>OU342789.1:35171117-40171117 GCA_910591515.1 Cerceris rybyensis
GTGGTGGGTATGAAGGTAGAGACTCGTTGCCTCAATTAGAGGGTCGCCGTCCCTGGGAAGTTTTTTGTAAATTATCATTTAATGTATTGTAGCCTAAATTATTTGAAATTTATCTAAATCTGTAGACGAAATTGTCATAGTAGTCACAGCCGAAGTACGAAACAACAGCAACAAATTATTTGAAGCCGCAGTGTTGGCAAAATTAATTTGTTGTTTACCACGTTGGTCACCGATGGCGAACATTATGTTCTGATATTAAGTTATATATTACTAAAGATAGTATTTTAACTTTTCCCATTTAGCATTAACTGATACCATTTCGTCATAATTTCATATATTAATTTTGCTTTCTGGGAATAGACAACTGTAATACGAAAGTAAAATATCTTTCCTTCGTTCTGGGTTATATAATTTACGCTTGCGAACGTTTCAATTATATAGAGTCTGGTAATTTTGCATAACTTAATTTTTCATTCCACTTTTAGTGTGATGTTTCTGTAAGAGAAAATTTGTTAACCTCCATTTGTCAGTTAACTTGTTCATGATGGAATTACTAAAAATGTATTATACAATTTCTTTAAGTAGGAATTACGCAAAAAGGAGATATAATTGAAAATTTAACAGTAAGATCAATAAATTAAAAATAACATCGAACAAGAGAATGTTGAAAGTCACAGATTGAAATATTGAACGTTTAGTGTTTGGTAAATTCATACGTTGGAATCCAACTTTGACTCGTCTGCTGCCTATGAAGAGACATTGTTTACCGTGTCAACGAGTTGGTTTATTAAAACAATAAACTTAAATCATAAATACGGAAATGAATTTGCGTATTTGATGTAGCAAATAAGATGCGTTGATGATTGTGAACCTAATTTCGATTGTGTGAGCGAATACGTGTGTTTGATGCAGTTAAAGTTTGAGAGTGTTTGATATCTGAAGTTCGGCGATCGAAATCCGAGTGTTACGGTGCTCGAATGTGTAATATGTGTCGATAATGCATCGTTCCTCTCATTGTACCTATATACCTAGGTATTATTGGGCTACGACATGTTGGCACACTATCTACAAACTGAAAGGACATGGAGTGGGGGAGGGAAGGATATGGTCAGTTAGCATTGTGTAATCGCCACTAAGAAATCATCGGTTTAGGATCTTAACTGAAACGTTTGGACCTCATTGGGCTGTTTACTGCAAAATATTAAGTGATTTATCTACGTAAACTTATGAGCTTCATTCTCATCCTCAACATAAATTACTGCGCGCTTTAATCACTAGGGGACGATGACGAGAATTAAAGAGAGTCTTGATTAGGCAGTGTTTCCAAAACATTCCAAACAGCCTATGTTCTTGTTTCCCTTAGTTTCAGGGATTAACACTAACTGCATCGTCACTTTATATATACCTATTCTTATCGTGTACGGTCATTTCAACGATTATAAAATAACGATAATACACCCTCTGCCCCAAAAGTAACCGGAATGGATTTAAATAAACATAAGTACTTCAGAATAATTGACAAAAATCATTTTAATAACTCGAAATATTCTCCCCCAGCAGAAATACAACGATTTGCGCATACAAAAAGTCCATCAAATGACTTTTTTATGTCGCTGACTGACATGATGCTGGGATTGCTCGTCGTTGCCGTTGAATGTCTTTGATTGATGCATAACGGTTTCCTTTCGTCGCTAAATGCATGTTTGGGAACAAAAAATAATCACAGGGAGCCATATCAGGTGAATACTGGCGATGTTCGGGCAAAAAAATTTGATTTTTGAAACACCACGTCTGATCTCCAGTTACAATTGTTTTTAAGAAGTTATCGAAGACATTCAACGGCAACGACGAGCAACCTTAGTATGATGTCAGTCAGCGACATAAAAAAGTCATTTGATGGACTTTTGTATGCGCAAATCGTTGTATTTTTGCTGGGGGAGAATATTTCGAGTTATTAAAATGATTTTGTCAACTATTCTGATGTACTTATGTTTATTTAAATCCATTCCGGTTAATTTTGGGACAGAGGGTGTATTTTTCTCAAAGAAATACAGAAGATTGTGAGATTAGTGTAGGACACTATGGAGGAAATATCCGTTAATTAACACTAGATGGATTTTTCTTTAGTTAGCACTAGATGGACTTTGACACTAAGGTGGTCAAAATGACTTGGTCTGAATTTTTTACAAACTGAAGTTCCCCTGGAAATCCGAAAATCGTATTTCCAGCCAAAAAATCTGAAAAAATTCCAATGTATGCACACCATTGGCTACAACATTTGTGATTTTTTTCAGAATTTTTTATCCAGCCAAACAGGAGAAATCAAGCAAAAAACCTAAAAACACGTTTTACCCCATAACTACCCCTACGGTGGGGGTACCGGGTTAAAACTTTGCAGGAAGGGTTTTTCCAAAGAGCCCTATCGAATGGTATACCTCAAGGTTAATTATCTTTGGGGGCACTTTTGCCGTCCTTATCCGGCTATACCCTTTCTAACACTATTTCTGTTTCAATTATCTATGTCTATCTTGAAGGACCTAGTAGGACATAGAGATGTAGAAGGACATAGTCTTGTAAGCGATTGAATCGATCAAATTTTTCCTTTATTTCATTTATCTCAATCGGACATATTTGTATGACAATTTTAAATATGTGGAATTAATCGTCGGTAGATCTAGTGATAATAATACAAAAAAATTCCATATGTATTTGCATTGAACAGAATCAACTATTTTACCGCAAATGGTACCATTAATGTTAACAAAAAATTCATTGTAGTAAATTGTTATCTTTTTCTCTAATGTGTAACTCAGCCAGTAATGTCTATCAGTACTGTTGAGCATACAGCCCTGTAATCTGAAACATTCAAATGTTAATATTGTGTATTGTTTTTGTTATAACTACGGAAATGTTGTAATATGGCAAACGTCTACATTAATTACATTATATTTAATTAATAAATTGTCTCTATTCCAAGTTTATCTCAAGTTTGAGTTTCAACAAGTACAAACGTTATCTCCATGCTAAAGTTACTCATTATCAGTTAGCAGAAGTAGACAATTTCCTACTTTTCCAGCAATTTTTTAGCTGTAAGATAATACTCAAATATTTTATAGTTCCAAAACATATATTTATGGTATATAAAAGCCACAAAAAAAGAATCATCTGCATAATTGGAAGTGTTTTCGATGATCAGTTTTATCTGAATTATCAGTAGATCCAAAGATACATATTTTTCTATCGACTTTAGCACAAAGAATAAAGTTTAGGTACTGTGGATTTTTTGAAATCCACGTTTGTGAGTTTTACGACGCAAATTCAAGCAAGCGTGGCGCACCAAAAAAGAGATTTTTAGTTTTGCGAATGTAAAGGGTCGACGGATTTCGCTTATCATTATTGCGGTTCAGCCGAAGTGAACATTCTGCAAATTGCGGTATTTATATCGTTCCAGTTCTGGAAGCGCATTCGTGTTACCTTGAAACTTGTTTCAAATGTGTGCCATTAATTTGGATTAAACTTTTTTTTGTGTTAGATAACATTCCACTGATTTGTATCAAACTTTCCAGACCGATAGGACATTGACAAATACCCCATATGGTGTCTGTAGACACATAGACGTCGATATTTCGTCCAGTTTGTCGATTCCAGTCAATTTCGAACAAATAACTTTCCTACTATGATGAAGCCTAATGCCTAAAGTATGTATTTATGCGAAAATGGTGGTAGTGAAAGAATATATAAAATCTACATAGTATAAAAAATAAATATAAAATATCCGAACTATAAAACTACATACTTGTAATGTCCAGTGAACAAAACACATGTGCATTTGAGATTACTTTTTCCTTAACCCCTTCAGACCCGATTTTTTTTCGTTTAAGAAAATTTCTATTCATTTACAATTCGTAAATGTACATTTTAATGGCCATATGGTCCTTACACAAAATTTGTAACATTAAGGAGATCCTGAGAAATATTGGTATAAAAAAATAATATTCATCAGGTGTACATTACAATGTGCACATTGTCCGAAGTGGTTAAACATGATTTTGAAAATTTACATTTTTATAAATATCCGTAATCAGCTAAGAGTTAAAGAAATAATTTTCATAAAAAAAATTAATCAATGGCATAAAATGAAACAAAATAATGTTTGCCCAATTCATCTCTTTCCTCACTTTTAAAGATGCGAAGTTATTTGTCCAAGATTGATTAGGGTCGAAAAAGCCAAAGGGTAGGGGTTGACGTTGCCCCTTAAACTCCGTCGTGTAGCGATACAAAAAAATACGTATACAATATTTTTCAACGTCCTGTCAGTCGGCGAGGTTGCGCCGAAATTGGTAACATAAATCCTCGAGGGCACGGTTATTAGTAAAATTTGATTTATACATGAGCATATAGCCTGGCATCGATTCCTTCGCTCTCTCGTTGTGTCCACTCAAAATCGGGCGTATCCCCCGTTAAGGATTTCTGATACGACGTAAAATCAACTTGAATTCTCGGAACCGCAGAAAGTTTCTGCATAGACGCCAACGGCGTTTGATTATTCGCAACATGGCGAACCCAATGGCAAAGTTACGATTCGACCGACCAATATCCCACCGTCGAATTTGTCCGAGCCGGTAGGTCGGACAGAAATTAAATTCGACACTCGCTCACCGCTCGAGCAATTATTTATCTGTCGATAAATAATTCGATATGTATCGCTTTTGCCGTCTCTCACCCTCCCCATCTCTTCCATTTCCACCCCCTCAGCCTCACCCCTTCGTCGGCTCGAATGGAGAGCACTTAACGGCGCGTACTTGTAGCGCTATCTCGACATCGGTTTTTCTTTCGGTGAAACTCGAACCCTCGGTGCACCGACTCGTTACCCGGTCGCGTTTATCAAAACTTCTCTCTGTCCATCCACCTTTCGGAATTTCAAACGACATCGAGAGAAGCACTCGAGGCCTCGAGTATCCTGGCGAATAACTCTGCCGCGTTTCTGCAATGTCATTCGTCGGGATCGTAAAATATCGTCGGGGTGTAAACGTATGTATATACGTTACATAGATACATCATTCCGCGGGGTTGATGTTTGTGAAAATCGTGGTAACTGCATTTGTAAAGTCGATTATGGCGTCGGTAGGATATTCTTTCGCGTGGAATGCTCATCGATCGGATTATTATTCGCTCTTAACTCGCTCATATCGCTCCTCGGAAATGCTTTCCATGCACAATATCCATTGAGCGCATTAGTTTCAATTGCTCCGTGCCTCTATCGTTGAATCGCTCGAGTCACTTCACCGAGAAGAGGCCCGAGGGCCAATTAGGTTTAATAAGTTTGTAGACTGCTTATTTTCCATGATATATGCGAGCTTCTCCTAGGTAAGAATTCCATCGCGTTGAGGAATTTTAATAGGCAATGGGAGGTGAAATTAATCTTGGAAAATTGATTTGAGAGAATACACTTCTCGTCGCTCTTGTTTGCAATGTAGCAAAGTGGTCGTGCAACGTACCCTAGCGTACAGTGATCTCCTTAAACTACAGGTGTTTAGGGTGCATCTTAATAAGGTTAGGGGGCCAGGATGCTGCTAGATAGGAAGAGTAGAAGTATGTATTATCGGATAATGAGATTTTCACACTTTATTTGTATAATACGACATCTCATACATCCATTGTTCCCTTGTCGAAAGTACTACACAGTTAGATCCAATTATAGTCCAATTAGAGTCATCACAAAGCTAAGACATTCATCACTAATATTAGTACGTCATTTGTAATGTTAGTCCACTAGGTGTTAGCTCTACCTACAAATTCAAATTACACAGTAGAAAGAAAATCATTCGCTTATGCTATCGGATTAATAACTGGTTACTTCGACATAACAGCGATGCCCTTATTAATGAAACATATTGCTATCATTGGCCGGTTCAGCCACGTGTAGTACTTCATAATTTAGCGTGAATCACTATTGTGGGATTCGTGCGGTACCCTCCTATAAAGAATTTAGGAGGAGAGGACGTGAGAAAGAAGTGTCATCAGGTCACTGACGCAGGTGGTTCCGCACTGACCTAGGAGATCTCGACGTTAAGCTACTCAGGCCGAATACAATGTTTGAAAGGGTTACCGCGAACCCTTTTCTTTTTCGCACTCTTACAAATTGGTATTAAGACTGAAAGACGGCGTAGATGTGTTGACGTTCGAAGATGTGAGAACAACGATTCGCCGTCGACAAAGACTATTGTGTGACATTTGAGGACAAATGCCATTATCAGGATGGCCGAGTGTGGAATCCTTGCGGTACCCTCCTATAAAGAATGTCGGAGAAGAGGACGTGAGAAAGAAGTGCCACCAGGGAGAGATAGCATGCGCAGTGGTTCTGCACCGACTCAGGAGATCTCAACGTTAAGCTACTCAGGCCCAATACGCTGCTTGAAAGGGTTACCGCGATGCCCTTTCTTTTCCACGATTCTACAAATTGGTATTAAGATCTAAAGATGGCGTAGGTGTGTTGACGTTCGAAGAAGATGTGAAAACAACGATACGCCGTCGACAAAGACGATTGTGCGACATTTTGGGACAACTCCTCCGATAAAGAATTTAGTAGAAGAGGACGTGAGAAAGAAGTGCCACCAGGGAGAGATAGCAGGCGCAGTGGTCCTGCACCGACTCAGGAGATCTCAACGTTAAGCTACTCAGGCCCAATACGCTGCTTGAAAGGGTTACCGCGACTCCCTTTCTTTTTCACGATCCTACAAATTGGTATTAAGACCTGAAGACAGCGTAGGTGTGTTGACGTTCGAAGATGTGAGAACGACGATACGCCGTCGGTAAAGACTATTGTGCGACATTTGAGGACAAATGCCATTATCAGGATCGCCGAGTGTGGAATCCTTGCGGTACCCTCCTATAAAGAATCTCGGAGAAGAGGATGTGAGAAAGAAGTGCTATATGGGAGAGGTCGCAGGCGTAGTGATTCTGCACCGACCCAACGTTAAGCTACTCAGGCCCAGTACGCTGCTTGAACTGGTTATCGCATGACCCTCTTTCTTTTTAATAATACTATACTATTAATCTAAAATCAAGAATTTGTAGAAAGAGTCTCCTTTGCATTGTATTTGTTCAATTTGTAGGTGGTACGCCAACATCTCGTAATCCAATAGTATATATAGTTAACATTACATCTGTACAATGATTCTATCGTAAGTGAGTTCTATCCACTATAATTTGATATAACCGTAGAGTGTACTCGATAAATGAGGAATATGCATAGGGGTGATCCTCTTCACGTAGCTAAAGTGCGATTATGCGAGGAATGTTTGGAAACGCGCATAACACCAATATGGATGAACATTCTGATCGCATAGAGAAGGTTTATCTAGGGTCTATATTATTCAATCGCTTTGTACAGTACTTGGCACAAATAGAGAAGGCACGATAGAGGGAAAATCAGACAGCATATCAACCCCTTTCTCAGTGTCTATCTATTTTCGTGAATCTCTTCGGCTTATTTATTTCCCGAAGAATCTTTTCTTCCGGAATATATTCAGTGTTGATCATTGCTCGATATCAAAAGCAAAGCGACGAAAGAAGGAAAACGGCTATCTATTCAAAAGGGTAGAAACACGTTTCGAGGATCGGAGCTAAAGTGGCGATATACCTTCTCTCCTCGCCATTTATCGAGCGTACTGTACGTCCTGTGCTATCGATGTTCGCTGTTCCAGATTCAACGTTTTAAACCTGGCCAATTGAATTCACAAGTTAGCTACATATTCGCCTCGCGAATCTATCCAGTTTCCCGTCTTTCCCTCTCTTTCGAACTGTATTCCAAGTCGGGTATAAACGTTACCAACCTGTCGAGAATTTTGCATTTATAACGGTGATAAAGGAAAATTATTAAAATGTGTCATCGTATTCTCATGGAGTAACATATTTATTTTAATTGTAATTCAATTAATTGATTCGACGAGGCAATGAAACATAGATGATATTCGGTTTGATGAGCAGTAGTTCAAAAATGAAATTATTTATGCTCTTGAAAGTAACGATACATTGGATCCTGAAATTCCCAATTACTAGAAAGTTTATCGCTTAACGCTCGTTCGATAAATTTTGCAAGTATGAATTTAACTCGGGAATTCAATTTGTATAAAATAATTCAGTGCTAGTTGATTTGTTTCCTTGTCTTCATTTATCGGAGATACAAAATATTTTGTAATAACATATTCACAGGTGAACAGGTAAATTGTATTTTACGTAAAATAACTTAGGAGAGCAGCTTTTAAGGTGAAAGGAACGGTAAAATGACGAAATCTGAATTTATGTTGATTCGAGGTTACAAGAAATATCGAAATTCCGACTCCTTGTAACGCCTGTCCTTTGTCATTTTTATTCTGATTCGTAGCGTACGTGGAACGTCTCCACCTTTCATCCCTCTCTGTCGTAATGGAAAATTTTCACCCTCGCCGAGGCTCTGTTCAAAGTCTAGGGAAGTCGCTAAAAATCAATTTTCTGTTAAAATATATTCCGCGAATATAACGGGTTTTATTTAAATTACAATATTACAGACTTTACATCATGAAATTGAAATCCTATTGAATAATTCCAAGTATTTTTGATTATTTATAGTCGTCATCGAATACGGATTCAAAGACGAAGAGGAAGAAGCTGTCGACGCAAATAGACATAGCCGCTAAAAGGATAAGTAAGTGTTAAAGTAAAAATTGGAAATTTTGATATTTCTAGTCATTTAATTTGATCATAATGTGCTAAAGGGCATTTAAAGAGATAGGAAGAGATAGAAAAGCTTTTTATAAATAAATAATTATATCTGATCAATATACGCTATGAAGGATCCAGAACAAAATAAATCAAATTGACAAAGTGTTTCAAATTCTCTTTGAATTAGAATTTTGTAATGTGAATTTAGAAATGTAAGACATATACATATGAATGCATCAAGTTTCAGCTTAGTTTGCAAAACAGTTGAGAAAAGCGCAATAATAGCATAACATCACGCTTCTCCACGAAATATAGGAAAACTAAATTCCCCAATTAACACCGCAGCTTGAAACTTCCTGGTCCATCAACGCAGTTATTATCCGTTCTCATCCCTCTTTTCTAAGCACGAATTAATCTACCACGAGGGTAACATAACTGAAACAATCCATCTCAATTTCCAAATTTCCAAAACCTTATCCTTACCATCTTCACCAGTGAACCATTATACAGGGTGTCTCAGCCGATTTTGACATCTTGATATGTTGAGGAATTCTTTATTGATTTTAAGTGGACTGTATATTTTTGGTAGTGTCTATGGTAGGTAACTGGTTATGAATTCCTCTGAATATGATTATAAAATAATTTATTGTATAATTTAAATAGTTGCACTTATATTTACACTGGTGTTACGATAAACTAAAAAACTTATATTAATTTGCGTCGAACGTGTGACATGAGATTCCGGTAAATATGTTTGATTGAATAAAACTGAATCTTAGAAGTGAGTAACTGAGTGAATCTGAATGAATCCTTGAATGAGTAACTGAGTGAATCCTAAAATGACCAAGATGTATGTGTTCGATTCTCACATGTACCTTAGTAGATTGAAGACGGTTTATAGAGATATTGTGTCCATTGATCTTTAAGTTTTGTATTATTATTCCAAATTTCATTGCATTTTTATGGCTCGAAGTTGTGAGCAAAACATCTGTCTTCAATGTACTAAGAAGTCATTCAAAAGGTTTATTGCATGACCTGGTCGTAGTTATTTTTGAGGAACACTTGCAAGGTTCGCTGAATTCTCCTTCCGAGAATTCAGTGAAAGTGGACGAAAGGTCCCTTTTGTTTGTCGAGACTCCAACACGTGTTTCTCAATAACAATCAACGTGCAATAAACCTTGAACGTCGTCCGGGTTTGCTTCCCTCTTTGTCTAGGACTAGGACAAAGAAATCGGCCTGAACACGCGAGGTGATGGTGCACTCAGTCGTCCAGGTGGTCACCACATGACGAGTCCCGTTATCTCGGGGCCCTTCTTGGCTGGAGGGGTGGCAAGCGCGGACGACACCTCAGAATTTGGGAAATTCCGCGGTTCCCCTCCAAGGAAGTCAATCTTCTAGCTTGCAATTCTCGGTGGGGATGGTTACGCCCAATTCCTCAACGGGCAACAGGAATGGCTAATTATCATCCCCACCGAAAAAGTAAGAAAGTGGCATCAGAGTCTTTGGAGGGAGACGAATCTTAGATTTTTCCCAAATTTTGTGGAACTTCATCAATCATCAGCAATCATTCGATCCATCAACAACTAGTCTTGTATTACAATTTAAAAAACCACTGTATACACTTTGTAAATTTTCATAGTTAGAATTTGTAAAGTTCATTATTATTTTTGTTAATAAAATAAACCAGAAAGACAAGAAGCAGTCGCGGTTTGTTAAGTTAAAGCGCGACGTATCGTGGAAACAAATTCACGGTACATAAAATTGGTCCTTCGAGCCGGATTTGTGAAAATAGTGACATAAAGTGAAGTGAACAGTTCGTGTAAGGCACAGAAACCTCGTAATCATGGCAGACGAAAAACGTACTAAAATCTTAATTCAAAAACGTGCCGGAATCAAGACACAATTGACGGGTTTCGCTAAATTTATCGAACAAAATCAAGACGGAGAAGATCAACATAAACTTCGAATGCGGGTAAATCGGTTGAAGGAGGTTTTCGCAGACTTCAGCGACATCCAAGCAGAGTTAGAAGTCCTACAAGAAAACGTGGATCATACAAAGGAGAGGTGCGAAATGGAAGAAAGGTATATCGACCTGTTGACATCAGCAGAGGCTATCCTGTCACCATCAACTGGAACCAATCAGGTAGGCAACTGTGCCAGTCCAACGGCGCAAAATTCATTTTCCTCAACGACAAAATTGCCGAAATCAGAATTACCGCATTTCGACGGCAATTTCGAAGAATGGTTGTCGTTCAAAGATCGATTCGAATCTTTAATCGATAAGGAGGATACAATACCTGATGTTCAAAAATTACAATATCTTCAATCATCGCTTTCCGGAGAGGCCGCGGAAGTGATCCAATCAATACCTACAACTGGAGAGAATTATGCCCATGCATGGGCGATGCTCGTGGAAAGCTACGAAAACAAACGTCTCATCGTAACGAGACACGCGAATCTTTTAATTCAACCTCCCGTTATTGTCACCGAAACCGCTTCCAGTTTGCGCAAATATATTAATCACGTCAAACAACAACTTCGATCGCTCAAGTCCTTAAATGTTCCAGTAGAAAGTTGGGATATACTTCTATTAATAAACTTATTACCAAGAATAGATTCCAGGAACAGGATGGAATTCGAACGAACTCTGGATGACGACGAACTCCCGACTGTCGACAACCTTCTAGCATTTTTGAAACAGCGAATGCGATGTCTGGAAGTACAATATGCAACTCAACCGATCAACTCAAATGGTTCGACGAGCAAATCAAATTCCGCACGAATTACACAAAGAAACAACAACGTACAAAGGGCCCATGCCACCACAGTCGCACCTAGTTGCACGGCATGCAGAAGCACCGTTCACCTGATTTACCATTGCGAAGAATTTCACGCGCTTTCAGTGCTCGAACGCATTGAAAGGGCAAGACAAGAGTCTCTTTGCATGAATTGCTTGCGCAAGGGGCACCGTACTCAGCAATGTGGGTCCACACCGTGCAAGATATGTCAACAAAACCACCATACTCTCCTACATCTCCCAAGAAAGGCATCGAATCCACCAGAAGAACAGGTATGACCGGCGGTCCGTCGCCCACATCGCCCCGACGATACTCGACATCAGGCTACATTTCAACGGACATCGATAAGGATTCACACTGCGAAAGAGACTCAGGAGAGGACACAGAGGCGACGTTGCCACCAATCGAACTCAGAACCAGACGATCTTCCTTCCCTTGGGAACTCGCGCAGAACTATTTCCGCTGCTCCGTCCCACGGCCGACGGGCATCTCTCGCCGCCAATTCTTCAGTGGCCAGCGATCATTTCATCTCACACAACAAAAAGGTACGCAGCCAACATAAAACCACGACTGATAACAAAAATTCCAGGCACCGTGCAGAGTGCGAGGGTTCATTTACCAACGAGGACAATCCAGCATCCAAATGGACCACACTGTCTACTTCCGACATTCAGGTCGCAGGCGAAGAAGCACCAGACCAGTGCAACCCATCTCATCTTTCTCTTGCCGCCAACACTACCTCCAATGAATTAATGACGACAGCATCCGTCAAAATTCAAGGAAACAACGGAACAGAGTTTCCGTGCCGGACCCTTCTGGATACTTGTTCCACGGCCAACTTTGTGACCCAACGACTGGCTTCCAAATTACAATTACCTCTTCGACGCTGTGCAACACCGGTCGGCGCTCTCAACTCAATGGAAACCATATGTAATCACGTTCTCACTGCGACGATTCAATCCATCCACAACAACTTCAGCAAGACCCTCGAATTTCTTGTAATTCCATCCATTGCAGACTATGTTCCTACAGAACACATTAATCGGAAAACCATCAACATTCCAGGCAACATCAAATTGGCCGATCCCGACTTCCACCAACCAGCCACCGTAGATCTTCTACTTGGAACCGGACCCACCTTGTCTCTCTTGTGTGTCGGTCAAATCGATCTAACACCTAAACAAGGGCCTCACCTCTTATTGCAGAAAACACGACTGGGTTGGATTATAGGTGGAAGCGTCCCATCACCAGGGATGACGTCAATAGTTCAGACACCACGTAATTGCCATCTCACACAAATTGAATTCGATCTCGCCAAATTCTGGGAAATCGAAGAAACATCTCTGCAACGCCATTTCTCAGAAGAAGAAAAGAATTGCGAGGAACATTTTCAAGGCAACACCAGAAGAGATTCAAGCGGAAGGTATGTGGTGGCATTGCCGTTCAAACGGCCATCCATTCAACTGGGAGACACACGGGCCATAGCCCTGAAACGATTATATTCCCTGCAAAAACGACTGGACCGAAACCCAGAATTGAGACGAGCTTATACTGCGGTTCTAGAAGAATATTTGCAGCTGGGTCACATGACCGAAGTGGCGAACTCGGACAACGAAGGAGGCTGTTTTCTTCCCCATCACGCTGTATTGAAGGAAGGCAGCGCCACCACCAAGGTACGAGTAGTTTTTGATGGCTCGGCAAAGTCTACCAACGGCGTTTCGCTAAACGAAACGTTAATGGTCGGCCCTACCATCCAAGACGATCTTTTCCTCCACATCCTCCGATTTCGACGACATCAATATGTCCTCACCGGGGACATTGAAAAAATGTATCGGCAGTTTGTCGTACGGAAGGAAGACAGAAAATATCATCGAATTCTCTGGAACGACGATGACGGAAATCTCAAAACTTTTGAATTAAATACCGTTACATTTGGAATTTCTCCAGCTCCCTTTCTAGCCACTCGCTGTCTGCGGCAATTGGCGGATGACGAAGAAGCACAATTTCCTCGAGCAGCAGCAGTTCTGAAGAGAGATCTCTATGTTGACGATTTACTGACTGGCACCGATAATCTGGAAGAAGCGATACAGCTGCGAGACGAAATCACTCGCTTGCTTCTACGAGGAGGATTAAACATCCGTCAGTGGGCCTCAAACGTACCAGAACTTCTGCAAGAACTACCAGAGGAGAGTATTAATCTACAGCTCCAAAAACACGGCGATTCGACATTAAAGACTCTGGGAGTGTCATGGGACTCGCAACAGGACTGTATCAAGTACTCCGTCAAACCCATAACAGTAGGCTCTTCGATTACAAAAAGAAAAATTCTATCAGAAATCGCCAGAATCTTCGACCCTTTGGGACTATTAGGGCCGGTGATTTTAAAGGCCAAACTACTAATGCAAAGAATTTGGAAACAAAATCTGCACTGGGATGAATCTGTCCCTCAAAATATTTACACCGAATGGTCAAATTTTTGTGCCCAACTCAATCTGCTTAACGAATTGAGATTCCCACGCAAAATCTTACTCACCAATACAATTGAGCTCCAATTACACGGTTTCTGCGATGCAAGCGAAGCAGGATACGGAGCATGCATCTTTATCCGCACGACAGACGACAACAACCAAACACAATGCAGCCTCCTATGTTCGAAATCTCGAGTAGCTCCTCTCAAAACAGTGTCGATACCACGCTTGGAATTGTGTGGCGCCTTATTATTAGCACGATTGTACCAGAGTGTGCAGCAGGCACTAAAATTGGAACCCGAGAAAACCATTTTTTGGTGTGACTCAACAATAACTCTGCAATGGATTCAGACTCCACCACACTTACTAAAAACTTTTGTAGCAAACCGTGTTTCTGAAATTCAACAGACTACAATAGGATGCAATTGGAGACACATCGATTCTCAATCAAACCCAGCTGACGTCAACTCAAGAGGACAACTTCCCGAGGACTTTTCGAAAAACCACACGTGGGTTCACGGCCCACAGTGGCTATCACGAGAGGAAAATCTGTGGCCGAAATCAGTGACGCAATCGCTGACGGAGCTGCCTGAAACAAGGAAAACCATCTGCCTTCTCTCATTAGATCCATTCATTCCAAGGCTTTTGCAACGATTCTCGACTTTCGGCAAACTGCGAAGAGTCATCGCCTTCTGCCTCAGGTTCAAGACAGATCGATGCAAGGGACCGCTGAGGGCCGAGGAATTGCAGAAAGCAACGACCATCATCCTTAGGCTCATGCAAGGAATGGAATTCGCTAGAGAAATCGACGCATTGAAGAAACGAAATTGCGTTGATCGACGCAGCAAATTAACCACTCTGGATCCCTTTATTGATGAAGACGGGTTGCTGCGTGTTGGTGGAAGGCTCGGAAACGCAAATATTCCTTATGATCAACGTCATCAGATAATTTTACCAAAATCACACCACCTCACAACTCTACTGATTCAAGAACATCACCTGCAGAATCTTCATGCAGGAGCACAAGCGACTCTCTATTCTATTCGACAGAGATTCTGGCCTATTGACGGACGGAACCAAACTCGCAAGGTAATAAGACAATGCGTGAGATGTTTCCGTTCCAATCCACCTAACACCGAGTATAAGATGGGCAGCTTGC
This sequence comes from Cerceris rybyensis, assembly GCA_910591515.1. Lineage (NCBI taxonomy): Eukaryota > Metazoa > Arthropoda > Insecta > Hymenoptera > Crabronidae > Cerceris > Cerceris rybyensis. The sequence goes on from OU342789.1 coordinate 35,186,246, forward strand.
CGAGAGAAAGAGTCACTGAAACGCGACCATTCTCCAACGTTGGAGTGGACTACTGCGGCCCCTTTTTCATCAAGGAAAAGAAGTTTCGCAACAAGAAACAGGTCAAAATATATGTCGCAGTTTTTGTCTGTCTCGCCATCAAGGCGATACATCTCGAGGTCGTTAGCGACATGACAACGGAAGGGTTCCTCGGAGCCTTACGACGATTCATTGGACGCCGCGGAAAATGTAAACTCATTTGGTCCGACAATGGTTCCAATTTCATCGGAGCCAAAAATGAATTGAACGAACTTCATAGTTTGTTTAACTCAAAGGAATACAAGGAAGGCGTCGGGAATTACTTGGGCGCAAACAACATCGTCTGGAAGTTTATTCCACCCCGAGCACCACATGTCGGAGGATTATGGGAAGCTGCAGTAAGACTATTCAAACACCATCTCAAACGAGTAGTTGGAAAGGAATTGTTTACATTCGAAGAATTCAATACCCTGACCATCGAGATTGAGGCAATTCTCAATTCACGTCCCTTGACTCCCGTTTCTTCCGATGCAACCGACACGGAAGCCTTAACACCCGGCCATTTCTTGATTGGGACACCTCTAAATTGTTTACCTGAGCATGATTTCAGATTAACTCCTTCCAACAGATTGTCAACCTGGCAACACATCCAGAAGGTGAAGAGAGATTTTTGGACCAGATGGCACAAGGAGTACCTAAACGAGCTTAATATTCGACAGAAGTGGACCCACGGAGGTCACAGCATCCGAGTAGGATCTTTGGTGGTGTTGAAGGAAGATAATCTTCCTCCATTACAATGGTCGCTGGGACGAGTGATTCAAACCCATCCAGGCAAAGACGGCATCGTCCGAACCGTCACGATCCAAACAACAAACGGGGTCATTGACCGCAACGTGAGGAAGCTGGCGCCATTACCCATCGAGACCACTGTCAACTGCCAAGATACAGCGACGTCACAAGACGCTTCTCTCAGTTGATCGCATCCTCTCAACGGGGGGAGTATGTTCGATTCTCACATGTACCTTAGTAGATTGAAGACGGTTTATAGAGATATTGTGTCCATTGATCTTTAAGTTTTGTATTATTATTCCAAATTTCATTGCATTTTTATGGCTCGAAGTTGTGAGCAAAACATCTGTCTTCAATGTACTAAGAAGTCATTCAAAAGGTTTATTGCATGACCTGGTCGTAGTTATTTTTGAGGAACACTTGCAAGGTTCGCTGAATTCTCCTTCCGAGAATTCAGTGAAAGTGGACGAAAGGTCCCTTTTGTTTGTCGAGACTCCAACACGTGTTTCTCAATAACAATCAACGTGCAATAAACCTTGAACGTCGTCCGGGTTTGCTTCCCTCTTTGTCTAGGACTAGGACAAAGAAATCGGCCTGAACACGCGAGGTGATGGTGCACTCAGTCGTCCAGGTGGTCACCACATGACGAGTCCCGTTATCTCGGGGCCCTTCTTGGCTGGAGGGGTGGCAAGCGCGGACGACACCTCAGAATTTGGGAAATTCCGCGGTTCCCCTCCAAGGAAGTCAATCTTCTAGCTTGCAATTCTCGGTGGGGATGGTTACGCCCAATTCCTCAACGGGCAACAGGAATGGCTAATTATCATCCCCACCGAAAAAGTAAGAAAGTGGCATCAGAGTCTTTGGAGGGAGACGAATCTTAGATTTTTCCCAAATTTTGTGGAACTTCATCAATCATCAGCAATCATTCGATCCATCAACAACTAGTCTTGTATTACAATTTAAAAAACCACTGTATACACTTTGTAAATTTTCATAGTTAGAATTTGTAAAGTTCATTATTATTTTTGTTAATAAAATAAACCAGAAAGACAAGAAGCAGTCGCGGTTTGTTAAGTTAAAGCGCGACGTATCGTGGAAACAAATTCACGGTACAGTATGGCCTTATATCTCCTCGGCACGAACTTAAAATCCAATCAGCAATGTCGTGCGAGGAGATGGAAATGCCCTGATTGGGCCTTGAATTTGTTTAAGGCGGCCCTTCCAAGGTGGTGGGTTGTCCTTCTTCCCTACCTCCTTCAGTGTTGAAAAGTTATAAACTTTCCCTCTCCTGCGAAGATAAGGAGAGGGATCCTTGAGAGGCATGACAAGAAGGACACTGACTTTGAGGTTTTCCAGACGCAACCCTGGCGAAAGTCCCAAAGTTCTTGGAACTCTTTTGTGCATGAATTATTCCAGAGTGGTCTAGAAAACCCTGCTGAGACATAAGGCACGTCGTGCACTAGTGAGGGCTGAAGAGGCAATAAATACCCCAAAGAAGGTTACAATTCAATGCCTCTCCAGCTTGGTAAGAAAGAACAAAATGTGTTTGCTATAAATACCATTTTCAAAGCTAGTGCCTTTTGAAGCGTACGTGACTTAAATCTCGGCCTCACTTGTGAAAATATGTAGGAACATCTGCATCCATTGAGAAATGCAAATTCCCCTCCTAAGGTTCGTAACATGATAACTTCGGTATTGTCGCATACAGCGAAAAATATTTCATAGCAAACTTAAATGTTATCGTGTAGAGCATAATCTGGTGTCATTAGTTTTTCAGAAACTTCAAAAACAAAGATAGATAAGGTACAGTCGCCAAATTTCGTCCCCGTCCGTTTCTTCTTTTCTAATTAGCGCCATTTAGTTTTCACAGCGCGAATCTTAAATAAGTGATCCTCAGTCGGCCATTGTAAACAATTCGCGGTGAAGTGTCGCTTCAGTGACAAGATATTTAAAAAAAGAAAAAAATTGTTCAAGGTGAGTTTTTGATCAATATATTGACGGAATGATTTAATTATTGATAGGCTTGACTTACTGAAATGATTTTTTGGACAAAGTAAGTTGTTATTACATAGATTCAAATCGTTACGAAAACATTTAGGATGTGACATGTGTTTTTTGTTGAATAGATGTTATTCATAAAAGTATCAAATTCGTAATATCGTCCGGGGGACGACGTTATTTGTGCAATTTGTTGGAAGAATTGAAATTTCTTGAACTATACCAATGATTAATTACTAATTAGATACAATAATTATAATGATTACATTATTGTTAAATTGTTAAAAATGTAATTCAAGTTTAAGTGATTATTGTGATCTCAATATCGTCCCCGGGACGTAATTAAGTGCCCAAAAATATATTCCTATATAGAATTTTCACTTTATTGTAAAATCTTTTCTTGCAGAAACAGTATGAAAGATAACGAGTTGTTGATTATTCTAAATAATAAAGACGTATTTTCCCTAATCTTTGACGTTTCATTTATTATTTTATTCTTAATATTTTTTTCTATAATTTTTTTCATAAAAGGGTGCGATATTTGGCGACTGTACCTTCCATATTCAGCAGAATTTAATCTTTTCAACGCCCCTATTTAAATACTGAACGTGTTCGAAAATTCGTAAATATTACAATTTCAAAGTCATATGAAATTTCATTGAATTCAATAGCGCCGGTCACTGGTGACCCTCATAGCAATCAACGCATTAAAGGTACTTTCTTTGGTCGAACGGAAAACGATAGCCATGCGTGCAAAATGAATGAGCCACTTGACCCTGCATCGCGCTGTACACTCTTTAATCATCCTCTCCCTCTGGAAGAACCAACAGAGCTGAAAGTTCGCCTAAAGAGGCGTCGGAAAAGTACGATAAGCCACTCGACAAATACATTAATATCGGGATACTATTCTTCGTCCAGGCTCCTGTAGATAAGAGGATTCCACCGCGATATACCCCTTTAGGTCGGCCCACGTGAACGTTCAGTACGGCTGGTCTACATAGGTAGCAGTTATTGCCGTAATAAATAACACTATTAAGAATGACGTGCGCCGGAAAGTTCCGTTCTTCGGAGCCGGGGCCAAGATGGGAATATAGTCGAGCTTACGCCAACTCGTACGTACGTTAAAGTACTGGCGATTTTACAGGGAAATATCGAGAAAGGTAACTGGTGCCTCAACGTTACCCATCTTGGGGACCGTTGACCATATTGGCCGATGTATATCGTTCACGTTTCTACGAGATTAGGGGCAAGGGAAGAGGGTTTCGGCCGATCGAATCTCCGATGGTACCGATTCGATATATCGGCCGGTTATCCCTGTCAGTCGTGTTCGATCGTATTTCACGAATTTTCCAACGTCGCCGTAGCGACTATGGGAAGATATTCGTTATCGTCTCTCGATCCGTCTCTTTATTTAATTTGATCTATGCGCGAGACCGTACCTACCTACGAAATACCAGGAATGTTTCATTCGCTTGCTGTCTCTTTATTTAATTTGATTTATATGCATGCCAATGGTGGAATATAACGACGAGATTTATACGGACTTGCTTTTATCCAGTCTTTTATGAGGCTCGATTTGTACGATTAAGAAAAGATCGTCGAGGGAGCTTTCGTGGTTTATTGCTATCGTTTCGATGCCGTACGTTTTGTGAGAGCATTGAGTAAAAAAGAAGAATGCGAGTTACGCGAATGTATTAGGTACAATAATGTATTCCTTTGTGGTGTAATGTTGAGGATGAGGCGTGCTGTTTGTGGGTGGACTTTGCGAAGATCTCGTAAAGATTGCATTCTGATATTGGCTGAGTACTTTTTTTGCTAGATTTTCTTCTGTTTGTGACCTTGAATGACTTTGGGGATTTACAACCATGTTATTAATCTCGAGGTTGATTACTCTCTTGTGTATTCAAAAATATGTAGTTCCAATTTGAAAAGTAGAGGCACGCTTTGCATTTTTTGCTGACAAGATTAATACTTTTCGACAGAGCTTCATTTTTCGTTATCATGCCAAAACTGAATGGGCAATTTAATCACTTTTGCGCTGCTAATAAACGAAACAACACCAACCCGATTGGTACTTCATCGGAGGAGCGTGGCAGTTACATTTTACCGTGAAACATGATCAACTGCCAAAGAGAAGTTATACTTTAACATGCTGCACGATAACAATAGACTCAAAAATTGTTTCACAATGTTATTTGATACGCAGAATTACGAAACAAGGGTACGCATACATATATACCAGCCTCAAAAGGTATGATAGCGCGTGGCAAGTATTTGAGTCTGATTGGCAACATGGATAGAGACATCCCTGGTTCACACGTATTTTCGATACTGACGCTTTTGTTTGCTTTTGATTGTTATTGGCCGAGCTTCAGGTTTCCAGGGACGATATGGTGGAAATAGGAGGTGCGAGCCACAGACTCCTCTTGCCGAGTCGAAGTTATGAATTTCTGTTGATTATCTCGGACCCTGAAATCATCATTTATGATTATCTTACATTTTCTTCATATTTCTATTATTCTCCTTAGTTCTCTATTAGTCGTTATATTTCTCTCTTGATTCTCTTTTATTTTCGGAAAATAAATATACAAATTTTTATTAATTAGACATCGAATTGTAATAGATTACAGTAAAAATCCTTTTATTTGTTAATTTATTTCTTATTTATTTCATGTCAACAATGAAAATAAAGATATAAATAATTAAATAAAACCAGCGAGAAATCATATTTTTCATCTTATTATTTAATCATTGTAAAGTTTACTATACATTCGTCTCTACAACTTCATTCTTTATATACATTTTTAGAATTTTATGAACTTTCCATTTGAGAAGTATTAGATCACTCCAACTCCTTATTATTTACAGGTATTCCTATGTACAATATATCATTGATCATCATTTTTATGCAAACATTAACAATGTTAATTATGTTAACAGCTTTGATATTTTCACTTAAATTTCATGAAATTAAAAAGTCTCGGGTTGTATTATATATTGTACGTTGTGGTCCTCTAGAACAAACACTTCATCAGGTTCAATTTCTTGTACTATTGCAGTATTAGTTACTACTAATAGAACTAAAATGTTATAAAAATAAAGTTTCCGTCAAATTAATTTTTTCGTAGTTGTCACTCAATATACTTTTAAAAAAATTAAGTAATATTAATAATTAATAAATAATGAAAAATTCCTTCTAAAATACAATGAAAGAGGATTAAAGAAGAAGCTAGAAAATCTTTTTATAATACTCTTTCGATTTTCTTCAAGCGTGAAAACGGAAATATCCGCATCCACAGAATACCTACAGATAATCAAAATAATATAGAGTTTAATGGTCAGATCATACAGATTATAATACTCTTTTGATTTTCTTCAAGTATAAAAAATCGAGAAGACCAATAGAAAATCAATCCTTCAACTCGGGTTGCCGCACTGATTTACCGAGTTCCATCAGCTCCGTTGTGGCTGGTACCTGCATCTCAAATCTTACTACAATAATGTTATATATAACTTGGGAAGCGATTATAATAGCCACTAATACACAGAGAGTGTCTACCAGCTGTAATCGCCGTTAGTTCATGGGGAGTGTCGACCACAGAACAATTCCAATCGTCGTTAATTCACGTAGAGTATCAACCCCAGGACGACTATAGTTATTATATATAGTTTATACTATACAATAATTATAGTTACTATTAGTTATTATATATAGTCATTAATACCAAAAAGGTTTGAAAAATCTAGCGTGTACCTAAATTCACCACCCTAATAATACGCAGTACCTCCATCTACAGTATTACCTATCACCTAGAATTTTATAAATCTTTAATACAATCTTTTTATATGAACCACGCATTGATTTTGGTAAACTTAATATTTGTGTCATAAGAGAGAGGATAGACAATTAAAAATAGTTACAAAATAAAATATACATATCTAACGTCGAATTTAGAAGAAAATATTTCCAAGTGGACAATGGCTAGCTGAGAACAAAAAAGTAGTTTTTAATCTCCTTCTCTTTCCTTTTTCCAAATGACGCCGCTGACTTATTGACCCACGAGCTAGTGAAAAAAAGTAATGAACAACATTTAACCTACTTCCACCATCCTCCATAAGGCAAATGACACACGACAGCAGACGTGGACGACACGCAGACGAGAAGATGCAAAGAGGGTTAACGAACGTCTCGATAGACGGACATGTTATTAGACAAAAATTTGAAGAACATTCGTATAAACGAATAGGTGCACAGACTTATAACGATTAGAGAAATAGACAAATAGACGATTGGAGTAGTAGACGAGTAGACGAATAGACAATTGGACGAAACTACTAAATAGACGAATAGACAATTGCACAAAACTATTAGGTTGGTGCGTATGAAATGTCGGATTTTTAAGTGAATATATAAAACTGCATATTTTTTTTCAAAAGCTGTTTATTGCATCAAAATATGCTTTATTTGCTTCAATACACTTTTCCCAACGAGATTTTAAGGAATAGATACCTGTTTTAAAGAAATTCTGATCTTTAGAATCAATAAACTCTGATATGGAATGTTTCAGAGTGTCTTCATTTTCATACTGTTTAGCCCGTTAAAACTGTTCCAAATGTTAAAAAAAAATGAAGGTCGGTTGACGAGAGATCCGGTGAATAAGCTGGGTGTTGCAAAATTTCATATTTTAATTCATTTAATTTCGAAATTGTTTTACACGACGTATGCGGCCGAGCGTTGACATGGAGAAGTATTGTAGTATTTTCAATTTTTCATGCATTTCATCAATGTACTGTGGCAGTACTTTTCGCCTGTAATTGTCTCCCCATTTCTAAGGAATAAGTAGCGAATTACTCCACTAACATTCCACCAAACTGTTGTTAAAATTTTCTGTGAATGAAGCGATGGCTTTGGAGTATGAGCCAAGCCCCATTCCTATCGAGCCACCGAGAAAACCTTTTCCTATTGTCGTAAAGTACCCACTTTTCATTACAAGTAATAATGCGATCGAAAAATGGCAGCTTTTGTAGCATTATTGACAAGTTTATGCTCATGTAAAAAAGTTACACAAATATCGATTGAATTCAAATCGGTACAAAATTCAAAATAATTAACAAAAGGGAAAACTTTTGAGAAAATCTTCTTTGCCGAAATGTGACTCTCGCAATGGACAATATGACTATAAACGTGGTTATGCTAAAAGTATAATGAGAACAGAGGGACAAACCTTCACATATAAAGAAAATCCGACATTTCATATGCACCAACCTAATACTAATTAGACGAATAGAAAATTAGACGACATTAGTTAGTAAACGAATAGACAATTGGCCGAAACTATTAATTGTAAGTAGATAAATAGACGTGACTAGATGGACGACAGAGTATATTTCAGAGTTTTAGAATATTAACACTAGATTTACCGGCGTGAAATTTATTATATTTAAATATGTTAAATATGTACCGTATAGCAAGGAAAATTAAGACGTGGAAAATATGATAGATTCGGTAATTTATGTTTTATACGATGGACGAAGAATATTTATTCTACGGCTCTCTCGTAAGCCCGTAGAATTTTTGGAAAAAATTGGGTACCAGTCATTTTGAGTGGCTTGGTAAATCTAGTGTTAATTAACCCTAGATCACTAACCTTCGTCGATTCGACGACGGGGATTTAATAAATATGCCATATTAGTTAACATTATCGTTATAAATAAATACCAATCTTTAATAATAAAAAAAACACGTTTAAATTTTATTTAAATAATACCCTTTAACCCCTTTTGTGAACACCGTAATCGAAGAAACGAAGGTTAGTGTTAAGCGTCGAAATATAAGGTTAGTGATCTAGGGTTAAAGAGTGTGCGTACGAGAATGCGTTCTTGTTATTTCCGCTCATTTAATGTTTGCAGTTATATAATTAACATCCATTTCTTATAAATATCCTACAATAATAACAATAGACAAAATTACAATTACAATGAAACTTATAATGGAAATAACAACGACAATGACAATTATGATGGCAATAATAATATTTAGAACAGAGAGAAGTTCCGTGAGCCCGATTCCTGAGAACGATCGACCGAATGACTGAGGGAGTGAACGACTTCTCTGATGTTTGTTCCATTTGGCAGGATCGTTTGTACAGTGTAGGAAATTTTCGGACGTCCATATCTGAGCATGGATAGTTAGGTATGTGCATCGTAAGTAGGCAAATCGTTCGAAGTTCGGTGAGTCGAACAATCGTGCCGGTCAATTTTGAACGATCTTAATCTGACCAACGTGGAGCCTGGATTGAAATTCATGAAGGAAAATTATCGGCGAAATTTCTACGAACAGATTGTTCCTGGGGCTTCAGAATTATTCGTGCGCATACGTACCTACCGGTTTATTGTTTAAAGCATTAATCAGCAGCTCGAAACAATTTCCGAAGTGTCACGCGGTATTATTCTTCGAACGAAATTAGTTTCGCGTGCTCGAGCTGCGATTGTCGTTTCGACGAATCTCAGGGAGCGCGCTAAGTAATTAACCGATCGATTCTCCGTCTGGGAAACTTCTTATAACGAGCCGTGAACTTTCTTGAAAATCCTGGCTATTCTTCCGGATGTTTCGTTGTACACGGTACGATTCGATATTTATGAAAGTATCGAGGATGTCGAAGTAATTATTGTTTTATATTTCATCGGATGAAAGAAAGTAGCATGCAAATTGGTGAAATTCAGGTCGCATTTCGAGGGTAGAAAATAGAGGGAAAGTTCAATTTTTCAAATGGAACATGGTGTACATTTTTATACGGTCGTAAAGTTATTTAATTGTTGTGATACTTTTTAAATTCTTTATAATATGTAATGCAACTGTATTATACAGAAAAGAATTTTAACTACAATTCAAAGCCCATTATTTTTTAGAACATCAGAAATAATTGTACACATTACTTAAATGTTAAAACTGTTACGCTCGTATAAAAATGTAGAATATGTATCGAAACGATTGGCCAATTATTTTACCACTGAATACCTTAAAAATTTGCAAACGAGCATATTGAACAGCGATCGTCCGCCACGAATATCAAATATTTGTATATACCGAATTCCTCTCATAAAAACAGACCAGATTGAAAGTCTCTAAAAACCGCATCAATCAAAATTCATCCAACAACTTTCCACACCAAAGTCTCTCATAAATCAAACACACTACACATTACCACAGAAGAAAACCATCTAAAACTCCGTATCTAAAGTCCTCACGTTAATTACCATACGCCGCATCGCCGTTGCATTCGGTTCGCGATAAAAGTTCCGTCGATTAAATCACCCGATAAGAGCAAACACAAGCGGAGAAAAATCCGTCGCTACGTTTTATTCCACGGATTCGTCCGTCATTCGCGTTCTCATTTCACTTTCAAATCTAGCGGTGTTCGATCCGTCACCATCTCGAGTGGACGAAACGTTTGATCGCTTATGTTCGTGCATAAAATAACGTGATACAAGATTTGATAAGCGCCGACATGCGATATTAGTTACACGTACTCACATTTGTCAAGAGGCGAGGAATTCCTTGGCCTGTCGGCGAAACAAATTCCCTTTTCCCTCTTTCCACCCTCTATTTGTCCTCTCTCCGGGGTCTCGCCTGGTGCTCTCTAGCCATTTCTCGGCCCAGTGACGTTGGTGGGCCAACCCCACGCATTTTTTCACGAACACACCTCTTGCTCTTTTCCTATTCCTTTCTCTCTTTCTCCCTCCTCCTCTTTTTCTCTTGCATCCACACACGTTTATATCCAGCTGCTCGTTGTAACTGGTAGAGCCCTATTTTAACTGGGTGCTTCGAGCTTGCTATTTACCTGGCCACATTTATACGTAACGAAGTGTTTGTATGCATGCCAAAACACGTACCGACCGACGATGTTTTATGTATCTGATGGATTCCAACTGGTTGTCCGGTGTGGCCTACATTCTAGTAGAAATGGCCACATGAGAAAGACTACGATCTAGCGCCAAGCCTCCCGAGGAAAGGAACCGGAAGAGGCTGCTGGTACTATTGCCACCCTTTTCGAGTATACGTATCCATCTTATTTTGATCCCGTTGATCCACTGATATAAACGTTATTCGACTCGAGAGAATCTAAAGAAACAGAGCCGACTATCTGGCAAATCCTTCAGTCTCTCCATAGGAACCGTAGGAGAAATTTAAAGACTGGGTTTATCGACTTGGTAATTAACGATGTCTGTTCTTATATGATTTTTTCTCTCTCTCTTTTTTTTTTAAATTTTGTGTTCATTTATTTATCGTGATGTTTAAATTGGTGAACAGGGAAACATCGATAAATTAAAATATGTGTTATCTGGTCTTGCAAGCCACGAATTTCACACCGTTTTGTGTCGCTTCCGGGGGATTGTAAATTTAACGAGTTTATTATTTGGAAGTAATTTGACTTGACGCGGGAGGCAACGAGGCGAGGATTTCGGGGGCGTTTGAGGTATACACTTTTGGGAACATTTGGAAATTGATTCACTGCTGTCCTTATTAAAAGCGGTTCATATGGTCGGAATAAAAATGACATTAAATGTTTAATTACGCGAATAGAACGAAACACGATTTTTACTTAAAATAATTACTTCTTTACAAAATCTAAGTTTAAAGTGCAAAAATATTGAAACTTTAAACTTAGATTTTGTAAAGAAGTAATTATTTTAAGTAAAAATCGTGTTTCGTTCTATTCGCGTAATCGTTTCATTAGTAAACGGCAGTACGTGCAATTTTTAATGACGAATCTGAGGGGAACACGAGTCACCGTGTCCTGAACGAGGTCGATTGAAACGAAGGGATTATTTCCTCCAAATTAATTACACCGACGAAATAAATTCACCACGGTGATCCCTTCGCGTAAAATTTGAACGTCCAATCTCCCCGATTTCCATTCGAGAAACGCCGTCACCGTGAGCCTCACGATATATTTTCCGTTAAAGGAAGGAAAAGAAATTACTGTCGTAATTATTCCAACGGTATTCGTTGTAAAATTTACGAGAAACGACACTGCCGATCAGAATCGACGTGAATATCAAGAGGAGAACTGTCTTGGTGCTCTTACTACGATTAAACAACCTCCAGCAGGATATCAAGGTTACTCTTCGTTAGTCTTCACCCTCAGACGGCTCGATCAGCGAGGTTATTTACGAAAAATGTCTCTGGACCCTTCCACGATGGGGGAAAATCTTACATTATAATGAGTTTCGAAAGTGGCCGCTTCCGCCTCACCGGGGACCGCTTCGAGGGAAAAAGTTTTCCCGAAAAGCTTTCAAGTACACGCGGCGTTCCTGTCAACGATATCGAAACTCCTTACTTGAAACGTTCCAGTTTTTATGGAAGTAGTAGCCGAAGAAACCGGCCGGAATAAGGCTGCCACGTCCATGGGGATGAACGTTGATTTTACGGCCGGTCGGTTGCTACGATCCTCCTCGCTAACGCCCGAGTCCTCGTCGAATTTATGGCGAATAATTTCAAATATTTATTTAGGCGTCTCGATAGCCGAGACGATACGTTCACCGGTGTTACATGTTTGCGAACGACCAGACCGCAGGGGTGCGACTAAAATTGTCGGGGTGTAATGGATACCTCGCCTCTGAGGTCACTTCAAACGGGTAGGTGGGATTCGTTTTAAATTGGGAGAATCGATTGGTGTGATTTTATGGTGAATTTTGTAATAGAGATGCTTTGTAGGTAGGCGGATGTGTTTATTATGAGGTTTGAATTTTGTTGTTTTGATTATTGTTGTTTTGCAGCTTGGCTTTAACTGTGGTTGACATGGTTACTTGTTTTACATTGATTTTAGATCATCGAAGTTGTGATGATGTATGGGTGACATTTTGTATGTATTTAAGGTAGTTCTTTCACATAGGAGCGGCTTTATGGGTGCTATGAATGGGCCCCATTGAATTTCTATAAAACGAATGATAATTTATTGAAGTATTCATTTAAAAAATTTGAAATTTGATGTACGCGTACTTATCGACAATGCGGCGTTGCCAAACACTCTCATTCACAAACAGTGGCCATATTGTAAACGTGAAATGAATGATTTTATAGTTTTCAATTAATAATTTCTTTATTAAATATTCGGCAGCTGCAATTTTTTTTGTGAAATATCTATTCGAAAACGTTCCCGAATTAATGATCTCGTTTTTCGTAAGTATTTGCAGTATGGAAGATTGGAAAATTGAACGATAATGTCGGAAGTACTATTTCTCTCTCTCTCACTCTCATTTACGTCAATGTACGAAACTGTATTTTTAAATTCGATTTTTTCATCGAAATGCCCGGTAACTGAGCTTTTTTTTGCTTGTAACTTGTTCGTGACAATCTCAAGAACATCATATTTTAAGATTAAATTTATTTGCAGACTTTGGTCAAGTGCAAGAACTACCTTAATGATAAATAAAGGAAGTTGATGTGGAAGGATATTTAAATCCTCATTTACTAACTGGCAGTTCTAGCCTTTAACCCTTTCGCTTCGAGCGCCGGATATATCCGGCATCCATATGATAATTACTAACTGTAGTTGATCTAGTGTTTTTTGAATAACTAATATAATTTTGTATAAGGTATTTTCATATTAAAAATGTGAAGAATACGTGCTGTATTAGAGCAACAACTGTTTTATTAAGCATAGTAATTATTTAAGACTTAAAAAATGTACCTATATACAAAAACCACGTGCACTGTGCACATTTCTGGCGCGTGCTTCCGTTCGGTGACGACACTTCGGCGGACTGGACTGCCGAAGCGAAAGGGTTAACTTAATACTTATTCTAAAACTTCGATAATAGATCTCGCAGAATAATTTTATTTACAGGTTGAAATATAAGAAATATTAGGAATTGGAATATTATTATATCTACTACTGCTATTATTAGGAATATGGGAAATATTTGAAATATTAGGAAAATAATTTGGATCGGAAATAGGTTAAGACAATTTCAGGAATATAGCGATTTTGTAGCAACGGAGAGAAACATAAATGCAGTGAAGTTTGAGTTCACATAGTCGGCACGTTGAGCTCCAAAAACTAAAATATATTGTTTCTGTATTTCAACCGTGCTGGCCAAATTCTCGTTTTGTCCAAAAAGTGCAACGTTGGAAATGCTCGTAGATATTGACGATAGAAATAAAATGCATGTAGAAAATACTTGCAAAAAGTCAAAAGGTTTGACACAATCCCCGTGAAAATCTATTCAACGTGTTCACGTTTATAAATATAATCAATAAATTTAATCGGAACGTAATTGCTGTAACGACTCTCCTTTGAATCAATTTCCCGTGAATTGATTGTTACAAAGTTGCAATTTTCACGAAAATTTTGCGATCAGCCAGACGGCTCTAGATAGATGAGGAACTCTGAGCGACGCCGAGCGTATTCTATTTTCTCCCCATTTAGCCGATATCAACGTCGTTAGGATAATTGAATTCGGTGGAATTATTTTCAAGACTTAAAGGTATTTCATCTGAAAAGGCTATGAATAGAGAAAACCCGAGCAAAGGGAAATGACTCGTGTGATTTGATTTTTGATATAGAAATACGTAAAATATTTTAAGAGCGAGTTTTCTGCTTGTGATTTGCAGCTCGAGATCGTTTCGTAATTACAAGCTACCGTGTTTTGACACGAACGTCTGACATAAAAGCAGACACTTTTGACGAAAGTAATTAAAACCTTTATGCTATTTTATATACTCGTTGAAATGGAATATAGCAGTTTAGTTGACGAAGAAATTTTATCCCGTTAATTCGAATAAGTGCCTTTTAACACATTGGCTGTCATGGTAGTCATCGATGACCGGCTCTATTGAATACAATGAAATTCCATATGATTTTTCAATTGTACCTAATATTTACAAATTTTCTAACACATTCAGTATTTAAATAGAGGCGTTCAAAAGATTAAATCCTGCTACGTGTATGTGCGTGTAGGATATTTATACAAATATATATAAAAATAGCTTATACAAGTGGAAACACAAATATATTGTGAAATATAGGGAACGCAATCATCTAACACGCGCGCGCACACACACACACTCTCTCTCTCTCTCTCTCTCTCTCTCTCTCTCTCTCTCTCTCTCTCTCTCTCTCTCTCTCTCTCTCTCTCTCTCTCTCTCTCTCTAAATGATATAAAAATACAATCTATAATGCAAAATCCGTCTAGTCTCGTCTAATTGTTTTCTATATTTTTATTAATATTTATATCTTTATTAACTCTATACGTCTAATTCGTCTATAGTTCTGTCCGTCTAATCGTCTATAATTCTATTTGCCTATTGGGTACGTCTCTTTGTCTATTCCTCTATTCGTCTATATACGTCCGTCTATTCTTTAACCCGTCTACTCTCTACAGCCCGGCTCGGCCAACTTGACACCTCGGCACTCGCTCAGCCTCTTAATCCTTTGTGCTCCGAATTATTTTATAACAGTAAATACTAATAATGAAGCCGAAAATACCTTCATGCCTCTATCTAATCTATAGAATATTGAAAAACGGTCGAATTGTGAAGTTCAAGTACCATGCAAAAGAAATAGGGTAGGCCGTCTGTGCTAAATGTAATAAAAAAATTCGCGGAAAATGTATTTTAAAAAGCGAATAGACATATGAAATCTGTTTTGAATAAAGTTTCTTTAAAATAAAATTTTATTTTTTTTTAACCTTTAATTTTGATGTTTGAGTCAAATTGACTCATTGCAAGCTAAATAGGTATATACTCAACATCCGGTAATCTAGGGCGACAAGTTAAAGAAGTGACATCAGAAAGAAAGAAATATAAAGCCATCAAAATCGACAAACTTTTAAATCTGATACCTGAAAATATTAAATATAATTCGGTAAACTGGGACATTAGGAAAGACTGCTTCTCTAATGAGGTGTGCAATAGTTGCTACAAGTGCACAGGCCTATTGTGTTCGTAAAACCCGAAGAAAACTTTCCCTTGTTCAACACCTCCATGAAATATCTTCAAGTTGCCCACTAGATCCAAAAATCACCCAGATCTAAAAACAGTAATATTAGAAATTAAAAAAACCAAATAAAAAGTCAAACTGCCGAAAAATATTTTCAATTTCGAACAAAAAGATCGACAAACAAATTTGCAATTACATTTAGTGATATCAGAAAAAAACGTATCGTTCCTCCACGACTCTTGACCCCGTCAAAAATTAAACCATGCAAGATTGCGGCGAACGAAACCGACCGCTGGCACTTGAAACTTGAAATCGGCTCGTTCGCTCGTATGAGGGGAAGAATTTTGAAATAAATTTCAAATTAAACCAAGAATTACGGTCAAGCCTCGTAAGGGCTCTCTTCGAGTCTGGTATCGGCTTATCCCTAACCGCTTCCTGCTCGGTGATCATGGAACTTCCAGAAGAAAGGAGCCGACAGTTTTTCCTCTTCTCGAGGATACTTCACCTTGATCCAAGCAGTTCTAGCGAAAAGTAGCTGATCGATGAATTCGAGTTCTCAGCTACGTCGAGCGAACGGCCTTTTCCGTTTTCTCGTAGCCTCGGCTCGGCTAAACTTAAGGCGAGACGACATCGGCCAGAATTTACGAGCCTGCGAATCGCGCAACCGTAAAAGGCTTATCCTCGAGTTTTCCTTGCTCGCGGCAAGATCCGCGAGGCTACGGGATGAGGTAAGGGAAACTTTTATGATTTCCTTGGGATTCTGATTAAATTTCATCTATCCCGTGATTTTAATTATTCGAGGCGTGGAGAATACTCTAAGAAGACTATCTTTGGTGGGTTGATCGTATTTCGTTTGTGCGACGGCCTTACAGTAGAGTCAGATTTTTGTGTTTCACTTTTATAATTTAAAATTATTGTAGCGTTTGACAATTATTTGGAAATGTTTATTAATTATTTTAATCTGTTGTCTGAAATTCTATTAGGTATAAGGGAAAGTTCTGTCGTTTTTTAACACGTGCACTTTTATGCGTTGTCTTTCCTTAGGAAGAATTCTGATCCGACTGAAACCAGTTTAAACACTTAGATGAGTATATGATTGATGATTTATACACATTTTTTTGTATTTTAATCAGTTTTTTAAACTTGTAAAACTCTTAACACGAGTGAAGAAAAAGTGCACTTAAGACATTGCATGTTGTACGAGTTGCAAAAAGGGAATAACGCGATGGAGACAAAAAGAAACTTGTGTGACGTGTTTCGAGAGGATGCAGTAACAGTTCGAAAATGTCAAAGATGGTTTGCGAAATTTCGTTCGGGTGATTTTTCTTTGAAAGATGAACCCAGATTAGGAAGCCGTCGCAGTATTACCAGGACAACCTAACATTAGGTGTAAGGGAAAGTTCTGTCGTTTTTAATTCGTTTGGCATCCAAACAGAGATTTTGAACAGGAAGCTAAGTCTTTTAACACTAGATTTACGGAGTCAATTTGGCTCATTCAAAATTTGATTGCTATATACATAATATATTGGTTGGTTAATTTTTTAATAGTGAATCGTTCATTTAAATTTGTTTTGGAATTATTTTCTTTGAAAAAAACTTCAATTTTCTTGTATGAGTCAAATTGGCTTACTTTAGAAAAGTAGGTATAATCAGCATCCGTAAATCTAGTGTTAATTGTGATCCAAAGCAGTAGCCTGATGAATTTCAAGTTTGAAGCCCATTTTTGTGGAAGTTGACGTGGGATTTGTTCTGACCATACTGCGATGGCGTTCCTGATCTGGGTTTATCTTTCAAAGAAAAATCACTCGAACGAAATTTCGTAAACCATCTTTGACATTTTCGAACTGTTACTGCATCCTCTCGAAACACGTCACACAAGTTTTTTTTTTGCCTCCATCGCGTTATTTCCATTTTGCAACTCGTACAACATGCAATGTCTTAAGTGCACTTTTTCTTCACTCATGTTAAGAGTTTTACAAGTTTAAAAAACTGACTAAAATACAAAAAAATGTGTCTAAATCATCAATCATATACTAATCTAAGTGTTTAAACTGATTTCAGTCCGATCAGAATTCTTGCTGAGGATCGACAACGCATAAAAGTGCACGTGTTCAAAAACGACAGAACTTTCCCTTATACCTAATAGTTTTGAGATTTAACGGTGTGATAAGATTTGAGTAAAGTTTGTGATTTTCAAAAGTATAATTATTATATCTCACAAAGTTAAAGAAAATAATTTAGAAGAATGCAAACACACATGTGCCTCGTGTTAAGTAAAAGTCAAAGGAGATTATAAACTAGTGATGACGAACATTTTTGAAAAGTGGGTCAAATTTCATCCATTCTTTTTTTAGTACTAACACGTGGGTTTCTAAATTAGTGGCGTCGCTTGGAAAAGGTGAGGGTAGGATGATTAAAAATTCTTTTTTGGTTCTCATCTAGCCAATATCGACGTGGAAATAATCTATTACAAATTCGACATTAAATTTAGATATATTTCATTTTTTTTAAATATCTTTGACTATCTATTTTCTATTTCACGATATAAAAAATGAGTTTGTAAAAATCAACAAATGGGGCATTTAAAAAACCTGCGTGTCATAGAGTCATCATTACTGCTATAGAGTCTTGAGGCCGTGTTGGAATAAAAAAGTGTGCATGGGCTTTGATATGTAGATTAATTTTTCTATCTTCTATTTCCTTATAGAAATTAATTCTTGATGTTTAAAATTTCAGATACTGAAAGTGTAAAAATATAAAGTATGAGTAGTTATACAATTCGCTAATCTATACACTTACTCCTGAGTGAAAAGTAAATGCAATGGGATAGAGGTCGAAATAACAGGAAAGTCGATCGATATGAAATTCTCAGTTCAAATAAAAGGTACATGAAAGTAAACGGTGTGATACTTCCACTGCAAAGAATAAACAAACTGTCGGTGAACGATTTAACATTGAAGATAGATATATACCATACTATTGTAGTGTAACATTTATAGCTCTATGTACGGTAAATAGTTACATATTCTTAATCCTGTAATAATATGTGTAAAAATTCTCTTAAAGTTAATTACACAGAGTTTAAACACACATAATCTCCCGAGGAACAGCAGTGACGGAAAATATAGAAGTATTGTTAAATTAACGCAACATTATGGAAGATCTCAAAAACAAATATGTATTCTTATAGATTTCCTTACATGAAAAAATGTATTATGATAGTAAAACCTCCATAAATGATTTTCGTATTAATAAAATCATTAATAAAATTACGCAAATATATATAAAAAAAAGTGTACGTCATTGAAAAAATTTTAAGTTTTTCTCCAAACTTTCAGAAATTGTAGGACTTAAGGTGATGAACAATTAGAGAACAAAAAGTGCATAAATTAAGCCTTTGGTATGTTCTTTTAGTATGACATAAGCTAAAATATAAATTAAATTAATCAGATTCCCCATCAGAAATTTTGCATTAACACAACTTTAAGCCTTAACCCTTTGCACTCCTATGTCGAGCCACACTCGACACAGCTTCCTGTGATACTTAATGTGTTATCTATTAATTATTGGCTTTTCAAAATCAACAATTTAGCATCTTAACATAAATATCCCGCGGTAATTACAATTTTTTTTTAGTAGAATGTAAAAATGAATAATTATCAGAGACTATATTTGCATATCTGACGGGTAGTTAGTAAAGCAATTCGGAGCGCAAAGGGTTAATGGGTTAACTTAATTACTGTGCGATGCGAATATCTATGAATGTATTGTATGTGAGAGGAAGGATGAATATGAGTGTCCGTAGCCTGTTTTTCGCGAGGCTTTCGAGACACTTTGCGTATAAATGTTTCAATGGATAGATGCCTGTGTGGATGAAACATTTTTTTCCTTATTTACTTTGTTATATTTATACTAATAAAGTAAACAATAAACTTATATACAGAAAATTCTATATTATTCGGCGACGTAAATTCTACAGTATGTACCCTACAGTCTATTCAATCTCTCTCCTCTATAAAATTGTTCACTGATAAATTCTTTCCATCGTTACATCCTAACATTACAAATGTTACAGTAACATCACTGAATCGTTTCTCGTTGTCAATCTTTCAGAATCCAAATCGTAAACGCATCTCGTTTTCCCATATCTCTCAGTCGAGGACGAAAACAATTTTGCCCGACAAAAGCTTTACTGTATTTGCATTCTTGTCGGAATTCTGATAAAGAATTTGCAGAAGTATTCAGCATATGACGTTAAACCGTAGGAAGGAACTTTTCTCGAGAAGTTCGGGGAAAGCTTGAGTTTATACGACGTCGAGGACGTTTACTATCGTGCGAGTCACGCAAGCTTGAATATTTACCCAACCCGTTCGACGACCCTGCCTCGTTATATATGTATGTATCCACCCACCCCCATAAAGTGCTTTTTCTCGCATACTGTAATGCACATTTAATAACTCAATGTTATACAAACGGAAATTGCACGCGATTGCCTGCCCTCAGTGTATGTTGGATTTGCCGATTCTTTCGCACTTGTAAAAGTAAATAAACGAGTTTCCGTGGCGTTCATGTTGTTGTTTAAAGTAGAGATTGTGGACGATATTGCGGTATTGCGTGCGAAATTGACGCGACTTACATACAATATTAATTGTAATACTTGGATAAAGAGGAAAGAGGTCTTGGAGGAGGCTATGGTGGATAAAGGTTCGCACTATGAATTGTTACGGCTTAATTGAAATCCTTATCACTTCTAGCAGGTTTTTTTTGTATTGTCATTTAACACGATGAATTCCACTGATATTTCGGTCGTTTTATTACTTCTACTGAAGTGATACTTTTTCTATTAAAATACCATCCTTGTAAAAGAGAAACTTTAAAGACTCAAACAGATATAGGTATGAGCCGTTTATGTATTTTGAAAGTGGACTTACTCCATTTGTCAATTTTATTCCAGTTGCCATGGTTACATGTACAACTTTATGTTATTTACCAGTAAAGCATTTCAGGTTGCTTATATTCCGAGCAAATACGATAATTCTTGACAGAGTTAGTTCAATAATTGAACCGTGTAGTTTGAAAGTGACCTAACACCATTTATACTTAAATCAAGATTTAAATTTTGTTAGTCAATCAAGTTATCAAATTTGGGTATTCACAATTTTCATAACGATAATGTTTACATGTACGTTTGGGATGTATGTAACTATTGCATCCAGAGGTGCTCAAGAAATAATTTCATGCATCCTAAAACATGTTAAAAATTTAAGAAGTGAAAGACAGATTATATTCTTACAGTGACATGTGCGCCGGGCAAAATAGAAACATTAAAGCAGCTTTAATGTGGTTAAAAATTGTCCAAACTTTGGCAAACAATGTGAAACATATATTCAAGAGGATTTTATATTTAGAATGGCAGTATTTAAATACTGAATGTGTAGGAAAATTGGTATTACAATTGAAAAATTATATGAAATTTCATTGAATTCATTGAGTAGTGGCGGTCACCGAGGACCCCCATGTCAGTCAACGTGTTAATATATCAGAATTTTCGACGTCTACTTAATAATAGAACCATCGGCGTTATATTTATTACGTTTGAAGATAGTGAATAATTAATTTGAAAAATGATTGATAAACAATTAAGTAATTTAAGCTTTATAGTATGTAAATAGGAAACTGACCCTATTTATGTTCTACCAATTTGGAAAACTTGTATAAGTTTTGTGACCAGTAATTTCAACAATTTTGGTGATTTTGTATTAAAACTATAAGTGGTTGTTATAGAATTAAATGCTTGGAATGCTACTCAGTGGGTCAAAGTTCGGATTCTCCATTATTGAAGTAAGGTTTTTCTGTATCATTATTTAATACACCATACATTTCGATACCTATTTAAAAGTGTAGATGAAGTTACGGTGGATAAAAAATTAAAGGCTCGGATTCCCCGAGAGCTATACCGAATTGAGTGTCTCATCAATTTTAGAAAATTTGTCTTATCTGATATGTATAAATTTTAGCCTCGGTGCTTCAAATCCCTGAAACAGCAGGTTATAATAATTGACAGATGAATATTTTATAACGAGGAAGCCGTTAATCCATTAAGATATCATAAATAATAGTATATTCTTAATATAACTCGAAAGCATAAAAGATAAAGGCTCCTTTGGAATTACGTAACTATTCCCTTTGGGGTTAATTGTCACTAAAGTGTCCTAGGTCAGGTTTGGGTTAGATCCGACTTAGATTTGAATTAAGTTTGAGACCTCGGCTAGTCGTAATTTGCATCGTATATTTCCAAGCTCTTACAGCTTAGCACATCGGCTAACACATTGATAGTCGACGACCTGCTTGTATTGAACTATTAGGTCTAGAAAAGAGTTCTTTCTGGTGAATTTCAGGTGATTGCCGCAGTTATATGCTGCAAAAGATGGTTCTAATTTTTTAACAATTTTATCGAATGATTTTGACGAAGTGGATTCTTTATGAGAATGTGAAGGGAAAGAAATTTTACCGCAAATTCTGACTAGTCTGCGACTTCCAAGGCGAAATCAAATGTACACCCCAAAGTTGTGCATTTGATGAAATTATGTTACGAATTGTTAAATCCGAAAAAATGGAGTACGCAGAACATTATCAGCAACAATTAACAAAATTAAGCAACGATATCGATAATAACACAAAAAAAGACAATTGTATTGTCAAAGAAGTCGCAAGATTATTCGCCTTCTCGATAACACTCTCGCGCATGTAGCAAAGATAATAAAAATTCTCATTTTCACATTGTGCGAGGAAATCTTATGTTATGCAGCTTATTCTCCAAATCGGTCCTATCTGATTTTTATTTATTCAGATCTCTTCAATATCATTTAATAGAAGTGCACTTTAAAACACAGGATGATGTATGGAAAAGATTAGGTAACTTTATTGCTTCTAAGCTACCAAACTTTAGCGAACCAGGATCTAAAAATTGCCAAAAAGGTGGCGAAAATGCATTGGTAACGGTGAATGCTGCGACTAATGGGGTGTGGTATCTTTTTTTAAGTAAAGCATTAATTTTATGAGAAAATCGGAAAGAATTCATTTCTACACCTAATATATTCAACCTAAGATGTTGGTATCTCAAATTTTTACACTTATTATTCCCAAAGAGAATTAATTTTTTGAAATTGTCTTGTACTCACATACCTTTAATGAAAAGAGTCTATAAAATTCGTCGGATAATGCACGTATTAAATTAAATTTTATTTTAATGGAAAATCAATATCTAAATCAAGTTCAACGATATAGTTTGACTGCCATACTGGCGGCAAAACTCGATCAATTTGTCTGACAAAATGAGGGCGACCTTGATATCCCATAAGCGGCTCCATACGCAAGAACGTTGTCGTTATATGGCCCCCATAGTTTCTTTCGTATGGTGCAATGCTTGTTGTTAAAATTTTTCTCTGCGACCTGGGGCTTCAGAGGTATTTGTGGTGCTAACAGTTATTGTCATGGAACTGTAGAAAAAACCTGGATTAACGCTATTCTGTTTAATGGTGTTTCTTTATAGCATGTTGTGGTTAAACTTTCAGAAAATGGTGACACCATAAATTCTGTGGGTTTTAGCAATTGTAAAAGGGCTTTTAATGTTGCGATGCACTTTGTAAAAAATATGTAGATAGCTACAACATGCTCTGTGGAAATTAAATTGCATTTTCAAATCGTTTTGTAGGTTTTATTATTGAGATTGTTTATTGCTTTAATGAAACTTGTTAAGAATTTGCTATAAAGGTTATTTAGCTAGATATTCTATCGCAATTGTTTAGATTCTTAAATTTTATAATCACACTTATTTAAAAATATGTTGCATGTTATGAATGTCGCAATTATTATTTTCCTGTAAAAAGATTCTTTGTTTATTTATTGCTTGTTGAAGCTAGTGTACAGTTTAACGTTGTTTAATTCCGCGTGAATTTAATGCTAGATCTACTGATGAATTCATTCAAATTTTAAAAGTTCGCAAATAAATATATCAGAAAGAAATAAACAAAGGAAGCAAAAGCGATTCAGTCGCTCATTGTCTTCAAGATAGACATAAAATATTGAAAAAGAATGTGCGTAAGAAGTTTCGAGAACATATCCAGAATATTCGAGACAAGTAAAACACTAAAACTACCAAGCAAGTCAAAATGGTTCGTACCCAATTTTTTCCAACAGTTCTCCAGGTGTATAGGACAGTCATAGAGCAGATACTTTATGTTGATCTTATAAAATATCTACTAAATCGATCACGTTTTCCATCTTTTGATTTCTCTTTTTTTCACAGTACTTACGTATTTACCGTATTACATCGAATATAAGACGCACATTTTTACGTGTTTTTAGCTCATAAGAATACTGACTTGACTTATATTTTTCACTTTTTTAACCCTTTCAATACGATGAAAAATCTAGTCCGAGCGCGCCCCATTACCGGGATCAGTTATTTCTCCTCCAAGCGATTATTAGATAAAATAATTTTTATGTCGAAAACTGAGCAACCTTAACAGCTGTCGCTTGTTTGATTAGATCGAGATGAGAAATTTATGGACTCAGAACGATTGAGAATCAGTTTGGAGGCCCAACTTGGCGTTATTTTCTGCCCTAGATGATTTTCAGTAAATGGGACATATGTTCTCCCAGCCGTAATATCAACAATTTTTCAGACTGGGACAGCACATGTCCAGTCCGATGCGAAAGGGTTAAGTATATACATATTTTTGTTTATTCTACACTTTATAATAAAAATACTTAATTCAGGTATTTTTTTTACTTCTAGCTTGAAATATTTAGGGTGTGTCTTATAATCAGTGGCGTCTTATAATCGATGTAATCAATCAATATCTTCTATTATATAAAGCTCAAATACCACTGACTGACTGATTGACTGACTGACTCATTCATCCACTCATCACGAAATCTCAAAAACCACAGAACGGATTACAATGAAATTTGGAACATATTCTTGCCTTGGGTCGTAGGTGCTCACTAAGAAAGGGTTTTGAAAAATTCGAAATTTTAAGGTTTGTTTTTAGTTTCGATTAAACCGTAGCGAAGCACGGGAACTTTCAGCTAGTATATTATAAAGAAAAGTGTACAATGTGCGTGCCGCTAAAACTCAGAAATGAGTCCCGGTACGATCAAGGGAGTTATATGGTGTGGTAGCCCTCTATCTACCGTCCATGAAGAAGGTTCCCGTTTTTACCGAAAGGGAGTGATTTTGAAGGTATAAGGGCTGGAATTTTCGCCCTCTAGAAATTTCTAGTACAGTTCAGAACATTCGAGAGTATTAGAGAGCATTCCACAACATTACAGAACATTCTGGAATGTTGTGGAATGTTCGGGAACATGCTAGATCATTGTGGAACGTTATATTATATTCCACTTATAAATATCCCATTATAAATATGCCTCTTATATTTTAAAGTTTATCCTTTTATCCCAAAAACCACACAATCTCATATCAACTCTCTGAGCGAAGCCGGGTACCTCAGCTAGTACGATAATATGTTGGAATATAATAGATTTAATGCCGACAGTTCCAGTGTTAATATTATCGCGTCATGTATCTGTGTTTTCATTCCCAGATATAATCGTTATTATTAGGTGTACAAATTAATTCTCGGCCTTTTTTGACTAACTTTGACAATTTTTTTCTAACAATGTTGATATAAATTCAATACTAAACGTAATCTTCTTCATTTTCTATACGTTTTTGCCATCTCTCAGGTAATTGTCCGATTCCAGATCGGAAAAATGATAGTGGTTCACATCAATGGAATCATTGAGGCATTTATAGACTTGTTCAACTTACTTGAATTGAGAATCAGTTAGGTGGTGTTGTAGGGATCGAAATAGGTGGTTACTTGAAGGGGCTAAGTCTGGAGAATATTCGAAACTGTTGAAACCATTTTTTACAAATGCTGCAAGATATAGCGTTTCTTTTGTTTAATTGAAACGCGAAAAGAAGTCAGTGCCTTAAATGTTGCTTATCAAACGACATCGCTTCTACACATGATTTTTCACGTTATGTCTGGAGTAGAGTCATGCGATATATCTTATTTTAAAGCTAACAAATGCCGCTTTAGAATGACTATTCAAATTTGGAAAAATTCTAATCTGAATAGGTTTTGTGGTCGATGAAATCTGGGGGCCGAGAATTAATTTGTACACCTAATACTTACAAAAATCTGATAATCTTAATCTCGAAAGGAGGAAATTTCCTTTACAATAAAATGATGCTAAATTAAATTTATCTCACATTGAAATACTCCTGTTAACATTTACCAATGTACTGTCGTACAACTCATTTCCGAAAGGAAGTCTAGCTTTCTTGAAGTCGATGAAATTCACATTGCGAGTCACGCGAAAAAGGAAGAAAATAAAAAAGATCAGAAAGGAAAGGGAAATAGGATGTTACAAAACATTCAGGCTCTAGGTGAAAATAAAAGTTCTATCGCAGAAGATAGTACGATCTCTTGTTTTGAGCTACAAATATCGATATTCTCATATTGAACTTTAACACTATAAAATTGTAAATATCAAGTTACGTCTCGTTTTTCGCAAAACGAATATTTACAGCTGGCAGCTATGAAAAGAATGAGCAGCGTGTACGACAATGCATTTATCAAATACAGATGGGAGCCAGGAAAAATTCCGTACCCTCCTGGAAAGGAAATTGCAACGAGAGGAAGCCCGTGAAGCGCTCGTAAGAATTTTATAAGAATTTCTGAATTTCCATTCGATGAGAAAATATCTTACGACTTCGGGTTGAACGACAAACTTCTCTCCGCAGGTTTGAAGGGAGCTTAAGTTCCTACGAACTCGATGAAATTTACAATGTTACGAGTCACACGGGAGAACGAAAGATAAAGAGAGAAAGAGGGAATGAAAGTGAATAGAAAAAAAGACACTTGAAAAGAGACAGAGAGAAAAAAAGACGAACAGAAAATGAGAGTAAACAGAAAAGGCAGAGTATAAAAAATAAAGGAAGTAAACGAGAAAAAAAAAGGAAGAATGGAAGGGAAGGAAATAAAAACGAGAAAGTGTGAGTAAACGCAAAGAAAAGAATATTAGAAAGAAACAAAGAAAAAGAGCGTGAACTTATTACAATTGGTCTGACAAAGTTCATGGGAGACTTTGTATAACTCAATGCACTTTTGTAACTTGGCGTACGTGCCACGCTAAATACTTAATGAACCGCAATCTCGGTGAATGCAGACACGTATGATCGCTTAATCTTGGAAGATAATACATTTTTATAATCTAAGGTGAGTTATCGACGAGGAACTTTGTATAAGAATCTTTGGAAGAATTTTCTCACCTATGACTTTCACGACTCCTTTGGGATTTATTGTCTTAAAAGTCGCAGGAGGATGAAACTTTATCCAACACTTGTGTACCGCGATAAATCTTCGTTTTATCGTTTCTTTCCATATATTACGTCGCTCTGTGACATGCAATTAAATTGTTAACTCTCAGCAGTTATCTCGAATTTACTCGATATGTTATTCTCAAGATTCGATCCAATATTTTCTGCTCGGATCGTCTCGCGAAGACGTTTATTTATTACGTCGTTACATCGATAAAAATATACTTCGATGTGAAATGTCGAAGAAACGATTTAAATTTTCTGAAGCGGTACATTTACGTAAGCTTGTCTCTTTTTAATCATGCATTATGATTTTAAACTATCATAGTGCAATATTTCCATCCATTTTTTAATTTCACATTTTTACGAAATATAAAACAGTGTTATGATTGCAACAGATTTATAAAATAAAATCCGTTTGTGTGCTATTTTCATATTTGTCGACATCGTGTTGCTTTATTTACAAGTTGAATATCAAATTTGGATTTTCGAGGGGAGTTTCCGGTTTACGTGCTACATATGTGCATGTATTGATTCCAATAATGTTTCTAGAATTATATTAAACTCTTCTCTTTTTTATAGCTAAATGGAACATAGATAACTTAATTTCTAATAGTTCTCACACATATGTTCACATATAGCTTTTTACAATTTTCCACGATGTTTACAATCTAAAAATTTTCAATTTTTCAAGATGCTTACCTTATTCTTAACTAAAGACTAATTGTAAGATCTAAATTATGTAATTTAATATCACTGTTTAGCATAAGCGTACATATTCCTATTGCTTTTTTGCAAACTTCATAATTTACTGCCATTTTTCTTCTAATAAATGAAACACATATAAAGGAAAGGTACCAGTAGTTGACACTTTAAGGAATTTTTTTTTCCTATTTGTTTACATGACTCAGGCTATGTTCACTTTATGGAAAATTTATGATTAGTAGTTGCTGCACAAACTTTTCTTCTATTATATTACGACAAGTATTCATTCCTGCTGGCGTTTGTAATTTTTTTTTTAAGAGTTAAATTTGATTTAATAGTTAACACCCAGCGAAAAGGAAAGATTTAGTAGTTGACACCCTTTTGTTTTAGTAGTTGACACGGGGAGAAAAACCAATTAATGAACTAGCCTTGGTAGTATAAGAGTACAGGAATTTATTGAATGTTTAAAAAAGATTATTCTTGAGTAAGTTTACAAAAAAAATATTTAATAATTAGAAGTTACTTCCTTGAAAAATCTCACTTAGTTCGGTAACTGAATACATGTTTCTGGTTCTGCTCATTTTAATGGTTTCGTTGAAACGAAACACCACAGCTTTCCATTCATAATCTGGCTTATCCATTCTTTACTGTCACTTTGCCACTGCCGAAATTTCTTGCAGAACAACTCTTTTTCGCAAGGACATACAACATATTTCCCCATGTCAACTACTGAATAATAGACAATTACAAGTTCCAACAGTTGACACATGGGGAATTTCGACAATTTAATATTCTTTGTTGCAAATTTTAATACATAAATCCTTTTTTCAGATTCAAACAACATAAACGAATGCCTTTTTATCCGCAATGATTAAATAATACAAACGTACAAGACTTACATTTCAACCAAGTCCTTAGCGATTCATATAAAAAAAACACCTAAAAATCGTAAGAGTTGAGCACTGGTTTGATTAACCGGTTGCCATGACACTCTCAATGTTGGATTATGAGCAATAGTTCGCAATTAAGCAGGTGAAAGACGATACTATACAAACTGATAAGATTTGATGTATTCCAGCTTGTGATTTCCTTATTTATTGACATTTTTCGAAGAAGTGTCAACTACTGGTGCTTTTACCTTAATTTATAATAATTCTGTCTACACTCTTTCTCGTTGATTAAATTCTTTCCATTTATTTCCTAATAAATTAAATGTATATAATTTAACGTAGAATAATTTAAAGAAGAAAGTGAACGTTTGTTTATCTGAAGCTTAATTCATCCTAGGAGAGATTAAAAGTGGTCCACGAGGCGACATCGCTCGTAAATGTTGAACTTTCCACCGTTATAAAACACTGATGACAAAAACACCCTTCCCTTGCGCATGTGTTTTTGTAAGCCACTGATACGAAGCACGTTTTCGAGGGGAACGAGAGTTAATGATATCGTAAGATTATTTTGCGCAAAAAAAAATCCCGCAATTTCGAGTACACCGGAAAAATTTTTTTCTGCGAATTCATAAAAGCATTAGCTTCGTACAATGAAATTTACGATACTACCAGGGTCCAAAACTTCTACGTCTTTTGAATTTCATCGGCCATTGCCAGTTTTATCGTACAGTATGAAAACTGGATTTTTCTACGTACATCGTTGCCGTTATGAAACATTTTTCGTTTCCATTGAAAAACAAAATGAGTATTTACAAATAATATTTTTTCGGCCAGCGCAAAATATGAGCATCGAATATTAACATATCGAATATTCTGCCTTTCCGAAATATCTTCACTTTTTTCCGTAGAATAAACATGTTTTTTTTTTCATTCTCTCATGAAAAATACTGTAATAACGATCCGTTCGTTCATTCATTAATATCTCGTATTAAAATCTAAACGAAATTTGTGGAAAAGTAATTAGAGACTACGTCCGTGCTTTTAATATATTTCAAAGAGGAAAGAACAAAGATACCGAGTAAATATTTCACCAAGGATTTCACCCACTGTATTTAAATCACGTTTCACATGTCAATATTGAATACAGAACCAAATCCCATTTTTTGATCCAACTATAGATCAACTAAGAACGTTCCTACGATAAAAAATTTGCAAAACAATTCTAAAAATTACAAATCGAAATTTGAAACGTCGTATGGTTGCAAAAAATAACAGAATTCTGTCAAAGACATACTGCCGCTGGCAAGGAGTTTGCTCGGCGAAGACAAGACTGAGCCTGAAATCTTCAATATCTCCTTAAAGAGCGTCCATTAGCAGGAGATGTCGGAGGTATATACCTTAGTCTCTTGTTTGCTTTGTTTCTACAATTGTCAGCTTCAACTACCATTTTGTCACTGCTTCGGCCATTTCGCTGAGTATCCGTAGAATCGGATGCCACCATCTGAGCTATCTGGACTACGATATAGCAGATAATGAGAAGAAAATTCCCTAGATAAGAAGACGAGAGGGTTGAAACTTTTCTTCGTTGTATTTCGAAGTTTCGTTACTTTTGAAGTTTATACATCATTTTCATGTCGTGCGGAAGTCTTAAAAGATAGTAGTAGTTCTTTGCTATTGCATAATACATCTTTTTTCGCTTATGCTGCTCGTATTATCAAGAGTATAGTGTTTTAAGGTTTGTATAGTTGTGGGTTCTAAAGTGTAAATTATATACCATATGTAGGGGTGCATGAAGTCCCTGGAGACAATAGCAAAGAGAACTCGAGTCGATTATATAAAAAACAAAGATCCTCCTCTATTGTTGTATTTAAAAAAATGTAGCATTATTGATTCAACTGTTTTTATATTCTATTTTAAAATATTATTCAAGCAAGCCATATTTAGAGAACATTCATTCCTTTGCAAATCAAATTCATTTCTAATTACATTTTCACAGCAAAATTACAACTTCGTATAACTTGTAAGAAATTTAGTCAAGTTAAATGTCTCGAAATACTAATCCCCACAAATTGTAAAATAGGTGATATAAATATCTGAAAAGTTTATAATTTCCGATAAATATGTGAATATAACTAAAGGTTGACTTAAAACTAAACTTGACTCCACATATGAGATGTTATATTTGAAAGTGGTATAAGTCCATTCCTAATAATTATAATTAAAACAACATTCTTATTCTTATTATTAAGTTATATATTATAACTTCACTCTGCTAACTATAACGGAGAACTAAGTTTAAAATATAAATTTTTTAATTTTTTGTTATCTTAACGAAATAATTTACATTTTACACTTGTTTATTTATATCGCCTTTGTAATATAATTGAAACTAATTCTTAACAAACTGGGTTACTCGTGTATATAAATGTCTTAATTTTAATTATTATTTCTACATAAAAAATTCATTTGAATAAAGCTAATGTCTATAAAAATATGGAATTCAATTTACTCTTGTTTTTATTTCTTATAATATGTTGTTTTTGAAAATGGTGTAGGTCCATTTAGAGCTAAAAATATCGTTTATTTTTTTCAATAATTTTAATAATTATTGTTCCCTAATAAAATTTAAAAGGTGTATAGTGTTAAAAACGTCACTCGAATAGATTAACGTTTGCCAATATCTTTAAATTAACTCAAAAGCAAGCTCTTAAATATCTCGATACATGAAAAAATGGACTTATACCACTTTCAAAAATAACAGATCATATATTCATAAGTGATCTCAATATTTGATCTTTCAATTATCAATTCACAAATCTGCCATGGTCTCTTAATCCTTTAGGACGTAGTTTCTACATGCAAACGAATTTTCACAATCGCTATGCATTCGGGGTGCGGTCTTCTTGTCATTGGTGCAATAAAGGCTCGCGATCTCGCATCGGCCGAAACGGTAATCGTTGCTGCACTGAAAGAGGGCACGAATACCGAAGCTTTTAACGAGGTACTCCAGGCTTCTATCGCATTTGCATGCCAGACGAAGGTGTCACTGAATCTTAGCTGGAATATCGTTAGAAACGACACGATCGTTGGAACAAGTGCGATAAAGCACGCCTCTCGTATCGACCAACGACTATCGTTAGCCGAAACATCGTGAACGAAAATATTGCCAGCTTTTCAGATAACGGTTGCACGATTTTTCTCGAATTTTTCTACCCTCCTTTCTCTTCTGCAACGTCATATTTTTCATTTGCAAGCTCCGTGCAAAAAAAAAAATCAAATACCATCGCGACGAACCATGCTTTTCAACGGCCGTTTTGTGTGCAGGATTCGGAAAATATTGGTTTACTATTATTTCGTGTGACGGGCTTTTCATAACGAACGAAGCGCATTTTGGAGCATTTCTTCTTTTAATAATTTGATCGTATTGTTTGTTATTCACGACGCTAAGTTTTGCAAATATGAAATGCATCATGTAATGACGGTATTTTCGAAAGTACCCTGCGGCCACTGTGGACGTAGATAGCGAGATCTCGAATAGCAAAGAAATTTTTCTCTATTTTACATGAGAAAATTAGTAAATAAATTATTTCATGTATAGCTTAACACTTTAAACTTTACAGGAATTTTTGACATGTATGGTCGTTTAAAATTTGACGCATTGGTGCATCATAGACGCGTTTATAGATCAAAAAGTCTCAAAGTCCCGAAACGTGTTTTTCAATGAATAGTTTTTCTCCAATTTTTTACGTATATATTATAAGGTATATGTAATAATTTTTTTGCTCAATGAAATACTTTATCGTGAAGGAAAAATAAAAATTGAAACTGATTTTGTCGGTTCAATGCTGGAAGGTGAGAACATGTGTGGATTCTCTTATCTCATCGAAGATTTTTCTCCTCAAGACATGATACTGAATAATTAAACGAAAAGCACAAAAATAAATTATTTACAGAAACTAAAATCCCATTGTATTGTATATCAAGGTGAAATATGAAATACACGATACAATTACACATTGTTTCCTACCTCACGTTATCCGATTCCATTTTGATTTATTAAAAGATTATTATACTCATATTAATTTGAGTATAAAGTAGTATACGAACATAACATTAAAAAAGACGCATATAATCACATATGAAAAATTTCAAGCAGTTTATTCCACATAAGAAAGTTCACTGCATTGAAATAAACCATGCAACACAGAATTCAGCGTATAGACGGAAAGAAATGTCAAAAGTATTCAGCACCAAAAGGATTAACAAGATTTCAAACGACGAGTAATCCTCAACAAAGAAACTGTTGCAAGAAAAAGAATCCTGAAACGTAGAACAAGAATTTCAATCTACCTTTGCAAACGTTTACGCAAGACATATTTTAAATGACTATGCTTTGCATCGGCCGTCTAAAGAATTCAATGGTTCCCTGCTCCGTTGAGCAGTTTTTAGAGCGACTGAATTCATTTCCCGTTCTTCACATATTTAACGCAATCCTTGAGGAAGTAAAGCAACATAAACTACGCGGACAATAGAATTGCCTGTGACCTATATATGTACCTTGGCTGAATAATACGAGAGACAAAGTTCAACACCTTCGGCGAAACCAAAGCTACAATAGGTCACAGCGACGGGTGGAAACTAATTCACCAAAATTGCTCTTAATTTTCTCTCGATTGCTGAATGCCAAAGGTGTCGAGTAAACAGCTCGCTGAAATACGGCAGTCTACCGCAAATTTTCATGTGAAATTGAATTGATTATACAAATCGAGTTGATATCAGTGACCTGAATTTTGAGTACGTTTTGCAATAGTAATATGGAAGAAGTATTGGAAAATGAAACGATGGGAAATATCGTCGTAACAAAGAATAATTACAAAATGGAACGATTGATATTAGTGTTGTAGAATTAAAAGATGGGGACTAGTGGTGTCTTATCAGAGAAGTTTAAAATTTATTAGAGAAGTATTGCAGCATGGATAGATGCAAATTAGTGATGTCTTATCAGAGAAATATTGCGAAGAAGTTTAATATTTTCAGAGAAGTATTGCAGAATGGAAAGATGGGTATTAGTGTTGCCTTATCAAAAAACTGTTGTAGAATTAAAAGAAGGAAACTCGTAGTGTCTTATCAGAGAAGTTTAAAATTTATTAGAGAAGTATTGCAGCATCGATAGGTGCAAATTAGTGATGTCTTATCATAGAAGTATTGCGAAGATTTCTAATATTTTCAGAGACGTATTGCAGAATGGAACGATTGATATTAGTGTTGTTTTATCGAAGAAGTGTTGTAGAATTAAAAGATGGAGACTAGTGGTGTCTTATCAGAGAAGTTTAAAATTTATTAGAGACGTATTGCAGCATGGATAGATGCAAATTAGTGATGTCTTATCAGAGAAATATAGCGAAGAAGTTTAATATTTTCAGAGAAGTATTGCAGAATGGAAAGATGGGTATTAGTGTTGCCTTATCAAAAAACTGTTGTACAATTAAAAGATGGGGACTAGTGGTGTCTTATCAGAGAAGTTTAAAATTTATTAGAGCAGTATTGCAGCATGGATAGATGGAAATTAGTGATATCTTATCAGAGAAATATTACGAAGAAGTTTAATATTTTCAGAGAAGTATTGCAGAATGGAAATATGGGTATTAGTGTTGCCTTATCAAAAAACTGTTGTAGAATTAAAAGAAGGAAACTAGTAGTGTCTTATCAGTAGACTGCGGAAGTTTATGCAAATTTGATATGTCAAAATATACATAATATATGCAATTTTAATGCAGAAATGATGTAAAATATATGCAAAAAATATGTGACATAGTCGCCCTGAATAATTGTATTATTAACGTATGAATCAGTCTGATATTGTATAATATGATATAGAATAGTTGTATATCATTTATTACTGCTTGTAATTGGCATTACAGTATGTGACAATGATTTTTTGTGATTAGTGATGTTTTATCAGAGAAGTATTGCGAAGATGTTTCATATTTTTGGAGAAGTATTACAGAATGAAACGATGGGTATTAGTGTTTCCTTATCGGGAATTTGAGGATTTATTAGAGAAATGTAGCTGAATGGAAATATGTAAATTAGTGGTGTTTTATCAGAGTCTTTTTGTGATACAGTTTCATATTTATGAGAGAAGCATTTTGAAACTGGAAAGATGAGAATTGGTATTGTTTGATTAACAATTAAATAGAGATTCCCTTTCGTCGCGAAAAGCTGGTAATGTATTTTTGAATACAACTTGGATGCTTAGAAATATCACGATTTCTAAAGCGGAGTTGATAAATGATAAAACTAACACAGTAGTTGAATGTGGTCAGTTATTGTTTCACACTTGTCGTAGTATATGCAACGGATGCAATTTTTGGAACTAGTAGAATCAGACGAGTTTTACAGTATGTAAAAGCAGAAACTAATCGTGCTTCAGTTATAAAACGTAAAAAAGTTAGTTTCGATGCAAAAGCTATGCAGTATTTTCTCATTCAATTTGATATCTGTACACTTTCAGTTCACGGAGAACTTTTGACTAACACAGTAAACCCAAACATGGACGTTTATTGCTTTATGTTTGTCCCAGTATTAAAACATAATACATTTTTCAAATGTAGTTGGAACCAAAAGAGTATTACCTACTGAATGGAAAGCTAGAAATTAACTGAATACCAGTTATAAAGAAGAAAATTTTGTTTTGTTTTAACAGGTGTTTTTTTTTCTCATTTTATCTAAAACAAACTTTTATTTCATTAAAGCTTTTCATTAGGAATTCGTATCAACATTAATTCTTAACAAGACTATTTTCTTTGACTTTGTGTTTAATACACTTTAACACGTTGAGTGCGGCGTCAGTCCCAGGGGACTGACAGTGAACTTTCTCTTCTGGCGGTCTCAGTCCCTATGGATTGACACCGAATTTTTCGTTCAGTCGACATCGGTGCGTGAGACCGGCATTGTCAAGGGTTAAATTATTAATTACAATTAAAAACTTTATGTTAAAATTTAGCGAAGGTTTATATATTACAGTAAGTAATAACTTGTTTTGTGAGTTTTCTGGCAAACTTACGTCCGAATGTTTTTGTGTTTACGCTATAACATTCAGCACAGTATTTCCAAACTTTATGCACATTTTCTTCTCTCTTTTGATATTTGTGAATATCTTACGAGCTGCCGCGTGAGTGGAAACTATAGCAAGATTGGCGCCGCACTCAACGTGTTAATGTACCAACTTGCCAACATTAATGTGAACAGTTTTTAACCTGAACTGCGAATTTCCACCCTCTAACAATAAGTCTCCAACCAACTTATTACGAGATACAAAAATTTCTTCATCCAAATGCCAAAAAAATATAAGATGTGCACAATACATCCAACTAAAATCCAACCCACAAAAATTTACCGTAAAACTATAAACCAGGGGTGGCCAACCCGCAGCCCGACTTGAACATTTTTCCGTACCGCGAGATTATCATCGGTATCATTATCACTACTAGGAGTACAAATTAGTTCGGTCCATTTTTTTATGGTGAAAAATGCATTTATTTCAGTACAAAATGAATGAACAAATTAATCAAAGTATTGTCCATCACTGGCTACTACTTTTTCCCGCCCCTTAGGCAATTTTCGAATTCCATCTCGAAAAAATGTCTCGTCTTTTGAGGCGATCCAAGTTAGGAGCCAATTTTCGATTTCTGCGAAAGAAGTGAACCGGTGACCTGTCAAATAGTGCTGCATCCGTTGGAACAACCAATAATCAGAAGGAGCAATGTCCGGTGAATACGGCGGGTGCGATAAAATATCCCGTTTGAGCGTTTTTAAATATTTTTTTACGACTTTTGCGGCATGAGGCCGAGCGGTGTCATGCACATGAATAACTTTGTCATGTCTTTGCTCGTATTTCGGCCGTTTTTCTCGTAATGCACGGCTGAAACGCATCAATTGTAGCCTATAACAATTGCTAGTAATAGAATCGCCAGATTGTAGCAGCTCATAGAATACAACACCCTTTTGGTCCCATAAGATACACAACATGATCTTCGAATCATGAATATTCGACTTTGGTTTTGATGTTGATGTCGATGGCAACCATTAGCCGGGCATAGCATAGTATTTTTTCTTCTTAGGGTTGTCGTAGAATATCCATTTCTCATCCCCAATCACAATCCGATGTATAAGCTGCACTTTCTTTCCAATTAAAGCAGAAAACTAAAACCTACCGCAAATGCTGCTTACTTAACACAAAATTTGGCATATTCAACACAGTAAAAAACAAGGTTTTTGTATGAAACTCAAAGCGATACAAACTGAATATGATTGACAGATGTCCAACCGCTCTGGAACAACTAAAATCAGCTGTCACTATGAAACATTCATAACAGCCAGAGCTATAGTTTGAAAACGGACCGAACTAATTTGTACTCCCAATATATTATCTAATTTTATATGTAATAATAATAGTGTAGTATCGCGTAATTTTAAGCATAGAATAAGCTAGCGTTAAGTTAGAATAAGGCGTAGAATGTAAGGACGGAGGACGGACGGTAACGGTTTATTTATTACAGTGACCATCTGACGAACGGCGACCGTGGACAGAAAGACGGAGACAACATCTTGAGGGAAATCGGTGCCCAACGGAAAAGTGCACGTGCCTTCCAGGCCCGGGAATTGTCGGGGGTGAGGCCCCGTTGCTGGGGGTGCGCGTGTACCAAGGAGAGGGTACCGTTTCCCCCAAGTCACGACGAAAGACAAGGACAGACAAACGTACCTGACGGTGTATATAGACGATACAGACGGGACAGACCTTCTTCTTTTTTACCAAGACTTTTGACAAGTACGGAGACTCACGGAGACTTAACGGCGATAGTTTTAACGGAGTATTATAGTTACGGCGATAGATTCTATTCGAACACTATCCGCGAATTAGCGATTAAAGCCGCACCAACTATCCACATTTCTACAATAGTAAACACAATAATAATAACTCATATATTTCAATTTTTCACTCCAAAAAAAATGGTTATAGTCGGTCTAAATCTAATATGGGAACATATAATTTTACATGCGGCCCGCGGAGTTATGATCCATTTCCAAAAGTAGGCCGCAAGATAATTTGGGTTGGCCACCCCTGCTATAAACCACAAAAACACAAACTTCCCAAACACCTTATACTCTATGTAAGTTTAAAACATTGTAACTTATCCCACTTAAAAAATCGAAGATCCCTTTTTCTTCTCAAGCTCGCAGAAAATAATCTTCACCCATGTTCCGTACACACTCACGAATTTTTATAAATCTCCGTTTATCACAAACACACACAACCCAAATATATCCCATAATCTCGTAGAAACTATTTTCCAACCCCTTACACGTACAAATCTACAGAGCAGAATATAACCATCGTCTACATCGCCAAAGACAGGCATTTCCGAGAGTAAAATTCCGAGCAAAATTTCGCTCGCGAAACGTAGGAAACTCGCGAAGGTAGCTTCGAAGCGTATTTGCATTCAGCTTTCATCCTCACGCGCACATTCTTGAAGGACAGAGGATGCGGTGCAACGTTCTAATTCCCTGATGCATTACGTACGTATTGTTGACGCGTGTACAACCGCGAAGGTGCACGCGCGGTCTATGCGTTCCATAATTTGTGCGCTTCGAATTCTCTCTCTCCTTTCTTCGATTCCCCGCTCACGGTTCCGTTCTCGATGAAGACATTGTTAACCGAGCACCGTTTCGAGTCAGCGGGGATAGAATCGAGTCTCCGGAAACGAGGAGGAGGAAAATTCGCCGATACTCTGCTATGGGAT
Organism: Cerceris rybyensis; assembly: GCA_910591515.1. NCBI lineage: Eukaryota > Metazoa > Arthropoda > Insecta > Hymenoptera > Crabronidae > Cerceris > Cerceris rybyensis. The sequence continues at coordinate 35,224,785 of OU342789.1, forward strand.
TGTTGTTATACTGATCTTTGAATGCATAATTTTGTAAAAAGTGCATATCAACGAGTTTTTTTCAAACTGAAGATATGGATGAGTTTCCGAGTGAGAGGAGATTTCTATGTTTGAGAAATTTAATTTATACAGGTAACCCTTTTATAATACGGTAGATAGGTTCCTAGAAATTGCCGTGTTGTAAGAAACTGTGTTACACGAGATCCGCAGCGAGTACGAAAGGAGAAGTGACGCTTCGAAAACTTAATAAAAGCAAACAGTTTTTGAAAATTTCATATCTCTGAGACAGCAAGTCTTGCAGCGGATAACGCGTAATCTGCATGAAGCTTCCCGAGTCGAAATATTGAACCTCATCTGAACCTAATCTGAACCTGTTACTACCTAACATTTAGAAATTAGAAGTACAAAAATAGGTCTAAATTCAATGTAAAATAAGATCTTATTTAGCGCTTAAAAGTGGCACTTTCTCTTTATGTCATCTTAAGGCGCAAAATAGGATGTCAATTTAAACCTCCGTTGAGGATTTACATCCTATCCAGTTATTAATGTTATTATTATTATATATATACACATAGTTTTCAAAAATAAATTAGTCAAAATCACTAAAAAATAATGGATTTTTCCTCGTTTGCAGTTATGAGTGTACCACTATTCGAATTAATGTGATAACTATAATTACAAACAAATCAAAATTCATTATAACGTAATGGTATTAATTATATGTAAAAAGTATACATGCATATTGATGTAAATTGAAAAGTTATTTATTTACTTACATTACCTCAATAATAACACGAATAATTATGATAAATGTTATCTATATTTTGTTTTCTTTCTTTTGACAAATCTTATATTTTTATTTAAAAAAAATTAAAATTCTTTATGCGATAGTAAATATATATTGAATACAAAAATTATTATTTAACCTAGGAGGAGTAATAGGTCAAAGTCAGGGGATAAAGGTTTTGGTGATAGCTAAATAGGAGTATCATTTTACTGAGAAGGAGTTAGGTACAGGTTTAAATTAGGACTTTTAGTATTGAAAAGTATCATATTAGTTTCAAATAGGGGTAAATACCATGAAAATAGGTTCAATATTTCCACTCGGGTTTTCGCTATATCAACGGAGTAGCATCATAAACGAGTAAATTATAATTTATTTATATATTTTCATGTAAAGGCACTGTAATTCATTATACATGTCTACCATTATTTGAATGTAATTTAGTTTGTAAATATCTTAAACAAAAATCATGTTATCCAGTGATTTAGAAGTACAGTGTTGTACAAAGATTTATGAAATTTTCTTATGGTGTTAGAGCGAAACCGTGTTATAGGAGGGGTACCTGTATTTTAGTAAATAAAAACTTGTTTCATTTTAAGAATAATAGGGTTACGGAGGAGATTGTAAGAAATTAATCGATGAAGTAATCATAAGGTTACAATATTATTGAAATTCATTAATCACCAGGGTGATAAAAAGAGATGGATCCTTCATTTTGCGAATCATTACACTCAGCGCGTCAACAAAGTTCTTTAACTTCTTAGTGTTGCGGGACAACTTGCTGAACCTGAGAATGATTTATGTCATGTTATTTACAAATCGCTAACATATTGCGCACAAAAATATCATTTATGCGCAAAATTGCAAAAATGTACTCCTCAAAACAGTGGTTCGTTCAGAATAATATTTGAGATTCATTAATCATCAAAATGTTCATAATGGATTTGAAAAATGAATATATAGGATTCTTTTTGTATACCACTGCTTTCGAAAAGATAAAGAACTTTTTTGTTTGAAAACATGTTAAGTTTATATCTATAAAGACAATACAATGAAAGTCGTCCTGAATGTTCACAAGAGTTGGAAACGTAGGAAGTTAATACCGAAATCAGATCCGCTCTCTACATTCCAGAAACGCGCGTGCGAAACCGGAGCGCAAGAAATTCCATTTCCCAAACTCAAAATTCAGGAATGGCAAAACTATATCAGAGATACCGGCTACCCTAGAAATTGCCACTCCTCGCACGGATTTGCTGGGACGCCCTGCATTTTGCATAAGAAATGACAGAATGTCACCAAATTGATTTCCAAATGAAAACATCCCTCTGATATTTCGATTTCCAACTCTTTAAGTCTCTTCGTTTGTGATCAACATCGCGACTTACTGTTATGAAGTGCATCAATGACAATCTCAATTAAGGTACAACAATTAAATATTCAAATTTCGTTGATTTCTCTTGTGAAATTTTTGGTAAGACTTTCTCTGCAAAAACACTTCTGCTACAGGATGAATTTTGATAATCGATGGGCATATAACAAAGAAGCATTCCAAAAATGTTCAGCTTTTTTAACACTAGATTTACGGATGTTGATACATCTATTTTTCTAAACTGTGCCAATTTCACTTATAGAAGAAAACTGCAGTTTTTTGCAAAGAAAATAGTTCCAAATTAATTTAAATGAAAGATTTATTATTGAAAACTTAACCAACCAGTATATTATATATACATAGTAATCAAATTTTGAATGAGCCAAATTGACTCCGTAAATCTAGTGTGAAACTTGGGAATTCTTCAAAATTATTTCTATTTTTAAACGTCAGATTAAAGTTATTTCAAGTCTTGACGGTCGTAAAATTTTTAACTTCTCTCTATGTTAACAAAATATTATCTGACAAAAAATTATTCCACTGCTAGATCGGTCAGAAAAATAATTATTAACATTTAATTCTAGAAAAAACTTAATTGAAATGTAAGGCATATGTATTAATATCAAAGTGGCTTATAGTTTGTATATTACAGTTTATAGTATAAAAATGATATGAGATATGAACATATTTTAGATTATTATAAATATAATACGAAAAAGAATAAACGTGTAGAATAGTTTGTTGCTATCTTCGCATTGATGTCGTAAGAAACTTGTCACTCAGTCAGTCATCTCAGAAAGGACATTGCATTGCATCGACCTTTGTAAGTAAACTTTGCACTTACATACAGAAAGTTTACAAAGTCATTCTGCATAATGTGCATCTTGTCACTTGGCAGTTATTGCACGTTCTATCACGGTTAACGATAAACTTTGATATCATTAACCTCGTGTATCCTGAGGGATTTTGATAAAGTTTTGTTGGAATGTGCAACATTTCGGAGAAAGTGAAGAATGCTTTTCCATCCATGTATATTTGCTCCAAGCGATTGAAATCATTCTTTGAAGCTTTCGGACTCTTCATATTTTCTACTTAACTAAGCAATTTTAACTATGGATTGTTTGATCTTTCATAAAAAATTTAAAACACTACGAGAACAGAACACTAGGCAATTGTAACATTTAATACTCGAAAAATCTATTGTTTTCCATATTACTATTTTTCATTATGGCTACTTTTCCCATCTGAAATTTTTCAATATATTATTGATTACAATCAATTTTCAATATAAAAAAAACTCGAAACCATACTATGCAGAAGATGTATTATGACACTCGCGAAGGGACAAATTGGAAAGTGACTTTTCAACTTTTGCAAAACCTATCAAATTGAAAGTATCAGTGAAATGTGACACGATAGAACTATTTCTATAGTATTAATATTACATGAAATAATACGATAATGAAGATTCATCGATCAATATTTATTGTACCAATTTAATTCTGAGTTATTGCATTTCCAGTCATAAAGGAATCATACGGCAATGGGTTAATAAATATAAAATATTTAATAAAGGTATTTTTATATCACACACATCATTCCACCTTCGATAATACAGAACAGACATTTCTCGCGGAACATTCTACTGCCTGATGCAACTATTAGGTATAAGAAAAAGTTCTGTCGTTTTCGGACGCGTGCACTTTTATGCGTTGTCGATCCTTAGCAAGAATTCTGATCCGACAGAAGCCAGTTTAAACACTTAGATTTGTGCATATATGATTGATGACTTATACACATTTTTCGTATTTTAGTCAGTTTTTTTAAACTTGTAAAACTCTCAACATGAGTAAAAAAAGTGCACTTAAGACATTGCATCTTGTATAACTTCCAAAAAGGGAATAACGCGATGGAGGCAAAAAAAACTTGTGTGACGTGTTTGGAGAGGATGCAGTAACAGTTCGAAAATGACAAAGATGGTTTGGGAAATTTCGTTCGGGTGATTTTTCTTTGAAAGCTGAATCCAGATCAGGAAAGCTATCGCAGTATGATCAGGACAAATACCACGTTAACTTCCACAGAAATGGGCTTCAAGCTTGGAATTCATTAGACTACTGCTTTGGATTACATTAAAAGACTTGGTGTCCTGTCTAAACTCTCTGTTTGAATGCCACACGAATTAAAAACGACAGAACTTTCCCTTACACCTAATGCATTAAAACTCCACAGATATATATTGGTTTTTAAGGCTTTAAATGAAAAGACTTTGGTTAAAGTTAACTAGAATCTTTATTCTAGAATGTATGAGGAAGGCACGTCTTTCTGTTACGAGTGAAAGTCACAGAGTGAGGTTTTTAGGAAATTTAACCAGGTCTAAGGACCCTTTTCAGCTTGAGCATAAACAGACTGCATAGCTCCACAGCTGCAACCTCTTAAGCATTCCAGGAAGAAATATACAATTGATTTTTGTAAGTTCCAATATACTCTCTTAGTAAAAGAGAAAAACCAACAATATACACATAAAATTTCGAATTTTCACAAATTTCCCAGAAGAATAAATTGATAGTTTCTACCATCGAACACAGGACAGGGTATTTAGTATATCAAACGAGCTGGGCGGAGCTAGAATATATTCCAATTTCGTCGAGACTGTTCCCTGTAATACAAGTAGTTAGCGCGTAAGCTAATCCGCGGTGCACTCTCGAGAATTTACTTCGGGTTCTGGTTTCTCCGTGCTAACCATTTATCCTGCTTTAAGGGTGGCTGCGGTTTAAGGGAAAGTGGATTACCGGAAGTCTCTACGTACGAGGCTCTGCCCGGTCGGCTTCAATCTCGGGTAAATTCGATCACGTGGCTATTCGCGGGACGATAAGGGTAGCGATTCAACGGGATAGTCACTCCGAGAGACTCTTATCTTTTTCTCTGAAAAAGTCCCCGCTAAGTTGCATTCCTATCTAACAGGAAATACGTGAAGGTCTTGGGTCTCGTTAACGTGTTAATTTACACGTGAATTCTGTGGAAGTTTTTCCCCGGATATTCCCAAGGAAAAGTGTTGTTATGAAATTGAATTGTGTAAAATTAGAAGTTTCGTATACGCTGTAACAGTATACATGAGAGTATTTACATATTTTAAGCTCTTATCCTTTGCAGACTTGGACTGCTTTGAATATTGGCAAATAATCATATCTTTAGCTGTCAAAACATGCCTTCTTTCAGAAAGCCAGAAAGGTAATTTATAATATAGGATATTGATAACAATATACTTAAAATAAAATATATACGAGTGGAAACTTATAAAATACGTAAAATATAAGGAACGCTCTACTCTACAACACACACACACACTAAATAATACAAAATATAAACTATACGATAAAATCCGTCTAGTCACATCTAATTGTTCGTCTACTCGTCTAGTCTCTCTATGCGTCTATCGTCTATAATTTTGTTTGTTTAATCGTCCACTCTATACGTCGGCTATTCGTCTACTCTATACATCGTCTATTCGTCTACTCTACTACCGTCTATCGTCGATCTCGTCTACTGTCGATCTCGTCTATCGTCGAACTGTTCTCTCGTCCTCGTGCCGTGCACGTTTCGTCGTCGATCGTCTTTTCGTCCGTCGATTGTCTCATGGCGGATCTTTTTAACACTAGATTTGCCGGCGTGAAATCTACTATATTTAAATATGTTAAATATGTACCTTAAAGCAAGGAAAATTAAGATGCGGAAGAGATGATAGATTCGGTAATTTATGTTTTATACGATGGACGAAGAATATTTAGTCTACGGCTCTCTCATAAACCCGTAGAATTTTTGGAAGAAATTGTGCACCAGTCATTTTGACTGGTTTGGTAAATCTAGTGTTAAATACGCGGGATTTATGAAATCCCCACAATAATTATAAATTTCTATTTGGCAACCATACTTTAACGATTATGTTTCAATAATAGAACTCTAACCGTAGATATATACGCCGATAAAGTATTATCAGATTTTTTCTCTCACCGCGTATATACGTTCAATAATACTCGAAAGTTAATCGTTACCCTTAACCTAACGATAAAACTTAACACTTTACCGACCGGAAAACTATTAATAGGCTTTTCGTACCCAATGCCTTTGAACTTTTAACTAATTAATTGGTTGCCACTCCAATTAATAAATTATCATTTATCATTGCGATTACCTGTGTTAACCCCTTAGCCTACAAGTACGTGTGAAACACGTAGCGCGAAAAATGGAATACGAAATTTTGAAGTCTTCCAGAAACCATTAAATTGACGATATCAGCCGATCAGAAAACGGTTTCATTATTTCTGTACTATTAACACTAAACCTACCAAGGCGGTCAAAAGACCGATTCCAAAATATTTTCTAAAAATTATCTAAATTCATAGAGTAGCTATGAAGTAAATATTCCACTTCTATCTTACGAAAACAAAATGAGTTAATTATCTTCTTTATCTCGCCACTTCTCTTTGTGTAAGGTCGTTATTGAGTATATTTAGATTTTAGTAGATATAACGTCGGTAGGTTTAGTGTTAATATCACGTTCAGTTATACGAAATATCAAAAATCAGTGAAACCTTTTGATTTCAGGAATTCATTTTCAGTCTTTGCACGCCCCATCAGCAAAGAAATCTTAGGTTAAGGGGTTAATGACTCAGTGACGAGAATTTGTAATTTTCGAATAGATGTCTGTATTAAGGAAGTATTTGTGACCAAGTGATTGCCCGAGACGAAATTTTCGGTCATTCTTCGTCTTCGAATTCCTCAATGAAGACTTTGAGACTTATCTAAGAATTCCTGGATCGGTAAATACATATAATTTAAAAACAGGTTTAGTCCTCAAAGTTGTAGTTACGCGCCGATTCCGCACTTTGAGGACTGGAACTGGCTTTAATAAGGTCGGTTTAGTCCTCAAAACACCCATTGAGAATTTTGAGGTTTCCATTTGAATTAAAGTAATTGTTTAATTGTCGGTTTAGTCCTCAAAAAACTCATTGAGAATTTTGAGAATTAGGTTTAGATTTTAATTATAATATTTTTGAGGATTTGGAGTTTAATATCTCAGTTTAAATAATCAAAAAACTCTTTTTTCATCCTCAAAATCCTCATTGAGACTTTCTGAGAACTATATTCGCATTCAATTGTAGGCGGCAAATTTCTACATCAAAGAAATGAGGACTTTGGAGACTTAAAAATATACTAATATTTCGACTCGGGTGGTCAGAAGGGGGTAGGATGATAAAAAAATACCGGTCGGTAAAGTGTTAATAATCTTAGATGATAATAATTCCATATTTCTGGTGTGCCTCGGTAGCATATCATTCACTGTAATTCCTTGTAGTACAATTTCTTTTGTTATTGAATACAAAATAACTTAAAATTAATGGCTAAAATAACAATCTATCCCTAATTTCCAATATAGCATTCAACTTAACACTATAATAATACCATAGAAATAATTTGATCGTAACAGGATCCACTGATATTTTGAATTTAATATTTTTTTGTAAAACTTCGTAATTCCCTATTCTATTTATCACATTCCGAGTGTTGCTCGTTATTGTATGCCAATGGGAAAATTTATAAAAGACATTTCGATTACATTTCCAACTTCACTTTGCAATTTCAAGTTACTTAATTGCATATTAAATACTTGTTCAATACAGAGAATTGTGTATTCCTACATGCATTTCGATTAAAAACGTTTCACGTTCTGATTCGTTTAACGTCCATCATCTCCTGCAAAGACTTCGTTGTTGCAAATATCAATTTGTTTTCAACTGGACAGCATTTGAAGAAGTCGATAGTATTATCAACGTACCAGCCATAGTTACGTAATAATTGAAAGAAAATAAATAAATGGGTCATATCGATTGAATTACATTGAAGATACATTCTAACGTGTTTCGTACATGTTAACGAGCTTACAAGAACGTGTATATACGCCTCTAGCTACTGAAGGGTTAAACACTGAATTTATATACCGAATACGGAAACTGACTGTCAGCGCAAATCGCCAACTCCATTACACAAAGTTAATCGGACGGGAGATAATTGTTTGAGATGGCGAAGAAGCTTGTTCACGAGTTTTAGAGTTACATACATAGAGAATGTTTATGGGAGATAATGAAGTGTTATGTATATAGCGTGTAAAATGTTTCGTGCTTTGTGCCTGATCGAGTTCTGACTAGTTTGACCTCGGAATCAGAGTCAAATCACGATTACAGTGTCTCTTTTTGAGCGACAATTCTGGCGACAGTTGAAAGATATAATCTTTTATTTTGAGAGAGTGTCTTTTTCTGTAACATTGAAAAAACAGAGCATTTTAAAATGTGCATAGTAGTAAACGGTATTAAAATAGGTGCACAAATGGATTCATTGGGACGACAAGTTTATTGAATCAAAATTGGCAGCTTTTTTTAAGAAAAGCTTTTTCAGGTAACTTGTTTAAAGATGAAACGAACATCGAACGGAATGATGAATATTTCAAAAATTCAAAGATATTGCAGAGATTTTAGGAAAGCTCGGGAAAAAAATTGTACTCATAATAATGTACTTCCAATAACAAATCCGAATATTATGAGAAAAGGCCAATAGTTTTAACAATACCAATTTTTGGAGGAAGGCAAACCAAGGAAATTTCACGATAATGACCAAAAAATATCACAATTAAAATTTAACATTTTCTAATTCAAAACTCGTCTAAAGTTGTCGAACCTCGACCAAATAACTTTCCAGATAAAATATAAAATAATGTCAACTAGATTTTCCTCTTGTGATTCAAAAATCTCCATACATTGTTGCAATTATCTTTATATCGTTATCAATACCTCACGGATATTATCAACAATAAGTGTCATACACTTTTGTAATTATTGAAGATAACTTGCCAGATAAAATCGAAAATATAAAATAATGTCAACTAGATTTTCTTCTTGTGATTCAAAAATCTCCATACATTGTTGCAATTACCTTTATATCGTTGTCGATACCTCACGCATATTATCAACGATAAGTATCATAACCGTTTGTAATTGAAGATAACTTTATTGGAAACATCTAGAGAGAACTATTGCACAACGATGCTATTTTTCTCCATTAATATTGTAGTATCAGTAGAGATATCTCTTGTCTCGAATACACGTTTCACGAGTACAGTGAAAATTCACGAAATTCGCAGGTATTGTTGTATCACCATTCCCTCGCAGCTAATCTTGACACAGTGGTGTCTTCAGTGACAACGGTAAATTTAGTAGTTTCGCCGGAAATTGTGTGTTTGCGCAACGATGAAACGCTGCGTCGTTGGAATGCGGCCGAAACGTGCTGAAACGGAATATTCGATGAAAACGCGAGTGGCCTCAACTGACTCGGAAAATCTCCCTTACTGTCCATTTGTCGCGACCCTTCGAGGGTCCGAAAATCTCTTGAAAATCGAATGACGCACTGAGAAGGTAAACCATTGGTGCTTTCCTTTCGAAAACGTGGTCGGAGAACTACCATCTCGAAAGGTTTCCCATTTCTATCGAATGATAAATTACTCGATCGAAGAATAGCCTACGCGAGAGTTCACTTAACACTTTCTACAGTTGGACGAGTACTCCTTTTCATCTCTTGCCTTCTAATTATTTATTTACGCCATAAAGCTAGCCTCTAGAGGCGTTGAGATGCCAGAAAAGTGGACGAGTGAGAATCTCCTCTGGAATTTGTAAAAGCAAGTATCATCTTTTTGGTGAAACGCTTTGCAATTGAGAGCAATGAAACAATTGTCGCCGTGTCACGTCCAGTTTGCTGCCAGTCGATCTTGAGATCTAGTATTACTACTAGCAACAGATCATTGCTATGAACACATTTTGTAACTTAACCCTTTAACTTGTGCGCTCGAGTTAATTCGAACTGTGCACACTCGAGATAATTCGAGCGGCGTTGTATTTAAAATTAAAATAAAAATTTTGGTTAATTTTGTATTCTTTTTATTTTTTGCCAAGATAATGTTCTCAAGTGTTTTTTACAATAAAAAAAAAAATTTTTTTTGGCCGATTTTTTAAAAAAAATCTGTGTGTTAAGGGGTTAATACTTTACCGACCGACATTTTTTTTACATCCTACCACTTTAATGTACCGACCAATCAATTAGTACAGCGGTCGACAAACTTGTTGACCTCACTAAGAACATATAAAATGTATTGTTATGAATTGAATTATGTTTCAATGCATCTTAAAACCTAACTTAACGTGATGAGTAAGTATATTTCACATTTTTCTGGGGACCAGCGAAATTTTGTCGCGGACCACCACTTTGGTAACCACTGAATTAGTACGTGAGATAACTGTAAGAAATATTTTGTAAGTACAAATATTTTGTACTGAGGGTCGCTCAACATACGTCATTTCGTAATCACCACTGACTCACCACCTCAAGTCCAAATCTCCTATTTTTCCATCTCGACCTTTCAACTCCCTAACACAGTCACCATTCCTTGCTCATCCCCGAGTCATCGTCCAAGTCCAAAATCCTACTTCCTACTTTGACCTTCGGCTTGCATCCACCATTATCACCACTACCACTCTGCCTCCAAAAACCTTTAAAAACCCTACATCTCTTTTCACCAGAATACACAGTCTTAGAGTTCATAGCTCAATTCATTGGCTCAGTGTTCATAAGAAATTCAACGACTCCAAGTTCATCATTACTCTGTTCTAGTTCTTTGACTAATTGTGAGGGTCATCTTCAAATTATAAATCAAATTCTAAATTCTAATTGTAAACTCTCACTAGTGCTCATCATCAAATCATTCGTTTCCGTACATCACACCGAATCGCTCTTGGAATGAGCCGAGTTATTTTAATATATAAAAGTTCAAAAGTATAAGTTCTCTTGTTTGGCGATCTTAAGCGCGAATCACCCAATTAGTATTACACCACCTTCTGTCTGATCACTTGGCCGCAGAAATTTCCCTGATACCGATATCTCTTCGAAAATTACAAATTCTCGTCACTGAATACTTGGCACAGTAAACCGCAATGATAAGTAGAAATTTATTAATTGTATCAACCGACTAATAAGTTTAAAGTCCAAAAGCGTAGACCCTAAAAGCCTATTAATAGGCTACCGGTGGATAAAGTGTTAAATAGGTGAATTCAATTAAATATCGTGACAGAAATGGTTAGCCACGAAACATCAGGAAATTAAGTGTAATTAAAATTCTAATTTTCCATTATAATTATTAATTTCGTTGATTAATAAATATGTACCATGTAGTCTTACTGTTCCTACTCTCCAGAAGAGATAGTATCATAGATATAATCTATTGAGGTACAGAAAGAGAAATATATAACATGCGTGTGCCCATCAATATGATAAAAAATAATAAGACTCCTCGCAACATTAAGGAGTCAACATTAAGGTCAATTCGCCCAGAACTGTCGCTATTATATTTGTAACTTGAGTAGACAATGAATAGAAACTCTAGAGAATGACAAATGCCAGGCAAGGGCTTTATACATTGTTTAGAGTACCAAGGAACTCATTAACCCTTTGACTGTGAAGCGATGCAAGGAGATTGCAACCACTATGACTAAGTTAACAATAAGACTTCGTGTCAGTCATTAGGGGCTGTATCGGTAGCCTAGGCAGTTTAAGGTATTGCAGAGATTTGGGATGGTTGCGCGTCACATTACAGTTACACAGATAGCATACCATTTGAGGAAACTATTAACGTGTCTTATCGAATGAAATTTACGCAAGACGTATATGCATATTTTGAGTGGGTAGCAGTGGAAATGTGAAGGAGTAACTACGCACCTTCGGGAGTTGAAGTGTGAGAAGTATTTATGGTCTTACGGTGTGATCTGACTTTGTTGCGGAGCAATAATACGTCCCTGAGGCTCACAGATGTAGCTCAATCCGTCGTAGGATTTTTTAATACTTTCCAGTTGTGCATTTTAGAAAAATAGCTGCCGCGCCTTGCAAACTGTTTATTACTCCAAAATCAATGAGCTTTATGGGCCTATTGTCGTCAAGACTTCTTCAGGAAAAGTTTTGTCCTGTAAGAAGTATTGACCAGGGACTTCTTTCCCCACTCGAGCCGAGGTTTTTTCCTAACACACCGAAGGCTGAGGGAGGCTCTTAACCTATGGGCAAAGGACGATTCCTTGCCCACCAATCGCAAATTTAATATTTGCAAAACTAAAGAGTCTCCCAATCAGCAATGTCCCTGCTCTGCAATAGTGACCGCCCCCGCCAAATCTTGACGGAAGCGCATTTTCACGCGCTTGAAGAAATTAGTCTTCTACAAACAAGGAACCAAATAACATCTAGCGCTCCTAATAGAAGCTCCGTTCTCGAGGTTAAGACCCGAACGTAATCTCCATAGTTGTACCTGTATAAAGTGTAAATAAATCACTTAAGTTAGGCAACTTTGGAACAGTTCAACATCATTTAACCACAAGACCTTCGTATGTGGTTCAATTCAGGTGAGCCTGTTTTAATATACGCTCACTCCAGAGGTGTCGCCGAAAAATCGTGGAGCAGGTATCAACCCACGAGGCGTACATCCGTAACAGACTTTGTTACCACCCTTCCTTTTTGTGTTGTAGGCTTTGGCTATTGTGATCGTTAGTCTGTAACGTTCCCTTGCATTTAATTTTATTATTAAAATTATCTAAATTTTGAGATTTTATAATGTAGGGTGGTGAGAGAAGGATGGGATAAGTGAGAGAAAGAGCAACGAAGGAGGCTCTATGCGTAAGAGAAGGTGAAAGAGGGTTGTCAGAGGAAGTGCCTGCGAGTTGATGAGGGTATGCAATTACTGTGTACGTTTGTGTGTGAGGTGTAGGACCTTCAGAGGAAACCGAATTGTGTAAGAAGGCCCAGAGTATGTTTTGACGTAATAGAGAGCAGAATATACTTCAGCGTTACAACGCACAGTGTTTTTTATAACAGCGAAAAGCGATTTTGTTCTGCTATTGTAGTTTTACTAGTTTTATATACAAGTTTTATATTTGCTAGTTTACATAGTAAATATATTTGCTAGTTTTATATTTACCATTGTAATTTTTGTGTAGTAGTGCATTTAGTGTACCTTTGTTTTATTTTAAATTTAATATTTAAAAAATAACTTTATATATTTTTAGGAACTCGTTCGGGATTTGCTTATTTTTGAGACTCTCGTCTGGGATCCTACAATAATTATTTTATATATTTAACTAATTTATTTTATAAAGCCTTTAACTACTCCTATTGACAAAGTGATGTAAATATTTAAGGGTAGAGAATATCACCAAATTAATTTTACTCGTTTGATGGTTGACTGGGAAATTATTTCGACTGCAAATGTGTAAGTTATATCCCTCAAGCAAAAGGAATTTGTAAAAAAAAGGATGAAAATGTGGATTGGTGGCCCATGTTATTGTAAAATTATCATCATAATGATACTGTAGATTTCTAATAGCAGTTAAAAATTGAAAACGTTTAAAAGCATCTGGCCACAGCGTGGGAGAATCAAAAGTGCTTCTTGATAAGCGGATTGCGAGGAACCGCACGGCACTTACCCCAAAACCGTAGATAGAGCCACTTCTCCCTTGCAAAATGTCTAACCGATGCACTTCGCACATTCGAAGACTGCCACATTCCTGCCTTTAAATACATTAAGATCTTTATCTTTCAAGAACCTACTTTCTCTAAGTATGATACATTTTTGCACAAATAATAAGATTTCACGCAAAAATGAAATAATGTATAATTCTACATAGCTACCCAATGGCGAAGTATAAAACCTTTTAAAGTTATTAAAAAATGACACTTATCTCCATACCATATGTATATGCGTTATGTCACAGTGACCTTGAAGTTAAAGGTCAAATCTTTTTATTGGCATATCTTATTCGTCCACGTTGACGCTTAGAACGTGGTTAAAAGACCTCAATAACTACCTAATTAGAGGCACCAGTCTGAGTACAAAATTGAAAGTAGAGAAAAAAGTTTTAATTCGTTTTATAAACGTTATTTTTCCCGCTTAAATTCGTTCGGTAAAGTAACGTCTATGGTAAAGAACTAATTTTTCACTCCTCTCGAAAAACACACTTTTTTCAAGTTGTAGCCATTTATTCGTAATTATATAATATTATCTTCAATTCAAATTATTAGCATAGACAATATATATGTAATATTATATTAGAAACAGTATACGTATGTATCTTACCAACAACGCCGACCATTCTAGTAATTAGTTTCTCTGTCCACCATTCAAGTTAAGTGTTTAATAAGCCAATTGATACGCGTAACGAATAGCACCTGTTCGTTCTGAATAGAGACGACAAAACTAGCTCGAACGTGTTAATTAATCGAGATCGACCGGCTCTGTCCAGCAGCCTCGAACAGTTCTGTCCTCGACACAATACTCAACGCAAGATCAATCTATTATTAGCAGATTAGTAGATCGTATCGTATATAACAGCTCGTACATACATAACGAGATTTCCTTTCTATTTGCTGAAACAAACACAATAGACGCTACTATTCCACGAACATTTCGCGTATAACGATACTTCGTCGTTTTATTAATATTTTTGCGCCGTTATTTTCTAAACGTTTCTATGCCGTAAATGCACTGTTTAATACACCATGATACTCTCGGTTAATACCTTCGTCGTCGCGCATAACTTTGTTCGCATTTGCCGTGATGCTGGAAACGGTGTTTGTTTGATAAAACAAGCAACACGAAGTTTATGCTGCGCATCTCTCTCGACGTTCGACTTGTATTCTACTTTAATTGGTATGCATATTGATGCGCGTGTACCGCAGACTCTGCGAAAACAGTTGTTGAACTAATCATTGCTTTGGCAAGGTTTCTCTGCTAGGTACTTCTACGTGTAGTTTCGAAAATTCTATATTTTAAAATACTCTATAATTCCATATTCACTTATGATAAATAGCAATGAATGAAAGTCTTAACGAAGCATTTTTTTTTATCTTTGATATTCTAATTTTGACATTCAACCACTATATTTTGGATTTTCAACACGAGGTTGTTGTATTTCTTGCGAATTTTCTCCGAACTTTACATCCCCATTATTAAAACAGGGATGAAAGCCAAGCATCCTGACTCCAGGAAGAAAATCCTCTTGATGTCTTCCAAGCAACGGCATCACTCGAGCATAGAATCTAGTAGAGCTCTGAATTATTAATATTTTGTTATACCAACGCCAAACCTTTTCTTTAGATAAAAAAAAGTTCTCACTTGATAACCTTTCTCTTCTCAATGTCTAATCGATATTTCCATCAAACATCTTCGAATTCTCGTTTAATCACTCAATCATTTGCACACAAACTATATAAATACCAGACATCCATTTTAACACTAGATTTATGACCGCTAAATCTGGCATATTTAAAGATATAAAATAACTACTTTGAAAAAAAATAGATCAAGCGGCAAAAAATATGGTCAGTTAAGTAAATTGTATTATATATTATAAGATACATATAAAATATTTACTGTGCTTCTCTGTCAATTTAAGAACAAATCTAAAAAAAGGAGGAACCCTTCAATTTGACGGCTGCCGTAAATCTAGTGTTAACATTGACTCTGCTGTTCTATTCGGATCTATACGACCCAAAATGGAAATTATATTTTAACAGATACTTTATTTATAATTGTAAGTATAAGATTTTGACATTCAATATATTTAACATTTACAATTTGACTTATTTACGATCTCATTGCTATATATTTGGAAAAAAAACAAATTTTTTTTTAAAAGCATGTATTGGTATTTAATGAAATTAGGAAATGGATACAAATACTAATTCCTCCCCACCCCCTCTTAGTTCCAAAAATCCATATGTGCTATACCTATTTCGCCAAATTGACTAACTAAATATTTTTACAATAGGTTGTTTTACACACATGTAACTTATTTCTTGTGCAAAGAAATGTTTTACAAACAATCTGATGCAAGAGTTTTCATGTTCAAGCTTATTGATTTACTAACAGTAAATACTAATAATGAAACCGAAAATATATTCACGCCTCTATCTAACATACAAAATATTGAAAAATAGTTGTATCGTGAAGTTCAAGTATCATGTAAAAGTAATAGAAGTAAGACTGTCTGTGCTAAATGTAATAATAAAATCTGTGGAAAATGTATTTTAAAAACGGAATGTACATGTAAAAGCTACTTTGAATAAAGTTTCTTTAACACTAGATTTACGGATGTTGATATACCTATTTTTCTCAAGTGAGCCAATTTAACTCATACAAGAAAATTGAAATGTTTTGCAAAGGAAATAGTTCCAAATCAATTTAAACGAAAGATTTATTATTAAAAAACTAACCAACCAATATGTTATATATATCGTAATAAAATCTTGAATGAGCTAAATTGGCTCCGTAAATCTAGTGTTAAATACAATTTTATTATTTTTTTTAAATCTTCAATTTTGATGTTTGAGTCAAATTGACTCATTTCAGGCAAAATAGGTATATAATCAACAACCGTAAATCTAGTGTTAACATGGGCCTTATGGAAAAAAATTTTTGCTGAATCCGTAAAATCTTTTTTTATTTTTCTAATGGAAAAACGAGTCGATGGATTCTAATAAAAAATTAGCAATGTATTATTTTATGCTTTTGGAATATTATTGAATTTTTTCATAATTTTTTACTTCATAGTTATAGAGAAAGATGTTTTTTAATGTCATCCATCCAAACATCCAGTAGCCTAGTGTTAAAATGTGAACCTTTGTTCACCGTGTCACTACGACTAGAAGATATACGAATATGAGATATAAATGAGCAGAACAGTAGGGTGAAAAAAATCATTCCATCTTCTCACAATTCCAATTAATTTACAAGTGACAATTTTCCTCCACTTAAACGATCATCGGTCGATAATCGATCTCAAAATACTAATACTTCAAAGGACACATTAAATGCGAAATTGTAGAACGATGCTTTTGTAAAAATGTTACGTCAACGTTCGCCGGTAAAGTGGTCTTTAGAAGAAGCCCTTTAGATACGTTTTAACAGTGGGAGTTAAAAGTAGAGTTAAAGTGCTTTCGGCTATTAGCGCGAGAGCGATTAGCGATTGGAACGTGTGAACGGAACATCTGATTGCTGGACGACCGGCTTACCGTCCGGATGGTCTGATCCTATGTATATCTTGCCTACTGCAACTACTGCACATCCCACTATTACGTATTAACGCTCGATTCGTTGGACGTATGAAGCGAATGCAGTTAATTTCGATCTGTCTGTAATTATTGCGAACTGTTATCTATCTGTCGTATTGTTTATTGTTCCCTATTTTTTTACCAAGTATTTTTTTCCAGGTTTAATGATGTTATCGTCGAAATTGGATCGAAAAATTGTTACTGGCAAAGTGTCTATTTTTTCTTTTGTATTCGTTCTATTTGGGTATCCCCTTTTACTCTATTTTTTTTGTGTTCATTGGTATTACCGTTCTTCTGTGTCAGAGTTAGTAAACAAGTTTTCATTTTTGGTTGGCTATTTTTTCTCGTTTTCCTTTGATTAATTGTCTTCCATTTTTATACTTGATTCAGAGTCTCATCATTTTCAGTGATTTTCCTATTTAAAATTGTAGGTACGAAATACACTTGACTCGTTTTTACACGGTAGATATGTTCCTTAGAAAACGGTGCAAAAAAGATCGTGTAAAAAAATCCATGAGACATATGGTAAAGGGGATATGTTCCACAACTTTAAAAAATCCTATTTTTGGTAGTAAAAAAGTTACCATTAATACCAATTATACTGGAAAATTCATCATCGAATTAAAAAAAAAGGTTTAATTTGAATTTCAACTTTTAGAACTTTCTTAAAATTATTTATTGCATCCTAGGAACTGAGCACTTTAACACAAGATTACTGAATAACGAAATGCTGTGTTCAAGTTGAAGTACAACGAGTTAAAGAAAAAAGTGATAATGAAATTCGGGTATTCCCCGTAGTAGACCAAGTCACTAACACATAAAACGACCGACTTCTGATCACGGTAATTCCCCCAATTGTATTTTGTTACTGTAAAACATAAGATTCTATAAAACATTGTCAAAATTAGAATTTAAAAAAAAAATAAAAAAGTGTACTTATTCTTATTGGTGAACCGTGTTATTTCAGAATCGGGTAAAAAAAGAGTTGGGTGTAATTATAACTGTCTAAACTGAAATACAAAACAGGCCTCATCTTCCACGAGCATTATTGCATAAAATAGATGTAAAACGATACAATCTTAAATAATTCACCAGTTATACTATACATACTTTCCTTTAGGATCCTTCATTACGTTATCGTAAATATCTTAACATTCAAAGCAATGATTGAAATCTCCTAGTATTTCTACCAATTCACCACAAAGAACCCGTTATTCTCTTTCGTGCAAATTCAAACGGTATCAAGCGGTAAGCCTGTACTGCCTTTGCCTCGTTCAATCCGTTACATCAGAATTGCCATTCGCTTGAATTACGAAACACTTGAAATTTCCCAGTTCCGTGCTACCGCGGAACCGATAGAGGTAATATCAATACCAACGATAGTGGCAAACGGTTTTCCTTTATAACGTAAGTTTCTCAAGTAATTTAACAACTTACAGTCGGAACGTTTCCTGTTATATACAAGGATACATATAACAGTTACTGAAGTAACAACGAAGGAAGTGAAAAAGGGGGAGAGAGATCGAGATCCAGAGAAAGAAAGAGAGAGAGGGAGAGAGACCAGAATTGTAGTTGTACTCGAAATCCTAGTCCTTTCGGAATCAGTCTCCTCCGGTATTTCAATTTCAATCCTGCCTAAACGCTGCGTAAGCTCTGCACTACACCGCGCGTGTAAAGCAACGTGGGACTTTTGGTACACAAGCGTTGTACCAGTAAATACACGTTGGTGTATTTGCCCTAGCGTATAAACAGACCTACGTATGTATACTTGTATTCACGTTGTCGTGTATGTTCTACCTCTTTCCCTCCATCTTTCTCCCTTTCGCTGTTTCTCTCTCTTTACTGCTCTCGTAATTCTACCCTTCCCATCCCTTACTGTTTCTCGTCCTATCTTTCTCGTTCTTCTAATTTTTCGCCCACTCCAATCGTCCTCTACGTCAGTTATTCTCGTCCTTTTTCATTTCCTTTCGGTTTCCTTCACTTTGTTGTCCACTTTTCTCCCTTTCCTTGTTTCCTATTTCATTGAATCTCTTCTGTGATCCTTTTCAGCTATTTTCCCTCTTTCTCTTGTCTCCTCTTCCTTTTTGATGACGCGTGACAGTCAACAGTTTGCATCGGTACGCCTCAAAAATGACTCAAGTCATAAACATAGGCGACTGAAAATATTAATTAAATTGTAGGGATGACGGTTTACGATCCGGTGTTCGCCATTGTTCGGCTTCGGGCGGTTGACCGTGTGCGGGGCCTGTTAGCTATTAAGAATTTTACGAAATTTCCAAGCTTCAAGTTCCGCGGGTCTGCGACCGTTCGTGGCGGACAGGGGGCCCGATCGTGAGTCGTCGGAATGAAGTCCTATTGTCTAGGTGGGTGTTTTGCCTTGAAGCGGCCGGGCCCTGAGGGGTGTTTCTCAGATGTGGAATTTTTCCATACCAACAGCACCCCCAGGGTCTACGGACGTCTTGAGGCAATCCTAACAATTTTTCGGGACCCGCCTAGACAAGGACAAACGTTAATGTTCTCCTACTCTCGAACGACAAAGGTTTGATGTTACGAAATGAGCACCACTTTGTCTTTCGAGTGAATTTATGTAATAAATAAACTCTTTGACATTTCGTTTATATATAAATATACTATATTTGTAGATTTTTATGTCTGTGTGTGTGTTTTTAAAGGGTGTGTGTGTGATTCGTGGAAAAGATAAAAATGGTAGTTTGTCTGATTGCTGTTGAGAGTAGAGTGGAAGTGCGAATTTTCAGGAAAGTCCTGGGTGCGGAAAATTAGGAGATGTTAGGAGTGGGGATCAGGGGCCTCGGTAGGTGGGGATGAGGTTTGCGAGGAGTAGGATGGGCCCTTAGGAAAGTCGGTATGCATGTGTATGTGTGCGTGCGTGTGTGTGTGTCTTACATGATGAACGTACATTTATAATAATAATACTAATAATAACAATAACAATAATAATAACAACAATAATGATGATGATAATAATAATAATAATAATAACAATAACAATAATACTGGTGATAATAATAATAACGATAATAATAATAGTAATAATAATAATACTGATAATAATAGCAATAATAGTAATAGTGATAATTAATATAATTAGATTGAGGTTAGGACGTAACAGTAGGGAGACAAATTCACCAAAAGGAGTAGGAAGGACCGAGGTGACAAAAAGGGTGACACGCGGTCCTCCAGAGGATTTTTGGTTGGAAGCGTTCGAAAGTACTGTTCAAATCACTTTGTACACTTTTAATATCACCGAACAGTGAAGAAAGAACATAACATCTAAAAAATATTCGGCGTGCGCACTTTTTCTTGGAACCGCACCACCGGTATTTGGTATCCTGCCACCTACAGTGAACAGTCAGTCGAAAATTCCGATTTCAGTGATCGACGTCACTTCCGTTCTGTCTGCCAATCAGAAAATTGTAATCTGAAAAATACCGAACCCGCCAATTGGAAAATTTCTAATTTCGAACACCACCCCTTCTCACCAACGGCAGTGGGGAGAAGGGAGGCCGGTTGGAGGGCGATTTGGACCTTGGCAGATAGAATGGCTCAAGAACTACTTTCACTATCAAACGATCAGAACAGCATCAATTATCACGGAATCAACATCTTTAACATTTTAAATTATCTTTGCTCTGTGTCTCGCCTGAGGCCATTGGACTCTCATTGGAGAAATCACTCTCACCTTAACACACAGTTTTTGGTTTCTTCTATAAGTGTTATATTGTTGTGTTAATTCGTTGTTAAATTGAATAAATTCTACCAAGTTCACCAACAACGAGTGTCGCGTCATTCGGGAGACAAAAAAAACAGATTGTGGCACTTTAGTTAGTCCCGCGCCAAACACATCAGACTTCGGAACTAATCGAGTATGACGTGCACTCAACAGTTTCTATTAGGTGTAGAAAAGAGTTCTTTCCAGTGAATTTCAAGTGAATGCCGCAGTTATATGCTGCAAAAGATGGGTCTAATTTTTTTTAAATTTTAACGAATGATTTTGACGAAGTGGATGGTCTACTCTCTTAGATCGAACTAGTGAGATTTTACTGGTTCAACCAGTGAATACAAATCTCACTGGCGAACCAGTGAAATTTGCGTCCACTGCCGCAGCGCCATGTGCCGTGTTTTATTTTTGAATATGCTGACGAGTGAGATTCACTGGTAAACCAGTGAACTTTGATGGCCGTCGAGATCACTGGCGGCACCAGTGAGTGTCATTGGTAAACAAGTGAGTTTCCACTGGCGAACCAGTGAAATTCCACTGGTTCGATCTAAGTGAAGAGAAAGAAATTTTGTCGTAAATTGTAACTGGTCTGCGACTTCCAATGCGAATTCAAATGTGCACCCCAAAGTGGTGCATTTGATGGGATATGAAAGGAGTCTTATATTACGAACTGTTAAATCTGGAGAAATGGAGTCCGCAGAACATTATCAGCAACAATTAACAAAATTACGTAACGATTTCGATAATAAGACAAAAAAAAAGACAATTATATTGACAAGGAAGTCGCAAGATTATTCTCCTTCACAATAACACTCTCCCGCATGCAACAAAGATAATAGAAATTCCTATTTTCACCCTGTGCTAGGAAATCTCACGTTATGTAGCTTACTCTCCAAATATTGTCCTATCTGATTTTTATTTATTCAGATCTCCTCAATATCGTTTCGTAGAGACGCACTTTAAAACATAAGATGAGGTATGGAAAAAGCTTAGGTAATTTTAGTGATTCTAAACTACCAAACTTTACCGAACTAATCTAAAAAATTCCAAAAAGGTGGCGAAAATGCATTGATAACGGTGAATGCTGCCACTAATGGAGTGTGATATCTTTTTTTAAGTAAAGCATTCATTTTATGAAAAACTCGGATAGAATTCATTTCTACATCTAATATTTATCTACTTCTTGCTTTCTCTCTTCTTTTTTCTCTATCTCCCAAACTACATATCTATGTACATATATCTTTCTCCTTCTCTCTCTCTCTCTCTTCCTATGCCGATGTACACACGCACTCGTGAAATCAAACCGGACAAGCAGGAAAACGGGACGGCTAGTTCGAAACGATACTACCCCCGTAGTGTCTTTCGATTTCCATAGAATCGAACGCCGCAATTGCGGGTTTACTCGATGTCTGACTCGCATCTCCGGTAGCTCGATTGATTTGGACAGTGACGAGTTGGCACCCACGATCAACACCGAAGTCGGTTAATCGACGTTCACCGTTCGGATTTCCATCCGTGGAGTATGAAACGTTACTTAAAATTCACCTCCGAACGACACGGCAAAAATCTCTACCTGGAGTTTGATTGAAATTCGAACGAGATACAGGGAAAAAATCTCGCGGATTTTAATGAGATCGTATGAGATTTCAATTTACATGCTAACGAACTTTCGGCGCGCTTAAAGCGCCGAGAGGAAATAATGATCGAACAGTGGCTTTTCAATTAGTTAATACAGAGCTAGGTCGAGGGCGATGTAATACAAGAACTTGATAATCTCTTGTTCTTGTTATCACCGTCGCGTATCGTTCGCGTTTTTATCCCACCCCTCATCTACCCTGTTTCAAACCTGCCCGCGTTTTTCCCTCTCGAGTTTGCTCGTTAATCGATAAGTCTCTATCTCCTTTGATACGATTCCAGGTGAAGATCTCGTCGATAGGGGAATTAGAAAGCTGGCAGCGATATCGTCGAGTAATTTTAATTGCTCGACGTTATCGCGACTGAACGTAGAGATAAGAGGGTTTTCAGTGACGTGACATTGAATTTTAAACATAATACTCCTTCTACCCTAGACTCTCTTTTATTAAAGATTCCACCCGGACAATTGCATCGTGAGAATGACTAAAGGAGGAAAAATAACGTCGACGAGTGGTTGACGGATATCGAGAAATTTCCTTTTTCCCTCGTTGCAATCCAAACGAATGAAACTCGGAGAAGATTTGTCGCTGAGTGCTAGCTTTATCACAGCTGTCTCTCTTATTATTATTATTAACTCTCGTCGCGTTATTATGTCTGAGCGTTGCTGTATCCCGAGTGGTTTCACCATTGAATCTTGCAAATGCAATTCGACGTTTCGCAATATAATGGAATGGCTGGTTACAACGGTGAGATAAATTAACCTCTTGCAATTTTATGTCGAGTTACACCGATATGGTATACAATTGTACAATATTTCAATTTCTATCGACTTCATTTTTAATATGGGATTTTCCTCAACTCTTTTTCATTGTTTTTAAATATATAAGCTTGAATTATTATCATTAGTTTGAGTGGGTACAGCTTTAAATGTATTGCACTTTGAGATCGCGACATACAAATCGGGTAAAAGTAACCTCTCGATGATGAAGAAGATATTTAAATTTGGATTCAATAAGTTGGGAGTTCGACCTTTTAACTCTGTACTCATCAGAATCACTCACTTTGAAATTTGAAAACGATTTTATATCTTCACCAAAATATCCCTCACCAGCTTTGATTATAGAAAACTACCCCAAAAAAGGTTGCTAGTTTACAAACACTAACGAAAGGTCGTAGGAAGTTTCTTTTAATCCCTAATAATTAGCGACGCATATATTAGGGGTACTGAAAAGTAATCAAAACTTTTCTTTGCTGGCGAAAAACATCGATTTATTAAAGAAATTTTAAATACTTATTAACAAAATAATTTCCTTAATTTTCTAACACTTTGTGCCAGCGTAACGATAGTTGTTCGATTCCTTTTTTAAAAAAGTAATTCGTTTTTTTGTTAAAAAATGTTTCGAATTACATTTTCACGTCTCCAATTTTGATTACTTTTCGGTACCCCTAATATGTGGGATGAAAATAAATTATTTACAATTTACCACTGCATGTATACACGGTTAGAGTGGAGAAATTGAAGCACAACCGTTGAATCATGATTACTCAAATAATAACTTTTAATTTGTATACATTGACAGTCTAACTTTCTGATAAAGAGATATTTTTGGATCGTCAAATAAATGATTATCTCTCAATATTTAAAAATAGCTCCATCCACAAAGCGTTAATTGTTAGGCTTAATTTGTCTCCATTCATAAGGGTTAATTTGCCTCCAAGAAATGCCATAATATTCAATAGCCAATTTGTCGTGATACCTCCTTTTTTTTTGGTTATCACTAAAAAAATGTAAATAACCAACGGCAGAGAATTTTATAAAATTAATTTCACGTCGGTTGATAGAAATTTGAAAAAAACAATTGGTACCGTAAAAAGGTTAATCACTTCGTCGACGAGGTGAGGATAATTAATAATGATTTTGGATTAACAATTCTATCCTCGGATAAATCGGGCATTTACAATGCTATTAATTTTATTCCGGGAAGAAAGTAAATGATACTGCATTACTGCGAGATGTTAATTACAGAATTTAGGTCGTTTCAGAGCGGGGCTGGAAAATTTACGGATGCCTCGGAAGTAATCCGATTTACTTTTACTTATCGTACTGCTTAAACATTTGGAAATATGACGCAGCATCTGTGCTCGTTATTACGGGCGAGAGGAATTTGACATTTCACGTTCACGATGTTTTGAAACAGTTGGAAATTATTTTGCAAATTAACGTACACCAATTGGTCGCAGACGTTTGATTTTACCGCGAAAGTGCAAATCCCTAGCACACAAATTCGATTTCACGTGTTACCGTTAACATCGGCTTTGCAATTAACGTTGACGTGAAGTTGAAATTGAAATCGTTTTCAAAGTAGAAAATATTTGTATCTTCATGTTTTTACTTGATTTTGATTTTTGTTTAATTAATTTATAGGATCGATTTTCCTGCTGTGCTTTATACAGAATTATCCAATGGAAAAATTCTGACGCTGAATTTTTTTTTGCGTTATAAAACAAATTAACAGAACGATAAAAATATCAGTATAACTGAAGGGAAGCATCTACTTAAATATGAAATAAAAAAATATTTCACGAAAGAAGTAAAGAACTTCGCGATATTTTCACTCTGTTTGAAAAAAAAACGAGGGAAAAAATTGAATCGTAAAAGCGTTTAAAGGAATCGTGAAAAACTGTTCCACTTAGCAACGATCTTTTAATACTTTTGCGAAGCATCTTAGACATACGTTTGAGGAAATATTAATGGAAAGAAGTGCAGAAATAGTAGTCGTTATAATTCCTTAAAGAAAATATTTTTTACTTAAAATTAAATTTTATTTCTTGTAAATCGTCATTATAAAATATATATCTATTAATTGATTAAAGCAAGTGTAAATCTATGTTCAACAAATAAACCAGGTATCTTGACAATTGTGCCGTTTATTTTAAAAATATTGCAGCTTTTATTTCTACAAAAATCGACAATATCGTTACTACAAATACAACGTCGAGTTTAAGTTTTGTTTCGTATAAAACCTTCGGTCGACTAGAGAAAGATAACAATATTTCTGCAGAAAACATAGCTGTTGAAATAAAGTTAAGAAAGTAGTGAACATCACGGTATCTTTATTATAAAAGCAAAATAAATCTAATTATGTTTCACAAACTTATTATTCCTCATTTATACGATTTTATAACCTGCATATTTGGATTTAATTTATTAATTAAACATCATTAATTCGAAATCCAATACAGGTATAAATATCACAATACGCTACAAAACCAAAATGAATTTAAAAAAGAAAAAAATATCTTCGAAGCACACATGTCTGAGAAACGACTCCATAAAATACAAATAATTAGGAGCACTTGTCATTCGGGTTTGGAATTTTAACGAGAACATTTCTGCAATTCGGCGAATCATCGGGGGCTCCTATTTCCGTATTTAGTTTCGCGAAAGGAACGAGTTTCAAGTCGAGCGATTCGAACGAGGGTAACGAATTTCGATATATATCGATTGTACTCTTGTCTTCGAAGTATTGGACGCTCAGGTAAACACAATTTACGATCCGTTAAATCAAAACGGTACATTTGCTCTCAATTGCCTGTAACTTCGTGTTATACGTTATAGGTACGTACCTACGTACCGGCCACCGTCTTTTGTGGAGTAGAACAAATTATTCATGAGATTTTCACAGTCGAATCTGATTTATCGGCTCTTACACGTGTTTGGTAGAAACTTTACCGTTTCTCTATTTTTTTTTTTCTTTCTCTATCTTTTCTCTTAACTTGATTTATATTAACGACGCTCGTATCGAGGCGAATTTGCGGCCGAGAGAACGTTTTAACTTCATTTCTTTTGAAATTGAGGCAACACGGCGAAGATGTTCCTTAAGGCGGACTTTACTATTATTTAAGAGGGAAATCTCGTTTCGTCCTGCATTCCACCTCTACGAATTCATTGAAAATTTCAGCGTGAAGAAAAGTTAGGTTGCTTCCTTATTCCTTATTCGACGATTTTGTAAAAGTTATTTCGACGATTTGTTTTTTAGCGGTAATGTAGAGCATGTGAAGTGAATCGGTTGTATATTTTATTGGAATTATGTCGATGGTAGTTTTGACGTTTGTCGATTATATTTTCGTGGTCATTTATAATGGATTTTTCGAGTTTGAATTAGAAAGCGACACATGAATTTGACCATTCGATATTGACCATTCGATATTGGATTCAACATATTGATAATTTCGTTTCGGATAATCACACTCATAATTTAGAATGTGGAGCACCGTTTCCCGTTTTTATTGCATTATCAAAAATATTTAACGAGGACGAAAGCAACGATCCGTCATTTCAAAATTAACATCCGAGCTCGCGATGATTTTTTAATTAATTTGAATAAATTTCAAACTGAGTACCTACTTTTCGCCTTCTTCAAATATTTATAATTTTTTATATTATTTCGTGATTCAAGTACACCCTCGAGCTTGATACTTTATGCATAAAGCCGTGAACGATACAAATCTTCATAAATAGTACTTACATTTATCTGAACGTAATATAATATTTTTAATTGCTCAAAGAAATAAAAAAAATTATATGCCCATTTTCAATTTTAACATCATTTACGTTATTCTCATTCTTACATCGTGCTCGACTGATAATTTTTACAATCTTTCCCCTCCCGTCGAAGTAAAATTATTTAAAAATTTCTTTGCCATAATTTTCATTATTAATCATATTGTTGTCAAACTTGTTAACAAAATATATTAAAAACCCAGAATCTTTTTAGCAACATGTCTATATACTCTGCAAATTCGAACAGGTATAAAATCTACAGCCGAAATCTGCAACGGGCGAAAAAAAAAATCATCACAACTGATTCGTCAAACGAAACGGGAATCTCATATTTCTATATCAACGATAAACTCGGCCTCTACACAACTGACAAATGAATTTCGATCTGGCTGCGATACATATGTGTTGATTGAAACATGGATAGGGAAATACTATCGAAATGACTTTAACCCCTTACTGTCGACCTCGATATGTAGAATCTACCGCATATCTCTGTATACGTCGCTCAGAATTGTGCGTGCATGACATACAATCTCTCGTGTTTCTATATACGGTGTATCTTAACATGTGGGATTTCAAGAACAAATAGAAGTACTAGGCCACAACTTTAGTATTATCGGAAAAGAATTAATAATCAGAAAAATAATTTATTATTTAAAAATCCACACATATCACACGCAATCTCGCAACTGATTCTCTTATTCTTTTCCAACACTTTCGCATTTCGCCTCTTCTCATCTCCCTTTTGTTCGCAAATCTATACAAAACTTTAGACAGTTTTCGAATTATCGCTCATTGCAATTTACACGCGCACATACACAACAATAACGATAATTTAATAATTTATAAATACATAAAATACACAAATAGAAAACTATGTAAATATATTAATTTCTATCATTTAATACAGCATTATAATTCTGATATAGCTTGCACAGACCCAGACGCAACTATTTGTGAGAGATTATTATAACATAACCCGTTATTTTTGAAAACGGTATAAGTTCATTTCCAAGCTGGTATGTTTAAGATAAATATGAGGTTGGTGCAGAAATAATTGCGGTTTCCATTATTAAAAGTTTGAAAGTTGGCTCTTTCGATATATGTATATGATTTGGTTTTGATTCTTCACACGTGGCTATATTAGGTCAGAAAAGTAAAGATGGAAAAGAAGCAAATTCGAGCGATATTATTGTATGAGTACAATTTGAGACGTAAAGCTGCGGAAACTGCTCGTAATATTCATAAAGCATTTGGTCAGGGAACTGTGACTGAGCGTACAGCTCAACATTGGTTTCACAAATTTCGTAAAGGCGAAAAGAGGCTGGAAGGCGAAGAGGGTCGCGTACGTCCTTCTGTGATCGACAATGACGAATTAAAGGCCATTGTCGAAGAAGATCCACGCAAATCGTCTCGAGAGATTGCAGAGGTATTGCATGTTGATCATTCAACAATTATTCGCCATTTATCTCAAATTGGTAAATGCAAAAAACTCGATAAATGGGTACCGCCACGAGTTGAATGAAAATCAAATGTTTCGCCTGTTTGAAATTTGCTCTAATCTGCTTTTACAGAACACAAATGATTCATTTCTCGACCGAATTGTGACGTGTGACGGGAAGTGGATTTTGTACGATAATCGACGGCGCTCTGTTCAGTGGCTAAACCAAGATGAAGCACCAAAACATTTTCTAAAACCAAAACTTCATCAAAATAAAGGTTATGGTTACTGTTTGGTGGTGTAGAAGTGGAATTATCCACTACAATTTTCTCAATCCTGGCAAAACTATTACAGCAGCGAAATACTGCCATGAAATGAATAAAATGCATAAACAATTAAAAAATTTATGCCCAATACTTGTAAACCGAAAGGGACCTATTCTACTGCACGACAACGCTCGACCACATGTCTTACAAATAACTGTCCCAAAAACTCATTGAACTAGGATACGAAACTTTGCCTCATCCACCGTATTCACCGGACCTTTCTCCAACAGATTATCATCTCTTTAAACATCTGGACAACTTTCTGCGAGAGAAAAACTTCAAGACGCAAGCAGCAGCCGAAAACGCATTCGAAGAATTCATCGCCTCTAAAACACAAGTCTACAATAATGGAATAAAAAAACTTGTATTACATTAGCAAAAATGCATACAGTCGAATGGATCCTATTTTGATTAAAGAACTTTATTTTAACCGAAAATATATTAATTCAAACTTTATATTTCAAAACCGCAATTATTTTTGCACCAACCTAATAGTTTCAGCTAAACATACGTATTTTCGCATTTCAAATGGCAAAGTAGATACAATAAAATATCCTCATGATTTCGCCCAAAAGGATTCAATTCGTACATGGTATATCACGAGAGCTTGTGTACAAACTCTGAAGTATCTCAACATAAGAGGAAAATGACTTGTACCTGTTCAGGCACAGGTCTTGGACATTTGCAAGGTTTATTATGCGGACCGTTAAATTTTCCTCGGCCACGAGTTTGAGATTTTTTCATACCTTTTCATTTCTTAAAGGGCCTAGGCGCTCGTTGCTTGCCCGTGCGTCGCAGATGTGCTTCCGAGAAAATTGTCCAGTCTTCCTGGAAACCTTGAGGGTTAACGGAAAGACCGAGCCTCGGAAATCTGCGACGTTGCCAATGTCCCTTCCACCCTTGGATAGGGGCGTTGACATCTCCCACCCACAAGTCCCAGTGCTCCGGGCCTTGGAGAAGGGAGTTGGGGGAAGACGGAAACGCCCCCAAATCAAATTTATAAATAAGCGTCGCAATGAGCGACAGATTCAGATATTAAATTCTCAACTCGGGATACTACACTCTCGAACAGATAGCAAACTTTCAACCCGCGAGATATTACATTCTCGCAAGGTCGAAGACATTCTATACGGACTCGGAGATATTGCATTCTCCGGGATAGTGCAGCCAAATAAGTCTAATAAAGCGTTATCAAGTAATAATACAATTTTTCACTCTTCAAGAGGGTGGTCCTTCGAGTAAACAATTTTGAAATAACTATAAACCAAAGTTTCGATAACTCGATCGACGAGCGCCGAACCACGAGTCGAACCAGTACCATTTAAAAAAAAATGGCTTATGTTTATACCAATGCACCGGAGTCTCAATTTTCTACCTACAATGCGCTTAATCCTCGACTTCGAGTTTAAATTCCTTCTGGATTTGCATTTCGCTGTCAATAGCAATCGCCGTATAATAAACTAAGATGTGTCAACCTCATCTTGATGTTATTTTCCACGCTACCTTTAGCTTGCAGGCGCATATATATGGCGTTACAATTAGTTCACCACTACTTTGATACCAGTATACGGTATAGGTCCTAAAGTCCTGCTCTTTGAAGTTTTCCGGGGTTGCCAATGTTCATTTACCCCCTTGGACGTAGATGTCGATGCGTTCTGTTCCTATCTCTTTGAATAGAACCGTCAAAAATATCTTAGCTGGGAATGAAAGGACACACCAGCGTCCCAATATATAGTTTATTTTCTCTCAGTTGCATTTTCACTATTGTAATAATAATTGCGTTGAAAGTTAATTGCATTTTCCCTCTAAACATGAGGGTACATTTCGGATACGTAAGGTTTAAGTATTAACATCCAGAAAGTTGACATTTTCCCAGCTCAAATGATTAATGTTAACTGTGAGGCGAAGCAGAAAGATATAAAAGCACAATGAAATTAGACAAATTTTCAGATGAACCCTTTCAAAGACATAGTCGTTTCTTTATTTCATTAACCCTTTGCACTCGTCTGCCGAGCTACACTCGACACAGCTTTTTGTGACACTTAATGTTTCATATACTAACTATCGACTTTTCGAAATCAACAATAATTTTGCATTTTAACAGGAATACACCGCAGTATTTACAATTGTTCCTAATATTAAATAAAAACGAATAATCAACAGTAGACAATTTTCCGAGATTATATTTGCTTATCTGACAACAAATTAAGAAAATAATTCGGAGCGCAAAGGGTTAATCCACATTCGGTTATCTTCTTAGATGAAGTTTAATGTAATATTGCAGAAATTACGAGCGCATTGCAACGTATTAGTCAACATGTTAAATGATAATTCAAAAAATCTCCGAAAGGTGATACAAATTTACGTTAAACCCATTTAGTGAGAGTACAAGATTCAAACTATGAAATTAGACAAGTAACAGCTACTACAAACCTACTTTTCATTGCTATTATGTCCGTCATACATATCAAAATTTATTTCCTATATGTTAAGGTACACCCTGTACATGTAGGCTCCCGTATGTAACTTTACCGGTGACAATTATGGGAAGGTTTATGGCTGAATCAAGAGCCTTATTAATATCCACGAAATATTCATGCTTTTGAGATCTTATCGTGGTAATTCCAACGGAAATGTCCGAACCAATAATAAATCCTTTTTGCTAAATTTCACTTATCACGACGTATAATGGACGATTTCGTGTAATGGAGTTTCGATCTGATTACAGTTGTGCAATTTAATCTAGGTTTTCGTGAAACATTGGTGGAATGAACGCGATTCTGCGGGAGTTAAAGGAGAATTAAAATTTTGTGTGTAACGACGATTGATATAGTGCTGATAGGAAAACTCCTGTCTAATAGCTTTTCTGACAAATGAGGAATCATTCAGGATTGATATCATTGCAATGTATAAATTTTACAGAGATTAAGAGAAATTTTCCTTTAACAGAGTTATGTTACGAGCAATTAAGATTCAAAAGTCGCATTAGCGGCTAGTTAGTGTCGAGTTACCTGAGCGAAAACTGATTCCAATTGGAAAGAGCTGCGCTGCGAATATTTGAATAGGTGTAAGACGGATTAGATCCACTTGAGTCAATTCAAGTAATGAGGAAAATCTTCTTTTATACTCTTCTCAAGTCGGTACGAGATGTCCGATTTGACTTGAAATATCTAATTTAGAATTTCTCTGTTTCCACTTGAATCATTTCATTTGGAATTACACCATCACGGTTAAACGAAGTCCTGGTAGGTTTGCGACAGTTTGGAACGCTCTTAATTGATCTTATTAGATGAGTCCATTTCATTGAAATGGGCACCTAATTGCTGGCGTCAATGTAAAGCGAGTTTACTCACAATCAGTTCGAATCGAGAGCATGGTAAGTCTGTTCAAAGCATCTGGACTGATACTACTTGAGGTAAAGCTAAAGTTAAAATTCTTTCTCACATCATTCGACCTAGAATTATTTAAACGAAATCATAGTAACGTTTAATGTCTATTAAACTTACACCGTTCTAAATTTAATTACTTCACAATTAATTTTGTATTGAGTCCATTGTATTAGAAGCTGAACCCAATTCAGAAACTGATCCCACTGTTTGAATTCATGTCAATAAGCTCACTTAAGTGAGATCGTCGCATGTTTCTCTGAGTCTTTTTAACTGATTCTACTTGTTGTTGTCAAAGTTCAAGCTGTATTTTTATTCCGATTTTTATTAATTCCGAATTTTATTCCGATTCTTTCGGAATCAAATTATTCCTTTAAATACAAACCAGATAATAGTTCGTGTCAATTCGATTCAAATCGAGCCACTCTTGATTGGTCTTGAATTATTTTCACTTAAATAGAGTCAGCCTGATATAGTGATACCAACTAACTGTATAAGGTAAAGCCAAAGCAAATTCATACAATACTGTAGGATGCAAAACGTGAAGGGATAAATGCGAGAGAGAGAGAGAGAGAGAGAGAGAGAAACGAATGAGTGTGTATGTGTGAGAGAGATAGAGAGTGAAAAAGGGTTGTAAGAGAAAGTGCCTGCGAGATGATGAGGGTGTATGAATGTGTATGTTTGTGTGTGTGGGGTGTAGGGCCTTCGGAGGAATCCAAGTGCGTAAAAAGGCCCACAGTATATTTTACAGCGATAGAGAACAGAGTTTTATATCAGCGTCACAGCGAATAGAATATTCAGAGTTTAACAGCAACCAGCGATTCAGAGAATAGCTTAGAATAGTTTTTGTGTATTTTATGTGTTTTAGTGTGTCTTTGTTTTTATTTTATATTTAACAAACTATTTATTATTCTTCATTGAATAATAATCCTACAATACAATTAGGATCGCAGCCATTTCGCCAAAATCGTTGTTATTAATTTTGCTCCATCTAGTTGAAGCAAAAGTCGAAATAAAGCTACTCAAATCAATGGAAATCGAGTTAAGTTCACTGAATTTAGTAGGTGTCAAAGAAGGCCCACCCAAATAACTCAAGTTGGGGCCAATTCACTCGAGTAAGTTTGAATAAGAATTGGGTTACTCGAGTCTATCGGTATTGACGAATTTTGCTCCAATCTATATTCAAACTACGCGAACTTTTGTGCCTGGTGTCCAGCTAAACCGTATTCTATCCCCAGAATTTCACCCGCTGAGTGATAAATAGATCTCGCAGATATTATGTAAATTAATAACATCTTGTTATATTTAACTATCCTGTTCTTATTGTATCTGCTTTTGAATTTCCAATTTATTTATATTTCAATGGAGATAGATGTTGAAAGTCTCGTAACAGACTGAATGTTATCCATAAGATCTAATTGTAAGAATATCTTTGTTTTTGCTTCTGAAAATATTTCTCTCACGCAATGTGCACATCACAGTCGAGACTCGACTATACTTTGTTTTCCATCGAAATTTTTTGTACAGCAACAAAGTTACGTTGTCTTGGGATAAAATAATGAATTGCTTCTTATGTCGAGAACCTCAGTGAGCAAGGTTTGGCAAAGTTTCAAGAAATTGTGTTGAGAATCTCATTAATTATTAACCTTTTGCAGCTCGAATTATTTTTTCTAATTTACCAGTGGATGGAAAATAATTTAATGATATTTCTTATATTTAATATTAATACTTCTTTGACAGCAGGAATTTAAAGTATTAAGGGATAATTCAATTTAATGTGCACAATAGTTATTACATTGCAAAATCCAAATCACTTGGTTAGAATATTATATACAACGGAACTTTACGTCGACTGTAGCTCGGCATAAGACCGGAAAGAGTTGAATCGTATTATCCACTCTTCTGAAAGACCACGTGCGCCCATATAACTGCGATGCTTTTTGTTTGGATCCCACCGTAGCGAAGAGATTAAAGCAACAGCACGACAAAAATAAGAAAAATATATAAACAACATCTGTTTGTACTGGACGTTTTACTGATGTTTCAACAAATCCTACACAGAATCAATGTGACCATTAAATGTTATTATCCACTTGTGCGTTTAACGGTACGACTTTCTTTTGCACAAATTCTTTTGTATAGAACAAATGTTTTTTATGCTTAAAAAATAAGAAGAACTAAACAGAATGCTTTTATATTTTTAATTTTATTGAAGGTTTAGAAACCTTTAACTATAAACCAAATAATTATAAAAATTTCCTCGAGGTTACATTGAAGACTTTGATATTAGACGCAATAATCGCAAGTCTTTGCATTTATCTCTTTACCCAACGTGGCCCTACACTAAACCTTTCTTTTATATTTTTCAGGTTTGACTACATAGTAATTTCGCCTAGGAGTCACAGTTCTACGTGGATGCAAAACCATCGAAGATGATGTTATGTATGTAGAAATATTAGTTTTGATGGTCTATAAAAATAGAAAAGATACAAGTAAAAACGAAATAATTAATAAAATAAGCCACAACATGAATTTGTTCTTTCGCATCTTGTCAAACTCTATAACTGATTTTCCGCCTTTTGTCTTTTTCCACAAGCCTCTTCCAACCCTGCACAGTCCTTCCTCGCTCTCTCTGTCACTCATATGATCTGTATTCCCACATTTATATCACGCAGAAAAAACAGTCCTATACGTAAAAGGAATTTCAATTCCGACCCACTTATTGGGAATCTCAGCCTTTATTTCCATATACCACTTACTCGACAAAAACATACGCAAGGGAGATCGGCGAACGTACGATTATTTACGATCCTGTGCCTGCAATTATCTCAAATTTGAGTTTTTGACTCTGGGATGGGTCCGTTAGCTGCATTTACCGTATTTTTCGGTAGATAACGCGCGCGTTATCCACACAAAAAAGTTAAAATTTGATCAAATAAGAACCTGCGCGTTATACATTAGAAAGAGACATGAAGGTTGTCAAATTCAATATAATAAAACTATGGTGGGATTTTAACTAAGAAAAAGAAGAATGCCGAAAAGATAGAAGTGCGCGTAATACAATTGGTGCGCGTTATCTATGGAAAAATACAGTAATTTAGTACTTATTGTTAGTAGCCTAAAGACAGTAGACGAGATCGACGATAGACGAGTTCGACGAGTTATAGAGTAGATGAATAGACGACGTATAGAGTAGACGAATAGACGACGTATAGAGTAGAGGATAGACGAACAGTAGACTATAGACGCATAGACGACTAGACGGATTTTATAGTATATTTTATTATTTGTTAATCATATTTAGTGTGTGTGTGTGTATTAGAGTGTGCGTTCCCCATATTTCATAATAAATCTAAGTTTCCACTTGTACATATTTTATTTTAAGTATATTGTCATCAATAGACTGCGGATGTTTATGCAAATTTCGAGTTTCACAAATGCAGGTGAGACAGGAAAACCTATCTAAGGATTTATTGCACTTAATAAATATTACAACAAATACCATACTTTGGATATTTTAGATACATTTTTATATTATGTTCTTTTTGTATATTTTAGTCGTATTTAATTTGTCATAAATGCATAAAAATCCGCAGTGTAGTCATCAATATCCTACATTACCTAAGTGAGTACTTCGCCTCGAGCCGGTTAAACATTGAAGAGTATTCGGTTGATGTCGAAATTTTCCATGTCAACACACCCCCATTGTTTACAGACGCCTCAGAGCAATTGTAACAATTTTTTGGGACTCGAGTAAGCAAAGAAAAAATACGATTCTCCCTCACTCTCGAAAAACGTGAGTAGAGATGGGAAAATTGTCCCAAACAGTAGGGACAACCGAGGTGTCAAAAAGGGCGACATGCTGTCCTCCAAGGGATACAGACAGGAGACAACACAGGACACATGCTAACAGACCAAACAGATACAGCCGATAATTTATATTCTCTATTGGACGCAAATTTGGTGTACTAATCTTTAACCAATTAACAACGACCACTACCAAACTACTTAAAAATAGAAGAAACATAGCAATAAATAAACATATACATAAAATATAGAAAAAAGAACTATATAAGGAAAAATCTAAATGTTCGTTTGTTCTAAATCTTAACACTAGATTTACGAACTAAACCAATTTGAATCATTGAAAGGTTGATTACTATCATATATAAAAAAGTTAAATATTGTTTTTGGAAAACATAGGTTGGTTTTTAGTCATATAATGAAATATAACTGTTGATTCCTCTCCCTCGCAGACACCTTCATTCCGCATTATGACCATAAAATGATTTAACTGTTAATCACATAACACATGAAATTTGATACTTTCATTAAAGCAGGGTAT
The DNA here is from genome assembly GCA_910591515.1 of Cerceris rybyensis. NCBI lineage: Eukaryota > Metazoa > Arthropoda > Insecta > Hymenoptera > Crabronidae > Cerceris > Cerceris rybyensis. Next base: position 35,261,560 of record OU342789.1, read on the forward strand.
CTTGCAGCTTTCAAGTCGCACGTGATTTGTTTCTCCTCTAATTTTTCTCTCCTTGTATACAATGTTTATTTGTATGAGAGTCATCCTCTCATTAGAAATGAAAAAAATTGCGTAAGAATTAATACAGGGGTTAACTTCACAGAGGTCATTTCATTCACTTTTTAGACATTAAAAAACATCTTTCTCTATAACTATGAAGTAAAAAATTATGAAAAAATTCAATAATATTCCAAAAGCATAAAATAATACATTGTTAATTTTTTATTAGAATCCATCGACTCGTTTTTCCATTAGAAAAATAAAAAAAGATTTTACGGACTCAGCAAAAATTTTTTTCCATAAGGCCCATGTTAAATATGTTATTTTTTAAAACGATTTATTCATAAACCGCGTGGACGAACTCGTTGAGATTCCGGTTATAATTATAAAATATCATCAAGGATATATTTTCAAAATTTTAAGGAAATCTATCGAAAAATGGTAAGTGCCTAGAACTACCTTAACCCGTTGTCGCACACTTTTAATTTGACGAAAGTGCTCAGAAACACACACAAAAATATTTCGAACTTTTAAAGCATAAAAAAGCGAACAAAAAGAACAATTGATATGTTATCTGGAATGTTATATCATTTTTTCGTTGTATTACTGAATAATTAACAAATAAATACATTGGTACAAAAATGTGCAGGACGGCTATAGCCGTCATTTGCGGCAACGTGTTAACACATTCGCGACCGGCAATTTTTTTCCGTTTCTAATGCTGTGAGTACCGTCGAATATAATGATATTGTAAAGCTGGTTGCCGCAAACTTGTATCGTTAAAACAAAGATAGTTATAATATTTGTTTTGAATTATCAACGTTGTAATTATGTGTTCTTTAAAATAAAAAGATTTGATAATTTGTTATTACTATGCTTAGTTTATTTAGCATTATATTACATGCATTTTAGAAAAGCAGAGTGCAGACAAAATGTAATATTTCTGTTTAGTGTGATTAGTAAAAAAACAATGAGTTTTGCGCAAAAAAACTCTACATAATTTGCTTATATAAAAAGTGTCACGACATTTTCCATGAGTATTGCAAACTCTGCAACGTTTTTGTGGATATTTTAATTTCCCCGATTGTGCAATTCTTTCCAACTGTTGTGTTGTCATGTCACCTGAAAGTCTATAAGGACTATCAAGGTGTCTCATTGAGATAGCCATTATCCAAAGTGCCTAATGTTGGCGAACTCAAAAATAGAAATTGCAGGACGTGAATTCACGTCAGCGGTAACCAGGTATAGGATTTAAAATGACGTGAATTCACGTCAGCGGTCGCGAATGTGTTAACCAGACTGATTGTGAGTCACAGCAATGCATGGCCAGATACAGATAGTAGAAACAATCAAAAATTTCACAAATCGAGAAATTCAATAATCCTTCGGGAGATATTAACACCTAAAACTGCAATTTGTTTTCATCGCACCAACGCGTCTTGATCGAGTTCCGTAGCCTCTCGGAGACATCGAAGGTGGCACTTCCTGGCCGGCACGGTCGAGAGCGCATTGTTCTAACGAGTGGCTCGCGTGCCGCGGTATAATTAAGCCACCGGCGTCGAATCAGGCTGGCAGTCCTAAAGCAGAACGACAAACGAATCCGAAAAGTCGGAAAGCTCCCTCGTGATCATCCCTCTCAGCGGACACCCGTTACATCGCGATATCCCGCGATTAATCACGCACGCAGCCGACAGCTACGAAATTTATCACGCCTCCGCGAGAAAGTTTGCCTCCGACACGCCTCCCTCGTTCTCTCCTCTTCCCTTTTTACTCCGGGTTCGCCGAGCGTGCGAGTGCTTTTGTTTGGAGAACCGAAACGGAGAGTGCGTGACAGAGGGAAAAGATCGTCGGGACAAGTAGATAAATAGATTAACAGATATGGAACTCTACTGTGTCTCTTTCTTCCTTTTTTTTTACCCTCCTTTCACTTCTCTTTTTCTCTTTCTTTTTCGACCGAAAAGAACTAACCGCCGAGGAACGATCGATTTGATAGGGATGGTCGTTGTCGGTGAACGAACGTTTCGACGATCCGATTCGCGATAGCTGGGGGAGGAATCGATGGCAAAAATAGAATGAAAATAGACGAACGCGTCTGTACAACGTCGACGAATAGAGGACGGACTTGTTTCCTCTCTTCCTCTTCCTGTCCCTCGCTCTGTGCTTCATACCGTAAACTGTAACATGGGATTTTCACGATGGATTCATGAGATTACGTACAAGTGTACCCGTTGACGTGAAATTAGTAGAAATTATTATGCGCATCGATCATACCGGCCGCTTTGCGTTGACAGTTTGTTAGGGCTCGAGTCAACGGGTGTATCGAGTCGCAGATGCGAGATGATCGAAGGGATTTAGGGGAAGGTATTTTAGGTATCGTTTTAAGATCGTCACGCTTTGAATGATTCGATTAAACGTTCGTGAAATCGTTCCGAGTCGCGTTTCATTTTTAGTCACGACTCGAGAGTTATAAATTCCGTGATGAAAAAAAAAAAAAACCACCCCTTCTTCCGGAATTCCTGCACACCTAAAACCGCGCGGGTTTTCTAGGCCACGACCAAAATTCGTAGTGAAAAAAAAAGAGGGAAAAAGGAGGGAAGGATAAATTTATCACGACAAGCCTCGATGAATTAATTCACGGCTCAATTTACGATAACGAGGTCGCCGGAAAAAAATATGGGCGAAAATAGATGTGACAATAAATCGTTCAAATCAAACACATCGTATGGCCCAGGAAGAGTTCTCATTAACACGGGTGGGACAGAGGAGAAAGAAAAGAAAAGTGGTTCAAGGATAAATTCTAGAGGTGCTCCGGGCGATAATCGATAACGAGGAAAACACATCGCGCGTTCAATTACTCCCGTGCGTCGTGGAAAAATGGGAACGCAAATGGTTCCTCTTGGTGGAGGAAAAGAAACACGGATATTTCGTGGGAAACTGAAAGTACTGTTGATTTTACAGTAGAACGCGGTCGAGGCTGGATCCATTTTCGTCTCCTTTGCAAGTATCTTCAGTTATCTTGTTGAGATTTCATAAAGATCGACGAATCTCTGTCTCGTGGATCAATCAAATTAAATCTTTTGTTGTTCCATATTGAAATATTTTCGACGTAACTTTCTGTAGGATGTAATGTTTTGATAACACATCGAATATCGGGTCTCATTGGTGACTGGCGTTTTTCAATTGAATGAAACTTGTGATGAATTTTAAAAAATAATATTTATGAATTTACCAACGTATGTATACGATATTGAAATGCCGATATTGATACCGATACTACGAAGAGGTGATTTTGATGAAAAAATATCAATCCCCGAAAAATTGCAAAATATGCAAAACACGGCTGGCTTGGAACTGTTAAAGTAACAATGATTTTACGGATACAAAACATTAGGAAATTTATTTCAATAAACAGAAAATGAATTTTAAAAGTTTATATAGACCTGGAATAGCAAGTTTTGCTGAAATAAATTCCGTTAAAAAATTAAAATCACAGTCCTTCGACTTGATATGTAGTTACATTCTTTATTTTTAACAACAAGTAGAAAATATTTTCGTTTCTACTACGTAAGCAACACGTTAATATATACAGGTGGCTCTAGCCTTTCGCACTGAATAGATTCCGGCAAATATATGCGAATGTTGAATGTTCGAAAGCAGAAGAATACAGAAAAAATATTAAAAATTGTATGTTAATGTGGCTTCTTTGTGAACTTCAGATTCTCTAACACCTACTAGGTAATGCTAGAAACGATATTAAAGTATTGTAAATAAATATACATTATAAATAATATACTTTTATAAAAGTATTACAAAAGTTATATATGGACCGTTTAGTTTGAAAGTGGTGAAAGTCCATTTTCTGTTGTTTCGAGAAAATTAAAGGTGAGCATATCTGTCAATTAAAAAATATTGATTAATTATATCAAGTCTGATAATGTTTCTATCAATTTATCAATATGTAATTTGACTATACAAATTTCTTTTAGGCGAATTTAACTAAAATAATGTATATTTATGGGTTGCAAATGGACTTACACCACATTCATAAATAATCAATTGTAAGAATCATTTAATTTCAATTTTGAAAACTCAAATATCACTTAAAATATATTTCATATTAATCAAATTTGGTTTATAGATAATAACAAGAAATAAAATAGAAATAGTATTTTTTTATTTTGAACGTTAATTATATTTATATATTGTTAAACTCAGCATAAGATATGGGTATTATTTATTTATGCTCTTCTTGTAACAGTGTTTTCAAATTCTGAGTAACAATATCTACAACTGATGAACATTCTACCTTTATAATTCTTCTTTGCTTTTTACGTTTCAATAATTTATTTTTCATAATGGAATTATATTTATCCTCTGATCCTTCAGATTACTTTGTTGTTTATACTCATGAATTTTACTTCTACGTGTATTTATATAAAATTAAACAGAAATAAATATTTTTAATTGTTATAAACTAATATTATTATAATATAATATTGATTTATTACTTCTTCTCAGCTATGTCACTATTTGATTTTAATATGAAATTATTCATTTTTAAATGGCTGATTTTGAAAGGCTGTGAAATATTAATATAATGAATCAAAAATATGATATTGAAATTTATAAAGATACGGAGAGCATTTTTGTTCCAAAATTACTATACACACTCGGTGATTATTGCTAACTTATTAATTCCAACTTATAGCGCAAGCACGAGATAACTCGTAGTTGGCAGTGAATGGGTTAACAGGCAATATATGAGTGAGCACTCTCTGGCAGTGACTGCATGGAAGCAAAACATTTTTTGAAATAACGACAAAAACTTTTAAAAAATTGAATTATGAACAACATGCGAAACAGCGAATTATACAAAAGTAGAGTGTGCGAAAATCAAGAGCTGCCTGTACAGAATAAATTCTAGAACCACTGAATAAGAAAATCAAGCATGTCTTTCCCCTCACCAAAGGAAAAACATGTTAAAAAGCCGTTTCATTGAACATGTTAATAATATCGGTACATAAAAAAATCCATCATGGTAGATTGTACTTCGCGTGAGTTCGTTTGACCTCGCTCTATGCCTCTACGTTACTCAAAACACGGTACAAGTCCCACACGGTTGAGCGATTTCATCCCCAAAAGCACGTGCCACTTCACCACAATGTCCGTCAAAGTGTGTAAACGCACGGCAAACACGATTCTCGAGTAGTTTCGGTAAGACGCGTGAAAGGACCGCGTTCTAGCATAAAACCGAGTATACACTGGCAACCGGAAGAGGCTGTTACGTGAAAAGGGTCAACATAGAAGAGACAGACCGAAAAGGGAATCCGCGTGAACGCGGAGAGCTCGTTAATTACAAGCGATACGTATTTTCGTGTCTCGGAGCGTATGTGCGGACACGTACTCGCGGCTCGATGGCCAAGCAAAAGCGAAACGTTAATGACGATGACAGGCTGAATCGGGAGACAGAAACGCAAAGCTCGCTCGTTAAATCGAGCCAGGTATCGCGAACGCGTACGATGAAATTTTATTTTCCACGCGGACCGAGAACTTTCATCCATTAGAGGCGAGCACCTTTCATTAATCATTTTTGCCAGCCAGCTACCTACACCTACAGCCATCTACTATCGTGTCGAGAGAGACAGGAAGAGAAAGTGTGAGTGAGAGCGAGCAAGCGGAAGAGAGAGTCTGCCGACGTCGTCGTTAGCACGATATTTCTAATCGAATCGCATTATACCGTGACAGATGGCCACGACGACAACGTCGACGACAAGGACCACGACAACGACCATAGCAGAGTTACCTTCAAGCTGCGGCAGTGCTCCTGCTTTTCAATTCGGGTGACACTTGTTGAAGTGTGCATTATACGTACGTTCTCCAATTACCGTCCGACTTTATCGGCCTACTGGAATTGGAGGGAGACAGAGAGTGTTTGCAGGGTATATTCGCGGCGGATGTTTGCAGAGCGGAAAGGAAGTTGTAAATTAATTACAACGGTGCGTAACGGTAGCTGGGATTAATGTTATTAGAGTTTACCACCCGCTTGATGCACGCTTTGCTTCTGTAAAGCCACAGTTTTGGATAACGATGGTTCCCTCATTGGGACGGTCTTTCAGGTTTGAAATTGATTTCAAAGTTAATTCAAGATTTGAAGTTTCTTCAATGGGACATCGTTGATTGAAAAGAAGGACAGGGCTGACTCGTTGTGCTGTTTTTATAAAAGGAGGTTAATTACTTTTGTTGCTGGTTGTGACCAACTACCTTGGCTTGAGAGATTTGCTTTTTTTCCAGAGGTATTTGAGAGATCGCAAAATTGGAACGTAAATTCAAGTATTAATTTTGAACTCCGAATACTTTTGTTGAGCGAGGTAATACAGAAGGGACTAGTAGGTCGAAATAATAAAAAAGAATGTAATAAAAAGAAGAAAACTGTAATACATAATGGAAAGCTCCGCTCGAACTGAGTTCCGAGTAGACAAAAAACAAAAATCAGCGGAAGAAAAAAAACTCGATATTCTTCTTACACGTTTCAAATTCATAATTACGCGCGCGTATAGAAATGCAAAGTTTTACTTTTAAAGGCAGCAGGGCATGGAACAAGTTATATCAATTGCAGCGGATACTTCGGTGGTAACGTCGTACTTTCTTTCTTCTTTCTTTTTTTTCATTAATCAAATTACAAAAATGAACTCGTTTCGCTTCGGTATTCTCCGGCGTCTCTATCGATCACCTCGTTACGTTATCAATCTCTCCCGCTTTATTTCTGACTTACGTTGGCATATAATTCAATTCCACTCGTCGATTCATCGTTGACCCCTTAATCGACTCGTGCGCAAAATCTTCCAGTTCCTCAATTTCATCGAGGCATTGAAGATTAGAATGTCATGTGTCTCGATGAATCTTTCGCGTCTTTCTTCGCGAGTTCCTTCCTTCACCAGCCGCCACTCCACTTTCCACCCCCGTTTGGTCGCTCGTATCCAGAAATGCATTCGCGGAGGAAGAAGAAAAAAAGAAGGAAGACGCCAGAGAGGAACTCGCATCGAAGGGAACAATAAAGACGATAACGCGGACGATGAAGAGGACAATGGTTAAGGGAGAACGGACGGCACTGGCGGATAATGGGAAGATCATTATTTTCACGAACAAAGTCCCGTCCACGTCGACGCCGTCTCGTCGCCTTCGCCTAAGCGCGCCTTAATTAACATCTGCCCCAATTAGAACGGTTCTACCGAAAGACTCTGCTGCTTTGACTCCTCGCTCTTACTCCCTTTCTCTCTCTCTCTCTCTTACTCTGCTCTTTTCTTTTAGTAGCTTTCTCTTTCTCTGTTTCTCGCTCTTTGTATTCCTTTCTCCATGTTTCTCTCCTTTTCCGTTTCTAATTTCTCTTCATGCTTTCTCTGACTTCATTTCTCTCTTTCTCTACTTCTCTTCTTTCCTTTGTCCTGTAGATTCTTCTGTTCTCACTCGTTGCTTCTTTCTTCTGCTATTTCTCTTACTGCCTCTTCTTCGCCTGCTTTTCTGCGTGCCTTTTTGCACTCCATGTTCCTCGCCGGCAAACGCTTCGTAACAGTGACCCGATTGTTTGCGGGGTTGACATACCGGCGACATTTTCAACGCTGGTGAAATAACTACAATGGCAGTGGGCATATTCCGTGCGACACGAAAGAAATACCTGTACGTTACAACGGTTGGTGGAAGCGCAAACTGTTTCTGGACAATGATGGTTGCGTTCAAATTGTCGACAGCCTGCTGGCAGGAAGAAAAGAGGAATGGTCGACGCGTAATGAATTTGGAACTGTGGAAAACAACGTTCCACGAAGGGATAAATGATAGTTGAAAATATCTATCTTCGTGAACTCGGTTCCTAATTGATTTTTGGATATTTTAGGGCTGGGAATAGTAGAGGTAATGCGATTGATTAACGTCAACTTATGTAATAGCGTTTTTAACCCCTTGCAGAACGATTTATTTTCGGACTGCCTCCGCGATAATTGGGAATTTTTGGAAAATAAAGTTGATCAATGATTCTTGATAAAATTTTATGTAATAGTAATATTATAGATGTAATTTTATCCTGCTATATCTTGCTGATATTTTTAATTGGATAGATTTTGCAAGAATTGAAAATTTTCTATCCAATTTACCCCATCATGAGTGTCACTGGATAATTGTACGGCAAAGCGTTAATGTGGTGTTGTAAAATACTGACTTCTGGGGCAAAATATTGTGTGATACAAATGAAACAGCTGTATCGCTATGTGTAGCACTCAAACGATAAACATGGAGTACCCTTTCTTAACACTGCAACTACCGGGCAAGTCAAAATGACTCTTTATCAAATTTTTCCAATAGTTCTTTAAGTTTGTAGAACAGTTATAGAGCAGATATTCTACGTTGATCTTATAAAATGCAGATTACCGAATCACTCGTCTTTTCCACCCCTTGATTTCTCTTTTTCCGAAGTACGTATCAAATATGTTGGGTTGCTCGGAAAGTAATTTCGTTTTTTTTCGGTGAAAAATGAAAAACGATTTTCTTGTAGTTCCGTAAATATTTTATTGAATTACATATTCTCCATTTTGTTCCAATACCTTTTGTCATCTTTCTTGCAGTAGCATGATTGCACGCTCATAAATGTTTTGATCTTTGCTGGCAAAAAACTGATCCAAGCCATTTTTGACGTCCTCATTCGAAGTAAAGGTTTTGCCGTTTAACAAATTTTGCAAACCAGTTTTGGCATTGGCGTTCTGTCAATGTGTCTTTTCCATACACATCGTTCAATTTTTTTCTCGTTTCAACAACATTTTTACCTTTTGATAGTAAAAAAGTAAAATATGCCGAAAATGCTGCATTCGACTTTCCATCTTTAACCCTAGATCACTAACCTTCGTCGATTCGACGACGCGGATTTAATAAGTATGCCATATTAGTGAACGTATCGTAATAAATAAATACCTATCTTTAATAATAGAAAAAAACATGTTTAAATTTTATTTAAATAATACCCTTTAACCCCTTTTGTAAACACCGTAGTCGAAGACACGAAGGTTATTGTTAAGGGTCGAAAAATAAGGTTAGTGATCTAGGGTTAATAGGGCACCAAACAAAAACTATTGTATAGAACCAAACAAATTTTTCCACAAACAAGCGTTGCTATATCAACTGTCAAAATATATAATGGCAATGCGAATTAAGTGTGAAGTTGACTGTGAAAAAATTTAATTATGTCCTCCGTTCGGAAAAAACGAAATTACTTTCAGAACAACCTAATATTGAAATATAGATTCAACTCGGGTAGTTTTAGTGTTGATGCCTAATCAAACCTACCAACTATTATTCTGATTAGAATTATTACTATTCTCCACATTTCTGTAAACACACTGCGTACGGCACTCTGCTGTTTCAATGTGCTCGCAGATTTTTAAGCGCTCCGGAGATTTGGTATATTTTATATATCTGATTATTTTGTACTCTTTTGGAAATTCGATATACATTTATTTCGTTAAATATTTGTCATAAGTAGACTGCGGATGTTTATGCAAATTTCGAGTTTCACAAATGCAGGTGAGACAGGAAAACCTATCTAGGGATTTATTGTACTCAACAAATATTACAACAAATACCATACTTTGGATATTTTATATATATTTTTATATTATGTTCTTTTTGTATATTTTAGCCGTATTTAATTTGTCATAAATGCATAAAAATCCGCAGTCTGGTCATAAGAATATTCAAAGTTACGTTGCTTTTGTAAATTAACAAGAAGCCTCGAATAGTCGGTTTTCTAAATACGATATATTTCGTGACCCATACGCAATGTGTTAAAATTCACGTAACACAATTCGGAACGCAATTAAACAATTGGATAAACGTGTCAATTATTTGTCCATTAATCTTGCTTCAGATTTAATACTTCCAGCACGATCTACAAAGAGACAGCGATATTTTTAAATTCTATTCCTTCAAATCCTTTGAATGGTAATAAAGCAGTTAGAAAGCAACGTGAAACGTAATAACTCCTGACATCGCGCCCCGAAACACGGAAGAACGAGAAAGGAACTTTTCCTCTTAACTCTGATTTATTCAACTAACCGTTACAACCATAATAAAACTGCAAACTGACCCAGTAGGGATTTCGATTTGAACACCGCTGACATAGATCACAGTTTGCACAGGCCGCTCGCCGCTAGGACACAGGGTTTTTAACCTTTCGGTTGACTTTGCTGCCGACAATATTTACGAAATTTGCCGAGCGACAATATTTACACAAACAACAATATTTATTTCCCTCTACGTTTAATATTGACATGCTTAGCATAAAGCAGGGAATACAGCATTGAATATTTATTTACTTTTAGTTTTGCTGCAGGTATATAATTCATTATTCAGGGCATTTTTTAACCATGATGAATTTATTTATACTTAATTGTTTGTGATGAAAAGTGATCTCTTCATTTCATTGTCATTTAATTGAAATTCATTTGGTAATATTCTCCAATGTTAAATATTTATATATCTTTAATAATAATGGTAACTGGAGATAGATACTTTTAACAAATATATCAAATAATAATTAAATCTTCAAGCTGAAGTTATTTTAAAAAGAGATAACTGATTGTGACGAAAAGTTTCGCCTTCTGTACCCGTAATATATCGCAAAATTAATGGAGTGGAGTAAAATATATTCGATACTCAGCATTAAAATAAGGGAAAATGAGAAAAGAAGAATATACGAATAGAAATGAGTCGAAAGTTTGTAATTTACATATTGACCTTAGATATCCACTGTAGACATACAAAGAATTTTAAAACCCTTCTCATTATTATTTTAAAAAGGTACGATCGTCAGAATATTAAATAATTTACATTATTCTACTCTAAGAAGTACCGTGCAAGGAGTCATTGCATTATAGTCACGAACTCGTAGCAAATGATAATTACTGGCGATTTTTTCGTCGGTAACTCAGAAGCAAGAATAAACCACCCCTTCCACGAGCCTCCGTTATTTTCGTTCTCCGACTTCTTTTCATCTTCCTTTTTTTTTTCGTATGGCTCGATTTGTCAGGAGTATTAATCGCAAGCGCGATAACGTCGTGGCTCTCGCTTCGTGCATGACAAACGACACCGCTTTAACGTGTCTGCACAAGCGGCACGTTAAGCGGAAGAGCGTATTTATTCTACGTGTTTTGGGGGGTTTCTACAAATTAACTTTCCACGGAAATGGATAGGCGACGAGACAAAAGAAAGAGGACAACGACGAAGGAAAAGCACGGCGGTGAAACGAAAAGCAAAGGGGGGAGGAAGGGGTGGCAATGACAAGTGCATAGTGCAAGATTGTGGAAAAAGAAGCAAAGAGAGGAGAATTGGATCGCAGAACGTGATATGTATGTGGTTTAAAGCTACCGAGATTGGGGTTACCTAATTCACTTTAAATATAACACATTAACACTAGAACTACCGGGGTCAAATCTATCATATTTTAATAAATTAAATAAATACTTTGAAAAAGGGGGAATCAAGCGGCGGAAAGTTTGATCGATTGGGTGATTTATGTTTATTTATTTTTATGTTTATAGTTATTATGACTCTTATATAAACGTGGAGAATTTTTTGAATAAATTGTGTACCAGTCATTTTGACTGGTTTGGTAGTTCTAGTGTTAATTCCTCATTTATACTTACAATTAGAGATTGTTACGAAACGAGCACCACTTTGTTTTCGTGACGGAATGTTTAAACTTGCAAAAACTAAATATATAAGTTTATTATATTTTATGTTATCTATTTTATATCTTTGTAATAATGTGTGTGTGGAACGTTGAAAAGTAGAAATATAAGTGTTGTTCGTTGTCGAAAAGGGAAAATGAAAGTGTGCATTTTCAGGGAAGTCGTGGGTGCGGAAAATTAGGAGATGTTAGAAGTTAGGCCTCGGTAGGTGGGGGTGGGGTTTACGAGGAGTAGGTTGAGCCCTTAGGAAAATTGGTATGCATGTGTGTGTGTGTGTGTACCTTACATGATAATAGTACTTTTATAATAATAATAGTAATATTGATAATAATAGCAACAATAATAATAATGGTGATGATTGATATAACGAGGTTGGGGTTAGGACGTAACGAGATACATACGATTTTTGACTACTTTCTTTTTTTTTCCTTTCTAGTGTATATCCGTTGCGTACCACGAGCCACTTTCGCGCTCTTCAGTTTTTGTGTCGAAAAACTCCAGGACATTTTTTCAATGTTGACAATTGAAGGAAGACTTTGTTAAGAATGCATCAGGTTTCTCTTTTATAATATAAAGTAATTCCAAATTAGGATACAAGCACGAGAAGATTGTTCTTGTTGTGCACTACATAAAATAAAACACCAACTTTAGCTTATTTTGAAATAAAATCTCAAGTGCGCGAAAGTGGCTTTTGGCTTTTTTCGAAGTAATTTTTTAAAACCCTCCCGGTGTTCAAACGGATATTTTAGGCTTCAATGATGATGTGATGAGTTTGAATTTTAACTTATTGATGGCGAAACCAAACTTTACTTCCTTAACAATTATGGTCCTCATTCTACTTCTGACACCCCTTCACACGCCAAATTTTATGTTGTCGTTTACTGATAAATTTTGGACGTTTTAAATAAATTCTAAATTTACAATTACGGGAGTATAGACTAGTTTATTGCTAATATACTCCTATATATCAACATTTGAGAATTTATTTAATGTGTTTGGGAATGTGTAATACTTGAAGAAAAATACATGTGGGTAAATATATTTGAAAAAACGTGTCGAAGGGAGAAAGTAAATTGCTATACAGCGGTACAAAGGGGTGGCAATGTTGAGTGCATCATGCAACATTGTGGAAATAAAATAAAATAGAGGAAAACACGATACCATGTTCGTAAATATACTTCAATGTTATCCAAGATGTACTTTTTAAATTTACTTTAGATATATCAAATGAATTCTTTTGTGATTACATTGTTAAATGGTTTATTTCTAATGTACATGTCTAAGAGGATTTATTTGGTGTATTTCAGGTTCTACTGGAAATAAAATATACGTCTGCAGGTGTATTTCGAAAACAAAACGTATAAAGAGGAAAGTTAATTACTATGGAGTGAGACAATGATGGAATATCGTTGGAAATGCTCCCGTTATAAATTTCAATTTCAACGTTAACACTTTGGCGACTAAAGTTACATATGCGTGACTTCGCTCTGACTACAATTACCGGTTAGGAGTATGTATTCGTGACTTGGTTCACGCAAATTGTTATGTTACCGCTTTACACAGTTCACTGGTCGATTTAGGCTTCCGCCCTATCTCGTTTATTTACCTATTTATTTATGTACGTAGATAATTATAATTTATCTTCGTTTACTTTTGTTTCCCTTCAAATAACATATAGTCGACTAAAGATTAGTTTTAACTCATTGCGAAAGTACATTTTTTTTTCCTTTCTATATTTCTTCCTTGTGACATCAGATACATTGTAATTAGTTCTTGAAATTTATATTGAGCATTATTTACAACTTTAATCTGTTTTATTTACGGGAATAATCCCTCCTCGTAATACAAAAATGTGAAACATTTGTCTGCAAATAGAATGAATCCAAATGAACAGTATGTGATATAAAAAAAGATGCTATTGTTAGATAGACCTGGTTATAAATTTTGAATTTTGAATATAAAACGATAGTGAGTCACTATGGCGGAAAGAATATTTTTAATCGGGTTTCGAAGTTTTGCAGTTGCCTTCTCATATCTTTTGTCAGAGGTCTAATTTAGGATTTCTGAAATATTTGGAGATTTACTGCGAGTATTTTATAAAATGAAAAGGAAAACCTTGAAGAGATTCTTTTATATCCTATTATGTCATATTATTACATATGTTTGCATAGCCTTACAAACATCAGTAGTAATATTAATATATAAGTTTTTCTACATCTAACTCCACGATGTAGACATGAAATATTCAAATACTGACAATAACGTTATATAAAACTAAATATCACCTCATTCCAATTACCATTTTTTTTCTAACCCCGTTGAAAATGCCAATAACTACAATAAAGAACATATTACACTATCAAAAACTAAAATTACATCAATTATTATAAATCAACGTAAACAATATTCAATCCAACTTAAACCTCTATACTAAACTCTAATAACAATTTTAATATCTGCTACTAAACCACATCTTTTCTACCAATGCTCGACAAAACCACCCTCAAAAAATGATCTTAATCGTCTCTAATTTTTCACAGTCTCTAATCACACCCTTTGAAATATTAAATAATGATATATTCCTCAAACATTGCCGACTCGTAACAGTAGAGCGGATTGTCTCGAAACTTTTGCGAGAACTTTGCAAATACTCGGTAAGAACTGCACGAAGAGAACTGCACTCTTCGCGTCTCTTCCTCGTCGGCAAACCATGCTGGGCCCGTCGTAATTTATCACAGGTGTTAGATCCAAAGAGCCTGAACCCAAAGAGAAAATCCTCTAGGAATTTTCCAGGCAACGATTCTCCACTGGCCAAGCGCTCGATCTTACAATCGGGACTTTCTTTCTGCGACGTGTTATCCAATAGCCGTGAAATCACGTACGTCCCGTAACCTTCTTAATTCCGTCCCTGAGGGAAAGTTCTCCGTCGATTTTACGGAGAAGCGAAACTGACCCAGGTGCCGTAAAGAGAACGATAATTACTCCATGGATTCGTTTATACGATTTTCCCGTAATTCTCGGCCCTTTTGCGGCACGTTTTAGGCGATGGCTAATTATGATAGCGTTTACACGCGATTATCGTCGTTCGTGAGGAATTTCAACACTCACAGGAGATATATATGTAGGAATGGGTAGTGCAGAGGTATAAAATGAACGGTACATCTATCCTATTCTACGTTAAAATATAATTATAATAATAAAATGAATGATTAACACTAGATTTACGGATGTTGACATACCTATTTTTCTGAAGTGAGCCAATTTGAATTATGAAGAAAACTGACATTTTTCGCGATGAAAATAGTTCCAAATCAATTGAAATGATAGATTTATTATTCAAAAATTAACTAACCAATATATTATGTATGTAGTAATTAAATCTTGAATGAGCCAAATTGGCTCCGTAAATCTAGTGTTAAATACAATACAGAATAACGCAGCAACACACACTTTTTCTCAACTCTCTTTTCTGACTTCTCCTTTTTATTTCGACTCTATCTCCCGACTGACTCTCCACTCTTCCAAAACCCTCTTGAACACTCTCTCTCTCTGTCACACTTCATACACTCTGTGTCTCTTACGCAGATCTCTCGGTCCCAAACCATATGGGCACTCGCCCATCGCATCTCAGTCACGCGTACACATATAACACACCCCTACATATATACTTTATTTATTTATTGGTGAGTGTAGATCCTGCATTATGGCGCCAAAGATAATGCAATTTGATGGGTATAAATGATACAATATAAGAAATAAAAAGGTAATTAACACTTTAGTGACTACTCACACAACATCTGTGTGATGCTACCGGCGAGAGTTATTGGGCGGTAGCACACTCTCTGTGTGATGAATTATGAATGTAGACAAGTGTGGATATTGCTATTGGCTTTGTGTTTCATTGGTACCTCTTTGATCTTATAAGATCTTCTCTTAATTTTAATAAAATTTTGTAGAATTCCGGAACACGATTGTGGGAGAAGAATAAAAGAAAAAGGATATACTAAGCTAAAACTATATTAATTAAAAATAACACATATAACTATAGTTAAAACTAAACTGGAGATAACTATAAATAATTACGTCTTAAAAATGGTCGTTTTAAAATATATCGTCTTCTATCCATCGCGTCTTAACGTCTTCTCCCCGATTGCCATCCATCAGCATCTCCATATCTCATTCACACACTAATTCATTCAATATAAACACACATATACATGATTTTTTAGAGCACCGTCAAAAACGATTCCTACAGTTTTTTTAATTCAATTGATCAAAAATATTGCCGGCCCCTGGCTACATTTGACTGCATAGACGTGCGGCGATTAAAATGTTAAGAGTTAGACGAGAAGGTGCTGGTATGTTATGTTTCCGAGTCTGACTAACACGTATTAACCCCTTGCAGTATGATTTCTTTTGTGACTGCCACCGAAATAATTCAGAATTAAATTTGTAAAGTAAAAACTGATCGGTGATTTTTCATTACCGTATTATTTCATGTAACATTAATATTATAGAAATAGCTCTATCGTGTGTCATCTCACTGATATTTTAATTATGGTAGGTTTTAGGAAACTTGAAAACTTCCTTTCCAATTTATTCCATCACGAGTGTCACTCGTTATTGTGTGGCAATCAAGGTACTTTTTCTATCAATTAGTGATGGAGATTTCATTTGATAACGATAATACTACAAATATTGTTATTTTAGGATATAACTTTTTGCGTTGCGAATTATTTTACTTACTTTTCGATGGATAAGCAAACATAGTCTCGGAAAATTGTCTGCTGTTGATTATTCATTTTTATTTAATACTAGGAAGAATTGTATGTATTGCAAGATATTTATGTCAAGATGCAAGATTATTGTTGATTTCGAAACTCAATAATTAATAGATGAAACGTTAAGTGTGACAGAAAACTGTGTCGAGTGCAGCTCGACATAGGAGGATAAAGGATTAACATTCTCCTCAGGCAGGTTGACAATATCAACTTGAATGCTTTTGATAAATGCGCTGTAGATAAAGCATTTCTCTAGATGCCTAACAGTAACTTCTTTACACTCCAAACATACAAATGTCTTGCATCATCAACGAAAAGAAACTAAACAGAATCAGTAAAAATAGTATACTTCAAATGCTAAAATAATATATAAAGAAAAAACTAATTAACACGTTGAACGCCACTGACATTTCGCTCGTTTTATCATTTCTACTGAACTGATAAATTTTTATTAAAATCCTATCTTTACATAACAGAAACTTCAAAGACACAAATATATATATATATAATAGTTTGGGATATTAGCTTTTCAAACTATTAGCTTTTCGACATACATAGGTCAGTACGTTTTTATAAAGAATGTCTAGCTGCATCGCTTGATGCATAAAAAAAGTACCTCATTCTATTTAAAAAAACAAAGTCCACCTTTATATGTCCTTGGCGCGTCCACCTACGGAAAAACTAATGATACCAGATTATGTTCCACTCGATACCATTTAAGTTCCTATGAAATATGACACTCTGTATATATATGTATTCAGCAAGATTCTATATTTTAAACGTCAATAACACGGGTCAACACAAAATTTGATTGTGACTTTAAAGTATAAAATTTCGATAGTTTACGTGGTAATTAGACGAAAAACAAATATATGGCATGAAAAAGTTTGCTTTTGTATCTAGAAGACCGTTTGAACGATATTTTTCAAAATATGTGGTTTTAATTTTTAATTGAAGATGAAACCATACAAATAAATATGTTTATCATTTTTATTAAGTTTTACTATCAAAATAGCTTACAAAAAGGTGGAAAATAATTTAAAAGTGCACTCTTTTACTTTTTCTTTTATGTTCATAAGTACTTTCTCTTAATAAACCTCAAATATAGTCTCCCATCATATTTTCATTGTATTGGCCTTGAATAACGTTGTTCGAAGTTCATAATGTCCTGATGAAATCGTTCTCCTTGCTCTTCTGAATACGCTCCCGTGTTGTTTTTAAATTTATCTAAATGAGCATGCGTGGACGTAAAAAGCCCACTCTCATCTCGCGGTATTTTTGAATGTGTTAGAATTAATTAAAATTTATAAAAAAATTCGAAAATGAGTGTTATTACTATAACAATCACAAAAGCAAACTTTATATTGAAAAAAGGTATTTTCTCTTTGTTTTTGTACATAATTAACCGAAAAATCATAACATAAACTTTAGGACAAAGAACGAAAATTTTTTTGTAGAGTCGTGTAATTCAATATGGAATGCGTTAGCAAATTCGTAAATATTACAACTGAAAAGTCATATAAAATTTCATTAAACTGAATACTGTCGGTATCAACCCCATGGCAGTCAACGTGTTAAGAAAAATTAGAAAAAGCTGAAGTTAAAGGCTCAAGTTACTTCAATTGTGACAAGTATTATCAGCAACATGGAGTAATTCTCCTGTAACTAATAGCGCATATCATGATCAAGAAAAACCACATGAATGCCAATTTGATAGCCTTAAAAGAGCAACGCGTTAATGCATTACCTTCGTGTAACCTGTTTTTACCTTTGGCGCTAATGATTTCTGATCTCGAACGCGATCTTGCCGCACGATAGCCATAATAAGTATTTAAATAAACCGGCAGTAAGTTACACTCAGAGTCCATTCGGTCCACGCGATGCAACGAAATATGAGGCTTGGATATCTTCAGACATCTGTCGTGCGTCGCCACGTAACATTTTGCATTGCGTGACGCGCAAACAAACGGCATACACCTCTGCCTCATTCGAATTAATGTAGAGCTGAGATTTGCCTTTATGGGATATGCAACGTACTGACGTAGAGAAACGCGACCTACGTCGTGTAAAGTTCTCTGTGCGCTTAGTTGTGTCATAGTTCGACGAGTTATCTCGATCGTATTCGGAGATGTTCAAATTAACATCGAGCGTCGCATAGCGGCCGTTTATTGAGTAAATGGGCATTTGTTAGGGGTTTCGGTTTACCGAGAACGTGGATAGTTGACTCGGTACTCGAGATTAATTGGAATTGTGGCGTTTAAACGATAGAGATACCCAATGAATTTTGAGAAATTGCTTTTTGAACGTAGTCCTGCAATTAGGAGTTTTTGGTTTGTTGGGGAGGGAGGAAAGTATTGGTGTTTACTGTGTTTGCACTTTGCAATATATCTTGAATAGAGCATTAACAAATTGAGAATTCTTTTGTGAAAATAGTACTACTTTAAGTCCCTTAAGTTATGATGTTCCATATTCAAATGATATACTTTTATCAGTTTCACAAGAAAATAGTATAATTAATAGACCTATAACAATATTATTGTAATCTGACGTACGATTTTAATACCGCACTGTGGAACAATTGCAACAACATTTAATATGATTTCAATATAAAAGTAAACGAATTAACGGTTTTATAGAAGAATCGACTGTGTATTTTATATTTCTGTACCATGAGAGGTATTAAAGTAGAAACTTCTGACTAGTCAGTCCAAACTCAAATCTTTAAATTCTCTTGAAATTTTTTTCTAAATCATCGTTTAATATATCATAATCTCTATTGTTGAGGAACTATACTAGATATAGAAATAGAAAAACCAAATTAATGAGTCCAATTTGAAATCTATATCACCTCTGAAAAATTTGTTTCCAGCTTATCATTTAATATATTAACACTAAATCTACCGAACCGATCAAATTGACGGGTTTCCAATTTTTCCTAAAAATTCCCTAAACTGATAGAGAATCCATCAAGTAAATATTCCACTTGTATCTTGTAAGACTAGTAATAAGATAAGTAACTTAATCATCTTCTTATGCATCTTCCGTCCACATCCCTCTTTTTACAAAGTACTTATTCAGTATATTTAAATGTTAGTATTAGGTGTAAGGGAAAGTTCTGTCGTTTTTAATTCGTATGGCATCCAAACAGAGAGTTTAGACTGGAAACCAAGTCTTTTAATGTGATCCAAAGCAGTAGTCTGATGAATTCCAAGCTTGAAGCTCATTTCTGTGGAAGTTAACGTGGGATTTGTCCTGATCATACTGCGATGGCTTTCCTGATCTAGATTCATCTTTCAAAGGAGAATCACCTGAACGAAATTTCGCAAACCATCTTTGAGATTTTGGAACTGTTACTGCATCCTCTCCAAACACGTCACACAGGTTTTTTTTTGCCTCCATCGCGTTATTCCCTTTTTGGAATTCATACAACATGCATTGTCTCAAGTCCACTTTTTCTTTACTCATGTTAAGAGTTTTACAAGTTCAAAAAACTGACTAAAATACAAAAAAATGTGTATAAATCATCAACCCTGTACTAATCTAATTGTAAGTGTTTAACCTGGTTTCAGTCGATTCAGAATTCTTGCTAAGGATCGACATCGCATAAAAGTGGAGTTGTTCAAAAACGACAGAAGTTTCCCTTATACCTAATAGATACAACGTTGGTAATTTTAGTGTTAAAATCTTGGTCATTCAGGATCCATCTAAATCTGCCCGAGTCAAAAATTTCAACCCAAAATCCTCCTAAATTACCAAATAACTTAGGATATTTAGGCTGAATATGGAAAAATATGTTACATATAAAAGAATGCAAATTTTAATTCCACAATTGCCCTAAACTTGTTCATTTTTGCCAGTTTTGCCTAGTTTAGGATCAATTTGGGCTTCATACAGCCCAAAACAATCCTCAGTATTCTTATTTAGAAAATTAATCTAACAATAAGCCCAATATTAAGCCATACATTCTATAATGAGGAGTTTTAGAATTGGATTGGAATTGGAGTGGTATGATCTAGGTCCAAAAAAATTCTCAATATCCTAAAAATTAATTTGATTTTAGGATATTTACAATTTATATGGAATAGAATGATAATTTAATTCCTACTTGCTCCTGAAAGCCCTATTTTTAGAATATGAGTCGACAGACTTGACAACTTCTGAAATATTTTTAGCGGATGTCAGATTAAATTGGAACAAAAATTTTACCTGATCTGTCCATACAACTCCTAAAAATCATATTTACAGGACTTTGAGGCGCGTAGACACACTAGTTGAGGTTTTTGAGGTTCAAAATGGTATACATAAATAAGCGGCAAATGAGAAATCAAAAGAATCTAGGATTTGAAGTTTCTTTTTAAACTGGACTTTTCGATTCAGGTGCACCGTCCCACGTATAGAGATGATAGTAGCTTAATCCGAAATACAGAGCAACAGCATCAACCTGATACCTTCAACAATGTATGTTTTCCCTCAAATATATCATGTCATCTGCATTTCGGATCTTTAACGAAGAAATTTTCATTGTAGAAAATGCACTGTCTAATAACGATGCCCGGTGAATCGATCGGACACGCATCAGTTCGCCTCGATTCGAAGCAACCCCCGTTGACTCGTTCGGACGCATGCTGACCCACTCGACTACCTCCGGTTCCATCTGACTCAAACGAACGTGTTCCGCCTCGAACCGATCCGAACTGATCCGCTCGGACACTCTCCGATACGGGTAGGTTCACACAGCCTCCAACGAATCCGTTGCAAATCGATCCGAATTGAATTGTCCGGAGTCAGCTTCAACTTGCCATGATTTGAACTCACTTCATCCAAGATGATCTAACAGAAGTCAATACCTTCTGATTGATTTGAATTAATGCTTTCAGTTTGGAAGAGATCTGAACGCGCTGAAATTTGCTATAGCTTGTACTAATTTAACCCTTTGCCCTATAATAACATTAGACACTCGTGACGCGATCAGTAGGAAATTTTTTTTTTGGAACAATATTAAATTGCTTATATTACAAGACGATGAAATTATTTCTATGCTAGCAATATCGCGTTATGAGTCATTACACGTTCAGTCAGAAAAGAAATCGTGGACAAGGAGTCAAAGAGATCGATCTTAGCTAACTTTGCAAAGTTTTAACATTACTGTCTTTTCTTAAATTCATTTAAACTTACTTACATGTTTTTGAGTGCAGTCGAAGCAAATTTACTTTGTTGTTTGTTCTTCGAAATGATATTCTTTTACTTTAGAAACTATTATAATTGAATTGATCTAACAATAAGTCACAAATTTTGTTTACAATCATATACTTAGAAACAGAGTTAAATCCATCGATTAAAATGCTTCTTTCAGCATTTATAAAAGAACGGCGGTTTAATCAATTATGAAATGCTACAAAGACTTTAAGGTACTTATAGATTATTGATAAACATCTGTAAAAAGAAGTACAGATCAATCAAAATGATTCGGCTCTGTTTTTTATGTTAATACGTTGTTAGTTTGACTCAATGTGGTACTTAACCCCTTTTCATACAATAACGAGTGACACTTATGGCACAATAATGGAATAAACAATTTTAAAGCTTTCTGAAAATTATTAAATAATTTAACACATTGTATGCGGTCCACGTAAAAATACATTTTTCGAAAATTGTACATAGATTTTTTTAAAAAGGGGGATTTGTAACGTTAATCACTTAGATTTTAAAGGTCATGTATGTTTTCGAATTTAGAAAGTTAGCAGTTTGCAATTTATACCATTTTTTTGTAAGAATAAAATTTGTGCAAGTTTTTTAACAAGTTTCCCTCTTGAGTAACTAACACTTTACCGACCGGTATTTTTTTAACATCCGATCCTCTTTTAATCGGTCATTTGCCCGCAAATATTTCCCTGATACTCATATCTCTTCGAAAATTGCAAAGTTTCTTCACTGAGTCCTTTGCACAGTTAACCGCAATAATAAATAATAATTTATTAATTACCGTAGCAACTAATTAATAAGTTAAAAGTCCAAAAGTGTTGGACCCGAAAAGCCGATTAATTGGCTACTGATCGGTAAAGTGTTAATGAGGCGTTACAAAACACCCGCATACAACGTGTTAAAAGTATCAGTCGATCATGATACAATCAAATTATTTCTATCCTATTTAATATTGTCTTAAATTATACATTATATCTGAAATAAGTGATAGATTGTTATTTCCCCGAGTCGAAAAGTCCAGCCTGAAAAGAAACTTCAAATCCGAGATTCTTTTGATTTCTCATTTGCCGCTTAATTATGTATACCATTTTGAACCTCAAAATCCTCAACTAGTATGTTTACGCGCCTCAAAGTCCTGTAAATATGATTTTTAGGAGTTATATGGACTGACCAGGTAAAATTTGTATTCCAATTTAATCCGTCATCCCCTAAAAATAATTTAGAAATTCCAAGTCTGTCGACTCATATTCGAAAAATAGGTCTTTCAGGAGCAAGTAGGAATTAAATTATCATTTTATTCCATATAAATTCTAAATCTCCTAAAACCAAATTAATTTTTAGGATATTGAGAATTTTTTTGGACCTAGATCATTCCACTCCAATTCCAATCCAATTCTAAAACTCCTCATTATAGTATGCTGAGGATTGTTTTGGGCTGTATGAAGCCCAAATTGATCCTAAACTAGGCAAAACTGGCAAAAATGAACAAGTTTAGGGCGATTGTGGAATTAAAATTTGCACTCTTTTATATGTAACATATTTTTCCATATTCAGCCTAAATATTCTAAGTTATTTGGTAATTTAGGAGGATTTTGGGCTGAAATTTTCGACACGGGTCAGCAATGAATTCTGAGTTATTGGTCATTGAATCACAGAAATAAATGATACGGCAAGGGGTTAAGAAATGGAAACTCTTTCTCTACAGTTTACGTTCATTCGCTACGAATTAGTCCCGGTCGAAGCTCGTCCACTCTAACCTGGTGCATGTTGAATGGGAATCGAGATGGTCCATTTGAAACGGAATAGATCCAAACAGATGAATCTGAGTTCGATTCCAATTTGTACGGGTATAATCGGGTCAAAACAAGTTGTAATATCCAATTCCTGCGAACTCTCCTATCGAGAGTCAGCTCTCAAATTCAAATTCGACTTTCTGTTCTCAAGGTGGAATCCAAACATTTCCTTGAACGCATTGATACCCGAAAGTAGATTTCCGAATATCGGCTAAGTTTCTGCTGAAAGGAAATTTGCATGCTGCGGTAAATTGGTGTTCGTTAAATTACATACTTTTTTCCACGGAAGTTTCATTCCCTTTTTTACATTCTTATACCTTCTCTTTGATTTTCTTCTTCTTGAACTTTCTTTCCCTTCTCTCATTCTTTCTTTCTTTCATTACTTCCCTCATTCTTTCACATTCCACCATAACTACCTGCTATCTTGGGTCATTTTCCTTTAATTTTTCTATTCATCGTTTAAATTCTGATTGCCCATACTTCTATGGTGTTGAGAATCTGATGTGGCGCCATTGCGATCGCCTAGACTGCTTTATTTAAGCGAGTATTTAGGAGATGCATACTACGGATGCATACTCACAGTCCTTATTTAGGTTTAAGGACTCATGAGTTTATGTATGAACGAGTTTACAGATTTATGAGTACGTAATAACTGCCTGATTTTAAGTCAGTTCTTTGCCAATCAGACGATGCATTTACACATTTCTTTTGTAATGTACCAACGCACCAATCTGTTACTAGTAATATAAGTTAACATGTTGACTGCCAACTACAAGATTATTCGTAGGTTGTTTACCTGCCCAGGAGGCCAACTACGAGTTATTTCGCAGCTTCTTCACAGATCAATTTTGTACAGCTACGACACAGGCCTTAAAATAACAGTGTAAATGTGAATAGTTGGCCTCTGGAAAGAGAAGAAAAATCAGGGTTGGCCTAAATGAACAGAAAATTTATTTAAACATTAATTTATGAGATTTCTGTTACATAAGCCAACTACGAGATAACTCGTAACATGTTCCTCTTTTTTTTAACAACATTCTATAATCTTTTTGATGATTTATATGTACTATATTTAACGATTTTAATAACATAATATGACTAAATTAAAAATTTACTTCTGGGACCGGAATCTTTGAAAGTGCCGTGGCAGTCAACGTGTTAACTTTAGCGAATATTTTGCAAACTCACCACCACCATCACTCACCACCATGCTTACTCATACCCGAATCATCGTTCCAAGTTCAAAAATCCTTACTTTCCTACTTCGACCTTTCAACTCCCAAATACCGTCTTCCTACTCCCACTCCTCTCCCGAAAACCTTTAAAAACCCTGCGCTTCTTGACGCCAAAGTCCAGTTTATTTTCTCAATTCAGATTCAGTTCATATTCTCATATATTGCAAGTTCAATCAGGTTCAGTTCATTCTCATATCAAGTTCATTAAATTCATAAACTCATTACTAGTTCAATTGCTAATTCTAATTCAAACTCTTACAAGAGCAACTCTCAAGAGTTCATTTCAACGCCAAGTTCTCATTATTCTCTTATTCTCGGGATTACTTCATTAGTATCGCTGTTCAAACGAGACGAAGTTTAAATATAACACACACCCTCAAATGCAAAAAGTTTTCTTATTCCGGTGGATCCAGATAGGCAAATAGTTTTATTCGTCATTACGCCTTTGTACCAATAATTATATAGTTTTATTAAAAAATGCTACATTTACTCTCCATTTTTACATTTAATACACCCAATCTCATATTTCTAACCATTTTTAATTACAACTTTCCGCTCTTTCTCTCCTTATTCTATCACCCTTTCCTTTTGCACGTCTTTAATACTAGATTTACCAGCGTGAAATCTGTTATATTTAAATATGTTAAATATGTACCTTGAAGCACGGAAAATTAATACGTGGAAAAGATGATAGACTCGGTAATTTATTATATGTTTTATACGATGAACGAAGAATATTTATTCTACGGCTCTCTCATAAACCCGTAAAATTTTTGGGAAAAATTGTGTACCAATCATTTTGACTGGTTTAGTAAATCTAGTGTTAATACTAACTCTACCGACGATTAATTCAATATACATAAAATTATCAAGTAATCTGTTCGATACAATCGATACAAATAAATAAAGGGTGCAACAAACTTGTTCGATTCAATCGCTCACAATTTCCAAAGTAGAAAATTGAAGAAGGAGCACCGTTGAAAATTTCAGAAACACTTTCAAAAAATTTAGAGCAAGTCATTCTCACCACTTTAGTAGATCTAGTGTTAACTTATCTTTCCCTCTTTCACTGTCACTTTCTCCTCATTCCTGTCGCTTTTCTCTCCTCCTATCCGCCTCTTATTCCAGACAACTGCGTCATTCCCCAGCGAAGAATTTTCGGGCTTCTCGGAGCGCAACAACATGGCATTACTAACTTTATGGGAAGATCGAGCACCGGTGGATTTTTCTTTGGCAGAGCTTCTGGTAAAAAATCAGTCCACCCTGCTCGCGTTAGATCCTCTTCCCCGTCTCTTCACCTCCAGACGACCTACGGGCATGTTACCATCCCCGTGGAAAATTTTCTGCCTTTCACGGCAGATCAACCTGCAGGCGTTGTACTTACATACACGTACATACAACTCGAAGATTCGAACCATAGAGAGAGGGGGATCTCAATGTCGCAGTAGGCACCGATAAAGATAAACTTCTGCCAGACGATAGAACTCTCGACAAAAACGTTTCGCCCATTTTACAAATTATTCATTTTTCTTGACAGCTACTCTCTGCTCTTTTGGATCCGACGTATTTCTTTGTCACGTACATATGTAAGCATATGTTGGGAGCAGGCCGCGGGGAAAACTTTCGAGAGGCATTTCGTAAGTAATTGATGATACGGTTTGGAGGAAGTTTGAGTTGCAAAGAATCGGGTGCGGTTTTCGTTGTGAATTTTTATCGAATTTATTTATCGTCTGATACTTTCTCCGGGGTAGGAAGGTCGCGGACTGTAATTTGTATTTTTTAATTCATTTTGTTTATATTTGTTTATTTCGTGTTGGATATTCAATTCCACCGGTACCGCGCGATATTTATTAAAAACTGGACGATCTGTTTAGTTGGCATGTGACCCCTGAATGATGGAACAGTGAAAAAAACACTCTCTCATATCTTTTTATGAAGTACTTTTGAAAGAAAAATACAAAGAGAGGAAATAGAAGATAAGTACATATGTTGGCATAATTAAAGTATACCCTGGAAAGACTGAAAACAAATTAAAATAAAATCACATTCAAACCCCTTGCCCTACAATAATGAGTGACGCTGGTGATACGGTAAGAGGATTTGAAGGAAATTTTGAAAATTTCCAAATCTATTAACACTAGATTCACGAACTGAGCCAGTTTGACACATTGCAAATTTGATTACTATATATATGAAAAAGTTAAATATTATTTTTTACAAACATAGTATGTTGGTTTTTAGTCACATAATGAAACATATGTAAATGTTGATTCCTCTCCCCCGCAGACCCCTTCATTTCGCATTATCGAATGGGGTATACCTATTTTTACGGTTGTGAGCCAATTTGACTCATAAAATGATTTAACAGTTAATCGCATAACACATGAAATTTGTAACTTCTATCAGACCAGGGTATTTTCCAGCTTTCAAGCCACAGGTGATTTATTTCCCCTCTAATTTTTCTCTATTTGCATAGAATGTTTATTTGTATGAAAGCCATCCTCTTGTTTTCGCGACTCCGCTACATTATCTTTCTTACCTACCCACTCCTGTCATCATTTCGATTTGTATATCGCGCGTGCACAGAGAATTTTGAGTGAGAATGTATATCAAAAACAGAATTTCTATGAAAAAAAAGGTTTTCAATGAATTTTTTTATAATAAATCTTTCATTTAAATTGATTAGGAACTATTGTCTTTGCAAAAAACTTCAATATTTTTGTGTGAGTCAAATTGGCTCACTTCAGTAAAAATAAGTATATAATCAACATCCGAAAATCTAGTGTTAAATTTAAGGTATCAATCAGTCATGAGATGACTAACCCCTTAACTTGTGCGCTCGAGTTAATTCGAGCGCGCTAAACAGGCCAAACTGTGCCCACTCGAGATAATTCGAACTGCGTTGTATTTAAAATTAAAATAAAAATTTTTATTAATTTTATATTTTTTTATTTTGTTGCCAAGACAATGTTCTAAAGTGTGTTTTTTTACATAAAAAATTGATATTTTTTGGCACCTATTTTTCAAAAAATCTGTGCATTAAGGGGTTAAATTATTCCCACATTATTAACATTGCGTTTAATTATATGAAATATTAGAAAATCCTAGAGAAATGTTGATTTCGGGAATTAATTCTCAGTTATTGCGCACGCAGTGAAAATAGAAATTTTAAAGCAAGGGGCTAATTCATCTATCTAATTCTACCCAAACCTACAAAACTAAAAATAAAAATCCAGTAATTCTTACAATCCAACCCAACAAGAACTAACTGAAGTCACATTCATTTGATAAAAACCCCTCGATCAAGCTCTAACATTAAACATTGCAAATATACAATGCCAATGATTTAATCATCAAATCGACAAAGTTAATAAAATTTAATTTCCATATCAAACACGACGGCTCGTACCTTTCTCCCGTATCGATACGAAATGCAAATGCATTCGACTCCGTATGCTACGTATACTCCAAAGAGATATCCTGCCGGCTCAGTATCGCAGATATTTTATTTGAACTAGAGAAACTTCCGTTTGATTCCTTATAACGCCGTTCAGCCTGAGAGTTCTTAAGTGCGGACGAAAACTACGACGGGTGAAGGGGTATACATGGCTGGCAGATGAGAAGGGAAAAAAAAAACGGGAGAAGGATATCTGAAATACGAGTGTAAACGTCGTACGCAGCTGCAGGTGCATCGGAGCCAGCCTCCATTTCGTCCTCCCTTCTGCAACGAGTTTCAAGCCTGGCCGAGGCGCACGTCTGGCTTCCCATTCCGTCTCGGCGAGATTCTTCCGCTCCCCCGAACGTCTCGTCGATTGATAACACCGTCAACGGCGAGGGAAATACTCTTGCGCGTTTATGGCACATGCATACGTGGAAAATATCGCGTGTCGGGACAAAATATTCTACCCGTTGAAAACACGTTTCTCTGTCTTTTTGCTTATACCTGACCTCGCTGTGAATATTTTAATGGTGGGAGGAAATTTACGTACCTACATATGCCGCTTTTGGTGATGGGGATTTTGTGGGGTTGATTAAAATATGGCAGGGTTTTGAGTGGGAAGAGTCGATGGTGTGGTAACGTTTTGTATTGTTCTTTGTCTGCTTTGAACGATTTCATGTAGGGTGTTTCAGGTGGGTGGTCAGACGTTGTGGATGTATTCTACTTGCTTGAAGGTTTGGAAGATACTGAATTGTTATCTAAGACGATTAATTTAATATTTTTTATGCAAAATTTGATGATTTATCCAAATTCGAAAAAAAATATTAGTCATTCCATTTAAAAAACTGAAGGTGACCCTAATACCTCAATAAAAAGATAAAGTAATAAAAAACAGATTAGAGCATTGTATGTCCCCCTAGATACTATGCAACTATTGTTTGAAACATTTTCTCGTACCTTTTCACCCTGTACATGTTCTTTGTGTGGTTTCTGGATGCCAACTATTTAGACGCTCTTGAAAAACAATGCCGAAAGAGTAAAACGACAAAACACGATCGCGGCTAATGTCGCATATTTCACACCTTTCCGCGAATTATAATAATAAGTCATATCTGTAGGATCGTGAAAAAGAAAGAGAGTCGCTCGGTCACCCATCCTTCCGGCGGTCCTCGGCCGAGTCGCTTAACCCGCAGATCTTCCGGGTTGCGCCCATACCACAGCGCTAGCGGCCTCTCCCTAACGACACTTTCTTCTCACGTCCTTTTCTTCCAAGTTCTTTTCTAGGAGCGGTAACCGCCCCGATCCCACATATCGATACTCGCTTCGCTATCAGTTATCCCGTGACCGCTGACGAGTAGTCAGTGCTCCGTGATCGGATTCAACTATTTTCATCTATTAGAGCGTGGATAATACTTTTGAAAACGAGATCCTGCATCACAAAGTACTTCTCTTTTTGCGGGGTGGTTGGTAATTCATCCTCACGGTGGTATCAACCCTTAGTTAGCGGCCGTACGTCTGTTCTCAGCCACCACAGCACTTTCACCGTTGCGATTGTATGTTTACTAGACTACTCTCAGCAACGCAAGCAATGAATCAAAACGTTTTTAAGGTATATATAATTTTTATTATGTTGTTAGTAGTTTTTTTTGGCGCAATTACAAATTTTATTCTTATTGAAACCCGATCGCAAAGAGTTAAATTATCACTTAGCAGTTAATTAGTCAGCTTAAGGAGGCAATCTCTGGTCTTTACTTTACTAATTTGCATTACTGCTAAAAAATGCGCGGTGCGTAGCGCATAGTTTCGCTTTTTTCTCGACGCTTGGCTAAATGTTATTATATTATAATCTCGTTTGCTGGCAACTCACCTAAAATAAATTCTAGGTGAAATAAACATAGCAAAACGAAATCAAAACAGAATGCAACGACGAAGATGTTGAACGATTATGAATTAATTATTTGCAACAAATTAAGTGGTTGTCGCTGTACAAAAACAAATACAAGTTTGACTGAGCGTTCTATGCAGAACGATCTAATAGTTTGTGATTATTATCAACATCGTGCTGATATAATCCGTCGCGGTTTACTTTTTTCTGTTGTTTCAATGTTTGCATTGTACACATTATTGTTTGGTGGCAACTCTTATTTGAATTCACGATAAATAAATTCAGTAACCTGTCTACGATAATAAAGTCTATTTTTGATTGCATTAATTACGCCGTGCTAAGAACACTTTGGCGACAACGAGTCGCGACGAAAGCAGTCTTCAGAAACTCTTGGTGTAATCTTCACAAAGTTACTATCGACTCGTGCAACAAACACCTTGTTTCACCCTCGATAGAATATTCGACAAGAGTATATTATTACTCCTATTAGACAAACTGATGGGTTTTCTGAAAAAGGAACGAGATCGTTATCTATTACCAGTAAAACTAAAATATAAAGTAAACTAGGACACTAAATATTCCACACTAACTACGGTATATCGATTCGCCGCTTCACAGGACTTCTCTGTTTCGTTCGAACGAGTCTGTCGTTCTTTTACATCGTCATTTCACATACATCACCATGCAAACGTAGCAAACAAAAGCATTTCAGTCCACCTTAAAACAATCACACTCGGTCACCCTCGCACGATTCGACTCACCTCGCTAAAACCAGCTTATTCAGTGTATTTATTTCGGTCTCAACTTCTGCGATCATTTTGTCAAGAACGTACAATTTTCAAAGGATTTCAAACAATCGAGGCTATGATATAGGTGTGACTCTAAAAAATATCATTTTTGGGGGATTCCAGTTGGGAAATTCTGAATTTTAGAAAATTTCCTGCTCTGATTATTACTGAGGTAAACATTATGTTGTCTTTCTATAAGTACACCGTTTTATGGTTTCTTTTAGAAAATTGTAAAAGCTGAGGAAAGAAAAAGAATGTTTTTGATATCACTATAATAGTGTTGGAAGAGTTTAATACATATTAGGTGTAGAAATTAATTCGGTGCCTTTTTAAAAGAAGTTTAGTATTATAACTTATTCAGTCGATGGGAAATTGCTTTTTGTGACACTCCAAGTTGCACGGCTAGCTCATGTTGTGTTTGTGCGGAATTTTCACAGAGCAACTGCTCTAGGTGTTCGTCTTCGAATTTTTTTGGCTGTCCGGAACGTTCTCGATCAGAAATATCAAAGTCGCTGCTTCGAAATGTTTGATACCTTTTTTTACAGGTTTTATGTGTTCCTGCACCTTCATACAAAGCAGAACAAATCATTTCAGCGGCTTCAGAAGCATTTTTCTTTAATTGAAAGGCAAACAGTATGCAGTGCCGTATGTTATTCTTGTCAGACGCCGCCATTTTACTTACTAATAGCTTTTGTTTTGAATCGTTGTCAAATGTTTCATAACTGTAAGTGTTGGTACTTAAACGTTATAAAATGGCGGGCGATTATTTACATTCAAACCAGAGTTATAAATAAATTAATATCAAGGCAGCGAATTAATTTCTACACCTAATATATTGATAAAGGTCTCGGCGTCGCTATTAACACTAGATTTACGGAGTCAATTTGACTCTTTCAAAATTTGATTACTACATTTATAATATATTGGTTGGTTAATTTTTTAGTAATAATTCTTTCATTTCAATTGATTTGGAACTATTTTCTTTGCAAAAGATTTCAATTCTCTTGTATGATTCAAATTGGCTCACTTCAGAAAAATAGGTATATCAATATCCGTAAATCTAGTGTTAACTGATATAGAGAAAATCTCTGTTTACACATTGTTCCATAAGGTTCTTTTTTATCTTGGATCTTCTTATACAGGCAGTTTGTGTTACTCACATCTTGCCTCAGATTCTTTTCTATTATGCTTTCTCATTCATACGTGCACTTTCAAACATTCACAATAAAGACAACTTCACACAGAAGTCGAGTCTACTTTTAGGGAGTTTGAGATCTTATCCCTATAACCGTGATAACAATCCCCTCTCACTTAGAAGTTAGAAATAAATACATTCTGTATCCTAAACCTTCTGCATTCTACCTGCATTCATTTTGAAAATAAAAGGAAGCCACTTTTCCTTACTTGGAAATATTAAAACGTTTCCATTTGAATTTTCTTAAAAATATTCAAAAGATCTGAAACTAAGGTTGTGCATTTCTTGCGACAAGGAATTTAATTTGCTTGTATACATTCACACAACGCTAACCGATGGGAATAATAAAAATTGCTAGTTATAAACAAACTTATGGCATTTGACAAATAAGTATATGTAACAATTGCAATTCTTGGGTGATTTAATATCGATATTTGCCCGTAATCGAATTATTACTGTTTGACTGCGGTGGAGAAAAAAGTAACTTAAAAGATTTGATTTTAAACACATTTAAAACCAACCTAATAATGTACGTCCAAAGTTAAATGACCATAGCAATTAAAGAGAAAAAATACAAGAAAAGCAATTACTAATTGTAATGTCATAAATTAACACTGGAGCTACCAAAAACAAGTAAAAATGACAGGTTCTTAATTTTTTTCCAGAAATTCTCGAACTTTATAGGACAGTCATAGAGCAGATATTCTACGTTGCTCTTAAAATACACAGATTACCGAATCAATTATAGTTTTAACTTCTTGTTATATAATTTCCTAAAGTACTCATTTAACTTATTGAAGATATAATAAGATAATAGATTTAGGTCCGATAATTCTAGCATTAACTGTACAACCTCACATTACTAATCGCATCTTATGCCAGTAGTATAAGACAGCCTGTGTCAAACAGTGTTCAGTGAATAAGATATAACGTGACTTTGGCATATTTTTCCATCTCAGAATTTCTCAACCTGCATGTCATTTCAGAAGAATATAAATACATCCCCCCAGTTAAACTGCCAATCAATTCAGACCTTATATTTACGTTTTTCATAAATATCCCAGTAGTTGCATCACTGTATCCCGGTAATGTATATAAAGTAATACATACTATGTACATATAAAATAATGATAATAATAATAAACTTTACTGCAAAGAATACAAATAACAAAAACATAAGAGAAGAAGGTTTTAAACCGATAGGTTTGTCTAACATTCAAACATGAAGGAACACTTGAGACTAAAAGCTAAACTAGAAATAAGTACAGTGCGGCTCGGCCAACTTGGCACCTAGGAGGCTTCTTTCGGCTAAGTCGATTCGCCAGGCGTCAAGCGTCATGCCTCTTGTTACACGTACACGAAGGCACTTGACGTTCTACCTCACGATTCGTTAAAAGAGCTACACATACAAATCGAACTACAGTTGAATCCCTCTAATGTTGACAACTCGGGCCTGGATCATTCGCTAATGTTGACACTCCCTCCTATCCCCACTTTTCATGACTTATTTTCCCCTATGCGCATAAGCATGCGCAGAATTGAAACTTGAGTGAAGGATTCATGTAAACATCCAAACCCACATAACGCGCCACGAAACTAAAATTCTATTGGGCAATAAAAAGTCCTAGTGGGGGAAAATACAAGTAATAGTAACGGGAGTATCCTGTCAACATTAGCGAGAGAGCAACGTTAGAGGGAGCAACATTAGAGGGATTCTACTGTAAAAGACGAAGAGAGAAAACGCTGCAGATCGGAGCAAGGGAGAAAACGCGATTTGGGTGGCGACAGTGAGGACATCGGCGTGGGCACCAGATTTCTAACATCTCTATAGTAAAAACAGGATAAACTCCGGCAGAATTACCCCCACCACATGGGGAGATTCTCCTTGATGAAACGGAGCGCGCGACGAGAAAACAATGTAATACAATGTTTCGCTCCTCCAGCCAAACTAGTAAGAATATTTGAATGCTACGACTTTGTCGGGTGCTTCCTTTAAGAGGCTGAACGAGAGGATTCCAAGAAACAAAATGGTGCGAATAGGCGGTTGAAAGCGAGAAGCTCCGCCGCCGAGGTTCCAAGTTGGCCGAGCCGCACTGTATATAGGAATTGAATTAAAAAAACCTCAACTGTAAGTGCACAAGTATTTTTTAACTGAAACATGAGCAACCGAACTTGTAATTGTAACAATTCTATTATGAATTTTCTTGAAATTATATCAACTTTGAAAAATCGGTTGTACACCAAAATGTATTATCTCTCGGCATCCAAATTCCCTCTGATTCGCTCAATCTCTCTTTTTTTCCTCTTTATTTTTTCTCTCTCCCTCTTTCTTACTTTGTCGCACTGTCAACTCTTCTTCATCCGTTCCCGCCAAAAGGAACGAACGAGTGGTGCTATCAAATTCTTACGCGACTGCAAAGAGCAACGCACCGCAAGAGAGTCGGCGTTGTCTTCACGAATAATTACAACTCAGATGACGGAGATGAAAGAGGTGTAAAATTTTGCCGCGGCACAAAAGACCCGCGGATTGCTCAAAAGAGCAAAGCGGCCGACGACGTTGAAAGAGGAAGAAGATAAAAAGGGCGTGCCAAGGTAGGAACGACAATGAAAGTAAAGAAGAAAGTTTCAAGAAATAGGGTTGGTTGACTTCTTTTTTTTTGTCACCTAACCGCGTACCCACCATCGTCCCCATTCTTGTCACTCGGATTAACATCGGCCATCTTTTATTCTCTGACACCTGGCCCGTTTGCTTGAAAGCAGAAAATAGATGCTTATCTTTTACAAGTAAATTCTCCGGCAACGATGATTGGGATAACTTAACGGGGCGTCGAGGATATAAAATTACACCCTGACAGAGGACGAAGATGGAACGGGGCTATTGAATCCCAAAAAGATAATAACAGAGAGAGATTATTCTTCGGTGAGAAAGGGGATGAAAATGTGCGAATTCCAAACGACTATTCCGCGGGCAGCCCTTTTCGCTAAAATGATCTACATTCAAAGTGCTTTCTTGTAATAGATCTTCTTTGAATCGAAATTAGAATTATCGAAGTAACGTTGCAAATTTTAAGTGCAAAATTATCAAAATAATGAGGAAATTCCAAGATAAACTTTTCTAGAAAATGTGGATAAAAATTACTTTATGTTTTAATCTAGTGTCACATATACGAAAATAAACATACTAAAAACTTAAACGCTCAGGAAGAAAAATAAGTAAACAGAAAGATCGTCCTCATTCATTTTAAACTCTCTAGAAAACCTGGAAAAAGTGAAAAGAAAATCTCATTTAATTTAATATCAAAATTGAGCTTGAAAATATTAAAGTATACACTGGCAATGACAGGAGAAATTCTTACAGATTAATATTTTTCACAATACTAGAGATATACTTACAATATCCTCAAAAACGATTCAAAAGAAGCTGCATCTCTTGCATTTCGAATTCTAGTCAACTTCTTAATACAAAGCTCGACGTACATATATTGGAAAATAGAAAATGAGAAAAAGCAAAGTAAAAGCCTCGAAAGAAACGGTTTCAAGTGTGCTTAAAACGCTCACCAACTTTGATGAAATCTTACAGTCCTAGCTGAAACGACGAAAAATATTAAACGTTCTTTCCGCTTTCAAATTTCGCGCGCAAATACGCAATGTAGTACCATAGTGCAAAGCTCTTATCGCTTCCGGTTGCACGAGGAACAAGAGGTGACGCTATTTCGAGACGAATACGTCGAAATAATCCAACTTGGTTCTTGATGGCGAATTATTCGACGAACTCGACCGTAGAAAGTGACGGAACTTCGTCTGTTTCCTTTTCGCGGTGTTACGCGTCGGTGGTGGTTTGCTGGCGACATTTTAAAATATGTTTGAAAAGGCAAAGAAAAAAAGTTCTTTTACGAGAAAATACGAGCCCGTGGAAGCAGGGTCCCTTGCGGGCAAGGTTAACAGTAAAAGACGTACAATTTGCTCGCTAAAGAAAGCAGAAAAAAAGGTTAGAGGTTAGGTGGAAAAGCAGGTAGAAAAGAAACACTCTGAAGAAGGTAAACTCGAGTAATATTTATCATAATAAGCAGCGACCAAATAAACTACCGCCGGAAAGATTATCACCTTGTACGAGAAGGGCTTTCTTGCCATTTCTGAAAGAAACTCTTCGCAATATAACTCGCGGAGAATAATTGTAACGCGTTTAAACGTGCGCCGAAGTTACAGGAGAGAAAAAGAGTGGCAAGAATGGTAGCTGGAAAAGGCGGAGCGTGATACGACAAAGGAATAAAGGGAGCGGTACTTTTTTTCTCGTCTCCATCGAGTCTATTTCCAAACAATTGCAGAAGAGAGCATCAGGGGGATGTTCGTATTCCGGGCGATTAAGATCAGAATTAATTCTGCTAACGAAGTATCGAATTCCGCAACGCTCCAAAGGTACTCGAATGAAATCAACGCTGTAAAAAGCTTGAAAGTTACGGAGGAGCTGCGAGTGGAATTTCAGGGTTCCAAAGAAGGCAATAATTGTAAAAGACCTGAGCGCGGCTGTTGAAGTTAAAGGGAGCAAAAACAGGAGTAATCAAAGAAGAAGAAGAAGACGCAGCTACCGAGGAAGAAGAAGAAGAAGAAAAGGATGCGGTCGGTGAAAGCACGACGAAATGAGAGTAGATCGGAAGAATCCCAAAAGAGAATTTCCATTTCCAAGTTAATCTTTAGTAATCATAAGAACGAGCAAGATCCAGAAATCCCTGTAAAATTTACGTTTCGACAGAAATGGAGTTCTGTTTCACTTCCACGGTGCAATTTCGGTTCCCTGATGCAAAGTTAAGATCGTACGAAACGCCGAACGCGTTTGCGAATAAGAGAAAAGAATGTTGCGACGGGTCGTTGGAGGAAAGCGCGAGAAAAATAGAGAACTCGATGGTAACCAGCCAAGGATAGCTGCAGAAGTACGCGCGGCATTAAAAGCGGCGGCAGTAGTAATCAGACGAGGGAATTAAGGAGAGCGCGGGCTAAAAGGCGCAAAATAAAACGAAAGTTGATTAAAAGACTCCAACAGCAGAGAGAGAGAGAGAGAGCGAGAGACCTCTCAAAAATTCCGATCGTTCCTGCATTCGTTTAAACCGAAACTCCTATC
The DNA here is from genome assembly GCA_910591515.1 of Cerceris rybyensis. Taxonomy (NCBI): domain Eukaryota; kingdom Metazoa; phylum Arthropoda; class Insecta; order Hymenoptera; family Crabronidae; genus Cerceris; species Cerceris rybyensis. Next base: position 35,298,762 of record OU342789.1, read on the forward strand.
CAATAAAGTACTCTTCATTAATCAACGAAACTCGAAATTTACGAATCCTCGGAGTTCCTCCATTACGAAGAAAATAAGTGAAGCTGTGGGTGTAGAAGGTAGAAGAAGAAAAAAACAATTTCCTCCGGCCGAAAGCCACGATCCCTGCTCGCTTGAACGTCGTCGAGCTACGAGGTTAACATCGTAAGAAGCGTAAAATTTGTCCAACGGAGAGACGAAAGAAGTCGCAAGTTGAAAGAGTAAGAGGCGTGGAAGACGGCAAAGCAGCGCGTACACCGTCACCAGCAAGAGCAGCAACCGCGACCTCGGTAGTAGTAATATCGTTGGTAGCAGCAACGGCGGAGGTAGCAGAGGTAAAATAGCAGCAGGAACAGGAGCAGCAGCAGCAGCGGCAACGGCAGTAGTATCAGCAGCCAACAGCAGTAGTAGAGGCAGCAGAGGGAAAAGTAGTAGCAGTAGCAGTAGCGTCGACGGTGCTGGCAGTGGCGGTGGCGGCAACGTCGGTGACGACAACGGGAGACTCGGTAGTGTTAGTAATCAGAGAAGAAGACCGTGAAGGAGAAAGGGGCAAGAATGAAGTAGGACGGAATCAGAGTAGGAGGCCTCGAGGAAGGAGGAGGCTGACTGATCGCCAGAGTATAGGAGAAAGAGCACGCCTGCGCGGAATCCCCGGGCGGGCGCGGGCAGTGCCACTGGAGGCCCGGCGGTTTCAGAGCTTCGCCCGGGACGACGAACCGCAGACGACCCGTACGCAAAACTCGGTCGTAGTTAGCAGTGTCGGAGAACGGTCGGAAAAAGGGGGCAAATAACGCGAAGATACCGAACCCCCCGTGACCCTCGCGTATCAACGAATCGTATCGAAGGAAAAGACTGCTCGACAAGTACGCGAAAAAGGGGTGGTTCGATAACGTTAAGAGGGAAGTAGTAAGAAAAGTAACAAGCAGTGTACGACCGAGAGAGTTCTCCACGAGATAATGTGATCAGTGCGATACCGAGTCCGGTGGTGTTGTACTTAAGACGTGTAGCGGGAAGAGAAGTCTGCGAGAAGGGATTATGTACGACGACGTCTGGTAGCATCGAGCCAAGGAGGATGAAAAGGGTGACAACGGTGGATTAGGAGTGGAAAGGTGCACCCTGGATTGGTGTACTGCTTATTCTGAGATGTCAGTGGAGCTATCGAAGGAATCTGCGTCGTCGTTCTCGTCGTCGTTGTCACCGTCTTCGTCATCATGAGGAGATCCTCCTACGTTAACTACTACATCCTGTGCCTCGTATGCTGGATTCTCTTAGGCATTACCGGTAAGAGAGATCGACCATCGTTCGTGACATATGTTCCGTCTATCGCGTCGGATACACCGTTGATCGTTTATCGATCGTTTAATGATCCCGCGGGAACGTTCGCCGTGGAACAATTGGCAGGAAACGCAACTGGGTGAATTCGATAATCGTGAATCTCGTGTGCCCTAGGTCCAGGTCTCCGCTTGACTGCCGATACTTCCGTGCGGGTTAAAACGTGGAAGGGGGTGGTGGACTACGCGAATAAGGTTCGAGGGAGGGGTAGGGTGCAGGAGGGACCAGGGGTGTCGCGGGTGTGGGAACTTGTACTGCGGATGGATCGATCAGATTTTGGGGTGTAACTGTGCGTGCGTGAGGTTGCACGAGTGCGAACCACCTCGCAAAAGTGCTAGTCTCGAGGAGGCTGCACGGAGGTCGATCGACTAGATTGTCGATCGATCCACGGGAGGGATCGAGATATGAAACAAAAAGACGACTCGTGGAAAGGGGGTGGTTTCGATGAGGGGCGAGAGAGGCGGGGGCGGAGGTAGAGGAAGAGAAGGAGAAGGAGGAGGAGGAGGTGGTGGAGGAGGCTGCCTCCGGACCCGGTCCAGGGCCGTGTCTAGCGCCACCCTTGTTTGTCGCGCCGCCGGTATTGTATATCCCCTTCTTTCTTCTTAGTCCTCTCCGATCTCTTTGTTCTTGCCTCTTTCGCCATCTCCGTCGGGTCACCGTGTCGACCCGATGATTTTGTCATCGGGGATGAAGATAGAGGGTGACAACGGTTCCCCGTGTTCCCTCGTCTTCGCTCTGACGTCGTTCAGGGACGTGTCTATCGATTTCATCTCTCGCAGCTGCATCGCGATGATGCAGTCGGCTTTTTTTTAAAGCTCGAACTTCCCCGATAGCGGTCTCGGAGACGGCTCGACAAAGTTTCTCGAGTGGTCGAAGAAAATGGTTGCCGTCGTGCGACTATCGGAAAATGAAACGGTTATCGGACTTCGATCGGATTCGCAAAGAATGTCTGAGAAGACTCGATAACGTACTCCCATGGACGATGGAATAACGATCGTGACATCGTTACGTGGCTTGCCTTGCTTACAGCGTTTATCATCGTTCGATCTGTGTAGAAAGAATGTTATTTATATCTAAGTAGATCAAAAGGTCAATTACACCAAATGATTCGACACTTTGCGAAATCTATAGCGAAAGGCAATTGTTTAGGGCAGTGGTCGCCAATGTGGTGGTCCGCGAGAAAATTGCGCTGGTCCCCCAAAAAATGTGGAATACACTTACTCATCACGTTAAGTTATGTTTTAAGATGCATTAAAACATAATTCAATTCATAACAATACATTTTATGTGTTCTTGGATGACAATTTTTTTTATAAATATATTTAATACTTAAAAAATCCTATTAGTGGTGCGCGGGATTTAAATTATGAATTTACTGGTCCGTGAGGTCAAAAAGTTTGGCGGCCGCTGGTTTAGGGAACCTTCAAGAAAGTATCCTCCATACAAACATGATAAATAGATTCTTGCTCATCGAATTCATCAATAGAATCTTCCTGATACGAAGAAAAGTAGATTAATTCGTGTCTTTCTACTACCGACATGTTTTATCTCGATAATCTACCAGGATATTTCGCCCTTCCGATATAGGGGCTGGTAGTACCCTTATCCGTCTACCGATAATTTCTCCTTCTGCTAGAGCACTCTCAGGATTTTCATCTTGCCGGAAGGAAATGAAACAGGAGAAGTCGATTTATCGAGCCTGCCCACATCCGACAGTGTCTTCCTTCATCGATTATCTACGACTCCTTGCAAAATCTCTCTAAACCCTACACCCATTAACGTACGCACTTTGCCATTCGAGTTCAATGTTATTTATATCATCCACTTTTATCACTCCATTATAAACCCCTTTTTTTATCTCCTAAAACGAATATCACTACTGCTTCTTTTTATCATAGAAAAGAATCAGCCATTGTCGCAACCGTAAGATAAAATACGTAAAAATTCCTTGAACCGTGATCTCATTAATGGACCGTCGAGCTCTTAATCGATCTTAATGCTAACCAGCTCGCTGATCATTCTTACCAGTGCCATTAGCGCGCGACTGCAAATTTCGTTAAGCAATTTACTGAAATCCGATGGAGCAGCTTTGGTAACCCCTCTTCTGGAAAGTCTCTTAATTGGTTCGAACTACATGCCCGAGAGTGTTTGAATCCACAGCGGGAGGATGATTCCTGCATCGACGCGTTGCATTATACACTCTCGACCCGTAACATAATCGCGGCAACGACCGCTGATTATACTTCACGGTGATTAAGCGACCAACCTTCCTATCTTGGAATACGGATTTCAATATCCTCGCAAATGCAACTCGTGCGAAATCGCCACATGTTTCAACGTCGTGTGAAAATAGATTATTACCGTCACGACTTCCATCGTATACGAGTTTTCTCTGTGATGATTATTATCATAATTATTAACCATATCGTACTGTAGGTCTATATGAGTTTCCTCTATCGTGATTGTTATCATAATTATTAACGATACCATACTGTAGGTCTGCATAGATAAATAAGGGGAAAAAATGTAGGAATTATTATTCGATTAGGAATAATAAATAGTTTATTGAAAATAAAGTATATAAAATATAAAATAAAAACAAAAATACACTAAAACACAGTGGACACACTAAATATACAAAAACTATACTATGCTAATCGCTAGATCGCTGTTTACTGTTAAACTCTGAATACTTTATTCGCTCAGACGCTAGCATAAACTCTCTCACTGTCGCATTAAAACATACTCTGCTCTCTATTGCGTTAAAATATACTCTGGGACTTCTTACGCATTCGGATTCCTCCGAAGGCTCTACACCCTACACACAAACATACGCAGTCATACAGCCTCATAATCTCGCAGGCATTTTCTCTTACAACCCCCTTTCTCTCTCTCTCTCTCTCTCTCTCACTCATACACGCTCTTTCGTTGCTCTCTCTTTCTCTCGCGTTTATTCCATCACGTTTTTGCATCCCACAAAAATAACAGACATTTCCACAAATGTTGGTTATACGTGATGAAATTGTATCAATTATAAATTAAAAAATTTTTCGGCGAAATTGTAATTACACGTCAACGTCGTTATTGCTCTAACACGATTTGAAATTCCGCTCGTAATTCACGGTGATAAATTTCCACGTGAAACGATTTCATTAACTCTAATCGACGTTTACGATTCTCGGTTAATTTTAAAACGGGCAATAACATCGATCCGCCACAGTGTAATCACCGTGAAGTATCGTTAGAACGAAGTAAAAAATTGTAGATGTGAATGTTTGACGAACCGTGAACACGGAAACATCGTGTAAAAGCGTACAACGGCGATCTCAGTGATACCGAAAATCCAGATTTATGTTGGAATTTAGTGCGCGATGACGTCGTAAAATTACACCGAACACTCGTACGTGCCGTTCTAATAAAGTGAAAAGGAAAAGCTCTCCCCTTCGATGCTGGACTTTCTGCACCGCCTAGCTTTCTTCGTCTCCTGGGAGATATACGTTAGAAATCCTCCTCTTTCCCGCAAATTTACTTCCACTTTCGTCCTTCCCCTCGCCCTTTACGATCGTATTTTTCCCAGGGGACCCTTGTGCGTGGCATTTTCGAAAATACTCTTCCATTTATCCCCAATTACGTTCGACTTCGTCACCGGACTATCTCTTTTCCACCCTTTCTCTCATGCACGTTTTAAAGCAGCCAATGAGCAAATTAGCGATAATGATTCCACCGTACAGAGACGCGACAGTTACTTCGATTATCCTGCAATTAAAAGGGGAATCCTGGGGATGGCTTACGGTTCGATCGTTACGTCGCATTTCGTTCGCCCGAGTTGAATTTCACCCTGGTCGTAACTGAATGTTTGCCCTCGCCGCGATCGTAACACCGACATACGCGATATTACATTTCTCTTCGTACGTCGATGCCCATAATTTTAAGCGCCTTAACCGCGAAACGTCCAACGCAAACTCGCCGCCCTATTTCCGACACGACAGCGTATTAACAACCTCGTTCCGCGAAAATTCGCGAAAAAATATCTCCCGCTGAAATCAGCCATAAACAAGAAGCATTACAGCAACCCCTGTTGTCCCTTCTAAATCCCTTGCTCTTTCTCTCTCATTCTCCCTTTTTCTCTATCTTTCTCTCTGCCCCTCACTCTCTCGCTCTCTCTATTTCTCTTTCACCCTGAAATCGCTGTAAAGTATCTCCCCTTCAACCCCCTCTCGTTGCTTCTCGGTAATCCCAGTGTGAAACACTATTTCCCGGAATGTCCTCGACAATAATCGCGATGTTCGAATAATTCAAGCAGCGCGGTAGTACGACTAAATGAAGAATACGTCTACAGAGAGTAAATAACTGCACGATGTCTATTTATGCGGAGTTTTTGCGGCAACCGGACGATCTCCGTTGCACATACGATACCGATACGATCGGAGGGTTGACGCTTGCGCGCTCAAAGTGTTACGACTTTGCAACCCCCACGAATCCCTTTGTAATGCTTCGAGTGTTCTCGGAAACAGAAGCTTTCGATGAAGAAGAATATTCTCGATGTACTTGGCGATATCTGTGCAACGATTTCCGATGCAATTCGCACCGTTGAGACGGAAGCGAGTGGACAAATCGATGAGGGCGAGGATAACGTGATTGTTGGAAAGAAAATCGTAAAGGAAATAGGGAGTTAATTGAATTCTCTTTATGTACGCGTTGATTGAACGATGCCCTTGGTTGTTGTTTTTTTTTCTTTTAACGAATTAAGGGAAACTATTTTTAGTAACTCGCTACAGTAATGCTCTAGTGTAGTTTATTTTTTAACGTTTGATTGTGTAGCTACCAGTTGTGATAAGGTAAGCTAATTGTGATTGATTAAATGCCGCTCTCACGCGAGAGTCAGGAGATTAAAGTGTTTCGAGCGAGTGTTGGCGATAGATGCGATAGACTGGAGTTTGTTGAATGTCTTGTAAACTGTTGAAATTCTTGTTGATGCCTTGTATTGCTTTACATTTCACGTGGGGGTGAAGAGGGGGTTTAAAAAGAAGGAATCTTGTGAATTAGAGAAGTGCTGTTAGTTTTGTCGAAGTTTAGGAGTTTGAATTAACCCCTTGTCGTGCCATTTCTTTTGTGATTAAATGTGCAATGACTCTGAATTAATTACTGAAATAACAATCTAACCCCTAATTCCGGCTATAGTAAATGACTTAACGTAATATTGAATAGCGTAGAATTTATTTGATTTTATCAGGACCTACTTATATTTGTAATCTTATTTTTTTTAGAGCACTTCAAAAGTGACTATTCCATTCATCGCTTCACGAGTACAACTCGTTATTGTACGGCAAGGGGTTAATGTTGAAATCTAGTGCAGGTCATTTTAAAATGGTGTTTCTGTGTTGTACTTAATGGAGCTTATAAATGTTTTGTAAAGACAACTGATAAGAACATAATTTGATAGGCGGTATCTATTCCTAGATGAAAAGTGGATTTTTTTAAAGTGAGAACTGAGAATGGAAATAAAGAAGGGCCTCTGTCTTATCAGTGTTAGTGACTAAATTCATAACTCTTAACCCTTTTAGTGCCGGGCGAAAAAGAGGTGCCTATGCGAAGATAACCCGCCGAATTTCACGATTTTACTAAGGTTTAGAAAAAGGCTCATAAAAACCAAACAAAAAACAATATTTACATAATCCAAAAAGCAAAGTATTAAGGACGAAATAGAGAACAAAACAATGACACTAATTTTTCTATATTCATTGAAGATTATATTAATAACAAAGGTATAAGTGATCATAAAAAAAATTAAAATTGAATTCTCTTTTACAAAACGTATTTGCACATACGAAAAGCCATCTTTTCATCATAACTTTATATAGACCATTTATAATAAAGTATATAATTTACATTTCCAATATATTTTGTAACAGAATAAATAATATTGCATAACAAAAATAAAGAATAACTCCAAGGTACATGACATCAACCGACATAGAATGTAAGGAAAAGTTAAACCGGAAAACTATTTTTTTTTTCTCTGGTAAAGAAATTACACCATTTATAACGTATTATAAATTTATTTTTAATATAACTCGCAATGCGAATAGTAAAGCGCTACAAGATGCGGTCCGATATATCGGTCTCCGGCACTAAAACGGTTAAAACTAGAACTACCGGCGTTAAATCTGTCATATTTAAGGTAGTTCTAGCCACTTATCATTTTTCGATAGATTTCCTTAAAATTTTGAAAATATATTCTTCATGATATTTTATAACTATAACCGGAAGCTCAGCGAGTTCGTCCACACGGTTTATGAATAAATCGTGTTTAAAAATAACATATTTAACATGGGTCTTATGGAAAAAAATTTTTGCTGAGTCCGTAAAATCTTTTTTTATTTTTCTAATGGAAAAACGAGTCGATGGATTCTAATAAAAAATTAGCAATGTATTATCTTATGCTTTTGGAATATTATTGAATTTTTTCATAATTTTTTACTTCATAGAGAAAGATGTTCTTTAATGTATAAAAAGAGAATGAAATAACATCTGTGAAGTTAGCCTCTGCATTAATTCTTACGCAATTTTTTTCATTTCTAAGGAAAAAAGAAACTTTTAGTTCTGAATCCAGCTAGAACTACCTTAAATATATTAGGTAAGAACTATGAAACAAGCAGAATTAAGATGTCAATAAGATGATCGATTCGGTAATTTTTGTTTTATAGGATCGATGTGGAATATTTATTCTATGACTGTCCAATAAACTTGGAGAATTTTTGGAAAAAATTGATAATCAGTCATTGTGATTTGCTTGGTAGTTCTAGTATTAAATTCTGCTGCTCTTTTCCATTGAAAAATAGTAGCTAAAAGAAGATACATATATCGAATTCATTGCGGTTGCAAATTGGATGCATTTGATTTTCTTTTATAATAGGAAATATGAGAAACGTTATTCATTACCATCATGCATTGCAGAGTTTCGAAAGTTGCAGAATTTCATAATCCAGATAGTAGCAAATTTGATTAAATTTTGAAATTTTTAGTTTATGAATAATATCTTCCAGTACGATAGGATTTTAGCAGAAAAAGTTTCCCTCTATCATTTCCATGCGTTAGTAATATTGGAAAATTGTTTAACTCAGCAAATTTTAAGGAGTGGTCCGTAACGCTTAAAGTGAATTTTCTCCATACAATCAAATTTCATTACAATCAGAATTTGCGAATTGGCAATCTTCCCGTGTTAGTTCGCACAGGATGTAAAAGTTTCTTATCACACACAATTTACCTTTTTTTTATTTCATTACTTTGTATCGCTGTTTAGATTGATTATTATTGCTGATTTCAGATATACAAAATGGTTTTTGCCATTATGGAAATGATAATAGACATAACGAAACTTGCTAATTCATATCGTGACAGAAGTAATATTGTTACGGAATTAATATGTACAACATAATTGTACTTTTACAGTGTCCTTTACATACAAAATTTTAATTTCAAAACACGCATTTGATACTTAACTATTAACTATTTTTCTTTAACGAACTAAAGTTTGCAAATTTCTATTTTTAATTTCTCGCAATATTTCAACCGTTTACCATGCATTTCACATTTTTTATTTGAACGAAAGTTCATTTTATTCATTCTACAAGCAGAATATTAATTTTCATGCCGAATCCCGCCTCGTCCAGTTGTATTTCTCACGCGATTTCGCGCTCACGATGCCTTATTTTTATCAACTACCTATATTAACATTTTTTCCCAGTGTTTTACAACTGACTGCGGCAACAACTGCGTACTTTCAATCTTCTTTCACCGTTCCCATTCCATCGGTTAAATTCCTCAAGAACTTCTAAAAATGTGAACTATTTATACATCATTAGAAAAATCGCTCGTCTCTTTCGTATTGTTCAAACATTAAGCTGACAAAATTGCGTCGCATAATTATGGGAATGACGCAATTCAGAGTCACTCGAGCGTAAATACACACACGGTTCAATAAATCAATAGTATTTAAACGATTGCCTTGGTTAAGTAATTATGATAATGCGATAATATACGTACTCTAAATATAGGAAACATCCGCATTATTATCGATGCATCTTTCATTTGTTTGATCGACAATTATTACTCTCACAATCAGTCGCACGGCCGTCCTATTTTCCCAAGCGTCAACAACGCTTTTCCGTCGTTCTCAAACATTAAAGCTCACGTTTTATATATATATAAAAAAAAACACATAACGATAATAGACTCTAGACAGTGTTATACATGTTATGATTAAATACAATTGAAATATATTCGCATTTCCTGCCATTACAAAATTAACATAACAACTCGCGCCTCGTTACGAAACCTCCCCTAATTTCTCGAAGTCACGAAGCCCTGGCTGCCACTTTGAATTAGTTAATCCATGATACTTCCTTTCATGTCGGAATACACGTACATTTCACCGTCGCAATACGACATACAATGTCTTTTAGACGTTGTTACGAAGAACGAAGTTGTCTTCGATCACTGAAGCGATTAGTGAATGTATGTATTCTACGAGACATCGATCATCGAGAGTCGAACATCGTATTTACTAACCAGTTAAGTGTGTTTAACGACTATATCCGTCATGGAGAAATGATATATATTTCGTGTCATGACGACTATATCCGTTATGTTGGAAATTTAGTTACCATTTGATATTTAACCAGTTAACTGTGATTGACGTGTATACTCGCCATCGCTCGATCTTCCTGACTCACGTACAGTCTGTACCACAAGAACATGATATTTGTGAAATCTGATACGCCATTTGTTAAAGACTGTGCTGGTCTAAACATACAAAGTTCCCTCTCATACGCAATGGGCCCAATTCTTTTAGTATCGTTTCTATCTCTGAGAAATTCAGTTCATTTCGAAATGAGTGCCATGTACGCTAAACGATTCGAAGCGGTCTTCTTGTGCCATCACCCGAAAGGTCCTAAAATGACTGTTAGAGATGCAGCAAAATATCTGCATAAACCTCGCGCATTCGTAAATAAGTGGGTGCAACGGTATAAAGACACAAATTGTGTCGATGATCTACCTGGTCGAGGTTCGAAACGGGTTACGACGAAACGGGAAGATAAAGCGATTTTACACCTTTTTTCGAAAAATCCGACGCTTTCCTTACGTAAAGCGCAAACAATTTTAACTAAAAAGGGCATAGATATAGGTATATTAAAAAGGTATATTATAAAATTACTAATATAGGTATATTTGTATCGAAGCCGTCTCTGTACGGAATGGAAAACACAGAACGGTATTAATGTGTTGGATTGGCCATCTCAGTCCCCCGATGCCAATCCAATTGAAAATGTTTGGTCTGTTATGAAGTACAAACTCCGGGAAAAGCATATTTTCAAATTGAAAACACTAGTTCGTCGAATTCGAGAGATATGGAAATCTCTTCCTGTCTCTTATGCTGAAAAGGTGGCTGAAAGCATGCCGAAACGTTGTTAAACGATAATCGCTAATGGTGGAGATTGGACATTTTATTAAGGATGTGCGTATCAATTTTTTAGATGTACTTTCGATTTATATGATATTTCTTATAAAAAAGTTTTATTCCCACAGAGATATCGCGTCCACGCTCTTGTGATAGAGACTGTATAATAGATAGGTAGATGTGCACTGTGAGCAGACGTCGCCACAGCTAACTGGTTAACACCAACAGATTAACAATAGAACTACCGGCATTAAAGCTATTATCTTTCAATATATTAAATCGGTACCTTGGAAAAATAGCAATCGAACGGTGGAAAAGATGATTAATTTAATAATTTGTGTTTCATAAGATAAACTTAGAATACGTAGTCTATGACTCCCCTATAACCTTGTAGAATATATGGAAAAAATTAAGGATCAGTCACTTCGACTTGCTTGGTAGTTCTAGTGTTAACCTTTGCGCTATAGCGCGCTTGTGATAAAATATAATCGCTGTGAACGGAGCGCATTATTAACTAGTCGACACTGACGCACGGAATGCTACGAATTAATTACAAGTCGGTCCTTTTTCTCTAAATTTTACAATGAAATTTATTATATTTATGCAAGAGAGGAAAACCGGAACAAAATCTATTAGTTTTACAAATTATTTTAATAAATTGATAACATAAAACCAATTATCGTAACAGAAAACAACGCTTAACACATAAAAGCAACACAATAGTACTTCAAACATAAATCATAACTTTAACCGTTTGCGTACCATGAGCCACTTTCGCGTTCTTCAGTTTTTGTGTCGAAAAACCCCAGGACATTTTTTCAATGTTGACAATTGAAGGAAGACTTTGTTAAGATATTTTGTTAAGAATGCATCAGGTTTCTCTTTCATAATATAAAGTAATTCCAAATTAGGATACAAGCACGAGAAGATTGTTCTTGTTGTGCACTACATAAAATAAAACACCAACTTAAGCTTATTTTGAAATAAAATCTCAAGAGCGGAAAGTGGCTTTTGGCTTTTTTCGAAGTCATTTTTTAAAACCTTCTCGGTATTCAAACAGTTAAATACATAAATTAACACTAGATTTACGGATATTGATATACCTATTTTTCTGAAGTGAGCCAATTTGAATCATACAAAAAAATTGAAATCTTTTACAAAGAAAGTAGTTCCAAATCAATTTAAATGAAAGATTTATTACTAAAAAATTAACAAACCAATATATTATAAATGTAGTAATCAAATTTTGAATGAGTCAAATTGACTCCGTAAATCTAGTGTTAAATATCTGTAGTTAAATAATCTGTCTATTCCCCTCTAATCTTCATAAACGACTAACTCAATATTTATAAAAAATGCGGCTCGTCGTTCAGACAACAAGCCAACGCGAGTCAGTCGTCGCAGCGGCGATAAAAATACTTGGTGTTACATTAATACATACATTAACACTCTTACATTTAGTAATATCATTTCATTTTCTAAAATATAAAAATTTGTAATTATAACGTGTTTTTTAAAATAAGCTCTTCGTACTCGAGCGCCCACTTTTCGAGAGCGTATATATACGCTCTTCGTACACGAATATTCATTCTTCGAGGACGTATATGTACGGCTCTCGGAGCAAAAGGGTTAAACAGGACAGCTGAATATTCGAGAGTCTAAAAGAGACTACGGCTCAGAGAAGAAGTTCGTATCTCTGGTCCATTTGAGTATTGTAGAATTTGGAATTTCTGTAAATAAATAATGTCGTATAGTGATACTCCCCGGCGCAACAATACGTTAAAAAAAGGATAAGAAGGGTATGGAGAATGGAATAAAACAGGTATCTCGATAGTGCATCGAGTTCACAAGATCGTATTGAATGCTTCATGTATGACGTTCTACATCACGTATGACGGAAATGCGAGCTTTCTTTATACTTGGAGCGGCAGAGCGGAAGTGGACCCTCAAGGTCGTTGGAACGAAGCCCGCGCTGCTTCTCGGTCCGAATGCTGATCCGCTTTTGGATCCCCTGGATTGAAATCCTCCGGATTAGTATCCATTTCCCCGAGGCGCGATGGCTTGGCAGAAGCTCTGATAGGATTTCTTCTGAAAAGGGAAAAGCGAAAAAGGTGGGGTAGTGGAGAAGAGAAAAAGAGAAAGAACGAGAGCGTCATGGAAGCGAAATACTCTATACTCCCGCGATCCTTTTATTATTCCATTATGGTAACGTTACCGGTATTTCTGCGATGTAAATTCGTTTGGAATAACAAGCTCACTCGGTCAGAGAATCGTGTTAATGTATTCTTAAGATATAGTCGGCATTCCGGTGTGATTAAAGGTGTACCTTGTCGGTGGAATTATGGAAAATATTCTGCAAGGATTTACTTAGATCTGAGCATATCCATTGTTGTTTTAGTGGCTGAGAATTTGTGGAAATTTACACTCTGCTTCCGACTTCTGAGAAGAAGAGAGGTCTTTGGGAGTTTTGTTGGTGATTCAATTGTATTCTGTGGCGTTGTACGGAGGATGGTTATTTTTATGAAAGAGCAGTGGGAAAATTGAAACACGTTAATGTGTAAAATTTACTTGGTGGAAATTGTAGTTCGTGAATATTATTTGGAATTTGTAGATTGATCGCTGGGACAAGTATTTACACTTGAAGATGTAATGATCGTATCTCAAGAGACACCTGAGCCAAGGACGGACATGGAAGTTAGCCTTTGACGCAAATTGATTAGCTTCCGACGAGTGGAAACCCCATTAGTTTGAGCATACATTGATTTACCAGATGTTCCTACAAGTTTATACACACGTATTTGATGTAATCGATTTTAAATTATATTCTGTTTACAACCGACCAAAACAACGTGATGACAGAGTTTGATTGTCACAGTTGGATATTATTATTATTATTATATTATTAATATCGTCGATAATCCCCGTCGAACACTATTCCATGCATAATGCTACACGCTGTAACTGTTATTATTTTCACGACGAATACCAGATAACTTTATATTCGTAATGAAATTTCGCTTTTACTTTTCCTGGGTTAAAGATGTTTTATTGTATCTTTAAGGATTTTATCGAAAACGCTTATATTAATACAGCATAATTATAAGGAAACGAAAATGAAAAATGACGTGAGAACACATGCAATTCTCGTGCTTTTTCATTGCATTACAGATCTGTTTTTGGTAATTTTATTAAAAATATGTATCTCTTATAGGTTAATTTTTAATGTTAAGCATAGAATATATTTTAAAAAATTTTGAATAATTTAAAGTAAGAAATGGACCTAATGTACAAAATTGCGTGTCACGAAAATTTCAAACATAAATCGACACAAAACCATAAACTGTTGATAAGCGTGAATAGTTTATGCGTGTATACATTTCATCAATTTCAATTTGAGCTGTTTTGCTCGTTTCACCACAGATCCATACTTTTAGATGAGTTTCAAACTCATGCCTGAAACAAATCTGTCATATATATATATTACTTACAAATATTCCTTTAATTAACGATTTCAATTTGAACCTATCCTGTTGTCTCAGCCTTTACACAAAATCCTCCATATATCATTCAAAATATTAGGAACGCAAAAAATTTCTTATCTTTATATTCTTTATCATCTTTGATTTCAACTACTATTCTGATCCTCTAGATTAAAAACTCTTTGAAACACAAATATAATTTTCCACGACCATCTTTCATTTCAAATTTTTAAGATGAGTTACAAAATTTATTATCATAGATATCATCATAGTTAACAGTAGATCTGCCGACGATTATTAATATATTAAAAAAAAATCAAATAAACACGTTAAAAGAAAGGAAAAGGAGTAGGCGAAAACTTAAACTGATGTAATCGTGTACAGTCTACAAGAAGGACGTTGAAAATTGAAAAAGAGACAACTTTAGAAATTTCAGGAATTTTTACAAAAAATTCAGACCAAATCATTTTCCTGTATTAGCACATCGCGACCTTTAACCCACTATACTCAAATAATTAACACTAAAACTACCGACATTATATCTACTAAAATTTAAATATACTTAATAATTACATTAGAGAAATAGAAATGGAAAGATGAAAAAGATGATTAATTAACTAATTCCGGTTTTATACAACGGAAATGGAATATTTACTTCATAGCTACTGTATTAATTAAGATAATTTTTAGAAAAAAATTTTGAACTGTTCTTTCGACCAGCTTGGTAGTGTTAACCCATTTGCATCATAGCGCGGATTAATCCGCGATCAGCGACTGTCGGTTATCACCAAGCACGGAATATTGCGCGAGCCGCGACTGGCTGCATATACGACCGACCACGCGCGGTGATATGGGCCAGTCGTCAGTTGAATGTCGCGGATGCCTGGACACGGCACCTTAAGTAGGCGCATGATGCAAATGGGTTAAACATATTCCAATTTATCCAAACTCCGATATCCAAATCGGATTAATTGCCCGAATATCAAAGCATTATACAGTCTGTACCACAAGAGCGTGGACGCAATATTTGTGAAATCTGATACGCAATTTGTTAAAGACTCTGCTGGTCTAAACATACAAAGTGTCTTCTAATACGCAATAGACCCAATTCTTTTAGTATCGTTTCTATCTCTGAGAAATTCAGTTCATTTCGAAATGAGAGCCGTGTACGCTAAACGATTCGAAGCGGTCTTCTTGTGCCATCACTCGAAAGGTCCTAAAATGACTGTTAGAGATGCAGCTAAATATCTGCATAAACCTCGCGCATTCGCAAATAAGTGGGTGCAACGGTATAAAGACACAAATTGTGTCGATGATCTCCCTGGTCGAGGTTCGAAACGGATTACGACGAAACGGGAAGATAAAGCGATTTTACACCTTTTTTTTCGAAAAATCCGACGCTTTCCTTACGTAAAGCGCAAACAATTTTAACTAAAGAGGGCATAGATATAGATATATTAAAAAGGTATATTATAAAATTACTAATATAGGTATATTTGTATCGAAGCCGTCTTTGTACGGAATGGAAAACACAGAACGGTATTAATGTGTTGGATTGGCCATCTCAGTCCCCCGATGCCAATCCAATTGAAAATGTTTGGTCTGTTATGAAGTACAAACTCCGGGAAAAGCATATTTTCAAATTGAAAACACTAGTTCGTCGAATTCGAGAGATATGGAAGTCTCTTCCTGTCTCTTATGCTGAAAAGTTGGCTGAAAGCATGCCGAGACGTTGTTAAACGATAATCCCTAATGGTGGAGATTGGACATTTTATTAGGGAAGTGCTTATCAATTTTTTAGATGTACTTTCGATTTATATGATATTTCTTATAAAAAAGTTTTATTCCCACAGAGATATCGCGTCCACGCTCTTGTGATACAGACTGTACCTATCTCTCGCCACAACAAACTCCTGAAATCTGTTCCAGAATAAATATCAGAAAATCGTTTCTCTTATGTTTCAGGGGTGAGTACAAGGTCTCACTCGTTGGTGAAGAGGTTCGACGGGATCTACACGGGGCCCTATTTCGACTCAAGCACTCCTACGAACATAACGGCACAGCTAGGAAGCCATGCTTACTTGCCGTGCAAAGTGCGCCAGCTTGGTAACAAATCGGTGAGTTGAATTTCACTACTTTCACTTGAATATACTTCAACCCTTCCGCTGCGGCGTGTTTCGAACGAAGAGCGATCACGCTGCGCGATTACGCGAACGTGCACGCTAACAAGCTGCGGTAATGTGTAGTATTTATTAATAAGACGTAACGAGTTGTCGAGTGCACTTGAGATAATTATTACAAATAGTCGACGTTTGAATAGTTGGCGAAAGTAGTGCTTTGAAGATATTTTTATTAATTCTTGTTCTTGTACTTTTTTCGACTTTAACTGCTAGGGTTACTTCGAGTAGGTTTCTTTAAGTGGATTTCGAACCAGTGAGGCTGCGATATGCAGGGTGTTTGAAAAGTATTTGTCATGATTTTCAAGAGTTATTCTACACCCTCGGATCGGTGGAGATTTGTAGAAAAAAAACCCTATTGCGAAATTCGAGAAAGGGTGGCAATTTTTTTTCAATTGTAAGCAAAAAAGTATTGACCATTATTAGTCCTAAACCTAATAGGCTACGAGTAATTTCAATTTATTACTTGACAATTTTCTTCACGTAATATCAAGTTGGAGGTTCAACCTTATCACAGATTTCCGCAGGACTCTGGTTCCAACTTGATATTACGTGAAGAACATTGTCAAGTAATAAAGTGAAATTTCTCGTAACCTATTAGGTTTAGGGCTAATAATGGTCAATACCTTTTTGCTTACAATTCGATACTCTATCATATTTTGGAATAAAAAATATAGTATTCCGTTTTAAAAAACAAAGTTGACCTTCAAATCTCCAAAACAGCCCCACCTATTAAAAAAATTAACACACTACATAGTGTACCCTTTTAAGCAATGTAACTTTTGTATATAACATTCTTTTGTGCAACGCATACTTTAAAAGGTATTCGAGGTGCACAAGTTACGTGAATCACCCTGTATATTTAGTGATGTTCCTCGATGTATTTGATGAATTTTATAGTACTTGGATTTCATTCTTGAGCTCTTATAAGTCAGTTGCTTTTATCTAGTAATAGTACTACTAACTAGTTACTATTAGTAACTAGAAGTTGGAATCTTCTAAAGATTTATATTTACTGCGGAAGATTTTAATAGTTTTTACTAGAGTGGTTACAAGTTGCTTGTAACTATATACTGTCAAAATGCAGGTACCATAAGTTATCCGATTTTAATTTATCTTGAGACTCAATAGATTCGTGGTAATAACTTAAAAATTTTTTCCAAACAAGTTTCTTAAAACCAGACACATAGAAAAGTAGGAAAACTACACAAAATATAAACTGCGGAATAAAAAAGATAAATTGGACCGCAAAGATTTAACGAAATCCACGAAATATCCCCTATTTCCCATTCTACAAGTTAGACTCTCATTATCGGTTGCCGATTTCACCGGCATACAGAAAGCTCTTAATTTCAGCTCGCGAAACGTTTGCAAAACTACGAAACGCTTATCTCGTCCTCGTTTCTCGCAGAAAGTACTGCCAGATAACGACGGCGAGTACGCGGCGATAAAATAGATTTATTTACACGCAAATACTCGCTTTTCGCGTGATTTATATCATGAAACCGTTAAGTCACCACTATAAACCCCTTCTCCTTCTTCGTTTCGTCCTAACGCGAAAAACAAACTCCGGGTGTAGTGTCATTTCCCATGGGTATATTCTTTCGGACATTCCTTCATTCGAGTCGTTACAATAATCGATAATACCTTCAATAAACTGTCGCATATAAACACCATCTAGTCTCTCTTGTCCATCTCCGGTAAATTTATGCGAGCAATAAAAATCTAATCTGGCGGATTCGCGGGCGTTAAAACGGATTATACGAGCCGCATGAATTTTACGATCCACGGGAGAAGGTCCCCCAGTCTCGAAGCAGGCCAGATTGTTGTCGGCACGGGGCTGAGTACCGGTACTAGGGTTCTTTTAAACGCACCCTCTTTAGAGGTGAAATCAACGACACGCCGGACTGCAAAACTCGCGTGCAGACTCGCACGTATCAACGGTTAACGCGTTCTCCACCGGAATCCTTTGACGGGCCTTTTAGTTTAGCATACTGTACAATTTTGTAACATATACTTGAGAAAACGGAAAGTAAGAAACTTAAAAATTGAGACGTGAAGTTAACTACACGTCAAACTACACAATTTACATGTAGCCTCCCATGCGTACGA
The DNA here is from genome assembly GCA_910591515.1 of Cerceris rybyensis. NCBI lineage: Eukaryota > Metazoa > Arthropoda > Insecta > Hymenoptera > Crabronidae > Cerceris > Cerceris rybyensis. The sequence continues at coordinate 35,317,340 of OU342789.1, forward strand.
TCAGTTAACGCGTTCTCTACCGGAGTCCTTTGACTGGCCTTTTAGTTTAGCATACTTTAAAATTTTGTAATATACAGTCGAATCTCTCATAATGGAACACTTCGGGGCCGGACGCTCTCTCAAAATGCAACATTCCCCTACAGTCATATTCATCCCCACTTCTTGATTATATAGTCTATCTTTCTCATATAGTACCTATCTTCGTCGGCGCAAAGAAATGCGCAGAACTAAAAAGTGAACATAACCTTTCCATACAAACATTTAAATCTTTTCAAATAATATGTCGCGTCATACATCTCAAATTTGATTGGTTAGTAGCATTTAACTGGTGGGGATAGGAGAAGTTTCATTATGAGAGATGACCTTGTTACATTTTGAGAGAGGTTTCACTTTGAGAGGTTACATTATGAGAGATTCGACTGTATACTTGATAAAACGGAAAATAAGAAACCCGAAAAGTGAGAAGTACAGTTAATTATATTACATAATTTGCAAATAGGCTGTTATGCGTATTATTCATTAACGCGTTCTCCATTGAAATCTTTTGACGGGCCATTTAGTAATATATACTTATTAAGAGAGAAAGTAAGAAGCTTAACCCTTTTAGTGCCGAGCGAAAAAATTAATGGAATTAATAACAAATGTAATTGCGAATAAAAAGAATTTTCGTTTGGCGATAATTGAGATAGAACACGCAATATAGAGCACTAGCTGTAAGCTCCCGTGCTTCGCTACGGTTTAATCGAAACTAAAAAAAAAACTTAAAATTTGGAATTTTGAAAAATCCTTTCTTAGTGGGTGCTTATACCCTAGAAGGAATGCTCATGCAAAATTTCAAGTTTCTAGGTCAAGTAGTTTCGTCTCTGCGTTGATGAGTTTGACCCATACTTTAACCCCCCAAAACCCCCCCTAAAATTTCGAATTTTTTAAAACCCTTTCTTAGTGAGCACCTACGACCCAAGGCAAGAGTATGTTCCAAATTTCATTGTAATCCGTTCTGTGGTTTTTGAGATTTCGTGATGAGTGGATGAATGAGTCAGTCAGTCAGTGATATTTGAGCTTTATATAATAGATAAACTGTGTATTTACAATTATATATCCTAAAATTACTGATATCATATTGGAAAGTGAATATTAGCCCTTCGATATCCCGTGTTAGCACTATTCCTAACGACGATATATCGTCGTCCAGCACTAAAAGGGTTAAAAATTGAGAGGTGAAGTTAACTACACGTCAAACTACAGAATTTATATGTAGCCTCCCATGCATACGATCAGTTAACGCGTTCTCTACCGGAGTCCTTTGACGGGCCTTTTAGTTTAGCATACTTTAGAATTTTGTAATATGTACTTGATAAAACGGAAAATAAGAAATCCGAAAAGTGAGAAGTACAGTTAATTGTATTACATAATTTGCAAATAGGCTGTTATGCGTATTATTCATTAACGCGTTCTCCATTGAAATCCTTTGACGGGCCATTTAGTAATATATACTTATTAAGACAGAAAGTAAAAAGCTTAAAAATTGAGAGGTGAAGTTAACTACACGTCAAACTACAGAATTTACGTGTGGCCTCTCATGCTTACCTTCAGTTAACCACTTGCGCTATAAAGACGTGCCACGCACGTCGAGATACTTTTGTTACAACACCGCCAGCGACGTGTACCTATACCACATCGATAGCCATTTGTCGCAGAAACAAAATCGACTAACAATAAGATCGGTTAACAATTAAATAGTTCATTATTCGAGCTACAGTTCCATTTCCTTAGGTGTTTACCGCATGTTATATTGTAGAGGCTACCGAAAGTTAAATCGTAGCGCAAGTGGTTAACGCGTTTTCAACCGTAGTTCTTGACGAACCTTTTAGTTCGGTATACTTTAGAATTTTGTAATATACAGGGAGTCCCAGCCGATTTTGACATCTTGATAAGTTCGGTGTTGTGATATGTAGCAAAAAATGTTTCATAGCAAACTTAAATGGTATCGAGTGGGGTATCATCTGGTGTCATTAGTTTTTCCGTAGGTGGACACGTCAAGGATATATGAAGGTCAACTTTGTTTATTTAAATAGAATGGGGTACTTTTTTATCCATCAAGCGATGCAGCTAGACATTCTTTATAAAAAAGTACTGACCTATGTATGTCAAAAAGCTAATAGTTTAGGAGATATTTCAGTATAAATAGTTTAAATATAAAGGCATCATTCCTGCCGCACTAGGACGTGAGCTCTGTTTATCTGTCTATCTGTCTATCACCTGATTTAACGCCGCTCGTTTTTTTCTTATGGGGCTATTTAAAGTTCCTTACTTCATCGATTTCAAAAATGCTGTGATGCAAATAGCCGTTATATTGAACTATAGCTGTAAATAAACGCTAATGCAAGTACGAATCTTAGAATTACTTAAATTGAAATATCTCTAAACTATTATCTTTTCGACATACATAGGTAAGTACTTTTCTTTGTAAAGAATGTCTCTCGAATATATTCTCGACGCGTCCACCTACGGAAAAACTATTGACACCAGATTATGCCCCACTCGATACCATTTAAGTTTCCTACGAAACATTTTTTGTTACATACCACAATACCGAACTTATCAAGATGTCAAAAATGGCTGGGACACCCTGTATACTTGATAAAACGGTGAATAAGAAGCCTGAGAAAGTTGAGAAATGAAGCTAGCAACGCTACAAAACTTGCACATAGGCTCTCATGCGTATCACCGTTTGAGGGGTTCTCCATCGGAATCCTTTGACGGGTGTTTTAGCTTACAATTAGTATACTGTGCAATTTTGTAATGTGCACTTGATAAAATGGAAAATAAGGAACCTAAAAATCGGAAGTTAGTTACACGTTGAACTTCAAAATACAAACGTTCTTTGCTGGAATCCCTTGACGGGCCCCCTAGTTTTATGTACCGTACAATTTTATAATATATAAGTACTCGATAGAACGGAAAATCTGCCACCTACAAATTAGGAGACTGTTTTCTCGCTTTGACTTGTGTAATTGCTTCGTGGCAGAAACACTGAAAGTCACAAAATGGACATAGTGTAATCGAAGAATGCAAAAATAATAACTGGATCATGGCGTTTCACATCGAAATGCGTCGCGCAAATCGGTTTTTGATTTTTTTCACAATGACGCAGGCGGTTTAAAAATCTGAAAAAAAATTGGAGATAACAGTCATGAGTGTTGGATTGTTACTGTAATATGCAAAAAATTGTACCTCGAAGATCTCGATACGAAATTTACTTTTTTTCCGTTTTTTCTTTGCGTTTGTTCATTTATTACCCTTAGGCCCTTCAATGGAAAAATCTGAAAAAAATCTCAAACATGTATGATACCGTGTAGGATATGTCACAATTTTTTCGAATTTTCTGCATCGTAACAAATAGGCAAAATGGGGCAAAAACCTTATTTTTTTAACTTTCCCCATAACTACCCTTCTGGTCAAGGTTAATGAGACTGAAGAATGAGACCACCCCCACTGAAATCGGTTCAAGGGCACTTTTGACCCACTTATCCTGCTATACCCTTTCGTCATTGTATAAAAGCTATCAAGTACAACCTCGCTCCACATTATATTCAGTTTACCATCCTTCCAACGAACTATACTTAATGACCCATACCAACACAATACTATAATTCCCATAAACTCTAAACAACAAACCTATCTTATGCACATCGTTCTCCGTCCAACAAAGTAGCATACAACCTTCATAACTCCGCAAAATGGCAGAAACCTCCTAACAGCATGCACCCTACCACCTTCACCTTCCCGGACACAACATCCTACAACATTTACAAGGAAACAGACGTCAGCTTTATTAACGAAAAGGTACAACGTACAAACTACAAAATTACAAATGATGTAAATGGAAAAGTTGGCATGGGTCACCAATGGGCCACAGAACACTGTTATAAGCTTCTTCCAACCCTTCCGAGTTTCTTGGCTCGTGTTTATACACCAGGGCAGAAATTGTACGTCGAAATAGCACGACTAAGTGTCCAATGACACGCGACCCTTGCATAATCGTCCGGTTGCGTATTTAAGGAGGGCTAAAGTTCCAACCCTGGACGTGTCCGTCCACCGACTCCTCGACACTATCGATACTTATCGCGATGAAGAATTAAATTTACTCTCACCGTTGATTTCACCCGACGAACCATTGTACTCGCGTTCTTTCACGTCCTGATCGCCGATATTGCGGCATTGTTGCGTAGCCGAGGCGCCGTCACGCGTTTAAAGCCGTCGCAAAAGGAACGTTGACGACACTTGCTATTAAAGGGGTGTCATTTGTTTTATACGGGTAATTAAGGGCCAACTGTTAAACATGAAACAGTTTATGTGCATTCGGTGTGATGTTGTTTTATGTAAAATTCGAAATGCGTAATGGAGCTTGAGCTTGTGGATGGAGGTTTTGCTTTGAGCAGAGTCTCTCGTGTGGAAAGGTTGAACGTTGATTTATACGTCGTTCAGTTGGGTTGGTGATATTCTCATATTAATCTTGTGTTACTTGTGTTTTATTTTAGATAATACAGTGAATATTAACAGTCAATAAACAGAATTTTTTCCATTTGGCTGTGATTGACGAGTATACTGGTCGTGGAGAAACGGCAGAACTTTGTGTATTGACGGGTATACTCGTCGTGGAGAAACGGCAGAATTTTGTGTATTGGCGCGTATACTCGTCGTGCGTAAAAGTTAGCGACCAGTGGTTATTTAAATTGTAATTGTGACGAAGACTAAAATATATTCGTAAATTTTGAAGATGTTTGAAATATTTTGAGAGCATGCTGAAATACAAAAACTAAAATTTATAAATAATTTGAGATTTTATTCTCACCTCTCGATTTTCATGACCCGCATAGGTGCGCACTCTCAATAGAAGTCGCCACAGTTAACTGTTAACCAATTCACTGTCAGGAAAACTAAGGAAATATTACCTCGCGTGTTAAAATTTGAAAACACGACAGAAAATTTTAAGAACATTAATTTAATTAATCAAAAATACAATCTCGATATTTGTAATGATACGAAGAACATTTTTGTTTCAAAATTGCTATACACGATTGCTCCTTATTCCCAATTTATTACCGTATTTTTCGATAGCTAACGCGCACCTATTGTATTACGCGCACTTCTATTTTTTCGGCATTCTTTTTTTTCTTAGTTAAAATCCCACCATAGTTTTATTACTGAATTAGACATCCTTCATGTCGCTTTCTAATGTATAATGCGCAAGTTCTTATTTTATCAAATTTTAACACTTTTGTATAGATAAGGCGCGCGTTTGCTGTGAATGGGTTAAAGAAAGGTAGACAATTTTCTTATTGTAGGGAACTATCAGCAGGAAATATCTACACTTCATCTAGTTTTCCTTATACAGGGTCCGTCAGCAAAATCCGGACAAAATTCTATTTTAATTTCCCGCTACTCTCTTAGATCGAACCAGTGAATACAAATCTCACTGGCGAACCAGTGAAATGTACCGTGCGGCTCGTCAAGCTTGTCACCTGGGCGGCGGAGCTTCTCGTTTTCAACCGCCTATTCGTACCATTTTGTTTCTTGGAGTCCACTCGCTCAGCCTCTTAAAGGAAGCACCCGACAAAGTCGTAGCATTCAAATATTCTTATTAGTTTGTCTGGAGGAGCGAGACATTGTATTACATTGTGGTCTCGTCGCGCGCTTCGTTTCATCAAGGAGAATCTCCCCATGTGGTGGGGGTAATTCTGCCGGAGTTTATTCTGTTTTCACTATAGAGATGTTAGAAATCTGGTGCCTACGCCGATGTCCTCACTGTCGCCACCCAAATCGCGTTGTCTCCCTTGCTTCGATCTGCAGCGTTCTCTCTCTTCGTCTTTTAGTTCGATTTGTACGTGCAGCTCTTTTAACGAATCGCGAGGTAGAACGTCAATTGCCTTCATGTACGTGTGACAAGAGGCATGACGCTTGACGCCTGGCGAATCAGACTCTGCCGAAACAGGCTTACCTCCTAGGTGACACGTCTGACGAGCCGCACGGTACGTCCGCTGCCGCAGCTCCATGCGCTGTGTTTTATTTTTGAATATGCTGACGAGTGAGATTCACTGGTAAACCAGTGAATTTTGATGGCCGCCGAGATCACTGGCGGAACCAGTGAGTGTCATTAGTAAACAAATGAGTTTCCACTGGCGAACCAGTGAAATTCCACTGGTTCGATCTAAGAGAGTAGGTACATGTAATGTCAACAGTAGATGTTTCTTTCTTTTCAAGTAAAGCATAGGTACGTACAATACGTATATAACATCTAAATGGCTGATTTGATTAGATAGTGTTCGAAATATATTCACAAAGCAGCAATAACTGAAGCGCTTCGCGCGAAGCGCAAAGCTATTGACAGTATTCGACTCTTTAGATACCCGAATTCTACTGTTTATGATATTGTACGAAGGTATGCGGCAGTAGAGAAGTTCGTGGAAGGCTCTGCTAATCGGTCAAGGCGAATTTATTCCAAAGAAAAGTCTGTAAGCACAACGGCTACCGACGAAAGAGCTCAGCAACCCGACACACTTCTTTAAGAAGGGTGAAACCATTAACAATAAAGTGTACCTCCGGATCATAATTTCGGTAGTGAAGCCAAACATGGAAAGTGTAGCATCCGGAAGATCCCACATTTTACAATAGGTTGACGCACAAGCTCATACGAGCCATTTAATACAAAACTGGTTTTCCGATAACGTCGAAATATTGTGGTCTAAAGACTTTTGGCCTCTCAATTGACTAGACTTGAAGCTTCTAAGTTATTATGTTTGGAGCATTATTGAAAGGGTGTCTAATTAATCCAGGCATCCCATCGTTGCATGCCGTCAGGTCGCTATAGATGCAGCATTCGCGAATTTGGACAAGGATCAGGTGAAAAGAGCATGTTCGCGCTTCAGATCAAGAATCCAAGAAGTGATCGCAGCGGAAGGAGGCTATACTGAATGATAAAACTTAATAAGGATCCCCTAATTAATTTACACATTTTTTTCGTCAATACAAGTAATTTATAACTAAACAAGTGTTTGAATGAACTCTTAATTTTGTCCGGATTTTGCTGACGGACCCTGTATATAATAATAACAATTCTTACATAGCTTTCCAACGCAGCAAACTTACCAATTGTCAGTTTGTCGTAAACATGTTTAAGTAAAAGCCTCAAATGATAGAATTCTATACCTAATGCACTTTACTCTGTGCCGTAATTTGCTCGACAGTAAATCCAAGAAATGAAATGAAATGTACATTCAATAACGTGTACAATCGGTAAATACATTACGTTTGACTTATGTTCTTGGCAAGAAGCATTTATTCTGCTTTATTGATCATAACTCGACCGTTATCCGATGAAAAGCCGTCCTCAGAGCTGCGGAATACTTTTGTCTGCGTACTAAGGGTGTGCAAGCTGTGCCGAGTGCCGGGTACCCGACGCCTCGGGTCGGGCCGAAGAAAGTCGGTCGGGCTCGGGCGGGTACCCGACACACTCGGGCCTAGGGGAACCCGACTGATTTCGGGCGGCCCGACTGGTCTCGGGCCGCCCGACTAGTCTCGGGCCGCCCGACTGATCTCGGGTATTTCGTCTGCTTCGGGCCAACATGGCGGACTCGAGGCTGTTCGGTGTAACTCTTACGCTCCATGAGCGTGTCTCGCACTGAATCGCCGGTACCATGGAGCGTAAGAGTTACACCGAACAGCCTCTAGTCCGCCATGTTGGCCCGAAGCAGACGAAATACCCGAGATCAGTCGGGCGGCCCGAGACTAGTCGGGCGGCCCGAGACCAGTCGGGCCGCCCGAAATCAGTCGGGTTCCCCTAGGCCCGAGTGTGTCGGGTACCCGCCCGAGCCCGACCGACTTTCTTCGGCCCGACCCGAGCCCGACGAGCCGGGTATTTGCACACCCTTACTGCGTACACACAATCATCGGGATCCGAAGTTCGAGCTTACATTAACGTTCGCGATCCTTATCGCGCAAATAAATTGAATGTGCACGTAATTTACTTTCTTTGAGGGTACGCCGCCTATAGTCCATGGAACGGAATAGCCTTCGCGAAAAGTTCGGCCGATGAACGATAAATTAACCGTGTACAAGGCAAAGAAGATTGATCGTGCAAGATCAGGAAGTCGACCAGTCTTATCCCCTGCCTGGCAGCTCTTTTTTTGCACACTTTCCTCCTGAGTTTTTCTCAGCTTTTCCACTTCCTTTTCGATCCTCTATCGTGCACGTCAGGAAGGGCTTATAGAATTTGTCAGATGCAGTTAATCTCGAATAACCGACGAAGTATATCTCTATCATGGAACTTTATTGTTTGAACGATCCTTGGCGCTTCCGTGATGATATTTCTACGTTTACTCAGTATTAAGTTGATTAAATGAAGATTGGTGAAACTTCTTTAATAAATTCTTATGTGTGATATTGATTATTTATGATGTTAGTTTAATATTATATTAACCAAAGTATTAACTTGATTAAATGAAGATTGGTGAAACTTCTTTAGTAAATTCTTGTGTGTGATACTGATTATTTATGATGTTAGTTTAATATTATATTAAACGAAGTATTAACTTGATTAAATGAAGATTGGTGAAACTTCTTTAGTAAATTCTTATGTATGATACTGATTATTTGTGATATTAGTTTAATATTATATTAATCAAATATTAAATGTGTGCAGGGATGGAAGACAATAGCTAATGCAAATCAAAGTTTTTTATGGTAATATATGATAGTTTTGCAAGTTAGTTTTGGTTGTTAAGTTATAGGAAGATTCGTGTACTGCTTATCTCTTAAGGAGAAAACAATTTAGTGCACAAGAATGCTTGTAGTAAAAGTGGTGCAAATTGAATTTGTCAATTATGGAGGATCTAATCGGAGATTTCATTTGTACCAGTATTGGTCAACAAACATTTTTTAAGTACTATATTAAGTTTTCTACTACGGATTTTCTCATAAATTATGTCTAATAATTCATTTTTGTACCACTTTGTTGTAGTTATTACATCAAATGAATATAACAATATATTAACATCAGTTTAATATTGTAATATTTGTAAAAATTATGCAAACATCATTGTCATTTATGAGCTCTCTTAGATACGACACCAAAACTATTAGACGGAGTAATTTTCATTACCGCTGTTCATTACGTTTCCAAGCTACATCAAAATCTACTTTATCTTCAAGACTTCGGGATAATCGATTTCAAAGTTGATCAAGTTATTAGCCTTATTTAGCTACTTTCTTTTTCACGTCTGAACAGTGCTTAGACTTCAGCACATTGACAACATATTGACAATACTACTCTTAATTACTACTCTAATAACTTGATTAGCACTTTGATGTAAAATAACATTTGTGGCTTTGACGAGTTACATTATGTTGTTACTTTAATAATTCTTTATTAAGATACAGAATACAATAATATACTCGCACTCGCGTAATCGATTACTATATAACAAAAAATTAAGAAAAAGAAAATAACTATATTAACGGAAGGAAAAATAAATGAAATTAAACTGATGTACGCGGATACATTCGCACTGCAAAGAAACTAGGTATGATCACTTTCGAAGCTACCGTGAGAAAGAACCGGAAAAGGAACGGATTCATGCAACAATGGTGTTTTTCGCGATAGCGCCACATTATTCGAGTCTTCGGGCACCGCGCAATTTTAAATTCCCAACACATTATAATACATAATTGGTAAAATCCAAAATATATTTTGGAAAAAAATCAGGTAATCGAAACAGTTAGTGCGATTTTTTATATTAATTGTCCCGTATAAGAAATTCATAGCAAACACCTCTAGTTACAGTTCATTCTACAGAGATCAAAATTTTTCGATAATTTTGTCTTCCAAATATTTTGCATTAAGACAGATGGCTCAAGTAAAATTTACTGAAAATCGTACAAACTTTTTGTTACCTAATAAAAATACCAAAATGTTTTCATATTATTTTAATCGTTTGAAGAGTAGCGACGCATATATGTGGTCTAATAAAAAAATTATTTATAATTTGTCACCGCGTGTATACACGATTACAATTTCACGGTTGAAGTACAACCTTTGAAATATTAATTCATATTTTATATATTATATATTAACGCGTTAAACACTATCGATATTTCGCTAGTTACATCATTTATACTGAAGTGAAACTTTTTCTATTATATTCACATCTTTACAAAACAGAAACTTTAAAGATACAGATATATAGATATTCGGTAGACCTTTATCTTTTTAACGTCGATATTTAAATATTCAATATGTCCGAGAATTCATAAATATTACAATTTCAAAGTTACACCAATTCAACAGCGCCGATCACCGGTGACTCCCACGGCAGTCAAAGTGTTGATAGTCTAACTTTCTAATTAGAAATTACTCTTCGATTTCCAGACGAATAATTAACTTTCAATATTTAAAAATCTCTCCATCCGCAATGGGCTAAAGTTTCAAGTGCTAATAAAGAATTAACACGTTGAGCGCCAACGATATTTTGCTAATTTCATGATTTCTAGTGAAGTGAAACATTTTCTATGAAATTCTCATTTTTATAGAGCAAAAACCTTAAAGATACGGATTGTCAAATATTCGTCAGATCTTTATCTTTTTAACGCCAAAATTTAAATATTCCGTACGTCAGAAAATTCATAAATATTGCAATTTCAAAGTTAAATAAAATTTCGTTGATTTCAATGACGTCGATCACCAATGACCCCCATGGCAGTCAAAGTGTTAATAGTTTAACTTTCTAATTAGAAACTGCTTTTCGATTTCCAAATAAATAATTAACTTTCAATATTTAAAAATCTTTCCATCCGCAATGGGTTAAAGTTTCAAGTGCTAATAAAGAATTAACACGTTGAGCGCCAACGATATTTTGCTAATTTCTAGTGAAAGTGAAACATTTTTCTAGTTAATGATTTCTAGTGAAGTGAAACATTTTCTATGAAATTCTCATTTTCATAGAGCAGAAACTTTAAACATACAGATAGTAAAATATTCGTCCGATCTTTATGTTATTAACGCCAAAATTTAAATATTCCGTACGCCCCAAAACTCATAAATATTGCAATTTCAAAGTTACATAAAATTTCGTTGATTTCAATGACGTCGATCACCGATGACCCCCATAGCATTCAAAGTGTTAATAGTCTAACTTTCTAATTAGAAATTGCTCTTCGATTTCCAGATAAATAATTAAGTAACTTTCAATATTTAAAAACCTCTCCATCCGCAAAGGATTAAAGTTTCAAGTGCTAATAGAGAATGAAATAAAAGTGATACAGTTAATAATTCCACACTAATGATTTCTTTTTTCTTTTTCTTAAAATACCAAAGGTCTCGTGGGTCAGAAGAAGGGACTCGCATATCGTCTCGGTAGATAGAATTACGTTTATCCCGGACGAAAGGTTCCAGGCGATTTTCGCGGATGCCCAGGACACCTGGACCCTGCAGATTAAGTACGTCCAGGCACGCGACGAAGGCGAGTACGAGTGCCAAATCTCGACCGACCCCAAGAAGAGTCACATCATCAAGCTCAATATCGTCGGTGAGAATGCAATAATAATATCCTTGATAATGATGGTATCAATGATTGATTACCTCTCGATGCGATATCATTAGATTACAGTTGCATATGATATGCAACAGAGCTGCCATTAAATTACCTTTGTGTATAACAAGCATGATAATGATTAGATATCATTTCTGCATAATATGCGGGATAATGATTAGAAATCATTTGGGCATAATATGCATGGTAATGATTAGGAATTATTTGTGTATTATATGCAACGACGATAATTAGGGTTGAATTGTGTATAACGTGGAACGGTAAGGCCACTTCATTATCATTAATATTAGCTTACGCTTTCAAGGGGAATGGAAATTGTGATTTTGTGATAATACTTTTAATGTCGTCACAATATCAAACGATTCTGTTCCTTTTTCTTATTGAATCTTAATAACAAGGAAATACTTTCAAACGATAATATTCTTCGAGTGGAAAGTCCATCTAATTGTTTTAATTATTGTTCGTCTCTCTGGAAATTTGTAGATTTTCAAAGAAATTCGTTGAAAAGAACGTTCAATTCGAACACGTTTCATAATTCAAAGACTGAAATAATCTGTACTTTCATAACATCGATATTATTTTAAATTCCAACGGTCGTATCGTTGATCGATCGTAAAATTAATTACAAAGTCCTTAATACGAAACGGTGAGGATTTCATTTCCGACTTCACAGCCGACAATTCTCTCGAGTTCAATTTATCAAACGTTCCGTTCTCTCGTCAATTTATTGCGATGGCATACGCGCAAATTAAACGCTCACTCGCCGATAACGACGAACGGAGAAAATAGAGCATGACAATCGACTTTTCAGTGCCAAAGATCGAGATCATAGGGGACCGTGACATGTACGTGAAAACCGGAAGTACGGTTGCCATACGCTGCGTGATAGAGCAGTCCCTTGAAGGCCCGTTCTACGTTTTCTGGTATCACGAGGGAGATCGGATCCTGGATTATCAACGGGGTAAGATCGACATTCAGACGAAGAGGATCGATCAAGACACGGTCAGCAGCCTCGTGATACACGATGCGAAGAGAGAGGACTCGGGTAATTATACTTGCAGCCCGAGTAGTTTGAATAGCGCGAGCGTGCAACTTCACGTTCTAAACGGTGAGTAATCGAATACCTACGTATTTATCTACAATAAATCCTAATGAAACTCCGGTTTTTGCAATTTGAAATTTTATATTACATCAAAAGTATTGTTATTCTTATTGTCATGTAAAGCGATTTTTATGCAACATGCTGTATGACAAAATGTGGGGATTTCGCGGTTACTTTGGTTGAGTAAGGTAGGTTCGGGTAATAAGACCTAAGCATTAAAAATCCAATTAAAAATTTTTGGAATCGCTCAAGGTCACAGACGTAGATAGCTAACACTCAAAGATAGTGTCTCAAACGTGTCGCGACGTTATAGATCTATGTAAGAAGGTAAAATCTTGTAATCAAGTGGGCTCATATTCAGATTCTCTCATTCCTGAGACATTCTTACTAAACTAAAATTTAACACACTACACCCTCGATGATTCTACACCCCGTAAAATAATAGGTTCTAGTCACAATAACAAGAATAGTCGAAGCTAAAAAAAGGGGTATACAATATTGCAATGTTAATCGAACGTTAAAATGCTAACATTTTCATCAGACATTAAATTGCTCAGTGTTTAACCAAACATTAAATAACGGCGAAGTCAACATCCCATCCAAAAGTGTAATTTCCATTACCCCCACAATGCAAAATGCGGCAAGTGGTATCTCAAGAACTGCGTCGGTTTGTCAGCAGATAATATGGACACATTTAAGTGTCCTGATGGCTGTTAATCAAAGGAATTCATTTCTTTTTTTTTAAATAAATGTATGATTGATACATATATCTATGATTATTGATCTCAATTACCAAATATAAGATGCCTATTTTGATTATTTATGTATGTTAAAGTCTTAGGCCTTATTACCCGACCATAGTATAATAAGGCCTATAGACAGGATTTTAAAAAATGTTTAATTTTGTTTTTGTTTACGGAAAAAGTTGCCATTTTTTGTTTATATTTTATAGTAATGGTTCTATCGGTTTACTTAACATTAAAATTGGTTGATTTCGACATATAGTTTGTATTTTATTCCAAATCTCCCTTAGCTAGGCCTTATTACCCGAACCTACCTTAGATTACAATGAGTCATTAATAATAATAATAACCTTTATTTCAAGGAAATACAGTTGACAGATACAAAGTAGATCAATGTTTTAAACCAATAGGTTTGTCTAACATTCAAACATAACGGACTACTTAAAGACTAATGATTAGGCTGGAAATAATTGTAGAGGAAAAATTTTCATAAAAAAAAACATCGGCTGAAATGAGTCATTCAATGATTATATGAATATAGTGAACCCCATAAAACGAAACTTCTTGCAATAAGAATTTCTATATTACGCCGAAAGTATTATGATCCCGAGTCGAAATATTGTACCTCATTTGAACCTTTTACTACCCAACATTTAGAAATTAAAAATACAAAAATAGGCCTAAATTCAATGTAAAATAAGATCCTATTTAGCACCTAAAAGTGGCACAAATTTCCCTTTATGCCATCTTAAGGCGCAAAATAGGACGTCAATTTGACGGACGCCGTTGAGGATATACATCCTATCCAGTTATTAATGTTATTATTATTCTTATTCTTATTATTTATATATATATACACACATAGTTTTCAAAAATAAATGAGCCAAAATCACTAAAAAATAATGGAATTTTACTCGTTTGTAATTATAAGTGAACCACTATTCGAATTAATGTGATAACTATAATTACAAACAAATAAAAATTCATTATAACGTAATGGTATTAACTAATTTATATGTAAGAAGTATACATGCATATTGATGTAAATTGAAAGGTTATTTATTCACTTACATTATATATTGAATAGAAAAATTGTTATTTAACCTAGGAGGAGTAACAGGTCCAATTCAGGGGATAAAGGTTTTGGTGATAGCTAAATAGGAGTATCATTTTACTGAGAAGGAGTTACAGGTTTAAATTAGGAGTTTGAGTATTGAAAAGTATCATATTAGGTTCAAATAGGAATAAATACCATGAAAATAGGTTCAATATTTCGACTCGGGATATAATGCGATTTTTATGCAGGTTGGTGTTTGACAAAATGTAGGGATTTCTCAGTTATTTTAGTTGTGTAGATTACAGTGAGTCATCCAATGACTATATGAGTACAGTGGATCACATAAAATGGGACTTCTTGCAATGGGAATATCTATATTGCGCCAAAAGTATTATGATATAACGCGATTTTTATGCAGGTTCGTGTATGACAAAATGTAGGGACTTCTCAGTTATTTTAGTTAAGTAGATTACAGTGAGTCATCCAATGTCTATATGAGTACAGTGTACCACATAAAATGAGACTTCTTGCAATTGGAATTTCTATATTCAAAAATGTTATGATATCGCTACTTTTATACAGCATGTTGTATGATAGAATATCGGAATTCCTCGTTTACTTTGGTCGATCAGATTGCAGTGTGCCATCGAATGACCAAATATTTAGAGGACAGCGTAAAACGCGAGCTTTTCCAGTGGGAATTTCTATATTGTAGCTGTCGTTTTCATACAACGTTTTTTTGTTCAACGTGTTTCATAATAAAATGTGGGAATTTGTCGTTTAGTTTTATTGAGCACATGCCGTAATCGAATACGTACAGTGCATCACCGTAAAACGTAAATTGCTCTAATACTCTTGCTCTTACTCTCTGTAATACAAAAAATATTGCATCCTTTTAAAGCTATTTCATCTGAAAGCTACAATTCTAAGTAGATTTCGAATACTCGTGGCCATGATATATTAATTAACAATTTAGGAAAAGTCTTTTAGAGGTAACAGGGATCAATAATTAAGAGAGGGTAAACTTTTGACTCCATATTCATCATAGTTTCAAGTATAATTTGTTACATTCATCATTAGCAGTTCCTTCTATTTCGTTTTTCCTACAATGCAATTTCATAGAATATATAACTTATTAACCACGCTTTACGGGAATCTACTGTACGTAATTATTTTTGCAACATTTATCACTGACCATTATCAGGAAAACAATTCGTAAAATACAATTAACGTATTAACGTTCTTCAGTAAATGCTCGCATAAACGATAGCAATGTATATTTGGCAAATGTGAAAATTGAATTAGCAGTGTTCATTCGTTACGTAAATTGAGCGTAGATTTAATAGAAACGAAATTGGCGGAATTAATAGAGTTGATCGATCAACAATTTGCGTTAGTTATATATTATGAAAAAAAAGTAAAAGACAATACAATTAATGCCATTGTATATCAAATTGTAACATCCAGAGTAGTCGATTGTACGATAATTTTATCATATCGCACGGTGCTGCTTCTCGTAGGAAATTAATGACGATTTATTTACAGCGCTATTTGCGAATTGATATATCTCCGTGTTAATCTTGTTGCAGTGAAATTATATTATTTCTTAACCCGTAGCATGGGTTTCTCGTTCTAGGCGACTATCCTAATTAAATTAACGACGGAGTATTCTAATTATATTAACGGCACTACTCCCACAGTATTCCTCTACATCCCTTTACTTATTCCTTGGTTCATTACGGACAAAGGAAAAATGACTGACACCTTTACCATGAGTGTCGCTAATTAAAAACAAAAAGGAGACGTACTTGGTTAATGAATTACTAACAGTCTTCCATATCATGGTTATTTTTATTACTTTATTCCACTTCTTTATTCTGATTCTCATACCCTTTGAACTTTCTAACCCGTTGTCGTAAATTCTGCGTTTATACTACTGCAACACTACTTTATATGCTCCTTAAGTTTATTTTGAATGTCACCTCGCATTCTGACCTATTTAGAATTTCACAATAATGCAGATACTTCTATTGGGTTGCTCGGAAAGTAATTTCGTTTTTTTCGGTGAGAATGACAGACGATGTTCTTGTAGTCCATAAATATGTCACTGAATTATATATTCTCCATTTTGTTCTAATACCTTTTGTCATCTTTCTGGCAGTAGTATGATTCGACGTTCATAAAAGTTTTGATCTTTGCTGGTAAAAAAATCAAAGCCTTTTTTGACGTCCTCATTCGAAGTAAAGGTATTGCTGTTCAAAAAATTTTGCAATCCAGTTTTGGCACTGGCGTTATGTTAATGCGTCTTCCCCATAAAAATCGAATAATTTTTTTCTTGCTTGAACAGCATTTTTACCGTTTCGATAGTAAAAAAGTAAAATATAACGAAAATGCTGCTTTCGACTTTCCATCTTTAATAGAACACCAAAGAGAAACTATTGTGTAGAATCAAGCAAATTTTTTCACAAACAAGCGTTGCTATATCAACTGTCAAAATATATAATAGCAATGCGAATTAAGTGTGAAGTTAATTGTGAAAAAATATAATTTTGTCCTCCGTCGGGAAAAAACGAAATTACTTTCCGAACAACCTAATATGTTTTTTCTGCTAATCTGTCAACCATCCATATTTTTTCCGTCTCTCGTATTTTTTTTTACTTTGTATTCTCTATATGTAATTTAATTGTTATTTCTGGCGTCCCTGTTAATTACACTTTCCTGAGTTTAATCATCTCTCACTTCTTTACCGAGTTCAAGTTTTCTTCTCCCCCTATATAAGTTTGTCTCAAACATTCCTCTAGGATCTGCACTTCTGATTATTTCAAGCTTCTACCCACTCCCTTACATTTCCTACAAACCATTTTCATCATTATCCTATCATTTCATTTCATGACACATTACATTATTAGTTTCAATCTTACATAAGAATACAAAAGTACAAAGTTCACACGTTGAACACCATGGGGGTTACACGTGACCGGAGCATATGAATACAATGAGATTTTATTTGAATCTTAAATTGCAATGTTTACAAATTTTTTAATACATTCAACATTTAAATATTAACACTTTAGCGACCGGTAGCCTATTATTAGGCTTTTCGGATCCAACGCTTTTGGACTTTTAACATATTAATTGGTTGCCGCAGCAATTAATAAATTGTTATTTATCATTGCGATTTATTGTGCGGAGGACTCAGTAACGAGAGTTTATAATTTTCGTAGAGGTATCGGTATCAGAGAAGTATTTGCGACTAAGTGACTGGTCAGAGGTGGGTAGGATGTCAAAAAATAGCGGTCGGTAAAGTGTTAACATTGAAGAGGTAGAGTGCTGCCGACTATATTTCTATTTGATTGATATATGATTGAAGACCTTTTACAACAGCAAAAAATGAAGAAACTAGAGAAATACCGGTGGCGTTCAACGTGTTAACCCACAACAGCACCAATCAAGACTCCTGATTACAAACCATCATTATTATCATTACACTACAATCTTTTTTTATCCGTAAACACCAATGAACTTCCCCATTCATAAATTCAAAAAATCCTAAAGTGTTGGATTGACAAGAAAGTAATTTCGGTTTTCGCTGAGAGCTAATGTTACGTTTGTTCTCAATGACTTCTGACAATGTTATGACTTTTTTTCTCCTGACAATCGGAAGTTGTTGCTATAGACCTGGCTTAGAAAAAAATTCTGCTTTATTTTGTTTGTAATTATCTGTTTAGGATAAATTTTAACATGGTGTGGAAAAACGAACATTTCCGACATATATTACTTTTGAATTTTCGCAAAGGCAAAACCTTTTTGGAAAGTGATATCACAGCCCCCATATAGCCCCGATCTCGCACCATCGGATTACCATTTATTTTGAAGTTTGCAAAGCTTTTTGAATAATAAAACTTTCACTAGTGATAATAACTCAAAGCTACACTTTCAAGGGAACATCCCGAGGTGTAAATCACCGATTTTTATGAAATTTTAGTATGATATAGATCTCGTTAAAATATTTGACACTGTTTTTTTTAATCGGCAACCGTCCACGTTAAAGGGGTGAAAACCACCCTCAAAGTTGGGGGCCCGTTAATTATTTATCGAATATCTCGAAAACTATTAGAGATACGAAAATTTCGTGGAGAATGAAAATTAAAGCCTTCGGACGTTGAATCTAATGGTATAATCAATTTAAAAAAAAATTCATTTGTTTATATAATATGATAAAAAATACTATTTTTTTAATCATTTTGTCAGATTAATTTCAATCAATTTTCTTGAATATTTGTCTGTGAATACTGTATATCGAAAAACAAAATACGGATAAATTTGAAATTTAATATTTTTGTTACAAAAAAAGTTATTGTATTTTCAATTCTTACGCTGGCGTACTTGTCAAGTTATTCCTTTGCATATACATGTATAATTGCTCTGAAAGGACAGATTTTATTGTGAGACACACATATTGTTTTTACATAAATTTAAAAAATATGATTGATTAATTAATAATTCGAAATAGTTATTTCAAATATGGTATTCATTGTTATTTGAATAACAAATATTTTCTTACACCACAAGCATTCTAAAGCAACTATATAATCAATTAAAGCAGTTCATGTTCGCAAATTGTAAATATATAAAGCACACCTCCCCAGAATTGTTCAATTTTTCAGGTCTGTCGGCTGTATAGTCACATCGATTCCACATATGACTATCCCCAACTGTAAATAACAAATTCTTATGAAACTATAGTATAGTATGGCTTTTGTGGAAATATTTGATACCTACTTTGTTTTATCGGCACTCGTCCACGTTAAAGGGGCAAAAACCGCCCCTAAAGTTGGCGCAAGGAAAACTATTTTATTGAATATCTCCGAAACTATTAGAGATACGAAAATTTTGTACAGAGTGAAAATTAACGCATTTCAATCACGAATCCAATGATATAAACATTTCTTTAAAAGACCTATTTTTTAAAACAATATGATAAAAAATACTTTTTTTTCAACTTTGAGGGTGGTTTTCACCCCATTAACGTGGACGGTTGCCAACAAAAAGAAATACGTGTCAAATATTTTGACGAGATCTATATCATACTAAAATATCACCAAAATCGGTGATTTACACCCCGGGATGTTCCCTTGTTAGTTCAATTTTCTGCTGATATAAGCCAGAATTTTTATAAAAGCGGAATCATGAATTTGTCAAAAAGATGGTAAAAGATCATCGAACAAAGGTCACCAAAAACAATTGAATTCCATTTTACACTACCAGGGCGAAATTACTTTCTTGCCAACCCAATATACTCTCTTAGATCGAACCAGTGGAATTTCACTGGTTCGCCAGTGGAAACTCACTTGTTTACCAATGACAACTTACTGGTTCAGCCAGTGATCTCGGCGGCCATCAAAGTTCACTGGTTTACCAGTGAATCTCACTCTCTCTTAGATCGAACCAGTGGAATTTCACTGGTTCGCAAGTGGAAACTCACTTATTTACCAATGACACTCACTGGTTCAGCCAATGATCTCGGCGGCCGTCAAAGTACACTGGTTTACCAGTGAATCTCACTCGTCAGCATATTCAAAAATAAAACACAGCGCATGGCACTGCGGCAGTGGACGCAAATTTCACTGGTTCGCCAGTGATTTAGATCGAACCAGTGAGATTTTACTGGTTCAACCAGTGAATACAAATCTCACTGGCGAACCAGTGAAATTTGCGTCCGCTGCCGCAGCGCCATGCGCCGTGTTTTATTTTTCAATATGCAGACGAGTGAGATTCACTGGTAAACCAGTGTACTTTGATGGCCGCCGAGATCACTGGCGGAACCAGTGAGTGTCATTGGTAAACAAGTGAGTTTCCACTGGCGAACCAGTGAAATTCCACTGGTTCGATCTAAGAGAGTACCTTTACCAACCGAACCATTTATGTTTTTACAACCGAAGCATTTACACTGTAAAGTATCAACGCTAAAACCCAAGCGTTAGAAGAATATTGTCGAATGCCACGTTTCTGTCTCAGGGGAGCATCCGGCAGCGATTCAACGTGGAATCAGCTCAGCAGCGGGTGGTTGTCCGACGCTCTGGTGGCTCGCAAGCGTCGTGACACTCTACTCGAGTCACGGCAGTCGCTTGTTCGTTCTCGTCCTTCTGATCCTCATGGTCCTTTACTCGAAGAATCCATCTTACTTTGCGCTGGAACGATAATCAGGAACGTATTAGGGAAAATGAGTATCGCGAGATGATCGATTGTTTCCTGCTACGAGACCCAAAGTGAGCGACCCTCGAGAGAAGAACTCGCGAATGGGAATCACTGAGAAGATGATACTTCCTACGGATCATCGAAGAGTGGAAGGACGACATCGTGAAGAACCGTGAAGAAGAAAGTGAAACTCGTCGCTGTGAAAGGAAAATAAGCGGTGAGATTTGTCGAAGATCATCCTTTGGCCAGCAATTATCGTGTTACTTTGAAAGGTACGTCGCTCCGAGAGAGAAGTTCGAAACGGTCGGCTTCGAGGAGAAAATTTGAATTTGTTAATCGTTGATCGCATGAAGAATTATTTTACAATGTGCCCTCGTACCTTCCGCGACGATGCGACATCGATAATCGTTCGCCGAAGGCTTCGATGGTAGAGAATCGAGCACCGAGAGAAATCTATACGCGAAAGAAACTTCGAGCTTATACTATCATTAGTTCGAACGTAATTTCACGTCTCGAGGGCCGATGCGATTCGTTGGAACGTTGACTTTCGATAATTGCAGACGCTCTCGAACTACTGATCTTTCTCCGTGCGCGAACGTTAAAATTTAACGAAGCATCTCGCATGTATCGAGACAGTCTGATCCGGCCGTTAGTAATTAGGGATTAGTTAATTATGGGAATTTGAGTGTCGGCGATAAGTTCTTCACGCGGTCGAAGGTGGAAACGAACGAGAACGTTGGCACGAAGATCGCAAATGGAATTTTATCTCAGTTTTTATTGGGAAGTGTAAATTTTCCGTAAAACGTAAAATCTATAGGGTCGAAGTCATAAGGAATTAACAATATTATTTTACTTCTTAAATTTTAATATTACAATGAAATTTTTTACGGATGCAAAAGTGCAATCATTTATATATGTAGCTAGTTAATTAAATTAACATTTTCGAGATTAATGACCCAATATGTGAACTCTTTCATGCAGCTCCCAATTAGGCGATATTACACCAAACACAAAAATGCTCAAAGTTAATGAACAAAATTATCGAGTACATATGGTGAACCATGGTACAAGATCTTTTTAAGAAAAATTCAAAATATCTCAGAATTTTCCACTTCCCACTATGTCCTTTTATTTAAATAATATAAACATATTTACGTACGTGCCGACATTCAAATATAATTTCTTTCGCGAAAAGAAAATTAACCCCTCACCCTACAACGTATGACACTCTTTACGCGGTAAATTAAATTGGAAATTTTGAAGTCTATCAAAAACTATACGAATTGAAAATATCAGTCGGTCGCGAAACAGCCAAGTTATTTCTATACTATTAATTTCAGTTAGTTTCAGTTCTACGAAATATTACAAATTAACGAGAACTTTCGATATCATGAATTGATCCTTAATTATTGCACGCGCTCATGTCACGCGTATAAAATAAATTCTAGTGCAAGAGTAAAACAATTCAAGGAAGAAGCTTGGAAGAAATCATATTTTCAATAATTTTCAATAACTTAAGCAAGCATTTCGCGATCTTCGTGTCTTTCTCATAGGAAGCCAAGTATAAACGAAGTCAACGTAATCGATCGCGAGATTCCGTCGAGGATGTCGGAGGGTTTCGTAGTTACTCTTACATCGAGATTAACTCAACAACACGAGTGTGATTTTCGAGAGAAAGAAAGCGAGAGAGATAAGAAAAGAAAGACCACAAGGTTTACGCCATAAGAAAGAAATTTAATTTGGTGGCAAGGTATGAGAGAAATTGTGAAATTAAACCGCAGAATATCGTGAAACTTCGTCCGCGCCGCTCCAAAGAATTGAAACTTGTTCGATGAGTTTTTTCGAAGCGATGTGATTAATTATATTCGAATAGGGAACGATTAGCGAAACGTGTCTATACTCGACGTCTACCATCTGCACCTGGGATCGTCCCGAATAAATGACGATATATCTTGACGATCGTCTCTTTGACGATCCGTCGAAATAATCCGAAATGGACGGTGTACGAGTGAAAATAGAATTTTCTTTGGGTTAAATGGCACGACATTGATCGTGCTGGTGCAGCGAAGGAAAGGAAATTCATCAAAACGATATTGGTACGTTTTATTGTATACCAATATGTATATATCCATATATGTGCAAGGATGCAATAGATTCTATCGTTTCCGAATACACGCCGGCAGAAATTGGATCGTTACTGGGAGCTGAAAACCATTTCACAAATGGGAAAGTGGATAAATATTAAATCTGCATTCTGTCACTTTAACTGTCCTGACTGTTGTAATTCTCTGTGATTAAGTACGTGATGTTTTCCTGGCTATTTTTTTTTCTCTTTCTCCCAGCGTTTTATTGTCGTTTAATAAAATCCATTGTCGTTTAATAGAATCGTGAACGTATGAAATTAAGTTAATGAACTTTCACTTAGAATCGATGGGATGATTGCAGTTGGCGAGAAATATATCATTTATCGAGTGGAAAATTCGAGCCGATAAAAATAATCAAAAGTGTAATTATTTAAAAGGTAGTGTCTACTGCATCCTTCCGTTATCTTCATTCAGGAGGAAATGACGTAAATATTTTTGATTCGTCAGAGAGATATCATATCAAACGACAATATCGGTCCTCCATATCAGTTCTAACGATGGTTCTCCAAGATTCATTTTCATTGTTGACACGTCACTGATTTTACTATGACAAAACAAGCCACTGCCTCTATTATAGAACCATGTGATACTGACGATATTACTATTATTATTATCATTATTATTATTATAACCACGTGAAAAAAAAGGAAACTCGAAGACGTACCCGATGTTTCGTGACGATCCACGGTGCTAATAAAATTTTGGTATTAAAGCGCTTTGAGTATAAACACGAGCAAACAAACGATGTTATATGTCCGTACATGCGAGTCGAAATCAACGAAATGGGTCGCAAACAAATGAACCTTTTTTGTGACATGTAAGTATTCTTTTAGTACTCTGTCTTATTTCTTTTTATTTTAATAATAGCGGTTTAATTGAGACAAAGAATTTTTTGTCGTAATTATGATTCTAACGTTTATTGGAGTTTCTTATGACGGAACGGATTTTCTTTTATTATACTTTCTTTAAAGATTATTGATAAGGTAAAGTTCAATGATTATTATTATTACATAAAAACGTTTTATCATTATAACCCGTATATTAAATAACACGAGTTATCGTAATTTAATGTACAAAATGTATGTCAAAGTTTATACAATTTCAACACTTTGCAGTCTGTATTAAATTGTTCCACGGTCCGATTGAAACAAAAACTGACTGTGGCGCGCAAATAGTCGCATTTTCAACGATCACGATTAAATATCGTTATAAGTTTATTTATTAAAGTAAAGTACTTTGTTTCATGTTATATCAAAGTTCTCAGCTTCGTTTTATCCCCTAGTTTTGTTCTCAATCTCTAAAATTTATTAAACGCAGAATCCAACAATACAATTATTGCGAAAAAAGTTTCTCCAACTTGTATTTTAATACTAAAACTGCCAAGCAAGTCAAAATGACTGGTTCTCACATTTTTCCAAAAATTCTTCAAGATTATTTTACAGTCATAAAATAGACAATCCACGTCGATCCTATAAAACATAAATTTTTAAATCTATTACCTTCTCCACTTCTTAATTCTTCTTATTTCAACGTACTTATTTAATATTAGGTGTGAAAATAAGTTCTTTCCCCTTTTTTTCGAAATTCAAGATTTTATTATATAAATTCGGTGCAAGATTACGTGTCGAAGTATTCACCCTCACTTTCTATAACCTTTTCCCATCTGGTGGGTAAATTATAATTCCCATCCCTGAAGAATGACGGCTGCTTGCTTGTTATAAAATCGTCAATACATTTTCGGATGTCTTCTTCTGTGCTGAAATGCTGCCCTAACAATTGGTGCTGCAGACTCCGAAAAAGATGATAGTCTGACGGGGCCAGGTCGCAAGAGTATGTCGCATGTGGCAGGACGTCCCATCCCAGTGCGTTAATAGTGTCCATCATTCCTTTTACAACATGTAGACGAACATCGTCGTGCTGCAAAATCGCTTGTCTTGCCCCTCTGTTAGTAACCGGTCGTTTCTGCTCGAGCTGGTCGTATAAATTAATTAGTTTATTTTGTATCACTTTACATGTTCTGTAAGAAACAGCGTTCTCTCCCAGTGCCGCACAAACCATTTCAGTAGCTTCTACAGCTGATTTCTTAAGCTGGAATGCAAAGAGTAAGCAAATGATGCTTCTGACATGCCATATTGTTTGAAATTGTTGCTTAGGACTGGGAACTCTTAGAGCGATCATTATCACTCTTCTTAAAAACAAAAGAATACCCTTTGAGCTAGCACCACAATCAATTACTTCAAATAATACAGTCAAAAGTTGTGATCGTAAAAAAAAGGGGGAAGAGAACTTATTTGCACGCTCTAATATATTTAAATATAATAGATTTAACGCCAGTATTTCTAGTGTTAACTTGATTAAACTATTTCAAGCTGACGTTTTTCTGTCCCATATATTCGTGTACATTCTAATGAATCGAATGGCAGCTACGCGTTTTCCACGGATAACATTAATATTACACTACTATAGCTTTCTACTTTACGTAGCCCATAACGTGAAAATTCACGCGACAGCCCTGTGACGTCAGCGGACTGCAAAGTTAAAATTGATGCGATAGTTCCGTGCTATCGGCGAACTGCAAAGTGTTAACCGTTTGAGTGCCAGAGTTGGTTATAAAAATGCATGCGAAAAGTGCGACATAGCACGGCCGCACTTCTCTTGTTTTCCATTGAAAACTGTCAGGCAGCATAATCGCCCTTTTCTCTTTTATCTCGCTATTAATATATTACTTTATCGACGTTTCACCGAGTATTTGAGGATAGTTGGACAATTCGACGATTGAACAGCCGTCAAAGGGGAACATGACAACTCAAGCACCAAGAGATAAGGAGATATCCTCCGGTTTAACTTAATTACGCGTACAGTAAGGGAAATTGAATATGACAACATAGGCAATAGTAGATGAGGAGAAGGCTTTCCTCCATTAAGGTCGGATACATGTACGATACGTCTTACATCGTGTACTAGAATATCAGTGGAATATCTAGAGTGCCACGTAACTAACAACTTGTAAGCTAAGTGAAGCGAACGTTCTCCTTGTCTCCTGCTAACTGTCCTATCGTGTTTTGTCCTGTCAACTGTACAACTTATATCTCTCGTTCTTGGTGCTTTGATTTACGTTCACTCCTTTTATTAATTAATGTAATTAATTAAACTAAAAAATAATTAGTTTCTTAACCCATTGACAGTGTATTTAGTGACAGTCACGGGCAGAGCGTCAAGTACCAAACGGTTTATACTGTTTTGTCTATCAAAGATATCTAATGTAAGTCTATGACTAGATTCTTTGCTTCCTCTGTTTTCTAAGATTATTCTAACTGAAGAAGGAGATGTGGTTTAGTTTGCATGCCGATGTGTTTTCGAACAATAAAACTAGCCATTTTTTGGACCAGAATTCGTAATTTTACCACACTGTGAATGGGTTAAGTGAACTTTGATTGAAGATACTTTAGTGGAGAAATTGAGTACTGTGCATCTACGAGGAGATGGCTCGAAAGGAAATGCTGTTGTGATTGATCAACGAGATCTCACTTTGTACTAAAGTTTAACACATTGAACGCCAGTATTATTTCGCTTGTTTGATCATTTTTACCGAAATAAAATTTTTTCTATTAAAATTATATCTTCACAAAGCAGAAACCATGAAGATAGAAATAAATATCGCCGGTTTTCTAGAATAACGACACATTTCGAAAATGAGTTTTACAATAGGGCCTTCTTAGTTTTTTATTTTTTCCATCCTTTGATATCTATAAACATATAAATCACACATCCTTCGGAAGTACTTACGTTTGTTTGTTATTTCATCACAATATGTGATGAATCAAGCTTACGTAGATTCTTCCCGTGTAATTAACTCGATGACGACACAAAACCAAATGTGTCGTTGTTTTTGAAAACTGGCGATATGTAGGCAATGAGGCTTTACCTTTTCATTGTCAATATTTAAATATTTAATGTGTAAGAAGATTTGTAAATATTACAATTGTAATGTCACTTGACATTTCATTGAATTCAACAGCGCCGATCTCCAGTGACCCCCATGGCATTCAACGTGTTAATAACATCCCTTCGTTACATACATTATCACTATTGACCGATCAGTACGTACCGTGACAACGAAAGAAACTAATGACGTCAAAGTAGAGTGAGAACGTTGATTACACCCCGTCAAAGAATCCCATCAGCTTTCCATTGTCGTGCTAGTCATCTTTTCGTAAACGTACCAAAAATATACGATCACGCTGCTCGACAATTTGACACTATTATAAGTTCACAACAATAATCAATTGTCTAATAAATTTGACCCAAATCGTATCCTGACACCGCATGACCGGCTGTATCGACATACCAATGAACGTACAGCTTTTCGGTGCGCTTGACGCGTCCCGTGAATTTGCTTTCTTCTCGCAAGCATTAGGAGATACTGTTTTTTATAATATTATATATAAATATATATAAATATATATATACAAACGAACAGATAAATATATATATATGTATATGTGTACGCGCGCAAATACGTTGCACAGCGGTGTTGAAGTATTGAACAAGTTTCAGCTCGAAATAGGCGAGCGGCGCAATAAATAACACGAGAGACACCGAATAGATAGGAAGAATTAAAAGCACAAAGAGCGTTTTCCGTGGTTGATGTCAAAGCGACCGTAAAATAAAGAGCGAGGGCGAGGAAAAATCATGTTTAATGCAATGAAATCATCAGACTTGAGGGATAGTCGAGAGAACAAGAGAAAGAAAGAGAGAAATAGAGAGAGAGAGAGAAAGTGTGTGTGTATGCGAAGCAAGCGATACGTTAGAATATCTACGATTCATGTGATTGTAAATACATAGTATATAAATACCGTAACGTTAATTAACGATATGCCGTACGTGTTACACTAAAGAAACAAAAAAAATAAATAACGTTACTGTGTAATTTTTCGGATCGTAAACGCATTCGAATGGGTCTGGCCGCCTGTGCTAACCGGCTCGAGAACGCGTGATGTGGAAGAGCTTGAAATATCCTATATAAAACGTCAAGTCGTTTTCATTTTCGATGAAAGAAAAAAAAAAAAGAAACGGCGAAGTTCAAGGAACTTTCCAACATCGACCGATCGTCGTATTATTACTTCGATCTATTTTCTTTTTTTTTTGTTTACCATACCCTATCACGCATCCCTCTTCAACGAAGTCAAGAAACGCGGGAAAGTGGAACATGAATTTTCGCGTAAACATTGAAAGTTCCTGGGCGATTTAAATCGCGTGCAGAAGAGGACGCTGAAGGAAATGCGATAAGGATAAAGAATTGGTCGAATAGAGAAAAGAGAATGAAATGTGGGTGAAAAGAGAGTTGCACCGGGGCGCACGCTTTTTCTAGCGCCTCGGTGCTTCGAGACAGCAAAAGGGAGCGCGGCTGTTATCGGCGCGCTCCTGGATAGCACGGGCCGGCCACACGCGACTAGATGTAACACTAATTAACGCCTAGCGTAAGAACTAACGGATATAAATGAAGGTATATCGTCTGACATAATAGCCAGGTGCGAGTGTGAGAATTGGCGCGAAAGTCGCCTGTCTGTGGTGTATAACGCGCGTAGGATGCACAGCGTATCTGTGAGGGTTGAAATGAAGAGAAGAAGGTAGAAAGAGGGATGAAAGAAAGAGAAGGAAGATAGAGGAGAGAGAGAGAGAGAGTAAGATTGAAAGAGGGAGAAAGATACAAGAAAAATTCGAGGTCGAGGGGACGAGTGTGAGAGAATGGAAGAATGAGAGAGTGTGAGGGAGAAAAAGATCGAGCGAGTGAAAAGGAAAAAAAAGGTGCAAATTACAATTACACACTCAAAGACACACGTACACACATATATACATACACAGACACTAGAAAGAGAGGGAGAGAGAGAAAGAGAGACAGATAGAAAAGGAGAGGTTGTTGGACTGACGTGCCAAGGCGTTGGTCGAATGACGCACTTTAAGATAAAAAGGGGCGACCAGGGACATCTTCTTGTACCGTTTCTTCCTTTCTTCTTCCCACGCCTCGCGAGGCCACTCGTGGCGAAAGATAAAGAAAAAGGGCCAGAGATAGGGCTTACCTCGAGGCCACAATTAAAACTTGCCCGCCCCTTCTTCTCGTACACTGGCCTCCCCTCGCTAGGTGGAAGAAGGAAGTCGTAATTCTAAGCTCGTCGTCGTCGCTCCTTTACTTAACAATGGGGAAAAACAAAAGATGATAAAGGGAAGCGAAAAATGTTGGCGATGACAATGATGATGGTGTTGATGATGTCGGCAACGGGGAGTAATGGTGATGGGGGTGAGCGGTTGGTAGCGGTAATGATGATGATGATAACTGATGAATTAAATAAAAACGTCGTCTAAGGTATACTAACGTCGTAGACAGCATTGAATTTTTGTACCATTATCTATAGTAGCTCTTAAGTGTCGCGGATTTTTCTTTTCTCACTACGCCCGCCTGTGCAGGCTTACGTACGCATTTATTCGAGATTTGTTTGACTCGCGGGGCGGATGTCGTGTTTTCGTGTTCTAGAACGTCGAAATCGATCATTTCCGGTTGCATCGAGGCTTACTGTATGATCGTGAATTACTCGATTCAGCGATTAAATGTGTTATCGATTATTGAAAAGAATTATTTTATAATGAAGATGATTGTTGACGTTGTGATATCATTTTAATCTGAAACAAAGTAACAATTATACGCTGATTTATTGGTACCCTTGGTGTAACTAGTTTTGATCTGAATCTGATGTGCAAAATTAGCAAGGTGTACTAATGTGTAAAAGGTGCACAAAGGTGTAATTGAAATCAGAGAATTCGTAATCGATTCGTTCTAAAAAAAGATACTTTTCGATGCGTTTAACTGACAATGAACTCTATGAGCATTTAGTACGTTGGAGTGTTTACGAATAAATGCGATTGATATCGCAAACAGTTCATGGACTGACCTGAGTCTATCAATAAAGAACGAACGAGATTTGTCAAAGAGATTTTTTTACTAGGAGCAAGTCTGAAGATATTTACAATCTAATAGTTTTTTCTTTACACTGAATGTTTGTTATTTACTCTTCAGAGTCTCCAATTTTCACCTGTTACTTTATTAAACAAAACCGTCATTTTAAAAATTGTACCATATATTATTTGTTTTACAAAAGCCCAACGTCTTAGCATCATTGTTCGTTCATTCTTTACGCCCTTGCCTCTATAATTAAATATTCTGTTAAGTCGGTGCTTAATCGACTGTATCGTTAACTCGAACAGCACGGAAGGTCAACAGCTAACGCGGTGCAAACAGCTTCGTACCCTTATATCAATGTACTTGTGATCTTCTTGAAAATACCATCCCCAAGATATTCATCCTACTATCAACAAATAAATTCGTGTTTAATATAATATTCGCGAGCTGTTTGCAATTAAAATGTCAACCCTCTAAAAACAGCTCGCGAAGATTTATCTTCATTATTAAAGCATTATAATAATCTAAGTGTAATAATTTTCACTATTAATGAAATTTTCCTTTTATTATGATCTTCCATATTTTAACGAATGATATCGGTATGATGATGTAAGATATAATCCGCCCAATTTAATTTAGATGATTTCCCAAAGGTACAATCTCAACGAGATGATATCCCGCTTTTTCTCATTTCAAAGAGCCAATATCTTGTCCACTATTGTATCGTTTGAAAGAGATAGCATCTCGGTGATTTTGATTTCTGTGTTTTA
Organism: Cerceris rybyensis; assembly: GCA_910591515.1. NCBI lineage: Eukaryota > Metazoa > Arthropoda > Insecta > Hymenoptera > Crabronidae > Cerceris > Cerceris rybyensis. The sequence goes on from OU342789.1 coordinate 35,347,915, forward strand.
ATAAAAAAAAAATCGACCTCTCGAGACGAATCGAAAATCCGCCCCGGCGACGAAAATTACGCGGCCGTTCCCGAGAGTCGCGGTACGAATATCGAAGGAAGGACCTCTTTCCGAGTGATGCTTGACCGTCCTGACAGTTCGTCGATGTGCTCTTACGCGTAGATATTCGTATTAATTTTGTGTCTTGATAGTAAGTAACAACGAAGGATGGATTCGGAAGGATGAGAAAACAGATGTACGATTTCGATGATAAGAGCGAGATCACCGAGCGAAAGAATTATCGAAACCGTTTCGTTCGGACAATAACGAAATCGTGTTTCATCATTGACCGCGAAGCAGATGCGATCGATCTCTCAAAGGTTGGAATTTGAAAATTGTTTCCTTGCTTCTTCAATCTTCGACGGAAGATCGATCATGAAACAGTTTGCGATCGATCCTTCGAAGGTTCCAATTTGAAAATTTACCTCCTAGCTTTATTCAACTTTGTCGAAACTTTGATCGTGAAGCAGGTTTCAATCGATCTCCCACAGATTCCAACTTGAATATTTGTCTCTTTATTTCACCTAACTTTAACGGAACGATCGATTGTTAAGCAGGTTGCGATCGACCCCTCGAAGGTTGCAATTTGAAAATTTTCCTGCTCATTTGAACGATCTTTGATAGAGCATCGGACGGAAAGTAGTTCGCGATCGATCTCTCGAAGATTGCAAACAGAAAATTTGCCTCCTTGTTTCATTGATCTACCACGGAACGATCGATTGTGAATCAGCTTGTGATCGATGCCTCGAAGGTTACAATTTGAAAATTTGCCTCCTAGCTTCACCGATCTTTCATGGAATGTCGACCGTGAACCAGTTTGCGATCAATCCATCGAACGTTGCAATTTGCAAATTTGCATTCTAACTTCACCGACCTATGACATAATAGTCAATTGTGAAGCAGGTTGCGATCGATCTCTCGAAAGTTGCTATTTAAAAAGTTGACTCCTAGCTTCACCGATCATTCACGGCATGTCGATTGTGAACCAGTTTGCGATCGATCCATCGAACGTTGCAATTTGCAAATTTGCATTCTAACTTCACCGATCTTTGTCATAATAGTCGATTGTGAAGCAGGTTGCGATCGATCTCTCGATGGTTGTGATTTAAAAAGATTCCTCCATGCTTCACCAATCTTCGACAGATGGTCAATCGGGAACCAGTTCGCGATCGATCGCTCGAAAGTTGCAATTTAAAAAGTTGGCTCCTAGTTTCACCGATCTTTCACGGAATGTCGATCGTGAACCAGTTTGCGATCGATCCATCGAACGTTGCAATTTGCAAATTTGCATTCTAACTTCACCGATCTTTGACATAATACTCGATTGTGAAGCAGGTTGCGATCGATCTCTCGATGGTTGTGATTTGAAAAAATTCCTCCATGCTTCACCAATCTTCGACAGATGGTCAATCGGGAACCAGTTCGCGATCGATCCCTCGAAAGTTGCCATATAAAACAACCTGAAAATTTGCCTCCTTGTTTCATTGATCTACCACGGAACGATCGATTGTGAATCAGCTTGTGATCGATGCCTCGAGGGTTACAATTTGAAAAGTTGCAATTTAAAAATTTGCCTCCTCGCTTCATCGAACTTTGACGGAACAATCGATTGTGAAGCAAGTTGCGATTGATCTCTCGATAGCTGCAATTTGAAAATATGCCTTCACGCTTCACCGAACTTTGACGAGACGATCGATCGTGTAGCTTCGCGCAAAACTGGGTCACCGGGGGAACGATCTCGCTAAGGGTGGAAGAAAATTTTATCTTAGAGAAGTGCGCACAGCTGCGGTGTGAATACTCCTCGCGGAAGAGTGGGCTGCGCTAATTCCAAAGAGATTGTATATGTACGATTATTGTCATTCCAACCCTCCACTGCTAATGACGGCCGATCTTACCGCAATTACGTGCGCTAATGTCGCTGGATTTCCGGTAGATGAATATGTTACGATTATAGATATGTTTTTAGGTCGGTGAAATGTAAGATTTATTTGTTTAGTGTGGAATGAGTGTTTTGTTGCGTATAGGATGTAGTTTATGGGGTGTACTCTATGTAATGGGGTTGGAAGTTTCCGAGGAATATTTCCAAAGTGGAAATTCTGATTTTAATGAAATTTCTTTGAGGAGTCGATAGAGGTTGTTGTAAGTAAAAAAGAATTTGTCCTTATAAAATTTCAATTAAAAAAGTAAAATATCCTTTCTTGAAAGTTCTCGTTTTCTGAATATAGTTAGTGAATTATAAGAAATAGAAAAAGGAATTTTTGGACAAAAACGAGACAAATTTTCGTGTTACCTTTGATTAATTATGTAAAAGGAAGGATTCTAAATTTTAGAAACTCTGAAGAATAATTACAGCCTCTTAGTTTGAACTTCTATAAGAAAGAAATTATTCTCCGCTCATTCTAATATACCTTACGTTCTCACAAAGTATCATCAAAATTTGGATTTTCGATTTTGGGAATGTTCGTTAATATTTGCTCACTTCGGTTAAATATGTAACCAACAAAGGCTCGTTTCGAAAAGCAAGGACATTTGTAGCCGTGGAGGGTTAGAAATTAGTAGAAGATAGTTTAGTCGTCGATCGAAACCCTCGGGACGGCGAAAATTTTCAGCAATCCCTCGTCATCAACGATGTTGATGTACGTTTCGTCGTGCTTCCTTTTAATCGCGCGACGAACTAACTCACCGTCAAGACTCCTGAATCCCGACGAATTTCTGATCACTCTTTTCCCATCGAATAGTAACATAAACCATCCTAACATCGATGAAAAAATCACGGTGAAACTAAGTCTTTGATTGGAAATCGTACGGATAAATAATCAGGAATCTTGACGGTAAAAAATCCATCATGAACGATTAAGTTCTCGAAAGACCTCCGGCAATGATCGTTACGTTCACGATACGCGACAGATCAGATGTAGCAGAAGGGTCTAATTAGTCATTAAACGCGTGTCGTTCGCCGATTCGAACGTTCGACGAAGTAGAAACACCGAGCAATCGCGATAAACGATCCGAACGATCGCGCGAAAACGGCGGGCGAAGAGCTTTCGGCGTATAAAAACATTTGTCGAGCGCGCGAATAAGCGGACATCGATTTAAAATTACCATAAATCTAAAAGAAAAAAACAGTGAGAGAAAAAAAAAGAAAAAAAATCCCTCGAAATATGCCTCGTCTCGCAGATTCTCACTTTGCGTACACCTTGAGCGCTTTTTAGGCTGGAGCGTGGATAGACTTTAAAAAAAAAACGAATCTACGAGATGATGCCGAGGTAAACGACGAGCATGAAAGTGGTGCATGCGAATAAGAGAGCACGAGAGAGAGATTGTGCGAGAGTTTGAACGTTGAGTGAAGTGTATGAGCGAGAGAGATAATAAATCAATGTTAAACCGATCATTACCCGATTTGCAATTTCGAAAGACACATCTTCGTTATCCGCCATTTCTCTGCATAAGTTCAGCCTCGGTTCCGGAAGCTGGACGAGGTGCTTCATCCCGGGTGGTAAAGTTCGCGGCTGGTTTGTCCGATGCTCTTCCGAAATTTTGTAAAAAGATACATTAAACCTATCACCGACGTCTCTGCGCCGGGTGTTTTTAACACATCGGAAGAGGGCTATAGCGAGAATTATCACCCACGGGGGCATCGTCCATCATCGAAGTACACTTTACACACAAATCTCAGCGTTTCCGTTTTTAAAATGTCGTGGCAAAGAGAACGAAGAACTGTCCCGTTCTATGTGTGTAAGAACCATAAAGCTTAATGAAGAACATTATACTATGAACTTACGGGATACTAAATAAAAGTAAGCCAAACCGTTAAGGTTGCAACGAGTTTTATTCCCTGCTACTCTTCTCTCATTACCTCGTCACTTTCCTCCCGAACGGATTATTTCCACGGTGAAATTTATATGTAATTATATGTATTATAATATAAATAAATAGGTCTAAAACTGAAAGAAAAGATTTTCAAAGCTGAACTGAATATGGTTTGAAGCGTTTAGCATCACAGATAGATCTCTGCTGTAATAACTGAGAAAGTTGGAATAGTGATGACCTTTTGATAAATATCATTTTGAAAATAAATCAATATCATTATAAATCTAACTTGGTTCTAAAACTATAACTTACAATATGATAATTCGTAAATGCATGTTTCTGCAGAAAGGTGGCGCCACGTAGCTGGTAGGTAACGTCAAGGATGATTTGGAATGCAAAGGTTTAATTCATAAATCAAAAATGCATATACATTTGGAGACAATATCAGAAATTCCACATGTTTGATACAATTTAAAGAAACAGTTATAATGGATTACAACAGATTCTAAATGAACCGAAAAATATTGGAAAAATATTCAAAAAAGATCTAATGGCTTGAATGAAAATACAGGATACTCTTGTACACGTACATATATTGTGCGAACACCAAATACGTTACAATGATGATGACAAGATTTACAATCACTCCACACATTTACATTACAGAGAGCTCACCACAACGACGAACGGAACCTTTCATTTTATTACATGTATTGCCGAGAAAGTACTGTATCGTGAAAGCATTCTTATTCTGACTTTTTATTTTTATCCCGTGTTTTTATACAATTCTCTATTATTCTTTTGAAGTGTAAAAGATAAAAGGCGCTTATACATCGGAAGAGACCTACTAGCATCGATTGCAAAAGTAGATCGGCGACGGAAATAATCGGCGACATTCCAGCACACAAGGTACTCAGCATAAAACCATCTATACCGATAGTAGAGAAGAACTTGCCAGCCTAAAAAATCGTTTGTTTTATTAGTTACTTTACTACACTAAACGAATAAACTGGTTTTTATTCTCTTACCAATGCATCCTTCATCAGTTTGTCAGCTACTACTTCAGGACTAACTAAACTACTAGTCTGAGATATAAGTTTTGTTTCCAATGGCTTTGACAGCTCTTCTACGGCAAATCCTGGTGTATCGGTATCAGGTGGTAAACTCAGAGTCACGGAAATGTTATAAGGTGTAAGTTCCATAGCTATACTTTCTGCCAATCCACGAAGAGCAAATTTTGTACTACAGTAAGCAGAATAGCCAAAGATACCTGTGAAGACAAGGGAAATTATAATTACAATAAATTACTTTAAATTGGAAAATGCATCGAAAAGAATACATACCTAATAGCGCTGCTTGAGAAGAAGTTAAAACTATAATTCCTTCTCGTGATGTTTTCATCCTTTGTACAACGGCTTTGATACAGTAATAAGTACCCAGAAAATTAACGTTAATCATGTGCGTTAAATCTGATACAGATGTATCCTCAATTTTGCCACAAATTGCTGTACCAGCACAATTCACCAGCATATATATTGGACCCATGGTACTCTCCAAAGAGGAGAAAGCATATTTGACACTTTCATAATTTGAGCCGACATCCAAAGACAAGCAATTTACTCTTTGCACACCTTTATTTTTACAATTCTGTAATATCTCATTTTTCACAGTTTTTAATTTCTGATTATCTCTTGCAATTATTGTCACGTGTGCTCCTTGTCGAGCAGCAATTATAGCTACACATTTTCCAATGCCACTAGATCCACCGGTAACCTGACAACAGATGTGTTATTACATTCAATAATTACTTTTAAGGATTTATACAATGAAAATATAATGTAGCTTAATTTCTCAAGTTCTCAAGCAAGAAAGATAAAATCTTCTTCTGTTCAGAAAAGTAAAAAAGATGTAAGTCTTCTACAAGTATTTTTATAACAGGTCAATAAATTAATTTGCAACAATCACAAATTATTTATTATGTGCAAAAGGCAGCATTAGTATGTAACAAACAGAAATATAAAATCGGCTTTCCTTAACATCAAAAATGCATAAAAACAAGTGTCACTCAATTAAAGTTGCATCACTATATGTATCGATATATACAAATTATAATTACGTGTAGTTATCTTTGTAATAATTATAAATAATTCGTATATTTTCAGCGAAAAACACAAAGATAGACGAAAGTAACATAGGTTAGGTTAAATTGCCATTACTCACAACAACATGTTTATTTTCAATACTTTTCAAGCGTCCAAGCCAAAAGAAATGTTTTGCGAGTAAAATAAATATTAATAAAACAAACCCTATTAGGAATGTACTAAATAATAACAGCATCGTCTGACTTTGAAAACTTTTTACAGATACACCGTATATGCCGACATTAACCCTTGTACCTTTATCAGTGCGTATAGGAATTTTGAATATATGCATTGGACATATTATTGAAGACCTTTAAATACTTAATTGACTGCTGTTATTACATGATATACAAAATAATCCTTATTTATAAATTTTTATCTATAGACGTCGACTGACTTAATCTCAATTAAGTAGAGATGGCACGCAAAATTGCTAACTGTAATTTATCACATTAATCGCAAAATTACAGTCGCAATTGTGATTTATTTCACGAACGTGATCGTGAATTTTTATCATAAAGGAATCAATTTACTATGATTATTATTTTTGTGATCTTTCAAAATATATATAATTCCATACAATTTAATAATGAATTGCATTATTATTTGTGGCTTGAACAATCAGTAGAAAGTACTGGAAAGTACCTAAAAGAAACGATGAAAAAACGATGTGCTATAATCATACAGTAGAAATGTGGTTATTCGACATGTGATAGTATCGAAAAAATGTTATATTTCACATTCATTTAAATCTCCCGCCGTTGTAGCGTGTTGGTTCGTGGCGCTCTGTCGAAGTAGTGGCGCCACAGTCGTCTTCGAAAATTTGCTTTGCTTCGGTGCGGTACCAAGTGCTCCTACATTTGAATCGTTTTTTGGTAAGAAAGTTTCAAAACTTCTACTCAAATTGCACTCACAATAACGCATTAGCGTGCTATTCGTCCGTATGTGACACTGAGGCGTCGGTTTCTTGTATTTTAGGGCGAAAGGAGGCAAAACATTGCACGCTCTTCTCTCTCGCCAACGGGGATACTGCTGCAATTCTTAGTCAAATATTTTAGAATAAGTAAGCTCTATCTCCTGTATTATAATGTACTACGAGCAATTCTGACCATTACGATCTGAACTACTGTAACTGTTTTATTGTGTTTAACGATACGCAAGTAGAATCAATGTATAATCAAGAAATTGCATTTTACGACAGCTCGGATTTATTTGCGTTATATCATAGTTCCTACTTTACTCACTGTCGCCATGGCGTCTGCGCAGAAGGCACGCGCGCATGCGCTATTCTCATGCAAGAGTCAGTTTGTCCGCCATCTTAGAAAATTTCCCTCGTTTAATCGCGAAACTTGTGCTCCTTCGTTTCGTTCATTTTTCGTTAAGAAACTTTTAAAAACTCTGTTTGGATTATACTTCCGGTAAGACGTCAGTACTTATACGTCCGGGTGTAATAATGTTTCCTCAATTTCTTCTTTATTTACCACGGCAGAATGAAAACTGTTAGCCAAGTTATCCCACTGTCGACGATCGGGACGCTGCACCGAGACACTTCCCGGTACTATAGTATGTGAGTATTATTTAATTTATCAACTCGCATAAATGTTACAAAACAAAGGAAATATGATTTCCTAATCATATAACACAGACGATGACAGTGGACAGTTTTATTTATGAAGCTAACAAAATCGTATTTGAATTTGTCAGTAAAATATACTATTCTTATAATGAAACATGAACAATTGGAGGTTAATGACAAATGCAATGAAGTATCTCTTTCATAAAAATGTTTGACTTTCAAATATAAATTTATAAATAAAGTAAAATCTATAAATATGAAAAATTATTTGTTCTTACAATCACTATATGTACTTACAACTTTTATTTTCAGCAATTGGTGGCCGCGCGCAATGCGGTCCTACAGTCAGTTTTTGATACGTATTAGCGGTACGAGTTTTATTTTTACAGAGCACCTGTCTATGACTTTACTTTAGTTAATCATTACATATTGTTAGAAGGCAACGTGCCTTTGAATTTCATCGCGAATGTAAATTCAGTGTTTGCATCGAAGTTAAAGACATAGAATATATTTATTCCAGAGCATCGTGGCTCTTATTGCAACATTTGTATTTTCTTTTTCGAGGCAATTGTAGAGTCAGTGAAATCCAGTTTGCAGGTACACCATCACTGAAACTACGAGTTTTATTTCGTAAGTTAAACCTTTTAAAATATATGACCTTTGTAATTTTTATTTAACGATTACGTTAGGATGCTCGATTTCAGTACAATTTTTTGTCCTTTTTTAGAGATGATCTCGTGGAGACGATTTCGGATCTCTTTGTGGCGTTTAGCTGCCTTGAAAGAACATCCTGTTGATTATTTTCTGCAATCGGTGAGTCGCATGCTCTTAGATTTTTCCAGAACCCCGATTCATGTCATAGGACGATTGATCCGAATCGACACGGGCGACTGGTTGTATCATTTCTTTGTGTGAGCACCGTGACCATGGGTTCGATAAATAGTATCCTACTCATGAAAAATTGGTTTAGGATGTTTATTAGTTCAGGCTAGGTCTTCTTGTACTTTGCGATTCCGTCCAAGTGAATGCACTCAAATGGTACACACGACTGGTAGATGAATTTCGCGAAATTAACTTTGCGCAGGTAGATTCTGAAGACAGATCACCCATTCGACTTCGTATTTTTTATTATACTTGTTCGAACCATCCCGAAATGAGAATTGTAACACACGATAACGTGCTGATTCCCTACTTTTTTCCGTTTTGTTTAATCTCGAGAACCGCAAATTTTTGCCACATATAATGTGCAAGAAGACACTTCGCAACGGGTAGGTTCTGAAATTGAAGTATCAATTTGTAAAATTCTTTCTATATCCTTCAAACCATTTACTTCGAAGACGGAATCTCCCGAGGATATTGCATGTCTTTAACACTAGAACTACCGGCGTCAAATCCAACATATTTTAATAAATTAAATAAGTACTTTGAAAAAGGGGGAATCAAGTGGCGGAAAATTTCATCGATTAGGTGATTTATGTTTATTGATATAGACGTAGAATATTTATTCTATGACTCTTATATAAACTTTGAGAATTTTTTAAAGAAATTGTGTGCCAGTCATTTTGACTGGTTTGGTAGTTCTAGTGTTCATCTGCTAATTCAATATAACTATTTTCAATATAAAGTTCAATATAATTGTTCCGTCACGCGGGTCTGAATTGTAGTTTCAGGCGACACTACTCGCGGATATGAATCGCGAGATAGTTAATTGCAGGAGTTGTGGGAAAATCAATTCTATTTACACCAACAATAGACAGTACAAGCGAGTCTTGCGCGACTCGTGGACTTGCTACGACTATGTAGGTAGGCAGCATATCATCTTGACTGAGTGTTTGTATATCACTTAAGTAGGTAGGGCCAGGAGGACAGGCTATCACAATCGCACGAAATTAGGGTGAGACGTCTGTCCCTAGGATTAATCATGGTCGAACGAATTCGACAATCGTTCGGTCGCGATTCTTAGTTTTAATTTTTCAGCTTGCTCGAATATCATGCTCAAATTGGAAGCAACGCGAGCACTGGTGCAAGCACGAGGGGCGATTTCAGAAATCGCTACTCGTCTGCCGTTCGCTCGTATCGTTTCGTCGCGAAAGCTCCTCGGGGTAGCTGATAATTGGAAACGTGATAGCAAAATATTCGAGCAACGTTCCTGGGGCAGGAGCCTGAAAAGACATGAAGCATCCGCCAAATAGGCCCGACAAATTGTCGCAAGAAGGGTCGCAACGAATGGTTGACTGTTTTCGAATCCTTGGATTCTAGAATAGGGCGCCATTGTAATTTTTTTAAACACTTTGTCACTGTGCTCACTTAGTGCATGCAGTAGTAGTCAATAGTTAGTAATTGGTAGTTTGTTACCTGGTGGGTCGATGTTTCCCTGCCCAACGAGGAGGTCGCTGCTGCAATCGTAATTTTGTTCATATTAGCTCCCGTGAAATTAGTTTTGCATTGAAGTGCACAGTTTGTGCTCAGGAGTTTTCTCGGTTCAGGTTCTTAATTAACGTAGAGTCTCGAAACTATCAAACCTTGAGGAATGGTCCTCGGGAGTTTGCTCAATTTGGATGTAAAGTAGCGTTGCGACAAAATAATCAGCACCGAAAATGGGTGCACGGGTTTGCCACGCATTAGGTTTTTAAAATGGAGAGTCGCGAGATTAATTGCATCCCAGATGGGTGCAACGGAAGTTTGTTGTAACGACGAGTCGTTAACATAGCTTTGCGATATTAAAAGAAACAACATAAAGACTGGATATAGAGAAAAGTCATTTGATAAGTGCATTGCTCTGATTTGCCAGACGGCTAAGAGACCCCGAGTCGAAAATTTTAATCCCAAAATCCTCCCAAATAACTTAGGATATTTAGGCTGAATATGGAAAAATATGTTACATATAAAAGAATGCAAATTTTAATTCCACAATCGCCCTAAACTTGTTAATTTTTGGCAGTTTTGCCTAGTTTAGGATCAATTTAGGCTTCATACAGCCCAAAACAATCCTCAGCATTCTATAATGAGGAGTTTCAGAATTCAATTGGAATTGGAGTGGAATGATCTAGGTCCAAAAAAATTCTCAATATACTAAAAATTAATTTGATATTAGGAGATTTAGAATTTATATGGAATAAAATGATAATTTAATTCCTACTTGCTCCTGAAAGCCCTATTTTTAGAATATGAGTCGACAGACTTGGAACTTCTGAAATATTTTTAGGGGATGTCAGATTAAATTGAAATAAAAATTTTACCTGATCAGTCCATATAACTCCTAATAATCATATTTACAGGACTTTGAGGCGCGTAGACACACTAGTTGAGGATTTTGAGGTTCAAAATGGTATACATAATTAAGCGGCAAATGAGAAATCAAAAGAATCTAGGATTTGAAGTTTCTTTTTAGGCTAGACTTTTGGACTCGGGACGTCTCTCGTCTTCACACATTTTCAATTCTAATGCGAGACTGGCCAAAAAAGTACTTAACGACAGCATAACAGTTTAGTTTTCAGTTGTCATTCGCCGAGCTCAGGTTTCAAGGACCGATACGACGAAAATAAAGTGGTGCGAGGACAGTTTTTCCTTACATTGTATCTCATACCGAGTGATTTCTTTGTATATCCTCCCAGTATACAGGTGTACGCGTTTTGCTCGTATCAGGACTATATAAAGTAACTTTACGAAGAAAAGAACACCTCAAACTTATGCGCGGGAGTTTGCCGAAGTTATGATTTTCCAGGTTTCATCTCTTTCAGTTTTCGCGATATTAGCGTTGCGATAAGAATTTGCAAACGGGTTTCTCTTTGCTCGGTACTTGCTGAATTAGAGTTGCGATTAATTTAGCAGCATGAGAAATTGGTACTGGATGTGTTACTGAATTTGGTACTCTGGAGTAGCAAAATCACCTACTACTGAGACCATCTACTGAGGATGGATAATTTTCAGTCTCAGAAGCCTCCACATGGTTGGACCTGGGTCGTTGTTGCTCATAATGACTCGAAAATGTTTATTTTATTTTTCTCGCATTAAAAACAATAACGAGCTAATTGGCTCCAAATCCCTACAGATCTCTAAGTTTCGAAATATTTCTTCCCCGCCTCCTTTTTTAACGTTTATTTTTCATGAGATTTTTTTTCGAAAAATCGAAAATTCTAAATTTAAGTCTCATAGGCTATATTCGTCGCCTACAGCCTGATGTAGTGGTAACCTCACAATTTGAAATCGATTCATTGTAATGAGACATTAAATAGTATATTTAACTCGAAGACCTCAAAATTAAATAGAAAAGGTAGAATTCATGCGCGCCACATTTCAAATTTTTTACAAAATGTACCAAATTTGATGACACTACCGCTTTCTACCACCTTCTGCAGAAACTAAATTCGTCGATACAGACGTGATTTACAAATAGCATTCCATGTTCCTCATTGTTAAGTATTAATTACACAGTAATATGTGTTAAGCTTCAGATGTTCTGCCACCTGGAAATGTGCGAAAATTAATCAAGTCATAATTTAAAAGTTTCTCGTAAAAATTTGTAACAATGATGGTTTATAGCAACGTGTTTCAAACTTTGAGCAAAAATTTAATAGCCAAATGAGCTATACTGAATTTAAACTTCAAACAAAAGTTTATTATGCGAATATAAATAATATTATAACTATGCACTTGAGAATGTAGGTGTATTATCGGATAGAATATATGTTCGTCCCATCGAAGTTTATCGTCCTGTGCTGCCACCACTTTATTTGACGAACCTCTTCGCCAATACGTCCCGTGGTAACTCTCAGTCCGCAGGTAACGTAGTTTCCTACAAGTAATTCTAGTACTCAATCTAATCGCATTACTAAATCTCCTAAATCAATTATCAATATCTCCATTAATACTCCACACTCTTAGAATACCATCAAACTAAAAAATCCTCACATTAATTTTATTTATACAATATACCAATCCCTTTCAATCATTTACTATAAATACAACCAAACATTTCGCCATATCACGTGGAAACTTAAATCTCCTTAAAAAGAAAAACTACGAAAATATAAGTAACACCATCGAAATATTAGCGAATTCCCAGGTAGACTATTATCCGTGCACCGAGCAAAATACACATCGCAAAGAGGAGACGAGATGAAAAACTCCCGAAGCGCGGATCGATCCTGCGCTCGGTGCACCGCTCCAGGGCGGGTTGCATACAAATAGGCTCCAACGAAATGCGACAAACGAAAGAAGGCTACCTAGAATAATCCCGTTCGTGGATGAACCACCGTTCTTCTCGTCGAGTATTCTACTTCAGCGTAAAATGGACCAATGGCAATAAAGATTATTAATTAATCGATTCGGGAAGTTGAATAGTTCGGTAGCGGTGCGCAGTTAGAGGGAGAGATAGGTCGTACGTGCATTCACCCCCGTTACCGTCGGCCAAAGTCCCCGCCTCACCCCTGCCGTTATCCTTCGCGCAAAAGGTCACGTACCACCACCCCGTCGATCGTTCACCTCGTCCTGGGAGTCGCTCCTGGTAGCCAGGTTAAAGCGGAAGGTACGAAGGATCTCTCCGTACTTTATATACAAACGTGTTTACTCGTAAAAGAGGGAAGCGAATGTATTACATTATCCGGAGATATTTTCCGTGGAAATATTCTTTTTATTTTACTCTGGTTTGAATTACTTGTAATTAATAATTTGCGGATAATTAATTTGCGAAACGGTTAATTAATTGAAATTAATTGAGTAATATTCAATGATGAATTTTCGGCTGTATTTAACAGCGATAATTGAGGGCAATCGAGGATACTTCACTTAAATTTCGAAATCAGAAAATCTCATAACGTTAAAATGGAACTCGTGATATTCCGGTTTACGTGTGCCTATATTTTATGATTGATAATATACAATTTTGTGAAGTGAAACCTCACAATTTATTTGAGATATTTTACACTAGAACTACCAAGCAAGTCAAAATGACTGGTTTCCAATTTTTCCCGAAAATTCTGCAAGTTTATAGGAAAGTCATAGAGCAGATATTCTACGTTGATGTTATAAAACATAGATTACTGAAACGATTATCTCTTCCACCCCTTGATTTCACTTTTTTCAAAGTACTTATTTAATATATTGAAATATAATAAATTTAACGCCGGTAGTTCTAGTGTTAATACCCCTAAGAATTAGTAATATTCTTGTCCTTTTGTCAACCGATATAGAAGCCTTTTTTAAATACAATATTGTCCAGGAATTAACCTTCGGCTATGGATATTTCCTCTTTTTTATCAAACATTGCACCGATTTGTTAATAACGGATGGTTTTAAACCGGGTGAACGAGTTTGGTAAATAAGGAAGGGTCTGTTTCGCTCGATATTGCACATTGGCTACAAACAGTGAAACGTATTTTCCATATTTTTATCAGTAACACACAACTGCCTTGATATATATGAACGGGTATAATATTCTTGCAATTGCGAAAAATATTTGTTACAGACGATCTGGCTAATTCGCACGTAGGATCATGAAGTTTGCTATCGCGTTTCATTTTCTAATGGGAGAAAAAACCAAATATTAAATCCCATCGGAGATGAACAAGAACCGCAAATAATATTCCGAACGGAGTATTAAACAATGAAGCTTGGTATCATATTCCCATCTTTAACGAAGGTATATCCAATATCAGTCGGAGCTAGTGCAAGATCGCACGTATCTGAACCACTATACATTACAGCCTTGCAAAGTATATTCCGACAAAACGATACCAAGTTATAATTGTTGGCTTATTTCAGTACTTAAAGTATTCGTAAATTGTTTCCTTTACATAATCTTCGATTCCACACGGATAATCGCGGAAATATAAAGCCAATAATATACACGAATTAAAGCCACAGTGTAAGGATTAAAATTTTTCAAATTCCAAATACATTTCTACGTTCAAATTCAACGAAATCCGAATGAAACAAATGGACTAAATTTCTCTCTGCCCTAAAATTGTAGATATCTGCGCAGATTCTCAATCACGTCCCAGCTCTCGGTTCGCCGGCAGCGAATTAAAACTTCGTAGTAAAAATTCGAAATTCCAAAAATCCCCAATATTCCTCTCTGTCGAAATTCTGAAAAATTCAACCGGCACGAACTATATCTCCTTTCCGTGTAAAATTTCTAATATCACGTAAAATTTCAACACTCTATTGCGTTCAGTTCATCGCGAATTAAAAAGTCGAAAAGTATCAAATAACAATTGTCAAATTACAATATCAAATACCTTCTATTGCACGTTGAAATAGAACGATAAGCAAACAGACACTGACAACATTAACCCCACGTCATAAAATTCACAGGACATCGACTATCGACGATTTAACATTGCAAAATCCGCATCCTCCCGACGGAGTCGATATCGTCGAGAAAGCTATTAAATTAGGAAATCATATGAGTGGACATTCGTACGAGGTAAATCGACCAGGCGGATCCACCCTGGGAAAAGTCCGAGTCTGCTGGGCCACAGAGGGTGCAGTCCGCCGGTACGATTTCGGACGGAGGAGCGTACGTTGCACTCGACAGAAGGGAGTGTCCCGTACAACCTACCCCTGCCTTCCACCCCCGCGCCAGTGCCCCTCCTCCGATACCCTAGCTACGACCCTGGGTTCCGTGTCTCCCGGGCTGCACCGGGGGGTGAACGCCCTCGCCTGACCCAGACTCAGAATCGATCTCCATTCGTTGCACGGTTGGCAACCCTCGCCCTCGCCCCTTTCCACCCCTTTGAGTATCCACTGCCTCCCTCTCTTTCTCTCTCTAGTTCTCTCGTAAAAGCACGTCGCACTCGCAGATTTTCAGAGTGCTACTCTGTAAACTTAAAAAAAGGGACGCGTAACGGTAGCGGATCTTTCTTGGTGAACGAGACAATTTTCCACCTTGGATTCGTCTTTCGTATACTTCTGATTTCACTCGATCCCCTGGTTGCACGTTTCTTCGATACACGAGACGTTGAATATCTTCGTCGATCGATCGCGATGCGGAGGTATAAAAGTTTTATAGCGGGGCAAGGATGATATTGTTTTTTGACTGGCGACTTTAATTTCGTCGAGTGGATTCCGTCGGGTTTGATAACGCTTTCAGGGAGCGTTCGACGCCCCTCGATCGTTTGGTAGTTCTGGAAAGGTGTTCGAATAATAGACTTCGGTGTGTATAGATATACATCTCTCTTGAGCTCCTTCGGAACGACCGATTTACAAATATTTAATCGCACGTAATGACGGGATGGAATGCTTACGGGTAAGAATTCGTACGCTCGATTATGTGCTATTTTCGAGGCCGAGAGCTCATGAATAGTTTATAGGACGCTATTTCTGCTTTCTCTTTAGGCCTTTACACGGCTCTGAAAGACCAGTGGAGATCTATGGAACGCGTTTCAGTGGTACGTTAAATCTATTTTCCGACAGAAGGCTATTCCAAGGCGGGCGCGAGTATCGCCACGGTGTTCCTATAATTTCAAAGAACCCGCGGCTGCCCTCTATCGCGATGAAGCGCCATAATGAAAAAACTGACGCACGTGCATCCGGCCTGTCTGTCCTGGACGGACCTTTTCCACTTTACCAGCTTCGGCAGCCACCGAAGCGAAACGTAACCTCGAACAGTAGTAGAATCTTGCGATTGCAAAGACATTGAAATTGGGGAAACTCTATGAAACTATAGATCGTGATTCGAAATTAGTACAGGTAATCCTCCTACAGCACAGTAGTTAGGTTCCTATACATAGCCGTGTTGTAGGAAACCGCGTTATATGAGGCTCACAGCCAGTACGAAAGGAGGGATTACGTTACGAAAACTTAATAAAAGTAAACATTTTTTTAAAATTCCATATCCCTGAATTTGCAAATCTTGCCACGGAGAAGGCGCAAACTGTATAAGCTTTTCGCTATAACATTGGAACAGCGTTATAAATGAGTAGATTATAATTTATTTATGTATTTTCATGTAAAGGCACTATAGTTCATTATACCATCCTGTCATAATTTTAAAGAAATTGAGTTTTTAACATATTGCGTGCGGGTGACGAGATATCTCGTCTTTAGTCAGCCGAACGTTGTGGCCAGGCGACGAGATATCTCGTTTTCAGGTATCTTCGACTGAATCGATTATTTAAGGAATTAAAAATAGATTTTCTTAGTGGCTGTGATGCAATTATGGACATCGGAAGAAAAATCAATAAATACGATTATGGATATTGAACAAAGGATTCCAAATACAAGAAATCATATATGCATCGGCCCACCATATACTCGTAGACTCTCAGGTAATATGGAACAACATATCCTTGAACTTATAATAGGCTAACAATAAGCCAAAAAGAAATTTCCAAAAAAAAATCTAAAAGTCTGTGTATCCAATGGGCAAAGGAACAAAACCAAATATAGTTGCAAGTTGTGCCAAACACCATCACACAAAGGAGAATATTTCACCAGGTATCATATTCTAATGGATTATTTAAGTTTGTAAAATAAATGATAGTTAAAATGTAAAAGATGTATAAAAAATATATAGTAATATTTATTAATACCTACGTATGTGAATATAATGCCATATACGAATTAAAAAAGTTCACATATGCATCGTATAAAGTGTTTCTGGAGCGCTCAGAAATGTGCGGGCCCTGGAAGCGTGTTGCGGCGAGTACAGCGCCGTACGCAATGTGTTAAATATCTTAACACTTTACCGACCGGAAGCCGGAATAGGCTTTTCGGACCCAACGCCTTTGAACATTTAACTAATTAATTGGTTGCCACTCCAATTAATAAATTATCCTTTATCATTGCGGTTACTTCTGTTAAGGACTCAGTGATGAGAATTTGTTATTTTCGAGAGATATCTTTGTCAAGGAAGTATTTGTGACCAAGTCATCGGTCAGAAGGGGGTAGGATGTTGAAAAGATACCGGTCGGTAAAGTGTTAAACAAAAAACAACATGTTATCGAGCAATATAGAAGTACGGTTTCTTATCCTGTTAGAGCGAAACCGTGTTGTAGGATGTCGTGTTGTAAGAGGGGTACCTTTATAACAATACATTTTAGTTTCGTTCATGCGGTTTCTAAGAGCTACGCTTCGACTACAAAGGTGGTGCTATATTTTTGCAAATAGTTTTGAATTTATAACAAGTAGGGAAAAATATTTGAGGTGAAATTTGTACGGTATAATTAGAGTTATGAAACTTTGAATGTGGAATGGTAAACAATTTCGTTTATTCTGTGAAAGTACTTGTGATATGTAATTTTTCGTGTTTTTGTTTTTCTGTTATTTTTATAGCTTTTATAAAGCAATATTTTGAAGGTTTCATGGAAATTAACGAATTTCAGTTTGCGAGGTTTCCTTGTTAATTTTGTACAGCTTCGTCTCTCGCAGAGAAGCACGTATTTACAGAAATGAATTATTAATAAGAAAACTTCGAAACATACGATTAACGAAAAACACTCGAAATACCATTAAAACGATATTAAATCTATCGGAAATTATGAGAAACTCGGTAAAAAGATGAATCTACGAAGTAAACTCCAATCATCATCTCTACTTCCGAATAATCTCTCGTAACTCGCACCACCAACTCCTCAAATTAACAACTCGTCGCTCTTTTCGTGCATGCATCGCCCGTAAATTCGTAAAACTGAAGTACCTAAATTCTTATTTCGAAAAAAAAAGTACCTCGCTTTCGCAACGATTCCAACCTCTCCGCCGTATATTAAAAAAAACAACCCCCCCACTTGAAGCCCACGAACAATTCCCAAAAGCCAACGTTCAATGACCACTGCAAAAGGCGAAAAAAAAACAAAGCTAAACGCAGACCTCGTATTCCAATGAATATAGGAGAAAACAAGGTGCCGCGTTCTCAGTGGAGCCTCGAAAAACGGCGAGTAAAAGAAATTCGCTCGCGTACTGACTCTCGCTCGTAAATTGCACGACGTAGAAGCGCAAATGAAAGGAACGCACCGGAGCGTCCGGCGTATTAGCAGGAACGCGGCGGCTCGGCTTTCTTCCCCGGCGGCTAACGATTTCATCCCTCCGCGAGAGTCAGCTGAGAGAGCGTGCAGGGGTGCAGCCCCGCGTAACCGAGTACATCACGACTCGGTGAATTCCTCGCACGGTTTCTCGCTCCTGCGGCCCTCACGAGAGGTCCGACAGACTTTTTAACGACCCTTGCACCCTCTCTCTCCCTCTCTTTCTCTTATCTCTAGATACATATATTTTTCTAGCTCTCTTTATTTCTGACGCTTTCTATTTTTCTCTTGTTTCCTCTCTCTATCTATTTCTAATGCTTTCTTCCTTCCCCATTTTACTGTCTCTGTTCATCTCTCTCTTCGTCTTTCTTCTTGCTCTTTTTTTCTCCCTTCGTTTATTTCCATCAATCTCTTTTCCTCTCCTTATTTATCTATCTCTGTTGCTCTTACGAAGCCGGCGTTCAGCGCCTCGACGCCGAAGGGAGAAACTCTATCGCACCCTGGAACACATTATAGCGGCGCACCGTCTGCGAGACATTGTGCGCCTCAGCTTCCATGGAATATTACGAGGCACGGAAAGAAAGATGCAGGGAGACAGGAGAG
Organism: Cerceris rybyensis; assembly: GCA_910591515.1. NCBI lineage: Eukaryota > Metazoa > Arthropoda > Insecta > Hymenoptera > Crabronidae > Cerceris > Cerceris rybyensis. The sequence goes on from OU342789.1 coordinate 35,367,045, forward strand.
GGAGAAGGGGAAAGGGTCGAGGGTGCGTTCGATGGATTTTCTCCCTTTTCAGCACTCCGAGGTTGTCCCAATATCTCAGACCTTCCCGCGAGAAATCGCGTGAGGGTGGTCGAGTGGAACGTACCTCGACGATGTTATTTATGTTCCTTTGAATTTACTTTTTTCAAATTCTTCCGATACGATGTCTATTTTGAAATAATCGAGCATAGTTATTATCTAATGCGCCACGACAATTAAATTCATCTTCGTTGAAATCCGACAAAATGAACGGAAGTCAGGGAAAGGACAGAGATTTTGTGGTGTTTCCTTTCTTTTTATTGTTGCTGGAATAAAGACGGGGGCGTATCGGTCTTTTTTTTCTCACGGGGTAACGAATCGGGAGTGGGAACGACGGAGAAAAGTACGAGAGAGGTGGAAAAAAGAGGGAAAGGTTCAATGGATTCTTCTGCTTTTCAACTCGGCGAGCTATCTCGGCATCCCGGGTTTTTGTACGATTACCCGTGGTATAATTCCGGATACATCCGCGGAAATAATTTGAATTTCTTGATACCGCGTTATTCAGCAATGGAGAGATTCTTGCTTGATTTAACCCCTTGCACTATTTCTACGAGTCTGACTCGTGATGAAAATTTTAGGCCAAACTTGAATATCACGAGTCTGACTCGTGGTATCAATCTCGGGCAAAGTATTCATATCTCGATTAAGATCGTATGTCCCCGTGCAAGATTATTAAATTTAGACTTTGATTCAAATTCATTTGAGCTTCACAGAAGTTCCATTGCGTGAAGTAAATATTAGCGCGGTAATCTTTGTCAGTCGCAAGATATTGTATATCGGGCGTTCGGTTTAGGCATGGTTTCTTGCGAGTTTACCGATAGTGCAAGGGGATAATCGAACGTACACCGAAATTGGTAAGTATCTGAATTACGCAACCAATGTATTAGGTGTGCAAATAAGTTCCTTCCCCTTTTCTTCGAAATTCAAGATTTTGTTATATAAATTCGGGACAAGATTACGTCTCACAGTATTCACCCTCATTTTCTATAACCTTTTCCCATCTGGTGGGTGAATTATAAATTTCATTCCTGAAGAATGGCGGCTACTGTTTGAGCCGAATTTTCGTTGAGCAAGTGCCCTATGTCACCGTCATCGAACTTCTTCGGGGCACCTGAATGATTATCGTCTTCCAAATTAAAATTTCCGGCTTTAAATCTCTGGTACCAACTTTTTACATGTCCTGTAAGAAACAGCATTCTCTCCCAGTGCCGCAAAAATTATTTCAGTAGCTTCTACAGCAGAGTTCTTAAGCTGGAATGCAAAAAGTAAGTAGTGGCGCAAGTGATGCCTCTGACACGCCATATTGTTTGAAATTATTATTTAGGACTGGGAACTCTTAGAGCGGTCATTATGACTCTTCTTAAAAACAAAAGAATGCTCTTTCATATGGCACCGCAATCAATTAATTCGAATCATACAGTCAAAAGTTGTGATCGAAAAAAAAGGGGGAAGGAACTTATTTGCACACCTTATACATATAGCGTGCAGATAGTAAGGTTTCGAGACTATATCGTATATGGTACACAGATGGTACATTACCGAGACTATGCAAACTGAACGATTCATGAATAAGGAAACTAGGCTGCTTGCTCCATCTTAACAGTCGCAATTCATACGACTAAGTTGTCGAGACCCTGCAAACTGAACGACACGGGAGCAAGGAGACTGGGCCACTAGAACTGTTCTGGCTTTCGAAATACATGAAAGTAAAATATACCGAAGTCAATGAACTTTTTATATACATACTTTCTATTTATGACTCTGAACCCCCTGCCTTACAATGACGTGTGGCACACGTGACGCGGTCAAATGGGTAATTTTTACGTTTTCCAAAAACTGTTCAATTGAAAATATGAGCAGGTCAAGAGACGTTGGAAATAGTTTTATGCTATTAACACTAGAAGTACCAAGGTGGTCGAAATGACTCGTTCCTCACTTTTTCTAAGAACTTTTAAAGTTTATAGGAGACACATAGAGTACATATTGCACGTCTATCTTATAAAATATAAATTACTAAATGAATCATCTTTTACACCTTTCGATTCCTGGTTTTTTAAAATAATTATTTAATATATTGAAATATAACAGATTTAAGTCCGGTAGATTTAGTGAATATTGCGTTAACTTAACCGGTATATCAAAAATCAATGATAAATTATTATTCCAACAATTAATTCCGAGTTATTGTACGTTTGGTCATAAAAGAAATCATAAGACACGGCAAAATTCTTATTTTCAATACTGTTAAAACAAAACTTAAGAATCATATTACTAATAATTATTATTCTGAGTCGACATCTACGCCAATGCGTTTCAGTTCTCCTCTCTCTATCGTCTCTAGTGATCTCATTTTGTTTCAATGTTTTTTGGCAACTTTTTCGCACAGTGGACATCTATGTGGTTGACTCAGCCAATAACGATGGACAGTAACAAATACATGTACCCAAGCCAAGGCAATTAATTTGATTGGTCGGCAACTTACGATCTCTCCACTATACACACATCAACGACTTTGTGCAAATTGAAATTCCAACATAGCACGTTAAACATAGACCTGATTGAACGTTTTGAATAGCAGCATTTCGCGCTCGCGCAATAGCGTATTCAAAATATATCAAACACTCGAAATTTTTCTCTATATGCTTTTCACAGTTTTCAAATAATACAAGCATTCACCATTGCGTAGCTGGTGTACCATTTCATGCGTCCTTTTTGCACGACACGTATTATTTATACGTACATTATTAACACTTAACGCACGTCCAACGTATCATCGGCATGTATTGATTTTCACTGCACCGTGTCACCGGTCTCGTTATTCTTAAGCTTTACGTTCCGCCGTAATTAATCGAATCGTATCGAGTACACTTTGTGTCGTTCTCCGCTTAAAGACTTGTATATTTTCCCTCTTGCGCCGACAGTTTGTTAATTTCATTAGGGCGGAAAGAATTCGTCAAAGCGGAAACGTTCCGGTTATGTGGAACGTGTGCGGCTGAAATGCGCAATCGGGCGACGCGCTGGCTGCAAAATATAAACCCTTCGCGGTGGTATGCCAATCTGGTTTCTCTCTCTCGGAAATTCACGAACGAAAGGGAGTGATCGTAATTTGCATAAAATGCGTGCACTCCGGCGAGTGGAAATAAGGGTTTTAATGGTTGGAAATTTGGACCTTTCTATAAACATACATGGTTTTGCTTTTTAGTAGAGTGATGCCGATTGGGTGAGATCAATTGACGGTTGATTGAGTTTCTAACGTAATTGATACTGTAATTATAATATTGGTGTCCTAACACTAGAGTTACGGAGCCAATTTGGACCATTCAAAATTTTATTACTACTTTTTGATATATTGATTGGTTAATTTTTTAATAATAAATCTTTCATTTCAATTGATTTGGAACTATTTTCTTTGCAAAAAATTTCAATTTCCTTGTATGATTCAAATCGGCTCTCTTCAGAAAAATAGGTATATCAACATCCGTAAATTTAGTGTTAATGCAGTTGCGTATAATTAATATCTTTTTAGTAATTAATTAACTGTCAATGGTATACTTTTTTTTTGTTACTTTAAGGATTACAGTTTTCATCTGTTTGTCCTTTCAAAAGATGAACCCTTTTACGTTTTTCATCCCCTGAGGGTTAAAGTCTTAAACTCACATTCTACCCTTAAAACGTGAATGTACTTTCCTCCCTACAGATGGCTCAGGTTAGATTACCCTGCATCTCTAACATACCTCTACAGTAACTTATAGTCTACCCATATAAAACATGCAGACCATTGTTTAAAAATACCGTCAATACATGAATTACGTCTCAAAATATTGTTTTTTGCGAGTCAGTTTTACCTCCTACATCTTTAACACTAGATTTACAGATGTGAAATCTATTGCACTGTAAAATATTACATGGGGACTTTGGAAAAAGAGGGATCAAGTGGCAAAAATGATAATTCGTTAAGTAGTTTTCGTATTATAAAATGCACACGAAATATCTACTTTACGGCTTCTCTGTAGATTTGAGAAATATTTATAAAGAAAGTGGAGACCCGTCAATTTGACGGCTTCCGTAAATCTAGTGTTAACTCCATGTTTTTCCACCTGGCCGTACGATTCCCTTTACGATTGAATTCACAATAACTAAGAATTCATTACTGAAAGAACTATTATCATCACTCTGTCCCATGATCCATGAATATTTTCAATTTAATAGTTTTTGAAAAACTTCAAAATCTCCTACTCCATTTGCCTCGCCATGAATGTCTCTCGTTATTGCAAGGCAAGAAATTAAAGTTTATTTTGTCAATAAGTTAAAGTTTGTTTTGCCAATCATATTTGTATTTGAATTTTTCTTCAGTTTATCCGGAAATTGATCTTCTTCGACGCAAAGTCCACAGGCACCTGGTCTCACCGGGTGCGTGCTTGGATACCGGATCTGTATAACTAGCCACCGGAAGGGCTCAATCTAAAAGCGCGTCGAACAGTGGACATTCGCTTGGTGCGTGCAGCGAAAACACAGCGCTGTTCTCCATTCTTGTAGGACATCTCGGCAATGTAGAAAATTTATATCAGGACAAACGTTGCGCGGTGGCGATGCGCCGATCAAACTTCCACGAGGAAGAAGCGCGACGCACGTCGTTCTAGCTGCGAAACGAGGCCATTTCGCTTCCCTCTCTCGGGCCCTCTTCTCTACCCCTTGCAACCCCTCTCGACCGACCCTCTTTCTTCCCCCCTCGGTGCGATGCGCCCCCTTTTTCTACTTCGAGATACGTCAACGCTTTGCGGAACAATCGGGGGAGAGTTCAGTGCACCACCGGAGAGAGTTCCACGAACTCGCTCCTCTTTCTCTTCCTCTCTATCTCTCTCTTTCACCCTCTCGATGTTTCTCTCTCTCCCTCCCTCTCTCTCTCTCTCGCTCAACCACCCGGCGGATGCGCATTTGCCGTGCGAGCATCAATTGACTGTAATGAAGTTTCACGCTGTCGAAACAAACTTTTCAACGAAATTTCAGATGCCCCGGTATTCCGTTCTACGGTATACGCGTTTAGAGAAGAGAAAATGACCGGTCAGTGGTGAACGACCACTTTGGAAGGAAAGGAGCAACCCTTTGCAGTTGATCGGCGACGTGGTGACGACAGTGGAAGGCTCTTATGGAAACCGAAATTGGGGAATGTAGTGACAGTGGAGACTAAGGGTGGAACTCTGAAATAGTGTAGCAGAGATTGAATTTTTATGGCTTTTTGGAAGTTTATTCTATACAATGTATGCATATGGAGAAAGAATTATTAATGAGGCAGGACTAATTTTCGATGCTAATGACATTATGAAAGAAGATTGAACTAAAAGTAGAGTTAGATCCTTCGAAATATTTGGAAATGTGGAAGAGTTAAAAATATATATACGTAATAAATATCACAAATATGTAGTACCAAGGAAATTTCAAATTCGATGCAATTAAAATTATGAAAAAAAGATATAGTAATGAACTAAGAATCATCCAAATAATGAAAGAAGAGTAAAAAGTTTTTCTAATTGTATTAAACAGAATTTAACTTTGATTTTTCAAATGTTATGTATTATAACTTTCGTGTTTCCAAACTAAAACTGGAGATCCTCGGGGCAATGCTGAGAATCGTTAGTAACGAAAACCACCAAAATAAACAAACGAAATACGAGAGGCGCCTCTCTGCAACAATATCATTCTTGTGATAATATATCAGTAAATTATGCATTCCCATTGTTTCCATCGAATTTTGAAGTATCAACTTTCGAAAGTGCGTCATGGAAGACGTCATCTATGGCAAAGTTGTATCATAATTTTATATTCTCCTATAGAAGAAGATTATCTTAATTGGTCAGTTTCTTAACTACCCTTTCTAAACCTTACTGCATGCAGTAGAACAGTACGTTCATAAAGTCTCGTCCCTTTTGACATTATTTTTCAAAAATTGATTTACTAAGAGAGATTATCGTGGAGAAAATATTCGAAAAGGAAAATTATTTAAAACAAATAATACTTTTAAGTTTTGTCACAGCTTACCCTTTTCAAGTTAACCCTTTCGCAACTACAAGGTTATGTGTGTATGTTCCAGAAAAACATGGTTCAAGAAAGAAATACTACTTTTTAGATTTTGCGAGAACTTATTTTCTTATACTAAGGGAAAGTAACTTTTTATCATATTTAATTAAAGAAAAAGATGGTATTTTTTATGTAGAATTAATTTCTACACAGACCATATAGTTTAAATTCTACTGGGACAAATGTTACCCAATATTACTTCGAGGTGATCATTTTCAACATAAAGTCGCAACGGAAGGGTTAGAATCTCATTGTCAGTCTATGAGTTTAATAGGACCTAATTCAAATTTCCCGCCACCTCTGGGAGATCTTTTCCTCCGCATTAAGTATACTACAATCTCTATAATTTAACACTAGACCTACCAAGCAAGTCAAAGTGACTGGTTCTCAATTTTTTCCAAAAAATCTCCAAGCTCATTGTACAGTCATAGAATAGAAATTCTACAGTTATAATATAAAACATAAACTACCGAAGCGGTCATCTTTACCACTTTTTAATACAACTTGATTCAAAGTACTTATTTGACACATTTAAATGAAAGAGATTCAGTAGTTCTAGTGTTAAAACCTGCCTAAAACTGCCGTTCCAAAGCGAAACCTAGCAATTAAAGGCAAACAATACAAAGATGAAAAGAAAAATATCACATCCAGAACTATCTGATATATTCCACATTACATATTGTGCATATTTCTTCATAAAGTTAAACAAAATTATCAACCATTCCCCCGCGTAATGAAAGAATGACTTTAAACCTCACAAATCACCAAAACTCCCGTACTCCCCCAACAGCTCGCAGAAAGAATCGCAAATATCCCCATTTGTCGCAACGTTCATAAAACTAAAGCGTATCAAATATTTAAAAACTGTTCGAGGCTCGTCGCCATAAACAACAGGACCAGGCGGGGATTGTTGAATCGATAGGAAAAGAAAAAAGAAAAGTATCAGCGTGGTGCCACCCTGTCGATATATCTTAATCTGCCACCCTCGGTTCTCCGCCGCCCTATCGCCCGACTAACGTACGCCCTAACGTTTTACCCTTCGAATTAGAGCTCGTGTATCATTAGATATTCAAATTCATTTCGTTGCAACATTGAGCGCGTGAAATATACCGGTATTATACGAGTGGCGTGATTGCCGTCGCTTTAGTCACACAGTGGCTGCTGTAAACTCGACCTCCCAGTAGTCGTAGCTACGTTTTAGGGATACGTAAGTCCTGCTAAAATCGAACGGAGTTCGTTGCACTGCTAAACTTTCGCGAATTACCCCTCGTTTCGTTGGGAATTTCATTCGAAGTTTGAAGGCCCTTTCACTTAAATTAGAAGATCGAGACGGTTCGAGTGAAGAGGTTAAATGTGAATATTACGATGGGATTGTTTCTTTTAATTATCGACAAGGACTCTTTTACGATTGGAGTACTTCGACGAGAGATTTCGCGTTTGAAACGATAATTAGTTCGCTGTGGGAATTTAAAGTTTTGTGTATTATGTTTGGTAGTTGTTTTTCTTTAATGATGTTTATTCTTTTTTATTCCTACTATTATTTAATATAATTATGGTAAGAGGGGGTAATAGTATAAGAACAAATTTGGAAAATGCTGATAATTTTGTATAGTTATTCTGCGTTATCGAAAGACTGATAATTGTCGTTGCAATGATGAAGTTGCTGATTGCAGCGGAGAAAATTATTTTAAGAATTAGAACGAGCGAATTGATCGCGTCATCCTTACCCTCATTTTACTCGGAGCGTTACCCCTATCGATAGGGTCAAATAATTGGTTGTTGCTGCACATCAATAGTAATTATTCCTTTCTAAAATACTCGATGAAAAGTGTGGTGTGTTTTAAAAATTGTATTAACACTAAACCTACCGACGTTATATCTACTAAAATCTAAATATACTCAATAACGACCTTACACAAAGAGAAGTGGCGAGATAAAGAAGATAATTAATTAACTCATTTTGCTTTTGTAAGATAGAAGTGGAATATTTACTTCATGGCTACTCTATGAATTTAGATAATTTCTAGAAAATATTTTGGAATCGGTCTTTTGACCGCCTTGGTAGGTTTAGTGTTAAAATAACCATTACTTTAGTTACACATCAAGTGATAAATAACAAGTTTGGAAAAATATGTTTTTTATCACATTTAATTAATTTCTCAGCTAGAAAGCTTAAACAAAAATGACTTCTTTCTAATTTTGTGTATTACAATATGATTCCAGATTAATTGAAAATTTTTAATTATTATGGTCCAAATCATACATATATTATGTAGCAAACGATATATAACCTGGAATTCTGCGTTTGAAACAAGTAAATATCGTAAATTATATCTATCCGAAACTGTATCTCATACCCTAAACATATCAAAATTAAACATCAATCAAACCAAACTACCAAAATGTCTGTTACCCGTCAATCAAATTAACAAAATTCGCATTTCTCCATTTCGCAATGAAAACATCATTTCCTACGAACAAATTTTATAATAATAATTTTAGAATAACATGCTTCGCACACAGTATTTAACTGATTGTGAGTCTCATTTTTAATTTCATCACTTCAAAATACTGTTCACCTACAAAGAATATTATGAGAAACCTCGTTAAATTTAGGATGGTCCTCCGTTGTCCCGGATAGAGAAAAGTAAAAATATATCGTTTTCAAAGATTAACCCTTATTTTATTTTTCCTTACAAGCCATCTTTCATGTTACACGTATTTTACTTATTATTTGAAAACACGAGCCATAGATAAAACATTTGCACATCGGGATACCCGCAATAATGCCAATCCAAAAAAACGGTAACTAGAAAATCCCTTAATTTTCTAAAAATATAAATAGTAAATCATTATATAATATACTTTCCTTAGCCACCTTACATTTCATTACAAAGAAAGCAAATCATTTATCAACCAAAAAGAAGAGAACAAAAATATTAAGAAAATTAATCTTCAACAAATCAAAATCCAGTTATATCAATCACCATATTGATATCATTTCATCATACTATTATTTACAACTTAATAATATGCTATCACTCTAATTATCATCCCCATCTTCACCACTGAAAAGAATAAACTGACTCTCTAATTGATAACGAGTTAACCAGTTAACTGCGGAATTTAGTTTTACCAATCCCTCGCGGGGTACGGAATTAAAATGGAGCAATAACGTGTATATTCGTCGAACACAGGGTAAATATTACTGTTACAAATTTTACGAAAAGAATGAAGCAAAATGTAGGAAAATTACATTTTTAATCCATAAGCAATTGACAATTTAGCATTAAAAAGGCTATCGCAATAGAACTTTGGATTGACGTGTATACACGTCGAACGCAGTTAACTGGTTAAAGACTCACAATCAGTATATCGATACCAACTTTCTAATATGTCGTATCCCACATTTTGAAAATTTTTCAGGAGACGATAAAAACGTTTCACGGTCACAAATTAAATAAATTAGGTATTTTTTTTTACGTCTGTTTTAATGTACAAGTAATATAGATTGAAGTGAGAAAAAAAATTTAATCAATTTTTTAATTATTACGTGGGTTATGACATATTGATTGACGCTACATATGTGGGATACGACATATTGCGAATAGGATTCAAGCAGTAGTAAAAGAGAAAGAAATTAGCACGAAATTTTAAAGAAATAGTAAATTTTATTACTTAATAGTAATAATTATTTTTAACACAGTTTCATATATTACTATATTTTAAATTTTAATATTTTAGATAAAATATTGACATTCGTAGTGATTTAAAATAATTAATTATTTACTACAAACTAAGAGAAATAATTATTTATAATTACCTTTTTACCCATTTTATGAGATATTAGAGTTAAATTAACTTAATACGAATTCCAAAATCAAAGGTGGCTGTCACATTTTAGGCGCCAACTTAACCTATGAATGTGGGATACGACATATTAGAACGCGCCACAGTTCGCTTGTGGGATAAGACACACAGTGGTCGATTTCGCCGAAATCCTGGCCAAAACCCCAAGGAGTTTTTCAATTTAGCTGAAAATTGGTATGTTAGTATTATTTCGGTCGCTGAATAAGAATCCGAACTCAGAATTTTCAAAAACAAAATGGCGGCTCTAATATGGCAGGTGCGAGTATCGAAAAATTGTCGGATCGGCACGAAAATCAGTAGTCTTATGTTTTTCCGGTCGCTGATTAAGAATCCGAACTCAGAATTTTCAAAAACAAAATGGCGGCTCTAATATGGCAGGTGCGAGTATCGAAAAATTGTCGGGTCGGCACGAAAATCAGTAGTCTTATGTTTTTCCGGTCGCTAATTAAGAATCCGAACTCAGAATTTTCAAAAACAAAATGGCGGCTCTAATATGGCAGGTGCGAGTATCGAAAAATTGTCGGATCGGCACGAAAATCAGTAGTCTTATGTTTTTCCGGTCGCTAATTAAGAATCCGAACTCAGAATTTTCAAAAACAAAATGGCGGCTCTAATATGGCAGGTGCGAGTATCGAAAAATTGTCGGATCGGCACGAAAATCAGTAGTCTTATGATAGCCCGGCCCTATGTCATAAATGCACTTCCCCGAGCATGGCGCGCGCGACAAACAAATAACAATAACCCGAAGAATCGCAAAAAGTCGCAAGAAAATTCAACGAGATCTTCTTCGGGAAGCTTCAAAGTTTAATTTAAAAAAAAAATTAGCTTGGATGGTTGTGGACTTCACAACTATTTCACTAGCAAAAGGAAAAAAATATATAGGATTTACATTCTGTACCATCACAGTTGTAAAATATTAAATAAAAAAATGAAACCAAGATATTTATAAATTAAAAGTATAATAAATAGCTACCAATACTGAAAAAGTGGATCAAACTTTAATTTCACATTGAAAACGTATTCTCAATTTCGACGTGAAAACGTTACATTATTTAAGTGCCAACTTTGACATTGCATATCTCTAAGAGTATTGTTCAATACAAATTGTTATTAATGGAAAACAATGCTCCGATGTGTTACAAATCAAACGCAATTGCTAAATTTTGAAAATTGTGAACAAAAATTTGGGGGTTTTGGCCAGGATTTCGGCGAAATCGACCACTGTGCGACATATTAGAATATTTATTTAAAAATAGTAAATAAACAATTTGACTTCTGAACTTTTTACATAAGCTGCACAACGTTGTTATGATTCCATTTTTTGAAAAAAGTGAAAATGTCAAAGTTTGTAGGATACGACATATAAGAAGGTTGGTATCGATATCCAAGTTCAAATCTCTCCTTACTTATATACAATTTTCCCAAATTAACATTTAATCTATCATTGCCTCGGTGAATCTGAACCCCCCTAAAATAGTACGTCCTAGATTAAATGGTTGTAGCAGTTAAAGTTGAAGATAGAAGAAAGAAAGAAGGAACCTAAAGTACACGAAAACCGGCTGTGCAATGATGTACTCGAATCGTAATTCAACCCTACTAGTTTCACTCGGCGTAACTCGCGGCCGGCTTCGCAGCCCCGCCTATAATTCGCATGCGCTCATTTCCCAGACATCGCGGGCTCAGCAACCACGGTGAATCAATAATTAAGATAGCATCCGATCGTTGCATGAATCGACGCGGTAAACGAGCGTTGTGATCTCGCAATGAGGGGGATGGATGTTACCCCTTTTGACTTTCTTTTTCATTTCTTTACAAATATACTTACGATGAATTACACTCAATGTGGATATTCTCATTTTAACGATGCTTTGTAGAATGTAGAGGAAATTTTATCTTTTGTGGAAACTTGAAGGGTTGGGGTAAATCGAGATAATGAGATGATGATATTTGTGAAGATACGGGGCGTTCGAATGATTTTAAAATTGAATACGTCGTTTGTTAAAAATTCACATTTATTTCTCGATTCTCACACAATAATTAGTTCGTGAAAATGTGTGCGAATGTTGAATGTTCGAAAGTAGAGGGATATACGAAAAATATTAAAAGTTGCATATTAACAGATTGTACGCCGGTCCCGCGATAATGCGGGATTTCAAATATATGATTTTAGGATTTTACCGATCAATATCAGTCATATTATTTTATCTTGAGGAAAACGGTAAAGTGGACAAAGAAGGCAATATCATTCCCTTTAAATTGTGCATTACTTAATGTTTTTAAATTTATATTGATTTAAATAGTAACATTATCATATATAATAAATTTGATGGCATCTATTTAGCCGGCGTACAATGTGTTAATATGGTTTCTTTGTAATCTTAAGATTTTCCAACATCTAGTAGGTAATACTAGAGACAATATTACAATAGTAGAGGACCTCAGGGTGACCTCACTTCAAAGGACTGGCTGCATAGAAGCAATTCTTGAAATAGCGACAAAAATCTTTAAAAAATTGAATTTTTAAAAATGTGCGAAATAGGGAATTGTGGGAAAGTAGAGTGTGCGAAAGTCAAGGATCGTTTGCAAACATATTTCTTGGAAATTTTATTTTATTAGGTTTGTAAATTTTGAGATATGTTTTCTTCAAATGGCCACCATTTTGTTTTTAGGTCGATGAAATTGATAGCAAAGAATTTTATTTTAAAATGGTCTAGTGAATTTTAAACCATCCTTTGTTTGGAAATTTTAGTGATCTGTTTGTTGAATATTAATAGCTCATTACAAAATTGTGTTTTCTTAACCCGTTTGCATCAGAAGCGCATATATGGGCACACTTTTTCTGGTCACTATCATCGAAACGCATTTATGCATTCACATTATAAGTGAATAGCAACACATATGAACAGTCCAAATTTTTTATAAAACACTCGTCGATTGAAGTACAATATCATTTTTTTAAATACTATTAGGCTTAATATTAAGAAATTTGACAGTATAGATATATTTTCGAATTTGTCATATGATGCAAATGGATTAACATTATGGAGAGGAGGTTTTTGAAATTAGAAAAGAATTTGTCTGTTTGTTTTATCAACGAAATTAAACTAATTGTAAATGTGTTAACTATCTCTTTTGGCAGAGTAGTATCCAGAAAACTATACGATCGTTAATATAGTAATTAATTGTATTCATTAAATGGTGTTAATAATATTTTTAAAGTATATGAATGCAAATTTTATAAAAATATGTAAATTTATATATACATAGCCCAATAGAGTTTCCAATAAGAGACAACATTTGTTAAAAAGTTTTTTTCTATCATTTATGTTCGACCAGCGATATTGAAAACTCTGAAAATTCAGCAAAATCCGAAGGGTGGTTTCTCTATCCCTTACAGCGAATTTCTGCCAGGAAAAATTATACTCCGCTTACCCCATAATCATCTACATTTCCAGAAAGTTTCATTACAGCCGGAATCCTCCGGTTAGTTATCTTCCCTTGTCAGTTAACTGTGAAATTTATGATAACTAGAAAAGTCAGTACTCAGGTATTTTCAAGCAATTCAAAAATCTGTTCAATCCAATATTATTTTTTAAATTTCATCTTATTTTACAATTTTATTACTCGTTCTTGTTGTCTTCTTCATATCTAATTATACAAAAATCCAATTAATTTTACTCCCAGCCTATTAAAAGTGTAATCCTCTTTCCTAAATTAAAATTGAAATCTTTGAAACTACAATTAACCATTTCCTATCGATGCACGACTATAATATCTTCCAACATTAATCACATCTCTATCAAATTAATCAAAGTAACCATAAATTTAACAACTACCACATATTCTTCAATAACCACCCCTACTTAACACTAAATTTACCAGCGTGAAATCTATTATATTTAAATATGTTAAATATGTACCTTAAAGCAAGGAAAATTAAGATGTGGAAAAGATGATAGATTCGGTAATGTATGTTTTATACGATGGACGAAGAATATTTATTCTACGGCTCTCTCATAAAACCGTAGAATTTTTGGAAAAAATTGTGTACCAGTCATTTTGACTGGCTTGGTAAATCTAGTGTTAATATTACTCTCACCCGCATACATATATAACCAACCCATTACCATCCACCTTCCATCCAAGCAAAAAACCTTTACACCCCTCAACATCCTCCAAAATCTCATTTCCCATCCGTACTGCACCCTGCTATACAATTCATATCGATATTTATAAAGTTCTTCCGCGGGGTTGCCGGTAGTACCTCCCAACCCCAATAATATCGATCGCACAGTTCTGTCCGATGGCGGGAATTTCTTCATACTTCTCATTCCCTCCTAAAAGTACACTCTTTTCCTCCTCCACTCTCCAATCATGCTTCTTCACTCTACATTCTTGTTTATCGTCCCTCTCGGAAACATCGGTAGAATCAAAATAAACCGTCGAACGTTCTCACCTGTCCATACAGCAAGCACAGGTGTCCGTGGCAGTAGTCACGCGGCAAGGTGCAACGGCCGAGCGTGACTTCTTCATTGAAATCTGCCGGGCTCGATCAGCCGTCCTGGGCCACCTCGTATCCCCGGACATTCCGGAGGAACGTAATTCGATTGTCGGGAGAAAATCGTGAGTACCATAAACCAATCGAAAGGGCGTGGGCAACGTTTTAGCGACGGTGAAACGTTGATGGTCGTTGCAGTAACGTAAAGGCTAGAGAAAGAGGGTGGAGGAAAAGGGCAAAGAGAGAGAGATAGATAGTAGAAATCAGTGGCGAGAAAAGAGAAGAAAGATTGAGCCCAGATCGAGAAAGAACCTGGAGGAAGGAAGGTAGACGGAGACATACAGAGAAAGGACGAGGAGTAAAGGAAAGAGAAGGTGAGATGGAAAAAGGGGTGCTCCTGGGTGGTGGAAGAAATTAAAACACCGAGACGTGCCGGGGCGTATGCCGGCATGGTGGATGTATGATCGTGGTGTAGATCGCAACGAGGGACGAAGGGGTAGGGAGTTGGCTGGGTGGCGCACGTTGGGATGTCAGAGGGGCGTTCTGGTGACGCATGCGTACCTGCCTCGGCCCTGACTGCACCGCAGGGTGGTTCAATGTTACGGGAGGGCACTGACCCGAGCCGGAGAATCCACCCCTCGGTGCACCGAGGTGGGTACACCCCTGGTATACGTAGGAGTCCGCCGGTCCCTGCAACCAACCCTCCGTCGATCCTCTCCCTCTTTCTGTATCCTTCTCTTTCTCCCTCTCGATTTGCTCTCTCTACCTTGTTTTACCCCATGGTACCCCGTTTCGTCTTTCTCTCTTCATCTGTCTTCTCTTGCACTCCCGTTTCCCTCTTCCCATGCTATTCAACAGCCACCACCACCATCAGCACCGTCGCCTCCGCCGCCGACATCGGCGTTGGTACCGTCAACGAGGATACAGCAGCATCGCGGCCCGGGATAACCATTATCCACCTCTCGCAAATCACCTGGACCACCGTTTACGCGATGGGGCTCGTCTTTGCCATGGTACGATTTGATGCATAGAGGAGGGGGTTTGGAGAACGATAAAGTCTGAAAGGGGAATGGTTATTGTTGAAAGTAGAAAAATAGTAAAGATGCAATGTCGGCTAATGGCTTGGAATCACTCGTTGTTTTGGTTTGTTGCGTGTGGATTGGTGGAGATGAATTCTAAGCTTATAGGCGACAAATTGGTAGCGAAAGTAGTTTAGGTGTTACTTTGGCGCGGAACGATTATGGGAATGGCGGAAATTTTTTACTTCAACGGACATGTCCACGATCGCTGAGAGAAACTTGGAATTTCACGTAACTGACCGGGATGTGAATACAATTTTTGGGAACGTATCTCTCGGCTGGTCAAAGTATTGATTTTGTAAGCGCATTGCACGAGTCGTGCATACGCTGCACTGAAAACTCTACTGGAAAACGGAAAAAACTTTGAAGCTTTGCTGCAATTACGTGTTACATACCACTCTGAAAATTCTGATAGAATTATCGAAGATATTACGGATTATAAGACAAGCTACGAGTTTTATCAATTTGAAGAGTGACAAGCACTTGCAAAGTTTCTGCTTCAATCAATACATTCAATTTATATTACTATTATCAAGTAAAAAATTTACTATGCTATAGGTGCAAAGGGTATACCCGGATAAGGATGGCAAATTTGCGAAAAATCTGAAAAATATTACAGTTAATTATTTATAACAAGCTTGAGAAACTGTGAAAATATGAACGTGGTCACATCAATAATTTAGCTAAAGATGTAAACAATTGTTGGTTTGTAATTTTTTTACTACCATCCACTGCTCTTAAAAATCTGCAAAAAATACACATTAATAATTAGGTTACTATGCAAATACTGTAAAAATATAAAAGTGGTCATTTCATATTTTCAATAAAATATTAATGTCTATAAACTTCTTTAATTTTTTAAAAATCAATTTGCCAACCAAAAATTCGGAAAAAAATTCCAAAGGTTGCACATCATTGGGTATAATATCTGTGATTTTTTCAGAATTTTTTATCACGCGAAACGGGAGAAATCGGGCAAAAACTGTAAAGTACGTTTCACCCCGTAACTACCCCTGCGGTAGGGGTAGCAGATTCATACTTTGCAGGAGGGATTTTTCCAAAGAGTCCTATCGAATGATATGCCTCAAGGTTAATTATCTCTGGGGGCATTTTTGCCACCCTTATCTGGCTGTACCCTTTCGTACTGCAAATTGTAGGATTTCTCTAATGTAAAAGCAATCTCAGGTTCAATAAACCAAAAAACATTTTTGGCTGTTCGTATTGTTGAAATCGTGCACGATGGTCTATATATTTTTTAATCGATTGGTTAATTTAATTTTCATCCCTATCCACCGGATGTATCCACGTAATTGAGAGATTAGGATCTCGCAGTGGCGCAGCGTCGTCGCAACGCGGTCGACCGGGTTCTTCAACCTCTCGGGTCGCTACCCTCTCTGTGCGGGTCTCGCCTCGACCCTGAAAAGGGGCACACTTTTTCATTCGAAAAAAGTCGAAAAAAAACAAGCGCAAATGTAAGACTGCGTGACATGAATCACTTTCCGAGGAAGAGGGTCTTGCTTTATATCAATCCATTTCCCAGAGGCTTGCAGCTGGAGAATAAAGTAATAGGTTCGAGATGGACCGAACTTTTCTTAAAGGAAGACTGCAGGTTTCCTGTATCGATTTTTCAATGATGTACGAATTTTTGTCGATTAGTTTTTGTAGATATTTAGATGTTTTTTTTTTATTTGGAGAAACCAAAGTTGGATGAAGTTTGATTTTGTCGACAGCTGGAATTTTTTTTAATGTGATAGTATATTTTATGGAAGTGGAGAATTTTGCTAGATTCTAGTGTGAAGTGAGTTGCAAATAGAAATTAAGACGATTTTAAGTAATATCACTGGCAGTTACATTTTATAATAGAATTTTTCATTCCTTTCTTCCCTCATAGGAACTATGTAGCATTTGTTAGTCATTTATGATAATCTTCCAGAAGAAATAATTTTTCTCAAGTAGAAAGATACTTTTATTCTTATAATAATATTACCTCTTAGGCAATACTTCCGTCGCCGTTTTCCATAGAAATGAATCATAACTTATGCAACAATTCCCAATCTTGCCACATATTTTTGTGCTGAAATATCTAAAAATAATCTTGAACCGTAACGTGCAAGCTTAGCTCGCTTTCCAAAATCATAAAATTCACATGACATTATGTAATCCTACATTTCAATTATCCCCATCAAAATACTTTCTTCAGAAATACTAAAAATCTCCATAATATATCATCCCACTAGCATACATCACAAAAAAAATTTCTTAATTTTTTTCAACACCAATCTAAGACTATGTCTCCTAGATAATATGACCACAGGGTCTTAAAGTCGCAAAATATAAAAAGAATGCAAAAAATTCCCATCGATCTTCCTTCGTCGATCTCATATCCTTCGAATCCCCATATTGCCCAATCTCTTCGCGAAGCTGCAAACTTCCGAGCAAGCAGTCTTATCCGGTCAATATTGGCCCTGGTCCACGTAAGATCAAAAAGCTCACTCGAAATAATTCAATCCCCATAGACCGGGGCAAACTCGTTGACGTAAATGGAGCCCTTACCATAGTCTCGAACGTTAAATGTCGGATGTTGGCTTCTACCGATGCCTATATAACTGGCACTTGAGACGAGCCGGCAGGGGGTTTTCAGTGGGGGTTGACTTGGCGGTTGGGTCGATTCCCTGTTATGCTAATTTGTCAACGGTCGGACCCGGGGTAGTCGACCGAGGCTCAAAAATTATTCCACGCCAAGCTGACTCTTTTTCTCACTCTCTCTCTCTCTCTTTCTCTTATCCTGTTCTCTTTCTCTCTTTCTCTCTTTGTTTCTTCCTTTAATTCTCATAGCCATGTACACGTATCCCATCGTACACCTGGCCCTCGAGACGAGACCATCGTAGAAAAATCCAGCCGCAAGAATTCGTTCCGGAAAATCATTCTTTTTTTTCCTTCCTCCACGTCTCGTAAGGACGTTGGTCGACGCATTCGTCTTCCTGTAGGCGAAAGGGCCACGAAGAAATACGCTCTTCTATTCGTCTTCGTGCGGAGATCGTCTTATTGGCGCGATAGACGGCGAGGTCGAAACGTCGGGATGAAATTACCGTCGATTATCGTCGTCTACGGTGGGAGAAATATCGTCTATGGTGTTCAGCGACAGGTAGAATCGAAGGGAGGATATAACGAGTCCGTATAAAAAGCTTACGCGGCATAAGATTCCTGGATTCTCCAGTCTTCGTTCCTGTTCGAGGGCATTTACGGAACATAGGTGTACAGACATCGAAGTAAGCGCATGAACGGTTGGAACATAGAGAGGCCGTGATTTATGTAGGCGGGAAAACTTAAGCGAAGATATATTCTTCCAGGATATGCTTTAAATCTCAAACCCAGACATCGAACTCGTTGAGATACCATTTCGTTATATTTCATTCTTATGATTCTTCTCTTAACCCCCTTGCATTATTTTCACGAGTCTGACACGTGATGAAAATTTTAAGCAAAACTTGAATATCACGAGTCTGACTCGTGGTCTTCATCTCGAATCAAATATAAAATTATTAATTTTAGACTTTGATACAAATTCATTTGAATTTCATAAAAGCTCCGTTGCGTGAAGTAAATACTGATGCGGTAATCTTTGTCAGTCACAAGATATCATATATCGGGCATTCGGTTTAGGTATGGATTCTTGCGAGTTTCCCGACAATGCCAGGGGGTTAAAATCATACATTCTATGGTGACGACTAATAATACAATTTTCCACACGACAGTCGAGAACAACAGCAAAATATCAAAGTATCAAAAGAACGTGCTTCCAAGGATTTTAACGTTAAGAATTTACGTTCGAACAGAGAACAACTCTGATCTGCGAAATAACGGGAAGGGTATTTGAAGAGTATCCCGAAGCATCCCTGGGGAAAGGCTGCTCGTGTCGACGACCGAGGAGAGCAGCCGTACAGTCCGGGATTCCGTTCGTCGGCGAGGATTCCCCTCTGTAACCGATCGAATTCGACGGAATCTCGACGAGCCGATGTTTCCGACCTGGAAAATTTGTCCGAATCGAAATCTCGTAACGATCCTATGCCATTCTACCTTCTCTCTGGATGAATCGTCTTTTTCTAACGAAAGAGCCGTGATGAAAACAGCGGCAGATACGCAATCCCGTTCGCTGTCCGTTCCATCCCGATGGAATCAGGCAGTCAACGGGGAAGAAAAATGTGAAGGAAAAAGAAAAACGAAGGGTGAGAAAGAGAAAGGGGGTGAGCCGGTGGTGGAGGGGGAGGGGGAGAGAAAGATAGAAAGAGAAGCAGGGGCGTACGTCGTTATTTCGCGGTGGATGCTGCGGGATCAATAGCGTGGAGAGCCAAAGAGCCGGTAGAGGGAGAAAGAGAAGGAGAGAAAGGGAGAGCAAAAGTGAGATGGCTAAAGATTGACACGAGAGAGAGAGAGAGAAGAGGAGTGGGAGGGTGAGAGGGAAAGGGAGAGAGAGAGAGAGTGAATGAGAGATTCTGGTCATAGTGGGGTTGATTAAGGGGTAAGAGAAAGACAGAAGACAAAGGGTGACTCCCCTAGACTCCGGGTACCAACATCTACCTCTCTCGTTCTCTCTCGACAAGTCTTCCTTCCTCTTCCTCTCGATGATTTCCTCTCTCGCTCTATCCACCACTCTTACCACCCAACAACCCCAGGAGTCGATGCATCCAGGGTCGTTGCTACCGGCAGCGAACGATCCAACCTTCCGTGCGTTCGCCACCCCCTGGCTGACTCCCTAGCGCCCTGTCGTGTTATCTCTCTCCTTTCGCTTCGTTTCTACCCTCCTTTCTTTCTCCCTTGCTGCCGCCCATGCGTCTGCCTCTCGCTCGATTCGCACATGCACACGCATCGATACGCGATAAACGCGCACGGTGCAGGTGGACTCTGCATTCGTTCGTGAACTCTCAGTAGATATATATGTAATATGTCTTTCTCTGTTTCTCTCTCGCTCTGTTTACTCTCTTGCTTTTTGCGTCTGTCTTTCTCTCGCGCATTCATATTAACCGTATTGTACGGCGAGGATGGGATGCATCGCGGGTGCGTGTGCTCGTTGGCGATATCTGCTGTACATTTCGCGCGAATGCGCCGACACGCACGCGAGAAGAAAGACGACGAGGACGTTGACGACGATGCAGGCTACTGCCCACCTTGTGGGATCATCCGCGCGGCAACTTTTCAAGGACGCGCCGATCGGGACACGCGTAGGCAAATAACACGAGCAAAATGATATTCGCACGTTCCAATGCGGCAGGAATTTGTAACGATTTGCATTTGTGGCTGGTGTGAAGATGTTATCGATTTGTGACATGGAAAGAATGAAGTACTGTAATTTTGAAATATTAAATGAATTATGAGTTATTAGTAGAGTTTATAAAATTCGATGTGTTTTTATGGGAAAGTGGATAATGCGGGATGAGTTATGGTACCGTGTCGAGTTATGGTGAAGTTAAGCTTCTATGGCAGATAATTTTCTGTCATAATAATCTCCACCTTGGGATTTGATAATAATTTCATAGATTTAATCGTACTATCCTTCGATAGTCATAATTATTTCTACCGTTTAGGCAAACTAAATGTCGATAATAGAAAATCATGTTTTATTAACTTCGATTAAATAATAACAAATTTAACAGTAGATTTACAATTGTGATTATATAGCTATTTTTACTAAAGTGAACCAATTTGACGCACAAGGAAGTTGAAGTTTTTTTGCAATGAAAATAGTTTCAAAATGATTTAGATAAATAATATATATTATGTAATGTGAATAATGAGATTCACACTCAGGATCCGCCAAATAAAGGAAAACTTATGACTTTGGACCTTTTGCATTAACACTATTTCTACCACGATTTTCTGTATTCCTATTTCGACCAAAAGGTGTCTTTTGACACCTTTTCGTTTGAATGCAAATAATTGCCAAAACTGTTGGGATTTCAAATTACCAGTTAAATGTAGATAATTTGAGGAATATATTTATTGATACATTGATGTGTATTTATTAGAAATTATTTTATCAGCTTGCAAATTCTAGCAGCGGTGTGCAGCTAGTTTTAAAGTCACTGCAGCGGTGTACGCTAAAATGTAACATGGCGGGAAATAAGCCAATATCAAAGTTATGCAGTAATTCCAGTATTTTCTGTTATAACTGACATAGGGATTCTCTAATCTGATTATAATTGATATGGTGCTGCAAAATAGTGTTGATATTTATATGTAAAATGATTTTAAATTAGACGCTGTCATGAAATCCTCAAAGTGTCAAAAGACACCTCATGGTAGAAATAAGTATACCATATGCACATTTTTGAATGATTTTGAAAATGACATTGCTGAATTAATTTAACAACTACTATATGAAAAGTCAAAAAATAATTGTTGAGAAATGATTCAACTTAGAGAATAATTTTAAGTTAAAATTTGGAAGGTGTCTTTTGACACCTCTTGGTAGAAATAGTGTTAAAGTAACTCGATTCGTTCCAAGAGCGATTTGGTGTGATGTACGGAATGATTTGGTTTGATAGTGAGGACTTGTGAGAGTTTTGAGTTAGAATTAAGAATTTGATTTAGAATTTGAAGATGACTCTCACAATTAGTTGATCTTGAGTAATGATGAACTTGGAGATGAACTTGAGACGTATAACTATGTCTTTGAACTACAGAGTTGAACTGACAATGAGCAATGAACTAATGAACTAGGGTTTTTAAAGATTTTAGAAGAGCAGAGGGGGTAGGATGACGGAATTTGGGAATCTAGGGGTAGGAATAAGAAGTTGGACCTTGGATAAGGATGATGACTCGTGGATGAGTAAGGAATGGTGACTGTGTTAGGGAATTGAGGTGCAAAACAAGGAGTAGGATTTTGGACTTTGAGATGGTGAATCAGTGTGATGATGGATGTTGAGCGAGTCGCGTACAAACTATTTTTACTTATACAATATTCCTTAATGTTATCTTACATACTAATGATAGGTAGGAATTTTGATACATTA
Source organism: Cerceris rybyensis (assembly GCA_910591515.1). NCBI lineage: Eukaryota > Metazoa > Arthropoda > Insecta > Hymenoptera > Crabronidae > Cerceris > Cerceris rybyensis. The sequence goes on from OU342789.1 coordinate 35,389,634, forward strand.
CAATTATTACAAAATTTATTGAAATCACTTTTTCTGAAATACATTTTCCGTAAACATTTCTATTACATTTAACACAATGGTTCTTACATCCATTTCTATTTCTAATTCTTCTGTGCGTCAGTAGTATGAATTTTTGTCAATGGAATTGAAGTTTTCTCGACATCTTCTCTATATCAATTGAATTTATATATTTCTATTGAATATCCGCAAGTTTCCCAGGCCTGATGTAAGCTATAAATTTTACGTGTTATGCGATTAACTGTTAAACCATTTTATGACTCAAATTGGCTCACGACCGTAGCATTAAATAACACGAAATGAAAGAGTCTTCGGGGGAAAGGAATCAACACATACATATATCAAGTTTTATTTTCTTTCATTTAAGTTTTATATATACACTAATCAAATTTGTAATCACTTAAATTGTCTCAATCCATAAATCTAGTGTTAAAATATGATCACGTAAAAAAATAAACAACCATAAGATCCACAGTTTCCAAGTAATTGAAATCAATTAAACTCTTATCTTAAACCTGAACCTTCCGCGCCATTTTTCAAGTTCCCGTACAATCACCCTTCCATTCCCAGAAATATCTGCCAACTTTTTCGTTCTCCATCAATTCAAAGCTGAATAAAAATTCTCGTCATCCAACTTGGTGAACAAACAAACGTCTTTATGTTTAACGTATAATGCAGCAGATTCGAAAGAAATCGTTAAACCGTCAAAGAAGACCGTAATCTCGAGAGAGTTTTGGGTTTGGCTTGCCCACAGGACTCCGTAGCCGGAGGCTCGAACAGGATTCCCGTGGCGGCAGACTCTGTCGAGCGAGCAACAAGAAGGAACCCACAATTTCTGAGGGCATCGTTTTCGTTCGTTCCCTTTGTTCGCTCTTACCTTGAAGGTAAGACGATGAACGTGAGTTCTCGCCCTGTCGAGTTCAAAATTCGAGAAGTCCGATATGTCCTCTCTGTAATGTACGGACCCTCCGCTTGTTTAGTATATAAGATAACTATAGGAATATTTTGTAAACGCAAACATTTGTACGCCGTCAAACTAACTTCCATCGTCACCTCTGATTCACTACTTCAAATCCAGATCTCCTAGTTTTCCATCCCGACCTTTCAACTTCGTAGTATCGTCACTGCTCCTTACTCATCTCCGAAATCACCGTTCTAAGTCCGAAATCCTACTTTTTACTTTGACCTTCGCCTTGCATCCATCATTATCACTACTCCCACTCCTTCTCCAAAAGTCCCTTAACCCTTTGCGGAGGGAGACATTTTTTAATATTGACAGATAATCATTAATTTGATGATCTAAAACCAACTTTTTATCAGAAATTTGGGTTATTAACACTAGATTTACCAAACCAGTCAAAATGACTGGTGCACAATTTTTTCCAAAAATTCTACGGGTTTATGAGAGAGCCGTAGAATAAATATTCTTCGTCCATCGTATAAAACATAAATTACCGAATCTATCATCTCTTCCGCATCTTAATTTTCCTTGCTTTGAGGTACATATTTAACATATTTAAATATAGTAGATTTCACGCTGGTAAATCTAGTGTTAATGTGTATAAAATATAAATTACTCCACTTTTAATCACATCTCACCGGTTGTATTTCAATTTTTTCAATTTTAATCGTGTACACATACGACGATAAATTATAATTATATTTTTCCTCCAACTGCATATATCTATGCGTCGCTAGTCGGCAAAAGGTTAAAAACCCCGTATTCTCTGCCCATTCAGGAGTTCATTTAGTTCACTCAGATCATTCAAACTATTCTTACAACTAACATACAATACGCCGAATCGCTGTCCGAACGAATCACGACATTTTAATATATAAATTCAGAAGTACAAGTTCTCTTTATTTGGCGGATCCAGATCGCGAATAGCATCATTCGCCATTACATCTCTACTCTCTATCCTTTCAGCTTTTCTTCCATCCTCTCTCTTCTCACGGATCGATATGATTTAAATGCTCTGTTTCAACGAGTACCATAAGGCAAATCTCAGATTTCTGATAATGAATTTGTTCAACAAGATATACATCTTTATCGTGTATATCCTTTTGAGTACAAGTGTCTTAATCGTTAAGAACGTTCGTGAGGTTACCGTTAAAAACGGAGTCGCACGTTTTCATGAAATTTGCTCAGAGTTTTACGGCTCGTAAAATTCATTTGGCACTTAAAACCTCTTTTCCCGTTGTCCGATTCAACGGAGTTTGTTGAAGTTACTGAGCCGCACGAGAAACGAGGGAAAGATTTACGAGCACCTTTACGTGCTTCTGATTCGAACAGCCGAAAAACTGTGCCGAGAAATCATGAAATTCTGATACGACAGTTGCAACAACGTTGAAATCTAGTCGATGGAAAGAATATTTATCAGAAATGGTATCCACGTTTTCAGTGATCCGTAGTGGTACGCGATATGAACGATTGTTTCGTGAATTCGCGGTTCGCGATGCGGATTTCAGTTACTATTTTAGCGACGAAAAAATCCGTGGGGCGCGAAACGTGCTAAAACAATGCCGATACTGCTTAAAACAAAACCCTTTCACCGCGAGGCCTTCTATTCTTCCGAAAGTTTCGAATTTCGCGAAGCACGAGACTCTTCATTTCCTCGCTACGGTCTTCTCCTCTTTCTCCTCGTTCTTTCTGCTCCTTTTTCAACCCGACAAACGAAGTTCGGCCGCCTGTCGAAACGATGAATCCAACGAAACATTCAGGAGCATCGCCGTGTCCCTGGCTGTCGTGGCTCTCCGAGGGGAAAAGTATATTATTACATTGAAAAAAGAAATTTGCAAACAACACTCGGAAACCTTTCAGATTTTGGTGATTCTCGAGATAACATTTCGTCCTCTTTTTTCTTTTATTTTTTTAAATGACAATTTCTCGACCTCGTTTCGAGACTTAAAGCGAGTGCTAATTATACGACCTGAAAAAGAAATATTACCAAAGGCAATGGAAATTGTTAGTGAGGCAGAAGGAGTTCGTGTTACGTTGTTGCATCGTTGCACGATCGATGATGCTGAAATCTGCTGTAAAAGTGGAAATTTATGAATTCTCGAGGGAAGAATTAAATCCGTTGAGTTTGCGGAACGTAGAAATTCGGGTCTGTGCCGAACGAGACTTCCTTGGTAACCGTTTTCCCCGTTTGATATCGATTAACCTCGTCGAAACCTTTCAAGATGAAGAATATGTATATATCAAACTATTTACTGCTCGAGCTGCTTATAGAGGGCATTATACGTATATAAAGCGAAGAAACGAAATTTACTGCGGTCTATTACAGAAATGTGAAATTTTTAATCGAATGGAGCAATTGTTTGGACTCGAACCATTAAAATTCTAGTCTTTCATTTTATCTCATTTTTTCCATCTTCAAATGAAGAATGATTGACGTGTTGCGAATAATGCAACTACTTATTAAACTTATTTATAAACGAAAGAAGAAACAGCAGAAAAATGACGTTAAGTTGACATTAATTTTCGGTAGAACTTCGTCGAATTTATAAAGAAGAGAAATTAAAAGGCACCTTTACTTTTCGGGAAATGGGACAGACTTAGGGGATTATACTACCCTTCAAAGCTTCATCCCTCTCGTGCTATCTTAGAAAGCGTGGAAGATTTCAAAAGAATCCCTTACACTTTATCTTACTCGTGAAGACATGAAAAGCGATATCAGAGATTACACGAACACCCCCATAATTCTAACAATCCACAAAATACAATTAATCTCGAAAATCTCTGTTATTCTATCCTTCCTAAAAGCTAATCATCATGAAATCACAAGGAAACTCTCTATTAAATTTGAATTCCCCAAAAAACACCTAAATTCCTATCGAATAAAAAATCTCTCGCACCTGGAACTGGTTTGTTTCTCCCCCATAAAATAATTAATACCATCGCGTCGGTTCACGCGCCGCAGATTTACGCGCGGCAGCGTGTAACTTTCTGGAAGCCGAGCCGATGCATCTCGTCTTTCTGCCTTCTATGTGCCTTCGAGCGATAATAATTATTATATTATCATTAGCCGTTAGTCATCCGGGTGCACGTAGGAGAAGAAGGCGAGGAGACCTTAACGCGAGGATTCGTGGAACGGAATCCGAGGACACGACGGAAGGTGAATCTCCTTTATATCTCTCCCTAGGTGATGTGCGCGCGCAGCCTCGTATGCGTGCGCACGCTCACGAGCGCGAAATGTAAACACCAATATCGAGGGAAATTTGCACCTATCGTCGTTTCACGCTCGCACACGACCGATACGGACACGCGAATCACAAATACGAGCGTGAACGCGTCCGCAAATAATCGTCCGGACTACGGGTGGTTCGTTAATATGTACGCGCACATTAACGCACCTCCGGCACCAAGGTACTCGATGCGGAATATATCCGCGGCAACTGAGCGCGCTCGTACGAATGCGCGTATTGATACGTAAACGGATATTTCATAAACAATTCTATCCGTAAAATACGAATGGTACCACTCTCTCGTACCGTCGCGTTTATACAAGTATGGATACAACGAATGTGTACGGTACAACAGGCTGTATCATCTTCCATCATAATCATGGATACACGACCGCGTATACCTACATGTTGGCGCACGGTGCATACATAAATAGGGACGCACACGTAGAGGCCACGCGTAAACATGAATATTTATTTTCTGCTGCGTCACTAAATATTATTCATTACCTATTCGCATTTACATGAAGACCGTATAAGGTAGAGACGCGAGTACGTGCACGCGCACGCGCGAACGCTCGCGCACGCTTTCGTACAGGAGAAGGCAGAAATTAAATACGAGGAGGATCAACGTGTATTTCTATCTTTCTCTCCATTTCTCGATCTTCCTGCCTCGATCTCGCATGCTCTTATCTCTCGCCGTGAGGACGGTGGCCCCGTCTACATCTTTTCTCCTTCTCGGTATTACGAGCATTGAAAATACATTAAGGGCCTTTTACACCGCGTGAGCGCACGCATATTTACTACTGCCGGTATCTTTCCATCTGATACGAATATTCAGGCGAATTCGCAATCGAGTCAAGATTGCGCCTCGTAAAGGGCAGAGGGAAAGAAGAAAAGAGAAAAAAAAGAGAGATAGAAGAAACAAGTGAGCGAGAAAGCACAGAAAAGTCCATTCGTCTAAGTGCAACGGTGCACGCACGATCACCGTCTTTCGGAGCCGCACCGTTTTGCAAATGCATGGTTGGGACGCCCTCGTGTCACGGCCGAGATTTCATCATTTTTATGGACGATAACGGTAGGAAAACGATGAATCGGGCTTCCGCGTAGACCTCTCGAGAGCAGAGTACTCACTCCTCCGAAAGACCGACGATATTCCCTCTCTTGCTGCACGATGACGTTTTACGATAGGATTTTCAGGACGATGAAATCGACCGTATTGTGCGCCATCTCGATGATGAAAATGCGTTGTACATGCTCGTAGTCGGGGTAGCAATTTTTTTTTTTGCTAAATGACGAGGTGTTTTACGGTATTGAAGAATGCGAGGGGAAGTAAGCATCGAATTATAATAGATTTTTCCATCTGTTACCAGGGATGCATTTAGTCTTTTTTGTTGTGATATTTTTGGAAATAGGTCGCTATATCATTGATTTGAGTGTATTTTGTTGGAAAGAGTTAGTTATACTTAGCAGTGGCTGACGCTACGGTCAACGACTCTTCACTTTTATGACATAAAGGGGATGGTATCGGGGAAACCGTAATTAATATGGTTTGAATTTAATTTACATATTTTCACTGGAATATTACTTGAGCACTATTTATTTTATTAATTTTATTTTGTAAATTATACGTACCGTAAAGTTCATTACTCTTGTATCTAGTTTTATTTTTCAATTTTTATACTGTCAAGTTATATTTATTAACTTCCAAATTCAATTCACAGAGGAAGCTTGTAATTAATAGACTTCGGCTTTTTATACATTTATGACAAAATGAATACGGCTAAAATATACAAAAAGAACATAATATAATAATATATCTAAAATATCCAAAATATCGTATTCGTTGTAATATTTATCGAGTGCAACAAATCCCTTAATAGGTTCTCCTGTCTTAGCTGTATTTGTTAAACTTAAAATTTGCATAAACATCCGGAGTTTAGTAGGTAATTAAGTAAATCGAGTGTTAGAAGTAAAAAAAAAAAGCAAACGGAGAACAGTAATTTTCCGTGGAAGTACACTGTAAGAAGATGCAAACCTTTAAAGTTTCTTTAGTTTTTATTTTCATCCTATACTGTTAACATAGCGTAAACGATAGAAAGCCAATTTTCGTACAAAAATTTTACCTATTAGTTCTATCAAAATACAAAAAAATGCTCTCGTGATCTTACATTGAATTTTGTTTTAATCATAGCAGTCTGTATATTCTAACAAGATTGAAATATTATCAGAATTTTCCAATGGAAGTCTTCTTCAGCAAACTGTCGATATCGCTGCCAAATTGTACACCTACGCACAGAAACAAACGAATCTGTGGTGACACGTGCAAATTAGAAATCGTTTCCATTTCTCCGACAAAAAGAAGGACGAAAATGGATTTGCGGTAACACGCGTGGCATCCGACCATCGAGACGCATTTCCAGAGTCGATCGAAATTTGACTCGCAGAAATGCATCAGCAAAACCGCCAGAGTATTCTCCCCGCAAATTAGAAAACCACCATTTTTTCGATAAATCGAGAAAAGTGAGACGAGCAGACGGCTGAAAACTCGTCGCACGTACGTCGAAACGATTGGTTCGCGGTTTCCGCGCATTCGACAAATTCAGCGCGGAAAATTTACGAAATTGACGAGACTCCGCAAACAACGAGCAGGAATTCTCTCATTTATTCTTTACACTGATCGAATCCCTACTTCAACTTCGTTTTCGGTTAACTGAGCGAAGAAATGGTGGTAACATAAAATCCTACAGTAAGAATGACTACATTAACACTAGAATTACTGGCATTAAATCTATTATATTTCAATACGTTAATACATTAAGCGTAGGCTACATTTGGTCGTCTCTGAGCAACAAGTAACTAAAGAAAATATTTAATACTTTATAAATTTTTGCAAAATTCGACCCGAAAGTTTTTGAGGGTGATCATCTTTTGATTTTAAGGTGTGGGAATGTCCATATGAAAGAAGACAAATTATTTATTATCGCGGGACCGGCGCTCAATGTGTTAACACTTTACCGACCGGTATTTTTTTATCATCCTACCCCCTTCTGACCGATCACTTGGCCATAAATACTTCCTTGATACAGATATCTGTTCGAAAATTACAAATTCTCATCACTGAGTCCTCAACACAGGTAACTGCAATGATAAATGATAATTTATTAATTGGAGTGGCAACCAATTAGGTAATAAGTTAAAACTTCAAAGGCGTTGGGTCCTGAAAGCCTATTAATAAGTACTTTGGAAAAGTTACTTTTAAGTAAGTACTTTGGAAAAAGAAAAAAGCAATAGGTGGAAAAGAGAGTTGGTTCTGTAATCAGTATTTTACAAGATCAACGTAGAATATCTGCTCTGTTGCATACCGACTTAATTCTTTAAGATTTCATACTCAAATATTTCTAAACGTAACCGTTTTTCCCTCAAAATATGTTTTGAAGACCTTTGGTCCTAAGGAAAAGCAATCGCCCTTTTGGAAACTTACTCGCGAGAAGTCGGGGTCATCCGAACCTGCCACCAAACTGTTGTAAAACCTTTAAAAAACCAGTCTCATTACCAAAATCAGACAGGTTAAATCTGGAATTTTGTACTGAATTGCTGACACTTCGTATCTCGACAGACGTTACCCTTAAATTGTTAAAACTCCGAGCGCGCAATAGTTCTTCTTAAATAAAGTGTTGTTGACCACACACGGAATACAACACAAAATTTGCTCTATGACTTCTCCTGTAAACTTGAAAAACTTTTGGAAAAAATTAGGAACTTTGACATTCTTGGTAGTTCTAGTATTAAACTGATGTTTCCTAGAACATCATTTACTTAATCGACTTGCATCAGTAATTAATATAATGATGCAGAGAAAAAATTAATAACTCTAAAACATTTTAAAAAAAACTCTATTTTTCCCATGTAAAAAATAATCAAAATTAAATATTCACATTGAAATTCATAACAAAAATATGGTCAAAGTATATTAGCTATTTTCCACTACACGATACCTTAACACAAGGGTCCTATTACTTTAAGGCACCTCAGAACATTTTCGTTCAAACATCGACTCAAACTTCGGAACTTAAAGTATCGATACTTTGTAAGTTCCCATCATCCTGTCAGAAACTTCAATCAAACTACCCCCGACAAATTATTGACCTTATCCTCAAATCAATCTAATTCAGTAAACTTAACCGACTGGGGGTATAGAATACAAGTTGTTAAAGGTTTACCCTCACAATCAGTGTATCTGAATTCAAATCTCTCATCACCTCTACAAATTTTGTATTTTTCCTACATGACATATACATATCATCTCCTCCGTGGTTCGAAACCCATCTATAGAAGTAGATTCTACTCAAAATGACGATAGTAATCGAGGTTAAAAGTTTATTCAGTTCAAAAATTTATATCATCTCCCCCATGATTCGATACCCACCTATAGCAGTAGGTCACACTCAAAATAACCATAGTAATCGAGGGAAAAAAATACAACTAAATACCGAAAAGGCTGAATAAATTTCTAATTATTCCTGCATGACGTATATATATATCATCTCCTCCATGATTCGACACCCACCTACAGCAGTAGATCCTACTCAAAATAACCATAGTAATCGTGGTTTTATTAAATACCAAAAAGGCTGAATAAATTTCCAATTTTTCCTACATTACATGTAAACATTGCACCATCTAACTTTTCGAATTTGAATCGGCTATAAAAAAACAACTAATGCATATTTTTTCAAAATTATGAGTTTATTAGAAAGATTAGACATTTTCATTTAAGAATGAAACACAACATCATTCAAATGACTGCCACGACTGGTTCGACAGTACTCCATTCAATCAACCCAATTTTTCAGTACATTTTCGATTGTTTGGGCTTCAATCGCATGAATGGCAACTTCGATTTCGTGTTTCAAGGCATCAATCGTCTCTGGGTGGTTAACGTAACACTTATCCTTAAGGGTTCCCCACAAAAAAAATCCAACGGGGTCAAATCACCACCCAAAGACGATCGATGCCTTGAAACACGAAATCAAGTTGCAATTCATAACATCGAAGCCCAAACAATCGAAAAGGTATTGAAAAATTGAGTTGATCAAATGGGGTACTGTCAAGCCAGCCATGGCAGTCATTTGAATGATGTTGTGTTTCATTCTTAAATGAAAATGACTAATCTTTCCAATACACACATAATTTTGAAAAAATATTCAATAGTTTATTTTTTATAGTCGATTCAAATTCCAAAAGTTAGATGGCCCAAACTATACACATCATCTCCTCCATGATTCGATACCCACCTATAACAATAAGTCCTACTCGAAATGACCATAGTAATCGAGACAAAAAGAATGCAATAAAAAACCAAAAAAAGCTGAACACGTACATAAACCCCGATCTCATCCGATCATCCACACCAGCCAGAACCTGATGCGTGAGTAGGGTTAAGGACACGCGGCCCGCAGACGTCAGCCAGGTGGCGCCCGAATTACAAGGTTTGCGCAAACGTGCGAAGGAGAGCGCGTAGCTTCGAACGCGACTTACGTACTTGCGTATGTAACACGCGAACATATTACGAAACGGTAAGAACAACAACGGAACTCATGCAGTAACAACAATAACAACAACAGAAATAACAACAAGGTAGGGGGGACTGGTCGGTGGCGAGTCTGACGAGTCCCAGGTGGGAGGCAGCTGCCAGGCGGGCAACACCTGCTCCTCTTCCTTCCTTCTTGGACAGACGGGACCCGTTTGGAGAATCGGAAAGAGGCTCACCTATCTTCTCCATGGTTTCTTTCTCTCGAAGGTAACCCTCCGTTCGTCTCTTTCTGACGGGAATCGTCGCACCGTTGCCTCCTGCATGCGGGTGCACGGCAGGTGCTGCATTTTTCTTCTGCCACCTTCCTCTCGTATTATTATTTCTGATGTTCTTCTTCCCTCACCACGAGACACCACTGACGCGTGGTCCTGCTTTATTTCTCAATAACGGACGTCTTTTATATCAAGGATCTTCAGGAGGATCCTTGTCGATTGGGTGTTGTTTGTTTGCCTTTTGAAATTTTGTAGGAACGTTAACCCTTTGACCTTCAGTAACGAGAGGGATTTGTAGTGTGGAGATTGGAATGGTCTTTGGGACTATTTAGTAGGAATAAGTAACAGTGCACGGCACCATAAAATTGTTTTCCTGTTATTAGTGGTCCTGTTATTAGATATGTAGTGTTGAGATTGGAATAAAAAACTTTGAAAGTTATTTGGGATTATTTAAGTGGAGTAGTTAACAATGTATGGCAACATAAAATTGTTTTTCTGTTATGAGTTTTATTTTCACAGTATCTGATATCGAAGAAGTTACTATTAATTTTTTATTTCAATAAGTCAATGCTTAAGTATTGTATATCATATCGTTAGATAAATCATAGGTGCAGGGGGTTAAAATTGTCTGTTGTATCGTTCAATTTTCTGCTAGAAGCAGCAGGTTTAAATTAAAATTTCACGTTCTACGATTCGTTTCATTCATCTTCGATACGTTTCTTGAATGTTAAGCAACATTTCACGACGAAGAGAAATTGGCACATCTAGATCATTTTTCTTCGCCAACGCTCCCCTTTTCTTGACGTTTAAGCCAGAAAGACGATATTGCATTTCTTCATGCGGGCGCAAGCCGGGGAGGTACTTCCTAACACGCTGCTGTTATTCGCGGCATCTTTCCATTGTTTGGCACAAAAGTCCGTGAAAATTCGTTCATACTATTTCAATAAACCGATTAGTTTACCAGAATTTATCGCTAGAACAGATACTTGAATATAAGTCAAGTGTCTGCTGTCATTGTATTATAGTTATGTGCTGAAATTGGTTGTTTTAAAGTAAAACACGTGGCGTATTAAAACTTTATCGTCTGATATTTTTTGTTAACATCCTACGCACTTCTGACCGGTCACTTGGCCGCAAAACTTTCCTGATACTGATATTTTTTTCAAATTTGAAATTCTCGTCACTGAGTCCTTGACACAGTAAACCATAGTAATAAATAACAATAGATTAATTGCGGTGATAACCGATTAATAAGTTAAAAGTCCAAAACTTTCAGGCCCAAAAAGGCTATTAATAGGCTACCGGTTGGTAAAGTGTTAAGCGCAGCATTGTTTGTATTCCATCATGAAATATTGTAAACAACCGATAATGGCAATTTTGTTGTTCTAAAAAATGAACGTTCTCGTTTGGAAGAAATATTCTTCCATCAATTAGTATTGTCAGTTGTGCACTTACGAGTTGGGCCCGTTTGATATGCACAAAATAAGTAAATAAAGAACAGAGACTGAGATGGTTGAGAAAATTTCGGTAGAACATAAAGGTCAAAGAGAACCTGAAGTTAAGCATGAATAAGCATGGAGATACTACAAAGTACGTCGCTTGCGCAGAGTCGTGATTTCATCCTGTGTACTCTAATTATTGCTTTAGTCTCTTTACAGCTACCTCGCATTCATAATTTCTTATTTGAAAATTTTATCTGAGGAGCCAAGATATTGCTTGGAGTTATCACGCTTCCTTACGAAGCAATCATTGTTTACGATCTTTATAAATTATATGATTGTTTGTATTTATATTGCTTTACAAATTTTTACTTGATGTTTTTCACGAATTTCATGATATGGAAAGGTCTTCCATTTTTTTCGTAAGAGTTATATTTGTATTCCATTACACCGAGAAAGTTTAGCATCCTCGTTGTAATGTATGCTAAATTTACGCACAGATAGGTGTTAAAGGATTTGAAAGTTTACAATTGTAATTTAATCAAATTTGGGAAGGAAAATGTAAATTGTTTCTTTATTGAGCATTGACGTATAATTATTACTAATTGACATCAACGATGAGTCGACGTGGAAGTACTGACGTCATAAAGCCTCATGAAATGCAATTTGCAGCCCAAAATCAATACACAATGAACTAAACACACACTAAAAAGAGTAAATGTAACCCCATCGAGGATCCTAAAGAGCAACCAGTTAATTTCCCAAATCTCCATTAAAGAATTTCGCAATATTCCAAAACCGATGCCCAGTAGGACAAACCTACGCCCACTTTTGAATTTCCCAAAATCCTCATCCAGCGTAGGCTTCAGTCTGAAAAAACGTAATTTCGTAGAGCCTCGTTAAAGTTCCAGAATGCACCCCAATATCCATGCACAATAAAATAAATCCACTCGTTAAAAATGTCAATTTGGTCCAATTTACGACCCTAAACATTAATCAATTACTTTCTCAAATCCTCATTAAAGAATTTTACAAAATTGCAAAATCGGTACAAAATAAATTAAACCTACACCCACATCTGTATACTCCAAACTCCTCGTCCATCAAACTCTTCAATCTGGAAACACGTAATTCCGTAAAGCCTCATTAAAGTTCCAAAATGCACCCCAATATCAATGCATAATTTAAATCCACTCTTTAAAAATGCCAATTTGTTCCAATTTCCTACCCTAAACATTAATCAATTACTTTCTCAAATCCTCATTAAAGAATTTTACAAAACTCCGAAATCGATACAAAATAAATTAAACCTACACCCACATTTGTATACTCCAAAATCCTCGTCCAGCATTCTACTCTTTAATCAGGAAAGACATGATTTCATAAAGCCTCATTAAAGTTCTACAACGCACTCCAAACTCAGTGCACAATAATTCACTCATTAAAAATATCAATTCACTTCAATTAACGATCCTAAACATTAATCAATTAATTCCCAAACTTCCATTATAGAATTTCCCAACATTCCAAAATCAACACCTGCTAAAGTAAACCCGCGCTCAAACAATTCCAATCCCCCCACCGTTCTCCAATCTGCAAAGAGTTAATGTCGTGAAGCAGCATTGAAAAAGTGCATTATGCGCGAACGAAGCGGTCTGCGAGCATCGTTTCTTCATCGTGTCTGTTTCTTCTTCTTGGGCTTCGGTCGCCCGTAGTCGTTTCTCTCCCGTGGCACCCTCTTCTTTGAGCCCCACCATCGGTCCCACGTGGCATGGGCGCCGGCTGTATAAACGAGCACGCGCCACCACCTGCTCCTTATTATCCCCACCCTCTTTGACGGTGCAAGGAGCACCCCTGCCCTTCCTGCAACCCACCCTGCATTCGGCCAGCCGAACGATCGACGCTCTTCTACGCGCCGTTCTTCCTGCCGTACTTCTCCACGCGTCATTGTCTCCTGCTTCGGCTGGAACGAAAACCTCTCCGTTTTACTCCCGTATCCGAGTACTCCTTCCACTCGTTATTATCGTTATTTCCATCGATGCTAATGGTTGTAATTGTTATGGCCGTTATTATCCATGTGGTTAGTAGCGCTTCGCGTGATGTCGTAATAACACGTTATTTTACTGTTAGAACGGAACGTAACCATAAATGCGTGTCGTTCCTGGAGAGATCGATCAGAGTAATTTTATTCCTATCACTGAAGTACGATGGACATCATTTTTCGAAGGATCTTTGAGTATTTTGATGGTCGAGATATTACGTGTTTTTTTGGGGGGTAGTTTAGTTAGAGGATTGTAATTATGTTGGGTGGTTACGGGGTGATAGTGGAGGTATGCATATGGGCGTTCTTGGAGAGGGGTTAACGGGATGTTTACCCTCCTTGATAATAGGTTAAGGAAAAAATTACATTAATTATTGTTATAAATATATGTATGAAGGAATTTCATAAAAAGTGGCGTCAAGGATGTTTTTAAAACTGTGAGGGGGCGAAAAGTTTTTTGCATTCAAATTGCTTGCTGTAAAGGAGAGATCAAATTTTTTTTGATCCTGAATAATTAGTTTAAAGAAATTGTCCTTCTACTGTCACATTATCAGAGATAATCAATTGCTAGTTTTTATCGAATCACTTTTTATACCATGTACAAATTTTTCTATCGATGCAACGCTGTATTCCAGTGATCAATCAATTTATGTAAATCATATATTCTATATAATAAGTACCATATCCTCTGAAATTTTGCTATAAAAAAATTAAAAGATTAAATCCTTGCTTTCGTTAAATGACAATTTAATTATTATATAAATGGATAACACCATTGCCCGTCTGAAAATTTCACTTTTAACTACAACACGAACCCGGCCAATTTCATGTATCATGTAATACCACAAATATTTAACCAACATTAAAGTTTCAATATCGACATTACGCATCGATGTTAATAATCACAGTAACGTACAATTGCTAATGATAATTCATGTCGGTACATGGCGCACAAATTCTCGGAATGCTTTGAGGAAACTTCCTCGATGCTGTAATTGCAAGTAAATCAATTTCCGAGGCACACCGGGGCGATCGATACATCGAGTATGTATCACCTCGCTAATTACCACTTTGCTATACCCATAGAACACGTTCGTCATCCTACAACAGTATCTAATTTACCATGGAAAGTACAAGAACAGATAACACGCGCACTAAAAACGGCAATTTCGTATCTTAAGGTAGTTGTCTCATGATTCGAAATAAACAAGAAGTTGTTCAAACTTGAACTATATATAAATAGATATGTAATACATATGATAGTGAAATTTGATGACCGTTCACCACGTTATACGCTAAATAATTGCAATTAAAAATGATACTTTTGTACACACTGCATTGGAAAAGCGTGGGAAAGTAGTATATATTAATTTTTATTGTGACGAAAATAAACAACGTTGAAACGAAAAACTACAGTGTAATAGAATAATATATTCTGAATCATTTAGAAAAAAAAAACATGCTGTTACCAGTTAGTTTTTCATAAATATGGAAAAATAAAGTCTTCGTTTCATAATTATTAGTAGAGGAGAGGATATTACTATAGATACCATATGACAGTATACATATGTACAGGTTAAACAGATAACCTGATAACCAGTGTACGTGTGTACATATACGGAATAAGCACAATGTGTGTTTCAATAACGTAGCATAATTAAAGTGCAGATTTAAAAATTTTTTTCAAGTTGCATTATGATTAATTTTGGATTTTAGTTTTATTTTAATATCAAAAACTCTAAAATGAAATATTTTATATTTTGGAACAACTTCCTAATACATTCCGTAGAAAATACTAATTTTATTTCTATGGGGGGATGAACCCGATCTAGCGATGGTACCTGCGTGGAGCAACTACCTTAAGGACTTCAACGGAAACAAAACACTCTACAAGTACTCTCCTTGAATTCAAGTTGTCTCCTATGAAATTTTCCGCTTTATGTAATGCTCCTTATATAATCTTTATTATTACGGAATAAAATGGACTCTCTTGAAACCCATAACCAATCGAAGCGGCTATCGTATCGTCGGAAAAGCACCCCCGTTGACAAGAACAATACCTCGATACCGGTAGTCTCGTCCTCTACTCTTTTATACATCGAAAGGTGCATTCTATAAAACCTAACAATTCGACGTGTCCAACGTCGATAAAGGGGAAAGGAAGACGTCGGAGAAAAAGGTATTGCATTCGATCGAAGGAAGAAACGATTGCAAACCATGGAGAGAAGTCTACCCTCGACGCGCACCTATTAATTTCATTGTCTTTGTCGCGGAGCCAGTCGGGGGTCGAGGGTTGGAATTGCTCCTTGAAATATTCAGCAGTCTGGCCTTGGACGGGGAACGGTACGTGAAGGGAGAGGGTTGAAAATGCAGGGGTTAGTGCCGATCCGTGTTCTACGAAACGTAGACCTTGGAGAACGACCGGCGTAGCACCGGGGACGATGTCCTCATCGACGAGGAGGACGACAATGACGAGGACGATGACGCCGGCTGAACGTTGTCTTCTCTCTTATATACAGCTCGTCGTTACACCCTTCGCAACGACTGCAGCCCCGGAATCGGCTAACCCTTAGCGAGACTTTCTTAATTACCAAGCCATAAATAAAGGCAACGTGAAAATGCGGAAAAGGGATGTAATTAATTCTGTAACGTCGCGTCGCGAGGGTACCACCCTCTAAAGGCGAGCGAGCTACTGTTTTTTAATTAATTATAACCCCGTGTAGTATCAAGAGCTATTCCGTGACGTCGTTATAATATGGGAGGACATGGTTTTAAACGAGACTTAACGTTGGTAAATTCGGATTATTTTTCAAAACAAAGAGCATTGAGACGGGTGGGAGACTAAGGGGACGATAGTGTGCGTTTAAATTGGTAGGAGAAATTAAAGAATGAAATGGTGTCGCGTTTTCTACTTTGATTAAAAGGATAATATAAGCTGGTGGTGTACGTATGAGTTGTAAACGGGTGGATGGGAAAAATACGGGGTGTTTTGTTTAAACGTTGATTCAATGGTGGATTTATGTATAGATTTATGTCTCGTGCATCGAGTCGACGACGGAAATTCATTGTACTCAATTTACAGGTTTAACTTGCAATTAAAACTGGAAAATAATTCAAAGAGTACAATTTAATCATTGAGGAATAAATTGTCAAACAAATATTATTTACTGACTTCTGTTATCGTTAGTGAATAATCCCAACTGTGCTTGTGTGAAAGTTTATTCATAGACATTACTCTGTTAGCCCATAATTCCACATTAAGAAAAAGCCAGCAAAAGTAATTAAAAGTGTTATTAAAATCATCAAAACGACATTTCAAAACTGCCAATCAAAAGAATAATTGTACCGCTATGATTGTACACATTTTAAACATATTTTATCAAAATATTCGTTATTATTCGGAGAACGAATCTCTATGAATTTGTAATTAATTAAATTCAAGAAAGAAATAACAATTGCATGTAAAATGAAATACAACAATATTATAGATATATGGAAACATATCCCAATTAGAATTTCCTTCAAAGCGTGGTATAATGATAAATTGACGGGTGTGTTCCAACATTGAAACAGAGTTCAGCGATATAAAATCTCACGTGACATCTGCACTCTGAAACCAACAAGAGATAACGTATATCTCGTGCCATCAAACTCTGTACCAAGTGCATTAGCATGAATCATTGCGACGTATTGGAGCGAAGCCTCGAAAAGCAAGCTCCAGGAGCCTCAAGAAATAAATATGAATGCATAGACCCATCGCAGGTTAGAGTTCATCGTGATGAAGGCACGATGCTAATCGAAGTTGCACCTGAAGAAGAAACGACGTTTTATCGCACCTGACGGCTGCAATGGCAACGATATGTATTGTTCGAATTCCGTTCATCTAACATATACATTTTATGTGGTCTTCTATACGTTAGAACGACGTTTTGTAAAGTGATATACAAGTGGAAGATTGTCATATCAAAACAATCCGATTATCGCGTATATATAATAATTTGAAACTGAAACACGGTACAATTAATTCTCTATGACTTTAAGATTATGTGACGCATGTTTGTGTCGTTTCAGATCGTTTTCTGACTTTGTTAATTATATAAATATTCAATTTTACAAATTTTTTAAGTAATTGAATAGTTAGAAATGAATTTAACACATTGGGTGTTTTGTATCGTATCATTGAGAATGGAGCCGGAAAGTTGTTGAAAAATTTGGACGAATTTCATTTTTACAATAATTAGTGTACGTTGGAAACTGCTTACTTTTTAAATTCGAAAATACTCTTAACTTTGCAAATCTAAGTGACTGGTGTTACTAATCGCTATTTTTTTTATATGGTCTATGCAGAGATTTCGGAAAACGTACTTTTAATGGCCCACATCCAATATGTTAAAACCATTCTGTAATACTTTGATTTTAATATATCTCTGTGTTTTATGATATTATTTTACTACTGAGAGATACGACCAGATATTTTTACGTCGTAATTAAATGCATATTTACGACCGTATTACGGAACGATTCATCTACGATATTTTTTCTTAAATCTATGAGCAAGAATTTCCAGAAAATTAATTTTCATTCAATAAAAGAAAACTGCGCGTACCGCTAATCATAAAACACAAATTACAAAACTACTGATTACCACCATAAAAAAAAAAAATTGAAACCCAAGCTTCGATAAAAATGAAATTTCAAAATTACGAATTAAAATCATCTATATTATAATCATTTCATCACTTATAAATACAAAATATGATCCACCATTCAGCGCCAAACCCCCCTCCACTCCACTGCCCCCAGAAAAGTATACTATAACCTCATGAAATGCTCATTAGAGTATCGTCAACGTAAGCGAATCAAAGTAACATTTTCCTCTCGTTATCGACTTATTTGCAAAGAGCAAATTCCGCCATTCCTATCTATTTCTCGCTTTCGGCGACCATCGATACCGCAACCTGACCGTAAACAGGGCCCAAACGAATATTCTATGATATTTTTTCTTAAATCAACAAGCAATACTCCATTCCCAGAAAATTAATTTTCACTCAATAAAAGAAAACTACTCATACAGCTAATCATAAAACACAAATTACAAAACTACTGATTACCACCATTAAAAGAAAAAACAAATTAAAACCCAAGCTTCGATAAAAATGAAATTACAAAATTACGAATTAAAATCATCTATATTATAATCATTTCATCACTTATAAATATGAAATATGATCCACCATTCAGCGCCAAACTACCCGCCCCCCACTGCCCCCAGAAAAGTATACTATAACCTCATGAAATGCTCATTAGTAGACTGCGGATTTTTATGCATTTATGACAAATTTAATACGGCTAAAATATACAAAAAGAACATAATATAAAAATATATCTAAAATATCCAAAGTATGGTATTTGTTGTAATATTTATTAAGTGCAATAAATCCCTAAATAGGTTTTCCTGTCTCACCTGCATTTGTGAAACTCGAAATTTGCATAAACATCCGCAGTCTACTCATTAGAGTATCGTCAACGTCAGCGAATCAAAGTAACATTTTCCTCTCGTTATCGGCTTATTTGCAAAGAGCAAATTCCGCCATTCCTATCTGTTTCTCGCTTTCGGCGAGCATCGATATCGCAACCCGGCCGTAGAAGGGGCCCGAACGACCGCGCGCCACCGTCAACGGCAAAGGTACAGTGCCACGATCGAAGGTGCAACGGCGATCGATATTGCACCTGGAGCGGAGTACAGTGCCGGTAGTTCGTCGCACTCACTCGCCATGCGACGATGCAGCTCATAGGTGGCCGTGCCGTAAACCCAGGGGCGGCTCGGTAGCGTGAAAGCACCCTTCGGTTCGATGGTTGAAAGGGGTGGTTGCCGCGCATGCAACGCCGCTAGGTGATGCTGCCGATGCTGATGACTGGTGGAGAGAGAAGGAGAGAAAAAGAGAAAGCTAGAGAAGGAAAGAGAGAGGAATAGAAAGAAAGGAAGAGAGAGCTGGACCCCAACGGGTGGTAGTGGAGGAGGATGCAAAGAGATACGGGGGATGGAATGCCTGGATACTGATACGATGGGCACTCCGTTCCATCCAGTGGCTCGTCTCCCTCTCCCCTTCTCTTGTTACTCTACTCTCTCTTTTCATACATCTATATTTTGAGTCTTCTCTCTCTCTCTCTCCTCCCACCCCGTTTTTTGTCTCTATCTATCCGTCTATCTGTTTCTCCATGTTCCTCTTTCGCTTCCGTATATACCTGTCTCTGTTGTACCCTCGCACAGACATAATATCGACAACTGCTCCCTCGAGCGTTCGTCTCGTATTCGCTTGCATGGGTATTGTATCACGTGATATTTGCGAAGAGCGCTGCTACTCGACGAGGAGAATTACGTATGTAATACGGCGAAACGGGGACTCGATGAGACGAATAATTCGTTAATAGAATGAAAAAGGTCGGACCATTAAGAGTACCGGAAGTACCACTTAGCATCGCGGAAGATGCGAATTTTGAAAATGTAGTAAAATCTCTCTTGAGAAATTTCATCCCGTTACAATTCTCCCTGCTTGCCTCTTTAACACTAGAAAGACCGAAACTTAGTATATACCTATATTGCCCAAAAGCAGTCAAATTGACTGTATTGTGAAAGAATAACTAATGTGTAAAGAAATTTATTTAAAATTAATTTTTAATATTTTTTTATGTCATTTACAGTTATATGACAGGTTATTAGTAAATATTAACAATAAAAAAAATTTACTTCACCTGGAAAAAAAAATGTATGCATTACGCGGAAAGTGGCGATGCTGTGATGATCAAAATAATTTCCACCTAACCTACGGAATCAAGAAGCGCATGTACTTGTATGGTATCATGTAACAGTAATCGAAAAAAATAAATATGTTATTTCAATACAGAACCGAACTGGTCATATAAGAAATTTACTCAATTCAATAATAAGAGTCATTTAATTATTTTAAATTTCCCAAGTAGTCAAAATAGGGCAATATAGGTATAACACATAAATATATACCGGAAATGAAGGAGGGGGGAGGTAACTACAATTATTAATAAACGCATTTATATGTTGTACAAAAAGTCACAAAATTCTAAGAAATTGTATCATTATATACTTAATTTTTTTTCTAATTGAAATTAAAACGCAGTCAAAATGACTTCCTTGGGCAATCTAGTGTTAACCACTTTCCTTACGATTTATTTTGTGGTCAAACGCGCAATGACTGAGAATTAATTGTTATAATAATAATCTATCACCGATTTCTGATACCGCTATAAGTGAACGCAATAGTACTAGCATAGAACTGATTTCAACGTCTCCTGACCTACTGATATTTCCAATTTAACAGTTTTTGGAAAACTTTCAAATTTTCTATTTCACTTACCACCTCACGTGTGCCACACGTCATTGTAAGGCAAGGGGTTAATTCACCACACTGTGAATTGAAATTGTTAATCGCAAATATTTGGCACAACGCAAGACATTTTTTTAGCAATTTTTTGTTTTCATTCCACTGTACAACATCGAATGACGTTAATTTGATTATTCTTTGTTCGCTTGACGAGGTACTCATACAGAGACCTATTGAAATATAAAATTCATTCATTCGTCACGTGTAACGAATTTTTGTGTCCAAGTGAGATACGCAAGTAAAGAAGAAATATATCCTTTTGTATAGCTGCGAGGTGCTCATTAATAATTCCTATCTATCATCGTTATCATTCACGAAAGTAATTCTTTGTACTTCACAATTGAATTGCCGTGTACAATGTGCGCCGATTGATTAAACGCTTACAGTGACGATTGTTAATTATACTTGCATCCACTAAAGCACGATGCGTCGCAAATAATGCAATATGCACCCTATACCATCGATGGTTAATAACGTTCGACAACATAATTAGATTCTTCTACCATTCTGCGGTGAACGTTTCACGAAAATCAATAGGTGTACGTTTTAAAACAGCTCCTTTGGTAACCTTTGTCTCAAAGATTAAAGGAGAAACATCGCTTTTGTCCGTATACATGTGTCTTCAGGGATGTTTCCGTGCACGTAGCTCTTACTGGTTAAGTACCAGGGCTGTTTGCAGGAGTGTTTCCGGAAAATACCGAGCAGCACCATCGAGCGTCCCCTGTTTTATATGCAAAATGTCGAGCAGAGTAATGGCTCTGATGTCTTATGTTTATAACAGTCATTTTTCAGTATCATTTTACTCAAGTAGAATTCAACACTCGATGCTGTTTGTAAAACGATACCAGCTTTATTACAATTTGCAACAACGATGAATTATATTGAGATGCTATAGAGTATCGTTAGAGCTTTTTTATAACGATTTGGTAAAAGTATCGCTGATGAACTATTAATCACTAAGATAATTAGGGTATTTTTCATGATGCTATTACCTTGTTTACGTAGAATTTTCACTTAAATTAATTTTGTCTCGTTGCAACATCCTGCGTTAAATTTAGAGCGCACCGTCCCTGTTTTCCACTCCATTTAATATTTAACGTTTAAGTAAGTTTAATATATTGAAATATATAATTAGTATGTAGCAATGATACGCTGAATATTTGCCATGGCGTAGCGTCGACGAATGAAATGTGACGCTGCTGTGACAGTTTTTGATACGGAACGGAAGCAGTGCAATCCCGCTACGTGTCATTAAAACGTGAAAAATCCAAGGATCGCGAGCAATGCGATCGTTTCGTTCTTCCATCAAACGCTGACATCGGCATTAAACGTTTTCCGCCGTGGAGCTAATTAACCGTGAAAACAGCGGTGGTAACACCTACCCAGAGGACTCGTGTTAAATCGCAGCCACGATTAGCGACCCTTTTAACGACGGATCTGAATTTCAGTCGTGTACGTGCGAACGCTAATTAATCCCGAATACACCTGAACTGCCGACACTGCCAGGGAGGATGAAATAATTCACGATACTCGTTATGGAGGGTTTGAAATGACATCTCACCCTCTACCATCCCTCTGTCGCTTTCTACTTGCTTCTGTTTTTTCTCCTTCCCTCTCGTGTCACTCTCTCTTTCTCTCTCTATCTGTTCACCTCTTTCTCATTTTATCTCTTCCTCCTCTTTATCTCTCGTCGGTGAACGTCATGATATTTACGAGCAAATCGTCCGAGCGTTCGCATAGGAATTACTGATAATTCGCTGATCGATAGTACACATCGGCATATGCAAACGAGAGGCAAAGAAATGCCGGATACGATGAAGAGAAACGAAATTAGCGATACGCGTACCATCGGTGAAAGGATACGCTCCATAGAGAAGCGAGAGAAAAAAGATAGAAAAGAGGGTAAGGGCTTGCATTCTACCCGCCTGCTCTCGTCTTTCCTCTCGAACGACTGCGGTTTTCGGTGCGGATCCGCAAAATGGGACGAGCTACCCTCTTTTCCAGAGGGTACTCAACCACCGAGATCGAGAGAGAGAGAACGAGAATGAGAGGAAGAGGAAGAGAGAGGGAAGGAAAAATAGAGGACGCTGGAGGGGAAGAGAGAAGGTGGATGAACCGCACGGAGGTCGCTGAATGGCGAAAGAGAAGAAGGGGTAGAAAGACCAACGGAGAAAAGGAGAAACAGAGAGGCAGACGGAAACGGAGATAGGTAGGCGGAAGGGTAGCAGGAAACGAAAAGGGACGCGACGTTCTAGGACAGTTGCGGGTGGACAATGCGAAAGTTTTCCACGATTATTTCAATGGGCAGCGCGACGAAACGACAGCGTAAATAAAAAGGCGGAATCTCGAACAATGCCAATCTACCCCTCTTTTACCGTCACCGAGACTGACGACTTTGTGTAAACAGGTTGGGGGTCTGGTAAGCTTGGGGGAAACTCTGCGAGCTGGTACTGGGTAGGACAGTAAATATACCTTCGTCGTGGAGTCTGATTAGGGGAGCCGGTTTACCGAACGTTGATCAGAAAATTATAATTGTTAAGGGTGCTGTTTGCTCGTTGGTCTGCCTTTTAATTTTCTCCATTTAATTTCGTCTCCACGACTCGTCAACTGTGCTTAAAAATACCCCATTAACACTTTCGTTAACAATACGTCACAAGAACCAATATCCTCCCTGACCTTTCTTATAATCGCCATAATCTCGTGTAGTTACCACGAGAAACGTTACACGATCCTTGCAATCTGACCACTAAATCCAACCATCGCGTGTATCTTCCCAAGAAAGGAAAACACACAAGGGTAAATGATCGAGTTTTCCCTAACATTGTGCAGAGTATTTCCCATGGATCGCCGAGTCGTCCATTCGATATTCGAATTTCAGCCTGGGGAAACGTCGATCTCGTTTCTCGAAGCACGCATATTCGGGCCGACGTGGCGCGGGGTTGCGTGCACCGGCCGTTCGCCACCCTCGGTAGACTTGGAGGGCGGGGGTGCAGCAGCCTGGGAGCAGGACGGAGGAGGTGGATGAACCGGGCGGCAGTCTGCAGAGTTGCGCACACAGACGAACGCGTTTGCACACCGACGAGAGAGAAGGAGGGAGAATGCTTGCTTTTGCTCGCACACGAACGCACTGCGCCGTCGAGATTACGTACGAACACACCGAGAGAAACTAACGCAGGGACGTGCTCGCGCGTTTCTCTCCTCTCGAAACCAAGGGTCTACGCGGTACTAGGAAAAAATACCGCGTGTGAGCATGGAGGCGCGAAAAACGTAGATGCATCGTGTAAAAAACACTAAGAGAAAATGCAGATAGGAAACAGGTAGCGATAGCGGTAATGACGGCGAGGTCGGGGAAAGGGGAATAGGAGAGGAGAATCGGCGTGGCTGGTGGAAGCGAGGTGCAGCAGAGAGTAGGATGCGGAGGTCGTGGGCACGAGGTGGAATGAGAGAGGAAACGAGACGGATAGATCGCGAGAATGAGAGAGATAGAGGGTGTATGAGAGAGAGAGAAGGAAGAGGAGCACGAGAGAGGGTGTGAGAGAGTGGCTGGGTTTCCTGGGTTCGTTGTCATGACGACGAAACCTCCGCTCCGCCAGACCAGACAGAGATTCGCGCCCACCGACGGCAATGAGCACACACGAATGCAGAAACGGCGAGAGGGACGAGGGGAGGATCGACATGGAAGCGCGACGGAGGTGCACGGAATGGAAGAAAGAGTGGCAGAGGGGAAGAATGAGATGAACGCAGATAGAGAAGGGGAGCATCGGAAAGAAACATTGGCACGGGGAGGAAAGAAGAGGGTGAGAGGAGAGAGCGGAAAGACGAATGCGAGGAAGGAAGGAGTAAAGCGGAGAGAGAGAGAGAGATAGAATGCGCGAGGAGAGATTGAGGAGAGATGGAAGAGAGAGAATGTAGCAAGTAACAAGGAGGCTGCAGAGAGAAGCAGAGGAAAGGAGACAGGCAGAGGGTAAGGTCCTCTTCGTCCCTCCAAAACTACCCCGGGTACTTCCAACCAACCCTCCTAGGTCGTCCTGCAACCTCCGCTGTCTGGCAGGTCGTTTGTTGCACCGAATCCGCCGGGCCAGTGGTTCTCCGTCCTTGTAACACCGTAACGAGTGCTTCAACCCTTCTCACCGGCGAGTTTGTTGCACCCCTGACAGTGACTCTCTATCCTCCTATGTCCGGACCGCGGATATCATCCGGCTGGCTGATGATATTAAAAGAAATCATATAGAATTTCAAAACGAGATATTAATGGACGTCGTGTAATTACTTATTTATTGCAATTGTTAATAGTTAATTGTTATTCCCCAGACTAGCAAAAGGGAAGTATAGCTGGAGTAAGGTAAGCCGGAGAAGGAATGGGGGAAGGAATATAAGCTGTGCAGGATAAAATCAATTGTACCTCGATTAGGTATTCTTTATTGATAGTGCTATATATACATCTATAAGTGGTCATAGACGTGTGTCGATATGCAGACGTATATATTTATATTTCGATATATATATTTATTAATTGATTTCTCTTCTTTCATATCGTTCAACATTCATTAAACCTTGATAGATTGGTATTAGCTGGAATTATCGTCCTTTCGCTCATAATGCTTTTCCCATTCTCTTCCCTGGCGTACGTCCTCTCCTCCGTTTTTCCCATTACCTATTCCGTACTTTTTGATATTTAATTGTAAGGAATGCAAGTGCGCTGCGTGCCGAGCGTTTTTGCACACTCTCAACGCCGCTGTTCTGAATCCTCACTACAATTTGCAATCTATATGGTCTTTCCACGTGCGCGAATCTACACCCACGCTTCCACACGTTTTCTTTACTTGAACAACAACTTTTTTAACGACGGCATGGTAGACCGAGCAACCATCTCGTAAAACACGTTTAATTCGACAAATTATCCACAGTAGACTGCAGATGCTCGCCAGAATTACAGGACTTGATGGCGTTAGAGTATGTAAACAGACGGTTTTTCTATGGTTCTTGTTCGTTTTGTGTTTTCTGCTATTTCTGTTCTAATCTTAGTCAAAAATCTGAAACAATGAAGCTACAAAATCAAATAGATAAAATTTCTTAGACAAAGTGGCAATGAAATTGGAATTTGGATCACATTAACGCGTTGACTGCCATGGGGATCACCAATTACCGGCGCTATAGTATTCAATAAAATTTCGTATAACGTTTAAATTCCAATATTTATGAATTTTCTAACGCATTGAATATTTAAATATTGGCGTTCAAAAGATATAGGTTTATTAAATGTGTAATTGGCAGTGTTTTTAAAGTTTCTACTTTATAAAGATGTAATTTTAACAGATAAAGTTCATTTCAGTAGAAATGGCAAAACTAGTGCAATACCGGCGGCATTCAAAGTGTTAAGCGAAAATTTAATAACCTATCAATCTAATAGATTACTAAATCTTCGCTTAACACTTTGAATGTCACCGGTATTTCGATATTCATCTAATAAGAACTACTAAATATAGTAGCGTTACCTTTTAGAGGACTATCTCTACTATTCCTGTTCTAATCGCAGTCAAAATTCTGAAGCAATGAAGCTACAATATCAAACAGATAACATTTCTTAGGCAAAGTGAAAATAAAATTCGAATTTGGACCACATTAAGCGCAGATGTAATAATCTATCCATCTAATAAGAGTTTCCAAATATATTAGCGTTTCCTCTTTTTCACGCCAACTGCGATAGAGATATTGAGAACTATCTCTACTATTCCTGTTCTAATCGCAGTCACAATTCTGAAGCAATGAAGCTGCAATATCAAACAGATAAAATTTCTTAGGCAAAGTGACAATGAAATTCGAATTTGGACCACATTAAGCGGAGATTTAATAATCTATCCATCTAATAAGAATTTCCAAATATATTAGCATTTCCTCTTTTTTTCACGCCAACTGCGATAGAGATATTGAGAACTATTTCTACTATTCCTGTTCTAATCGCAGTCACAATTATAAAGCAATGAAGCTACAATATGAAACAGATAAAATTTCTTAGGCAAAGTGACAATGAAATTCGAATTTGGACCACATTAAGCGGAGATTTATTAATGTATCCATCTAACAGGAATTTCCAAATATATTAGCGTTTCCTCTTTTTCACGCCAACTGCGATAGGGATATTAAGGACACAGGATTACACAGGCTTCAAAACCACCAAGATCGTTTTATGCACATCAGATAAAAACCAGAATTTTTCTGGAACCAATGGTAGAAGCTCTGACTCGAACCTGCTAATTGAAAGTTCAAAGCACCATCTTACAGCCGCCACAGTCCCGACAGCTGTTGCAGTTTTTATATTTTCAGGCTTCACCTGCTATCGAGTCGTTACGGGTCCACAATTTTATCATACTTCGATTCACAGAGGCTTTCATAGCATGCGAAAAAAAATTCAAACTCGATCCCAATAAATGAATGTTCATGAATTTACCCTCAGTACTAACCTTCAACAAAGACAAACAACTAGTCCCAATCGTGTGCGAAAATACTCAGAGGACGACTTTCTCTCGATTCGTATATCAATCCAAATTCATCGCGACGAGTAGAAAAGAATCGTCGATTTTCCAGTCAGTTATAATACGACGGATTCAATTGTAATTCAGGATCAATGGCTTTCAAATAGGGTAAAACTAACGGCGTCTGTGTTTTCGATCAAAGGGGATGGCTTTAATGATTTCTTTCGATAGAGACGGCCGTCCTCTAATCGGGATTGTCATGTAACGAGGTTCGAGTGCTCTTTCCCGTCGACAGAAGCAATCGATAGCAGAGAAACCCGGCTCGACGATCCTGACCTGTCTCTATACTCCCACGATTTCCAGGGTGGACCTCAGACATGAAAATCGAAGGGTTCAATTTCGCTTTTACTACGTTTTTTTTATGCTCATCGTTTAATAAAAAGTGTAGCATGTAAGTTTGAGGAAAATCAGATTGCAAATGCTTACCTCAGTGCTACTTGCATGAAAGTTATACCATGAATTTCAGATTTTATTGAAAATATTCTTGAAAAATCGAAGAATTCATTATAGCATATAATTTGATGACCAATTCATTAAACGTTTTGGAAAACAAACGAGATTGATCCGTTTAGAAGGAAATCGGTTTAGAATTTATTTTTGTTAGATATTATGATCGAGATTTTATAAATATATTCAGGATAGGCTAAAATTTCTTTTTTTTTTTTTTGTCTTAACACGTTCACGACGGGGCCCGAATTTAGTGTTCCCTTCATGGGGCGGTTGTGTTTTTCATATTTTCTCCTATCCGGCGGCGTAGTAATGCAAAAAAAAGACGTTGATTTATTTAAACAAATGTTATCTTATTCTAACTGCTTAAGAAAAACTTTCCAATATAATATTATATTGCACTATATAAAGATGTAAATAAATTTAGCAATTAAAGTAATTAATTCTTTACATTTGCCAGCATCTGCTGCTCAGCCCGCTCGATGGGACAAACATGAATTGTACCACCGGTGGCTCAGCCCGCCCGATGGGACAGACATGAATGCGCCACCGGTGGTACAGCCCATCGTGAACGTGTTAAATAAAACCCAGAGCCTCTAATTTATCCTTTCGATTCGTCTCGTAGGATGATGATAAGTTGCAAAAATAGATTTCTCGCATATTAACCTCTTGCCTAACAAGTGACACTCTTAATTCGATAAATGGGGTAGGACATTTTCAAGTTTTGTAAAACCTATGAAATTGAAGTTGTGATTGAGACTCGACACCATAAAATTATACTTATAATATTAATATTGCGTTAAATTATACAACATATGAAGAATCATTGATTAATTTTTATTTTAGCAATTTAATTCTACACCATTGTGAAAGCAATTGCAAAAGAAATCGTACGACAAGGGATTAATGCCGGTAAAAAATGATGTTTTTATTTCATATTCGCAATATCGAGTATCGTCGACTCTGGAGATCCTCTTCTTTATTGAGTACGATTATGTTGGCACCCGTATTGTTTACCTTTAAATAAGAAACTCGGTTTAAACGACTATGCAAATGCGGTAACATTTTTGACACTTTTACAGACAAATAGACAGATGATAGACGAGCACGTAGGTATAGAACGTCGACAGAATATGTTGGCTGCAGATAGCGTTGACATTACGATGAACGTTACTCGATTCTGTTCAAAGCGTTCGAATATCGTCGAATAAACATATCATTCGACATATGCAATAGATAGCCCTTGAAAACTAAGTTTCTGCGACACTCTCCTGCCTCGGACATTTATTAAGCCTTTGCGTGTAAATAGTAAATTCTAATGGTAAAGTTTCTCTTCACGGTGTGCAGTAGCAAAGCACGTTTGGAAATTAAATAATAATGGTCTATAATTAAGGAAAAGCAATATAACGTTTTACAAATTAGAAAAATTGAATTATATTATATACCTAAACATAGACTTATTACTTACCCAGAAGTAAATTGCAATGTAATGTTCTGCAAGTTAGAAAAGTTGAATTATACTATACATCTAAACATAGTAAATTGCAATTTAATGTTCTCCAAGTTAGAGAAATTGAATTATACTGTAAATCTAAACATAGTTACCCAGAAGTAAATTGCAATATAATGTTCTGCAAGTTAGAAAAATTGAATTATACTGTACGTCTAAACATAGTTACCCAGAAGTAAATTGCAATATAATGTTCTCCAAGTTAGAGAAATTGAATTATACTGTAAATCTAAACATAGTTACCCAGAAGTAAATTGCAATATAATGTTCTGCAAGTTAGAAAAATTGAATTATACTGTACGTCTAAACATAGTTACCCAGAAGTAAATTGCAATGTAATGTTCTGCAAGTTAGAAAAATTGAATTATACTATGCATCTAAACGTAGTGACACAAGTAAATTACAGTTAATAAGTTTTTCATTATCAACATTACTGATGCTCAAAAGATTAGAAATGAGCTTAGGTTTTACATAACGAGCAAATTTTCCTTAACCATTTGCGTACCACGAGCCACTTTCGCGCTCTTCAGTTTTTGTGTCGAAAAAGCCCAAGACATTTTTTCAATGTTGACAATTGAAGGAAGACATTGTTAAGATATTTTATTAAGAATGCATCAGGTTTCTCTTTTATAATATAAAGTAATTCCAATTTAGAATACAAGCACGAGAAGATTGTTCTTGTTGCGCACTACATAAAATAAAACACC
Source organism: Cerceris rybyensis (assembly GCA_910591515.1). Taxonomy (NCBI): domain Eukaryota; kingdom Metazoa; phylum Arthropoda; class Insecta; order Hymenoptera; family Crabronidae; genus Cerceris; species Cerceris rybyensis. The sequence continues at coordinate 35,419,740 of OU342789.1, forward strand.
AACTTTAACTTATTTTGGCATAAAATCTCAAGAGCGCGAAAGTGGCTTTTCGCTTTTTTCGAAGTAATTTTTTAAAACCCTCCCGGTATTCAAACGGTTAAACTCCGAATTTCCTTAGATTTTTCAAAACACCTAAACTCAACTGCAACAAAAAAACTGCAATCGATACCGTAAAAAAAACTACACGACACAATCATGTATGTGCTCAAGCAAATCCCAGCTCAACAGTGACCAACCACCACAAGAAAATTCACCGTTGCCCAAATTACCAGGAGCGCACGACGTCCCAAGAGGCTTCCCAACTTCGTATATTCTATCGAACGAAAGGCGGGTTTACAAACAGATGCAAGAAAACATATTTTCTTTAGGTGCATGAGCAACGAACGTCGTGGCACGCGTTCATGTTTCGGCGTGCAGCGCGTCGTTCCTGACCTGCTCAACCTGTGTGCGCGCACTCCGCGTCGTCCGGCAGGTGCATCGGTCGGCGTAAGTGCATCTGCACCTGGAGGTCGGTGCCACGTGCCATCGGTTCAAAGGTCACGGCACGCGCCACCGGCTCGGATGTCGATGTTATTACCGCATCACGCCCGCCTGTATTTGCGCCATGCACTTGCACCCTGAGAGAATCTTGCATTCTCCACGAACTCTCTTCAATGCAGTGGCATTAATGGGCGACACTATACAGTTGACTCTACATGTCGTTACGTGGAGAGAAAAGGATCATTGATGAGAATAAGAAGGCTCATATTGAAAGATGTTCAGATTTTTGTATACTTCTTTAACTCTTTGAGGCATGGCGGGATTAACACTAGATTTACGGATGTTGATACACCCATTTTTCGAAAGTGAGCCAATTTTAACCCTAGATCACTAACCTTCGTCGATTCGATGACACGGATTCAATAAGTATGCCATATTAATTAACGTTATCGTAATAAACAAATACCTATCTTTAATAATAGAAAAAAAACATGTTTAAATTTTAATTAAATAATACCCTTTAACCCCTTTTGTAAACACCGTAGTCGAAGAGATGAAGGTTAGTGTTAAGCGTAGAAAAAAAGGTTACTGATCTAGGGTTAATCATACAAGAAAATTGAAGTTTTTTTGCATAGAAAATAGTTCCAAATCTATTGAAATAAAAGATTTATTATTAAAAAAATTAACCAGTCAATATATTATATATGTAGTAATCAAATTTTGAATGAGCCAAATTGGCTCCGTGAATCTAGTGTTAAAAGTCTCTTGCTTTTGTATTGTGTGAAGTTGGACAGTGGGAGATTTCTTATCCCACTTCAAAAAGTTATATTATTATATAACTTTCTTAGTACATATAAACCAACTTTATTCAAGTAAAAAAAAAATACGTCTTTGCAACATGCAACATATAATTTTCTGGATTCCCGTGCCTCACAAAGTTAACCCTTTGCACTCAGATGTCCCAGTTGAAGAGACGTCGTAAGTCTACGATACTATATGGTGGACTCTACTATATCATAGGGTTTCCCCCTCTGAGGGTACCCTTGAATTTATTAGTGATTAGGGAGGATGAATTTATTGCACTACAACACTTTAAGAAGTGTATGTTTACTTGAATTTTTCTATTGAAGTGGCACAAGGTGGCAGATTGTAAAGCGCCACCAAGTTGCTAATTGATAACGTCAGAGATGGCTCCGTGTGCAAAGAGTTAATTTGCAGGTAGGGTTTACGTTCCGTGTGGGGTTGTTTTTATGTAAAAAGTCAAAGATTGTTGGTATTTGGATAGAAAAGTACGAGAAAAGATTGTTAGTGTATGGAGACTTTCCGTTTACATTCCTACAATTCGTTGATTTCGATCCGCGTAAGAGTCAAAAAAATTATAATAAAATATTGAATTTTATTAGCCAATATTGCCGTACATCCTCCAAGTGTGCAGAAAAATACTATAAAACCACGAACGTAAAATTATTATACTCTCTCTCTCGTGGATCGGTAGCAACGTTTTGACGCTTCGTCAAAAAATAAAAAATTACTATTCTTCTGTTCACAAAGTCAATGACTTTGTTAATAATCAACGTTTCTAGTTAAATCCTTTTGACGAAATGTACTTACTGAGAAATGGCACAGGTACCACTTAGGCTACGATACGACTTGAGCAATCATCTCCTAAGAGGTGTTCCCCTAGTAATGATAAAATCATTAAAAGCACAACAAAATGTTAAGGGTACCGAAAGTAATCAAAATTGGAGAAATGAAAACGTAACTGGAAACATTCTTCAATAAAAAATCAAAGGACTTTCTTAAAAAGGGAATCGAACAACTACCTTTACGATGGCAAAAAGTGTTAGAAAATTATGGAAATTATTTTATCGATTAATATTTAAGATTTCTTTAATAAATAAATATTTTTAGCCAGCAAAAAAATTCTTAATTACTTTTCGGTACCCCTAACATATTTATCACCAACTATGGAATCTCATTTTCTACAGTGAAAAAAAATTCCTAGATCACTGAAGCAACATCATAGAAATATTAAAATTCCTAAATTAAATAAAAATTCTAATAATGCGTTATAAAAATTCTAATAATGCGTTATAAAAAAAAAAAGTACGAAAGGCGTGCTGTAAATATCAAAACCATTGTTTATCTGTTTTATGTATACGTATATTTTAATTTCTTTTTATGCATATACACCCATATGTATATATATAAGAATATATAATTATCTATATAATATATAATAATAATTACGTATTACATGATAACAATTATTATATATGACGTATATAATTATATCGGAGTACGTGCAAAGAAGATACGCGCGTACACGATTTCTTGCGTCTGATTTTACAACGCGCGCGCGTATTTCGCAGATACGCGCACATATGCAAGGTGTCGCACGAAAACGGACAAGATAAAACGTGGACACGGGGCATTAAAAGTATATATATATGTATATATAGTCGGTAGTATACGTATTTCGGTGTTCGCGGCGTTAATCTGTTCACCGATTAATCATTTCCGGTTGTTGGACACCGACGAGTACGCGTTGAAAACAGGAGGGGAAAAAAACAACAGAAAAAGAGAACATTTACCGTTGAGGAGGTCGAAGTTGATCGATTAGGCTAAAGATTACGAATACTAAAGTGGAAGAACGTGGAAAACTGCGGTGTACATTGTTTCGATATTTGTTTTAAAGGAATACTTAAAATTTATGCTTAAAATATAGGTTTGAAATTTGAATTATTTTTTACGTTAATATGTCGTTGCTCGAAACGAATGTCATTCGATGAAAACAATTCATCGTGTGATTAATAATTGTTGATAATTCGTTTGATAGGTACACGAGGCAAGTAAATCCACTTTTTCCATATTCTTCTGATGCCACTCGATCGAGTACTCTCCTCGCATTTACATCCGTTACAGATCGGCTTAGTTGAATATATTTAAATAATCTCTATCGATGAGTCTCTCCGATTAATCCATTTCTCTTATCCATTCTATTTAATCCGTGCAAGCGTAATTAACGCACAATTAACGTCGCGAAACGTTCGATTGCTTGCTGTCAACTCGTCCGGCGATATTTACTGTGAACCTTCTCTGCGTTAACTTTCTAAAGTTTCATTTAATTTATGAAATTTGGCACCGATTTCGTGACTGTCATTTCTGCTAGTATTCGTTTGCTCATTTATATTTCTCTCTTGCGATTTCCACTTCCTCTCTTTTTCCCTCTCTCTCTCTCTAATTTCTGTCTTGCATTTTGCGAATTTTCTTTCTAATCAAATACTTAACACACTAATTGCTAAGAGAATTTGATAAAATTTCTTTGTCGGATATATTTGACGAAAAATAGACTTTATCAAAATGAATTATACAGAAATAACAATTTCTGGATACTTTTTAGATTGTCTCTAGACGTGTCGATTTTTAGACTCGTTGAATATAGTCGTTTTTTATTAAATTCAATTCAATTTTAAAATATAACAATGACTGAGAGATGAACAGAATAGCAATTAACGTGCTAATCATCTTGCTTTATGATATATACGAAATAATATAGTTAGCAATGTTCATTTTCATTCATAACGTCACGAATATTGCTGTTCTGCTGGACATAATAGCAGCATACAAAATACAGCAAGTCTCTGGGCAACACTAATCCGTTAAGTTGATTCGTTATGGAACGTCATGATGTATTCTCGAGAAACGATATTCTCCCAAAGCAGCGTCAAACGGCAGCAAGTAGATTGTGCCGTTAATAGAACGGCTCTCCTCGTGCGTCATACATTCAGCTATTACAATTCATAAATTATATACATTGTGCAACGTTTTTTTAAATTGGTTCATCATTTTTTCAATAGCGCCGTTTAACATCAAATGCTAGAAATACATTCCGACTGTTATCCAAAATCTTACGGTATACTATAAAATTACAAAGATTGTTTCATTTATTTTGATTACTGTTTTTGTATTTAAATAGCCACAATTTTATATCTATGACAAATTACCACGGTTGAAGTATAAATATCACATGTTAACCCTTTGCACTCCGATGTCCCACACGAGGGGACATCGTAAGTTTACCATATTACTCTGTTGCACCCTCTAAGGGGACCTTCGAATTTATTAGTAATTACAGAGTATTAGCTTATTGTACCGCAAGATTTTAACCTGAATTTTTTTATTGAAATAACACAAAATAGCAAGTAGTAATGTGCCGACAAGTTGCTAATAGATAACGTCAGAGGTTTCTTGGAGTGCAAAGGGTTAAAATTTTATTAAGTTACAATTCATGTTCAGGAATGAAAGAAAAGTCCTTTAAGCAAACGTAACAGCAAGTATCTATTCTGCCAAGTACTGAATTCATAATAATATTAATGTTAACTTTCTATTTTTCCTTCTCAATACTTATTCCATAACTGCGACCATCGACAGAGAGAAAAAAGAAGAGATAAACTCCGAGGCAAACGCAAGAGAGAACTCTCGTCCAAGTATCATTGACTAATTAAAAGTATCGGATGGTCAGCGATGCTCAGACTCGAGTCCTTCATTTTTCCTGCTTCTTTCCCTTTTAGGATCGATATTAATCATGCTGAGCAAGGAAATTTCTTAATTTTAATATACCCTTAAAGCCGCTTTGTGTCCGCGAAGCACGAAAGCAACAAGGAATACTGGAGAACTCTGCGTCTCCTTTTTTCAGCTATCTGCTTTCGTTCCTCGTTCTTTCCATCGACTTATTCTTCCGTACAGACAAGAGTCTCGTGTAACCATACAACATCCGACATCGATTTTAACCCTTTGCGGTACAATTTGTTCCTTCTATCAGTAAACGAAGCGAGTTTGTTTTAACGAATACCTCGCCGTCGAAATATCGTGTTTCTTTTAACGATACCTCGTCAGAAGTTCCTGGCATTGCAACACATTCATAAGATAAGAAAAATTCTTTAAAGAAATTCAACGTATATCGATAGATTCTATATTTAATCCCTTGCCTTATGCTTTATTCGAACCGTACGCCCAATTATTCCAAATTAGATTGCTGAAACTAAATTGATCCTGGTATAACGTATACTATAACGCAATATTGACACTAGATTTACGGCAGTGAAATCTGTTACACCACGATATATTAAATAATATATTTTGGAAATAGAGAGATTAGGCGGCAAAGAAGATTACCGGTGTAACACTAGATTTACGGATATTGATATAGCTATTTTTCTGAAGTAAGTCAATTTGACTCATACAAAAAAATTGAAGTTTTTTGCAAAGAAAATAGTTCCAATTCAATTTAAATAAGAGATTTATTATTAAAAAATTAACCAACGAATATATTATATATATAGCAATCAAATTGTTAATGAGACAAATTGACTCCGTAAATCTAGTGTTAATAATTTGGATATTATAAGACATATGTGAAATATCTACTGTACCACGTTTCTATAAGTTTGGCAGGCGTTTCTAAAAAGATAGGAATCCGTCAATTTGATGATCTCCGTAAACTCAATGTTAATGACATGAAAGTAATTTTATCGTTTTTTTATTAATATTTTCAACTTGAATATTTTTCTGAAGTAAGTCAATTTGACTCATACAAGAAAATTGAAGTTTTTTGCAAAGAAAATAGTTCCAATTCAATTTAAATAAGAAATTTATTATTAAAAAATCAACCAACAAATATATTATATACATAGCAATCAAATTGTTAATGAGCCAAATTGACTCCGTAAATCTAGTGTTAATAATTTGGATATTATAAGACATATGTGAAACATCTACTGTACCACGTTTCTATAAGTTTGGCAGGCGTTTCTAAAAAGATATGAATCCGCCAATTTAACGATCTCCGTAAACTCAATGTTAATGACATGAAAGTAGTTTTATCGTTTTTTTTATTCATATTTTCAACTTGAAAATATGTTGGAAACTTATTTTATTCTATTTTCCGAGGTGCAAATGTTTCTCATTATTTTACGGCAAGGGGTTAATTGATTCGCTAAAAACAAGCGTTGATTCTGTATTGATTTACCGTCACAAAGGGTTAAAATACTACAAACAGATCGATAGATAAGTATCAATCGAAGGTGAATCATTTCTATTTTATATCGATCGAATACTTTAGAATACTTTAAAAGCAGAAGATCGGAATTTTTTCCTGCACGACTCCACCTTTCTATCTTTCGAGGACTTCGGCTCGAGACTCTCGAGTGCATCCCAACCGATACCAGGGGTTCGATTACGTACTTGAAACGATAGTTCCTCGTTAATGTTAATGAACGATGGACTAACCCATGCGAAATAACGAGTAGATGGAAGATCGGAAGATCGGGGAAACCGGGAGGGTGGAAAAACCTCTGAACCGTCGAGAGACCACCATCGGAGGTATCTCGATTTCTCGACACAGGAACTGACGATTCAAAAAAATATATCGATATATTTATCGTTTATATATGATTATAAGGAATGGGACGAACAAATCGGGAGGCAAATGCAGGCCCTTTGAAAGAGAAGTGGTTCTTAACCACCTGACGTAGGAGTTTTCGCGGACGTGTCGTATCGCTGGTTCTGTATCGCGACGACGATCGACGAGACGCACGATTTCTAGGTTGTTTTTGTTTCCTTTTTATTCGTATCTCGAATCGATCGAGAAGGATCCGATGAATCGCAGAAGCACTCTGTGCTACGCGTCTACGGAGATTCCCTCTTATCGATCAACGCCGCAGAACTTGCTTCTACCGTTGCGCGCGCTTTTCGAATTCTTCTATCCCGGAACTCTCAGTCCACGGTACGAAAGTGCGAATTCGTCGCTCTTTTTTTTTCGCGAGCCCGCTACGAAATATCTTCCAAAACTAGATTTATCTCTGTGTATTAATATTATTATTAATTTCATAAAATTTCATACCCTTCCGCTCCTTCTTCTCTCTATGCTTTCCTTCCTCACATTGGATACATACTTTTTTCTCCCTTAATTATCCTTACCCTTTTTTTTTTAAACATCTAGAGGTATACATATAAGTATAAAACATTTACTTCCAATGTCAACGTCCTGTTTTCTCTCTTCCCTTCCTCAATTTCGTATTTTCATCCCTTCGCCAAACGCCACTCCCTCTTCTCTCCTTCTTTCTCCCTTGTCCCTCTCTTTATCTCTTGAATCTTTTTCTTTCTCTCTCTATTCGCATCTCTCAGTTTCTCTTCTGAGCGTAATTACATCCGATCGAAGCGTAGACGTACATTCGGCTTATCAAAGGCAGGAATCAGTGACGTTCATTTGGCACGATAATCCAATAAAAATGAGATTCGTGCGACTCCTTCGTCACGCTGAATCGAACACAGCGATCGTAAAGGGGTGGTATACCACCTTGGAAGAAGGGTAGTCTGATAAAACTTCACCCATGGAACAATTTATATCGAGTGATACACGAGAGACGAACGAGGGCGTTGGACGAAACGTTGAAAATGAACGATGACCACCCGAAATCGATCGGAGTGACGGAGGAAGGGTGTAGCGGCTGATAATCTCGAAATTGAAATTGAAGTATCGTTATGAAAAGAGCGAGGCCATTTCCTGTATGAAGGTCGAGACAGAGATCGAGTAGGAAGTGTCTGAGAACTGTGGGACGTGGATTTGAAAAGTGTCTCTTGAAAATATGGGGGATCGCGAAAGATAGCACGAAACGAAAATGTAATGTGAATGGTGTATGAGATTCTATGTGAATGAATAAGAAATATTCCTCTCTCGTTCTATAAACGAGACGTGTACGAAAGATAGAACTTTGTTGAATTTGCAATATTTTTTTTTTTCTTTGATGAAGAAACTCAGAGGAATAAGGGCGCTTTGAACGTAAAGAATTTGACGCGATGTACTTAAATGAGAGATTTTTTAAAGGTTTGATAATACATATGAAAAATTCGCGAAAAGTAAAATTGGATATTGTCTGTACACAAAGACGAGATTGAAAGAAGTGAAGAAGGAACGAGCACTTCGTTCGTCAAATATTAAAAAGAAATATAATACGGTGGACAGCAAGCTTTCATAATTGCTCGTGTCAAGGGAAATACAAGAATGTCAATCATTATTATCCTTCCTCGGTGTATATATAGCTTTATATATAATATACTTGATATACGAATACCAGGCTACAGAATATATTAATCGTACACGTTTTACACTTCATATGTATTATACATATTACGCTATGTATATCTATTTATATTTATATATATTTAGATTTCATATAAATCACTGTGATATAAATCAATGCAAATTATACATTTTTCTCGTCTCACGATATACCATCTCTTCATAAATATATATATATATATTATACGTAGATTTTTATCTTATAGTTCACATATATATTTGTAGACTCATATTTCGTTTATATATTGTACCTATTATAAATCTTTATTCTTCCATCAAATAAGTACACACATTTATGTCGCTTCGTGCGAAAGGACAGCCATTGTCAGAAGGCGTGTACTTACTCACGTACACCCTCGAACATTATGGCAATTCGGATACCGAAAAGGATCTGAGCATCTTCTTTCGTCCCTCTCTCTCTCCCTTTCATCTCTTCGTTTACATGAGCCGCCGTTTCTAACGATAAGCGGTTTTGCGGGAGCCAGGATCATCCGCGCGAGTCACGGCGCGAAATTCAAATGAAAGAAAAACGAAAGCAGGAGCGTCTTATGACACTCTTCACTGTTTATCGATCGGGAATTCAAGGCGTCGAATCTTTTTCATTCAAATTCTGTCGCGCTTATACAATCTTTCGATCGTTCTAATAATAAGTGAAAATATGATAGAATCAACGGAAACGATCAGTTTCGAATGTTAAAAATACCGTCACTAGTTTGTCAGATTCAACGGCTCGAATACGGAACGTAATTGTCACGCGTTCGCTGATCGTAGATCGACATCGCGTTTGAGTTTCGAGTATTCTCGCTTTAACAAAGTTGTGCGCTGCCAAGACGAAATTGTTTGTTGTCCCGTTCATTCGATGCCTCGAAACTCTGCTGCAAAACGGACGATCAGTCTTCGTAGATCACAGAGAGTTTTGATATGGTCGTCCACAAAAATTCTTTTGGAAAAATTGTCTAAACACGTTACGCCGTCCGTGTCGCGTATTGTCATATCAATGCGTTTTATCGTCGTTTATTTATCCTTCTTATTATCGTACCGAGCGTATTTAAGATTAAAACTTCATCTCGGTTCGTTCGGCCAATACGAAGGGCGGACGTCGATCGGCGCGAGCCGAAGATCGTCGATGTTGACCGAAGTCCTTTCGGCGCGAAACGTTCACGTTTTCGAACTTCTGTGATTAAAAGCGCGACTCGCGGAAATTTCTCCTGGCTGGCGAAAGAGAACGACGATGGGACTCATTGAGAGAAACGGATTGCCAACGGGTTGTTATCTGTCGAGTATGAAAAAAAGAAAAGAACTTACACGATCTTGTAGAAGATAATATATATTTTCTTTCAATATATTATATATCCTACATACATAAAGCAATATACAAATATATATATACACGTATACTCGTGTATATAAATGTATATATATATATTTGTAAGTGTGTAATAGATATTACGACACAATCATTCAAATTAACACATATACGTTATTACAGGCAGGATATGCAATTTTATGCAATTTACGAAATACCTATATGACGACTCGTTTTAATCTCTCTCACGAGGAAATCGATCACTAAGAAATTTTACAAAATATTCCGATGCCACGCTCGTTCTAACGGCATACCTCATAAATATACATCATATATTATGTAATACGTTATACGTCTAATATACAATTCTTTTCCTTTTTTTTCCTTTTGTCCGATAAATTATAAAAATATTACGGCAATGTATTATAATCTGTTCCAGTCTATAAATCGCATTATGCATGCAACGTCTCGAAAAAACAGGAAGCTTGAAAACAATCGTTCAAACTCGAAGAGAGGAATTCGTTGACGACGCTAAACGTCCGAAATTTTTTTTCTTTTTCACCGTTTTCAATCCACTTCTCTCAGCTAGCGAGACCTTACGATTAAGAGACGTTTTCCTAGCGTCAACTACACCGAAAATTCGACGAGTCGTCGAAATTCTCTAATGCCGAAATTGCGAAAGGGGAAGAGAGCCTGAAAGGGAAGCATGAGAAGCTTGAAGATCCGAGGACGATAGGGATAGCCGACAGGAGTTAACATCAAGTTCGGATCCACGGGATTAAGGAAACGGGAATAGGTAAAAAGGGAGGCTCCAGAGACACTTGGAATGCGGATGAAAGTACGAGCAGGGACCAGTCGAGATTACGATTACGTGGAATCGATGATCGCACGATTAACGTTGGATCTCGTTTCTGAATTATAACGAATTACCCTTGTCGTATTGCGTTTTACCGGGAAACAGATAAGCCCGGACGATTAACGAATATCGCGATAGAGAATCGTCGATGTTTGATCATCGTATCCGTAGAATTCATACTCGAGCTTCCGTTACGTTAATCATTCACATATTTCCCTGTTTTCAAATAGATTGCGATCGATTCCACTGAGACTTCACAAATCACACGAAAATCTTTCTAGAAACCGTAATCTCACGAGGAATAATAAAAAAAAATGGTAAATGACACCGGACAATGGTATCATTTACTAAAACGCGGAAGATCGGAATATCCTTTGATTTGAGGGAAAGGTTGATGAAACTGAGAAAGAGAGGAAAAATGAGGAATTCCTTTCCGTCTTATATACGATCGCACGATCGTCGCCGTAATCAATCGTCGTGCACAACGTAATATTACGCATCATTCACTCGCGCAAGGAAATCAGTGTCTCTCTCGTCTTTTTCTTTCCTTTCTTTCATTCACACACGCCTCGCGTACACTAAGTAGTTTCGATTACTTATTGCTTTGAAATTCCGTATTAAAGACGCACCAGCTTGTCAAGCCGAGAAAAACATCGTGGAGAATGATGCGCGGGAGGAAAGGACGGGCAATTAGGGGGGGTAGTCGGGGGAGGGAGGGGGTGGAACGAGGTTCTAATAGTCATGGATAACCTTTCCAAAAGGTAGTAAGGGTTAAAGGGGACAACATTTATGGGGAAACTCTGTTAGATAATAGTAGTAGACAATGACACCACGTAACGTACGTAAAAATTATAGATTATTAGCATATTAAATATCAATTAATATTTATATTTATATATATATTTATTTATTTATTTATTCATCCACCTTTTGTAATATATTCATATACGTGTTACGTGCTCGTATAAATACTCGAGTGTACCTGTATGTGTATGTATGTGTACGTGTATTGCGTGTAAAGATGTCAATTTGTTGCAATGTAACGCGTCGTGTCGGTGTGCCTGTACGCGCAACGTGTCTTTCTTCTGTTTTTTAGGCCTTAATCGCTGATTTGCGAGGAGCGTGCGAATACGAGCGCGATGTCTACGCTCGGCGATCCTCGAATGTGCCGCCATTACGATCGTCCGCAAGTTCGATCCGGAAGCTGTAGAAACTATCCGTTCGAGAGGAAGTGGAAATTTCAACCTCATTGAACGTGATTTATCGCGATTTTAAGTCTACTGTGGATACAAGACGTTCGAGACGTAAAGTTCGTGCCAATTGCGAGAGTATCCTTGGTGTAAGAGGATAAAGGAACGACGACTCGAAGAACGAATCGAAGAAAACGGGGGAGAGACATAAAAGTTTGAAATTACGATAGACTTTATTCACGAAGAATGATCTCATCGCGCGATAGTCCTCCGGAAACGCGAAACCCCGTCTCCTTCGTCGTCGACTTGCAAAAAATAGAAGCCGACCCCGACTCTCCTCATTCTATATGGAGAGAAATCCTAGTGCGAACGTCGGCAATTAATAACGGAGCCTCCTGCGTCGATCGTTAAACGGCGAGACTAATTGGAACCGCTCGAATGGGAACCAATCCGCGCGATGGCGGAATATCGAGAAGCTCGACACGGATGAAATTCACCACGCGTCGCGTCGAACGTCGAGTCGCGATTTGATCGGTGATAGACGAAACAATTTTTACTCGAGGACGTTAAAAAAACCTCTTTGTCCCTTCTCTTTCTCTCTTTACTATCTTTCTCTGTCTCCCCTTATCTTCTATCCACTCCGTCAAACCCCCTTTCTGCCTCTGACTCCGGCCTTAAATCAAATCGTAGAACGAATCGCCTCGTTTACATTGAATTATCGGTATTTAGTTTAATTAGTAATATCGTCTGACACGTATCCTATCAGTTGCTTTACAAAAATATATATTATCGTTATTTCAGCGCTTCGACTATTGGAACCTATCGTTAAATAATACTTCTCGACATTGGTCCGGACGCGGCAAATGATTCGAACGACGCCAACGGAGGCAGTCCCTCTCGGTGGCTTACCAATCGGAACTCTGACGCACGTAAGACGTGTCTGATACGTGTCATTTCGGCCATGTCAATACGTCTATGCGTTTTGATTTACGTACACGCGTATTCCTTTCTTTCATGAGTCTCGGGTTTTCGTTCAAACTTTTCTACCACGTTAGTTAATCGCTCGCGACTCGCCGTGGACCGACGATGGCTCTGCACAACCCAGGATCGCGTTCCCGCAAGACACAGTCCGTGTCACTTACGGCGCACCGGTGCGCGCGCACAATGGTATTCAAATGAAAGCGCGCGCAATACACCCGACACGGAAAAGAAAATAGAAACCGTCGGATTCGAACGTTACGTGTTCTATGTTTTTACGTTACACCGTGTACAAGATCTGTTCACTTTGGTGTTTGTTCAGTTTTGTTCTCCTCCCTCCCGCTCTGCTTGTCGTCAAATGTTTAATTTCTTTTTTTTAAATTTCACGTTACGATTATCAGTCGAAAAGCTATGCGCGTGTCGTATAGTGTATATATCATATTTATATATATACGTATGTAAATAAATATATATATACAGGATAACGTTAAATATATATATATATATATATATATGTATGTATGTATGTATAATATATAATATATATACTATGTATATATTTATGTGTATATCACTTATCTGCACGAATCAATTGTGTTTAGCCATTACTCTTTAGGTAGTTGAATGCGAAATGAGTGAGCGAGCGAGCGAGTGACCCGGGAATGATTCGAGTTTCCGCGAAACGCGTTACGACGATCGAGAGACGATACATCCGTCTTCAACACCGACCGAGATTCCTTTCCTTCAGTTTCCGACGACATTTTATACTGTTCATATCGAAGGATTCGATTTGTGCGACGTAATTTCTATCAACTACTCGTCGTCTCTTCGTTCCTTTTTCTTCTAAGCGCGTCAGAATAAATTGGAGAAGTGCGGTATACAATTTCCGTATGATTCGTTGCAAATTCTCATTATTGCTGAGGCTTTTCTTCTTTCAGATGTTTATTAACCATTTCTCTACCAATTGCCACTCTCGCGACCATCCGTGAAATATTCTTAGGTATGAAAGGTGGCTATGGTGGTCTGGTTGCTTGCAGACGGTGTCAAAGTCTGAATTATCATGAGGTTGTTCAGATATTAGCTTCCTTTCTTTTGAAAATATTAGACTCCTTAATTGCATACTATATCATAGTAACAATCGCTAAAAGTCTGATAAGACTGATGATTAAATATAACATAGGTGATCCAAGTCTATTCTGATAGTTCAAAGCATTCCTTACAAAACATTACTTACTACTTGAAATCTTAACAGAATTACATATCAATTCGGTAAAAAAATGGCGAGTAATATCGAATAAAAAAAAAACATAGGTGAACCGTATATTGAGTACACTTCGACAATATCTCTTTTTTCCAATGAACTTTTTACCACCATAGCCCTCTCATCAGAATAAAGAAGCAGCCACGAAGTACAAACAATCCTTTACTCTTCGGTGTTTCGTATCCTCGATCTCTACGTTATCCTCGACAACTTTTGTCGTACGCGTAAACTTCGTTCAGTTAGATAGGCTATAGAAGCGTTGGGCAGTACGTGAACTTCCTCCTTCGAATTCTGCTCTTTCTTCTCTGTTACTTTCTTTGTTCTCCTCATTCACTACTTCAACGATGCAATTGCAAACTACGTCATTAGTTATGACCAAATTCATAGCATCCCTTTAATCCAAAGTACTTCTTAATTCTTCCTCTCGCTTTGGCTAATCGCGCACTGTTCGCGGAAAATATGAAAACTTTTAACCCTTTGCTCTCCTATCAGTTTGTATCTCAGGAACTCGAGTTATCTCAGTTCAGTTCAGTTTTTTTAGGTCAAAACGAATAAATGTTAACGTGCGAAAGAAAATCAGGATTGCATCCTACAAATTTTTTCAACCATTTTTGCAAATTACAAGATACAAAGCTACTGTAAATAAAGCAGATATTTCATTGAATTTATTTCTTCCTTCATTTATTTAAATTGCCCTATTTTTAAGGTTCAACTAAATTTCAAACAAAACACTTAAAACCGTTGGAAGCTACTGGTAACAAAATTGAAATATAATTCCAAGTACAAAGGATTAAACCACGTCCACGTTATAGTAAAATGTATCAGCGAATTGTTTTTGCATAGTTCCATTATTAATTGCAAACACGTACAAATTCGTCCGCAAACATATCCTTCGATGTACACTTGGCAAAATGGAACATGACATCCAGGGCATTAACGGATGAGAAGATTTCTCCCACTTGGTTCAATTGCATTGTACATATGGTGTTCCATAGCAGAGCATAAGACGTATTGTACGCGTAACGGATACTGGCGGAGGTGCTTGCTTATCTGCACGTACTGAAGGCATTGCATTCAATTTCCTTCACTGTACACTCGCTCTTACGTTGACAAGCTCGCGACAGTTGACAAACCACTTGTGAAACCATCCACACTGACAGTGTATATTGTTTGCACGTTGATTATAGATGCTAACGTGGACATGGTATGAAACGTTTGATCAGAACGAATCGCTAATGATACTTTAAGAACTTTGCGAATTCGTATGGATTGCGATATGTATGATTGGAATACGTTCTTGTTTTATGGTAGAGCACAGTCTTTTCGTGCGATCTGTTGTGCTTGGCGTATTGTAATCCTTGATCTCTGATTTCTGTGATCGTTATGCTGAAACATTAGTATGTAAGTCCCATTCTTTCTGTATAGAGCTGTATATAGATTTTCTAATTTATGCTGCGTAAAATTACAATTATAATTTCACAATTCAAATGGTGTAGTAAGAACAAGTTGAAACTATCTTTCGAAGAAGTCTTAACCCTTTGCACTCCTATGTCGACCGACATTCAAGACAGCTTTCTCTGACACTTAATGTTTCATATACTAATTATCGACTTTTCGAAATCAAAAATAATTATGCATTTCAACAGGAATACACCACAGTGTCTACAATTGTTCCTAGCATTAAATAAAAACGAATAATCAACAGTAGAAAATTTGCCGAGATTATATTTCCTTATTTGACAAAAAGTTAATAAAAAGTTCGGAGCGCAAAGGGTTAAGTGAATCAATTAGGTGAAGAATATAGCGATTTTAACGTCCATAAAACATCAAGAATCAGGATAATCTGAGCTACATTCCACCATAAAGCGTATTATCGAAAACAAAGTCATGGAAAATCATGTATTTCTGTAATCGACCGATTTTAGGCTACCGAAACATTGCGTATCCTATTTCCAGTAATATATCGCAATATGCACGGATCTTCGTGAGACCTTTCAATAGTAAGAGAATTGTCAGATGCAAACTGCATCATTTCTGCAAAACCGCGTATAGTTGTTCATTAAAATTGTCTCTGTCAAAGTGCTTTATCAAAATCCGTCCAAGATCATTTCTACCTACGAACAGTGCGCGTTTTACCAACCAATTCGCAATTATCGATTAATTAAAAGAAGAATCTTCCGACGTGTCAAAAAAATTTCCTAACAAAATAGCTCGTCTGAAGTTATCTTTTCTTCTTCTCTTTTCAACCACGAGGAACTTTTCTCCTTCGTCCTTAATAAAAAATTCTCGTTCGTATTCTCACAAAAAGGTATTCCGTCGTTAGGATCAAACATACATAAATATAGACACGTGAGATTGTCGAAAAGAAAGTGCTATTCTTCAAATGCACATGATAAACCCACAGAAACATATTCTCCGACGTCGCCGTTCCACGAGAGAATCGATACAATCGGATCGTTTCGTCACGATGAGACTTAATTAATACATTGAATAGGGATACGTTCCTCTCTCTCTCTCTCTTCTTCTTTCTATTGCACTTCCTTTCCATATTTCTCAGGCGGCTTAAAATCTTGCCGATAAGGACCGAACGACCGATGAAATCGTTCGTTTATTACACGTCGACTTAGTTTTGAGCTTCCTTCCCAACGCTATTACGCTTCTTCTCTTATTGCTATTGCTGTTAACCGATCACTGGCTCACGTCCCGTAATAGTCGTTACGCTAATTAAAAATCTATGCTGCCGCGTCTTGCGCGTTCTTCCTTAATGATTAACACACTACACTGATATAAATATATATGTATATACGTAGATATACCTGTTTACTAGTAACTAGGACTGAAACTACCATAGAGTTTACGTTCGGGAATGTTACACGAGCGGGTCGATGTCTATAGAAATTCGCGCATGGGGTTTTGCGGGTCGAGGGGGATGGTAAATAGGCTCACTATGGGGGGGAATACTTTTAGAGGGACGTTACGCGGGTAATATCAATCTGTAATGGCATCGTACCTTATTTCGATACGGTGCAGTATAATTACGGATAATTCTTGATCATCCGTTGTTATAATATATATTTATATATCATACACAGAGCATAGGTTTATAATATTTATCGTCATATATATTTAGATTTAAATATTACTTTTTAAACTTTTATAACGTTTCATAGATCGAAAAATAAATATAAAAATAAACCGGGCATTTAGGTATTAATATTTTGTATCAATAATTTTTTTTTTCTTTTCCATTCCTCCGCCCTTTGTTTCCTCCTACTCCACCCGCAGCGGTATCCCTTTTTTATGCATTCCCGTTGATCGCCTCTCGCTTTTTTTCTCTTTCTCTCTCTCTTTCTCCTATTTCAGCTGACTTTCGTCTCCAATTCTTTAACTTTATACTTCCCGCTTGTACCCTCGGATCATCGGTGTCTCGGCGACTCGACGAACGTACCTTCAAGTTTCCATTTTCTTCTGTCTTTTCGTATTATTTTCGGCTTCTCTTATCGTATTTCAAAGGACCTGGTTTCAGGTGGATTTCATGGTGTCGATGCTACATGTCAGTTAAGAGAAGTTTTCCAATGGTGACGGTAAATAAATTAGCTTTTGAATTTACTGAGCAATTATAAGTTGTTGTTCCTTTGCTTTGTATACTGTTCGACTATAATTGCTGTGGTCTCTTTGCCTAGGATCTACTCTTTTAGGTAGATTCCAAATTACTTAGTTACAAGCTGCACCTTCTTCGCTTTTATAATATCTTTTCACACTTTTATGGATAGTGAGAATTAATAGTTCGATTCTGCATGTGCTATGTTTTAAAAAAGAGCAGCAGTTTTAGGTGAAGTTGCAATAATCGGAGTAAGAGTCACGTAAGAGAAACTTCTCGGAGATGAGAGTGAAAAAATTTGAACTTTTAGTTTCAATGTTAGGAAGGACGAAGTCCTTTAACTGTAACCACCATAGACCCTATTTCCCTTTAAATTGCATATACCTTTGAAGGTTTCAAAATTCTATCGCCGTTTCTTCCTGCCATTTTCTAACTTTCTTTGACATTTCCTTCTTCTCTTCTTAACTTGGCGACGTTCTGCTCCAATCTACATAATACTCGTCGCAAAGAACTCTCGTATACTTCGATCTCTCTCTATTCTCGTGAGAATTTATATATTTTGTGCGTTTGTCCAGTCAATGGAGTTCGGCGTCCGTTTCCAATTTGTAAATAGTGATGGACTGTCGATCACTTCAAGCTACTTCAAATTGTAAAAATGTTGGAAAAATTCGAAAATGTCGAACGTTTTCGGCGATTTCAAAAATAGACTCTACAAACGCAATTTTCATCAAGCAAATCGTAAAAAGAGATAATTAAATATGCACAAAATATGAAGCAATTATTGAAAGATCCTTCCATATTTTTATTTATTCAAAAAATCTTTTTCACATTCTTATTCGAGTACCACAGTTTTATACTTTCACCATAGAATTTTTATATATTTACCACAGTTTCTTTTCAACTCCGTCGCGACATGCATTATTAAATAACGCGTAAATTAATTACTTCAAATCAAAAATCCAATACACGTTCTCCACTTTTCAAACTTCCAAGAATTTTTTCCCTTCGAACAATCATCGGAAACTCAACGATGACCGAAATGTTAAAAAATTCGCAACATGACAGATTGACCGTCCATCACTATCTCTAACTGGTCTCCTAGATCCAAGCGATATCTCTCGATCGATCTCATCCTTTCCTTTTCTTTTCGTACCGTCAGTTCTAATTTTCGCCCTCTGTTCACCTTGAACCTTTCACGGGAAACAGGCTTAATCTGCGGATCGTTCGTCGAGACACACGTCGAACACCGACAACCAATCCTTCGTTTGAGCCCAACACGAATCACGTATTCCAAGTTTAAATGAGCCACACGCGCCAGTTTATTAAATTACGATAGATAAGATTTCTCTTTTGTTTGAGCATTTCGCAACGTTCACGAAAAAGTACAAAATTAATTATTCTTTATAATATCTTCCATGTCTTCCATTCTCTCTCATTATTCTCTTTCTCTCCCTCTCGCGTGCACTATCTCTTAATTATATATATCTTTTTTTTTTTTGCTTTTTTTCTCAAATTTTCCACACTCTCTCTTTCTCTCTCTCTTTCACTCTCTCATATTCCCGCGTATCGTTCCATAATTTCTCTCCTCCTCCTCCACCATCACGTAACTAATCGTTCGCCGTCTCGTCATCCCGCTAAATATTAATTTCTAATAACATCGCGCCTTCCATCGACTCCCATTTTAAACCGTCATTATAATTCCGCCGTTCGTGAACGAACACAATTTCACCTGTCTTTAAACGGTTGCGAATAAACATATACATACATGTATTTATGCATACTTGAATCGATACACCCTACATATATTATCAGTATGCGTGATTTGCGTGTATGTATCTATCTATATACGTACAAATGTCCGCGCTCGTGTAAGTATATTTACATGCACGTATGCTGATGGCATTGTATCCGCGGGTAGTCGCGTACGTATACACGATTCTATCTTACTATCTCATTGCACCTCGTCTATTTACTGTATAGCTGCGAATGTGTTTCTCCCCTTAATCTCACGACAAATGCTGTAATTAATACGCGTATGCGATATGGGGGTAGTTCTCTGATTTTCTCTTCTATTCGAAACGACTTGTATAGACGAAGTGTTCATAGACGAAGTGTGATCACGGCTCTAATCTATTAATAATGATGATGATGATAATAATAATAATAATAATAATATATATAGTATATAAATATCTATCTAATACACGCCTTAAAATGTACATACATAATATATACACATATATATATATATAGTTGATATATGTATATGTATATATAGATATATATTTTATGTTTATATAATATATATATATTTATATGTGTTTACCTAATGTTATTAATTATTCTCTCGCACCTTTCAGATATCTCCGGCATAGGTAGCCGGTTTATTCATTTTGTGAATTTCTTTTGGCTTCGAGCCCTCGGGCGTTTACAAACTTACGCAATGAAAATGGTATCGCGTATTCGGGGTATGGCTAATTGTAAGTGTTAAGATGTACATCTAAATAACTCTAGTAGATGATGGTTTTTGAAACGTCCAGGACGAAAGATCGCGGAATAGTCGAGGAATACTGATCACGATCGATCGTCCCCACCATTGTTAATTCGTTCGTTTGCTTTTTTTTTCCATTTTCATTTCTTCGAGGAATTCGGACAATTATGCAGTCACGAAATTCTCTCCGATTATCGAGAGATTCGCGTAAAGGAAAATGTTTCCTCGGGTCGATCGAACGAGCCATGTTTTACGATGAAAATGGTAAATGATTTTGTGACGATAATGATTTGAAATGGTAACTTTCGATGAAAAAATCAAAGGATGATATGAGATGATGAGTGGGATGATCAGCGAGAAGAATAAAAGTGTTACGTCGATATGACATAAGGAAAGGGAGTTGATGATTGGAACGACGAAACGTATGACAGAAAAGAAATGAAATTGGCGCGTATGAAACGACACGAAGATTAATTGTGACGCGAAGTAGAAAAAATCGATTTAGTTTCTACGGGCAGACATATCAGGGGTAGGAATCAAATGTTAGATCGTTTTAACGTTCAATTGCACCTGTGCGTAGAAAATGTCGAGTTATTTGGTATAAGAGCACGCGCTCATCGTTAAATAAAAAGAAGTGCACGACGAATCCGGAAGCGGTAAAATACTGACGATAGTAACATTCGGGAATTTGGCATTTTGTTGGAATTGCTTGTAAAAATAGTTACATTTTATCGTATAAAATCGGAGAAACCGAAGTGTAATTGATTCAAGAGGATCAACTATATGGGTAGATTACTATTGTAACGACGTATTTTGTTGTTAAAATAACCAAAAAAAAAAATGTAATAGAAATTGTACCACTTCTTGAAACGTATAATTGTAATTCGCATTATTAAGATCCACAAGAATGCATTAATCCTCGATAAATCATTATGAGAACCACTGCGGGCGACGAGCTTTGTAATGACTTCGAATAATGTACTCCCCCGAAAATGTTTTTCTCTCTTGGAAACATATTCGAGAAGTGTTGCAACGTCACGACTTAAATCGTTCGTAAAACACCTCTCTTCGAAGTTTGATGGAACTTGACAGAACAAGGACCTACAAAAATAACTTACGAATGAGTTTGAGCATTACGACTATATGAAACTTTGATTAAAAGTGTGTTTCTATTTATCAACAAGTAGATAATATTTATCGTCGATGCGCCCCCATTACGAGATGCAGCTGATTATTAACGATTATTGAAGTTTTTGCAAAGACGTGTTTAAAAATATTGCAATAGGGATTGAGAGTCACTGGGAAGTTGTAAGAGGGTGGTTGAGCAGGGCGTCGCCGCGTCTCCACGACCCCCACGAGCTATCGACCCAAAGAGGAGAGAGAAAGAGAATCGACGGCAGGGAAGGGTAGTAAAGGATAGACAGATGTAGAGAAAGGGAGAGAGAGAGAGAGGAGAGAAAGAAGCAAAGAGCAGACGAGGAGAAATAACATGCGGTAGAGAAGAGAAAGAAAGAAGGAAAGACGTAGCATTTACTAGTCTCGCAAAACAGTTATACCCTATATATCGTTTCCCCACCCTCAAAAGACCTTCCGCACCCTTAAAGGAGAATGGGAAAAAACGTGCCGGAATTTGCAGCAGGGTAAAGTGGATCGATCGTGATCGTGGGGATGGTAAATTGCCGAAACTGAAAGCATACGCTCGTAGATAGTATAACGTGTCCATAAATGAACCAAAAGATAAGATTTTCTACGACAAGAATGCAAACGCGTTTGAATGCTTCCAAGAGATACACTCGTGAATCTAAAAGAGAATATTTGAAAACAACAACTCGGCCCTTGTTCAATGATCGAGAAAACTCGACGATGGGACGCTAAATGGCAAAGTTCATTCGTCGAATGATCGAGAAATGACGATGACTCGTTGTAGGATGGAGTCGGAGGAGATACATAGTCTACGGTGATTTTAAGGCTTCGCCTGAATCGCCAAGATCCAGATCGACCGGCGCAGAACTGCGTCGTGACGCTGACCCGCCACATCGACCTTGAAAGCAAAGCTTAAACTCCCGTAACGCGGCTGCATTCTAAAGGGGAACGTCGCGGTCACCGTAGGAAAAACCCATCGGGAGAAAAAGGAGGATACCTGCCACTGAAAAATCGAAGGACTCGCTCGCTCTTCTCAACCGAGCGAGTGCTAACGACCGAGATGAAAAACTCGTAACGCTCGTAAATCGGAGTGCGAGTATACATGAAAGATTTCACACCGAGCTAACATTTTTCTTATTTTTAAACACCTAGCCTAATAAATCTCCTTCGATCGTCAATAATAATCTGATCGGAAGAAGTAATTTTTCGGTATCCTCGGATATCTGACATCGAAGATAACACTTGTCAGTCTCTTCTCTCTCTTACGTAACGAGAACGTTACCTCTACTTTTTAAGTTCTGAAATCTCGGACTATCCCCCGAAAACTGGCAATCTCACTAGCCGATAAAATCGTATTGTGAAGAAAAAGTGGGAAAAGAAAATCGTGGGTATAGTGAGACGATACCTACAGCCCTGAAAGTGACCTCGAGATGGCTGCTGGCCGTATCTCCTTTTCCCTTCTCCGATCTATCTCCGTCTCTTTCCCTTTCCAACCCCTCGCAGCGAAGTGTTCTCTGCGATTTTCCAGCAACGCGTGCCGGCCTATACAGACATATATCAGCGCGAGTCGTGCGAGAACGAGCGCGGTTGCCACTATCGATCTACTGCGGAGCAACGGAGGCTGCCGAGAGTACAAAGTCGAAGGTTGGGGGTGGCGAAAGAGAGAAAGAGGGAAAGACGAAGGGGCGAGCCGGCGACCGACGGACGGTCGTGTTCGAAAGAGCGCCGCTATCGCTGACGTTCGAGTCGCCGCGTCGGTGCATGAGTCAGACCATTTTTCTTTTTTTTTTTTAAATCTGTCTTTCGCGGTCCCGTTCGGTCCCTTCGTTTCCTCGGCCGGACCCATGTACGATACCACGAACAACGAAGGACTTATTCTCAACGATCAATGATTTTTATCCTCCTCGAATCGTTCTTACGATTTTGCAAATATTTCTCATCCCGCGCGACCAACCGTCGAGACAGACCATCAAAACAGGCTTCAACTGATCTCTCTCGAATCTTCTTCGATCGCCATGATATTTTACAAACACGATCTTCAACCAGGCAACGAATTACACGTCGAAAAAAACAGAAACGAGCAAAGTCATGCTTCCTTGGCATCGTTCGAGCATCTAAACCACCTAGTTTCGAAGTCAGCCGAGGTCAAATGCACGCCGAGTTCGAAACTAACGTATTATTAATAACTTTCGATCTCGTATGCCGGTTTATCTTGACGGCTAATCGAAGTGGATTAATAGCCGTCGAGGTGGGAAAATATGATAGCCGGAAAAAAAAGAACGAAGCTTTCGTAAAAAGTGTTTTCGCGAAACGGGTCCGCGGTGTGTGTCGGTCCGAGGAACGGCAACCTCGCACCCCGGCACGCCGCCACCATCGCGACGGCGGCATCGACCGCAGCCCCAACGCTGCAATGCGACGTTGCCATCCCAACGGGCAACAGCCCTTGCGGCCAAGGCGCTCGGGGGGGCCGAAGAAGCATGGACAGATTTTCGCGGCACGCTCCTGTGCCGTGCGACCGGTCATTGGTCGGTGCGGACACGCGACCCTCAGGACCGTCCGATCGAACATCAGGCCCACGTGGCCTTAATGCTTTCTTCACCCTCGATGAGATTATAATCAATCGTTACGATGTAATGAGTATACGAAAAATCGACGAACCTTCATGATATTAACGATGGAAGTCTGATTGCGAGTGGTCGAGAATGGGGTGAATGTGGTTAGTGTTACGCTTCGAAAATGCAAAGCGATAGTTTTCAACCCTTCCGTTTTATTTAAATTAACTTATGGTATATTCGTTTAAGAGTAGCGAAGTTCAACTTTTTTGAGATGTCTAATGGGTAATGTATGTTTTGAGCGTCGATGATTAGAAGCAATTTTCTGATGATTATTGTGATGATGGAAATATGAGAAATGTTGAAAATAACGTTTGAACTTGAAATAGAATTCGACTGGGGTGGAATTTTGCTCGAGATGGTTTTCAAGTGTTGGGATATTTTATAATATGTGAATAAGAATTGATGAAGGCGTGAATAATGAACTAATAATTATGTTTTATAGAGATGAAAAGTAACTTTTTTTTTGTAAGTATGCAATGCTTTGTCTCTGAAGAGGTTAAGCATGGCGATGATTGTTATGCCGTGACTTGTAGTGTAACATTAGCCGAAAGAATCGACACGCAATTAGGAACGTGAAATTAATCGGAACTTAAAAGTAACGCATGAACTCGATGTGAAAGTAATACGATAACTTTGGACGAATACGAAAGAGAAATCGCTTAAAATGAGAAAAAAGATCAGAGACGCGCATAAACGGAGAGAACGAGAATGAGAGAGGATAAATGATCACCAGAAACTGAGTGAAACCATGAAGAATTTAGGAAACGTAAAAACCTGCGAAAGTAAAAATGAAAAATTAAGAGTCGATATATATATAAAAATCACGTAACATTTTATTAAATTTGCTTCCAGTAGGTGTATGTATGTGTACGTGTTGCTTCCTGGCTCGTACTTTTTCATTTTTTTTTTTCATTAATAAAATATTTGGTACCGCTTCGTAGGAATCCTTATTATTAGACCACAATATATCAATTTCTCGCCTCCATTATCCAATCGTGTGTACTCACTTTACGTTCGAGATATCGCGGATTAATCTTTTTCGCAGTCGAGTCCAGTAAAAAGAAACACGACCATTCCTGCCGCTTGTTATATAATAAAAAACATAAGATTCGCATTCGTATAAAAATAAACGATTTGGAAGTAGGATAATAACCGACGGCGATGTCACCGATCCTCCTGAATTTGACATCCGTCGTCTCGGGCTTCGCGCGACATACAAAAGATATTAGAAAAATGCTCTCCACAATATAATATATATAAATATAAAAAATCATTCGACAAAAATATATTACGGGATAAAAATATGCATTCCATAAGTAGTTGGATCGTGGCTTACCGTTAAACAATAATCGTTATCGATAGTAACAGTCGCAGGCGTTAATAATGATAATCGTATGCGTTATGATAACTACAATATCAGTAGTCGTAGTAGTAGTAATAGTAGCAGTAATAGTATTTATAGTTGTAATAGTAGTAGTGGTTGTGTTGGTTGTGGTAGCAGCAATAATCGTAGAGATAATAATAACGTAGAAATAATTATAATCATAATCATAATCATAATAATAATAATAGTAGTAATAATAATCATAATGCGTGTGTATTTACGATATTAATAACTAAAATAGGATGGTCGGGTTGCTGCGTTTGGCATGTGTTTGATTTCATCTCTATTTCTCCAGCTTTCGTCGTCGATAAACCAATAACAAAAAAAAAATAATCGCTCGTTAAACAACATGAACAACCGAAAGGTATAATCGTTACCATTATTCTCTTTTTCTTTAACAGCGCCGTACTTTTTCCATATCATAAAACATCGTCGACGCTGTTACTATCTTTTTACATAATGATAACCAATCAAACACAAAGCTTCAAACAACCGGACAAGAACACAGGGGGGAAAACATAAGTACACGTTATATGAAAATCATATTATATATTAAAATATTCATAATAATAATAATAATAATAATAATAATAATAATAATATAATCATAATATATTATCGCATGTCCGTAAAATTACATAAAAAAATATAGAAAATAATAAACTCGTAGCTTCTGTATTTTTGCTTCACTCACTCTGTCTTTCGACCCGTTTTTTTTTCTCTCTCGTCCTCTCATTTTAGTAACTATTATCTTTCATCCAATCGCTTCCTCTCCCGCCCTTATTCTCTCTCCCTTTCGCTCAATCGAAAATAACGTTCGCGTGAATCTCTTTCTCTCTGTCTCACTCTCGCGCCGGTGGTTACTACGGTTATACAGCTATGCGTATATTATTATTATTAATAATAGCAGTAATCATATATTCATCGTAAACGGTATACATACATATCGAGTCGGTGTCCTGTGGTGCGGTTATGTCGACGTGTACGTGAGATCGTGTGTCGGTTAAGTGTCCATGAGCTGGTTTAGTGTTTGTGTTTCATGTACGTGTATGTTTCTCATTTAGTGTCTAGATATAACGATACACCTATATCGAGTTAATCGGCTAGTCGGTTTAATATCAATTCGCGTAACACACTACGCGCGATTAGGTGTCGTTCGATGATTAAAAAGAAAAAGGATACAAGGAAAAAGAAACAGAAGGATGAAAAGCATATTTCGCGGCAATGTTTCAACATCGACGTGCATTACTGGTCATCGTGACGGAGCGTGCGAGAACTTTCGGGGGATAGAGCGTTGACACGTGTAATCGGACGAAGCGATTCGCGTGAACGAGTGCAAGAGAATATTTAGCTGGAGGAAAGAAAGAAAGAGAAAGACGGAAAGAAAGAGTACGAGCGTCGCAGCAAAACCACGAGGGACACTCGCGAACAGGAGGATGCGAATCTCGCTTCTCGTTCGAGCACGGCGCAACGAGTTGCACTGGATTATTGCTGGTTCGGTTAACGTCATTACAGGAGTAATTATAGCTATCGTCGGAGCTGGGCAACCGTTCACGCCGTGGCCCGATAATACGCGACGCTCTATCGTCGTTCTAGGAAGCTCCACCTTCGTGCGTTTTCTCTTTTTATATTCCCTTCTACTTTTATACAAATGGGCCCCCTTTACCCCAGAGCCCTCTCGCATTTCGCAAAACCATATAATGCCCAGACTCGTTTCCACCAAAGAGCGCGAGGATTCGATTCTCCCGGTGTCGTTGGCTAACCGATTTACATTACTGTCGTTTCATTTTGTTCATGTTTTTTTTGCTAAACCTATGACGTGGTCGTGCAACGACAATCTCTCATTTTCTTTAAGCGAGTAGTAAAAGCCACAGAAACATTGAAAATGGCGGTCTACGACAATGAATGACGAAGAAGTTGAAGAAAAACACAAAGAGGTAGAAGAACGCGCGAAATCGCGCGGTGGACGAGAGATCCTCCAAGTTCTCGGTTATCCTTCCCTTTCCAGACCGGACAAAAGCCGGGAATAACGTAACGTGATTATTTGGAGCATAGTTTTTCTTTTTGTTCGCCGCACGGCCGCCTCGGAGAAGAAACGAAGAAAAAGGGGGGATGGAGAACGATGAGCTGAGGACGTTTACGAAGGCTACCAAGAAAGTCGAACAGAAACGATGGAAATTGCACGAGTTAGTAACGAAAGACTATCTCGTATCTCCATCGTTCTGTTGATTTTCTTTTCGTCTCGTTTCCTCTCCCCTATCGTTCTCCATAGAGCCGTACGAGCTACGGATATCGGCGAAACACGAGGATGCCCTTATGTACAACCAGGAGAAACCGCGAGAAGAGTGCACACATTTCGATCCCCGATGATACCTTTTCCGTCTCCTTATATTCCTGCCCACAGCGAAGATTGAGAGTCACTGGCGAATAAGAGACCTTCGAGAAAGATTCTTCCCGACCGTGTCGGGGAACTGCCCGCTTTAACCAGTGCCCTGGCGAGAATACTTGTAATGATAATGGTTATCGATAATAATTATTATTATTAATATTAATGCTGATAAATATGATGACATTAATAAAATATTGAATATAAAATATCTTCGTTACATATATTAAAGTTCTCGTTTAGCATTTTCTTTTATCTCTCTCCCTTTGCCCCATGCTCGTCGCCTTGCAGGGGACCTCGAAAGAATACTAAGCACAACATTTAATATATATATATATATACAAGCACATATACATATACATATACACGTGCATATATATATATTTATATGTACATATATATGATGATAATCATAATAATGCGATAACTACGATAATGCGTTATACGTTAATGTGTATTTGTAATACGATCGTTAAACAGCTCTCAGAAGATTTTTTTAGTACTTCTTCCAACCCAACCCCTCACCGCGACCCACCCTTCCCCGGACCATCAAACACCCCATTCTCCTAATCACTGTTCCCTGTCTTTTCGCTCTTTCAGTCGGAAAAAAGTGTCGTTTTACACCCGATACAAGCAGCGTATTCCAAATTTCGTTTCATTAATATCTCGTCTAGTTCTCTCTCACTATAAAAGTTTGACGAACCCCTAATTTAATTTCACATGCATGCTTTCGCGATCCCTGACCCCTTCCCATGAGTTTCTCCCTCTCGCCCATGTACGAAGGGACCAAGAAATATAATTATACATAGACTTCCTCGACCTTTAGTGCTACACGACAATTACAGTAATAATATTATTACATAATAATATACATATATATATATTTTTTGAAATACTGATTCTCTAGTCTCAGGGCGGTTGCTTTTCTCGGATTATGCCGCTTTCATTGTAAAATGGTTCACTCAATCATGCGTACACAATTATTCAGCATACATACACTCTCCTATTGCGTAAAAAAAAAAAGAAATGTCCTTCTCTCTTCCTTTCTCTGTCTCACGAAAGAACGAATAAAGTCTGCCTCGTTGGATCCAGATAGAGAACGTGCGCGCTCGTCCTTTGCCACGCCGCGAATGCATCGTGCTTTTGCATTCGCGATCAGTTTTCCTTTATCTTCCTACGAATCATTGCGCCGGTTGTTGCACACGACGGCACGTCGAATGCTTCGAATACGTCAGTTAGGGGGCTTAACCTTTTCAGTTCTATGAAACCGTATATGGATTTTTGTGGAGCAACGCTCGCTGTGGACTAAGGACTCACGTATGCGCACGTCCGATGAAACGGGAGGATGCGTAATATTACTTTAGCGATATTAAAAATGTTTGTTACAACTTTTCCATAGTGCTAATTATGATTACTTCTGCATATTGAAACTGTTTGACTTTTAGAGACTATCCGCGGATGAAATTTCATCCAGGATGAATTTTGTTTGAACTTTGAGCGGAATTTCAATCTGGTATGAAGTAATAATACAAACTTTTAATTGTGTTTATCTTATTGGCTTCTAAACTGATGTATGAAATTGAAATTGTACCGTAGACTGAAATTGCTCGATTTTTTTATGACAGCATCTGTTGCGAATAAAACATTTTTTTTTATAAAACAATACAACAAGAAGGTAAAAGATCGAATTATTCAACAATGATAATTTTACGTATTTTAAAATTGCACTACTTTTTGACAATGAGGTATTGATAAAATATTATAATATTTGTCTTTTTTGTTAAATACATTAATAAATTAGGATCATCCATAGATATTCGCCTGTTTCAGATCAGTCACTTCAGTTATGATAAAAATTTGCAGTAAATATATGATTCTACGCGTCTTGACATTCTTTTTTTTTATAAAAATTAAACTGAAACGCTCAAATGTAATTGCGAATCGTTGCCATTTCTCAGCACGAAAGGAAAGACTAAAATGGCACCGAAATAATTAATACGCAATCAATACTTCAACGTATCCGAAGATTAAACTACTTATCGCTATTCTCAGCATCATTAAGTACTTGGTCCACAGTGTACGCATGTCACGAAGCATTTTAAAACTGAAAGGGTTAAAGAGATTTGCATTTAACGTGCAAAACAAAGAGTACAAAGTTACAGTAATCCTCACCTCCCGAAATGGAGAACGGCGCAACGACGAAAACCGAAGAAACGGAATCTCTTAAAATCGCGATAAACGTATAGGAACACAAAGAAATTAAGAAGGAACGAGAAATTAACAGACGAGAGAAGTAGCACGACGAACGACCGACGATTGGTCGACGAGGCATTTCTGAGAATCGTCTCCAGCTTCGCGCTAAAATCTTCGACGACAAAATCGATCGAAACTCGAGATGATTCGCATCCAGCGCAATGGGGGCTAGATTCGTTCGTTTGCATGGTTTTCCTTCCTTTGAGATCGAGTTTGTGGGCTGACAGCTGAACGTAGCCGCGTCTTGATGACATCGCGCGCAATGATGATTGTTCGAAATCGCTGTTGTTACCAACTCGCTCCGACGTCGTCGTTAAGTCACTTCCGGCGCATAAATCCTCCGAGTGCTGACAATATGACGAGCACTCACTTTGCACATTGTCACTCAGTGGAGAACGTTTCCATTTTGCGCTCCGATTTTTCTAATATCCATTAAAAGATGAACGTTCGAAGTATCGATCAACGTTTATTTCTGCATCTTGCGTTTCTTCATCGACCATTTTTTTCACAGAGACGTAGAAACATTCGGTGAATGTAATTAATGCAGTAATTAGAAGAAACCAAGGGACTCCACGACGACGACGGTTCAAGTAGTTCGGTTTTTCGACGACATTCGCGAAACGATTTGACGGGATAACGCATACGCGTACACCTAAACGCATATTTCCGTGCGCGGCTTGCCAAAGTTACGGACGACAGCTACGATTTGTCCTTTAAGATATTTAAGTAGATAGGTAAGTAGTTAAGTAGTTATACGGGTCACACGTTCGAGAGCTGTCCATGGCTGATGTCTTTGCGAGACGATGTCCGCTTCTTATTTGACCGAGAGAGAAGGTCGAGTCTTTAAGTCGTGGATAATGTACAGTGAGAAACATTGCCCTGCGACATGCCCTCGAACGTGAGCCCTTTTTCTTGTTATTCACGATACTCAAACGCACGTGTGTGGGTATATATAATATTTATAATATACATATATTTTTTCATATATATATATATATATATTAGATATTCAAACGTTCTCACTCATATCCAATCACTAAATCCAATGTCGGCCAACAGCTTTCAAAGGGCGCGAAAAAAATTTTGAAATTAAAGGCAAAAAAAAAGAAAAGAAGACGAAGGAAAAATAGAACGAGAAAAAAAATGCACCGCGTCGGGTGTTAGAATTTCACGAGGAAACAATGACGACGGATCTCGTTACGAGGACGAGAGAGCTGCACGCGCGGTCCACCGATCTCACGAGAGAGAGCACGGAAGGGAAAAGAGAATCGTCGAGTGCACGCGAAAGCAGAGACGAGCTAATGTTCCCGTACACGGAATTGTTTCACCGAGAATCGGCAAAGATCGGTTCGTTACATCGAGGACCTCGCGCGAAGCTTCGAAATTACACATTCCACTATGAACAAGCTATGAAACTATGATAAATATATATGTATATATATATTATATATATATAGACCAATAATGATAATAATCGTAATAATAATAATCATAAATTAACGGCTATAATTAATAATAATAATCGGATATAGCTATTCAATAGAATATAATAATATAGTAAATAGAGACAAATTAAGCAACAATGATCATCTAGTATTCTTTCTCTCTTCCTTTCTCTCTCTCTCTCACTTTCTTTCTTTCTCTATATATATAACTCTTTCTCTCTCTTTTTTTTCTCTCTATATATATATATTTATATAAGTTTCGATATATCCTATAATTAAATTATCTGCTTTTCGTTAAATTTCCTTATTACTCTGCCATCTACTAACTCCTATAATCTCTCTTACGTTTAGTTATTATTCTTTGAGATATGTATCGTCGTGTGGGTGTATGTGTCCTCACATTGTAAATCATACGCCCTTCCTCTTTCCCTCGATTTCCTCCTCCCGTGTTCGCCGTTAATCTCTCTAATCGGAGCTACTGGCGGAGTAAAGTCGAATGGGATAGTCGACAGAATGCTTCCTCCTGTTTTTTTTTCCTCCTCCTCTTTACTATCATTTTCCCTTCTCTCTAGTTTTTCTCGCTTTTTCCCATCTCTTCCGTTGTCTTTTCGTTGCAAGCGGGCAAAAGTCGTATCTCCTCGCAATCATCCAAAGAGATTCCTCCGCGCACGATCTAACGCGATGAAACTCATCCGTTTCGTCATCGTCGTCGAATCGTCCTCGATGTACCATTGAAAACTGACTCTTTGTTCTATCGTGGATTCTGCTTCTCGTCATTCTACGTCGCGATGCGTGTCGTGCGTTTCTTTGCGAAGATCGTTCAGCGTGTCCACCGTGGTACATGCGTGTACTTACGTTTTTTTTTTCTTTTATCGCACACACTAGCAAAGAGTATGGTTTCACCCGTGTCTCTCTTGTCGTTTCTTCTTCTTCCTCTCTCTTTCTTCGTGTTATTATTGTATGTGGTAATGTATCGTCTCTTAGCTTGTAACGTTCACAACGCGGATGACATCCGCGGGTACTTGTTCATACTTCTTGCTTCGCACTTATGTTTTCTTTTGTTTATTTCTTTTTTTTTACGAAAATGGCAGTTATCGGTCACAGCCAATGGCTATTAATAATCATTAAACATTACGCTTTAATACGTTACGATTATTTAACCTTAGTTACGATGCTGTATGTTAATTAAATAGTTCTTACAGAAACGCGCTACGAGGAGATACAGCATGCTGATTTGCTCACCGCGCCGGGATTACTCGCGGATAATTGCGCACTTACTTATGTTGTTATTTTTTACCGTTGTTGCTTTTCGTGGATTTCTCTAAGATGATAGGTGTTTGTTCTCTTGCGAGATTATTCGATCTTCTGGTCGTGCTTCGAGACACGTTCGTCCGGAATAAACGGTATGCTCTTTTCGAAATCTCACGAGCACGATCCAGAGATATTGCTTGATTTTTTAATTCTACTTTTTATATCGATTAAGTTTGATAATAGGCAATTATTACTAACAAATATAAAAAGTATAATGGTTTCTTATGTGATTGGTCAAAATACATAATCTTTTATTTCGTATAATTTTGCTAATTGTCTCAATTTGTACAACAGCTGTAATAACAATATACAAAGTATGAAAACATGTAAAAAAAAGATGTAACTTCTAAAATGACTACATTGCAAACGATCATCTCCGATTAGCTCGATTCGCAGCAGATAAGCGTTAAAATATTAGACAATATCAACGGATCGTTTCTCCCCTCGAGGCTTTCGAAGGAGAACGTACAATTATTCGCGGATAAACCATCCTCACCGATCAAATGTGCGATCGAGGATCTCTCTCGTCGATGCGTCATCGAAGTATGTAATTTATGAATACGTCCAGACGATGCACGTATAACAGGTAGGCGTGCCGTGGAAATAAAATTTGTAAGAGAAACAACGTAAAAGAAATCCGGTGGACTTTGAAAAAAAAAGTCCCATCGGAACGAGGAGCATCGGCCGAAAATCGGAATCGTCTCGAGATACAACAATTAGGCTTGGGCGCAGCTCGTGAGCCGTCGTTGGAAGAGGATTCATTGGCAAACGAATAATAAGGGTTTTTGATTTGACGTATGGCACTGTGATTAACATCTATCTCGTCTTTCGGTCACTCGAGCGCCCCCGAAAAGTATGCAAAGAGATCCACGCAGCGTGCACCACTTCCGTCTCGCATTAACGTCAATGCGATCGATCCGATGGAGTTTCATTATCCCCGACAAAGGAGTATCGAAATGTCGCAACTGCTGACGGAACGTCGTGCCATTGTGATCGTTGATATTACTCGCGTAGCGTTTACGTGTCGATTGTAACTGAGCGATGATACGATCGCTGATGAAAGAAAAAGAATGACGTATGTACGTTCATCGTATTCATCCGGACGTGTGTCCTCTGATGTGGGATACGCGCGAAAATCAAAACGCATGAATTATCCACGAAGAAACAGCGACCCCAAAAGACGATTTACGATAAGAATAATCGAAAATGACGATTAAACTATCAATGAGTCGAAGAACCGAGGCGTTACCGGCAAAACTTGCTTTCGAGTTAAACTAAAGATACCTGAATCTCGTTCTGACAATAGGTGAAACTATACGACTATCCGAAAACTAGTTTCGTGTGATCGAGTGGTCAGATATCTTAAATTTCGTCCGAAGTCCAGTTTTTCCGGTAGCAAGAGATATTTTGAAAATTCCTTCAATCGTTGTTACCCTCGGGAGATTGTAATCCAACGATTTGATTGAATATTTTTTCCCGGGAACGTCTTCGGTGACATCGAAATCCGAAACAACAGAGATCGCGACCCTAAGTTTTATCGGTGGGAAGACTGCGCATGTGCACACGATCGCGTACACGCATGCGCAGAGACGCTAGATGCGCGCGAATATCAGAGAGAGCACGAAAATGACGACTGTGACAACGATAACTCTCTCTGCAATGTGTCGGAACCTCGGCCAAAGTGAAGGGATGGACAATGAGTAGCGACAATCGAGTTTAACTATTATCCAGCAAAGTTGTCCCAAAGTCTAGCGGAGGTTCTCGACAAACTATTGTGCCATGTTCGTATGATTCGAGCTTTAAGGTTTCCCCTATTCGACTCCATGGAACTCGAACTACTAAAATTCCATATTTTCATCGATAATGGTAGCGTTATCGGGGAAGACTGCGTCACGATCGATGCGATTTACGAATCGAAAGTATTCTATGCTTTGTAAAGCACAATGCGAACAAAGGGGTTGCGAAACGACAAAGAGGTTGCAAATATTCTATGACTTTTTAACGTAAAGTACGAATCTTCATTTCAAGGATGAGTTGACTAATGAATGATCATTCGAATGGGAAACAATCGCGAAAGTATCATAAATAAACGTTTCAGTAGTTCAAGTTCCAGCACGAATCATTAAAACCTCGAACGCGCAACGCGTCCGAGTGGAGTCATTATTGCCCACGGCTACGAAAAACTCTCGAAAGTGAACATTTTTCTCCTTTCCTCTTCCCATCTTTTCCTCTCACATGCATACATTCGCACTCTGTCTTCCATATTCCCTTCCACTTGTGGTCTCTCGCCCATCGTACGTTCGCCCTTTAGCTCGCGCAATTTTGGCGCCACGATCCGAGTTCTAACAACCGCCCTACTCCGTTTCTCCCTTTCCGTCGGTTCGTCTTTTTTAGATTTTTCATCATTACCAAATAATCTCCCACAGGAAACCAATCCCTCTTATTTCATACTTTCCACCTTTCTATATTCTTTCTCTCCTTTTCTCGCATTCGCACGTGCAAAACGGTTCTTCGCAGTACATCAGATGTATACCAGAGCGTGTATCGTGTGTGTATGTACGTGTGTAACTGTTTGTGTACCGGACCGTTTCATTCTCTCGCCTGCGTACTCGCTAATTCGATACGTTTCCTATTTTGCCGCGGATATAACTCTCCTAGTATGTACGCGCAACGTACGTGTCCTGGATGCATCATATATTACGCGTACACTCGACGAAACGGAACATGACACCCTAAGGTACCAACAGACTAGAAGGTTTCTCTCACTTAGCTCAGTTTACGATGCACATACGCCATTCTGTCGCCCAGCATAAAACGTATTGTGCAGGTAA
Source organism: Cerceris rybyensis (assembly GCA_910591515.1). Classification (NCBI taxonomy): domain Eukaryota; kingdom Metazoa; phylum Arthropoda; class Insecta; order Hymenoptera; family Crabronidae; genus Cerceris; species Cerceris rybyensis. The sequence goes on from OU342789.1 coordinate 35,455,414, forward strand.
ATGAGCTTAGCGAAGGAAGCCTACTCCTCATCCGCCAGTGCCTCGGGTGTCACATTCAATTTCCTTGACTTACAATTTGCAAGAACTTTACGCGCGAATCCGAAGAGAAGGTTTTCCTTTTTTTTTGTTCCTTTCGTAAAACTCACCAAACAAAAAAAGTAAATAGATATTTTCAAACTACTTTTCTTCGCTCGACCTCCTTTTTCTCCGCCCAACTACCACCCCTCCCAAAACCTGATCTCGAATTCTGAGAATCAGATCAGACTTATGCAGCGAAGTTAATGACAGATTATCCTGGCTGATCTACATATGTATGTTCACGCATGTCGGCCGTATTTGTTTCTCGTACGGCGGCGATACCGTGTACGGTCGGAACGTAGATGCTAAGAGAATACCTATAAATATAGTTTATATGTATATATATATATAATATAATATAATAATAATATAATATAATATAATAATATAATAATATAATATATGTTTTTTATCATCACCGTACCTTTTACGCATCTTTTTTTTTTCTAATTTATACTTAACATAGAAAAAATATAGAATTTACTTTGCTTCGAACTTAAATATAATAAACCTCTCTCTCTTTCTCTCTCGAGCGTCGATTATAATATATAAATATACGTTTTTTTTTTCATGTGTCTGTTCGTGCGTGTGCGCGTGTGAATGTGAACATATGAGGTGCACATTGGATTGTGTCCACGCGTGTGTATGCGTCCGTGTATTCTTTGTATTATTCGTATTCTCTCCGTATGTGTACAAGTGTCTGTGTGTACATATAAATATATACGTGTACGTGTGCGTGATGTATGAACGTGTGACACGAGTGACGTTTCGATATAGTAACAAATAATATATTAAATATAAGTATTTTGCGCGGTCAAATCTGCGCGCGTCTCTTTTAGTCCCTCCTGCGCACGCGCGACTTTACGTGTATGCGTGTACCCGCGCGCATGAGTATCTGTGTATCTCTGTTTGCAATGTGTAATACGTTTTGTGTATGTATGCTTTGTTCCTGGTTTTCTGTTAATTGCGATAAGAACGCGCCAGAAGGAAGAGTTCTTTTGTTTGTTTTTTTTTTCTGAATCGAAGAGAAACGACACGGGGAATATCAGATTGAAAACGAAACACACGGGCGAACGAAGACACCTAAATGAAAAAAATTAGAAAATAAAGAACGAACGGGGTGAGTCTGGCTCGTGAAACTACCGAGACACCCGCTATACGGAGCTGCTGCTCGAACGATCGAAAAAATATTATCCTCTTTCTCCTTCACCGTCATCCGACTCCCGGATGACGCATATAATATATAATATATATATATTTATATGTAATATGTATTATAATATACCTCGACTTGTTCGGAGCTGCGACTTGAGCATATCTTCGTTTAAAAATGGCAACGATTGACAAGAAGTTTCGACGATTAGAAACAAGAAGAATTAAGAAAAGATGAAGATGAAGTGTGCACGAACGATGAGTAGATATATATATATATATATATATATATAAAGAGGAAAGAAAAGAAAACAAAACAGAGAAAAAAAAGAAGGAAATCGAATCGAAGTCATAGTTAAATATACAAATTCACGTAGAAACAAAAAAAATAATAGAAAAATTAAAGAGCACAACGTCCACCAACATGGCGGGGGCCCTCGGCCACTATCTTAACGGCTACTAGTTTCGTTTCTCGGTTGTGGTTTTCCTCTCTTTAAACTCCGATGGAGGAAAGAAACGAATCAGCGTCTTCCCTGCACTCGTACGCAAGGGAAGACCGTTGCTCCGGTTTTTCGTTCTCCTCTCGAAACGCGATTATACGAATAATAGCGACACCTTTTTTTCCGTTAAAAATAAATGGAACGCAGAAAAACATAGAGACACGTACCGGACGCCCTCTCGCAAGGACGAACCACGTGATTTCTAACCCTCGCTTGGTTCTCGACGAGTCGATTGTTCGTCATGAAAACACGAGGCTCGCCAGCGAGGACGAACAGCGAGGAAGGACGAGGGGATACATCGTGGAAAGAACGAAAAAGCGTGATCGTCTTTCCTCGGCGTTGTCCACCGAGAGGACGTGGTAATGTGACAAATACGTAAATACATATATATACTTATGTACACGTTTATATGTATCTATATGTATCTACGTATATATGTATTCATGTATACATATATATATATAGAGCATCCGATATACATCTATATGTTATATAATGTAATATAATATAATTAAGACCCTTCAAAGAAGAGCTAAATGCGGGTCGTCGATCCTGGCGCCAGAGATGCGTCGTTTTAGTCCTTCTTTGAAAGAGCGAGTTTTATTACTCGATTATATTACTAGTTTGAAGAATACACTTACGGGAGTTGGCCTTAACGCGGATCGGCCTGGTTATTCTCTCTGTATCCGTAATATTCTTTTTTTTTCACCGACAAAACACACGGAGAGACGAATAACTACGCGTTCCCGCGATGTGCCGTTTTAAAACTTTTGCATCTGTCGTGCGCACGCGCGCGCGCGGTCGATTCCTAAATAATTTCTTCTTTTCTTTCTTCAATTCTGTCTCTCTCTCTCACACACACTCTTTTCATCTTTTTTTTTTCTTTTTAAATGAGCGCTAATATGCCCGAACCACCCCGTCGTCCCGTCGACGAAACGCGCGAAAAATACAAAATCTAAATCTCCACGATAAAATATCATATCCTTCTTCCTTGTCAGACACTCTGACACCATATATATATTTATATATATATATATATTAATATTATTATTATTTCAATTGCTATGACGCTTATATAAAGGTAAGATAATACTCTAATAGCGAGGGAGGCTGGGTGGTGTGGGCGCGCCATTTTATAATACTATTTTTAATCTACGTGATCCTACCGGCAAATCGGGTGAACGCGTGATTTCACTCTCTCCATTTTTTTTTTCTTTCCTTGTGTGCCGTGTTCTATGCGTGAGATCGGCCCTGGTCAGCCTTGTTTTTTTTTTTTACGTGTGCATGAGTGTTACGGTATTAGTTACGTCCGTGATAGGGAATTTTTCGATAATAATCGCTGCATTATTTTATATCGCGTAAAGCTCGCAGGTTTTGGAGCGATTTTATGTGGCGATGGCCGGTCTGCGACAGAGTTGCTGTTCACTAGAACTTTTCGCGTCTTCAGCTAAATGAAAAAGGTTGGCGGACGATTAAATGCGCGCCGTAAGACCAAAGTTTTCGGACGAGTCCGAAGTAGGAAGGTACTTCTCTTAACTTTAAAATGAATCTTAATATCCCACCGTACTTCTTCGCCTTGGCTTAAAGCAATTAAACCGAGAAGTTGCCGGTTTTAATGAACTGGAAAAAGTAGGCATCATAAAGAAGTTTCGGGAGCTTTCAATGACGACCCTCGTAGCAGACCGACCGGAGAAGCCATGAAAAATCTCGGACCACTCGGAGTTTCTTTCTCTTCCGTTCAAACGCCATGTTTTTCTCGGGATTCGAATCGTTTGATCGTTTATATCATGAGACTGATATCGTCGTACGATCATACGACTCGATAACCGCGCGAACGACTCGTCACGAATGAGTTTTACAAAAGCTAAGAACGTCGTATAAACCTATTTTACTTACTTACTGAGATCCGGTGTATTCGTTTTGGTATAACGAGGAAGAGTGGTTTACCTTCTTGTTCGCTATAAAATTTCCTTTCTAAATCATTCGTTACTGAAGATCGGCCGTTCAGTTTCACACTAATTAATATCGACCATACGATCGCGAGAGAGCGAGGGAATTCGATCGATACTTTTTCGTTTTACACGAGAAAAGCCAGGTATCAGAGAGATCGACAGTCACAAGTTTTATTGTGACATGTTCAACGCGTAAAATGAGATGACACGATGATTGGTTCGTTTCTTTTTTTTTTTCTTTTAAATAAAAATATATAGAGCCCGTAGAAATATCTTTTGTCAGTGGTTACAAGCACCTTTGGTATGATAGCGTTTTTTTTTAAATGCTGCGTGAAATATTGCAAGATAAAAATTGTGACTTCGATCTTACGAGTCGACGGACCTTATTACGGAAGAAGCAAAGTGGTAAATCCAGCAGCTCGGTTATATCAGACATCCGATTACTCAAGATGCTCGTCCGACACATGTCATTCCCGCAAAGTATCATGACACGTACTAAGCTCTAATGAGAAATTTCATAATCAAAGAACCAGATGATTCCGTTGCATCGTGAATATAATATTTGTTCGGGAAAATGATCTGCCTACATATTCGAATAGTACGTGGTCCTCACGAAAGAGAATCAGGTACCAACGAGTCGAAGGAAACATAGACTCTGATCAGAACATTGTTTTCGTAGTTAAGACGAGATTTAAGGCTTTAAGAAAGACTTTTAAGAAAGACTTGGCAGGCACGAATAAAGCCAAAGCAAGCACTGCAAAGGTGGTTCTTACAGTATGTGAACACTAGATTCCTAGAAGATCAGTATTCTCTGGGGAGAACCACCCTTCAGCAGGCAAAATCATTTTTAAAAAATTCGCGCCCCTTGTACAAGAAGCAATACATAAAAATAATTTGACCTAATAAAAAAAAATTAAAGACGTTTGCGCGTACATAAAATTGCTCTCTACAAAGGAGCAGATCAAATAAAACAATAAAATTGTTCATTACTTGATAACCGAAAGATAAAACCAAAATTCGTGCATAAATAATACTATTATACCTCGCGCAACGTCAATTGCATTAAAGACATAAACAATTTCTATATTTCAATGATTAAAATTTATTATCGAACCATTAAAATTTTCTATGCTAAAAAAGAAGTCCATGACAATGCGATTATCAACAAATTCAAATAATTTAACAGTATTTAAAAAAATAAAAATCTATATCCACTAAATGATATTTTCTAGCCATAAACGAAGGTACGACAGTCAGTGATAGATATCGAAAGCCAATATCTCGATCTAACTCAAAATAACTCTCGATCGCTTTTCGTCAAACTAACGTTCACATGGTCAACTGTATTGCCGTCAAGTTTCCATCGATCATCGCGTAAGTTTTTCCGATAATTTAAAGGAAGACCCTGAAGGGCAAAACCAACGTTCAAGCAACTCCTTCCGTAGCTCCATCGATGGACCAGGGAGGATTTTCACCCACCCCTCTATCACTCCCTCCCTCTCTCTCTCTCGAGTCGACCGCGGCCGCAAAGGGTTCCGATTTCCTCAACCTGCGAGCCCAACCTACATATCCGGGGTTCAAATGCGAAACAATGACAATGAATGAGTATGTTTCTCTCTCGTTCTATGCATATCTCGCAGAACTTAAAAGCTGGCTTCGTTGTATCCGGTCGACGGGAACGAGCCGACAAGCCTTGCCGGGCCATTCCCGGCGCGTAGAAGAGGTTATTGGCAGCAATGGAATTGAGACATTGTGCGCGTCCGTTCCCCGGCGCGTCGTCGCGGGACAACGAGGCCGCGACGAGACGTACGGGGTAGGCGAGCCTATGCGGAAAAATTCGGGAGGCTTTCTCCGGCGTGGTCGATTCCTGGATGAGCCGGCGAGAAGGTCGAGGAGCAAATCAATGGTGAGTATGTCGGCCGCCGATGCTGCTCCAGGGTCGCCGCGCCCTTCGAGAGCCCAAGACTCCGTGTCTCCGTGTCCGGTGTTTAAGAGAAGATACGGAGCGCTTGCAAGACCGGCCTGGAGCACACCGGGCAGCTCGGATCGGAACTTTCGCAAACCCGGTTCCCGCAGTCCAAGCAGAAGTGATTGTGTCCGCATGGTACCAGAGCCGCGGTGACCTCCTTGTCGCCACACACGACGCATTCCCGTCGTCCACCACCAAGAAGCGAGTCCGTGGGTGACGCGGGACTCGCCGACGCTGGCGGCGATGGCCTCGAGGGTAGCGCGACCCCGGGGAACGACCAGATCGAGGAGGCGGATGCAGCCTGTGACTCGAAGGACGGCGATTCCCCTAGACCCTCGTCCCTCTCGATACCAGCTCCCCAAATGGCGACGAGGTCATTGAGTCCGGGTGCACCGGAACTGCTGGATGAGCTGCTGCAGCTGCCGCTGCTGGAGAACGCTCCGCTGGAACCATTGGATCCGTTTGAACCGGGTGGGTCAAGACAGCCTAGAATCGAGCCAAGTCCACCACGGCAAAGAACGCTAAGAAGCTCCGAATCGTCGATGCTTGGTCCTGTGCCGGTTCTAAGAGCAATGTGTGCCTCGATTTCGCGTCTGGCAGCTTCGACGCTCTCTGGTAATCCTGTCACCTCGAATACTGGTTCCTTGTCGCGACTGGGCGTCACTATGTAGGTATGCGTCTGATGTTGGATTCTCTTGATAGTCGCACCTTTTGGCCCTACGACTAGGCCGACCACTCTGTACGGGACTCGTACCTGAATAGTTACGTGCCCTGGAACCGATGCCGGTGGTCCAGGTGGTGCACCGAGAAGAGCACCCAGCGAGCTCTTGCGAGAGGCGCGGATCTGGGAGAAGTGCTCCGCGGCTGACAGTATTTCGCGCTTCGCACGGGCCACGTCCTCTTTACGGCCTGTTACCACGAATACCGGCTCCTCGCCGCGCACAGGCGTCTTGATGTAAGTATTCGTCTTTGCTCGGAGTGCTTTGATCTTGCAGCCTGAAAGCAAAAGGAGAAGATACTTTTTAGCATGAATATTCACTTTTCTTTTAACCGGATATATGTATCAAAATGACGATCACGATTTCGTAAGTAAGGAAAGTTACCGGGGAACCGATCTATTCTTATGTCGATAGAATCAAATATTATATTAAATTGTATTAGGGAGACCGGAAAGTAATGTAGTTTCTTTAACACTAGAACTACCGGAGTTAAATCTATCATATTTCAATATATTAAATAAGTACTATGAAAAAGAAGGAATCGAGTAGTAGAAATCATGATCAATTCGGTGATTTATGTCTTTTGTGATGGACGCAGAATTTTCGTTCTATGACTCTTCTATGAACTTGGAAAATTTTTGGAAAAAATTGTGTACCAGTCATTTTGACTGGTGTGGTAGTTCTAGTGTTAAATGAAATCCAAGCAAATAAATTTGTAGCAAGTTTATGTTTTTAATGAATGATCCCGAGTCGAAATATTGAATCTCATTTGAACGTTTTACTACCCGACAGGTCCAATTCAGGGGATAAAGGTTTAGTAATAGCTAAATAGGAGTATCATTTTACTAAGAAGGAGTTACAGGTTTAAATTAGGAGTTTTAGTATTGAAAAGTATCATATTTGGTTCAAATAGGAGTAAATACCATGAAAATAGGTTCAATATTTCGACTCGGGGGAGTTACAGGTTTAAATTAAGAGTTTTAGTATTTAAAAGTATCATATTAGGTTCAAATATGAGAAAATACCATGAAAATAGGTTCAACATTTCGACTCGAGTTGTAATCACCCTCATTATGAACAACGTTTTGTCATTTAGTGCGCCAATTTTCAATAACAGATCGATAAAGATCAATTTATTTTTCCGCACAATATATGTGAAGAAACGACATTACTTTCCGGTATAATAATATTTATAAATCAGAGATTGCGAAGATATATCAAAGTTCAGAATAATTGATTTTAAAACCAAATACGTCTCGTTAACCGCACAAAGAAGCTGTGCGAGCTAGTAGAGTAAACTTGTAAGATCTATATTTCCCCGTTAAAGCGCTCAACTTTACTACGAACATTTCAAAGACTCTCTTCCTCATACTTGATTTCTACTTCATCTCAATAGACACCCTCCTCCTCTAAACAACTATGTTCCTTCCCGTCAAGTAAAAACAGGAAAAAAGCTGGAAATACATCGTGATCACGATACTTGATTAACACTAGAACTACCGTACCAGTCAAAATGACTGGTACACAATTTTTTCAGAAAATTCTCCAAGTTTACATAAGACTCATAGAATAAATATTCTACGTCTATATCAATAAACATAAATCACCCAATCGATCAAATTTTCCGCCGCTTTACTCCCCCTTTTTCAAGGTACTTATTTCATTTATTAAAATATGATAGATTTGAGGCCGGTAGTTCTAAAGTTAAAATGGACAACGACAGAAACATCCAAAATTCCTGCACGAAATAGTACCTCCATGACGCGGTTTGTCTATAAACGATAAACAAGAGAGAACGCACGTAGCAATATACGCGGCAATGCACGAAAAAGGAGAAGCTCGACGCGGTAGGATAGCAAGGAGAGGAGGAAGAACGATGGAAGGTAAAGAGAGAGAGCAGGGTGCAGGAAACTGGAAGGAAGGAGGTCCCGACCCGGTCTGGTCCTCGGTCTCGCAGACTCTCTGGCCTTGAGCCGGCGCAATGCTAGCAATGCAGGTGAACCACTCCTCTCTCTTTCCTTCTTTCTCACTGACGTTCCTTCTTCCTCCTTCTCATCGTTCTCCTCCTACCGTATCCTTCGCGGCTTCATCCTTCTCCTCTCTCTCTCTTTCTTTCTCAAAGCTCCCTTTCATTCGGTTCACTCTCTCCTTCGGCGCATGAAAGAGAGAACGCAAACGCCTTGTATCGCATACCATCGCTTTCCGTTTCTCTCCCGATAGCTCCTCGCAAGGTCCGGTGACTTTTATCGAAATTTTAATCGACCTTATCGGACCATGCAACGTATTTTCAATGAAAATTAATGAAACTTCGTGGATTCTCGCGTTTTCTTTCTAAGAGTAACTTTTTCCTCGCGAGAATGCTAGCGTGGTTTGGTTATTTTAAGTCGACTTTTATCAAATGTCACGCGAATATAATGCTGCACGATGTTAACGATTTTTTGTTTGTTAGAACGTGCTGTTGGTGGAGTTTCATTTTTCTTGGAGTTTAATGGTTGGAATTTTAGTAAAATTGGAGTTGGATAATTCGTACGGAGCAATAGAGTTTTTTAAGTGTTTTCTTTAAATGTAATAGTGTCCAAATTGGAACGATAATGGTGAACGGTTGAGAACAGTTTTATCGTTTAGATTAGATTAAGTGTTGAGGAAAAAGTTTGTCTCTGTTAATATTGCAGTATCCAGAATTGTGCAAAGTTGTATGAAAACAGTAGACAAATAGTTCCTAATAGTCTCTGAAATAGCTCGAAAGGAATGGAACACTCAAAGTAGCTTTACTGCACAAACTCGCGCCACCGTCGACAAAAAAGGGCGTCCCCCTCAATTTCAGCTTCGCCACAAATCTGCCAAGTTTCATCAAACTAGCCTACAAGTATTCCCTAACAGTTCCCAAAACAGTGCGAGACTAAAAATATTACAAGTTGTTTGCCGCATGAACTCGCATCACTGCTGGCAGGAAAAAAAAACATGTCCTTCAGTGGCACGTCCTCCGCAAGTCTACCAAGTTTCATCAAACTCGTAATACAAATATTTTTTCCCAATTACCGAGACGGTAGAGGAACAATAAAATATTGGAAGCAATTTACTCTGGAAGTTTGCGTTACAAACGGCAAGAAGTTGTCTGCCCTTCGATTGATAGACTGTACAAATCAATTCGTTTCATTAAAGTAACAGTACAAATATTTTTTATAAATTTCAACCCATTGGAGACAAAATGCCTGTTCGCCAATTTCACCATGTTCGCAAATCTTCTAAGTTTAATAAAATTAGGGGTTTAAATAAACTGAGCCAACGTCCAAAATAACAAGAGCGCGATAAAATGTTAGAAAATCCTCCACCTCCAGAAACCTACCAAATTCAATCGAAGTAGCAGCACAAATTCCGAATAGTACCAGAACAATAAAATATTAGAAACAACTTATAGCCTTATGTTACAATTTCCCAACAAATCTATCCTTCAATTTCACACTCTACTAAGTTCCTCAAATCAAGTAATAGAAACATTCTCCGCCAATTTTCAAACTACTACAAAGTCATCAACATTCACTGAAGTGGATCTTTTTCTATTAAAATTCCATCTTTAGAAAGTAAAATTCTTAAAGATACAAATAGATACAATCCACAAGACTTTAACTTTTAGATGACAATATTTAAATATTGAACGTATTCACAAATTTGTACATATCACAATATAAAAGTCATACGAAATGTCGAACACAACAACAACCGTCACAGGTGCACCATATTGCATTCAACGTGTTAAAATATTCAAGCCAATTTACTCTCCAATTTCCTACAATTGACGATTGCCAAAAAATGTACCACCCTACAATTCCACCATCTCGAAAAATCCACAGAATTCCATAAAACACAATATCACACAATTCTCAGGTATCTCTCGCAATCTTCGTTGAAAGTCAAGTTACGAGGTCTCCCCGCATCGGTGCTCGTACCGTAACAGTGGAAAACACGAACGAATAACAAGTTAGGACACGGAATCTCCCTTCGTCGAGCGTGAAGTCCTTGCGCGGCGCGACAATGTCACGGGCGTCCCTGTCTCTTCAGGGACGGTCGCTGCGGCACAATCTTGACATCGATATGGCCTTAAGTGCGCGATGCAGTTTACGATTACGAGGTATTTACGCGAGAGGAAAGAGACTCGGTGCACGCATCGTCGGGAGACGAGGTCGTGCGAGGGATGTACGAATATAATTAAACCGGTAATTGCATTTCGTCGTGGCTCGTATAAGGGGCGTTGGTTTAAATTCACGGAATTCTAGCCTAGAAAAGTGCTTCCCGTCTTGCGCTAGTATTGTTCGTTGCGTGATCACGCATAGGCGTGACTTTATTATGGGATAAACGTGTTAAGAGTATCACGAAACAATTACAGGAAGAAAGCTTAATAACTCGGGTAACTAGGCGTTGTAGAAGATTGTGAGTCTTGTGTAGTAGTGACTGTTTAAGGTAGCTGAGATCGAAAGTTGATTGGATAATCGAAGAATGAATTATCACACATGTGGTTATGTTTGTTTAACACTAGAACTACCGGCCTCAAATCTATCATATTTTAATAAATTAAATAAGTACTTTGAAAAAGGGGGAATCAAGCGGCGGAAAATTTCATGGATTGGGTGATTTATGTTTATTGATATAGACGTAGAATATTTATTCTATGACTCTTATGTAAACTTGGAGAATTTAAAAAAAAAATTGTGTACCAGTCATTTTGACTGGTTTGGTAGTTCTAGTGTTAACCCTAGATCACTAACCTTCGTCGATTCGACGACACGGATTTAATAAGTATGCCATATTAGTTAACGTTGTCGTAATAAATAAATACGTATCTTTAATAATAGAAAAAAACATGTTTACATTTTATTTAAATAATACCCTTTAACCCCTTTTGTAAACACCGTAGTCGAAGAAACGAAGGTTAGTGTTAAGCGTCGAAAAATAAGGTTAGTGATCTAGGGTTAACACGTTGAAGGTTAGGAAGGTCACCGGTGATGGGCGCTTTAATTCGATGAATTTTCATGTGATTTTTAAATTATAATCTTTACCAATTTGATATTTAATATTTAATTGTTCGAATATGTGATTTTAGTAGAAAATGTTTCACTTCAGCAAATGATGGAACTTGTAAAACATCGGTGGCATTAACGGTGTTAATGTTAGGAGACCTTTGCACCGATGTATACTACTTCGAATTTGGTTTCAAGTGTGTTAAGGAAATCAGAAAATTAGTGCAGGCAGAATTCATGGTAAATAATCCAAGAGACCGATATCAGTTTTGTGTAATAAATAATTAGAGCGATTGAAGTGGGAAGTTGCTTGGACAATGAGCCACCCATTTTTCAAATTAGCTTAACACAACATCAATCATTCGAAATCTTGTAAATAAAGCGAACCTACTATTTTCATTCTTCTACAAAATCATGATCATACAATCCATCAAATGTCAGAAATAGTCCAAAGAATTAAAAACAGTATCCGGAACAAGTTCGTCTGGGTTCTGTTTGGGCAGACAGACAAGTATAAATCTTCAATCTACATCAGGATACTCAAAATAAACCCAAAAAATCAATGGTTCAATCGAGACTTCAATTACCTGGGATTACATTACATATATGCAATCTCAAAAAAAAGAAGAGAGATTCAAATATTCTCCTGATAATCGATCCTCGACTGCATTTACCGTAGTTTATGAAAATGTTAAAAATAAAATATACCAAAAGGTAGAATGATTGCATCCGTGCACGAAAGCATTTCGTAACCCAATGATGCGATAAACAGAAAATTACAGCGTCGGTGCATGTCCTCGAATTAGTAGGGTAAATCCTGTTTCAGTTACATCGATCACGTGTTATTTTCGGAACCCATTGTACCTAACCTTCTCGTTCCTTCCTTCAAGCCGGTTTACCTTCGACCATTATATTCATTCAACGGTTACGTACCTCGCAAATACCTCCCTTAACATTACCCTTTCTTAACTCTCCGTCAAGTATGCGGGCTAACGTTCAGCGTAACAATACGATCGATTAATTGTTTTTGTACTGTCGGATGCAATTAAACTCTAGGCGCGCATTCGCAAAGTTTTCCGTAGAGAGTGAGAAATGAAAGTGCTTTAGCTGATGGAAGACGTATATATACGTTCACGTGTGGTTATTAACGCGCGACGTTAATCATCGGTGACCGATGTTGTATTCTGACGTTGAATTAAATTTAAGAAATTCGAGTATTTTATTCTTTTTCGCGGAATCGTTGACGAAGAAAATTTCGACGTTTTCTAAAATATTGGGGTATTAGTAATTTATTGGTAAAGTTACTTTTCCTTAAACGTTTTAGAGATATAAATGTTTTCAAACATAAAAAGGGTGAATGTAGATTTCTTCATGGCAAAGCATTGAATATTGCAAAGCTATGGTACGAAATTTCATAAACATATCGAAATTTTCTACACTTTATTTTTTCGAGCTAACCTATATGTTATAATCTCATATTTTTCATTTTCCCATGTATTTAACGTCATAAATACTATTATCAATATCATCGAATATTTAATAATATTCTATATTAATATTTACTCATCAATTATGCTAATAAAGATATTATCTCAACGTAATAGCCTTTTAAGTTTAAATATATGGGATACAGTTAAATAGGTACGTGCCAATATAGAACCAAAGACGTATATATGCGCTGTGCGTAAATCTGAGCCGATTGCCTTTACTATTATGTGACGTATAGCTAGTTCCCTCCTACCAATATCTTATCTATTTAAAAGCATTTTGCATAGAACGCCTAAACTATCTGCACAGGATTACTGACGCCGCGTCTCACTATCAGCTCATGGTACCGTATTTATCGCTTATAAGTATATGAATGTGTTCTGAGTAAACTTTATTTAATACAGTAAACTTATTTTTTAATATATAAATAGTCTACGTTTTAAGCCTTTGCGGTCCTATGTCGAGCAGCACACAACATACACTTTCACTTGATTTTATTTTCTAAACAATTTAATACCGACTTTCCAATTTCACAACGAATTTTACACCAATATCACCTAAATGTCCGTCAATATCTTTAGTTATTGATATCATTTTAAAAAATGAATAACCAATAATGGAAGATATTGCAAAATTAATTTCATTTAGCTCAGTAGAAAATTAACAAAATAATTTGAACCGTAAAGGGTTAATATGTCTATATACATCCACACAATTGGTGACCCTTTTTAATGCACTTAACAGCAGAACGACCGGCTATATATTTTTCTATTATTTTTAAATATACTGAATAAAAAAAGAGAACAGAAAGAAGGGGAATGAAAAGATGATTAGTTAGGCTTTTTGTCTTATAAGACAGACGTGGAACATTTACTGTATGGATCCACTAAGAATATGGGGAACTTTTAGAAAAAACTTGGAAACCGAACATTTAGAGCGGCTTAACAGTTTTAGTCTCAATATGGAATCCGTTAGATCATATTTTTTATTGATATGAATATTTTAATTCTGATCTTTAACCTTAAATAGATGACTTTCTAGTCACTGAAAGCGTGATATATTTAGCTCCTTTACAACTTAACTAAAGTTTGTGATATAATTTTCAAATATATTCTCCAATATTATATTATCAGACATAAAACTGTTACCAGACTACAATCCAATTTTTTTTGTTCTACATTCCTGTTTTAAATACTGTAACTATCTCGCATACGATTTATATAATTTTACCTTCCAAACAGCAAAAGCTGTATTAAGCGATACTTTAGGAAATATATATCAAAAGTGATGAGTGATTTAAACTCTAATTAAAGCGATACCTCATTACTAAATTACTGGTACAAACCCTCATTATCGATACCGCGAGTGATCATCAATCTACAGTGTCGCATTTACCGCTTCTGTTGAAACGCATTGAGTAAATTTATTCAATGTAGTAAGCTCAAAGGTATCCTGAAGCTACCCAATATAAGATCCGCTGTATGGTGTTTTGCATAGAATATGTAAACTACCAGCAGAAACCCTCATTACTGATACTACGTCTCGGTGGCAGTCCATGACGCTGTGTTCACTTTATTTGAAATTTATTCGCTACAGGACACTTATATGCATTTTTTCATCGCTAGTATATAATTCAATATACATTGACAAACCAAGAATATTCTATGTCTGTCCAATACCCAATTTATCGGATAGAATTTTGCAAAAAATGCTTATATCAACAACAGATGTTAACCCCTTACCGTACAATAACGAGTGACACTCGTCATGAGGTAAATGAGATAGGAAATTTTCAAGTTTTCGAAAACCTATTAAATTGGAAATATTAATGAACGCGACGACATAATATTATTTTTCTAACATTAATATTACGTTAAATTATACGGTATATAAAGAACTACTGATCGATTCTTTTTTTAGTAATCAAATTCTGAACTATAACGGAGGCTGTGAAAAAACAAATCGTCGGGCAAGGGGTTAATATTGACGCAGCATTACATTTTAATCTATGGACACCGTATTGTTTCCATTCACAAGATTTAATCAATTCATTAATTAATAATACATGATCAAATAGGCTTTACATAATTTCTCGGGCCTCAGGCATTAGCTAAGCACACCTAATGCCGGATCTATTAGATATAACTTTACACAATGTACTCGAACAATCAACAAGGGTTCTTATTACTGATGCTTCATCCCATCATAATTTATAGACGCTGTATTGATCGCTTAAAATTTTCAATAAATTTAACACATTGAATTCCAGCTGTATTTCGCCAGATTCACCTTTTTCACCGAAATGAAACTTTTTCTATTAAAGTCACATCTTTATAGAACATAATCACCAAAACTAAAAATAGTACACCGAAACTATAACTTTTTAACATCAATATTCAAAATTTAATACAAGAGCAAATCCATAACTAATGCAATTTAAAAATAACAAGAAAGTTCATCTAATTCAACAGCGTTGGTCACCATAAACACCCATGACATTCAACTCCATTAATATAGTAAATTTATATTTTTGCAAAGTAATATACAATCAAATAAGCTCAAAACCCTCATAAAAGTATCCAATCTTTTAATAGAAATCCTCATCAAAAGCATATCTCATTATCGCTTTACCCGCAGCACACTCTAAGACTGCTCCCCGCATGAAAGTCCTTGTACCTTCAGAATTAATTAATCATTCCCATAACGCGTACTCTTCCAATTGCAATGCACATGCACTATAGTTTAATGAAATGCACACAACCATAGAATATCTTCGTGAAAACGAATCGAATGATACCATATACGAGTAAACGAAGAGACAGAGGTATCGCCGTTGTAAAACGCCGGGAAGAAAACTGATCGTTATTCCTAGCTGGCAAATTGTTAAGACGAGTTTGCCACGGCACGAGGGTAACCATTATTGTCCGTAATCCGAAGAAGCATAAATTTGCCCAAGGATACCAGCAGGAGCCTCGGGCCGGGAGTAGAAAACAGGAGAGAGACGTAGAAATCGAAAGGAATAAAAATTAGAGGCCAGGATACCTGGGGAACGATCGTGCCGATGTTCAACGGAAGACGCTAAAGTAAACTTCTTCGATGTGTATTCGCGTCCAATCGAATCGTGAAGAGATCGCGATAAAAACGTGGAGCTACGATTCGTTAGCACAGTTAATCGAGTACACCTCGGGAGATTAGCGTAATTGGTTCAATCGAGTGATACGCACTGGTTCGCAAACGCAGAGAGTAATACAAATTCTATCGGATTTTTCTTTACCAAGTTTGCATTTTTTTTTTACTCAAAGCTATGTTATGAAGTTTGAAAGTCATTTGAATTTGCTTGTTGCATATGCACCAGCTAGGCATACAATTTACATTTTTCAAAGTTGCATCTATTATACAAATTATTGTGGTAGAGAATAGTCGCTGATAATTTGCATTCGGAGAATACAGTTATTACCGAAGAATACTGTAGGGATGAACATAGACCTCAAACTGTAACAATCACGTAATCGAATCTAATCGTCAAATTGATCATCACATGTTGTTGAAACTTCGAGAGCTGCACTAGAACATTTGAAATAAAAAAAATATTCGATTATTACGCTGAAAGACTACAGCTCGATCAAAGAACCAATTGACAGACTATAGTCACCCTTCGTACTTCAACAGCTTCTAACCACGAGTGACTCACTAATATTAAATACTCACCCTACCCCAACTACAAACTTCAACAACCATCTAAACTTAAACAAACAAAAATACTTCCCCACAGTATCACAAAAATTGAAAAAAAAAAACATTAACACTAGAACTACCGGCGTTAAATCTATCATATTTCAATATATTAAATAAGTACTTTGAAAAAGGAGGAATCGAGTGGCGGAAAGGATGGTCAATTCGGTGATTTATGTCTTTTCTGATGAACGTAGAATTTTTGTTCCATGACTATTCTATGAACTTGGAGAATTTTTGGAAAAAACTGTCTACCAGTCATTTAGACTGGTTTGGTAGTTCTAGTGTTAATAGAAATTTCTGAAACTGCCAACGAACAAGATTGAATACAAAAAGCGAACTTTGCACCACATGAAATTATCCTCCGTTTCTCACGTAAATTCGCACCTTAATCGCCTTCTATATGTATTCGACGTCGAGTTTCCGTTTATCGAAGGTTCTCCCTCGTTCCGGAAATTCGCCTAGGGCAAACCAGGGCGGTTCGGTTGGCTAAATAACTCCGCAAAGGCAGGTGGACGAGGATCGGAATACGTATACCATAGAGACGCAGGATTTTACAAGCGTATCGAGGAGCGAAGACCCACGAGATGCGGAGGAAGAAGACGAAGAAACACAGACATTCGCTGAGAATAAGAAAGACAAGACGATGGAGGATGAAGAAAGTAAGAGGAAGATGGAGGTTGCTCCTCGTGGTTGAAGAAGGTGGCTGGTGAACACGATGGTGGTGGTCGTAGTGGTTCGGATGGAGGAAGAGGAGGTGGGGCGTGGGTCGCAGACAGTTGAAGGGCCGCGGCCAAGGTGAGGTGAGACGGAGAAGAGAAAGAGAGAAGAGAGAGGAAAGAAAGAAGCCTCGTTCGAGAGAACGCGAACCGTGCTCTTGCCTTTGTCCGGCTCTGTCGAAAGGACCAGAAGGACGAAAGAGACGATCGAGAGGTACCAAGCGACCCGATCCTTCGTCCCTTCCTTGTATTCTTCTTCTTCTTCTTCTTCTCTTACGCGCCGCGAAATCGTAAAGGACGAAAGGGGAATATAGAAGGTTCGACCAGGTTGGATTTATAAATGCGATCGAAGGTCCATGCGGAGTGTATACAATGAGAAACTGCCGAATACGAAGTTCTGCTTCTCTTTGAAAATCATGTTGCATTTCTCATGACCGTGAAACAACCGTTTAATTTTGTTATTCTTCGTTGAACTAAACACGACTGAGAATATAATTGAGTTAAAGGTTCGTGTTTAGAGAATGTATACCCCCCCTCGATTGTATCGTGAAACTACATCGATTATCTCGATTCCATCGTCTGCTTTCTTATTCATTCCAAGTGCCATTCATGTACCTGGTGCACGTGAAGCACGTGGTCCGCTCTCTGACCGAGTACAATGCCGAGCAAAACCCTCCTCTCATTTAGAGAGACAGAGAAAGAGAGAAAGAAAAGAGAGAAAGCGATGGAAAGAGAGAGGAGTTTGGACCTTCTATTCCCACGATACGTCACACTCTCTCGAATGACGATGCTGAAATCCGCAGCAGCCGGCAGTAGTAGCACCAGCAACAGCAGCAGCTTCTCAAAGCCCGGAGGATCAATAGTTATACGCCTCTCTATAGTCGGCGACTGCATTATACACACATGCCTCGGAAACTCGTCACAGTGCACTGCACACGGGGTGGGTTATGGATAGATTTTCAATACCCACGCTCGTTATTCGCAGAGGACAGTGCTTCTTAAATTACCGGGCACAATTCAAACTCTTTCGATTTGATAATCGAATTTTACGTGCATGGCTTACTCCTGTGACTGAGCGGAGTAGTGGTCTATGGAATGATACGAATTACGGAGAAGATTGCTTGAAATATCGGAAATTATGCAAATGTCTGTGATGCATTGGAGTGGAAGATATTTTGTTTTTTAAGTATTTTTAAAAATATTGTGGTAGAGTGACAAAGTTAATTGCAGAGTAGGTAATTGTATTTAAATCTGGTGTTCTGCTTGGCACAAAATGGAGATTATATTTTAACGGATAGTAGGTTTCTAAGAATTTGTCTTTGATATTCAATGTATTTAACACTAGAACGACCGACGTTAAATTTATTACATTTAAATATATTAAATAAGAACTTTGGAAGAATAGGAATCAAGGGGTGGAAAATATGATCGGTTTGGTAATCTGTGTTTTATAAGATCAACTTAGAATTTCTAGTCTAGGACTCGCCTGTAAACTTGGGGGAATTTTGAAAAAAAAATGTGAACAAGTCATTTTGACTTGCTTGGTCGTTCTAGTGTTAACATTTGCGTCTACCTGTTTGTGTATTTTATGTTTCTTAAAATGTAAACCTTTGTTCACCAGGTGACTTTGATGGCAAGAAATACTAATGTGAGATATAAATGAGCAGAACAGCTGAATTAATTGAATATTAGTTTGATGAATTAAGAAGCTTGATCAAATTGGCTAAAATATTTCAAGAGGGTGTCAGTTTGGAGTCATTGTCTGACTATTAATAAATATCTACATATTTGTATATTGAAAAAGATTTTGAGAAATCGGGAATTCTTTCCTGCAGCTACTGTACTTCTAAGAATCAACCGAGGTAACATTTTCGAGGAAAAAAATCGTCTACACGGGACAAGATCTCAGGGGCCATCTGCTCTCGTCTTTGCTTTAATTACAGCCACCAAATGCTTCGCCGGAGAGGCACTCGTCTTTTCCACGACGAATCGCCGATGACCGTGGGCGGTATCGACAAAGTCGACCCGAACGGACCCACAGAAACTTGGAATCGTTCTTCTACCTCGCCTTCTGCCAATTTAAATACGCTCAATTACAGAATTCAACGTGCCGTCCCCGTCCGTTTTTAATTGCCTCTCGGACCGACTCCATTTGCACGTTAATTTCACGTTTTGACTTTCCAATTACGTCCAATTTCAAATTACATTGCACTTACCGTGCCTCAGGTGAATTGTAACACGATATACAATCAACCCATCGAATATATATGTTTTTGTAATTTTCAACTTGAACAATTTCGGTCATTTCGTCGATCATTCACAGCTCCATGACGATTTCTCCAAACCAGTAATTAACAGTTATTATATACATTGCTTAAAAATACATTTCAAAGATAATGATCCGAATTCCAACCTTTTAGTATTACAGTGCAGAAGAATTCTCACGATTCCAACGCCGCGGGTAAAAAAATACAACAGTGTCGGATTTAGGTACGCTGCGAGGATTTGTCGATACAAGGTAGAAGGTTTGTTTAGGAGCCATGGGCCCTTAAGTAGCGGTACCCTTTGGCGTCTCTGGACATTCGTGCGTTCGTTTGTCCGTTCGTGGGGCACGAGCCGCTGCGGGTATCACGAGTTTCTCAGGCAGGTCAGTGAAACTGCGCCGTCAAGTTGAAGGCCAACACCCCCACAATGCAACGGCCGAGTACCACCGCTCTCCCCACTACTGGCCGATCCTCAACCACTTTATCCTCTCCTCCCCGACCTCGTCTTTCCGTCCCTCCTCGTAACGTCTCCCTCTGCCCTCCCATTCCGCTCGTGTCCCTCCCGGTCGGGTCGCCGGAACATCCGAGGAAACTCCAATAACGCCGATAAAGTCCCTAACATTGCCATCGTCGAGATACTCGCCTCTTTTCGACTTGGCACAATGAGAATGCCTTACAGAGTGCACGCGAAATAGAAAAGTTCCGTCTTTGCTCGGTACTGACCTCTTTCTCTTACGACCGGCACGTAATAAAGGCAAGTGGATTGTTAACTTTTATTTGACAATATTTTCTATCTTACCTATTTCGCACAAACGCTTTTCTATCATTTGATAAAGGGATAGGGAGAGTTGAAAATATTTCTATTTACATTTCTTCTTGACAAAGAGGAAGAAAATATCAAAATAATAAATAGTTTCAACGTGATTTCCACTGTGTATCGTACTTCGTTGGTATCGTATTTGGAGGACTCCCGGCTTATAGAAGTAACTACAACTTTCCAGGAAAACTGCGTGTTCATTGGCCGAACGCCCAACCAATCAGCGACGTGATTTGCCAGCGAGTTCGAGTCGCGGTGCAAGGGAAGTGCAAGCGAATGGTCACTCGCGCGCTGACCACCGAGCCGCACGGATCTTATGCGCAGGTGTGCCGGCGATTCCTCTTTCTCTTCCTTTCTCTCTATCGTATTCTCCTCTCTCTCCCTTTCTCCTGCTCTCCCTCTCAGTCGACCCCACTCTCTTCCTCTCTCGAAGGCCAGAAATTCCAGCCTCTTCTCGAAATAGATCGATGACACTCGGCCGAACAATCCCGCGCGTGTGCACGCACCACGTTACCCCGTGTGCGTGTGCATGCGCGTACATTTCTATCTACGCGTTCGTCGTTTCTTCGTAAGCGAACCTCTACGTACGGATATACACGCTTACACGTACGTATGAGCGTCTCACTCGCGGCTCTCTCGGGGCCGATGTCTCTGAAATAACCGAGCGAGGCTCACTCGCCGGACAGGGGAATAAGGTGCAATGCACGCACCCGTTCACTGTTCGCTCTTTCTCCCACTCCCCCTCTCTTTCTCTCTCTGTCTCTCGCCTCCTGCCTTTTTTCCCTTTCTCTCGCTCGCGCGCTGCAACTGCAGTTGCATCCGACACTGTCTCGAATGGCAGTGGGGGTCACACTATATTAAGATTGAACTCCACTGACACTGCCGCCCAACTGCGTTCATTCTCCTCCTACTCTTTCTTCGTCTCTTTCTCATTCTGTCTTGCTCTGTCCCTCCCGCGTTCACCTTCTCCCTTTTTTTTCTCCTCTTCTTTCCGTTCATACGGCGTGTCGCCCTTCGATGCACCAAGCTATTCGGCCGATACGTCCCATGGACAACAATCGCATGAGGGAAAAACCGTGGAAAGATCTCATGATAGAAAAATTAGATTACAACGGGCCGTTGGTTTTCCAAGGAAACACGACGAGAGACCAGAAGCCCCTAGGACAGAAAGGGTAGGAAAAGCGGTGTTCTCGATGACGGGGCTCGACGAAGGATGCACTTGGGGCTCGAGGGAGTCGCAGATGCGCACGAGTGCTCCCGTAAAGGAGATACGAAAGCCACGTTTCCACTAGAAGTGCACTTGGAGGAATTGTAGCGCGTGTGCACGTTATATGGTGTTTCGAGGGTCTCGTAAGTTAGGCTCCTCGAGGCTTTTACCGGTAGCTCGGACGAGAGGACCTTCCGAATCTTGTGAATTATTTACATAGATGTAAAAGCTGCGTTTGTAAAGAGTACATAAAAGCTGCGTTTGTAACAAGTACATGAAAGCTGCATTAACCAAAGAGGAGAGTACGTTGTCGTATGAAATTTGTGATATAATGAACGTCTGTACGTACAAACGTTCCTTGCTTCGATATTAATCGCCAATTATCGTTTAAAGACATAGTTAAAGTCAAAACGAATATGGAAGAAAGTTGCAAAATAATGAGCACCGTTTAAACCACCGAATGATTCATTATCAGTTTACGAGGGCCCCTTCTGCGTTCCCCGGGACTTATGCGGACGACAGTTCAAGTTATAATTACACGATATTGGATGTCACGATATTAACGAGCCACGGCGGATATAATGGAACGTGCTGCCCACCGTGGAAGCCACTCCGCCCAGAGTGGCTCTCTCGATCGTTCGAGAGAGACCGAAGGGTGAGTCATTCGTCGATCGACCTACCTCAAACTCTCGACCGGACGAGTGGAGACTGTCTTTGAGAAAACAGGTAGCGCCATTGTTCGATACACATTGAAGCTTTCTCTCTTCTCTTTCGGACTCTTGATTCTCTCTATTACTATACACATGATGTATCGTAAACTCTAGACTTGTTATATCCCCACCCCAAGGGATGCTAATATTGTTCCATCAGGTACAGTCCACAACTGAAAGATGGCTAACGAGTGGCGGAATTTCTTTTTTTCAAGTGCTTATTTCCGCCATTTGTTTTTGGTATCGCCAAACTCAAATCTTTCAAAGGTAACATTCCGCATAGTCGTCTACTTTGGGAGGCTGGGTTTGGTAATTTAGAAAACGAAATTTGCAGGAATAGGCAGATGAAAATAAGAGATTCCATCGCTCGCGAGCCAAGTTAGAGATGTCGGACTATATCACCCATTCGACGATACGATACGAACGAATACCATACAAAAGACATTCTTTTTCAATAAACATCAAATTATAATCGTCTTTCAACTCCAATCGTCCGTTTAAATATTATTAAACTCGGTACGGAAAAAGCGATTGCGTAATCGTAGATTCAATTAACCCAACTTTCTACTAACATTCCACCAACATTCCATTGTATACGCGCCAACCACGATCCCTATCAACTTCGGATAAATCGATTACGTGCCAACAACCACCGGACTATCCCTTGACCTGGAAGAAGGGTGCTTGGGGAAAGCACGCGACCCCTAAAATCATGGGTATGTCCCATCAGCTGTGTCTCCAGCTGTAGCCTGTTTCAAATGCAAAAAAGCACGTGAAACGAGGGGTGTACGGAGGGTAGAGAGCGGTGAGGAACTGTATATCGATCAAAGAAAAAGGTTCTCACTATTTTCTCCGCAGACGAGATCGTGTTCCCCAGGGAGAAAATAAAATGGCACGAAACGCGACTAGTCGTCTACTCTCCCCCTTTCGGGAACACCCTTCCACGCCCCTGGTACCCTTCGTCTATCCTTGTTTGCCCTTTCGCAGATTTTTCGTCCCTTTAGTTCGCCGCTTCAACCTTCTCTACGGACCCGCATCACAATGTTCCCCTATTTTGCCAGAACAATTCTCAAGGTTCGGCAACCTCGGGAAGCCGATGAAATTCGATGCTACAAAGAACCTCTCGTTTCGTATCGCTCCAACGGATGAGACACCTTTTTATACGGTCCCTTCGCTCTCGAACGGGGTTCTTCTACTCGTTAGAGATCGTTTTTCTAGAGTTGCTCAGGGATTTAATGAGTCGATGGATGAATAAGAGGGGATGACACGATTTTTCACCTAGTGTTTGGAAGTTGGTTAATCTTCATTCATCCTCGAAGTGCTTCTTCATCGCAATAGAGATTTTAATTGGACCCAAATCGAGACTAATTGGAGACAGTGAATATATATTATTATCAATAATGATATTACGAAGAAAAAGTGGAAAATTCCTATTTTTTTTTAATATAAAATGGAGCATGATTTTTTAAACTTATTACTTAAAAAGTAGCGAACTGATATTAATATTGTTAGCATTTGAGGGTACAGTCATAGCAGTCGAAGTTGAAGTTTTCAAAGTATTATGGTAAAAATACTTTCGTAAAACGTAGTTTCGAAGTCTCAACCGGTGGGTTTGAGTTGAAATTCCTTCTTGCTTTCGCCAGTCGCACATATGCGTCCATAGTACAGAAAGGGTTAACGTGAAACTACCGTGCGTAGCTCGGCGTGTACGCATCGGAAACTTGCACGGCGAACGTGCGCGCTTTAGTCGGTATGCAGGCAGAAATTATGCGCGAGCCGTGCGTACGAAGTACGAAGTTTACTTCGTCTGGCAACGTAGTTTAGACATAATCCTCCTTCCTCGGATAGCAACTGCAAGGTAGAAGTCCACCGAGGGAAGTTCAGGTGGAACGCGCCGCCGAACGTAAAACTTACGCATGCGATTTTCTACGAGAACCGTGCAAAAAGTCGTATCTAAGTTGAACGAAGCAACTTTATATCGATGGGAGCAAAAAACGAGGAGCAATTTATACAGAGGATAACCTCGGGCGAATTGCACGTAAGCTTTTCCGCTTAAGTTTCAAGCAAAAATATCGTTCGGTGTGTACCGATGAGCCTCGAGTAAAAAACTCTATACGACTATAAAAGTATTCTACTTCGTCGTAAATGTTTGTACAGGCTACATCGTAAGTTTTAGCTTCGCATCGTGTAACGGCTATATGCGCGCACGATGCTATCCGTTTGAAATGAGCTTCTCGCGTATCCTTTTACGCTCGTGCAGTACTATAGTAGATAGATATTACGCCGGTGATTGAATCGCATTGTAATCCGCAGACCTTGGGAAACTCTTTGACAGCGATCAAAAGATTCTTTGCAAATTTACGCAGTAAGTCATGCCAATTTATTTTTCTCAAAATCATAAAGAGATAGCTAAATAAAGATCTCTTGCTCCTAAAATTGCAAACAAACCATCCACTTTCTAAAAATTGCCTCACCTACAATTAACACTAGATTTACCAGCGTGAAATCTACTATATTTAAATATGTTAAATATGTTCCTCAAAGCAAGGAAAATTAAGATGCGGAAGAGATGATAGATTCGGTAATTTATGTTTTATACGATGGGCGAAGAATATTTATTCTACGGCTCTCTCATAAACCCGTAGAATTTTTGGAAAAAATTGTGCACCAGTGATTTTGATTGGTTTGGTAAATCTAGTGTTAAAAATGTTATAGATATAATAGAAATAAATCACACCTCCTTCAAACCTATTAAAAAATTGTCTATCCCGTGAAGCATCAAAAACTTTCAAGAACCGCAGACATGGAAGGAAAGAAATTCAATTGCAGCGATTTAAGACTTCCCTGAACTTACGAAGAATTAAAGTTCCGACGCGCATCGCTACCCAGAATCACGCACATACGCGACCCTCGCCGTGGATTACACCAAACGCTATATTTGTCCGGTGCGCATTATCGCGTATAATTCATGCGCAGCGTACTACGAATTTCCCGCGAAAAGAGCGCGAACTTTGCTCCGTCCAGAAACAACCCCGCGTAACCTATGCGCGTCGGTGTTACCGCGAGTCTGCGCAGAAGGTGAAACGCGCAATCCGTATATATGCGTCCTCCGGCGCGCGGATGCTTGCTTCGCAAGATTCCTCCCATTACCTACACACAGGTTGACTAGCATCGTCGTTGCGCCGAGAGCACGTGTGAAAACGAAGAAGAGACGAACGGATGGACGGACAGTCGTCGCACTCGGTTGACTCAGCGACTCGGCTCGGCGCATAAATAATCGTGCGAAAAAAACTCTATCCGTGGGGAAGGAGGCTCCGACTTCGAGTTCCAGTGCACGGATAGCGTTTCCTGTTTTGACCCTTAACACTAAACTACTGAAGATTAATGTAGTATATTCAAATATGAGCTGTTTATTTTGAAAGTTTTATTAGCTAGTTTCTTTTTTAATCGAAATATTTTGGGTTTGAGAAATCATTGAGAATCAGTGATTTTCACTGTCTTGATAGTTCTAATATTCATACTAAAATTAGGGAGGTAATCAAACTGACTGAATCATGATTATTTTTAAACATTTCCCAAATTGATAGAGGCAGCCGTGTGATAAATATTCCAGCTCTATGTTATAAAACAAAAATTATTTAGATAAGTGATCATCTTTTTTACATTTTGAATCCCCTTTGTCCAAAGTACTTTTTAAGTATATTTAAACGTAATAGATGCAAAGATGATAGTTCTAATGCTAAGTATCAACAAATTGAAGTAATAGATTTAGGATATTTTTGCTGTTACTTCATCTATTGGTTTAGAAGTTTGTATTAAGTTCTTTAATTTAGTGGAGTGGATTATTTTGGTGGGAATTGTAACTTGAGTTTTTTATGTATGAAGCTGTGATGCGTATTGAAGGAATTTATCAAGAGAACTTAAGTTTGAGAGCAGTGTTTGAGGGGTGCCTGAAAAATTGTATACATTTTAGAGACAGTATTAAGCATTTACGGAGGGAATGTACAATATTAAATTACATTATGGCATTTTTGTTTATAATAGAATATCTTCTGTCGGGGGATTCTTGCAGTTATATTGGTACTGACATTTATAGATTAATATTGGTTTTTTCCGAGCATCCACGAGTAATTTCTAGTCTATAGCTTTAGAATTCTATTCCTGTTATTATCATAATTATTTTTCAAGGCTTTGTGTCTACCAAACTTTGTTACACATAACCGGGAAATACAGTCCCAAGTGAATTTCAAATTGTCGTGAGTAAGAAATATATTTCACGCGGGAGAAACTTCTCAGAGACGACGAGGACATTCGAACTCGGAGCCACTATTTGGGTGTCCAAGACGCTATCTCTGTCGCCACCATAGCCTCAGCACGCTTATTTATGCACTCGAAACATTGTGCCAATAAATTGGCAGGTGTACGCGAAGAATAGTCGACTGTCGTGGAAAGAGACACATAGAAATTTAAAGCTTGTGAAGAGTTCTGCAGCCCGTTACAAAATAGTCATAAAAATGAAATATGACATTGCTTTTTTTCTAACCAATTACCAATTTCTGATCAATTTCGATGTAAACATTTCATTCATTGCTTTCAGATTCATAAAGCGTGACGTTGAGGTGTCAATGTTTCGTGTAATTTGTCAGTTATCAACTCTATAAAATATTTAAATTCCATTACGTCCTTTTTTTTAACTAAAATGTTTTAACTGTATTAAAAAGTTTCAATGTTTCATACTTTTGCAAAGTAGTTTCGCGATATACTAAAATGAATTGGGGTAAAACGAAATAAGTAATAAGCACAATCGTTCGACTTGTAATGAGGCTACTTTTATAGTAAGCGGTGCAACCTCAAAAGATTACGAAATTTAGTTATTACCAATTTATACGACTCTTGTACTTTAACGCAACATTAACACAAAACTACAACGATCGTTCAGACTTTCAAATAACTTCGACAATTGGAACAAAATTGCGCGCACGCGCTGCTGTCCTCATGGCGCGTTATTTAAACTCCGTACTTTTCCGTGCGATGGATAAACGAGATACAGAGTAGGCAGGTTTATGTGCCGATTTACTTTCAATGCCACGAGAAAAGGCCCGCAACGAAAAACAAGGAGACATAACTCCATGCCGAAGCGATCGCGAAAGGCGAGCCGCTAAATTCGAGCCGTGAATAATGCGCGTAACCATGGCTGATTGCGAAACTTGCATATACGCGCTCGTATACGGGACAACGCCAACGACGAAGACGACGACCATGATCGTCAATGGATTCACCTACTTTGGCACAAGAACACGGTCCAGTGAAAATCTCGCGTGGACAGATCGACCGATTTCGTGTTGGCAATCGATGCTACTTATGCCTCGGCGATGTAGAACGAGATACGTGTCGATTTTACTTTGTAAAAAGCTCACGAAATACATAAACACGTCAACGTTAGCCGCAAAAGAGTGACATTAGGTATCTAAATATGATAATCGTTCGCTCATGAAATTCGCAAAGGCAAACTATTCCGTACGATGGAACTTTCCAGCGGAACGTGACGCGTAAGTCAAAAGAAAACAACACAATCAACAAACCACGACGTGACACTCGTGAAAAATATCCGCCATTCATAAAGATCCTCCAGCACGGAATATAAACACGTCGAAGCTTATCGTCGACGTATGAAAATCAAGAACGTTGAAGTTAGGCAGGAAACGCGAATCAAAAAGACAGTCGTCCGTGGCCGAACGTGGCACAGATTTCAATCGCGGCTCGCCTCGTCGATTCCGAGGGTATTTTGTTAAAGGAATAAGGTCACGGATGTAATTGTGTAAGACGAAACGCACGATCCGTGAACTCTTTTTCAGGCGGACCGAAAGATCCTTCGGAGAAGAAAGAATCGGCTGATGGACTTTTCTCCTGTGCCGTGGCAAGGCCACGAGTTGCGCGGGATCGACGTGAATTACTTTAATGACCGCCCGGTATATGCGAACGTAGTAAGGCGTGCAACGCGACACGATAGCGATTATCACGACCGCCACAAGGAGAGGGTATGCGAAAAGAGAGGGGGGGAGGGGCAGAGAGTGACTGAGTCCGTGGATTGAGTGAGTGAAGAAAGAAGAAGAAGGAGAAAAAAGAGAGACAGTGTAACAACGTTGAAAGAAAGAGAAAGCGAGAGTGTATGTATGTGTGAGAGAGAGAAAAGTTGAATGAGAAAAAGAGAACGAAAATTGGAGAGCGAGAGAAGAGAAACAAGGAGAAAGAGAGTAAGATAGTATCCGAGTGAAAGAGACGAAAGATCAAAAGAGCGCGAGAATCGAAGTAGTGAAAGAGAGACGGAAGAGAGAAACAAAAAGGGGAGAGAAGAGCCTTGGGCAAATTTACAATCGTAAACCGTAAGGCACGCCGGGTACTCGAGCACGTCGTCGGTCAGCGTTAACGGCGGTGGTTATGTTCGTCGTTCATTCATTTTTTACGTCGATGGAACGCCGCTTGCCCTTCGCCAAAAGCAACCCCTTTGGCATGCCGCTAGGTGTTTTCACTGGCAGAATATCGCTTCGATTTACAACTTTCGTTATAATCTCACTGGACGTTAGTAGAACGAAGTTATAATATACATCGTAATTCGTCAGCGGAAATGAGATCTTTTTTGACGTTCTTTAACGTAAGAACTATCGGCGTTGAGTGTATTATATTTTAATAGATTAAATAAATACTTCGGAAGAAGAGGAATTAAGTGGTGAAAGTGATTATAGATGAGGTAATTTGCGTATTATAAGCTTAACGTAGAAAATCTACTTTATGACTATCCTACAAACTTGGAGAATTTTTGAAAATTGGAAACTAGTCATTTTGATTTGTTTGGTATCTTTAGTGTTAAAAATTAAATTTTCCGAGTATAAAGTCTTTCTTTCAAATATTTATATTTGGAGTTAACCCATTCGAGACCGTGCATTTTTTTTGGAGACTATCCAGAAAGACCGATAACTTTTGGCTTTATATGTACCACTTCTTGTATTTCTAATGATCGTGGCTTTGGGTCACCTACTTTAGGGTCGAAATTGAACCAAATACCAAATGTAATGTTTACACATTTGTAAGATACCTTTTATTTTAAGCTAGTCTTATTTCGAGGGCTGTTTTTTCTATAATGACCAGACTGCGGATTTTTATGCATTTGTGACAAATTAAATACGGCTAAAATATACAAAAAGAACAATATAAAAATATATCTAAAATATCCAAAGTATGGTATTTGTTGTAATATTTATTGAGTGCAATAAATCCCTAGGTAGGTTTTCCTGTCTCACCTGCATTTGTGAAACTCGAAATTTGCATAAACATCCGCAGTCTAATAATGACTGATAATTGCAATTCAAGATCATTGCACACACGGTGTGCAGTCGGTCTTTTTGGCTCGGAAATGCATTGCACACACGGTGTGCAATTGGTCTCGAATGGGTTAAGGAAGATGAATGCAAGTTCAGAAACTTCGTTCCAACAAATACTTTATCGGTGGCTATTCGTTCGCTCCGGCTACGACAAAGTATCACGAGCAACGCAATTATCAAATGCGTCCGGCGCAAGATAAGATCTAAGAACTAATTGGGAAAATGCGGCAGCGTTAGAAAGTCTCGCGTGGGTGAGTCAATTTAATGTCAAAACACGCGTAACGGCCCACGCTGCCTCAGCGTACTTTTGCAGTCTGCGCGGCAGCCACCCGAATAGGACATCCATTCATCGATGCGACCGAGGAAGAAAAAAAAAACCGACTCAAAATGCCAAAGTGCCACGAGGCGAGAGAGGTTCGTTTAAACGGTCTCGCCCCGATTCTTGCTTTCCCCTGCAGAAGCCTCAATTTTGCATCACTCGATTACAATCGAACGGAGTTGAGAGTCTCACATCGTATATCGAAGCCATTCTTTTGTTAATTTTGCGCCGGCGAACAGGAAACTGCAGTATTTGAAAATTTTATTGTATTTCTATTGTTAAACTGTTAATTTAAGGAAATATCAAGTTATGAGAATTATTTATAATTAATATTATCTACTGACAGCTGTCACTTGCTCGATAGAAAATTTTATTTCAATTTTGCGCCAATGAATAGGATACTGCAGTATTTCAGAATTGTATCGTATTTCTATTGTTAAACTATTAATTTATAGAAGTTTCTAGATATGAGAATTGTTTGTTATTAATTTTATGTACTGACAGCTATCAATTGCTCGATAGAAAATTTTATTTCAATTTTGCGCCAATGAATAGGAAACTGCAGTATTTCAGAATTTTATCGTATTTCTATTGTTAAGCTATTAATTTATAGAAATACCAAGTTACGAGAATTATTTCTAATCAATTTCATCTACTGACAGCTATCGATTGCTACATTAAAAATTAAATTTCAGAATTGCCAACGATACCGTCATAACGATCACAGCTGAAGAATATAAACAAAAAAAGTCTTATTATTATCACGTAATACGATAATCCAAAAGTATACTTTTGACGTACACTTTGAATTACACAGTTGCAACTTCATTTATCGTCAACCGCTGGCGCTAAAAATGTCCAAGTCCGAAAAAACAAATGTATACCTTCCATTGAAAAAAACAGCACAAAAAAGAATGGAAAAAGAAGAAATCCGAAATTAAACGTTCGAAAGCGATAAAGACTTATCGGATCCACCTGATGCCTCGTCTCATTCCGCTCGAACGCGGCAGAGATTCGGGTGTCTCGTAAAACACGCTCCGAAAGAGACGGGTCTCTATCGAGCGCGTGGACGATGACGTTTATACAATGTGTCGAGAAACGTTCAGCGACGATGCGAAGCATATACACGATATATAGATATATATATATATATGTATACACAAGCTAGAAACGAACCGGAGGAGGTTACTTTCGTTGCGCCTCTATCCCCCTTTTTTCCTCGACTATCAACGTGACTCATCCAGAAGGCCGAAGGCAGAAGGGAGAGGCCGGTAGAACGAATGCCTGAGAAACGACAGACTGGTAGAAACTCGTTTTTCCGCGGCCGATCGATGCGCGCATAAGGGCGGCCAGACGCCACGGGGAAAACTTAAGAAGCGACCGATGCCTCCGTACTCTCGACTCTGCCAAGGAGTCGGTTCGCTCGTTAAAGAGCGTTATTGCTCAGAGTTACAGAGACTAGAGAATTTCCTATCCTCTGTTTTGTGCTACCGGTTGATACGGAAAAGGAATACGAAAGGATGAACTCTGTATTGTTTGTTTCTTTTTCTTTCTCCTCTTTTTTCCTTGTTTTTGAAAGAAGGATAGTACGGATAATTGAGATTTATGTACAACGTAGGTAGGTATAAATGTATATAAATAAGGGTGATTTACATGGAACGGACTTAATGATTTTATCGTTTCGTAGCCTCAACCGGGGTATAACCTCGTCGATATGTATGTAAATACTTCTTTTCTATTTCTTTCTGCTGGTAAAAAGCCGGATACAAGAATATTGATAATACTGTTGGGGAGAGTAACGATTTTATTCCCTTTGACGTGGGCCCTAAGGGTATCTGCTTCGCGTTTATCGTACTTAGCGATACGCTTAAACGCTGGTAAATCTCTAAATGCCAAGTTATCGAGGAACGGTATTATCGGTAATAATTTCAGAATAACCGGAATTATATCGCCCGTGATACC
This sequence comes from Cerceris rybyensis, assembly GCA_910591515.1. Classification (NCBI taxonomy): domain Eukaryota; kingdom Metazoa; phylum Arthropoda; class Insecta; order Hymenoptera; family Crabronidae; genus Cerceris; species Cerceris rybyensis. Next base: position 35,487,396 of record OU342789.1, read on the forward strand.
GGACAGTTTGCACGATGGTAGACCGAGGAGAGGAAAATACGGTTTGAGCGCATCACTTCCGGAACCTCTTGTGCATCCGGTTGCGCATGCGTCGCACGAAAAAGGAAGGGCAAGAACGACATTCAATATTCTCTCTCATTAGATACTCATTTAATCCTTTAACGACGACAGTTACTCTAGGTATTATAGTTTGACATATAATATAATAATAAAATTCCAAAATAAGAATTCGACGGAAAATCCCATAGAAAGCTGGGTAAACAACTATGATAAACCAGATGCTAAAGGACTCCGGTCTTTTACCTCCCAGGTATTCTTTCTTCTCCCAGGTATAACCCCTTGCACTACCGGCAAACTCGCAAGAATCCATGCCTAAATCGAACGCCCGATATACGATATTTTGCGACTAATAAAGATTATCGCGCCAGTATTTACTTCACACAATGGAGCATTTGTGAAACTGAAACGAATCTGAACCAAAGTCTAAAATTAATAATCCTGACTGGGAACACACGATCTCATTCGAAATATTAATACTTGGCCCGAAATTAAGACCACGAGTCAGACTCGTGATATTCAAATTTGGCCTAAAATTTTCATCACGAGTCAGACTCGTGAAAGTAGTGCAAGGGGTTAAATCGTTGAAACTTTAGTCGCAAGAATATTCCTAACTTTTGCAATTAGAATTAAATGAATTCATTTAACCCTTTGCGGACTAGCGACGCATATATGCGGTCTGAGAAAAAATGTAATTATAGTCTATCGCCGTAAGTATACACGATTCAAATTGAAAAATTGAAATAAAACCGGTCAGATATGATTAAAAGTGGAGTAATTTATAATTCATATACATTAACAGCCCAAATTTCTGATAAAAAGGTGGTTTTGGAACGCCGAATAAACGATTATCTGTCAATATTCAAAAATGTCCCCGTCCGCAAAGGGTTAAAATAAGAAGCAGCCCAAAAATCGCGACAAATCGCTGCCTAACGATAAGATCATCATTTGCACGTGACCCGCACAAAACAAGACCAAAGCGGCGAACCAAAGACGATTCCTAGAGAAACCTGGAAATTCATACGGAACGGCAATGTCGCTCGAAAATTGAATTAATTATTCCTGTATATATATATGCCACATAGTTATTCGTAAAGCCCAACCCTCGTTGCTAGTCGTCAACCCCAACCGACGATCCCTCACGAAACACGCACACTCGACGAGACACGCGTGGCTTATCGATCACTCGCAGAAACGGCCCTCGTCGTCTAATAGGGCCGCGCGCGCGACCGGTGCTTCGAGCTCGAGGTATTGACCTAACAGTGAATCATCCACGACTATACGCCTCGATGGTTATACAATATGTTCGGTCGCCATGACTTTTCGTGTCTACTGCATCGAACAGCTGATGGAAATGTCGAGAGAGACAGAGATACGACGGGGGAAGAAAACGGAGAAAGATAGAAACAGGGGAACATCCGAGTAGGATGAGTCTTTCGTGATTTCATATAATCGCAATACTTCGATGTAAATGAGTAAACTGTACGTGTCTAGGGTCGATATAAATTCAACGAGATTATCCTCAGGGCTGGCGTAAGGCATGGCGACTCGTTCGAGATGATTCCGTTGCTGCGCATATTATTCTCAGTGTGCAACAAAAGTAACAAGATGCATGAACAGACACGGTGCACGATCATTCCCGACACTTTCGAATCTCGTGACTTTTGACCTAAATACTAATTCGAAGTCAGCGAAGATTCGTGGTGGCCTTCGTTCGGTCTTCTTTCAAGAGACGAAACGGTTGGGGGAGTATCAATGATTGTTCAGATCGTCCGTAATAGACTGCAGGACTTCGAAATGCGATAGGCAAATGCCCTGGTTTGTATGCGTACGACATTAATTGCGTCGCGACGTTTACCGTCATCGGGCGTCGCCTCTGGTGGTCAATAATTAATTGATTATTCGTCGACGATACGAACACGACTACGATACTCAGCGTGGAACTGCGATGCCGGCTTCGCCAGCGAGTATCTCTCGTACGATAAGCGTTGTGACGTAGTGTTTTCATTGTTCTTTCCATTCACTCGTTCCATTGCGGCGCGGACAGAAACGTTGCGGCTGCATATGTATGATTCTCGAAAGCCAGACGTCGAATTAAAAGTCTTACGGTTTCTTCGTTCTGTCTGTCTCCTTTCTTATTTACTCGAAGGGTAGCAACAGTTACTTTGGACAGGCTGCATTTTTATCACGTCGAAACTTCTAAACAGGTCAGACCCTGTTCATTATGACTTTTATGAAGGACCTCTGGGTATGATTTCGCGTGGGTGTGCTAACCTCGACATTTTCTAGAGGGTCGCACGCCAACAGCCACCGAGTATTTTTTTTCCTATATTTTTCTTTGGTTCTCTCGGTACATTACTCTGCATCTTTTTTTCGCTCTGAGTCTCTGACATCCTTTTCATTTCAGTGCTTACTTTCCTGTATCTGTTCTTTCAATCTTTTTATTCTTAAATGCTGTAATTGTCTTTGTCTCACTCTCTCTCACTGTGTCGTTTTACGTTCTCCTGTGTGTTTTAATCTTTCGAGGTATTTCTATCTATCGTATCTCTATTTCCATACTGTTTTTATGCTCGCATCATGCGTATCGATCGATATTTGGCTATGCATGCTCGTACCAAAGGCTCCAGGAAAGATTAGCAGAAGACTACGCCAATGGTTTCCATGGGAACTTCTGCCCTGCCTTAGGTAGAGTCCTTCGGTTGAGGCAGAAGTTAGGTATACGAATGGTCGAAGAAATTCGGTGGGTGAACAAGGATCTGAGATCCTTTGTACATCTATGGTTCGATAGACCCGGAAAATACGTTGGTCGTCGACGCGGTAAGCCACTAATGGTCGTTTATATTTATGACACTAATTGTGAGCATAGTTTAAATAATTTATTCTTGGTTTCCAGGTATTTAGAACGTTTTTTGCGAAGAACGTTCTATTTTGTGTAATGGGGTAACTATCAGTGGTGATAAACAGTTCAGTGTTTACCATTTTTGTTAAATTGTTTTATCATGTTGTAGTATATATTGTTTCAGTTTAATATAAATGTTATGATTAATTGATTGATTTTTTACTCAGTTCTGTTTCATAATCGGTGGCGTATTTAATTGAAATGTCCTCTGTAAGCATGCAACTATCGCGTTGCCTCGGGTTTGACGTCAACGTTGAAATTAGAATTTGACAGATAAAAGTAATCGGAAATAAGGACAAGTTAAAACGAACACGTTAAGAGGAAGGAACTTATGTACGAATAAAATTCTAATCGTTTTTGTAAATAGTAAAGGTTGAAGTATAATATCAGAGAGTCTATGTACGTGTATATAGAAATAGGGTAGGCTTATATAGTGCTGTTTTTGTGAGATTTAGAGAAAAAACTGTATTCGCTTTTTATGGCTTTCCTTTTTACCTGACATGGTCTATAAACGTGTTTGTCCAGATTTCCATTTGAGCTCGATACACATACAATACCCTCTGGCTTTTCAAAAAAAAAAACTACTCTTAATTTTGAAAGAAACTCCCAGATAGTGACAGCGAATAAATCCTGGCTATTGTGTGTCTCCATAAGCTGTATCTTTTACATCTCAATTTTTCCATCAAAATGTGACACCATTATTTTCATTATAATACTTCTTGATTTCAAATATAAATCCTATACTTATAAATAATGAATAATAAAAAGATTATTAGACCACTGTTTCAACACATTTTCTATTTCCATATTACAAAGTATAAATGATTACATCAATCAAGCTTCGTTTTCCCTTCTCCTTAATTCACAGACATTAATCCAAAAACTACTAAAACTACCGACGTTATATCTACTAAAATTTAAATTTATTAAATAAGTACTTTGGAAAAAGATAAATCAAGAAGTGAAAGGATTAGTTAATTAACTAATTTAGGCTTTATATGGTAGAAATAGAATTTTTACTTCACGGTTCCCCTATCAATTTAGATAATTTTTTGAAAAAATTGCGAACCGGTCATTATGACCGCCTTGGTAGGTTTAGTGTTAAATCTTTAATCTAAACAGCAAAAGAAAAAGAAAAAGAAAAAAAATAGTTTTTGCGGACCAACATAATTTTTTATAAAGCTCAATAAGAACTCAAAAAAATGTTATGTTCAAAATTCTATAAACCTAATACAACGAATGAAGTTGTGCAATTCTGATTGCAACAATTTTAAAATCTATGGCAGGTAAGATAGAAGTTATGAACGGCTCATAGTTTGCCCATCACTGGTCCAAAGCATGGGTAATTATTTAACAAAAAATATTCATCGCAGAATCGAATTTATTTAAAAAATTACCCTGTAAAATATCCAGCTTCGAAACAATCCTCATTAGACTTCCCATTGAATACACGAGACAACAGTGGAAGATTAGATACCAAGAATACGAGTGCAATTTTCAAGACGTTTAGCCGTAACCTCGGCAAATTTTAACGAGCATCTTAAGGATCTTCTTTGAATTTAAAATGCTCCGTAATTTCTCTGGTAAAGGCGGCTTCATTTTGACGAGATTCGCGTTTTAAATTCAAGAGTATTACGGTGAGAGTTGTAAGGCTGCTGCTACGAGCTTACAAAGCGCCACTGTTCAACGGACGCGCACTCTTGCCCTCAAATATTTTTTCTAAAGGTAGCTATCGTACCTGAGAACAGGTAAAAGTACCTGAAAAGAGGAGTTTCCAGTGCTGAAGGGTCCGAAATATCAGCAGCCTTGAGGGTTAGTCAATTTTGCCGTCCAATGGAATACCACTGTATTTCTATACCTTTGTCAGAACGAAAGGAAGGAAGAATTTTGTCACGAATTGCGAAGAAACGATCCTTGTCTGAGGACGGAACGGAGAAAAGAATTGCCATTTTTATAGGGGGCCAATTTACATGGTTCTAAAACCTAACAATGTCCTTGGGGAAACAACAGTATATTCCAAAGACAATTATGTGACCGTTTATCTGGGAAATTTGGTTGCATAATTGTTTTTCACTTTAGAGTCAGTAATAAATTAATAAAAGAAGCCATTAAAAGGAAGAGACTATTCTAAAATATAATAATTATTTTTACTATTAATTTGATCTACTTAAGAAGAACGTGGTGAACGAAGAGTGTACACTACAAAAGTAATTAGCAGGATGAATGCCAACCATATTCCTCCAGTTTCATCATTTCGCAACTTCTCAATGTTAAAAAGTCGTATCTTTATAAAGCATAAACATAAACAAGATAAAGATAGTTATTTACTCAGTAATACGTTACTACTTTTCTGACAGGAACGTTTAATTATTCCATATATCAGAAAATTTCTGAACATTAACATTGAAACGTAAGAAATTTCATCTGTTTCCAATCACATGATATTCATCGCGTAAAAACAATTTTCAAGCAATATAATTACAACAGATTTTTATTACTGGCAGGTCTTAACCCTTTGCGGACGGAGGCATTTTTGAATATCGAGAAACAATCAACTATTTAGCGATGAAAAAACACTTTTTCATCGGAAAGACAGTCTGTTAATGTATACAAGTTAAAATTTACTCTTCGTAAAATAATATTTCAACGATTATATTTTAATTTTTCAACTCTAACCGTTTATATATGCACCGACAAACTATAACCATTTTTTTCTCAGGGCGGATATATTCGCCCGTCGTCCGCAAAGGGTTAATACGTCCTTACCCATCAGAGCCTCAATGATATTACTATTACTGTTGTTACAGCATTATCATTCCTGTAGTAGAAAAAGCATACATATCAATATAACGATTGTGAATGTACCGAACGATGATTAATGTATGTAAATATATCTTCGTACGTGTTTTATTTTATTCCAGCCGCCCGAGCGATTTTTCTTTGATACGGCTTATTTAAAAATACAGCGAGAAGCGCACAGTTCTGATAATTTGGTAATTTAATAGTGAATTTAGAGAACTAAAAAATCGAGATTATTAACAGTTATTTTCAACGTTAGAACTACCAAACCAGTCAAAATGACTGGTACACAATTTTTTTCAAAAAATTCTCCAAGTTTATATAAGAGTCATAGAATAAATATTCTACGTCTATATCAATAAACATAAATCTCCCAATCGATCAAATTTTTCCGCTCTTGATTTCCCCTTTTTTAAAGTACTTATTTAATTTATTAAAATATGTTAGATCTGACGTCGATAGTTCTAGTGTTAAAGAAGGAAAGTTTTAAAGAGAGAATTTTAAACATTCGACATTATATTAACAGCAAGGATTTTTAATTACTACTGAATATTCCACAATGTACGATCTTATTTTTCACAATCAATGACCAATAAGTTCTTACCGATTTTAATAATTCCAAATTTACGATATTACGCAGTCATTTATTAATTCATTTATAAATTCAAAATCCAATCCCAAAGTCATTGACACCAATTCATTCCTAATAAATTGATAATCAAGATTGCACACACATATGCAATCCTCTACAGCAACGTTTCCCAAATAATATTTCAAAGAACTCCGAAACCCAGAATTAATTCCACGAAGAAAGATATTTTGGAGATTCAATTTGTTATTTAAACTCATCCGACTTTGAACCGACGCGTTGTTTTGGAATAACATTAAAGGATCTCGATAATGTTGCATACAATATGAAAGACTAAATGAAATTGGGGAACGCTGCTTTAAGAGCACAATGTTCGTCATGACTATGCCCGGACACTCCGAATTGCAGCTGCAGACTGCACCGGATGTTTTAGCGATGACGTTTTGCTTTGGCAATTTTCTTATGAGCGCTATAATATTCGAGAAGAAAGTTGTGTGACCTCTAGTTAGCTAAGATACGTCGAAACTCGAATACAAATGCCTTCTTAATTTAAATTATAAACTCTTGCTAAAATCCGTTTACTTTTAAGGTTTCCATGAATCGAATGCATTTGTTACTAAATGAATTAACATTTTGTAAAAAAAAAATGAATAATCATGAATGTTTGTAAAAATTTCTAGAGTTAAATTTCGTTTGTAAATACGAGCAAATAGATTCGCAAAAGGCGATTTCTCGTGCGAACCGAGTCGCGACAGACGTATCCTTGAATTCCTTGCGAAATATCGTCGGACCTCGCGCAGAAATCGAACGACGTAAACATTCGTTCACGTTAATACTCGTTTCTGCATCGACCTGTAAACCAGATCGATACTTCACCCACGAAAAAGGAGAAACGATTCGTTTACCTTGACGAATCTCGCACATTAACCCTTCGACTGCTCAAGCAGGGTGTACAGAATGATTTATAAGGAATTCAAAGAATGTTGACAGTAGGGATGATCATTTGGAGCAACGATGAGCAAATTTTTTTTAGCAGCAGACTAGAAAAAGAAGAAAAACTTTTAGCAGACAGATGTACTTTATTAAATTATTTTATTTTATTAAATATTTGAACTTCTATAGAAAAATTTGCATACACAAAAAATAAAATGCCACGTTAAATTAACTTTTAAAAAGATTGAAATTTAAAAGTTGTTTGCTACTGTTTTAAAATCTGTGTGTGAATTTTGTACGCTTAGAACATTCCATGACTATGAATGAAATTTCAAAAAAAGAAAAAAAGTGAGCAGTAACAAAAATCATTTATCGAAACCTTTATATTTACCAACATGAACATAAAAAATCAAATCAATCATTTGAATAATCTTGATACATTTATATTAGTCCACGATTAACAGGTACTCCGTCTGCAATATTTATTAAACTTGTAAATACTTAATATGCAAAATAAAAAATGAAGTTCCCGTGTTCTAAACATAGCTACACTTACATTAAAGAACCGTACATTTCATTCACTGACATTTATTATTTCCAGTGACACGCAACCGCACAAAATGTCACGAGATCCACAGACACCCTCGATTCTTCCGTTTCATTTGGCAAAAGCTTTTTTTGAATAACCCGCCCAAACTGCCCGGATATGCCTCCGCCAATGACGTCGTATTTCATGGTCAATCGATGACACGACACCTATCGTTTTACTTTGGGCAAACATCTAATGCTTTCAACTGGCGCCTACGATTTTGCGAGACTTTATCGCAGGACATATTATACATCTTTCGCGCGTAACATCACACGCGAAAAAGTGCTTCCACGCTGACTCTATTTCTGTCTGCATTTATGTCACAACTATCGATTCCAGGCTTGCGCTAAGAGTAAGCGATGCATTTATATAAAGGCGCCGATCGATATTTTATCTACCGAGATATCATAGAGTTGGACGTAATCACACGTACAGGTCGTGTTTCCAAATTTAAATGCAGACAACAATCGATCGTTATTAATAATTTGAACGGACGGAGAGGACTATTACATAATAATATCGCCATCAGTGATGTTTCACTTGGAAGTTTCATGCTTCGAGCATTTGTCACGAAAGGATTTCATGAATCATTCGTGAAACTTTGATGACGCTTTCGAAGTTTCGATTCGAAATAGCGATTGCAAATGTTGAACATTGAGAAATTTCTTACATGTAGTTTAGCAACAGAAGAAATTGTAGGATATTTTGTTTTCCTACAACTAAATTTGAATTTAGTTGTAAAACATTAGAGTGAAAATATGGAATGTAATTTACCATTAAAATAATTTTACAATGATAATTGTAAATCTAAGTAATTTAGATCATGATAAACCTTTTAACACTAAAACTACTAACGATTAATGCAATATATTTAAGGATTCTAGAAAAATATATCACAAGAATAGAAATGGTGGGGACGAGAAACTTGATCAGTTTAATTTCCTTCATTTTAGAAAATAGATGCAGAAAATTGTCCAAAATATAGAGTTAAAACCTTCAAGAACATTTTTAAAACTTTCAGAACCAGTCATTTCACCCACCTCGCCAAATCTGCCGTTAAAAACCTCACAACAAGTTTATCTTTTTACAACATTGTCCAAAATCCTTTTCCAACTGGCCGATTAATCATCCAACAATCGCCGGTCAATCACCGCAATAAGTCATTTACAAGTTCGCGCATAAATGAAACAAGAACGAGATAAATGTTCACTTCAACATTCAAACAAACATCATACCCTTTCAATACAGGGATTACACGAAACATTCGCTCACAGTCAATCAATCACTGTTTCGAAATCCTATCGATATTCAATATTCATTCTCTTATCTCCTCTATGTCCAAAAGCATCATCATACTTCGATATCCCCACCGTTTAATTCTTTCACATCGAATATCAACGAAGATCATTGAAGATCGTCGAAGATCTTCGACACTGATCGATAATCGGCGGAACGTCAAAAGCATAATCGATCCAAGATGAATTTTTCACAGAGGACCACCGGTGGGAATATTTTGACAAAATATCACCGAATCCCTCCCGGAGAGGCTGAAAAGGGCCAAGTGGAAGCAAATAGACCGTCCAAGAATACCAAATGGGAGAGAGGAGAACTCAGAATACTTCGGAACCTCCCGCGAAATTCATCACGAGGCTGTCGCACTCCCCTGGAGAACAGAGTTCGGAGAAAGAAAGTACGCATTTGTACGACACAACGCCTCGTGCACCAGAGACCGCGTGCTATACGGTTGCACAATGATGGTGTAAATGGCGCGAAGTAATATTATACTGCCTACATAATAATTTCTAATCGTGTTTCAACACTTCGAAGCCAGTTTCATTAAATGAACCAACGACTGCGGAACCTCCGCTTTTGGGAGGGCACTTTCAAACAAACACTTTGAGGAGGTCGTACGATCGATGGGGAATTTTCGTGTTATGCGAAGTTGGTATTTTATAGGCGACCCCCGACTCTCGCACATAATTGGTTCCTGAAAATGTGTGCGAATGTTGAATGTTCGAAAGTAGAAAGATATAAGAAAAAATATTAAAAATTGTATGTTAATGTGGTTTCTTTATGAACTTGAGATTCTCTAACATCTACTAGTCAATATTAGAAACCATATTATGATGTTAACACTAAACCTACCAAGGCAGTCAAAAGACCGCTTCCAAAATTTTTTCTCAAAATTATCTAAATTAATAGAGTAGCCATGGAGTAAATATTCCACTTCTATGTTACAAAACCAAAATTAGTTAATTAATTATCTTCTTTATCACTCCACTTCTCTTTGTATAAAGTCGTTATTGAGTATATTTAAATTTTAGTAGATATAACGTCGGTAGTTTTAGTGTTAAAAAAACTTCTGAGAGACAATATGTAGGTGATCGCGATTTACAGCATTCGAAAAATATTAAAAGTTGCATATTAATATGATTTGTTTGTAATCTTCAGATTTGTCAACATTTAGTAGGTAATACTAGAGACAATATTGAAGTAGTAGCGAACCTGAGTGTATTTGGAGACCCCACTCTGAGGGAATGACTGCATAGAAGTAATTTTATAAATAGCGACAAATATCTTTAAAAAATCGAATTTTTAGAAATGTGTGAAATAGCGAATTGTGCGAGAGTCGCCTGTACCGGTAAATATTTCTATGGCGTTGTTTTATATTTTGGCATGAACTGCTTGTAAGTTCGTGTAGGTTCTATAGATTTTAAGTAAATTGAGAAGTATTGAAGATATGATACAAAAGATAGTAGAGAATTGTGACTTGTACTTTGTGAAAGGTTTAACCCCTTGCCGTACAATAACGAGTTCTACTCGTGACGCGATAAATGTAATAGTCAATTTTGAAGTGCTCCAAAAAATGAGTTGATTACAAATATCAGTAGGTCCTAATAAAATAAAATTAATTCTACGCTATTCAATATTACGTTATGTTATTTACTATATCCGAAATTAGGGGTTGGATTGTTGTTTTAGTAATTAATTCAGAGTCATTGCACATTTAATCACAAAAGAAATGGCACTACAAGGTGTTAATTGATTTAGAATAATTGGAATGTCGGTTAAAGAATTTCTTAAGACATTTGAACGAGTCGAAAGTGAGATTGCTTAATGTAGAGTTTCATTTTTTATGAGATTAATTTCATTTCAGACATGTATTTAACACTTTTTTGAAGATGTTTCTTTAGTTATATTTTGGATGAAGTAATGATGTTCTTATGTTCCTATATGCATTTTCAAATTCGCAATTCAACGCCGAATTCTTGCAAATAATAAATGTTTCGATTTACCTAGAGGACTTAAGACTAGATTTACGGAAGCCGTCAAATTGATGGATTCTTTTCTTTTTAGAAGCGTCCTCCAAAACTTATAGAGAAGTAGTCACATTTGTCTTGTAATATACAAATTACTTAACTGATCATCTTCTTTGTCGCTTGGACCCTCTAATTCCAAAGTCCTTATTTAATATATTGCGTTGTAACACATTTCACATCCGTAAATCTAGTGTTAATTACGCCTAACACATTTCAAAATCGGTGATACGAGATTCCATAGCAAATTAAATTCACAAGCAGCGAGTCTCGCAAATCCTACTTTGAAGGTCTTCCAATTAGTTTGTAAGAAGCCAGGTGCACCGAGGAAAAAATGCAGTATGAAAAGAAGATTTGGGAAAATCGCATTAACATTTTCTCTGCCAAGGCAACTGCTGTCATTCTCCACCGAACGTAGTTCCCCCTACAAAATTCATCCCTGGTTCCCCATTGAATTTTCCTACACACAAACTCCCTCCAATCTTAACCCCTAGGCATACAATATTGAGTGGCGCTCGTGATGCCATAAATGGAACAGAAAACATTGAAGTTTTTCAAATATTATTATACTAAAAACATTAGTAGATCACCATACGATCAAATTATTTCTATGCTATTTAATATGGCGTTTAACCCCTTGCCTTACGAATTAATTGTTAGAATAATAATCTATCAATGATTTTCGACATACCGGTATAAGTTAATGCAATATTAATAGCACAGAACTAATTTCAACGTCTTCTGACCTACTAATACTTTCAATTTAAGAGTTTTTAAAAAACATAAAAATTTCCTATTCCATTTACCGCCTCACGTGTGCCACACGTCACTGTAATGCAAGGGGTTAATAATACCCTATGTTAGAAATCAGCCGTAGATTGTTATTTCAGCTATTAATTCTAAATTATTACGCATTCAGTCACACAAAAAATAGTACGGTAAACGGTTAAGACAAAAAAATGAATGTCTCCAATGCCCCTCACCAATTCATTCTTAAAATAAGTTTCACCAAATCCCCCAAAACTTACACAACTCGAACCAAATTCTGAATAAAAATCAATGTATCAACGAATTCACAACTCTGCCAAGAAAAACAGCAGAATCAGAACACTGAACAATTCAACATAAGAGTGTTAAGGACACGCCCGCAAAGTTACGGTTCGCCGTTCATCGTTCTCGAAATTCCAGACGAAAGTCTCGAAGCGAGCGTGCAACGTTCGTCCATGGGATTCCGCAGATTCCTGGCCACCGATCTGGCTCAGTGCAAGGGTGGTGGGCTCTCGATAATCTCGCAAATTTCATTCCTAAAATGGGTCCATGGGGACAAAGATGAAAGAAAGAAACGAGGGAGTTAAGACAAGGGGGGAAAAAACGGTAGAAAAGACGAACGAGTGCATGGCAACGAACGTACTGGATTCCAAAGACGCGCCGCGACGTTAAAGAATACAAAGCCGAACACGAGAGAGCCGTGCGCACGGTTTCTCTTTCTTTTTCTTTCTTTCCAACTTACGCGCACACCAATCGCTTTATCGCCGGCGACGGGCCAGACGATACACGGCGAAACGAGAGCGAAACGTACCGAGTTATAATCGCGACAGGCCGACACATGACACACGGCCTGTTCCAACCATCCACGGCCGAGGAACCAACGTAACAGTCGACTCGATAAAACACCGTCTAGCTGTAACTACGTCTAAGTAATACGTAGGTGAAATTTGTATCGCGTAATAGTTGCGTATCGATGTACAATTCTGCGATTCGCGACGATGATCAACGAGTTTCGATTCATCGAGAAACGTGTAGCACGTGGAAAGAGTCTGCAGGTAGGGGTATGGTATATATTAACACTAGATTTACGGGCGTGAAATCTGTTTCATTCCTATATATTAACACTAGAACGACCAAGCATGTCAAAATGTCTTGTTCACAGTTTTTTCCAAAAATTCCCTAAGTTTACAGGAGAGTTCTATACTAGCAATTCTAAGTTGATTTCAGAAAACACAGATTACGAAATCAATCATATTTTCCACCCCTTGATTCCACTTCTTCCAAAGTTCTTATTTAATATATTTAAATGTAGTAAATTTAACGTCGGTCGTTCTAGTGTTAAACTAGCTGAAAGTTCCCGTGCTTCGCTACGGTTTAATCGAAACTAAAATAAAAACCTTAAAATTTCGAATTTTGAAAAATTCATTCTTAGTGGGTGCTTATACCCTAAACGGAACGCTCATGCAAAATTTCAAGTTTCTATGTCAAGCAGTTTCGGCTCTGCGTTGATGAGTTTGGCCCATACTTTAACCCCCCAAAACCCCCCCTAAAATTTCGAATTTTTCAAAACCCTTTCTTAGTGGCACCTAAGACCCAAGGGGAAGGTATGTTCCAAATTTCATTGCAATCCGTTCTGTGGTTTTTGAGATTTCGTGATGAAGTGAGTGAGTGAGTCAGTCAGTGGTATTTGAGCTTTATATATATAGATAAGGACTTTGGGAAATCTGGGATCAAGCGGTAAAAATGATAATCCGTCAAGTAATGGTTGTATTATAAAGTCCTCGTGAAATATCTACTGTACAGCTTCTCTGTAGATTTGAGAAATGTTTATAAAACAAGAAGGAATTCGTCAATTTGATTGTTTCTGTAAACCTAGAACAAGGGTGGACACGTACACCACTGAGAGTATTCAGGGTTTTTATATGTATTATAATGAACGGTATTGTAGAATGTGTATAGCAAAATACTAGTTAGTTCAATATTTGGATCGGGATAGGTGAAAAAGGTTGCAAACGAAGAGTTTGAGAAGTTGATTTGAAAAGTTATTTATTAACACGTACTACCGGCGTTCAATCTATCATATTTCAATATATTAACACTAGAACTACCGGCGTTAAATCTATCATATTTCAATATATTAAATAAGTACTTTAAAAACGGGGGAATCGAGTGGCGGAAAGAATGATGATTTCGGTGATTTATGTTTTTTGTGAGGGACGTATAATTTTTGTTCCATGGGTCTTCTATGAACTTGGAGAATTTTTGGGAAAAATTGTGTACCAGTCATTTTGACTGGTTTGGTAGTTCTAGTGTTAAATAAGTACTTTTAAAAAGAAGAAATCGAGTAACAGAAAGGATGATCAATTAAGCGATTTATGTCTTTTGTGATGAACATAGAATTTTTGTTCTATGACTCTTCTATGAACTTGGAAAATTTTTGGAAAAAATTGTGTACCAGTCATTTTGACTGGTTTGGTAGTTCTAGTGTTAATTAACGAGTAACTGCATTTCGCATACTGGTGTTCTTTAAGAATACATTGGAGGCTGAGGTAAGGAAGTAAAGATTCAGACTCAAGAGTTCAATTCCTCTATCATCACTTTCGGGAAAGTTTTCCAACGTATTAGGCACATATATCATACTCTCGAAGGTTCGAAACCCTCCTAAAACTGTCCTAGAGGAAATGACCATAAACAGTTAAAGCCGAAAAGTATAAAACAAAAATCCATCTCGATGGCAATGTATATAAGGCTTGTACAGAATGGTCGGACTTTTTACAAGCGTTTCTGATGCTACCAGGCAGACGGCAGGTCAAAGACGCGATCCACGAATTCGAGAAAGCGGTCGCTCGGTTCGGACACACTACGACCAACAGAAGAAGAAGGAATACGCGCAGATCCGGAGAGTCCAAGAGCCAATCTGGGTTCCTTCGTAGCTCCGGCAGCGTCGTCTTCGTCGTCGCCGTCGTCTTATTCTTCGAGGCTACGAGAGCTACGAAGAAGAAGAGGAGAGGACGACGGAAGGCGCGCATTGCACAGGAGAGAGAAGATTCCAGTCGAAGAAGGGCCGTTCTGCCCCGCACATCCCACCCGTGGTTTCCGCCGGCCTTGGAGCCACTGAACCACTCCGTGGTTCAACGATTCGACGGACCAGTGGTGCTCAACCGACCGTATTCTCCTCTAATCGTTCGTTCTCCTCTCTCTTTCGCCTTTTGTCGTATGTCAGACAGGCAGAAAGAAGTACGCGCAGGAGGGAAAAAAAAGGTCCCACAGCGGGTGATACCCATGGAGACGACGGAAAGGTCCCTGATAGTAGGATTGTTGTGAGGAGATAAGGAGCTCGGATAAAGCTGGCTAGGCTGGATTTTCGCTTTGCTTTCTTTTCAACCCGGCCATTTCGTACCACCTACGCGCTCTCCACGGAGCTAAAGTAGATAGGATCGTAATTTCAGCTCGGGAAGGTGCGCTGCCTACGGTTTTCGCACGGTACGTCTACATTGTAGAGGAACGTGCTTTGAGATCGCAGGACGGAACTCGGACCTGATTATTTGTGCAGGGAATGCCAGAGAAACGCCGACTAAGACTTACCTCGTCGATAAGAAAAATTGCGTAACGTTTATGATTTGAATTCCAAGTGAATTTTGAGGAATTTTTAATACAAATGTTTGACGAGTTGTATCGTGTGAGAAACTTTTTGAGCGTTTTTATTTTTGTTATTTGTTGATGACAATTTTTGTCGGATTATAGATGATTGGATGTTTTAGAAAATGATCATGTTTAATTGTGAAAGTAGGTACCTTGCGCTGTTTGGTTACTAGGTAGATTATTAGATAATCACTGTTACTTCGAGTCCATAGATTCCAACTGGCATTAAGTCCCAAACGGTTAGGTCTCACCGAGGTGTAAATTAGATCCGTGTTAGATATATACTGAACAAGTGAAATTCATCCGGCATAAAATCACGTTAATGAACGTGAAAATCAACCACTGAAAAACATTAATGATCGCAAAACTAGAGTGTATTACGTGCATTCATCTATTTAACTATCACAGAATAAAAATAAACGAAATATGTTTTCTTACGCGCCAACGAGATTACATCTGCACCCCGAGTAAGCAAACGACTAATCGAGCACACCAATCAAAATTGCATTTAACAATATTAATTTGAGTCAAAGTCAAATCCAACCTAACTTCAATTTACGTAATATTTATGAGGATTAAATGAAATTCATCCGGCACAGGTTACGCTAACGAACGCAAAAATCGCAATTACACCAAAGAACACTAATAACTGCAAAAACCAAACGTATTACGAGCAATCGTTTAATCAACTATTACAAAATAGAAATAAACGAAATATATTTTCTTACGCGCCAGTGAGATTACATCTGCACTTCAAGTAAGCAATCGACTAATCGAGCATACCAATCAAAATTACATTTTTTAATATTAATTGAAGTCAAAGTCAAATCCAACCTAAGTTCAATTTCCGCAATATTTATAAGAATTAAATGAAATTTATCCACCATATAGTTCCAATAATGAATGCAAAAATGCCAACTACATCAAAGGACACTAATAACTGCAAAAACAGAGGGTATTACGCGCAATCGTTTAATTAACTATCACAGGATAGAAATAAACGACGCGCATTTTCTTACGCGTCAGAGAGATTAGATCGGCGCACCATTAAACAGCCGAATAGATGAACAAACCAACTAAAACGTACTCCTTGTAAATCAAACGAAGGTTCTCAGAAATCGGGGCCCGAACGACCGGGGAAGAGTAAAAGGCACGATCCCCGCGAGCTTTCGAATTCAAGGCACGACCCGGACACCTTCCGTTCCTTCGTCCTGCCACGTCTTTACAGCCAATGACCGATCGTCATGGCAAATACGCCACCTAATTTTTTTCTTACTTTCTAAGCCTTTCAGTCATCGACAGGAAGTGGCATACGACTCCGACAACGACGGTCGACCTGTCGGAGGATTTTACACGCGTCGCCGAATGAATTCATCTTTCGTAGAATTTGCAGGTACTATGTAGAACGAGAGATAGCAGATTTTACGCTTTGAGATTCGATTGATGATGTGGTAGGTGGATTTTGAAAATTGGTAGTCCTTTTAACATTTGTTTTAACCCTTTGCGGTCCGAATTATTTCGTTAATTTTGGTAGTAATTTAATAAAAGTAATTTTGCATTTTCTATTATGGGTTATTCACTTCTTTAACACTAGAACTACCAAACCAGACAAAATGACTGGTATACAATTTTTTCAAAAAATTCTCCAAGTTTATATAAGAGTCATAGAATAAATATTCTACGTATATATCAATAAACATAAATCACCCAATCGATCAAATTTTTCCGCCGCTTGATTCCCCCTTTTTCAAAGTACTTATTTAATTTATTAAAATATGATAGATTTGAGGCCGGTAGTTCTAGTGTTAATAATCCGCCACTGATCGATCTCTTTTTTCATTCACGTTATTTTTGTTATCCTGAACGATTTACTCTTTAACTGCTAATGTTACGGTAGTGAGTTTCTTTTTCTGTGTACTTTGACTGATATTACTATGATTACTTCACGTAGCATTTATAAGTTTAGGTTGATTTTGACTAAATAGGTGACAATTGATTTTGAATATTTGCTTAAGACACCCAATGATAGTACAAATTTCAGTGCAAAAATAGACATTTAAGTAGTACACACAGAAAAAGAAAATAATATGAAAATGCCCGATGAATCAGTTGACCATGACTATAAAATGCATAGTAATTACAACAAATTAAATTATATTGCTTTAGTATCCATGCCATTCTACAATACAATGAAAATAAATGCTACATCGTTCACCTCCGTGAACGTGTTAATTTTCGAAACCGAGTCTCCAAATATAACAAAATATTTTTTGAACAGAAAAAAAAAATTAAAAAATAACCACATTACTTGCTTTCAAGCAATAACAATTGCATATACTCTCTACAAATTTCAAATATTTGCAATTTTAAGAGCAAAACAACACCTAAGGGACCAAACCTCTCCCGTGGATCCCTTTTCCAACAAACGTCGTGAAAATATGTTTGAAGAATGGGCTCGTATCGTTCGATTATCAAATATAAATGTCTCCGAGTAAACGAACTTTTCTTTTCTTTTCTCTCCTTTCATTTTCTCCCGGAAGTTCTAGCCTTACGAAAATATTTTCTCCATAAGCCGCCATAGTGCGTTTATCGTTCGCCGAATCCAACGGGCGCAAGTTTGGAATATCTCGATATATATCCAGTGAACGTTTTTGTTTGCACCGGGTCGTAAGCACTAGGTGCAAAGACCATTGCCGTTCGACATAAACGTTCCGAACGGTACATAAACCTTCATGAAATACAGGTATAGCCGTGCACTCCCGAGGGACCGACGAGATGAGGTCAGGTCCGTGGGACACGGGGCACATCGGGTACCCTTGTCATGGAATAATCCCATAAACTGGCGTCCCAAAGGAAAAACGTACCTCAAAAAACGTTTGCTTCTCTCAATCTTCTTCTTCTTTTTGCTTACGTATTTCTTTAGCTTGTATTTACTTGTTTCTGTATGCTTCTCTATTTCTGGCGTTTTTTTTAACCTATTGTCCCTCCCTTCTGTTCTATCCATCAGTCTATTTATCTATCAATCTATCTATGTATCTGGATATCTAACAATTTACATATCTATGAAAGTATCATATTCATCTTCATCCATTCTTTATCGCTCTTGTTTAACGAATTAGCTGTGATTGACGAGTATACTCGTCATGCGTAAAAGTTACCGACCTCTGGTCATTTAAATTATAATTTTTTCGAAAACTAAAATATGTATTCGTAAATTTCAAGATGTTTGGAATTTTTTGAGGTCATGCCGAAATAAAACTAATGACTAAAAAGTAGAAATAATTTGAGATAGATTTATGCTTATCGCTCAAAGATAAGTCACCAAAGTTTACTGTTTAAAATATTAGGAGGACCGGAAAATAGTCATTTTTCCAGACATTTTGCTCAAAAAAGTTAATCGATTTTTATCGATACGGTATTGAAAATTTGCACGCTAGATGGCAAAGAGTTGCTGATAACGAGGATGACTACATTATTCATTTAAAATAAAAACTTGTTAGAAATTTATTTGTTTGAGTTTAACGTAAAAAGACAACATTACTTTCCGTTCTACACAACAATCTATCTGCGTAGAATCCCTCTACATCCGAACGATTAAAACAAAACATCCATTTATGACGATCACATCCTTTCTCCACACCTTGCCGTTGTATCGACCAACAGTCGATCTTCGATGAAAGATTACACATTCGAACAGATGTCCGGAAGAAGAGTTGACACGCGTGTCCCAGTGACGGACGATTATCGTATAAAGTGTCACCGGGACGAGTAAAAAAAAAGAGCTGTTTCAAGCGATAAAACCCTCGGAACGGTCTTAATTACATTAAACACCTGCCGGGTGCGGGACCTCGCGCGATCGGGTACTTAATACCATCCTCGTAACATGGCCAATTAACGGCTCCTTTTATTACGCGGAGCCGCAGTATTTTTTTGCCGCGGATCATCGAGGCCGACGTTGACGAAAGATCGAAGCGTGCGACGTCAGCAGGTGCGTCCCATTGCGTTGGGCCTGAGTCCGCGAAGGATGGAAACGCACCTGCGGCCTGATGCGAGGGAGATTTGAATGGAGACGGCTGGAGATCTGTCGGTCGACGGAAGAAGAGAAGTGGAAGAGGAGAAGAGGAACAAGAGGAGAGAAAGAAGAGAGGAGCTTGAAGAAAGGAAGAGAGAAGAGAAGAAAAAAGGGAGAAAAGTGAAGATCAAGAGAAAAAAAGAAACGAAAATGGAAGAGAAGAGAAGATAGATAAACAGATAGATAGATATAAAAAGGGTACATTGCAGTGAAGTGCAAAAAGTGAAGGAAAAGCGCAAGAAAGGGGTGCGAAAGGAGAAAATGGAATACAAATGGTTCAGAGGAAAGACAAAAGCAAAGAGCAGAGGGATGAGAACACAGAAATTAAGAGAGAATGCAGAAAGACTCGAAAGAAAACAGCACCGACGAACAGAGAGAATGGACGATGGAAGAGAAATAAAAAATACGAGGATGCAGACACAAATAGATTGCAAAAACATAATAATAGAGAAAGACAGAGAGAGAGATGATAGAGGAGAGTGTGAGTTTGAGGGAGGGCTTCTACAGGAGGAGGCGCTTGCTTTGTCTCAAGGCAAGCTGCTCTCCTTCGTGGCGGCTTCTCAAAAGACTGGACAAAGGAACGAACATACACATCGGGCCCCCACGGGCGTTTTCTCGATCCTTCGTCCCTCATCTCGGTTGAGAACCCCTCACCTCTTCCTCCGCGACCTCTTTGTCCGCGAGCCTCGTCGATCGTAACCTATTAAGAGTCGTTATCATTTCACCTTTCACAGATCATGCCGAGAAACGAGGCGCCGCGGTGGCCGGTTCGATGGAAAAGTAAACGCCGCCGCGGATTTCGACACAAGTATACTTTTCGTCGCCCGACTGAACTCGCATTGATGTAGACTTCATATTCCATTGGCAGAGCACTGAGGTTGCGAACTTTCTTTTCGAGGGAGATCTATCATAAGGATATCCAAAACTGTCCATATTCGATGATACAGTTCATGTAAGAAATAATTCACGAGAGAAGCAGAGACTTCGCTTGGAAGTTTCGTAGCTTGTCTTCGGGAAAAAGTTGTCCTATGAATTTCCAAAGCTATATTCCATAAGAGAAAGAATGACTTTGTTTGGAATTGAAGTTTTGTACTTTATTTTCTTGAAAAACTTATCCTAAGTTCAAAAGTGTTAATATTTCATACGGTTTTAGCTAATATGAAAAATTATTCTTAGAGATGAATAATAATTTTTGTATAGAATTAACGTTTTATACTAAGAACTATTAAATTATAAGAGAACTCTTTTTATTTACTATGATGTAGGCAGGTATAGAGTATCTGAAGCAGGGGGTTCCACTTTATCCCATGCGATATATCACAGTCCCGATGGCTCGAAACCTACCTAAAATTGAAGGTCCCCGGCGAAATGACCGAAGCGGTCGATGCCGAAAAATGTAACAAAAAATAAAAACTAAAAACTGCTCGTTAAACCTGATTTGATCGTAATCGATCGTTCCTTGGGTCGAACCGCACAGTCTGGAATCGGACAAGAGCGATCCACGCAATCGAGTCGCGCATGGCGCAACAAAGCTGCACTTTAACGCTGTTAGTGCACTGCCAGGAATTAACGTCGAATCGAGACCATCTTTATCTTCACGCCTTTTGGTCTCGTTACAGAGAAACGATTCCGTCGATGCAATTTCTTGGAGCATCTGTTAGAATAAGCTTTCTGCGAGATTCTTCAGTGCATTGCAAAAATTTGTACTGATATATAAGCCGTTGTATTTGTTCTTTCATGGTATAATGTGTAGCAGTTTTTGCACGAAATCACAAGCATATATCATACTATTAGGTGTAAGGGAAAGTTCTGTCATTTTTAATTCGTATGGCATCCAAACAGAGAGTTTGGACAGGAAACCAAGTTTTTTAATGTGATCCAAAGCAGTAGCCTGATGAATTCCAAACTTGAAGCCCATTTCTTTCCTGATCTGGGTTCATCTTTCAAAGAAAAATCATCCAAACGAAATTTCGCAAAGCACCTTCAAAATTTTCGAACTGTTACTGCACCCTCTCCAAACACGTCACACAAGCTTTTTTTTGCCTCCATCGCGTTATTCCCTTTTTGCAACTCTTACAACATACAAGTCTTAAGCGTACTTTTTCTTCACTCATGTTAAGAGTTTTACAAGTTTAAAAAACTGACTAAAATTCGAAAAATGTGTATAAATCATCAATCATATACTAACCTAAGTGTTTAAACTGGTTTCAGTCGGATCAGAATTCTTGCTAAGGATCGACAACGCATTAAATTGCACGTGCTCAAAAACGACAGAACTTTCCCTTATACCTAATATTTATACTTTGGTAGTTGAAGTGCTAAAAAAGGCATTTATGTTTAGTGATAACTACCTTAACACTAGGACCAACAAGGAGGTTAAAATAGTGCCCAATTTTTCCCAAAGTTACCTGTGTATATAGGAGAGCCATAGAGCACATAATCTACGTTGATCTTCTCCCATAGTACTTTTTTAGCTCATTAAAAAAGAATAGACTTAATGTCGGTAGATCTAGTGTTAAACACGCTTCTCAAAAATCAACTTGCACAATTTTCAAAAATAAACGTTTACACGGGCCGTTTATTTTGGAAATTGGATTTTTAATGACTATATGAAATTATTTATACTGATCAAAATATAAATAATCGAGATAAAAAGTGTAGGTAAATCCTGTCGAAAATTAGTATCAATATTGTTCAATTAGTTAAAACTGCAACCCTTAATATTTCGATTTTAAAAAAGTGTTAAAAAATGTTATTTTTAAATTAAACGATTTATCTGTATCATAACCTCAATGGTACCGAATCCACCAAAAACTGTAGAAGTCATACGCAAAGTGACCACAGCAGTTGATGGTGAAATATACAAATAAAAAAACAGAGAAAAGATCTTTAACAGTAAGTCATCCACACACTTTTTCCTCTCGAAGCTACAGCTGATAGAAAAATCTAATCGCTCTTCTTATTGGAACTTTAACAACTAAAGTTCAGTCCAATCAAACGAATATTTCGATTCGTGCGTTTGCAATCTCCGTACCGAATATCAAGCCGATCACGCCCTTCTTTGTGCCGGTCGCGAGAATTCGTAGCGAAAAAAGGAGATCGCGATCGTCTCCGAGGGAATTTACGACGCCGTTCGAAAGACCATGCGGCAAGATTGGAGATAAACTTAATTCGACTAACGAGGAGCACGCTCGAATTTTGTCGTCCGTAAAACGGCACGTTGCGTCGAGCGTCCAAGTAACTCAATACCGATCGCGTTACATGTTCCAATAACATCGGGAGAGAGAGTTTCTCTTGGAATAATTGGAGCGAGGTTCGGCTTTACGGTGGTTCTTATCGTTCGCGACATAATATGCGTGGTATTATAGAAATGTTGCAACGATGCAAAAATATCAGAGGATAGCCGATTTTTCCTACTATTAATACAAATCAGCAGGTACGATAACGTAAAATATCGCTGGATTACGCAATGCGAAGAAAGCTATCTGGGAAGAAGTAGATATCGGAAAAATGGCGGGAAACGTCGATAACCCGAGCAAAGCGACTAGGACGAAAGAGCCGACTTTCCAATGTTAGATCGAATTTCGGATTGTTATCGCTTCTAGGTCATTTTTCGTGAATGATATATCCTAGCCTCGATAGTGTAGAACTCGCACGGAATTATAGATCATTCGACAGGTGATCATCGTGGATGTTGAAAGAGGAAATTGTGAAAGCAGGTGTGAAACTAGCTTTGTGTAATAATGAAATTGTTGGAAGGAGCTGTAGTGGGGAGTTTGATTTTTAAATGGTAGGCCAAGGTCAAATTCTATCAATTGGTCTGAGATATCTTTTTCTGCGTAGCATTCACTTACTGCACTAGAATACGTATATGTAACTAATGTGTTTTAACGCTAGAACAACCAAGCAAGTCAAAATGGCTCCTTCAAAATTTTTTCTAAAAGTTTTCAAAGTTTATACAACAGTCGTAGAGGAAATATTCTACGTTAATCTTATAAAATACAGATTACCGAAGCAATCAACTTCTTCACCTCTGAATTTCCTCTTTTCCAAAATTCTCATTTGATACATTGAAATATAATAGTTTTAACGCCGGTAATTCTATTATTAATCAAACTTAAGACTGAAAGTAATGTAAACAGGTGACAAATAACTAAATTCTGATGTCAATGGAACTTACAAAAAACCACATTAACGTCGGAGATAAAATTCCTGATTACTTAGTCCGGATGAAATTATTTGTGCCTGATGTGTATCGTAACCTCGACGGTTTGGAACTCACCCAAGACTACAGCTCTTGAAGTCTAAACTTCTAAATACAGATATACCGATAACAATCAGCTTTCACCGGATGCTCCTCCTTCGACAATTAAATTTCAATATAATTGCCCTAAGGAGTTATATCAGGCATAAAAAAACCTGCCATAGAGAATTGTCTCTATAAAATAATAGTCCCTAATGGAATAACACACTTTAATCCTCTACTCTCCTATGTCCCACCTGAGGGGACATCTTAAGTCTACCGTATCACTCGGTTGTCCCCTCTCAGTGGATCTTCAAATTTATTAGTGATTGCAGAGAATAAACTTATTGCACCGCAACATATTAAGACATGTATGTTTACCTGAACTTTTCTACTGAAATGGCACAAGATAGCAAATTGTAAAGATCCGTCAAGTTTCTAATTGATAAATGGTGGCTCGGAGTGCAAAGGGTTAAAACTAAAGCTATATGACTCTACAATTTGTAGGTACCAATATCTCAATAACGATCATTACTCACAGAACAATTATCTACCTTCGCCGCGATGGTTAAACAAAGGATAGACAAGATAGAAGTCACTTTTTTCCGAAAGTAGAAAAACAACGGCGTTAAAGAGAGGCGGAAGTGGGTCAGTGCCGCGATTTGTCTCCCTTCGCGCTCTCGCGTCTTTCGAATTAGCTCTTGTGTCTCGTTAGAGCAACCAGAATGTCGTCACCGCTTTCCCTTTCCGCGACTTTTGCAATTGCGTAACGAATGCGGAGGCCTTAAAACGCTACGCGTAGCCTTCCAACACGTGCCGGGCACGAGTGGCATTCCTTTTTTTCCAATCCTACGAACAAGAAAACTTAAAGTAAGTCGCGTAATACCTGATAAACATCCGTATGGAAATGAATCAAGAGAGAAATTTACAGTTCGAAAGAGGAAATCCGAGGACAAGGTATCGCTAAAAATCAGAGAAGAAACAGCCACACATTGACGCGTACACCAGAATCGCAGACATCAAAGGAAAATTCGATTTCGCGCTACGACGAATCAAATAAGCGCGCTCAATCGTACGGCAGAATGCCGACAAACGAGCGAGAAATATTTCCCCCAAACTGGTCGGAAATTTGTCATACCAAGGCTCCAAGTTGAAATCGGCAATTAAACGAAGCAAGAACCGCACTTGACAAAGGATAGGAAAGAAACTTGAACAAGGCAAATCAGAGAAAAATTCGATACCGATAAAAAACACGCTATAATCGAATCGTGATCTTCTTCGGTGTAAAATAAAGAAGAGTGTACACACGATGTGAGGGAGTGGCTAGCATAAATGAAAAAGGTATTAGTGGTCTTTAGAAGTTATTAACACGGAACAGCGCACTTTCGATCGGCAGCCTTCGACGAGAGATTCGATTTCGCGGCCGGGCCCTCCGTATAATTTCATTAAACTGCCGTGGAGCAAAAAACTTTGGGACACGATTTGCCTCTTCGAGATCGAGAGTGGACTGACGAGAAAAGAGACAGACATACTTGGACAGAATGAGATAGCGAATGTCAGAAAGAAAGACAAGGAAGAAACGAAGTTACACGAAGGGAGAACGAGCACGAAGGTGTATATGCGAGAGCTCGAGTCACTGACACCTATACTCGTACTGTGGCAATGTACGAGCAACGTGCGCGCGCATACACGCACTGTTTAGTTCTCTTTCTCTTTCTTTCTCACGTTTTCTCTCTCCCCGCCGTACTCGTTCTCGGTCTACGCATGCACAGGCGCACGCAGACGCAGAAGAGCGCGAGAAGTCGGTGCACACGCAGACGAGCGAAAGGAAGGCGAAAGGATGAAGCCCAGCCTCGACTAGAAAGAAACGGTCGAGCAGCAGTAGAGACAGTCTTGAATCTTGACCTAGGACACGCACCGCCGACTACGTCACAGTTCGACGTACTACGAAGGCTCTCTTACGTGCCGCTGCCGGTCGACATTCACACGGTTTGCCCAGGATGGAAAGGTCGCACGAGGAGCGAGCGAGGTCGAGGTTTTTCCTTGAACAGCGAGAAAACTCAGCCGGTCGTTCGGAACAGCCGGAAACGGCGGCGCGCAGAGGCCTATGTCTTTCTTCAAGGCTTTCGCGCGGTTGACGTCTGTCGCGCTTTCGTGGGTGTCGAGACTTTTCGACCGTTGTGATTCTATAGTCGAGAGCGAAAACATTGCGTGCCTTAACACTAGAACTACCAAACCAGTCAAAATGAGTGGTACACAATTTTTTCCAAAAATTTTCCAAGTTTATAGAAGAGCCATTGAACAAAAATTCTGCTTCCATCACAAAAGACATAAATCACTGAATTGATAATCCTTTCTGCTAGTTGATTTCTTCTTTTTCAAAGTACTTATTTAATATATTGAAATATGATAGATTTAACGCCGGTGTTCTAGTGTTAATCTTCTACTTGAGAAGGACTTATTCACTGTTGAGCTTAGAAATTTTAATTTAAATTTCTGTTGTACCAAGATGAAAATGAAGATTTATATAAGTATGGTGGTAAGAGGACCTAGGTATAGTTCGACAACTTTAACTTGGCTCGCGAGCCTCTCGCTTTCAACCGCCTATTTTGTTCTCCAAATTCGCATACTCGTTGAAATTAGAAATGTTTGATTTATCGATCTTAGGTTTTCGGCAGTTATATGGTGAAGATAGTCAATGCGAGCGACACTCTCTCCCAGTAAACGAACCAAGACTTTTTGATTCTGTCCAACGGTACTCTCTGTTCTACTATCAGAGGACGGATTTCAATTTTAGCATACATCTGATGGATCTGGTTGAAGTTTGCTGATCGAGATCAGTTTTCTATCGAACACCATAGCTAGCGCATAATGCAAGCACAATTCAACCATAGCAAAGAAGATGAGGCACGAATCTACCATCACCACTACTATTCTCAATAGTCTCCATATATCGCCAATCCTTTTATCGCGTGCATACAACATCCGACCCAAATAACTTCAGAAAGATCTATCAGAATAACGAGAAATCCATCTCGTCTCAAACATCGCGACAGAGGCTCCAAGAGAACGATGGCACTGACAGTGCTCGCGACTCCGATGCTTTCCTCGTCCGGACGGAAGTGCCACGTCGGGTGCATTGTTGCGAGCCGAGTGTACGGAACGCGGATTGGCCAAATGGAGCGAGAGAGAGAGAGAGAACCTCTCTCGTCGGCTGCGTTCATGCATACGCTTATGCCTCACCCCATACGTGTACAACCGGAGAATGTAGGTGGCTCGGTTGCGAACCACTTCCTCCCATACGGGACGTGTGCGGTCTTCGAATAATCGGATACTCGTGCGTGCTGCATCGGGGAAAGGATGTGCACCGTTGGAAAAAAAGGAGTTCCCCGATGCTCGAATAACACTTCTTTGTACTCTTTTCATAAAGTGCCTGCGAACCCGTGGCCGCTTTTACGCATGAAATAATACGTGGAAGGAAACTCGATAATATCGAAGGAACGAGGCCTCTTCATGGATGGTAGCGAAGAATCTTTCTTCTTTCGTGCACGACAACCTAACTCACCATCATCGTCTCGCTATGACGATGTCTTTCTCTCCGTGGACTCACGACGGAATAATACCATTGCGTATTCTGCACGAGTAGCTTATTAAAAGTGAGATCGCGTTAAACCTCGCGGTCGAGCGAACGGTTAAGGTGGAGTTAAAAAAATTCATTCCCGGTCGCTGACGATGAGACTTATAAAATTATTCCACGCAGGGTTATTCCGCAAGCAAATAGTCTATTTAAGAGAAGTAAAACGTTGCATACGGCGCACACCGATGCTCTCTGCCGTCGTGGAATTTCGCCAAGCCTGACTTCGTAGAGAACGATGGTGTATAGTGCTACAATGCGCCCGAACCGGCGCTACTATACGTCCCAGGATAAAGAGAGGAAAAGGAAAGAGACGGGACAAAGGTCCGACAAAGGAGAAGGAGAAGAGGATGCTCCGTGAGGAGACCGCGACGAAGGAAAGAAGAAAAGCGAGGAGGAGGCGAAGGAGACGAAGGAATCGGAGGGGGAGAAGGTTGGGTGAACCCTCGCAGACCGCTTACGTGTGTTCGTCTCTCGTGGATATTCGATATCCCTTCTGTATCCTCGAGTATTGCCCCGACCTGGTAGTGTGCAACAAACAAAGACATTTTCCACTTCCGATGAGCCTTACCCAGCCACTCGAATGTCCCTTCATCGGAGCGAAATTCTATCTTATCCTGCCCCTTGGGATCCGCTCGAATCCGAAGAGTCGTTCGGTACTTGTGGAATAAATTGGAAGAGTGAGATGGGTCGAATAAACGAATGAAATTAATTTTGGTAAGGAGATTTTGAATCGAGAAAAGATGGGTTTAAATGAATTCCCAATTGAACCTGCCATATACGTGTATACATATGACGTAGGACAGTGGTCGCCAAAGTGGTGGTCCCCAGAGAAATGTGGAATATACTTACTGATCACTTTAAATTATGTTTTAACACTTTATCAACCGGAAGCCTATTAATAGGCTTGTCGGGTCCAACGCGTTTGAAGTTTTAACTTATTAATCGGTTGCCACTACAATTAATAAATTGTCATTTATCATTGCGGTTACCTGTGTCAAGGACTCAGTGACGAGAATTTGTAATTTTCGAATAGATATCTGTATCACGGAAGTATTTGTGGCCAAGTGATCGTTCAGAAGAGGGTAGAATGTTAAAAAAATACCGGTCGATAAAGTGTTAAGATGCAGTGAAAGATAATTCAATTCATTACAATACATTTTATGTGTTCTTAGATCACAATTCTTTTTTATAAATATATTTAACACTTAAAAAATCCTATTAGTGGTCCGCGTGATTTAAATTATGAATTTGCTGGTTCGGGAGGTCAAAAAGTTTGGCGACCGCTGACGTAGGAAATATTTCTATTTTCCTCAATATTTAACACGTTGACGTTCATGGGGATCACCGGTGACCGGGCGCTTTTTAATTCAGTGAAATTTTATGTAACTTTTGAATTGCAATGTTTATGAATTTTCGAACATATCGATATAATGCTTAAATATAGGCGTTAAAAAGATAAATGTCTGCGGAATATCTATCTATTAGTGTCTTTAACCCTTTGCAGTCCTATGTCATTCATTTTATTTTCTAACGATTTACTGTCGCTTTACGAATTTCATAGTGGTTTTGTAATATGACATAAATATTCGTCAGAACCTATAGTTATAGCTATCAATAAATACAAATTAATGACTAATGACAGAAAATATTAGGAAATTCATTTCATTTAGCTCGTTATCAAAATGAGAAAATAATTCGGACCGCAAAGGGTTAAAGTTTCTGCTTTATAAATATATGACTTTAATAGAAAAGGTTTCATGTCAGAAGAAATGTCGAAATTAGCGAAATACCGGTGGCTTTCAACGTGTTAAGAAATTAAAATTCGGCCTCTGTTATCGTCTTTTTTGTGGTTAGCTTTATAAAGTCTAAAATTACTTTTTGGTTACTTGTTGCAATTTTTTACTATAATTCGTATGCTCATTTGTATAAAGACCTATAATTTCAGAGTGATCGCTATTCATCCATCGGGTATTCAAATCATTCCCCATCACAACCGCAAGATTCGACTCTTATTTGCATGACTAATTTACAAAATTGTTAGAAATCCAAGGTATATAATTTCCGCACATTTTTTATGCGATCAAAATCTCACATATACGAAAGAAGACACTGTTCGATCCAAATACGAATTCCATTCTTGTTTACTAGACGATAAATGCATAGTTGCCTGATCTACGGTGAAGTTTAACGCCCCCATTAACGGATGTCATTTGAATGGGAATGTAATAAAAGTCGCGTGCAGCATAATTTAATTCAAGGTCGTACGCTCGCTTTCAAGCAGATGCAGAAGAACGCGATTACCTGCAATGTATATATTTACACGTATTTACCGCGCGCATAATTATATATGCACGATGCAGGTTTTTACATCAGGATTAATATCATGGGATCGCTCGTCTCCTGACGTGATTCCATCCCAAGGATTCCATCCTTCGGTAAACAAAATCACAACTCCACAAACCCCCCCACAAAAGTGTTCAACGACCCCAGGTGTTAATTTCTTACAATTTCTCGCACGTCAGCATACAGTCGTCAAATTCTTTCCCGATTTTATCGAACATATCTCAAAATGAATCGACACGAGAAGATAAGCTTGAGGAAACGTACGAAGAATTGTATCTTCCATCGTCGAAACAGCAAACGGAGTAAAAAGAAGGAGAGAGGAGAGAGAAAAAAAGAGAAAAGAATTATCGAGATACTGGAGGGCGGTTCGAGAGGCGAGCGACCTCTGGTCGAGGGTAGTCGGTGCACATGGCAGACAGAATAAATAAAAAACGAGAAAAACCGCTCATTTCAGCCAACGCGCTGTAAACATCTGCTAGGCGGGGGCACGTTGGCCCGAGTGGTTCTCAACCAAAAGGCAATTCGGTTTCTCAACGAACGAGATTCATCTCCGAGAGTAGCAGCCGGTGGGTCTTCTCTCTTTTGATCCCTCTTTCTCTTTGGACCATTCGATCTCTCTTTCTCGCGTTGGTAATGTGTTCTGTCTACCTCGTCTTCCGTTTCTTACTCTCTCTCTCGTGCTCGAGGGTTAAGTGTCGATCGAGTTTCGAGCATGAGAACGGAAAGAGGCCCGGTGTGGGTCGGCAGCTGCTTCGGAGACCAACAAAGGCACCAACCACCACACCATTACCATAGCTGCTGCTGCTACTACTACTATTACCATTGAGACTACCGTTCTACTATGCTTCCTACTGTTCCTGCTACCATTTACCATTATTGTCATCGATCTCTGCTTCTTTCCCCTCGGGAAGCTTTCCCCTGTCGAAAAGTATGGAGCGAGGTGATACGTTTAGAGAGAAATCAGGGTAGCTTGGATGTAATGACGCATCACTTTGCTGTTCTCGAATGGATTGCAAATTCGCTTTGTGAAATTTCCTATCAATGTCAACAGACTTGAGAGCTGCGTACCAACTGTTCGGTGCTTTTCGGTGAACCACTCGAGAAACGATAATGAAGTGGAATTTGAATGCGACAGCCTGGTTTAAGCATTTCGCATATGGCGCACCGCGGAATCCTGGGGTTCTATGAACTGGGAGGAAAGTTTCGCGAATGAGATAAAATTCTTAAAGATTGTCTCAAGTTAATCTCTTTAGGAACGATGTGTCGACATTTTTTAAGGAAGACTTTATGAATGAATGTTTCCATTTTTGTGCAATAGCGAAGTGAGTAAAATTGGGTGTCGCTAACAAGGAGAACGTAGAGTCTTTAGGTCGCTGATTTTGTTGAAAATTTACATGCTTGTAGACTAAGACATTCTGATTATAAATGTAGCTCGTTATTGGGACATACTTAAACAAAACTTAAACAAATACTTAAACAAAACTATATTTCACGTTCATTTTAAACTAAAGAAATGTAGTTAACCCTTTGCGGACGGAGGCATTTTTGAATATCGAGAAACAATAAATTATTGAGCGATGAAAAAACACTTTTTCATCGGAAAGACAGTCTGTTAATGTATACAAGTTGAAATTTACTTTTTGTAAAATAATATTTCAACGATTATATTTTAATTTTTCAACTCTAACCGTTTATATATGCCCCGACAAACTATAACCAATTTTTTTCTCAGGGCGGATATATTCGTCCGTCGTCCGCAAAGGGTTAATATAGATATTTTGATTTCTTGATACTTCATTTAATTTTGAAGGTACACACCGGGAAAAAATTAAATCTGTTCACGAAAGAGACACAAACTTTGTTTGTTTTTTTTTAGAAATCAAGGACATTGTCGCTACGCCATGGCGCCTCTTGAT
Organism: Cerceris rybyensis; assembly: GCA_910591515.1. Taxonomy (NCBI): domain Eukaryota; kingdom Metazoa; phylum Arthropoda; class Insecta; order Hymenoptera; family Crabronidae; genus Cerceris; species Cerceris rybyensis. The sequence goes on from OU342789.1 coordinate 35,519,200, forward strand.
GTTCCGTTCTACAGTTCTCTTTAAGTATAGAAATGTAACTTTAATTATAAATATCTTAAAAAGCTAACGATTTTTATGTTATTAATATTACGCTATATGAAACGATATATCAAGAATCACTGATCAATTTTTATGTTATCAATTCAATTCTGCATTTTTGCGGAAGAAGTCTAATAATAATAGATTAAGATTAAGAAGAAGAGAAAGAATAATAGATTGTATGGCAAGGGATTAAAAAGGTAATATCATTTTGCACATTTGCAAGACAGAGAATCTTGTCTCTCCGATACGCTGCCCACGTTGCTCCGAGAGCTTCGATACCAACGGAGAAAGCGCGGGAAGTTTCGACATCTTTGCCCGCAAATTAAACCGAACAAATAGCCAGGGCGTTCCACGGTCCCGTAAATAAAGAAACGAGAGACGGACGTTGGCACAATTGAAGTGCGTGACAGAGTATTATCCCCATATGCAAGAAGGAGGACGACGTTCGATGTTGGCAGAATCGGGAAGGTTTTCCTGTCCGGTTTCAAATTCCACCAGCGGAAGCTCTTAATTTTGTGGTTAATTCCGCGGTCGAGAGAAAAGGGCCCTGAGATCCTTTTTGGAAATAATGCCGGGGCCTTTCTGATCGCTTTAAGGCTTAACTACATCCGTTACCGTGCGGTTTCAAATGTTGAGAAATGCCTTTCGATCCGACTGCATCCTTCCTCTTCCCGAATGCATCGATGTCATCGTGATAAGATAGAGTTATCATGAATGACGTAAAGTCATTTGGACATCTGCAATGACTTTTGATCGAATCTCAAAAATTACACTCAGTTTAATTTGCGGTATCAGACATAACATGAGTGAATAGAAGAAAATGGTGGATTGTGTAAAAACTGAGGAAAATTAGGTTCCGTCTACATCTGTCGACCAAATGTGAAAGGGTACCGGATAATTTGTATATGTAAATATTATTTCAACGACTTATCTTGTTTACTGGTTGAACCTTCTATGTTAGTAGGACCAAGAAAAGGGGTCGTAAAGAGACAGACAAATAAAAAAAGCCCTATGTTCTATCTAATACTTCTCCCATGAAAATAAGAATAAATAAATATTCCTACATTATGATTAACCTTTTGCCCTACGATTTGTCTTGCGACTACCTCCGCTGTAGTTCAAAATTTAATTGCTAAAATAAAAATTGGTCAGTGATTCTTGATATTACATATAATTTAACGTAATATGAACTCTAGATTTACGGAGCCAATTTGGCTCATTCAAAATTTGATTACTATATATATAATATATTGGCTGGTTAATTTTTTAATAATAAATCTTTTATTTAAATTGATTTGGAATAATTTTCTTTGCAAAAAACTTCAATATTCTTGTATGAGTCAAATTGGCTCACTTCAGAAAAGTAGGTATATAAACATCCGTAAATCTAGTGTTAATGTTATAAAAATAATCGTGTTTCATTAACATTTTCAATTTGATAGGTTTTGCAACATTTGAAAATTCCCGATCCCATCTACCACGTAACGAGTATCCCTCGTAATTGTAGAGTAAAGGGTTAAAATATTTATACATATAACTATAATGTTAAAATGGTATCAATCAAGATAAAATAAACGCTTAACTAATCGTCAATACCTCAAATAGTACAAATTTTTATTATTTCTTTTTTGCAACATCTTCACAAATCTCGAACGAAGCGAACATTTCAGTGATCAAGCGCTTGTAAAGCAAGCATTAAGCGGCAGCAACGAGTTGTAAATTCGTGGACAGGAAATAAAAACTTCTACACTAGCTCTTCTAAGACCCCGAAGTTCGACCACACCGAGGAAACGGGTCGTAAAATTCTCAGAGGAGGCTGCTCCCTCTTTCTTCATCGTTCTCGTTTTTTACGAAAACGTGTCGTCGACAGTAACAGGGTCCTATACGGGGCCCATTAACACGATTTCATCGGCGACACAAATCTTCCATCCCAATAGAGAGAAAAAAAAAGAAGGATAATTCAAAACTAGGAAGCACGAGGCACGTGCTAAACGTGCTGTATCAAACATCACAAATCCGGTCGAAGTAGTTTCCGTAACATTCAGCGAGTTTTGCTTAGGCGCGAAACGTTACACAAATAGAAAGTCGTATGGTCGCGTTGTATATCTCGCGTTTGATAAAATACACGACGAACTCGATAACCGTCCTCGTACGCTTTGCTAAACAAAAGCTTCCCGCGCGTTTTTCGGACTTTAAGTCTCCCACCTTTGACGCAATGTCTCGGGTGCGGAGAAAGTTTCATACTTCGCAAAGAGACAACGGGCACGAGGCTTTTGCTGTGCCTTTAAAAAAACTAGTCTCAGAGTATGGTTTCTTGATCGGGTTTGTCGACATGGAAATTGTATTGTAATGAAATGGAATTTCGTACTTCACGAAAAATTGATTGGAGCGCAGTGATTCTTTTTTATTTTGTACGTTTTTAGCTTGAATTCTTATGATCATTTATAGTTTTGATTTTTACAGAAAAAACTAAGTAATAAATGAATTTAAGACTGTAGAATTACCGATGTGTAATTATGTAGCTTAGGTAAAATCGATCGTGGTATAGTACTCATTTATAAACAATATATTTTGTACTTATTTGGCTTGCATTGTTATGGTCATTTACAGTTTTGACTTTAACAGGGAAAACTAAATAATAAGTGAATTTGAATCTGTAGAATTAACGATATTTAATTATGCAGCTTACGTAAAATCGATCGTGGCATAGTAAGTTTGCTGAAACGATTTTGACATTTGCTTGAGAGTAGAGTTCCTCGTCTGAGCAAGTCGATGATACTGCGGTGATAAGGAGATTGTAGAATTAGAGAACAGTAAGTGATATCGGGTGATTCTGTAACTTGACTAGCCTGTGTGCATAGTTTCTTAATCAGGTGAACTTAAGCTAACCGCGCTGAGAGGAAATTATATAATTACATGTAATTAAATAGGTTAAAAAGAGAATTACTTGAAGGAGAGAAATCTAAGCTAAACTGAAACACCGTTTATAATTTTCCTTATTGATTAATCCCGGAATCGACATGTTCAAAGGCCACCGGATGACAATTGGTATACTATTTAAACGAGGGAATAAAATCGATCAAACAAATTGAAGAATTACAGTCCCAATCGTAAATTTAATAACTGTACATGTATCATTTTCATCCATCCAAGTCAACGATGTTCTGTCAAGAATAAATTGCATATTGTCCGCGAACAATTCTGTCCTCCAGATAAAATCAATCCGCGCACGGTAACAAACTCGAATCGATCCGAACACTCTCCAACCCAGTTATCTTGATCGTTACAAAATTATCGATAAACAAGATTGTACTTTTAGCTAAACTCGCTACAAATCTCAACGAAGGTGACTTCAATCGATCCACAAATCCACACAACGTATACATCGTCACGGTAATTCCCGCAATTTTACGTTTCATTTTTCCGATTCTCATTCGCAACGAAGCGACTTAAACGACGAAACTCGTTCCGTTTACGCTGGAAGTTACGCGATGTCGCAGCTAACGACCTGGATAACCATCCGTGATGTTTCCAAAGTAACGTCATCGTACGCCACGATGCGACACGAGGCGACGAGTCTGGCGACGAAGCCGCTCATTACAATTTCCGGTCCAGGAGAGCCAGTCGCAGAGCGCAAGAGAGAGAAAGAGAGCCAGCGAGCAACGACAGAACGAGTAGCCAGTACCGAGAGAGAAAGAGAGAGAGAGCCGAGCGAAAATGCTCAACAAATAGCCACATCCTCATAATGGAACGGCGTATCAGACTCATTAGACGTCGTTATTGAATCGACACGATTACGTTCCGCAGAAAGATCCGATCTTCCCGTTAAAACCGAACGAATCTGTAGATGTAGCCTCGATTGTCACCGAAACGGTTGCATAGTGCGTGCACGTTCTATGCACCCGAGTACTCGTTGATAGGACGAAGAGAGAAAGAGAGAGAGACATACTCTCGTTATGGGAGAAAGAGGGAGAGAAGAGATATCACGCACACGGCGTTAACGTGCGTTCACGAGATTCAGGCATGCGAGTGCGAGAATTCACTCGCGTTATAGCAATGATTCATGCTAGGTATGTTAAACTGGTTCCGAGGCGGGCAGCAGCACTCGGTGAAAAAAGGAATCGTGTCCCGATCCGCGCGACACAATGCAACGTTAGAGAGAAAACGGGGCCCGGACGTAGCTAAATCCGTAACCCTGGTCCGCTCTCGCGCGATTGCGTTTGCAGGAGGGTGCAGTATCCGGGGAGAGCGGCTGACTTCGTAAGATATGATCGTCGATATTTGCATCTTAGTTGAGTATATTTGAAAATTTTATGCTAAAAGGAAACTAATGATTCAGTTGTTTTGTATATTAACTCCTTGACGTGAGATTTCTTTTATGATTGCCTCCGCAACGATTTAGAATGAAATTTGTAACGTAGAAATTGATCTGTGATTTCTGGTAGATCGTGTGATTTAATATAATATTAATCGTATAGTAATAACTTTATCGTATTGCGAGTCTGTAATAATTTCAGTTTGATAGGTTTTGCAAAAGGTGAAATTTTTCTATTCAATTGACTGCATCACGAGTGTCACATATTATTGTAGGGCAAGGGGTGAAGAAAAACCTACCAGAGAGAAATTGAACTTATACATTTTGGAAGTATAATCTTTTAACTCTGTGCCGAACTTTCTCATCTGAAGACTTGATATTAGGACAAAACAAATGTATAGTCCGACAACTAAAAGATGGCTAGGGAGCGGCGGAATCTCTCGACTTCAAACGCCTGTTCGTTTTTGTAATTTCCAAATCCAGTCTCCTGAATACTTTGCATAGTCATTTACTTCAGAAGGCTTGGGTTTGTTGATTCCAAACGGCGAATAAAGAGGAGAAGTCTCACCGCTTCCTAGCCATCTTTCAGTTGTCGGGCTATATGTACTACCAAGAGCTGAAAGATCGACAATCAGAATTGTTTCCTCTTCTCACCAAGCAATTCCTGTACAATTTAGATACATCGTTGCAACAATACCAAATAACATAAATACTTATACCTTGCATGTACAAATACATGCACAAAGATCACTGTGAGCTAATCCCAGTCAACCATCTCCTCGACTCTCCACGGTAAATTCATCCCCTGTTTACACCTTTCCAGTTCACTTTTTTAAAATAAACATATTGTCACGACAAAGCGAAGCTGTCTTCGCTGTTTCAATCGATTAGAGAATACATTCTACGAGACAAGGTTTCAAGGTGTTCAAGGACAACAAATTAAACAAGACAGTTGAAGATTAGAGTCCGGTAGTGACTACGGCGCGAAGAAGCAGCTCGAATTCTTAGTCTATTTGTATATTCTAGAATATACATCCCTTTGTAAATAAATTATGTCGTGTGGCGATACTTCCCGACGCAACAATATCAATACTGTATACACAAAAGATATATCTCCTATCATAAAAACATCACGAAACCTTCGATATCTACCATACATCGCGCCTCAAATGTGATCGATCAAACTCGCGAAAGACGATCGCGTCGAGCACGCGCGCATCGCGTTGATAATAACGCGTCGTTCGTTGAATTGGCAGGGATTTGAAAGGAGGAAAAAAAAAGATGTAAATAAAAGGAAGGTAATCGTTCGGTTGAGTCGCGCTCTACGTTCGAGCAGAAGCATCGAGCTTAGTAGCTCCCTACGCGTTTCGGTCGCACGACCAACCAGGAGCTCTCAACTCGGAGAGAATTCAGGGCCACGCGAATACGAGAGGATGCGAGAAAGCACGAGCAAACGGAAGGGTCGATAAGCACGCACGGGAATCGCGTAACGAGGCCTGAATTTAAAATACCGATCGCCGAGTCTTGACACCGTTCTAAGTGTCCGAGTCTAATGTCGGCGGACGGTCAATATTAAGCGCGCCCCGCGCAATCACCATAGAGAAGTACGGCTTCCTCCTACGCGACATTGGTTTTGCTTGTATAGAAATCCTCTGATTTTCTCTCTTTCTCTCTCTCCTATATAGAGTTAGCATACCGTAAGACAACGCCGACTCAATACCGCGATTTTCCTCGAGTATCTACGTCCACGAAAAACCACCGTGGTGCAGAGAAACGATGGAGGCGTTGAACTTTGCGCGGAGAAAATATTGATTGCAAATATATAGTAGGGGATGCGAGGAAAATGAAGATTGGGTTTTCACGTTTTAAGTGGGAAATTTGAGGTTGAATTTGTTTGAGAATATTTTTGGAAGAGTTTCTTTGCGCAAGATTGTACGTTTGGTTATTTAACACTAGAATTACCAAAAGAGTCAAAATGACTGGTACACAAATTTTTCCAATTTGCCAAGTTCATAGAAGAGTCATAGAACAAAAATTCTGCGTCCATCATAAAAGACATAAATCACTGAATTGATCATCCTTTCTGCTACTCGATTCCTTCTTTTTCAAAGTACTCATTTAATATACTGAAATATGATAGATTTAACGCCGGTAGTTTTAGTGTTAAATGTTATGCGAAGTGTAAGTTTGTAGGTATTTGATTATTGTTAGTTATATTAGAACCGTAGAAAAAGTGTTATCTTCTGAGAGAATAACAATGAAGACTGAATGTTATACTTAGTTGGGAGTTGAAAAAATACATTGTTGTTTGTCTTTGACAATTTTAATTTATATGATAAGTATGTTATAAAAATGCTTAGTAATTTAGAAATTATTTGAATTTTGTGAAATTCGAAATATTTTGAATATGACGAAGTGACAAAATAAAAGTAACGCTAAAGTTCGAGGTATAATTATAGTGGCGAGAAAGGCAACCTTAGACTCCCAAATGGGAGGCTCCAGTTCAAATTCCCGCGCCGTCAAGCCTATGGAATTTTTCCCACGCCATCTGTATACTATCTCTGTGGTTCGAAGCTATCCTAAAACCGTAAGGCCTCAGGAAAACGAAGCTGTAAAATCGCAAAGTTTAAAAACCCATCTATCCCTACATACAAGTACTCAACTATTCTCTATCATCTATAACTATTAGGTTGGAAACTATGAAACGGGCGTTTTTGTTTAGTCTGTGTTCAGCTGCTACTGACAATGACAGAGGTTCATTGTGACGTGCGTTCAATATTTTTATTTATAAATTTTTAAATTATTCTTTTTATTCATTTCATAAAATTTTGTCGTGTTTGTATCCCATTATTGTTTTATTTTTCTCCGAAACCAGATTGAAACAAAACGCAATTTACATCTACTTTTCTTGTAAGAGTTCAAATTGAATCATACCGCAGCTCAAGCTTCGAGAAACATTAATCACGCATTCGGAGATGGATCCACTAATGAAAAAAATACCCGATATGAGTTCCAATAATTTCGTTCTGCTAATTTGAGTATCATCAAGGAGCCTCGAGGAAAACCACCGGTCCATATTGATAACGAGGAATTATAGACGACTGTGGAATCCGATCCACACACAACTATTCGTAAACTGGAGTCTAAAGTAGGAGCTAGCCATACAGCTGTGTTAAAACATCTGCGTGCAATAAATAAAGTATTGTTTTTATTCAACGCCCGTTTCATAGTTTCCAACCTAATAAGTGTCCTCTACATACTTCCCCTTCAATCTATAAGCTCTCAAAAACAAATCTGTTAAATCCCAATTTAAAAAAAATCTTCACCTCTAATTAGCATCAAAAACCTTCACCTCTAATTAACTCGAATTTGCTATCATCTCCACCCAACGTTTCTCCATAACGCAACTCCACATAAAACGCACATAAAACCACATGAAGCAATCTGAATAGAATGCAAAACCAATCGTACAACCTCAACTTATTACCAATATCCCTGTAATTCCCTATATCCATCAGGCTGACAGCGCACCGCCAAGAATATCTGATATTCCACGTCCCATAGATTAACGCACAAAAAAGGACCAAAATACATCTCGATCCTGTCCCCTTATCATCCCACCGTTGAATGCATGCACGCGTAATCTATTACCGCCGAGACTCGTGCGACTAGTCGCGTCTGCAAGGCAGGAAGATTATACGGCGTAAATGTTAAGAAGCAAATTGGACGCATTTGGTTATACGTGACGACACGCGTGGGAGTGCCCTCGAGTAACGCGCGGATGATCGATCGACGGCACGTGCTATCGATACTCCTCTCTCTCGCTTCCGCGCGTATTTACGTTCGTTCGGCGCTCTCATGTTTCCGCCCTGACCGAGGGTAATTAAAAAACTGTTTAATCATATAGCAGACCACGAAGATATCCGTTAAAAGTACTAATATAACGAGGGATTTTTTTTTAACGAATTTGAAGTATCGGGATTAGTTTTAGAGGGGAAAAATGACGATGATTATCGTGGTTGAGATTTATATCAAAATTAACTGGTGTCGGAGAGAAGCGTGGGACGTAGGTGGCTCGATAGTGTAAATATGAGAAGAGAGAACGGCAACTATGTTGCGGTATTGATCGTCACGATCGGACTCGTGTGATTATTCATCAGCATGTAATCTCTGACATACGTTAGGATTTAAATGGCAAGGTCACGTGGCGTCGTGTTACACGCGTTCCTGGCAAACGTTTTCTTACTTTCTCAATTTTTCAGGACATGCGAGCGGAAGTTGCACGAGGTCCTTCTTGAATACGTGATACGAATTGATTTATCGAAGTGCCGACGAGGAGTGGAGTGCTTTTTGTGGTTTTAGAAAGAACTTTTTTTGACGGATGTTTTTGTCGGAATGGAAGTCGAATTTATGTGTCTTTGAGATTTAGAAATTGGGTAGATAGTTGGAAAGTAGTAAATGAAGTTAGCGATAACATTAATATTGAGCAAATTAATACTAAAGATTGTCAGATCATTGAATTTTAGAAATTGAATAAATATTTGTAAAATAATAAATGATGTTGGCAATAATATTAACATTAAAGGTTGTCAGATGACGTTAGAAAGTTAAGAAGAGTAGTAATTTTAGACACAAATATTGTGTTGGTAATATTCAAAGTTCACGGACGACAGTGTCCTCGGTGACCGCGATACAAGACGGTTAATTTCGGTACAATACGGCAATAACATAGCATCGAGCTAATTATTCTCGTTCTAGTTACCGTGTGGCTTAACCCTTTGTTGACCTATACCTATTTCAGCTTTCTATCAATTAATCCTCCCTTGCAGCCATTACCGTTTTGAGATTTGATAACTATTATCTGTAGTTAATCTAAATTTCCTTCAATACGTATAACTGCTGCGATTATTAAGAAAAAATTCATATTCAGTCAAAGTCGACATATGAAAGCAGCAACATTCATTCTCCACAATCAAGCAGAAAAGTCCCAGAGGTAAACTTACTAACCCTTTGCACTTCGATATTCGACCTGACGGAACATCGCAAGTGTCGGTCATCATCGTACCATATCAGTCAGTTGCCCCCTCTAAAAAGACCTTCGAATTTATTAGTGACTGCAGATGATGAGCCTATTATACCGCAAAATTTAAAAAAATGGGCATTTACCTGAACGTTTCTATTGAAATGGCACAAGGTAGCAAATTGTAAACTGTCGCCAAGTTGCTAATGGATAATGTCATATGTCTTCGATTGCTAAGGATTAAATATCTAATTTAGAAATAAGATTCTCGATATGTACTCTTCTCTTTTTACTTTTTACAGCCGTTCAGTACTCGACGTAGATTTTCACTTAACACTAAACCTACCAAGCCGGTCAAAATGACCGATATACTATTTTTTCTAAAAATTCTCTTAATTAGTAGGGAAGTCATGGAGCAAATATTCCACTTCTATCTTATAAACCATAAATTACTTAATTGCTCACCTCTTTCACCTCTGTATTTCTCTTCTTTTACACTATTTAATAAATGTATCTAAATTTGAGTAGATATAACGTCGGTAGTTTTAGTGTTAATTTCATTTTTTGACAATTTAATATCGTCTTTCCAATTTCACAATGATTTTGTAATATTACCTCAATATCGATCAATAGTTATAGTTATTGGTGTAATTTTTGAAAATGAAGAACCAATGATAGAAAATATTGTGAATTTAAATTTAGTTAGCACATTACCAATATCAACGAAATAATTCGATCCGCAATGAGTTAAACTATTATGGTCATTTCGTAGCGGACCTACTCTTTTAGTTTTAAATTCCAGTTTCCAATTCCAAACTACTAAGAATGTAATATATAAATCACAAAGAAAAATTCAAAATCTTCCAGATGTGACGGCGAAAGATTTGAATTTGGACTTACTAATTGGAAATCAATTTCCACCTATTTACCCATCGTAATTCCTTATGAAACTTGTTTTGAAATTTTTCTCTGCAAAGTATTTCATCGCCACGATTAAACTGAATTGACGCCCTTGGAGAGAATAAAATCCCGCGTTCCGGTAATGTCACACCCCTGAGCTCCGACAAAGTATGACTACACTATTCCTGACACATTTCTCGGAAATGTGTGGCGTCGAGAAAGAAGCATGCAAAGACGGTCGGCAAGGATAAAAGAGCGGGAGACCGAATTCTGCCAATTCGAAGAAACGGTTCGCGGCCACCGGTCCCCGAAGGTTACGAGAGTCATCGGTTTCAAACTTTCCGTATGGAGAACACCATACCTCTTATTTATGAGGTCGTATCAGCATCGATAACGAAGTACACGTCGAAAGTCAAACTGTCACTAGATATTTCGTTTCGCGAGAGGCACGCGAAAGGAATAAGTTTTTTGGTTGTTTTTGCATTCATCATTTTATCGATGTCATAGTAACATTTAGAGGACAGCATTTACTTGATGTTAAATCATTGGAGAGAATATAGACATATTTTGCGTGTATAGAAAATTAGTTTTTATTTCGATGAAATTACTAAGTTGAAAAGATGGCTGAAAAATTGAGATTTTTTTTCATTTAGATTTGCCTATATTCCAGGTAGGTAGGTGCACATTCATCATTGTCGTCGTTTTAGATAATTTTTGCAATTTTGAGAATAGCTCGTTGTACTTTTAACACTAGAATTTACTAAGGCGGTCAAAATCACTTGTTTTGAATTTTTTAAAAACGTTCCTGAAATTTTTAACACTATATCTGCGCCTATTTTGCAGCATTTATTTTGGAAAACGAAGGATATTAAATTGATCAAGTTTCTTCCCTACATCATTTCTTTGCTTTTGAAATATTTTTCTAGTATCTTTAAGTATATTGCATTAATCGTTGATAGTTCTAGTATTAACATCAACTATTATGGTCAGATTATCGAAGAACTGTAAGTTTGTGATGGGTTTTGATTTATCAACGCTACGATTTATCTACTTTTTGTAAGAAATTAGGCTAATTTAGACACACAGATTAGGGAATCATTTAAAAGATCGAATTCTGTCATCACCGTTGTCTGTTTTTTGCTACTCTACTGATATCAAAAGGTTTAAATGCGTTTGAAACCACGAATGTTAAGCACAGACGTATTGTAGGAGAAAAATTCCACGGAGATAAAGACCGAGCGATTCGAACTCAGGCCCATTATTAGGGACCCTGAAATTCTATCTCCATCGCCAGCATAGAATTTTTTTCTCTTCATATTTTTGCCTCAACGACGATGATAGAAATGCGAACCTACAATTTTGTGTGAAACCCAACCATCAAGATTGCAATATACATATCGCGCGCAAAAAAATTCCACTGTTGTGCCGAAAAGTTTCCAACTCGGGCCTATTAATTTGAAAATACAAGAACACATTCCTCACGGCCTCATGAGTTTTTGCAATTTTTTATTCACGCTCAAACTTAATTGTTTATTGTTTGTTTTGGGATCCTTAGTTTCGCCAAGTATGATTATTTTACAGAGGCCTTAAAATTTTTGGATACCATCCAAAACCACTAGGACTAGGATACACGTATTTCAACGGTAAAACTCCCCTCGGTTTCCAAATTAACACGGGCCCAGTATTTAGGAACCTAAGATAATATCTACTCTGACAACGTATTTCCTTTTTACCATTTTATTCTCACAGAAAATTAATTGAACGTTGTCTACGTTGGAATTTCCGGTTTCACCAATAACGCTCGGTTCTCCAAGGACCCTAAATTTCTGATAGATTCCAGAATGTCGAAACTATGATGTATATGGGGATTAAAAAAAATATCTCAAATTGTTCTAAATAGTTAATCACGAAAATATTTAGAAATCGACCTACACCACAGTTATTACTATTTTTTCTTCGTATCAACATTTATTTTTTCTTTTATATCTTTTAATACAATAGAAATTTCCTCTGCGTTCATAGTTTGAGTTTCGATCTACGATGTATAAAAAAATATCTTAAATTGTTCGAAATAGTTATTACGAATTTTTTTTACTAAAATTTGTTATTTAGTAATCGACATATAACGTAGTTATTACTATTTTTTCTTCGTATCAATATTTTTTTTTCTTTTATATCTTTTAATATAACACAAAATTTCGATTGAGAGTTCATAGTTTAGGTTTCGATCAATTATAATGACATATATATAATAAGAAAAATGGACGATAACTGAAGATGACAGAAATTCAACTAGGGTTAATAATTCGATAGCCCGGATTTCATCCCGGTTACCCCTCAACGTTTACTGTTTTTGACGAGGGAAAAATCAAGGAGAGACCGCGACCTACGGCAGGGTTCACCGTGGCTGGAATTCGCCAAGCTTTCGAACAAAACAAACTTGTATTTCGAACGTAGATTGGTTTAATTGCACCATTACTTGATATCACGTTTCTCACACAACGCTTGCGCCTGTGCCAATGAACTGTCAGTGGTGCTGTATACGTCTGATTCCGGCATCAGAAATGTAAAACTACTTCTCGTAATAACATACGTACAACGATATACGCGTAAAATAAAGATAAACTCTCGAATATATACATATACATTATAATCTTCGATTTATATATACACACAATTATACTATCGACAGATATTTCGAATTGATCGGTTCCAATTAAATTACGAATTTTCTGTACTCACAACACGACAAATTATATCAACCGAACAATCGTCTCCGACAAAACATTAAATTTTGTCAAGCTCTCCATTAGAAAACTTGATCGTGACGAGGTTTGAAATTGATGCTAAAATCGTGACAACGAAAATGACAAATCGTTGGAAAGACTTCTCTCATGACGAGATAGTCAGACTAGCGGAGAAAGCTACGCGAATATAGAGTCGGACACGAGATGAAGCGGAGGTTATGTTCGCGCTTACCTTGTCGGCCGACGATCTCCGCCACGTGCTCGCTGCTGGGCACCGGCACGCACTCGGTCATGTTCTGGCTCTTCTTAGAGCGCGCCTCCTCGAAAACGCTCGCCGGCGTTGGCTGCAGAGGATCCGGATCGTTGGTAGTTCCGGTGGCATTTCCAGTGCCGTTTCCGGGACATCCTGGTGTACCCTCGAGACCGAGCATGGACAGTTCTAATGCCAGTTGTAGGGCTCGTTGATCCTCGAGGGAAGCGGCACCGCCACCGTTCACCCCACGGTCCATTTCGCTGAATAAACTCGTCGGCATTTTCGCTCGATGAAAGTTCGAGTGTCCTTTAGCACCGGCTCAATGTGTTTTGTACTCGTAAAGAGCAAAACTAAGCACAGTTTCTTTATTCACAGTTTTTCACTCTCTATGTCTATCTGTCTCTAAATTTTCTCGTCACAGATTCTTCTCTCTCGTTTTGATAATGTATTGTGTTAAAAATCCGCGTTTTTATTTTTCTTGCTCTCTTGTCCTCTCGATGAGACACGAATCAACGTTGTGTCTCGGTAAAGAGGATGTTTAAAATGTACCTTCGAAACGATCGAAAAAACAACAGAGCACGCGAAGCGCGCGCGCATGCACGCACACACACAAACACTCGGTTATTTGGGACGAGGACCGTGGATAACGTCGGACGAAGATTTCGAGCGGTCTTTCGCGCGCACGGTCACGAGGTATCGCGTTTAGGAAAAACAGCGATGCACCGTATAAAAATAAAATCGTCGCCTCGCCGGTGATCGCCTTCTATCTTCCTCCCCTTTTTCGTTCGTTCCACTAACGTGCGTGGATCGCACGCCACGAGATCTATGTTCACGGTAGAACGTTACGGGTGTTCCTCGCTAACTCGTAACCACGTACCGCGTGCTCTCCTACTTTCTTCGTCTATCGGCCTCTCGTTCGCACGTTCTCTTTCGCTGTCTCTGGAAGCCGGGAACGAATCTCGGCCCTCTATCGTTGATCTCGCGCTCGTCGAAAAACCGTTCGTAAAGGTTCGTATTGATGAGCACGACTTTTACCCGTCAAAGTCGTCGCTCGCGATGGTCGTAATTTCGCGTGTGAATTTTTTTTTTTTCTAACCGCTGTAATTCGTTCGTTCGTCTCTTTCCCTTTCGTTCGATCTCGCTCTCCCTCTCGACGGGACGACGTAACGCAATGCAACGTAACGCAACGTAACGACGCGTGTATCACGTTTGGGGGCCTCGTCCACCGTCCGACTGACTAAAGCGGCCGAGAGCGTCGTCGCGCGACTGAAGCACTGAAAACGGAGGCAAGGGGCGCCGCGCTCTCTCTTTCGTTCCTTCTTTCTCTCACAGCGTCTCGCTCCCTCGTTCTCTCGCTCTTTCACGGCGATCTTTCCTTTCGAAGGCAGGCGCGTGCAACTACCCTCTCGCTCGTGTTACCACTGCGACTGACTGCGACGTACTGCGACTGCGGGTGCCGAAGCCGGCGCGCCGCCATGTGCCGGACGCCGGCTATGCCGTGCGGTGATTGGTTGAAGGGGTCACGTGTCACCGCACCACCCCTCCCCACTACTCTCTGGCCAACCGGCGTACGAAGTGTGAGCGCACCTACCGGCCGAAAGCAGCCGAGAACGCTGCGCCGCTCTACACCGCTTTACACCGCTTTGCACCGTGCTTCGTTCGGGTTTCGTTCGGCTCCGGATACGGGCGCGTGCACTCGTCTCTACCGGCTTGCAACCCCCTCCGTATTGCCGCTTTGCTCGGGCCTTCGCGAACTTTCCCTATGGATCCGCGTAGAAACGCCGGCTGCACCACCGATTTTCCGGAGCGACGAGTGCTAGCCCGGGACTGCCTGGGATCGTAGCTCCATCTCTCAATGATAACGCGGATCTGCATTCGCAACGTTACGCTTCGACTCGGTCCCTATTGTTGCAATTTTCCAGCTTAATCCTCAGCGATGCGAGTTCTCTTTTGCTTTCTACCAACAGTTAATTCAAATTCATTTTTGATACACTCCCTATGATTAGAAATTTTGCTCCTGTTTCTTTTTTGCAATTATTACGAATCGCAACAAATATTTCGTATAATTGTAGAGAATTATTAGTAAATTTCAAAATCAAATTAATTTGAAAGCGTTGCGAATTAAAATTGTGTGGAATCGCAAAAGTTTAAGGAGCACCGAGTTCATTCTGTTTTAGAGGTATTGTCGTGCATACTCGGTTTCATTTAAACTATGGAAAATTTTTTTTGCTCAATTTATCATCAACGTCAAACTTCAGCAAGTATCATAAAGAAAGAACACATCGATCTTTTCAGTCTTTACATCGTTGACTTCATCCACTGTGGTCAGGTGGAACCACCTATGCATTATACAAGTTTCATTAGTAAGTTCGTTCTTGTCTCTAGATATTTCGCTGAGGAACCGTTGTTTAAGTAGATTCTAGTAGCTGCGTTAGAAACATCAAAAATTTCCCACAGTCGATAGCGATACCAACTCGACTCGACCAAAGACTTTACCTTCGTCGCAACGATAGCCTCGAGATTATTTTTCAGCTCCATGCGATCTCCTTCGTTCTTCCTTCTACGGAACGTTCTGTTCGTATCGACTACGTTCAGCTTTTGCGGAACAACACCCTTTCTTTGCGCGTAGCCGTCAACGACCTCTGCGTATATATAGGGTGCTTTACAACGCGCTCGTCGTTACTTTTTTCGAAGTGCGTACAGTCATTGCGGCGCATCAACGGAGAGGGAAATGCAACAGGAAGGAAATTTACGACTCTTGAGAAATAATAGCAAGCCATCGTTGGAGTCGTAAACCGTAGTTGGATCGTTTGAGACTCCTATCACGCCGTAAATTAGGTGCGACGTCAAGTGTATTTCAAAGGAAATCTCGGCTGCTTTTCAGTATCGATACGAAAATAAGATTGTTCCCCAATGACCAGAAGTTTGTATGGTTAGTTACTTATTCTCTGTTGGAGTAAGAATCGTTATGATATTAGTTAATCCTTTGGGGTTGCTCTTTGAGTAGTGGCGTATTATCAAATATGAATGAAGTTAGACTCGTGATTTCCTATGAGGCAGTAGTTATTTTTCCAAAAATTCTCATTTGAATTCTCATTCTCGTTTGTTGGGAGAAATATATACCACGGAGGAAGTATTTTGCTGTTCGGTATAATATGCATAAATTCGATATGATCAGTCTCAACATTTTTTGTTATCAAAGCTTTTGAACTTTTAGTTCATTAATTAGTTGTCACGGCAACCAATAAGGTGATATTTGTCATTGTGATTGAACTGTGTTAACCCATTAACGACTAAGCATTGAAATGAAGAAAGAAATTTATAACTAGTTTTTGGGTTACATAATGTTGCGTTAACGCAATTTTGAGCTTACGTGGTATCTTATGGTGCATAAATTAAGCATTTGGTATATTCTTTTACTATGACATAGGTTAAATTATAAATTAAATTAATCCGATTCCCCGAAAAAAATTAGAAGTGAAATGTTGCGATAACGCAACTTTGGGCCTTAATGGGTTAAGGAGTTGTGAGAAGCATTTGTAATTTTCAAACGGTCTGCAAATTTATTTAGGCAATCAAATCAACAAATCAATCATATTCTTTAGGCAACCATCATAGGCTCTGGGTTCGGTAAAGTGTAATGTTCGCATTCTTCCATTGGATTCGGCTTATGAAAAATTCCAGGATGAAGAGATAAATCTTTAAATAATCCCACAAATGTGTGGAAAAAGATTCGAAAAGTTCTCAATGCACCGAATCGTAACAGATAGTTCTTGACACTAGATCTGCCAAGAGTGTAGATGACTACTTAATTTTTTTTAAATGTTCCTCAGATCTTTCTCTTTCATTTTTTATACTTTCTTTCTATCTCACATTACTCAATTTTTTTAAACGTATTTATTTAATACATTCAAACATATTGGGTTAATCGTTGATAATTCTAGTATTAAAAAGAAAATCATGCTATACATTATGTGACTTTAAAGATGCAGAAAATACAATGACAAATATCAACCACTTGTATAATGTAAATGAGAATTACAATTGCACGCGAAATAACATTTCAGAATAATATTTATGCCCAATCTTCATCACATAAAAGTACATGTCTTTCGTTCGTGCAAACTGAGATTAATAAGAAACATTTATTAATTGTATACATGTCATAATGATAAGAATGCAATTCATACACTTTGCTAAAATTCATTTCGATAAGTAATGATATTCGCAAGCCTTTTTTCAACGAAATATCATGCGCCTCTAACAAAGTGGAAAATTACGCTACAATGTATTATACAATGTCTACAAATAAAAGCACCATTTGATCCTTCATGTAAGTTTTCGAAGACATACATAAATTCAGGAGAAGATTGTCCTCTGAATCAGTTAAGGTACGCAAAGTTCTCCGATCTATCGTCCTTGAACTCCGTGGGCGATAATCTTGCGGACTCCAAGACTGTACGCGCCTCGATGGATCGGCTGATTTTGCAGTTTTTCTCTTCATTTCTATCTAAAAAATCACTCTGTCCTCTCCTTGATATAGCATATGAGAGAAAATATAAAGCTGAGATCTGAAAATATCGCGCAATGTCGTAGGAACTTTAGAATTTTATTCCGATTTTTTTCTCTGCTTCGGCTTTTTCGACTTTGTACTTCAGTTGCTATGGTTGTTTTATTTAGAATGAATTGTTGATACTAAATCATATATGGTATAATATACATATTTAATCCTTTGACGATAAACGTCACATATATGGTCTGAGAAAAAACTTAATTATAGCTTTTCGCCCATGTATACATGGTTAGAGTTGAAAAATTAAAATCTAACAGCTGAAATATAATTTCACAATTAGTAGTTGATAATTTATGTACATTAATTATCTAACTTTCTGATGAGAGGGCAGTTTTGGATCGTCAAATAAATTATTATCTCTCAATATTCAAAAATGTCTCCGTCCGCAAAGGAATACGACGAGAATTTTTCCCATAGGTGGCGGAGACGGTCTTGAAATTTGCACGCATTATTGTTACTGCGTCAAAATTTAATTTCCATGGTCAAACTTGCAGCTTTAGATTAATTCAGAGCATTCGTAGGTGCATTATATTAACTGACAACACTTTAACCCTCTATGGTTCTCTGTGACTTTCATGTAATGCAGGACATATCTAAGCTTCTATTCTTCAAAGTCAAATTTTTAACTTTGTCAAATACTACGATTTAGCTCGCGAAAACCATGAAATTCTTTGCAATTCAATGTGTAAAATTCAGGTTTAATCCATCATTTAAAATACTATTCTGATCGTTTCCTAATTGTGCTATCGTGAAACTGATCTACGGATACCACAATAAATTAGGATTATAAGGGGTCAAGAAAAAAGTCTTAGAAATGAGGGGAATTTAAACTCGGAACTAGTGATTGCAAATTTGAGCCTTTACTTCCACAACCATAATATCCTCAGCAAATATTATCCTTAAACAGTCGGAGAATACGGTTTTATAACGGATACAACATCAGAATTTGATTTACAAGCAAAGTAGGTAAGTTTTTTTTTTCTTGAAATTGTCAAAGGCAGTCGAAAATGTCTAGAAATAATTATATGAGCCATACCTGTTACCTTTTAATCCGCAATACCGAATTACGGTCGAGAAGCAAGCACCTGCGCGACTAGCGGTTTTGTTAAGAGTGAAAAGGGAATTCGGCCTAAACTAATCTAAATGCACACGGACCTTGAACCATGGTGCATTTTGAACCTTGTTCCATTGTTCTCTGCCGACGACCCTTCGTCCTCTCCCCGACCGACCGATTGCTCGATTTTTAGTCGGGTCTACAAGATCGGTCCGTGTCCTCCATTCTCGGGGACAGGCGATACGTTCGAATGCAATGGCCGAAATATCGAACATTTTATGGGAAATGCGCCAGTAAATCAGTATTACAGAAGAAACACAGAACAAGCGAATTTTCGAATTCTTCGAGAAGTTAAGACCCATGCGAATCTCTTGGGGATTTTCATGGTTATAAGTATCTGATAAAAGATCCAAATCGATATATAATTTAACCGAAATCGAGATAAATTTTACACAGTGAAAACAATACAATAGTCTCAATAATATCGTTGTAAAAAAATATTGTTGAAAAAACCATGATTTATTAACAGAAAAGAAACTACAGGTCAAAATAGAACTCAAGGTTTTTAGTGTGATTTTTTTAAGCAGCGGGTAAAAGTTCATTTTTAGGTTATAGAGTAGCTGGAATTATTCTTCCCAATTATCCTTGCTGCTATATTTAGCTGCTTTAATTCCAAATAAAATTCTATTTTAATAAAATAATAATCTGAATTAAATAAATTTTAATACAGTGAATAACCTTCTTTGTTCAGTCGACCCACGACTTTCGCACGTAATCGGTTCCTGAAAATGTGTGCGAATGTTGAATGTTCGAAAGTAGAGGGATATAGGAAAAATATAAAAAATTGTATATTAATGTGGTTTCTTTGTAAACTTGAGATTCTCTAACATCTAGAAACAACAGTACAATGCTAGAACACCTTTAATAGGGAATTAGTAAACACGAGCTACAACACTTCTTGGCAGTGGCGAATAAAAGCAAACATTTTTTGAAACAGCGATAAGAATTTTTAAAAACGTGCAAATAGGGAATTGTGCAAAAATAGAACGTGCGAAAGACAAGGGCCGCCTGTAATACCTTGTTAATCTTTCAATTTCCTAGCATATACAAAAGTACATATATCAATTTCTCGCTGATAACCATCTCCACAAAAAATATAATCAACAATTATTACAAATTCTCTCGATAAGAGGAACCATAAAAGTTTATAAAATCAAAATTCTACGCAAAGATATGGGGAGAAAATTTCGCAAGTTGCATCGAATGAACACAAGAGTCTGGTCGAATATCTGCAATTCTTCCGCGAATTCGATCTACGTGAAATCGTTCGGTAAAGGCGACTAATTTTGTTTCTCATCGTTCGCCGAAAGCAACGACCCGTGCACGCTCTCTCAAGGCTGTCTCGGGACGCCACCTTTTGCCACGAGCACCTGCCGACTTCTGGCGAGCTCGTGCTCTCGGCCTGCTCGTAAATACCTTTCGAGTTATCGTGTACGTGCTTTCCGAAACTATATTCGCGCGTACAGAGACGAAGGAACGATCGACCTGGAGAGGAATGAATGCTTTACGCCAAAAAATATTCACCCCGGAGGGGTGGCTTCCATCGCCATATGTACAGTGTGGGAAATTGAATGTGGCATCCTAGGAATCGACAAATAACGTGAAGGTAGATTATGGAAGGTAATCTACTATATAGAATGTATAAGTTCGTAGGATATGTCTTATGGTGGGTGAAAAAAGAACTTACTAAAAAATTACATTGTCCTCTCCTTAATCCTTTGCACTCCTATGTCGAGCTACACTCGACACAGCTTTCTGTGACACTTAATATTTCATATACTAATTATCGACTTTTCGAAATCAACAATAATTTTGCCTTTCAACAGGAACACACCGCAGTATCTACAATTGTTCCTAATATTAAATGAAAACGAATAATCAACAGTAGACAATTTTTCGAGATTATATTTGCTTATCTGACAAAAAGTTAATAAAATAATTCGGAGCGCAAAGGGTTAATATAACGTACCAGAGAAAATATTAACACGTTCGCGGACGTGAAGGCTATAGCATTCATTGTTATAGTGATGCAAAATGACATAAATGCTACAGCATTCAAATTTTAAAGACAATTTTTATTCATTTAATCTTATACAACTTTAAGTTTTTGTAATTAATATCAATTTCAAAGTAATAACCAACCATTCATCACCCTGTTTATTTTTGCAGCACATTGAAATTTTTATTGTCTGTGAACGTGTTAATCTGAAACATACAAAAATATCGCACAGTGTCGTAGGAACTGCAGAATTTTATTTCGTTTTTCTTCTCTTTTTCGGCTTTTTAGACTTTGTTCTTCAACTGCTATGGTTGTTTTATTTAGCTCAACTGTTTGGTTTCAAACAATCGGTGGTAATATATATATTTCAGAGGAAAATTTCCCGTAGATGACGGAGAAGTATTTGAACTGTGCATGTATTAGTATTACTGCTTCGATGATGTAATTTTTACAAGTTAATTGTGTCGGTAGTTATAATAGTGGTTTGAGTCCTACGTTCTTCGTTTTCGTGTTAAGTGTCATCTTTCGTGTTAAGTTGAACTGTGTTCTGTGTAATAAGACGACTATTAGCAATTTTAACGTATTTCATTTGTTACAATTTCTGCAAAGTAGTCATAGTAATGTATAATAATGCGAGGCAACATAAGTGGTAAGTTCAATTTTGCAAAAACAAAAAAAACTTGAAGCACTTTCATTATCAGCGTCGCAATTGTTGGCTGTTGTTGAACGGTGAGAGATAGTTGCTTTTATTTTATATGGAACAAATAAGAAGTATCGTGATATTTGTGTTTGTGACATATAATTAGACAATTTTCATAATCACCAACACAATTGTGGATGACTGTTGAACGATAAGAGTAAGTTACTTTTATTTTATCTAGTACGATTATTTTCTGTTTGAGTAAACTGAGGAAAAGTAGAATGTAAATGCTTCAGTGAAGGAAATGCAAAGTTTCGGTTATTTTCAATCTTTAGGCAAAATCCTGAGCCAATCTCGAGCCTAGGTGTGCACCTTGTACCTGAACTGACAAAGGGATTTTCTGAACCTGCGCGAATTACGGTATGTTCCATTTGTAGTCAAACACCTTCACAAGAAAAATCTACCCTTATACCGAAGGTTGTACTCTCTATGCACACAATTTCTAAATTGTGTGCAATAAACAGAGATAAGTATTTTCTATAAAAATAACGGGAATATAATCACAGCAATGGAATGCTAATAACAAAATTTGAAAAAAAAATTATTTTCTTTCTGTTAGAAACATTTATCTACAATATTTAATTTTCTTAGATGAACAGTTTTTTCTATATCATACAATTCTTTCCTTATATTTCTTATGGTATAAAAACTGTACACAAAATAAGAAACATCTTGTTATTTAACAGAAAAAGTGTCAAGGCAGCCAAAATGATCAATTCTCAATTTTTTCTAAAAATCCCCCAAAGTGATAGGAGTGTCACGCAATAAATATTCCACTTCTATCTCATAAAACCGAAATTTCTTAATTGATGACCCTTTTCACCCCTTGATTTTTCATTTTCTAAAGTACTTATTCAAAGTCTTTTAAATTTAATAGATATAATGTCGATATTTTTACTGTTAGAGAACAATTTCCATTACTTAAGCTAAAATGAGGCATGGTATTTTCGATGATTGATAAAGTTTCACGAAAATCGACAATTTCACGTTCATGCGGCTCCCTCGTAAACGGCGGAAACCTCCTCATCTGCTGGGGCCTAGGGTGTCACGTCCCATTTCGTTTATAGTGTACACCGTGCACTGGCATATGTTCGAAACTCGAGTGCGAGAATAACGTACGTGCGCGTGCTGCCATATCCGTCTTGCTCGTTCAACGATGTAATTGTTTCCATAATCTCCGCACAATTGGGTGATAAGACTACACTAGAGAGAACTTCGTCATTTTCATAAACAATCATTGCATACTGCTATTCGGGACATTGAATGATTATTTGTACAATTTCTGTTTGCATATTATCCAATTTGCA
This sequence comes from Cerceris rybyensis, assembly GCA_910591515.1. Lineage (NCBI taxonomy): Eukaryota > Metazoa > Arthropoda > Insecta > Hymenoptera > Crabronidae > Cerceris > Cerceris rybyensis. The sequence continues at coordinate 35,542,170 of OU342789.1, forward strand.
TCACAGATATAATATGACAGACAACCCGCTGTACCGTACATTTTTGCGTGCAATAATTTAACACTAGATTTACGGAAGCCGTCAAATTGACGGATTTCCACTTTTTTGGAAACGATTTCCAAAATCATAAAGACGCTGCAATATAGATATTTCACATGTACATTATAATATACAAAGTATTTGACGGATCATCTTCTTCGTCAGTTAATCCGTCTTTTTTCAAAGTACTTGTTTATTAAGTAAATCTAGTGTTAACGATTGCGGAGAGCGGAATATTCCGCGGCTGGTGATAAGCTAACGTTCTCGTGCACGCTTACTAATGCAAATGAATGAACAATGCATATAAGGAGATAACACGTGAATGTTGGATCATTTTACCTGACCTGCTTTTTTTTGTTAAAACCACGTGTTTATAGAATTGATGCATTGAAAGTAGTAGTAATTATACAATCAGTAATACTTTCCTTATTTTATACTAGTGTTTAGTATCAAATGTATTAGTAAGTTTTAGTAGTAGTAGTATACTACTAGATCTTCGCAACATTCAAACTATTAAAGCCTCAGATTTTCAATTAGTGCATCTCAGTTTCAGGTCCCGTCATCCGTGGAAAATTTTTCCTAAATAATCATCTAATTTATTAAACATTACAACCTCGATGGCTCCAAGGTGAACTAATGACAACAATTAAATACAAGACACCAACGATAACAATGCTTATATCTAGATATGAAATAAAAAACTTGAACTTTCAGCATATTAGCAATCCCAGTTGTAATCACAATGCTGAAGAACGTTTCCCTCAATTATCGTTTGATATATTATAGCCTCTCCGTATTGGAACCTACTTAAAACTACAGCTCCTACGCGAAATACCCATAACCGTTAAAGTCAAAAATATAAAACAACATGAAGACCACGCATATCTTTAACAATTCCCGTTTTCATTGACTCATTCGGGCCTCATTAATGGAGGAAAAGGCGTAAGCTTCCATGCACGATGTTACAAAGCCATACGCCGCTACAGTAAGCCTCGATCCGCGTGCGTACCTTCAACATCGCGGCTTATTACGGCCAATAACGATGCACCGTCGTATATTTATATCTTATCAAACATCGACGTTACACATTACACCGGCTGATGGTACACTTTAAAAAAATATTTCGTTACACGTAATAACCAGCTATTTGCAACATATCAGCCTCGATCGTGCTCGTTTCCCGACAACTCGCATCCGCCGCGTGTGCTCAACGTCCGCGAGACCGTTCTCCTGGGCCATCCAGATATCTATCTTTCATTCGTCAATAATTGAGCATTTTTACGTACGCGTCTGAAAGTTAGCCGCTGAAGAGCAGTCTAAAATATCGGGCGTCCTACCCTGCTCCCGGTGAAGCATCTTTAGTTCAGGAAAAGACCCTCGGAAGAACATCCGATCCGGTGGGCAAAGGAGCCCGGTAAGTTTGACTTTGGTACTCTACGATCGTGAGAGTGTTCTTCCGAGATGATCGAATTTCTGTCTCTTGGTCGTTCATAATTGAGTGCTGTTGCGCATGGTTTCGAGACCAAGTTGCCTGCTGTAATTTGAAAGAGAGGTCTTTACGTACTTCCGGTGAAGCGTTTGTTTTTATATTCTGGAGTTTTACTGTTACGGTCGTATCGCTGGCGATCTACAACGTTAGGAGCATTTCGTAACTGTGAACATTGGGATGTATATGTTTTGGAGACGACAGTGGCAAAATGTTAAGTAGGGCAGTAGGTATTTGAGAGTCTAACAAAGGAACATCCCGAAGTGTAAATCACCAATTTTGATGAAATTTTAGTATGATATAGTCCACGCGAAAATAGTTGACCCGTATTTTTTTTGATTGGCAACCGTTCACGTTAAAGGGGTGAAAACCACCCTCAAAGTTGAAAAAAAGGTATTTTTTATCATATTGTTTAAACAAATGGATTTTTTTAAAAAATGTTTATACCATTGGATTCGTGGTCGAAATATGTTAATTTTCAGTCTCTAAGAAATTTTCGTATCTCTAATAGTTTCGGAGATATTCGATAAAATAGTTTTCGTTACCCCACCTTTGGGGGCGGTTTTCACCACTTTAACGTGGACGGTTGCCGATAAAATAAATTAGGTGTCAAATATTTATACAAAATCCACCTGTTACTATAGCTTCATAAGAATTGGTGATTTACAGTTGGGGATAGTCATACATGGCATTGATGTGACTCTACAGCCGACAGACCTGAAAAGTTGAACAATTTTGAGGAGGTGTGTTTTATATATTTACAATTTTCAAGCATAAACTGCTTTAACTGATATATAGCTGCTTTAGAATGCTCGTGGTGGTAAAAAATATTTGTTATGCCAATAACAATGAATATTACTATTGCAATAATTATTAAAAATTATTTATTAATCAATCGCATTTTTTAAATTTATATAAAAGCAATATGGGTGACTGACAATAAAATCAGACCTTTCAGAGCAGTCATACATGTATATACGAAAGAAAAACTTGACAAGTACGCAAGCGTAAAAATTGAGAATGCAATAACTTTTTTTGTAATATAAATTTCAAATTTTCAATTTATCCGTATTTTGTGTTTCCATATATAGTATTCACAAACAAATATTCAAAAAAATTGATTGTAATTTAACTGACAAAATGATTAAAAAAGTGATATTTTTTAGCATATTATTTAAACAAATGGACTTTTTAAAAAAAATGATTATACCATTGGATTCAAAATCCGAAGGCATTAATTTTCACTCTCTAGAAAATTTTCGTATCTCTAATAGTTTTCGAGATATTCAATAAAGAAGTTTCAGGACCCCAACTTTGAGGGTGGTTTTCACTCCTTTAACGTGGACGGTTGCCGATAAAAAAAATACGGGTCAAATATTTTCGCAAGGACTATATTATATTAAAATTTCATCAAAATCGGTGATTTACACCTCGGGATGTTCCCTTGTAAGATCTTACTTTTCTCTACAAGTGTGTATGCACCAGGCTGTCTTTGAAATTGACATTGAATCTGGAATCTTAGGTGATCTCTTATACAGTAGAATCTCTCTAATGTTGACAACTCGGACCAGGATCATTCGCTAATGTTGACACTCCCCTCTATCCCCACTTTTCATGACTTATTTTCCCCTATGCGCATAAGCATGCGCAGAATTGGAAATTGAGTGAAGAATTCATGTAAACATCCATAACCCACATAACGTGCCACGAAACTAAAATTCTATTGGGTAATGAAAAGTCCAAGTGGGGGAAAATACAAGTAACCATCAACATTAGCGAGAGAGCAACATTGGAGGGATTCTACTGTAATTCGAAGCCTAATTCTAAGGATACGTATCGCGTAAAAATTTCTAGAAATGACCGAGATTTCAAGTCAAACCCAGTATTTCGTATTCCCATCCCTTCAACCACATTCTCCACACACTCTTCCCTCCAGTAGATAATCGTTTACAATGTACGCGACAAACTAATGAATAAAGCCCAACTTTGATGATTAAAATCTCAAACTCTTATTACCATCCAACCGTAAAATCTCTCGTACGCCACCACTTGCAACAAAGCTTGCAACGAACAAGCGATACAACGTTTGAAATTACCAACAACTGTATCCCCGAGCGAACGGTCGTCCAGTAACAAAACAGTCTGACGAGTAAGGGCCGATGTAGCACGGCTCGGCACGTGCAACGGGGTGCCTCGTGAGAGTACCGAGGCGCCGTCAGCCAGGACCGAACGACGGACATTTAAGTTAATAACGCCGAATGGAGGCAACAGTTTCTGGAGGCCGGTGCATTAACTAACTCCTCTTCGGCGTTTCGCGTCGCTCATCGTATTTTTAGCGCGTGCAACCGGTTGCCTTCGACGGTGATCATTGTCGTTGCTTTGCGAAACTCCTGCAGAGCAGCGCGCCGTGTCCTCAGCGTGCGAGCCGATATATGTATACCAAGATCCGCGCGCCATACCCGTCCTCCTGCGTTCGTTCGTGTTAACGTGAAGACGCGCGATACCTTCCCCGTATATATGCGTGCACGCACGTACCTCGTGCACATGCGCGATCATATAAATATGCGTGCATTTTTACACGCGCTCTACTCGCGGTTACTATCATTCGCTCGTTGGGTTTTTAACAAGACGTTCAGCGCATAGAACGTCCAAGTCTGCATATAACACTCATCGTTGGCAGCGTGTGCGCGTGCGTTCGAGCGCGTATTTAAGCGCAACACGCGTCCACGACGGGCGTACGCGTGTACGCAAGGTAGGTATACGCTGGAACGAGGAGGAGAGAATATTTCTTTCGATTTCGATCGCCGGGGTGCAACGCGGGAGAACCGCATTGCTGGCCTCTGAGTTGGCTACGACTACGAGGACGACGAAGACGACGAAGAAGACGACGACGATCTTGCCAGTGGCCGTGAACGATGGAGGCGACGCACGACTCTTGTCGCCCGAGAGAACGTGCTGCTAGAACAGGGCCGTATTGCCGATATCGCGTACCCGTTTGATAATTCTGTGATACGGGACGATTTTAGATAGATTTTTCATTAGACACGGAGGTATTTCGGGAGAGGAAAGGTTGAATTTGCGATTAATGGGGTGGAGTTTGAATTTTGTTGCCGTGATGTTTGGTAAACTTGCTGTGTTTGATGGATAGAATGGGTTAGGTTAATATGGAATTTGGTTAGTATTGTAAGTTCTTTATGATATGATCTTTATGGCTGACAATGAGGGGAATATATGAAAGGAGAAACAGTAGAGTGGGGTTTACACGTTTTCTGTTCAGGCTTTTCGACCTAGCAGCTTAAGAATGCCACGTGGTCAACCGATCGTGCAGGACAGTACGGTAGAATCGTTTGTTATATGTCACGTGCTGTCGAGAGAGAAATGTTGTTCTCATTAATGAAAAAAAGACGGAAGTCGTAAATTTTCAAAATGTTACAATTTTAAGTAAGAAATTCGCAAGCTCCCTATTGGGCTAATTATCCACAGTCTTCAAGTACATAAACGCAAAACAGCCTAATCTCCACGAAGAACTAGAAAAATAAACATCGAATCAATTATCCTTACGTCGTTTTACACTCATACCATACATTCCAAGAATTGACAAGAGAACCGCAGATAGCCATAGACTTACCTAAAACTTAATTACAAAGAAAAAAAGATACTCTCATCGGTTTAAGCCATATTCCGCTCGCGCAGACCAAAGTAGCTCACGAACCGCTAATTATCCGTCCGGCAAGTATTAGATAACCGACTTCGTTCGCCCGCAGCATAAGCTTTCACTGATATAATTCACGAGAACGAAGAGAATGCATCGCGGCTGCACGTCGAATTACCTCGATGCCGATAATATCGATCGACTATCTCCTAATATCTGGTTATCCGCGAAATCGTGCGGTTACTCGCATACCGTTGCAACGTATGGACACAGAAGACGATTCCTACGTCCGCTCGGTCCAACGTGGCAAGGACGTATCAACTTGTAAGGCCTCTTGCACAACGGCGAAAACGCATAAATAGCATAGTAAATGATGATAGCGTAGATAAAGTGTGGCCTTTCTAAACATATCACGATATGATCCATACGCGGAATACACTTTCTATCACCGATTTAGCGACACTTGTCACCTTTCCGTTTAAACACGTGTTACGACGACATCGTTCAGGGATCTTTTCCGTTTGTGATCGGTCGGCGGGTAAAGGAAATCGAGATCTTCGACCAGGACGGTGACCATATGGCACGAGTTTCGTGAAGATTTGGTCGAGATCCGGAAGCAACAAAGAAATCGGTGTGGGTCTATATAATCTTTACAAAGGGTCTAACCGGATAAGGATGGAAAAAGTGCTCCTAAAGCAAATTAATCTGGAAGTATAACATTGGATAAGTCTCTTAAGGAGTAGTCTATGATTGTCGAGTATACTCGTCATGGAGAAATAGCAGAACCTTGTATATTGACGAGTATACTTGTCATGCGTAAAAATTAGCGATCACTGGTTATTTAAATTGTAATTTTGACGAAAACTAAAATGTATTCGTAAACTTAAAGATGTTTGGAATGTTTTAATAACAAGAAATATTTTAACCCTCTATGGGCCCTTGTAACTTTGAAGTAACACAAAACAAATCTAATCTTCTAGTTTCCAAAATCGATTTTTTAACTTTCTCAAATATTACAAGTTGGGGCTTCAAAACCATGGAGTTCTTTACAATCCAACGTTCCAAAATCATGTGAAATTTATTATTTATAATAGTAATTTTATTATTTACTAATGAGCTATTGTGTAACTGATCTTCAGATATCACAGAAAATTCGGCCCATAGAGGGTTAATAAATAATAAGTAAGAATTATAAATAATTTGAGGTAGATTTGTGCTCGATTCGATTTACGTGACTCACGTAGTTGTGCACTGTCAAAAGAAGTTACCTCAGTTAACTGTTTAAAAAAAACTTCCTGCAAAGTATGAATCCGCCACCCCTACCGTAGGGGTAGTTACATGGTGAAACGTATTTTATAGTTTTTGCTCGATTTTTCTTGTTTGGCTCCATTGAAATTCTGAACAAAATCACAGATATTGTACTCAATGATGTGCATACTTAAAAATTTGTTTAGATTTTGTTATCTAAAAAATTAAATTTAATACAAAATTTAATAATAATAATAAATTAATTAAATAATAAATCGATTAGGCTATCTATCTATATCTAGTTTATATTATCTACCAGAATCGTTCTGGCCAAAATTATGTACATATGTATCGATAGAAAAACATATTGTTTCGACTCCCTTAGCTGCCAGAGACGAACAATTGTAGCTATCGTTGTAGCTACAACTGTAACAAAGCCCGAGATTTCGCTATAAGAAATAAATAATATAAGAAATTACATAAGATTATAATATAAGATGTATATAAGAAATTTTGTCGGACCAATATAAATTATTGCAAATCAAATAATGGCTCAAAAAAAACCGTACATATTTAAAATGCTAAATTTGAAAATACTATTATTTTACCTCTGCGACGAGCTAAATAAAATCTCTAAGCGCGCCATATTTGGCCAGCGAGTCATAGTTTGCTTGCAACTGACCCAGGCACTTAGTTCGGAAGCAACTTAAAACAAGTAGGTCCATGGCGAAATGCCATTTTATTTAAAATCACAAAAATACGAAAGCAAGACAATCTAAGAAAATAAATCTAAAAAAAATGTAAATTTTTAAAGTAGTCATATCTCTAAACTCAATAAATATAAAAATAAGAAAATTTAGAAAACCAAGCATAAGACAAAATTAATATTTTTAAAAAGGTCATACCAATTGTCAGTTACAGCAGATAAATACAAAAATGTACAAAGTAAGCACCACCATTGTACTAAAAAAAAAAAAAATACGCAAATACTAATTATTAACAAACATCTAAGCAGAGTACATTAACCAACCGTAGTTCACCGTTTCGACCAAAAGAGGAAAAGTACGAAACCCCAGTCGGCGTTAACGAGACAAAGATCTAAAATGGCATCTGCCGACAGGTATGCCCAAAGACTCAACTACAAGAGTGTTACTTTCTTCGACGATGACTCATAATTGGTTTATCAAAGACGACGGTAAACCTTAACGGTTCATAATTTCATGGTAATTCAGACGGTATTCTTCGAACGGTAGGCACGCGGAATGAAGTCGATTTCGATGGAAGATTTATTCGCAGCCAGGTGTGATTGCAGAGTGCATCGAGAAGCGAGCGCTGCCCTTCGTGTTTATAGCTGGCACTTTCGAGCGGACGAGGCCGAATGCGAACCATCGAGCGGAAAATGTTCGTCCGTACGCTTCTAGCCTGCGTTTGTACCAAGAATTCGAAGTACCTGACACAATGGTGGAATTCAATGGCAAGAATGAGGACTGCCCTGGGTAGAACCCATGAAAACTCGTATTTCTGCACATTCTTGTAGAAATTTCTACATTTAATACTAGATCAGACATATTCAACTTGCGGCCCGTGAGCCACATGTGGTCCACTTCTTTTTCTGTGATGTTTATAGGTTTTACATAGGAACTTGTACTTATATGTTTAACAGCTTAGAAAATTTCGTGGCTACTTTTTTATATTATATGTATTTACAACACATAGATAGAACGCATAAAAAATTAACATATTTTAATAAATCAAATTTGTAAGAGAGGAAAAACTATTACTTTTATAAATTATTTTAATAAATTAATGGCATAAAATAACACTTAATCACATAAAATAACTCTTCAAACATAAATCATAACTTCTAATACGTAAATTAAATATCTATCGTAAAACTATTTATCTGTTCGCTTCTAATCTCTCTAAACAACTAACTGAATATTTATAAAAAATGCTGCTCGTCGTTCGGACGACAAACGAACGCGAGTCAGTCGCCGCAGCGGCGACGTACATAGTCGGTGTTACATTCATATAAACATTAACACTCTTATCAATAAGTACTTTGAAAAAGGGTGAATCAAGCGGCGGAAAATTTGATCGATTGGGTGATTTACGTTTATTCACATAGACGTAGAATATTTATTTTATGACTCTTATATAAACTTGGAGAATTTTTTGAAAAAATTGTCTACCAGTCATTTTGACTGGTTTGGTAGTTCTCGTGTTACGTGATAGATTTGAACACTAATTGCGGCTTGTTTCACATTCGTCGAATTTTATTGATATGGTAAATATTTTTGATTATCATGGTTGCATTAAATCTACGGGCATTAAAATTATTAGACAGGAATATAGAAAATAAGATCTTTGAAAAAGAGTGATCAAGCAAGGTGGTCAAGAACATAGAAGACAAAGAAGATGATCAGTCAAGTAACTTTTGTATTACAAGATTCACGTGAAATATCTCCTGCATTATTACTGTACTAGAGAAATGTTTATAAAAAGTAACAATTCGGCAATTTAACGGCTTCCATATTATCTATTGTTAATTATGGTTTCGTAAATAAATATGTAGCAAATTATGCACCAGAAAGGTTGCAAATGTTGCACACTGCTGTGATAATGTGGTGAGTGTAAAATAAATAAATTTTGAAACATAAAATGTAAATAAGTCTTCCTTAGTAGTGGCAGTGAGGCGATTCTATCATGTTAGTGAGGAGATTTTATCATTTTAGCTGCGATAACGCAACGTGAACGCAATTCTGATTACTTATTTTCTAACAATCCTTTTACTTGACTTATCTATCGATCTTTGTTGAATATTTCACAATGCAGAGTGGTAAGTGTACTTTTACTTTGTCGATATCTGAAATCACTTTTTGCGGAAATGAAGTCTGGAACAAGAATATATTGTTCCATAAATTCGAATTATTTCATAACGAGGAATCATCCTTTTCCTCTTTGTATTATGACTCACATGCTTAGAAATGTTTATATAAAACAGGAAAAAATGTGCAATAAAAATACGTATATTATAGCTAGACCAAGTAGGAATCAATTAACCCATTTGCATCACAAGAGCATATATGCGCGCACTTTTTCTAGTCACTATCATCGAAACGCATTTGTGCATTCACATTGTGAGTGAATAGCAACACAAACGACCAGTCTAAATTATTTATACAACATTCGTCGATTAAAGTACGATATCACTTTTTGGAATACTATTAGACTTAAACTTAATATGAAGAAATTTGATAGTAAAGATATATTTTTGAGTTTGTCACATGATGCAAATGGGTTACTTCTATTACTCGAATCTTTATCGCATCAACACATTACTAATCTAAGGAAATGTGACAGATATTGATAACATCATATAAATCAACGGCTAATTTTGTCTTAAAAGTTTTATACCAAAGAAATTCGTATGATTAGTAAATAAAGTTAGTTGGAAATGTTAAAAATATCTCATCACCCAAACAAACGCACCTATATCGCCCTAAAATCGCAAAGAATTATAGAGACTCTATTATTAACTATACAACATTTGTTATAATACTTAATAATAGAATCTCTATAAAATTAAACAAACCCAACTTCTTCAGTAACTCTCAAAATAATTATATTTAGCAAAAGCATCTTATGAATCCTCGTCTCACCAAGTCACCTCATTTCATACGAATGAACTCGATATTGCAAGGGGTTAAAAGTTCTGCATGCAGCGATATCCTGTCAGTCGACTGGAACGATTCTCGCAACACCCTTGACGAATCCGTGACTCGTAGAACCAGAGAAACACGATTTGCGAGAGGATAAACGGGAATATCGAGGAGCCATGCTGTAAAAGAGAGAGAAAGATATAGAAAGGGAGAATTTTGCGTGGAGAACGCAAGAGAGGGACGCTAGAAAGGGAACGCGCAGGGAAAGAGGAAGAGGAAAAGGTACGCTTTTCAGTCGATTCAATAGATTTCGGTCCGAGCGACTTTTTTTCCGTGCTCGAAGCGAACAATGGGCCAGACGGAAACCATGGCCGAGCTTAAAGATCTCCCGTGTGTATACGTCTATACGAAACTTTGGATTTGTGTCCATGGAGTTATATATACTTTTATAAGCAGATATAGGGTGTATCGATGTATGTACGTGTGCCAACTGGAGTTTCGATGATTTTAACCCTCTGCACTTAAGGAACCTCTCGTAGGAACATTAACCCCTTGCCGTACAATAACGAGTGACACTCGTGATGCGGTAAATTGGATAGAAAATTCTCTAGTTGTGCAAATCCAATCAAATATAAGTGCGACACGACACGATGAAATGATTTCTATAACATCGCTTTACATTAAATTGTACGATATAGCAACCCGAGTCGAAAATTTCAGCCCAAGATCCTCCTAAATTACCAAATAACTTAGGATATTTAGGTTGAATATGGAAAAATATGTTACATATATAAAATAATGCAAATTTTAATTCCACAATCGCCCTAAACTTGTTCATTTTTGCCAGTTTTGCCTAGTTTAGGATCAATTTAGACTTCATACAGCCCAAAATAATCCTCGGCATTCTTATTTAGAAAATGAATCTAAGCCCAATATTAAGCCATACATTCTATAATGAGGAGTTTTAGAATTGGATTGGAATTGGAGTGATTTTAGGAGATTTAGAATTTATATGGAATATAATGATAATTTAATTCCTACTTGCTCCTGAAAGCCCTATTTTTAGAATATGAGTCGACAGACTTGGAACTTCTGAAATATTTTTAGGGGATGTCAGATTAAATTGGAATAAAAATTTTACCTGATCAGTCCATATAACTCCTAAAAATCATATTTACAGGACTTTGAGGCGCGTAGACACACTACTTAAGGATTTTGAGGTTCAAAATGGTATACATAATTAAGCGGCAAATGAGAAATCAAAAGAATCTAGGATTTGAAGTTTCTTTTTAGGCTGGACTTTTCGACTCGGGAAGAATCCCTGATTAATTTTTATTTTATCAATTTAATTTCGAATTATTGCGGTAGCAGATACTCAAGAAATCGCACGGCAAAGGGTTGACACTTGGATAACGGACATTTATTTTGTATCTTTTTATTTGATATCTTATAGGGACTCCACCCCCTAAAGCTGTAAATACATAAAGTAACCATTACAGTTAAAGCGAAAAAATACAAAAAGAAAGCAGAAAAACGAAGAAGAACTTCCATAGAGCACAAATATATCAATATCCCTCCATTAAGTGACGTTCGCCACTGGCATTCAGTTGGAAATGCGTTTGCCGCAGATCACACTATATTTGCAGTAGGTTTAATTGAATACAGTGCTTGATTGCGGTGGTCCACACAGAATGTATGAAATAAATCAACCGAGAAGTTTACACGATGTCCGGTAAACGTTTAACCAGATGTAAATTGTTCGATTGTTCATGTAATTATGAATTGAAAAATGATTGTCCTCCACATTCTGTAACATCGGTTTCTCGTCAGAATTCGTGCGTGAGGCATGTGCGACACGTGACAGCTCACGCGATGTACCTACATATGTACACGCTGGTGAGAATTTTATGAACTTTTGATGCCTAGTTGCGAAAATTGTACCGTTTGCTGTTATGGATACGTATGTTGTATTCAATGAACCTACTGGGTAGTTTACATAATCCGCTGCAGATGTGTGAGTAGAGGTAGATTATGCAATTGTTTTATGTAATTATGAAGTGAAAAATTATTCTTGCCGTGGGTGGATGTTGTCTACAATACGTCAAGCTTGTGTGACAGGAGATATTGTGAAGGGTGATATATTTTTGATATTTTTGAAAATTATTATCGATTGCGATAATGTATACAGGCGGCCCTTGACTTTCGCACATAATTGGTTCCTGAAAATGTGTGCAAATGTTGAATTTTCGAAAGTACAGGGATACAGAAAAAATATTGAAAATTCTATGTTAATTGAACTTGAGGTTCTCTAACATCTAATAGTCAATACTAGAAACTATATTACAATGTTAGAAAACTCGGCAATGGAGAGCGATCTACAGCATTCCTTAAGGATGATTTGTTTGTATATTAAGAGCGATGAGAATCCTATGAAAAAATTATATATTATTCTTATAAGTCTTCTGAAACACCTCAAAAAATTAGAAATTTTTTCACAAGCTCGTTCAAAAGTTATAACATTTTTAAATTATAACAAATTTACACGTACGTAAATGGAAAACATGTTATCAGGGCAAGTTAGAGTAAAAAAAATCATTGAAAATACGATTCGAAAAATCTACAAAATTGTAAACTAGTAGATTAAGTATCTACAAAGCACATAAGCAATTAACATTTAGTGGTTTCAATATTATTTATAGAGAACAATAATAAAAAGAAGTGATATTTATGGTATAATTGAATGCAGAGCGTAATTCACAGTGAAAACATGGCAACCTCGCAAACAGCTACGGGAAATAAAATTAAACTCGACTATAGCAAATTAAAAATATGCTATAGGCTATGTTACAACGTGAATTTAAATGTTACTAAAATGCGTCGAAAAGTTGGAGCGATCAAAATCGAATCACTCACGACTACCAACTATTAAAATGTTGCGATGTTGTCACGTTTCACCAGATAAAAATTTAACTTATTTTATTTAATTTATTTAAATAAAATCAAATTTATGATTTTCTGTGGTATATATCAGTCTTCTAATTTTTATTTAAATACATTGAGAAAATTTGTATTAGTGTTTCTTGATGTAAAAAATTTACGTATTTTTTTTTTAATAGTTAAATTGAGGGTACAGCTACTGTTAAAAGTTTTTTTTATGATTGTGACAAATATCAAAAATTTCATTGAACAATTAATTAAAATCAAAGGAATTTGATATTGATATTAAAAATAAGCTTGGGAACAAAAGACATTTTGTTAAAATGCCATGTTTTAAAAGATATTGAGAGATAATGGTTTAATCAAAATTTCACATACTCATGTCTCCGATTGTACCTACAAATCATCCTTAACAGGAAGCAAACATTTTTTAAAATAGCGACAGAAATCTTTAAAAAATTGAATTTTTAAAAACGTGCGAAATAGTGAATTGTGCGAAAGTAGAATGTGCGAAAGTCGAAGGCCGCTTGTACGTGGTACTTGTTATATAAGGTACGCGATCAGTTTTAATGCATAGTACTTCAGAAATATTTGAGCAGAGTGCAATAATAGGCCGATATTATTTCTGTGTAGGTGGGTGACGTTGACGGCGCGTGACGTATACGCGAGACAATCTGGTGAGCCCGATATATTTGTCCAAAAGGATTGCATAAAGATTTAAAGCATGTTCATTAAGATTGCAGTAGCTTCTAATACGTGTATATTCTATCCATGTGTAACTTATGAAATCAGGCAGCCAATAAACTTATAGTTTGCCCCAAATATGTGATGAATCTTCAGCATATAATAAAGTATTATATACTTTTAAATAAATTTTGTAAATTTATAATGGACTTTTGAAAGATTATATCTGTTTAAAACTCTGCATGCTTAGAGCGATGCAAGTATTAAATTAATTAATCAGTCGGTATAAATAATACACCATAACCCTGTGATGAGAATATATCAACTAGAAAATCTATTAACTGCAAAATGAAAAATTAATATTGAATGCATGTGAAACCAAAAGTATCATATTTTTTGTATTAAATTTTACGAATCTTTAATATACTCTTTTAAACATTACTTCCATTTGCAATATCGTAAACATAGAATACATTGTATATTAAATAAATCAGTTATTCGATATAAATAATGCATGACAATCGTGCGATCATGATCCATTAGCATGGTAACTATAAAACAAAAAGTTAATATTACATAAATTTGAAAGCATGTATTAAAAAGTTGCATACACGCGAAATTGTGTGACACCAAACGTGCCACAGTTCTCGTACTTTTCACAAACCTTTAATACAACTTTTTAAGCAATATCCCCATTTGGCATATCATAAACATAGAATCCATTACGTATTAAACAAATCACCCAATCAGCATAAATAATGCATCATAAACGTACGAGCACAGTAAACCATCAATTTCATTATGAAATGGAAAATTACTGCCGCCGCGTGTGATGTTGATATCCCCATTGGAGAGAATTTCACAAACTTTTGATACGCACTTGCGAAAATTGTGAAAGGGCAGTCGTCGGTGTCTGGAGGGGCAGTCCAAGTGGAGGAGTACACAATTCGTAAACGTTGCGCTCTCCTCTCTTCTCATGGGCCCACGAGGGAGAAAGTCAGTCGACATCGATTACGTATAACAGTCGGGAGCCGAAGGTCCCCCAGCTGTTCTTCCGTCGAGAACGATGGACCAACGCCTCTTTTCGAGCTTCTTGTTCGATGATGATTATGCGATAGGTTTTGTTCGTAGTTACTTGAAAGCGAAACGTTGTGCTTTGTTTAGCGCTATGAAAAGCTTTCCTTTTCTTTTATATTTTTCGGCTCTAAGTGCTATAGTCATTCCACCTGGGACCCACTGTTTTAGATGTTTGTCGAACTACCCTGTCTGTCATATATTAAACATTAAATTAGAAAAAACTTTTTAGACGTGACAGGGGAGGTTTGAAAATTGGAAAAATTAGTTGCAAGTCTGCGTTCTTAATACCTTACACGTTATAGCCCTCTCCGACTTACCATTCTTTTTGTTTTACACTTTGTGGATTTAATTGCTACCTTCTTTTCAACTAGGATCTAGTGCTTTAGATAGCTGTCAAATCGAGTCTGTGATACATTAAATATTAAATTAGCAAGAACTTTTTAGAAGCGACAGAAGAGGATTTGAAGTTGGAAAAATTAATCGTAAGTCTGCGCCCTTAAATCCTTACACGTTATAGCCTTCTCCGACTTACCATTCTTTTTGTTTTGCACTTTGTGGATTTAATTGCTACCTTCATTTCAACTAGGATCTAGTGGTTTAGGTAGATGTCAAACCGAGTATGTGATACATTAAATATTAAATTAACAAGAACTTTTTACAAGCGACAGAAGAGGATTTGAAGTTGGAAAAATTAATCGTAAGTCTGCGCCCTTAAATCCTTACACGTTATAGCCCCCCTCCGACCATTATTTTTGTTTTACACTTTGTGGATTTAATTGCTACCTTCATTTCAACTAGGATCTAGTGGTTTAGGTATATGTCAAACCGAGTCTGTGATACATTAAATATTAAATTAACAAGAACTTTTTAGAAGCGACAGGAGAGGATTTGAAGTTGGAAAAATTAATCGTAAGTCTGCGCCCTTAATTCTTTACACGTTATAGCTCTCTCCGACTTACCATCCTTTTTGTTTTGCACTTTGTGGATTTAATTGTTACAGTCATTTTAACCAGGACGTGTTTTAGATAGCTGGGCCCGTAATTCCTCGCACTTTATAATTCCCCTCCTACAATTCGTTTTGTTTTACATTTTTTTACTTGAATTGTTGCGATCATTTTAACTGGGATCTACTGTTTTAGATGGATGTTAAACCGAGTCCGTGATATATTAAACACCAAATTAGAAAAAACTTTCTAGATGTGACAGAGGAGAATTTAAAGTTGAATGCACTAACTGCAAGTCTGTAAGTTCTGCAATTTATAACAATTTCCTATCAGAAATATCATTTATTTTAGGACAATTGCTATTTATTTCCCCGTTAGAAAATATAGGAACAATATTACATTCTTCATTATAACATTCTCAAACTGAACGATTTTTCCAATAGGAAACTAAATGTTCACATATAATGTAAATCTCCGATGAATCGGAGAATATTCAATTAAGAATACAAACAATTATGTGAACTGCAGTTAATTATGGAAAAAAAAAACTTGAATAAACATGCAACAAGAACGAATATGGGAAAACAAGTAAAATAGCTCCACATATTCAACAAAAAGAAGAAAATCGCAGATTCAGCTGATACTTGGGACATAAAAGCTTTAGATACAAAATATCGCAATTTATACGCTGATCATTATTTCACATTGCTTTAATCATTGCAATATTTATCGTGAGATAAATATCGTACACTTCTTTGCCTTTTGCAAATAATCAAATATAATTCGTTTAACTCTTTGAGGTATGGGAATTCAGAAAATAAAATCACCCATGTTGCATGTGCATTTTTTTTCTTTTAATTTAATAAAGATTGCTTTATATCTATTATCAAAGTTATATAATAATATAAATTTTCGAGGTGGGACAAAAAATATCCTACCATGCATATTCACGCCTTGAAGAGGTGCGACACTTTTAATCGCACTATGCCTCAAAGAGTTAAAGCAGAATTCTCAGTTTTTCGCCACTTCTAACTGCATCCTACCCTAGAACTGTTTACTGCTCTTTTGCAGTGCAATTGACCGTCAATCACGAGTAATTTGACTCCGATTTGGATGCGTTTAGTAAGCATTCCTGGAAAATTCAGAATATCTCTCATTCGACAACTTCACCGGAGATGGTTCTGGTCAACTCGGTCACCCTCGGTCGAACCTTGCCCGAAAGATCGATAGCGGCTCGTAGTAGCATTTCTATTTATACGTTAGCAAGGCTCGACATAACCAGAGATACGATCTTCGATATGTGTTAGATAGAATCTTCATGTTCAACTCTAGTGCGCGAAATCGCAAAAATTCATAGCCGAGTAAGTATACCGATGTCACCGATAACAGTCAACTCGATGGAGTTGCATTGAGTTTGTGAGTGTATAAAATAAGTTATTTATATTTTTGACGACGTGAAAAAAAATTGTTCGTAGTTATAGAGTAATTTTGTAATTTTTAACACATTCGGTAACAAAGTCTGGTATGAATGTATAGCCCACAATGTTCTTTGTTAGAATATGTCTTAACCCGCTGCCCTACTACTTTTTTTTTGACTATGCAAGCAACAGTTCAAAATCGCTGAAACGAAAATTCGTTTTGAAAGTGGCAGAAGTCACTTGATTACAATGAAAAATAGTGATTTTTCAATGATTATACGAAATTATTTAGATGGAAAAAATTGAAGCGTCTAGGTGCAAGAGAATCAATATTTTCAAATCTGTTGAAACGAGAATCTTAAATATCTCAATTTAAAGAACAACTGATACATGCCACTTTCAAAATAAACGGCTCATATATCGTGTACTTCAGCATATTACGAATGGAGTGGAAACAATTCTATCGCCTCGTGTCCCAGTAATATTTTGAATTTAACAGATTTTGAAAAACTTCCAAATTTTGGCACTCCTTTTTGCGCGCCACGAATGTCATTCGTTGTGTTAAGGTCAGGGGTTAATTGACAGTGATCTTCATTGCCTAATAATGTGATAATGTGTAGAACGAAAATATTTTAGTTCTATTTTGTTGTTTATACCTCAAATATGTTGTTCAAATCGTAAACTGATAACGTTTATTAGCATTCATTCAAACATACATTTATCACTAAATTAATCCAATAATGGCCTGTACATTTCTTGTTTGCAATTTTCAAAGGGTTTTAATTAAAGGTTCATATTTATAACTCGGGATGTCGCATATATGCAGTGATGGTAGCGAAAGCGTTAAAAATGAAAGAAAATTTATGCAAACATTATTCCAGAATCTTGAATTTTTTAAACATAATCGGCTTTTTACGATGAATTACTTACGGTATGAATATTTAAGCCTTGTGATTTCCCTAATTTTCTATCAGGTAAAGGAAATTAATTTCATGAAATTTGCTATCCCTGCTTGCAAAACATTTACATACATATGTATAACAGTTAGTTTACTAATTTTTTAAATAAACAAATATTAATTATATTTAAAAAGAATTTTCTAGTCTATATTTACGACACTTTTTTGTATTATGTATAACAAATCATGCTAGCAAAGTTTTTCTACAATTGTCGTGTCACCCTATACACAGACACTCCCTATAGAAAAAAAGTATAATACACGCAATCCTGTAAAGGTCTTAAGGTTAATAAAAACATGATAATATATAAATAGTTACAACATTCAATTAAACCAGAATGATTCAAATTGTACTTTAAACCATTCCCAAATACCTAACAGCAAACTATAAACAAATTAAGCCGCAAATGGATTAATGTTCTATTCAAGTGCATCAAGATAAACCACTTCATACCAGTTAGTATCGTTTGCAAGGTGTCATCTTTCCTAACCACTGAATTACTCGTCCATCCGTTGCAAAATCAAAGACAAATTTTAATTCAACGGAAACACGCGGCGGACAAGTTTACAAGTGTGACGTGTATACAATTTCACTAAAATTCGAACGAAACACAGTCGAGGAAAATAAATGACACTCTATCCTTTCGGCTTGGGTTACTTCTCTCTCGTGTAACCGCAAAATGCATACGTTCTATCAACCACAATGGCATTTAACCAAGGATCGAGCTTTATCGCAAGAAATCACAACGGAACATCGTGAAACGTGACAGTGTTCTAATGTGCTTCGGTTAGCTTTATTATTATGCGAACAAAAACGTTAATAGAATTCTCCATTGCGATGACAAAATTGCACGTGTAAAAAGCAGACACCTATTTGATAAAGGAGCAAGATAACAAAAACGCCGAGATCTTCGGCTAGACTCTGGAATAATCGGATATTGTCGGTGTGAAGGCGCCGTATGTAAATTAATACCTATTCAAATTAATAGGTGTCACTAATGGGTACGGATTGTTATGTAAATCTTGCCTGATACAGTATGATTGTAGATCAGAAATAATGCCTGTGATTTATTGTAAATACGGAATCTAACGGATAACAGACAACGGTAGATCAATAAATCAAGCGGCATTGTGTCTCGCAGGAAAACATTTTCCATCAAACCTACCTAACGTTACTGGGGACAACGGAGTTTCGGGAAACAGATGCGTTGTCTGCTACTCCCATTGAATTAACATACAAAATGGCTTTCTACATTTTGATCGATCGATTATCGTACGATTAGTTGTATAGCGTACGCAATGATGCTTACAATGAAATTAATTATTAATTATTGCCATGGATATTCCATGGTCATTTTAACCGAATCGAAATTTTAATTAAACCTTACATTTCGTATTATCAAATTTTCATCCGGTCATTTGATATGTATTTCGATGAAGGGGATTTTGTATTTTTTTCATTTTTATTAATAAAATCAGGTAATTGTATTAGCAGAAATATTATATGACATATTCACTTAACAAATTGATGGATACCATAGAAGTCTAAAGTGAAAACTCTTTTAAAATTCTGTTCAGCATATAAATACAAATAAACATTGCAGAATGTATAATTGCATTTGGTATTCATGTAACAAAATATAAATTAAATAAGATGGAATAACTTTGGAGTTGAGCAGATTTACTTCTGAAATAAATTATTTATTATTTTATGGCCAGACAAATAGCGTGATTTAATAGCGTTCGTCTTTGTTATTAAAGAAATTCATCATAAACATGCAAATTTACGATCTAATCAAGTGTTTTGACCCTTAAATTTTATAAAATTTCAAAATGATGTTAATCGATTTGGCCTTTGAATGACTCAAACGTACATTGTAAACGTTTATGGTGTTCTACTTTTAATGCATGTGTTGCCGGGAGCCCATCTGGCTTAAACGAACAGTCAAGGTGTTAACCCTTTTCCTACCAACGTAGGGGTAGCTATAGTTATTCGCCACTGAATGCTATTTATATACCACGGGTTATTATAGTCGCTACGAAAATTGTTCGACCAACAACAAAATTGCATTATCTTTCAACCAATATCCAACACTTTACACGACATAACTAAAAAAGCGTTCGAAGTTTCGACAAATTACATCCATAATTTTAACGGTTGCTATACGATAGCGATCCATGCATGCCCATCTGTGCCTCCGGCTCTTCGATTGGATTCTACCATAGTGCTAGGGTTAAGAGCCAGCCAATTATAGTGAAATTATTACAACTGCTTAATTATACGATAAAACAGAATACCCATAATAACACTCTCGTTATTGGTTAACAAGAATATCCAATAAATATTGCACCCTTTCCTCATTTATTTTACTATTACCATCGCCCAGTAACATGAGCGCACGAAGAAACCAAGGTTCCCGAGACGTACTCGACACCGGAGTGCAAACGATTCGGTATCTTCTAGATAACGTTATTTCAATGGTGCAAAAAAAGACAGGATCGAAAGGATCAGGTCCAAAGATTTGGTACCTAGATATCCTATCTGTCGAGGATTTCTTTCACCAATGGAATCATATCGTACGCGCTGCTGTGTGCGGGCCTAGAAAACGAAGAGACGTAAGCTCGATTAGGCAGGATCTACGAACGTGTTCGACGTATTATAACGATTTAAACTGGGACATGTGCCAGCACTGAGGGGGCGAGGACAGCACTCTTTATCTTTCTCTTACTCTGGTTTCCTATCCTCTCACTTCCTCGCCCTTCCTGACCAGTTGACAATGAGGGAGAACGACCCTTCGCGAGCAGGGAAACAGCTGTTGGCCGATGATGAGAAAAGGACGGAGGTTTGGGATTCGGAGAATGGCAGAGAAGGCAGACGGAGTGAAAAAAGAGGTTACCACCTGGCTTACCTGGCTTATGCTTACCTGAAAACCGACGTTCGTATACCTGCGAGAGCATTCTTTTGTGCGAGGCTCGGGGCACGCACCTCAATTCTCAGACGTGCCACACAACTGCAAGCTGCTGAATTGTAGTTGTGTTGCTGAGAAAGATGTTTTGGGAATTATCTTGCGTGAACTCGAGGTCACCCTGACTACGAATTGCAGTTCTTGTTGGGTTGCTAGTGCTACCGATTCTAGAGACCCATGGGACTTTTGCATGACGTTGACGCTTTATTGACTCGGTAGTTGTTCCTCTTTATCAAAGGGTTTCATCAAAACCGAGGGAGTTGGCGCAGCGACTAGTATTTCACAGATTAAAAATTATACTTCTGTTTGCAGTATTTCGTAGGTGGTATGATGTGTTATTACTTCTTTTCATTTTGAGATTAATGATTAAGGATCGATATCCTGAGTCGTAAGTCCAAGTCAGTGGGTAATTGCTGCTATATGTCGTGTATCACCGCCTGTCGTTCAAAGACAACTTGACACTGTATGGAGCTTGTAATATAATTATTCTTGTTAGAATTAAGGATTATTACAAATTAATATTTCTCAAGTTTAGCATTGTAATGAAAAATGTTTTCTTGGTATAAATTCGCAATAGATGTCTCTGTTTGTGTGAGTTTTATCTTCCAAATGATGTAACTGTAAGTTGAGCACTTTTGTTGTTGATTGTTAATTGTTATATCTAAAAATATTTCCCGCGGATCATTATAACTGCATTTCAAAATATTTCGTAATTAACATAAAATTGTCGTATATGGTTCTGCAACATGAGCTTTATAATTTCTTCTAGAACGGAATAGTTTGCTTCAGGATTGTTTTCTGTGGCCCCGTTTCCGGTCCGTGTGAAACCAGATGCGGTTGTGTTTCCGTGGATTTTGTCGATTCGAGTTTTCACGATCGATAAGACCCTTCTCAATTTCAGACTACATGGAGGAGGCAAACAGATGGCGAATAACCATGCCGGATCGACAAAATTATCATTAGCTCATAACGGAAAGCGAAATGGGATTTTATGGCGGTACATCTGACCTGCCGAACCCTTTCTCTCCCATCGGGTCTGATTTTATCGCGTCTTTGAAATAGTTTCCTGGAGGTCTATCGAATTTTAGAAACCGTGCCATTCGTTTTTAGAGGTAAATACCCGTTAAATACTAATTCACTGTCTACAAGGTCAGCAAATTACCGTTTTCACACATTTAACGTCTTTGCAGTACCAGTATGCAAGTGTGAACTAATTATTTCATGACTTTGTATTATGATTTAAGAATAATGGTAGTAAATTTCGATAAAAAAAATTTATAAATGGATATGAAGTCAATATGCGAGAGAGGCAGAGACGAACACTTTTTTCCCATTGGTACTGATTTTATCGCGTCTTTGAAATAATTTCTTAGAGATCTAATGACTTTTAGAAACCATGTCATTCGTTTTGGAAGGGAAATATCTATTAACACGTTGACTGCCATGGGGGTCACCGGTGACCGGCACTATTGAATTCAAATCACTATTGAAATTTCATATAACTTTGAAATTGTAATATTAACGAATTTCCTAATACATTCAGTATTTAAATACTGGAGTTCAAAAGATACAATGTTGCTAAATACATATCTCTTTGTATCTTTAAAGTTTCTGCTCTACAAAGATGGAATTTTTAATTGGAAAAGTATCACTTCAGTAGAATTGATTAAACGATCGAAATATTAATGGCGTTCAATGTGTTAAAAACCAATTTGTTGCCTGTAAGTTCAGAAAATGACCGTGTCGTCAACTTGAGAGTTTTTGCAGTAGCAGTATATAAGTGTGAACTAACTATTTCGTATACTTATATTATGATTTAGGAATAATCGTGA
This sequence comes from Cerceris rybyensis, assembly GCA_910591515.1. Taxonomy (NCBI): domain Eukaryota; kingdom Metazoa; phylum Arthropoda; class Insecta; order Hymenoptera; family Crabronidae; genus Cerceris; species Cerceris rybyensis. The sequence continues at coordinate 35,565,073 of OU342789.1, forward strand.
TAAATTTCGAGCAATAAATTGAATAATTGTATGTGTTTAAAGTCAACAAACGAGAAAGACGATATTTTCACCGTCATAATGCGCGCCGTGCTTCCTGATTTTCATTTCTTTACAAAACATTTATTACAAAAACTGACATGACATAATTTATAACGAACTTAAGACTAGGACGTGAGCGAATGAGATAGTATAGCTAAATGAATACAATTTATGTAGGCATTCCACGTAATGCCTCTTGTAACTTTTTCCTCGCCAAGGCGACTCGGTCTTCTTGCCGTTTGATGTCTTCGTCCGCTATCGTGACAGCCTGAAACAAATACAATTGCATCGATTAGATAAGCTAACGTTTAAAATTCATGTCGAATCGTTGAAAGTATCTCTGCGTTTCTTGCAATATGCCCTTTCAAACCTCCGGTACATTAATTTATTTACTTATTCGTTTAAATAGGGTGTGCAGGTTTAAATATTTATCATATGTATGTCTATTAAATTTCAAGATATTTAAAATGACACCCTATCTGATATTTTAATATCAATTCTACCTGTACAAGGGGTTGATCGGGATTAAGAAATACCCCGGGATTCTTCTCCAAAGCTGTTTTTGAACCCGTCTGTCCCGTGACAGGTTGAGACGACACATGTAACGCGGTAGCAACGCTTTGGAGCAATGTATCTTCCGTAATGTATGGACCCACTGGTTTCAGTGTTTTCGGGAGATCCATTGCATCAAATTCGTAACCATCTGGATCGCAAGCTCTTAAACCTTCTAGACGTTTCTCCCAAAAGAGCTAGAAAATTATAAGTGTAAGTCATTTTCAAATAGTAATACTTCACACAAACAAAATATAAACCTTCCACAAAAGCAAGAGATATTTGCATCGTCTCGCAGGCAAAATTGCAGTATATTAATTGTTGTAAACTTCTTAAAGGATACATTTATAATGTTATATTTAACGAGTAGAAAATGAGTGAAATCCAAATAAAAATAGGAGTCTACAAAGTGTAACAATATTTTTGTACATTGAGTTAAAACATTATTCTTTTAATTATTTCATGTATCCGATGTTCTTGCATTGTAAAGATTTTTCTAATTAGACATGCACTACATAATTGTTTCTACAATGGTTCAGAGTTATGAATAATAGATGCCAAAAGTTTTTGTAAAACTTTCTGAATTTATCGAGAGGAAAAGAACGTATAATGATGATTCCATAAGCACACTGAACATTGTTACCTGCTTAGGCTTATCTTGGGAGCCGTATTTGCCATCAGTTTTATCGGCTCCTTCCTAAACGAATGATGCGATGATTGTACACCATGAGAATTTACAAAGGATCACATTAAATGATATAAAACGATCCGTGGATCATATTTTCGCATTCTCAAGTTTTTTTATATAATTATCTCAAACAATAATTTCATGGGTTAGGAGGGTACAATGCGATTACTAACAGTGAAATAAAACAGTCAAGATATATTAATCAAACGACAATAAATAACATTGTGTAAAGGGACAAGGGGTAAGAATCGATGTATATATATATATATACTTGTACAAAATATTTTCCTTCTAGAGGTAGTAAAAACAAAATTGCCAAGGTCAGCGAGTGCTAACGTAGTTTACTGTATTATGTCAATATATAGTGTGTACGCATATCTTGTAAAACACCCTAACCTGTTTTGGTTTTTCTTGATTCCCATGTTTGATGTCTTTAACCTTTCCCTCTTGTGTCTTATAGATAGTTACTGGCTGTTTAAAGATAGATGCTGTCTGCCTTATCGGTGGTACCAAAGATGCATCATTCCTTACACCACGGCTATGATGAATGAACATCACATAATGTTATTAGGGTTAGGATCCATTACAATTACTCAAATTCTATCGCAATTGTACCAAATAATGAGTGTAGTGTAAAATACAATAATATTCATCTAATGAAAGCGTTACTATTTGCTAATGTAGAAATTTTATTTTTTAGTTAACTATCAGATTTTGATAATTAAAATATACCTGTAATAGTAAACGTCAACCTTGCCCGTCGAGGTCAATTGATTTTGACTCTTCCTCGGCGCTTCGTCCCTCGTCGGCCAGTTCGTTGGCAACGCCGACGGGTACTTTTTTTTCTCCACTGACATGTTCATCTTGGCGATGTGTTTATTTCAACATACACTCGCACGTTCTTCAAAATTACTTAAATAATTAGCGAGCAAGCATACGAGCCAGTTTCTGGCGGCCATATTGATGCGCCCCGGTGATTTCGGGTAGGTTAGTTTAGTTACCGGTTCGAGAAATTACCTGCATGGTGGCAGGACCGTTCCCGATAATTTTGCAGGTATTTTTTTACCGAATTACTTGTAAATATAATTCGTATAAATTGTTTAAATCCTATTCAATCAACAGAACGATATAGCAAATTGCTCTTCTTCAATTTAGTATCCATGTTAAATCTTTACTTAGTACATTCGCTTTAATATATTTTGTTTCAATTATTATGATCAAAATCGAGGATTTTAAGCATTAAGCAAACTTCGAATATTTTTATATTTAAAGTTGAAGACAATTTTCATAAAAATCACTGAATATACTTATACATAATAAAGACAATAATAAATGATCGCTTTCAAACGACTAGTGCAGAAACTTATTAGTTGAAGGTCAAATTTTATAGATTACTAATAGAATTAGATTACTAATGATCATTCAAGTTGGGATGAGGGAAATAGGATCGATGGAAATAACAATGATAACATGAAACGTCTTATATATATAGATATAGATGATTTAATTGTCGAAAGAAACAATTTTCGCGTAGCCATAGGAACAACATGAACTGTGCTTGGAAAGGATTAACACTGCCTTTTTTTCTGTTAGAAACGCATTCTCATTACTTTCGTACACACGGAGTGCAAAATGCGAGCACGGAGACACAATTCAGTGATTACGGGGCACGATTATTATTGCGGGTGACGAATTGCGATTTCACTATCATTTTCTTGCTTTCTGTTCTTCCTGATGCATGTATGTGTATTCATGTATGTATGTATCGGTGTGTGTATGCGTGTCATTCACTGTAAAAGAATATCGATTCTGTACAAGTTAATCCATTAGGGATAATTAACTATTGAGTCTTCATGAGGTATCGTTGTTTCTATTGGTCTATAATCGAAGCTGTGCTCGTCGGTAATCCTGTTTTTCCTTTTTCTTTCTAACCATTTTTTTTCAAAGTAACTCATAGTCTTTGTTAATGTTAATCCTTACAGCGGCATACCACATATCGATTCTACGACGATCACAGCAATGTAAACGTGTGCCTTCCTGTAACAAAATATAAATCTCCATATGCATCCCCTGCTTTCACCATTCGGATCCGAATAATAACGCGCTATCTAGTACTCTAATTTCAAGTGCCACTCTATAGGCGCGAAGAGATATCGTTATCATGTACTTCGCGCAATTCGATCCTGCTGATATAAATTCAATTTATCGACTGAGTCGTTTCGATTAGTTAAAACTAGGGTCATGGTGGACAGTCACAAAAATATCTTACTGAATATTTTGTAAGGTGTGTCTATGAGCGTAGCCCGTGTGTTTTATTCGTGTAAGAGTGTGGTGCCTGGGGTTGGCAGTTTACGGAGCGCATATCTGGGCATTCGCTTTTTATATTCACCTATCACCATCGAATACCTGGGGATTTTGTTACGTGTGTACAGGAGTGAAAGTTTCATTTTTTTTTCTTTATACTAGCACAACGTGCAAGTACACCGTACATCGTTGGCTACAGAGATATCCTCAAACCGATGTAACTGAATGAAGGGATATCTTGAATGGGAATATATATATATATTATATTAGCGTTGTGTATACTATATTCTTCGTAATTGAACACCGTTTATCATTAACCGGCACGGACTGGCAGTCGTAAAATATACGGTTCGTAGAATGAGAGAATTTTTCATCGCTTAAACTGAAACCAGTTTGAGGTATCGCCTGTCGCGATCAATATGCGTTGCACCAATTACCCGTGCTTAACGTGGGATATAGAATTTTCATATTGACACCAATGATGGTACGACAAGAGAAGCACCAATCTCTCATGTCCATATATACATTTGCTATAGAAAATGGTAAGAGATCGAACGTATTTTCTTATCCTTCCGTGCTTTTCACAGATTCCCTTAGTCACCGGAACATAGAGAGTTACGATGGTAGTTGCAATATTGACGTTGAAGAGTAATGAAAGAATCAAGTTTACAACTCAGGTTACATACGAGTACAAATTATTACTCTTCGCAATGGAAATATGAAGGGTCACGCAATATCTCAACTTTTTTTCCTTTATATTTTTGTTTTTTTTTATCCTTAGTATGATCAAAATGATGAGTTCATACATACACGCACCTTCCTCGTTTCTTCTACGCGTGTCTCTTTAATATATTATGTATAATTCTGCAACACGACACACATTCCTACTTCGACGAGTTTAACACATGCTAGATCGATGCACCTTCGTACGCCATGGAGCATTTCGTCGTTCGTCGTCAATATCGAAGCACGAGGACGTCGCGCGCGGTGAAGCGCGGATAACAGTTTGTCAGGAGTCTCTCACAATCACACGTAAGATACTTAACCGTAAAGTTTCTATATTACATTAGCAACATATTACACAAGCGCGACTCCGTAGGAGAAGTCGGCCGATTCGCACATCACCTAATCAAAGAGAACAACGTACATGCATTCCCACTTCTCGCCGCGTTTCACTCTATGTATAACCATACGCTCTATACAAACTTAAATAATTAAACGTCTGCCACCTGTATGTATTTATATCTATATATCGTAACATCCCTCCGTAGTAGAGCAGTTCAATGTCTGTCAATCTTAGACGACAGCTGCTACACGTTTATCCCGAGCTGCCGAATAGAACACGTCGATGTACACTCAACCACTAAAACCGACTTCCTTCGTTATCATCAATTACACGGAATCGTTCCTTTCGAAATCCACCTCTGGCTCGTAAATTTTCATACATATTCAATGAACAGCCTTCCTTCTTCGTAGATCGAAGCCTTATTCGTTACTTTTTACATGCACAAATACTATAAAAGCGTAGTACATCCGATAATGTCCGACTTTTGAGTATGTCATCGTCAAGCGGGTAGTTCAGTATATCACTTCGTAAACAGTAGCTTTCTTGTCACCCGATCCCGTCACGATGTATTTATCATCGGTTGAAATATCGCAACTGAGCACCGACGACGATTCCTTCGACTGTAAAAAAAGCAAAGAGGATCTCGTTAACATCGAAAGTTTCTCATTCATTCGTTTATAATAGCATCGTAAAATGATGAGATAATTACCTGGAATATCGAAGCACCATAAGGCGTGCGCCACGCGTTCAACAAATTATCTTTCCCGGTCGAGACGAACCATTTACCACACGAGGCGAAACGTAACGATAGTACGCAGGATTCGTGCAAATGAAGTTGATATTTGTCCGGTTTGGTGGCGTGTAAAACCTCGACGTTCGAGTTCTCCATTCCTACAGCGAGCCACTCGCCGGTCGGGCAATAACCGAGAGAGAATATCTGCGACGTGAAATCGTGTTGCTGAAGTTGCCTGCCTTCTCGCAGATCCCATGAGCGCACGGTATTGTCAAGACCACCGGTCCAGAGTTTCGAGCCATCGGCGGAGATATCGATGCAAGAGGCACCATCTGTATGACCTTGGAATTGTCTGACCAGACTCTGATTCTGTAGATCCCATACCGCGATGTTACCGTCGCTGCAGCAGCTGAAGCAGACTTTCGAGTCTGGCGAAATTGCTAAAGCGTAACAGGCAGGAGCAGAGGAGGTCAACTCTGCCTTGATTCTTGGCGTTGGACTCGCCAAATCCCAGATGCTGAGATTGCTCGCTTCGCCACCTACTATCAGAGTTCTACCATCTGGCAGTAGTTTCACTGATCTGTTGGAAAAAGAAAAAGAAATTGTTAGTTAAGATTTTTGCTTGTATTTTTTTCGAATTTAAATATTATGAAGCTGTCGCGTAGAATATACTTTCTTAGGTGAATTTTGAATTTAGAAAAAATTTCTTGGAGGTGATAGGAGTTTGAACTCGGATCTACTGATTGAGTCTCTAAACCTTTAAATTCATATCCTCTACAGCAGTGATGACGAATCTTTTTGAGGGATAGGTAAAATGTTATTCATTATTTTTTTTAGTAATAGTTCGTGGTTCACCGAGTCAATGGTGTTACTTGGAAAGCGGGAGGGGAGGATGCTTAAAAACTGCTTTTCTTTCTGGTTCTCAATCGGAAATATTTTGTATAAATTCGACAGTAGATATATATACTTTACTTTTTTAGTATTTCTTATTGTCTGTTCTCTCTTTTATGATATAAAAAATAAGTTTATGAAAATCAACGCGTGGGTCATTTAAAAAGCCTTACGTCATAGGTTCGCCATCACTGCTCTATAGCTTCGTTAAAATTATAATTACATATGAAACGACAATTTAGTGTTTCCATTTTCCATTTCAACAACATCAGCTATTCTATTGAAGACAGTTTAAGATATATTTCAAATATCCCAACGCTTCGGGCATACCATAAATGTGTTATAGAAAAAAGCTTCCGAAAGTTTCCCCAAAAAGAAACCCGTGAAAATTGAAATGAGTTATTCATAACATCCCTTCGCTACGATAGTCCCGCATCAAAGAACTGACTAAAATAAATCAATTTTATATTTCCATAACTTGCAACCAACTTGATGTATACGTTGAGTAATATATCAATCAAGTAACCGCGCTACGTATCTCAGATATTAAAATCACTTAACAAAAAGCAAAGAGAAAATAACTATACTCTGTCAAAGATATCTAATGACTACGCGACAGACGGTATCCGCATAATTTACTTGCAAGTAAATCATGCTCGTTACACCGCTGAAAGTGTTAACACCTCGTGTGGCTAAACGTTTAACTAACCTGATATAGTTGTCTCGTTGCAAGCAATCAAGTTGCGAAACGGGTTTCGCGCTCCCACTGCCACCCTGACTGATGTCCCAGACCTTGACACATCCTTTGCCACCGGTGTAAACGTATTTAGTTGGATTTGAGATCGTTACGGCGCACACAACTTCGCCGTGTGTGAGAGTATTTATCTGGCGCGCATGACGCGGTATTCCTGGTCCAATTAGAGCATCAGGTGGAAAGGGCACTGGCTGCATTTGGCCTTCACTCGATACGTGGAAGCTATACGCTCTGTAAAGAAACGGATTTAAACTGATTAAGTACTTTTTATAACATCCTTGACATTCCTCTCCGCAATGAAGCGTTAACGTTGCTTGAATTTTTATCCGCAATTGTCTGAATGATCGGCGTATGCTGTCGCGTGTGCATATATTTTTATCATTTTATTTTATCATGCGACGCTGGAAAACAGTTTTGTATGATTTGACAGAAAACAGAGATAGATTCTTTTTTTTATTGTGTTCTTGGCTTCAGCTGCTATCGTTATTTTCCTAGGAGTTACAGTTATTGATGGGTTCTGAAGTACTGAATAAGGGGTACATTGTTAGATTCAGTTACTGAGATTATTTTTAGCTTTAATTGATGTAGTCTGCCAGTGTGTGCTGTAGTATAGTATTTGTCTGTCACTCTTCTTGCTTAGAGATGCTCCGAATCATAGAAAGAGAGTACTTCCTCGGATTCTTCAAAAGTAAGAGAAATATCACGTTAAATTGAAGATTTAAGAAAATTTTAATGTAAGAAAAATTGTGCTTATTCCACATTAACCAACCAGACATATACTCTATCAAAACTTTTTCCGCACGATTTCTTTCCAGCATCGCATAATGCTTGATAATTGAAACGATATTATAAAAAGACTGAGAGGAATTAAAATTAGTGGAAAGTGATGTTGAAAATATTGAAGTAAAAAGGACTTACGGTTTGCCACCCGGAACGCCAAGAGGTCCGAGAGGTGCTCTCATGCTTCCATGAGGATCGTAGAGTTGCTGAAGCGGCGGTCTTGTGGGATATCCGTTCAGAGCTGCCGGAGGATAACCCAACATATCCACGTGAGGTCCTGCGGGCGGATGATGCGGCGGCGGATAGTGTGGCGGATAAGGACCGACCGCCGAAGCCGAGACCAGTGGTTTGCTGGAACTCGATGGTTTCAGACCACCGGAACCGGAGCTGCTACCACCTGTCGACCATACATTCGTCTTTAGGCTTAGAATCGCTTTTAATTATTCTCTGACCTATGGTCATGGGAGATATGCTCTCATCGTTAACAACTGGCGTAAAGAAATATAAGAAGGTCAAAATACACTTTTACTTTCTTTTGTAATAAGTAGGAAAAAACTTTTAATTGAAAAATGCGAGTTTTTATTAAATTTGTGGGAGTGGAGCATAGTTTTCCATTCATTCGTCTTTAGGCTTTCAATCGCTTTTAATTACTCTCTAACCTATGGTCATGGGAAAAATGCTCACATCGTTAAGAACTGGCGTAAAGAAATATAAGAATTTACTTTCTTTTATAATAAGTAGGAAAAAACTTTGAATTGGAAAATGCGATTTTTTATTAAATTTGTGGGAGTGGAGCATAGTTTTTCATACATTTGTCTTTAGGCTTTCAATCGCTTTTAATTACTCTCTAACCTATGGTCATGGGAAAAATGCTCACATCGTTAAGAACTGGCGTAAAGAAATATAAGAATTTACTTTCTTTTATAATAAGTAGGAAAAAACTTTGAATTGAAAAATGCGATTTTTTATTAAATTTGTGGGAGTGAAGCATAGTTTTTTATATTATTGCACATAGTGGGGTAATGATTTGACATAGATTTCAAAGTAAATGTCCGACTTTCGATTTAAATGTAGATTTGGACTCGTCTACGATTTCCTGCAAGACTTTTTATTACAAACGAAATATTTCATTAAGTATTATTGTCTGTCACCATTCTACAATCCCTAGCTTTTGTTAAAATATGACTATATGGGAGTACAATGTTTCCGCCATGGACATTTAATACACGATTCCAAGTTATTTCCCCAATCCATTCACTTCAAAACATATTTGTCCTCCTATCCCATATTACTTTTCCTCCCACCACATACCACTGTCAACTATCATCAAACACCCCAAAAAAACCTTAACCACTTTGCTATCACCAAAACAATCACCCATTGACAAAATTCACCATATCAACCCTACAAATACGAGTATATGAATCTCTTCACCGATCATTCCCACCCTTTCCAACCACCCCTACAAATCATCATCCCCTTCGAAGTTGCATTTTCATCCAAACCCACCGAAACAATCGACCACAACCAACTCCTATCCCTCCAATCATTACAAAAAATAACCAACCTGCTGACGTAGGTGTAACGGGTTTCGAGATCGGAGTGGTAGGTTTCTCCCGTTCCTCCATCTTCTTTGCCGAAGGGGTGCTCGCGTTGCTACTGGTACCGCTTCTCGGCGAGGGTGGCGGTACTTCCTTTTTCACCTGGCTGCTCAAAGGCACCGAGGATGGACCCAATTTGTCAAGGCCGTTTTCACGTGGCGACGAGGTACCATTCGCTGCAGGACTCGTAGGACCTTCGCTCGCGTCATCCACTACCAAATCTTGGTCGCTCTTTTCACCATCGCTTTGCTGTCGGGGAAAAAGCGTATCGTTTTATTAAGGTATACCATTGGGTTGTGAATCATGTAGAATCATCCTTGGATACTTACATGTCCGATGTCTTTATCTTGTTCCTTCTTCAACTTCTTTAGGTGGAGATGTTCGTGATGTTGAGGATCGGGCGTACTTCTCGGCCTGCTGTACTTCTCACGTTCGGCGGGCGATATAGAATTTCTCTGTAACAGGGAAATTATTATTGTCTCCCTTCTTTTTTTCTGTCGCTCTTGAAAATTATGATTAATTTCTCTATGGCCAATATTCGTACGTCGTCGTATTAATTAATATAATGAGGTATTGCTTGCATTATTATTATTATTATTGTTACATTAATGAAATTATTAATCGATAAATTAATTTGCATTATTATTACACGCACGGTTAGTACGTGTAATAATACCATACCGTTGGTGCTCGTTTTACGTAAAGTAATTTACCAACGTTAACGAACCAGTCACGATACTTGCACTATGACTGTACTGCGAATTTTTATGCATTTACGGAAAATTTGGAACGGTGAAAATTGATGGGATGCATATAACACGAGAGAGTCCGTAATGCATCTAAATTACAAAGCTTGCTGTGATATTTGATACAGTAAGCGATTGTGCAGGGAGTTGTGTAAGTGTATTAATTAGTACTCCTCCTGCTTGGAGTCCATTTCTTTAGGTGGGTTTACAAAGATTTTAATGTATGTATTTATATATCGTTAGTCTAGTTATAATACGATTGATGTTGATAGTCATTTGTCTATATTAACACTGGATCTACTGGCAATTAATACAGTATATTTAACACGCTAAATGCTATGGGGATTACTGATGATCGGCGCTGTTGAATTCGATGAAATTTCTTCTGACTTTGAAATTGCAATATTCACGGATTTGCTAATATATTCAACATTTAAATATTGTTATTAGAGAAGTACAGTATCGCTGTATTTTTACTTTTAACGTTTTTATTTTAAAAAGATATGATTTTAACAAAAAACCGTTACAGTTCAGTACAAATGATGCAACTAGCAAAATACAGGTTGATTTTATACGTATTGAAAATATCAAATAGACGCACTACATAAAAAAGAAATGAAGAAGCTAAAAGACACTCAACTTAATTATGTTCAGTCTACAAAATACACGTAGAAAATTGAAAAAGAAACAACATCACAAATATCAGGAGTATTTACAATAAATTAAAAACAAGTAATTTCGACCATCTTGGCAGATCCAATGTTAATTAGCAGCTCTACTTTCATTTTTTTACTTTCCAGATTTAAGTAAGTTCAGCATATTAAAAATCTATACGACTGGCAGACCACGATGTCATCGCAAAAATTACAAAGCGCAAAAAATATCGACAAAGAAGCGTAGTAAATATCTTCGTATATTGAATCAGCTGATCGATCGAGTCTCGTTATCCGACGGCACAGATCGGTTATCGGAGACAGTAAACATCGTCGGATAAAAGATAATCGTTGTCGGGTTATATGGATGTTCGATGACGCGCATCTTTACAGGGTGGAAACGTTTCGAGGGGTGAAAGACGAGGGTGGAAGAACGAGTGGATAAACGTGAGGAAGAGAGAAAAGGGAGAAAGAGCTGTAAAACCAGTGTTACGGTTTATCAGGGGGAATCTCTTACCGTGAGAGAGTATATAGCGCACTGTCGGCACGGTTAATGCGATTTCGTCGATTTCACCGGCGTTTTTTACGGTCCGTAATTCCGCCCTTCGGATTTATTCGCCGATATCGGGAATAGAGGGAGAGAAATCTTCGATAATAGAAACAACGAGACGTCTCGACGGTTTCCTAGCCGCGGATAAATAAAATGGGCGCCCAATGTAGTTGCGAGATGTACGATTATCTACGCGTCCCTCGATTCACGTTGTTGGATGGGGAAAGAAAGAATTTTGTCAGCGATTGTTTTCATATAATAGTCTTTTAATACATTACAAAATATAGAACATCGTTGGAAATATATCTTTTCGTTCCATCGTGGGAAGAAAGATTTAACAGATTGAATATTAAACACTTTAAGTCGTAATGAAGCATTATCATAAATTGTACAGTGTTATTAATCTAAATCTAAATATAGTTTACAGTTTAATTATCCTACATAGTTATCTTACGTCGTCGAAGTCGTCTGATAACAATTCTTGCAATATTAAATATAACAAACCTTACAAATAATAATAACAATCCACTAACATTAGATTCTAACAATAGTACACGAAAACTAATTACAAATCTAATAAAAAATTCATAAACCCCCAGTAAATTCCCTTAGGAAACATAAAAAAAACAAACAATGTCAAATTATAAATTCCAAATCCAATACAAAACTCAGTACAACCCTCCTCGCAATCACGAAACATGTCCCGTTAAATCATCGTTCAAACAGGCCTCCCAAGTGGACTTTTATGTTTTCCTATCGTTAATATATCGTAGCCATTAATCCATCGTCAATATTCTCCCTTTTCGAGTATATACACAACATAATGTATAACCTATAGTCCCACAAGTAACCGTAAATTCAACCGGAAAACACCGACAGCATGGCCCCTCTCTTCGAAGATTCTTCTCTGCCACTAACATCCGAGATACGCGATGAGTTCGCGGCGAAGATATCATCGACAGGAAGTTTTACGAGCGACAGTTTTGTCGCCGATACTGCAAATGGAGTTCCATTCCCTTCTTCGTCCGCGTAAGCACGCGAGCCCTTTTCCTGTCCCCGATAACTGCTCCCCAGCGCAGTACCGTAAACCACCCTCTCTCGCAGTCTCTCTCGACCCCGGAGAGTAAATCTCCTCTTCTCAATTACCCTTCGTCTCTCATCCACTGGCACCTCCGGCTCGGTCCATTACTCCGACGCCTCGGTATCGTCCCTTCCGTTGGAGGCCGCGCCTGGCGGACAACCCGAACGAGGGGGAAATAAAAAAGGGTGACTCGTGACTCGGCAATGTACACCGGATAAGTGCTCTTACTGCGAGACTGTTCTATGCCTAATTAAATACGAGACGATTTTGTACGCGACGGTGAAACATCGATGGACGAGACGATGGTGAAGGGGAAATTTGTTTGTAGGGGGAACGTGGAGTGGGTGGAATATGGATGTTGTATTAGTGGGATGATTGTTGGGGATGTTTTATGGATTGATGTCATTTGGAGATGGCGGAGATGAGGTTTGGAATAATGTAGGGGAGGTTGGGAATTTTTTGGTGGTGGGATTAGAGGTGTTTTGGAGGGCTGCGATTTTGGGGTGTTTTTGAGGGTTGTAATGGTAGGAGTTGATAAGTTTGAGGTATCATTGGAGATACTTGGAATTTTGTTTGGCAAGGTAGTGCGATAGTTTGAGGGTTTTACGAATTGCGGTACTTTTGGAGTGTTGTAGATAAAGAGGAGGAATATTTTGTTTTATGGAGTTCACCGAGCTATAGCTTATTCAAGTATTAACACTTTACCGATCGGAAGCCTATTAACCGTTTGAATACCGGGAGGGTTTTAAAAAATTACTTCGAAAAAAGCCAAAAGCCACTTTCGCGCTCTTGAGATTTTATTTCAAAATAAGCTAAAGTTGGTGTTTTATTTTATGTAGTGCACAACAAGAACAATCTTCTCGTTCTTGTATCCTAATTTGGAATTACTTTATATTATAAAAGAGAAACCTGATGCATTCTTCACAAAATAATTTAACAAAGTCTTCCTTCAATTGTCAACATTGAAAAAATGTCCTGGGGTTTTACGACACAAAAACTAAAGAGCGCGAAAGTGGCTCGTGGTACGCAAACGGTTAATAGGCTTTTCGAACCCAACGCCTTTGAACTTTTAACTCATTAATTGGTTGTCACTTCAACTAATAAATTATCATTTATCATTGCGGTTACCTGTCTTAAGGACTCAGTGACGAGAATTTGTAATTTTTTAATAGATATCTGTATCAAGGAGTATTTGTTGCCAAGTGATCGGTCGGAAGGGGGTAGGATGTTAAAAACATACCGGTCGGTAAAGTGCTATTGTAAGGTGCTAAAATTCTTCTCTCGCTGCTGTAACGAAAGAACGTTCACCACATTCTCCAAAAAGTAACCGCAACGTGCCACTGTGCGGCTTACGTTGGGTTACCACCTAACCCAAAAAATAAATTTTTCAAGAAACACCCCCTTTCTTTCTTTTGTTCCTTCCATCTCTCTATACCTTTTTTAAAACTATACATACATTTGCCTCATATTTCATTTTCAACACGTAGAAAAAACAATTCGACGACATCGAAAAATTCAACGAGCGCATTCCTATATCTATCTAATTCTGATACGTTGACTGGAAAATTTTTCCAAATAATCCTCTTCTTTTCTTTTTTCTCTCCCAGCTCTCTATTACTCCTTCTTCTAGCTGTACACATGTTTGCTTCACCTCAAACCAGAACTTTACCACAAGAAAAAAAGCACCTACAAACTCCAAGAAAACCCATTAAGACGACAAAAGTATCTCGAATATCACCTCTCGGTAGTATCAGAAGATAAAACACGCGGAAAAGACAATTCGACGACATCGAAAAATTCAGCGAGCACATTCCTACTTCTACATAAGCAAGGTACGTTGACTGGAAGTAGGGGAGGAACGATGAGGAAAAGAAGAGACACGAACAAAGAGGTGGAAGCGAGGAAGCGGGTGAATTCTTACGAGGGCGCAAGAAAACACGTACACACGCGGCGCATCGAAGATTTCTCGAAGGAAGGAATCCCTCGAGGGAGCCGTGTATTACGTGCCTCGCTCGAGTTTCCTAGAGCAAAAGGACCTCGAGAGGGATCCTTTTCCTCTCGTGAGGGCAAGAGAGCGAAAGAGAAAGAACATTGAAAAGAAAAAGAGAGAAAAGCGACCTCTCGTTACCCCGTAATGGCCAGTCACTATTTATCCGAGTGGGAGCCACGGGAACCAGCTGGTACGACTGTCGTGTTCCTGGAAAGGAAAGCCTGACGAGAGAGCATCTCGATGCGTTCTTGCTGGATAAACCGACGGTAAAAGAAAACAGAGAGGGGAACGAGTTCGACTGGATATTTCCGAGAACGATCTACCCTCGAAAGAAAGGAAAGGAGTATCGCGGGAAGAATACGGAGGTGAGGCATTATCATAAAAATGCGGGGAATCTCGAAGATCCTGGATTTATGTCGGAACGGGAGATGGTTAGCGCGAGATAAGTTTCGTGGAATCAGACCGAGGCGAGCTGTATGGATAAAGGGAAACGTATGAATCGCTGTTACTACAGTTTCGACGCGTCATAGAATTTTTATGCTGTACGTGATGTGTTTTCGAGATAACCGGGGGGGAAAATCGGGAGAACTGTAACTGGAGGCTCACCAAAACTTGCGACCTCTGTTCGGAAACTTTCCTCGTCCATGCTACGGTATGGTTACTCACAAATATATACGTTGATTTTTTTTTCATCTTCTCAAGTTCGATCATGGTAGAACCATTTACCGATTTTCGTTTATCAGAAATCCCCAGTACTGCCTTCTCGGACGAAATAACGTTCGTCCCTCTGTGTACTCAGAAGTCTTATCTACTCGCTCGAACGAAACGTCGACTCCTCTCTCCCCCCATTGAAATACTAAAAGCACTCGATGTCCTGTCACGACCTTTCTCACCCTCGTTTCTTCTCTCTCCATCTTTCCCATCGTGTACCTTCGAGGAAGTAACGATACGCACGCAGGACGACCTTCGTTCGCGTAAGTTTACTTACACCTACCCCCGAGTGTAGTTCGTACGGCATCCTTTCTAGCAGAGAGGGTCCGTGCCACGATCAATATGGGGGTCGGTACCTCTCAAAGGGGTGGTCTGAAAAGGAGCGAGGCAGAAAGGAGGGGTGGGCCGCTCGGTATACCGTAGATATATAGACTTTGTAGCGTTAGGAACGACTTGGTCCGCTGGCAGGCAGGCGGGCAAGTAAGCAGGCAGGCAGACAAGCAACTTGGTAAGCAGAGCCAGCGACAGCGACAGCACCATCGGCAGCAGCAGCAGCAGCAGCCACACCATCGAGAGGTTCGAGGATAGACGACGAAGACGACGGTGGTTGTTGAGAGACGATAGAGAGACGAAGAAGGGAACAAGAAGATCGGTGGTGGTGTGCGTGGTATTGGGGTTGCTGGTCGGAGCCATGAGGGTGGTAAGTGAGTGAGCGACTCCTTCACCACGGCGCCTCGTCTCGACCCAACCACTGCTCTACCCATACCACTAAACCACCCCGACCTTACGGATATATCCCAAGCCACCGACTACCCCTGCCGTCACCCTCCAGCGCCTACTCTTCCTTCCTCCTTCCTTCTTCTCTCCCTCTACTCACGGAGTAGTCTCCTTACCACTCACCCCACGGTATTCTACCTCGACCAACCCACGGTGCCTGTTTCCCTATTCCTCACTCCACCCTCGTCGTAGCCAGGACCTCGAGAGAGGAGGTTACGAACCGGAGTCGCGTCTCCCAAGACCCCGCAAACCCCAGTTGGTACAAGATTGCACCCAGTGGTGCTCAACGTAACTCAACCGAGAAAAGTGGATTTCGAGAGACCTTGGACTCGGATTTCTTTCCGGTAACTTCCCTTATAGATCGAACTTATTCTTACGGCCTGTCGCCACTTCGTTCATATTAATTTTCAACGATTCTTTCGAAGAATATTTCGTAGTGTTTTATAATCTTGAGAATTGATGAGGTTTATGGTTAGAGTTGAATTAAAATTGTCATTTTAATGAACTATCAGTAGAAAACTATGAGGTTTTTTTATATGAAAGTAAAATGAGAAAGAAATTAGAATCGTGTAGATAGAAGAAAGTTTAGAGAAATGTATATTTTAGAAGTTTTATAAGGGATTTTGCGTTTTCGATTTACATTGATCTTGGGTTATTTCATGTCGAAGGTCACTCGCTTAACTGGCAAAGGTATTATCCCCGAAATGTGCAACAAGAAGATTCATCGGGAAGTTGATGCGCGAACGTAATTTCGGCGTTTCTCATGACTACGTAGGATGGTCGGTCACTCGTGGATGCATGGAATTTTTAATAAGCCCGACGGGGATACTGACAACCGATTTCAGAAATCAAGCACGTGTCACTGGGTCAGTGCATACATCCATCATCGACGGCAATTAGTGAATGTGAATTTTTATTTCGCGGTACGTTCCTCCCTGTGTCTGTCTGTCTCTTTCTTTCTTTCACTATTGTCTCTCTCTCTCTCTCCCTCACGTTCAGCAACTCGCTTTTTTTTCCATTCGTGAGAATCGTTGCAGCTGATAGCAGGAAAATGAGAATCGAGCCGCGCAATCGGTTTTCGCTTTGTTGGAACAAGAAATACCGCGGTGAAAACGGCCGCTTTTTTCCCCCGTTAAATTCGATTTCGAGAGTGAATGTATTATTTGCATTTATAATATTCGCTGCCTACGATTCTCCCGTTCTCCCAGTGAAACTTTAACCGTTAATTAAAATACTTTTAGCGGTCGATGTAATTTTTTTTAATCACCGCGAATGTAATTGGATTTTTTCGGTCTCTGCAAATAACCGGGAAACTTCCACCAACTTTTCATTCGTTTTGGTAATCGGACCGTGCAACGAGAGATATTCTAACATTAAAAAATGCTATGATGGCTACCAAGTGTCCGTAGAATTGTAGAATTGTCGGAGAACCTGGAGAATTGTAATCGAAGTATAAGAATCTTTTCTCCATCGAGGGAGATTTAAAATCGTACAATACGTGGCAGTAGTTACAGATACCCATTGGTCAGACAGCCGCTGTTCAACCGATGCCGTTACCAGACTGTGATCGCTTCCTTTGTAAGATCGACTGCCAGGATTTCCCGTTTCACCGTGCTTATCGGATAAGACGACAAAAGAGATTTTTATACTCGAACGTGTGGGAAGAGACGTCTTCCCGTTACCTTGTGTACAAAGATCAAGATTGACCGATAACAGCTTTAAATCACTTGTTACATTATGGACGATTTTATTTATGAAAGAATAAGAATAATTCGAAGTATAACAACGGGTCAGTCGTAGATGTAAATGTATAGATCCGAGTTTAGTGAAAATTGAAACTCTTACCGTTACTGTTTTTAAAAATAAAAAATATGCTTCCTTTAGCACTTAATTCAAAAAGGAGTTCCTTTTGGCGATTTGATTGATATTAGTCTGACTCAATGTTTGATCTGAAAAATACTTCCTTGTTGACATTGAATATTTCTAACTTCTTTGTACCTATAATACACACATTTAATTGAGTCTAAAGTACCGGTGCTTTGATAAATTTTTGTTCACTTTCCTAATAATGCTTCCTTTCTTTTCTACGTTACTCCACGTAACATCTTTTAGCACCAACCTTTATTTTATTGTTTCTACTGAAATGCATTCCAAGCATCATCATTTACTTCAAGAACCTTTCTCTAATTTCTCTCAAATGCAATGTCTTCTCAAACTTTAAAACAAAACTCTTTACCAGCTTCACCAACGTAAAAATCTCTCCAGTTGTTCGATCAAAGCATCTCTCTTCTCAAAACGGTCGAAAAAGGAGTATCGAATCGTACCTACATAAATTCACGGCAAAATGATTTACAGATATCCTGTGAACAGAAGAGATCCCACACCCTCGACCTGTTCCGTAATGTTTTTCTCTGTTCTCGCCCTTTCCTCTGTTTCCTCTCACACTGGCCGGTTCTACACGCTTCCGATGGCTCTTTTTCTCGTTTCCGCCCTCTCTCCACGTCTCTCCAGCGGCCACCCCACGATAGTCCCCGTAGCGCCCCGTAACGCCGCCATAGTCCCCCGTAACCCCTCGTCACCCGGGCCAGGAGCCCTGCGGTGGAATTTGCATTTTTAAATTAACTCGCCTCTGTTTGCAGCTATCTCGGCTCGGCGCCGCCACCGTCGGTCTGGGTTTTACAATTTTATGCAACAACGCGCTCAGAGTGCTTCGCCAACCCCCGAGAGCGTTTCTCCACACTCCCCTCTTGGTCCCTTCCTTCTCTTCTCTGACTCTCTTCTCTTTCTCATTCCCTCTCTCTCTCTCTCTTTCTCTTTTCTCTTCTCCTGTACCCTTCCCGCAAACCCGTCCCGGGTGATCGATATTATTGTTATCGTTATCGTTCGACCGACCTCCGAGAGCACCGGCGTTCCCATTGACGTTACCGTTGCGGCCAATTACTTCAAACCACGACAGCGATGGTTTTACGATGTTTCTGCATATGGGAAAGTGGTATTACCATTGCCGAATGTCGACGCAATGCGCGTCGATATAACGCTGCGTTCTTGTCCTTTTTCTGTTTTTCACACAGGGGGCCTTTTCCTTTTATTGTCGGAGGATATCCTCTATTTTTTTTAGGGTCACCCGATTCTCGATAGAATTGCGCTTACCTTTATTGAATGCGGGGTTGCGCATCCCGATGATTGCTTTCTTCTCTCAGTTAGAAAGCCACTCGCCGCTTTTCGTTTTATGCTCTGATGCTTTTATACTCGGCATGCATACTGGAGGATCGTTTTTCGTGGCCGGTCGGCGAGCCGGTAGTTTTTGAATTTTCACGATTTAAGCTTAACGGGCCATTGAACGTTTTGTTTTTCCAGGTTCTCTGCGCTTTTTTTTCAATGGTTGGAGCGCATTCTTTGCAGCCGAATGGAATAAAATATTTCACGCACGTTTATATCGTCTCGTAATAATTACGTGGAATATGTAAAATGTGCAAACAATATCGTATGATTGAATAGCTTAGCGGGAAAGTATTGAACAGTGGTGGAATATGGAGCTCGGCGGTTTTTCTTTTTTTAATATAACCTTAGGCATTGTTAAAAAAAGGGGAGAAAAAAAGAATATTAATTTTCTCATTTGTAAACGTCGAGTTTTCACAGTATATTCACACTACAATTGCCAAAGTAATCGAAAAGGCTGCTACGGTTCCTAATTGTTTAATAAAATTATGAAAAATTTGTAATAAATGAAATAAAATGTAAATTACTAAATTGATCATCTGTTCCGTCTCTTCGTCTCTCTTTTACTAAAGTACTTATACAATATACTTAAATATCATAGCGTTACCGCAGCTAGTTCCAGTGTTAACTTTTTCATTCAAACAAGAAAACGTGAATGTCACTCACACCACGTAAATTATAAAATTCATTGTTAACACCACCGCGTTGTCGTTCACGTAGAACAGATATAGACAGTCGAGGAAAATCGGATGTCTCGCATGTCTTCAAGAGGTACGCGATCCACGATACCATCGGAGGAACGTCAACTAAGTCGCCAGATTTCCCGAGTTTTCAGTCCAGCGGTGAGTGGTCTTTTACGAGACGGCAGCTCCTCGAGGATACGCCGCGTTAGAGAGCAAAGAGTGCTTGTTGGTCGATGGAAAAAAAAGAGAGAAAACAGAAATAAAAAAAACATCCGTAAGAAGAGAGGGTTGAAAAGGAGAAGAAGAGAAGAAAAACGGCGACGGAGAAAGAGAGTGTTATAAAGAGACAAAGAGGGAAAAAAAAACAAAAGAAACAAGGAGTAAACGGAATAGCCTGCCATAAAGTGCCTTCGAGTTATCCACGAGGGTGGAGAACGAGGAAACATTTTTATCGCTCTGTCGGAGTAGACCGGGGATAGAGATAGTGGACTAGAAGGAGGTGCCAGCAAGATAGAGGCAGCCGGGAAGATTGGAGGGTGAGAACGAGAAAGAGGAGGAGGGAGGAAGAAGCAGGAGAAAGGGAAGAGTTCCGGTAATTGAAAAGCCCGTGGTGGATTACGATCGTCGCTTTATTTCGCGTGCTCGACGGTGCAGAGCTTCCCCCCTATTATCCCGCCCGTTTCTTCGGCGAACCCTCTCTCAACGTCGACTCCATGGAACAAGTAAAACGAAAGAAAAGCTTGGAAACGAGAGAGAGAGAGAGAGACAGAATGAAAAAGGGGGTAGCAGGAAGGGTAGAGAAGCGCGCGAAATGGCAGAAAGAAAAATCGTCCAAGTGGTAAAACGAGAGCGAGGGAGAACGAAGAGAGGGGTAAGATAAACGAAAGGCGAGAAAAGACGAGGGTAGAACGGTAAAAGAGATGGGGTGAGAGAAAACGAGAAGAGATCCACGCAACAATGCCCGCGGAGAGGTGCATTCTCGCGCGATTATCGACGCGAGCTACGGCCCTAACGAATGGCTTCGTAAACCGTGGGCGCTTTAAGGTCATTACACGAGGCAAAAAAGGGAGTTAATGGCCGTCGCGCGGTGGCGTGCCATCGGGAGGGCCGATAGGAAGAAGAAGAGTGCGAGCAGGAGACGAAGCTTTGCCGAAGAAACCAACGAGGTAAAAGAAGGAGAAAGAGAGAGAGAGGATCAACATCGGTCGGCTGCCCGTTGTCGATCGAACCACTGATTTATGGCGGCCGTATATTCCGCCGGAAAGACGGGAGGAGAACCTCGTTGGGATCGTACGATCGCGAACGTTAAATGCCGTATCCTCGCGGGACAAGCGGACGCGTCTAACTCGTCTACCGAAAGGATCCCCGTCGCGCGAGTGGTTTCCGGTTGCGCGGAGGAATCTCGTTAGGAGTCCAAGCATTCGATCCTGACCCTTTTCGATTACCGGTTTCTCTCCGGTCGATGAGACTCCAAAGATGGGTAGAATGGCGTTTAAGCACTAGACGTAGTTCTATCGAGGAATACAACGGTATTGAGACTTTATTCTATACGATAAGAATGAACAACGACAGTAGAGAGAGACTTTTCTCGGATAATTCTAGCGTGGGTGGTACTATACGTTAAATTGAAAGAGCAAAAGTTTAGAATTCAGAGGCAAGTTTCCACGTGGTGAGATAAATCGTTGAGGAATTATTTGCAAGCTTTCTTTTTATAGACTCAAAGTGCAAACTGTACTGGGTGTTTCGGCTAACTTCTTTTCGTGCGGATATCGCGGAGTTCAATTCAATGGTGGCGAGAGTATGGCTTAAATAAACAACGAGGAGAACGCGGGTGTGCGCCAATTTCTCAGGGCCGCGTAAAAACAAATACGCACGCCGGTTTGCGCGCGTAACACGCTCATACGTAAACACCCGCTTCGGGATTCCAGTCATTATTTCGCAGCGCACCGACGGTTTTAATAACAAATCTGCGCGTCCGTCCCGTCAGTCCCGAGAGCCCCTTCCGGCGATCCAACTCGCCGCTCATTCCGAGTTCCTCTTCGTCGCTTCCGGTTGCGGAAAGGTTTTCGCGGTAGAAAAACCGCGAGCAGGCGCGCGCTCTCACTCGCCGACGATTATATCGTGAAATATATACGGAGCCGTAATTACGGAGCGGTCGGTCCTTCGCGTTGCCTCCGGCTCGGAGTTTTACGGCTGCCTCATTAAATTACGAACTAATTACCGGTCGGCGAATTATTAAAAAGCTTAGTCGGCCGTTAAACGGACCCCGTGAGTCGTAAAAGAGAGCACGCCGCGACGGTTGAGGATCGGCGACGAGTACGTGTACTGGAAAACCACGCTATCTATGAAAGACATTTTGCCTGGTGAAAAGGAACTTTTTCAGATTGCTTATTTGGTATTGTTTTGTATTTTGGATTTAACTCTTTGCGATCGGTCATAACTCAATGCAGTGGTGGCATTTCAAATTCTAGATTTTGTATTAAGTTGATGTCTTTTATAATGCGATTTCCTAAAACGCGGTATTCTCAAGGAACGTATCTACCACGTTGTAGGAGGTATACCTGTATTTTTACATATGATACAAATATCGTGGGGTGGGTTGATTGATTTAGAGAATCATTCAAGCAACGGAGTGTTCAAAATCATTTGAACATTCTGTGTTGTTTTCTGGAAATAGTCTTCAATATTTGGGCTTTAATTGTTGTAGTCATTTTACGAGAGACCTACGATGTCCTGCTTTATGACGTTAAAATAATCTCCTTTTGTGATCAAATCTCTGGCGCGTGTGATAGACATGAAGTTTAAGATCGTTTTCTAAAGAATTCGACTAAGAAATCTACTGACTGCAGATGCGACGTTACGATGATAATTTTACTATTGTATAATTCGACTAACCTTGTTCCACTTATGAAACCTGGTATGAAATCACCATGAAATATTTCAACTAAAGAAACTTCTACCTATTTCCAACCTCTGTTAAAACAGAAATTACAAAGTGTCGATTATTTGCCCAAGATTAAATTTATTTAGCTAAAATTTGCAGCAACCAGTTAAAATTACTAGCCACTCGTAGACTGCAATTTACGTTTGACTTTCAGGAAGCGATTGCAGATTGTCGATCACAGTCGACGAACGCAGCAAAGGGGTTCGCATCGACCGTTCCCGTTGGGTGCATCGGCAATGATACACCTGCGATGGTAGCAGCTGCTCAGGGGAATTAAAAGAATTCTTTGACGTTTCGGCGGCGTGTAAGGGTCGTACTTTGAAGCACGTAATTATCGAACGGTTAGTTACTGCTCGAAGGGTTACAGCTTTAAAACGTCCCACGATCGTGCATAAAACGATCGTGATAGAGGGATCTGCGCGGTCGATGGCACCGGCAGAATTACAGAGGCAATTCCAGACATAGCTCCACGTCTTACAATTAGACAGAAAGGGTCTAGCCAGATAAGCATGGTAAAAGTGCCACCAAACATAATTAATTTTGAGGCATACCATTCGATAGGGATCTTTAGAAAAATCATTTCTGCAAAGCATGAATCCACAACCCCTACTGTAGGGGTAGTTACAGGGAAAAGCGTACTTTACAGTTTTTACCCCATTTCTTCCGGTTGAGCATCTATATTTAAGCTCGCAAGCTCACCCCTGATGGCTCAAACTAACAATCACAATCCGATTTTCCACAAAATTTCAAATTTCTTCCAAAAATATAAGCTTTTGAGCTAGGAGCCGGTAAGTATAGAGCTTTTGAGCAATATTTCCGAGTTTTTCGCAAAATTTCGACAAATCCGAATGAGCTTTTAGTTTAACACTTTGACTGCCGTGGAGGTCACCTGTGACCGGCGCTATTGAATTCATTAAATGTCCGTGTAACTTGGAAATTGTAATATTTATGAATTCTCGGATATATTAAATATCTGAATATCGACATTAAAAAGATAAAGGTCTGCCGAATATCTATCTATCTGTATCTTTAAAGTTTCTGCTTTGCAAAAATACGAATTTAACAGAAAAGTTCCACTTCAGTAGAAATGATGAATCTAGCGAAATACAGGTGGCGTTCAAAGTGTTAAGTATCTACGTCTGAAATTGCAAGCTCACATCTGATGGCTCAAACTAAAAACTCAATCCGATTTTCGACTGAACTCCAAATTTCCACCGTCAAATATAAGTTTTTGAGCCATGTGCGAGAAAAATTAGGAGCTAGACAGGACAGGCGGGACAGGTAGGGTTGGAAGGGACGTGCAGGGCTGAAAGATGCATTAAAAGGTTTATCCGCATTCGAAACTAAGAAGGAAAGTTTAAAAAGTGAGTTAGAAGTTGGATTTTTTTTTAACTTTGAAGTTAAATTAGTAGTTTGAGCTGATATTTGCTTTCAAATTGACGCTCTTGTTGAACAAAGTGTTCTTCCTAAAAAATTGCAGAACCTATCCAAAACACTAAGTCATATGCAACGAAACCATAACAATTATATCCGAAAAAGATAGAAGAAGAATAAAAATAGAAAAACAGAAAAAGCAATTCCCATTTCATAGTAACAATAATTTGCTAATCGAGACGGAGGAAGCACACGCGAATCCGCGGTACGGTAATTAAATCTTCCGATGTCGGCTGTAAGTTTCTCGCTTTGCAATTAAATTAACGCGCAAACACGCATGCACACACGCGCGTATGAGATTGCGCGATGAATGGCGCGCGTAAATATCGGTGGTCCGTGCAGACGTGAAGCGGAACGAAGCGCGAGCTGAACGAATCGATCGTAAAAGACCGAGGCGAAGCGATTCGCTGTCGCGGTACTGTTAAAATTGCCCACAGCCGCGCCTATGGTCCGTAGAACTGTAATAACCGTACGCCGGGCATGCACTTTGCTTCAGTGATTGCCAACCTCTTCGGTTCGCTGCAATCCACCTTCCATGCTGAATTAATCCGAATTCTCTTATTACGACCATTATTTTCGCTTCAACGTGCACGAACAGTGATCGTCAACTTTTCCCGGTGTTTCGCGTGAAATTGCATTTAACAACGGCACAGTTTCTACCTCTTTAGTGTCGACATTAGCGTCTTGTTATTAGGCGATGTTAAAGTACATGGTGTGCTGACGAAAAAAGAGAACGAAATTGTCGTGTTGAAGAACGTTTTAGGTAGTAGATTATGGGGTGAGAGACGTAGGTTTTGATGTTGGAGGTAATAGGACACATTTTCTGTAAGTACCAGAATAAGAGGGAGAAACGTGATCTGCATTTACAGTAGAGATTGAAGGTCGAATTGGTTGGGTCGCTCGATTATCCGATAAAGCAATTAGAGGAATGCTCAAGTCCAGAACGTTTCGATTTAAATTCTCCTTTCCTACTGGAATGTTTCTCAAATTTAAAAAATTTGAGTGGAATAATGAGAATTATAATTAACATGGCGTCCTGCTTCAAACTTCCCATCGGCATCCTATTTTTCTATCAATAAAGCAGTTAAAATGGCTGGTTCAGAATTTTTTATAAAAATTCCTCAAGCTTGCAGAGGATCTACAAAATTGGTATCCTGCCTCCATTTTATGACAAACACATTTCTGAATTAATCGTCTTTTCCAACTCTTAATTTTTCTTTTCCTAAACGACTAATTTAATAAGCATAATAGATACAACGTCGATAATCAGATCGAAAGCATATTACTGTCATATCCTAAGTAGCCTACCATTCTTCCGCATTGTGCGCAACAACAATCGTAGCCGCAAGCGAATATCGTACTTAAAATGCATCCGTCAACAGAATCTTCAAAGACGAACGCTCCAACTCGACTTATCTCGTAAATTATCCCGTCAACGAGATATCAAAAGTAGACATAAAGGCATCCTAAAGACATTGTTCGACAGAGCGATAATAATCCTCAGAGCCATCTCGTAAAGCGGATCCTCCAAGCTCTTCTTTTTGCTTCTATTATCGAGAGAAAAGTGCTCATTACCGAAGCCTCCAGGTGGTGAGATCGTTGTAATTTCCATAACAAACCGTCTCGTAAAAGGAGACGAATCGGCGCGAAACGAATGCCCGTTCGACAAAGTAGGAAGGAAAGAAAAACAGGAATGGGTGACACGGTAGAGAAAGAAGCTCAACGTAGAACGTAGAAGGGGTTACCGAATGTCATTAAGGCGGCGTGATGTTTTTAATTAATTAATTCGCGGGAGCTACGGATTTACCTTCTCATAAATTCCGGCGCCAAGCAACACCGGGTGTGAGAACGAGGGGGTCGAATCCATCCCCCGCTGGCATAGGAACGATATAATGGGAGAGTCGAGACGGAAAGGAGAGAAAAAAAAAGAAGTTGGAGGAGGGTGAAAGGCAGCGGACGGAGACGACGGGAGTACTGTAAAGTATTTAAAAATATTAAGTACCCCCGACGGAGGCGGATATTAAGACAGAGCAATAAGGCGAGGATCGGGAGGGGGTCGAGCGAGGGTGGAGTCACGGCGTTGGCAGAGAGGAAGCCAGAGTTATGGGATTGAGGCGGCAAGGAGTACGGGGACCGCGAGAGAAAGGACGAGAGAGTGAGACACCGAGTCGGTAGGAGAACGTTTCAATTAGTAATTAAAACGTGCCATGCCACCCCTAACTCTCCTACCGCCTCGGCTTTACCCGTCGACTCTCGTCTCCCCTTGTACCGACGTTCTAGCCGTATACTCGTAGTTGTCGTCGTCGTTGTCGTCGTTCCTACCGCCGCCATCTTGTAAATTAATTAATGCGTCCCTAACGAGATCAGAGGTGTCGGTAAGGCAGGAGGGATCGGTAGTTCTCTACTCTGTCCGCTGAGAGGAAGAGTAACCCTTCCGGTGTTTCCGGGGGGAGGTTTTGCAAGTGCTGTTCCAAGAACACCACTTCCTTCTCGTTCGCGTCGATGCACCCTCAGTTTCCTCCCTTGGACGATTCTAAGCTTAAGATGCTCTCTTGTTTCTCTTTAAACGCCCCATCTTCCCTCATATTTCGTACAATTAACGTTGTACGTGCACGCGCAAACCTTTGCGTCGACTAACTTTCATACTTCGTTTAACCTATTCAGACTACGCGTATGTAAGTAATGCGGGAAGTATGTGGAAAGGGAGAAGTCATTTACGAAATTATAGTGAAGACAGCAAAGAGTCATGTTTATCTAGGATTATTCTATGGCAGCAAAGCGTTCTGAAGGTATTTATAGCAGGCACTTTGGAGAAGCTTTGGTGGAGTTAATTGATACTGTTCTCGGCGTTCTGCACACAGGAAGTGCCTTTTGGTTGAAGCATGGCGAGAGTCAACGGTATCCCTTAAACGGATTACACGTAGTAAACGGTTGACCATTTTGGTATGCCAGCGTGAAGTAGTTATCACCTCCTTGCTTACCCAGTATTTTCCAACTCAAGCATGTAGTAAAAAGATTGTCTTTTTATGTAAACTTTATTTAGACATCTGTATAAACATTTCTCAATCAAGTCTAGAAAGTATCAACTATTTAACATCCCTCAAAGAAACGTTTCTTTCGTTCGTTTTCAAATAATCGGCAATCAACTGGCTGTCTGGAGCAGTCATACGAAAGTTTCGTCCTACGAGGAAACCAAGGTTCTCTTGTTCTCCTCGTAGGTTTCTAGTAGCCACCCCTGGTCCAAGAGTGAATTAGTCCGTTCCAGGGTTCGTCGTCAAAGGTCGAGTCGAGAGGGACGGAGTGAATGTTGGCCGAGGCTCGGTGTCAGAATCTCTCGACCCTTTCAAACCCTTTCATCGGCGCTTCACCCGCTTACATAATGCAGCCACTCTAATTAAAATAAATTACACTCTCGCGTCAGTTCGCTCTTTTATCCGTCTCGCTCGCTGCTCTTTGCCCTTTCCCTCCCGTTTCCTCCGTTACTTCCTACTCTCCTTCTCCTCATCCTCCCCTTTCCGTTTTTTGACTCTAGTCTCCTGTCGCTTTTTTCCCTTCGTACTTTCAACGACCACCCAGTAGCAGCACCGACAGCAGTGGTATAACTCCCACCCTCGGTGCAACCCCTCCTTCCCCGCTCGTTTATTTGCACTTTATTCGAGATTTAATTTACCGACCTCCGGACGACAGCCTCGTTGGTGTGCGCTCGACTCTGTGATGGGATTAAAAAAAAAGGAAAGGGAAGAGAAAGCGAGAGAAAAGAGCGAGGGTGAGGACGAAAAGTTGGAAAAAGAGTAACGCCGCCACCGCCGCCGCCGCCTCCGACGACCAATGGGGAGCGAACCGCCGGAAAAATGGCCACACCAAGGAAAAAGCCAGGAAGAATCTGGGTAGGGGGAACAATCGATACCCTACAGTCTCTATTTGCGGCTGATTTTGAACGGGCAATAAGTGCCGTGGTAACACGCCGGCAAAATCAAGGCAATCGAAGGCGAACCTCTTTCTCCCCGGGCTTCGTGTTACAAGGCGTGTCGAGGAAATAGGAAATCGGAAATCGGAAATCGATACGCGAAACTGGACGCCTTACCGCGACCATTATTATCGATATTTTCGTAATACGTGGGCAACGGGAATTCCTTTTAGCGGTTCTCGAGATATTTTAAATGCTTCTTTAATGGGTTAATGAAAGACAATATTTTGGTTGCGGTGCTACACAGATTTTGTATTATTCTTTATGGGAAAGAGAATTTTATCTTTGAAGAATTGTTATTTGGGTATGGAATTTTCTATTTTCTATATTTTTGATTTGTTAGATATACTAAGTAGGTTGAAATACCGCAGCAGGAATTAAAAGATACGTTTACTGTTGAGGGAGAAATGAAAGTAAGAAGGAAATCAAATTTTTTTGGAGTCGTATTGTGAACGAGGTTGCGTAAATTATGGAATAATCGTTTGAGGTTGTGGGACACAAAAATGAATGTTCATTAGTTCAACTTGACTCGTTAGTGTCGAGAAAACGAAGATGTAGTAGTTCTTTTGCGTGTATACTCTGCGGGCCATTTATTTTCAAGATGTCTACATTTTCGCAAGACGGAAGCTTTCTTGAGAAGGTTCGATCAACAGTAAACAATAACAAGGCGAATTTTCAAAATTAATTTCTTATTGGAATTATGAACATTAAATATTTAGAAGAAAATACAATATTGTCTAATTCAAAACTCATAATTATAAAATAAAAACAACCTAAATCACTACTTCTAACAGTGGTCCAGGTCACTAATTCTTCGTTTCGAAATATCTTGACTCCTATTTTGAAATGTCATTCAGATTTTTATACTGGCACAACTATCGACTCCATTGTACACTATAATTTGTTACTATTTGTGCAAAGTAATTATAATATATAACACATTCTAATATACATTAAAAATTAAACCTCACTCTTTCTTCTCAAAATTGTACCAATTAAATAACATAATAAATCCGTTGCGCAAACTTTGCAAAACATAATTCCAAGGTAGAAGAAAGAAACGCTACGGCTAAAGAGATCTCTTTGATCATCGAGAAACGCGTTGATTGGTAGCGCCAACAAACGAGACGATTATATGGCTCTCAAAGAACGAATCGTTTTCGCTGTCAACTTCGTCGCCTTCGTTCCGCGAACGAATTAATGCGGCGCCGTTTCTCGAGTACTTTTCTCATTGCCATCGAGGGGCACTCGCTTTCGCGACAATTTGCCGCGAGCTACTCGGATCGGGCGTAAGTATCGTGAAATTCAATTAAGTTCGTGCTTGTGCAACTCGAGGGACTTTATCTCTCTCTCTCTCTCTCTTTCACTCCAGTTTCTCCTACCTTTTCATCCGCCTACGACCTATTTTTCTCTTTTGCTCGCAAAGAGACGTCCCCTCTTTCTTAACGAGGATAAATAAATATTCCGTAGTTGTTCCCATTTTTTTTCCCTTCACTCCTCCTTCAACGTTCTCTTCCTCCTGCGGGACCAGTCGGTTCTCGCTGTTATACGAATCGGTAAGTCGACGCCTCGAGCTGCCGCGGAAACACGGCACAGAAGCTTCCAGACATTTTCCTCTACCTTCTTATTCGACTTTCTTTCTCTCTCTCCTATACCGCACCACTTTCTGCTCACCCTCGATTCAACCCTCCACCTTCTCGCAGTCTCGAGAAGCTCCGTAGCGTTTCGCGCGACGCACCGAGAAATATTTTTCCGGATCGTGAGAAATCCCGCGGAAGGCGGAGGAGCGTGAAGGGGATGCTGAGGAGGGTGTCGGAGAAGCTGGAGAAGCCGGAGAGAAGAAAAGCTCCTTCCGGGAACGGGAAGATGGAGCTTACCGGTGCACGAATAATAACGACTCGCATTCTCTCCTGGCTGTCGTCGGTTTTCGATTTGAGATACGAGCTTCCCTCTTTCTCTCTCTTTCTTCGTCTACCGTCGGTTTCTTTCCGTCTTTCTACCCTCCTCTGAGATTTTACGCTCCCCCGATGTCGACTTTTCTTTATTTTCTTCCACGACGATTCACCTTTTTCCTCTACATCCAGCCTGCAACCGCCGCTCTTCGCCGATCCAATCGCGAGATCGGATTCCAAGGGGGTAAGCGTCGTCAACGAGGAGGAGGAACGCGCGCGTTGGGTGGAGAACACGAAAATGCAGTTGGGTAACGAGCTGCCGAGTGGAATGGAAGTTTTATCGCACGGTATGCAAGCAGATACATGGAAATGCGGAGATACGTGCGAAGGAGAATCGAGAGAAGCGGAATTGTGTACTTTATCGCTGTTCAATGAACGATGGAGTTTGTCTATGTAGAGAATGAAGATGCTCTTTTCGAGCGTCAGGAAAAATTCGTCTATTTTGCAAGATCAGATGAGAATTTCTACGGTAGCTACGGTGAAACCGTAACAACTTTATGTTAACACTAATCGTAACATCTGCGATCAAATGACTGATTCGTTGGAATGAAAATTTGTTATTTTTTGTATTTTTAATCGGAGATTGATCCGGCGATACTTCTAACATTAACTACTTTCCGTAGGATTTCTTTTTAAGGGCCTTCCCAATGATTTAGAATTAAATTGTGATTCTTAATATATCATGTAATTTAGCGTGATGTTAATGTTATAGAAATAATTTTATCGTGTCTTATTTCACTGATATTTCCGATTTTATAGATTTTACGGAATTTGACAATTTCTTATTTCTTGTTATTGTAGGCTAAGGGGTTAAATTGAGAATGTCCTACGTATCTTTCCGAAAAGTATGGCTTTGGACTTACAATAAAGCCTGAACTTCCAATTAGTAACGTCAACTTCAAAGTCCCAACACCATTGAGAGATTCTTCTTACATTACCATTTAATATATCATACTCTTAAGAACTCAGTGTCCACTTAAAATTGTAGACATCAAGAAAAATAACCGTATCAGTTAAATCCAAAGTTGCAAAATAGAAACTTTCTCTCCTCATATTCAGCTTTAAAGCCAACTCCAAAATTCTCCCTCAAATTTCACGCGTTCGATTCGTAATAATGCATGCGACAGAGTCGAAACGCGAGTTACGACCGCGAGCCCTTCTGGGTCGCAAATCGGAATTATTTGACCTCGAGTTCGAAACACGGTAGAACTATCATTACGTGGAGTCCCAATTACGCGACATTCGCGTGAACACGTAAACGTGGCACACGGTTCGCACATCCAGTGTCGGTATTTGAACGTATAGGGCGAGAGAACGAAAGGGGCGGGAGGAAAGTACGAAGGGAAGGGTAAAAGGGCCGCGGTACCGGCAATCGGTAACATTATACGACGTGACACGAGCCAACCACCCCATTA
Source organism: Cerceris rybyensis (assembly GCA_910591515.1). Lineage (NCBI taxonomy): Eukaryota > Metazoa > Arthropoda > Insecta > Hymenoptera > Crabronidae > Cerceris > Cerceris rybyensis. Next base: position 35,596,603 of record OU342789.1, read on the forward strand.
GCATTCGTATTTCAATTTCATAGCCCCTGGAGTACATGGAAGGGGGAGAATTCCGTAAGGCGTGCGAGGGACGGAGAACGGAAGTCGATGGAAGGGGACAAAAGCGAAGAGAACGAAGAGAAAAAGGAAAGATTGAAACTAGAGGGAGAAAACACGAAGAAGAGAAAAATGCAAACGAAGACAAGGATAATGAAAAGATGGAAAGCTGAAAGGGTCGAAAGACAAAGAGGCTATAACGAGAATGAGATGAGAAACGAGAGAGGGTGAAACGTAGACGGGGGGTGAGAAACATTATAGTTGAAGAGAGAAAGGAGAAAATGGTAGAAGAGAGAACTAATACCGATGGAAACCTATTACCATCTATCTCAATGCCTGTGTAATGGATGCGCAGCCTCGATTATCAATCCGTAATAATTGTGCATATTAAACGGACGCTAATTATCGGTCCGACCGTGGGCCATGAGCACCGCCGGCAAAATTGTTCACGTTACGGTGGATGTGTTCGCTGTTAAAACACGAGCCATAATGACGACGCGGAAAAGAGCTACGGCGAAAAGATAATTACGGTGAAAATCGGTGAGCGCTCGCCGGACGCGCCGCGCGCCGATCGAAGGGAGGGGGAAACGCGACAAAGTCGCTCTCAAGCGTTTCGTAAAACGCGACAGTATTAATTAGCCGCCATTATCGATCGTTTAACATTGCAAAAACTTTATGCCTCGCCTCGATGAAATGATATGTTTTACAAATTAACGTCGTCTCGATGGTGTATTATCTACCGGTGTGGCCGTGCGCGAGCGCTCTTATTTCACCGATATCGCCGGACACGATCGGCTCGAATTATGATATCGTAAACCTCGTTAATTGCGCTCGTATTTATTCGAAAATTTTATTGGAAAATTAATACCCTGGAATGGCCCGACGTTTAATTAACTCCGATCTAATTACCATTATCAGAAAAACTCTCGGCAACCAGCGCGCTATATACGATTTAACGACCCTGTTCCATTTCCTCCAAACACCATCCAAATCCCTCCACCTCCCAAGCCTCTCCACCATTCCTTTCTTTCGCGCTCGCTTTCACCGTCAAAAGAATTTTAAGCGCAGTCGACGACGACTCCAAACTCACCCTTCCACCCTCCCCCAACCACTCTTCTCATTCATCGATCCGTAAAACGCGCCACTTCCTCCATCGATTTACCCCTTACATCGAGTTTCTTCTCGCCGATCGATCATGAAACGATCCTGCGGGGCCCTATTCGAGATCGGAAGCAGGAACGCACAAGAACGGCGCCCTCGAGCGCTCTCGAGCCTTTTTTTGCCTCCCCGGAGCGCTTTTAATAAACGCGCGCCGCGCCCAGCAGGCGCTTTATGCCATCAAAGGTGGGGTAAAGGGCGCGAGCGAGAGACCGAGAGAGATCGTTGGAAACAGAAAGAGAGAGGTAGAGCTGAAAGAGGATAACGGCAGAGAAGAACGGGGGTGCATTTGACGACGAGCTTTTTACGGCCCTGTGTTCCGCTGTTCGGGCTTTTACGTCCATTTCAGGTTTCCTCCTCTTCCACCACCGCCACCTGATCCGCAGACTCACTTCACTGCCTTCCTGCTCACCCTCTTTCTCTTTCTTTTTTTTTCTTCATCACCACCTTAACCTCTTTCGTGTTTCTCCCTTTTTTTATTCCCGGTGCTCATCTCTCCATCTTTTTCTCCATTTTTTTTTCTCTCCCCCTATTCCGAGGCACACGCGCGCACACGATGCACGCCGGTGGCCTAATCTCCTTTACGAGATCAAATTTAACGGGCGCGAAGTCGCTTTTACACGCGCGCTGCTTTCGTTTGTCGTCAATATCCTAATCCTATTGAGCAACCACGGCGGTCTCGACCTCAGCGCGTGAAATTCTTTTGAGTGGCACCTAGGTGTTAAAAGTCGAGAATATTCGGCTTTACGATCGTACCTTCAAGCGAGAGATTCGGTAAAACTGTCCGGCTTTTTGAAGAAATTCCACGCGGCTTTGTTATCTTTAAATTTCTTCATGAAAATTGCTTTGAAAAATGTTACTGTTAAGTTATTATTTTAGATAAACATAACCAACGTGAATTACGAATTTGATATTCTTGGCTTAGAAGGATGCAGCCTTGGTGTAATTAGACCTATTTTACTAAATCAGCATTTACGCACAGATGTACAGAATTTTATATCCCAATATTTACTCTACTAACAATAAGACTTTAAAATCACTGAATAATTAATTAATTAACACAGTAAAACTCGAAAATAAGTAATGAGTATTTCAAGTATCTATTGCTATACAAAAGTTAATTAATACTACACATTATTATCATTAAATGAAAAATTTTAGTTCCCAGCTACAATCACTTTCCACAGACATATCTTAACAATAAAAATCTTTAATCAATCCCCCTAACGAAAGCGTAAAAAAAGCAACAACAACTCGTCCAAAAATTCTTCATCATCCCCTAACTTGCCGATTCGAATTTCACCCAAAAAACAGTCCAATTCTCGTCCACCAAAATTACAACGGTAAAAAAAGGAAAATAAAATAGAATCGTCGAAAACTCCATACCACTTTCCTTTCCATCGCGCGGAATTCCAGAAGGAAAGCGAAGGAAGTGAAATTGAATCCTCGAAGGTGGAGAAGCAAGCGGAGATCCGGGGGTAGGTTCGTGGAAAGCGGTAAAAGCGATTTGCGATATCACACGAGGATAGGGGAATGGATTAAGGCGAGAACAGAGGATCGAAGCGGAGGTGGCAAGATAATAATGCCGGATCAAGTGCCGCCCGAGCATGTTGCTCCTATTTACACGGGCCTTCGCCCCAAACCGAATCGATCGAACGGAGTGAGTTTCCTGACTTCCCGACGTCGCTATTGTTTCCATCGGTGTCGAAATTCTCCGAGCCGATGGCCAATCAAATCGAATCCGAATTCAAACAACGGGAGCAACGATATTGCGATTTACATACGAATTTCAGGTACACCGGGGCCTCGACAGTCGTATACATTACTAATAGACTGTTATTGATCGACGATCGGCGGGGGTGCAGTTGCGCGTTATAATGGTTTAATTAGTACTCACATGCCTCTCCTCGGCGGGATTAAGACCTGCAACAAACGAATAGATATTTTGAATTTTTTGTTATTACGTTGGTGGGTTTATTATCTATTTTTTTTTTAATTATAAAAATTCGAGTATTTTGTGAATGTTAGATTGTGTTGTTTACAGGGTTGTAACGCGTTGAGACGTCTGTTATTATTTGGAGAGAGTAGGAATTGTCATTTTAAAAGTTGATTTATTCTGAGGAAGAAATAGTATATTGCTCTCGTACGTGTTAGAAATGCTTGTATTTACGCGAACTGAAACATGTTTACCGTTATATTGTAATTAAAATAAAAAAGTTTTCTAATTTGTCTACTTTTTAGTTTTTAACATTCGCGTTAGCTGTTCTACAATTATGAAAAAGAATGAGCATTTATTATTACATAAATTCGTTTGAAAATTGTCTATCGTTAAAACGGTGAACTTTTCTAAGATCTTTAAAAATTTCTGTTTGAAAATACTACGAAAGTTTGTTCTTCTTTTCGCGAAATTGTCTTTGCTATTACTAAAGGTCTCTGCAAACGTTATTCATTTAACCCAGCAGATTCAATATGTTAACCCAATTTGCTTGAAATTACGCGAGCTGATCGCTTTTCTACTACCAAGAAGCAATACCATTCTTTCCTTTTATTTCAAACTAAAAGAACTTCCTTCCTCATAAAACATTCTCTTCTCCTCTGAACTTAACAAATCCTCTCTTCCACGTCAAAATTCTCCAAAAAAAAACCTTGTCTCACCGAAATCTCTTTACTGCTCCCGTTTCTCGGTAATTTGGTCGAACTTCCAGGAAGTAATTCGTGGCATCATTGATTTTTATAACCCACCTCGAATCGGTCTTCCGAAAAAGGGGAGTAAAAGTATCCCGTAGCGAAACTTGCTATGGCAATCGTGCAAGATCGCGTTACAATAAACGCGTGTGTTAAACGACGTCGTTAAACGGATTCCCTACTTTCGAAATCTGCATCGACTTTTATACGACTTTCTTGGAAGATGCTCGAAATACCGTCCTCTCTGCGGACAAGGCATCGCGTTTCCCGGCAAATTGAACCTTCACGAATGTTTTTCATGATTATTGCAGAACCGTCTCGAATGGAGTCAGCGGTATGCCGGCAGAATCTTTTTCGTGCAAGAAGGAAGATAAAAGGATGGGGTAGAAGCGGGTTGGTAAGGGTAAAAAGAGGAGTTAGACTTCTCGAGGATTTCCGAGGAGGGATCGAAGAATGAAAGAGGGCAGAGAGTGAGAGGGAGAGAGAGAGAAAGAAAGGAAAAGAATGAAATGGAGGGAAGAAACGAGATGGAAAGAGGCCGAAGACTGAGGAGATTCTGAAGGAGAAGCTTTGTCCTCGGGAAGCCGAGTTCATAGTTTGCCCTCGCTCGATTTCCCCAACCCCCTCGCTTCCTTTGGTAGGTACACTTTGTCTCGTAGGAAATATCTTAACGATATCTTTTTCCTCTTGTTACCCCGTCCAATGTAAGAGCCGTATACACGAGCCACTTTTGTTCCACATACAGACGGAGACGTTATTACGAATCGTCCCCCTACCTTTTGTATCGAGTTAGCTATCGTAATCGTTGTACCGTGTCGATACGAAACTAAGCATTTATTTACAACGTACACGAAGGTTAAATAAACTAACAGGAGGGTGGTTGTTAATTTCGCTTAAAATCCTCGAATAGGCGGATACATTTTGCAAAAATTCCCAATTGGGATTTTCGAGTAACGGCGGCGCTTTAGCACGTTGAATATTATGGGGGTTATCGGCAAACTGGGCGATGTTGAATTTAATGAAATTTCATGTTTTAAAATTGTAATATTTAGAAATTTTCTTACGCATTAAATATTTAAATATTGAAACTGAAAAAGTAAAGCTCCGTTGGCTACATCTCTATTTCTGTCTTTAAGCTTTCTGCTTGAAATGTAATTTTAATACAAAAAGTTTCGCTTCAGTAAAAATGTTGAAACAAGGGAAATACAAGTTGTGTTAACATGTTGAACGCCATGGTTTACGAATGATCTGTTCATTTCAATAAAATTTCAAATGACTTTAAAGTTTGACGAATTTTCTAATATGTTCAATATTTAAATGTTTGCATCGAAAAGGTAATACTCTCGTAACTATATATTTGTTTCTATATTTAAGGTTTTTGTTTTGTAATGATGTACTTTTAATAGAAAAAGTTTTGCTTCAGTAAACATGATGAAACTAGTGAAATACCGGTGGCGTTCAATGTATTAATCATTTGCTCGTAAAAGGAACACTTGGTTGAATGAAATTAAATCTTTTACGAGAAATAAACTAACCGGCTGAATGTAGCCCTCAATGACTGATACATGAATTTTACAACGTGATTTGCAAATAAAACGGATGGTATTCCTCTTCCCACTTTGAATAGGATGAACTTTGTACACCGTTGAAACACTCGGTCGTAGAGAGGTCGCTTCGATGCGTATTTGATGGCCCGCCAAATTAAGGGGTGGTTAAGGGCGGGGAGAAAAAAAATTTTCTCGCGTTTCCCGACTATTACCGAATTGCCAGGAGGGTCGCGAACGAATCGAGGGGTTGGAAGTTCGTGGCTTTAACGCGGCGACAACCGGGGACTTCGAATTTTGCGAGACTTATTTCCACGTAAACGAGGGGCTGCAAAGTGCTTGGATGACTAAGAAAATTCTGGCAATTTTGATATTAAAACTGTGTGACGTTGACGATTTATCGTGGATTAGGAGAACGGTTTTTATTTAAAAGCGTTTACAATGTTTGACTATAAGATATTTAAAAAAAAGATTATTACTGTAGATAAAGAATCACAATACATATTGTTGATAAAATCAAACGAGATGCTAGAAAAGTAACCAGATCTTTTCTAAAATTTAGTATCGAAATTATTTTAACACTACAATTAGCAGGTTTAAATATATTACATAGTAAAGAAGTACTAGAAAGGAGAAACCACTGAGGTGAAAATGATGATCAGTTAACTAATTTTTTTTTTATCAGACATTCAATATTTATTGTACGACTCTCCTATCAATTAACGGAACTTTTTGAAAAAATTGAAAACTCGTCTTCTAAACCGTCTTCGTAGTTATAGTGTTAACCCCTTGCGGTACAAAAACGAATAACAACCGTGGAGTAATAAATAAAGAGAACAATTTTAAACTTTTCCGAAAATGATTAAATTCAAAAATATCAGTGGCTCATGATACGATCAAATCATTTCTATGCTATTTTTAATATCGCGTTAAATTATAAACTGTATCAGAAAGCAGAGATACATTGTTATTTCAGCAATGATTCTTAGTTCTTGCGCATTCAATCACAGAAACAACTAGTACAGCAAGAGTTTAATGAAACATTGACATAAATACGTCTCGAATTCTTCAGCTCATCGTATTAGAAACTTTTCAAAAAGCGAAGAGTTCACAAGAGGTTACCAAGAGGACGAATCTACAAAAATCTGCTAACATCCAGCCACCGTTCTCCCATTACGTAAATGCCAATTTATCAAACACTTCGGATATCCGACCCCGTCGTGAAAGGGAGAAAAGGAAGACGGAAAATCTGGCAGTTTTCATCCCCATCATCCTTGCAAAGCTCGCTAATACACGTCCTTTCCTCTCGTTCTTCCCTAAGCTGGCAAACAGTTTCCGCTCTTTCTCTCCCTCTTTTTCTCTCTTCCACCTCTTCCCTCTACTCCTTCCTCACTTAACTTCCTCTCCACGCTCGTAAACGGACGCGGAAGAGCGCGCATAATTTCCTCCTAAAACGCAAAGAGGTCGTTTGCCACCCCGGAGAGAACGAGTCGGTCGGCACTCGGTGTGTGCATCTTCGGAAGACGTTTTAAAGACTCCTGGCAGCGTGTTCACCCGGTACGATCATTAAAACGAAAGGGAGAAAATATCGTACGCGCAAGCCCGTCGTTACCGCGAGGGAAGAACGGCCGGAAATGGGGACGAGAAGGATATCAAAGGTTGCGAGGCAGGTTGAAATTTTTGCGCGTCAAAGCTCGCAAGGGTTTTTAACGTCGAGGGAAAATATCGACGTCGATACCGGTCGATTTTATGAGCGCATTGTTTGCTCAATGAATTGCACGATGACTGCATTTTATTTGAACGTTTAGTTTTCACCCTTTTTGGCGGTAGAATTAGTAGAGTTGTGGAGGTTTAGGTGAGGGTGTCAATTGATTTAGTTTTTTATTGACTTTCATGTTTGTCCTGTTTTTCGAAGGTATTTTTTGTATGGTATTAGGTGATTGTCAATGATTTTAGTATTAATTGAGGATACTGTGATAAAGGTATTTGATGTGTCTTAATTGGAAGTGTCTGCTGTGAAGTTTGCGAAGTTAACAGCTCTCCTTTTTCGAATTAACGTTCCTAATTAACGAGAGCTTCAGCTGCACAATAAAACGGAACTTTATTATGGATAAAATAAATACAACTGGATATCATAATTGCAATTAGTATGTATATCTTTTGGTGACACGAAAGAAAACATCTGGTTCGTAAATAAACTTAGAATTTCAATTCTAATAACATAATTTGCAAATATTAGGTGTACAAATTAATTCTCGGCTTTTTTTGACTAACCTTGACATTTATTTATAACCATGTTGATATAAATTCAATATTAAACATAATCTTCTTCATTTTCTATACGTTTTTGCCATCTCTCAGGTAATTGTCGGATTCCAGATCGGAAAAATGATAGTGGTTCACATCAATGAAGTCATTGAGGCATTTATAGACCTGTTCAACTTACTTGAATTAAGAATCAGTTAGGTGGTTTTGTAGGGATCGAAATAGGTAGTTATTTGAAAAAATCAAAATCAAAATCGAACAAATCATTTCTTTCGCCTCTGTAGCGTTTCTTTTTTTTTAGTTGAAACGCGAAAAGAAGACAGTGCCTTAAATGTTGCTTATCGAACGACATCGCTTCTACACATGATTTTTCACGTTATGTCTGGAGTAGAGTCATGCGATATATCTTATTTTAAAGCTAACAAATGGCGCTTTAGAGTGACTATTCAAATTTGGAAAAATTCTAATCTGAATAGGTTTTGTGGTCGATGAAATCTGGGAGCCGAAAATTAATTTGTACACCTAATAATTGCGTTTAATTTCTTTAGAATTAAATTTTACAGTATTTTCTATCGATCACTGTTACTATCGTTTATGTTAGAAAAATAGAATCATCTTTTCTCTTCAAAGACCTAACCGGGACCATTAGTCATAGGAGGATCCAGAACGAAATGGAAATACAAGCGATATCGACTTCTAATCGTCCGTAAAAGAATCCGCCGAGTTCGGCTTACGCTTCCGTAAATCGTTTTGAGAACGAGCAGAAAGAATCGGATGACTGGTAGAGGGCAGATATTATGTCCGATGGTGAAGTCGTTCGAGGAGGGAATTCAAGTAACTGGAGGATGAGAGAGAGAAAAAAAAGGGAGAAAGAAGGAAGAGAGAGCCAAACGATAACGGCTCTGGTGGAAACAATTCGCCAGGGGCAATGTTCCGGAAAGGAGGGAAGAAGTTTCAGTTGCCACGACAGAAATAGTGGGCCATTACAGTTCCTGGCCCGCCGATGGGTTCTCGTTTCGCAAGGGTGTCGACGAGATTCCACCCGGGAAAGAAAAAAGTACTTCGCCGTGGTTTAACAGTGATTTCAGACGCCAAGAGTTGGAATTCGTAAAATAAGATAAACTTTCCGCAAAAAGGAAGAAACCCGACAAAACGCAGAAACGCTATGAAGACAACGATCGAGACTTTTGGCACAAACACAAATTCTAATATACCTTCATCACGATTAACTTTCTACAATTAAATTTAATCTTGCATTAAAAGTACCACCAAACATCGCTTTTCAAAGTGCAACCGGAAACAGTCGGGACATCGTTCGGCACGTAAATTTTGGTAAACAGAATACTTGAAAATAAATTCCGCGAGTCAAATAAATCGAGAGGGCATTTATAACGAGCATGAAAATTACGTTAAACCGTATACACAGTCGACGCTTCGAACAAACGTGTTTCCGGTACACCGAGGATCACGGGAAAATATTTGCCGGTCCGATCGTGGTAGAATTTTCCATCTCTCGACACGGACAGGATAAAATACTGTGCGTTCCCCTATTCTCGGCCACGAATCGGTAGGGTCGCGTAAAAGTACGCTCCACGTTGGAAGATCGGTCGGTATTTCATTACGGCGCCCCGACAGCGGTTAGAAAACGCGAAACAACGTGGAACAACTGCCCGGAGGTTATACCCGCCCGCAGTAACATAGTTAGAGGAGAGTGCAGCTCGAGATATTGCGCCAAGTGGAGCGAAAAGGGACGATACACGAGGATAGAAACGTGTAGGAGGAAGAATGAGAGAGATATACAGAAACAAAGAGTAAGAGAGAGAAAATGAAAGAGAAAACGAACCGAGGATGAAGGTAGAGTAGAAGATACGAGAGAAAGAGAGAAAGAGTGGATGAGAGAAACCCCTCGTGCTCCGAGGGGCGCGAAGGTTTAGAAGAGCCACGTAGAGGCGGATGGAACGAGAGAGGGGAAGAGTCGGAAGTACTCTCGTGTCAAGAGGAGATTCCGAGTGCTCTCCTGAGAGACGACCGTGGAAGAGAGCGAGAGACGAGACGTGGAGTGAGACGTTAAGCAGAATGCGCGGGATGAGACGACGTACGACAGGACGTGTATGTGTGTACGAGCTGGTTGTTCGTGCGGCTGTACAAGCGCGAACGTTGCAAGTGTGCGCGAGATAGAAGAGTCACTTGAAGCCCTCACGACTTTGTCAGCGCTACACGGAGCCTAAGTGCGAACGTTCTTGCACTCGTATGTCGTCCCAAGGAGACGAGGACGCGCCAGAGCAAAAGTGGATCTTCGAGGTCAAGATCGAGGGTTCCAGGAGTTTCGGGCTTAAGCACGATCGTTTGCGTCACCGCCGTATTGCGGGCCCGTCTCTCAAATATCTCAACACCGTTGGGACGTTCGATGGTCCGTCGCCTTCGTTTTACTCGATTTACATCGTTCTTGGTACTTGGACACTTCAACCGAGAAACGGAGCGAGTCGGCCGCGTGTTTGCTTTACCAAGTCTCGAGTCACTTTTCTTCTCAGACTCGACGCGAATCTGACGATGTTACAGGGTGGTCGGTTTTTGATCTTTGGTTCTTATATGGTTTTATAGAACGTGAAAATAATTTATGACACGTTTCAAGTATTTTAGCATGCTTGGGAGTGAAGAATTTCAATTGGTTGGATTCTTGTTGCAGTTTTTTACTTTGATTATAATAATTTCCATGAACCAAGGTGACGTTACGAGTATGTGAGTATTTGTCCTGATTTTGATAGGCGAGCATGTGAAAAATATATCCTGCTACCGATGCAGATTAAAATGATCTCAAATTCGAAAGAAGTAATCTAAAAAAATGTACTACACACACATACTCTTATATTTCTATTATACACTCCTATAAAAATTCTCATTTCTTTGTCTCTCAATACTTCCTCGAACTATCAAGATAACAATTCTTGATAGATTACACGAAATCCCGACCTAAAAGTCGTTTCTACCCGATAATTTAGTTTTAACAAACATATATACATAGACAGTATTCAAATCTGAATACTTCGTAACACCAAACCTCAACTTAGCGATAGTCTCAAAAATTTTAAAACAAACGCCATACAATATTTATATTATGCTCGCTTTATGCTCAGAATCAACGAGTTAACCGCTGAGTCGCGTCTCATGAGGATCTGGTTGCACCTTCCTTGCAGTCCGACGAGATAAGACGTAGAAAAACAAGTATTAGCGTTGCTCGAAACGTGACGAAGTGGGCGAGCGATACTTCTTCGAAGCAGATGGCCATCCGGTGTGCGAAATATTCGCGGCTATATAAGATGCTGATGGCAGAAAAACTGCACAAGACGCGAGGTCAGCGACTTTTGTAAATCGAATCTTCTCACTTGACACGACAGGTGAATAGCACGTATCGCGAACTGCGATCCTGTTATCGTCGATCTTTCGCGACTGGTATCAACGACGATGCGGTTTCGTGCCATTTGCACGTTACGAGATACATTCGAGCAATTTTATCGCTGTCGATATCAATCGCGAGAACTTCGTAAGACTGTCGAGAGGGCAGTTAATAAAATGTCAGGAGTAATAAAAGTGTTGAAAAATATATTTACATCGATGAGTAAAGCGTCTTCGATCATTTTTATCAAAATATCTCGGCTGTTATCGATAGCTTTTTACTGATCAAGTGGTACTCACATTTGTTACGGTATTCAATTCTTCGGATTTGTAAACCGTGCAGGTATATATGTATTGTTTTTTCAGATACTCGAGTTAATACAGTGGCGCCGCCTGTTCTATTCTTTCGAACGAAACGCCGCCATTTTGGTTCCCATTTATACACCGATATCTCCTTATTGACAGAAAAGAAATGCTTCGTTCTTTTTCAAACTGTACTATACTTCTTTGTAATGTTAATATTTCGTATAATCACATGGTAGTATAACCCCATGCAACGTACCAGAAATTTAATCAATGAATTTGCCATCGAACCAACGACCACCGTACCTTAAACTGTACGTCAAACACATTACAATGAAATGACGTAGAGCTGAGACTCGATAAAGCACTTAAACGTGCTCGACTAGTAATGCAGATTTCGAAAGGACCTCAACACGATCTAATCACCACCTACCTCCATTAGGTTTAAGATCGTCAGGCTGACCTCTATGAAGGTCCGGTTTCGTCAACATCGAAAGAGGATGTCCAGCTCCACCTCCAGCGGTTGCAGCTGCGCCTGGAGGAATACCCAGGCCAAGAAGAGCAGCCGATGCAGAGGTAGGAACGGGAAGTGCAGCACCAGGACCCAATCCAGGGAGGCCGGGTATGCCAGGGTGAGGTCCCATTGCAGCACCTGGTGGCAACTGTTGAGCGTGCATCTGTTGAAGAAGCCTCGGCAAATCTGGCCTCTGTTGCTGTGAAGAAATTTACACACTTATTAAGACGAGTTTAAACACTTTTTTTTGATAATTATAAGAATTAGGATGTGTACTCTTCACGGTAGAATTTTGACTGGAAAATGTGCATATGCATCGTGAAGTGAATGTGGGGGTGTATGTACCTGTCAATGGATATAATTAACACTTTATGGACCGCTCACGAATTTTCTCGTGTCTTCTGCACGCTGTCTTTAAATGTACACCTACTTTGACACATTCTATCTGTTTTGTTTATTTAAATATTTAAATCAATAGAAAAATAATAAATTTCACAGTTTTATAAAAAAAACTATTAGAAACTCTGGTAAAATAGATTTTTGAATAAAATTTAATGATAATATTTTTAAATAATTTTTTTCAATAATACCTAAAATGCATTCTATGTTATAATTTCTAAAAATTTCGTACAAATTATTTTTCAAGTTAAAAAGTTATAATGATTATTAAAAAACATAGTTTTTTACACTAATGCCTAAAATTCATCCAATTAAAGAATTTCTGAAAGTTCCACAAGAATTGCTTCATAGATAACAAAATTATGCTAATTTTAGTAAAGTACAAGCACAAAAACGTGCGGTCCCAGGCATATTTCTTACAGATTTCTTAGCGGTGCTAAAAGCGTTAGTAAATTTTCTTTTTTTTCTTATGGTGTACCAAAGTTACATTTATGTAATTTTGTGATATTATGCACATTTCATCACGTATTGTACGGTATGCAACTAAAGTGCAGAATTAAACTTCTCATTTCTTTGATATAAAAATGATTGAGATTTTATAATCAATTTTTCACGTAAGTTATAGAAGATCATTTTTTAAGTCGCGGTATACATTGTGCAAGAATGCGTGTTATCATATTACATATGACTCATTTCTGAACCTTTAACGTATGAAATACAATATACAAAGAATTCTGAGAAATACAAATATCCGTATTTTTAAAGTCTATGTTAATCTTTCCTACGGCACTTCAGATAGATAAAAACACAACCGACATCGTTAATCAAGGTGCAATTACAAATAACAATTAAAAACGCGTACATTCAATACCGTAGACCGCTTCATAATCGTTAAAAATTCCTAGAAAACATCCTACATCAATTAACTATCGTTCAATCAGAAAGCTACATCTCAACAAAAGATAACGATTTAGTATTGTTATCGCGATTACCAGATAAGCCGATCAACATCGAGTCCACTGTACATAAACGGAAAAACGCCCAGATTTCCGTGTATTTAGGTTGTGAAAATATCAAAGTTCACCAAAGAGCACCACCTTTTTTTTTTAATATCGTAATTGCCAGTTTACTCTCCGTCGTGATAAAAGTTGAAAAAACATTTTCGCATCGGCCGGTACGTACGTACTGGATGGTTTTATTAGGAGAGTCCATTTGTCGGACATGAACTCACGTATCCCAGCGTGGGCGAAAGCATAAGCAAATAAATTCGCATACCCCTCTCACGCTGACGAGATTAAAGGTACGAGCTCGTTTTCCCGTTCGTTATAATGGATCAAACAGTTTCACTCATCGGAGAAGCGCGCAAGAGTAACAGCGATAGGAGTAGCAGAAGGGTTGAACGGCTACAGTGAGTGGGCGATTTGTAAAAAGAAAGCATGGAAAAATGTAAAACACCGATAATTCGTGACAGGAGGAATCCTCGCGCAGCTTTAATTTCAGTCACGTTCGCTTATCCAGGGCAAAATCTTGCTCCGACGTTCGTTAGGCGTGGCGCAACTTTCCATTGGCAAAACATACAAATCACAGAGTAAACTTCGGCGGGCTTAAATAACCCTCGGTACTCTTGCCGACGAGGCGGAGAGCAAATCCAAAAGTACGAAACAAGTGGCGGGACTTATGCAACCTTTCGAGCGAACAGCGGGTAAAAGTTTCGGTGAAACCTTAAACGTACTCCCGACAGTAGTTTCCTCGTTAGTTGGCCCAACCCGGGGGTGTCGGTTAAGTTCAAGCCGGCAGACAAATTGTAGAGCCGTGCAGCGTCGTTTTAACGCTTGGCGGATCTACGTCGGTGGATGGAAGGGGGGAGAAGAAATTGCCGGCGAACAAAGCGGCCAGAAGGAGAACTCTGCGAGGGATGCGGAGAGTTGGAATGGGGTCGAAAAGAAAGGAGGAAAAGCAAGCGAAGACGAACGGAGGAAGAACGAAATTACGTTGCCTTCCCGCGATCCGTGTTCACTTTTAAGGGAAACCCGGGCGAATATTCCGAGAGAGTAGTTTGCTGAGATAATTAAATGGTTTAACGATATAATAACCTCGCGTCGAGCGACTGTCTGAGCCAGCCGCAAGATACACAAACGGATGAGGAGGATGAGCAGGAGAAGGAGTCGAAGGTGGAGGAGGAAGAGGAGAAGGCTGACGATGAAGAGAAGGAGGAATGTGTACGCGTACTGAGGGATAGAAACGCATTGGCCAGGAGGGAGGATGGGAAAACAAGGATGCCAGAATCAGAAGGAGGCGCCGGCAAATGTTTCCGAGGATTCGAGGAAGGCGGAAGCTTCTAAGAAACGTCCCGAGTTTCTCTACTCACGGTAACGATAATACTCTGACCTCGGCTTGCCATTTCTGCAGCTATGCCATTCTAAAAGCTAGTCTCTCTCTCTCTCTCTTTCTCTCTCCCTTACTCTTTGCCTCGCGAAAATCATCCTCGTATTTGTGCTAGTACTCCGCTAATGCTTACAACTAACTCGACTTTGCGAAACGATCGTTTTCCGTCGGTTGCCCGCACGTCGGAGCAACCGAGGATATTATTCGCGCGGTTACGCGGTGCAAGTTTTGCGCCCTGATAAGCGGATACAAACTGCTTTTAGACCGTACCTGATTCAACGCGTAGTTTTACAAATTAACCTTTTCGTTGCCGTTGAGACTCGTGGAAGTTTAACTGCGTTTAACGATGTTGGTGGATGTGCTTTTTGAACGGTGACAGGGGAGAAATTAATTCGTGAAACTACATGTTTAATGAATAGCGGTGTAAAAGTACTTTATATGCGGATAACTGGAATTGATTATCCGATGATTTCTTTAGCCACTTTGTTATCATAATTATTGGAAATGGGTATTAACCCTTTGCGGACGGAGGCATTTTTGAATATCGAGAAACAATCAATTATTTAGCGATGAAAAAACACTTTCTCATCGGGATGACAGTCTGTTAATGTATACAAGTTGAAATTTATTCTTTATAAAATAATATTTCAACAATTATATTTTCATTTTTCAACTTTAAGTGTTTATATATGCACCGACAAACTATAACAAATTTTTTTCTCAGGGCGAATATACGCATCCGCCGTTCTCAAAGGGTTAAAGTAAAACTGTATACTTTTATACTAAAAATTACTTTATTAGAAGGCTAGATAAAATGTGTCTTTATGTGTTTCGGGTCTAGAACCGACTGACTGGGCACGATCAAAAAGTAGAGCGTTTGGGCCCACTTACAATTAGTAAGATAAACTGTTTTTGTGACTGTCCCCTGCACTGCAGAGAGACTTCTGTTTAGTCTACGAATTCCTAGAACGGAGAGTCGTTTTTGTAATTATTCAATATGTGTAATACTATATTGTTAATATAAATCCAACAATAACTCTTTGAGATCGAAATTTTCCTGGTTTTGCGAAAAGAATGTACATCTAGGGATATTTTTTGTAGCACTATGCATAAAGTCTAGATTGCTGAATAAGCCACGTCTTTGGAAGTATCAATTATATCATTTGGTCAAGTTAACACTTTACCGACCGGTAGCCGATTAATCGACTTTTCGGGCTCAACACTTTTGGACTTTTAACTTATTAATTGGTTGCTATGACAATTAATAAATTATTATTTATCACTGCGGTTAGCTTTGTCAAGGACTCAGTGAAGAAACATTGCAATTTTCGAAGAGATATCAGTATCAGGGAATTATGTATTTGCGGGCAAGTGACCGATCACCGTGGGTAGAATGTTAAAAAAATACCGATCGGTAAAGTGTTAACATAAGGTTACAATTCTGGCAAAAAGCTTAATTTCATTACTAAATGAAAATCATGATTATAAAAGTATAAAAAATATTTGGCATTCTAAAAGTCAATTTTTAAATTATCAGAAATAACTAAAGAAATTCGAAGGAATTTCAGAGTAAAAAATTAAGTACCAAAAAAAAAATTTGAAAGCGCTCGTTATTGATTGGATGATCAAGTATCAAAGCGTGTCAAAACTCTTCAAAGTAAACGACGCAGCGAGAACTTAGGATCAATATTCTCAATCTAGGATTGACAATAAAATTTGACGTGTCTCTACGATTTCTGCTAGAATGAAATCAAAATTCAACCGTTTCGTGACGCATAGTCGACAGTCCCTCTTCCGGTGCTCTAACAAACAGGAAGTCACCGCGATCCTCTTTGCGCGGATCTCCTTACGGCACCTGCATCCACTAGCAGTCTCGTTCTCAGCAGTTTCATCGTCGTCGACACTTGCTGACTCGACTACCCGCGAAAATAGCACCGCTAAAAGATCCGAGAAGGTCGTCTTAACCTTCTATATCGCGTGTCGTTGACGCCTGAAAGGGGACTTCGGTTGACTCTTCGCGCGAGAGATTACGAGCGTCAGCAACAGTCTCCTGTTCACCGTTGCAAAAAATAGTAAGTGCACACGCAGGTCTTAGCTTTACAAACAGCCCTCTTTCTTCTCGTTAATAATTTGAACCGAAGGTAAACGGAGACTTTACTAGCGTCCCCTCTTCTTTTCATTATAACCAGTACTTTGATCGGCACGTTTTTCTTTAAATATAAAGAATGATTCAGAAATTAAACGCTCGTTTTTGAAGATCTTTTCTTGGCATTAGCGATACTTATATTTGCTAGTATTGGTAGATAAAAATTCTGGTGCATTATTTTATACTTTACTTCATTCGGGAAAAATTAGAATGATGTAATAATTATGGAGTAAATGGCTGCGAAAAGTATTAGAAAATTTGCGACTTGGGCACGAGGCATAAAAGGAGGTACAATAGAAAGACGCAAGCAACTGTTCACCTTTATGGGACTGGTACTAACTTTCACCGTAGGGTGTTAAACGTTAGAAATTAGACACTACTTCTTCATTAATACTAACTGTACCGACAGTGTGTGGATACCTATCCATGCCGTAGCAGATCTTTTAGTCAGTTACAAAATAATGATAATTTTCATTGAACCAGTCATTTGACCGCGCACAATAGAGCAAATATTAACGAGGTATCTTTGATCAATATCACCAAGTCAAAAAAAATAATCCAAATTCGTTCTATTCACTCCAAGTTACTCAAGCTCATCCAAACGAAAAATTTCAAGTTCCAGACTCAGCCCCTACCCCTCAACATACTTTCAACCCTCAAAAAAATCTCACCGCTGTTCCACGATTCTCCACACCCTGTCATCCCCCTATGCTAAAATCCAGTTAATATCAACGTGAAAGCATCAAAGTTCCTCCCCTTCGAATCCATTCTTATGAAAACATTCTCTAACACTCGACTGGGTTCCTCCTTTGGCGCTCATCCGCGCGGAATCAAATATGAGAATGGATTCTACGGTTTTCGAGTTTCAGGTTTTTCCTTTGTCCCGCCACAGCCAAAACGCCTCGACGAGGAGAAAGTGAACGACTAACTGAGACAAGACACAAGAGAAAGAGAAAGGAAAGGGACGGGTTAAGGCGCGCGGAATCCCGGGATTCTGCTAAGGATTTGCCGCACGTAGCCCGACAACGCCGCGGATCCGTGGAAGTTTCTATCCCATTGGGGGTAGAAGACAGGGGGTGCCACACCGAGGAAACGGTCGAGAGACGAGGACGAAGGACCGAAGGCAGCCGGGTAGTAGGAATGCTGATTAGTCGGTGCTCGTGTGCCGTAACACTATAACCTATCCCGCCTGGAAACCGGGCAGGAAGACTCGGGATAAGATTCGTGGAACTCTCAGAGGGGCCGAGGAGAGGGAGTACGACTACGGTGAGGAGGGTGGATCGCGATGGAAGGGGGAAAGGAGAAGAGGGAAGAGAACCGGGAGAAGCCGGCGGCTTAATAGGGAGGAAATTGAGTGCTCGAGCAATATTGAGGAGGATTCGGGATTCGCCAGGATCGTATCCATCCGTCCGCTTTCGGATTCCTCGGGCGTGCATCGGCTTCCTCCTACCACCGGCGTGCAGGGATTCTCATTCGACGCGAATGCGTTTCACGCCGATGTGAACGCAAATCGACATCGACGTATTCACTGGACATTTTCGAGGGAAACTGAACGAGCCTTCTGGTCGGTGGCTACGACGTTTTGGTAGCCGGGGATGAGGGGATGATTGAAAGGAGGAATTTCGTTTATACCATGGATAATTGGGTAGCGTGCGATCATGTAGTTACGCGGGTTGGATAAGAAGTAATACTATTTCTTGTACTGACGATTTGTGAAATACATTATTAGGCTTTTTGTGGAATTTATAAATCGACTGGGTTTAATTGCATATTTTTCCATGCTTTCTTACAGGTGAATAAACATAGCTGTTAATAATAACACGTAGGTATACAAATTGGCTTGGGGTGTATCCATGCGATTAACGAATGGTATAAAGAACCATTGAGAATATCGCCATTGCGATAAGAACAATACACGTCGTTATAGATTTCAATTCCTTTTATTTTCTCCGGGTGTGTATATTTCCCTGTAATTTGAAAACCCAGCATTATTTATTCGAGACCGTCAAAGCTAATCGGCAAATATATAAATCCCGATCTTCCGGGAGCCGTGAGCGAATCGTTTCGGCATTGCATCAGGAAACAATTAGCGCGTTAGAAAACAAGGCAGTTCGATTTCGACTATGCGCGTATACTCAGCGATCCGGTGTATTTGTTTTTCGTGCCGCTGCATACGCTTAATATTTAATTTACCGTTTAATGCTACCCCAATAATGTGTCGGACAGTATCGACAGTAAACACAAACGTCACGGCGAACGCTAATATACACGTATATCGCGGAGAGTAATTTATCTTCCATTGGCGTGCACTCACCCCGATAATGGCGTTGAGTTCGGTCATGGTCACTTGTTTGGCTCTGTCAACAGCAGTAGCAACTTGTTGTTGATGCTCCTGGGAGAGAAACGGCAGGATCTGAGCGATTATAGCGTTTAACCTTTTCGCTATCTCTGTCTGAAAACAGAAACGGGAATGAAGGTTATTAAATGTTTAGTTGGTGAGCCTATTGGTGATGTTGCCTCGGTACAAGCTAACGGAGATGTGATTTGTGGAAGCGTGATCAAAGAATTTGTTGTCAAGAATACAATTTTTGTTTACTGATGAAATTATCAGTGAAACTTACAAATTATTTGTAAGATGACAAATATAAGTATGAATTCCTGAGGCTGATGAAGGTAACACGAGTAGTTTGAGTATCAGTGTAATAATTCATTTTTGGAGATACTTAAATTTTACAAATGTGCCGTCTATAGGCTAAATCAAATGGCCCCCTATTCTTGCATATCTTTTTATATATTAAAAATTCCGCCATTGAAATTTTGCCTCCGTAGGCTATAGCCTACCTACCCTATTTAACACTAGAACTACCAAACCAGTCAAAATGACTGGTACACAATTTTTTTAAAAAATTCTCCAAGTTTACACAAGAGTCATAGAATAAATATTCTACGTCTATATCAATAAACATAAATCACCCAATCCATGAAATTTTCCGCCGCTTGATTCCCCCTTTTTCAAAGTACTTATTTAATTTATTAAAATATGATAGATTTGAGGCCGGTAGTTCTAGTGTTAATAATCCGCCACTGATCGATCTCTTTTTTCATTCACGTTATTTTTGTTATCCTGAACGATGACCGTATTGCAATATAAATATATTGCTTGAAATCGAGACACCTAGAAATTCCATCAACAGTCGAATTCAAAAATGAAAAAAAATCTATTTCATTCATACAATTACTCTTCCCTCCATACAGTGACATCACGTTAAAACTTCTTCAACAACGGCACTATTCACTTTAACACCAGGGCAAAGAGGAACGTAGTCTAGCAATGTCATTTTCTCCTATCGCGATGATACAAATTTCATCAAGATCAGTCTCAATTATTCTCGTACGTTAATTCAATTATCCATCGATAATTCACATTTAAAACCATACCGCGCGCTAATCGATGCCAAAGCGACCGCACGTCATTACTACAATCCGCAACAATCGCATTATTCCCTGATAAGATATTTATCGCGGCTCTCAACCGCGGCTGCATTATCCCCCGTAAATTCGTGGCAGCTTTCGTCCATCATGCTTCTCAGCTATTAAAAGCTCCGAAAACTACGTACACGTAAATATACGTTACTACGAAATCCATCGGCGTGACGACGTAATGCTCGGGGCGGCTTGTGCCGGCTCGTTAAACGAGGTAAGGGCTGCCTTAACGCACCCCTCGCCGAGGAAACGAGTGCACATGCAGGTGCGGCATAACCGGTCGAGGGTGTTTACGACACCCTCCGGGCAGAAGAGACTGACGGGAATTAAATTAAATCCAGGCCGGATTGGCAGTAGCGAGAACTCTCTCGGTTCGGCTCAATTTTCGTCCCGGACAGCGCCGAGAGGCATTACCTGCTTCTGCCGCCACCTCCACCGGAAATTGAGACCAGCATGGGGGAGGAAAGTCGACCGGTTCTTAGCGAAAAATGGTCCAGCGACTTTGGAGAACATTTGGACGTGATGGGTCGTTGACGTGGTTGGTTTTGATGGATTGGTTGGATGTGATTAATTGGAGCAGATTGCGGGGCGTGTGGTTCTTTGATTATTTAATGAGATATTGGTTGTAGGTGTTTACAATATATGAGACCAAATGTAGTAGTATGTAGATGGAATATGAATTTTTGTGCACTTATGGGTATTTAACCGTTTGCACTCCGATGTCTCACCTGAGAGGACATCGTAAGTCTACCATAATACTCAGTTACCACCTCAAAGGGGAGCTTCGACTTTATTGGTGATTCCAAAGGACGAAGTTTTTCGCAACATTTTAACACTTAACCGACTGCACGCGCCACAGAGACCTGTACAGTTTCCACCGCGCTCGGGAAAGCCAAACTGCGCTGTCCACCGCGCATTTTTCTGCGCAGAGCCGTAATAATGGGCAATAAAAGCCTTAAAAAATTGGTGTATTTTATTATATGTTGTACTCTATAGAAATAAGGAGCTGAATAGAGAAAGAAGCGTTCCTTAGGTAAAAAATAATACCCGATCGGTCGGCCATCAACTAGCTTGGAAATGAGTAGATCTACCCGATCGGTTGGCTAAGTGTTAAGAAATGTATGTTGACCTGACCTTCTCTATTGAAATGGCACAAGATAGCAAATTGTAAAGTGCCGCCAAGTTACTAATACATAACGTCAAATATGACTCCGAGTGCAAAGGGTTAAAAATTGCTAAAACATGGAGAAACACATGATATATCAAAAGTATGGCTGTTGACAGTGACTGTTCGGCCAGAAATCGATGTGTCTGTAATGTTTTTTATAAATTGGCCCAGTGAATTGGATCCGATCACGACCGAGTGCCTTCTTTTCTGCTGCCAACGATACTCACAATCAGTAACACTGTGGTCTTTTTTTTGTAGTCGTATAACTACATAAGATATATTTTGTAGTCTTCTGTTACATCAAATTTCAACTAATTTAATTTAATTACCTTGCAAAATTATACTAAATTAAAATAAAAAAGAATCTGATAATATTTTCCGAAAAACAGTGTAACTTTATCAAGAATAATTTCAACGATGATCGTAGCTACCCTTCCTGTAAACGGCTCAATGTCGCGTAACCATAGTCACCCTTAGTATCGGAAGGTTATTTCGGAGTTTACGGCAAACCCGGCGTCGATACGACTCGAATTTTAATCAGTTTCAACTTTAATGACACAGCCGTACAATATCGGGGAACAATAATTCGGTTAATGCATAATCGAGCACGTTTCGCCGGGACGGATTTAGATGATACGATGGGTTTATTTGTACCAACGATACGACAAATCCTATTTAAGTATCGCGACAAACAGTATCGCGTCGATAAATTCCATTCATAAATTCCTTCCTACGCTTCATCGACATATCCCATTAATTATGTTAAGTGCGAGTAAAAGGAGGCGCTCGCCCCCGCATTTAATCGCCTTTTGGCAGTAATTTTCGCACGCTCGACATACTGTAAGCGCAAGAGACCAAGAGAGGGAGAGAACAGGAGTAAAGGAGAGAAACAGAATGCGGAAACCGGAAGCAACCGATTCGTCGTGCAACAGGAAACAAACTACCGGGTGTCCGACAACAGAAACGACGATCCGGTACGCAACTACCGTTCTATGCGACTCGTAAACGTCGAGTTGTATGAACTCAACTGCCGCAGACGGTGTAAACGCGCGCAAACTCTTATCTCGGCTCGATCCTCTCCTCTCTTTCTCACTCTTTCTCCCTCTATCTCACGTCTTCCGCCAGGGAGCTCTTGCTCGTCCTCTTTTACAAACACCGTGTTGCCAACATCGCGCTGGCACCACCCGTTTTCACTGCCGCTTAAACGAGCCTCTGATGCTAATTGAAATATCGCGGCCACTAAAATTCTTGGCAAGTTTCCCTCTCTCGTGCTCAACCAAGAGAGAAGCAACGATGAAAAACAGAGACACGGACCGAATGAGAGAGACTGAGAAGAGACGAAGATATAAAAGAGGGAAGAGCACGAGAAAGAGAAAGGAGAAAACGCGGGAAGTTGTTTTAATTACCCGTCGCCCTCCGAGTGGTAGTCATTAGACCACTAATTATAACGTACGCGAAAATGAGTCGTACCATCCGCGAATGTGCCGCGAAAGAGGGAGAGGAGGATGGAAAAACCCCCGGTATATAGAATTGTACGTACAAACAGTCGTACGACGGGATTACGCCGATGCTGTTAATGGGCTTTTTAAATAAATTATTATCTCCCGTCCTTTACCATACCTTTGAATATTACCCCCTCGCAATTTCTCAAATACCGTCGAACGTGAGTTACTGCTAATCGATTGGACGATTAATATTGCAGCGCGAGCGTGAGAGAAAAACCAAATAATTTAAACCTTCGATAATAATGCGATATACTCGCTGTAATTATGCGATGCAATAATACATTTCACGTTGATACGTTAGAGAAACTTTTATAAATTGCATGAAATCGTTGAAAAGAAGACCTAGGGAAGAGACTCACCACGACAGAATCCGATCTACGTTCCGAGTTTGTATATACGGTTCACCATCCCTCGCTAATTTCGTGCCTGTCGATGCAATTTCACGGATCGCACGACACAGAGGCCGCGATAGGGCAAAAATAAGGGTGATTCCGGCGCGAGACGGAAAAGAGGAGGGTAAAAGTTGTGTGTAAAAGCAGGAATGTCGGTGCCACGGAGACGAACGACAGAGGCAGAACTCGCTGCAAACGTAATTGCGTTGCCAAGAAGTTTTCCCCCGGTGAGGTAACCAAGAAAATAATGAATGGCTGGGATGCTTCGCTAAGAGAGAAAAAGAATGAACGAGGAGGAAAGGTGAAGGGTGAAGGAGATAGGTTAAAGGAAATAAAAGGGAAAACCTGGAAGAACAAGAAACGAGGAGGTGAGTTTTGACGCTACGAATTCTCATTGTCCTGGATTTCACACGGGGGAGATGAAAACCTTGGTGGGAATGAATTTTTCCCTGCCGAACCAAATTGGACCGCGAAGATTGCCAGTCCCGACTCCTTTTCTCGTAGGAA
Source organism: Cerceris rybyensis (assembly GCA_910591515.1). Taxonomy (NCBI): domain Eukaryota; kingdom Metazoa; phylum Arthropoda; class Insecta; order Hymenoptera; family Crabronidae; genus Cerceris; species Cerceris rybyensis. The sequence continues at coordinate 35,620,486 of OU342789.1, forward strand.
CGGCGCTTTTCTCGAAATTGCGCGAATCAACGGCTACAACGTTATTCTTGCAAATATTCCGCCATCGAGCAGGGATTCTCTCTGTAGCGATGTTTCGCAAATATTCTCGCTTTTTTTGTCTAGGTGATACATTTTGATTCACTGTCGTAAAAGTAGATTTTTTTTCTTTTTTTCTTTTTTTTTTCTATGGAAGACAAATTAGAGGAAATCGTTAAAGCGGAGAGGAGTACGATGATTTTGCTGAAAGTTATTGGACTTTAACAAAGGATGTTTCCACGCCTGTAAATTCTAGTTTTAATAAAACTTTGCGAGAAGTTAGGGCATTTCGAGCGGAGAATAATTTTTTCCTCCATAGATATTTACTGTAAAGCGTTGAAAGTTCGTTTTAAAGTTTATCGAATCGACGGTTCTTTTAATATAAGTAACCGACAGTGAGCGGTAAAAGAAAAGAGATTTTAGATGAAAAATTGCATCGTAATGAAAGATCAATCAGAGGAATAATTAATTCTATGGAAGAATAAAAATTGTTATCTTTTCAAATTCTTGTATAAATTACCATTGAGATCTTCGAAAGAAAAAGAGGCATTAATTATCTTTTTATGGAATAGCACCCACGATACCATTCAAAAAGGTAGTAAATGAATTCTTCTTCTTTTAACACTAGATTTACGGGTGTTGATACACCTATTTTTCTGAAGTGAGCCAATTTGACTCATACAAAAAAATTTAAGTCTTTTGTAAAGAAAATAGTTCTAAATCAATTTAAATGTAATATTTATTATTAAAAAATTAACCAATCAATGTATTATACACATAGTAATCAAATTTTGAGTGAGCTAAATTGGCTCCGTAAATCTAGTGTTAAATGAATTATCTCGAACGATTTATTATTCTGTACAAATAACGAAAGCTACATGGCCAGCAGTCATTTTTTTTTAATATCAATGTTTAAGTATGAAAAATATTTGAAAATTCTTGAGTATTACCATTCGAAATTTATAAAAAATTTCATCGTATGCAACACTTCGCTTTAACCCCAATGATTAACACTAGATTTACGGAGCCAATTTGACTCATTCAAAATTTTATTATTACATATGTAATATATTGGTCGATTAATTTTTTAATAATAAATCTTTCATTTCAATAGATTTGGAACTACTTTCTTTGCAAAAAAATTCAATTTTCTTGTATAATTCAAATTGGCTCCCTTCAGAAAAATAGGTATATCGACATCCGTAAATCTAGTGTTAAATAAGAAGAATATTAGCAAATTCATGAATAGTGCCATTCAAAATTCATACAAAATTTAATTGAATGCAATACGTTGCTTTTTTAACCCTTTGCGGACGACGGGCGAATATATCCGCCCTGAGAAAAAAATTGGTTATAGTTTGTCGGTGCATATATAAACGGTTTGAGTTGAAAAATTAAAATATAATCGTTGAAATATTATTTTACAAAGAGTAAATTTCAACTAGTATACATTAACAGACTGTCTTTCCGATGAAAAAGTGTTTTTTCATCGCTAAATAATTTATTGTTTCTCGATATTCAAAAATGCCTCCGTCCGCAAAGGGTTAATACCTGTCATTTTGACCATCTTGATAATTCTAGCGTTAAATGTGGAATTATTACAGTAAAAAATCTTACAAAAAAACACTCTAAAAATTATCGAAGAAAGATTCATCGTCCCATAACTGTAACACAGATTTCCACGAAACAGGGACGAATCTTCGACAAGTTGTTCGAAACCTCGCGCTTTTCTCTTCCATCGTCGTTCACCATGGAATAGTGGAGGTCGTGACAAGCCCAGACAGAGACGAGGGTACACCTCCGGTCGTAATATCGCGAAAGCCACAAGAAGCTTTCGCAAAGTGCCTCCTCTTCGGTGTTGCACACGTCCTCACCACGATGCCGTATAGGTTACCATATGCGGATGTGCATACGCGAGGTACACACACGCTCACACATGCATCACCCGCGAAATAGGCGTTCTCGGAACCTTTCCTGTACGCGTATGTATTATACAGGTATTCTAAAAGCTGGCAGCGGCAACATTCGTAGCATGAAAATGCAAAGCGACGAAGTGCCGCCGATAAAATTCTTCACTGTAAAGCGGTGACGTGAACCGAATGCTCTCAGCCGACACCTACGAGCGTACTTTCATTCTACTTTCTACGCTTTGCGTCTGCTTCGTATCACGGATGATGATAGAACGAATGTTTGAAGGAATACGAGGGAATTTTGACGACTTTAAGTCCGTTTAATATGAGAGTATTAAGTGGAATAGATCTTCGCGCGTATTTATAATCAGGGGATGATGAGGATTTGATAAAGATTTTATGAATAACTCGAAACTTTTTTTTGTGCAGAGATGGGAAAGTTTTGTAGATAATTTTTTAGAGATTTGAACTTTAAGGATTTGGAGCTATCGTTGATTCACGAAGCATGTTCAGATACGTGAAATAGTAAAGGTACTGTATTTTTCGATAGATAACTCGCGCCTATTGTATTACGCGCACTTCTATCTTTTCGACAGTCTTTTTTTTCTTAGTTAGAATCCCACCATAGCTTTGTTATTGAATTTGACATCATTCGTGTCGCTTTCTAATGTATAACGCACAGGTTCTTATTTTATCAAATTTTAAGTTTTTTGTGTAAATAATGTGCGCGTTATCTGCCGAAAAATACGGTAATAGAAGGAGGAAGAAAATTAATTTTTCTACTCCGATATATTTTACGAATTAGAGAACTTGTACATTTAGACACTTGATACAAAGCAGAAATTGAAATTCCATCACTTTTTTACTTTGGTAAATGTAGTATTAAAATTTCCATTTAAACTTCACTATCTCTGGTGACTTCATTGGTCCAAATTGAGATTTGATTTGACCCACATGCAGCCAATTTGAACACAATTAAAAAAAACTGTGTTCGCATTTGTTTTTAAGTCAAAAATAGGGTACAAAAATCCTAGGATCTTTAGGCTGAAAATTTAACGCGTGGATGAAGGTTTATACCGGTGAAAAATGTTTTAGATACCATAGAAATACTTGGCATGTCTATTCTTCATATAAGAATTTGATTGTTCATCTGCATTGCTATGTTGTGCTCAACACGCAATAGATGTGTGGTATTTAATGACATTTCATCAGGATTATTTGCACTTAAAGTGGCAAACGCATCTCACACCTTCATATTTTTAGATACTTCAACAACCTCCACGAAGAAGTAAAGAATTAATCGCCCTTTTGTACATTTCCAAATTCTCAGCATAGTAAATACCCTTGGGGTGCAAAGAGTTAAAAATACCCTTTCGCGATCTCATGCGCGATGGTAAATATTCAAAGGAGGAAAGAATTCGTCGAGCTCGCGTAAAATTGAAAGGCACGTCTCTTTAAAATGTTCAACTTCCAAACGCGGCACGAATCTTCCTCATTCCTTCCACGTAAATCTTTTCTCCGATAAAATAAAACCACTCCGAGTACCACTTCCCGTTGCTCGGGGAAACCGAAAAAATCTCTCTGCAGAAGGAAGATCGTAGAATTCAGCATCAAAGCCGAACTCTTAAGTTTGCTCGTATGAAATTTAAACAGATCTTCTTGCCCGACGAATTCCCTTTATTCGAAGCGATCTAATCATATCTTTTTTTTAGCCCATCTTCCAGCTTCGACTGAAATGGTCATTTTCCCCAGGGTCTACAGCTTTAGGCGAGTTCTCAGCCACCGGGATATATCACATATCACTGAAGAATCTTCCAAACGTCGCGCGGATTTCAACTCAGTCCGAATAATTGGAATTTCGTGCTCTTAACTCTATATTCATAATAAACTTCTCCCTTATATTAACGACGCAGTTTGAAAATTCAACGAATAGAGTTTCCGAATAAAGTGCAATAACAGAGACGAAGATAAAAATTAGTGCATTTTCGCTCTAAAACTATAAGAGAATGCAAAAATTGTATGTTTGTCCAGGGCATCCTTGGCACCTCTCAATCATTTTCATAATACTTTGTTCATCGAGTACTCCAATCAAAGAAGCCGAGGTATACAACTCAAGTTGTCCAAAGGACTTGCCTTCGTTTATTTGTAACCGAATCCCTATCTGTTATAGACATTTTGTCTAGGACTCATACTTTTAGGTGAATTTCAAACCACTCTGATTGTAATTCAATAATCAACAAGTCCGAAAAACTCTACTGTAATTGAGGCAGATTGAAATTCAAATCCACTGATTACAACTCAGAATCTTTCATTCCATACACAACAGAGGCTGGAATACGTCAACGTAACGTTACTCTCTGTAAAGATGTCTAGCTAGTTGCATAGCGCACTTGCAAATTTTTAATTAAACAGTACGCGGAACCGATGATAAACCGCCCAAAAGTTTGCAGGATGGGCACAATTACTTTTTCAGACCACCCTTACTGTAATACATTAATTCACACTTTCGAAAAGATGTTCCACAGCTGATGCAGATTGAAACTTGGTATCACTGATTGTGTTTCAGAATCATTAACTCCTTATTCACCTCGGCTCCGAATAAACCATATCTATGTTACCCTCCGGAATGATGTCTAGTCTGACCGATGTCGTATTTGCAAGTATTTAACCCATGAAGGCCCAAAGTTGCGTTAACGCAACATTTCACTTCTAATTTTTTTTTTTCAGGGAATCGGATTAATTGAATTTGTAATTTAACCTATGTCATAGTAAAAGAACACACCAAAGGCCTAATTTATGCACTGTTGTTCTCTAATTGTTCATCACCTTAAGTTCTACAATTTTTGAAACTTTGGAGAAAAAATAGAAAAAAAATGTATAATATTTATATCTACTTTTATGTAATCTTATAACAAATAAATAGTCGCATTTTAAATATTTCTGTTATTTCAATGCTTGGTCCTTAACACTAGGTTTACGGGACGCGTCAATTTGACGCATTTCAAACTTCGAAATGAAATATCTCAAAAACTATAGTATTAATTGCAACCACTTTTTGACGTAAATTAATCATTTCAACCAAAGAATTTATACACTCAATTATTTTTATCCTAAGCCTTCTAATTTTTAAAATCTGTATGTAGTATACCTATCTCTACGAAACGCGTCAAATTGACGAATTAGCTAATTTCACGAGTAGTTTTTATATATTTGCTTTGTTCGTAAAATCATTATTTCAGTTTACTTACTACTACAGTTTTTAAAAGATAATGTGCAAAAGATTCTACAGTTATTGTTATTTCAGAGAGTCTTCGCTAATTGTAACTTTCTGCAATAGGGTAATCGAATTGGAGCACAATATTTTTTTTTATTTTGGTCAATCCGCCTTTTCTAGCAATATGACGTAAATCCAGGTGATATAGTAAAATAAGATGTTGAGCAAAATTGTCAAAATCAATGAAGATTGTTGTGGGGATACCTGTGAAGATGACCAATATGAATTACTCTAAAGCGAAGATGAGAGTGAAAGCTCCGAATGCATTGAAAGTGGAAAGATAGAAGGATTTTCGGGTAGTAAAGAGGAAAATTTCTTGAAAGTATATCATAGTAAGAAAAGGATGAGTATGTTTTCTTGTTTTGATTCCGAGGATGAGAGGACGAGCATTCCAAGCACATCCCAACATATAATGGATAAAATTGAAATTACAGTTGACAGAACACGGTGGATAAAATTGAAAGCAGACGAATCTGTGAGTAGGCCGCCCATTCATTTGATATTCAAGGATATCACAGGACCTACTGGCTATGATAAGAGAAATATTATGTCAGGTTATATAACTAGTGCTTTCGGATTGATAATTGACAGACACGTAATAGAACACATAAAAGACTGCACTCAAACGGAGGCACGAAAAACCTCCAGAAAAATGAAAACAGTAATTTTTGTATATATTGCAAACAGATCATGTGCGGAAAATGCACAAACAAAATTCAGTATGTCTATAAAAAATGTGCTCAATAAATGTGATTGCCATATACCGTTAATACCATTGCTAACATTTCCGTGTCAATTTAAAAAAATTGACTTTTTACTTGTTAATAATGAATCTAACTGTGAACCCTAGTGTTGTTTAATTTATATTTAATTTGAAAAAACTGATTTTTTAAAGGAAATGCGCATTTTTGCTTACGCGTCAATTTGACGCGTGATCGTAGAGATAGGTATATAAGAAACGCCCGTAAACCTAGTGTTAATGGGTTACCTTGCTATACAATTCCTTTTGTAACCGAACGCGCAATAATTCAGAATTAATTGTTGGAATTATAATCACCGATTTCCGATCCACCGGTATAAATAACACAATATTAACAGCATAGAATTAATTTCGACGTCTCCTAAACTACCGATATTTTCAATTTAACAGTTTCTGGAAAATATAAATTTTTATATTCCATTTACCGCGTCACGTGTGCCACATGTCATTGTAAGGCAAGGGGTTAAACAGTCCATTGCGGCGGGTACAAGCGAGCTAAAGGTTTGCAGGAACGATGCAGCCACGTTTTCAAACCACTCTGACTATAATACATTAATTAACAATTTCAAAAATATCTGTCACAACTGATACAGATTGAACCCCGATCCCAATGTCTGCGACTGCGAATCTTTATCTGTATATCCACCATGGATCTGAATAGATTGTAACTATGTGACCCTCTACAAGGATGTCCAGTCGGGTGCGTGTCGCACTTGCAAATATTTAATTAAAGAGTCCACGGCGCCGGTTATAAGCGGGCCGAAAGTTTGCCGGAACGGTGCCGCCACGTTTAGCTCGATCCCCGAGTTGGCAGTGAGCGAACGTGGCCGCGTGTACCGGTAAAACGGCCCGTTACTCGCCCTAACGAGTAAACCAGCAGTTGCTCGTCGGACTTCGGTGGTATTATGCTACACGAGCAAATAAACCCAGCGTGTTCGGTTAACTCCCTGGTTTCTGGTAAGCTCCTATACACTGGCTGCACTCGCTGTAAAGCCCGGCTAACGTCCGCGTGATTGCAATATTCCGCGGGTTGTGGAGAGTGCCGGATGTAGGAGCCTTTACGCTTGTATTTCCGCGATAGTGTGCTGCACCCAGCACGAACATGTGGGTGCGTTAAGGTACGGATGCGCCGGTACAACGAAACCTCATTGTCTATTGCTTTCGTGCAGGGTAATGAAAATTAAATTTCATCAATTTGTCCTTACGTGAGCAAATGGTTTTATTAGCGAGAGATTTGAAACTCGCCAAGAGATAGGGCGATGGTTTAAGGAGAACAAGACGGTTTGTCTGATTGAGGAGCAATTTGGCTGTACTCATACTACTAGCGAAAGCGATGAATTGAAGATCTGAGCGGGCAGAGAGGCAGGATGCATAGAAAGGTCATTTTTAACAGGTTGAATGCCACCGATGTTTCCCTTGTTTCGTCATTTCTACTGAAGTGAAACTTTTTTTATGAAAATCACATACTCGTAAAACTGAAATTTTAAGGACACTGATTGATCGGTGTTTAGCACATCTTCATCTTCTTAACGCCAAAATTTAAATATTCAATATGCTAGAAAATTCATAAATATTGCAATTTAAACGTAACATAAAATTTCATTCAATTCAATAGCAACGGTCACCGGTGACCCCCATGGCACTCAACCTGTTAACCGTTTGAATACCGGGAGGGTTTCAAAAAATGACTTCGAAAAAAGCCAAAAGCTAATTTCGCGCTCTATTTTACTTCAAAATAAGCTAAAGTTGGTGTTATATTTTATGTCGTGCACAACAAGAACAATCTTCGCGTGCTTGTATTCTAATTTGGAATTACTTTATATTATAGAAGAGAAACCTGATGCATTCTTAAGAAAGTCTTGCTTCAATTATCAACAAAGAAAAAATGTTCTGGGGTTTTTCGACACAAAAACTGAAGAGCGCGAAAGTGGCTCGTGGTACGCAAACGGTTAACGCGTTTAAAATTGTAAATGGAGTATTTTTTTTATGACAGAGTAGCGTGAATAATTCTAGATCGTGTGCTTAGATCGAATTCGGACACCTGAATTCTCGATAATTTCATTGCGAACACTTTGCAAATATGGTGAACTCTGGGAAAACGCGATTGATATATACCGGTGTTGTAGGAATTCTCGTTACATGAAATCCTACAGTATGTGCGAAAGTAAAATGATTCAAATTGTTATTCCTATGCAACATTTTATTGTTCATATTCTATCAAAGAGAACGGTATTTTAATAATAAATAGAATGTGTATGGAGTTGACAAAAATCAGCTCAGTATTAATGTATGAGAAAAACCTTTCCCTTCATTGAATTTTAACCCTTTGCACTCGGAGCCATCTCTGACATTATTTGTTAGCAATTTATCGGCACTTTATTATTTGCTATTTTAATAGAAAAATTCAGGTAAACATATATTTCTTAAAACCCTGCGGTGCAATAAGTTCATCCTCTGCAATTACTAACAAATTCGAAGGTCCTCTTAGAGGGTGCAACAGAGTGATATGCTAAATTTGCGATGTCCCCTCAGGTGGGACATCGGAGTACAAAGGGTTAATGTGAAGCAAAACAGCGGCGGAACATAAGAAACCGGTAACATTGCGGACAACAGTCAAATGCTTAACCAAAGCAAATTTAATTCTTAAATCAGGCAATTTCCATGCTTTATAATTTTCCGCGTTACATGAAAACAGTAGTCGCAATATCTTTGTCGCGTTACAGGAACTCGCTCTGCAAAAGCCGGCGTTATGAGAGAGGCTACTATAATATCAAATTGGAACTTATCCAATAGAAAATCCTGCGCACTAAAAAAAATACAGTTGGATACTATAACAAATAATCGATTCGAAGGATCCTCCGATACGTATAGGTATCTTTCAAAATTCGAACTTGTCGAACACTTTGGTGTCTGTCGATATACCGTTCGATTTTACCCGAACATATCGGACGAGATTATCGTACAATCGCCGTAACGACGGATAATTGACTTCGTTGTATCGAGATTACAATTTCACGAGCTCGTATTGGCTCTGTGTAAAAGTATAGGCGAACGGTGAACGCGCGGGCGTGCGAAACTATACGTTTGTACACGAATGTACGCGACAAAGCATGGATACGAAACCCGCTGAAAACTCGCTGTCCATTGTGCTCGCTCGCTCCACCGAAAGTCTGGTTTAATCAATTTGGCTTCCCGTGATCAATGCTCGTTTTGTCGCGGACTTCTGCCCCGGCAAGGTAATCCTGTTACGGAAGGAACGAGCCAATCGGTATCCATATTTATATTCAATTCGCCTTCGACGAAATATAGCGCTATTGAAATAAAAACGTATCGGCTGTATCGAGAGCAAGTGGATTTCAACGTAGTTTCCGGTGTGTATAGTGGCTCTTTGAATTAATAATGGGTCGTTGAGAGTACCTCTGAATTGATGGAAGGAAGTCTAGCATCGAATAGTGCAGGATTATCGGTGTAATGTTTGAGAAAAGTTTTGAAAATATAAGAAATTTAGGGACCGGTATATGCGTGCAATTAAGGATATAAATATTATTAGTGATTAACCCTTTTCGGCTAATCCTTCGGTTCCCTTTTTGATTAAGCGTGGCGGGGACATTCTCGAGTCCCGGTGAAGTCAGCTTACTAATTCGCTTGCTAATGAACTTCTACAATTAAAGCTCCATTTAATTGGTACAATAATGCCAAATGATTTTTACGTATTAATTTTTTATTTTTACGTATTATAAATTGTTATAAACGAAAAGTAATTGCGAAATGCTAAATATGTTTCGACCTGCTAGTGCTCCCAATAGCGAAATCTGCTGGTCGCTAAGGTTTAATCCTTTGTATTGTTTGTCGTCGCAGCGACGACATTTTATAATGACATTCGGTAGAAACCGCCTATCTCTAGGATGTCACTCGTGGAAATTTGAGATCGTCAAACGACAATTAAAACGAAAACATTTATTTCATTGTTCCCATGACAAAGTAATGAGCGTGAGGCTTTCTCGGCCAGTCGCGCATTAAAATCGAAAATGACGTCAGAAAGAGTCTGAACGAATCGGTGTAAACTACTTGCCAAGTGATTCCTTGTTTTTGTTGATGGTAGAAGCTGATAACTCCGATGTTACGTAAATGCAATATATTTGTACATTTTTTTATATTATAAAACGTGATTTCAAAATATATACGCTTCTTTTTTAATGACAAAGCAAGATTTTCAATTTTTCACGGATGTGTAGAGTAGAGGAGTGGCTTTGTAGAAGTAAACAATTTTTCAAATAACAAAAATCTTTAAAAAATTGAATTTTCAGAAATGTACAAAATAGGTAATTATGCGATAGTAGAATGTGCGAAAGTCGTGGGTCGCCTGCATAGACATATAACAACAACAAAAAATAATTTGCAAACAAAAAAAACTGTGGCATATAAAAGATCCAAACATATCTTTAAATATTCAAATAATTTAAGAAAGTTCGAATAAGATAGCAAATTTTGCAAAAGTTTTTGCCAAGTACCAGAATTAAGCTCACACTAAATACACGTCATGACCAATTAGTTTGGAGTCGGCTCGCAGAAAAAATTGCCCTCGGGGACAAGAGCAATTAGATCGGCAAAAGTCTCGTTCGCGTGTGCAAACGTCATTGGCGAATGGACGACGCATTCGGCACTTATCATTCATCCTACGTAATCGTTCTCGGTCTCGAAAGCATGAACTCGATCAATTTGCCGGGCTGCGAGGAACGGCTAATTTTCATCGCCGGGAGGAACGGTAACCGTTTCCAACGTCCGATCGCTCCGTGAAACGAATGAATAATGCCATATCTATTATTAGCTTTGTTACGCGCCACTAGAAGACACGCAGGAATGTATGGGAAAACTAACTGAGCGTTGGTGATTTTAGCGCTTAAACGACTAGAAATTATGCGAAAGTGGCTCCTTTCGACTGGAACGCTCGAAAGTGAAACAGAGTCCGTTATTTGCAAACACGATCGGGGAGGAATCGTCTAGGTAATAATTTTGAAATTAGAACGAAAAGTTGAAAAGTCTGCTATATGATTAAACTGTTCGAGTGTACTGCCTTGGAAAGATATGTGGAAATTGTATCAACTACAAAAGAAAGTTAAGAAACCATTATCGAATTTGGATCAATTTCTTGCTATTTCGTTTTTGCGGTAAATGTTCTCCATAATTTAACTAATGTTTCGTCAGTAATGATGCAGGAATAAGTAGATGCCATGATGTTATCTAAATTTCGTATCTGTAGTTGGTGCATACTTTAAAATTTTCATATTAGTCTGCGGAAGTGAATCATTACCACAAAGCTTTAACGAGTGACGCTCGTGACGCGATAAATAGAATAGACAGTGTTTAAGTTTTCCAAAAATTGTTAAATGCAAAATATCAGTGGGTTCCGATACGATGATATTATTTCTACACTATTTAATATTGCGTTCAGCTGGACGCTGTATCAGAAATCAGAGATATACTGCTATTTCAGTAATTGATTCTGAGTTATTGCGTAATCACAAAAGAAATGGTACAGCAAAGGGTTAAAAACCCGTCTGCACGCAATAACTATATAACTTTATATTTCTTTAGGCCGTTTAAATAATTAAATCGATAGCTTAATACCATTAAAATAGCTGAAACATCTACTCATAAGAGAACCTACAGATAATCAGTTAACAATAATAGTACGCAGTATCATCAATTACACCGTCCATTATCACAGTACACCCCATAAAAAAAAACACGTAGCATCCGCATACTTTTTGCCGCCAGCGTATATCCCATACGCGCGCATTCAAGTGTGAAATGATTTTTCGAATAATAAAAACGCGAACGATCACTTGAAAGAAATGAAATACCGTTCAGGATTTAATGAGCGAAATTGCTTCGAATTCGCGCGGACCGATTATTAAAATAACCTTCGAGATAAATTGCCCACGGCAGAAAGAAACGCAATTACGCGTTCGCTTTGGAAAGACACGGTCGTGATCCCATAGAGATACAAATGAAAATGAAAAAAAACAAAACAAGAAAGAGCAAATGAAAAAGAGAGACAGAGTCAAAGAGATAGAGGAGAGGGAGAGATGGGAGGAGCAGAGAGTAAAGTTTTGGCAGTGCTGTCATGCGTGACGAATATACGCGTGCACGATTTATGGAGAGAATTGTGGCCGGGTACGATGCAGGTTGCAGCAGCAGCAGCTAGTCGCGCCGAAAATTGCTCGTATAAATATTAGAGCTCGCCATTGTCATTCGGTTAATTTTCCGCGGTGTTGCTCGTGGAGAGACAAGGGGGGTAGCGAGGAGTGAAGGGATGAAAAATAAAGAGAAAGAGACAGAACAGTGGGGGAGTGAACGGAGAAAGGAAAAGGACGAGGGGAAAAACATGAAAGAGACGGATATACATACATATACGTGTATCCCTTCCCTCGATGGAATTTTGTGCACTTTCTGCTTTCGATTGTACAACCGGCCCGTGCTGCATTTTCGTTGCCAACGTCCCTTCTCGTTCACCCTTATGCGTCAATTCTGCGCGACGCGGTACACGCACACGTGTAAACGTTGATGAACGAAGAGAGAAAAACGGGAGATAGAGAGAAAATCAACGAGCAAGCGAGAGACAGAAATAGAGGGGGAGAGAAAGAGAGAAAGGAAGAATGAGAGAGGGCACCTGGTGATTACAGTCGCGCACGCGAAATTCAGCACGCGCTAGAAGAGAAACGAATACACGAAGACCATGAAAAAGTGGCGGGGCCATCGATTCGCGTGACGTCGGCTCGCCAACGAATAATTCCAGCCGCTGGTAAACGAGTTATCGGGACAAAAGTTACAAATGTTACGAGAGCTACTATCCGCAACGCGACAATGGGCCGAGCGCGGCCGGCGAACCGGGTTAGAGAGAAATAATTGCGAGTGCAGCGTTGACGCATTAACCGAGCGAGATTCTCCATAACTCAGGAATTTAAAACGATCGTTATCGTGATTGCGAATGTATCACGTTCGAGAGGCGAGCGTAACCTCGTGGATTAATTCAATTAAGAGCACCGAGATTACGAAACGTTTCGCTACCGACGGAAATCTCGCGTATTCGATTCTCTCTATTTTCGTACCGCTAGAAGAAATAAACGATGGGAGCTCGTTATATTTTTGCGGATTTTACGGTTTCCTTTAGTCGTTGATTCGTCGGCTGAGGATATGTAATGAGGTGAATGAATGAATTCGTAGCGATTAAGATATTTTAGATTTAGCATTCGGTACTGTTGTTCGGACTTTGAGCCTGGAATATCCTCGGAATAAGTTGGTAGAAATAGAACGGGGTCAATGAGAGAAATAATGAAACAACTTTAAAATATTACACAATTTATGAACTACACGTAATAAATGAACACGTGGAACGTGCGATTTGGAGCATAACCTAATGAACATTAAAATGTAAGGGAAAAATATGTAGAAGAGAATACAATTTATTTGAAGAATGGTTTACAATTGGGAATATTAAGGAACATGGTCGGTGAACGCGAGCAGAATGTGATTGACCGCCTATATTGTGCATTTTCTACGTGAATCTTCCAATATTTATTGTGAACCGCGTCACAGGCATTGTATTGCACTCTCGAACAAATTAATCTGACGATCAGCTTTGGAGTATTTCCACCAGTGCAGTTTAACACGCGGGCTCTAATTACATCCTGTGGTCCTGAAGGATGTTAAGGTAACAAATTTACATACAAACTACCTTTTGATGAAGTTATAGAAAATATGAAGCAGCATAAATCATTTCGCATTAAAATGTTTAAATTTCAGCTAAAACAAGGAGGATACAATTTAAAAGGAATGCTCTGCATGCTGCAATGCAAAAATATGTAGAGAGCACAATTAACAAAGTTCTAACTAGGTACAGCTACTGTTAACAAGTGAAGTTCGAGAACTAATACACACCGATTTTGATGAAATTGTGCATAAATATTTATTAGATATATCTAAGAAGATACCTAAAATTCATTCGTGCCCGTTTTCAACTTTGAGGTAGTCATCAATCCTTTTATCCAAACCGCCCATTGGTCAATAGCAGTAAAATACCTCGCAAAATAGTTAAAAGTTATATTGTTTTTTTAGATCTACAAAGATCCTTTTTAGGAAAATTTTGAAAACACCGGGGAAATGCAGGAGACAAGTAAGACAGGTAGACGACAGCAAAACCTCCCTTAAAGAAACACCCTTGATATCTCTCTCAACGTTGAAAACAGGCACCCAAGAATTATACCCATTTTCTAAGGTAGCTCTAATAAAAGTGTATGCAAAATTTAACCAAAACCAATTAAATTCCCAAACTTCTCTTGCGAGCGTAATCCAAAGAGGGTTAAATGTCTATATCTGCAGACTCGCAAATTCTTGCCACTTCTCGAGCAATTCTAAGAATCGTCCATCCATCGAAACCACGGGACAATCTCGTAGGTCGATCTTCGAAGGCACAGGGTAATGGACAACGTCGAGGAAGACCAGCCATTATGTGCGAATGTTCGAGGGTAAACAAGCTGCAATCAATTCAGGGGTTCATCGTGATTGCTCGACGAAGAGGGATGACTTGGAGTGGTCGCTGTACACAGAATGCTTGTGCGTATCTCTCTGTTCCTCTATCGCTTTCTAGTCGTATGGCTTTGTATGTACATTTGAATCCGAGACGATCTCAGAGAAAGAGAGAGAGAGAGAGAGAGAGAGAGAGAGAGAGAGAGGACATAAAGATAGAATGAGAAAGGGATGAAGGAAGAGAACTCATTGTTACCTGTACCGAGGCAGCATTGGCATCGGCAACGACATCGCCATTCTGACATTGCCATTGCAAAAGGGAGAACGATGGAGGGTGGAGAAGGTGGAGAGGAAGAGGTGAAGTGGGCTTGCTACGAGATCGGAGAAGGAGACGGAGAAAGAGACGGTAGAGGAGAATAAGTGGCACTCCAGATCCAATGGTTAGAGAGGGGAAGAGAGAAGACCTAACAGACGGCGAAAGATCGGGATGTTTGGATGTTTGAACGTCAGAGTGCTGCCTCAGCACTCGAGCATCCACCCTCTCTCTTTTTGCTTTCGAGTGTCCAACCCCTTGCTGTACTCCGATACACCGGGTGTCCGACGCTCTTTCATAAGTTCGTCGTCCGTGAAGGGTTTTTCGATGAGGCCAGTCGAGCAGGATGCTTACGCTCGAATACAGCGCTAATTTGGCATTTTGAGGCGGTACGAGTGCGATCCGCAAGCAGTGGATATTTATTTTGTTTTTATTACGGGAAAGATGTAAGTGCCCACTCGTGACAGGGTATCTAATTTCTTTATTTTTAGAGAAACTTTAAACATTACGTCTACGGAGTGTTTGATTTATTTACCTTTTTTTTCTGTGCGGTGACATTGAGAGAAACTAATTTTTTGAACATGTTTTATTCAGAATAGCTCCCTGTTCTTGTTTCGTTTCTTTCGTTCAACTTTAACAGTTTTGGTTATTTTATCAAGAAACTAAAGTTTTACGTAGTCGCCAAATCGTTACAGATGTGATATATTAACTCATAATTTAACACTAGATCTCTCGACGATTAATTTAATATACTTACACTTTAAAATAAATCTATCTGAATTAAATAAGTGGAGAGGGAAGCAATCTTCATCGATTCAATCGCTTAAAATCTTCCACATAAGTGTAGAAAGTTGAGAAAAAAGAGCGTTAGAAATTTCAAAAAATTCAGGGCAAGTTATTTTGACCTTCTTGAATCTAGTGTTAAGAAACATTTTTTGATCTGATGGGATTTAAATCAAAACCACTAATTGATGGTCCAACCTTTCACTCTATGTCCACCAGAGCCTTTTAAATATTTTCTCCGTTCATAACCACATTTCCCTCGGGCCATTTTTCAAACTCATACCTCAGAATAATATCAAACATGGGAAAATGGAAATTTTCACAAATATCTCCAGCCTGTCGAACCACATCTCCACACTATATTTTCAACATACAGAACTCGACAACAGAGTGTTACACGACATGGCTCAAGATTAAAGCGTTTTATTGTATATTAGAACGTACGTATCAGTATCAACAAACTGAACGATACACGATGCGTGGTAAGGGTGTGTAGATACGTTTCGTCCGCTATCGGTGAAGGAAGAGTAGAGGAGATAAGATGCTCTTGATTTAAAAACCTCTGGAGAAACTATTGACACATTTAGATACGAAACGTTTGAGTACAACATTACTCACTCTCGTCTAACCGCAAGAGAAGATAACGAAGAACGAGCACCCATTGAATCGACAGTGACGGGTCATCCTTCCGAACATACCCATGAGTAATCGCGATCGACCGGACATGCCAATAATGCTACAAGATAAAAAGAAATCTCGGACCACGGGTGTATCAATCATCGGAGGGCAAAGCGTGCTCGTTTCGCGTCCAATCTCTTCAAGACGTCTCTGCTATCTCAAACTCCTGTCTTGCGGTTCTTTTGTGGCGATTACACTCGCTCAACTTTGCTATTAACACTAGAACTACCGGCCTCAAGTCTAACTATATTTAAATAAATTAAATAAGTACTTTGAAAAAGGGGGAATCAAGTGGCGGAAAATTTGATCGATTGGGTGGTTTATGTTTATTGATATAGATGTAGAATATTGATTCTATGACTCTTATGTAAACTTGGAGAATTTTTTGAAAAAATTGTGTACCAGTCATTTTGACTGGTTTGGTAGTTCTAGTATTAACACGTTATGAGCGGGTAGCCTAACATATGAAACTATGCTGCGTAGCTGACATAATTTGCGAGATAAGCAAAAATTGCGCGATCAAAAAAAAAATTATATTTGCAAAAGCAATGGTTAGATTTTAATAAAATTTGTTAATCTACTACTTACCACTATACTTTATTTTATTTTATCAAAAGTTTGGTACTAAAACGTAACCCAGCCTATCTGTATACCTTAATCAAAAGTCAACTATATTGATAAATTTACATGTATAAATCAATAGATATTTTGTCAAAAATGTTTTATTGTCTTTTAAACCTATATAATATTTGTACAGTGTGGTAGTTAAAGAAACAGTCATTTTTATGAAAAAGTAGTTTGCAAAATTCACACATATAGCAACCTAAACTAATGTATTTATCTTATGTCTTTTTAAACTATTTATATAAACTATTTAAATTTATTATAATGTATAAATTATCTTATTGTTTTTGAAAAATATTATATATTATTATTATGGCTCCTTTATTATGTAAACAAATGTTGAAAAAATAAAATTTATTAAACTAAAACAATTGTACGAGCTAATTCTTAAAAGTTTCATATGTAAACCCAGCCGGTAAAAATACTTGCCCCGCTTTTTAAATAAGTAATTCAAAAGGTAATTTTACCCGCCCCGCTTATAATGTGTTAATATAATAGGATATCATGAATGATAAACATAAAAATTCTCAGTTCTCTTTTTTATATTTTTCGCCTACGGTGTCTTTCTTTTATCTGGGACCTACTATCTTACTTGGGTTCTGTATCACCGGAACTATTATATACACATAAGATTGCAAAAATCTTCCACATGTGATGGGGTTTTGAACTTGCGATTAGGCCGACTAACTGTGAGTCTGAGCATGTAACTTCATATGTATCACATTCTTTGATGTCTCCTCCGTGCTAAGAGTTTTATATGTGCTTAGAATGTAATGCTGAACTCATACCTAAAACCGAGTGTATAGACTGATCTATGTCCAACAGATCGGTAAAAAGAGAGAGAACGATCGCAAAGTTGTACATCAGTGCAAAGTGTATCTCCTGCTTCTGCAATAATCTCTGTGGCAACAGTAATTGCTTGTTACGAAACAAAAACTAACAAATCTCGTTGAAACTTTGACCGATACTTTTTTTAGTATCAATAAATTCGAAGAATGCTGAAAAATATCTCAAAACGGCAGATATTGCGAAAAATAATTAGCAAATTTAATCGGCGCACACTGTAAACTCGTTGAACGGTGAGTAAAGTCAACACGGTGTACAGGCAATCTGCGCATCGTCGTCGAGATCACTAGCGTAGGCGGTTACTCGAGAACCCCGATTACCCTCGAGTACCTAATTACCCATCTCCATGTCCCCCCAACTCACACAATCCATATTCCCTCTCTCCCATTTTCTCTCTCTCTCTCCCTCCTTCACTAACACTTTCTCTCCGCCTCTCTCTCTCTCTATTTGCCTCCCTCTATCTCTGTCTTTCCCAATCCCTCTTCCCAAGAGACGTCGTTGGAAACCGGCTGAGCCGAGCATCGTGGCACAATGATCGATTAGCGTGTCAGTGGGTTACGGTCGGCAAATTAGAGGCACTCAGGATATTAGACGGCCAGGAAACCCAACTCCACACGTAGCCACGAAAGTGCCGGTAGTAGTCAATAACAACGGCGAAGCTTGCCCCGGCTATTAAGAGGAATGTACCAGCAGGTATTAGAGGAAACTGAGGTCTACTGCCGTCCCGTCAGTGCAGCTACTGCTGCCTCCAGGAGATTGTACCTTCCAAATGGGTTTCCGACGAGAAAATCCTGTTATCGCAATCGAGACAGTCCTTGCAAATTGCAGATCACGACTTCACATAAACAAATCGATTATACCTGATTGTGATGATCCATATTCACCGTTTGGTACAACATCCTTGGACAAAGATGATTGCGTGGGATCATATACGTAGGATCGTGAAAAAGGTGGACGGAAACCCATCCAAGGCAGCAACCCGGCCTGGGTAGCTTAACGTCGACGATCGACTGAGTCGGCGCGGAACCACTGTGCCAGCGACCTCTCCCTTCTGACACTTTCTCATCACGTCCTTTTCTTCCTAAATTCTTCATAGGAGGACTTCCCCGTCCCGATCCCACATATATTTGTAAAAAAGTTATAGGCTGATCACTGTGGTTAGGTAAGGCGATGGTCTCTCGCGGTAGGAACATCGTATTCAATTTATCACGGTCGATGAATCCTAATTAACGACCATCCAATTACAGTCATCGGTTCAGTGGCATTACATAAAAGAGCCGTGTTAACCGGTGGCACTCGATCGCCATTCCGTTCAAGGTGTATAAAGTAAGGATAAACGAGAAGAGGGGATTACTCGAGAGCGTCCACTCACACCAGAGACTTCGCCTCGTTTTAACCGCAAGCGTACGGACGGGTTTGGTTCGCGATGCGAGAGCAGACCGAATCGACGAAGGTGAGAAGAGGATGAGGTGGAAGTACGTATACATAGGTAGAACGTGGAGAGGGTGCAGAACAGAGGGAAGAATACGTCCGGTGGGAGGGAAACAGAAACGGAGTCTCTGCTCGGTGATTCTAGCCACAGACTCGGAAACGCGAGAGGGTGGAGAGAGAGAAAGAGAGAGATTGTGTGAGCGCAACGACGCGCACCTCTGACAGGTATTCGTGTGCGTGTACAGTGGCCACTCTCTGGTCGAGGCGATGCCGAGCCAGCAGAGACCGCTAAGCCCACCTGATATGTTCCACCCTCTTGTTCTCTGTTTCCGTGTATCTCTCAGTCCCTCTTGCTGTCTCCCTTTCTCGCTTGGTTTCACTCATTCCTCTCTGTCTGTCTCGCTTTGCTGTTCTCCCTCGAACGTACTAGAATATATATGTATATCTATATATACATACATATATATATATATGTACTGACCCTTTCCTTTGCACCATGGGGCAGCCCGCTTTCGAACCGCAAGCCGCAACGGGCTACTGCCTTGATTAAACGCGCCATAGACCGCCATTATCGCTGATTGCGCAAAACATTAACGGCCTGGCCGCCGAAGCTGACCTCCTCCTCCTCCTCCTTCTCGTCCTCCCTGTTGCTCGATCCCTCGGTTATTCTCACTTTCCGTCTCTGTCTGTATCCTCTCGATTTCGAGTCGGTGTGTATAGTGTTCTCTGGCTACGATTATCGGTTTGGTGTGTTAAAGTGCGTTATCCCGTGGAATATCTCGTGCGACGGGATTTCGACTGTTCTCGAGTTTCCAATAGATTCCGGGTGTACATTGACTGACACGTCGGTCATTGAGATTAGACAGCCCCGCTGAATTTCCAAGTGTCTATTAACCCTTTGACGATTGAGTAGATGGATGGGGTTTAGTCGAAGATGTACTTGCGCTTATTTATTGGGAGTTGAAAGGTTGGGGTATATCGTTCATCTTGTTGTGGATGAAATGATCTTTTGGAGAATCTCTTTGGAGAATTGGAGAAAGGATTATGATTTTCTTTGGGAGATGTCGAGCGGAATGTCGTTGATAGATACAGATGACTTGGTATCTGCTTTGCGTCTGACATCGGTTCTTTCGAAGATTTAATTTTGATAGTTTCTGCATTTTTAACAGTAGAACTATCAAGGAAGTGACAGGTTTCCAATGTTTTCTAAAAATTCTTCAAGTTTATAGGAGAATCCCAGAGCAGATATTTTACCTCGATCGTATAAAACACAGATTACCGAACCGATCATCTTTTCTACCTCTCGATTCCACTTTTTCCGAAGTATTTATTTAATTTATTGGAATATAATAGATTTAATGCCTGTGCTTCAAGTGTTAATGTAATTTATCTTATCAACTTGCATATGTTGTAACGAGGAATTGATTTAACACAGACCTTACATTGTTGGTGTATTCCTAACCGTGAATTTTACATGCAACAAATGTTGGAGATAGAAAATTAGGCCAATTGTAGCTGACTTTTGGCTGACAGAACAAAAATTTTAACCCCTTATAAACCCTTGTGGCTTTGATACAACACCAGCCACACTTAAGTTGTCATTCTTCAAAAGAAATTTTTAAAATTTGCCAAACGTCACTACTTCCTTCTCAAAAGTATGAAATCTTTATAATTCGATTTTTGAAATCAAGGTAAACCTATTATCTAAATTTCTAATTTTATCATTTTACAATGTGCTATCGTGCAACGCATATTCAGATGCGGAAAAGATTTCGGACTATAGATGACTAACGAAGTACTAATCTTTCAATATTGAACAAGCTTCTTTAACCCTTTGGCTTCGGCAGTCCAGTCCGTCGAAGTACTGTCACTGAACGAATACGCGCGCCAGAAATACGTGCAGTGCGCGTGGTTCCTGTATATACGTTTTCCTAAGCCTTAAATAATAATTGTGCTGAATAAAACAATCTTTGCTCCAATATGATGAATATAATTTACATTTTTAATATGAAAAGGCTTAAAAAATTACCGATGGCACTTGTAAATTCATCATTTGGATGCCGGACATATGGGGTGACGACATCGCGTGGTCGCCGCTTATAAGCGGCGCTCGTACCCACAGGCCATCTTGTGGGCGCCGCTTAAAAGCGGCGCTCGAAGCGAAAGGGTTAAACAAAATATGCCTGTACAAGTATACCAGATATACGTTACCATCAAACCTAAAGTTTTGTTCCGCGTATTCAAGCAACACAACGGACGAAGCACAACAACTCCGGAAGGAGCATCCAGTAACATCAAAATAATATTCCTTAATCCCAACTGGCTCTACTACTCCACAACGTAAAACAACGAGGAAAAGAGAAGAATAATCTCCGTCCTCAACCGTACGCAAAGCTCATCCGTCACTAAACGACGCATCGCCTTTGCTTC
The DNA here is from genome assembly GCA_910591515.1 of Cerceris rybyensis. Taxonomy (NCBI): domain Eukaryota; kingdom Metazoa; phylum Arthropoda; class Insecta; order Hymenoptera; family Crabronidae; genus Cerceris; species Cerceris rybyensis. Next base: position 35,642,100 of record OU342789.1, read on the forward strand.
GCAGCGTATTCTTCTCCCCAGGCATCGAGAACACACCGTAAACCTGCCTAACAACCAAGAACCGACTTTGTCGCTGAATTTATAAACAACAGTGCGATTGTCGGAGCCAGGAACTTGGCAAGCATAAAGGAGACATTTTTACGAAAGATTCCACGGTAGAAGGGGGAAAAAGGGAACCAACGACATCCAACAGCTACCGTTATTCCGGTAAGCTCGTGCACACGTCATTGTTCGAGGTATACAAAACAAGCGGGGCTCACCCCTGCGTGCAGAACTCGTTTCCATCTTAGCTGGCGTAAATACGACCGCGGTAATTAACGTGGAGGTGCTGAAAACGCGACGGAATGATATCCGCTGTGGCACAGAGCGGGCAAATTAGTGTCGTGGCAGGGAGCAGGAACACCCTTTTCTGGCTGCTCTCGTTAAGGCACTCTCTCTCCCTCTATTTCTCTCTCTCTCCATCTCTATTTCTCTGGTTCACTCATTTCCTTTATCTCTCTTTCCCTCATTTTCTCCTGCTCTCCTTGTCTTTCTCTTTGCTCGCTTCTCTTGCTCACCCTTCTCACCCTTACTCTCGCTCTCGTTCCCCTTTCGGATCTCGACGATTCTACACCATGATACTCGAGTCGCCTCGAGCGCATTCGCTGCTACGACGACGATGTCGCAGACACGACGGGAATTCGCATTGTGAACGCGGCTTTACGACCACCCAGCGTACGCCCATCTAGAAACACCGAGGAATTATCATCGTCGGCCGCCCTCTTCGCAATTCCACGAGGAACATCGAGGAAAACAAGACTCTCGTCGTAGTTTCCTCGTAGGAAGTACAATTAACTTAATGCTCGTTATGCCAAATGAAAATCAACGTTGTACCGTGATACAACTGGTATCCTTTTTCGCTCGTGTGTATTCGATTCTTGGTTGAAGGGTAGAGGTGAGAACTTATTTTTTGTAATGTTCTCAATCGAGGGTTGCATTTTTGCTGATAGAGGAACAGTAGAATTATGGGGGAAAAATTAAGTATATTGTAGGATCGTGAAAAAGAAACGAGAGGCGCGCGGCAACCCATCCAAGGCAGCAACTCGGCCAGAGAAGCTTAACGTCGACGATCGCCTGGGTCGGCGCGGAATCATTGCGCCAGCGACCTCTCCCTGATGATAATTCCCTTTCACGTCCCTTTCTCTTAAGTTCTTTATAGGAGGGCTCCTCCGCCCCGATCCCACAATATTATATTTCAATGCATTAAATAAGTATTTTTAAAAATAGAAATGAAGAGGTGGAAAAGATGATCGACTTCATGATTTATGTCTTATGTGTTGGACGTAGGAAATCTATTTTGTGGCTGGACTACAAACTTGGAGAATTTTGAGAAAGAAATTAGAAATCAGTCATTTTGACTGATCAAGTGTTAGCAGAAAACAACTTTGAGAACTAAATAATTTTATTAAATCAATCACAATGTCTTTTGAGCCACAGCTCGCCCTTTTCTGCGCTCACGGAACATTCTGCGTCTTGGAGCCGACTCTCGTTCGTTTCATGCATTCCTCTCTCACACTTACCTTTCGCACCTCATTCGTCGAAACCAATCATCTGATAATTTAGGCATTCTAATTCGTTCATAATTCACACGTGATCACATTCGCACTTCTCTTGTACTGCTCTCTCTCTCTCTCTCTCTCTCTCTCTCTCTCTCTTCCTTTCTTCCCATTTCACTCACTTTCTCTCTTTCTCGCTTGCCACACAAGTGTCAAATCAATCTCGATGATTCTAAAACACCGTCTCGCTGTAAAATGTCTCCGTGATAGAATAAATGTCAGCCAAACTTAAAGTTCTCGTTCTTCGAAGTCTCCGCGAAGCTTCGTGTTTCGCATAACGTCGATAATTCAACAAATTTAACAAGTGCACCCAAGAAAATGTCATCGTTCCTAATATCCCTCTATTTATGTGAATAAGCACAAAGAAATTAAATGTCGTTTAAAGAGAAACATCACTTCCTTTCGACCTCTGAGTCTCGCATTTTCAACGTCCTCCGGTTCTGGTTTCCGGTTATTTCCGCTTAGCGCGGCTCAAACGTTCCCGGGCGAGTAATTCGATCGTGGATTAAACTAAACGACTGCTCTTCCACGAAACTACGAATTCCGGCGCGATGTAACGAGATATCACGGCGAGCGAAAAATAATTCTTTCTCTTCGTGAACGGAATATCAGAGCGAGCCAATTCTCTCGGGGTTCAATGGAAAAATCGATCTTAACGATCGTTCATAGCGGCGGCAGTGTCGAATTCAAACAGCGTGTAGTTTCTTTATAGCTATTCCCCCTTTCCATCGTTCTTATTGCTCTATTTTACGACAAAAATGAGCCACATCGTGAGCACAAGTACACGTGTATATGTGAACGTTGTATATACGTGTACGTTATACGAGAACGAAAGGTAGAGGAAAGTGAGAAAAAGAAAGAACATCGTGGAAAACGCACAGGGGTGACCTCTTAACGACTCCCATGGCACGAGAGGGCCGGAGGGTGTTCGTTTCACCCTCTCGTTGATAGCCGGCATAATGCTAACACCCTGGCATCGATAAAAGTGCGGAGCGACGAGCATAAAACCAGGAAAGGAGGGTCTCGAGACTGCCTCCAAGTTGCTGCAAGTACATAAATATACCCGCAGGGTGTCTCGAAAATGTAGTCTGCGTTCTCTTGGGATTAATTAAATTTAAATGCCGACAACCTAGACAAACTTTGTCTCCAATGTACGACGGACGATTCGTAAAAAGTTGCTCTCAGGGGTTGATAAATCGACTTCGATTGTTTTACATCATCTTGATGTGGAAAGCTTTTATAATAATCGTCTTGTTTCGTTAGTACGATAGAAAACTGTCTTTAACCCTTTGCGGTCCGTAGATTTTTTGGATGGGAGTATTAGCTAGTCGGAACAAATTTAGCTTTTTAGAGTATTCCCTCCCTAAGTGAGTTAAGGCAGATACGTGGATATTTAAAAGCACAGAATATATTGAAGCTGATCTATAGTATTTAATAGTACCTGAACAACATAAAAACAGAAAGTGTTAAGTTTTGCAATTCTTCACGATCATGAATAAAATCATATCCCCATAGCAGCGACGCCGACTTCTATGACGTATAATCGCAAAGGGTTAATTCCTTTTCCTATAGAACTACAATTATAGACGCTCGTTACAAGTACTACTTTCTGTCCCAACATAAATACATAAGTACACAAATTCATTTAAGAACACTCCAAAAACAATCGCTATATCAGATATGGAAAAAGTAGGCGATAACTTTAAAATAAATGATATCACGAAAAGAAGAAATCCAACCGAAAAGCGATAAGACTCGAGCAAATGTTACACAGTTGCGTAGCCTCGAGCATATCGTTTGTACGAAACGAGTACCTCGCAAAGAATAATGGGGATCAGAGAGGAAGGAAGAAACAAGAAGACGGAGTTTCAAGCTCGTAAGAGAAAGGACGAACCGGCATAAAAGTCGAACGACTGATAAAACCTATTCCACGGTGCTGAAAACAGCGCCGGGGTCTGTATGGTACAAGTTCTTCTGGCAGGCCATGAGAGTAACACAACCAACACTTAAATCCCTGACGATACCTCGAGACGCGTAGTCGACGGTGTAGGAACATTCAGGCTCCTTCGAGTTAACGACTATTTCTCGAGGGGTGGATTTTAGTAGGAGAAATTTAAGTACCCGTTCGCAGAGCCGAGAATTAAGCGGCCCCCGTATTTCGCTCGAGCGGGCCGAACTTCCTGAATCTTAAATCTGGCACGAAAGAGAAACAGCTCGCGATAAAAATTCATGAGTACACTCGCATATCTTTGCCGCGATCGAAGACACCGGCGTGTTAATAACTCGATGAGGGTTACCTGCGTACGGTAAAGTACGGACTATATTGCGTTAAGTCATCGACGATAATTTCCTCCTCGGCAACGGTACAAGTGTGCTCGAGCGTTTCGACTCTTACATGTTGAAGTGCCGGCACGTCGTTCTTAATTACAGTCGGTTCGTAATTTCAGACGTCGTACGCAACATTTCTCGACTCTATTACATTCGACGAATGCGAGGGATACATCTGCGGTTCCAAAAAGCAAACACCATGAAGTATTTATAGCCTGGGATGCTGGGTGTTACGATGAAGGGAAATGTTCGTGTGTAGCTGAGGTTTAACACGTTGACTGTTATGGGGGTCACCGGTGACCGGCGCTATTGAATTCAATGAAACTTCATGTAACTTTTTAAATTGAAATATTTATGAATTTTCGGATGTACTAAATATTTAATTGTTGGCGTTAAAAAGATGGTCTGCCTGATATCTATCTATCAGGGTTTTAACCCTTTGCGGACGGAGGCATTTTTGAATATCGAGAAACAATCAATTATTTAGCGATGAAAAAACACTTTTTCATCGGAAAGACAGTCTGTTAATGTATACAAGTTGAAATTTACTCTTTGTAAAATAATATTTCAACGATTATATTTTAATTTTTCAACTCTAACCGTTTATATATGCACCGACAAACTATAACCAATTTTTTTCTCAGGGCGGATATATTCGCCCGTCGTCCTCAAAGGGTTAATAGAAAAGGTTTCACGTCTGTGGAAATGACGAAACTGGCGAAATATCGATGGCGTTTAATGTGTCAATGTAGATTTTAAGATGGTAGCTTCGTTTTGTAATGTGTGTGTAGAAATTGTGCAGAGGATTGTAGGAGGTTGATAACGCGTTAGAATAGTGTAGAAAAGAGAAATAACAGATAAATAAAATAATATGAAGAGACTAGTATTTTTATAGTAGAAATGTCGCAGAATGGTACATTTTTCCTATTCTGTGCAAATACAATGGGGTTTCTAGAAAGGTTGGCTTGAGAGACTGATTTCCATTATAATATACTATGAGAGTGGTTTACATCGCGCACCTTGAGTCCAAGAGAAAGTCTTCTTAACGTTTTTCAACCAAAGACAAGAATGCTAACCCTTATGTAAAATTTGTATCTCCTTTTCAACATATTTTACACAATGCTAAAAATACAATGCAAGCCTGAAAAGAAGTCTGCCCCTAAAACCACAATGGCATTTGGTACTTTAAAAAGACCTGTTGGCGAATCCTGAACAAACTTGAATTTTCTGAAGTACCATTTGGGAAATATTTCTTTATACAAAGTACCTTGCAAAAGAAATGATTACCTCTCTTAATTACTTCCAGTTTAATTACAAAAGTAAAATCCACGTGCCACATTTCCTCCAACCAATGTCGACAAACCGATCGTAAAACCGTCCGCAGTATTTCAAAATGCCAACGTAAACGTGGTATAAGAGAGCAGACACATCCCTCATCGAGTCTCTCGATCGAATCGTCGAAAGGAAGTCGATACGCGAAGGTAAAAGAAAAAAAAAAAGAAGAGGAGAAAAAAAAGTCAGCAAAAATCCTTTAATACGTCCGAGTTAAGAGTCTCACGAAGAGACAAGAAGAGAATCCGCAAGAGTCCCCTTTGGCTCGGCTCGAAAACAGAATTGGCAATGGCATCCTATTCACAGAGAGACCCGCCTCAATTCGTGCGGTATTTCCAGACAGGCAAACCCAAGTTGCCCCGGATAGAATCTTCCCTCTCGGTCCCGTCGTCTCCGAGCAACATCCTTCCCATTCTCGAGCAAAAAGAGGAAGAGTACGGCAAAAGGTTTATGTATATACGTACACGCTGGCGCATCTCTACACAGTCGGATAAGTATATAAGGCAGATACAGATACACGCATGTACACCAATGTACGCAGATACAGCGCGCAGACACAGAAGAGAGAAAAGGGATCGAAGCCGGTACCGGTTGAAAGGACTTATCGTGTTGAGAGATCGCGACCATGGAGGACGTGTACCGGGTACATGGAACCCCATCGGTATTGCAGATCCCGGTGCTGAAAGAGCGAGCGCACACGCAGAAGGGTGGAGGTATAGGTATGCCACGATACTCACACTCCGTGAGTCTCGTTGCTCGTGCGCCGGGGGGACGGAGAAAAAGGATGTAGACGTACGCGGGTAGACATTTCTGTGTATATTTTATCGGGCACATATTGCGACTCGTTCTCCGCGGCCGTGCCAAGCCACATAATACACACACGTACACACGCGGGAAATACAAACACAGGGAGAAACCAGCGCATATGAGAACGACGGGGGTTGGTGTGCGAGCGTAAAGAGGAGAACGCGCCACGGTAGTGGAACGGAGAAAGAGGATACGGGGGATCGAAGTTACACGGATGCAGTCGGGTGAGGCTGAATGAGAAAGAAAGAGGGTACATCGACGAGAGAGAGAAAAAGAGAGAAGGGAGGAAAAGAGGGTAGGAGAATACAAGGGGGCAACGTGTGCGCGAGGAGAGGTCGGCGCGCGGTGGCACGGAGAGCTCGATTTTTCCGATAGCGAATTTTGCTCTTCGTTTTTTCCCCCTGGCTACCACCCTCTCACCCCCTTCCTTCTCCGCCACCATGCTCTTTCCCTCTCATCGACGAATCAGCCCCCTGATCCACCCCCTCGCGCCGTCTCTCTTTCCGGCGTGCACCACATTTTCCCTGGCGTACCATTCGTTCCTCCACCCATCCTCTCGACCTCACCCTCTTTTTTTTTTCTCCCCTTCTCTCTCAATCTCCATCTGCTCCTCCGCCTCCGCCTGGCACAGACCGGGCGACCGAACCAGCGCTGCTGCAGACACAATAAAAAGTGGAAAAAGCGATGGTCACATGCGCGCGCTCTCGTTGGGAAAAAGAGCGAGGGAGAGAAGCCGACGAGCGGCCGACCGTGCGTTAAGTCACCCTCGCAAAGAGAAATCGCGATGCTCGACGGTTTCGAGAGGTTATTCATGAAGCGCCTGACGAGATTCCTCGGCCATCATTTTTTCGAGGGCACAAAGGATACTGCGGAAATGATGAATACCGGAGATTTATGGATACCGGGAGCGATCTGTTTGGAGTTTGGAATTTCGGAGGAGTCGATGGCAAATGCGAGATGCATTTGAGAAAAGATAGAGTAAGAATGATGATTCGATTTCGAAGAGGCACTCGTTTGTCAGAAACTTTGTAACAGAAATGGGTTACTTTTTGTGGGCTAGTTATAGAGAAGGCTATTTTGATCATTGTACTCTTTGATCATACACTTTTAATTCTTTAATTGCGATAGAATTCGTGCTAGCGATTGCACAAGACGTTCGAATTGGTGCTACGTTTTAGATTACCATGTTATAGGTAGTTTGATATTTATTTTCAATGCTATAACTGTAAACACGAATGAAATGTATAAAAAACAAACGCGATATCTTTGGATGAAAACGTGATCGGTTACCTGTTTGTGAAACGAGTACGATTCTGTGGACGTGGTTTGTAAACGGTCACCTGTACTGGTTGAATTGTAAATATAAAGTTAGTTTGTCTGAAGTTATTCCTAAATGTCATGGGATAAACAATAAATGAAGATTTGATGAAGTAGGAAATTAATCATTGAGTATTTTTTTCAACTTCTGAACGAAGCAAGAACGGAACGGTTCCGATACCTGAGAAACTACCCCTTATTCTTGTGCTTATTCTTTTTAAGGTTAATATCGATTAATATGGAATCAGAAACTGTTCTTAACCCCTTGACGTACGGTGACAAATGACTCTTGTGATGCGGTAAACTGAATAGGAAATATTAAAGTTTTACAAAACCTATTAAATTAGAAATATCAGTAAGTCGCGGCATGATCAAATTATTTCTATAACATTAATATTACGTTATACGATGTCGGGAATCACTGGTCAATTTCCATTTTACTGATTTAATTCTGACTCATTGCAAAGGCAATTACGAAATAAATGCTACGGCAACGAGTTAATGAATCGACAACTATTTACAAAAACAAAAACATGAAAAGAAGCCCAATTCCAGCATTAGGCAACTCAACCCTCGAACGTGACACGTTGAATGTCCACGTATCTCTCGTTTATTCCCAACATTCTACACAAACATTATAAAAAAAACAAAGAACTATGTCCCAGGCAACGTTTTGTAATTCTAAAAACTGAAATTGAAGCTAGGAATTCAACAATTCAAAAAACCAGTCCCCCACGAAATTCTCAAACACAGCAGCATCCTCGAGTTCGAATCACTACGAATCGTAGAATCGCGATAAATTGTTCCAAGCGTTGGAAAATAAAAAATAAATGCAGAAATTTCCGCACCGACCGTTATCGATCTACTGGTATTTCGCCACGGTTTTTCGCGGATATACTCGTTAAACCGATAAATGAATAATGAGCAGACTGTACAGAGCATGGGGGGGACAGAGTGGAGAGCCGTGGTAACGACGGTAGGGGGTTTTCGGCCAAAAACGAGAGAGAAACGGCAAATCGGACGCAAAACAACGAAATCGAATCACTCGCGGTGGCCGACGATACTTTTCATGCGTGAATTTTCCAACTGCCCGACACGTATTCCAGCTCCACGGAATTGCCGGTAATAGCTTTAGTAAAATCGGGAGTAATGTCCGAAAACATTTGCAATGCGCATCGCTTCCTATAAATAAAAACGGGGCTAGATTCGTGCCGCCGCCTGCGTTCGACTAAAAAATGTCGTATCGTTTAACGATGATACACGGTACACAATGGGGGAAACGCGACAACGACAGAAATCGAAAACAAAAAATCAACGACCGTTCCGGCGTGTAACGTGGCCGATAGAAATCCGTAAAACGCGTTCCGGTAGCAAAAAAAAAAACGCGTATCGGTCGAAACGGCAGATACGCCGATGAGAGGAGAAGAGGGACCTCGAACAAATCTCACACCGGTTAAAATAATCGTCGCGTTTGTCGGCTAATCTACGTTCTGTTTTAACGAGCGTATCTGTATGGAGAAGCCGATGCGAAACCAGTGATTCGAGACGACAATTATCGTACAGGTATAACAGGAAAACGTAACAGGTCGACTGCGGTCTGATAGATGATGATGATGACGGTAATTGTCGGGAATTACCCGACGTTAATTACATCCAGGCGAAATCGAGCGCGTTTACACCGCCATTCACAGACACTTACCAGACTGACCGAGCGACCGCATTAATACACGCCCGATAAATTCGATTCGAAATATCCGCGCCCGCGCTTCCCGATATTTGCCCTTTCGCATCGTCGGAACTGTTATTCGTTTCGTCGTTCCATCCTGCCGTTTCCGCCGACGAGGCTTCAATCTCCCTCTTTCTCTCTTTCAATTTTTCACGCATATTTTTTTTTAGTTTTTTTTATTATTATTTTATTTTCACGGACGACAACGCAGCCTCGTCATAAACGCGGACGATTAATCGCCTCGTCGAGTAGAGGTGAAACGAAAGAGGAATAGGGAGGAACAGGGTGGAATAGGGTGGAAAACAGGGAGAACAAACCGGGGAACCCCCGCGTGCACCATTCGCGAGAGTGGCCTCTGCTTTTATAAACGCGATCGAGCACGAAATTGTACCCCCGGAAATACGATCGTGTAAACAGCTTCTGACGCGTCCGCTATCGAAATTTTACAATAGACAGCGCAATTCTCATAACTCCGCGGATTCGGCCGCGGAATTCAAGGGTACACGGCCGATTTTTCGACAGAGCGATCGCGACGGGTAGACGAATTTTGATTTAAATTGGCGAACGTTTACGGTCGAGTACCAATTATCGATGATCGTTGCCCGAGGGAGTAATCAATTTAACGATCAATTGACTCGCAAGGCCTTTTTCTCGGCTATTGTTTGCACAATTTGGAGAGTTCTATGTGAAAACTTGTGTGAGCGATGGCTAGTTTGAAATAGTGTGAATTGATTGAAAATTTCCAGATAGTATGATGCTAATGCAATTACATTTTATTCGTTTGTTTATCTCAAAAAACAAGTCGAATCCTAGACTGTTTATTTTGATTTTAGTCGTTTTGTTCTTTCAGAAGATGTCTAGAATTTTTAATAGAATCTACAACTAAAATATATTTCTGAGGGGATTTCGAAGGTCCACTGATTCAACATTGAAGATTTTATCCCCCTTGCGACAGCTTCGATTCCTAGATGCAATCAAGTTCCGAGTGCCTTAATGGGGCTGTAGTAGCTCCAGGGAGTCTCACATATACTAGTCCCAACTTCGATCCCCTTCGCATCTGCTAACTTCCCCCATCTGACGAGTATATCGTACCCTCCGTGTTTCAAAACTCCCCCAAAAAAACTGTAACATCTCGATCAGACAATCTCAAGCCGAACGAAAGGGGAAAGAGCAACTACCCCAAAACCGGAAGTCCAGACTTAATCCAATTACACAAGCATTTCAAGAGGGTCACGATGAAATATTATCTGTGATTTATTGTCCTCTGAAATTCCGTAATATTCTCCACCTCAATAAAGGTCCCTCGCCGGTACTTACAATTAACAAGGTGCACGCGCAAGAAGTAGAACCACCCCATTCTAAGAATCGTATCCTGGAGGTCCACGGCTCCCCGTCCGGTAGAAGTTAATATTAATTACGACCCTCGTGACAATTGACCTCTCTTAAGCCGGGTACCGAGGTGTTCGTAAACGCAGCCGTAAACCGTAGTCACTTTTAATTTCCTAGTCTTCTACTCGGCAGAAACCGTCGAGGAATAATGCCAGCATAACGCTCTCGACGTTATTGTTTCCAGGCATCCAGCACAGGGTTCTTTCTCTTGTTCTCTGGAGAATAAAAAGGGCGAGGGTGGGCGTAAATCTTGGCAGGATTTATTCAAGGTGTAACTCGCGCCCGAATCGTAGAAGAAAAGGAAGCGCGTGAATCGGAACAAGGGGGAAAGAAGGAATCGCACCCTTCCTCTCTGTCGTATCTTCTTCCTTCCTCTGAAGAGGAAGTCTGCTTGTTCCTCGGTGCAAAACTTCGGACTGCTTCCATTTCGATGTGCTCAGCCGTCGGCTAATTTATGAATCGTCCTGTGTCGTTTCTTCTGGAATCTCTTTCTCTTTTCTTCTACTTTTCCCTTTACCTCGACCCTTTCAGCCTCCGCGAGGGTTTCCCGTCCGACGCGAAGCCCGATTTACGATTTGAGGGGTGCATCCGGCCGGAACGGGAAAAAGTGGGAAGAGAATAAGAAGAAGAAAGAGGAAAGATAGAAAGGTGGATGGAGGAAGAATAAAGAAAGAAGGAACCAGGAAGGAGAGACGAGGGGGAATAAAAAGGAGGAAATAACGGGACCGGCTGCTAAATATTCAATAAACGCGAGCATTATTCCCGGCACGTCGACGTGGATGGTGGGTTACGGAAGAGTGCAGGTGAGGAAGCAAGGAGAGGAAAAATCGTAAAGACGGTGAAAGAGGGAGAAAGAGTATAGTAGAATGGGGATGAAAGAGGAAGGCAAGCGGCTATTTATCCTCTCGCTCGTGAGAGTTCGTGATCGAGATTCCAAGGGGGTCTACAGGTTATGCGCGCACGAATATGTTTCACCGTATCGCTCGTCCTTTTTTTATCTTATCTTTCCCCATTTATGGGCAACCATGTGCGAGAAACAAGCACCGCGGGAATTATGTTTTTACGGAGTTATCTGCAATAAAGTGAAAAGAGTCAGAAAAGACACCGGGGATCATTTTCTCTCGTTAGAATGTCGGTGTAAATTTGCTACTTCGGTTTAACGATCGTTGAAGTAACGCGAATGTAATTGCAATGTAACGTGTTTTTCATTTCGTTTAAAACCTTGCCTCGTAATAGAGGGTTATAATTCTACCATAGATCCACGACCACGTGCAACGAACTGTACTGCAATTGTGCTTTATTCCGTGAGTAAACCTTTGTAATGGCAAACAACTATTTTTACCTTGTACAGTTAAATATTCACTACGATGTCTTGCGAGCCAAATGGCTGACTGCCGCGGAAAACTGTTAAAAAGAATGCAAGGAAGTTAATTTATCTGGTAGTGTTCGTTAAATTCGCGTATTTCCACTTTCTGTCCAACTCTCTCTGGTCGTTCTCGAGAATTATACTGCCAAATTTCCTGTTCCTTTCGGTAGGAAAGAACGAGAAAGAGATTTAAAGCGGAAAATCGGCATTTGCAACGACAGTCACGGTTGGGTCGTGGGCGGCAAAAAAAAAAGAGCGGAAAATTCAAATCCCCGGATAGGAACGATGAATATGGATAGCCTGCGAGAGAAACCGGAAGGGGGAAATCTTTGTGATGCAGATTCCAACGGGATCTTTATTTAAAAATAATCGAAGCTAGTCGCGACCTCAAAAACTGTTCTCTACGCAAACTTCTTGGAAAACACACATCCGCTATCGAGGTTAATTCGCAATATCGAACGAACCTCCTTCGATTCTATTTCCGGCTGTTTACTCGACAAACGGATCGTCGGGACATTAAGAGGAGAAGTATCGCTCGAGTTGTACACCGGCAACCTTGCGCCATTTTTCTGTAAACTTTTATCGGCAACTCGGCGACGAAGACGCCTAGAGAAATAAAAGGAAGCTGAGATAATAAGATAATGCTCGCTTTTCCGAATGAAGGAATTTTTTTCTCGATCTGAGTATACAAATTGGGATAAACTTTCTGATTAACTCTTTAACACTTTCTAATTGAGAATTTTTCTATTATATATCTGTTTGTTCGTTGATTTTTACCGTGAAAACATGGATTTCGAATGTTTTCGAGGCTTCTTGGAAATTTGTGTGTAAAATTTTCGAACAGAAATCATTGGAAATATCAAATTCAAATGTGAAATTCGAACATTTATTAGCGAGACAGGCCTAGCAATACATTTAACCTTTTTCCTCTTTTTGGTCATCTTCATAAGTTTATTGCTATTAAACAAACTTTTAAAAAAATAAGTAATTGAATTCTCTATGGAAGAGGACACTCTGAAGAACATTCACTGTTTCCCAACTGAATTGTCGCAGAACACGTTAATTTCAAAATAAAAATACTATTTAACATTTATTCTCCACGCAATTGATTTTTTTCCAGTAAATCTTCCACAATCTCAAACCTTCACTATATCAACATTTAAATAAACTTTACTGAAGATTTCTAATTTTTATTTTAACCCCTTGCCATACAATGACGAGTGACACTCGTCATGAGATAAACGAGAGAGGAAATTTTCAAGTTTTCGAAAACCATTAAATTGGAAATATTAATGAAACGCGATAGGATAATATTATTTTTCTAACATTAATGTTAAGTTAAATTATACGGTGTATCAAGAACCACTGATCAATTTTTTTTAGTAGGTAATTAAATTCTGAACTATAGCGGCGGCAGTGACAAAACAAATCGTAGGGCAAGGGTCTAATAGAGTTATAATTAATGTGTAAAAAATAAGTAACAAATAGAAATCAAACGTTCTCAATCACAAAAGAAAAACTCATAAAAAAAAGTATCACCAATTAATATTCATCTGAAACTCCGGAATCTCGGTCTCTCGATAATTCATAATAAAACGCTCAAACCTCGTCTACTTTTTCTTCCTTGTAAACCCGTAGGAAGAAGTCGTTCGGTATGCCCCCCACCGTGCTATTTGCATGTTATTACCTTGTTTACATATTTATTCAATAGCCAGTAGATCCCCGAAGAGCTGGGAATCGCCCCTAATCCCAACGTCCTCCTCGTTTCGTCCCTTTAATTTCGGATTAAGGCCCGTGTACAATCGGCCAGCCGTCGAGCGGTTAATAAGTCGGCATGCCGGCACGCGGGTGCATATATATATACTCTACCGTTGGTTGGATCGTGAATGAAAACATAAATTTCAATGGACACGTCGGTATCGCGCGTTAAGGCAACGAAGTAATTACTATAATAGTACTCGTGCTACCGATGGTGGTATGCAGCCGGCAGGAATGATGGTGTTACACGTATATAGATATATATGTATATACGAGTAACGCAGATAACACGGCCGGTGCCACACCAACGTGGCTATAACTCACGACTCGTATTACCGCTTCAATGATATCCATTTGAAATTCAAATTCGACGTAAAAGCTTACCTGTTTATGCATTTCCACGTTGAGCCCATAGGACATCTCGTAATACTGGAAGAATAAAGAAGAGAGATAAATTAGACGATATGAAGGTAAAGTCGGACCGCACACGTTGATATTAAGAAGCGTGGAAGCGTTAATGCAATGCCCGTGCAATGTGTACACGCTCGGTTGAGTAAAAGCTGTCTCACGCTCGAGGAAATGTAGTTACATGCACACGTTCCATGCGATAATACGCGGTAATTATGCGCGGAGGGATACGCGATTTTTGTGGCTTCAGCCGCCACTGTCGGCAACCCTTCCCCATGTCCTTCTCGCTCTCTCTCTCTCTCTCTCTCTTCTACCGCCATTACACCCTATGCTGTTGCTTGCCTTCTAGATCTTCCTCGCGCAATAAAATTTCTCGGCTCGCTTCGTCGGGTAATCGATACCGTCGATAACTTTAAACCGGGATATCCATTGCAAAGGCGCATCCGATGCAAACGGCAGCCAGTCAAACGAATTTGTGCCACGAACGTGATATCGTATTATTTCTTCTGCAAGCGCGTCTGGAATTTAGAAAGTTCTTTAAATGATCGTAAATAACAGCGGCTGTAATGCAAATCGTTGCCGGTAGTCTTAAACCCTTGATTTGTGATATTGAGTCGCGTTTGGGAATTGTAGCGAATGTGATTCGATGTCGGTACGATGGAAAGTGTATGAGAGGGATTTTAACCTTTGGAGAGAAATGATAGTAAAATTGTCGAACTGGAATGTTATTCAATGTACGAATAGATTTCAATCTTTCGCATTTCATGTAATTTGGGTACGCGTTGAAAGTTAACTTAACCCCTTGCTTTTGTGACTGCATGCACGATAAATCGGAATTAAATTGTTGAAATAAAAAAATATCGAAATGAATTCAGCCCGCTTGTATATCACTGAATTTTTCAATTTGACTGTTTTTGAAAATTCAGAATTTTTCGATGCCATTTATCGCCTGACGAGTGTCAAAGGTTATTGTAATGATGTAATGAAAGAAATGGCAGATATTTTTTTATATACTTCAAAGTTCTGAGATAAAATAGACGTGATTTTAAAAGTATTGAGATTTATGAAATTTCCAGCTAACTGTACTAAATACACAAAAATAATTTGAGGCTATTAAATCATTTTTGTGGCATCATTTTTCTTTACAGTTATGTGGCAAAACGACTAGTGTTTACTCATTACTTGAATTCCAGTTACGTAATTCTTTGTTGCAGTATGTAAACGACGTTTCATGGTAAACACATAAACCAAATAGACAATGGGCACTGTGGTGAAAAGGGGTACAGATTGCATCTTGTTTTACGCGTGCCACAAACGTTTCAGAACTCGAGTACGTTTGATGTTGTTTTCTACTCAATTTTTATAGCCGACAATAATTTAACAATACGATTTTATTCCGTATTTTTATATCTGTACTGGAGTATGTTTATCGTCGAATGTTTTACATCGATTTTATGTACATACATATTACAGCAACTGTAAAATATTGAATCTATATTTTTATCAAATTTATCGGCATTCCTGAATTGCACGATTGTAATGTCTCTTAATTATATCGATACAGCAGACAAAACTGCTGACGCGAATACTAAAGAATTTATAACACCGAAATAAATACATTAAATAATAAAAATTACAATTTTCGGATATTTTATTTACCATCAGTATTGATAAAATATTCAGCGATAAGTTTATCTATACTTTTTATTTTTTTAATATTAATTTTTTTAAATCGAACGATAGTAATCAAATCTTTTTTTATCCTACCTAATTTTTCGTAAAACAATTAACAACTTTGCCGCATACTAACTATTTTATACGTTACACCAAAGAATTTTGACAGTACCTATTATAATAACTGTCAAATTAGCAATTCCATTTTAACAATTAATTTAAATTATCTGACAACGGATTAAAAAAAATTCTCACTGCAAATACTTTGAAACTTCTTAAAGTTTGTTATCAGCCGACATCAATTAAATAACCTTCCACAATATTATATTACCTCCGTAAAATCCAATCTAAACAAAAAAATACACAAAACAACATCGCCAACCGCAAAAAGTGTTAATAGAAATGCCAAGATGCACTGACCAATAACCGCGCATGGAATGATGCCAAGTAAGAATAATTTCCCGCTACTAATCGAGTTACCCAAACGAAGACGCTGTTCGAATTCGTAATAGCATCTAAAAGAACCCTTCGAAGAGGGTCTTTAAGACCCTACAAGACTGCCGACCCGAGATTACATCGATCGAATGAGATTACGAAAAGCGCACCAAATTGAGCCGTAATGCGAGATCTCGGGCAGGAAGGAGGATAAACCCGCGGAGAAAATGAGAAAAACGAGGAGGAATAGCTTTACCCCTCCTCTTCTATCGCCGTCCGGGACCGGTGCCAGCGTGTGCGTGTACAACGTGCGTGTACGCAATGTCCAAAGACCGGTTTCTCGTAACATCGCTTCTACATCGTGTGTACAAGGATCCTGGCGGGGCTTGCTTTAACTAATTCACCCTCTGAAACAGTGACTCTCAACCTTCCGTCTGGCATGCTTTCGATTGTGTTTTTTTTTCCTTATATACTTTACTACGCTTCTATGTTTACTTTGTTTAATACTTTCTTGTTATAGGTGGCTTCCGAAATATTGATTCTGTAGAGATATTAAATATTGAATTAGGAAAATTGTCAGAGGTGACGGAGAGAATTTGAAGTTGGGTTCACAAATTTCTGAGTTTTTATGTCCTTATTGCTCCATAGTTCCTCAAGTGCTTTGAACATTTTGGTTAGGTTTCTACTGTGTTAGGGCTTTGGATTATCGAGGCTATGGACTATCCAATATAAAGTTAGGGAAATTTCTTGGCCACCGTACCTTCTGTAATTGATATGATCACTTATAATTGATTTAGTCTAGAAGCCAGTGCTTTTGCTGGGCTACCAAGACTGTGACACTATTAAATATTAATTTTTACAAAATTTCTTGGGCTTAACAGAGGAAGATTTGAAACTTGAATCGCCGATTGATAGTCCTGGACTTTACTTCCTTATCCACCATAGACTTTCAAATGAGGGTTCTAGGATTATTTTGTCTAGGATTCTAATATTTTAGATGGGTTCCAAACCATCTCAGACTATGATATTATTGAATATTAAATTACAATAAATTTCTCTGGGTTAACAAGGGACGATTTAAAGTCGGATTTACTAATTTGATGTCAGTTCCTTTAATTTCTTACCCATCGTAGCCCCTCTCCGATCGTAAATGGCGCGTAAAAATGGTGCCGTTTATATGAGCGTGTTTATTGCCGCTCGGATCGACCCTGATGTGCACTTACAATCTGTATCAATTGAATATCGGAGTATCGGTTGAGTGGGATCTTAATGCAGCTATTATTCGGAAGTGTTTGAAATTCTTCGGGAACATTGATAATGATATACTGTGGGCGATGGAGCTGTAGTTGTAATGATAAATCTGCGTTTCTATGGATACTATTTCTATACTATGTTTTTATTGAAATAATGTTTCGTATAGAGTATTGGCTTTTAAGACGTATTAATGTATGATATTGTTTAATGAAAATAAGGCTTTAAATATCATTTATGCATTCTGATACTAAAATATCCTATTGGGTAGATGGTCTGCTTAGACCTTTTGATATAAATATTTTGTCATACAAATAGTTCAATATTTTTTTGATAAATGTTTTTGACCACTGATTTCGATTTTTCAACGACTGATCCTACAAAATATGTATAATTTCGTTCATAGGAAAAATTTGATCGACCGATATTGGTTCACCAATAAGAATGTTAAGTTAACACGTTCAGTGCGGCGTCAGTCCCAGGGGACTGACAGCGAAGTTTTGCATTCGGTCGACATTGGTGCGTGAGACCGGCTTTGTCAAGAGTTAACTTATTAATTACAATTAAAAATTTTATGTTAAAATTTAGTGAAGGTTATTAAAATATTTGAATCAAAGATGTGTTTGAGATTTGCACATATTACAGTAAGTAATAATTTCTTTTGTGAGTTTTCTGGCGAACTTACGTCCGAATGTTTGTGTGTTTGTGCTATAACATTTAGCACAAGTATTTCCAAACTGTATGCACCTTTTCTTCTTTCTTTTGAAATTTCTAAATACCTTACGCGTTGCCGCGTGAGTGGAAAGTATAGCAAGATCGGCGCCGCACTCAATGTGTTAACACATTTCGTACGGCACTCTACTGTTTCAATGTGCCCGCAGATTTTTAAACCCTCCAGAGATTCAGTATATTTTATACCTCTGATTATTTTGTACTCTTTTGGAAATTCGATATACATTTATTTCGCTAAGTATCTGTTATAAGAATATTCAAAGCTACGTTGCCTTAGTAAAGTAGCAAGAAGTCTCGAGTAGTCGGTTTGCCAAATACGAGACATCTCATTACCCGTACGCAATGTGTTAAGGTTCCAGTCTGATGTGATTCACCAGCGTAGGATATCGTTCACGAGGAAAGTGTCAAATGTTATTATAACGTTAATATACTAAGCCTCTGTTAGAACAGTGCTTGAGAACAGAAGATTAAAGAGATACAGGTCAATAGAACTAATCGAAAGATAATGTTGTTGAAGAAAGATCGCTGAATGTTTTCCTTATCCGGCTTTACAACGTCATCTATTAAATGTACCATATTATTTTTTATTAACGAGCAAGAAAAACAAAGAAGTTTTATTAGAATCCCTTACGGTGAGTGGGAAAATTGTTCATTAATTTAATGCATCCGCTATCAACTCAGCAAATACCTATTAAAAGCTAACTGATTGCAATAAAATCTCAGTGTAATAATTGTAAATTTACATTTTTACAATCGAAGCACGATAGCCTGCCTCAATAACCTCTAATTTGTAAAGAAATTTTAATATAATTTGAATATCTTATTAGCAACATTATTCTCCAACAGTAATAAAATATCCATGTAATACTAACAGATTTACACTTTTATAATCAAAATACAATAAACTTGCTCAGTGCCTGATAACTTACGATGAAATTTAAGTATGATTTGAATATTCTACTAGCAGCACGACAATCAGCCTGCAGCTTCCAATCAACACGTCAAATCACCTCTCTATCAAATTTTTTTCCCAGCTATACATACACTGCACTCTCAACGATTGAAAAGCCCCTAAAATTCAAAGTCCCCGTCAAAACAAACCACATCAGTCGAAGCCACAAATGACGAAAACAAACCAACTCGGAACGCGTTTCGTTCCATCCCTATCATCGACTCATTAAACGCGCATCGGCGAGACTTTCTCGCCGCGAAAAAGCGTTATCGCTACACCGAACAGAGACAAATAAAAATTCCCTTGGCACTCGTGGCTGTACGAAACTGAACCCGCAAAAAAATTGCACGGCAAAAACTAAATGGAATAGTACAAGGCACGGGAGCGATCGCTGAAAAAAAGAGGCACGCAACAACTTGTAACCGGCGATACGATCCGCCAGAAAAAGTGCATACACCGAGTCGCGATTTTAACGAGCGACACGGAATATAGTTGCTACATTATCCTCGAGACCGAGGCAACGGCCGGTGGCAAGGCGATCTTTATTGCTCGACGATCGTAAAACGTTCGTCATGTTTTAATACATCATCAACGACGCTAGGACGAAAGTACTTCATGTTTCTTTTTTATCCTTTACATCCACGTACAAGCGTAAAACTTCGCATCCGGTAGACGAGACGCTGTAGGATACAATAATAGGAAATTATTTCAAGTGGACAATGAATATAGAATTAAATAGGTTTTCTTTTTCAACGATAATTCTCATCTTTTCTTGACGTCGTTGCCGCTGTCAAAACAATACTGAATGGAAGCTATGGTGAGCGAGGAGGTATAGTCCGGCAATTCAAAGATGGCTAGGGAGCGGCAGAGCCTCTCGTCTTCAAACCCCGATTCCCACCATTTCATTTTTGGAATCTCTAAACCCAGTCTCCTAAAGCAAACACTCAGCATAGTCGTTTACTTTAAGAACTTGGTTTTGGACATTCCAAAAATGAAAGGGCTGAAATACAGTAGAATCCCTCTAATGTTGCTCTCTCGCTAATGTTGACAGGATACTCCCGTTACTGTTACTTGTATTTTCCCCCACTTGGACTTTTTATTGCCCAATAGAATTTTATGTAGGTTATGGATGTTACATGAATCCTTCACTCAATTTTCAATTCTGCGCATGCGCATAGGGGAAAATAAGTCATGAAAAGTGGGGATAGAGGGAAGTGTCAACATTAGAGAATGATCCTGGTTCGAGTTGTCAACATTAGAGGGATTGTACTGTAGGCGGTTGAAGACTAGAAGTTTCGCCACTCTCTAGCCATTTTTTAGATGTCGGACTATAATGATTCGAACTCATAATCAGAGGACTCAAGTTCAAATTCTCTTTTGTCACATATGGGACATGTTTTCTATGATATACAGTCAGTTCAACAAGAAGAGTTCTTAACACGTTCGTCGCCCCGCGCGATTTGGTTGAGTTTCTCATGGGGCCCAAATCCGACTATCGCACAGTTGAAAAAAATAGTAACTCTAGAACCATTGATTTTAGAGAAAAATTTTATATAAGAAAGTTTCATAGTATCGCGGAGAGAATATCGGAGCAATATTAATTTTTTATTTGTTATATTTTCTCAATGTTATTAAAAGGTCAACTTCATTTTTTTATAGGATAATTTATATCTTTCTTTCCAGATTTTCATTCTATAGAAGAAATAAAGAAACTTTTGTATAAGTCATTTTCTTGTTGGACGTTATGTTAAAAAGATATTTAATGGAAAAGAGCCTACTGAAGCTTTTTTCGATAGGCGGACTGTCTCCTGCCAACAATAAGAACGATTTAGTAATAAAAGTGATTTTTAATTTTTTTATGTTCTAGATCCTATATGTATATTTCAATGTTGATTGTATTAAATTCCTTTTAAAAATTCAACTGAAAATCCTATTTAACTTGAACAAGAAAAGCGTCACCCATATTTGGGTGACGAGGCCTCCGCGGAAGTATACCCGTCACCCAGATATCGGTGACGCGGCGACGAACGTCATAACACTTTATCAATCACCGAGAAAAAAACAAACTTCACGATATACACCGCGCATGTTTCAGCAGTAAAACGAATTCGTAAGGTGGCAAAATGGCAAATCTCTCCGTTTGGGCATCAACTATCTTTCTTTGAAATGGGGAAATCTCTACATTCAGTCGGCTAAGTATTAAGTTCATCAATAAATTACGCATTTGTTTAATTTTTGACGTCATTCCTCTAATTATAAACAATTGCATTTTGTTTCAGATGTAATCGATACGTTTTTGTGGAACAAAGTGTACAAAATCTCAGTGGTTTCGAATCCACTTACAACAGTACGTCTTAAACGAAGTAACTACAGCAATTACAATCGCAAAATGTAAAACAATGCTGAAACAATATTTACCGGAGGGCAGAAACGAGGGATGCTATCAATCGGACGAATCTGTTTTACCGTAAAGATTTAATGGTAAATATCCGAGGCTCGTTACGAGACAAAACGAGCGATAACGTTGATGCACGGTTATTAAGTGCCATAAACATAAAGCCGCGGTATATAATGGCTATTAAGTATCTCAAACATTGTTGCCGCACGGATAGAGCATGGATGGCACGGTTTCCCGAAATTTCACGGGATCGAAAGTCAGGGAGAGGAAAAAGGAAGAGCCGCACGAGAGGGAGAAGAAACCACGGTATAACTCCGTCGGATCGTCGTGGCTCGACGAAGTAATTAGCGTTTAATTAATAGACTTCCCTCTAGGGTCTCTCGGAAGAGAGAGAGAGGTCAGGATCTTAATTATCGCAAGACTGGAAATGTTACTCGCGGTCGACACGTTTAATACGAGAACGGTTAGTTTAGATAGGATCGCTTACGTTCCAGCTAATAAAAGTCTTTCTTTCAAATTTTAAATCGCAATTTCTGCTGTTTTCTTTGTGATTTTTTTATGCTTCTTTCACTGCAAACGTGACTTTTACTCTTCCTTGAGTTTTGATTAGTCGATCGATATTACTTTTTATTAGACTTTAATAGAGTTGAACTTTGATAAACCGAATTTTAAAGGAAGCAAACAGTTTTCAAGTGGTCCAAGTTTGACTGTAAATCAAAGATTTTGTTTTATCACTACAAAATACGAATATTTGAAATTGTACCGTTACAAAAGATACTGTAAATCGAACAATGGCCAAATTACGCAGCTATTATCCATTATACAGAAAAACGTTCAACAATAAGATAGAAAAGAAACACTCGATCGCCTTGGGCGTTCAAACGGTTAAGTCCGATTGAATTTTCCCGCGCTCGATCGTCCTGACAAAAGAGCTCGGGTTGCCGTTTCGCTGAAAATAAAACGAGGCTGCAAGTGCGCGTGTTTTTTTAACAATGCGCAATAATGGGTAGATCGGACAAACGTGAAAAACTGAAAGAACGTTCTATCCGGTTAGTAGAATCCGTTTAATACCCTTCAGTTAAAAACGACAGACTGAACCGTGGAAGGATATCGTTCGCCCAAAACACCGATTCATCGGTGTTCCGTGAATCGTAATCCCTTTCCTCGTGGCAAAGAATCCGCGCTTTCATTCTCGAATAAACGACTGATATCGATCACGATCAATATCTATGCCATGATGAGATACGCAAGACTAATGGACCCTCGGTTCGTCTAGTGTGTCTCGTCCCTTTCACGAGCTCTTATCCCCCTTTTTATCTTCCCCTACCGGAATGGCCCCTGTTGTGAACACACCCTTATATAAAGAGGCTTCTCCGGCGCGTACGACTTGCAAATTTCGCCCTCGATTTGGCCCCGCTTCGCGATCCTTTCTCCCCTTGATTTAATCAGGAAAAACATCCTAAAAACCTGAACCCAAAAAGCCACGCATGCGTAGTAAGAAGTGACGTTAGGCGCATGCGCGCACACTAAGAAGCACGCAACCCGGGAAGCTCGTAAAAATGCCTCCTTTTAAACGCGCGCACGCGCACAGTCAGACGATCCAATTTGCAGGCGGAAAGTATGCGCTCGCGTGTTCCGGGGAATGCATAAATTTGCGACACTACACGCGGAACACGACGCTAATGGTGTTAACGAGCCGAACTATAGCCGCTCGCACCGCAGGATTCTATTGACCCATCAGCCTGTTCTCCCACGGAATTCGCGGCAATCTCTGACACCTCGGATATACGTCGAATCGTAGATTACTCTGATTCAATAATACACCCACCGTGCACACGGCGAGCGACTGTTTTACGAGTGAATTAGCTTCGTTAGCGATTTTCCCTCGTAAAAGTTAAGCGCTCGCAACTATATGCAATTTTAACGAGCCAACTTTAACGTGATTCTTGCCGGCCGCGTTGGGTTTCGATGAGTACCCGGAACTACAAGGGATTTTTATATAAATATAACGAGGATAAAATTTGAAATGTGTTACGGTTAGCCGAAGAGTACGATTTTACGGTTATTTCAGGCGAGAAATATTGCGGATGGTTTGTACGGTCGGCGTTATGGTTGGACGAAAAGCTGTTATGTGCATCATCAACGGCATGTTATGCCGATTTAGTAAATGCATTTATACTTGGTTATACATGGTATAACAATTTGATAAAATGGATAATATTACAGATATCTACTAAATTCAACATAGTATGTTGTCTAGTAAGCGCAATATTACGCTTATCTAATATATACAAAATAATAGTTACTCAGGAAAGACAGTATCATGTTTATCTAGTGAATACAATATAATAGTTATCTTATGAGCACAATATTATTATTCTTATCTAGTAAGCACAAGGCTGCGTTTATCTTGTAAGCGGAATGCTATGATTATCTCGTATGCCACGATATAATCGTTATCTACTAGCTGCAACTCTTTTCAGGTATAAAAGAATCGCGACGAATCAAGCAAATGAAATTTATCCTTTAACTAATTTATAAACACGATGAGCAACGAGTCGATTAGCTTTAAGTACTACATACGGATGAACGATAATGGATACGACTAAATGTATAATGGAGAACTGAAAAGATGTCGCTCCGGACAGCACAGAAACGGGCGCTTTTTCGCACGGTATGCTTATATCTATCGTTGTCACGCGATCTGATTAGTATATATGACGGTTTCTGCAAACAGCAAACTGGCAACGCAGAGATGTGAAAAAAGCCGTGCCATTTTCAGCTCGACCACTGAGATCTGCCTTTCTTTGAAGTGGAATTCTCTTCAGCTCTCTACAGTACGCCAGAGTGGATGCATATACAGGGTGGTTCAATAAGAACAGGTTGAATATTTTTGGAGATATAGGAGCAGGACATTTTTTTTAAATTCTTTAGAATTAATCCCTTGCGGTCGGTGCCGTCACGCTGGCGGCATAATCTTATTCATAATTGTGAAAAATTACAAAACTTAAAACTTTCTGTTTATATGTAATTTAATTAACATTAAATAACATAAATCAGCTTTAACACATTTTTCTTTGAAATTAATCTATATATCTGCCTTAACCCTTTAGTCTACAACAACGCGTGACACTTGTGGCGCGGAAAATGGAATAGGAAATTTTCAAGTCTTTCAATCTATTAAATTGAAAATATCTGCCGGTCGCAAAACGGTCTTATTATTTCTATACTATTAAAATTATTTTCGGCTATACGAAATATCAGGAGAACTTTTGACTTCAGGAATTAATTTTGCATCATTGCGCGCAGAGTCAGAAAAAAAAATCGTAAGCCAAAGGGTTAAATCACTTAGGGAAAAACGACTCGGAAAAGTTAAATTTGCTTCGAGTAGCTGACATTCCCACCAAAAAAATCTGGAGACTGCAAAGGGTTAACCCTTTGCAGTCCTATATCGAGCTATACTCGACATAGATTTTTACTTCATTTTATTTTCTAACGATTTAATATCGATTTTCCAATATCACAATGAATCTATAATATTACATAAATATCTGTCAGTACCTACAGTTATTTCTATCATTAAAAAAAAGAAATGGATAATCAACGATAGAAGATATTGGGAAATTAATTTTATTTAGCTCAATACAAAATTGACAAAATAATTCGGACCGCAAAGGGGTTAACTCTTTGGATAGTTCGATACGGAAAGAAGCATAATCTAGTTCGTTGACGTGAGAGGCACCTATAAGAACTCAATTTACGTTGCTCGCAATGAACTGAAAGGCAAACATATATTTATGCATTTCTTAGATACAATATGGAGTTACAGCAGTGATTAGACTGCTTGGAATTTTTGGATCGGCAAAGAGGCCAAAGATTCAACTTTTTGCATTTCAAGTTTGTACGAATGTTAAAATATTTATGTACTTAAGTTTACGGTTTGTTAATAGTGTTCACTAAAAAGAATTAAGAGTTCAAAAATATCACTATTTTTCTATAACCAATTTCCGAGCCACCCATAAAGTAACTCCCCAACAACAACATTCATTTAACTGTCTGTAATAATGAAAAGGAAAAAAAAAAATTAATTTATCAATATCCCTCCACAAAGATTCCAGTAATTTCCATATTACGACGTATGTAAGTACTCGTCACGAACGAGCCTCATTACCCGGTCTCAAAGGGTTAATTACAGCTCGCAATGAAATCAGAAAGAACAGAAGATGTACGAGCAAAGAAGACGGCTAAGAGTCGCGGAAAGTTGCGCGCATTTCAGCCGGCTGAAACGCTCGGAGGCGATTTCCTCTGCTCGCGGCTCGCGCTCGTAAAAGTTCACGAGCTCGACAATTACATGAAAGAGTCGTAAAAGCGTAATGCCCCGTGGCCAGGCTATATCGTCGTATAACGACGTCGTACGAGCATCCTCCGCACGAACGCGGCTACACGGATATCGCGCATTGAAAACAAATCCCTGTACAAGGAGCGAGTTCGACCGACCGACCGATGGAACGACGACGACAAGTCGCCGTCTATAGACGACTGAGAACTTACCGAGCGAACCAAGGCGCCGGCTTTTCCACGCGAAAAACTCCATGTCTCGAGAAACGGTGAAAGCTCCGTTTACGTACTACCAGCGTATAAAGTGGCTTGGACACTTACCCGCGATATGCGAGCATGGAAGAGTCGAAATCGACGACGATGTTGATTGAAAGAGGGTAGTCATTTTGGTTAGAAATAGAGAATGGAATATTGGGTGGAAAATTGGGTAATTGTATAGTCCGACAATTGAAAGATGGCTAGGAAGCGATGGAGCCTTTAGTTTCGAACCGTCTATTCTCGCCACTTCGTTTGTGGAATCTCCAAACTCAACCTCTTATAGTAAATGATTATAAAAATCAAATTGTTCCCAGTATTTAGGTTGACAAATTATTGTTAAATTTTTATTCACTCTACATGTTTCGACATCTTACGTTGACCTCTTCAGGAGTTTCTACAAATAATCAGGCTTATAATTATTGTGTCAATGTATATGTGTGTCTGTGATATGACGGTTTTGAAATAGACGAAAAGGGAAATTTATAGTGTTTTTTTGGTTTACCTGTGTTACGTGTCGCTTGTTTTTCCGCGAAACTTATGTGTTTCCATAGTTTTCCGGGTTTTTTTCTGAGTCAAGATGTCAATTTGAAAAATTGTCTCCTACATACTCGGCCTTAATGTCGAGTTGCTATGAAGAAGACGATCCTCTTTCCGTAACTGGCGATGTTCGTTACGATTTGTATTTCCCGTAATGGAGGTGGTGGGGGTTTTCCCTTTTCGTCTATTTCAAAACCGTCATATCACAGACACACATATGCATTGACACAATAATTATAAGCCTGATTATTTGTAGAAACTCCTGAAGAGGGCATTGTAAGATGTCGAAACATGTAGAGTGAATAAAAAATTTAACAATAATTTGTCAACCTAAATACTGGGAACAATTTGATTTTTATTTAAAACAAGGTTGAAATATAAAAATATACGTTAGTAAATGATTATGCGGAATGTTTATTTTAGAAACCTGGGTTTGGGAATTTCAAAATTTAAATGGCGGAAATGGGCATTCGAAAACGGCAGGTTGCGCCACTTCATAGCCATCTTTCAATTGTCGGACTGTACAATGTGGTTGAATGACTTAATCGAGCGACCTATGGGGGTGATGGGTTTGAGTTTTGACTGGGAGGAGCTTCGGTAAGAGTTCATCTCGCGTACTCTCCAAATGCGGAGCAAAAAGTGCGAATGACTTTCTGCAATGTGGTACTATCATTATAACAGCTTTCACATAATCCTGTGCCCTACGATTTGTTTCGTGACAGCATCCGCTATAATTTAATATTTAATTGCTAAAATAAAAATTAAGCAGCGATTCTAGATATGCCGTATAATTTAATATAATATTAACGTTATACAAATAATATTATCGCGTTGAGTCTAAGTAATATTTTCAATTTAACACATTGCGTACGGCACTCTGCTGTTTCAACGTGCCCGTAGATTTTTGAGCGTCCCAGAGATTTGGTATATTTTATATATCCGATTATTTTGTACTCTTTTGGAAATTCGATATGCATTGATTTCGCTAAGTATTTATCATAAGAATATTCGAAGCTACGTTGCCTTAGTAAAGTAGTTTGCCAAATGCGACAATTTTAAATAACAGATTAAACCTGATTTTTAAACATTGAATTCTAAAGAATTTCATAATTTTCATGAGTTAAATTATAATATTTGACAAAGTTAAAAATTTAACTTTGAACCACAGAAGCTTGAACGTGTCTTGCGTTACTTCAAAGTCACAGGAGCCCATAGAGGGTTAATATAATTTGGAAAACTTGAAAATTTCCTATTCCATATACCTCATCAAGAGCGTCACTCGTTATTGTAAGGCAAGGGAATAAGGTGGTACGATAGTTGTTGCGGTCGAAATATAAAATAAAACAAAAACAAAAGAGATAGGTGGAAAATTGTACGAAATGGTTGAACTACTAGGTCGGTGAACTATGGGGGCGATGCTTTGAGTTTTGACTGGGAGGAACTACGACAGGACCTATTTCGCGATACTCACATAATGCAGTGCAAAAATTGCAACAAACTTTCCGCAACGCGGTACTGTTATCAGTAAGGTTGTCACATAGTGCGGTAGAATAGTTGTATCCGAAATGTAAAATAAAAAAGGCAAAAAACGTAGGTGAAAAATTGAACAAAGTGGTTGAACTACTAGGTTGGGGGACTATGGAGGCGACAGCTTTGAGTTTTGACTGGGAGAAACTATGGCAAGCCCTCCTACATCGCGGTATTTTCATAATGTAGAGAAACAATTGCGACGACCCTTGTACTATGTACGGGGAACTGTTATTATTACGGTTTCCGCATAGTGCGGTATGAATTAATCTGATTTACAAAGTTTCTTATACCGTGGCTTTCATATAACGCGTTGCTTATTAATCGCGTTATAGGAGGGTTGATTGTATTTGGAATTTTCATTGGCTCTCGAAAATTTGTTCCTAGAAAAGTGCATTAGAGCTTGGGGATTTGAGACCTAGCTAAAACTGTCAACAGTGTGGGATAGAAAAGTCAAAGTAAAAACTGTTAAATAATTAATGGAAATTTTTCCATTTTTTGTATCAAGTATGCTGTAAATTTTTTTTAATCGTTACCTCGTGGCATTTATAGCAAGTAGTTAAGGAATTTTAACCGCCTGTAAACGCGATATTAATACACATAATTCTCCTAATTGTTCAGTTTATTCCGCAAACCCTATTACGACTAGTGCAAAAAGAAGCTCGTAATTGCAGCATTACCGTCGGACAAAGGAAAGAACTAGCAATGTTATTTCCAGTCCACAGATTTCTAAACCACGATTCCAATAAGGAAAATCAGCTCTGAAATCGGTGCCTCATTTCCTGCATCCTTTCCGCGAATTCTCTGATTCTGATCGAGAATTTCGTATCAAACAACATCATTACTTCATTCGATTCCCAACATTATTATATATAACTCTCATTCGTTTCACATCTAATACCATATTAAACGATAAACAAATTTTATGATTTAATTCTACGTCTTCGTACAAAGTCCCATTTTGCTCAATGGCTCGTACCTTCTTGGAAATTTTCCGCTCAACTTAGACTTAGAAATTTGCAAGATTTATTAGCATACAACTGAATAGCCTGGAAATCATTAGAGTACTATATTTACGAATTCTCACTCTCCAATTTTCAAGCAATTGTTGAGCAATAAGGTCTCTTCGAACAACCATAGCTAACCGTTAACAGTACATTTATTTGGCGCGCAACGGTACCAAATAACCTGCCTGCGTTTTCCTTTCTCCAGAAACTAGCACTACGTTCGCTAATTTTCGTTTAACGGCAATACGAATGACTAGTAATGAAAACAGATACAGTCGACCCTTGGCAATCCGACAAACGTTTTGCAAGGCGGTGTCGGATTATCAAATTTGTCGGACTATAGATTACTGTCACGGCCCCTTATAGTCCGGAACTTTTTGGAAAAGCGTACCTTGTAATCCGACAAATAAAATATCAAAGTGGTAAGATTCTATATGTACTATACCTAACTCATACGATGTGGAATTTAGTAAATTAAACAACACAATAAACAGCTTAGGGTTTATTATAAAATTAACATAATTATTGCTCTAGAACTTACAAAAAAATAATAACTAAACATTTGTGTTAATGTTTGTTCAGGCATTCGTGAACGATTTACCATATTTTTTCATAACGCAACTCGACTGTACCTACATGTTTTGGCATGTCGGATTACAGGGGGTGACGGATTAGACAGGGGTCGACTGTACTTGAAAAAGCAAAGCAAATGAAAAGTGTGGCAGAAGTATGGAAAAACTTGTGAAAAATGTTGAACAGGTCATAGTAATCCATCAATAAGCATAACGATAAAAAATTGAATCTTTTTTCCTGCGCGATTATTTTCTCGAATGTTTAATTCCTTGAATAACTGATGCAGATGAGACGGGAAATTGCATATTATTGAATGCAATTAATTCTGTAAGTGCTAATGAATAATGTATACTGTAGAATACATCATTTAAGAATACCAAAGTCTGTTTGCATTTGATAGTCCGATTGTATAATTCTACTGATAGCGTAATTCCAAACAAACCAGCCGTTCTTATTGCATTGTTTTTATGCTCTTTTTGAAGAGAACGATAAATGGTAATCGCAGTATAGAGCGTCACTGTAAACTATAAGTGCAGATGATTCATATTTGCCGCGCTTCGACTATAATTTATCGCACGTGTGTGACACATGATGCTAAATGCGCAATTTAATAGAACATTTTCCCTGAATATAATTTTCTTCTTTTATACGAGTTGACCCCTAACAGTCCTACGTTGAGAGAAGACAGTTTTTTCTTGAAAACAATTTTCTATCATATTTAACCTTTATCCGCTCAGTTAAAGCTAAAACTACCGGTGACAATTATCATCTATTATATTATATTTCGATATATTAAATGAGTACTTAATAAGAGAATCCAATAGTTGGAAAAGATGATCTATTCGGTAATCTGTATTTTATAGGATCAAAGCAGCATATTTGCTCTATCACTCTCTGATAAACTTTGAGAACTTAGAAAAAAGTTTTGACTTGCTTGGTAGTTCAAGTGTTAAAACTGTCACCCTAATCACTCTGGCATCTTTTCTTATCTGTAGGCTACTTTCTGATTTAAAAAAAAAAACTTTTTTATGCTTTCATTAAAATAAGTTGATTGACAATAAAATGTATTCATCATATCCAATGAAGATTAATTAATATTCTAATGAAATAATTTCGACATCGAAATCTTGCAATAAACTTGTGTCGTTCTCTAAATACCCTTTAGCACCAGTAGTTACATTACCGATGAAAAATGAATAAGAAATCAGATGAAAATTTCAATATATTTCACTTGGTCGATGAAAAATTCTGAAAGCAATTTAAACTGCAAACTGGCAAGATTAAACAAGTTGCGAAATGAAATTTCTCATTCTCGAAGAGTAAAACATACGTTAGAAAATCACATTAAGAAAATAGATACGTTCATGGAAATCTGATTGCAAAGTAACGAGCAACAGTTGCGTAAACACTTCGAATTAACCCACAGGTGATAAAGGTTAACGCGGTACAAGTAACGACAAACGGCAATTTTCTTCATCGATCGAGCGCGTTAACGTGTAACGTAGATTGCACGATACTTGAAGCAATTATGCAAAACGCCGCACCGTATTACGGATCGCGTACATCGACGGATACCAGAGCCAAGTGAAACGAAACGGGTTCCCGAGTCATTTGACGTCCGAACGGACGAATATCTGTCCGACAAGTGTACCTGTTGCTGCAGGAACACCGTCGATCCGATACAATAAATTCTTGTTGAGTCGAATAATTAATCACGAGGGACGGAACGATGTAACGTGACATCATTCGTAATAATAAATTATCGTAACCGATACCAGGGACGATTTATGCATAACCGCGCCGGTGCAAACACATTTTTTTTAAACCGTCAGAATATCTACACTGCGACAGATAACTTTGATAATGCGAAATCGAGCGTCTCGACGGGACACGATAATTCTCGAGAAAACGTTATTACGATACGATGGACGTGGTAAGATCCATGCCGTATAAATAATGCAACCTGTCGTGAATCGTCGATCGTGCGAGAGAATCGAGAGAGAGAGAAAAAAGATGAACGTCGTGGAAGATCGATCGATCGATAGAAAGAACGTTCCTATGGTGTCCCGAGCAGGATGATCGTCGCGATTAATCTTGGCGTGTGAATTAGCGGAAGTGCCACGTCCACGCAGCCGAGTGCATTTTATACCGAGTCATTAGCATCGAACGCAGTCGCCGAGTGTGACCTATAAATTACCGCGTGTCCATAATACCGGCTGGTGCTCGGCGAAAGATGTAAACTCTCGCCTTAAACCTCGTAGATTTATGGTGGCAATAATGCAACGATGCGAAGAACATTTTTCTCAACTTTCCGTGAAAGGTTATGTTTTCCTTGGGAGTACGTTCGGGTTATAAATCTTGGTATTTACGAAAATACAGTAAAAACGGAGTGTCTATGGGATAAGAAAATTCAAAGAGGAGAAAACGAGAAGAGGTAGGATAGCAATCGTGTTAATTGCATGTCTTTTCGTAAAGGAGGGTGTAAAAAAAAAGAGCATTTACAAGAGTCTTTTAATTGACCATCGGACGGCAGAATAAAGGGGTCCTGAAGGTCACAGGGTCTCGCAATCAGGAGGTGGAATCAAAGGAGGCGACACGGCGCGACGGTGTGACGCGCGTAAATTTAAAGGCACGTTTTCACGATGCAACGACCTACGACCTGCACCGTTGGAGACGTCGCGTACGGCTCGCTGTTGGTACCACCTCGTCGCGCTGTATCTTGCAGCTAATGAAGACGCATACGCCGGTGACGTTGCAGCGCAATAATGAAGATCTACGGGCGAAAGTAAGCCGCGACACGGTTGCCAGGCATATACACCTTCTGTATGCTTATGCGACTCGGAGAGAGAAGGTTGCGGTACGGAAAGAGAATAAGCTTGAGTCCCCTTTTGGCGGGATTCTCTTAATTGGTGATTAGGCGATGCTTTTCACCTTGGAGAGAAAGAGATTTTATCGGGATCGTTAAGATCTGATGTCTTTTGAGCTTCGACACTGAAGGTATCTTATAACAATGGACTTTTGGAAAAAAATTACGAAGTTTGAAAATTGTAAGTACTGCGATGACTTGATACAAAATTTATTATGAAATAATGAATTGATGGCTGGGACTTATGGTACAATTTTACTTTTGTATTAACCTGATAAATCGAATAGTCTATTTTGAAGTGATCGAAAATTTACTAAATTAAAAATATCAGCGGCTCACAATGAAGTAAAATTAATTCTATGCTATTTAACACTAGCACGACCAAGCAAGTCAAAATGACTTATTCACAATTTTTTCCAATAATTCACTAAGGTTATAGCAGAGTCCTAGACTAGAAATTCTAAGGTGATCTTATAAAACACAGATTTCCGAACCGATCATATTTTCCACCTCCCTTTGATACCCCTTTTTTCATAGTACTTATTTAACTCTTTGAGGCACAGAAATTCCGAAAATAAAATGACCCATGTTGCACATACATTTTTTTCATCTTTTACTTAAATAAAGTTGGTTTATATTTATTAATAAAGTTATATAATAATATAAATTTTCGAGGTGGGACAAAAAATGTCCCACCATGCATCTTCACTCATCAAAGAGGTGGGACACTTTTCATCCCACTGTGCCTCAAAGAGTTAATATATTTAGATGTCATAGATTTAACGCCGATCGTTCTAGTGTTAATATTGCTTTAAGTCATGTACTATATCCCAAATTGGGGAGAAATTGTTATTTCAGTAATTAATAGAGAGTTACTGCGCATTCAATCATGAAAGAAATGATACGGCAATTAATGATCCTTTTTTTTATGAAAAACGTTGGAAATATTATTGAGGTATGATTTTTAAATTAAGGATTCAAGGTAAAATCTTGTAGTTTGAATACCGATTTATCTAGTGGTTCATGAAGAAAAATACTTCCCCAGACTCCTCAATTTAACCCATTCAACTCCATTGTCGCCGCAGCGGCGACATTATAACAGAAGTTAATAACTCCGTTGTTCGATAGATCCAATGTATTTTTACGTTTTTTTATACTGTAAAATTCACACAGTGTGTAAATAATCCTGGAGTAGCTGGTAGCTCGTAGTAAAAATTACTCGGAGTGCAAAGGGTTAATCGTTTATATTGCGATGCACAGTAACAGAGTCTGGTTGAAAAGTGCCAAGCAGCGCGATGGCGCTTCTACGTCCATGCCAATGAAATACAGTGAGTTTTTTCAATGAAGTTTAACAATGCCAACGCACTGCGACAGGCCTCAATCGATTACGCTCTGATGTTATAACTATATAGATCAATGCCTTTAATTTAAAAGTATTAAGAGTATAAACAAAAAACACTTATAATCTTGATTACAGCTATATTTTTATACCGAAGAACGATTTGCTAATTACTCAAACAGCCTATCACTGTAAAAAATCTTATTCCCCTACATCCCAATCTAACAGGTCAATGCAAACCAATAAATTACGAGTTCGTGGCACAAAATCGAATTCAAACGGCTGTAATTTAAACTACATCCTCTTTGTTCCGTTTGCCGTCTGTTTTTCTTTCCCGTTCGACGACTCAAGCTACAACGATGCTTTGGCAATAACGGCAAAATAAAAAACAGAGTTCGACTTTACATCGCTGTCTACAGGAAAAGAGGGATTCTCGCGCAAAGGTAATATCTAGACTTCGGATTTTTATGCATTTATGAGAAAATGGAGATGGCTAAAATATACAAAAAGAATGTGATATAAAAATATATCTAAAATATCCGAAGTATGGTAGTCGTTGTAATATTTATCGAGTCCAACAAATTCCTAGATAGATTCTTTTGTCTTTGTTTCTTCTGTCTAAACTTGAAATTTGCATAAACATCCGGAGTGTAGTAATATCACAACGAATGTACAAGAATCTCGAGAACTACGTTACGCTGATCGCACGAGAATACGAAGAGGGAAAAGAAAGTCTGTTTTGAATGATATCGCGCGGAAAGGCTAGAAAAGAATACCATTTTTCCTTCGTCATTACAATGTAACGTTCGACTCACCATGACGTAGTGGCGCTGCATCTCGGTCTTCTCCTGGGCGAGTTTCTCCAGCTCCAACTTAATACTGGACAGAACAAGCAGGAAAACGCACGTGTAAGCTAAACATTTGTAAGTGCAGGCGACATACGAAAGCTGTGGGGGCTGGGTGATGGTTTTGGGTCAAGAAATAACTCGCTAGTCACAGTGTAAGTCATCGCGTCAAATGGAACACTCAATCGTTGGGTTATGAGTTAATCAAAACCATTGAGAATTAATGGCAGAAAACGATATCTCATTTCCCTTTACGTGACGAATGAGGAACGTGAGATCTCTCGTGGCGTTTTACGACTTTCTGAAACGAATAGCAAATAACCGGACACGAGGTTCCATGGTTGTTACTATTGTACTTTCGCAGGACATACGACTTGAATTTGGTTCCACTTGAATTTTTTGAATTGTTGTAAATTGATCAGTTTGATATAATTAGTATAGTTTCAGAAAATAATACAATTAAAAAGCTAATCAATTATTATGAGGTGTTATAACTTTGTTTCCTGTGTGATAAGGAAATACAGCACATACTCTCATAAACTTGTGAGAATATCAAATATTAGGGGAAAGTGAACATTGCATTTTTCAAAGTATGTTAAAATATTGAAAATCTGAGTTTTAGGCTATTTCGTTAAGTTAATTACGTTCTTGATTATATTAATGTCACACAAGTATTGTGTTTGGTATACAAATTTATTGAAAATAAAAAATTAAATAAAATATTTGAAGAGCAACATTACTTTATTTGATTAAGAGGATTCTTTCTAAGTGAAATCTATGCAATAAAATCACAATCAATCCGCTGTGCACCTGAAAACGAAATTTACCATTTCATTCTGATAACGTTTGACAGTGTGGTACTTTGACTTTGTCACAGCTCATTCTACTTTGGATTTTTGCTTGTGCTCCGACAGCGTATATAAATACAATTCAGAAATTTTTGCATTCCAGGAAAAAATACAGCACTATCTAGATATTAAATATTCCAAAATTCTCTCCTGCTATTATTGTTAGCTTTCCGTATAAAATTCCTCGCTGTCTGGCTCTATCATTTGCTGTTATAACTATGATACATCGAAACTCGCCCTTTTACATTCTAAACTGTACTTCGAATTTTCTAAATATCATCTACAAGAGCTTTTATCGCGTGACTTTTATCAACGTTGCACAATATCCACCTAAAATTGCAGATCTCCGACAAAACGACGGAAAAACCCGTCGAAGCTGAAAAACCATTTAAAACAAAAATTTTCGCGATTAGCCCGTAAATTTTTCGTTTCGATCATGTTCCTTAATCGAGGATATTGCAGAAGGGTGGTGCAGAGCCAAGCCATTAAAAACACACAATTAGTGCAGCCGCAACAAACATCGATAATAGTTGTTACACGCCGGCCTCTGTATGCGTATATTGTTGTTTTGTATGTATGTTTTGCATTCTGTACGTGTCGTGGTGTCGCTGTTGCGATTGTAAAATGGCGTATCAAAAAGTATCGGGAGCAGTGCAATTGCGTGAATATTCGGTGAAATCACGAGGGAAAAGTTTATTTCATTTAGGTAAATGCAACGAAACGGGAAAATCGATAATAACGCGACGCGCACGAGTTATTACCGCAAAATACGAAAGGGAGTGGGTTGAAATGGGGAGGAGGGGGAAAAAAAAAATATTAAAATACCAACCCCCGTGATAAAACGACGAGCCAACAAAAGGGAATGATCTCGTTTCGTCGGGATCGAATGGCGCGTGAAAATGTTTAACGTCGATAAAAGCCAAACGTGAACTTTATCATCGATTATTTAACACGAAATTATGAGAATCGAAGAGGTATTAAGGCCGAATGACCGTTCGAATAAAATCTCCACCGATATTTTCGTTTAACATGAAAATGGCGAATCACGTTTTCCGACTCTTCACGTAAATTATGCAACGTTTTCCAACGAAAATGTATTTTTATCGAGCCATCAAAAAAATGGGACAACTTTTTTTTTTGAAAAAGTCGATACAACGTAAGATTTTTTTTAAGGGTCGTAATTTTTTCAACGGTTACAAAGTCTATGTTTTTTGTTTGTAAACTCAACGACAAAATAGGCTATTCGGTCCGTGCAAAATTGCTTCCCGTCTGTATAATAAATATGTGCTCGTAATAGTTGAGTGCACTGCGTTACACCATATGCAAAACGACTTGTGTATGTTTATGTCTATATGTGCCTGTGTATGTGGCTCTAGTATGTTTATGAGGTACGTGTTTTCTCCGGCGTTCCCAGCATTTCACGAATAGGCAGTAACACTTCCTTCGTCCAAATAACTTTTTTCACTTTTTCATACATTACAACAGTCATTTTTCGACGTTTCTTTTCATATCGAATTTCAAAACTTAACACTAGAACTACCGGCCTCAAATCTATCATATTTTAATAAATTAAATAATTACTTTGAAAAAGTTGGAATCAAGCGACGGAAAATTTGATCGATTGGGTGTTTTATGTTTATTGATATAGACGTAGAATATTTATTCTATGACTCTTATGTAAACTTGGAGAATTTTTTGAAAAACTTGTGTACCATTCATTTGGACTGGTTTGGTAGTTCTAGTGTTAATAAATATTGATAGTATTGTCATTACTTTCTGAAACTTATACTATTGTAACTCAAAAAGCTTCCTACTGTTTACAAAAAGTATTGATATTCATTTATGTATATAATAAAAAAATTCAGAAAATTAGTAAGATTCAAAAACAGAAAATAAAATTTCTATCTACAATGAGCTTCGTTATTCACATCCAATTACAGGATTTGAAACTAATTGATTATAATTCGAAATCTTAGTGAATCTAATTTTACATGACTCTAATTAGGATAAAAAACAAGCAAGTTGCGATATGGGAACGCCGGAAGTACGATAGTGTAGAGTGTATAAACGCATCTTCTTTTCTCCCTCTCTCACTTTATCTTTTCCCTTTCATTCTCTTCTCTCTCGGCTTACCATAACGTAATGCCTCTGAATCTCTATTTTTTCACTGGCCAGTTTCTCGCACTCCAATTTAAGGCTATATAAGGAGAACAAGAACAAAGCATTAATATCCACCAACCCTCGAGAAACACGGAGCCTTTGTTTGTTGCTCCGTCGTCGACGTTGCGACATTAAATTAAACCGTGTGTGCACGTAGAGCGAACGCAACGAAATAATAACGCTAAAACAGGTGTACGTTAAAAAAAAAAGAAAAGAAACTGACTTACGACAACGACAACACGCTGGTAAAAACACGTCGTTCGACTTTTTCTCCGGTCTCGTCGAACGGAGAATAATAATGCAACGATATCGATAAAAACGTATTATCCGTTTTTCTTCCCTCGACGTAGCCGTAGTCTCTGTCGAGCGTGTTATTGCACCGATACTTTCTAAACTATTATTCCTCGTACGTCCTCTTTTGTTCCGATAGGATTTTTCTCTCTTTCACCGTTACTTTTTTTTTAAAATGCCAAAGCGCGAAAGTGCGACGTACAAATACGAAGAAACGTTTGTCAGTGACTCGAGATTACACAGTTGCATTGCACCTGGCAATCGAAGAGGAATCCGACAAACTTCTGGCTAGGAAGATTGTACAGAGGTGGTTAAATAATCTTGCGACTGCATTGCCGAAGTGAAATCGAATAGCTCGTAGGTACGGAGATCTCATCGATGAAAATTGATAGGCAATTATTGTTCTCCGCTCGGCTATGGAATCGCGGAAGCGAAAGTTCGATACAGAGAAATTCTCTGTACGGTCAGCTCAATAAATGGCTTGCGGATGGGGTAACCTGTCTGTGAAATAGAGTCGAAGATTCGTGTTGGTTTTATATGTTCTTATGTCGCTTTGACACTTGCGCTTTGTGAGTTCGTTGCCAGAGAGAAAGAGTATCTTATACACGGTCATTTAATGAAACTACTGTACAGGTGGCTAGAATAACAGACTGTGAATGCATTAACTCTTGTACACCTGGCTGAGGTGTACCTTTATATTACTTCTGTACATGCTTTTTAGTATATCCTTTTAGTAAAGTAATGAAGAGTGACACTTAACTTGTATGAAAAGAGTACTAGATTCTCACCGAGCTACATGTACAATGGACTAACCCTTTGCGGTCTAAATTATTTTGTTACTTTTGTAGTGACGTAATTAATTTATTTTATTTTATTTTCTACCATTGATTATTAATTTTTTTTAAAGATATCGATAACTATGGTTACTGATGGATAGTTGGGTGCTATTACAAAATCATTGTGAAAGTGGAAAGTCAGATATTAAATTATCAGGGGATAAAATCAAGTTTAAAAATATCCTTCGACAACCGCAACTATCGGGTTGTTCGGAAAGTAATTTCGTTTTTTTCGGTGAGAATGAAAGACGATTTTCTTGTAGTCCATAAATATGTCACTGAATTATATATTCTCCATTTTGTTCTAATACCTTTTGTCATCTTTCTGGCAGTAGTATGATTCGACGTTCATAAAAATTTTGATCTTTGCTGGCAAAAAAATCAAAGCCTTTTTTGACGTCCTCATTCGAAGTAAAGGTTTTGCCGTTCAAAAAATTTTGCAATCCAGTTTTGGCACTGGCGTTATGTTAATGCGGCTTCCCCATAAAAATCGAATAATTTTTTTCTTGCTTGAACAGCATTTTTACCGTTTCGATACTAAAAAAAGTCAAATATGGCGAAAATGCTGCTTTCGACTTTCCATCTTTAATAGAGCACCAAAGAAAAACTATTGTGTAGAGTCAAACAAATTTTTTCACAAACAAGCGTTGCTATATCAACTGTCAAAATATATAATAGCAATGCGAATTAAGTCTGAAGTTAATTGTGAAAAAAATATAATTATGTCCTCCATCGGGAAAAAACGAAATTACTTTTCGAACAACCTAATAGATTCTCCGGAGGTGGGCCTGTTTCGGCAGGGTCTGATTCGTCAGTCGCCAAGGGCCTTGCCTCTTGTCACAAGTACAGGAAGGCACTTCACGTTCTGCCTCGCAATTTGTTAAAACAGATACACATTCAAATCGAACTAACGGACGAAGAGTCTTCTTGAGGTTTTCGAAAGATATGTTGAGTACTGCTCGATATAGGACCGCAAAGGGCTAAAATAATATGCCATGTATGACTTTTATACGATTCATCAGTTTCTGTTTACACTGTGTCAATAGTGCGGATTGTAGAATATTAGAAAAATGTCTAGCAACATAAAAAGTCACATAAATCCTTGCACAGTTAATTTCTAAATGATTCAACCACTCCCTTCATTTTACGGGTCAATTAGAATGCACAAATCAGAGAATCAATTCTCCCAACCAGATGGACATATTGTGGGGATATTCTACTACGACTATTCCATCTGCAAGCCATTAATCCACTCGACTGTACCTTCGTTTCCAGAGCTATACAAATAAACCTGCTACGAAGTATGATCGACAATTTCACATGCACGTAACACAACTCGACGAAGAATGTGCCTCTCGTGCGAATCGAGATCGGCTCTTTCGATACGTGTAATGAGTCTTCTTTATATGAACGTTTAAAAAAAGGGAATTAAATTACTCGTTAATCAGAGGCAGATTTCAACCTTCGCCGGAAGGAGACGGATAAAACGTTGCAATGAGAAAGAGCCGGATTGGAGATCCGTCACGATAGATTAGCGCGATATTAACGATCGCTCCGACGATAATTCTCGTTATGCGAGCACTCCGAGTATCCATTAATTATTTCGGTTTGACGCGAGGTAACGATATACAAGCCATCTTACAGATACTAATTCTCGAACGTTGTATTAAACGATACGAGTGCGCGGGAACACGTAACATCATCGTCGTTACCGTAAGTCTGCAAAATTTTCCATGTTTAATCTGACAATTTGTAAGCAGCAACATGCCACCGACAGACGTATAACCGAATACGCGAAAGCATTTATCCAAGCGTGCCGCGTTTGATAATAAAACTAACGCCATTCCGTCGCTTTCTGCATCATCGAGCGTAAAATGCCGGCAGTCAATTATTCCGCGCGATCACCCTGTTTGTTCTGGAAATTCCTCTGTCCATGTAATCGTTTTTCTAATCTGTAGAAGCTCGATACGCATATAATGTACTAGATAGAACCGTGGACATAATCTTTGCGTTTCTCATTGATTCCAACCTTTTCGGTACGGTCGATTATCTCCGCGAGATCGTTATGCTTGAAGGACGATTAGAGTCGATGACTGATACTTCAAGGTAGAATTTCTACTTGATAAACTCGGTTTCTAAGACTACTGTGACTTCTTTTTTATTATTTATCTGTAATTAACGATTGGCGGCACGAATCGACGATTGATGTTTCAAAGCAACTATAAATTACACTTGGATAACATCTGTTTCGGAGACTACTGATATTTCTTGGTACTAAAACCACTAATATTCTTTTATTTGTTTATAATTAAAGTACAGCTTAATGTTTCCAAGAGATCGATCTTACCCGACAGCTGCAGTAGAGAATTGATAATTCAAAGTATCACTTCAACTCGGTAAACACCACTTCTAAGACTATTAATATTTATTATTTTGTTTGTTTATAATGAAAGTTCAATACAATATTTCCGAGAAACCTAATACAATTGTCGAGTAAATTTAATGATAGATGTCTCAAAACAGCTACACATTTATATCCGATAAAATCTACTTTACTATTTATATTCATTCTATTTTCTCTTCACAATGAAAGTTTTGCTCGATTTCGATATCTCCTTTTTTATCTATATCTTGATGAAACCACGTCTATATAATGATAGTACCTTCAATAAAAGGTAGTGTTTTTATCCAATATATTCTACGTACCGAAAGGGTTAAAGGTTGTGATATTATACACCAAGTGTACACCATACAGTCGACGATTAATGACTCCGCATATCTATGCATTTTAATTTCATGTATTCCATTTTATCTGAACCGCCAACGTTCCTTCATTCTCTTGTTTAGAATCAAGATAATATCTTTATTCAACTTTTTTCTCCTTTTTTTTCATTGCAACAGATATCGTGACTCCACAATGGAACGCGTCAACCCCTTTTTGATCCACGGCTACCGTACCGAAAAGGTCAAAGTGCAACCGCAAGCAATAAATGCAATTTCGAATGAATTTAAAGGAAATCCATGATTCCTGATCGTAAAACCATACGCGTAGAGGACATATTTTCATTCCCATGTTCGGTCGACCACCAGGTCGTCCCGTACACGACGAAAAATCAAGCAATCTCCGGGAAGAAGCGATGTGCATCGAGTGCAAAATTGGCTACTTTTCTGACTACCCTGTACGACACACGCGTCGAAATGTCGCAAGCGGCTCACGTAGGACTTGCACATATTTATGCATGTATGCACACAGCCCTGGGGAGGCTCCCTCTCTCCCTCTCGCTATAACCAACTCTCTTTCTCCCTTTCGCTTTCTATCTTCTTCTCGTTCCCTCTCACTGCGCGCCTCTGTGACACGAAACAGCAATTTAAGTTTCCGTCGTCAGTGGAAATCGTGCGGCACGTGATGTCGCGAATTAACACGTTAAAGGGACGGGACATAAATTAATGTGTCAAGCGAACGATAGTGATCGCCGCGGCAACAGTGAAAACCGGCGCTTCGACGGAGAAGAAAGTTACCTTATCCGGAAACTTTTCTTCGCTCCTTGCGTGCGAGATCGTATCGCCCGTTTACCCTCTATATTCTCGATACTTGTTACGTTTTACGACGTTCCTTATTTCGCCGCTTGCATATTCTCACGTGCCGCTCTTAACTTACCACCCGAGTATACGGGGCTTGCAGAAAATTCATGAGAATTGTCTGCCGTTTGACCAGGTGCAAGGATAATTCACCGATTCTGTAGATATTCGTGAAACAACCGTCGCGTGTGACGAATAAAAATGAACGTTTGGACAAGTTACGCAACGTGTGAGTGAAGTTGAGTGAGAAACTTGATCGTATTGATTGTAATCTAAAGGATCGGATGGACTTTTCACCTTTGCGGAGAGATTTTTTTGCTTTTTATTGAAATTGTCAGGAATATTTTATGGTGAGGTGGAAATCGGAGCTTGAATTACCAATGGAATTGGTCTGGTGAGTTGATAATCGTGTTGAAGTGAACTATTGATATAGTCTTGTGCAATTGATACAGTTGTAGGGTGGTTTTGGTTAGATATTGAACTCAAATTTACGAGAAGTATAAGTTACCAGCTATTCTATTACTAGAATTTTTATATGGATTTGTCACTTGCAGAAAAATACAGTCGACCCTCGACTTTCGCACATAATTGGTTCCTGAAAATGTGCGCGAATGTTGAATGTTCGAAAGTAGAGGGATATAGGAAAAACATGAAAAATTGTATGTTAATGTAGTTTCTTTGTAAACTTGAGATTCTCTAACATCTAGTAGGTAATATTAGAAACAATATTACAATGTTGGAAAACCTATAGTAGACAATGAGTGAGCGCGAACTACAGAGCTCATTAGCAGTGACTGCATGGAACCAAACATTTTCTGAAATAACGGCACAACTCTTTAAAAAATTTAATTTTTAAAAACGTACGAAATAGCGAATTGTGCGAAAGTAGAATGTGCGAAAGTCGAGAGCCACCTGTAACGAAGAATGTAATGTACCAGGTGTTTCAAAATTATATGTCATGACTTTCAGGGGTTGTTCTATTACGTGTAGAAATTAATTCGGTGCCTTGATATTAATTGATTTATAACTCTGGTTTGAATGTAAATAATCGCCCGCCATTTTATAACGTTTAAGTACCAACACTTACGGTTATCAAACATTTGACAACTAGTCAAAGCAAAAGCTATTAGTAAGTAAAATGGCGGCATCTGACAAGAATCACATACGGCACTGGATACTGTTTGCCTTTGAATTAAAGAAAAATGCTGCTGAATCCGCTGAAATGATTTGTTCTGCTTTGGGTGAAGGTGCAGTAACACATAAAACCTGTAAAAAATGATATCGAAGATTTCGAAGCGACGACTTTGATCTTTCTGATCGACAACGTTCGGCAGCCAAAAAATTTGAAGACGAAGAGCTTGAGCAGCAGCTCTGTGAAAATTCCGCACAAACGCAACATGAGCTAGTCGTGCAACTTGGGGTGTCACAAAAAGCAATTTCCCATCGACTGAATAAGTTATAATACTA
The DNA here is from genome assembly GCA_910591515.1 of Cerceris rybyensis. Classification (NCBI taxonomy): domain Eukaryota; kingdom Metazoa; phylum Arthropoda; class Insecta; order Hymenoptera; family Crabronidae; genus Cerceris; species Cerceris rybyensis. Next base: position 35,686,039 of record OU342789.1, read on the forward strand.
AACTTCTTTTAAAAAGGCACCGATATTAATTTCTACACATAATACACTTTAAAAAAAAATACCCAATGCTATATTCGCCAAAGGGAGGCAAATTTTTTTTGTTAGCTCATAGAATTCGCCTTGTTACGTAGGTAAAATGTCTAAGAGCAGAGAGAAACACCCTGTGCAAGGTTGCACATAATGAAAAACTGCGGAGTTCAAAAAACTTATAAACAAGATTGCATCAACACAAGACTATATTGAAAGTCGCAATCTCCCAACACTAACATGGTGACCACCATAGGAGTAATCGGTGACCAGGACTATTAGCATCAATGAAATTTCTCTAGCCCAATTCAAACGCGAATAACGCGGAGGGTGGCAGCCGATGCGTTAAATTGGCAAACGCCGTCTTAAGGGGATACTCCCGTTTTCATGATTAAAAAATCTAACTTTTTTTGCTGAATCTTGTAGATTAACATTGTAGACTTGTCTTTAAAAATTGTAACTTATAATTCACAAAATTGTCAAAGTTATAGAATTTTAAAGCAGGGTTGTGTACTTTGCGAGAAACGATTGAGCAAACTTTGAGCGTTTTTCTGGGAATACTGTTTTCGCAACTGATTGACACGATCCATAAAAAAGTATTGGATCGATTAACTTGAAATTTTAACTGTATGTTAAGAAATGACACCTTTATCATTCGTCTTAAAGGAAAGACGTCAGGTGGTATACTTTTATTTCCATTGCCGAATATTCGAACAATTTTTTACAGAAAAATTGATCATTTCACATTAAACTTTTACCATTTCTTAGAAAATAATTATTTTCTCTTGATTGTAAATCGAACGATAACTGTATGTATGGTACAAAATCTCACTACGATTTTTTATTTCGGAGGAACTAGGGATAGCCATATAGTGCGCTGCGTCTTACAATTAGTTCAACAAGGTCAAACAGTATTTTCAGTATATTAACTTATACTATATCCTAACTCCTTATACTAATAATTATCTTTATACTAACTCCTTTGCGGACGAAAACATTTTCAAATATTGAGAGATAATAGTTTAGTTGGCGATCCAAAACTACTTTTACATCTGAAAGTCGGACTATTAACCCTTTGCACTCCGGTGTCCCACCTGAGGGGACATTGTAAGTTTACCATATCACTTTATTGCACCCTCTAAAGGGACCTTCGAATTTATTAGTAAATACAGAGGATGATCTTATTGCGTCGCAAGGTTTTAAGAAACATATGTTTACCTCAATTTTTCTATTGAAATAGCACAATATAGCAAATAGTAAAGTGCCGACAAGTTGCTAATAAATAACGTCAGAGATGGCTCGGAGTGCAAAGGGTTAATGTAAATTATAAATTACTATTTGCCTAATCATATTTCAATTTTCAAACTTTAACCGTTTATACATCATACTGTCCGCAAAGGGTTAAAATGAAAGAATTTATATAACACAAAGAAAGAGTAACTGAAACGCGTGCCAAGTTAATTACTGTTACAGTTCTTTATACAAAAAGCGCTGACTTGTCGGTCTTTCTGGCTAAGAAAAACGGGAATGCCCCCTTAAGGTTTCTTCGTGGAACTTCGTGACGCGACAGAAGGAAGCTCGGAATCCCTCGGAATGGCTCGGAGTGATTCGGAGTGGTTCGCAGACGCGTAACACCGGTGCATGTAATCCTAACCGGAGGCCTCCCTGCCCTTCGGGCTATGTGCATACTTCGGTGTACGTAGCTTCCGCTCGGACAAACACTTATCTGCCTACGTCTGTCGGTTTGTCCGTTCGCTTCGCCTACGCGCACACACGATATTTGCTCTAACATCCTATAGATACGGTCCTGTCCACGGCTTTGGTTATTGGCTCCAACGGATGAATCAACATCGACGTATATCTACGTCATCCGTATTCTTCTTAATTGTATTATAATGATAATCGGATTCGAATCGCGTAACTGATATTATGCTAACAAGACGATAAATAAGATCTTGGAGCAAAGATACGATTTTCAAGTTCCAGTTGAATATTTTTCAAGTACTTGAATTAGGGATTTGGAAATGAAAAACATGGACTTCGAACGAAGTAACGATTCGGGTCGTTTGAAGATTTTCGAGAAGATTAGACTCTTATTTTTATTACTCGGTAGGAAAGAACAAATTGTAATTCCGAACGCGAATCTACCTTCGTTCGTTTTCCAAGTAAAAAATGTATTATTCGGAAAGGTCCATGGGGGAAGGGGAGGGCTTAATTTATGGTTACCAAAAATAGAGAACTACCTGTGATATTGTGCCTGAAGAAAGTTGAATTCCTCCTTGATACGATCACACGACTCGCCGACGGAGAATTTAAAAGGCTGACCGGGCTGCGGTGGGCCCTGAAACACGAAATAAAACGATAAAGGTGAGTTTTCGTCCGGCGATTCAACATTTTTGCGCGCATAACTTCTGCTATGGCAAAAACACGCCATACGCTCCATCGTAAAAAGTACTCGAGAGAGTTGGACAGTCGAATATATATGTATACAGATATATGTGGTATATTTACGCCAGAATTCTTTCGTTTGGGCTCCTTCGGCGCGAATTCTACCAGCGTAAAATTCCGTCTCATCGTGCTATTCTTAAAGCATCACAGAGACGCGTGTCGTAAAGAAAAGAAGGAAGCCTACGAACGGGCCACGTTAGTGGCTGAAAGGTTAACTTTAAATGCCACCGCTTGATCTTATTTGCATGTTGGTACCCTACATCGAAGACCACCGCGAACGTTTCCAACATATTTGCCGTTTTACGCGAAGCGAAACGAGATATCGCGCGCGGACATGCAACCGGAAGACATTGACGCGATGAACGAAGAGTAGGGATGGAACTTTGAACTGTTAACCTCTTTCGATCCTATATTAAGCTGTGCACGACACAATTTTCCGTCGTAGCTAATTTCCTCTTAATTTCATTCCAGATTGGATAACGGTTTTATATTTAATACATTACTGTAAAATATTCAATTTGTTTCATTTTACTAGTAGCATGATGGAATTTCATATTGTAAGGAATAAAATAAAAGGCCACAGTTCCACTTTAGATAATTCTTCTCAGATATAAAAGTGTCGTGTATTTGATGTTGTATTTTTATAAGTGTAGCAATTAATTCACAATATAGTCATAACAGTCGAAGTAAAGATTATATCGTACAATTTCCAAACCATTTCAGTTTGGAACGATTTATTTTACAAATTTAAATATGGCATAAAAGGAAATTTGTGCCACTTTTAGGCGCTAAATAGAATCTTATTTTACATTGAATGTAGGCCTATTTTTGTACTTTTAATTCCTAAATGTTGGATAGTAAAAGGTTGAAATGAGATTGAATATTTCGACTCGGGAACCTTAGCGAAATAACTCTATCAATTTATGTCGAAAATGATTCAAGGCAAAACAGGAAAAAAGAATGATTCTCATATCGCTATACAATTTCAAACCTAACTGGTTATTCCAAGTCTCTTCTCTGTCAGAGAAGAGTTATCTAAACTTCCACAGATATAATCACAGCGATCAAAAATGAAAACGCAAGAACTACGAGAACGGAGATTGTATAAAATATTTGCATGCACAATCGGACATCTCACGATTGCCTGCAGAAGGAACGGTAATCCCTCGATGTCCCGGATGCACTTGTCACGGCCCACGTAAGCAGCCGTCTTAAGGAGTACGCACGAACACGCGGCATAAGCGGCGGAAATCGCGCCGCTGCTCCGGCTTCCGTTCGCTGATTGCGTCTTGCCTTTAAACTCGTACATACTCTGCCTTTGTGGCAACAATTTGTGCTCGTAAAAACAACGCCAAGGAAGATTCGCCGAGCCGCATAGATACTTTAGATGGAAATCGGACGAGCACGTGAGTTACACTGATTTCGGTGGAAAGTATTTTTGTGGGAGGAAACGGAACGCCGTGAATGCGGATTTTAGATTCTTTTCGTATATATGGAACATCTTTTTCATCAATTCTTTTTTTGGTAATTTTTGATCGACTGGTTTTGATACTCGTTGTAAGTTGATTAACCCATTCGAGACCAATTGCACACCGTGTGTGCAATGTAATTCCGAGCCAAAAAGACCGCCTGCACACCGCGTGTGTAATGATCTTGAATTGCAATTATCAGTCATTACAGAAAAAACAGCCCTCGAAATAAGACTAGCTTAAAATAAAAGGTATCTTACAAATGTGTAAACATTACATTTGGTATTTGGTTCAATTTCGACCCTAAAGTAGGTAATCCAAAGCCACAATCATTAAAAATACAAGAAGTGGTAAATATAAAGCGAAAGGTTGTCGGTATTTCTGGATAGTCTCCAAAAAAATGCACCGTGTCGAATGGGTTAAGCTTGTTAACCCTTTGCCGTAACATTTCTTTTGTGACTGAATGTGTAACTCTGAATTAATTGGAGAAATTACAATCTATCTCTAATTTTGGATATAGTAAGTATATGATCTACTACAATATTGATTGGCATAGAATCAATTTTATTTTATAGTGATCCACTGGTATTTTTAATTTAATAATTTGTTGAGCATTTTGGAATTGACTATTTCATTTATCGCGTCGAGAGTGTCACTTGTTATTGTACGGCAAAGGGTTAATCTTATTATACGTAGTATAACTTTGATTGTAAGAATTTCGAAAACACGAGGAAAAATCGAAGTTTCCAAATAGCTTGATTTCAAATTTGTCAAATGTGTGTCATACGAAAAAAATGAAAACTGTAGGTGTTAAATTTGTCGAATTAAAAATTGCACAAGTAAAAAAAAGTGCAGAAACTATTAATACACTCGTTGCAGTATTTGCGCATAGCAAAACTTCCCTAAATTGTTATAAACACTACCCCCAACTTACAATAGCAGTTTGAATTTACCTGCCTTACTTCCTTCCTTAACTTTCTATACACTCTACGTAAAAAGACCGATTGCAATCATTAATCAACAAATAACAAAAACCTACTATACAATCTTCTTCAACCACTTTACACCACTACCATAAATCATAAATATATCCTGCTTCCTAAAAATTCCATTTCCTCCAACACTGAAAAAAAGTAAATCCGACTTTCCAAAATAAAGAAAAGTTTCTCAGAAAAATCGCAATGCAAAAAAAAAACCCTGTAGAAACTGAAAAGTAACATTTCTTTACATTCAAAGGCGTCCACAATTTCACCATCCCTCGGTGAACAATAAAAGCCGTACAGGCCTTGTCCACGTGGTTTTATTTTCGAACGAGCATAAGGCGCGAAAGTGGTAGGAACTGCGGAAATAGTGGCGCAAATTTGGTTGCCGCTTCGGCATTTGAGAGCCCGATGGAAACCCACGCTTACCGACTTTGGCGGCAGCTGTACCAGCGCCCACGACCGTAAAAGCCACATTATTACCGGTAGTACCGGTGGTACCCACCTCCGTATACCTGTCGGTAATAACGTTACGAGCATGTTATCGATCGTTTTGCACGTCGTACCCCGCAAAACGGATACGCCACGACGGCCTCGTAAAAGCTGAAACAGTTCTCCATCTTTCTCCAGCTTGTCCCTTCGATCTCGCTTCCACTGCTTCTCGGTTACGGGTTTTCTCTCTTACGATGCACGGCCTGGAGAACCGAGGGATATGTACACCTATTATTCTATACAAAGGCTCGCTCTATCTCGCCAACGATGCAGCAATAAAAATTCGGACGCAAAAACTGAATGACGTGTTGCTGGTGGAGACCTTTCAGAAGAGGCGGAAAGAGAGGTGCTTTTGTCCGGGTGGAATGCCTGTCAAATCTCTCGATTTAACGAAAATTGGTAGTTTGAAAATTTGGACGTTCTATAGAGTGTTTTGTCTTTTTTAAGTGGAATTTTAGAGTTGATGGGTATACTAGAAATTTTTGTTTTGAGTGCATGAATTGAGTAACGGCTGTGTGGAATATTTGGGATTTTTTTTATTGTTACTTATGTACAGTCAAATTTGCAGAATCACAGATACAATGTGATTTGTAGTATCAGAAAGATTCTCTACATAAACTTGATCCAGTTAAGTTCCACTCTACGAATGAATCCTTAACCCATTGAGGACCAAGCATTGAAATAACAGAAATATTTTAAATGTGACTATTTATTTGTTATAAGAATACAGAAATTGTGGGACTTTTAAGGTGATGAACAATTAGAGAACAAAAGTGCATAAATTAAGCCTTTGGTATGTTCTTTTACTATGACATAGGTTAAAATATAAATTAAATTAATCCGATTCCACGAAAAAAAATTAGAAGTGAAATGTTGTGTTAACGCAACTTTGGGCTTTAACCCTAGATCACTAACCTTATTTTTCGAAGCTTAACACTAACCTTCGTCTCTTCGACTACGGTGTTTACAAAAGGGGTTAAAGGGTATTAATAAATAAAATTTAAACATGTTTTTTTCTATTATTAAAGATAGGTATTCATTTATTACGATAACGTTAACTAATATGGCATACCTATTAAATCCTTGTCGTCGAATCGACGAAGGTTATTGATATAGGGTTAATGGATTAACGAGTCTCTAAATTCTTCATCTTCCTCTTATTTAACCCATTCGAGACCAATTGCACACCGTGTGTGCAATGCATTTCCGAGCCAAAAAGACCGATTGCACACCGTGTGTGCAATGATCTTAAATTGCAATTATCAATCATTATAGAAAAAACAGCCCTCGAAATAATACTAGCTTAAAATAAAAAGTATCTTACAAATGTGTAAACGTTACATTTGGTATTTGGTTCAATTTCGACCCGAAAGTAGGTGACAAAAAGCCACAATCATTAGAAATACAACAAGTGGTAAATATAAAGCGAAAAGTTGTCAGTATTTCTGGATGGTCCCCAAAAAAATGCACGGTCTCGAATGGGTTAAACAACTCTCCCCAACCTCGTCTCTGTTCGATGACTCCGCTAAAAGCGCAACCTCCGTTCCTCGTTTTGCCAGCGATTAACAGCAAATAAGATATATTCCTTTTCTCTCAATTACTCTAATTACATCTTCCCATCCTTACCCGACGTCTCAACCAAAAAAACAAATTCCACTCGCAAAGTTGGATTCTCTCGATGATCAACCAACCACGAAGGATTAAAATTCCACGATTTAACGTGTTTTTCTACGCCTACGGTCGTTGCGAAGCCGTTAAAAGGATTATATACGGGCGCATATCTTATTGTCGGCCGTAAGAGCATTCCGACGGCGTGTTGGCCGCGATAAAATTAGCCGTCACGTTTGTGCATGTTCTTAAATCGAAATCGAACACGTGTAAACGGATCGGATAGCTCGCATCCAGTTAGCGGACCGCATTAAAGGCCGGACGGCCGAGGGTTGCAAGAATCGACGGAGTCGCGCGCTGCTGATCGGCAGAATCGCTGATCCCATTTGTCCGCGCAAAGCCGCCCGCGGTCAATCCAATTAATTTATTGGCTTTCGCCGTCGTGCTACCGTGCCTCCTCCCTCGACGATGTTATATACTTAACGCCACTGAGCTTCCTTGGGATATAGTCGAGAGTGTCGTAGGCGACACCGACGATGAGAGGGAAGCTCTCTGATGTACGAGCCACTTTCGATTGAGCACTTCGTGCACCGAACTGTTAAGTCTTTCAAGGGAATCTACGGGAGATTAGAAATGGGGAGAACTTGAGAATCGAATGAGTAGAACAAGGGTACGTTTTTGATATAAGTTGGATGATTTTGAGAATTGATGTGGGGAGAATTGAGGATGAAGGGTTGAAGGTAATTGTTGAGTTTGATGAAGTAAGTCGATGCTGGGTTTCGTTCGGATTGTCTTGCGATGTGGGGAAATATAATGTTGAAATACTTTGACGTAGGAAGATGTTGGAAGCACTGAGAACAGGAGTCGTTTTTGACGTAGGTTTAATGATTTTGAAAATTGAGGGTGAAAGGTGAAGGTAACTGCTGAGTTTGATGAAGTAAGTTGATGCGGTTTCGTTTGGATTATTTTGCGATGTGGAGAAGTATGATATTGAAATAGTTTCACGTAGATTGGATTATTTTAAAATGTTGGCAGAATTGAGAACAGGAGTCGTTTTTGACGTAGGTTGAAGGATTTTGAGAATTGAGGATGAAGGGTGAAGGTGATTGCTGAGTATAATGAAGGAAATTGATGCTGGTTTTTTGGGATTATTTTACGATGTGGGGAAGTGTAATGAAATAGTTATGTAGATTGGATGATTTTAAAATGTTGGCAAAATTAAGGAGGGAGGATGAAGGTAATTGTTGGACGGCACGAAGTAAGTTGATACTGACTTTGTTATAATTATTTCAGTATGAGGAAACAATGTTGAGGTACTTGAACGTATAGCGCATAATTTTGGGATATTGGAGATTTATAATACTATGTGAAATTATGTAAATGAGAATAGCGAAGAAAGGGTGGAAGTAATTGTTGGACGGTATGAACTAAACAAATTTTGACTCTCTTTTGGTGTGAAGTAGGATTCATTATAATTATTGTTCATAAATGTTAGAGAGATAGTTAAACGAGATAGCAGCAACAATAATCTCTGTGCCCTTTAATTCTTTGTCCTGTATTTATGTCAGTTCAGATAGAGATATATTTAATTTTGTATACACGACACGAAACATGGAAGGATGTAGAACGCTATTACATTTGATTAAATGAGTTGCAGCACAGAAGACTTCTACAACCCACCAAATTTGAAATTGGCACGGAGTTCTAACGCGGACCATGTGCGTCACTTGCAATCAAAGGGTTGAATCTAGCATATGGTATGAACGATCATTATCAACGATGCGGTCATCTCTAAAAGAGATCACACATGCAATACCATACCCACCCTGAGATTTCACATATATCGCTTAAATTATTACCATCTTCACAAATAAAACACGAAGAATTTAATACAAAAATTTGTAATACAAAAAAAATCTACACACTTGTATCGCAATAAACAGACTCTCGATGAAACGATCCGCAAAAATGCGATACTCGTTTCACTGAATTCCCCGCTGTCCGTTTCTTTGACTAGAAAATACCGAAAGGAAGAACCAGGGAAAAATCCCTTTTTTTTTGCGGATTTAACGTATTCGCCGTTTCGCGTCGAACGAAACGCGAAAAGCGAGAGAAACAGACGAGGGAACGGGGGTTTTTACACGGCAAGAGGAGGAGAAACGCGAGGCAGCAGCGGAAAATGCGGTTAGCTTCCGTCGAAAAGCGAAACGCGAATTATGTCGTTTCGACGAATAATGATGAGAGAGCGCAGCCGGCAGCCGTCAATCAGTGTCCTTTACGTTCTGCGGCCGATTTAATTATCCGATAGCTCCGAGCCTTCTCTCCCGCTAACGCAATGTCTCTCTCCCTCTCCCTCTTTTTCCCTCTCTGCCTTTTTTCTCGATCGAGAGCAATCACAATAACGCGGTCGGTATTCAAATAACACGCCGCTCGAAAACTCCCATGAAAACGGTAGAGGTACCTATCGAATGACGGGCTGGAAAAGAATTAATATCGGAACGTGCCAGTTCGAATAGCAGAGGTTTAGTGAAAAGTTGCGCATATTTTTCATTGTGCCAATTTTGTTGCCTACGTACCTATATCGCGTTTACGGTGTATTTTCATCGATGGATCATGGTTTTCGATCGTTCGCCACTTCGTCTAACGCGTATCGTGCGGCCGAGCACGTTATTTTTTCGAGAAGGAGGATATTACGGCAAATTGTCGAAATAAAAAGTGTTTCGTGTGAATTAAAAAATGTTTCGATATGTTTCGATGAAAACGAAAAATACTTGGGTGATAATGTGTATCGGTGATTTTGGAGTTTACGAGGTATCCTGTTGCGAGATTCATTGGAGAATGTTAACCCTTTGTAGTCTATTGTCACTGCAGCGACGACATTTTAATGAGAAGCTGATAACTTTGTTGTAAGTTTAATCCGGTGTGTTGTTATATTTCTTTATTGTTGTCAAACACAATCTTAAAATTGATACACCTATTTTTCTGAAGTGAACCAATTTGACTCATACAAGAAAATTGAAGTCTTTCGTGAAGAAAATAGTTCCAAATCAATTTAAATGTAAGATTTATTATTAAAAAAATAACCAATCGAAGTATTATACATATAGTAATTAAATTTTGAGTGAGCCGAATTGTAATTCGCTCCGTAAATTTAGTGTTAATGATAAAGCAAGATTTTCAATTTTCCACAAATGTACATTCGCACAGTGCAAATAGTCCTACAGTAGCTGGTTACTTGTAGTAAAAATTACTCACAGAGTGTAAGGATTATCGGATGGGGGACTATTATAACGAAAATATTGAAGAATTGAGTCTTGTAGATAGAGAAATTGAATTCACGTAGTTAATGACTAAGAATTTCTCTCTCTGGTAAGTATGCTTTAGCAGACATGATTTACAATACATTAGACGAGAATTTCAAGGACTTGCACGATTTTCAAGGCCCTCAACAGAATAATTGTAGTTGCTAGAATCGAGAATAACTATAGTCAACAAAGCTGAAAGGAAAAGGCGTTGAATGGTTCAGAAAGTATTTAAATCTGCTAGTCTCCTACAATAAAGGAAATAGCCATATACAGATAGGAGACAATAATAAAGATGATCAGAAATATAAAAACGAGCTACATTATTACTCCAAGTACAGAAACAAATTACTACATTATTTCAACCCTTTGCAATCCAATTTAGTTATTCAACTTTTTATCAGCTAAGCAAAAATAATTGCGGAAAATATTCTACTGTAGATTATTCACTTTCATTTAATAACAAGAATAAGTATAGATACTCAGAAATATTTACTTGAAGGCGTCAGATCACTAGACATGAGACAATAGATTCAAAGATGAGCGAAGTCTCAAACTCCGAAACCTCTTCCTACTCGTAACAATCACCAAACAGTTTATGTTAACGTTAACTTTTAAGAAGCCTTCTAAAATATCCAGAACCGTAGGAAACTCACCGAAACCAAAGATCGCACAAATCCAAGCAAACCAAATCAATCAAGTTGCAAGACAACAGGAGAAAGCAGAAGTCGTCGTACCCTTCGAATTAATGTTTGCTAGGGCCTCTAATATCTTGGCATGGTACAAAGTGCATTAACTATGCATCGGAGGGTGGAGTCTAGCGTGGTGCGCATTACAGCGAATAGTGGCAACAGAACCAATCAGTTGCGTTTGCAGCCACTCAAGTACGCTTAAGTGCCGCATATCACCGTGCGTAATTACGTTAGTTCCATCGATCCTGTCGTCCACTAAAGACCCGATTATCAGCATGCATTATCGGTTGAGTTAAGGGCTCTCTATACTGTCCTCGCTTGTAACCCTCCTGTCAGCTCGAGACACGTGTACCAAATCGCTAAAGGTACACCAACTACTTCCCCTATCCGTTCGAAGATGAACGTGACGAGTTTGCGGAAGTTATGGAAATATAAATAAATGTTTGAAATAAAATAATAAAAACGTGTGATGCTATATAACGAGAGTAGAGTATTTCAATCTAAGCAAATAGTATGAATAGAAATTGTAAATAGAGTAGAGCGTGGAGATGATGAATGTTTGGAGTAAATTAAAAAATAATTAGTATGGTAGAATAGATGAAATGAAGTAGCATCTTTACGATGTAACGGCAGTACAATAATTATCTTCACGAGTATATTGTGAGTAGAGAGATTAGAGTAAAATGTTTACGTGATTCTACCGCAAAAATTCAGTGATTGATGAAGCAGTTGCAATAATAAAGTGGAAGGAAATATATGGTGCTTGATGCAATGTAATGTGAATAGAGTAATTCAATTTAAAGAAATAGTATGAATAGAAAATATAAATAGAGTAGCGTGTTGGTGGTGATCAGAGATTTGAGAAAATTTAAAAATAATTGGTATAGTAGAATAGATGGAATGAAGTAGCACCTTTACGATGTAACGGCACGATAATTATCTTCGCGAGTATAATATGAGTAGAGTGATTAGAGTAAAATGTTTACGTCATTCTACCGCAAAAATTCAGTGATTGACGAAGCTTTTGCAATAATAAAGTGGAAGGAAGTATACAGCGCCTGATGCGATTGCAATGTCAAGAAGACAATTAAATATGAAAATAGTATGAATAGAAATGATAAAGCAGAGTGTTGATGTAACGCTGAAGCAAAATTGGAGTGAATTAAAAAAGCATGAAAATAATAGAATAGAAGGAATGAAATTAGCACCTAATTACAATGTAATAACAACAAGATAATTGAACATGGAAAACTTGACATGAATAGAAAGTTGATAATAAAAATCTGAATAACCAAAAGAAACTTTCAGCGGATTGAGAACTTCGCGAAATAATTGAATAGAATGAATAATACAAGCTGAGATATGTCGTCCAAACTTAATATCTAGAAAACAATTAAAAATTGAGAAAAATATTACAAATAGAACGCTGACAGTAGAATCCCTGAATGATTCTTCCATTGAAAATGGAAGTATGTTCGTCCTGTCGTAAACTCCCGGAAAGATATGAATTTGAAAAGATGTTGAAAATATAGTAAAACGGGAAAGATAAAATTTCTCTCGGATCCATGTAATATGTAAATTTCATGAAAAATATCACGGAGAAAAAACATACGCCAGATACCAATGCTACGAAATATCTGCTGTCTTGAAGATCAACAATAAATTATCTTTGCTTCTAGCATCTATTATATTGTCGATTAAATTACATCTATTTGTTAATACATTACATATTACTAAAGACTGGTACTAGACGCTCATAACTCTGAAGGCAGTTCGTCTTATTCATTTCACAAATATTCTTATATACCGTTCCTATTAATAAATTCTAACTATTTTTTACTTAGGTTTTAATTAGTTTTAGCTGTCCAGCCTTTGTGCTTAACTTATGTAATGATGTAAATAATTTTTTTTAAGCTTACATGGTACTGAAGGTAAGTTGCGATTGAAAATCTCAGTACTTTGCAACGACAAATTGTTCTCTGGAAAATATCAAGAGTGGACTTTCACACTTCAGTCGTAAATAACGACGCACCCAGGACACAAGCGGCTACTTTTTGCAAAGTCTACAACTTAGTCTTCAACCTAAAGTGCCCTGAGAGAACCTTCGAAAGAAATGAATCTCGCATCATCCATGAAATTGAAAGATAAATTACAATATTACACTGTAAATGTGTAGAAAATAATAGAAATGTACGTAGTAATTATCCACCGCTCATTTTAACCCACCCAGAAACCTTAATACGGTTACTTGCACATACAACCTCGGTTAATTTCTCATTCAGACGTTCATGAGTCTGTTTTGTAGTAGACCTCGACTTTAATTACTACAGTTATTTCGTTCAGAATTTACAATTTTACTAGTTCCCAGAGATTTCCACCTGAATTACTTATACTCGAAAGAAATTAAAATTGATAAAGATCCACAAATTATTCTCAACACCTGTATTATATCACCTCAACCAGATATTTTTTCTATTGTAACTCTAACAAATTTCATTATCAATCTTACACACCTCTCTCAAACACATCGTATAAATCAGGGGTGGGTATCTTTTTTCATCACAAGGCCAATTTCAATTTTCAAATCACGGCGGAGACCAGACCATATTCAATGGATTAACAAAAATTCACTACTTCAAAAATGTTGAATTACTTGAATAGCCAAATTATTAACATATTAACATTTTTCCATGAGATAACCTATTAACAAGCTTTTCGGGCTTAACACCTTTGGACTTTTAACTTATCGGTTGCCACGGCAGTTAATAAATTATTATTAATCCTTACAGCTTACCGTGCCAAGGACTCAGTGACGAGAATTTGAAATTTTCAAAGAGATATTATTGAAAGTATTTACGGCCGAGTGAGCGTTCAGAAGTGGCTAGTAGGTTAAAAAATACCAGTTGGTAAAGTGTTAAAAAGAATAAATAATAAATACAAATTGACAATCCATTTGCAGCATTGTCATGTGCGAGTAATTTGAATTATTTGAAATTTTACACTGCGTAGCGAGCCAAATTCGACAACATCACGGGTCAACGGTTCCCCATGCCTGGTATAAATACTCTTTCCCCATCCCTTCTTCCAAAGCAGAGGTCGCCAAAGTGGTGGTCCGCGAGAAAATTTCGCTGGTCCCCAGAAAAATGTGGAATATACATACTCATCACTAGACTGCGGATTTTTATGCATTTATGACAAATTAAATACGGCTAAAATATACAAAAAGAACATAATATAAAAATATATCTAAAATATCCAAAGTATGGTATTTGTTGTAATATTTATTAAGTGCAATAAATCCCTAGATAGATTTTCCTGTCTCACCTGCATTTTTGAAACTCGAAATTTGCATAAACATCCGCAGTCTACTCATCACGTTAAGTTATGTTACATAATTCAATTTATAACACTACATTTTACGTATTCTTAGATCACAATTTTTTTTTATAAATATATTTAACACTTAAAAAATCCTATTAGTGGTCCGCGGGATTTAAATTATGAATTTACTGGTCCATGAGGTCAAAAAGTTTGGCGACCGCTGTTCTAAAGTACATCAACATAATTTACAATCAGGATGAAGTCAAGAGGAAAGTCCTCTTAAAATTTGCCTAGCACCGATTCGCCACTGGCCGAATAGCCCGAGTCTTACGCTTGTCAGCTCAAATAGCTCGTATATACAAGAACGGAACACGGAAACGACCACGAAGTCGTTCGAGAGTGGGTGGTTTCGTGCCACCTGTAACTCCACGGTAACCAAAGACGACGTACATACCTACATACGTGCATGTTGCGCACCGAATTCCACGAGCAGAGCACTCGATGGCTCCCGCTGCATGAGACTTGCGAGACGATCGCACTAAGCTCAAGAAGATGGTGCAGAAGGACAGGGCAAATAGAGAATGACAGAGAAGAGCTTCGAGGGCTGGCGGTTTTCCTCGTACCGCAAAACCACCGACACGTGGTACGGATTCCAAAACCGCCCGACGACCAAAGCTGACCACATTCCCTCTATAACTGGACCGACTTACACCCTCGCTGCTCGAAACCTCACCCATTGGTCAGACTCTCCGAACAGCGTAGACTTTGGAGATAAAGGACTTTCAACGTGTCGCTTGTATCGAAGATATTCTGGTTTGGGGAACTGATGGACGTTGTAATGTTGACAATTTTTGTCTTTACTGTTTCATTTGGGTGGTTTAACCCTTTGGGCTCCTATGTCGAAATAGATTTCACACAACTTTCTGTGGACCTTTCAAAATCATTAGCAATTTTGCATCTTGATAGAAATATAACGCGGTACTTACAATTCTTTCAGGTATTAACACGTTGAACGCCAATGGTATTTCGCTAGTTTTATTATTTCTACTGAAGTGATACTTTTTCTATTACATTTACATCTTTATGAAGCAGATACTTTAAAGATACAGATAGATAGAAATTCGACAGGTCTTTATCTTTTTAACGCCTGTATTAAACTATTCAGTGTGTCCGAAAATTCTAAAATATTGTTATTTAAAAGTTGCATGAAATTTCATTGAATTCAAAAGCGCCGGTCACAGGTGACCCCCATGGCAGTCAATGTGTTAAATACAAATGAATAATCAATATTAGAAAATTTTCCCAGACTACATTTGCTTACTTGACAAAAAGTTAATAAAATAATTCAGATGGCAAAGAGGTACTAAATTTTTTCTTAGAATTGTGGGAGAATTCTTTGAAAAACAATCTTTGTTCTCCCAATTTTGTCTCAATTTTTCTTATTGTTAGTACGAAAATCAAACGTCCGTTTGGTTCCATAATCGAATGGCAACTTCCTCTTTGCCGCACGATTTCTTTTGTGACTGTGTCCGTGATAATTTAGAATTAAATTGTTAAAATTGAAATTAATCAGTGATTCTTGCTATATTGTGTAATTCAACGTAATATTAACATGATAAAAATAATCTATCATGTTGCGCCTCACTAATATCTTCCATTTGATAGATTTTTTTAAACTTTCAAATTCCTACTCAATTTACTGTATCACGAGTATCACTCGTTACCATACGACAAAGGGGCCAAACCCGAAATGCCAAAACAACTCTGCGCAACATCTATCAAAATGTGATTTGTTCAAACACTGGAGAAATCGAGTGAACATGCAGGTAACATTTAACCGTTGAGATGTTAGAAAGCAAGGAAGATTTTCACCGGGTTTCTATCGACTTTTAGCTATGACGGTTTCAGAACACCTTGAGTCGACCAGGTGTAACGAGGGTAGTCTTTACAGGCTTCGGAAGAGCCGTGAAGGGAGTAGCTTATCTTCGCCTCAATATTACGTTTAGTATAATAAAACTGCTACAATGTCTCTTACATCCATATTCACGTAACAATCCCACGTCTCCTTTCCTACACTGTACCCCAGTTGATCTCACATTCCACCACTTAACCCAAGTATTCCAATTTCGATTCACGACTCTCCATCGTTAACCAAACACAGAATCAAGCCTGCCTTAACGACACTACCACGACTCTCGGAACATCGAGGAAAAGTTGCAACAGCAACAGACTCATGTCGCAAAGAAAAGCAAAGCCTAATCGGCCAGTTTGCCTTGCCATACAGTGCTTCGTGATTTGTACACCTGCGAAAGTAGTTTTGGCCAGACACGATGTCTGGTTCGGCCATTGAATACAAACGGATTACCAGTCTGACTCGACAAACCCGAGCACGAGCGAACATGGAAATTATGCAATGCGATAACAGTTCCTTTAATATCGCCAGACAATGCGGCTCAAGATTTGCATGAAGTACGAGGAGAACGAACGAGACGTAGGGCAAGAAGCAAGGAAGAGGCAGGAAGGTAAGGTATAACCGGTGTAACGACGATAGAGATGTGCGAAGGGAAACGAAGGAAGCGAACAACGAGAGAAGCAGAAAGCAAGAAGGATAGACAAGGAAACAATACACGCCTCGTCGACGGCGGTGTATCTTATTGATCATTATGATTATTCCCCGAAGCAGACTGTGAATTCACCCTGAGACTGTGGTGCGCGACCGACATTTGCATAAGCAATGCATTTTGATTCCGTAGACCCACATTGTGCGCCGAACACGGAATGACATAAATAATGCATGGCGTAATGATTGTGCTCGCTCGCGCGCACGCGCACGAATGGACCCTAGTAGAGTCTATCGTGAAATGAGAACGATTCTCGCGTTCATAATTCTTTGGTATGCGAAGTTCCCGGCGTATCGGCGCATACGCAATTCGTTCCAGTCTCGTTAACGATAACAGAGATTTTATTCGCATCGATTCGACAACGACACGCCTGTAAATGCCTGTTTCCGCTTTTACCGCCGTGTTTATCGATCGCATTTTGCTTTTATTAGTAATGCGTCCATCGTACGCTACTAAAGCGATTTCCCGCTCCCTTTTTGCGTCTCTTCACTGTTTTTTCCCTCTGTTCTGCGCATGCACGCGCGTCCGTTCGCCGCGCGGCGTAATCGTTTTTGCGCGCGGTTTGCCGTTTAACGCTTTTACGGCTTCGCAGTTTACCCGTGCGTCGATGATTTCCGTCATTCGCTTCCTATTTCCACAATGAAATCCAGAGAACGATGACAGTCAGGCAATGAAATAAAAAAAACTAATGACATGAAACTTAAACCAAGAATTACTCGACAAATTATACTTGTGTCGCTTAAACCATCACTTCAACGTATCTAGAATATCGAGGTCATTCGACAAAAACTCTCGGGCATCTATCTGTGAATAGATTTTTCGCAATTATAACAAATTATCTACGACCTCCCTTCAAGAGACGCGAGCACCACGTTCGTTCCAAGAACCCATTTAAAAATCAAAGAGAAGCGGCATAGCTGCGTACCTCACGCCGTATCCATACGGTATATTTCTTTTATCCTCGCTCCCGGCTAACACATGGTTCGAAGCGATGTGAATCGAGCTGAAAACACCTGACACACTCGGGTATATATCCACCGTACACAACAGTTGGAGTTTCTGTCTCTACTTCTATCTCTATCTCACGAACGCATTCGTATGATCTCACTCTTTCGTCTATCTCTATCTCTCCTTTTCTCTTTGACTCTCTCCCTCGTTCCGCTGAGCACTCGTGCAGATCCGTCGATAAGAGGCGGCCGCGGCAGTTTAACCCGCCGAGCAATTAAGGCGATACGATCGGTGCTCTCGTGAAATAACGTCACACTGCAGAGCTGGATACGTGGATAAGTGCTACCTCTGTGTGTTCTCCATCATTCTCTCAGTTCCTCTCTTCGTCTCACTTCCACCGACGTTTCTATCTCATTCACTCTCTTCATTATCTCACTCTATCTTCAACCTCTCTCAGTCTTTCTTCTCGTTCACCGAGCTATGCTTTCTCTACCTCCCTTTATCTATTATACTCTCGCTCGTGCGTATACGAGATAGGTGTATGTGTGTGTGTTTACACGCATGCTTTGCATTGCGTTTTCACGTGTGCACACCACAGCGACGACAACGTGAACGACGCTACGACCACCACGAAAACGACGACGCGAACGACGACGACGACGACCAGCTGCGCTCGCTGCAGGATCGCCGTGCGGGCGACTTAACTTAATAACACAGTAACGCTGACGTTTATACACTCGGTGTTACCGAAGTAAATGTACCGTGGAGACTCGTAAGACCAACACTGGCTTTTTACGCTTGCCGTGAGTAATTAAAGTTAAACACAAATTACAACCGAGAATATTTTCGCAAGACGATATTGCGCGGATGGAAAGGTCGATTGGATTCGAGTTACGAGAGACGAGGATATGTTTGTTTTTCGTTATTTTAGGACTGGAGTTCAGGTGGTTTTCATTGGGAGATGTGGAAATGTGGTTGATGCTCGCGACGTTTGTGACCTTTTGGGAAGGTAGGTTTTTGATTGGATTTGTTTAGGTGAAAGTTAATTATGGAGATGTTTGTAACGAATGTAATGAGATTTGATTGATAAGAGATAAACGGATATTAACTGTCTGTGGGATGGATAATGTTTTTAACACTGATCGTAACCGTCGAATGACTGGAAGTGGAATGAAAAACTGGAGTGACATGAAAATATATAATTATTGTGTATTATTGAGTAAAGACTGCTTTATATGCTGTTTTCTGCGGTAAGTTGACAGTCGCCAACATTTCTTTCAGAATGGAATTATCGTTGTTTCATAAGAAGTCTCTTGGCTAGTAGTGCATAATTAATCTGTTGATTTTTTAAAATTTGTCTTTTGAATATTTGTTTCTTTTTCCCACATCTTGATTGAAATTATTTTATCAGAAGATTAGCTGTGGAAAGTAGTTATGGCGGCTATTCGTGAACATAAGATTTCAAATATTTGAAGTCTCAGGCGTCAGATGGTGATGGAAAGTAGCTATAGTTTCTCAGTTGAGAATTAACCCTTTGCGGACGGGGACATTTTTGAATATTGACAGATAATCATTTATTCGGCGTTCCAAAACCACCATTTTATCAGAAATTTGGGCTGTTAATGTATATGAATTATAAATTACTCCACTTTTAATCATATCTGACCGGTTTTATTTCAATTTTTCAATTTGAATCGTGTGTACATACGGCGATAGACTATAACTACATTTTTTCTCAGACCGCATATATGCGTCGCTAGTCCGCAAAGGGTTAAACGACCGTGTAAAAAAGTTTCGCTGGCTGGATATTACGTGCAAAAGAGATAACAGTTAAAATGAAACATCACGTGACTGATGTATATTTAACACCGAGCTTGACACAGTCAAAAATGGATATCACATCGACAAAAATTCTTTGAGAGTAACAAGAAACTTACATCCAATCAAAAATAATCCTGCAAAGACAGTGACTCTTTTATTCGATCTCTCCAAACATTTAAGATCGCTCACTCTCCAGCGGGAATTGAAACAGCCGTCGTTTCTCTTTCATTTTTGACATCGCATTGTTACGCTTGCGAATAAAAGCTTACGCGTGTCGAGTATAACCCCACTGACGAGAAAGACTTGTAAAAAGTGTTCCACAGGGTCTTACAACCGCAAAGGGTTAAAATGCGATTTCGAATGAAAGGATGCAATTAAAAATGTAAATGGCCAATGCCCGTAATGTCGCGCGTTTCATTTCCCCATCTCACTCCTCCTCTCTTTTTATCTTACCATCTCTACTCCGTTCAACCAGGAGCTGGAAAAGTTTCACGATAGTTATAGGCAAATCGACGAGACAAAAGTAACTTCGTCGACCGAGAGAAAATCAACATTCCACTGTCGAATATAAAACGGAAGGTACACAAAAGCTGGAAAGGAAAAGTTGAAAAAAAAGCCATACGGAGGATGAGGAGAAAGATACGGAGAAGGAGCAAGAGGAGGAGAAGGAAGGAAAAGAAGAAGAAGAACAACGATTAAATGAACAGAAGCCAGAGCGAACAAAGGGCCAAAAGCAACGGTTCGTCTACTCCGAGTGGACCAGGTAATTACTGGTCGAATCTCCTCTGTCTTTCTCCACCTCTGTCGCCTATCTTTCCCAGCCTCGGTTCTCCGCTCTCTACCCTCCATGTCCTCCTCCTCCTCCTCCCTTGCCTCTTGCCGTTGAGAGCTGTCGCGAAAAAGCACCGAGAGATAAAAGCGCCAGGAGAAAACTCCACCGGGCTACGCCAATGGGGCGCGGTACTTTAGCGACACAAAGGGAGCTCAAATATCGGCCAACTGTCGTAGCCTGCTCTGCCACCCAACCCCCGGAACGACCTCTCTCTTTCACTGTCCGCTTCATACCTTTTCTTGCTCCCTACGGAGAGGGAGAAAGAGAGAACGAGAGAGAGAGAAGAACAGTTGAACGAGGGAGAAGGAGAGTTTCAACAAAAGCACGGCACTACAAAAGCTCTACGATAATAGGAAGCACGGCAAGAACCACCCTGGTAGTTCGGCCACCTAATCTGTTACAGTCATAAACCCCATTTTTGCCCCTCCATTGCCGCCGCCCCTTTTACGAGCGCCCGAAAACCACCCTTATGTTAAAACACACATACAAACGCACATAGTTTCTATACGGTCGAACTGAATTTTTCCTGAGATTCTTCGTGTATCGATGGAAGTGTCGATGGTCCCTTTCGATGAAGATTGCGTTCGGTCGTTTTCGTTGAAATAAATGACGGTGAACGTGCTACGTGATTTTACGGTACTTGCGGTAATACCAATTGACAGTTTGGGTGTTCGGGGATTATTATTTGTTTGCCGGGGGATTTATGGGCGAAGGAAGTTTTCAATTTGTTGTATTGTAATGAGATCGACTCGTGGAGCGTGATTCGAATTGAATAGTAATTTGTCTTGCTACATGGAGATGCAACTGGGGAAGGAGGAATTCAGTGTTGCGCGTTGTGTATTCAGTTAGTTGCTGATGAATGCCACTATTAAATTTGACAATTTAGAACTGGATACTCTAAGCTTGATCCTAGTAAGAAAGAAATATTAACCACTTGACATACAAATAAAATGGAACTTGACGCGTTCGAAGAATACCATTTAATTTGAACAGTCATGTGCAAGCTTAGAAACATTTTATTCTGAAATTTGCATTGTTATGTAACATGTAAGCAGATACAATGGGCAATAGTTAAGTAACATTATAAAATAATGAATTAATAGTTCTGTTGACGCACGAATGAAAATATTAAATATCATTTTTTAATCAAATATACAATGTACAAGGTATATTTTTTATTGTGAACTTAATGAAATTTCCAACATCTAAAACTAATTGTGACGATAAAACGTATATTGTTTTGATATAGTAAACATCATTCTACCGCAAATTCGTAGTTAACTGCTTTTCTAACTCAAGGATCAAGTTCTTCAATTGAATTTACATATCGCGGTTTTCAGGAACAACGACACATTTGGTTTTGTGTCGTTATCGAATTAACCCATTGGAGACCGTGCATTTTTTTTGGAGACCATCCAGAAATACTGACAACTTTTCGCTGTATATTTACCACTTCTTGTATTTCTAATGATTGTGGCTTTGGGTCACCTACTTTAGGGTTGAAATTGAATCAAATGCCAAATGTAATGTTTACACATTTGTAAGATACCTTTTATTTTAAGCTGGTCTTACTTCGAGGGTTGTTTTTTTCTGTAATGACTGATAATTGCAATTCAAGATCATTGCACACACGGTATACAGTCGGTCTTTTTGGCTCGGAAATGCATTGCACATACGGTGTGCAATTGGTCTCGAATAGGTTAATTACACAGGAAGAATCTACGTAAGCTTTATTCCATTGTCAATAAAACTCATAATATAAGTATATAAAACATAGTATAATCGATAATAATAATACATAATATAATAAAGATATCAAAGGATGGAAAAAATGAAAAACAAAAAAGGGCCTACTGTTAAACCATCATTTTCGAAATGTGTCGTTATTCTAGAAAACCGGCGATATATTCTCCTCTTTCCGGTTATTAAACTACTTACGTCCTACTTCGCAAGTAGACCATTTCCCCAAAAAAGAAACGTCTACATTCTAAAAATGAAATTCATCCATCTTCACAGTGGGATCCACAGATCAACTAAAGTGAAAAAACCGCAGCTCGTTCCGAGCAAGAAAAGAGTATAGATACACCATCCGAGCGAGTTAACCCCGTAATTTTTTGTTCGCCCTGACTTCCTGCTTCTATCTCTTCCAGCGAACGAACCGCTCTCGGCCGTTTCATCCTAAGCGACCTTTAAGAGCGACACAATACTTCGAGGTAACTTTGCATAAGGGTTGACTACGGCAGGGGTGAATATGTTACAATTACCGGCAAACCGAACGAGCACAGGGACTCTGAAAAGGCAGGGGACACAACCCTCGATTCCCGACACTCGCGGACAATGGGATCTCTCTGCCGATCTCTCGGGACCGATAGCTCTCTCATTCTCTCTTTCTTCCTTTCTTCTCCTCTTTTTCTCTCTCACTTTTTTTTTTCTTTATGAGCCACCGCACGCCCGGCAACGTCCAAATGAAATTTCTAGTACGAGATACTCGCGCCACTCTTACCGCCACTTCCTTGCCCGGTTCACGATAATCTCGTTATTCGACATTAAAGGGAGACAGGGGGTGCCACCCCTATGCTTTTCCACCCCTGTGTCCTCGACGAGGGTGCGCGTGGGCAATGAAATTCGAGCACGCGTCGAAATCGTTCGAGAGGATCTAAATTGCGATTCTAATCGGACGAATGCCCGCTCGACGATCTGTTTTGCTGGCCTTAAGAGCACGATTTATGCGAATCACGAAGCACGATCGGAACGTTTTGTTAAGTACCAACGACGGAGATTTACTGGCCGACTGTTTTCGAAGAAGCGATTCTGTCGGCGTTCCCGTTACTTAGAGACTGCGGATTTCGATGAATTTCTTGATTGGGTATTGTTGTTTTCTGTATTTTTGGATTTATCTAGTTTAGTGAGGTATGATAAATAAACTAAAAGAAAAAGAATAACAGGGGAAAGAAAATTGATTCACAGTTCTTCATATTTAGCAATATGGTTGTAGAAAAATGAAGGAGCAGAAGAGTTACAAATTTTTAGATTTTTTCAAAGAAATTAAGCACTAGTCGTTTTAACTGCCTTGGTAGTTCTATTAACACATTGTAACCGGGTGTTTTTTAACGTCTCATTAAGACTTAAGAGGAAGACCTGTTGAAAAATTTGCACGAATTTTATTTTGACAAAAACTAGTATAAATTGAAAACTGCGTACTCTGCATTCGAAGATAAACTTAACTTTCCAAAACTAAGTGATTAATACCACGAATAGCCTGTTTTAACCCTTTCGCACCGGACGGGACATGTGCTGTCCCAGTCTGAAAAATTTTTGATACTACGACTGGGACAACATATGTCCCAGTTACTGAAAAACGTCTAGGGCAGAAAATAACGCCAAGTTGGGTCTCCAAACTGATTCTCAATCGTTCTGAGTCCATAAATTTCTCATCTCGATTGTCCCCGATCTAATCAAACAAGCGACAACTGTTAAGGTTGCGCAGTCTTCGGCATAAAAATGATTTTATCTAATAATCGTTTGCAGGAGAAATAACTGATCCCGGTAATGGGGCGCACTTGGACTGGATTTTTCGCCGTATTGAAAGGGTTAAGAGATCTATCGCACAGTTTTCGGAAACCATACTTTTATGTCGCCCGCATACAATGTGTTAACACTTTACCGGCCGGCATTTTTTAACATCCTATCCCCTTCTGACCGGTCACTTGGCCGTAAATACTTCCTTGATGCAGGTAACTCTTCGAAAATGATAAATTCTTGTTACTGATTCCTTGACCATAGTGTACCGCAGTGATAAATAGCAATTTATTGATTGCTACTAATAAATTAAAAGTCCAAAAGCATTGGTCCCAAAAAGTTTGTTAATAGGCTACTGGTCGATAAAGTGTCAACATATCACATCCTCAGTGATGCTACAATAACCAAAACCTAAGTTCTAAATCCTAAACTCAACGAAGAAAATAAAAATAAATTTATACGATTGCAATTCACAAATTGCATTATTATTGCTACATTTTCGAAAGGGGAGAGATGAACGCACTACGATAATATACTTTAAAGCAAGCTGAGGGGGTGCACATTAACGCAATATTTACAACAGCGTATTATCATAATTGCCCCATTGTATTAACAAGTATTGCTATTAATCTCTTACTGTGGTAATTTGTAAATTCAATTTTATCGGGGACTTTACAAAATGAAACACAGTATATACAGAGTTCAGTGCCATTTGCGGTTTCAAGCATCCCCTGCGAATAAGGGGAGAGACTACTGTATTATCAAGAAAAAGACTCCGGCAATCCACGTATCATGCGATAACTGCACTATATATAGGCTTGCCATACGTCCGGGGTTGATCCAGCCTGTCGGGGATTTCAATAGCAGCCGGGGATTTTGTCTGTGCTTTCAAATGTCCGGGATTTCAGCTTTTCTTTGCTAAAATATCTACGCTATGTTTTTTTTCTGCTATTTACAATAAAAACAACATTTTGCTACCTTCGTTATTTGATGAAAAAAGGCAAATATTTTTTACTCGCTAAAGGTTTGTTATTCAATTGTACAAATTACGGTACACCTGGCTGTATAGAATATCCTTGGGTAAACTAATAATAGTGTTAGATACATTTTCACCAGTTAACTGCGGAATTTGGTATTATGGATACCTTGCAGAATAGGGAATTAAAATTCGTGGAATACAGGAGAAATGTTTCTGTTATCAATTTTAAGAAAAGAGGAAAGCAAAGTGTAGAAAAATTACTTTTTTAATCCATAAGAAATTGAAAATTCAGTATTACAAAGGCTACGCGATAGAACTTTAGATTGACGTGTATACACGTCAAAGGCAGTTAACTGGTTAATACTGATTTAACACTTTATCGACTGGTATTTTTTTTAACATCCTATTCATTTTTGAACGGTCACTCGACCGTAAATACTTCCCTGATATGGATATCTGTTCGAAAATTAAAAATTCTCATCATTGAGTCCTTGGTACAGTAAACTGCAATGATAAATAATAATTTGTTAGTTGCCCTGGCAACTGATTAATAAGTTAAAAGTCCAAATTGGAGCCAAAAAACCTATTAATAGGCTACCGATCGGTAAAGTGTTAATACTATTATCGACGAACTTTTAATAAAAAGTTCCGAAAGTTTAATTATTATGTACTTATTGGTTACTTTTCTGCAGACTTTACCCAAAGTGCTAACACATTTACATTTTGTATTTTCACGGATAAAGTGAAATTGCTATTAACAACTTTTAATCATCCTGATCAGGTGTCCAAATTGCTCAAAAAAGATTATATTTCATAACTAAACTAGAACTACCAACCGTGTCAAAATGACTGGTTCTCAAATTTGAAAAAAAAATCCGTAAATTTATAGGAGGGCCATACAGTAGATATCTTTTATTTATCTTGTAAAACATAAATTACTGAATTGGTAACCTTTTGTGTCTCTTGATACCACTTTCGCCAAAGTTTGTATCGAATGTATTAAAATATACCAAATTTCACGCCGGTAGTGTTAAAACAAACCCGACAAATGTTAAAACGGTAGCATCTTCGCCTATCTAAAATTCGATAGACGAAAGATAGGTGAAAATAAGCCGAACGTGAAAACTATATTATGGTTAATTGTTTTTCTATGTTGAGAGGGCTATTAACCTGCTTCTCGAGGTCGTGATTGATACGAGCTGAAAAACGACGCAAGAGTAAGGACGAAAGAGTGAAAAAAGCCTCTCCTGTCTCCGGGATGTCGGGCCATTATCGGAGCTATCTCTCAACCAGTCGACCGAGAGTTTTTAAGAGCGTAGCTGCCTTTATCTGTGAACAAGCTGCAGCTAATGTAGCTACGCGACGAGGTCTCTGCGACCTAACTTCTTTTTTTTTTTATTATTACCTCCCGCTTGACTCGGTATAGTCCCAAGAGACAGCCCAAAGTGTCCTGAAAGGAGGGAAGAAAAGAAGAAACGTGAGGGTACAACGACTCGTTGCCACAATGGCATAGAGACAACGAGGGAGACGAAATACCGTGCGGTATACTTTACTTTTTATTATACACCATTGTTATCTCGTTTCAATGAAACTCTCAAACGATATCTGCAAAAATATTCTAGCCGTACAATCAATAAGAAAAACGTATGATCACTGCTCTTGCATTGACGTGTATTCAAAACATCGCGTTCTCCAATGTATTTTTAATTCAAAAAATTCTGTAATTCCTAGGAGAAACCCGGTTAGGAATTCTACGGTGAATGCTCAAAATAATAACGTAACGATTTCGTTACCTATGAGTCTTTATACTTTGATTAAAATCCCCCCTCCCAACGGCTGGGAGAATTTTTAATTAAAAAAATTTCTCTTCTTTGGTCTCGGGGCATAGAGCATAACGAACGTAGCCACGCGGTCTATGCCGCTACACGAGTAAACGGAGACGCATAGAGGGAATCCGTTTGTAACAGACTCACTCGACTTCGTTGATACGCGCACTTGTATTTCTACCCAGCCGTCTGTGCACACGCTTTCATCAGGTTCCTATCTTTCTTCTTCGCTCAGCTGCTTTCACTCCTCTCACTCTCTCACTACATACTTCTCTCTCCTTTTGCCACTCGTTCCTCTCTTCCCTTCTCTTTCAATTCCCCTCTCACTCTTCACCTTTTGTTACTTTCTCTCTCCTCTGCACAGTCGCTTTATCTCCTTCTGCGTCAGTTGTTCCGTTTACTCCTCTACCATGTACTTTATCTCACTCCCTCTCGTCCGTTCTTCCTCCTTCTCATTGCAGTTGCACGTATCATCCTTTTCTTTTTCAACTCTCCTTCTTCCTCTCCTCGTTGCACACCTCCTCTCCACACCCAGAAAAGCCAACGGAGCGTGCGCAGCCTTGTAACGCAAGTAGCGAGTACCGGTATTCGCTCGAGCGACTATGAAACTAGCTGCAAAAGTACTATGCTTACATACACAATCTTCCCTTCTTCGGTCGCTACATACGTACGCGGCAGGAACCACTTCATTCGTCGTACGTCGGATGCGCACAAAGCCATACAGGTGTGTATACACGAGCGCGTACATGCGAGTCGAGGCATTAATCGCGCGTGTGGAATCTTTCAGGCAGCGCGATGCTAAGGCGACGAGAGAATCACCGCTGGTAATTGTTCCTCTCCCAACTATAACGCTTCTCGTGCTAATTCCAAGAGGTTCGTGGAAATCATATCGCAACGATCTCGT
Source organism: Cerceris rybyensis (assembly GCA_910591515.1). Taxonomy (NCBI): domain Eukaryota; kingdom Metazoa; phylum Arthropoda; class Insecta; order Hymenoptera; family Crabronidae; genus Cerceris; species Cerceris rybyensis. Next base: position 35,713,828 of record OU342789.1, read on the forward strand.
ACTACGTTCGGTGTCTTAAATCTTTGCGACTTCGGAGTATTATCGTTTGCGGTATCCTTCCTATACAATTCTCCATCGTTCCGATAGAACCTCTCTTCGTTCTACCGATGCGAACGATCTTTTCATTTTTCTCACAGCTTCAGTCATTAGTCGGAAAGTAATTTATCAAAGGCAAGATTAAACGCGATACCATGCTTTCGTAGTGTAATATCACAGCGAGTACTCCGCGTAGATAAATAGGAAAGTACAGGTACATTGTTGGATTATAAAACAAAAAGAAAAAAGCTTGGAAGAGAGCAAGGAAAATGAGACGGAGGAAGAAGGTGTAGCAGTGGAGAGAAAGAGGTACGGATGAGAGGAAGGAGATAGAGTAGCCGCAGATGGGATCGAGCCGGTAGTATACGGTAGCCCCAGTGTATATCATTAACCTCATCCTCGTTTTTCGCCTCTTCCTCGTATACCTTCCCCGTCCATCGCTGCCACCTTCTCCGGCTTCGTGGTAAGCGTGGGTCTCAACGGTCCGCTGAAACAGGAATGCCCTGTCTTGCTCTCGCCCCCGTTGCATGCTCGATGTCCCTTTCGAGGGAATTTCCTGTCTCTCTCGGACCAAAATGGAACATCCGTCTCGCTTCTTCCTATCGCGATTCGTCGAGAGTGTCTCTCTCTCTCGTTCCTCTGGTCCGTCTGCTCTGCTCTCGTGTCGCCATGTTCTCCATCCTACTTCTTCGTGGTCGCTCACCGATTTTCCGTCTCACTTGGGCTCCCTCCTAGCAGCAGCGACGAGAGGCAGCGTGCACAAACGAGTAATTAACTATCTCCGTGTGGGACACGTGTTCCCACCATGCTCCCTTGCTCCACTTCACCTTCCATCTATCCAACTCTGTCTCTTCGGGCTTTCTCCGTCCTTTGTCTCCTTGTGTTTGGCATTCTCTTGTTTGTTCTCTCTTTCTATCCGTCTTTCTCTGTCTCTTTGCTTTCTCTCTCTTTCTTTCTATCTATCCTTTGCTTCTCGTTCGTCTCACTAACTCGCTGGCAGCGTGTTGTCTCCGGAGCGTTCTGTTTGCACACACGCTCTTATGTTAATTCGGCTTAACGCCCCAGCGGCCTCGAGGGTCGTACGGCTCGCTTCCAAAAATTACGACCGATCAGGAGGAGGGTGCCCCCCGATGAGGTGGTCACGGTCGACCTCGTGGAAAATAATAGGGATGCCTGTGTTGTTATAAGGGGGAAGAGATGTACAACGAGGGTCGCTTACCGGTTGGGGTTCCTAACGATTGTCGTTGGAATACTCGATGAGTGCTACGGGGACTGGATTAGGCGAACCTACGGGTTTTACGTGTGACTTGACCCACAGACCGTAAACGGGAATTTAATAATCTTGTCGAAGATTTTCGCGGATAGGATCGTTGGCTTAAGGTAGTTAGTATTTTTACATGTGTTATTTACGATGGAGTAAAGGTCAGCTGCTTGTGGCTATTTAGATGTAGATGTATTTAGTGTGCTTTGCTATTTTTAATGAGACTGGCTTTGGTGTGGATTTTTTAAATAATTTTTAACATGTTGAATCTTTAATGAGAATCTTTTTTTATAAGTAGAAATTCCTTTGAGTCGAGCGGAAATGCGGGTTTTCGTTATCTCCGTTTAAGTCTTGTTTTATGCATCGTGACGTGGATTTTATATTTGTCACGAGATTTAATGTAGGAGAATATTGTGTATTTACGAAGGAAGATTCGAAATGATTGTTAATTTGTGAAATAATTGTATTTGAAAATTTTCAGCTGAACGATTGCAAAGAATGAAGGAAATTTGTTGTTACAATTATTTATCTGCATTGGCGAGTAAATGGCTTCGCTGTTAATAAAAATGCGAAAGCGGTGAATAAATAGGAAAATATAATTTGCAGCAGATACGATGGAAATTCCATTGGCGAAGCGGAACTAAATTGAAACGCGATTTATATTTTAAATGGAAAACGAGTTTTCGAATATTATGAAAAATTAACACAGCGGACGGTAGATATGATTTAATTTCTGTAAAGCGTTACATTTCAATCGATGCACGGGCAAATCAGAAATACAGAGGGGCAGAAATTAAAAAGCAGGTCAGAGGAAGATACGAATAAATGCGTTCGCAATCGTCTCGCAATCTCCATAATTCGTGAAAATCACTACCTAAAGTCAGTGGTATTTCTGTCGTACGTTTCCATCCGCGATGAATAATTTTACAACGTTTACGTGTCAATTTTCCGTTCGTACGGACGGTAAGATAATTAGTCGAGAACAGCGCCACTTGCGTCATTCCGTTGCGACCTCTTTTTTTTTTTAACATTTCATACCTACATCGAGGACAAAGGCGACTCGGATAAAATGTCAAAAGCTAACTGCGATTCCATGCTTTCTCGTCGCCTCGAAATAAAACGGGACGTTTTTGGAACGTACCAGCCGCTCCAAAATTAATCCTCCCGTATCGTCTCGCAGCCGGCGAAATTATTAAACCCTCTCGCCGCGACTCATGATACGACGGAATCTTCGTCGAGTGTTCGCCAAGAGATATCCATTTATTTTTTCCATCTCTTTTTAGCTTTAATTTTCCGCTTCGACAGCTTTGGCCATTTCGAGGACCTACTTGGTTCCACGTGGATTCTAAACTATCAGTACTGTAATATTGTGAAGAAGAAAATGTAGTTAGAGAAAGTATGTATAATTCTAGAAGAGATATCAAAAAGAAAATTCAATATAAGATACAGTTCTTATAAATAACCGAATCCGAATTTCCTAAGAAAAAAAATCCAGTATCCAATGAATACGACTTCCGGTAGACAAGACACTTCCTATTATAGGAATACATGCAGGTGTATCACAGTGATTCTAAAATTCCACTATACTTATCTGCATTTCTGAGAGTTTTCTATTCAACCTTAACACATTGTACGCCGGTCCCGTGATAATGCGGGATATCAAATATGTGATTTTAGGATTTTACCGATCAATATCAGTTATATTATTTTATCTTGAGGAAAACGGTAAAGTGGACAAAGAAGACAATAATATTCCCTTTAAATTGTGCATTACTTAACACTTTCACAACCGCATGTTTGCTCAGTGAAAAGTCGCCAGAGGCCGGCAATATTTTTGAAGAAATACTTTGCCGTCCGCACTATTTATAAACATTTCTTCGCTTGAAAAAGACTTTACGTAAATATATGAAATAATTCAACATTATTATATTATATTCCTTTGTGTACAATATACCTTGTTGGCTATCAATAAGGAAAAATTGAAATGTATTTCGTGAAAAAGTATTCAGTCCCTAGCGATAGTATTCAGTCCCTCCGAAGCGTTTCGAGATAGACTCTTTAGTAGTCAAAAGCTTTTACGCAATACAATTTTGTATCATTTAAGCATCTGACGTTCTAAAAAGTTTTGCAATTGGCTTGCCAATGGTACCACGTGGGAGTCACCGGCAAATAACGACTGGCCTATCAATGGCACCCCATTAGTGTCACCGGCAAACAACGTTTGGCCTGCCGATGGCACCAGGGTGGTGTCACCGGTTGTGAAAGTGTTAATGTGTTTAAATTTATGTTGAATTAAATAGTAACATTATCAAATAAAATAAATTTGATAGCAGATATTTAGCCGGCGTACAATGTGTTAACACTTACAATTAGTCAACCGAATGGAGAGATCTCTCCGTTCCATAGAAAGACAGTTGATAACCGAACTAGATCTTCCATTGCTATCTTACGAGTGTAAAAATCCCGCGCCAGCGAGGAGCCGAGCTGAACATTTTCACACCTGGCTTTCGTCAAGAGACAATTCCTCTAGCGAGGGAGGAAGATGACTCTCACCCTTACGGGGCCTTTTCGGGGAAAGGAGGTCCTCAAAGGACCCTGGAATGATAGCAAAGAAATCGTCACAGAGAGTCGTCGTCTTTTACATGTCGAGATAAGAGCTGGTTACGCTATTGAGAAAACTACTACTGTTTGTTGTATGAACTCAGAACGAGATTATTATATATTGTATTTAACCTTTTAGTATTAACTCTTTGAGGCACAGTGGAATGAAAAGTGTCCCACCTCTTTGATGCGTGAAGATGCATGGTGGGACATTTTTTGTCCCACCTCGAAAATTTATATTATTATATGACTTTATCAATAAATATAAACCGACTTTATTCAATTAAAAGAAGAAAAAAATGTATGTGCAACATGGGTCATTTTATTTTTGGAATTCTTGTGCCTCAAAGAGTTAAAGTAAATATGTGGATCCTACCTTTAACGTCGCCGCGCCGAAAGTGCGAACATTAAACGCGCGCATTCTTCAGCATTCGGAGCCAAATTTTTTGTCTCAAAAACGATGTTGTGACATTGTATTTAGAAGCAAAACGATTTGTGTTCATGACTTTGTCATTAACGTATTTTTATATAGCACTTATTTTAACTTGTGGTTTCATTTTTGGAGCGGGTGACTATAGTCACCCGTCGGGTATAGGAGGCATCTTGTGACCGGTGATTATAGTCACCCGTAGTAGTGAAAGGGCTAAGAAAAATTATAATTTAGTCATCAAAAAGTTCCGTCACCCGACGCAGTGCTGTATCGTTTATATGTAATTAAAGTCAGATTTTGCCGCACAGAGAAATATCCGGATCAAAATTCAGCCGTGCCTAAGAGGTTAACAACTAATCTATATACGTCCATAATTTGTATATACAGAAAAAACTCGTGTCTTATAAGACTGTGCGTTAGTTCTGAAAATTGTGCGGCGTATAGCGTACAGTTTGGTTTTTCTCGGCGATCACTAAGTGTTAATATTCCTACAACCCTAATATTCAAGCATGACGGTGATTCAAATTCAGACCTACTATATTTCGCAGACCAGATCCACCTTTATCATTGCAATCACAGTCCTTTCTAAATGAGCTATCACTGCATACAGCTATGTCATCGTCAGGTCGGTAGAATTTGCGAAACCTAATTATACCTTACCAACTCTAACGCAAGGTGCTAAAGAGGCAGTAACGGGTAGATATTGTTTAGCAAAGTGTCGGAACCGGCAGTGTCACTGGCCTGTGCCGAAAAGAAACTGATTAGCGCCTGCGTACTAGGACGAAGGCAAATATTTGGACGTTTCTTCCTCCCTCGTGTCGACGGTATCCATGACGACGTGCCCTAAGAGAGGACCAGGAAGAACGACCGTAGAGGAGAAGGAACACCAGGGTCGAACGAACGTCCGGCAAATATTTGCACGGCGTGGCGGGTTTGCGGAAAACCAGTGTGCCAGCGGCCAGCCAGACGCATTCGAAAAGAATATCTTTCCTCCCCACTATTCTCTATATGGATGTGTATTTTGTATGGGTGTTGTACACAGACAGAGACACGACTCTGAAAACGGTTAAAATTCGTGAGCGTGTCGTTTGGAATCTCTAAAAAAAAAACGGTTGAATTTTTCCCCATCGACGCAGAACTCGTGATCCCGAAGCGTTTGTAGAAGAGAACCCCTCGAGTATCCGGTAACTCTCGACGAATTGTCGGTCCGCAAAAAGGTTTCTATGGGTGAGTTTGCTACGGTGGAATCTGTGCAGTGTCAAGAACCTGACTATGTCTAATCGTCAGAGTTTTATGGAGTTTTTGTTTCATCTTTTAATTATAGATATATCTTAGAGGATTTGTATTTTTTAGCGGACTATTGTATAAGTAGTGTTTAAATGAGTAAAATTCGAGTATTTGTCAATTTGAAAGAGTAAACCTGTTTAGAGAATTTTTTAACTGGTAATTCGTGACGAATTGTTCGCCGATAAAAGTGTTTGCAACGATGATCTTGCTATGGTGAAATTTGTGCAGCTTGAAGAGTCTAAATATGTCTAATCTTGAGAATTTTATGGGTTTTTTGTTTCATCTCCTACTTATAGTCAGTTGGTCGACGATTGATAATTTAAATGGGCTTGTAAAGAAATAAAAGCCGAATATCTACCAGATTAAGAGAGCAAACTTGTTTGGCGCACTTTTTAATGTAATAATAAAGGAATGTTTATTGTTTTTATATATTTCCGATGCCTCCGGAGATTCATGATTTTTAGAAATGATGATAAAATTCCTACAGACGATGGCGGGGAGATACAAACTTACAATTAGATTCTCTAATTGAGTTTCAGAGTCTATCACGATAGATATCGTACTACCTCGAATACTTTTCATTTTAAGTTCTTCGTTGAAGTTCTAATCGTGTTTCACCGTTCTTGTTTCGCGAGCACTCCCATTAAACCAATCAGTGTGTGTAGATGCGCATTTACAAAACCTCACCACGAACGAGTGATAAGGATATTATAATTTCACGGGGAGAAAATTACATTCAGCCACGAAGTCTTCCTCGAATCCTACTTCATCGGGTTTCCAATTAGCTGATAAGAAGTCAAATACTCGGCGGAAAAATGCAGGATTAAAGTGCTCAGAGATTTGGCGAACTTGTTAACCATTTTGCTACTAAAAGGATAATCAGAGTTATCCACCTTTGAGGATAGTCCTTAGAAAAAGAGACGTTACAGTCACCCGCAGAAATGTCTTCGTGTGGATGAAAAATTTTCTTGTTTGTCTAAAAATTAAATGCTTACTTATTTGAACGTTTCAGTGAAGTTCAAATAATACTGGTAATGTTACTTGCACAAATTTTACAGTAGAAGTAATGGTGACGGTACTTTAACACTTTCCCGACCGGTACTTTTTAACATCCTACCCACTTCTGATCGATCACTTGGATGAAAATATTCCCCTGATACTGATATCTCTTCGAAAATTGCAAAGTTTCTTCACTGAGTCCTTGGCATAGTTAATCGCAATGAAAAATAATAATTTATTAATTGCCGTAGCGACCAATTAATAAGTTAAAAGCCCAAAAGTGTTGGGCCTGAAAACTCGATTAATCGACTACCGGTCGGTAAAGTGTTAAGTAATTCTGAATATTCCGATATTGGTGACTAATTGTAGTGTTGTATTCTTAAATAGAAGATATTAAAAATCAAGGTGCTGTTATTTTTTCAAATTTTTCTGCACAATACTGTAGAATCGTTAAACAGAAAGGGAGACGTGGTAACCCACACAAGCAGGGTGTTTGCACTGAGTAGCTTAACACCGGAGATCTGAGTTGGCGCGGTACCACTGCTCTATATAGCATCTCTCCCTAATAATAATTGTTTTCCATCTCTTCTTTTCCAAAGTTCTTTTATAAAATTGCTCCCATACAAAATGCACGGGCGACAGTTTCAACAATAACAACGTAAATTAGCTTCATCAGATTTTGCCTCTGACAAAGTGACAAAATTCGTTGAACTTAGAAATTATAAACTACAGATTACAAAATCAACCATCAATTAACAAAAACTCTCATTAGAATCACCAATTTGGTCATTCATTACATTCATTGTCTATGATCGAGAATAAACTCGAAAAAAGACGCCCAGAAGGAACATCAACACAATCACAATCTCAAAATGTCGAACAACCCGCAAAGTAAAATTCTGATCGGCATCTATGTGAAAATCATCGAAAAGCACGTCCCGAATAAACCATAGCGCATAGAATTTTTCGGTATCCGGCCGATGGCCGAGAAGATAACGAGCCCCTGCGGTGAGAAATTACAGGGTCCCAAAGCGCCAGGATTAAAGGACAAAAGAGCAGGCAGACGCGGGAGCGAAAACGCTGATCGAGGATGCTCGTTAAGTATATCCAGTGTGCGTGCTGCCAAGAGCGATAAGTAATACCACGGCCGATTGTAAGCCTTCGCCCCGAAGGCAATTTCACGGGGCGGAGAAGCGAGGAGAGAAATGTTCGCAGTCACGGAAGAGGAGTCATGGAAACGAAATGCTCCGATCTGCGCCCGCGATGTAGAAGCACCAACGCCAAGGGAAAAGAGGGGGGAACACGACAAACTGCCAAGCCTAATGCCAATTAGTGCCATTCTCCTGTACGAGCAGCTCCAAGGGGACTTCAAGAGGCTTCCTCGGACTTTCTTTTTCCCTCCTTCCACCTTCCACGGAGGTTTACAAAGCGGTTAGGTGTATTTATCGCGCTCTATACATACTACGCGGCGTATATATACGTACAAGTTCACATGCAAAACGTACACGAGTTAGTTTCGCGTATCTCTTTTACTCTTCACGTGACGGTGTGTGTGTGTGTGTGCAAGCGCATACCGCGTCGCGATGTCCATCCTTCGTTGCAGAGTATCCTCGTGCATTATTCGAGGCGAACGTGCACGAAATACTTATGTACTCGCACATACCGCTCAAGAAGTGCTTATACGCGCCAGAGTAACTCGTCGGTACAGGCTCTACACGCACACCGACCACTTTTCTCCATTCTTCTCGGAAGCAGTTCGATTTTATAAAGCCGTGACTAACGAACCGTGAAAATCGTAGACGGTCCTCCGGCATCGAACGATCCGGTCGAAATGCGCCGTTCGTTTCTCCTTTTTTCTTGTCCTCCCCTTTTTTGGGTATCCTTTCCGGCTAACAGGGTCGTGTACGACTACCAGCATCAGAAACGGTCCCCCTTCGTTTTCTGCTGACGCGGTGAGTACGCGTATTTAATTAGACACGCGATCGCCTTGAACGAAATCGTGCGTTAAAGAGTTACGGTAGCTATGGAGGAAGAAAAGAAAAAAATTGCACGCGCATGTAATTGCGGTCCAAGGAGAGTCTCTGCACTAACGATGATAGACGTGTTCGAGATGCACGTCTGCTATTATTCTTTGCGGTGTGTCGATAGACTTATTAGGTATTGCGAGAACTCTCGGGTCCGATTCGATATGCTGTCGTGTAACGACTTCTCGAGTTGCTCGGTACTTTAGTTGCTGATAGGTTAAAACGAGAAGAAATGTCTACTTGACGCGTTATAAATTTACAATACGATGCTGTATCGATACGATCTGAACTTACGTTAATTTCGATGCCACTTGTAATACACTAACAATACAGCACGTATGAAAGATAGACTGCATAAAATTATAATTACACGTGAACATGTAAAAAGATCCGGTATCAAGTAAAACTCATTCGAACGTGTACACTTTACCTGCATACCAAGAGCAAACGCATTAACACGCCTTTTGCGGCAAAGCATTTAAACGAATCGGTTTCTCTCCACTCAACTCTGAGGCCAATACGAGAGGTAATTCGGTTCCTGGGAAGTGCTCGGATTAACCGGCATGGAAACGATGGAGGAATAAATGTGGAAACGAGAGAACTGCCCGAGTCCCGTACGGAAGGAGACGGTTCTCGGTCGAAGGAGTTAAAAGGAGAAACGAGGGACGAGAAGGAGGTAATTTGAGAGTTATTCGAGCCCGGAATAGGATGAGGAGGAGGTGGAAGAGGTAGAGGAGGCAAAGGCCGAGTTCCATTCCACTTGGAAACGCATGCAGACGTAAACACAATCGCTCTGGCACAATGGGTTATGTTCGGAACACTCGAGAACCCCCTTGTAAGTCGGCTGAAACGGACAGTGTCTGAGAAATCTCAAGAAAGACAGGACGAACGTTGTGCCCGTCGGCTATCTGTACCTGGTACAGTCAAAAGACAAATAATTTGTCTGAAAAGCGTTACAGAAAGGCAAACAGAGATAGGCGAAAGAGAAAGGAAGAAATGGATACGTAAAATGTGAATAGAAGGGAAGAAAAACACGTCTCTCTTACATGGAGAGCGTATAAACACGTTTCTGCGACGGAGAAATATTTATTGGACATAGATGAGAAATGCTTCACGATACGTCTCCCGGTGTACGCTTCGGGAGGAAACTTTCACGAACGAGAGCCAGGTACAATGAAAATACATAATTCACGACGTGACGCCGTTCGGGCGAGAAGACGGAGGTGCGCTTTTATCGCATAGTTTGTACTAATTAACTCTGAAACGTGGAAAATACATTCTACACTTTATTAACTTTTTGATCCACCGAATGTGTTCTGTTCATTATATTAACACGGGTATGTTTTAAATATGCCTCGAATTTTACTCTGTCGAGTTGTTAATTAATATGTTAAAAGAAAAAGGGGGCCAAGTGTATTAAAATTTGAGATGGACTGTTTGATTTACATTTATGCGTTGCGCATAGAAGCGATGGAAAAATGAGAAATAAATTTTGTAATAATACTGGACACTTAATTAACAAATGTGGGCGAGTAGAATTATCAATATTTGTATGGCAACAATTTTGAGGCTAAGAATATATTTGGTAGAATAAAGATTCGAATTTATTCTTATTTAATAAAATGGAACGTATCACAAATGTAATAAGTATTTAACACTAGAACTACCGGCGTTAAATCTATTAAATTTCAATATATTAAATATGTACTTTGAAAACAGAGGAATCAAAAAACCGAAAATAAAATGGATTCGGTGATTTATGTTTTTCTAGATTGACGCAGAATATTTATTCCACGACTCTCTTGTAGACTTAAAGAATTTTTGGAAAAAACTGTGTACCAGTCATTTTGACTAGTTCGGTAGTTCTCGTGCTAATAACGATGTAGAATTACGCGCCGTTTCTGAGAACTCCGTAGACGATACAGAAACGGGGAAGCAATTTCGATAAATAAAGCTGTAATCACACTAAATATAATGGGTTACATGACAAACGAAGAACCGTAAAAAGCCAATGTATAACTCAACCTTTTGCACTCCTAATAATTTTTACTATGAGTTACTCCAGGATTATTTACACATTTTGAAAATCTAGCTTTGTCATTAAAAAGGATACGTATACAATTTAAAATTGTGTTTGACAATATGAAAAAATGTAAAAATATATCGGATTTTTCTAATAACAGAATTACAAGCTTCTATAACAATGTCGCTGCAGCGGCGTCAAAGAAGTGCAAAAGGTTAATATTATAAAAACCTTCCGATAACTCTGCATAAGGTAAAAAACAATTAGAATAAATTTAACCTCTTGGCTAATTAAGAAATTACATCAAAGAATAATTCATCATAGCATAAATAATAATACCAAGCATCCCAACCGACTACATCCCGCATAGAAGATGGTATAAAAATAATCATAAAAATGAACTTAATAAAATAACAAGTTCCCACAAACTCCGTAGACGCGCAGAAACGAGAAAACAATTCGCGACAAATAGGCTCGTAATTAAGAAAAGACGCCAGGGAAGATTGAAAAGAAATACCAGAGAAAACGAACTCGCCTTGGGATTTCGAGTAGGACACTCCTCGTTGAAACGGAAGACAGAAGGGTGGCAAAGTAACCGCGAGGGACATCGGATAAGACACTCCAGCCCTCCTTTACTCTCCCAGTGGACCAATTTACGGCACCCCGAGGACTCGGGTATTACGCTTCACGCTGGAGGGTTCGTTTCTGGCTATTGTTGCGCCAGTCGAGGGATTATTTGGTCGGAGAAAATGGGGAGGGCTGCTTTCCAGTCGCAGTCGTTCGCCTCTTTCGTTCGGCTACCCCCGGATTATACGTCCCTCGAGCACCTGCCGTCGTTGAATCGTTTCGCCTCCGTCCTTTTTATATAGCGAGAAAGCAATACCAAAACATGGACTGGATTGGTATAAATCATTCGATCGATTCGTAGCCCACTTGCAACGCGTCATCGATATGCAATTTAACTCGATACGAAAGGGAATCGAGCGGAAGGGAAGCGGAACTGACTATTTGGCCTTGGATGGAATATATGTTTTGGGAGTGATTTAAATAAAATTGGACGTTCCAGTCGTAATGGTAATAGCTGTTGATGTAGGAAAATGTAAGGAAGAGTATAATTGAAGATTAACACATTGTTGACTGGAAATTTTACTCAGAAGTTAACTCATGTTACCGGCTATTTTTTCATAAACTTTGCACATATTTGATATGTATATATTATAGTTTATATGTGTTATGTATTTTAGTATTTTTTTGGTGTGGTAAAATTTGAATAGGTAATGTAAGTGCAATGATGAATTAACTAACTCATCACTGGTCAACAATGTATTAAAACTGTAGATTCTAGGCGAAATGAACATATTGGTTAACATTGGTTGATTGGTTGAATGTACTAAGGTGGTCAGAATGATTTGCACTAAATCTTTGGAAACTGCTTTTAAAATGTCTAACACTGCTTTTTTATCAATTTTCTACATCTACCTTGAAGACGGTGAGCGATTGAATCTCTAATTCATTTGGCCACTTCATTTATTTTTTTAGAAAGATATATTCGACAAATTTAAATATATTGAATTAATCGTCGATAGACACGGATTTACAAATGTGCCGCCTATAGACTAAATCAAATCATCGCCGACGATGCTCATCACCGACGATGCTCATCACCGACAATTCTTTTTTAGTGGACGTTGAAAAAATGCTATTTTTAAAAATTTGCCGCCATAGGCTATAGCCTTTCTAACCTATTTTGAACCCCACTGATCGTCGATAGATCTAATATTACAATGGAAAGAGGCAAGGAAAAGAAATATAATTTCTTACTAACTGCTGATTCTAGACAAAATTACTATAGAGAATAAAGATAAAATAAAGAACAATAATAGTCAAACGATCACAGTAGCGAAAGCTAAAAAAACAATACTGAGTAAAAACAAGAAGAAAAGGAAGGCAGAGTGAGAGTATTTCCTCGTAACTCCATTAAATACAATTACTGAAAGTAGATCTCTACAGGCAGACGATGTTGATCGATTAACTAATAATCTCTTTCTCTTTCGGAAGGCAAGCACATCGCCGTTATCTACGTAAATCGTGCATCTTATCGGTAACTGTTTCCAGGGATTCGACGGCACTATTCTGCGCCAGAAGAATCGTCCTTTTATGTTCTCTCGAAGTTCTTATCGGAAACGATCCACCCTTCCTCTTTCTCCTTCTTTCATCCTCATCCTCCATTCTCTCTCTTTCTCTCTTTTTATGACACTTCGATACGTTCCCTCGATACGACGGCCCTTTTTATCGAGAGATTTTTACGGTCGTACGTTTCGTATACAATAATACGAGAAGCGCCATAAGTGAATCTCGAGGGTACCGGTTGAGAGAGCAATAGCAGAGACAATATGTCGCGTCAGAGACAATTCCGCTCGAAAAGTAATACACGCCCCAGGTATCGAGCGGATCTATAGAAAAGATACAATTTGGCGATACTCCATCGAGTGCATTCGGGTGCTCTTTTCCAATACAGCGCATCACGCGAAACGATTTTTTCCGGTCGCCGCGCTCAGACCGGTAATTGTATCAACGAACAAACAGCACCCGGCATCGAATACGATAAAATCACCGAACGCGACGTTTCTATCGTATACCTGCTAACAGGTATGGGAAAAAGTAACAAATTTAAGGAAGAATTTGCCGAAAAAAAATATTGTATGCATGCAGATAGTGTTAACTGAGTAGAATATTGGAGAAATCTACGACAACGTGGAAGTTAATAACGCTAGGTGTTCTACTATATGTGTAGATACAATTTTAAACTTTCTATTGTAGTAAGGGGTATTAAATAGTCAATAAATTCACTGCACAGATTAACAAAACAAAACGAGAGTATATGTATATTTAGATAAATGAAAAATATCGAGTAATATAACAATGATAATAATAGTAATAATAATAATGGTATTAATAATAGTGAATAAAGGTGTTAATAAGTGTAACTCCAACGGCAGTCGCTAGCATAGTTGTTTAAATTAAATGTAAACTTAAAATATCAGGCTCAGGCTTACTTCATACCTTCGACTCTTAAGAATTTTTCTCTTAAAGGGGCACTACACTATAAAAACAATTCCTATGCGGACAGCCGCAGTAAACATAAATATACAATCTTTATTAACACGAAACCTACCGACGATTAATTCAATATATAATCGTCAAATAAATCTGTCTCAACCAAATAAGTGACAAGGGCAGAAAGCTTGACAAATTCAATCACAGTCTCCAAAATAGCCGAATAAATTTGAAACAAAAATACTGGAAGTTTCTGAAACATTTATAAAAAATGCATAGCAAGTCATTTCGACTACCTTGGTAGATCTAGTATTAAATTTTCAATATAAAAAATATATCTCAATTACCATAAACCACATTTAAAAAAAAATGTTTTCAACGAAATAGTACCCTAATATTTAGTACCTGAAAATAGAAACGCATTGAACTTTGTAGTATAGAAATTCTACATTGTTCTCTTATTATATGTTACAATTGTTCGTATCCTCTTATTGCTTCTTTTCTTTTAAAGCAAATAGCCCAAGAAGGCTATGCAGGCTCTGAGAAAATAATCTGGTCACCCCTGGGCCGGATTGGAACCCAGGGGCCTTACGGTCGCTGAGCGACTGCTCTTAACACCTGAGCCATTGAAGACCCTCGTGAACATAATACTTTTCCAGGCCATCCCCGACCACTCGACGCAAAACGACCGGCTACGCTAAACCGTACGCAGCAACATAATATATATCCGTTTAAATAGGGTTATTGTAGCAACGGGAATAAACCATAGGATTCGTAAAAGGCGACTCCGAAATCGAATCCCCTAGCCGTCATTTCTGGCAAATTTTTCCCACGTGGGATGCGTATGGTAGCTACCTTGACTATGAACCTACCTAAGCTAAAGGTCCTTGGCAATTTAGCAATAGAGGTTGTAAAAATATAACGCCCGAGGAAAGTCAACTAAAATTTTGGTGGTAATAAAAGTGTAATAACCGTCAATAATCTTTGGTGACCCTGAAACTTCTGGGACGTTACGAGCCGTAAGGAAGGTAAGTATATTATCCTATTATAATTACAAATACTCGGCCCTCGTATTTCATCGTTTCGTTTTAGGCTTCATACTCGTAGTTTAAATGTTGAAATTAAATTTCTTTTTCAAAACAAAATTAACACTAGAACCACCAAGAAAGTCAAAATGGCTGGTTCTCCATTTTTTCCAAAAATTCTTCAAATGTATTGGAGAGTTATAGAATAGATATTCTACGTTCATTGTATAAACATAAATAACCTAATTGATCATATTTTCCACTTCTTAATTTTTCTTATTTTGAAGTAGTTATTTAGTATAATTAAATATAAAACTTGTAATGCCGGTAGTTCCAGTGTTAACGTTCTTTGCTGAGAATGTGAGCTGCAACTGTTCACGTTCTGCAGTTGAACATGATTTCAAGCAGTTGCAAATACACAGTTCAATTCAAATCGAAAGTCGAGTCAGAGACTTTATCTCGCAAATTAAGGATTTCAATAAATTTAATGAATTCCGTAGAGAAAATTGTATCTATTGGATTTTACGTTTTTGCAATATAATATCGACTTACAATTGCAAAGTATCGAAACTTTTATTCTAAACATGTTTTCGAAGCGATCATTATTTCAAAAATATTTGATCGAATCAATTAAAACGTACGATGTAGTGTACAAATTCCCGGTGCTTGCGTATCTTTTCTAAAATTTAAATTCTCGACGATGAGATAGAAGCGGCTGCAGAATATGATAAAAACACCGACAAAAGACAGCGCGGCGCGTCATTCCAATGCAACTGGTTAAATCCAACTCCTACAGCGGGGAACGGAGAAATTAAAACAATCACCCTCGCCTCCCTTTCACCCTCCCCTTTCCCTCGCGAGCCAGAGGCAACACCGTGTAATTACGCCGAGCGAGAGCACGAGATCGCGATTCTGCTCGGCCAGGAAACGTATAATGGGAGTATAATGCGTGAAATTTACCGGGCGCATCGGCATAATGGACGACGTGACGCTCAAGATATCACCGTGATTCCGTATTTCCGTGCCGCCGTCAGCGCGACGCGATGCGCCTCGCTTGTCTGCTTGTCCGACTGTTTCTTTATTTTTTCGCGTCATCGCACCACAGTGGAGACTTATCGAAAGAATTTTCACGATGGAACTATACTTGTCGCGCAAGGTTTTTAAAATTGGCGCAAAATTCTTCTTGCACGATGTACTCCTTATAATCTTGATAACTTGAGAAACTTAAGGTTATTGGTCTAGAACCGTATTAGTCTTTAACGGTTTGTATTTTTTTTAATGGAAAAAAAGATTTCGAGTTTGAAAATTATTTTTTTTAATTTTTACACAAAACTGAATAATATTTCATTAAATTTTTCACACTATTAATAATTAAAAATTAAAAATTAAATGCTACTCGATGATCGTATTATGTGTCATATAATAAATTTGGCAACAACGCATGGAAACGTATATGCATATATATTATGTTCATCCATAATTAGTGTATTGTAAACAAATAATTTTATTTTTATTTCCTTGTCAAATTTTTTTATAACCATAGAATGGAAAATAAATATTATTATAAACGCAATTATATGTTGTCACGCTCAGTAGTAGATAAACTATATGTAGTTAATTTTTGAATTTCGCGCTTTTTATGCAGCGTTGTCAAATTTCTTTGGAGTCAAACATGAACCAAGCCTCTGTCCTGGCTGATGGTTGTCTCACTAGTTCTTCATTATTTTGAATAAATATTGGTCTAAAATTACACGTGAATGTATATGTTTTACAATTTTTATAGTAATTAAAACGGTTAAAGTTTTGAATAATAAGTTTTTTGAACATTTTTGAATAGCCAATTATGTGAAATTTCAATAAATAGGACATTTCCGGCAAGTTCTCTCATTTACCATGTATTAAAAGTCGCATTTTTAATATTTAATTATTGAAAAACTATACGACCAATATTTTTCAAAAAAATCAGTAAAACGTATGAGCTGTATATAAATAACATATAAAAATTCTAGAATTTTATCTATACATTGTTCTAAAGGGCAAATAACCTCAAGAACAAGAAACTTGAACTTAATAACTTCAACTTAACACTTGGCATGCGGGTACACTTCGCCGCAGACTTAAGCGTGCAGCGGGCGCTTTTCGTGAATCTCGTGGGAGTTTGGTCATTCAGTCGATTAATTTGATAAATATTCAAGACTTTATTACATTTATTGTAACATATACATAGATATAACACTCCAGTTGGCTTGAAATTTGGATTTGAGCTTTACCAATCTCGTCGCCACAGCTGGTATCAAAATCTTTAGGTCATCTTAATTTTTCTATCTTCATTTTGTATAGAATGTAGAATATAATGGAATTAAAAGTAATAACGAAAGTGGTGCAAGACCAAAGTTTGAAAAATTGAGAAACTTCTCACTTTGACACCGCTACAAAAAATGTCACCTGGCTCATGCATATATCTCAACCACAGTGGCACGAGATCGACCTAATCTACGCCTGTATGTTTCTCGAGGATGCAAGCAAAGCCGTGGAAGCCAAAAATGACATAACAAAACTAAACGAACGTCTCCTCGTTAGCTCGACACCGACGAGCTTGACACAGCTTACACCGTGCCAAAAGTCTTTGAGGCTCAAAGTCGAGCGATTACCGCTTCGTTAGACGGACACCGGATCGCCGGACAAGCGTCTGAGTTTTCCAACGCGTCAGCGTACGACAGAATTCGAGGAATTCGTCTACGTTTGTTAAAAACGAACAGTGAAGAAGCAAACTGCGTCATTCCCTCGAGTTCATACGGTTTCCGAATTTTTTTTTCCAGTTGCGCCAATGGAACACGGACATTTGTGCTTTCGTGCAAACACGTCGATTAAAAGTATCAATATTTGCCGAATCGCCGGGTCCAGCGCGAATGTGCATCACAGTTTGCAGAAGGTTATGCTGCCCTTCCTAATACCGCGTGCGCGCAGAGTATTCCGCCAGCAGTGACTCTTGCAGCTAAATCAACTTTGTCGAACCTTTCGTCCATTCTTTTTTTTTCTGTCTGTCGTCTATATCTCTTTCTCCTTTTCTCTCTCTCTCTCCATTCGAGTTCCTTTTTTCTCTCCGTCTCTATCTCTCTACGCGCTCGACAACGTCGCCCTTTTCCGCACATTGTCACAGTCAGAAGCAGAGGAAGGGAGGAAAGGCAGACGGAGGTAGAGCACCATGGCTCTTTCACGAGAGAGCATCCTCTTTGCTCCCTTTATCTTTTTCTGTCTGCCGTATTCTCGGTCTCTCTTTCCCCCTCGCTGCTCACCACGTGCTACAATATCGCCGGGCCGCATCCGGTGTAACGCCTGTTATTAGGGATGGGCCAGATGAAGCTTTCATTATTCTATCCGAGGGTCCCTTTCACCCGACAACACCGTTATAACGCAAAGTAATGGCTGATTTTTTTTTTCTTTCGCTTTCGCGTCTAATTATTATGATTATCTGGTCGAGCAACGTATAATGGCAGGAGGAATAATACAATTTTTCGCACCGCGAACGATCTAGATGCGTTCGATATCGTCGTGAAACGTAGAAACTTCAAATCTCCGTAACATTACGATTCTGTTAATTTCCGTTCGTTCGTGGCTACAATTACCGTGCGAGTATAAGCGATTCATGTGGTACGATAAAGAAATCACGCTCTCTCTTCGTCGTGTCGTTTATGGTATTACAGTTCATCGAGCGAGAAGAATTCGAGGGAATAAAACAGCGTGAAAGCACGCTTCAACGAGTACGATGGCTCGTACATCGTTGCGGGTCTCGTACGATCAACGAGACGCTTTAATCGTACCGGCTATTAAAGTCGGACATGAAATCCGTAGCCTGAAGGAAGACGCAAAAAGGACTCACCTTCTCGTAGCCTCGTCCTTCTCGATTCACGGATCAACGGCTTCGTATCCGTGGCGAAATGAACTGCCTTTTGCGCGCGGTCCAGAACTAACCTCGAATTCGTGACGGGTTTTGCGGCAACGGTTTGGCGCGCCTCGATATCTCGAAATCGTCGTTTCGAGATACGAGAGAGTGCGCCCTCTCGGAGAAACACGTGTATGGATGCGCGCACACGTAGCAGCTTTCGTGTGCACAGTCTCGCGAGTTTTCAAGCAATTCGGACTCGTTGGAGTTTCAAAACGCTTCGATAATTAACCCGTTGCCCTTTAAGTGTGCCTCTCGGGGTTACGGAAGTTTATATTAGCCTTATCTGCAGATTGGCTTGACGATAAATGAAAAGCTTTGCATTGCACACGTTAATGTCTTTGGTATTATTTAGTGAATAGCTTTATGTTACGTTACTTAAATCTTTGATTTGGAATTTAACTTTGAGGTTTTAAACAATAGTGGATTTCTAAATGGCGGTAAATTTTGAAAGACGATATTTTTTCAAGCGGCCACTAAAAACGGATTGTTGGTGATGAAGATTACGGCGGTAAATCCAGACGATTTGATTTTGCCTATAAGTGGTACATACACATATGTAAATCCGCCTCTGGTTTTGAAGCTAAATAAACTATTTAATTTTGCATTGAAATGGATCGATTTAAAATGGTTGGGTTACTGCAACACTTTTCTTTGAAAGCTCATACGGGCGACACTCCTTTTTTCACTTAGGAGGTGAAATACTGTTTTATGTTTTTGCAGAATAAACGTAACAATTTTAATAATTGACCTTGACAATTTTTCAATGCAGAAAGTTAACTAAAGTTTGCAATTCTGGCGAAGTTTGTGAGAATAGGTTAAAAAATTGTTGGCACTGAGTTTCAATAACGAAGAAATTTATAATATGCAGAGTGAAATGAAGATCAATTGTAAGCTAAATAATAGAAATATGTTTATATTTATTTATCTACTTGAAGAAAATCATGTTTTTGCGATTATATTTAATTATCCGTGTAATTGTCATTCTACAGTGTCTTTATCGTGGAAGTAATTGTTTGAACTCGTTGGCAGCTTTCATGCAATTTTCTAGTCGCTGTAGCGTATTCTTCATGCTCAAGAAATAGTAATGTTTCAAAGCTGTCAAAACTTGCAAACTCTTACATACTTCAAGAATTTCAAAATTTCCAACAGATTCCGACATCTAAATAATGGAGAAGGCGTACAATATAAAGATAAAAATAGAGCCCACATATTTTAACGATATTTAATTATGTATAACCACTCATGTATTATAATAATTATACACTTGATGTACCTAATTGTAAATTTAAATATTAAATGTATGTTAAACCAATTATTAGCTCAAGCAATAAATTAGAATTAATTAAGTCCATGTGTTTGTAATAAAGCAATATTACCTACTTATATGTTTAACTACTACTGAAATATATTTAAATAATCTTTGAGAAGACTATTCGCGAAAAATAAGTTGGAAATTTAACACAAAGCTGACCCAAAGGCTGCCGATTTTCACATTTAACGGAAAACGTCTACCTAGCTTTTGTGACCTGCAATGGAACGGGGCCTTCAGGAGTCCTGGCACGAAATGAAACACGTGGCCTCCTCCTTTGAAATGGCTACTTTCTAAAATTCCAAAACTTTGCTGTTGCAGCTGCAGTAAAAAGATTTTTCCTATTCTCGGCAATATCGACATTTCAATTAGAATAAGATACAGATTTTCAATAGTTGTAATAATCCCCATTGTTATTCTATGAATCACTGTAAAAATTGTGAGATATCGATGAAATGAAATTATTCAGATTCTTACATCATCTCAAACAAGTTAAAATATCGTGATCACTTTAAAAATTATAAAAACAATTTTGTGCTGACCGAACAATGTTTCAGAGAGCGAAATAAGCAAAAATCGCTAATCTGGCGAATAAGCCGCAAGAAAACAAATTCTCTATTCTAATCTACGATGTAAATATAAGGCCGGATGATGTAAAGCTTTCGGAATCGTACAGTATTTTATTAACACTAGAACTACCGGTCTCAAATCTATCATATTTTAATAAATGAAATAAGTGCTTTGAAAAAGGGGGAATCGAGCGGCGGAAAATTTGATCGATTGGATAATTTATGTTTATTGATATAGACGTAGAATATTTATTCTATGACTCATGTAAACTTGGAGAATTTTTTGAAAAAATTGTGTACCAGTCATTTTGACTGGTTTGGTAGTTCTAGTGTTAATTTTAATATTTCTACTTAACCCTCTATAGTCCAAATTTTTCGTGGTATTTGAAGATCAGTTTCACGGTAGCATAATGAGAAAATGCTGGAAGTACAATTTTAAATAATAAATTAAAGCAGATTTTTAAACATTGAATTGTAAAGAATTTCAGGATTTTCACGAGATAAATTATAATATTTGGCAAAGTTAGAAATTTATTTTTGAAGAACAGAAGCTTCGACGTGTCTTGCGTTACTTCAAAGTCACAGAGGCCCATAGAGTGTTAAGATTGATAAAAGAGCGGGAGATTCTTTCCCACAAATGTTGCAACCGAATGAAACTTATCGGAAAGTATCTTTTACTACACTTAATACAAACAAATATATTTAGGAAAATATTTCTAGAAAACTATAAAAACAAAAAGAATAATTTAATTCACAACTAATTGCTAACCCATCAGCGAGTATACGTGTACTAACGCAGGTATTCGCGAACACAGGAGAAGCACGTGTAACCTATGCGCACACCATGATAAATGCTTGCATCGCGATGCACGTGACTGCATTAGCGGTGAACCGAGAGCGATGGAACTAAGTACGTGTACGTTATTATCGCGCTCGGTGCACCGCGAAGGTTTCTATTTCGATCTTCTGTTTTGAAGTGTATTCCTTAAATAAGAGTAAAACATAAAACGAATCGTGTTTCATAATCGTGGCGCGTACGAGAAAGAAATTCCGTGAGAAGTAATCCGATAGAGGTACGGGAAGGTGTTACACTCTGGTTTCTACGCCACTGAACGTGATCAGAATTGCGGAGCATGTGCAAGAACCCCTATACACGAAACTCAAGTCAACTCTGCTTCTAGGTGAGATCGCCTTACTAGGTACAAATCGCTCAAACCGCGCAACAACGGCGTAATACTACGAGAATTGCACGTGCGAAAATAAAACGTTACCGCGAGTCGATTGCACGGTCATTATGGTACGCGGAATCGTTTTACGGGATTAGAGTTTGTATCGGTCGGTCTGTTAAATTTTCATTTACTTTGCGCCCGTTTGAATCTTCTACCGAGAATATAAAATTATACGTATAAATTTCCGATGACGCGTAAATCTGTAGATAATAAAGGTTACGATTGGTTACTGATATTTTTATGAACTATAAAAACGAAAGAACATACAGAAACGTCGATGCAATTCGATCGATGATTGGTGATATTTGAGACGAATAAAAAAAATGTACGCATCCGAATTAACGTGGTTGTATAACGGAAATATCTATTAAAGTTCAGTAATATTATAGTCAGTGTAAAACGACGCAGTTTGGTGAAAATGTGGATTTAATTTGACTTACCGGGTGTCTAGCAGCAGCAGCGGCCACGGCAGCGGCGTTGATTCCACCACTGGGATACATATTTCCTCCGTGCGGCTTCCGACTGTTAGAAAATAGAATCACCGTCGTATGTCTCCTCAAATCACGTAAACACAACGCTTCATGTCACGCGGTTCACTAACGACGACGACGTTGACGATGACAACAATAACAATAACAACGACAAACAAAACACTCAATTCGAATCGCCCGCGTGGGCTACGAGGACGAGCGACCCTTTCGACGGCTCTGTCCGCGATTTTGTCGATGCAATTCGATCGAGAAGGTCCCCGCCTCGGTTGCGCGACGATGATCCATCGGTGTATTCGCCATCCGCCACTACCGCATTCTCATCGAGAATAATATCGGACACTTGAGACGTAGGTCATGTCACCACTTACTTTCGTCCTCTGTTCATTGAGGTTATACGAGACCGACGGCGAGTAGAATACCGTTGGGCACGTAGAGAACGTGGCGTGCCCTTTTTACGGTCGGTAAGGCAGAGAGATAACCGCGTTAAATGTATTCCCAGAGAAAGCTTCCTTCACTTGGTTTACCTTAAAACGAAAGAGAAGAGAACCCACGGTCTCCCCTTTCTCCCCCGCGTACACAACACCCGATGCGGGAACACTGTTACACAGAGACACTACACTTGGTTGTTTACGAGCCAAAGGGTGGCGCGCCGCCACTTTGAGGTTAAGTTTACCAACACTAGCACGCACGCGTCTTTTCGTTCGCGGAACACGAGAAAACTTTTCTGGCACCGATGCCACGTCCGAGGATTGAAAACGGTACAACGATTTGAAGAAACCGTAGGTTCGAACGACGTGAAAGCGAACACGGAACGACGAGCGTACGGACAGACACTAAGAACAAACCTCTCTCCACAACGGCCTCGGAGCGACTGATGGACGAGCGAGTGGTGGGGATAGTATCCCCTCCAATAGGATCTCGACGTTCCCCCACTCCGACAGCCCGTTACTCCGGAGTTAAACCCGCCAAGCACCCCCTCGAATGTCTCTCCTCGTTCTCGACGCTCGTATTAACCGGCGCGATAGCTCCTTCACAATTAAGTCGCGTTACGTAAGGGTCTCGAAAAGGCGAGCACGAAAATCACGGCTCGTTAAAACGTCGGTACGTCCTTCCTCTTTCTCCCTCTCGGTCTTTCTCACTCCTCTTTGCTGGCACTCTCTATTTCATAGCACCTGTCGCCCTATCGTATATTTGATCTGTTTTATCGACCAACGATGAGGCTGAGCGACGTCCATCGTGATTTCGGCGCACCGTTGACACGATGAGCGACCGAGGTATGCCTTTAGGGCCGTTTTAGTTGACCGTAATTAATCGGGTTTGAAATGAACGGTTATATTCGCGTTAAGCATGGCGCAATCAAACGATACATCGATTCTATTAC
Organism: Cerceris rybyensis; assembly: GCA_910591515.1. Lineage (NCBI taxonomy): Eukaryota > Metazoa > Arthropoda > Insecta > Hymenoptera > Crabronidae > Cerceris > Cerceris rybyensis. Next base: position 35,737,496 of record OU342789.1, read on the forward strand.
CGCAGTGCTAGCACGGTATATGTATTTGTTGTTCTGCTCACAGTCTGAATTATTTTAGTAGCTAACCGATGTGTATTCTGTCGTTTTTGTTTTTCTTCTTTTTTTTCCCGCATTTCTTTTCCTTCTTCTTCCGCTTTTTTATATTTTGTTTCGACGTTGCGAAATTTTCAGTCGGCGAATACTATTTCGGTATTAATGGAAGATGACTCAACGTGGCTCATTTATCAACGTTGATTACGTACGTTTTTTTCCATTCCTTCGGAGCCATTATCGCTGATACCACGGGCAACGAGTGTGTGCAAATAATATTTGTTGACTACACTCAACTACCTTTGGAATCTAGACAATTCGAAGTATCAATCTCCGAGGTACCAGCGATGACTAAGGGAACGATTCTCAGAATACTTTTTTCATGCTGGCCCATTATCTTCGCTTGTACTCGGTTTTAACCGATACGATTGAGAGAGATACATCGTTTCCCCTCGGCGATATCGTAACACCGATCGTGTATTCTACGGGTAGGTCTGTCGATTTTTGCAAGTAGAAGCACGAAGACTCGGGGAGCCCGAAAGTTTTCGGTCCCGCAGATATGGTCGAATAAACGAGAGGACAGGGCGCGGAACACAGCGTGCCATGCATACGCGTAGGTATTAGTTGCTTCTCTCGGTTCGCTCGGCGTGTGCAAACAAATCGAAAGTTTTTCGCAAAATGGCCGTCACCGGGCTGACACGGATGTCCGCATAAACTCTCTCTCGCTCGCTCTCTTCCTCTCTCCTCCCTCTCCCTTTATCGTTCTCTCCCTCGACCGCCCGTCGACTGGCTGCCTCTCTCGCCACTCGTGATTTCCCTCACTTCCCACACCACCACAAATATGGCGCCTCCACCCGTTTTCCCAACCCCTACAACGTGGCTCCATAAAGTGAGAGCGAGAGAGCCCGAGAGCTGTGGATGGAACATATACACGCGCATCCGACGCGATTGTGTCCCAGTATCCGTGTGTAGCGAGTACGATCCTATGCGTGGGTAAGGGGGTGCCCCTATGTGAATATCGCGCAGCACACAGTCCCAAGCAGTTTCCTACTTGATTGCCGCTATCGTCCGCTCGCCTCGTAAAGGAACCGATCCGCGCGGATCGTGACGGCCGCCTCGACCAACCGGAACGACTCTACGCCCGACTTCGCCAATCACGTGCCGCTCTACCCCACCATCATACCCAACCGCTGCAAAGAGTCGAATGAAAGCGCGACCTCGGCCAATGAGAGCGAAACTTTTTCACTCGACGGCTGCACGTTAAGTCCGCGCGGAGCATAGCTCGAGCCCCACGACGTACCTATACGGGATGAAGGTGCTACGCGAAGCCGCAGCGAAACATGAAAAATAGGGGGCTACATGAGGAAAAACACGGACCGGGTAGGAAGGAGGAGGACTCTGTGGGATGGATCCTACGAACCGAGCCACCAAAGGCTGGCGCAGTCGTGGCTGTGCGAGGCAGCCAAGAGAGGGAGGGAGGGTGGGAGGACGGCGAGGATAGAGGCCGAGGATGAGAATGGAAAAGTAACATAACGAAACGTCGATCCCATTACCTGGAGCTCTCTCGCCCTGCCGCCACTGTGCACCGAGCCCTGCTTTCGACCCTTAATCCAAAGGAGGATTAGAAAACCCCATTGTCATGCTTCGCGGAACGCGGGATGGGATATATACATACATATGTACAGGAAAGCTCTTCGTACAATTCCCCCCAACCTCCCTCTACTCTGCCCTCCGCCTCCTTTCTCCCGTACAACGGAGGCGGCAGTGCAGGACCCTCCTAATGAAATAAATACGTGACGTGCCGTAGCGACGATGCGGTGGTAGTTCTGTTTATCGCGAACCATGAGCTTTTTGTGCGATGCGGAGACGCACTTCCCCCGCGTCTCCCTCGCTCCCTTCTTCATCCACCTTCTCTCCTCCGTCTTTTAACCCTTTTTTTTCTCCCTCCGTCCCTGTCTGCCTCGATGCTTTTCGCTCGCCGGCTCTTTATCTTGTTTCCACGGGGCGAAGAAGGAATATAAGGCACTGCCGTGGAGTGTTGGCGAAGCTGTCGGTCGCGCTTGGTCGGCTGCGGTTTATGCGGAGCCGCCTTGCCTGCCGCCTGCCGCAGCCGGTTTGCGTGTTCGCCCGTGTTCGCTCGGTGGATACGTGTCCTCGGTGCGGCTCGGTGCTCACCGAACGACCATGGACGAGGAGGAGCCACCGAGAGTAAAGAGGAAAGACCGAGAGGGAGAAAGGGCAAACGAGGAGAGAAATGCAAAGAGAAAGAGAGAGAGAGAGAAAGAGATTAAAAGTGAGAAAGAGGGAGAGAATACCCCGACGTGATAGAAGGAGAAAGAGAACGATATACGCTGCGAAAAGCGAGGGTGAGGGAGACGCCGGCAGGCGGCAGAACCAGTCGCTGCGGTCGTCGCGGCTAACCGCGCCGGTGCTCTCAACCCACGGCGACCTCGACAACCACACGGAGTGGTACAACCTCTTCTACGACATTCTCAAGCTCTATTGCCTATCCTTAAAAATTCCTTTTTTTTTCTCTTTTACATTCTTTTTGATTTTTTCTTCAAATTAGTACTTACGCAAAATTATGTTTACCGACGGAAATAAAATACTCAACGGCTACTCTATCCTCCGTGGTTGGGTAATTGCGTTAGCTTTTCGTTCCAAAGACACGGAGATACGAGTTTGTGGCGTTTAGTCGGTATCGGAACGTGTTTGTATGATTATTTCGTCGAATAGAGATAGAGCAATGGTACAGAAGGTGGAAAACATATATATTAACTCGCGTAGGTATTCCATGATCTATAACTGTAATCGCTGTATCTCCACGAAGAAGTCATTTGCCATTATGTAAATATTACTTTCGTGCCATCGGGCATGGCTCTTCTATTTGTAGACATTGTACGCGAGAATTTCCTGCTTGGAAAATCGCTAGGGAAAACGACGGGGGAGCTAGTTTAATTAATTATAATTGGCTAAGTGCATCGGGTAACCGCCTCTTCTCGACCAACGTCCACTTCATCCGCCGCGTAAGAGGGAAAGATCTAAGAGCTCGACTTTTCCGCTCGAATGAGAGTACCTCTACGTCTCGTCGACTCCAAGAGGATTCGTGAGAATGATCGAGCACTCCCAACTACCCATTAAATATATTTCGTTGAAAGAGACGCGTTTGAAGCTGCATTTCGGAATAACTGGAAGTCAAATCGATGCTAATAATACGATATCTGTACAAGCTGCAAATAGACGCGATACTTTAATAGCACGACTTCCGATCGTACCCACGTGTCATAGAAATAATCTATTTCCCTCTTTACTCTCGTCTCTAACGTTCGACCTTAGTTTAATCTGTACATTCATTCCACAGATAAACCGATTTGTTCGAAATAAAAATTTCAACGGAATCTCCACCGCAAAAAGCAACGAATTTTTCTCTCACGCCATTGAATGTACACAGGGTGTACTATTTGTCTTTTTCACGTTTAAAATTTATATTGTAACATAAAAAAAGACTTTTTTTGCAGTATTTGCATAAATTTACAATGGCCAGAGTACAATGATAATGTTTCTTCGCTGTTGTAAAGATTTAACGGGATAAAATTTGTCATTAAATGAAACTTATTGTTTACCTTGTTGTTCACCACTAGTGATAGACTTAGAAATTTTGATAACGAATACAAAGATCCCAATACTATGTAAAACTGTCCAACTTTGTTACAAACATGTATTCACATTTTACTTCATAACAGACATTTGTAACGCAATACACCCTGTATATAACTACCCTCCCAAAATCCACGATTTTGCCACATCCTCCTGGAAAATTCACTTGACATGCATCCCTCTGAAAAGGAAGATCCGAAAATGCGATCCAAGCGATTTACGCGCGATCATAACTAACGTCCAATCAACGAACGGGCAATGATACGCGTCGTAATTTGCAGCTGCATCGAAACGAGGAGCAGCCGAGGGGAAGGAAAAGGTTTTGCAAACGGCGCGTCATGCCGGTCACGTCGAGAGTCCGGTCGAGGTGCAAAAAGTTCGGACAAAGGACGGTGGCTGCTCTTTTGGCAAAATATCACGTTGCGGCTTCGCCACGAAACGAATCTAGCAGGCGCACTCACGCCTGACAAATGTCTTCCGCGGTTCTGGCAGCGGCGTACCGTTATCCAAATTACAAATAACACACCGCCGTCGACGTTTTATCCAACGCCCGGAGACAAATTGCTCCCGACTTGGGATGGGTTGCCTCGAAATTATCCCCACCGGTTGCCGCACGGTGTAACCGCGCGTCGTGGACTTCGTTAATACCGGTAGTGGCTCGGCCCCTTGCTCGGCACACGGAATTAACACGGCGAAGTGTATTTATGGATCCGGCCCCAACCAGGTAACCCGAGAAAGACCCTGCGGAGTCCTGCTTCTTCCCCACCCTCGCCCATTCTTTCCCTTTCTCCTCTACCCCAACCACCATCGCCACTGCCGTTGCTCTTTCTTTTTCTTCCACGAAGGAGGATTAATTAATGAGCCCGGTCCAAGTATTACCCGCTTTACAGACCTGGCGCGCAGCTTGCCAGCCGCACTGGCGTGGGAACGTCTCTCGCAATTTCAATTTCATTAATTATCGCAAAATCCGATGGTACCTCAAGTACCTATATCCTGATTACCATGCAAAACATAGACTCTTGCTATTATGGTCACAGGGGGATCGTTGAAACGTTACGTGAAATTGTGAAGTATACCTTTTGTTCGTTCTTATTTTTGGTTCGTCAGGAAGAAGGAACGTTGACGCTTGAGTAATCAAAGACGTCTGTGTTTGAAAGTCGTGCATGTATGTTTATAGTGGAATATATCTTTGTCGTGAATTGTAAGCAAGTGTAGGTAAAGTCGAGTGACTAAAGTCGAAGAAATTCTTACGTTTATGGCTTGCAACGGTGTGACACTGTTGGTTTAATCGTCATTCGCAGTTTTCTTTGTCAGGGAAAAGAGTTATTGCCTCGGATACGGTAATCAAATAACGTCACCCCTGGCACTCGACGCCATTGGCCCATATCTGGCGCACACGGGACGCGGTACACGTGTAGTGACGGTGTGTAACGCGTGCTCGAATATAGTGTTCTCAGTGTGCAACAGTGCGTTCGCCGTGCACTTGCGGAGAGACCGTATAATGTACATTTGTAAAGTTACACGGGCTTAATGCCGACTAGGTATTTTTCACTGCCCGGGGCGACTTTCTTAATTGAAACCCTTCGTCGGAAAATAAAGAGTACATTTCGCGGCGAGCAGTGGACAAAAAGGCACCATGCGGTTTTACGTTTTTAACAATACCGGAGAAAGGTAATTACAGTAAAATGCCATGTCGAGACGTCAGTCGGCATTGAGAAGGAGTCACGAGGTTAAAGAGTTCGTTATTGCATGCCAAATATCGCGGGAAACTTCTCACCGTTTTAACTTCGTTGTTCTCCGTTATCATTCACGATAGCAAAAACCTTGATCACGAAATAACAAACATTCGTCGGGAATAACCGACTTATAATTTCCTCCAACACCGGTTCGAAATAGCTTTCAAAATCGATTTACGTCGGCTCGATACGCTTCATGCTTGAATCATTGCCTCGTTTCTCGCGCATCCACCCCGTCTGAACGTAGGAAAAAAGAAAAAGAGCTTAATGACTGAAGGCGAGCGTGAAACACATCGACGAGGTATCCCTGGAAATTCCTATTGGAAAGCTTTTGGTACCATCGCGGAAATCTTGCTGTTGCTGTGGCCGCTTGGAACGGAAGTTGGGGCACTCGGTTGGGAAAACGAATGGGCAGGTCGGGGCGTTTCTCCACACTCGAGAGGAGAGAAGACTGGTGTGGTGTCACGGGCAGAGAGTACGGGTGACGCGCTGACGGGTCGCTGAGACGAGGTCGTCGAGGAGCACCGCTCCGAGGAGGGAATTTCGTCACGGTCGTCACGGTTCGCGCGAGGAAACGACTAACAGAATTATTCTCGGGGGGCCATGGAGGATTTTTAACGGTCGATTTGACGCGCGCAGCCAAGTATACAACTCTCCTCTCTCTCTCTCTCTCTCTCTCTTTCTCTGTCAGGCGTTTCTCGTAACAGCCAGAAGCAGCAACACCGACAACGACTCACCCTTCGGCCAGTTAGTACCCTTAAACCACCCTTGCCGCTCTGCCCTATCTGGCGTTCGCTGTTTCGTCACGCCAGGGGGTCAAAACTGGCCGCAGATGTCGACCATAAACCTCCCGGTACGGGAACGACCCCGATGCTCACCGGCTAACCTCCTCTCACCCGCCTTCACCCCGATGTCGTTTCGCCATTGTATCTCCCGCTGAATACACGCCCTTAAATAAATCCATCCACGGTGCCGTCTCTTGGTGAAACCACCCCTGACGTCGTCGCTGGTCGTGCCCTTGCCGTTTCTTCCTGCTGATTCTACCGGCGCTTCTGTCCTTCGTATTAGGTTCTCCTGTCGTGCGAGAGGGTTCCTGCGGCTCTTGGACGTTGTGCACCGAGGGGATCTTGCGATTGCTCGTCGACGTGTGCCAGGAAGAAGATAAGAGATGCGAGACGACGGGAGACGATGGAGGAGGAATCGCGCGAAACGATATTGGGCGGGTATAATGATGCGAGGGTAATGGCACGAAAGTGCGAAGGGTAGGAATGAGATTTATAAAAGGCGGGATTGCAGAGACATCGATTGACGCGCCTGTACATGGGGGAGATGAGAGAGTAATAAATTGTGGAATACGTTAGAGAGTGTATTTGTTCCTATTACGATCTCATTGAGACGCTCTTTTACGGTGGAATTGTTACGATTGAAATGCGGGAAAATGTAAGGGAAATATGTACAGTTGTTTCCTCGTAATGTTCAGATTTAACGGTTTTAGTCAGGTTAGTAGAGGATTTGGAGTTTTAGGTGGGCTTCGTATTACCGAGGATGCTATATACGTGTCACGTGGAACAAATTTTTTGACTGCAAAAAGATCCCAAACTGGGACTGGGTAGTTGGAAATTCAAAGTTCTTGTGTGCTGTCGTCCCTGCCTTTTATAGTTTTATTGGCATCAGGAGAATTACTCGATTTAACTGCCACGGTCATTTCGGCAAGGACACTTTGGATGGGTTCGGAGCACTAAAGGTATAATATTACTTAGGAAAAATTTCCCAGAGGTAATGGCCATCCGAACGCGTGCCTACTTTTCGGAAGTCCCTCTGTTTGTTCCCGTCGTCAACGTACTTCCCTACGTACACATCTACAAATGTATGTTCGACGTTGCAAAACATTGTAAAAGATATTAGATATCGGTGAACACAGTTTTTTCTTTCACGTTTGTGACATATTTGCAAAGCTAGTATCTCAATGATAATTTACACGACGAAAATATCCATCGATCCGCAAATGTTATCGACCATCTATACGATCTTGCCTCGAAATCTTAATGACAACAGATTCGTTACACGATTTACAGACTTTTTCGGTAAATTCCAATCAACCGTACATGTAATACCGAACGTAAAGATAGCTACGAGGGATTAACCGAGGCCAGATAATCTTTTTGCAAGGGATCGATTACTCGGCAGCGGCTGCAAACGCGTATCGATCGAGAGTGCAAGGCCGCTCATAAAAACGAAAGCATCGACACCAACAACGGCCGTCATATTTCAACCGCGATCGAATCAACATCGACGCATCGTCAAACGATTCTTCTCTCACCGCGTGCAATCGATCGCGACGAACGTATATGTAAGAGAACGTATAGATAGATAGGAAGGCAGGTAGGCAGGTAAGTATGTCCGTACGTTCATGCGCGCCACGCTGGCTTATCCCGAAGGCGGCTTCGATCGATCGATCTCACAGCGTAACAGCCGTGACACGCTTCGAGATTCCACGATCTTTAACGACGAGGCGCGGCGTATCGTTAACGATCGCTCGTCGACGTTTAATTAGCCGAGTCTCGCGATTACGAGCGGCGCATCGCGCAACAGAGCCCGTAGCGCAATTGCGACTGTAACGATCCATGCCGAGGACCGTAAAAGGCTGCTCGCAGTGTCGGGAATCGCTTCTTCGTCTCTTACTTTCCACTTGCACCAAGTTCACGTTTCTTCGTTTCTTCTACGATCCTTCTTCCTTTCTCCTTCCTCTTTCCTCTTTCTCATCACGATCTTTCTCTTTTCTTGCTTTATCTCTTTCTTGTTCTCTCTCTTCCTTTTCCCTCGACGATCCTCCACGGTCTTCGGAACGCTCGTACCTCTCGTACACAGGCCGACCGGCACGCACGAGGCGAATCGGCGAATTACGACGATTGAAATTCAATTCCGCGCGCGGCCGAGCGGCTAATTAGACGCAGTCGGTGTGCCCGCGACGTCGCCGTTGCACGCAGGGCCGAGGGAACCAACTTCCCGGCACCGTTCGCCACGTGTTGCACCTCGTACGATTGCACTTACCTACCTAAGTGCTTGTGTCGCTTTGCTCCTTTCCCTCGTGTACGCGCATACATGCTGGTAAGCGCTTCCTTCTTCTCTTCGGAGAACCAAATGCGATAAAACGAATAAGAACGACGTTCAATCCCAGAAATCCGAAGAATTTTATTGGCGTTACATCCATGTAACGTCGCGTACCGTATACTTTCCGATTGTTTTACGACCGTTTAAACCGCTGCGGCTTCCAACTTGGTGTTCGACTTTGCAAGACGACGAACGGCAAAGTTTACTTGAACCTTCTCGTTCGTTCATATATTCTTCTCGGTTGGGAGGTAGAATAAGGAAGGTATTCACCGTCTAGGGTGATTGCGAAGTTAGTCTGATATTTAAGGAAACTATGTCCAGATGTACCTACATCAGATTTCGCAGATTTTTCTTACGTGATGCGGATACAAGGAATGCAGAGCAAAATAGTCTGCGCGTTCAGCGTGTTAACACTTTACCGACCGCTATTTTTTAACATCCTACCCACTTCTGATCGATCATTTGCACGCAAATATTTCCCTGATACTGATGTCTCTTCGAAAATTGCAAAGTTTCTTCACTGAGTCCTTGGCACAGTTAACCGCAATGAAAAATAATAATTTATTAATTGTCATAGCGACCAATTAATAAGTTAAAAGTCCAAAAGTGTTTGGCCCGAAAAACCGATTAATCGGCTACCGGTCGGTAAAGTGTTAAGACAATATGGTCTGGGTTGCTCGCGCGGAAGGTTTTAACAATTTGTAAAGATATAACTATTCAAATGTTAGATGGTTTTTTATGAAATGCACGCCCATTAAAGGTATTCAGCATGTATACAGTCGCCAGCTATAACACGTTGAACGCGCACGGTATTTCGCTAGTTTTATCACTTCTACTGAAATGAATACTTTTCTATTAAATTCACATTTTTATATAGCAGAAACTTCAAAGATATGGACACATAGGTATTCAGTAGACCTTTATCTTCTTAACGTCAATATTGAAATATTTAGTATGTCCGAAAATTCATAAATATTGCAATTTAAAAGTTACATCAACATCATACAGTCAAATTTTATTGAATTCAATAGTGCCGGTCACCGGTGACCCCCATGGCAGTCAACTTGTTAAGGAAACTTTGCAAAGGTGTATAGGTCACAGGCATTTAATGCAGAGTCTGTATATCACATCTACTCGGTATTTCTTAAGCACTCAAGGAAAATCATATTTTATCTCTCCGGACGTTAATGCATTAACCTTCTAAAGTCGTAATTTTTTGTGACATCTAATGGTCAGCTTGACGATAGAACAATTAGAAAATGTTACAAATACAATTTTAACAGATGGACTAAAGCTGATTTTTAAACCTTGAATTGTAAAGATTTGAATGACTTTCTCGAGCTAAAGTATAATATTTAGCAAAGTTAAAAATTTGACTTTGCAGAATAGAAACTTAGATGTGTCTTGCGTTACGTCATTGTTACATAGAGCGTTAATGTAAGAACACCAACAGCGTTATCAGACATGAAGAGATTCTTCAGTTCGTCTCGAACGACCCACTGCTTCGTCCATCCTTCAAGTCGATCTATCCATCCTGTCCATGAACTTTCCGTTCGCGTTATCGTCCAGTGACCAAATTGTCAAGGACTTTGGCGAACGGTCCGTAAAATAATACAGAAATTAGATTTAACAAACGGGGCAAACTTCATCGCATAACTGTACGCTCGTGAAGGTAATCCGCTTTTCCTTTGATAGGACTCTCCGTGCACCTCTCAACGAGCTCGGCCGAGTACGTATATAAGGTCATAAGCCATAAGCCATAAGCCATAAGCCACAAGCCGCAGGCCGTAAGCGCCACGGGACGATTAACGCGATCGGGCGTGCGTGCCGAATAATTACTCATTTACCATGGCCGCAGTGTGTTGTACTAACCGGCCGTACCGTGTTACGACACGGAAATCTCAAATACGAGGGAACCGGCGATCGTTTATCGATCGCCGCTCTCGTTAAATGCCCACGCCCGGGGCGATATTATAACGCGCGGTTACGCGCAGACGCACCTACATGAATAATTAAAAATTCCCCTGCTCGTCGATGATATCCTCTTTGCATATCGTCGCTTGGCCCGCTTGGTGCAATGATTGCGAAAAAATTGTGCGATCGAACAATCGTTCTGCGTGCCCGGAATGAGGAGAGAGGTGTTCGCTTTCACGATGACCATTGCACTGATTTTCGTTTGCATGGATTAGAGATCATTTATTCATCTTTGCTGGTTTCCGCACAATTAACGAACTTCTTGCGTTATCAAAGGTCTCGCTTTGTAAATCGTTCAATCGGACTGACAATAAGCCTCGATTATACCTTTCAAGTTGTGATGTCATTAGGAAATTGAAATCCATTAGAAAAATCCACCTTTTTCCAATTCTCTTTTGCCGATTTCGTAGTGAGTATTGTATAATATAATTCTAACCCTATAATTCAAAATAGATATCTCCCCATTGACACTAGATCTACCAAGGTGATCAAACTGACTTGCCCTCTATTTTTTGAAATTGTTACTGAAATTTCTAACACTGCTTCTTTTTCAATTTTCTACGTCTGTCTTAAAGATTGTAAGCGATTGAATCGATCAAGTTTTCTGTCTCCCTCATTTATATGTTTCGGACAGATTTATTTTACTATTTTAAATATATTACACTAATCATCGGTAATGAAAAGTAAAATGTGAAAAATGAAAAATATTATGCTTTTCTCAAAACATTTCTCAAAAGACTTCCAACAAGTATACTTTCCTCGCGACTGATTGCAACAGAGGCACGAGTATTCGCGTATTCATTTGCACAACGGTGGAATGCGTATTACGTTAATACATCGGACCGTGTATTATGTTAATACTTGCTCGTGTGTATTATGTTAATATATACGCTCTATTGACTCTGCGTTCTACCTGTATCATCGTGTCAATATTCAACGTTAATTTTCGCAACGCAAAGTGCTACGCGCGAGTTAAAACAGTCATTCACCGGGTAATGCTAAAAACTGAGAATCATATGCGCGCGCATCTTTATGCGTTTCCGACGGAAACCGTCGTATTCTGCACGGTTTCCGTCTTTTCGTTTGTCGAGAGCGAAGTGTCTACTAGCTGCAAGTGTTTACATGCACTGGCGCGAAGAACATTCTTATGTAATTACAAAAGACAGTTATTCTAAGGGGGTTGTAGTCGATGCAGTTAAAAACTCGAATTAACAATTAGTGAGTCCATGTTGAAAGTTCCGTTATTACAAAGAGCTTTCTCTATTTAATTCTTTCCTTTCAGTTTTTTAAATCTTGTCAGTATAATTTGAGAAATTTTATGGCGATACAATTTAGAGAAAAAAAAATGAATTAAATAATGAATCGATTGAACCTACGTGCAATCAGCAACAAGTACCTACATCCTCAAAACGAATATGAAATATGCAACGGTAAAGCTACTTCAATAAAAACACGACGATGCAGAATAAAATCGTATTAGTAAATTATTATCGGCTATACAAATTGGTCAAAAACAGCATCGATCGTGCCCAACCATTTTGTACATTTAGCACGCACAAAGCAAGATATAATCTCTGAATTTATCGTCCATAATTCTCATTGCTCGTTTATTTCATATATTTACAATTTACATGTCGCGTATATTTACCGCCTACAAAGAAATCTCCAACCAACGATATAATGAACTCAAACGTGCTGAAAAGAGGAACCGCTAACGATTTCCGTTTTCCCCTATCCACGATAAAATCCATTTCCCTCTAACCATACCAATTCGAATTCTCGAACAATTAGCATTCGTAAAATTCCTCTCTGCTTTAAAACATCAAGGAGATAGACGTAGAAGAGTATCTCGTATCTCGTCACCGATACACCCTACCCCTATCGAACGATCCTAGCGTCCAGTGTCCATGTTCGATCCTCGAACTCGTGATCCAGCATTTAATTAACCCCTTGCCGTACCATTTCTTTCCTGACAGAATGTGCGATAACTCTGAAGTAATTGCTGATACAACAATCTACCCCTAACTTCAGATATATCACATGACTCAACACAATATTGAATAGCATAGAATTTTACTTTAACGTGTTCCACTGATGTTTTTAATTTAATAATTTTTAGAACACTTCAAAATTGACTATTCCATTGTTACGAAATGAGCACCACTTTGTCTTTCGAGTGAATTTATGTAATAAATAAACTCTTTGATATTATGTTTATATATAAATATACTATATTTGTAGATTTTTATGTCTGTGTGTGTGTTTTTAAAGGTGTGTGTGTGGTTCGTGGAAAAGATAAAATGGTAGTTTGTCTGATTAATTTTGAGAGTAGAATGGAAGTGCGAATTTTCAGGAAAGTCGTGGGTGCGGAAAATTAGGAGATGTTAGGAGTGGGGATCAGGGGGCTCGGTAGGTGGGGATGAGGTTTGCGAGGAGTAGGATGGGCCCTTAGGAAAGTCGGTATGCATGTTTATGATGCGGGCGTGTGTGTGTGTGTCTTACATGATGAACGTACATTTATAATAATAATACTAATAATAACAATAATAATGGTAATAATAATAATAACGATAATAATAATAGTAATAATAATAATAATACTGATAATAATAGCAATAATAGTAATAGTGATAATTAATATAATTAGATTGGGGTTAGGACGTAACACCATTTATCGCATCACGAGTGTTATTCGTTATTGTACGGCAAGGGGTTAAAAATGAGACATTCTTGCGGTCCAGACCGTACATTTTCCTCAGCTTCGACTCTCGCGCGGTATCTTTTCCTTCCACGATCATCCCTTGATCTTTTTTCTCTTTCTCTCCTCTCCCTTTTTTTCCCTCGGTTACCCATCGCACGGTCTATTGTGTTATTATTATCCCAGTCTACGTCGCGATCTTGGGTCCACGGTGTTATTATTATCCACGAGCGCAGGAGGTCGTCCGTAACTATCGACGACGGGCGGTGACTTAATAATACTTCGCTACGTTAGCCTAATGGGAGCTGCCGAGCGTGTAAGCCCACTAATTTACCGTCCTTTTTCTCTCGATCCCTCTCCCCCTTTCTGTCATTGTTCCGCCTCTCTCTTACGTGGAACGTATACAAGCGCACGCGTGTGCACCAACACAAACCGTCGGTCTTTTTGTCTCGCCGTCCTTCTCCTCTTTATTCACCGACGTACCAACCAACGAATGAACGAGCGAACGAACGCGGCACCCGCACCAGTCGCTACCGGTTCATAAAAGGCGCGTTAAGCAAATAAATAAATTCTACGGTGGATGGTGGCAATGGTGGTATTGGTCGCCGCAGTGGTAGAAACGTTGGTGTTGGTAGAAACGGCAGCTCGACGCCGGTTTTTCGAGGGAGACGAAGGGAGGATAACATGGAGGATGGAAGGGACGGTATTTTCCCTAACGTCGACTTTCATCGAGAATTTATAACGCGGCTCCTGCTTTCGTCGTAATCGGATTTACGCGATCCCAGAGAGGATATCCAACGCCTCTTTCCACGCTGACGCGACTCGAGGGTGGATTTCTATTCTCACGATTGATTTTACGTTTAAAACTGTTTAGCGATGATAAATTCGAAAGTAACGCCTTGCCGGCTTCGAACACGAAGACCGGCGTAAATCTAGCGGCAATGGAGATTTCATTCGAGCTCGGTTGGAAGACATGGTAAACTGGGGTGGGTTGAAGAAGCCAATTTGAAATTCCGGAATGTTCGACGGTATTTCAGGTAGGAAATTGACTCGAAAGGTATTACGAATTTTCATTCAAATTTTATAGAATCTTGAGGAATTTAAAATTAGTACAGATCTCGATCTTGTTTGTAACTACGATAGCAATCGTGTGCAAAGTGCGTTGATCGAATCGAGAAGAAATCAATGCTACAACTTGAAACGACGTTTAACGATCTCTCGTGCGACGTTGTAGAAAGAAATGCTAGTTAAGGAAACGTGTAGAGCAGGTAATACGACAGTGTGTACAATTATAATATCGAAGTCTACGAGTGACACGTATAAGCGTATTACACACACGGTAGAACCAGCTCCGGTTTGTTGTCGATTCGATAGACGGAACGTATCGGCAAAAGGAGACTCTCTAACGGCTGCCTTCGCGCTTGTCCACGCTCCCTTCTGGTATGACAGTAACTACCTGACGCTTTATCGAGCACGACGAAACGGTGACTACTCAGTTTCGAAAGTCCCGAGTACGAGAGGATCCGATAACGATCGTAAAATTTCCGCTCTCGTCGCGACAATAGTCTCCTTCCCTCTCTTTCTCTCATCTTTCTCTGATTTTCTCGTTCTCCCTCCTTTTCTCTCTTTCTATCTTGCTTTCTGTCTCTCTGTCACTCTCTCACTCTGTTGCCTCGCTCGAATAATAACGGAGTCTGGTACGTTGGGTGTACAGCGTAGGCATACACAGAGCACGTACACTCCCGGGAGAAGTCTTTCGAGCGAGCATAATGGCCTCAACACACCTACGTTCGTATCTGCATACGGGGTGCGCCATAAGAACGATCGTTGCCTCCTTCAACGAGCAGCAACGTGGCCAGCGATTCTCCTAGTCGGCCGAGCACCGAGACAATACGCCGTTTATCTTCGATCTGGCAGAGGAAGGAAAGAGTGGTCCTGCTCGTACATCACGCGGTACTATAGCAGCCGATAAATTACTGTTAGGAAACCTGGTAAACCGGCAAGGAGTATACCGAGCTTTGCGATTGCTATTACGCGAGTAATGTTTCTTTCCATCGCGGCGACGGGAATAATAATTTCCTTTGAGACGGCACGAGCTGAGGGAAATTTCACGGAATGGATACCTCCTGCGTTCCACGTCCGAGACTTTTGGTAACTTCTGATATAGGGGAGAGGAACGATCATCTATCACCTGGCGGATAGACTTTTCATATTTTAGACTTGAATTTCGATTGTTCTGCTGCAAGGGAAGAAAAATTTTAGATGTTTCATAGAGGTACATTGAACGTTTGAACGATCCAATTAAAAGTTTAGGTCACCTTCTAAATCTGTGGTTGGCAAACTTTTTGAGTGGACCAGAAGGAAAAAAATTCTGCGAAGTGTAGTTCATTAACACTAGATCTACGGAAGCTGCCAAATTGACGGATTCCAATTTTTTAAAAACGGTTTCACTGATCATCTTCTTTACCGGTTGATCCCTCTTTTTCTAAAGTACTTATTTAATGTATTTCAGTGTGTCAGATTCAACGCCAGTAGATCTAGTACTAAATATTGCAACTTCTATGAAAAATTTTGCACAAACAGAGAAACGAACACCCCCTTATACAATTTTTTTAAAAGACAAACTCATAATCTCTATCCTATTATTTTAAAATCGGCGGCGGGCCGGATGTGATCGGCAAGTCGTAGTTTGTCTACCATTTTTCTATGTAGATAAATTCTAGAACCCCTCACTAAATTTTGTAATTATATTTTCTACTATCGTTTTAAACATTTTCAAATTAATTTTAACGACACTAAGCCTCAACGATTTTAACCCTTTACCGACCGGCATTTTTTTTTAAATTTTACCCATTTTTGACTGTCACCAGGCCGCAAATATTTCTCGGATACCGATATCTGTTCGAAAATGACAAATTCTCGTCACTGAGTACTTAGCACAGTAAACCGCAATGATAAATAATTTATTAATTGCCGCGTCAACCGATTAATGAGTTAAAAGTGCAAAAGTGTTGGGTCCGAAAAGCCTATTAATAGACTACGGATCCCTCTAATGTTGACACTTTTCATGATTTATTTTCCTCTATGCGCATAAGCATGCGCAGAATTAAAACTTGAGTGAAGGATTCATGTAAACATCCATAACCTACATAACGCGCCACGAAATTAAAATTCTATTGGGCAATAAAAAGTCCAAGTGGGGGAAAATACAATTAACAGTAACGGGAGTATTCTGTCAACATTAGCGAGAGAGCAACGTTAGAGGGAGGAACATTAGAGGGATTCTACTGTATACTGATATAGCTCCATTACGTCTAATAAAAATGTATTTCATCCTCTCACTCAATTAAGTTCAGTAGAATGTATAAAATTTCAGTGTCATTTGTCCATCACTCTCAAGATGCCGATAGTCTTCCTCTCTGTGCATCGATAGTTATATGAGTATCGCGTTCAATAGGGATCTCATAGAAGAAAAATAAGACCGGAAGAAACAGGAGTACAGGAGACACGAGTATCCTTATTGCGTCTGTGCTCGCTTTGGCGAAACGCTCGAATAGAGCTCGCGGAGGCAGTCGCTTTGTTCGGCTCGATCTGATTTAATTTTACGTCTACCGGAATGCGGTCGGAAAGCTTTCGAGGTTTTCGTAGGACGGTCTCTTTTCTCAGCTCCTTCGTCCTGCCTGAACTCCACGGACCCTTCGCTCGAGGAGCTCGAGGGAGTAGCCGAATCGGATGACAGTAAATAACGAGAGGTCCTCGAGAAACTCGAACCGGCGAGTTCGAGTGCTGGAGCGTATACGCAATCGACCGGCGGAATCGAAATTCGATACCAGACCGTTGCTATATACACACGCCCTCGTGTTTAGATGCTGTTTTCGAGAAAAAGTGGAAAGAGCGTGGTCAAAGTCGATTGAGTGCCGAGAAAACAACGTTTCCTTCGATCTACTTCTTTCTTCTTATTTCTTTACATGTCTGGAAACTTGCAAATTAATCATCCATCGATACACATTTACCCTGAATGAAACATGAAAGAAGAAAAAAGACGGAGAGAAGGAGAGACAGATATACCGTTCCTTAATTGGTCCGTTTCCCCCCCTCTCGAAGCTATTAGTTGTCGACTGAAATTCTACCTTCTTTATTTTATCGATAATTGCCCCTCTATGATCGGAATCCATAACTGATCTATACGGCTGAGTCACGACGGTAACTACGGCACTTATCTGTTTAACTTAATAACAATGTAATCATTTGTTAAAAAGCACATCGTAATTACAATCTAACTATTAATGATCCATGTAACTCAACGGATACCGTGCGGTTTTCACGATCGACTCAAAGAACATCCCGATGATGATCCGCCTTGGGCCGATTACAAAAAAAAAATTGCTTTACATAATGTTTCGAATCTCCATTCGAGAGTTATTAGACTGGTGCCGTATACATAAAGAGAAAGAGTTGAAGAGAGAAAAGAGTGAAAGAGAAATAAGAAGAGGAGAGGATAAAAGGGCAGAGGAAGAGAGAAAGATGAAGAGAGACGAGGACACGATGATAGGGAGAAGGACATGGAGAGGGAGAGGGAGAGGTAGTACGCAGAGATATGTAGGTACTACGTGAGCATTGATACTCCCGCTTCTGCGGTTATGTACTACATCCATTAAAGCCATATGCACGTGCGAAGGCACCGATGGCGAGGGCAAGTTTGTACGTACCTGACGCTAATACGTTCCGCTTGCATCTGCATAAGGCAACACGAGCAAGAAGGGAGACGGGAGAGGAGATCCGGGAGAATCGACGGGTGAGAGGGGGGCCCAAGACCGGTACTAATTATTTCGCCTTTCTTACACGCTCGTTAGCGTTTCTTATACTAACCACACACGAAGCATAGAGATTTCGTTGGCTATCGACGATCGGTTTCTTGCCACGTATCGGAAGCCGCGAACGTCGATGGACTTTTTACTTGGAACTCGTTAAAACCGTGCAACACTTCGCCGTTCTATTAATCATTGCGTAATCGATAATGATCTACGAAAGCAATCGCGCCGTAAGTTATTTCGCCCTATTTACCTTAACGTTCGCATCGATCGATACGATCTTCATCGACGTTAAAACTCACCGATTTCTCTATTACCGTCATAATTAACCTATGGAATTACAATCGACGATTAACCGTCTCGTGAAGGCTTATTAAAAAAAACCAAACGTCATCGTTACCGTTCCACTAACCATTCCCGATCGGTAGATACTTCCCGTCGTGTTCTCGCGATCGTGAGAAACGCGATCGTACCGCAAATTGCAACGCGATCTACTCTCCGTCACGTCTCTCTCCTCGACGCGATATATTTTTCTCGTGTCGCGATGGTAATTACCGAATGAGAAAGAAGGGTTATTAACGAGATCCGACGATAAGCGTCGACAGGTTCGATCGAATTAACGATGCCACATCTGCGAGCCGTGCGCATGAGCACACGCGAGCTACGAATGAAAAGCGCGCGGATCTTCGTATGTGCGCATGCGCGCGACGAACACCCACACTCATCGGTGTCTATCCAGCAGGAACCATCGGTGTGTTGAACTTTTCTCCATGCAAAAGTCGACACGAATCGGTTTACACGCGCGGTATCGCGGCCGGTATTAATGCTTGCGTATGCTCGCGGCTCGGTGCAGCACGCTCGTTATCTGGCGCATAACGCCGGCCGGTTCGCATGCAAATCGCAATGTGTGCACCGACGAGGAGAAAGAGAGAAAGAGAGAGCGAGATTGGCGCGGGGGAATATAGCGTGGTGGCACTCGTCGCGTAGGAAAATATAGTAATCCACTCCCGGCTGATAAATTGCGGCACGAAGGCAACGCTGTAATCGCCCGGGAAATAATTAATGCGCGCACTTACGTAAAAGCAAATTCGAGCAGAAAAATCGCACGAGGACGGAGAGGAAGAGCGAAATTAATAAGTCTCGCGCGTGTCTGCGCAATGGGAGATGGGACGAGACACGGATTAAAGGATTCCGTGGCGGAACGAACAGTTTAAAGCGTGTGGTGGATCGCTGAGAAACGAAGTAATAATGATTTTTTTCACGTTCACAATCGTGCGATAATTAACCGTTTGAACGATGCACGACGTGATCGCGATGTTCTTGCTTTTTCACGTCGAAAAGTAGGCTCGTCGATGACGCGCTAGGAATTCTTGAGTATGGTTTTACCGAGAAGGAGACCTTTTTCCTCTCGTTTATGTAAAATAGGAGGATGAAGAGTCGTACGGATAGTAAATGAAGGATGCGATGTACTTTACGAGCGTCGAATCGTAAGAGTATCGTTAGACGCTGAAGACGAAGAAGGTAAAGAAAAGTAGTTCGGTTCGTTGGGTGCTAGATGAGTTTAAAGTCGATGCTAACTTTTAAAGCCAGTCGTGGATCGTGAGGAAACGAAGCACGAAGAATTTAAAACGTCTCTTTTTTTCGACGCTGTAATTACGGTAGTGAAAAATGTTGCCGCATGACGCAATATCGGATGTTAGATTGCATTTACGGTAAAGTCGGATACACGTTGAAGATATAATTACTCTGAGCGAAGATGAAACGATGAAAACGAAACGATTCGTTTTACAAATGATATCCCGGCTCGAATCGAATCGGAAATTTGATAAAGAACAACCGAAACTACCGGTTCGGTTTAGTTCTTAGATCCACGTCGAGTTGAAGCTTAAAGCGGACATTTTCGCAATCGAATACCGCGCGCAGACACTCTCGTAATGAATTCCACGGTGGCGGGACATTAAGGAACGGGCGGAAAAACGCCTGGTCTGAATACAAAAGAAAGACAGAGACGATGAAGAGAGGCGGAAAAATCAGGCACGAGAGAGTAATATAGAAAGAGAGAAAGGGAAGGAGAAAGCTCGCATAAAAGAGAGTCGTGTCGCCTCGGTGGAAATGAATTTTTCATTTCGCGCTAAACTCGCGAAACGGTTCGTGGCTTAAAGCGAAGATTAAAGGGCGCGAGTGCGAGCTTCTCCTTTTTCTACTTCATGAAGTATAAGAGGAAACGACGGGGGTGGTGCCGTCCCATTATTTTTCATTGCTCGCGAGCACGATCCTTTCCCATTTTCTATCTTCCTTTCCTCTTTCCTTCCTTCCTTCCTTCCTTCCTTCCTATCTCTCCCTCCACTTTGCCTTTTTTCTCCGCACCCTCCACCCTACATACCGACTTTTCTCCGGCTTCTTTGAGGCGTCGCTGTGGGCGTTTCCTTAAATTTGTATTACCAGTTGAGTTACGAGGAACGAAGCTGCCATGAAGGAACACGATCCTCGTGGATTATTCAATTGCGGCGCGCAATTTGTTTTGCCGTGCTGGCTGCCGGTCGAGGGCTACGTATCGCATCGTCTTTCCGGGTTACGTGATTGTACGGAGAGTATTGTGCTAAGTCCACCGGAAAACACGCGCCACGGCACAAAATTGCTCCACCGTCGGTGCTGCCAGTACTGTACCTTTACGCTGCGGGAAACTAGAGGGGAATTCGATAAACACCGACCGAAAGGAAAATAAACGACCGTTTTTCAAGCGGAGTTACTACGTCTCTCTACCCTCCTCCTCCTCCATGGTCGCACAAAATTATTCGGAACGCCGTCCTCTTAAATACGAATCGCAATAAAGAGCCTCTCGATTCCCGGTAAAAGCGCGACGCAATGAGCCGCGAAATAAATACTGGAGAAGAGCAGCCTCGAGTACCGATTGCTGTGCTACCACTGCTTCTAGCCTAAGCGAGAATAACTTTGAACGAGAAAACTGGATGGTTTCTGCGACACGACTTTTTAGAAAGACGTTCGATAACCAAAGAGTCGTCCATGCCAATAGACGGACAGACCCCGACGGGTGCTAATTGAAAAACAGTCTTGCCTTTTGCCGATTCTCTGATTCAAATCTCCCTCCGGCACTGCTCGTAGTATCGAGCGTATCCATAAGCACGGAATTACGGCGTTGTATTTCTCCGGAACTGTCGTTGCACACATCCTTTCGGCAGATGCCGTCTTTCCGATATCTCGTCCTCCCGCCGCTTTGACCGAGGTTATTACTTATACCAGGGGGTATCGGCGGTTTATTTTGTCGACGACGTAAGAGACGTCGGCGGCTGCGGTGGGCAAAAGGAACGACGAAAAGAGAGTAACGATGAGAAAAGGAAAAAGAATGTACGAGCAAGAGAGAGAGAGAGAGAATGAGGGCCCGGAGGATCTCTCCGCAGATTAGAGCGCGAATCAATATTGGGCAGCGAGGCGAAGCTTTTATCGGCGCTGAAAGAAATCCCCTCGCTTCCTTCTTCGAGTGGGCAACGACTTGGAATGGAAACCAGAGGAGGAACGGTGGAAAACGAAAGAGACGGTGATCTCAGTGCGAAAGAGAGTAGCCCGGATACACAAGCGTGAAAGGAAGACGGAAGAACGAAGAACGGAGAGGGCCATAGAGCGATGGAAAGAGACACGGAAGATTAAGAGGGGAGCGGCGATGGAGACGGAGGATAAGCGCGAAGGGTACGAGAGGAGGACGAGGACGGTAGAAAGAGGAACGACGGGAGGGGCAAGTAGGAGGACGAGGATTCCGTTCGAGCAACTTACCGGACTTCTACGTTCTCTCCACGGTCGAGGATTTACAGATTACGCGCTGGTAGACCGAGCTGCTGAGTGCGACCGAGAGAGAAGCCATCGAGTGTGCCACCGCGCGCGAAAGAGATCGACCGAGGGAGAAACGGGGACGGAACTAGAGAGAACGATAGGTAGAGCGAGAAGTACAGTAGGTGCAACGAAGAGAGAAATCAACAGAGCTCGACAATTCAGGTAGAAGTGAGAAAGACGACTCGAAGGAGAGACACGAAGAGGGAGTCAAGGACCATCCGTCGTGATGAGTGCGACGAAAACGGAGCTATCGAGTCCGCGCGGACTCGGTTACCTCGTATACTTCGACCAATCGGAGTCGAGTTTCGTTCCACGTCGACCAATCAACGAGCGGCGTGAGTATTACACGTTTATTATCGCGCGGGAAAAAGAAATGACTGTTTATAAATAATTAGAGAGGTTTTAATTAACCCTCGGGACGCGCTCGGACCGCCGGTACCCACCGCCGTTTTAATCGCTCGGACGGTTTTACCGTGGACGACGCCACCGTTGTCTCTACGGTCTACCTCGGCCAATCCGCGTTATATTTGTAAAACTAAACCATCGATCGACATCCGTCGTCAAAGACGACCGTTGTTCTCATTTTCTTTCGACGCCGGCTACCTTACGAATCGGCGTCTGTGGCAATTAGGAGCTCACACTTACGATAGGTTGCGAAAGTATCCGGTTAACCTGATTTTTCAGCAAATTAAGTTATTTCATAAACATGATTTTTCGATTCCGGTTTGCAAATTTTCCTCGGATATATTTATAATGACTTAGCTCATCAAATTATCTTCTATAGAATTTACATTCTCAATAGCATAAGGCGAGCGTTGTTTGCATTTATTGCACTTGTTGGGATACTTACAATTCTATAAAATTTCACGACTTTCGATTTCGAATTTTTTTCTCGAATGTTAACACATTGTATGGGGGCCACTAAAAATACGGATTTTGGAAACTGTGCGTAGACAGTTTAAAAAAAGCGATTCGTGGCACTAATCACTTAGGCTTGAAAAGCTAAGTATATTTTCGAATTTAAAGAGGAAGCAGTTTCCAGTTTATACTAATTTTGTGTATAAATAAAATTCATGCATATTTTTCAACAAGTCTTCCTCTTGAGTCTTGCTAAGCTGTTACAAAACACCCGCATACAATGTGTTAAAATCTAAGTTTCGTATATTTCCACCTATCGCATATAATCAATGCTGCGTTTTTAATAAACGTCATATATCAATGTTAAAGGTATTTTTATAAGATTGCAGAACGATACCTTTAAATGCACGATACAATACAAACTAGAACGAAACCAATCAAATTTTCCAATTACGCGAAATGACCGGCTACTTTTGCGACCAACTGTACATACACGCTCAGAATACGCATTTAACGACGCGAGTTCGATTCTTTTTCCGTCAGACAAATTTGCCTTTGTCTTCCACTCGGTACTCTTTGCCCGCCACAATGCTGGAACGAGTTACGAGAGAGCACGTGATTAGAAAGGTCGCATTACGAAGCGACTATACGCCTGTCGAATTACGAATTAGCGTTCAATCTGTCTCTCTCTTGCTCACCATCCGTTAAAAATTCATTTCCACACCCTTGACTCCAACGTATTCGTTGAACGATTGCCTCTCAGCAGACGGAATCGCGAACTCGTAACCTCTCTGGAGGCCTCCAGCAGACGCGGACGCGACAAAAGGGAAATCAAAGCATCCTCGTACTGTTTTTACGATCGAATGTCCCAGTTTCGTGCTAGATCTTTTATTTTTCTCCATGCTCTTTTCTCCGTACACTTGCCAGCCACGTTCTCGCGATTTTTCCCCAAGAAAGATGCCACGCGATTCTTGAATCCTACGATCACCCTACACACGCTCGAGCGAACTTATGCCCCTAGCTCCCATAGAATTTATCGGGCGCTGAAAGTTGGCGCAACAAAGGGACAAATGACTTTCGAAATATCTCAAATTTTCGAGCGCGTCAGCTGCGAGCCACGATTCCGAAGCTCTACGTTTCCAAGTATCAGGAAACATTCTTCATCCTACGCGTAGAACTCTCGTTCTATTTTGAAAGCGGTTCTCCAGCCGTGCGGTATGGTGAACGGAGTGGTCGATTTTCGTTCGGCAGACGTCACGTAATCCACGCATGGTCTCCCCCAATTCTCCGTAGTCGTCTAACTTCTTCCTATATCCGGGACGAATTCGATGACGACGCATCGACAACCTTGTACGTACGCCCCATAACATCCGACGGGGTTTGCACGTTAAAGATGTTACAGGAAATACCGGAACTTCTTCTGACTCTCGATTATCGTACATAAGGTAGAATAAACGTTCCTCTACACAGATAGGGGAGAGTCTGGTATATTGTACCACTTTTCAGTTTCAGCAAAATATCTCGTTTTGATATTAATTAAAACAAACTATTTATCCAATGCCACATAGTGTAGAGCCTCGTTTAACTTATACCGCAAAATCAACACCATACTATTAACCGATTTCTCAAAATATTCGTTTTTCTAAAGGCTTTCCGTTGGAACAATTTACCTGACCGGTCGGTTTAATTGTACCACAGGTTCGGTAAAGTGTACCACTAGGAGTTAAGGGACTTGCAAACATGATAAATGATTAATTATTAAATAAAATGGTTTTAATAATACACAATATTCTTCATGACAATGTTTTTATTATTATTGAAAAAGTGCTAACAAAGATTAAATCAATATTTCTTCAATAAGTAACATTCATAATTATGAAGAAAAAATTAAACAAAATTATCAAAAACTAAACAAATTTAAACATTTATCAAACTTAAATGCCTACTTATAAAATTAAATGATTGCTTTTATGAACACGAAATAAACAGTTTTTACTTAAAATTATTATTTGGTCATTTACTAATTATTTATTATAATTGTTTTGTACTGAGATCGAATTATTTATTTTCTTTTAACCTGTTTTATTTCAAACAATTGTCGCAAACATTTGGATTCGATGTACAAGTTTCGTCTTGTTGAGTAAATTGTACCAGTACAATTAAGACAACTACTGGTGGTACGATTTATCGAACTAAGAGATTTAAAAAATATATATTTTTCACACAATGATCTCAAAACCTAATACGTTCATTACTTTATACTTTGAGAGGTGATTATAGACCTGTTCAATAAAAAATATAGCAAAATCCTAACTTACCATTTTACTGAGTAATGTCCTTAGGTACACGCTTCAAAATTTACATCAAACACTAACAAAAACGTTTTTTTTCTCTCAAACTGAATGCACTTGCCGGATGCCGTTACAAAACGAAAAGTAGTTGTGGGTGCTGTCAGTGCTTAGTTTCGTGCTTCCAGGAAAGAAAAATAGTGGCATCTAGTTAGAAATTTTAAGGTGGTACAATTTACCAAGCAGTACAATATACCAGACTCTCCCCTATATATTTTTTTCAACAATCCTAGAGACATCGTGACCGTTGTTTGATAACAGTCATTACACCCCTGATCAATTTACTTACGTATCACTGGCTGGTTATCGATCACTCGTGAACCCATGTATCGAGTGCATTAAATACGTAAATATAATTATCGTTAGTAAATGCACGATAGTTAATTGCCTACATAATTAAGCTTCAAAATATCTGTAAATTACCGTGCTTCTATTTCCATTAACGCAGACCCGTTTGCACGGTAAGCGGCGTGTAAACAAGTTGGAGATTTTTCAAAATCCATTCGCGGATCAAACCGACGAGATGGGGTCGCGTACGGGCAAACACTCGACGAATTTGTCTCGCGGCTGGTCATCAACGATCGTTTATACAACGTGAAACAGCCAAGCCTTCGCCGATGATCCTCAACGATGACGGCGACGAACGGAGCGTACAAAATCCGTTTCCGGTCGAGTGGTTCCGCGAAATGATTTATTATGCCGTGGAGCGTAGAAAGGAACCGAGCGGAGCGTGACCCGTGGCGAGTGTATTGTAGACACCGTGAATCGGCACGGAGAAGAATACCAACCGATCCCCGCTCCAAGGAAAGCCTCCATTGTTTTCTTTATTGGAACACCCTGAACTGGCCGAGGTAGGAACAACCGTGGCGCAAAGGCCCGTCCGATGGGGCATAGAAAAGGGGGTAATTATATGGGCGCCACTCAGCGCACCAGCAATCACGCGATCGTAATCCATCCTTTGAGACAGAGCCGAACCGGGCCTCTATGCGTCTCTAACGCGCGCACGGACCACGGATACGCATCGTTCGAGGCTCGTTGCACTGCTTCTCTCCCTTTACGAGGCTCTATGTATTTTATGCTGTTATCTCGAGAGATCGTCCGCTCATTTGCCGGACAGATAATTGGGAGAGCCGCTCAAGGGACGGTTTAGTGGATCGTTTTCTCGTTATCTGCTCTCGACGCTCGTGAGAACGATAAGGAGGGACGAGAAGTTGCAAGGTGTTTTAGAGAAATACAAATAGGGGAGGGTTGCGTAACTCGTCGCCCGAATCCCGTCTTATTGGTTTAGTTTCCTTTTTTTTTTGTTTGTTATCGATTACGGGAGATATCTGGTTGTAAATATGTAAAGGGGAAGGAGAAACGTGGATGGAAGATTCACGGATTGAGGCTACGAGCGAGTACTTGTAAACGGAGGAAATAGTCGGGGGTGGATGGATGTTTTTCTTTATTTTTTTTTAGGTATAGTGAGGAAATAAGGTGATCCTGCTCGACATTTTTATGGGTTTATAACAGGCGGGATTATCGTGGTGTATTTTACGTTGTCGAGGGACAAAGTTTGTCGGTGTTTTTACTGTGATTTATAATATTAATGTCGATATTTTATTTCATAAGTGAATATTTTCTTTCTCTATATTTTTAATACGATACGTTAATATCAAATATCAATGTATTGTGCAATGTTTATTGTTCGCTATTGAATATTTCCCTTTTATTTGTTTTTTTCATTAGTAAACTTTATCGGGAAAAATAATTTCTCTTCATTAAATTGACCGCTCTTTTGCAAATTTTCTACTTTTAATACATTTACGACCTTCGACAATTTATGGCATATTCTGTACTTCCAAATTCTTTGCTATTTTAACACTAGAACTACCAAATCAGTTAAAGTAACTTGTATCAGATATTTTCCAAAAATTCTCCAAGTTTATAGAAGAGTTATAGAATTAATCATTCTATGTACATCTCCAAAAATATAAAGCACCCAGTCGATAATCTTTTCCCTCCCGTGATTCCTCTTTTTTCAATGTATTTATTTAATTTATTGAAACATGATAAATTTAACGCCAGTAGTTCTAGTGTTAAGTTTATCGAACCATGGAGATGAAGGTACCACCTTGCCTCACGTAAGAAAAATTTCTCAGGGGCAATTCAAACTCGGGCCCACCGTTTGGGACACCGTGTCTTTATCCCCATAGCTACCGTAGCCCCCATAGCCGATAGGTGCTACTTAGAGAACCGGTTGTTTGCATTGAACCTTTTATACTGTTATAAACAGGCTTACAACAAATTAATCTGTCTCCAAGGGCAGGATAAACACGTCGTAGGTGCATTAACCCTTCTGTTAGTAGAGACGACTATAGTCGTCCACCACGAAGCCATCTTCCCGTATTAGGGGTGGCTACAGTACGCTCAACATAAAACGGTCACTGTACACCATGGGTAAATGTAGTCACCCTATCTGTTATCACGACTGCCAAACAATGCATTGTAAAGATTATGGGATGTGATTCTATGCAGCATGCTCAACATTATTATTTAAATAAAATTATTAATACTTTAAATATATCAGTTGTTCCCCTAGAATGGATAGATGCTACTTATGGAACCAATTGTTTACATTGAACCTTTTATACTGTTATAAACAGGCTTACAACAAATTAATCTGTCCCCGGGGATAGGATAAACGCGTCGTAGGTATATTAACCCTTTCGTTAGTAGAGACGACTATAGTCGTTCACCACAAAGCCATCTTCCCGTATCAGGGGTGGCTACAGTACGCTCACCACAAAACGGTCACTGTACACCATGGGTAAATGTAGTCACCCTATCTGTTATCACGACTGCCAAACAAAGCATTGTAAAGATTATGGGATGTGATTTTGTACGGTATGCTCAACATTATTGTTTAAATAAAACTGTTAAAACGATAAATACAGCGACTGTTGTAATTAAAGCGTTTTACAAATATTCAGAAAATATTAATGTTGTAATTACCGAGTTAGGATACAATTGATGGTGGGAATGGCCATATTGAGAGGGTTGAAACATGGAATTATAACTTTTAGTATCGATTCGTGTTCAAGTTAACACTAGAACTACCAAACCAGTCAAAATGACTGGTACACAATTTTTTCAAAAAATTCTCCAAGTTTATATAAGAGTTATAGAATAAATATTCTACGTCTATATCAATAAACATAAATCACCCAATCGATCAAATTTTCCGCCGCTTGATCCCCCCTTTTTCAAAGTACTTACTTAATTTATTAAAATATGATAGATTTGAGGCCGGTAGTTCTAGTGTTAATACCAAATAAGAACTATCTAAAAAAGTAGCTGTTTTCACTGCCAAATTTGATTTCATGCATGCATTAAGAAATTTATTCTCTTATACTGGAATATTCGGCAATTTTGGTATTCTCAAATATATTTGGCTCACTGTTCATTTCTTAGATTCTAAATTCGAATCTTTCTGAAATAATTCTACCGGTATCCATAAGACGTCACCGTTTAAAAATTCAAGTGCATAGCGAAAAGATTAAGAAATGCTATTTTAGCAACTCTCTGTCCTCTAATAATAAGTAGTGATTATTTGATTTAATTTCTTGCAACTGCATCTCTTCTTACATTGATATTACTTTCATTGCTTATTTCGTACCTGGCTTATAAAAACCACAATTAATTTGTTTCCACTGAAAGATTAATCGTGCGATACAACGATTCTTAAGCATCGAGTGACTTTCGCTGTTTTTCCTTACAAATTAGTGTCAAATGGGAAATGTTAAATAAAGTATATCTAAAGCAAGTGGACTTAAGTAACTCTGTCGTAGTTAGCGGTAACTTAACTCAATTGAATGAATTTTTCGCGACTGCTTGTATCATAAAAACTATATCGTATCTCGCGGCGCGCTCGTTCGAGCAATGAATTCCAATGATAAGCACGGCTTTCAGTCACGTTCTCGTATCGATCGTTGGCTTTATTTTAATATTTGTTCATTTCGCTGGCGCGATACATTCAACGAAGTTTCTTCCGGTCGATGCACTTTTTTCCCCGGCTGAATTACGTTAACGAAGCGTCGAAAATCGGTTTAAACGTCGTGTCGGTGCAGACCGATGCATCAGCGCGAAGTCGATATTATTAGCGACGAGCGCATTCGTTCAAAACGTACAATAGGGACGCTTATGGATACTCTCGTATACGCGGTGTTTCGGAAATAGATGAACAAATTTTAACCAGTCCGCGGAAACTCTTTCCTTCCGTGTTATAAATGTTTTTTTATTTAGAACAGCGTTGTACAAAAATAACTGGCCAATTTACTTGCTTACACGTTTCACCGATTTAAAAACTTCAGATTTTTATTTATACCTGGAAATACCTGGGAATTTCATTATAGCAAAAAATGAAAAATTTCGTTCATCTTTGTCGGTTCAACGAAAATTATTGGTTATAATATATTCAACGAATTTCTCTTCCAAAATTTTCTCGCACGTGAAAATAATGTACACGGCTTGAAAATAAAAAGTTTCAAGAGACACGTACCAGTAGTTTTCCCTCTTCACCCTTACGAGCAGAATGTGCACTTAAAGTTTGTCCACCTATTTCTGAAACACCCTATATATAGACGTATGTACGTACGAGAAACAGTCCGATTAAATGGGGGTTACGTTGACGTTTCAGGGTGGCAACAGCAGCAGCGGCAGACTTCTCAATGAGTTCCTAAATCGAAAGAGGTTTCACCCCTCGTTCGTTCACCCCCTGTGGCTCGGGATGGCACCCTCATATAGATGGAAGAACCCAGCGTGTTTGGAGAGCCGAAGGGTAGCGGTGGTAAAGAGGGAAGAAAATAACAGATTTCCCAGACGCGGCTCTCTCTAACCCCTCTTTACCGATCTCACCCCTCGTTGGCCCTGCGGCGGAGCTAACTCCGCTTGCCACGTAGTCTCTTAGCTTCTGCAAGAGGCACGAAAGAAGGGTGAAGAAGGACGACGGAATTTTTTTTCACCCCCGGTCTTTCCTAACGAGAGGCAGGAAAGTTCTTACACCGACGGTGTCCTTCCTCCTTCTACTCGATCTTCTGCGTTTCCTTCTTCCCTTCTTTTCTTCCTTCCTTCCTTCCTTCCGTTCTTTTTCCTCTTCCTTTTTTCCTCGCCTTGCTCCTCTATCGTATGTATATAAGGGAACGATGGAAGTTTCTGGTGGGCAGCCCATTGCGTCGGGGAGGACCCTTCAACCCCGGCTCTGCTGCTGATTAAGGCATAAAAGGCGGAGGGATATACCGAACTGCCGAGCCAAGGGGAAAGAAATTTGTTCGAGGGGGGATACTATGGGATGGGTGGAATAGGATGGGGTGAGAGAGAGAAGCAAATACAACGGGAAGGGATACCTAATTGTAAGTACATTATACCTTCGGTCCGCTCGGGATTATACAGCTGCTTCTTTATTGCTGACAGTGGCGTCTTTTATCTGTAATCCCGCTGGCTCGTTCCGATTATAGCCCGACAGACTTTCTCTCCCTCTCATTCAACTTCTTTCTCTCTCTCTACTCTTACTCGTTCTTTTTTCAACTTCCTTTCGCGAAAAAGTGCTTCTCCTGTTTTTCTCGCGAATTACATAAATTGCCAATTCCGTGCTCGTCGTCGCAATTGAATGCGCCTTCTTGTCGGGGCGCGATCTTTCAGCTAAATTGCACGCAGCCGATCTCCGTGCTACGATTAATACCAGCATAAATCTTTTAAGAGTTTCTTTCGTAACTTTCTTCTCTCTTCTTAGCGTGTGTTACGCGACGACTTTACAGTGCTTTCTTTTTTTTCTTTTCTGTAAAAGAATTTCATTGCAATCTCTTTGCGGCGGAAAGAGCGGCAGTTTTGTTTCTCAGGACGTTCGATACGTTTTGAGGGGGAATTATAGGGCGGTTCGAAAAAGCTGGAAACAATATTCGTATAACTTTATGGAATGGTTGCCTTGCTTTAACCACGAATCGATATATCTGCACATCCAGCCTCCGGCCGGAACGAATAAAGGAAAATACCGTTTCGAAGGGTAGAGAGAGGAAATACGTAGAAACGATCGGCGCGACCCTTTTTATTTCACGATGAAATCCGACCGCAAGACCAATCCGGCCGAAACCTCGTAATTTATCTGGAAAAGTATGGCCACCAGGAAAATGGCAACGGTACGATATCATATTTTGTCTGCTTTCAATTGGAACGTAATTGACGTCCTTCCGACGAGAGGACGATTCTGCGTATTGCTCCAAGTATTTGCAGTAATAAATACGAATTTTCGAATTGATTTATTCGACGATGAGAATTACAGTTTATCGGATGTTTTCGAGTGAATCAAACGATTCGCTGAGTTTTCGCCGTGTTAACGAAGGGATTACAAATATTTTGCAACGAGTCATTATCGAATTTTCAAGTAAATCCTCCAATGTTTTGTTGTGCAATTTTATATTGTTTTTTTATCATCGCAGTTTGTGAAGAAAGGTTCACTCGATTTAAAATTGCACGGCACACATATTAAAAAATGTAATTATTCTTGTTGTTTTTATTTGGATACAGTAAAGCTTATATAATTAAACCTGTTACATAAATAATAATTAATGCGTGCTGTATTGTTTAAGCGAAACTTTGAAAAATTCGTATTATATGAGGATAACTAAACGGCTATTAAATAGTGCTGTAAGGAAATCGTGCTTTTAATTAGAAAGGAACAAATTACAATTTATTAATGATAAAATGATCTACAATTCTATCTTCATTGCCGCATCCACAATAACGTTATATCGTTGCAAGACACTAACAATTCTATATTATATAATCCACAAGTCACTAATTCGTATCAGTAATTCCATTATTCCCCATTTACTCCAATTTCCCGCTCGATATCTGTACTTGTCCAATTAACCCTTCAGCAACTTCCGTTCGCCGTACAAACCATTTCATTTCTTCACGTTCCATAAAACCAAAAAAGAAAAACAACAAGAAAGCCATACACTAACGAAGTCTAACCAAGCATCGCACCAGAAGGTACCGGCAAAAAAGCATCTTAAGGATCGGGCATCCTTTCGTCGTTAAAACGACGAAAGTAAATATTATTGCAAAAATTGCCCGCCCCAAAATCGTATTGCGGGGCAACACTGTAACGCTTTTATCCAGCTCATGCCATCCGAAATGGTCCCGTCATTTCCGGCAGATGGGCCAACATTGCGTATCTGGCGACTCCGAGAACGGGTCAACTCGTCGAATTTGTTTTGCATCCTCGGCAATTCTTATCGTCCGTACGCATCGTGTATATACGTCGAGATAGGGAGACTCATCGTGCTGGTTCTCGGCCGGCGAAAGGGAATGCGGTTCCCTTTTTCGCGCTTCGAACGTCGGCGTATCTATCGCGTTCGGCGCAACAAGATAGCGGCGTGGCGAACGTGTCGATTCGTTTATCGAGTCGTGTATTTGCGCCCAGCATGACTCGTAGACGCGCGTAGAGGAGATAAGCGCGATAAAGAGAGGAACGGCAATAATAAAATTGGCACGATAAGCGAGCAAGTTAGAAATGCGTATGCCGGCTTGAGTTAAAGAGCCGTTCCTTTAATCGCAAATCGACTCGATACACCGTCGAGAGTGCTTACGGGAAATAGCATACGGGAGCAATTAGAAATGCCCGCTCGAGTGAGCTATCCACCTACGACTCTATACCCCTCGACGCGGGATCTTGTTCACGCTCCAACGACGAGACTTCTGCGGGCTATACCGGCGACGGTGATAAATGCTGAGACTAGCAAACAGTGGGCCCGAGATTGAATTACAACCGCCTATGAGAAATTTTTCCTTGGTGATGTAGGCATTGGAAAAATAATTGCGAGAAACTGCACCCTAGATCGAGACCTTTCGTTTGTCGGACGGCTGAGAGTGGCAACTGAACTATCCAAGGCCCTTGCGAACCGGATACTTTTCCCAGGCCTTTCGACTTGGACTTGTACAATTCGACCGATTCTGACAATGTAACGATCCTTGGACTGGTGCACAAAGAGACCGAAGATGTAATTTTGTGGTCACGCTGGAACTTTGAAGGAACACGGTATAATTGGTATAATATGAAAGACGGAGTAATTGCAATGTTTTTGTAAGTTGTGGGATAATTTCGGGCTTTTAATGTTTTTTTATGAGTATCGGGGGAAATGGTGGAAATAGTGCTGTAGCAGATAATGGAAAAATAATGGAGAATCGTTTCTGGATCTGTTATGGTTATGAGGTCATTTCTTCGTGGGATTGTTACGAATACCAAAGTGATGTGTAAGATTCTAACAAATCATATTCTTTTTAGAATGCTACAGATCACACGTTTGCGTTAACATGTACTCGTTTCTTCGCCTCAATGGCTATGACCCCACTGAAATTGAAAATCTTCGGTAAACCTTCCAACACACCGAAGAGAAGATTGCAAAAAAGGAACAAATCTTTTTTTACAATCGAGAGAAGTACCGTCCTTCGCGAGGATCGATTACGGCGAAGATGCACGGTCCACGTTTTCCCGTTTGCGATTCTGCTCGCTTTCACTCGGTCCGCTA
Source organism: Cerceris rybyensis (assembly GCA_910591515.1). NCBI lineage: Eukaryota > Metazoa > Arthropoda > Insecta > Hymenoptera > Crabronidae > Cerceris > Cerceris rybyensis. Next base: position 35,771,132 of record OU342789.1, read on the forward strand.
ATCGCCTTTGTTTTATGGGATATCCTGCAAGCCGAAGGTTCTGCGCTCTTCCCCGTTCTTTTCTTTCCTTTGCCCCTTTTGTCGGATCTTTTCTCCAACAAGGCCGAGAACACGCGTCGCACGGACCAGGAGCAAAGAGCAAAGTCAATTTCGGGGCGAGATGCCATGGGGTTAATGGGCCTCCCTCGTCGTAAATTCGAGCGTTAGTGTGAAAGCTGCCTAAACCTACCCCCTTCGCATCCTCCGCAAAGTATCTTCTCGTCCGGTACCTTTAAAAGCCTTGTAACAAACAGGATACAGGTACTCGGAGCCTTTCTCTCTTTCTTTCCCTCTCGCTTTCTTCTTCCTACCCTTCGAGTCGATTCGGTCTCATCGTACTTCCTTCTTCCTCCTTCAGCATTCTCTTGCACCTCCTTTTTCTTTATTTCCCCCGTTCTCTCTTCGACTTTCCACCCGAACATCCTCCGCCTCCTCTTCTCCTTACCATGGACCATCGTCTCTTTCTCTCTACTTCCCATCTTTTTCTTCTGTTTTCCACCTATCTCCCTTTTTTCTCCCTCCATCTGTCGACATCGCCTGCCTCCGGCTCGTCGAGCGATTTATTATCCAACCGTTCTACCGTCGGGCACCATCCTGCTTAGCCGGTGCTTTTTACCCTCGTAAAGGGTAGGAGATCAACAAAGTGTAAGACGGGGCAGGAGGCGGAGGAACCGATGGAAGGAGGACGCGGAAAAGAAGATAGATCGCGACAGTTACTAACCTCGAGAACTTGCGTTACCTTGGATTCGTCTAAAGTCAAGCTTCCATGGATCGACGTCAGGGAAAACTCTCGACGTGTGTCTCGCGTTAAAAAGCATCCCCTTCGATAATCGTCCTCGGTTATCCTCCTTCTCGTTTTCACGTTTTACCTTTTTCCAACCTCGAGGTTCGAAGAACGTGAAATCTCGCGCGAAAATGTAACCCGAGTGTTTCGCTCGACGTACGAAGTCGCCATTACGGCGGTAACACCGTGAACGCGTCAGCGGCATTTACACGGGGGTACGATCGCATTACGGAAATACTGGTAGCAGCGTGGAACTTGGAAGATTAAGATAATTTTATTATTACCGGCTTCGGTAGGTATGCCATTAGCGGGGAATGTTAATGGACCCGTTACGTCGACCGAGCGGAACGAACGATTTCGCTCGGCGACTAGGCGTAGTAAAATTTTTAATAGACACAACTTACGTATGTTTCTTCTCGTCTAATTTGCTTTAATTGCCGCCGGTTAACGGCATCTCGCTGCGGCACGATTTAACACGGTAGAAACCTTAACGTTCCCCTTGCCCTACCTACCGTTTCTCGTCCCCGCGAAACTGGTGCCTTTATATCGGCTCCGGGAAGGAAAAATGCCGCGGACCTGGCCGCCATCGACAATGCACTCGACGCGGGCAAAAACAAATGATCTACCGCTTCCAGGCGCGATAAAAACCGGCGTCTGGATTAAACGTGCCTCTTGAATGGAGACGTTTTTCTGTAATGGAAGGTAGGAAGGCCGTAAAGAGAATTCAGCCACGACTGATCGAGCACCTGCCCGACCAAGGGGCCTACAAAGGGCTACCTGGAACTTGTGAAAATAATTCCTACCTCTTCGAGGCCTCTGCACGAGGGCTCCTGCTATACAATAATTTTACGTGTATTTGTATCTATGTATACGTGTGTGTGTGAACGTATATATATGTTTATGTAAGTACGTGTCCCGTGTTTCTGCCTTTATACGCGCTCTCGCTCGCTTAAGCGAGATCGAGCAGGTGTCTTTATTGCCAACGATCCTGTTCATCGCTCTTTAGTTGCCTTTTGTACAGGCTGCTGCATAAAGAGGGTGTAAAATTTCGAGGGTGGGGATGGTAGTTTCGAAGGAATATATCGTATTAATATTGTGTGTTCCATTTAATGGATCAGAGGTGTGTTGTATGCATTGTTTGAATCTGTTTTCTTGTTTGTACATTATCTTGGCTTTTTGAGGACAAAGAAAAGTAGGAAGTTGACAAATGACTGGGTATATTTTAGGATGAATGATGAAAACTTGCTTTTGTTTTCGAAATGTTTGAAATATTGTATATTTGTATGTAATTATAATTTCGAGCATTGTACAATTTTCTTTTGAATTATTGTTTGTTAGTGTTTGCGTGATACCGTATACTTATATGCGTTAGGTATAGAAAATAATAATTGAACCCTTTATACACCAAATTATTATTTAAATTTTGTTACTAGTAGCTCCCAACGCTTTTAAGTATTTTGATTGAAATTTACTTGAGTTGAAGAATAGAGCAATTTAAATAAATAAAGGAAGAAATAAATTCAATTGAATATCTGCTTTATTTGCACTATTGTTGTTTCTTGTAATTTCCAAGTGTATGATATCTTTTGAAAACATTTCTAGGATGTAATCCTGGTTTTCTATCGCACGTTGACATCTATTAATTTGAACTTGAAAAAATGTCCTGTGAGATTCGACAAAGGAATTTTTGAGATTCAAGCTAATGTCGAACTCGACATATGAGCGCAAAGGGTTAATAGATTTAAAAAAATCTGAAGTTTCACACTCTTGGCTTCCCTAATAGCAAATACTTAATCGTTATATATCGTAAAACAAAGTATTCTCTAATATTTCTCAGTTTTGTTAAATCTATAAAATTAACAGTGCTATAAAAAATTCTAACTCTGACCTCTTGGATTCACCCAACCATTTGCAGTGGAGAACAAACGTTCACATGATTCTCTCTGCTCAGAATGGTCGCTTTTACCACTCGTTAAACTTCTCTCGTTTGTTATGAATCAGCCTGTACAATCACGCACGCAGCAGTCCGACAGTGACGAGTTTCGCATCGGCTAAATAACGTGAACTTTGTCCTTTATTATCTCCTCGTCGACTCTCACAGAGTTCATCTTTATTGAGAGCACATTTAAATACGAGATCACGACAAAATTGTCGCATTGTTTTATGCGGAATGCACAGCTAGCTGGATAAATACATCTTCGAATGGACCGAACATGATTTTCGAATGGTATACGAACATTAGAACGCACTGGTGGACGATGATGTTTCACTGTAACGGGCCATTTACGAATTATCACCCCTCGAGGACCAAAACTGCTCTCGTGCACTTTTAACCTTAACGACGTCTCGCAATTGCCTCGTAACAGCGAGCTCTCTGTTAAACGTCATTTAGGTTCTGTTTCGAGCGTAATTCGCCTTTAAAATATCTGCGACCGTCACAAATGATCTCGATGATCCAAGTGTCGATGCGTGAGAGATCATAGAGTTTTGACGACAATTTGTGGCTAACTGGTATTTAACTGCATGTAGTTCAAAATACTTTTTGAGTTTATTGATGAATTGAAATGTGTTTGACAATATTCGTTATTGATGTTCGCAGAGTTGAATCTTAATGATTTGGCTTTGAAGGGAAGAAATTTTTGTAAAATAAAAATTTTAATTTATCTAGTTGCTTAATAACGAAGATTTAACAGAAAATATTTCAACTTGCAGATACTTATTTTTATCATTTTAGCTAATGTTAACACTAGATTTACGGTTGTTGATACACCTATTTTTCTAAAGTGTGCCAATGTGACTTATACAAGAAAACTGAATTTTTTTGCAAAGAAAATAGTTCCTAATCAATTTAAATGAAAGATTTATTATTAAAAAAATTAACCAACCAATATATTATGTATATAGTAATAAAATTTTGAATGAGCCAAATTAGCTTCGTAAATCTAGTGTTAATATTTGACATTTTTGCTTAGAATTCATTTTATACAATAATATTTACACCAAAGCATGCTAAAGAGGTTCATTAAATTTTTCAGTTGGGAAAAAAAATTCTTACTGTTGTGTTATAAATGAAAAATGTAGACAAAAAGCACCGGATTTGCATTTTGTTGTATGCGTGTCGCATACGTTAGAAGTAATCAAGTATAGCGAATATAGTTTTTTTACTAATTTATGTGAGCGATAGTAATCCAACAATGCAGTTTCATTCTACATTTTTTGCGTTTTTGCAAAAGTCGGATTATCGTCGAATGATTTATATTCATTTGATATTTTTTACTGCAATTATTATAAATACGCGATTTATACTTTTCTTTAATCTATCCTGTTTTCCAAGTCGTTTCCAGCACGAGCTTGCTGAAATAGTGCTGTTTAATAATATTGTGGGGAAATAATAAAATGATACAAGACCAGTTATTTTCCCAGCTATAATCTGATAAGTTAATATCATTTAATAACAATCACTACACATTGGATACTTTTCTCCCGTTTATTATTTATAAAATACGTAAATCAAACAATTTTTTCTCTTCTGCGAGTAGATAAATTTGCTTTTAACATTATTTCCATTGAAGGTATCACACACACTTTGCAAAACTCAGACTTACAATTATCTTTTAAGTCTAATCACTTCTTCATCTCAATATTTATTCCTTGTTATTTACGATCAATTGCAAAAGTGTCATTTAAAATTCCGCAGTAAAAATAGCTATACATAAAAGAACCAGGAAAAATACTGTGAAAAGTGAAATGATCACTGTGAAGTGAAAAAAAAATGATCAGCGAGTTCTTAATTGTCGAACAATAATCCATTAACACTAGATCTACCAAGCTGGTCAAAATGCCTTGATCTGAATTCTTTGAAAATATTTCTGAATATTCTGATCTACTCCCTTTATTTATTTGGTACGAATATATTTATTTGGCATTTTCAAATATATTGAATTAACACATTGACTGCCATGGGGGTCACCAGTGACCGCCGCTATTGAGTTCAATAAAATTTCATGTAACTTTAACCCTTTGCGGTCCTATGTCGAATACTGCTCGACATAGTATTTCAATTGATTTCAATTTCTGACACTTTAATATCGACTTTTAAATTTCATAATGATTTTGTAATATTGCCTAATTATCTATCAGTGTCTATAGTTATTGATATCAATAAGAAAAAATGAATAACTAACGATAGAAAATATTGTGAAAATAATTTTATTTAGCATGCTAAAAAAATTGAGAAAATAACTCGGACCGCAAAGGGTTATAATTGCAAGATTTATGAATTTTCGGACATACTGAATACTTAAACATTTACGTTAAAAATATAAACTTTGCCGAATATCTATCTATCTATATCTTTAAAGTTTCTGCCTTATAAAGATGTGAATTTAAAGAAAAAGTTTCACTTCAGTAGAAATGATAATATTAGTAAAATACCAGCGGCCTTCAACGTGTTAATTATCGGTAGATCTAATGTTAAGTTGCAAGAAAAATTAACAACCAGATATCGAGTACAATGGAAAAATATCTGAATTGACATTTTTGTTATTTTTTTGAGAACCTCGTGGAGCATGTACCGCGTCAGATTTTCCGGAACAACGTAGAAACGATTTACATGCGAGCAGTGAGATCGAAAGATAGACTAATTTAAAAACACAAAGCGCGAGTCTGGTCTCTGAAAATTTAAACGTGTACTTACACGAACAATTACTCCGCGTATATTCTTCCTCGCAACAGCTGGTATAAATCTGTAGCATACACGGGAACCTTTTTATCCGTGTAGTATAGAACACGCATACACGCACATGCGCGTACAGGTTTATTACTCGCAGGTGCTTTTGTGCCGGCGACAAAAACGCGAGAGTTCGGTTAATTAAAATCATGCCCCCAACACACTATGAGAGCAGTGGCCATTGCGAACGAGAAACCGTGCGACTCTGTTCACAAACCACGCTTTGCGGCTGTTGATGCGTTCGCATTAAATGCATTCGCGAAAATTCAACGGGGGAGGAAATTTAGTTTTTAATTTTGTCGTTTGCAGATTCGGGGGTTTTGTTGCTTCGAACGGAACTGAGTACGCGTCGGCCAGATTTTACGGGGGTTTTAACAATTTTCTCGAACTACAGTGAACACCCTTGTTTTTCAAAATTTACGAATTTTACGAAAGTGTGTAGACTTTATGATGATTTTGAGAAAGATGGAAGATTAGGTTGGGGTGGTGGCCTTGAAAAGGGTTGAACACGTGAGTTTACGGATCGTTGACATGTATTGACGAAGTTTTTGCGAACTTTTTTAATTTGTAGGCCACGGAGTTGAGATTTCTGAAGAAAAAGAGACAAAGGTAGAAACGGTGAGAAAGATATATAAAGAATTTTTATATTTATCTAATAAAATTAATTGACTGTGATTGAATTTTTCACATCGAGGTAATGCTTATGAACATATATTATAAAATAATAAAAAAAAGTTCCCTAATTTTCCAAATACGCCTCATTAATTAATTTAAATTCTACATGTGAAATATAACGTGCAGTGTAAACTACATTTTCTCTTGCAATGTCTTGATCGACAATTTTTCCTCAAGGAAACATAAATCTCGAAGGTGTGGTAGCAATCTGATACATTAAACATAATAAAGAAAGTCGTTAACGTGCAATATAAAAAAACGAGAATATTTAATTGGTAGAGTATCATAATGTTCCAACCACCGCATATCGATTTACAGTTCTCCATAAGATACTCGAAAGTACAATAAAATATCCCGTTTTATTTCCTTCTTTGTACACCAAGTTTTTATCCTCAAGGTAATCCAGATGCTTATAACGATCCAAGCAAGGAAAAGAAAAAAAACCCTGATACTTTTATTCGTTCGATTCGACTCGTTGCAACTTAATTCACTCGAGAAGTTCCAACGAAATTCGAAGAGTCAACGCAAATTCACTGTACATACACAAAAAGAGACAAGAACGATGAAAAAGGAACGAGAAGAGAAAGCGGATTGCGTCTCGTTGCTGGGCGTTTGAAATTTATGCAATATGTTGGTTCGTTATCGATATGTAAACAAATTAAAATTACTACGCACGTCTGACGCGGTAGCGTGGAATTTCGCGGACGAAGTAAAACATTCTAATCTAGCGAGTAAATCGTGGCTCAGCCACGACGCGGAGAAACGCGATCTAAAGTCGGCGCGACATAAATATTTGCCGACGATAATTCTTCATTCCCGCGTCCCTAATTACCTCGCATAATACTTACACGTATGCCAGTCACGTAGCAGTTATAAACATCGTCTACGCCTGCAGGTGACTGTAACATCACGAGATAATCAATCCCAAGTGCTGAACTGTACCCTACCCACGTGCAAATATCTCGCGCATTAATGAGTCATTATCGCTGTACCGTTATGGTCTTCGTCCGTGCTTACAGGCCATGCATTACGGACTCGGAAAATCTTTTCATCGCCGTGCCTTGGCTCGCGTTCATAGCAAACATTAATCCAGATATGCCAGTAGAAAAGAAAGTGCCAGACGTAGAGATACGCGCTGAGAATGGGAGAATGGCAAGAGTGAGATGGATAGATAGCCGGATAGATTGAGAGAAAGAGAGAGATGGAGTAGGAGAGAGGTAGATGGATGAAAGAGTTGAACAGAGATAAAGATGGATAGAGAAAGCAAGAGGCATCGGAGGAAAGGATAGATAGGTAAATTCTACATCCGTCACGTAAATTCGTGCGATTGTTTTTTTTTCTATCTACCTGGCAATAAATCATACGAAATTGCTGGTTTATTCCCAAGCTATACGAGACGAAGGTGCAATATATCATACGAATATTATCAAACAAAAGATAACAATTAATATTGCAGAAGCGATAATGACAATAATATAAAACCGACTGTGTCAGGAGGCCGCATGATGGAATAAAATGGATAATCTGGATGGATAAAAATGATGTCAGGGAATGGTGTCTTAATAATTTCGTCTTAATCTAGAATGTTTGCTGAGACCAATTACAGGAATGGTAATTTTGCAACTATCTAAGTGTAATAACCAGTGTTTAAACGAATTATGACTTCGCGAAATAGATCAAATATATCACTGAAGAAAAAATGATATTAGAGCAATTAACAATTTTGGTGAGACCTCCTATCTTTCGTACAGTTTATAACTATTAGTTAATGTTTAAGTATCCATAATAAATTTCAAGAAATTCTATTTCTTTTGCTGAAACCGATTCAAAACGAAGCCTAAGAGCACGAACAATTTTAGAATTTTTTTTGCTGTCCGGCACGACCTGTCCAATCTTTGAATAACATTAAAGAAATATAATAAATAAGAAATAAACATTATATTTGCATTCTCTCCACGATAAGCTTTTGTACATTTTTCTCTAAAATGCATGATTCTCAAGTTATTATTTTTTTCCATCTAGATTGTCGATTCATTCTACTATGGGCCGGCGTGAACGTGCCAGCTTGTCTCGCTTATGTAATCGAGACTGAATTATTTTCACCATGTGCCGGTGATTTTCTCCGCAAATCATTTCAATCGCCGACACGGACAGGTCGAAACTTGTAATACACCCGTTACGTTACACCCGACAATTAAAATTCCCGCCCTCAAATTTATATCCCCGTCCCAGAAGCTTATTTAATTACTTAATTCTTTTTTGACGCGCGATATATTATTTAAGCAAATTAACACGCCTAACGAAACATACCATACGACACGAGCACACTTATTCCGCGTTAAAACTCGCTCGATATATCCCATAGAATGTTTCCTTTTTTCCATCGTTCCCCATAGAAAGCAATAATCGCACTAGAATTTATGAACTCGTTAACCGCTTCTACCCGCAGGAATCTCGCGTACATTCGATAGCACTTAGCGCGAATTCTCATCGTCTGGTTATTCTTACTCCCTGTAGATATCCGCAGGTATCTTGCCGCGACTCGTTGCTCTTTGCCGTTTATAGATGTATACGCGATGCACCACGGGAACCCATGGAAATACGGTGTGGTGCGTCCATATTCCTGGATTTCGAAATAACATGCAAATCCGTGCGGCGTATAAGCGATATATACCTACGAGGTTGCATATGCATCCCTCGATCCGACCAAACGCGCCTTGTATTAATGCCACGACCGAGCACGTGGTACCTGCACCCTTCGAATCCTTCGACGCGGGAACCACCGTGTTTCCTTCTCTGTATGAATATTTCAATTCCCGGAGAAATTCAGTGAACCTCGAAACCGGTGCAACCGACCACCGAGAAAGGGAGTGAGATGGTAAGAGAGAATGGAAGGACGATTCGACGCATCGTGCCAGAAATTCGTTGGCTTGCCGTGAAATCGATCCCACGGGTGGTCTGCAAGTTTGGAGATCCTTCCGAGAGACCTTTTACGGTTGTAGATTCGTGTCTCGTGTGGATCGTTTTCGATAGAGGAACGAAGCGAGGGTGTTACGCTTCTTTGCTTACTATTTGATGTTGCCAAGTATTTCTATGTTAAATCTTAGATTTATGGTTATTTACGGAGTTGTTTTATTATTCTGCTTCGACCTATTTGCTGATTTCATTGGGGAGCTGTTGGCTTTGAGGTGTTGCACATTGTGGGGGAATTTTCTTTGGGATGGTTCATGATTCGCAGTTTATCCTGATACTTGGGAATTTTAGGCTACCTGCGATTTTATCGTAAATGAAAAGCTGTGTAGAAAATTAGGTTTCTTTTTGCTTTATTAACTTTTAATTGATACGAATATGGGTTTAGTTACAAAATTTCACAAATTGTCGTGGTAAGAGTTTGTTACCCTTTTGATGCAATATCAGTTTCCATAATTTACTCTGTGCAAATGTGAAACGGTTAAAGAATTATTTATTGATAGAGTTATGGGCATTTCACCTTTTGAAAAATTTTCTGAGGACATGTAGTCGGTGACGTCTGATGTAGAGCTGGAAAGAGGATTAATCTAACACCATAGAGGCAAAGGAGCATGCTTCTATGCGTGTTCACCTTTGACACTGTTTGACACTCACTTCGTAAACGTCTGATTGTCTTTCTAATATTATGTTAAAGCCATATGAAAAAACCATCCCTTTCCAATTTGGCTAATAGATCCGCATTCCTTTTCCTCATCTTCTTTCCTCACAGTATGCATTACATGAGAAAAATGTCCCAGATGTTTTTCCACAGGGGTTCCAAGTTCTCCGTTACTATCGTAACCCTGACCTTTTCCGTAATTGCACGCACCATAGTCAATTAGCAAACCTCTTACGACTAAGGTTAAGAGAAAATTTGCGAATTGCTTTCCTGCACCACATGGTACATTTGTTATATTCAAACCATAATCAACGTGACGAGTACGACTCGCCGCAATAAAGGGATAAAAGGAAATATAGAATCTTAATTGACGTATCGTGAATGTTAACTAAGCATTTAGTTGATGCAGTATTATATATATATCATTAAATAATATACATTCTAATATTTTACCTAAGAATAAGCTTTCTACTAGAAAAATTCCAGTAGAAATAAAAATGGAATGTATAAACAGAATATGTTACTAATTGTAAATGGGTCCAATTGTGTCACTTCAATATCCACGTCAGTTTGCTTCAAAGTCTAGTTCTGTAAAGAAGTGTAGTAATTGTAAAAGTGTAGTCATAATTTTTTAAAAATAGGGGATAACTTTTAATTAGTGAGTGTGGATGGATTTTGTGTATGTGAGAGTGAATGTTTAGAATACGTGATTTGGAAGACGACGAATACAAGAGTTAGAGTGAATGTTTAGTCTGTGGATAAGGAGAAAATGAGTGATTGCAATAGAGAATGCAAGCTGTGAGAAAGACGAAGAATGGATGCTGTGAGAAAGAGTGTCGAGGGTGGATGCGAGTTTGAATTTTTGGGAGAGTTAGTTGAGACAGTTGAAACTTGGAGTTCATTGTGAAAAGAGATATAGTGGAGATATATACAGAGTTCAGTGGAGATTATTAGGAATTAGAGTTATTTATTTTAGTGAGTCTTTCTATTTTATTATTTCAACATTTACTTAGTTTATGATATTGTTAGTTTGTTTAAGGTGTATATATAATTGTTAGAGAAAAGTATGTAGAATATATATATATAGAGAGAGACAGAGGAGATTTTACAGAAGTTTCTCCTAAAGCTTTATAATAAATATATAGAGACTATATTTTATTTCACTACTCCATTCCACTAAAATTATATGCGTTTCAATTGCACAGATCTTTGCCTCAAAGGTTAAACGCATGAATAAATACATCAAACATGAAAATTTCATACTGAATATTAAGGTTGAACAAAAGTTCTATCGCGATGTCCAAAGTATCGAAATATATCTTCGTTTCGTCGCGACGTTTGTTACGTTTGTTTGTTAACCGTAGAAATTCATTTCGTTGGATGCGTCGACCGTGCGCGTGCCAAAAAAAATCTCAAATACCGTAAACACATTTTATCGTACTTTATTGGTAGTCAAATGGTCGGGGACGGTCAACTGATACGCATTCAATAGCAATTTGTTACTACCGATAGCGATATCGTTGCGAGCTGAGTCGCGAGAGAGCTCGCGCATCGACCTTTGAATGGGTTTGGAAATTGATATGCAAGTATGCACCGGAACATTGTTTGTTTTTAATTTTCTTTTCAAATACACTTTACGCGGAACAAGTTCGATGGACTGGGCAAACTTTCCGATACTTTGAAAGCGCGATATCCAACCTCACCAGCGATCGAATAGCTCGGCCTGGCAATTATAATTAAAGAAAAGAATAACACAACGGCACCCAGTAATATTTCATCGTAAATTCCAAAACGAAAGAGAGAGAAAGTGGATAGAAAACCGTATAAAAATTCATCAAAGGGCGCAAAGTAATATGATTCTCTTAGAAACGTTTTAGAAGAAGATACGAAGAAAAGGAAAAAGAAAAAAAAAATATTGAGAGAATTTATAACGAACAAGTATTTCCTCGGAAACGTGAACACGATACATTCGGAAGCGTATCTCGGAGGCACTCGATGGGAATATACGTTAGAAAGCAATGATTGCCGGTACTGCGAATCACCGGGACTGCCATTGTCACGTTCTAGAGTCCTTTAACGTCCTCTTCAGAGTGGAAGGGTACTCGGCATTATGTGTAGGCAGCAGCGTCGAGAGTACTCGAGGATTCGTTTGCTCGGAAAAAATTCATTTGCGGCTGTATCCCCCTCCGCTCTCGCTTCCACCGTTTCGCCCACGACTTCGATCCTCCACAACTTTTCAAGCTTCGAACTCGTCAAGTTTCGAGGACTCCCGCCTTGCTGCGACTCCGCGACGTCGCGGAGAGCCTGAAATATTGAGAAAACAATGGATGGTAATGCCGAAACGGTTCTCTCTTCTCAGGGGAACCGAACTCTTTTTTTTTTCTCTTTCTTTTTTTTAATTGCTCCTAGTTATTAAGGGAATGTCCTCGATCACGAAGGATCCTAATGGAATTGACCGATAGATCTAAAGGTTATTCGCGCGTATATTAATTGGTCCAATCGTGGATCGACGTTGGTATGTATACGGAGGATAAATTGTAAGTACATACGGTATATAAGCAAAAGCGTGTAGTTTTCAAGCTTCGAACTCGTCAAGTTTCGAGGACTCCCGCCTTGCTGCGACTCCGCGACGTCGCGGAGAGCCTGAAATATTGAGAAAACAATGGATGGTAATACCGAAACGGTTCTCTCTTCTCAGGGGAACCGAGCTCTTTTTTTTTCTTTCTTTTTTTAATTGCTCCTAGTTATTAAGGGAATGTCCTCGATCACGAAGGATCCTAACGGAATTGACCGATAGATCTAAAGGTTATTCGCGCGTATATTAATTGGTCCAATCGTGGATCGACGTTGGTATGTATACGGAGGATAAATTGTAAGTACATACGGTATATAAGCAAAAGCGTGTAGTTTTCAAGCTTCGAACTCGTCAAGTTTCGAGGACTCACGCCTTGCTGCGACTCCGCGACGTCGCGGAGAGCCTGAAATATTGAGTAAACAATGGATGGTAATGCCGAAACGGTTCTCTCTTCTCAGGGGAACCGAACTCGTTTTTTTTAATTGCTCCTAGTTATTAAGGGAATGTCCTCGATCACGAAGGATCCTAACGGAATTGACCGATAGATCTAAAGGTTATTAGCGCGTATATTAATTGGTCCAATCGTGGATCGACGTTGGTATGTATACGGAGGATAAATTGTAAGTACATACGGTATATAAGCAAAAGCGTGTAGAGGCGGGACCAACGGCTTCACTGGGTAGGGTCGCTTAATTAGAATTTAGTTAGACGAGGGTGGCCGCCACCCTAGCTGGCGCCGCGTTAACTGTACAAGATTATTCTCAGATAAACTAATTAGGTAGCCAAAATCTGCGGATTTACGTACAGTCCGACCAAAGGAGAACACGAAACTCGAACGAAAGCGAGTCACCTTCCGATTTCGCGCGACTATGAACGGTAATTTACGAGCATTTAATCTTCCCTTTACGCTCTCTCGATGCTCTCGGGAAGATAACACGGAGCAATTAGCACGAAACGGCGGTTCATTACGATTAATTACAACCTTCAAGAACGTTCGTCATAATTGAAGATCGTTCGGATCGCCGTCGACGAGGGAAGAAAAAGAAGGAACGTTGATCTTCCCTATACGATCTTCTTTTCCGATTTCCTTCCATCTCTCTCTCTCTCTCTCTCTTTCTTTTTTTTCTCTCCACTCGTTTCAATTAAGTTAACGGCAATAAAGAAGACTCGAAGTGTCCCCTGTCCTTGGGACAAACGGGGGGTTAGTGGGAGGGATAAAATTTATCTCTCCCTTCCTAATTTCTTTAATTAGTGCACGGAAGTCGTGGCAGCCACCACCGCGGTGAGATACGGCGTATCTAACTGAGCGAAACGTTTCCAACCCTCTACTCGAGGAAAGTCACCCTCCAGCCTTTCTTGCGATTCTCCTTGCCCCGCCTCGATTCTCTCCTATCGTTCTTCTCGCACCCCTTGCCTGGCTCTTCCTGCCAGCGGTAGGACCTCCTTCCACTTTGCTCCCCTACGTCGTCGATCCGGTTTCTCGACACCTCGTCCCCTCCTCGGTAGTCGACGTGACTGGAGGTATCAATCTCACCCCCGTTCTCGACCCCTGGAAACGCCGTGTTGCCACTTCATTACCTCGTGCACCATAGTGCCAAAGTGCGGAATAGAGGCCGAGAGAGAGGTACAGTCTACGTGGAAAATAAATCACAGGTGGATGTGTATGTATACGTATCTACTCCTTCTCGATTTGAACTGCTACTCTATCTTTCTCTCTCTTTCTCTTTCTCTCGTCTCTCTCTTTCTCTGTGAAATTGGAGAAGGGTTTTGATTCGATCGGGACGGTTTACGGCAGAGGATTGTACGAGACGAGATAGGAATGGCGAGTTATAGATGGAAGAATTTCAGTGGGTGTATCGAATATCGGGATGGATAGAGCAGGGAATATATTCGATGAATGCATTTATGGGAGGAAAAGATTTAAGTGGAAAAAAGTTGATAAAAGACGGTAAAGTTGATATGTAGCGGAAGTTTGGATACGAGTTTTGAGTCAATATTGTGGAATGTATTTTTAGGAATTTTGGGAGAATGGTAGGTACGGTTTGTTTTAATCATGGGAGCGATACCTGGGCTCGGTAACCGCAACGGTATTTAGCCCGTCGCGGAAGCATCGCGGTGAACGCTGTTTGGAAAACGACATTTTCAAATGGGAAAAAGAATATTGATAACAATAATACTGTATTTATTTAAAAATGAAAACTCAAAATGCAGATGTTTTTTCAACAGTACTGAAATACTATCCAAAACTATGCAAATATTTAATACTGCGAAAAAAACCTTAAAACTACTTAAAAATTAGACTAGGAATGAGCACCAACCATCCTCAATTGAAAAAGAATGTCTAATTTATTGTCCACTCTGTCTTCCAGGAAATATGCAAAACCACATATTCTTAATTCCCGTAAATCACCTCTTACCTGTTCCATTAGATGTTTAAAAACTGATTTTTCAATTCACGGAAAATACAAATTTCACATATATCTCATTACATAAATTACATTTTAATTCACTTTTTCATGTCATTAAAGTGGGAAATCTCAAGGAATAAAGCAATTTAAAAAATTGCATTAATCCAAGATTAATTCTATAATCGCTTTTAAACTATTCATCCCCTAAAAGAAGGTAATCCTACAGAGGAAACATCTATGCACAAACTGCTAAACAATTGCCCGAAAGAAATAATATTCGGTTGAACGGAGCGATTGTAATTCGATCGGGAAACGTAGGTGAACGCGGAAACTCGTAAAATTTGAGGACACGGTCCAAAACGATCGAATTAGCCGATATAACCGAGGCAAGGACCGAATCGTTCTATCGAAAAGGGCAACGCGGTAATACGCTTGCCGCGGCCAGTAAACGGGGATTCTCGTAAAAAAAAAAAAAAAACGAGCAACGAGCAGACACGTATGCGCGAACGAACCGTCCGAATCGTTAAATCGTTCGAGGCGATCCATTTCCAGGTTTATCGAGCCTCGTCGTATTCGGGGTTACGATCCGCTTTTTTTCACAGTCCGACGGTTCGCATCGCCACTAATTTAACGAGGCGAATTATTACCTGGAAAAAAACCCAGCCCGAAGTATAATATCGCACCGTGTAGCAGTATAATTCCACTGAAACAAACAGCTCATTTTTGCTTTCCACCCTTTTCCTCCCTTTCGCTCTTCCATTCTCTTTGTTTGTCTTTCCGTATTCGTCAGTCTGTCTACATCCCTCTTTGTCCCTTCCTCTATTTATCACTTGTCTGTCTATCCTATCTGTATCTCTCCAATCCACTCTTTTATTTCCATCTCTCTCAGGCTCACCACCAATCCAACCCCCGTCTACCCTTCGTCTACCTCACCCCGTTTCGTTCTCAAATTTTCGCAAACACAGCCACGCTGTTACGACGGTCTGCTACCCCGTCGAGCAATATTTAAAAGCGGCTTTCCATACGTACTCCTCGATTTTATTTCATCGCGAGGCAAATATTTCTTTCCTTCTCTGACAAAATTCATCCGAAGTAGTGAATTTCCATGAGTATATCTGCAAACACGGGAGGGGTGAAGGGCGTTAACGTTGAGCGCCTTGAATCTCGAAACTTTCCTCCGGTAAAAACGATCAAAGGAAAAAGAAATTTCACCGTCCAACAGAAATCCCCGCTCGTAGTTTACTTTTTAATTAAAGCTCGTGTCGCTTATTAGCCCGTGGAATCAACAAGGCACCGCCACTTTAATACCCCGTTCAGCAAAGTAATTTACCGTTAATTATCATTTGCCCGTGCCAGCTCGGAGGGTGTCGTCGATTTCGAGGGTTGCGTTGCGACTCCTCACCCTCTCGCTTTTTCTCCTTTCCTCTTTCGCTCCTTCCCTCTTCCCCCCTTCAGCCCCTCGGATCGTAAGGTTCTAGCCACCCCACCTGTCTCTTTGGCATCGTCGGAACGATTATACCCGGGAGAAATTAATGAGCAAAAGCTTCTCTCTGTCTACCGACGGCGTATCCCCCTCGTGTGAGGCCAATCGTCGGGCAATTTGTCGTGCGGCGGCCATTTCCGCTTTTCAGGGTCGACGTCCATCGTGTAGACCTCCCCCTTCGCACTGCTCGGATACATATCTGCGGTCGGGCAGAAGGACGCCGATAGCGGTGCTATGGTGCAATAAAATTCATGACGATAGGGAGGGTTGTGGAGTACGTGCTCGAGCTTGCCTCGTGTTCCTGGGTATGTATATACGTATAGGTATATCGTAATGTTTATATTTGATATTAATCTCGCTGATGTTTGCCGAACCGTGCCATTCGATGCATTACTTTAATTAATTATTTTAATGGATTTGTACTTAATGAAGTTCGCGCGAGCTTACGAGATGTTTCTGGTGTTATTTATCTCAATTTATAAGGCTTGATTCGTGACGAAATGTTTCTGTGGTTTTCCAATGTTTACGATCATTTTAACTTCCGTTTTAAGATTTTATTTTGAGGATGAGTTTCTTTAGTTTATAGTTGCAAAGATACTTCGACCACTCTGTATTTATTTCTTCTAAGTTGTTATCGTCTTCTTCGGTCTGTGTTCTTATCGTAACTCCACCGGTCCATTTCGAAATTATATCGAGTCCCCTTTCGAAGGGTCGATCTCGTGATGTACGTTTACGTGAGTTTTCTACTTTCTTGAATTTTATTCGTTACCCTCGACACGGTACGTTTTACATAACGCGTTTTAAGAGAAACCTTTCCGGGATGATTGGGCCGCTCGAAGGAGCAAGTGCGATCAGGGGTGGTTTTTTTCGAGAGTCACGGTCTGTAAAAAATAAAAAGTGAATCTCCACCCCTCCATCAAGGGGCAAGACCCCTAGAAAATCAAACGCTGGTATGGAACGACGAGTTCTCGTATCCATTACCTTCTTCGGCCCCTAGGACGTATCCGCAAACACGTGGCCCCTTTCGAAACACACCCTTCGCACTCCCTACCCTCGTTCCACGAGTACCCCTGGCACAGAGCAATCGCATTAAATCGAATGAGGGTCGAGTCATGTTTTCTTAATTCCATAGTGACACCGCACAACCCCCTGGGCTATGGCGCCCCTGCGTTTTTCGCGATCGAATGCACGCATCTACATTGACTCGTGGCCTCGAATGAATTTTTCATTTCAACTTTATATCTTTGAGTCCCATCTGATATTACGGACGACAAACATCGATGCTTGTAATTGCACGATACCGATGATGGAGGATTTTATTGCTACGAGACTCGTAATACGCGAGATCGTTTATATCTTTATGGGTGGTGGTTGATTGCTGCAAGAAATTGAGAACACTGGGGAAGTTCGTTAATTGAAGGAAGAAAATTAGTCTTTATTATGATGTAGTGAATTGTTTGAGAACAGCTGTCAACAGGTTTTACCTTGAGATTTAACCCTGCGGTGCTGGGGGACACTGTAGATGAAGAGTAGTTGTTGGGTTATACCTTATTAAGGTCAGTTTATGCTCGCAGTGACACGATACAACAGCAATATAGACTTTATTCTAGCATTTTAACCACTTTCTTCCAGAGAAGACTAATTGTTTATCCAATTACGTTCGAATTTGGCGGAACAATAAAGTTATTAATTATCCTGATAAATCAATCTAATCTATAGGATCACAGGTCTTAAGAAAATTACCAATTAATCCATTCGAGACGGATTGCACGCAGTGTGTGCAATGATATCGAATTTCAATTATCAGACAGTATAGAAAAAGCAGCCCTCGAAATAAAACTAGCTTAAAATAAAAGGTATCTTAGAAGTGTGTAAAAATCAAATTTGATATTGGGTTCAATTTAGATTCTCAATTACGTGACCCAAAGCCAAGATCATCACGAATACAATAAATGGTATAAAGCCAAAAAATTGTAAGTATCTCTGATCTCCAAAAAATTGCATTGTCTCGAACGAGTTAACTAAATATTAGATATAAGAGAAAGTTCTGTCGTTTTTGAACACGTGCACTTTTATGCGTTGTCGATCCTTAGCAAGAATTCTGATCCGACTGAAACCAGTTTAAACACTTAGATCAGTATATGATTGATACACATTTTTCGTATTTTAGTCAGTTTTTTTAAACTTGTAAAACTCTTAACATGAGTGAAGAAAAAGTGCACTTAAGACATTGCATGTTGTATGAGTTCCAAAAAGGGTATAACGCGTTGGAGATAAAAAAAACTTGTGTTACGTGTTTGGAGAGGATGCAGTAACAGTTCCAATATGTCAAAGATGGTTCGGGAAATTTCGTTCGGGTGATTTTTCTTTGAAAGATGAACCCAGATCAGGAAAGCCATCGCAGTATGATCAGGACAAATCCCACGTTAACTTCCACAGAAATGGGCTTCAAGCTCGGAATGCATCAGACTACTACTTTGAATGACATTGAAAGACTTGATTTCCTGATCAAACTCTCTATTTGAATGCCATACGAATTAAAACCGACAGAACTTTCCGTTACACCTAATATAGGGTTTTCCAATAGGGACAGGTCGATGTTAACAATCGGTTACGGCCATGTTTTTTTCGCGACTTCTGTCAAATGTTTTATTTCTTATTCAGTCAATGATGCCAAATCATCACGGCATGTTACACGATAGAACAGCAAGTCGAAATGATAAAACTTTATTATCAAAATGTGTGTACGTTAGTACAAACGTTGCGTGCGTGGCACCAATTTTACGGCAGACGCGGTGGCCCTTCAAAGTCAACTCTTCAACGTTTGGTAGCCAAATTCGAGACGATCTGTTCCATAAACAATCAGCCAACACCCGTGCGTCAAAGGAATGCCAGATCGGCCAAGAACATCGCCACTGTTAGTGGAAGTGTTAAGGAAAACGCGAGGCAGTCAATTCCACGCCGTGCACAAGAACTTGGCCTTTTGCAGACTTCAACTTGGCGAATTTTGCGCCAGGATTTGGGTCTGCACCCGTACAAGATCCAACTGACCCAGGAGCTCAAAGTTAACGACCATAAACAACGCCGTTTGTTCGCTAACTGGGTTTTGGAGTGTTTGGAAGAGGAGTTGACGTGAATTGGCCACCAAGATCGTGCGATTTGATCCCACTGGACTTTTTCTTGTGAGGTTTTTTAAAGTCACAGGTCTATGTCAATAAGACGCAATCGACCGATGTCCTCAAAACCAACATAACCGAAGCCATTGCTCAAATTCAACCGATTCTATGCGGCAGAGTCATCGAAAACATGACCTCTCGGATTCGTGCCACCCTGCGAAGCCGCGGCGGACATTTGAACGATAGCATACTCCACACATAATGGCATACATAGGCCTTCCAAATAAAAAAAAAAATTTCGTTAATACCTCACACACAGCTTGTTTTATTCCATTTCAACATCGACCCGCCCTTATTGGAAAACCCGTTATATTCCGAGTTCCCTGAAGATTCCTTCCAAAGTTCATCAAACAAGTTCTACCTACCAGGAAAAGCGTCAATATCCAAAACACGTTAACATATATCCAAAAAGCGAAGCTCAGTGTACCAGGTTGAAATTCGCGATCCACTTTCAGCCTCACCAAACGATCCTTTTCGCGAAGGCGTCCGGGTCGACGGTAATTAATAATCACCGCGCGACGTAGTTGGTTTGCCGGTTGGCTGGCTGGCTGGCTGCCGGTGTTCACGGAGGTTAAATTCCAGGGTCGAAGGGGTAGTAGGTGGCAGTCGAGAGTCGCGCTAGTTGGACGCTGTAGGTTAGGGGGAAGAGAGTGGCTCGGGGATGAGCCTGACGAGGCTGTTGATACAATCACGAGGACGAGGAGTGGGGTTGCCGGTCGGTGGAGGAACGAGAAGCCGTAAGCGCAGGAGGGATGCCGGTGGCCTATTACCAACCCTTGCCAACATCCGGCAAGCCGACATTACTCCCATCCAACCCCCTCGAGCGCGGCGCTAACTGTGTGTATGTTCAACACGCGATCCCGTGTTATTCCCTTCCATCAGCCTCGTTGGATTCAACGCGTATAGAGAGATAGGTGGGAGGAGGGAGGGTGAGAGAGACAGAGAAACGAAAATGTAGAGAGAGAGAAATGGTTGTGCTCACGCGCATGAACCAACACTTACGAATCCGCAGAGACACGCAACACGATCACATGCAGAGACGAAGAGATCCAGTGGTTGCGCAGGCTGTACGCAACCCCCGTTACCCCTTGCGGGCAACGCAACCCCCGTTAGCCAGATCACCCCGCGCAGAACTCGAACATGCTGTCACAGAGGCGTCGAGCACCTGTTTCCTCGAAATTGACACGTTGCCATCCCACGGTCGACACGCCCACCATCGACGTCCACGTCAACCGACTGAATCGCGATCATCCCCTGTCGACGATCCATCCTAGTCGTCGTCGTCCTTGTCGTTCTACTCGTTGCTGCTGTCGTCGGTCTCGTCGTCATCGTCATTCGCCCTTTGATCCCCGTGTCCCGACATCGGTTACAAGGTCGTGTTCACGAACGCGGGATGCCCGCGATACGTTGTCGATCCTTTGAGACGTTACGAGGGTGGTTAAAGTATTTTTTCTTTTTTTTTTTTGCGGGAAAACGGTGAATGAATTTGAACGTGAAGTTTCGAAATACATGGACGATCATATTTAGATATAATGATGGGCGTCGTTATTTTGTTCGAATTTAATTACTCGATTCTGGCCGGGGAATACATATGTAATGGCTGTAACCTGATTTCACGTTAATTACAGTAATTGCGATTCCTATTTATCGTCTACGCTTTCTTCGAAATTAAATTTTTAAACGAACTCACCATACGCAACGGCCATTAACCCGCGCTCCTCGAGCCCGCGCGGATGTGTAATTATGTAAATAGACAAAATGGGTGTGCAATCGTTTCGCGAAATGGGTCTGCCGCGGAAATCGCTCGGCAAAATATTAATTTATTGTCAAGCCCATTTTCATCTCGCTACCACTCGATCCACGCTCGCCCCTTTGTACATACGTGCACACTTATGCGCCTCTCTTTCTCTTTCTCTATCTTTCTCTCTTACCCTGTATCAACATACACGTATATATTTAATAAATTCTCTCGGTGAATAATGTACTCATCCAATCGCGAGTAATTTAATTTGTGAGATAGTATCTGCATTAACGAGCTCGTCAAAGCGTAACAGTTTTAGATCCCGCGTCATATTCCGATAAAGAGCAGAACCCGAGCACGTTCCATCGGACCACGACGCGCCGGTCATCGCGAAAGTAATATAAGTTGGAAAAACAGCCGCCCGCGGGCTTTAACGATCGTGTTGAGGTCAGTCGATAAAAATAAAGCGTGTCGCCCGGGCCGCTAAAATTAACGACGTGTGGACGTGGAATATGGCAGCGGGCTATGAAACTTTTATGGGGGAGTAAACCTGGATATTCGAGGCCCGAGACTCGAGAACGAAGGCTGGATTGCCGGCTCGTCGGGGTGACGGGGGGCGAAGAGGACGAACGGGAATTGCAAAACCGACGACCATTACGAGACTGCTCGTTTCGATATCTCCCCTTCTGCTATCGCGCGCGTGAATTAGCGTAACTCTCTGAAATGCCGCTTACGTCGTATCAATCTCCAGTAGCTCGCTCAGTTTCTACGGGATATTCCAACCTCGGATACCAAGTATCGCGAGAAACCAATTTGCACGACAAAGATGGTCGTATTGGATACCAAAGCGATCGGCGTCCTTTCAACGACCACCGTCCATGATTCTCTTCCTTTTACGACAACCGAAGAACACGGTGCACGCGTTCACTGAAATTACAAATTGAAATTTCATTTGAAATTCTCCATCATCAAGTTCAACATCCGTTCAGATTATTCGTATTAACCTAGATATCCGACGAATCTAATTACCTAAATGATTTCCCGTTAAACGTAGAACCGTCGAGTGATACGTTGATAGAGCGAGGCGCGAATAGAAATTCAAGATTTACGGCATAATGCCACACGATCGGAGATCGAACCAGGCATAAATTTCACCCTCTGATTCCTTACTTCGACGTCTGAATTTTCCGCGACGTCGAATATTATCGGTAAGGTTCGTATTCGCGTTCTATTGGCAGTCTGCCGTATGCCTCTTCCGGTTTGGATGCGATCGGGGCCATAAAATACCTATAAAACGCGTCATCCCTCTTTCTCGCGGATACCTACAGCCAAGGACGTTCTTCCGTTGGCTCTTTGAACGTGCAAACGAGTGCGTTATTGGAACACGCATGGCCCGGTGAACACGATAAATCAATCTGACCGACCATAATCAACGTCGCCGGTGGGTTTGCTTTAATCGTTGTACGCTATTGTCCGATTCTCGTGTCCTTTCTCTTGTATTCTCTCTGTCTGTCCGTTATTCGGTCTTCGTTGTTCTGATTTAGTATTACTCGGTCTCACTTTACCTTGCTGTCTTCTTTCGTCTCTATCGTGTTTCCACGTTTCCTTTGCTATTCCACCGATGCTCTCTTCGTCTCTTCGTCGCACGTGTGTAGAGGGAATTTGCATGACGCGCACGCGAGGAAGCGAAGCGAGCGGCGTCGCTGATTGAGAATTAACATAACTGCAACAATTATTGGCAAATTGGTATAACTCGTTTGCGCCCGTGCAACGTATGCGGATGAATATATACGGCTGGTTGCGAAACATACAGCGTACTTCAAAAGTAATACGGAGATTTGACAGATTGGAGGTAGTACGATTAGTTGTTGCGCTAAAGAGGTTCTACAATCGTACGGAGAAAGATCATTTTGCTGGTAGATTTCTGTACTTCATTTTAACGAATTCTATCAATAATAATGATGTTGAATTATAATTTAAAGTGAAATTATTTGAAAGAACTATAGATCTTATAATTTTGAAGTTTCTCTAGATGTTAGGTAAAAAAGTTGATGACTTTTTGTAAAGAAGCAGAGTGAGTCATCCAACTACTTCCGATCCATGACTTTTGATACGACCTGTAAACGTACGCACGTCCGCAAATGATTATACCGACGCACCCAGATCAGGGCGCGCAAACTCACGCGTCACGCAAGGCGGAAATGGAACATCATTGACGAGCAGTCAGCCGGAAAGTGTTATCGACAGGGCCGTCACGATCTATAACCGTGCCCCCGAGCACCGAAAGCCGGCACAACCGAGGGAAGATGAAGATAAGATATCCCCTTAACCCTTCGGCCAGCCGGAATAACATTTACGTAGATTATCATCGGGTAGAAACCACCGCGTGGGCGTTCAATACATATACGTATGTATATATGAAATTTGTACGCTTTCCTTCACCTCAACTCATCTTCGTTCTCCATTCGCGCCTCCATTTCTCTCCCTCTTTCGCGCCATACGACCGAAGGCGGCAAACAACTTTCGATATCGACGTAACGAAGTGAAATAAATCGCGACTCGAAGGCAATAAAAATCCAGAGAGTTCCTCGTTCGAGCTTCGTTCTTCGTTCATGAACGGCCATGATTTATCGAGGCGACGAGGAAGAGAAAAAGGGAAGGAAGTATCCACCCTCAACTAACGGCAGAAACGTCTGGGGCCGCCGGCAAGAAGGGGTGAGAAGCGATCGAGAAAAGAGGATCACGACTGGCTAGGGTCTTCGAAAAGTAGACGGTACGCGAAGGGGGTGTCCGGAATAAAGGCAAGGCGTTCTGAAAACTTAATTACCTGTGTAGGCTCTATCAATTAATTTTCCTCGATTTTCCAACCCTCCATCCCGTCCAGACGTTGCTCCTACCACTACCGTTGCCTTCGTTGCTTTTGCTACTACCACCTACTTTCTATCAACCGTGTAATTCCGTCGGCATTATTCTCAGCACGTCTGCCGACGGTTGGAGCCCTCTCTCGTTCGTTCCTCTCTCGTTTTTCTCCACTCACGTTCCCTCTCTGTCTATTGCTCCCCTTTCTCACCCCTGTATTTTCCACCCCCCAGTCGCTAAAGGCGGGACCTTTGTTCCTCATTTACTTTTTATCACGACGGCAGCAGCAACCTCGGCGGCCATTCCGCAATCCCCCTTCGCCCGGTTGTACCTCCCTTTTACTCCTCTCCAAACCTTCGCTCTTTTTTTCCCCTCTTCTACCTTCTTCTTTTTCCTTTTTTTTTTAATCTCACACCACTTCGTCGCCGTTCACCCTCTCTGGTACCTTCTGATCTCGCCTCGACAAGTTTTGCAGGCACATGTTCCAGAGCGTTGTATGTGTAATCGGGTGGACGTTCGAAAGCTCCCTGTATACGTGGGTGCGAACATACCGAGGCTTGTTTGTGTGCCTCCGCTCACCCTCTCTTTCTGCCATCGGCTTCATCACCATTCTGCTCGTCCCTTTTGCCGAGCCGACCTTTATTTCGCCGAGATCTCGGGGGATTTTCGAGATCGCGCTTTTCCCTCGGGAATATTATGAGATTGCGACGCCGGGCGTCGCGTGCTTTTCCAACGTCTTTCCTTCGTTTCCCGTTCCTTTACTTTTCTTACCTTGTCTTTTCTTTCCTTTCCTTCGATTCCGGAGCGATCGAGGGCTCTCACCCTACGTTGGGGACTCTCTGACAGATCCTAGAAAAATAACAAGCACGCTCTCTCGTGTATTACGCCTCGCTGGATCGGGATCGTTCGGTGTGTTACAAACGACAGGATATCGAATTGCACTTATCGAAATTCTATGAGGATACGGGCCAACGGTATACCGTGGAATTGCGGAAAACAGAATTTTGGCTACGTGTTCGGGTACGATCGGTACGGCCTCGAAAATTAGATCGCTTTTTTTTTCCTTTTTGAACCGCAATACGAGCAGAAATATCGTAGTCGGTGAGAAGGAGTGTCGTTTAAGGATTTGAATTTTTCAAAGCGGACGAATCGACGATGATGTCGAGTGGATGTTACAAATTTGGGTTTGGATGTAATGTGTGCTTGAAATTTTTACAATAAATCTCGTAAAACCTGGTGTTGTAGGTTTGACATTTTTGTCTTTTCATTTGACGCGGGGAAACAAGATGCCTTTACAAGCTGTGATAGTTTTTTTGCTAGTGTTTGATATATATTTTCATATTATTTTAAATCTGACAAAAATATAATCTTATTTGTTAAATTAATATGATTTATACAAATTAATCCCTTGCCGTACAATAACGAGTGACACTAGTGACGCGTTAAATGGAGTAGTCAACTTTGAAGTGTTTTAAAAATTATTAAAATAAAAATATCAATGGGTCACGATCAAGTAAAGTTATTTCTATGCTATTCAATATTGCGTTAAATTATATGCTACATCCGAAATTAGGGATAGATTGTTAATTAGCAATTAATTCAAGTTATCCCATATTCTGTCATTAAATGGTACGTCAAGGGGTTAAGAATCTTTGAACTTGAAACCGAGCTCAGCCTGCTCCATTAGCCTTCTTTTCAGTTGTCAACAGAAGCAAAAATTCTTTTTTTCTCGTTCTACCTATACAAATGGGTATAATCCTTCCTTCTTTTCGACTCGTTTATTACTTTGTCAACGATACTCAGGACGACGGTCAGATAATATTTTCCACGCTTCGGAAAACAGAAAATCATATATTCGCTGTACAGTGAATCGCGATGGGAATTGCTTCGGAAATGATTCTCTTCTTTCGAAAGTAATTAAATTCATTCGTGCGAGCGAGTTTAATTCGCAGCCCACTGATGGACGGCGTATTACAATTTCATACGTCGATACCAACCACGAAGCGTTTCCCGGTTATCGATTAAACAGAACTCGTCTACTCGTTAACCGTCATCAAAACATCCTCCGATATGATTAATTCCTTTTCAACGTGCCGCGCGCTTCGCGAACAAAGACCATTCGGAGTTCATTTGGAATTTCACCGAAACTCCCCCCATTAACTCTAACGCGGTAGCACGAACGATAACTCATCCATCGCAGAAACGTTTTGGGGTATCGAAATCGGGGAACATTGACGCAAATCGCTAATTCCATCGGACGAACAGACCAGAATATAGTTATGCGAGACGATGAAGAGATTTGTATTGAAGTTAATTGTGAAACTTATGGGATTTACTAAATCTATTGTGGAATTGTAATATTTCAGATGGTTTAATATTGTTTCTCTGTTTTATATTTTCACGGTAAGTGCAATAATTACACAACGTAAAATGTGCAAATTTTGTTCCATTAAAATAGGAATTAGAACTCTGATTTACTGTTTAAAAATTAGAGTTTTTAGACACATAACAACCATAGTTTTTTATTTTACCATTATTTACTTTAATTTTAACATCGATTTCCTTGTTAGGGGAGGGTGGGGCAAAGTGGGCCCCTTAACATTTTGGAGCCCAAAAAAATAAAGATATGACTATTTTTTGCTGAAGAGGCCCACTTTGCCCCCCCCCCCCCCCCCCTATAACGAATAAAAAAAATAAAGATATGACTATTTTTTGCTGAAGGGGCCCACTTTGCCCCACCCTCCCCTATATCTATTATATTTAAATATACTGAATAAATACTTTGGAAAAGCAGAAATAAAAAATTAGATAAGATAATGAATTAAGCAATTTAGGTTTTATAAGATAGGAGTGCAATATTTATTGCACGGCTGTGCTATTAATTTGATGAATTTAAAAAAAAATTAACAAGCGGCCGTTTTGACCGGCTTGATAGCTTTATTGTTAAATATTATACTTTAGAAAAGAAAAATTATTTGTGCAATTATTGTAAAATAAATGCCGTAGAATTTTTCATAATTCATCTATCGAAATTTAGTTCTGAGACTCACGTTCCCTGAATAAATTCTTGTAAATCTATAATCAACTCTCTTTCTCTCTCTATGTCTCTCAATATCAACTTTCGAAGCTTTACAGCTCTTTGTAATATAAGGACGGTTTATCGACTGTCACTCAATATTTCATCTTCACAGAGTAGGCTTATTTCAGGGATACAGTTAAATTCCAAACAATTGGGGAGTTCCACGGAATACAACACAAGGCTTTTACCTGGCACTTGCCACCCTTTAAGAATACTTCAATACCTACTAAAATGTGCACATAACGGCAACGGTCACAAACCATTTTAATTTCCAAGTACACTGGCATTAACAGGTATATGCTCTGAGATTCGTCTAGTCAAAGATCTTGTCGAGTTCCTCCGACTTGATTTCGTCCCTCCAACAAGAAACTTCCGTTTCCCGAGTGGCGTATCAGAGACATCGTCACACTGTTAAATACTTGAAGCGTCGAACTGTAACCGTAAGATTTACTATTGCTCGACATTCTCTAATAGTTTGAACTACCGGCAAGAAAGGTACTTCATTAAGGCCCCAGTTCACTGATAGGATCAACTACAATTCCTACTTCTACTCACTTCCAAAAGTCCCCACCATTCCATCAAAATCTCCAAGTTACACCTCGGCTACGAGTTAATTACCATTATAACCACACAGCCCCAACCCCATAAACCATCCCTCGCTCAAACCTCGACCCTTACGCATGAAACGTCGCTCTACGAAACACAGTCATAAACCATATACCCGCTTTTAATTTCCGAGTTTTGCCATTCCCACCTAAACGCCGTCCATAAACACCAGGAAACTCGGGTCAACAGCGTCCACGTTGAAAATCACTTATCCCCTCACGATGGGGATCGGTATCGAATCACGGAAACGAATCGCGCGAGAGCGTGTCACCGTGAACCCCCTAACGAGGGATCGACCATCGGGGATGAAACGCGAGGGTTCGATTTTCAAATTCCCACCGACTGAATCGACCTTTTCGTCCCCTTCCTTTCCAAGACCCTCTCGCTATCGCCCTAATACCAAGTGATAATCGCTAATTCGATCAAAGGTAGCCCCCACGAACAGTATCGTTGCACCGAGATCGACGCTGTAAGAGAGTACATCGAGAGGGATGGCGATAGATAAAGGGTAATGTGGGGAACTCGAAATCGGGTTGTAGAATCCTCCGTGTTGCAGGATGCCGGGGGCTCGAAGGAGGTTAAATACGAAAACAAGCGTATCCAGCCACAAGAACCCTCGAGTCCCGCGTCATCGCTAATACCCGGCTCTGTGTCATTGGCGGGTCTGATGGGCGTCGAGCAGCAACGGTGTTGGTAGCGACGGTGTAGAGGGAAACTACGAGAGGAGCCGACGGTGGTGCGGTCGTGACGGTACAGTATTACCACTATATTCCCGTCCTTCTCACTCTCTCTTTCTCTTTCTCTCTCAGTCTGCTGAAACTTTCAGTAATTACTGTAATTAGTCCAATTAACAGACTCGCTCGAGCAACCCCTCCGGCTCTGACCCCTCTCTCCTCCACGTGTCTTCGCCGCCTATTTCCACTACACGTTCGCGTCAACGCGACCAACACCCCTGTGGATGCCTGGCTGCTTGCCTGACGATGCGGCTGAGAGCAACCACTCCGTGTTACCACGATACTGTCGTATATATACGTTCTCGCATACGCGTGATTCCGCCCGGCTTCCGTAAGAGGAGACGCTAGTCACGATTCTTTCGATGTTTCGAGCTTCACGGTGAGAACGTTGATGTTAGGGGGATTCTTGCGATTTTGAGAAGGAAAGGTAGAAGCTGTCAAGTGTGGAGATACTTGGGGTATCGTGGAGTTATGTGGTTTGAGAAGGTTTATGGTTTATATTTGATGACACGTGACTGGGTTTTTATTGGGGTGCCATTTGGGGGAGGAGTAAACATGTGTGATTGCATGTGCTAGGTGGTTGGATAAGTTAGTGTATGGAGTATTACCGTGATAGTTGTATGATAGGATTGTAGTTGGTTTTCGAGTTGGCTTAACAGAACGTGTTGGTTGTTACGAGTGTATATAAAATCGTATATGCGATATTTGTGTTTGTTGCTGTGATTGTGGTAGAGATAAAGTACAATGTTAGTTACGTTCGGATTGTAACATTTAGTTACGAGTTTTTACTCCAAAACTGTACAATTTAATCGAGAGAAAGGAAACTCTATTTTTAGAAATGGAATGCTATTCTGGATTTCTGTTTTTATGATAGTTGAGAGTTATATAATGCAAAAATCAAGATGTATTATAGTAAAAAATTTGTTACTTTCAACAGACTATGACGAAAATCGAAGACAGCACGTTATTTGTAAATTTGAAACCAAATGATTTTGATTTCCGTGTAATTTCACAATCAAAGTAGCTTTACAAACGAAATGTGCTTTTATTTTCAATTTTTTGTCGAATAAATGACAATCGAGCGTCACTGCCAATTTAGTTTACAAAGTCAACAAATGGTACGCCGGTTGGCACAATTCCAGCGCCAACTCGAAGAAAAATCGTTAACATCCGAAACAACACTTTTTAAACGCGACAATTATCTCCGTCCAGTGGGAGCGTGTAAAAAACAAACAAACACGATACTTTTCCATGAAACAACGATCTGTTATGGTTTTATCAAACACACAGTAATATCGTGAGAACGCACGAATATAGTCGACAACAGCCATCACCGAAGCATTCCGCTGGACGACGACTATAATCGTTAATACGTGAAATAACGAAACGATTGCGATAAAAAGGATAAGTATGAAAAATCAACGATATTAACGAGATAACTT
Organism: Cerceris rybyensis; assembly: GCA_910591515.1. Taxonomy (NCBI): domain Eukaryota; kingdom Metazoa; phylum Arthropoda; class Insecta; order Hymenoptera; family Crabronidae; genus Cerceris; species Cerceris rybyensis. Next base: position 35,801,090 of record OU342789.1, read on the forward strand.
AATTAACGAGCTAATTGTTGCATCGTGAAAATATCATTATGAAACGAACGTTAACGTTACGACGATTTTGTCAATTAATCGTCCTGCATCGTTATTAACAAAAAGGTCATTCGCTTGTCTTTTGGTAAATGCATGAACGTAAAAGCGATTTAACCGCACGATATTGCAGCGGCATAGTTTGACATCGAATTCCGAGCGATTGCAATTCGCGCAATTATGTGAATAATAATATGAATGTCTAACATATTTGTCAACGTAATTGCATTATTACGTAAATAGCGTAATTGCGTATATTCCGGCATTGTTAATTTAATTATTCCAATTGAAATGTGGAGCGCACCGCAGCCAGTTGTCATCGGTAAGGTCTTTTGGCGTTTTAACCGATGGAATTAACGTAAGTGATAACGAAATAATCTAATAATTCACTCACAGCCAATTCGGTGACTATAGAATTTCTCTGCGCTCCTCAGCCAAAATTATCCTGTATATATTGCATTTTGTGGGGTGAGAATATTCTCACGTCTGGAATATTTGATGTTACAGCAACTCTTTAGGTATTTGACGGTATTCCCATCATCACCATAACGCTATCTTTTCTTTTTTTTTTGTAAAGAGAATTAGTTACTATTTGATCTTTTTTGCATTTCCTATTTTAATTACTGCTGTAACGGACATTAAATAGAAACAAAAAATGGAGCACCGGCTTTATTTCTTTTGGATTATGGAAAAAATTACACAAATTGTAATTGCAAATGGATTGAAAATGTTTACATATTATGTATCTCTTCCTCGCACAACACATATTTATGTTTTACAACTCGTTTTTTGAGGAATACAAAAGCTAAACATCTGCATAAGAATTTATTGCATTATTTATTTTCAAGCCTAATGTCAACCATTTTCACAAAACCATCGCGAATTTTCTTCGTTAGAATTTCGCGAAATTGTTAAAAGACAACGATTCTAGTTTGATCGTAGAATAGGACAGAAGTACAATTCATTCTTTCGGTATACGTTGACAATTTTCACTTCTCATAGATTCGCATTTCAGATTATTACAATACTTTAAGCGGCAGATTGTTGTCGGCCAGGTCAGAAAGGGTCAAGCTGGATAAGAATGGAAAAAGTAACATTAAAGCAAATTAATCTCAAGCCATACCATTCGATATGTCTCTTTAAAAAAAACTTCTTGCAAAGTATCAGTCTGTTAAATTTTCGATTTCGCAAACAGTATAAACCAAAATATCTCAGGCGGACTTTTAGCTCTGTCTGACTGATCACCGAGTCATACTACTTACCCAATTGTAAAATCTTGCTGAAAAATTTTGTATCTTGCAAGTAGTATAAACTAAAATATCTCAGGCAGAGTTTTACCCCTATCTGACTTATCACCGACTGGTACTACTTGCCCACTGCTCTGTCTAAACTACCATCTTAGATGAATTTCCGATCTTTCTGACTTGTTACAAACTCGTATGACTTGACAAATTTTGCACGAAGTGAGCTGTAATTCGTAATAGGAGTAAATCAATAATATCTGAGACGAATTTTCACTTTGCCTGACTTTTAATAATTATGAATTATCAGGACTTTGAAAGGCGATAGCTTACCTTAAAGAAAGTGAGATAAAATATATCAAAGACCGGATCTGGAGGCCATTGCTTTGCGTACGAAAAGTAAAAAACATCAAATTTTATTTTTTGTAACTATCTTCACTACTCTTAAAAATGTAAAAAATTAGACATTAATATTTCTGGTGCGATGCAATTACTGTAACAATGTAAAAGTGATCATTTCATATTTTCAATAAAGAATTAATGCTTTTAAACTTTTTTAATATTGTAAATATTGTTTTCCCAACCAAAAAATCTGAAAAAATTCAAATATATGCACACCATTGGGTATAATATTTGTGATTTTATTCAGAATTTTCTTTGAAGCCAAACAGGACAAATCGGGAAAGTACTGTAAAATACGTTTCACCCTGTAACTATAACTACACTAGAGGTAGCAAATTCCTACTTTCCAGGAAGGTTTTTTTTTTTAAAGAAACCTATCGAATAGTAAGCCTCAAGATTAATTTGCATTGGGGACACTATTTCCATTCTTATCCAGCTAAACCCATTCCCTCTTTGCGATGGACTGTGCACCGACGGCTAGCGATTTTGTAATTTTGCGGTAAACTATCGCGTTACCGCCACGATCGATTTCATCGGAAACGACCGATATTAAATTTCAATGAACGCGTACACGTTAATCTACGTGGCAGCGCCTATCGGCACGCAACAACGGAGTTACACCACTACGATCCTTATTGAAATCGTAAATATTGAAATGGCTACTTCTACAGAAAGTCATAGAAGAAGGTAGCACGTAAAATGAACTCGCTACGATACCTTCGAACCGTCTCGTGTCGACGATAAAATTCCATTACGGTCTTTAAACCTTGCGTTGGGAAAAATTAATGTCTCCATTTTTGCGGCCTCGTTCTCCAGAACTTCAATGCGTCGGCTGCTATTAAAAAAAAAAGAGAAAGAAGAAAATTTAACCAGAAGGGTTTAACTTTTCGCGGTATTTAATTGCCAGTAATTTATTTAATCAGCCCGACATTAAAATACATCGCGGGGTAAAAACGTTGTTCGATTGTTCTCGAGTCACCCTATAGGTACGGTAGGGTATTGTGCAGCGAGTAGAAAGAGAAAGCACCATGACGGAGAGACGATGGCAGAGAGCACGAAAGGGATGGAAAGAGAAGGAAAGAGAAGAGAAGAGAAATGAAGAAAAGAGAAGCGAAGAGAAGAGAAGAGAAGAGAAATGAAGAGAAGAGAAGAGAAGTGGAATAGGTAGAGGAGGAAGGAAGGTAGGTCCGTAGAAGTGGATGAGGTCGCGTTGCCATTAACACCTCCGCCGGTGGCGCAGTGTACTTCAAACAAATTAAGTGCGGCCGTAATTGCGTTACGGCTGCGACGCCGAGGAGTCTCTTTCGAGTCTCGGCAACGACGACCCCATCCCCCCGATATGACGGCGGTGATAAACAAGGCTGCCTGCTCTCGAGAAAGGGAGGCGCCGCGCTCGGTAAGGATGAAAGGTTCTACCAAGCTGGAGTTTGTCGCGCGGTGCGCGCCAGAGAAGCCTTTGAATCTTTCACGGGTTCGCGGATATTTCGCTCCCACCGAGAGCCATCAGCCGTTGGTTTCTATGTTCGCTTATTCCGTACGCCAGCTCCGCTCGTTTACCGATGCTCGCCGTAGCCGGATACGAATACAAAGATGCCCCTTTACTCTCTTGCCAGCGGCCGTGCTCGCGCGACCGATAAACCGGATGACTTTATACCCGCGATATTTCAATGCGCGCGCACGCCAATGCTCGCACACCCGCACTAAAAGAAGCCGAGATCTACGAACCGTAACTGCCATTTGCATGGAAATTACTTTGTCCCGTTCGACTTTATCGGACTTCTTCGCGCGCGTACTGCGTTAACTTTGTTTCATTGTCTCGTGCCAAGCGCACAGATCGGAATTAAATATTTGCTTTACGGTTTCTTTTCGAACGAAGTTTATCATGCTTGAGCATTAACCAGGGTGTAGTAATTAGTGAAATATAAATTTGTTAATTAGTTTACCGTGTATTGTAAATTTCAATGGAAATGCGAAGCTATGAAAATTGTTATATTGAATTTTTCTGGTACTTTCTGAAATCTGATTTTCTCTCGAAGGAGAAACTATTGTTTCAACAATCGGACTTCTGCGATAAGATTGTAACATAATAGTCTATTTTACTCTGCATAACAAAATAAATCTCGTAACCAAGTAGTTTAGAAATAATCTATAATTACATTCAATACAATAATTGCCACTCTATATACCAGGAACACTAACGAAGTAAAATAAAAATAATCAGGGAAAATTCAAACGATCAAACGTACCGCCAACTGATTTGGAAATAGCTAAGACTTAGTCGCGTACCGATAACTCGTAGAAAATATGTATACACACGTTTCATAAGCGAGGCTTTAAGTCCATATTTCTCATCTGTATCGGTTCAGAAAAAAGAAAAATACGAGAAAACGCGGTAACGTGACTTGATGCAATTCGATCGTCGCATTACGGACTAGCCTACGGTTAGCATCGATATCGCTAATACGAGGTAATGTTTTGCAAAACGTAATATCGGAGCGTCCGTGTCGGCGTTTAAGTGCACGCAGACAATCGTTATCGAGGGGCAAGTTATCACCATAAATACCGATGTACATTGCAAGTATGCATCGGTTTTGCGTATATAATCGTGCACGCTCGGTCAGATAAGTGTCGATACATGGAAATGTTCTTTAAACTGGCCGCGGCGTATCGGCAATACGGTTCCATTGGAACTCGAATAATTTCCGTCTTTGATCGTTCCTTTCGGGTTTGTAATGATTTCACCTCCGACTGTTATTTTCTAGCTATCAATCTCATGAAATGATATTGCCACGCCAAAGGGTAGATAACTAATGTTTGAGCGCGTAAGCGTTATTTGATATTCGTCGTTCCTTTTTTTCTTCCTTCTATGGATCGCAATATAAATCGAAATGAAGGAGATGGGTAATTGAATTTAAGTGGAAATTAATATCTTCGAACAAACAGTATAGGAGGGAAAACGTAACAAAAAAACACAAATGCATTGTAAAAGCTTATTTTTTGCTACGATCGTCGAACGAACGGGCGCTCCATGTCGTTGAGTAAATGTATGAACGATCAACAGAATGAATGTTTATTTTTGTGAAAATATAACTTTGGGAATTTTTAATTATTATATTTAAATTAAAAATCATTCATCGACGTTGGTATTTATAAGCCGAAATTGCCAATACAGTAATGCGCTGTAGTTTTAAAAATCAATTATTCGTGTTTGCACTTTTAGAGAGAAATTTTACATTTATTTCCGCACAAGCGTGAATCATTTATCGTTCGATTCAATCAGTTTTCACTCTTCGTTGATGGACACCATCGAAACTGAATTCTTTTTTAGCTAACGATATTTTTTCTCATGCATTGCGAAATGTATCGTGTACCGTTCAGAAGAACAAAGTTATCTGCAATAAAAACTATATTGTACACTACCAAAAAACAGACAAATAAAAGAATAGCATGTCTAATCATTCACAATGAAAGGAAAAAGATCTCTCCAACACATACTTTCGATTCATTCCTGCCTCTGATACATTCCAAACCCCATTGCCTCGATCAAACAACAATAACTCACCGAAGCTTCTAATATTCTTATTGTGGCAAACGAGGATAAAAAAAGAACGAAACCCTGACCCTCTTACCGTCTCATCGTGTCGTTTAAAATCGTTCAACGCCTAATAAGCAGGTGTAATAAAATAAATGAAAAAAATTCTCCGCACGCAACACACAGGAAACGTCCCGCTGTCGTTGAAACATCCGGCGTGCAAAGCATCCGTGAAAGCGCGCGAACGTTGCCGATTACGAGTTACGTGCCATAAGTATATACATTTTACTCGGATTTATCACGGGTTGATCCCTACGAAATAAAAAGTTCCATCCGTAATATTCGCAGGACGAGAGCACCGATCCTCGGATAAAATATACGCTCGGTCCAATTCCGCGCGCGTGAATTCGCGATGGCAGCTCATTTGGAATTCCCCGAATGCACGGGGGCATGGGGGTACCAAGGGTGATACCTACGGGGGCGTTCGAGGGGAAGGACAAGCGGGGGAGACACAAGGACCCGGGGATATAAGAAGAAATCCGCGAGGCTCGCTCGTATATTTTAATCAGGGCCCTCTGGCTCCACTTCTCACCCTCCCCGCCGCACCCTCTTTCTTTATCTTCCTCTCGTCTCCCTTTTCTTTCCTTCCTTCTTTCTTTCTACCTTTCTCTCTTTCTTCCTCATTCGACCTCTCTCATTTCATCTTCCTTTAACCCTCCGCTCCCTTTGTCGAATTGCTCCTCCCGTGGAGACTTATAAAAGGGGAAGAGAGCGGTAGTAGAGAGGAAGAAAAAACGCGAGCTCACGGCCCGGATGAAAAGAGCTGAATAACTCCGGGATAAAAGCCGAATAAATCTTTTTATTATGCCCCATACCCGTGTCTGTTCGAGCCTAACCCAACCACCTCGCCTAAGGCTCGTTCACACGTCTCTTCTTCTCTCTTTCTCTCCTTCTCACCCTCGGATCCCTCTTTTTCCCCTTTTGCTCCTTTCATGCCCCGTTCAATGATCGTCTCTCTCTTTGCCGCTGTCTCGCGTACGCTTTGCACTTCGTTCTACGAGGAGCCGCATAAACCATCCCTTCGGCACCAACTTCTCGACGTCCGAACTTTTTGCTAGAAGAGATGACGATGCCCACAGATCATTGATAGGAGTGGATAGAGGGAGTGGGGGGGGGGGGGGGGGGGGGGGGGGGGGAGTTTATAATTCTCGATAATGTTTGTTGCTGGCCGATGTATCGGCGCACGCGGTAAATTGTAAATTGTATTTAGGTGGAGCGAATACCTACGACGACATGGACGTACGCCAATTTGGATATTTACCGATACACGAATAACCGTATTACGATTATCCGGGAACGTGAATATTCCAATGTGCCGGAGGTAGAGGTATTCGGATATGGGTAGCTCCATTTCACGCCAATTTCGATGTACGTTCGACCGCTGCCGACGATAGATACAAGCAAACGTTTGAACGAATATTGTGGCTGCACTTGGGGATGTTTAACTTTGTGTGACGTCAGCGTGCTGTTTTCTTTGAAAAATAAATTTTGGGATATGACGTTGGCGAATATTGAGTACGGGGCAAATATTAGGTGATTTTTATTTGCTGGTAATAATTTAATTATAGTATGATTGAAATTACAGTGCTGCAGTTTAATCAAAATGGGAGATCAGAAAAATTGGAATTTTTATTTGATGGAAATGAATTAATTGTAATATGATTGAAATCACAGTGCTAGACTATAATAAAAAAGGGATTATACAAATTTGAAATGGTAATGAGTCAGAGAGGATTAATTCGTTGGAATTGTAATCAACGGCAATTAATTTTGCTAAATTTATTAAAGTTCCTTTTGTAATTCTTAAATTATGGTATCTGTCCATTTTGATATGTGAAGAAAAATTGAAAAATAAAGCACAAATAACATGCTGTCTAAAATTACAACCATTTAGAGCATTTGCACAACACCAAATTCTATAAAGTTTGTTTTCTGCTTCTTAAACTACGGTATCAAACATCACTATATATTTAACGCTGAAATATTGATTCAAAGCCACAAATATATAATTAAATATGTACCTATTTGGTTCGTCATTTACAATCCATAATCACGGGTCTATAACAGTAAATATTTCACTATGATGTTTATAGGTTATATGGTATATGTGAGATAAATGAAATACCCGCGGTATTAAGCGTGTTGAAATTTTGGATTATGAAATACCAGAACATAGAATCCCACAATATAAAGTGTCAGAAAAAAAAGGTATCGTTGTTCGTGTAAAACAACAATTGTACTTTACCTCGTCGTTTCGACGATTTTCGTAGATAATGTACGTCAATTAGTAAGCCACGGATAATAATATTTGCCGTGGTCGATAAAGTAATTTCAAAATAAATACAGCGCCTGTAAAGTACAATAAAGGAATAATGACAACGACCAAATTCAGCTTTCGTAATTACGCTATGATAATGAAGAGCACGTAACACGAGAAGAGCAAGAGAGAAAGAAAGGCTGAGAGAGATAATACCCAAAAGCGAGGCAAGAAACGGAACGATTTTCAGATTAGAAGAATAATTTTCATAACGTATGTCATAATTGGAATTAATACACCGTAAACATTGAAATTATACGTAAAACCTCGACGCGTCCGTGCGGGATCGTTTTAATTCCATTACCCCGTGCGTCTCATACTTCCCACCCGACCGCGGAGAGAACATTTCGAACGGAGAGACCACGATTTTCCGATAGAGGGTACTAATAATCGTACGATGTACGCGCGGCACGTTTCATTTAGCAAATTGCCAATAAACGGCGATGGCCATCGCGTGGAACTCACCCCATAAACGCGATCCTACCCTATCCTTCTTTCCCTTTCGCGTCGTTTCTCCCTCGTTCCCTCTCTTTCTCTCATTCACTTCATCGTGACAATCGTACATGCTCTCTTTCTCCCTTTCCCATTCCCGTTCTTTTGCAAGCACCCCCTTTTCCCGTTTTACCCTCGGTGTGTCTTTCTCTTCTGTCGTTTTACTCTTTCTTCCTCCCCTTCTCTTTGCACCCCGTACTCTCACTCCGGCGTCAACTCTCGACGAATTAAGTTCCAAGAGGGGGGTTTCGTAGAGAGTTTATGGGGTTAGGTTACCGTGGCCGATTTCAACCCCTGCTACAGAGATTGGTATCTACACCTACCGTGGCGAAACCCTCTATATCCCCTCTTGCACGTTGCCATGCGTACGCGTTCGGGTTTTTGAGCGTGTTGGAATGCACGCACACCCCCGGAAACCCTCTTTACAGGGGTGCGCGCACGTGCCTACGTGAACGTACGTGTTCGTGCACGATGCGTAGCACGCGATCGTCAAACCCAAAGCCATAAACGTAAACAAGGGTTGTTAGGACAGCCTACGGGCGAGAGGCGGCACTTACAATCAGAACTAAATATTTTGCACCCTTCGACAGTGATACTCAACCTTGAGTCATGGTGGATTGTTCCTTGGATATGGCTGTTTGCACGTTTCGTCGACTCTATCGAACCAATTGTGACGAAGGGCAAGACGAAGTCTCGTGGTGGCAAATAACAGGACGGAGTTCGAATTGCTATTGCCTCCGGGAAATCTTTTCTACGTGATAGGTATACAGTTGTCTTGGTAGCCTCGAAAGCCACCTAAAACTCTATGTCCTCGGAGAAATAACGATGATACCGCCAAAGATGAGTATTAACGAGCGTCAACATATAAACGAGATGCAGTAGGTGCGAGAATGTAAAATCGTACGATTTCACGTAGACGGAATGATTGGGTGTATATATACCTATATATTTTAACCTCTATATTTGCAGAAGCCAGACGCGCATCCCCGATCGGGAAAATTAATCCTCGGCTCGAGATCGACATTGGGGAAATGAAAGGTACACACGAGAGACGTACAAATCGCACCGCTCTTAATATTAAAGCCGTATTGATCGTCGACAATTAATTACCTCGACGAGTCGGCAGTGAATCGTAATGGCGCAATCTGATACCGCGACCGCTCGTCGAGCCGTTTGTCCGCTCAAAGGGAAAAAAACTGTTGATTTACGTGTCGGCTAAACCAACGAAATTACTTTGTACAATCAACAGTGCCTATGCCACTGGTGTAAAGCAAATTAGCCGCTCCCGAATATTGACATTTTTATCCGGCATGGCTGTTGATTTCAACCGCGCGTTCATTACATCCGGCTCGCACCACAGACGAGTACGTTCGAACAAATGGTAGAGATACGAGAGATTTTTCAATCGTCACGAGAGACTGACGATTCGTGCGTACGCGAAACCGCGAATGCGATACAATATCGGTTACATCGCCTTCGTGCAACGATTGCGCTCTTTTTTAAATTGCGCGCGCTCGAACGTGACGACGGGAAAGCGGCGCGCTTAGGAATTTCGTTCAACGCGCGGGAAAATCAGAGCTACGATTTGCAAGGAAATGGATATACGGTTTTTAGTACAGTATGAGGAATTTTGTTTTTATCGTTGAAATTGTCAATGATTCAGATTATCGTTAACACGTTATGGTTCATGGACGTAAAAATATTTTTTTGTGACTGGTCATGAAAGTAAGAGTTTGCACGTTTTGCATTAAATGTCTAAATATATACATTCCGCAAATTTTCCGTACTGACTGCTACTGTATACACGCTGGACGAGTTTCACGATGGAATTTTCATCAAAATTAATTTGATATTGTAACAGTTTCCTGCTTTTTTTAATATGATATGACCGAGTCCAAAATCTTTAACACCAGAACTAAATTTTCCGAAAATCCTCCAAGATTGTAGGTCAGTCATAGAGCATATATTTTACGTTAATCTTATAAAATCTAGAAGTACCAAATCAATCATATTTTCCACTTCTTCATTTCTCTTTTTCCAAAGGACGTATTTAATATGTTCAAATACAATAGATTTCGCACAAACAACCCGCTCCGTATTGTTTCAATTAAGAATTTCTAGTAAATGCAGAAGTTCTACGTCTATAAAAGCTTCAAAGAGTGTCAAAAAGCGACGCAAAGAAACATCCATCATTCCCTGCTCTACATTTTCCCACGTGCTGTTGACAAAACTCTCCAAGTGCGAAAGCCCAACCGTTAAAAAATACCTGAAAAATTCGAATTCAACACCTCAAAAATGTCCTTGTCCTTGTTTACAAACCAGCGTCGAAATCATCGTGAATTCCCGCAAAGAGACCAAAGACAGTGTCGCCGTTGAAGTTCTCTTAAGCGAGCTCTCCCAGCAGCGATCTCGTTCGTTTCAGGAGTCACGCTTTTTCACGAGCGTACCATCCTTCCGTTGAAAGTTCTCTTCAGGGACGTGTCTGAAATTCGTCGTGCCCCAGTGAACTCCCCCAAGTCCTCTTCCTCGCCTCCATCTCCTCGTCCTCGGTAACCGTGTGCAACGGCAACGGCGGGCAACGACGACGGGGAAAACGACAAGGCCGATGACGTCGGGAAGGGTAGGAAGAAGGAAGAGGGTTGAGCAGCTCGGTGCCATTACATTAATCCCGAAAATTCTCGACGAGCACTCTCGGGAGCTCTTCGGGGCGCAAAGTGTCACGAAAGTGTCAGCTCCGTCGCTCTCCGCAAGGTATGTACACATTCAAGTACAGCCTATGCGAAAGCCTGTGTGTATCCACACGTATATATATATACAGGTACAATGTACACGTGTATTCACGTACACACACGTATCTATACGCTATTCGGCTAGGTATTACGTAAATGTACGGCTTCCACTGACGTAGTAACTGATGGGAGCAACGAAGGGTTGGATAGACCCCTGCGAAGATCAAAGGAGAGACACGGAATGCTGTTGAATAGTGCAGTGGTTTTACGAAACACGCCGAGCAGCCGGTGTAAAGGGCGGCCCATGGATGGGCTCGTTCGAAGATGGAAATCAGACTATGGGGAATTGTAACCCATGGCTTTGAAAGGGCCTTGAAGTAGATCAGTTCGATGACGGAGAAACGCGGATTGTCGAAACCGGGTTGGAGAGTTTTAAGGCGTTTTCGGAGGGTTACAGCTGGTGTTTGAATTAGTAATTGGCTGTGGAGGGTAGTTTGGATGGAGTTAATTGGTTTATTGAATGCAATGATTTTCATTGCGGGTGGAGGTGCTTAGGGTTGTCAGTTGTGTTTGTTAAAGGGGGTTGGACATTGTGGGACAGCTGGTGAGATTTGTGTGCATTGTTTTCTAGAGGTTTCTCTGAATCTTTAACCTACCTGATCTTATTGCATTGGAGTTCGGGTTTCTATTATTAACCCCTTGTAGCCCCTTGTGACATTTCTGTAACAAACTAAAAACGATCTTACAAATGCCATAAGGACCATATTTATTCCCTTTTAACTCATTGTATCATCACTGCTACATAACATACTATCGAAATAATACACCACCTTATGCAGAGATGCCGCTAATTAGTATATTACTGCAAATTAGTTCTGATAGTTCGGTTTTTATTTATTTTAGAATTTATGATCTGGGTTACAAGGGGTTAATTGTTATTAATAAATATAGTTATTCTAGGATCTGTAATGACGCACCTGGCAAAACAGATGCATGGTATCGAACGTACCGCTATTAACACTAGATTTACCAAACCAGTCAAAATGACTGGTTGCACAATTTTTTCCAAAAATTCTACGGGTTTATTAGATAGCCGTAGAATAAATATTCTTCGTCCATCGTATAAAACATAAATTACCGAATCTATCATCTTTTCCGCATCTTAATTTTCCTTGCTTTGAGGTACATATTTAACATATTTAACATATTTAAATATAGTAGATTTCACGCTGGTAAATCTAGTGTTGATTGGTGACATACGTCGTTTATTGAAAATAGTATTAATACCAAACGAAGATTTTAAAAAATTATTACATTAATTCAAGTCATTTAATCTTTTCTATAATCACTTTATTTATATATAGAGAACATCAATCAAAATTATACAGTCTGTCCGCAAAAATGAAAAGAATTCTTAATCAAATGGTAACTCAAGGAATTAGCATAGAAATCTGATAACATTTTTATTACCAGTACCGTATACCACACATATCCTCTTCAGTTTGTTATTTCGTCTGATTCGATATCGATACAGTTTCCTATGTATATTCTTCTCGTATATTTGCACCGAATATTCCATCGCTTCTTCGTATTCGCATGGGAATCGGTATAGATCGCACAGTCGGTTCTTTTCGCAAGTCAACGTTCGAGAATCATTGTACACAAAGATATCGTGACTTATTCCCGCGTCAGTGTAGAAAAAGGTGTCACAAAGAAGAAAAGTTCTCTTTTTTTTCTTGTGAAAAATTAAACAACCTGAGTGCATAGGCATGTTAATATTTTATCGGCTTGTGTAAGGCCGGGCAATTTTGTTGTATTACCATTTAAAAGTTTCAAAGCGCACGTGTTATAACGATAGACATCGTTGGTAATGGTCTTGCCGTAATAGGCAGGAAAAAAAAAACGCCGAGATATCTGTTTTCTCTACGGAGTAATTTGCTACCGGGCGTTCGAGGTCGTTTCGCTAACGATCGTAGAATCGATGAAGAATCACCTGCTGTGTATGTCCACGTTCCATTTCCAAGACTTCTTGAAATCGCGAAATATAATCTACAACATGCGTGAAATACGTTCGATTAAAATGTACAGCTTGAAACACAATTGAAATTGATCCGGATGTTGTAAATATTAAAATTAATTCACTCGATAAATGTGACGAGTTTACGGACTGCTGATATTTTATATTTAAAATATCGTTATATTCATGTCCATAATTCGTATAGAATTCGCTTGAAATATTCAATGTCTCACCATTCATCGGACGGTATGAATTCAGTAATTTGCATTTCAAAAAGTCCTAATATCACTTCCATGTTTCCAATTACTTGCATCAAGAAAACGTATAATTCATCGTGTATTTGTATTATCTTAATTACAATAAATAAAATTACAGCGAGCTCGATAAATGATTCACGGATGAAATATCATTTTCCTATGAATACTTACTGTGGGGTATTAAAACGAAAATTAGCAGAAGGAATGCAAATGGCATGCATCTATGATTCATTTAATTTGTGCCGCAAAATTAACAGAGTGAATGAGTCACATCGAAACTAACAGTAAGTCAGGGAAGATTCCAACGACAGAATTGCCTTGCTTTGTCGCCCACCTACATTTATTTTTAACCCTTTACTGAAAGCCTATTAATCGGCTTTGCATCTCTTGCACGTTCGAACTTTTTAGAGATTAATCGGTTGCTATGGTAATCAATAATTTGTCACTTGTCATTTTGGTTTAATGTCTTAAGGTTATTGGTCTAGAACCGTATTAGTCGTTAACGGTTTGTATTTTTTTAATGGAAAAAAAAGATTTCGAGTTTGAAAATTATTTTTTTTAATTTTTACACAAAACTGAATAATATTTCATTAAATTTTTCACACTATTAATAATTAAAAATTAAAAATTAAATCCTACTCGATGGTCGTATTATGTGTCAAATAATAAATGTGGCAATAACGCATGGAAATGTATATGCATATATATTATATTTATCCATAATTAGTGTATTGTAAACAAATAGTTTTATTTTTATTTCCCTGTCAAATTTTTTTATAACCATAGAATGAAAAATAAATATTATTATAAATGCAATTATATGTTATCACGCTCAGTAGTAGATAAACTATATGTAGTTAATTTTTGAATTTCGCGCGTTTTATGCAACGTTGCCAAATTTCTTTGCAGTCAAACATGAACCAATCCTCTGTCATGGCTGATGGTTGTCTCACTAGTTTTTCATTATTTTGAATAAATATTGGTCTAAAATTACACGTGAATGTATATGTTTTATAATTTTTATAGTAACTAAAACGGTTAAAGTTTTGAATAATAAGTTTTTTGGACATTTTCGAATAGCCAATTATGTGAAATTTCAATAAATAGGACATTTCCGGCAAGTTCTCCCATTTACCATGTGTTAAAAGTCGCATTTTTAATATTTAATTATTCAAAAACTATACGACTAATATTTAAAAAAAAAAAAATCAGTAAAACGTATGTGCTGTGTGTAAATAACATATCAAAATTCTAGAATTTTATCTATACATTGCTCTAAAGGGCGAATAACCTTAAGTGAGGAGAATTTGCAAGTTTCAAAGAGGTATCGGTGTCAAGGAAGGATTTGGACCAAAATAAGCAACCAGAAACGGGTACAAAGTTAAAAAAATACCGGCCAGTAAAGTTCTAATGACTCACAGTATCTACAATCCGACAACTAAAAGATGGCTAGGAAGCATCGGAGCCTCTCGTTTTCAATCGTCTATTCCTGCCATTTCGTTTTTGGAATATCCAAGTCCACTCTCTTAAAATAAATACTCCACATAATCGCTTATTTTAGGACGCTAGTTTTCGAGATTCCAATATCCAAATGGCAGGAATAGGCAAGTGAAAACGAGGAGCTCTGCCGTTCCCTAGCCATCTTTCATTAGTCGGACTATACCTACAACGGGAGTTTAGGAAAAAGTCACTTGATAAATAATTTGCTCTAATTCACCACACGGTCCCTTGTCCTCACGCACTTTCGATTCTAATGCCTGATTAGCCGAAAATGTACTTAACGACGAAATAAGAGTATAGTTTTCGGTTGTCATTGCTCGAGCTTAGGTTTTGAACCTTTTCACAGTTTGGTATTACGAATTCTGGTCCAAAAAATGTCCAGACTTTTTAATGTTCGAAAACACTTTGGCATGGAAACTAAACCACGTCTCCTTCTTCGATTAGAATAACCTTAGAAAACAGAGGAAGCAAAGAATATAGTCATAGACTTAAGGTAGTTCTTTCACATAGAAGCGGATTTTATGGGTGCTATGAATGGGCCCCATTGTATTTCTATAAAATGAATGATAATTAAATAATAATTATAATTTTAAAAATTTTTAATTTGATGTACGCGCACTTATCGACAATGCGGCGTTGCCAAACACTCACATTCACAAACAGTGGCCATATTGTAAACGTGAAATGCATGATTTTATAGTTTTCAATTAATAATTTCTTTATTAAATATTCGACAGCTGCAATTTTTTTGTGAAATATCTATTCGAAAACGTTCCCGAATTAATGATCTCGTTTTTCGTAAGTATTTGCAGTATGGAAGATTGGAAAATTGAACGATAAAGTCGGAAGTACTATTTCTCTCTCTCTCTCACTCTCATTTACGTCAATGTATGAAAATGTATTTGTAAATTCGATTTTTTCATCGAAATGCCCGATAACTGAACTTTTTTTTGCTTGTAACTTGTTCGTGACATTCTCAAGAACATCATATTTTAACATTAAATTTATTTGCAGACTTTGGTCAAGTGTTAGAACTAGGTACCTTAAATATCTTTGGTAGACTAAACGGGATAGACGCAGGATAAACTGTCAATGGGTTAAGGGCCGATACGATGGAAATAAGATGGTGCGAGGACAGTCTCTCCTTAACCCATTCGACACCGTTCATTTTTTTGGAGACTATCCAGAAAGACCGATAACTTTTGGCTTTATATGTACCACTTCTTGTATTTCTAATGATCGTGGCTTTGGGTCACCTACTTTAGGGTCGAAATTGAACCAAATACCAAATGTAATGTTTACACATTTGTAAGATACCTTTTATCTTAAGCTAGTCTTATTTCGAGGGCTGTTTTTTCTATAATGACTGATAATTGCAATTCAAAATCATTGCACACACGGTGTGCAGTCGGTCTTTTTGGCTCGGAAATGCATTGCACACACGGTGTGCAATTGGTCTCGAATGGGTTAAACCGTACACCAAACCGAGTGACTTCTTTCTAAATTCCCCCAGTAGATAACATATCCCTTTAACTATTACGGGCAAAACGTCTGTTCCACCTGAAAGGGGAACCATAGCCACGGACCATTAACCGAGCTCACTGTACAATTTGTTTTCGTTCGTCGATCGCAGGTTCGAAACTCGCAACTGCCACTCAAAACCACAGCGTTACGTGCGCCTATCTTTTTCGCCAATCGGCCACGAGAGACGTTCGATAACGTCGCTGCAACTCGACGGAAACGCATTCAATATGGTAGGCATCCATTGACGCGGACGTCGACAAACACAATTTCCATGGAGAACAGCGTACGCTGCTAGGTAGAGCGCGGTTTCCTCGATGCGTATATACGTTCAGGCCATCGTGCAAAACTTTTGCCCGTATTGAACGTGTGAGAAAAAAAGGGAACTACGGGGGTTGCTCGGTGGTATTTCGAATCACCGATTCGAAACTCCGTCTCGAACGTTGGCTCGAATTGCTTTCTCGCGTTTCCAACTACGGTATGGTGGAACGTTTCCATGAGAGAACAGGTACGTTTTAGTGCCGTTTGATGTGTTCGTATTTTGTAAAATTAAATAACGTGGTCGGGGATTGTTGAAATGAAATTGGAAAGAGGAAAGTGATGATCGGTTGGAGATTATTGATGCAGTGTTACTTTCGAGTTTTGGTTTTGAAAAATTGAAAAATTGAGAGTTGTTCAACTGAATAAACCTTTTGTTACAAAAGCTGATCCGTCTGTAAACTTTGTAAAACATAATAGGTGTTGTATGTACATATGTGGGTAGGATATTTAGAGATATACAATTCTTTAAAAATATGTAGGCCTTTTTGTTTGTTAAACTTCGTTAGAGAGTAACTAATTACTTTGCACTCCGAAGTTTCACCTGAAGGGACATCGTAAGTCTAACATACCATTCGATTTTTTTCTCTAACAATAAGGGGACCTTCCAATTTATTAGGGATTACAGGGGATGAACTTATTGCACCGCAATAAGTATAGCAAATAGTAAAGTGCCGCCAAGTTGCTAATAAATAACGTCAGAGATGACTCCGAATGCAAAGGGTTAAGTAAAGCGAAAGGAAATGTCAGATTTTCTTATGTACGTACCTGGTTAGATATATCAGGTGAAATTCTTCATGAATTATTAAAGTCTAATCATTCTGTAACAAATACAGTCTGCTGTGCGCAATTAGCGTAATAAATATTATATATTTTTAAAGTAAATACATTTCTCCGTATTGTAAAATAAAAACGGCAATTCTTTTTGATAGAAGTAATAGATTGCTAACTTCATTTTTCCACAGCGATACTTTTTTAACAAAGTAAATTCTCCATCCGCACGATTTTACGCTCTTATATTCACAGCCAAATTAAAATGCGTATTTAACGGGGAATTTTTGCACTTTAATTTTATCAATCCACGGCACATTGTGCAAAAAATTTCCACTGTAAAGAGTTTCAGTGTCTCGTTTTTTCGTCGACGTAGAATCATTACAGCCAGGACTCACGGCTAATAAAGCAAATACCAAAAAAGCTCAACATACAAAAATCCGTAGTCGACGAGACGGCAAAGAGAGGTAATCGAAGCAAGGATTTCGGTATACGTGGAGTTAAAACCGCAGTGAAAAACCAATGCGTCCGTGTCTCAGTAAGTTTTCTGGATTTCCTCTCCGAGTGAAAATGTTCTCATCCCACGAAGTGCGCAAAAAGATTGCCAGCAACTCGGTTTTGTTCTTTTGAGGTGCAGTTCACGAGTCACAAAATGTACACGACTTAGAGAAAGAAGGAATGCACGTACGCCGCACGAATACACCAACCTTCCTCTCTGTTTCTTTTTCGCAGCTGAAATGCGCTCCTGAAATATTACCGGTGACTCCTTTTAAAAAGAACTTCCTTCTCGACTTCGATGTACTTTCCTTTCTTGCACGCAAAGAAAGAAGCCGGGAGAAACTAAGCACCGGCAAGGAAAGGGAAACGGAAAACCGGAGAAAAGAGCTAGTCTCTGCTGAGAAGAAAATACATAGGGCCAAATAGCAAAGGTCCTACTGAGTTCGACCTTTTCCACCGTCACCGGTTGCGGTCAGCTCTCAGGTTTTTTGCCTTTGAGCCAACTGTTTGACGATTTAAATCTCATTATGCTGAACTTTAAGTTTCTCGGTTTTAATGTCTACCATTTCAAGAGGAGATGGTAAGAAAATTATAGACGTTTGATGGAAATTATAAAAGTTAGAAATAGGGAGGTTGAGAGAGAAGGTTGATGACATTTGACTGAAGCGGTTGAGTCTTACTTCGATTTCCGCATGCCCTTTTGCGAATTTTTCCATTTAGATGTCTATGTGTATCTAACCGAAGTACATATCTAGAAAATCTATAGTAAAGAGGTTTATAGGGGTTGCAATATTAAAAATAAACATTTGGACTACGAAATGAAGAATGGCAGTGATTTCGAAACCTTCTGTCACTTCTGACAGATTTTTATTTCTTGACATGGGAAAACCTGAAGGTCTATTACATTTTCCAGTCCATGTTACCATTCTACCTTGGAAAAAGTGACTGTCAGTGATATGTGTTCGATCCGTCTTGTTGGAAGTTCTTAAATATGCCTTTCTTGTTATTTATGCATTGAAAAATTAAAATTGAAAGTCTTAGGATCTTCCAATACTCTATTACCATAAAACTACATTTCTAAATTTCGATAATTAAATGTTGGCCTTTTGACCAGTTGACTGTGGCGAAAATTCTTTTGAATTTTGGGTCAGGAAAATCGAGAGATGAGCATAAATATATTTCAAAGTATTTATACCCTTTAGTTATTCTTTTTCTTTCGACATGGCCTCAAAATATTCCAAACAACATGCAATTTACGAATATGCTTTAGTTTTCGTTAAAATTACAATTTAAATAACCAGTGGTAGCTTCTACGCATGACGAGTATACTCGTCAAACACAGCTAACTGGTTAAAGCTTTCAACCCTTAATATTCGCAATACCCAAAAACTAATTCGTCAAGTAAAATAAGATACGAAGTGATTCTAATCTGCCGTCAAACATACAAATTCGATCAGTTTTTTATTTTTTTTAGTATGATACACTATTGCAAAAAATCTGAAAAAATTACAGTTAATTATTTATAGCAAACTTGAGAAACTGTGAAAATAGAAACGTGGTCACATCAATAATATAGCTAAAAATATAAACAATCGTTGGTTTCTAATTTTTTTAATGCTGTCCACTACTGTTAAAAATCTGAAAAAATTGCACAATAATAATTAGGGTACTATTCAAGTACTGTAAAAATATAAAAGTGGTCATTTTATTTTATCATTAAAAAATTAATGTTTATAAACTTTTTTAATTTTTTAAAAATCGATTTGCCAACAAAAAAATCTGAAAAAATTTCAAAGTATGCACACTATTGGGTGTAACATCTGTGATTTTTTTCAGAATTTTCTATCAAGCGAAACGGGAGAAATCAGGCAAAAACTGTAAAGTACATTTCACCCTGTAACTACCCCAACGGTAGGAGTAGCGGATTCATACTTTGTAGGAGGGGTTTTTCCAAAGAGCCCTATCGAATGGTATGCCTCAAGGTTAATTATCTTTGGGGGCACTTTTGCCATCCTTATCTGGCTATACCCTTTGTTTGACAACCGATCACCGAGGACATGCCAAAAATTTATGGAGAAATTCTTTATTAATAATCCTGAAGTCAAACTACTGCTTCAAATGTCTCCCATTTCTCTGTCGCTTTTAACCGTTTGCGTACCACGAGCCACTTTCGCGCTCTTCAGTTTTTGTGTCGAAAAACCTCAGGACATTTTTTCAATGTTGGCAATTGAAGGAAGACTTTGTTAAGATATTTTGTTAAGAATGCATCAGATTTCTCTTTTATAATATAAAGTAATTCCAAATTAAGATACAAGCACGAGAAGATTGTTCTTGTTGTGCACTACATAAAATAAAACACCAACTTTAACTTATTTTGAAATAAAATCTCAAGAGTGCGAAAGTGGCTTTTGGCTTTTTGGAAGTAATTTTTTAAAACCCTCCCGGTATTCAAACGGTTAAAATGCAAACTTAAAGTGTTGCAATTGTCAGATAATAATTGCATTGCTGTTATTTCCGCCAGCAGACGACCACGATGACAGCGACCATAATAATAATTACGCGCCGGTGGTCCGTGAAGCGAGGTTCGTTGTTTCAGAATTGTTTTACAGTGTTTTTAAAAAATATACACATATACAACGTAAATAGTATTACGCGATCATATAACATGTCGCGGATATTACGAAGCCAAGGCTTCACGAAGGTCAATTTCTACCTCTTTATCGTAACAAAGGGACATGCACATAGATCATGCATTTAAAAATCTGCTTCAGTTGAATTCATTACACCGTGAAAGTTTTAACCGACGGAAGTAAAATGAAAATTTATCTATCTGAATTAATTCTCTTGGAACGATATATCTCTTGGTTCATGATTTCCACAAGGCAGAAAAAGGTCTGCAAAACGCACATATTTTTATCGACGTAGACTTTTATTCTCGCTAATTTCTATTTCATACCGATTCATAATTGTTCCATCTCTGTTCCGCAATACAGCTTCAATAAAACGGAGCTGCAGGCAGTTGATATTTCACCAGATTACCATCCATTTTCTAACAATCAATTTTTTACATTCAACGCGTCAACTTACGACGTCCATGGAATCGAGAAGGAAACAATAGTTACTGACGTTGAAAAAGCATCGATAACAATAAAATTTTATCCGCATAAAATCATTTCAACGTGTTACGACTTCAGCCAGCGCGAATTTACCATACTTTAACGATCTACGCTCGGCGTACCGGAAGTGCGAAGGATCCATAAACGCGTATCGTGTCAGAATATTTCACTCTCGCGAAAATTCCTGTCGCGTCGTTGCAAACGACGCGGAAAGTTCGCGATCGAGCGATTGCCACTTGCCGTGCAATCGTTTCGTTGTGTACGGTCGAACGAGTGTGCGAGTAACCGACGAATTAGTGCGTGTCACGCACGATATAGCGCGAAATCATTTCCTCCTGCTCTTACGGTGCTATTGTTTCCAGTCACGGGGACCTGAAGTTTCGATGTGCGTGTGCGAGTACGCATTACGCGATTTGCAAGTGCGAAGAGACGGAATAAGTCACGCCTCGAGGACACGCGATGTTTTCTTGATGTGTGCGCGTGGTGATTTGATACGAATGGCTGAATTCAATGGGGTTGGGGGAAATTTGAGGAGAAGGGAAAACGTTGGGGAAATAAAGGTATGGTGGTCAGGGAGTGTCTGGTTGTTAAGACGTTGAATGACACAAGGGTGGAGTTATGGTGCCTGTGGGGTTGGAAGCTTGAAATTGTAACTGATAAATACATGAGAAATTACTGAATGGATACTTTCAAAGGAAGAGAAATCTTGTAAGACGGAAATCTATATTGGAGGTTTTGTGGCTAATCTTCTTTCGACGTTTCGCAATCATTGTTACTTCAGGGTTGTAGACGAACTTCTTTTTAAAGAAAGGACGTCCATTAGGAAGCTAAGTTTACTAACAATATGGATGGTGCGGAAAGCCTAAAAACTAGAAATTAGAAATTTGTTAAGTTGTTTGAAAAGTTAACACTTTACCAACCGATATTGTTTAACATTGTACCCACTTCTGATCGGTTACTTGTACTCAAATATTTCCCTGATACTGATATCTCTTCGAAAATTGCAAAGTTTCTTCACTGAGTCCTTGGCACAGTTAACCGCAATGAAAAATAATAATTTATTAATTGCCGTAGCGACTAATTAATGAGTTAAAAGTCCAAAAGTGTTGGGCCCAAAAAGCCGATTAATCGGCTACCGGTCGGTAAAGTGTTAATATTAATAAGTTAATATATTTGAAAAGTATTCAATTTTTGAACGTAATTTTTTATCGTTTGATCGTACCAAAATTGTTACTTGATATGTCATATGCTCGGTGAGGAACCGAGCACTTTTTAGTTATTACTTTTTTACTGAGCAGCTTGCAATTTCCAATTTGAGAATTGACAGCTACTTTCAAAGATGTCTTTAATATCGATTAAACAGATAGGTAGACCGTAAAGTGAAACATCTGTCACGAGATTTGCCTAAAACAGACTTGTTAATTTTAAATCTATTTAACAATTAGTACGAATAAGAAAATATTCAATCTCTATTATCTTATTTTATGTCAGATTAAAATAGTAACGAGGTATTTAACAGTTTAACCATAAAAATAGTTCACTCCAAAACGGAAGCCCTCCGTCACTTCCCAAAAAAAATCACCCATGCAATATTCATATCGCATCATAAAAAATTCGAAAGCCACCTAAAACCGTAGATCCTTGCTGATATGAAACGATAATGATTGAAGCCGAGAATATAACCATCTAAAATTAACATGCGCGAATGTACTCATTTACTGATATCTAAATTCTCGACGAATAATATCAGATTACCAGCGGTGCAGCTATTATTACTTCAACCATTACAAGGAATCGTGCAAGATATCAGAGACACAATAGCTTCTTATTCTTCCTTTTCCCGATAAAAAGACAAAGCGATTGCCGCTATCAACGTAAACCTTTATAAAAACATGTTTCCATAACTACTAACATCTCCTACCTAATTCCTCGATTGTACGAACAACCAACATACATACATCGGGACTATGGTAGTTAAAGGGGTAAAGGCTCCGTGACCTTTAAACAATTTTTTCTAAATTATTATTTAACACGTTGACTGCCATGGGGGTCAATGATGACCGGTACTATTGAATTCAATAAAACTTCATGTAACTTTTAAATTACAATATTTATGAATTTTCAGATACACTGAATATTTAAATATTGACGTGAAAAAAGAAAGGTCCGTTGAATATCTATCTATCTGTATCTTTAAAGTTTCTGCTTTACAAAAATGTGAATTAAATAGAAAAGTTTCACTTTAGCAGGAATAATAAAACTAGCGAAATAACGGTGCCGTTTAACGTATTAATATATCATAGCCTCGGTAATTCGGAACGTACATAAAACAGCAGAATTCTAGATAAAAAGATAATAGCCCTTGAGAAGCTATGGTAGGCTAAGGATGTAGAGGTCAATGTCTTAGTCACTGGGGTCGAGTTCAAACCTGCGGCGACCTCTAAGTAATTTTTCCGAAATTATTAATTAATATATCATAGCCTCGGTAATTTGAAACGTACATAAAACAGGAGAATTCTAGATAAATTGATAATAGCACTTGAAAATCTATAGTAGGCTGAGGATGTAGAAGTTCAGACTCTAAGTCACTGAGCTCGAGTTCGAATCTGCGGTGACCTCTAAATAATTTTTCCTTAATTATTATTTAACAGCATAGCCTTGGTGGCTCAGAATCCTCCTAAAACAGCAAAAAAAAATTTAATAACCGTAGCAATTAAAGCTGAAAAAGTGCAGAACAGAAATGAATAATTAAATGATTAAACAAAAATATTTATACGGTATCATATACATCTACGTCACGTTTCTCTTTCTTTTCTCTACGACTTTTCGATCATTACTCCAATAGATATTACCTATCGCTGTAATGATGATCGGCAAATTTCTACCAACTTCTAAACCCGAACGATTTCACGTCAGTACGAAAGCCTATTCGAAACGAAGGGAACTGTACTATTATCACGGAATCAAAGTTCATTGCTTAATCCGTACTGTAGTTCGCGAGCGATTTCGTTAAGCGGAATGTCACGAATGGAAGGTCCCTCGTTGGCAATTATGCCGGCACAGCTGCGCTTTGGACGGAACTTCTGATAGTTTAATGAGCCACGTCGGAGAACTTTTAAATGGCCGCGCATGTTATATCCCAAAGCGGGCAACAACGGACAACCCGAGAGATCGAAAGTGAACTCGCGGTGGCAGGGTCGTAGGTTGAACGACCCCCACGATATTACCGACGTGTACGTGGAGGACGTATCCATCTGCGACTAAACGAGAATTGGAGAACTTGCGGGACACGCACTTGCCTATATGCATTGAATGCGGTAAATTGGTGTAACAATTGTATTTCAATATTCAGGAAATGTTTTGCAGCAAGTTTGCTGTTGTGGTGGTCGGTGGTAACCGATGTTGTGTTCTGGTATTAAATAATATTTTAGTTAAGGCATTAGAATTATTGTTTTTGTCCTTCTATACGTTATTTCTGGCTTTAATTGATATGGTCAGTTACCTTAGATACTAATGTAGATTACAATTATTTGGCTACTATATTTAGTAAATTATTAAGTAAGTAAATCATTATTATGGTGTTATGCGATTTTTAATTTTCTCAGTCTGCATTGGGATTTTATGTGTTATGGCTATTTCGTTAAACAGTTTTCGTAAGTCTAGAACCACGGAAGCTATTATATTATATAATAATTTAAGAGAAATTTTCTAGCGATGATGGGGATTTGAATTCGCAATCAGGTTGGTTAGACGGAAATTTGATACTTCAGCTGAGCATTCATTATAAATCCAACTCAAAATTCTTTTTTTTATGTTGAATCAGTACTTGACGGTGATCGACATAGTATTGACAAATTAGTAACTTCTCGCAATGAAAATTTTAAAAATATTTTTCGTGAGATATTTCTGAAGAAAGAAGTCTATATAAGTCGCGTTTTAGTTCATTCATTAACTGATTCACTGTTTGCCTTTGCGTGTCGTTCGTATTGCTATTTCTGAATTAGCACATTCGAGATCGATGTGTCATAGCGAGATTCTAAAACTGCCAATATCTCTCCGAATATAGTAAAACTAAAATAGATGTAAAATTGATAAGAGCTTTCCATTTTCTGAAGGAAATATCTCTATGACTTTGCACGTTACTTTTTGAAAATTTCCTGATAATAATAATCTCTGTGAACGACGCACCTGGTGAGTCATCAACTGAACGGGCGAGATATTGTATGACACATATAATGCGGCATTTCCTTGTAAGCAAATACATTTTGTCATAGATAGCTGTTTGCAAGTATGAAATCAAACACGAATATACTCGTGATTCATAATGGGAATATTTAAAAAAATTTGTAATTGTTAAAATAATAATAAAGATTATGATTGATACAAGAATAAAGACTAGCATTACCAAATAATAAATCTGAATTAATCCGAATTAATAGAATCCATATCATCCCCAGAAAATTCAAACTTACTCAAAGTTACAAATTCCAGGAAAAATAACAACAGCAGTTAAAATCGGATTACAAATTTCCAATTCTACAAATCAGTAATTTACTGAGTATTTAACACAATAATATTTGTAATCAGTAAAATCCCAATTTAACATCACTCATTCATTAAAAAATATCACAATTCCATCCCCTTTTCGCGATAAATCCAACACACTTCGTTTCACATCCCTCATTTTATCTATCTTCAACAAAAGATAAAAGAAAGCAGTAACAGAATAAATCCTAATCGCTACAACACCGGCTGATTTCTTTAATCTATTCCACCCACTTAAATATCGTTACCGCGAAAATTAACTATTCACTCGACAGTGAAACGTTAACGTCATAGGATGAACACGGAACACGATTACCGTTCGCATTTTCGCGATTTTAGCATTGCCCCAGAGGATCGTGACGGGCGTGAAAATAAAAGGTACGCTTGCGACTGGCTGAACGTAAATTTCCAAGAAGACAAAATTTACCTCGGCGGGTCGTAACTCAGCGTTACGATCGTTCGATGGTCGAAGATTCGTAAAATGGGTACGGATATACCATACGTACCATCGCGGAATAGAGAGGCCGAGTTCGATGGAAGAAACGGGATGAGGAACGGGGCGAAAGGGTGAGGAAGGTAGAAGGCAAAGACACCGAGGATAGGGTACCGTCGTGTGGAGAAGTCATAAAAGTTTGAATGAAAACTGACTCGCCTCTCCATGACTTCTTTACCATGCTCGCGATTTATTCATAGGTATGGTCGCACCACGGTCATGTACGTAGGTTGTACGTACGTCCGGACTCGTACTGTAGAAAAGTTTCACCCGCGGTACGAAATATTTTATGGGGGCGAGGGTTCTCGCTTATCGATCGACGGAACATTTTTGTCGCGCCATTAGAAACAGTCGCGGGCAAAGGTCCGACGCGATTACAACGCTGACCCTACCCGGTTAAACGGTGTCAGATTAAAAAGTTAGATTAGTTTCAAAAACTTAAATTAACATTCTGGAGAATGGTATCGGGTTTGAAGGAATTTTCGTTGACTGACTATAGTTTTACCGTCGAAGAAAGAAGAACGGTAGGTATGTCTCTCTTTTCTTCCTGAGAAACTCATTGTTATCGAATCCGATGATTTTCGCGCCTTTTTTTTAAACGTACCTTTAATTTTCTTCGAATTAGCCATGTCGAATTTTCTAACATTATCTAACTTATCGTGTGTCAATATAAGTGAGATATAATATAAGAAGCTTCGACATATCAATCAAATATTGTTTTTAAAAGACCTACCAAGAGACAAAGACTCGACGACCCTTGGTAAGAATAAAGGAAGTAAGGGTAGAAAATATCTCGAGACGCATTACGCTCCTCGGTAGCGGTAATCGCGAGCCGGGGTTGAGTCGCACCCTCCCTCGAGGTAGGACAAGGTCTGCCGGGTTGTCCTCTTTAAACATCCCTTTCAAATCCCGAGCGAGTCTTGGGACGGTGTGAAAGCCACTGTCGTAAAACCGCACACTTAATTTGCCTTGCAAAATTCAGTCCCTCTTTTTCTGCTCGCCTTCTTTGTAATTCTCTCTCCTCTTCCCACTCCACCCAGCTTTCTTTCGTTCTCGGTCATCTTCCTTCGTGCTCCATCTGCGTCTTTCTTGTGTTCCTCTTGGCAAGACCTTGCCTCGCAAGAAAGAAAGAAAGAAAGAAAGAACCGCTTCCTTTTTCCAGAAAACCAAGAACGAGGAAAAGACGCAGAGACTCGAGGGCACGAAGAAAGCCAGGAGAAGGGTGAGCGGTAGCAACGGTGTCGGTGGTGGTGGTAGAAAAGTGTGCTTAAAATATTAACGCCGGAGGCGCTCCGCGAGGTAGGGTGCACTGTTCTTTGTTCCACGGCGACGGAGGGCTCCGAGAGACGTAGAGGGAGGAGGGCCGTAGCGTGAAAGAGGGCCGCGCAAACACCCGCCAGCAGTGACGTTTAGTCCCGTTTGGAGGCCCCCTCTTTGCTTCGTCGAAGCCACCCTCGAGCCTCTCTTCCGTGGCTCTCCAACCCCGACGTCGTGCAAAATAATATATGAAATATGCGCCACGTCGAGTTTTCCACCGTGCGGCCGAAACTTTCTTCTCCCCGGGCAGGGTGAGGGGTGTGAAGCCGAAGCTCGAGTGGCGAGCTACCGAGTGTAGGAGAAAACGGGGGACGCTAATGAAAAACCTTGAATTTTCCATGAAGGAATTACGGCTCTCGGTACTCTCCACACCCTTCTTTGGCTCTCTACCTCGTCTGTCTCTCTTTCTCGTTCTTCCTCTCCTTCCTCTTGCTTCCCATGCTGTACCAACGAACCCCTTTTGCTATGGTACGGTGTACTGCAGCTACCGGATTATTTTCAGTTCTCATCCTCTTCCGTGTTTCAACGCGAGAAGAAGGGAAACGTTGGGATAGTTAGGAACAAATTAGGATTCTCGAAGAACCCCTCCACGGTTTCCGATGACTCCATGCTGCGATGCGCGATGAATTTCAATCGGTAGGATGTACGAAACTTTCTATGGGGAATATAGTCACATTTTCGGGGGGGATTCTTCCGTTGGATTCCTGTCTGTGTGAGATGCGGCGGCTTCGTGGAGATTTTGAATTTGTTAAAGATATCTCGAATGTGAAATAGTATACAAAAATTATCTTAGATCATCCTACATGAGTCTACTATATCCTGAAGTATTTATATTCTCATCTCAAAAAGAAACTGTCTCTCGCCACAACGCTGATACACTGCTACCTAAACATCCTCGATAAGTCTACAAACCAAACGCAAACCATCCATTTCCGTAGTCTCGTCCAAGCTCGAAGCATTCTTGTCGACGCTTCAGTTAAACTCGTCAAATTGAATATCGCAAGCGGTATATTTCCTCGGAAAACCGATACACAGCTCGCCATGCATTTCCACCCCTCGTATTTTCTCTTCTCCCGACGTTCACCGAGAAAAAGACAGGAAGCTCGTTCCATGGTGGTCCCTAGGACCGGAAAGGATCTCGTATCTCAACGGGTGGACCAGAGAAGAAGGGGAAAACAGAGAGGACACAGAGGAGAACGTCATCGAAAGAAAATAAAGAAGAAACGAAGGAAGGGGCTGAGCCTCGATAAACATTGCGTGTAGCAGAACCATCGTCGCAGCAGTCTCTCTGGTACCCGTTCGCACGGACACACAGGCAGACATCGTGCACACCATGATAAAGAGACGACCTACTCAAATCGTCGACTGTGCCGACGCAAACACACGCGTGCGGTCGCGCGGTTATATAGGCCGAGCAGACTGTCGACTGTGTGTGCACGCGCACGCGAGAGCACATAGCCGTACTCGAACACGGAGAGGCGGACACTCGAGCGGCACGAAATATTTGAGTTGCTTGGCAAACACGTAAATGTAAACGCGGCGTTTACATCGCCGTTTACTTTTCTCCCCCTCGCCGAGTCCTCGGGCTACGAGTCGACGGAGGAGCCTCCGAGACGGCGGCTAGGGTACCCTGGCTGAGACCGAAGTCCTACACCTCTGGATGAGAGAGGATAGCGGGGATGAAGACGAACATCGAAAGGAAGGTGCCGGTGGATAGCGAAAGGGAGGAGAAGTACGGGGGTGCAGACTCGAAGGATGGGGTACAGTCGAAGGGCGATGCCGGTGCTGGGGAGCTCGAGTCGACTAACCGTCGGGTAAATATTGACCGAGCGGGATATTGCTCCCAATGCTTGTTTGTTTATTTCAATACCCGTGACCGATGGGCTCGGCAGGGGGTTGGGGTGGACAGGGAAGAGAGGGAGAAGAAGAGACACAAGCGCACGTCCGAGCGTGCGTGTATAGGCGCACCTTTCGAACAGCGAGCATTTACCAGCATGTGTTGATGTGTGGGTAAAAGCAACGGATAGACAAGAGACACGCTCGCTCTTCCCTCGCATGGAAGTCCATTTATATCGCAGCGCGATACATCCACTCGGAGCTTCCTTGAGAGCCCAATGTCCAGCACGGTAGACCCAGGAGACAATGCCGATGACCATCGGAACGATTCCATTCTCCTCTTTGTCTCTCTTGTCGTTATACTCTCCGTCTTTTGCCGTATCTCTTCGAGCTCCTCTATCTCTCGCCGCAGCGTTGGTGAATCGTTCTCTAAGGGATACAGACGGGAGCTGGTCTTTTAACACCCGTCAGATAATCTCTCTGGGAGTATATGTGCAAACGTGCGAGCACAAATCCACATCCCGCATGATATTCCATTGGAGGAGGATGAGGCAAGTTCGCCAGGAGTGTCGTTATCGGGAATACCGCGCATCTAGAAACTCTACGACGACGCGTCAGCGTCGATATACCGCAGGAACAAGTGGTTTGGAGATTCGAATATATCGTTCGATCGGCCGAGTCGTTTTTCCGCTTTCTTTCCCTCTCGTTTATTTGCTGGGACCGACGCGTCGAGTAAGTCGTCCCGACGTGACAGATAAATATCACCGTTTCACGAGTCTCTCGTTCCTTTTCCCAGGCTCCTGTAGTTTCGAGGGAAAAGCATGGGGTACGATGAAACAATTTAATCGATCGACGACTATAATTTTGCATTCGCGTGCATACGATAGACACGGTAAAAATGTGTTCTCTACTCATTGCTTCCCGTTTGTTTATTCGTACTTGGTACTTCTACTTCGTTGCCTTTCTCCTTTATCCTTGTTTTTTCTTTTTCTTTTCTTTGCTTCGGAGTACACGTTGCCCGGTGCATAACGTTTCACGAGTTGCCGCAACAACTTCGTTTAACTCCCCGATTGGCGAGACTCACCGAAAGAGCAAAAAGTGAGAATCGAGAAGCGAAGAATTTCGATGAAGCCCAGTGGCGGTACTGGCGCGATCGTTGGTTGTATATCCGTGCGCGGGTATTACGTGATTGCACGACTCGTTCACCCGCTTTCCTTTGTTTTGCTCACTTTTTCGCCGCGCCCGTAATAATATTCAGTCGGAGTCAATAAATAGCCTGTTACAGGTACTGAGATAAATATCCGATTACTGAAACGATTTATTCGGTTGTACCGGATATACCGAGCTTAAATGAAAAAGATCGTGCGCGACGGATCGAGACAGGCTGGCGGAATGAACAAGGGATGCTGAGTAACTTCACGAATGTCCCTTTAACGAACGCAACGGGAAGCATGCACGAGAGGGACCGACTCGTGATTGTCATTCCAAGGAAGTTGGGTATTTTTTATTGCATTCTTTTAAACTTTCTGTCAACCTGTGTTTAGCTTATACAGTCTGTACGACAAGAGCGTGGACGCGATATTTGTGAAATCTGATACGCAATTTGTTAAAGACTGTGCTGGTCTAAACATACAAAGTTTCCTCTAATACGCAATAGGCCCAATTCTTTTAGTATCGTTTTTATCTCTGAGAAATTCAGTTCATTTCGAAATGAGTGCCGTCTACGCTAAACGATTCGAAGCGGTCTTCTTGTGCCATCACCCAAAGGTCCTAAAATGACTTAGAGATGCAGCAAAATATCTGCATAAACCTCGCGCATTCGTAAATAAGTAGGTGCAACGTTATAAAGACACAAATTGTGTCGATGATCTCCCTGGTCGAGTTTCAAAACGGGTTACGACGAAACGGGAAGATAAAGCGATTTTACAACATTTTTCGAAAAATCCGACGCTTTCCTTACATAAAGCGCAAACAATTTTAACGAAAAATGGCATAGATATAGGTATATTAAAAAGGTATATTATCAAATTACTAATATAGGGATATTTGTATCGAAGCCGTCTTTGTACGGAATGGAAAACACAGAACGGTATTAATGTGTTGGATTGGCCATCTCAGTCCCCCGATGCCAACCCAATCGAAAATGTTTGGTCTATTATAAAGTACAAACTCCGAGAAAAGCATATTTTCAAATTGAAAACACTAGGTCGTTGAATTCGAGAGATATGGAAGTCTCTTCCTGTCTCTTATGCTGAAAAGTTGGCTGAAAGCATGCCGAGACGTTGTTAAACGATGATCGCTAATGGTGGAGATTGGACATTTTATTAAGGAAGTGCGTATCAATTTTTTAGATGTACTTTCTATTTATATGATATTTCTTATTAAAAAGTTTTATTCCCACAGAGATATCGCGTCCACGCTCTTGCGATTAAGACTGTACTTATGTGTACACAGTTGTACTTTGTGCATAGTGAAAGTTGGGGGAATAATTTGTATAGCATTTAAGTAATAGCATGGACTATGAAAGAAAAATGTTTTTAAAATAGAGTGAGTTGAAAGATTCTATTAAAAATGGAACGGTAATTTATAGCTTGCCACTTAGATTGTAGACACAAATGCGTTCATGTTTTGTATCTCGCCATTCCAATTTATCTTGTATTAATTAATCCTTATAATAAGCCTAACGCCGAGAAAAAAACTGTACTCTATATACCGTGCACTTTTCAGCAGTAACGCGAACTCGTAAAGTAATAATGAAAGATCTCGTTCGGTCACTAACTGTCTTTCTTTGAATCGAGAAGATCGCTCCATTTGGATAGCTTAGTTAACACATTGAACGCCACCGATATTTCTCTTGCTTCGCCATTTCTTCTAAAGCGAAACGTTTCCTATTAAAATCACATATTTATGAAGCAGAAACTTTCAAGACAATAGTAGGTCGATATTCAGCAGATCTTTATCTCCTTAACGCCAATATTTAAATATTCAAGATATTAGAAACTTCATGAATATTGCAATCTAAACGTAAAATGAAATTACATTGAATTCAATAGCACCGGTCACCGGTGACCCCCATGGCAGTCAACGTATTAAGCTTAGCTTTACAGTATATTCCACAATAAAAATTCATTTTTGCCGTCACAACAGCGATAACTTCTCAAACGACACCTAATTAAAATTGTGGTACTCTTTACAATTTTATTGGAGAGCGTCTGTACACTTCGGTGGTTCTTCTTAATCTACTTTTTGAACTCGCACGCAATGGCTGGTATTAGATTATACATGATTGTTCACGATTTTTGTTAGGTGTCGTTGATGGTATTACACGGTACCTATCGCGATTCTCATTCGCACTCTCTCACTCGCTCATATACACGGTGACCATAAAATTTTCAAAATTCTACTTCCAATACAAAATTACTTCTAAAAAAAACAATTTCCCACACAAACCATCATCCACGCCATCTCAACAAATTCTAATCACTTATTCCACCGTCTATACCATCGTTTCATCAACATGTCATTCTTTCAGTAGGCACATAAATTTTCTTCCCCCAATCTCACCAACCGAGCACCCCAGTTCCACGTCAACCCGCATTTCCCCATATCCTTTTACGTATTCCCGTCAAACTACGAAGGGAAATCGTCGTATCGTTCTTCATCTTCGCTTTACTCCGAAAGCCCCAAGCACGACCCCGTTCAAATATATCGCAAACATATCCCAAGCACGAGTCTGATTTATAGAGAGCAAACGTCGAAAAGGTCGAAGTAAAAAGCGTCGAAATGTTTTCCGTGGACGTTGATGAGTCGAGGGGGGATACCAAGGCGAAAATGAACACGTTGAGGATGCCAGGGGACACGAGCGAGTCAAATAACCGCTCTCACGTGCTCGGCACGGCACACATAGACGCACGTGCGTGGGCGTCAATGCTGATCGTGGTCCCTCTTACGCACACTCTCCATGGCGGCCAGGAACGCATAATAGCAGCCCACGTGGCCCAGCATGGTCTGGCTTTGCCTGGCCTGCCTCGGTCCGGTCTCGCTTTGCCACACCAGACGGCCTGTCCGCGGACGCACGTGTTCCTCGGCACGTTGTCGGCGATGCTAGACACGCGTACACCTTGTAAACCCGCCCGGTGTCGACCCAACAGAAACAATTAAGCTTAATTAATAACTGCTAATCCGCGCCCCCGTAGCCGTCATTGCTGCCACAGCTATCCGGGGCTTTCTCTATGCTTCTCTGTCTTTCTTGGTTTTCTATTTCTGTCTATGTTTCTATCAGCTTTTCTCTGTCTCTCTTCTCTGTTTCCTGTTTCTCTGAGCCCCTCTCTCTCTCTCTCTCTCTCTCACCGTTAGCGCAACGTATCCGTCGGTTTCTGTGCCGCAGCGTACGACACGTGAGTGCACGCGTTCGGTCGTCGAGCTTGTAAGCGAACCTCGTTAATTACATCGTTGGATTCATTGTACAATGCTTGGCGACTTTCGTGGTGCAAGGATTTACGTTATATCGACGGCGACCTGCAGCGTGTGGAATTTAAGAGAAGAACGGTTTGTTGGATTTTTTGATAGCGGGTTTGAGTGATTGGAGAACGCTTTTGGAGAACGGGGATAAATGCGGAAGGTGATGTGATTTGGTTGTTGTTAAAGTCGTGGAAGTAACGTTAAGATTATTCTGGTGAAAGTTGAGAAAGATGAGAGGTGATTTATTGTTTTGTATGATGGTAATGGAAGTGAGCGGAAATTTAATATTAATGGGTATCTACGGTCAGTTTTTGTGCGTGAAGACGTCAATGATGATTGTAGACGTTTTTGATAATGAAAGAATCAGTGAAGAT
Source organism: Cerceris rybyensis (assembly GCA_910591515.1). Classification (NCBI taxonomy): domain Eukaryota; kingdom Metazoa; phylum Arthropoda; class Insecta; order Hymenoptera; family Crabronidae; genus Cerceris; species Cerceris rybyensis. Next base: position 35,834,923 of record OU342789.1, read on the forward strand.
GCAAGGGATTAAGGAATATAAGAAGTATTACGGCTACTTTGCAACAAAGTAATGTCAATCTATCGGTACAGGATAAATTTTAATATCTGCCTACCCTTTTTTGTTCACGTCAAGAAACTCCGTATATGTAGCTGATTACAGTATTTCCTTATAGCATCAAAGTCGAGAAATATTCTCAGTTAGCAAGCATCCTGAATGCTTGAAGTGGCAAAAACAGTGAAGCAAACGATCTTCAATTTCCATTCTCTATTCAGAAGCGGTACCTTGCAACTGAATTATTTTTGCGGCGCCTACAAATAGATATTTTTGCAGTGTCTGTATGATATCGTCTGTTATCGTGTGGAACCTTACTACTTGCAATTAGCGGGAATACAGTTATTCACGGTATTAACCGTTTCCAAGCCGAGCAGTTCAACCACGTTGCTCTCGTTCCATATTGAAAAGTACCATTGTATCGCCCACCGTTTCTGCCTTTGAATTCTATCGCAATACAACTTTACTGCATCGTCGACATGCAACTTTCACCTAAACTTAATTGTTATTAACCTAAAACTAATTTTTATAAACGTAAGAAAACGATCGTAATTTGTGAATACTCTTTACTATAAAACGTTTAATATTTTTCCGCGTGAATTCCTGCTAATAATCGTATAGCTCAAACGGTTAATTTGAAAACGCAGGCAATCATTAATCGTAATGCCCTTTCGTTACGTTTTTTGCTGCAGACTTTTGCATCGCCGGTAATCACGGCTATTACGCGTGGTTCTATTTATAATGTGGATACTTTGCATCGCAGATTTATCAGGGTACTTTATGCAACAGCTCGTTTGAGTTCGTTTTAAAAGCATAGTTAACGCGTTCCATGCCGCTGTCGGACGGAGGAGATTAGACCTGAAACTGTCGATGCAAATTATTGGGAAATGGATACTGTTTTTATTTCAACGACGTAAAATCATTTTGAGCGTGACGGGAATGGACATTTAAAACGTCGAAATTATCGATGCGGTTGGAATTTTTAATCGTCCCGAACCACGGTTAGCAATGAAACATCGGGAAGTATTAATAAGTTTTCATATTTAACTTTAACTTTTAGTTTTTAATTTCAACGTTTGAATTTATCATCACCCGTGTGACATTGATTTGTTGGCGCGATTGCTTAAAATATGATAAATGGTGATAAAATGTCAGTTTGCTTTTTATGGAGAAACGTAAAGATAAATTTATCTTTATCGAATCAGTGTTTGTACGGTTCAAAACGTAGCACTTTGTACAAAAATCATGAAGTTTTACTTTTAGTGACATTACTTTTGGTTATTCTAATTTGAACACATTAAGCGCTATAAAGTACCTATACTCGTAACTCGTTAACTTTCGTACCACCATACGATTTCAAAAGTGATTAATCACTATACATACAGCCTACAAAATCTTTAACAACAGAATTAAACATAAAACCTATCGACATCCTAGTTGTTTTACGACGTCGTTAACGTCGCCGAAAAACGCTCGCCAGGATCGCAATTAAAACGAAGCTTGGCAATTTCAACGAACGACTCTCCAGCAAACGTTTTTTATCACGACTGATATTTCTACCGTACATTCTACCAACAACGAATTGCTCCCGGTGCAGTAATAATCTCAAAACTCCTGTTAACCAGAAACTCACAATTTCATTCGTCCCTCGGTTTCTCCAATCTCAACCCACAACCTCAACAATGACACCTCTAACGTTGCGTGCCATCGAAATACCGCAAAAAGGTATCCATCTAACTTTGAGCACCACTGTCGAACACTCTATTACATCAGTTAGGTGATCGAAGCTCAATTCTGGTTACGACGTGACCAACCCCCCCTTTTCGATTTCAACCACCCGCTAGTCACAGCCCCCTTGCACCCTTGGATGTCTCCCTTAATTTTCTCCGATGGCATGCAAACCCCAACGTCTCCCCTTCGAAGGATCTCATCGGGTATTTACCGGTTTTCCCTACCAATCCCTAAATTCACCCCCTGTACCCTCGTCAAGGACCCCCTTTTGCACGGAGGCGCGTGTATCAGTCCTTTCGTGCTCCAATGGCGTGCCTCCAGCTCGAGCACCGCTTCGAACGTGGGTTCGAGGCACTAAACGTAATTAAACGGATAGTTTCCGCATTAGCCGCGATTGGATAATCATTCATCGATTATCTCGGCAACGTGGGGTGACAGACAATACGTATTCGCACTCATACGAGGATAGGAGAGTACGGGAGAGCACGGTGGCGCATCGGCGCGGTTTACTCTGCTCGGGCAGCGTGTAACCCGGCTGCCAGCCTTATCTGCGATGGCTCTTAATTGCGCAGGTGCCATCGGACGATCGCCGCAAGCGAGTGATTTACGTGGAAGAATTCCCTGATAATTATTTTTCACCTCGACGCCAGCCAATTTAGGGTACAACGTTCGCGCGTTCGCGTTGATTATGCTGTACGCGTACGGTCGGGGCTGATAATGCGTGCATCGATGGATCAATGAAAATATCACGTTAATTATTTCGTTTTAGAGATGCGGTTGGAGAGATAACACGGCGGATGAGAGTTTTGTGGTTGGTTGATGTTGGTTGTTGATGAATGAGGAAGAACTTCTGAGGGGTTGGGGAGAGAGGCGATGGAAAATTGTGTGCCGGTAGTATATTCTATATTTGGGTGATGTAGAGGATATGCTGATGGAAATGGAGCTCTACGTTCTTGATGATAGATCTAGCTAAGTTTGATAATCGAAATGTTTTAACTTTTTATGAAATATTGATCAGGTTTTTAATGATGTTTTTAATAGTAGATCTACCAAGGCAGTCAGTATGACTGGTGCCGCCCCGAGTCGAAAAGTCCAGCGTAAAAAGAAACTTCAAATTCTAGATTCTTTTGATTTCTCATTTGCCGCTTAATTATGTATACCATTTTGAACCTCAAAATCCTCAACTAGTGTGTCTATGCGCCTCAAAGTCCTGTAAATATGATTTTTAGGAGTTATATGGGCAGATCAGGTAAAATTTTTATTCCAATTTAATCTGACATCCCCTAAAAATATTTCAGAAGTCCCAAGTCTGTCGACTCATATTCTAAAAATAGGGCTTTCAGGAGCAAGTAGGAATTAAATTGTCATTTTAGTCCATATAAATTGTAAATCTCCTAAAATCAAATTAATTTGTTGGATATTGTGAATTTTTTTGGACCTAGATCATTCCACTCCAATTCTAAAACTCCTCCTTATAGAATGTATGGCTTAATATTGGGCTTAGATTAATTTTCTAAATAAGAATGCTGAGGATTATTTTGGGCTGTATGAAGCCTAAATTGATCCTAAACTAGGCAAAACTGGCAAAAATAAACAAGTTTAGGGCGATTGTGGAATTAAAATTTGCATTCTTTTATATATAACATATTTTTCCATATTCAGCCTAAATATCCTAAGTTATTTGGTAATTTAGGAGGATTTTGGGCTGAAATTTTCGACTCGGGGCGTCTTTTCTTGAAGTTTACGAAGTTTATAGATGAACTATCGAGTAGAATTAATTAAAAATTAATTATTTTTACAACCAGGTGACTGCCCTTTTCCTCAAGTGCTTATTTTATATATTTAAATTCAATGCCGGTAGTATTAGTGTTTTACAGATTTAGCTACTCCGTACATTACATAGTACTTATATATAGGATTGATTATCAGCATCACAATTTCAGAACATGGATTACGTGTTCATGTAATCACATCGCCATATTTGGGGAATTTTTTCTGCGTGATAATCGTACGGTGACCTTCAGCGTCCGGAAAGATACTTAATGCCGTGTAATCCGTTTAATCCATGATAGCGAATTCATAGCAGATGACATCAAAGATGCAAAAATAAACAGTACTACATTTTTTAAATGCGATGATGGTCGGGATGGCTGTAAAACCTTGGATTTTAATTTTCCGAATACGTATATCTTCTCCATAGCTGTTGTGGTGTCCTTTTCACATCACGTTCCTATCTTAACTATCTGTATCATACTTCAGAAACATGCTAAAGTTTAATGTCTCATATCATAATGATGAATTTTTTTTTTAGTATCGATAACACTATGACAAGGCGGGCAATATCAAAATTCCCATACACAACACTTGACTTTCAAGACTTAAATGTCTCTTACCCTGTATTTTTCTTCCAAATGCAATATCTTCATTATTTAATTCTAGAGCAGGGGTGGCCAACCCACGGCCAGCGGGCCGCATGCGGCCGGCCTTGAATATTTTTCCGTACCGCGAGATTATCATCAGTATGATTATTATTATATAGTCTATGTTTACATATAACAATAATAGTAAACATAATAATAATAACTCATCGTATTTTAATTTTTCACTCCGAAAAAATGCCTGTAGTGGGTCTAAATTTAAAATGGGGATATATAATTTTATCTGCGGCCCGTGGAGTTGCATTTTCAAAGTGGCCCGCAAGATCATTTGGGTTGGCGACCCCTGCCCATAGAGCTACCTACATTAAATCTCTTATCCTTAAATATATTAACTCTTTGAAGCACGGTGGGGTGAATAGTGTCCCACCTCTTTGATACGTGAAGATGCATAGTGGGACATTTTTTGTCCCACCTCGAAAATTCATAATATTATATAACTTTGTGAATAAATATAAACCAGCTTTATTCAATTAAAATTTGTAAAAAATGTCTGTGCAACATTAGTCATTTTATTTTTCGAATTCCCGTGCCTCAAAGAGTTAACACGTTAAGCGCCCACTCCTAGAGTCCGGCACTACACTTTTAAGCCCTTTTTTAGGAAAGATATCTTTCTATTTGTTTTAACAAACTACATTAATTTTTGATAACATGTTCTATTTCTGACTTAAAATCATTAATTATGGCTCGATCAGGTAGTACTGAGTAGCCTAGATAAAAAACTAATCGTTGATTTTCATTGATCAGCATGAACATAAACTAAAAACCAACGACTGGTCCCTAGGGACCTGTGTGGCGATTAACGAGTTAAATGAGTATGCTCGGCAAAGGGAAATAAAAAAATTCTCATACTGAAGAAAAGCAGCCACAAATTCCCAAGACTCACTTATTCGCTTGTCTTGCATTTTCTTCTCCATTACGCATACAATATCTCTAATACTTAACCCATTAAGGACCATGCATTGAAATGAGGAGAGAAATTTATAACTAGTTTTTGGGTTACATAATGTGGCGTTATCGCAACTTTGGGCTTGCGTGGTATCTTAGAGTGCATACATTAAGTCTTTGGTAAATATGTTCTTTTACTATGACATAGGTTAAAATCGAAATTAAATTAATCCGATTCCCCGAAAAAATATTAGAAGTGAAATGTTGTGTTAACGCAATTTTCGGTCTTAACACTAGGTTTACGGGACGCGTCAATTTGACGCATTTCAAACTTCGAAATGAAATATCTCAAAAACCATTGTATTTATTGCAACCACTTTTTGTCGTAAATTAATCATTTCAACCAAAGAATTTATACACTCAATTATTTTTATCCTAAGCCTTCTAATTTTTAAAATCTGTATGTAGTATACCTATCTCTACGAAGCGCGTCAAATTGACGAATTAGCTAATTTCACGAGTAGATTTTATATATTTGCTTTGTTCGTAAAATCATTATTTCAATTTACGTACTACTACAGTTTTTCAAACATAATGTGCAAAAGATTCTACAGTTATTGTTATTTCAGACAGTCTTCGCTAATTGTAACTTTCTGCAATAGGGTAATCGAATTGGAGCACAATATTTTTTTTTATTTTGGTCAATCCGCCTTTTCTAGCAATATGACGTAAATCCAGGAGATATAGTAAAATAAGATGTTGAGCAAAATTGTCAAAATCAATGAAGATTGTTGTGGGGATACCTCCGAAGATGACCAATATGAATTACTCTAAAACGAAGATGAGAGTGACAGCTCCGAATGCATTGAAAGTGGAAAGATAGAAGGATTTTCGGGTAGTAAAGAGGAAAATTTCTTGAAAGTATATCATAGTAAGAAAAGGATGAGTATGTTTTCTTGTTTTGATTCCGAGGATGAGAGGACGAGCATTCCAAGCACATCCCAACATGTAATGGATAAAATTGAAATTACAGTTGACAGAACACGGTGGATAAAATTGAAAGCAGACGAATCTGTGAGTAGGCCGCCCATTCATTTGATATTCAAGGATATCACAGGACCTACTGGCTATGATAAGAGAAATATTATGTCAGGTTATGTAACTAGTGCTTTCGGATTGATAATTGACAGACACGTAATGGAACACATAAAAGACTGCACTCAAACGGAGGCACGAAAAACCTCCAGAAAAATGAAAACAGTAATTTTTGTATATATTGCAAACAGATCATGTGCGGAAAATGCACAAACAAAATTCAGTATGTCTATAAAAAATGTGCTCAATAAATGTGATTGCCATATACCGTTAATACCATTGCTAACATTTCCGTGGCAATTTAAAAAAATTGACTTTTTACTTGTTAATAATGTATCTAACTGTGAACCCTAGTGTTGTTTAATTTATACTTAATTTGAAAAAACTGATTTTTTAAAGGAAATGCGCATTTTTGCTTACGCGTCAATTTGACGCGTGATCGTAGAGATAGGTATATAAGAAACGCCCGTAAACCTAGTGTTAATGGATTAAGAACCTGCCCAAAACAAATCAATTTAAAGCAGAACCTCCTCGACGCAGTTCTCAATGTCAAAATATTCAAAGTAACCAAAAGCAATAGCATCATCGATATCTTCCAAAAAGTCAATGACGTTATAATAATTTTCCTCCCTACTATATTTCATATAACAGTATCGCTAACCCTTAAAAAGCAACCTAAAACAAATCAACTCTACACAGAAGCTCTTATACACAGATCTCAACGTCAAAGTATCAAAAGCAACAGCATCATCAATATCTTCCCAGAAAACCGATAATGCCATAAAAAAATAAATCTTTCCTAATTTTCGTAATTTCTTCAACAGCAGACGCGACCGATCCAAGGATGTTTCAATCGTCTCTTATGGGAAAGAGGCGCTTCTGTACGCGCGGGCGGCGAAAAGGGACAGGTACCATGGGGCGTGTAGGATCGCGTGACGAGGCCGCTCGTGCATGCACGCGTGCGTGGGTACCTGCGTGCGAAAAACAATCTTGCCGCGAGTTATCACTCGGACACCCCCGAAGGAAGAATGGACGTACGGACGGACGGGCGCGTTATGTAAAAGCCCGGTGCTCTCAGCGCGCCATGAATTATGTAAGCGGACGGTAGGGCTCTCCAATTAATTCGACTTCTCGTGACGGTTTAGAGAGGGGAATAATCGGCAAGGCCTAACGGCGATTTGCTCTTCGAACGCTTTCGGTTCTTGCACGCGACGCTCGGCACCGATCTTGCCGGAGGAAAGGCGCAAGAGATCGGACATTTGAACGACGAGAAGATGGGCTCGTGTTCCGAGTGGTAGATGGTATCTCTTGGGAAAGGCTCGAGCCGCTAATAAGATTGCAAGTCGAGCAACGTCGAAAGTGTACGATGAGCGTGGAAATGCTTCGCTCTGAAGAAATCGCACGGGAAATGGTTGAGGAAATGCTGATGGAAAGAGGATGGTGGTAATTAGCTATCTTGCTGGCGGCTTAAGTTATGGGATTTTGATCGAATTTCCGTTTCTTTTTCAAGTTTTTTTATGTTAGAGTGATAGATATCTCTTCATGATTGTACTTACTTTGCAATGGGGTTAGTTGAAAAAGGTTGAGAATGTGGAAATTTTTTCATTGAAGAACGTTTAACCTTTCCGCTACGAGGTCATTTCGAAAATTATCACCCATAAAGTACTATTGGGTAATATCTGCTTGAATGAAAATTAAAAACTGTGGCTTGTTTAGAAATTAATTCTACATCAAAGGTAGCCTCTTGTTACTGAATTACTTGCTCTTAGGATGAAATAATAATTTCCATAAAAATACAAAAAGTCGTATTTCTTTTATCAATATTTACTTCGGACATATAAAGGCGGCCCTCGACTTATAAAAATATTAAAAAGGTCCTCTAATATTGTATTTGGGAAGTCATTCCGAGGGACCGACTGCATAGAAGCAATTTTTGAAATAACGACAAGAATCTTTAAGGAATTGAATTTTTAAAAATGTGCGAAATAGCGAATTGTGCGAAAGTAGAGTGCGCGAAAGTCGAGGGTCGCCTGTATATCCCTTAAACGAGAAAGATTTAAAATGCAACAAGTATATTCATGATGAAACTACTGAACATCTTATCAGGAACAAATATATCTACCTTTGTGAGCAAAATTACTCTAAATTCCTGCTGTCTACTCAATAATTCTCTGCATATATTTGACAAAATATGAGGAATGAAATAAAATTTGCTCATGCTTTTCCGAGTAGCATTCATAGAGTACGAGTGGAAGGAAAAAAAGCGAACGATGAAAAAAGAATGCATGCAAGGGACCGAAACGAAGTGCGTTGAACGCGTGATTGAATAAATTTGAAAAGTGTGAAAACAACGTAGCTATTCAGCGCAGTTTTTCATTGTACAGACTTAGCACCACTTTTATCAAATCCATTCATTTTGCGTTTCATCGAATAAAAAAACATTTGCCGGTACCGACAGAAACGATTCCACAATGTACATAAACTCCCGCTAAATTATCAAATGACAAAAACATGAACATACTACAAACGGCACTAACGTTTAATTCACCTAAGTAAACAATCGTGCAAATAACACGTCAATCGCCGATCTGTTAAAACAAACTCTTCTCTTCAATTCAAAACAAAATTCCCACACCGCTTCTTCTCAACCTCGCAGACTTCCAGCCTTTTCCAAATTCCATTCCTACAACGCATAACCCAGAGATGGACAAACCACGGCCCGTGGGTCAGATGTGGTCCTTTTACAAAGTCCATTTGACTTGTCGTTGATTTTAAAATGATAACATAAAAATGTTCAACTCTAATACTTTAAAAAACATACATTTAATACATAATAACTGTGCCATACTTGGTCAATTGACCTGTTTAATGGAACGAAGACATAATTTTTTAAATTTCAACCAACGGCTGATTCCTGTATTGTTTCTTTTTTGGAATTCAAGACGAAATTAAGAAAATCTTCTGTACTTCTTTGAAAAATGTAATCATTATTCGCAACCGATCAAATGATAGAGTACGGTCAGAACAGGTATAAATAAAGTGCCGGTACGGTTAATGGTAAGAGAGTATTCCTTTTTCTGAATATGCAAAAATTTTCATGTAAATATAAACACATTTCTGCACATGCAAAACATAATTGTGAGAATTTAAATAGCAGACGAGAATTTAACTTTACTTCTCAGAATCAGTACATTCCGGTTCGAAGCAGATTATGAGGAATTTTTAGGACAGCAGTCGCAGCTTCATTCATGCATTAGAATTAAAACATTTTTTAAATAATATTTTTCCGGAGTGAGTTTTATAATAAATTATACAGGTTCGTTAGAATTGCTTCTTTCATTTTTTGTGCTGCTGCTAAAAAAAAATGTAATCATCACTAGCATAACAGTCTCGTGCACGAACACTCATGCACATACGTTCGGAAACTCCAAATGGAATCGTCGCACGCATGAAAACGCATTCCCACAATATTTGCGTTACGAGCGCACCTTGCGTGACGCGATGTCGCAAACGTTTACACAGAGATGATAATATTTGCGAAACGTCGAAAGAGAATGGAAATAAGGAAAGATCGCGCGGCACGGTTTTCATTCTGCCACCGGCTTATGAACTTTCGCTGATTGTAAAGTGATAATTACTTACTGCACGATGATATCGGCACCTGTGTATTTACTTAATTAACATATTATTTTTCTTTTATCCGATATCACAATTTCGACTTACCAGACGACCTCGTCCACAGTCTCGAACGTGGCACGTTACGCGATAGAAACGAAGCGGAAAATGGTAATATCGAAACAACCTGTTTCGAACGGGCCAAAGGCAAATAAAGCGGAAAGTCGATTCCTTTCGTCGTATATATCCTCGCGTGTTTTTCTATTTCTTTCTTCGGGGCAACCGGCAAAGCCCTTTTTCGCGGAGGAATACGACGAATCGTTTTCGCGTGAGAAAATGCTCGAGGGTTTCGAAGGGTGACGCGGAGAATCCAGAGGAGAAGAATGAAGTCGATCGGAAACGTCGAGAGGTTACTTTCCTCTGTCCTCGTTCCTTCGACGCTTCTCCTCTTCCTGGCTTCCTCTTTCTTTCTACCTTTGGTTTAGAACTCCGAACGGCTATTCTTCCTCCGGGCCGATTTCATTTAATTCGAGAGGAGTGTACGAGTTTCGTGGAAAAGGGGGATCGTGAAGACGGACGAGAAAGAGACCGAGATAGGGACCAGACGAGGGAGGAACATTCGGGAGAGATACTTTGAACTTTCGAATCCCTTACGTCTCGTGGAGCTGTTATCCTTGAGTAGCTTCTTGCGAAATGATTATGCCGGTAATCGGACAAATTAACGCTTCTCCGTACGTCGGGCTACGACTTTAAACTCTGCCGTGGCTGACGAAGTCTTCTTGAAGATTCGTAGCTACTTGCATTTACTGAATTGTAATGACGTTCCGCTTTAACACGTTCGTCGCCGCGTTACCCATATCTGGGTGACGGGTATACTTCCGCGGAGGCCCCGTCACCCAAATATGGGTGACGCTTTTCTTGTTCAAATTAAATAGGATTTTCAGTTAAATTTTTAAAAGGAATTTAATAGAATCAACATTGAAGTATAAATATAGGATCTAGAACATAAAAAATTTTAAAATCACTTTTATTACTAAATTGTTCTTATTGTTGACGGGAGACAGTCCGTCTATCGAAACAAGCTTCAGTAGGCTCTTTTCCATTAAATATGGAAATGACTTATACAAAAGTTTCTTTATTTTTTTTATAGAATGAAAATCGGCAAAGGAAGATATAAATTATCCTATAAAAAAATGATGTTGACCTTTAAATAATATGGAGGAAATATAACAACTAAAAAATTAATATTGCTCCGATATTCTCTTCGCGATACTATGAAACTTTCGTATATAAAATTTTTCTCTAAAATCAATGGTTCTAGAGTTACTATTTTTTTCAACTGTGTGATAGTCGGATTTGGGCCCCACGAGAAACTCAACCAAATCGCGCTGGGCGACGAACGTTTTAACTGAAGATTGGTAAAGAGCACAGATTATGGGTAGAATTTGCAAAATTAAACGGACTGTTCTCCTTTTTCTAAAAATACATGAAATAACAAACTTGAAAGTTTTACCTTATTCTTTTATTTTTTTAAGTGTTATGGAAACAAAGTTTTGGGCTAAATGTTCGATATTTTTTAAGTGATGTTGTGTGCTATAGTTTTTTTATATTAGTAATAATATGAAATAAATATCCTTCTCGTTGTTATTTAAAGTTAGCAATATTTTTCTAGAAACACAAAGGGGTACGTTTATTCTGAATTCAGTCGGGTATATGCTGGGTAATTTTTTTCCAAATATTTATTAGCAAATGGAAATGGCGTGCAATCGATTTTAAATCTCGATGTAAGTAGTAAATGATTTTATTTCGCTTTTACTATGTGTATTATAAGAAAAGGAGAACAGTTATTGCAGATAAATGTATACTAATCCTTCCGATTACATGCCACTGTTTTGCACTATCTGAGATTGTAATTTCCTCTTTATAAATGCCAATGACGTCAAATCGTTTCACTGTGAAATTAAAAAAAAGGGACAAGATTATCAATCAGATGAGACTGACAAAAAATAAATATAAAAAAAAACACGATTAATTTGTTCAAGTAACAAGTAAAAACACTGCCACTTGAAAGCAACACTTTGATTTTTACAATGTGACGAAATTATATTAGATTTCTGTTACGTCTTTGCAAAAATACAAATGTGTATGTCGATAGGAAAAAAGATCGATCGCCAAGGCAGGTGTCGACTCAAGGGAGGTAGAGATTTGTCGAAGAATACTAGGGGAGCAAGTAGGGGAATTTCGGGGTGTCTTGAGCGTTATAACGAATTCTTTTCGAATTCCATTATCGTTGCACGCTCCAATTATTCTGGTCGTTCGGGGGAATGATTTATCTCCCCTATTGTGCGCCCTTCCTTTGAGAGGAAGGAACGGTCTATGCTCGTGTTTCGAATCAATTAACTTCGTGACGTCAATCAATGCCACCATTCCCGTTCATTGGACGATCGTACTCCGTAAAAAGAGACTATTGACTTATTAACGTTCGGTTCTTAATAAAATTCTATCACCTCGATAAATACCTTCATTGTGCATTACGAGAGACAATTGTTTCCATGGTGAACGAAGTACAAAGTAAAATTGTAATAAACTTCAAAAGCATTTAAAAATTCAGCATAGATAGTAAAATGAAAAGTAACAATTTAACATCACCTTAAAAACACTCACAAATGATCACCTCTCACGTAAGAGTAACGAAGGATAGAAGAAAAACGAAATTTCCCATCATCGATCGTTGAATTTCTAATTGCAAGGCGAAATGAAATTACTATCAATCAGATTGTATTTTATCCAAAGGGAAATATTATTCCACATATTATCGATAATTACTGTCGGCTCAGTGTCGAAACGGCCTTTAAAATGAAACTGACATTTATTAAACGGAATCGCGGAGCCGCCGCAGCGGTTGCACTCGATCGATTACAGTCGTAATGAACGAACACGAGCGGCCGCATAAATGTTTCGAAAGATCCGAGCGACGCGTGTACGCGACGGTATATAGCGTATTTGTGGACTGGCTCGTCCGGAAACCGTTGTTATCCCAGTTCTAATTCGACTCCCAGTTAAATTATTACCGGACGAGCGGCATTTCGCGGCCGGCAACTGTGCTCGCTTTTGTACGCCGGTCTCGGCAATCACAACGCGACAACCACCGGAGCTACCTTTGTTATCATTCTGGAGTGGGAAGTGGGAAGTGGGAAGTGGGCACACGCCCGATCGTGACAACTTCACGCGCGGCGGGTGTGCTTCGACGCGGAGCTTCAAAACTATAGCTCGTTATTATCCGCCCATCCTTTCTCTCTCTCTCTCTCTCTCTCTCTCTCTGCATCCCTTTCCCTACGGCTAGTTTACCACCATCCCTCCAAAAACCCCTTTCGTCCCGTGACACCCCCGTTGACGCAACGTAAGCCGAAATACAATCGAAATGAAAGCGGGTGCAAACAAGCGAGAACCAAAATTCCAGGAAACATATTTAATGAAAAACACACGGAACGTTATGGGTTTAGTATTTAGATCAACAGAGGAGGGAATTAAAATCGTATCGTGCCATCCAGGTTTCCCACGGGGACGAGATGACAAATATTGCTACGAGAAATATTTATTAAAATCTGCTGGAATATATTGGATTTATCATTCGAGTAAATGACGGGAACAACTCGACCGTTATTTGCTTCTAATATTTTCCTACGATCGTTTACGAGGGAACACTGCGTCCGCCGGCGCGTTAATAACGAGCACGGCCGAATCGAAACGTCAGGAGGCAATAATTGCAATTGGACATGCTGGAAAAAGGGAGTGAGAGAGAAAGAATGAGAATGCTGTACGTTTTTCGAAATGGATCGGCCAATTACTCGCAAATTCTTGTCTCTCTTTTTACCGATGTTTTCCTTTCATTTCCATTTCGAAAGCCGTCTGTTACTCTCTCTCTCTGTCTTTCCTCTCTTTGTCTCTCTCATTTCCATGCTGGTTCTCTTCGACGGACAGACCGAACGTCCACGTGCTGGTAATTGGAAATTTCGCGCATCTGACCCGGTTCGCATGTTCGCTATCACGGCTTTAATCCGCGCGGTGTATGTACAAATCGTACGGAAAAAAAGCGGAAATGCCAGCTGACCGAACGAACGAATACCGCTTCGAACAATTTTACAGGGGCAATTCGTCAGGCCCTCGCCAAAACTATATTCAAAAGTCATTAGCGATCTACTGTTCGTAGGATTCCAGCGATCTTTCATTTACAGCGAATTCGATGGGAATACTTTCTGTTTGAAAACGTGATTCATTTATTTCAACATTTTAGGAATTTAATTGCAGACTTTTTAAATTTTATTCGTTGCATGACGATTTATTAACTGAACTTAACAAAATATCGAGTTGGCTGAGAAGATGCTTCGTAATGATGCTTCGTCAAATTGGTTGACATGTATTTCAGGAAAAAATTGTCGAATAATTTTTGTACATTGTTTGATACGAGAAAAATTTTCGATGCTCAAATTTTGGAACCATTAAACTGTACTATAAACATAACTACCCTAACGATTATTGCTTTCATTTCTTTCTTCCTAATCTTTCTTGCAATTATACAAGAGGTGGACAAATTCTACCAATTTGTTTACAAACTCTACAAATTTAATAACAGAACTAACAACGTTAAATCGAAAAAGGGACTACAAAGATAAAGATGATTAATTCAGTACTTTATATTTTACAAAATAGATGTGAAAAATCTGCTCCATGGCTCCCCTATAAACTTGACAAATTTTTATAAAAAATGGAGGTCCAGTTATTTTGACCTGTTAGTTCCACTATTTAAAAAAAAAACCTAAAGTACTCGCAACAGATAAGAAATTTAAAACAGCAATAACATCCGCTACACTCCTCGTGTCAGTTAACGCACCACCTCCAGTAAAATGGACGTACAATCACAAATTACTTAAACTCCCCCAGGGCATTGCATAGCCTGAAACGGTAACAGGATGCTTACAATTACAAAAAGCAAATCAGATGCGCAACGCAGAGTCCGACTATACAGGTCGTTGAGTGAGCGTGAGCGCGAATCACGATCATTAATAATATCCCTAGCTCGCGTCTCCATTTTACGCCCCTGACAATGGACAACTGTGTAACAATAATGTTCCGGGTGCCCCGTGTACGACCGCACCACGGGCGTCGGAGTGGTGTGCGGGAACTTTGGCGAGGGGAGATTACGCGGGGGAGTGGCCGCGGCCTGGCCGGCCGGCTGGCATGGACCATCTACCCGCGCCGCAGTCAAGTAATGAAATTTGACTGGAAATTAACCACCGTGGTGTACGCGCACACGTTCGAGCTGGGTCTCGGAAGTGGCGCGTCCACGCATCCGCTGGCGTGTGTTTGTGCCTGACCGGCTGACCGCGCGCTAGCCCACCCTCGTAGAAACGACCGCCGCGCCGCAGTGGTGCGCATGCGCGGTCCGGCAAACAACGGCACACCGTCCGAGCGTACAAGATATTACGAGAGTCGCGGGGCATCATCGGGGTAAAATAATGGCCAACCGCTTCGTGATAACGATGAGTTAGCGTTACACCTCGCTTGTGTATACATACATCATGGCCCCTCTTTCTCGTTTCACGTCTATCGGTCTTTCTCTATGCAATTGCCTTTCTCTCTGGTTTGCCAGTTTCACGTATTTTCTTTTTCCTATCTTTCCGTTCGATCGTATTCCGCGCATGCGCTCGTGTTCTTTTTTGGATCACTGTCTTGTTACTATTTGTTGTTTAATAAGGTTTGATTGGCATTTCAGTTTCTATATTTGGAAGCGAGGTAAGAAGATACTTTTCCGCCAAGGAGAAGAGAAAAAGAAGTTTCAAACGGGGAGAAGAAATCGGCCGATTCGAATCGACTGTCCATCGTGGAATACACATGCGCTGTCTCATTCTTGCGCAGGTTTGTCCTTGTCGTCCGTTTCCATCCGCTCCTAATAACCTGTTTGCAATTCGAGTCCAATGATGGCAATCCTCGGCTACCTATGCTCTCTCATTTAGCGCTTCCGAACCGATATATTGCGGGATAATTTCTCCCCGTCGATTTGCCCGTTGTTGAAAAGGCACAGGTGGACAGGCGGAGAGAAAAATACGTTTACAATCGATCCGAAAGAGAGTTCGATTGCCTCGACGTGAAAAAAAAGCGACGAGACAAAAGATACTCCGCGGGGCGTAGCTCTATCGGAGAGCTACCATAGAAACGTAATTATCGTTATTTACTGCGGAGTGCGCGGCTCGGCATGCCGCCGCTAATCCGGCAGCAACAGTTGTCGAAACGGCAGTAATAACACCGCGCAATCGATAGTGGTTTAATCGTGCCGTCCGAACGACGCGATGCATCGTTCAAATGCAGACTGCATCGCGTGAAATACATAAGTGGGACGGCTATAAATTTGATTCTTTTCAAAGACGATTCTCAGGAGCAAGGGCTATCAGCCTCCGCAAAGATCACCGATGTGAGAATTAAGATACTCCTTGCTGACCGAGAGCGATATTACCAGCACCGAAAACGGAGTAAACGATTCTCCAGAGTGCTTTCAAAAGACCTTCATCCTCGGTCATGTATTTATGCAAATTGCAGTATAATGCAAACCCGCAAATGCTTCGACGGTGTCGGGAAACGTTGGATTGCGTGCGCTTCTTTTCTGACGAGCGATATATATGTACCATGAGAATGATTTTTATCGAATTCAACGTATTAGCGTAAAGTAAGTGGACTCGTCCAATACGATTTGCCGAACTCGTTGGCGGCTGTGATTCGTGCTACCTATAATTCTGGACGTAAATTCGATTATGCGCGCGAAAACGAATCTGGCGAATCGTAAAGTTTTTGTCGTCCTGATGATCGGTTCGCCGAAAGTAGTCGCGCCGTTGAAAGGATGATTTTTTGGCGATATACCAATATCCATTTATATAACTGTATTTGGCTATACTCTCCTCTTTTAACGTTGAGTAGAATGGACACTCTTGGAAGTAAGTTGTACTCTACAGCTTTAGCACCTTCACTGCTAATGGTTTTAAAGAGTGAAAAGTACACATTCTATTTTTGAGAGCACGAAGATTTATTTTCCCCTTTTCACTAGAGGCTTTATCATTTATTTTTTACTTTTCTTTCGAACGAGCAATTTTGAGTGGATACAATAATTGGACTCCAGATAAAGTGTCATCTTTACGCAGTACAACGAGAAAATTAGATAATAACAATATTACGACGTTAATAGACTAAGAAACGTCAATACTTTAAAAATTACTCTTTCTGGCAAGATCTCTTTTCTTCTTTCTCTGCTTAATAATATTTTCAATAATTTGCCGAACCAACTGTTCCAATCAGCGTTAGCCTTGTACACGCAGTTTTCCATGGTTTCCTCGCACCTTGCAACTTCCGTAAAAGCGCACAGAATCGACATACCATTTATCAAGCTGGTTGTACGAACCATAGAAAGAAATAGGTACCGTATAAATCGACAGAATCCATTCCTATCATTCATTCGACGAATCAAGCAGCTTTCGAGTCGAATGAAGAATAAATGCTACAGATAAATAAAATTAATAAACACTCAAAACGGTAGCTCCAACGGTTGTATGTAATAATGGAATTTCGTCCAGCACCGGTCGCTTTTTCGGCACAGCACGTCCGGGCTTTGAAATTAATAATAATGTTATCGGGAGGTAACAAAAAGCTTTCGTATCTCAATATAATGACGCGCGTATTAACGCCGCCCAACATTTTCGACCTTTCTATCGCGACAAAAACGCATCGACCGCGCTTTTAATCGGGATTATTGCTCTATTTCCGCGGGCTCGCCCGTTTTCCGTGGGGAGAGTCTCGATGAATAATCGAATTGGGTTAATCCATATTTACCGGGATCAAAAACTCGGGGATTATCGGAAAGTAATTTCCATCGGGCGGGCGTGACTCGGACCAGCGGAACCCCTTTTCTCGCTGCTGCGACCGCGGTTCTATCGTAAACCGAATTATCCGGCTATTTGGAAATGACGACGAAATGAAAACTACATTAAGATTCCTCGTCGAACGAAGAAACGTTCCTGGCAATGATTTTGATTTATACGCTTTCTGAAGTTCTCGTTTTAAGAATGCAAAGTCAACGAAACTCCGGGTGACGAACGGAAATAAGTTTCTACGGCTAGCTGATGTAGTTGTAAGACTTTGTGTCAGGATGTAGATATAACTAAAGTCTTTTTGCGAAGGAAATTTGTTTCTTATGAATGTAAAGAGACTACAGTCTCTTTAAAATTGGGCGCCCTTAGAGGAGATGTTCCATAGATGGCTCGTCGAACACTGGACGGAGACCGGAAGAGTTAATCAGAGACAGAGCACGTGCAAAATAGAAAAGTTTAATAATCGAAGTAAAGAAAGTGATATAAAGAAAAAGTTACACAAGAAAGAGAGACGAATAATCGACCGTAATTGTCGTTTCTCTTATTTTCAGGTATCGGTCTAAACATTGTAAATAGTTGTAAATAATAGTATAGATTAAAATAAAAATCTCTTATTTTCAGAAACAAATTTGGTCGGGTTATTCAACTCCCTCCCAACTGAGATATAAAATAATATTATATGAATACATGTAAGTATTAGTGTTCTAAATAAAACAAGCTGCTGAAATATGATGTCTGTAAAAAAGATATGTGAATGAAATTTGAATTTCATTTGTTTCTGACAATATGCAATTCTTCTAATGGATATGTACCTGATAGAAGACCTATAGCAGGGGTGGCCAACCCAAATAATTTTTGCGGGCCACTTTGGAAATGCATCATAACTCTGCGGGACGCATATAAAATTATATATCCCTATAAATTAGATTCAGACTCACTGTAGGCACTTTTTCAGAGTGAAAAATTAAAATATAATGAGTTATTATTATTATGTTTACTATTACTCTTACGTGCAAACATAAATAATATAATAATAATGATACTGATGATAATCTCGCGGTACGGAAAAATGTTCAAGGCGGGCCGCGGGTTGGCCACCCCTGACCTATAGTTTCAAATCCACCTCAAAACTGACAATGTGATTGAAGTAACGAACAATAAACTCGTCCACAGCATAGCAATCTTCTGCAAATCTGTCTACTAAATTCTCATACTTTGCCCAAAGGACATTTTGCCCTCAGCCATCACTTTTGCACGGCATACGTTAAAAATTTCCCAAAGAAGATGCATCGTTGCGTTCCTTGAAAACCCAAGATGAAATAAATCTACAAGCGCGTTTACCCCGAGCGAAGTACTTTTCACCGTCGGCTAAAAGTGATTGGGGGATTTTTATCGAAAAGTCGAAGTTCGGCGGCTCAGAGTTTCGTCGTAGTTTTACGCTGTTCTTTGCTCGGCTGACCGAACGATCGCTCCAACAACTTCGCGAAAAACGAACGGCGAAGAGTTTCCGACGTGCAAAACGAGGCGTAAATGTAAACGACCGATCGACTCGTTCGGGCCAGTTACCGGCAAATAATTCGCTCGAGGGGGATGAAAATTTGGCGCCCTCTGCGAATCGCTAAAACTCGAGTAAATCTACTCAGACTTCTTACGTTTTCCCTCTTCCCTTCGTTCGCGATAATCGTAGAGATTTACGCCCGGTGAATGTTTCGCGAATAACATTTATTCGCATCGCTATAACTTTGCCGATATTTTCCACGGGGTTACGTCCCGCCGTTACGTTTCGCAGGTGCTACGCCATGCATAAAGCACCGTGCGTGACCTAAATTTCAACGATTTAACACATTATCGGTAAACTCGTTTCGCGATTCGATAAATGCATTTTTACCGCTGCTACAGGCTCCGATCGATTATAAACTGGACATTTTCCATGTCAAGCGAACGTAGGTAAAATTGAACCATTGGAATGAAAAAAGTGTGGAGGTTATAAGTACGATAAAAATTAACGCTCGAAATTCCCGCCAAATTGCGCACCAGGGGATAACTCGTTAAAAGCGCACCTCGATAATTTCAAACCTCTATCGTTTTCTCATCGATAGAAAGTGATACAGAGAAAGAGAAGAAAAATGTAACGAAGAAGAAAAAGGACAATTTCGACGAGACTCCACTTCTCGTTGAACCTCCCCGCGTGTGTACGAGAGTACGAGAGCATTCATAGCGTCCAAGATGGCGCCATTTTTTCGACTCCCTCTCCGCATCCAGAATCGACGTTTCTCCCCCTTTTTTACGATCCCGTCACCCGCGTACACACAGGTGTAGCGTACCAATACTTTTTCTTCCTCGTTCCGTCGAAGAGAGAACGGGGTGAAGGAGAAAGAGAAAGAGAAAGGGAACGACGTGAAAGCGAGATGTAGAGAGGAAGGTTGGTAGCTATGGCTGCAGAGTCAGGACAAAACGAAGGCGCGGTAAAGGGAGAGAGAGTTTGGTGGGGTAGCTAGTGGCAGGGTGGAGGAAGTACAGACTGTTTTATTATGCAAAAGCTTTCTCGGCAGTTGGGTCGTTCTGGCTCCGCGCGGCGTTGCACCACCATCGGAGTCAGAGGCGGCGGTGGTAGCAGCGGTGGCGGTAGCGGCGGCGGCGTCGGCGTCGGTGGTGGCGGTGGCGTCGGTGGTAGCAGCGGCGACGAAACGGAGCCAGGTGGAGGAGGGTTGGAAAAAGCCTCCGCCCCCGAATCGCGTAAATACCGGCAGCCATTTTGCGATAAACTTTTTTCGGGAGGTCCGCACGATGCGGCACCGCGTCGGAGAGGGTGAAAAAGTTTGGACACGCTCTCGAAAGGGGAGTCAAGGGGCACCCACTGCGATATTCTACGCGAACCTGCGGACGAGAGTTTTCGTTGAGTGCGCCAGGGCCGATGGAGGGACTGAGAGGATCGAGAGAACCGAGAGAGAGAATGAGATGGAGAGAAGAGGCGAGGGATATAGAGGGAGAGGTTGAGCGTGGAAATTGAGAGAAAAAGAGAGGATAAGGAGGGCGAACAATTAATCTTCCGCGGAGGGCCTTCCAGTGGCGCTCAATCGGTCGTAAAGCTTTTCCTACTTGCTCTCTTGGAATATCGTATTTTTAATAAGCCACCTGGTAATTATCGATACCCTCGTCTCTCCTCAACCCATCCTCTAACTCACCCTCTCTCGCTCGTCCTTTCCCAAATGGAAATGAACGTCAACGAGAGATACTTTTCGAAGTAGCTGTTTAACGCTTAATCGCCGACGCGAAACGCCGGAATCTGATTTTCAGGTCCTGACGACGGGGCAAAGTCAATTTCAATTAAACGAATAAAAATATCTTGAATACTATATCTCCTCTCATTTGAGTCCTTCTATGAAAATGTTGGTAAATAGTTTCCTCGTTTTATCGTTCGACTTCGTTGAATGCTCGTTGCTCAACGCGACGTACGAATCCTCGAATTAGACCAATAAAGAAACGACGATAACCCGTGCCAAAAGTGGAGCGAGTTTCGCAATCTGAATCGATCGGCAAAAAGCTGGCCTTAAGTCGAGGCAAAGGTCGACGTGTTTGCGCCGACATTCGCAGTTTCGTGCTAGACTACGAAGAGCAGAAAATTCGCAAGTGCGGTGTACGCGTCACGCTCGTATTTACCGCTATTATTCCGTCTGGTCGTTTTGTTCATCTCGCCTTTTTTTTTTTGAACCGAGAGAAAGAACCGCCTCCGCCGTATCTGGCGCGTTACTTCATTGTTGTTCTGTGCACAAAGCCTTGGTCGTTACGACTCGCATCGAGCAATATTCTTTCCATCGACATCGAATCGTTGCTTGCTGAGAAGTCCTTGGATTCCTAATGTTTGCTTGCTTCTATTCTCCTCAACCACGTTATCCTCGATGATGCTGACTTCACGTTATATACCAGTGGCATAAAGAATTAAATTGTAACTCCCGCGGAAAAGGTATTCTCGATCTTTGAGCGGGAAATACAATTCGAAAATGGTTACGCGACGTTCCATCGTTTAAAAAATGAGCTACCTGGTGTACTGTTGTTCATGTAATTCGATCCATCGAAAAGCCAGGCATATTCTGTGCAAACAGTGAACGGGAGGCTGAGGATGGCAGCTTTGGTCGTTTAAATAAAACCCGTAACAATAAAACTTACAAGCACGGTAGTTGCCTTGTTGTTTACAAAAAAAAAGGATGCGTGAAAAACGAGACGCAGCATGGACCTCGGGGAAGGAGGAGGAAGAAAAAGGAATGGATAAAAAAATTTGCGGCGGGTGCGGGCGGTAGACCTCTAGGCTCGAGGGTCTATTGTCCTCGCTTCATTACACGTTTTCAGGAGTGCTGGCTGCAAAGACGGACAAAGTAGAACGTAGGAAAAGGATGAAGAGAGAAGGAAACAAGGAACGTCGCTGACCAGATGCATGACTACGAAACTCGAGTATCCAATTTCGCTAAGGTTGCATCTTTACCACCGTGTTCCTCTGGAAAACAAGAACGAAATGACGACGATACCGGGAGAGAAAGAGTGACGGAGGGAGAAGGAAGAAAGGGTGAATGGGAAACCTTCCGCAAAACGTGACAGTACGTTGGGAGAGATAGACACCGGGGGCGGGGGCGGGAGAGAAGGAGGGAGGGATTTTGTTCCGATAACACTTTGCGAGTAACCGAACGGTGCTATTGAACCATCGTGCGGCGGTGGCATGAGTGGGACGCTTATTTTGCGTTTTGAATAGTCCGTGATTAGAACAGTTAGCGAGCGGGAAATCCGACCATCGGATTCGTATCGGACGCGTCGATGGTGCGCTCCGAAATAGGGAGAGAGAGAGAAAATAAAAAGGAAACTTCTCGGCGGGGCATTACATTTTTTTCCTGGCGCTCTCACGGTCGAAATTGGCCGAGGGACGATATACATTTAACAAACATCGCGAACCAGTAAGCACTGTACCGAAGAAGGCAACACGGTGTCGGGTGAAGATGAGAAAAGGGAATGGGAGGCGTCCAGCGAGCCCCTAATTTCCATCGTACCCGATTCATTACCGACCACGCGGGAGGAGGGTGACGAGTAGGAGAAAGAGAAGGAAGAGGTGCCGAGAGAGAAAAGGGGCCGAAGGGGGTAGGACGGTGGCGGCGCATTATTACGAGGCCGAATTACCTAATTTCGCTGGTCGTTACGTTGTTTCGACGAGCCGGAGCCCCCCGGGTCTGGAGAGGGGCGTAGAGCCCTCACGGTGGCGGGTCCTTCTGGCACCGAGGTTCGCGTTAAACCACCCCATTTGAGCGTTTTCCACCCCGACGACCTTACCATCGGGGTGGCCCGAGCGTAGACTCCCCTTGCATCGACTCTTTCGAGTCCGCGCGGACGTTCCGTCCAATCCTGAGTCTCGTAAACTCGACTTATCCAATCGTCGCTCAACGTTCTTAAGCAAAGAGCCCCTCTTTCGGTACGTAGCTCGGCAGCTTTTAAAAAGAGCCAATGAGACGTCGACCTCGTCCAATCAGCACGCTCCCTGAACCGTCGTTCGTTCGACTCTACCGGCGTTCGAGAAGCGACGGCTGCTCGTTCAGTCCGCGCGGAGTAGTCGCGCTGTAAAGAGGTGGTGGTAGGCCGCTCTGCGGCGGTCGAGCAGGGGGCAAAACTATTGGCCACCCACGCCTGCCTGCCTGCCTGCCCGCTCGCTCTCGTTCTCGTTCTCTCGCACTCTCTTATCCTGTCTCCGGTACCTCGAGGGAGAGAAAAACAAGGGCTAAGAGAGAGAGAGAGAAGGAGAATCGAGAAAAAGAGAGTCCGGGGGCCCCACTCGTCGGGCTCTCCTCGCTGAGCTTTTTTCGCTCGACAGGGGCGAATGGACAAACGGAGAGTCCTTCCAGACTTCTGTCCTCCCTAGGGGTGCGCTATTACGGCATAACAAAGTCCGGTCGTGTCGCGTATATCGGATCGTACGTCAATATACCGCCGAACCAGCGGGCTCTCGGACCCTCCTCGTTCACTCTCCACCTCCTCCTCTTCTTCTTCCTTCTTCCGTCCATTTCCCTCTCTATTCCAAGCGCGCACAATCAGCCTCTTCTGCGCCAAAGTCGAGTGCGTCTCCCCGATACGTTATAAGTCGCGCCATCGGGTACACACAACGACCACGTTGGCAAGGTGCTTCCCGCTATTGTTTTCGAGACACTTTTTAAAAGGAGGCAACGCTACGATGGAGCGCGAGCCGATTAGGAGAACGTTGTCAAAACTTATCGAGGACGGTGGACGACGACCAGACGAGTGGCAAGAACCGAACCAAGTGGAAGCGACCCTCGCACGGCAAATTTGGGTCGTGTCACGAGGGTCGTGCGACTAACGTCGAGACTGTTCTTCGACGTTCGACCCTGATTTCACGAAATGCGCGGATTCTTCCTCGCCTCAGTCAAGTACTTCACCATCTCTCTCTCTTTCTCTCTTTTCCTCTTTCCTTTTCTCCTTCTCCCGATCGTTCCCTCGATGCCCTGCGTCGACAACAGAACGATCCAGTAATTACGGAAAACATCGCGCGCCTACCCGGCTTGGCGGTTTATGAAGTCATTAATCACACACGACGACGTTCGCTAACGTGCAATTATTTTTTTCCCGCGTCTTATTTGCGTGCTGAGAAATCCTCGTTGTAAGATAGTTGCAAGGATACGTCCGCGATAAGAAGAATATCGCACCGATAATCATCGGCCGGCACTTGTCGTTGGAAAAACCACTTTTCGCCTGTTTCTTCAAGGACTCGTGCCAATTTCAATTTCACGACAAGAAATTACTTAACGAGTGCTCTCCAACCATCGGCTATCATTATTGCCATCGATTCCGCGGCAAGATACCGGAGACCATAAGTATATACCCTCTCTGTTTTCGCACTATCCAGCCGAGATAATCGTTTTTCTAACAGAGTAATTGAAATCGGACGTGCTCTATGATACCTCGCGCCTTACCAATGTAAAACTCACTCTTTTATCTCACGACTAATGCTCAACGTCGATAAACAATCCTCTTGGTCGTTTCATTTCAAACCATACCAATGTACCTATCATACACAATTATACATAATACGAGACGGTCCGTTGGCACGTTTCGTGCGCCTTTTTCCCAACGATTAATTTCCCGGCGTGCGAATTTTTAAGAGTCCACGACTGAGAGAAGAGCAAACTAATCATTGTCAGACCTTGGAAGACTTTTTCGTCGCGCTTGCAGGTCGATTCGTTGTAACCAGAAAGAAAAAAAAATCTGAAAAACCGGATACGAAGAAACACCGACGAACGGATGACCAAAAGGGTGGGACGGAAAGCGAGAAGGATGTCAGAGTGGCAGTCCGATTGCTCTTCTCTTTCGCCGCGCACCGACACGCTCGCGTGTGCACGCTTATACTCCGCGCTTGGTCTACCGGAGCGCATACGTCGCGAGGTGCTTCGACGATATTAAAGCGGAGCCGAACATTTCCTGCGCGAAGGAACCGCGAACAACTTACTCGTCTCTTCGTCTTGCTCTTGCTTGTGCTTTCTTCGTTTCATCGCACTCTCATGATCTTTCCGTCTCTTTCTTCCATCCTTCTTCCCTCGTTTCTCTCCTTTCCACGCTTTCATCCACTACAAGCAACGAGCTTTCGCACGTACTTGCTTATATATACAGAGAGACGCGGGTATGTGGCAAGAAAGGAAGGAAAGAGAGGAACAGAGTACGTGTGAGAAAGAGAAAGATAGAGAGAGAACGGAAGAGAAGAGAGGAAGGTGGAAGACGAAGACGGCAACTCGAGGCCACTGAAACCAGCTGCATTCCCGGCCATTAGAACTCCGCACGGTAGTGAAAATTTACTGTCGTAACCCAGTCCTAATGCACTGCACCGCCGCGCACAGTGCTCCGCTCTGCAGTTATGGACGTTCCGTTGGAGCTGTTGAACTCGCTTGTGAGCGTGTCCGTCGCGTAGGCATGGATACCCACGCTTATCTGTGTAAGTTCCTGGAGGACTGCCGGGATGGAGGGGAACGAGATGAGGACCTTCGTTGTGTGTCTGTAGGTATCTACTACTCTCGGTGCTCGAGTAGTTCTACCAAGAGCGGTGGTGTCATGCAGCAATGTTATCTGCCACCCCGCTTGACGATGGAGTGAGAGAGATCGGAAGAGACGGAGACGAAATGTGAGAGAGTACGAGACTGACGGAGACAGGAAAGGATAGAGAACGAGAGAGAGAGAGAGAGAGAGGAGGAAAGAGAGACTGCGAAGAGAAAAGGAGAGACAGCGAGTGTCTGTGCCTCGCGGTAATGGCTTATAGCCAGGGCCGTACCGATCGCTTCGCTTCTTCTCTCGGGAGACTACGGAATATCTTCACCGTCGGATCGTCGATTCACTCTCTCGATGGATAACGCCGTTTCGATGCTTGTATTCGTACGATTTTCTTTTTTCTACCAAAGTCGATTTCGATCGGTAGATATCGAGATGGTAGATCTACCGTTTGAAATGCATACGAGAATGAATTTCAAAAATTTCTACCTCCCTTCGACACGGATTTCAGAGGGAGTAATCGACAGAGGAGATAAATTAACACTTATCGAGAGCACGTTACTCGGCCGATGCATTTTCTCCTCGAAAGATCGTATTTTCACGAAGTACTCGCTCTTTTCCCTCCTTCCTGGAATCTTCTCGAATGACCTGTAATTTTCTCGCAATCCTCGGCTTCTCTGTTTCTTTAAATACGACAAATTACATCTTCCTACAGATTACATCAGGACTGTCGGCTTAATGGCTCCACTTCCAAAGATTTACGAGTGCCCTCGAAGAAACATCCTTTCCGAGAGTTGGCCGATCATGAAACTGACATCAGGCGGGGGTAGAAAGTGTTTGCGTTTCTATGAAGGAGAGAAAAAAAAATGTCAAGGTCCTCTCTCTTCGGAGGAAGGAAGCGTCTGCGAGGTTTCCGTTTCTCTCAATGATCCGAGAAGCATAACCGTGAGAGTGGTCCTGAAAACGTCTGCCGGAGAGTCCCTCGTAAATAACCGGAGCAAAGAAGGGACGAAGGGAGAAGGGACCGAGTTCTTCTCTCTGGCAAACTCTGGCCTCTTTCTTTCGAGAGGACAGAGCGGCCCTAAATCATCGACGCACCCCGGGGCTACCCTCGTCTATCGGCAAAGAAAAAATTAGTCCGACTTCAGGTTCGCTCTGTTTTGAGAGGAACTGTAGAGACCGGTACCCTCGTATACGGGGTGTCCCTTTGTAATCGAAACGGTCGATTTTCTCGGAGTTTGCGGATGATACAAACAAGCGCTTCGGATGAAAATGAAAGGGTCTTAGGGGGGATGTATTTTGGTCGTTTTGATTTTGTTTAGGTGGGATAGAGGGGTGCGCAGAGTCGATACCTTTGGTTCTTTTAAATGGAACTATTTATTTTCGAGAGTCTAGGATTTTGAACCAGTTTTAAGATAGTTTTATCGCAGATATTCAATATCATTTGAGACGGGTTAGATCTGAGTTATGTAAGTCAAATATCGTAATCGAAGATCGTCGAAGATCATGGATATAAAAATGTTGAAGACAAATCTTTTGAACGGTACATAAAATTACAAGAAATGGTATTTTATGAACAAGTATTGGGGGTACCGAAAAGTAATCAAAATTGGAGTAGTGACAACGTAATTGGATAACGTTTTTCAACAAAAAATCGAAAGACTTTTTTAAAAAGGGAATCGATCTTTACGCTGGCAAAAGTGTTAGAAAATTATGGAAACTATTTTGCTGGTTAGTATTTAAGATTTCTTTAATAAATAAATGTTTTTCGCCAGCAAAATAAATTTTGATTACTTTTCGATTCCCCTAATAGATGTCTAATCGTCAATAATTATTATTTATTTATAATACGATCTTACGATGGTACTAATATTATTTCTATGCTCACCTACGATCGGAGTCTCGTGAACAATTTCGCTCGGCGTGTAATCCGCCATTTTACAGAAGACAAATGTATAGAATTAAACAACAATTGTCTGCAAGAGTAAACTGAAATCTTCCTTCTGTCTAATTTTAAGATAAGAATCATGAAGTTAGCATTTTCCGCGGTAGTAAATGTTTAAATTCCTGCGATGAGAGAACGTGTGAGCAACGAACAATTGAAAAGCAGTTGAACTCGCGAAGACTCTCACAAATAACTTCACGCATTAAAGTATCGGAGAACGAATGCTTCTCAATTTTCTTGCGTTCACAACCTTCCATAATGCCACGCTAATTTCTTTTTTAATTATCTTAGATCTAACGCAATCCTAACCCAAATCACGAATGACTTTCATCATCCAAGGTAACTGTATTTCTCTCAAAACGAACTACAGTTGCAGCTATTTAACAACGGTCAGTTTCAGTTGAAAAGAGTGAAAGTAACCTTGGTATAATTCCTCGGTATAATACCACCACCTTAAAACGATGTCAAACAACTCAAATTACATCCCCGCAGAAGCCCCTCCGCTTACGACCGAGAGCTTTTTTTCGTACGGTCGATAATTTCGGAGAAACCGAGCCGAATCCATTAAAACACGCCACCCTATACATTTCAGGCGACCTTGCGACCAGTATGCAATATCAATTTCACGCATTAGACCTCATTCTGTCCATGTATTTCCAAGTCGAGGTCTGTCGAACATTTTTTCTCCCGTCGGTGACCTGAATTCCATCATCCAACCGAATGAAAGATCATTGTGGGGATGAAAATCATAGTACACCAACGCCTAAGTTCCTGCCTACCCTCACAACACGAATTACGCGTGTCCTACTTGAGAATTATCCATAAAATAATTTCTCGACGAACCAGCGAGACCAGCATTCACAGACACGAAATTATTTCCAGCTAGGAGAACAGTAAAACAGAGTGTACATCTCCGCGTGATATAAAGCGACACGCGGCGCGCCGCATATTTTACGCGCCGCTACGTATTGCCGTTTCGTTGCAATAGAAATGGATACGATAAAACAAAACAGCAGATATTACGTTCTCCGTGTTACGTATATACCTACGCTTGCCCGCTTTGCCTCTTGAAAAATAACGTTGCAGTTTACCCGCTTACTGAACGCCACCGATACGACGTCCCCACGTAACGTGAATTTCAACGACTCAGACTTATCGCGTTCTCGCAAGTTCGTGTTACCAGCTGGACAATCGTACATACATATTCAATACATATGTGTATATACACCCGTGCAAAAAGCATAGACTATTCGCTCCGGTCGAATTGCCACGAGGTATAGAGTACACGCGTTCGCACGATAGAAGATGCGTCCCTGGGAACGTGGACAGAGTGCCTCGTAGTAGCCACAGCCGCGAAGCTGGCGTTTATTAGCGTCCGCCAGGAAAGTTGGCTGACCGGCTGACCATCGGATCATCCCGGTGGCCGCTTGCACCAGCAATGCCACCAGCAACACGGATACACTGGCTCGCTGTATTGCTGATGGTACTGTGCTGCTACTACTTCCACCACTCCTACAACCACCACCTTCCACCATCACCACCACCATCGTCACCGCCAACGCTAAAACTGCGCTATTACTACTCTTACTACCACATCAGTACGAGAACTCCGGCCAGCCGGGAGAAATACAACTACCACCAGCAACAGTCGCTAAACTCGAAATGGCCAACTGGCTCGTTTCTACGCCGACATTCGACGCAATCCCACATCCTGTTCCTCTCTCGCTCTTGGCAGCATCCCCCGGCGCGGTTTACCTTAGTCGTTCTCGCTCCCTCGTCCGGTATCCACTTATTCGGCGTGATACACGCGTACATAACGCCACGATACGTACGTTTGCGGGAACGGTATGGAGCCGGGATTAGCGTTAAGTCGGCGTTAAGTACGGCCACTGGGCCGAGATTATCGTATCGGTCTGCTATTAGCGTCGATATTGAAATCACCTCTTGGAAAGCCGTTACAACGATCGAAGAGGGACGAGAGACGATTCGGGGGAGGAAATGTAATTAGGGAATTGAAAAGATAGGGGAAAAGGAGGAAAGGAAGGAAGGATGGATGGTTAAATGAGAGAATGAGAGGGGGAAGTGGCATGGTGAATATCCAGATGTGGAGTTAATGTTGAACGGCGAAGCTTTGGGAAATTAAGTGTATGTAAATGGATGATTTCATCTGGCTTTAGTATTATTTAAGTATGATGTTAAAGAAGAGTGGAGAAATTAGAATTTCGTGTTACATGAGATTTTGAGGAGGAAATAATTGTGTGGGAGATGTTTGCTGATGTTTAGTCCATTCAGTGACAAGGGAATTAAGTAAATGTTGTTCTGGATAGTAAAACTTGTTTAGAGATAATAACAAAACTTTGCAGAATCACCCACTGACAGTTCTTCCTTTTATTTCTGCCTATGTCTCGGTATGATTATACAAAATTGCGAACAAGTCGTTATGAAGTAGTCATTACGACACTTTCAAATAGTACGTCTAGCAACATAAACCCAACTGACGAAAAAAATTCCTCGACAGTTATTTACATTAAAAGATACAAAAAATCTTCCCACACATTCTTCCCTACCCAAGAAAAAACTGAAGACTACCAAAGTACATCCTCTTCAAGACCCTTCCATCGTCCCAAACATTTCCCTGTAACCCCGATTCCTAAGAACATCATCTACATCGGCCAAACTAGAATGTCCTACAAACACACGTATTACCCTTAACAATAACATTTAACGTGAACATCCTGGAAATAACACCGAAACAACATCGACGTAAACAACGTTGACAAACTGTTTGTCGATCTAGCCGAACCCTCGTCGACCCTCGACAAGGCAGCAAGAACTCGAAGGGTGAAACAGAGGGAGTATAACATTTATCGAGAAGGATAGTGAAAAAGGAAAGGATCAAGGACGACAAAAGGACGGTCGAGAAGACGGCATGGATCGTTAACTGGCACGGGAGCTGAGATCGGATTTACGTCGATTTATGAATGTGACAGCAATCTATACGAACGGCATTCGGCGACGCTTCGCGTATGCTCTCTTTAAGGACACGAGGCGCATTACCGCGGGATCGGATGATATAACGACATCGTTCCACGCGTCGAGAGTGAAGTTATAACGCGTGCACGCGAACTACTATCTGTTAGTGAGACCGCCTCGCGGAATATTCTCCGTGATTGTGCATTATCGACACGTACGCGGTTGAATTACCACCGTATACGACTTGTTAGACGTCCCGCGATAAATTCGTAATCCTATTATTACGTGCTAGGTCATTTTTCACGATTATCGAGTAATATGGAATGTAAAAGGAAATAGAAGAAATGCTAGAGAAATACATAAAAAGAGAAGGAGAGACGGAATGATCAGTGAAGAAAGAGAACGTGTGAAGGAGGAAATGTAAGGAATTACTCGGTACGATTATTCACGGTCGATTTTTTTCATCGTATTTAAATAAATGTTCACGGTAATCGGTTCAATACGCTCGACGAGGCTGCAACTCGACTCTCTCGTAGCCTCGGGGTCGAAGATCGCGCCGTTTCTCAAAATGCTCAATTATCTCAGTTAGGCTGGATACGGAGCGATTAACGATCGGTCGATACTTGGGCAATTAACGCGACCCGATAGCGCGCCGTTTGCCGCATCGAGGAGGACTTTGCACGGTAGGCGCGAGTATATACTCGATACTGCTATCCGACGAGTATATACGTAACGTTGAACGGTAAGCAAGCGAATCAATTCAACGTCAGACTTTTCAGACTCTGGCGAATTCTAATCGTTACCCGATGAACTCTCGGTTTAATTGATAGGTGATTATAGACGTGGTTACGTGAATCTATCTTTTTTTTTTGGTTTTTGTTCCTTCGGTTTCTTCGATGACCTCCTTCTCTCTTTGTCTTCCTGTCGTTTTCTATCTCCCTGGTTCCTCGAGCTCTCCCACAGAGAACGAGACGGGGGAACGAAACAATCCGTGAACAAGCTACTACACGGTGCCTCCCGATATATCTTGACGATTAGATTGAGGGAACGGTAGTGACTCGTACCGGATAAACGTGATGTGCCAACTCTCAACGGTACAACGGGGAACTAGATAGAACGAAAGCTTAATTAAGCGATGGATTTTTCTAGTTTCTCTCGTCTCTACTTCGTATTTTTTTTTCTCCGTTTTCTATCCTTCTCGTTTACTCGAACGGTATGTTTTTCTCTTTTTCTACCTGATAGGCGGTACGTAAAACTTGGTACCATTAAGTTTTACGGTTTCGTTGGCAGCAATAGTTAGTCATCGGGTATAAATATGTCTAGCGATAGCCATCTTTCAATAAAGCTAATAGACGTAAGAAAAGAACAGGATGTACGTTTAAACGAGTTCATATTTAATTAACGTAATAGTAGCTCTGCATTTACATCCCGTTAGTCTCTCGTATATTAACGTCAAGAATTCAATGCGACCGAGTATTTAGTATGGGATCGGTTCTCCACTGTACCGTGGAGACAGTGCCACGATGGAAAAATAGCTTTCTAAAGCGAGAAAGATGGAGTTTAAGACTCCTTGTTAGGATTTCTAATTGAAATTCTTTGCCACGAAATTAATTGACGTCGTGTGCCTTTGAATTTTTTCATTTTATCGTTTATCCTCCTATGGGATTTATGGACGTATTATAAAACTTCGAAGTTTCGTCCGGATCGACATTGATTGGGGGCAACGTTGTTCTGTGAATTTATATATGTACTTCAGTGACGTATTTGAAGGAGATATTGCACAACTAATTGGAAAAACTATGTTTTCTATTTGCTTTAATTCATTCAATTTCATTTTGCAACTTTGTTGACTCGTATCGCGTACTTGGACTTTGGTAACGTGCCCCTTTGATCTTTAACACGTTTCGCGCCGAGCTGTTTTTGCCTGACTTTCTATTTACGACATTTCAAAGTAATCTATTTCTTTTGCTTCATATTACTGTGTATCTTTAATTATAGGATATTTTTAAAAAAATTGTTTGTTTCTCTTGGTGTTACACTTTTTGTACTATTCCTTTTTTTGCATGCTAATTTGCTTTTGGATATTAAAATTAATGAATCCATTCGCGTGACGTAAAGTTACATTTTAGAAAATAGAGACTTTTTAAAGTTCAAAGCAAGAATATGATCAAACATCTCCCACTGTAGTACCTTGTTCTTTAATATCATTCCCGCGTAAAACTGTACACTTTCACCTGGTAAAGAAACTTAATTGAGCGTAACACACATTAGCTTGTTTCCTTCGTTTTCTAACCTCGGAATACGCATTACTATCACAAGTTAACCGATTTAATCATCCGTTTACCTCGACGGCGTTACGATTAATGTCTTCGACACGGCAGATGTTTGTCAGATAATGTTCTTTGACGTTCAAGAGAAACGTATAATTGGAAATAGTTATATCAGATATATCTATTATGAAATATCTATCATTATATTAAATGCTTATGTCATCAAATATTGTGCTATGTGGACTAATTAAAATGCGATTATTTGGACCAAGCGTTGCAAAACAATTACCGGATTACCTGGAATAATAAATGGCTGAGATCTTCAATTAGCAACTAATTAATTCCTTGCTTCACGATTTACTTTGTGATGTGCTACAACTAAAAATTATATTGCTAAAATAGATTTTTATCAAGTGACTATAAAAAAGAAACCTAGCGACATGGAAATAATTTAATTGCGTTTTATCTCACAGAACTTTCCAATATAGGAATTTTTGGAAAATTTCAAATTTCAAATTTTCCATTGCAATTTCACTGTCATATTAAATGTCTTTCAACAAAAAAATTGAGTAGAATTACTGCTGAAGTCAAAGTAATTACTTCCTTATTTTTCTGCAAAGTTATTTAAATTCAAAACAACGCACTTCTTTTATTTCTTCACCTTTACTTCCTCATTTTCAATTCCATCTCATTAAATGTAAATTAATAAATTCATCAGCTTCCTATCCTCATACATTCCTTTTTTACAACGCATCTATCTGATCTCTTTTAATTTTATTTATTCCATATTAAAATTTACCATATTAGTTGCAAGTCGTTCTAATTATCAATGAACCATCAACTATAATCAACACATGACAAAACGCGACAAACACGACAACTGTCGATTATATTCAACATCCGTTCCAAAGTAATTCACCTTCTGCAGACGGAGACTTTCTCAAACATTAAAAACTAATAATTTATTTAACGACTAAGTGCAGACATTTCATAAAAAAAGGTACAAATTACATATTTCAATAATCATATATCAATATTTCAGCTCGAACTGCGTACAGATGCATCAATGAGTTATGATGTGCTTATTTCTCTGTAAACATAAAACTTAGAAGTTCGCTCTTCACTTGCAGTTTTCACATTTCAAAAAAAAAATATGGCTCAAGCATCGTCGTGTCAATCCTTCGCAGGTAGATTTAATCGACCATTC
This sequence comes from Cerceris rybyensis, assembly GCA_910591515.1. NCBI lineage: Eukaryota > Metazoa > Arthropoda > Insecta > Hymenoptera > Crabronidae > Cerceris > Cerceris rybyensis. Next base: position 35,869,053 of record OU342789.1, read on the forward strand.
GATCAGCAAAAGGAACTCTAAACAACGGGGGAATACTTTTCACGCGGAAATTAGAAATTAAAGAGAAACTCCGGATAATCCGTGGCAAGAAAAAGCGATCACGGCGGACGGAGATAAATGTCTACGATCGACAGGATCGCCGAGACTCGATGTACCGTCGATGTTCTGCGCCGATTAAATTCAGGATGGGGCGGTAATTTGTAAATAAAAGCAAAATCGCCAACTCTAAGGTGCCTTGGTGCAACATAATAAACGGTTGTGTGAAAGAAAGTTGCGAGCTATCGGAAACAAAATTAAGTTGCGCGATGGTTGCCGTATGGACGTCGTGGTATCGAGAGATTTCATCAAACGAGAATTATCTCACGCGTATCGAATTCAACTCTGACGACGTTTTGCTCAAGCTAAAGTCGTTGCAGTCTTGTTGTCGGTTGACACGACGTCGTATTACTTTTACGTAAGTCAGATTACATTTAAATGTCGCGATTAACGTCGAATGCCGTCGATATGTTTACTATTCCCGTACTTAATAGAACGGGGCCGTCGAAATTTCGTAGAGCATAAGGTGTAATAAAATCGTCGTAAATTTTGAACCGTAATAAAATTCAAATATGTACATTTACCCTCCATGGCCGATACTTAGAATATTGCATTGTTCGTTTGCTGTTAAACAAAGCAATAAAACTATCCTGACAAACAAGGTCAAAATTAGAAGATTAACACCAGAACTTCCAAGCCAGTCAAAACTACTGTTCCCCAATTTCTCCAAGTTCACAGAAGAGTCGTAGACTAGATATTTTACGTTTATGACATAAGACATAAATCTCTTATCGATCATATTTCCCACTTGATTTCTTTTTCATCAAAACACTTATTTAATTTACTATAATATATTAGGTGTACAAATTAATTCTCGGCCCTTTTTGACTAACTTTGACATTTATTTATAACAATGTTGATATAAATTCAATATTAAACATAATCTTCTTCATTTTCTATACGTTTTTGCCATCTCTCAGGTAATTGTCGGATTCCAGATCGGAAAAATGATAGTGGTTCACATCAATGAAATCATTGAGGCATTTATAGACCTGTTCAACTTACTTGAATTGAGAATCAGTTAGGTGGTGTTGTAGGGATCGAAATAGGTGGTTGTTTGAATAAATCAAAATCAAAATCGAACAAATCATTTCTTTCGCCTCTGTAGCGTTTCTTGTTTTTAGTTGAAACGCGAAAAGAAGACAGTGGCTTACATGTTGCTTATCGAACGACATTGCTTCTACACATGATTTTTCACGTTATGTCTGGAGTAGAGTCATGCGATATATCTTATTTTAATGCTAACAAATGGCGTTTTAGAATGACTATCCAAATTTGGAAAAATTCTAATCTGAATAGGTTTTGTGGTCGATGAAATCTGAGGGCTGAGAATTTATTTGTTCACCTAATAATTAATTTAACGCCTGTGGTTCTATCGTTACATTCATAAGGAACTATGGCGTAAGGTGGAAAAGGCACAGACTCCTAAATAGTCAATTCGAGTTCAAATCGACTCCTATTATCCCCTGAGAAATATTTGTTAATTATATAACATATCATTGTAGCAATTTAAAGTTTCTATCGTAAAAAAGTCTACAAGGAAAAAAGTATCAATGACTCTTTTCGAACTATGTAAAAAATAGGAGAATTTTTCTATATAATATGTATAAAGCCTCGGTGATTCAGAATCCTCTTAACACGTTCCGTGCTACGTGGGGCGTATACGACCCCCATTAAATTTTCCGTTCAGTTTTCTTCCATTTCTCGTTACACAACAAAGAATTTTATTGTGAAAAATATGTTGCAAAGTTAAATATAAGCATCTTAATATCATGTATACTGCAAAGAAATTTATTTAATCGTAAAAGTGTGGGTAGTATACGCCTCACGCGGCCTGAACAGAAAATCTTAAGAAATGATGTGGCACGGAACGTGTTAAACAGTTGATCCCAGGCAAAGTATTAAAGTCGAGAAGTACGAAACAAAGGAAACCGACTAAATTTTGTGGCACAGTCTTTTTGCGAAACAATGCCACCATACACGATGGCTTAGAAAGTATGTAAAATTGAAGGTACCAGGCAATCATAGTAAAGTCGAAATGGAGAACAAAGAGAAACAAAAGAGCCACTATCGAGCCGCTGAACCTCCTCAAACTCTTAATTACATCTACCAAAGAAGCTCAGACTCGAAAAACGGCAAAAGCAAGAAATGTCGTCTCTCAACGTTTAAACCGAGCGAATTGTAGCTCAGAAGAAAACAATCTGCAAACGGAAAACACAATTCTCCTCCAATCTCCGCGTCTCCGGATCTCAGGAAAGCCAATATAAGTCGTGAGAGATAAACGAGACGTACCATCTCGCATTACCTCGCAAAAAAAAGACATCTCCGTGTGCGAAGAAATATATACGTACAAAAGGGAACGCGTGAAAAGTAGCGGAGGAGCAGGCAAAAGAAAAAGTTGAGAGGACGAAACGAAACAGGGATGTTCAGATCTTCCAGAATCGCTCGAGTTGCTTCTTTTGTCCCCAAAGGCGCAAGATATCTTTCTTTCCCCGGATTAAGAGGCGAAAGGGGTCAGGACTTTGGGATTAATAATTTGTCCCGTCTGTAAAACGGCGATCGTACGAACGTATCTCCAACGACGCGTGTCTTTCAGTCACACCGGCTCTCCGTCTTTCGATCTACCTGTACCACCTATCCCTTCTGTCTTATCGGGGTCCCTCTTTTGTCAGCTCTCGAGGTAGTACTCAAGGAACGTCCAAAATCACTGCCAGGAACGATACTTTAGAAGGGACACACAAAAGGAGAAACATAGGACCAAAGCATGAAAGAAAGGGATAGTAAAAACGAAAGACAAAGAATGACAGAAGAAGAAAACGGAGCAAGAGTTTGTGGCAAAAGAAAGGAAAAGGGATAGAGTAAGAAGGAAAGAGAAGAGAAGAGGAAAGGGAACAGACAGGACACCGTAGGCAGAAATACGACGAGGCGTAACAGATAAACGACGTATCGAGCACGCCTGTTGAGAGCGTTTTCGTTCGATAAACAGAATAATTTGGTGTCGTCGTCGTCGTCGTGGTCGGTACGATTGATAAAACCGGACTACGTCGATGGAAACGCGCTCCGGAGGCTCGGACGAGTGTTCGGCCCGAGATAATACACGCTCGTTGCGGCGATACCGGCTCGTCGATAATTTATACCGGCTCGCACGGTGTCGAGCACCGTCGCCCGTGTTGCTCGGCATGCGCCGCGCTACGTCTAGACCGGCAACGCGCTTGCAGTCTCGAATATAAAGGAGGATTTACATTGCGCGAAAAGTCCACCTCCGATGAAACCGTAACGATACAACCTACGATAAATCCCGGCGGACGCGCTACCCGCGATAGTCACGCCGATGAATATACCGGCGCGGTAACACCTCCATACGCGAAGGAAAGATTCTCTGGCAGGACGGTTTCAAGTGGAGGGGCTTTAAATGAATTTCTTTTTAATTCGAGATCTTTATCTTTTATGGTGGAATTAACGAAGGATGTAGGGTTATTGGTGGTAATAAATTTGATGAGTTCTTTTTATAATTTTTTAATGGGTGGTGTTAAGTAGAACGTTTCACTTCAACGTCAACGGTGGAGGGAATTTCAAGTATATTGAATGTAATTCTTTAGGAGTGATTGTCTTTCGTGTGAAGATGTTTGGAATTAATCGCTTCCGTACCATTTCTTTTGTGAGTTAATACACGATAACTTTGAATTACTTAATTGATGAAATAAAAATCTATCCATGAATTTTGATATACCGTATAACTTGAATGAGTTTATAGCATGGAAATAACTTGATTGTATCGTGACTCATTGGTATTTTTAATATTAGTATTTGGAAAATATCAAAATTTTCTATACCATTTATCGAATCGCGAATAGCACTCGTTATTGTACGGTAAGTTAACACTTTACCGACCGGTAGCCGATTAATCGGCTTTTCGGGCTCAACACTTTTGGACTTTTAACTTATTAATTGGTTGGTATGGCAATTAATTAATTATTATTTATCATTGCGATTAACTGTGCCAAGGAATCAATGAAGAAACTTTGCAATTTTCGAAGGGATATCAGTATCGGGGAAATATTTGCGGGCAAATGACCAATCAGAAGTGGGTAGGATGTTAAAAAATAGCCGTCGGTAAAGTGTTAAGAGAGTCAAGTAGGAAGAATATGGGGCTTTTGTAAGCAAGGAGGTGTAAAGGCTGAAGCTCACAATCACAGAATCTATCTTTAGATTCTTCTCCGCCCCATTTAGGAAATTTTTATAAATTACATATCATAGCCTCGGTCCTTTCCAACGCATCTAAGATAATAGGTCCCAGTCAAAACAATCATAGCAAAATTAAACTCGAAAAATTCTAGAAAGAAAGGAAGCAAAAATTCTTTCCACCAAAAACAAACATAATGAAATTATACTTAATAGATTAATTTCCAAAGTGTGTTTAAAGGTACAATGTCTAACCGGAAAGCATCATTCACTGACTCAGCATCGATTACCACCTATTGCACCCCACATCAATTTTTTTTTTCGTCCGAAGAAAATCGATCTTAAGCCATTTCGGACGTAAATTCATTAAGAGGAAGAAAAAGGTCGACCGACTCGATCAACGGCAGACTAGGCTCGGTGATGCTCGATTAAGAGTCGTAAAGCGTGTCCGTGAAAAGCTTTCTCTTCCGACCATGCGAGCGCATGCCACGGTAGTCTCCCATAATCTGCCTGTAAACGCTTTAACTGCGCTAATTCTCCGTACCTTAAGAAAACATCTTTCCAACGAAGGCTTTTAGAAACGCTCGTTAAGCCGCCTTTTACGTGGCGCGATTGCGATTGGTCGAACGCCGTTGGGCCTTTGCAAGAATACGGAGGAACACGTGAGAACCGAATGCCGCTGCGAAGAAACGGACAAACCATGCCAGACCGAGTCAGACGCGCTTCTAATAACGATCGCACGTTACAACGATGCTTTCCGTGGCTTCTGCTTCTGCGGGTAATAAATAGCTCGCGGGATACCGCGTACGAGACGGAAAATTCTCGTTTTAATGGAGATTCGTGGGAAGTTGATGGTAGAATTACGGAAATAGTTGGAATGAGTGGCTGCAGTTTACCTTTTTTTGTTTTGTTAAAGATTGTTCCGATTTTTTTTTAATTCCTTTGAATTAAAAAAAGGATGTAACAGAATGGTCGCTGAGCATTATCTACCGAATGAGATCACCCCTATTGAAATCGGTTCCAAGGCAATTTTGACACCCTTATCTTGTTACACCCTCTGACATCTTTTCGATTTTGTTAAAGTATCTTATGAAATATTGACGGCGAAATTGGTTATGCCACATCTGTTTCGATTGCTTTGCTTTTATTTATTGCTTCTGAATATTGCAGTTTATTAGTTTCGATGTTAAAGAATTTTAGGTAAGCGAGGGAAGATTTTTCTTACGCACTCGTTAAAAGAAATCTATGTAATTCATTGAATTTTTAGATCTATAAATAAAGAATTGGTCATGAGCGAGAGAAGTGTTACAAGAAATTTCTTTCATGTGAAAAAAACGCATAGTTGCACTTTCAGAAATGCATTGCAGCTCTGGCACCACTTCAACGAGACGACACACAGAAAAAACCTGTAATTATACATCTTACCACAGTAAATAGCAGAAATTCAAGCAAAAATATAATTTCTATCAAAAATTACCCGATACCGCGATCACGCTCATTTTCATCTGCCTACATTCAAAATGAATCGAACGCGAAGTACAGTCGACCTCCGGTAATCCGGCCCCTGTCTAATCTCTCACCCCCTGTAATCCGACATGCCTATAACATGTAGGTACAGTTGAGTTGCGTTATGAAAAAATATGGTAAATCGTTCGCGAACGCCTGAACAAACATTAACATAAATGTTTAGTTATTATTTTTTTGTAAGTTCTAGAGCAATAATTATGTTAATATTATAATAAACCCTAAGCTGTTTATTGTGTTGTTTAATTTACTAAATTCCACATCGTATGAATTAGGTATAGTACATATAGAATCTTACCACTTTGATATTTTATTTGTCGGATTACAAGGTACGCTTTTCCAAAAAGTTCCGGACTACAGGGGGCTGTGACAGTACTCTATAGTCCGACAAATTTGATAATCCGACACCGCCTTGCAAAACGTTTGTCGGATTACCAAGGGTCGACTGTATTTCCTTATTCTACATTTTATTCTATGTTTGGTAGTACTTGAGGACAGCTCTAATAATTTGTCTATTCAACAACGTTTGCAATGTGTATGATACTGCTCATTCACCTTTTAATTCTCCGATTTAGCAACGTCTAATCGACAAGCCGAGTGCACCATTGACGTCCTACAGCCCGCTCGTTGGCACATTTCGACGCGAAACATTTCGACACACCGTGCAAGCGTGATTGTGCTGCTTTGCATTCAGACGGTTAATACACACTGTAAATATCTCAGTTATCTCGTGGCCAAATCTCTTTACCGTCTCTCCAACACCTACTATCCGCCGGTGGATTAATTTCACGCGACGAAGTTGACTCTTTGTGCCAACTATCGTAATCAATCATTCACCTTTTTTCGATGGGTTGTAGTATTTTAAATCCTATAAAGTGTGCAATTAAGAGCTTTTAACACAGTGTTAACGAGGTACGTAAAATGCTATGGATATATTCTTCTTCGACTTTAATTGCTACGGTCATTTTGCAAGGGACAAAGGTCAACAACCTGTCGCTGTTTCATCTAAAATCTTTGATTCGTTAAACTAACTAAAGTGATTCAATTTTATCCTGAGAAATTTTGGTTGATTATTCGTCATATTATTTGGATATTTGGCTTGCTTGTGGTACATAAACTTATTCCCTGCCACATTTTTCTTGGTTTCATTCTTTTCGAAAGAAGTGTAAAAATCAAAATAACTCGTGAAAATTACTGTATAAGAGTACAACTAAAACAGAGTGTATTAAACACAATTAATCTTGAAAGCATGTGAAATATTTAAATTGAATGCAAAAAGACTTAGAAAATGAGTAAATCCTCAGGGGATCATGGAAGGTAATAGGTTTAGTAAGTGTAAGGAAAAATGGTTTCTTGCTACAAAAATATTGTTCACCCCTGGTTTAGCACCTATTGTTTTAGGTGAGTGACGAAGAATTTGAACTCACTAACTGCATGTCTGAACCTTTACCTTCGTATTCACCATAGCTCTTACAACTGCTACAACTACTTTACCTATGACGTACTGCTTTTGTGACTTCCGAGTCTATAAGATTATAATGTATTAAATAATACGTTAGTAAAAAACGACAGAGAGTTTTAATTCGGACTTATTAATTGCAAGTTAAAATTTTCCTCTCACACAAGGTTCTGTTATCTATACAGTATTCTGCACAAATGCAAAATAATAGTAAACTGAGCAGTCGGCTTTACAATACATAATAGAATATGTGGAGATCCTTTCATTTTAAAAATAGTTTTTTAAATATGAATTATTAATTAGAAAATTATGGAATCGGGCCCGTTGTCAATGGTCCCAATGGAATGTCCACTAGGATTATTGATGGGAAAACGAAGAATTTATGCTGTTTCCTGGTGAAATGAATTGATTTATTAACATTTTAACTGTTTAAGGCTCCTGATAAAACTACCATAGCAATTTTCCTGTCAATGAAACGAAATAGCGATAACTTGCTGAACAAATATAAAGGAAGCCAATATCATAGTCAAAGAAAAAATATTTTTAATCAATTGCCTTATGAAATTCAAATATTAAGTGCTCGAATGTTTCTTAATACTACAATTCCAGATGATTAATGTAGAATATTTAGATATACTGAATAAATATATTTGAGGAACAAAACAAAGTTGGATTGAAATTGAACGATGCAATTACTTACACTTAGCAACGTAGACTTTAAAAAATAAAGGAGCAGTGTTAGCAAACATCAAGTATTTGTGAAAGCAATTAAAAACCAGCGAGTTCGACTGAATTGATAAATCTATTATTACTATTTAACAGAAAGCTACATTTTATACAAAAATGTTAAAAAATTGCAGTATAGTACACGTGGCATGGCTATGTAAATATATGTAACCTTTGTATACAACTGAGCGTCTGTTTTTCAACAGAGAATGCATCCGCTCTACATAAGTTCCTATGGGGTATGAAGGGAAATTGTATATTTGTCCATATCGAATGTTTATTTACAGTTATGAAGTTGATTTATTTTCCCCGTGTAATACGACCCGACGTACGTACTCTTTGTGTAAAAAGCGTTTCTCTATCGTTTACGATTGGCCGGTAAAATTGCGAAAACTGAAAACTGTACGAATTTCCAAGAAGAATCGCTTCAGGCTTTGGCATCGAATTTTCCCCGGGAAAAAAAAACATTGTGATTCTCTTATTTCAATATATTCCACGTTCTCGCAAAAATTGCTTCGTTAAAATCCGAATTTCTGAGTTGCACGTGATATCTCGTAGATTTGCTACATATTCGTTCGAAGGAAGCAGATTACGGCGAATGGTCGAACTTGGTATTACGAGCACGATCGAAGTTCCGATGACGTCAATTGTGAACGTTACGGGAGGTCGGTTTCCATAAAAAATCCATATACCGGGAATAAGGTGAGCAGCGATCGAATAAATAATGTTGTTTGCTATTTCGTGGAACGAATTAAAAGTGGTCTTAGCGGATCTAAATTGATCGTAAAATACGAAAGGGTGGCGCGAAAAAAAAAAAGCAGAACGTATGGAAATTGGTATAGGATAGACAAGCCGAGGAAGAATTTTACACCGCGTACAAATGGACGTGCAAACGCCACGAGTCGAAACTAATCTGTGCACGGTTTTATTCCGGTCGGTGCCGTGCGCGGCCCTCTCTAAAAAACCTAGTCGAAAAACCACACGGTTATATCCACGGTAATACAGGGGAATACTCGAGAATTTTGTGCCAGAACTCTCCGTACTTTCTCACCTGCCTACCGCGCCAGAGTACACGGCGGTACCCTTACCAGGGACCATTGTGTATACGCATCGTGTATTCACAGCTCCGCGAGACAAAAGACCCTACCTCCTTACGTGGTTCGGGGACGACTGGCCCGGGTGAGAGACGAGACGACGTATATACTAGTCGAGCGCGGATTCGTGACTAGACTTCCTATTGGTCGGTGGTACGTTTCGATTGGTCGACTCAAGCGCGCGTTTCGAGGGGCACTCCGCGCGGACAGATCATTTCGTTCTTGTTCCTCTCTCGCGAGATAGAGCGTTGTTTCATTCTCTCCAACGTACCGACGTTGATCTTCCCACTCTCTCGATCTCTCTTTGTCGCTCCTCGAGAGGAATGTATTCGAGCATCACCCTCACACTCGTGGCAGATACCAACCACGACCGGCTGTTCACGAGTTTTCTCTCTCTCTCTTTCTTCATCTATCGTTCTTCTTCTCGCACGTCCTTTCCTTGCCTCTCGGCGAGATCCCTCTTTCTCTTTCGGCCTTCTCGCTTCTGCTTTCTCTCTGTCTCTCGAAAACAGTCTCTCAGCGGCAAAGCAGCGAGATCCCTCGGACGAGATATGAATTCACGTTCCTCCTTTTATATTCCACGCTCGCCTGCCCTCCATTTTGCTTGCTCGAGTCCCTTGTCTGCCTCGCCGATCTGCGACTACCGTATGTGTCGGCTGCACGGCTATCTCCCAGGCTTCTCTTTTCTCCTTCCTTTTTCTCCCCTTTCTCTCTTTCGCGATCCTCTCTCTACCTCCATAACGCGCACGATCGTGTTGTTCCGACGTCGTCGTCACCGTCGTCTTCGTCGTCGTGTCGTCGTCGACCTCTTCTGGCCGTCTCGCGTGCCTTGGCGCTGCTTTGCGCGACGGAGACACGTACGAGTGCTTCCACGCGGTCATAAGAGAGTACGTGCACCCACAGTAGTATGTGTAGGTACACATATACATGTACGTGTATAGGTAAGGGAGAAGGAGCCTCTGGATTCGTTCGACTATACGTGGTCAGCTACCCACAAAAGAGAAGATACGGGAGGATCGAAGCTCTCGCTGTTGTACACGTCGGGCGAGTCACCGAGAGACGAGGCAGAGACAGAATGGTGGAGAGAGAGAGAGAGAGAGAGAGAAAACTTATATGTAGCATCGCATGATAGAAAGAGAGAAAGATGCGTCGAGACGGATGACAAGGCGGAGAGAGAAGGAGAAGAAGCGAAGCGTTAAATATTAAAAACAATCCATCAATTAGCGCTAATGCTCGAGCATTAAGCGAGACTGCCGCTCTCCGGGTACGTGGCGACACGTGTTCGTGTGTAACCGTTTCTCGGCGTGTGTCTACTCATACGTACGACTTAACCGTGTACGTGCACACGACGACTACCGGTAGGTATCATTTCGGTTCGTTAGGCGCGGTCCGCTGTCGTATAGGCGTTACGCAGTGTACATACGTCGTGTGCAAGGTATACATATGTAAAGTGTACACACGTGCGGTTGCACCGTGCCTCGCTGTCCCTCCGTAGGCGCGCATACATCCGTGTATACACATACGTATATGCATATGCGCGTCTATCGCGTGGCCATCGCTCGTCGACCGATGATTCGCCTCGTAGAAACGTTTCCTCTCGTTCACGACCATCCTCGTAAACGCGCCGGAGAGCCTGGTAATCGTACGAAGGGGTTAATTTCTGACCGACGACCTTAACGAAGGATACGGCCGTTGAGAAGAACTCAGACTCCGGTCGTTGGACGTCGCCGAGAGAGACAATATAGATGCCATAAAAATACGAGGGATTGGAATATCCACTTATGAGAGAGGAACCCGTTTTCCTCCGCTCGATTGTAAACTCCAAAGTGCCTCTTAAAATACCCAACGGTCGTTAAGCCGTACGCCTCCTGAGCTCCATATTTTCTCACATTACAGTCCCGCGATTCTTCGGTTTACGGTGCCGTACGACGGTAATACGGCAGCGTGGGTCTTTTATTAAATCCCGATCGTACCGCGAATTTTTCACGAAATTAAATACGCGGTTCGCATCGTGCGCGTGTTACGGATATACCTTATGTGCGATCTTCGTAACGATCGTAATTAACTCGTCGCTCGAGCATTATTTATTTTCACCCGTATCATCGGCACGAGTAAGATCGTCGAATAGGGGCACGGCGATGAAGCCGTCTCGCTTCGAACTCCCTGGAATAATCTACCGAGACGTTGAGCCACCGTGTTCGGCCATTTTAATCGGGATGATCCGTTCTTACGGAATTTCTTTCTTCGTCCAGAGGCTAAGGATAATCGAAAGACAGGCGAGATAGCTTGAAAGGGAAGAAGGAGAGGGGCAAGGGTGAAGAGAGCGAGAGAGGAAGGAGCAAAGACCACTCGGTGTAACGCTTCGTGCCTCGAGCGTGGCCAGTGCAACGACGTGCATCGGCCGCAGCAAGGGCGACATTATCGCCGGTTGCACACACCGCGCGGCTGCGGATAGTGCGGTATGGTGGTTAGGGGCGGTTAGGCCAGTGCACCGCAAGGGTGGTCAAACCGCAAACGAGACCACCGTCCTGGCTATCTGCTATCTGGATAACCACCGCCGCCACCACCACCGCCGCCATCGCCATCGCCATCGCCGCCGCCGACACCCTTCGCCTCTTCCGCTACCGACAGAGCAAGCCCGTTCGTATACACACCGATCGTTCTAGCCGTTCTAACGTTACGGCCGCTTATCTCGCTAATTTCGAGTCGATCGATCATCGGTAGGATCGTAAGAACGCGTTAACGAGGCGACATCCTCCCCTACTTTCTTTCTTGCGTGACGTTCACTGAGTAGAGGAAGTACGTGTTCCGTTGGGGTGTTGCGAGACCTTATCGTTGGTTAAAGGTAGAATGGTAGTGTGGGAGGTAAGTTAATTAGTCGAGGCCTCAAGGGATTGCGAGAAATAGAAATCTTTTGTTTACGGACAAATTGAATTCACCCTCTTGTAAGGCACCTTGTGTTCTGGAATGGTTCTCTTTTCTCTTTCCTCTCCGTCGCTATATGTCTTTAAACGAAGCCAAAGAGGATACCTGTCCAGTTAATATCGAACGTTACGCAAACACGTTGACTCGTGAAATGATATGCTACGTAAACGAGATGATCTTGCGAAATTCGAGGGACCGTGCGCGGGAGACATTCAAAAGTGCGCCGTTATCTTTTTGTGGCCCGACGATCGATCCTCCAAGTGGACGTAAACGTATAAATTGAATGCCTCCGGACAGGGGAGCTTCTTTGTGGAAGGCGCGAGGATAAAAATCTCCGGTCGCCGTGTGCAATTACCTCGGCATGTAATTGCAGCGATTCACTCAGCCGCGCCGTGAAGGCTGCACGATAAATTCCACCTTCTTCGCTTCCTCTCCTTCCTCTCGCGTTTACGACCGACTACCGAGAAATTTAAGCATACCACGGCACATCGGATAAAGGGGCGCCTGGATATTTATGCGCCGCATAGAACGACCACCGACTTTTATGTTCGTACACATGTTTAGGTGCATTTACGATTCCGCGGGCCAGCTGCCGTCTTACGTGAATTTCTCGTTACGTACTTTGTCGTTTACGCTCTTTCGCGAGCTTGGCACTGTCTTCGGATGTGAAATAGGTGGACTGTATCTTAGACTTTGCGAGGTGTGCGAATTAATTGTTTGTCTCTCGTATATTCTGATCGTATTGTATTTTTTTTCAATGGCACAGCTGAGAGTGGACAATGATTAAGTTTTCTGATGATGTCTTCGAATTATATGTAGCAAGGTACTGTCGTGGGATGTTGAAGCATGTGTGACTACTTTTTGCAAGTCGGCATGTTAAGTGTGCGAGGAAAAAAGAGAACAATTGTTAAAAATGTAACAGAGCTGTCGAGTTGTTCCCGTTACGTGACAAAATATATTGCAACGATAGATTTCTCGTAGTAGATGCTCGAATTTGAGTTGAAAGTGGTTTATTTTTGGAAAGTGCTTCATTGTCAAATGTCAGGAAAAATGCTACTCATTGGTCGCTGCAAATTGATTATAAAATTACATTTCATTAGCTTGTATAAGAGTATAAGTTATTTGATGTGCCGAAAGACATTTTCTAATATTACGACCCCTTCAAGGTTGTTTCAAGGTTGCTCAAATAGTATATGTCAACTTAATCTCTGTTACGTTAGTACGTAAAAGTAAAGTAAAAAGACTAAAGTGACCTTCAATTTAGAAAGATAATGCTACTTTAACACCTTTCATGTTGTGCGCCACTTTTTATTCAGGTCGTTTGATACTTCGAGCATAAAAATACACTGTAAAACATTTCATAGCAACCGCTTCTGATTTATACTTTCATATCGCCAATACATCATTTTACTGGTCATGCAAGGAATGTAGCTTCAAAACTACGTAATTCAAAGACAATATTGTACCAAAATGAATTCATAATAATCCTTCGACTGCACCGATCAAAAAAATATGGCGCGATATTTGAATGCCCATCATTAAAGCTGGCTGGCACGCGTCATATACTGAAACAAAACTGTGATTGAAGCGCATTACTAATAAAATTCTGTAAGATCTATCAGAGCGCCATTTATATTGATGAATCCATGAGATCGTAGACAAAGAAAGCGCATGGAAAGAATTCACTTGATAAGTGATTTGCTAAGATTCTTAACGGATGCAGACGTTCTTCGTCCTCACAAAAGGGCCGATACGATGGGAATAACGTAAATCTCCCCTCACTCTGTACCTCATACCGAGTGACTTTTTAAATTTCTTCAGCATGTCTTTTGCAGTTAGAGGGTTAAAAAGAAATGTGTGACAGTTCGCAGGTTAAGCAATGCCACGCGTTAATCCAGAACGCATTTAAATATTGGACTGAAAAACAGGAAGGAAAGGAAAAAACGAGCGGAAACAGAATGGAAATTTCAACGTTATGGACGCGCACGATCGTCGCAATATCGAATCGAACTGTACGTGGATTCAATGCACGCAAGCAGGTGCAGAACCGTGCACAGTTTGTACACCGCAATTTTTGTCGTTGCATTAACACGAGGGAAAAACAACTACCGCGGAGCTGTTTCGTTTTCATGCGCGTCTCTCACCTTTTCGCGGTTTTGCGTGCCAGTGTGCGCGAATGCATACGGTATATGCGGCGGTATTTCATTTCTACGAATAAAAATCGAATGCCATTCGACGACCGTTAACCGATAGACGCGGCGAACGTTTGTCGTTACAAGTTTATTGAAAACAATTAGAGGGACCCTCGGTAACGTTGAAACGATGCAATTGGAAATTCATGTTTTTTTACAGTTATCACGATCCTTTGCACTCGCATTTCGCGCGGACTGATACGTGTTTTCTCTCGTAATGCATTGGGATGTTTGACGGAATTTGTGGAGTACTTTGATGGTCAAAACACGAATTTTTAGGATTGAGGAATTAGTGGTTGTGGTTTGTAAAGAATTTAGAGTATCTGGGAAATTGGTTAGAAATATAAGGTGTACGTAAATGATATATCTTTCTCTTCACTTCGTGGAACCGTTGATCTTATCACGTTATTTGTAAATTGTTCAGAAACTTATAGTAATTTGAGAATAGTCTAAAAATGTGATAAATAAGTGATGCATCTTGTTTCCTGATTTTGCTATCGAAGTCTTGGAGAAACGCATGTTTATATGTCACCTTTTCACCTACGGTCTCACTTCCTGTTTATATACGATATTTAAAGAGGTTTGCAATAATTTCAAAATATACTATTCCCTTAAATGATTTTTTTTTCTCTGAACTAATTATGAATCTTTTATTCTACGGTCTCCTTCGTGGCTGTGTATGCTATAGTTAAGCATAAAATTATTATGATAAGAACTGAGCAGTAGCTTATTCGACAATTTGATGTTCCCATGTTCCATTGATTACTAAAATTTGACAATTTTTATAAAATTCCATATTTCGTTTAATTTTCTACGTGGCGAGCGCTACCTACTGTTATAAAGCATTTCTACATTAACATAAAAATGCGCGATCTCCATCTTTGCACATTTACATTTCTATTAACTCCTTGCCTTACCATTTCTTTTGTAATTAATTGAGCAATAATTTCGAATTTATTGTTGCAGTAAAAATCTATCCCCGTGTTTTGACATACCGTAAAACATAAAGCAGTATCAATAGCATAGAAATACTGTGATCGTATCCTGATTCACTGATACTTTTAATTCAATACTCTTTGGAAATATTCTAAATTTCCTATTTCTTTATCGCGCCACGAGTGTCACTGGCTACTGCATAGCAAGAGAATAAAGTACTATTACGAAAAGTGCAAGTTTACGATCTCATCGTTCAACAAGATAATCCGAGTCGAAAAGTTCAGCCTAAAAAGAAACTTCAAATTCTAGATTCTTTTGATTTCTCATTTGTTGCTTAATTATGTATACCATTTTGAACCTCAAAATCCTCAACTAGTGTGTCTACGCGCCTCAAAGTCCTGTAAATATGATTTTTAGGAGTTATATGGACTGATCAGGTAAAATTTTTATTCCAATTTAATCTGACATCCCTAAAAATATTTCAGAAGTTCCAAGTCTGTCGACTCATATTCTAAAAAGAGGGCTTTCAGGAACAAGTAGGAAGTAAATTATCATTTTATTCCATATAAATTCTAAATCTCCTAAAATCAAATTAATTTTTAGTATATTGAGAATTTTTTTGGACCTAGATCATTCCACTCCAATTCCAATCCAATTCTAAAACTCCCCATTATAGAATGTATGGCTTAATATTAGGCTTATTGTTAGATTAATTTTCTAAATAAGAATGCTGAGGATTATTTTGGGCTGTATGAAGCCTAAATTGATCCTAAACTAGGCAAAACTGCCAAAAATTAACAAGTTTAGGGCGATTCTGGAATTAAAATTTTCATTCTTTTATATGTAACATATTTTTCTATATTCAGCCTAAATATCCTAAGTTATTTGGTAATTTAGGAGGATCTTGGGCTTAAAATTTTCGACTCGGGAATTGTCTCATAATCTTCCAATCGGATCACCATATCGAATTCTTCGAACATCGTCCTTTAGAACAAGCTCGGCTCATTTCGTTGATTGAAAAGCACCAAACCTACCCAAAAGCGTCCACGGTGCTCGAAGAGTTAACGTTTAACTTTGCTCGGGACGTTGCGAACGTAGTTAGAAAGAGAGTCCTTCCGAGCACAATCGAGTTCCGTGCAAACGGTTTCCCGATTCCCATTAATTCACCTTTGATCGGGGGCTGCTAACGAAATCCTTGAAGCGAGACGCGTGTCTCTGATTTAGCTACTCCAGAGACCGGTAATTTTCTCTTTCATCGTTGTACCTCGCTTTTCACGCGGATGCGCGTACATATTCCCACTGGGAGATGCACTCCCGTGTTTGTAGATATCGCGGCCTGACAGAGGGAGATTGCGGAGAGAAGCACCTAGAGAAACGAACAAAGACAGAGACAAAATGACTACAACCGAGAAATCAAGAGAGAAGGAAACACCAGTGGATTAGGACAACTAGAGGATAGAGAACAAGCAGGATTAGAGGAAAGAGATAAATATAGAATACTTCGGATGAAGAGGAGAAAGACGATAATATAGAGACCGAGAATCGCACCAGTTTAGTATAGAGAAACCTCGACAAGATAGATAGAAATAGTAAAACCCAGAGAGACAGAGATAGACGATAAAAGCAACGGCACAGTCTACGACAGAATACTACCTACCAAGAGAAATAACGAGAGATAGAGACAAACAGAGAGAGAGACAGAAACAGAGATGAGCGGCATACTGGCGCGTTTATTAGTGTCCAATTGTGACGAGAGAGGTGCGGGGAAACACGAAAGCGAGCGCGCGAACTCGCTCATTTGCGTGCCTGTTAATTTGCCACGTTTGTGCGAGGAGCGGGCCGCGCCGCCGCGTCATACCATGGCACGTAGGTAGGGTCGTCGACGGACAGAGAGAAAATTAGCGCTTCGAGCGTGGGTGCCTGACCGGCTGGTTTGCTGGCTGGCTGGCTTACTGGCTGGCTCGGTGGCTGACTCGGTGGCTGACTGGCCCGGTACGAGAGAGCTGGCTTTGCCTGGCCCACCTTGCCTCTCTTAACCCGCACGTCCGCGCGGCCACGCAAAGCGAGCGCGGGTATGTACCTACGTGCGTGTCGGTCCGCGTATCAACGCCTGGGTGGTCCCCTCTCCCTCGTGCTCGACAAAAATTCAACGACGTTTCGTTCGTTTTTTTTTCTACCCTCTGCAGAGAACTGGAGAGACTCGCTGCGACCGATGTCCCGTGAAAGGTAAATTTTTCCGGTGGATGTAGGAAGGGGAGGGATACGTTAATTGTTGGGATTCGTTAAATGGTGGAGAGGAGAGGAACCAGATTGAAGGGGAAGTTTTGAAATAACTGGAGAATGGTATTACCTTTCGTTCTGGAAAGATTGGTGGGTTACGCTGAATTAAGCGATTAAGCGTATCATTTGAAGAGTTTTGAACGTTGGGTTTAGTAATGACGGATGCTTGGAAGATTGATCTGTAGTATCGAAAATAGAAACATGGAAGTAATGCTTCTAGTATCGATGGATAGGATGTTATGTGTGATCGTATACGGTAAAACGTTTTGTGATTGTGAAGGAGATGTAATTTTCCCAGGATCGTAATATTCGAAACCATTGGACAATAATTTTTCTTCTTCTATTGAGTTATATACATTTCTTTCATTACTTCTTGCAGTGTATTAGCAATTCGACAATCATCTCTACAATCCGTTATCGTTAAGTAACATCAGGAGATAACGAATTAATCATTTTTCCGTCTAAGAACGATCTTACGCGAGGGAATTATCGCATTTTCCCACTGAAGCGTACACTACAGGAAATTGAATGCAGCACCCTAGGCGTTAGCGGAAGTGGCGGTTTCCTCTGCTTTTCTCGGTTGCCCGCGCATCTTACGCCACTCTACAGAATAGCACGTGCAATGTGCAATTAAGACCAACATAAAAAGCCTCTCTATTCGTCAACGTCCACAATATCATGCCTCTTTCCCACGAACATGAAATTGATCACTTTGATCTACACATAACAAATGATTCTACTCCCATCAGAATTACCATCTTGATCTCACTTTGATCAACTCCCAACGAAAGGATCAATCCGCAACGAATGTTTCTCAACACCTATATACGGATTCGTAGCTGCGAAAAGGTTAAGACGAACGCGACGTCGCACCAAAGCTGGATTACGATCGACCGACATGGCGCTGCACCCGCTCGAAGCCAGCGAGCGTAGCAAGCCCGTTATTGACGCTCCGCTCGCGGTAATCGCGTTACCGGCTTTCGCAGAAAATAGTGCTTCTGCAAAATAAAACCTCGCCGACGGAAGGTTCGAAGGGTGCGATCGATTGAGTCGTTATATACCACGCTCGCCGATCGGCGAGGCAACTTTGCTCGTTAATCCTCTTTACTCCCGAGTAAACTCTTCTCTTGTAAACGATTAAAGCAAAACACGAAAGAACTGCTGGCTGGCTACCTGGAGTAACGCTGATGGCGACGGAAACGACAGACACGCGAGCGTATCGCAACGAATAGATGAAAATGAGTGCGCGAGAGGATAAATAAAGCCGCTGGCGGCGCGCGACCCATGGCTGGCCGCTCGTCCCGTTTCTCCCCCGGACTGAATTAACCGTAATAACTGATGCATTTAGCCGCGATATTCAAAACTCGTGCACGAAATACCGTCGGCGCTTGGCCACCCTTCGTCCCGTTTCACCTCCGCCTTCTCTTCTGTCGGTCCTGCCGCGCCGCATATCATTACCATGCAAATACGCTTGGCGTGCGGCAAAGCCCGTGTAAAATCCCCCTACCATTTCCCATAGTCTCTTTCTCGCTCTCACTTTCGCACATTCTCGCTCTCTTACTCCCTATTGCGCGCGATACGTCTCCTCTTTTCGCTCGCTCGGAACGTTCTCGCCTTTCTCCTCTGACCCCGGCGTTGTCGGCTACTCTCTTCCCCTCTTCGCACCAGGTACCCGGTCACATATGCAAAACGTGCCACTATTATAATAACATTACGCCGATGAACCTTCCATTGAATACGCGCTTCGCGAGCGTGGATTGCATCGCTAATTATGTGGCCCGAGTGGCGCGATTCGCACGACTCGTGCTTTTCACCCTCTCCTGTATTCTCTGCTTTAGCAAGGGCGTTGCCGAGTTCCGTTCGCCTTTTTGTTATGCTCTTTTTTTCCCTCTCTCTTTCTCTTTTGTTAATGCATCTGTTAGTCTTTTCTTCTCTGTTACTTCTCCCTTTCTGTTTCACTCTCTCTATCTGTCTATCTATTTCATCCGACACGCGACCATCGCGCTTGCCGCAATTTGTTTTCCGTGAAAATCGCCAAACGGGAGCGCGTCCGACCGGGGTAACGCGGACACTCGCTCGCGTGGAGACCGGTGGCTTTTTTTTATCGGCGAAATAGTGTCGTAATTTTCGCTACACGATCCGCCGCGTTCCGACTAAATATTGTTGATGCCGGCTGTCTCTCTTTTTCTCCCTTGTCGGCATGCCGCTGACACGTTTATGGGACGCGACTGATGGTCGGTGGGAAATTCGCGTTTCGTATTTTCGACGATGATTTTACGCTCGTTTTTTTCGAATTCCGGGCGGAAAAGTTGCCACTAAATGCTTCGGTGTATTGTGTTTAAAGTAAATATCAGAGATACTACGATTCTTGTCAAGAAGTCAGTGTTATCGTAAAGTGCAATCTTTTTAGTTTGTTTCATCGAACCTTGGAATTGCATTCGAGTTTTATTCCCCGCTTTAACTTCAATTGTAACAGAGTAGTCGTTAGTATATGAAGCTATTTTTTTCAGGGCTTACGTAAGCAACTAATTTCCTTGGATGTTCTTGGTAGAGAGCTTACATGCATTTTAATATTTTGCGCTGCTTTGATGATATAAGTTGCATGCAGAAAATATTATTGCAATCTGTTTTAGAATTGCTGGAATAAAGTCGAGTGGAAAGATTGTAGGGCTATGTGATCAGAATGAAAAAGGCTGATTTTCTTCAGACGTACTTTCGGTTTTTATAACCTCATGAAAATTAATTTCATTTCTTCTTCCATTGTCTTTGGGAAATTTGTTCTATATTATCTTTTAATGTATCACAGTTTCGATGGTTCTAAAAGTCCGCCAAAACGGAAGGGTTCGCACGAAATGACCATAGCAGTTAAAGCCGAAAAATATAGAACAACCTATTACTGGAAACAGTCACGCATGCTAATCAGATTGCGCGATCGCGTGCGAAGTAAGTACTTTTCTTACCGTTTTGTAGTCCAGTAGTAAATAATTTCTACATTTTCAAGTTAGCCCTTAATTCTTTTCTATTCTTTAGCTTCAATGTGCGTCTAACTACAACAATGAAATTTACGTTTCACTAATCGTATTATACTGTTACTCATGACACTTTAAAATAAAAACCTTGTTATTACTTTAAATTTTAAGTCGCAGAATTTTCACAATATATATTGAACTTCATGTGCACATTTTCAAGGATCTTTCGAACAATTCTGCAGTCTTATCTTGAACTACACTCGACATAGTGTTTCGATACTTTCAACTTAAAAACTTGACAATTATTCCTTATCTTTCCCCAATCATCAAGCATTACTTCCACTTATTGTTACAGTCGCTTAAAAGTGAGTAACATTAATTTACAAAATTTCTCTAAATTCATTTTACATACCGATACAAAATTGAAAAGTAAACCAGACTGTAAAACATCAACGAACAGTATTATGAATTTTCCTCATCTCCCCCATAAAAACAATAACAAGCACGTACCTTGAAATGAGACCCCGATCTTCCATAAGAACGGTAGCAGCTTCGTAACGTCCATTTTTCACGACATATCAGGTTGCTTGGAATGAACCAACGACGTATTTATTATCGAGTATCACTTTTTATTAATTGTCTTCTCCCTCTCTCATCCGATTCAGTTATTTTCTAACCCTGAGGATATTTACACATTTCTCGCTCTCACCGTCTCGCATTTAAGGGACGTAGAAAAATATGACGGTTCACTTAAAGGCTGATATACATGTATATATATGTATATATATACAAAATGTACAGGTAAGACGCGAAGACGCAATACATCGTCTTTCGTTATCGTGTTAATCGATGCACGATCTCGCCTCTAAATGGCGATCACGCACGACGAGCCGAACCAACCAAAGACATCGTCATCACCGTTTTTAAACGATTAATCGCGAAAATCCATCGATTCGAATAAAATACTGATTATCAGTCAGGAACGTATGCGTTCTCGTAAAACTCAAGCGAATGAATTCTACCACTCCGTTTTACCGCTATCGAGCATCTCGATACTTTACCCATCTCGTTTAACGAGTCACGGAGTATATGTATCTCAAGATCGTCTTCACGATTGGCTCTATACCACGGCAACACGAAATCAGATCCCGTCGAAGTCGCGGATTTCCGGCGAGCGGTTCGCTCTGCTCGTCCTTGCACGGACCCTCTTACGCAAGAGTAACAACAACAACAATAATAACAAGAACAATGGCAACAACGTCGCTCGTAATAACGTAGAAGAACTATGTACATGTACGTTCGTAAGAATTTCGCCGGGCAATTGGATTCTCGTGCCGGTTTCGTTCAGTATATGACCTCGTAGACGGTTGCCTTCTTGTCACCGGAACCGGTAACGATGTATTTGTCGTCCGCGGATATGTCGCAGCTCAGCACCGATGACGATTCGTTTGACTGTAAGCAGACAGAAGATACGTCCTGTTGAGGAAGGGGTTATAGTTTTTTACGCTGATGGTGAACTTTCGAACTGGTTGAACTAGCGAACTGGTTGAACTAGCGAAATTAAAGGTCTTTTTTGAGTGAGTGTGTTTGGATCCGTGATTTTTTTAGGAATGAAACTGTTTTTTGTTGTTCTTGGTATATCAGGTAGCGAGGATTTAAATCTTGGTTGATATGAGATGCTTGTTTTGTTGCAAAGTTTCGCTCAGTTTTTGGTAAAAGGTGTTTGTTAATATAGTGTGAAGTTTCTTATATGATTGCGTTTGTTTGTCTGATGGATAGTTAAGACTTTTTGCTGGATTTGTGGTATTTTAACACATTGTTAACCAGCAGTTTTACTGAAAAATTATCTCATGACATCTCATGAATTAAATGTGCAAGTGAAACAATATGAATAAACTTTAATAAATTCTATTTGTTATTGAACGTTTATTATGTCTTTCTCAACAATATAAATAAACTTTAATAAATTTTATTTAGTATTTCTTTTTTATATGATAAATAGTGTAACAATCACCTACGTGTAATAAACACATCAGCTTCTACAACCATATCTAATCTAGTGTTATTTTTTCTTTGATGATGAAATTTTATACACTACTTGGATTTGTTAAATTTTGCAACAAATAGGGCAACAAGACGGATCTGATAAGTGAAAAGCACGGTTTGATCATGTTGACCAACAATCGCGTTATATGATTATCAATAAGAGAGGAGAACCACCATACAAAAAAAAACACATCACGAGTTAGCTCGTCATCGGTCAACAATGTGTTAACAGTAACCACAATTTAAATGTATAATACTTCGTCAATTACATTAGGTTATCGAAGGACGTCATATGACGTTCCCGGTCAACAATGTGTTAATTACTTGAGGTTCAATTCTTAAGTGTTGTAGGATGTTTGTAAAATAGTTTGAAAATTTCGCTTATCCCTTGGTAGGGGATAATCATCAAAAGGTTTTCCTATATGATTGAGTCTGTTTCTTCAAAGTTTCATAGGTTCATTCATCAATTAGAAATTCAAAAGTATATATACTACATTTTTTTATATCTATTCGTAGATGGGATTTCCTTTTCTGTAATACTGGTAATAGAAAATTTGTATCTTTCATCGTGAGATTAATTGTGACGCTGTTTAAAATACAGGTAGAATAAATTACTTATGACTTTCGCATTTTCCTTCTAATCAGATTCTATCACGAATGGCAGTGATGGAAAAAAATGTATAATTGATGAACTGCACAATTACTTGTAACATCAATTAGTAATAATTAGTTTCCGTATTCAGTATTCAAGCTCGGTGTTTAATAAACCAGTTAATCGAGGGTTAGGTCAGGAACGACAAGTGGTGTTTCGTCACAGTTAAATCGACAGTTATCGAACAGTTTTGTGTTTTTCTGACTCGTATTTTCGGAAATTTGGGTAGAAGAGTTTATCAAAATAGCAGTTCAGGTTTCAAGTTTTATGGGTTATCTGCGATTTTAGTTGTCACAAGTTGCGTAATTCACCACTCGACGAAAACAAACGAACTTTTATCTATAATTAGTGGTATGTCAGTGAAGACTTGAAAGCGATTACAAATCGGAGTCCTCAAGAAATTGTGCGTGTCACGGTTCTTCACTTTAATGAGTAATTCCAGACTTCTTAAAATCAGACGACGCAATTTTGACTGAGATTGCAGCAGATTCAGACTCACAAAGTGCAAGCTTGTTTTAAAATAATTTTCTCTTCACTTTGGAGCTCTGGCGATTTTTTTTTATTAACTATCGATTATGTTAAATAATCAACAAACTTTTGCTATGTTGATCTGTTTCATACGTTTACTGTCATACAAAAAATACAATTCTCACAAAATATTTACTACCCATGCGAGCATATTTTCATCAAAAGTACATTATCCGTGAAAAAATCATTTTCATCTCTACCACAGTCTAGATTAATTCAATCTCTGTCAATTAAAATCTTTAACATCTGAGCAGAATGAAAAATTATCGATTTATCCCATCTCGCTAAAAATGAAAATTGTAGAACAAGGTTTCTATAATGAACACGTTATTCAAACAAGGAACAAAAATTTGTTTAAAATAAATTTGTCCCCTCTTTACTTCAAGTCACGATACACTCCAGCATTCTTCAAGAATCACGTATTCTTAGAGAAATCAATGTCCTTCACAAAATTTTGCAGAACTATTGCAAAGTATAAAAAGAGGGCTGTATCTGGACCAGCTGTAGCATCGTGCGACTAGTTCTGCCCAAGCTGGAAGCCGTGTCATTTGCTTTTGCCCTAAGAGGCTCGCAAAAGTACTCGGTTCGCAAGGGTCTTGGATAACTCGAGTGGTACTCTTGTCGGTACTCAGTGGTTCCGCGGTCGTCCGACAAACGAACGGTACCAAGTTCGAGTCCCTGTCCAGAAGTTGTTCCTCGCGACCCGATTATTTTTTCAACGTATATAGACGGTAGAAATAAGACTCAGATTAGACAACTTTCGTTGATATTTACAGAAAAAATTGTAGTCTAGAATTACTGAAGTGGAGATAATTCTGTGGAACCACTGCAAATGTTACGTTTTATATATTAAAAATAGTATCACAAAACGCGCCATTTTGCATCAACCGATGATAAAATTGTGTCGAACTAACCAAATTCTACATAATTTCATTTAAATCCCACGCAGTTCATTCGAGTCTCAGATAATTTTCAATCAGTAACTTGTCAATTTTATCACGCTGAACGCCACGGCATTTCGGTAGTTCCATCATTTTTACCGAAGTGAAAGTTTTTCTATTAAAATCACATCTTTACAAAGCAGAAAACTTAAAGACACAAATATTAGGTTGTTCGGAAAGTAATTTCGTTTTTTCCCGACGGAGGACATAATTATATTTTTTTCACAATTAACTTCACACTTAATTCGCATTGCTATTATATATTTTGACAGTTGATATAGCAACGCTTGTTTGTGAAAAAATTTGTTTGATTCTACACAATAGTTTTTCTTTGGTGCTCTATTAAAGATGGAAAGTCGAAAGCAACATTTTCGCCATATTTGACTTTTTTAGTATCGAAACGGTAAAAATGCTGTTCAAGCAAGAAAAAAATTATTCTATTTTTATGGGGAAGACGCATTAACATAACGCCGGTGCCAAAACTGGATTGCAAAATTTTTTGAACGGCAAAACCTTTACTTCGAATGAGGACGTCAAAAAAGGCTTTGATTTTTTTGCCAGCAAAGATCAAAACTTTTATGAACGTCGAATCATACTACTGCCAGAAAGATGACAAAAGGTATTAGAACAAAATGGAGAATATATAATTCAGTGACATATTTATGGACTACAAGAAAATCGTCTTTCATTCTCGCCGAAAAAAACGAAATTACTTTCCGAACAACCCAATAGATATAGAGTCAGCTAGAATTATTGGATGTATTAGAAAATTCGTAAACGTTATAATTTAAAAGTTATATAACATTTCATTAAATTCAATAACACTAGTCAACGATGACCTCAATGGCGTTCAACGTCTTAACACCTCAATGTTCAACTCCATCCCCAATAAAATAAATAAATGCAAAAATTTCTAACCAGGAATATCGATGCTCCGTAAGGTGTCCTCCAAGCGCTCAGAAGGTTGTCCTTGCCCGTAGACACGAACCACTTTCCACACGATGCAAATCTCAAGGATAGGACGCAGGACTCGTGTAAATGGAGTTGATATTTGTCCGGTTTGGTGGCGTGAAGAACCTCGACGTTGGAGTTTTCCATTCCCACTGCCAGCCATTCTCCCGTGGGACAATAGCCCAAGGAGAATATTTGTGACGTGAAATCGTGTTGTTGAAGTTGCCTACCCTCCCTGAGGTCCCAAGAGCGCACAGTATTGTCCAATCCTCCCGTCCAGAGTTTCGAGCCATCGGCAGAGATGTCGATGCAGGACGCGCCGTCTGTGTGACCTTGGAACTGTCTGACTAAAGTCTGGTTCTGAAGGTCCCAAACGGCAATGTTTCCGTCGCTGCAGCAACTGAAGCAGACCTTCGAGTCCGGGGAAATTGCTAAAGCATAGCATGCAGGTGCTGCAGAAGTCAGTTCAGCCTTGATCCTCGGTGTTGGACTCGCAAGGTCCCAGATGCTCAACTGACTCGCTTCACCACCGACAATCAGCGTCCTGCCGTCTGGTAGCAGTTTCACTGACCTGCGTTATGTGCAACGTTTTCCATTTAACATTCTCTATTTTGGAGGTTGAGGAAGAATATTTGAGGACGAAATGGCTAATAGGGTGAAATTGATCGTTGGCGAGTGTATTTGTTTGAGGTATATGGGTACTTCAACCCTCTATGGTCTGAATTCTTTGTGATATCCGAAAATCAGTTTCATAAAATCACAATTAGAAAATGATAAAAATAATATTTTAAATAATGAATTAAAACTGAATTTTACATATTAAATTGCAAAGAATTTCATGATCTTCATGATCTAAATTATAATATTTGACAAAGTTGAAAATTTCACTTTGAGGCGTAGAAGCTTAAACGTGCCTTGCGTTACCTCAAAGTCATAGGGGCTCATAGAGGGTTAAATACATGTTGCGTTGGAGACATCTGTTAAAATTTTTGAGTATCTTTAGATAATTGGAGGGTTGACGTTATTTTTTAATGCTCCGCAGAGAGATTGGCCACTCTAACTACAGAATTTTCACAAACTTGGTAGGCACTTGCAATCATTACCATTATTAAATAACGGGCCGAAAGATATTTTCAATATAAAAGACTTACACTTTGATTTTAACACTAAACCTACCAAGGCGGTCATAATGACCGGTTCGCAATTTTTTCGAAAAACTACCTAAATTGATAGGGGAACCGTGAGTAAAAATTCTACTTCTACCATATAAAGCCTAAATTAGTTAATTAACTAATCCTTTCACTTCTTGATTTATCTTTTTCCGAAGTACTTGTTCAATAAATTTAAATTTTAGTAGATATAACGTCGGTAGTTTTAGTGTTAACACCTTGTCTACGATACCGAGGGAGACTTACGTAGTAGAAAGAGAAATACAACAGTTTCAGAATTTCTAACATTTTTATAGTATTCGTAGTAAATTAGCAATACGCGGTGCCATAACTACTTCTATATCATGAATATCTCAAAAGATCAAAGATCATCTCCAGAATCAAAAGTCTCGAAGACTTAGAAATAGGAAAAAGTAACTGGAAACTTTTCCTTCTGTCACTTTATACCAACTATGGCATACACTGTCTAAAAAGAAATCTTAGCCAGCCAAGTGGTTAATTAAAAAAATTACTTTCGACTTTTGAGTTTAAGAAAAACAAATTGTGGGGGAATTTAACTGTCTCATATCACGGAATATTAGTCGTGTAAGTAGGATTATGGGTAACCTTCGTCTTAAAATGCATACAATTCGCGGATGTACCGTAACAGCGACGTACGACAGATAATATTACACAGTGTCACCGCTACTACGATATTATTAGACATCTGTGTCTCGCGAATAGAATATTCAATTTCGACGCGCTCATGCAAATATCTCATGTACACGCAACTTTTCTTCGACAGAGTGGCCATTGATTTTCAACTATGAACTTACAAGATCTCAAACGTGTGAATATTGCTAATATTACACATAATTCTGACAATTACGGAAATCATTGTAAAAGCATATTTAATTGTTTTCATTCCTTTTTTTAAGTAACTTTTTAGCGGAAATTCTTGAGGATATTAGGAGAAATCTGTCAAAAAATATTAAAAATCATTTACTTTGAATGTCCATTTAAATTTAGTGCTGAATTCAATAGCATTCATCGCCAGTGAAAGTCGTGGCATTCAACGTGTTAAACTAAAAATTACCTTGTCAACAATTTTTCTTTATAAGGCTAATAAAAAAACAGCAATGCAAACATGAATAATAGACCGGAGAACCACTGACCTGATGTAGTTATCACGCTGCAAACAGTCGAGCTGAGACACAGGCTTGCTGCTTGCCATGCCGCCCTGTCCGATGTCCCAGACCTTGACGCATCCCTTGCCGCCAGTGTAAACGTATTTCGTCGGATTCGAGATCGTCACGGCGCACACGACCTCTCCGTGACTGAGGGTATTAATTTGGCGCGCATGACGCGGTATCCCTGGTCCGATCAGTGCATCCGGCGGAAAGGGCACTGGCTGCATCTTGCCTTCGCTCGACACGTGGAAGCTGTATCCACTGAAAGATACAATGAAAATATATGTTACTGTGAGCAGAAAAGTTGGCGCTTAAAATAAGGAGTGTTGTGCAATTTGGTGTGCATACGCGCAATGGAATATATGAGAGATTGTAAGTTGATGAATAAAGAAATAAATATTGAAACTGTTGGAAAATGTAATCACCAACCTCTTGAATTTTTGAATTATGTTACGTTTAAGATTAGTGCCATCTACACGCAATTTCTCTTTTGTTCTCGTGTTAGGCGTGCGCCCTGGCTTCCTTCGAGTGGATTGTTCTGTTCCGGTGTTAGTATCGTATCGGTAGTATTGTAATACGTATAGTACAAAATGTAACCAGTAAGTAATTTTTCCAAAATAAATATATGTATTCTTTTCCAACAAAAGTGGATAGTCGACTTATTTCGTACACGCCAATTATACAAACTCTAACAGAAACTATCGAGCTAGTTATAATAATTGATTACCAATTTTGCCCAAAAATTCGCAAAGGGTCTAGCCGAATAAGGGGGTCAAAAGTGCCCTTGAGCCGATTTTATTCGACGATGGGTCATTCGATAGGTGATGATGAAAAACCATTGCACACAAATTTTTAATCCGATACCTTCACCGGGAGGGTAGTTATAGGGTAAAATCGAAAAATCAGTTTTTGCCTCATTTTCCCCAATTAATGTGGTGCAAAAATTCCAAAAAAATTCTAACACATTCTAAACATGAATGTACAGGTTAGGGATTTTTTTCAGATTTTTCCTTTGCAAGTTCCACTCACGAAAAATGAAAAACCCCCAAAAAAATTTTTAAACATCGATTTCGTATTGAAATCTTCCGAGCACAACTTTTTCCTTTTTACAGTAGTTGCATAATGTTATCATTGTTATACCCTAATTTTTTCAGATTTTTTGAGTACGGTGCATCACGGTCGGAAAAATCAAAAACCGATTGCTGGGACACATTTTGGGCTGAAACTCGCCCATTATCTGCCATTCTTGAATGATTTTAATACAGTATGTTCATATTGTGACCTTCAATGTTTCTGCATAGAAATATGTAGATGTTAAAGAACAATATCGGGATAATTAAATAAATTGCTGATTGTATGGTCTTTATAACCTAGAATTTGAACCGTTCTTTCAAAAGCATTAATGGCGCAGTGGCTATGGTGTCTGCCTGTTGAATCGCTGGACACTTTTTTGTCGCGGGTTCGAATCTCCATGTGGGACTTAAGTTTTTTTCTGCCATTTTTTTTTTTTTTATTAAAGACAACAATATTCAGTAGTAGCTTTAAAACGTTTCACAGATACTTCTAAAAATAATTATACAGTATACTTATTTCTTCATCGACTCTTTCCAATCATGTCACGATTTACAATTACAAGTACTTTTTTACATTCTGTACATTGAATTTTATATTTCTTTCGTACTTAAAATATATTTTCATACATTGCAATAAACCAATATCTATGAACAATATAAAATGTTTGAAAATACTTATAATTGCAAAAACTATAAGAAAAGCATGTTTTACGATGATTTTTCTATAGGTTTTATATTGTTGAAAGGTATAACAATATCGGTGAAACATTTTAAAGCTACTACTGAATATTGTTGTCTTTAATAAAAAAAAAAAAAAATGGCAGAAAAAAACTTAAGTCCCACATGGAGATTCGAACCCGCGACAAAAAAGTGTCCAGCGATTCAACAGGCAGACACCATAGCCACTGCGCCATTAATGCTTTTGAAAGAACGGTTCAAATTCTAGGTTATAAAGACCATACAATCAGCAATTTATTTAATTATCCCGATATTGTTCTTTAACATCTACATATTTCTATGCAGAAACATTGAAGGTCACAATATGAACATACTGTATTAAAATCATTCAAGAATGGCAGATAATGGGCGAGTTTCAGCCCAAAATGTGTCCCAGAAATCGGTTTTTGATTTTTCCGACCGTGATGCACCGTACTCAAAAAATCTGAAAAAATTAGGGTATAACAATGATAACATTATGCAACTACTGTAAAAAGGAAAAAGTTGTGCTCGGAAGATTTCAATACGAAATCGATGTTTAAAAATTTTTTTTGGGGTTTTTCATTTTTCGTGAGTGGAACTTGCAAAGGAAAAATCTGAAAAAAATCCCTAACCTGTACATTCATGTTTAGAATGTGTTAGAATTTTTTTGGAATTTTTGCACCACATTAATTGGGGAAAATGAGGCAAAAACTGATTTTTCGATTTTACCCTATAACTACCCTCCCGGTGAAGGTATCGGATTAAAAATTTGTGTGCAATGGTTTTTCATCATCACCTATCGAATGACCCATCGTCGAATAAAATCGGCTCAAGGGCACTTTTGACCCCCTTATTCGGCTAGACCCTTTGAAAGAGTCATGGAGTAGATATTTTACGTCTATTTTATAAAACATAAATAACCGAATCCCTCGTCGATAGTTCTAGTGTTTATAGTAAATGCGCATGTATGAAGCCGAACGACCGGCTGAATGAAATGAAGATGTATAATATTTTAAATATATTCAGTAAAGATTGTGTTTTACGTTGTTTTCGATATTAAGTTGACAGTTTTCAGTATTTCTTTCAGAAAGATGTTACTGTTATTTTATAACTGGTCACAAGATGTGCTATGGCAACGATATATATCTACAAAGTGTCGGTACGGTTAGTATTAACAATTCTACTTTAACCGTTTGGTTCCTACGGGCTGTTACAATTAGATCATCGCTCATTTTAGCATCAATTAAATACTTTATTATACTTGGATTGTATGCACCATCATCTAAGATATGAAAGAATAAATGCTAAAACTGTTCCTTAAGAAATCATTATATAGTACAGCGGATAGTCGCTTAACAATTTCGCACCGGACTGGACATGTGCTGTCCCAATTTGAAAAATTTTCGATATTACGGCTGCGACAACATACCTATGTCCCACTTACTGAAAAACATCTAGAGCAGAAAATAACGCCAAGTTGAGCCTTCAAACTGATTCTCAATCGTTCTGAGTCCATAAATTTCTCATCTCCATCGTCTCCGATGTAATCAAACAAGCAACAACTGTTAAGGTTGCTCAGTTTTCGGCATACAAATTATTTTATCTAATAATCGCTTGGAGGAGAAATAACTGATCCCGGTAATGGGGCGCACTCGGACTGGATTTTTCGCCGTATTGAAAGGGATAAACAGATTATTATTCTAAGTGGGCGCAAGTTCGTCTTTTGTGTATTCATATTCAGTTCGTTGTAAAATATGGTACTATAGAGCCGTTTCTTTGAAAGTCTGAAAATAAAAGCGATACAAACACAAAGACTTTAATTTATTTAAAAAAAGGATTACCAATAGTGTCTCATAAAAATGGGAGAAAGAATTCACGAATTGAATAACATGTAATTTAAAAGCCAGCTGATCATTGGCGGTTACCCGCCAGTACTTTCGACATGGAACGAAGAGCAGCGTGATCGTTCTGCGTGGCACTCAAGCGGTTAAATAGCACTGTTCCATTTAATTTAATTTGGAATATGATTGTTAACACGTTCACCGATACGCATGGATTCCATAACGTCTATGCTAGACTTCCCGATCCGATCATCGATACTTTAGCTGTTAAATTCAGCTTAAATAATGCGAATCTCAAAATATCTCACATTATTGTTAAGCGATGTAGAAATATCATGTATGATGCAACTATAATATCTCAGATCATTACGCCTTTTTTTCTTGTAATGATAATACTTTCATATTATAAAGATGGTAATATTTTGGTAATATGTTATTTGGTAATATTTAAATATCTTGTAAAAAATATTACTTCAAATTAGTACGTACTACATATGTTACCACTCTTCGACCTAATTTTTCGAGATATTTGATAAAATATTTACGAAATCGATGATCATATTTTTGTTGTAGCTTTTGCGGCTCTGTTTCGTAATCGTTTTTGCTAGTAATGAAAAAGAAAAGTTTGTGGGTTATATACTTCATTGAATTAATATCCTTCAACACCAGTGTAAGATAACAATCAACGATTGGTTCGAGGCAAAACACAGTCTTTACCCTGCAAACAAACTCCCTATAGCTTCTGTTCGTCAATTTACTAATGTTCTAGAGTACTTCAGTACACATCACGACGCGAGCAAATACACAAAATTGACTTGTATCATTCCAATTTATCGAAAGTGCAGAGAGTGAACTACTTTAATAGTAATACAAAACAGAATAACACTGAAATTATACTAATTTTTCAATGTCTTTTTTATTACGAATATCCGAGGAATTAAAACACGTGGCTGCAACATTTAAACGAACAAATTTTTCTAAATATTATTACTTCTGATTTAAAGCTCATAATTTTTTCCAGAGAATTCTCAAAAATACAGCAACAGACATATTGTGAATAACATTATAAATAAAACTAATTCAGCAACCCGGGGACTCCAACGGTCAAACGAAAAATCTGCAAAAATATCTTTATGAAGCCTGTTAACCCAGCGCATTAAAGGTTAAAGTTGAACAAATTTATATAAATTTAAACCGCACCGAATAAAGTTTTTACAAACTTGAACGTCCAACATTTTGTTCATATTTGGATTTAATTAATTTCACGATATTAAAACGTAACTGGATACATCGTGCATTATGATAATGTAGACGAATTAATACGCTTAAATTCATGGAACGATAATGAAATCCAAAACGACGACAGTCAGATAGTCGGAGTACATCAGTTCTCATCTCCATCGAGTAATATATTATTTTTCAGGACGTGCACACTATCGCAGGCATTATTTTTACATCGTAAAAAAGCCTCCTATTTTTATTACACAAACAGTGTGCCTCAAGTCCCGTCACTCTTTATCTTAAACATTAATCTCGCAGGCACTGACATTTGTTTCGAAACAAAAATGCAGATAACACATCGTATTTTAACCGTCTACATCAACTACAATAAACAACGGGATCGCTGAATTTTCACAGTAAACAAAACCGTAGATAACGAGCCGTACCTCGCACGCGGTGCGAGTAAACAACGTTAACAAAAACCACATTATATCCCTAGGTATCGACGTACAATCTTTCGGTAAAATAGAAAATACCATCCGCTCGCGCGAGATTACTCGAATAACGATAAACTCTTCCGACATCAAAAACGTAATCTGCCTCACACTTTATATGTATATACATACACCGGAGAAACTTTTATTAAAGCCTGTAAGTTACTACTATCGACACGAACGTGCAAACTTATATGATTACAGGAGGTTTCTGGAATAACAGAAATTGCGAGCTCTTTATCCCGAGCTTAATTTCACCGGAAAACAACGTAGAAGAAAACAATGTCGGTTCTCCGTAATGTAGTTTTCACTTTAGAGAGAAACTCTCGCGAGGTGTTCGGCCAATTACGTGTATCGTTCTACGTCTATGATGGTGTTTAGAAATGTTTAGAAAACGTTATTAACTAATGATATTATGTTAGAATAATTGTCGAATGTGTTCACTGTCGCTCGTTGGTTATGAGAGCACGTTAAGTGACACACCGGTCCCTAGGGACCGGTCGTTGATTTTTCGTTCATTTTTATGCTGATCAATGAAAATCAAAGATTAGTTTATTACTTAGAATAGTCAGTGGCGCCTTATCGAGCCATAATTATAGATTTTAAGTAAGAAATAGAACATTTTATCAAAAATTAATGTAGTTTATTAAAACAAATTGAGAGATACCTTTCTTAAAAAAGGGCCTAAAAGTGTAGTGTCGGTCTTTAGGAGAGGGCACTTAACCCATTCAAGACGGTGCATTTTTTGGAGACTAACCAGTGATATTAATAATTTTTTCGCTTTATATTTACCATTTTGTACATTTTTGGTAGTTCTGACTTTGGATCATGCATTTTGGGGAGCAAATTGAACTCTGTACCAACTTTGATGTTTACACACTTCTAAGATACTTTGTATTTTCACGGTGTGCAATCCGTCTCGAATGGGTTAAGTGCTCTGATGATGAATTTAATTTAACCGAATTACCATACTTTTAACGTATACCATTTAATTTTAATATTCTTATAATCCCGTAGTCCTAGCAAGGAAGACCATTTTTATTCTGTCCTGGAATTACTAGTTTCAATATGTAACTGTATCTTATGCTTCTTTTTGAGAAATCTATGTGACGATAAAAATCTACAGAACTTGCGAGCCAATTAGTTGCTAGTTTTTTACATATATCACTACCTTCCAATTTGATTCTGCACTTTACCTAATATTTACCTACTCCAGAAAATGTCAACAGCATTTATCAATCTTAACGTAACATCGAAAAGAATAAATAAGCTACCTGTAAAATTGTCTGACACTACCTCACGAGTATTATTCTTAATCCTCTTACAAATCACATATAAAATATCATCCACCCAACATATTTCTTCCCCAAGCAAAAAATCTCAAAATAAATACAGCATCACGTAAAAAGAAAATACGAAAATTAATGAAAAGTTTAAAAAATAAGAAACCTTCATGTTCACCAACACGTCTCTCCAAATTGAACACCGCCTAACAATACAGAAATCTTAACAATCGCTCAGCCAAAATCAACAGTCTACCAAACGCCAACCGAGAGTGCAATTTCAATACGCTAATCACCAAAGTCATTTGAAAGGGTCCCAAGTATACAAAACGAGAGCTCCTCGATATCTCGAGGGTTATACTTACGGCTTGCCTCCATGTACTCCAACGGATCCCATGGGGGCTCTCATGGCCGCATGGGGATCGTAGAGCTGCTGAAGCGAAGGTGGTGCTCTAGGCGCCGCGTAACCGTTATAGCCCATCATGTCGACATGAGGATGTTGGCCAGCCGGTGGCAGGTGGTGTGGTGGCGGCCCTGGAGGATAATGTGGCGGATAGCCGCTTGGTACACCAGGAGGCGGTGGTCCTTGAAGTAGTTTCGACGATCCGGAAGGTTTTAAACCTCCACCCGCCGAGCCAGATGTAGGAGTCAAGGGTTTTGAGATCGGAGTCGTGGGTTTTTCTCGGTCCTCCATCTTTTTTGCAGATGGTGTGCTTGCGTTGCTGCTGGTACCGCTTCTTGGAGAATGCGGAGGAACGTCCTTTTTCGTCTGCACGCTGGTACCCATTGTTGGGACGACTTTGTCGAGGCCGTTTTCGCGAGGGGATGTTGTGCCATTTACTACTGGACTCGTTGGACCCTCGCTTGCATCGTCCACCACTAAATCCTGGTCGCTTTTCTCACCGTCGCTCTGTCGAGTTTAACGATTCGCGTTCAGATAATCGGCTTGATTGCGCGACCGCTTTAACTTGGATATTGAAGGTGACGGAAAAGCAATGAGAAGAGGCAATGCATGATGTGGTGAATGTCGATTCATTGACTTACTTCAGATTCTTTTTATAGAGTCTTTTAGGCGAATGAATTGATACATTTTTGATAGAATGAATGGTATGGAGAAATATTTTAGTTGAAAGATGTATTGAACGGTGTATTTTTCCTTTTGTGAGTGGAAGGACCGACACGTGATGAGGCAATGGTTTGAAATGTATTCCAGGGAACGATTAAAATGAGATGTTCTGTGCATGTTGTTTACGATAGAGCAGTAATGAATAAAAGTAACAATCCAAATTTAATGACGAGATTCAAAATCCTTTTACAGTCATGACAAAGTGAAAAGCTTATTTTATTTTATTTTTGAATTAATGCAAGTAAAATTAAAGCTCAGTCGAGGAATTGTTAACGAGTTCTATTTTTAGTGTTATTAAGTTTGTCTTTTCTTTTAATACTGTTACGGATATGTTTTAATCACTTATACAATTTTTCTTGGAGCTTTTGAAATATCATGGAATTTCAGAATTCATATTTTGCAACGGAGAACTTGTTGAAAAAATTTCTGTTTTTCTACTTTGGAAGGATCTACATGTTACCTGTAAAAGGATTTTAATCGTCTATCTATCAAAACCGACTGTAACAATGCAGCATGAAGAGTGCCAATTAACGCGATTGGGATTCTCACTTTTACATTATGATTCAAAATTTTATCCGGAAAATATGATGATTCCGTGTCCATTTGTTACTAATACGTTTCGCTCTTCGCAACTTGTACAAATAATAAAAATCTGAAATTGTAATGCACATCCGAACTGCCATGTAATGCTCCCTAGTTTGAATCCTCGCCAAACCATAATAAAAAGTTATCACAATTCAAACCAAAATACAGAGCAAAGAAAGCAAAAGAATCTCAATTTTGCCAAACGAAATTAAAGAACCAAAGATATCTAATCAGAAATAGAAACCCTATCGTTCCCTCGACATTCACCTACCAACTGCAATTTAAGTATAATATAGACACTTTGAAAATAAATTTAACCCCTTCATTCAGCAAAAACCCCATGTAAACTTCCATGTAATGCTATTTAGTTCGAATCTCCATCAAACTATTATAAAGAACATAAAAATTTAAAACAAAATATAGAACAAAGAAAGTAAAGGAATCTCAATTTTGTCAAATCAAATTAAACAACCGATAATATTTAATCAGAAATAGAAACCCGATAGTTCCCCTGACAGTGAAAATTTACCATCCACAATTTAATTGTAATGTAAACACTTTGAAAAAAATTCCCATAAGAAATGTCCAAATATCCAAGTTAAAGCGTAAACGTCAAATATTCAATTTCTACAACATCGAAGAATGATTCTCTTATCCTCAAGCTAGGAATTTTTCGATGAGATGTACGTGCGAATGTTGCAATGCACTACATCGAATCTAATGATTACCTCTATCGATGAATCGGAACCCACCTTAAAATCGTAGGTCCTGAGCGAAACGACCACAGCAGTCGATGCCGAAATTTAAAAAGAAGAAGACGAAGCTACCTCTGGTAAGAATTTACGTATTCTGACATTATCCCCGTGTTCGTTACATACAGACGAGATTACACACGAAAAAAAAACGATTTCTCGAAAGCACAACAATCTTCTTATCGCGATCCAATGGAACGTACATGTTTTTTTGTCATTTCACGTATACTACTTTTATGTCGTTTTCTTTTTCACGTTTTTTTTTATTTAAAAAAAAAGGAAAGGAATCGTATCGAACCTGATTATATGCAAATTAATCACTTACATGACCGATATCTTTGTCTTGTTCCTTTTTCATTTTCTTAATATGCATCGGATGGTCATGGTGGTTCTGCGAATGATGAGAGTGATGCGTCTCCTGGGGAGTGCGCGGACGACTATACTTGTCACCGGGTGATATCGAGCTTCTCTGTAATGAGAATAAAACGAAATTACGTAAAATTTATCATATACACGATCGTGTATACCTATACGGTAGACTATACACTGCTCGTCAAAAGTATATGGATGTTTCTTTGATTATGATATTTAATGCGAATAATTAGAAAGTTGTTGGCGAATTCTGCTGGGATTTACGTGCTTTATAATTGATATTGGTATTAGGTCTTGCAACTAGAAATGTCCAATTTTCTTTTTATTAGTTGAAAGTAGAATGTTGAAATGATTTATTATATATTTAAAAGTTATAAATGTTTGAGAGAAATGTTTTGGAAATGCCTTGGTAATAACGGGTACTAAGAAATAATACTTGTTTCGATTAACGCAATTTATCTAAATTAACCCCTTGCCCTGCAATTTTTTTGCGTCTGCCTCCATTATAGTTCGGAATTTAATATTGCTGAAATAAGAATTGATCAATGATTCTTGTTGTTTCGTATAATTTTACATAATATTAATATTATAGAAATAATATTATCGCGTCTCGTTTCACTAACATTTTCAATTTGATAAGTTTTACAACATTTATAAATTTCCTATCCCATTTTTCTCATCACGAGTATTTCTCATTGTATAACGTGATAGTTATACGATCTAATATTTTTCTGTCTCGAAGAATATATACTTGTTCAATAACTCATTACTTAAATATCTCATCAACAACAATACAAAATAATTACTGTATCCTTCTGAAAAATTTCTGCATGCTATACCACAGTTCTAAATATTTTCCAAAATGTCTGAAAGACAGATCACACTAAAACAATACAATTATCCATCATGAAAATAAAAAATCCATAAAACATGTATGCACCCAAAAAATAAAACGATCTCAAAGTAAAAGTAAATTGTTACTTATTTTTTAGAATAAGAATAAGATTTTTTTAGTACCATATTAACCCTTTTAGTGTCGGACGACGATATATCGTCGTTAGTAATATTGCTAACACTGGGCATCGTACTGTTATTATTCAGTTTCCAATATGACATCAGTAATTTTAAGAAAGATAATTGCAAATACATAACTCATGCTCTACATTGCGTGTTCTATATCAAACTATGACCAAATGACTATTATTTTTATTCGCAACTACATTTGTCATTACTTCAATCAATTTTTTCGGTCGGCATTAAAAGGGTTAAACATTAACTTCTAATAAAATTCAGTAACAGGTATTGAAAATAATAATTAAACGATGATAAAGATTGGTGATTACACTATCATCAATTACATCGTATACCATTGCTCCCAATTCTCCAAAAAATAATAACAATCCACATACTTTTGACTGGCAGTGTACTTTCCAAAGATGTTGAGCGATAAAGCAATATATCCTGATCGGTATCGGTACGAAAGTCGTGTTCTCGATGATGCGACGTTGAAAGAAGTTTTTGATTTATACCGACGATTATGACGATTAAACGGGCTCGGCTCGAAGGAAGAGGACGCGTGTTAGCGATACGCCGTCAAGACACTGGATGTTTGAACAGAGGTATATACATTTACACAGTCGTTAATCTCTAGTTAAATAACAGACAACTGTGTGTAGTCTGGGACAACGGATTGCACGCGCGTTTTCTGCGGTTCGATCAACGTGACAAAACCATAATTACCCGCGTCAACGGTTATTATCAATTGTCACGCGAGTGTTCCCGGTAATCGATTTCGACTTCGCCTCGGGGAACTGGACTTTCTCGTGGCTGTCGGTCGGTTTTTGTTCGTTGCCCTTACGATCTGTATGAATACTGTTTTTATTATTTAAACAGCTTGAGAATGTGTAGTTACGAGGTCTTTTCTTGTGGTTGAATTAGCATTTTTTTGCGCTTTCTTATGTAAATTTCATGTTTAGCCCTTTGGTTAGCAGAGACTGTTATTGTGGGATGGGCGAGGTTTGAGTGAAGGGAGTTGATTGTGGTAATTTATTAAAAAGTCTTGGCATAGTATTTCTTTTATGATGTTTTGACTGAATGTTTCTTGCTTCGTATGCCTAAAACTGAAGAGATCAGGATCGATGATATTGGATTTACCACTTGCACAAAATCATACTTAAGTTTTTTATCAAAGAGTAATGATAAAAAATCTTTGAATCGTTTCTAAACGAGAGAAAAATCATCATTTAAGAAAAATCAAATTATATACAAATTTTCCACCCTCAATTTCAATACTTTCATCAAGATTACAACTTTCATACTTCCCCTTTGACACAATTACCACCTGCAACCTATAACAGACTTTTAACACCATTAACGATGTTACCACCGTCAGAATAACATCCGACGAAATTCTTCCCCAAAACCCATCAAGTCTCCCTCTCCACCGGAAGCACCGCCTCAACAGCCACCCCAATCGTTTCCGCTTCTCATTCTCGCAACGCTCAGTCCCAAAGTACAAGCATCTCTCATTACCCCGAAAAATAAACAGAATCTTCACGTCCGCGGGGTATACGTCCCAGCCATAAATTCACCCTGGTGGCACGCGACAACCCCAGCCCCATCGGTCAATTCGTAATGGAGCATAATGGAATTCACGGGGGACAGTGTGGGCGCGAAGGTAAGCGCAAGGAAAAGAGGAAAAGAAAGCACCACAGAGAAGAGTCGGGCCCTCGGGCGGGCAAAGAAGAAAACGACGGGCATGCGGCGAGGTAAAAAGAGAATTAAAAGAAGCACGATACGGAGGAGGATGAAGAAAAAGAGGAAGGTGGTTTGGGAAGGTTGATAATGATTGCAGAGTCGGTCGGAGTAGGATGAGACAGAATGAGGGAGAATGAGGAGAATGAGGAGAATGAGACGAAGAGTACGGCGTGGCGGGTTCTCTGGCGAACAACTAGAAGGGAGATACGAGAGACACGAGCGAAGAGGGAGGGCGAAGTGTATCCGAGGAAAGTGGCCGGGGATGGGATCGGTAAGGAGAGAGGAAAATAGAATGCCGAGAGGCAGAATGAGAGGGCGTCGATGGGCGTTTCGCGGTCTCGCGATGATTACAGGCTCGGCAAACCTATAATACACGGCATCTCCCCCTTTGCCCCTTTTTCTTTATAGGGGCTCCGCTCTTTCCATTATTTCTTTTTTTTTTGCCTGCCTGCCTTGCTCGCTCGTCGAGGCTGTCCCTTCCCTCCTCGCCCTTTTTCTTTCCTTCCTTCCTTCCCCTTGTAGCATGGTCTCCCTTTCCGTCTCCCTTTCCGTCGCCCTTCGTTCTCTGCGAGTCTTCGCGTGCTCGCGAGAAGATCGTTACTCGGCTTCTCTTGCAACAGTGAGCTTTACCCTTCGGGTACGAATCGAAAGGAACAGTTTCTCGATGAGAATCGTAGGGGCGAGGCCTGCTATACAAATTTATACTCGCGGTTTCTCATGATAATCGACTTTATAATTCGACTATAGCCTCCTCTCGTTGTAATTTCGTTTAGTGCACGCCTTTCGTGTTCGAGTTTCAAAGGTATCGGGGTGTCGCTTTAAGCGGGGGCAAGGTAATTCGTATAATTTTGGATAAATCAGGGCTGAGTCTTGCGAGTAGGTACTTGGTGAAATTTTAGACTGTATTTTTAGGGTTGTTTTCTACTTTGAGGTAATTTAATTGCACTTGTGGAGGTACGTGCGCAAGTATAAACAGATGGTTTGGTATTTAACGTGATAAGCGTCAGTCTGGTTAGGTTCATGGTGTAATTTTGACATTAACACGTTTATTGAGAAGAAACATGAAGTAAGCTTTGGATGCTAAAAATTCGTTCGAAGGAAGTACTTAGTATGTTTTTAGAATTACACATTAGTCACTTGCCATACAATAACGGAAGACAGTCGCGATGCGGTAAATTGGATGGGAAATTTTCAAGTTTCACAAAACTCATCAAACCAAACAAATTTTCAATATTGAATCTAATATATCACAAATTATATGATATATCAAGAAACGCTGATCAATTTTTATTTTACCAATTTAATTCTGAATTATAGCAGAGGAAGTCACAAAAGAAATCGCATGACAAGGGGTTAATTTGCTTCGAACATAATCTTGGCTAATATCTTTTGTAACAAC
The DNA here is from genome assembly GCA_910591515.1 of Cerceris rybyensis. NCBI lineage: Eukaryota > Metazoa > Arthropoda > Insecta > Hymenoptera > Crabronidae > Cerceris > Cerceris rybyensis. The sequence continues at coordinate 35,910,494 of OU342789.1, forward strand.
ATAAAGAATATATTTGATCAAACTAGTAATTGAGACATTCCAACCATAAATAATTTAAATTCTATTTAAAAAGAAATATTAAATACCAAAGCCTTGCATCACCGACGAAAAGAAAATTGTATTAACCCCTTGCCGTACTATAACCAGTGATACTTATAATGCTATAAATTGAAAAGGAAATTTTCAAGTCTTCCAAAACTTATTAAATTGAAAATATGTGAGATGCGACGCGATACAATTATTTCTATAATATTAATATTACGTTAAATTATACTATATGCCAAAAATCACTGATCAATATTCATTTTACTAATTTAATTCTGATTTATTGCAGAGGTAGTCACAAAGTGAATGGCACGGCAAGGGATTAAAAGAGATATACAATTTTACATAATGAAAATAAAATCTATTGAAATTTTATCAGAAAAATGTCACCTCTACGATTCACAGTTCAATTCCAATCATAAATGCGTTCGACAGAATGAGAAAACGTAAGAAATAAGATCGCCATTGAAATACAGAATCAATATTCTTTTTCTCTTCGTCCGAGCCGGTTTTTCCGAGTTGCAGTTTTTCTTCGCCACTTCGCGTCACTTGTGCATTCGTCGAAAACATAAATTGCACATGCAGCACGTACTCGTGAGCGAAGTAGGCTGAAGCACTCGTTGTACCCTTCACGCGCACGGAAAGTTACACGCGTATAATGCACCTGTAATACACCGGGTCACGTCATAAGTACTCCTACGTTGAGTACGTTGTACGTACGTTAAGTTGCACACGACGCGTGTACATATGTACGCCAAACGAGAAACCGTTGTTCAGAGTATGCAACTTGTGCGCGTATCAAGGTAGACATTCTTTTTGCGAGACAGAGAAGAATGAAAATATTGTAAAATTTAAAAATGAAAGGGAAAGTGACACTCTGGCTGGAGCATATATTCTCTGTATGTAAATAAGAAGATAAATTTTGAGAAACTGATGGTAAGAAGAATATTAGTAATTTTAGAAAGTATGTCTCTGTATGCAATAGGGAGATATATTTTGTGAAACTGATGGTAAGGAGAATATTAGTAATTTTAGAAAGGGTGGACACATTTTTCGCCACATAAGTTTTATAAATTTGAGAGAAAAAGTATATTTTCGCTAAGAATATTTTTGTACAAGAAGGATAGCCATTTTGTGCTAAAATAAAAGTAGGAAGAATTTTCTATTTGTTAGAAAGAGTAATCTGTTTGCAAAATGGAATCTAAGAAAATTTTTAGAAAATGATATATGGTAAGTATCGTTTGGAAAAATACTTTAAAAAGGAAAAAAAATACGAAATTTGTTCTCGAATTGGAAATAGGAAAAACTTTTAATTAAATGCAAATCAAAAGAAATAAATTATCTGCATAAGATACGTAAATTTCGACAATATAGAAAAAACGAAGATATTCCTTCGGGATAAAAATTGAATAAATGTAATAAAACAGGAAAAGTGGCCCTTATTTCGAAGTAAGTGTAAACAGGTAAAACATTGTTTGGAAACTAGGAAGTTAAAAAACATTTCTTCTTTACAAAAAAAAAAAATAAACGAGAAAGCGTGTAGGTACTTTTCTTCCCAACGCATACGTAATTTACTCGGAAACGAAAGACCAAAGCGAAAATAACAAAGCATGGTACCTAAATCTTATGCAAGAGGGAAAAAGGTACTCACGCTTAAAGCATGCAAGTTCTGCAACGCATGCGAAAACGCCAACGAATTTTTTGTCAAATGGAAAGTAACAAAAATTGTACAAATTTCATGAAAACAGGGGGAAAAACGAAGCGTTTTTTTTCGCGCACGAATACACGTTACGTGCAGGACAGGAAAACGCTTTAATTATGTAAATTAAATATCGAGATAATTTTGATCGTCCGTCCGATCGGATTCGATTATTCATCCATGTCATTAAATCCTTTGACATTTCCGAATTTCAGGACAGGACGAAGCAGCAAACGGTCAAACGGATAACAGGGGGGAAAAACGTCGCTCTGTATTTATTTATGCGATAGATTATACATAGAACACGGAACGGATAATCCGATTGTTAACTCGACATTTCAATAAATGATTTGTCTGCATTTCAGCCGAGAAATATTTACCGCCACGCGAAAACACGGGGGCCATAAATCTCAATGCGTATTATTGTTTCGTTCGTGATGAAATAACAGCGCTGATATAATTTCATTTGCTGGACAGACCTTAATTACGATGCATGAAAAATAAAACACTCTTCGTTGATTTTTCAAAATTCTAACGAGCACACCACCGTTCGAATATCATCTCTCTCTTTCGCGCTGGTCTCGATTAATAATTTCATCCGGGATATATACCATTATCATTGTACGCGATTTTCCGCCAGCTATGTCTACCTCGGTGACAATCAATTATTTGCGAAAGAGAAATTACGAGGAAAAAAAAATTGTGAATCGACGCGTCGTAAGTTAAGCCTCCATTACTCCTTTGCGAATTGGTCATTTTCCCGAATAATTCTTTTAACTCTGTGAACTATTGTGATATATCTATCAAAAATCGCAGCCCTTTTTTTTAATTAAACAGCTATTAAATTAGATTTATACCTAGCTTAATATACTAATATTAAGCTTCAGGCTAATGCTGGTCGTCAATCTTGTGACTGTTCTTCAAGAGCAATAAAAAATCTAGTACATGGTAGATTCAGACATTAACCCTTTGCGCTCCGAATTTTTTATTAACTTTTTGTCAGATAACTAAATATAATCTCGGAAAAATTTTCTACTGTTGATTATTCGTTTTTATTTAATACTAGGAACAATTGTAGATTCTGTAGTGTATTCCTGTTGAAATGCATAATTATTCTTGATTTCGAAAAGTCGATAATTAGTATATGAAACATGAAGTGTCACAGAAAGCTGTGTTGAGTGTAGCTCGACATAGGAGTGCAAAGGGTTAACTGTCCCACCGGTTACTGATGAATAAGGTTGCATTTTGACATTCTATTATTTTGAGATGAAGATGTTACATTTCAGACCAGAATATAGCAAGATTGTAAAATATACATTAATGAATTAACATTGATTGATTCTTCCACACGTAGTATAGTAACCAGTGTCGTTGTAGACTTTACAGTATCCTGATCATAGTTCAAAGTAATTCAATCAATATACTTCTTTCAATTCGCTCATACCAGAAAGTATTTATCTTGAATCTTAAACAAATTTTGAGATCCAGATTTATTGTGATTAGAATTATACAATTGTAATGTTTGCACAACGATATGCAGAAACTTATATCGCGATTCAATATCCAATTTCCCCTTTTCGTTAACTTTAGCTCATAAAAAATGTCATAAAATCCCATAATAATTGAACACGTTAACGAAGAGTTCCCGTATCGCGAAACTATAGTTTCATAAATCCAAACACTTCGTAGTCGTTCCCGTACCGAAATAAACCGCGAAAAAAATAGAATGAAATATTTTTACTCACGTGTCTCTCCTCGGTCGAGCTGAGACCTGTAACGAGACAAATGCAAACAGCCGTCAATCAAAAGCGGAATGTTTTTCGAGGAAAAAATGATTTTCATGCTCGACATTCAGTGGAATAATAATAATGGAACAAAAAAAACACCGAGAGAGAAAGAGAGAGAGAGAGAGAAAGAAAACCTTTTCAAAATCCCAGCCACCGGGCTCGATAAAATGTTAATAACGCTCCATGAAAGGGAGACAACACGGTAACCGGGGGTAAGTGGGGGTGGCAGAAGAGCACAGAGGAGAAGGGTGCGGTAGATCGAGGTAGTATGGGTTGGTGGAAGGGAGACCGGCGCCCGTATAAATGATCTTCATGCATATTTATGCGCTTTTCGCTCAAAACCGCCGGTGTCCGCTAACAGGGTGACGCAAACACGCTCACCCCCACCGAAAGCGGATACCCGAAAAGCGCTTTGAAAATTTCCAGTCGAGCAAGCCGAGCCGCACGCTCACGCCACGTCGGCTACATATTTTTTTCCACCCCTTCTGTACTCCTCCTCTGCTACCCCTCTCGAGCATCCCATCCCCCGTGGTATCCCGGTGACACTCACCCCCTTGGTCGGTCCCCTCGACGTCCCACTCTACACGGCCCAACCCTATCGCACGATCCCACCCTTTTTTTCCCCCGGGCTCAACGGGTATCGCGAAAGCGGGATCAAACGGATGATGGTGACAAAAAGAGAAAAATCCCCGCTCGTTGGTCGTTTGCAATGGGGTAGCGCACGCTCGCAGGTGCGATTCGTTATAGAGGAGCGTAGGTGGGGGCCACTCGAACGTGACCAAAGGCCGGAATTTCGTTAATTTCTTTTCCCGCCGCGCTACCCACAGAGCTGGCAATTAAAATCGTGTGAAAGGGCGAAAGGTATGCGTATAACGAGCATTTCGGGGATTCGCGATTTTCGCGGTACACCCCCACTGAGAGGAATTTGATCAGTGAGAGAAGGGGAAGGATTTTGCTTGGAATTGACGAGGGTTTTTCAAATGGTTAAAGGTGAACGGAGGAGATTGCTGGTAGATTGTTCGTTAAGGATTGAGGGATGAATGATTAACAGGTTGGACGTTGGGGTAATGCGAATTGAGTGATGATGGTTTTTCATAGATTGCTTTTAACCCATTGAGGACCAAGCATTGAAATGAAGAAAGAAATTTATAACTAGTTTTTGGGTTACATAATGTTGCGTTAACGCAAGTTTGGGCTTACGTGGTATCTTATAGTGTATGAATTAAGCCTTTGGTATGTTCTTTTACTATGACATACGTTAAAATATAAATTAAATTAATCCGACTGCCCGAAAAAAATTAGAAGTGAAATGTTGCGTTAACGCAACTTTGTGCCTTAACACTAAACCTACCAAGGCGGTCATAATGACCGGTTTTCAATTTTTTCATAAAGCTACAAAAATTGATAGGAGTGCCGTGAAGTAAAAATTCTACTTCTACCATATAAAGCCTAAATTAGTTAATATACTAATCGTTTCACTTCTTGATTTATCTTTTTCCAAAGTACTTGTTCAATAAATCTAAATTTTAGTAGATATAACGTCGGTAGTTTTAGTGTTAATGGGTTAAACGTCTGAGGGCCGAGCAGCGTGATCGCGATTCTTGTTTTTACTACTAAAAAGTGTCAAGTGGATCGACGTAGAGAAAGAACGATGCTTTTTGCACGAACAATAAAAATAGTAACATATTCTAATTACGATAGTATGATGAAAACAGTATTTTTAATTGTATGAGAAAACAACAATATTTACCACTTATAAATCGAGAAACATTGAAATCTTACTTTGTTACATTCCTTGATGCAAAGGAAAGAAGCGCAATTTTGCTGCCTTCCACTTTTTTTACCAGGTTTTCGCAAAGAGCTCTGGTACTCAAACGGTTAAGGAAAATCGGTAGTAATTCAGTATTTATATCATGGAAGCGCGAAAAAGAATTGGGGTCATAATAGTGTTAGATGTTATAATTACAAGTTGCATAATTAGTCATTTTAAAGCGAATTCTTTTTGCACTTTTAAGGGGAAATCTTTCTAGAATTTTGCTTGGCGTTTGACGCGTTAGTAAGTTAGATGTATGATTTTGCACTCGAAAGACTGCCCCGTCGGAAAGTGGGAATCTTTGAGTAAAGATACCGTTTCAATTACACCCCTTGCTATCTACAAATTATGTAGATATCTATAAACGTAAAATTGCGAGGTATCTCGATGTTGATTAATAATATATGAGCCATTAATTTTCGGCGAAACGGAAAAAATGCTTGGTGTCAAAGAAGGTATAATTATACGAAACCGAACAAGTACTTTTTCTAAAACTAGTGTATGAAGTAATTAAGAGTGTCATGTCGACATCTTACAACCGATATTGTACTTTATCATTAACACTAAAACTACCGACGTTATATCTACTAAAATTTAAATTTATTGAACAAGCACTTCGAAAAAAGATAAATCAAGAAGTAAAAGGATTAGTTAATTAACTCATTTAGGCTTTATATGGTAGAAGTAGAATTTTTACTTCACGGTTCCCCTATCAATTTAGGTAGTTTTTTTAAAAAATTGCGAAGCGGTCATATGACCGCCTTGGTAGGTTTAGTGTTAAATTATATACTATGTCCACCACTCTAGTCTTTTGAATTAAACATCCGACAAAAAAATAAGATGCTTGTAAAATGATAAAAACATTCTCAATATTTCGTAATTAAAAATAGCTGATAATAAATTCCATCAAATTTGCATAGCAATTAACGCGATAACGCTTTGTAAAACTTTGCAAACTATAATTTGTACCCATTCCTATTGCAGAGAAATGTTACTTCAACGCTTCAGTAATCAAGAACACCAAACTACTACTAACTCAAAACAGGAAAACCACAATTACACCACTTTCATTCCAAACAATTTGAACAAAATCATCGAAAACGACTTCCCCATGGAAACCTTTCGAGTGCAAAAGATTATAATGAATACCGTTATGAAAGAATATCGATAGCCATGTGTAATCTCGCGGTTTACACACAGTATACATCGAAACACGAGAAAACTAAGAACTTACCACCGTTGCTCTTTAAATCGTCGGGTTGACCGCGATGATGTTCCGGTTTGCCGAGGATCGAGAGGGGATGACCTGACGTTGTACCCTGTGCGCTACCAGCTCCCGGCGTCAGTCCAAGACCGAGAAGAGCAGCCGAAGCGGAAGTTGGCACCGGAAGTGCAGCAGCTGGTCCCAAGCCCGGAAGTCCTGGTAGTCCAGGATGAGCACCTATCGCTGCCCCCGGCGGCAGTTGCTGAGCGTGCATTTGCTGCAGCAGTCTCGGTATATCTGGTCTCTGTTGCTGAAACAGGGGTAACATGTCTTTAAGACTTGGTGAACTTTAATTGGTGTTGACTTCTTCATGAGTCTTTATGATACAAAACGTATTGTACTTTTTGGAATTGGTATTTCGCTTGGTTTACAGCAGCGATGGCGAACCTGGTGAACTTTGCTGTTCTGCTCGGAACTATATGACCGGAGATGGAAATTACATTTTAACGCTCGAACTACCGGCGTTAAATCTATTATATTTCACTATATTAAATAAGTACTTGGTAAAAAGGGAAATCAAGATATGGAGAAGATGATTAATTCGGTAATGCGTATTTTATAATATCAACGTAGAATATCTACTCTATGAATCGCCTATGAACTTGGAGAACTTTTAGAAAAAATTGGGAACCAGTGATTTTTACTTGTTTGGTAGTTCTAGTGTTAACAGATACTATGTTTCTAAGTATTAGTTTTTGATATTCAATGTATTTAATATTTACGTCTATGTGTTTGTATGTTTTACGTTTCTTAAAATGTAAACCTTTGTTCGCCGGGTCACTATAACAAGTTACTATAACAAACAAAACAGCAGGGTTAAATGACCCACGCGTTGAGTTTTATAAACTTCTTTTTTATATGGTAAAAGAGAAAACAGAGAATCAAATATATTACAAAAATGAAGTATACAAATCTAATGTCAAAATTGTAATAAAACATTTCCAAGTGGACATTGGGTAGCTCAGAACCAAAAAAAGTAGCTTTTACCCCTCTTTCCAAGTGACACCACTGATTTAGTGGCACACGAACTAGTGCTAAAAAAATATTGAACAAAATTTGACCCGCTTTTCCAAAAGATTCGCCATCACTAATTTACAGTGAAAGGAATTATACAAGTGTCAAGGATAAAAAGGACACGCCAAACTATAAAGATGGCGGGGATACGCCAAAGATGTAAGGGATATCAAGTTATACAGAGATGAAAAGAACTCAAGAGAAATGAGATAGATGCAAAGTCCTTAATTTGCTGTGCCTTGTTTCACTTTTAACATGTCGCTGCTTCCTCCTTATCGAAACGCTAATATTGTGCTAGGCATGCTCTATCGGCAGAAGATACTCAGTTTGCTCGAACAAATAATTAAAGATTCTTGTGAGTTTATGCTAATGCTTTGAGAACATCAATTTACACTACTTGGTCTCAGCATATGTATTTACTCTTTCTGTCACGCAATTCTATGAGTTGATGTAATCGAATCTATCCATCACGTTGATACGTGGGTCGCGAAGTTTGGCTATTAAGCCTTAGGCAGTAGCAGAACACCGGCTATCAATAAGACTCTTCTTTGTTTAAGTTTCTTTTCATCTCTACACTTTAACTTTCGGTAATATAAAAAGCTAGGAAGAAAACCCGCATGACGTTGATGAATTTAGCTGACTAGCGCAACTCTGTTGTGTTTTGGTAAGGTTAGTTCAAAGTTCACCGCCTCAATGTAATTAACAATTAGCGTTTCGTATTTAAAATTATAGGCTAAGGACTGCTCTATGATTAGAGTCACTCCATTTTCGTTTCTACCAATTAGTTCATGTCAGCCGTGGGCACGCCTGATCACTTTGGTACCGTTCTCATTACTAGAATTATGGTGCTCTGTCTTTTACAGCTTTCATTGTCTCTTCCCCAGCTCTTTCAACCTGCTTAGGGGCAGGGACGTTCGACTCACAAATGTTCATCAACGGATAACGCCGAAAATATAAAGAACGACATATGTCACCGCTGTAATAAGTGCCAACGGAGTTTCATTCTACAGGTCACGACGCTAATGCTACTTTTCTTGGATGACTTCCGAGTAACTGCCAAAAACAAGCAAAGAATAACAACTGACAATAATAACAAGTTTCCTTGTTCATTCTCATATCCTCATCATTCTCATAACTATACGTTACAATGTCTAGTACTGTCGAGAAACATCAACTCCGCACCATCCAAAGAAACGTCAAAAAGTTCCCGCGCTTTTTTGCAGCCGCCTACGTTACAACCCTCATTACAAGAAACTCTTCTCCACTCTATAAACCGGTATTAGTAACCTCCTAAAAAGCTTATTCACCACTTCCCACTACCAAGCAACATTCCCTTCGATGTATCGCAAACAAACGTATTTCCAAAGCTCAGCGTGACGTCACGTGCACAACGGCAACAAGGGTAGAAATAGGAAGGCAGGACTCACGTGCTGCAACCCTCCAGAAGGGGTTCGTTCGGTGATTACGAAACAGTAGCCACGCGGATCAAAGTGCCACGTTGCGCTTCGCAAAGAAGCAACGAGAAACGGAGCCAGATAGACGAACCCTAAGGGGACAAAAAGGAAGGCAGAAACCAAGGGGGATGAAGGACCCCCGGTAAACTCGTTACGTGCGCGAATCATGCTTATCGTGGATTTCACTTAGGTATTTAGGGTCGACGAAAGTATAAGGGAGAGAGAACGACACACCGTTCGCCCAACGAGGGTCGTGGTCGCACCATCGAGGGTGGATTATGCGAAATAACCCCTCTCGTGATACGCGCCGATTGTGTACGATAGTTATTTTCCTGGACTGTCGGTGAATGGGACAGCCGTGGAGGGTTGGTTGCGGAGGGCTGCATGCATGGCTCGTATGCTCTTCCCGCGGCACAGTTTACCCCCTAGGGATGTATTTGCGGCGCCCTATGCGCGTGTACGTACTCCACGAGCGTACATAGCTCGCAATTTGCCCTGCGGCCACTCGACTTCCGCCGAGGGGCTTTTGACGCGCAACAACTTTTTCTCGGGGAATCCAACTACTATCCAACGACGAGCGGCGATCGGAGGCAGAGATTGCTCGAAATGGAGGCCAAAGATCTCGCTCGATGCTTAACGATGACTGTTGAACGACTCTCGTATGTTCTGCGCTACTTGCAACGAGACAAGCGTGTCGCGTACGAATGGTGAGCGATATTTTATGGGAGTGCTACGGTGTTACGTTTACTAGGTACTTTCTTGTTGGTTTCTGGTGAACACCTGGGTATTCGTGGTAAATCGGTGTTGGATTTTATGGTTGTACGTTATTTTGTATGGCTGGAGTTTCTGTGGGATTGTTGAGATAGTTGGGACGTTTGCAGCTCATTTGGTAGCACTTTGGGGTGACGGTAGAGGAGACCGGGGCAAAACGGTACCGGGGCAAAACGGCACTGGGGCATAATGGGATCGGGGCATAATGGGATAGCAAAAAATGAAGTTTCTTGGGTGCTTGATTGGGGGCAAAATGGGATAGGGGCAAAATGGGACAGAGAGGAGTGGAATATCAACCCGTTTTGCCCCGGTCTCCCCTAATTGGTGACATTGGCAATGGAAGCAGAAATGGTGTTCTGATTAGGAAAGGAGACCAGGATGAAACTTTTGATGGTGTTTAACCGTTTGAATACCGGGAGAGTTTTAAAAAATTACTTCGAAAAAAGCCAAAAGCCACTTTCGCGCTCTTGAAATTTTATTTCAAAATCAGCTAAAGTTGGTGTTTTATTTTATGTAGTGCAGAACAAGAACAATCTTCTCGTGCTTGTATCCTAATTTGGAATTACTTTATATTATAAAAGAGAAACCTGATGCATTCTTAACGAAGTCTTCCTTCAATTGTCAACATTGAAAAAATGTCCTGGGGTTTTTCGACACAAAAACTGAAGAGCGCGAAAGTGGCTCGTGGTACGCAAACGGTTAAAATGTAAATAATTGAAAGTTTTCTGGTATAGACTTTTCTTATGTGATATGATAAACCTTAAGGTATGAATTCCAAATAGCGGGATACATTAGCCGTTTGCACTCCGATTTATGTTTCAATTTTGTTACCAGCAGCTTCCAACGTTTTTGAGTATTTTGTATGAAATTTACTTAAGCGGAAAAATGGAGCATTTTAAATAAATAGAGGAAGAAACAAATTTAATGAAATATCTGCTGTATTTGCAGTGTTGTATCTTTTAATTTTCAAGTGCGTGATGTCTCTCGAAAAAATTTTCAGGACGCAATTATGGCTTTCTTTCGCACGTTATTGGTTCGGACTTGAAAAAGTTCCTAAAATACAAAGTAATGTCGAGTTACACTCGAGATAACAGCGTAAAGGGTTAAGTTCGAACAATTGTTGTGCTCGAGCGTTGTTAAATTTCACGTAAAACGTTACTCTCACTTTTTGTTATTCTCTGCGAATAAATATCAGCAGCCAAGAAAAAGCCTGCTTAGTTTTCTAGCAACAAATGTGCCACGTATCTCTGAATTTATCAAACAACCCTACTCAATCAAGAATCTTAGGATCAGCTTCACCCACTGTGCATACAACGTGCGAACGTTACATCAAACAAGAATTTGTTACTACATCGAAGCAACCAATGCAAATTATAATTAGTTCACGTCCAACAATCATTTTTCCTCCAAGTTTTCCCTTATAAAACCCCATCCGTTATTCCACCGCGTAATGTAACGAGGAACGCAATGCAGAAAAGGCCGAAAGGCCGCCAATAACGAGCCGCTCGTACAGAGAGAGAAGATAATTACAATATACATTTTGTATAACGGATAACTCCTACCCTGTGTAATGAAAAATAATTTCAAATAAAGTCGTGCAAAAACCTGACAAACGTTGAAAGTAACGTTCCACGTGCATTTACAACTGTACTTCATCGGGAGAAATTTTCCGTTTTTTTCCCTCCCTCCACCAACCCTTCGTTTAATAATGAAAAAACTAGCGTACGGGCGAATATTCAGAAAAATACCGTGCAATTTTCCATGTGCGCTCTCGACTTACCAGTCTTTGCAGCAGCGCGATGCAGCGGAGCTTTTTTCATTTCGTAGCCGCCACCGGCGCGAATAGAAAGAGAATGAGCGAGAGAATGATAGAGATAGAGAGAGAAGTCCATATAAAACATCGATTCTGACCCAGGGTGCCCGAGCGAAATTTCAAAAGAGGTGTCGGCGTCCATTGTGTTTACGAAAAGTGCGGACAACGTCGACATCGTTGCTTCGTTCAACGGCATCAACACCTGTCCGTATTCGGTATACTAACGAACGTACCCGTAAACAATACGTGCGGACCAATGCCTCAGTGATTCTATTTTAAACGAACAAAAAACCGTAATGCACTTACGATTCGATCGGCGAATTACCAATAATTCCATAACGTTCCAATAACGGTAGTAACGAGGGGGGGGTGAAAATGCATCGGGAACGTTATTTTCATTGGAAATCCCATTTTACTCTGTCGAACGATTATTTGGTCCCCGAATTGGCGCGGAAAAAAACCGTGCATTGGAGAACGGACGATGGACGGATAAATACGTGGGTATACAGGATATTTAATGAAACGTGGAACCTACTTCGCGGGTGGAAAATATTTGCGGAAATTTGGACGAGGGTAAATTCTGATTTTGCTTTGTTTCGGATTATTGGTGGTTTGAAACTTTAGCGATATAGAGCTTCAACTTTTTTGAAGAAAGTTAGTGCGTGCTTAGAGGCTTATATTCCCACGAAGTTTGATAAGGGTTAAAGAATTCTAGAAGAAGTCGACCAAGATGTGATTATCTCGAAAACTGTAAAGATTACCTCCATATTCTTACAAATTTCATCATTTTTTTACACAAATATCTAATTCAGCCAGTTTACTTCTGCCACTCTCACCATCAGCAGAATCAGTTATCTTAATCCCTCGGCGATAAACAGCAAAGCGAAAACGTTAATACGTCTCATAGTCCAAGTTAATCACCACACCCATTTTTCCTCTCTACCTAAAAAAAAAGGAAAAAAAAACTCCATTCCGATCCAATCTCAAGATCATAATACTCTCCAATGAAACGCTAAACTATCCACTCATCAACCTGACAACCCCTTCTAACCCAACATTCCTCTCAAACCAACATTAATTACCCAACATCCAACAACCACCCCCTAAAACTATTCTATCGCACAAAACATGCACCAATAAAACAACTCCCCTTATGACTCCTCCCATTAAACAACATCCCCGTTCATCCATACATTAAAAACTCCCTCCCAGACCTCACACTTCCCAAAACACCCTTGCCCATCGAATATCAGCGCGCGTTCACAGCACGTTCGATTCGTATTCCAGGCAACGAGCTCGACCACGCCGTTTCTGCCTCGGGAAACGAAACGTAATAGTCCCAAACGAGGTTTAACGCGGCGTGCATAATACGCGAAAGAGGGGAGGGTCGATCCAACAGGGTTGCTGTGCCAGAGGTGTGAGTTTGCCCCCGTACCTGTGCGTTAAACACACGAAAAAGGGGGGGTTTGGAGCGAGGAGCCGCGTGCGCTTGCACGGGTTACCAGTGCACCCCTCGGTATGGTGGCTCTACGAGAGAACGTACGAGTTTCGAGGGGAAGCGAAAAAAAGGGAGATCCAATCGGTCGGAGAAACAGACAGGGGAGACAGGGCGCAGCAGGGGTTGAGACTCGCGTTCCATCGTATAGTGTTATTAAACGAAATATTGATTCAAGCCCTGTTTACCGAGTAATACATATTCATGGGGGTTGGCGCTTATGTCTATTTGCTTCCATCGTCCCTTTGGCCTTTGAGTCCCTCTCTCTTTCTTCTCTCTTTGTCTCCCTGCCTACGATTGTACCCCCTTGTCAAGTGTTTCGAGGCTAGTTCTCCGAGTCGACCCTTCTCCCTATCGTCGAACGCGTAGAGGTACGAACGAGAACTCAGTTGCGCGCGTGATGCACGTGTCACCCTACTCTGACGACCTCGCACCATAACCTCCCCCATTGTACTCCGTCACCCTTCTCTGTTCCTCCTTCTCCTCTTGCTATTCGTCACGGAGCGTCCACGCACCGATTACGTACCGCATGCCGATGACGCGCATTACGCAACTGCAGATTGCGGTTTGCGTTGCGACCCCGATCGGACAATTCGTAACGGCGAGGCCCGCTAGTTAAATCGAGGACAGACGGTGCTCGCCTTTGTTTCGAACTAGCGGTTTGTTTCGATTATCGGGAGAGAGTTATGCATTGTTCTATGTTGCGATGAGTTGATGGTACGGGGCAAGTGCCGTGAGAGATTATTAACGTGGGAATGTTTGGTGGTGGAGGGATCTGTTGATTCTTGCGGTTGAGATTACAGTTAATGGATGTAATTGATAACTTTGTGTGGGAGTAATCAGGATTCTGGGGAGTTGGAATTATTTTGGGTAATTATAGGTAGTATTTTGTATTTGAATACTTGAAATATTCACACTTGAACATTTAGAACGTTACTAGAATCGTTAACCTTTTGCACTACTATTTGTTTGATATGTCGCATAATTTAACATAATATTAATGTTAGAGAAATAATATTATTGCGCCGCGTCTCATTAATATTTTTGATTTAATAGATGTTGGAGTAAATGAAAATTTCCTATCGCATTTACCTCATCAAGATTGTCACTCGATGTAGGACATGGGGTTAAAGAATATGAGAATTGTAGATCGTGCTTGATACTAGACTGTTTACAATTAATTATCAGGGAATTGTAAAAATAATTGAAAACTTTAAGGTAATCGAGGGTATCAAATTTATACTTCACAGGAAGAATTTTTTTTAAGATATCTATCGAATGGTATGCTGCAAGATTAATTTGCTTTAGGAGCACTTTTTGCATCCTTACCCGGCTAGATCCTTTCACATCATCAACTCATTTTGCCCTTCAGAAAGCTATCCATTCATAGAATGAAAAAAAATGCCATTTAACCCCTTGCACTACTTTCACGAATCTGACTCGTGATGAAAATTTTAGGCCAAACTTGAATATCACGAGTCTGACTCGTGGTCTTAATTTCGGGCCAAGTATTAATATTTCGAATGAGATCGTGTGTTCCCAGTCAGGATTATTAATTTTAGACTTTGATTCAAATTCATTTGAGTTTCACAAATGCTCCATTGTGTGAAGTAAATACTGGCGCGATAATCTTTATTAGTCGCAAAATATCGTATATCGGGCGTTCGATTTAAGCATGGATTCTTGCGAGTTTGCCGGTAGTGCAAGGGGTTAACCGATCACCTGGCCGCAAAATTCCAGAATGCAGCAAAATTACCGGTCACCGACACTACCAATTTTCGCGCGCACCATTTTCGAAATCGGCGGCAGTTTCACAGAAAGAAAGCGATTCAAGCGTGTCTCCGGCCTAGAGACAAGAGTCGTACATTTGTTTAGCCGATGGTATCCACGAACGAGGGATTATTCGAGTCAGGCACGCGAGTACCAACTCGGAACTCAATTATACGTGCCGCGACGGCCGAATGCCAATTTCACGTTGACGGTGCTTATCAAGCGCGAATACGCGCCGGATAGGAAATAAGTATGAGTGAAACGTCTTCCACCGGAAGTCTGCCGCACGAGACATCGGGCCGACGAAAGGAAAGGATACGTTCTTGCGACTTCCTGCACCGGCGACACACATATGCTCGACGTGCGTGTGAGAAATTTAAGAAGTAGATGCGTGCAGATATTTATGTCTACTTGAACGGTGGTTTGATAAATAGGAGGATGTGGGTTGTTTTGAATATTGTCTTTTGAGAAATTATTTAATTGGTTGTTAACCCCGCACCGTACTATCTATTTTGTGATTGCCTTTGCAATAATTCAGAACTAAATTAGTGAAATAAAAAATGATCAGTGATTCTTGACATATATTTAATTTAGTCTAATATTAATATTAGAGAAATAGTTTTATCGTGGCGCGTCTTACTGATATTTCCTATTTAATAGGTTTTGCAAAACTTGAACATTTTCTATGCAATTCACCGCATCACGAGTGTCATTATATTTTCACTATACTCGTTATATTTTTGGTGTTATAGTACGGCAAGTGGTTAAGCGACAGCTGATTATAATTTGTGATGATAGAATTAATATTTTGTAGTATGATACACTTTCAGAGGAAATCTTTTACATGATGTTTTGAGAATGCAAGAATGATACTTTGCCAAAGAGAGATTTTATTAAATTTTTAAATTACTGACTTTTGATGATTTTATGCCCACTTAAAGCTGCAAGTATCAATCGAAATTATCAGTTAAAGTATTAGTTAAAGCCGGAATATATCATAAGAGGAAAGATAAGAAAAGCTTCGATGAATTTTTTCGGACTACTTTGATTGGATACTTGAAAATGGAAGTTCAAGATTACAATCTGTTGTGTTCAATCTAACATACAAAAATATATTCTTAGTATTCGTGTCAAGTATTAGAAATGCCTGCAGAAAGTGCAAACTTACCCCGATTACAGAGTTTAATTCTGTCATCGTGACTTGTTTCGCTCTGTCGACCGCGGTGGCAACTTGCTGCTGATGTTCCTGAGATAGAAACGGCAGAATTTGTCCAATTATGGCATTCAGTCTTTTTGATATTTCCGTCTGCAAAATAGAAAATTCCGTGTAGTATCAGTAGTAAATAGTGAATGAACAAAGAGTACTGATCAAATTTTGAGATTGCACAGTGACTCAGTGACAGGAAATTTTAATTATTAATCCTCATACACTACCCAAATGAAAGGGTATAGCCGGTTAAGATGGTCAAATGTGCCCTTGAACCGAATTCAAATCGCGATGAGTCATTCGAAAGCTTATAAAAAAAGAATGATTTCTGCCAAGTTTCAACTTTGAATCTCGACCCGGGGGGTAGTAAAGGGTAAAAATAGAAAATCAGGTTTTTGCCGAATTTCTCCTATACCAGCGGATAAAAAATTTTGAAATAATTCAGAGGCACTTCTGTTATCAGGGCACATATTAGAGAATTTTTTCAGATTTTTAAATTGAAAAAACAAGCTGTGAAAAATAAAAAACGCTAAAAAATGATGAAAAATGCCGATTGTGTATCGAAGCAGTCTTGGCACTATAATTATATTTTTACTGTAAGTACGTATCATTGTTACTATTGTCCTGAATTTTTTTCAGATTTTTCAATTTGGTGCGCCGCAGTTAAAAAAATTAAAAACCGATTTTTTCGTCGTTTTTTCCGTGTCAGAGTAACTTATACGTCGAATTGCTTCATGAAATAGGTATTTTATGCGATCTTCTATGTTTATACGTACAGCAAAACATCACAGGAATTAAAGAAACTGAAAAAACCGAATCATTTGAAACTGTTATGCGCCTTACATTGTAAAGTATGTACCGTATTTTCCAACGGCGTCGGTGGCGCAGCGGTAGAGTGTCGAGCTGCCGCTGCGAACTTTTTGAACGTAGGTTCGAGCCTCGAACTTCCAAGTCCCTTAGGCTAAGTTTTTTTTTTTTCGTTAATTACATATATTTCCTAACTTTACGACACAACGATCAATATTTACTTTCAAATGTTTTAAGAATATTTGAATAACATATTAACCTGAAATATACGTAAATATAAGTTTGGACTGCTTGTTATGCCGCCGTTTATCCTGTCAATTACGGCATTGTTTGAAATTGGTTTTCAAATCTCTTACCTTTAACAGTTATGGATGGATGGCAACAAAAATCGTGTTGTTGTTTTTCTACTATTTAGCCTTTTCGTCTATTCGAATTAGATCATACAATTCTATTTTCTCTTTTATTCAAAATGTATGTTAGAATTTCTGTCACGGGTTCAATGCATGAAAGGTAAGAGATTTGAAAACCAATTTCAACCAATTTCAAACAATGCCGTAATTGACAGGATAAACGGCGGCATAACAAGCAGTCCAAAGTCATATTTACGTATATTTCAGGTTAATATGTTTTTCAAATATTCTTAAAACATTTGAAAGTAAATATTGATCGTTGTGTCGTAAAGTTAGGAAATATATGTAATTAACGAAAAAAAAAAAACTTAGCCTAAGGGACTTGGAAGTTCGAGGCTCGAACCTACGTTCAAAAAGTTCGCAGCGGCAGCTCGACACTCTACCGCTGCGCCACCGACGCCGTTGGAAAATACGGTACATACTTTACAATGTAAGGCGCATAACAGTTTCAAATGATTCGGTTTTTTCAGTTTCTTTAATTCCTGTGATGTTTTGCTGTACGTATAAACATAGAAGATCGCATAAAATACCTATTTCATGAAGCAATTCGAC
The DNA here is from genome assembly GCA_910591515.1 of Cerceris rybyensis. Classification (NCBI taxonomy): domain Eukaryota; kingdom Metazoa; phylum Arthropoda; class Insecta; order Hymenoptera; family Crabronidae; genus Cerceris; species Cerceris rybyensis. The sequence continues at coordinate 35,928,395 of OU342789.1, forward strand.
GTATAAGTTACTCTGACACGGAAAAAACGACGAAAAAATCGGTTTTTAATTTTTTTAACTGCGGCGCACCAAATTGAAAAATCTGAAAAAAATTCAGGACAATAGTAACAATGATACGTACTTACAGTAAAAATATAATTATAGTGCCAAGACTGCTTCGATACACAATCGGCATTTTTCATCATTTTTTAGCGTTTTTTATTTTTCACAGCTTGTTTTTTCAATTTAAAAATCTGAAAAAATTCTCTAATATGTGCCCTGATAACAGAAGTGCCTCTGAATTATTTCAAAATTTTTTATCCGCTGGTATAGGAGAAATTCGGCAAAAACCTGATTTTCTATTTTTACCCTTTACTACCCCCCGGGTCGAGATTCAAAGTTGAAACTTGGCAGAAATCATTCTTTTTTTATAAGCTTTCGAATGACTCATCGCGATTTGAATTCGGTTCAAGGGCACATTTGACCATCTTAACCGGCTATACCCTTTCACCCAATGTCCGTTTTTAGATACTGCATAACGTTTGATTTATTTTTAAACATATTGCATCTTAATTTAGTTTCAATGAAATATAGTATAATGGATTACAAATAACATTAATTAAAGTATAAACGAAAATAGGTGAAATATCATCCGAGGATGCTTTGGGTAATTATTTTTGAGGAGCTTATGAGACTTGAGATCATAATCATTCAATTTCTTAATCATTCGACTAATAAACAGTTCAGTAGGTACACGTTTTCTCATTTTCACGCATAGTCCTTCTTTTGTTAATAGAAAAATTAAATCATAAAGGAATCATAACTTAAGGATTTTGCAAATATGGAACACCATTTTTTACATAATCATAAGCTCGGTTTCCCAAAAGGTGTACAAAGAAATAAAATATATCGTATACCTTCGACTGAGTCATTCTACAATTTCACGAAGTTCCATAAAAATCCGTGCATTCAAGAGATTTCCCTACGAGAAAACGCAATCGGGGAAGGAAACACAATTTAAGTTCGTTTGACTCAACGCAGTAGGCGATCGTTCGACGCGTGAGAGCTGCGCAGTAAAACACTTTCGTAGCAAAGTGCATAAAAAGGAGGGCAGTCTTTTATCTCATTTTTACACCGCGCACGTGCTTCACAGCTGTCCGAATCGGCGATATTTTCGACTCTATTCTCCGTATGTGAAATATTTCACAACGTCTTAACGTTGAGACGTCTTAAAAATAAAGCTATTAAATACCCGACAGTATACGCATCGATTTTCACGTTCAATTAACAAGCAACATCGTGCATTACAATTCATCCGTATCATCGCTACGATACTCCAAATAGAATTGTATCAAATATCCGTTTACACGTTCCGTGAAACGTGAAATAGCGCGAGTCGGGAAATACGCGCCAAGATTTCATGAAACGCGCGTATTTTGGATACAAGCTACTGTCGACGAGAAACTTTTCTATTTTTGCCGCATCTCCTGTGCACGGCAAAGCATCCCGTAAGTAAACGATAGCCAGTGGACGAAAAGTGAAGGAATAACGCGGCAAAGTTACCGTATAAACTCAACCGATTTAAACGCAAAACGGTGAAACGTTTTCTGTCCTTATCGCGAAATTGCGGAAACACAGCGCTGCGAGTCTCTCGACTGTTTGTCTTTCTCTCTCTGTTTTCTCCGTTCCCTTTCAGGATGCTGAAATAATATCTCGAAAATGTTTACGCGATAGCAGCGGTCCGAGGGAATCGTTTCTTCAAATATACGGGCGTACACGACCGGCTACTGGTTTATCGAAGAGATGAAACGGCTTCTCGGAATAGCACTTCGGCAGCGTCGAAAGTGCCGACTCGTACGACTGGATTTTCTCGCAGCCTCGTACGTGTCGCCGAGTCATCGTGGCAAATGTTTATTCGTCCGTGTACACGAGACAAACTTATCCCGCTTAATGACTTTGGCAAACACGCGACGTTAAACGACGCGGCTCTCGCTTGCTACGGATGAGAGGAAATAAAGAGTATTGCGAGACGGAACTGATGGAGTGAAGAACAGAAAGATCTTACAGAGAAGGAGAAAGAGACAGAAAGAAATAGAGAAAAGAAAGGTGGAAAAAGAGCGAGAGAAATAGAAAAGATTAGGAGAAAATAAGAAAAAAACGGAGAAGAGGAAAAAACTAAGATTGAGTGAATAACTGAATGACAAAGGGGAGAGCAGTGAAAACAGAAAAAAAGACAATCAGAGACTGTGATAAAAAGAGATGAAGGGAGGCATAAGAAGAAAAATAGAGAAAACGAGAATGAAGTGGAGAAGGCTACAAAAAGTAAGTGTAAAACTGAGAACAAGAAGGAGGGGAGGAAAGAAAAATAAGAAAGAGGAAAGTTAGGAAAAATGTAAGAAAGGCTAATATTGAAAAGAAGAGAGGAGGAGGTAGCAAGAAGCAAGTAGGGAAAAGAATGTGCGAGAGAAAGAAAGAATAGAGATGAAGCGAAAGGAAACAAAATAAACAAGGAGGCAGAGGAGAGAAACTGAGAAAGATAATACTATCTGCGCTGCGTATACAACGTTGGCTTCCCAAGCGAAACAACGGACAATGTCGCGCGCTTAAGGGACAGCTGCGAGGGGCGTTGGAATTCAAAGAGGAAAACGATCAAAGAACAAACTGAGATTTACCTGTTTGTGCATCTCGACGTTTAGGCCGTATGACATCTCGTAGTACTGCAACAAAGAGAGGATTCATCCATTAGTAACAGCACGCAATTGCATGTACAGAGTTAAGCGCTCTTTTTCTGCCTTCAATGAAAATATTAGGCGGTTATATATTTTCCTATATTGTCATATGTGACCATAATTATGAAAGTGGTCTAAGTCATATATTTCTTGTTTCGAGATATTTAATGAATTGCATTTGAATGGATTAAAAAATATTTTTATATTATGCAACGTCTTAATTTAGAATTTTATTAGTCTTGATTAATGGAAATATATTATGAATATGAAATTTTGCGTGAATTTCATACGGAAATGTGGTTTTTGAACCTTGAATTGACTTAGACCATTTTCAAAATTAACTGAATGTCCTCTAAATGACTTAAAGTAAGAAAAAACTACGAGTTTTATTAGAAACAATAATTTTAATGAAATAATTCATGAACATTTATTAATTATTTTTGAAAAGGAATCCGTTTTTATAATTTTAGGCTTTTATTAGTGTGAGCTTTTAAGATTCTTAAAATGTTCTTGAAGAACTGGAGGGATGTATGTATGAGAGTATACTATTTTATATCATAAAAATAGTAAACACATAATATCTTTATGTTTTCCTTCCGTTACTGGTTTAGTGGTGGTGTATAATGGAAGTAATCTAATATTTCCGTATATTTTTGGTCTCCCTCTTTTAGGTGAAAGATCCAAAACGTGGAATTTAGAATCATCTAAAGAACTTTTATAGAACATCTTATAACGTTCATTTTGCAAGAATATCATCTATTGAATTTGCAGCGAAGAGACAGATTCGCCCGCAGTATTTTTTATTCTTCTTGTCGTTGACTCTTCTAGTGGTTTCGTTGAAATAAAATCTAGCTACGTCATTCGTTTTACCGAAAATGCATTTCTTCTTCTACACTTTTCTATCAATTCATAATAATGCTCAGGGTTGTATAAGTAATTTACATTTCTTATTTTCATCTCTATCAACCCAAAATCACGATCATTCGGCAGAAAGGAATGACCAAATACCAAAAATTTAACGGTATGTTTGTATAATTTCTAAAAATTTTTGACTTAGACCACTTTCATAATTAACACTAAATGAATCCCATGTAATGTTGAAACTACAATCACTATCTAACGGTTCATGTTTGACAATATCATAAAATTTACATTGAATTAACCCTTTGCGGACTGGCGACGCATATATGCGGTCTGAGAAAAAATGTAGTTATAGTCTATCGCCGTATGTATACACGATTCAAATTGAAAAATTGAGATAAAACCGGTCAGATATGATTAAAAGTGGAGTAATTTATAATTCCTATACATTAACAGCCCAAATTTCTGATAAAAAGGTGGTTTTGGAACGCCGAATAAATGATTATCTGTCAATATTCAAAAATATCCCCGTCCGCAAAGGGTTAATTTAGTTTATAATAATGTGGTGTGAAATAACTTATAAACTCAATTTTCTTAAATTTTGACTTAGACAACTTTCATAATTATGGGCACATAAGTATATATCCTATTATACTAAATTGGAACAATCAAACGACAAACTACAAAGTATCTGTTATAATTTCAATCCGTGAGCATACGATATTACTTCTTGCATCGAATATTTGGAATGCTGCTCACTCACAGTTTTCGAACAGTTTGTGGTGGGCAATATAGTTGACATCGAGTTAAAGATTCTCATGAAGTCGTTTTTTCTAAATTATCATTTAATATCTTATGGCATCGATGATTAAAAGCTACTGTAAACACATAGTTCTTACGTGAAATTACTGCAACAGTTAAAACGGAAAGATACGAAAGAAATTAGGAGATAGGATGGGTGAATTTAAAGGCACAGGCTCCTAATTAGCAAGACAGAGTTAAAATCACTATTGCTTCTGGCCGTTTCTTCCTATAAATATATTTTCTATTTACCATTTGATTTATCATAGCCACCGTGGTTCAAAATCCACTAAAAACTGCAGGTCTTAAACAAACAACAATGGGAGTTGAGGCTGGCGTATAAAGCAACAACAACACTAGGTTTCCCGCTAGTGCAGACACATTGGTATACCTTTCTTGGTGAATCCAATAACCAAATTACCATTGAACATATCATAAATAATTTGGAACAAGTGAAGAGCTTTGAAAGACTCAATACATTTGAAACACGTTGCGATACATGTACCAACATCAACGTTTTATAATACATTTTGCAATGCATGTGGTTCACCATTAACAAACCGGCATCAGAAGTAATTTCTGTTGATATAAAAGTGAGAATCCTGAACCCTTTTGCTAACAATGTCGTCTGGGAGACGTGGTACGTGGATTGGTTCCAACGTGTAGACCACGTATCAGACACGTTGCACGTAGATCAAGCAAAACGTGAATAATACGTTCCAATCAAGTGATATGTCCATCGGGATATCTTAACAATTTATTTGATCGCATTAATAATTTATTCGAGATAGCATATCTTTCTTATTCACTGATGAAGTGTTCGTTCTTGTGAATTGTTCACCGTGTGACCGATACTGCTGTTGATTAGGGAACAATCCATCGGAACTTAAATCATAAGGCAAGGAGTTAATCGTAAGCTAGATCGCACAAGTCTTATGAAACTAACATTATAATACATAGTACCGCAACAAGTTTCAACAACTCGGGGAATCTTAACTACATATGATTAAATCAGCGATCTTTTAGCAGGAAGTTGGCCAAAAAATCCATCCACTTCGGACACGATCTACCATCGTCAAAGAAACGAAAATACTTGACATAAAGACGTAACAAATAAATAAATGAATAATAAAGCCAATTTCCGTCAAGCACTTACCGCTTATCCCCAAATAGGCGTATGCATCGTTTCGTAATGGCAAAAGTGGTCTTTGTAACGTTGTAAGTAACAGCGCGGGAACAGTCGCGCGATATCGAGCAAACAATAGATGTACACCGACGAGTCGCGTCGAGCGAAATAATCATTCCAGTTTCGCGTCCGTCCGCGCGCCGGTTGACATTATCGCGAACAAAGGGAAGCAGAATTCCCAATGCGAAATCTCTTTCATCGGCTATCAGCGGCCGGTCGTTAGCGAAACCGTCGAGAGGCAAACGTAATTGCGGTAAACGGCCATTTTACCGTAGAGACTTTTGTGCAGTCATTACTTAACAGTCAACGCCGGTCTCACCGGCGATCATTTAGCATCGTTCTTGCGCCTCTCTCGGTGCCATAGCGTCTCTCTTTGCCGTTGGCAATTTAACATCATTTGCCAGATTTGTTCCTGTCTCGCTTCGTTATTTCGACTCTCCCTCCCCCTCCTCTCCCCATTCACCTTTTTCTTCCTTTTCCTCATCCTCCCCGCCCCCTCTTTCGTCATTAACATCCCGGGTACCATTAATCTCGAGAACGAGCAAGTACGCGGCACGCTGTATCTGCTCTCCCGACACGCGGCTCTGCACTTTCCACGGTAACGCGTTATTAATTATCGTTAATCGCGATAAACGTAATCGAGTCTAGTCGAGTGCACTCCAGAGACAGGAGTGGACGGGAGAGAACGGTTGTATACCTTCGAACGAGGGGGAGGAGGAGGAGAGACAGAGAAGGGGGTGCTGGAGAACGAGAGAGAGGAGAGCGAGAGAGAGAGAGAAACGAGGGGTAGGAGAACGCGTGCAACACGCTCGAGAGGCAGGTACAGGTTCTTAATTTTACGGGCCATTAGCCCCGTAATTACACGGGCGAATTAATTGCACCGTAAGTAAGTTATTCCACCCGAGGGAGAAGGGGATACAGTGAGACGAGAAGGAAAGGAAAGAGAGAAGAGAGGAGGTGGAGAACGAGGAGAAGGAGGTGAGGGAGGATGAAGAGGAAAGAGGAGGTGGAGGGTTGGCAGCGAAGAGGGCGGGAAGCGGAGGTTGTTAAGATCAACCGCGGCAGCAGGAACCGGCAGCGACGATCACCGGCAGCCCCTTTAGTAGTAGCGCACTCTGGTCCAACTTCCGCGACTCATTATGGCTTGCACAACAAATTAACGTGGCGGGCCTCGACCCCTGCTCTCTCTGGCGTCCTTAACGTGGCGCTTGTTAATGAACTCGACAAAGAAAACGAGAAAAAGCGCGCGATCTCCCTCGATTCGACGGCGCTCCTTCCTTGCCTCTGCGTGGATGCTTGCCCTCCGACACCCTGGCGAGATCTACTCGGTACACGTCGTTTAAGCGAGTTAACAAGCGACCTTTTGTCCGGGAGCTGTGCCTTTTTTTTGAAACCGCGGCTGGTACTTGCCGGATGGGCCTGAGGGGCCTCGTTAGAGGAGATCAATTTGGGATGAGACGATTTTAGATTATACGCTGCTGAGATTATTTTCAAGTAGCTTGCAAAAGCGAAAGGGTAGTGGAGAAGTTTTGAGAAAATGGGTTTATTTGATTTTTATGATTTGAGGTGAGAATACAAAATCTTTGGCTCGTAGAAGAACACGCTTTTGGAACTTTTTTTTGCGTGGTTTTATATTTGTGGGTTGTAATCATCCTGGAAGGTGAATGGATAACGAGAGCTTAGGATTAAGAAGCTATTGAATTCAATCAAAGTTCACTTCATTTTTACATTGCAATATTTATGAATTTTCGGGAACGGTAGATATTTAACTATTGGCGTAAAAAAGATAAAGGTCTGTTGAATATCTATCTACCTGTATCTTTAAAGTTTCTCCTTTGCAAAGATGTGGAGTTAATAGAAAAAGTTCCACTTCAAGAGAAATGTTGAATCGAGCGAAATACGAGTGGCGTTCAAAGAGTTAATCGTCTTTACCTCCTCTTTATTTTTCTTTTTTTACAGTAGTTATTAACACATTGTACGCCGCGTGGGGCGTATAAGACCCACACTAAACTTTAAGTTCAGAAAACTTGTATTTCTCATTGCAAAATGAAGAAATTTATTTTGAAAAATATATTGTAGCATCAAATATGGGCATCTTAATATCATGTACACTGCAAAAAATTTATTTAATCGTAAAATTGTGAGTCGTAGAACAAAAAATCTTTATCCATTTTTTAAAACGATATCAATAACTATAGGTATTGACGGACATTTAGGTGACATTACTAAATGATTGGAAAATTAGAAACACGATATTAAATTGTCAGAAAATAAAATTAAATGAAAATCTATGTCGAGTACAGTTCGACATCGGACCGCAAAGGGTTAAAATCACTTGATAAGTTCATGTGAGATGGACGCTTTGGTATATGTGGGATGCAAACCTGGAAAATAAGAGACCATATGGCTAAATACACACTTCGCTCGATCACGCGATCTGGTTAATACATGTAATCGTTTCCGTTAATGGAATGTAGGAACAGAAAATATCTGTGAAAAAGAACCCCCTTATTCTGATTAATCAGAGTATATCTTTGTCACTTACAATTAGCACAATACATCTTACGTGGATTTTGAAACATGCAAAGTATAAGAAGTACACGCCGATGAGGAAGGTTTATTCAAAAATAGCGTGCAAAATGGTGGCTCCAAAAAAGCGACGGCACAATGAATATACAATTGTTTTAATCCTAGCAGCAAAAACTAGAGTTGTTGATTCAAAGTCCATTTAAATCCATCACAAAACATAAACCCCTACATCAATCATCTGTTTCGCCTCTTGATTCTTCTTTCGCCAAAGTATTTTTTTAATATATTTCAATCTAACAAATTCAAATTCGGTAGTTCTAGTTTTAACACTACATCTCCCGACGATTAATTCAATATATTAAGAATGTTAAAGTAAATCTATTCGAATCAAATAAATGAAGGGGGTAAAAAACTTTATTGATTCAATCGCTTACAGTCTTCAAAATAAACGAAGAAATTTAAAAAGAAACAGTATCAGAAATATCAGGAACATTTTCAAAAAATTCAGAACAAGTTACTGATAGAACATCTACTGTTAAATACTAATTTTAAGAAAACAAATCAATTCTTCCCGCATAATCGATCGAAGCAAAGTACACTCCAAAACTAAACGTACCGTTCCATTTTCCCCTTACAAACAAGCTCGACAATCAAACTCGAATTAACAAAGAATCAATCGTCCCGCCACCAAAACCATCGAGGAAACATTAAACAAGCACGAATCCACATTTCAAAACGATGTATCAAGGAGAGAGTAAATCTTTAAATATCACGATAAAAATCTCAGTACACGGAAGTTTAAGCTCGTAATTAAACGTCTAACACGAAACGTTAATCGTACCGCTGTCCCTCTTCCTAGTTCCCTCTCACTCTTCGCTCGCAATTATGAAAATAAAAGGGAACAACGAACAAGGACTCCGGAGACTTTAATACGTCCTACGGCGTTGCGAGTGGAATATTTACGACGACGTTCATAGAATCTAGTATCGTTAATGGCGAACAATGCGTTTAGTGCACGTTACACGCGATAATAACGTCCCGCGGGTAACGAAATCTACATTCCGCGGGAACGCGAGTTATGAGACAAGACGCGTCGTCTTTAAGGACTCGCGAGCGCCGCGCGCTCTTCGTGTCGATAAATCTCCGCGGCAACTTCCTCCACCGGCGGCCGTGTCGGCTCGTCCGCTTGATTAATCGTGTTTAAACTAGTCGCCTCCGCGCCAATTAAGTCCGTACAACGCTCCGCCGCAAGAGGAGCAAGAAATAACAGGGAGAAACCACCCTCGGATCAGAGAGCGAGTAAGCGGAGGAGAAAAACACGACTGTATCTCACTGTCTTTGTCTTTCTCCTTCTCCCCTTATTCGTGAGCCGATGGCAAAACGGCACTGGACTACCACCGTGTTAGGGACAACAATAAATTAGTATCGGACCGATGCACGCCTCTAACAAGAGACTGCATTTACAGACTCATCTACATGTATTTATGTATGCGCGATACGGACGGAAAGATAGAAAGGTTACGTACGATCCGACTGGCTGAATTCAATTACTTCGATGTCCCTTTGCGGCTATTAAGAGTTACGCTTTGGTGGTTCGACGGGAGAATCTTTTGGTGGTGTTGTTTTTAGAGTTTTGAAGATTTGTGGGAGGGAAGTTGCTGATTTTGGATAGGACACTTTTAACCCTTTTCGGACGGAGGCATTTTTGAATATCGAAAAACAAACAATTATTTAGCGATGAAAAAACACTTTTTCATCGGAAAGACAGTCTGTTAATGTATACAAGTTGAAATTTACTCTTTGTGAAATAATATTTCAACGATTATATTTTAATTTTTCAACTCTAACCGTTTATATATGCACCGACAAACTATAACCAATTTTTTTCTCAGGGCGGATATATTCGCCCGTCGTCCGCAAAGGGTTAATTGTTATATGTTCCTGTTAAATGGTTAGGCAAGATATCTTCGGGTGATATTTCATAGACTTTTTGGTTAAGTTTTAATTAATGCTGTTTGTCAGCTATTGTACTATGTTTCGTTGAAATTAAATCAGGTTACGATGTAGTAAGGAGAAATGAAACATTGTGCAATATGTGGAAACGGAGATTGGTTGAAATTTCTCTTGAGGATCGTGTAATGGTTAACCCATTCGAGACCGTGCATTTTTTTGGAGATTATCCAGAAATACCGACAACTTTTCGCTTTATATGTACCACTTCTTGTATTTCTAATGATTGTGACTTTGGGTCACCTACTTTAGAGTCGAAATTGAACCAAATACCAAATGTAATGTTTACACATTTGTATGATACCTTTTATTTGAAGCTGGTCTTATTTCGAGGGCTGTTTTTTTCTATAATGACTGATAATTGCAATTCAAGATTATAGCACACACATAGTGTGCAGTCGGTCTTTTTGGTTCAGAAATGCATTGCACACACGGTGTGCAATTGGTCTCGAATGGGTTAAGGGATGTTTTTGGAAGATTGTAGAGTAGAAGAGTGCTAATAAGGGCAATTATTTTGGTACAGTATGGTCATAGTAAATATCCCTTAATTTAAGAGAAAAAGGTTGAACGAAATATCATTATATTTATAAGAAGAAATAAAACTGGTTGGAATCAGAAATGTTAGCAATGTAATCTAAAAGTGTTAGTTAATTCCTGGCAAGTGACTTTTATTTTAATAATCAAGGAGTAAGAATTAAAAAACACAACTGCAGGAAAATTGTTAACTTGGAAAGATCGCTCTGAAGCTTCAAAAAATGTTTGCTTTTCGAAAAATTCCTACTAAGTAAATTATAAAAAGCGGAAGCAGTGTATTGAACTTTCAGTACAAATCACAGTAAAATTGAAAATAGCCCTATTTTTAACGGAACAAAATGTCAAAGTACCTTCTGTCGAAATATTTTACGTGAAACATTGAAGAATGAGGTATCGACTGAAGTCACAATCGCATTACTTTTATAAAAAAAATTCACCTCAATTTACTTTAAACCCGATTATTAAAAAAATAATAACTGCAATTACTATAAAGATAAATGTTGCCCAGTTCACAATGCTCTACCACTTCTACAAAATTCTCTCCCCATATACTACCTTACAGCGTAGTCTCAACAATCCCATCAAACCAAAACCTGCAAACTCTAATCCAAAAAAAACCATCCCCATTAAATCCAAAAAGTACAAAGAAAAAAAAACCACCAAAAGAAAAACCCGCCCACAATCCACACAAAAATCGAAATTCATCCGCGTCATATCGAAACACGTTAAATCCCTCGATCCTTCACCATCTACCCTGCCGTTCAACCCGCCAGAACGCCACCGTCGATTAATCCCATCCTCTCCCGTCTCAAATCGTCTATCCCCTCCGTCTCGCGGTCCAATTTTGCAAGGGTTAACTGCAGACATTTGCCATGAAAACGGGCCGCAATAAATTCCATCTTGCGTGCGGCTAGGAAACGCGAGCTCGGATTTCCTGGCGGAACACGCGGATCGGTATAATTAGACTGGTTTACGGCGGTCGATCGTTTGGCTGGCATCGGGTATATCCAGCGGGGGCAACTACATTATCCTTTAGCATTGCTCGCGATGCGCGCCGCTGTTAGAGCGTATTACTTTGTCATTAAGCGAGCCGAGGCAGCTGCCGTGGCGAGCCAGAAGCCCGAGGTGAAATCGATGAGAACCACTGCCTCTTAGAATCATTAGCTGTGCACGGTAGGTGCCGGTATATGTATTATACGTATACATATATAAATATATAGGTATAGAATGAAGTTTCTACGTGAGCGCATGTCTGCTCAATGCACGTAGGACTACGTGTGCAAGAAGGCAAATGTGAGCGGGGTAACAGGCCAATGTAAAGTCAGTGCGGCGAGGATGCAATTAATGCTAAGAAGCCGAGGCGGTTTAGCGGTCGAGCAAGCATGATTATCCTGGATACGGGAGCCCGAGGGAAAGGGGAAACAAATAGACGAACATAGAGAGAGGGAGAGTGAGAGAGAGGGAGAAAGAGAAACACCAGAGGGTAGATGGGAAAACCGTGAGAGACGAGGAGACACGGAGTAAAAGGGACTAAACCGGAATTAGTGTTACGGAATGGTAATTCCTTACCATCACGTAGTGTCGCTGTATCTCGATCTTCTCCGTGGCTAGTTTCTCGCACTCCAGCTTCAGCCTGGGAAAAGAGAAAAGAGAAGTGGATTAAATGATTTTAATGGGAATGTACGGTTCGCTCTTATCTGGCTACATTACGGTATGCGAGCGTTAGAGGATATGGAGTACAGTTAGAATGGAATTTAATTGTCGCGTGTTGTGCACGGACGATGATGAGGGGGTGGGCGCGTAACTGCGCGCGTAAATCGTACCTCATCAATTTTCTTCGTATTAGCCGAATATAAGCGACACCTCGTGGTCGATGTATCGAATAAACGAGGAATGAGAAATATGGGCAAATAATTCATAAATTAATGTTCGGTTTGGGCATGGTGCAAACGTTTGAACTGACTGGATACGATGTATGTAGTTATTGAGAAATTTATGGCGATTATGATAATTGATGAGTGCATTCTGATGTTAACAAAATGTACTAAAGAAATATATTTGCTGTCGCAATAAAAAACATAATGTCATAGAATAATCGACAATTAAATTTCTATAGTCTTTCAGTTTTACAATTTAACACTAGAACTACCAAACCAGTGGAAATGACTGGTACACAATTTTTCCCAAAAATTCTCCAAGTTCATAGAAGACCCATGGAACAAAAATTCTACGTCCTCACAAAAGACATAAATCACCGAAATGATCATTCTTTCCGCCACTCGATTTCTCCTTTTTTAAAGTACTTATTTAATATATTGAAATATGATAGATTTAACTCCGGTAGTTCTAGTGTTAATAGGAATATAAAAAATCAGCTATAGTAATTTTGCATACATGTAGCTATTGCCATTAACACAAAACGTAGCGGCAGTTTGCATATACCTACTGTTACTATAAGGGGTCAAATTTTCTACACATGCAGCTATTGTCATTAACACTAAACGTACTGGCACTTTACATATACCTATTTTTATCATAAGTAGTCAAATGACCCCTCGTGCTGTGTAAGGTATAAAAAAGAATTTTTCTCGGTAAAAAAGAAGCTAAGGAGAAAATGAAAAGCGAGAAGTTTAATAACCGGATAGTATACGAACTTGCAGAAATTTAGATGAGCGAAAAAAATAACAGTGGCTTGGTACGTTTAGTGTTAACACTAGATTTACGGATGTTGATATACCTATTTTTTAGAAGTGAGCCAATTTGTATCATACAAGAAAATTGAACTTTTTGCATAGAAAATAGTTCCAAATCAATTGAAATGAAAGATTTCTTATTAAAAAATTCACCAACGAATATATTATATATGTAGTAATCAAATTTTGAATGAGCCAAATTGGTTCCGTAAATCTAGTGTTACCAAATACAAGTAGATGTTCAACAGCAGAAACGTCTAATAAAATTTTAAAGTTTATAAAAAAAATTAACTACTACCACTGATCTACTCAATGGAGAACGTTATCAAATTAATTAAAAAAAATGAGCGCCGTATTATTACAGTTAAAACTATATATACGTGAGACAATTACATCTCAAATCTCTTACTGGACATCCATCTATACTACCTACCGTTTTACTTATTAAACAATTTCCTAGAAGTACGTAAATTACTTCCTCCCTTTCAACTTGCGTCAACATTCAACATTTCCCTCTGACCGATCAATACCCACCCTTGCGTTTCACTGTTCCAAGAAAAATCGTCTTTTGAATTAGACTTTGAAATGTCTCTCGCGAGGGCACGAACCCGGGTTCTCTTAGACCCCCGCGCTTCATCGATGAGGAACAATGGCTCGCGCGTTCGTCGACTTCAAAGAAGGGACGTCGGGGAAAAAAAACGAAGACGGAAAAGGCAAGCTTAAAACTTCCGGCAGGGAAGTTCAATGGGGGAACAATGAAAGTTTCGATCCGCGAAACGTTGAAAAATGCAACAGCAGCCAGTAGGCTTCCTTAATTCCGTATTCGCGGTGGCTACCGTGCACGGGTGTCATTACGTGTCTGCCAATACCCACGTTGTCGTAAATCACTTATGGCTTTTGTGGATCGCGTGCACCCGAGAAAGCAGCTGCACGAATTCCCAGGGTCTTTCGATGCAGCGTGTACGTATCTACCGTTTGTACGTGCAACTCTTCGAAGGGAAAGACGAAGAAGAGAAGAACCATCGACGAGCAGGTGCCACGTAAGCCCGGCATTTTTTACGAGTCTGTCATTCTTTTTTCTCTTTCGTTGTACCGACGGATTAATAAGTTTATCTGATGGAATAAAGAAGCTTCACTTACGTGTGATACTGAGCCTGTAGAAAGTTGAATTCTTCCTTGATCCTGTCACAGGACTCACCGACTGTGAATTTGAACGGTTGACCGGGCTGGGGTGGACCCTGAAACGCAAAGGGAAAGAGATATTTAGAGATTTATGTATGATTATGAATGTTTTTTATGCCGAAAATGTAAAGAAGTGAAGTAATTTATTTTATTAGAATACCTTATATCTCGATTTACTGGAAATGGTAAAAGAGTGAAGCTTTCGGCGAAGTAGATAATTGTACATAAAATGAGTGAGTACTTCAAAATAGAAGTCTAAATATTTGAAAACAAAGAGTAAACGAACTCCTTAAGTTATAATAATAATCACGAATATCATAGTTTTACAAGATACTTAAAACTTTACCGTCCGATGGCCTATTAACCCGCTAAGGCCCAAAGTTGCGTTAACGCAACATTTCACTTCTAATTTTCTTCGGGGAATCGGATTAATTTAATTTATATTTTAACCTATGTTGTAGTAAAAGAACATACCAAAGGCTTAGTTTATGCACTATAAAATACCACGTAAGCCCAAAGTTGCGTTAACGCAACATTATGTAATCCAAAAAGTAGTTAAAAATTTCTTTCTTCACTTCAATGCTTGGTCCTTAACACTAAAACTACCGACGTTATGTCTACTAAAATTTTAATTTATTGAACAAGCACTTTGGAAAAAGATAAATCAAGAGGTGAAAGGATTAGTTAATTAACTAATTTAGGCTTTATATGGTAGAAGTAGAATTTTTACTTCACGGTTCCCCTATCAATTTAGGTAGTTTTTTGAAAAAATTGCGAACCGGTCATTAAGACCGCATTGGTAGGTTTAGTGTTAACGGGTTAACACGTTGCCACAAATGACGGCTGTAGCCATCCTGCACATTTTAATTAATAAAAAAAGGAACATCAATAGTATGAAGTGTTCTAATACATTTATTTGTTAATTACTCAATAATACACCTAAAAAAAGATGTAACATTCCAGGTAACATATTAATTGTTTTTTTATGCAATTTTTCATGCCTTAAAATTCTAAATATTTTTGCGTGTGTTTCTGAGCACCATCACCAAATTAAAAGTGTGCGGCAACGTGTTAATAGGCTTTTCACGCTCAACGCTTTTGGAATTTCAACTTATTAATCGGTTGTCATGGCAATTAATAAATTGTTATTTATCATAGCGGTTTACTGTGTCAACGACTCAGTGACGAGAACTTGTAATTTTCGAAGAGATATCAGTATCAGGGAAGTATTTGCGGCGAAATGATCGGTCAGAATTAGGTGGAATATTAAAAAAATAGCGGTCGATAAGGTATTAAAATTGTATGACGAAACCGAAAAGATCATAGTATGTATTTAGAACAGAAATATAGGGCGATAGCCTTTACTGTATGTAAAGCTGATATTTTCATTTTTGTCACCAAATGTGAAATGAAGTTTCCGAAGAAGTAAAGTAACATAGAAATAGGAATGCCCAATATAGAATAGAATTAATACATCATGTCGAATAGAAAAGCTTCCAAAAAGGTCACCACAGTAAACGTATTATTCGATTAATTTTACATCATTAAACTGGTGGTTTTCCTGAAACAGACAAGTCATACCACATGATAATAGGCGATCGAGTTATGATTTAACGATATGGGAACAGTCGAACTTCGTTGTACAAAGTTTCGATCTAGAAATATAACTCCCGGTAGATAGACACGTTAAAGAAAAATAAGATGTCGTAGTCACTCCGACAAGGACGCGCTGTATAGACGATGAGCTGCAAAATTGCTAGCACACGTGTCCAGGAAAATATTTCCCCAGCACGAAGTCTTTGAAAGAGCAGTGTACAACCTGATAAATTCACCAACGATTTCAGCGTGGCCTGCCAATCACCATCAGAGACACCGTTGCTTGCGGATATAGCAACGAATCGTGCAGACGACTATTTAATAATTAGCTACCTTCATCGAGTCACTGCGTATGAGAAATTTAAACATCACCTAAGAATAATATTGAAGAGACCATGATATGCAACTAACCTGCCAATAGATAATTTTGAACTTGAAAGAGACCGACGAAGAAAATTCGCAAAAGATTTTCACGAGGCCTGTCAATCGCTATCAGAGACACAGTTGCTTGCGGATATAGCAACGAATCGTGCAGATGACTATTTAATAATTAGCTACCTTCATCGAGTCACTGCGTATGAGAAATTTAAACATCACCTAAGAATAACATTGAAGAGACCATGATATGCAACTAATCTGCCAATAGATAATTTTGAACTTGAAAGAGACCGACGAAGAAAATTCGCAAAAGATTTTCACGAGGCCTGTCAATCACTATCAGAGACACAGTTGCTTGCGGATATAGCAACGAATCGTGCAGACGACTATTTAATAATTAGCTACCTTCATCGAGTCACTGCGTATGAGAAATTTAAACATCACCTAAGAATAATATTGAAGAGACCATGATATGCAACTAACCTGCCAATAGATAATTTTGAACTTGAAAGAGACCGACGAAGAAAATTCGCAAAAGATTTTCACGAGGCCTGCCAATCACTGTCAGAGACACCGTTGCTTGCGGATATAGTAACGAATCGTGCAGACGATTACTTAATAATTAGCTGCCTGCATCGAGTCTCTGCGTATGAGAAATTTTAACATCACCTAAGAATAATATTGAAGATACCATGATATGTAACTAACCTGTCAATAGATAATTTTGAACTTGAAAGAGACCAACGAAGAAAAATTCGCAAAAGATTTTCACGAGGCCTGCCAATCACTATCAGAGACACCGTTGCTTGCGGAAATAGCAACGAAACGTGCAGACGACTATTTAACAATTAACTACCTGCATCGAATCTCTGCGTATGACAAATTTAAACATCGCCTAAGAATAATATTGAAGACACAATGATATATTACTGAATAGATAACTCTCAACTTGAAAGAGACTATATTTCACATTTTATTTTTGTAATTTTCGACAACAGCCTTCGCCTACTTCATCGAGGACGAACGTTAAATAAGACTTAGACAGTCTCCTAACTATGGAGGCTACGATACAACAGAAAAACCAATATTTCAAACGCATGACAATTCGCCAATCCTATTTAAAACTCCAAAGAGACCTGATCTTCGAGCAAAAAAAAAAGTCTTAATCCTCTTTCGTAATTCCAACCCACGTAACAAATACCATAACTCTTCTGACTTGACTCGCATGCAAATCTCATCGCAATCTCCAACACCTATCCCCATTTGACGAGCTCCGCGGGACTCGAGACAGCATACATCTTATTTCGATGCAAGTGCACGTCCATGGCACGGCATCGAATAATTAATTCCCCTACGTCGTTCGCCACGAAAGGGCGGGCACCAATGTACCAAGCAAAGTGCACGGTAGATTTGCGGGTTCGAGCGAGTCTGGATACGTTGAACGCGTGGACGATGGATGATAAAGACACGTAGAAGCCGCAAGTCGGCGGGATTAAGCAGGCGAAGATACATTGTAATTCAATGTGAAATTAACATAGTAACAAGAGATCGTGACAGGAGAAACAGCGGCATGGGTTAGCTTCTCGTTGGAGACGCAGAGACTCGAGATCGTTCAAAGGTCGCAGGGAAGGCAATCGGCTCGAAAAGTCGACGATTTGTCTCTGCCCCGGGGCCCGCGTCTTACTCGTTACATCGGTAGACGTGTACACACAATTACCCACGTGTACAGTCAAGAGAACAGTATAGTCAACACGATCTCGACCGACTGTAACGGCCTCGCGCGGAGAGAGCAAGTGTTAATTACATGTTTGCGGTGTCCGCGAGGATTACACGCTACAACCGAAACTATGAACTTGTGAGAGAGCTGTGTGCTCGTGTGGAGGTTGTGCGTCCAAGTAGTAACACGTGGCTGCCTATCGGCGTGCACGTGTAGATCGAGCGAGGGCGTTCCGTTAACTACACTCGCAGTACAGCCTACGCAGGCGTCGTTCTTCGACCGACCTGTAGATCGTGTCGGATACGCTCGGTACATACACCGAGAATCGCGTTTAGAGTTGGTCTGGAGATCGTGTTGTCGCTGACTAATTTGGGGATGGTGGAAAATTGAGAGAGATTGTGGGAAAAGTAATGTAAAAAATGCAACGGTGACTATACATGTGACGGTTCACCGATTTCAATGATATTTGAGTATGATGTTAGAATCATTGTTTTCAACCCTTTTAGTGCTGATTGGAAATATTGATTGAATTTATTGGATTTATATTAACAATATAGTATTACATATATTGAATAAGTACAAAAACGACTCTCCGTTCTAGGAATTCGTAGACTAAACCGAAGACTCTCTGCAGTGCAGGGGAGAGTCAGATAAACAGTTTATGTTACTAATTGTAAGTGGGCCCGAGCTATACTTTTTGATCGGGCCCAGTCAGTCGGTTCTAGACCCGAAACATATAAAGACAAATTTTATCTAGCCTTCGAATAAAGTAATTTTTAATTATAAAAGTATACAGTATTATTTTAATACCCATTTCGAATAGAATTAGTGACAAATTTAGTTTTGAATAAAAATAAATGTCATTTCACCACAGTTTCATATAGGACATACAATGAAGAGCACAAATTGTATATTTCAATTATTTGTTAGAAAATTACTGATATTGTATAAGAAATCTAAATAATAATTCCACGATACCTGGTGTCAAAGGTATTGCTAATGATGATATATCGTCATTTGTCATTAAAGGGTTGAGATAAAATCATCGACATTAGTGGGATGGATTATCAACTTTATACGTAATTACCAGTAAGTACAAGTCGGGTTAGATATGCTCTTTTTTTTAGGCGCTGATGTTGACAGACATGATATTAACACTTTGTTTTACCTTCATAAGTCTAACTTGCGATGATAATTTTGGGTCTGACATGAATATTACGAGTTAGAGTCGTGATAAAGCTGGAACAACAGATGATAGCTCGTGGTATTACACAGGCAAGGGGAAAATGTCGTTTTTACTGCTTATCCCCACTATATCGTTCCTAAAAACCTAAAGTTCGAACAATAAAAACCGAAAAGATAAAACTTTTTTGTCCTTCACATGACGACATGATGAATGTGTGGTTTTTTCGGTCAGTAGCGGGTTAGAATCGAAAATGACAGGGGAATGAGGGATGTCTCCATCCGTCAGGTGAATCAGAACACAATACGTGCCACCGTGTGCTCTGCCAACTTTATCGGAGTGACTATCAAATTTTTATATAGTGTTTGCTTTAATGTAATACACAAAGAGTTGCGTCTATTTGTTATTTTACTCTAATCGTGTGATGAAAGTTGGCTACCCACTTCTGTCTCGAATTTTAGCTAACAATAAGTATCGTAGAACAAGTTATTGACCCTTTTGCCTGTTGATACTCCCATTTGAAATGATCTCTGTCAATAGATCAATGACTACAAACTCTCTGAGACTATAAGAAGTAATGCAAGATTGAAGATCCACTCGATACCACGATCATAACATCAATCATTTGACCCTTTGGACTCGAACGTTCACTCTGAGTGGACCTCGGAGTTAATTAGCGATTACGGACGATGAAATTACTTCGCCGTAAATTTTTGCGAAATGTATATATCCATGTGGCTTTCAACGTCTAAAATTTCATAAATATCTTTATAATACAGTTACGCAACACCTATATATAACTAATTATTGTATAACTTGGTTTCAAAGTTATACTATGCAGGTTAATTGAATATATAGAATATATCGGTATTGTGGTATGTAGCAAAAAATGTTTCATAGGAAACTTAAATGGTATCGAGTGGGGCATAATCTGGTGTTATTGGTTTTTCCGTAAGTGGACGCGTCAAGGACATATGAAGGTCAACTTTGCTTTTTTAAATAGAATGGGATACTTTTTTATGCATCAAGCGATGCAGCTAGACATTCTTTATAAAAAAGTACTGACCTATGTATCTCGAAAAGCTAATAGTTAAGGATATATTTCAGTATTAATAATTTAAATACAAAGGCTTCATTCCATTAGGACGTGAGCCCTGTTTATCTGTCGGTCACTTGATTTAACGCCGCCCGACTTTTTCTTATGGGACTATTTAAAGGATAAAATGCGAAAGTTTCAACTAAAGTGAGCGATATGAAGCAGCACATTATCGATGAATGTGGCAAAATATCAGCCGATACATTAAATAACGTAGGCCAGTCCTTACTTCATCGATTTCAAACATGCTGCGATGCAAATGGTCGTTATATTGAACCATACCTGTAAATAAACGCTAATGTAAGTACTAATTTTAGAATTACTTAAATTGAAGAATCTCCTAAACTATTAGCTTTCCAACATACATAGATCAGTACTTTTTTATAGAGAATGTCTAGTTATGTCTAGCTGCATCGCTTGATGCATAAAAAAGTAACTCATTCCATTTAAAAAAAATAAAATTAACCTTCAAATGTCCTTGACGCGTCCACCCACGGAAAAACTAATGACACCAGATTATGCCCCACTCGATACCACTTAAGTTTCCTGTGAAACATTTTTTGCTACATACCACAATACCGAAATATTCAAGATGTCAAAATAGGCTGGGGCACTCTGTATAATACAAGTCATAGATTTATATTTACACGACAATGCCACGCATAGTTGCTGATAGGTAACGGTCGAATACAAAGAATTAAATACATATATCCAAGTGCATTATTTTTTTACCACAATATCATTCATTTTGACGAATTTTTCATTGTTTAATTGAAGAATACAATCGAACGAATTACCCGTCGTCCGTTATCCACTCCTCGATGTCGACCGTAAAACAAGTACAGAGACTGGAGGATAGTTTTCATTAAATATTCAACGTTACCCTAGAAGCCCAAAGTTGAAATCAGTTGGTTGCAAAGTTTCGCAAAGATAAGAAGGATTATGTATTCGCGGCGTCGTCAGCGACGAGGTGGAAATTTCTATCATAATTCAGGCGTCATATTGCGCCGATACTTGGTCCAAATTAAACGAGCGATCGCGACGGCTCTATAATTTACGAACCCGGCTCGATTACTTCGTTGAAAAAGAACAAAAAGTTTGCTGATTAATCAGCGTCTGCATCGCGGTATTGCAGAAGTTCCTCGAGTATTCTCAAGAACTTTCGGAGTACAGTAAGGAGCATCATCGAGGAACAAGAAGGAAGAAGAAGACTAGCCCCGAGTTATCTCGGGTTAAGCTAGAAGTGCACGGGTACCTCCTGACCTCGATCACAATCGAGCCGTTGTAATCGAATGAACCAAGGAGTCTAGCCTCTTCCTCGACTCAACCGTCGACGTACTAAATCGATCGAGGAATCTATCCGGTCTCTTTCGACGAGAGGACTCTTGTGGCTTACCTTTCCTTTGCTCTTATTTTCTTATCTTACAGCCAGCCACGGCTATCTCGTTAAAAGTAAAATATCCAAATAAAATATCGGATGTTGCTTGCAGTTCTTTTTCGACGTTCAACGAAATGATAAATCTTATCTTGCGAATGTCTTATTTTGTGCCTTCAACTGCGACGACCTTCGAGCCCAAGGATAGCGGTGGTACCATAAAGTAACGATGCGGTGAGATATTAGTGATTAAGTTTTGTGTTGAGAAATTAAACGTAGTTGTGTAATATTTCGGACAACATTATGTTTTGTATTTGTATCTGTGGATAGACAAGGTTAGTACATAAATTTGGTAGATTGTGCGATAATTCGGTATGGATAATGTCGTGGAGGGTAATGGTGTCTTTTAAATTCAATTAAATTTGTCAAGATTTTTACGTAATAATATTCGCGAGTTTGCGAATATATTGCATGTTTTAATAGTAGTGTAATGTAAGAAACGTATTAACTCACTACTTTTCATGATTCCCATTTGGGGATTTATTCATCTTTTACACGGCTCTTTTACACATTATTTGACACGGTTCTGAGATTAAATGTGTTTAAAACAGTCTGTTTTAGTTGTCTGCTTTTACGCAGTAATTTTTGTGAATTATTTTTGTTTTTACACTGTGACAATGCTTCTTCCAGAAACAATAAGAAGGGAATGGGTTAATTACAGGGTAACTATTTTTACTTGTAATGTCTACTGTATAATGATGCAATATTATTAGAAAAAGTTTCAATTTAAAAAAAAATTACCACGTTGGCGAATTACGGCATTTAGTGCAATCCAAAATGTCACTTAAAAATATTAGTTTTCAGAAAGCAAACTGATCTACCAAAAAGTAATATCTTATATCGAGTAAAAGTTATATGAAGCAAGTTTCGGATCCATTGGTATCACCCGGCCGATGTGGTATTTACCAGGGGTCATGGGGTCGGTGCTGATAGTTTGTAAACTTCCCGTACTCTTAAAATGGATAAAATATTACGTGCATCAAAACTGACTATAAACCAAATGACAATTTGTCCAATTAGAACATAACTCATAAAAAAAGGAATGATATCGCGTGAAATATTATTCGGTAACTAAAAATTGTTAATTCAAACTTATCAAGATGTACAATGATAAAATTTTTCCATGGTTTATCTCCAAATTGTTTTGTTTTAAAAACACCGTAATCATTTTTTCCAATTATAAACAACGTTCCTAATAGTTCTTTTAATTCTGCATCGTCCAAGGAAAATAAATTTCTTTAAAATTCTCTCATCTCATTTCTTTCATGATAGTAAAATATTAAGGGAATAGAATATTAATCCCATGTGACAGTTACTTTTTTTCGTTTCCTTTGGAAATTTTTGTTGACAAACCATTAAAATATATAATCTCGGAATTTTTACCACACGTTTATTGATACTTCTGTAGTCTAAAGGAATATTTACGAGCGAAAGTAACGATTTTAATTGACATTACACCGTTCGAAAAACATTCATGTAAAAGACTACAAAGGTATCAATAATAGTGTGATAAAAATTTCAAGACCATACATTTTAATGGTTCGCCAAAAAAATTCCCAAAGAGAGCGAAAAAAATAGCTGTCACATGGAATCACCCCCTTAACAGGCAAAAAAAAAAATAAAAAAATCCTACATCAAATGTACCTCACCACAAGATTATTCCTCAGAACTGCAAAGAGGTTAAACCAAATCACAAGACAAGATGAACCACTTTGTTTCATTCCAACAGAATTATACCTCCTTTCAACATCTTATTCCAACAGATTAATTTACTAACGACAAATCTAAGCGCACATCTATTCACTTCGCAGCCAATGCGTGAGAGTCTCAATTGCAGCAAATTATAATTCTGCTCAGAAATAATAATCTCCAACGATCTTCTACCAACGGAAGCGTAACGTATAATTCTCAACAACTAGCATGCGAGATATACGGTAAAGGAGGGAAAAAAAAGGAATAAAAATAGTAAGTATCGCAAAGGTGAAATCAGTGTTAAGGGACGAGGGAGCATAACGCGTAACGCAAGCGGCACTTTGCGGCTGTTAGAGCGTTTCGGCTAATGCGCTAAAATGCACTTCGTTACGCTCTGCACCGCAATGCAAACCGGGTGGTGTACGGTGCACTCGCATCACACAACCGTTGCGGTAGAAATAACGCATAGTCATCGACACCGGGGATTTTCGCAATCTATGCGCAAATTTGTCAGTCGATACTGATTTTATGAAAGTCGATGCTGTAAGTTTAGATACAAGACGAAAATTGGAATGATTATTCAGACAATTGTGCAAATAGAATGGTTGCAGTTGGATGGAATAAAAGATCGTGTAATTAGTCATTCGTTTAGTTGGTTTAACGCAACGCGGGCGATTAAACTTCATTTTCAATTAACGACTCTTGGCTGCGGCTCGTTGGTGCCGCATTTACGATAAACGGTGATGAATCGTTTCGGCTTTTGTTATTTTCATTATTGTGTAATATTGATTAACAATTTTCAACTTAATTGTTAAAAATTCTGTATGGCTTTGTATTGGAATTGACAAACAGTGATTAATCGTATCAGTAAAATTCTTCGAGATTAGGTGAAATTTAAGTAGATAATATAACGTAAATTTGTCGGTGTTATATTATACAAGTTATGAATATTAAATGTTTGGGAGAGTAATTTATAGAAATTATGTTTCTAATTTGATATATTCGATGGATTGTAAATTAAAGAGATTCTTTTGTAATAGGATTGGATTATTGTAAGTCATTATGATATTTGCCGTACAACCTCTATTATCCGGATGTTCAATTATTCGAACATTGGTTAACCGAGTAAATGTTGCGGATATACGTCTGTCAGACGCAAGCTAGAATATCGATAGCAAATCATTGTCAGATGACTTTTACACAGTACATTGATACGTCATTGAAACGTAATCATACCATTGCAACAGTTTACGTGACAAATGAAGTAAATTAATATTTTTCATATAAATGATTTTACATTTTAAAATAAGACATAAACGTCATTCATACTATGTCATTGCGCATTACTTGAGAGCGCGCTAAAATCTTTTTTTCTGTTATCAAGATCTGCAAACTCTTTTACACTATATTAAGTTCGTATAATTCTTCGTTTTTTTTTAAATTTTACGGCTTTAATTACTTTGATTATTTTACGGAGAACGTAAATGTTTAGATGGATTTCAAGTTACCGACATTACGACATATTAAATAAGAGTTAAACAAAAGTTCCTCTAAAGTGACGAAACTTTGAATTTTTCCATGGTCGCTATAATTGTCTAGTTTTAATACCTGAAATCAAGTGTTAGCATTGCCCTTTTAAAACGCATCAAGAGAACTATAATGATACAATTTAACCATTAAAAAAGGTTACATTTAAAAAACACATTTTCAAAGATGGAGAATTAACCCTTTGCGCACGGAGGCATTTTTGAATATCGAGAAACAATTAATTATTCAGCGATGAAAAAACACTTTTTCATCGGAAAGACAGTCTGTTAATGTATACAAGTTGAAATTTACTCTTTGTAAAATAATATTTCAACGATTATATTTTAATTTTTCAATTCCAACCGTTTATATATGCACCGACAACCTATAACCAATTTTTTTCTCAGGGCGGATATATTCGCCCGTCGTCCTCAAAGGGTTAAAGGTTGCCGGTTTACTTTTTTTTAAACAATATTTAACCAAACAACAGAATATTCCATTAAAATAAAAATTCGAAGTAAAACGAGCGTCAGTAACACCTACATTAAATTCCTCCTCAATTCATAAAATCCTAACAACTAAAAAATCAAAATGCAATCAAAGACTCTCCATTCAAATCCTCTCACGTTCCAGCAATGAATTTCATCCACGAACCATACCTATTCCCTTTCCTCCTAATCCCAACAATATAACAGACCATAAATATCCAACAATTCCCATAAAGACAAAACGACAATGAACTTTTAACGGAAACATTTACCTCGTCCGCGTTCGCGGCGTATCAAAAGAGGGAAAAGGTCGAGTTATGCTACTTATTACCGCAATAAAAAGTTACACCCAGCGAGAAGAAAATCTACGCGCATTTTATTCCGCCAACTTTAACAATCCCTATCGAAATAAAAGAGACAGAACTTTCCCTACGTGTGAGTATACGAGAGACGAATATTTCCGTTTCTTCTCTTTCCCTGTCCTACCCAGGGGAGCACGGTTACTCGTAATTCCGCGCGGAATCTCGAGAATCCCTGGGTCGCACCAGGAGTATCATTAAAATCGCTTGACCTTACGGGACAAAGTACACGGCGGTGTCGCCCTCTCGGCACGAGGGTTTGTGGTCGGAGGTTACGCCGTCGAGACTGGTAGTTGCTAAATTCTCGAGATGGTGTACCTGACTGACTGAGAGGGAATGTTTTACGTGACGGTGGTCGGAGGAAGATAGGGTGACGGACGTTGCGTGTAAGAGAGAAAGATAGGGACGGTGAGATAGCTGGATAGATGGAAAGACAGAGGGGTTAAAAGGAGGCATGGAAAGAGGGAAAGAGACACAGGGAGAAGAATGTAGGGGATAAAGGCAGACTGAGAGAAGGAGAAGGTTGTAGAGACATAAATAGAGAGACTAATAGAGGGATAGGGAACGAGACAGGGAGATAAATAGAGGGACTAATATACGGATAGAGGAAGAGACAGAGGGATATAGCGAGAAAGGTAGACAGATATATAGGAAAACAGGGGATTGTAGGAGGGAGAAGGAAAGAGGAATTGAGACAAAGAGAAAGAGAGAAGGCTCGGAGGAATATGAAGAGATAGAGAGAGAATCTGTAGAGAGGTAGTTAGAGGGAGGAAGAGGAGAGAGAAAGAGAGAGAAAGGCAAAATTGTAGAGAAAGAGGGGCAAAGGTGGCCACGGATGAGGGAAGTTGCGGTTTTCGTGGTCGCCGCGGTTGCGGCTTAGGCAAATTGAGATAGTTCGCAAACCACCGACCAGCTGACCTAACCGTCACGCCAGAGCTCTGCCAGGGTGCGGCTCCTGAGAGAACTTTGCAGTTTGGAAGAAAACGGCGAATGCGAGAGGTTCGTTCCGATACCGAGGCCGTGGTTGGAAGAACCCGAGCAAAAACGTTCTTCGAGTTTGTTGCCGCAACATCGGACAGTTTCGTCTGTGCTTCGCGGAAACTGTGTTTCTCTCAAACGATGCGAAGGATTCTTCGATAAGGGTATCCCACGGATTCGATATAAAGAACTTCTTTTAGGGACTTTTACGCTGAGCGAAAGTTCGTAGCGGATTGGATAAGGTCTTTTAGCTTTGTACAAAGAAGTGGATGTCTTTGAACCGTATTTGCTCATAGCTTTTTTAACTTTCCGGGAAGTTTACTTTAAAATTTCTGTGTTTGATGTGCTCTACGTAGAATTAGAAGCTAAGTGATTACATCTTTTACTAACTTTAGGAATTAATTTCAATTCTGAATATCAGGCGAATAGAAAGTTAAGAATATGAACAGTTTATCGTTCGTGTTCTGGACTTTATCTAATTGTAAGCCAGCGATGGCGAACCTATGACCCGCGGGTCAGAGACTGACCCACGCAGGCTTTTAAATGACCCATACATTGATTTTTACAAACTTATT
Source organism: Cerceris rybyensis (assembly GCA_910591515.1). Taxonomy (NCBI): domain Eukaryota; kingdom Metazoa; phylum Arthropoda; class Insecta; order Hymenoptera; family Crabronidae; genus Cerceris; species Cerceris rybyensis. The sequence continues at coordinate 35,955,923 of OU342789.1, forward strand.
TTTTATATCATAAAAGACAGAGCACACGATCAAAAATATATATATATAATGTCGAATTTATAAAGAAATATTTCCAAGTCGATATTGACTACTTGATAACCAAAAAAAGAGTTTTTAACGCCTTGCAGTGCCATTTCTTTTGTGATTAAATGTGCAATAACTCTGAATTAATTACTAAAAGAATAATCCAGCCTATAATTTCGGATATAGTAAATGACTTAACGTAATATTGAATATCATAGAATTAATTTTATTTTATCAGGATCCACTGATGTTTTTGATAAAATAATTTTTGGAGCACTTCAAAATTGACTTACATTTATCGCGTCACGAGTAGCACTCGTTATTGCGCGACAAGGGGTTAATTATCCTTTCCTCCCCCTTTCGAAGTGACACCATTGACATAGTGACCAAAGAGTTAGTACTAAACAAAAAATAATGATCAAAATTTGATCCACTTTAGAAAAAGGTCCGCCATCACTGATCTAAATGTTTGATCCTAATACGCGTTTTAGATTGATAACTACGCGAAAACAATCAATATCCTTATCGCTACTATTTTCTTCCGTTGCTCTATATAGACGACAAATATTTGAATTTACCGGAAACATCATTAGCCGCATGGTAAAAACAAAATCCATAACCAGAAAAGCATTTTACCGGAGCATCGATAAAAACGTATCAGATAAGATCCGTTCCACAAATAGGGGGAACTGTCCGGCCATAATCTCACGCGTTTCGAGTATATACAGGTACATATGATACATTGTTTCGATGGAGCTCGCTGATACGAAGAACACAATTTCCAGATCGGCGTTAAGCGTCCGACAAAACGTTAATCGCGTTGTCAGGAAAAAAAGGGGGTCTCTGGGGAATATAGGAGGGCTAGTGCAACGCACATGAAAGAATACGTAGGAAAAGATAGATACTGTATTTGCGGGTAAGAGTGTATGTAGGATTATCGTTGCCTGTGTGCAAATATAGCTTCGTTTCTTTCACATACTCGCACGGTTCTTGTGTGAAAATGTAGTTACTATCTCTCATTTTCTCCATTTCTTTCGACGTGTTAAAGTAACATATGGACCGTTTATTTTAAAAGTGGGACAAGTCCATTTTTTGTTGTTTCGAGAAAATTAAAGCTTAGCATATCCGTCAATTAAAAAATATTGGTTGATTATAACATCTAATAATTTATCAATATGTAATTTGACTATAGAATTTTCTTTTAGGCGAATTTAACTAAAATAATGTATATTTACAGATTGCAAATGGACTTACATCACTTCCATAATTAATCAGTTGTAAGAATCATTTAATTTTCTATTTTGAAAACTCAAATAGCACTTAAAATATATTTCATATTAACCCAATATTGTTTATAGATAATAATAAGAAATAAAATAGAAGTATTACTTTTTATTTTGAACGTTAATTATATTTATATATTGTTAAACTCGATATAAGATATTGGTATTATTTATCTTTGCTCTTCTTGTGACAGTGTTTTGAAATTCTCAGTGACAATATCCTCGACTGACGAAGATTCTACCTCTATAATTCTTTTTCCCTTTTTGCGTTTCATTAATTTGTTTTTCATAGTGGAATTATATTCATCCTCCGACTCTCAGATTACTCTTTTGTTTATACTCATGAGTTTTACTTCTGCGTGTATTTATTGAAAATTAAACAAAATAATTATTTTTAATTGCCATAAAATAATATTATTATAACATGATATTGATTTACCACTTCTTCTTATCTGTATCACTATTTAATGTTAATATGAAATTATTCATTTTTGGAGAAAAATTAAGTAAGTAACCTTAAAGTAACTTTCGAAATATTAAATAAAACGAATATAGCCACCTGTGGCCCCTGACCCCGCACCCTGTCTATGGAAATTGGACTTACACCACTTTCATAATCAATGGCTATACAATTTCTTTTAGCGGTCAAATTTAAACTGAACAGAACAATAGCATTTTTTAAGATATTAAATATCATCTTGTTATGAATAAAAAGTTTACACAAAATTAAGCATAAATTGCGTGATACTTCATTCTTTTTAAAAAATGGACTTACACCACTTTCAAAATAAACGGTCCATATGACTAATGGAAAACGTTGATATAAATGCAAATAACTATGGTGTACATTGAGATAAATTGAAAATTAAACAAGGTATATAACTTAGTTAGGAGAAATATGTAACTGTATTATAGATTTCTAGAAAATATGAAAATTGCCGTTAAACGAAGCATAAATATTTAGGAAGTAGCAAACAATTTGAAATTCCGCCAGACTCCGTGCCAATTTTAAATCCAGGCAGCATTACATTCAAGAATGATAACATCTTCTATAAAAAATTCTTAACTAAGCAAAATCCTATTCCATGAACAACAAACACCTTCGTACGAATCAATTCAACATCAACCAATCCTCATTATATACCAAACAGTCTCTCCACCCTTCAAAACGAATCATTAAAACACCCATCCAACAAAAATCCTTTTAAAACACAATCCCCCATTATTCCCCCTCGACTTTCCCATTGCGAGACCATCGAGATGAAAACTCCGATTTGACAAATCACGACATCTCCCTCTATCGGTTACCCTCCGATGCGTCCCGTTTGATTCGTTATTAAATTTGCACTTCCTATTCCAAGTCCCCGCACACGTGCACCAGATGCAACGATGCATTTGCAGAGACACACATGACCCTGGCAAGCACAGAAAGAGAGAGAGAGAGAGAGAGAGAGAGAGAGAGAGAGAGAAACTCCAACACGATATTCGAGCGTTGATCAGAACTCGCTGAGCGCCACTGGCAGTAGGTAAACGGTACTGTATTGTATTTGTGTGCTTAGCCCGGCAAATATTAGCCACCATATCGCTTATGGTGCTTGTCGAGCGAGGGTGATGGTCGATACTCCCCGCGGCCGGTATGGGAGCGGTGAAGAGGCTTCGTTCGTGGCCGCGCTCTTGTGTGCAATTCGTGAGCGAGTGCGTGCACATGAAACGTTATATAGCCGAGCGAGAGGACCAACACGCATGGGCCAATATACGCGTGCACGCAATACGCACGGCGGGAAGGTTGGTGCGGTGTGTGATTCGTGGTTGAGTGTGTTCCTCCATCCGTCCATATAGGGCTGTTTGTCCTTGCTCTCCTTGTTTGAAGAACGTCGGGATCCCGGTCTGTGCAAACTCCTCATTATTGCGAACAGTGTACACACAGGGTACAGCGCGTGCGTGCATGCTATGTCCGCGTGTATATGTGCGCGCGCGTGCGCAATGCCCTAAGCGTACTGGTGTACGTGCGAACATAACACGTGTACGAGTGCCGTCGAACGTCTATCTGTACGGGATCGAAGTTTTTCAGGACGTAGACTCAAAGCCGGTAAAGGATTTGTAGGATTCCCGGCGTCACCGATGGGGTGGAACTTGAATCGATTTGGAAGATGTAACGGTGCACGGGTACGAAGTTTAGTGGTGAATAAAAAGTGGATGATGCGGGTGAGATTCGATAATGGGATGAAGATAATGGAAGGGGTGAATGGAAAGTGGAGTGATAGGGTATTATTTTCAAGTTGGATGAGACACATTGGGTGGTTTATGAAAGATATGTTATTTCGAGTTGGATGGCTTTTGAAAAAAGGATTTGGTAGAACAACCAAGCACTTTCCAAGTCAAAGTATTGAACCCCGAGTCGAAAAATCTAGCCTAAAAAGAAACTTCAAATGCTAGATTCTTTTGATTTCTCATTTGCCGCTTGATTATGTATACCATTTTGAACCTCAAAATCCTCAACTAGTGTGTCTACGCGGCTCAAAGTCCTGTAAATATGATTTTTAGGAGTTATATGGATTGATCAGGTAAAATTTTTATTCCAATTTAATCTGACATCCCCTAAAAATATTTCAGAAGTTCGAAGTCTGTCGACTCAAATTCTAAAAATAGGGCTTTTTGGAGCAAGTAGGAATTAAATTATCATTTTATTCCATATAAATTCCAAATCTCCTAAAATCAAATTAATTTTTAGTAGGTATACTGAGAATTTTTTTGGACTTACAATTAGATCATTCCACTCCAATTCCAATCCAATTCTAAAACTCCTTATTATAGAATGCTGAGGATTGTTTTCGGCTGTATGAAGCCTAAATTGATCCTAAACTAGGCAAAACTGGAAAAAATTAACAAGTTTAGAGCGATTGTGGAATTAAAATTTGCATTCTTTTATATGTAACATATTTTTCCATATTCAGCCTAAATATCATAAGTTATTTGGTAATTTAGGAGGATTTTGGGCTTAAAATTTTCGACTCGGGCCTCATTTGAACCTTTTACTACCCAATATTTAGGAGCTAAAAGTACAAAAATAGATCTAAATTCAATGTACAATAAGATCCTATTCAGCACCCAAAAGTGGCACAAATTTCTTTTTATGCCATCTTAAGGCGCAAAATAGGATGTCAATTTCAACCTCCGTTGAGGATTTACATCCTGTCCAGTCCCGAGTCGAAATATTGAACCTCATTTGAACCTTTTCCTACTCAACATTTCAGAATTAAATGAGATATCTTATTTTACATTGAATTTAGACCTATTTTTGTACTTTTAATTCCTAAATGTTGGGTAGTAAAAGGTTCAATATTTCGTTTCGGGGAGTCATAGGTTTAAATTAAGAGTTTTAGCATTGAAAAGTATCATATTAGGTTCAAACAGGAGTAAATACCATGAAAATAGGTTCAATATTTCGACTCGCGTTTGTAATCTTCGTGGTTTATTACTCGTGTATATGTTGAACACGTTTCGTGCCAAGCTGTTTCTGCCCGACAGGATCTCCAGGTCATTTGTTGCTTTAACTAAAACTTGATGTATGATCACATAATATGTCATTATATTATCAATTTGTAAGTAATTACCTTGTTTACAGTGATGATCACACCGCGTACCATTTATGTTTGACTCTATCTACGTAAGAAGATTGTTAACGCAAGGTATTTAACAGAATGCCAAAGAAAACACAGGTATCTCTTAATTCCTGTCGGTCCAGTAACGTGATAAAATTAATTCCATATTGTCGAAACTTCGCATACAAATCGTTTCAACGTCAAGTCTTTTATAAGTTTACGATCCTTCTCAAATCACCGCTTCTTCATTGGCCTAATTCAGGAATTTGAAATGAGAGATTGTAGCTTGAAATAAGTAATTGATAAGCGCGCCACCGAATCCGATAACCAAAACCTCACTGCTAGCCAATCGGGGATACTTTAAAGGCACAGGGTCTCTTCGTACACACAGAAACGGACTTCCACACCAAGGCGCTTTAATGGTGACGAGGGTCCAAGTACCATTTCCCGAATTCGGCCATTAACGCGGAAATTGACGGGAGTTTTAGGGCGGTCCGTTCCAAATTGCCCGGAGCCCTTCAATTTCGTAGTCAATTCCGTCCCCTCGCAATAATCTACACTGGTCGGACGGTCTGCCGAGGAGATTCAAGGCGGAGAGGAAGGTCGCTATTCACGGAGCAACCCTGTTGTTCTCACCTAACCCGCTGTACTTAAAACTTCCAACTTCTTCCTTAATTATACAACGAAAGAGCTCTCCTTCCTGCCCCAAAATACGCGACAAACGAGGGCCGCTCTACCCGATGTCGTCGTTGCCATCATTATTTTAAGGATAGGTATACACCGGAAGATTTTAGGTAACTTCAAACCTGCAGGGATTGGAATTACGATAGGATGTGTGGGTTTTTTTTTTGAGGATATAGTTCCTCTTGGTCTTTGGCGTTAGGATGATATGGGGTACTTGCTGGGGAGATTAAGTTCTCCGGTGTTCGTTGCGGGAGTTTGTCTCGTTAGTTCGTTCCTTCGAATTAATTGCATTTAACCCTATTAACCCGTTAATAGGCGGTTTTCAGTTTGCGAGTTTCTTGTGGGAACTGCTAAGCCGAACGGCGGTACAAGCATTATGAGGCTTGAGCGATGATGGCTATTGGCCTGCTTTAGGTGATGGTGATAAGAAATTTTACTTCTCCTTTAGTTCAATTAGGATTGAATGTTAGTCATTTTTGATTTAATGACTTGATCGTGGAATGATGTGAAAGTATTTTGGACTTATTAGTAATTTCATTAACCCCTTGCCGTGCCATTTCTTTTGTGATTAAATGTGCAATGACTCTGAATTAATTACTAAAATAACTATCTAACGCCTAATTTCGGATATAGTAAATAACTTAACGTAATATTGAATAGCGTTGAATTTATTTTATTTTATCAGGACTTACTGATATTTATAATCAAATAATTTTTGGAGCACTTCAAAATTGACTGTTATATTTATCGCGTCACGAATAGGACTCGTTATTGTACGGCAAGGGGTTAACACGAGAACAACCGGCGTTAAATTTATTATATTTTAAAATATTAAGTAAGTACTTTGGAAAAAGGGGAATTAAGGGGTGGAAATGATTATAGAATCAGTAATTTGTGGTTTTTAAGATCGACATAGAATGTCTGCTCTATGACTGTTCTATAAACTTGGAGAATTTTTGGAAAAAATTGAGAACCAGTCACTTTGATTTGCTTGGTAGTTCTAGTGTTAACATTACATCTATCAAGGTGGTCGAAATGAATCATCTTGACTCTTTTTCAAAATATTCCTGAAATTTCTAACGCTGCTTCTTTTTCCACTTTGTATATGTATCTTACAGTAAGTAAGAGTGGGAAATGAGTCAGAGTGTTTTAACTCTTTGATGCACAGACATTCAAAAAATAAAATTACCCGTGTTGCACATACATGTTTTTTTTGTTTTAATACAATAGAGTTGGTTTATATTTATTGATAAAGTTATATAATGATATGAATTTTCGAGGTGGGACAAAAAATGTCCCACCATGCGTCTATACGCATCAAAGAGGTGGGACACTTTTAATCCCACTGTGCCTCAACGAGTTAAATGAGAGCTGAAGAGAGAGTGTGAGCTACTGAGTGTGCGAACTGTGAGCAATAAAGTATCATTTTTTAAAAAAATCTTTATTACTTCCCACATATATACTTCTTTTTTAATGACAAGATAGGATTTTCAATTTTCCATGGATATGCACCCACACTACGTAAATAGCCCCGAAATAGCTGGCAGCTCACGGTAAAAATTACTCGGAGCGCAAAGTATTAATATAAAGTGTGTTAAAAACGTCGAGATTGTGAAGTCTTGACGAGTGACGTTTAATTCCAGTGATTTCTGTAAGTAATTAACACGTTGAAAGCCAAGAGGGTCATCGGTGACCGGTGCTATTGAATTCAATGAAATTTCATGTAAGTAACTTTGAAATGGCAACATTTATGCATCTTCCGACATACCGAATATTTCGATTTTGGCGTTAAAAAGATAAAAGTCTGCCGAATATCTATCAACCTGTAGCTTTAAAGTTTCTGCTACACAAAGATATGAATTTAATAGAAAAAGTTTTGCTTCAGTAAAAATAATAAAAGTAGCGTAATAGCGGTGGCGTTTAAAGTGTTAAGTTACTAATTCTTGATATATCAGTTCGATGAAAATGGCAAATTTTCATTGTTCTTTATATATGAAAGTTATTACTATATTCTCACCGTTTTAACAGCGCTATTGTGATAATAAATTGGCTATACGATTACACTTGTTTACACATGTAAGGGTTGGTTGTGCGAATTTAAATAAGCGCGGTTATCGATGCCCGATTGGCTGCGAATGCCTGTGATGAATGATTATGAGTGACAGAAGAGAAAGCTCGATAGAGGAAGACAGAAGCAAACAAAGATTAATGAGCAATTGCGCGTAGATATGCACGAACAGAATGGAACTACAATGCAAACACTGCCGGATAATTGGTGTAATAATAAAATAAACTGTAATCTGGCGTCAATCTTGTCTATTTTTAAATTCTACTAATGATCTCGGGTTAAATGACACTCAGTCGTTTTGAAAAATATCAGGTAAAAATGGGAACTCATGACTAGTTGGACATATTGGAAATAAATACATCTTGAATCAATCTATTGGAAATAAACATAGTTACTGCGTCAAGAATCCTTTCTATATTCTGGATATTAGTAAGCTGTTTTAAAATGATAAATTTACATTACGCAACAACTGGATCAGGCTATTAGAATTAAGTACTGACTAATTTATAAAATCATGAGTTAAAAGTTGATGAAAAGTAATTAGTATGATTGAAAAATTCTAAAGTTCGATGCCTCTTTTCACAGATTAATTTGTTCTTCTTAGAAATCATACAAACCAGATTTTTATTTATATTCGTTAAATATTTTCACAAGTAAAAACAGATTGAAGAAATTTTACAAAGTAGTAAGGAAAACAATGAAATATACTTCTCAATGTGCATTTCATCGATTACTACAACAATGTAAAACTAATTTCCAAAAATAATCGAAAATCGCATTATTCCTAAACTTCAAAGTTACACAGTCAAACAAAGTTCAAAACTCTTGATTTTCTTGACACTCCAAGGCAAAGTATGAAACGGCTCGAAATACAAAAGAAAATACGACATAATCCACCTACGTTATCACCGGTAAATATATTGAGTTCATTGTACCTAAAAGATTACCCTTTAATTTACAATAAAGTCCTTGATTCACTGATAACTCTCCTTCTCATTTCGGTGACTCAAAACCAACCATTCGCTTCACTCTCAAAACTCAAACTTAAATTTAACGTTTCTCTTATCACTTTACCCAATACGATTTTGTATTCACGAAAAATTACCAAGATAAAAAGTCAACGTTAAAAAAAGAAGAAAACCCATCGAAATAAAAGAAACGTCGTAAAGTCCAGAAAGAAGAAAAACGTGCCGCGCTTCAAGATAATTCGATTACGCATGAAGACAATACTCGAGCGATTCCTCGAACGAATCGAAGAGGTCGTAAAGGAGAATCATTTTAATCGTTTCAACGATACGAAGTCTTGCTCGCAACTGTTGTAAATATACGCTTCAATGAACTAACGACAGTCCGAAGATTGCATGCCAATGGATAATTGCTATTTATCTCGCGCCATGTTATTCGCACATCCACGATTTCTTTCCGAAACATCGACTAAACCCGATTATTAATGCATCATCGGCATTAACACGACGACGGTGCAGTTCCACGATGAGTTTTTCCTACAGCAAAACCTAAACGGTGTTTTCCTCGCGACACAGCCGATTCTTCTACGAATCGATCCCGATCGGCGAAAGAACTCAAATTGCTCCGTCAATTATTCTCAATCACCGTCAACAACGTTTTGCGAGAATATCATTTTCATTCCGACAGACAAATATTCCATCTTCAAACACGTCTCTCCGCAAGATCGTTCTCCATCGTGGAACGGTCACCTATGATCTTTTCTTCTTTCTTTTCCATTCAACTCATGATTCGTGATACGGACCCGAGTCGAAAATTTCAGCCCAAAATCCTCCTAAATTACCAAATAACTTAGGATATTTAGGCTGAATATGGAAAAATATGTTACATATAAAAGAATGCAAATTTTAATTCCACAATCGCCCTACACTTGTTACTTTTTGCCACTTTTACCTAGTTTAGGAGCAATTTAGGCTTCATACAGCCCAAAATAATCCTCAGCATTCTATAATGAGGAGCTTTAGAATTGGATTGGAATTGGAGTGGAATGATCGAGGTCCAAAAAAATTCTCGATATACTAAAAATTAATTTGGTTTAGGAGATTTAGAATTTATATGGAATAAAATGATAATTTAATTCCAACTTGCTCCAGAAAGCCCTATTTTTAGAATTTGAGTCGACAGACTTGGAACTTCTGAAATATTTTTAGGGGATGTCAGATTAAATTGAAATAAAAATTTTACCTGATCAGTCCATATAACTCCTAAAAATCATATTGACAGGACTTTGAGGCGCGTAGACACACTAGTTGAGGATTATGAGGTTTAAAATGGTATACATAATTAAGCGGCAAATGAGAGATCAAAAGAATCTAGGATTTGAAGTTTCTTTTTAGGCTGGACTTTTCGACTCGGGGAGGGAATATAATCGATGAAGAATCAATTTCGTCGAGTTTATTTGCGAAGAAAACTTTGCGACACTCTCGAATAAACGATATATCTCGTAAAAGGTGATATCTTGGACGTGTACTCGATCACTCGTTTGGCGATTACGAACCAATTTCGAGGTGAGTTACAAAAAGTGGCTCTTTAGATATCGGAAGAGATAGAGGCGGGAACATACAACGGCACCTTATGTATGTGCACGCGTATCACATTATTTACAGCGGCGAGCCAGTTAATTCGTTTCGTAGATATCGCACGATAAAACACGCCAAATCGGCCGGTCGAGTTATCGAGGTATATTCGAACTCTCCCCCGTCTCACCGTTTTGCGATTCTGGCATTCCTTGTATCTTTCTCTTTCTCTTCTCACTCCCCTTTCTTCTCTTTCTACCTTGAAGCGCGCCTCGTCGCAGAAATCTCTGGAAATATTTCAGTTCGCGATCCAGCTGGCACGGCATATTTGAATAAATATTGAAATCAAAGGCGGAGAGATATTTATCGTCGATAAACACAGGCCCCTTTCTTCTTCGTCTTTGGCGTCTCGACTCGACGTTACGCATCGATACCAGCATGCACTGTAAATAATCCGTGCAGACACACGTTCGAGGATAATTTGAATTTCAGAGAATAGATGAAATCGCTTCTTCACTAGATATATTCGCGAGATTTTCGGTAGTCTTGAAAATTCACTCGTCAAGAAACGCGACCATTTTGGAGAACCATGAAGAAAGCGGGAATGAAGAGCAACGATATCCGTCGATACGACGATCGATTTATGTCTGAAAGTTTGAACTACATCGTCGTCTCCGTGGAAAGGGAGGACGTGGAGGGAGCCGTTAAAACTTTCCGGCTGGAGTTTCGTAATGATCGACGAGCCGGTTTGCCCGGAAATAATATTTGTACAGCTTGTACGTAAACAACCCTGGCGGCCCTCCAGAGTGCCAATAACACCGCCTGTGTCAACTCGGTCAAGCACCGAACGCGCTTAAATGAGTCACGATGCGAACTAGAAGAAAGGTAGAACTCTTTTTCGACTTTGGACGGCGAGAGCCTACCTCGATGAATGAGGGTTTCCTTTGTGCGATTTTAAACATGATGATACACGCGGTATATTAACCTTTTGCAGTTGGGAGCAATGGTTGATAAGGGGAGAACGATTGGGATCGGTAATTAGTGGTCTTGAGAACAAATTGAGATTGTAGTTTATTATACTTTCGAATTTCTCTATTCAATATGTGGATCGTTTATTTTGAAAGTGGCACATTTTCTGTTGTTTCGAAAAAGTTAAAGATTAGCATATGAGTCAATTAAAAAATATTGGTTCATTGTGACAACTCTGACAATGTTTCTACCAATTTATCTTAACACTAGATCTACCAAGGTGGTCAAAATGACTTGTTCTGAATTTTTTACAAATGATCGTGAAATTTGTAACGCTGTTTCTTCTTTAATTTTGTACATCTGTCGAGTATAGTGTGAGCGGTTAAATCGATCAATTTCTTCGCCTCCTTCATTTCTTTTCGTCTACGGTGTTTATTTCACATTTTGGAATATATTAGATCTGTTGGCAGATGTAGTGTTAAATTAAATTATCTTGAGGTATCATAATTCTTTTATTAATAATAAAATATTTAGATCTTAAATTATCTTATGCTTAAATTAAATTAATGGGTAGTATTGGTATTTGCTGTAAAAAACTTTTCTTTTCTTTTCAGTCTCGGCAAGTATATTGGTATTTAACGCTAGACCTACCAAGAGAGTTAAAGTGATTGATAGTGAATTTTTTAAAAATATTGTTGAAATTTTTAGGACTATACACCTGTTTAATTTTTTATATCTACCTTGTGAAGTATGAGAAACTAAATCGATTTAATACTTGCGCATATGATCTTCGTTCTTTTGAAGTATTTATATAGTATCTTTGAATATATTGAATTAATAGTCGGTAGTTCTAATGTTCGAGGTTGAATACTGCTGTGATTTTTTTTTATGTAAATGGTAAAAACATAATTGTGATCTTTAGAAATTGTTAAAAAAGGCTATGGCTACTGCAAGGTTATTATCTGAGACACCTGAAGAATGGTTTCAAGTTAGTACAATTAGTTGCTTCCTTTTATTTCATTTTGAAGCACAATCATTTCAAACTTCAACTACATGGTATCAAAATTTTGAACTGTAGCTGCAACTCGGAATTTCAATATTGCAAATCTGACTTTCTCACAAGTACTGGAAAATTAGATGGTTACTTGGGATGTTTTGAGACACAAAAGCATTGCTGGTATCTACTAGCCACATTCTAAGGAAACTATTCAGTTTGGTGACAAAGCAAATATGGTGGTCGATGATAATTCTAAGGAGATCTCTTATGGTGTAAAGAATTTCTTTTAAAAATGTGAATATTTTAACATGTACAGAAAGTAAACAAAAACAATTATAAACAACAAAACACCTAATTATTTATATCAATAAAATGATGAAGAAACTATGATAGTATTGAGAATAAAATCTATAATTCTGAAATAGTATTAATTAAAGTTCCCCTGCTATTTCTATTATAATTAACCCCCTACAGATTCCTGTGACTTTGAGGTAACGCATGACACATCTAAACTTCTATTCTTCAAAGTCGACTAAACTTTGCCAAATATTATAATTAAGCTCGCGAAAATCATGAAATTCTTTACAACTCAATATTTAAAACGCAGATTTAATCCATTATTTAAAATACTATTTTTATCATTTTCTAATTGTGTTTTTGTGAAAAAACACGGTAATCTTCGGATGCCAGACAAAATTCAAAATTTTCAAGTCTTCCACAAGATGACTTGGCAACCATTAAAAATTGTAAATTCTCGATAAAACGATAACATCAAACAAATCGGGAAATGCTAAAGAAAACTACTAATTCTTGGTAGCAATAAAACTGTAAAAGGTAATTACAGCAATGATGAGAATACCACTGAACTTCTCCAGCCAGCCAATTGAAGTTTGAATTTCCTAGCTAGCACCTCTGGGAAATTTCTCCCACGTGATACGTACACTAGCCTTGAAGGTGTGCAATTCGTCGAAAATTGCGCGGTATAATCAAACTGGTTGAACAAAATCATAAAAACAAAATTCTTCTTTACTCACTGATCAAGTATCTCTGCATATATTGGTTTATACCTTTTGTTATAGCCACTTTACTTAGAACCTACTGTTTTAGGTGAGTTTCGAATCATTTAGACTATAATATTTACACATATTACGAAGGAAAAAATTCTCAGACACGATGAAGGAGGATTTACACCTTGCACGACTAATTTCGAGTCTAAGTGTTTACTTCCTTACCCGGCATAGCCCCTATAAGTGCTACGGTTAGATATAATTTATCTGGGTTTCAATTTGCCGAGATTGTGATATATTAAGTAATAATTTGAAAAAAAAATTGACAGACTTATCAGAAACACATTTGAACATCGAACGTAATTAATTTCGAGTCCCATCCTTTAGTTCCTTACCCACCATAGACCTTCGAGTGCTATGATCATTTTGCCTAGAACCTACTGTTTTTGATAGGTTTCAAACAGATGCTATTATTGGGCTGGCAAAAAAGTAATTTCGGTTTTGTAGTGCGGAATGGAATTCAATTTTTCTTAGCAAAGAATTTTTTTGATGACCTTTGTTCAATGAGTTTTTACCATACAATCTATTTTGCAAGTTTATGTTTCCGCTTTTATAGAAATTCTGGCGCTTATCTGCGAAGAGCCGAACCAAGTGCGATTTTAGGATATTATCACTAATGAAAGTTTTGCAAATAAATGATAATCTAATGGTGCAAGGTCCAGGGGCTGTGACATTACTTCCTAACTAAGCTTTGCCTTTACGAAAAATGAAAAAGTAAAATATTTTGTACACTCCATGTTAAAATTTTCCCTAAAAGAACAATTACAAACAAAATAAAGCACAATTTTTTTCTAAGCCAAGCCAAAAGTGATAATTTTCAATTGTTGCAAGAAAAAAATCTTAACATTGTCAATAGTCGTTCAGAACAAACGTAACGCTAGCTCTCAGCGAAAGCTGAAATTACATTCTTGCAAACCCAATACATACGTATCCGATAAGAACTTTCCAAGGATGACAGAAGAGGATAGGAATTCAAAACTACTAATTTTAAATTTAAACTTTTACCCCCTTATCGACCATTGCTCCTAAAGCAAAGTTCTACCTTTGGCACTGATCAATTCACTCAACAAATTCTTTTTTCTTTTTTAATACTATCCGCAACGCAATGTGAATTTTTTCTGGATGATTCATGTAAAGTATAATTCTACACAACGTCGAAACGTCGCCCGAAGAATTTAACATCGAGGTGTCTATTACCTTCGCAAACTCACGGTAGCTCGTTTCTCGCAGTCGCCATAAATTAAAACGGGTCCAAGACACTTTGTCAGCGATGAGGACAGTTTTCGCTAAAGTTCGACGATAAACAGTGTCAAAGCACCAACGTCACAGTTTTATTATAACTTTATAGAATAATGTATGGTCATTCGTGAAACATTCGACAGGTGTTCCTCTTCTATTTTTGTTTTTGTGTTTTTTTAAATTTTACATGTGTACAATAAATCAAGCGTTAATGGACGACGAAAATTTGTCGAAATTCCAAAGAAAATTGTGCTCGAAGACACGAATGGCTGCTAGAGTGTTGATTGTTCAAGCTTTCTTTTTTATTTATTAGTTTCTCTCGGCACTTTTAAAAGTTAATGACGTTAAATTACCAAGGACACAGATATCGTGAAAAATGTAAGGAAGTTACCACTAAAATTACTGATAAACACTGCAATATATTTAGAAATGCGAGATAAATATAATGAAAGACAAGAAACAATAGAGAGGAAAAAGTTTATCGATTTAATCGTTCATATTTGACAAGATAAATGACAAATAAAGTACTGCAATTTTTCAAGGAAATGTTTGATCATTCACTTTGTGTTTATGTTTTGGTGGCCGTACAGCTAAAGAGCACTCAGGAAGTCGTTCACCATTTGCTTGTTTATCGTGCAGATAGGTGAAAGTTGCTTAATGGCGTACTTGATCGTACCTCATCGATTTTTTTCTTATTACGGTATATTACAGGTACTTAGCAGAAAATATACGATATGAGTGAGCAATGAGAAATGCAAATAAAGAAATTACACCGTTTATATTTTTGTTCTATACTTTTCTGGTTTTCTTATTTTATGCCGCATTCACAGTCATTAAGTTTATAGCGGTGAATTAGATTATATTAAATTTCCGTTTATCTAAATTAAAAAACGTTAACAATTTACCGACCGGTATTTTTTTAACATCCTACCCCCTGCTGACCGATCACTTGGTCACAAATACTTCCTTGATACAGACATCTATTAGAAAATTACAAATTCTCGTCACTGAGTCCTTAACAAAGGTAACCGCAATGATAAATGATAATTTATCAATTGGAGTGGCAACCAATGAATTAGTTAAAAGTTCAATGGTATTTGATCCGAAAACCCTATTAATAGGCGTCCGGTTGGTAAAGTGTTAATGTCGCTACACAAATCTGAAACATGGTCATACGAAATGAGAATCTACTGTATTCTAAGGATGTAGAAAGAAGTCACTTGATAAGTGGCTTACTCTGATTCGCTCGACGAGAAAGAGACGTCCCTCGTCTTCATGCACTTTTATGTGCGGGTATGCAAACCAATCGCGGATGCTTAATCGATAGCTTAAAAGTTCTATTCGATTGAATTAAATATGTTTACAAATCAAATCACTATTACCATACAAGGTGAATTTATACTATTGCGAATATAGACTACCAGAGTAAGGTATATAGCTGAAGTTGTGATAAAATGGTCTTTTTATATAGGTATTTTTAACCCCTTGCCCTACGATTTGTTTTGTGACCTCCTACGCTACAATTTAGAATTTAATTGCTAAAATGAAAATTGATCGGCGATTTTTTAAATATAATTTAGCGTAATATTAACGTTATAAAAGTAATATTATCGCGTCGAGTTTCATTAATATTGTCAATTTAATAGGTTTTGGAAAACTTGAAAGTTTCCTATCCCATTTACCTTATCAAGAGTGTCACTCGTTATTGTACGGCAAGGTGTATACAGACTCCCGAAGGATGAGAATGAAGTTTCTGTCAAATGTGGAAAAACATTCCGTTTACATTCGGCTCACCTTGTCGATTTTCGTACCTAGACACGGTTTATGACCGTACCTTAACACATTCTCGACCGGTCACGAGTTAACTCGTGTTTTCATGCCCAAACGTTGTTGACCGGTCACGAGATAACTCGTGTTTTAACTTGCAATAGCTGTTTCAATTTTATCACAACAAAAAAAAGTACTAATATATATAATATGTATAAACTATAATATACAGCAAGTAATAATAAAGCGAATATAGCGAATATAATATAGCGAAGGTTATTTAGATTCTTTCAATGTTATACACAATTACGGAAAAAACAGACGGTGATATGAGTTATCTTCTATGTAAAATTGCCGGTCAACAATGTGTTAAGTACAGGACCTACAAAAAGATTCCACATATGACAGTCTAAATCAAAAATAGTTCTCCCGACGATCCGTCGGGACATAGATAAATATTCGAATTTTTCTTAATATCAACTCTTTAGGTGATGAATTGTTCCCGAAATTCATTGTTAACACTATGCTGGCCGGCGACACCACAATGGTGTCGTGCGCAAAATATAAATAAAGAAATATATAATACAAACAAATTTTACATGTATTTACAAATATATATATTCTCAAAATTTCATGAAAGTAGAGGGACAGGATTAAAATCTTAAGAGAATTGACGATGAGATTAGTAAAACTTGACTATTTATGACAAGAGGAATTATTCATTTTCATCCGTCTGTAGTGATACCTACACATTGCAATTGCAATACGTCAAACTTCCTCGAAGACTGCAACACGCATGCTACTCCTCGTCGAAAACAATGTAAAAAAAGAGTGCTACTCTTCTAATCTGTCGGATTAAAAATGATGTTGTCACGACCGAGAAACTACTTTTTCCGTCGGACTGAAATCCCAACGATAATTGAACGAACTCTCGTCTTATCCCCAGTTATTATATCGAGAAGCACGGCGAGGATACGAGAACGATTGCTCCCCGTAATTGTCGTCTGCTGTGGAGACTGAAGAGGGTGAAGCCTGAAGGGTAGACAGAGAAAGTGAGACAGGAGATTAAAGAGAGAGAAAATATACGCTGATATAAAAGGCAGAGGGAGAAAGAACGAACAAGAGGATATTAGAGAGAGAATGCAAGAGAGACAGGCAATTCATTCGTTCGTTCGAGAGAAGAGCGGGAAAATGCAAGAACACGAACCAGAAAGAGACGGAAGGAAAAAGAGAAAGGAACAACAGATTAGAGAGAGCAAAAGCGAGATGAAGGGTGCACGCGAGACTGGAAGGAGAGAGGAAATGAATTGAAGAGAGACAAACCAAGAGAGAGAGAGGTTAATCCATCCAAGTACGAGAGAGAAAGAGAAAAGGGGGTGAGAGAACGAGAGCGAGGGTTACGTTATATAGAGCAGGATCAGAGCGAAATTGAAATCGAGACGAGCGGAACGACGATGGAATGAGAGGAAGGGGTGGTGGAATGAAGGGGTTCGAAGTACGATTGCACGAAATTCGCGATCCGCACGCTTGCGAGCTTCCGCAGAGACCGCAATATGCATTGGTAATTACACGGGATGAATTACACCGCGGAATGAGCGAAGCGTGTTACGTGTAATTGGCGCGCATTATAAATCTCGCGACGTGCAAATAGGACGGCACCTATGTTCTCCAAGTGTGACTTCGCTTCGCTGCTTTCTTCGGGACGTGATATGATAGTTTCTTTTTAAATTGTATCCTTACATTTCGGTAAATACGGAGGAAGTGTTTGTCTTGGCACTTGGTACGTTTAAAAGTGTATATTTTTGTAATAAACGGACGGTTGAATTTGATGGAAAGAAGATGGAACATGAGGTAAATTGATGGTGGTGAGTGTAGCGAGTATATATGAACAAAATAATAATAATATTCTGTACAGATAGGGTGATGTTTCGTATATTGCACTATTTAGAATTTTATCAGCCGCTGTCACGTATTCGTGATTTCATTTGCCGACTGCCGTCGGTTGGTGTCAGTCAAATGTGACTCAATATAGATACTGTCAACGGACGGAGAAACGTGATTACGGCTAGTGAATTTTACGTTTGTATGCTAATATGTACTAGATTCTACTGATAAAATAGTAGTTTCCACTGTCGAGATTGTTAGAATAGTTACTTTCGTTGCTCGTATGTCTAGTTGGACAATACAATTTGTTAGTGACATGTTTTCTATGAATGTTCTGTTTGTTAGTTTGAGTGTAATTTTTACCGCCTCTTAGACCTATTTGCACCTATTATCGAGAAGACTGTGCAATAAAAATGGAAAAATTTGTGTTTTTAATACATTTGCCGCCAGTAAAAAAAGGAAATTGTTAATGTACCAAAGTTACTATATAAATACTCTTTACATATATACAAGTACAATCGTACGTAAAAAGTTATTTTTTAAACAAGTAAAGTATATGATATCTTAAATAATAATGTAAGAAAATTTTCCAAAGATGACGGGAGTTTCGAACTCAGGCTAACAGATGACGAATTTGAATCTTTACCTCCTCCTTCCATTTCTTTTGTACTTTTTTATCTCCAGTTCTATGGACACGTCTTCTAATCGTGAGACCTAAAATTTTAGATAAATTCCGAATAACCAATACTATGACATTTACACCTATCACAGAACAAAATCAGGGCCAGAGGTGACAAGAATTTTCCAGAGATAAGTTGAGAACTCGGTTCCACTAATTGCGATTCTGCAGTCCTATGCTCACTTCTCCTAAGGCTTACTGTTTTAGTTGACTTCTGAACAACTGATGCTCTGATACTTAGAAGTATATGACAGTGATGTTGAACCTTTTTGAGATGTGAGCCAAATTTTGTTTATTATTTTTTTTAGTACTAGCTCGTGGATTACTAAGTCGGTGGCCTCACTTGGAAAGCAGGAGAGCCGGATAGTTAAGAACTATTTTTGTTTGGTTCTCAGCTAGCTAATATCCACTTGGAAATATTTTTTTACAAATTCGACATTAGATACATATACCTTAATTACTCAATATAAAGATGAGTTTATAAAAATCAACGTGTGGGTCATTTACAAAGCTGGATGTGTCAGTGTTTCACCCGCGAATGGCAGATTCGCCATCACTATCGCAAGACCTACTATTTTAGGTGGGTTCTAAACAACCGATGCCATGATGTTTACATCTATCACATAAAAAAATTGGTGGCGACGCTTTCCCAAAAGTAATTTGAAAACTTTAGCCCACTAACTGTGATTCCTACTTCTAGTTTCACTGCAAACAAATTTCCACGATTCTATTATCTATCAAAGAACCCCATACGAAAATGGTATCCATCGTGGAAACGAGTCACTCCTACTTAAAAAATTCATTCGAAAATACAGGCGATCGATGCAAGTAGACAGGCGGGAGGGACACGAGTAACGAGCCGGACAAACAATCGAGGGAACGCGACGACAATGGCGAGCAAACACGACCGATGCCGGTGCCGATTGCGACTCAGGTAACCTTTTTTTTTTTATTTCATTTCAAGACCCATGCACCTGTGTTTACACTCCGGGCACTCGTCAACAATGCTCCATCCCCTCTGTAAATTGTAACCTGCAGGGAGCCGGCAAGCTCGAATTTTATGGCCCTGGGACGTTAATAGGATTATCGGATTAAAGTGTGAAAAGTTAAGACGCGTCAGCCCCAAAAGGAAGAAAGGAAGGGGTGAACCTCGTGTCGGTAGGTGTATCGAGTCTTAAAGTCAATTTTTACATCGATCCTATCGATTACACGGGGCCGTAAGGCTCGGTATATATTTCTGCGATAAAGTTAAAAGTTACGGCTTACATCCGACGACTGTCTGCTCGTTAAACCGGGATATATTTCGGAGAATCAAAGAGGTATGATCTTTTGGTCGGAGATTCGTTTTTACGTCGAGGTTTGTCGGATTATTATTAACGATAGTAGCCAATATATCGGGTCATGGCAAATGTTTCTTCGTATTTTAGTGTAAAAGTAGAAGAAGTTTTTTCTTATTATAAATTAAGTATTTTTTACCAAATATGTGCCATTTTGTTCGACATTTTTTTGCCATTTTTGAGGTAAGACTACAATCGTTATTGTAAAAGTTTGTTATTCTTGAATAAAAAGTTTCTTTTGCTCATGCGCTAAAATAAGAAGAAACTTTTTGTTCGATTTAAAATATCGCTTGAAAGTACAAATTTCTTAACGATCTAATAATAGCATTTGTGAGTTAAATATATTACTAATACACCGCGGATGTTTATGCAAATTTCAAGTTTGATAAATGCAGCTATGAGGGAAGAACCTAAGTAGAGATTACTTTCATTCGTCAGATGTTACAAGGAATATCATATCTTGAATATTTCAGATACTTTTTTACTTTACATACTTTTGGTATATTTTAGCAGCGTTAAAAAGATCATACGTACAACAAAATTTGCAGTCTAATTATTAAATTGTAATTAAAAATTCTTCAAGAACGTGGCTTCCAAGTTATATGTAGATAGATGATTGACACTTTACCAACTGGTATTTTTCAACATCCTACCCACCTCTAACCAATCACTTAATCGCAAATACTTCTCTGATACCGATATCTCTACGAAAATTATAAATTCTCGTTACTGAGTCCTCGGTACAGTAAATCGCAATGATAAATAACAATGTATTAATTGCTGTGGCAACTAATAAGCGGAAAGCCTATTAATAGGCTACCGGTCGCTAAAGTGTTAACACTATAACCACCGATGTTAAATCTAGCACATTTCAATATATTAAATAAGTACTTTGAAAAAGAGGAAATCAAGCGGCAGGAAACTTGACCGATTGGGTGATTCATTTTTGCTGATACAGACGTAGAATATTTATTCTATGACTCTTATATAAATTTGGAGAATTTTTTGAAAAAATTGTGTACCAGTCATTTTGACTGATTTGGTAGTTCTAGCGTTACCGCCTTGGCCTATAATTCTGTTTCCTAAATGCATTCGCCATGATTAATCATTAACACTAGATTTACGGATGTAGATATACCTATTTTTCTGAAGTGAGCCAATTTAACTCGTACAAGAAAATCGAAGTTTTTTCCAAAGCATATAGTTTCAAATCAATTTAAATGAAAGATTTACAATTAAAAAAATTTAACCAACCAATATATTATATATAGTAATCAAATTTTGAACGAGCCAAATTGGCTCCGTAAATCTAGTGTTAAATTGCTGAAATAAGAATTTACAAAGTATCTATAAATATTTACAACGTATAGAATACGTTGAAATAAAACTGATAACAATTTTCTAGTGTTACAACGCACTCCTCTTTTCAACTTCCCAGTTTTTAGGAAATCTCTAGTTTTTTTCATTCCACTTTCCGTGACACTCGTTACAAGAGAGCAAGGGGTTAAACAAGGATTCAGTTTGAAGAGGCTGACAAAGGAAAATGTAGCCCTGAAAAGGGCTTTTTTTCACAAAAACTTCTACAATCCATAAAAAAGAGAGAGAGAGAAAAAAGCGTAAAAATATCGTGACGAGGTGCAGACTCAAGAATGACGCGCGTCGAATAAAACTGGCTCTTTCAACTTCGAAGCTACAAAGCGAGGAAATATGTTCCAATTGTACGAGATAATTGCAAGACAAAAATTACAAAACGCAGCTACCACGTTCCCCACGGCTGGGAATTAAAGCCCGTTTCCATTTCGAGTGCAACAAAGGTAAATCTTCCCTCCCGAAGGTATATTTTTACGTCGAAAGTTGGTCGAACGTCAAAGAAAAAGTGTAAAACGATAACCGTCCATACGACACGTAGCAAAAAAATTTCAAACGCGCAGAGTTTCTCTTTTTACACAGTAGCGTCAATGGCGTGCATCTAATAAAAATGGCTCGATGTTTCAAAGCGAGAAAATCTCCTACCACGTTCGATATTACTCTGGAAGTCTTCCAGATTCGTGCTTTACTAGGAAGGCAAGATCGTTCACTCTTTAACCGAGATTGGTCCCTTTTCACTGTTTATCCTATACACGAAATCGTCAGCATACCGTGTGCGCGGTGACACGTACGGATATAATGTAATTGCGGACACCGGCTACCGGTAGCTGGCCGTCGATGTATAGATTTATTTTCACCGTCCGTTCGAGCATTTCCGTCTGGACTCGCCGGGTGTTTACGGCCGAATGAAAATTTGCTCGCTGGCCAAATATTTTTCCACCGACGGTCTGCATCGACGATCTCTTCTCTTCTTCCTTCTCCTCCCTCTCGCTCATTCTGCCGGCTCGTTCGTTTTCCATACATTCCTCTGCCCTGCCATCCGTCCATCTGTCTGTGCGAGGGCAAACACGTGGAGAGACACGCTTGCCGCGTATAAACGCACACGAATGCGTACCAGACACGTATGCATACGTATATATACAATGTATGTGTATATACAGGAACATATCGTATCCCCATGGCAGAGGGTAAAAGCCGAGAGACGAAAAAATCAGGCTCGCGTCAATTTCATCGAGCGGCCGTATTTATGCACAAGAGCGCACAGGTATTTAATGCACAGACGCGTGGGCAAACTCTGTCTCTTGTGTTGGAATTGGTGCTGTGCGTTGTGCAAAAGAGAGGATGACGGGGAAACGAAAGGAGATGGTGATAGAGAGGAAATGAGGGGAGAAGGAAGAAAAGAGTGTGAGAGAAAGAGATGGAGAGTACAAGGTAGAGGTAGGGAGAAAAAGATTTAAAAAAAACGGTTTGAAAGAGGAGGAACGTGAGTAAACTATCGAGAGAAAATAAATACGGGAACGCGGATTCGGACGACTAACGATCTGAAAGAGTCCGTCGGCCGACGGTAGTGCTGAGTGAGTTCGCCGTCGGTAACGTTTCACGTGTCGTTCGAAAAAAGCTGCGGTGTATGTTTTAAGGCTATCTTTTATTTTGGTAGAATGAGACGAGGGTAGAAATATACTGTATTGCGAGACATAGAGATCGCAATCGGACTATTTTATATAGATTGCTTGAGTTACATGGATGAAGCTCAGCTGATATAACAAACGGTGTCTACGGACAGTGAGTTTGTGAATCAAAGAATTTTAACAGGTTTTGCGGATGGTCTACATTGACATATGTGCACTCTCCGTAAATACAATTTCAATGTTTGATTTAGCGCGAAATTTAATAGAATTCTGTTAGTATTAACAATAGAAAAGGAGGCAGACGGATTCTTGCATGGGCAGTTAATGTAGATTAGATAAATAATTTTATTTATAAGTTTATAATCGTATTCATTATGGAAGTTATAGAAAACTAATGTACTGCATATGCAGTGACGACCCAGTAGAATAAAGCGAAAATACTGTATACGTAATAGCAGTCAGCGAACGTGTTAAGATGTAAACGGAACGTCTAAATACAGCTCACAATCAGTGAAAAATGATGAGAATTCTTCGGTAGCTAGGTAGATCAAACTTTTATTGCATTTACTTTGACTTTCCGATAAATAAATTTTGAAAGAGAAGGTTGAATTTCGCATCACTAGTTTTCGATGTCGTTTCAATGATAAGCAAATTTGTACCACGCACTTTAAATTATTTCTTAACGTTTACTGAACTTTGAGATTTCACAATATGACTAATAATAAGCAATAGAAGATAATGGATACAGAAATAGCATTTCATTGAAAAGCGCCTTGAGCCGTGGAAAAGAATTATTGACTCGTAAAACATATCGTTAAACATGTATATTACACGTAAACAAATAAATTCTATGTGAGTGCGCTTTCTGAGTCTTATCGTTTCTTATCACAAATTGCCTTGTGAATTTTTTGTGGGATAATTGTACACGTTCTATTTTAGACGAAGTTTTAGTTGTTAATTACTCGTCGAAGTTCTTATTAATGAAGATGGCTAGAATTCTAATTTTAAAAATATTATGGAAAAAAGTAATAATAAAAGTTCTATAGGTGATGTCTGTTTACATTTTTGTATCGACTTAACATAAATGTAGACTCTTAGCTCTTCTTGCCTAACATACTTATAATTCTGCTTAAAACCATATTCAATACGGGGAATTAGTCCTCGTATTATTAGCATTAGTAATTAATTTGTTATAATAAAAATTTTCAAAAATGTTTTCACCGTCAATAATAAGCATATTTGTACGAGGTTTTGTAGATGATTTAAATTTCTCAGACTGATCTTTCAGAAGAGAAATAAATGATACTTGTTTTTCCAGGTTCTAAATTTTAACAAAATTTGTGTCTTATAATACAGCGGAGGATTCATAATACATATTACACAAACTGCACAAAGAATAAAATTGACTAATGCAAACTATGAACTCCTTCATCCAAGCTCGAAATAAAACACAATTATGACGCCAAACGATAATCTAAATTTGTGCTTCAGTCCAGTTTGCGCAGAGACGAGGAATACCATTAAAATTATAGGAAACAAGTAATTACAATTAGTAAATACTGATTACAGTTATAATTGTGACAAGTTCAAAGTTAAAAAATTGACTTTGAAGAATAATAACTTAGGTACTTTTAGGTTACCTCAAAGTTACAAGGACTCATAGACCATTGAGTTCGTAAGAAAATGATCACAACTACATAAAGCTAAAAGAAAGCACGGAAAGAATTATAATTTTTAAACCTAAGACCTTCTCCTGTTGGACATAACCTAATCGCGTGCATTCAAATGCACCTTGTCGAAGACGAGAAACAAAGAAACATTATTTCAAAACGACAGGTGTGAATTCTATAATACTGAAAACGACGGTGTCGTAGTAACGGGCAGGTAGTCCGACGGGGAAGGTCAAACTTAATTTCACGAGCTTCCAGACCACTCCGACACGACAACCAAGTTCTGTGACCGGTGTCGAAGGAACAGCGAAGCGACGGAGAAACGTTGATCGTATCACGCCAACGATCGGAATATTTTCACGGTTGCTTTGTAGCGGTAATGGATGGTTATTGACTGCGAGAAGAAGCGAGGTCGTTGGTGCACGTTAACCAGTCTCGTCTCTCCGCGTATAATTTCCCGATAAGTGGAAATGGACTCGATAAGCGAGTAAAGCAGCTGCTTTATTCATGCCAGGCAGAAAACACCGTTTCTTTTGTGGCTACTGACCGTAAAACGATAGTGTATCTACGGAGGAACAATGGTCAAATACGCGTCAGATTTATGCACCAACGATTCTATATCTGTCTTGGATCCAGACGCGTTCAAATCGTTGCGTTGCTTTGTCTAAATTATGTACTCTTCTCTTACCATTCGTTAATATCAGAGGGAAAAGTTTTATTATGTATAGATATCGATAAACTTTTTACTAATGTTCCACGAGTTCGTAGTCTTTATCCGTGGATGAACGTATATTCGAAAGTACGCCACGCGATCGTGACGCGTACTATTTTTTTTTTCTCATTCGTCGAGTAGCGTCGGCCTTTTCGACAAGTGTAAACGACAAAAGAGAGAAAAAGGGAGAGAGACAGATCGAGAGAAAAAAAAAGAAGGAACCGAAAGCACTTACCGGGTGGCGTGCCGCAGCTGCCACAGCCACAGCTGCCGCGTTTATGCTGGCACTGGGGTACATCTTATCGTCGGAGGCCCTCGAAGAGGTTATGTAGCTGCCTCCCGTCACGACCGATTCCCGTCAGGAGTAATGGATGCGTCTCCGTTATCCTCAGGTATATCCGGCGGTATTCCAGCTCATAGCCTGTACACACTGTTATGCACCACTCGAAAAAGAAGCGCAGGATACGGCCTGCACCGTGATCGCACACTCACTATACCACTGTCACTGCTTTTTTTTCCCGCGAAATAGTTCTCGGATGTTCACTTTTTTATGTATCGCACAGAACGAAAACACCGTGACGAGACGCGTCTTGTATTGTGCGTGGTGTATCGCGTGGTTGGAGCGTTAGAAAGTTGCACGACGACACGTTATATGAAACATCGAACGAACGATCCACCCTCGACGACGGACGGGTATCAACTAATCAACCGTAGAGGGGAAACCGTTGCCTCTCTCGCAGCGCCGCCCGCCGCGCCCTCCCACTGGTTACCGTGACACCACGTGGTCCCCCCACTCTCGCTATCCTTTTCGTTCTCGTGTACTTTCGCTCTCTCGCTCGCATCTTCGGCTCTGTTCGGGTTCTTAGGTTCGTCTCTTCTTCGTTCTCGATGAACTCACTCGACCGTTTCGACGAAAAGGAGATTCGTTCGTTGAGATTCTTTTTGAATTTTTACTTACACGAGAACCAGATTCTGCGGCGGATCCTGCGGCAACCTAATGTCGAGTGCATTGAATTATTACTTCGACGACTCAGTACGGTGGCTAATACGCGGTAAGATCGTGAAAAAATGTATTAACTCTTTTCGCGGCACATTGTGCATGCTGTTGCGTGCGCACTGCAACGGGGAATGCGCGGTCCTTTCGTAAATACATTACACGTGACGTTGCGGTGCTCCGGATAATCCTTGACTTTAAGTCGGCAGGTGGAACGTAAGATATATACATCGTGCAGTAATTTTGCAACGCTTTTTGTAACTAGCCTGACATCGCTGCTGGCGTTTCGGATAAATTTCAAAAGCCGGTGGTGGCGTTTATAGAAATAACTATCTATATATTTCTTTTATACTTAACCCTTAAATTCGCGAAGTTGCATTTCTGCAACATAGTAATTCTATGAGAATAAAAAAAAAATCTGAACGGATTACGGTTTCTGAATGAACTTTGTCATAAACTATAGTGTACTTTGTAAATTTTTGACAGGTGCAGTGGCACCAACTTTCAAATGTTTTAATTACTTGTCAGTTTTAGCGGGTTTTCATCGGCGCGGAAAAAAAGTGATATTGGAATAACTTTCCTCGGTCTTTGTTATAATAGAGAAAATAACTGTCTTTATAACTATCATAATAAATAGAACTATAATTAGGTAGTAAAATATTTTTTTATTCTATTTACATGAGTCAATAACTCCCCATACATCTGCTTACCTAGGAACGCGCAGTGTTGCATAAATGCAACAATGGATTTCCAGGTAATTTAGAAGCTGCATTCTTTCAAAAGAATTTTTTTAATATTTTTCCTATAATCTAAACTATGTATGGATATTAAAAACATTTTTTCTTATTAAAAAAATAAAATCGCGCATTCAAGGGTTAAAGCTTGCACGTCGTTTCAGGTATCTCTTCTAAACTTTACGTGGCGAGTGAAATCTATGTGAGGTTTTGCTTAATATAAAACAATGAAATTGGAAAATCTCATTATCCCCAATCTCTAAAACGTTTACAAATGAGAAAAGTGTAACTTCCTGCGACTTTATACATCTACCCATTAGTTCTTGATCCACATAATCGAATAATGAAAGTAATGCAACATCTTGACTTAATTAAAAATTATTATATACACAAAAATTCGAAATTATAAAAGCAACATTAATTAAGTACTAAAAAACAATCAGTTCACTAGGAAACATTTCTAAACCAAAACTATCTACCAAAAAAAGTCCTCAAAACTTTTCAAAGTTTTTAAGTCCACTCCATAAAAAACACAATAAATACCAAGAAAAAATAATTTTAATATATTACATATTCAAGCAACGTACTGTTATCAACGAAAGGTTGCTCCTACGCGAATTTAAATACGTTAGACCAACTATAAAATATCAAATTTCCATTTTACCAGCTACAACTAAATCAGTGTTGTTATCGCAGCAGGAGTATATTTCTGCACGATAAATCGTACCAATAAAATAGAAAAAAAAAGACACGCACATACAGACCCAACAGCGAATAAATTTACTTGCACGATAGCGCGTCCTTTGGCCCGTGGAATCCCGGGCCACCCTTCCGGTCCCTTTCGTTACAATCACAGAGCCCGCTTTCACGGTTGTGCGCACTTTTTGGTTAGTTTACACACTCGTCGTCCCGTTCGCAGCCACGAATCTTTCGGATTGAAGTTCAGTCGCCCGGTGATCTGTCATCCTTGTCACGCTTGTTTAGACTCTCCCGCTTTCGTTTTCGCTATCTCAGGCGGCCGCTCGTTTCATCCTCGACCTCGTATACCATCGGCCCAACCTTTTCTGTCCCTCGTCGACAGCTACGTCTCTCCACTTCCGTTTCTTCCGTTCTCTTTCTTTTTCTCTGCTTCTCGTTCTGACTCTTTCTGACTCTTCTTCCTCTTCTAACAACCCATGCTACCAACCCCTCGAGTACGTGGCACATACACAGAGATTACTGTCCTCGAAGTACATCCAGTACATCCCTACTCTTTGACGACGGCTAGGGGTTAACCTTCGTCGACCTTTCCACCTCAACTCCCTACAAACAATTATTATCACTTTGCCCTTCCTGTACTCGACGCGGTGACACTTAATCATAGCGTTATTTAAAGAGAAAGAAGGGGATGACGAAGATGGAGATGTAGGTAGAGGAAGGTACTTTTGGGAAGTTGGAGAACGATAGAACGTAATCGTTGTCGGAGTAGAGCGTTTTAACGAGGAGTAACATGCAAGGTATGTTCGTCACGAAATTTCGTTGGCTAGCAGGTTCATATATACCGGTAAATGGAAGAAGAAATTACAGAGGCTTGCTAATGACACCGTGACCATGAGCAACGTGCATAAGGCAACGCGGTTTTAGCGAGTGTAATTTGAGCTAATCGTAGCACAGAAACGGAGAGAAGGGAAATCGTTTCTTCTACGTGCCTCTGCGTTATTGTTTTCGAAAGGGTAAGGTGCATGATTGAAGAGGAATCGAATGGTGTTTTATCAGGAGTTTGTAGACTTTTTGGAGTGTTGGTGATTTCGTTTTTTCCAATGGTAAATGGATGATTCAAGAAGTTGCAGCGTGAGGATGATAAAACATATTGGGAGGTCGGATCTTATGTGTTAATTAAATGTAATTTTAGACTAGAACAGGTTTAATTATTTACTTGGAAACCTAGAATCTTAAGTGTTTTATATTCTCGACGTAGTGATGTGCATTTAATTTGTGAGAAGATTCTCAGAGATGATGATTTGAATTTCTGTTCACTGTTTGGGAACTGTGACCTCTATTCCCATCGTCGTTATAGTCTCCCAATGTCGAAAATGTTTGGGACAAATCTTTCAAGTTTTTCTTACTTCACTATTCTAGATTTTTCTCTCTACTTCTCTTTAGTTACCATTTTATAATGCTGTAATTACATAATTCACCGTTATTTTTATTTGACACGAATCGAGTTCTATCTATGAACATTCCCAGCCGAGGACGGCAAACTGGGACACTTGCCCCTTCCTTTGGACCGATTAAAAAATTCCAGAAATTATATTCGCAAAGGTGATTATACATTTACATAGATTATATATACTTATATACATCCATTCCTTGGTTCACACGGTAAATACATTCCAACAAAAAATCGTGCATAACGGCACAGTGTAAAACGAAACACAGAATTTATACGAAATAGCAGGATATGTTCAGTTAATCTGTAAATCGTGTACATTAATCTAAAGAGAAAAACAAAAACAACCAAAAATTGAGAATATGTTTGTACACTTATCACGGCAGTGTAATATGAGTGAAGTTAGCGGTGTTTATGCCAGGACGGCTCTGGTGTGCAAAATTTTTCCATCTCTAACTGACACGTTTTCCTTCTTTCTTTGAATACATTGGAAGTGAAACACAAAACGTATGATTTTCAAGTTTACAATTCAATTTTTGCAAGAGTTCCTTAGGTAACTTCTAATGGAACTATTAAAAAGTTCAGTCATTAATATGATGCTCTTTTAATTTATAAATAGCATAATGTAAAACAATAAAAATAAAATGAAAAGAAAATTTTTTCTTTTCATTTATAAATCATGTAAAAGCAAAACCGTATAAATTGGATACTGCATTTTGAAATTCCCTCGCTAAAATAATTCAAAAATGAAATAACAGACCAAAAACTTATATATTTAATTATTCGTCACTTATCTTGCCCCTAAAATAACATTGATCAAACATTCACAAATTTACCAATTTCCGTTTTACAAAAATGAGGAAAATAATCTGCCTCTGAACTAAATCACAAATTCAAGTCCATCATCGCAACTACCTTTTTACAAAAAACAGTAAAAGAGCTATTGTTCTGATTTGCAGACAAACCTACCAAAGTACAAAAACAAAAAAAGATCGATGCAGCAAACGCGAGAGAAATAGAGAAACAAAGAAAGTCAAGAAAAAAGGCGAAAAAGAAATAAAGAAAAAAAAAAGAAAGCCGATGAAACGGCTGCACGAGTACCGTAAAGGTGGCATTTGGGAGTTTCGATGGCATCTAACTTCAAAAGGAGCGGAACGCGCGTAATCCCAACACCTTCACGAAGAAATCTCCGGAGGCGAGACGTATCAATCTCTCGCCTTCGCTAAAAGGTGATTTCGCAATTTATGCGGACGTAATTCGAGGAACGAAAAGCTGGAAAGGAACGTGGCTGGTTGCTCGTCGTCGAAGTGGAACGCTCGATACGAATTCCTACGCTCGGTATCTCTTGGCATATCAACGACGCACTTGACCGGATAAGTCGGGGTAAAAATAGCACGGTTGTTACTCTGAACATTGCGATCGGGTTACATTTAACGAGAGATAACTCTTTCGTATTAAGATAGAGAATGAAAACACGAAAAATAAAAATGTACTTTAGATACAAGTTTTGCAAGAACGTTGAAGTTCGACAATCGTGAATTCGTGGAATGTTTTCATTTCATTGATTGTATATAGGGACTACAGTGTTTTCTTTGCTTCTGTTGTCCTTTTGTCGATTACACTTGACGATTATCTTGGCCACGAAATTGTAAAACGGTGGTAATTTTATGTAACTTGTTTAGCTCGAAAGATTAAATCTTTTTTTTTTATCAGGCGTCTTTGAGCTGATGGTTTCATCCGGTATGATCTTGCGTGTCGGTGACACTCGGGAAGACCAAGTTCGAATACTTTGAGTGAAACTCTTGAAATTTATCGATGATAACGAGTGAGGAAAGGCTGTTAATCAAGTGGCTTATGTAATCAGAAAACGGCTTAATTCTATCTAGTAATGAACTAGATTTGATCGGTATTCTATCCCCATTCTTTTCTATCACTCCTTCCTTAATACCTCAACAAAATATCGACTTCGTCATCAACAACTCAATTGTAAAAAATAATCCACAGAAGCTGCTCCCTTAACGATCAAATCAATCTCCGAAACCTCATCGTATATCTCCTCTCAGACCGATGCCTTTACAAGCAACTCGGCATCATGTTGTAATTAAATTGTAAAATGCAAATTTATGTCGAAGCAGAGAAAAGAAGCAAAAAAAAAAGAGAGAAGAAAGCAACATAAAAAAATCACATCACACGCGATCTCGATTCCAAGACATGTACATGCTACCAACGGAGAGATAAGGACTCGATTTTCATTGCCACTAAATCCAAGTACATCCGAGTAATACTCACCGTACACCAGACTACTTCCACGGATCATTAAACTCGCCTCGATGAGAATACATCGAGATTTATTTAAACAGCCGTTAATAACGGACAAGCATCGAGGCGTCGGGGAACAACGAAAACGAGGAGGGAGCGGCCACTCGAAAATACATCTTCCACGGTGCGAGGGGTTAATGCGATCGTGCCAAGATCGAAGACAAAGAGAAACGCGATCGTGGAAGCCGGATAATCGTCGAGTATAGCCTGCCGTGCCTCATGGAACCCAGAACGTGACTTCATCCGGTGTGTCGATGCGTGCGTAGTATACGAGAAACTCGTATCACGGTGCTCTCGTATAGGTACGTGCAGTTGCCTCGTTGGAAAACGTGTTTATTGGTTAATTGCATCATTCTTGCCAAGTGCTCGGCTGCCAATTGGCTCGGCCATCAATCGGTACGCGGTAGGTACACGTCCGCTCGATATCCGGCGAAAGCATTTTGTGCTCTGCGCTGCAGGGACGTAATAAACGTTGGTCCTCGACGACTTCTACGTTTTTATGACGATGCGAAGAGAATTGTCTTGTTTTTGAAGCCTTTTTTTTCTTCCGTGATTAGCAGGATTGGGGATTGTTGTTCTGTCTTTTGGATCTAATTGCTGTTTAGACTATGATTTAAGGCTTTGTGATGTTTATAATAAAAATGATAAATGATAACGTAGGAAGTGCTGCTACTGTTGACAGGAACTTGTATTTGGTCTTATTAACACTTTAATGGCTGCACGTCTACGCTGTTACACGTTGTCAGGGGCCTGCTGTATTTTTGAAGAATTAATTTAAAAAAAGTTGATAAAAATTAAGGGAAGATCTTATAAGATCAAAGACTATAAAAAAAAAGTACGAAGCCAATAACAATATCTACAGTTGTTTACATTCATAGTTCATCACACAGAGAGTGTGGTACTGGCCAATAATTTTCGGCGGTAGCATTACACACATGTGTGAGCGGCCATTAAAGTCTTAACAGTGGAAATATTTTTATACCTTTCGATTTAATTATTATTGTTGCATTAGGGGAAACTAATGTTGACGTTTGTTTTCAGAGTTTTGTGGCTATGATAGATGTATGTAATATTGTTTCATTTGTTGCTGAAGTAGGACTCTTAGGGTAGCTCTTTGGGACTCTGTGGGATGAAAAGTGTCCCACCTCTTTGATGCGCGAAGATGCTTGATGGGTCATTTTTTGTCCCAACTCGGAAATTTATATTATTATATAACTTTTCTAATAAATATAAACCAAATTTATTCGATTAAAATAAATAAAAATGCTTGGGTAACATTGGTCATTTTATTTTTTGAATTCCCGTGCCCCAAAGAGTTAAGATATGTGTAGGTTGTACGAATTATTGTTAGAAACTCGGTTTCCTTAGTTGTACCAACTTTACTATTTGAAAATTTGTTAATTTCATTTGTCAATGTATTCATATTTTAATATTTTTTAACAAATAGGTGCAATATTCATCCAAGGTGTGGATAAAGTTAAATTTCATCCTTTAGTTGATACAACCTATAGCTTATAGTTTTTTTTGTTAGAGGGTACGAGTTAAGCAACTTTCCCCGTACCACATGGAAGAAGTTTCCTAGAAATCTGGGAAAGAGAGTCCACTAATAAACATTTCTATTACCTTTAAGGGCGCAATCCTTGTTGCAATCATAGTACCTTTTTACAATTTTATTGTAGGTGCATGATAAAGTTTTAATTCAACTCTCAGCACTTCTATGTCAAGTGTGATTCGATATTACGTTTCATGCGCCAATTTTAATGTCAAAGTAGATTTCACTTTACACCAAGAAATTTCTATAATAATATAATTATAACAATTTCTGTTGCAAAAAAACTTTTTACTGCGACTTTCTTTTTTTAAATATTTTACAACTTAATTAAATAGTTAATTAAATAGTCGGTAGGAATCAAAAAATTAACACTAGAACTACCGGCCTAAAATCCAACATATTTTAATAAATTAAATAAGTAATTTGAAAAAGGGGGAATCAAACGGCGGAAAATTTGATCGATTGGGTGACTTATGTTTATTGATATAGACGTAGAATATTTATTCTATGACTCTTACATAAACTTGGAGAATTTTTTGAAAAAATTGTATACCAGTCATTTTGACTGGTTTGGTAGTTCTACTGTTAAGGAGTGCAACAATATTGCATCCTACGTGTATAATTCACCTCATCTTCCTTCTATTTATCTTCTCTAGAATCTTAAAGCGACGAAGGACAGCAAGTGGATCGACAATTACATCGATCACCAAAACGAGCAGATTCGTAACAAGCTCAGATTGGAGTACTCGATCAGCTATTTGTTCGAGTGACTCCGCTAATTGACGATATGGACGGATCATACGTGTTATTTGATTAATAGGCAAATTTGATTAATGGCGAATGAACTGGGACAAAGGCGCGATATTTTACACTGTGCCGTTCGCGTTCTTAAACAAATAAAGAATATTCGCTCGCCATTATCACGATATTACGATACACACGATTACCGGTAAAAGCTGTTAGAACGTTGCGAAAAGACGCGCGAAACATTCTGCCGCAATTAAGCGTACTGTAAATAGGAATCCTATCGTGAAATCTGCAAGCACGAAACATATGTACACGTATACATTTAAACCCGTTGGTTTGTCAGGGAGGATTGGAAAAATGATTTTCCAGAAATACAAAAAAAAAACAACAAAAAAACAGTGCACCTACGCGTGCCGTTATCCGGTGTTTGGGTGACCGCTGTTTTCCAGCTTCCTGATAACCGGCAGAAATGTCCTGATATCAACCGCCGGTGCGAGAATTAACTGCCGAAGCGGTGACAGATCAAGCGGAAAGTTTTATCACCCCAACAAACACGCAGTTCGATGGTAGCACTATTCTACAACCATTTGGAAAAGTTACGCGGATCTTTGGACTCGGCTTGATTTGATATATGAAAACTCATTAGAATCCTATCAAGAGCCGTTCTCCGGAACGAAGCGGCTCGGTCGATTTCCGGCATACAGAAAGAGAAACGAAGAGAATTGAAGGAAAGAGGAGAGAAAATGTACAAAAGGAAGAGAAACAGTGGCAGAAAGGGATGTCCAGATAAACCGGTTAAAAAATATTCCAACGTAGCGCGTCGATAACGTATAAACGAAAACAAAAGGTATTTCTTCTCTCGTCGGTAGAAAGCGTGGAAATATTTTATTCTAGACTCTCGGACCGTACGTCCTCCCTGGCAGTGTCGCCGCGAGGGGGTAAAAAAGAGGCGGACGATTACTTTTTAATATATCTTCGCTTTTTGCCGTGCTTTAATCGTTCTCCTTTGTCAGGGCGGGAGCGTAAATGCGGTCGCGGTTCGTGGTACGTGAGCGTATATCGGCCGTGGAATCGAAAAACCACGGTCTACCGTGCGGTAACCCCTTAACGGGGCGCGCACTGACGTTGCACGATAAGTGTAAAATAAAAAAAGGGAAAAAGAGTGATAGTGAGTAAGAGAGAGAGAGAGAAGAGGAACGGTGAAAAAAGTGGTAGAAGGTGGGATATTAAAAAAGGGGAAGGAGAAGATGGGAGAAATCAGGAGGAGTGTTTTCGTCGCGGCACCGAACCGAGGAGAAATGGCATTACATACCGTGAAGGCGCGATGCAGAAAAAGCTCTCGAGCTTCGAGCAACGCTTCGCGCCCGTCGACGACAGCAACGAGGACGACTACAACCTCGACGACTGCAAAAAACAGCTCGAAAAGCTCCACTGCCCGGCTCGAATGATCACCCGGATTCGAGGCGCGCGATTATACGCGTACAATTGACGCGCGCGTACATGCTTACTCGCTCAGAAGTACTTTCCTCCGTGGCCTCTATGGTGTACGACAATAGCGTAGATGTTATTATTTAATTTCACCAAACCAGATTCCTCGACGTTTGTAAATTGTGCGATGTCGGTGACGCACGATGCAATTTTGTTGTATAAAAACGTGCTGATGTTTTTGTGAGAAATTTTCGTCGAGGTAAGATTGTTAGAGGTGTTTTTTGCGGCTCGCGGATCGTGATTGAAGGGGATTCGATAAATTGGATCGAGCATCGGGTTGAATTCGAGGAAATATCCCAACGGCCGTTCTTCTCGGCGCCGTTGGATTTCCGGAGCGTCGAGTATAACTCGTTTTGTTTGATGTTTTTTTCATCCTCAGGTTTAACAGTTCTAGCGATTTCGACGTGGACTTGGAGTTTTCGGCGAGTTTTGAACAGAGTTGGGACATGGACAACGATGAGGGAATTTGAATTCGGGTAGATTATTTGGGAAGGAGAGGAATACTATGGTGGATATGAAATTAAAGTTCCACATTTTCGATTAGCGAATATAAATTCAAATTATCTTTTGGAAATGTTTCCAATGTGATATATTTGTGACTTAACACTAGAACTACCGGCGTTAAATCTATCATATTTCAATATATTAAATAAGTACTTTAAAAAAGGAGGAATCGAGTGGCGGAAAGAATGATCATTTCGGTGATTTATATATTTTGTGATGGGCATAGAATTTTTGTTCCATGGGTCTTCTATGAACTTGGAGAATTTTTTAGAAAAATTGTGTACCAGTCATTTTGACTGGTTTGGTAATTCTAGTGTTAATACGATAAGTCCCAGATAAAATGAGCATAGCACTTAAAGTCGAGAGAATACAAAAAAGATATCTGAGAGTTTAAGCACAGACAGACAAAAAATGGAACACAACACCCTAGGAGATGACAGGTGGGAAGATTTCCACTTTTAAATCATTCACGCGGATAATACGTCATTCTGCCATGTAGTATAAGTCGTATGATCTACGTAACCAAGAAAAGACAGCGGAAAAAGGCTTCTTGGCGACTGTTTCCTTGGGCCTAGAGTATTGTATTCAATTTCTCCGCCTGTACATACATACTTTCATACGTAAATAGCTATCAGGTGATATCGAGTGCGCTCGATGAAGACGAGGGCAATTTTTCGCAGGTAGATGAAGAAGAGAGGTACTTATTGTTAGATCCTGTATGTAGAAAAAGAATTTGAATAAGACACCCTAGGCACTGTTACATATGAAGAGTTCTTCCTCAACCTTACAATTAGTTCATTTTTAGTTACAAGTAAATATCTACCTTGGTTTTATGCTTGTTTTATTTTCGTAAAGTTGCTTACCTTTTGAAATGTTTTTAATATAAATAAACATTTAGTTTGCGATGAGAAGAAACAAAGAAAGAGCAGTAACTACCTATTGACATTTGCACTGATGAGAGAGGAATGATTGAAATTGGGGTGGTCAAATTGAACAGTCTAAGTATAAAAGAGATAAAAGAGAGACTTATTCGTCATATTA
The DNA here is from genome assembly GCA_910591515.1 of Cerceris rybyensis. Taxonomy (NCBI): domain Eukaryota; kingdom Metazoa; phylum Arthropoda; class Insecta; order Hymenoptera; family Crabronidae; genus Cerceris; species Cerceris rybyensis. Next base: position 35,992,969 of record OU342789.1, read on the forward strand.
TTCTACTTGGTCAAATGTACGGCAAGCTCTTTTGTAAAAAATCGTCTAATGCGTAGCAGCCAAGAAATTTCCGACTTGCGCTGCAACGATCTAAGCCAGCGGTCGCCAAACTTTTTGACCTCACGGACCAGTAAATTCGTAATTTATATCCCGCGACCACTAAGAGGATTTTTTAAGTGTTAAATATATTTATAAAAAAAATTGTGATCCAAAAACACATAAAATGTATTATTATGAATTGAATTATGTTTCGATGCATCTTAAAACATAACTTAACGTGATGAGTAAGTATATTCCACATTTTTCTGGGGACCATCGAAATATTCTCGCGGACCATCACTTTAGCGACTACTGATCTAAGCTACAATAAGCCTTCCAAACGCGGTCAGTCCATAGCAGAGAAGTCGTAAAGTTTCAAGCTCGAGAAACAGCGATTTTGTTGTCAGTTAATAACAGCAAGCATCGGGAAGTGTCTTTTCATGAAAATCGATCGAAAGAACGTAAGGCATATAAGAGACGAGTTCTCTGTAGTGCGTAAAGTAATACAGTTAACGCGCGTGCTTTAAACGAACGAACCCTGATATCTACACAGAAGTGTGCGTTTCCTCGCAACCAAGGTACGACGTTTCGACTCGTCTTTTAGCGTGCCGATGATAGGAGTCGGGACGCCTTCTTCACCGCCGCAAAACCATAATTCCCCATCGGCGAGAAGAAACCTCGGGCGCTTCCGACGACCTCGGTTACTTTTCATCCGTCAAAATTCAACGGGCGCGGACGTACCATGCTGTACGTGGACGCGAGAAGTCGAGTGAGCAGAGAGAAAGATGAAAAGAGAGAGGAAAGTGGGAAGGAGAGAAAGAAAGAAAGAGAGAAAAGACGGGAGAACGAACACGGCGTACACGGCGCGAAATGCTCTTCACTGATTTCCTTCTCTAAATATGGCCGCCTTCGTACATCCTCTCTTTCTCTCTGTACCTAAGACCGGTGCACCCCCTTCCGATAACCACCCATAACCGCCCCTGCTTGGCCGAGGTTCTACTTGATTGCCAAGGCGTCTTAACCTCGGCCTCGGTTTGTCCGCGCGGACTCATGCCGCTCGATCGTCGGCGAAGACGAGAATACCGAGAGACGGCCTATAAGGTACGCGTATCTCGAGCAACGGCCAACCTGAGCGCAGAAAAATCACTGGCGACGCCCAGTGGGCGAATAAAGAGGCGTAATCGAGAACGAAAAAGGCCAATCCTGCCGAAAGAGCGAAGCGAGTCCAACCAACTGGCTTCCATATGGCACGCGTTGACAGCCGGCCGTTAACTCCGCGCGGACTCTTTCACGACCTTTATTATGCCTTTCTACGTGCCGGTATACGTGTGTATAGCCGCGGCTACAACCGGAGGGCTATACTACCGCCGGTCGCCTCGAGTTCGAACCGTGGTTGGGGCCGAAGAAGGAAGAGGGTACGACCCGGGGGTCGCGGAAGAAAGAAGAAGAAGGTAGGAGGCCACCAAACGAACGAACATTTCCGTGGCACGAACCACGAAAAACGCTCCAACGTAGAACAGTTTCTCTTTTTCTCTCTTTTTCCCATTCTCTCTATCTCTCTTTCTCTCGTGTGTTCTCTTTTTCCAACGACGATGATAGCCTCACGATACCCGATGGTGGCGCTGCTAGCGTCGTACGAAGCGTTCCACACGGACCGGACCGGTCCAGCCAATTAATACCAACGCCTTTCGCACCCAGATCCCGAAAAATCCTCTTGTCCCTGGCCGCGACAACGAGAGGCCGTGGGTCCATTCGACGATATCGTTCCTAGTAGCCGAATCGTTTCGTTGACATATGCAACGGAGGTGTTATCCCGCCACGGAGAAGTTTTGTCGAATCGGACGTGGGCATCTGGTATTAGTTATTCCGTCCTGCGATACATCGCAATCTCTTCTCGTGTCTGATACTCGACGCACGTATGATCGTCTGTTCTGTTGCATCGTAAAAATGCATTATGCCGGCATCCATCCACCTTTCCTTTGGTTCTTTTTATCAGCAAAAAGCTTTGAGAAAGAAACAGAGTAATGTCGGAAGAAAAAGAGGATCTAGTTACTCACAAATGAAATTATTTGTACGGATGTACAGTATTTCGACGGTTCGTCGAATCGATCGTTGCTATCGTACGATCGCTCCGATCTATCTATCTATCGTTACGATTCATGTCAATAACTTCGCTTTTCGACAGTTTTCCCCTCAGAGCTCGGACTTTACGTTCGTCCGATGATATCGAAAAATAATATTAATAAAAGTCGGGAACAATTGCGACGCGTCGGCACCGGATATAACGAATAAGCCGACGTGGACAATTATATCGTTACGGGCGTGTATTTACGAATGTGGCGACACGCTGTCGGTTTTACCCTGCTTCCAAACCCCATACCTTCATTCGTCCATTCCATGCTGGGGTTATTCTCGTTGACGAAATCATGAAAAATTTCTCGGATGACGTATAAACGTATTTTACCCTCCGACTATTTAGTATTTAAACAACAAGGGGAAAAAAAGTCATCGTGCTGCCGTTATATTTTAATACTAATGAACGACCACGGGTATACGATATTTGACGTATTAATAATAAATTATAATGAATTTCAACGCTAGGAATGCAGGTAGGTATGCGTGTTCATAAAATTCCATATGCCCTCGTGACGTTCCGTCCATAACAGCTTATGTCAATGCGCATCGTTCGTGCGATATTTTAGAGAACTTTCATATTCCATCAAAATGTCCGGATTAAATTAATAATCGATTTTACAACGGGCCGATTTATTATCGCGGTGTTGTAGGTACATAAAATTGCACTTACCCTCCCCTCCGTTCTCCTAGCCCCTACGATCACAATCTCTCTTTCTCTCTCTCCCCCTGTCTCTTTTTTAATGAAACTTGGCTTCTCCCCTCTCCACTATCCTTGTCGACCTTTTCTATCGGGCTCTTTCGCGGAGATTTCGATCGATCGTTTTCAATGCGGTGTCATTTCGACGAGAGCCACGGCAAGCGAACGCTCTCGACGCTTAACGATCGTTTTATAAAATGACGTGGCCCCTCGTAATTTCATTATGCCTTAATCCGACGAACGCTCGCATTGCAGGGAGAGGAAAAGAGAAATACTGGGCGTGACAGAGAGAGAGAGAGGGTGAGTGAGTGAATGAGAGTGAGAGAGAGAGGAGGAGAGGGAAGGGAAAAAGAGAGAAAGATAGAAAGAGGGAAGTGGTAGCACGGTGAAACGTCGAAAAAAGGGAGAGGAGGTGGAGTCTCTCCTCGATATTCAAGGGTGGCACTCGCGATATTAACGAGCGTCTATTAGCGAGTGGCAACCGCTAGAGAAAGGAAAATCCGTTTTTTTCCTCCCTAAATGTAAGAAGAGTTGGCGCGAACCTTCCGTCTGCTAATAAATCGTTCTTTTTTTTTTCAACGAGACTATTTCTCATTAGTTGGTCGTAATCACGAAATTTTATCACATTTTAAATCGCTCCATTAAATTCCTCTTAAACAATTTTATTTATGAAATTTGTTTTATCTTCAATATTTCTGGCCATATCGTCGGAAAATTTCGATAGATCTTGAACCATACCGAAAAGGAAAGTTTGTTGAAAGGTGGTACATTTAGTATCAAACAAATCATTTTACCTTTTCATATCTTAGTTTAAGTATCAGTTACAACGTCTACGGTTATTTCAACAATCATCTACAATATTTGAACGAATTTAGAGTCATCGACTACACAACCATATGCCATATAAGAAATTTTTTAAACGCTTTACGCTAATTGATTTATCGTCGTAATAACGAAATTATATTTCGCAATGTTATAGTGGTAAATACATTGCAAATAAATTCCCGTACATACCTCGACGTTATATCATTTCAAGTGTTTTAATTAATGCTGACTTAGCGTGTTACCTCGATCGTGCATTTCAGGAAAGAAGCGTCAACCTTCGTATCTACGTTTACACGATATCAAGGCGATAATTCATTTATCGCATCTTCGACTCGAAACGTCCGCTCATATATACCGATATCTCGTCGAATAAGCTGTTATTATTATCAAACAATTTAGTGTTTTGTTTCGAAGATAAAAATTTAATCTTCGACAGAGTCGATGATAAATTTCTCAACGGTACAAACATTTCGTACGACGATGAATATTGCATCTCTTATTTCGTGGACATTCAAAGAGTTATTTTTATGTTCTTAATTAAATTTCCGATACCACGACCGATTCGTTGCAATGATATTATCGTTGCTGAAAGAGCTGCGCGACATTTTTCATAAATTTCACGCACGAATATATCGCATTTTGTAACGTAATACCGTCGTCGAGTATTTACAAAGCTCGCGTAACGCTCGTTGTCGAACGTGGAAATTTTGTTTAATTTTCTAAATAAATAAACGTCGAAAGATTATTCTGATGAATTATATGTCTACATTACATCCGTCGTTCTGTCTGGTAGTACGAGCGGAGGAATGGTGAAAAAGGAAAAATAAATTTACCGTCTACCGGTGTATTTTCCGGCGTTTATCGAAACGATATTATAATGAATATCGCGAAGTCCATCTTCATGAAAGGACTGGATAATTTATTTTATTGTCTGGCAAAAAATTTCCAAGTGAAATTTTATCGGTAGTCGTACCGTTGTATTTCTAGTACGAACGTTTAAATTGTACCGATACTTTCACATGCATAAGTTTGCATTGTGTAATTTCATAGGTAAAGTCGTTTTATGTATCTTCATTCGATTAGATGCAAGCGTACTTTCTTTTTTGTACAAATTTCTATATGACTTTTGAAATGCAGTTTTACGCAAATTAGTTAATTCTTCGATTATGGACGCTTACTATTTCTTAATAGTTTTAGAATTGTAACAGTGTACTTTGTGAATATTCATTAAAGTGATGGTGCTTTAAGAACTTGACACTTTTCCGACTAACGATAGCCGGGCAAAATGTTTAACACTCGATTTACGGATATTGATATACCTATTTTTCTGAAGTGAGCCAATTTCAATTATACAAGAAAATTGAAATTTTTTGCAAAGAAAATAGTTCCAAATCAATTGAAATGAAAGATTTATTACTAAAAAATTAACCAACCAATATATTATAAATGTAGTAATCAAATTTTGAATGAGTCAAATTGACTTCGTAAATCTAGTGTTAACTGAAGACTGTATATGAGCTGTTTCTTCGAAAGAGATCGTCTCTATTATACTTTACCGTTATGAAAAATGACGATTTTTCAATTTATACTAAATTATTTATAATAAGAAAAATACTGTTTTAGGTGGGTTATGAATCATCCAGACTATGACATAGTAAACAAAAACATAGGAAACACTTTCCAGAGGTGACAATAGAGAATTTAAACTTGGGCCCACTAGTTGCCAGTCTGAACCTTTATCTTCTGAACTTAACTGAAGCTATAGTCATTTTACACAGTCTACTATTTTAGGTGGATTCTAAACAACCGAGTCTATGATATTTTAAATGTTAACTTAGTAAAAATTTTTCAGTGGGGATGATAGCAGGATTTGAATTCGAACTCATTGCGGCTCTGAACCTTTACGTGCTCCAACATAGACGGTCAACAAATGATATTTTACATAGAACGTATTGTTTTCATCGGTTTCCTAATCACAGAGCCTATGACACTTTAAATAAATGTAGTGAAAATTTCTCAGAAGTAATGGGGAGAGCATTTGAATTCGGCAGACCTTTATCTCCGTACCCACCATAATCTTTACATTTTCCATATTCAGCTAAGAACTTTGAAATAATTTAAGATTAGAATTGCAGCAAAAGAATTAAGGCAGATGCTACTGTTGCAGTGGCAATTACAAATATTTTAGACATGCGAAACGAACCTGTTTTGAACATGGAAAGATGTCTGTATTGGTTTAAAAGCATGTTATCTCTCGGATAAATCGCGACAAGTTTAATCGATCAAATCAATGATTATTCGTTAAAAGCCTCTATTGAAGTACGTACATTTTTACCTGTCGATAACGATTTAAACTCCAACTGTTCGAGAGTTGAAGATTTTATTCTTCATTCTAGTAGAAGCTTATTTCGCTTTAAGTTTTTACGTCTTTCATTTTTAGATACGTATAGTAGATCGTCGAACGAAGAAACATTGACTCTATAATTGTGTTCATATTGTCTTCAATAAGAAATAAAAAGAGAACGAATGTAGAAAAAATGAAAGTATACAATGCATCAGGAAGTAACGATAGAATGTCGACAGAAAAAAAAAGTTAGGTAAAGTTCGAGGATGATGATAAACGAAGAAAATATTTATGCGGTTATGAAGTTGCAAAAAGTTCACTGAAATGCGATAACAGAACCATGCAAAGTAACGATTGTTCGATTACTCTGAGATATAACTTAAATATCGATCTGTTGGGTTTATCTAATTCGAGTTATCTATAATCTGCTAAATTCTATCAATACTATAATACATCAGATCAATATTTGTTCATCTCATTTTTTATGCCCGTTAAAGAAATGATATTTTCATGTTCGTGAGAAATTGAAATACATTTGAGTTTTCACTTAATTGACAATATTTATCCGTTTTACGTTACTTTTCGTGAAAATATACATATATATTTTGCAATTAGTTTGAATCGTATCATTGCCATGATAATTTTTTTTTTGCATTTTTCAGCATTAAAAACTGTGGTTATTACTATTTTTATTTTACTTTGTGATTCATTTAACCTTAAATGTAATTATAGTATAATACCGTTTACGATATTCGTCTTGACTCATCTGCATTTTCTTTCGTTAAATGTATTACTGATTCCTGGCTTTTGTAAGATACATTAAAAGTATTACTATGATTAGAAGCTATGTTTACATTCTGATATTGTAACGTTTTTTACAAGACAGTGGCAAACATTTAGACGTTCGTATTCCACCGAGTCTTCGTCGACAACATAATGTTCTTTAACGCAGATGTTCCATTTAGAGAATGAAAAAAGTTTACACTCACAACGTTTCAGTACACTGTCATTGTTTGAGAAAGCAAATTTGTAAAACGGCATTTTCCGTGTAAGAATTAAGAAACATCTTTGTGCTTGAAATCGACTTGACTGCGTCATCTATGAACGTCACAATCAACTAAGTAACTTTTGAATCATTCCACAGAACTGGTAACACAATGAAATTTTAACCATCAGCGGTTTTTCAAATGAGGCATTTATATTGATAGTGGCATAAGTCACTTTCTTTTTAAACCTATGTATTGGTATCTTGAATATTTATATATTTTCAGCATAAATAATTTCGTATAGTCATTCAAAATCAACTTTCAAAGTGACTCATGCGTTTTTCAAATTAAACTAGACAAGTATAGAAATTATTCAATTTCGAAGCGTATATATTGTTCTTATCCTTATCGCGATACCGTATTCGTTAAAAATACTACTGATATAAGCGATCGTAATTTAAATCACTAATGAAATTACAATGAGGTGAGATTTCATTAAACTATTTCGAATTTCCAATGATTTATCAACATACGTACGCTGCTGTTCTGGTTGCGATTTCCTCTTTTTTAAAAAAAAAAGTTTATTTCACACTTGGCATTTATATTTTTAAGTATTTATTATGATTATGTTGAAATCGGTTAAAACCTTTGAATACTAAAACAATTGGAATAACGTACGCTCAAATTATAACACGATATACAATGTAACATTTTCGTGAAATTTGATTCTGAAGTGTCTTTCTTTTTTTAACGTCGGATTATAAAAATGAATTATTTACATAACGTATAAAAATATCATTTACGTACAGGTAATAATGCGCTATTCAACAAAGCTTTTATGATGCAAATGATGCACGTTGTAATTAGTGAATGCAGTAGTGAGTATTAAAATGTCAATTATCCGTTTCAAATCATTGTTTTATGACTCACATATTTTAAGTAATACTAGAGTTACAAGATTAATAATTACAAATGATATCGAATGTCGTGTTATTAACGGTATTAGGAAGGCTAATTTAACATTAGCGGCCTTCCAATACACTGTTCATCAAATTTGAACTTCTTTAAGTTTATGCAATATCCACTGGGTAATTCTCCTATAGTTACACATCCTAAATTCGAATTCACGTGCAGAATTGCTCCATCACCCTCAGTTTATGAAAAATTTAATTTTTCAAACACTAGATTTTGGTAAAAAATGATATTTTACGCGTAAATTATAAACGTTAGGAATTAAAGTTTATCTTCAAAGATAAAGGAAAGCATGACGAATATTTTAATGTATATAATTATCAAAATTGCTTGTTTTAAATAGTTGTAAATGACTTACAAATTTTAAAAACGTGACAATGCACATACTTCCTAAGTTATATTTTTGCATTTTTATGAAACGTTATTTATCTAGCACGGATTTGTTATATAGGATTTTGTAGACATGTCTGATTAGAAAACAATCTAGAAAAGTTTCGGAAACAGTTTACAATTCCGGCCATTGATCGCTTGGCGCAGTGAGATTGACGTGATAATACCATCTGAAACGCGCTAACATTTGATACTTGCTAGAGTTTATAGCTTTTGCGTACTATCTCATTTTTTATAAAAATCAGGCGTCTTTACTAAAACTCTATTTTTCCAAAAATTTAGGGTGATAGAACAATTCTGCTGACGGATTCGTGTTTAGGATGAATATCTCTACGAGGATCACCCAGTGGATATTGTTAAATGAAATCTTGTTGAACAGAGTTATTAAATATTATATAATATGATATCACTCACGTATAATATGAAAAGTAATACAGTTAATACCACATATCACGAATCATATAATTTTCTTAAGGACAGAAATTTCGTTTTTGTCATAACAATAAAATGGTTCCATGTAAGAAGTTATCAACGTGTCAGGGCACAGGAATTGAATTTATGCACAGGGCACAAAGGGAAGGGTAGCTAATATGCGATACCTTTTTGTTTCTTTTAATATTATAGAAGTACAGTATTAATTATTTATCATATTTATACATTGAAAAATCAATTTCACCTTGCACTACTAAAAAGTAAAAAGTAAGATAATCGTCGGTTAAACAAGTCAACAGTTCATGTGATATTCAATTGCGCGATATTGTTTAAAATTATTGGTAGATTTATCAAAGCTATCGTGTTCCATTAAATGTATACAATACAGTAATAAGTGATATCTGTGGTTATAGGTTTGTGAACATACTTTTTTTTATTTCTTGGTCGCTGTAGTATTTTTGATTTTTAACGCTACCTGATTTTTCCTGTAAGGATACTCTAAGCCAATATGAATCATACGTCTTATGCTTCCCTATTATTTCTTCGATCTTTCTTGATCCGCGAAATATTTCGTCGCGTTAGGAAAGCGTAATGGATCTGGAAAATCTGGTGTTCCATATCTACGTGGATTCAAACAGTCTCTGATAGCTTGACCGAAAGCACGTCTAACACCAGGATCTACAGCTACAGCTGCTGCAGCGCCGTCGACTTCCTCAACGCCGGCGTGGCTAACACCTTCTCGCACTAGGCGCTCCATTGACGCTGTTATCGCGGAGTGATTAGGCGTAGGACTGACTAATAATCGTGGTTTTTGTTCAATAACCTTGCGTCGTTTAGTAGGCAATACACCTAGATACGCGTCACTAAATGTCGCTACACCACCGTTTGCCATTCCTTGCATCTGTAATTGACGACGTTGTCTTACTCCGTCCCGAGCGATTATAGGTACCCAATCCTAAAAAAATACGCACACACGTGTACCTGTTTTTAGAAGATTTTTTAACACGTTGACAAGCAAATACGAGATAACTCGTAGTTTGTTTACTTAACCAAGCCCTAACATAAGAAACTGGCATCCAAGACCGAAATTTTGAAAAGTACTGTGAACATCAACGTGTTTAAGTTGCCAATTTATATCTCAAATATTTACCGAAGGTAACGTTTCATGACCAGGGAAGGTTTCTAGAATTTCCTCTCCGTCCTCTAACGAATCAAAGTTGTTAGTAGTTCTTTCTTCCGTCGTTTCCGTCTCCATTGGCTGAAATATAATTATGTTTGGTAAACACGTCATAGAAATAAGGAAAAAAAAACAGTATAGATAAGAATATATGAATATTACCTCGGCTTCAGATTGTGCTTGCGTAGGTTGATGTGCAGGGGTCGAAGGTCTCATGGAAGTTTGTGATGGAGCATCTTTGTATATGAGAAGCGGAAGAATTTCTGAGACTGGAGGTTGTCGTATGCGTAAAGAGTAAGCGCGGAAATACGGGATGAATCCGGGAAACACCCAATGGCGAAATGGAGGACGTAGATCTTTTAGTATTCCAAACTGAGTGAATACGGAAAAAGAATTTTAAAGCTGTTCAAATACAAAGAAATATCAATTTGATGAAAATCGAATGAAACTTACGGCAACACGCAACGTAACAGCTTCGAAGTTTGCTTGGCCACCTCGAACACAATATCGAAATACCGCACACAATTGTTTTCCAAATTGATTAACGGAATTTAAAATCTCTTGTACAAACTGGGTATCGTCAACATCTAAAAAATAATTCGCTCATAATTACATTTCCGATTGTATGTTACATTTTAAAAGTTGGTAGTGAATAATGTTACAAACCATTATTAAATAAAAGCCGTAATATATCTTTGATACATCGACGAAGCAAAGATTCGATAGTCGCGCCAACATCTATGTGTGCACCATTTCTGTTACTACCATCTTCCTCTGGTGTTAATAAGTCTTGGAAGTGTGGTCGAAATTGTGACAATAACATATCGGTTGCCTGTTCTTGAACAACTTCTGTTGTTGTATTTGGGAAAGAATGTTGTAAAAAATCTTGCAAAGGTCTTCTAAGGCTAGCAATTGGTTCCCATTCACCGATTCTTAGTCTCATCATTTCCTCTAATGTCATATTTTGTGCCTACGAAGAGAATATCAATTACATTAATAGTCAGTAAATATAATTGTTAATGAATTAAAATGAAATTTTTAATTACCGCTAATGCAGATAAATTGGCAAGGAAATTTCCCTGATTTGTAGAGTTTTGAGGTGTAAAAAGATCCGCTCCAGCTCCATTCCCAAATAATTCAGCCATAGTACGACGTCCCCTATTCGAATCACCACTTTATTAAAACAGACGAAATAAATGCTTCAATTCTTAGACGTGGGATTTAAAGAAACTATAATAACATGGAACATAAGGTAAACGTACCTGTTCCCTACAATTGCCATGTGAATGTTCTCATTGTCAAGCAACTGCATTACAAGTTCAGCTGAACCAGGATCTTTAACAGAAAAAAAATCATCAACCAATAATTCTTAACTCTGTAAAAACGACGATAACCGATCAATTATCCATTATAAATACGTACTGTTACTATTCAGAATATGGGCTAGGGACTGACCACTTGTGCCTCCCAATATCTGTTGTTGTAAGTTTATTAATGGATTACTACTAGCATTTGTTTGCGCTGTTGTTGAAGCTGTAGTATTTGTAGAACTCGTATTATTAGCCGTTGTCGAAGTTGGCGCTAAAAAAAATTACAGATTTATGAGAAATGTTATCTTGAGTTTTACAAGAATACAATTAGATCATTTACCAGTTTGTGCCGGAGTAGGTGTTTCAGACACTGTTACTTGGCTTGCCCGTGTTCCTTGCGACGCTGAAGTAACGGTGCTGGGAGTTGTGGTAGATGTGCGATGCACATGATGTGAATTACAAGGAAGGAACGGGTCGAAGTCAAGTCCTTGACCTATAGTCATTCCAATGGCCAAAGGGTAAGTCTGTTGATGGTGAAATACATGTGGACGTGATGTACTTCTAGTTTGCGTTGCAGTGGTAGGATGAGTACCAACATTGCTCCTATAATAAAAAAAAAGGATGAATTTAACATTAATTCTTTAGAATGAAATAGAAATTAATATCTTTAAATGTATGACGTTTCTTTGAAAGTTTTGCTACACAGTATAATTGAGGTTACTAGGTTAGTTAATAATAACAAAATGTTCTGTAATGCAAAGTTGTCAAATGCAAACGTGTTGTTAACCTCAGGCTCGTAATAAAATTTACATATGTTTCTAAATAGCGTGGATTCCTTCATAACTAGGAATGCAGTACCCAAAAAGCACAGGTTGTATAACAACATTATATGATATATATACCGTGCTTGTGTGCTCTGAGCAGAATTAGTGGAGGAAGGATTTCGTGAGGATATTGTTGTAGCTGTAACAATACTCTGTTGCACGCCTGCAGCAAGGGCTTGCATAAAATTCCGCATGAAATCAGGCGGCGATCCTGTAGCACCCCAAGGGAATGTGTCACCTCCGCTCATTGATCCTGTGACGGCAAAATACATTCTTGTAATATACATATTTATATTCAAATAAGAAAAAAACATTGAAAGGATTGCCATAAACTTACCAACATTATTGGTATTGTTGTTATTTTCGCCAGTTTGAGGTTGTTCACTACCTGATCCACTATCCATATTACCTTCTGGGTTAACTTCCATTAAAACCTCCACATTATTTGGTAAGTTAAAAACTGCACCTAGAAAGTAGTTTGGATTTTCTTATCTAATTGATTTAAATTTCATAAAAACACTAGAATATCGTTGAACAAACCGAATGGAGATGCTCTTGGCTCTGGTTGAGGTTGTTGTTCTGATTGTTGCTGAGAAGCGTTTTCAGATCCTTGCTGCTGACTTGCATCTTCGGCATTACCTTCACCTGATTCGGACTGTCCGACATTACTAGCGGAATTAGCTGTTTCTTCGTTGCCATTGTTGTTACCTCCATTCCGACCGTGTAAACTAATATGTGCCTAAAAAAAATATATGATATGAATATGCGTCATATTTCTTCCAGTTAGCACAAATATCATTTAAACTTCATCCTTACCTCTACTTGAATTGGTATATTAGGTTGCAATATAGCAGAATGTTGTATAATAATGGGTCTACATCGTAAATTTCTTGGTGGCTGTTGCCCCATGTCTACTATTATGTCACTTAATGCATGAAAAGCATGAGACATATAATGTAAAGTTTCACTAACTCCATCTATTATTCTCTGATTTCCTTCTACACCGTCAGGACCAGCCTACATAATTATTAGCAGTTTTTAAATACTGTATTTATATCCCAAATTTTACACAAACATTTTTACTTACCCCTGGGGGTAATGAAGGATCCGCGTGCATAAGTACACGATAACGTTCTAGATAAGGTCTTAAAAGAGTCTGAGCTTCAAGTACCCGTTCCAATAATTCTGCCATTTGTGGAGGGCGTGGAAGTCTAAAAAATTCATAACGATTTGTTAATACACTATATTACAGTATACTGATTTCTAAAAAGAATGCTAAAGAGTAATGTCAGGGCGAAATAGTTTGTAATTTAACAATTAGCCACTTCAATATTATCCTCAACTATAGTCGATTGGTATCAAACGAATGCGTTCAGTCGAATGTCTACTTTGGCTGACTTTACTAGTCTGACTTAAGTTAATTTTATTTCTTAATTTACTATTGTTGCCTGTAATGTAAATCAATCTCTTAACGACAGCAAATTCTGTCGTAATGAAGCGCCGAATTAAGCGATCGGATACGATATAATTATATACAGAGCTAAAAACAAAGGGATATAAATAAATTCTTACTGTGGTGTTGCCTGTCTATTAGTCTGTCCATCACCATTTGACGTAGACCCTTGTTGCTCTCCTTGTTGTGGTTGTTGTTGTTGTTGTTGTTGTTGCTGCTGCTGCTGCTGCTGTTGTGGTTGTTGTGGCTGTTGCTGCTGCTGTGTATCTGACTGACTGTCATCGTTAGAATCATTTCCAGCTCTTGTTTCAGTGCTTCCAGCACTTTCATCATTGTTTCCTATTTTTATCACATATAAAAGCATTTCGTCATATATATCTACTTAAGATTTTCAATTTTACTTTGTTATGTACAAACCTCTAAATAATGTAACGTTATTTGCTTCAGCTACAGATAAAGCAGCCGCGACCACAGCTTCCAGTATTCTGTCACCATAATTATTTCTCCCCTCATTGTCACTGAAAAGACTAAGTAGTTTATCAATTTATTTTATTAAATATTAGACATGTTTACTGAGATTGATATTTTCCCTTACTATTCGTGTTCTGTTTCCAGTTCCTGTACTTGCATTTGTTGTGCTAATGACGGCTGATTACTTTCCGATGCAGGAGGATTCAGAGGACAAGTGGGATCATCGAGTCTTCTCATAAGCTCATTTGCCCGATCAAGCATACGTCGTGCCACAATTAATCGACTATTAGATAAAGTGTTACTCAGCTGAGGCACCGGCAGTTCTGTAGAGTAGTGTTATTTATTAGAATCTTTTCTCAGTCGAGGATTAAAATTTGTAGTATTGGGAATTGTACTACCATGTCCCTCCACAATTTCAGCTGGGACAGACATTGCACCCACATATGTAGCATTACCATGCATTTGAGCACGTGTAAGTCGATAATAGGTTCTTTGTAGAGTCTGCCAAACTGGTTCTCCTCTCTGTGCTTGACCCATAGCTCCATCGTTTCCTCTTTGACCAGGTTGTGGAGGAGCACGTTGCACCAAATGTATAACTTTCCCGTTAACGTCTAATGATTGTAAGTATTTATAATATTACAGATCTTACATGCCTTCCTTCATATATTTTGTACCACAAAGTTCGTTACCATAATCATTTAATTTCTTTTCATCTTGAAGGACTCTTCCGCAATAAATTAGCCTTTGCGAGTCTGCCGGCACAGCTACAAACTCTGCTATGTATTCTTTAAAACCACGTACTGTGATTTGCTTTAAACGAAAAATTGAATATTAAGTATTTCCTTAAGTAATATATTTTTATTATGTCGCTAATAAAGAGATAATTTCCATTATCAATGATAACTCTTCTATTTATTTTGATTATCAATTTATTTACTGAATAAATTATCCTGTATAAAGCTTAACAAATTATTGATAAATATATAAAATACTACTTTTAAAAAATAATTTGTATAATAGATAAACTTTCAGTGATCCGTTACATAGCAAATCTCAATGTAAGTATAAACTCAACAGACAACATTAACATATTGTATTGTGGCTAAATATCAGTTGCTAAATAGCTTAACGCTGATCTATAATTCTTTAAGTCGTTAACAAATTTTAATACATTAAGTAATAAGCTAATTAAACGAAATAATACTGCGTTGTTAACCTGCTTTACTATTTTTCTTATGTCAGAATAATATATATTGATTAGCCAAATCTACAGTCATGTAGTTAAAATTCCGCATTACCGCAGGACTGGCATGTAATCTGTTAAGTATGTAATTAGGATAAACAGAAAGTACTATGATCTATATTTTATTGTGCTATAAGGTACACAATTTATTGATATATTTTTATTCTGCTCCTATTGAGAACTCAACAAATTAGAAATACCGTTTAAGTACACATTTATATTTTCTTATTTTAACATATCTTGCACTAATTAAGTAAAAATATGTTATATTATTACTCATATTAACATAACCTTAAAAATTTGCAGTTTTTAGTTTAATTCCGTAAGTGTGATATTAATAACTGATATTCTTTAAAACTAATTATACATTAATCATTGCCTTGCCAGTTTATTAACTTATTAAGCAATTATAAATCAGAATGCAAGAATTTGGGCCATTTTTTAAATAAATTTAATAGATTACATGTTAACAAGCAATAAATGATATGTTAATAATACATTATATATTATTAATTCTCTACAGGAATTTAATTCTCGTGACGAGTATTGAAATAATATAAATTTACGAAATTATAGCATCACATGTCTATACAAAGAATATAAGATGTAATGATTAACATTGATAAATGGAAACATCTAGATTAATTATTCATCATAGATGATATGAATTCGAACGCTGTATTTTCGTATATAAAATGTAAATATCAAACGTACGGAAAGTTAAGTAGGAAATAAGTTTTTTATATCATACAATTCTAAATGGATGTATTTCATCATATTTGTAAAAATATATATACGTATATACATATATATATAGATAGATCGATAGGTACACCTGACATGATAGCACAAGAGAGGTTAGTCATTTCGATTGAAATGGTAAATTAACGAAACATTGTAAATCGTACGAATCCAAAACATTAGTAAAATGTACATAACATCGTGAAAAAATATTGCTTCTAGAAGGCACAGATAAAAAATATTCTTCGTGTATTGGGAAGCAAATAAAGTGAAGAGTTTCATTAGAATAAGTGGCACGGAGAGTGGTATTATTAAAGGAACAAATGTATAAGATAAGGATGAATTGTCGTCCAAAAAGAATGCGAAATGTACTTACATCGTCTTCTAGAGAAAATGCATGATTTCGCGAGTCCAAGGTCTTCACTGTGAGGTCAATCATTGTTGATCGGCTTTAATCGCAGCAGTAAAGCTACAATTGAGAGAAATTGGTAATACTAAAGAGAAAAGACCGTAAATAATGCAGAAACGTCTTCCACACTCACGCAAGCAAGTAGGGTATAAGACTGTAAACGACACTCGTCGTTAATAACTAGTATTAAGGTACCCAATTCGTAAATCTTTCCGAGAGATTGAATATTAAAGCAATTTAATTGAATTGTCCGAATAAAATTTACTGATTATAATACTATTACGATATTCTTGCCGTACACATTATTTTTTCAACGAACCCACCGAAAAAGCTTCACAGCGACAGCCGATTCACGACACGTTATTTTACCCAGAATTCGCTTTAATAGCGACACTAAACGACAGTATGAAAATTGCCAACGAAACGGTCGAATTATACCCCAGATAAAATTATTTTGTTACAGCAAGGTTACCAACGAATAAATGCGAAATAAAATGCGATGTTGGTACCACGGACTATGTTAGTTCTAGGGAGTTCAAGCCTAGAGATGGCGCACAAAATCACCAAGTCATTGACCACAGTATCGCAGAATCGCATTCGTGATTTAACTTCATTCAATTCAATTTATTAACATGAGTTTTTTTTACTAAGACTCATTTTTTTCAAAAACTGAGGGTGATCGAGCAAATCTGCCGACGGATTCGTGTTTAGCATGAGTAACTCTAGAATAATCACCCAGTGAATATTGGCAAAAGTTAAAAAGTTTAAAATTGAACAGTGTAATTTTCCGCTAGTTCTCGTTTGAATCTGAATTTATTCTCCTCAAAAGAAGCCTCCGTGGTTACAACTTGTAGTCGGATTCACTGAACAGTGAGTACATTGGCGCATATAGTATATAACATTAAATTCACGTAAAGTCTAATAGATGAAAAAGACATGCTATATGCATTACCCTTTTACTTAACATATTGTTGACCGCGCACGAGTTAACTCGTGTTGTCATGCACAAACGTTATTGGCCGGTAATGAGATAACTTGTGTTTTAACGTGCATTAGCTGTTTCAATTTTACCACATCAAAAACGTTACTAAAATATATAATACGTATAAACTATAATATACAGCAAATATGTACGAAGTACCATTTAAATTTATTATGTATAAGTAAAATGTATTTAAGTTTATTTAGATTCTTCCAATGTCATACTCAATTACAGAGAAAGTAGCCGGTGATATGAGTTATCTTCTACGTAAAATTGCCGGTCAACAGTGTGTTAAGAATGCTTACAATTGTCTGACAGGATCTTCCAATGATACATGATATCACGTTTCAGGGGAAATAAAGGTGGGAATATTAAATTACAATGATAGATAATTTGAAGGAAAGAGAAACCAATTACTGGAAATAAATATTCAATTTTTTAATACGTTGTTGAAATTTTCATGTTACATTAAGCGTTGGTGCACATGTAAACAATATTTAATTAATTTTTCACAATTGTTTAAAACGCTTTACGGAAAGTGTCAGTTAAAATTACTGATACTTTCATAAAATCCTATATTTAATCGTTTAAATTGTTTCGAAACACTTGCACAAAACTGTCATTCTATGTCATTGACACTTTCACAACACGTTTCATTTAATTGTCGAAACGATTTAAAAAAACTTGCAGGTAATTGTCACTTTATGTCACTGAAACTTTCACAACACGTTTCTTTTAATTGTTTGAAATTATTTAAAAAAACTTGCACGTAATTGCCACTTGACTGATACTTTCACAAAACATTGTGTATAATTGTTAAAATTATTTAAAATCATTTACAGTTTATTGTTTAAACAATATAATATTGTAGCATACATGCACTAATAGTCATTATCCAAGGATAAAAGTGATTAGGTATCAATAGTCAAGTGAAAAAAGTCACTCAAAGAACACTCCACCAAACAATCTCATTCGTTTGGCCGCCGGAGCAATACTGGCTCGGCGCATCGAGTGAGGTAGCGCGGTCATGCGCAGTACACGTCAAAGGCACCGCGAAATGTCCGTACACTACGTTCACACTTATCCATGAATAATTTTGTAACTTTTAATTATTAGAACAATTTTCGTGAATGATTGCTTACTGCAAATCAAAATATTATCTAATAACAGGTATTTTCTTATTTTTAACAAATTTCACGGTGAATAGAAATTATAGGATAGAAGTGAAATGAGTTCATAATTAATTTACTTTTTGATAGTTGTAAATATTTGAATATTTATCTAAGACTTTTATTTTCTTGGTATAGAATATATTTTTAATTAGTTTGGATGTAAATTTATGTAGCTTTAATATTATTTAGGGAATGAAATGTGAGAAAGTATTAGAAAGTATATATGATACGTGGTATAAGTTAGTTTATGCATCATGAAGATAGTTTACCGATATTTAAGTAATTTTTATAGCGTTAAATTACAGTTTCGGCCATTCGGTTATTAAATATTGTTAAATTGACTATGTAACTAATATTTCGCTTAAATATATAACAGTTAGTTATTATGTTTTGGTAGAATTCATCGAGCATTTAAAAATCTATGATTGTCATTCTCCTCAAACGTAATTGATTTTATCAACGTCAATCGTTTGTCCAGAGTTTGTAATATTGATTTCGTGATAAGGAACGATTTTTTTCATTGTTATTTCACAAAATTTCTGCAATGCTTCAAAGTCTGAAATTATACTCACTTATCATAAAATAAGCGTACGATCATTGTTCGTACTGTTTTTGCTATGTACAAAAATCCACTTTCTAAGCTTCGTTGCCTGCAAACGTGGTCCCATTTGATCAAATTTAACACTGTATGCATTAAAAATTTTTGATGTTACAGCAAAACATTTTTGCTTTTTCCCCCTTTTCACCGCCAGAATTATAATGACCGCCGTAACAATTCGCTCTTTTTCTAACAATATGACAAATGGCAGTATTGAAACAAAAGGCAAAAGTTATTAAACGCGCGATATTGAAATCTTTTTATAGAAGTCATTTAAATCGATGATATTACCGCTTTCTATTGTCTTCAAGAGACACTAAATTCGTTGGCGCTACCGACATCTACAAATATTAGTATCAAACATTTCTCGAAACTTTATTGCCGTTGATACCATTTAAGCTGGAACGCTTCGTTGATGCTCTATGATACCTACCTTACACGGGTTCTACAATTTTTCATTACTCCCGTTAGATGGCACTACCGAAACGATGAAATTGAAAGAGCTGCATCGTTAATTTATCGTTAATCTCTTTCATTCTTTACACGCATGCAGATAAATCAATTTAATTGCTAAACATTAACGGTTTTGTTTTCGTATTGATATAATTTATAAATGTGAGAATAAAAATTTGTTTGACTTCACATCATGTGTTTAAGAGACGATAAACAACTCTTGTATAAAATCACTGATACTGTGATGCTATTAGTACATATTTTGTTAAGCTTCAATATTTTGCAATACCTTCCCGAAATCTCGATGCAAAACCTAGTTTTCATTAGTGATATTAAAAGTGCTACTTAAATGTACAAATTTTAGAATATCTCAAGTACAGTATCGTGGAAATTAATACTATTTCTGAGTAAATTAATCGACATCGTTTATTTGAATATCTTTTATCAAACCGGAAACGATTCGTTGGCTTTGATATCATCAGACTCTAAAAATTCACTTTAGAAATGGACACATATAAAATTGATCATGTTTATGCAACAGATGTCATAAATATTGTTTTCACTTTTACAGAGGAAATGTAGATCCTAAGAAATTATAATTTTTTGCAACTGAATTCTTTCGATATTTAAAATATTTTCGTATTAAATTCCAAATAAACTAAAACTCTTAATTCACCGTCACCCGTAGAATTAAATGAATAATTCGTTACGTTTATAGAGAAAAATCGTGATATAGTTTAATTCAACGTTATCTGCAAAATTAAGAATTTGGTTCTGACCATGGAAAAGTATTACGGAAAGCAGTTTATTAGTCGACGTCTTAAATTTGTAACACGACTTATTTGTCTACAAGGTCGCAAAATTTTTTAAATCAAATATTGCTTACAAAGATAACGATTTTTTAACAGTTCGAGGAAGATTTTTTATCAAAAGTAATTTTTCGAACGATAAGGTTTATCCGTGTGTGAAAAATAGCTTAAAAATCCCATTTCTGGCATCGTAAAATACGTCGAATACAACGTCGCCTGAGCAGTTAATTGGAAAGTTTAATTAACTGTTTAAAAAACTAATTTTCTTAGCTGATATCTTAATCTTACGAGAACTGTTAACATTTTGAGAGTTATATTACGAAACGAGCACCACTTTGTCTTCGCGACGGAATGGTTTCAACTTCCGAATATTAAATATATAAGTTTACTATATTTCATAATGTCTCTTTTATTGGGTTGTCGGAAAAGTCGTGACGCATTTTGCGAACAGGTGTCGGTCGATCATTTTTTAATGCACTAGAGTCATTCACATCTATATTATCACTATATCATTTAACACCTGGCGGTTTCAGCGCCATTTTAAAAAAACAATTGAGTTATATCGTTGATTTTTAGAGATTTTACAGTAAGAGTAAGATGGAAGATCAAAGTGCGCATTTTCGCCATATTTTGCTGTTTTACTTCCGTAAAGGGAAAAACGCGTGTCAAGCTTGTGAAAAATTGCGTAAAGTTTACTGTGATGATGCTCTACAGGAACGTCAGCGCCAACGATGGTTCACAAAATGTGGACCGAAAACGGTCTTGGTCCCGACATGGTAGTCCGCTTCGAACGACATCGAAAGCAGACATGTATCAGAGAAAAGCATTGCTCTCAGTGTGGTGTGATTTTAAAGGTGTCGTATTTTTCGAGCTCCTACCAAGGAACCAAACTATTAATTCGACTGTGTACTGTCGGCAATTGGACAATTTGAACGAATCGATCATCCAAAAACGTTCAGAGCTTGTTAATCGTAAAGGAGTGGTGTTCCATCACGACAACGTGAGGCCACATACAAGTTTAATCACACGTAAAAAATTGGTAGAGTTTGGATGGGATGTACTGTCACATCCAGAATACTCTCCCGACCTTGCACCATCAGACTTACATTTGTTTCGTGCTCTACAAAACTCCTTGCGTGGTGTATCTTTTAATTCCGATGAGGCAGTAAATCAGCACCTTGTTCAGTTTCTCGCTTATAAAGATAGGTCCTTCTATGAACGAGGAATTATGAAACTACCTGAAAGATGGCAAAAGGTCATCGAACAAAACGGACAACATATCATTGATTGATCTTTGTTCTCTATATAAATAAATGACTTTGAAATACATACAAAATATGCGTCATGACTTTTCCGACAACCCAATATTTCTTTCTAGTATTACTTGTGTGAAAAATTTAAAAGTGTGTGTGGTTCGTTGAAAAGTGAAAATATAAGTTTCTAGTTTTCAGGAAAGTCGCGGGTGTGCAAAATTAGGAAAAGTTTGGAGGAATCAGGGACCTGGGTACGTGGGGATGAGGTTTATGAGGAGTGGGATGGGCCCTGAGGGAATCCTGTATACATGTGTATGTGTGTGTATCGTTCATAAGAATTGTAGATTTATAATAGTAATATTAATAATAACAATATCAATAACAATAACAATACTAATAATAGTAGTTATGATGAAGATGATAATGATAATAATAATATTGATGATAATAATAACAATAACAATGATGGTGATTATTAATATAATGCGGTTATAGTTAGGACGTAACAGTTACTTTGATTATCGATTGTCAGAGATTCTATTGACATGACAAAACATTAAATTAGCAATGCCAATATAAGTACTAGTCTTTTGTAATTTCCCTTTGATCAAACATAATCAATGCTACTTTAAAGTTATTACAAAATTTGCAATCCCGTTTAATTAAATTTAGTACTTCATTACTGCTATTGGAATTCACCGCAAAAAATTTAAACGTCGCCCACTTCAATGCCATTTGCAAAATGGATTGAATAATTTCACGTACTTTTTATTAATGAAAATCTTAACAAAAGTCAATCCTACATTGATCTCAAATCCACTCCATATTGAGCATCATAAAACTACTAAAGCTACCAAGATTTCTCTATTTTCCCACAAACCAAATCAAAAATAAATCTCAGTCCAAGAGTAACATCCAAAAAGTACGGTCCCAGTCACAATTTAAGATCCTAATTAAAATATCAACCCCGAGATCCAGCAAGATTGACATAACAGGTAGCTAAAACACCGAACATCCGTCAAACTCGAACCTAGCCTAATTAGCATCCCGATGATTCGAAAGGCAACTGTGTACATACATCGGTAGCCGAATTCAAACTTTCCATGGATCTCGCGTGATCAACAGGAAGATGAAAAAGAGAAGCAGAAAAGAGCGATGGTACGGCGATCGCATTATTCAGATTAGGGCAACGACTGAACGGGCAAACGTATGCACACATATTTCCACCATAAGTGTATACACCGCCAAAACAGTGAAGTCACTTGGCTTATGGTACAGGGTAAAGGGAGACTATCCTCGTACCATCTATTCTCATCATATCGACCCTTAAAACTTGGGCTCCGCGTACAACAACTGAAAACTAAACACTTATTTCGTCGTTAAACTTTTTTTCGGTCAGTGAGGACGAGGGACTTCTCTATCCATCGGGCGAATCGGAGCAATCTACTTATAAAGTGACTTCTTTCTATGCACCGTCTTTAGTTTCAATTCTAATGCGTGACTAGTCGAAAAAGCCTTTAACAACGAAATAAGTGTTTAGTTTTCGGTTGCCATTCGCGGAGACCATGTTTCAAGCGTCGATACGATGGAAATAGGTGGTGCGAACCCGAGACGAAAAGTCCAGCCTAAAAAGAAACTTCAAATCCTAGATTCTTTTTATTTCTCATTTGCCGCTTAATTATGTATACCATTTTGAACTTCAAAATCCTCAACTAGTGTGTCTACGCGCCTCAAAGTCCTGTAAATATGATTTTTAGGAGTTATATGGACTGATCAGGTAAAATTTTTATTCCAATTTAATCTGACATCCCCTAAAAATATTTCAGAAGTTCCAAGTCTGTCGACTCGTATTCTAAAAATAGGGCTTTCAGGAGCAAGTAGGAATGAAATTATCATTTTATTCCATATAAATTCTAAATCTCCTAAAATCAAATTAATTTTTAGTATATTGAGAATTTTTTTGGACCTAGATCATTCCACTCCAATTCTAAAACTCCTCATTATAGAATGCTGAGGATTGTTTTGGGCTGTATGAAGCCTAAATTGATCCTAAACTAGGCAAAACTGGCAAAAATTAACAAGTTTAGGGCGATTGAGGAATTAAAATTTGCATTCTTTTATATGTAACATATTTTTCCATATGCAGTCAAAATGTCCTAAGTTATTTAGTAATTTAGGAGGGTTTTGGGCTTAAAATTTTCGACTCGGGAGAACAGTCTCCCTTTCCACCGTGTCTCATAATGAGTGACTTCTTATTAAATTCCATTAATACGTGAGGACGAGGAACTTCTCTATCCGTCCGGCGAATCAGAGAAAACCACTTATGAAGTGACTTCTTTCACTGGGCCAATAATAGGTACACGTATGGTGTATAGACTATTATACATCGGTAGGAGATAATACGGCCGATCGTGCACCACAGAAGAATGTTAATGGTGCTTCAGTTTTGTATGCAGGAAGTGACGGCGCATCCCGTCTCGTTCCGTAGCGGGCCCCGGCGCCCCGGCGTCCGAGCAGAAAAAGGCCCAATAAAACTGATAGAAGTGAAAAACCAAGAGATTCACCCGTGGCCGGAGGAAGGAAGGAGAGATGTTCCTTTAAATCCCATCGTAAACACACGCCTGCAGAGGCTCTCAACGTTACTTAAAAATATAACGTTCAACTACGTTCTAGCCTCCGGTTAATTTCTTCTCTAACTTTGAATTCCTCCGTACCTGATGGTATTCGAGTTAAATTCCTGACGGCGATCGTTGTGATGTTGATTCAGCGGATGCTGAATTCTGGCTTGTTTGTATTTTTTAATATTTTTTATTGAACAGCTTGAGGGGGAATGACATTTTTAGCGAATTTTGTTGGGATTGTTTTTGCAATTTTATTATTCAATGGTAGAAGCTTCTGGAAGATTGTATGGTATTCCTTGAATGCTTTTTGGATTTAATGGTATCATAGGGATGTGTAAAAAAATATTTTTCTTTATTAAGGGCACTGTATTTATTTAACCCTTTGCAATCCTATGCCGAGCAGTATTTGACAATAATTTTTACTTGATTTTATTTTCTGACAATTTAATATCGAGCTCCTAAATTCCCAACTATTTTGTAATATCACCTAAATGTCTCTCAATACCTATAGTTATTGATATGATTTAGAAAAATTAGTAACCAATGATAGAAAATATTGCAAAATCAATTTTGTTTTGCTCACTATCAAAATTAACGAAATAATTCGGACCGCAAAATGTTAATTTTGGTAGGAACGTGTTGACAAGTATGGCGATTTTAATGTTTTTATTGTTCATGACAGAAGTGAACGAAGTAATAATTATTATAACGCTTATATCAATGAAGCAGCGTAAAACATTAAAGTGTATAGTTGTTTCACGATAATGTTCAGAAAAATCATGCGCTTTCATCCTCCAATGACGCAAATTGTTTATCGCGTTGTCTAACCCGTGAGTATTCTAGCATTTCCTGAAAAAATATCGATTGAAAAGTCGCATTACAAAATCTACTCTCGCAAAACTGTCAATTTTATATAAACCTAAGTTCATTGAAATTCCTCTGTTATGATATAATTAAAAATATAAAAATACAAAGATTCAATACAATTTAACGTGAGAAATCGATATCGATCAATGGCGATTAAATAGAGAGTTGAACCCCCAAAGTATTCACTACATTTGAGCATAACTCATCACGGAATTTTAAAATGTCACAAAATAGATTATAAATAGTTTAAGTCGAAAATACATAGAATTAACATCTCTAGCCTGCAAGAATTAAATTGAAAATTAACGTAAAAATTAATACCAATCACCGATTGAACACTCAAACCCTCGAATTATTCATCATTTTAACATCATCAACGACGACTATAAAAATGCCAAGACTAGAAAGCAAAAATGGAAACAATTAAAATTTCTACACTGCAAGAATTAAATTGCAAATTAACGTAAAAATTGATACCAATCGCCGACTGAATATTCAAACTTTCAAACTATTCTTCATTTTAACATCAACGTCGACTATAAAAATGCCAAGACTAGAAAGCAAAAATGGAAACAATTAAAATTTCTAGACTGCAAGAATTAAATTGCAAATTAACGTAAAAATTGATACCAATCACGGACTGAACATTCAAACTTTCAAACTATTCTTCATTTTAACATCAACGTCGACTATAAAAATGCCAAGACTATAAAGCAAAAATGCAAATAATTAAAATTTCTAGGCTGCAAGAATTAAGTAAATTGCATATTAACGTAAAAATTAATGCCAATCACCGATTGAACACTTAAACCCTCGAACTATTCATCATTTTATCATCATCAACGACGACTATAAAAATG
Source organism: Cerceris rybyensis (assembly GCA_910591515.1). Taxonomy (NCBI): domain Eukaryota; kingdom Metazoa; phylum Arthropoda; class Insecta; order Hymenoptera; family Crabronidae; genus Cerceris; species Cerceris rybyensis. The sequence goes on from OU342789.1 coordinate 36,019,033, forward strand.
CCAAGACTAGAAAACAAAAATGGAAACAATTAAAATTTCTAGACTGCAAGAATTAAATTGCAAATTAACGTAAAAATTGATACCAATCGCCAATCACTGATTGAACACTCAAACCCTCGGACTATTCATCATTTTAACATCATCAACGACGATTATAAAACTGCCAACTCTAGAAAGCAAAAATACATAAAAATCATTGCCAATATTTGCAGGAATATTTGCCATGTCATACTGCCCCGGCAAAGCGTACTCTCGGGGAATGAAGATCGCTGTAACGATGCAGGAAAAGAAAAAGTACGGGTTACATGTTGGCCCTAGGGGGCAAGAAATAGAGGGGCGCCAGCCAGAGTTACAGCTTCGTAATGATCTAGCTATTTCGATTTAGCTTTACCGCGCACTCTCGTCCGTTAGTAGGTACTTAACTTAACTTACTTTAGTAATGCGAGCTTCGGTGCCATTCGCATACCTCGGTTCGCTGTCTTTCTCGTTCGTTGCGAATAATAACGACGAGAGTGGACGAAGAAGCACTGGGACATAGGAAGGCAGAGAATGACGTAACTGTTACAATAATTCATGGCCTAAAGAGGAGAGGATTTAATTAAGCAAGATTACCGTCGATCGGTTCTCCATTCCTCTGCGACAATAGGGCACACCGATGAAACGCAATAGTTTTATTATATCAGTAAAATTGAATATGATATTTTGCTAGGGAAATAATTGATGATTATAACTCGGTAATCGTCTGTAGAATTATTAATCCTGTAAAGAAACTGACAAGTTTACAGGACAGACTTGTTTAATTTGTACTGGTACTTGTTTAATTGTGTGCCATTACTCTTTGTTATTGTACATAAATTAGATATTACTGTTAACCAATTAGCTGCTGACGAGTATACTCGTTATGGAGAAACGGCAGAATCTTGTGTATTGACGAGTATACTCGTCATGCGTGAATGTCAGTGACCACTGTTTATTTAAATTGTAATTTTGATGAAAACTAAAATATATTGAGATAGATTTATGTTCATCTCTCGATTTTCGTGGCACACGTAGGTGCGCACTCTCAAAAGAAGTCGCCACAGTTAACTAGTTAAGGATTAATTAGGTAATGTGTAGGGGCTGAAAGATTTGAATAAAAGTTTCGCAGATAATGTACTCTGCTGCAAGTAACAGATTTTCCAAGTTCTTGGATAGGATGGATATAATTTTCTATTTTGTACAAAACGTTTTGCGTTTTCGACTGTCCTTTGTTAAAGTAATATTCTTAACACTGTTCTACAAATGAATTCCATCCAAACACCTTAAATATTGAACTACATTTTCCAACGTCACCGCGCGCACGAATTGGTACCTAACAGTAAACAATCTTACGTCAACTAATTCCATCAACAATCCACCAAATAAAATTGTTCAATTATCTCTAACGAAGTAACCGCTCCATTCGCACAGTCACCTACCAGGAACAACGCCCATCTCAAAACAGAACCATCAACATTCAAACCACGTATCTCGAAACCCCAAACCCTAAAACCTCAACCAAAAGAATTTCGTCAATCTACAATCATCGCATTACCCATAATTCATCATCAGAAATAACACATGAAAAACGTGTTATTTGCGAATCCTCTGATATAAGGGTTTCCTTCAAACAGCCTGAAATGCCATCATGTTCTCCAACTATCTCTCGCGCTACCTTAATGCTTCTGTACGTACTCTAAACTGCTACTGGCTGCTGGCTCCTTTCTCATCCTCTCCTTTCCTTCCCGTCGTTCCTCTTTCACGAGAATAAAACGAGAAGTCGGCGTGCGTGTCTCGAAGCTATGCAACAGAGAGATCCAGGGAAGCTGGAGGAAGGAATACACCAATATATACTGTGCCCGGGAGCGGAGAATGCGTGACGCGTCGGTGTTCTGCGTGTGCGTTGGCGCCAGGCCGCATTCTCGCATTCGTTAACCAACACCATCGTCTTCACAGTCCCTCCGTAGCTCGTGCCTTCTTCTTCGCCCTTTCCCCGACCCCCTGCCGGTCTCCCCCGCGATATTAAGAGCGGTCACGGATCCCGAATTTGCCGTCCGCGGGAAGGGGACACCGATTTGTCCTCGTCCCGTTTGCACGCCACCGGTACGTGCCGAGATGACCGGTTTCCTCTGGTGCACGACGAATGCCGATCGTCTTTCGGCACAAAGCGGTTCTACGCGAGAGAAATATGTACGTACGTCCGTGTCGAATTAGCGGGTGTTCGAGAGGGAAAAGTATTGCGATTAGTCGATAAGAATGAGTCTTTGGATGTTTACTGAAACAACGAGGAGTCGTTTAATGGTTGCGTTGTGATTGATTCTTTTTGGTTGGTTAACACTTTGACTGCCATGGCGGTCACCGGTGACCGGCGCTATTGAATTCATTAAATTTCCGTGTAACTTGGAAATTGTAATATTTATGAATTCTCGGATATATTAAATATTTAAATATCAACATTAAAAAGATAAAGGTCTGCCGAATATATATCTATCTGTATCTTTAAAGTTTCTGCTTTGCAAAAATACGAATTTAATAGAAAAAGTTTCACTTCAGTAGAAATAATGAATCTAACGAAATACCGGTGGCGTTCAAAGTGTTAAGGGGGGTGTATGGAGGAGGTGGAGGTTTGGGATGGTAGAGTTGCTTGGTAGAGGTTTGGAGAACGGTTCGATGTTTAGTATTGATGGATGGTTCGTTTTGAAGAAGAGGTTTTTTAGGTGTGGGAGAGGTGTAAGAGAAGGATTCGGTAGCTATCTGATAGAGTTTTGGACAACGGTTCGATGTGAAATATTGATGGATGGTTCGTTTTGATTGACTGTGTGGAACAGGTTTTTCAGGTGTGGGAGAGGTGTAAGAGATGGATTCGGTAGCTATCTGATGGAGTTTTGGAGAAGTGTCGGGTGTTTGTGATTGATCTGGGTATTTTCGATTTCCTACCTTAGCAGAGAAGATAATTGAGACGTTCTAGTAGAACGCTATGTATATATTCTACGTTCTGTAGAAGAGAGCACATGTAAAAGTGTCACCTTTCAGATCGATTCGAGAGGGTATTGATATCTGTTAAGATGAATCATATGCTACTGGAATTCTAGAGAACCCTTTCGAAGTTTCATTCTGATTAATCGTGTCTATTTTCATGACTATGTAGACGAGACACTGAATCAGTTCTCCTCTACATGTAACGAACGTTAGAAATTAGAGCCTTTGACAATTTATCTATATATATAAAGCTCAAATACCACTGACTGACTCACTCACTCACTCACTCACTCATCACGAAATCTCAAAAACCACAAAACGGATTGCAATGAAATTTGGAATATACCTTCCCCTTGGGTCTTAGGTGCTCACTAAGAAAGGGTATTGAAAAATTCGAAATTTTAGGGGGGTTTTGGGGGGTTAAAGTATGGGCCTAACTCATCAACGCAGAGCCGAAACTACTTGACCTAGAAACTTGAAATTTTGCATGAGCGTTCCTTCTAGGGTATCAACGTTAAACTTAACTTTTAATAATTTAAGTAGTCGTTAAACCTAATGATATTAAACCGTAGCGAAGCACGGGAACTTTCAGCTAGTAATATCATAAATGACATTTAACAAAGTCAAACAGTGCATCACAGTGCATCCTTTCTTCGTAATAACCGCAACTGTCGAACGTCACTTCTCCGAGTATTCTCGTTTGTCTTCGTGGTCAAGGCAAGATTCATTTGACATCGTTCGAGAGAATATGCTACTGCGTTGCGGTACATCTTGAAAAGGGCATTGACAATAGAGAATTAACTATGATATATCAAATTTTCCCGCCGTTGACGATTAAGTAGAATGCGCATCGTACTTCGAATTCATGAAAGCTACATCGCGTGAAGTTGACACGCGGGTCACGTTAGCTGAGAGTTACGTAAAACGTTTGCTTTCAACGGTTCAACAAGACACGCTTCATTATCGAGGCCGTTAATGAATCAGTGTCAGTTTGCAGCGAGCAACTGAGGCATTGAAAGCGATTCCGATATGTCCGTAACTGTAACTGCGAATAATCGTAGGAAGCGCGCGGGTGGAGGTCTCTAGAATTGCGACGAAGGTTTGCCCTTTTTTTCCTCCGAAGATTAACACAAGAGGGCAACGGAGAGGACACCGAAGAGGATACTAAGTAAAAGGTCATCTTCTCATAGAAAATCGTTCAAGGATACGACAGGAAACACTTTTTATTTATTAACAATTCGTGCTGTTGTCAGAGAAAAAGTAGAAAATCAAACAACGCATTGGAAGTTTCATTTTATTTATGTGTAAAGCTTGATCCAAGTAACGAGAGAAGATCCATACTCTCATTAACTCTATTAAAGATCACTTAACGAAACTCAGATAAGGGAACATTCATAGTTAGTTTCTTAAAAATGTCAGTTTCTATTCGACAACCAACGCAGCGGAACATCATCATGCAGAATGTTGCATAAAATCAAAATATAATGATCTGACTTCTGATTTTATTTAAAAGATAATAAAAGCAAAGTTTCATTCTATTTCTGTGTAAAGCTTGGTCCAAATAACGAGTGAAGATCCATACTCTCATTAACTCTACTACAGATCACTCAACGAAACTTGGATAAAGGAAAATTCCTAGCTAGTTTCTTAAAAAGGTCAGTTTCTATTCGACAACCAACGCAGTGGACCTTCATCATGCAGAATGTTGCATGCAATCAAAATACAATGATCCGCATTTTGATTTTATTTGAAACATAAAAAAAACGAAGTTTCATTCTATTTCTGTTTAACACTAGAACTACCGGCGTTAAATCTATCATATTTCAATATATTAAATAAGTACTTTAAAAGAGGAGCAATTGTGTGGTGGAAAGAATGATCATTTCGGTGATTTATGTCTTTTGTGATGGACGTAAAATTTTTGTTCCATGAGTCTTCTATGAACTTGGAGAAGTTTTGGGAAAAATTGTGTACCAGTCATTTTGACTGGTTTGGTAGTTCTAGTGTTAAAGCTTGGTCCAAGTAAGAGACAAGATCCATACTCTCAGTACCTCTACTACAGCTCACTCAAAGAAACTCGCACAAGGGAACATTCGTAACCAATTTTTGAAAAAGGTCATTTTCCGTTCACCAAAGAGTGAACCATCAATCGTCAACTAGATCAAAGGTAAAGGAAAGGATCAACATCATAGAAGATCTCTATTTCGAAACGGGTTAATTCACATGCTATACTCACACTGGGCCAAGAACAAACGGTGGATCTCTCGTCTCGCAAAAGTCGTATGCCGAGGCGTACATATCGGCTTGACACCTACCTAAATCTCCGGCTTCGCTCTTAATAGCCGCATCCGTTTCTCGGCGTGTGCTTAACATCTGTAAAGCCCGGCAGCACGACAGCGACACAACAACGACGACGACAACGATGAGGAGGAGAATCGCGAGCTTCATCGAACCAACATTCCAGGGGCGGTCTCAACGGTTCGTCCACCTCGAAATTCATCGTCTCCCTCTCCGAGAATGCCCATGGAACACGACCTCGCCCCAAAGTGCAAAGTAAAAAGGAGAAAAGGGCAGCGTGGAGCTTGCAATGCCGACAGATTTAGAGGGGAAAAAAGAAGGTGATTGGGGCAGGGCGGTAGCAGAGTGACGTCACACGAGGAGCCGCGTCTTACAACTCTTTTTGCGGAATCTCGATCTCGTGGGCCGATGCGACGCAGATAGATGCATACATAAAATGCTAATTCGAATAGATGAGTAATTATTAGATGTATGGATAGACACTAGACAGTTGGAAGTTTAAAATGGATAAACAAGGGAGAATCTGTTTTCGATATCGACCACCAATTAAATTATTATCTATTATACGTGCAGTATCAATACAGTATCAACAACATTTGACACCATCATCGCTGCAGTGTTCGTTTTACAAATAAAAGATATTACACGGTTATTTATTATATGACGGTTATATAAACATCAAGATAATACCGATCAAGATCAACGAGATCGTTCGGGCTACGAGTCGTTGAAGTTTCACGAGATCCATCTATCGTACGTACAATACATCGGATTCTAGTCATCGTACGGTGAAAGAAAGAGAAAAGGAACTCGGTTGGATGAGAATGAAGAGGAAGGAGTGAAAAAAAAAAGAGAGGGACCCAAGAGCGAATTATCTGGTATTTTCTTTCAGCTCGCGGACTGCGGAGGGGCTAAGCAAAGGTCAAAAGTTGAGCAATGATCCCCTTATCGGTGCAAACACCGCCTTCGCATACGCAGTGCGCCGGCATCGAGCGATCGACGGACCTTCTGCCGTCTCTCGTGAAAACGTTGAGACTAGTCGCATCTTGTGCCCTTGTCGATTCATTGTCAGACGCGCGATGCTCGCGTTAATATCGTCGAAATTACTATTCCGGTAGTTCCAACGGAGTATTTCATCCATTCAGGATTGATATCACGTACGTGTCCATTTCCGTGGCGATAGAAACTTAAAAACAACACCGTCCAGGGAAGAAATCCTATGTTTCTAGAAGAAAGTTTATATCTGCTACTATCCGAGAAAACTTTAAACAGAAAAACAAAATGATTTAAACTAATGTGTCTCGCGGAGCAACAACGGATGACGGAAGATATCCTAAAGGTAGGGTGCACGCGCTCCCACGCGCAAAGCTTTCGATGACGTCCATAGAAGGAAGACTCGTAGTTTGCGTTTCAGCGAGAGAAAAAGAGTCGAAGACATCGCTCGCGATAATGAGGGACGAATGAAACTTCAATACGCGCATAACGTACGAGTCCTGAGAGGAGTCAGAGTTCCTCCCGGAGGCGCGGCGCCGTGCCGCGCCACGGCACGACGTTGCGACTATAAGTAAGTCTCGCGCGGCGCGCCGCGGCTTAATGCCGTTGCCGCGTTCGTGGCGCCAAGAGGAGGGCCCATTGGCGACGATAAGCCTCCTTCGTGTCCGGCACGAAAGAGAGAAAGAAAGAGAGAAAAGAAAGATAGATAGACACCAGCCAGCTTTCACCCGAGTTTCAGCACTGAATATATATATACCCCGTCGGGGTGTGGATCGCGACAGTGGAGATAATACGTAGCTGTCAGTCGTTACCCAGTGCCCGTTCGGAGTGTCTGGCGGTGATTAGTGACCGAGTGTCCTTTGGCGAGACCCGGCCGACGGACGTAACGTAAAATCGAATCGATCAATCTCCCCCCGCGATCTTTTCTTCATCTTCGAAACCCCCTATCCTTAGTATCAAACTCCAACCCTCCTTGAACTATCAACGTGTCGTTTAACGATTACACTTATCGGGTGTTTCGCGTTTTTATCATATCAATGAGAAAAACTTGCCAATCCTGAATCTAATAGTGACGATCGAGACGTGTTCTTGCGAGAGATTCGTCGAGAAGTAGAATAAGTGCAAGTGATATCTATCTAGTAGTGGAGAAGGAGAGAAAAGCGTCAAACGGCAGGAGAGGCGGTCGAGATATATCGAGGGGGTGCGCATGGTCCGTGCGGACCGTGGAAAGATTATCCGTGTCCATTGACGCGGACGTTTATACTGTCCGTTTGTATGGTGTTAAGTGTGAACGGATTTTGACGTTTGAACGACAATGTCGAGTCTCCTTTACACGCTCCTAGGACTCGCCGCGAGCACGAGCCTTCATTGCGCGGTGAGGCGCGAGATAAGTCCATGCACCTGCCGGCAGGAGGAGTTCTCCAGTCCCGTTATCAACACGCCGCAGGCTGCCGTAGCAGCGGTCGCGGTCTCTTCGAATACCAACAATGCCGGTCATCATAGTCATGGGGAACGAATCGAGGTTGTGTGCGAACGTATGGACTCCTTTGAACAGGTGGCAGGGGCGTTACGGGGTAAATTTACGGCGGAGCAGCAGATCACCCTAAGGGTCTCGCATTCGAACCTGAGGGATATATCGCGGCATGATTTCAAAGAGCTGAGGATGTCGATTACGAGGCTCGAGCTCAACCATGATCATCTAGGGTGAGTGTAAGTCTACATACATCAAGTCAACTGATTTAGCACTTTGCGCGTTGATCGGTCTCGTGTCTTCTGTGATACCGATAACGGGGAATCGGAGCGTGATACTTCACCTCGTTTTCGTTATATTCGCAGACGTATTTATGCTTCGTTCCATGCTCGGACTTTGTGTTCTATCTAATGAGCTTGTTTTTTAACGTGTGGAAAAAGGTGCGATTTTAAATTCGAACAATGTTCTTCGTCTGTGCCGATAGCAGGGAATTAAGAGTGCTCGGTGAATGTTTGATTTGATTGTTTGGTGATCGCGAAATCGAAGAAAAATTTCATTGGAAGAATCGGGGTAACGGAGAAAATTGTGTGACGATGATAGTAACGCGTGGACGTCCGATATCAGTCACGGTTACTACATAGCGCGCATATATCATCCGGTCGTTGAGTTATCACGTTTCTGGAAACTTTGTACTATCTTCCAATCTCATTATCTGTCTCTATTATACATCTCGAGCTATCCTTGGCATTGTTCCGTAAAGAGTTGTCACTTAAGTTCATCGAGAAAGAATGCTTCCAAGCAGATATTATTCAAAATTGTTTCGTTACTATTAAAAAAGAAAATGTATATTTATAATAAATAATAATCTGTCTGAACCAAGTATAACAATATTGTCATGCAATTGAAATGCGACATCGCTCGAAGATCTTTAAAGTGTTGCTTCTTAAACGTTGCTGTTGGATTTCCTTGTCTGACCATAAAATTCCTTAATCACTGACGGGACAGCCGCTTGGCGCGTCTTGAAAATATCGAAGCTAGAATTCACTGATGAAAGGGAGAATACTGTGAAAACAAAACGTTCAGTATAGTAGTAGCAGAAAGAAACTGCAAAAGGTTCTGCGTGATCGTTTGTCATTCACGATTCGTAGGAAAGCATGTTTGTAAATGTATCATATGCATTGATAGGAATGACAATATCTTTGTGAAAGGTCATCGTCTGCTATTGCGGGCATTGAATAAAGACGTTTGTATATGACAAAGAGGCAATTCCAATTAGTATAATTATTTTGCAAACCGTTCATTGCGTTCAACCTTCGCGGAAAACCTCATCTCGATGGGATCTAAGAACCGAAGGATCGATATCGTTCGAGCTCGATAACTTTCTAAATTAATTAAAGGACAACGTGAAATCACGAATAGTAAATTCGTAAATAAGGATACTCATCGTGCATTGGAAAATATGAATTTTTACATAGGCCTATCGGTAGTAATTACCATAATATTTATCTTCATGTATCGAAAAAGATTAGTCTCTTTTTTTTATATTTGTACGTCCCGCCAGATAGAGCATTAAATAATACGATAACAGTGACGTAAGAAGTGAAATTTTGAAATCTCAAAAAAAAAGAGTTGCCGCACAACAATTAATTATCGCTTACATAATTTTCCTTGCACGCCATATCGAGAAGTGCAATAGTAATTAATACAAAGATAACAATGTCACGATTATCCGTCAAAGTGTTGCACGATCACGATCGTTTAACGGATTCCTTTCAATCGATGCATACAAGAGAACGATTTACATTAGAGTCGAAATGTATACATAAAAGTAATATCTGTAAAAAATTTATCTATGCGAAGAGTAGGAAAACCAGGGAGAACTATGATTTTCCTCGTTTCTAGACGAAATTATCCTCCGCCTTATTACGCGCGACACAAAGGACGAGTACCGGTCTTCCTTGATTATCCTGACACACGTATGCCCGCCGGTTGAAAGAAAATGCGAGTCCTTGAGGAGTAAACGATCATCGAGAATGCGCCTCTTTGGGAGAGTAAGACAGGAAGAGTGAGAAAGAAAGAGAGAGAGAATGCTAAGAGGAGAAGGGAATGAGTGAAAATGAGAGAGAAAGATGCGCGAGAATGAAATCTTAATCGTGCCTGACCTCTCCGAGTTATCAGGAAGCCCTGCGCTTATCATTTCAGAATAATTAAATAACGAAACTCTGTACACCAACGTTATGTGAATAATCGAACGATAATGACCGTGTGTCGCCTCGATTTTAGGCATTCCATTGGTTCGATCTTCCGACGATGACTTGATCAAAATTTGCACGACTGTCGCATACCCGATAAAAGTCCAGCCGTTTCAAATTACAATTAATTATGAGAAAAAAAAAGACAATATGTGGGATACGATTAATTGATTTTTTTTTAGTTGGAATCCTTTTTTTCACGCTATAGAGGACTTTAACTGTTTAGTTCGATTAAAATATTTCTTTATATTATCATCTTCGTTCGTGAGAATGACGTGGAATGAAATTTGGGTTATGGCGTTTTTCAAAGATTATAGATCACGTTGCAATGTAGATACCCTCGAGTGATATCGATTTATATGTTAAATATAGTTATCGTTAAATGGAGCTTAAATTAATGTAAATAATTGAGATCTAATTATATGATTAAATATTACGTTAAAATTGCTGTACTTTGAATGATAATTAATTATGAAATGTAACTGTGTTTAGGACTCGTTATTATTGAGAAAAATTCCTCCAGATTTTCCTATTTCCGCGCTAATGGTTTACAAAGTTTTCTCAATTTTGTGATTCGTAAAAATGTTAAATAAAATTCAATAGATTAATGTTTCGAATTTTCAAAAAATTTGATGTTAATAAATTCATTGAAATATTTTAGAACTTTCAAGCGATAATAGTCACAAAATTCAATCCTACATAATATTTTGTGATGGTAATGTAACGTGAGAAAAATTACATTCAGTTCTAACGTTTACTGTTTATCATCACACGTCAGCAGCAAGTGTTTTTCTTTTCGAATTCGAAATTTGTCAAACAACTATGAGACATCATAATGAATATTTTCAGAGTTTGATTATTTTCCTACTTTAAATTAAATACAAATTCTGGGATGCATTTCTATAGATTTCATCACGAATGTAGATTTTTTAATGTACAACAGAATTAAATAGATTTTAACCTGTTAAATACTGTGTATTAATCAGGATTAAATCATTTTTATGGAAAATTCCAATGTTTTTTATTAAAATTCTGATATATGAAGTTGTCACTGTGTTAAAAACTCATCTTAAATTGACAGCATTAAATCATTATCAATGGAAAATCCCAATATTCCAGTATTTTCTGTTACATTTCTAAGAAACGAGAAACGAAGATTGCGTATGGTTTGTAAGATTGATGATTTTACGCAATTAGATTTTGCAATAGGATTTTTCTTCGATTTTTTTTGTAGAAAAATTGTCGACTCAAGAATCGAAGTGTTGAATTATTACAGAAAAATGGATATCATCCTAAACGATGGCTGTTTAACGTTGAATCCTTGTAATTTCTCCGACTGAAACGTTATCAATTAATTACGAAGCACGATGATAGACCGTGTCTAGGACAATGAGCGGGAGACCCGTCTTCGTTTCTGATAATTGAGAATTATGTATCACTTATTAGTCGTATATTTACAAGGGCCACGTGTTGCACGACGTGCGACTGCGTGCAGACAGAGATAACATTATCGAGAATGTGGTTTTCTCTTTCAGAGTATATTTCTTGCTGTTTCTCTCTCTTTGAGTCTTTCTCTTACTGTTTGTCTCTTTCAGTCTTTCCCTTACTATTTCTCTTTTTGAGTTTTACTCTTACTGTTTCTATCTCACTATTTCACTCTAGGAGTCTTTTCTTTACCATTTCTTCCTTTAAATTTCTCACTTACTACTTCTTTCTTTCTCTTTTTCTCTTTGAGTGTCTCGGTTACATTGTATTTTCTCTATTAGACCTTCTTTCTTTCGCTTTCTTTTTCATTCTTTTTCTATTTTCCTCTCCATTTCTTAATCCCTTTTCTCTTTTTTTCTTTCTCTTTCCAGATGTCGCTCTTTTTCACTTTCTATTTCTCGCTCTCGCTATTAAGTTCTTTTTTCCCTTGTCGATGATCATCGATAGATCGATTCTTCGAAAAAATTTAAGTCGAAGATGATTTTAAAAAGGATCAAGATTATCTTACAGCGCAGAACGAACAGAACGTTCGAATCAGGAATAGAAAAGATCCTCGCACGACCTCCCTAATCGCTTAATCAATTCAAACGAGAACTAAGAACTTCCACGAATCATAATTTCAAATTACATCACACTATTCCAGAATTCATTGAATTTTTTTACCGAACCTACATACCTAACACGGATCGCATTGAATTCACAGTTTAACACTTGGTATATGTCTACCAACGCAGTTTAAACAATTAAAATTCTATTTTGCAAAATACTCATGTAAATATACACTAAATCGATACATTTTATTTCTTTTCTTTTTAAGATATTTGTGAAAAATTCTGGATTAATAAAATGTATATTACACAAATTCTAGATTAATCGCTCGTTCTAGTAGTAAACGAGATAAAGCGGCACTTTTCCACAACTTCAACGAAAGATACTTTAACACTAGAACTACCGGCGTCAAAACTAACATATTTTAATAAATTAAATAAGTACTTTGAAAAAAGCAGAATCAAGCGGCGGAAAATTTGATCGATTGGGTGATTTATGTTTATTGATATAGACGTAGAATATTTGTTCTATGATTCTTATATAAACTTGGAGAATTTTTTGAAAAAATTGTGTACCAGTCATTTTGACTGGTTTGGTAGTTCTAGTGTTAACTCTTATTAGCCTCTTCATTATTAACCCTTTTAAGTATACTGTCAGTAATATCGCGTTTGTACCACTTCCTATGATTTCATTATAGTTTCCACATTCCTGTACGTATTTCCTTCTGCTTAAAAATAAAAAAATTAAGCTTTAAGATTCTAAAAACATTAAGATACCACAATATTTCCATTGCCATTACCATTCCAGATATCATTAAAATAAGTATTTCAATTATATTACAAAAAATTCCGTTATCACTTAAATTAAAAAAAAATAGCTTCCGACTCAGTCTGCGATAATAACATTGTCGAGGAGTTACTTATTACATTAAAAAAAACAGAACAGTCATAATTATTAATTAGAATAAAAAAAGAGACTTCCGACTCAGTGTTGCGACGGTGACATTGCCGAGGACTTAAAAGTCGTAGGTGGGCTTCGAATCACCGAGGCTATGAAATTCTCACGGTATTCCGTGATATCGTGTGTAGAACGATCGAATCAAGGAAAACCTTTGTTTTATAGGTACGTAGATGGTGAAGTATTTGCCGGGTTGGGAAGAACACAGTATCTTAGCCTCGCGGATAACGAAGTACCGTCTATACCGAGGCATATTCTGTCGCATCTCTCATTGTTGAGGACCTTGGATCTCAGCAGAAATCGAATAAGCCGTATAGACGCGGATGATTTCAAGGTATGCACGTGTACAACGATTCAACGTCGAACGTTTTGGATGTAAAGTTTGCAAGAAAAAACGTAGATGTTATCAGTATCATTTTAACTGGCAGCACATTCAGCCCTCGTTTTGCACGAATTCTCTGCTTATTCAACGATTTCACGATAGAGGAATATTGAACAAGTTATTTGTTAATAAATTTACCAAAGTAATATAAAAAAATAATATTGTAAGTCATATTTAAAAAAAAGAAAACATTTTGTGCAATAACGCTGTAGTTTCAAAATCGAAGGCGATTTTCAAGTTCTGTCGATTCGAAATATGAGATAGAATCAATTTTATTATATAAATATAGTGCAATAGAAAATTGTGTTGTATGTGAAAATTTAAGTTTATGCTTAATATTTTTAGTTAAAAATTTACTACATATTTTGCACTCCCTGTAATAATATTAGGTGAAATTTAAAATTTAATTCAATGTCGTGTAAATTGAGGGTTAAGTGTAGTGAGCTTTCTTCTCGCAAGAACAATTAACATGCATGTTCGAAGAGTTGCAAGCTCTTTGGAAGGATATATTCACGCAAGATTCATAAAACGTATTTAGTTTTACATTCCATTCGCGTAATTTTGAGTCGATAAGCTGCTACTTTATCGTTTGAAAAAAGATTTTAACTTTGGAAAAAGAAACATGTACATTTTAACATTTTATATACAGCTTTAAAAAAAGATCAGAGTCGCAAAGCTTGAAATGCACAACTCGTGACAATATCGTTTTATTACATATAACTTTTGTCTCTCAGGTTTAAAATTATTGAAAATTCACATGACACAGAACGTATCGTTTTAACACCATATACAAAATTCATCATGTCAATTATAGCCTTATAATGCAAACTATAAGTATTGATTCTTTAACGTATCGTTTTTCCATGACACAAAGAGTGTCTTTTTTTTATAACTCCAATGAACTTTATAATCTGTCCCTATGATGAGATATTACAAAGAACGGAATAATGAATGAGAAGGTGGTATCAATGCGAGCTTCCTCTTTACGAATCTTATACCGTAACAGTAAAACTATCAAAGCGGACATAAATTACGGGTTTACAAATTTTTTTTTTAAATTCTAGAAACTATTACGGAAATCATAAAGTAGATATTCTACTTCTATTTTATGAAATCTACATTACTTCACTGACCGTCTTTTTCAATTCTTGATTCTTCTTTCTGCAAAGTAATACTTGGGTGTATTTAACAATAAAAGAACTGGATTCATGTCGATTATATTTGAACATACTAATTAACTATTTTGGAAAAAGAGTAATAAGGAGGAGAAAAAGATGACCAATTAAGTAATTTTTACTTTATAAGACAGTCATGAAATATTCCCTGTATGGCTCCTCTATCACTTTGCGGAAGATTTAGAAGAAAATAGAAATCGGTCATTTTGACCGTAAAGAAAATAGTAATTTTTAATTAATAATATTTAAATCATAACTTTTCCTTTGTAATATTCTAAAAATTAAATTCATTCAATAGTAAGTTAAGCAGACATGTGAAACTTTCGTAACAGGAATCATCTCGTGAAGACATCGATGACTGTCAATCGTGATGATCGATATAACCTTTAATGCTCGTTGTTGCTTTGACGCCTCTTTAAATTACTACTTACCCAGCCGATCGCATTAAATCGCATCACATGCAAAGCAAACGAGATTATCAATTCATGGAATGCGGTTGTAATAAAGATTGAAGTTTACTTATTGCATGACACTAGGTTCCATTGCTTTTATTAGTCCCCGTTTTTGATATCTACTTTCAAAGATACTAAGTTGAACGTGAAAAACGAAAATTACAATTAACGCAAAAATATAATTATTATTGTTAAGGAAATATACTCATACAAATGGATATAAATAAACAAAAATTGAATTAGCACTGAGAATTTGATCAGTGATGTAATTATCTAATATGCTGCACGTGCCGCATGAAACAGTGATAAACATATTTGTAATTATAATTTAGAATAATAATTTATTATATAAAAAACTAAGTGAGTCAATGAAATATGCTCGATTAGTTTCTATCGTGGGATTTTATAAAACTTCTCGCAAATAATAAACGATTTGTATGTAGTGATAAACACAGTCACATACGAGGTGTATTAAACAACTTTGAGAATACTTTTTTTAAAATTATTTAAGGGTCATCTCCCTTTCATCAAGATACCTCATTAACACTAGAACTACCGGCCTCAAATCTAACATATTTTGATACATTGAATAAGTACTTTGAAAAAGGGGCGATCAGGCGGCGGAAGATTTGATCGATTGGGTGATTTATGTTTATTGATATAGACGTAGAATATTTATTCTATCACTCTTATATAAACTTGGAGAATTTTTTGAAAAAATTGTGTACCAGTCCTTTTGACTGGTTTGGTAGTTTTAGTGTTAAATATACAGGTTGTCCCAGCCGATTTTGACATCTTAAATATTTCGGTATTGTGGTATGTAGCAAACAATGTTTCACGGGAAACTTAAATGGTGTCGAGTGGGGCTTAATCTGGTGTCATTAGTTTTTCCGTAGGTAGACGCGTCAAGGACATATGAAGGTCAACTTTGTTTTTTTAAATGGAATTAGGTACTTTTAATGCATCATGCGATGCAGCTAGACATTCTTTATAAAAAAGTACTTACCTATGTATCTCGAAAAACTAATAGTTTAGGAGATATTTCAATTTAAGTAATTCTAAAATTCGTAATTACATTAGCGTTTATTTACAGTTAAGGTTCAATATAACGACCATTTGCATCGCAGCATGTTTGAAATCGATGAAGTAAGGACTGGCCTATGTTATTTAACGTATCGGCTGATATTTTGCCACATTCATCGACAATGTGCTGCTTCATATCACTCACTTTAGTTGAAACTTTCGCGTTTTATCCTTCAACACTTTGAACGCCACCGGTATTTCCTTAGATTCATCATTTTCACTGAAGTTGAACTTTTTCTAATAAATTCGTATTTTTGCAAAGCAGAAACTTTAAAGATACAGATAGATAGATAATCGGCAGACCTTTATCTTTTTAATGTCGATATTTAAATATTTAATATATCTGAGAATTCATAAAAATAACAATTTCAAAGTTACACGGAAATTTAATGAATTCAATAGCGCCGGTCACCGGTGACCTCCATGGCAGTCAAAGTGTTAAATAGCCCCATAAGAAAAAGTCGGGCGGCGTTGAATCAGGTGACAGACAGATAAACAGATAAAAAAGCTCACGTCCTAATGCGGCAGGAATGATGCCTTTGTATTTAGATTATTTATACTGAAATATCTCCTTAACTATTAGCTTTTCGAGATACATGGGTCAGTACTTTTTTACAAAGCATGTCTAGCTGCATCGCTTGATGCAAAGAAAAGTACTCCATTCTATTTAAAAAAGCAAAGTTGATCTTCATATGTCCTTGACGCGTCCACTTACGGAAAAACTAATGACACCAGATTATGCTCCACTCGATACCATTTAAGTTTCCCATGAAACACTTTTTGCTACGTACCACAATACCGAAATATTCAAGATATCAAAATCAGCTGGGACACCCTGTATATCAATTAAGACCTTTATAGTCTGAATTAATCGATTAATGAAATATCGACGCAATAACCCAAATTCTACTTTGGTTTTGTACTTTTCTCACGTCTATTGTCTTATAATTTGAGGTCAATGACCTACACTTTTCGATTCCAAAACACCATACATTTCGCGACACCAATCAAAATATTGGGCCAATAAATATTCTTACAAATTTCTTCAAGATCGACGAATGTTTCCTCGTTCTAACAGTCCTTGACGGAGTTTCCCTGACGCTGATCGTACACGTGACTGGCCACGTGCTAAGTGTCGTCCGTCAATCGTTCTCCAGACGGTCGCATCTAGCTATTATAACTTTTTACGATTTCCTCATACTGTTTACATGATTTTTTCTTTTTTAAGATCAAGGAATATATGATAATTATGAACTGTCTTCGATTGCTGGATTAAACTCCACTATTCTAAGAACTTGGAATCACATTAGAATGTATCATACGGTGTTGAAAAGTCTGGTTAGTCTCGAAATGACTTTTTTAATTCCCTCGTTGTGCAGAATAATCAGTATATGCGTTAAATTTGAAAATATATGCGAGAAAAGTCAAATTCCTTCAATTTCAACCAATCAAAGAGGGATTGGTTTTGAACTCTTACCGCGGTAATTCGTTCCAGCAGAATTATTCATTCGGATTGACTTGAATTTAAAGCAGTCAGAAACTTAATGAAATAATTATCAAATTGGAACGTGTGGACGTTTGAGAGAATATGGCGATTGATTTTAAAGTGTTCGGAATAGCTGTAACAAAAGAAATACGATGAGAACGTCGGGAGAGGAAATTTGAATGGTAGGGGAAGGTTGCGATTTATGAGTGTCGTCGATAAAGTTTCTTGATTATGTGTACATTATGATTAGCGTGTAATGACCTTTACATTTGTGATAAACGATATTTTTTGGCTTCGCGAAAGATTTGAATACCCAATCGTTTTCAATTACCACTCTTCGCTATTTTTTAGTACAATAATTATATTTCACGTGATAGTTTTGCTCTTTACAGCGATATATTAGTATTAAATTAAAAATAGTAAATGAGGAAAAAAGGTATATACGTTAAAATTAAAAATTGTTAATGGCTACCTGTCGTTTCTAGTTATCAGGAAGTAAATCCAACAGGTTTTACGATAATGTAATTACGCGTTAATTATCGTACATCTACCATTGTTGTTCACTCTCGAAGAACAAAACGTTTGAGCATGCTCGGAATTAATGACGTTCATTGGCATTGCCGAGTGCGCTCGCTTTAAGTCACTGTGTCATTATGCCTCTCGAATTACGTGCGAATTAATTGAACGTGATTGCAATGAAAAGTGAACGATTAATTCCTACAAACCCTAGCAAAATGTTATGATAAAAATGGATTTCATCGCAATTTACATTTTGACAAGCTTTTGGTATAGCAATTAATCCTTGATGACGAATATATTATGAACATCCAATTGTCGAATATTAAATATAAGATTCGTTAATTTAACTGATATTCCGTTAGCTCTAATTATTGACTCAAAAATTCATCTCAAATGCTTTTAATAATTAATGACATGAACACTTGATGTGCCGGTATTTTTGTTTCAAATTTTATCTAAAAAGCACACATATTTATGAGCTTTCTAAAAAATTACCAATTTTATAAATAAAATGAAATGTTTGTTTCACATCAAAAACATTTTTTCATTCATTTAAATTTAACGTAAGTCAGGTGTTTGAACTGAAAGTCATCAAGCGTTAAATCATTTACCAATTCATTTTGCTTACTTTGCTTATCCCTTACTCTCAAATGAAATCTTCATCTTACGAATATAAGTAATCAGCAACTCATAACTATCTTTGTATCTGAATATCCCGACAATCATCACACCATTATGAAAATTTAAATGTAAAAAAAAAATATCGAAAACAATGGATCATTCAAAAATTCCTTGCTTGTTCAATTTTCAGTATAATCCAACACTGCAACATCTTTCGATGGCTGGTAATGCAATTTCTGAAATGATACCCGGTTCCTTGCCGCCATTGGTGAAACATCTTCATGTTGGACGAAATCATCTGGAAAGTCTCAATCGAACATTAAGGTAAAGTGAATCTTTGAATAGCGAATCGCTGAAGAATAAAACCGAGAATCGGTATTTACCCCGCGAAGCTCCTACAACTTATCGAACATCCTGTTTACCATTCTGTCGTTGGCCGTTATCTAATTGGCTCTATTCATCATTGATGTAACGAGGAGCTCTTCGGACGATCGAACGATTAGGTGAACGTGTACGGGCATACGTATATGCAGAGGAGGGAACGATTAAGCTCGCGAGTCGGGCACGTGCTTACGTTTTAAAGCTGATGCATTTCAGGATATTGTCTTAGGGACTATGCTGGGTAGAAGTGAGTTCAAATCTTCTGTCACCTCTGTGAAATTTTTCCTATATTTTTCCTATATGATACGTGTATCATAAGTCATCGTATACCGTCTGTCGTATGGATGCTTTCGAATCGATGTAAAACACTTAATCTTAGGTGATTATCGTAGGAGATGAAATCAAAAAAATTCAAAACAAAGAAGCATAGTTTTAGATGGTCCTTTAACCCCTTAACGCACAGTTTTTTTGGAAAAAACGGGCCGAAAAAAATCAATGTCTTTTTAATAAAAAAAAAAAAAAACACTTTAGAATATTGTCTTGGCAAAAAAATACAAACTTAACCAAAATTTTTACTTTAATTTTAAATACAACGCCACTCGAATTATCTCGAGTGTGCACAGTTTGGCCTGTTTAGCGAGCTCGAATTAACTCGAGTAGCGGTTAATACTAGAATTACCAAACCAGTCAAACTAGTACACAATTTTTTTGTTTCAATTTTCCAAGTTTATCATAGAGTCATAAAATAAATATTTTACGTCCTATTGGAAAGACATAGATCACTGAAACAATCACCTTTTTCACCTCTTGCCCGAGTGGAAAAAGTCCAGCCTAAAAATAAACTTCAAATCCTAGATTCTTTCGATTTTTCATTTGCCGATTAAATATGTATACCATTTTGAACCTCAAAATTCTCAACTATTGTGTCTACGCGCCTCAAAGTCCTGTAAATCTGATTTTTAGGAGTTATATGGACTGATCAGGTAAAATTTTTATTCCAATTTAATCTGACATCCCCTAAAAATATTTCAGAAGTTCCAAGTCTGTCGACTCGTATTCTAAAAATAGGGCTTTCAGGAGCAAGTAGGAATTAAATTATCATTTTATTCCATATAAATTCTAAATCTCCTAAAATCAAATTAATTTGTAGTATATTAAGAATATTTTTGAACCTAGATCATTCCACTCCAATTCCAATCCAATTCTAAAACTCCTCGTTATAGAATGTATGGTTTAATATTGAGCTTAAATTAATTTTCTAAATAAGAATACTGAGGATTATTTTGGGCTGTATGAAGCCTAAATCGATCCTAAACTAGGCAAAACTGGCAAAAATTAACAATTTTAGGGCGATTGTGGAATTAAAAATTGCATTCTTTTATATGTAACTTATTTTACCATATTCAACCTAAATATCCTAAGTTATTTGGTAATTTAGGAGGATTTTGGACTGCAATTTTCGACTCGGGGACTTCTCTTTCTCTTTCAAAGTACTTATTTAATGTATTAAAATGATAGATTTACCGCCGGTAGTTCTAGTGTTTAAAAAAAGGCATAGTTTTAGATGATCTTTTAGAAACAGCATAGTTTTGGTGACTTCCGAAACAATCAAAGCTGGAATTACATGCCGCGTAAGAAAAGTTTCCAATAGATGATTGCTTATTTGAACTTGGATCTCCCGATTGCGAGTGATAGCCTTTACCTATTTATTCACGATAGTTCCAATTCTATCATGTATTTTGACATTACACTTTATGCAGATGTTATATCAATTTTGTATTGTTATGCAAAATTAGAAACGTTTTGGACTGCTAAAGATATCCTTTGTAATTGTTTTTATGCGATGTGCTTGGGCTTTATAGCCGATGCACTTTAGGGAATGTCTATCTGTTTTTGTTGAAGTTTGCTTTCTTTACGTGGAATGTTTTTACATGATTTCTACGATGTGCCTAATTTAGTGTTGAATTTTATTAAGATGTTAAGAATATCAATCTTGAATTGTTATATAAAACACTAATTTTTGATCCATTAGAAATCTTGTAAGCTTTGACATTGTTAAATTGTTTTTAAATGAAAATGTATCCTCTTGAATAGCAAATCACGCTGTAAGATAAAGTCCTTGGAATTTTGTCAATTTTTAATTATATACACCTCTTTAGATTTTGTTCGCGGTAACAAGTGGTTATCACGTCATTATGATAATTCCACTGTGGGTTTCTGTATATTTATGGAAAATTAGAATTTACAAAAGCACTTTGAATTTACGTAATACCAAAATATATCAATTATTCATAGTGTAACAATTATTGCAATTTTTCGAATTAAATAAATTACTTTTTAAGCATTCTTTTTGTCCATGTGTCTCGCAATGATTGAGAGTTTTAAGTTCAATTAATATTATAAGACCAAATTCAAAAATGGAAAACTTTCGAACGTTCAAAGATCACACAGAAGAGTTAAATTATTATAAAGCCCTTGATTTAGCTATTATTTATTAATCATCAAGTATTGACGTCACAGTAGATTTAAGACATTGAGCAATAGTCTTATCTTTATTCACGATAATTATAATAAAAATGAGGTCTTACTCTTTATATATTTCCAAAGGCCATCGTATATTCCCAAAAGGTAAATATTTCCATTTTCGAATCGCTTCCGTAGAATACAACTGTGAGAATCTCGCGATTCGTCGTACTTTCCCCATTCAAGTTGCCAGCGATAAGTACGAAGGAGTTTCTAAACAATCGTATGTTTCGATTCGTTCTTCTTGCAGAGACTTGAATCAGTTGGAATGGTTATTGATCAACTCCAATCAGCTGACGTCCCTCGATGGTGAACTACCGTCCTCCGGTCACAACCTCAAGATGCTTTACGCCGTTGATAACAAATTGACCCATCTACCGGCAGAATTCCGGTATCTCCATCGTCTCGAGTCTTTGTTCCTTCAGCACAACAAGATCCGTAGCCTCGATGGAACATTGCAGAAGGCACGACGATTGAAGTTCCTCGAACTTTCGTACAACGACTTGCAAGAGGTAAATTAAAATTTCCGCCATTTTTCAAATACATTCTTATGCATGAAACACTGAGTAAAAATAATGTTGCTGGGTTACGAGATACATCCATTGTCACAAATAAGAGATACTACGATCGAACGAATTTGTTGTTAGACGTGTGCTTGAATAAAACGTTGCCATTTTTGGATAAAAGTGTAGATTTATTTACCATGTCGAAAAGGACTTTGCGTGCGTGATCAACGTATACCAATATCACTAATTTTCATAATAATCGTACTAAATTAAATTTGAAAGTCTTGAAAGAGATTTTTCGAATTTTTAGACACGAACTATTTCTTTCTTGTAATTTTTTCTACGGTAATACTAGTCAGACAGGTCATCTAATTTTCTTAGTTTTATAGAAGAAAGGTTAATATGAGTCGCTCAGAAGTCAATGCGGTTAAGTCCATTTTTTGACATTTAAACATTTTTGTAAATTTCAGTGGAATAAATATATTCTTCTTAATTATTAAAGGATTTACTCGCTTGCTTCGTTATTAACACTTTAACGACCGGTAGCCTATTAATAGGCTTTTCGGGCCCAACGCTTTTGGACTTTTAACATATCAATCGGTTGCCACGGCAATTAATAAATTGTTATTTATCATTGCGGTTTACTATACCGAGGACTCAGTGACGGGAATTTATAATTTTCGTAGAGATATCAGTATCAGAGAAGTATTTGCGACTAAGTGACTGGTCAGAAGTGGGTAGGATGTTAAAAAATACCGGTCGGTAAAGTGTTAAAGAATATTCTTTATTCCATGAAAATTTACAAGAATTAAAACATATCAAAAAATGTACTTAACCCTTTGAAGACCAGCGACGCATATATATGGTCTAATTGTAAGAAAAAAATTAATTATAACACATAAACAATGAGAGTTAAAAAATTGAAACGCAATCTTTGGAATATAACTACACAAATAGTAATTAATAGTTCATATACATTAACAGTATAATTTTCTATCCCGATATTCAAAAATGTCTCCGTCCACAAAGGATTAATCGCATTGACTTCTGAACGACTCATATAGAAACTCAACTTCTTCGAATTCTATCTTTTCGTGTGAATACTCAAACAGCAGGGATTCCGAACTGAAATTATCAATGACCCGAAAGCACTATGCAAATTCAGAAAAATCCGCATCTTTCTAGATCAACGAAGATCAATCCAATCTTTCTAGAAAACATCCTTATCATTTAATAATTGATAGCTTTTATTCGTTAACGGTGAAATATGATTTCGTGCCGCCTTGGCACCGTTCGTTCGCCTTGACGCGACTCGATGTGTTTACTACGCGCGGGAACGCCGCTGATGCGTTGCAAGAAAAAGAAAAAAAAAAGGGGAAACATTTTAATTCACTAGAGATTATCTGCAATAGTTGACGTTGACAGCAGCGATGCATTACCAGAGACGGTTACGTGCGTGTAATACACAAAGCGCATACACACGAAACGCGTCGACGCGCGGAGGCGTTAGTTCAGTGTTCCATGCATTAAGGCAATTTGCCGCATCCTAACGTAATTATTATGTCGTGTGCTTTCGTCCTACGGATTAAACTTTTATTAAAGCGGACGCGTATCAGCCGGACTTCCTCTTGATCCGTTTTATTGGCTTTTCTGTATCCGTACTATCGTCGATTTTAAAGGCTTCAAGTTTGCCACTTGTAGTTATTTCTTCTGACATGATTCTATTAGTGCCAGCGAAAGATTGTATTTTTTGCGAATGGCAAATCAAATTGTAAGAGTCTTGACAAGCATTTTTATACTTTATTGACTGATAATGAAATACATTTCTTCACTATAAGATTCGTAAAAAACGACTTTAGTTTGCCACTTGTGATTTTCTTATTGATAATGGAACTTTATGCCTGCACTTGTTCTGCTGAAGGTAGTTCTAGGCACTTATCATTTTTCGATAGATTTCCTTAAAATTTTGAAAATATATTCTTCGTGATATTTTACAACTATAACCGGAATCTCAACGAATTCGTCCACACGTTTTATGAATAAATCGTGTTTAAAAATAACATATTTATGAGCCTTATGGACAAAAATTTTTGCTGAGTCCGTAAAATCTTTTTTTATTTTTCTAATGGAAAAACGAGTCGATGGATTCTAATAAAAAATTAGCAATGTATTATTTTATGCTTTTGGAATATTATTGAATTTTTTCATAATTTTTTACTTCATAGTTATAGAGAAAGATGTTTTTTAATGCCTAAAAAGTGAATGAAATGACCTCTGTGAAGTTAGCCCCTGCATTAATTCTTACGCAATTTTTTTCATTTCTAATGAAAAAAGAAACTTTTAGTTCTGAATCCAGCTAGAACTACCTTAACACGTTCGCGGACAGTAAAAGTTTTAGCGAGGTGAAAAAATTTACAGTCAATTTATTTTAAAATTGGTTGTGTTATTCGAAATTTGATTACACATTTTATAAGAGTAGTCAGATTATCATATTTTAATCGTTATATACAATGAATGCTATAGTATCCACGATAATATAGATCTATTTTTTCAACTAGGATGACGTGAATGCTATAGCATTCATTAATAGAATGCATGAGAAAAGAGGTTTATTATAGTTTCATTGCATTATTTATTCAACAGTAGATCTTTATTTGTCTGGGTTAGACATAGAAAAAAAATTAATAAATTAAATCCATAATTTCATAGTATGTATATATGAAAACAAAACTGTATCAGTCCATCGTTATGATCCCTCACTATAACGAAATGTCTGAGGATTTCCAATGCACGTTGCAGAAAGCAACGGTAATTATCAGAAAAAAAATGTACAATGATAGAGTCTGCTCTCTCTCAGAAGTCTACGAAATACAATTGCTATAGCATTCAGGTCAAGTATTACACTTCTAGTTTACTCAATGTAAATGGCTTAAGGAAATTTGTAAATACGGGGAGAAAAGATAAAATAATATGAAATTACCTAATGAATCAGTTGATTATTACTTTGAAATGTATATTACTTTCAAAAACTTAAGGTTGTATAAAATTAAATGAATAAAAATTGGCTTTAAAATTTGAATGCTGTAGAATTCATGTAGTTTTGCATCAGTATGAAAATTAATGCTATAGCATTCACGTCCGCGAACGTGTTAACAAGATATGAATTTAACTGAAATCCGGAAAAACAATTTCGAGAACTTCAAGGCCACTGTGGACTTGTTTTCTACAATTAACGTGTTATTTTGAAACATTTATTGTCAATTTTCACAATTATAACATGGAAAAGAAAGGAAACTTCTGTGAACAATAAAAATGTGGATAATAAAATTTGTAAATATTAATTTGACAAGAATTGCTTAAGAGTCAATGACATTAATCAACATATTTCCTCTGCATAGTAATCGTAAAGTATATATCATCCATCCTTTCTGTTACAAAGCTACAATTTTCAAAGAATTAACACTATAAACCTGTACGAGAAAGCATTTATATAACAAGATTTAACAACAGTTAAAACAACAAAACAAATATCACATTTTATTTTCTCCTTTGACAATTCGAGTCTCCTGTCGACCTCAAAAAAAGCACACGATTATTTCATCAAAAGATAATATCATTTTGGCCCTAAGAGAAGAAATTTCGATGAATGACAATAACTCACCTTTAGCAGCGAAACGTTCAAATTTGTATATTCTCGACAAAGTCGACGATTAACGTGTATTAATTGATCATCCCAAAGCTTCGAAGAGAGTGCTAACGTCGCAAAAAAAATCTTTTTTTACAGTTAAGCGAAGAGGATTTCATTGAAACGGAGATGCTGGAAGACCTCGAGCTTGGACACAATTCTTTGAAGTCTCTGGGTAGCGCAAGCGGCTCTAATGGGGATGGAAACGGGGGCAACAGTGCCCTTTACCCTCTCAGGTCGCTCAAGTGCTTAAACTTGACGCACAATGAGCTCCGGGAGTTCTCCTTTGCCTCATTACGCGGTCTGCGCGAGCTACGATTACTTGATCTTTCAAGTAACAAAATTGCAAGACTTCACAAAGGGAGAACTTCGTCCGAGGTAAATACGTTTCTTACATTTTTTAATTGTTATGCATGGGATAGAGACTGCTGAACACTTTTGGTCCGAAGATTCTCTGCCTATCTATCTCTATTCACTCTCTGTCTCTATTGTCGTTGAATCTCCCCGAGTCGAAAATTTTAAGCCCAAAATCCTCCTAAATTATCAAATAACTTAGGATATTTAGGCTGAATATGGAGAAATATGTTACATATAAAAGAATGCAAATTTTAATTCCACAATCGCCCTAAACTTGTTAATTTTTGCCAGTTTTGCCTAGTTTAAGATCAATTTAGGCTTCATACAGCCCAAAACAATCCTCAGCATTCTATAATGAGGAGTTTTAGAATTGGATTGGAATTGGAGTGGAATGATCTAGGTCCAAAAAAATTCTCAATATACTAAAAATTAATTTGATTTTAGGAGATTTAGAATTTATATGGAATAAAATGATCATTTAATTCCTACTTGCTCCTGAAAGCCCTATTTTTAGAATATGAGTCGACAGATTTGGAACTTCTGAAATATTTTTAGGGGATGTCAGATTAAATTGGAATACAAATTTTACCTGATCAGTCCATATAACTCCTAAAAATCATATTTACAGGACTTTGAGGCGCGTAGACACACTAGTTGAGGATTTTGAGGTTCAAAATGGTATACATAATTAAGCGGCAAATGAGAAATCAAAAGAATCTAGGATTTGAAGTTTCTTTTTAGGCTGGACTTTTCGACTCGGATCTTCTCGAGAAGATTGAAAATGGGTTTCAAACCATCGAGGCTAGAAATCGAACAGATAGAATTACCTGTTACAGGACACCCTAGACTTTCGCACATAATTGGTTCCCGAAAGTGTGTGCGAATGTTGAATATTCGAAAGTAGAGGGATATGCGAAAAATATTGAAAGTTGCATATTAACCCCTTGCCTTACTATGACGTGTGACACACGTGAGGCGGTAAATGTAAGAGAAAATTTTATACTTTTCCAAAAACTGGTAAATTTAAAATATCAGTAGATCAGAAGACGTTGAAATCAGTACTGTACTATTAATATTGCGTTAGCTTATACCAGTATATTGGAAATGTGTGATAGATTATTATTCCAAGAGTTAATACTGAGTTATTGCGCGTCCGATCACAAAAGAAATTGTAAGGCAAGGGGTTAATATGGTTTCTTTGTAATCTTGAGATTTTTCAACATCTAGAAAGTAATACTAGAAACAATATTACGATAGTAGAGTACCTCAGGGTCCTTTAATTATATTTGGGGACTTCACTCCGAGGGACTGACTGCATAGAAGCAATTTTTGAAATAGCGACAAAAATCTTTAACAAATTGAATTTTTAAAAGTGTGCGAAATAGCGAATTGTGCAAAAGTCGAGGGTCGCCTGTATCTGTATAATTTTTGCTATTGCTGGTGGAATTTTAGAGTACAAGAAATGCTTCGTATTTGGATAGTTTCAATACGTCCAAACTAGAGAGAGTACTTTATAAGTACCTTATTGTTAGCACTATCTGACCAAATGATAATCGAACGGGGAGATCTTCCATTGCTACTTTACAAATTCGCGTTAGTTGAAATGTGCGCAGTGTATAGCGCGCAGTTTATTTCTTAAAAAAGTTTAAGTTAACTTTCGGATTCATCAGTTTGAATAAGTACATATGATCAACCAGAATTTTGTGAAATGCATAATGAGGTATAAATTTGTTGAATTTAGGAAGTCTGAAAAGAATTTTTCATTCACGAAACATAGCAGAATACTGAAGTAAAACTTATATTAGATAACCATTTAGAGTCATAAAATGGTTACTAGTAATATCAGTTAACAATTCGATGCAAGTAATTTAACACTAAACCTACCGGCGTTATATCTACTCATATTTAGAAACACCAAATAAGCGTTTTGGGAAAAGAGGAATCAAGAGGCGAAGCGATGATTAATTATTTAATTTACGTTTTATAAGGTAGAAGTGGAATTTTTGCTTCATGGATCTCCTATTAATTTAGGGGAGTTTTAAAATAAATTGGAAACCGGTCATTTTGACCGGCTTGGTAGGTTTAGTGTTAAAAAAGGATGTAAGAAAAATACCACAAAGCGCGGTATTTTTATTATTTGTTTCTTCCACGCTTGTAGAACTTAGTGGAGGAAGAAGGGGATGAAATCGCTGGCGGCAATATCCAAGATATGCGACTGCAGCACAACGAGCTACGAAGTTTAGACGGATCATTGTTTGTGGGCATGAAGGAGTTACAAAGACTCAATCTCAGTCACAATGCTTTGGGACCCACGATTGGACCACGGGATTTGCGAGGGCTCGATGGTCTTCGAGTTCTGGATCTTTCTCATAACGAATTAACTACTCTTGAAGACACATCGGAGGTAGGAAATTTATTTAAAACTTTTATAGCTACTGATACGTAAACAGATTCTTAATGGATACAACGTTGATTCACTGTTGTGTCTGGTACTTCGTTGCGTAAAAGATGATTACAGCCAAGTTCGATGATTATAGTCATGTAATGTGGACGACGGCTACAGTTGTTAAATCGCGATAACTTTAAATAACCAAAACTGTGGTGCAGTCGTAATTCATATTGTGATCGATGATTATAATTGTCCGTATCGAAAAAATTTAAATTGTAACTAATTATTTACGTCGATAGACATGAGAGTAGATTAATTTAAAAAATTGGAAAATTAAAGTTATCTTTAATTTTATATTCTACCAATAAATTAAAAATTTTATATTCTATATTGCATTACAATATGGAGCATCTGCTTTATAAAAATGATAAAAAATTGATCAATTTCACCGGAGTTGATATTTTCATTACACAAAACGAAAATGTGAATATCTCAAAACAAAGAATGAATTGCATACACTACTGTCGCGATTACCAATATAATTTTACATCAATCTCTTAATACACGTACCCCTCGATTTATACGGATGATAAATTCTGTAGAGAGCCGTGTAAATCGAAAGGTACATGTAAAACATGAATAATTCAGTCTTCGTTTCAAAGTAAAATAAAAATAATTTTTTTAAATCTCTTATTTTAAAACCCGTATGAAAGTACAATCAAAATACTGCTCTGTTACTTGTATAAATCGTAAAACATTCTGTAAAACAGCTACCTCGGAATAACGGTGAAAAATGCACCATAAAATCTGGATAAATTTTGTCGCGAAGACTCATATCACAGGAGTTGAAAAGTGAAATTAATACTACCATTATTGTATAATTTAGACGTGGCTTCCTTTCCTGGAAGAGCTAAACGCATCTCACAATCGTTTGGTCACTTTATCCGAGAGAGACTTCCGTGGTTTTCCGGTACTTTGCTGGGCAGATGTTAGCGCAAACCAAATACGTTCTCTAATGCCAGAATTAGTGGCAAATACACGTTGCACCGTTCACGGCGTCCCGGATGTACTTCGCATATACGTTCAAGGTAAATAAAAAGCTTTTATCAATGAAACAAACCCTTCAAATCAAACTGAAATGATCGTCAATCGATTTTCATTAAGTGGAACACTTGTAATCGATTGAAGTTGTTTGACGCAACAATCACAGTTGCCGTTTTTAACACTGAACTTCAAACGCCGCTAGGAGTTACGTAAAGAAGTATTATTTGAAAATGTATACAATAATTGTAGAAACACCTGGTCTAATATTTGATTTCATCTAATAAAGAAGTTTCTAATGTCAGCCAAATATTTAGATAATGACTGTCAGTGCAACAACAGTGATTAATTATCAAATATCCCAGTATTATTCATACATAATGGATAATTCGAAATGGTAATCATACACTTTCTAAATATCAATTTTCCTACTGAAAGAAAGTACAATAGGAGTAGCAGTATTTAGGAGTATCTAATTTCATATAATTTTGAAAATTACATTGAATATAAAGCTAAAATTTAAAACCATTTTTCATAGACTAGATAATGGGACAATAATTGTTATACAAAAATATGATCGTTTTTAGAATATGTCGAACCATTTTCACATGGGTTTCACGATGCAAGATATCATAATTCACCATAGTTTTCCAATCCACCCTCGCAGGGATAGCGTCGTTGGATGGAGTGCGCTAAATGGGCGCCAGTACATAATTAATGAACACGTCGTTAAGTGTCGCGGGGCACGGGCAAATAGAATAAAGAAGAAGACAGAAAGAGAGCGGGTCATGAGAGGGCCGGTGGCAGCAGAAAATAAATTACTCGCTGATAATAACGTGGCTCCACTGGACTCCCGAGTCGTACATTATTTGTTATAAGAGTTACATTTCACGCGATAACCCCCGTCGTGGCGCCATCTCGCATTATTTATTGTATACCAAAGCCAGATCATTGGCTGTTGTTATTGTTAATACGGTCTTGGCGATGTTGTTATCATACCCGATCCCGTTATCTCAGTTCGTTTAAGTATTTCTTAGGCACTTTTTCCGTTCCTCGTTTACGTTTTTGCAGGGAAAGCCGTATTCACCGAAAACCTTCAATAACTTGTCGCGACCAGGTTACAAATTATTTTAACAAGCTGGGAATTAAACTTTAATAGCACAATTATTAATGCATATTAATTATGTGTATAAAAACATTATACGGTAGATCAATAATTCTTTAGAATGAAAGGCATCCTCTCGTTTGTTCTTGCTTGTTTTGAATTGTTAGACATCAAAGTCCATAAAAAATCCATCAAAGTAATGTATTTCAGTTCCTACTGTAACTGCAGCCCATAATTTCATTCATGTCAAAGATTAATTATTAGATCTTAATTTTCTTAAGTCATTGAAAATATTCAGTAGAATAACATAGACAATCGGAATGATTTCGTCCATCGACGTTTGTAAGATTCGCCATTAAGTTCTAAAGAACTATGCGGAGCGAGAATTTATTTTAAACACCTTCATTCGTCACTGTGTTGTTTTTTTATCAGAAACGATATTCAATTTATCCCACGTTGAGACAAATTCTGTACACTTTTTAAAAATATATTTAAAAAAGTACTTTAACGACAGTGAAACCAAGAGGGTCACAATGACCAATTTGGTAATTTTTGCTTTATATGTTACATGTACAATGTCTACTATAAGCCTCTCCCATTGATTTCGAGAATTTTTCTAAAACATTCAGATCCAATCATTTCAACTGTCTCGGTAATACACCACTTAAGGATCGGCCGAAGGTCATAGAGTCTTTAATGCTTTCTTTCATTTACAGATAATCCGGTGTTGTGCGATCCTGGGCTTGCGGATTTGACCGTAGCATTCGAAGTAAATCACGCGAAAGTTTATGGAGTTGCAAACGACTGTCCAACAACAGCTTCGACACCGAGCGAGCCAACATCGCCAATGCCGCCTCTGCCGCCGACGCTTCTTTTGGCTGCGGCGGCAGCGGCATCGGGCGGTAATGTTTCGTTCGCTGCCACTCTCGAGTAGGTTCTCCAAAACTGCGAAAGATCATGAGAGATCGATCGGAGAGAAAACTCGATGAAAATAGAAGAGGGAAGGCGATTAGTAGCCGCCCGTCAGCGTGACTATGGTTGGAAGAAAGTGATCGAGTGCCAATAAAGCAGATGGCAGTATACATTGTTCCGTCCACCAATAAGGTAGACAGGAACTATTCAAATTTAGAAGGTGTGGATCCTTGGTGTAATTTTTAAAACTTGACACGGGCGTTTTAATCCGTTATCGTGACCCGCTTGCGTATTTTCTAGATGTTTTAATTTATACAGACCTGCCTTCGTCTCAAACATTAAAGCCCTTCACACGTGACCGATTTGCCTCCGTTGGTGGATACGTTGTAAGACTATACGTGTAA
Source organism: Cerceris rybyensis (assembly GCA_910591515.1). Lineage (NCBI taxonomy): Eukaryota > Metazoa > Arthropoda > Insecta > Hymenoptera > Crabronidae > Cerceris > Cerceris rybyensis. Next base: position 36,051,056 of record OU342789.1, read on the forward strand.
GTAGATATTAGGTGACGAAAGACGTGTATTTATTTTGACATATTTCGATGACCCGCATCGTGAGATCATTGTTCCTTTGCTACGAAGAAATGACTTCCGGAAATTTGCGTGGAAGTGCGAAAATGATCTTGGAAATGGTCTGTATCGGAAAAGGCCCTGACGTGCACGAGCACGAACTAGAAGACATGTAGTAGGTGTTAAGTAATCAACGCAGAACCTCGGTTCTGCCGTGTGTTTAGAAATGAGTTGTAATTGTTATTGTTTAATAATAGGTAATATTATTTTACCCGTTGTAAATAGTCTCTGTTTCACGACTTCTTGAACACCATGTGCCATGATTGCAGTGCAAAAAGAAAGTATTTCCTAAGTGTCCTTTCTAGAGTAAATGTTCAGCTTTTATTATCGCTTTTTCTTTCTTGATGTACTCAAAAGGATAAAAGAAATTGTATTAGGATTAAAGTTTGTTTGTACCAAAACTGAACATTTGTAAACAATCAAGCTTTTGAAGTATTAAATGCAAGTCAATTACATATCAAGCAATAATTGATATTCTTCAGTTATGTTAAATTATTAATTAGCAATATCTGCAAAAGTGTTATATCAAATGCAAATACCTAATGCATAGTGGTGTTTCAAATATCACAAAAGGTTTCTTAATATTTACAGAGTGATATTTTATCTACTTCCTATTAAGAAAAGGGACTTTAAATTGATTAGTCATCTGTTAAATATGAATTGTAATATAGGTAATACTAATGAATATGGCTATCATTTTACATTGTATAGTCCATCGATTCCCATAGAACAAACTTTGATAGTTAATTAGGTTCTCCAATGATTCAAGTAAATGAATGTCTGACAGGTCAATAGAGCAAGTGAAATCTGTTAACGGACACCATGTATGAGATATAGGTTGATTGGCAGTGGGCGATCAATTGACCCTCTCGTTAACTCGTGCCAATAGGGATGAATTGTTATCAACGTGCCTCTGTGCATACATAATCAATTGGCCCTTTCCATATACGAATAAGATAAATACATATCTCATACAAAGTTACATTAGTGTGTCTGATACAACATAGAAAGTAAACAGAATAGAAACTTTAGATACCCAAGGTTCTGCACAGCATTAAAGCTTTATGACAATTTACATTTTTATTGAGGAATTTCTTTGTTTACAGTAATTAAAGATAACGTTAATAACCTATTCTGATTATTCAGTGTTTAACTATACTTACAGTTAAAGGATTTCCCTGCGAATCTGAATTTGATATTAAAATCCCATTTATATCATTTAATTTTCTATTTTTTATTTTGCTTTGTATAAAAATATAAATGGTAATAATAATAAATTGTATAGAGATTTAATTGACATGCTTCTATTTTGTTACCTTCTATGTTATAAACTATTATTTGGACTCTCCTTTGCACGGCGAATGGGTGGAAATAGATATTACGTAGCCTTTTAATATATAAGTGTGAAAAGGCAGCCATTAATGCAGACTGCTAGCTTGATTAGCTAGGACTCTAAATGAAAGTAACTTATCAATTAAGTATTTTAAAATAAGTCCATTATGACATTGCGAGAAATATTAAGTGAACTATGTAGTATTAACTGACACTTATAGAATTTTCATCAGAGAAACGACTATATAAATGTATTTACAGTTTGAAGTGAAGTGCTCCTGCATTTTCAGAACTTGAGAAGTCAATTTATACTTGCTATCGTTCACATATGAAATCTATTCTCGCATACCTCTTAAGAAAATGTAATTTCAAATATACCTATGTAGGTGCCATATACAATTAAAAGTAACATGGAGACCTGTTTGTAATGTTAACGTTTAAGTAATTTATCTAGACTGTGATTTGCAGTTTACCGATATAATATCTAAGCAGGTGATGCAACGATTATGTCACATCACAAAAACCATGTAACAAAAACAACAGATTATTGTAGCAATGATAAATATTATATTTTAATAATGTTATATCAGTCTTAAGTCTACAATTTTAAATGTAACAAATCCTATATATGTAATAAAACGTTTTAGGTATAATTATTTTTATTAATAAAGGCTTTAATCTTTTAACAGATAGTGATAATACTGTAAAATTATATGATCCCCCAATATTATTGTATTTACAAAAATCAATGCTATAATTATTTTGCATTCACGTAATAATTAATAAAAGTATACCTGAGGTGGCATAAAAATGCAGTAATATCATAAATTTCTAATTGTTTGGGCAAGTCAATGATTCCATTGAAAGTGTTTAAATGATCCTTTTTTAATGGTGGCTGAATATCTTCAACTGAAATAAAGTTTCAATTATTATCTCAAAGCCCTTGAAAATGTTAGGAAAATTAAATGTTCTTGCTATGTACCTTTCCATGTATCGTTATATTGAAGCAATGTTACATAATACTTGTCTATCATTTCAGGATTTTTCATGAAGAAAGATGCTTTAACCTGTTTATGTTCGTCAGAATAATTTAACTTTAAATGGAAATCTAAACTTTGTTTATAAGTGTAGCAAGCACGTTTAATGGCATTCCATGTTGCAGACTTCTTTTTTCTCCTCTCTTCTGTCTCTGTAATAAATATTGTTAGAAGCATATAAGTAAAAAGATATGATAAATTAGAAGAATATAGAATAAAATGGTTATAATACCTTGTTGCAAATCAACCATTTCAAGTGTTAAGCTCTCGTTCTTAGATTTTTCTGCATCTACCTTATCTTTTAATTCGTCCTTCTGCTTAATTACATTTAAGATTTTCTTATCACCTACTTTACGCTGCAGTTTAGCCTCATCTATTTCATGTTTTAACTTTTTAATTTCCAATTGTAACTCTGTTATTGTATTAGTATTTAATGTTCTCTTCTCTGTGCATTCTAGAAAAAAAAAAACAAATTACATTTTACGATACATAGTTAATTATATATATTTAAATATTGCACATTTATGTAAGTTATGTAAATCATCTTTTTAACATAATACACAAGATGCTATAAGTTTACATAAATTTTTATTGTTCTTCTAATTATAAAAAAAGTAATGATGTAATGATTACACACAAGGAAATATTTACATAGATAATGAGGTGTTTGTATTAATAAGTAAATATGCATAAGCGAAATTTAACATCGATAATAGCTATTTTAAAGTTTATAAATGCTCGTGTTTTTACTTTCGATTATTGACTTTATAATTGATAGTGTGCTACCTTCTACACACTATTAATAAGGCCAAAGTAATATTAATTCCAAGATAAGCCATTTTTTAGTGAAAATAAAATGTATATAATACAGAAAATGTTTAAATAAATGGGAATGAAAACTTTAAGTATACCGGTTTCAAACGCTTTTGTTTCTTCAACTTTGGCGGCAATGTTAGCACGAAAATTGGAACAATGGGTTAACAATTTTTGTAACACTGAAAAATCTCTATTTTGAAGAACATATGCCATGTCACAATTAAATTCTTCAATCATTGTTAAACAGTTATAAGTGAATAACAAAGAACTTTTATTTGGTGTAGCAGTAACGGTTTTTGTATGTACACAATAGTTTCTGAAGATTCTACCAAGCAGTGCGACCAATATCTTAAAGAAATATAACTAGTCACATTCTACTAGTAACTTCTTTACAGAAATTAAAATTATGCGTATTTCGAATAAAATTTTAATCTTTTTAAATGAACTACAATCTTTCAAGAGTATTAAATCAAATTCCATACTTTCCTCTGCTTTATTTAGAATTTCCAATATGTTAAATATCAAATTAACTGCTGCACATGTTCAATTTTTGATTCGTAACAGCATGTTGACCAAATTTGAGAGAAATGATCGTAAATTATTTTGCTTTCAAATTGAATTTATCACGAATATATCAAAATTTTATATGAAGATATGGAATTAATTAATATTTGAGTTCAACTTAAATTTAGTTGTTACTCCTGACAAGTTTCCGTCGACTTTTAATTTTAGGAAGGAATAACACTTGTGTTCATAACAGAGCAGCTTAAAATTTTTATCATTAATCATGCGTTATATAAAATTTTTCGTGCACGGATGAATAATTACAAATTCTTTACGTTAACGTGTGTTTTATGAAGTGGCACGAGTCATTAAACAATTACGCAATTCATCCGAATATTCTATTCTTGTTGCTTTCTATCGACACAGAGTTAAAAAAGCACAGTATCGGTCAAAAACTTTATGCTAATTACGAGAAAATGTCATTTTATGCGATGCCAAACTTATTAATTATTCCACAAACAAAGGAAAGTTAATGAGTTATATAGATTAGATAAGCATCATACAAATGGTAAAGAGTAAAAATGAGTAAATATTATGACAGACTCATTATCCAGATCTTCTCGATTTTTCGGCGTATATTCTCCATGCAATACGTTAAATATAATATTATTGATACAGTTGCGACCTATATCAATAGCAATGGCACAGCAATCTATATAAATGCAATTAAACCCGAATCAGTGTATACATTTCCAAGTACGCCGGGGTTGTCTAATAACGGGCAACAGGGAAAATGTTCAAGCTCCTTCACTTCTTCGCCATCCTTGGCGTTGCCTCTGTTTTGGTACGTTTAATTTTTTATACGTGTTCATTATTTTTTAAATCTTGTGTCTTATTTTTTAATCATTCAAAACGCTATCTCGCGATATAAAACAATTGTTTTATATTTGTATATCTTATATGCACGGTTTTAATTGTACGTTGTATGAAAAATTGTACGGATTATAGTAGTGCTCTGGTGGAATTCAATTCTCAAGTAGTACATCCGGTTTCGAATTCTTCCGCTGCTACATTTGAAAAATTTATTTCAAATAATTTGTGCATCAACCATGGCCGGGTGCTTTGAAGACTAATTAAAAGTGTGAAACTTCAGTGACTTTGTAGTTAGTTAATTTGATGAAACTCCTGTTATCGAAATAATCGACCATAAAAAAATACGACAGAAAACTGTTCTGTGTCCTCTGTTGAAAATTGTAAAAGTATATAATTAATTTCTTATCGGGGAACTTTCACTTTTCGATCAGTGCCTTTCAAAGAAAGGAGGAAAATAATGACACGTGCCAAAATTTACATTTTAAGTTATATTACGTTATAAAATCACATTCCAATTTACGATTCTTCACATTTTAAAAATGTACAATCTGAAAACTAGATTGTATAATTTTTTTTTTTTTTGGGGGGTGGGGGCAAAGTTTTACGTGCAGATGTTTATTTGTTGCGCAACAGAATAAACATTTTTATTCTCATGTTTTCGGTTTTTTAAAACTTTATGAAAAGATTTGTAAACCTTTTCAATTCAAATAACTTCGTTAAAATATCGTCCAATGATACAACAATTAACGTTAAATTAAATGAAGATTAATAAAAATATGTAATAAATTATGTACCTTTCTTGTGAAAAAATATGTAATATAATATAGATATTTCCCTGTTATTATATCGGTATGAAATTTCTCATGTACAGCGTTTCACACTGTTGTTAAACGAAGAGATTTATTATCTAGTTTTGAGAATGTGAAAGAATGGAATTATATTTGTAATACTTTATTTACAGGCTCTGCCATTACTCGAGGACAATCCTTTGTTGGACATCGACATCGACTTAGAACTTAGCGTGGAAGTAAGTATCTAACATTCTAATATATTAAAATATTTACGTGTTAATATATTGGTTTAAAAAATTGTTTGTCATTCTCTTGAGTTGTATGTTTAATTATATTAATTCATTTTCATACACGACCTTACATACAAACTATTTTACAATAATAATATTAATAATAATAATAGCGCAGAAGTTAGTGTATTATGAAACATTTTTTACGCCTCATACATTTATTACAAAATACTTAAAATTTAACTATCACAACGTTTTCTTACTTAATCACTTTTTGACTTCTGTATTTATTTATTTAATACGTATATTATTTCGAACATTGACGTCAGAAAACAATGCTTATCGATACTTTTTACATTAAGAAAACCGTCATTGCTCACATGTCACACCTAAAGCATATAGTTTTATCATTGTTTGAACTGAAATTTCATCATTTCAAATTTGTAAATCATGAAAGGTTTTTGCATCATAAATCGCATACTATATTTTACGAAGTAGAAAATGTTCACGTATAATACTATTTTAGGCGGAAGTCCTTAAAATTGGGGACAAAATACGCGATGGAGTAAACGATGTCAAAGACAAGACTACAGACATTGTTGGTGACGTTAAGGACAAAGTATCTGATTCCACTGATGGAGTAAAAGACAAAGTTGGTGACGTTAAAGACGTAATCGATGATGCAGTAGATGACGTTAAAGACGTAATCGATGATGCAGTAGATGACGTTAAAGACATAGTCGAAGATATAGTAGATGACGTCAAAGACGTTGTAGACGACATAAAAGAAGAAGCTGGCGACAAAAAAGGCATCTTGGATGACGTGAAGAAGGGAATAAAAGACGGTGTCAAGGACGTTAAAGACAAGACCGACAAAGTAGTTGGAGATGTCAAGGACCGCGTAAAGGATGCCACAGAAAAAGGCAGAGGAATTTTGGATGATGTAAAGGGATCAGTCAGAGACGGAGTTGACCAGGTCAAAGATAGAGCTTCTGGAGTTTTGGAAGATGTAAAGAAGGCAGCGGAGAAAAGGTTGACCGAAGTTAAAGAGAGAGCTTCCAAGGTTATCCAGGAACTGAAAGATAGAATCGATAACATCAAGGGTGAATCCTCCATCATCGCGGCTATCGTGAAGAGCAGACTGGAAAAGGCTAAGTCTCGAATTGAGGATATCATCGAAGAGACCAGAGATGTTGTACGCGAAAGAGTTGCGGAAATCAAGGAAAGGACCGGTCAAATGTTAGAAGGTGTTAAGAAAGCTGCGGAAGAAGCTGTACAGAATGTCAGAGAAATTTCTTCGAAAATTGTTAAGGGAGTTCAGAAGAGAATTGAAGATGTTAAGGAAAGAGTTGCCGATGTCATTGTTGTCGTAAAGCAAGGAGTGGAATCATTAAAAAAGGAAATTGCTGACACTCTGATTCGTACGCGTGAACGTATTGAAGAGACCCTCCGTGATATCAAGTCAAGAACATCCAAAATTATTGACCAAACTAGAGAAGTTGTGAAGGACAAATTAAACGAAGTTAGAGACAGAACAACTGAGGTTGTAGGAGGTATAAAGGAAAGAATTGGCAATATCAGACGCGAGACCGCAGACCGTATCGAGAGAGTAGCGAACCAGATCTCTGAAAGGATTTCGACGGTCATTGAGGAAGTTAGGAAGAACGTCGGCGAAACATTGGAAAAGGTCAGAGATGCTGCTTCTGATATCTTGGAGAAAGTAAGAGGAACTGCTGAGCAAACTGTAAACGGTGTACGCGACCAAATAGCAAAGATCATAGAGGGTGTTAAGCAAAGATTAGATGAGATCAGAGACAGAATTTCGAACAGATTCGGAAAGAGGAAGGAAAAGAAAGAATCCGAAGAGAAAGAAGTACAGTCTGAGGAGTCTGTAGAAGAGAAATCCGTTGAGAAGTCTGCTGAGAAGTCTGCTGAGAAGCCCGTGGAGAAATCCGTCGAACGCTCGGCCGAAGACAAATCTCAGATCAATAGGGAAAAGAAGCGAAGTGCAAAATGTATAAGGAAACCGAAATCCTCATCTGAACTCTAATTGTAATTAGCTTGTGACTAGAATGTGTTAAAGTACTACAAATGTTCAAAATATTATAAAATATTCTTCCTATTTGTTTTTAATAAGTTACTAAAATTTTTTAGTACTTCAATTTGTACATTAGAAGATTTAATTGTGGTTTTTCAAATATAAATAAGTTTAATAAATTTAATGATATACAAATTCGTTAAGAACAAAGATAGTATGCACATTTAACATCAATGTCACATTTTTGTATTACATTTTGGATTAAATCTTTCTTAACCCTGAAATAATAATGTTTTTTCCTTTTTTTATTTTAGAGTTCCAGCATATCACCACTGAGGTATTAGATATTCTGTAAGAACAATTAGGGAAGAGCAAAAATCAACTCGAAATTCTACATCTTACGTAATGCATTTGTAAATACGGAATATGAGAAGTATGAAAGAATTATGTAAACATCTTTGGAAATAAAGATACTACATGCAATTGAAATTGAGTTCATAATTGTTGGAAATAAATGATTTACTGAAGATCGACAGTACTTTTACTTAACTAACGAAAAAAATATGTTAATTGGTTACTATCCAAAAATATATAAAATCGAGTAAACAATTATAACCTGCGGTATTAACAAAGATATCAGGATAGAAACTGTATTTACTTATTTTAAATTCATTATTTAAAATTATTGAAATGTTATATTAGATTGTGAGTCTGACGACTGCATGTCGTTCCAGCAAGATACTTCTACCATTTCTAAATTACCATCGTCTGTCATTGTTAAAATTTGTTTCGCCAAATTGTCCTTAATTTTGGCCATTAATTCCGTATCAGAAGTAGCCATCATTGTCGGTTGCATTGAATCTTCATTAACATCTACTGATTGTAAAAGACGAACGAACATTGGAGGATTACCCGAAGAAGTATTATCTATAATATAAGAACTCTTTTGTAACGAAATTCCAATGAACTATTAAGTAACATTCTCATATAATCCTACCAGAAGTTAAAACATCCTGCATATTTGAGCTTTCTGAATTTGATAATTGTATCACAGGCATGTTACTACTATCTTCAGAAATTTGAGATTCTGGATAACTTGGTTTGGACATAATTGGTACATATTGCCGCATAGTTCTTTCTAAAACAGCAGGATCCACTGAAGTTTCATTAGCAGTAGACTGCTCTGTAAAGTTTAACATGACTTGTTAGAATAAATATTGAATATTTGGAGTTGCAATATGTATCCTTCTATATAGGTAGAGTTGATTCATTATTTCAAATTACATTTGCATTACCTGATTGTTCTCTACGTTTACAATCATGTGGCCTTGATTTATTTTTATGAAATTGTGTACCACATTTATCACAGAATAATTTTTGCTTAATATGATCTCTTATATGATGCACCATAAATGAATTATGGTGAGTTGTATATTGACACTTATCGCATTGCATCCAAATGTTACTTTTCCTGCTTCTACTTTTGATGCCAGTGTACGAAGGATTATCTCCTTTTTCACTTTGACTATTATTTTGATTACTACATTTTGTAATTTGAGGTGGCTGGGAGCGTTTTGATTCTTCACTACTTCCAAGAAGTTCACCTTCTTTTAAAGAATACTTTTGCTCTAGGAATCTTAGTACATTATCACGGACATTACGCATTTCAACTTCAAGTCTGTCAAGTGTATTAATAAGATTGGCGCAACTTCGACAAATCATGTCATCCTCAGATATTACCACCATGTATCTACAGTGCAACATAACAAAATCAAAATTGAACTTCCAAGTACAACGCATAAAGTACTATCATTCGTCATTACCTTTCGCCAACTAGCTCCCCTAATTTCTCTATAACTCTTGACCTTGAAGTTTGCGTTCTACATGTAGCTAAAGTATAATGACGACCCTGAATACTTGCATCGCAAACGAAGCATTGCAAATCTTCCACTCGTTTTGCATTATTAGCATCATTATTACTATTTTCTGTATTCGGAGTTAAACTAGCACAGCTGTTTGCGATATCTTCGGAAAAGATCTGATGATCCTGAGATCCCATTGACGAAGCTAAAGTTGTATTTGCCATTTAATTTACCGGCAAAAATCGATTTGTTTGTCAAAAGTTAAGGTTACAATGTAAAGGATTAAATAACATGAGCCATCGATTGCAGTAAGTACAAAATTCTTGTACAATATGTATTACTATTGTTACTTGATAATTCTTTGTTTCATGTTTTTTCGATATAAATATTTAAATAATGTAGCGCTTTTGGGTTTTCTCACAGATTGTTTTCAAACATTAGACGCTATGTGCGTTATCTTGGTCCCAAGCAGGGGGTCTCAGCTTGAATGGAAGCAAGCGCGACCGAAGTTTCGTGAAATGTTTCATGTGAGGCTTGGTAGAAAGCGGTAGTATAACCGAATTTACTGCCCTCTACGAAGAACTTAAATTACGGCGCGCTTAAATATTGACTTTTGTTTCAATACTGTCTCATTTATTTCAGAAAAATGTAGGAATTGCTAAAGCAGTCATTGTAGTTGTTAACATGTAATGGAAACGTGCAATGAGCATGAGCTCTAATTGCGTGTTATTTTTCTTGAATTCAAAGCAATAATGGGCTAATTGGTTGCGAACCTTGATGTAATTAGTAATCTAATCATATTGAATTGATTTATTGCAATACGAAACTATGCAGTATGTTTAAGTTCAAAATCTCAAAATTAAATTCAAAGTGAAGGTGTTAGGCGCGCCACATTTTAAAAGCCGATACTAAAATAAGGATTCGGGTTAAACTTTCTGAAATTTTATTCTCGCTGCTCTGATTTAAGCTCGGACATACATGTCTCTGGTACAAAATAATAATTCATTATTATAATTAAAATTGTGAGCTTACTCTAAAAATAACTCTTCATATATCTAAAATGCACAAATTATGTGACTGTACATATAATAGATTTGTTTTCCACTAGTATGGAACAATCACGAAGAATTACAAATCACTGTGAAAAATCGTTGTGATTCGGATGGAACGTGATCGAATTACTTTTTATTCACAAGCAGAATTATACGCTATCTTTAATCTAAAGTAACGATTGGTCATAGATTGGAATATCATATGTAACCTTTTCACATAGAGCCATCTAACCAAAACCTCCTTTACTTTCTATGGTTCTAGTATCGATACTGCAGATTTCAAAAAGAGCTCTGTCTTATCCATCTCTTTTATCAGTTCATTGACGTTTGAAACTTTCATTACGACTGTAGGTAAAATCACTTTTAATACGTGTTTCAATGATTACACGATACGTGGCTGCGCAGAAATTCCTTGAATCGATCACAGATTTCCAACTTAACTGAACTTTCTGAGTAAGTATAACGCGATCAAGGTATTCCACTTCTAAAATAGTATTGTAGGGAACGGGTTGCACTTCTTGAGAAATTCTCAATGCAATGGAATCGATGCATTGAAAATATAAAATATAATCTTTCTCATGGATTATTGTGAAGTAAAGCATATAAAAAAAAAAGAAATATTTGTCTATTCATTCCAGAAACTGTCTTTATATTAAAATGATTTAAATTGAAGTTCTTTTTCGTATTGTTCAGGTAAACTTTACAGGGTTTTGCAATTAAATTATTTTTATCATTTCGAAGATACATATTGTCAAATTATATTTACATATGATAATATGTTATTCCAACGTTTATCGCCTAGGTTGATTAATACTTACAAGGAAGTTTCCTTCGCGATTTTCAGTTTTTCTTCTTTTATTACGTATTTCACATGTGATATCAAATAATAAGCATAAATAATATAAAAATATGTGTGAAATACATTTAAAATAATCTGATATTGGTCGGATCACCTTCGTTGACGAAAGAGGAGTATTTCTTAGATATTAGAAGTCCCCTCTTAAACAGAATATTACATCTACATTATCTTTGGTCTCAAACCAGTTGATGCTAATGATCCCGACGATCCCGAAGATAAATTTGGCAGCAAAATCTCGAAATTCCGACTGGGTATCTTTACTCATAGTGCTTCGCATGTATCATTGAATTATTGTGACGTTAATGACTAAATCGGAAAGAAATGTTTTATTCAAGATCAATTTTGACACATTGATGTGTTATATTTGACACATCATTTATTATGAATGTGATAAATTTTTCCTTCATTATACTTAATATTAACAAACTCGTGTAACGTCTCCAAACACTATTCCTACGCGTCTTTCACTATTCTTTACGATATTATTTCCGATATACTTCCATGACGGGTTTTTACGTTGATAGGAATATTCCATTCTTGTGCTACAATGTTACAAACAGAATTCAAGCTCACTGTCGTGAACTTCAGAACTATCATGCATAATGCATATTGCTGACATTGTCAAGAATAAGTTTATAAAAACAGTATTTAGTGATGTAACCGCGAAGTTTATCCCATAACATTAATTTTTTGTTTATCATTAATCGTAGGCAATATCCAAATGAACGTATCGCATTACTAATCTGACGGTGACCCCTAAAACTGCAAATTGAGCTTTCCGATATTTCAACTTTTCAATTTCGTGTCCTATTCAACCGCAATACACGTTTTATCTCCACCTGACCATTCAAGAAATGAGAGAATTACACTTTTCAATCATCCAATCGAAAATCTGAACATTTTGATCTGGATGACATCCAACGTTTGCATACCAGACGCTCGGTATCGTGCTAGTTTAGTAGAGCCAGGCCCAGAGAGTCCTTGAGGGACTCGTCAGGCTCTCCAGGCGTACCGTGTCGTGGGCGAGAAGCAGCATTATTTTCGAACAATTTCCTGGGCAGAGACGGTTAACAGCTATTGGTAGTAATTGCGCAATTGTGAGCGAAGTGAACCGCATGGCGCGTTTCCTTCGGCATCATCGTCATCGGATTCGGCGCGTGCGTGTTCGCACCTCGATCAGGCCGCCGTCGGTCGGCTGCCTCCGAAATGTTGATGCTAAATAAAACTCTTAGCTGCTTGGGACGATGCCATTCGGTCTAATTTTCACGAAGGCACGGCCGCTCGTGGACGTCGTAGCCCGGGGTTCGCCACGCTGGTGGAGGTGAACGCGACAGTACGTCCGTCCGCTCCGGGTTATCGGTTCTTCGAAACGAGGAGAGGGAAATTAAGAAAGGAGGAGCAGGAGGAGTACCGTCGAGAAGGAAGAATTGTCTGCGGTCTGGTCAGCCTGGCCAGCCGTGAACGTTATCATTTTCGTTGCCGTTGAGCGAGGTGCTTAGACGACCAGCCAGCTAATCGGCCAACCAGTGCTCCGTCAGCGGTTCTTCCATGTGAACGCTGCGGTGACATGGCTGCCGCCCTTCTGGGCAAGTGCATCGGTCTACTAGGGCTCGTCGTTTTACTTTACACCTGCTGCTATGGTTTCCGAATACGAGAGCACGGAGGGCAAACCATTTCACCCTCGATCGAGCAGCTCCATCGTTCCTCGTGTACATCTATCTTTGGTAGATGTACAGAGAAGACGGCTACGACGACGCCAACGAGCAGCCGAAAGTGGTATGAGACGGCATCGCGAGTTGCCAGTAGCCGGAAACCACCTGTCGAGGTGACATCGCCCGACGACGATGACGACGATGACGACGATGGTGATGAGGATGCGGGAGAAGATGGAATTTCGAGTTCGCGCTCGAAATTCGGGAAAACCAGATATTCCATGGACGGTATGGGCAGTGATTTTACGAGGCAGAGCTTTGCTAGGAGGAGCGTAGAAGTGGGCGAGGATGATGACGAGGAGGAGGCAATAGTAGAAGTGGAGGTTGAGAGTACCGAGGAGGAGCTCTCTGATGAACAGGTGGTAGAGGATTCTGGCGCAGAAGAGGGAGATTTTGGCAATAAGGATGGCGAATCGGACGGAGACGATGATGACGATGAAGACGAGGAGGAGAAGGGAGAAAAATTAGATGGCAAGCATTCTCCTGTCGGCGGGAAAACTTTGGACGAGGATGAAGAAAAGGAGGATAGCGAGAAAGAGAGTAGAATAGACTTACGGAAAAGGATCGATGATCTGAAATTAAGCTGGAAGAAGGACGATCTTCGTAAGAAAAGTGTTAAAGATGTGAAGAGTACGAAATTTATCAAGGATCGAGATGAAGAAGAGAGTGAAGAAGATGTGAGCGATGATGAATCTGGGAAGATGCTGACCACTGAGAAGGATTTGGCAAAGACGACTGCACGCGTGGAGTCAAAGAAACGTGATAGGGTGAAAGAAGAGAGTGAATTGGATGATGAAGATAAGGAAGATGAGATGGAGGATGAGAATTCTGAAGATAAAGAAGAAGCAGATATCTCGAAGACCAAAACAGTTTCTACTCCAGCCCTTAGGAAATTAGAAAAGGTCAGGCACGCTGATAAGGATAAAATTAGATCCGCTGAAATTTTATCAAGCTCACCTGTTTCATCGAAACCAAAAATCGAGATAAAAATTGAACCTCCGAAGAAACAGGAAGCTCCTGCAAAGAAAGTAGTCGACGCGACAAAAAAGCCTGACGATATTTCGAAAAAAACGACTGAGAGTACAGGAAAGCCAGTTGATAGCACGAAAAAGGTGTCTGTAGATGCGGATAAATCGGCGGGAAAGATGAAAAAATCTGTTGACAGTGCGGGAAAACCGGCGGAGAGTATGAAGGTTGAATCGAAAGCAACGAAAGCCGAATCTAAAGTAGCAAAAGCCGAAACGTCCGAAGTTAAATCTACGTCAAAACCAGAAGAGAAAGGAAAGTCCTCCGTAAAACCGGAAACGCCGAAAGCACCAGCGAAGGCTAAAGATCAAACGAAACAACCCGAAAAGACGAAAGTGAAACCGGTGAATGTGGAAACCACTCCGAGAAAATCGGATAAAGTTTCACCAGCCGATAGTGAGTATTGTGTTTCGAAAGAGATGTGCTCCTTTCCTAAATATTCGTATTACTCAATATCACATTCCTCTATAAATTTCATGAAATACCGTTGTTATCTATCTTTTTAATCTGACATGCAACATGTTATTCCTTTAAGAAAAGAAACTTGAATTGTGACTACTTCTTTGATATACGTGCTACGAAGCATTTTATAAAAATGCAGACACAAAATTATTAATTCCTGAAATCAAAAGGTTTCACTGATTCCTGATATTTCGTATAACTGAACGTGATATTAATAGTGAAGAAATAATGAGACCGTTTTGTGATCGGCTGATATTAATAGTTTAATAGTTTTTTTTAGATTAATAATTTGATAACAATTTAATAGTTTTTGGAAGACTTCTAAATTTGATATTCTATTTTTCGCGCTACGAGTCTCACATGTAGTTGTAGGCTATGGGGTTAAGTAAAGTATTTCCGCGCTTAATAGATCTATGCAGTGTTGTTATTTATATAGGTCAAAGGAAAAGTTTGTGGCGTTTTTTCCAATAGATGGTGTTAGAGTTCCATAACTATGGTAACACAAATATTATCAATTCATACCATAGCGCGTTTATAAGGTGATAGTACATCGATTAATTAAAAAAAACAAACACATTTGACATTTGTTTATTTGATCAAAAGTTATTACGTTCTAAAAATGAGCCAACTTTCTGAAAAAATTGGCTATATTTTGCAATACCACTTTGACCAAGGCAATAACGCTTCGCAGGCTCGTGAGAAAATTTTTAATGTTTACGGTGAAAAGACTTTATCAAAATCAGTAGCACGAAAATGGTTTGCTAGTTCCCGTTCTGGAAATTTCGACATTAACCCTTTGACTACGGCAGACTTTGACGCGCACCGGCCGGTAGGAATTTAGTCGCGACGTATACCGAGAACAGCGAAGTTTTTCGTTAGGCATGCATTTCTGACGAAGTACATATATTAAAATATTCAAAATACTGAATTCTATTACATTAGACCAATACTATTTATTTATTAATATTCTGCTTTAAATTGTTAGGGCACTAAAAGTGAACATTAATTTTAAGCTTTTTTCACAATATTTAATAATCCGGACGCCTATTGGCGCCAACAGTACCAGCGGAGCAAAGTAAGTCAAACGCACATTGGCCCCTACAGTACCAAGAAGCCAAACTGTTTCAGACGCCAATAGGCGCCAACAGTAGTCAAAGGATTAAAGATTTGCCGCGCACTGGTCGACCAATCATTGAAAAAATCGTTGAAATTTTCGAAAAAATTAGGGAAGAACGGCACGCATCGCCTACGACATCGTTTCGGAAGTAAACATTGACCAAAAAACAGTTCTGAACCACTTAAATAAGGCTGAGCACAAAAGAAATTAAGTCAAAACATACCCACACATCAAGCTTAAGTTTTGACTTAATAGCAACAAATTTAATAGACCGAGTTTGTATCTGCGAATCGCTGCTGAAACGAAACGAAATCGATCCATTTTTGAAGAGACTGATAACGGGTGATGAAAAGTGGATCACGTGCGACAATAATTTGCGAAAAAGATCATGGTCCAAGGTGGTTGAAGCTGCACAAACGGTGGCAAAGCGCGGATTGACGCGTCGTAAGGTAATGCTTTGCATTTGGTGGTATTGGAAGGCAATTGTGTATTACGTAAAACGGCCACAACTTATCCACAGGAAAGGCGTTGTCTTCCATCACGACAATGTTAGACCGCATACTTCTTTAACGACTAGACAAAAATTGATAGACCTCGGGTGGGAAATTTTGATGCATCCGCCGTGTAGTCCGGATCTTGCCCCTTCCGATTATTATGTATCTATTTTGCTCTCTCTAAAACTCTCTTAATGGGGTAAAACTAGCTTCAAAAGAGGCCTGTTAAAATCACTTGGATCAATTTTTCGCTGGAAAATCCCAGAAATTCTACAGTGATGGCATAATGGTTTTACCAGAAAAATGGCAAAAGGTTATCGATCAAAGCGGCACATATTTAGTTTAACAAAGTTCATTTAAAGTATAAAAAAAATATGTTTGAATTTTGGTGAAAAAACGATACGAACTTTTTCCTTGACTTCCTATAAGGAGAGATTAGATAAACGGTATAATACTTTTTGATAATAATTGCTTACAACTACGGTAATTTAAAATATTCGGACGGAACATTTCCTGGTATAATTACTGTCATATTCTAATTACTGTAATATTCTAATTACTGTAATGATGCAAGAACTTTGTACCCCTTTAAAGATAGAAAAAATGTATGGTTTCCGGGTATAAAGTTGTCCATATCTAAACGAATAAACTTAATCAATGTTTTATGCATGGAAAGTTGCTTGTCCAGCAAATAATTCAATCCATATGATTATATAGGGTAGCCAGCTGAACACAAAACAGAGCTATTTTCAGAAACTTAGTCAACATTTTAGAAAAACTCTCAGACCCGTCGAATTTTGATTAAAGGGGGACACTCTTTGCCGGTATTTTTGACTCCCCTACTTTCACTTCCAAGCGACGGTAAGAATCTTTCCAAAATATTAAAATCGAATTCGGGGTCGAGTAAGATTTCTTTGGAAAGTTTTTATAATTCTCTTTACAATAGTCTTTAAATTTTACAATTTCGCCCGAATAAATTCTTAATAAGTATTGGATGGAATTGTAAAATTTAAAGACTATTGTAAAGAGAATTGTAAGAGCTTTCAAAAGAAATCTTACTCGACCCCCAATGCCATTTAAATATTTTGGGATAATTCTTAAAAATACCGGAAAAGAGTGTCCCCGTTTAATCAAAAATCGATGTGTCTGAGCGTTTTTGTAAAATGTTGACGCAGTTTCTGAAAATGGCACTGTTTCGTTTCAGTTGGCTGCCTTGCATAATATTATACAGTATTCCAGTATGAGAGATTTTTTATTAAAGAACTGCTGAGTTAGAAATCACTTCATTGAATATCTCTTAAAGTTATAATTGAAGCATAATTGAATTTGATATTTGCAATATCATACAAACAGAATACGTTTGATAATGCGTATTTTGCTGACGTTTCATGTAAGAATTTATTTCTACATTAAGTTATGAGTTACGTTCGAACAACGATTATAAAGAGAGTACATTTATCAGCATCTCTGTGATTACTTCCTATAGAAAAAGAATCGAAGTCGAAAACGGAAACGGGAGCGCAAGTGTACACCACATTGGCCGAATTAAACGACGCAATCCTCCACGTGCCAACCTTCGTGCCAAATTTCACGGCCATTGAGGATCTCCAGTGTCAGCAGCAAGGCAAAATCTTTCTGCGACAATTGAGGGGTTACAAATTGTGGGCTTTACAAAGTAAGTCATGAAAATTCTAATTTTTTTGGGGAATTTAAGTATTACATATCTCGAATAACGGTTTGGAGATATTTTTTACTAACATTCTATCTGTCCATGATTTATAGAATATATTTAATCTTCTCTTTGTGTAAGGGTGCAAATGTAGCCTTAACTGATAAAAGTGTAAATAAAACGTTTTTCTAAAAATGCCCTCTGCAATATGTTCCACATATAATTTGAAGTTTCATTGAAGTCAATGAATTTGAGGGTAACAGTAAGACTTTAAAAGGAACCCAGCATTTACAAATGTTAAATAAAATAATATATTTGATGAAAAGAGATGAAGGAAGCGGAAGACTCAACGACTTAACTCGTTGAATGCCAGAGAAAGGGGGTGGGTTATCTGGGGGTGGGTATTATATTAAATTGTAATATTAATAAATTTGCTAATATGCTCAGTATTTCATTATTGTCGATAAAAAACTAAAGTACCGTTGAATATAGAATTCATTTCATCTTTATTGTCTCTGTTTTACAACGAGAATATTCCAATAAAAATGGTTTTTCTTTCACTAGTAATGATGAAAATAGCGAAATATCGGTGACTTTTATAGTGTCAATTGCTGTGCCATAAACAAATATTGTATAGATGAAATAGATAATGTCTTTATCTACTTTGCATTCTTGACATCTTGTACACAGCAACTTTAGTTATTTTCTTTCTAGCAGCTAATTCTTTGATATCAAGTAGAGTGACACTTTATGTCAGAATGCCAAGAATATTTCTACTCGAAGAATGAGCGTGAATTCTCTTTGTATACCGTTTATGTAATCGTTGTGTATGTCTGCGACATTAAAGTACATGCTTACATTTTACTTTCTGTTTCGTATATAATTTAATGTACGTTATAGCTTTGTGAGAAAATGTTTATGTACAAATTTTAATATATATATTTTTCTTTTATTTTCATTTAAGATAAGTCGGCAGAGTGTATTTGTCCCTGCAATTTTCATTAACCATTGTGTAAATTCTGATATAAAGAATTTCCATTTTGCAATCATAATGAATATACATTAAAAGTCAAAAGATAAAATTATTTTCCAAAAAACATTGAATTCCATTTAACTATACATATAAATTTCTATTCTATTTTAATATTCTTTAACTCTATTCAAATTGAGAATAACAATTTCATCTAATGAATATCAATTTTAACAAACTAACTATAAACTAATTATTAAAGTTTCATCTTAGTTACTTAATACTTAACTATGTAACACAAGTGATGAAAAAAAAATCATAAGGTGAAGGGGTCACGATCTTTTTTTATTCGATTAATTTTAGTGTTGGACTCGAGTGCGAAGATTCCATCGGGCCTTCTGCGAGGAAACGTCAACCAATATGGAGATTTTGATCAGTGTTTGGGAGTAATGGCGCACGTAAAATTCGATGATAAGACGATAAAGGTGCAGGGTAAATACTGCTTGGCCAGCATAGACTTGTATGCATCACGTTCGGATATGAAACTCCCAGTTAATTTGATGCAATCTCGCACTTTTATAAGAGCAACTATGCGCGACGTAAGTCCATTCATTCGGGTCACATTTCAGTAACGTTAACCCTTTTGCTGCCATTAGTGATTATCATTCACGGGACATACTTTGAATTAAAACCTGATTAACAGTACTTTTCATTGATAACATGAGCATAAAGTTTTTGAATTTCCAAGAAATAGTTGGTCTCTAATAATATCTAAAAGATTTGTAATATGGTGTTCCTCGAAAGTGGCTTAAATAATTTGTTAATTGCATCAAAGTATGTTGCAGTAATGAGGAATCATCTTCGCAAAGTAGTAGAAGATTGAGGTGTTTTATAAACATTGTAGTTGTTTTCTTACACCAAATTTAATTAAAAGGTACTGTGGAGTAGTAGAAATAGGGCTAGCGGGACGGCACAGTGGTAAAAGAAGTCTCTTGTTCGGATCTTCCCTCACTAACAAGTATTTTTGATGTGACTCATTCACTTTCTTCGTCATGCTGATTGATTTGAATGTGTAAATCAGTGCCAAATGCCAATTGTATTCCGTCTGCTAGCCTTTTTTTGAATACCCCACAGTAAAAACCCGGCAGATGCTTCCGCTACTGTAAACGAGACCTTGGTGCGAACGATGTTCACTCTAAATTACAGGTCATTTACATTTTCTTAGGCTCCGACAAAAAATTAGATTTTTCCGCAAATCTTTAGCGATTGAAGAGTATGATATTATAGTATAAGCGAAATATCAACAAATGGTTTATCAAAAATATAGAAAAAGTGTCGAACAGTGTTTCTTAAAGGGTTGATAGCATCCACCGGCGGGAGCTAAAGAGATCTAATTGTAAGAGGAATCTTTCTTATTTCAATCTTTATGGGGCGGTGAGCATCAACCGACGCCCTATGGGCATTATTTACAAGAATACGCTGAATAGTTCGATTAATACGTTCCGTGCATCATTTTTTAAGATTTTCTGTTCAGATAAATAAATAAAATAAAATAAATTTATTTGCAGTATCCATGATATTAACACATTGTTGACCGGTAATTTTACGTGGAAAATAACTCGTGTCACCGGATGTTTTTTCTGTAACTAAGTGTGACATTGAAAGAATCTAAATAAACTTCAGTATATTTTATTTATATGTAATGAATTTCAATGAAACTTCATACATATCTGCTGTATATTATAATTTATACATATTAGATATTTTAATAATTTTTTTGGTGTGATGAAATTGAAACAGCTAATGTATGTTAAAACACGAGTTATCTCGTGACCGGTCAACAACGTTTAGGCATGGAAACACGAGTAAACTCGTGAGCGGTCAACAATGTGTTAAGATGCTTATATTTAACTTTACAATATATTTTTCACAATAAAATTCTTTGTTTTGCAATGAGAAATGCAAGAAAACTGAACGGGAAATTTAGTGGGGGTCGTATACGCCCAACGCGGCACGGAACGTGTTAATAATAAAAATACTTGGATGCATGCTTTAATAAATAGTTCTAAATGTCTTTTAATCCTCGGAGCATAGAAGTATCGTAATAATTCTGCCGTTTGTCGTTTCTTTTCTAAAAGGGGGCGTCAAATGAACGGGAGAAATACGCCGAAAAGTATTGCAGATCCATGGTGTATAATAACGTTTGAAAGCCACGTTAAGTAATTTTGAAACACTCCGTAGAGTAGTCATTTGGGCAGATAAAGTGTCGTAGCAAAAGGGTTAAAGTTTCTTATAGAATATAGTGTCTTTCTGATTTCTCTTTGACTATTTCAGTCTGATCACTTCGTTCCGAGATTTCCCACGGTGAATTGGGGATTATGCCTTCCAGCGGCGTGTACAGCTGAAGATGCCAAAACTGTATTGGAACAATCATTGAGAGATTACAATGTCACCGCGGGAATTAAATTCATCGTGGACGTTGAACCGTCCATGTGCTACGTTAAACAAAAGACACGAAGTTATTCCAAAGAGACGATTGGGGTTTTGTATGTCCTGATTCTTTTGATCGTTTAACTCGTTCTTTACCCAAATAATTATCTTTTTTAGAAATTCTTCTATTGAAGAAGTTCTTTGGGATTATTTTAGAATGTGAAAGTTTTGCGTTGAATATTTCTTCTTCAATTCTTTTCTCTATAACATAGAATGTTAGGGATGTTAGAGGGTGGCAAAACATTCTTATTGGTATTTTTTTTAAAGTAACGCATGTAAATACAGAACGATAGTATAAACAAATGAATAACAAGCGAAGAACGAGTTAATGTAACGTAATATTCTCTTAAAGACAGGCCAAAGTATATGGACTTTTTATTTCTAATGGTAATACAGGTATTTTTATGCCATGGTCATTTGTCTTGTTATCGTAGCGACTATCAGAGACTACCTCGTTGTATCCGAGGGTAAAGGTAAGTTCTTACGACCTTTTGTATTTCGAATAACGTAATATACTTAAAGGATGGCATATATTTATTTATTTAAATCATAGTGAATTTCGATTGCACAGAGAGATAATCAATCGATGGACTATCTTTAAAGAGTACATTTTGGTTTTCCATTACTTTTTACAGGCAGCTATTCGGAGAGAATAATAATGGCCTTTTCCTTGCGGAGAACAGTAAAGGATTTACTGAAGGATGGGTCGGAAAAAACAGACATTATGTGCATTCACGGGATAAGGTCACTTAATACAATATTTTTATATATTGTGCATCTCATTATTCCAATTGGGAAATTACCATATTTTAATCGAGTTCAGTTTACAGAGGTACCTGCAATAATAGTGTTACTTCACATTTTCACATTAGTTATTAATGTTAAATGTTATGATATTATTAATTTGCATGGAATTTCGGAAATAAGAGAGACCTTCACGATTTCGATGTCCTTAAATATCGCAGAGGTCAACAAAGAAATTTTAAGGAATATTTTCCTATTTATATAATTATCGTTCAGACTCTTGTTTTCGAGATATTAATAAAAGTATATTTCACACTTTGTTTTTTTTTAAGTAATGTATTTGACAATTCATACACTTCTTGTATTGTTTAACACTAGATTTACGGAGCCAATTTGGCTCATTCAAAATTCGACTATATATATATATATATATATATAGTGAGCCAATTTAATTCATACCAGAAAATTGAAATTAAAATAATTCCAAATAAATTTAAATGAAGGATTAATTATTAAAAAATTAACCAACCAATATATTATATATATATATATTACATTATATAATGTAATTTATTATAATGTAATATAATGTAATATATATATATAATATATTGGTTGGTTAATTTTTTAATAATTAATCCTTCGTTTAAATTGATTTGGA
Organism: Cerceris rybyensis; assembly: GCA_910591515.1. Classification (NCBI taxonomy): domain Eukaryota; kingdom Metazoa; phylum Arthropoda; class Insecta; order Hymenoptera; family Crabronidae; genus Cerceris; species Cerceris rybyensis. Next base: position 36,073,870 of record OU342789.1, read on the forward strand.
ATTATTTTAATTTCAATTTTCTGGTATGAATTAAATTGGCTCACTTCAGAAAAATAGGTATATCAACATCCGTAAATCTAATGTTAATTGTAAGTGCATGTTAGCTTATCCATATGAGAATATTAGAGTTCTTTACAGTTACGCTTATAATTTCTTATCTTGCCATTTCGTTATCATTTAGTAGGTATTCGATCTTGTTTGATTTACTTGGTGCTCGTTAAGTTACATCAAATTGTTGTTGCCACAGGCGATTATTTACTTTAGAATCGAACGGAGAAATCTAATAACGTAACCAAGATCTGATAATATACATATATTACAAACAGTAATCCTATATATAGACAAAAGATTAGAAAGTTGTACTTGATGTCATATTTCAATATTGTTGAAGACGATGATCTTGTTTGTTTTGTAGCATACTGATATTATAATTCACGTTTGTCTGTAATCTTTAAATGTAGCTATACAGAAAAAAATATTTACAATCTTGACCCTGCTAGCATATTTAAAGGTCATTGATAATATCAAGGCCACTCATATTATGAATAATCACTGCACTAATTTTCTTCATTATTGAAGTTATTAATTTTTGTTGATCATTGACACAGATAGCGAGTCATCCACTCAACAGCATATTAAGGGTAGGAATGGTGTATACAGATGTGTTTTTACTACTTAGCGGTTTTTTAACTTCTTATAACATGATAAGAGAACTTAAAAATCGCGGTGAAATTCGGTGGTTTTGCCGTTTTATCGCCAGATATATCAGGTATGTATATAGACACTTATATAATAATTTCACTGCAATTATTAATTGCGAAATGTTACTTGCTATCCGTCAAGTCTTGTATTTTGAATTGGCTATTTTTATTCACAAGAAATTCACGAAACAATGTTGAAATTTTTTTTTGTGAAATTGCATTGTCTGACAACTATAACAGAAAAGCAAATCGATTATTCACTTAAGACAGTAGATCCAGTGCGAAAAAACTCTATAAAAACAGGGAGTGCATTTGTTCAATATACATAATTTATAACATTCTGTTTTTATTAATAGAAGCTATAATATTTCGTTTCATTTTACGAGAATGTATAACATTTGTTTATCCATTATTTTTTTAGACTTACACCGTCGTTACTTGCGTTGGTGTTTTGGTACGCTTTTATTATGGAACATATAGGATCGGGGCCACTATGGAATAATACAATAATGGCCAACGCGGAACTCTGTAAGAACAATGCGTGGACGAATTTATTGTACATACAAAATTTCTTTCCTATGGAGGAAATGGTAAGTGACTGTGCTGTTAACGATTATGATATCATTGATAGTTGTTTTCGTTCTGTAATATTGTTAAACAATTTCTGTTAATTTTCAGTGCGCGACACACACACATCAATTGGCATTGGACATGCAATTGTCATTAACAACGCCAGTTTTCGTATTTTTTTTGTACTTCAAGCCGATTCTTGGGATACTTTTAATATTCTTCGTCGTATTATTGGCAGCTACGCTTTCTTACATAGCAGTTTCGAGCAATAATCTTTCAGTTATTATATACCATGCGATATCGTAAGTATAATAAGTTTGCAATAATAATGTAATGTAGGAGAGGGAAAACTAATTACATGAAAACAACATAATAATTCTTAATACATAAACTAAATACTTGTAATCTAATAATTATTCTGTTAATATCTATAATCGACTACCGCTATCGTTTATCAAAAACGCTCCTTGTCGTTCCGGCAACGGAACCGTTAATACAGATAACCACACTCTTACAGTAATTAATGATAAACTTATACGAAATTTTAACGAAGCTATATATCTGTAGTTTAACATTAAATTTTTATTATATTTTATGCACACTTTTCATGTTATTCGAATACTTCTTTTAAATGCTTTCGAATGCTCCAATTTGAACTTTACTCTTTTGTGAGATAGAAAATTATGTTAAGAAAAAGTTAAGATTATGATTTACTATTAGAATTACAAAGTCGAAAGGTTTTATGTAAGATCGAATATAACATCAAGAGCCAACATGCAATTAGAGGCTTGCTTAAACAACAGCTACGCGAATTCTTCAAGATTCAATATTAGATTGTAATTCTAACAGAAATGGTCTCCTTTCAGAACAAAGCAACTTTATAAAACGGCCAATTTAACTTACATGTTACCACACCATAGGATCACACCATATGCCTTTGGTGTAGGACTTGGTGTCCTGCTACATTACAGCGGACGAAATGTTCGCATTCATAAGGTAGTTAATTGCATCTCTAATCTTTTAGCTGTAATAAGGAAACTTCATAGTCACGAAAATATTATTCATATAAATAATTATATGAAAAATAGCTTCAGTAAATTTGATGACAAACTTCATGAAATTTAATTAAAGCATTGTTTGATCCTGTTTTTTATAGTTTTGATGAATGCCATTATTTCAACTTGAATAATTCTTTGATACAGTAACATTATGGTTCCATTTAAAAAATTGTCTATGACCAACTCTATTAAATTCAATCAAATTTTATATTATCTTTGGACTGTCAAATTTACACATTTGACTTTTTTGACATTTGACATTGGAGTTTCTACTCTATAAGTACATGATTTTAATACAAAAATGCTTCACTTCAGAGAAACTAATGATCCTAATGAAATAAGGAAGTCCTTAAAAGTGTTAAAAAGATAATGGCAATATATGCACCCAATCTTTCCTCATAATAATTTTAAGCATATATTCAAAGTTGAACAGACTAATTTAATTTGTAATGTTTTTATTTACACTTTCCTTGCTTCGTATAAACGTGTTGAGACTTTGGTTCATTGTCCAGTACTAGCATTAATATATTATTTTTCAGGTGTTAGTGATTTTGGGATGGTTGGTAGCGATAACCTTGGCATCATGGTCATTATTTTCACCCTGGCACATGGGCAGAAGGGATTACGTGTACGACGTTGAAGAAGCGAGTCACTATGTTGTGATCAGTCCAGTCGTATGGGCCTTGGCTCAATGTTGGATTATCTTCGTTTGCTTCACTGGCAACGGAGGTCTATTATTTGATATCATTTAAAAATGTGATTAGAATATTTCCCAAATGATTATTAATAACGGAAACTTTTATATTTGCAGGCATAGTAAATAGGTTTCTTTCCAATTATTGGTTCTTAGTCTTCAGTAAAATATCGTATGCAGTGTACTTAACGCAATTCGCTGTATTTTTTTATAACGTTGGGATTACGAGGTATCCCAGAGAGTATAGCATATATAAAACTGTAAGTAACATGAAGAATACTTCATTAAACTTTGCATTTGCCATTTATTTTTTAATTGAACAGAATACCAATTAGAAAATCTGTATTTACAGATCGATCCTGTCGAGGTATTGACCGTCGTCGCAGTGTCTGTCGTTATGACTCTGTTCTTCGATTTTCCCGCGCAGAAGATTAAAAGCGTTTTGATGGAAAGCACGGATCGTTTAATTGCTAAGCCTTCGGAGAGTGGTAAAAAGGAATCAGAGAAAACTGTCGGAGAAGGTGAAGAGGTACGCGAGAAGGTTGCCGAAAAAGATGGAATAACTTCTGCAAAATCTGATCGGGAGCAGAGTATGGTTGAAGAGGATGTAAAATCAGAAGGCAAGATCGTCAAGAACGAAGAGCCACTGTCGAAGAAAACGGAAGAACGAAGAAGGTCTTTGGTATCTCAAGAAGCTTTCGAGGAAGTACCTATACCTGCTTGGAACAGGGCGAAAGCAAGTAACAAGAGGATATCGAAAGACGAGGGCGAACATTTGGAGACAGGAAGAAGAAGTAGAAACGGTCAAAGGGATTATCCGAACGATTCGGAAGAGGAGTTTGCAGAATTTTTTATACTGCAGCAGGAGAGAGAGGAGGCTCGGAGACAAAGCAGACGATCTCTGTCGAGGACTCGTGATAATAAAAGATTACCAAGGAGAGAAAGCGAAGGAGAGGAGGATTATTCGCGAAGTCAGGATGAAGAAAGAGAAGAAGTTGATCCGAGACGATACCGACGATCGGATTCGAGAGGAAGATCTAGCAAAGAACGCGACGAGTATCGTTCTTGGGAATTTATTGGCAAAGAAAGATCGTCCTCCAGAGGGCCGGACAGCAAAAGGGTTTCCGAAATGATGGACGAATATGAGATACCAGTTTCGAGACAAGCAAGACCACCTCAGGCAAGATCCGTCGATCAGAGAAAAACGTTTTCTTCCGAGAGCGAAGAGGAACCGCTATTACAACGAAAAAAAGCCGAGACGAAAATTCCTCCGTTGGAACCGAGCGACGAGGAGGAATGGGAGAACGAGTTGAAGATACGACGGAAACAATTTATGGAGAAGCTAACGACGCAACAACGGGAGCTTTTGGACGAAAAGGAGCATTTAAGTCCTTCGAAGAGATCTTTGGAAGAAGGAAGGATAGCTTTGAGAAAGGATCCTTCGGAGGACGATAACACAGAGTCCTGGACCGTCACTGTTAGTCCGCGTATCGGTCAACTAGGATCGTCTCAGGAACCCAGCGAGCCTGAAGATGATAACGCTTATCGTAGAGGAAGAGATTATCGCGAGCGTGCACCATCACCAACGGAAGAGATACACAGTGAGGAAGAAATCACGTGGAATTCGTCGAGAAGACGATCGTATACCAGTGGAAGTCAACCAACGTCCATGGAAGACGAAGAAGATATTTCCAATTTCAATTTCATCCTCACGAAAGAAAGTAAAAGGACGTCTCTGCAGGACCTGTCCAAGTTGTCGCAGGAAGATATCGATTTGGCGGAGTCCGAATGGAACGTTGGGAGGAAAGAAAGTACAGAACCGTTGCCAAAGAACACGTTAGGATTGTACAAGCGGGAATCGATCATAAAGAGTCAAGCGAGCGAAGAAGATCCGGAGTATCTTCTTCCGGAGAGACCAAAACTCGTTCAACAGGAACGCGAGCATCCGTTTAAGAAAGCTTGGCAGATGCAGAAATCTCGTTCGGAGGAAGATCGCAGCGTTTCTTATGCCATCAAGGAGAGCAAGGACCACCAGGCTGAGACCAAACGAAAGAATGAGGATTCTTCATTTGTAAAGCGAGAATCGAGTGGAGAACAATCCGATGACATTGGATCGTTCGCCGATGATGAATCGGACTCGATTACTTTGTCTCGAAGTAGAAGTACGGACACGGAAGAATATGGTACCGGTTCGAAATCGGAAGATACCGAGTCTACAACGACTGGCCACAGTTTTAGCACAAGTATGGAGGATAATAAAGGTAATTCGAAATCTGAAACTGAGGAAGAGTCTGTAATATTTAACTGGCCTAACGAGGACGAACAGTTTGAGGCTTATAGAACAAATGTAAGGAGAAAGTCGGAGGAGACTGAGTGGAATTGGGAACAGGAAGAGACTTGAGGGGAAAACGATATGAAAAACTGCATTAATTATAATTAACCATGGTGGTAAATGAACGGAAGATGTGATCTACACGACGTTCGTTACGGAAGGGGCATTGCATTTTCGTGGTTGGTGGTAGACTTCAAGGAAGAAGACAATAGATACCCAAAGAATCGACAATATTTTCCTCAATATCTTTCATCCATGTTCATGTTCATATGATTATGTTATAGGTTAATAAATTATCGGTTATTCGTTTTAAACTGATTTCTTTCAGAATCCCTTTACTTTTTGGATAAATATCGCTTCGTTGCATTTTTTGTTTATAATTTGTAGTTAGAAATGTTATATCGATAACGTCGAGATGTTATTAAATGAGGAATTAAAAATTGTTGTACTATCATATTCATTATTGAACACAACAATTTTCTTGAGAAACAAATGGTTTTAATCAGCAACAGAAAAGTAGGTTCCAACAATAATGTCAAACAATAAACGCCAACAATACAAAGAATAACGTTTATCTGGAAAGACAAACCGCATGAAACAAATGAATTAAAACAAAAATAATTGCATGAATTATCTTTTAAAAGATATACTGTCCTTTTGAAATTTGTTACTTTCAATCAACTTCTAAACTGAGCAGTTTGACGTTATCGGTCTCGAGGAAAATGATACCATTCATTACGTGACAGTTAATGTCTTTTCATCAACATTTGAAAACAAAACAAATATACAACATAAGTATATAATATTCAATTTATGTTGCATAAAGCAGAAATATTTGAACACGAGACACATGAATTACATGAAAAAACGTTTAAAAATGATTTCATAATTGTAGCACTGTCAACCTGTATGACTGAAATTTTGAATATCTTGAAGAAACTCGCGTAAAGAGAAATAAAGCTGCAGTGAACATAAAGAAATTTATTGCACAAAAGGTACACTGTACAACCGATTATTAATTCAAATCAATGAACACTTTTGGGATATCAAGTGTGCGTGACTTTTAGGCAAGTCTGTAGGTGTATTCCAGTGGTTGAGAAATGCAATGTCCACCGGATATGGGTCAAGCTTTCCTACTTGGAGCATGGTAAAACAAATGAATGCAGGAAACGCAAGGGGATATGAAAATAATGAAGGATATTTGAAAATAGAAGGAGATATATAATTTACGGATATATCTCACAAATAGTTACTGATAGCGTCATATTAGCGTAATGTTTAGAGAATTTTTTTTCTTATATTTTAAACTTCAAGTAATTCTTTGTTTCTGATCGTAATTATGGCCAACACTTTTTTGCAGTACTTGATCTGTCTTGCTATACTGCTAAAAGAAGCACCACCCTTTATAGCTACAATATAATAAGCAATTTTAGAATTCGATTTTTGAATAGCTGTTATTTTATTCGGCTCTAAGGATAACTGACTACTTCTTATTGTTAGTTTTTTAATTTAAAAAAAAACACGAAATGTGTTTGTTATTAGTAGGCAAACAGACAGTATTGAATAAATTAAAAATGCTTTTTGTTCTCACCATACAAAGATGTAGCTTTTTGTAGTATATTATTTCACTCATATGTATTTTATTATTACCATTAAAAATGTAGAATTATTACGCACTTGTAAACACAATTGCGTGCTTCTGCTTTAGACAAAGAGATTCATATTTTAATAAAATTCTTTGTTTTACATACATTAAAGATAGATTTCATTGCATGATATTAGTAAAATATGCAAACTTAAACATTTTCTTCTAATACATTTACAGCAAGGGACTATAAATATAAATGAAAGTAACATGTTTAAATAAATTTTGATCCATGGATTAGACATCTTCGGATGTCCCTTAAATTTTTCCCTTCTCTGTTTTTAATACTTTTCCATTTAATTATCTGACATTGATCTCTTATCTGCTAAAATATTATAGCAGATAGATGCAATTGAGAGAAACGTCAGATTCGCGCATTATTAGGTAACAACAGGTCAATACGAACCTCTCATTCGGTATCCGCGAAACCGGTTTTGGTCCCGTGGGAAATTCGGGCGGAAATATTGCTTATTAAATCTGCATTATTCGAAGACGCATGCCCTTGATCTCGCCGTTGGGAAGGGCTCCGTGGATCTCATTATCGTCGACAGGAGGCGATTGGAGAACGGGACAGACCAGCTTAAAGTACGTCATTAAAATTCAGTCGGAACTCTCGCGTCGTTATCTTTGAATCCTATGGTCAAACGCCCTCGTTAACGCTAATTACGAGATCTCACTGAGAAGTTTGGAATCTCTTCGCATATTAACCTTTCAGAGGTCGTTTGATACGCAAAGGGAGCGTTTAACCAGATCTGGGAAGCGAGTACAATTTTTCTGACGCATCTTCCCACTTTCGGTCATTTTAGATCTGCCATTGAATTACAAGAAAAATGGAATGGTATTAACAAATAATGCGTTTCTGATGAGTTTTATCCTTTATACATTAACACGATGACTTCCATGGGGGCCACCGGTGATCGGCGCTATTAAATTCAATGAAATTTCATGTTATGTTTAAATTGCAATGTTTATGAATTTTCTAACATTTTGAATATTTAAATATTGGTGTTAAGAAGATAAAGATCTGTTGAATATCGATCTATCAGTGTCTTTAAAGTTTCTTCTACATAAATATGTGATTTTAATTGAAAAAGTTTCACTTCAGTAGAAATAACGAAACAAGTAAAATATCGGCGGCGTTCAACCTGTTAATCTACTACGAATGAAATGAAAGTTGTTTGTAACGAGTGAATTTGTTTCAGTAAAACAAAAAGTGGACGGTTGAGATTGTAGATTAAATTATGAAATTAAAAATAATCTATTTTTATACATATATGGCACATAATAAAAATGTTAGCTTCTATCAACATTTGCACAACTAGAGAAATTGAAATTAAGCAGTGATATGCTGCATTTACAAAATATTGCAATGAGTGCCATACTTTGAATATCTAATATACTTTTTGTGCAATATGCAATTTGTGTATTTTTGCAATCATAAATTTCTCATGAATAAGTATATAAGAAAGAACAGCTCTCCGTAGAGACTTATTTTTACTTACAAGGGGGAAATCTTTTCGCGCTGATCTAAACGCGTCTTAACCCCTTGTAGCCCCTTGTGACATTTCTGTAACAAACTAAAAAAGATTTTACAAATTCCATACGGACCATATTTATTCCCTTTTAACTCATTGTATCATCACTGCTACATACCATACTATCGAAACAATACACCATCTTACGCAGAGATGCCGCTAATCAGTATATTACTGCAAATTAATTCTGATAGTTCGGTTTTTATTTATTTTAGAATTTATGATCTGGGTTACAAGGGGTTAAAGCAAAGTATGTCTTTAACCCTTTGCGGACGGGGACATTTTTGAATATTGACAGATAATCATTTATTCGGCGTTCCAAAACCACCTTTTTATCAGAAATTTGGGCTGTTAATGTATATGAATTATAAATTACTCCACTTTTAATCATATCTGACCGGTTTTATTTCAATTTTTTCAATTTGAATCGTGTATACATACGGCGATAGACTATACCTACATTTTTTCTCAGACCGCATATATGCGTCGCTAGTCCGCAAAGGGTTAATCATTTTTCTCATCGATGGAAACACGAATGATGTTTACTGACGAAAAACAGTTTGTTAGTTAATCGAGAAACTATTTAATATCGATGAAGAATGTTACCCACGACCTTTATAGAAATGTCCATGTAGACGTTGCACTATGGACGAACAATTTACGAATATTTCTTCAAAGTAGGCTTTGCACTAAAGGATGAACAATTAATATATTGCCAGAGGCGTAAACTCGTAAAAGTTTCCAATCGTAAACGTCAGGAGTGTTGGTCCTTAATCACACTTTTGAAAACTGCAGGTGCTGGAAACACAGTGAAATTGTAAGGAGTCACCCCTCGATTTGGATTCAAACACGATACCTTTCGTCTCCCCGGAGACTTCTCTTATTACCTAAGCCATCATCCAAGACCCTCGCGGAATCCATTATTTTTTCAGACGTCTTAAACGTAATTGGAAAACGTATCTGCGAATTTTTACCTTAGTAATATATATGTATATCACTGCTTCAGTGGTATGGAACTCATTTAGAACAAAGTCTTGTACGACGTTTATATTGTAGTTAAAGATAAAAGTATTAGAAAAAAAACACTATTCTTGGTTATATGTTATAAACTGTAATAATCACAGAATATAATTATTGTGAAAAATCTCAAGAGTAATTAGGTTTTGATTATAATTACCAAGAGTGCAATACTGTTTATGCAAATAGTTAGAAATTAACAAATATTGGACATTATTGCCGCGATTTCCAGTCAGAATCATTCGTTTATTGGCCTTTCGTTGCGATCATCTGACTTCCCGGAGTACTGTGGGACACCGGTCACGCTGTATTGTGCCAAGTTAGAAGGAGAATGTGTGAAAGGAGTGCCATCCCAATTGTACTTTTTTTCCTTTGGATTTTTCACCTCGACAGACCCTATGCAATCAGAGATTAACTGATGGTACAGAGAAAATAGGTGATAATAATTTGACCTCAACGAATTCTTAATCCTTTCCACTCCTATCTAACTATACTCGACATGGCTTTCCACCGTGATAATTTTGACTTCGGAATTTCACAATAATTTCACTTCTCCATTTAATGTCCCTCAAAAATCTACCATTATATGTACCATTAGATTCTTTCATTAGATCCACTATTTCCACCCATTCGCCATGGAAAGGAAAAATAATAGTCCATAACATAGAAGATAACAAAATAAAAGCATGCCAATGAAATCTCTATACAATTTACTACTATCACCATTTATATTTTTATACAAAGCAAACTGTAAGTGTAAAGTGGCCGATCACAGCGAGGCTGGATTCGGTTGCAACGGCGAATAATTGCCGTCGTAAATGAAAAGAGAGAAAAAGAACTGACAATGAGTGTCGCGAAGATGTAGTTTTAATGTGAAGACGTTCGTGAAAAAAATCTGGCAATGCAGTCACGATCACCATTCAATAAAGACGTCTTAACACTTTACCGACCGGTACTTTTTAACATCCTATTTACTTCTGATCGGTCACTTTTATGCAAATATTTCCCTTATACTGATATCTCTCCAAAAATTGCAAAGTTTCTTCACTGAGTCCTTGACACAGTTAACCGCAATGAAAAATAATAATTTATTAATTGCCGTAGCGAGCAATTAATGAGTTAAAAGTCCAAAAGTGTTGAGCCCGAAAAGCCGATTAATCGGCTATCGGTCGGTAAAGCGTTAGTTATGTTATGAGTTATGTTATAATTCCCCTTTATGTTATGTGTGAATTAACCGAAATTATGAACAGAAACTAAAAAAAAAAGACGCACGGCAAATAATTGAAAGCCTTATAAAACTAACAACTAGAAAATTAAATGGTAGAAATGAGATTTTAATATCAAACTCACAATCAGATTCACAAGGAAATCCTTTAACTGTAAGTATAGTTAAGGACTGAATTATCAAAATGATAAAATATCTTTATCATTAGATAAGAATGAATGATTATTGGTAAACAAATTTCACAGATTTAATTCTTTCTCGGTGATGACATACTGGAAAAATAATTCAGGTTGCCAAGAATAAACATTATACCCATCATAACACTCTGAGTACGTTTCATTTCTCTGTACCATCTCTCTAGTCTTCCTTCCAGTTCCGCACTATACACTTTCAGTCCCCACAAATGCATCTCCGCCACAAGATTATTAAAAAAACTACCAGAACAAGTTTCTCCCAGCATCATCACGTACTTCAAAAGATTTACTTCGCCGGTCGTACGCGAGGGAGATGTTTTTCCGTCGAAACGTCGAAACGAGCATTAGCGGGCTAAAAAGGAAGAATTGCCTTGCTGCGAATACTTTACGACGTGAAATCTCGTAAAGAGCTCATGCGAGCGCATAATGCCCGCCGTTTTCTCTACGATGGAAGGTGATTCTCGGCTGGACGTTATCCGCGTCGGTGATGTACGCCTGCGTTTATGGTGCCACGGGGATTACTTCCGTTCAGCATAGCTACGATCCACAGGAGACGGCCGCTTACGGCGATTTTCATTGCATCCCTTGCTAGTTCGCACAGATCGCCATGGTGAGGCTCATTTATGCCTGTCACACGCGACGAAGTCTTCATACCATAGACATCCCATGAACGAGCAGAGCACCGCGCATACGTGACGCATAAATTGATCAAAACATCGGGAACATGGTCGTATTTCATATTTACGCTTTTTTACGTGGTACACTGCTCATGTTACGTATACTTGTTTGTATCTTAATACTTATTACTCATGATGTGGGATTTTGATGGGAAATGTACTGAAATATTATTTTCAGTTCTTTGTGATCATTTTATGATTAGAATGTTCATGGTTTATGTTCGTGTTTTTATATATATTGGGTTGTTCGGAAAGTTCGTAGAGTTTTCGAAAAATGGCACAATTAAAGCTTTTTATGACTGTCATTTGTTAATAATGTTATTTTGTAACAGCATAACATTAAAAATCATAGTTTCCGATATTATTCAGAACAAAAGGCAATCAAATTTCTTAGTATTTTGTGCGTATAACAGTGACAGGAAGTATGGAAAACAGAAAAGTACATTTCCGACATTTAATGATTTATTATTGTAATAAAGGTAAAAACGTTGTTGAAACTAAAAGAAAAATATGTGCGGTTTACGGAGATGATGCTGTTGATGATAGCACTGTCAGAAAATGGTTTTCCCAGTTCAAAAGTAGTAATTTTTGTTTGGAAGATGCAAAGCACTCTGGTTGACCATCCGTTATTGATGAAGACGAAATAAAGTTGTTAATAAAAAGTAACTCACGGCACACAACTAGGGACATTGCTGAGATATTGAAAATATCAAACAGTAACGCATATGAACATCTTAACACTAGATTTACGGATATTGATATACCTTTTTTTCTGAAGTGAGCCAATTTGAATCGTACAAGAAAACTGAAGTTTTTTTGCATAGAAAATAGTCCCAAATCAATTGAAATGAAAGATTTATTATTAAAAAACTAACCAATCAATATATTATATGTGTAGTAATCAAATCTTGCGTGAGCCAAATTGGCTCCGTAAATCTAGTGTTAAGTAACTTGGGTTCAACATTTGTTATGACTAGACTGCGGATGTTTATGCAAATTTCGAGTTTCACAAATGCAGGTGCGACAGGAAAACCTATCTAGGGATTTATTGCACTCATTAAATATTACAACAAATACCATACTTTCGATATTTTAGATACATTTTTATATTATATCCTTTTTGTATATTTTAGCCGTATTTAATTTGTCATAAATGCATAAAAATCCGCAGTCTGGTTATGACGTATAGGTGCCGCATAACTTAACGGAGAAGAATTTAAAGGATCGTATCTCCGTATGTGATTCTCTGTTAAAGCGCAACGAAACCTGTCAATTTGTAAGACAAGTGATTATAGGAGATGAAAATATATTTTATACAATAATGTTGTAAGAAAAGATCTTAGAGAACCGCAAAAGAATGCACATTAGTAACATCAAAAGATGCATTGCATTCGAAGAAGGTATTGCTCAGTGTATGGTGAGACTGGAAGGGTATTATTTATTACGAACTTTTAAACAATAAAGAAACTCTTAATTCTGATAAATATTGCGCTCAAGTGGGTCAATTAAAGGAAGTAATTTAAAAAAACGGCCCGAGTTCAGAAAAAGGAAGAATGTCGTTTTCCAGCAAGGAATTGCTAGACCGCATGTGTCAATGAAAACCCGATAAAAATTATTGGATTTCGGTTGGGAAATTTTACTCCACCCAACCTACTCGCAAAACCTAGCACTATCTGATTATTATTTATTTAGGTCTATGCAAAATTTTTTGAATGACCAAAAATTTAGTAGTGTGAAGGCTTGCAAAAATCATTTAAAGCGGTTCTTTGCTAAGAAAAATGAAAAGTTTTTTTAGAAGGGGATTATGAATCTATTTGATAGATGGCAAAAAATAATCGATAGAAATGGTGCATATATTATTGAATAAAGTATTTATTTTCCAAAAGTTTATCGAGTTTGAATATCACCCAAGTAACGCTACGAACTGTTCGAACGACCCAATATTTTATTTACTATATCCGTCATGGAGAAATGACAGTATTTTATGTCATGACGACTATGTCCGTCATGTGGGAAATTTAGTTACCATTTGTTATTTAACTAAGTAGTTAACTGTGATTGACGAGTATATTCGTCATCGCTCGATTTTCGTGACACACGTAGATGCGCACGCTCAAAAGAAGTCGCCACATGTAATTGGTTAAAAGATTTTAGGTATGCGTGAATTTAAAAAGAAAAGAATTGACGGACGATAAACTCTGCGAAGGTGATAAATGGGTATCTCAATTCCAGCGCAATTCTTAGTACCACGTCACTAATACATGAAATGTAAAGAATAATAATGAAGAACACAATGATTTACTCAGCCAAGTGGAATCAAAGGTCGTTAAAAAGTTAATTAGGGCACTTGAGCAGAATATAGGTGCTAGAAAATTTTGCCTTTGAAGGAACCCCCTGAGCAAGGCAGAATTTTACATGAAAATTGCATTAGAATCAATCTAAAGGTTGTTTCAAACTTCAAGAAATATATTGTTTTAAGAAAAATTAGCTAAAATTATTTAAGTAAATAAATAACGGTACCGTTCTCTTATATCAATATACAATTTTCTACGTATAACTTCATCGTCAGGAGAGCATGCCTAGAGGTATTTTAGCAGACAACTACTGTAAAATCATCAGACAGTAATATTTTACACCTCGGTTCTCCAATATACCCTATTTACGATGCAGATACACTCAAACTACTTAGTGACGTTAATGTCCGCCCATTGTCCGGGATGCCCCAACACGACGTATCAGTGACGTATAACGCTCATCCTAACACCACGGCCAATTACTTTACCTCGTTTAATTAACGCGCCCCTAAAATCTTGTCCTATGGCTGTAGTTCCTCCTGTAAACACGATGCTTACACATCAATTGCGACGCGCAGAAATGTCGGGCTATCCGACGTCTGAGATTAAGATAAATGGACGATTAACCGCACCAGAATGGCTCCTCGGCTAACAAAGGATCAATAATAATCTTACACAATTGCGACGGTGCACTGACATTGTAAGATACTTGCGGTGATTTGATATTTATGACGGTGTACTTGAAGATATATGATACTCAATTTTTTGCGAGAAACTCTAGCAGTAAACAAGTTTTTATTGCTGTATATTTTCGCTATTAAGTTTGCCCATGATGAAAAACTAGATTGATAGTTTGTTTCTCAATTTCTACTATGTCTTTCGGATGAAATGTAAATGACAATGCCTTTTCTCATTTTGGAATGGTATCATCAATCATTTCATTCGTAAAGTGATATTACTGAAGGTTCTCTGTATCTCTGCTTTCTGTCTTGCTATCACTCCCCTAAAATTGTTTTACTTGGTTAATTTTGTTAGAAATATTTAACAAACTGCTCAGTCCCAATCTCAACAATGTTATAAATTCATTAACAGAGTGTCCAATTTTCAAAGTATGCAAAATTTCAGCTGAATTGCGCTGATAAACTACTAAACCTCTCCTTGCTAGTTGCAACCAGTAGCCTGACACCATCAAGTGAAGACGACGTAATTGCAATTGAAATACTTAATCAGTTACTTTCTTTAACAGTAGAGTTACTCGAATACTTCGTACCTTATTGTTCATGAGTCTCATCTCAGCTAAATGAAAGTGAAAGAATGCATTAGAAGCCTGAGCCGGAATGTTAAACCATTCACGGGCCGTCAAATTACCAGGATAGAATTCTGGTGCGAAATATACGAACGTCCACGGATTTCGATAAGTGCTTTTGGTCTGTAGGTATTCTCAGGTATGAAACCACAAAATGGCATAGCCATCGTGAGTTCGGACGTTCGAGGTATTCGAAACGGTTGAAACGCGAGTGGTACGACCTTCCACGAATCACTTCCGAGCAGTTTGGACTACCATGCTTCACGAGATCGTGGCTGTGAGCGAAAGCTTGGAACGGGACCCTTGAGATTCTAGAATCTAGGGTCTCCAACAGTGCGACCCTTCATAAGCGCCAAGAATGCGATAGGGGTTTCAATTTGGGTGATACAGACTTGAGTTTCAGGATCAACGAGAATTTCTTCCTTTAACATTGACTTATTGTCGTCGAAGAAGACGCATTTCGATCTTACCATGTCTAATTCAAAGTTTTGTGTACAGGGTGTAAAAAAATTAATTGTCATGGCTTTAAGGGGTTGTTCTACACCTCTGGATCGATGGAGATTTGCAAAAAAAAACGGCCGCAAAATTCGGGAAATGGTAGCAAATTTTTTTTATTGGCTCATCGTATTCGTCTTGTTACGTAGGTAAAATGTCTGAGAGGAACCATGGGTTAGAAACGAACCGTTCTCTCACAAATTAACTTTTAATTGGGCCTTCCGATTAAAATTTCGCCATTAGTTAAAGCAGAGGCGACATAAACGAAGTTAGAAAATGGGGTACTGTGTCACCGTACCAGAAGAGAAGTGCACGTGTTTATGCTCTTCTCCCCGGTTGGGCCCTTGAGCGAACCCAACACCGAACGCAGGTCAATGACATTTTTCTTGTCATTTTTTATCTTCGTTTATGTTGTCTCTGCTTCAACTATTGGAGTTAGCAATGGTATATCATGTGTTTCCTTTCGAAAGGTCGGTGACTCGAAGGCTGCCGTATGGACGACATTTTAATCGGGAGGCCCAATTAAAAGTTAATTTGTGAGAGAACGGTTCGTTTCTGACCCATGGTTCCTCTCAGACATTTTGCCTACGTAACAATGAATACGATGAGCCAATAAAAAAATTTGCTACCCTTTCCCGAATCTTGCGGCCGTTTTTTTTTCGCAAATCTCCATCGATCCAGAGGTGTAGAACAACCCCTGAAAGCCATGACCATTAATTTTTTTACACCCTGTACATGAGCATGAACCGTATTTTTCTATTGCTGCACAGTTTAGAAAGAATTAGTAGGTAATGATTCGCGTGAGAAAATATCAGGCCATATTACTGGTTTGGTATATCGCTGATCAAAGAGTAAGAGAGTTTCAGGTTCAATGAGAATCTCTTCCTTCGA
Organism: Cerceris rybyensis; assembly: GCA_910591515.1. Taxonomy (NCBI): domain Eukaryota; kingdom Metazoa; phylum Arthropoda; class Insecta; order Hymenoptera; family Crabronidae; genus Cerceris; species Cerceris rybyensis. The sequence continues at coordinate 36,090,504 of OU342789.1, forward strand.
TGCTGACTTGGAGTTTGGTAGAAAGAAATTCGCTGAAGTTTGTAGTTATTTAGTTCCTCCAGATTTTCATCAGTTTCAAGACTTTTAAGATATTGAAGACTGGTACCGTGATAACATGAGTTTTTCAGTCTATTGCTTGAGCGCCTCGTGATATTGTAGCGTTTTTTGCTTCTTTATATGGATTCCTACACCTCGCAGTTCAAAAGATTAATGACCCTCAGAGAAATTCGAGTGATATAAAGAAATTAACCCTTTGCGGTGTGAATTATTTCGTTAATTTAGTAGTGAGCTAAATAAAATTAATTTCATAATATTTTCTATCATTTGTTATTCATTTTTTAAAATGATACCAATAACTATTAGGTATTGTCAATACTAATTATAGGTATTGACGAACATTTAGATGATATTGCAAAATCATTATGAAATTGGAAAGTTATTATTAAATTGTCAGAAAATAAAATCGAGCGAAAATCTATGTCGAGTACTGCTCGACATAAGAACGCAAAGGGATAAAGGTGCTGGAATAATTCGGTAAGGGAAACAAATTTTGCGAAAATGCATAAGGAATTTAATATGTTGTTTAGTTACTTATTGTTCAGAGACGAGAAAATGAAGTTTAGGCTTTAAATGACTGAAATGTAGTTAAAGACACGCGGTTTTCCAGACTAACAATAAGTGGTCACAACCGTATATTTCAACGTTAGAAGAAAAGTGTTACTTCATTGATGCAACAATTTCAAGCAAGTTACTGAAATTAATCAATAATAATTTTATAGCAACATATCAATCGGTAAGTTTACATATCACAGGTTACTTTGAACGCACGGTTCTTCCACTGAGTTTCCATCAGCAGTAGCGCAAGTCCCGCGAAGGACCGGCGAAAGAAGCGGAAGTGACGGGCTGTACAATGGAAAAATATTCGTCGCTGTTCAAAAAGTCCGTTATTGGGCTGCACGTGCATGCGGTGTACGTGTCGGTAGGTTCCTATTTACTTTATCGCGAGGACGAATCGGCGCCTTCGGTGGTACCATTTTCTCGTTTCTCCGTCCGTCGATTCGATCCCTTTTTTCCCTTCCTCGGTCCAGCCGTCGAACGTGATGTCTCTTGCATCGTCTCGTTAGCAGACTCTCCTTATCTGCTCTCCTCGTCCGCGGGCAACGTGAACGTTCCCGCGTTTCACCATTGTCGCTGATTTTGTGTCATGGTCCACGTGTAGAATCGCATCGTCGATGAATGTGTACGTAAGTAGGCTGCACACTGAGATGTACAGCCACGTATACACCTGTACACATAGAGATCCACGCCATCTAGCAAGCACACGAGACAGTTCTTCTTCTCTCCATCCTCAGCGACGTGTCCGGACTGCGGAAATCGGCGATTTCCACAATGCGTTTCTCCACGCCCGTTTCCTTTTTCTTTTCTATCCACGATCGTTCTCTGTCTCTCGTCTGTTTCTCCTTTCTCTACTTTCTCTGTCTTTCTCTTGTACTTTTTCAGGCATGCACACTACGAGGTGCATGCAGTTTCTTCTTGGAAGCTGCAAGGCGAGTGGCTGCCAAAATAAATACCTCGACGGGGCGAACTCGAGGCACGCCCCTGTCTTATTCGCTACGGCACACATCGTCTACTCGCTCGCTTTCTGTACAACGCAAGGGGGTGCCTCTTTGGCCACTCACGGTGTTTGCTTTCCTCTATCACGTATGCCCCTGCAGCATTCCCTCGCTTACAAGGTGCAACCTCGCCACGCTGCCAATCTCAGTCGATTTAAGTGGTTAGACATCGTTTTGTTGCAACTGTGCCTGGAAGCTTCTTTGGATTCGATAATTAGATTATATTAAATTGTTCTGTCGACGGAGAGTTCAGTTTGTTAAGATGCCATGGATGTTTGTTGTAGGAAAACTGGACTCCTGGTTGAGATAGAATGAAGATTGGATTATCAAAGGGGCTTTTGGTTTTAACCACTTAACGCTCAGGTTTTTTTCGAATCGACCGTCCAAAAACGCACAAGTTTTTTTTTGCCTGAATGCTTATCTTGTGCATATTATAAAATGTTTTTTGTACTCCTAGTGGCGAACGAATTATTTTTTTCGGAAAAATAACAAGTTTTTCATCATACCTGTTTATCTAAGGGAAATCCTTCTATAACTTATATAACCAAATAACATTAGCAGTAGCAATTAATTATAACAAGCAGAACACAAAAGTAATAATATACGAAATAAACACACTATAAACTAAAAATCGTAAGACGAAAAAGATATTACAAGGATGACGTATACTGCACACTGATCGCTCAAAGACTGAAGAAACAGACAAAAGGTAACGGCAGAAGACGGAGAGATTATCTGTATTTATTCCTCCAATATACAATGTATAAAGTTTTTGGAAATGTATACATTTCAGTGTAAGATGTCAAAGAACTGAGTTCTAAAATATCAGCGGCTAAGATAAACAAACCGCAGAGTGGCGGCCGTATCAGCTATGCCCGTGAACGTCACGGGCATGCACAAATTCGACCGTTTGGCGTGCCCGTGAACGTCACGGGTATGAGCGTTAAGTGGTTAATGGACATTGTTTGTGGAATTTTAATTGTAATACGTGTGTCGTAAAATTGTGGGGACTTGAAGAAGTTACTTAAGCATTGAAACTGATGATTATCATGAAAGGGCATTTTCGAGTGGGGGTGGCTAGTTAATATGCAGGATTTTGAAATCATTGCTTGTTAGATAGAGATAGAGAGTTGACTTTCACTACCGATTAAAATATTTTTTACGCCTGTAACTGTAACAGTGCCTTCGTAAAGTTAACTTTCTCTTGTTTACAAATTTACTCTTTTACCGTTTAATGCCACGGGGTATTTAGAATAAGACATCCAAGATTTACGTTAACAGATAAATAGCAATAAGCAGTATTTATCATACGTTGATATTCGTGCTTTTTAATTTCTACCCTTTGCGGAATTTACTCCAACGCACGGACCTGAGTAACGTTGTGTGGGAAAGAGGGAGAAACTAACGAAAAGGACTCTCGAGTGATGTTCAAAGGCGAATAGAAACTTCTACGATTTACGTTAACAGATAAAAACAATAAGCAATATTCATCATACGTTGATATTCGTGCTTTTTAATTTCTCCCCTTTGCAGAATTTACTCCAATGCACGGACCTGAGTAACGTTGTATCTGCAAGAGGGAGATTCCAGCGAAAAGGACCCTTAAGTGATGTTCGAAGGCGAAAAGAAATTTGATTTACGTTGATAGATAAAAAACAATAAGCTATATTCATCATATGTCGATAATCGTGCTTTTTAATTACTCCCCTTTGCGGAGTTTACTTAAATGCACGGATCTGAGTAGCGTTGCGTGGGAAAGAGGGAGAAACTAACGAAAAGGACCCTCGAGTGGTGTTCGAAGGCGAAGAGAAACGTCTAATGCCGCAGTGGCATTTGCATACTTGGGTATTCATGCAAGGAAAGCTTTCGTCTGCGCATTACACGATCCGGGATTGTTGTGCGAATACGCGACAGCATTCGCGAAGTAACTACGAGACAGCAAAGAGGCAGTAGATACATTGTAGCCTAAGTAGGTGTATGGAGTAGTTGGAATTATGCGTACAAGCGTAGATTACGACAACGTTGATTTTATGAAATTGTACTGGCAAACGCTATAGATAAATTAATATTGATTCTATATAAGTTGAATTGTTAGTTTGTTTTGTTCTTCTTCAGTTACAACTGCCAATCGCCATTTCAGGATGCACTGTTTTAGGTGGATTCAGAGTAATCCAGGTTATGATGTACATGTTGCACAGGAAAAAGTTTTACTCACCTTGTATGCGATAAAGGGGTGGAGTTAAAATAGTTTCTTAAGAGGGATTTAGAGTGAAATGTTTGTAGTTGATTTTGAAAATGTTCGTCGTTTTTCAGAGATTAAACACTAAAATTTAATGGTATGACTGTTAGTAGCGCATTTATGGATATAGTAGATATTTTAGTGTAAACTTTTTTTGGGAAAGTTTAGTGCGAAGAAGTTATAGATTTAGGGAGATTTTTTTAGATCTGTAATTAAAATCAAGCAATCCTTGTTCGAGAAACGACTATGAAAATTAAGTAATGATCATACAAGTTCTCTAGTATTTTACACGGTTGCAAAAGGATTAACTTTTGCTAAAATATTTCACAAACAATTTGTTAACTGCAGGATTTGAGAAACCGACTACGTCTGGAATGTATGAGTCTGTCAGCCATAATTTATGAAGAATTTCACGATATAAATTCTTGCGTACAGGGATAGCTATTTGAAAGTCCTCAAGAGACTTTGACTTTTTTCAATTCACCGAAGCATTATTCGCATCGGCGCGAGAGGGGGTACTTACACGCGCCTTCCAGTCACACAGTAACTTCCAATTTATCGCGCGATGTCAAACACTCGTCGAGGAACTCTACCACTCAATTTCCGGTGTAGCAATTTCCCGTAGCGGAAACTAAACACGAGACATCTTCCTGGTCTAAACGGAAGACGCTTTCGGCGACAGTTCGTCTATTCGAATCCGCATCATCAAGCGATTCCACGGATCTGATAATGAAATAAGAGTGTCTTATTTTCACTCTTTCCATTCTTAATGCGGGACTAAATTTACTTAATGAGTCCAGACGGATAGGCATGGAAAAAGTGCCTTTAATGCACATTAATCTTGAGGTATACCATTCGATAGGTCTCTTAAAAAAACCCTTCCTGCAAAGTATGAATTCGCTACTACGTCTGTAGGGGTAATTACGGGGTGAAACGTATTTTACATCTTTTGCCCGATTTCTCCAGTTTTGATTCATAGAAAATTTTAAAGAAACTCACAGATATTATGTCCAATAGTGTCCATACTTTTGTATTTTTTCAGATTTTTCGGTTGGCAACGCCATTTTTAAAAAATTGATAGGACTCACAAACATTAATTTTTTATCGACAATATGAAATGACCACTTTATATTTTTATAGTTTTGCATCGTTTTGTAAATGCTAAAATGTAATTTTTTTAGACTTTTGGGTGTAGAACACAATTAAAAAAACAAAATATGATGTCTTCTTACTTTCTGTAGATTGAAGCATTGTATGCGCATTTTAACTTACTCTCTTTATTGTAAGTTTTTATCGAATGAATTCTTAATTATTAACCAGTTGACTGTGGAATTTAGTTTCCAAAGGTCACCACAGGGAGCGGTATTAAAAACAAGGGACGACGTGTATACACGTCGAACACAGGGCAAATGGTACTATTATACATTTTACGAAAAACCAGGAAGGATTACATTTTTATTCGTCAAAAAAAACTAACAATTCGTTTCTGAATACGTTATTCTTATTAAAAGCTTGAAAATTGTCAAGAAATAATACTATACATAAACAAGAAAAACTAAAGATAGCAAGAATAAACAAGAAAAATAAGAAATATTTTTCTAAAATATACGTATTGGTAATGTAAAGGGCACATACCACCAAATAATATTCTTATTACATTTTATTGAGATTTCGAGTTTTTATAGTGAATGGTAATTTTTTATTTTACACGAGTATACACGTCAAACGCACCGCAGTAGAGATTTGATCCGACGTGTATGCTCGTCAAACTCAGTCAACTGGTTAATATTTATTAGAGGATTGGGAGATCCCAAACCCTTAGTCTGAAGTGCAAGTAGTATAAACCAAAATATCTCAGACGTACTTTTAGCTCTATCTGACTTATCGCCGACTCGTACTACTTGTCAACTTGTAGCATTTTGCCGCCAAATTTTCTACCTTGTTTTTTTTTAAAGAGATTTATCGAATGGTATGTCTCAAGATTAATTTGCTTTGGGAGCACTTCCCTCATCCTTATCAGGCTAGACTGTTTTCTGTTTCTTTCTGCCTTCACTTTCTACTTTACCTTAGTCTTTTCTACTCGTCTACATTTTATTCATTCTGTCACACCTCTTTCTTTCCCTAACTCTTTCTTTTTCCTTGGGCCTCTCGTTTTTCCTGAGTTTTCATGTTCTACTTTTCTCGGCTTCTCTTCTATCTCCTCCGTCTCCTTTTTTGTTTTTATATTATCTTTCTTTCAAACTAGATGTTTACTTTTCTTTTTTCCCTTTTTCCATATCTGCTTCTCTTTCTGTTTTCTTCTCCCTTTTACCTACTCTTCCGCTTGCTCTCTCTTGTTCTACAGAGCCAGATAATTGCTTCGATTATTTACAAGATCTTCTGCCAGCCGATTAAAGCAATATTCTCCCCCATGAAGCAATACTCTGGCACCTTGAGGGACTGTCCTCTTCGTTTCTCTTATCCTTATTTAATTTCTCACCTACTCTTCCTCTCTCATCGCACTCGTCTCGTTCATTTCGCTTCTTCGAGGCCTAATCCGATTACGATGGAACGAGGTGTCCGTTCGGCTGTAACTCCTCGATAATGGATATTGCTATTCAAAGTATTTCTCGCGTTAAATGACCTTCTCTACGGAGCTCGTTCAGAAGATAGATTTTGTGGTTCGATGGGCTTGTTTATTTTTTCCTATCTGCCGTGTGACTTCTAATTTCTGAGCACCTTCGCGTTGTAGTCTGCTATTTCTTCACACTGGTGATGAGCTTTTAACATGCCTGGTTCTAATATCCCATTAGATCATCTAGGTATTTGGAGAGATTAATCTACTCGATATAACATATTACTTTAGTGCATCCAAAGTGTGATCTACTTAACTCTAATGTGAGTCAGAATTGATCATGGACAAATTAGGAAAAGAATTATAGTAGTAAGAATTAATTATTTACCTTACGATTTAATTTACAATTGCAAATATGATAGTTAAATATTAAATGTCTGGAATATAAATTTATTGAAACAAATGTCACGACAGTAGAAAACCGATGGCATGAAAATAGTTTTATGACGTGTCTTACTATTTTGTCTAACCGGATAGTTCTTAACTTTGAAGCCCTCTTTTTCCACCCCCTTTATCACAATTGTCACCCGTCAATGTAATACACTTTATGGAAGAATAGAGCAATATGAAATATCAGTACTGTATACCATCATCATTTTCCAAATAAAGATTCTTAAAAAAACCTATATTATTAATCTTTTTTAACAATACCTGTATCATTATACAAGATTATCTCACAAGTTTGCACTATTAGTTTCCAAACATTTCAGTCGACACGCATAAGTTTCAAACGTGTAACTACGAACGATTGTTTGCAGATTAGCAAAGTTAGATTCATCGTCTGTCTCGAGAGCTGGAAGCTTCGATAAGTGACATTTGACATTGAATTATGAATGCGCAGTGATGGAAGGGAAATACACCGAGAAAACGGAGACGTCAGAAGGGTGATGCTAAGAGGTAGAAGCGTGCCGCAACCGATCCCACATCGTAGGTATTATAAGTTCAGTCGAATCCTTCGTGGGAATGGGCGCCTTGCTTCTGCGAGACTCACCTCTGCATTACTACAAGCTCGTCCCAAGTGTAATCTCTAAGCTCCTAAAAGGTATTCGCCCTCTTTGAACCCAAACGCTCCCTTACACTCTATCTTCGTCTTCTCCTTCTGCAAATCTAGACCTCCAACTTAGCATCGATCTGAAAATCCTTATGTTGAATCGTGTGTCTTTTGCCCAAAGATTAGGCACAGTGACACGTTGAACAATTAAGTCGTCTGAGTCTAATTCTTTCTCTCTTCAATAATCTTTATTCAGACATTTGGTTTGTGTTTGCATCTGGGCCTATTGGCAAATTTGGTGTGGGCGGTCGCTGATGCGAAGAAAAACACTTTATGTTATAAATGTTTAATGTAAATATAATTAAAACAATAAAAGAAAATTACATACATACATGAAAAACAAAAATAAAACCACACGTTACACACCAACCGAACAAAACCCACCGTACCGTACGACCACGAGAGACCTTCTAGAAAAAAACGGAAGAGCAGTTAAAAAAACTAATAAAGAAACAAAAGTGCGCCGAGATGCAGTCGGTACTGCAGAACACTAGAAAACGCCAACGGCGCGTCATTAAAAAAAAACCAAATGATAAACCTAACATAAAAAAACATTTATTCCAATAGGGCCCTTTGTCATTTTTTCAAGCAATCCTTCCTCCGTCGAGATCTCTTGCCAGGAGGAAATGGTAACTTGACTAGGAGAAGAATCTTAGGACCCTGATAAAATATTATTAATTCTACGTGGACTTTGCGGGTGCTTAACAAATACACAAAGTTAGCGATGGTTTTCCCGAAACACATGTGAAGGTCCAGGCAGAAAGGGTTCCAGATGATATGGTTGTAGATAGTTACTAGATTTATGATAGTTGTCATGAATCTAGTTTGGGAAAGAACACCCCTGCATACCTGGTGGCTACATACGAACCTTTGGTCATCGAAGGGTTTCTTCAGATGGTCCAGGCAAAGTTAAGGAAATAATTTAAAAAAAAAGAAAATTTGACTCCGCCAAATTTCATGTTTGCATGTTATAAATTGATTCTTAACCCTGTATCTTTCTGTTAAATAAGAAGCTGAGAAGATGGCAGTAGACTGTGATTGACTCTAGCTCAGTAATAAAGTCTTACGTGAATGATCAATTTATTATATCAATTTATATAAATTATTCAGGAAGCATGATACGTGCAGAGCCTACTAATCTTCATTTTCCCTCGCATCACATCACCTTTACCAAACTTTTCAGCTTCCGGCACTGCACCTATTTGAACATAATGGACCGTTCCTGTTCTCATCTCTTACTCCTCAAAGCATTTTACTTTCAAGTTCTTCAGCTTCCAGAATAGAACATGAACATTTGCACCAGGGATGGTCAAGAAATCGAAGCGATATTTGGTCGATCACAGCCGACAAGAGATAATTTTAACATGCAAACTCCCTTCCCCATTGTCATTTATTAGTCCCCCCAGGGGCCTGGGAATGTCCCAGGTTAGGGTCTGGCTAACCAGGGGTACCTGAGCCCGCACGATGAGCAATAATATTGATAGTAGCAGTGCTACGCCAGTAACAAGGGTTAATTTGCTACCACGGGGGCTGCAGGCAAAACGCATGACACATCTCTATCACTTATTAGTACACGTGACACAAGGTTGAATGTGCTAAGCGTCAAGATTTTAGTACCTAAGTAGACAACGCCATTAAGAAAAAAATTCCGATCATATACAGGGTGTATCAGCCGATTTTGACATCTTGATGACTTCGGTATTGTGGCATTTAGCGAAAAATGTTTCATAGGAAACTTAAATGGTATCGAGTGGAGCATAATCTGGTGCCATTAGTTTTTCCGTAGGTGGACGCGTCAAGGCTATATGAAGGTCAACTTTGTTTTTCTAAATAGAATGAGGTACTTTTTTATGCTATTATATTTTTGTTACATACTTTTTTTTTGATATGTTATTATATATCCTAAACTATAAGCTTTTCGACATACATAGGTCAGTACATTTTTATAAAGAATATCTAGCTGTATCGCTTGATGCATAAAAAAGTAACTCATTCTATTTAAAAAAACAAAGTTGACCTTCATATCTCCTTGACGCGTCCACCTAGGGAAAAACTAATAACACCAGATTATGCCCCACTCGATACCATTTAACACTTCACCGACCGATAGCCGATTAATCGGCTTTTCGGGCCCAATACTTTTGGACTTTTAACTAATTAATTGATTGCTATGGCAATTAATAAATTATTATTTTTCATTGCGGTTAACTCTGCCAACGACTCACAAGGAGAGGACCCCAACTGTCCGACTTCGATTTTAACGAGGCTTTGCAAGATGATAGCATGTAGGTCCTTAATGATATGTGTAAAATGTTAGCCGTAGTTATGCAGTAGTTTTAAAGATATAAGCGATTAAAGTTCGTACCTGTTTGTATACTATAAATGTGAATCTGGTTACAACAGCTGTGGTGTATATATGCAAGCAATGTATGTATTGCAAGTGTACGATAATTGTTATCCTGCATTGTGTGCAATTTTATCAAATTAAAATAGAAAAAAAAATTACCCGTCATTGGGACTTGAACGTAAGACGTTCGAGGTCGTGAGCTTTAAACCACTGCCACTGCCCCACCACAGCTGTTGTAACCCAATTTACATTTATAGTATATGAAGAGGTATGAACTTTAATCGCTTATATCTTTAAAACTACTGCATAACTACGGCTAATATTTTACACATATCATTAGGGACCTATATGCTATCGTCTTGCAAAGCCTCGTTAAAATCGAAGTCGGACAGTTGGGGTCCTCTCCTTGTCAGTGAAAAAACTTTGCAATTTTCGGCGAGATATCAATACAGTAGAGTTCCGCTAAGAGCGCCGCCTAGGGGCTGTAGGGGAAATAATTCCGAGAAATCTCTGTCCCCACTACCGCACTAGCTCGAATTGTTACCCGAGTGTCTCTTACGAGCACATAAGGTTTGTTCTTTTAAATGGTTGAGAGTGGGGGACACTCTTCGCACGCATTGAGGGGAAGGCGCTCTTAGCGGATACGCTCTTAGCGGAACTCTACTGTATCAGGTAAATATTTGCGTGCAAGAGACCAATCAGAAGTGGGTAGGATGTTAAAAAATACCGGTCGGTAAAGTGTTAAGATTCCTATGAAACATTTTCGCTACATAGCACAATACGGAAGTTATCAAGATGTCAAAATCGGCTGAGACACCCTGTATATAATTCGTTCCATTTGGCAATGGCACAAAGACATTTTCTCTTATGTTTAAACATTCGAATCATGAAGATATTCTATTTCATCTATTCTGCGATGTATTTTATTCTATTTACTTCTTTTATTTACTGAAATGCAAAAATAAGATACCTACGTCTAACAGAAACTAACTTAAATACATTTTTTTTTAATAGGCTAATACCATTTTTAAAAATAACAGTTTACATATAGCGATTGGCCAATCGCAAATTTCACCAAAAGCACGAGCAGGAGCTGCAACTAAAATTCACGCATAATTGATCAAAGTGTCAAGTTTGACAAAAAACAATACACGGCACAATACTGCTGTACATTCCCATTTTACTACAATATTCGTGCAAATAGCTATAGAAGAATACATTGTCATATCAACAATGATGTGAACACGCTATCGTTCTATTTCTCTCAGTCTTCATTTTGAAATTCTCATTTGTACTCGTACGCGTTTGGAAGCAGTTTGTTCGTGCGTTTACGCATCGATCTATTCATGCGGTTGTATTTTATTACCGGGCAAAAGGGCAGCGATAATTGCGCGATTGGTGCAATCAAACGTGGCCGACAATGGCCGATATACATGTATAATATTCGTATCATATCAAGCGGCGGGCTGATCTCGAATACCCCGCAAAATTTTCAGACGCATAATGGCCGATTGCGTAAAGCAATTTCGCGGGTCATTGCCATCGAAAGGCATCGGTCCCTCTATTCACCTCGTGGGAGCCATTAATTTTTCTGTCCGCCGTTTTAAATATCGACGATATTTGACTGTCATTTATTTCACTGAATTATATTGTTCCTTCCGTTAATGATATTTTTGCACACGTACTAGGATTACTCTGAGAATTTTACGAACGTAAAATTGCAGAATGACAGAAGATATCTGTGTATTTATACAATCGCGATATTTTTCCATTTTTTCTTTCTGCTGTACTTTTTTCGATTTTTACTACTGTGGTGTCTTAGGACCTTCGTGAGGAAAAAAGGTGGAGCTTCAGGGTAACATTCTTATTGCCATTAGAGCTCCTAGGCGATATTCTTATTACCTTTAGATTAAAGATTATTATGTTTTGCGATCAGAAAAGATTTCCTGATTGTTTATCAATGAACAGAAGTTAGTTTTGTGAAAATCACTCCAATTAATTAGTTATTATTATTAGATTTAATCAGTAACTATAGGTGTTAGAAAATATTTAAACAAACGTAGAGAATCATAAAGTAGAATTTGATAAAAGTTTTATTACTATGAGAAATCATACCAGGCATAACCTGACACATGACCCCAAAATGTTAATCATAAAAATTGTAACATATGGTTGAGTAACTATGTTTCGCATACAGTGCATAATTATCGGTGTTTTTTTTAACGTGATAGAACGTAGAAAACACTTTTCACTTAATGTAACTTTTATTTAAAAAATCACTTATAAGAAATGTATCTTTCTGTATCTTATTAACCCATTAAGGCCCAAAAGTTGCGTTTACGCAACATATCACTTCTAATTTTTTTCGGGGAATCGGATTAATTTAATTTATATTTCAACTTAAGTATGTCATAGTAAAAGAACGTACCCAAGGCTTAATTTATGAACTTTTGTTCTCTAATTGTTCATCACCTTAAGTCCTATAATTTCTGTAATCTTATAACAAATAAATAGTCGCATTAAAAATATTTCTGTTATTACAATGCTTGGTCTTTAATGGGTTAATTATCAACGCTATTCTAATCGTGTTTCTTTGATCTTTTCTCAGTTTCTACTTTGCTTTGCTCGTTTGATCGTATGAGTTTTCTGAAAATGTAACGTAAGACGGCGAAGAGGATGTATATTGAAGCAAAAAGGACAAGCAATGCGATGGCAAAAATGTCTACGAGTTCGACTTGATACCACGGCATGTGTCGTCCTTTACATTGAAGATGATGTGCTCCTTTATGACGAATAACGTATTCTATCCACCACATTGTGTGATTAAGTTGATCGTGCGGCAAGTCATTCATCAATTCACGAACCCTTTCGGTATTTTTCTTGTATCTAAAGTAACAAAAACAAAAGGAAAATAGTTTCATTATATTTTCTAATACTTTAAAAAATTCAAGTTTACATTGAAAAAGAGAGATATCGAAGAAATTAGAATTCTTTAACACTAGAACTACCAAACCAGTCAAAATGACTGGTACACAATTTTTTCAAAAAATTTTCCAAGTTTACATAAGAGTCATAGGATAAATATTCTACGTCTATATCAATAAACATAAATCACCCAATCGATCAAATTTTCCGCCGCTTGATTCCCCCTTTTTCAAAGTACTTATTTAATTTATTAAAATATGTTAGATTTGAGGCCGGCAGTTCTAGTGTTAATGTTGAAGTGTTAATGCAGTTACGAAATGTATGCATAATTTGATATAGTTTGATACAATTGGAAAATAAATAAATCAATAGATTTCTCCTTACTTTGGATTCGTAACAACTTCCTGAATGACAGATTTGAGTGTGTCCTTTTCAATGGAAAAGAGATTCAACGTTTTCGACATTCCGAATTCCTCGATCCGTCTCGAATTGTAAAATTGATCGCTGATTACTGGCATGCAAACTATCGGTACTTTGTTTTCTATGCTTTCTTCTATACTTTGCATACCTCCTTGCGATATGAATGCTTTGACATTCGGATGCGCTGTAATGTAATCAACGATGAAATTACCATCACACTTCTTTTCCCTATAAATCTAAGAAAAATTAAAAAAGAAAAAAACAGAACACTGATTCACCACATAGTTAATTTTTCAAAATTAAATTGAAAAACAGTAGACAAATTAAAAAAAATACACCGCCATTATAAACTTATTGGAGTGAAATCATGTAGCAAAAATCGCTAAGAATGTAAAACTGATATTCTTCAGAAGATAAAAGATGAAGTTAGCAGACATATCGCGTTTTAGCACCCATTGTTTCAGTTTTTAGCTGATGCGTGAGCGTTGTTAAAGTTACAGTAAATACATCGATTGAGTAAAAAATCGGCAAAAATGTAATTCATACTAACCAAGAATAGCCTGCTGAGGGAACCACTTTCGAATTATAACATTATCAGGCTTGTTCAAAAATTCGTCGCTCTCGAATTTCCACAAGATCGTATACGGCAATTCGCTGAAGGCATTTAGTAAAACATTTCGCGTCTCGATCGGAAGATCGACGCTTTTCACGTTCGAACCCAAAGAAAAATAAATAACACCTGACTGTGCGTTATCCAAAAGTTTCTTTAAATCCTGCGAAAACATCGGAATTATACTTTTCACTCTAAGGTGTAAAATAAGTTTCGTACATTGATGAATATCGATTAAATTACCGCTGGCGCATTTGTCTTCTTGTTCTTGAATCGAAAGCCTCCGATATCAATGATACCAGGCACATTTGGCCGAGGAAACTGGAACATTGGGTTAATCGTCACCATAACTACGCTCATGTTCTTCCACAGCACATCAACGGAGGGCATATCATCGCCAAAATGTTTTCGCACAAGTCTATTTTGGTTTGGTATTTCTATGGTATACAAATCGTATATTCCCCGAACGGTATAGTATATGTTCCACATTCGGTCCGACAAACTGTTTTCATCCATACTATTCAACAAAAGGTGCGGTGAGTATGCCAACATCAGGGGATTTCCTGCGGATCGTCAGAGAAACCATTAAACAGTTAGCTTCCTTATTACCATTAAAATCTTCTAATATTTTCGGTTGTTAATTTTTATTGTACAAAAAACGATGTGCAAATTAAAAAAAAATATATTTCTTAATAAACTTCTGCGAACAAGTAGAAATTGAAAATGCAATTGTATAACTACCCGAGAAAGACGAATTAGATCTGAACAGATATAATTATATCTGCTTACATCTGATTATATCTAGTCAGATCTATTTATATCTGGTCTGATATGATACTTTGGATTTGATCAGATCTAGTTATATCTGTCCAAAACTGATCAGATATAACTATATCTGGGCTGAAAACTTCACCAGATATGATCAGATCCGGGCATCAACAGCATCACATCTGATTATGTATACTCTATATAGAGTCATGCATAGCTATCAAAAAGCACAAATAACAATAGTTCTTAAATTCTTATCGTTCATTTATTACATATTTTTTAAAGTTTCATTGTTGTATAGGTATTTTCAACAAGCTTTTGATTGACAAAATTTTTTTTTAATAATTAATCACGAAATATACATAAAGTGTAAAAAGAAAATATTATTCACTGTATATTTTTTCCGTAAATTGTACTTTTTGTCAATATGATTTTTTGGCTATTATTTATGTAGGAGTGTGAATGTGTGTGTATGTGTGACTGAGATGTGTTGAACGAGTGTCGATTAGTTTGGGACTGAGAGATGTGCGTAAGAGACAAAGAGTGTATGAAGTGTGACAGAGCGAGAGAGTGTTCAAGAGGGTTTTGGAAGAGTGGAGAGTTATAGTCGGAAGATAGAGTCGGAAAGGAGAAGTCGAAAAAGAGAGTTGAGAAAGAGCGTGTGTTGCTGCGTAGAGTTATTTTTATATTGTATTTTAATCATCCATTTTATTGTTATAATTATACTTTAACATAGAATAGAATAGGTGTATCGTTAATTTCATACCTCTGCACCACCCATTCCTACATTTATCATCCCTCAAAAAATTTTGTTGAAGTTATTTGGTGCTTGACATAAATAATTTTCAACTTTTATAAGAGTATTCATCGATTTTTAAGGAAGTTCGAGCGTAACTAATGACTCAAAATAGTAATTGAATTTTTCTGTAATCTCAATTCTTGTAATAGTAATAAAAATTCATTATTTCAATTTATAATAACATATCTAATCCAAAAATTGTTAAATATTATTTATTTAATTAACAAAAGTAACGAAATGACTACGTGACTTTTGACTCATCCGTTTGAATAAGAAGATCTGGCAACAGCGCATTGTTCTTCCTGTGTACTATAGTTAGAGAGCACGGAGAGAGCATTATCAAATTTAAGTGTTTTAGTCCATGAGTGAATGGAAATAATTTACAAAAATGCACAGATTTAACGATGGATTTTGCAAAAAAAAATATTGTGAAATGGAGACAAAATGTTATCAAGAGTAACAAAGCTCGGATTGATTGCAGGAACAATAATTGCAAAATCAAAAATTGTAATTATTGTAAAAGAAAAGAAAAAAAATGTATAGGTAATTATTTACATTTTTATTTAATTTGAGGTTATACTCCCGTTTTCATACTGACATCGAATATTTTAGTTTTTAAAAACATAAAAACAGTTGATTTTCTTTATAATATAATTATTGTGATATTATTTTCATTAATTTATAACTTTATATATTTTATTCATTCATTTATTCAAGAACTAAAATTATTCTAATTTGCTTTAAACTACAATTTTTGAACTAAGGTGACAAAGTAAATTTTTTATCTTCGCTCTTTCTCTTTAACTCTTTTTCTATCCTTATACTTTTCTCAGCTGTTCTCGCAGCGTTGCCAAACGTTCAGTAACGTGTACGGCTACCAATAAGCATGAGTAATAAATAAAGTTTACGTTAAATTATCAACGAAACTACATCGGTAAGGTTATATTATTGAAATCTAATTTTATTCTACAATTATTCAAGTTTATTACACATAGTTTTGTTTTCCTTAAAGTTGGGAGGTTAATATCGAAAAAAATCGAAAAAGACGCGAATACAGCTTGTCAGCCATAAGAGCCTGTGTATAAGGACTTAAAAAATGTAATTTTCAACATTTTTTTTCAAAGGAACTAGACGGAGGATCGTTTCAAAATTTTTAGGATATATCAATCGAGTATTTAATTACATGTATACAGAGTTTCAAAGCTTAAAGTTGGAAAAAGTTTTTTTACATTAGATTCGCTCGAACTTCCTTAATATCTTTTAATTTAGTCAAACAGAATTCGTTTCGTAACTCAACTGGTATTATATGATTTACTTTCTCTATACAGTTATGATTAAAAAATATTTTTACATGCACAAAGCGATAATACTGTAAAAAAAGTACAAATTATTATCAATAAACAAAAAACATCATTGGCATCCTTATGACAAACTGTAAGATGCAATTTCAAGAGCTTTTGTGGCACAGTGACAACGTGCAGGGTTTGCGCAGAAAAAACTGGGGTTCGTGTCCTGCCATGGAAAATTAAAAAAAAAATTTTTTTCGATTCATTTACATGTAGTGTTAAGTGCATCTTGATATAAATATGCATATTGAATTTTCAAGTGACTTTACATATAATAATACTTTTGAGGCTTTCGCGGCCAGATTCGTTATAATCAGACTTGGCTTCCGGGTTGGAGCCGCGTTGGGTTTTTGAGAGAAACCGACGTTTCGCCAGCATTGCAGTTGGCTTCATCAGGGTTGGCAGCAACTCTGATACTAAAGATTTGTATCAGAGTGGGCCCTAACTTATACCTGTGCTCACCTTTGCGGAACGGTGAACAAGCCAATAGCTTTTTAATTGGGCAGCTGAACAATTAAAAAACTGGGAGGAGGCCATTCCAGATAGGGTTGAGATTGAGGCCTTTGTCCCGATTGATGTTATTCGGGTGCTTCCGGATTTCTAAGGCTTCCCGATATTTGCGGGGAAAATAAGCCTTTTCTTTTGCCAAGACTTTGGCATCCTGGAAGAGGATCTGATGACCTGTCTCAATTCGGTGTTCGGCTATGGCTGATTGTGTGTAGCCTAATCTGGAGCATCTCTCGTGTTCCTTTAGGCGAGTGCTGACACTCCTCCCAGTTTCACCTATGTATACCCTTCCGCAGGAGCAGGGTACTTTGTATACGCCTGGGCCGCTTAGGGCAGGGTTAGGGTCCTTGGCAGAGGTCAGTATTTGACTCACCTTTTGAGCCGGTTTAAAGTAGGTCTTGATGTTGAACTTTCTAAGGATCCGCGAGATCCTGTCTGTAGTGCCCTGTAAGTAGGGGAGGGAAGCTATAGAAATTGGAGACGGTGGAGGTTCTTTAGGAGGTGGGGCGTGAGAATTGTTAGAAAATTTGTGGATTGTGTGATCAATTTGGTGCGGATTGTAGCCGTTAGGTCCACTCTCATAAAAAACGGCTACAATCCGCACCAAATTGATCACACAATCCACAAATTTTCTAACAATTCTCACGCCCCACCTCCTAAAGAACCTCCACCGTCTCCAATTTCTATAGCTTCCCTCCCCTACTTACAGGGCACTACAGACAGGATCTCGCGGATCCTTAGAAAGTTCAACATCAAGACCTACTTTAAACCGGCTCAAAAGGTGAGTCAAATACTGACCTCTGCCAAGGACCCTAACCCTGCCCTAAGCGGCCCAGGCGTATACAAAGTACCCTGCTCCTGCGGAAGGGTATACATAGGTGAAACTGGGAGGAGTGTCAGCACTCGCCTAAAGGAACACGAGAGATGCTCCAGATTAGGCTACACACAATCAGCCATAGCCGAACACCGAATTGAGACAGGTCATCAGATCCTCTTCCAGGATGCCAAAGTCTTGGCAAAAGAAAAGGCTTATTTTCCCCGCAAATATCGGGAAGCCTTAGAAATCCGGAAGCACCCGAATAACATCAATCGGGACAAAGGCCTCAATCTCAACCCTATCTGGAATGGCCTCCTCCCAGTTTTTAATTGTTCAGCTGCCCAATTAAAAAGCTATTGGCTTGTTCACCGTTCCGCAAAGGTGAGCACAGGTATAAGTTAGGGCCCACTCTGATACAAATCTTTAGTATCAGAGTTGCTGCCAACCCTGATGAAGCCAACTGCAATGCTGGCGAAACGTCGGTTTCTCTCAAAAACCCAACGCGGCTCCAACCCGGAAGCCAAATCTGATTATGACTTTACATATAATGTTTTTTCTTTGGGTTATATCTGGTCAGATCTGATTATATCTGATCAGATCTCGTCAGATAGAGACAATTTAAAGATCTGGCCAGATCTAATTCGTTTTTCCCGGGTAGGTAAAAAGAGATCTATAACAAGCATCTCATCTCTCATAAAAATACTTTAAACTATTTAAACATCTATTCTATGAATTTTTCCATGGATGTGTACAAATTGTAAATATTCCTTGGATAGTCAACATGTTCCATAACAAATATAATACGAACAATACACGGTAAATTGTTCATTTGAGATACTTAAAAAGAATTTCGAAACTGTTATAAAATAATGTCGATTTAGTCATAGTGCAAGCAAAATAGTCTTTGTCAATTTTTTCTTTAACACGATATCCAATTACTGTAAAACCTATTTTTTTGCGGTAGATAGAAAACGCACAAAAAAGAATTCAGAAATTTCATAAACACTTATAACAAATAATTTTTTACAACATATTAGAAAAAATTTTCTTTATACGGTGGATAGGACCGCATAAAAAGAAGTTAGAACATACGTGAAAGATATATGAAGCAGTGAGTAAGTGCTTTCAAACTTCAAAAAATTAATAATTTAATTACACATGAAAACATTTAAAAAAAATTAATTTCTCATTTTACATACGGAGAAATTTTTCAAAATGCACATAATTTACTACTGCTTGTCGTAATCCAAAACGCGCATATACCGCATAAAACAAATCGCACAAAAATAAAATCGCATAAAAAAGGACCGCACGAAAACAGGTTTGACTGTATAATGGCAAGCCCTAATGTTTTTAATTACTCATTGTCAGAAGGAAAGGCAGAAACTTTGTGCGTACAATAGCTGGTAAAATAATATATAATTACAAAATTCTTAGCTGAAACAAGTAGACTTACCCATTGATAGGTGGAGCTGAAGAAACAGTGCTACTGTTGAAATTCCTATTACAGGGGCATTGAACCGTGCCGAAAGGGCAAAAAATGCATGGTAGAATACGGATTGTATGATTATCAAATCAAATTTCTCATTGCTATCTGGAGCTATAAGCTTTTTCATTTCAGGAGACGAAAGTACATTGTCGACCGTGTAATCACAGAAATGATACACTTTTTTCAAAAACGTGTAGTAACCCATCCGATTAATTTGGACGAAATTTGTATTATCTCTGAGAATAGGGACCAAATAGCTCAAGCTTATCTCGGTATAATTTTTAATGCTGGAATCATTTTTAGGGAAAGGTGTGAAGACGACCAGTTCATGTCCCCTGTTCAAAAGTTCATCTACTATATGCTGAACAGCTATCTGAAAGTAGAAAATAAAATTTCTATTAAAAGGCATAGTATGAATGTTGAAAAGCTCAGAAAGGATGTTGGCACGTGTTTCAGAATGGATGTACAGTAATTAGAAACAAGAATTTCTTTTAAGCATATTCAAATATTTTAATATTTCTTTCTTCAATTATCGTAAAGCGAAAGGTAAATTCACTAGTGTTATATTAATTGAAAGTACATTGGAATTGTACTAGTTATGAAATAGGAGCTAGCGCAACAGGTTGATATCTACAGTTTTTAAAAAAGAATGGAACTGTTCAGCACTAATCAAATTTACAACAACTGATTTTGCTAAAAACGCATACGAACTCATAGTTTAGATCTATGACATTTATTCCAGGCACACGTATACAAGTTTCCAGGTCACTCATTAAGTGAAACGTTTTTTACTCGACAAAAAAGGAGTCAAAGATATTTTATTTATTGAAAACCCATTTTAAGTTATGTCATTATGCACTTTAATTAACATTCACTTCGTATTTCGCTTACAGACACTATAAACAGTAACACTACTTTCATTATTTTTCTGTAATTTTTTCAAGCATCACAGAAATTTCCGTGATTAAAGATATTTTAATCACTTTTTATTTATATATTTTAATTAAACGGCACTGATCTATTTTTACTATGTCGTTATTTGATAAAAAAAATGACAGTAACTATCGTTACTATAATATAATTTAGTACCTGATGGCTGCGAGATGGGTATGGAAAAATGCAGAGAATTCGAGAAGCATTTGAAAAAGATACAAAACCCACTGCGATTACGATAAAACTGATTAGAACCCGTGACATTTCACGACACTATAATCCTTCTATTTGCAACAGTTTTACTTTGGCCGTGTCCGAAGTAAGAATGAAACAAACGCAATGATGTAGTAGTTTTAATGGCAGTCCTTGAAATTATATGCGGCGAACAAAGTTCGTGTTGCTCGTTTGAAATTCAATTGGAAAGTTTCTCGTTAAAACCAAATTTGTGGCTTGCACGTCGTCGGTAGTTCGAGGTTTTGTTGTTATTGAAAACAAACCAACAATTTTTAAGTTGACAATTTTTACAAGGAAAATAATAAATCTTAACGTAAAAAAATGATATTTTTCAAGCACCCACAAATCACTTTTTGTTGTTCTCAATGTTTATTGGCAAACACCATTCATTTTTTTACTTATCTTCTTCAAAGTACAAAACTGACATACAGAATTACTGTATTCTAACGCTTAGTTTATACCTGTCATTATGATATTAGTCAGTATCATTTCTTTATTTTATTTTAATATGAGATTTTTTATTTTAATATTAATCAATACCTAAGTATTATTATTTTATAATGTGTATGTTATGATATGTACTGAAAAGAAGCTACTGCTAAGACACTAATTACGGAATTGTAATTTATATGAAAACGATAAAGAATCTCAAATTGAAAATTATTTTGGGAGTAGTATTATATGTTTTTCTTCGAATTATACAGGCTGTTCAGTAATTGGCGGTATAATCGAAAAGGGGTTAATTCTATGCGACAAAATAAATGGAAAATATACAATAAAACTTCTTTGTGTGAATATTTGTTTTCGAGAAAATCGATTTTGAATTTTCCCTGCATATGCGGGCATTGTCTCGATTGAAAAGAACCCTCATTCCATTCTTAAAATACATTTTCAAGTAAAATGGAACATAAACGTTTGAACTGACATAATCAGACATTTAATTATCGGGCCTTACTTTTTCGAAGGAAACGTCACGTCAGTAGCATATTTCGATTTGTTACAAAACAAGTTCCCGGAATTGTTAGAATACATAACGGTGAGGATGAGTAGAAATTTAATTTTTAACACGACGGTGCACCACCAGATTTCAGTTGTAAAATGAGTGATTTTTTAAATTAATATTATCAAGATTGAATAGGTGGAATAAAATGTGCACGCATTCCCAGCAAAAATTCAAAGTCGATTTTTTCAGAAACGTAGCATCACATGATATAATTTTATTCTATATTTTTGAGTTATCTTTCCATGTAGAATTACCTGTTTTTCGCTTGTACCATCAGTTACCAAACACCCTGTATAATCTAGCTATCAGATCAATTTATTTTCAATTGAAAGAAAACTGTTTGAGATATGCATACATAATTGAAGGGTTCTTTTGTCTCGATCCACAACGTGAAGCAAACCGTTTGTTAAATACGGCGTTTGAGAAAAGAGACGTATTGTATTGTTACAGTTGGCATTTAGTAAAAAAAAAGTATTGGTATTTAAAAAACAATGCAATATAATTAACAAGTTTCAGCAATTCACGAGGTTCATTAACGTATTTTTAAAGAAGACTACTAGATATTTACAAGTCAATGTTACCCAGTGTTATCTCATGTTAATGATTTCTAGAGACTTAAACATTATACGAACAAGTTGACCATGAAATTAGCAATTATCATTAAAACAATCGGATTGGATGATCGGCTCGCTTGAAACAGTTTTGTATTTAATTTGTTAGCTGACAAATTCAATTATTTTCAAATTTACAATCCTTGACAAATTAATCTAGAAAATTTGCATGAATCTATATCATGGACAACGGACCACTTTGACTTAAAAAATTTTCCCATCATTCCTTCCAAAAAACCCATACAACATTCATGTGATTTTCCAAAAGTACAAATTCTCTCTCCACCACTAACATTTCGTACCATTCAATCCCATTACGTTTCCGTTTCAAGATAACGATGCAAATACCTCAATGTACACATAACATAAACATAATCCTAAAGAAACCATAAATTACACTTCGAGCGAAACACGTACACCCGCAACATTAACTTCGCATTATCGATAGAATTCTTAAACCAAGAGACAAACAACCCGGAAACGTTACTCAATACCAATTCCTTCCTCTCCGAAATGATAAGAAAATAAAATCAAAATCCATGAAATCCCTTCATTCCAAGAACCAAGAGAATTCTGACACTACCATCAAGTTTCCAGTCGATTCGCGGCTCTATCAACCATGAACATCGATTTTCACTCGCGAAGAACCGACCGCATCATACCGATGCATTTTCGATCGCGCGAACTACGTACGTCCCGTACATTTCATAGGAATCGATAGAAATCGTTAAAGCCCACCAGCCTCCCCCCTCCCCTCTTCACCCCCTCGCGACCAACCCTTTGGCGTCTCGTTATAGAGCACAGATCTCATCGAAAACGCAGCGTTACCATTATCATCGGTGGCGGAGAGCGTCATTGGCCTAATTGGTGTCGGTCGGTCGAACGTTTCGCCGGTGGTCGGCATGTATTCAGTGCAGCCGTGCAGTTGAGCGCAGCCACGCGTGATTTCCCTCTGCACGGCCATCTGCACGCATCACAAACCCCAAAAGGGTGCTCTTTCACCCGGCCAGTATCGAGTAGGTGGACTGTGTGGGTGGTACACGAGATACTGGACGTTGGCTGGGTGAAGAGAGTCGAGCCAGCGGCGGCTGCTGCGGGAACCCCAAGCGGGGCCATCGGTGCTCTGGGAAACGACAGTGCAACGCTTCCAAAACAAACATACGACTTGAACCGGTCGAATCGTTTCCGGGTTGGAAACCTGCCTGAAAATTGCCACGAACTTCGTAGCCAAGGGCTGCACGAGTTATGGCCGTCGATCTCGGCCAGTGCAAATTTGCCGGCTGTGGATTCCAAACGTGCTTCGTTATTTTTTCAACACACTTTGCGGAGGGAACGCCGCTGGACGACTATCGCAATTTTATCGTATGGACGGCGTATCAATTTCCTACTTTTATTTTCTGCTGGATTTTTCGAGAATTTTATCGAACTTCGTGTTTCCGGTGGGAGACGGGTGAGTAGTGGTTGACGCGCGGGGATACGTCGTGGAATTGTTAGGAAGGTTGTGTAGGAACTGTTTAATGGTTTTAGAGTTTGGAATTTATATGAGTGTTTTGAAAAATTGATCATTATTGCAAATATTAGGTTGTACGGAAAGTAATTTCGTTTTTTCCCAACAGAGGATATAATTATAGTTTTTTACAGCCAACTTTACACTTCATTTGCATTGTCCTTATATATTTTGACAGTTGAAATGGCAATGCTTGTTTGTGAAGAAATGTGTTTGATTCTGTACAATAGTTTTTGTTTGGTGGCCTATTACAGATGGAAAGTTGAAAGCTGCATTTTCGGCATATTTTACTTTTTTTACTATCGAAAAGGTAAGAATGCTGCTCAAGTAAGAAAAAAATTATTCGTTGTGCATGCAGAAGACGCATTAACAGAACGCCAATGCCAAAACTGGTTTGCAAAATTTGTTAAACGGCAAAATCTTTACTTCGAATGAGGACGTTAAAAATGGCTTGGATCAATTTTTTTACCAACGAAGATCAAAACTTTTATGAACGTGGATCATACTATTTCCAGAAAGATGACAAAAGATATGGAACATAATGGAGAATATATAATTCAATAGAATACTTATGGACTACAAGAAAATCGTCTTTCATTTTCACCAGAAAAAGAAACGAAATTAGTTTCCGAACAACCCAATACATATGTATGTTGTAAAAATATTCAATTTGGGTTAGGAGTGAATAGATGGCTTTAAGGTCAACTGTATCTATACATAAAGATACTGTTTAGGTACAATCAACATATTTTGTATCAACACTTCAAATCTATTCAGCTCAGTGGGCAATTATTAAAGAAAAGTCGGTAGTTTACTGGCACATTTAATGTCGTACAACTTACAATTAGTGCCTTAACCACTTGACATGCAATGCCGTCTGGGAGACGTCATTCGTTTCGTGTGTCATGGTAGACTTTGACGTCTCCGACGGACGACGTATAGTATATTATTATACTAGCTGGAAGTACCCGTGCTTCGCTACGGCTTAATATCATTAGGATTAACGACTACTTAAATTAGTAAATATATATTCAATCATTTAAAATCTGCAGTATTTTACGTGCTTCGAAACTAAAAAAAAACCTTAAAATTTCGAATTTTGAAAAATCCTTTCTTAGTGGGTGCTTATACCCTAGAAGTTTCTAGGTCAAGTAGTTTCGGCTCTGCGTTGATGAATTTGGCCCATACTTTAACCCCCAAAACCCCGCCTAAAATTTCGAATTTTTCGAAACCCTTTCTTAGTGAGCACTTAAGACCAAAGGAGAAGGTATGTTCCAAATTTTATTGTAATCCGTTCTGTGGTTTTTGAGATTTCGTGATGAGTGGATGAATGAGTCAGTCAGTCAGTCAGTGGTATTTGAGCTTTATATAATAGATTATTTAATTATTTCACTTGTATATCAACAGAAATACTAATTTATTATTTTATAATATTACTTGATTATTGTCCATTGAACGTGATTACACGTTACATAGCAATGCAAATTGCAAAATAAAATGTTCTGTTTTTAAGTTGCACATAACTGTTCAGTTGGGCGAAGTTAAATAGTATTTTTCGGACACGTCAAATTTCGTTTTACTTGTATGTCAAGGGGCTAAAGCGCTACTGATTGTGAGTTAACACTTCAATGGCCGCGCGTCTATGCAATCAAATGTTGCCAGGGGCCGGCAATATTTTTGAAGAATTCAGTTTAAAAAACTGTAGGAATCGTTTTTGACGGCGCTTTACGAAATCATGTACATGTGTGTCTACATTGAATAAATAAGTGTGTGAATGAGGTATCGAGATGCTGAGGGATGACGATCGGTGAGAAGACGTTAAAACGCGACGAATAGAAGACAAGTTTTTAAGACGAGAGTTATAAGACGTATGTTTTAAAACGACCATTTTTAACAGGTGATTATAGTTCTTTTCAGTTTAGTTTTAATTTTAGTTTTACGTGTTATTTTTAATTAATATAGTTTTAGCTTAGTATATCCATTTTCTTTTATTCCTCCCCTACAATCGTGTTCCGGAATCCTATAAAACTTTATTAAAATTAAGAGAAGATCTTATAAGATCAAAAACGTAGCGATGAAATACAAAGCCAATAGCAATATCCGCACTTGTTTACATTCATAATTCATCACACAGAGAGTGTGCTATCGCCCTATAACTCTCGGCCGTAGCATCACACACTGTGTTGTGTGAGCGGCCACTAAAGTGTTAAGAATGTAGAGTGTTCATCACCTCCCGTCAAATAAAAATTTTCAAAGCATTCTTTTTTCAAATATTAAAAATGTTTCAATAGTCCTATGAAAGATCATGACAATTATATTATTTTTTTTGCACACAAAAATAAGCGATCAGTAATATTCTCCAGAGTATCTCTTCTATATTCTTTACTTCATATCTCTATTTCTACTTAAATTTCCACGTTCGAAAATTTGGAGCTTTTTAATACCTGCCCTTCCTTGAATCTGCTTTTCATCGTCTTCCGCTGCTGTATCATCACCGTAAAGTCGCTTTACGACACGCGGGTACCATCGAAGCAAACGATCCCTCAAATCAGGCTTGCCGGAGGAATCGGGGCCGCGCAGAGAATGGGTACTTAGTTCTGCGACTTGTCCGAAGAAAGATCGGTGTTGCCTCTCCTCCTCGCTGCGGCGAAGAGATAGTCGGTATTATCGGGGAACTAATTAAACTGGGGTGTAAGAAATAAAATGGAAGGAAGTAGGACTATCATTCTTGCGATAGAATACGGTTTTCGGTTCTTCGAAGGGGTAGGTCGGTTACCTTGCTGTCTATCCGACTTCCAAACGCGGAGGAAAGTACTGTGTGGAGCTGAGAAGAAGTCTCTGTGGTTTAAATGTATTGTAGTATCGTAATTTAAAAAAAATAAGAGATAGCTTTTAGTTAGTGAGTGTGAATGGATTTTGTGTATTTGAGAGTGAATGTTTAGAATACGTGATTTGGAAGACGGCGAGTTCGAGGGTGAGAGTGAATGTTTAGTCTGTGGACAACGAGAAAATGAGTGAGTGCAATAGAGAATGCAAGCTGTGAGAAAGACGAAGAATGCATACTGTGAGAAAGAGTATCTAGGGTAGATGCGAGTGCGAATTTTTGGGAGAGTCAGTTGAGAGAGTTGAGAGCGTTGAGACACAGAGTTTGTTGCGAGGAGAGATACAGTGGAGTTATATATAGAGTTTAGTGGAGAGTATTAGCAATTAGAGTTATTAGAGTTATTTTATTTTACTGAGTGTTTCTATTTTGTTATTTTGTTATTTAGGCTGTGATATTGTTAGTTAGTTTAAGGTGTATATATAGTTGTTAGAGAAAAGTATGTAGAAGAAATATATATAGATAAAGACAGAGGAGATTCTACAGTATTATGTTTAAATATATTAACTTTTTCGCTTAAAATGTCATTTGGGAAACGTGGTACGAAGATTCGTCCCAATGTGAACACCACATATCAGAAATATTGCACGTCGATCGACAAATCGTGTTATTCAAATTTCAGCCAAGTCGTATGTCCAACGTGATATCTTAATAATTTTTTTGATCGCATTAATAATTTATCGAAGATAGTATATCTTTCTTGTTCACTGATGAATGATGTGACCGACATTACTGTTGATTAGAGAAAAATCCACTGGGATTTAAATCGTAAAGCAAGGGGTTAAATAAGCACGTTGTAAAACGGAATCAAAAAACAAATGAAGTGGATAATTTATGTTTTCTAGGATAAAGGAACTCTACTATCCTATCGTATCACTATAATATGGAACTTCTAGAAGTTAATATCGATAATCTAGTTCTACCTTAGCATACGTTATGTTAGCGTGAAGGTGTTATAAGAGGGGGGATACACTGTAAATCAGATGGGGTCGGTCCACATTGGGACCTTAGCCACTGTGTATTAGAGTTTTCCTCAATTTCGAAGTTCTTGAAGAGCGACAGGTCTTAGGCAAAGATTGAATCATACTGTCGCATTCCAAGTAACGAATTATTCAAAGCATCGATGTGTTTGGGACTGTAAACATGACCCATGATTAAGTTATAATGTAGCGCCCAATGTCCCGACGTCATGGGGCTGTATGGCATTTTAACACTAGATTTACGGACTGAGCCAATTTGACTCACTAAAAATTTGATTACTATATACATATATAAAAAATTTAAATATTATTTTTGAAAAACATATGTTGGTTTTTAGTCACATAATGCAATATACGTAAATATTGATTCCTCTCTCCCGCAGACCCCTCCATTTCGCATTATTGAATGTGGTACACCTGTTTTTACTATTTTAACCAGCAACCTATCATAAACATTATTAAATATACAGTCCATTTCGAAGTCGATAGAAAACTCCTCACCAGAATCAATCAATCATAACACACATATAACGCAAAGTTTGGTAGCTAGTCCTTAAGCCAGGGGTGGCCAACCCAAATGATCTTGCGGGCCACTTTGGAAATGCATCATAACTCCGCGGGCCGCATATAAAATTATATATCCCCATATATTAGATTTAGATTCACTATAGGCACTTTTTCGGAGTGAAAAATTGAAATATAATGAGTTACTATTATTGTGTTTACTATTATTCTTACATTTAAACATAAATAATATAATAATAACGATACTAATGATAATCTCGCGGTACGGAAAAATGTTCAAGGCGGACCGCATGCGGCCCGCGGGCCGCGGGTTGGCCACCCCTGCCTTAAGCAGTAGTGGGAGCTATCGATAACCAATAGGATTCGAACTGCTTTGTCTGAACTTCTTCTCATTTCTCCACTGTATATCGATACGTCGGAGGCGTAGGGCGACGGGTCGATGGAGGTGGTCTTCTCTACTCCGATCTGGCTTCTATGGTCCCGTTACCGCTGCTACTGCTGCCGGAGGCCGGAAAGTAATTAGGCTGGAGGCGAGAGATGTAGCGGATATTGTACCACGGCGGCTGTTACCCACCTTGGTGAGCTCGAGCCTCGACTATAGAGTTGTTGTTATCTAACTTAAATGAACCGCGTAATAATATCGTTAGAGGCATTTCGGCGGTGTTGGCGGGTACGGTGTCTCTCCTCGCTGCTTGGTCATTCACGATGCGGATCGTCGAGATGAGATGCGCGTACGTGTTGCGCTTCGAGTCGTGATTCCTCGAGACGGGATATCGTTCAGAATTGACGACGATCAACGACGTTGATGTTGCTGGAATAAAGGAGGGAAATAAAAAAATTACGTTGTAATATTTGTCATTTATTGAGAATCATTGATTGTGGAAACTCTTTGACCTCTGTGTCGCTTGGATTCCGTTTGATTTGTTTTGAACGCACGAATCTTGTATCTTTGGATTAAGGTAGGTATATTCTTTTCTGCGAATAATTCGTTTTGAGTTTTGGAGAATCTATTATTAGAATTAAGCGAGAGAAGGGTAAAATTGAAAGAAGCGATGTGTCAGTATCATAATGTGTCGTGCGCTGAAAACTAAATTTAAATTAATATTGTAAATTAATTTCACTGTAAATAAATTCTAAATTTAACTTAGATTAAAAAATATATAGAAATCCTTAAATTAATTTTGATAGTCAACTATGTAGATAGTGCGAGTTTTATTATCTTTATGTTGTTCGTATTGGAACGAATTATTTTTTTCTTTAATCATTAAGAAGACGGAAATACTTTCAGAACACAAATTTCAAATTTAGATACGATACTTCAGGCATCGACTACCGATTTCCTCTCTTATAACCCGTAGGCAGATAATTACCGTCCTACTTCCTCATACGGTATACATAAAACATTACTTTCCGCCCTATATGAATATTGTAATAATGTCTAGGACACTCGAGTGTTATCACGAATCGTAAATAATATCCCAAGCAAGAGTCATAACTAACCCGTCGCATTCCGAACAAGAAATAACGGTCAGTTCAACTCCAAAGTGACACTTCCAACGTGAGAATTACCTGGACGCATAAAGAAAAATTACACGGCTCGTACGATCAATTTTACCTTTCCCTCCTGGTCCGCTGGAAAACACACATTAAAAGCCAATGACGAGTCGCGCGAGTCGCGTCTATTCAGCGCACACGCTCATTCACGGCAGAATCAAAACTCTAGATTTTATGCGGAATAAACGATCCGTTCGTCACGCTCCGATGCGCACTGTAGCGGCAAAACAACGCCGAAATCGTTTGAAAAACGAGCGGCGCGTTCTGTTTCCAGCGCGTTGAAGCGGCTGCCGTGCAATCTACGTGCCACCAATCTGTCATTGACGACAAAGTGACCAGCGGACAATTTGGGAAAATACTGGCGTAAACGTCAACGCAGCGAAAGAGAAGAGTAACAAGAGGGGGTTGCAGGAGGGTGATAGGGGTGGATGGGTGATGGTAGCTAACGTTTTCCAAGCGGAACATCGACGTAACGTTATCAGCGAAAGGGTTTCTGGAAGAAGGGTCGGTGGAGGGTGAAAATTAAACGGAAGAACCTGCGAGGGCGGATGAAACAATTTTTCGATGAAGGAGCCAGCTTCGTGAAAGAAGAGGGATGAGGGTAAGAGTCCTCGATGGTGGAGAGTAAAAGAAGAGGAGAGTGAAGAGGGTAAGTGGGTGGGATTTTAGGTAGGACGCTATCTCGACTTATTTTCACGGATCGGATTTCTCCGGGCCAGGGGTAACGGTATCAGCGGTTTTCACGTCCCGCGGCAATTACATTAAAAGTTTCTTTAAGGGGCGCGAGAATTGAGCGGGAAGACGAGGATAAAGAGGGAAAATGGGAAGAGCAAAACGGGACCGACCGATGGAAAGAGAGATATTCGACGTGAAACGAGAGGAGAGAGTCCATTTAGTTGAGGGGAAAGGAGAGATTCGGAGAGAGAATAAGAAATGGCCGAGACGCCTGCTAACGATCCACCAAGGTTTTTATCTCGTCATCCCTTAACGGTCGTCGCTGTTATTTAGTGCCTCGTCATTATAACCTGTGCCTACCTCCCGCTATTCCTCTCGCCATCGTTTCACTCTTCGTATTAATTGTTCATTCACTTTTCTTGGGTAAGGGTGAGCGCGCGGCTCTTTTTCTTTTTAATTTTGTCCTCGAGTCTGATCTGAATCTCGTGAACGGCCTGCGTCGAAAATAGTCGACGCAGCTCCTTTTCCTTGTAGTGGTCGAGGAAAATTAGGAACGCAATTGGCACATCGTTCGTGCTTAATTGGAGTTGGCCGATAAAAGGCGTACTTATACTAATAGAATGTATTATATTGTATATAGGGTACAATTTCTTATACGTTCGTATTACATATCTGAAAAATTGTGATGATATTCGTATAGTATTGTACTTGCATTAAGTTTATGTAGAGGAAGGTCATTGTTCTTGTCTATTGAAAATCACACAATTCATATATCAATCCCTTGCACTCCTACTGATATGAGGGTAAATCGATATTAGTTTGTCTCTCAGGAACGTGAGAATTGATATATTTTCAAGTCCAGACCAATAGATGTTAACGCGTGCAAGAAAGCCACGATTGCATCTTTTTTTCAAGAGATATCATGCAATTGTAAATTACAAGATAGAACTTAACACTTAAAAACGTTGAGAGCTAGTGGTAACAGAATTCAAATATAATTAGGAACGCAAAGGGTTAGACATTGTTGACTCGTATGCCTTTTGCCTCGCAGGTTAGACACAGAGTCTTAACTCCTCGGACAATTAAGTCGTTGGAGTTGAATTATTTTCTTCTCTCGGAGATTAATAAACTCTACACTCCCGAAATAGTTTTGGTGTTTGTTTATTGCAACAGAGAACTAGTATATACACGGAAACAATAACAAGAAAGATTAACAAAATAGAATAACAACTATAAAATACGAGCGAGCCAAATGTATGTGAAGAAACTTGTTGTTGTCATCCTCTGTCTGATAAATTCGGACTAAGTTCCCGCCTTCTTTCTTCTTCGTTTTGTGATTGTCCAGCGATCGCAGCCTTTTTTTTCAAATGTCTAATTGTATTAATTTTTTGAGGCTTGCTAATAACCGCGCAGTTCAAAAATTTTAAATAACGCGCCCTTACTGTTGTATTCATATACTTATCTCCTATGAAAAGTCGGGTTACCGACCACAAGGGAGCTTCATTACCTTTCCCTCGCCATCTGGCATCTGTCCTCGCTATCACTTGGACTTCAATACAGAGTTTTCAAAAAAAAACTTGTTACGGAGAGAATCTGAAGATTTGCTCGCTTTCAGTTCTTTTATCAATTTCGGAAGCACCCCTTCCTCTGTCGGCAACCCTGACGAGGAGGAAGGGGGGGTTTGATAGGGAGGAGAATATTGGGCCCTGGTGAAATGTTATTGGTTCTGCTTCGGCTTCGTGGGTGGTTACCAAAATGCAACGTTTGCATTGGTTTTGCCAAAACCCACGGAAGGCTCAGGCAGAGGGGGGCCTTGGGCCGCGAGGGTGACTTAGGTGTGGACAAGTGTATGACATGTGTCATAAATCTAGCACAAGAATTCTTAAGTGCAAGTCTGGTAGCCACGTGTCATCCCTCGATATTCAAAGGTGGTTGCCAGATGGACAGGTCTGCACAGCTGTGAAATTAAAATATAGAAGTTAGAAAGCTTGCCCCCGCAACCTCAAGGCCCACGTTGCAATTACGCCTCAACAGACATATGGATAGAAAAAGAAATACTTGTTTACATAGGTAGATTCTTCTTATCATTCCTAGTAGCATAATAATTAAGGTAAAGGTACTAGTAGTTGACACTTTAAGGAAATTTTTCCTATTCCTTTACGTAACTCAGGCTATGTTCACTTTATGGAAAATTTATGATTAGTAGTTGCTGCACAAATTATTATTCTATTATATTACGACAAGTATTCGTTCCTACTGGCGGTGAATTTTTCTTTCTTTGTTTTTCTAAGAGTAAAATTTGATTCAATAGTTGACACCCAGCGAAAACGAAAGATTTAGTTGTTGACATCCTTTTGTTTCAGTAGTTGACACAGGGAAGAAAACCAATTAATGAACGAACCGTGGTAGTATATGTATACAGGAATTTATTGAATGTTTAAAAAAAATTATTCTTGAGTAACTTTACAAAAAAATATTTAATAATTTGAAGTTACTTCCTTAAAAAATCTAACTTATTGTTAGTTAGGTAACTGTATACATATTTCTGATTCTGTTCATTTTAATGGTTTCGTTGATACGAAATACTACAGCATCCCATTCATAAGAGCAACTTTTTTTCGTAAGGAAATACAACGTATTTCCCTATGTTAACTACTGAATAATAGACAATTACAAATTCCAATACTTGACACAGGAGGAATTTCGGCAATTTAACATTCTTTGTTGCAAATTTTAATACGTAAACCCTTTTTTAAAATTCAAACAACGTAAACGAATGCCTTTTTATCTTAGATTCATATAAGAAAACACCTAAAAATCGTAAGAGTCGAGGAAGGGTTTGATTAACCGGTTGCTATGACACTTCTCTATGGTGGACTATGGGCAATAGTTCGCAAGTAAGCCGGTGAAAGACGATACTGTACAAACTGATAAGATTTGATGTATTCCAGCTTGTGGTTTCCTTATTTATTTACATTTTTCGAAGAAGTGTCAACTACTGGTACTTTTACCTTAATTATTGAGATTATTAAAAAATGTCGTTGTTGAAGCCTATAGAAGTCTAATGGAGTAGACGTAGTTATCTTGTGATCGATTAAAAGGTGAATTCAGAATCTAAAAACAAAGTGACCTTGACACGACCTTCTATCATAGAATACAAAAACCACGTTACTGATAACTTTACCCGTAGAACAATTCATTAAAAAATATATTGATAATAATTATTAGCATTTTCCCTGTATCATATTAATAAACATCTAACAAGAATATACACTGTGACATAAAATGTGGTCACGGAAAATAGAGTTACCCAAAATTTCCGTGCAAATCTATCGATTTCAGTAATGAATCGTTCTTAAAATGTGGTCTATATATTCTCAAAAGCTCATGCTTCCTAATTAAACCTCATCGCAAATCCAACAATAACCAATTTGAAAATAACGCTCTCCGTTTTGCTTCCCCTAATACAGTAGAGTTCCGCTAAGAGCGTATCCGCTAAGAGCGCCTTCCCCTCAATGCGTGCGAAGAGTGTCCCCCACTCTCAACCATTTAAAAGTACAAAACTTATGTGCTCTTAAGAGACACACGGATAACAATTCGAGCTAGTGCGGTAGTGGGGACAGAAATTTCTCGGAATTATTTCCCCTACAGCCCCTAGCGGCGCTCTTAACGGAACTCTACTGTACAAACTCCGATTCCATTTTCACGAAATAATGACACATTTCACCAATGTACGATCATCGCAGCCTCTCCCATGGTGATTCGATAATGAAGTTTAAAGCAGGAATAAAACGGCAGAACGAGAGGAGAGAACGGACGAGCTGCTAAGCAGGGATAAGATGTCTGCTGCTGGCAACCTCTACGAATCTACAGTAATCCGAGGCCCGGGATATTTTAATCAGGCCGATACCACCAGACAAGGATTCCACCTTGTATTTACATATCAAAATTATTGGAGCTCTCCACGGAATTATCGGGTGACTACCGTTCGAGGAACAAAGCCTCCTTCTCGAGGATCGTCTGCGATTCTCTAACGACCAATGGGTATATTCCCTTCTTCGGATATCGTGGTCCCCGTCAGACACTAACGGCACTAGCCGAGAGATCGTTTTCAAAGACGACGGTGGATCCTTCCTTCGGTCTTTGCTCTTCGTGAAGCTTTAATTACTTGCCGATGGTAGCCCGGTTTCTTTCCCCGGTTGCCGTGTACCAAAGCTTCAGCCTGAAGAGTCAAAGACGCCGTTTGTATTTCCTTTTCCTTTTCGAGTTACAGACACTTTTTATTTTACAGAGTTTCGAAGAGGAGTTCGTTATGGAGTCTGATAATCTTAATATTCGCCACGAGGTAGGTACATTGATTCTTATACGGATGGAATTAATTCGATCTTGAGTATTATTATTGCTCTCTTTTGAAAGCAGGGAATTTGCAATGACACTTGGAAATCTACATTTTGTCGTTTATTAGACTCTGTTGGGAATCTTGTATAATTATTTTTAATTGGGATGAGAAAATATTGCTGGAATCTTCTTCATTGTTGAAATCAGTGGAGTAAGCGATTTATGTCTGACTACGTGGTTCTGGAACGACTTGCTTGTTGGCTTGCTCACGTATATACTTATATACGTGAAATGTATTTAGGGTAGTTCTAGGCACTTATCATTTTTCGATAGATTTCCATAAAATCTTGAAAATATATTCTTCATGATATTAGGTGTACAAATTAATTCTCGGCCCCCAGATTTTATCCACCACAAAACCTATTCAGATTATAATTTTTCCAAATTTGAATAGTCATTCTAAAGCGCCATTTGTTAGCTTTAAAATAAGATATATCGCATGACTCTACTCCAGACATAACGTGAAAAATCATGTGTAGAAGCGATGTCGTTCGATAAGCAATATTTAAGGTACTGTCTTCTTTTCGCGTTTCAACTAAAAAAAAGAAACGCTATATCGTGCAGCACTTGTAAAAAATGTTTTCAACAGTTTCGAATATTCTCCAGACTTAGCCCCTTCAAATAACCACCTATTTCGATCCCTACAACACCCCCTAACTGATTCTCAATTCAAGTAAGTTGAACAGGTCTATAAATGCCTCAATGATTTCATTGATGTGAACCACCATCATTTTTCCGATCTGGAATCCGATAATTACCTGAGAGATGGCAAAAACGTATAGAAAATGAAGAACATTATGTTTAATATTGAATTTATATCAACATTGATATAAATAATTGTCAAAGTTAGTCAAAAAAGGCCGAGAATTAATTTGTACACCTAATATTTTATAATTATATATCCGGAATCTCAACGAGTTCGTCCACACGGTTTATGAATAAATCGTGTTTAAAAATAACATATTTAACAAGGGCCTTATGGAAAAAAATTTTTGCTGAGTCCGTAAAATCTTTTTTTATTTTTCTAATGGAAAAACGAGTCGATGGATTCTAATAAAAAATTAGCAATGTATTATTTTATGCTTTTGGAATATTATTGAATTTTTTCATAATTTTTTACTTCATAGTTATAGAGAAAGATGTTTTTTAATGTGTAAAAAGTGAATGAAATGTCCCCTGTGATGTTAGCCCCTGCATTAATTCTTACACAATTTTTTTCATTTCTAATGAAAAAAGAAACTTTTAATTCTGAATCCAGCTGGAACTACCTTAAAGACATCTCCTTTATTTATTCACAGTACCTTAAACAATTTTTTTTCTTTGTCATCCGTCCGTGAAGTAATACAAAAATGTTACTGTTAGGCTGCAACTTACGAAAATTGTATTATATAATCTGTTACAGTTGCAGTACCTTAACTAATTAACTGTGACGAAAATTCTTTTGAATTTTGGGTCACGAAAATCGAGAGATGATCATAACTCTATCTCAAATTATTTATACCCTTCAGTTATTCTTTTTATTTCGGCACGGCCTCAAAATATTCCAAACAGCTTGAAATTTACGAATAAGTATATTTTATTATTCGTCAAAATTACAATTTAAATAACCAGTAGTGGCTTTCACGCATGACGACCATACTCGTCGAACACAGATAACTGGTTAAACTTACTGAAAGTTGAAAAGTGCAAAGCAGTAATTATACAGTTGAATAATTTCAATAATGTCCTAATAAATCGTGAAAGTGTTTGAAAGACGATGTATTTAAGTACTTTACCGATAGATAACGCGACTCTGTTGATGGGTAATAAATTTTCACAGCTATTGTTACCTTTGAAAATGAGTACAGAAGGTATTTCACATATATCTTATAATATACAAATTACCTAACTGATCGATTTTTTTGCCGCTTGATCCATCTTTCTTTAAAGTATTTATTTAATACAATGTATTTAAATACACCAGATTTAGCGACCGTAAATCTAGTGTTAAAGCAACCGCCTTAAAATCTGTCACATTTAAATATGCTAATTTAGAACTTAGAAAAGGCGTCAAACGTCAAAGAAGCTGTTTACTTAAAAAATACCTATTCGTCTCCTTCCTTATCAACATGACAAATTTTTATAAAAAAAATAGCAATCAGTCATTTTGACAGCTTCAGTAATTTAATAAAACAAGCAAATAGTCATTTTTGACAGCATAAATAAACTTAACCGATTACCTTCCACATCATATTTCCAATTCAAAGACATTACCTAAGTCACTAGCTCTCATTCCAAAACCCTGTCCCCACAAATTTACCAAATTCACGTCTCATCGACCCGTAGTTTTTCCTTCGCTATTTCCATTTCCAAGCCGATTAATACAAGCAACGGGAGCGATAATATCGCGAGGATATGAAAAATGCATTCCTCGCGGTGTAGTCGATGGCTGGGACCGTTGGGAAGGGGCCAAACTTTCGAGACTTCGGTTTCAGAGCCTGAGCGCAATTCCTTCGAACGGGGAGACAGCCGCGGAGGGTGGTACTCGGAGGGTAGCGGAAAACTGGGTAGGTGGTTAAGGGAAAGCGAAGGGGGATCGACGAGGAACTGAGGCTGTACCGTGCCGCACGACACGTCTCGTTCTTCCTCATAATAATATTTAATCCGATCCATTGCATGGTACAGCGGTTCGCTCTTACCCCAACCTTAGAAATCTTTCAAGGTTTTCTACTCCCCGAGTAAAGCCCGTCGCGACGAATTCGTCTCGCGAATCGTGTACCGTCGTCATTAAAGTGTCCGTCAGTGGAAGATTAAATGTTTCCGAACAATAATTAGCAGCTAATGCTAATTAATTCTCCATTAACGATAATTATCGTGGTGTAGTCTTCCATTAGGGTATCGTGGCATTATGGTAATACAGTTCTTCGTAGAGAGCGTCTACGAGAGAGCTTTTAGAAGAATATACGTCCTTTGAGAAAGAAACGAGGGCAGCCTGACGACGTTCTACGCTTGAAATATGAATTACAATGCTTGCATTTCCTTGAGAGACATCGTTGACTGGCCGTTTATACGTTATCAAGAACGAATAGCAAAGAGGAATATTATGTGCTTAGAAGTCTTACTATCTACGTGATGAAAGGGAAGTAATCAGCTTAGAATAATGAATTCTTTCTTAGATATTTTGCTTTTCGATTTTTAACTATTTACTTTATTCGTTTATTTTGTCACTAATGACATTGTATCTCGATAACGACGTTATTGCCGGGTTAAAACTTTAACGCTAGATTTACGGATGTTGATATATCTATTTTTCTGAATTGAGTCAATTTGAATTATATATCAAAATTGAAATTTTTTGCAAAGAAAATATTTCCAAATCGATTGAAATGAAAGATTTATTATTAAAATATCAACCAACCAATATATTATATATAGACTACGGATTTTTATGCAAATTTCGAGTTTCACAAATGCAGGTGAGACAGGAAAACCTATCTAGGGATTTATTGCACTTAATAAATGTTACAACAAATATCATACTTTGGATATTTCAGATATATTTTTATATTATGTTCTTTTTGTATATTTTAGTCGTATTTAATTTGTCATAAATGCATAAAAATCCGCAGTCTAATTATATATGTAGTAATCAAATTTTGAATGAGCCAAATTGGCTCCGTAAATCTAGTGTTAATGATAAGGCAGAGAGTAAAATTTTCAACCTCTACCAGAATTTCTTTAACGTACCTAATATTTAAAATAATGCAGGAAATCTTAATTTTCAAATTCTAAGATCTTGCATATATATATTAGGAACATTAGAAAGTAACGTCGTTTCTCCAGATATTTTGCTCAAAAACTGATTGGCCTTATCGATCCGGCATCGAAAACTTGCACCCTAGGACGAATTGTTCATAACGAGGATGTTACATCATTCATTGGAAATGAAAACTTGTTATAAAATTAGTTTGAATTTAACATAAAGAAATAACATTACTTTTCGGTCTCCCTAATAGTTGTAATAATTAAAAATCAGCGACAAAATTGTATTCCTACTCCAATAACAATTCAAGGATCAAGTGAAAATCATCCGATTTATAAAATATTCCAGTCACGTCATTGGATAATGCAAACGAACAATTTTGTTTTTTTTCCATGGCTTTTATATTTGCAAATTGTGACATTGCCAACGACGTCACATGTGTACGAGGTAACGAATAATTTAAATAGAAAATTCTGTCGTATAAAAAATTTGAGTCTGCACAAGGACGATGCTTTCTCGTATTCGTGCTGTACAATTTTTGCCGTGTTCAAAATTACACGAGGTGACTTTACGGTGAAACATAGGACTGCTTCAATTTCGAACATACGAAGGTAGGAGCAGTGTGGTTTCACGGACCGGTGCTTCCGCTTTGTTTACTGCCTGCTGAATTCTCGGCCAATTATATGAGGTTTGCGATGCGTTTCGAGTTCAGCTTTTGCATCTTTACCGTGACAGAGGCCTCGTTAAATTTCACCTTGACTCTGAAGGAGCTACGTTTGTGGAGCGCACTTCAAAGGAAACGGGGGTAAACGCTGTAACAACGTAGACGGCTAAAAGTATAACTACAATTAGTGCCGGAGAGCAATGGTAGTGTTCTTGAAAATTCAAGTGACGAATTAACAATGTAAAATTCAGAATCGGTGTAATTCTGTTAATACCAAAAGCGCGTTGACAAATTGTCGACTAATGTTACCCTTTTTTTTTGGAATTACTTTCTTTTTTTTTCTTAAAGAAAGAGAAAACCTTTACCTATCTCGTAAAGGAGGGTTGAAATTTTACACTTTAATTGCAATTTACGTTTGGGTTACGGGTGAATCGACGTTTGAAATTAATGGTTTCCTTCGTACGGATACGTAGTGAGACTTTTTTCTCGCTTTTGCGGACAGAAAGAATTTTTGCACCAAACCTCGAAGAGTATCGTTACCCCTGCCGGTTATCCAATTTCGTTTCCAATCCGCGAGAAGTCGAATTTCAAGAAAAGTAGCAGGTGATGCGGAGAGCTTGACAAATTGTCTTGAATGAGATTCGGTGATATAAAGTATATCATCTTGAGAACGGACTTATGGGTATATATTTCAGATTCGACGTCATCACGCCAGGGTATTGTTCTCCGTCTGAACGTAATTTGAAAAATGTTCAATTCCGGGCGAAATGGAACGAGAAATCGGTTGGAAAGATCTTATGGAAAGTTTTGATACGGTTAATTTTAAGAAGTTTTCAAGTGTCTTATTATAAAATTTATTATGTTGCTTTTACAATGGTATACTTGATTTTCATGGATTGTAACTCGCTGTACAAAAGAATTATTTATATTGGAATTGTTCAAATTGAAGAACGAACATAGGGATTTACAATTATTTCTGATGAAATACAAATTTTACATTTTGCTTTTGAATAGAGTGTTCATCTTTTTTTGAGTAGTTGTGAAACATAAAATCATTGGTTTAAAAAGTATTGCACAGAATTCCGTTTAGTTTCGCTATAAACTGACCTGTATAATATATCTGTGAAATCATTTTTCCATTTTGAACATTTCTTTTGCTGATTTGAATTTTGTCCGATAGAGGAAAATTTCCGTCTTCCATTAATTATTTAACATTTTACCTATCGTTTGTAGGAATTATTCACGGCCTGAAAATTCATAGACATGTTTAACATTAACAGAATATATTACTGTTATTGATTGTACCGCTGATATGAGTCTTCCATGTAAAATATTGTAAAATATTACTTATCAGCACTTTTGCATTTCATCAATGTACATAGCAATCTAATACAATTACTGTGCAGAAATGATAAGAAATCTAATCTATTTAATGCAGTCGCCTTCTCTTTATTTCTTCGATGTTAACATTAGAACTACCAAACCAGTAAAAATGGCTTATACACAATTTTTTGCAAAATTTATCTAACTTTATAGAAGAGTTAAAAAATGAATATTCTATGCCCATCTCAAAAAATAGAACTTACTGAATCGTTTTTCAATGTACTTATTTAATTGATCAAGATATGATAGATTTAACGCCGGTAGTTTTAGTGTTAGAGTCCAACTTGAAAACGGATGGCAGAGAACTTAAGAAATTATTAGAAATCCCGGTCAAAATTACTGCTATTACTGTACTTAGAATAAGAAATTAAAAGAAAAATTCCTTCCGTGTGTACAATATTGATATCATACATATAAGCGGAAGCTGTTCGTTCGCATCCTTCCGTTCCTTCGATCCAATTTGCTTCACGGGTGCTCCACGTCCCATAGACTTACGAGTAATAAATAACGATTTCAAACGTCAACCAAGAATTCGCCGCGGTCAAATTGATACCATAGATCAACCTATGGAAAAATGGCCCTGGCGTACCGAGCGGGTTCTCTTTTTCGTTTCAATAAAGCTTTCTCAGACCCTCCTTTTCGTCGGTAAAAGAGACTTTTTGCCGCTTGATCTTGAAAATTGATACCGTCTTGTAAATTTTCCATCGGCAGAATTTTCCCTATATGAATACCCTCGTTACGGAAAACACGAGAAAATTCAATTTGTCACCAATTTATATAATTCTATCAAGATTGTTTGCTTTGCGATTGGTTGATAAAAGTATACACCATTTTGATGATATAAAGAAACGTCAATCGTGTCGAATTTTCTCTACGAATTTTCCTCGTCCTGGTTTGAAAATGATGCACTGCAGAATTGTTCCAATAGTTATTAGAGAAACAATAGCGTACGAATGGTTAATGGTTATACTACATACGGTCAGACGTGTGATCGATGAATGTGAAAACTACGAGGAAATGAGGACACAGATGTGTCGAGTGTAGCCGAATAACGAATAGGAAGAGTAGAGAAGGTAGAACGAAAAAAAAAAAAAAAAATACGGAGAACAATGTGCAAGAGGGGCTGGGTACAATGGAAACTTGCTTTGAGAAAGATCCACATTCATTATCTCAACACATGTAACGACTTATGTAAAAATTATTAATTCACTTTTTCTACTTCTATTTTCAAAGATGATTCATGGGGTCATAGAAAAATGTAACAATAGTCTTTAACTACTTCTAAGTTCATACCGCTACCTTTCTACTAGATGCAACATTTTCTTTTCTTTCTTCGTATCAGATTTTCCGGTTAGCTTGAAGAAGAGTATCAATAAGATAAATTAAAAATAGTACGTTCCCTCATAGGATAATATCAAGATAGGTTCTTTCACAAATGAACATACAAAGTCATATAAAACAATAGCGTTCTGTAAATGTAATCTTTTGTCGTCTCACATCCAGCTGCACAAAACAGATCTTTCTCGTGTAACTAATATTTTGAATATTCCTCGCAACTTGCTCTTACTAGTTAAAAAAGAATAATCAATAATAGAATATTTTCAAAATTATTTTTTTAGCTGACCTAAAATTAAAAAAATAATTTTGACCACAAAGGGTTAAATTCATAGAAACATTTGTTACTTTAGCACCTATCGGAAGATGTCAGTCGCCCGAAAACCTTACTCGACCCAGCTGCTTTTCTCAGTGGCCGTTAGATATTATTTTAGGAAAAGGCCAAGCAGCACGATGCCTCGTGAAATATCGTATCTACCGTACACCCCGGCTTGTATCGTGGTAAAAGTGAATTTGGGAACTCGCCCAAATGTTAGCTCATCGGTTAAATCCATGCACGGGCGAGAGATATTTGATATTGTGGCAGTGGAGGCGGTTGCGGTATAGGCAGCCGTGAGCTGCCAGCGAACCCCTCTGTTTACCATATAGATGACTCGTTAGCGAATGTTAAATTACTGTATTTGCCTAGTGGAGATTTATCATTCATACCGCGGGCCAATCTACCCAGTCGTCGCGATAATAAGTCACCTTCCATTCTCGTCCTCCCTCCCACTTGAAATACGCCTACGGCGTGATGCAGGTGGCAGCCCCTATAATCGATTTATTACCCCGCTGATCCTTCCATCGATTTCTGATTAAAACGTCCCGCTAATGGTACCGTTCTATCCCCAATCGTGTTTACAGGACACTCGAATCGCTGACTTGGGAATCCTCGTACTTGTCGTCACGAAGAGATAGATCGTTGGGCCTAAATGATCCTGGATGGACTGTTGGGCCTGAATGTAGATGGATCGTTGTATGGGAAGAATTCTAGATTGGATGATAATGTTAGTTTCTTGTTTAGATAGAAATTACTTTGCTTTGTAGAAAACCTGTTGTAGAAAGTTTCTGAAGTGAGTGATAAGGACCTTTAGGAAGTGGGACTAGTTAGGGGTCTTACGACCACCGGTTACGTTTTGTGAAATGAATCGCCGAATGCGTATCCGAACGATTGCTTCCGGTGGTTAGCTCAGTGGGAGATTTTTCGGGTGAGTAATTGTTAAAATTTTATGTAGAACTGACTTGATTACTATTTGTTTATACACTATATACAAGGTGTGTGATTCTACAAAAGTATGTTACTTCGCGTCTGAGAGATAGACTTGTCGATTGCTCGAGATAATCGGAACGCGGGTGAATTTTCGTGTTAACTTGTTCCGATTTTCG
This sequence comes from Cerceris rybyensis, assembly GCA_910591515.1. Taxonomy (NCBI): domain Eukaryota; kingdom Metazoa; phylum Arthropoda; class Insecta; order Hymenoptera; family Crabronidae; genus Cerceris; species Cerceris rybyensis. Next base: position 36,133,899 of record OU342789.1, read on the forward strand.
AGAGAATTCATGGTTTTTCGTGGAGCTTGCATTTTTAAAGCTACGGCTTTCCCTCCCCTAACATCCTTGGGGGTGTATTCGTTAGAGGAAGGCCCCGACCCAACCACTTATAGGGATGTAGGTGGAACTTTGATTTTGGTAAGACGCTACGCATTCATTGGTAACAAATTTGAGGGCTGGTGGGGTGGAAGTCGAATGCTCTATGAGTGATAAGGCCACTCTCTTAGAACGAACCAGTGGAATTTCACTGGTTCGCCAGTGGAAATTCACTTGTTTACCAATGACACTCACTGGTTCCGTCAGTGATCTCGGCGGCCATCAAAGTTCACTGGTTTACCAGTGAATCTCATTCGTCAGTATATTCAAAAATAAAACACGGCACATGGCAATGCGGCAGCGGACGCAAATTTCACTGGTTTGCCAGTGAGATTTGTATTCACTGGTTGAACGAGTGAAATCTCACTGGTTCGATCTAAGAGAGCAGGTAATAAAGCCGAACGCTGGTTCTTGGGACTTTTACGATGCACAGCTGTTGAGGACCTGGAAGTTAAGAAATTTGCAAGGCCCAGATGTTTTAAACTCACGGTAGAGTGTTCCGTTAAACACGTGGGCCCTTTTCTTGATCTTCCAGAAAAACGGTGAAAAAGATCTGAGATTGTGAATATTCAAAAGACAACTGTGCACGTCGTCCACATCGTAAAGTTGCTGGTTCTACTTAATCTTAGATACCGTTGCTTTGCGACGGGACAAGGGGTAAATACTCTATATGTATAATGTTCGGCATAAGTGATCAGTCATAAGATGTATAATATTTCTGATATTTTTCCTTACTAGTAGGTCGAGTCATAAGTATGATACTTCCGTCTTTTTATAAGACATTTATTTTGCCCTCATTGAATAACAAAATTATATTAATTTATTATGAATTCTCCGTTATTACGTATAATTTCCTCCCATCTTCCTGACAGTTTATTAATCTCTTCCTTGTAAAATGTGATTGGTTTGGACTGGAAGAAGTTTTCGACGGCCTGTCTGACTTGTCCTTCGGAATTGAATGTTTTTCCATTCAAAAATTTTTGTAACGAACAGAAAAGGTGGTAATCTGTTGGGGCAAGGTCCGGGGAGTAAGGTGGGTGTGGTAAAACAGACCATCCAAGCTGAAGAATTTTTTCTTGAGCCACCCTTGCCGTATGTGGTCGCCCATTGTCGTGTTTTGCAAGTTTCTTCCAGTCCAAACCAACCACATTTTACAAGGAAAGGATTGATAAACTGCCAGGAAGATAATAAATTAATATAATTTTATTATTTAATGAGAGCAAAATAAATGTCTCACAAAAGGACGGAAGTTACTTATGACTCGACCTAATATTATACAGTGTTTGTGACATTTGAGATAACAGAAGAGAACAAAGAAAAGAGAAAAGAAATTTTTAATATGATTGAATGCTTATATCTGAACTTGAAAAAATGACGATTTGTAGTACACTGTCTGGGGTAGAATCTAATCGGTTCTATTTCCTACTTTCAACAGGAAGATATCCGTTTCATAACGTTTAATTACACGTTGTATGCCACTGGTATTTTGTTAGCTTCGTCATTTCTATTGAAGAGAATCTTTTTCTATTGAAATCACATTTTTATAAAGCAGAAACTCTAAAGATGCTGATACACGGACATTAAGCAGAACTTTATCCTTCTAACGCTAATATTTAAATATTAAATGTGTCAGAAAATTCATAAATATTGAAATTTAAATGTTACATGAAATTTCATTGAATTCAATAGCGCCGCTCACCGATGACCCCCCGATATTAATAATTTATTGAAACACGTCCTTGCCTGAGCTTCTTCATACCACAGATTTTGTATGGCATTGAAAATTATACCTAAAAAATTTTTCTTCTTAACAATTTCAAAGGCATAACATTCTCACTCCGGAATATTTTAATATCAGAAAAATCTCTACGTCGTAAAATAAAAACTCTGGGTAAACACATTCAAAAAATAATTTTATATACCAAAACATCGCGTATTCTTTTAAATAATTTTTGCAATACATATTTTCCCATATTTTCGAATATTCGGTTCAATAGAGTTGTTGAACAAGTAGGTCTGCTTTTGCTCCTTTTCATCATTCAGCTAACGCTAAGGTCGCGAGTGTGACAGAGATAGGTGCGTAGAGCAAGTTACTGAATGCTGCCTGGGTTGGAATTTAATTTTCCGGTCTCATTATGAAGAACTTATATCGCCTAAAGGTCTGTACCATCGCTTCTCTGCCGTCGTCGTTGCATTATTATCTCCAGGCAACGAACTGTGAATGGCAGTGCAAAAGCGCGGGCAAAGTGCGTGAACGCGGGGACGCGTACTAAAAAAACTACGTCATGGAATGGTTTCGAATGTTTATCATGTCACGTATGTCCTCTTGGAAAACTTCAAGAAACGGAGACACGTTTCTCTTAGGAGCAGGAATGATATTCTAGAGCCCTTAACAGTCTTGACCTCTTTTCGCGTGTACGTTTAATGCAGCGTCGAATTCAAGGAAACTCGAAGTACCTCGCAGGAGAGGAAGACGAAACGGTGGGTGTTCAACGTTAACAATTAACACGTTAACGTTTCTGTAATTATTCGAGCTTTTACAGTTCGGACGTATTTACATAAAATTACGTGATCTTTCGAAATTAGATAAAAGAGAATGAAGTTGTATTGAGTGAATTAAAAGTGATGCTGGGTATGCAAATTTGAAGGGGATGGAAATATAGTTATTGAGACGGACGTTATAGATAAATTAAAATGATTTAATATTTTAAGGAGAATTAGAAGGACGATAACAGTAAATTTAATTGCAAGGAATTAGTAGAGTTGAATTTCGTTATCTTGAGAGAAAGAAAAAATTATCGAATTATTTTGATTTGATTGTATTTGAAATTCAAAGTATGTTCGCCCGCTTTTGCATTTTTGGTTTTGATTATCGTAAATAGATTGGTAAGAATACAGAATTTTTTAAATTTGAAAAATTTTAGAATTTTGAAATAGATTCCACCGTAATGATACGTAGGAGTTGTAAAACCGGGTCAACTATTTGGAAGAGATTTCAAAATCTCCTTTATCGTCATACATTCCCATAAGGTAAGCCAAGTCCTTATAGCAGCATTCTTCCCATGAACTCCTCAAGTTCCGCTCATTTCATTTTATAGGTTTTAAACTGTCGTTTCTTTCAGAGTTCAACAAATTTCAAACGTAAAATTTAGTAAAATATCTATATAAATTTCGAAAAAAAAAATTAGTTTAACAATGAGTATCAACTTAGAATTCTCCAGGAAACCAGGAAGATAATGATAGAACAGGTTTTATCGAATCGTCAACGAAGGACGAAGAAGAAGCCTTCGAAGACTTCTCCTCGGAAGCGGAAAACAAAGCAACCGAGGGACGAGAGGCAAATCATTGCGGGATTAAAAAATCACGGTGATTAACGCAGGATGTAATTACTTCGCAAAGTAGAAACGTGAGCACCTCTCTTTCTTCGTATTCACCATAAAAAATAATGGAGCCGGCTTCCACTCACAATTTGAATGCCGGTATGAATGGGCACTTACGCCAGCTTCGAGTACGGCGCCGGGAGATAAAAAGATATTCACGTTGCCAGCTCGAATTTCTCATCCTCCGATTTTATTTCTTTTTTTCTAATTATTCTTCCCAAAAAGAAGAACACAAATTCAGACACAGGAGAAATTCGAGCTCTAATATAAAAAGGCACGCCCTTCGTCTCTCGATTTCATCAACCTTTTTCGTTTTTTTCGATGGGAAAATTCTGAGTCATCGAGAATGACTAATATTGCTCACTTTTGCCATTGGTTTTATTGAGGAGAAAAATTTGTGATTATTATAATTGTCATTGTTTCTGTTATTTTGAAATATGGTACAGACTGTGGTATGCTGGGATATGATTTAACCTTAGATCACTAACCTTCGTCGATGCGACGAGACGGATTTAATAAGTATGCCATATTAGTTAACGTTATCGTAATAAATAAATACCTATCTTTAATAATAGAAAAAACATGTTTGAATTTTATTTAAATAATACCCTTTAACCACTTTTGTAAACACCGTAGTCGAAGAGACGAAGGTTAGTGTTAAGCGTCGAAAAATAAGGCTAGTGATCTAGGGTTAAATCAGTTGGGCAACTATAGCTCTTGTTGTTGCACACTTCATTCTTAACTAGAATTTACATGTAGCGGTTGTCTTATTACACAAAGGTTTTACAAGTTTCATACGAACAATATTAACCCCTTGACGTACAACAACGAGTGACGCCATAAATGAAGTAAGCAATATTGACATTTTTGAAAAATTGTTACATTAGAAATATCAATGGGTCACGATGCGATTAAATTATTTCTGTGCTGTTTAATATTGCGCTTACTAATATGCAACATTAGAAATCAGACATAGATTGTTATTTCGACAATTAATTCTAAGTTATTACGCATTTAGGCACAAAAGAAATGGTACGATAAGGGGTTAACGTTATCAAGTATAGTTAGTTTATTGGACAAATTCTCAAGTATCATTCATAAGAATTAAATCACGGTGTTTTTCAACACCCTCAAGTTGCGTGACATCCATTTTGCATAGGTAGAAAATTCATTTTCCCCTCTTCACTCCTTCCATTTCAACATATTCAACCCTCACATCTAAGGATAGAAGATAAACTGCTTCCAATATCACTTGATCTATTGTAATACAGCAAAAAAAAAACACAAAGTGATGAATCTGTGAAAAACAATGCTCACTTCCGTCAAGAATCTTAACACTTTCGTGTACCAAGAAAAAAGGAAACTGCACGATCTCATTAAGGAAATTTCAATCGTCAGTTATCCAGAAGCTTTAAAGCGAATCTTTGGAAAGTTTGTCGGTGTGTCGAGCGTTCAACTTGGTTTGTTGGTCCAGAACGAGGAGAGAAAAGGATTACTTAAGGATTCCATAAGAAGAGAGACCGTAGAAGCGTGCACGTAGAGGAACGTTCTCCGGGACACGTCTCTTCAAACCTGCTTCAGTCCTTCCGCCGTCTCGTCCTATTTCTCTCTTGTTCTCTTCCTTAGATGCGGTAAACAAAGCTCTAATGAAACTTCTAACGAGTCAAATCTTATTATCATTCAGAGTAGAACGAGCAAGCGAGCGAGTGAACGGAAGAGTAGGTATCAGGAGGTGGAGGAGAAGCCGGCTGCGGGGAAGGTTAGGTTCGTTCGGTTTGAGGAGTAGGTAAGTAAGTTTAGTTACTTCGCGTGCATAAACACACGCCATTACTTGGAATAACAGCAGACCCGGTTTGGCTCGAGTGCTTTCAGCCAGCCTCGTAGAAATACTTCGAGGAACCTCTTCCATCGCCGAAAGCTACTTCGTCTTTTCGCCTTAATGTCTTCATCGAGTTATCAATCGCTGATGTTACAACGCTCGGTACCGGTTCGAATTATATTCCTCAGCAGGCTTAAAAGCCGAATTGCTTACCGTTTTTACGTTGTAATGATCTTTGTAAGCGAGATGTGGCCCAACATTGATGCTGATATGACGATAGACATTCGAAGCTCGTAATTTGTCAGTTTCGAAGTACATACAGTCTGTATCATAAGAGCGTGGACGCGATATTTGTGAAATCTGATATGAATTTGTTAAAGACTGTGCTGGTCTAAATATACAAAGTTTTCTCTAATAGGCAATAGGCCCAATTCTTTTAGTATCGTTTCTATCTCTGAGAAATTCAGTTCATTTCGAAATGAGTGCCGTGTACGCTAAACGATTCGAAGCGGTCTTTTTGTGCCATCACCCGAAAGGTGCAAAAATGACTGTTAGAGATGCAGCAAAATATCTGCATAAATCTCGCGCATTCGTAAATAAGTGGGTGCAACGGTATAAAGACACAAATTGTGTCGATGATCTCCCTGGTCGAGGTTCGAAACGGGAAGATAAAGCGATTTTACACCTTTTTTCGAAAAATCCGATGCTTTCCTTACATAAAGCGCAAACAATTTTAACTAAAAAGAGCATAGATATAGGTATATTAAAAAGGTATATTATAAAATTACTAATATAGGTATATTTGTATCGAAGCCGTCTTTGTACGGAATGGAAAACATAGAACGGTATTAATGTGTTGGATTGACCATCTCAGTCCCCCGATGCCAATCCAATCGAAAACGTTTGGTCTGTTATGAAGTACAAACTCCGAAAAAAGCATATTTTCAAAATGAAAACTCTAGTTCGTCGAATTCGAGAGATATGGAAGTCTTTTCCTGTCTCTTATGCTGAAAAGTTGGCTGAAAGCATGCCGAGACGTTGTCAAACGATAATCGCTAATGGTGGAGATTGGACATTTTATTAAGGAAGTGCGTATCAATTTTTTAGATGTACTTTCGATTTATATGATATTTTTTATAAAAAAGTTTTATTCACACAGAGATATCGCGTCCCCGCTCTTGTGACGCAGACTGTAGTTTAATGCATCATAAGACTATTACAACTTTAATTGGTTTTAGCAGAATTCTGAACCCGATTGCTGCTCAAAATATGGAGCGTTATGTAAGCTTTGGAATTCTTCAAAGTCTTGAAAAGATTGGTAGTTTTAACACATAGCCGACTGAATGGAGAGATCTCCCCGTTTCGAAGAAAGACAGTTGATCGAACGGGGAGATCTCCCATTGCTACCTTACGAATTCGCCTTACTGCTGAAATATGCACGGTATGCAGCATGCAGTTTTTTTTTTTCTTGGTGATCGGCTAAGTGTTAATTGTCATTTTTTTGATGTGTTGCATTCAAAATTTTTAATTGAATTGATACATTTGTTTCGCTTGGGATTTAATGTTTTAAATGAGTCTGCTGTTAACACATTGTACGCCGGCTAAATATCTGCTATCAAATTTATTATATTTGATAACGTTACTATTTAAATCAATATAATTTTAAACACATTAAGTAATGCACAATTTAAAGGGAATAATATTGCCTTCTGTGTCCACTTTACCGTTTTCCTCGAGATAAAATATTATGACTCATACTGATCGGTAAAATCCTAAAATCATATATGTATTTTAAATCCTGCATTATCGCGGGACCGACGTACAATATGTTAAAGAGGCTTCGAGATAAATACCAAGCAGAAAAAACTCCTAAATGCGGTAAAAATTTGAAAATGAACCCGTAGCTGCAAGAGAACCATTAAGTCCACAGTAATCTTCAGGATTATTGTGTTACTGCATCTATTAATAGTTTTATTAGGTTCATACTTTTCACATTTTTTCTAACCTTTTATTTCAACGGTGCTGTGTAAAGTAAAATAATTATAGTATTTGCCAAATAACTGCTGTGTTAGTCACCCAATAGTTATAAAAAAAGCCCTTAAGACTTTTGAAGTTTGCAGCACCAACAAAGTTACCCACCGTAAAATATCAAACAATGTTTAATGTTTAAAAATTTCCACACATATTCGAACAAAATAATACCCCTCTATAATTCATGACTATCTACAACTAAGAATCAGCGCCTCTCCGTAATTAGCAGAACCATAATAATTTTAGCCTGCTAAATGTTAACATTTATTTACCGTTGTCTATCCATAATTCAGATTTCAACTTCACGGAAACGGGACGTACATACTTTTCCAAGAAACGTAATTATGAAATGCCTTTGTCTTTTGATATAGAGAATGCTTCGAGAACAACAATAGAGTGGAAAGTACAGAGGACGCAGAATTCGCGACACAGAAAGAGAGGTCGACGAAGAGACGATGAAAGAGGATAGCCCGGGTGGACGGAGGCGAATTCGGATTATCCTCAATTGATTAAATACCAAACGGCAGCGGGGCCTTCCTAAAAAAGGGATTCTCGATCTACTGAGAGTTCTCTCGGGAAAAGATGTATTAATTAATTTCATCAGCGTTGTTTGAGAATTGCGAGAGAAAGATAATTATTAGATCCACTCGGTTCTCTCCAATTTGGTTGCTTGATTATATATTACACTTTGGACAAAGAAAAATGGAATCAATATACATAGAAAGAAAGAAATTTAGTAAAATCAATTGGTTAATTAACATTATATGTATAGGATTTTTTCTTTTAGTAACGCAAAGTGGCGGGAGCGTAAAGGGGGGTTTAACCACTTAGATTAACTGTATTAATAAACTATATTTAATAAAAATAATATTTAAAAGAAGATACAAATAGAACTGGAATAAAGTAATTATAGATACGTCTAAAAAAATATACGTCCTAAAATTCTCGTCTTAAAACACTCGTCTTATCTCTTTCACCGATCTCTACGCACTTTTTGAAACTTCGTCCTCCCTAAGCATCGTCAACTCATTCGCACACTCACTCACCCAATGCAAACGCACATACACACTTCTTAGAACGTCGTCAAAAACGGTTCCTACATATGTTTTGTAAGATAGATCTCGAAAACGACAAGAAAAACAGAGACTTTAGTTTTTTGAAAAAATTAAGGACCATTCGTTCTAATTCTTTTGGTTGACTCAGTGCTAAATGTTGTTTATCACAACATACAATATTTTGGAAAGAGGCATGGACGAGAGGATACCGTTTATTTTGCCATTTTTCTCCCATGATATCGATGTAAAACGAGTTCTTTTGTTCGTGGCTCTAAATTATTCCCCAAACTCGAGCACTCAGACAGCCGTAGCATGTGATTACAAGCTAGGGATCTCACATTTTCTTTTTTATATTGCATGCAAGACAATGACGCTGTCGTGGTGCCATTGTTTGTACTTGTAATCGAGCCTGGGGCACGCCAGTCTGGATTAATCTACCACGATTTCGGAAATTCCTCCTTCTGTCTCTTCTCCCGTCAGTTTGATTCCTCGTTCTTCTTGCAATTCTATCGCTGAGATGTTAACTTTTACGTATTACCAATTTTACACTTTCCAAGTGTACATGATTTATTGTTACATAGGCAATTCACTTTTCTTTCAACCGATGTGGGTACAATTCTGAAGTTTTGATTCCTGTCTGCGTATAATTAATCTGCAATTATATATAAAAATGCAAAGTAAAGATGTATAGAACAATGAGATTGATTTTTTTTGCAATTCTTTCAATGATGCACCGTGTCCGAAGGGACAATGAAAGTAGGATGAGTGTAGGTTCAAATACAGAATGTTTATTTATTTATAAAGTGATAAATTTTTTTGAGTTATTAATGTAACGTGTTAGCATCATTTAAAAGCTTTTCAGGGGAAATGATCGATTATTGGGTCTTTACAGAGCTTGACAAATATTAACGCGTTGATTGCCATGGGGGTCACCGGTGACCGGCGCTATTTAATTCAATGAAATTTTAAATGACTTTTTTATTGTAATAATTACGAATTTTCTAACACATTCAGTATTTGAATACTGGTATGCAAAAGATAAAATCCAGCTGAATACATATCTATTTGAATCTTTAAAGTTTCTGTTGTACAAAGATGAGATTTTAATAGGAAAAGTATCACTTCAGTAGAAATGATCAAACAAGCGAAACATCAGTGGCGCTCAATGTGTTAAGGTACTTCTAGGCACTTATCATTTTTCGATAGATTTCCTTAAAATTTTGAAAATATATTCTTCATGATATTTTATAATTATGGAAAAAAATATTTGCTGAGTCCGTAAAATCTTTTTTTATTTTTCTAATGGAAAAACGAGTCGATGGATTCTAATAAAAAATTAGCAATGTATTGTTTTATGCTTTTGGAATATTATTGAATTTTTTCATAATCTTTTAATTCATAGTTATAGAGAAAGATGTTTTTTAATGTGTAAAAAGTGAATGAAATGACCTCTGTGAAGTTAGCCCCTGCATTAAGTCTTACGAATTTTTTTTCATTTCTAATGAAAAAAGAAACTTTTAGTTCTGAATCTAGCTAGAACTACCTTTATGGCTGAGGGACTGACGATCAGCCTCGCAGTAGAAAGTCCTTGGTATTGGTCAGACACAGGGAGATATACAATTAACGCTGCTGTGATACGGATTTTTTAGAATGCTTATTATTTTACATTTCAGCGTTAATTGCAATGGCCAATTGGCTACTTCATGAAGATAGTGTTTTAAACAGTATATCAGCTTATCGTTTTTTAATATACTTACCGGGCTGTAAATTTTCCTTTGTCTAGAGATTGAAAATTGTCTAGAGATTACTTGTGCTTAGCATCAATTAAGAAATGTTGATTAAAAAATATATATTTTTTGCTGTAGACTGTACTTTTACACAGAACAAATAAGAAATTAATACCTTTCAAACTTTGATTTGCAAATACAATAAGAACACTTTCAGTCAACGTCGTTTCCGAAAACTTCGTTTCTTCAATTTCGAATGGTAATCTGTCGAAACTTTGTCGCCGGTATGTGCATACGTTCGTGTATTTTCATCGGGACGAGATCTGGGTTAACTTTGAAAGTTACAATGAATCAAAGTACAAAGATCCGGTAGGGTAGGGAAGACCCTCTGGTTTCATCGTTTCCCGTTTCACTTGGCTCCCTCTCCTCTTTCCGATCTCGTCTTTCTTCACTCGTCCCCGTGACTGCCAGAGAATCACTATTGAAAAGTTACTTTACAAATTAGAGTAAATGAAATTAAAAAAACTTTCCGCCTTGCAGCATGAATTTCCGAGGAAGTTTGCCGGCAGAAGAGTGCTCGTGCGTCCGACCGTGTTCCACGTATAATGAGAAGAGAGAACTATTTCCTTTCTTTCCTCGTTCTCTTCCCTCTTCGACAACTTAAGGCCCTTTTCCTTCTTTGATTATGATCAGCGTCATTACAAGAATAAAGTTCCATTGAGGTTGACGCTAGAATTAAATTCGCCCAATTTCATCGATGATATCTTATTGTGGGATTGAATGCATGAGTGCGATAATCAAGCGTGTTTGCATGTGTGTCGGTGTGGACGCGTATCTGTGTGAATGTTTCGATCTCTCGAACGTTCGTCGTCGGCGCTTTTGACGAGTCTCAAATGTTTTCGTTGACGGCGATGCGTTCGAGAGTAGGGATGGCGATTCTTTCGGAAAAAGATCGATTTTTAAATCGATTCGAATCGTAACCTGATGAATCGAATCACAAAAAATCGAGGTCTAAAAGATCGATTTTTTTCAAGTTTGCATTTACAATGTAAATATAATTCCATTTTATAAAAAAGAAGAAAGATACATAATAAACGATATCTTATCAGTAAAATCAGGGATTTTTGTAGTTCAGGGAATTCGATAATAACAATTATTTTTATTACCATATTAAAGTATTAGATCAGGTATAAAAGAAGACATTTATTTTGCTAATCACAGTATATATATTACGACAGTCAGTCACTCAAGGCATACATAAAGAAATGAATGACTCAATATCAATCAACAAATACAAAAAGTCAAAGATTACAAACGTAACTTCTTTTAATTAAAGAGAGGCGAAGGAAACTAAGCACACAGCCATCTCGCGATTTTTTAAGTAATTAACCCTCTAACCGGTAACACCGTAATATTACGGGTACATTCAACTAATTGTAAATAATTTTATGGTTTTTACCAAAACAGAAAAAATCGAATGTCGATTTTCAAGGGTGAAATATCGATTCACTGAATCGATTCAGTACTACATATCGATTTAAAAAATCGATTTCTTTGGCCCGAGAAATCGATTCTTCGATTAATCGATCTCAGATCGCCATCCCTATTCGAGAGAAAGAAGTCAGTGTTACAGCGTTTCTTGAGCCACAAAGGTTGGCGTGCGTTTTTTAGCTGCAGAAGTCAGCGTGCGGATTGCGAAATGCGAATTGTTAACTTGTGTGACTAATATTAAATATATTCTTTCTTTTCATTTTCCTGACTACGATTCCTCTATCAAGAACCTATTTTCCTTTTCATTTTCCCTTTCTATCTCCTTTCCTTCCTTCTTTATTAATAAAATCCTACATTATTGTTAGCATAAAATATTGACGATTACTTCCTGTTAAGGATACAGCTCTGCTGTAATTTGAAATGATTATATGTTAATTTGTGTTTCGTTAGATATTGATTCCCTGTTGTTAGAAATTATAATATGGGAAAAAACTCGCTACTATTGAATTCTGCTATATTTAATTAATAAATTGTGTTATGTGTTCATGGAAGTTTATTTCCATTTTCAACATTTCCTAACGACTGACGGATGAAAGAAATGCTACGTGATGGAACCAGATACGGAATATTTTAGTTAAATTAAATTAACAAAAGTAACAACCATATAGTGAACGAAAAAATAAAATATCTTTAAACGTATTTTTAAGTTATTAAATGGGGATACTATGATTTCCCCCTAATTTTCACATTTCGTGTTTCAACGTTTTGAACTTTCTCCATAACAGTTTAAAAATGTTTCCTGCTTACGTGTATTTCATTATACCTTAATCAGATTATAATACAGTCACGTTTTCCTCCAAATTTTCATCCCCTAGACAGGTGATTAGTCGTGATTAGTAATGAAATGATTAAACGAGCGTTTCTTGAAATAATTTCAAACTTGGCTTTAACTGGTATGGTTATTTCAGCTCTCTTATTAACAAAATATCCATCTAGTTGCTATTCGTTATTTTCTCTAACTCTTGATTCCCAGTTCTCTTGACACGCTGAATGTCACCGGTATTTCGCTAATTTCCACTAAACTGAAATTTGTTCTATTAAAATCACATCATTATAAAGCAGAAACTTTAAAGACAGAGATAAATATATATTCAGTAGAAGTTTACGTCTTTTAACGCCAATATTTAAATATTGAACGTATTAGAAAATTCTTAAATATTGCAATTTAAAAGTTGTATGAAATTTAACTAAATTCAATGGCGCCAGTCACCGATGACCCCCCTCACAGTCAACGTGTTAACCTCTTGCCCTACGACTTCTTTAATGGCTACCACTACAATGATTCAGAATTAAATTACAAAAAAAATTGAATAGTAATTCTTGACATATCGTACCATTTCGCATAATATTAATATCATCGATATAATTCTGTTGCGTCACGCACCAATAATATTTTCAATTTTATAGGTTTTATAAAATTTTAAAATTATTCCATTTCATTTACCGCTCTAGTAGGGACACACGTTATTGTGGGCTAAGGAGTTAACACTATTTCTACCACGATTTTCTGTATACCTATTTCGACCAAAAGGTGTTTTTTGACATCTTTTCATTTGAATGCAAATAATTGCCAAAACTGTTGAGATTTCAAATTATCAGTTAAATTTAGATAATTTGGGGAATATATTTATTGATACATTGATGTGTAGTTATTAGAAATTATTTAATCAGCTTGCAAATTCTAGCAGTGGTGTGCAGCTAATTGTAAAGTCACTGCAGCCGTGTGCGCTAAAATGTAACATGGCGGGAAATAAGCGAATATCAAAGTTATGCCGCAACTCCTGTATTTTCTGTTAAAACTGAAATTGAGATTCTCAAATCTGATTGTAATTGATATGATGCTGCAAAATGGTGTTAATATTTATATGTAAAATGGTTTAAAATTAATCACTGTCATGAAATCCTTAAAGTGTCAAAAGACACCTCATGGTAGAAATAAGTATACCATATGCACATTTTTAGATCTAGGATGTGCTGGTAGAAAATGATATTGCTGAATTAATTTAAGAACTACTGTAGGAAAAGTCAAAAAATTAATTGCGGAGAAATGATTCAACTTAGAGAATAATTTTAAGTTAAAATTTGGACGGTGTCTTTTGACACCTCTTGGTAGAAATAGTGTTAATACAGTAAAGTCTCAAATAACGGGACTTACAAATGGTACCTGATACATTATCTCGCAATATTATTTATGATTCATGGGAGTATCGTCTCACGATCTTCAATTTCATCTCACACCCCAACTTTATTTGTGTCTCTCAGAAGCAAAGTCATTTCGCCCGATAACGGCGATTAAGAGCGTACTGTCTGGAACATTTGGAGAAAGAAAATTCATTTATCTCCGGCCAAAAATATCGGTGATTGCCGTCACTCCGATATCGGGCTTATCGAGTTGATGCCTAGGAGGAACTGAACTGCCGGGGGCGCTTGACTTTTTAATTACGTGTCATAAATTGGCCGACACGCTCGGCCCGTTTCAGGACACTCTATTTTCTGGCTGACCGCAGGTTCGATCTACCACCTTCGTGCTTTGAGATGAGCTTCACGCCGGTTCCTTCGTAAATTGTCTCGCTTGATAAATCGATCGGGCAACGGGGTGCCCGTAGACGTGCGTGTTACGCCGGGAACGCGGGAACTACCGTAACTTCAAGGATGAGAGGAAAGATTGCTAGAAAATGTATTTATAGAGAAGATTGCCAACGTTTTGAATTTTTTTGGGATACGGCGACAATAGGTGCTTGTTTGTGGATACGCTAGAAAAATATGGAAATTCTAATGGTAGCAATTTTTTTCGCAATTATTTAATTGAGCTTGGTATTGATTAGTTATATTAATTTGTAGGGAGAGTCGAATTTCTGTATGCAAGAAAGATTTATGACACTTTGATTTTAATGCTTATATTTAGTGGGTACTCTAATGGTTATAAAGATGAAAAAGTTCTAATTAAAATATGGTTTAAAGTTATGGAATCTTTTTATGTATAATTTTATTATTATTATTATTATTACTATTATTATTATTATTATTATTATTATTAATGGGAATTAACCCTTTGGTATAAAAGTTTGGTACAATTTGATAACAAATTTATAGGTAATAAGTGATCATACTTAAAATTAAAATTAAAACTAAAATTAATGGTAATGCAATACTAGTGTTAGTATAATAGTGTTTAGAAGCAATACCTTGTAATCAATTTATTAATTTTCTGCTGTGATGAAAGCGAAGAAATGTGATATTCTTCCAAGGAGCTTGCACTGTAAGGAGCGCTTATTACTGTTTTAAATTAATTTCTTTGTCAGGAGCAGTGTTAATGCTGGCATCTAACAAAAATGTAATCACAAGTTACATTAATATTGTGGGCAACAACAATATAAATAAAAACTATTTCTAACTCCAACGGAAGTTTACGCAACTTCAGGCGCGTGTAACTTACTCGCATTTGCGGCAAGTAGAATATGCATTTTAACGTCAGACACTTACCTCTGTAATGTCTTACATACTGCAGAGAGTTCTATTAGTCCATTATATTTGCACTAATTCGTTTATGTCACGGAAAACATCCGATTAAAGATTATCCCTATTAACAATGAATTCTATATACTTATTAACGTCATATAAATGTAACAAATAACAAGAATGAAGTGGAGACACTGATTCCTGAATACATTCGTTCGCATGTTACAAAAAAATACAAAATAACCGTAACAGTTAAATACAAAAACTGCAGAAGAATTTGTCGAATAAACAGATAAGACTAGTGATTTTTACCGCGTCGGTAAATCTAATGTTAACACTGGATTTATGGCCGCTATATCTCGTGTATTTAAGTATATTAAATAAGTACTTTGAAAAAAGATAGATGAAACGACAAAAGTACCATTAGTTAAGTAATTTGTTTATTATAAGATATAAGTGAATTATCTGCTGTAATCCTTCTCTATAAATCTGAGAAATATTTTTGAAAATGTGGCAACCCGTCAATTAAACAGCTGCCGTAGAACTTGTATTAATGAGACAAATTTGTTACTACTTTTAGGTTTTCTATTCTCTCATGAAAAAAGAAAACTATGTAGTATCCTACACCACTAATAAAAAATTGCCAAAAAGAAATTGTCCGCAAAAATGATTAACCCCATAAAACACGTATCCAGAACCAAAGAACACGTTGTTCAATGGTGGTCATAGCCACTTGTACCTACCGTCTACCATACCCGATTCTGATATCTGTGGCGAAGCAGCCGAAATGTTCCATCCGATGATTCATGGGTTTTGTTCCGGAAAATAAGTGGTGCTCGACCGCGTGCTTCGGCGTTACCACGACCATCCAGGGGGTGAGAAAGGGTACGGGAAAGGTACCTGCGGTTAGGAGAAACTTCGTTGCACGATTGACAAATCCGAGAACTCATATGCAATAAATCGCCCTCGAGCGACTGTCTCCGCGAGTTTTTTGTATTTATGACCGGCGGAGATGCAGCGTGCGGGATGGCCCGCAAAGAGAAGGGAGTGAAAATAGGTGGAGGCGACGACGGTGATGGCAATGGCGGTGCTGGTGGAGGCAAGAAGGTTGCCAACTTTTCCCATGCATCGATATGAATATAAATAACCAAGGACCGGCCACGAAGGGGAGTCCCTCCACCTCTGCGCCCTTGCCAATCTGTTCGACGGTCCTCCTCTCTAACGTTATATATGGTTACACCTATATTCGATTCTTCGTACCCTATAAGATGATTATGGAGTGCGGTGTTTGTAATGGGCTCCCTTTCTCTTGTCATTCGTCTTAAGAAAGTTGTTTGTTGATGGAGTATTCGATGCTTTTGTGCAGTAATTAGATAATTACAACGTTTAATGCTTTTATGCTTTTTGTAATAGTGTTATACATTTTGTACGAGACTATATATTTTGAATGTTTCTTTATCAGGCATAATGGACGTTTAGAATGTATTGTTATGAAATTTATGACATGCTGATAGAATTGTTTTCTTTGCGTAACTACTGATAGTAAAGGCTATTGTTTAGTATAATCTGTAACAGGTACTTTGGAATGTTTTTACATAATAGCTAATAATGTTTTACATCAGTGCTGTGTACGCAACGTTATCAGTAAAGTATGCTCATAATTATTTGAATGGTGCTTTTTGTTTCGACAAAGTTATCGTTCCATTCGTTTCATTGTCAGTAGAATTTATCCTATGTTGGCACTTTGCATTACAATTTTCAGACTGTACAAAATGTTTTGGTATTAAATGAACTTTAACTAAAAATTACGATTTTTTTTATCTAATGTTTTCAGTGGCTGATAATGAATTTTGCATTTTGTTCGAGGCATTTCAATTATATAAAATTATTCTTTCTTATATACATTTATATCCTTTATTTCTAACCGCATGATACAGCGCCTGCAGAATCTGTCCAGTCTTCTCCACAAAGCAAAACAGATTTTTCCCATGTAAAATGGTTGTTGTGCGATTCATCGATACAAATCGGTTCAGCGCGCATCAGTTTGCGTCTGTACTCTGAAAGACGCGCTAGAAGAAAAGGGAGCTCGAAGAAACAATGGAAATGAGTTTTCTGCAGGGTAACTCGGAGAATTTTAAGGCTTGCAAACGAGGCTCCAGGCGAAGGAGGGCTGATATCTACTGGGTGTAATTGTCATTCGTATCTTATTCCGAGCAGCCACGACGCAAAGGACGAAGAGGAGCGGAGAAGCATAGAGAGGAGAGAAGAGAGAAAGTCTAACAGAAGAGAGAGATAGAAAGAGTAAAGGAGACCAAGAGAGAGATTGAGAGAGAGAGAGAAAGAGAGAGAACACTAAAACGAGACAGTAGCTCTAGGTATCGTAGCTCGGAAGCAAACACCGTCTCGCTACAATGAAACGCAATTTCCTGCTGTTGGTGCCGAGACTGAGCTAGTCGTCTCATTCGTCTTGGCTAAAAGCTTCACTCCTCACGCTCGCTGCGTTAAACAATCGTACCTGCGTGGCATTCGTTAAGGAAACCTAGAGGGGCTTTTCTCATCCCTCTCGTTGCGATAGCGAAGATTCACGGCATCTAGCCGAGTTGCCCTCCATCGAGTGCCAAGACGTTCGTTTTCTGTGTGATTATTTACAGCGGCCGGCTAACCTTATTTTTCATTACTATCTGGTCTTCTTCGTGAAATATTTGTCGGGTCGTAAAATCCTCGTCGTAAATGACGAACGTGTGGCGTTCTTTTAGAAATGAAGAAGTATAAATGGGTACCATAGTGAGTATGATGTTAAAGCTACGAACTCTACTGTGCTCACTAAACTCCCTCTCTACTACTGTGCTTAAACTAAAACAGTCGTTATCTCTTGAACATTTTCTCTAAATTATCTTTTAATAAAGGCGGCCTTTGACTTTTGCACATTCTGCTTTCTCACATTTGTAAAAATTCAAATTTTTAAAGATTTTTGTCGCTTCTTCAAAGAATGTTTATTTCCATGCAGTCACTGTCACTGAGCATCGTAGCTTGCACATTGTCTGTGATTTTCTAACATTGTATTATCGTTTCTAGTATTGCCTAATAGATATTAGAGAATCTAAAGTTTATAAAGAAACCACATTAACGTACAATTTTTAATGTTTTTCTTGTGTCTCTCTACTTTCGAACATTCAATATTTGCACACGTTTACAGGGATTATGTGCAAATATCGAGGGCCGACTATATTGGTACTCGTGATAAGTTGAAACATCCTTAACACTAGAACTATTAGTGTTAAATCTGCTGCCTTTTAATTCATTAAATACCCGAGTCGAAATATTAAACCTATTTTCATGGTATTTACTCCTATTTGAACCTAATATGATACTTTTCAATACTAAAACTCCTAATTTAAATCTGCAACTCCTTCTCAGTAAAATGATACTCCTATTTAGCTATCACCAAAACCTTTATCCCTTGAATTGGACCTGTTGGGTAGTGAAAGGTTCAAACGAGGTTCAATATTTCGACTCGGGTAACTACTTTGACAAAAGAGGAATCAAGAGGTGATAAAGATGATCGATTTAGTAATCTATGTTTTATAAAATCAATGTAAAATATGTACTCCATGGCACTTATATAAGCTTGGAGAATTTTTTGAAGAAATTAGAAACTGATCATTTTCGACTTGCTTGGTAGTTCTATGATAAACCTGTAGCTCCTAAGCAAAGTGATCACAACACTTAAAGACAAAGAATAGAATTGGCAACAAAAAGGAGGAATTTGGAAAATTCTCATTATTAGCCAGAGAACAATGATAAAAAGGATGATTCCGATCGAAAGAAAGAATATTTCTCCACACCGAAGATCGGCACGCTTAAATCGAACGACAGAAGGAAAAGAAGAAAGGCGCGAACGGGGGTTGGCAGCGTAGAGCAGAGCAGAGCCGGAAGACAGGCAGTATTATTGCTTTAATCGATCAGCCCGATAATTCTATTACCACTTGCGTTATTCAAATGGTATTTAATTTTCCGCGACGTTACCTTTATTTCCCGATTTACATTTCATTCGTTCGGAATTGTCTCCTCCCTTCTGCCTCCCTGTGCTTCGAGTTCATTCTTTTTTTTTTCCGTGGGTCATTTAAAAACTGCGGCCTTCCGTATCTGCATATCGTTAACCTCACCACGGCCTGTTTCTGTCTCGGCAGCCGCGATGGTCAAATCCATCGACGTTAAATGCACATCGAACGAGAGACCCGATGTTACGCATTTATATATTTCCACCCCACCATTCCCTCTCACCCCCATTTTTTTTACACAGAATAATTTAAATTTCAGTAACTCTTTCACTTTGAAATTTATTCAAATCGTATAAATCACCGTGGAGTGGCAGGGCAACGTTTACTCGTCGGGCTGGTTTTTCGTGAATGGTGGATCATGGTAAATTCAATTTGCTATTAAAATATTCGGTAGGGAAATGAGTGTGCACATTTGCTAGGACATGATTTATAAATATTTTTCCTTTACATCGGACACGTACGACCGTTCGTGATTACGTGTCATCGTGCCTTTATTTATTCAAATTGTAAATTGTGTGTTGGCCGACAGCGACATTAAATATGCCGATGTTTCATGCTCCGTTAAATAGAGAAATTTAATAGAATGAGGCTTTTATATCGAAGAGTAATTTAAACATTGAAAAATTTTGATGGTATTGGCACAAATGAATAGTTCATTTAAATATATTATTTTTATGTTTGTTGTCTGTATTATTCGTTGTCGTAACAGCATGATATTTTGATGGAAATGTACCTATGTTTTTTTATTTAAGCTAAACTAACAATAAGGATACGTAGTTTCGTGCGTCATCCAGCGCAGAAGCAAGACCATTGACTATGTTGCAGTAATGTGATTCTGGTGGCCTATTAAGCGGCAATTAAATGGAAAATTAATAAGATGGTATTCGCGAGAACTACGAAATCCTATAAGCTACCCTACGAAGTAGAATGTGCCGTTACAAACGAGGCGGGTGTTGGTGCTTGGGAATTAAATCGAGTATTTCGGGCAATTTCTTCATTTTGGAGGAAGTTTGGCTTGCGCGAAATTGTAAGCAAGCAGCTTGAATTGCATGTAGAATGGCATTAAAAATAATTTAATTACATACATATTTATATTATATTATGAGAGGAAATTTGTTCTCCATCTTAATATGTGCTTTATGGGTACTTTGAGTAACACTGGCAATATTAATCATTGATCGAATGTAATTTCTACATTCTATGGGGCTTATTAAGTTTTACTGTTCAGGAAAAAAAGTTCTTTGTATTTAAAATGTATTACCATGGCGTTGAGGTAAACCAAATTTTGTTTTTAACTGTCTCTTCTACAATCTTTATCGCATTTTTGAAAAATGTTTTTTCTACCAAGAGAAATTATTTGGAAACAGACAGTTCTAAAAATATCTAGGATTCTGTAATTTAATAATAAAAAGATACTATAACTTACGGCCAAAACAAGTTTCTCAATTCGATATTACACTTTATTAGTGAATTAATCCAAGCCCCAGGAATTCTTTCTATACTACATCAAAATACACCAGAACAGTTTTCTGAGTACTGTTTTATTATGTAGTGAAAGTAACAATCTATTTTTAACTATCTTTTATATTTACATCTTTCCACAACTTACCTCCTTACGATTAGAGCAGCAAATTGAATAGGACATTTTCAAGTATTGGAAAATCTGTAAAATTGAAATATGAATGGGGCGCGATGCAATGAAATTATTTCCATGATATTAATATTACGCTAAATGATACGATATGTCCAGAATAATTGATTAATTTTTACTTTACCAATATAATTCTGAATCATTGCAGAGATAGTCACAAAAGAAGTCGTAGGACAAGGGGTTAATATGTATTAGTTATCTTCCGCATGCAACCCCTATAAAAACATTCAACGATTAATCAAAAAGTTAGTCTCTTAAAATTTAATAACTCTCAAATAAAAAAGAAAGAAACGACTAATACACTCAACGCCAACACGCAGAATGCGATCCGTCCTCAGCGCGATATAAAAAAAATTTTACGCTTACGAAGAAGTTGCATAAAACGAGAGAAGTCTAGGTTCATTGGCTCTTCGTTTCCAAGCCTGAATCACCTGGCTCATTTTACTTCAGGTGAAAGGCGCAAGAAGTGAGTAAAAAAATGCTGGTGCCGAAGATTAATTTAATTAAAGCACCGTCGAGGCTACGAATTTCCAGGGAGGAAGCGAAGGATCGGTAAGAAGGGAAAACAGCCGAGTAGTCTCCCGGCGCGGTCGAAAAACTTTCGAGTACCGGATGAGGGGGAAAAACGAGCTGCACTCGGGACGAACGGGGGGCCAGACGCGGAAAATTCTGGTACTACCTACTTTATCCAATCACCACGGCCAACGTCGGTTTTCTCGCGGAGTAGCTATCGGAAAGTTTCTTTAATCAAGTGTTTGATCAGCGCCCGCCTTTCCTTACACTCATTGTCTTCGTTTCCCGAGAGTCTGGCATACCCGAATGATATTTCTACGCGGTCAGCCTTGTGAATTAACGCGATAACTGCATTGCGATTTCTGAGGAATTTTCAGGGTTGAAAACGTCTCGTCAATGTTCATGTTAGATAATTTAGTTGGATTGATTTCAGTTTTCGTTTTCTTTTTTTTTTAATTTGAAGTTCGTTTTGATAATTTACATTATAAGATAAGAGCTGAACATAAGAGATTAGAGATTTATGTCGAATATAGTCTTACCTTGTGATCAAAAAGTACCCGGAATTTGTCAATAAAACGAAAACGGTTCAATTATTCATCCATATTTATTTTATTCCCTTCAAAGTAATCTCCATCGTAAGCAATACACGTATCCCAACGCTTCTTCCAATCTTCAAAACACTTTTCATAGGCTGATTTTGGAATCGCTTTCAGCTCCTTCTGTGAATTCTCCTGTATCGTCTCAATCGTCTGAAAACGCTTTCCGCGAAGTGGTAACTTGAGTCGTGGGAATAGGAAAAAGTCACACCGGGAACATGTCAGGTGAATACGGAGCTTGCGGAACGATATTAACATTGTTTTTGGTCAAATAGTTGCGTACAAGATGAGAGGTGTGAGCCGGTGCATTGTCGTGGTGAAGAAACCATGAGTAGCAAAATTCGCATAGTACACCAAAGAATGACTTGTTGACAAGGCTATTACGCACAAACTATCTGATAGATTGCGCTTAAAATTGACATATAAACAACTGACAACTATACCAACTTAGAAAAAAAATGATTTCGACAATATCTCAAGCGTGGTTCGTTTAAATGAGAAATTCCGGATACTTTTTGATCACAATGTATGTCTAGCTGTGGTTGATGTGACGTGTCATAGAAAAATGTTTGGTAAAGGGTATAGCAGGATAAGGAGGTCAAAAGTGCTCTTCAACCGATTTCAAGGGGAATGGTCTCATTCGATAGATAATGCTCGGCGATCATTGTGTACAAAATTTTAACCCTGTATATTGACTGGAAGGGTAGTTATGGGGAAAATTAAAAAAACAGGTTGTTGCCCCATTTTGCCTATTTATTGAGGTGTAAAAAATTCGAAAAAATTCTGACATATTCTACACGGTACCGTACATGTTTGAGATTTTTTTTCAAATTTTTTCATTGAAGAACCTAAATGTAACAAATGAGCAAACGTAAAAAGAAAAACGGGAAAAAGTAGATTTCGTATCGAGATCTTCGAGGGACAACTTTTTGCATATTACAGTAACAATCCAACACTCATGATTGTTATCTCCAATTTTTTTCAGATTTTTAAACCGCCTGCGTCATTGTGAAGAAAATCGGAAACGGATGTGAAACGCCAAGATCCAGTTATTATTTTCGCATTCTTCGATTACAGTATGTTCTCAATAACTTTGTGCATTTAACCAAAGTATTCCCCAGTCTTTAAATTGTTAAATTAAATGTTCTTAATGTCCATATATGTATAGTTTAGATTATAGGAAAAATATTAAAAAAATTCTTTTGAAAGAATTCAGCTTCTAAATTACCTGAAAATCCTTTGTTGCATTTATGCAATACTGCGCGTTCCTAGGTAAGAAGATGTATGGGAAATCGAAATGTTGATATGCATTTTACCTTGAGCAATAAATATGTTCCCAAGTAATAAAAAAACAATCATCACTTACCTTGATAAATATTTATATTTCACCGAGGAAAGTTATTCCAATATCACTTTTTTCCGCGCCGATGAAAACCCGCTAAGCTGACAAATAATTAAAACATTTGAAAGTTGGTGCCACTGGACCTGTCAAAAATTTACAAAGTACACTATAGTCTATGACAAAGTTCGTTCAGAAACCGTAATCCGTTCAGATTTGTTTTTTATTCTCATAGAATTAGTATGTTGCAGAAATGCAACTCCGCGAATTTAAGGCTTAACATCATGCAACAGAAACAATCTTTCATCTTCCTGCATCTTCTAAGCCTCTATCCGTATCAGCATCCTCTCGAAAATAGATTTCCCCCATTCCCCCAATTATTCTTCCTAAGTAAGTAACTACAGGGAACGATAATTAGTTATCGAAGAAAATTTCGGCCCCGGGGGATACATTACATGCGACAATGTGATTTGCGTAAAACTCTAGTTAGCATAATTCACTAATTCCGCTTGAAAATTGCGATCGCCGTGCGCTGTGCTATCATGCTACGATAAAACGTTACAAAACCGTTCGTGCGCGGGCGCGTGCGAATACAGAGTAAGAATAGAAGGAAGATAGTCAGCACGAAACGTTAGTAAGAATCACGCGACACATAACGGTGCATTAAGGGTGGCTCCAAAAACGACGATATAATTACATGAGGTTGTGCTTGAGCCATGATTTAGGGCGGTATAATGTATAATTCCTAGCTCGACGGTAGAAGGCCAACACCCCTCTCATGGTGCCGCTACGCCGTTAGTGTAAAGTGTAGGTGCTTTCGCTAAAGTATCACGCCTATAAAATGAAATTAAACTTCCAGCAAATTTATCGGCTACCGCGGCATTGCGGATGCTCTCCTTACCCCTTCGTGGCAGAGTGCCTCGATTAATTCGTCTTGATTCTTCCGGGAGCCAAGAATCCCTTGTCCATGGATCGAAAGAGTTTCGCTTGTTGTTTCGGGGCTTGTTATCGTTGAGTGATGAGAAAAAAGGATATTTTTAAGCGACTATGGTGTCTCTGGAGAGCTTTAGATTCTTACCGGAAGGAAAATGATTGGTGGTAGGGTTTCGATGGTGGTTACCGTTTTGCAGAGATTAGAATTTTCTGAAGATGGGTTCTATTGGATGATATATACAAAATTATTAAATTGTGAAAGGTAGCTGTAATAGTTATGCTTTACATTTAATAAAAAGTTGTACTTGTGAGTATAGCTTAATCTGCATTTTTATCGACCCATAGGTAAAGTTTTTAAGCATCGTACAAATCATAGGAAGTAGATGTTACAATTTTTTTAAGATATTTTTTTTAACAAGGTGCACAAAATTGCAGAAATCTAAGTAGCGGGTGTTTTTTAACACTAGATTTACGGACTCAATTTGGCTCATTAACAATTTGATTAATATATATATAATACCTATATTGGTTGGTTAAATTTTTAATAATAAATCTTACACTTAAATTGAATTGGAACTATTTTCTTTGCAAAAAACTTCAATTTTCTTGTATGAGTCAAATTGGCTTACTTCAGGAAAATAGGTATATCAACTTCCTAAATGTAGTGTTATACCTCTGTATAGAACTTAAAAATGAAGTAAAAATATGAAAATCATAGTCATGGTTTTAGTTTTATTCAAATAATAACGTTATACCATTTATGTGTAAAAATGAAGCACAATCTCGAAGTCTAATTTTCGACCACGCGAAATTATACGGTCATCGAACGTTTCCTTCAATAAATTGATAGTGTCCTGTCATGAGTGTCATATTGTACCCCCTTGTTGAAACCAGAGCTCTTCCATATTAACGCCATGCAATTATGGAAACCATGATCATAATTTTGATGTGTTTTATTTCATTTTAAACTTCCATACCTCTTAAAAAAAACACCCTTTATAATAATAAATTCTACGATTCTCAGTAATCATACATTTACAGTACAATTAGAAATGTCAATCCAAGAACGACACGAATTTGAGAAGCAGCATAACACTGAAAATTAATTCCACCTTTCCACCCTAGAAATTCCTTCGTTGCAACGCGGGAAATTAAC
The DNA here is from genome assembly GCA_910591515.1 of Cerceris rybyensis. Classification (NCBI taxonomy): domain Eukaryota; kingdom Metazoa; phylum Arthropoda; class Insecta; order Hymenoptera; family Crabronidae; genus Cerceris; species Cerceris rybyensis. The sequence goes on from OU342789.1 coordinate 36,159,266, forward strand.
GTAACGCGAGAAAACGATTTGAAAATTTCTTTCTCGTATCAAAGTAACTTTGGTAGACCAGGCGTAACATAGTCGCTGATAATTCCATTCTATAATGATTCCCGCTGAAAAGGAGACAAAGTGCAGGAAGGGCGGTGCGAAGAGGAAAAAGAAATAAAAGGAGTGATCGAGCTTACGGAATTATATCCGCGCTTTCGAGGCCCTTAAGCCGGCCTCCCGCCTTATCGATAATGCGTCTCTGGAAACAGCTCGGTCTTTGTAATAAATCGAGCTCGGGGACGCAGTTAGGGGGGATCAAACTGATGTCTCGGATACTATCTACTGCCTTCCCTTCAAGCTCCGCTACTCCCTTTGCCCTGTGTTTGATATCGTCGGCATAAATCGATATAAATTTTCGAGGATTGTAACCGGCCGATCCGGCAGGATATACAGCCGTCCCGTTTCTCTCTCGACGACGACGACGTCGACGATGTACTCCTCGCGAAATTGTATGCGAGTACACAAAGAACACATTTACGCGCATCTCCTGCGAAGCATATGCTCTTTATGGCCGTTTATACGAACGGTCAATCCTGCAAAGTGAATATTGCACCCTACTACGTCCGTATTTCGCCATTTCTACGATGATTGTAAGGACTATGTGGTTAGGAACGATCTTAAAACGTTCAGCTATTTCTGTCCTTCGATAGTCTATCTACCGAACGTTTTCTTGGAGTTTTACGCTCTTCTTCCATTTCCCTTTGCGGGAAATCTACGGAGATGCGTTTCTTTACTGCGCTCGTCGAAGAGATATTTCTTTGCGGTTTTCTGATTGGAGTTTGAACCTTGCTGATGAGTTTTCAAAGTCTATCGTTGAAATGATGTGTGATGATAATTAATTTGGAAATGGTGGGATGATATTTAGAAGGGAGGAAAATATTTTTATGGAAAGAGAATGAAATTGATACGATAAAATTTTGTAATGGTGAGGTTTAGTATTATTTATCACTCTTTGTCTGTGAGTTAAGGAGATTGTGATTGTTCGAGCTAAGTAACGATGATGCTTAACTTGAATGAAATTATTTGTTGGATATCGACCTAATGTTGTTAGATATCTTATTCAAATACAAGCTGGAGTACCCGGCTTCGCTCAGGGAGTTGATATGAGATTGTGTGGTTGTTGGAATAAAAGGATAAACTTTGAAATATAAGAGGTATATTTATATAATATTAAGTGGAACATAATATAATGTCTCACAATGATCTGGGATGTTCCCGAACATTCCACAATATTCCACAATATTCTGTAATGTTGTGGAATGCTCTCAAATACTCTCGAACGTTTCGGACAGTTTTAGAAATTTCTAGAGGGCGAAAATTCTAGCCCTTATATCTTCAAAAGCACGCCCTTTAGGTAAAAATGGGAACGTTCTTCATGGTCGGTAGATAGAGGGCTGCCACACCATATACTTCCCTTGATCGTACCGAGACTCATTTCTGAGTTTTAGCGGCACGCACATTGTACACTTTCTTTTATAATATATATTGATTACTAAACGTGATGCAGGGTCCAAACAGGGACTGTTACATATCTCCGATTCGGTCATCGCTTTTTCTTCAATACATATTTTGAAGACTTTTAATCCTAATGAAGGTTACCTAATAAAAGTGATTAACCTTTTGGAGCCTTACTCACGAGAAGTGGGGGTCATTTGAAAATCCTGCTTCACTGACAAAAAACCCATAAAATGCCAGTCTTGTATTCAAACCCAAAGACATTAAATCAGAGAATCGTGCAGAATCGCTCAAAGTCTGTACTTCGCGACAATGTAAATCTTAAGTTTGTTAAATCTCTGAACGCTCAATAAGTCTTCTTAAATAAAGTGTTGTAAACCATTTACGGAATACAACATAAAATTGGTCTCAGAAGTGGGATACAACATATTAACCCCTTAACGCACAGATTTAAAAAAAAAACGGCCAAAAAATAATCAATTTTTTTAATGTAAAAAAACACTTTACGACATTGTCTTGGAAAAATTATAAAAAAAAATATAAAATTAACTAGTGCCTTAACTAGTGCGCTCGAGTTAATTCGAGTGCGCTAAACAGACCAAACTGTGCACACTCGAGATAATTCGAGCGGCGTTGTATTTTATGCTGCTATAATTTTTCACACTCGAATATAATCGAGAATTGAAAATAACAATGTGAAAGCTAAGAAAAAAAATCGTTTTTTTTTTATATTTATCATTTACACAGGGTTGTAAGCTATAAAACTTATTAATTCAAGAATAAAATATAGCCTTTTCCCATGGAAAAAAAAGCGCAGTTTATCATAATTGTCCACCAAAAGAAGAGATGAATCAGGAGCGGTAACAAATGGAAACCTTTGAGGATGTGGATATGGTTGCACATTGCTTATCTCCTTCCAATCAACGGCTATATCTTCTTCTGAACTATTTTCAGAATCACTACTATACTTATCACTTTCTTCTAAGCCGCTTTCCGACAGCGTATTATTATTATTTCTCTTGTAAAAGTATAAATAAATATTTTTATTGATAAAAATATGTTTTTTTCGAAACAGCAATTCGAAATGAAAGGCAAAAAAAATTGATGTACGTGTAACATTGCAATATTCAGCTCTTTTCTGCAATGTGGATCAAAATTCAAAATTGAAATAAAAATTTTGATTAATCTTTTTTGTTTACGTAGGACACAGAGCATAATTTTGTGTTTTACATAACAGATTCTTCATTCCTTTGGAGTAAATGCACATGGTTTCAAAGCACAATCAGCAGCCTCGAAAATCAAAGATGCGGGATGGTCCGGAACAACAGCAGAGCAATATATTCTTTTTCTTTTATCCTTTTATCTTTCACTACTACAGTCATGTCATCCATCAATAAAATCTACACACGAAGATTACGATTTATTTGCCATTACACTAAATCCCAACGGCACTTCTTTCCTTCAATACCAATTTCCTCCTACATTCCCACATTGTACATTATAAACGAAGCGTGACACGATTTTTCCTCTTTCCACCTTTCACCCCCTTCATCACCTAGAACTTTTTTCTCTACAGTTCAAACGTGTGCTTTCTATTCGTATCATTTATGTACGGCACGATGCCGCGGATCTTGGTGCACGTGCAGCACGTCATAATCAAATTTTGAAAACGCGCTGCGCTCCACTCTGCCGGGTGCCGTCCACTGCGGCCAACTTCGGCGCTTTTCACGCCGGACCGGCTTGGTAATTCGATTTCGTCGAATTATCACTCATTCTGCAAAAAGGATAAATGCGAACGTGACACGAATCTGGCATTGCTCTGCTTTACCTTATCGCAACGTCTGCACTCGATGGAGAAGTGGGGAAATGTTTGACTTTACGTGACGATCAATCCTCACGATTGCTCTAAATAGGTCGCTTTTCTTTTCTCTGCCTTTTTTTTTCGTTGCTTTGTTACATTGGATTTGCAGTTTTCATTGATTTCAGTAGTACGAGAGAGATTTTTGTTAGTACTACCAATGGGCAAGCTGTTGTTGGAAAAAGGGGATGAAGTAGGGGAGAAAACTGATTTAATTAATCGGTTACAATTTGTGAAATAAAAGTAAGAATCTTTTCGGATTCTGGAGCTTTATCAGACGAATTAAGAATGTTTCAATTTAACCCATTCACTGCCAACTACGAGTTATCTCGTGCTTGCGCTATAAGTTGGAATTAATAAGTTGGCAATAATCACCGAGTGTGTATAGTAATTTTGGAACAAAAATGCTCTTCGTATCTTTATAAATGTCGATATCGTATTTTTGATTCATTATATTAATATTTTACAGCCTTTCTGCCGTTTTCTCAAATTTTAACACGCAAAGTAATATTTGCTTAGTTTTTCCGGCAGTGAATGGGTTAATCAGCTTGCTAGATTCACTGTTAGACGTGTAGGAAATACTAAAAGGGTTTCTTTAAATATAGCACTTTACTAGTAATAATCAGTACCCATGGTATACTTTTAAATCTCAGTAGCTCACGGTTATCTCTAGACTTTCACTCAAGAACTTAGTCACTTCCTCAGTCTCACTCGCTTATTTTCATGCTCATTTACAGAGCGTTGCCCTTTTCTTAGGATACACCCGCACCATAATTGCAGGTATCTCTCGCATTCTTCCACTCTTCATTGTCTTTTATACAAACATGCATTTTTCAGTCACACTAGGGTTTCACACCTAAACATTCATTCGTTGCCCAAATTATCACTTGACACATTATTACAAATCTTCAGGTATAAATATTCATGAATCCTCAGTCAGCCTACGCATTCAAAAAAGGTTAACCCTACAGGTGTAATATCTCTCATTAGTTAGTCAATATGAACATCGTAATATACTGTACTCACCAAATATTCATTTTTTTACTAATACTTAATTCTCTATGCCGAAATTACTTTGACACGTTGAGTGCGGCGCCGATCGTTGCTATACTTTCTACTCAGGCGGCAGCGCATAAGGTATTCACAAATTTCAAAAGAAAGAAAAAAAAATGTAAGTAACCTTCACTAAATTTTAACATAAAATGTTTAATTGTCATTATTAATTTAACACTTGACAATGCCGGTCTTAAGCACCGATGTCGACCGAACGAAAAATTCGCTGTCAGTCCTTAGAGACTGAGGCCGCCTGAACGGAAAGTTCACTGTCAGTCCCCAGGGACTGACGTAGCATTCAACGTGTTAACAGAATGCTATCTAGAGTATCAGTCGAAAATTCCTCAAGACAAGGTCATAAAATGTCAAATTAGAAGTTAAAAAAATCTATCAATTCATTTAGAAAACTCATCTATCCGTCAGCGAAGTCGTTATCAAAGATTATCAGAGTATCAATCAATGACAATACAGTAGATCCAGTCACTTACTTAATACTCACTATAAAATACATTAATCAGGCAGCTCAAACCATAACCCAGACTGCTAACACTTTTTAAAAAAACTGAATAAAAATTATCAGCCACTTGTCCTTTCTGACGGATCGTCCGTACAGTCTACGGAGAGCAAACATTTTTCCGAATGACTTCTTAAATTCGTCGTGCTTCCGTTCTCAGGAGAAATGGTACTTCGCAATCAATCTCGGTACAACCGTTGTTCCCGACGCCTCGTACGTTACGAAACGGGACAGGCTGGTAGATTCATATTAAACGATATAAAGAAACGGGGCGGTGATTTATGCGCACAAATTGTCCTGTCACCGTCCTGCTCTTCCAGGACTTCAGGTCCTGGCCCGCATAGAAGGGGCCGCCGGTTGTTCTCCTTTTGCCGACATCTTATTGTCCGCCCTTGCTCTCTCCAATATCCGGTGCATTAAATCCCGCTTTTTCGCGATGTGCCACGCAATATGGCGCCTCCTATGTCCTTCTTCCGTGCCCTCCCCGTGCTATCCACCATGAGACCTTTTAAACACGAAGGGGGAAATGATTTTCCGCACTGGCGTTTAGTCGAATTTATCTTGCTTAATTCAAAAACAGGGATTAATCATGCGAGCATCCTTTATAGTCGTTCGTTTAACGAAGAAAAAATCATTAATACGCTTAGAATGCTGTTACGACTTCCTTTTCGAACTAATGGTGGGTAGTCAAAATTTCTATGACGTGGTTATATTGTTGATGTTGTTTTGTATTTTAAATTTAATTGTTACGATTATTTTTCATAGATTCTGCAGTTTTAGATGGACTCTGTGACTGATGAACAGGTTTTAACACTAAACGTACCGGTATTTTATACCTACCTAATCTTACCATGAGGGGTCATTTGACCCCTTACGAAATAAATGTTGATTTTTAGAAAAAAATACCCAATTTATTAAAGGAAATAATTTGCAACATTATTTCTGATTTCTAATAAAACAATGAAACACAAATTTTTACTTCTATAAATACAATAATCAATAAATTACACAAGGCCAATTGAATGTACCGGAAACTGTCGTGTATTATCACTCCTTGTCGAACTTAATTTCTTGTAGACTCTGATCTTTACTCTCTGACTCTCAATATACGACTGCATTTCTATTTCGTTTAGCTTTGGAGAACTAATTGAATGGAGTGTTTCTTGTGAATCTGCGAAAACGGTGTTTTCGGTTTATGCGTTACGTCGCACAGTGGTCGATTTCGTTGAAATCCTGGCTAACATCTCAAAAATTTTTTTTGCGGTTTTCAAAATCTAGCAATTGTGTTTGATCTATAACACATCAGAGTATCCTTTTCCACTAATTAAAATTTGTATTGCACAACATTCTTAGAGATATGTAATCTCAAAGTTGGGACTTCAATAACGTATCGTATGGATCCGATCGTATCGTCCAACTCTTCACGTCGAAAGACACACATATTAGGTTCAAATAAGTGAAACGTTCACTTCAGAAGCGTATCTGAGTTTAGAACTAAGGTTCCAGTTGAAGAAAAATGCCGAAAAATACGTAAACTTCGTATGGGGTCAAATGACCCCTCGTAGTACGTATGGTAGGAAGAAAATTTTTCACGGTAAAAAATAAGCTACGATAAAAATGGAAAGCGAGAAATTGAATAATCAGATGATATAAGACTTACAAAAAGTCAAATGAGCGAAAGAAATAACAATGAATATATGATTTTAAAGTAAACTTTGAAAGGGGTCATTTGACCCCGCTTGGTACGTTTAGTGTTAATCCTTTCGTTTCGGCAGTCCAGTTCGCCGAAGTGTCGTCACCGTACGGAAGCACGCGCCGGAAATGTGCACAGTGCGCGTGGTTTTTGTATATATATACATTTTTTAGGACTTAAATAATTACTATGCTTAATAAAACAATTGTTGCTCTAATATAGCACGTATTCTTCACATTTTTAATATGAAAATACCTTATACAAAATTATATTAGTTGTTCAAAAAACACTAGATCAACTACAGTTGGTTATTATCATACGGATGCCGGATATATCCGGCGCTCGAAGTGATAGGGTTAATAGTTCATAATCAATTATTGTCGAAATATCCTACCGGATACATAAAGAATGCAACACTTCTGTTCGCTTTGCCTGATAAATGATAACTTAGGAAAAGTATCTCCGGGATTACGGAGATTTGGACTTAATTGCACTTATAGAGACTGCTAGATTTTAATTCAATACTCATCATAGTCTGTAGTAAGGTTTTCAAAATTGCATTGCGTTCAATGTTTTATTTAATAAAGAGCTACTATGTCGAATTATTACATACGGATTATACAGGGTGCCCCGTAACTGGTGGTACAACCGAGCGTGGGGTGATTCTCCGTGAAAAACTGAATCAAAAATATAGAATAAAATTTTTTCATATGACGCTTCGTTTTTGAGAAAAATAAGTTTGAAAATTTATCGAGTATTATATATACTCACAGTATTTCGGAAACTAAAGGTCCTTGCTCGATCAGTATAAGGAGATCGTAGAACTGATACAAGAGGTATCATCATCCTGACAATGTTTGTAAACACTGCACGAAATACAGAAATGCTCTTCTACTCGTAAAAGTAAGATAGCGAAATCCGTCGAGCTGAAACGTGGATCCAGTGCCCGTGTACTCGATAAATTTTCAAACTTATTTTTCTCAAAAACGAAGCGTCATATGAAAAAATTTTATTCTATATTTTTGATTCAGTTTTTCACGTAGAATCACCCCACGCTCGGTTGTACCACCAGTTACGGGACACCCTGTATGTCCACGATATTTCCTTCCGGAAGCATACATTTCTACATGCATTTTTCCATCTTAAAGATTCGATGTATCCTAGAATAGCAATACAGCAGGATACTTCCTTTTCGCTTGTCTCTTCCTACTTCAATTGCTATGGTAGCTTAGAGGCACTGTTTAAGCAGAACAACTGAGGTTACAATAAATTAAATGATAATTTTAAAACCGATCGACGAGATTTTGGACTTGATTCGTTGAATGGTAGCCTGAGCCTTTAATTCCATATTCACAATAGACTCCTATCAATGGGTTCTCTATTTCATGAAAATCGTGATAAGTGAAACTCAAAAAAAATCGTGGTACATGAGATTTATCAAAGTTTATGAAATACGTTTGTACGGAAGTCTAATTACTTGATTCTAATTATTTAAATACCGTTTTAAAATTAGATATTTTGTTATAAGTGAAACTATAATATATTCCCAAATTACTGTAGTATAGAAAGATTCACTATAATTCCGTGGCTAATAACGTAATTAGTAAATTCTCAGTTCTTCTTGCTTTTATGAATTAGCCATTATTAATATTACGAAGTTGGGATAATTTAAGGCAAACATCTCTCACGCTCTGGTCGTGGAAGGTATAAAAAGGTCGCGTAATGAAAGTTGTCAAAAGCCGCTTACCGTAAAATTGTACTTTATGTGCTAATGTAGAGGACTGCTTTAAAAACTTGCTGTAAAACACAGGTGGTAAGTATGAATTTTTAACGGCATCCATGCGAATCTTTCTTATCATTTTTACGTCTTCTTTTGCGGTCGCGATGCACTCAAGGTAGTGGCATTCGCCTCTCCTTAAAAAAGGACTTGCTTTTGATTCATTTTAAGACTTCGTCTCAAGTGAATTAAAGTTTCACAAAGGAAGGTTGAATTTCTCCCTAAAGAATTCGCGTCCAGTGTACTTCAAATTCCTCTCGTTCCGAAAAGAAAGACGAATGCTGAATTCCTATCGTTCAAAGAAACCGATTTGGTCTGCGGTATGTTTCTCGTAGACAAAGCCATGGAGATTTTCTGATTTAAGTAATGCAAGCATATTGTCCAATTCTTTTGAATTATCTATGATTGAAAGTTATTCCGATAAGGATCAATTATTCAATATAAACGATGAAATATCGCGAACGTTTTAAGCTTGCAAAATTTGTTGGAGTTAGTGAATAATTTTCAGTATTCCTTAACACGATAAATCTCTGGGCTGATAACATTGAGTCACGCTCGTGTTGTAGAAAGTGGAACGAAAGGCCATGGATTCTAAGAATTGAAAATAATTCTGTACTTTCAGTTTGATGGTAAAATTTTAAATTCAGCATAGACTAGTTATAAATTTTCTACTTAAATATTTCGTTATTCAATTATGGCACATTTAGATAAAGGAAAATTGTAAGATATAAAAATTAACCCCTTGCCATACAATCTCTTATGACACTGCATCCCCAATAATTCAGAATTAAATTGGTACAAGAAAAATTCTTCGGTGATTCTTCATATACCGCTTATTTTAACATAATATTAACATTTTACAAATCAGTTTATCACGTTATATCTTACTGATATATTCAATTTAATGGGTTTTGTGAAACTTGAAAATTTTCTACCCAAGTTATTTACTGCATCACGAGTGTCACTCGTTATGGTACGGCAAGGGGTTAATAAATTCTTGAATTTGATTTTTTGAAAGTAATTTAATATCTTTGAATATTGGAACTCATAAAGTTTCGGATTTCTTTTAATATTGAGAGATAAGATAAAATAACTCTTTAATATTAATAGATTATCATTTATATATAAAGATAATGTACAGAAGTTATAAATTACTAATTGCGTAATGATATTTCAGTAGTTATATTTCGATTTTTCAAAGCTAATCGTGTATACATGGACCGATAAACTCTAATTAGATTCTTTCTCTGACCACATATATACGTCTGTCGTCCTCAAAAATCTAATTTCCAATGTAGTTAATATAATTAACAAAAGGAAACTTGGGAACTTTAATAACCAATAATAACTATTAAACATTGCAAAAACTCAGAGATTTAAAAAAAAACAAATTTCATCACGATTTGAATTTGATATTTTAGCCATTTCCGTCATATTTCATTAATAACAAAACAAAAATGCTACTTACGTCTCCACAGCAAAAATGGAGCGTCTTTGGGGCTATTGTTTAAGGTTCAGATTTTTCAGTTGACACCAGAACACGGAACGCCGTGCGCAAATTTACGCGATGCCATATCGAATATAGGAAATACTCCTCGGCAACATCTGCAGAAACACAGGGACTGATGGGTCTCGGCCATTTAATATGAAATTTAATACCACTATCTCTATGCTTTACCACGTTCCTCCATCTTCCCCTTTTATGTGCCACGATATCCAACATGACTCATATTCACCGTATGTTTTATGCATTTTCATTGCTGAATTGAGGGAGCAATAATTCTTTTAACTAAACCATCGTCATTCAGCTACCTTGAAAGACATTGTGAGCGAGGAAAGAAGTGTTAGATGGTTAAACGTTTACGGATTAGAGATCTTGCGAATGTATATTTTGAGTTTGTAGAATTGTCAATTTTATCATCGATTTTTCAAACGTTTTGCGATTTCAAATTTTAATGTTGCAAGGAATTCTTAATTTTTTGAAGATAATTAAATTGGTTAGAAAATGACAGTGGAAATAAAGTATGCAGTGTGTTAACACATTGCGTGCGGCACTAACAATAAGCTGTTTCAATGTGCTCGCAGATTTTTAAGTGCTCCACAGATTTTGATATATTGGAAATTCGATATACATTTATTTCGCTAAGTGTTTGTCATAAGAATATTCAATTATTCAATTCTCGAGCGAATTGTGCACTCTCTGTTGCTGGCTAGTGTAAAATAAGAAAAGTAAGTATCTTAAATAAATGTTGCAAAAGCACAGAACTTGAATCTTTAACGATGTAGATCTTTCAGCTTCTACAAGTATATGCTTCCAAACGTTTAGCTTCAATATCAAGCTGGAATAAGAGTATTTTTTATATTCGCAACTGTTTTAACAACAGGAAGGTATGTTAAAAATGTTTTTGAGAGAAAAATTTCAAAATGTCGAGAAAATTCATGATTGCTCATATCCAGCATGTTTGTTACTCCCTTGGTCGGTATTTTTCAAAAATTCCGAAAAAAGTACCAACACACCGGAAATTAAAACAATTTCAACAATAACTTTATAATACAGAATTTCTGTCAATTTATTCCCATGACGTGATCCTTTGTTAGACCTTTTTAAAAAAAAAATTCTCCCATAATTCCGAGAGTTCACAGCGCATCAAACCCTTTTCATCGTCTTCCTCAATTTCACATCTAACGGTATTCGGAAAACGTTCGAACGTAATCGTTGCTTTGACAAAGTCACATGTCAATTCCTCGGCCCTAGTCTCTCGCTTGTATGAATATTGAATAGGTCGCAAAAAAAAAGATCATTTTCCATAGAAAAATCCCATCGAACGTTGTACGAAATTACGCCAACGATACACCAGGACAACGTAAACGGTCTTCCGCTTTTGCGCGCGCTCGCAAAGCGAAACGAGAGTCGAACAAAAGGAAGTGCGTTGCAAAAAAAAAAGAGAGAAAAAGAAGGAAATAAAAGAGAAAGAAAAAAAAGGGCCGTGAAAGTACACAGATCGGGAGGGATGTGCGTGAACGCACAGATAGAGGATCGCTGCTGGCGCGACAGGATAGAAAATTGCTCGTTCGTTGAAAATTCGGACTGCGCCGCCGTGGAAAAGGCTCGTCGATCTCGAGTAATTCACTCGTCCCTTCGGTCCCTGTGCTGCTTCCTCACTTGACGAGAATGGAGGTAATTACCGGATTTCGGGGAAATCCATGGAGCGTAGGGCATTTAGAGCTGTTATAGTTTCGACGACTCGGCACTGCCGACCGGGCTGGCCCGTCAAAATGAAACGCCACGCGGGGTAGAGACGATGACAGTCGGCGAACAACGAACAACCAACGACGAACAACGAACGAACGAACGGCGTTATAACAAGGGCTAGTTAGCGGCAGTGCCGTATTACCCTCCGCGTAGTTCTGCCGTGGCACAATGGCGACAAATTTCACGCGCTATATCATCCGTCCCGCACTCCATGGCCGCAGGAAAGACGGGAGACAAAGTGAGGAAACCCGACAACGTCTCTGCTACTCCCTGCTTCGGATGCCTCCTCTTCCTCCTCCTCGCTCTGGCTATCTATAAAGCCGTAATAACTGCTAATTCCTCGGGTTTGTTGGCCCTGCCAAACTCTCTTCTTCTCGTCCCCCTACCTATCCAATCTGCACTGCGACGGGCAAGATGATTGTCGGGAGTTCGGTCTGCTCGGAGAGGGAGAAGTTGTTTTTATCGTGAAGGAGATGTTCATGGTGGATGAACAATGAAACGTTTAAGAGTGTAGACGTTCGGGTTTCAATATTGCGAGATTATTTCTGCGTATATATGAAGGGGGTAGGATGTTTATATGCAGGGGGTAGGTTGTTTATATGAAGGGGGTTGTTTAGGATTAGCTGTGATGTGTTTCTGGTAAAAAGGATTTTCCACGGATGTAAATAAAAGGTAACTTTGATGACCTGAGTGTAGAGTTTTGCTATTTAAAGCCTTGCCAGACAATGAGTGACATTCGTGACGTAATAAATGGAGTAGGAAACTTTCAAATTTTCCAGAAACTGTTAAATTAAAAATATCAGTGGCCCATGATAGTATCAAATTATTACTATGCTATTAACCGTGCTGTTTTGCTCATTTATGTCTCACATTCGTACTCCTTCCAGCCATAGTGGCCTGGCGAACAAAGGTTTATATTTTAAGTAACATAAAATATACAAACAGGTAGACGTAAATGTTAAATACATTGAATATCAAAACTAACGCTTAGAAACATTGTTTGTGTTAAAATATAATCTCCATTTCGGAGCATGTAGAACCGAGCTTAACAGCAGTGTCAGTATCGTATTAAGTCAAAAGTTATATCAGAAATGTGGGACTTTGCTGCGCATTCAGTTACAAAAAAATTGGTCCGACAAGGGGTTAATTGCCATAAATTCAACATTATTTTTGTTTCACATAAAAATAATGTTAAGTCGAAGGAATTTTATTAAAAGCAGATCTTAATAATTTACTGAGCAAAGGTTTCTAGAGTAACACAGGAAACCAGCCCTATCTTCCCTAAAATGACAATCAACACGTAAACCCGTTTATTTCCCGTTCGTCATCCAAAAACCTTAAACACAACCTTCCATCCGCCACAAACCACTGCAAGCTCGATAAATCGCCACGCATTTCTCCAATTCCACCCTTTCCCATTTCCCATGTTCCAATAGCGGTATTAACCGCTGACGTTCGATCCAGTGCGTTTCCTCCGATTGACTTACCACCCCAACACATAACACTTACCGTCGCACGTCACGCAAACGCAGTTAAAGAATCGCCGCTCGATATAGCCGCGTGGCAACGAATTCCCGTGCAAATCTACGTCGCACGTCGTCCGCGGTTTCTCCTTTGCACGGCTCCGAGTGACAAGCTTCATTTCCGCGTCTGGCCTCGGCATTTCGCGTTAACGCCCGTCATTCGATTCGATGGAAATTACTTGGTTCCCCTGTGGACGAGCTACCGGCATCGGGACGATTTACAATCTCAGCCGAAAGCCACACGACCTTCGGGAATACGCGGCAATGGCAAGGATCGAGGGGGGTTGGGAAGACGGGGGTTGAAGTTTGTCGCGAACCGCCCTCTTCGTCCGTTCCGCCGTTGATTCCGTGAGCAGGTGGGTAAATGCACTTTGTATTCAATGAGGCGCGAGGAACCCTTCGAGCCGATGGCAGTTCATCCGCTCTCGTAGAGGAGCCACCACTTTCCTTCGCCCTCTTCATCCCTCTTACTTCGACGCCTTATGCTCGCCGTCTCTGATTCTCGCGTACATTTTCAACGGTGGCTTGCGTCAGATCGCTGCATACAGGCCGTGCTTGTTGCCGATTCGCATCGACGCCTAGTAATAACGTTTATTGAAGTGTAAATGCGCCTCTTTGAATTTCCGATGCGTCTATCGTGCGATCCTACCTTTAAGTATACGGGGTTGCGCCGAATGGAAGGGGTGGAAGGTCGATCTATCTGGGAATATAAATCGAAGATGTCGAATGCAGTTTTGTCGTGGAGGACTTCGTTTTTGTTGAGAATTATGTTTAGGAAGATGATGGATACTAAAGCCGAAGGATGTGATTAGGAGACTTGTTTGTTGAAAAGGATTGAAGTTGAATATGTTATTGGTTCTGAATAGAATATTGCTGATTTGTAGTCGTCATTGTATTTTGAGTTGTATCTAATTGATAATTTGTGCTGTCAGTATTTGATGTGTATTTTAGTACTTATAATTATTGCTTTTATAGATTGCGGGGAAAAATTTAGGATGGCGGTGACCATCTTGCGACACCTTGGGACCAGGTTGCTTAACATATTTTGCGAATGCCATTTTCAATTCGTTTTGCTTGACGTTCTATCTTTGAAGAGATATAACTTACTAGAAAGTGCTTATAACCTTACATTAGATTACCTTACTGGATGAAAATAAATTATTATTATGAACAGATATCATGAAATATATATTTTAAAGTAGGGTTTTCCTGAAAACAAAATGTTAAACAGTAAAACTTTATTTTAAAATTTAATGTACTGCAATAAATTTAACACGATATATAACAAAATTATAAATACTTTCAATTACAAATACTTACAAATTGTATGTACATATTCAGTGACACTTTATTACTGAACTCTTTGAGGCACGGTGGGGTGAAAAGTGTCTCACCTCTTTGACACGTGAAGATGCATAGTGGGAAATTTTTTGTCCTACCTCGAAGATTTATATTATTATATAACTTTGTGAATAAATATAAACCAGCTTTAATCAATTGAAATTTTTAAAAAATGGCTGTGTAACTTTGGTTATTTTATTTTTTGAATTCTCGTGCTTCAAAGAGTTCAAGGACTCAACGAACTTCACTAAAAATCTACGAGCAGCTGCAATTCTCATGTTCAACGTGTTCGTAAACAAAAGTCGCACTCTGAGTATATGGACGTCGGGTACAAAATCGTATTACTTTTAGTATACAATGGTTCATTACACGGGTCAACACAAAATTTGACTTTGACTTTAAACTATAAAATTTCGATAGTTTAGGTCGTAATTAGACGAAAAAAAAATGTATGGCATAAAAAAGTTTGCTTTTGTATTTAGAAAACCGTTTGAACGATATTTTCCAAAATATGTGGTTTTAATTTTTAATTGAAGATGAAACCATACAAATAAATATGTTTATCATTTTTATTAAGTTTTACTATCAAAATAGCTTACAAAAAAGTGGAAAATAATTTAAAACTGCACGCTTTTACTTTTTCTTTTATGTTCGTAAGTACTTTCTCTTAATAAACCCCAAATATAGTCTCCTATCATATTTTCATTGTATTGGCCTTGATAACGTTGTTCGAAGTTCATAATGTCCTGATGATATCGTTCTCCTTGCTCTTCTGAATACGGTCCCATGTTGTTTTTAAATTTATCTAAATGAGCATGCGTGGACGTAAACACCCCACTCTGATCTCGCGGTATTTTTGAATGTGTTAGAATAAATTAAAATTTAGAAAAAAATTCGAAAATGAGTGTTATTACTATAACAATCACAAAAGCAAACTTTATATAAAAAAAAGGCATTTTCTTTTCGTTTTTGTACATAATTAATCGAAAAATCATAAAATAAACTTTAGGACAAAGAACGAAAATTTTTTTGTAGTGTCGTGTTATCATTTACGATATCCTGGTGTGTCGTTGACGTAATTTCGTACAACGTTCGATGGGATTTTTCTATGAATAACGATCTTCTTTTTGCGACCTATTCGATATTCATACGAGCGAGAGACTAAGACCGAGGAATTAACAGGTGACTTTGTTAAAAACTGAGGGTTAAAACTTTAGAATTATTTGTTAAATAAATACTCGAAGATTTTCAGTATTAATCAACGTTACGACAAATATTGGTCACGGGGACAGTGGTAGATCTTTAATGTCTATTAAATTTGCGTCGGACCAAAAACGCTCCCTTAGATCCCTTCGACTTATGGGCGGCACCGCCCCTTTTGGAAAACTATGTTCTAAGCTTTAAATCACTTAATTTCTCGTCTTTTCCACCCGTTGGTTTCTCTTTTTTATATTTGACAAGTAAATGTACATAAAACAGATTTGGCACTGGGAGTTCTAGTGTTAATACTTTACCAACCGGTATTTTTTAACATCCTACCCACTTCTGATCGGCCACTTCCACGGAAATATTTCCCTGATACTGATATCTCTTCGAAAATTGCAATGTTTCTTCACTGAGTCCTTGTCACAGTTAACCGCTATGAAAAATAATAATATATTTATTGCCATAGGAACCAATTAGTAAGTTAAAAGTCCAAAAGTGTTGGGCCCGAAAAGATGATTAATCGGCTACCGGTCGGTAAAGTGTTAAGTTCAATTTCTATGAAATAAAACCGCAACACTTCCTGCGATACACCCTATAGAAACATGACGAATCTTGTTCGTACAAGAAGCAACGTCTGCTTCAATCCTACACGCATACACACCTGTACACTCTTATATAAGTATGCATGTAGGAGGAACACGCAACAGGCCGGCGATTCGATCCATCGAAACGACGCCGATGGAGTGTCGCGTCTAGAGCGAAGAGCTTCTCCCTTTCCTTCTTTTGTCTAGCTGCGATTCTTGTCTGTCGACTACACGTTACACGCTCTTGGGAGCTTCGATGCAAGATTTTAGATTTGCATCTATGCCATCGATTCTTCGTTGCCATCCACTCGGCGAAAGTTCTCGGAGAATATATGTGAGAAAAGTATCTGGAAAGCAGGTGTCGATGTTGTATTTCGTCTTTGTTTACGACGAGTTGGATGGGATTTAAAAATTGTTAATTCAAAGGGACGGAGAAGGAGAGTGGGGTGAATGAAAGGTGAGGTATGAATAAGAGAAAGGTTTTGTGGAGGGTATAAAATTGTAAACGAATGTCTGAAGGGTCGTGGATGAAAATTGAGGTGGAGTTTATTTTGTGATTAATTGGTTTTAGATAGATATGATAATTGAATTAACAAGGGTTTGATCTTTCATGGGTTAGTAGTCTGAAAGTGTGGCAAAGTGTATAATAAAATTCTTTGACATTCAAAGACTCAGAGGGTATGCTTTTAGATTGTTCTTCAGAAATAACAAATACTGCGATGTTTCTTAAAATTTAAATATGATAAGTGCTTACATTAGATATACAATGTATATTATACATTTTCAGTAAAACAAAAGGCAATATATTATCAAAGTTAACATTAATACTAGAACCACTGACGTCAGATTTCTGACATTTCAGTATGTTAATAAGTACTTTGGAAAAACGGGAAATCAAGAGATGAAAAAAGTGATCGATTCTGCAATTTGTGTCTTAGAAAATCAACTACTCTATGAATTTCCTATCAACTTGGAGAATTTTTGAAAAAAAAAATTAAAACAAATCATTTTAACACGGTGACTGCCGTGGGGGTCACCGGCACTATTGAATTCAATGAAATTTCATATGACTTCGAAATTGTAATATCACCGAATTTTCTAACACATTTAACATTAGATTTACGGAGCCAATTTGGCTCATTGAATACTTGAGTACTACATATATAAATATATTGGTTGGTTAATTTTTTAATAATAAATCTTTCATTTCAATTGATTCGGAACTGTTTTCTTTGCAAAAAATTTCAATTTTCTTATATGACTCAGATTGGTTCACTTCAGAAAAATAGATATATCAACATCCGTAAATCTAGTGTTAATATTTAAATACTATGTTTCTGCAGATAAAACCGCGCTGAACATATTTCTATTTGTGTCTTTAAAGTTTCTGCTGTACAAAGATGGTATTTTAATACGAAAAGTATCACTTCAGTAGAAATGATAAAACAAGTAAAATATCAGCGGCATTCAACATGTTAATTTTTTCGCCAGTTCTAGTATTAATTCTCTGTCGTCTTATTTCTCAATATTTCCTACATCTCTCTAGACATCTAAAAATAGCAGACATTCCCGTAATCTTTTAACGTATAATATTTTAAGTCTGATATAACCTGCTTTTTATCGTCTGTCACTGAGAAATTTTAATGGCTCCTATCCGGCTGGGAAGAGTGTTACCTTATCTAGCTGCGAAGTTAATAACGGTGTTGTCAAATGATAAATCAAGAGACAGACAGGCGAGAGGGACTAGAGGGAAGAGTGTCATCCGTATAAACGTGTATTTCGAGCAGGTACGTGTCTTAGCTAGAAGGGAAAGAAGGGTTCGCAGAAAGGGAAGACGGTAGGTAGAGTTTGTAATCTACGGCCTCGTGGGGCCAAGGGGCGAATTCATGGTATCCCGACGATTATCACCCCTCGACCTCCTCTTCGTTACTTACTTTGGCCCCTGGGTCCGCGTGCCCTTTCAAGAATCTTTGCCAGGATGTCCTCGAGGGTGACCCGGCGACCGAACGAAGCGCAGGGTCATGATATCGATGCTTTACGAAAACACACCTTGTTTGCTTACAAGATCATAAATTTTATGGGACAAGATCATTGTAATATCTTTCACGGTGACTTGTATTTTACTACGCTACCAGGTGAGAAGATTTGGGGATCGAACATCATTTGTCTTCGTTAGTTGATTCATGATGATACAGATTTCGTACTGATTCAGCTTTTATATCAATTATGCTCCCATTTAGACGTCGGAGATATAGGAAGGAGGAGGAATTATTGCTTTTGATTGTTGACTGTAAAATTGTAATGATCAGTGGGTATTAGAATTAATGGAATATCGGCTGCCTTCCAATTTTACACATTTGACTTTCGCATAATTCGCTACTTCGAACGTTTTAAAAATTCAAATTTTTAAAGATTTTTGTCGCTGTTTCAAAAAATGTTTCCTTCCTTGCAATCACTGCCGAGGAGTGCTCGCTCACACATTACCTGTTAGAGGTTTTCGAACATTTTAATATTGTTTCTAGTATTACCTACTAGATGTTAGAGAATATCAAGATTACAAGGAAACCGCATTAACATACAATTTTTAATATTGGGAGTACAAATTAGTTCGGTCCGTTTTCAAACTATAGCTCTGGTTGTTATGAATGTTTCATAGTGACAGCCGATTTTGGATGTTTCAGGGCGGTTAGACATCTGTCAATAATATTCAGTTCCTATCGCTTTGAGTTTCATACAAAAACCTTGTTTTTTACTGTGTTGAATATGTCAAATTGTGGGTTAAGTAAGCACCATTTGCGGGAGGTTTTAGTTTTCTGCTTTAATTGGAAAGAAAGTGCAGCTTTTACATCGGATTGTAATTGGGGATGAGAAATGGATATTCTATAACAACCCCAAGAAGAAAAAATACTACGCTATACCCGGGCAATCGTTGCCATCGACATCAATATCAAAACCAAAGTCGAATATTCATGGTTCGAAGGTCATGTTGTGTAT
The DNA here is from genome assembly GCA_910591515.1 of Cerceris rybyensis. Classification (NCBI taxonomy): domain Eukaryota; kingdom Metazoa; phylum Arthropoda; class Insecta; order Hymenoptera; family Crabronidae; genus Cerceris; species Cerceris rybyensis. The sequence continues at coordinate 36,178,556 of OU342789.1, forward strand.
CTGGTGAGACCAAAAGGGTGTTGTATACTATGAGCTCCTACAATCTGGCGATTCTATTACTAGCAATCGGTATAGGCTACAATTGATGCGTTTCAGCCGTGCATTATGAGAAAAACGGTCGAAATACGAGCAAAGACATGACAAAGTTATTCTTCTGCATGACACCGCTCGGCCTCATGTCGCAAAAGTCGTAAAAAAATATTTAAAAACGCTCAAACGGGATATTTTACCGCACCCGCCGTGTTCACCGGACATTGCTCCTTCTGATTACTGGATGTTCCAACGGATGCAACACTATTTAACAGGTCACTGGTTTACTTCTTTTGCAGAAATCGAAAATTACCTCCTATCTTGGATTGCCTCAAAAGACGAGACATTTTTTCGAGATGGAATTCGAAAATTGCCTAAGAGGTGGGAAATAGTAGTACCCAGTGATGGACGATACTTTGATTAATCTCTTCATTCATTTTGTACTGAAATAAATATATTTTTGACCACAAAAAACGGACGGAACTAATTTGTACTCCTAACATTTTTCCTGTACCGTTCTACTTTCGAACATTCAACATTCGCATACCTTTTCTGGAACCCATAAGTGCGAAAATCGAGGGCCGCCTGTATGTTATTATGTTGCATAGGAGTGACGTATCTACTTGGACCAATACCTAGGTGCAGAGTGAAATGCATTTCAAAAAAATTGCTAATTGTAATAGCATACGTATTTATAATGGGTATAAACTATTAAGAGCTTACTTGATATTACTCTGTACCTTGCATTCTCTCATAATATATTAACACTAGATCTATCAACCAAGTCAAAATGACTGGTTCTCAATTCTTTCCAAAAATTCTACAAGTTTATGGATCAATCATTAAGAATATATACCGCATTGATCTTATAAACCACAGATTACGGAATCATCTTTTCCAGCTCCTAATTTCTCTTTTTGCAAAGTACTTATTTAAGGAATTGTAATATAATAAATTTAACGCTGGTAGTTCTAGTGTTAAAAGTTCACAAGGACAGAAAGATAAGTAGTAACAGACGTATCAAGTACTGTAAAAGGATCACCTTGAAAATATCAAGGCGTTTTTATCATACTTTAGGACTCTTCATTCCCCTCCTGGATTATCATCGTGTCTGTGAACACTTCTTCAAAGATGATTCCCTACAGGGGTAGTCTTAAAGTACCTCGCACCGGGGAAACAACCCCTTCTAACTAACATCAAATTTAACAAAAGGAAATTTCAGTATCTCATAAAATGGCGACATGTTTCTTTGATATCCGAGTATTATGATCATACTTATATAGGTATCGTGGTAAAAGACCGTAATAATCCTACACGACATATCATAATTTACGACAAGGGGTAAAGAAACCTCTGTCCAGCCAAAAGCAACTTCGTTGACCCTCTTCAAAGGGGAATACTACCAGTATAAAGAATAAACTTCTTGGAAGCATGTATTTCGTAACCGCTTCCACCCTCTTTTTTTCTCATCTTCTTATCGAATCTTGCCAGGAACACAATTGTTCCACACTCACACAAATCTACGACAGTGTAGGTGATCTTTAACCACGATGGTCGTTACAGATTGCCGTTTTATTTTTGAGGAGATACCTGCTTTGGGCACGAGTTTACAAATCTAACAATAAGATGCGCTTGGTGTACACGTGTACAGGGTGTAAAAAAATTAATGGTCATGGCTTTAAGGGGTTGTTCTACACCTCTGGATCGACGGAGATTTGCGAAAAAAACCAGCCGCAAAATTCGGGAAAGGGTAGCAAATTTTTTTATTGGCTCATCGTATTCGTCTTGTTACGTAGGTAAAATGTCTGAGAGGAACCATGGGCCAGAAACGAACCGTTCACTCACAAATTAACTTTTAATTCGGCCTTCCGATCAAAATTTCGCCCATATGGCAGCCTCCGAGTCACCGACCTTTCGAAAGGAAACACATGAAATACCCTTGCTAGCTCCAATAGTTGAAGCAGAGGCAACATAAACGAAGATAGAAAATGACTAGAAAAATGTCATTGACGTGCGTTCGGTGTTGGGTTCGCTCAAGGGCCCACCCGGGAAGAAGAGCATAAACACATGCACTTCTCTTCTGGTACGGTGACACAGTGCCCCATTTTCTAACTTCGTTTACGTCGCCTCTGCTTTAACTAATGGCGAAATTTTTATCAGAAGGCCCAATTAAAAGTTAATTTGTGAGAGAACGGTTCGTTTCTGACCCATGGTTCCTCTCAGACATTTTGCCTACGTAACAAGACGAATACGATGAGCCAATAAAAAAAATTTGCTACCCGTTCCCGAATTTTGCGGCCGTTTTTTTTCGCAAATCTCCATCGATCCAGAGGTGTAGAACAACCCCTTAAAGCCATGACCATTAATTTTTTTACACCCTGTACATTGTAACTCAATTCCTGCCGTATGGTGCGGCCTGTGCGTCTCAAAGTCTACCGTCGTCAAGGGGTTAACTATTATTTTGTGGGATCGGGGCGGGGAAGCCCCCCTATAAAAGAATCTTAAGAGAAAAGGACTTGAAAAGGAATTGTCAGCAGGGAGAGGTCGTTGGCGCAATGGTTCCGCGCCGATCCAAGCAATCGTCGATGTTAAGCTACTCATTGTCAGATCGAGTTGCTGCCTTGGATGGGTTTTCGCGCGCCTTTCTTTCTTTTCCACCATCCTACAATTTGTTAATTCGAATCGCTGAAGAAGAATCTTGCCTCCTTTACCTCATTCACTCTCCATCTAACGATGGTAAGAAACCACCTAAACCACACATTCGATACCACACTGTTCCATGCATTCGTGTCATTGGAATGTTAGACACGCTTAACCGCCAACGTTAGGGCAAAGCGTTAGGGCAACGAAGTAGCGAGAGAAGAGGTCGAAACTTACCTCCTAGACAACACCGAGGATATCTCGCAGGTCCCACTAGTGCATTTAGAATAAGTTACGGCATCATGAGATTACAAGTCTGTAGCATAAACCCTCCTTATTCCGTGCGGGAAGAGCTCCGTTGGCATGCCGGCGCCATTAATTAAGAGCTTCTAAGGGCTGGAAAGGGTGCAATCTTCCGTACAGAGAGACAGCAGTGTCGTGTATTTGGTACCGTCTGCGAAAAAAGTATTATCCAGCAACAACGTGCACTTGGAAACGTACCAATTACCCAGTTGGCGCTTGGAGAACGCCTTCGGATTGAACCGAGCCTCCTGGCATATTTGTGTGGCGGGAAAATTGAACATACGGAAATAACAGGAGTGCAAGGAGGAATAACGTGTTAAGTGGGATAGGAATATCGAAGCGAAAATGCTAATTGCTGTGCATCCGTGCTGTTCCTTCATATTTTCACTCGGTGCGAATTATATCGTGCAATTTGTCCGGGATTTATTTTCGGCTGAGGTCAGGACGCGCATTTATATGCACTAAAATGTAATTACGCGGAAGCGTGCACCGCTTTTACGTATTTCGAGGAACGCAGACCCCGGTGCGATTAATAACAGTCGAAATTCTTCAGAGTCGATCTTCGCATTCTCAGGCGAATCACGTTTTTGCAAAATTACACGCCGCCGCAGACGAAGAAAAGGGCATGAAAATGCATTTAAGTGGCGTACACTTCAAAGTCCGGGGAGTTATTAAACCGTTATTGCAGCTTCCATTATTCCGGTTATTACGTTTTAAATTCTTCTGTAATTTGTTTGTAATTAATGTCTATTGGTAATGGAAATTTTGTCACTTTCGACGAATTTTATATTGTTTATTATTGTTGTAAAATTGTAGGAGTTATTCAACTGTGCTGATTTATAAGTATTAACGAACATTAAATTCAGAAATTTTAAACTCGTCTATTTATCTTCTTACAAACTATAATTCATACATTGCAACAATGTCTTCCAGCTTTACTTTCAAATATACAGTAACCAAATCGAGAAGGAAGCAAATATTATGTTATAAGAATTATTAGCAAAGCCCCTATAAGAATTTATAAAAATCTCCCACGTTATCACGTTAATTCACACTTCTAAAATTTTCGCAACGAAGTAGAGCTTTTAAACCTGAAATTTGCAAATAGATTTTTGAAGAATTCTCGTTATATGGAAATCTACTAGTAAAACGTACAATTTCATTCTTTTCTCCAAAAAGAAAGTAAGCACCCCAACCCTTAATCGTCTCATCTACAATATCGTATAAAACAAGTCATCTAATCAAGCTGCAATAAAATATTGCAAGTCACTATAAAGAACATAAAATCGAAATAAATTGACGATCTGAAAGCACATTACCTGGAAAAATTTCAAGGACATGCTTCTCCACGACGATGCCTTCCGATGGTGAAGTCAGAGGGCGAGGCATCCCCGGCAGGTTCGCGGACCAGAGCTCCGAACCCTTCAGTATTCAGCACACTCGATCACACAACAGTTATCAAAGGAACTCATTTGAGCGGTTGAATGGATAGAAAGGAAGTCAATCTCGGTGCGCGGAGATAAGGCAGCCGCTTTCCTCGGGTCTCGCCACCCCCACATAGCTGCGCTTACCAACCCTCTCCTATCCCCCATAGTCTGCTCGCAGAGATCTTCGTGAGGTAGACGCCTTCGACGGCTTCGACACCTCTGCACCGTCTTACACCCTTACCCCCTCGTTCGGTGCTATCATCTGGACCTCTCGTATTCGCATATCAATACTTCGTCTTGGTTCGTGGTAAGTTTCGTGATTGGAAAAATTTGCTTACCTGCGTCGCGGCGGGAAATTGTTTGAATTATTGAATTATGATTTTGATTTGACTAGATAGTTAAAGATAGTGGGACGTTTGGGTGAATTGAATAACTGGACTGATAAAGATAGAATATGAGTTGAATTCGTGAATTATGAAATGTCTTAAATTCGAATATGTTTAACCCTCTTACAATTAGTGCCGTAAGATGATATATCGTAGCTAGAAATAGTGCTAACGCTGGGCATTGAAGTGTTATTATTCAGTTTCCAATAGGGTATCAGTAATTTTATAACAAATAATTGTAAATACACTATATTTATGCTCTATATTGCGCGTTTTACATAAAAATATAGCCAAATAAAAATTCTGTTTATTCGCAACTGCATTTGTCATTAATTCAATCAATTTTTCCGGTCGGCACTAAAAGAGTTAATATGATGCTATTGATTTATTTATTAATCACTGTTGTTGTTTAGTTAGTTTGGTATGCATTCTTTTTTACAAAATTTCTTCTATCATATGTTTAATGGGTTATGAAATAAACAGACCTCATGTTTTTCCTTCCCCAGTTTTCTTCAAAAGTAATTTTACGTTTTGTACTTTATAACTATTTTGTACATTTAATAAAAATGCTATAATACTTAGAATGTCTGCTATTGCACAAAAAAGAAATATTCGATTTTCAAATGTGTTACAACGTTAACACTTTAATGGCAGCACGTCTACGCTGCCACACGTTGCCAGGGACCGTCTATATTTTTGAAGAACTAATTTAAAAAAAGTTGATAAATATTAAAAGAAGATCCTATAAGATTAACGACTATAAAAAAAACAACTACGAAGCCAATAACAATATCCACACTTGTTTACATTCATAATTTATCACACGGAGAGTGTGGTACCGGCCATTAATTTTCGGCGGTAGCATCACACACATGTTATGTGAGCGGCCATTAAAGTGTTAATTCTAATCAAGTAACAGTAGCTTGGTTAAATTATTCAGAACATAAATGATAGAGATACCAATGTACCTTTCAATTAGATAATTAATCTTAATTTATAAAGAGATTTAACGTTTGAACATTATTAAATATTTAATGGTAAACTATTGTGAATATCACGAGGGTGGCGAATATTTTTTTTCTCTTAAATCCTAAAGTTTAAGCGTGCCCAGGGTGCGAGGAGACAGAGATACGAGAGATGAGATAGGTTTTCAAGTGACACTTGTGGAATACGTGCGAGTTGAGTGATAGCGTGAATACGTGAAGAGGGAAAGAATGAACGAAGGATGTTTAGGGTGTGACTGCAAAGAGTCGAGAGGGTTGTGTGAGAATTGCGAGGAGGGCAGGTCAGAACAGTGTGGTACTAGTACAGCTTTTTGGTTTAGTTGTTTATTTTTTTTTCTTTTAAAGCATATTAATATCATTCATATCCTCTTTTTATTACTTTCAATGTAATGTGTAATTCGTACAGCTTGCAAATCTGAAGAAACTTCTAAATTAAATTTTCACTTCACAATTTTTAGACACAAGATTTTCTGTTTCGAATAGAAACAAAGTGAGCCATTCATTTTTGTCACGTTGAATGTTCAAAATTTCGAAGGATATTACTGTATCTTCGATTGGAATCTTACATTTTTTTTATACCATATTTTAGTTGTCATCAAAATAAATTTTAAATGAATCCCCACTTGAGAGATGACCTTTTACTAATCTTGACAGAAAAATGCAATTCAGTAGAATTTCCTTATACTTTACATTATACAACAGAAGTACGATAAAAAGAACGCATGCATAATATTATAATATCATACAAGTATTCACCCAGATTTTCCAACCAAAACTACAAATTCGAAGTTATAATTCCTAACTATAATATTCGAAATTGATCAGATCATCAACACCGTCTATTACATTCACATTAGCACCCACCACTAAAAAAATAACATGTCCACAAGTTCCTCGCCGGTATCAACCGGGCGATACGACATCCTCATAAATAAATTACAAGTAAATCGCGACTTATTCCTGAAGGTTAGACCTATCGTACATGTTTATTAGTTCCCGGCGACTCTATAAGATGAGAGCGTAACGTAATTACATGTAAATAAATGTATGGGTCTGGATAGTTGCCGGAAGGAGTTGGGTAACCGAAGATACGCAAGCTATAGGCGCAGAATTGGACGTGGAAACCACTTTGGCTCCTCCTGCTTCGTCCTTACCATCCTCGTCGTCTTCCATCGTTTCCTTTCTCCTCTTCGTTGATCTTCTTCGTCTTCATCTTACCCCATCCTCTTTATTTTCTCCACTTCTTCCTCTTCTTACCTTTCTCCTCTCGTCCTCCCTGTCCTCGACATGACCGCTCTCTCCGAGACGGTATAATTTTCAGGAGCAAGTCGCGGCATTGCGCAAAGTTTTTCTTTAATATATTCTTACATGCGCCCGCAGATTAGATTAAAACGGCGAATGCATGAACCCCCGCGATGTGGCTGTGCCATTGGCCGACGGTCGCGTGGAAGAAGGCAAACGCAGTCGTATTTGTATGATTTATTTAAGTGGAACGTTGTGAAGAGACGCGGCGAAGGGAAGAGGCGCGGAAGTGGAATTGGGTTGGTTTCGAGGGTGGCTGAGTAGATGGAACGAACGAGTCAGGGGGGGAAATCAACTGAGAGGCAAATAAAAGATTATCCTACGGCCTGTTATGATAATGCTATAGCGATGCAGAGGTGCGGAAAGAATTAAGACGCGATTCTTATTGGTTGAGACCACATTCCCTCAAGTGCGTTCGGGGTAATTTTCGTCTCTGCCGTCTTTTCCTATTAGACTCTTCGGTTTTTTCGCTTACGTTGCGGGTTTATTTCGAAATCTCTTTAAACTGTGATTTATATGAGATTTTTGATTTAGGAATGTGACTTTTTGTAGAGTGGTGGATTTTATGTTGTGTGGAGATTAATGCTGAGGATTTTATTGCAAGTTGAATTTTGTGGAATAATTTAGAAAGAGTTGTATAGTGATGATGAAGTGACGATATGCTTAGTTTAAATATGTATAATTGTTAGGTGACTGGATAATTTATTTTGAAATTTAAATTTTATACAATAATTTAATGAGAAAGATTTGAGATCGTGTAGTAATTGAATTCAGTTAAGAAAAGTTAAAGTGGTGTTGGAGTAATGTGAATTAATTTTTTGAAGAGTTTAGTTTGAGAAGAAGAAAGTTGATACATGTATCTTACGGGACTGAAAGAACGTTGGGAATTACGAAAGCAGAAATAAAAACGCGGATGAGAACTCTAAGGGGCGCAAGGAACGCGTTTTATGCGTCTCTGTTGCAGAATATTCTAATTAGCGGATTCTCGCGGTTTCTTTTGAATTTTCTACAATTACTTAGAAGAGACAGCTCTGAAATTTAATAATTACGCATAAAATATGAACCTTTGAGGATTTTTTTAACCGAAAGACTCTCACGGGTAACTTTATTTTTCCAAGTAAACAGTTCGGAATATTGAAATAACAACATACGTATATGTGTAGGAAATTCAGGATGAAGCAGAGAGATTTTACTTAAAAATAGTATATTTACAAAAATAAAAAAGGAAGTTAATACATATCGTCACATTCACTTCCACGTTTTCTTATACACTGCCTCGCCAACGTGCTTCGCAATTTTTTCTACCTCTCCCAAACTCTCTTTTGTTTCAATCAGCTCTCTCGCTCCTTCAATCAATCGCATCTCTCCCTTTCTTTCATTCTTTCTCTTATTGTTAGCATCTACACATGCATTCCCATATATATGCGCTATAAATATTTCAATACTAATATATTCGAAATTTAGTAATAACAAGTTAATTTAATTCAGCTGCATATTTTCATATTCAATCCTGTGGATACGAAATCGCATAAATTCAGATTATTCTAAAACGAAGAAATAATTCATAAATGTCTGTCAAATTTTTTCAAATTATATTTTCAACGTAAATAAAATTCATTAATATTTATCACCGATATGTATTCTCATGTCGTGATTACTCTTAAATCGGTAAACATTTTACTCGCCATAATTGATAACCATATTCATACTTCATACTATCAAGTACAGCCTCAATACTACTACCATTGCAGATCCATGAACGATTTAGCACAAAACTATTTTTCAGCCAATCGAGAATTTTACCCTGTTCAAAATGAAACTTCATTCAAAATACTCGAATACCAACCACGTTAATCCAGCCTTCGCATTACAATCAACGCAGTCATTAAATCCTTCCGGAAAGATTTAATAATGAAAAATTTTGCAGGAAACCACCATTTAATTTTTATTTAAAAATACCTGTTTCATTTTATAATTCTTACATATTGTTAATTAAAATCATTTTATCGATGCGGACACAATTGTAATTCGTTGTAGAATATCATAAATGGTAAAATTTTTAAAAATCAAAGCAAAACTTTAATAGTCTTCAAGCGTGTGGTACTTTCGAAAACATTTTGAAAGATGTATTGGAATCCTGCATTACTTACACTGCCAGATAGTCTCACTTCTAATTTTTTTTGCACGGTCTTCTAAAGAACGTATCTACTGTGTAAGAAAAGAGTTAGATGTTTACACCAAATGTATTCAAGAATGAAATCTTACCGACTAATAACAATTTGACCATGGCTTATACCAAGAAATTCTAACGATAAACAACCCGAGTCGAAAAGACCAGCCTAAAAAGAAACTTCAAATCCTAGATTCTTTTGATTTCTCATTTGCCGCTTAATTATGTATGCCATTTTGAACCTCAAAATTCTCAACTAGTGTGTCTGCGCGCCTCAAAGTCCTGTAAATATGATTTTTAGGAGTTATATGGACTGATCAGATAAAATTTTTATTCCGATTTAATCTGACATCCCCTAAAAATATTTCAGAAGTTCCAAGTCTGTCGACTCATATTCTAAAAATAGGGCTTTCAGGAGCAAGTAGGAATTAAATTATCATTATATTCCATATAAATTCTAAATCTCCTAAAATCAAATTAATTTTTAGGATATTGACAATTTTTTTGGACCTAGATCATCCCACTCCAATTCCAATCCAATTATAAAACTCCTCATTATAGAATGTATGGCTTAATATTGGGCTTAGATTAATTTTCTAAATAAGAATGCTGAGGATTATTTTGGGCTGTATGAAGCCTAAATTAGGCAAAACTGGCAAAAATGAACAAGTTTAGGGCGATTGTGAAATTAAAATTTGCATTCTTTTATATGTATCATATTTTTCCATATTCAGTCTAAATATCCTAAGTTATTTGGAAATTTAGGAGGATTTTGGGCTGAAATTTTCGACTCGGGAACATGTCTAGTGATTCGTGATCTCTACATTAACACTAGAACGACCAAGCAAGTCAAAATGACTTCTTCACATTTTTCTCCAAAAATCCCCTAAGTTTACAGCACTGTTCTAGAATAGAAAGTGTTACTGTTTTCAGTTCCCTAGATATTTTACACTAAAGTAATTATTATCATAATCAACAGTAACTTTAGTCGCATGACGCTATAGGTCGTCATTGTGCTGTATGGCACGAAAACCCAATGGCGAGCTTTACTTGTCATTTTACAGGAAGGGGGTAAGATCACCCGATAATCTCAGTTGCCTCTTCGCACAATGATTATAATTTCTCCAATTCCACAGGAAGCATACCTTCGCAAAAGGCAAAACGGAGTGAGCAAGTTAGCGGAATAACTTAAAAGGAAAGAGAGAGCGGAAACAGCTGTTGTCGCGGTTACAAGATATTGCGATTACGCGTACTCTCCTCGCACCTGGCAAAACATATTATTTGGCACCTCTTTGGCCGCGAGTACCCGTGGATATGTTCGCGGCTGAAATTATGCGCTCGTTTACTTCGCGCCCAGGGTATCATGCGAATAGTTACGGGGGGAGCCACGGCAGAGTGGTAAAATTACATTTCCAATTCATGAAACGTCAGTTATACGGGACGGAGGATACCTAGGCATGGCCCTTCCAGCGCCACCCTGCGAAAAGAGCACACGCAAATGCCCGTTTTGCCTCTTTCTTTCTACCGAGGACGATCCTTTCTCCCCTTTGGACCTTCACGTCGTGGTTCTACTTCTTGTTGCCTGCGTGTTTCGAAACAATGAGGGCGCTTAATCGGAAGGCAGTCCAATTTCGGTGGGTTAATGTCGCCCTCGAAGTTTTCGAATTAGCTGCTTCATTTGGGGGATAACGATATTCCGGGCTGTGATTTGGAAGTAGAAATGGATCGATGGTTGCGAGAAGAGACTATTAAGTGGAGGAATGCTTGGGATAGGATGTAATTAATCTCGATGAGGACTGTGAGTGTGGGATTGGTGTTACATTAGATGTGGGTTAATGCTTGTCAATCTAACAATAAGCTGTGTTGGTAGATGTTGTAGATGAGTTTGATCATTTAATTTAGATTATCGGTTATTTACAGGTTATGGAGAACTATTTGATAAATAAGGAAAGTGTAGAATTAAAGGGTTGGAAAAATTCAAAACTTTGGGAAAAATGAGTACAATAGAAGAAATTTAAGAAATATTATACATTTGATTGGTACAATTATGTATTAATATAATTGTTATAAGGTATATTAACCCTTATCGCTTCAAGTGTGCCTCTCAGGCACCAGTGATGTGCGGCGTTCTACTCCAAGTGTGCTTGTCAGGCACCCTCAGCTTCGGGTTGTTATCGGTAATTGTTCATAGGTAAAAAATAATACTCCTCGGTCAGTCAGAAGCGATCAGTAAAGAAAGTCAGAACTGAGCCTGTTTTATTGGAAACCCATCTATTTTTCAATCACGTCGAGAAGGAAAATAATTTCTCTTTGTGCGGAAAATATAGATAGTGGCGATGATAGTTTTGATTTTCGTATCTACAATGACGTCGCTGTTAACTAGCCAAAAGGAACTAATGCGGTAAAAAAACAAACAGTTTTCTACTGTGAAACCAGTGAACGCAAACCCGATTTGCATCCCACTGTTTTAAAAACTGCCACACATTAATCAATTATAATTAATAATATAAATATTGCAGTCAAAATTACACTATTTCTGAAATGAGTAAAGACTGTTTTGAATCAGTCTAATATTATTATTTACACGTTATTATAGCATGGATAGTCCGGAATTTAAAAACTTAGAAGCCAAAATATGACGAGAATAAGTTGGAGTTGCTGGTCGATGTTCACACTTAAAAGTCGGAGTGTTAAGGGTTAAAATTAGATTTATGGGTGTGAAATCTGTTCCACTGCAATATATTAAATAAAGACTTTGAAAAAAGAGGGATTAAGCGGCAAAGATGATAATTCATTACATAACTTTTGTATTATAAAATACACATGAAATATCTACTGTACTGCTTTTCCGGAAATTAAAAAAGTTTTTATTAACAAAATAGCATCCTGTCAACTCGACGGCTTTCGTAAATCTAGTGTTAATAAAAAATTAATGTAGTGTTAATAAATCAATCTTATTCCTGGAGCGATACAATAATTCGAGAAGTGGGACCCCTCTCCCTCCAAAATAATCCGACGTTTTTATTCGAAACAAATTGTAATCGAACCTTATCGAAGAGAAAGATGGTAAAGCGCTGATAAAGTGAAACAAACTTTCCCTTCTTTATCTTTTACGCATGAGTAAGGGTAATAGTCCCCGTATATATGGAGGACGGACCGCCTGGAAGAAAAGCTTTATATCTATAGTCATCGATAACTATCTTTAGCAATATCGATAACTTTTACTCCAAACGAATTACCGGTCCACTTTTTCGAGATTCATACTGGTACAACGATATTTCTTTCACGGGAAGCAAAATGTCTTTTCAAACATATTCAAAGATTCCCAGTAGCATTGAAAATGACCCAATTTTAGAGAACCGAAGAGATATGATAGTATCTCTAAGGTTTACGAACCCTATGGGAATCTCATTGAAGAGAAATCTTTTATTTATAATAGGTAGAATATAATATGCGATAGTACCTTAGCATTTACATGATATGTTCTTCTTTATACTTTTTTTTGTTAATTGTAACAGCATTACAATTCATTGGAATTTATACGTATAAATATTAGGTGAATCTTTAAGTGAAATTTGTAGGTGAAGAGAAAAGTATAAAATGATATAGGATCAATATAAAGACATAATGTAATTAATGTTGCGGTATATCGGCACTAAATGAAAAATTCCGTTGGAGAGTTTTGTTAGCAATTTTTACCCTTTGTCCAATTACGTTTCAGTGAATTCATTCGTATTAACAACTGAACAACGTTGATTTTAATGTCTGACCGATTTTGGGACGTATTTAACCGTAGCGAAAATTAATTAATACGCATTTGTTTTTACAGTTCTTCTACGCTAACAAGTTATTTTGATTTCATTTCCTTTGTTTTCATACAACCGTAGAATAATGATTAAAAATCTGCACGATTTTTGCTTATAACCGAGTGTTCAATGAAAGGCAAAATATTCTTTAACATATTAAACGCCGTTGAGGTCACAAGTAACCGGCGCCATTAAGTTCAATGGAATTTCACATGATTGTTAAGTTTACAAAGTCACTAATACATTCAGTATTTACATATTGGCATTAAAAAAGGTAAAGTTCCGTTAATTATACGTCTATTTGTGTATTTAACACTAGAACTACCAGACCAGACAAAATGACTGGTACACAATTTTTTCAAAAAATTCTCCAAGTTTACATAAGAGTCATAGTATAAATATTCTACGTCTATATCAATAAACATAAATCACCGAATCGATCAAATTTTCCGCCGCTTGATTCCTCCTTTTTCAAAGTACTTATTTAATTTATGAAAATATGTTAGATTTGAGGCCGGTAGTTCTAGTGTTAAATAGTCTGCGGTATAAATGTGTGATTTCTACAAATAAAGTTTCACTTCAGTAAAAATGATGACACTTGCCAGTGACATTCAACGGGTTAACAACTTCTCTTTCACAATTTCTATCCAGCAACTTTAAAATCTTGAATGATTGCATCGACGGTAAAAAAAATATAAATCCACGCTGCCAGATTTCTCACCGTTTCCAACAGTAAATTGGCTTTAATGTGAAACAAGCCATAAATTAGTCCGACGCGATGCTATTATGCAACGAATTGTTCGTCCGAATAATTCCGTTAACTTTTTAGTCGGCTTTCCGTCGGCTGTATAGAATTCCCCGTGAAGCGAACGTAATCACGAGATCATCCAATCCAATCAACGCCAATTTGTCCGCATCTTATGAGATTAAGCTTCAGGAGGAGGACACAGTGTCAACTGTTGGTATACGCACAGACAGCGATGGGATGCTTAGGAACCGTTGTAATCCGGAATACAAACAAATCCTCAGAATGTCCAACGGTACGTCCAGTAAACACTGTGGGTGCACATACCAGTGGGCTTTCATATATTTACCTGACGCTTCGTTTTCGTTCGTACAGCCGACATTTAAGTGCCATAATTGCTGGTCAGGTTAATTATAACTTTGACTAATTACCTCTACGTGGAATCTGCTGTGCAAACAGTCGTTCGGACATTAATGCGGTGGAGGATTGGATAATTCGATTTCTTTGTCTGTGTTTCTGTATGTGATGACTCAATTGTCGTATTGGTCGGTATTGGATAACTAATATTCGGTAAGGAAGGACCATACATTTCAGAAAGTGTGAGTGGAGAGGTTTTTTGGATAATTGGCTTTAACACTAGAAGAACAACCGACTATTAATTCAATAAATTTAAAGATACTAGATAAATACTTCAGAAGAAAGAGAATGAAATGTACAAGAAACTAAATTGATTTAATTTTTCACGTTTTAAAAGGTAGATATAAAATATTAAGCATGGTGCAGCTCTAAACATTTTTCGAAAAATCAATGCAAGTCATTTTGATCCCCTTGGTAGACATAGAGGTAATGATAGTGTAGTGGATTTGTAATTTCTTATTCTTTAGGTTTTTGGATATGATACTACATCAGCTGAATTCTGAGATTCGATTATTGCAAGTTGTTTCGATATTATGTATATAATTTATACCTTTACTGTTATAAGAATTTTATAAACTATTATAGATGTAAACGGAAGTGTAAAGTGTAATTCTCCGCTCACAAGCGAAATTTAGTTGACATCGATATCTTTGAATTTAAATAATGAACAGTCTTATAAATTATATGTCGCCGAATATTTCACGTAGTAAATCTGACGTGTGATGTGCTTAACCCATTTGCATCATATGACAAATTCACAAATATATCTTCACTGTCAAATTTCTTCATATTAAATCTAAGTCTAACAGTATTTCAAAAAGTGATATTGTACTTTAATCGACGAATGTTGTATAAATAATTTAGAATGTACATATGTGTTGCTATTTGTTCATAATGTAAATGCATAAATACGTTTTGATGATAGTGACCAGAAAAAGTGCACGCATATATGCGCTTGTGATGCAAATGGGTTAAAAACCTACCCAATATTGCTTCCACAAAAAGCACAGTACGACATCACTGGATTTCAATAAATATTAGCAACTTGCTCATATTATAAATATACAAATGAATTACGTCTGTTGATCACTCTTTCGTTACATCCCTAACGAAACATTTGCTTCCACCTCTATCTTCCATATAGTTAAATAATTTTTACAAACCACTGCCAACCTACTTTTACAAATAAAATGTAAACATACGTAAACGACTTCCTACAAAAAAACATTTCCTATTCCCCCAGATAAACGACAATAGCCATTTTTGTTCAACCAAAGAGAAAAGAAAACAGACGAGAAAAATGTTAATCCAAAAATACTGAGAAGATCCGCCAACGCAATCGATAATTTCCTCTCTAGGCGTCCCTATTTTAAACGCACGCTTAACGCGACCGTTAAAAGAAAATTAAGCTTAACGCTATCTCACCGGTGATAAAAATAGAAAATCCTATCCCCGAGAGAAATGCAGTCTCTGGTAGCGAGAGGTCGAATAGCGTTCAGGTAGGAGCGTTTGATAAAACCGAAGGCATTGTTTCTAGAAAACGCACCCGCGTGTTTAACGCGTTCCCCGTGATTTATCGTGGCATCCTGCCGCTGTCGCTGGACGACCGTCCTGGGCCCTTCGAAACGGCAGACCCTTCGACGCCAGGGACAACGTGGGTGAGGTTACAGAACCGACTGACATCCGGGGATTGGGACGCTCCATTTTCACCTCCATTTGCTTCTTTCTCCGAGTCGCGAAGGTGTTTTCCCTTTTGGATTCTCGTATAACTAGCTTCGTATCTTCTCTCAATTTATGGGCGAACGAAAAAAGAGAAGAGACAGAGCTTTAATGGAGAATGAGCGTGATTAGCGAGCGACAAAAAAATACGCCAAGTCAGGAATACGATCACGTTTTTATGTGATGTCTCGTAGGTAGAAAATGTAGAAAAAGAGGATGTTGGAATTAATGCCTCCTGGTGATATTTTTATTGGCGATTGCTTTATTAAACTTGCTTCCTTCCTTTCCAACGAGGGGACCTTGCATCGTTTCTATTTCCATCGTCCCCAGTCGAGGGCTTTGACTGATACGTTTAAGGTGGTACTCGTATAGTTGACCGTGGGGTATTGAAGCAACCCTTTGAAGTTACAACGACAATGAGAGCTCCGATATGCAAGGGAAACGGCTGTATTTTCCCCGTGGGCTCTCGTACAAACATGAGGGCGCCTTCTTTAATTTATGATCGGTTGACAAGAAAACAAGAAAGGGTGAAGGGCGTGGAATGCGATCAGTCGAGTACAAAAACGTGGAAGCGATGGTGCACGTTTATTCGGAGTCGTTGGATTTACTTTTCGAGATGAAATTCAATCGGTTTATTTCATTGGTACTCTTTCGTGTCATTAAATATGGAATAATTTAAGGGCGCTTAGATATCTTTAATTCGATTCAATTGTTTTTTCGTGTTGTTCAAAAGATTTCAATTGGAAGCATTATTCAATTAGAATTGTGTGAATTATTGATTCATTCAGATCTTGATTGTGTGATAGTAAATATTACATTTTGTTTTGGTTGATTTCAAATTTTATTTTGCAAAGTTTATACAGGTATGATTTATTTATTTTCAAATTTTGGTCTTATTTTCATTTATCAATGTGGGAATGCATGGATGTTTGCGGTTTGCGCGAAAACGTTCGTCGTGATTATTCTTGAGTGATTAATTTTAGACAGTGCTTTTTTTTAGATAAAAATCGTAATAATTTAATTACCGAAGACATTTATTGATCTGATTATAAGTTGCAACGATTTTATCGATTTTCGCCAAATATTAGAATATTTCTGTACGGCGAAGAGAACGTTTATAGAACTTAACACTTTTTTACAAACTAGTAAATTGAATAGCATCTCAAAAAATCTGAAATTTAGTAATTATTGTATCGTTTCAATATTTGTTAGTAGAATATATTCATTATTATTACGTAAATAGATAATTGATGAATTCCTAATTACACAATAATTCATCTATACTGCTCTTTATTCTCCAAAATGACTTTCCACGTTGGATCACTGTTTCTATATCCCCATTACCTCAAACTTCTGCAGAAACTGCAGTCTTATGAAATTCATTGGATGCAGACAACGCCGAGGAATGGAAAGTAAAAGTAAAGAGTAGAAACGGCAACTGAGAGAAACGCAATGGACTGCTGCTTTAATGCAGAATCAACGCAATATTTTTCAATAAGGAACCCCGAGACGCATTAACGGCACTCCTGGTATATATATCATGGCGGTAATGACGCGCTTTGCAGCCCCGCCATGCAGACCATTGGATGAGTTTCACTCGCGGAACTTACTTGCCAACTCGAGCAAACCTTATAAATGCCATCGCAGAACCATAAACCTATGATGCACGAGCACCCCTGCCCACTCCGCGTTTGAGTTCTCAATGTCCTCTGTTCTGACTGTTCTCCTTCATTTTCATCGACGACTAAGCCCAATGGTCGAAGTTCAAGGGATGAAAATGGTTTATGATGAGTTGTTATTAATTTCTGAGGGTTATTGCTTTTTTTCTGTGATGTTTGCGCGAGAATTTTCTTTATTTTCTTGTTGGATACGTAGAAAAATGTAGGGTTTTACACTGCATACAACAAGTAATAAAATAGGTAGGTAATAAAGTAAGTTGAATCATTTGTATTTGCTACGCATGTTGCTGTTATTGTTTTAGTGAATAGTTCGAATTTTCATTCGATTTTTAAACTGTCAGTGCAAATTATTTGAATGTGAAATGGTAAAAGAGTTCTATATTTTTATATTAAAGGTTATTCGTACTTGGAGAAAGTGCTGTTTTTCGATTATCAGGAAATTTAATTAACAATTTGTCATTCATAGTTTTTTTTGATTAATTTACTATTAGAATACTGAAAGGCAATATTAGTAATGTACTACCGTCAGTTCACCTAAAAGACACACTTTTAGTACGTAGATTCTGAACTGTCGATATACGTACCGCGTAATAAAAATTTCATTATCAAAAATTTCCAAAATCAATTACTACGATGCATTTATTATGTAAGAAAAATTTGTCACAGATAATGGACATTCAAAGTGGATTGTTATTAGTTTAGAATTTAACTCTCCAAAATTGAAGCTACCATAGCTCCCTGTACAGTTATCGAGGCGGGTTACATTAGCGGTGGAGGTAAACTCTTTTTTTCATTGTCCTCAAAATTTTCTTTATTTTCATTCCAAATCAGTCTCAGATAAATTCATATAATTTTCAACTTAATGTTAATAATTTCATCCAGGAGTTATAGCTTCAAGATTTACAGAAAGGTTACTTTAAAACACATTACCTGTACGAAAGAAAAGTGGATGTTGGCAGACAAAAGAAACAAATACACGATAGAAGCATACAATTATACGTATCGTTACGGTTCTGATGGTAAGAAAAGAAGGTTCATTAAATTCGACGTACTTCACAGACATATTTCTGCATCGTTGAAAAAGCCGAAAATGAAGTAACTTATAAATTGATACAATTCAGTATTATTAGTTACGCTGAATGTAATTCCTTACCTTTTGAAGTGTCTTATGGCAAGCTTCATTGAAGGCTCATGAATAGAATTCTATACCAAAGGAGAAAAAACGAGGAAAAGGATAGACTTACGGCTAGCAGTTTTATTCGTAAGCAGAGCCGCTCGAGTAAAAGAGTAATTAGGAAAGCCCGTTCATTATCAATGGAGTCTTACGAGGAACGCAGTTTCCCTTTCCTGTCTAGACAAATTACCCTTGGAAGATGGGAAACAACAGAATCAGACGTCGGATTACCCAATACAAACAGAAGCATTGTCGCAATTGGCGTTTCTTCGTAATTGCTTTCAGGGGATATTGTCATTTGCATAGTTTAATCGAAATCAGTCGAAGAATCAATGTAGATTTTACGGTGAAACCACCTGCGGTCTTTTACTAATTACAGCTGTAATTTAATACTTAGGCATTTGCCATTAATTCGTCAATTTTGGGACACAGAGCTTACATTTTTTGGCCGTATAAAATATTGCTACAAATTATTATCTTCCAGGGGACTTTTTTTTAATTCCAGTATTTCGTAATGGTTCTCGATAAGTATTTTAGTAACAATTTATAAAATCTATACTTCGAAAAAATAAAAAATTTTTATTCTAGAATCATTATTCAATGTTTAAGATACTACATCACAAAAATAGTCTTTTCAGTGAAATCATCGAGGTAATTTCAATGCCTCCAGGAAACTTCCTCCACAATTCAATTAAAAAAGTATACCTGACTTTAATTTTTCAAGAACACTTTGGATTCCACTCTTTGCCCAGTTTTTTAAATCCCCATCGACCATTTAAACCGCCGGTATAATATACATTTTAGCTGAAATCAATAGCGAGGAAAAATGCAATTGCAAGCTGCCCTCGTAAATGCGAATCAACGTTGTTCCCGTTGCAATAAAATGCTGCCTCGTATTTGTTTCATTACATGGAAACACTTTCGACGAGCCGTTTTAAACGAATATTGCGACGGCACAATCAAGTTGACGAGTTTAAACGTACGTCGACGTTGGGACTCACCCCTGCCGTTTTCCCCGATAATTTAATCGAAAAGTGAAACATCGCGCGCTCATCGAAACGAAACTTGTTTTGCTTGAACGCCACGTTAGGGTAGACGATGGTGTAAGTTCACGTTATCGGGTATTCGAATTCGGATAAAAATATCGGACTGAGGGAAAAAGCAACCATTTAAGGACACCAGAAACCAAGGTATACGTATGCGCGTATCGGGCGTCGTCCTACGGGGGTGGTAGGTGTTGGTACTATCTACGTGGCAGTAGTACGCGGTTACCGCTTTGACAGTTCGCACAGTTCGAAATCCAATAAAAAGCTAATTGAATCTGTGACGCCACCTGACTTCACTAATGAAATTTCAAAGTACCAATTTCACGTTACACCGTTCTGGCCTACCTGATCGACGGGAGGGTACCGACCGTTCAAGTACCTGGTCGCATCGCTTAAATTCCCTAAATTGGAATAAAACGAGCTTCGAAACTCAAGTCGTCCGGCCGAGTTTAATTATAATTCTTGCTTCGTTTATGAGTCACATCGAGCGAAATAAGCCGAATAACGGGTAACAAAGACCGTGGCTAGGAGGGAGAGTGAAGGGAGAATCAAGGGGGTGTTTAAGCCGAGGAAAAAGATGAGGAAAGAAGAATAATTCGGCATCCGATGTTAGATATTTGGTAGTTTTAATTAGTTCTCAAGTCGGTAATTTAAATGTAATTTACGTATACTTTGGATTTTACGCTATGGAAGCTCATTTTACGATAAAATGATCTTCGACTAATTAACGAAGAAGTTTGAAAACCTTTTAAACTTATTCACGGTACGGAAATTATGGTACAATAGAGGAGAACGTTACTTTCCTTAAAAAAATAACTACTTCGGTATTTATACAATTTTAAAATATCCCATAAAAATGAAATTACCGTAGAAGATTTAGAAGAATATGATGTATGATGTACAAATTCATTGTACATGCTGTAGAATGATGCTGCAGGAATCGAACAGTAATTTGAAATTTGTGCTATTTAATTCGATAAACCTAATGATAGCACACGCCAGAGATTGAAGAAAAATACTTACTTCATCTTACGATTCTGTAAGACCTAAAAATAACTCCTAAAAGAATGCGCCATACGACTTGATAAATTCATCAACTTTTATAAACAAAAAAACACATTTTCAATACCATAGCACACCACATCATCGGTCATCAACATCGCTATTACTTGACTTCCACAAAAATTCCCATATACTCCCACATAACTTCAAATCGCACAATAATAAAAGTGCACGCGCATTCCGTACAAAAGCACATCGGCGCATTAACCAGTTAACCGTGGCGACTTCTTTTGAGAGTGTGCATCTATCTATTTATTATACGTGAGTCAGGAAGATCAGGCGTTGGCGAGTATACACGTCAATCACAGCTAACTGGTTAAGTAGCAAATAATAACTAAATTTCCCACATAACGGATATAGTCGTCATGACACGAAATATATGTCATTTCTCCATGACGGATATAGTCGTCAAACACACTTAACTGGTTAAGTCATTGCATTTCGCGTTACACGTTAACAGAGTTGACAATCGCGCTCGTAAAATTCACCTCCCAACCGCTGCAACTTTCTTCTCGCCGTCTTATAAATCTCTGCGAGGAGACAGTTTCGGAGACACGTATCTTTGCGGAAGTCGACATAATTTTCCGAAAGTTTTGCAAATCTCGAGACGCGGGTTGGAGGAATGAAGAGAAGGATAAGAAAGAGGAGAGAAAGGAAGCGGCTGGTCTTTTCTCTATTTCATTGTGCCCGCGCCTAATGTTGCATTCACGCGTTCTTTTTAGGAGGCGGACTGAGGAGAGGGTAAAAACTGGCGGCCATTCGTATCGTGAGCACGTGCTGGGGCAGGGTTAATTTCGAGAGACGAATGTCACTTCTTAAACTCGCCGTTTCCCAAAAAACTTTTTAACTGTAATTGCAGCCCCTCCTTTTGGACGACGCTGTTCCCGTCGCCGCATAATTTCATGCAGGACTGAAAATATTGTGACTACACGATGTTGCTGCACGGACTTTCCATTCCCGTTTTATATCGCTCGAAGTTACTTTTTTTTTTCTCACTACCCAGCGAAAATTTCATATCTCCTCTTGCCGGTGATGCACCGTCTCTAGGGAGCCATCCGCCACGTTCGACCCACGAATTTTTCCCTCGTGTTGCACCGATTTTACTGTGGATGTTTCAAGGAACTGGAGATGCTTACAGCTCGAGTGAGGAAAGACTGTCGAACTTTATGGTTTTTCTTGTTATTACAGGTACAACGAAAACGTTTTTTTCCTTGATTTGGAATAAGTTCATGGAAGAAAGTTATTGATGTTTTTTGAGTGTTCGCAAGTTAAAATATTATTGTCTTGTACTGATGGGTAATGGTTTTTTTAAAATCTCTTTATCGTGATGATGATAAAGATAAAACTTAATATTTTGAGGCAGTAGGGGTAAACTGAAATTATTTTGTCATTAATTCTACAGATCTTTTTTATTTGATATATACATTATCATGTAGAGATATGAATGTAATTGTTGAATTTTTTGTAATATGCTGATAGTAGTTAAAATTTAAAGGTACATTACTTTTAATGTTTTAGAGCGCTGCATTGGGGCACAGATTCAAAACATATTAGGTCGAATCATAAGTAACTTTCGTTTTTTATGAGACATTTATTTTGCTTTCATTAAATAACAAAATTATATTACTTTATTATGTATTCTCCGTTATTACGTATAACCTTTTCCCATTATCCTGGTAGTTTATTAATCTCTTCCTTGTAAAATGTGGTTGGTTTGGACTGGAAGATGTTTTCGACGGCCTGTCTGACTTGTCCTTCGGAATTGAATGTTTTTCTACTCAAAAAGTTTTGTAACGAACAGAAAAGGTGGTAATATGTTGGGGCAAGGCCTGGGGAGTAAGATGGGTGTGGTAAAACAGACCATCCAAGCTGAAGATTTTTTTTTGAGTCACCCTTGCCGTATGTGGTCGCGCATTGTCGTGTTTTGCAAGTTTCTTTCAGTCCAAACTAACCACAGTTTACAAGGAAGGGATTAATAAACTGCCAGGATAATGGGAGAAAGTTATACGTAATAGCGGAGAATACATAATGAATTAATATAATTTTGTTATTTAATGAGAGCAAAATAAGTGTCTGATAAAAAAAAAGGAAGTGACTTAAGACTCGACCTAACAGATTTCATTGCCTCATGACAATCATCGGATGAAAATAAAGAAATTTTACAAAGTCAGTTTCTGCTGGAAAACGATTGAACAGGCATTTCTAGTATTTCCATCGCTCGTTCTATTAACACTAGAACGACCGGCGTTAAATCTGTGACATTTAAATATATTAAGTAAGTACTTTGAAAAAAGGGGAATCAAAAGGTGAAAAATATGATCGGTTCGGAAATCTCTGTTTTATAAGACCAGCTTAGAATTTCTAGTCTAGGACTTTCTGTTAGAGCAGGTAGGGTGGATTGAAGTGATTCTTAATACACATCTTGTGAAAAGCGTTTTATACTTGTTACAATAAAAAGAAGTGCGTTCGATGGCACATTACAAAGAGCAGTGGAGTCATGGGCGACGACCAGCCACACTTGAGACTAGCGCGCCTCTGGCAGGCATCGTCCCAATTAGAAAGGGCGCGAAATTGTTTTGTTCCAATACTTTTCTATAAACTTAGGGAATTATTGGAAAAGATTGTGAATAAGTCATTTTGACTTCCTTGGTCGTTCTAGTGTTAACTTGGTAGTTGCTTGAAGGTAATCGCTGGAAACTTGATTTTCTAAATGGATCATTATAACGGGTTTTCCAATAAGGGCGGATCGATGTTGAAATAGAATAAAACAAGCTGTGTGTGAGGTATTAACGAAATTTTTTTTTATTTGAAAAGCCTATGTATGCCATTATGTGTGTAGAGTATGATATCGTTCAAATGTCCGCCGCGGCTTCGCAGGGTGGCACGAATTCGAGAGGTCATATTTTCGATGACTCTGCTGCATAGAATCGGCTGAATTTGAGCGATGGCTTCGGTTATGTTGGTTTTGAGGGCATCAGTCGATTGCGTCTTATTGGCATAGTCCTGTGACTTTAAAAAACCTCACAAGAAAAAGTCCAGTGGAATCAAATCGCACGATCTTGGTGGCCAATTCACGTCACCTCCTCTTCCAAACACTCCAAAACCCAGTTAGCGAGCAAACGGCGTTGTTTATGCTCGTTAACTTTGAGCTCCTGGGTCAGACTGGATCTTGTACGGGTGCAGACCCCAATCTCGGCGCAAAATTCGCCAAGTTGAAGTCTGCGAAAGGCCAAGTTCTTGTGCACGACGTGTAATCGACTGCCTCGCGTTTTCCTTAATACTTTCACTAACAATGGCGATGTTCTTGGCCGATCTGGCATTCCTTTGGTGCACGGGTGTTGGCTGATTGTTTATGGAACCGGTCGTCTCGAATTTGGCTACCAAACTTTGAAGAGTTGACTTCGAAGGGCCACCGCATCTGCCGTAAAATTGACGCAACGCGCGCAACGTTTGTACTAACGTACACACATTTTGATAATAAAGTTTTATCATTTCGACTTGCTGTTCTATCGTGCAACTTGCCATGATGATTTGGCATCATTGTCAGAATAAAAAATAAAACATTTGACAGAAGTCGCGAAAAAAACATGGCCGTAACCGATTGTCAACATCGTCCCGTCCCTATTAGAAAACCCTATATTTGTTATATTGATTGTATCAGAAAGTTATCGAAAGAAAATCATTTGACAACTTTTTATCTCAAAAGTGTGTTTTATACATTGACACAAGTCTTTCGTTCCTTCGTATGTACAGGTATTATATTCTTGGAAGAAATGTTAGAGATTTTTTGCCATTCAACATTTTTCGGTCTTGAGTTACTATTTGGAATTAATATGAAATAAATCACCGTGCTCTCGGTGTATCGATCTTCTTTCCAGGCAGGGTAGAATTCGGTCTTTGTCGCAAACCCGGCATTCCCCTGGGGTATTAGATTTAGCCGTAATTGTATTAAAACCAGAGTCGTGCAGCTGGAAAGTTGCGGGTTACCGCTAGCCAAAATGTTTCCTTCACTATTGGATGATGTACGAAATGCGCGGCGCTTATAACGAAACTATTTTAATTGCACAGAAGTACGTATTTCGAAAATTGTTCCATACAAGTGCACAGTGCCTAATGTAATAAAGAAATTAGGGACTGTAATAAAACAAGGAACGTTTCATGTTTACGAGTTGTACGGAATTTTGAAATCGCTAGGAGAAATTTTCCTACGGCATTTTAAAGATTCAAATGCTAATGAAATCGGCAAATAGTCACAAATTAATTATCAGGTGAAAAATACATCTGTTATGTTGTCGAAATTGTCGATATCATTTCCTGTAAGTAGAAGAGAAAGTAGATTCTTTTTTCCTTGGTGTCGTGAAAATTTTTATATAAACCTCATGGTTTTTAAATAAACTGTACATTGATATCAATTATTCCGTAGAAGGTGTAGTTATTAACAATAAATTTTCGGATGTTTAGGTACATATCTATTTTTCTGAAGTGAGTCAATTCAACTAATAAAAGAAAATTGAAGTTTTTTGCAAAGAAAATAGTTCCAAATCAATTTAAATGAAAGATTTATTATTTAAAAAATTAACCAACAAATATTATGTATATATATAACAATTACATTTTGGATGAGCCAAATTGACTCCGTAAATCTAGTGTTAAACTGCAGAAAGATGCAGTACTATGTGCAATGTATAGAAAAGGGATTTTTTCATCGAACATTGCAAAAAAGTGGGCATACCTGTTTTCCATCGGTCTAATTGTGAATATAAGGCAGACATTTATGATTGTCCAATAAGTGCCCCTGTAATAGATAGTGATCATTGGCGAATCACATTTTTTTAGTCGCACCATTTTTTTCATAAGATGATGACTTCAATCTAAATAGCAATACGTTCACAATACTATTAACAATAATACCAACTCATGCTATACTCAATAAAAACAATGTTAGTTTTAAATTAAAAAATAGCTGTACAATTCACTCAAAATTCACCATGAATTTTAATACTAATTCTGCCAAGCCTGTCAAAATAACCGGTTCCCAATTTTTTAAAAATTGTTAAAAATTCCCCGAATTGATTGCTGTCCCATACGGTAAATATGACACTCCTATCTTATAAAATCTAACTTACATGTACTTAAGTTATAATTTTGTCCAACATTCTATTTCTCTTTCCCAAAGTAGCGGAGAGTCTTCCAGTACCGTCACCTTAAGGTTTATCAACAAAAAAATCAAAATAGCTAAGGTTACATGTTCAATACCTCCTGATATATGTATATAAAAGAACTATTGTGCTATTAAAAAACACAAACGACCAATACGTTTAGAAATAATCAGCTTTATTACAACAATTCTAACAATAAGACTAAGAAAAATCAGACTATAAAAAATTGGCCTCCAGTACCGGCCAGTAAATGTGTAACCATTTATTTTTTTACCTACTTGTCCAGTGTATTTCAATATAACAGAGATAACACCGCTTATTCTAGTGTTAACTTGGGCATTTAAACTATAACAGCTCTTAGAGTATCTTACTAAACAAGTACATTGTGAAACCTGTAATTTCACATTGGAAACGCAACCAGTAGACAGGTTCCACTGTTGCCGAAGCGTCGGCAGGACAACACAGGACGAGCGTAGAATGTCAAATGGGGGTCCTTCGGTATTCGCGAATCGCCTAAATCACCGGTAAATGAAATTAATTTATCCCAGCCAATCTGTCGCGTCAGCGTTACGTTGGTCTGCCCCAGGGCCGTATATACCCCGTACACGTCGTATACGCGTACGCGATGCGTGCGACAGACAATATATTTGGCGCCCCTTGCCTACCGGCATCGGGTCATGTGACACCGTAATCCAGCACCATTTCGGAGTTCATCCAGTCAGACCTCCGGATAAAGGGCTCCCGTCATTTCCTGCGACTTGCGAATTCGATCACCGCGACTGGACCGTGAAAAAGCTCGCGGCAACGCTCGACCGAATGGTAACTTTGCCGGAGTAACTGGAATAGAAATATCCTGACTTTTTCCATTAGACGAACTGCTTGGGAGTTAATGGTTTCTCAGAGAAATTTAATGTAATTTGATTGAGAATATTTTAATCGAGCTTCATGGTAATTAAATATTCATGTTTCAGAGTTCATCGAGGGGGCTTTGATGTTTTGGAAGTTTAAGGGGATTCTTTTGAAGTAATTTTATTGGAACGACTGACCTGAGGGTTGATAGGATGACCGTTGGGAAATTTTATTTGGAGTGGGACAAGAAGTTTGGCATTTGTTTCATATGCTGATTCAACTCGGGTTTGAGGACACTGGTTAACTTATTGTAGCTAGTATTGTTTTAAAATTGGGAAAATTTGTAAATTCTCAAATATATGTATATATGTAAAGATAAACTATGTTATCTTAGAAATGTAAACGTGGTACAACGAAAATTGTTTTTCTCCGCGATGACAATGAACATTGATCAAGAAAAAGCCAATGACCATCGATAGCTGTCCTTACAATTTCGTGCAGTACATTTGGCTGCGGCTTGGAGAGAATCCCGTTTCATCTAAGCACATACAATAAATATTGACTCTTTGAGGACTCATATATGTGGTACGGAGACAGAATTTACTTACAGTTTATCGTCGTATGTATACACGATAAATATGATAAAACAAACAATAATTTATGATGTATATGTATTAACAGTCTAACATTCTGATAAAAAGCTGGTTCGGTTCGCCAAATAAATGATTATCTCTCAATGTTCAAAGATGTCTTTCTCCGAAAGAGGTTAATACATCTCCAAGATATCTGATTGTAAGTACAAATTTCCAAAACAACAAACATCCAAAGATAAAATAACATTGCCTATAAAAATCCAACATTTTCACAAAGCAAGTATACTATTAGTAAATACGTCAAATTTATTCTACCAACCTTGAACTTACTTGATAAACCTTAATTGACGATCAGATAATAATTGTAGAATCACAAATCTTATCACACACCATAAGAAGTACAATTAACAATTGGTTTCTTCCCCGTAGAAGTCACGAATCAAAGCCATTCGCTGTTTTCCTTTCGAACCGATTAATATTGCAGTAACAGCATGCGCATTATTCAACGGATTATCCCTTTCCCTTTCAGGAGAGTGGTGCACTCATGCGTGCGTCTCTTCCCACCCCGCCCCTTGCCCCCTCCCCGTAATCCCCCTATGAAATTGTTATCAGGAGTGCTGTAAGACTGATATATGGTGGATACACGCATATTATGAGGGCTCCGAGACCCGTAGATATGGCGTAAAATTGTAACTCGCGAATTATGGATCGGAGATGAGACTTCTGCTTTCTCACCTCTTTTCGACTCTGCACATTTTTTTCCCGCGCACTAGGCATTTAAAATTTCAATTGTCTTTGGACGATAACAGAGAAAGAATGGTTAGGAATAATGAAGCTTCTGTATTTCAGTTGAAAAAAAAGAGTATCCTTGAAAATTATCGGAGCAAACAGGGGTGTTATTTTTCCATTTGTACTCGATGCTGTTAATCGGATTGATTTGACAAATTCTCGGTGTCGGAGTATTCGGTCGGTTTAATTGAAAAATCGGAATTTTTAATGTCGGCTTTGACAACAGGGCGCTTTACATAGAGAAATCGTAACGAAGAACGCGGGCGAACGGTCGAAAAGCGGATTCCGCTTGATTAAAGCGTTGCCGAGTGTTTCGGGGTGCAAAATTGGCTATTCGCGCGGGGTCACGCGCGGGAGGACATTTTCGAAAAAAATACTCGCAAAAAGTGGCCCGCCGTTTGCTTATAAACATGCAAATCGCGCAGGGCAGAGGGAAATTTTCATTACGCATCCCCCTCGTAGAGATACAACGTTTTTCTCGACGCTCACTTCGCAGTTAGATACCGTTTTTTTTGTCCCTTGCAAGACGTAATTTATCGATAGTTATCTTCGACCCTTCCAGAAGGTTAAGTCCTGTGCGTTTGAAATCTCGATGGAACGTGATACAGACGCTTGATAAGCCATCGATTTTTACTTTTTTAACTCTGTGAAAGACAACGATGATTAGCAATTTATTTAATGGTATTTTATACAGAAAATTGACTTTTGTAGACGTTACTGTAGTACAATGAGATAAAATAACATTGTTGACTTCATATGAATTTCCAACCATAAAATTAGTACTTTTCGCGATAGATAAATCATTTAATCAAACAAGTACGATGTGGAAAAGTATAAAATGTAGGGTGATATAAGAATAGAAATTAAATAGTAGGTGACCGTCCTATAATAAACACTCTAAAAATTAAATCTATTATTTTCAACCCATTGTAATTTACAATGATAAACAATGATACGACAAATATAAGTTATTTACAAATAATCAAAGATTAAACATTTACAAACTTTTCCAAAGCAAATAAAAATCGGCTAATGTCAGTAATATACACTCATTTACCAAACACTTATAAAATTAATCGATATCTGAATTTCAGTCACACATAAAATAAAATCCGAAGCTTAATTCATATTTATCCGGATTACAGGTCGGCCAATCGCGCGTCGTA
Source organism: Cerceris rybyensis (assembly GCA_910591515.1). NCBI lineage: Eukaryota > Metazoa > Arthropoda > Insecta > Hymenoptera > Crabronidae > Cerceris > Cerceris rybyensis. The sequence continues at coordinate 36,208,022 of OU342789.1, forward strand.
AACGTGGCAAAGCGGACAATTAAAATCGTGATAAATAGGAATCCCGACGACGTATTCCGCGTATTAAACTCTCTAACGAGGAAACACACGATTTAAATCCAGAATGCCTATGCTCATACCGATTGCGGGAATAGAAAATCGTTGAAATATCGTGGGTAGAAAAAAAAAACGAGGCTTTCAATGTCCGCCGTGGACGTTTCTCCAACGTATTGCCCTCCACTTTGGTGGTTTCGAGGTAAACATTGAGCTTCGCGATTTAATGGCCGTCATTTACATCGCCGGTCGAGAGCTGAGTAATTAAAGCCATCCAAACCCGTTTTATACCGACGGCTCTATTCGATGGCCCACGGTGGTTTGAGGCAAAGAGTGTTTGGGTTTATAGGCGGATTGTGAAGGGATTAGTAAACCGAATCCTTTTAAGGACTACGCCATTATCTAGGAAGGGATTGCTCTTCGTTTCTGACCGATTGCAATGCCGCCCCTGGAAGCAACTAGTCTCTCGAAGCCAGACACGAATACTTATGCAACTCTGCTCTGAACTGTTTTTTTTTATTTCAATGGGTTTTTAGTCGAATTCGATTTTCCAGCAGTAGGGCGATCGTTCATTGGTGAATGGGAAGCTTTTGAAGGGTCAGTGATCTTAGAAGAAATTCTGTTTGAGAAAGGAACGAATTCTTTTAAGGTGAATAATTAAATAATTTGTTCTTGGAGGATGGGGATTTTTTGGTTCTTAACAGTAGAATTAATGATCATTTATCAGGCGTATCTGAATTTGTTGAATAAATTATATTGTCAAAATGAAAATTCATTTTTTATGAAGTTATGTTGAAATGAAGCGGGTCAGGAAAAATTGATCGATTTTATCGTTTGGTGTTTACAAGGTAGACGTGATAATTCAAAAATTACAATTTCATTTTGAACAATTTGGTAAAAAAATGTGGAGGATGAATAGTTTGCTTTTTGGGGTAAATTTAGTTTGAACGCACTTTCCATAATGTTAAAAAATAATTGTTCTATTTCCAAAATTCAGAAGTTATCGCTGTAACAATTGATGCCATGGCAAATTACATTCGAATAAACGGGGTTCAGAATAATTTTCAATTTACATTGACAATTTCAATCATCCGCGTGTGAGTCTTCAACAATACAATTTTGCTACGATCAGAAATGAAGTATCATCAATTTGCTTTGATCCATTCAAAAATACTTTACGAAAATAATTTCTTTAAAGCTTCGTTGAATCCTAAATTACAGAGATACATAAAATTATAGACCATGAAACATAACAGCAAGAACATACGAAAATTGATCGTGGCAGTAGTTTAGAATGAATTCAATGTAAAAATGATAGGAGTGCATAGCTCGCGTGGTTTCCATGTCGTAACGACGAGACACGTTTTTATAACTGATAGAGTCGTTTATGAATATTATGAGGGAATGGATTAGATACTAAATTATCAGTATAGGAATTTTCTAAAATCCCAAAAATCTTTTTCTAGATGATTCTAGAAAGATTCGGATTAAAACAAATGACAGAGAATCAACGGATGTAGACGAAACGAGGACGAGAAGACGTAGACTGATTGTGAGAGTTAAACGCCACAGTGGACGGCCCTACAGAGAGAAGGAAGACTTGTTGACTATTAGACAGTCAGACTATTAGATGATTAGATGAATAGAAGACTAGATGAACAGATGAATTGACGAATGGACGTCACTAGATGGTAGATTATATATAAATATTTTTTAAAATAAGTGTGTGTGTATTTGAGTGTATTCGTTATTTCCATTTTTTAATGTTTCCACTTCTATTTATATATTAAACGTTTATTTGTAATAAATATCCTACATGAGTATTTAGTTTACGTTTTTGAAGTTATAGTTTATGCTTTAAGAATTATTTTATTTTTACATATTTGATGTAATTTTGTGTTGTGTTTGCCAGTTCGTATTATTTACTTATTAAAATCATTTGTGTTATTGTAATTTCTGATTTTTCTTTCTCCTTTCGTACAAAATCAAATAAAATTTACTTAAGTCAGCGATGAAATTAGCCTTTCGCAGAATCAACGCGCGTCTAGGATAAAGTGTACGAATAGGATTCTTGATTAAACCACGAGGGTAGAAAATGGCGGACGATAAACGACCAAAGTGTGCGGGTGTTAATGGACAAATACATAACGTCTCTTTCTCAGGATTCTTAGCAAGGGCAGAGGGAGAGAAGAAAGTTAAAGTTTCTGCCCCCCGGGGGCTTCTGGTTAGCAAGGGGATGGAGGTGGTTTGAGCACGGTTTGGAAGAGAAGAGATAGGACTGTTGCCTATCTCTCGAGCCATGAATAAAAACACAATGGATCCGCTGCGGGGGCAAGTGTTTCCGAATGAAACTGCACAACTAATTAAAAGTTCACACCATTACCGTGGCTAATGATGCTAAGATTGCATTATTAAACTGACTTTCCGTTTTCCGCTTCCCCGTCTGTTACAAAGGTTACGTGTCGCACCTCGTTTGTTAGCTACATCGTTCTAAAAATTTATGCTCCTGTTGTTTGCCACGTTCTACAACAAAAACAAAAGAATTTTTTAATTATTACTGCTTCATCTTTTTTCTTCGCGTCGTTTCAATTATTTGTTTCCGTGCTTTTTTTATAAGTTAAATCGGTACTTCAAGATTGTACCTTATTGAAAAATTCCATAAAAATCATGTCGCAGAGACATAACTACAACTCAATTGTTCAATCAATTGATAAAATTTACAATGTAGAATTTCATATCAGCGTAAATCGGACAACGATTTTGCATTCAACAAGGTAGAGAAGAAAGACAATGCGAAGATATCGAAGCGGAAGAAAAATACGATAATGCAGCAATTTTCCATGGACGTCGAAGATTATGAAAATCAGTTAGCGGGTGAGAACGACAAAAATGGCGGCTAACGTTAAAAGCGAGGGCGACGGCATCGAAGATGCTGTAGGAAAAACGAGGAAATATCCTGTGCCAAGGCTGGTACACTTCGAAGAGTAGATCCGTATTTAGTTAAGAACGAAAAGACTGAGAGAGGCAGAGAGAAACAGAGACAGCAAGAGAAGAAGAAAGAAAAAAAACAGAAAAAGAAAGAGAAGAGGCGAGAAAGGGGGTAGGTATCTCGCTTGTGAGTCTACTCTCCTTAAAACAGCAAATTATTTTCCCAATTTACGAGAACGCCTATGAGAGAACGCAGAGCGAGAAGAACGGTGTCAGAAGGGAGTCGAAGGGAAAAACTTGATAGGAGAGGAAAGGGAACAGGGCAAGAGAGAAAGGAAGAGAAAGAGAGGGAGAGAGAAAACTAGCAGAGGTGTGTTCCTCCAGTATTTCGCGGTAAGAGGGCCGATTATAACAAGTGCATTAAAACTCGCAAGTCCGGATCCGTCGTCGTCCCCGTCGTCAACTTTTAATAGAATCCTTCTCTCGCTTCTCCCGGACAATTGAACTGCAATGGCGGTTCAGGAAAAAGGTTCAAGCCATGGGAAAGACGACGGCATCTTTCGCGCAGAAAAGAACGGATTGAAAAAGGAACGTGGATCGGATGTTGAAAAAAGAAGCCGAATAAAAGAAAATACGATAGGAAGCTGATAGCTGCAGACATTTACAATATTACAGATATTTAATTTTATCTTCGCCGTAGTGAATTTATTTTTTTTTTGTGTTGATTAAGATAATTGCAACTTGTCGATTATACATGTTGAATTGGTACATTTTGGAGGATATGGGCATGATTTGGGAGAAAGAAGACGGAATCTTTCGTAGAGAAAAGAACGGTTTTAAAAAGGAAAGAGGATCGGATGTTGAAAAAAAGAAGCAGAATAAAAGAGAATACGGTAGGACGATGATAGTTGTAGAGATTTACGGTTGTTGACAAAAGGATATCAACTATGGAATAGCCTGACCGGTAAGGTCAGATAGGAATGTGCAGGATCCGAGCAAATAAGCACACAGGTTCAAAAATAATAATTGTTTATTGAAACAGCGCCAACTCAACGCCCACACACTACCATAATCAATTTTTTGTATGATTGTCACCGATAGAATACTGATTGTCTTGCATAAAAAAAAGGAATTATGAATGTCTATAAAAATCTTCAAACAGGGTGTTTGGTACTATTTACCGCCCACACAAGTTCAACAAACTATGCTGTTTGAATGAAAAGAACGAATGTGCACGTGGCGTTAGCACAGCGTGCAATACAACAACGAATGAAACTGAATTTTCACTAAAGAATGAAGTTCACAATGAAATATACACTGAGTGAATGTCTCGAGGGTATTAGAAATGAATTTAGATCACTATGGTGAACTATGATGCATAGATTGTCTTTTAACGACTCGATTTTTGGAAAAACAAAAGGAATCTCGCGTGAAAGCACTGGTGAACAGGAAAGGAATGGCTACCGGAACCCCGCTAGTCAAATTGGTGACTACATTGTTGGTCAATTGAGTGTCTACATTGAAAAATATTGATTGTCTAGTCGATTGATTATCGACCTTTCCCAAGATGGCCGACAAAGTTCCGATTAGCTGAGAGATTTGAATTGAGAATTATTTAATTCACAACAACGGTATTTGAGATATTTTGTTAATTTTATCTTCGTTTGTAGTGCATTTATTTCTTGGTGTATCGAGTAATACAGATATTTTGTTAACAATTTTATCTTCGTTGTAGTGCATCTATTTTTTGGTGTATTGATTAGGATAATTAGAACTTGTCGATTATATCTACTTATTGAATTGGTATTTTTTGGGGGATGTGGGAATGTTTCAGGAGAAAGGGGACAGCATTTTTCGTGGAGAGTAAAGCGAATTGAAAGAGGAACGCGGATCGGATGTTGCAAACAGAAGCTGAGTAAAAGGAGATACTGTAGGAAGATGATAGCTGTAGACGTTTACGGTATTTGAGATATTTTGTTAATTTTATCTTCGTTTGTAGTGCATTTATTTCTTGGTGTATCGACTAAGACAATTGGAAATTGCCGTTTGTATTTGCTGAATTGATACTTTTTGAAGATATGAGAAGGATTTGAAAAAAAGGGAGAACGAGAGAAACAAAGGAAAGGATAAGGAGAAAGAGAGAAGCTGAATAGGAGAAGTAGAATATAAGAGGAAAAGTGGAAGATAGAACGAGAAGGATATATTGGTCTTAATAGGGATCAGTCGAAAAAGGTGGATGAAATACTGTAAGAGAGTAACTGAATTGAAAAGATGTCGGTCGACGATCCTTTCATCGTGGTTTCGAAATACGAGAATCGGTTGCGATGCCGACCGGGTCTGGATGAAATCGAATAACGATGCGAGAATCTTGACTCTCGTAACAGCCGTTTCGACGTAATTGCTCGGACCCGAGGAGGGCTTCGAAGAAAGGAAAGCTTCTTTCGTTAGTTCGCAAATAAGTTTCCTCGTTGAATGCCCGATCCCGTTTGGCTTTAATGTATGCTTGATCGGAGGAACGAACTTTCAATGGCCAATAAAGGTGAGTTTAATTCGTAATTCGTGCATCGATAGAAACGCCTTTCATTGTCGATGTCGGAAGTTGTTCCCTTTTACAACTTCTGCCGTCGGTCTCTCTGGAATATGTACTTCGTTTCTTAATTATAATGAAGTATGCCGACATTCTTTTCACAAAGAAATGATTAACTTTTTGGAATTTCATGAATGAATGAATACTAGATACATCGAGATGTCAGTTTTTGCAATTGTATCACATTAAAATTGATTTCTTATTTGGTACCACATAACAATAAATTGTAATTTCAATTATTATGAAAGATAGAAATAAAAAAAAATAGTTTCTATTCATTTAATATGTTCCTCTTATTTTTACTTAACACTAAGATTATAGAAGCCTACCTTTTTAGAAACGCTTTCTAAAATTATGGAGACGCGGTACAGTAGATATGGCACGTGTATCTTTTGATATACAAATTACTTAACTGATCATCTTCTTTGTCGCTTGATCCTTCTATCTTTAAAATCTTTATTTAATATATTGCGGTGTAACAGTTTCCTCGTCCGTAAATCTAGTATTAAACATCGCAATGCTAAAGTTTTTCTTCCGAAAACTGGTTACCTTTCATATAATTTATATAACACATATGTTACTTTTACATTTGAATTTGTGAGCTTTAACACGTTGACTGCCAACTACAAGATAACTCGTAGGTTGTTTACCTATCCAAGACGCCAACTACAAGTTATCTCACAGCTTTTTTACAGATCAATTTTGTACAGCTACGACAGAGATCATAAAATAACAGAAGAAAGAATCATGGTTGGCCTAAATGAACAGAAATTTATTAAAACATTAATAAATTAATTAATTAATTTATGAGATTTCTGTTACATAAGCCAACTATGAGATAACTCGTAACATGTTATTTTTAAAAGAAAAAAAAAAACATTCTATAAGCTTTTTGCTGATTAATATGTACTATAATTAACGTTTGTAATAATGTAATATGATTAAATTAAATTGGATTCTGGGACCGGAATCCTTGAAAGTGCCGTGGCAGTCAACGTGTTAATAAATAGTTACATTCATTTCAAACATGATATAAGAGAGAGTCGGTTATATTGTACCATTTTTCAATTTCAGCAAAATATCTCGTTTTGATATTAATTAAAACAAACTATTTATACAATGCCACAAAGTACAATTTATGGAACTACAATCTAATTTTCTGCCATCAACCACAATTTATCAAACTCATATATAATTTCAACTCACCACATTTCTTATAAAATATCCCAATTCCACCCCCCCTTTTCGTAGTATCGCCAATCCAAGACATCTCGTCCGTCTCGAATCATGATTCACAATCGCGGTTAAATAACAAGCATCCCGATCCACCCGACAATTGATATGCGGCGTTCGATTGCTTCAGGTTCCCTTTTTTTTAACGAGACAGAGAGCTGCCTCTCGTCGGACGATCTAGACGAATTACGGAAGTAAGCGTCTCGAAGAAACCAATAACTCGTCGGAACGAATGGCTGAGGAAGACGATAGTGGCCACAGTACCCGCCTCTAAGAAGAATCGAACTGCCTCATTACGTTAATTTCCCCGGAGATGCCTGCATTTTTCTGATTCCATTCGTTCCTCGTCGCACGTCGTTGCTCTACTTTCTCCGCCCTTTTCTCCAACTCGCTCTCGGTAAGCCGCGAAGGCCTGGAGGGAAAGATTTTATATCGAGACGCAGGGCCGAGAATGAAACCATTTATTGCAACTCGAAGACCCATGGAGGGGGGTGGCAGAAGGGGTCGAGGCTTGGTTCACCCGAGGGAACGATGGGACGAGCCGCCGCAGGCTTCTGCCGGGCTCTGTGCTCCGGAAGAAATCAAGAGAGAGCCAGGAAGAGACGACGAAGAGTGAAAATGAGGGACAGGGAGGCAGCAGAGCCCGTTAACGCGCCGACGATGGAGTTACATCGTTGAGGAAGGAGCAAGTATATAAGTACCGATCGAAGTCTCCTCGTTGGGTTATGAGCGCGGGGAATACGCGTTTTTTTTTTTTTTATTGTTAACTCTTCCTCGCTCGAGGAGCTACTTCCGTGATGCGTAACTTTTCGAAGGGTGAAGAAGGGGAATTCGTTCTTTGAGATTTCAATTGTTTCACAAACAGAGGGAAAGGACGTTTTGAATGGAGACGTTAAGTGTGGCTTGGGTAGACATTGTAATGTGGGTAGAATTATAAATTTGAATTGTTGTCGATTGTGCTAATAGAGTATCATTCTTCGTTGACGATGTTTGGTTTAGGTTTGTGATAATGGTTACACCGTCGAGGGCAATTGAAGTGATGTCTTTAGAATTGGGATATGGGGGCAAGTAGTTTTTATTTTTAACTCTTCTTCATTTTGACGAGTGTTAGTTCTTTGTGGATTTCAATTGTTTTTATACTCAACTGTTCTAATAACAAAGTGTTCTTTTACATTGTCAATGTTTGATTAATTTCAGTGTTACTAGGTAGAACGTTAAGGTAAGAGAGATCCTTTTGTTGGCATACTTAAAAGAATTCAAAAGAGGTACAGGGACAACCATTTATAATTGTTAACATTTCTTGAACGTAAAATTCCAGTAATTCTTTGCAATTTGAATTGCTTCTCAAACAAAGCGATGACCTGCTTGCAATTCATATGGCACTATCTCATATTGTTGATATTTCGGTTTTTCTATTTTACTGATAACAATAGTAACTTATTATGCCTATCCAAACACATAGAAATCAGCCATGATAATTTTCTATTATTTCCCATTCCTCAATTCATCATTTAACATCGACTAAGGTAAAAGTACCAGTAGTTGACCATTTTTTAGAAAACATAAAAAAATAAGGTTTGCATAAGTTGTGCACTTTCGATGAAAGTGAATTTCAGATGCCAGAGGATCTGTCGATTATATTTTGAAACAATTACATGTAAAATGAAGTATAACTATTAACAGCGAACGTCTGAATTCAATAAGATAAGTTATACTTATGCCGTTTTATCTCTATTTCCTGTGCGTTTCTGTTAAGAATGGCTATACATTTCAGGTAAAAAATTCATAGATTGTGAAGATTTCGCAAATGAACTATTTACTGTTTAAGATCTCACAACGTTTTATAAGTAATATATAAATCGTTTTTATTATTTCAACCTCAAAAAGCAATCATTTTTTAATGGTCAACTTCTGGATATTGGTACTCTACAGTTTTCAGAAGTTCACAGGCATGGTTAATTACCGACACTATTCATTTCAATTTGTTTACGATTTATAATGTATCCGTTTTACATCTCACTTTATTAGAAATACAAAATGTAAATCGATATATTGTAGTATACTCACAAGTTTTAGTCGATGACACGGTCAACTATTAACTGCATTCGCGGTCGATTATTGATCAGTGTCCAATGTCTACTCTCTTCTTCTTCTTTTATTATTTCATTATTAATGATAATTTGACCTTGTAATGGTTAAAATTAAACAATAATAAAGTGATTTTCAGCATTAATGCTGTAACCCTGCTTCAAGTATAAGCAGTCAACTACTAACGAAAAGAGGTGGTCAATAATTAGTTTTATCGATTTCAAAGGTGGTCAACTACTGAAGCAATTGCCGAATTTTTAAATATATTTCTCAAATTTTTATAACTTATGTTTTTTGAAAAATTGGTCATTGGTACATAATCTAGAATGTTTAAAGAACGTCTCCAGGTAGCGACTCTCACCAGTCGTTGACAGAGTTAACAGTTACCACTGTTTCTATCAAAAATTTCTCTTAATTGGTCAACTACTGGTACCTTCACCTTAATTTCAACAAACACAACATTGGTATCATAATATCCTACATTAATTGCACGAATCAATGCCCGTTACCACAATAAATTCATCGTTCCTAGAACCGTAAAAGCAATAAAATCCCTCGGTAGCCTCCTCTGTACCCTGCTCGAAATTACCGACGTACTTTGGATCTCTAATATACGTTTGCAACGTCTCGTCGGATCCTTCAGGAGCGCAGGAAATTCGCGAGATACCGGGTATCCTTGGATCGCCCAGGGTCCTCTCGGCAAGGAGCCGAGAAATATTCCGTCGAGCTTTACTTCGACGGTTAATTAATGCAGCTACATTAAGAAAGAAGGGCCCGCCGCGCAAGATCCCTCTCCTTCCAACTACCTCCTCGTTCCTTCCTTTCCTTCTCGTTCGCCGATGCAAGGAATCCCCAGGCTATGTTATTGTGCTCGAATCGTCTGAATGTGGGGGTTAATTGGAAGCCTTCGCGTGTAGTTACGCGCCAACCTCCCCCAATCCGTTTGGACCAGTGCACCCCAAAGCCCACTGGATGACTTCGCCCGTTTATGTAGCTTCGTTCTTCTTGCAACCAGCATCGTTGATGCAACTTTGTCTCCTTAGCGGCCATGGAATCGCTTGTAAGGCGATACTGTCTTAATACCTTGCAAAATATACCGCTAGATATGCGCGCCAACGCCGCGGAAATAATAATCACCCACCGAAATATGGCAGTCTATGGGAAAACGAGAGACTGTGAGAGTATCGGCTGTATGGAGAGTTTTGTAGGATAGTGTAATTGTTGAAATGTGATTGCAAAGTTTTGTGAACTTCTTGCTGATATTTTTTGTTGGTGAAATTGGTAGAGGAGAGGTGTATTGAAGTTTGAGAGTACTAATGTTTTGAATGAAGTTGTTGTATTGGATAGCATCTCAGGGATAGAAGGATGTGATATGACAGAACTCGTGCGCTGAGTCATTTGTGTAATAGCGAAGGAGGGTATTTACCCTTCTGGATACACCGGAACAAGAGAACTTTTACTTTTGAGTGCGTTATATTTAAACGTCGTCTTCTTCGAACAGGGATACAGTGATGACAATGAAATGATCTAGAGAATAAGAGAATAATGAGGACTTGGCATTGAAATGAATATTGAACTTGTAAAGTTTGAATTAGAATTAGCAATTAACTAGAAATGAGTTGGAATTAGTAATGACTTGCGATCTTAATATGAATGAACCTTGCCGCAAAGGGACTCAGGGTTTTTAAGATCTGTTAGAAAAGTAGCGGGAGTAGAATGACGGTATTTGGGAGTTGAAAGGTTAAAGTAGGAAAGTAATGATTTCTGGATTTTATTACTAGTTGTATACTTGTAATTTATGGAGGGGTTGGTACATTATACTTGTTTGAAATATGCTAAATTACTTGCGGTGTTTGAAGTAGGAGTTACTTGTATACAGCATTTTATTTTTAAATTCCGCTGCTAAAAGGAAACTTTCATATAGATATTTGACAACACATGCGTTTCAAATTGCAAATATTACCATGAAATAGAATTATGTATCAGTTCAATACTCGGAATATTGATGAATTGCATACTAAATATGCCACGCAGTAGATGTCTGAAGTATTTCACCCGATATCTTTTACATCTTGCTGAGCTGTGCACAGATTCAAACATATATTCACATTCCCGCCTACATTCCCATCTACATTCTCGTTAATACATAACGCATGACTTTCAGGTGCAAACGAGGCTAATGATCCTCCCGAACGGACGCCGATTTCGAGATACGTATCGAGAAAATCTTCGCACGTTCGGCCAGTTCGACCGAGTTCTCAGGTCGGGCTATTCGCGAAGATTTCCTCTCCCACTCTTTGGTATAATTCCCCATTTAACATCCGACCCTCGTACTGACGATATATTGGCAATTGCACAAGATTCGCCTTCCGTTTTACTCTCCCGACGACCGATCTTTCTCGCTTAGACCATCTTCCGTTCTTCTTCTTCAGCCGTCCCGTTCTCCGGTTGTTCTCTCCTCGGCTTTCTCGCTTCTTTCTGAACTCGTTCTTACTTCCTGTCGAGCCGGTAGGCCGGATGCATAGGAATACCAAGGTAAAGCGCATGCGTCGCAGGAAGCGGTACGCATTGCGGTTGTAATATCGCAGCTCGACCGTTTTGCTGGTGCAAGGATATTATACCTAAACCCGCTGTGGTCTTTGCCTCTTGGTGGTTTCTCCTTCGCACCATCCTCCGACTCGTCTGCCCTCGACTTTCTATCTTTCTCGAGACCGTTACGACGATGGCATTTACCACCTTCGTAGATGCCGAGGACGGAAGGAGAGAACGTCCCCTTTTGCGTGGCGAGAAGGCGATATGTTCAACGTGTTTCTACTCCTTCTCTATGGTCTTAACGGCAAACCGTCGTTTTCGGACACGCGCCGCTTGCAACATGCTGGATAGAATTATGGGGGATGGGGTTTTAAATTTAAAAAAAGATTATGGAAAATTATGGGATTGATAATTGGCAAGGATGAATTTAATATTTGTTACATTTGGGAATTGAATTTTTTCTGAGTGATGTGTAGGTGTGTTAACCATTTGCTCTCCGATGTACTACCTGACGGGACGTCGTAAGTCCACCGTATCACTTGGTTGCCTCCTCTAAGAGAAGCTTGGAATTTATTAATAATTACAGAGGATAAACTTATTACACTGCAACATTTTAAGAAATGTGTGTTTGCCTGAACTTTTGTATTGAAATGGCGCAAGATAGGAAATAGTAAAGAGTCATCAAGTTGCTAATAGGTAACGTCAGAGATGGCTCCGAGTGCGGAGGGTTAATGTTATTATTGGTGGAAAGCTATAGAGAACTGTCGATTCTGGGTGTAATGACAGAAACAAGTAAAATTAAAACACACGACAGCTAAGAAATATGTTAGCGGTGTTTCGAAAGCTACTTAAAAAAATAGGTGCTAGGTGAAATAATTATAGAAATTAAAGAGACTATGGTCGGTATTTAACACTTTATCGACCGGTATTTTTTTATCATGCTACCCCCTTCTGACCGATCACTTCGCCATAAATGCTTCCTTGATACAGATATCTATTCGAAAATTACGAATTCTCGTCTCCAAGTTCTTAAACCAGGTAACCGCAATGATAACTGATAATTTATTAATTGGAGTGGCAACCAATTACTTAGTTAAAATTTCAAAGGCGTTGGGTCCGAAAAGCCTATTAATTGGCTTCCGGTCGGTAAAGTGTTAAGGAGGGAAAGATTGAGATTCTCAATGGGCCCGAATTTCAAATCTTCCACTGTCAACGCTGAGAAATTTCTGCTAAATTACTATGCATTAGTAATAAAATAGTCTCAGTGGTTTAGAAGACACTCAAAGCGTAGGTGTTAGGCGACAGAATCATACTGTTAAAGAGACTATGGTGGACAAGCACGCAAAAGTTGGGACTCTCAATCAGCACACCGAGAGACCCACTGCAATGACCTCGATTTACAAATTCTCCTCCTCACACCTGGAAAATTTTTCTACATTCTATTTAAAGTATCATAGTGTCGAAGACTCAGTAGCCGCCCAAAACAGTAAATTCTGAGATAAAAAAAACTATTGTCAGTCACTAAATTAGCAGTCATTATTGTATTACATTGCCTTCCTTCCCTTGAAATTCTCAACCGTTCAAAAATCTCTACATTTGCAAATCCATTTGGCGAAACTGTTACTATTAAAATTTAAAGTATAAATTAATAAACAAAAGAAAGCAAGATAATCTTTTGCATGAAATTTATTCTTACAGCCTATGCGTAGATTTTGCACGTGCTCGGCGAACAAGTGTCGAGACGTTTCTACGTGTCAACCTTAGAAATTCACGCACGTAATCCCTACAGGGTACGCTCGTATTTAGGCGCTCAAGTACACGCACACGTGCGGCTAACTGCAACGACTGCGAATTCCGCGCGGAATTCGGGGATGGTCCTTGGTAATTTACGGCCGAGACAATTGGTCAGGGGATATCTGGGAGCAACAGGGGATAATGTAGTCCCGTGTATATTTGGACCCTCCTAAAGACATCGTAAGGGCGAGTGGAATGAGGGTTAGTGCGACGTTCCGAAGCGATGTTTCGAAGGTAATTTCATTGTGATGGGAATAATTATTTTTATTGATGGTTCAGTGTAGGACTTTTTTAAAAACAAATAGACATCAATCTTCCTAAGCAATGGTAACATTTTTATATCGCCTGTATATATAATAATTTTAAGTTATGAATTTTAGTTAAATATTTGTGTTTAGTGTGTTTGTTCTGATAAGAATGGTGATTATTATAAAATTGAAATTTGAATAATATATAGGAAGTGTAGTATGTAGTAATTTTATCTTATGGGAAATTAACATTGAACCTCATAAAGTGTACTTTATTAACTTGCAATAAGTTAACCCCTTACACTACAAGTAAATGAGGCACACGTGATGCGGTAAATGAAATAGAAAATTTGTAAGTTTTCCAGAAACTGTTAAATTGGAAATACCAGTAGGATAGAAGACATTAAAATTAGTTCCGTGTTATTAATATTGCGTTAACTTATACCAGCATATGGAAAATCAGTGACAGATTGTGATTCTAGTAGTTAATATAATAGTGTGTTATTGCGCGTTCGACCACAAAAGAAATCGTAAAGCAAGGGGTTAATAAATGCCCGAATTTAATACTAATTATCAATTGCAAAAAGACTGATTACTAATGTTCGAATTTACAATTATCAGTTATAGTGAGTAACTATGAGTAAACAAATATTAAAACATTATCCGTAAATAATAATGTATTCACGAACGATCATTGTAGTAATCTGAACACGAAAGAAAAGAATTCTAAAACATTCTCCTGCATTCCGTGAAGTGTCTTCTCAGAATGAAATTGCACCGCACATCGGTAATTGAAAGTTTTGGACGACGATGGACTACTTTGCCATTGTCCAACACGAATCACGGTTGCGCTCTTAGTTGGTTGGAATGCAGAAAAGGGGAAGACGTAGTGGAACAACTTGTACGTGTTGCCACTGCTGATTACCCTTTGCGAACGTTTGAACAAAGGCAAGCGTGAAACTATGCTCATGCGAGTCGCAATTATTAAAGTGAACGTTCTACTGAAACAACGCGCAGCATCTAATCTGTGGTAACAATGAGAAAAATAAGGCACCGGGAACGAGCAACTGCTTGAAGAATGCTTTGCTCGTGACAGCAATATTCGATGGCGTGCGCCGCAAGAAGTTATATTCAAGACGTTTCCTTGGGAATGGTATTTCTTCTGTTTTCTTCGAACAATGGCAATGTAAATAGCATGCAGATTTCAGTTATAGACAAATATGAAATTTTACTTTAGTAATGTTGTATGTAAAAAAAAGTTGAAAGTATGCGCAAATTGAGAGAGAGAGAGAGAGAGAGAGAAATAAAGTAATAAAAAAGCGAGAGAAGGAAAAAGCCGAATTTCGAGAATGGCGGACAGAAATAGATAGATACATTCGACCGCATAAGTGTTCGTCCACCTACCGCACTCGACGTATACACAGAGAAATGAAAGAAAAACGCGAGTAAAATTTAAAAAAATGATGCAGAGATCAATCTTTATTATTACAAAATAAGGTGTCATTTTTTAAATTTCATAATTATTATGCCTATTAAAATGTTAAATGAAATATCACGACATATAAAAAAAACTGAACGTAAAAGTATTCGTCCACGAGTATTTATGTTAGGTAAAATGCTAGGTAACGGACAAAAGATAATAAAAAGTGCATGTTATGAGATCAACTGTATTTTGTTTTAACTATGAACAGTTTACCTCAGTTACTCAGAAAGAAAAATCCATAATGGATAGCAAAAAACGTGAAACATCTTTATCTGAACCAGAAGTTATTGTAAAATTATGAAAAAAAAGGGAAATCTGAGAGAGAAATAGCACATTTAATGGAAATTCCTCGAAGTACGATACAATATATATTGAAAAAGTTCAAAGAAGATAAAATAATTATAAATAAACCACGACAAGGAAGACCAAAACTTCTGACAAGCCGTGATGAAACTCGTATACTGAGAGGTGTCAAAAAGGATCCTCATATATCTGCACCGGAAATACGGGAAAAGGTACTGTCACCGATGGGAAAATACTGTACGACGGGTACTTCATAGAGCCGATTTAAAAAGGCGAGTGAGCCGTAAGAGACCGTTGATTAGCGCAATAAACCGGAAGAAGAGATTAGACTTTGCACGAAAGTGCGTTTCTAAGCCTGCCGATTTTTGAAAACGTGTAATTTTTACCGACGAGTCAAAATTTTGTGGTTTTGATGCTCCTAATAAAAAAGTTTGGAGGAAAGTAAACACGGCATTCCAGAATGAACATTTAATACCGACTGTTAAACACGGAGGAGCATCCATTATGGTATGGGGCAGTATGTTTATCTAAATATATTAAAGCAACATTTATTACCAAGTTCTGAAAAATTAGGAATAAGAAACGAGTTTATGTTTCAGCAAGATAAATAAGGAATGGATATTATATAATACACCTCATTATTTGCAAACACCACCCTAGTCGCCAGACATAAACCCTATCGAACATTTGTGGGCAGAAATAAAAAAAATATTCGGAAATCGCCACCCAACAATTATGGCGAACTGAAACAACGGTTCGTAGAAGAATGGCAAAGTATATCGCCAGATTTCACAGAAAAATTAGTGAAATCAATGCCCAGGCGTCTAGAAGCTATAATTACTTCTAAGGGATATCCCACTAAGTATTAACCTAGTAATTCTCGTTTTATGCTACAATAATTTAATTAGTTTATAAATGGACGAATACTTTTGCGTTCAAATGTCTCGATGCATTATGATATTTCGTTTAATAATCCACTATGTATAATAATTATGAATTTCAAAGAAAACCTTAGTTTTAGTTAGTTAAAAACACCTTAGTTTTTATTAATAAAGATTGATTTCTGTAGTTTTTGTTGAAATTCTACGTGCGTCCTTTTTTTCTTTTCCTATACATCCGCCGAGTGCGGTAGGTGGACGAATACTTATGCGGTCGACTGTATATTTATTGAAATTGCCCATGGCAATATTGGACAATCCACAAGGGCAAAAGAGAGAGAGAGAGAGAGAGAGAGGGAGGGAGGGAGGGGAGAAAAATAGAGTGAGGAAAGTGGAAACTGGAAAAAGGCAAATAGGAGAGAAAAGATCACGAGAGTGAGATGAAGATTCATAGAGAGAATAGAGAAGAAACGAAACGGGATCGAAAGAAAAGGGGAGAGGAAGAAAAGGTTTAAGAAAATGATGAAAGAGAAAATGCTAGGAAAGAGGCACAGACATAAAGAGGAAAAGAGATAAAAAAATCATATGTAGAGATATAAAGAGAGGAAAGAGGGGGGAATAGAGAATATTTGTATTTGAGATCTGTATTTAAATCTGCAACATCTGCGGGGTTGCGGAGCGTCGTGTAATAACGTTTTCCTTATTCGTCTACCAACTTATAAGTACCATTACGATAGTAAAGAACCACGAAAGTGCGTTCACGGCAGAATTTCGAGATTCTCTCAGGATTGTCCCGGTGGCTGGAGCTGAAATAAATTCCAAGTCCGCGGCTCGGCAGCTTGCAAATTTATGGTAATGCCGGATCACGAATCTCCCAAATGAATTTTATTTAAAGTTTCCTACATTCGTCTGCGCTGTGGTTTGCTGGAAAAACTTTGGAATTCATAAATACAATTTGAATGATTTTCACTGTCCACTGTGATGGCTTCATCATAGACGGGTAGACAGGTATAATGATCATCAGACGTCGCGAAAACTGTTGGGAATTAAATAAAGAAGTTTCCTTTCTTTCGCGAGACGTTTTGCGTTTTTTGTCGGAAGTTGACGAAGGTATTTCAAGTGATAAAATTTAAAAGCGCAAAACAATTGATCTGATACATCAATTGTTGATAAGCTCCGACCACCCGAGACGAAATTTTCGGTCATTCTTCGTCTTCGAACTCCTCAATGAAGATTTTGAGACTTATCTAAGAATTCCTGGATCGGTAAATACATATAATTTAAAAACAGGTTTAGTCCTCAAAGTTGTAGTTACGCGCCGATTCCGCACTTTGAGGACTGGAACTGGCTTTCTAATAATATCTTCAGAAACCTCATTGAGAATTTTGAGGTTTCTATTTGAATTAAAGCAATTGTTTAAATGTCGGTTTAGTCCTCAAAACACCCATTGAGAATTTTGAGGTTTCCATTTGAATTAAAGTAATTGTTTCATTGTCGGTTTAGTCCTCAAAATCCTCATTGAGACTTTCTGAGAACTATATTCGCATTCAAATGTAGGCGGCAAACTACATCAAAGAAATGAGGACTTTGGAGACTTAAAAATATACTAATATTTCGACTCGGGCAGTCTTATTGTTTTGAGAATTATGAATAAACAACTGATTATAATTTTGCTTTTGCTTCTACAATATTCCTAATTTATTTTTTTTCCAAATTACAAAAAATGTAGAAATAGTTATAAGACTTTAAGTGAGTGAAGAAAATGAATAACCACTGGCACTTTAAACACATTGTTTTCCGATCTCATTGAAACTTTGACCCCTCAAGGAACACAATACTTATACTAACATAAGAACCATTTGAATATTACATTAAAAAAAAAATTTTACTGAATATATTCATTTAACCATTGATCACAGTTCACACTATGCAATTAACGTGAATTACTATAGCCGCCCTTAACAGCAAAAAATTAAATCTCATTCAAACTGTAAACAAAATCTACATTATCAAATATATTATTTTATGCAAAAAGACGTAAAACAAAGCAATTAAACAACACACATCACTACCACCATAAAATTCAATCCTACATTCTCAACGCCCAAATATTCATGAAACAGCGTAAAGCTATTCCTGTACGTAATAAAAAAAAAGAAGAAAAAATAATCCCACTCTATACGCTGCCTGTATATAAATCGCACGCAAGCTCTGGATAGAAGCCTGTAAATAAAGATCAAGAACACATAACAGCCGCTGTTTTTAATGCTTCCTCGACGATCCCATTGTCGGGACAAAGAAGTTTCACGGTAAGCAGCCATGATAGGGTATAGAGAGTGGCAAGGCAGCATAAAGGAACGAAAGTGATGAGGGGAACAATGTAGATTGATGGATACCGTAGCTCTTTGCACAGTCATCTGGGACTGCGCCTGAGTGAGCCAACTGGAATACCATTTACCGTGCTAACGTGAAACATCGCGACAGTGTATCCCGGGATGGCGTAAGTCGATGGACCTTAATCCCACCATCGGCACGTCACGTTTCTCGAATGGCTTAGAGCACAAGCTCGAAGGCGAAATTATTCTATCGTGTCTTCTCCTTGCTTCTGGGCACCGAGCCACCGATCGATTCTTGAATCGTTCTGCAAGACCCAATCTTGGAATCCAGGAACGAGAATGCAGCCGTGAAATGGAAGATTAGCCGGTAATCTTCGGCGAGCTTTCGATGTGCTCGCCAATTTGTTATCCGTGGGTTCTGTCTCTCTTGGAGTCTTATACACTTCGGTAAACGATTAATTAAAGGTTATTTGAGGATTACGAAGTACCAGCAACCAAGAGAGTTTCTGTCGAGCGTGATAATATGATTTTGTGAATTATTTTTGGGTGGTATGAAAGAAGGATGAATATTGATAAGATTAATTATGGTTATTACTTTTCGATTATATTTGATGGGTTACGATATGCGGTAGATACGCTTGTTTCTGAGTTTGAAAAATTCCCTGGAGTGATGAATAAGGGGTTTGAAGTAGTTCGGAGTCCGAGGGTCTATCCCCATAGCTATTATAGTATCGTTACAATTATGTACACTGGATATTAGCTGTTGACTTAGTGTGGATCAACAGTTCCCCTGGAATTACATCGTCTTACATGAGTTTATCTGCTCCATCTTTTCCTGAGCTTATATTCAACAAAGGACATATCTCCCGGATCTTATCAGATGAAATATATCATATATTATTATGCATTAGTAATTATGCTGATTAAGATCGTGACAACTATCAGTCTTTTAGTTGACACTATTTTATTTTAACACTAGGACTATCAAACAAATCATAATGACTGATACAGAATTTTTTCCAAAAATCCTCCAATTTTATAGGAAAGTCATAGAATTGCTAGTCTACATCCTTCACATAAAACATAAGTTACCGAATCATCTTTCCTACCTTTTAATTCCCCCTTTTCCGAAATACTTATTTAAGGTAGTTGTCTCATGATTCGAAATAAACAAGAAGTTGTTCAAACTTGAATTATATATAAATAGATATGTAATACATATGATAGTGAAATTTGATGACCGTTCACCACGTTATATGCTAAATAATTGCAATTAAAAATGATACTTTTATACACACTGCTTTGGAAAAGCGTGGGAAAGTAGTACCTATATATTAATTTTTATTGTGGCGAAAATAAACAACGTTGAAACGAAAAACTACAGTGTAATGGAATAATATATTCTGAATCATTTAGAAAAAAAAACATGCTGTTATCTGTTAGTTTTTCATAAATATGGAAAAATAAAGTCTTCGTTTCATAATTATTAGTAGAGGAGGGGATATTACTATAGATACCATATGACAGTATACATATGTACAGCTTAAACAGATAACTAAAATGCGAAGTTGACAAGTCCTCGTCACAGATAAATGGATGGTTGTGTACGTGTGTACCTACATATACGGAGTAAGCACAATGTGTGTTTCAATAACGTAGCATAACTAGAGGGCAGATTTAAAAATTTTTTTAAAGTTGCAGTATGATTAATTTTGGATTTTAGTTTTATTTTAATATCAAAAACTCTAAAGTGAAATATTTTATATTTTGAAACAACTTCCTAATACATCCCATAGAAAATACTAATTTTATTTCTATGGGGGGATGAACCCGATCTAGCGACGGTGCGTGAAGCAACTACCTTAATACTTATAATAGATTTAACGCCGGTAGTTCTAGTGTTAATTATAGATCATGTCACGAAAGAAATGCCACTCTTTGACCAATCAGAGAAGAAAACTAAAAGGGAAGCAAGCATCACTAAATTAAAGAATCCACCTCATAAACTCAAATATCGCGTTCTTTCAGCACCTACTTGCTTCAAGTTAAGTTCATTCCCATTTACATTTATCTTAAAAATAATATTTATTAAGTAATGTTAGCAAAAATCATTCATTTTGCATTACCAATTTAAAAAGGAATGATTCTATCACTTCTAAACATTCTTATCACGTTGGAATTCGTTTCACGAAGGAATCGTAGCTCTTTAATCGATTCCCAAACGAACCAAAGCGCTATACTCTCGTATTGTCGAGTCGTTAACTTGAAAAGATTCCTTAAAGTCGTTAATCCGAAAGTGTTAACACGCTATCGTCAATATCCTCGGATTAGAAAATACCAGTGAAATCGGGTCAGTACCGAAAAGAAGTTTTCACCGAGTTTGCAGTTTCATAGAAACTAAGTCGATCTCCATGTCGTTCCTATCTCGCCTCCGGTAAAATATGCGAGGCAAAGAAGCACACGTTTCAGTACGTTCCGCGGGTTTTAAGTTTCGAGTGATATTCCCGCAGGTTTTCAAGAGGTCGCATACTTTCCGCTTGCACTTTTCCTACAGCAGTGAAACAACCCGCAGGATGAATACCGCACACAACCGATCTCGCTAGGTATTCATACTGGTTCATATTTCGTCGACAGCCTCCTCGAATGCTTTTTGGGTCGAGTGGTTCCTACGGTACCTATACCTATGTGTTTTCAGCCGACCAAGTTCTTCGTGGCGAAGTCTTTGACCGAACCAACGGAGAAAGACCGGCGTCGTTGGAAATCTTTTTCATGCTTCTTCTCTCCGCTAGTTCTCCTCAAAAGGGCCGGTTCTTAGTCAAAGTTTTCCAACGATTTGCTCGGATCTCATCATGGATTTCTTGCCGCTCGAGAATCGCTGTCGTTACGATCATTAAACAAGGGGAGCAGATCCTTGTTATCTGGATAGGAAATGCAAACCCATCAGAAGAGACTTTTCATGTTTGTTTCAATTTCAAGTTGTGTTGGTATTTTTTTTATGTCGATACTAAAAATATCAGATTTTATAAATGGATTGATTTTGTGTGGAAGTTTATAAGAATTTGTAAGGATGCAGATTGTAGCTTAGATCGATCTGGTATACTTGGTTAAGGGGGGCATCCTATGTGACAGCTATTTTTTTTAGAATTTTTTTTTGCGAACCATTAAAATGTATGATCTTAGAATTTTTACTACACATTTAGTGGTACTTTTGAAGTCTATTGGAATTTTTGCGAGCAAAAATAACGATTTTAATTGATTTTATACCGTTCAAAAGACACTCATGTAGTTGTAACAGCTGCCATGGTATCGAAAGTTTCGCTCATCTGAAATAAAAAAATCAAACGACATTTTCATTTGTACATCTCAGGCTATCGTCGGAACTAGAATAATTCTGATATCTGTCATAGTTCTTTTTTTAAGCTGAAAACGCCGAAATAATATGGCAATTCTTGGGCCTTAGTTTTTAAAGCTATGCCAAATCTTTAGTTTTTGATATTTTTATTTTATTCTAGTTCCGGCTATAGCCACCTAAGGCTTGGCAGAAGTACAAATTAAAATGTCGTTTGATCTTTTTCTTTCAGATAAGCGAAACTTCTGGAATGATAATTTGATCATGAATTCATTAGTCATCAAAAATACATGAGTGTCTTTCGAACGGTGTAAAGTCAGTTAAAATAGTTAATTTGCTTGCAAAAATTCAAATATACTACAAAAGTATCAACAGACGTGTGGTAAAAATCCCGAGTTTGTATATTTTAATAGTTTACAAAAAACATAAAAATTCCAATTGAAGTGGAAAGAAAATAGGTGTCACATGGGATGCTCCCTTAAGAAGAGTAAGTTAAGAATAATGAAGTTGACAAGAAAAATCGTCAATTTTTTCCTCAAAGTATGCGAAGACCTACCATTATCAGTGGGTTTGTAAATGTTGTAAACCCATCAATCAATTTACCTGCCCTATCTATATACAGTGTTGACTATTTCTACTAACTTCTGAGCCTCCCGGTTTGCATAGGTTAAAAGTTTAAATGGAGTATGAATAACCGAAGTTATGATATACATGTAAGAGAGGAAAAATCAGAACAAAATCTATTACTTTTATAAATTATTTTAGTAAATTAATGACATAAACTAGTAAAACAACAGTTAACACATAAAATAACACTTCAAACATAAATCATCATTTTAAATACATAAATTAAATATCTGTTGTAAAATAATTTGTCTATTTGCTTCAAGTCTCCATTAACAACTAACTGAATATTTATAAAAAATGCGGCTCGTCGTTCAGCCAACCAGCCTACGCGAGCCAGTCGTCGCAGCGGCGACGAACATACTCGGTATTACATTAGTATAAACGTTAACACTCTTACATACATATGCAGGATATTGATAACAAATATACTTAATAATGGATATATACAAGTGGAAAATTCTTAAATTTAATGTGAAATACAGGGAACGCTCTATAACACACATACACACACACACACTCTAAATATAACAATACAACTATTACACAAAATCCGTCCAGCACGTCTACACGTCTAATCTGTGCGTCTATTTGTCTATTAGTCTAGTCGTCTACTCGTCTATTCGTCTACTCGTCTGTTCGTCTACTGGTTTATTCGTCTACTCGACTGTTCGTCTATTCTATGCGTCTACTCTACATATCGTCTACTATCGAACTCTACTCTCAAACTGTACTGTCGAATTGTTCACCCGTCCTCGTGTCGTCCTCGTGCCGTCCACGTTTCGTCTTCGATTGTCTTTTTGCCAGTCAACTGTCTTTGTCCTAGATACACGGGATTTATAAAATCCCCACACACATCACAAAAGAAAAATCTTCCAGGAATGATCTAAACTCTGCAAATTTAAATTCCGACCAATTACCTCAATATTTGACTCATTAATTCCATAATCTCATCCGCCATTAATCGCCATTAATTCATTCCCAACACAATAGAAATATGTAAGAAACCATCTCAGTGATCATCCGATTCCTAAACTTCTTTTACTCTAAACCCCTGAAATTTTTAAGCGACTCTCATTTCTTCTTTGATGCTGATTTTCAAAGGATCATTGGCTCAGTCGCGCACCAAGAGCGACCGAACAGAAATTCTCGTGGTGCAGTAGGAATTTTCTTCCGACTATTCCCAAGGGTGAGTTAGCTGAGGACAGAACAACGAAGGGGGCGAAGAGGGTAAGCGGGAAAGCGGTTGCGGGTCTCTTATTGGGGGCCAAGAAATATATGGACGGAAATAAGCCCCTGGCATCGTCAAGATGAAAGGACGATAAAGGCAGGCCGAGTGACCGGAGGCATGCAAATTGATAGTAATAGCTATCCTCCACTGTCTTTACCCTCAACCCCCTCCCTCCTCCGCTACTCCTCCGAGGATTCACCACCCTCCGTGGCACATCCTTGGAATCCTCGCGTGTGCCGCGTAGCATCGATCATTTTGATTTACCGCTGCTTATGTTATTATCCATGGGAATCGCACCGAGACACACGGACCTCTTCGATCTTGATCATGGGAATCGAGTTATTTATGCTTGAGCCAGGTCGACGTGGCCAGGGAACTTTTGTTCTTTCGTGTTTGTAACTTTCAGGATGTCCCCACAAGGGACAACTCTATCGAGCTATGAAACACATTTCGGCGTGAATAATAATTGAATTAGACATTATCGTTGAAAGATCTGTGGTATGTTATGGAAATTGTGGTCGGCTAACAATGTTGTGATTTTATACTTTGATATTATGGGAGGTCTGAATAATTTTGATAATTTTTTGTCAGCTAAGTGAAATTATTTTTCAAGACAGTCATCTAATAGCTCTTTGTGGTGTTACGTTGAAGTATAGTAAACTGAAGATTCTTTCGTAAATAATTTCCTTTCGAAGTGAGAACGAATTTGGGACACCATAACTATCTCGGAAATTTTATCGAATTATTTTTCAATATTCATATACTGCTATTACTGAAATCTACATTTGAAAAATAATTATTATTAAATTTAGTATTATTGTGCTAACCTACCAAAAATCTCACTGAATTAAAACTATATCTAATAATAAAAACAAAATTGATATATGTATCTACATACTCCTACCGAAGGATTATCAAAGAAGCTATAGTATTTATTTATCTGTACATTATTTTTTCGATGTACTCAATATCCTTTTAATACTCCTATCAATCACCAGCAACAAGACTCCAATTCACTAACACTCTACAGCGACCCCTATCTTTCACCCTAATTCTTTAACAAGTGCCTCACATTCCATCATCCAGATACGTAACATTTAATCAATCGCTGCCTCTTTTCGCAATAAATAGTCGCACCTTTGTTTACCTTGCACTTGTTTTGTCGTCCGAGCAATGTCTCTCTTTTTCACGAGAAAAACCGGTGTAAATAACAAGAGCAGCAGTTAAATCTCATTGGCTGTCCACGTCGAAGAGACCAAAGAGCGCAAGGGGGGTAGGAAATGTATGTGTATCGAGTCGAGAGGGGTGAGCAGTAGCATCCACGTGGGAGCAATGCGTCGAGAGCCAAGAAGGGGTTGGCATAGGGCGGTTGCCTCTCTGATTTACACCGGGGCAGACTTCTTCTGAATATTTAACGGGGCAAGCCTGAACATCGCCAGTTCCGTCGTGCCGCTGATCCGGATTAAGGGAAAGTGATAAGTTACCCCGAGCTTCGTACGCGACTTCCACTCAGCAGCTGAATGCGCCGGCTGCTGTTTCGCTTTTTTCCCCTCTTTTAGTCTCTTTCTTCCCATCGCACCTTTCGCTGATACTTTCCGCCTGGCACAACTTCTTCGAAATCCAAGACGTTGAACATACTTCGTTTCACTGTCGTGTCGCCACTCTTCTTCTTCTTCGTCTTTCTTGTCTTTCTTTTTATTCTTGATCTTGTGCAAGAGCATTTTTAGTAGTCGCATTTTAAATGATGTTTTTGTCGGTTTAATATCGCAGACTGGGATGATTGTAAATGTATTGATAAGCTGTTATTGTTTTTTCTTGTTGTAATTTTGAGTGATCGTTTTAACTGTCTTGCAGTAGTTAAAGATTTAGAGAATAGAATGCGTTGTGATTCTACTTTTAATAGCAAAGTAGATGCATAAAGACTCAAGATAGACTATTTTTTACTCGACGAAGATAAAATACTCATAAGGGGGTTATCGCGAGTTACAAAACAAAATTTTTAGATTCGTAATTTGTAGGGCTGATAATTTTTTCCAAAATTATCGTAACATATATGTTATAACCTTAGTAATTTGGAATTCATTTAAAACAGTAGGTTCTTGGTGAAATAACTGTGTCATGAAAACCGGAAAAATTAAAAAGAGGAACAAATTGATCTAAGGATCTGTAGGCTCGAACTCTCAATGAATAGGTTTGAGCTCAAAACCTCCCCTTGACAACTCTGATAATTTTTTCCGAAATTATCATTTAATGTATAACAGCCTCAGTGATTCGGAATGCACTTAAAATATTAGGTTCTTGGTGCAACGATCGCATCATTAAAACCGAAAAAATTGAAAGGAGGAACAGATTGATCTAAGAATCTGTAGGCTCGAACTCTCAATGAGTAGGCTTGAGCTCAAAACCTCCCTCTGTCAAGTCTGATAATTATTTCCGAAATTATCATATAATATATCACAGCCTCAGTGATTCGAAATCCACTTAAAGCAGTAGGACCTTGGTAAAATGATCACATCATTAAAACCGAAAAAATTGAAGGAAGAAAGAAAGTGAGCTAAGAATCTACAAGTTCGGACCCTCAATCAGTAGGCTTGAATTCAAAACTATCCCTGCTCAACCTTTGCAAATCTTTTCTACACGATATTTATTATTTATCACAACTTGGACATTTCGAGTTCCACTAACAGTTTTTTACCCGAAACATTAATCGCATGTTAAAGTTGAAAAGTATAAAAGAAAAAATATGAAATACTCAGAATTTATTAACGATACTACAACGATGCTAAACAGGTAAAATACCGTGTGGACGATTTCCTGTAAATTTCCTGCGCAACTCGAAAAAGTTTAAATTTTGTTAATCGCAGGAACGCGTGAGAGAGTTTAGAGTAGTAAACGCGTCTAAAGTATGGAACGACACAATATCGCTCTGCGGTCAGTAATACCGTTAACCACATTTAAATGACGGGCATCGTGCGGCTTGCCAAATAGGATACTTTTGAATTGTAACGCCAACATTGGCGGTAGACTCTGACAGAGAGCGGAGTTTCTAATGGACACTTAACTTCAATTAAACTAAAATTCGAACTACTACCGTTGGTATTACCGACGCCGTTATGGCGGTTATTATACTCGATTCGAATTGCGTGAATTAGCGCGGAAGTATACAGCAGCAGGGAATCGAAGCGTGCGCGAAACTCGTGGACCGATTCATTAATGAGGAAGATAAAGGAGGAGTTTCCGGTGGTGCTGGGAGATAGCTGCGAAGACACTCTATTTTTATGCAAAATTTGCATAAAGTTCGATGCTCATGTAATTTAGGTGACTGCAACATTTTTATGATTAATTTATAATAAGTTTGTGTGATTAATTTGAACCAAAAGTATTTTTGAATTTTGTAATAATAATTATCTTAGGTAAAAACATTTTAATGTTACGATTAAGCATTTCATTGGCACAGTAATATTTGAAACTAAACAGGTTTGTAATTAGTACTGCATAACCAAATAGGCAAGAAGTTTTAACGGATGATTTTGGCTCTGTAAAGCAAATTTTCGAGAAGGTATCCTTCCTTGATATCTCAATATTTTTCTTTTCTTCTTATACTTTGATAAAAATTGAGATCGCTGAAAAAATAAATTTGAAATCTTTACCAACGAAAATAAAAGAAGTAATCAACCCGTTACAAAACCTATTACACGCAATGAATTCTTAAGTTCCCTGTCATCAAATTTATCAATATCTAGAAAATGAAATTCACATGTCCATGGATCAGAACGTGAGGTAGTTTTTAACTAACGCGAAAATTAGAGCGACCAAAGCGCAACGACGAAGCGCGTAACAATGAAACGGCAGTAATCAAACATCCCTCCGGTGAAAACAAAGCATAACGAACCAGGTTGTTTGTGATCGTTAATATCGATGCGGATATTATTTACTCATTAGTGTCATTCGCAACAGAGTTACACGCGTCCGGCATCATTACGAATCGCGTTCGCGCGACTTTGCGAATTCGACGACATTAACGAGGCAACGCAGCGTGCGCGTCAGCAAGCGCCCCGTTTCATCCCTCGAATTCGCAGTTGTGCGTTGGTCGAAATGGGGAATAAAAACCTCAAATCGTCGATCGGGATCGGCCAGTTTCGACATTACGGCACTACAAGCGACGAAACTGACTGCCGGCGGTACTATTAATTTGCGAAAATTCGCTGATACAGATAATCGTTTAATCGTATCGCTGGGAGCCGTGCGTCAAGCGTATTGGACAAAGCGGCACTCGTCCGTTTTGTCCGAAAAAGTGAAGCTCGAACCAGAGACAGATAACCAGCGGCAATACTCCCGGCCACGGGCATAAATTACAACGAGTCGCGAGTAGAGAAAATTACGGCGAAGCGACCGCGCGAAAATATTCGCCGAACTGTCCCGTTGCGGGCCGATGATTAATAAATCAAACTCTCACGCACGTCAAACAGGCATGATTGTAATTTGCTGCGATTCCTCTTTCTCTTCCACCCCTTCTATTCTCTTCTGTCCTTGTCGGACATTCGCTATGTACGCGTTCATACGATGTACCGAGGGTAGACGATGAGGGTGGAAGGCGGCGAAGTGGAGGGATTCTGCAGCCTCGCAAATTAAAATGCGCATAATTACGTGGCAATTATGGCGTTTGCTTTTCGACTACGTCACTCCCGACGTTCGTTGGCTCGTGAAATTCGTTAATAACGTCACTTCTGTCGATAATTCCGTCGCTCGACGATTCATTGAGAAACTTTCGGTTTTATTTTCAAGGATCCATTGGCTTGTCGGGGTTGGCAAATTTTTTGGGGTATGATAAGGGCTGTTCGGATATTTTGCGGTAAATTTTACGGGGGTTGTTTGATAAGGTTTTGTGCTGTTGGTGAAGGGGAGGATTTAAATGATTTTCAACTTTTAAACTAAACATTCAACTGAAGAGAATTTTTGTTTGAGTGTTGTTTATCGGATTGAGATATTGAAGGAATTTGTAACGTATACCTGGGTCAACCAGAAATGAGTTAAATTCTACATAAAATAACCAATTTCTTTTACGATTTTTCAATTTCTGATTGTCGATTTTTTTATTTTATTCAACCCATTCATTTTATTTATTATTCTGGCTTTTTCAGGGTTTTTATAGGATAATTTTGAAAAATCAGGGGAAAGCAAATCAAAATAGTGTTTAACCCCTTCGGACTCTGTGCACATTGTAATGTACATAATAATTTTCGTGCTGTATTTGATTATGTATAGGTTTAAACTTAGTTTCAACATGTAACGAATTTTATTTTTTTATACAAATATTTCTCAGGATCTCCTTAATTTTACAAATTTTGCGTAAGGACCATATGTCAATTAAAATGTACATTTACAAATTATAAATAAATAAATAAATATTTTTGTAAAAAGTATATTATTGCTGTCATTCACACGAATTGAGTGAATTTTAGTACAAAAATAATGTTTTCTTAAACGAAAAAAAATTCGGGTCTGAAGGGGTTAAGAAAGTATTTTATTATATTGTCTTAATATCATTTGTATATTGTTTCTTGATGCATTTACCTTTTATTATATCAACCAACACTCAAAATATCTGATTTTTAATTCCTTAGAGATTTTATTAGAACGTGCAGCAGTATAATTGATTTGATCCTGTACGACTGTTTTGAAGATTGCAAACATTTTAATCAACAAAACTTCCTTCCACTAATCACATTTATCGAGTACACACACACACACAGGATTTACCGTTGGTACTTTGAATACGAAATATCTATTAATCCATTCCCGGTAATAATATTCACCTGTATTTTAATTACCTTGCCAAAGCGGCTATTTTACGAATCCATTCGTCTTACAAATCAAATAGTCAGATATGCTAATAAATTCATATCGATAGCATTCACAAACGTAAATATATTTGTAGTACACAAACCTTCAACATTCTTAGCTCCAAAATTCAAGCATTGTCTACAATTTCAAGTATCAAAGTCTAGCCTGGTACTTCTTTTTTCCCAAGTAGAATGTTACAACGTATGGACAGTAGATTTACAACGTGAATTACATGACGTGATTTCTACTGGTCGACCGCATGTATTGTTGCATTGTTCGGTCGCTGATTGGAATTTAAATTTTATTCATAGGCTCGTTTATATCCGGCCAGTTATGTATTCAAATCGGACGGTCCACGTTCGAGCCCTGCTGTATGTATGTACAGTTTCCGAGCACCTAACCGTAACCTGCACGACAGTCGCCATGCTCCCGATAATTTCGCCGATTTCTATCGGAATCATCGAACCGAACTGAGTTCGGAAAGTGGAAATTTCGTTGATTTCATTCCGGCGTTGATTCGTTCGAAAAAAATATTAACGTTCCTATATCTAAAAAGAAAAAACAAGAAAATGGAAGAAAATGACAGAAGGAGATTCATTTGTAAAAACGAACTATCACTATTACATATAGCGAATTATGAGTTAGGGTAGAAAACATATTCGACTTCTTTGAGCAGTAAATCGAAGGTTGTCGGTTGATTAGAAATTCCGAGGATGTAGGGGACAGAATTGTCGTTATTTCGTGGGATATTTAATGATAACTCTCCTACTGCTACCGGTGGATACAATACGTCGTCAAGAAGATTCTGGACATCCGTATTACGGATTTTCCATTTCTTTTTCGACATTTACTCCTATCCTCCTTTACGGCGCCGTTCGTGCCTTATTCCAGACGAGTAAGGGTACGTATTTGGCATGACGTCAAACGTAGATATTAGGATTCTCAGGGGTAGATGGCCAAAGGGGCCAAAGAAGACGAAAAGAGAAAAAAAAGGAGGGCTATGTGGTACCCGTTCGTGCGTCACATCCGTGACCAGCCTACGGGCACCATGGTCCTTGCCATCGTCATCCGGTTTTCTTCGCGAGAGGAACATTTATTTTTAGAACATGTTACTGGTCTTTCGTTTTAACTTTACTGTCAACTCCATCCTGCAATTGCATCAGGATTGAAAATTGAATCGTCCGTCTGTTAAACGTAGTTATTAATCGATACTTTAAACTACTATATACTTGTTTTTGTTCCATGCTATATGGGTCATCGGTATATGTTACACTTTTGTTTTAAATCTTGTGACTGAGAAATATCTCACGAAAATAGAACAGTTTACAGATGTCAGTATAAAGCAAGACAAATAAATTGTTCTAAATATTGTATAATTGACACTTTCACTGCCATTGGGGTCACCAGTGACCGGTGTTATTGAATTCGATGTAATTTCATGTAACTTTAAAATTACAATATTCATGAATCTTCAGACATACTGAATATTTCAATATTAGCGATAAAAAGATAAAAGACTACCGAATATCTATCTATCTGTATTTTCAAAGTTTCTGCTTTGTAAACATGTGAATTTAATAGAAAAATTTTTACTTCAGTAGAAACGATGAAAGTAGCGAAATACTAATGGCGTTTAACTTGTTAACATCTTGCGTTATCAATTAATTAGCAGAAATGTGTGCCCATTCCATCCAAAGAAATTCCAAATGAGCTTTTACTTGGAATAATTTCTGTTAAAGATTCAAATATATATATATATTAATATTTTATATATTGTATAAATATACAACAAAAAATTCATTTCATTTTTATATATGTAAAAGATTAACGGTTGGTTTCCGTTATTATAATTTCTCAAAACTCTTCTTGCATTTTGTCCTATAACTTCAAGTGTTGGTTTCTCTATATCGAGAATTCTCAAGAAATGCCATATTTTATTATTGTTTGGTTCATTTTCCCACACCCAATCAGTTCCATCTTCTTCATCTAGGATTCTACATTTTTTTCGAAATGGAAAAACAATATTGCTAGACTCGCTACCAGCCTCCTCATCCGCGCTTATCATGACTCGCTTTTTTTTTGAAAGTAGTCGAATGATATTACTATCTTCACTCTCACTTTCCATTTTAGGAATCAGAATAAAAATAATGCTTACTAAAAATAACAATAAAACTATTATTATACTGACTAGGATTTAATTTAATATATCGCTATAAAACTAAATAAAAGCTTCATACAATTTCATTGAAAAATGCAGTTCTGTGTAATTGCACTAATTTCACGATTGAATATCGCTGTTCTGCTCTTGTCCTAACTAACATTGAAGAGCTATTACCAATGTGAAAAGCAATAAAATGTGTTAACCAAGGAGTACAGTAGCGTAGAAAATTCAGAAGACATACATTGTACATACGTCAGTCTCACAATCAGTATAGAAAAAAATTACCAATGACGAATATTGCACGTCGAAATAGCACAAGAGGTTAAGCAAAACAAGCTCGTGACTATACAGCAACTACAATACAATAACCCAATGAAAAATTGTCTAAAACCGACTAACAAATCTGAAATCTAAATTCAAAGTCCCTCTAATAGTACCTATTTTAACAATAAATTTTGCACAGTAATCATCGCATACTGTTACATTTCCAATGACTCTAAACCTCTCCGATAAAACTTATACTAACACACAGTCCAAGATCCCCTTAACCCTCTTCTGTTTCCTCATTGTTCCCGTTGAACGTTTCTGATTCCACTGTTTCACGTCGGAAGCGAACTCGTTTTCCTCGCGACGTTCTTCCCTCTTGTGTGCCTGTTGGCAAGGAGGGTGCGTTGCCCCGCTGGCTCTTTACGAATTGCAAATTTTCGGCAAGTTTTCGTTAGGGAAATTCAGCCGACGGTGTTCGCCGTATACAAAGTGGCACTGGAGGATAGAGTGGATAGCTAAGAGGAGGCAGGAGAGGGGCCTCGGATACGGCGCTCTACGGTAAAAGCACAAATATTTGACGGGTAAATAGAGTGATACTTGATGCGGCGCTGGTTGGTGCAGGGTACTGCTGCTGTTACAGCTGCTGATGGTGGTGCTCGTGATGCTGCCGATGCTGCTACTGCCAGTCTCAAAGCTGGCATTGCTGCTACTGTTGCCGTTACTGCTACCGCGAATGCTACAGCTTCTCCAGCTAGACTACCGAACTTGCCCACAGCATTTCTATGGGGTGCTTTAGGAACCCTTCCGCATCGGCCATCCGGTTTACTTGCCAACGGGATCCATCATTCCTTGGTAAATTACAAACATTAGCTTACAACTTGTAACTCTTCGCTGTTACATTCGTACGGCGTAACGGGAATGACTAATTATCTTTGCTGTCGTTCGATTAGTTGTGGATTTCTTCGATCGATCGGTGAATTGGTTTTTGGAATTTGTTTGTTGTTTTTATCGCTACTGTGTGGAAGTGTTGTTTGTGGATTTGGTTGTGGTGTGTGATTGTATAACATTGTTGTTTGTAGGGGGTGGAAATGATTCTTCTTCTAAATGCGAATTCTATGTGCGATTGTGACTGTGAGAAGTGAATATGATGTGTGTTCGACCATTTTAATTAGTTTTCTTTTTTGTTACCTTAAAACTAAAACCACCAAGGTGGTCTAAATCAGTGGTGGCCGAAGTGGTCGTCCCCAAAAAAATGTGGAATATAGTTACTCATCATGTTAACACTTTACCGACCGGAAGCCTATTAACACTAGAACGACCAAGCAAGTCAAAATGACTTGTTCACATTTTTTTCCAAAAATTCCCTAAGTTTACAGGAGAGTCCTAGACTAGAAATTCTAAGTTTATCTTATAAAACACAGATTATCAAACCGATCATATTTTTCACCCCTTCATTCCTCTTCCTCCAAAGTTTTTTTTTAATATATTTAAATGTAATTAATTTAACGTCGGTCGTTCTAGTGTTAATAGGCTTTTCGGACTCAACCCCTTTGAACTTTTAACTAATTAATTGGTTGCCACTCCAATTAATAAATTATCATTTATCATTGCGGTTAGCTGTGTTAAGGACTCAGTGACGAGGATTTGTACTTTTCGAATAGATATCTGTGTCAAGGAAGTATTTGTGATCAAGTGATCAGTCAGAAGGGGGTAGGATGTTAAAAAAATACCGGTCGGTAAAGAGTTAAGTTATGTTTTAAGATACATTGAAACATAATTCAATCCATAACAATACATTTTGTGTATTCTTAGATCACAATTTTTTTATAAATATATTTAACACTTAAAAAATCCTGTTAGTGGTCCGTGGGATTGAAATTATGAATTTACTGGTCCGTGAGGTCAACAAGTTTGGCGACTGATGGTCTAAATAGCTGATTCTAAACTTTTTCTAAAAATTCGGTAAATAGATTGACAGTAAGTATTGCTTTAAATGTATGCATATTCGATATGCAAAATTCGACTTCTATTGTATAAAATGGGAATTACTTAAGTGATCATCATTTTCACATCTTGATTTCTCTTTTTCAAAGTAACTGTACTTATTCGGTATATTCAATTATGGTAGATGTACCGACAGTTCTAGAGTTTAAGATTGATATTGAAATCGCAGTTCTAGCTGGTAGGTGGTTCGCCAAATAATTTTAAATCTTAGTAAAATCTAGCAACGAAAAATATATGTGCAGGTATTTTACATTATTCTGTTGTGTAGAAAAGTGTAAGGAACTACGAAACTTTCACTGAAAGAAAATTCCCCCCTCCAAAATTTTCGAAAGACTGCGAAAAAGCATCCCTTCATAATTTGCGAAAGACTTCGCAATAATGCATTTCTTTCCAAGCTGCATTTCAAAAAATAAATAATCTAATAAATTTTGGTTTAAACTATACATTTTCCGCTTCTTATAAATAAATATTTTCACGTTGATATCGTCAACCTGTTTCGAACTTTAATTCTCAACCACTTCGAAAAGCGTCTCGTACTCCTTCAGCCTACATCCTTTTCTACTTTTCACAAGAGTATCTACTCGATATTAGTGTTATCAATATTAAAAAGTACAATATCGTGAAAATGTTTACACATTAGCCTTTCATCGGACATTCTCGCGACATTCATTAAATCCATGATACGACCCATACAAAGATATTGCCCCTCCAATGATTACCATGGATAAATATATTCTTATGGCATTCTCACAACGAACAAACCCTCATCAATGGGGCTCGAGTCTCGTCTCGGAGGAGAAAGTTCAAGAAGAAAAAAAAATCCTCTCTGAGAGGGAGTTAATGCGATCCCTTTGTTGTTCAGCCGAGAACGTCAACGATTAGGGTGAAAAAGAGCCATCAGAAGCGACATAATGCGTTTATAATAAATCGCGGACAAGCTTCCGTGGGTGATCCAGCGGAATAAATTTGATTTAAAATCCAGGGGGCCGAGAGGCATAGAAACGTGTGAATGAATGCGGCTCGCATCACCGAGGGGAATTGCCGAATATCTGTTTCGTGATGTTGGAACATTAAAAGCACATCCTCATAGTGGTCCTTCGAAACGCTTATCATGGTTTTCACTTTCCTGTGGTTCTTTTTAATTGTGATTTTTAATCTGCTTCGTTACGCTTTGATGAACCTGTGATTTTTTGTAGGAAAAGCTTCTTTGACGTGCTCTTTTGAATATGGCATTGTGTTTGCAAAATGTAATAATATTTTAATATGTTAAAGAAGTGTGTGATTGCAGATGTTGTCGTTGAAGGAATGTTAATTCTAAGTTATTATTACATCAGCGGAAGCCGTCCAATTGACGAATTATTACCTTTTATTAAATATTCTTAGAATTTTCGGAGAAGTGCAGTAGACATTTCAAGTGTATTTTACAATACACAAATTACTGGTGTATCATCTCCTGTGCCGCTTGATCCCTATTTTTTCAAAGTATTCACTTATCATATTTAAGTTCAACCGTTTTACACCCACAAAATTAGTGATAAAGAACTATAAAAATACTTTAATACTCTTACTCTAAAAATATCAATGAAAATGTTACTCTTTGAGATTACCTAAATTAATTCTAGAATTAACTGTTAAAAAGGCTATAATATGTGGTCACATTACAAAAAATAGATGGCAACTTATACCCAATGAGTTATACGGTACCGACTATCACCTCGCAAATCCCGTAAGTCAAAATTGTGCGAGAACGGTTTTTAATACCTACCATCATACCTACTCTTATAGTAAAAGCTCACTTCCCACGATAAAATATAAAAAACTAAGCCTTTTTGACTTTAAAAACTTTAAAAAAGTTAGGGGCAACGCTTTCAAACGTTAATAACCCCCAAGTTAATTATAACTTCGCGCAGCTCTACCGTAACCACACACCATAAAATATCAAAAAACTAAACATCTCATTTTTCACTGACCTTCAAAACATACAAACATTCAGAGACAACTCTTTCAAGCGTTAACAAGCCCCAAGTTCATTACACTTTCGCGCGGCTCTAACGTAACAGCATACCATAAAATATTAAAAACCAAAGATCTCATTTTTCACTCATCTTAAAAACATAAAAAAATTCAGAAGCAACACCTCCAAAAGGTAACAAGCCCCAAGTTAATCACACCTTCGAGCAGCTCTACCGTAATCATACACCATAAAATATAAAAAATCAAAGGTCTCATTTTTCACTGACATTACAAATTTGAAAAAGTTCAGGGTCAACCCTTTTAAAAGTTAACAAGCTCTAAGTTAAGTACACCTTCTCGCAGCTCCACTGTAACCACACGTTACAGACTTAATTTATTCCTCTTCAGGAAAGAATAATGTCGTCGTCTCCGTCGGTTTGATTTGAACATTGGTACTTCGCGAAGCGGGAGAGCAACCTGCAAGGACGATTCGACGTGCCTATTCGTCACCGAGGGAACCCTAACGTCTACCAACCACGATAAACCGGAGCTTCGATTCCCTCCGTAGACTACCCTAGCCATTAAGCACAATGCCGCTGCTATTACTCTTCGCGGTGTTATTGAACGGGCCCCATTATCATCGTATAATATCGCGATATCTTTTCACCCCGATGGGAGTGCCCGCAGAACGGAAGAACTGCCAAATCGTAGCGGATTCGTTCTGGATCTCGTATCCTTGGAACATCGCCTAGAAGTCCTTGGCAAACTGAAAACTTTGAGTATTATTAGTTTGAAAAAAAAATATATATTACGATGAACATGGCGTGTTCTTTTTTTGCAGAAAGTTTACCACTCGTTTGATCTACTGGGATGTTTTTAAAGTTGGTTTCGCGTTTTATATTACCGTGAGATGAAATAAGGGGAGGATTGCCAAAATTGTTTTGATTGAGATATTTTATATCGTATTTTTCTACTTTGCGTGTGGATTAATATTTGGAATGTTAAGATTTGAGACGTTATTTTATTTTGTGTCTTTTGACCTTTGTGCGCTAGGTCTTGATTTTCTGATTTTTTGAAAGTTAAGAGACTGTTTGTTGTGTTTATGTTTGGCGCTCTTTTTTTTATCAAATTTTCATACATTTTTTGTTTAATGATATGTTTCTAAACTGTTGGATGAGTTTAAATGATAATTGTCATTGAAGAAAAGAGTTGTTTATCTCTGTGTACTCCTAATAAACGGAAAGAAAATGTTCTATGTATATTGATAAGGATAATTATCAACTGGCAACGCAAGTCATTATTATAAGTTGCAATTGGATAAACAACAAAGATATTTTATAATACACGTCCACAACTTTTCTGCACCAAGTTACACTAAATTAAAAAAGCTTCTGGTTTTGCAACTTGGAGAACGTGATATATTTTATAAAAATAGTAACATCATGTGCTATGATTATAAAATATTACTTTTCTGAAGCCATAAAACCACAAAGTACAATCCCACCCTCAAATTCCTATCATTTGCGAAAAACTTATTAAACATTACGTTAATTATACACCATCTCAAAGTCTCAAGCATATCAACACCAAAAAGCAATATATGCTGTTCCTCTACATCTTTCCTATATTTCCCTTACATCCTTCAACACATGGTTTACATTCAACATTGACACTTTAACGACCGCACGTCTACGGAGTCAAACGTCACCAGGGGCCGGCAGTATTTTTGAAGAATTAATTTAAAAAATGTTTATTAAAATTAATAGAAAAGTAAGAGAATAAAAATAAAATCAAAGACGTGGCGATGAAATACGAAGCCAATAGCAATATCCACATTTGTTTACATTCATAAATTAACACACAGAGAGTGTGGTACTGGTCAACAACCTTCGGCGTTAGCATCACACACATACTGTGTGAGCGGTCGTTAAAGTGTTAACAATCATTAAATACGTCCAATTATAATTCTTACACACACCAACAGTCAATTCTCAAGTATTGCAATTCCTCCCAACAATTCTACCATAACATCGAATTAACAAACGGCTAACGAGTCCCAAACGTAGAACCATTCCCCGGAATGTCCTCGAAAAAGCAGAGTCGCGGAAACGACAGTTCCAGCGGTATAAGATAAACAGTGGCCAATTATAAATTCCTCGCATGCAAATGGCGAGGCCACCGGCTGCGAAACGTCTACGACTAGGTTGGTAGTTCTTGCTTCCTTCCATACGAGCGCTCAAGAAGCGGAAGAGACGGCGCGGTCTCGAAAAGGACGAACGAGCCAAGATAGACAGGCTGAAGTGAAGGTGGGGGGGAACAGGAAAGACAGGAAGATCAGGAAGAGACGAAACGAAGAGACAGCGAGACGAACATGGGAGAAAGAGTCCCCGACGTTGAATCTGAGAAGGAAAGATAAACCAGAGGTGAAGAAATGGAAGAGGGACGTAGAGAGGACGAAAGGGTGAAAAGGGAGAACGAGGAGAAGGTGGTGGGCCTGATTGGCGGCGGCGTTAACTGGGAAAGCTAAGCTGGGAGTCAGCTCGGCTGCTGCGTCGTCATCCGTGTGACAACTTATAATTTGATAGAAACCCGTTTCGTACTGTGCTTGTACCGGTTGGATACCCATCCTCGCTTCGCTTTCCGCGTTCACCCCTGCCGCTTCTCTTCCTCGTTCTCACCCCCTCGCAACCCTGTAGCTTCGTTCTCCCGTAACATCTAGTTCCTACACCTACAACGTCGTTTAGTCCGTGCCTACCGGTCCAAGGTGTCTATGCTTCTCGTCGATCTGCACGGTGGTAAGGGTTTTTGGCGAGTGAGACTGGCTTCACATTGGGAACGGGGAAACGTTGGCTCGAACGAAGAGGGATAGTTTAATTCTGCTGATTATATCGCGATGTTTGCACTACGTTCGCGCCAACTCGGCATAGTTAGCTGCTTCGCTGCCTCTACGGCACCCATGCAATTTAACGGCTCGCCATTGGGACTTTCGATGAATTTATTATGTATGTAAGACGATACCCTGTTAAGAAAGTTTGAAGAATTATCGTAAAGAACTGTGGGAGAGCTGGGGTAGTCGAATTCTCTGAGATTATGGATCCTGGTGATGTTATTGTTGAATTGCTTTAACATGCCAGAGAGAAGTTATGAATCATTTAGAGTTTTTTTTTCTATAAATGACTAGCTGAAAGTACCCGTGCTTCGCTACGGTTTAATATCATTAGGATTAAGGACTACTTAAATTAGTAAAAGGTAAGTTTAACGTTGATAATCCATATTCGAAAATATATATTCAATCATTTAAAACCTGCAATATTTTACGTGCTTCGAAACTAAAAAAAAAACCTTAAAATTTCGAATTTTGAAAAATCCTTTCTTAGTGGGTGTTTATACCCTAGAAGGAACGCTCATTCAAAATTTCCAGTTTCTAGGTCAAGTAGTTTCGGCTCTGCGTTGATGAGTTTGGCCCATACTTTAACCCCCCAAAACCCCCCTAAAATTTCGAATTTTTCAAAACCGTTTCTTAGTGAGCAACTAAGACTGAAGGGGAAGGTATGTTCCAAATTTCATTGCAATCCGTTCTGTGATTTTTGAGATTTCGTGATGAGTGAGTGAATGAGTGAATGAGTGAGTGAGTCAATCAGTCAGTCAGAGGTATTTGAGCTTTATATATATTTGGGTTGAAAATAGGTATGAATATTTGGATTTTTTAATTTAGTCTAGTTGATAAGTGAAAATGAGATATGGGCGCGGTAAAGGAAGCAAGAAGAGAGAGGAAACAATAAAAAAAAAGAGTAGAAGAATATAGTGCATAAATAGAATTGAACATAACGATCTGTGACAAAGATTTTAGCACCATGTTGAAACGATGAGACGAAAGGTAAAGTATGAATATGAAAGGGATATGATTATGGTAGTACAAAAGGCAGTAGGAGAAGTATCCGCGAAATTTGGAGTTACAGTGGAAGAGGGTGAAGAGGTTAAACTGATGACCTGATCTTGAAAGGCTGCTAGACTGAAAATTAAAATTAATAAATTCGAGATCTTCTTACTCTGAAATATAACACCCAGCATTAGATAATCGTTACCCAGATTGAAACTGAATTGGTAACGACACTTTCATATTTCCCAAAATACATCCTATCCTGACCTCAAAACAGACACTTTCTTCTACATTTTGATCCACTTCTATTTCTTTCAGTCAAACTAAAAATATCAACAGAACTTTATATACACTGAAAATAATTCATCATCACCCCTCTAAATTACAAGCATCCAGGATTACTTGAGCTACGAGGGTAGTTTCACGCAATCTTCGCTCTCTATGTAAAGACCGCTCAATAACCACCCTCCCTCCACCTCGCTAATACATCAAAGAATATATTATTATCTATAATATATTCAAATGTATCTCCCTATTCTGACTTCTCTCGTCTCCTTTCTAATCCCAATCTCGCCTTCTCCAACACATTTTCCTTTCGCATTTTCAAATTCAACCCCAACACAATTCCGTCGTATTATCAAGGGTCAATTTTTCTTCCAATTTTTTCCAACGCCATACACTTCCCTTCATGACTATTATCAAACGGAAGATTAGGGCTCGAAGTGTAAGCAAGTCAAGCTTCCAAGGAAGAAAAGATAACCAAGGAACTACGACACGTACGCAGTTAAATGAAAGCTCGGTTACAAAGTCACGCAGCTGGCGTGTGTTACGCTTTTCCGTGAGGAGGATTTTAGCCGACGAAAGAGGAGGAGGAGAAGCAACGGATGGAGGAGAAGCGAGAAAGAGGAAGAGAGGGCACGGAAGGTAGGTGGAGGACGAGCTTGCTCAGCAGATTGGTATCAATGGAGACAAATTGAGTTGGCCGGTGATCGATGAAGCTCACCGGCCGTGACGCGAAGTTACGGTAGCGTGCACAACGTTTTCCGTTCCTCCTCCTCTTGCGCTTTAAAGCCGATATATACCTTCTCTTTCTACACCGGCATTCGTTTGAGAACATACCTCGCGCCCCGAGCATTGCTACCGTTATATCGTCCGGTGAATTTACACGTTGGGCTACTATCGGTCCAGCTCGATCGAACACGCTTTCAAGAAGTCACTTATCTTTCAAAGACGTTCCGTCCCAGTGAAATCGGTAATGTTGAGAAGAACGATCGGATGTTCCAGTATACAGGGTGTCCCAGCTAATTTTGATATCTTGAATATTTCGGTATTGTGGTATGTAGAAAAATGTTTCACAGGAAACTTAAATGGTATCGAGTGGGGCATAATCTGGTGTCATTAGTTTTTCCCAATGTGGACGCGTCAAGGACATATGAAGGTCAACTTTATTTTTGTAAATGGAATGAGGTACTTTTTTATGCATCAAGCGATGCAGCTAGATATTCTTTGTAAAAAGTACTGATCTATGTATGCAGAAAAGCTAGTAGTTAAGGATATATTTAAATATAAATAATCTAATTAGGACGTGAGCTCTATTTATTTGTTTATCTGTCTGTCACCTGATTTAACGCCGCCCGATTTTTTCTTATGGGACTATTTAAAGGATAAAACGCGAAAGTTTAAACTAAAGTGAGTGATATGAAGCAGCATGTTATAAATGAATGTGGCAAAATAGCAGACGATACATTAAATAACGTAGGCCAGCCCTTACTTCATCGATTTCAAACATGCTGCGATGCAAATGGTCGTTATATTGAACCTTACTTGTAAATAAACGCTAATGTAATTATGAATTTTAGAATTACTTAAGTTGAAATATCTCCTCAACTACTAGGTTTTCGATATACATAGGTCAGTACTTCTTTATAAAGAATGTCTAGCTGCATCGCTTGGTGCATAAAAAAGTTCCACCTACGGAAAAACTAATGACACCATATTATGCCCCACTCGATACCATTTAAGGGTCCTGTGAAACATTTTTTGCTACATACCACAATACCGAAATATTCAAGATGTTAAAATTAGCTGGTACACCCTGTATATGTATACCCGTGATTGCTTATTACGAAAATTGTTTATGGTTCGTTTCTTGTTATGATATAATAATTTTAACGGTTGGATTGATATGCTTGTGGGTGGGAAGAAAGATTGGGGTATTGAGGAAGTTGGAAGTTGGATTTAAACAGTTTTTGATTTTTGGTGAATGTTTTGATTGGTTTTGTAGGAAGAGTTATTATGTGACGGTGTAGTGGCATGGATATTATTAGTAGATTTGCGAAAGCTGTCAAATTGACGGGTTTATACTTTTTTTACAAACATTTCTCAAAGTTACGGAGAGGCAGTGCAGTCGATAATTTAAATGTATGTTATAATATAAATTTTACTTAAGGTATTATCATTTTTGGCACTAGATTCCTCTACTTCCCGAGTCTTTATTTAATACATTGCAATCTAACAGATTTCACTCCCATAATTCTAGTGTTAATGAGGGACGGAGGAATTGTCAAATTGAGTTTAAGCAAATGGATAGTTTTAGGGTTGAAGGAAGCTTCATTGAAATTGTTGATAGTTAGAAATTGTAGTCACAATGTTTTGTTTCTTCTTATTGTTAGATTCATCGTTAATGCCAACAGTCCTCACGGGCTTGAAAAAAGATCAGCCCTTATTGTTCGCAGACATTTCTTACAACCATAAACTCTCGCTATCTTTCCATTTATTTGAAATACTTTGGTAATATATTATTATACGTATTAAAAATTCAGAAACCTACACACATAAATCGTTTTAAAAGCTCTTGACATAAAAATACACCATAATTTTTAAATCTAGAATTTAAATTAAAAATAACGAAACCAAGACGTCTCAGTTGTCTACATATTTAAAAACAGGTGCCTGCTAATTCGATTTATAACTTACTTCAAACATAAAGTTAACCAAATGTCAACATAGACGCTATAACAACACTGACTAATATTTTCCTAGTAAACTATTCGCACGTAACTATCTTCTCTAATAACAAATGGTCACCGAAATCTACAGATCCTCGA
The DNA here is from genome assembly GCA_910591515.1 of Cerceris rybyensis. Classification (NCBI taxonomy): domain Eukaryota; kingdom Metazoa; phylum Arthropoda; class Insecta; order Hymenoptera; family Crabronidae; genus Cerceris; species Cerceris rybyensis. The sequence continues at coordinate 36,250,885 of OU342789.1, forward strand.
AAATCCACCAACTCCACGTTCTACACGCAATAACCACAGTGACGAGTGGTTACAATGGATCAGTGTCATTGGCACATAATCAGCTAATGTCCAGCCGCTGCATCGGCAATTCGATCGGGCTTGCGCCTATCCGATAGATCGTTGCAGCTCGTATTTACGTATGCATCTCGTCCCTGTAACGCGGAACGGCCCACTATCGGTATGCGAGGTAGACGATAGTGACTATTGAGACGCGGTGTGTAAACTCAGACAGCTTTTAGTTGATTAACGCACGCCGACCGTGACTCACTGCGGATCTCGAGTACAATGAAAATAGCTTTTGCCGGAAAGACGGATTACTCGAGATTATTGACTTTCGACCCGCTCTTCCAGTCGCCTGCGAGAGCTAACCGGAGAATGATGAAAAGAAAGGGAATAAGACGACGAATTTCGTTCACCGTTTGAGTCGAACTTGTCGCGGATACATACTACTTTAAGATAAAGTCTATGATTCCTTCTCATCGTTTTTGAAGACTTGAAAGTTTGGGGGAAATGCGATTGAGTACTTGTGTATGTGTGAGATTATCAATCTAGCAGCAAATGAATGAATTTCACTCACCGATTTAACCCCTTGCTGTGTCATTTACTTTGTGACTGCCCCCACAATAATTCAGAATTAAATTAGTAAAATAAACATTGATCAGTGATTCTTGACATATAGTATAATTTAACATAATATTAATATTATAGAAATAATTTGATCGTGTCGCATCTCAATGATATTTTCAATTTAATAGGTTTTGTAAAACTTGAAAATTTTCTTTCCAATCTACATATAACATCACGAGTATCACTCGTTATGGTACGGCAAGGGGTTAATCTATCTTGTCACGGATACATTCTATTTTGAGAAGTCTGCGATTCCGTGACAACGTTTTTGTAGACTGGGTGCTTGAGTATATGTGAGATTATTGTGTGCGGGAATCTAAAGGATTGATTGAATCATAGTATAAACAGACGAATTTCGTTGATCACGACTGTGTAATTTGTCTAGGATACATTCTATTTTAAGAGAAAGTGTATGATTCCTTGTCATCTTTTTGTAGAGTTGAAAGTTCACGGCAAATGCGATTGAGTGCTTGAGTACGTGTGAGATTGATGTGCCAAATAGGTATTAACAAAAACATAATTGTTAAAAAATCAGAGATGTAAAAGATTGATTGATAAGGGATAAACAGGCCAATTTCGCCCATCGTTTGGGTCTAAACTCGTGTCGGGTACATTCTACTTTGAGGAGAAGTCTGTGATTTCGTATCGTCGTTTTTGCAGATTTTAAATTTAGGGATAAATGGGATATAATGCTTCAGTATTTGTAAGTTTATAATGGTGATTATGTAGGATCGTGAAAAAGAAAGAGAGGGCGCGGAAACCCATCCAAGGCACCAACTCGGCCTGAGTAACTTAACGTCGACGATCGTCTGGATTCTTCACGTCCTTTTCTTCCTAAATTCTTTTATAGGAGGGTTCTTCCGCCCCGAACCTACAATTATTAACACTTGCAAAGTAATTGATAAAAAATCAGAAGTGTAAAAGGTTGAGAAATCAGGGAGTAAAACGTCGGATTTCACTTGCCGTTTACGTCTGACCCGTCACGGATACTTACTACTTGGGCGGAAGAATCGGTGATTCTACCTCGTCTGTTTTGTTACGAATTGCAAATTCCAACAGAGCGAGATTAAATGCGATGTAATATTTATGTTTTGAGTGCACTTTAACAATTGAGGAATAATAATGCTTATACTTCCGGTTGTTATAACGATCTCGTATGGATAATATTTCAATTCGAGTATTAGTGTAGGTCTTTTGAACTGCTGCATTACTGAATTTCCGTTGAAATTGTAATTTAATCGGTTAAGCTTAATAACTCGATAAAATTAATAAATAGTTATAATGAAGTACAGTCAATTTGTATCTAATACCGATCTCGATTTCAGCAGATTTGTATGGTAGCACAAATCAAAAGTTATAATATTTATGGATGAAGCGATAAATGTTTACAACCTTCATTATATTGGCCAATTTCATATTAATTATTTAAAATGAATTTTACTAACTATAATAATCAAATAACAAAGAGAATGTCCTATTAAAAATCATTCAATTGCAACGATTTCAGCAGGTATCGCCACTTTTAACGCACCATCAGAGATTACTTCCGTCAAGAGGAAACGTACGTCGAAGGTATCTAAGTTTTCTGCGAAGGATTCTACTTAGTTGCGAAAAGTATTATCGTCGTAAGGACGAAACGGTGAAGCGGCCCTTGGAATCGCGCGGTACGAATCCTGCAAAGATGTTCTGCCATTTCAGAATCTATAAAAACTTCTTCCTTAAGAACCACCCCGGCACGTAATGGAACTCGTAAAATGTTTATTTTTCTTCACGGTTGCTGCTCAAGCTAGTCATGTACATCGCCGAATATAATAGCATTATTCCCGTGAACCCTAACGATTAAGCAAATTGGTGTGGCTCGATTATTCATCATAAAGGATAATATAACTTCAACGAAGACTCGGTTAATTGAAATTCTGCATGATGGAATTAAATAGATCCTTTAAGACGTCTTCGTTTTAATTCAACAGCTTTGTATTTTAACGTAGACTCTATTATTTGCAGCTGCAATTTACAGTCTTTTAAAAAGGCGATAGAAATTGCAATATTTTGCTGTCGTTTTATTTTCCGCCTGATACGTCCTCCACGGGAAAGATAGTGTAGAGGGATGACAATAAACGTTGTATCGGTTCAATACTTTTTTTATACGTCGGTTTATCGACGCGATTATTTTACTTTACACTATCAGAAATGAAGTCGATTCCATCCTGAGGGACGTAAAGTTTCGTGGAATTGTTCTCCTTTCGAACTGAAATCGACCTCTGAATTTAACGAATCGTAATTCGCTGTCAATTTCACTGTGAGAAATTTAGTGACTACGATTGATACGTATTTACTATTTTATACTATTTTTTTTATTTTACTTTAACTGAAATTGGAGATCGCAAGTGTTTTAAATTTCGTTTCAATATCTTTCGATGCTAAACGATGATACCAATCATCGACAAAAAATAAATAACAAAAATCGTCACAAGTGGAAGAGATATTCATCTTATCAGTGTTCCTACAATTTTCACCTATATGTAAACATAAAATAATTAATCACAAATATACAATAAAATACATTAAATATACCATCTGTGGCATAATATTTGGATGTTAATACCCTTAGAATGACTTCTCCCCTTAAATGTGTGACCTAGAGAGAAGTGGGGGAGATTATCCTAAGAGGTTACGTCTCAGGATGCGGAAGACAGTAGAGTTTTAGAGGAACTGTGAGACGTATTACTTTAGAAACCCTTAGATACATTAGATCATTAGTTATTTAGTATTTTGTTGTTTTTCGTGTATTCTATATTTTTCCATGTACTCAATATATATATATCCTATTTATTCATATTATATTCTTAGTGTATTATATATATTCATTAGTTCTGACATTTAGTTTCTTCCTTCTTTGTTCTTATTTTATCCACGCCTACACCTTAGTGCTATTTCACCGAATCCTACTACACATTGTAAGAGTGCAAATGTTTATATATGTATGTAACACCGAGTATGTTCGTCGCCGCTGCGACGACTGACTCGCGTTGGCTTGTCGTCCGAACGACGAGCAGCATTTTTTATAAATATTCAGTTAGTTGTTTAGAGAGATTAGAAGCGAACAGAGAAATAGTTTTACGACCGATATTTAATTTATGTATTAGAAGTTATGATTTATGTTTGAAGAGTTATTTTATGTGATTAAGTGTTGTTTTATTAGTTTATGTCATTAATTTATTAAAATAATTTATAAAAGTAATAGATTTTCCTCTCTTACAACATCATGCAATAATTCCATGAAAAATTCCTAATATTTTACCAAATACTATAACAATTAGATCCATATTCGGTAAACCTAAAACTCCACGTCACAAAAGAACACGTCTATCCAAATATTTCAACAAATGCTTCCAGTTTCCCTGATATTTTCCACTGCAATTCACACCGCTTATAAAAAGCAAGTAAATCCACTTTTGAACTAGATCAGCCCACTGTGAGAAAGAATTCGGCCGGCTATTGGGATCGCGCTATCGTCAATGGCGATTTCGTATTTACGAGGCATGAATTTTACAACTCGTTCAGTGTAACGTGATTATCCGAATTCCGTGCTCCGGCTGCAAGCTCCCCGACACGCCAGTGTGCCGATACGCGTGTGTACGGACGACTCCACTCGCTCTATTTCCCGGCATGCATAATACACGCTGAAGCGAGTTTACATTGCCAATGGCGAATCGAAAAAGTTACCCCCACTGGTAGCTGCAAAGGGATATTTTTCGAGCGCCGCCGGTTCCCGCGATTTCGAGGGAAATCATTGACGAGCATTATTGCCAGGTATTTTCGGGTGATCTTTCAAGATATGCTTGATTGTGGAATTTTGTTGGTAGGTGGAAATTTCATTTTTGAAGTTCGAGATTTTTAAAAATTTGTGTATAATGGTATTTTCGAGTGCTTTAACCCTTTCGGTACGGTTGGTACACATAGGTACCACATAAGTTTAAAAATATCTGGACAGTTATCTTTATGTATAAAAGCAATGCGATATACCTTTATGCAAAAATTGTTTTAGACATTATCATACTGTATCATAAATTGTATATATCTTTTGAAGTGTACAATAAAACAAATTCATAATTTGCTAAATTGTATGGTTTTATAGGACTGTTGGTACAAATATGTACCGACAAAAAGTACGGATGGTACAATGGTTTACCAGTCTGCCCAGCTGTCCCCCTATTTTTTTAAATTATTTTATTTATGATTTTTATGTTAACATATACCACACATTAAAATTATTATACAAACTGTTTTTTTAAACAATTTTTTGAATACCGTCCCGAAAGGGTTAACACAAGATATATCAACGTCATGTTTATCGTATTTAAAGATACTGAATGACTATCCATTTTGAAAATAGAGGGGTCAAGAAGTGAAAAGGGGTGATCACTTAGGTAATTTAGGTTTTATAAAATAAAACTGAAGTATTTACAGCATGTAGCACCTTTCAATTTGAGGAATTTTTGAGAAAAAATTGAGAACAGATTTTTCTAACTGCTGCGCAGTGGTAGCTTCACTGTTAATATGGTAAATTTTAATGGTGTGATGTATGATGAATAAATTGTATTTTTAATAGTAAATATACGTATAAGTATTTATGAAGTCGTCTCATCGGAAAGATTTATTATAACAGTTTAAGTATCTTCTTTTAATTAATTACTTTTAAAAGAAGCACTTGGACTGTTATAGAAAGCTTCAAAAACAGTTTCAAGCGATCAGCTATACATTTTTCAGTTTCTTCGGCGACATTAATTTACTTTCTTTTTTGTAGAATTTGTAATTTACTTCTTTGCAGAATTTGATTGAAGTGCACCAAAGAATTTGCTCCCTTCCCCAAAACTCTGTGCAATAACCGAAGAAATATAATGGAAATAACCCAATACCGTAATTTTGTTCAATCTACCCCTTATTTAATACACCTTAAATAAAAATTCAAATATACAGTAAACGTACTAGACTAAATACCACCAAGCAATTTGTACCTTTTCACGCCCACTTTTTCGCGCAACGCTAGCACCCTTACAATACCTCGTCCCGTTAAAACAAATCGCTTCTAATTTACATCGATCCCGATAATTATCGTGTCACCTGTTCATAATGACAGTGCAATCATAATTGAACAGCCGGTCAGCCTTTTAAACAAATTGAACGTCCGGCCAGTTTTGAACCCCATGCGCAACGAGAAACCACGATACCGATTCATTGTCGACAAATACCCCGTTAACCGGTCTCTACGCATACGGTCGCTTGTTTTAATTTCATCATAAAGAACTGCCATCGTTTAAACGATATATGCTAACACCTGCAACAACCCCTTGACCCCGCGTACATCCCTAGGTGCACTCGCATAACGTTTTAACCCCTTCTAACGCTTACAAATACGAGTACTCTGCATAGTGGGATTATTGTATTCGAACTCAGTGTACCATAGAAGAGAAAACGAATAAAAAAAAAGGGTGAAAACGTAGAAGGGATGTAGCAGAGGCCGTAGGGGGTTCAACGGAGACGGAGAGGGAGAGTTAAAAGCGAGAGGACGAATGGAAACGTATTGCTGGTAGGAAACGAATTTTTACGATATTTACTTTAAAACTTTTTTCCACGCCGGTCGTTACCGACTTCCGTGGTGGGTTCTACCATCGACGAACCAAGATTCCAGAACACCCCGCGAATATATCCAAAGTCTCTCGAACGGCCTCAGGGACAAATCGTTTCCGATCGATCGAGTCGAACGTCTAGACGAAATTATTTGTATTTATCGAAAGCAAGGAGTATCGTTAACAGTCGATGTTGAAATGTCTTTGGAGAACAAATGCCACGACACAGTTTGTATCGGTTTTCTTCGATACTATCGAGTTTTGGGGGTCAGAGTTTATCGTGAAGTTCTGCTGGATAGTATATCTGAGAGGTGTTAGACCGTTTTGTTTGGATATTCGTGAAATCGTTGGAACGGCGAAATCTCACGCGACAAGGGTGGATTTCGATGAGAAATTTGACCGTGAGGTATCGAATGGTGGTATTGCGGATCGGGCAATCGATAATCGGTTGTATATCGATCGCGTACAGAGCGGTACACGAGTATTATTGACGGTGGGAATTATCCTTCGCACCGCGATGAGATCTCTGGAATAGCCAATAGGGTGGCGCGGTACTACTCCCCGTCTAATTATCGTACGTGCCTAATTTCAAGGTACCGCGTTGAAACGCACTAACCGTAACTAATGCTGATCGACAAATGCTATTAATCTGTAGTTCGACTTCTGCTAATCAACGGGTTGCAGTAAAGTATGAATCGAGTTTCATTGGCAATTCGATACGGTGTGAAGTTCATGAATGAAGAGATTGGAAATAACGGTATGATAATGTTTTTATCATTGTGATGAAATTGATGATATCAGAGGAGATTAATTTTTTATGATAAGTTGTCTTTTAAAGTGAATGTCAGGTTTTAAAACTTGGAAATTATTAGAGCTTTATATTTTTGTGTATTTTATATACTTACAACGTTTTTGTTTACTCAACCTTATTAACTGCAACTTCTTATTGCTAGTAGCTTGTGTGGTTTATTTATATTTTGAATAATTCTCAGGTATCATCAAAATAAAAGTAATGAAAATATGAATAATTACTGACGTGCAGAAATGTTTTATTTAAGATTTAAGCCTTTAATTTATGAGAGTATTCATGACTTTGTGTATGTTATGTACATGTGTTACATCCGAGAATTTTTTAAATAATGGTCCAATGTTATAAAAGATGTTATTAAATAACACCGAGTATTAACGACGTCCACGAAATTCCAAGTGTTTTATCTATAAATTCAAATATTTCGATACATTTTACCTTAGGAAATTAGCTAATAATATCGTTTCAGTATTATAAAAAATTCATTAAATTAAATAATCTCGCTCACGGATGAAGTCCATAAAATTTAACATTCCAGAATTCACTTAATAATACCACGTCCATAACTGTAACCCTTTTGAAATATCTTAATTGAGAAAAGAGCATCTCGATCGTCATAAAATCAGATTACCCTGATTAAGTCATATTAAAATACACCCCGCCAAAATACCCGCTGGAATTCAAATTCCAGAATTTTTCATAACAATTAACAAACTCTAACAGACAATCAAAAATAATATTTCCTCAGAGACTCAAGTAACGGATGAAATGCTGAAAATTTACATAAATTATCTAAATATTCCAGGGGGATAATAGATATAATTATTATCTAAATATGACCGCTACGGAAGATTTCTTCTACCTGGGTTGTCGTTTAATCGGTCGTCTGTGGAAGATTTATCAATAGCGGCTGTGACCTCACAGCAACGACGTTAAGTTCTCTCCCTCTATTGATACTGTTTCACGGGTGATCAGAGATTGGCGGCAATCGATTAGCAATTACGAGGAGATAATTACCGCGCTGGTCTATACGGGACCGTGCACGTAACTAGGGCCTCCGAGGTGTGTTTCGAATCTCAGTATACAACTTCCTGATAACTCTCGAAATTAATCAACATCGCATTTTCTCTACGTCGATGTTTCAACTACGGCGAAATAGCATCTGAAGTGGCTTTTCATCGATGAAAGAACGAATGGAAAAAGGAGGCCTGAGATCTTATTGGGACATTCAGAAAATCGAAGTTTCCAATATCCGTCTGTTTAATGTATCAGCTGTGGTAAATTGAAATCGTAGTTATTAAATGGTGAAATTAACTGAAATGGATTTTTATAATTTTCAAGAATTCTGCGAAATGAATGCGGCATGATATTGTTTATTGTCAAGATTAACGTAGAAATGCTCGGAAATGTTCTCTCGATTACTGTGAACCGAACGGAATTAATTAGAGAATTCCAGAAGGACGGTAAAATTAATTTAACTTCCTGATCAGTATTCGATTAATACCATTGTATTGCGTAAGCTATTGTACAATTGTCGTGTCGTTAAGAACGTAGAGACCTTTTGAAAACGGGATGAGAAGAAAGACTACCATTTTCTTCAGTGACAGTAATAGTGATTTATAATGGAAATTATAATTATTAACACAAGAAATGCGGACACTGTTTATACTAATCGAAAATTCCAAAATTGTATACAATTACAAACATTACTAAATTAACTGCTAAACTATTTTCATCTCAACTATGCTATTTTATTCTAAATACTCTTTTATCATTTTCCTACTTTTCTTCTTCGGGAATAACAGGCTTCATCAGCAACACTTATACTGAACTAACCAGTTTAAAATATGTGGGATGAACTTATCAATTTGATGTATTTTATACTAACAATATTTATTTCACAATAACAAAATTAGTACTCCATGTACCAATGTCACTACATTAGTAAAAACAACCCCTCACAAAATACAGCGCGTTTTTATTCTCAATATTCATATACAAAATTAGTTTAGTAAAATATTCAATCAGTTATTTTTCAATATAATATTGTACCAACTAGCTTTATCTTTTCCAGATATTTTTTCAAAACGCGTTGAAAGAGAACATCCTCGTCATTTCTCGCATTTACCCAAATCTCCTGAATCCATTATTACATTCTATTTGGAATAAAAAAATGGACACCCTCACTCATGACAAGAATCCTCGTAACAAAAGTAATGGCGAATGATGCGATTCGCAATCAGGATCCGCCAAATAAAGAGAACTTTCGGACTTATATATATATAAAATACTCGATTCGTTCCAAGAGAGATTCAATGTGTTGAACGATTTGATGGTGACTTGTGAGAGTCTTGAGTTAGAGTTAGGACTTGGAAGATGACTCTCATAATTAGTTGATATAGAATAATGATGAACTTGGAAATGAACTTGATGATCGTAACTATGTCTTTGAACTAGCCACTTGAGAATTGAGCTTAGGGTTTTTAAAAGTTTTAGAAGAGGAGAAGGGGTAGGATGACGGTAATTATGAGTCTAGGGGTAGGAATAGAAGTTGGACCTTGGATATGGATGATGACTCATGGATGAGTAAGGATCAAAACAAGGAATAGAATTTTGGACTTGAGGTGGTGATTCTAGTATGACTAATGATGGTGATGAGTGAGCCGCGTACAAAATATTTGTGTTTATACAATATTCTCTAAACCTATCTTATATACTAACTGATCAGGGGGTCGGTACATTACACAAATTCCATTTTCCAATTTAACGAACAGTACGTCTCATCCTTTAAAACATTCCTCGCCAAAATTGGTCATACAATTTGGTTCATTTTCCACAATAATAACGAAACGATGGCAGGCAATTAAAACATTTCCTTAACCCTCTATAGAGCCGTGTGACTTTGAGGCAACACAAATCACACCTACGATCTATACTTCGAATTGAATATATCAACTCTTTTAAATACTGCAATTTAGTTCTGAAAAATCGTAAAATTCGGTAGAATTTGCATTTTCAAAATAAACTTAAATCCATTATCTAAATCTGCATTTTTATTATTTTTTTATATGCTATCGTTCAATTGATCTTCATAATATCACAAAAAATTCGGACTACAGAGGGTTAACAACCCTAAACGCACAAGAAATGATCGAGAACGACAAAGAAAGTGAAGTGAAAAGAAAAGCAAGCAACTGAAACGAAAGCAAAACGGTATCAACGCATGCTGATGATAATGGCAGAGTATCGCCGAGAGATGAAAACGGTAGCAAGGTTAGCCACCCGGCCGGCTCGCAGAACGTCGATGAAGTAAAACGCACCCCAGGTAATTGGCGCACCTTTCAGATGTAAATGCGGTTCGTTAGGGGGTTTCCACGAACGATGCATCGTCGAGGGTCAGGGGTAGGATGTCGGGAGCACCGGACTCGGCCAGTTGGAAATGTTCCCTGGCATTCGCCGACTGACATGGCTTTGCTCGCCGTTACTTGGCGTCTACTGTTTCGCAATACCGACTACGGTGCTAGTCAGCCAAGGTGATAAATGCCAGACGTATTATCATGCTAATGCCGACTGGCTCGTATTTTTATGGATCGCGTAGCACGAGTCGATTTATACCGGAACTACTGTGACGATCGGACCGAGACGATCAGTCGGGGGTTGTTGGGACGAATAGATTTCACCGTTCGGGGATGGATGTTACAGTAATAGTACTGGTTTCGTATGGAATAGGTAAAGAGTTGAATGTAACGAGTGTGAAATTTTTGCAGAATTTTAAGTAAGGAATATCTCTAGACATGTTGGGGGGTGGTGTATTGGAATAATAGGGAAGGGAATCAATAACAATTATGTTTAATCGATTTTGGACAATTAAGTGGAACTGAAAATAGTGTTTACGAAAGTCTATATTGCCTAGATTTACGCAGACGTTATCTGGAAGATATTTGAGAAAAATTCATTTTTTATTGTGAAAATAATTTTGTTATTTTTGGATTATTACTTATTAATTCTGCCTACCCTGATAACAATTTTTATTTTCTCTTTTTTCTGGGGGTTAAAAACTCCATGATTGTACTTAAAATTTTATTTTTAAACCTGGAAGGGGTTTAGTCGGATAAGCATGCGAAAAGTGCGCAAAAAGATAATTAATCTTGTGGCATACTATTCGATAGGGTTCTTCGGCAATATTATTTTTGCAAAGTATGAATCTGCTATCAGTACCGTAGGGGTAGTTAGAGAGGGTGAAACGTACTTTATAGTTTTCGCCCGATATTTCCTGTTTGACTCAATAGAAAATTCTCAAAAAAATCACAGATATACTCAATGTAGTGCATACTTTGGAATTTCAAACAGATTTCTTGTAACCATTTTCAGTATCCGATTGCAAATTGCTGTTATAAAGCAAGAAGCTGAATTGTAACTCTAAAAATAAAACTCCAAAGACCTAACTTCTACAATGATCTATTTTTTTATTATCACACTCTCGATCCTTCGACCACGAAATATTAATATCCAGGTACGACACATCCTTTCTTGTTGCACGCAGGTACTTTGCTAGAAATTGGTATTCCTTCCTCGCGCAATTATCGGTACGGTAGCATACAGACTCGCCGCAAGATCGTGAGATTCTGTTTGGATTTCTCCATGTATTAATGCACGTCTGTGTGAACTGTGAATATACAGAAATTAAGATATGTCAGTGCTTGCAGCGCTTGTGTACAATTACGTGTGACGAGGCGGAAGGAGACACACTCCGAAATTGCTGCATTATCTCAAACAGAGATCAGCTAGATTTACGCTTTCTCGTCTTGCGAGAAGTAAATCCCGTCACAGTTGAAGCATGTAATGTATGTTGAAGTCAAGATTCAACTTTGTTTCGTTCTTCATATGGTAGAATTTGTTCAATTTTTCATCCGGGAGAATTTATGAGGTTTAAATTAAATATTATTGATCATTGCTCGTTGTAGATCGTTGTTTCTTTTTCTACTGATACGTACTACTTACTTTTTATGGAGAAATTAACTTAAGGGCTTGTATGAAGAAATTAGTAATATAACTTTTTCCCTTAGAAGCAGTCGATATCCCTGTATTTTCCACAATTTAAATCAATATCTTGGCGTTCTCTGAGGAATATACTAAAAACTAACAAATATTAATCTTACTGTCAACACACCTGTATGCTCTTTTACAGTATTATAAAAATATTACTCTACTGCCACTGAAGATAATTTACAACTGTCTTTTCAATGTCTAAATAAACATATTAGCAAATAATACATTATAGGAACATTTACAAGTGCAATAATTAATCTTTGATAATACAACACAATATAACTTCTAACACGGGATAACTTAACATTTTATTGACCGGTAGCCTATTAATAGGCTTTTCAGACCCGACACTTTTGGAGCTTTAATTAATTGATCGGTTACCACAGCGATTAATAAATTATTGTTTATCATTGCGGTTAACGGTGCCAACGACTCTGTGACGAGAATTTGTAATTTTCAAAGAGATATCTGTATCAGGGGAGTATTTGTCGCCAAGTGATCGGTCAAAAGTGAATAGGATGTAAAAAAAAATACCAGTCAATAAAGTGTGGACACCGTCTTACAATTAGAACAGACTTCTTGTTAACCACATTTAATCCTATCACAAATAATTAAAAATTGCTTTTTTCCTTAAATCTACGTCGATTTATAATCACACTCATATCTACCTCACACAATCACTCTATCGTTTGCATTTTCTATCTTCTAGAATCTGTTATCATTATATCATTAATATTATAAGATAAAGGTTGTTTTAGTTCGTTCGGTGACGTCAAATGTGACAAGTTGTGTATTTCTCTTCGTAATGAAGGACGGCTGTTTGTCGACCGGAGTTTAAATAATATACTTCTTGTTCAAATTTTGCGAGACGTTTCGGTAACTGTATGTTACCCTCTTCAGTCGTAAAATTTATTTAAAGAAGACCTAGGATATTTTTCTGTTCCAAGTGGGCTAGGTGCCCTTTGTCTCAGATGTTGGAAGGAGACATTAATATTGTTACGAGTCGACCGCGCACGCCTTGTCCTTTCAGACATAATTAAATAGAACACAATGAAAAAGCGATAACTTTTATTTAAGAGAACACGTTCGTCTACCAGGACTACCGACCGTAGAATCTCTACTCTTTTTATTTAACAAACAATTGACATATCTCGTTACCCAGTAACATTGAATCTACTGGGTGCTTCGTAACAATATCAATAGAATGTTGAAAGGGCAAGTTGATAATCTACTAGCCCAATCTGATCCAATCCCATACTCACCCCAGCAATCCCCCCTCGTCCTTAAAACTATAGTCAAAATATATTCACGTTGCTACAATGTGGAAACGTTCATCCCTCTAATTATACACACAACCCATCCCAATAATTAAATGCACGAATCGAAAGCGCTTTCCCATTAACATCAAAAAGCCCCATCGCAGAGGTCTCAGTGTTTCTCTCTTTTCCCAGGCTTTCCGATGTCAGGTACGTAGGAAGGTCATTACGCAATAGCGAGGTTGGTATATCGTTGCCGACTTCACGCTCAGGTTAATTCCTGTCTCCCTATCCAGGTTCTACACCCTCCGTTTTCAACCACGTTTCCACCGCAGGTCCATGCAGAGGCACCAGGGTTCGCGGGAACTGGCTTTCGCCTTCACGGCCTTTTTCGGGCCGACGTGTAATTAAATTCTCTCGCGTCGCCAGATCGTTCGACCGTGTCGCCTAAACGTCGTAATTAAGGCTGCGTGTATAATGATCGTTGACGGGAGACCAGCCGTTAACGTTATTCCAGGTACGGCCTTGGCAAAGAGAGGACTTTGCGTAGGTATCGCATCGGTGACATCAACATTGATCGGAAAAGCGTTTGACATCTATCGTTGCCACTTTCTTTTTGACTTCGTGCTTTTCATGATTAACGTTTTCGAGATAGGATAAATAAACTTGAGAATTGCAGAGGGGTTAATGATCTCTCATGATGAATTTTAATGAAACTTGAAATGAGATCGTTTGTGATGTTTCGTTTGCGTGAGGTGCGCTGCTTCGATGGGGAATTATATATTTATATAATTTATATAATATGTTATTATATAATTTATTTTTATAATCTATTTATATAATTATTTAGTATAATTATATAATTTATATAATTATGTAAATAGTAGCTATGTTTTGTTGGAAGGATGTTGTATATTTTTAATTATTTTAGCTATTTTTACGGCGTACTGTGCATTGAAATGTTAGTCCAATATAAGTGGAGTGATATCTGTTATGAAACTATTAGTAACCAGTAAGCTGTGTTTGACGAGTGTACTCATTGTGGAGAAACGGCACAATTTTGTGTGTTGACGAGTATACTCGTCGTACGTAAAAGTTAGGACCACTGGCAATTTAAATTGTAATTTTGGCGAAAACTAAAATATATTTGTAAGTTTCAAAATATTTGGAGTATTCTGAGACCATGGTGAAATAAATCGAATAACTAAAAAGTGTAACTAATTTGAGATAGATCTGTGCTCATCTCGTAATTTTCGTGACTCACATATTTAGGTGTGCACTCTCAAGAGAAGTCGCCACAGTTAATTGGTTAACTTAAATATTTCTACTGTATTAATGTGATATAAAAAAAAAACAATTTTTATTTGCTAAAATATTGTTATTTTCTAAATTTGATGCATTCTTCTATTTCATCTTCCAGAATGTCAAACTATAAAGAAGTTTATTCTTCTATAATGTGTGAGATCGGGGCGGTACCCTCATATAAAGAACTAATTGTTAGCAGAAAAGGATGTAAGAAGGAAAGGTCATCAAGGAGAGGTCACTGGCGCCGTGGTTCCACAAAGACCCAGGCGATTTTCAACGTTAAGCTTCTCTTCGGCCGAGCACACTGCTTGGATGGGTTACCGCGACTCTCTTTCTTTTTCACGATCCAATAAATATTCCTACAAATGGCCATAAAATATTTCCTACAATAACTATCAGACAACAAAAATTACATATAATATAATTAGTCTGAATAATGATGCAGATTTGCTTTGATATTCAACTAGCCCATCTTCTTTCCACTAATTATGCATTAAAATAAAAATTTCCCTTCAGTATGCAAGCAAAGTAGAAAATATTTCCGTTACACAGAAAATCCAAAAGTCACGAAGCAAATAAAGCATCAGGCAGACTCAATGTTCACCACGAATATAATAAGCCAAACGGGACGACAGTCGAGTTATTTCTGGGATGATATTCTCGCGCAAGAAGAATTGCATGTTTTCCAGGTTAGTTCGTCGTAATCTAAACGAAACGAATTCATAATACGAGTGGAAGTATGACCTACTAAAATTCACGACCGGTAATGAGCGATAAACGTTATGCGTCAGTGAAATCGCGAACTTATTTTACGGCTGAATGGAGCCGCGAAACCGCGAGCTGGAAAGAGATCAACGAAATTATAGAATCTAACGAGTTTCGTAAGTCTTTTTGCCCGTCGCTTACACGAGAATAAATCCACGGAACGAAAACAATCACGGCCCTTGACTGCGGGGAACGTCGATTGTAATTTGAAAAACATTTCTTTGAAATTCGCTCGGCAAAGCCGACGAACGTCACTGAATCATCCTGTTATGACGTCAATCTACGGCATTCGCGTTGGCGATGCAGCCGAGCGAATGTCGGATGTGCTGTGCTCCGAACGATTTGCGAACAAAACGAACCAGCAGAGTTTCAGAGTATTGCTGTATTTTCTTTTATCAACAGCCGTTCCTGGGGAACTCTCATCGGCCGGTTGAAATTTCATGGCGTTCAGAATTGAAAGAGAAGAGAAATATAAGGTTGCGAATCGTAGAATCGCGAGAATTGATCATTTTGAACACGGTTATCAGGAAAATGGGACAACTCTATTTTCTTGTGGGATTTCAAGATATGTGTGAAGTAAAATTTTTATGCTTGATAAGACTCAGAATTATGTAGATTGAAAATAATGTCAGAAATGTCGTTATTTCACTTTCATAATAAATGACTCAATCTTGGGAAAAATATTTTGATCGTACCTGCAATTTTTAATGTGCTTCGATCCTTGTGTTTGTGAATTTAAAGATGTAACGTTATTCGTTCTCAATGTTGAGAAAATTTCTTTAACCCTTTGACCTACCATTGCATTCTTGACTAGGCATGCAATGATTGAAAATTAATTTCAGAAATCAAAAGTTCTAATTGATTTCTGATATTTTGTGTAACTGAAAGTAATATCAATAGTATAGAAATAATGAGACCGTTTAGTGACTGCCTGATATTCTCAATTTAATAGTTTTTGAAAGAATTTAAAATTTCCTTTAGAGGTTAAACAGCAAGTTTTCGAAAAATGATGTAAGTACTCCAAATCAAAAATAAAAAATCTAAAGAAAAATAATTTTCTCAAAAAGTACACCTTTTAAATATTTATCCTCTATTATGCTAAACTTAAATTCACCATCGTCACAAGAAATACTTTAGCCTGTTCCATTCTATAAACCACCCTCGACAAAAGTCTTCTTCTTCTTCTTCCTTCATAGTTTAACGTCGCATCAACAGCTAGGTTATTAGCGACGTGTTACAGTGATTGTAACATTGTATTTAATTTTTATAGGGATTTTGTTAGCTGATTTTTATCGATGTATTTTACAAGGTTTTTTACAGTATCTGCGTCTCGGAAGAATTCCCTGAGTGATTCCGGTAGCTCTGATAGACTTAGGGACGCTCCAGTCCGATTGCAGGATAACAATATGTGTTTAACCCTTTGCGGACTAGCGACGCATATATGCGGTCTGAGAAAAAATGTAGTTATAGTTTATCGACGTATGTATACACGATTCAAATTGAAAAATTGAAATAAAACCGGTAAGATATGATTAAAAGTGGAGTAATTTATAATTCACATACATTAAAAACCCTAATTTCCGGATAAAAAGGTGGTTTTGGAACGCCGAAAAAATGATTATCTGTCAATATTCAAAAATATAACCGTCCGCAAAGGGTTAAGCGTTAATATGCATTGGCAAGTGTCGCAATATGGTAACGGTGTCCTCTTCATGATGTATTCATGTGTAGCTTTGGTGTGTCCGATTAAAATCCGACAAAAGTCTTGACACTAAAACTACAAACTATTAATTTAGGATATTTGAATCTATTATATAAATACTTCAGAATAAAGAGAATGGAATGCAGAAGAAACTAAATTGATTTAATCTCTTATGTTTCACAAGATGGATATAGAAACTTAAAAAGGACATAGCCCTACAAATTTGAACGAAATTTTTTAAAAATTCAATACAAGTCATGTCAACCCCTTTGGTAGATAAATCTAGTGTTAAAACGACAGTAATTAAAAACACCATCTAATCATCCTTCCATCATACGATCCCATAACAAAATCGCCCGCGAAAATCGAAGCAAGAACCCACGATCACAATTCTAGCAAAACGAAACAAATATCTCCCCTCTGTACTCACCATTTAAGGACGTAACAATGTCGCGATGGTCGAGCGTTTCACCGGCTATCCGAGGAGGGCAGCAATTTAGCTATTTTTGTGGGACAACAGCCCGGAGGGAACGCTTTGAACTTTGCCGCGTCCGTAATTCTCGCGAACGTGCACCAAGCGGTGAGAGAATAACGCGGCCATCGCCCGGAAATGTGTTAGGATCGTCTAAATTTCGCTCAGACAGTATCGACGCCTTTGACCATTCTCTCTGTCTTTTGCGTGTTTCAACAAATTACCTAATCCTAGTTGTGAAACTTTACCTGAAAATTCGACTAACATTCCGCCCAATGAAAAATTCCAATCGAGCGTAGAGTAGGAAAATAAACGGTCGAAACTTTTCCCGGTCGGCCAGTAACAACGTATGAATTCACACTTTTTAGCACGTTACACACGCTTTTGCGCGAAGTCTTGCGCGCGTTCCCGTAACGAGGGAGTTGGTGGCATGGGGGTGGCAAGGGTGATATTAATTTTCGTCGGAACCACCGTTTCTCGGCGTCCCTTTGCGCCCGCGTTTTGACGCTGCTCCTTTGTCGTTCGCTCGTTAAACGTTGCCGGAGCATTTTTAATTTACGTTTGCGCGTCAAGAGAGAAGAGAATCGGCGAGCGATATGCTTTGTGATGCACCCAGCCGGGTGCACTCGAGCATCCTCTACACCTTTTCGTAATGCCTTGATGCGGCAAGGTGGGAATTCTACCATGAGCAATGTGTGTCTCTACCCTCCCTACCATTTCCGCATTCTCAATTGCATGGACGGCACGAGTTTTCAGATACTTTAAGCGCACGTTCGTTGACTTTTTGAACCGGCGAATTTCCACTCGGCAAACGCTTCTGGGACTGCGTTTAAATAATTATCGGAGAAGAGTACTCGCGGTTGTGAGAAGATTATGTAAGGCGGAACGTTTAAATGAGATTCGAATATTAAGGATGGTGTTCTTTTTTACGTCTCACGTCTTTTTTTAAGTCATTCAAATTTGCTTTGGGAATTTAGATGTACCTTGATATTAAAGAAATATAGCAGGGGATAAATTAACACTTATCGGCCGCTTTTTGAAGGAGCATTACAGATTATTGATATTGAAATGATTATTTATAAGTATTTAATGTATGATATATTTTTTAAACAATCTCCAATATGAGGGAATATCTTTTTTTTGTACGTTTCACAGAAGTATTATAAGAGATTATTATGTAGAAGTAAATATAAGTACTGCCGTCGCCAAGGTATTGTTGTTACGTGAGAGGTGACTTAAAACCGATAAGGGTTAAAATTACTTTCAATTTTCATTATTTTGGAACACTTAGTCCTATTTTGCGACGATCATTTGCACGGAAGTTGTTAACTCCTGGTAAGATTTAATAATGGAAAATTTTGCATGAAACAACTATTTAATTTTGATTGGGAAAATATTTCCCAGAATAGATTCTCTAATGTGATTATAATTGATATGGTGCTGCAAAATGGTGTTGATATTTATATGTAAAATGGTTTCAAATTAAGCACTGTCATGAAATCCTTAAAGTGTTAAAAGATACCTCATGGTAGAAATAAGTATACCATATGCATATTTTTAGATCTAGGATGTGCTGGTGCAAAATAACATTGCTGAATTAATTTACCATCTATTGTATAAAAAGACAAAAAATCAATTGTGGAGTAATGATTCGACTTAAAGATTAATTTTAACTTAAAATTTGGAAAGTGTCATTTGACACCTCTTGTTAGAAATAGTGTTAAAGTTGTGGAACTTATCCTCAAATTTACTACATGTCGCATGTATTTTTTTATACAATTTTTTGGCCTGATTTTCTGAGGAACGTACCTAAAGTGTAAAAAAAGAGTTGAGTGTACATCGACCGATGTTCACACTAAATGTTTTCAAGAATGAAATCCTACTAACTAATAACAATTTTCTCATGGCTTGTATCAAGAAATGCTAACGTTAAACAACATGTTCTACTGTTTTGTGATATCTACATTAAGAAAAAAGTGTTACCGTTTTCAATACCCCAGATATTTTAAACTAAATTAATTATTATCATATTCAGCAGTGACTTTGGTCGCATGACGAGTATAGCTCGTCATTGTGATGTATGACACGAAAACCCAATGACGAGCTATACTCGTCATTTTACCGGAAGGGGTTAAAGTTCAAAACGATAAATTTACATATGAGAAAAAAATATTTTTCACTGACTGTCATTGTACGTTACCTTTAAAAGATATAATGTAATTGTATTTTTATGAATTTCAGTACTTATTTTACATGTTTGAATTATGTTTCCAAAAGTTTTCACTGTAAGAAAAGAAAAGAAAATATATTTTCACAAATACTTTAAACCATCATATTCTAAATATCAACTTCTTCGTAGTCTCAAGTTCATCCCTTCATTTGCATCGAACATCAACATGAAATTCAAAATGAAATTAATTATGATTATTACCCTCAAAAAAACTTCCCCGATACTCTAGCAGAAAAAGTAGACATTACACCGAGGGTGAATTTCCTCAAATTAATTTCAATAAACCGGCACGAGAACGAAACGATGGAAAGAAACCAGATTAGATAGCTTCAAAAAGGAGACAATATTCGTCGAAAAGTGGACTGTTCTCTTAATGCAAAGAGCACGTAGAGTTGTATGGACGCCGATACGCCGAATTTCTCCCCAAAGACAGAAAACGTGGAAGCGTTTAACGTTTACGTCGCTGATAAGAAAAATCTCGTCTCAGGGATTCTTCTTCACCGTAGAATCCTCTCGTCGGTACTTTCGATGTCGAGGTGCTTCGTTAATTCGCCTCCAAGCTTGGAAATAATTTCCAGGCGGAGAATTTCATCAGGCCGAGGGTAAAGTAGCCCTTGTAACGTCTGGCAGCCAGCTTAACACTCGTTTAAGTGTGCATGTATACGTACGGGACAGCGGTTTAGTCGTCGTTGACGAAATATTACTTTCGTTATTGTCTGTCTCAGAGCGGTAGCAACAACCGGTACGAGGGTTCTTCTCCCCTGTGAACTGTTTTAATTAATCCACGTCGAATTAACGGTTAAAGCATCACAGACTCGACATACCCCGGGACGGCGTTCTATCTCGCGTAATCCTCTTACTTTATAGGATTCGTTATTATGTATGCACCGGCAGGAGCACTGCCCAGAAGCTTGTGCCATTTATTTACAGAGACTTTTAAACACCGTGCAATTCGATCTTCTGTTATATTGGTCTCGCAGCACCTAATGCGAGCCACGCGTTAACGATGAGATGTGGCTGTTGAATCGATGTACCCAATTAAAAGTTAATTTGTGAGAGAACGGTTCGTTTCTGACCCATGGTTCCTCTCAGACATTTTGCCTATGTAACAAGACGAATACGATGAGCCAATAAAAAAATTTGCTACCCTTTCCCGAATTTTGCGGCCGGTTTTTTTTTCGCAAATCTCCATCGATCCAGAGGTGTAGAACAACCACTTAAAGCCATGACCATTAATTTTTTTACACCCTGTACAGTCAGTTCACCAAGAGTGTGTCTTTCCCAATTTTGTTATTAGATGATGCATTTGTTTAATATACGGTTACTTCAATTTGTTGAAAATTTAACTTCAATACATTGAAGTTAAACTAGTAATTTGGGCTGTTATCTAATATGAAATTGAGAAAATTAAGAAGATAATGACCCGAAAGGTGCAAGCCGTGCACGCATGCAATGGAAACGTGAAAATGGGATTGTGGAAACGTGAAATTGGGACACTTGATTTACTTTGCACCTGACGTTAATTCTACTGAAAATGTGTGGACAGAAATGAAGGTCAAGCTTAAGAAAAATCGAGTACTCAATGTCAAGTATGTCCGTCACATGACCGTCTATACCCGAAACTATGTCGGAAAATCTTGCAGACAGGATGTCTAAACGGTGCAAGGTTATAATTAACACTGATGGCGAATGAATAACGAATTAAGTAAATACATTGTAGTACAATCTTTACATTTTGACGCTATATGTTTGACTATAAACGATTCCTCTTTTGTAGAAGACAATTAACACGCTCTTGTGGGATAAAGTTTATAAGTTCCAGTGAACCGATGGTTATGTATAATTGCCGGTTATTATATACAATTAAAACCCGGACCAAACCAAGATCATTTATTTCTCAGAAAAGGAAGCACGTTTACGCACCCCATCGCGTACCCAGGACAGTGTGGGAGTCGCCGGGAGTTAAGATTCCAGACCTAAACGAGATTTAACTTTGATCGAAATCGCAAACTTCAGCCCAGCAAGGTGAACAGGCCCACGAGGAACTCCAGACTGCACCCCTTCCGAAATTTTTATCGACTTGGCTCGGGTTACCCCGGGTTCGCCAAACCCGTACCTGACCAGCAAGCTGGTCAGGCCCCTGAGGTATAAGTCGCCAACAGAATGAAGTCACTTGGCTTGAGGTACGGTGTAACTGGCCTTGTACCGCTTATTTACATCATATCAACCTACGAAACTTAAACTTGGCGAATGAAAACCGAAAACTACACATTTATTTCGTTGTTGAGGGCTTTTTCGATCAATTATGTGTTAGAATCGAAAATACGTGAGAATGAGAGATGTTTCTATCCTTCGGACGAATCAGAGCAAACCACTTATCAAATGACTTCATTTGGTGGTCCAAGAATAACTCCCTTCCTGCAGAATCACTATGGGTTAGCTGTTCCCTGACTCAGGTAATCCTGATCTCCTTCAAGACCGTGCCCGACGTGGTCCCTGAAAGGAACAAACCAGATCTAACTTACAATTAGACTTGCCGGTTAAGTAATTACATATTTAAGAATTCATCAGAATCTCCAAATTTAGTGGTGTTTATATATAATCACATTTACTGTAATAAGAGTCTAATCAAAGTAGAGGATTTGCTGTAAAAAATCATGAGGTTTCCTGTATATTTACTTTAGGTATGAGGTTTAACTCTTTGAGGCACAGGAATTCGGAAAGTAAAATGATCCATGTTGCACATACATTTCTTTTTGGTTTTAATTGAACAAAGTTGGTTTATATTTATTAACAAAGTTATGTAATCATATGAATTTTCCAGGTGGGACAAAACATGTCCCACCATGCATCTTCACGCATCAAGGAGGTGGGACGCTTTTGATCCCGCTGTGCCTCAAAGAGTTAAAACATGGTGTTGCGAAATTATATTAATCGCTGTAACCGTAGGATACGATAGTTTTGTGGTTTCATGTAAGATGGATGGAGTTAGTGTGCAAATATTTCGAGAAGTCAATATGCTAAAATAATGACTGTTGAAAGTTCAACTTGTGAGACTGTTTTGTTCTCACTAATTGTAAATCATTATTTCTATGGTTTCCCGGAATTATAATTTACAATTTCGCATTTTCAAGGAATAATTTTAGTAATCTTTAATTGCAAAAAGAATACTTTAACTCATGCAATTCAAATTATCATTTTTCTATTTCTGAAAACGTAGTATTCTATGTTTGATTAAAAAGTACTGATTATCATCAAATGAATTTTGTAGAAATCCATTGCAACTCCATCGTTGAAACAAATTGATTAGATTGAAGGCAGGCTTAGTATTTCATTCATGACCTAACTGCCAAACTAAAGTGACGATCTTTTCTGCGTAGAGAAAATTCCATTAATCGCAAGCCATTAGCGTCAGACTGAACGAAAACACGTTAGAACAGGAACCGTTTAACAACGACATCGGGTTTAATTTCTGTCCACGGTAATCCTGCATTCACGTTAATCCGAGCTTCGGGATGCTGTCCGAACTACAGCGTGATGGGGACACAAGACTAATGTGCCGTTAATTCGGAAATAATTAGCGACCAGTTTCGTCGGGCCGCTTCACCTGCCTGACACCGGGTCGCGACTCCCCTTTAACTTGGCCTAATTTACCCGAAATACGAGACAGCCCTTCCGACGATTAAAAGTTCACCCTTTGAATTTTCACCGTGTGGCTCGAAACTTTAGAGCACTGTGATTATACGAGAGGTGCGAAATCTTTTACATTACTATTTTATATATTTTTTTTTATTCCTGCAATAGTTGTGACAAAGAACAATTCATATCATTAGCTAAATATTAATACTGAATTCATACTTACCGATATATTGCCAGATTTAATATTTTTTTTTATTGATGTTACGAGTGTCAACGTCTGGAGCAATGGAAATATGTTAGTTGAAAATAATTAATTGATTAATTATAAATTGCCGGCTATTAGGTCCATGAAACGAACGAAGATTTCTATATTGATGAATAGTGTGAATTGTGGAAATCTTTTTAATGACAGTAGAAGTTTTCTTTAGAATGCGGCTTATTGTAAAGTTCGTAATTAAGTTTTCATAAATTCGTTAACTGTGGCATTATTATTAAATTACATTAAATTGATGAAATCAAACGGTTTTGTTGACCTATTACCATTTCGAGCAATTTTATGGAAATCACATTTTTTGGGAATACGAACAAAATTTCAAAATTTGCGGAAGGAAATATATAAATGCACGTTACAATCACGTGCTGCATTTAAATTACTAGCGTAATTTTACGTGCGAACCAGTTGAAGCCGGCTGGTAATTGCAAACAACTGCGTAATTTAGCAGAAAGCAAAAGAGCGGACATTTCAATTTCGTTACATTTTTTCACCGTCGAATTAATTCCAGAATGCGAAATATTACGCGAAAGGAAGGAAACGACGGGAAGTATGTGACTTATGAAAGTACCTTTCCTTCGTAATTGGCAGAAAACAGACCCCATCAAACGATTCAACTTCAAACGCTGATTATTATCCATTCATCCTCCCTTTGCATTTTTTCAAAACCCAAACGAATCTTTTAGCTTTGGCCAAAGAGTATAGGGATTTTCGTTCCCTTTTTTTTCGAAAATGCGAGAATGACGACGTGGAAACCAAAGGCCCGGAAAAAAAAGTGCATGGTGGAAAGTTGAAAAATGAAACGAGCCTCGTGGTGAACGAATGGAGGGAACAGTGTCGTACTTAAGCTAATAACGTGGCTCGAAATAGACCGTAATAGCTTTCCTGAAAATTAGCTCCACTTGAATTCTTCCTACGACGAGCAGCTCGTGTTCCTCTTCCAGAAACGAGGGTCCGAAGTAACGCGCAAGTTACTTTTATATGTGTTCACTTTCTTATAAACCGTTAATGAGCTGGCGTCGAGGCCACTAATTACTGGAAACGAGCGAGAATAACGACTAAAGAGTCCCGTCTCTACGTTTCTATACGCTCTTACCTAAAGAAGAATCTTTATCCTTTTCTACGACACCACGAGTACCACGATTTTTCCCTTTCTCAAAAATTCTTTATGATGACACAAACTTACTTATCTGCTATATGAAATACTAGCTGAAAGTTCCCGTGCTTCGCTAAGGTTTAATCGAAACTAAAAAAAAAAACCTTAAAATTTCGAA
The DNA here is from genome assembly GCA_910591515.1 of Cerceris rybyensis. Classification (NCBI taxonomy): domain Eukaryota; kingdom Metazoa; phylum Arthropoda; class Insecta; order Hymenoptera; family Crabronidae; genus Cerceris; species Cerceris rybyensis. The sequence continues at coordinate 36,275,934 of OU342789.1, forward strand.
TTTTGAAAAATCCTTTCTTAGTGGGTGCTTCTACCCTAGAAGGAACGCTCATGCAAAATTTTAAGTTTCAAGGTCAAGTAGTTTCGGCTCTGCGTTGATTAGTTTGGCCCATACTTTATCCCCCCAAAACCCCCCCAAAATTTCGAATTTTTCAAAACCCTTTCTTAGTGAGCACCTAAGACTGAAGGGGAAGGTATGTTCCAAATTTCATTGGAATCCGTTTTGTGGTTTTTGAGATTTCGTGATGAGTGAATGAGTGAGTCAGTCAGTGGTATTTGAGCTTTATATATATAGATAAATAAGCGCAATTGGACATAGGTTTTACGTGTTCTTAAATAACATTGATATTGAAATCGAAGACGATGCATAGTTGACAAATTTTTAAATAAAATTAAGAATTTAAAATCAAAGTAGATCTACAAATGCAGTTTTATTCGACAATAATACCAAGGAAAATTGAGAGAATAATTTAACCCTTTGCACTCCCACTGGGAGGGACGTTGTACGTCTAACGTATCATTAGATTGATCCCTTTAAGTGGAGCTTCGAATTTAGTAGTGATTTCAGAGCACAAACTTATTGTACCGCAACATTATAAGAATTGTATGTTTACGTGAATTTTTCTACTGAAATGGCACAAGATAAGAAATAGTACATAAAGTGTCAACAAGTTGCTAATAGATAATGTCACAGATGGCTTCGAGTGCAAAGAGATAAATAAGAAATTCAATATAAAAAATTAAATAAGAATATTATAGAATTAAATAAAAAAAGAAAGAGTAAAAAGAATCAGAAAATCTAAGGAAACAAACCTTAATCTCCTTCTAATTTTCTCTCTTTCCAATTTCTCTTTCAAAGTCTCTTCTACTTCTTTTCTTACTATCATTGTTCTCCATCGATCTTAAAAATTCATAGCACATCTATGTTTCTTTTTAATATTCCTATAATAACAATCGAGTTGAAAGAATAAAAACAGATAAGAATACAAAGGGTACTCCTAAGATTATTGACACAATTATCGTTCTTAAGCCATCCCCCCTCTTTGATCGTCGATAAACCAGTTATTACTACCAAGTCTGCTATCAGCAATAATAATAATAATAGCCGAAAGTGTTCTCGAAAATGAGCTTGTATAAGCAATATCATCAGAACAAAGGGTTATTGGAGAAAAGTATCGCATCTTTTGTGAAAACCGCACGGCAATGCGGACGTTCATAGGCATTGCGCATCTACGATTTTACAGGCTTTTGTAAGTTGCAGCTAGCCGAAACCCGCTATTATCGAACAATGCCACTCGATACTGATCGTTTTGCCCTTTGTTAAATCCGACGAGAGACGGTTGCTATGTCCACGATAGAAGTGCTCGGAGTGGACGATTCTGACAAAGGACGATCCATTTTGATAATAGAACATTCGTAATATTTCATGGGGGGATCGATTTTGGTAAAAATGTTCCTGCTGGAAGTATTACTTTGCGATTACTTCATGGCAATGGATTAAAATTTGTGCAGGAAGAAAATTAGAAAATGAAGCTACATATATGATAAGATTGATTGAATTCAACGAAACAAGGAATAAGATTAAATCGCTTCGTTTGTTAGTAAAGAAATTAAAATATTCTAGTTAAAATAACAGTGTATCGAAATTTGTGTAAATTGTTAAAACCTTCTGGGACTATCGTAGAAAAGGGAAGCAATGGTACAAGTCTGCTGTGAATGATGCAACTAGTTCATTTGTCAGATATGTTCTATATGCAGAAAGAAATTAATTAACAATCGGAAATATTTTACCGAATATTTCAAATTTATTATCATATATGTATTTCACTTTCCTATTACAAGTTGTATTAACCCTTTTAGTCCCAGACGACGACGTGTTATCGTTAGCAGTGCTCCTAACGCTAGGTATCGCAGGATTATTATTTAGTTTCCAACACGATGTTAGTAATTTTATGACGGATAATTGGAAATACACAATTTAAACTCTATAGTGTGTATTCTGTATGAAACTATGACCAAATAACAATTCTCTTTATTTGCAACAACATTTGTCATTAATTCAATCAATGTTTTCGATCATCAATAAAAGAATTAATCGTCTCTTTCCTTTTGAAGTATTCTAAAAATCTTTCACTCCAAAACGTATATTAAACTTCATGCAATTACAGCAGTTAATCGGTCCCTCCACCGTGTCGTTGAATTTCGAATTTTTCTCGAATGTCTTATATTCAGGAGACCCTTCACCCTCGTAGATTGCGAAGAGAATTGGATATCCGGTGCGTCGTCGTTGAAATCGAAGGGTTAGCCGGTCCTACCCTCCCGTATTCTCAGATCCTTGAGAACCAACTGTTAATCCCCCCGCGGTGCTTTGCCCTCTAGATTGATGCCTTTTAATTTGTCCTCCTGTTAAATTAAAATCGACTTAATCTTTTCTCTCTGCCCTCTCTCGAGGGCCCCTTCCACGAATGGCGTCTATGTCGTTTTCTGTCGGACGAGCCCTCCGATTCGTCGGCTGAAGGGTACACTCTTCATCTACTTCGACGCATGTACCATTCCAGCCGCTTTGATCCACCCTGATTTTGATTCCCCTGACAGGTGGTACTGTGTCTCTTCCATTCGCGTGATGAGCCTCGTTTCACTTTATCACCCTTCAACGGTGGATACGAAGGCACAGTAGCCGCTATTATCAGTGTACCCTTTTATGTAGGCTGTTTTAGCGGTTGTGATGTTTTCGAGAGACATAGAAGAGAGGGAGAGTGAGAGAGAATGCGAAATAGAAAGGAAAAAAAAAAGTGACTGGGAGAGAGAGGGAGAGATAGAAATAGAAACGGTAGGAAAGGAGAAAATGGAAAGAGAGATGCTATATGGACAGAAAAATGAGAAAGAGGGAGAGTGAGCGAGAAGGAGATGAATGAAGAAATAGAGGCAATAGGAGAAGGGAAAGTGAGAAAGAAAGGTATGATAAGGGGAGAAAAAGTATGGGGTAATCAGTGTGAGGTAGAGAGAAGTAGAAAAATTGTAACGATAGGGAAAGGGAAATTGTGAAAGAGATATATATATGATAGGGTGAGAAATGTGAGAGAGAGTGAACTAGAGGGAGAAAAATAAAAAAAAGGGATCCATAGGAAGAGAGAAAGTGAGAAAGAGAAATTATAAAGGGAAAAAGTAGTGGAAAGTCTATAGGAAGAAAGCAAGTGTAAAAGAGGGATGAAACGAGGAGAAAGTGAGGAAGAGATAATAGTAAAAGAGAAAGTGAGAGGTTGAATGACAAAGGGCGGAAGTAGGAACAGAGAAAGTAGAGAAAAGGGGTGATACGTACAGAAAAAGAGATGTAGATAAATAATATATACATAGAGAGAGTAAAACAGAAACTGAATGAAAAAATTCAAACTCTAGCACCAAAGCACACAGAACCTTGGACATTAAACTTAAAAAATCATTTTTCCCAAAGCGCAAAAACCGCCCACTGATTCGAAAGTGACGCAACAATAATAAAATCGAAAAATGGGAGAAGAGTGGCGAAACGTCCATTATCCCTGTGCATCGGCGCACCCCGCCAAGATATATAAGCGTGTGTTCGCCAGGACTCGTTTGAATGCATCCGTCCAGCGTCCACCGAAAGCGCAGTAGTTCTGCCGAGCTGGCAACGACAATGTCATGCATTAACCTTTGTGCAGTTGTAACTGCAGTTGCGAGATAGTGGCACGGGTCTTTGGAGGTGGGGAAAGGGTCGCCCCAACAGGCCAGACCTCTCCTGGCATTTGCAACCATTTCGCGTAATCTCAACGAATACATTCATCGGACGGAAAGCCGGCGTTGAGTGGACGAACCAATTATTGTCTCTTCTCTTCGTTCATCTTGCGTCGAATAGCACGCTGACAATTTCTAGACTGATTCGAGATAGTTCGATGTCTGTCGGATGATGTTTTGATCGCTCCAAGATCTCGAACTATCGATACTTTGTGTACTTTGTGACATTCATGATACGGGGAATGCAATCGAAAGTCTGGGAATACGAAACGGCTATGAGAATAATACTGTGTCGTGGTTTAGAGAATTTATGCTCGGTAGTAAATAAATCTACTCTTGTCAAATACTTTTAAAGGTGACGCTTGAAATATATTTCTACTTGTCCCTTGGGAGTGTAGCAGAGTGAACGCTTGTCGTGGTTGGAATACTTCGTTGTATCGTATGGAGGTGTTGGTTTTTATAGTGTGGAACAAGTGTAGAGTGCTGAAACAATGAAACTAATTTAAAAGTCGACGTAATTTATACAGGTATCGCTTGCAGTAATTAGGAAAAAGTGTCCCATGTTGATGCTTTTTCAGGATAAATTTTCCCCGAGAGAATATTTATTGCCAATAGACACGTGAACTGTATAAACATGAAATTTATATTCGAAAGACAAAGGATACACTATTTAATTTTTAGAAAAAATTGTATTTCTATCGAACTTTGTTGGAATATTTTCATTTACATCTGAGTGAAATATTTTGATCTCTTTCAGTAACATTCCATAGCTCGTCACCCAGTACTTTTAGCCATGAAGTTAACATCCATAGCTACGAAGATAAAAGCTTGGATTCCCTACTATCGAACCCAAATTCAAAATCCCCTTTCTCTGGAAAATTTTTCCCATCTAATACGTACATCGCATCCCCTATAGTTCACGAATCCATTAAACTCTCATACACTTCTACATTTCCTTTTACATAATTCCAAAACTGTACGCTCTACTCTACAGTACCTAATTCCAAATATCGACCCTCAACGACTACTCCAAACCTAAATTTAAGTCCAACTATCTAACCAACCACCCTACAAAGCTATATCAAGAAGCTCAAAGAAAATTAGTAGAAACTCTCGCCAAAAGATTCAATCGCACCGAGTATTAACCGTTTTAAGGAGCTTTCCACTCGACAGCATTCGAAAGCTGGGAAAGCAAGACGGATGCTTTTATCTTTGAACATCCGAAACTGCGGGTGCGTCTAAGAGAATCTACGTGGCTGTTCGCCTAGTTACCAATGAGATCGATCAACTGGAATATCGGAATATTCGCGAACGAAGAGGACAAATAGGGGTGGCGCTTTGACATCGTCCCACCGCGGACAAAAATGAGAACGGAGAATCTCGGTACCAGCGTATTCGAGGGGAAACCTCGACGATTATGTCGGTAATTGCGTTCCGTTCTCGGATGACGTTGGCAACTGCCGTGGGGCGAAGCAAGCCGAGGGATTTTGCCAGCTTGTAATGCGAAAGCTTTTGATGTACGACCGACCAAAATGACGTGATAATTCGACGAAACAGATCTACCACCGTGAGATACGACGTCGTTAGGATGCGCGTGCACTTTAAAGTAATAACGATCCTTTTACCGCGTTGATTGAACCATGCCGCATAATGAAACGCGTTACGAATGCGACGTTTATGCTTTAAACGGTATCATTACCGAACGGTACTGAATAACACTGAGCAGGGGTTGTAGAAGTATATGGATGACTGAGATTTATAGTGGTGGAAATCATTTTTGCAATGGTTTTTGCAAAAATTGTGATTTGTTTTTGCTGTTATAAAAAAATATGTTCACTTTAATTGTAGAGTTGTCTATGTGTTAATTGTAGTATGTCTATGAGTTTTAAAATTATCAAGATATTTGTGTGATTAAGAGATGAGATATGGAAAGTAGATAAGTAAATATTCCATGAGTTCATGGAGGTATTTCTTTGTCTATGCTGGTGGTGTGCAGACTGTAGCCTGCGGCAGATTTAAAACAAAATGGTGTAGTGATTTTCAATTTCAGTGAATTAAAAAATTCGTTTGAGGAGATGTTGTTTCTTTTCGACATGCAAAATGTTCCAAGAATATTGAAATATGTAATGAATTATATGCGCCCTACAAAATTTGTCTTTTTTTAAAATCCAAACTTCCAAAAAAGGTCGCTCACAGCTAATCTGAGCGTGGAGTTAGAGATTAAAAGGTTTCAGCATTACACCGAAGGCGAAGAGGGCCACTTCGTGCACTTATTGTAAGATGAATCATTGAAATTTTGCTCTTAATTTCCAAGCAATTTTGACCACATATGCAAACATTGTCCTATTATCTTGTTATCGGCGAGGTCCAGAGATTTGAGTTTTTAAAAAGGAATTAATTCGACTTCTCAAAACTCTACAGTTACAGCTACTAAATACTTCTAAAGCGGTTACAATACTCCATCGAATACAGAAAATAAGCTTAAAGCTAGCAAGTATGAACGTAGATCTGCTCTTGACTGGAGTTTAGGCTGGATTGAACTGAACTGCCTTTGCTCTGTTGGCTGCTCTTTTATATTGGAGTTGATGAATAAGTCCTTTGTTTACAAATAATGATTATGTGTCTGGAAGTTATCTAGCGATCACAATCTAAATACAATCTCCCTAAATGGCAAAAATTTTCTTGATTTTTTTCTCCAAGATTAAAATTGCGGATATTTGAAAAAGTAATGATTTCCGTTATACACAGTATGTACTTCTCGCAAATCATCGTTCATGCCTTAAGAACGTACCTGTATGTCTGTGTCCTCCGTAGGGAAAAGGTTAAAGTAATAACGACCGTTTTGCCGTGTTGATTGAAGCATGGCTCATAATGAAACGTGTTCTAAATGAGACGTTTATAATTTAAACGGTATAATTACCGAACGGTTAGTCGCGATATTAAAAATGCAATCTGTAACATGTCACCATGGGTTATTATGAAACTTAATAAAAGTACCTAGGAGGAGGAGAAAGTAACAATCGCGATTTCTAAAGGAGCATTTTCATTGGTTTGATAAATGGAACGTAGACGTGTTTTGGGATAATTAAGGGATCCTTAATACTGTTAAAATACATTTTTATTTTGTTGTTTTAATATTGTAATGAAACCTTGTTGCGCGGCAAGAAAATTTTCATTGTTTATACGTCGAAAATTGTGCAATTAATTGTGACGAAATACTTCTTAACTTTTATGTCGAGTGTTACTTAAAATTACATTTTTTCCGCCAACTTTAACCCCTTTACTAACCCCTAGCCCAAAATTAATTCGTGAAATCAAAAGTTTTTACTAATTCCTGATATTTCATATAACTGAAGTAATAGTATAGTATAGAAATAATGAAACCGTTTCGTGACCGACCGATATTTTCAATTTAATAATTTTGAGAACAAAATTTCCTATTCCATTTTCCGCGCCACGAGTATCTCACGTTGTTGTAGGCTCAGGGGTTAATGACGAAGTAGACTCGACCTTGGGCAACGTAATTTCAAGTATAATAACAATAATATTAATAATATCAATTTCTGTTGGAATACAGCTTTTTACGGAGACCCCCCTTTTTATATTTTAGAAATGAATTAAAGAGTTGTTGGTGAGTAACAGAAAATTAAGGAGAGCAAAGGGTTAATAAATATTCAGAGAAATGAAGGGGAGAAGGGAGCAAAAAAATCAAATATCACGTGCGACGATTATTGTCCATTAAGGGAAAAAATTAAAGTAGGAGAGACAGAGAGGGAAAGAAAGAATTTTTATTGGAAAATATTAGTAGAAGGAATTAAAATTGTTACGTGACTTAATGAGATGCAAATTCATTAATGGCTTATTATTTACAATTAGAGAGAGTTCCGTAAGTATTTGGCAATGTGTACAAAATTTAATTTTACGGTCGTTAATCTGGCATCTCGGAAACTTGAAAGTAACCTAATCGAAGTACGGAACCTCAAGTTTCTGGCGTGTCCCATTAATTAGCGTTGAACAGCTTCTATGTAAGTTAATTGCGCATTACCAAACACGACAAACGACTTCAAAAACGCTTTCCATCGTTGCTCGCGAGAGGATTAAATTCTCGTTCATTGCTACAACGATGAGTTTAGATATTAACGTGTATACATGACTTCGGAAATCATAAAAGGCGTATTCGCAATCTGGACGCTGTAAATAATTTCAATTTGTTTATATGGTTTAAATAACATTATTACATTTCAACGGGTGTTGGTGTTCAGATTAGGCGCGAAAAATATTACCCTCTATAGTCCGAATTTTCTCTGGCACCTGAAGATCAGTTGCACAATAGTTCATTAGAAAATGATAGAAATACTGTTATGAATAATAGATTTTAATTTGATTTTGAAACATTTGATTGTAAAGAATTTCATGATTTTTAAGAGCTAAATTATAACACGGGAGATTGTTAAAAAATTAACTTTAAAGAATGAAAACTTAGATTTGTCTTGTGTTACTTCAAAGTTCGACGGGCCCATAGATGGTTAATAGAACATTATATCTCCTTTTTTCTTTTTATTTTCTTCAAATTAAGTAGGCAATGGCTTTTACTATTGCATTCCATTAACTACAGATATTATAGACCACTTCGATTAATATAAATATATAAAATAATTATCAAATCCCTAAGTAGTAAATTTATTTTTTAAATTTATTATTAAATAATCCCTCCAAAATTATCACGAATAATACAATTCCTGCTCCTTTAATAAAATAAACGTACATAAAAGACCAAGAAACTATAAAAACTCACAAAGTACTGAAGCTTTATAACACCGCGTTTCATTAATCTTCATACAAAACAGTGAATCTTCAAAAAAAATTTCAAAACTGTACTTCATTCATTTCCAAAACTCCAACTTTGGTACCTACGTATACTTTAGAAAAGACAGACGTGCCCTTCCATCGCGCACACACTTCACCAAACTCCAAACGTGCCATTACCGCGCAAAACTCGGCGAAACGGAATAAATCGGCCGACATACGGGGTTCCCTGAAATTAGTACGATTCAATCTCTCGGTGATTTTTCATTCCGGCGGAATAGTTTTCCGCGAAAAGTCCATAGAGGAATGAATGCCGTTCCGGAGATCTTCTTTTCCGTGGATAGTTCGATCCCGCGATCTCGTGCTTCCGGTAGCCCGCGTGCTCGGATAGGAAATAAGGTGTTCGTAGAAATCTCATATGCCGGGGTCTCGCATAAAATAGGCAGAATAAATCACGTAGTCGAAGAGGGAAGGAAGAAAGGGAGAGAAGGTAACGTCGCAGACCACGGAAGAAAAGAGGATGGCCGTGGGGAAGTAGAGAGAAGGCAAGACAAACTTTCGCTTCAGACCGAGCGTGTGCTTCTTCCTTTCCTTCCTCTGTCTACCTTCGGCTTGCAGCCAGCCGATCCACCTTCGACGCCGTAGTCGTCGTCGTCTGGGCGCGTTTCGCAGTTGAGCGGCGCGCCGCTCTAAGGAAACTGATATTGCCGGCAATATCCAGTTGTTTGCATTGATTCGGGCTGTCTGAGAATCCCGAAGAGCTATTTCTATCCCTGGCTGACAGTCTGCCTGTTCTTACCTTCTTCCGAGTCCTCGCCAGCGAAAATTCAGCCCTTTCTCTTTCCCTCCCTTTTTCTATCTCTTTCTTTCTCGCTATCACCCTCTCCCTTCTATCGTCTCATGCTTCTTTCTTGATACGGGCCCTACGGCAGAAACATACCTCCCTATCACGTGCGCATAGATTATTGAAAGCTCAGCCAGTGAAAATTCCTGCTCCCTACGTACGCATCTTCGTTTAGCATCGTGTCGTCGAGCTTTCTTTCTCTCCTTTTCGTCATTTTTATTCTGCTCGACTATATGTGAGAAGCCTGAGGCGTCTCGATCCATCGACTATTCGGTGGTTCGATTTCGAGAGGGAAACGACTTTCCTTTGATACCTTCTTCTATGTATAACCCACTTTGCTTTTGTTTCTTTTGCTATGAATTACATTTATGTTCTTGCCAGAAATTTCTGTTGGGTTATGTCGAGGAAATAGATTTGTGGAAAGCTGATTCTGATGGTTATGCGGATGGAAATGGAAAAGTTTTTCGTGGATCTTAAGTTCATTTTGATACGTTACGTTTATTGTTACTTAACACTAGAACTACCAAACCAGTCAAAATGACTGATACACAATTCTTCTAAAAAATTTTTCAAGTTCATAGAGGAGCCATAGAACAATAATTCAACGTCCATCGCAAAAGACATAAATCACTGAATTGATCATTCTTTCTGCTACTCGATTCCTTCTTTTTCAAAGTAGTTCTTTAATATATTCAAATATGATAGATTTAACGCCGGTAGTTCTAGTGTTAATGTTGAAGATAATGCGACAGGGTTGGTGATGAATTTTGTATTAAGGAATGCAAATTATCAGTAAAAATGTTAGTTCTTGTAGTACCAAACGCAGGAAGTAGTATTGGGAGTGTAACAGGTACTATTGGATCATTTGTTGATCGTGGTAACTGCTTACAAAATAAACTGATCAATTGGAAAAATGTTTATTAACCGAACTATTCAATATTATAAACATAAGAGTACGCATTACATTTCTGCACATGTTTATTATTGTTTAATACAAATGAGACCACGTGCTTTCGCTTAACCCATTCGAGGCCGATTGGATACGTGGTATGCAATTGATTTCCGAGGATATAAGACCGGCTGCATACCAGGTGTACAATAGTAATAATGAGCAATTATCAATTATTCTGACAATGAGTAAAGTAGTCGTCGAAGTGAGCATTTTTTTGGTATGCAATGATCTTATTTATGCGGATTCACTTGTGAATTGGATGATTTCCATAGTAAACAAGTTTTTTTATTCAAAATGACCAATATAAAGAAAAAAAAAGTTTCGCTCCTGGGAACTGTGTTCGAAAAAGATCGCCGTCTCGAATGGGTTAACTGCACTCCCTTTATCACACGACCTTTTGTTCATTATAATACTAATGGACAAAGTGAGTAAATGGAGAACTATTTTATCCGTCAGGCATTAGGATGAAATTCAACAAACTGAAATTCTAAAAGTAATTATAAAATGTCTTTGGTTTTGCATGCACACGATACTCATTACCTACTTATGAAGTAATACCAAAAGTTAAACAATTAAATACAAATTTATTGATATAATTGTAGAATCTCCTCTGTTTCTATCTATACATATTTATTCTACATACTTTTCTCTATCAATTATATGTACATCTTAAACTGACTAACAATATCATAGCCTAAATAATGAAATAATAAAATAGAAACACACACTACAATAAAATAACTCTAATAACTCTAATTGCTAATACTCTCCACTCTATATATAATATATATCTCTATATATCTATATATAACTCCACTGTATCTCTCCTCGCAACAAATTCTGTGTCTCAACTCTCTCAACTGACTCTCCCAAAAATTCACACTCGCATCCACCCTCGATACTCTTTCTCACAGAATGCATTCTTCGTTTTTATCACAGCTTGCATTCTCTATTGCACTCACTCATGTTCTCCTTCTCCACAGACTAAACATTCACTCTAACTCGCCGTCTTCCAAATCATGTATTCTAAACATTCACTCTCAAATGCACAAAATCCATCCACACTCACTAACTAAAAGCTATCTCTTATTTTTTAAAAATTACGATACTACATAATTATTTTTCTTGATGCCAATTTTACTTAATAATATCATTTATCATTAACATTTTGCTCATTTATATCTTACTTTCCTATTCCTTCCAGTCATTGTGACTCGGCAAACAAAGGTTTTAAGTCACCTTTTAAGAAAAAAAAATATATATATAGAAACAGATAAACGTAAATATGAAATACAATATATTGAATATCAAAACTTAATACTTAGAAACAACCTGTCTGTTGAAATATAATCTTCATTTCCGGTCATATAGACCCAAGCAGAACAGCAGGGTTAACTAGTTACGTTAACACTCAACCACAAATGAAAGATAGAGAAAAGAACACATAATTTCCCATCATACACATTCAGTACCCAGAACCACCATTTAAATCCCAAATAAAACAAGAATCTTCAACAAAGACCTCTTCAACATCTCCACACTTGCGAAAAAAGAACATCAAACATAATCTCTAACGAAGACTCAAACACGCCTCTGTATTTCACTTCCCTTAAGCTGCATTCGTTACTGCACTCGAAGTGGCTAGACGCTCCCCAAAGTACGTTCGAGGAAAACCCTTTAGCATGATTTACTCGAGCGAGGGAAAAACTATTCATGAAAACAGCTTCTGCATCAGAGAACACGATAGGATGCAACCCCGGTGCCTAAAATTCAAACGATCCATCACCGGCTGACGTCATCGTCCTATAGAAGCGACAAGGGGTATCCCAATGCAAACTACCCCGGCTGTTTCGGATGATATATCCATCGGCACCTGTTAGACGACAGCGTCTGAACGTCCGAGGCGCCGCTCTCGCAGTTTCGCCTGGATGCACGGCTTAAGCCTCCTTACCATGAATTATCGAGCGTCGCTCGCTGGAAAGTTAAGGCCACCCTCGAATGTCAGGGTTGAGATCTTTAGGGACGCCGATATGCCGGCCTCCCTTTCTTACGAACGGGAATCAAATAAGATTATTTTCGGAATCCCTTTCGATTCTTATCGCCATTCCAGCCACGTAGGGAACCGTGTTTTATTTACGGAGAAAGAATCTTCGATAGGTATACGTACAGGCTACACATTCTGCGATAAGATACATCTGCGGATTGGGGTCCTTGGGTTTCATGTCCAGGTCAGGAATACCGGATATTGGTCGATAAATTAAGAGGTGTTTTGAGTTTTTCTTTCTTTGAGGTACGCTGTAAAGGATCGTACATAGTTGATTGTTAATTGTGGGAAGCTTGAAAGGGTTGATGAGATGCGGAGGAAAAATGCTTTTTATTGCAACAGAATTTTTGTAAAGTAGAAATGACAATTTTGTTTGTTGTGGGTTGATTAAATTTAGTATCGTTTCTTTGGATGTATATTAAGTTAATTTTCAGATTGTGTGGGCAATTAAGAAATAAAATTGCGGTCGCTTTATTTTGCTTGTACCAGGGATATGATTTAATTTTTATTTTGATATGACTTTTGACCGGGTGAAAATTTCAGCAGATGGTTTACACACTTGTATCGGTGATATTGTAACATGCTAAATATTCTTATATAGCTTGGGCAAGAATAATTTTCTACCTTCAACTTGAGGTGGTTAAGATGAATTTGATCGACAGAAGGGTCAATTTTGGTTGCTAATTCTGTGCCGACACTTACTGTTAGACCTTACTATACACCTTGCGGTATAATTTCTTTGGTGACTGCATCCGCAACAATTCAGAATGAAATTGGTAAAAAAAAATCTTCAATTTAACGTGATGGTAACATTTTACAAGTAACTTTATCGAGCTATGTCTTACTGATATTTTCAGTTTGATAGGTTTTGTAAAACTTGAAAATTTTCTATCCAATTTACCGTATCGTGAGTATCACTCGTGATAGTACGGCAAGGCGTTAATCTTGCATTTCGGTTAACATAATGTATCTTCACCTTATCATCAATCTCAGGCCACATTTACAAAACATACACAACAATGCACAATCACAATTCTTCGCCAAAACAAAACACACACATTCAACAACCAAAACCCTTTAATTCAAATAATATACAAGTCACCGAATTTACGTTCAGTTAATACCCGAGTCAAAATATTGAACCTCATTTGAACCTTTTACTCCCCAGCAGGTCCAATTCAGGGGACAAAGGTTTTGGTCATAGCTAAACAGGAGTATAATTTTTCTGAGAAGGAGTTACAGGTTTAAATTAGGAGTTTTAGTATGGAAAAGTATCATATTAGGTTCAAATAGGAGTAAATACCATGAAAATAGGTTCAATATTGAGTGTGCCTTAAGCCTTTTAGTGCCGACCGAAAAAATTGATTGAATTAATAACAAATGTAGTTGCGATTAAAAAGAATTGTCATTTGGCAATAGTGTCATATAGAATACGCAATATGGAGCATAAATTGTGTATTTACAATTATATGTCATAAAATTACTGATATTGTATTGGAAACTGAATATTAACCCTTCGATATTCAGTGTTAGAAATTTTGCTAACGACGATATATCATCGTCCGGCACTAAAAGGGTTAAGAAGAAAAAAGTCTTTCGAGTCGAACGAGTGAAGTAGGCTCGAGCGAGATATCTTAAGTTTAATCTAAACAACTGTGCTAGCGACTACCGTTGGAGTTCGTTTTGAGCATCTATGCGAGTCGGATGCGAAACTTATTAATACGTTTATTCACTATTATTAATATCATTCTTATTATTCATTATTTATTATTATTATTACTGATATTATCATTGTTATATTATAATACTCAATATTTTTCATTTATCTAAATACATATACTCTAGTTGTGTTTTTGTTAATTTGTGCAGTGAATTTATTGACTATTTAATACCCCCCTTACTACAATATTTCGACTCGGGTATACTCTGTAACTCAAATTTGACGAATCTTACTTTACTTAATCAACTGGCTGAATTTGATCGCGTGCCACCTGAAACATTTGCATGCAAAACTGAATGTTCGTTTACTCAATAGAGATATTGCGTAGACAGTATACCCGGTGTTCTCCATAGCCACGTCCAAGTCCTTTGGATCTTTATGTAAACGAGCTCGCGGGACTGGCGTTGTGTCGAGCCGACAGAATATTCCTCATTCGGCTGGAAAACGATAAATTTCAGGAACGTTAGGGTGAAGGGGTCTACCGCCGATGCCCTGAAAGCCAGGAAACTCGGTTATTTACGAACCACCGTTGAAACAGCAGACAGTGTATCGTTGTCGTCTCACCTCAATTGGGTTAAGCCTAAAACCGGGTTCGCATGATGGTCAGGTTCAGGCTTCCCATGTTTCGTGCGCATCGTGGGTTACGTTTCCCCTTCGACCATGCATCAGAGCTGCCTGCATTTCCGTACGGACGATGCACGAGCTCTGACCCTAGTTTCCGTAAGAAGTTAATTTGTTACCATTGCTTCGGACACTTGAGTATTCTATTTTTTTTTGGAAACACGTTTATCGAGGAATCGTCAATTTAATCTATGAAACAAATTTTTTAATTTCTCTGAGTATTATTTACTGTCAGGGATGGGAAAATATTTTGCATAATTATAAAAATTATTGAATTTGTTTAACGTTAGAATTACTAATGTTGAATCTATGATATTTAAATACATTGACACTAGAACTCACGATGTTAAATCTCTATATTCCAATATGTTAAATAAGTATACTTATTGGGTAAAGAGGAATCAAGTAATGGAAAAAATGATAGGTTCTGGAATCTATGTTTTATAAGATAAAATTAGGATATTTGCACTATGACTTTCCCATAAACTTGGAGAAGTTTTGGAAAATATTGGGCACCAGTCATTTTGACTTCCTTGGTAGTTCCAGTGTTAAAGAAGTTCTGTCGGAAAAGAGGAATCAAAAAGAAGATTAAATCAGTACCTTATGCTTTACCAAACGTATGTAGAATATTTACTCTATGTTTGTTCTATGAACGTGGAAAACTTATAAAAAATGAGGAGCTAGTAATCTTGGCTATATTGATAGTTCTAGTGTTCAATACAGTAGGTTTTTATAATCTATCGTTTATGTTAAATGGGACTAGAAGAGGTGACTAACTCTTGCCATATTATTTCTTTTCATTCCCCATTTTTGACATATCATACCATTTAACGCAACATTAATAGCATAGAAATAATTTGATCGTACCGTGAGACACTAGTATTTTTAATTCAATCTTTTTTGAAAAATTTCAAAATTTTCTATTCCATTTATTACGTCACGAGCGTCACTCGTCATTGTACGCCAAGGGGTTGAAAGAAGATGTTAACAATATTGAAAATGATGCTGATAATTCATTCAGCACATAAACGTGCAAAGAAAACGTTTAATAATGTCTAAAGCGGGGGGAACGATGCACCCTTTCCTCTTTCTAAGATCTTATCATCCCTATAACCCTCGCGCCCTTGAGTAGCCCTTGTAACCTAAACTTCAGCTCATCCCTTTCGTTCAGATAATCCGCCTTTTATTTCCCTCTTGTTTAATTACCTTCATTTAATCACATACTTTTACAACTATAAGTTTGAACAATTTGAAAAACCTTCTAAGTTTTTGAATTTATAAAAAAAAAATATGCTATAATCCTGATAAAATTGCAATTCCTTTTTCATGAGAAAGTCGTCATTCTTTTACGAACAATTGAGTTTGACACGTTTTAGTAACACGTTCGTATAATCGTACTCGTAGATCGATGTTCTTCGCACAATAGACAAAGTACTCGTGTCAGTAACAGGAAGAATGTCATTAAATGCAATCTCGGGGGATCAAAAGCGGAGGAAGTTTGATCGATCGCGACACGGGGAACGAATGTATATAAGTATAGGTTTGTCACGTCTGAAGATGGTTACACGTCATTAACCACCCTTTTAGTGGATTTCCTCGTATATAAGTCAGAACTTATAATACCGTAAACTGACATGTCACTTCTGTGATTAATCTGTCTAGATCTAAATGCTAGTATTCCCTTGAGAAGAATTTATATATGTGTTACAAGGTTGTCGAAATCTTCTAACAATTTGTGTCACTGATATCCTTTTGTTACGCAAAGGTATTATGTATATTGTCGGGGATCATTGGCCCTTTACAGGATAATGATTTGTAAAATGTTTGGCAACGATATGATTGTTAGAAATATGTATATAAAGAGTTAAGGAGATGCAGGACATGTTTGAATTGTGCAGCTAATTATACATATAATTTAACTCACAATTTTTTTGGTAAAATTTGATTATTTGTTCCTTGAACAAGACAATGAAAATATTATTCTGTCCAAAAGTAGTTCATGATACTGGAAACAAGCATAATCAAAAAGTGAAAATAAAAGAATAACAAATATCCACCAATAAGGACACTTTTTAATTAATTTTGATAAACTAACACTAAGTTAACACTAGGTTTACGGGCGTTTCTTATATACCTATCTCTACGATCACGCGTCAAATTGACGCGTAAGCAAAAATGCACATTTCCTTTAAAAAATCAGTTTTTTCAAATTAAATATAAATTAAACAACACTAGGGTTCACAGTTAGATTCATTATTAACAAGTAAAAAGTCAATTTTTTTAAATTGCCACGGAAATGTTAGCAATGGTATTAACGGTATATGGCAATCACATTTATTGAGCACATTTTTTATAGACATGCTGAATTTTGTTTGTGCATTTTCCGCACATGATCTGTTTGCAATATATACAAAAATTACTGTTTTCATTTTTCTGGAGGTTTTTCGTGCCTCCGTTTGAGTGCAGTCTTTTATGTGTTCTATTACGTGTCTGTCAATTATCAATCCGAAAGCACTAGTTACATAACCTGACATAATATTTCTCTTATCATAGCCAGTAGGTCCTGTGATATCCTTGAATATCAAATGAATGGGCGGCCTACTCACAGATTCGTCTGCTTCCAATTTTATCCACCGTGTTCTGTCAACTGTAATTTCAATTTTATCCATTATATGTTGGGATGTGCTTGGAATGCTCGTCCTCTCATCCTCGGAATCAAAACAAGAAAACATACTCATCCTTTTCTTACTATGATATACTTTCAAGAAATTTTCCTCTTTACTACCCGAAAATCCTTCTATCTTTCCACTTTCAATGCATTCGGAGCTTTCACTCTCATCTTCGCTTTAGAGTAATTCATATTGGTCATCTTCGGAGGTATCCCCACAACAATCTTCATTGATTTTGACAATTTTGCTCAACATCTTATTTTACTATATCACCTGGATTTACGTCATATTGCTAGAAAAGGCGGATTGACCAAAATAAAAAAAAATATGGTGCTCCAATTCGATTACCCTATCGCAGAAAGTTACAATTAGCGAAGACTGTCTGAAATAACAATAACTGTAGAATCTTTTGCACATTATGTTTTAAAAACTGTAGTAGTAAGTAAACTGAAATAATGATTTTACGAACAAAGCAAATATATAAAAACTACTCGTGAAATTAGCTAATTCGTCAATTTGACGCGATTCGTAGAGATAGGTATACTACATACAGATTTTAAAAATTAGAAGGCTTAGGATAAAAATAATTGAGTGTATAAATTCTTTGGTTGAAATGATTAATTTACGACAAAAAGTGGTTGCAATTAATACTATAGTTTTTGAGATATTTCATTTCGAAGTTTGAAATGCGTCAAATTGACGCGTTCCGTAAACCTAGTGTTAAATTAATTATTTTGTCGCAAAGAATTAATAATTCTGGAAACAAGCAGAATTGTAATTCATATTAAAGAAAAACAGATATCTATCGACAAAGAATAGTATCAAATTAATTTCAATTAACGAAAAATAGGCGAAAGAATATTCTAACTGCAAGCAATCACCGATAGTAGAGACAAATAAAATTACACACATTAAAGCTCAAGGAGAATAAATACCTAACAAAACAGAATATCACCAAATCGATATTAATACAATAGATGGAAATATGTTTTCACACAATAGATTAAAATATAATTAACTTTTTGCGGATATAACAATTTTTTAAAACAATCGTAGTTGTATCAATTAAAATTTCACCTCAATATAGCAAGGTGATGTTTTTTCCTATCAATCTCCAAGGTACGCGTTCTATAGAAGCCACGCTAAATTTTAAACCGACGATGTGTACGGTCGACCGTCGGTTAACGTACGGGATCGTTCTTGAATAATTAAGCAGCCCAGCCGCGTTGATAAAAGTATTCCATTATGCGAGTTGTTCGCCACTCCACGCTGAATCTCCTCGATGGTAATGGCAGTTCCTCGTTACGAGGTTTATTCCAAATGCATCGGTCGAGTAGCGGCTCTATAGATGGTATACTGAAATCTGTTTTACACCATCGATGGATTAAGCGCACGTAATTCTCGAAATACGCTCGGTTACCGACTACATCGAATTTAATACACGTATGAATAACATTCGGAAATTCGATGTGACCAAAGTTCTGGCAAATGGAATCGCGTTCTTGAGAGGCTTTTCTACTTCAAGGAATTATAAAACAACAAAGTATCTGCCTTTATACTGATCTGATCACAAAAATATTTGAAAGTTCAATTTAATGTAAAAAAAAAAATGTTTGAAATCCATACTTCGACTTGGAGTAATTTTTTTACTTTCTATATATTGCTTAATTTAACGCTTTGTCGTATAATAACGAGTGCTACTAGTGACAAGATAATTAGAATAGACATTTTTTAAGTGTTCCAAAAATTATTTTATCAAAAATATTAATAGGTACTGATAAAATAAAATTAATTCGATGATATTCAATATTACGTTAAGTCATTTACTATATCCGAAATCGGGGGCACGATTATTATTTTAGTAATTAATTCAAAGTTATTGCACATTTAATCACAAAAAAAATGGCACGGCAAGGGGTTCATATTTACTATTAGCAATATTGTACTTTTTTTTATATATATAAAAGGAGTGTTTTCTTTAATCGAGCTTTATGTAATAGAGGAGTGTGTTGAAGTTGAATGATTCTTATAGTTAGAGCAGTTTTTAGTAATCTGTTTATTAACTATAATTTCATTGAGTCATCAATAGGTAAAAAATGAAATAAACAGTATGTTTCTTAGATATTTGCAAAAATAGTTGTAGTACAAGTAGAAGAATTCATGCGTAAAAAATTCGTGTTTCGCGCTTGGCGTAAAAGAGTAACACTATAGAAAAAAAATAAAAGGTAACGTGTATTGAGGTCGAGTTTGAGGCTCTTAAGTGATGCAGTAGCTCATGCCACAATATTATGCTAGAAACGCTTCACATCGAATAATCACTTATTTTTTCTCGCATATAATAAAAATTGATAGATTTCCTCATAATAATTAAAAATATTCTATTTTAATTATAATGACTTCCTACCAATGTTACAGTAATCTTTAAAAATTCTAAAAACCAGCAGTTTTAGTGTCCAAAAATAAAATTCGATGATACATCCTAAACGAAGATGTACATGTGTCAATTGACAATACCAATGGCGTTCATTGAGTACACACATGGGTTCATTGTTCCCAATGGGTTAAAATATTCGAAGAATCGATTTCACGCAGTTCTGTAAACGCAGAAAATGGCTGGAGTTTCCGACACGGTGGCGTAACCCGCGGGATTTCATTTAAATGCAGATGACCCCGCGTAAGTGCCAGCGCGTCACTCGACTTTAATATCGATGGATATCATTAGTTCACCCTCACCGAGTGCTATACCACCATCCGTTCGTTCCTCTCTCACTTTCTTTCTTCTCTTTATTCATCCTGCCTTCAATGGATCCGCGTTATCTGGATCCTCAGGACGACTTTATATACGCAAGGATATTGAGGACACGTTCGCATCCTGTACCGCGTAAGATTCACGTTCCTCCAAGAAACGAATCGTCTACATTACTTTTCCCAAAAGTATTTTTTTTTTTTTCTTACTCCTAAGTGGTCGCTTTGCGACTTCTCAGAGAAGAACGATAATTGATAAATATAATAATAATAATATAAGTGCATACATTTAAATAAACTAATAAGCATAAATATAATGAAATGTCTCAAAAATAATTGATAGACAATAAAAAAAGGCTTCTTCGCTACATCCCAAAAGTATCTTCTAAAACAGGGGTGGCCAACCCAAATGATCTTGCGGGCCACTTTGGAAATGCATCATAATTCCGCGGGCCGCATATAAAATTATATATCCCCATATTAGATTTAGACCCACCATAGCCATTTTTTCGGAGTGAAAAACTGAAATATATGATTTATTAGTAGTCTGTTTACTATTATTCTTACATATAAACATAGATAATATAATAATAATGATACTGATGATAATCTCGCGGTACGGAACAATGTTCAAGGCGGGCCGCGGGTTGGCCACCCCTATTCTAAAATGTTCGAAGTAGTAGAGATCAACCGGTGCTCTCTAATATCTCGAAAACACATTGCACTTTGAAAAGACAGCAGTCTGGAAAAGCATCGTCTTCTTGATTGCATTACGTTTCTGTGATATCCAGCAAGATTTTGGAGGTGAAAAATTGTGAGTGATAAAAAGGAATTATTTAGATACATAGAATTATAGATATCTAAATTAAAAGAAGCTACTATTCAACAAGAAATCACATGGTTCGTTTACAGGGTAAGGGGAGAGTGTCGATATCGCTCCTGGAAAGTTGAGATCGACGACTGACAATCGAACAGAAAACATTTCTTTCATCGTTCCCATTGCAATGTAACGAGTGTGAGGCTTTTTCGACTAGTCACGCATTAAAATCGAAAATCACGTTAGAAATGGGGATGTCTCCATCTATCGGAACAATCGGAGCAAACTACTTGTGAAGTGACTTCTTTGTTCTGTTCAATGGTATATTGTGCCTGTATGATATACATAGAGGAGAGATGGCAGAGTTTTTAATTTTGTCTGATACACTTTATTATTTAAAAATATGGCACGATCTATCTGGCATAATTCTTACCTTTAATACCTCATAGTTGCGTTTTTCTTACTAGTAAATTGTAGTGGAGAACGGGATTTGCGGCAGTTGACCACTCTTAATAGAGAGTAATGTACAGACAATGCAATATTATGACTATAAAACTATTATATAACAGTACAATCATTTGCGGCTGGTTGCTTAAGTTGCCGATTGAATAAAAAAAAACATGAAAACGAGATATCTCGTGACCCGTCCGCAACGTTCAATTTGCTAAAAACGAGATATCTCGTGAGCCGTCCGCAATGTGTTAACAAAATAAAAACACACATACGTCTCCCATTAATACATCGCTAGAAACTATTTTTACATAACAGTTACGAAATTTCCTCAATATTATAAAATAAATAGAATCGGTTGGAATGAAATCTATTGATGAATATTAGTAGAACTTCGACTCAAGTAAGATCGTCCGGATTTGTGAAAGCGACGAAGGATAGACAAGAAAGGGCCAGGATTTTAAAGCGACGCGTACTTTTTAAGAAATTCGAGAACCGAGTGGCACAGTTCAACGATTATAGTGAGATTAAATCGTAGACGCCATGGTTGCTGGGGTAAAATTGCTTCGGCACAGACGTATTTCAGAAAGGTCAAGGAGGGAGAGGTCGGTACCTTTCTCCAGCGATTCCGATCTCAGCGCAAGTTGGGTTTCCCTTCAAGAACTTTATCAATGGCCAATTCCTAACTCTCCTCTCTTCTTTTCTTCCCGCATTTTAATACGAACGGGAACAAGCGGGCGGGAAAACAATAGTACTTCAACGGGGGTAGTTCAAAACTTTGTTTTTAAACTCTCTCAACGAATTCGCGGAACCCGGCACTGGCCGTGCTTTTGCGATTTTATATTACAGGAACGTTGATCAGAGAGACTAGCTCGCGATGCAGCCAACACAAACGTACCTCGTGCAGGGGACGCATCGGTATTCAAGCGGAACTTAAGGTTCGTCCAAACTGGAAAATCGGTGCAGCCGTTGCATTTCGATTACATACGATAAAGTTGCTTTCTTATCAAGGTAAAGAAGATTGTTGAAATTATGAGGCAAAAAATGTTTTACCCTTTGGCCAACAATTTCTTTTTTGGCAGGACGTGCAAAATCTTAAAATTTCTGAAAACAAAAGTTTTCACTGATTTCTGATATTTCGCATAACTGAACGTAATATTAACACTAGAACTACCGGCGTAAAATCCAACATATTTTAATAAATTAAATAACTACTTTGAAAAAGGGGGAATCAAACGGCGGAAAATTTGATCGATTGGGTGACTTATGTTTATTGATATAGACGTAGAATATTTATTCTATGACTCTTACATAAACTTGGAGAATTTTTGGAAAAAATTGTGTACCAGTCATTTTGACTGGTTTGGTAGTTCTAGTGTTAACGCGCTTCGTGCCACATAATTTTTTAAGATTTTCTGTTCAGGCATTGTGAGGCATATACGACCCATACTTTTACGATTAAATTAATTTCTATGCAGTATACATGATATTAAGATCCCTATATTTAACTTTAGAATATATTATTTGCAATAAAATTCTTTGTTTTGCAATGAGAAATGCAAGAAAACTGAACGGAAAATTTAGTGGGGGTTGTATACGGCCCACGTGGCACGAACGTATTAACGGTATAGAAATACTTAGATGGGTTTGCCATCAGTTGATATATTCAATTTAATAGTTTTTGAAAGACTTCAAAATTTCTTATTCCATTTTTCGCGCCACGAGTGTCACACGTTGTTGTAGGCTAAGGGGTTAAATAGTAAATTTAGGTTCAGCATGTAGGTATGGAAAAGTCTAGGAAAAAACTAGGGTTCTATTGGTCATCGATACATCGTAACTGCTTCAGATTTAATAGTGAAAACTCTATTATTGTATAAATCTGCTCGTCATTACTATTAGGAAATTTGTTCTATGTCGTACATATATTATAACTTATGATTTAAGTATGAAGTTATAAAAGGGTGTAACAGGGAATTTATTCTCGGTATCGACAATACGGTAGCGAGATGGTGCATTTGTCATAAGAATGCATTATCCAAGACTGCATGGAGGCATCCATTTTTTAAACACTTCTCTCATTTGACATATTAATGGCAAATAGCTGTAATAATTTAGAACACATCATGATTAGAGGTCTTTGACGATAGTGCTGCAGGAATTGAAACAAAAAGTATATGACCAATAAAGGAGAAACGTTTCATATCTAAATTGTTTGATTTATGGTTGACACTTTACTGTGATTATCACTGTATTTTTCTGAAATGTAAAAGTTAGATGCATAGAAAATGTATGCGCTAGAAGTGACGAAAATAAAATACCAAACTTTTACACACTTGATAATAATTACGATATAAAGTTCTATCGCCTGAAAATTTCGCTGGTAATTAGTGGCATAGTAGTTGAAGTTAAAAATATAAAAACAAACAAACCAAGGATGTAATTGCCCGACTGACCCAATGCACCGTTTATGTATTATAGTGCAAACGAGACAACCGTTAATTACCAGCACCCTAATTGGTGTCCTCTGTGGGACATTAATTATAACGTTAATTACCAACCTGGGTATATCCGATCGAAGTCCTGTAACGGTTTCAGCGGTAAATTTCAGTGTGAAAGCGCCTTTAGCAGACGTCGACGATACCGAAGACAACGAATGTCCAGTTTCGAGTAATGCTGAACCCACAAAACTGTCCGAAATCAATTCTGCCGACTAATGCCGGACTGGTGCTTCTGTCAAACTCGAACGATCCTTTCGAGCAGATTCGCTTTTGTAACAGGAATACAATGAAATGCAGTACGGATGGAATATCGAGTTTTTAATTGCAACAAAGAGAAAAGAAACAACAATGATGGTACAGCTTATACAGATGTTTTAACCATATGATCTAAAGCTGTCCAAATGTTTTGTAGTTTGAACGAATGTTTACATTGATACGGGAACAAAGGTAGGAATTTTAAGCGAAGAGAATTTTAGTGGCAGTTCAAGTGTCGTATCTTAACAAGCTAAATCTACAGGATAATGGCCGGGAGCACGACGAGAAAGAAACGTAAACGCATTCTTTAACGCTTCCCGATAAAACACAATGGCCGTCGTTGCCGGTCGATTGACCGCACTTAGAGAAGACCGGAACGTTTTACCGACTTTCGCCGTCGTCATTGTCAATGCGAGGACGACGGTATTGCAGCGGGGCAAAGTGAAATGGCTCGCGTAGGAGGTAGCTGTCGGGTTAAGGGGAACGCTTTCTATTCTCACAATCAACTTCTCTTTCTCTCTTTTTCCTCTCTCATCTCCGTTATCCTCTCTCTTCTTCCTCTCTCTGACGATAACAATCCTCAATCTCTCTTTTTCTCCATCACTGTCTCCCCCTTTCTTCATCTCTTTTCATCCAGATTTTTCTTCCTCTCTCTTTTCGCACTTCCTCTACTTCTCTGTCTCACCCCGGTCAATCCATCTCTTTCACTTCCTCTATCACGCAGGACTACGAAACGACACAATAGTTTTAGCTTCGACAATCGGTTGATTGGGAAGAATTACGAGGCGATTGTTCAGGACGGTGGCAGGTCTGTGCGAAGTGGATGTGCCAGAAAGCGGAGGTACGCGTAAACGGGCACGGAAGGGTGCTAACGAGGGCAAGAAACATCTCGTGCGCTCTTATCCCTCCTTATGGTTGCCAGCTCAACGTCGTTCACAGCCGAGGCTAACGTCATTTAACTAAACGAGGTCAACCGTGAATTCGCTTCTTCGTTTTTTTTTTATCTTGTGTCTCGTTCGAAGTTGTTCCGAGATATAACTGCAAAACAATTTTCTATAACGAGGAACCGAATCGATAATTATTTCTGCATTATTGTTTGCTTTTGTCGTTTTGGAGTTCAATTGGTTCGGCCATTTTGGACAGGATGTATGTAGCTTTAAGAGGGTGTCGGACAGTCGTGACTGTGGTATATATACCTAATGTAGAAAGTTTTTCAGACATAATAGTAAAATTTGATGTCTGATGAAGTCTTTAAGAATTAAAAATTTGAGCTGGATCTTTTCTCTAGTTTATATTTACAGACTTTATTAACACTTTGAACGTCAACGGTATTTCGCTAGATTCATCATTTCTACTGAAGTGTAACTTTTTCTATTAGATTCACATCTATACAAAGCAGAAACGTTAAAGATACTGATAGATAGATATTCGGCAGAACTTTATCTTTTTAAAGTCGATATTTAAATACCCGGTATGTACGAGAATTCATAAACACTACTATTTCGAAATTACACGAATTTTCACTGAATTCAATAGCGTCGGTCACCGGTGACCCCCATGGCAGTCAAAGTGTTCATGTTGGAAGACAGTCAATTGCTATTTCTATATTTATCATCTCTGCTGCCTACGGTTAGAGGATCTATAATTTTAGGAAAGAAAACTACGTTGGACAAACCGAATAAATTGAAATATAAGTTTAAGTATTCAAAAGTCTATTCTAGTTATGATAAATTACTTAATTTTCTTTCAGCGTATCCATCTATGATATGCAAAGAAAATTTTAATATATTTACAGAAAATTAACTATGTTTATTTTTAAAGAGTGAAATAAATCTGTAGCTCGCACGAATTATATCTTTTTACGATTCATGTTAAGCTCAAAAATGATTTTGAATCTTTATCCTTTGTATGTTAACAAATTGGTATACCACTCGCAATATAACGTCTGATTGCATACATACATCGTAATCAGTTTTCACTATTATGCTGACGCAAAGGCACACCTTCTTGCTGTGAGTTCCGCATCGATAATAGGAAATTTGAGAATATTTCCCTTCTCCACTTTTCACTTCTGCATATCTTACGTTGCTAATGATTCATGCATTAATTCACGCATGCGAACATAACAATTTACTTTACACTTTAATCCGTATACGGTGTCATTTTTATTCTCAGCGAATTAAATGAACATTCACCATTTCCTTATTAAACCATTATCCTTATTAATTATTAAACAATAAACATATTCACACTAACTGTCATTTTGCAGTAGTTTTTCACCAAAATGATATTAATCGAAAAAAATATTTATCTATCAAATGTTACAATTTTTTAAATAATTTTACCACCTTCTTTATTTACATTGTCAAAAATTCAATAGAACAGATTAGGGTAATTATTGAAAGATGGATCCCTTAATCACATCTTCTAAAATTTTTTATATATTGTAGACCGGAAAGTGAGCAATTCTATTTCGTAATAATTTTTAAACAATAACAATTCCACAACTCTGTTAGCCCCAGTCCGTCAGACGCTTTAGTTACAATAAGGGAGCCCTCGGCTTTATATGTACTCTCCAAAATATCCCCTCAAAGGTCAGGAGATAATCACTGGTCTACCACAATTTCCTAGTTTCCAAAAATTAAAATAAATTCCTCATGATTCAATATAATCCCTCGCTATTTTCTCAATTCCCTCAAAACTTACACTCCCCTTCTTTGTCAACTTTCACTTCACACATTAAATTTACAACATCAATTAAATATTCCAAAAGATCAAAGTTTTCCACTTATATAAGAAATTCAATTATTCCAAGTCTAAAACGTTAATTGGATTTAAGATCAAACAGAGCATTGACCAAGGTCTGATGGATGGATCAGCGATTTGGAAGTTTCTATCCGTTAGACTGCGCCACGTTGGCCTCGTAAATCGCGAAGGCAATAACGATGGGCATCGTGAACGTGCGAGCCGGCAGACACGTCGGGAGCTGCATTAGAATCTCTTCCTCGTCTTTATGTTCGTCTAGGACAACCGTAGCTTCCAATTATCTCGCGACACTACCCCTTTATTGCGTGCTCTGTCGTCGTTCGTCCATGCGGCCCTTGCCGTTCCTAAACGAGCCGTCGTACTTGATAAAGGGATGTCAACCACGGTCTCTAAGCGGCGTCATTGTTCCTCCTAGCACAAAGGCACCGTGTCTCTCTGTGCTGGCTCGTAAAAATGTTAACAATTTTCCTCGGAAGCCACGATAATTACGGACAAAGTCAGACGTTAAATACGTGGCTTAAAAGGTAACGTTAGAGTTTGTTTGACTGTGCGGTCGAATTTTGATACGGTGAAAGAATATATTTACTTTCTCGTTTATAAATAGGCTTTGCTTACTGAAAGTGAATTGTAATGTGGGATACACATTAGTGCGTTCGAAATGGATCGTTAATTAGGCAAATGATTATTGGAGTAATTAGGAGAGAGTGATTTAGAGGGATTAGGGGGATTAATTTAGGAAACTTGTCGAATGATTAACCTGGCACGATAGTATTGAATGTGGTGGTACTAATATTGAAACTATCGTAATATCTTCGTCTTGCTATTGAATGTACGATAGATGTATGAGCATATACAGTCAAAGTAACTGCAAGTAAGACGAAGAAAGAATTGCACTTGCTGATTAAATTATCCTTCTTTCCTCAAATATTACAAATTTATTTTTACTTTTCGTAAATGGTCGTTGTACCGTAAAAATATTAAATGTTAATAAGTCATTAACAAAATAGAGTAACTCTTACCAGATGTTATCTGTTCAGATCTCTGTTAAAAGATCTTAAGATCTCTGAGATCTAACACTTAACAGATGATAAATCTCCAAAAGATGGTTAATATCTCCATATGAACCATTCTAAAAGAACTCGCCAATAATTCCACACGATAAGCCCAAATACCCTTAATTCTTTAAAATGATCAAATTACTAAATCTATCCAAGCATCATCAAAATCTATTCTCCCCCTACAAACAATCTATTACTTCTCATTCCTACCACTCTTACGATTTGCTCTCCAAGTTCCACAAGAACACATACACCACAAACATTTTCCAGCACAATAGATTGTTTCTTCCAATCATACTATCACCCAAGCATCGTAGCGCGAAGCAATGACAAAACTCTGTTTCCCAAGCACATATAGCAGGCTGGTATTTTTATTACGTGACAAGGTTCGCGATTCCGCCATTATTTCGAGTCGCGATGTACTGCCGGGAGGCAGGTCTCGTTTTGTTCTCGAACATAGCTGATTCGGTGGCTCAGAAAGGCTCCGATCTTCCAGCTGGTGGCATCACGATGGGTTAAGGACGACTCGGTTAGCATTAGGAATCTCCATAACTTAGCACGACCGGACAATATGGACAATCAAGCTCCTTCACGGTACGTTGAGCATCAAGTCCGGCTGACTTCGGGGGTGGATTCGACGGGGCGAGGTGCGGTCAAGACGTGATCAGCAGCCGAAAGAAGCTGCGACAGTTACCGGCCGTCTTTTGCCGAGCGTTACGGAAACCTAGATTAGTCATGGGAGAGGGAGATCGAGAGAGGTAAGCTATGGAGTGCTACGCTTCGAACTGAAATCGTTGGTCCTGCTGGATGTCGTTGAAGCGGAAGTTAAAAATCCAGAGAGATATCACTCGACTGGACCGAGGAAACGCTCGTTGAATTCCGGGCACGCTCCGTCACCTGAACGGAATTGCACTTGCGTCGTACTTCGTTAGGATGACCTGCGAATTTTTAAAGTCATTACGACGACTATTCGAGAATTCGTCATCTCGAATGCTTAGGAAATTTTGTTCAATTGGATTGACGTTAACTAGAGCGCTTGGCGTGGAAACGCAGCGATTATATGGGGGGTTGTTTTGGGGATTGATTTCTGTAGTTCTTTTTTTGAGTAAATTGAGAAGTTGATAGTGACTGTTCCTTTTGAAAGTATTTAAAGATTATTATTGTTATGTTTTGGGGATTGTTTAAGAATTTGTGGCTTTGATATTTTATCTTCTCTAAGGAGAATATTTCGGGTTTGAGGGCAACGTTTTTCATTGGCTTTCGAGAATTAATTTTTACTGTACTTCATTACAATACAGGGAAGCCTTTGTAGTGAAGAAGAAATAGTGAATATATTGGAAGGAAATTGATATTCTGCATGAAGAACAGTGTTGCAAATTTAGGAATTTTTTTAAAGTCTGATGGTGTGGTTGGCAAGTAGGCATTAGTATTATATTATAATATATTATAAAGTAGTACAAAATAAGAAACACTTATACATTACAGGACTTTTTTTAGACCAATCATACAACCAAACTACTTACAAGAGAACATACCGAACAGTGAATCACCGATTTTGATGCAATTTAAGTATCATGTAATCGTCGCTAAAATGTTCAACACGTATTTTTTTTATCGGCAATCGTCGACGATAAAGGGGTGAAAGCCACCCCCAAAGTTAGTGCTCTAACGTATATTTCGGCGATTATTTCGGAAACTATGAGAGATAGAGCATTTGCGTCAATTGGAGAAATTTGTGTCTTTTAATAATGAATAGAATGGTAAAAATTATTTTGCAAAATAATTGTGAGCCATATAGTGCGCGCATACTGGGCCCCCTGACTCTGTTAAAAACTTTAAACATTCATTATTTGGGCAGTTTACATAGTCCTACTCAATCTCATTACCTTTAACCCGTTGCCGCACACTTTTAATTTGACGAAAGTACTCACAAACACACACGAAAATATTTCGAACTTTTAAAGCATGAAAAATCGCACAAAAGGAACAATTGATATGTTATCTGGAATGTTACATCTTTTTTTCGGTGTATTAGTGAGTAATAAACAAATAAATACATTAGTACAAAAATGTGCAGGACGGCTATAGCCGTCATTTGCGGCAACGTGTTAAAGACGCATTAACAAAAATAATCTGTTGAAAACGGAGCGGCTATCTTGCACGTTGGATCGAGAGTTAGCAAAGAAGTAACTGAGTTGAGAATAGAGTTATGCTTTTGTTTCAGGATGTTGCATCTGCGCAATAACTAGGCAAGAAGTTACCGCACTCGTTAGAATCCGAAGTTTATTCAAAGATTTCGAGTTTCAATGCTAAGTCCTTATTCTATGTACCCCATACGTCGGCAAAATTGAAAATCATGTGCTTCTAATTCTCCACAATACAGCGTAGACTAAAGTGACGATGATACAGAATCGTTTGGAAGATATTTCACCTCTTAAATCCTATTTCAGAACTTATTAATACTTTGAATGTCAGACTCACTTAAATCATCTTATCGTTTGTACTGACGTTAAGTAATTGCATTTTAAAAATTGTTATTAAATAGTAAACATATTAAGAATAAAAAAGCTTATATCTTATATTTATTGGTACTTTGAAAAAATCAACATTATTCTTTAAATGTGCAAGAATAATTCGTACAATTCAATGGAGACTGTCAGAGGTGCTGCTTATAGTATTTATAATGTTAATTTATCATACGTACGTGTTAAATTAACAGGCTCTCTGACAAGTTTCAAGAAATTTTCTTAACACTAATCTACCAAAGTGATAAAAATGAATAGTCCTGAATTTCATATGTAATTTTCCCAGTAACATCATAAATTTTACTTACAAAGTAAATAAATTTATATCAATTAATTTTCTTCTCATCTCTAACGCATTTATTTGTCACGACCAACTACACCAAATTAAGTCGGTTAACCTTGTGCCAAAATTCTCATCGTTAATACACTCCAACATTCAATAATTCAAAGATATTCCATGATAAAATATTCCCTCAATACATCATTAAATCATCATAGAAACCAGTTTTCCACACAAACACATTCCTGCTGCATTAATAGAACGTAAAGTATCACGTCAAAATATAATTTCCTTTTATTCAAGACATCGTTAATTCCAATGCGAAAAGGCGACGTAATTTACCCTCATATAGTTACTTTCATTCTCCAACATGCATACGTTGCGATAAATAGAATCTCCAGATAGAATTCTTTGTGCCCCCGTCGACAATAGAGCCTACAGTCGGCGGAACTCGCGGAGAAAAATTCCCCGTCGAAGAAAGGAATCGCGGCTCGATGGTCGTGTGACGTTGCTTTTCCAACACAGAAAGAAATGCGGCTTAAACGCTTAACAGCGCGACGTGTAAACGTTAATTATCGTGGCTCGCACGCGAAGCAAGCGACGAGTAATAATTATTTTCGCAACGCGCCGCGATTAATTCAAGTGGTTGCGGCGACCGTGGAGGGCGGTTGTGGACAAGCTTAGCACCCCCGCCTACATCGCGCATAAAAGCTCTACGTAGTCTCGAGCCGCAGACTCAAATATTACTTACGAACATCTAGGCTGTACCTCCGTTTGTGTAGTCATTTAAATTAGTGCACTTTCTCGCGAATTATGCAAGTCGGGTCATTGCGAAATTTTGTCATTACGATGCGTTTTCCTTGCACGCTAAAGGTAAGAATAAACGAATCAAAAGTATGTTAGAATATTTGGGTGTTAGACTTTGATTTTCTTTCTAGAATGGAAGAGTATAGTTGTAGTCTTATTAGTATACTGGGAAAATTGGAATGTTGGTATGGATATTATATTAGTATTTTAGTAAGGGGTATTAAATAATGAACAAACTCACAGCACGATTGGTATAATAATAATGATAATAATAGTAATAATAGAAACGATATTAATAATGATGACAACACTTTAATGGCCGCACGTCTTCACTGTCACACGTTGCCAGGGACTGGCAATATTTTTGAAGAATTAATTTAAACAAAGTTTATTAACCCTAGATCACTAACTTTATTTTTCGACGCTTAACACTAACCTTCGTCTCTTCGACTACGGTGTTTAGAAAAGGGGTTAAAGGGTATTATTTAAATAAAATTAAAAAATTTTTTTTCTGTTATTAAAGATAGGTATTTATTTATTACGATAACGTTAACTAATATGGCATACTTATTAAATCCGTGTCGTCGAATCGACGAAGGTTAGTGATCTAGGGTTAAAATTATGAGAAGATCTTATAAAATCAAAGACTATAAAAAAAACTATGAAGCCAATAGCAGTATCCACACTTGTTCACATTTATAATTTATCACACAGAGAATGTGGTACTGGCCAATAATTTCCGGCGGTACCATCACACACATGTTGTGTGAGCGGCCATTAAAGTGTTAATAAGAGTGTTAATAATGATATTAGAGATAGTATTAAAGACTTATTGTTAGATGACCAAATCGAACGAAACAATATGGATCGGCACCGTCTTTCAGCATAGTAATCCCTTCCTCTCATAACATTTTTTATTAAAGGGAAACTATAGTACATTTTGAAATATTACTGTTGTGTGTTTTTGAGGACCGATTTTTGAAGGCTAGAGTACATTTGGTGTTAAGGATAAGAATATGGTGTAAGAGATTAGTTGATAATGACTATAGCGATGGTTTGAATTTCTGAATAGCACAAGCGAGCGGAATACTCCATTTTCTCATCTCTAAAGTCTTTCTATCTTAAGAATTTCTATTATTTGTAACAGAGTTTCAATTATTCACAAAAAATTGCTTTTTCACGGTGATATTACGACTACAGCTAAAGCAAAACATAAGACAACAAACGTAAAAAAGAAAAATTCTAATAACAGCCAAATTGCATAAACAAAAAGGATGGCAACAAAATGTAACATATAGTTTCTACCCGCAAAATTTTAAATTAACTTCGAATCCTCTCACCATCACCTTTGCAAAATTTTTCCATTCAATTTTTTACAGCTATACCATACTCCCTATATTTTCGAACAGAACTTGGCCTTCGCGAAATCGCCATACCAGTCAGCCCGAAAATATAAAAACAACACCGCACAGGCTTTCGAATTTCCGGCATCTGGAAATACCGTGCGTTCGCAGCGGCAATACCAATTTGTGTAATTCTATTTATCGCCAATGAATATTCATATAGTCGAGCTGGGATTTTTCTTCGACAGGGAAGAAGTAAGAAAAAGGATTCTGGCGTGCAACCAGCCGACATTCTTATTACACGTATATGGAACAGCCATCAGTCGAGGCTAACAACAATAAAGGAGAAGGTAATCGCTAGAATCAGCCAGTAGAATTAACCCGTCAGCCGTCAGTCGGCTTGAGGTTGTACAGGTAGATAAGCGAATAGAAAAATGCTTCACTATTTCTACCTAACCACCTGACCACTCGCTTCGACGATAGTAAATGCGTGCTCCTGGAAAATGCAAACGTAACCCGATAAACGCCGAACGAAGATAATCTCTGCCTGCGATGGTTCAACGTTGATACCTGAAGTTTTGCCGGCGATCTCTGCAGAGCTTTATTATTTACGTACACGACAAAGCACTATTAAGAAGAGAAATAACGCTCGTTAAGATATGCATTTAGCGAAACCGGAGAGAATTATTTATTGGGACGACATGAATGGAGACCGTCTAAACCGGCAAGTTTAGACTGAGGATCTTCGCTTTGATATTGGTTTCTTACCTTGGCTTACAGAATGGAATTGTTTGTACTGTTTCATTGCAACGTTTTTGCTAACTGATAGCTTAGATTTTTTTATAGTTTTCGTTATCGTGAAATTTATGCTGGTAATGAATACATTTGTCTGGTGGATTGTATGGTAGACATTGGTCATTAATTCTGTGTTCTGATATGAAATTATAGTTAATCAAAAAGGATTTTAGATTATTGTAGTGGATTAGACTATTTGTATTGGATGTTTAACAATAAAAATTTCGGCAATGGGAAAATTATTTAAAGATTAATCATTTTAAATATTCGGACAGAGTCAAGTTACTTTTCGTTAGATTTGTTCGATGCGGAAACTCTGTGAATCTTAAATTATGGGATTAATGCTATTTTGGATGCGACAGTATTATGTATAACAATTAATATAATGAAAGTACCAGCGATTTTTAATAAGTATAATCTCGGTAACTTGTACATCGCGGAAAGGGACAGAATCTTCAAATCATGGACATTTACAATTTTCAGGTGACATAGATGTAGTAAATAAAAATTCGAATTGTAGAAAAACACTTTTAACACTAGATTTACCGGTGTGAAATCTATTATATTTAAATACGTTAAATATGTACCTTACAGGAAGGAAAATTAAGACGTAGAAAAGACCATAGATTCGGTAATTTATGTTTTATATGATGGACGAAGAATATTTATTCTACGGCTCTCTCAGAAACCCGTAGAATTTTTGAAAAAAATTGTGTACCAGTCATTTTGACTGGCTTGGTAAATCTAGTGTTAACATGCCAGTAAATGTTAATGCTTCACGTTAATTTTAGTAAAAACAAATATTCAAGTTGTACACATTCAAGGTATCACGATGTAATAATTATATAATCGATACACTTCTAGAATTTTAATTCTCAAAAATGCAGGCCTTTCCATCAACTCGATTCTGCTGTTTTCCTTAAAATGGATCCTATTATTTCTAATATTCATTAAAAAAGAAGGTCAACTTTTGAAATTGCCACGTCCATCCCCAAATTCATACCCTCATCGCATCATTTGATCAACATAAATTCTCGTAGACTTCAGAAAACTCCATTTCTCGAACCTCGCTTAAACAAGTAATACTGCAGAACACCATACTTGTATCTACGCGATAACGGATCATACCGATGCGGTTTTACACAGAAATTCCGATAAAGAACGTGCTTCTGCATCGGTTCTTCACACTTCGAAGTCGCGCGGCGGGTATTAGTTTCCGCGAAGCACGACAGAACGATTCTCATTGCGAACCGGCAGCAGCAGTGTTCTCTCAGTCACGTATTCGTGTACTTCAAATATATATGCCATGGTACAGGCTCGTACAGAAATTATTATAACCCATACTCTCAGCCTACTAACTATTTTCCACTTTCCTCGATTTTTTCTTCCGCGAATAATTATATTTCCGTTTAACCGTTTAATCATTCCATTTCCAACGTCTTGGAGCCTGTACGAACCCTTTACAGAGCCCTTAACACTAAAAACACAATCCAATCAAAGTGGCTGGCCAAAAAGTTTTCCAAGTTCATGATATAACTACAAAGTAAATATTCTACATCCACTTCTTAAAGTAGAAGTCATAAATAATTTTTCCTACCTCTTGATTCCTCATTTTTGAAAGGGCTTATTTAATCTATTGTAATCTGGTGTATTTAACACTATTTCTACCACGATTTTATGTATACCTATTTCGACCAAAAGGCTTCGACACCTTTCCGTTTGAATGCAAATAATTGTCAAATCTGTTAGGATTTCAAATTATCAGTTAGATGTAGATAATTTGAGGAATGTATTTATTGATACATTGATGTGTATTTATTACAGATTATTTAATCAGGTTGTACATTCGGGCAGCGATGTAAAGCTATAATAGTTGTAAAGTAACTGCAGCGGTGTACTTACATCAAAATGCAACATGGCGGGAAATAATATATCAAAGTTATGCCACAACTCCTGTATTTTCTGTTACAATTGAAATAGGAATTCTCTAATCTGATTATAAATGATATGGTGCTGCAAAATGGTGTTAATATTATATGTAAAATAGTTTAAAATTAAGCACTGCCATGAAATCCTTAAAGTGTGAAAAGGCACCTCATGATAGAAATAAGCATACCATATACACATTTTTTGATATAGGATGTGCTGGTGGAAAATGATATTGCTGAATTAATTTAACAACTACTCTATGAAAAGTCAAAAAATTAATTGCGGAGGAATTATTCAACTTAGAGAATAATTTTAAGTTAAAATTTGAAAGGTGTGTTTTGACACCTCTTGGTAGAAACAATGTTAACGCAGATTTTAGTTCTATTGTTAAGGCTTTTGAGGTCATGGTCATTCTGTCTGGAATTTACTATTTTAGATGGATTCGAAACCATCGAGATGAAGATATACATGTTATATGGAATTAGTTTTATACCAATTAACAAAGGGCTCTTTATCTATTTAGTCACTATAATATTTTGTCTTATAAATATTAATGAACATGCAAGCAACTTGTCCAAGACTCGGGAAAAGGTCCTTCTAAAACTAACTATATTTTGGAAAACATTTTTTTTAATTAGATGAAGTCCTTCCTTTTGCAAGTATTTGGAGCATCTCTCTACACATTTCCAAGAAATTCGTATTTATAACGACTGACAGCAGAGAGTTCCGAAAGCTTCAAAATGAACTGGATACTTCGCCGAGGCAGAATTTTTACCAAACCAAAATGTGATATCAAAGTAAAGATTAACCCAAAACACTGTCTACAGTTGTAAATAATTTAAATATACTCTATTTAAACCAACTATTTATATCAAATATTACATGAAATTATAAAATATTATAACAATTTATAAAAAAAAACATTGTACAAAATTAATAAAACATATGTCATCGTCCTCCAAAAGAAACAAAAAAAACGATTAGTATAATAAACCTGTATACGCACCTTTTCCATCGCACTAGAATATTTTCTCTGTAAACTAACAAAAATACTTCGTTCTCATGACGTATAATAAATTTGAACCACCGTAAAATATGTTTTACGAAAGCTTACGTATATCATTCATGAAAAAGACTGTACTCATGCACGGAAGCGCGAGGTAGTTTGGGGGTTGGTTTAAGGCGCGGTAAGGCAGGCCGAGTTAAGGTTAGGCAGGGATGTTTCCTCGCAATTACGCGAAGCTACATCCTCCCGTTGCTTTATAGACCGACGGTTGTTGCAACCGCCACCCATCCTCCTGAATTCCTCGGTTGCTTACGATCCGACAAATATCCTTAAGGACTATCCGAAATGTACGTTCTCGACACTGGGTACGATTAAAGCAAATATTAACGGCACACCGAATGCTTGCTTCTCTCGAACGTCGAGACGAGTGCTTTAATTGTTGCCACATAAATACTCCTTTTGGTAACCGTTAAAGTGAGAGTTTGACTGTGAATAAAAGCACGTAGGTTACTTTAATCGATGCTGTTGGTTGAGAGTTGATGGATGTAGAATTGATGGGGTGAATGGTAGGAGCTGCGAGGGTATTATGGGCAAAGTAGTCCTCTTCTAGTCGAGGTTTTTTAAATCAAATATTAGATAAGATTGTAAAATATAGCAGTTCATAAAAGTTAGTTTTATATGGCTAAAGTGTATTAATTACAGGGCAATGTTATATGTTCATGACTCTTTTTTAAGTATTGGGTATATGTGAATTGACGGATAAATTATTACTTATCTAATAATGATTATAAAATTCCAGAATAGAGATTCTTTTTATATCATATACAGAAAATTATATTTTGTGTTCTGTGTGATATTTTTATAATACTCTTATGTTAGTAAAAAATTTGATATTTATAGTGGAATAATTAAAAAATTACCTCGGCTCTTGATTTATAAACACCTTAACATTTTGTCTTCAGCAATTGCCAAATGGTGTGTAGATTTAATATGTATAATAGTTTTTATTTCATTAAGATATTCAATTTCAATGTACTTTCCATAATTCTATCTTTACATGAATATATCTGTTACATTGGAAGTAAAAATTTTGAAATAGCAAATAAAGAAAAATATTTTCGTCTAGTTTACCAGCTTAATACAATTACCGAAATTTCGTAGGACTAAAAAGTATGATAGGTTCGTGTTTCCAAAGAACAAATGATTAAATTGCATCAATACGAAGCGTCAAGCGTTATTTATGGAATTTGAGGAAAAACTCCATTCTCATCCATCACTCAGCTATTGTACTACAACATGGGAGGGAAACTGGTGCCAAGATACTACATCTTGTGCGTTGAATACGAATCATGCTGTCTGAGATTCATCGCCAAACGCACATGACTAATTCGTGCTACCAGACACTTTGGGAAATTTGTTGTGAACTTGCTTTATTTTATATCAAAGGCAGAAGAATGTTTTGCAATTTTTTAACTCTGTATAATTTCTTCCACGTTTAAACATTAAATGTACAGAAAAAAACAGCAATTGCCGATGGAGCAGGATATTTAGGAATTTTGGACAATGCGATTGGAAAGAAAGTTTGTGGATATTGAAAATAAAGCTGCAATTGTGTATCAAGTTCTGAAGATACTACTAGAGAATGGAAATTTCAGCATACGTTAAATGTTTTGAGGAGAATGCAAAATAATTTCCATTCTAAAATTGTGTCTTTTACCTCTAGTTTCGTATGCTTCAACAATGCAAAAGAAGATGCACTAGAGGAAAACGATATAGAATACTCAATGCTCAGGAATGCTGGTATAAGGGAAAACTTTTTTGTCTGGTTATTAATCGCTCCTCTCTAGGCAAGTAATTTACAAAGTGCACTGTAGAAATTTTCGCGATGCTTTTTATTTACGTGTGCTATCTTTCATCTTTAATTTGTGCTGCAATTTTCGCGATACGAAACTGGTGGAGATCTTTTTACTTATATAAATAGCCGGTACTGTTTATCCAATATTCCAACTATTAATAGCAACTATTAATTTTTTGTAATTTAGTGGCAACGTAAATCTATCTCGGAAAATGTAAATCGCTAAATTAATCAATTGTTCATTGCAATAATCTGCACTTTTAGTGTTAAAAATTGCAAAAAACAAGAAATATATGCCTAAGCAGAATATCAGTACCGTCATTAGCATCTCCTTTAGTGTTGAGCCATCAAATTTCTATTTCATTCATTAGGACTTGTCAAATTGCAAGTCAAAGAATAGAAAGGAAATGACGTCAGTCCGGAGAGAGTCAGTCTCGTCTTCCTTTCTTATTGTTAGTGAAAAATATCGTATCTACTTAGTTATTTGCAATGTACGGTTACCTTCACTTATTGTGCCATTAAAAGTGTAATGACAGTATTTGACCGATATTTGTATTGATGCTTCCCATAATCCAATGTATTCTTTCTCCACATCTGAAACATTTGTCAATACCACACAACTCACAGCCTTTATAATTCTGCCAATTTCAAGCCAGTGTTCAAAAACTCTATATACATTCAAAATAAAAAAATATAGAACCCCGATCATAACAAAGATAGACTCGTACCTCCAATTAGCAGTTGCAATCTAAAATCTTCAAAACCTCGGACTTTCTCTATACCTAAAACACTTGTCAATACCTCACAACTCACAAACTTTATAATTATGCCCACTTCAAGTCACTGTTGAAACACTATATACATTCAAAATAAAAAGAATATAGAACCTCGATCATAACAAAGATAGACTCGTACCTCCAATTAGCAGTTGCAATCTGAAATCTTCAAAACCTCGGACTTTCTCTATACCTAAAACACTTGTCAATACCTCACAACTCACAAACTTTATAATTATGCCCACTTCAAGTCACTGTTGAAACACTATATACATTAAAAATAAAAAAGTATAGATCCTCGATCATAACAAAGATAGACTCGTACCTCCAATTAGCAGTTACAATTTAAAATCTACAAAACCTCGGACTTTTTCTATACAACAAGTACATCCTAAACACCGATGACACAAATCCAAAAAACTTTGCGTTCAAAGAAGATGCGTAATACACCACCCACTTTCAATTTGCATCGCTTAACTCAATAAGCGTCTCCGACTGTTCCCAAACGATCGTTCTCTCATTCAGTTTCCAGATGCTCAATAACTTTCCGACGCGACTGATTGTATTTCACGCGTCGTTTGCCATTCTCATTTGCCTCCGTGCGATGGACCCCTCACGAGTAAGAAGATCCGCCAGCAGCAGCGTATCAGCCGGCGAATTAACACGTACCCTTCGTATCCTCCTCGATCGACCTCTAATCCCCATGGACGTTGACGGTGGTCGGTACTCTCCAGTTGCATTGTATCCTCATATCTCTCGGCTATCATTCCATGCGATTAAACGTAGACCCCGAGAGAGTTTAAAATTATCCAAGAGCAAGAGAGAGAGAGATAGAGAGGTTGGAGAAGAGGTTTCGAAACGGGTAACGGGTGTTACGGATGCTGCTCAAATTGACGGGGTGGGACGAACAATAGTTCAAGATTCACGCTTCGACGAATGCTAATATAAATGCAAATCGACTGTTACGCACTTGTGAATCGTCTCGTAAAACAAACTTGGTGCACAGGTCAGACTGGACGCGGAGAAGGGTGACTGGGCTTAATGATCGGTCTCGGTTGCTAGAACCGTGACGATCTGTCGAAGGTAATATTTGCAGAGCACTGACGACTACGTGTACTACCGAATGGTTAGGGGGAGGTGGAACTGATGAGTAGGTTTGGATAACAGTGAATGAGTTGCGAGTTTATGTTCGTCTTTTGTGTATTAATGTGGGGTTAATTGACGGGTGGCGGATTGAGAATGATGGTGGGAGAAGTAGACTTAATTTATACTGGTTCTGGTGATGAAAATGTAGATGTGTTGGAAAATGGAGGGAGAGTCGTCACAATTTTTTTTTTGTTTCGAGTGGTATGGGCATTTTGATAGAAATTACAGTTTTAGGTTGATTTCGTAACCTGTGATTAATTAAATAATAATTTAGGAAGAGTCTTTTAGAGGAGAAGGATTATACTTTTTCGAATAATACTATGGAAAATTTACTCCATACTACCGGAGTTACGTTCAATTATTATATTGTGTTATAAATTTTAAGGGATTTTTCTTTGATAGTTTTTACAATAGTAAACTCATTTCTACCAGAATTAAATAATAAATGTAAAAAGAGTTTGCGGAGACAGGATTTTATATCATCTCCGTTAATAATGGTATCCGTGTCTTGGAGTTCGAGATATAATCTGATTTGAATTAGCCTAGAAAATTTCGCATAGACTTGTTATGTTTTTAACACTAAGCCTACCAAGGCGGTCAAAATGGCCAGTTCTACGCCTAGATTTATTTTAAATTCTTCCATTTATGCTTAAAATCCCCAAAATTAATACAGTAAATCTTCCATTCCTACCTTGCAGTACACAAACGACTTAACTGATCACCTTTGTCATCTCTTGATTCCTCCTTTTTTAAGGTACGTATTTAGCACATTTATAAATAATAGAAACAAAGCAAGTAGTTCCAATGTCAAATCGATATCTTACAGTTTTTTCGCTTACAACTTCCGTCTATAAGAACACAAAATACTCAAATTATCAATTTCAAAGCTTTATATAGGCTGGCAAAATCTCTATAACACTAGAACTACCGGCGTTAAATCTATCGTATTTCAATATGTTAAATAAGTACTTTAAAAAAGGAGGAATCGAGTGACGGAAAATATGATCATTTCGGTGATTTATGTCTTTTGTGATGAACGTAGAATTTTTGTTCCATGGGTCCTCTATGAACTTGGAGAATTTTTGGGGAAAAATTGTGTACCAGTCATTTTTACTGGTTTGGTAGTTCTAGTGTAAAGAGGACATCGATCGAATTTATATTATCAATCTTCCCATTTACTCCATAGATGCATATTTAAAAACAGCGATTTCTACGCGGAAGAAACTTCGAGAAATTCGGCATCGTCGAAAACACCGATAAAGGGGAGGAAGTAACAGGTTTTTGAAAGAACGTTCCAACAAGATGAAACCTCTTCAAGGAAGATGAGTTCGAGCCTACCGAAAACGAAGCGAGACGAGGAAGAGTCTGAAACGGCTGCTCGCAAGTCACACGACGAAGGGAAAAAAATCGAGGAAGACGGATAGAGACGAAGTTACAGAGAGGAAACGAGAGGATAAAGCGACAGAAAACGAGAGGGCTAGGAAAGAGCACCAGTTCTTAGAATTGTCTCTCACAATAAGAGGCTTGTCGGACTAAAAAGAAAAGTTTGCCGGTTAGGGGTGAAATTGTACGGACCATGCGTCCGTGCAAGAATTTTTCTCGTCTCCTTCGCTTTCCACCCAACCCTCCACTCTTCACCCTCATCCCTCCGTTCCATCCTTTTCCTTCTCTCTCGCTGTACCTTAGTTTGTATAAACAAGCGGATTTCGAGCTTAAGCGAGATACGTCGAAAGGAGGATAGCTCGTTTTTCGAGGGATCCGAGGGAACGCGGCCAGGCCCAGAGTAAAAACGAAGAGGAAAAGGATGGAGAGCGCCTTATTGCCTTTTCCGAGTCCGAGACTCGCCAAACAATGCTTAGGAAAACTTTATTTTCATAGATTGGTCGACGTCGGGGGTTTTGGTGCAAATCGTGCTTCTAGGAGAATATCCAACTTTCTCGTTTCTTCCTTTTTTTGCTCCTCTGTGCTCGTTCGAGAAGCAGGGTTTGTTGTAATTTGTTTCTCGTTGGAGACGTTTAATAAGTGACGTTCTAGAGTTGTTATTTTCGGTGGAACTGTTTTGGAGGAGAATAGGATACAAATTTCAAGCGATGTACGTAGAAATCGATGCTGAAGGGAAGTTTTCTGCTTTCGTTTGCAATGATTTAGGTAGAGAGACTGTATAGTTCAGTTTAAAGGTTCATGTAACTTTATGGTAGTATCTTAATGAAACAAGCTGTAAGTTTGCGAAAGAACACTACTTTACGTTGCAGTCTGAAGCAAGGGATCCGGAACTCCGAAAAGAAATCGTTAGTTGGAAACTTAGGGGAGAAACTTGGAAGACATGTTGGTCAAATAAAGTGGAAGTTTTGCAGACCGTTGAGTCTCTTATGTGGTACCTGCTCCTTGATGATCTTTGTTGATTTTTTTCAAATGCGATAATGAGATAAATAGTGGATTCGGTTATTTTTTCTTTGACATATTAGTAAGTATATCGCTTTTACAATAATCAGAGACTGTGATAATACAGTTTTAGTATGTTCATTATAAAGATGGTATGATAGTCAGAAAATAAATGGTTGCGACGCTTATAAAAAAAAACTGATAAACGATA
This sequence comes from Cerceris rybyensis, assembly GCA_910591515.1. NCBI lineage: Eukaryota > Metazoa > Arthropoda > Insecta > Hymenoptera > Crabronidae > Cerceris > Cerceris rybyensis. The sequence continues at coordinate 36,318,983 of OU342789.1, forward strand.
TGACATATAAACTATCTTAAAACTAAATTAAATTATATGGGGTCGAATATGTTTTGAGAACACGCCGCGGGCGTTATACTTATTGGCTAGTGAAGCGGAAATAATTCCACTCGTTACTCGCAGAATTCCTAAAAGGGTAAATGTAATTGAACGTTATTATTTATTTATATCACCAAATATCACATATACAGTGCTCTGTTAAATGCAGCGTTATTGTCAATAATTATTGTCATATAATATCACATAAAGTCATAAAATTACTCATAAAGAATAGATATATATTTGGAAACCAAACTATAATAGAAAGATATCTGCTCTATTGCCACCCACCATTAGAATTGCTCCCGGATGTCTAGTATTTTACATGAATTGATTCTAAAAATCTTCTCGAATATAACGTCGCATATTACCAAGACGAATGCGATAAGCCTATAAAAAAATTTGTTACCCTTTCGTAAAATTTTCATCGTTTTTTTTTTCACAGATTTCCATCGATCCAAGAGTGTAGAACAACTCTTGAATACCATGACGAATAATTTTGAAACTCCCTGTACAATAGACACGAGAGAATGTTAATTATTTCATATAATTAACTCTCATTATTTATCATCTATTATTATTCCTCTAACATATCTATCACTCTCATTTTTATTCTAACATATCTAGTAGCCATAATAGGTAACAAAAATTGAAAAATAACCACGGCAATGAACCTCCACTTTCCTTCGTTACAGCGGTTCTTGATGTGCCCATTACCTTAAACAGGCAGACGTTAACTTCCCAAGAGAAGCACCGGCTAGGAAACTCATTGTTTTGCCGGGGGATGATGGGACCAGAGAATGTGACCACGGGCCAACAATATACGCAAACGTATGCTCGGGGAGTGAGGTCGGATCTTGGTGGTGAGATAGTAAACAGTAACGCCTTCTCAGTTCATACTTGGCAACACCCCGACTTGCGAGCTCGAGCCCTCAAGGGCACAGTGCCTTCAGCTGCCCTTGCGGTTGACCGAGGCCCGTAAACCCCATAAATAATGACACGGTCGCGTTTGTTGCTGTGCCAGCTGCGCCAATGCATTTCGGCTTCCCTCTTACTCCTTCCTTTATACCGGATTGCGCTCGTTGAAAAGTTGTATTGCTACTTTAGGATCCTTTGATGCGTAATTTTGGTATTGGAAATATACTTTTCAGATTTTCTCAAAGAACAGTCTTATTAGTTGAATACCTATAGAATTTATTGAGTGATTGCCTGAATAAGAATTTTAAGCGAAACTCAATCGAAATTAACACTAAACCTACCAAGGCGGTCATATGACCGCTTCACAATTTTTTCAAAAAACTGCCTAAATTGATAGGGGAACCGTGAAGTAAATATTCTACTTCTACCATATAAAGCCTAAATGAGTTAATTAACTAATCCTTGCACTTCTTGATTTATCTTTTTTCGAAGTGCTTGTTCAATAAATTTAAATTTTAGTAGATATAACGTCGGTAGTTTTAGTGTTAAGTAGAGAAAAATGAGAAGAATAGGTGAACATTTTGATAGGAATTTTGATTCATGTTATAAATTGCTGATATCAGCATCGAAAGAAGTGATTCGTTTGTAGCACTGTCGTTTAATGCTAGAAAATATAAATAACTGGGACCAAGAGGTCAATAGAAGAAACAATTACATTTTTCTACCTTTCTGTGATTTAATCTGGTATTTAATTTCAAAAGATTTTTTTATTCCAGTAATTTTGAGCTTTGGAGTTCATAATTATTTTGTATGTTATATCGAAAAGCCATTCAAAATCCATTGTTATCGTTAAATTAAAGCAGGCATTCAACATTACCAAATATAACCCAATTAATATTAATTAACTGTAAATACATTCGAAAAACAATTCCAATTACATAAAGTTCAAATTCTTAATAAAACTGAAAGACTAGCAATATATTAACTAACCTACTTCTAAAAACATTAATAACATCTTCACAATTATCGTCACCTTAATACATTTCTAGTTTCAGTGAATCGAAAAAAATGCTACTAACTCACTAAAGTAGAACAATCAACGAATTCTTCTCCACCAGAATCGTTCTTTTAATCACCCAACCAAAAAGACAATTCTCATCTCATTACGGACAGAAACAACATTAACACTAGAACTACCAAACCAGTCAAAATGACTGGTACACAATTTTTTCCAAAAATTCTCCAAGTTTACATAAGAGTCATAGATTAAATATTCTACGTCTATATCAATAAACATAAATCACCCAATCGATCAAATTTTCCACCGCTTGATTCCCCCTTTTTCAAAGTATTTATTTAATTTATTAAAATATGATAGATTTAAGGCCGGTAGTTCTAGTGTTAAAACAACAATCGAGCTATGTCGATTAATATTCTGTAAAACGGCTCGCAAAGTTCCAAAGCGACTTTCCGTTATAAGCAATAAAGTTCCTCGCGGCGCGCTAGACGATTAGTTTCTCGTTCATTTTCGAAAAGGCACTCGCTCACCGAAACGCGAAACATTTTTCGCCGCACATGGCGGCGCGGTTTCGCGCGGCACCTGCGCGGGCAATACGTTAATGTGTCAAATTGATGGACCCCTTCGTAATTAATAGAGGAGAACTCAGAACAGGAGCAACGTTGGAGGGAAAGAGGAGGTGGGAGGCCGTGCGCGAGAGATTTGCAGCGTGGCATGGCCCGATTTAAAACTGGCAACCGGCGCATAGTAGGCACCCGCTAATTGATACGTGACCATTAATTACTATGTCATTTCCGTCGAGCTGTGTTGCGGCGCGCGCACGTGCTCCTGACAAGAGTCCACGGTCGATTTTCATGCAAGAGCGAGCGATACGAACGACGAGAACGAAAGAGAGAAAGGGGGAAGAATAAATAGATCCGATGACAGAGGCAAGAGAAAAGTAAGAGAGGAAGAGAAAGAGAAATAGTTGAATCTGGTAGGCTTCAAAGAGAATCAGAGAGAGAGAGAATCGAAAAGGGAGAAAGAGAGAGGAAAATCGAGAGAATCTGGAGAGAACGGAGGAAACGCGTCCTCACAATAATTGTACGCGTCAAGATTTATTCTTTTAATATCGTCCCGCTTTTAATTAAACCACTTCTTCTCGCCCTCGAGTTTCGCGCGATTTCTCTCTGTAGTTACTTCTCTTTCTATCTCCATGTTGTTTCTCTTTTCTGTCTTCTTTTTCTTTCTCTTCTATTCTATTCTTTTTTTGCATTTTCACTTTGCGGACCTTCTCCATGAGATTTCTTATACCTCGGTGATCCCGAGAACCGTCGCGAGTCACGAGGCGCATTCACTAATTTGTGAGTTCACTCGGCCGGAAACGAAAAGTCGGAGAGACGAACAACCCCTGGAGGCACCGAGCCAAGTACCAACTTCGTTTTGTGAATTCTTGGAAAAAAACACCGCTGCTATTATGCAGATAAACAAGGAGATTGACTGGTGGAAAGTTTCGACGACTGTAATTTGGACTTACAATTAGTATATGCGGTGGTTGTGGGTTGCGGCCTTTTTTGAGAGATCGTCTTTCGGGGATGTTTAGTCCGAACTGGGTGAATCGTTCTTTATCGGAAGTTGTTGGAACGAGAAAATTTAGATTCTTGCTTTAATTGCTGCAACGTGTTTTAACACTGTTTATCTATCTTCTCTATCTGTTTGTCTACCTATTAAATATAATAGATTTACCGGCATGAATTCTATTATATTTAAATATGTATCTTAAAGGAAGAAGAATTAAGACGTGAAAAAGATGATAGATTCGGTAATTTATGTTTTATACGATGGACGAAGAATATTTATTCTATGGCTCACTCATAAACCCGTAGAATTTTTGGAAAAAACTGTTTACCAGTCATTTTGACTAGCTTGGTAAATCTAGTGTTAATGTTGTCGTACGAATTGTAGAACTTTGGTATTGTTAAGATCGAGGATTTCTGACAATTTTTTCGGTGAAGATTCATTAAAAATTTTAATTGGCAAAGTACTCTCTGAAGAATTCAAATTAAAGGACTGTGAATTTTTTGATGGAACTAATCTTTCAAAAGATTTGTCACAGGAACACATAGGATACGTGGACCTATCAAAATCCTACAATGGGGTTCTGTTTTTGGAAGTCTATCAACTTTAACTTTCTATTCCAATTTTTTTATTTCAACTGAGAATTTACGAAAATGTTATTACACTTTTACACCTTCCTACGTATCCAAAAGTTATCTAAATTTTAATTTTCTCACTTAACCTATCAGACACCTACTCCCTACAAATTACTAAATCTTTGATTTGCAGTTCAATTTTACTTTCACAATTCTTAATTTACTATTTACATAGTCAAGCTGTTAATTACAAGCCATCTACCAATTAATCCACGATCTTCCTATTTTCAATTATACTTTCTTTAAACCACGGACATCCTCTCCTCCCGAATCTTGAACACATAGCAGTGTCCACTCATTGAAATGAAAATTAGAACGTTAATTAAACTCACCAGTAACGTGAGAAGCAAAACCGGAGGTAAGTCGTGTTTCAATAGTAGGATCTTAAGTGCATCCTACGAGGGTCATTTGAGGGTTCATTAGACAGCGTATACCCGAATTTACATCTGAATTTACTTGTTCCAGGAGTCGGCTAGCAAGATGCAAGGACCGGGTTCCAACGTTTACACTTGGAAGACGAAACGGGTGACGGTGTGTATGATTCTGTCGAGCGGCAAGGAGAAATGGCAGTTAATCCTTTAATCAAGCGACCGTCCATCTGCATACGAATGCAGAGGGTGGCTGTTCCAGACTTTAGAGTCGATGAGTGCTCAACTATGAGATATACGTCTTTGTACGTGCGAATTGCTTACACTTGTTGAATGCTACCGAGAGCCTGTCAAACTGGGTAGATTAATCGTTTGAAAAGGTCGTGAATTATTGGCAACGGCGTATACCGTGATTCCTTGGTGATTAAATTCGAAGGGAAGTAACTCCATCTTTGCGCCTGTTCGAAACTTGTTGCACGACTCGTATTCTCAGCTTTATGAAGAAGATACATGAATTTATAATGCGCTTACTTTTTAATGCTACATCCATTAAGTTAATCGATTCGTTACTCATTTTGTTGTAAATTAAATTATACATTAATTCCATTTATTTTATATCTGTCTTTGAAGATTCCTTGTATTAGTTTGTGTAAGTTTTCGGCTCTCTCTTTTTTCTCTTTCTCCAATATATTTAATCCACATACTTGTAATTATGTTTAATTAAAAAGTCTATACAATATGTTTATGATGAAGCAACGTCTCTTTGAAGGTAGCGATAGCTGTTTAATATGTACCAGCCTTGTAAACAATTAATATAATTTTATCATTGAAAAATTTACTTTAGATAAGGCGACAAATTTAGAGATTGGTGAAACATTCCTGATTATTGCAAACGAAACGGTTTCATTAGGATCTTAGAACTAAAAATATTCAAAGCTTAAAATGCTGAAAAAATTAATTCATGTCATCGTCTGTAAAGAAAATTCTCTTCTGTTAGTCGTTATTTGTGAGATCGACTTCAAATATTTGTGCACCGATAGAATCTGCAACGTGTATACAAAAACTGCCAACTTTTCAACGTACCAACAAGTAATCCCAAGCAAATGCAACTTTTTCACTTACGATAAATAGAGTTAATGACCCTGTCAATATTTTGAATTTTATTTGAGGTTTTCAAAAGAAAAGTTCTCCCTGTACGTAGAAACACGTGAAGTTTCCATTAATTTCAAATAGGTGCCAACATTCAATCAACAATTTCTTTAATATTATATTAGCAAAAAAAGAACCACGATTAAACAGTGCGTGTATTCTTAACTTTTCATTCAACGAACTACCAAGTCAGAAGCCACATACAGGTACATGCAAAGTTTACATTCATTTCCGGTAAGTGACATCCCTTAATTAAGTACCGAAATTAGATGTAAAACAATGTTGTATTTCTGCGGTAAGTTTACAATGCATAAGAAGATCCGAAGAGAAGAGAACGGAGCGAAAGAGACGGAAATAGGTAAATACCATGAGGAAAATCCGAAGTGATTAAATATTGATTCGTAACCAGTTCGTATTGCGTCCCTATAAGGGGCTTACGAGATTTCCTCCTTCATTTCATTTTCTGCATATCAGCGTAGGATTTTCGAGTGTATTTCCCGATTCCATCTGTTCTTTCGTTCCCGAGTGCCGAGAACAGATCGAATCAAAATCTCGTCTCCTCCTGAAACGGCGGTGATTCAAAATTAATTTTTTCCTCCTACACCTTCGTTCCCTGTCGTTTCTGAGGAAAATCGTCCTCCCATTTCCTTGTCCGTCCAGCATCGCCGTCCCTGCTTCCTGTTTGCTTTAGCGGATTTCGTCGTGGAATGACGTAAAAAGGGACGTTAAATACACCGTCTTCCGGGCACTTCCGGCGGATCGTAAATTTCTTTAGAAAACCAATCTTCTGTCTGCTTAGAGTCTGATGATTCTCGTTGAATTGCAATTTACGCTTCGATACCGAGAAAACACTTCGGTTGTCTCGTTAAAAATTAAAGAGCTCACGGAATGAAATAGTAATCAATATATATTATAAAAGAAAATGTACAATGCGCGTGCCGCTAAAACTCAGAAATGAGTCCCGGTACAATCAAGGGAGTTGTATGGTGTGGTAACCCTTTATCTCCCGTCCATGAAGAAGGTTCCCGTTTTTACCTGAAGGGCGTGCTTTTAAAGATATAAGGGCTAGAAGTTTCACCCTCTAGAAATTTCTAGAACAGTCTAGAACATTCTAGAGTATTCGAAAGGATTCTACAACATTACAGAACATTCTCCCTGAGTGAATCTAGGTACCTCAGCTAGTTTAGAATAATTTTGGGAATGTTTCTAACTGAATGCCGTTTTAATTTGATGATTGAACCAACTATAATTGAGGTTTATTTTATGCTTTGAAGGTTTATATTATCTGCTGCTCTGTTTTTTTGACGAACCAACTGATCATTATACGACTAATCACGGTAGCAGATGATTAAGAAAAATTTATTCGTCATGAACTTAGTAACTCTCAGTTAACCCTATTCCTTTTATGAATTGATAAATGTTTTTTTTAAACTTGCGACATAATATTTAAGTTTTTTATGCTTACAATAAGATTTTTTTACTTTACTTGTGCGTGAGGTTACTTGCTTACGAATATTTTTTTGCAAATGTAAGGGTACTGTAAAATTCTCTTCTACTGAGGATACTTAACACTTTAACGATCGGTATTTTTTTAACATCCTACCCACTTCTGACCGTCCGCTTGGGCGCAAATACTTCCCTAATACCGATATCTCTTCGAAAATTGCAAATTCTCGTCACTGAGTCCTTAGCACAGTAAACCACAATGATAAATAATAATTTATTAATTGCCGTTGAAACCGATTAATAACTTAAAAGTCCAAAAGCTTGGGTCCGAAAATTCAATTAATAAGATACCGGTCATCAAAGTCTTAATTACCACTAAAAGCTTAGGAAATCTCACAAAATTAATTCCTTCGTGCTAAAAATGTGAAAAGTACACAATCTCGAAGCTACACACAGTTATAAATTATTCTATCTGCTATATCCCCTTGTAGCCCCTTGTGACACTTCTGTAACAAACTAAAAAAGATCTTACAAAAGCCATACGGACCATATTTATTCCCTTTTAACTCATTGTATCATCACTGCTACATACCATACTATCGAAATAATACACCACCTTATGCAGAGATGCCGCTAAATAATATATTACTGCAAATTAGTTTCGATAGTTCGGTTTTTATTTATTTTAGAATTTATGATCTGGGTTACAAGGGGATATAAATAAATTCCAAAAGGTAAAAATGGAAATCTGCTTCAACAATTTTTCAATCTTACGCAGAGTCAGTTTCTTCGTATACGCCCTGTTATAATTATCGTGCTCCTGAGAACACATTGCATTTGTTGCATCCTAATATTTGTTTCTTATTTTAATATAACAGTTTGAAGGACCACTGTTCATCGCAAGTTCCGTCAAAACGAGTCGCTATAACTATTGTATTTTTCCTTTCGATACGATACCGTCGCATGCACGAAACTATAATGAGTTTTCTAGAGAACAGTCGGCCGCTTATAAACCGTTATTATTGTCGGCAGTTTATCATTGGTCTCAGGGGCTCACAAGTCGTTGCTTAAAACTGCATTATACGGTACTTCACGGTGGTCGTAAAGCGTTCCTGTCGTCTCGCGGAAGCATAGAATATTAAGCGCGAAGTAAACACGCGCTATGGTTAGACGAGTAATAAAGCGGTGATGCCATGAAAGTAGGCGGAAAATTTATTAACGTTTCCATCGTCTTTAAATACGTCCCGATAACTCTTCATCTCGGTGGCCATTCACTGGTTCATTGATTTCTCTGAAATCCTCGAGTTATTGTTAATCGCGAAATATTGCAAGGTAATTGCATATAAAAGAGAATTGATAATGAAGTTTAATATTGTAATGATATTGTAATAATATCATTACATCCGAAGTGATTCAAATTACTTCATTTCATTTTCTGTATATCAGGAGCAACATTTAAATATTGTAATAATGCAAATACAGTTCGATTTTGTAGTATACATTATTTGGCATTTGATTTATGAGTAAGGTAGTATTCAAAATTGTAATTCTGTGTCAGACACACTTTTTGTGTTTTATTGAAAATTAGTACATATCGAAATTATTTTATTATAAGCAATTTGTTATAAGGGTTGTTCTGAGTACGCAATTTGTCCTGGTTGAAAATATAAAGTGAGGAAACTTTGCAGCACAATTTTAACAATTTCATGACGTAAAAAGCAATAGAAGATAAATATTTTATGTGACTATTGTTTTTTAATTATTTTAGCATTAAACCTATCAAAATGACCAGCCGCCTTTGTTTTGAAAATCAGTTACATTGATAGAGGAGTCATGAAGTAAATATTCCACTTCTATTTTATCAAACCTGAATTAATTAATAAATTGTCTTTTTTACCTCTTGATTTCTCTTTTTCCAAAGTACTTATTTAATATATCTGTGTAGTGTTAAAATAATCTACCTTTTTCATATGCAACAAATACAAACTGTTTTTGAGTATAATGTTTTGAATCCAATTAAATATCTATTCACTCCTCTATTCAATAAACTAATTCAAACCAAAAACTTCAACTTCAATTAGCTGAAACTAAAAAAATTACCCTTTATTCCCTTTACGTCCTCGTTACCCTCAAAAATAAACGACGAAGGAGCATTTAATAGTTCAGAAACACACTTTCCTAATAAGTACCGTACGTTCCGAGCCAATTGGAGCAACTTCAGGAATTTAATAGCAACGAATTCGTTAAGCAAAGTTTTGCGATTCCATCGATTGTTAGAGCCCGTACGATATCCGTGACGCGGTAGGTTCAATCGTACCTCGACTTCGATTTCGTCCGAACAATTGAACTTTCTGGGCTGGCTCCTCGAATCGAAGGCAATCACAGGATGGTTGCTGTATCAACGCCATTATTGCCACGGAATATGATAAGCACGGTAGGTATCAGTTTGTAGGTAATGGTAATTACGCAGAGAGCCTCCGGGCAACGAGGGAGATGGCAACAATATCCCGCGCTCGGGGTGACGCAGAGCTATTAGCTTCGAATCTGATACCCATAATTATGTTCCTCTCAGATCTTACTGTGTCTCAACTTGACGATCATAATTGTCCTGAACGTGATGAATAAATTGTTCTAAGTACAACGTTTCATTAAGGATTCGAAGTTCTTGGGACAGGCAAGATATACAAGATTTTATTATTAATATGAAAAATTAAGCTTGAGGTATTCTTACGAAGAAATATACCGAACCCATACACACCGATTTCAGTGAAAATTATGTAGTATCGTAATTTTTTAGAAATAAGAGATAGCTTTTAGTTAGTGAGTGTGGATGGATTTTGTGTATTTGAGAGTGAATGTTTAGAATACGTGATTTGGAAGACGGCGAGTTCGAGGGTTAGAGTGAATGTTTAGTCTGTGGACAAGGAGAAAATGAGTGAGTGCAATAGAGAATGCAAGCTGTGAGAAAGACGAAGAATGCATGCTGTGAGAAAGAGTATCGAGGGTGGATGCGAGTGTGAATTTTTGGGAGAGTCAGTTGAGAGTCAGTTTGAGAGAGTCGAGACAGTTGAGACACAGAGTTTGTTGCGAGGAGAGATACAGTTATATATAAAGTTTAGTGGAGAGTTTTAGCAATTAGAGTTATTAGAGTTATTTTATTTCTTCTGAGTGTTTCTATTTTGTTATTTTGTTGTTTAGGCTATGATATTGTTAGTTAGTTTAACCCTTTTAGTGCCGACCGAAAAAATTGATTGAGTTTATGGCAAATGTAATTACGAATTAAAAGAATTAGCATTTGGCGGTACTTTAAGTAGAACACGCAATATAGAGCATAAACTGTGTATTTACAATTATCTGTCATAAAATAACTGATATCGTATTGGAAACTGAATATTAACCCTTCTATGCCCAGGGTTAGGACTACTGCTAACGACGATATATCGTCGTCCGGCACTAAAAGGGTTAAGGTGTGTATATAGTTGTTAGATAAATGTGTGTAGAATAAATATGTATAAATAGAGACAGAGGAGAGATTCTACAATTATATGGTATATTAGTTCGTTAAGCAATATTAGGGGGACCGGAAAGTAACGTCGTTTCTTCAGATATTTTTCTTAACAATCAATTAATTTTTATTGGTCCGACATTGAAAATGTGCAGACTAAATGGAACAAGGTTGTTGATAACGAAGGTGATGACATCATTCTTTAACCCATTCACTGCCAACTACGAGATATCTCGTGGTTGCACTACAACGTTCAATTAATAAGTTGGCAATAACAGCCAAACGTGTATAGCATTTTTGGAAGAAAAAAGTTCTTCGTATAATTACAAATGTTGAGATTATATTTTTGAATAATGAAATTAATGTTTTAAAAGCTTACTGTCGTCTTCTAAAATTGTATCACGTATGATATTATTTGCTTAGTTTGTCTGGCAGTGAATGGGTTAAAAACAAAAACTTCCTACAAATTTATTTGTTTTGATTTACTGTAAAAAACGACATAACTTTCTGGTCCCCCTAATATTTGACATGTATTTTTTTATATCGGCAATCATCCATATTGAAGAGGTGATAATAACTCGCAAATTTTGTGGTTGAAAATATTTTTTGCGAAATATCGAAGCGAACGACTTTCGGTCCTCTCAAGGGCTTATTCGAGGCGTAAAAGTCATATATTTTTTTTTCTATGTATCCGTCCGCGAAGATTCTCCTAACGTTGGGAGAGTCAGTCGCTGAAATTCAATTTTAACATTAATATCCACGAGAACGGTTTATTTGTGAACCATACCTGCTTTTAGGCATAACTATATAACCAGACGAATACAATGAGCTAATAAAAAAATATGACCTTAAGTTTTAAGGCGTTTGCTAATTTTGTGGTTCCTTTTGTTCAAATGCCCACAAATCCAAAGGTATGGAACAGTATCTGATAAATAATATTCATACCTCCTGTAGGGAGCGTTCGAAAATTAAACGTTACAAAATTATTATTAAATGTTAGAAAACAAAAAATTTCAAAAACACATATTCACTGATTTTGTCTATACTTTATACACATTTTACACGAAAGTAGAACGACATCTAGGACGTAGAATTAACAAAAACTTACGATATTGCATAAATAAAGAACTTTTCGCAATTATTATTTATATCGTTGGATTTGGTATTTCAAGCCGCACAATTTGAAAAAAAATGTTTGCCTGTGGCCTTTAATAGCGGAGATATTTCGAACAAAATCTAGGTTTTAGGATAATTATTATCCTTTCAATGTGGATAATGGCCGATGTAAAAAAATACGTGTCAAATATTTTTCCACAACGGCATTCCATATAATTTTCATCAAAATAGTCGCGTACGAGTTTGGTATGTTTTCTTTTTAGTACTTTTTTCTTATAATTTCTAGTATTTTCCTTCGATTAGAATGAAGTATTGTTCGCTTACTGTTCCTATATTGATGGGATATATAGACTACTTAATTTGTTAATATTGACTGTATAAAATAGATTATAAAGCTTTGCATGGATCGAAAGAATTTTATCGTAAGTGAATACACGAGTTTTTAATTCATAACATAATTTTGAATATCTCAAATTATCACAGTTTGAATTTATAAAGTACCATACATGTTTTGTCGTAAAATTATTTGAAATTTAATATATTCGTTAATTAAAATGGTATTTTCAACAAGCTGCAAAGCTTTATCGAGTAACCTATTTTTCAAAAATTCGTGAAAATTGGAGAGAAGAAATTTGGGTTACAAGAGAGTTACAACATCCCGAGTTTTCGTTTGCATCAATATTTTCATCATAATATATACATTCAGGAAGAACTTTTAACAAATAACGATGTGCATTCATTTACAACCAGGCATCATACATTATTCTTCACTATTGTTATTGAAAATTCTGTATCAGGAAAAATGTTTCTGAACATTTTTACTATTGAAGAACACATTTACCAAAAAAGTTTTTTTGAAACTGGTTTTTCATTGATGTCAATGTTTTCATCCTAATATTTACATTCAAAATAGTTTAAAAGGTAAAGAAAGCATCTTATGTACCCATAATCAAAGTCTGCTACAAGATTCCCCATACTATTATTGCAAAGTTAATGTTTTCTGTCACAAAGTATCTTGCTTGTTACATTAACACTAGAACTACCGGCGTCGAATTAACATATTTTAAAAAATTAAATAACTACTTTGAAAAAGGGAGAACCAAGCGGCGGAAAATTTGATCGATTGGGTGATTTACGTTTATTGATATAGACGTAGCATATTTATTCTAATGACTAGACTGCGGATTTTTATGCATTTATGACAAATTAAATGCGGCTAAAATATACAAAAAGGACATAATATAAAAATATATGTAAAATATCTAAAGTATGGTATTTGTTGTAATATTTATTGAGTGCAATAAATCCCTAGATAGGTTTTCCTGTCTCACCTGCATTTGTGAAACTCGAAATTTGCATAAACATCCGCAGTCTACTAATGACTCTTATATAAACTTGGAGAATTTTTTGAAAAAATTGTGTACCAGTCATTTTGACTGGTTTGGTAGTTCTAGTGTTAAATACAAACGTAGATCGAACTCGGTAGAAATTTGCTTACTATAGATAACCGATTAGATGGAGAGGCAAGTTTTCCGTATCGGTCCAATTACCGGGAGAATTGCAGCAGAAGCCGAATCTGCCACGTAAGAACATCTCCCCTCGGCGCGATCCATATATCTAATCTAGATTATTAATTAAATTTAGCGCATAAAGCTGTTTCGGGTGGCAAACTCGGAAATATATTACCTCGAATCACTGAATTAATGTACCCGCGAGTTGATTGCACGCAAATATTTTGTCCGTGGATCACCCTGTAAAGTCGAAAATAAAATGTTGTAAAGGGGTTGGAAGGGATGGAAGGTGTGATGGAAATTTATTGCGAAAGTCAGTGCAATAAATTTCGCTAAACTGACGTTATCTCTAAGATTCATTGTATTTCCTGTTAAAAGTTTCATAAATCGAGAAAGATCTAGGATTAAATTAACAACAGCATCATTTCTTAACGTTATAGAATTTACACCTTCTTAAATATCTTCAATCACGAAAATTATCCTCATTGTCAACATATCCTGAAACATTTTCCGTTAATCTCGTTACGTTTCAACAACTGAAAGATGGCCATGAAGCGATAGAGCCTCTAGTTTTCAATTGCCCATTCCCGCCATTTAATTTTTGTAATTTCCAAACCCAGCATTCTAAAAGAAAAGACTATGCGGAATATTTACTTACTTTAAGAAACTACGTTTGGGAAATTCAAAAATGAAATGACGGAAATAGGTATTTAAAAACACGAGATTCCGCCGCTCCCTAGCCATCATTCAGTTGTCGGACTATATAATAATTCCAGTGTTCACTTACTCTCTCTTTCTACTTTTTTCCGAGCCTTTGGAGAACCTGGAGAACGTGGAGAACTTCATAAATAACAACCAACCTCGTAAATTTCATGCAACGTCCGGAATGTCATAATCCGTGGTACAGTTACTATGCAGAACTTTCGTGGACGTCTCAGTAACGAGGGTGCATTGATAGGACATACCGATTCGTATCGTACACGATTGTGCATGTAACAAAATCCGTGTATGTACGGTAGAGGTATTCGCGACGTGTCGTGTGTACGCTTTAAAGCCTTTTTCAGAGGGAGCCTTTATGACGAGGCATTCGCAGCAATACAATCTCCGCCGGCGATTCAGAACATGGAAATATGTATTTACCTGTGCAGCCTGGTTTCACCGACTGGCGGAGTGAAAATGAACAGCAATGCCGACCGGTATTGCTAGCTCGACGTCTCATCCTTCGTCATCAGCGACAACTCTCGTGCCGGGTGTATTTATTTCGGTGTGCGAATGGATCGTTTGCTACGGAATATAGATTGCACGTTCGGGTTAAAAAATCGACGGGACACTGATTCGTTTAGACGAGTATATTCGGATTGCTTTTTTTTCGCAAATATGGAACACCAACGAGAAGGGATCGCCGCATTAGAGGAGCTGTCGCAATCAGTTGAGAGACAGGATGAACGATATTGGTAATTTGATGATTTTTATTGATGAACGATAATTTTATTTTGTTGACATTCTTTTCACTGATCAACTTTTTAATGTATTAGGTGTACAAATTAATTCTTGGCCCCCAGATTTCATCGACCACAAAACCTATTCAGATTAGAATTTTTCCAAATTTGAATAGTCATTCTAAAGCGCCATTTGTTAGCTTTAAAATAAGACATATCGCATGACTTTACTCCAGACATAACGTGAAAAATCATGTGTAGAAGCGATGTCGTTCGATAAGCAACATTTAAGGCACTGTCTTCTTTTCGCGTTTCAACTAAAAAAAAAGAAATCCTATATCGTGCAGCACTTGTAAAAAATGGTTTCAACAGTTTCGAATATTCTCCAGACTTAGCCCCTTCAAATAACCACCTATTTCGATCCCTACAACACCACCTAACTGATTCTCAATTCAAGTAAGTTGAACAGGTCTATAAATGCCTCAATGATTTCATTGATCTGGACCACTATCATTTTTCCGATCTGGAATCCGACAATTACCAGAGAGATGGCAAAAACGTATAGAAAATGAAGAAGATTATGTTTAATATTGAATTTATATCAACATTGATATAAGTAATTGTCGAAGTTAGTCAAAAAAGGCCGAGAATTAATTTGTACACCTAATAAGTATGTGGATGGATAAGTTGTTCAATGAAATGTGAGTGATTAAATATGTGTGTTAATAATATTGTTTTGAAATGAAGAAGGGTGAATGATTTGAAGTTTTTGTCCTGCTTTTGTATTTTTTAGTTTTAAGTATTGTGATCTTGGAGGATAGGATTTAGGTTTTAGTTGGATTTCGAATCGACAAAGTTATGATGTATGAAATGTTAATTTTGAAAAAGTCTCCAAAAGAGAATTTTTAATACGTTGACTATCATTGGGGATCACCGTTGATCGGCGTTGTTGAATTTAATAAAATTTCGTTTACATTTTAAACTGCAATATTTATTTAATTTGCACACATAAGGAATATTTAAATATTGGCGATAAGAAAATAAAGGTTTGACGAATATCTATCTATTTGTATATTTAATGTTTCTGCTTTATAACGATGAGAATTTGATAGAAAAATTTTCACTTTGTTAAAAAATGATGAAGTTAATGAAATATCGGTGGCGTTCAACGTGGTTAGGTTCAATACAATAATAACGAAGTTGACGCTTCAACTCCATGTTCACCATAATCTTGTTGATATTATTTCTGTAAATTATTTTGAGCAAGATATAAAGAGTTATAAAAGATATCGTAGAAGTGATGTTAAACAAACTACAAATTTATTTATCTCGTTCCTCTTTCCTTAATTTTAGTTGAGATTATAGCTGAATTAATTAGAACAAAATGATAAAGTTTCCCGGTGTTAAGGGTAGAATTAAAAAATAAGGGTGCAAATTAAAAGAGGAGATTGTACATCCGCGAAAGAGAGAGCGAGGAGAGGCAGCTCGACTGATCAAGGGAAACTAACTTTCAATTCAGAGAATTCGACGGAATGATCAAAAGCACGGGTCACCTGTAATTTGGCCGAGCAGGTAGAGTCATGGCGCTCTCGTCCTCCTCGTCAAGTTCGCAGAATTGACGACCTTAAAACGAATAAAAAAATCTCTCTATTTTTCCTCTAAACGACTGACAGACCAATTTACAGAATCAGTTTCGTTTCATTGGAATGGCACCGTTCGTTCTCCAATTCTTACCCATCGTTTCCTTTTGTTTTCAAATTTAATTTCATGCCTACTACGCGCATGAAAAGAAATTTAAATTCGTGTTTTTTATAGTTTTTGTAAATATTACGATTTAATGTGGTAAATCTCATCGAGTTTTAATGCTGAGTATCAAATCAACGTTAAGCAAATATTTATTGTTTATGGATAAAGTTGAAAAGCTAATCAAAGTTTGTAGAAGCAGATTATTGGACGTAACTTTCGTAAAATACTTAAACTTAGAAATTTTACTACTTTACACTGAAATATGATAATGTTTGCTTATAATTTGCGATCTATTAATAATGTTGGTAGTAGAAATATTTTTTGCGAAGAAGAAATTAAGCTATAGGGACTGAAAAAAGAGGTAACAATGCCTATTTTCATACACAGAGGGTAAGAAATAAATTATCTGCAAGTTGTATAAAAGAAGAACAAGCAGAAGAAAACAAGTGCTCATGTAAACAGCGAAATCACAGGATAATTGAAAAACGAATATACTTTGATTTTATTTGACTTTTCGAAAAAAAGTATTCTTCTGAATCTTTACGCCAAGAGAAGTTAGTAGAATCGTAAAAGGAAGTATAAATTCGGATTTCTTTTAATAATTCATTTTTCCTGGCTTTATAAAAGTTTATTGACACGAATTATTCTAGTACCTTTTACAAAAGAATGCAATTTTGAGCATGAAAGATTTTCCAACATTTCCACAGCGAACCTTCACTTTGTGAAAGGGTATAGCCGGTTAAGATGGTCAAATGTGCCCTTGAACCGAATTCAAATCGCGATGAGTCATTCGAAAGCTTATAAAAAAAGAATGATTTCTGCCAAGTTTCAACTTTGAATCTCGACCCGGGGGGTAGTAAAGGGTAAAAATAGAAAATCAGGTTTTTGCCGAATTTCTCCTATACCAGCGGATAAAAAATTTTGAAAAAATTCAGAGGCACTTCTGTTATCAGGGCACATATTAGAGAATTTTTTCAGATTTTTAAATTGAAAAAACAAGCTGTGAAAAATAAAAAACGCTAAAAAATGATGAAAAATGCCGATTGTGTATCGAAGCAGTCTTGGCACTATAATTATATTTTTACTGTAAGTACGTATCATTGTTACTATTGTCCTGAATTTTTTTCAGATTTTTCAATTTGGTGCGCCGCAGTTAAAAAAATTAAAAACCGATTTTTTCGTCGTTTTTTCCGTGTCAGAGTAACTTGTACGTCGAATTGCTTCATGAAATAGGTATTTTATGCGATCTTCTATGTTTATACGTACAGCAAAACATCACAGGAATTAAAGAAACTGAAAAAACCGAATCATTTGAAACTGTTATGCGCCTTACATTGTAAAGTATATACCGTATTTTCCAACGGCGTCGGTGGCGCAGCGGTAGAGTGTCGAGCTGCCGCTGCGAACTTTTTGAACGTAGGTTCGAGCCTCGAACTTCCAAGTCCCTTAGGCTAAGTTTTTTTTTTTTCGTTAATTACATATATTTCCTAACTTTACGACACAACGATCAATATTTACTTTCAAATGTTTTAAGAATATTTGAAAAACATATTAACCTGAAATATACGTAAATATGACTTTGGACTGCTTGTTATGCCGCCGTTTATCCTGTCAATTACGGCATTGTTTGAAATTGGTTGAAATTGGTTTTCAAATCTCTTACCTTTCATGCATTGAACCCGTGACAGAAATTCTAACATACATTTTGAATAAAAGAGAGAATAGAATTGTATGATCTAATTCGAATAGACGAAAAGGCTAAATAGTAGAAAAACAACAACACGATTTTTGTTGCCATCCATCCATAACTGTTAAAGGTAAGAGATTTGAAAACCAATTTCAAACAATGCCGTAATTGACAGAATAAACGGCGGCATAACAAGCAGTCCAAAGTCATATTTACGTATATTTCAGGTTAATATGTTTTTCAAATATTCTTAAAACATTTGAAAGTAAATATTGATCGGTGTGTCGTAAAGTTAGGAAATATAATGTAATTAACGAAAAAAAAAAAACTTAGCCTAAGGGACTTGGAAGTTCGAGGCTCGAACCTACGTTCAAAAAGTTCGCAGCGGCAGCTCGACACTCTACCGCTGCGCCACCGACGCCGTTGGAAAATACGGTATATACTTTACAATGTAAGGCGCATAACAGTTTCAAATGATTCGGTTTTTTCAGTTTCTTTAATTCCTGTGATGTTTTGCTGTACGTATAAACATAGAAGATCGCATAAAATACCTATTTCATGAAGCAATTCGACGTATAAGTTACTCTGACACGGAAAAAAACGACGAAAAAATCGGGTTTTAATTTTTTTAACTGCGGCGCACCAAATTGAAAAATCTGAAAAAAATTCAGGACAATAGTAACAATGATACGTACTTACAGTAAAAATATAATTATAGTGCCAAGACTGCTTCGATACACAATCGGCATTTTTCATCATTTTTTAGCGTTTTTTATTTTTCACAGCTTGTTTTTTCAATTTAAAAATCTGAAAAAATTCTCTAATATGTGCCCTGATAACAGAAGTGCCTCTAAATTTTTTCAAAATTTTTTATCCGCTGGTATAGGAGAAATTCGGCAAAAACCTGATTTTCTATTTTTACCCTTTACTACCCCCCGGGTCGAGATTCAAAGTTGAAACTTGGCAGAAATCATTCTTTTTTTATAAGCTTTCGAATGACTCATCGCGATTTGAATTCGGTTCAAGGGCACATTTGACCATCTTAACCGGCTATACCCTTTAATTAAATTTATTTCCTACCTATAGTATTAACGTCATAAAGTCAGAGGGGAGATTCAAAGCGATGCACAATTCGGTATCATTTAAAAGGAACTCTCCTGATCACGATATCATTGTTTTCAACGAAATTTTGTAGACATTGCATTTAATCAACATAAAAGACACTCCTTTATCCATATTCTACTTAACGTCTTCTTTTCAAAGTATTCAAGGTATAACGCAACAAAAATTCACCCATACAATAAGTGCAACACTAAATTAAAATCCAAACACTTACCATCTACAACAAAAGAACCTAAAAATTGTTTCTCGAAATCTCCAAAGTTTAATCAAATCATCAAAGTCATAATTGAATAAATTTTCTTTCTCCTCTTCTCTCTATCCTCCCTTTACACTAGATTTACGGAGTCAATTTCACTCATTCAAAATTTGATTACTACATATAAAATATATCGGTTGGTTCATTTTTTAATAATAAATCTTTCATTTCCATTAATTTGGAACTATTTTCTTTGCAAAAAATTTTAATTTTCTTGTATGATACGAATTGGCTCGCTTCAGAAAAAATAGGTAAATCAATACCCGTAAATCTAGTGTTAAATTACTTTAAAATGCTAACAAATGACACATTTAATCTCATCTCCAATTATCAACAGTCTCACAAATCCTCCACAATATCGAACATTCTATAATACACAATCTTCCCGTGTCTCTGCCAACACTTCTCCATCTTAACCATTCCAGTCAAACAATACCCCGCATTCTCCCTATTATCCTCCATTAAACCCATACTCTCCCGCCGCGTCAAATTGTAATCCCTAACGATAAAAATCTAAAAGGCGATAAATTCAATTCACCTTTACAGCATCGCAACATTCCTACCTACCGTCCGATGTACCTTCACCCCACTCCCGCCGTTTTCTCCGTCCTTTCGCCTTCGAGAGGGCATAGGAACGACACAGAGGGTGGCTATTACAATTAGTGGACATTATGGTAGGACCGACAGGGTGCAGTACTGCACCAACACGAATGAACCTACCGACGGATCCGTAGAGTCTATCATTGCATGGAACGTAGTCCACGGCACTAGCGGACCGTTCGGTCCTCTCGCCCCTTTAACCCCTTCAACCCCTTCGCAACCGAAATACTATCCCCCTCCGACCGGTTTCACCGCTTCCACCGGGCCGTTCTCTACTCCCTGCTCCTCTATCCTCCCTCTCTACCGCCTCTCCACCCTCATCGTAATTACAAGCATTCATTTCACACTAAAAGCCGCTGGCGCTATCCTGGTCTGACCGTTCGAAACGAGCCCCGCGCGAGTCGCATTTTCGCTCCGGATTGCTACTCGTCCGCTACTGCCATCCTTTTCTATGGTTCCCTTCTCTCTCCCTGTGTGTGTTACTCTTCCTCGTTCCTCGTTCCACGACCATGGCGTTCAACCCTTTTCCAAATTTGCGCGATTACAGGCTGCCCGGGTGGCCGGGACCGATAGTTCGATCGTCCGCGACCCGCTGCGACGTTTTCGCACGAAAAAATGTTCGTTACGTCGTTGCCGTTTTTACTTTACGTACTACAGAGAACGGTGAAAAATGTTGTCGGGTTAATTTGACTTGTTATCGGTACTGAGGGTGGTTATTGGAAGATTTTAGGAGGGTGTTGTTCTTTTGGTGGGAATGACAGAGATTTGTGATTTTGCTATGAGAATTTGGGGTTGGTTTGACTGGTGGAGATGGTTCTTTTTTTATTTTACTTTAACTACAAGGATTTATTATGTGCTGGAATTAAAGTAGTAGGTGGATTCGATAATGAGTCGATAATTTTATATTTTATTATAATAGTTGCTAAAAGTGACGAGGTTTTCAATTTGTGGTTGATAATTGAAAATCGAAGCTGCTATATAACTTCATATTCATTATTTTTGGACTTTTCAACTTTAGTTCTTATGGTTGTTTTTCTAGGAATTAGAGATTCAAGTAGACTCCAATCATTCAGGCTATGATATGCATATCGCGTAAGAAAAATGTTCAAATATAATGGGGATTTTAAGGATCCATCAGTACCTGAGAACCCGAGCCTTTAATTTCAATCTCGCCATAGCTAACGGAAGGAGACGTCGGAAAGAGATTCTTAATTGCCATCTTTAAGAATGCTGAAGGTCTTAATACAATGAATTTCATCGAAAGAACGAAGAATCAGTTCATTCCTTGCCAATATTTGGAATCCAAACCAAGAATTTAAGCTCGTTCGAACTAACAAAAACTCTGCGTTCGTTCATGGTTATGCTGTATGTATACTGTCACGGATAAACATTCCCGTCTACCTGTATGAGTCAATACATGTGCACATAGACGACAGAAAAAGAGTGATGCTGAAGAAACAAGAGGGAAAATGAGGAAAACAGTTTGGACAGTAGAGGGTGAAATAGAGAGATAGATAGAGACAGGAAAAAAGAGCTAGAGAAAGAAATAAAAAAGCTAGAGAGAGAAGGAGAGATATAAAGAAAAAAAAAGAGAGAAACAGAGAGAGTGAGAGAGAGAGAGAGAGAAAACGGGGGAGAATACCAGAGAACGCAGTACCGTGGAACTCGGAACTTTTTTATTCTCTGAATATCGGACCCAATCAGACACCCTCGGCTCTCTGCGCGCGCGAATATAAATGCCCTCCATCTCGTCTATATAATCATGGGAGTGTGAAATTAACCAGCCAATCCTGCAGCCAACCGCAAAGCCCGCACACACCGCACGGTCTCAGCCGACGGCGAACCCCGATTGGCTCTTCCAGAATTTTTGCGGTGTCCGAATTTAAATTTGCCGAGGTGAAGGGTGGCCCGTTGGTGTTCTTCCGCCCGAGAAGGTTTCGGCGTGCGTCAGTGAAAAACGATAAACCTTACCAATGGCTACATATGCATCGATATGCCGCCAGACCAGTGTGCGGGCAGATTTTTACCTATGGTTCATTGTATGCACTTATCATGTTCAGTTAAAGAACAGACTGTGCTTGAATATTAGATCTTGGATGGGATAACATAGCATTTGAACGGGGAGGCGATGTACGAGGGTATTCATTATTGAATAGGATGAAGAAATGGGAAATGATAAGTGAAAAATAATGATATTTAACGATTAAGGCATGGTAGGTACTTTTCTGTGGTATATATTGTTTTATGATAACTTTGTTTGTCCTATATAAGGATGTTGGGGTATTAACCCTTATGTCGACCGTCAACGCCAACTTATACTCGTCATATTTTGACTTGCAAGTATTTAAATGTTCAACCCTAAATGTTTGAATTACGTGTAAATAATAATATTAAAGTCATTGAAAACAATCGGTATTCATTTCAGAAGTAATATAATTTTGTTGAAATATTTATATTATTAATTATAATTGATTAATGTATGGAAGTTTTTCAAACAGTCATTGGGATGCAAACCGGGTTTGCACTGTTCACTGGTCTCACAGTAGAAAACTGTGTGCTTTTTTACCGTATTACTTCCTTTTGGCTAGTTAACAGCTCTATCATTATAAATGCGACATAATTGAAAAATAGATAGATTTATAATAAAACAGGTTGTGATCTGACTTTCTTTACTGATCGCTTGTAACTGACTGAGAAGTACTATTTTTTATCTATCAATGATTATTGATAACGACCCGAACAATATCCGAAGTAAAAAATACACTTGGAGTAGCACGCTTCAAATCAGGGGTGCCTGACAAGCACACACGGAGTAGAACGCAGCACATCGGTAGTGCTTGAGAGGAACACTTGGAGCGATAAAGGTTAAAACAGTTTTATGTCATTAGAATTCAATAGTTAGTTATTTTGTAAAATCTTAGTGACGTGAATTATTCTTATTTTGTTTATTTTAGTAATGATTGTTGATTAATATTCCATTCAATAGCTGATGTGCTCATCTATAAATTATACCATGTGCTACAGCATAATTTTTAGATAGTAAAAATTTGGAGCAGTGTTCACATTTTGGAATAGTGGAAAATGTCGAAGTAAAAACCTGCGGTTTCATCTTCATTTTATGCATTCATTCTTTGATTTCTACTTGTAAATTACCATCAGGACCTTGTGAAAATACCCTACCAACGATCCGTTATTGAAACCGACCGTACGTACTATTCATTTGATCGTTTTCCTTCTCTGTCAGCATGATAGGTCAACCTGATCGTGGTAACTTTAACAATTTTCCATTCGGGCTTCAGTTCCCGGATTTATTAACGGTAGAACAAAATCTGCCGTTCGCTGCTTTCAATTACATTTGCATAGGATTTGAATATTTTCGTTATGCGTTTGCACCTTTTCCCCCGTTTCTGCGTGGCTACGGGATTTTTCCAAAAATTGTACACACACCGTGGAAAAAGGATCGTGCTTTCAGGTACAGACAGAGCAAGAGACATCCCAAAGAGAAAGTACGATAGTAACCAGGAGTAAGAGCAACCGCGAAAGAGGAGATTCGCTAAAGAGAGAAGGAGATAGACAGACAGAGAGAAAGCGAGAGTAAGAGAGAAACAGAGACAGAAGAGAAAGGGAGAGGATGCGCAACAAAGGGACAACGCGGAAATCGGGTTTGCGTGGCACGAGAGTGCCGTTGCACAATGGCAGGATTAAACGAAACTGCCGCGCGGGGGGTAGTTTCTGTTTATCGCATCATATAAATACGGAATTAATTAAAACTGCGGAGTTAATTGAATTTTTATAACCTTTTGTAGGGACGCCTCTGGTCCAACGTCGCCACCGCCACGGTAGGCGCACTGCGTTAACTGGGTAGTTACCGAGCCTCGACGCCCCCCATTCCGGTAAGTGTAATAGCGTCACGGAAATATTACCCTTTTGTAGAGAGAGGTACGCGCCGTGTGCCCTACCCTCGTCTCCTCTACTGCACACCCACGCCCTCTCCTCTGATAAAACCGCCCGGAGGTATTTACGACGACGATGCACAATCTGCTCGCGAATAAACGGCCGTTGTGTACTTTTAACGAGGTAACCGAGCCGCGCCACTGCTCTTATGGGGGTTTAGAGGGGCGGGAGGGGGTTGCTGCTGCACCCAGACTCGAGCTATCATTATCGCCGTAGAGCGGGGTATGCGATTTTTTAAATTATTATTTTTTTTTACCACGATTATCGATTTAACTTTGGAGAGTTATGTCTCGTGAGAAACATGCTCGAAAGAGTGGGGTTTAATTACTGGGGTACCAATTCCATGCAGCGTTGCTCGAGATTTGTTACGTGACGTTTAAAACTTGTGGTCTGATGGAGTTATTGTTACAATTTGAATTATGGTGGGATAAGTTGTTGAGGTTTAAATGAATGGGCAGGTGCGTGGTGAGTTTGATGAGATTGTTGTAGAATTATATGCGAGGAAGTGAAGTTTTTTGGTGAATTGTTAAGGAATTTGTTCTTTGGTGATTTTAAAAGATACTTGTTTTTGAGATGGTGCAGGTTTCGTTTGTAGGGAAAGTAATAGATGAGGAAATAAAAAAAGATAAGGGTCAGAATCTTTGGTTCAATAGAAGATCAAGCATTGGGATTCTTGTGTTTATTGTAATGGTTACGACAACGTCAGTGCACCCTCAGCAAGGAGGTCACGGAAAACACAAAGTTCTCTCAAAACATATATTTGTCTTGAATCATTTTTAGTTATCAAACTTATCTTATTGTTAGTTATTTCTCAAGAACACAGCATCACGAAGCGCCCTAATCAGTTCCACTAACCGTCAAGAACATAATAAACATAAGCAAAATTCGAACCACATGAAAGTATTAAAAAAGCACCTTCCACGATAAATATATGTACAAAATAATCGATACTTCATAACCCCCCATTTCGTGACAGATCCGTCTTAAAAGACACTCCATAATATCAGAATTCGGCGTTGGCAATTCGGAAAGAAGAGCGTGACGGAGAACACCAGATATACCTGTTGCCCCGGGGTCGAATTCCGGATGAGTATTCGGGGGTTTTGACAAAATGTCTTCCCCTTCGATGAAATCACCGATAAGAAGAGAAGTAAAAAAAAAAAGGAAACGAGAAGAAGCGAGAGACGAAGCGCGTTTTTCCAGGGTGCCTCATAAGTAAACCTCATAAGTAATCTCGCCGGCGGCGCGTCTTCGATTTGAATTACCCTTCTGTTATTTCTTGCCCGTCGCCGGGCGTTATCAGAAATCCGCTCGCTCGTCGGATTAGCATGTCTGAGGTAGCGACCATCAATTTCAATATCCACTCGATAAATATTCCTTTGGAACCCGACTTCTTTCCTCTACTTACCCCGCACCGATCACCCATCCGCCAACCGTACTTCTTCCCCTTCGGCCACCCCCACGTCTGGAGATCCGTAAGATTCGATGGAGCAACGAGCGAGACGTACGACCCGATAGACGGGTCGCAGACTGGCTTTAGATAATATCCTCCCTCTCCTCTCCCTTTCTCAATCTCTATACTGTAACTCTGCAACGATATTTTGCCTCGAAAGTTCTCCCGTGCAGGCACATAACGCGTATATAGAGTGATTTCCTTGAGAGCGGCTCGCGATGGGGGATGGAGAGAGCGATACGCTCTTTTCTTGGATTTAATGGAGATTGTAATAGTATTGTAATAGTGACATTAGTTTTCCGTCCGTTGAGACGTAGATGTGTTTTAGTACTATTATATTTATAGAGATGTTAGTGCATTATCTTAGCTTTTTATGCAGTGCGTGGTAACAATATTTTAATAGTTTCTTTTTTATTGTATATATTAACACTTTATTGACCGGTAGCCGATTAATAGGCTTTTCAGGTCCAACGCTTTTGGAGTTTTAACTAATTAATCAGTTACCATAGCGATTAATAAATTATTGTTTATCATTGCGGTTAACTGTGCCAAGGATTCTGTGATGAGAATTTATAATTTTCGAAGAGATATCGGTAGCAGGAAAGTATTTGCGGCTAAGTGACCGGTCAGAAGTGAGTAGGATGTAAAAAAAATACCGGTCGATAAAATGTTAAGATGGAGTTGTATTTTACAAACTCTATTGTACCTACTTCTCTTATTTTATATAATGTTTTACATGTTGGCACTTTTGATTGTTGATGCTAGAACTATCAGCTTTAAATCTATTATATTTCAATATATTAAATACTATAGGGATTGTTTTTAGCGGTGCTTTAACCCTTTAGCCTACAACTACTTGTGGGACTCGTAGCGAGGAAAATGGTATAGGAAATTTTGAAGTCCTTCAAAATCTATTAAATTGATAATATCAGACGGTCACAAAACGGTCTCATTATTTTTATACTATTAATATTATATTCATTTACACGAAATATCAGAAAACAGTGAAAACTTTTGATTTCAGGAATTAATTTTGACTCTTAGCGCGCCCTGTCAGAAAAATAAAGCGTAGGTCAAGGGGTGAATAAGTCGTGTAAGTGCGTTTATATTGTATAAATGAGTGTGCGAAAGAGATATCAAGATGCAAAGGGACGCCGATCAGGCACAGTTATATATTAGGTAGAGTACTGTAAGAGCAGATGTAAGACGATTTTTAAGGCGGGTGTTTTAAGACGTGAATTTTTAAGACGTAGTCATAGTTTTATTTGTAGTTTCTCGATTATTACTTTATTAAATATAGTTCCCAAATAGTTTAAAGTGTTTGAAACCTCTTTTACATTTCCCCACGACGTGTTTCCGAAGAAATCCTATAATACGTACACTGGAAAAAGAGAAATCAAGAGGTGCGAAAGATGATCGATTCAATAATCTGTATTTTATCAGATCAGCGTAGAATATTTATTCTATGACTGTCCGATAAACTTGGAGAACTTTTGGAAAAAATTGGGACTGAGTCATTTTGACTTGCTTGGCAGTTCTGGTGTTAATGAGTTTTGTACTTGCTCATGCATATATTTAAATGAGGAACAAATCAATGATACTAAACAATTTAATGGTACCTGTAGAATTACTGGAATATGCATGAAATTCCATTTCTGTAGGGCGATGCAATTGGATTGTTAAATATATTCAACATCGTTGTAGGAATATTATTTAATAAAACAATTATAATATGATGTAGCGAAGTATGTTTAAGAAGATAGTTAAATACTCCAGGTCCAGAGTATAATGTAACACACTGAAATAAATTTCTATTATTTCCAACAAGGAGATTAAAATCTCGTTAAACTTCATTCCTGACACAAGACCATAAAGATGAGTAACAACTAAAAATCGCAATAACTAATGTAAGTGCGATGCCATGTTCTCGTTTATCATTTTCCACCGTCTTTGATCTTGAAAACGTTTCCATAACAAGCTTTCATGTTTCACTGTAACTGACTTTAAATAAGTGCTGCTTTGCCTTCAAGGTAAACATTGTCAAAGCACATTATTTTCTATCAAACGGAGAAACATGTTCCAAATTGTCACCATCGAGGAAACGTTTATTCAAAACACTTGCAATTTTGACAATTCACCTAACAAAATCAATTCTTTCTCATTCTGAATATTTCCTCAAAAGTGTTCTCCTCTATCCACAGAATAATGAGAAATCTCATATTAAACCCTTTGCCGTATAATAACGAGTGACACTTGTGATGAGATAAATTGGAAAGAAAATTTTCAAATTTTGCAAAATCTGTCAAATTAATAATATCAGTGAAATGCGACACGATAGAACTATTTCCGAACGAAACTTCTAGAATTATGGCAGCCATAAAAAATACACGAGTGTTTTTCAAACAGCGTAAAGTCAATTAAAATCGTTATTTTTGCTTGCAAAAATTCCTATAGACTACAAAAGTATCAATATACATGAGGTAAAAATTCCAAGATTGCACATTTTAATGGTTCGTCAAAAAAAATTCCGAAAAGAAGCGACAAAAAATAGCTGTCACATGGGATGAACCCCTTAACACTAGATTTACGGATGCTGATATACCTATTTTTTTTAAGTGAGCCAATTTGACTCATACAAGAAAATTGAAGTTCTTTGCAAAGAAAATAGTTTAAAATCAATTTCATTGAAAGATTTATTATTAAAAAATTGACCAACCAATATGTCATATATATAGTAATCAAATTTTGAATGAGCCAAATTGGCTCCGTAAATCTAGTGTTAATAGTACATGAAACAATACCAGAATGAATTATCACAGATGAATTTCTATTTTACCAATTTACCGCTGAATTAATGCGGTGGAAATCACAAAAGAAATCGTACGGCAAGGGGTTAATATTCCTATACCAAAACTATCATTATTCTTAATTCCTGAATTAAAATTCTTTTCTACAACGTTTCAATTACAGAAATGGCCCAAAGTTAATATTAAATTCGTAAAAATAACGAACGAAAGACACGAAACGTTATATGGAGAGTTTTTTTTCGTACAGCAGAGATATCCGAGAGACATCTTCAAAACTCGCGAAAGTAAGCAAAGCGTCGCATCAAATTTTTACTTCGTTACTCCTTGATATTCTCCTCTTCACGGCGTATACCTTTCTCGGTCTGGTTCTTTTTGGTCAAGTGCCGTACTGTTTTACCTTTCCTCGCAGTAACTTTCCCGAGCATGAGCATAAGTAATGAAGAAACGTTGAAGACTTTTGCCCGGGAACTAAAACTGTACTTTGACGAAAGAGGAAGGAGAGTGGTAGGACTTAGACGGAAAAGAAGAAACCGGGAGAACCAGAAATGGGAGGAGGGGGGGGGAAAAAGAGAGATCGTGAGTCTACGGTAATATTAATAAGTAGAAGGAAAAGTTGGTTTGATCAGCCAACCCGGACGAGTCCGGCACTAGACCACATCACAGAGGAACTCGAAACGCCGAAGCTATTAGCATAATTACAATACTTCCGTCTGGCCGATCCAACTTTCTGCTTATTTTAAGCTACAGCCTGGATATTTCTCTCTCCTGATGGGATTGCGGGCGAATCCATTACGCTGATGCACCGTTAAAGGGCCAAATCATCGGGATGAACGTTCTGTCAAAGCTGTCATTGACTCTCGGCTTCTCGCGCTGGGTGTAACCGGATGCACATTTTAGCTTCGTGAGATAGTGAGAGGTATAAACTCGGAGAAACAATTTCAATGCTGGCCGTTCGGCTCTTTGGAAAATAGTTGGGCGTTTCTAATGACTCTGCCTTTCGTTTACGGCTAAAACCGATCATTTCCGTTTTCTCACTATGAATAAGGAAATGGTTGCGATAATCTGCAAAATTTGATTTGTATGATACAAAAAAAGGGTAAACAAAAACTGTGTTTTAAGATGTTTGGAAATTTGGAAGAATAAAAAACGTACAATTGCTATGAGTGAAAAATTCTACATTTTTATTTTTATTCTCTACCTCATAATATATGCATATGTCCCAGTAAAATTAAAATTTGCACAGTTCAATACATTCTATGTAGAAATGTGAGTGACAAATGTTTTAACACGTACTGCTACATAGTTTTTGTGTAACAGAAGATCAATCGCAGCTTCTTCGTCGGATGTAACGATCTTTTCACAATTTAATATACTACTAAACTTACGAAGCCGGTTAAAATTGCCGGCTTCCATTTTCTTCAAAAATTATTTCATTTTACCATTTCTACCTTATAAAATCTAAATTAGTTAATCAATCAATATTTTAATCTCTTGGTTTCTTTTTTTCCAGAATATTTATTCCGTATATTTAAATTTTAGTAGATATAACGTCGATGGTTTTAATGTTAACAATTCACGCTTAAACTAACTCAAGGTTTTGCTTAATTTTCCTGGAATTCCCTCTATTTCCAAATGGTCAACATTCAACCCTTCGAACCACGATGTCATCGTTCACTAGATCCGAGTTCATTGCTCAATACTTTACTGTATCGACTCTTAATAAGAAAGAAAGTACCGTGTACATTAGTGCACACCATGCCATCTATTACGCATGATAAAGTGCCTTTTGGGACCGTAAGGGTGCCAAGCTGAATCAGCTGTACTCACCGACGCGAAACACCCTTCGCAGCTCCTAGCTCGTTTGTACCCTTGCCGGGAATAAATCTGATTCGCGACGGGGTATGTTAGTCACTACCGTTTCGACTTAATAAAAGCGCAGATATATTTCGTGTCGAACCTTGAGAAATTTTTGTCATTTGATTTATAACGTAACGCTTATCCGAGCACAAGTTCTCTGCATAGTTCTAATTGTAAGATAGGTCTTCATAGATGCACGTGAATTCTACGTCATATTTAATTGGTAGAAATCTATAATTCTCAGAATGTTTGTTAATATTAGATCTACGAGTGTTCAAACTGTTGTTCTTTTGTATAATAAACAAGTATTTGGAAAAAGAGAGAGGTCAAGCGGCAATGAAAATAATCGATTAAGTAATTCGTATATTATAGGATACACATTATACTATTAGGTTGATGCAAAAATAATTGCGGTTTCCATTATTAAAAGTTTGAAATATTGATTTGAAGTTAGTTTTCTTGTTACTAAATATCAACATATAGTACCGCTGCAATCTCTCCAGACGATTTACATGGATCTTCTTCGACAATGGCCCTTAATTTGACATTGTCGATTACAGAAGGACGTCCGCGGCCCTCTTCGTCTCCAAGCGTTTTGTCGTTTTTACGAAATTTGTGAAACCAATGTTGAGGCTGTACACTCATTGTCAGTCACAGTTCCCTGGCCAAATGCTTTATTAATACTAGGAGCATTTTCCGCAGCTTTAGATCCCAAATTGTACTCGTACAATAATATCGCTCGAATTTGCTTCTTTTCTACTCTTATTTTTCTGACCTAATATAGCCACGTGTGAAAAATCAAAAATAAATGATAAACATATATCGAAAGAGCCAATTTCACGCTTTCAAATGGTATGCTATATATATTTAGTTACAAGAAAAATAACTTCAAATCAATATTTAAAACTTTTAATAATGGAAACCGCAATTATTTTTGCACCAACCTAATATATGCATATTACTCTGCTGTTTCTCTAATTTGATAATTATTTAAAAGAGAGTAATAACTCGTAGATTTGACGGACTCTGTGGATCTTGTGTTAAAAGCGGAAAAAATAAGAATCCACATTAGATGGCCCATTTTCTTTTGTAAATAATACAGCTAAAATCCTCTGATTTCAGAAGATTTTTTTGAAACTGAGGAAAAGGAGGGAAGATAATCACCGTGTACTT
Organism: Cerceris rybyensis; assembly: GCA_910591515.1. Lineage (NCBI taxonomy): Eukaryota > Metazoa > Arthropoda > Insecta > Hymenoptera > Crabronidae > Cerceris > Cerceris rybyensis. Next base: position 36,350,339 of record OU342789.1, read on the forward strand.
GCCCCGGTCATATTTAAAAAAATTAAAAAATCGCGTGACAAAGTATGTTATAGTGATTTTTTTGTATCGCTATGTCGTAATGGAGGATCGACGGTGTCAGTGCGGAATGAACGATAGTCCTGATCCTGCCAGCGTTATCAATGTATCTGCCGTAGTATACTCGCGATATAATAGAAATCGTAACCCCTCACGTAAGATTAATCGTTCGTTCAATCCGATCAAATTGCCGACGGGACGTGAAATTCAACGCTGGGATTCCCTACTTCTGCTGCCGATGGCTACAAATAAAGTTTCGTCTTTGCATTTTCGCTGGGTGCCTAGGAATACCTAAATATACATATATGTATGCACTCAGATTTACCATATGGTAGAATGCAGTCTTATTTGTGCATTCTACGAATGTAGAAATCTCGCGAATCTGAAATCATTGATTTTAAAATCTTCTAAAATTGTACAATGATAGAAGATATGAATATATGATCTGACCTTTTCCCTAAACTTACTTTTCTTAGGATATCGCGTAGAGTTTGATAGATTAGAGAGAACCATCATGAATAGATAATTTGAATTTAAAAAATTCTTCCTTTGAAGTGACAGGAAAAATTTCGATTTTTTCCGGTACTTCTTGAAGTATAATAGATGTATAATAGATATCTATATAAAAGATATTTAAAAAAAAATTTTCTGTCAAACTTTCAAAAAGAAAATATGAAAATTATTTGTCTGTATTTTTATACTAGCAATAAGAGTTACGGATTTAGGTGCTTTTTATTACCTACTTCGAAATGATGATAGACTTATGACTAGACTGCGGATGTTTATGCAAATTTCGAGTTTCACAAATGCAGGTGAGACAGGAAAACCGATCTAGGGATTTATTGCACTTAATAAATATTACAACAAATACCATACTTTGGATATTTTAGATATATTTTTATATTATGTTCTTTTTGTATATTTCAGCCGTATTTAATTTGTCATAAATGCATAAAAATCCGCAGTCTACTTATGACGTAAAAGTATTCCATTATAAATTTCTATTTCTCCAGTTTCATGTTGCACATCACGAAAAAGACATATGGACCACTTTAATGTTAAGGGCATTGTACCAATGACTTCCAGAAATACAATTGCAAGACGATTTAATTTGGCGAAATGGCCACAACAGTATAAGTCGAAAATATACAAAAGCAGAAAAATGCAGTGCCCAAAAATTACTTATTACCTGCTTGCCTGCCACAAACTTTTTATATCAGCATTTTCCAAACCAAAAGGTGCGCCTCTCCCGTAAGGCCCTGATAAATTCAAAGAGACACGAAAAAGGTTAATGAAAATTTAATGTCTACAGTATAGCATTTTATTTAAATAATTTGAAAAAGTATGAAATGGACGGGGGAGACAAGATTATATTTTAAAAGGGTAGTACAGTAACAAGAAGCTTGAAGACTATTGCTTCATACAATGTCCTAGTAAGAAAATAAATTCACAGTCACTCCACAATAGGTAGTACTCCTGAAACAGAAGAAAATCTATTTTAGATTATCTCCATTTGTCATCAAGCTAATAAGTATAAATTAAAAAAAAAAAAGGCTATTCGCTTATTCGCGACTCCTAATGAAGAAGCACATCGAATAAAGTACACGATATAAAAAGTTCAAGATCAAGAAAAAAAAGAACCACTGCGCTCAAACCTGTGATCGGCTCCATAGTAACAGCATTTGCTGACCGATCCCGAAAGAGAGCCGTTGGATGGCGGAGGGAAATGGATTAAACGAAGGGGGTTGCCGAACGGGTGGAAGTGAAAGGTACAGCGAACTGCGGTGCCAGTGACAGAGTTACGTTGTCGCGTGTAACGAAGTAGATTAGTTAGTGTGACAGAGGACTGTAATTTCCTAGGCAAATGACACAGATCGTGTAACGAACGCAATATACCTCCGCCACAGGTGACGCGTGTACCTGGCTTTCCATGGTATTCCGAAAAAGAATGTTCAATTATTCTTCCTCTTTTTTTGACCAGTATCTGCTTATATTTAATCATCATTTGCAGTTGATAATTTCGATAACGTAAACTTGGTGAAAATTATTATCACTTGTCGTCGAAGTAGATTTAGATTCTGCGGATGCAGTCCACGAACCGCTGATCTAATAGCTGTATTGATTTTTGATAATACCATGGTTTCCGGTTATATGTACAGAAAGCAATTGGTAACGGCGTTAGTTCCAAAGTCCATATTACATTGGATGCATCGGTTACCGAATAGAATTTTGCGGTCCCTGTTATCAATCTGATATGTTTGTGCTTCAATTAAGAACATTTGCAAACAAATTCGCCGCTACAAGTGGGAATTGTAGAATAATTCACCGTATAGACAATACAACATTTCTAAGCTATAATTTTGCATTACAATAATGTATGTGTTCTTATTTTAAACTTTAAATATAGGCGACCTTCGACTTTCGCACACTCTACTTTCGCATAATTCGCTATTTCGCACATTTTTAGAAATTCAATTTTTTAAAGATTTTTGTCGCTATTTCAAAAATTACTTCTATGCAGTCTGTCTCTCGGAGTGAGGTACCCAAATGTAATATTAGAGAATCCTGAGGTTCTCTACTATTGTAATATTGTCTCTAGTATTACCTACTAGATGTTGAAAATCTCAAGATTACAAAGAAACCATATTAACACTTTGCCGACCGGTATTTTTTTAACATTCTGCCCCCTTCTGACCGATCATTTGGTCACAAATACTTCCTTGATACAGACATCTATTCGAAAATTACAAATTCTCGTCACTGAATCCTTAACAGGTAACCGCAATAATAAATGATAATTTATTATTAGTATCAAATTAATTACTTAAAAGTTCTAAGGCGTTGGATCCGAAAAACCTATTAATATGCTTCCGGTCGGTAAAGTGTTAATATGCATCTTTTAATATTTTTCGTGTATCCCTCTACTTTCGAACATTCAACATTCGCACACATTTTCAGGTACCAATTATGTGCGAAAGCCGAGGACCGCCTGTAACTACAAATGCTTCAATATACATTTCAGTCAATTTGAGTTAGTAAATAATTATATGATTTTTATCATTTTCATCATTTTCTTCGTACCTTGTAAAGTTAAAAGCCTACGATAGTGATAGAGTTAAAAGCTTACATTCTCAAATCGCACGTTGCCTATTGTAATCTCGATAGCATAAGACCTATCTAAAACTGCCTATTTTCCATTTCAATTTATAAACACAGTGGTAAAAAAAATAAATATAGAAGTAACAAAGAAACAAGTGGAAATATCCTTAAAATAATCGTCATAAAATTAGTATATCAATTTTTATGGTATTTACTATTTTTTCCTAACATCATCCTAAGTATACATTTCGCTTATAGAATTTGCAATAGAAAATGAAATTTCGATTTTAATTCTAAGGTTACGTTAGTTGTGTGAAAGCGATAATTTTTCAAAGACATAAAATAAGAACGAACGTTCATTAAAGCTGATTGTAAACGTTTCGAAACGATTCCGAAGGAAAAGAGTCGAAGACAAGTGCGAGGATACTCGCATGGTGGTCTAAACTGGCACTGTCTGATCCTGCAGACTTGGACGGCGAGTGGTCGGAAACGATTACATGTGATTTAAGGAGCTCTCCAGTCTCGGACTTCCAGACTGGTCGAACCGGTGCATCTAGCTTGCTTCCAGACTCAGGCCTGTTTTATCTATGAACTGCAGCAGTCGTCTCCACTTACACACCTTCTACAGTCCCCTTCTTACGTACGTAAACCTCCAGTTACCTTCTTGCATCTCAATATAAAACGCAACACAATCATCAAATAACACAAGATGCTGCTTATACTTTACTAAAGGCTCCCTTTTTTAACACTAGAATTACCGGCCTTAAATCTACTATATTTCAATATATTACATATGTGCTTTGGAAAAGAAGAAATCAAAAGGTGAAAAAGATGATCGATTTAGTAATCAATATTTTACAAGGTCAATTTAGAATATCTGGTCCATGACTATCATACGAACTTGGCGAACATTTGAAAAAAATTGAGAACGGTACATTTTGGCTTGCTGGATAGTTCTAGTTTTAAAAAAGTATCATCCCAATTTAATACAGAACATTGAAACTACTTTCCATTTTGAATACTTTTCATGACACTATAGATTTTGTATACATTTCTTGCCAGAAGTACCCTAAAAAGTGCATAATTCTAAAGCAATCTAACCCTCTGTACATACATGCGAATTTTTAATTTTAATTTTCCAAATTCTCATGATTTCAGCAAGATTTTTTAAGAACTTCGAAAATTCACAATCATCTTCCACAGATTTATACAAATTACTAAAAATCAAACCTGACATGAAAATACTCAAAAGACAACAGTGTTTCTCCTCACTGTCACGATACTCAAGCAAAACTATCCCAAAGATGCAAACACAGAACGATGAACTCACTGTAAATGCACGTCGAATGTCAGTGTCGCGTCAAAGTTATCCTCACGATGGATGGTCAAGGTACAGAAGCTATCGTGTCCTTCCTCAGAGCGATGTTGAAGCAGGTTGGTGGCTCTCGAGACAAGTGGGACCATCGACATGGTAACCAGCCTGGTAACTGCCTCGTAAGCTATCTAACGGAGCACCACCAACCCCAACGGTCGATCCTCGTGTGGCGGTCCAAGTCCTAGGTTCAATGGCCTCTTCATCAAGGATCACACGCCTAAATCCTCGGATATGGACTGACTGTCTACCTGACGAAGCTTCGTGGAAATTCACGACTAGATACTATACCCTCCATGATACCATGGGCCCCTGGATTTCAATCTACGGAAGGAACATGTGATCCGATGTGATTAACGTAGCACAAAGGGTGATACTTCCGTTGTTGGTCGTAGAAACGACGAGATTGGAGTGCGAGGATGACAGTAACGTTGGATTGAATTTTTATATGGGTCAGGATTAGGCTTCTCCGCCTAATTGGTTATCGAACTTTAATCTGTAAGCACTAGGATGGTAATCGACATAGAGATCATGGCTACGGGTATCTGCTGCTGTCGCTTCCGATGGCGTGAGCGACGATGATGGTCATACAAGGCTCGATGGCGAGGGATTGGTTGAGATCGCCTGTACGTTTCCCCGATAATGCTGTTCTCTTGTTTCTCTTCTGCCTGAATGAAGGGTGTATTGTGGCTGAGACTATCTCATTACGAGGCCACTGTTTGGTCTCGGTTAGAAGAGGATGCTGACAGTTGAATTGCCTGATACTACGGCACTGAGTAATTTGCGTTTGTAATTCGACCGATCATTGGTTTGTACTTGTCCTCTTTTTTTTACCGGGGTTGAGTGTGACGTAATTTTACTAGTTGGTGATTTTAATTCATCAGGACTTGTCTTAATTTTTTCATCATTGCTACAAACTCTGTCGTGACACGATCAGGAGCAGTTCTATATTGAAATCTGGACTAGTCTGTTTTAAAATTTATACTAATTCATTCTGCAGTTTCGGACTTCTTGGAACACGTAGATTAATAAGTTATAGAAAAGAGAAAAGTTCTTCTCTTGACTATTCTACCTAACTGTTCCTCGGTGATGGAAATTTGCATCCTGTTATAGTACTTCAACAAAGTCCAAACTGAGTAAAGTCGAATAACAGATTTTTTTAAATGTCAAATTACTAGACATAGAATATTTTTCTTCATATCACCAGTGATACCACAGTGGAAATTAAATTTCTTGTATAAATTCTTTCAAAATGTGATTAGCTTTTAATCCACTGTCACTTTTTCTCACATTTGATACTATAAAAATGAAATTTCCAAACTTGTGTTAATAATTTTATATTTGAATCTTCACTTCCTCTCTTTAACTTCCCATGCCTCTTCCTGTCAATTTTTCCGCACGACATAATCACGAATATGATTAACTCAGCAAATAATGAAAAATAGTGTCAAACACTTGATTAATATTACATAATTTATTTCTTCTTTAGGAAATTTAGTTTCTGCAGAGTTAGATATATTCAGCGCTCATTAATATTCCACGATAGCTATGTAGAAAGTTCAAACTTAGAAGACTCCTCACAAGCACACAATAGATCGGAACGAGGACTCGTTATAATGTCTCGAAGGTCTCATACATGTCTCGAAGGCACTCGAATTACGCGACAATAGAAGGATGCAATTGAGAGGCAAGTATCCCAACTACCAAAGCAACGTATGCAAGGACATTTCGATAGTACGATCGTCGGACAACAAGAAATTGGCTCGTGTCGGCTCGTCGCGTTGGCCATGCTCGTCTCTCTGACCATTAAATTGATATTCTATGAATTGGTGTCAGAAGCATCCGATACCGTTTGAATGGATTTATTTAATGCAAGAGAAGCGGAGAATCGAGGGACAGTTCTGCCTGCCCTCGAAGAACCGTATCCCCCCATTGAATTGTGAATGTACCGGTCGCCCTTTTGTCAAGCACAATGTCGGGACTTACGATCGTCCAATATTTTCCGTCAACAAACTGCACGCGCTCATCTCGTTATAAAGTCTGTTTGATCGGCAAACATTCCAGCGTCGATGCATGCGGCTTGCATCGCCTGACCGGTGTACGTTGGAAAATATCGGTGGAAAAAGCCGTTCCTCTTGGTAGTGCTTGATTGCGGAATCGCTTCTGATAAAACGACTAATCATATAATTTTCGAGCGGTTAAACATTAATTCGCATTTATGCAGTACACTCGATTACTTGTTTACGTAACGTTTTTCAATTATTTGGGAAGGGAAGTTCAAAAAGCGAGACAGATTTTGTAACGTAGAGGCAAATCATATTTATGGTGCGGTGTGCTTGACTTTGATGGTAGGAAATCAATTACTAAGTTATTCGATAATTTCAGTTTGTTTGAAGATGCAGTAATTATAAACTGAATTTTTTCGCTTGAGAGAAAGTTGGATTCTTAAAGTTTGACAATTTTTTATGTCAGAAGAACAGCTTGGGCCTTTGCATTGACCCTATAAATGAGACCACTTACAGAGAATTTGTCAATTGATAAAGTTGCAATTTTCAAAACTATGCAACTGCTAAAAGTCTTTAAAGGTGAAGGAAGACTCAATTAAAAATTCTTACAATACTATGGTGTCTATGACTCATTTCCGTTTCGAAGTACCATTATCAAAAATCAATTCAGTATATTTCACCAATCACTAAAACTTTGCACTAATCAACTTACAAAGAATTATGTGATATGAAAATAAAGAATAACATAGTCTCAGTGATTCGAAACCCACTTAAGATAGTAGGTCCTAGTAGAAATCCTCAACAGTTAAAATAGAAAAAATATAATATTATGTTGTAACATATGAAATGTCCGATTTTTGTCTATCATTATTTTAAGGTAGTTTTAGCTGAATTCAGAACTAAAAGTTTCTTTTTTCATTAGAAATGAAAAAAATTGCGTAAGAATTAATGCAGGGGCTAACTTCACAGAGGTCATTTCATTCACTTTTTAGGCATTAAAAAACATCTTTCTCTATAACTATGAAGTAAAAAATTATGAAGAAATTCAATAACATTCCAAAAGCATCAAATAATACATTGCTAATTTTTTATTAGAATCCATCGACTCGTTTTTCCATTAGAAAAATAAAAAAAGATTTTACGGACTCAGCAAAAATTTTTTTCCATAAGGCCCATGTTAAATATGTTATTTTTAAACACGATTTATTCATAAACCGTGTGGACGAACCCGTTGAGATTCCGGTTATAATTATAAAATATCATGAAGAATATATTTTCAAAATTTTAAGGAAATCTATCGAAAAATGATAAGTGCCTAGAACTACCTTAAATTCTGTTCTGACAAAATTTATTATAATATTTAGGGATATTTTACATCTGTCGTTAAGAGCAGGATTTCTTTTGTCAGATCCGATCTTTATTTCCTTTGCATATGCAACTAACATTACAATTTTGTACTTGGATTTACAACATGAATCACCTCGATTTTCGCGTACTTTTCTTGTACGAGTGGAAAAATGATAACAACGCATCCGCAGCTGGTCGAAATATCAACACTGCATTTGACAATGATGCAGTCGATGAACGTACAGTTCGTCAATAGTACCAAAAATTCGAAGCTGGAAATAGAAATCTTGAAAGTAAACCTCGTGGAAGGCCAGAGCTGAGCATTAACGACGGTCATTTGAAGCTTGCAGTTAAAAAAATCCTCGAACAACGGTCAGAGAATTTGCCCAAGTATTTAACGCAAGTGCTATGACGATTTCACGCCACTTGAATTTGATCGTTAAGAAAAACAAGTTTGGTAAGTGTGTGCCACATGACTTGAACGATCGGCAAAAGTTTCATCGTTACGAAATATGCAATTCTTTACTGATTCGAAACCAAAATTTTGCTTTAAATTATAAAACATTGCCTCATCTTCCTTACTCCCCGCATCTATCACCGACGGATTTTCATTTTTTTAAACATTTTTAAACATTTTCAACGAAAAAACATTTAGAAATCAAGCGAACATTGAAGACATAGTTCGAGAACTTATAAACACCAGAACACCTGATTTTTATCAAAAAGGGATTAAAAAACTAGAAACTTGTTGGAAAAAGTGTGAAGATTCCAATGATTGTTATTTCGATTAAAAATATTTATTAGTAAAAAAGTTCTGCTCATTTAAAGGTAACCTTAAAAATCGGACATTTCATACTTTACAACCTAATATCAATGACACAATTAATTTTTCTAATACGTTAACTTGTACTAAAATCGATCACAATTTTTTTTGCAGAGACGCGGAGACTTTGCAATATCTGATAAAAAAAAAAGGAATAATATAATAACTTCTCACAAAGGACACACCTAATCTATGTATATACTCCTTTTTGAGCTTTTATACCGAATCAAATTAAGACAAATCCAAATAAAATACCACGCAATTACATCGTCCATAAACGCTAATAAATTTGTCGATTCATCGGCACAATCAGGTATTTGTCAAGCAACTAAGGGGATAAACCGTCTGGCGCATACGGGTTAAAGCGTCTTGAGTATTATCAAAGCCCTCAGCAATCTCGAGAGTCTACATCTGTGCCCAATATTCCAACGACAACCTTAAAGTCACCCTCCCCCGACAGCCTTATGTCTGCAGGAGGACGGTAACTCACCTACGTGAGGAACACGATGACAAACGCTGCCATCTAAACAAAGGGTCTCACGGCATACGCGCTGCAGACACGCAATTTCCGCGCGGCATGTAAATCGCACGAAATGAATTTCTGCCAATCACGCACGTGCGTCGGCCGCACTATCATCGGTGGTCTGACGTTTTGCTATGCGTCACCGAAAAATTGTAAGCTCTCCAGGCAGAATCGGTCATCCAATCGAAAACGCGCAGACGTTACATAAATAGTCGATGGTATATGGACGAGAGTTATTTTTTGTACGAGTGAATTTTTGGATTTGAAATATTCCTTTTTACTCGACCGGAACGAAAAGGGATGAAACGTGTAAAATCTGGTGACACCGTTGGCGCAATTGTGGCATACGAGAAATGCGTTCGATGATGGAATTCGAATGGTTGTGATATCGATAATATATCGTTGCATAAGAATATTGAGAATGTTTCGCAGATGATTTTTTTCTTATTGTATTGTAAGATGGGCAGAGAGTGGAAAAGAAGGGTTATTCTTGAGGATCAACTTAAACAAGTTTGACATCTAACAAACCAATACCAAGAATAGAGTAAGAAATGCAGCGTCGGAAAATATTTGTAGCTTACAATTAAATAATGCTTACAAGAAAAGAATAAAAAATAATTACAATTAGTTTTAACAGCAACGTAGGTTTGCGAGGGTGAAAGCTAGGGGTGAGTTTCGGCCAGCAGACCAACCGCTTTTTCTACCAAGGCCTGAATATTCTACAATTTTGTGAATGCAAGTATGAATACAAGTGCAAGAGAGTGAATGATTGTGTCAGAAGGGTGTAAGATTAGAATATAGTAAGCGTAGGTTTAAGAATCAAAAAGGATGCATTTTAGTTATCATTGAAGAAGAGATCCAGTTGTACTGAGTTGTAAAGAGTTGAATTGTTTAATTATTAGTCTAATAGCTTTCCCTAGTTGTTGGTTGTGCTGCATTGTTGTATTTAATTGTAATTCTTGTCATATAATTATTGATACAGTTAATTTCTTTGTTACTGTTAAAAAAAAAAAGAAAAGACGCTTTTTCTATTTTTCCCCATTTACTCGGCTTCCATCTTTCCGTTGTTTTAAAATTCTAACCCTTACAGGAATAAAAGGAATAATGGTCGCACGAAAATACAATTCGATGTGACATCACACGAGCATCCAAAGATTCAGGGACTGACTTTTTATATTAAAAAAACAATAATATTATTTGTCTGCTTATTCAGTGTTTGAATCAGGATTCGTTCACATGCAAGTCAAATACGTTCACGATTGATATATGTGCAAAATGTGCCTTGTTGAGACATTTCATAGATGCACGTTTTTTAATTTGTACATTTCAATTGGAGATGATATTAAACGATGTTCGAATTGTTTGAACAGGTGGGGAACAAACGCAGCACGATAATCGGAAATACTATTAACTTCAAATGATTAATAAATATTTACCGACGATTAATGTTCGTTCCGGATGGTAACGATGAAAAACGAAATATATTGGGAGAATAATACTACATTTAATGATGACGTACTCTTAATAATTCAGCAGTAGATTATTGAAATATTATGTTCAATACCGGACGCAGTAAATTATTACAAACTTTTTAAATTATTCATAATTTTTTAATTCAAATATCTCCCCTGGATATAAATAAATATATATATATACCTTACGAGCATACAAAATCAATATCCGAAATATTTACATGGTTCTCAACTCCAAAATTAATTTTCAATAATCTTCATTCACTTGAAACAAATCCACGTCTGCAATTTCACGCCGTTCTAATCTGTCTCCTTTCTATCTAACATTCCTACCAAATCAAGCAATGCGTGAAAATCAGGGAACAGCATCGAGATATCAAGATTCTGTTGTTTTTTTTCTCTTGCGCATTCATCCAACCTGTCGATTCGAGTCTCACGATTCGCATATGCCTGTTCGATGGCCCACCCTATCGGCTTTCATCCGAGTGATTGATGGCCGACGTCGGTTCACAGACGCGACGACATAAATCAAAAGACGCCCTTATACATACGAACCCCTTTCTTGTCGTTTTCCTCCCTTCACTTTTTTCGTTCCGCTCTTCCATAAGGTGCTACGATCTGTGTTGTCGAATCTACCGACTACGCTGACGGACTTATTAAATACTCGACGGGGAGAACATCGATGGTTGAGTAAGGCTGAATGAAATTGTTCGCCGTTTTCTTATCAGAAAAGATTATAATGATGGCTTGGTGCACGTTGATAATTGTTCTATGAGATGGAGGGGTCTTATACTTAGTTTTCTGTGGATGAATAAAATTATCATCGCGAAACGACCCTTGGATAACGACAATAAATGATATTGACTTTTTTGTTGTAATGAGTAAATATTAGTTAATGTAATTGTACTGAGATGCCGCTACTTAAAGATAAAAGGTTCAGAAAAGTTGACTGAGGGTTCGAATTTATTGTTTTACTGTAAGAAGATCCTGGTGTAGAATTAGTTGATGCTCTATAAATTGTTAGTGAATGACATGATCTAAGAATCTCGTGTATTATGGCTAATTAATTTTTATTTTAGAAGATGTTCCGAATAATAAAGGCTTTGTTATAATCGATAAGGCTATTAGCGAGATTCCAACTCGTAATTATTTTAAATAAATGACCTATATATGAATATGACTTAAGAATCTTGTTTATTATGGCCAATTAATTTTTATTTTAGAAAATGTTGCGAACAATAAAGGCTTTATTATAATCGATCTGGCCATTAGGAAGATTCCAACTCGTAATTATTTTGTATAAAAAAAAACATTTTTTATTATAGATTTGATGTATTTAAAAAAAATTCTTTTAGAACTGAGAATGTAAAATCAAAACCTTTAGTCAGATTCAGAAGTTGGGTCTCAAAATACGATTATTTATCACTCTTTATAATAGGGAATTGGTATCGTAATACCTATATACTTTGAGAAATGCGTTAATGATAATGAATCTGATGTAAATTCAAGATCATTCTCATAATGGCAAATACTTCTGTAATGACAGCCGTCGGGCAACAAGAGGACCGTTGTAATGTAACATTGAGTCGTGGATAATACACGGAAAGGGACAAAAATTAATTCAACGGGCCATTGTAACGGATGATATCGGTACAATAAGTGACGCAGCCGTTAAAATCGCTTCTCACTTCCGTTCTATGTACAGGGTGTTAATATACAAAAGCGAAGATTCATTCGCCCCCTGGAAACTCATACTGCTTTCTTCTCTCTCCCTACTTCTAGATAGCATTTCATGTCAGAAAATGATGTATCGGTATAAGTGGAATCCGTGAATGTGCTTTTAATCGCGAGCGTTCCGGCACAATGCAAATGGCTTGCAAATGAATAGAATTCAGATGGGTTAGTTTCTTACTTACTCATGTTACGCTTTACGGCATCATCCTGAAAACATTGAGGTGTACAGATACATGAAATTCGCGTGTTTACAAGTATTATTATTGTCAGTATAAACGTCCATCTCTTCAGAAATTTGGAAACTGTGACTGTCAATATGGTAATGATAGAATTAATATTACAACTACCACGCAAGTCAAATTGACTCGTCTTCAATTTTTTCCAAAAGTTCTTCAAGTTATAGGATAGTTATAGAGCAGATATTCTACGTTGATTTTATAAAATACTGATCACCGAATCGATCATCTTTTTGACTTCTTGATTTCTCTTTTTTCAATGCATGTGTTTAATGTATTGAGATACAACAAATTGAACACCGGTAGTTCTAATGTTAACTTAAGTTAGATCCAAAAATTGGCCATAACTTTAAAGATAAGGGTAAGGACGGCAAAAGTGCCCCCAAAGATAAGTAACCTTAAGGCATACCGTTCAATAGGGCTCTTTGGAAAAACCCTTCCTGCAAAGTTTTAACCCGGTACCCCTACCGTAGGGGTAGTTATGGGATAAAACGTGTTTTTCGATTTTTGCTCGATTTCTCCCGTTTGTCTTAATAAAGAATTCTGAAAAAAAAATCACAGATGTTGTACCCAATGGTGTGCATACATCGGAATTTCTTCAGATTTTTTGGCTGGAAAACCGATTTTTGAAAAATCAAAAAAGTTTATAAACATTAATATTTTATTGAAAATATGAAGTGACCACATTGATATTTTTACATATAGTTGCACAGTACTCCAATTAATAATTCTCTAATTTTTTCAGAATTTTTTGCCGGTGATAAATCAGTCAAAAAATTAAAAACCAACAATTGTTTGTATTTTTTTGCTAAATTATTGATGTGACCACGTTTATATTTTCACAGTTTCTCAAGTTTGCTATAAATGATTGACTGTAATTTTTTCAGATTTTTTGCAATAGTGTATCCTACCAAAAATAATAAAAAAACGATGTTCACTCATGTCCAATACACATAAGATACAAACTAAAGATGTCTGTATAGATTGGTTTTTGTTTTTCCGCTAATGTTAAAATTTGCAGTTTATTTATTACGGTCCCGTGTCGAAATATTGAACCTCATTTGAACCTTTTACTATGCAACATTTAGGAATTAAAAGTACAAAAATAGGTCTGTATTCAATGTAAAATAAGATCCTATTTAGCGCCTAGAAGTGGCACAAATTTCCCTTTATGCCATCTTAAGGTGCAAGATAGAACGTCAATTTCAACCTCCGCGGAGGTCCGTTGAGGATTCACATCCTGTTCGCATCCACATCCAGTTATTAATGTTATTATTATTCTTCTTATTATTATATTCAAAAATAAATTAGTCAAAATCACCAAAAAAGAATGGATTTTTACTCGTTTGCAATTATAAGTGTACCACTATTCGAATTAATGTGATAACTATAATTACAAACAAATTGCGAATTCTTTATATATGAATTTTGACTGTCAAACGTATGTTCCATTACTTATTAATAAAAAAGAGCTGGAATAAATAAGAAATTACTGTTTTTGAAGTATTTATCCACTAGTTACATTTATGTGTGTATACATTCCGTATTAATCAATTATTAAAAGAAATTAAAGTTCTTTATGCGATATTAAATATGTATTGAATACAAAAATTATTATTTAACCTAGCAGGAGTAACAGGTTCAATTCAGGGAATAAAGATGTTGGTGATACTTAAATAGGAGTATCATTTTACTGAGAAGGAATTACAGGTTTAAATTAGGAGCTTTAATATTGAAAAGTATCATATTAAGTTCAAATAGGAGTAAATACCATGAAAATAGGTTCAATATTTCGTCTCGGGGTATCACATATTGAATTATGTCTAAGGTGTTCTTTTCAAAAGTGGTAGTCCACTGATTTTTATTACTTCAATTCACCAGAAAGGCGTCAAGTGGTACCATCATTTTCATGAAACTACATTTCAGTAATCGTTCCACGCAATCAAAAAAAGTCATTCGACCTTGACGATAAACAACGAGAATGCGCTTAATCCCCAGAAACATAACGCAATTTGTAAGTCCGTACCTTGACAAACGTACAGGCAAGTAGTTGGCCCATGGAAAAGCAGGAGGTCCCTCATGTGAATTGGCTGAATTCCAAAGGAGAAACTAGCAGAAAGCGGGCTTCCTTTCTTTGTCCTTACATCGTTCCTTTCATCCCTACGGCGAACTCTCCATGGCTGAGACGAAGATCTGAGGAATAGTTGAGAGTTGGGTCAATAGTTGAGAGTTCGCTGTCGAATCTCGCTGTTCTCGAAATTCCGCGAAACACATGGGAGACCACCATCTCAAAGTGCAGCCGAGGGGCTACGAATGAATTTCCAAGGAGGAATCAATCGCGAATTAAAAGACTACGAAATTCTTCCAAGTTTTATGAATGGCTTGATAAGACAATCACGATGAATTCAAACTTATCTTTTGAAGATGTAGAAGGCCCGTATAACGGGGAACACCGTAGAATGTTCTCTTCGTCCGTTCACGAGCCGGTAGATCTGTTAAAGCAAAACTTTCGAAGCGGGATGCCACGTGTTCATGCTTTCGCGAATATTCTGCAATCTCTTCAAAGGTTCCGGTCGTAATATCGATCTAGCACGAAATTCCTTCTTAACTTGCGGAATAATTTCGATCAAAGATCGTCCCCACTTTGCTTTATAATATTTAATAAGTTGCTCGTTTGTTTCGCAGGTGAGAGTTTCCTTATTGCCTTTACGGGGAGATTTAAACGATTTATTGAGATAGTTATGGATTATGGAACTACGAAATTTATTGTGGACTTGTGATTATTTAGAATCATCGTTGGAGTAAATTCTATAAGTCTACAATAAGTTGAAATGTAATGTGAACATTTTCAGGCTTTTGAAGGAATTGGGATATACATTAGAGATGTCCAAAATTACTAAAACTTTTTAAAAGCAGCACTGGAATAGCTCTTAAAAGAAATTTCTAATTCATCTTACGTTTGCAGCGAGCGCGCTCATGATGGAATTGCAATTTTTTAATTAGAAATTTCTATTAAGGACTATATCAATGTTGTTATTAAAAAACTTACTTCCTTCAAAAGCCTGAAAATGTTCACATTACATTTTGATTTAATGTTTAATTTACAAAAAAGAAAACTCGATAATTTTTGCAACAATAATTACAATATTTAAGGATACTTTAATTATCATAATTTATCTATAATCGTCAGCAATTTAAATATCTCAATTAAGATGCTTTCAAACACGTAACAGTGAACAGGTATGAATTATTATCCAACGTGTATGTATGTTCAAGTGTTGAACCACAATTGCACGCTTTGCACGACAGGCGGAAGTTAGTAGAACATTTCACGGAATCATTAATTACGCATTGTCATTACGCATAACTTGCTCGTTTGACCAAATAGTAATAGACACAAATATCATACTTCAATGTCAATTGTTAAATAGATCGTCATTCGCAAGCAATGTATAAATACTCGGAGGTTTGAGGATGAAGGAAGCAGAACCGAAGTAACCATGCATACGCCGTTGTTGCTCCTTGTCGTTGTGGCTAGTGCCACGGCTCTGACCATCTCGAGCCAAGGCTACGTCAATAACAGACGTGTAAGTATAACAGCAAACCCCATATAACATAATGTGTCCAATATTCTCTATAGAAATTATGTTTTTGAATTTATATTCAAATGTAAAAGAATTACGTATTCATCTCTTTATAGTTCCAATTACTTCTCCAATTCCTCGTCAACTGCCAATATGAGAAGTTAATTTCGTAGAATTTTCTTTCGCTGTTCATTCATTTTTATCCGGCGATAACGATAACAGTAGATAGAGAAGTAATATTTAAGACAAAGTACAAACGGTATATTTAGATAGTATACTTTTGTATAAGACCCCACAATGTTAACCCTTTATGATCCGAATTATTTCGTTCATTTTGGTAGTGAACTAAATAAAATTAATTTTGCAATATTTTCTATCATTGGTTATTCATTTTCTTCGATGATGTCAATAACTATAGATATCGACGGACGTTTAGGTAATATTACAAAATCATTGTGAAATTGGAAAGAAATTAAATTGTCAGAAAATTAAATCAAGTGAAAATCTATGTCGAGTACTGCTCGACGTAGGACCGCAAAGGGCTAAAATCGTCATAGATTGCCTTTTGTTTACTAAAAACATTAACACGATATTTTCGAAAATATGCATTGTACATTTAATTCGAATAGGTTCAGGGCTACGTGAACATCCCGACAGCGGGCCGACGTGTAAATGGACCCGGATCTCGACCCGGAAGTCCCGGTGGTGTAGGAAGACCCGGAAGACCAAGCGGTCAAGTCAACCTACTTCGTCCTCGTCCACTAGCACCATTGGTGATTCGGCCCCCAAGTCTGCCACTTGTTCGGCCAGTCGTACGACCAGTCGTACGACCAGTCATACGACCAGTCATACGACCAGTCATAGGACCAGGCATACGGCCAGTCATACGACCAGGCATACGACCAATCAATCGGCCAAATAAACGCCCTCCTTCATCTAATAATCGTCCTTCCAACAGGCCGCAAAGCCCGTCACGTCCTCCTCATAATCATCACCATAATCACCACCATCATAATCATCACCACCATCATCACATCCTTCCTCCGTTCCGGCCACGTCCTCCACACCGTCCACGAACTACTTCTACCACTACCAGTACCACTACCAGCACAACGTCCTCACCCACGAGTACATCGACAGCCTCTTCTACTTCAACATCTACTACCGAAGAATCGGCTTCCACCACTGAAGAGACCGATTCGTCTACTCAAGGCTCTGACTCAACTACTTCTACAACTACGACCACGACCACTGAAGGATCCGATACCACTACTGAAGAATCCGACTCGACTACTGAGTCTGCTACTGACTCCACTACTGCGGCATCAACTACTGGATCGTCTACCTCTACTACGCAATCCACTACAGCCAATAGTCAATCCGACAGTACTACTGCATCAACTACCGCAAGTAGTACCACATCAACTACTGCCGGCAGTCAGTCCGACAGTACTACCGCATCAACTACCGCAAGTAGTACCACATCTACTACTGCCGGCAGTCAGTCCGACAGTACTACCGAATCAACTACCGCAAGTAGTACCACATCTACTACTGCCGGGAGTCAGTCCGACAGTACTACCGAATCAACTACCCCAAGTAGTACCACATCTACTACTGCCGGCAGTCAGTCCGACAGTACTACCGAATCAACTACTGCAAGTAGTACTACATCTACTACTGCCAGCAGTCAGTCCGACAGTACTACCGAATCAACTACTGCAAGTAGTACCACATCTACTACTGCCAGCAGTCAGTCCGACAGTACTACCGAATCTACGACCGCTGGATCCAGTACTACTACCCAGGGCAGCACAACAGCAGGCAATCGCCGTAGACGTATGGTTGAGGAAGATCTTCCGAGAACACGAAGACAAGCAGCAGTCTCCGTGGCTGGCAGTCCTTATCCAAAGTCTAGTATACGTTCAATGGTATCTATGATACCAAACATAAGAAATCTGTCGCGTCTGACTGTCTCGCCTACTATCCCGCGTACTAGACAGAATGTACCTGGATTACAAACCTACATTAACCAAGCCAGAAATGACACGGTTGCAGCAGTAGGTGGAGGTTCAGATCTACGTAGTGCTTTACAACAGGCAACGAGTAGAGCCTTAAACGATCCTGAACCTGAAGAAGCAACGGCGAGATTGCTTGGAACTATTGTGGATATTTACAGTCTCGTTGCAGCAACTTGTCCGCTTCTTTACCTTAAAGCGCTCATCATCCAAGAAGGTCTGGCTATAGTGTTGGACATCATCGATATTCTGAATAATTCGTCGTTCGGATTCTCTATTGATGTCAACCAGTAAATATGATGATAACAACGTTCTGCACTTAAAGGAAGTAATTATAGAAAAACCGTAAAATGTCACATTTTTCTTCGGTAAACAAAATTTTCCAAAATGTACGTACCCTTGATAGAGTATTAATACTATTGATGGTAAATAAAATTTGCTTTGCAATTTCTTTATAAGAAAATATTGTCTAATTAATAATAGTTAACCAAACCTATGAACCTGTTGCGGTATGTATTTCTAATCGGCGTAATTCTGAAAATGGGTAATTTTCAGAATTAAATTGAACTAAATATTGAAGTACTTTGGTTCATGCTTCGGTGCTAAATAAAATGGCCTGTATCGAAATCAGCTTAAAGTCCATTAGTGTCGAGCGGACACAGCGTCAAAACGGAGCTCGTAGCGACGTAAAAGATAAATAATTAAGTAAACGTGAAATATACACATAGATTCGCGCACGAGGTTGTATCTTAACCGGCAGAAAGCGTTCCTAGCACCTGCAACAATCTGTTCTCGGCTCATAAAATTGTCATCGCGCGTGCATAAAACATGAGGATGCACCGTCGCGTGGGAATGCACGTCTATACCGCAAATCTATAGGTACGAATATGAAAGAAGGTCCCGACTAGTTTCCTCCATGACGATAGCGCCTGTAGGGCTGTCGATGGAGACTCTGGACCTCCATGGTGCTGCCTTGCCGTGAGGTTCATGGGAGGAGGCAGTCGGGAGGAAACGGATGACGCGGGAGAGGAAAGGGTCGCTCGAGCGCATATTTCCACCTTGGCGCTTCCAACGTGAGCGCTAAAATACATTTTCCTACGAAGTGTCGTCACGGGAGGGCCTCCAGCTGCTGGTCGTGATATTCTACATGCGTAATGCTCACGTGGATATTTCCATACATAAATTTCATCCGGGAGAGAAAGTAGCTGCCTGGCTTGTTGCACGTTGTCACTGATGATGACTGTGTTTTCGGGATGGGTGCAAAAATTTTGAACGGATTTCATTGCGGATTCCTTTTTGTACTAAATGTTTTAGGCATGAATGATGCATATGGTAGAAAGAAATGGACACTTTCTTGGAATATCACGTATACAGGGTGTCCCATTTAAGTTGAGATTGTAAAATATCTCGAAAACGGGTGATTTAAGAAAAACCAAGCGATGCGTGCCTCTTACTATTGCGGGTGAGGAGTCTAATGGCATTACTGATTTTTCAATGCGTGGGCGTCTTCAAGGTCATTTCAAGGTCATCTTGTTTTTTTGTGTCATAAACACCTATTTTTTATTTCGGAATCATATTTTACATGAAAAAATGGATCACTTTTGTTTGAAACATTTTGTTGTAGATTTAATATTGACTGTAATTAATGCACGTAGCATTTTCGACGAGAATATCAAGACGAAAAGTTTAAGACGTATATTTTTCTAGACGTTTATTTTTAATTCTATTTGTATCCCCATTTGAGTATCATTCTTATTAAACAGTTTATTTGTGCAGTTAATGAGTGATTAAAACCTCCTTTTCACCACATTGCGTTTCCAAGGAAAAAATCCTATATATATATATATATATATTGAATATGAAATATATAGAATACAAAACAAAATACTGAATAACTAATAATCTAATGTATCTAAGGGTGTCTAAAAAAAGCTGTCTGTCTCACTGTGTCTCTAAAACTCAAATATCTGTATGCATCCTGAGACGTAACCTCTTAAGATGATCTCCCCCACGTTTCTTTAGGTCACGCATTTAAGGGGAGAAGTCACTCTAAGGGCATTGGCATCTAATGTTATGCCACAATATAGAGTTTTGATATGGGATTACAAAATGGCGATTTCTCAACAATTGTGATCCTAATAGAAATACTTCCTGGTCATTTCTAACAGATTATTTTTACGAATATCTACCTCGTAACTTCGATGGTTTAGAACCATTGAAAACTGTAGGTTCCTGTGAAAAGATCATGGCAATTGAAGCTAAAAAATATAAAAAGATGGAAAAAAATATTGCAGGCTAAATATTACTGATAAGTTTTGAAGAATACCATGATTAAGCTTAGTTCGGACCATTTTTAAATAACGATTTTAGGCTTGGATTAAACAAATTTGTTGTATTTGCATCTATTCACACATACAATGGTACTTCTCGTAGTGAAATAAGTTTAACATTTTGGTGCAGAGCCCGAGCCTTCCCCTCCGTCTTTCTGACAATATCGGAAACCCATGTCGATTCGTATGTTCTCAGCGTTGATTAGTGGATTCTCGATGCAAGCTTGAATCAAATGAGCGACTTCCTCGCAAGTTCCATATCTCTTTGCAGTTAATTTCATAGAAATCCATCGTTTCTTATCTTCCGCCGAGTGCGTAGCTAAAAGCGACCGAAGTTTCAGCATGCGTAATTACTTTGTGCAAAACGCTAGTTGACTAGATAGTTGATGAAAACTTCGTCTATTAATATTCACAGGATGTGATATTTGTGGTTCATTTATTTGTAGCATCACGTGATTTTAACGATTTTGTTAAATAATTATTGAAATAATTAATTTTTAAAGTGAAAAATTCTTTAAAACCGATTGATTTTCGGAAAGTGGTATCCCAATTTATTTGACAATTGGATCTAATAAAGATGTAGGGGGTAAATCTAATAAGATATTATTAAATTGTCACCACTTATCCTGAAGACTTTTCACTTTTTAATTATATACTTCTGCAGAAAAATTATTAGTAAAAAAAAACATGATCGCGACAAATTTAAAACCTCAGTCTATGAAATCGTAGGCTTGATTATGAGTTCCAATTGTCATTTGATTAAATAATATCTGTCCGCCACGTAGGAAATATTTCTATAATCTACTAAGGTATGCTAAACGTGACGTGTTTATCTTAGAGAGACATGGAAAAGTTACAAATGTGTGAACATTGACAGTACCACTATTCAAATTTCATATTAACACTAACGTTACCCTTGCAGTCAAATGACCAGTACAGCTCATTGAAAATATGAAGTTTTTTGTACTATTAACTAAAGACAGCCTTCTGCGTTGATTCTTATATTAAACTGACAATCTTGTGCATTGTTTTCGTGAAAATATTATCATCACGTCATAATTAGTGAAATAATTAGACACAATGAGAATAAACGTACATAAAGTAGCGTTAAGGTCAGTGTTAATAATATTGAAATTCGAACATCTAATTTTGTTTACTAATACTAGTTTTACCCGTCATAGGACTGTCAATGAAACCAGGATTAATGCCAACGACTCGTATTCCCTTTTGTGCGAGTTCTCTTGCCAAAGGAAGCGTCATACCGGCAACTGCAGCTTTTGAACTGCTATATGCAACTAAAGTCGATGGCGCATCGTATGCTGCTGAACTTGAAAGATTGATAATAACACCTCTCTGTTGATTAGCATCCGTTTTGTTTTCTGCCATCATACCGACCATCAAACGCGTCACATTGAATACGCCCCACACGTTCGTGTCGAACAGACATTTGTACATGTCAACCGAGTGTGGCTTTTTCTTTTTGAAGTCATAAATATGCTCGTATCCGATGACACCAGCGGAATTGACGAGAACGTTGACACCGCCAAATTTTTCCTTCACGCATTTCATGCTCTCTACAATATCCTTTTCTAGTCTGACCTGAATGAATTATGGTAATCAATCAAACCATGAGATGCAGGGTGTTCTAGAATAACAGATGTAAACTCAATTTGTTCGTGGAAGAATAAGAAATAGATTATAATTAAACAGTTTGAATTTTGTAATTATTAAAAAATTAATTTACTAGTTTGTAAATTGTTCTGGAATTATTATTATGTTAATTTAACAGCTGGAAACGTTGTATTTAAAAGCGTCAAAAGATTGAATTCTAAGATAACCGGTGATCTTGGATTCGGTAAATATCTGGAAATCGATCCTTTTAAAATGAGAGAATCCATGTAATTGAACACAATATTCATGGTATAGAAATAACTTAATCGTCTCTGGACTCATTGGCATTTTCAATTTAATAGTTATTGAAAAACTTAAAAATTTTATATTCCATTTACCGCGTCACGAGTGACACACTTTATTGTAGGGCAAGGGGTTAATTGCATAGAAAATTAAGAGTTTCAGAATGCTTAAATGATCAGTGTCTAGAAATCGTATTTATTTAGATCATATTATTTCAAGTACTGTTTTTGTCGATTAATTGCATTTAATGATCACAATTCCGGGATATATTCGGCTATGTCCATAATGGTATCAACTTGTTATACGAGAGAACTATGAAAGCCTATCTAAAAAATTAAAAATTTCTAAAATTTTTACACCAAGCATCAATACCAACTCAAATATATTGAAATATTTGATGCATCACTTATAATTTCGGACAGCACATCAAAACAAATTCAAAACCGCAGACGTCAAAAGATATAAACTGCTTAAAAAATAATATTTCTCAATCCCACGGTACCAAATCACCCCCTTTTACCCTTTGATAATTGCACGCGTCAAAAAGTAATATAGAAACTGCTTTGAAAATAATACTTCTCAATCCCACGATACTAAATCATCCCCTTTTCTAAAACACCCCGATACAAATCGTCTCAGAAATGCTATTGAATATTTTCAGAACACCCTGCACATTGCTTTAAGTCAATTCAATTACTGCGTTAACACTGTTGAAAGATTTTTCAATGAATTCACGTAGAATAAGCGAACTTACGTCAGTACACGTAAATAAAGCTCTCTCGCCCATGGTCTCAGCAACTTTTGCCCCGTTGCAAGATATATCGGCTAGCACCACCTTGCCACCTTGGCAGAGAATTTTCTCCGCGACAGCCTTTCCAATACCGTTCGCGCCTCCGGTTATATATGCAACGATATGCTTGAAAACGACGTTGAATTTTAAATCGTATCTCTTTTTGCACAGGATCGCGATTATCGAATAATCCTAGTTTCCTCGTGCCATTTAATATTAATGAAAAAAAGTATATTGCTTTAACTCTTTGCGGATTAACGACGCATATATGTAATCTAAGAACAATTTTAATTATATTTTATCGCCGCAACTATACACGGTTAGAATTGAAAGTTTGAAATACAACCAGTGAAATATAATTAACTCCTTGTCATACCATTTATTTTGTAACTGTCTTTCCAATAATTAAGAATAAACTTAGTAAAATAAAAATTGTTTAGTGATACTTGACATATCGTGTAATTTAACGTAATATTAATATTATACAGGGTGTCCCAGCCGATTTTGACATCTTGAATATTTCGGTATTGTGGTATGTAGTAAAAAATGTTTCGTAATAAATTTAATTGGTATCGAGTGGGGCATCATCTCGTGTCATTAGTTTTTCCGTAGGTGGACGCATCAAGGACATATGAAGGTCAACTTTGTTTTTTTAAATAGAATGAGGTACTTTTTTATGCATCAAGCGATGCAGCTAGACATTCTTTATAAAAAAGTACTGACCTATGTATCTCAAAAAGCTAATAGTTAAGGAGATATTTCAGTATAAATAACTTAAATACAAATGCATAATTCCTGCCGCATTAGGACGTGAGCTCTGTTTATCTGTTTATCTATCTGTCACCTGATTTACAGCCACACGACTTTTCCTTATGGGGCTATTGAAACGATAAACGCGAAAGTTTAAACTAAAGTGAGTGATATGAAGCAACACATTATCGATGAATGTTGCAAAATATCAGCCGATACATTAAATAACGTAGGCCAGTCCTTACTTTATCGATTTCAAAAATCCTGCGTCGTTATATTGAACCATACCTATAAATAAACGCTAATGTAATTACGAATTTTAGGATTACTTAAATCGAAATATCTCCTAAACTATTAGCTTTTCGACATAGATAGGTCAGTACTTTTTTATAAAGAAGGTCTAGTTGCATCGCTTGCTGCATAAAAAAGTACCTCATTCCATTTAAAAAAACAAAGTTGACCTTCATGTGTCCTTGACGCGTCCACCTACAGGAAAACTAATGACACCAGATTATGCCGCATTCGATACCATTTAAGTTTCCTGTGAAACATTTTTTTATACATACCACAATACCGAAATATTCAAGATGTCAAAATCGGCTAGGACACCCTGTAGAAATCACTTTATCGTGTGGCGTCTTACTGACATTTCCAATTTAATAGGTTTTGCAAAACTTGAAAATTTCCAAACCAATTTGCCATACAACGAGTTCCACTCGTTATAATACGACAAGGGGTTAAAGATACAGTAATTTCTAAACGTTAACAATTCAACTTTTTAACAAAAAGATGGTTTTGGATTGTCAAATAAAAGATTATTTGTCATATTCAAAAATGTCTCCGTTCGTAAAGGATTAAAATAGGGGTGTAATACGAGACAAATTGTAATGCGAGAATGGATTTACAAGTTTCACGGAGAATCGCGAAGAGAATGGTGTTATAGCGTTACCTGCATTTTACCCATTTTGACATTCCACGATTATTACACACCACGGGCTCGAAATTAGATTTCTCTCGTTAGTTAACTTTTCCTCGCTCGGTCTAAGAAGATTTCAAGTTAGTCAAGTACTTTGAACATTATAAGAAAAACTTGAAAAATCCGATGAACCGAGTTTCTTAATACTTCTCCTTCTTAAGTACTTACTACGGGATGTAATTATTTTAAGCAAAAAAATTAATCGCGTTTGAAAATGTCAGATTTTATGAAGTTCTTGTAAATTGTGCTTCGTTTTTTTTTTACATTTTATGGGAATTATATTATCGCGGGGTGTAATGACGTGTGTTATTTTTTCAGAGTGTTATTATCCGCTGCTAAATGACATTTTACACCGACTAATAATACTTAATGAAAAGTTCGTGAATAAACCTGACTATGGTGTTTTTATGCAGTAAACGATTGACAAGAAATTTCAACTTGATATATTGAACGCGTTGCGGTGACAATATTTTATTAAAATCGTATTTACCAGTCTCGTTGATCGCGCAGCTTCTCATTCGTTATTCAATACAAATTTTCGGTTTTACACAATTTATATTTTATCGTCAACCAGGAGGAAATCAGCAACGGTTCATCGTGGAAACAGATGTCGGTGTTGCAAAAGTGATTGTCATGCCTTTTTACAAATTCCCTAGGCCTTTTTCTCCAGACACTTTCAATTACTAAGATTTATGCTGTCCCATTAATAAAAAAGAACACGTTTGCGACAATCAAAATTTTGTAAATAGTATTCTCGTTATACTTTTTATTAATTTAAAAGTAATCGGAGGCGGGTAGTAATTTTTGTGTTATTACATTCATTTATTGAAGCAAGGGAGTGATTAAAACCGAGGTTTCTTTAATAACAATCAATTATCGAGTGTCCAAAACGTGCTGTATAAATCACACAGTAAACAAGTGTAACAAGTAAATTGTCCCATCAAAATTTACGAACAGTCTCTCTATAATTGCACAAAAAAAAAATAGTAATTCATATTTTGTTCTGAAAGCAATGTTAAATCTTAATTCTAAAGGTATTAAAATATTCTACACTCCTAAGATTATTTAAATCACTTAGAAATTTTCTTCCATCTACTCGACTTCCTCTCGTAATAATTCGTTCTGAGGAAGATTAATGTCTCGCAACAGCGTAAAACACTTCCTTGAAGTGCGTTAATTTATTTCAACTATCGATCTGTTAAGACGGCAACGTCAGCCGAGCGATATAACCTAATTCTCGGCGATTAAATGCAACGGTTGCGATAAGGCTTGTAAATTGAGCGAATTATGCCGTTGGTACTGCTAGCCAACGTAGCCCCAGCCGATTAACATGCGCATTACGCGAGGTCGAAACGCTCGACCTAACATTTGCATTGGAACGTGTCGAACAACCTGAGACTTCCATAACATCCCACTCTCCAATTACCTGTAACTTTATGCTCCACTCTAGAATGAAAATCCGAAAAAAATATATATTCTATTCCAACAACTCAAAACGTAAAATAACTACCACACGCAACTATAAGTCGACAGCCCCCATTTTAGTTCCGCTCCAAAACTCCCTCATTATCCTATCATCAGGACACCTCTTTAACGACAGATAACGATATACTCTCGAAAAAATCTACTCATCCAAAGTAAGTAGACGATAAGAGCACGTTTCACCTTGATCTCCGTGAAATTTTGAGTTGCTATGCTCGCGCCAATTTCAATCCTCTCCCACTTCCAATTTCCTGAGCGTCATTACCGGTGTTCGTAAGCCCTCGACCAGGAGAAATCTTGGGCTCTTCTCGCCGCTGGAAGAAACCAGTTCTACCCCTAACTGCCTTCGAAGCTTCTGCTCGCGACAGCCACCGGCTTTCGTTCTTCCGTCGTACATCCGCGCCGTCTCTCACCCTTCATCCAATCCCACTCACACCTAACCGTTCCACCGGCTCCTAGAGAGGACTCGCCGCCCACACACGACGTTTCCACTGTTGCGTATCGAACGTGGGGAACCAGCAAACTCGTACCTGGCATCTTCGTTTTGCAGACGAGTGCGAAACCTGGAGAAACGCATGGCAGGAGGAACGATAGAGAGGGATGAGAGAGAAGGAGAGGTAGGAGGTGGAGAAGGATGAGGAGGATAGAAAGAGGGATCTCGAGGTTGGGATGTGAGTACGGCTGCCGGAATAACGGGATGGGGGCGTCGCAGAGGTCGGACACCACGTAAATTGCATACCCGATTGCGGTCTACTGAAGAGTGGCGCCCTCCACTGGGCAACCTCCCCTCTTCAGACCGTACCAACCCCAAACTGGATCTAACAAGCCAGCAACCACAGACTAGGTTCAGCTTGCAACGGGACTGCCACCTCTGGGGACTGCCGGCGGGTAAAGCCGGTGAACTGTCCCTCGTGTCCTGGCTGGAGACCCCAGTCTCCTGTGCTTCTCTCCTCTTGCTTTCTCTCTTTGGCTTTATACTCCTCTCGCTTACTCTTTCTCTCTCTCTCTCTCTCTCTCTCTCTCTCTCTCTCTCTCTCTCTCTCTCTCTCTCTCTCTCTCGTTTTCCTCTCCGTCTTCGCTCGTGAAAACCTTCGAACCCATCCACCCGCTCTAACAAGCCCGCTTACGTTCAACAGTAAACCTGCTACCATTGCCACCACATACGTCGAAACGTCCTTCCTGTGACCGTGATGCTCACGGGGTAGTTAGATCAGAAAAAGGTTACCGGAAGAACGTAGAATAAAAAGACTCCCACTTATGTCATTTACTTTGGTCACATGAAAATGGGAGAGGCTGGAGAATGTAATGGAGTAGAGGTGATATTTTGCAGGGGTGTTTGTTTTTAGTGGATTGTAGTTGGCTTTGTAATTTTTCGGCTCTGTTAATTTAAATGTTTTGTTGAGGACTTATAAACTTCGGAGTGTATGTCCATAAGATATTATGTAGACAAAATTCTCTCTTTTTCGGTGGTTCACTCTTTATCTTTGTTATTACTGTACTTGAGTCAACAATATTAACACTAGAACTACCAAACCGGTCAAAATGACCGGTACACAATTTTTTCAAAATTTCTCCAAGTTTACATAAGAGTCATATAATAAATATTCTTCGTCTATATCAATAAACATAAATCACCCAATCGATCAAATTGTCCGCCACTTGATTCCCCCTTTTTCGAAGTACTTATTTAATTTATTAAAATATGATAGATTTGAGGCCGTTAGTTCTAGTGTTAAATCTTCGGCTATAAAATTGAAAAACACTAAGTTATCCAGAAAATAATATGTTCAGACCTTCATATTTAGCAACATCTTTATCAACAAAGTCTCTTCTAATATAATATAATATAACAAGTTAACAAATTAAGCAGTACTAGTTAAAAAAAGATGTAGTGAAACAGTACACCAAATGTATTTCGATATCGTGATCCTTGTCATTTTAACGAAATAAGGAAACCAACACCGTTATTCTTCAAAGACTTGCATTAAATCCCAATTTCTATATAGACCTGTCAAAACCATAGACAATGGTACATTTCATACAACACGTCGACGACAGTGTTAAGAATAGAGTAAATACCATACCCCAAGCGCTTCATTAACTTCAGGTTTTCATTATTACTCTGAAAAGGGTGTCTTGAAAGTCGTGAAATAAAGTGTACGCGTCACAGCACGAAACTAGCTCCTATTGTAATCATTGGTTTCAACGAAGCCACAATTACGACAATGGCTACGTGACTTTAACGACTGGCAGAAGTATAAAATCGGACTTCGCCTCATCGTTGGAGATACAGGAAATCTCTGGGCAACGTTGTCTCGCGAAGCAACAAGAGACGACCTAGTCAGGGGTTCGCTCTAATTACCGTTTCTAGAAGCTACAGCATAAAAGAAACCGTTTCACAATAGATGCCAACGACAGATTCGAATGGCATCTTCGGCCAGTGGAGTTAACTAAACTGGAGTAATCAGCGGACGATGGGGCTTATTGCCGGAAGCGACGCTTCGTTAGTGTCTTCCTTATTCTTCCATGACTTCCACTGTCTGTCAAAAGTTCAACTAGTTTTAACGGCTGGACATTGCCATTTTTGTCCAAGTACTTTTTCTTGGGAATTTTCGATTTTGAGACCGTGCAAATGTAAAGTATCGTTGAAATGTCCATTTTTCTTGTTCGCTTTTGAAATTTATTGGTTCTTATAACAGCATAATTTCATTATAACTTTTACGTAATTTTTAGGGAAATATTTTAGTCATTTTAAAAGTTTTAATTCATAATTTCTTTCGGTAGTTTAATACTGTGGATGAAGGACGTATTTTACGTATTTCTTGTAACGTTAAGGAAGTTTTTACTGTGCGATGCATTCCGAGCGATTTGTGCAGTTAAGAAGAAATTGTATCCGCATTTGAAGACAAATATGAAATGAGAGAAAATGTAGAGAAATACTATCAGAACTAATGAATGAAATACTTAATGAATAGAAACATTATAAACTTTAATACTAGAACTATCAAACAAGTCAAAATGGCTGGTTAATAGCAATTTTTTCGAAAAATTGTCCAAATTTATAGGAGAGTCAAAGAGTAGATATTCTACGTTGATATTGTAAAACACAGATTACCGAATCGATCGTGTTTGACACTTCTAAATTCTTCTTTTTCCAAAGTAATTATTTCATGTATTGAAATAATTATATAAAATTACTACTCATCGGATAATTTTCAAGTACTCTGTGGTCTACTTGTTCCGATACTAAAAATATTAAATACCTAACAAGTAACACCCCTGATTTAACAAAAATCTTTAACTCTACGCCTACAATTCCCAATGATTCCCATTTCGCCGTTATCTTCTTATCTGTCAATCAACCTCTACGACTTTTAAAGTATTTCTACCAAAAAAAGTCTCCATTGAACAAAGTGGTAATACGTCCATCATAAAAAGTATCAATAAACGACTCTCAAACTCGTGAATAACTTTCCCTCGAAATTTCTCACTTTCAGCCGAATCGTTGAACAGATGGAACTATCCTCACCGGTGAAGGAAACGAGACAAATAAGATGCGATATTACAACGGAAAGAAATCCGTGGTAAAAGTAGAATGATTCCAGAATCATACGTACGTATGATCTACGTGAGCGAAGACAATGCAAAAGGAGGAGAAAAGAGAGAGGCAACGCTATGGAAGAACACGGAGAAAAGAATGTGGTGGATTACCAGAGAGACATCTCTTTTCGCATTACCACCCTTGGTATTCCGTTTCTCCGTACGGTCTTTTTATTATTTTACTTCCACCTTTACCCTGAACTCCCAACATTTTTTATCCCTGGTCTCTGTTTCTTCTCTCCTTCGTGCCGTGGCCATATTAATCCGCCTGATTTATTTCCTCCTCTTGCACCGAAAAACGCGACAAAATGTGCATTAGAAACGCGAGAATAGATCGGCCGGGATATCAAGTTCTTCGCTGAGTCCATTCGTTCCATTGAGAATGCGAGAAAAGCGGCGTAGAAAGTTTTAACTAAATCAATACGTTAATGTATTCTAACTGTCGCGGAAATTTTACGACGGAAGAATACTCAAGTGGCATTGTAAACTTTCAAAACCGTATTAATGTAAAATACCGGAATTTTTCTCAATGATCTTTTAGATGCGATTCCTCGACATGTCGAGCGGTGCTCTATGCTGTTTCAACTTCGAAGAATTTGAATAAACCGAATGATATCGCGTCGGCAAGTTTCCTGTGGAGTTTTCGATGGCCTAAGATCAAAAGTTCCATCAACCAAATGACTCGGATCTCATGGCTCCGATATCCGTTTCGATGAAACCAATTCCATGGCCATTAAAATTCTACCGTGCACCAAAGATCCTAGAAAAATGACAGTTTTGTGCGACGTTAAGCTAAATCCTGCGATATACAAGTCGAAGGGGTATACATAGGATAAAGTTTATCTACTTTTCCCAGATCTCTTTCCATTATCTCCCTCCTGGGCATCGATCCGATCTTGACACTCGCTGAAATCCAAGAAGACGAGTCAGCAAGCACAGATTGCCATCCTAACCGGTACTTTGTTCAAGAAACTTGTGTTTTGGATCGAAGAAGATGAAGAAGACAAGAAAGTCAAAGCAGAAGAAGGAGAAGAGGGAGAAGAAGATGATGAAGAAAGTCGAAAAAGGGATGGAAGCCGTGTAAGGGTAAGAGAGGACAGGGAAAGCGGTGGAAAGGAAGTCTGTAGCAAGGTAAGAGGCTGAAGAGCCCATCTGGCTTCCAATCAGAGTGTTGCCACCAGCACATGTGTTCACGGCACGTTGAAGGTGGCGGCTCAATCAACAGGGGTGCATCCCTCTCCGGGTTCTTCCTTCGCCCCTCACTAGCAACTTTATATCACATAATCGAGCCTCGAAGCCTCGCTCCTTACTGCGTTTCTCCTTGCAGAGTCTACCTACTCTATCTCTTCCCTAACATCTCCTTTCCCGTGTTTCTTTTATCTCATCCCGCCTACGATGTTGAACTCTTTTCTCTTGCTTCCTTCGACGATTTTCACTTTTCCAGAGTTTTTTCTCCGTTTGATGGTTCAGTCCTTCTCCCGCTCGCTTCTTCACTTTGCTTCCTTCACCATCATCTGACCCCTTCGATACCCTCTTTTCAATTCTTCCAAGCGGCTTTGAGGCGCATCATCGCTTCTATCTGACGGTGCTAACCGAGGGATCGGTGATTATAGACATCGGGGACGAGAAGGTCTATCGATTCACTGAGGAATGATGCGAGAGATGTGGAGAATAATGGATTTTTAACACTGGTGATTCTTTGTGCTGCAACGTCTAACAAATAAGAAACAATGTCGTTGCTGGCTGTAGTCTATTGAATTGCGTTGATTTGATAATGGATGATAGTAAAGTATCGTAATGTGTCTTTAAAATTCTTTTTTGTACGATAAATTCAATTTGTAATTTTATAAATAATTTCAAATAGAATATTTTCAAGTGGTAATTGCATAGAAGTCCAAAATTATGGGGGTGATGGTATATGAAATTTTGTATTTAATAAGCACCATGTGCCACGCTAATACAATTACCTGCTGGTTTAATCAGAGGGATATGAGACAATTTGCATTGTTACAGTATATTAAATGTTTTGAAGTATTTCATAATACTTTATTTATTATTAACACTTAGCCGTCCGCACGTCTGATCAAAATTTGTTTGCTTGGCGTCGGTAGGACTGTTTCAGATCATTCCTCTTGTCATAAATCGTCAGTTCTCTTGAGTTTTTAATCCTGTCCCTCTATTTTCATGAAATTTCGAGGATATATATATATAAATAAATATAACATTTTTTTGTTTTATATAGTATTTCTTTATTTATATTTTGCGCGCGACACCACCGTGGTGTCGCCGGACGGCAAAGTGTTAATTGTGGAATTGTGACTTTCTGCACTTTAACTTAACCCGTTAACCGGGGAATTAATTTTTGTTCAACTTGCTTCAAATTGGAATATTTTTTTTTACAGTGAGAAGTAATATCATTACATCTAAAGTACTACGTGAGGATTAAACGGATAAGAACGACATAAAATGTAATGCGTTCAACATATTACGTTTAAAAATTTTAAGGAAGAAAAATTCGACAAGCTTATTGGGGTTTTCTTTCAGATATGACGGAATTATTCGTCACGCCCGGTTGACAGGTTAAAATTGTGTGAAGTTTTGTACCGTTTTGATGAGAACAACTACTAATAATATATAATTATCCATAAATCGTGGCAAATAAGAGTGAAATTTGAAAGTGTGTAATTATCTGAATGCCATTAGGAATTAATTTTTTAACATTAAAGAGAAGACAAATATTTATATTGTTAGGTATCAGACCTGAATTACATCCTCGATTTACAATATGAAGAAATTGAATTTGTGTATAGTAACTCAGAATTACGTTAATTATTTTCCTGTGAAAGAATATTTTACAATGTTCAACATAAATATTTACATATATGCCTCCATTCTTAAAAAAATTAACCTTCTATATAGTTATTCTGGAGTTAATTTTTATCCACTTAATAGTTCCTATATTTCGTCCTATTATACGTTATTCAAAGTGAAGCATTCTAAAGTGCAACAGATTTCGTATTCATTACAAATATTTAATGGATCACAAAACCTATAAATGATCGTCCGTTAACAATAGCATTACATACTTCTCCAGAAGATTTGAAATTTGCATTTTCAAAAGCGCACGGCTTAGCACACTTGAATAATATTGCATCTGGATGACTATCATCCTATGCAGAAAAGATGTTGGATGCGGTCGAAGATCGAAGAACCGAATGGCCCTCGAGGGCCTCGACACGATGTAACATCTGCACCGCTTCTGCCAAACCAGCCGAAAGGGACGAATTTACGCGTACCGTTTTTGAGGTGAGTTAGTTCACGTGGAAGCACTCGAAGCGTCTTTTACGTAAATTGGGCCTTCCTTTATTATGCAGATACGAAGTTTCACGACCCGGCTTAAATTTAAACGAGTTCAGTCGATATATGCTAATGCACCGATGTCCTCTTTAGAACGCATAACTCAAGAGGCCAGACTGCATCGATGGTCTGATGGGAATCTGGCTTTGGTACTTACTGTACGAATTCTTTACATTTCCTTTTATTATTTGCATAAGTGCAATCTGTGGAGTTATAATATTTAGTTTATCTTTCTATTAAAAATGAATGTAAGTGCCAATGTATCACAATGACATTTAACCCTTTGTCTTTCAATAACGAGTGACACTCGTGATGAGGTAAATGGGGGTAGGAAATTGTCAAGTTTTCGAAAACCTATTAAATTGAAATATTAATGAAACACGACGCGTTAATATTATTTTTCTAAAATTAATATTACGGTAAATTCTGTGGGATATGAAGAATCTCTGATCAATTGTTATTTTAGCAATTAAATTCTGAAATATAGCGGAGGCAGACACTAAACAAATTGTAGTGCAAAGGGTTAACAGTTTTTATCTCCGAATCGGAAAAGTAGGTAGCGAAAGTAGCGTTAGCTTGACTTCTTGTTTTTTAAAGATGTTCTGATTTAATATGGGTGTGTTGTCTTCTGCTAGATTTAACGATTTTCCTTTTTGCTGTAAAAATGCTGGTATCCTTGTTGAATTGATCGATTCTTTTAAATCATACAAGCATATCTTTTTTCCATAAAAAATGATAGAATATCGAATGTTGGAAGTGGAGAAAACGCAAAAAATTGTATTACTGTTTCATATCAGCCGATTTAATACTTCAGAAATAGATTTTCTACCTCCATGTATTTAATTTTCAACGTAGGTTAGAATGAAAAATTCCCTTCGTTATACTTCAAGGTGCAATCTCGTGCAATATTTAATAAAAATTGAATCTCTTTCTATTAAAATCACACACTCTAAATAAAAAATTGCCTTATCTTTTTTATCTTCATATATTTCTCGTAATCAATTTCCCGATCCTCTATTCCACACTCGTTGGAAAATTCCTATTGAATTCTTTCAAAGGAATCTAAATTGCATAAACGTAACGGAATTATTGGATATCTACAGGCATCACTGAGAATGAATTTACAGATATATTCGGTTCTAATGAAGGCTAATAAAAATCGATGAAAAAATCGGGTCTAATAAAACGTTTACCATTCAGGGGGAAGAGAATGCATCTACCAGGCTGTTCTGTGAACAACTATCGAGCAGCTTTGACGAACGGGTGACAGAGAATTGTGTTCGGATGTTTGCAACACGTTGTTTGTCCGTATCATACACTCGTTCTATTGTATTTTAGAGGGATGACGGAATCAATCCCATTCTTGTAACCCTTTCAAACACGTGCAACAGCGGACGAAGTGGCAGTCTCTTTTGATGTAAGCTGGATTACAATCATAGGAAGACTTGCAGAACAATCGCGCCAGCTGTATTCGTTGTATTACCTTTAATTCCGTTAACGTGGCGGATATCAAAGGATAAAAATCGGAAAAACACTAGTTAGAAATCCCATTTACGGTTTTAACCCCTTGCTGTACAATACGCATGACACATGTGACGTGGTACATAGACTTGGAAATTCAAAAGTGCTCCAAAAACTGTAAAATTAAAAATATCAGAGAGTCACGATACGAGCAAATTGGTTTTATGCTATGAATATTTCAGTAAGTTATAGACTATATCAGAAATTAGGGATAGAATGTTGTTTCTGTAATTAACATTATGCTGTCCGGCGACATCACAGTGGTGTCGTGCGCAAAATATAAATAAAGAAATATATGACACAAAAAAATTTTTACATGTATTTACATATAAATATCTTCGAAATTTCATGAAAATCGAGAGGCAGGATAAAAAACTCGAGAGAATTGACGATGAGATTAGTAAAACTTGACGATTTATGACAAGAGGAATGATCTGAAACAGTCCTACCGGCGCCAAGCAAACAAATTTTGATGAGACGTGCGAACGCCAAAGTGTTAATTCTGACTTATGGTGTATTCAGTCAAAAAAAATAATACGGCAAGGGATTAAGCTGTAGTACTAACACCGTCGAAGTTGAGCCTAAAGTGAATAACTGAAAAAGAAGTCTATTTCTCCTGCTATTACGGCTATGTCAAATATGAAACGAGAGTTTCTTTTGGTAGAAATTTTAGAAATATTCTGTGTTCCATTGCTGCACTGCAATCCCATAAAATGGGTAGCTTTATGAAATGAGGGAATTTAAAAATTATATTTGCTATGTTAATCCATCCCACAATCTCTGTATCCCTTTAAGCTACCCTATTATAATTGGACTCTCCAAATTAACAATTTTTAATTACCAACCGAAATTCTTTTGTTCTGACTATCATAAACGACATAATCAAAAATTTCATTTTGGTATTAGAATTAAAACCACGAAAAAATATACAGATAGACGAATGATAAACACAAAGGTTCTATGAACAGCATCAACATATCGCACGTACACTTTCAACCCCATTCAACAAGATCATAATATTTATATCACTATCACCTTCCAAAGATTCTTCATTTTCACTTAACACAGCATTTATACGACAGACATCACAGAAGGAAAGCTCCTTTCAGTAATAACTTCGACCTTAGTACTTTCAATAACAATCGTAACGAAAATCGCTTTATCTTTCTTATAGCGTACCCTCGGCCCGCATTAAGTGAATGCAGTTTGTTCGCCGCTGTCATCGATATTTTACAGGTAAAAGAGAAACGAAGGACGAAAACGAGAGAAAGCGTGCGAGAGAGAGAGAGAGAGAGAGAGAGAGTATTGAAAGACCGAAGAAGAGAGGCACAGTCGACGATGGTGGACGATGGCGGGTGGGCTGTGCATGGACTCGCGAGATACGAGAAATAATGGTAGCACGTATACGCGTGCTGCTTGTACACACAAGGCCACATGCACCAAGAGAAACTGACCACCGAACAGTTCCAATGGGGCCCGTTCGCCACTCCGGCGGTAATAGTCTCGACAATAATCATTTATTGTTCCTCAATGGCGTCGACGCGGTGGCGGAGATGGGTTGCCAGAAGGGAGAGTAAGAGCAAGATACGAAGAGAGAGAGAGAGAGAGAGAGAGAGAGAGAGAGAGAGAGAGAGAGAGAGAGAGAAGAAAGGAGGGGAATAACAATTTGAGGCCGTCGTTGAACCTGTTTCACCTTTGAAAGATCCCCGGCTCTTTCGTCCCCCGATAATCGTGCGATTAGAGACAGTAGCCTGAAAACAACTACGACATTCATTTTTTAATATCTCGATATGGGACTTAAAACTCATGGGAGGTCAGAGGTGGAAGAAATCGTGCCAGCGATAGTGTAGAGTTTCCACTAAAGTTTCGTGGCTGTTTATAGCGATAACGGAGAGGCTGTTCGAGGTGATCGTTTCTTTAAAGGTGATACAGCTACTGATGCTTTCTCCACAGAGGGGGTACAGTCTGTTAAGTATGTGGCAAAGAAACTCCTTCCACTGTTAATGTTATCTCCCGTAAGAGCCACTGGGCATCGCCTACGAGATCGAATTCCTTCGAACGTATACCTTGGAAAGAACTGAAAGCAGTTCGGAGATAACCCTAACCCCGCCGCTTAATATTCCTTTCGACCACAGCTCGACTGACCCTCTCGGATTTCTTCAGATAAGATCTTACCTCTTTGCCTCGGAATGCTTGCGTCTGATAAATCGTCGACGTCGGAGGCGATCGCTATTCCGAGCATGCCCTCGGATACAGAGGTCGATGCAATTTAAATAGATTGTAATGATTTATGCACGGCGCCAGGAAGAGAGACACTGCGATTTCATTGCTGATGTTGTTAAGGGCAGGTATGGTGCGTTATTGGCAAGAAAACTATCAGGGGACACATGGGCAAGAGAGGTTCAGTGGCCGTGATGAGAGTAAGTTAACCCTTTGCAGTCAAATGTAACATCTGAGGGGACATTGTAAGTCTGGCATCTCGAGTCGAAATATTGAACCTCATTTGAACCTTTTATTACCCAACATTTAGGAATTAAAAGTGCAAAAATAGGCCTAAATTCAATGCAAAATAAGATCCTATTTAAGGCGCAAAATATAACGTAAATTTCAACCTCCGTTGAGGATTTACATCCTATCCAGCCCCGAGTCGAAATATTGAACCTCATTTGAACCTTTTACTGCCCAAGATATCTTATTTTACATTTTACATTACACATTACATTACTTTTAATTCCTAAACGTTGGGTAGGAAAAGGTTCAAATGAGGTTCAATATTTCGACTCGGGGAGTTACAGGTTTAAAATAGGGGTTTTAGTATTGAAAAGCATTATATTAGGTTCAAATAGGAGTAAATGCCATGAAAATAGGTTCAAAATTTCGACTCGGGATATCACTCGATTGTCACTTCTTAGGAAACTCTCAAGTTTATTAGTGATTACGGAAGATGAACTTATTGCACCGTAATATTTTTAAAAATGTATGTCTTTCCGAAGTTTTCAGTTGGAATGACACGAGAATGTAAATCATAAAGTGCCATGGAGTTGCTGAAAAATAACATCAGAGATTGCTCCGAGTTCAAGGGGTTAAGTATGGCGGGGTTAAAGACTCGGGTTCTCACAATCAGTAGTATTCCCAAGTTAGAACCATCGTTATCTCTGACGGGTCTGTTACAAATTACCGTTTCATTTTCCAAAATTGATTATATCATAGTGTCAGTAGTTCGGAATTCATCCAAAGCCATAGATCAATCTTTTCACTACAATATGATTCTTTTTAAGTACAGGCGACGCTCGACTTTCGCACAATTCGCTATTTCGCACATTTTTAAAAATTCAATTTTTTAAAGATTTTTATCGCTGTTTCAAAAATTGCTTCTATGCAGTCAGTACCTCGGAGTGAGGTCCCCAAATACAATATGAGAGGTCCTTGAGGTTCTCTACTATTGTAATATTCTCTCTAGTATTACCTACTAGATGTTGAAAAATCTCAAGATTACAAAGAAATCATATTAACCACTTGCGCTATAAAGACGTGCCACGCACGTCGAGATACTTTTGTTACAACACCACCAGCGACGTGTATCTATACCACATCGATAGGAATTTGTCGCAGAAACAAAATGGACTAACAATTAGATCGGTTAACAATTAAATAGTTCATTATTCGAGCTACAGTTCCATTTCCTTAGGTGTTTACCGCATGTTATATTGTAGAGCGCGGCACGGCTACCGAAAGTGAAATCGTAGCGCAAGTGGTTAATATGCAACTTTTAATATTTTTCGTAGATCCCTGTACTTACAAACATTCAACATTCGCGCACATTTTCAGGAGCCAATTATGTGCGAAAGTCGAGGACCGCCTGTAGTAGATTGTTGGAGAAGCAAATTGGCATAGCACAATGCAAATAATTTTTTTCATTTTGAACTGTTCGACTCTTCCTCTCATATGTAATATGAGAGAATTGTTAATATTCTTAAGATAGAGGTAATAAAGCATAGGTTTGAGCTTGGAAGTTTTCTCTCCTGCATTTTATCGAACAGCATGCGTGAAATGAGAAGTACGTGGTCAGCCACAATTGCCGTGTTCTTCGGTCAGCTCGTTTAAAGCGTTCTCCACTGCACCGCCGTGTGTTCGCCATTGGTATATCTTCTTGGAGTTCTCTGCCACCACTGCTCTATGGCATAGTGCGATATTTAGCACTATTCCGATTCAAACATCGGTATTTATCGTCTTTATCGTCGTTTCAAAATGGTTGAATGTCCATACGTAGCTACTTTTATTTCAGAATGCTATATGTACTGTAACTTTTTCACTGAAAATTTGCTGATACTTGCTAAATTTCGTTGAATACGACTAAAAACCGCTGATGCAATTCTGTTTTCGTCTATCTCTTCTAGTAACTGAGGGTGGCTGTGACTGTTGATCCTCCTATCCAGGACAAACTGTGAAATGTAGAATGCATGGAAAAAATGGCGCGTATGTGGTCGCTCACGCGGTCAGTGGACTCTGGCAAACCGATTTCTCTGTTCTTCAATTTCTACTATTTTTCGAGCTTTCACAATCGAAGTCACGGTGTTATTTCTATGGTTTTTCAAAACCAATATATCACAATCGGTATCTGTTTAAAAAATCTTGTTCTATATCTTATAAGTTGATAAATCGATAGACTACATTCCATGACGTATTAAACTCTATTTACTTATAACTTCAGTCAAATTACAATACATTACTTCCGCCTGATAAACCTGTACAGATGTTACACGGATTAAATAAAATTAGCCTTTATTATCATCAAATTGAACAATTCAAATCTATTCTTTTCATTCCGAGCTCATAAATTCATGATTTCTAACTATAGAGAAATAATTCTACCATTAAATATCGTTTCTACACAAACGGAAACCCGACGAAAGATCTATCCGGTCGATTGAATCGAGAATCCCCATCGTAGGTCTACGAAACGACAAATTATTAATGCAACCGCGCGACGTACGTAATAAACTCACATACAGAACTCATGGCATTTGCATGGCGCATCGGTAATAAACACTTGGCGAGCAAACGGTGTGTGCTCGACGTTTGATTGGGCCGAGCGCGTAATGACAGGGCATTGTCATGCAAATCTTGTCGAAACCCCGCCGCTTATGGCCCCGGGGCCCATTAAGCCTGTAGGCATTCGCTTATCGGAGTGTTTGGTGACCGTAAATCGTCAATTTGCGAATCCACGAAACTTGACTGGGTTTCGTGTCTTTGGTGAGAACCTTCGATACGATTAGTCGGAAAAGCGACGTCGTTGTCGATATTGCTGATATTACGATACATGATGT
Source organism: Cerceris rybyensis (assembly GCA_910591515.1). Taxonomy (NCBI): domain Eukaryota; kingdom Metazoa; phylum Arthropoda; class Insecta; order Hymenoptera; family Crabronidae; genus Cerceris; species Cerceris rybyensis. The sequence goes on from OU342789.1 coordinate 36,390,636, forward strand.
ATTTTGCATTGCAGATTAATGATACAGTTTAGAAATTGTTATTTTCGCGTGATTTTAGATCGCTAAATAACTTGATGTTTATCAGTACACATACCTTGTACATAAACGTGTACTTAAATTGGACTATTTTAATAATTTTGTTACTCGATAATTTATTTAAATGTTGTCGCAGAATTATGCTAATGTTTTGCTGTTTTTGTATTTTGGATTTCAGTTTTTTTTTCACTTTTAGATAGGTGTCAATGGCCAATTTTTCTGTTATTGAATCTCACATGTAAAGCATTACGATTAATGATATTTTTGGAAAAATTTCATAAGCAAAAGGTAAAAGTTTAAAGATGACACAATGCGTTACCTTCGACACATGAAATAATACGAAGGCAGCAATAAATGAAGATGACAACACATCGCACTGAACTTAGCAATAATAGTCAAACTTTAAAAATGCATAAATGGTTTGGTGACTCGACTTTGATACGAGAAAATTTAAGATGATAATATAAAGTTTCTTGCCGATTGAAAATTAATATTTGAAGAACAATGAAATAAATCGCCGGTGACTTTAAAGTATTGTTACAGCCTCATTTGGTAGTTTCTATAGAATTTGTGTGCAATCATGGGAGCGAAAGTCAATTACGATGGATGAACAGATGTGCACTGGTGGTGTCCTGTTCTCCTGGGGTTCTTATGACGATTTTATTGTTGGCAGGGTGTTTATGATCCCTTGCGATCTAATGAAATCGTGAAATGGTAGATTTGTATTCGCTGCTTCAAACGAGCACGATAATTTGCATGCCCTCGGGCACTTAAATGCTTGTTTGCCATTAAAGTGCAATAGTAGCATTTTATTCATTACCCGAGTACTGTTTTAAATTGTAGGTAATGATTTATCGCACGAAAGGCTCATTTGTACTTCTAGTATCGCCCTTATATCAATAGAATTTTAATTTAACTTGAAGAATATACACTTCATTGTGAATATATTCTATGAAAATTTGTAAAATTAATTCATTAACGCGATGAATAAGAAAATAATTTAAATTCTGCAAGTGAACAATAAAATATTCAGATTATTAAAGGAAGAACGTCTACCGTAAAAATTCACGGTTGACCGGAATTCATCGATTTTATTTTTATCGGTATTACGTTCGAATCCTCTTTTCTACCTGTTAACTATATCTGTCTAAACTTCGGTGAACAATAAGCAACAATCTTCGAGCATTTTTAAATCTTTAGGACTTTTCAATACTTTGGCTAGTTGGACGTAGCTCTTCGCAGTAGAAAATCTTTCAACGGGCTGATTTTAAATAATATTTCGAGATTTACAGCGTTTTATTTCGTTAAATTTTAAATTGATATCGATTAAATAGAACAAAAGTGCTGAAGAAAGTTCTGGTAAAAATTTATTTTCATTAGTTAGTTTGAACCAAAAATAGGGGAAGAAAATTAATCAATTTCGTTTATTGCAATTTGTAAGAAAGATGTCATATGTTCAAGAAAAAATAGCTTTGAAAATTGGTAGAACTTTTTGAAAAAGATATTTCGTATTGCAGATAGAAGAACTACTTTAAATAAAAACATAACGTGTGTGGATTAGAATTTGTAATTGTATGTGAATCGTTTTGGAGAAAATTTTTTTAAATCCAATTCTCTCTCTAATCCTGACAGAATTAATATTAAACGAAACAAAGTTGAAAGTGAATTATTTCACTTTGAATATTTTTATATTTTTTACGTGCACTCGTGAAATATAACTGATCGTTTGTTAACGAAGCTTTCATCTCGAGCATTGTTTCCTGTCCATTTATCGTTGTGAATTTACTTCTCGCCCATTGTTTTATAACACCATAACGTAATGCATGAACTAGAATGATCCTTTACATTTTTCACGTCCAAAACGATCCCATTTTATCGTTAGGTTCACCCTTTCAAAGAATTACATTTATTTCTTTCGATGCCACTGTTCCATGGATTTCCGTACAAAAAGCAAACCGTTACAAGAATTATGATTATTTTCATTATTTTCAGAACAATTATCCAACGACTTTGGTCTCATAAATCTTCTAAACTGGCAAAACAATTTTATAAAGCATTAATTATGGCTCGATGCTGCGGTATTCTTTTCATTTTCACACTTTTAATTGCTTCCTGTGCACTTGCAATTTATTAAAAGATTAACAAATGTCATATCAATTTATGAGATTCATTTCACCGTGTGGACTTTGATAATATAACGAATTATAATGTCTTTCGAATTGTATTCCTATAATTTAATTATATTTTATGAAATCAAAAATATTCTATATTTTTGCGGTAGATTATAGCAATATAAGTTAAGGCGATTTTGAAAGTACTCAGAAATTGTGAGTATCCTATTGAGGTTCATTAAGTTTCCGTTCTTCAGCTAATATAACTTGCATGGGATTGACAAAGTTTTTAATCATTCAATGAATTACTAAACACTTTACATTACATACTTCAATACAGAAACTTTTTGGCCAATTGTAACTTAACCCTTTGACCTACGATTTCTTTTGTGACTGCGAGCGCAGTAATTCAGAATTAATTCCTGAAATCCAAATTTCTCACTGATTTCTGTTATTTCGCCTAATTGATCGCAGTATTAATGGTATAGAAATAATTTGACCGTCACGAGGTCAACTGATACTTTCAATTTAATAGTTTTATCGAAAACTTCGAAATTCTCTATACACATTTATCGCGTCACGAGTGTCACGCGTCGTTGTAGTCTAAGGGGTTAATATTAAATAACACTATCAAAGTTACAGACAGAATTAAACAGCAATAAAACTTGTCGACAATTTTCAGTCCTCTACACCCTTTATCAGATACTCAATACAAAACCAATTACAAAACCACCAATTATGATAAAATACCATACAAAATTACCTTAAAAGAAAAAGTAGATAACACACGATCAAATCTAACCCAAACTCCACTTTCACCCTGACAGCACTTCATCGTCCTTACAGCAACCTTTGACTTATTTTTCCGCCACCACACTCTACGTATTAACCCTTTGCACTCCCATGTCCCACCTGAGGAGACATCGTAAGTTTACCATATCACTCTGTTGCACTTTCTAAGAGGACCTTCGAATTTATTAGTAATTACAGAGGATGAACTTATCGGACTGCAAGTGTTTTAAGAAATATACGTTTACCTTAATTTTTCTATTGAAATAGCACAAGATAGCAAATAGTAGAGTGCCGACAAACTGCTAATAGATAACGTCAGAATTGGCTCGGAGTGCAAAAGGTTAAATTCTAACATCCAAGCTTCATCCAGGTCACTAAACTTACTCCAAGCCATATCCACTAAATTAACAATGAAAATCCATCGCAAAAAATGTTCTCCCGTACATCCTTGCAACAGCGACATTCCCAAAATTCCTCCGTTAATTACCTTTTTCCTAAATCATTTCCTCCGATCTCCTCTATATCAATTATTCTTCATCCCCTGTTAAAAGCTTAGCATACAAGTCTAGGGTAAAATGGATGCGTTTAGGTATGTAGATAGGCGCATGACTGGCTGTGCCGGTGCGTATCTACAATAACAGGATCATGGGCTTATAGCCGGAGCTTAGAGGGCTCGATCAATTATTGTTCGCTTCCTATCTACGTCACGCCGGCCTGGAGCGCCGACCAACAACGCCAGCCAGGTCGTCGAGTTGCACTCGCTCTTCCACTTCCTCCTACTATTAGGAAATAAGCCATCCGGTGCTCTAGAAGGTGTCACGTTATTATGTTTATGATACGACCTTTTCGAGCCAATATCGAAGAAACTGTGATAGGTAATGGTTATGGGGTGGGGTTGCTTATGACGCTGATGTGTACTTCCATCACGAATGTGGAATCACTGTTGGGGGATTGTTAACTAACGAGATGTACGAGAGATGTTGCCAGGTTTGATGATGAGCGATAAATGATGCGGTTCATGTGAAAGTTGGATGTGGATGTAAAAAGTGGAGGTTTAAAATGTATTAACACATTATATGGGGGTGTTTTGTAACGCTTCATTAAGACTCAAGAGGAAAACTTGTTGAAAAATTTGTACGAATTTGATTTTTACAAAAACTTAATATAAGCTGGAAACTGCTTTCTCTCTAAATTCGAAAATGTACTTAACTTTTCAAGTCTAAGTAATTACTGCCACGAATCGCCTTTTTTAAACTGTCTATGCACAGTCCAAAAAACGTATTTTTACGTGGCCCGCATAAAATGTATTAATACTTTCAAACCTGTTAGTAGGCTTTCGTTGTAGTTAACAGTAGAACTACCACGGTAATCAAAATGACTCGTTCGTATTTGGATGTGGATGTTAAACGTGGAGGATTGAAATGTATTAACACTTTGCAATTTCATAATAGACTTTCATTGTAGTTAACTCCTTGCCGTTCTATAGCGAGTGATACTCGTGACGCTATAAATTGGAAAGAAAATTTTTAAGTATTACAAAACCTATTAAATTGAGAATATCAGTGAGATGAGACACTATAAAATTATTTATGTAATATTAATATTACGTTAAATTATACTATATGTCAAGAATCATTGATCAATGTTTATTTTACTAATTTAATTCTGATTTATTGTAGTTGCAGTCACAAAGTAAATGGCACGGCAAGGGTTAATACTAAAGAAAAACATGGTAGTAAAAATGACTCGTTCCTCATCTTTTTCAAAAAATTTTCAAGTTTATAGGAGAGCCATGTAGTAGATATTGTACATCCATCTCATAACATATAAATTACTGAATAAATTATCTTCTCTACCTTGCGATTACTCGTTGTTTACAGTATTTATTTAATGTATTGAAATATAATAGATTTAACGACAATAGTTCTAGTGTTAATGTTCAAGCGTGTTAATTTCAATTTTTGAAAGTACCAGTAAGTTAGATTTTCCTATATCTTTCCATACATATTTCCCAGAGGAAAATATCCCTGTGAATCTGTAGTTATCAGTATTAACACGTTCACTGTCATAGGAGTCATCCGTGACCGGCGCTATTGAATTGAATCAAATTTAATGTAACTATTAAATTTATGAATTTTCTAACATATTGAATATTTAAATATTAGCGTTAAAAAGATAAAGGTCTGTTGAATATCTATGTATCAGTATCTTCCAAGTTTTTGCTTTATAATGATGTGATTTTAATAGAAAAATGTTCATTTCAGTAGAAATGACGAAATTAGCAAAATACCGGTGGCGTTCAACGTGTAAAGTGATGTTAGTGGATAAACAGGGGTAAAGAATTTTCCCAGATTGATTTCACTCAATTCGGTAAAAATAGGAAACGTACTTCGAACGTGTAAGTATTAAGGTCGTTAATTAAGATAGATAATTTAAAAGATGGTAATTTGCGGATGTCGCTTGGAAATTGTATCGACACGATGCGGTATGTTTTTATTCGAACGTTCGCGATGCGAAGCGTTGTTCGAATATCAGTTGAACCGTGCCGATCGCGACAATCGCCATCGGATTATCGTTCGTGAAACAGCCTATAGACCAGTCAGGATCGGCTGGTCAACTATATCGTCACGGTTAGGCCGCTTATCTCCGTACGGTGGCATGCTAATCAACGAGCTACTACGCCTACACCTATACCGGGTAAACGTGTTCGGGCAGTTATCTCGATTTGTCGAAATAATCCCCGGACAAATCACACTGACTATGTTTAACTTCGGCTTCGTTTCTGCTTCATATACCGCGGACTGTTATCGCTGACATTTTTTACATGGTTGCGGCTCGCAGACGTTTTTACACGATTTTTATGAAATTTTAAACGTTTACGGGTGATTAAGGGTTGTTAATGCGAAGTTGTGCGCCCAAGTTACATTAGGGGTAATTGCTTCAATATTAATGATAATTCTAAGAGATCGGATTTGAAATAAAGGTCGAGGTTGTGTTACTGAGATTCTAAGTTTTATATAAATTTTCTGTGGCTGCTTCATGATAAATTATGATTAAAATAAAGTCAGCTGTTTGTCCTGGAATTGATCTGGAAGAGGTAGAATTGAGAGGAAGAGTTCACAAGTAGATCATTAAGTACGTGTGCATCAGATGTTTCAACTTTCTTTTTCTAGGTGTAAAATTATTTCAATTTTTTTCTTATTAAAGCATTAGAGTTTTTGCAAATTGCCATAGTTGTTTTAGAAATATAACCATATTTGTATCTCTCCGTGCATTATTTCTCTCCTTGTTCCACTAATTATTATGTTTTTACATTTTGGAAACGATAAGCTTGGTTGTTTCACTAGTACCACTATCTTTCATGACATACTAGTAAAGATAACACTTTAACTGTGGTAACAAAATATTTTCGTAAGTAAATCATGTAATAAATAATTCAAGACATATTTCGTGGTAATGTGTAATAGCATAATCAAATTTTCTAAACACTGCTTTGCACGTTAACATCTCTCAGACATCTTTAGCGACCATAAAATCTCCATAAAAATCATTGTGGACAATTCCAATCGGATATGAATTTCTTAAACAAACAATGAAACTCTGTCTTCATTTCAAATAATGAATCAAATTATATTTCGTCGACTGTAACTAATTAACCAATCAACTAAATAAGTAATTAATTAAGTAACCAATTAGCTAAATAATTAAGCAATGAAACTAACTGATTCAAGTAACAAGAGTAAGTATTGCTAACTAATACGACGTACACGTTATTTTCAAGCTAAGAAACAATAATTAAAAGAAGATCAAAGTGTATAAAATGCAATCTACAGAACTAATTATTAAATCACAGGCTAAAACAGTCAAAGACCTTGCAGCATGCACACTTTAGAGTAAAATACTACAGACAGACCAGGTTTCACCACTTCCAAACCTTAAGTTTACGTGCGACAAAAGCGTAATAAAACATGGATATGTGAAACGAGATTTTTCGCGTGACACTTGTGGAATACATGAACGAAGAATAAAAGTGCGAGTACGTGAAGAGAGGAAGAATGGAGAGCAATAAATTTTTCATTGTTTGTTGGTACTAACACGCGGGAAAGTATTATTAAAGATATGTGCATTTGTACCATCCAAATTTTTAACCGAAGATTGTAATATGTCATGTACCAGCCCCATTTTATATGACAGGCTAATCTACTGATTCCATACCTGTCTTTATGTTTGTACTTTTTGCTTTTAATTGTTTTGGTTATTTTCACATGATCTACACTTTAAGATAAGTTGGAAATCATAAAGTCTATGGCATATTAACACATTCGAGTCGGATGACGCCTAATGTCGTCATTTAAGTTATCGCTTAACTATTCTTTAAAAATATCATTTTTTCTCCACTTATTACTAGATTTTTTCCTTATGTAGACATTAGTAATAGAATAAGGAAAGTTTTCCCAATAATAATGTGTGTGGTGACACGATCATTCGTTGCCATTTAAGGAGTATGTCGTTCTTCGGAGTTTACCCTCGCATTCTCGGGCAGAGCGACGATCCTCTAAATACGAAATTTATTCAATAATTTTCTATTTGTGAATAATACAAATTAAATTTCATATTTTTCTAAAAATCCCTCAAAATTGAGGAAGAATTTCTTTCGGAGACATATGAAGATTTATTGTCAGATCTCACTGAAAATGAAAGTGACAGTGAGGATTCTAATATTCAACCTATACGAAAAAGAGTGAGTGCATCACGTGTGCTTTCATCATCATCAAGTGAAGAAGAAGTAGAAGTTGAAGCAAGTGATACGGATTGGCCGGAATTTGATCCAGAAAGATGTAATGAACTATTTGCGATTGTAACGATTGAATAAAAACGGCCCCGTAAATAAAAAAAGCACAACCAGCAACGCCCCGACGTGAATGTGTTGATTGATAATTTAGAACATATCTTGTGTCTGTTATGTAAATCTTAGCTCGAACTCACTAGTAGAGAGATTAAGCCAGTAACTCCATAATCACTATAGTCTCCTCATTAATACTTAAAGTTACTCGACACTGCGACAATTTTCCGAGATTCGAGTCAGAAATTAGATATAGCATACTAATTTGTACTCTGAAAATAGTTTCTTATTTAGGTACAGTGAACGATCTTGTTGCCAAGCGATAAGATGTAGAGTTTTACCCGAGGGTAAAGCCCTCGTCGAACTTTCCGAATCGAGTAAATCAGAAGCAGAAGCGAAGGACGACGTCGGAACGATTTTCTTGCTTTGGCGTTCGAATTTCGGAAACAAATTGTACTTTATATAGACAAGATAAAGAAGTGTCGCCAACAAGCAAACCTACCACCGAGTGTTACAAGTGACAACTTCGTTTGTTCCTCTGGAAGTCGAATTTACAACGACGTTCTTTTTCTGTGTTGGTGGTGAGTCAGCAAACCGAATCAACTTGAATGTAATTATATTGTTACGTGAATGGGAATAAATATTCCGATCGTCAAATAACAACTTAGAAAATTATTAATTGCATTTGAGGAGTTATTTTGTATAAAGTCGTCTAGACTGTATGGAAGTTCATGTACAAAATTACATGTATGGCTGTGATTACAAGGAAAGAAAATTCTTTTTATATTCATTAATTATTAATATTTTATTACACTGAAGTTACCTGATATCTCATTTGAAATTAGAAATTACTGAAAACATTTACTTTTTTTCGCGAAATCACTTTTAGAATAGGATGGAGTTACTTACAAGATGTCGTTGAAAAATGTTGTCTTTCGTAATTAATTAAAACAACAAATCAAGTTTTCACTGACTTTCAGAATACCATCAGAAGCTCTTTTTTCCTCTGTAAATACACGTTTCTAACCCTTTCGCTTCGAGCGCCGGATATATCCGGCATCCATATGATAATTACATACTGTAGTTGATCTAGTGTTTTTTGAATAACTAATATAATTTTGTATAAGGTATTTTCATATTAAAAATGTGAAGAATACGTGCTATATTAGAGCAACAATTGTTTTATTAAGCATAGTAATTATTTAAGACTTCAAAAAGGTATGTATAAAAACCACGCGCACTGTGCACATTTCTGGCGCGTGCTTCCGTACGGTGACGACACTTCGGCGGACTGGACTGCCGAAGCGAAAGGGTTAAACCTTAGTTTAACCATAAAAATAGTACAATTACTACAGTCTCTTTCCATCTTTTCTATAACATTTAACACGTTCGTCGCCGCGTCACCCATATCTGGGTGACGGGTATACTTCCGCGGAGGCCCCGTCACCCAAATATGGGTGACGCTTTTCTTGTTCAAGTTAAATAGGATTTTCAGTTGAATTTTTAAAAGGAATTTAATAGAATCAACATTGAAGTATAAATATAGGATCTAGAACATAAAAAATTTAAAAATCACTTTTATTACTAAATTGTTCTTATTGTTGACGGGAGACAGTCCGCCTATCGAAAAAAGCTTCAGTAGGCTCTTTTCCATTAAATATCTTTTTAACATAACGTCCAACAAGAAAATGACTTATACAAAAGTTTCTTTATTTTTTTTATAGAATGAAAATCTGCAAAGAAAGATATAAATTATCCTATAAAAAATGAAGTCGACCTTTAAATAATATTGAGGAAATATAACAAATAAAAAATTAATATTGCTCCGATATTCTCTTTGCGATACTATGAAACTTTCGTATATAAAATTTTTCTCAAAAAAACAATGGTTCTAGAGTTACTATTTTTTTCAACTGTGCGATAGTCGGATTTGGGCGCCACGAGAAACTCAACCAAATCGCGCTGGACGACGAACGTGTTAAAATAATAAAACAGCACCAATAATTACCCTAACTTTCATCCAAAACCACAATATCTTTACACCATTGGTACCATCTAATAACATTTCAATAATATTTTAAGTCCTCCAAGGCTTCTAGATCTCGTTAAGACTATCAAATCTCGCAAACTTTCCAAGACTCAAGAATTACCGACTTCGAATAATTAATGAAGCGATTGGAAACTCCACGCCATACCGCTCCAGCAGAATTGCTCGCGAACTTGCAAGAGATCGGATTGAACTCCCGTCGCTATCTTTACCCTGACTACCTTGCGTGATTACGCGGCTGTCATTTACGGCCGAGCGTGAATCCGAACGAGAATGGAACGAGGAAGTAGACGAAGGCCAAAGACAGCGACAGGGAAGTCCTTTACACGAAGGTTTCGCGCCACGAAGGACTCCAGCACCACGAGGAAGAGGCTGGAACGGGAAGAAGGAATAATATCGTCCCGTGACGAGATCTTTCCGGTAAACTCCCTCGTGGCGCATCCTCCCTCCTTCGCCGTTCTTCTTCTCGAAACGAAGAGAAAATTGGAAGAGACTGGAAGGCGAACTGGTTGCACGGTGGCTACGATAGAAGGGAGAGGAGAAGTAGTAAGAGAGAAGTAGAGAAATATAGAGAAAGTCAGTAGGCAAAGAAGAGAGACCGAGATAAAAAGAGAGAGGCCTTACCCCCTTGCAAACGTGGTTCCTCTGGGACTCGCGAATGAAATTTCATTTCGAGAGCGCCGTAATCCTGGAATTGTTACTTGACTTCGTTCGCGAAAGGAGAGAGTATGAAAGGGATCCTCTAGATTCGTCCTGTAATCGGCGAAATCAGCCGTCCCTCGACCCCTCCGACATCACCCCATTCGAGCCATCTACACTCGACTTTCTCTACCCCTCTTTAAGCAACAGCCTTATTGTTTCGTACACCTGTGTTTTCAATTGGCTCGAGTTTCCGGGGCAAAGGTGCCAGGCAACGAAGCTTGATAAGACTTTAAGGGAGTTCTAACTACCCTAGAATCGATGCAATCTCCGAGGAACCCCTGTTCGATATATCGCCGCGCAACCCGGATTGAAGCGATTGCGTTCGAGGGTTGAAATAAGAAGGTACGATGAAATTATATACATAGCCTGTAATATCGTCGAGTGTTACGGTTTACGGCTCGTAAACTGAACGTGCTGTAAAGATTTGAGTGCTCTTTTAACTGAATTCCTGCCACCGTTACACAACTGTTTGGAATTTATTGTATTTGCTTTTTACGCGAATTGTCGGTCCATTTTTTTATGATGGACTTTTAGTGCGCGCAAATTTAAGGCTGGAAATTGAAGTTAAAGTGATGCCCACATGTTTTGAACATTCTTACAGCGACTGGATCAAATGCGATGGAACAATAGATATGTGAATCTATACTACGTTTAGTTCAATTAAATACTTTTTAACAGAATGAAATATTTCATAGAACGGAGTGTAATAAAAATCAACAATTTGGAGAATTTGTCAATGAATTAATCAGGAAAGAGCACCACTGAGAAAATCGTTAAGTTAGAAGCTTAATGTAGCACAACTCTCGCAAAACTTGAGAAAATACACAATAATTTTGAATAAGTGCTATTTAAAAAAGTTGCTACCTAGTTTACTTGCTGTAAAATTGTTATCTTAAAACAGCCCGCCAGGGTATTTTCAAAGAATATGAAAAATTTGTAAGCACTCACGATTTATTAACCGGATAACCAGAAGCTTAGCTTTAATATTCCAACCACGTCTTCGTTACGCCCTTATTTTATTGACCCAATTTTCGATGGGGGATTAATCGTATAATACTCCGTCGTCGGATGTAGAGACGCCAACGATAACGTAAATGCGGGCCAAACGGTATTATACTCGGATTCCGGGAAGTTGGTTCGAATCGGTCCGATCACTCCAGAGCCGTGAGCCTGGATCAGAATATACAGGAAAATTAGATCGCGAGCATCTGAAGGAACGTTAATTGATCGTCCACATCTAGAATCAATAATGTCGATAAGGAGAATGTAATAATTGATTCAACATAATTCGTAAATAAAGTTAACCCCTTGCCTTACTATTCCTTTTGTGACCGAACGCACAATGACTCAGAATTAATTGTTAGAATAATAATCTATCACTGATTTCCTATATACCGACATAAGTGAACGCAATAGTAATACCATATATCTGATTTCAACGTGTCCTGACCTATTCATAGTTTCAATTTAGAAATTTGTGCAAAACTTTCAAATTTTCTGTTTTACTTACCGCCTCACGTGTGCCACACGTCATTGTAAAGCAAGGGGTTAACATTTCTCCATACTACGTCAGTATACTCATAAAGTAGACACGATATTGTGGAGATTTTATAAATCTCCCTAGAGGTATCTAGAACAAATTGACTGACGAAAAGACGATCGACGACGAAACGTGGACGGCACGAGGACGAGAAAACAGTTGGACGAATTTGACAGTAGAGTTCGAAAGTAGACGACATGTAGAGTAGACGCATAGAGTGGACGAAGTTACGTATAGAGTAGACGAGTAGACGAACAGACGAGTAGACAAGTAGACGAGTAGACGAGTAGACGAGCAGACGAACAGACGAACAGACGAGTAGACGAGTAGAGGAGTAGACGAATACACGAGTAGACCGACAGATGAGTAGACGAATAGACGAGTAGACGAACAGACGAACAGACGAGTAGACGAACAGCCGAGTAGACGAACAGACGAGTAGACGAACAGACGAGTAGACGAACAGACGAGTAGACGAATAGACGAGTAGACGAGTAGACGAATAGACGCAAAGATTAAACGTATAGACGTGACTGAACGGATTTTGTGTGATAGTTGTGTCGTTATATTTAGAGTGTGTGTGTGTGTTTTAGAGCGTTCTCTATATTTTCCTATAAATTTAAGTTTACACTTGTACATATCTATTTTTAAGTATATTTGTCATCAATATCCTACAATATTAATGCATTGCCCTATGATTTGTTTTGTGACTACATCCTTTACCGTTCAGAACTTCATTGCTAAAATAAAAACTGACAAGTGATTTTTGATATATCGTATAATCCAACGTAGTACCAATATTATCGAAATAATAAAATTGCCCCGTCTTTCAATAATATAATTAATTTAATGGGTTTTGTGTAGTTTGAAAATTTCCTATCCCGTTTACCTCATCACTAGTGTCACTCGTCATTCATCAGGGCAAGGGGTTAAAATTGAAGTTAACTTCTAAAATGTCCAAACCGCAGCGCTACGAATTAACTGTATCTATTAATTCCAAAGCAGTAACATTCTTAATTCGACAAAGCCATCGAATTTCAACCCCAACAGGTAAAATAACAAGGGTTTACCCTCGACAGAATGGTCAGGATCGTTCTCGAGAGAGCGTAGGGTTGTTTCCTAAAAAATCACGATCGCTTCTTCCACCGGTCTCGTTTCGAGCCGTAGTTGTCGTGGGAATGCAAAAGGGGAGGTAGCACAGGTGATATACGCGAAAGCGACATACGCGAGATAGAAAGAAAGAAAAATGTAGAGAGGGGAGGTAGAGGGGAGAGGGAGGAAAGGTAGACGGTGCCCCAACGCGCGATTAGATGACTTGTCAACCTACGAGAAAATTGCGTTTTACAAACTTGTTTCGAGAAAAGAATTGGAGGGAATTGCGGATGAGGGCGGTCGGAAGGCAGGTAAGGCAAAGGAAGCGTAGGAGGATAAGAAGGGTGAGGTCCGTCGGTGAGGAAGGATAGAAAAAAAAAGGATAGAAGAGAGAGAGAGAAAAGGACGAAGGAGGGACAGGAAGATCAAGACGAGAACGAAGGAGAGAAAGGAAGAAGTGGAGCCCCTCCTTATATTAGGGCAAGGCAGTCTGAACCGAGCTTCGAGCGATGCAAAGTCGCCGCATCTCTGCAGCACCCTGTCCTCCACCTTCCTCCTTCCTTCTTCCTCAACCCCACCTACTCCTTACAAAGAGAGACACAAATTGCCTCGGAACTTAGTTTCGTCGGATATAAAGGACTTTCCGATTACGTTAGCCGTATGCCGTGATTGATCTGAGATGACGATTGCGAGTCTAACTCCACGTGACCTTCTTCCTTTTTCTATTCTTACATCGACGTTTAACATGCAGGCTTTCACGAATGCGTCGACTCACCAAAAGGATTATCCGCTTGTCCCTCCATCGTTCTTGTAGCAAAAGCTCGGACGTTCAGGGGGATGCGTGGAGTGGTACTTCAGATGAGGATATCAATTTTGCCATGTTTCTACGAGAATTACATTCTTTGAACAGACATTTGAGATCTTATGAGACAATGTGCGCACTCGAGGCTTGGTTCGTATACTATTCTCACAATCAGTGTGAAGATAAAAAGAAGCTTAGACAGAGAAACGTGTGTCCTACTGACAGTTGAACCTCAAGGAATGGGAATTTATAGTTACATACACCTCGGGGTGAACATATTCTTGCAATTAGTTGAGCCATATTTTGAGAGACTAAACTCATGTATTAAAAATTAGAGAATTAGGGGGATGATTTCAGAGAGTTAGCATAGTTTCAGAGGAACGTTCGTCTATTATTAGGGGTACCGAAAACTAATCAATATTGGAGAAGTGAAAACGTAATTGGAAACGTTTTTCAACAGAAAATACAAGGATTTTTTTTTAGAAAGTAATCGAACAACTACCTTTACGATGGCAAAAAGTGTTAGAAAATTATGGAAATTATTTTGTTGATTAGTATTTAAGATTTCTTTAATAAATAAATGTTTTTCGCCAGCAAAAAAAATTGTTATTACTTTTCGGTACCCCTAATATATGTTGTTGCAATCTATTTTCACTATTCTCTGCAGATACAGGAACCCTTGGTAGATGCATCGTACTCTACCAGAATGTGGATAATGTGGGGCATATAAATATATCAAACTTAGAGTCAGTTGTAGCCGCCCCCATTGTTATCCTGCCATTAGAATTTTCATGTCTACATCAAAGTGTATGATTATATAAAACTAGCTGAAAGCTCCCGTGCTTCGCTACGGTTTAATCGAAACTAAAAAAAAAACCTTAAAATTTCGAATTTTGAAAAATCCTTTCTTAGTGGATGCTTATACACTAAAAGGAATGCTCATGCAAAATTTCAAGTTTCTAGGTCAAGTAGTTTCGTCTCTGCGTTGATGAGTTTGGCCCATACTTTAATCCCCCAAAACCCCCCCTAAAATTTCGAATTTTTCAAAACCCTTTCTTAGTGAGCACCTACGACCCAAGGCAAGAGTATGTTCCAAATTTCATTGCAATCCGTTCTGTGGTTTTTGAGATTTCGTGATGAGTGGATGAATGAGTCAGTCAGTCAGTGGTATTTGAGCTTTATATAATAGATAATATAATTAGTTGATCATTTAACTTGGAACAATAGAATAAAATTCTATTCTTAAAAAATATAATGCATCATCCACTCAAAAAATCGAACAAACTTCAAATCTGCAATATCCTGGCACTTTCGCCATCCGTAACTCAGATGCAATAGCATCTCGAATGTAAAATGTAAAGTTAGTCAGTGCAAACCATAACCATCCCCATTGTTATCCTGCCATCCCGTTAGACTTTTCATGTCCACGTTGCAGTATATGATTATACAATATAATTCGTCAGTGATTTGAGTTCAAAAAATAGTATCTTAATTCATTTCTCAATAAATATAACCCGTCATCCACTCAAAAAATCAAACAAACTTCTAAACTTCAATGTCCTAGCACTTTCGCCATTCGCAACTCAGATGCAACAGCATACCCCGATATGTAATTGAATCAACAATTTACCACTCGTTTTTCTTCGCTCGCAATCACCTAATTCCACGGGTCAGCACATAGCAAACAAAGTAAATCCGGCGCGTACAACTGCCATCGGTTACTGGCCATCGAGGAGTGCACATATGTCGGCTGGACATATATTTAAACAAGACCGGTAAACTTTAGGTGGCACGGTCAGTGACAAGAATAAAAACGTGGACATGCTTATTCAAATAGATCTAATTCGGTCGAAACGAAGAGCCGAATTACAAGGACGAATGATTCTACTAAAAAGAAATTTGACCAAACAATCGGCCGTTCTTCCGGTGGAACCCCTGGAGCAACGAAGTCGTCGCTTATGGAGTTTACATACGTGGGATCAAAAAAGGCTTTCCGAGTATAAGAGATAAGCCTCAACGTCCAAAATGTCCCTTGGACCTTTCATCTCCCTTCTTGCCTAATATAACGATAAAATAAGGAAAATCCGCGGGTAGAAGGGAAAAAAAGTGATTCCTGTCGGAGCTGTGATTCTTTCGGATTTCACGCTTCGGAAGTGTGCTTTGGATCACCGACGACTTTCCGCGTCGATTGACAGCAACGTAGGGAAAGCACGACGTAATAATGAATACGAGGAATCAGTCTATTTATACCGAGTGCACGAGAAGTAAAAGAGCGGAATTATTGCTTCGACATCGTCCATTTATTCGAGTTTCTCTGGAAATCTGTTGGTGAATGAAGCTTGCAGCATTTATCTGTGCGGTAAAACGGAAGATCGCGTCTGTCCGATAAGGAAAGGAGTTCAGCTATTATTCGGAAGAACGATGTGCTCGTTCATATTGATGATATTTTTTTATGATTTTGGACCATTTGTAAATTTATGACAATTGTATCTCGGAAATTGGAAGATGTTGAACCTTTGCCTGTTAAGACCTTTTTGGAAAGTGGTGGATATTAGTGATAAGATAGATTGAATATCTTTTCAATTTTCGAAATTAAACTTACTTCAATGTTGAAACGTTTGGACAAACATCTTACAATACAAAATGATACTCTGGACTTACTTTTCATTCAAACCACCCCTTCGCCTCAAGCAAAATTCAACTATAGAAATCTTAACTGCATATTGGTGCAATTTTTTATTCACACAAACCAAACAATTTCCTATTCTGCAAATACACTGAACTAATACTTCTGCATACACATAACAACCCAATCTTTCAATTATCATTACAAAAACAATTCCCAGCAATTCTCGCGCTCGTTGACATGAAAAAAAATCTCCGCAGAAACGGTTACACGGAAACGGTAACGAACAGAAGGCCAAAGGGCTGGACAAACGAGTTTTCGAATTTTCCAGCCGACCGCCCCGATCCAAGGGTCGCCCCGGTTAATGTTTCCCTCCTATGAGTCCGAGCAGTCGCAACCCCATGACGCTTTCTTCCTTTACGTTTTATTTCGCCTCTCTGTGTGGACCGTGAGATTTTTCTCCCAACTCTTCCTATTTGCGTCCTTCCACCCTTTTGTCTACCATCGTTCATTCCAATTTGCGTTTCAGACGTTGACCTGTATTCCAAGGGGGGAGTCCACGTTGCAGGACGAAGGAGAACGGCATGGGATTCGACGGACGGCACAGAGCAGCAACGAAAATCGAGGGAAAAATTCCTACCGAATGAAATATTCCCCGGGGTCGATTGTGAGTTTGGACGTTTTCCGGCTGATCGGACGTTGCAGCGTAACCGCCGACGCGGAAACCTCCATCCTTTTTCCGACAGATCGCGCCGCAGCCGTCACTCCCGTAATCTCTGACACTTATTTTTATTTGTATACTTCCAAGGAGAGAAATTTTATCGACAACGTTTTCACCTACCCCCCGTGGAAATAAAATTAGAATATTTCTATGGGTTCGTCATTCTTGGGAATTTGTGTTTGAAGTTTTGTACACTGGAGATTTCGGGGTGTTGTGCCATTTTGAGGTGCTCTGATATATTATATTTGAAGTAGGATGGAAATTTGTTCTATGTGGTGACTATTAATGTACTATTTTCTAAATTGTTTGAACAGAATATTGTTTTTTTAAATTTACTATTTAAATATCTGTGTGGGCATTTTGATGATGTGTTGAATCAATGTTGAGATGTTGGAGATTGTACAAAGATATAGTTTTTGCAAATAGTCACTAAATGAAGTCCTAACATTAGTTTTTCGGATGATAAAAATCTAGTCGTAAGATTAAGTGCATAACTTAAATAAATGACGTAACCAGATCGAAGTTTATTACTACGACTTTTTTCTACTCAATTCATCCCTAAGAGGGTCGGATCCAAGGTAGACCCTAAGACACCATTTCAATCACTCCAACACCACTTCTGAACTAATAATTGAACGTCAATTGCACGTCAATTAAATGAGCCCATTTGGAATACTCCTAGTGCTTCAACCACAAACCAACGAAACCCCTCAACCTCCAATTTAACCCTTAGAACCCTGAATACCATTTACATAAAATTAACCTCTTTTTATTTATTTTTTTATCAAAAATAGGTGCACTTTTGACAATTCTGACATTTCTTTGTGGACAAGGATTATAGTTTCCTGCGAAAAGATAAGGGACTATAGTTTCCATTAGGGTTATACCGCATTAAAAAATTCCCAGTAGTATACTTTCCGGGATTAAGAATGTACTAATTACAGTATAATATGGCAGAACTAATTTATTAGAAAGTACTAGTTATTAGAAGTCTCACTATAAAACACTGATTTAAGTAATGTGCACACATATTGGGACGATACAAATTCACTAGAGAATTCTATCAATCTGGTAGGAACTATAGTTCCTCACAGTGGCCAAAGGGTTAAACCTTCAAACCAATTGTATCGATGATCGAGCAAGTTTGTCTGCTCGTTCATCTTATTTCAGCCTATAGCGATTTCCACGTTATTGGAGTAGGAATAAACGAAGCTTTCAGGTTATTACCACGGAAGAGACAGAGGTGGGGAGGTTTTCTAAATTTACTTCGAAATCTCTCGAATCGATTTGTCGATACATATTACCAACGTTGGGTGGAAAGAGCGGGAAAGTAGAAAGGATGAGGTTGACCGTACTATCTCGATGGATTCTGGCCGCGGAGTTTAACAGTACAATACCTACATCGTTGCAATAAGGCTTCGGCGACACTGGGCATTACTGTGGCCGCAGTAACCCTCCCCATGGTATTTCGATGTAGGTGCACGTACCTTTGTATCTTCTGCTGCGGATATTTCGAGGGTTGGGGTACGGACAGATACAATTTCAACGTATACGTGTACGAACTCTCAGTCTGATCTCCAATCCTTTTCTCATAATGCTTTTACGAGCTACTGTTGCGTTCGATACGCACTGAAATTCCTGGTAAATCTTTTCGATGGCAGGGATAGGACGAACGTGGAAGAACTGAGATAAAGAAAGATGGAAAGAAACATTCCGTTGGTGAAACTTACGTATCGGAGTACACGTACTTTTGTTCGGCTCTCTGTCGCCGGTCTTTCGTTCGGTTCACTCGGACGGGAGGGATTTTCTTCTTTTCTTGATTCACCATCGGATTTATCGTCACGTGTAATCGGTTAGAAAAGTCTGTGGTCTATTTTCGTTCGGGCATTTAATAGATCGGGTATAATAGCGGGGAGAAATTGTGGATATTGTTGGGACTTTATTTATGTTACTTTTTGGAGAACGAGTTTCTGGAATTTTTCGATAGTCTTTTATATTGTGAAAATTCTTTTTTCGTTGCTCATATATTTTTTGGCTTGGTATCCTATTGTCAATTTGCCTAGGACTTACTCTTTTCTGTATAGCATTGACAATTTGAAATAATTTAAAAATGACCGCTTAGGAAAAAAAAATTTCAATCGTTTTAAGGGCGATGATTTGGCACAGGTAACATTCAAATATCAAAACCGATGTGCGATTCTTTTCTAATTCGTTGGCAATTAAAATTACATTTAAATTAAACAAAAACAGCAGAAACTGCAGATAAATAACAAGGAGATTTTTTGAAACAGTGTGCTGCTAAATATTTTACATTATTTCCCATGTCGACGAATAAAACGATCAACGTTCTACCTTTATCCAGTAAAATATTTGCCGAAGAATATCCCAGCACTTCGATTTCGATGCATCGCACAGACGAAAAAGCCGATTCTTTCAAATCGATGAAACTTTTTTCAAAGTTTGCTCGTGAAGAGTGGCGAGACGAAAGTATTGTACTCGAGCCGCGTGGATTCGGTGCTCGTCAAGAGCACAAAGGGTTTACCGCCGTTGGATTCGTTTGTTTCGCACACGTAACAACCGATAACGAGAAATAACGGTTCCGGAGTCCCGCTTACCATCCTCTGGATCCTCTTATCTTTCGTACGAGTGGCTCTCTCGTATTATTGTCCCATCTCTAGGTCGGTCAAAGGATAATCGGAGGTAGAAGCGACAAAGTCCATCCGGTCGGACGACAATTGTCTCTGCCCTCGATACTCGCCTGATTGTCCTCCCTGGCGTGCTCCTCGATCCCGCGTATCCTCACGAAATCCAAACGTGAAAGGAGAAAGGAAAAATACTCTGTGTTGCTAGGAAAAATTTTCCTGTTAAACTGAGAATCGATAACACTTTTTGTGCAGAGCACAAGAAATTATTGAGGGAAGGACGATATGTGTTTACTTCGAAATATTTTAATATTTAATGACTCATTAAACGGACGAAGGGAAGACGTAAGAAGAAAATTTAAATTTACGACCATTTTTGGATTGAAATTCGATAAATTAAACTTTAACCAGTTAACTGTGGCGAAAATTCCTTTGAATTTTGGACCACGAAAATCAAGAGATGAGCATAAATCTATTTCAAATTATTTATACCCTTTAGTTATTCGTTTTATTTCGGCATGGGCTCAAAATGTTCCAAACATCTTGAAATTTACGAACATATTTTAGTTTCCGTCAAATTACAATTTAAATAACCAGTGGTAGATTTTACGCATGACGAGTATACTCGTCAAACACAGCTAACTGGTTAGTCGTTGAATAATTTAAATGATAGAATTTTTATCTATATAAGAATTGTACAATTTTCCTATATGAAAATATCCTGCATAAAATATATCATTGCAGTAAATAGAGTGTACAAATATTCCACAGTATTTTACATCCCTAAAAATTGATCTATTCACTTCCAAAAAACAACCTTGTACTTAAACGTGCTTCATGCAGAAAGCAATTCTACGACTTCCTTCCACGAGAAAAACAACGTTCATAGAGAATGCATCGAGAAATCTACTGAAATACCTAAACAGACGATCTCTGTGGTCCGAATTCGTGGCAATGCTTTAAATTCCATGACATAAGGGACACGAACACGACAAACGAATGCTACAATAGTACGACTGACCGAGGGAAATTCACAATATCGGAATCAGAGAATTTGTCGGTCTACTCTCGTGATGACAAAGGAACAACGGCTTCTGGTGTAAATTTGTACGGATTCGCGGGCGAAAGCTCACTGAAACTCGCTCGTTGATCTGCGCATACCTGTGCATGTGGTATCTGCGTAACAGCATGCGTGGATCTATTCGAAGCGACCATGGAGAAGAGTTTTCTATTAAGGGCTGAGGAACCTGGACGAAGGAATCCAGAGGCCATGTAGAAGATAGAGTCAGAAAGAGAGAACGAGAGAGTGAGAGAGAGGCAAAAATAGAGAACTAGATACAAAATGAGTGAGTTGGAGATACAGTAAGAGAGAGATGAAGAGGAAGCAGAGAAAGTTAAGTGCGTCCATGCGGTAGGACGGGAATAGGATTAGTCCAACTACTCGCAGAGAATTGTTGCTCCTATGCTGACTGATATCGGGTTGCTTTACGTTGACTTCTCTCAGGAAACACCATGTCTGTCAGGATCCTCTGTCTGGCATACCCTTACTTCCTGACGGCGCGACCCACGACAGAAGGAAAGCATCGTACAGTGCCGTTGTTCTCCATTTGATTACGCTTCGCGATCCGATTGTACTCTCTGCTGGAGTGTACTTTGTACGAGTTCGTCGCGGAAACTCTCGATGAGATAGCGAACGCGTTACATGTTACAATTCTGACAATGAGAAACTTAAGTCGTTGCGGAATTTAAAGTCGAATCGAGTGCAGACGTTTTCCTGAATCTATCTCATTGTTGGAGGTGTTCTACGATATTCGTGGAGTTTACTTCTTCTTGATGGAATAGTTTCACGTTAACTGTTCCAGTAATTTCATTTTGGACTTTGTACTTTCAAATTTTTGGTGTTTGTAATCATTGCAGCTGTACTGTGTTGTTGACAGTTGAAAAAGTTGCTGTCGATTAGGATTGATCCTAACTCATTACTAGTTGTGCAAATTCTATTTTCAGATTATAATCTTTAGAAAATAATGAAAATTGTAGAACACCTCACAGTGCACCTGTGAGAAAGTCGCTACTCTCTACGACTACCTGGCGTGCACGTTCACAATCACTGCCTTAACCCTTTGGGCTCCTATGTCGAGTCTAACTCGACATTAGTTTGTATCTCGGAAACTCCTTTGTCGAGTCATACTCGACATTTTTTCAAGTCCAAACCAATAGATGTTAACGTACGAAAGAAAACTGGGATTGTATCCTAAAAATTTTTTCAAGAGATATCATGCACTTGTAAATTACAAGATACTTTATTTTTTTAAATTACCCTATTTTTCAGATCAAGTAAAATTGAAACAAAATACTTAAAAGCGTTGGGAGCTACTGGTAAGAAAATTGAAATATAATTCGGAGTGCAAAGGGTTAACCCATTGCCCTACGATTTGTTTCGTGACTGCCATCGCTATAATTCGGAATTTCATTTCTAATATAAGAATTGATCAATTGTTCTTGACATGCCGTATAAATTATCGTAATATTAATGTTAGAGAAATAATATTATCGCATCGGGTCCCATTAATATTTTCAATTTAATAGGTTTTGGAAAATTAAAAAATTTCCTATCCCATATACATCATCAAGAGTGACACTCGTTATTGTAAGACAAGGAGTTAAAATGTTTCAAATTTTGGATATCAACCTAATTCTTTGCGATAAAATTGTCAACTATTACTAAACTCGATTAAGGATCCAGATGGGAACTGTTACTTATCTCCGACACCCTCATCGCTTATCTTTCAAAATATATTTTGAAGACCTTTAATCTTAACGAACGTCACTGGAAAAGTGATCGCCATTTTGAGACATTACTCACGAGGAGTCGGGGTCGTCCGAACCTACCACTACACCGTCCAAAAAAAACCCTTAAAAACATAATTTTATTTCGAAATCAAAGAATGGTAATCCCTGACGTTACCTTAATTTCGTTAAAACTCCAAATGAAAAATTAGTATCTTCAAAACTAAAGTGCTATAAACCAATATACGAAATCCAACACAAAACAATCGCACAATTCTTAAACTACAACTAAAAATGATTCTTTATACAAAAAAATGAATAATTAATTAACAGCATAATAGCCAAATTACTTCATTAACGCTGTTCAAAAACTTATGTAAATTATCGCGGAATATGGCAGTTAAAATACGGTAGAACTCAAAGCAGGAGGCTGATCACGATCGTGGTACTTGAACGCACTATTTCGAGAGAGCGATCCTTCGACATGGGGGCGTATACGAAGCTTATGAATACGTCTGAAAAGTGTATCGGCAATTGCCATCTCTTTCACGTAGCCATATCTGCTCCGTGGTATAATCGGGTCCTGCCAGTAGCAGCAACGGCAGCAGCAGCAGTAGCGGCAATTGGACCGATAGGAATGGCTACCATTAGAGTATCTTGGACGCGACCCAGAAGCTGCTGCTGCAGTAAATGGATTTTCTTTGAAAGACATCGTGTACCCCGGTAGCTAGTACCCGACAGCGTTTTCATAACTCCACTCGATTCATCCGCGAAATCAGCGTTCCCCGATTCGATCCCACTTGTCACTATGTTTTCGAGCCGAACTTCGGGATATCGAATATGAAACTTTTTCACCGTAACGTGTAACGAGATTGATCCGATTCTGTAAATGTGAACTTCGACGTGTTACTGTGCGTTCTATTTATTTCTCTTTCTTCTTCCTCTTCGTCTATTTTTTTTTATTCAAAGGAACGAGTTGGATATTCGTGCCTTGATGTGTATATCTTTGAAAACCGGTACCATGGTTGAAAATTTTCCGATGCATGTAATTCTACGAAAGTGAATACCTTTTTGGGAGATGGCCAATTTTTTGGTGATGTTTGATATTCGATAATCGCGAATTTAATGCTTCTTGATTGTGGTTAAGTAATCAATATATATTTTAAAAGAAAGTGTACAATGTGCGTACCGCTAAAACTCAGAAATGAGTCCCGGTACGATGAAGGGAGTTATATGGTGTGGTAACCCTCTATCTCCCGTCCATGAAGAAGGTTCCCGTTTTTACCTGAAGGGCGTGCTTTTGAAGATATAAGGGCTGGAAGTTTCGCCCTCTAGGAATTTCTAGAACAGTCTAGAACATTCGAGAGTATTCGGGAGCATTCCAGAACATTCTGGAATATTGTGGAATATTCGGGAATATCCCAGATCATTGTGAAACATTATATTATATTCCTCTTATAAATATCCCATTATAAATATACCTCTTATATTTTAAAGTTACACACAATCTCATATCAACTCCCTAAGCGAAGCCGGGTACCCCAGTTAGTTTTTAATGTATAGTCTTTGCTTTTGGCTTTCTCTTTGGTTTATAGTGGGGAGGTAGATGCTGTGGTGGCTTGGACTATGAATTAGTCGGTCGTATTTTATACCTTCAGAACTTTTTGAGTTCCTTATCATGAAATTAAAATATCACATCATCAGTGATTCGTAAATCGCTTAACACAGTCACACCGGCGCAAAGTGGCTCAGAACTTCAATTTAGCTGTTCAGGCACCTCGCATTTCTTTGAAATCCTCACCAAGAGTGCAAAACACATCCGATTTAGCTAAAAAGTAGTACACCTAATATTTTCTGGGGCGCTAATTATGACTCTGAACTCAAAATGTCCAAAAACAAAATTATTGGCGGATTGACTCTGGCGAACACAGTACTGCAATTTCTCTTTTTCTTCTACGGACGGTTGCTCTAAGACCGCCACCTGAAAGACACTGAAGCGCGAGCCACCGGTGGTACGCCCCGGTATAAATGTGTTAAAACGAAAAACGAAATGCAGAAAAGACAAATATGAAATTTTTCCCGGATTAATAAAACGTACGATAGAAATATTCAAGTAATCTGTACTTATCAAAATTTCGATTGATCAGATCGGCTATCGCATACGATACGACGTGCATAATAAGGTACTTCGAGAGCAGAGAGTATCGAAACTGTCAGAGATCGTTCGGCAGTGCATAAAATGTGACGTTCTGGAGGCAGATCAATCGAACGATCGCAGATTCGGCAATAATTTATGCTATCAAAGGGCCGGTACATAGCCGAGTACCGATCCTGCTGCAAGAGTTATAGACTAATTAAATCGGTGACGGAGCGTGTTTGTGCTTTCACCGAGCGCACGCAACTAATTGCCAGTTTACGACGAACCAATGGTACGTTAGGCATAGGCGATTTGTCGGCTCTCGTCTAATTGCACGCATCGCCGTTCGTTGGGAGCTTGTGATTTTGTATCCCGTCTGCGCTACTATAATTCGTTCTGTGCTAATGTTTCACGGGGAAATGGATTACCACCATAAAATGGCCTCGCGACCGAGTATGCAAATGCAGGAAGCTTGGTGCAATTTCATCCCCTAATTGTAAGAGGACACGTTAACGTTTGAATTAAAAAATTTTCCCTAATTGTATCAATTTTTACTTGTAAAATTTCACGACTTTAAAAATTGTCATATGTATTAATAATTTTAATAGATATTCGTTTTTTAAATAATTCTGAATAAATGAATACCTTTATGTATTGCTTGTGCCATTAAATGAAATATTGCGACGAGGGGAATTTTAACATCTATTGAACGCTTTTGGATTTGTTCTCAGTGGTGTATAGATAATCGATGGTTACTTGATCATGTTTAATTCATTTAATTATATCAACACTAGCAAAATTGATCGTGATTCCTAGGGTTAAGGATTAAAGTCATTAATTGATATAATATTAACAGCAGATAAGAAAGTAATTCTGCAAACCATGTTCTTTGAATTTGAAACAGACATTTTAAAGGACTTAAACTTAGGACGACGCTAGACGATCTCAGTAACATTTCAACATATATCCACCACCCCTGTAACTTTCACCACCATCAGATTCCATTCCGAACCCCGATTCAAGATCTACTGCCTATCTGCAATAGATTAGTCTTCAAATAGATCGACGTCCAACGCAGTCACACAAATCAAACACCCCAACGCCCTAATCTCAGCGCAATAATTAGTATCACGACAATAACGCCATTCCAAGATAGAAACAGAAAAGGTTTCCGATTTATTTCACAATTATCCTCATCCTCAGTTTGAGAAAAACCATCTATATCCAATCTCATCTATTATTTCCCGTCTACCCCAAGATTGGTTCTCGTCGATTCGCCCGTCCGAGAAACTTACGAAGGTGAGGCACGAATAAAGTGTCGATTTTTCCAAAGGACAGAATTAGGAGGTTCTCAGCTGGCTTCAAGCCAGGCAACCAAGTTTCCGATATGCAATTCCGCTTTATTTCCGGATCGTTTGGTACTCCTCCGCGCCTCTACGGGGGCTAATGTAATGGAAATGCTGTAAGCCCTCCTATGCATATTATTGTGCCACTTTCATGCCGCGTCGCAATGCTAATAATTGTTATGGTCCGATAGAGTGCAATTTCAACGGCACTCGAGCCGCCACTGGATCACGTGGCCACTCCAGTTTGGCATTGAATAAATTGCAACTGTTTTCCCGTGCAGTCCAATTCGTTTCAACTAGAGGATCGCAATGCGATCCCAGAATAACTGTCTCTCTTGCTCGTTCATTCTTTCTATCATTCTTTCTCTCGCTTTGCATCGATTCGATTCCGATCGATTCGAATTGATTTGAGCTTCCCTGGCCTGCACGTTTACGCGCCAAACCTGCCTGATTCGGCCGTGAACCGAACGATCTTGCGAATGTCGTTAAAGCGAAGTGACTCGGCAATCGTTACCGTGCTTGATTTTTTCCATACGGTGGATCCCCGTCGCCGATCGTGAAATTCGATTGCATACAATGCCCTCGTTGGCCGAGCGATTCTATTTTTGATGGTGCATTCGCTCGATAACACGGCAAATACCATTTCGATGATATTCCCTCGAAAATGATTTTGATACATTGATATTAGATTGAATAGATGGCGAACAATTCGACGATCAATGGGAAAGATCAGAAAAGCTTTGTGGGGGAAAATGTACATGGTTGAAAAAGAGAAAAGAGGGTTGGAAGTAGAGAGGACATTTTTGCGGTACAATTCAATTAGCAATTTTCTAATTTGCATACTTTTTAAAGTAGATTTAACTGAGGCATCGTCATTTCTATTTGTCCGCTTTTTATATTCGTCCCGGAGACTTCGTGCAAAAGCGTAAAAGTAGAAACTGCCGAGGTATGCAAAGTGAAAGAAAAAAAAACGGAGAGAAAGAGAGAGAATGAATACATCAGGGCAAGTCAATTTAGTCAAATGAAATTGCTTCAAAGACCAGTTCGCGTAAGTGTCTATGTGTCCATTGTGTTTAAGAATCGTGCCGATAGAACGAAGTAACAGGAATGGTTCGTGAAAATTTCTCCCGTCGATCCCGAGACAAACTATCGCGACTCACTTTTATTAATCCTGGAGACGTAACCGGTAAACGTTTCATGCAAAACGTTCTCGAGTTAGGCCGTCAGGATCGTTAAAATTTGAAATGCAAATCAGCGCCACTCTGAGACTCGATAACCGTCGAAATCCCAGCAAAAATCACTTGCCGCGTACTGTAGTTTCGCGCTTCTATACGGCAGATGTTTACGATTTTATTTTCTTCCGTCGAGTTTTGCCTCTAGTATGGTGCTCTTGGGTAGAACTTGGTTATTTCGTATCGGCTACCTCTACCGCCATGTAAACGAGGGGATTCCGGCCTGTAACAACTAAACTAAATGCGTAAGACCATAGCCTGTACAACGCGGTACACCGGGACGTCGAGCTTGGCCATTGCTTTAACGAGGGTGTAAAAGTTAAAACAGTAAGTGGCCCTTAAAAGCGCTTTTCCACCGCGGTTTTAAGTAGCACGCACCGCCGTATTTTATATTCCGCTTCCGCGCTTCCCTTTTCTCAAGTTTTTAGCCCGCCGGATAAGTGAGATCACGAGCTCTCGGATGTTACGATATCTGGCTTAATGTAATGTTTGTTAATTTTCCGCATTGTTGATTGATAGTTTGAATGTCATTATGTCTGCAGATAAGAAGGATATGAAACTTTTAGCTGTAGGATGTTAGTGATTTTGTTAAGAATATTTTTAATTAAGTTCGTGATATGTTGCATGAAATAACGGTGTGGCTATAACAATGCGGTTAAAGCATATTTAAGTACTACTGATGAGTGGATTGGACTAATTCTGTTAATTAGGTGTAGACGTTAACACTAGATTTACCAGCGTGAAATCTACTATATTTAAATATGTTAAATATGTAACTCAAAGCAAGGAAAATTAAGATGCGGAAGAGATGATTGATTCGGTAATTTATGTTTTATACGATGGACGAAGAATATTTATTCTACGGCTCTCTCATAAACTCGTAGAATGTTTGGAAAAAATTGTGCACCAGTCATTTTGACTGGTTTGGTAAATCTAGTGTTAAATTGCTTCTACCTTCTACGTGGATACCGCTGATATCCTTGTTGTCATGATGCCTCTAAGAAATTCTGTGCCAAGTGAAACATACAATTTTTTCCACCTAATATCTAATATTTATGTTCACGAATATTATGATTGTAGTGCTTTTTAACGCAGTCAGTGTTTATACGGTTAAAAAGTAGGGAATAATTTTAATTTAAAAATAATTACCTAATAAGTTGTTAACCCCTTGCCATACCATCGTTTACGACTAAATGCACAGCAGGTCAGAATTTATTATTGAATTCTGTTTCTTATTTCTGATACAATTTACAACTGAACACAATATTATTAACGCAGTAATAATCTTTTTTTTTTTTTAATAATTTTCGAAAAATTTGAAAATTTCCTATTCCATTTCAATAACGCAATCGTTATGAGTGTCACTCGTTATTGTACGGTAAGGAGTTAATTAATTCCATCTGGTTAGAAATAGGCAATGTAATTTCTAGAGGAAAGGATTAAAAATTACTTCCCCATTACATATGGAGTTGAAACATAATGAAAATTATTGTAACAAATCCTTGGTTAGATCTCTACAGTTAGTCTTAATTTTAACACATTAAGCGCCGGTTTCTTTTGTTGGTCTCTGAACAATAAGTAGCTAAAAAGAATATTTGATACCTTATACATTTTCGCAACAATTTTTTTCCTTGACTCAACGATTCTAACACCTTCATATCACGCGAAAGTCTCTAAGGACGATCATTTTTTGATGTGTGAAGTGTAGAAATATCCATATAAAGAAACAAAAAATCCCGCATTATTGCGGAGCCAGCGCTTAATGTGTTAATAAAATATTTCATATATCCTTCACATATCAAAATAAAAATTAATTTCCCAGCCAATATACTCGTCTCGTATCAGTATCGCCATACTATATGCAATTCGTTAAAAAGAATCTCAATGAGCATGCAATTTCAAAGTACTCCATTCTCAAAAGGTCAAGAAGATCGATCGTGCCGTCGAAAGTTAGACGACTTGCCCATTCCATTGAATTTAATTCTAATTAAATACGAAGATTCTCCTTCAACACTGTAGTAACTACATCGAAACACATTCAACTGTCGTAAATAAACGAAGGAATAGAAAATGGCGAGTTGCCACTAGAGAATTTTCATTGTAATTTCATTGAATGGTCTTGCAAAGAAGGAAAGTCACATCTGGTGGTTGTTTTCAACTTTCCTCCTCAATAAAAGATGCGTTAGTCAGCGATCCGGTGTATGTGAAAGAGAAAGCAAAAGTTTTCGGCGTCATCCTTGGCCTTCCGCCGGTAAATTTTGGAGAACGCAGAAAGGGAGCGAAGAAATGTTGCGGGAATGGCGAAAAGTAAGGTTTGGCGATGCGCCATAGCGATTTATTTATTTTTCTCTGTGTAAACTTCCCTACGGCCAGGCTGAGGAAAGCGGCTAGACAAACAAGGGGACAAAAACGTTTTATTACGCGATTAAGCTCAATGATGACGATATTTTAGGAGGCGATAAAAGAACTCGCTAGACGGAACAATTGCGAGAGGAAGGACGTGGACGTCTAGCGATTTGATATAAGATTACGTTTATGGCACTAATCGTATGGGATAAAGTGTAAATTTTATATTTTAACACTAGAAATACCAGCGTTAAGTCTACTATATTTCCATCTATCAAATAAGTACCTTGGAAATAGAGAAATCAAGAGGTAGAATTAATGAACGATTTGATAACCTGTATTTTATAAGATCAACGTAGAATATCTATACTCTATGGCTCTCGTATAAACTTAAAAAAATTTTAGAAAAAATGAGGAACACGTCATTTTGACCCTCTTGGTAGTTCTAGTGTTAAAGGTCTACTAATAGAATTCATTTTTGAGGATACAGGAAATGATGACGTGTAAATTGCTAATCAAATTTAATTTGATAAATTTAGTAAAGAAGATAATAAACTATTTTAAAATGAAAGGTTACTTGTATAATATTAAATTAATTCTACTTCAATAATTTACAAATTCAACTCAGAGAAGTTGTAGAGAAATACCCTGTAGTAGTTTATTAATATGTAAATTAATAAACTAATTTGATTTCACTCTTTACAATATGAGAACAGTAAGCAATTTGGGAATGCGAACAGGAATGATGTCTACATAAATGTACATATTTTACCTAATAGAGTGGCAATATAAGTATTAAACGTTCTTTAAAAATTACTCGGCAACAATAAATTAGTCATTATATAACCCGATTTGAAACCAGATTGAAATTAGAAGTTGCTTAATTTTGTCAAGCAAATTCGGTGGTACAAGGAATAGAAAGATCAGAATTTTTCTATCGACGTTTTTGTATGATCTTTGATACTTCTTAATTTCACATAATTTCGAACCGCGGAAGAAATCAGCGATGGAAAACACGAAGCGAGGAAGCTGTAAAGAGAGTGGCGTTCATGAAACATTTATGTGATCATAAAGACAGTTCATAAAGTTTATACTTGTAGCTGCAGTTGCTAAGCTATCGCACGTAGACTCCCGGCGACATCGTGTGACCAGAATGTTCACGAGGAACTCATGCTATCATTACTTTTACAACTTGGGAAAAACTATTAACTTTCGTCCGTTAGCGCTCTAAGACTCTACCGGATTCTGCTACAGGACATCAAATATCGTACTTCGGCGTTTGTCTAACGTACGAGTCGGTTAAAGCCAAAGTACTGTAAAACCATGTTTTGGTATTTTCAGAGATCAAATAATTTAAGATAATAGAGGAAAGAAAGAATAGCACATTAATGTACCTACTTATCAGTTTAAAACTTTATGTCCTTGTTTTCTGTATTTTGAATTTGTTACTGTTAGCATGTACAAGATTTAGAGTTTGAGATGGATTCATTAATTGCGGTTTTGATACATGTCGGAGAGGTAAATTTTTTGAGTCTATATTTCGGCTGTAAATATTACGGTAATTTCACCTAGGACATTCAGTTCTAGGCAACTTCGTAAACACCATAGTTATGTGATTTCACGAACAAGTGTACGAGACTTTTTGCAGTGGAACTATCAACGATTAATCAGACGTATGGACAATACATTAGATAAATATAACGGAAATAGATAATAAAAGGGTAGAGACAGAATAAAAATTATATCTAGGCAATTTTAACTGGTCTGTTATATCTAATGATACTATTACAATTTTAATTACCCGCAGTCTTGAGGCATTCCTTTGCTTTCCTAATTAAAAACTCATTGTAAGATATTCACCGTCACTTCATAAAGAATATTAACATTTTCATGAATCTCTCATAACTTTACTTTTAACCAACTTATGTGAAAATGGTTGCTATAAGTATACCAAGATTAATATCACTTTCTGCGATTTAACCCTTTCGCTACTACGGGTGACTATAGTCACCGGCCACAAGATGCCTCCTATACCCGACGGGTAACTATAGTCACCCGCTCAAAAAATGAAACCACAAGATAAAACAAGTGGTATACAAAAATACGTTCATGAAAAAATTACGAATACATTGTTATGAACACAAATCATTTTGCTTCTAAATACAATGTCACCACATCGTTTTTGAGATAAAGATTTAGCCCCGAATGCTGAAGACTGTGCGCGCTAAATGTTCGCACTTCCGGCGCGGCGCGCCGTAGCGAAAGGGTTAACACCTGGAATTCTCAATAATACAAATTTAGAAAATCATGAACATTTTGTGTTCTGATCCATTGCCACTTTAAATAAATCAGAGAACTGATTAACGCGTTGAGCCCGGCGCCGATATTGCTGTCCTTTCCGTACAGCCGGCAGCGGGTGAACACTTAACGGCGAGCGCTTGGGCAAAATTTGAAACGGCTGGAATGAACAGAGGTCTGCTTTGTATCAATTTCTTTTCCGGACTGGAGCAATGGTACAGTCAATGCATACTTATGTATACAAATTGCAAAAGGACAACGTCTAAAAGACGATCAGTGAGAAAGAAGCCACGGAGGTGTAGAGACGATTTCGATATTGGTCGAGATGTTATGAGAAAAATTCAAGGCTATTCGGACGCAAGACAGCTACATATTTGATTAAAGAAATCGTCACATTTTATTACCACATATATTTTTTAATTTTGTTACTGTCGGTCCCAGGGACCAACGGTGTCCAAACGGAAAGCTCACTGTCGGTCTCCAGAGACCGACACCGGGCTCAAAGTGTTAAAATACCACAAAGAAGTGTAAGAGAATATTCGAAAAGGGAGAATGTAATTAAGTAATCAAGTATTAGAATCATATTCTCACCTAATCTGCAAATCGAAGAAACCGAGATCAGAGGTCGCTATCGTTTGTAGACTGTTCTTGTCAGAGCAAAATATATTGGCCCCGTAGCACATCGTAACCGGCGTTTATAGTCCGCGGTGCTCCAATAGTATAAATCCTCTTCGTTATCAGTTGAAATTTATTGGAGGATATTATCGAACGTCGATTATCGCGATAGCATCGTGACCGTACGTACACGATTCCCAGTTTCGAGCGGCGAAGTGCGCTTACCGCAAGCAGAATGCCCCACGTGGCTGCGTAATGCGATTATTTATTACAAAAGCGTTATTTATCGCTTGGCGATCCTTCGAGCGAGCGATTCGTTATTGTTTTGCCGATCGAATTTAATGCTTTCCCGTAAAATTCCCTTCCTGGTGAACTTGATAGCGTCCAACGAATGACCATTATCATGGATCGTTTCGATTTCTGAAACGCGGCAATTATAGGAAAATTGCAGATTGCAACGTGCGTGAGTTACTCTCAGTCGAAAAGGAATGCATAGTAACATGTGCACTACACGAAAATAAAAATTCTGCCTGTAAAAACGTGATAATTAAAAGGAAAATGTAGATACGAGCATTTCAATTTTTTTATCAAGAAAATTGGGGAAAATTACAGTTGCAGTCATCATCTTTGCATATAAAAAATTAAAAAAACAATACCAAGAGAAGTGAGACAAGAAAATAAATGCACGCACGTAAGGCGGATGTGAGAATTTTATATTTTACATGGTTGCAACAGACGTATCGTTACATTTTGTAACAGACAGGTGAGTGCACATTTTAGCGCATGTCGCGCCCCATAGAAAAATGTGTGCGCGCATACGTAATATATATAAATTAACGAAGGACTATTGATTGGATTTATGATCAGTTATTTCATATATCATTTAGTACTGAAATTACCAATAATTAATTTATTATAATACTTTAAAACCTTAAGTAAATATTAGAAAAAAATATGAATAAAATTAAATCAGAAAAGTAGATTAATAAAATGATTTACTTCTGGTTAGTTCATCTTCAACCTGTAAATCATCCATGTAATAACCATCCATCTTCATCTTCTACTCTCTTTGACAGTTACTTTTTAACGCCTACAAGTAACATTATCTTGAATATAGCATATCTTTTACGACAGGTATCGTTATGTCTACTTATGAAAATCTTCACCAATTACTATCTCTTACGATTCACGAGGGATGTAATATAACGTTCACTTCTGGAACCGTTTACATTGGAGCACCCAATCGTAATTCCGGCAAGTTTATGGCGTGATCAGAGAATTTGGCTCCAGACGTCTGCCAAGTCAATGGGAAATAAGACGAGCTCACGGGGGTCTCTTTCGTACTCTCCTTTCGAGTGTCAGCGTTTTTCTTTCGTAGTTACCTGATTCGCTTATCTGTTTTGGCTCATCAACTATTAGAGTCTAAACGATTGGTGTACTTAACTTTGTTGAACGTGCCTTTACCGTCGACTCACCATGAATTTTTAGACATACCCCGTGCACGTCAATAATAGGGAACGTGTTAAATTTAACAATTGTCAATAATAAAATTTATAATATGTGTATGAGATTTTTTTAAATTTAGTACCACGCTTCTTGAGGTGTGTAATTTTTATTTGTTTTTTTTTACACCCTAAGGTCTATTGCCTCTTGGAGAGTATTCTCTGCTAATCAAAAGTTCTTTTATTTTTTAAAATAAATAAAAAATTGTCCTTCTCATTATTACTATTGTATTTTAATTTTTAATCCAAAATATGTACAGGGTGTAAAAAAATTAATGGTCATGGCTTTAAGGGGTTGTTCTACACCTCTGGATCGATGGAGATTTGCGAAAAAAACCGGCCGCAAAATTCGGGAAAGGGTAGCAAATTTTTTTTATTGGCTCATCGTATTCGTCTGGTTACGTAGGCAAAATGTCTGAGAGGAACCATGGGTCAGAAACGAACCGTTCTCTCACAAATTAACTTTTAATTGGGCCTTCCGATAAAAATTTCGCCATTAGTTAAAGCAGAGGCGACATAAACGAAGTTAGAAAATGGGGCACTGTGTCACCGTACCAGAAGAGAAGAGCATGTGTTTATGCTCTTCTCCCCGGGTGGGCCCTTGAGCGAACCCAACACCGAACGCAGGTCAATGACATTTTTCTAGTCATTTTCTATCTTCGTTTATGTTGCCTCTGCTTCAACTATTGGAGTTAGCAAGGGTATCTCATGTGTTTCCTTTCGAAAGGTCGGTGACTCGAAGGCTGCCATATGGGCGAAATTGTAATCAGAAGGCCGAATTAAAAGTTAATTTGTGAGAAAACGGTTCGTTTCTGACCCATGGTTCCTCTCAGACATTTTGCCTACATAACAAGACGAATACGATCAGCCAATAAAAAAAATTTGCTACCCTTTCCCGAATTTTGCGGCCGGTTTTTTTCGCAAATCTCCATCGATCCAGAGGTGTAGAACAACCCCTTAAAGCCATGACCATTAATTTTTTTACACCCTGTACAGGGTGTTTCAAAAATATTTGTCATGGCTTTCAGGGGTTGTTCTACACCTCTGGATCGATGGAGATTTGCGAAAAAAACTTGCCGCAAAATTCGGGAAAGGGTAGCAAATTTTTTTTATTGGCTCATCGTATTCGTCTTGTTACGTAGGCAAAATGTCTGAGAGAAACCATGGGTCAGAAACGAACCGTTCTCTCACAAATTAACTTTTAATTGGGCCTTACGATTAAAATTTCGCCCATACGACAGCCTTCGAGTCGCCGACCTTTCGAAAGGAAACACATGAGATACCCTTGCTAGCTCCAATAATTGAAACAGAGGCAACATAATTTAAGAGAGAGAAAAAGACTAGAAAATGTCAATGACCTGCGTTCGGTGTCGGGTTCACTCAAGGGCCCACCCGGGAAGAAGAGTATAAACACTTACACTTCTCTTCTGGTTCGGTGACACAGTGCCCTATTTTCTAGCTTCGTTTACGTCGCCTCTGCTCTAACTATCGGCGAAATTTTAATCGGAAGGCCCAATTAAAAGTTAATTTGCGAGAGAACGGTTCATTTCTGACCCATGGTTCCTCTCAGACATTTTGCCTACGTAACAAGACGAATACGATGAACGAATAAAAAAAATTTGCTACCCTTTCCCGAATTTTGCGGCCGTTTTTTTTCGCAAATCTCCATCGATCCAGAGGTGTAGAACAACCCCTTAAAGCCATGACAAATATTTTTGAAACACCCTGTACATTTATGTTCATTATAAAAGTAATAATAGATTATTAAGAGGAGATACTTCTAGTCTGGGAGACTAACGGCTTTTTCTCAGTTTTGAAAACAGTTATTTCATATTTTATACAGAGAAAGAGTACTACGTCTTTAAGTAATTTATGTCACTTCTGCTTCCCTTTTCGTCTTACATTAAAATTATGTATCAATCACGATGATAAAACCGCACTAAAAAATTGTGAATAGCTCGAGGATCGTCATCAACTTTTTCTCATATTGAACACCTGTCGACAAATTGCATCGATGTAATAACTTCCCAAATAAAAAATTTCCTTCCAAATGAACCGCTTTCGTTGACTACCCTTTGAGATCCATCGACCAAGACGGAGTCTGACACTAAGTAGTAAAAGAGGGTACATCGAACCTTAAGAGACGAAGGTGAAAACGAAGGAATAGGGCCATTTTCTCTTGTCCCACGATGTAATTGGAAACCGTCCCGAAGATCGTCCTATGTATCAACAGCCCGCTGGATAACGGGGCGTTCTCTTCCGCTTATCGGATAATTACGGGGATGAGTCCTTCTTGCCGTGGATTGGAATGAAAGTCGGGCGCCGTAGGAACACGCTCCTTCGAACGGGAACGAAGACGAAAAGGGGTGGAAGAATGAGAGAACGAGAAAGTGGGAAGACGAGAAGGAAAAAGAAGCAGAAAAAGAATAAAAGGAAGACGAAGAAGAAGTCGTTACAAAAAGTCAAGTCGGATCAAGCCGAGGGGTTGCACAGCCGTGCAGGGGATGTAGGCGTTAGATTAGCGTGATCTCCAGTGATAACGTTCTTCCCCCTCTCTTCTTTTCTATGGGAACTTATACCAGTCTTTCTGCGCTTCCCTCGAAGCATCATTGCTCTCGCGGAGGAGTCCGACAGAGTCTCAGGAGCGGACAGCATCTTAGCACGTTGCTACCCTGCAATTACTGACCCTCTAACGAGGAGGGTTGCGGATGCAACTTTTGAAAATCTCCTATTAGAAATAACGGCCCCTCGGGCGTACGTGTCCCGAGCACCTCGGCAAATTGGAATCTGCGCGCAGAGGAGGGTGCATTTACCCTCTGAAACGACGACTGCTTCGAAGGGAATCGTTTGTATTCCATGAGCTTCGTTAAGAAGCCGAGGGAGAAGTTGTGCTTTCGTAATGAATTGTTTCCTCGAATCTGTCTTTTCAAGTTTTTTTTTTTTTGTTTCCTTGACTTTATTGGCTATATTTGGATGGAAGATACTTGTTTCAATGCTAGGTGCCCTGTGTTTGTTTAAGATTTGGTGTTTTAAATGATAACGGTATCCTTTGTAGTGCTTCATAAAGGGATGCAGATTGCTATGGTGTATGTTTCATTAAATATTGTTTCTACGTTTTCTCTCAATTGTTCATGTAATTTTATAACGAAACGACTATGAGGAATCGTCAATTAACACGTTGAGTGGTACGTCAGTCCCTGGGGACTGACAGTGAACTTTCCATTCGGGCGGCCTCAGTCCCTAGGAATTGACAGCGAATTTTTTGTTTGGTCGACGTTGGTGTGTGAGGCCGGCATTGTCAAGGGTTAAATTATTAATGACAATTAAAAATTTTATGTTAAAATGTAGTGAAGGTTATTAAAATATTTTAAGCAAAGATGTGATTGAGATTTGCACATATTACAATAAGTAACAACTTATTTTGTGAGTTTTTTGGCGAACTTACATCCGAACGTTTTTGTGCTTATGCTATAACGTTCAGGGCAGTATTTCCAAACTTTATACGCCTTTTTTTCTTTTGAAATTTGAGAATACCTTACGCGCTGCCGGCTGAGTGAGAAGTATAGCAAATTCGGCGCTGCACTCAATGTGTTAAATAAGGAATGTTAATGATATAGCGAATGAAGTTGAGAATATTGGTATAATTGAAGACAGCTATCTATCACAGAAATTAAGATACTGCAGCCGATAAAGCGAATACTAAGTAAATGAAGGCTTCTGAACGGAATACATTAGTGCGTGAAATTAATGCTTTAGTTCTCACTCGATACTCTAAGATGGTTATCGAGCCATTGTCTGCAGGTCGCTATGCAATATCGGAGAAGATTAATTCCTTGTCTATGATCCTGGCCATTTCGATCACTCGCTTCGTGGCAAATACATTGCATCTGTTGAGGCTTACAATCTCAATTATACAAGGCGAATAGAGACGCAGCTGTTTGCGAGATTTCACTACCTCTGTTAACATATTGAACTTTGAAATTTGGACCTCTATCGAACTTGATTTTTAGCACAAAATCCTTGAATTTGAAATTCGTTTTATACTTGTACCAGTCCAATTTTTTAATATTTCGATTTACGTTTTCATTATTCGGTACATCCTCAAATAGTAATTATCGTATAATAAATTCGAACACTGTCAAGCTCATACAATAGTCATTTTTTTTTATATACCAGGATTAGTAAAGCAGAGCTTCATAAATCCAAAGAAATACGAAACACATGCAAAAAGAAATCGTTGTCCTAATTCAAGCACGGCCGACTCCACCCTCGAAAGATTTCAGCTATGCCAATACTCTTTCACCCTCTTATACTTACATTTTAACCAACCCTCGACGAATAAGTCACTTCGAGTTCATCTTGAAAAGAGAATCAGGATGTTAACGTCTCACTTCTTCGAACAAATCGACTTCCTAGTCCAGAGATTCAGAAAACTCTAAAATCACACTCAAATCGCCCATCACATTCGGTATTTATATTTTGACTAAACTTAAGATCTTAACACGTTGAACGCCGCCGATATTTTGCTTGCTTCGTCATTTCTACTGAAGTGAAACTTTTTGTATTAAAATCGCATATTTATGAAGAAGAAGGTTTAACACTAAACCTACCAAGGCGGTCAAAAGACCGATACCAAAATATTTTCTAAAAATGATCTAAATTAATAGAGTAGCCATGAAGTAAATATTCCACTTCTATCTTACAAAAGCAAAATGAGTCAGTTAATTATCTTCTTTATCTCTCCACTTCTCTTTGTGTAATGTCGTTATTGAGTATATTTAGATTTTAGTAGATATAACGTCGGTAGGTTTAATGTTAAAGACGTTGATAAATCGATATTCAGAAGACTTTTACCTTCTTAACGCCAATACTTAAATATTCAATATGCCAGAAAATTCATAAATATTGCAATTTAAACATAACATGAAATTTCATTGAATTTAATAGCGCTGGTCACCGGTGACCCCCATGGAAATTAACGTGTTAAGCGATTTGTTCTTATCGCGAAGTACAATTATAGAACAGCAAGATTTTAGAAAACCACAGACTATATTTCAAGAATAATGATGACACTGACAAACTGACAACTGGACTTTTTAAAATCTTAATCTCCAATTACATATCATTGCCAAGGACTTAGAAATTAATATTACATAAGGAGAATGGTAGTAACTTGTAACAATACAGTGTACTAAGCGAAATAGAAAGTCTTTGGCGAATTCAAAAGCAAGTGTTACAAGTTCTCTCGAATTACACATATAATAGATAGCCACCAGCATCGCCTCGGTTACGATGCCGACGAATTCACTTACCTCGAGCACGTTTCCTAACAATGCAAAGTAACGAGCAAAACATCGGTCATGACACCATTAAAGCGGCCATTGTGGAAGGTTAATGCGACTCGTAATCACTTTGGGATTGTTACGCACCTCCACTATCGGGAATTGTCGATAAAGTTCGCTTGTATTTATCTAATTAACCGACGGCGTATTGTCCATGACAATTTCAAGCGTAATTACGGCTGCGAGACTTTGTAACTGCGTTAAACTCCGCCATCGAGTGATTTGGGTAATGCAAACGTGTTACACTTAATTGCGATTTGTTTCGTCGCGTATCATTTCCTGTGTATTATAAAATCCTCAAATTAATGGCACCTTCATTGAATACCGAACGCATTTTATTACTATTCGAAGTATCACACGGCAGTACTAATGGAAATACTGATTTATAGATAATAAGGAAACCTAAGAAATTTTTTAATATCGATATATTAAGCCTTATACTCCTATAAGTCTAGAAATAGAAATAGGTATTCGTGAAATTTTTATTTGTACTGCAGTACTGAGATTTTATTTTGTTTGAAAATCAGTGAGATTAATTCTCATCTTTGCATTTGATTTTTAATGTCACATTTTAAGTATACTTTCGTTAGTGAATTCCATAGAGAAAATCCATTTGTTAGACCATTGGTAATCAATAAGATGTGAGTAAATATTTGAATTTTCACAAGCAGTTACCTTAATCTACGTAGTTAAGAATAATTTAAATGTTATATGTTCTTATCAAACTTTTACCCTTTCGGTACAAGCACCAGATATATCCAGTGTCCATCAGATGGCCTATATATCCGAGCGCCGGATATACCCGGCACCCATCTGATGACCTCTGCACCCGAGCATCGGATATATCCGGCATCAATCTGGTGACCTATATGTTATACGAATACCGGAAGTATCTGGCGCTTGTATTGAAGAGCTAATATTGAAAGTAGCAAAACTACTTGTCAGTAAATGTCATGAATTACGTATGATTATAAATATATTGTCGGTTATTACGTATAATTATCACTAAAACCCAGACGAAATCCAGATTTTCTCAGGAGGAAAAATGTGTCTACGACTCTCGCATACACGAGGGAGTGTGGCAGTCACCGGGATTAACACTATTTCTACCACGATTTTCTGTATACCTATTTCGACCAAAAGGTGTCTTTTGACACCTTTTCGTTTGAATGCAAATAATTGCCATAACTGTTGAGATTTCAAATTATTAGTTAAATGTAGATAATTTGAGGAATATATTTATTGATACATTGATGTGTATTTATTAGAAATTATTTAATCAGCTTGCAATTTCAAGCAGCGGTGGGCAGCTAGTTATAAAGTCACTTGCAGCGGTGTACGCTAAAATGTAACATGGTGGGAAATAAGCGAATATCAAAGTTATGCCGCAACTCCTGTATTTTCTGTTACAACTGAAATCGGGATTCTTTAATCTGATTATAATTGATATGGTGCTGCAAAATGGTGTTAATATTTATATGTAAAATGGTTTCAAATTAGGCACTGTCATGAAATCCTTAAAGTGTCAAAAGACACCTCATGGTGGAAATAAGTATACCATAGGTACATTTTTAGATCTAGGATGTGCTGGTGCAAAATAATATTGCTGAATTAATGTAACAACTACAGTATGAAAAGTCAAAAACTTATTTGTGGAGAAATGATTCAATTTAGAGAATAATTTTAAGTTAAAATGTGGAAGGTGTCTTTTGACACCTCTTGGTAAAAATAGTGTTAAGTTTCGGACCTAAACGACATCTAGCCCAAATCAAAGTCCCAAAACCCAGTCCATCAAACTGAACAGCCCCCGAGGAACTCCCGTTTGCACCCTTGCGAGCTTCCCACACGTATGGCTCGGGTAACCTC
This sequence comes from Cerceris rybyensis, assembly GCA_910591515.1. Lineage (NCBI taxonomy): Eukaryota > Metazoa > Arthropoda > Insecta > Hymenoptera > Crabronidae > Cerceris > Cerceris rybyensis. The sequence continues at coordinate 36,432,061 of OU342789.1, forward strand.
GGGTTCGCCAAACCCGTACTTGACCAGCAAGCTGGACAGGTCCCTGAGGTATTATGGGCTCACTGAATTAAGTCACTTGACAAGTGACTTGATTTGACTTGCCCGATAGATAGAAACATCTCTCATCACCACGTATTTTCGATTCTACCGCTCTAATGAACGAAATAGCCACAAATTTAAATCTATAAGCGGTAATAGGTGATGCGAGTACAATATCCCTTTAGCTTAAGCCAAGGGACTTTAAAATTTTAGAGATCTGTAACTTCTTTTCGACGAAACCGCCATGGGTTCGCTATTCCCTGGGGTAACCCCGAGTCCGCCAAGACCGTATCTGAACAATGTGCTCAACTCGGTCCCTGAAGGAAACAAGCAGCATCTAACCCAGACTTGCCGGTTAATTTGATACATATTCAAAAATTCGTCACATTTACCAAATTCAATGGTATTGGACATAATCAAGAGATTAACACGTTGAGTGCGGCGCTGATCTTGCTATACTGTCCACTCAGGCGGCAGAGCGTGAGGTACCTATTCACAAATTTCAAAAGAAAGAAAAAAGGCGCACAAAGTTTGAAAATACTGTGCTAAATGTTATAATACAAACACAGAAACATTCGGATGTAAGTTCACCAGAAAACTTACAAAACAAATTGTTACTTATTGTAATATGTGCAACTCTTGGCCATATCTTTGTTTAAAATATTTTAATGACCTTCACTAAATTTTAACATAAAATTTGTAATTGTCATTAATAATTGAACTCTTGTCAATGCCGGTCTCACGCACCGATGACGACCGTACAAAAAATTCGCTGTCAATCTCTAAGGACTGAGGTCGCCTGAACGAAAAGTCCACTGTCAGTCCGCAGGGACTGACGTAGCACTTCACGTGGTAACACGTTAAGCGCCACCCTCGTTCTTAAAGCACTTTCCGTTTAGGCCCTTTGTTAGAAAAGATATCTTTCTATTTGTTTAACGTACTAAGTACATTCATTTTTGATAAAATGTTCTATTTTATACTTAACTCCACTAATTGTGGCTCGGTTAGGCGCGACGACGTAGCTTAGGTAAGAAACTAATTGTTCATTTTCATTGATCAGCGTCAGCATAAACGAAAAGTCAACGCCCGGTCCCTACGGACCGGTGTGGCGCTCAACGTGTTAAGCACATTTACCGGATGTTTTTAGAGCGACGCACCACGGCACCTCGCACAGCAATAATGTCATGGTAGACAGTGCACTCGTACTGAAATGATTGAAGAAGAGTAGTCCATTCAAGGATAAAGTAGTATTCTCCTTTAGAAGTATGCCTATACCTTACATTTTTAATATGAATGTTTCTCAAACCCGAAGAAACAGAGGTAAATATGTTTCTTTCTTCGTCGAAGCCTTAGAAAACATTCCAGCGAGAATCTCTCCCCAGGAAAGGCGTAATAAAACCGCACTAAGTCCGACTGAAAATCGTTAAACAAAGATAAAGAAAATTAGAAGAAAAAGAGTAAATTAGAACGGAATCCCAACGTTCCCATTTTCTCCTAAACGAAAAGGAATCGTTAGATTCAGAGAGAACGAGAAGACGCCGCTAAATAAATGTAGATGAAAACAAACACGTTCAATCGGATCGTTCCGTTCGGATCATTAATCGTAATTCCAGTGATACTAACGCGCGAATAGCCATCCCCGTATACCCATTCATTTATCCGCGAAATTAGAGTCATCCCTCTTTTCCTACCCTTAACACGAATATTGCTATGATTTGCTCCCAGATTATTCGATTTCAGAGATAGTATCCAGCAATTTTTGAAAGTGACTCTTTGACAATTGTCGCGAGTATGTGAAGACACGTTCAGAAAGGGCTAGGAGGTAAATGAAGACCGTTGGAAGACCTAGAAGGAAGAAGAATAAACGGGGTGGGGGGAGGAAAGGTAAAGGAGGAAAAGATCTCGGTAATGGTCGTCGACCGTGGGTCAATTTAGACTTCAAAGGGTTCTCCGGTATAAAGGATATATAAAAGGGAGTCTAGTCCCGTACATTCAGAAGAGAGAGAGAGAGAGAATTCCACCTCTTCCAGTTATCGATGCCTACGACCTACGAGCAAACTCGCTCCATTATTTCCCAATAAATTCTCAACACTTAAAGAACAGTCTCTTGGTCTCGCTTCTCTTCCTCCACTTTCTCCTCTTTCTTCTTCAACGCCGATCTCTCTATCCGTTCCATTCGCCCGTCGTTTCGTCTACGCGCGAGTCCGACGCGAAGTTTAAAGTGGTTTTAAAGTGTCATCGCACACTTTCGAGTGGACGGCGCTATCGACTCGGCTCGTTTCGTTCGCCGTATCGATAAACTATAACGAGACAAATGGATGTGGGAGCGTCGCAAGCCCCGCTCTCGTATACTCTTCCGAAGCATCCACCGTCTTTATCCTTCGCCACCCTCGACTTCGCCCGTCTCTTCTTCTAACACGATCACTTTTGTCCCTCCCTCTCATGAGGGGAAGTCTGACTCGTGCCTTCTACCATCTATTCCTTCTCCCTTTCTTAAACGAGCACGAGGTAAGAGAGGGAATCAAAGTTGTAACTGCATGTGGCCCGACCATCCCATTTTCTCTTCATCCCTCACGAACACGTACTTACGCTCGCTGGAGTTGCCTTGACTCCTTGCGATAGATATAAATGAACTCCTTACCTTCGATCGTCTTCCGTGCTTGACTCTCCTTTCGAAAAATCGGCAACTCTTTGGTGTGGATCTTTCATCGAAACGGGTGGAACGGTTTGTTGGTGGTGAAAGTTTATTTTTATGGGGTCTTGAGAATATTTTTTGAATGAGTTTAGCAGTTTTATTGGGGAAATCGTGTGGTTGAGGAGGAAGTTTATATTAAGTTGAGGCGATTAAGAAAAGTATTTTTTTTGGTGACAATTATTTTAATATTATTTGGGTCATAATAACGAATTGCAATTGAGATACTGTCAGGGTAGAGTTGTTTATTGAAACATATTGTATTGCAAGGGGATAGAGGAAAATGAGAATGTTAAATTTCTTTATGTTTCGAGAAAAGTATTCTATACATTTGAAAGGAAGGTAGTCTCATAGGGGTAGGTATTTAACACTAGATTTACGGAAACTATCAAGTTGATGGACTTCTATTTGTTTTATAAACATTTCTCGACTTTACAGGGAAGCTGTACAGTAGATATCTCACGTGTATTTTATAATACAAAAATTACTTATTGAATTATCATCTTATCCGCTTGATTCCAATTTTTCAAAGTCGTCATTTAACTTATTGCAGTTCAACAGATTTCATCCCTGTAAATCTAGTGTTAAGACAGTAGTCTTTGTTGTGAAAATACCTGCAGATATCGGATTAATGTGCACGATTTCCGAATTAAGGTCCTTATCTTTTTTCATCTGAAACTGGTTGCCACTGTGTCTTAGGAATTTGTGCACATGCTCAACATTCCAAAAACAGCTAAGTTGGAAAACTCAACGAGAACAACACATTGTAAAACAGTTTTTGCTTTATCACTTTATGCAAAATGTCCAATAGATATGAATCTGATTTCTAAATCTGTAATTTCACATTTCAATGCGAAACTGTGGCTTATTCAGACCGAAAAAAAACTTAAAAGGAGATAAGAAAAATTTTTTGCATGGAAGGTTTCTATGAATATCACGGACCATGCTTGTTCAGTTTGAATTTCTTTGAAGAAAAGTTCCTTTTGCAAATTTCTGTTACCATTGCGTTGATGTTCTCAGCTTTGTTGCCAAACGTGTATACGTTACGCACGTTTCATCGTGCCATACGTATTGACTGATCAAAGCAATTAGCCGAACCTGATGGCTGCGATTGAAACTGTTCGTGCCAACCAGACCGCGAAATAAATTTACGATGATTCTCCCTCTTTCCTGTCGTCGTTTGCCGTCGTGTATTGCACGATCCTGGAAACTGTCTGTTTTTTTATTTCATTTTAACTGCTAAGCCATTTCCTGCGACATCGATGCGCTTGTATGTACTGATTATGGTGCATTCCTTTGGTAGAAATTACTTTTCGTATCGAAATAACAGAAACTATGGAAATTATATGAAATTTTATTAAAGCACGATAACCCGGAATGTGTACTTTTAATTTTCCATTACAATTGAAAACATTGGATTTATATAGTCATGGTTTTAAGAAATCGTTTTTACAATAGTTCATAGGATAATTTAAACTCACGGTACATAAAAGGTTGCCAGTATTCATCGAAATAAATAAATAATATATTACAACTTGGTTCTTAAAATTAGTTTTTGAAATAGTAATTTGGATGTATATAATAATTTATGAGATTCTCATTTTCGATATAGACAAATTGAAAGAAAAGTTTAAGATATCAATAAAGATTGACTGGTAGATCTAAACCCAATTTACAATGTTACGTTATATCAGTTACTTTTTTCCTCTTCAAAGTAATAGATATAATTTCATAAAGTTTGTATCACCACTGAGAAAATTATTTATATATCAAAACGTTCTTATTCAATTTGAATGAATCAGCAAATATCGCCCTTAAAAAAGGCCAATGCCCCACAAAATTGTCAAAGCAATCAAAGACGAAAAAATAAAAAATGACCAAGCAAATATTTCCTCCAATTTAAATATACTCCTGTAAATTGACATAAATTACATTTTGTTCACAGACAATGACAGAAATTTAAAAGAATAGGTGGTCCAAAGGTGCAAGGATCGAGATTGAACGATAAAGCTATTGCCGGTGTATTCAATAGCCAAGAGATGGCGGTGGCAGTACTGCGACCAAGTATCGCTTCCCAGAACTGTAAAAACTACCCCTCATGAAACCATCTATGTGTTTATTCACCAAAAAGCAAAATGCTCGAAGTTAATTCGTTTCTTTTTATTCGATGAGTTAGATAAATATTAAAATAGTCGAAAGAATTTGTTTTTTTCCTCGTTATCGGAAGTATTCAAAGGCAAAATAAAATTCGAGTTTCCCCGGCGGATGCAGTCGCCACGACGGAAATCCTCTTCGAATTTAACTAAAGTGCAAACCGTTTTACAGTCTTGCAAATGTTCCTCTATCTTCCCGTTGTGTTTCGGGGAACAGTATGTTCTTTTTCGCGAACGGAACGCATTCCAAGTCCAATTCCATCCTGTTACGATCCCTGGAGATCGGGAACTGTATTCACATGGGGCTGGAACGGGCTGACTGGACATTCAGGTATGTACCTACGTACGACTTTATCTGAATACGAACGTATTGACCTCGATACAAGACCTGAAATTCACGATTCTTTTGCGTCACTTCGTTATTTTACATCAGTGAGATTGACAATTCTTTCTTACGTCTCTTCTTTCCTTGGTAATTGACATTTTTTTGAAAATTATGGAGTGAATGTGAGAAATTGATATTTTATTATTCACCTAAAATGTTGTTTTATAGGAAAAATATACTAAAGTTGCGAAATCTGAGTGTTAATGAAAACAGTAATATTTTTCGAGTATTATTGTTATTAAATTTTGAGTTGAAAGGGACTTTGCAAATAATTAAAACAGTTTCAAACAACGTATGGAAACTTTATAATACTAAATTGTAGCTTGAAAATGAAATAGTAACATTTGTACCTTTTTTTTTTACAGAAGTTCTCACGGAAAATCTATTTCGTATAGTCGTAAAGCTTGCTCGTAGCAATGCGGAGTGTTAATGAATTATTACTGCAAACTTTACAGGCTCGTAGAACACGTTGAAAGGAATAAAAAGGGTCTTGAAAAGTGTACGCTCGAAAATTAATGGTTGCAGAGATATTTCACATTATTTTACGAGAACATATAGAAGTAAATTTAATTCAGTGAACCACACGTACATTAATAAATTTTAGTTAACTTTGTTGTAAATTGTGTCAACGATTAAACGTTTCTATCATTACAAATGTTGTTTGAGAATCAATCAGTGTTCAATAATTCACAGCAAGCTCTTAAAGCAACAGCTTTCTATTGAATTACAAAATTATACATTTTCAGTAATATTTATATTAAAATACTTGAAATCAATCTACTAATAATTTCTATAGGTATGACTCTCTATTTACATTTACGTTACAACGTAAATGTTGATTGTTGAAAATATCGTAAGAGTTTTCGTTTAAATTGCAGAAACTAATTAACTGATTCTAGAATCGAAATTACTTTGGCAAAACACCATCTACTACCGAACCTACGACCAAACTACGAAGGGTTAAAATCTCTTTGTTCCTTCCAACGAGTCCTGCCAGCCTGTAAACTTTGTACCAATAGTTTGCAAACATTCGGCATAAATTCACCCGAAAATTGCCAGCGTTCCCAGAGTAGAAAAAAAATGTAATTGTATTGTGTGCTTCATGCAAACTCTCACTCGAGTCGCTCCAAATATCCCTTCACGGTCCTCGAAATACACACAATTCGCCGATTTGATCATCGAGAAAGAAGAAAAAAAAAACGGATGAAAGAAAGTGACAAAAGTAAAGAATTGCATCAGAGATGGTTATATGTATCAGGGCGAGGGCTGACAAGTAATTGAGTTGCTTATGCAAAACAGCACCCGATCCGAATTCCCAGGATCATTCTCCAGGGAGAAGCCAACGGCAGAAATGGCGGTACATTTCAGCAACGCAAAATCAGGGTTCCAGGATTCCAGAAACAGAAGTAGGGAGAAGGCGACAGATGCGTTGTCGCTGCAGGCACCCCCGCGAATCGAAATGAACTCGGAGTCTCTCTCTGACTTCCCCTCGTTCCCCGTGTCTCTTCTTCTGACACATTTGGCTCTATTTTCTTCCCTTCTCCCTTCTCGCACTCTCTCTCTGTCTCTCTTCCAATCTATCCGTCTATCTATCTATCTCTTATCCACAATTTCTCCCTTTCTCCCTTTAACAGCCTCGTTTCTCCTCTCCGTTCTGCAGTCCGTAGGTCTGCCAGAGCTGCGCTCCTACCCGGCTGCCTAATATATGGCTCCTTGTAATTGCCCCGCGATAAATTAATACGATTTCGCACGCATGTGCCGCACGATATATAGGCCCATTGTTTCAGGGCCGTGAGTACCCTGGAGAAACGAGAGGGCACCAGCACTTAGCGTTTATGCAAGGTAGATCCTTACTTTCCGCCGTGGGGTGCATCCACCTTTTTTTCTTACGTCGATATCGAAGAAGAGAAACACCTGCCGGTGAACTGTGCACGCCTGCACCCTTCGCTTCGTTACGGGAACAATGAGAACGGCAGGATTTATGGGACGTATCGATGAGATTCCGGAATGGGAGATTAACTGAATTTAAGTTAGGTGGTTTTGTGCGAAATGGGATTGCAAAAAAGTTATGGAGATGACAGATCTATAAGAATTTGCTGAAGAGAGGTTTCTGGTTTAAAAGTGGCTGAATTCTTGTTTTGAAGTGGATTCTTACACATTGAATTGTTTTTTCATTGATTGGAATTTTAGGATGAAACAATTTTGACTGCAAGAAGATCGAGCAGAGATGAATGTATAGGACGTATCGATGAGATTACGGGATGGATGATTAACTTGATTTAACTTGCGTAATGTAAAAGGAAAAAAGTGGTGCATGTATTTTGGTTTTGGATATTTCCGGTAATGACAGTCTGATAAAAGAAAGTTTCAAACTTTAAGTTCAGGTTTTAGATTGGTCAATATTCAATCGCGGTTATTTTTGTAATTTACATAATTGTTGTATAAATCATTTTTTATTGTGAAAATAATGAAGATGATCGGATTTATGGGTAGCCCGCACGAGATTACAGAATCAGAAAGGAACTAATTTTGAGTTAAATGGTTGGGAACAAATTTTAGCTGTAAGGACGTTAGGAAAATAACTGCTCCTCAATTATCTACGATAATTTTATTAAAAAGCAAGTTTTTATATCTTATGCATAGCAAGACCTATCACAACAGCAAATAGATGTGGATTTAAGTACACTTTGAAACAATTAGACTTATAACATACTTTGAAACGTAGTCGGTTCGTAAAGATCTTGGATAGTTCGAATGATAAGAGCAGTCTGTTAAATGGAACATCTCGGGTTCGAGTTCCGGTGCAAGAACTGTTTTATCGCGACCCCATTATTTTTCCAGTGTCTACAATTTTAAGGTAGAACACAATCTTCTCGAACATCTGTGTCAAAATATTCATGTGCACGGCAAAAACATTCTTTCCTTATAAAAACAATATTTCCTGTTTATTTAAACGCCCAGAATCGATATCACGAATGATAACATTTAATAAAACATCTTGCATCGTGCTTTCAAATTCATGTTGCGTTGAAGGAAAAATCTAGATTGACTTTATGTCCAAGAAAATTAAAGTGGTTTTATAATTATAAAAAAAGGATAATAATATTGCACAATTAAATATAATAGATACGTAATTTCTCTTATCGTTAGATTTATCTCGACAAAATTTCATAAAATTGTCACACTTGTTAACATGTTGTCTTTTGACTTTGATTTCTACAATAGTTTTGGCTAAAATACCCTCTTTTAGGTCGTGTCTGAACCACTGATGCTATTATATACATGTTACGTAGGAAAAATCTCTCATAGGTGACAGAGCACAACTTGAATTCGGGCCCGCTCATTGTGAATTGCTCCAACAGTGTGATAAACTATTAAATCCACTGCGATAATGCATGGGAATAAAGAAAATTTATGCCAAAGAAATAGCACAAAATGCAATCAGAAAAGTGCAGGGAAGGTAAAAAAAAAAACAATATATACAAAAAATTTAGCATCACTCCCTGCGATAGAGGAAACGAGAGCAGTGCGTGCTCATAAATAAGGATGGTTATCTGTGTTCACATATTTTAATAGCGAATTTCGACAAAAATTATCGGACAGATAATTTTCCGAGAGCAGCGGTTTAGCATTAATTATCCCGGTGCCTGCTCTGAGCTTCGTTAGTCGGTAAATTGAGGGCATAAATTAAAAATAACTGTTTAGTTGTAGGTACCATATGTGACATGCCCATCTGGATGTAACGTATGGTTGCGGTGTCTATTATCGGACTCACAAATGAATTTACATCGTGCATAAACATTAGCATCGATTTCCCCGGTTAAATAACAAATTCTCACTCGAACGTGAAAATTTATCAATAGCGTTCTGTATCGCGAATACAGCGCCAATCAAATTCTCTCCATTAACATTCTACTTAACATGCGTAGAGATAATTTAGGTACATTACGCTCTCCTATTCTTCAAAGAACTCGCATTTCAATATGCATCGATTATCATAGAGTTAAAAGAAACTGTAAAACTTTTATCTTATTCGGTGTACTTTCACATTAATGAAATAATCTCATTTGTTACGAGATCCAGTTACTGATAAAACAAACAATTGGCAATCAAGAAATTCTGAATCCCCAAAAGGATCCTCCAGCAGCGAAGTTATTATGCTGGTTCTCCTCGAAAGTCTCTGGTTTACTTTGACCGAGAATGTTCGCAAATGCTGTTTGGGACAGCCACTCGTAGAAATCGTGTACAGAGCCAAATATCGTCAGAAACGATTTCGCGGGTTGGAGGATACGCTATACGTTTGCGGTGGCACGATAAAAGTAACGGATATGGTAATTTAGTTCGTTAATGAACTTCCAGTTGGCAAGCCCTTGGCACTTGCTCATGAGACTCTCTAGCCAACTGGGAAGATACATCGTCTTTGGAAATTGGAATACCACTGACTTCCGGAACATCCTGCAGATTCTGTGCGAAAGAATAGATAAAGAGGCGAAGGATAAATTTGTGAAGTGGAGAAAATAGAATTTTCAAGCTTCACTCTGTTAGTATTGGTGCTCTATAATTTGAGTTTAACTACTATGATTACTTCGCAGAAGATTTACAGTTTTAAGCGTGTTTGAATCTTCGAGACTACGAAATATTATACAACTGAAAACTATTTAAGAGAAAGTTTAGCTCGAGTCTACTAGTTGAAAATGCAAGGCCTTTAAAAAAATATGTTTGGGAGGCCATGAGGATTCTGAATTGAATTAAGGATGATTTGTTGGTATATTAAGACCGATGAGAATCCTTTAAAAAAATTATATATTATTCTTATAAGTCTTCTGAAACGCCACACAAAATTAGGAATGTTCTCACAAGCCCGTTCAAAAGTTATAACATTTTTTAATTACAACAAATTTACACGTACTGAAATGGAAAACATGTTGTCAGGACAAGTTAAAGTAAAAAGAATCATTGAAAATACGTTTGGAAAAATCCACAAAATTGTAAACTAGTAGATTAAGTACCTGCGAAGCACATAATTAATTAACATTTAGTGGTTTCAACATTATTTATAGAGAAAAATAGTGCAAATGAGTGATATTTATGGTATAATTGAATCCAGAGCGTAATTCACAACGAAAACATGGCAACCTCGCAAACAGCAACGGGAAATAAAATTAAACTCGACTATAGCAAATTAAAAATATGCTATAGGCTATGTTACAGCGTGAATTTAAATGTTACTAAAATGCGTCGCAAAGTTGGAGCGATCAAAATCGAATCACTCACGACTACCAACTATCGAAATGTTGCGATATTGTCAGTTTTCATCAGATAAAAATTGAACTTATTTTATTTAATTTACTTAAATAAAATAAAATTTATGATTTTCTGTGGTATATATCTGTCTTCTAATTTTTATTTAAACACATTGAGAAAATTTGTATTAGTGTTTTTTGATGTAAAAAATTTACGTATTTTTTTTTTAATAGTTAAATTCAGGGTATAGCCACTATCAAAAGTTTTTTTATGATTATGACAAATATTAAAAATTTCATTGAAAAATTAATTACAATCAAATGAATTTCAATTTTATTACAAATTTGATATTAAAAATAAGCTTGGGAACAAAAGACATTTTGTTAAAATGCCATATTTTAAAAGACATTGAGAGATATTGGTTTAATCAAAATTTCACATACTGATGTCTCCGATTGTACCTACAAATCATCCTTAACTATAACTTCTTTTCAATCTTCATGTTATTTTACATTTCGAGTGATGCGCGTCAATTTGTGGGGCCAGTCCTCGACTGGACCAGTTCGGGTTGTAAGGCCGAACCTTCGCTTAATTGTCACGAAGTCCACGAAATATTTGCGCTCCCCGCGATTTTGGTTGCTGCTGATAAGCGTCGCGAGGTTTTTCAGGGGTGGAGTGGAAGGAACTTGGTTAATTGAATCACTCTGATGCTGGGTTTGAACTTTAATAAACTAAACTGTGGAATATTATAACAAGAAACTTAACAGAACTTAGAACTTGGAATAGCTATAGATTGATGTTACGGAGAAAGATTTGTTTACAGATTGAATGTTCCAGAGTGACTGGGTCTTCCAAAAATTGGAAGAGTCCTCGTAGAGCGGAAAGTCTCCCTCCACTGTCCGGACACGCCCCCAAGAATAAGGCTCGCACGCCAACGGAAACAGTGGTGTGTGTCAACACCTGAGATAGTTTCTCACTATTTCCGAAGGGTGCGAATTCCCTAGAGAAATGTCCTTGGGCATCCCTTGGACGATTGGAGGGGAGAGCGATCGAGTCCGCGCGGAGTGCGGGCCCGTGCGTCGCCACCTCGGTTAGGGACCGAGGGTGGTCGACGAGGGTGGTGAGGCCGAAGACTTGCCGGCGCAGGCGAAGCTTTATGGTGCGGCTATAATCTATTGAGGCGCGAAGGTGTGAGCCAAGGTGGCGAACGTCTGGTGCGCACGTGAGCACCAGGGAGGTAGATGGGCCTCAGAAATAACTTTGCAGCTCGCACCATAAACCCACTGTCTCTACGAAAAGACATCTGCATGCCAGGAAAACACTTGGGCGTTTGGAAAGGGACCTTGAGGCCCTTTGTTTGCAAAGATGAATTATGATTAGTATTTCCCGGACATGCAGCGTCGATTTTAACATAAAAATCCGCGAGACAATGAACCGCCTGCGCTCGACCCTCGAAACCGTTACTACACGCTTAAGGGTAGTAACATCGAGTTTACCTACTATGATTATCTAGCTCCTAAACCTTTGCAGTTACTATAATTAATTCAGGTCCATCATATTATTGTATATTTTGAGTTTATCTACTGTGGTTATTTCGCCTAGGATCTACAATTTTAGGAAAATACCGTATCACCTAGGCAATGGTATAATAAATAATAACTTAGAATAAATATTCCGGAAGTAGCTTCGAATTTTAACAGATATCTACTGGTTAGAAATTCTAGCATTTAACTTGATAGTCACCATACCCTACTTGATTTGTTTTGGTTGAAGAAAATACAACTTTTCGATGTAGACTTCAAAGATTTTTATGACATTTTTAGTTTCAAGGGTGAAAAGTTCATTATTTCTTCAGAGATGATTGATTCATAGATGTTGATCTTTCTTCTTTCACGCTTTAGATTAATCTTGAACAATCAGATAAATTCTATGATGGAGTGTACGTGATGGTTGCAGATATTATAAGCGTATTTACAGTTTGCAGGCTTGCGCAAAGATGTACTGGTATACGGATTTATGCGAGTTTGATTATTCGAATGTACAGTCGAACTTGTATTTGGATTAGGATATAATGTTATACCCTGGAGGTTTAGATTTGACCTATTTAGATTTCAGATTTGCTCTGGATCTCTCCTCGTATAAGTGCCGAGTTAAGTTGATTATTTTGACGCTCATGGGAAAAGTTAAATTAATATAAGTGTTATAGATGAAAATGGAATAAAAATTCTACATTTTCATCATGAAAAATTGAGGTGGAGATTTTTAATATTAGATCTCTTAGAACGATAATGAGACAATCTTTCTTTTTATTTTAAAGAGAAATTAAGGATACTCCTCACAATGCCATACATTTTTTATAATTTCAGCGATTAATTTAATTAACACTAGATTTACGGAGTCAATTTGACTCATTCAAAATTTGATTACTACATTTCTAATATATTGGTTGGTTAATTTTTTAGTAATAAATTTTTCATTTCAATTGATTTGGAACTATTTTCTTTGCAAAAATTTTCAATTTTCTTGTATGATTCAAATTGGCTCACTTCAGAAAAATAGGTATATCAATATCCGTAATTCTAGTGTTAATTTACTTTCCATCGTTAGAACTTTGTTTTACTATATTTATCTAATCATTAATCACTGTTAATTATATCATTAATATCCCTCAAGTGAGACAGCATTACTTTCTTCTCCAATTCAAAAGCAGCAGTAAAAAATACTCCTACTCTTTCTTATAATTCGCCACAAACCACAAATACCTTTAACCTACACGATATACGGCTGCTAGACCTTCATCTAAAAAATACCATACCAACCATATCAAAAACATATCATGAGATCGCCTGCCACAAATCGCAAAATACCCAACTCTCCCACCATTCGTCGATTACGAACCTCTCGAAATTTCAACCAGTCGTTCATAAAATAACCGTAGCAAAGTTTAATCGTTCATTACCTCATAGAAATATTACGATCGCTTTTAAACTCATCGACTAGAACAGCAATAAATTCCATACCGATAATATCGTCCAACTCGCCGATCACAAGCGCTTTGGTATCGGTGACACAATGAACGTCAGTAGGATGCAGCTGGTCGTTTCAAAACAATATTAAAATTCATTTATCTTCCGGCAACGCTAATGGTATTATACTTGGCGTTAAAAAGTCTCAGATTAATGTGTTAATGAACCGCGCGGCACAAAGTTCGGCCTATAACGTGTTTGTGTGGCTATTCTATTATCTCGTTGGAATTTTGCTCGGAAAGTGCTTTTAACGTTTTATCAATAGCCATAGGCCAGCAGCGTGGACGGTGCACGCACATCGATAAACGCAACCCCATGGATTGTACTCCTATAACTGACGCTTCCAACGCGAGCATTGTACGCGCATATGTTCATGCCGTTCTGCCAATAAATAGCGATAATGCCGCAGCATTATAGCAATAAACGCAAAATATAAATACAAATTTAGCGAGAGGCCAAAAGTGGGGTGGGTTATGGTTCACGGAATAGGAGACAGGGGTAGCATGGGGGGTGGTAACGAGGAAGAGGAGGAGGTAGAGGTGGAGGTGATGGTACAGGAGGTGGAGGAGGAGCAGCAAAACCGGCTTATTATAAATTGATCTAATCTATATGCATTAAAAGCATGTTTCGATACGCACGCCCGCCCACGTGGTAGCGACCGATATCGCATTTTGATAATGCGCCGGGATATTCAAATTAGGCGAGTTTATCAGATTTACCAGAGTGTCGCCACGGGATCGCCGATACCAGGATATGGATACTAGTCGTCTCTCGGTTATATCTTGCAAAGTTTTTGCCTCTAATTAATGTCTCTCTCTCATTTTTTCTCTCTCTATCTCTCTCTATCTATTCGTCTGTCTCTCATACTATCTCACCGATACTGATTACGTTCATTAATGTATTAATTTTTCCCCGATTTCCTCCCGGCAGAGCTCAAGCTCGCTCGTTTGCTCTCATTGAATTAATCGCGCTCGCTCGTATCTTTTTGTTTCCTACTTACGATTTGCATATCGACGCGTTGACAGGATAATGCGGATAATGAGGCCGTTAATTAACTTAAATCGTAGCCGAGTAATTCTCATTTTGCCGCTTTACAAGATTATTTACCGTTCCTGGGTTAACCCGGTGTTCCACCTACAAATAAATTAATGCACTTTTTTTTACCTCTACACAAATTTGCATCGGCGAGTTAAACGACTCTATCGGCACGCGACGTATTATCGCATATTTTGTCGAAGATACTTTGCCAACAATATTTCTGATTCGTTTCACGGAAAATCCAAGGTAAATGGTTTTATGGTGTTGTACGTATAAGGTGGTATGCATAACCCGTTCGGTTAGGAAGATACAGTTGCGAAGGGACGCTGAAACGAGTGAAAAAAAATAAGTCGATAAAGTCTGTATAAAATTCAAAGGAAACGACCGATATCCGTGTAAATGATTCACCGGCCGGTGCTGCTAACGCAAATAAATTCATTCGCTTCCATGCATCGCCTGTGGGAAGAAAAATAAAGAGATAGAAAACGGAAGGGGCGGAAAGGAGGGGTAACGCGAGGGAACGAGAGAAATGTGGAGAAAAAACGACGGAAATGGAGAAAAGGAATGAGCAAACAGAGGAGGGTGGTGAGGTTAAAAAATCGGAAGGAAAAAGAAGAGAGGAGATTCGAGAGCGGAAAGTAACGCGAATTACGAGGTGACGAAAAGTTCAATGTCGAGATTGCGAGCAAAGCGATTCCCGCGGAGCGTCGAGGAGAATTTTACGAATTTTTTCCCCCTTCGCGATACGTCTCGAAATTACGAGGGATGGGAATTCTACCTTGGATATTGCGGGAAAATAAACACGAACACGTGTGTATCTCCATTGTGTGAGAAGCGTAAAACGTCCATTCATATTTGATAGGATGTGCAAGGTTTGTAATCCTTTTCCTGTAACCTTTTTTGACGTAAAATTAATTAATTCGTTGGTACGCTTCGTGTTACCATCATTTCGACAATGCGCCCCAAAAACGTTCCCATCATGGATGTATTAATGTCGTTTATAATAAAGTTTAATTAATTAGCTACATCATTTAATACAGAACAATGTTCTCCAATTATTTAAAAAATTCCATATTTTCTATTTCCCTCGCCATTGCATTGTCGGCCATTGGAAAGAAGTTATTATACTAATTCACAATGTTTCTGTCACTCCAATAAAAATCTTCACTACCCCATTTCATCCTCAATCCGCTCCAATTCGTTTCATTATTACAGTGTCGCTTAATACCACCCGATTATTCATTACGATGAAAAAGTAGTTGAACGTGGAGGAAGCAATAATTGTACAACAGTCGGGTTTTCACGAAATATTTCAGCGAGGCAATCCGTATATTCGAGAGTCCGTCGACTATCTTTTTTTTTTTATCGACTATAGCCGACTATGGGGCGCGAATTTTGTGGCTCGCGGTGTGCCGCGCGTGCGCACCACCCCTGCATGCCGTTCCCGAAGAGAAAACGAGGGGTAGCGCCGACAACCGACCGGCACGGGGGATTATCCGACGAGTCGTGGCCGGATAGGACCATAAATTATGACGGGGAATTTGTTCGTTCGCTCTATAATTCCCCGCGAGCGGAGTGCATGGAAAAAAGGAGAGACAGAAGCACCATAGCAGCCGGGGGAACGAGCTTTCGTCGTTGTTACGACGAATAGTTGGGCTTTGTTCTTACCTACGGAGATCAGAACTTATACTTTACTACCCTTTTTTGTACGTTAATCCGCTAGGATATAGTACGATTTTAATAAACTGTGATGTGAAAAATAATGACTGCTGTATTGTTTGTCGAGGAATATTTTGTGGAAGGATATGTGGGTAGTTGTATGTCGAAGATCGGGAATTATATATTGTGCAGGTGGTATCGTAGTTTTATTTGATGGTGGTTATGCCGGTTTTTCTGATGCATTTTTTTAGCCATAACAAATTTATGTACAGAGTATTCCAACTTTTGTGACCGAACACGCAATAATTTCGAATTAATTGTTGGAATAATAATTTATCACTGATTTCCGATATACCGTATAATTTAACGGAATGTTAACAGCATAGAATGAATTTCAACATCTCCTGATCCATTGATGTTTTCAATTTAACAGTTTTTGGAGAACTTACATTCATATTCGATTTGCGACGTCACGACTGCCACACGGCGTTGAAAAACTAGGGGGTCAATCATACATCAGAGTAATTGATAATCGTCATCATTGTAAACTTGTACAATGCCTATTTCCTAAATAAATAGCCATCCAGCTACAATTTTCCGTTTTTTCTCTGCATAACAATTATTAAAATACCAAGCATTATGGAAACAATATTCAATCGCGGTTATTTTTGTAATTTCCATAATTGTTGTATAAATCATTTTTTACTGTGAAAATAATGAAGATGATCGGATTTATGGGTAGCACGCACGAGATTGCAGAATCAGTAAGGAACTAATTTTGAGTTAAATGGTTGAGAAGAAATTTTAGCTGTAAGGACGTTAGGAAAATAACTGCTCCTCAATTATATACGATAATTTTATTAAAAAGCAAGTTTTTATATCTTATGCATAGCAGGACTTATCACAACAGCAAATTGATGTGGATTTAAGTACACTTTGAAACAATTAGACTTATAACATACTTTGAAACGTAGTCGGTTCGTAAAGATCTTGGATAGTTCGAATGATAAGAGCAGTCAGTTAAATGGAACGTCTCGGGTTCGAGTTCCGGTGCAAGAACTGTTTTTCGCGACCCCATTATTTTTCAAGTGTCTACAATTTTATGGTAGAACACAATCTTCTCGAACATCTGTGTCAAAATATTCATGTGCACGGCAAAAACATTCTTTCCTTATAAAAACAATATTTCCTATTTATTTAAACGCCCAGAATCGATTTCACGAATGATAACATTTAATAAAACATCTTGCATCGAGCTCTCAAATTCATGTTGCGTTGAAGTAAAAATCTCGATTGACTTTATGACCAAGAAAATTAAAGTGGTTTTAAAATTATCAAAAAAGAGATAATAATATCGCACAATTAAATATAATACGTAATTTCTCTTATCGTTAGATTTATCTCGACAAAATTTCATAAAATTGTCATACTGATAAAAAAGTTATGTACAGAATATTCCAACTTTTGTGACCGAATACGCAATAATTTCGAATTAATTGTTGGAATAATAATGTATCACTGATTTCCGATATACCGTATAATTTAACGGAATATTAACAGCATAGAATTAATTTCAACATCTCCTGATTCATTGATATTTTCAATTTAACAGTTTTTGGAGAACTTACTTTCATTTTGCGACGTCACGACTAGGGATTGCAATATCGGGCCACAAGTTCAATACCGGTATTCGGTATTTTTTAGATCTTAATACCGGAATACCGGTTTTAATACCGGTAGTAGGAATTGTTTCATTTTCCAGTTTTATTAAAGATAGTAAATATCACAAAAAATCATTTGTAACTCATAAATTATAATAGTATATAAAGAATAACAAAAAAGTAAAGGAACAAGGAACATCTTCTGTATTTAAATCACAAAAAAGTGTAAATATCACTATTCAGTCTATGGTACTATTACATATTTTTGAAATGTGATCTTAAAAAACATAATGCATCAGTTGTACTGTCATTAAGCCTGGAATGTAATTATGTGCAAAAATTACCAGCTGTCGAAAACGCTCCTTCATCATCTACGCTAGTTGGTGGTACTGTCAGCAATGCGCGATATACTTTTTCCAAGTATTTACCTCTAAATCCCTCATTTTCAAATAAATCGATTTCTCGTCGGATGGTTTTGAATATAACTGATTTCTGTATTGTATTTTGGTTTGTTGAAGTTTTTTTAGTTATCGCTATATCTAATTTTTGTTCAAGAGACAATTCCTTTTCACTATCGACATTAGTGTCATCATCATCTTCGATAACCATACCGAATTGTTCTGAATGTAGATAGGTTTGTGGGTAAAAAAATTTAAGAAAATTGACTATAAACTTGATCATATCGTACACAAAAACGTATACTATTTTTCTATGTTGGTGACCCCTGAACATATAGTGGAGAATTTTAAAAATTTCTAGTAAATACCGAAAAAACGGTATTTAAACTTGTGAATACCGGTATTACAAAATTGTACAAATGGCTCAAAATACCGGTATTCGGTATACCGGTAATGCAATCCTCTAGTCACGACTGCCACCCGACGTTGAAGAACTAGGGGGTCAATCGTCAATCGTCATCATTGTAAACTTGTACAATGCCTATTTCCTAAATAAATAGCCATCCAGCTACAATTTTCCATTTTTTCTCTGCATAACAATTATTAAAATACCAAGCATTATGGAAGCCACAAATTTCTAGAAGACTCCAGTACACCGAAAAGAAGAATCATCGCGGAAGTCCATCTTGTTCTCCCTCACACAACATTGTTACTTTTTCATCTAAAAATAATTGATAAGTCAACAATTGTCCGTCTATCGAAGGCAAAAATTCCGTCGATTTGTCGGTACTTATCAGGGATTAAGATCTTCGTCGATGCAAAGAACCGCGTTCCTTCGAAGGGTCTGAATCGATCGCATTATTCGAAAACTCGGTTTGCAGATGGAGTTTCGGTACACCAACTCCACGTAGACATTGTGCGGAGGAGAATGAATCACCGGGGATTATCGCATTCAAAATTCGTTTACGCCACCTTTTCTCGAGCACGGAACGCCTCGTAGGTAATTTTATAAAGAGATTCAATTGGCTTTATATCCGCGGAGTGAAATATGAGTCTGCGCTGCGTGAAATAAGAGCCGATTGGATTGAAAGAGTATCTTACGGCCACTTGGTATCTACTTATACATACCGGCAGACGACACTCTTTTCCAACCTCTTCGTCCTCACCTTCTAATACACTATCGGAATCTCGTGGAATCGCCGTGAAAGCCGGTAGTCCCGATACGAATGGTGCACTCTGAAACTTTATATTCTTGGACGATCTTGCTGCTTTCGATGAGAAAGTGACAAAGTGTTTATTGATTTCAATTTTTACTCGTGCACACTTTTTTTCTTTCATTACGTTTGTAGAGGTTCTTTCAATAATATTTTATCCGATTTCCGGATATTTTTTGCTACACTTTAAGTTTGACAGAGATTTGCAAAATTGTCCTTTGTCTGGAAATTACATTTTAAATAGTTTTATTAACTTATAGTGCGAATGTTTAGATGGAACCATGATTTAGAAGAGAACCGTTTTTGTGTTAATTAGTATTAATGTGACTAACTTTTTGATTGGTATGACAACTTTAAGGGATGCATACTTAAGGAATAGATCTCGCGCACAATGTTAATTAGTCCAAAATCTCGCTGAGTATTTCGTAAACATAAATATGGTAGTAGACATAAATACATATAGCTTCAATTTTCCTAAAATGTAGATGCGTAGGACACAACAATTTCTACTTCTTCTGTTTTCATATTTTTTCACTACTACCGTTTTCAGCTTCCAATCCATTCTTCGACAACCTACGGTTTCAGGAGAGCTCCGAATCACTGAGATTACAATATCGTTACTCGTGTCCATTCCACTATCGCTATTTACTAGCAAATCAACGCTATTTCCCAAAAAAATGTGACTTCTATTCCAAATTGAGGATTGGAAATTGAGCTCGCCCGTACTCGAGAAATTAAAAACTTAGAATCTCGTGTTCTCTTATTAATGACAATTGACATAGCTAGTAACTTACAATTGGTAACATTAATTCTACTAATTGTAAGTGTGTGGCGAAATGATCGCCAAAAGTATTCTTTCGATTTAAGTAGTACCTTCCGTACAACAGTAGTAGCTTCCGGCCATCGAGAGAGAGCGGACACGTCTAATAAAGAACATTTTTCTGTTAAGAAGTTCGAATTATTGGGTAGTGTACCCGGAGTACGACAAGTGCTTAATGCATACCTAAAATTTGATAAAGAGGAATCACTTTGAATTTCTTAGAAGAAATTAGAGGAAGATTTGAATTCTAGCACTTTGGTCATGCGTCTGTAACTTTATCTATTTGCCCATATGTCCATAACGATTTATTGGAAACATTTTGCAAATCCCGTCATAAACAAATAATCGCACGTGACTTTAGCTTCACGTGCTTAGATGGAATGCAGTTTTCAATGTAAAGGTCAAGCAGACGTAGGGTGAGAGTTGACATCGAAAGACTCCATCGAGAGCAAATCGATATTTCGATGAGATTTTAATAGCTACAAAAGAGCTACAAGGCGTCCCTTGAGGATCGGGCGTACATTGAAAAGAGAACGGTGTGTTTACCATGTCATGAAAAGGTGCTCGTCATTCAGACCCCATTGAATGTTACAGCGGCGCAGCGACGCCGGTTCGCCGTTCTTTCATTGCAGATAGTCATCGATGATTTATCTTTGTTATTAATTTTTAATTAACGGCTCCATCAATAGCGACGAGAGAATGCAGATATGTCATGAGAAAGAAAGAGAAAGAACGAGAGGAGCAGAGAAAATGAAACCAAATGAAACAGCCATGAAAAGTATCCGAGAGAATGAAAAGAACAGCGTGGACCGATTGCTGTATCGTTTCGCGCGATGCCACATGCATACAACGTGTTAATTATCAAGTTGTTTTTATTAATCTTACTTTCGCTTAAATATTTTTTCTTGCAGTCACTGTCTGAAAATCAAAGTCATCGCTACAAGTAGAAATTTCTCATAGTGCATTTAATGATAGATTATATGGCAGCTGCGAATATTTCAAAAGTATAAGAAAAGATTTATTATTATATAATTGACAAATAAGAAAAGACAAAAGCTAGTGCGTCAATCTATATAAATATAATTATACATTAATCTACATATATTTAACATTAGATTTACGGAGCCAATTTGGCTCATTCAAAATTTGATTGTTATATATATACCTAGTATATTGGTTGGTTAATTTTTTAATAATAAAAACATTCATTTAAAGTTGTTTTAGAATTCTTTTCCTTGCAAAAAACTTCAATGTTCTTGTATGAGTCAAATTGGCCCACTTTAGAAAAATAAGTATAATCAACATCCGGAAATCTAGTGTTAAAGCTCTGAAGACTAGGGTCGCATATATGTGGTGTGAGAAAAAATCTGATTATAGTTTATCACCAAATATATATATGCTGTTGGAGTCAATAAATTGAAATATAATCATCGAAATATGATTACGCAAATAATAATTTACAACGTCCCTGATTTTTTAACAAAAAGCTGGCTTTTCATCACCAAAGAAATTTATTAGTCACCAAGAGTATTCATTACCAGAGAACTTATTTCTCGATATAGAATAAAAAGGGGTTCAACCTCAAGGGTTAAGAAAAATGTCGCCAGAATTTAATTCTACATTTGACGTTAACCAGTATCGAAACTGGGATTAGCCACAATCGACTTCCATATCTGCATAGGTAGGATTTAACATCCAACCAAAACAGAAAAGAAGATCGACAGTATGCGTGTAGAGAAGGAAACGAGGTAGTAACGAATAATCTCGATGCGCACTGGCTCATACATATTTATTCGCGACGTGTGTACACGGTGAATGCACCGACGATCCATATGCATGTGACGACCGAACCGCACATTTGAGGCGCGGGATAGCCTTGTAAAAGGTCTCGTGATGCTCGAAAAGCACAATCCTTTTCTTCGTTACAGACCACTTTTATGATCAATGGAAGGCACATTTCGAAAGAAAGAAAACGTGTAAGCAAACGACCAAACCTAATTTCAATACGTTGGCTGTATGGTAAATCTCTTTGCTGGAAACATGTGGCGGCTAATTTTAATAATTAGCTTTCACAACGTGGAATTGTTTGATTTATAACTGTGGTATACTTGAGATCTTTGAAACTTGACGGTGATACGATGGGTAATATTGGGAATGTTTAATTAAATATAATTTAGTTCTTAACCCCTTACCGTACAATAACGAGTGACACTCGTGATGCGATGAATGGAATAGAAAATTTCTACGGTATTAATATTGTTTTAAGTCATAAGTTATATCAGAAATAACGGGTAAATTGTTATTTCGGCAATTAATTCTGACTTGCTACACATTCAGTCGCAAAAGAAATAGTACGGCAAGGGGTTAAATTAGTCTATTTTGGATTTAAGTGTTATGGTCATTTTGTCTAGGAGGTATAGAGCTAACTTTAACTATAGAGCTAGG
This sequence comes from Cerceris rybyensis, assembly GCA_910591515.1. NCBI lineage: Eukaryota > Metazoa > Arthropoda > Insecta > Hymenoptera > Crabronidae > Cerceris > Cerceris rybyensis. The sequence goes on from OU342789.1 coordinate 36,454,835, forward strand.
TAACTTTTGAACCACCAAATCTGTTGTACATTTAATTTTGCAAAATGTTTGTGATGTAGCAGGAATTTGAGATGGAAACATCAACCTACCATTTATAATAGAAAAGCCTAAGACTTCAACTTTAAATACGTCAAACGTTGTTCTTCACGTGCTTCTTCTTGTTATTGTATGCCTCACCTAGAAGTATAGACATTTCATGTACCAATAGTTTTACGTCTGTTCCAAACTGCCAAGTCCACTATTTATAACACATAGGTATCAGATACAGCAAATCTCGAAAAGTAATGGATACTAGAAGTTCGATCCACCAGTTTGGAGTTCCATTAAAATCCCTTAAATCCATAGTCATCGCAACTCCCCCATTTTAATATCGAAAAAAATTGCCTATCATCAGAAGCCAACAATATGATCGTCGTTTCAGAAAATATTTTTCACGCTTTTACCCATCGAAAGAATTACAAATATCACTATCATCTTCAAAATTAAGACTTTATTTACTATCTTCACTTCCTCGCACAAAAATAATGAAACTCACGAATAGGATTAGGGTATTTCACAAGCAGGGGATGCAGTATTAGGGGTGTAATGTTACGCACAGTGATTTTGTATGAAGACTTTCACAGAGCTCACTCCCTCCGAAGGGTGCAACGTTGCATATCATGATTTCCTTCGGCTCGAATATCTTTTCGATACCATCCTGCACGCATCATCCGCGAAATATTAATAGTCACAGGAGACAGTCTTGATTTATGAAGTCGACGATTACTTGAAAAATCATTTTTCAATATATTCATCCCCTTCACAAAAAACCATGCGAAATTAATTGTACAGTCATCATCGAAAAATATTCGGCTCGATCGTTCGTTGGCGTTGAAGTCACATGTTTCCTGGTTAAATTGTTTCTATTAAATAGCACTTTAGAAAAATACGCCGGCGGCAAGATTAACACCATAAATAAGGGAATAAATTTCACTCGGCTACGACCCATGGGTGTGCGGGACCAAAATCGATCGACGGGAAGGGAGCACTGCACATGGCTTTCAGGCCATTTACCAATTACCAACGATTACCCGCATAATATCTTCGCTAATAAAATTCTTAATTACAAATTGTGGATATGGGATATCGGTTTCGCTGCTTCCTGATACTGATTATCGCTCTAATAATTCGTCGCGTCGATTATAAACTACTGATGTAGAGATCGTCGTTACATTTACGTTGGATGACACCGGAAACGAATGGGTATTGAACTTTTTTACGACACGTCACGTAACGGACCATTGCACGATGTCCTTTCCGTCATCTAGCAAAATGTAGTTATTAATACACACTTTATGATTCATTTTGTAACTCGTAATTGAAATTGGCTTTGCACTTAAAATATTACCTTGAAACGTGCATTTATCAACCGAACTTGCAAACGGGTCGTATTCTGATAATGCTTTCCGGATTTTATCAGAGTACTTATTTAACGGAAAATGAAAATTCGCGATTCCTCTATGAATTAAATGATTTTCATCGTTTTTTTTCTGAAATACTATATTAATTTTCTATTTTTACTTGAATAAGCTAAAATAGTTAATCAATTAACTGTGGCGATTTTTTTTGAGAGTACGCATCTATTTAAGTGCGTCACGAAAATCGAGAGATGAGCATAAATCTATCTCAAATTATTTATACTTTTAAGTTATTCGTTTAATTTCGGCATGGCCTCAAAATAGTTCAAATATCTTGAAATTTACAAATATATTTTAGTTTAGGTCAAAATATCAATTTAAATAACCAATAGTCGTTAATTTTTACGCATGACGAGTATACTCGTCAATACACAAAATTCTGTCGTTTCTGCACGGTAGGTGTACTCATCAATCACAGCTAACTGTTTAAACATTAACTAAAATTTAGCAGCTAAAGTAATTATTGATAAATAAACATAATCTTTTTTTAATTCCCAAAGCAACTACACATTCAACCAGATTCTAAACTTTGAACTATCACAAGGCAGATATTCAAACAGACGTCAGCAAACAAGGCGTAGAAACCTTACAAATAATATACCAAAAGCTGGAAGCCATTAAACACTCCGAACTCTCTACACCGACAGCAATAACTCCTCGTATCCCTTCAATTAAATACCATTAAAGTAACATTTTTGAACGATTTAATCTCAAAATCATATTTTTCGCACCTCGTATAAAATCCTGTCAGCCAAACAAACATGTTGCCGAAGAATTATCTTGCACAGAAAAGTAATCGCCGCAGGCGTTCATCGGAATACGCTTATAAATATGGAATAAGGATCGATGACTCACTCTGTATAGGGTGATTTACATAAAAGAAAATTGTATCTTTGTGTGCATATTGGTACGAAGCTCACTGGTAGTCGCACGAACGGTGCACGGCAGTTGCAACCGATGTCTCGGGCCATTTACCGATTACCCGGATACGGCCGCATAATAACTCCGTTAATGCGTTCATTCGTTTCTGTCGATTCAGGTACTGCAACGAACATTACTTCGATTATTTCCAATGTATTGTGCACTCGTTGTGCAACGTTGGTCGCCGTATATAGGTACCTACTACCTACTACGATGAATCACGGTAGGAGGATTTTCAAAAATTATTAAACCGTGTCAGAAATATATTTAAATTGGCCGGTGACATGGCAATTTCACGCGATTATCCATTCTGGCCGCGTACATCACCGATGCGGCCATGTAAATGTTTGTAATGTCGTGCGTCGCACAATACCCGCAGGATTGTGAGTATCGTTATTATCAAAACGGGCTGATAATATTGGAAATGCGCTCGGGAACAGGATATAATTATTTTAGCTAATATGAAGGGAGGTATATTTACTTTGATATTTTCGGTTTAACTAACTATAACGAGGTGAATTTGACTGAAATGTAAAATGTGCCGAAGGTGGCATTGATAGAATTAAACCTTTTTTAGGATTCCTTTGTTGTATCCCACTTCTGACACCAATTTCATGTTGTATGCCGTGGATGGTTAACAACACTTTATTTAGAAAGAACTATTGCTCGCTTGGAGTTTTAACAAGTTAATTCTATAACGTCGTCGCGAGACGTGTACCGTCAGAAATTCTATAAAAAATTCTTGATTTAGTCTGTCTGATTTTGGTAATGAGACTGGCCTTTTAAAGGTTTTACAACAGTGTGGTGGGAGGTTCGGATGACTCCGACTTCTCGTGAGTAAGGTTCCATAGGGCGATCGCTTTTCCTTAGGACCAAAGGTCTTTAAGACATTTTTTGAAGGAAAAGCGATGACGGAATCGGAGATAGCTAACAATTCCCGTTTGGACCCTGACTCACGTTTAGGAATATTTGGATATGAAGTCTTAAAGAATTAGGTCGGTATCCAACACTTTTCTATGACCGTCTTCAACGTAATTACGCTTGAGCACAGGATACAATGAAGAAGTGACAATTTCTGGAATTTTGTAAAGTGTCGAAGTTGAAGCATATTCGTTTGATATTTTTGGTTTAACTAATTATAATGAGGTGAATTTGACTGAAACGTAAAATGTGCCGAAGGTGGCATAGATAGGATTAAACCTTTTTTAGGATTTGTTTCTGTGACTGTCTGTCACGTAGTTACGTTTGAACGTAGGATACAATGAAAATGTGACAATTTCCGGAATTTTGTAAAGTATCTGAATTGAAGCATATTTACTTTGATATTTTCGGATTAACTAACTACAACTTGGTGAATTTGACGGAAATGTGAAGTGTGCCGAAGGTGGCATAGATAGGATTAAACCTTTTTTAGGATTTGTTTCTGTGACTGTCTGTCACGTAGTTACGTTTGAACGTAGAATACAATGAAAATGTGACAATTTCTGGAATTTTGAAAAGTGTCGGAATTGAAACATTTGCTTTGATTTAAGGCAAAGTTATGTAATTATGTGAGGTGCGGGTGTTCATCGAGGAATGCGTATGTACATATGATTGATCCCTTGTGGATGAACGTTTTCTTGTACGTTGAGAAAGACCAATTGTTTGGTAATTGAGAGTTCTCTTTTAACGAAAATTCAAAAGATTGGAGTGCAAAAACTATAAATTACGTTTACGTCATGATGTTTCAACAATTATATTTCAATAACTTGTAATGGCGAATACGGCTATTGGCTTTTCTGGATTCATCCGAACAAGAGAATCTTTTACTTTAAGTGTGTTATATTTAAATGTCGTCTCCTTCGAATAGCGATACGGTATGTAATGATAATGAATTGGGAGAATAAGAGAATAATGAGATCTTGATGTTGAAATGAATATTGAACTCGTGAGTGTTTGAATGAGCATTAGCAATGACCTAACAATGAACTTTGGTGGAAAAGGACACACAGTTTTTAAAGGCTTTTGGAAAAGGAGTGAGAGTAGAACGTCGCTGTTAGAAAGTTGAAAGGTCAAAGTAGGAAAGTGAGAATTTTTGAAGTTGGAACGGTGATTCGAGGATGAGTAAGGATGGTAGTAAGTGACGGTCCAGTCACTGAGTCCAAGCAGTAAAAATATTTGTAAAAAATCATAGTCTCAGGCTCGGTACATTCCAAACTCAACTCAAATTATGCCTCCATACGTTAATCACCGTCTATACTACCGCGACATTGAAAGATGTTCCAAAATATAATACCGCTAATAGGTTGCTGTATTGTCATTACTTTAACACTAGAATTACCGACGTGAAATCTACTATATTTCAATATATTAAATATGTTCTTTACAAAAAAAAGAAATCAAGATGTGGAAAAGGTGATCAATTCAATCATTTGTATTTTATAAGATTAACGTAGAATATCAGCTCTATGACTATCCCATAAACTTGGAGAACTTTTGGAAAAATTGGGAAAGAGTCATTTTGACTTGTTAGGTAGTTCTAGTATTAAAAAAATGTACAAACTCTTTCCTACATGTTTAAAAACATATCAAACAATTCTACATTATCACGTAACGTAAAATAAAATTGAAAAAAATGTAATCCCAGTTTCACAATTTTAAATATCCTTCAATGTGATCTAATAAGATTACAACAAAAGCTACAATTTTTTAAATCAACAGCATTCTACAAGTATCACCGTCACGAAATAAATTCCTGGACGTCGTCTCCTAGAAAAATAATCTAGCACGTTCAAGTAAAATCCCCAACGTCTGTATAGCTTCCGTTCGTTTCTCGACGTTTCAACGACTCGACCAGATGGTAGAAAGAGATGAGTTTCTACGGAATGCAATCAATGTCCAATTTGCAAGATGGTAGAAGTTTGTTCGTTGCGTTTGATGTCTCGGAACATTTACCGATTAACAGTGATCGGCTTCATAATATCTTCGTTAACGCTTTCATTTGCTCACGTCGGAGGTTGCGCCGAACTATTCGTGCCACGTATCCGAGTCACGGCAGTTTTAAACTCGAAACGGCACTTTAATCGACGTTTCTCTCTTGCTGTCGGCTTTCTATCGATGTACCATTGGTAGCGCCGCAACGGTAGAATCGCACGATCGATTCACGAAGTTCACCTTTTTCGTGCCCCGGCTTACGAATTCGCGGATAAGTCGCTGATATATTGACGATCGGGCAACGGATAGAAAACGTCTGAGGAATAATTTATTCTCGGACGGAGAAAACACGAGATCCCCGAGAAAGAGCTTACTGAAATCCACCCATTGTTTCGCCTTTGGATGATTTTAACCCGCTTATCGCTTTTGATAAGATCGACGAACTATGGAAAAATATGCCGGTACATATCGATTCTATGAAGATTACGACGAATCAATTATTTTAGCATTAAATGAATATTTTCATGAATAATAAAAGGGAGACGATGTAGAAAATGTCTACGTGAATGTCTCATATAGCGATAATTGGTCTTCGTATTCGTTGAAAAATGATAACGTGAAAATAATATACGTATGTATTTCGCAATGGAGGAAATTAATTAAATTTTTCTTCGTACTGAAGGTGTATTAGTTGACAGAATTATATACTACGGCTACTATTGGAATATTTTCTCCATGCAGAATTGAAAGCCCCCTGCTGATTTCAAAGGAACCGGTGCGTCCTACCGTTGTCGATTCGAGCTTTCATCGGTGTTGATGTTTCTCCCTTTTAGTCGGCGTTTCGAACGATAGATACCTTTTACGCAAATGAAAGCCGCATAGACGCGTTCTGACGGACGTCCGTGTGCGAGAGGAGCGTGCATATATCAAAAGTATGAGGGCCACGAAGGACGAAAGGTTCGCAGGTAATATGGAAAATTAAAAAGAAACTTTCTGCCGCTGATTCGACGGCTAACTGGATTTTCCATTTTCAACGTTACAAATGCCACGGCACGTCAGCATTTATGAAAGCTGTTCACATTTCGACGTGGTTGTGCATTTAAGAATTTTATATTTTGGAAGATCTAAATGGCACTTCGTCGGTGCTCTATAATACGTTGCAGTTTTTGAGATTTTTAGCGGATACACGCAACAAGATTGTTTAATTTCTGGAATAGCAGAACATATGAGAGGATTGTATATTATAACACGACAAGAGTGGAATACCTTTGTACGTAATCCCGGATGATATGAGTACCATATATAAAATTGTTTGTTGTTTTCTTATACTTGCATTTGGAACTGCATTTGGTTTTTAAAAAGGCATTATTTTTATCATTCATAAAGTTAATTGAAGAAAAAATATCTATTTAAGATCAAAATCAGCTTTCAGCATCTCTATGAAAATAGCAATATCTGATAATATAATTTCTTGCTTTCATCATACAAATGAAAACCAGGACCGGCGTAACCTTTTACGAGGCCGAGTTCAAAAATTTTGCGAGGCTATAAGACACACTCAAATTTCATACTTTGATGTCAACATTTAATGTCAACGTTTGGAACATGGCAAACATTAAATCTTACTGTATAGGAGTTTTGGAAAATGCCTAATGAGTTTTTGTATACCGCGGTTGGGTCGAGCGATCTCGCTGAATCTGCCTCTCGCCAGCTCTGATAAAAACCTTAACTCTACTGTTTAACACTAGATTTACGGAGCCAATTTGGCTCATTCAAAATTTGATTACTAGGTATATATATAATATATTGGTTGGTTAATTTTTTAATAATAAATCATTCATTTAAATTAATTTGGAACTATTTTCTTTGCAAAAAATTTCAGTTTTCTTGTATAAGTCAAATGGTCACACTTTAGAAAAATAGGTGCATCAGCATCCGTAAATCTAGTATTAACACGTTCCGTGCCGCGTGGGGCGTATACGACCCCCACTAAACTTTCCGTTCAGGTTTCTTGCATTTCTCATTGCAAAACAAAGAATTTTATTGTGAAAAATATATTGTAAAGTTAAATACAGGCATATTAATATCATGTATGCTGCAAAGAAATTTATTTAATCGTAAAAGGGTGGGTGGTATACGCCTCACGCGGCCTGAACAGAAAATCTTAAAAAATGATCCGGCACGGAACGTGTTAAAGTATAGAATTCTCAAAGTTCTAAAGCGAATTCCAAACGGTATCTAATGTAAAAATCAAATATTACAAGACAATCATATTGGGAGTACAAATTAGTTCGGTCTGTTTTCAAACTATAGGTCTGGCTGTTATGAATGTTTCATAGTGACAGTTGATTTTAGTTGTTCCAGAGCGGTTGGACATCTGTCAATCATATTCAGTTTGTATCGCTTTGAGTCTCATACAAAAACCTTGTTTTTTACTGTGTTGAATATGCCAAATTTTGTGTTAAGTAAGCAGCATTTGCGGGAGGTTTTAGTTTTCTGCTTTAATTGGAAAGAAAGTGCAGCTTTTACATCGGATTGTGATTGGGGATGAGAAATGGATATTCTAAGACAACCACAAGAAGAAAAAATACTACACTATGCCCGGGCAATCGTTGCCATCGACATCAACATCAACACCAAAGTTGAATATTCATGATTCGAAGGTCATATTGTGTATCTGGTGGGACCAAAAGGGTGTTGTATACTATGAGCTGCTAAAATCTGGCAATTCTATTACTATTAATCGGTATAGGCTACAATTGATGCGTTTCAGCCGAGCATTACGAGAAACACGGCCGAAATACGAGCAAAGACATGACAAAGTTATTCTTCTGCATGACACCGCTCGGCCTCATGTCGCAAAAGTCGTAAAAAAATGTTTAAAAACGCTCAAACGGGATATTTTACCGCACCCGCCGTATTCACAGGACATTGCTCCTTCTGATTACTGGTTGTTCCAACGGATTCCAGCACTATTTGACAGGTCACCGGTTCACTTCTTTCGCAGAAATCGAAAATTAGCTCCTAACTTGGATCGCCTCAAAAAACGAGACATTTTTTCGAGATAGAATTCGAAAATTGCCTAAGGGGTGGGAAAAAGTAGTAGCCAGTGATGGACAATACTTTGATTAATCTGTTCATTCATTTTATACTGAAATAAATGCATTTTTGGCTACAAAAAACGGACCGAACTAATTTGTACTCCTAATAAATAAAGAGATAAAAGTTAAGACTCAAAATTTCTGGATCCAGTTCAAATCCTCCCTCTTAACCTCTAGAAATCTTTTCCCACGTGATATCTCTATTGTTCCTTCAACGGTTCAAACCCCACCAGAAATAGAGGTTTCAAATCTAAACGTCCACAGCTACAAAAGCCGAAAGAAACAAAAAGAAAAAGGAAAGAAAAAACAGAAACCTATCACCATACTGCCAATTAAGTTGCAACTTCAAACGCCATACCTCGCATTCTACTTGATTACTTTTCTTTAAAGTTAATCACCCCACTAGATGGATTGATTTTCCCAGCTTTCACCAGTGCAAAGCACTTGCAAGCCTACCAGGTGGAAATGTTAACCTTTGTGTCACACGTCCTCGACCACATGTATCGTATGTAGACCGAGATTCTCCCTTCTTTCTCTCTCCATTCTCCATCGGTCGTTTTCCGTGGCAAGAATCCTACGTTGATGCAGTGTTACATGGAAGTAATGACCTCCGAGGTCTGCTATTAACATGAAAATGCTTGTCATACATCGTGATAAATAATGCATCGACGTCAAAGACCCTACTACTTTCCTCCCTTTCGCGTACCAACTCTCCCCTTTCCATTGCAGGGAACACTCTGAATGCAGCTCAGGCGCGATAACTCGTGGCCTTTGGTGGATGCAATGCGTGGCATACAATGAGACCGGTGCTACGAAGCTCGTCACACTTTTTGTTTAATGAAAACGTGTGCGATTTAGATCTGCTTTCTCCGAAAACGAAACCTTGGAGATGTCGAACGATGGGGAGACACTGGTTCTATTTATGGGGGATGGTATATTGGGTCAGCAAGAAAGTAATTTCGGTTTTTGATGAGAGCTAGCCTTACGTTTGTTCTTAATGATTTCTGACAATGTTATGATTTTTTTCTTCTAACAATCGACAGTTGTGAAACTTTTGACTTGGCTAGAAACAAATTGCGCTTTATTTTGTTTGTAATTGTTTGTTTAGGAGAATTTTAACATAGAGTGAAAAACGAACATTTCTGATATGTTTTACTTTTTTTTGCAAAAACTAAGATTGGTTGGGAAGTGATGTCACAGCCTCCATGTAGCCCTGATCTGACACCATTAGATTACCATTTATTTTTCAGCTTGCAAAACTTTTTGAATGGTAAAACTTTCAATAGCGATGATAACCTAAAATTGCATTGGGTTCAGTTTTTTGTTGATATGGGCCAGTATTTCTATAAAAACGGAATCACGAATTTGTCAAAACGATGGCAAAAGGTCATCGCAAAATTCTTTGTTAAAAAAAATTAAGTTCCATTTCACACTACAAAACCGAAATTACTTTCTTGCCAACCCAATAGATGATGTTGTTAAAGCTGCGTGTCTTGCGTTGTTAAACATAATAAGAGAACTTATATTTCAACTATCATTATAATTATTTATAATAATTGTTGGATAGAAGTAAGGCAGTTCTTTGTTAAGATATGTAATATTTAGTAGCTTTGTGAAAGAATGTGCGATATAGACTGGAATTTGGAGGTGTAACTCTTTTCGTCATTATTATGATAATAATTGAGTCTTTGATATACTGTCCGACAACTAATCGCTAAAGAACAGCGGAGCCTCTCGTTTTCAACTGCCTGTTTCCGCGATTTTGTTTTTGGAATCGACAAACTCAGCTCTCTAAATTAAACTACTATGCGGAGTGTTTCATTTAGGAGAATTTTAACCCCTTGCCTTACGATTTCTTTTGTGACTGAACGTGCAATAATTCAAAATTAATTGTTGAAATAATCGTTTATCATTGATTTCCGATATAGCGGTATAATTTAAGGCAATAAGAATAGCATAGAACCAATTTCAAAGTCTCCTGACCTACTGCTATTTCCAACTTAACAGTTTTTGGAAAACTTAAAAATTTTCTATTCCAATTATCGTATCACGTGTGCCACACGTCATTGTAAGGCAAGGGGTTAAATTTAGAAATTACAAAATCGAAATAGCGGGACTAGGCAATTGAAAAGGAGAGTCTCCGTCGTTCTCTAGCAAGTTTTTAGTTGTCGGACTGTACATATGCACGAAATAAAGGACTAAAATGAATGAAATTCGTTTTGATAATTATAACGAAATTATGCGACGGTTTCTACTTAAACTTTTAATGAAACTAAATACTGAATATTTTTCTTGTCGTTCTTAACCTGTTAACCGGGCGTGACGTATAATTCCGTCATATCTGAAAGAAAACTCCAGTAAGCTTATCGATTCTTTCTTCCTTAAAATTTTTAAACGTAATATGTTGAACGCATTACATTTTATGTCGTTCGTATCCGTTTAAGCCTGACGTAGTACTTTAGATGTAATGATATTACATCTCACTGTAAAAAAAAATATTCCAATTTGAAACAAGTTGAACAAAAATTAATTCCCCGGTTAACAGGTTAAAGGTATTGAAAAGCGCGAGATAATGAAACTTGAAGTAAAATTATTTGCTGTCAGCTTAACCTTGCAACATACGATATAGTAAAATTTACTGGTAGATTCTTATTTTATCACTTTAATTATAAGCTGTAGCATGTGGCAAAAGGAATCTTGGAAAAAGAATTTGACCATTTCCGCTGAACTTCAATCTTCCATATCAGTTACTCTATAACACTACGAAATTGTTACACGGTATGAAAATAAAAACTCTACTCCAGCAATCATCGACAATGTCTGCGTGATCGCGTGCCATTATCGAAGAAAACAATTTGAAAGAGTTCGGTGATCTGACAGTGGTGTTAACCGGTTTTACCTTTCCGAGTAGTAACAATTACGCGTTCCCTGGCGCGTCCCATATGTCGAGCAGAAAACGCGGTCCTTTTGGTCAACGCCTGTACGAAATTCGGACTCCTTCATTTTTCCAAACAGCTCCGTTCATTGTGAATTTCTACCGGATGGTGCGGCAAAACGCGATGCTCCAGCAATTTCACCGAGCCTCTGGCACCCGAACTGATTCCATGGCTTCATATTTATACGCAAGCTACAATACACCGGTAACTGGTACGAGTCAACTTTGCAGGCCGTTGGATCACATACGCGGTGTTTGCAAAAATTTTGCACACACTCCTCATGAGCAGTGTTTTCCCTAACAACAGAGATAAATATTTGGTGTCCAAAATGACAAGTTTGAGGCAAATTTCAACTTTCGTTTAGAAATTTTCTTTTTTGTAATTCAGGGGAAAGAATCATTCTATCAATTCTATTTTCATTTTAGATATTTTATTCTATATTTTGATATTAGTTTTGCATGAATGTTAATATGCGAATTGCAGGTTGATCGTGTCTATTGTCATGCAATTTATCAAAGATGAAGTAAAATATTTTTGCCCTGCTAAATTTTAACCCTTTGCGGACGACGGGCGAATATATCCGCCCTGAGAAAAAAATTGGTTATAGTTTGTCGGTGCATATATCAACGGTTAGAGTTGAAAAATTAAAATATAATCGTTGAAATATTATTTTACAAAGAGTAAATTTCAACTTGTATACATTAAAAGACTGTCTTTCCGATGAAAAAGTGTTTTTTCATCGCTAAATAATTGATTGTTTCTCGTTATTCATAAATGCCTCCGTCCGCAAATGGTTAAATGACGCGTTTCAGGCAGATTTTAACTGTCATTTAGATATTTTCTTTTATGTAATACGGGGGATAAAGTCTTTGGAATTTTATTGAGATTTATACATTTTGTTCTATATTGTGGTATCAGTTCGTATGAATGTTAATATGCGAATTGCAGGCTGGTCGTGTCTATTGTTATGCAATTTATCTAAGATAAATTAAAATATTCTAGCTCTGCTAGATTTTAAAAAGGTGGAAGAAGTACCTACAATATTCAAGATAGAAAATGATACTTGATTTGTTGTATATATATTATTTTCCTTGTTTGAATTTTATTGCTAAAGCAACATTTCTTCGTACTTAACACTAGAACTACCAAGCAAGTTAAAACGACTGGTATCTATTTTTTCCAAAGGTTTTCTTTTATAGGAAAGTCATAGTGCAGATCTGTCACGTTCATCTCATAAAACAATACATTGAATAAAATCTCATAAACAATACAAATCATCTCATAAACAATACAAAATACATTGAAATACAATAGATTTAACGTCGATAGTTCTAGTATTAAAAGCATTACCCATTTTGCAGTATAAATTCTTCTTACATACTTTATGCCTCATTTATTACATATACTTATCAGCATACGCAACAGCATATATAATTTTTTAAAAATACAATTTACCTAATCGAAAATTCTCGTCCATCGTAATATAAAAAATTCAGACCTATAAGAAAAATGTCGCGTCTCATTAAAACGACGATAATCGTCAAAACTCAAGACGTAAAGACGACGAAAGACTCGGAAACCTTAAAATCTACTACTTTCCCAGGCGATACGAATTTTGCGAATCGTCTGAAGCGCAGTTAAGAATTCATAATGCACTTTATACGGAATAATGGGGGGTCTTTCATGAATCTTAGAACCGTGGCGAATTTAAGACACGCGAGTGGAATATTTTATCTCGACGAGTGCGATCCTGTAACCGTGCTTTATATCGTGCCGCGGTAAATTTGAAGGATTACATTCTAGAATAAAAATCGTTGGAGCGAAGATGCGTAGTGGGTGATGTAATACACCGTCCACGAAGGACGTACTCGTATTTTTTGAGGAGAGAGAAAGAGAAAGGTATTCCCTGCAACGCCGGGGGCACGTATTTATGAGGCCACCGTTTGTGTACGTGCGACAACGCCAGTAAAAATAACACGATAACCTCGCAGATGTCACCTGCCAGAACACTCGCGCACCCGACAACTGCATCTGGGCAATGAAAAAAAAAACTGCACGACGGCCCACTTATGAAAAAAAAAAATCCTCGTGTATTCTCCGTCTCTTTCTCTCTTTTTTTCACTCTCCTATCGTATACTGTCCCGTGGCTCGTCGGGATTTTTAATTAGCGATTATCGAGTCGCAGGTGCCTATGACATTCCTGTGACTTCGATCGTATTTCGATTGCGAGTATTTCGAATACTAGGGGAACATGGGACGTCGTTGCACGCGTGAGTTATAACTTTAATTATAGTAGAATAAATCTTTCGGTTTAGGAAAATAACTCCGCGGATAGTCGCGTCCACTGCGATAAATTCATTGTAAAGTAACAAGTTCGTGGATTCTTTTTTTTTCTTCTGCTTCTTTTCGGAAGATTACCTGTTGGAAATTTCATCTGGATTGTTTCGGAATAGAGTACGCATGTAGTCATTAATTTGCGGGTGTGTTTTGGTAAAATTATAAGTGTACTGTTTTGGGGAAAGTATTTAATGTGTGCGGTTAATAGAAGTGTGGTATCTTTGGAAAATTGCGAGATGAAGGACCGAAGTTAATTATTGATTAATGACCCAATTGAGTGTGGTGGAGTATTTAATTTAATTGTTGACGGAAAGGCGAATTGTAAATTATGGAGTTTGATGTTATTGATATTCGAGGGTGGTATTTTTAACATAGGGGCAGAGATTGATATTTAAATACATCGAATGCTTTAACCCTTTGCGGACTAGCGACGCATATATGCGGTCTGAAAAAATGTAATTATAGTTTATCGCCGTATGTACACACGGTTAAAATTGCAATACTCAAATACAACCAGTGAGATATGATTAAAAGTGGAGTAATTTATATTTGATATACATTAGCAGCCTAAATTTTTGATAAAAAGGTGGTTTTGGACCACCAAATAAATGATTATGTGTCAATATTCGAAAATGTCTCCGTCCGCAAAGGATTAGAAAAGCGTAGGTATAAAGAGAGAACACTAATAATACAGTCCACCAACTGAAAGATGGCTAGGGAGGGACGAAGCCTCTAGTTTTCAACCGTATATTTCCGTCATTTCATTTTTGGAATACCCAAACCGAGTCTTCTGAACTGAACACTCCGCACAGTCATTTTCTTTAAGAAATTCAATTTGGGCATTCCAAAAATGGAATGGCGGGAACTAGGATGTTGCAAATGAGAGACTTCACCGCCCCTTAGCCATCTTTGAGTTATCGAGGTATATACTTATTTTCATAGAATTGTTATTGTTTAATGTTTCTCCAAGCCATGGATCTATAAAAGATGTTATCCCAGAAGCATGTAGTCCCCAATTCTCTATTCATTCGTTGCAAGTTAAAGTTTATTTCTCTTGCACTAGTAATAAAAGTAGTATACATAGTAATAAAAGTAGCAGTACACATTTTCTATCTGATGTGAACATTTTTTGCCGAAGAGAAAAAATCTTGATGTTCTACAACTACAACGAAATGACAGTAGTCAAAATCAAATCTGCCAACGGTGCAGCACATTATCTTACATCCGAGGGAGTAGTCAAGTACAGAATTAATGTAAAAAGGCGAAGACTATAAAAACTGCGAACTATTGTGATTCAACGATCACGATTCTACATACATAAGAGTACGAAATCTTCGCTGACCCAGAGTAAGACGTTTTCTCCCGTTCGAGATTGAAATAAGCACCTTTCGAAACTGTTCTTTTTCTTTGCTCGTATAAATATCGAAGCGACAAAAAGAGAAGCAACATGAAAACGAAAGGGGGAGGAATGGAGAGGGAGAGGAAACTTTGTCGTGATTTCCCAAGCGAAGTATGCGCACCTGCTCTGGGCGCCGCTCCATTTCTCGTACGATGCAGATTGTCCCGAGAGATTCTGTCGCCCCAAGACACGCTACTTGTGTTTTGTACCTGCTCGAGGGGTCCTTATGAACACCTGATTGCTCGCACATGTATCGCGTATGTGCTCCAAAGAACGCAGAGGAAAAGTATCCGAACTCTCTCTCTCTTTAGATGTCTTTACCTCTGCCTCTCTCGTCATTTATCTATGCATCTATTCATTATATCTATGTATCTTTTCATCGGTATTTTTTTCCTTTTTTGCTACATGTTTGTGTGACTTTCTTCCTCTCCCTTTTCCCGTCTTTCTATATGTTTGCAAGTGTCTTACTCCATCTTCCTGTATTTACTTCTATGCACCGGGTTATCCCATAAACAATGTCGGTTTAATTTGTAAATGGCATAGGTGACGAAATAAATACAATTGGTAGCAAGTATATATTTACCGTTACTTTTGGCAAAAGTGTCCCGAAAGGTAATTAACCTTGAGGCATACCATTCGATAGGGCTTTTTGGAAAAACCCTTTCTGCAAAGTATAAACCCGGTACCCCTACCGTAGGTGTAGTTATAGGGTGAAACGTACTTTCAGTTTTTTGCTCGATTTCTCACGTTCGGTTTGTTAGAAAATTCTGAAAAAAATCACAGATATTATACACAATGGTGTGCATAGTTTGGAATCTTTTCAGATTTTTTGATTGGCAAATCGATTTTTAAAAATTTAAAAAAGTTTATAAACACTAATTTTTTATTGAAAATATGAAGTGACCACTTTCACATTTTTACAGTACTTGCATAGTACTCTAATTATCAATGTGTAATTTTTTCAGATTTTTATGAGTAGTGGACGGCTGTTAAAAAAATTAAAAACCAGCAATTGTTTATATTTTTAGCTAAACTATTGATGTGACCACTTTTATATTTTTACAGTTTCTCAAGTTTGCTATAAATAATTAACTGTAATTTTTTCAGATTTTTTGCAACAGTGTATGATACCAAAACAAATAAAAAAGGATGTTCACTCATGTCCAATACACGAAGAAGTGCAATCCCCTTTTCATAATATTCTTTACGTTTTGAATCAAGAAATTCTATGATTTTTAATAGAATTGTGATTGGTGATAACAAATGGGTGTTTTATTTGAATATTAAAAAACGTCGTGAGTAAGTTAGTCCTTAAGATATACCTGGGTCTCAAGCGGAACCACGTCGTTATCCACGGAGGGTTTCATTGTGGTTCCTGTGGAATATAGAAGGTACCATTAATTATCAGTCACTAAGCCCTAATCAAATCGTCACAGCGAAATTTTATCAGGAACAATTGAGCCGTTCAAGGTCTGCTTTAAACGTTAAATCGTTATCAGTCGATAGATGGTTAGTGCCATTTTGTCAGGACAATGTTAAACCACATGTTGAAAAACAACCTCGGCAGAAATTGCATCAATTTGAGTGGAAAGTCATAACTCACCAACTGTATTGTCCAAATATCGCACCCATCGATTACCCAGTTTCAAAAGTTTACAAAATCATTTGGACCGATAGCATTTCAATGTAGTAAAGATGCAATGCCTTGCAATCGTCGCATTTATTCAATCAAAATTGAAAGACTGTTATAAAAAGGGCATTGCAACAAAAATAAGATAGCATCAAGTTGCGAAAAATGACAGTACATACGTACTTGGTTAAATGTGAATATTTATTATATATTTACTCCGTGATGTATATCCCTTAAGAATTAAATCGACATTATTTATGGAATAACTCAATACTTCTACCTCTCTGCTTCTCTGACTGTTAATCTGCATCTCTATCTCTTTCATTCGTCTATATGTATTCCTCTTTTTTTTGTTTAACTGCCTATTTTCCCTCCTGCCTTTCTCTATGTATCAGTTTTTCTATCTTTCTTCCTTTCTTTATCTATTGATATTTCTATCTTTTTCCCTTTCCTCATCTATTGGTATTTCTATTTTTCTCTCTTTCTTTATCTATCGGTATTTCTATCTTGGTCCCTTTTATTTTTACCTGTCTATCTCTCTGTCTACCTGTTTGTTTCTTCTCTGTTCTGTGTCGTCCTCTCTCGTCCTTTTTTCCACTCCCTTTTCTTACCTCAATCCCACCACCAATGCCTCCCTCTCTCCTTCGTGCTTACTTTGATTTTCTCTCTCTTCGCACATGCTGTGTGTGAATGTAATCATGCGTGTTCCACGATCGCCTTACGAAGCTATCGATGACCAGGTGGTTCGCAGGTGTTGGCGATTCTCAACAGGATTGCACGGCGTTAAACGTACATTGCGATTACGAAAGATGCAGACCGAGTTTTCGGCATGACGCGGGTATTTCGTGACGTGTTTATAATGGACATTTTGCCGTCGAAAATAATGAGGCTGCTGGAATGATATTTTAACCAACTGTCGCTGTTGTACGATCGCTTACGTTTGATACCTTTTAAATGGTCCATTATGTAATTAAATTAATCACGAATAAGAGGAAAAATTTACTGTGATTTTTATTTACCGGAAGAAAAATTGTGTATACATTATTAAAAGTTGATAAAAAATATTCAACCATAAATAGCGATGTACTTTTGAAATGAAGCTGATATTTTTTGCTGGCTCTCCAATATGGCGAAAAAATAGAGAAACAAGAGTACCAGAATTTCGAAGCGGTCAATTACCATGAAAAAATCAGGCTCGTTTAATCGGTACTTAATTAGTACGTAGAAAATCGGTAAAATGCCGAATTTTTCACATAATATTTTAGAAAATTCTCATAGTAAAAGGTCGATGAGTAGAGAGGTGAAAAAAAGCTGCTGAGAGTAGTATGAAAAAAGGTCTTGTCACTCCCACAAATTGGAAATTAGCGAATTCAGGTCGAAGTAAAAAGTTTCCTTGCTCCAAATGATCGGAGTTATTAGCTTTAACTTTTCAGTTGAAAATGCAGGAGGTAACGAGCGCACTTCAGTTGGGTCACGCTCAAGGGAGAGAGGCAGATCAAATGGGGAAAAAAAGCAGCAGTCGCAACTGATTTGAATTTTTCTGTAACTCTGCCCTCCTCAAAGTCGAGCTAAAGCACCGGCAAATAAACCGCTCCAGTTTGCGTCTAAAAAAGAGAAATTATTTGTTCGGCCTTTCTTATAATTACTCTGCTGGCATTCCAAATAAATTTGTTTTTCTTTCATTTGAAAAAATAACAAATCAGGTCGACTTTCTGCTTGCTACATTTCTCAAGTCGGAAAATATGACCGCGGTTGGTGATTTTTATACAATTTGAAATTTTTTTCCAGTTACGAAACCTTGAAATTAATTTTGGATCGCCTGTATGTGTTACTACAACATATGCTAGCAATCTTGAGTCGAACTAAAGTTTATATAAAAAAACAGTGTCAGTTAGTAATCATAATTACCGTACACATACAAAAAGTGCAATGAAAAATTTAAGTCCTTGCCGTACCAGCAAAACAGAATTAATTATTGAAATAACAATCTGTCCCATATTTCTGATATATGTGTAGCTCATGACTTAACATAATATTAATAGCATAGTAATAATTTGATCATACCGTGGGCCATTGATATTTTTAATTTGATAGTTTCTGGAAAATTTGAAAGTTTCCTACTGCATTTATCGCTTCACGAGTGTCACTCGTTATTGTACGGCAAGGGGTTAATAACTTCTACACTAAAGCTTATTTTTTCCGACGGAAATGTTCCAAAATCTATCGAATGACGCAAAGATACGTACCATATTTGAATGTTTTTTTCAAAAGTTTCGTTTCTCTCGATAACTTACAAATGAAGAAACGTAAAAGTAAAGAGCTTTAGTTGACGTACAATTATCACATGAAATAAAACATAACAAAGTACAATTGTAATCCTTATCTGTCACAGTAACGCTCTTGTTTTTCAAGGTACTCAACCATGGTTCAAATTCCAGCCCTCGAACCCCTTTATACGATAACAATTTCATTATTTCATACATCGTTGAATCCAGTAATTCCCATCGAGAATACGCGAAGGGATTTATGCGTGTCAATCCACTTTTGTGTATTCTCCAGTGTGAAAGCATTCGTGATAATTCCTGACAAGTACACCAAACGAATCGCAACAGTTTTCATGAATATTACTCCAGTTTTCACAACGATGGTTCCACATATAATAGAATGTGAAGAGGAATATGAGTTATAATAACAAACATTGTAATTATCGAGTTATCTTCATTTTCGTGAAGTCAAGGACAATTTTGTTGTCGAGAACTATTTTCCTGTCGACAATTTCGCTACCATTGCAGTTCAATTATTCCAAACTCTTAGTTTCATCTGATAAAAACATTTTTATGAAATAAAAATAAGAATCTTGATGAACTTGACTGTAATGTTTGCGAAATTTCGGAAATCAATTCCTCTTGACATTGTGATAACTCAGAAACCATAATGATTCACTAACAAAAAATTACAAAGTTCTAAGGACTATGATAATTTTTTTTAACACTAGATCTACGAAGGTGGTCAAAATGACTTGTTCCTAATTTTTTTCTAGAATTGTTTGAATTTTATAGTGGAGCCACAGAGTAGGTATTTCACGCCCGTCTTATAAAATATAAATTACTGAATTAATCATTTTCTTCACCTTTCGATTCCTCGTTTTCTATAGTATTCCCGAGTCGAAATATTGAATCTATTTTCATGGTATTTACTCTTATATGAACCTAATATGAAACTTTTCAATATTAAAACTCCTAATTTAAACCTGTAACTCCCCCGTGTCGAAATATTGAACCTATTTTCATGGTATTTACTCCTACATGAACCTAATATGATACTATTCAATACTAAAACTCCTAATTTAAACCTGTAACTCCTTCTCAGTAAAATGGCACTCCTCTTGTATCGAAATATTGAACCTCATTTGAACCTTTTACTACCCAATCCAGTACTGGATAGGATGTAAATCCTCAACGTAGGTTGAAATTGACATCCTACTTTGCGCCTTAACATGGCATAACGGGAAATTTGTGCCACTTTTAGGCGTTAAATAGGATCTTATTTTACATTGAATTTAGACCTATTTTTGTACTTTTAATTCCTAAATGTTGGGTAGTAAAAGGTTCAAATGAGGTTCAATATTCTGACTCGCGTTTATTTAACACTAGATTTACGGGTGTTTATACACCTATTTTTTTTAAGTGAGCCAATTTGACTCATATAAGAAAATTGAAGTCTTTTGTAAAGAAAATAGTTCCAAATCAATTTAAATGTAAGATTTTTTATTAAAAAATTAACCAATCAATCATATTATACATATAGTAATCAAATTTTGAGTGAGTCAAATTGGCTCCGTAAATCTAGTGTTAATATATTAAAATATAGTATATTTAACGCCGATATTTTTAGTGTTAAATCAGTCAAAAGTAGGTGCGAGTATTGTGATAAATATAAAACAATGTAAGAAGTCTGATGGCTGTGGTGGAAGAGTCTCGAAATCACCATTAATTTACTCAAATTCAAATCTCCCATTATCTTTGGCAAAGTCCTGCCTGAGAAATATGGCACTCCACTTAAAATAGTAAATTTTATGACGAATAACAATAGCAGTTAACGTTGAAAAAATGGAAAATAAACAAGAAAGGTGATTTGAATCTGTTATGTCTTTAGAATTAAATCAATATGACTTGTTCCCTTCGAAATCTGTGCCTTTCAAAGCACCTTTACATTGTTACATACGAAGCCTTCATACGGAACTGTGACGTTTTACTATTGACGCAGCTACTATATCGATATGCACGAAGATGAATTAGTCACGTACATTTCGACTGATCGCGCTTCGGTGCTTTCGTCGGGCAAACGTGACCGGCTATTATCGATTAGACGCATCTTCGATCTTGCATAATAATGCGATCGTACATCGTGAAATCACGTAATGCCTGTCGAGAATGCGCGAAGGGATTTGCATGTGTCAATCCTCCTTTGCGAATTCTCTGTAGCAAGAG
The DNA here is from genome assembly GCA_910591515.1 of Cerceris rybyensis. NCBI lineage: Eukaryota > Metazoa > Arthropoda > Insecta > Hymenoptera > Crabronidae > Cerceris > Cerceris rybyensis. The sequence continues at coordinate 36,476,019 of OU342789.1, forward strand.
CGGTTGTAATTGCGCATTGTCAGGATTCCTTTCTTGTAACTTTGAAAGATCATGAATAAAGTTTGATGATAAAATTTGTTGATTAAATGAATATAGCAATTAGCAATTCAATTAGCTCGCATAAAGATACATTGAGTGTACATCTATATAATAGTGGAATTGTTTAAAGCTGTGTTCCAAATTATTTACATAATTTTTTACAACTTGAGTATACTTCTTGAATGTCAAGGGTATCTTAGTATGGCAAAATTGTATTTCGTATTTGATTAATTAACACGTTAAGCGCCACGCTCGTTCTTAAAGCACTTTCCGTTTGGGCCCTTTATTAGAAAAAATATCTTTCTATTTGTTTTAACATACTACATTCATTTTGGATAAAATGTCCTATTTAATACTTAACTCCACTAATTGTGGCTCGGTTAGGCGCGACAACGTAGCTTAGGTAAAAAACTAATTGTTCATTTTCATTGATCCGCGTCAGCATAAACGAAAAGTCATTGCCCGGTCCCTAGGGACCGGTGTGGCGCTTAACGTGTTAACCTGTTAACCGGGCGTGACGAATAATTCCGTCATATCTGAAAGAAAACTCCAATAAGCTTGTCGATTTTTTCTTCCTTAAAATTTTTAAACGTAATATGTTGAACGCATTACGTTTTATGTCGTTCGTATCCGTTTAATCCTGACGTAGTACTTTAGATGTAATGATATTACTTCTCACTGTAAAAAAATATTCCAATTTGAAACAGGTTGAACAAAAATTAATTCCCCGGTTAACAGGTTAATAAGAATTCGTAGTAACCTGATACAAAATATCATACTGTACACTATTTTCCAGTTGACACTTTAAAAAATATGAAATCCAAACTCCATTTTCAACAAAGTATATATCAAATCTTGACACCTATTTTGCAAAATATTCCTTACATATCCTCCCCACCCAAAAAAAAAACATTATTATCTCACATCCAAACATCCAAAAGACATAAAACGTTCAAAACATTATTCCAAGTGTTTCGAAAAGTCCTTTCAGAATTTCCCCGATCAAATTCATTTTTACCGTACCCTTTCTTCGAACATATCCAAAAGTCAAGTCGAAACTTTGAGGCTTCCAAAGCGGAGGAAGTTTGCCTGGAATAATGGGAGACGTTCGAGAGTGTAAAATTCGTGGCAATCCTTTTTCCCCCTTCCGATCGTTTCCGTGAACCGTTATTGCAGGTTACACCTGTAAATCAGACCCCCGAGGCGGTTACCACCCACGGGATCCGTGGGCAGAACACGCGCGGTCAGATCTACAGATTATACGGACGACTGGTATCTTGTTGCTTCCCCTCCTCCTCATCCTCGTGTTTCACCCACGCTATCCCCTTACCCCTATTGTACTCTCAGCAACGCATACTGCACTTATGTACATACTGCTGTTTACCGGGCCAGCCAATAACATCGGCTATCCTAGACGATCTCAAGCAACCCTCTGCTTCGACCTGCAACAAACTAACGAGTGCATAGTTTAAGATCAGTTTCTAGCTGATGCGCTGCATTTGCAGTTACATATACCGGCTAGATTGTACGGCAGATTGGAGACGTTCGTTCGAGCACGTTTGGAAATTCTACTTCGTGTTAATTTGTAACTGTTTGTGAAATATATCCTTGTTGTGTCTTCAGTCTTTTGGATGTGGTTATTTCTAATTTGTTTGAATTTAGTTTGTTTGAGGGTAATCGTTTATTTTGTAATGATTTCATATTGATGATAAGAAGTGTAGAGAGATTTTGTCAGGTAAGAGAAAATATATTGGTGAAAGGGGAATGTAGAGTGATGTGGATGAAGAGTATAAGAATCTGGATGGTAGAGATAGATAGCTGGCATGTTAATATATTCGCGACCGGCAATTTTTTCCGTTTCTAATGCTGAGTACCGGCGAAAATAATGAAATTGTAAAACTGGTTGCCGCAAACTTGTATCATTAAAACAAAGATAAAAATTATAATATTTGTTTTGAAATATCAATATTGTAATTATGTGTTTTTTAAAATAAAAAGGTTTGATAATTTGTATAATGACTTTATAGGTAGATAATAGAGCATTTTTTATTACTATGCTTGGTGTATTTAGCATTATATTACAATACATTCATTTTGGAATAGCAGAGTAAAGAAAAAATGTCATATTTCTGTTTATTGTGATAAATAGAAAAACGATGAGTTTTGCGTAAAGAAACTCTACATAATTTGCATATATAAGAAGTGTCACGACGTTTTCCACGAGTTTTGAAAACTCTGCAACGTTTTTGTGGACATTTTAATTTCCCCGATTTTGCTATTCTTTCCACCTGTTGTGTTGACATGTCACCTGAAAGTTTGTAAGGACGATCAAGGTGTCTCATTGAGTTAGCGGTTATCCAAAGCGCCTAATGTTGCCCAATTCAGAAACAAAAATTGCAGGACGTGAATTCACGTCAGCGGCAACCGGATATAGGATTTAAAATTAATGGATTAAACTTATTTCAACCTTGTTGCAATTTTAATTATTCAATAAACTTTTTGGAAGCCCAAATTCTCCAAATGGAGTTGGGCTTCCAAAAAGTTTATTGAATAATTAAAATTGCAACAAGGTTGAAATAAGTTTAATCCATTAATTTGAAAAACATATCCGCCCAGATATGGAGTCCCATGCAGTGTGGGAACACACTGTTAATATCTACAATGAAGCCATTAAACAACAGTTATCAAGAATCATCAACATGAAGAAAAATTGAGCAGTGATTACCGCAAGGAAAACCTTTCTATTGAAGTGCAGAACATGGAAAATTCTACCAGATCATATCCACAACATACGCCTCATCTGTCCAAAGGTCACACACGAAACATCGAAGAAGAAAATCAACACATCCATCAACAATTTCAAAGCAAGACTCCTGAAGAGGGCATCGAAAGATGCCGAAACATGTAGAGCATACAAAAGGATAAATAAAGTTCCGTTTCAGTTCACAATTCAACCAAAACTTGGGCTTCCAAAAAGTTTATTGAATAATTAGGATTTAAAATGACGTAAATTCATGTCAGCGGTCGCAAATGTGTTAAATACGGCGTTTAGGAGGTTGAGAAAGTTGGTCGAAGTGGCAATGCGATGGGAATAATTGGTGATGTTGAACCACGAAGAATGTGAATATGGCATGAAGACTGGAGACGTTTTTGTAGAACGAGAAAAGGCGTGGAAACTTATAAATAAAAAAATGGTAGAATGATTAATTTGCTAACTGACTAGAAATGACATTGAAGAAGAAATAGAGGTTGGCAACCATCCATCCGCATCGAGAGCAAGTGGACCGCCTGAAACCTGCTTTATAGAACAGCAAGGAGACGGTCCCAAAAAAGAATAACTACTTTAATGAGTAACGAATCTCATTGTTAGAAGTACATAAGTATACATGTATCGGGCAACCGAGCAACTAATATAAATAAAGAATTGCACAATGGATTATGAAGCTTGCAAAGTAGTACGAAATTCAGAAAAATCTATTTCACCTTATATATTTGAGAATAAATTAAATAACATAAAGATCCATCCATTTATGAAAAACTAATTATTTATGTCTATATTAATTCACATTCGTACTTGTACTTCACGTAAACCTATTCCGATTGTAGTTCACTATTTAATCGGTTATCAAACAACGATTATATTTATCCAAACAGAAAATACAAGAGATTGTTAATATCATACAGGATACAAGGCAGAAAATAACCTTTAGTTGATAATATAAAAAATCATACATTTTCGATCAATCGAACCAGTCATTTAATCGTGTACGGTACGATTATTGTTAATTAATCTCATAACAATTTGATGTCGTTTTATGAATAATTTTAAACAAATATTATAACAATGGCATCTCAGTCGTTATTAATTCAGCGTTAACAGGACATATCTGTTCGTTTTTCTTATGTCACATTTGTTCATGTTATTATCGTTCGTTATTCGCGAAGCAATTACAGAAAGCACCGAATCTCTACTTTCTTTCCCTACTTCCGCCGTTTAGGACAGCCATGCATAAAATTGCAGATTACGCAATAGCCCACGGCACCATCGTTTACCGCTGCAACGCGGCTTAATGCACTGACGTTCGTTATACGCGATAAAGCGAGCTTCGGTTTCGCTACGGAGAATACTCCTGGGAATTTGTGGCCATTTCTCCTTTCGTTTCTGCACGAATCTGCCTGTAGTCCTTGCTGAAAAAGTATTATTTATAACGATACACGGGGAACTCTAATAATTCGCTATATCCCGGGACTACGGCGATCAATATTCATTGTCTGCATTCATTTTTCAAAGACGATTCCGATTATATTGTACATAAAAAGAAAACTTTTTCTTTATAGTCAGAATTTTCTTTTTACGCGTGTGTAAATTATTCGAAGAATAATTTGCAACTATTAACACGTTCGCGAGCGTGAATGCTATAGCATTCATTGTCATAGTGATACAAAATGACCCGAATGTCACAGCTTTCAATTTTTAAAGCCAATTTCTATTCATTTAATTTTATACAACTTTAAGTTTTTGTAATTAATATACATTTCAAAGTAATTACCAACTCATTCATCATCCTGTTTATTTTTGCAGCTCACTGAATTTTTTGCTATCCGTGAACGCGTTAAAAATTAGTATTGATATGATAGGTTTACCTTGATTTTCAATTAAGTATTTCTAAATATTTCGTTACGAAAAAGTTTCTTACTTTCAACAATTAAGTTATAGTAGCTAGAATGCCCTTGGTGTCAAATGAGGCCCGACATCTGAAAGATGGCTAGGAAGTAGTGGAACCTCTCGTTTTCGATCCCCTATCCCCGCCACTTCTTTTTTGTAAACCTCAAACCCGGTTTTCTAAAATAAATGACTATGCAGAGTGTTTATTTCGAAACATTGGCTTTGGCAATTCCATAAACGAAATGATAAGCATAGATGTTCAAAAATGAGTGGTTCAGTTGCTCCTTAGCCATCTCTCACTTGTCGGACTGTATCTATGCTCAACATATGAAATATGACTTAATTGTCCAAGGTACTGTTATACAATTTTTTGTTAGGGGTTGGAGCGTTGAGTATTGTATGATAAAGCACCTACTACCTTCCTTTGGCCTTTCAAGTTTTTATAATTGCCACTAAAATAATTCCGCCATATTACTACCTACATTTGTGCAACACAAAGTAACTGATTAGCTCAACGTATCAAATCTTTTTCGTAAACTATTCTAGCACTCACTACAATTTACGTTTTACTATAAACGACCATTCGCGCATGGCATTAGTAATACTCCAACTTAGCAAATATTAACACTATTCTGTCAAACAGTAATAACTGTCATCGCTACACCTATTTCACATTTATCAGGTCACTACTAACCACGCTATCCTACCTACCATACATAGTTTAAATAAATAATAAACCACCGATCCCCACATCCACCTCTCTCCTCCCCACATAAACAACACCACTACCCACAACCTTCCTATTAAATACCTTCAATGAAAAATTCCAAATACCAAAATTACCACGATCACCATCGTAACAAAATACAACCGCAGCGTTGCATACAACACATGAGCATCATTTTACCCGTAAAATCCAACAGCCTCTAATCGCGCGTTCGTAATAATTTCACGCGATGCACGAAAAAGAAAGTCCCGCGAGGTTGGCCGCAAATATCCACGAACTCGTAGCTGCCAGCTTACGCGGTATCAAAAGGAAAGGGCGGAAAGGGAAGAGAGGTACGGTCGGACATAAAATAGCATAGAATTCCGAAACAGGGTTTAGTCCGTGGCGAGTAGCAGGGTGGTCGGCCCTATCGATGCAACGACGAATGGTCGGGAGAAAGAGGAGTTCATTACGCATGGAAAAATAAACTAAAGGGAACTGCTCGACTGCGGGGCCGGTAGTGGAGGGCCGGTGCAGCATTCAATGCCATGGCTCTCTCCCCACTCTCCCGTCTTCCTCTTTCTCTTTGTGCCCCACGGCAGGATCCCTCATCGAGAGTACCTCCATGGCCCTTATCCTCCTCTACCTCCTCTGCCTCCTTCATATTATGTCCGCCCCCGCCCTTTCTACCTTGCCGAGCCCTTCCGTTGCTCTACCTTGCGCCCATACGAGCCACGTAATGATTTAACGTCTCGTGCTATTAATCATCGGAATTAACTTGCGCGATGTTCCACAATGAAAGGTTTGAGAGTTTTGATCCAATTCCGGGTTGTGCCTCTGACCCCTCTTTACCCTATTTTGACTTTCTTTTGGTTGGGCAAAGATCTATGGTGTGGTGGTTATTGGAAGGGTGGGATGGAGTGGAGAGGGGTGCAGGGGCAAGTGGTGGGAAAGGGTACTTTGATGTTGATTGGTAATTGCGAAGAGCAACGGAGATTTGACGGGATTCTGTTAATTACTTGTTTCTGTTGCATAATACTTTTGCATCGTTGAGGGAGATCTGTAGTGATGATAGGAGACGAGGGGATAGATCGGTTAGTGTAACGGGGATGAGTGGAAGGAAAGGATGGAGGGATAGGGGGATTATTGGGTCACTGAAATTTTGATAGTGTCTTTAAAACGTCGAGTGTTAGACATTGCGGAGTATTATTGTCGAATTTCTAATATAAATAACTTTTTCTAATGTCTAACGTGTAAAAATTGCCAAACCGTCAATAAACGTGCTGCCTAACTGTAAGTCCCGCTTGCAGAACCTGTTTCCGGCAACATTTCACATTGAACAAGTTGTCAAACCGTTAAGAAACGTGCTAATAACAACTTTTGCATTCGGAAAATTTTCCGCCGATATATTTGTGAAAAAATCGTGAAATCAATAAGAACAGAACTAATTGTAAGTCATTCGAAGCTTTTCCCGCCAAATTTTCCCATAGCGGAAGAATCAAAACGCGTACAAATTTATACTTAATGCATTGATACGTTTCATGTCCAGTGTCGTCGATTATTGACACTGAACGTTATCAAGAATTGAGCGAGTGCAATTAGCACGACGTTATGTGTCGCGAGATACCAAAACGTGCGGGCAATCCGTACGGTCACGTAAAACACGATAAACACATACCATTTGTATCGACATTATCGATCGTTCCGTCAAATTGACATTGTACTTTCGGTCGTACGTAAGTACGGTCCCCGGAGGGCTAAAAACCGGTTATCTCGACAGGCTGGCACGCGGTGTTCGTGATCAATCGCATGCTCTTGCAGTGTCGATCATGGATCACACACAGATATGCCGCCATCGTCCAGTGAAATTTACCGTAAGCAGAAATCTGATGACGACAAGTGGAAGGGATGTTCTCTCTGGTCGGTGGTAACCAAGAACTATGATATATAGCATGGAATTCATAAAGGGTTAAATCTTCTCAATACTACTTGGAGGATCTTTTCTCATTTGTCCGCCATTGCTGAAGTCTCCTAATTTTTATAGAAAAATTCTGATATTGCACCGACATATTGACTTTATTGTAAGAATTATCTTTAATTCGAAATTTTTAACTATTATGGCATAATGTGTAGCCATAGGAACCCTTAGAGCAGTGATGGCCAACCTTTCTGGGAAGTGGGTTAAATTTGGTCATTATTTTTTTTAGTACTAGCGTGGGTCACTTTTTGCTTGTCATTTAGCCAATGTCTACTGGGAAACATTTTTTTATACATTCGACATTCTAGATATTATAGATTCGATATATAGATTTGCCCCACAGGTCATAGGTTCGCCACCACTGCTCTAAACCTTTAACTTTATATCTTCTACAGCAGTGATGACGAACCTTTTTGAGGGGTAGGTAAAATGTTGTTCATTATTTTTTTAAGTATGTAATACTTTGTGTGACACCGAGTCAATGGCGTCACTTGGAAAGGAGGAGGGGAGGATGCTTAAAAACTCCTTTTTTTGGTTCTCAATCGGAAATATTTTTTATAAATTTGACATTGGATATATATACTTTACTTTTTTAGTATTTCCTGTTGTCTGTTCTCTCTTTTATGATATAAAAAATAAGTTTATGAAAATCGACGTGTGGGTCAGTGTCTGACCCACGGGTCATAGGTTCGCCACCACTGCCTTAGAGCGACGTCTCCCCATAAAGATGCGTGACATAAAAAGAAGTGGGAGAGATCATCATAAGACATTGCCATTAGAGATTCCTTAGGGAGAGAAAACTTAGAGACGTTTTTCTTCATATCCTTATTGTTCAATATTTTGGTTAATTTTAGTTATATCAATATTTAGTGTATTCTATTTTTTCATTATTATTTAATATATATATTTCCATTTATTGTAATATTGTAATCTTAGTGTGTGCTATCTTTGTATTTCATCTTATTCTGACATTAATCATTTAATTTTATTCACGTCTACATTAGACCATCCGACATATTATTACGTTCTCCAGTTAGCTCCCTTTTTATCCTTCTTCTTACAATTAGTCCGAATCCTATTGCACTATGCACGTCTCCGAAACTGCCGTAACTCCTAACTCCAACTGATATACTCGACCTAATAGAGAGACAGCAAAATTGTGCCTACCTACTGCTATTACTCTATAAATAAATTAATCATTACAGTACGAATTTCCGACCGATCCATTATCAAAAACAACAGTTTTTTAAAAAAGTTAATAATATTTTTCATAGCTTAGGAGAATTTCCTTTAACGGCAATATGTGTAGCTTCTTAACAAAAAAAACACCCTAGAAAAATATTAAGGCACTGTCAAATAACAAGCTGTCAAAGTTGGCAAAACTGTAAACTACAAGTTTCATTCTTGACGACCTGATATATGAGCCGCTCAATGCACACATCGATTAACTCCACTTTTTAAAAAATCTTAAATTTAAGTGTCAAAGCCCTTGGTATAGTCATAACTTTTTATATTTATAATAACTTTCCTGAATAATAAAGATTAGCACCGTTAAATGGCAAATTTTTTTGGCCATTGAATAATAAGTAATTTATTTCAGAAGCCATTTCGATTAACTCCATACTCTAATGTAAGTCGTTGCATTAAAGCAACTCAAATGCACTAGGAGGCGATGATTAGAACAATATAATCAAAACATGTAAGAAGAAAGCTCCATTTAATCTAATCCAAATTAATGATCAAGATTTTTTTTAACAAAACCTTTAGAAAGTGCAATCATTAACAGAAAAGTAACCGTCACAGAATTTCCAGTAAATTGGCTCTAAATACGTTGGATAAAGTTAGAGAGGTCCAAACCCTATCTCGTACAATTCAAATATGTGTATAATAAAGATTCAGAATTTAATGCTATAAATATAAAGGAATCTGTAGCAGGTAGACCACAAAGTTTTAAAAATGTAGATCAGCCTTTATTATATCCTAAAGGTAGACCTGTGACAAGGGAAGATAGAAGTGTCATGATGGGACCTGCTAAAATTTATTCCCCCTGTTAAATACATTATAATGACAACAAATCGAAATGACGAGCCTTCCTATACAGCCGATGAAGATGATATAATTTATATTGCTTACGAATCAATCACAAATAACATATTATAATAGAACTGTCAACATTCATTTTTATGGAAAATCTGTAATAAAACTATATAAGTAATAACTAACTTTGTGTGTAATAAAAAACTTAGAAATTTAAACACCAAATTCAACTTTATTACTTTTTTTCAGTTGCTAAACCGATTAACTCCACCAGCCACATAAAAATTGTAACATTACTGACGATTATTTTTTGGCTAGTCTTTCTTATTAATTTTATATACCGTTAGATGAAAGCTCTATCTGTATTTATGCATTCTACAATATGTATTTCAATTTATATTATAAAGAGAATTTTAAAAAACAATGTACATTATTTCGTCGCATTTCTCGACTTCTCATTTTATGGAGTTAATCGATTTGTGCACTGAACGGCTCATATATTGATATTAATGATTAAAGATTTTCTCTGCCAAGTTCGTAACGCAATGTCAGTTACATAAACCATGCGTCTTTTATTCTCAACAGATTTCCATACACTCCACAAACCAGATCGATGTGAGGGAAATCCAGCAGTGCCTATGATGTCACGTTCCATTTCGTCGAGTGTACATCGCTCGAATCCGGTCGTAGGATACGTTTCGAGGAGTGCAGACTGACCGAACGGACAGAGGCAGACGCGTGGAAGGGGGTGGCAAAGAGACGAGGAGAAGGACGGAGGAGAGGAGTCAGACAATAATGATGCGTTTCATTGGATCCATTGTGTTCGGGATTCAAGTTCACAGATACAATCGGTGTGTATCCATTCTCGGGACCGTGGAGCGGCGCCATTCAATCGACTTTCAATCTCTGGATGGTGTTGGTTCGCGAGCCTGGACTCAGACGGAAGGAGGCTGACAGTTGCACCCTCCTGTTTCCAGCGAACATTAGGCGCATTGTATTCGTCGATCTGGACCGGAGTCGTGTTTGAAACCTTTATCTCGCCTTCTTTATCGATTCTGTTCTTTCCATCGTTGCTTCGGAGTCTACCTTTCGTGATCCGCAGCGCACTAGTTCTTCCTCTCCTTTCATTTAATCAGTCTTGTGTTCCGTTTGTCTCTTGGATCTCTTCTGTTCCTAGAGTTTCGAGGTATCCTCGATCCTTGGGGCTGTTAAACGAGATCAATGGTTCGCCATTGTTTGCAACGAATCGATTTAGTGGGAATGCTTGATATCCATCTGCCGACGCAATAATTGGATTATAGATGACATGAGTATTATTCGGTAATTGTGTAGAATGTGCGGGCAAATAAACTTGCACGCTTGAATATGTCAGGGTGATTGAGAGGATTTAAAGGTTTTGAAAGTTTCCGATATTTATGGAGCGAGATTTTGAAAATGGAAGGTCGTCAATCTGGAGAAACAAAGCAACAAATTGTTGCCAATTTGAAAGTTATTTGGATGGAACGGTAGTAAACGACACAGCGGATGATGGCTAACAGTTAGAGAGTAGGAAATCGACAATTAGAAAAATAGTAGTGAGTTGTGTGTGTTGAAGTTGAAAATGAGTCGAAAATTAATACATTGCTCAATGTTTGTAACAAAAGCGACGTCTCCTTTGAAAGTTTCGATCTAGATGTCAAACTTTATCCAATTTTAGTTTTCGTGAAAAACATTAGGTATTCTATAAATATTAGACTCGAGTATAAAAGGACACATCATGAAAGTCTTAAATGATGCATCAGTTATGTCAATTATTTAGGAAAAGAGTACTAATTGTAAGTTGTGCGTGTTGCAGTTGAAAATGAGTCGATAATTAATAAACTGTTCAATGTTTGTAACAAAAGGGACGTCTCCTTTGAAAATTTGGATCAAACTTTATCCAATTTTAGTTTTTGTGAAAAACATTAGTTATTCTATAAACATTAGAATCAAGTATAAAAAGAAAACATCGTGAAACTTTTAAATGCTGCATCATTGATGTCAATTATTTAGGAAAAGAGGACCTAGTTGTGCGTGTTGCAGTTGAAAATGAGTCTAAAATTAATAAACTGTTCAATGTTTGTAATAAAAGTGACTTCTCCTTTTAAAATATCGATTTAGATGTCAAACTTCTTCCAATTTTAGTTTTCGTGAAAAACCTTAGTTATTCTATAAATGTTAGAATCAAGTATAAAAAGAAAACATCGTGAAGGTTTTAAATGCTGCATCAGTTATATCAATTATTATCGTGGTGAATCACTCTGTGTTGAATTCTGTCGTTACAGAATTATATGCTGTCTCGTACACACAATTCGTAATTTCATTGAAAGTCCAGTTTCCCGTTTTTCCGACACTAATTTACTCTTATTTCTTTAATTCACGAAATTGCACGACGTTTCACGGGCAGTCCTTTATTTCGGTATTAATGTTCCATCTTCCGTTCTTCTTATTTTTGCGGAGACATTCTTCCTCCGTCTAATGACTACAGAAAAAAGGTGGAGACGTCGAGCACAATAAGCAGTATTCCCTCCTACACAGCAGGACGATTCCTTTCTGCACTGACTAAAATCGTCGTATCTCCATAAAATACTATTGAAAATAATTCGACACGAAGGTTCCTCTGATTATATGATGACGGGTCATTATGTAAAATATTACCGTTCCATTGACTCCCAACCCTTCTTGCCCTATACGTATCTGCCAATTACGGTAATATAATTGAATAATAAATCGCCGAATTCAGCTATCATTATTCACGAAGATGTCATTTCATTTCTATTCGATTCACAAAATATATATCAGGAGGAGGAATTGATTAATCTCGATGTTCATTGCATAGATACATGTTAAGAATTCGTTTCGAATTTCCATCCGTCAATAACTACGTACATATTATATAATGTGGAATTTGGGAACAAACTAAACTTTTAAGTCATCAGTTAAATGATTGAAGTCGACGTTGGAAATTTCAAAACAAGAAGCCTTACAAATTATGTTAACCTGAATATCAAAACTTACCATGATCAAACTCAATCTATTGGGTTTCAAACATTCGATTCAGTTATCTACTAAAATTATGGGAATACACTGACCAGAGATTTGAAGAAGTCTGCAGGTTTGTTGCAAGTTGGAGGTTTATGGTGTACAGTGAGGGGAAATTCATTGCGATACCTTCCGCACCAGTGACTAAACACAAAGTTTCATTGATTAAAGTTAATTATGTCCTTACGTGTATCTTAGGTATGTTCTTTACAATAGCAGATGCATTAAGTCAACAGTCATTGATTGAAAGTAGAAGAAGTGCCGTTATCATTTTGACCTACTACGCCAGTTTTCTCTTTCTATATTTTTTCCTTTTCATTGCTTTGACATAGATGCCATTTTTTGTGAGTGTACAGTTGAATAATCTCGCAAACAGCTCAAACCTTTGACCGCCCAAATAATGTCAGTTGATATTTACAACATTAATTAACCATACCAGTACCATATGTGCATATATTTTTACATATGCGTACATATTTTTTCTGAAAGAAATGCTAGTTTATTTATAAATGCGACTGTCAATTGCATATAACAAACAACTCAGAAGGGAGACTTCGATTAATAATACAAAAAATTACATGTTTTGATTCGGTCATTACATCGTCATTGTACACTTACTACTAAATTACCAAATAAATTTCAAATTATCAAAACGCCCCCGTTATTTTGTACCTACAACCAAGCTTGATCATTCATCCACGCTTCAAAGAACTGAAATACCAAAGGATATATGCCACACGAGAACAATCACCCTCAAAAACTCCCAAATAATCACTTATCACTTTCTCTCGCACATACTACAAAAACCAACCGTGAATCTCTCTCGAATCGTTCTCTTTGAATCAACATATTTGACAATGCACATATTTCCTCAATACAACTGTGCACCTAAACTTTCCCCGTTTATCTCTCGCACATTTTATTATTCCCTTCCGCAGAAAACAATTACGGGACACTTCTCCCTTCAGCGCTTAGCTTTTAAGGATATGCGTTTGTGCGTATGCACGTTTCAAGAATCGCGTCCCCGAAAGCGAACGTATTGCCGGAGCCCAGAAATTACGAGCGATCCAGGCTTTTTGATCTAAAAAGCGAGGGGTCGGAACGCTGGGAATTCCGTAGTATTCACGAACCCATTGTCACGAGGAGATCACGTGTGTGATGCGTGAGGGTGGAATTCAGCCGGTCCCGGGACACCGAATAATAGATATTACCACAAAAGCGGCGTGTGCCGTCACGTTGAAAATTGATTGGACATGTACCGGTGGTTGATAAGGCAGCCTCTTGTTACGTCGCGCAATATATGCAGTTGCCTATGCAACAAGAGCGCGGGTACACGTAGATTGTAAATACTTTGTCTTTTCTCCCGCAAACGAACAAAACGTGGTTGGAATCCGCGAACAAACGCGGAATCGTGATTAAAAGCTTCGCGTAATAGAACAGTCGAGCGCAAACTGCATTTTTTTTCGATACGAACTAAAGGGAAAGTTCATCGAAATCTGGCCGCCGCTGTTCCAATGTTAAATAGAGTCGAAACTCGTTAAATTCTACATTGAAGGTATCGAACGCAATTAACGACGTGTTGACACGTCGAATGCCGCGGGGGTAGATCTGGGTATTAGCTTTAACAAATGTAGAAATTTGTTATAACTTTTAAATGGTGATGGAGTATGTGATCTGTGACGTGACGAGTGGAGAACGCGATTTTAATGGGGGTAATGTGAGATTGTAATTGGAAAAATTCTATGCACGATACTGAGGGGACAAAACTTCAAAATAAGTCTTTATTGACATAGAAGGCTTTGAAGTTGCGGTTTATGAGGATTTTATCAACGCCATATGAATTTAGAGTGTTATAGAAGAGTTTGTTATAATTAGAAAACTTATCACTGTGCTAAAACACAAGTGTTTCGGATGTACGCCTCGCGGGTTGATACCTGCTCCACGATTTTTCGGCGACACCTCTGGAGTGAGCGTATATTAAAACAGGCTCACCCGATTTGAACCACGTACGAAGGTCTTCCGTATAAAATGATGTTGAAATGGTCCAAAGTTGCCTAGTTTAAGTGGTTTATTTACACTTTATCCAAGTACAACGATGGAAATTACGTCCGGGTCTTAACCTCGCGAACGGAGCTTCTATTAGGAGCGCTAGATGTTGTTTGGTTCCTGGTTTGTAGAAGAGTAATTTTTGGAAGCGCGTTCTTACGCGCTTCCGTCACGATTTGGCGGGGCGGTCACTATTGCAGAACAGGGACGTTGCTGATTGGGAGACTTTTGTTTTTGCAAATATTAATTTTGCGATTAGTGGGCAAAGGAATCGTTCTTTGCCCATAGGTCAAGAGCCTCCCTCAGCCTTCGGTGTCTTAGGAAAAACCACGGCTCGAGTGGCGGAAGAAGTCCCTGGTCAATAATTCTTACAGGACAAAACTTTTCCTGAAGAAGTCTTGACGACAATAGGCCCATAAAACTCATTGATTTTGAAGTAATAAAGTTTGCAAGGCGCGGCAGCTATTTTTCGTTAAAATGCACATCTGTAAAGTATTAAAAATCCTACGACGAATTGAGCTACATCTGTGAGCCTCATGGACGTATTACTGCTCCGCAACAACAAGTGATTGTGCATCGTAAAGAATACACTATTATTATATAGTGTTACGAAGATGCGAAGCTGTCTTCAGGGATTGAATCGATTAGTGAATGTATTCTGCGAGGCATCGATCATCGAGAGTCGAACATCCTATCAACAACAGCAGTTTATAACAGGACATTTGAACATTAGAGAGTCTGGAAGAGACTGCGACATAGAGAAGAAGCTCGTATCCCTGGTTTATTTGAATATTGTAGAATCTAAAACTTTTGTAAATAAATAATGTCGCGTGGCGAAACTCCCCAGTGCCATAATATGTACAAAGATTGTTAGATTTACAATATGAAGTGTTTATATCAGAAAGGAAGAATATTGATCAATTTTCCTTTTAAAAAAAAACACTAAAACCTGATTCTCCCTTTTTGCTGCGGACCCGTGATTTGGGCCCCATAAATACAGCGCAAAATACAGCGAACATTCAAATTGTTAGTAAAGGAATTTACAGTAATGGATTTACTTCGTAGGTCACTGAAAAAGATCAATGAAACGAATACTATGTATCAGTAATTCAAAATCAACATGAAATTATACAGATCTTTGAACTAACCATAAAAAGTAAACGCGGAATGTAGCGAAAAAAGAAGAGTCGCGCTAATTAACGTGAACGTAGAGATATGAGAAACTAGTGGAATCAGTCGGAAGCGCCTTGAAATTTTAAGGGTAGTTTAACCAACGGCGTTTGTAATGTTTAAAATGTGTGAGATAACGTGCCACGATGGCAAAAAAAAAATTTGCATAGCTGCGTGTGAAAGCTTCGCGTCGGTGCAGGTATATTGATGTTCCGTACTATCAGTTACAAAACATGTAGAGTTTTTAAAACAAAGCTTCGTTCCTCATTTATCATAATACAGCTATAAAACTTGCGAAACAGGAATATACGAACAATGTACTTGTACTATATCTCGATGATTTAACTAGCCCACCGGATATACAAGCTTTAGCATTCTATTCCTTCCTTCTTCTTCGTACATTATTAACACGATCGTTAATAAATATGAAGATGACCTCAAAATCCTCACTTGTCCATTAAAATTTTATTATTAGTATATTCTTACTAAAGGATTTTAATTAACCACTATTTTCATCAAAATTACTGGAGAACGCTTATAATATTATAAAATGAAATTTGAGGTAAATGGCCTTCCTCTACGTGAACGGACTGTAATATTAACCCACTTAGAATCCAATTAACCCTTAGTAGCTAACTGAGAGTAATTATAATCGTCAACTACCAAAACGCTATTTATACCCAAAAAACAATTATGCTCAATCATTAACCTTTTTTTCAACTATAAACTTGAAATGAAAAACACTTGCCAAAATAAGTGACCCTCTCTCATCGCCATATTAACGTAACGGTGCTCCATAATTAAACAACTCAAATATTACAAAATAATGTCTCTATTTTAACTAATCCAAACATCTCGCTCAAAGACAACTCTATTCTCTCCAATAAATCAATATAAATTTTTGCAATTCGTTGTTATCATCCTCATAATCGATATCAAATATAGGAGAGACAATTTCGTTACGATAATTCATAACATTAAATTACCTCCAAGTTTAGATACAAAAAATACAATTTTATAATCTTAACTCCCATTGCCTAATCTTTCAACCCCTTCGAACCATCTACCACATGATAGCTTCCCTCATCGATCCAACCCAGCCGAAAATCCTGAACCATCTAAAATTTCATAATGTCAGAACCGCAACAAGAGGTCCTAAACAACTCGAAAATCGGTATTAACTCTCTGCTCCCCTTGTATCTCAGTATTCGCAAGCACTTTTTAAAATTAGCAAACACATGCTCGCTCGTTACAGCGCCGTCGTTCCCGCGGCACCGGATGCTTCGTTTTCCTGTCTCCGTACCTGCGCGAATTCCCCCGCTCATCCAGTGTGCGGATAATCTAATTATCCTGGACGACAAATCTCGTTACCCACGCTATGCCCATAGCCGACGACGCGGCACGACGACGGGGACAATGTCGTCCTTGACGATGTAAACGCAACGGCGTAACGCAGTGGCTCGTTGCAGTTGGAATAGAAGAAAAGGTGGAGAGATAGGGACGTATAGAGGAGGAACA
Organism: Cerceris rybyensis; assembly: GCA_910591515.1. Lineage (NCBI taxonomy): Eukaryota > Metazoa > Arthropoda > Insecta > Hymenoptera > Crabronidae > Cerceris > Cerceris rybyensis. Next base: position 36,493,239 of record OU342789.1, read on the forward strand.
GAGAGGAAGGGGAGGAAAGGAAGACAAAGAGGGATAGGTAGGAAAATAAACGAGAATAGGAGACGAAGGAGAAAGAGAGAACCGGATATCGTTAACGTAATCACGAATTTCTCCGCGAAAATTATTCCCCCGCTCTCCTTTCCACCGGTGCGCGGTAGAAGGGGGCAAGGAAGAAAAGAAAAACGTTTACGGGGGCTTATGCAAATGCAGGTAATTAATTTCGCGAATCCTATTAGCCCTGCCCAACGGTCGTAGGTGCAGGAAGGCGGAAATTCTACGAGAACCCCTGCCGCGGTACTCGACTCTTCGAGATACTCGACTTTCGAACGTAGCTGCGTTCTACCTTCAGGGTTCATTTCGGGGAGAACGATGGTTATGCGTTGCAAAGGTATACAGTTAATTGGATCGTCTTCGAAATTCGTGCGTTCATGGTCTTGAATTCTTTCTGCTCCGCCGATGGATTTTTCAGTTTATGGGATTTTTTCGTAATTTAAGGCGCGGTGGTTGAATGGAAGGAAAGTTGCAAGTACTTAGAAGCGTACTAGTTAAGTTGTGGAGCTAATGTATTTTAAGGAGTATAGTGGTGGTGTACGCTTTTGAGGTAAGTGCGTTTACTTTAACACTAGATTTACGGATGTTGATTATATACCTATTTTTACTGACGTGAGCCAATTTGACTCACATAAAAAGATTGAAGTTTTTTGCAAAGAAAATAGTTTCTAATCAATTTAAATGAAAGATTTATTATTATAAAATTCATTAAAAACCTTTTTTACATAGAAACTCTGTTTTTGATATACATTTTCACTAAAAATTCTCTGTTCGCGCGCGATGTACAAATCGAAATGATGGCAGGAGTGGGTAGGTAAGAAAGATAATATAGCGGAGTCGCGAAAACAAGAGGATGGCTCTCATACAAATAAACATTGTACGCAAAGAGAGAAAAATTAGAGGAGAAACAAATCACCTGCGACTTGAAAATTGCAAGATACTCTGGTCTGATGGAAGTTACAAATTTCATGTGTTATGCGATTAACTGTTAAATAGTTTTATGAGTCAAATTGGCTCACAACCATAAAAATAGGTATACCACATTCGATAATGTGAAATGAAGGGGTTTGCGGGGGAGAGGAATCAACATTTACATACATTTCATTATGTGACTAAGAACCAACATATGTTTTTCAAAAATAATATTTAACTTTTTCATATATATAGTAATCAAATTTGCAATGAGTCAAATTGGCTCAGTTCGTAAATCTAGTGTTAAGTATCCAGTCCAGGCTATTTGACATACTCGGTTTGAGATCGAAACATTGGGCTAATACTTATTTTTTAATATGTTGCGTAATGGTTGAATTTTATAGAATATTTTGAAATACAGCAGAGTTCCGTTAAGAGCGCCACGTAGGGGCTGTAGGGGAAATAATTCCGAAAAATCTCTATCTCCACTACCGCACTAGCTCGAATTGTTACTCGAGTGTCTCTTAACCGATTTGCATCATGTGCCTACTTACGGTGACGTGTCCAGGCATCCGCAACGTTCAACTGACGACTGGCCTATATCACCGCGCGTGGTCGGTAGTATGTGCAGACAGTCGCGTGCTTGCAGAATATTCTGCGCTCGGTGATAGCAGACAGTCGCGGCTCGCGGAATATTCCGTGCTTGGTGATAGCAGACAGTCGCTGATCGCGGATTAACCCTTTGCGGACTAGCGACGCATATATGCGGTTTGAGAAAAAATGTAGTTATAGTTTATCGCCGTATGTATACACGATTGAAATTAAAAAATTGAAATAAAACCATTGAGATATGATTAAAAGTGGAGTAATTTATAAGTCATATACATTAACAGCCTAAATTTCTGATAAAATGGTGGTTTTGGAACGCCGAATAAATGATTATCTGTCAATATGCGAAAATATTCCCGTCCGCAAAGGGTTAATCCGCGGTATGATGCAAATGGGTTAAGAGCGCCGGGCAGAGATCCGTTAGGCTATCGAAATAGTTCGATCATACATCGAAGTCAGTTGTTTATATGTGTACTACAAATACGTAGATTACTGTTATAAATCACAGTAAGTATATTTATAACTGTATAGATAATATTATCATAATTTACTAGTAGAACTTATTTTTACATAATATTTTACATAATAAATTATTATTTAATTATAATGGTTATGATTAATAAAGTGGGCACAATCTCAAAAAGTATCCCTACATATAATACCTCCTTGTTGTCGAAAAGCACCACCTAAAATTTACAAAATTCTATAAACGACCTTGAAAGTGTCAGACAATTGTACGCCTTTCCAAGATACAAATTACCATGTCGAAATTAATTATTAAAATACATAAGCGTCAACAGGTATAAATCAATTAACTCTACACTTTAAATACTTCTCCTCCATCTGATTGCATGCAGAGATTAGAAATAATTCAATCAACGTCAACTAATTTGCCACTAATTTGCCGTATCACACTTTCGCACGAATACCGTTAAACGAACCTGTCCCGACACTTTTTCAGCCGTGTGTACAATTTAATGTTATTTCTGCCTCTCCGCGGCATCGATTGTATCATTGTCATAAACGGTTCGACGCTTCTGCTGACCCAACCAGCGTCAGTTAATGTGCCTATCGTGAAAAATTCGTTAATTTCACAGTGACTGCGTCCGGGTGGTGGTACCGGGTTGTTGTATACCGGCGCCCTTTTGTGCCCGCGTGTCTGCGCTTGTATACGTGCAACTGGATCTGAATCGAACGAAGCAAACCAGGGCGACACTGCTCTCGCACCAGCTTTTCGGGTTCCCACCGGGAGGGTTTCTGCCGCCCTTCCGGCGTCACGTATTATTGACGGCTTAAATTCATTAGATTCTCTCGCGGAACCATGAGAGGGTGAACCGCGATAGGGTACCATCCACGGGGTGAAAGAAGAGAGAGAGAGAAAGAGAAACAAGGAAAGATAAAGATGGCGAAAAGAGAGAGTCGGAAGAGGTACAGGGGAATGGGGTAAATTGTGAGAGAAAAAAGAGGAAGAAGAGGGAAGTATAGAGAGGAGAGCGAAGTGTGCAGAGAGAAAGAGTTGTAGGCAGGAAGAGAGGTACAGAGAGAGGCGCAGAGAGAGTTTGTGTGCGAGGGAGAGCGGATAGAGCAAAGTACAAAGATAGAAAGAGTAGGCAAAGAAAGGTGTATAGCGAGCAGGAGATAGGCAAAAAGTGAGATACACAGATAGAGAAAAAAATATATGAAGAAAGAGAGGTATAGAAAAATATATAAAAAGGAAGAGAGAAATAGGTTGGACAGAGAGGTACAGAGAAAGGAGAAGGTAAAGGTGTCTAACAGAGAGAGTGGTAGAGGAAGAGAGAGAGCATGGGCATGCCATTTTTACCACACAACAAAAAAATAAACTGCGAAAATGTCTATTGAAATGTTCTAACACTTTGTTTTTCCGTGCTTCTATTTTTTGCGGTCTTTTAGTGAGTATTTTTTTCCGATAGTTTGATCTCCACTATCCTATCGGTCGCTTTTATATCGCGTGCCGTTCGTTCGATTGTTCTTCCACGCTTTTATTGTGCAATGTCACTCGGTGAAATTTGTTTCCATGGTATACCGTAAGACGGAGGAGTATGAGAATGAAAGTCAAACATAAAACGTTGAGTGTATGAGCATAAGCCATTCTGGCTTTCGGGTTGTCCCAGGAGTAGTGCGATTTAAATGATCTTAAGTTATTCCGTTGTTTCTATGCAAGCGCTTGTTTGTACTGATATTTTGATTACTCGAAGAATAAATTGCGATGCTAATTTGGGAGGATTCTACATGAATACTTGTAGTATCGAGATGACAAGGTGAATGATGTATTTGAATTTTGTTAATAATGTGCATTTCTATAACTTGTCAAATCGATATATTTTACGATGGAAAGAATTTGGCGCCAAAATGTCGAGGAATCTTTTCTGTTGACACATTTGTCATTCATGTCGTGGATTTTGATATTTCTGTCTATGGACTGTGAAATGTCAATATACAAGACGTCTACGTGAAACTAGTGAGAAAGATAAATCACCGCAACGTATCCAAATTCTTTGGAAAGCTTTCTGGAATTGTTTTTATATTGACATTTCATTTTTACCATTTTGTTGAGACAATTTTTTTTTCCTCTAATAGCTAAACATTAATTCCTAATTCGCTATTCTACTTTAACCAGTTAAGTGTGCTTGACGACTATATCCGTCATGGCGGATGGAGAAATGACATACATACATATGTTTCGTGTCACGATAACTGTATTGGTTATGTGGGAAATTTAGTTACCATTTGCTTTTTAACCAGTTAGCTGTGATCGACGTGTATACTCGCCATCGCCCGATCTTCCTGACATACGTATAATAAATAGATAGGTGTGCACTCTCAAAAGAAGCCACAGTTAACTGGTTAATAGCTATTTGTCATAAATAAAATTTCATAAATGATAGAAAATAAGACAGAATTTATTGCATCAGATATTTCAATTATAAAGTAATCAACTTTAATGACTGTATTTGTGCGTGAACGAAGTCACCCTCGCCCAAATTATTATGAATGCTTACAGCCCGGAGATAAGTTTCTCAAACAAAACGATTAAGCATCTTACGAGGAAAGGAATTAATTTTCGCGACATTTAAAAAAAATTGCGTGAGCTTTCTACAGACGAACTTCGTTCAATTTACCATAAAATGCGTGATTTAACGTTCTGTCCGTATCCGCGGAATTATATCTCCATCATCCATTTTGTACCCTCCAATCGCCGGTCCTGTGCAAGCGCATTTTTCTTCCGACTCTAAGGTCGGGGGATAGCGTAAGTTATTCCTTTGGTTCAATGCTACGAAAGTCCTCGAGGGGTGATATCGTCGACGATACACTGACTTCCCTCGACTACTTCAAAGATGTACAAGAAATTCTACCGCGGTAACAATGTTTTTCACTGTCTCCCGCAGAGTCTCCCGGTAAAATGGGAAGAATGTTGCGTTTTAACACGTTCAATGTCACCTGTATATCTCTAGTTTCATCATTAACACTAGAACGACCAAGCAAGTCAAAATTACATGTTCACATTTTTTTCCAAAAATTCCCTAAGTTCGCAGGAGAGTCCTAAACTAGAAATTCTAAGTTGATCTTATAAAACACGTATTACTAAACCGATCATATTTTCAACCCCTTGATTCCTCTTCTTCCAATGTTATTATTTAATATATTTAACTGTAACGAATTTAACGTCGGTCGTTCTAGTGTTAATAATGGATAAAAACTTTTTCTATTAGAAGCATTGTCTTTATTGAGCAAAAATATTGAAGGTAAACATATTTATACACTTCGGGATAGTTTTTCATCGTTAACATCAATGTTTAACTCTTTGAGGCACAGTGGGATTGAAAGTATCCCACCTCTTTAATGGGTGAAGATGCATGGCGGGACATTTTTCGTCCCACCTTGATAATTTATATCATTATGTAACTTTGTCAATAAATGAAAACCAACTTTATTCACTTAAAACAAAAAGAAATGTATGTGCAACATGGGTATTTTATTTTGTGAATTCCTGTGCCTCAAAGTGTTAAATATTTAAGGTATTAGTAAACTCGTGAGTATTATTTTTTAAGAGTTCTAGAAAACATTAAATTCAGTGAAGCCGCATTGTGCTGATACTCAAGTATTCAATGTGTTAACTCATTTAATGATTAGGACATTAGACACATTCTGAAATTGGAGTGAAGCGACTGGTGCCACTCCTTAGAATCAGAAAGTGATTAATCGAAAATATGTTATTACAATTTTCAAGGACGCGGTGCGTATTTTTCATCGAACTCCTAATGTTTTTTTTATTGATACCTCAAGAACACAAATTTTCACTTGCTAACTACCGTATTACATCGAATATAAGAAGCACATTTTCACGTGTTGTTAGGTCACAAGAATACTGACTTGACTTATATTTTTCACTTCTTTAAGTATATACATATTTTTGTTTATTCTACACTTTATAATAAAAATACTTAATTCAGGTATTTTTTTAATTTCTAGCTTGAAATATTTAGGGTGCGTCTTATAATCAGTGACGCCTTATAATCGATGTAATATAGTATTTAGAAACTCGCCAAGGATTCTGTGTTCTTGAAAAAAGAACAGTTGACAGTGGAAAATTCGATGACATTAATGCTACTTAATTGGTGCAAAATCATTCAAAATTTTCGGCTTGTGAAGGGTAGATACGTTGAGTGCTATGTTGATCTTTACATTATCAACTCACATTTAGCAGAAAATGTTACTTCAGCGAACACATTGTATTCTTCTCTAATAACTAGTTTATTAGAAAAGACGATGCATATAGTCTTCAAGACACATAGGTACCTATATACCTACAAGTAATAAATTAAAGATACATCAATTAGCACGCAGGTTTATTACCATTTGCAAACTCACAAATACCAATTTAAATATGAAAACTTAAATATTGCTTGTTAAAAATAATGATACAGTACCATTTTAAATTGACAAAATTCCACGTAATATCTTCACAGAAATCTATTAGATAGGTAAATTTCGCAAGTTTCGGCTCGTCGAGTCAGCGAGCTCGAAAATACCAAATGGTCTACTAGATTCGAGTGCTTTAACATTTCGAGCAGAAAGTACGCCTCTCACTGTCGCACCGTCACCTTTGCCGTCTGGTCGGAGTGATTAACTTCCCTTTCATTAACGCAGCATTCGTGACCTTCGTCGCATCGGAGTCGGTCTCATCCTCGTCTACCGAAGCGTTCTCGCGAATTCCTGCCGCATTTTAAACCGTCTCATCCTCCGACGTTACACCCTATCTCACCCTCCCCGCGAAACCCTGTCGAGGCTCGAGTTAATAATGTCCCCACAATTAATAATCGTGAAATTAATAGCAAGGTACCGGAATAAAGATGGATAGGGGTACTGCGAACCACCCTTTCTCTTCACCTTCCACCTCATCCTCCCCGTTTTCTCGCCTTTCTCTCTGCATTCTCGCCGCTCCCGAGGATTAGACTTCATCTCGATTTTCCTTTTCTTTCTTATCGCCTCCTCTCGAGAGATCTTTAGCCCGCATCCTTTAGCAGAAACGCTTTGATTCGTGCTCCCGGCGATTCAATCGGATTTTCGTCGACTGACGGCCGTTCCTGCTACCCCGAAATCTTTTTACGGAACGTCGCGGTAAACGATCTGATTTAAATCAGATTAAGCCCCATTTCTGGCATCGTAAAATTCTTCAGATTTCAATTACGTCTCTGTCGACCGGTGACTTTTAAAAGAATTCATGCAAATGTAATTACTTGGCCTCACTGTTTGCGTTTGGATTGATTTTTATATTCGTTTCGATCCATGAGAGATGGATGATGTAGGACTTTCAATTATGATACTTTAGCGTTAGAATTACATTGTCATTGAGTTTCTTTTTTGTTGTTTTTTTTTTATAGAGAGCATGAGCTGAGTCGTGGAAATTTCTTTCAATGGAATTCAAGAGTATGATATGCGTAAAGTAGAAAGAAATCCTTGATTTTAAATAGCGAAAGGTAAGGGATGATTTTTGACGAGTGGTGGTAAAGTGCATGAATATGAATTTGACAGTAGTTTTAACTCCACTATGTATAACTGCGCGGGAAAAGTGTAGAGTTGATGCAATTTTACACTATAATTAGAAGAGAATAATAATATTCTGCAACATAATTAAATTAATATGGGATATTATTAGGTGTACAAATTAATTCTCGGCCTTTTTTTACTAACTTTAACATTTATTTATAACATTGTTGATATAAATTCAATATTAAACTCAATGTTCTTCATTTTCATTACGTTTTTGCCATCTCTCAGGTAATTGTCGGATTCCAGATCGGAAAAATGATAGTGGTTCATATCAATGAAATCATTGGGACATTTATAGACCTGTTCAACTTACTTGAATTGAGAATAAGTTGGGTGGTGTTGTAGGGATCGAAATAGGTGGTTATTTGAAGGGGCTAAGTCTGGAGAATATTCGAAACTGTTGAAATCATATCTTTCGTCTCTGTAGCGTTTCTTTTTTTTAGTTTAAACGCGAAAAGAAGACAGTGCCTTAAATGTTGCTTATCGAACGTCATCGATTCTACACATGATTTTTCACGTTATATCTGGAGTAGAGGCATGCGATATATCTTATTTTAAAGCTAACAAATGGCGCTTTAGAATGAGTATTCAAGTTTGGAAAAATTCTAATCTGAATAGGTTTTGTGGTCGATGAAATCTGGGGGCCGAGAATTAATTTGTACACCTAATAAATTCGCTTATAATTTCTCAGAATCCTTACAATTCGTTGCTACATGTAAAATTATGCAGTCTCCCCCCTAATTTCCTCCAATCCACATTTCCTCGACGCACTCACATTTATTTAATATTATTTCCCCCAAAAAAACATTCCAATCCATCCCCCTTCCTCAATACATCTTTCATTATTCTAATCCACCATTGAACCCAACGTTCCCATGATAGTATCATCGATGTATAGACGTTAGATCATAAAACACCCCTCGTCGTTACGGTCCGATAATGCAACCAAAATCAGCGAGATACGACGAAATCCGTGTGGTCTCCTTTTGATTCATCGATTCATCAATTCCGAGTCGAAGTCCGCGACGAATCGATGACCTATCCTACTTTTAAATCAATTGCTCACTACGTGGGAAACGTGCATCCAATGGAAAGCCACCCGCACCGTGGACCATTCGATGAAATCAAACCTTGAGCTCGCCAGATTCGTTTCAGAGAGCACTCGTGCGGGCTGTTCATCGTACGGAGAACCGAGGATGCAGGAAAGGTGCAATCCGACAAGATTGAACACTCGTTGCAGAATAGATTAATTCCTTCGATTTCGATCGTTTCTGCCGAGTTGAAATGTTTCTATGACTCGTGACAACGTCAGGGGAATATTTTTCGTTGATTCGAGATCCTTTGGACAAATTTTCTCGCCACTTTCTCATCACTTTCGTTTTTAGCTCGACGTTAACGAAGTAGACGGGAGAGATTTTACGAGAAATGCTAATCTCGGGTGTGTAAGAAATTAACAGGTCGTGGAGGAAATTAACTTGGATGAGGATGTCGTACAATTCTACGTATGTTATAACAGCGACTCGTTCTCGACATGAATAGTCATTTACGCAAGCATCTGCGCAGATTGCGAGCACTGTGCTACTTGAAATTGTAGGAAATGTTGCTACACCGATGGCGGAGGTAATCTTCGGACACGTGTGTACGTCAAAGTGTAAGGATGCTCCTGATGAAATATGATGTGAAATGTTATTTTAATTATGGAGTAAATAGTTGTAGAAATACCGCTTTTTCAATGAGATGCGAAGTTTGAGATAATGAACATTTTTCTGTCAGAGTATTTTTTATGCGTCTCATATTTTTAGTGGGCAAACTCGAGCAAATTGCTACTTGATGGCTTAACCACTTGCACTATTTTCACGAGACTGACTCGTCGTGAAAATTTTAGACCAAACTTGAATATCACGAGTCTGACTCGTGGTCTTACAATTAACCCCTTGCACTATCGGTAAACTCGTAAGAGACCATGCCTAAACCGAACGCCCGATATACGATATCTTGCGACTGACAAATATTACCGCGCTAATATTTACTTCACGCAATGGAACTTCTGTGAAACTCAAATGAATTTGAATCAAAGTCTAAATTTAATAATCTTGCACGGGGACATACGATCTTATTCGAGATATGACTACTTTGCCCGAGATTAATACCACGAGTCAGACTCGTGATATTCAAGTTTGGCCTAAAATTTTCATCACGAGTCAGACTCGTGGAAATAGTGCAAGGGTTTTTAATCTCGGACCAAGTATTAATATCTCGAATGAGATCGTGTGCCCTCATGAAAGATTATTAATTTTAGACTTTGATTCAAATTCATTTGAGTTTCACAAAAACTTCATTGAGTGAAGTAAATACAGGCGCGGTCATTTTTGTCAGTCGCAAAATATTATACATGGTGTCCCAGCCGACTTTGACATCTTGATAACTTAGCAAAAAATGTTTCATAGGAAACTTAAATGGTATCGAGTGGGCCATAATCTGGTGTCATTAGTTTTTACGTAGGTGGACGCGTCAAGGACATATGAAGGTCAACTTTGTTTTTTAAAATGAAATTTAAAAAAATACTTTTTTATGCATCAAGCGATGCAGCTAGACATTCTTTATAAAAAAGTACTGACCTATGTATGTCGAAAAGTTAATAGTTTAGGGGATATTTCAATTTAAGCAATTCTAAAATTCGTACTTACATTAGCGTTTATTTACAGGTATGCTTCAATATAACGACTATTTGCTTCACAGCATTTTTGAAATCGATGAAGGAAGGACTGCCCTACGTTATTTAATGTATCGGCTGATATTCTGTCACATTCATCAATAATGTGCTGCTTCATATCACTCACTTTAGTTGAAACTTTCACGTTTTATCCTTTAAATAGCACCATAAGTAACAATCGGGCAGCGATTAATCAGGTGACAGACAGATATACAGAGCTTACGTCCTAGTGCGGCAGGAATGATGCCTTTGTAATTAGATTATTTATACTGAAATATCTCCTTAACTATTAGCTTTTCAAGATACATAGGTCAGTACTTTTTTATAAAGAATGTCTAGTTGTATCGCATGATGCACAAAAAAGTACCTCATTGTATTTAAAAAAACAAAGTTGACCTTCATTTGTCCTTGACGCGTCCACCTACGGAGAAACTAATAACACCAAATTATGGCACACTCGATGCCATTTAAGTTTATTTAGATTCTAAATTTTAGAATATCGGGCGTTCGGATTTAGGTATGAATTCTTGCAAGCTTGTCGATAGTGCAAGGGGTTACATCCGTAGATTCAAGTGCCCACTTTCGACTGATCAGATTAGTACATTTTGTGAAGTTTGCTTTTTTAGTATTTAAATGAACATAGTTAGGGTTGAAGAGAGTACAATAAGACACGTGGATACTATAAAACTGAAATAAGTGTGACACTTTGAACAGTGACACTTTTTACAGTTATGCTCCAAATTATCATATAAGTCTACCGATAGAAAATTGTTGAAATTTGACCTTTCGTGCAAGATATTTTTTGATATCGAAATTGAAAAGTATGTTTGTAACCTGAAGAAATATTGTATTATAAAATTATTGAAGGTATTTGTCATTAAGGCTATATTGATTTTCTTTGAAACTCTGATTCGCTGCAATTTTGATCGAAATTTTTATTATTCCTTGTAAATTTCGTTTACACTGATTCGTCTAGTTATGTCTCTGAATTCAGTTAACACGAATGATCAATATTCTCATTACGTAAAATGCAAACAATAATAATCCTCTATTACATCCGAATACACTAATCAATCCGTTATTCTATTACTACTGCAAATGCATAACAAATTTTCATCTACCCTTTCTTTTCGTCTCAACTATAATCACCGCTACAACTTCATCGACATGCCACCCACTGTCAGTTAATATCTTTATTGCAAAATTTCTTGTATTCAATTATCTGAGCTACACTCACTGCTCAAACTTAAAAAAAAAAAAAATAGTGACGAATCAAAGACATTTTGCTCTTGCTGCTATCTTCTCAACAAAACGTTCACCGCCTTTTCTTCATAGGAAAACCGACCATCCCTCAACAAAGATCCTTTACACGAATCCTCCCGCTCGAAAAAGTAATCAAAAGTAGCCCTAGTTCTCCCTAGGACAGAGGTGATCAACAAATCGATATCAAAACGATTTTTTACCCATCACAGCTGGCATCACATGATTTCCAATCGCTAACCCCTTCCCCCACGCCAATTCATAGTACCCGTGACCCAAATTTGAATGTATTAAATGTCAGTATTTTGTTCGATAGATCCCAATACACCGTTGAAGAAAAGTCAATCATATGTATATTAACACGTTGAACGCTACCGGTATTTCGCTGTTTCTATCATTTTTATTGAAATGAAACTTTTTCTATTAAAATCACATCTTTACAAAATAGAAACTTTAAAGACACTGACAGATATATATTCAACAGATCTTCGTCTTTTTAACGCCAATATTTAAATATTCGATATGTCCGAAAATTCGTCAATATTGCACTTTGAAAATTATCAGAAATTTCACGGAAATAAATAGTGCCGGTCACCAGTTGCCCCTATGACAGTCAACGTGTTAACGTTACCAGGGAAGAATGTCGTTTTTTAAAATTCCACTAAAAATTATCTTCTTTCTATTTCACCGCCATATCCTACATGTGTGAATACTTATAAGAATTTAATTTTTACTACCTCGCTCGTATAATTCATTAACACTAGATTTACGGAGTCAATTTGGCTCATTCAAAATTCGACTATTATATGTATAATATATTAGTTGGCTAATTTTTTACCAATAAATCCTTCATTTAAATTGATTTGGAACTGTTGCCTTTGCAAAAAACTTCAATTTTCTTGTATTAGTTAAATTGGCTCGCTTCAGAAAAATAGGTAAGTATATCAACATCCGTAAATGCTAACTTTTGATTCAAAATATTCAATGAGGTCTTTTTTCACGTCGTCATGTGTTCGAAAAGAACGACATTCTTTCCCGCTACCCCCAATACGTACAAAAGTTGGCCACCTCTGCCATAGGACAATGTAATCCCACCATACTTGACACGGACTTCTCCACCATGATGGGACGGGAAGCCGTCATGTAAGCTAACCGCATGACGGCTTCAACTTCTTCGGGAGGACCCGGTGCGAGTGGCAACTGCCACCTCCCCCGAGATCAGAGCTTGGCGGGCCGCGGAAGAGTTGCGAGCCGGTGCCCGTGGTCCGCCTACAAGGCTCAGCGAGGTTGCCATGGGATTTTAGTGGGTAAGAATCCCACACTACCCGTCATCCCCTCCGGCTTCGGGTATCTTGTGAACATTTCCCCATTTAAAAAAAAAAAAGTACAATGTAATCCCAGCCAACCTCACCTAACGTTCAAGCAAACAGAGGAAAAAGAGCGAAAGAGACACAGAAAACCGTCTAAATAGGTCGAAAGGGAAAATTAGTATGCCGAAAGGCATACGCGTAGATTCACGCATTAAGATCTCACGACAATGCGACTTCGAGGAGATTCTCCAAGCGTGCAACCCTCGTTGCCGTTTATCCGCGTTCCCTCCGGTCCGCAATCTCCGGGGCATCACGTACTATCAAAAGTCGCGCACGAGGAAATTAGAAAAGCGACGTGGTTAACAGGGAAAGAGAGCACTCTGCGGTGCGTACGAAGTGCTCTTGTGGTGGACCTCTCGTGGACCTCCCTATCGTTCCCCATTCTCGCAGTCAAACCGAACCTCATCCTCGGCTCCCTTGCGAATGGAAAGTGCACGCTGGTCGCGAGTGCAATTAACTGCAGCACGGACAGGCGCACGGTGGAAACTCTCGCTCGTAATTCGTAAGGTATTTCGTGCGGTTAGGCGAAACTTGGTAACTTCGCTGGGTGACACCTGCCGCGCGTAATCAACCTGCCGGGTTAACTAGGTTTCTCGTTCTCTCGGTCGCGATAACCAGGCCGCGTTCTATGCACGTTTTCCTTCTAGGTGAGCGACAATCATCAGCAGAGTCAGCTCAGCGTATTGTCCCAATCTCGGACTATCAAGGCGTCGTCGTCGTGGAATCATGCACGATCGACCAATAGAAACGACGACGTGTGGAACTACTGCCGAAACTCGAACCAGTCTTGCTCATGGTAACGCGTGGAAACTCGCATGACAATTTCCTTGATCGTCGAGTCGCTCCGCGTAATTGGCCGACTGGTTTTCGAGTGGAATGGAACTTCTCTGCCACGAGTTAATGAATCGTTTGCGTCGGAGTAATTGATACGTGCCTGAGAGACGGGAATATGTCGGGACTCGACTTTAGGTAGAAGCTTATTGTTACTGCTTCGAGCATGTACCGTGAGGCTGCTGAGATTTTCAGCGACTTGGATTGAGTGTTTGCTTTTACTGTTCGTAGTTTTAGTGTTGCTTTATGAATTGTATTGTTTTCCATTTTGTTATATGATGTTGATTGATGGTAGTACAAATGAGAAATTTGGGTAGATTCTAGAGCAATTTTCATTGCTTTAATGTGTTACATTTAGTCGCATAGTGGGCTGACATGTCGAGACACCGTAACTGTGCAAAGGGTGTACCCTTCCTCTGTGGTAGTTACGTAACAATCTTACAATTGGTATAGAGATGTATATACAGGGTGGTCCACACAACGTGTGCACCGTTAAAAACTACCAAAATATGCGTTGCACAAAAAAGTTTTTATATAGAAGTTGCATGGTCTGAAGGGGCACATTATATAGTTTAGTTATTTTTTTTATAGGTGGAGGCGTTTCGGAGATTTGAAGGTCAACTTTGTTTTTTTAAATGGAATGCTATATTTTTTATATCAAAATATGGAAGAATGTCGAATTCTGAGTAAAAAAGTATTGACATTTATTTGCCCTAAACCTAATAACTAACGAGTAATTTCACTTTATTTCCTGAAAATTTTCTTCGCCTAATATCAAGTTAGAAATTCGACCTTATCACAGATTTCCGCAGGACAGCGATGTTTACGTGACAGTGTTTATCAACACAACATCTATCATAATTCGCAATCGTCTATATATTCGTAATCCAGTATTGAAGTTACTTTCGGTGTTGTGTGTATTTACCAGACAGATAAAAGTAAAAATGAAATTTTGTACTAGCGAAAAAGTTGATATGCTTTTAGTTTATGGTGAGTGCCATAAAAATGCAATAAGAGCCAAAGCCATCTATGCCGAAAGGTATCCTGAACGAAATCAGCCATCTCGAGCCATATTTGAGAGAATGTGTCAATCGCTTCGACGAACCGGAAGTCTTAATGTTACTAAACGTAACTTAACGAAAACTACTACTTCTGATGCAAATGCTATTGCGGTCCTAGCAGCGGTAACAGAAAACCCCCATATTAGTACACGACAGATTTCACGAGGATCTGGAATTAGCAAAACAAGTGTACTACGCATTCTTCATAATGAAAAACATCGTCCCTATCACCTAGCACTTCATCAGGAGCTCCATGGAACGGATTATGAAAACCGCGTTCGGTTCTGCCAGTGGTTCCTGCATCAAATGAACAGTGATAATTATTTTTTACAAAAAGTTTTGTTCACTGATGAAGCAACGTTTACTAATCGCAGGCAGATTAATTTGAAAAATATGCATTATTGGGCACCAGAAAATCCTCACTGGATGAGAGAAGTCGACCACCAACGTCAATGGAGCGTTAATGTGTGGTGTGGAATACTGGGCAACCAATTGATTGGGCCATATTTTATTAATGATCGACTAACAGGACAAAAATATGCTAACTTTTTGAATGACACTTTACCATCTTTATTGGAAAATGTACCTTTAAATATCCTTACACAAATCTGGTATCAACATGATGGTTGTCCTGCACATTATGCGCGTAATGTAAGGCAAGTACTGGATAGAAAATTTCCTAATCGATGGATTGGTCGTGGCGGACGATTTATGTGGCCTCCACGCTCACCGGACCTTACTCCTTTAGACTATTTTCTGTGGGGCACATTAAAAGACACAGTGTATCGTGAACCACCAACAACATCTGAGAATATGAAACATCGTATTCGTGAAGCATGCATTACACTCAGTGCGGATATGATTCAGAATGCAGTTTCTTCATTAGTTAATAGTTTGCATCACTGTATTAATGCCAATGGATATCACTTTGAACATTTACATTAGTTGCGTTAAGCCACTAGGTCACTCATATTAGTAAACACTGTCACGTAAACATCGGTGTCCTGCGGAAATCTGTGATAAGGTCGAATTTCTAACTTGATATTACGCGAAGAAAATTTTCAGGAAATAAAGTGAAATTACTCGTTAGTTATTAGGTTTAGGGCAAATAAATATCAATACTTTTTTACTCAGAATTCGACATTCTTCCATATTTTGATATAAAAAATATAGCATTCCATTTAAAAAAACAAAGTTGACCTTCAAATCTCCGAAACGCCTCCACCTATAAAAAAAATAACTACACTATATAATGTGCCCCTTCAGACCATGCAACTTCTATATAAAAACTTTTTTGTGCAACGCATATTTTGGTAGTTTTTAACGGTGCACACGTTGTGTGGACCACCCTGTATAGCTACGTAAAGGTCCGATAAACGGTGATTTAACATTGGTCCGTCGATTTAAACGACATAAACAAAAACGATATGGAGTTCTCGTTGTTGAGGGCATTGGCGTTTCGTTCGCAGCAGGAACATGCGTTATCGGGAACATAAACAAAGTAAATGAGTGAACTACGCGTGAGTATACTAAGGATAGTGTAAAAGGGTATAACCTTCAAGTAAATCACGGCGAAGATCGTTATTATATTTATATCAAAAAGAGGACTCTACTCAGCGTGATACGCAACATATCGTATAATACAAGCTGCTCGTGACTTTCTTTCGAATGTTTGGCATAGATCAATAAAAAGGAACTATGAATTAAAGTGAAATAAAATGATGATTAATAGTAATTATTATAATAACAATAATATTAATAATAATGATAGCGCGTGTGAAAAGAGGGACACGTGATAATTTTTATAATAAAGAATACCGAAGCTCGGAAGACCTTCCGTGAGGTGTAACAATATTATATTAGAACTAACAAAAAGTATTAAACAGATGTAGCCCGTATTATTCAGCGTATTCAGTAAAGAATCGAGAAAGTGTATTAGTGAGCTGGTTACTTAAAGACCATCCATATCAAATTACTCTGATGATTAATATTGAACAATATTCTAACAGAAAAATAAAAAATTGTTCCTACAGTTAGGAATCAGATAAAAAGTTCGGTCCTTGTTTCCAGTTTACTGAGACTGAATCAGCTTACGCTAATGAGTTTGAAAGTAAAGTAAACAGGTGATGTTTTTCAAAGTGAAGAAATTTTTAATGGCACATTTTTGTGAAATAGTAAAAATTGTAGGCATACGAGTAAAATTAGATACTTATAGAAATGAAGATCGGTTAGCCATTACAATAATACCTAAGCTATAGTGGCAACTGTTAATAATTTGTTAGAATATTACGAAAATCTTCTGTTTAAACAAACATAACTGTAAAGGTGTATTTAGATAGAAATTAGACAACTCTCGAAAGAAAATGTAACATCACTAAAGAGCACCTGAAATAGTTGCAAAAAGAAAGAAACAAGTAAAGTCATAATACACTTCAATCACGTTTACCAATTTAACCCATTGTCTTACAATAACGTGCAGCACATGTGACGCGGTAAATGGGATAGAAAATTGTCATATTTTCCAAAAACTATTAAATTGAAAATATCAGTAGGTCAGGAGACGTTGAAATTAGTCCTGTATTATTAGTATTGCATGAACTTATACCAGTATATCAGAAATCAACGATAGGTTATTATTCCAACAATTAGTTCTGAGTTTTTGCGCGTTCGGTCACAAAAGAAATCGTATGGCAAGGGGTTAAATAATGTCAACAAATAATCACAGAGACTTAAAGCTACCATACCATTTAAAACTAAAGTTCAACAACAGACGCCAAAAATAGTTGGTGAATTAGAAAATTAAAACTTGTTGAATATCAAGAATTGGAGAAATTGCCAAAAAATATTTTTATCAGTACAAAAAACGTTTTTAATTCAACTTATTTGCGAAAATGATTAATTAACATGGAAATACTAAATTAAGTCCATTATGCCTGATGAATTTCCCTGAAATACTTGTAATCAAAGTGAAATATATTTATCAAACGCTCAGCACTAGGGATGATTTCTCGTTCAATACCGAAATCAACTCTGCTTTTCGAATCGTGGACCTAGACGCAGCTGAATCGCATACTGGAAGAAGTTTTGGTCTAGCCGAATGCTCGTACTGATTGAAACGACCGTCGATGAGTTTCATTTTATTTCTCAGGATATCTTGATTTCGATTACATCCCCTTTTCTTTTATTGTGCCGTATCGGAGATAAAAATGCGAAGGACAGTGGCAGGGGCGGAATATATCGTAAAAGAGGGAATAGTGATCAAATCGTAAAATAATCTTTATAAGAAGAGCCGACCATAAAACGTATCCGTAAAGATGTTAAAATTTTGATAAAACCATATAGGATACTCACGTTTATGGCAGCAATAAATATAACTTCGATATCATACCAATCTTAATAAATACCTCCATGAATAATATAATCCATACACATAATATTAACCCTTTGCATTCCGAGCCATCTGTGAAGTTATCTATTAGCAACTTGTCAGCACTTTACTATTTTCTATTTTGTGCAATTTCAATAGAAAAATTCAGGTAAACATATATTTCTTAAAATTTTGGGGTGCAGTAACTTCATCCTCTGTAATTACTAATAAATTCATGGTCCCCTTAGAGGGTGCAACAGAGTGATATGATAAACTTACAATGTCCCCTCAGGTGGAACATCGGAGTGCAAAGGGTTAATTCTTACATCTTCAAACATTTTACATTTACTCAAACCAACACGATAAGAACGTAAGCCGGAAATTTTCTTACACCTCTACAAAAAAATTAACGTTTCCCGTTAACGTACTTCCCGAGGTAAAATTTCATTTTTCGCTGCAACAACGACACATTTAAGACAAAGAAAATACCCGACGCACTTAGACATATAATGCATCCGCCGAGAATATTGGGCGTAGATGTAACAAGAGCAAGAGCAACAAGTGCTCAAGACGTAATTACCCTCAACTTCGCTTCAGAGACCGTTACCCTGTAACAAATTTCCGTCTTACACAAACGACAAAATAAATTGTCAAATTTATTGCAACATCCTCTTCGAAGAAACTCGTTAAACTTCTCTCCCTAATCTCCAATCCCTCTCCTCTCCATCCACGAAGAGTACAAAAAATAAAACTCTCATTTATCCCTAATTTTAATCGACTCTATTAAACACACTACCAATCAAACCCACGGTCCCTTCATCAACGACAAATCGTGCATTAAACGACGTTAAATCACGACGCACTCGGTGCGACACGATCGTCATGCAAGATGGAGTTACCATCGACGCTATCGCACCGGGGTCTACGGAACTGAGCGGATGGAAAATGGCGCGAGTTCCGTTACCGGAGAACATAACCCCCACGACACAGCGAATACGGTGACGCGGCAGGAGACGAGGAAATCGAAAAGAAAGACCAAACTAGAATCTGGACGATAAAAGAGGAAAAAGAGAGCTTACAAACCTGGCAACCACCCTCCCGACGTTGGATGCACCTCCGAGAGCAGCAGGAACCACCGGCACCACCAGCAGTAACCTCCCTCCAGGGCGCAGAACGTGGCGCATGCCCATCCGGGAATCGAACTCACGGAGGCACAACGTCACCGGCGAACCAGCCGCCGGGTTCCTCAGTGCGTTTGGCGAACAGTTCGCGAACGGACGTGTTCCTCTTGTGAGCTCTGGAGAACGCTCTCTTCCAATTATAAACACCACACACGAGCCGCGTCCGACAGCTGACCCGATAGATCGGCTCGGCCGGTGCCGCGTGATGATAAATCTCGTCTCGTTAAAGACGCCTCTTGATGGTCGAAGATAACGCAGAAGAAGCCTGACGTGCTTACGCGTCTTCGTCGTAGACCACTTCCCCTTCGCAGGTCGTCGACGTGTAGCTGAGAAGCTTGGTTACACCAAGAATTACCGTCATTAATGAACATCCAGAGTGGACTGATCTCGTGCATGCGTTGACCTTCTTGGAAGAACGTATACAACGAGAGAAATCAAGGTCGCGCGCGATCAATGAGCGTGGCGTCTGCCGCCACGTGACGAAGCTCGCGGTGTGCTCTCTGTACATGTACTAAGCTGCTCCTCGCGGAGCACTTGACATCGATCTATGATTGGATCTTCGTAAAAATCTTCGGAAAACTTCGGCTAATCTCGTTAATACGAAGTTGTCGCGAAACGGCTCAGTCGTTAAATTCCCTTGACCATTGCGGGTACCGGGAGGTTAAGGGATTTGGAAGATTCATTGAAAACATTAAGATCACGTTTCTTTTTCTCGATTATATCCGTCGCGATTACCGAGAAATTGAAGAAAGAAATACACTTAACGCGGAACATTGTTACGAAGAGATTTCGAGTAAATCTTAAAGGACTCGTGTGTACGTTGTATTGTCTTTCGGTGTGTTATGTCGATCACCGTCTCGTGGACAGGATCGTGTGATCGTGCTGTGTGAAAGTCTAGTTTCCTGGACATTGACCGCGTTCTTTTTATCATCCTGAACTTCTCCGGGTGTTTGGAAAGTCGAGAAGTAACGAGTGAGACGAAGAGGTCTGAGAAAGATCGAAAGGAAGAGGAAGAAAAGCCGTGACGTGCAGTGCGATTTGTGTAAAGGAGACTCAAGGGACTACGAGAGGAAGGTTACCGACGTGACAGGAGGAAAAGAGTCGTAGAAGGTGAAACGAAGAAGGGACAGAGGAAGGTTGGAAAACACTGAATTCGTTGAAACCCTTTACTACTGGAATCTCTGCGTCAACGTGGCAGGTGAGTTGTCCCATTCGTTCGTTCTATTTTTCTAGACTCATTGCTCCGAGCACGTTTCTAACTCGTGCTAAAATGTACGATCGTTTGTTCTGGGATCCTTAGATCAAAGCATATTGTAGGAGACGGGTGAAAGCGTTTATCTTTTGAAATGGCCTCGAACGGAGAGAGAAAGACAGAGAGCAACAAGTGTTGCTGATATTGTAACAGGGAGATAATCTTTGATATGAATTCGTAAACAGTGCGATCGTAGGTAAAAGCTCGGGGATTTTTCCAGCACGTTGGGAGTTGTATTAGTTTTATTAACGATGCTGTGTTGGAAACACAATACGAATCATAAATGTTATTGGATAGGTAGGTGTGTATTCTTCGAGAGACTCGCTTGAAATTTTTACTATGAAAGTTGGCATTCGTTCGGAAAATTCAGGAAGATATATTTTGTTGTCTCGTTGCAAACATGTGCGCCACGAAATTTAAATGTTGTTGCGTTACTAAATATTAAATCTGCGTAAACTATTGACAGTTTCTGGTTTGGAATGCAGGAAAAATTTGTTTACTCACTTTAAGTAAATGTCATGCGTATGAAAAAGAATTCAATAATGTTTTGCTGATTAAGATGAAGTTATTTGATAACTGTGTACATAAATAACATTGAGAAGGATGTTCTTGTCAAACATATTTAGGGTATACGTAAAGTTGAAGTTGAGTTGAAGTTGTGGACTTTATTGGGGCATCTATGACAAAAAAATGAAATAGAGTTGAAATGGAGTTGAGGTTATGTGTAGTCCTTAGGCGTTGCAATGACTGAGAAAATTGCAGATGAAAGGAAAAACAAACGTATGAATGATGAGCATGGAAATGTTAATTGGGGATGAAATAGTTGAACGACCAATTTAGAGACATATTAACAAAACAGTAATCTTATATAAAAATTAAGTTTAGCAGTTTAACTTTTATTGCCTGATGCCAAAGAAGTTTAACTTGTTTATAGAATTACTGGAGTAAATTCATATCTGACTTATTTACAAATGAATTTCCAAAATTTGTTTTCTGAATTTCAAATCGGAGCTAATTGATAATACGCTGAAAGATGATGCGTAAATTAATGATTAAAAGTAAAGTATTTGCACGTAATTTAAATTCCAACCTCTGATCACAAAATAGCCCAAAATTTTTGAAAATTCAAATACGATCTTTTCTAAACTTGAGGAGGCTGTATTCGTTAGCGGAAAATAAAGGGTTATTGACACGAGATGCATCGAAAGCATCGTATTATCCCGATCGGCAATAATAATTATACGTCATTGTTGCATAATTGTATATGGAATATAAGCAGTAAATAATTGACAAGTAATTAATTATTGGAGACGACATCATTGCGGTTATATATTATCAATTGATGCGAAGTAATCTTCGCTTCAATGTATTAAATAGGCTGAGAATAATTTGATCATTACCGTATAAACTTTATAGTATGTTTAACGTTCCGATAGAGACGATGGGCACGTAGGTATAATATATTATGCGAGAGGGTAAACATACGCAGTTCGCTACAAAGAACATCATTAAAACGTAGTCAAATTATGCTACAGCCTTTCATATTAAATTGAAACTGCAAATAGTATTTCATATTTTATAGGCTTTCTCGTCAGTACGAATTTCAAGTCTTTGAATGTCGTTGAGGTCACCGGTGACCAGAGTTACCACCGGTGTGCCTTAATTCAGTGGTGTTCCTTTTGACTTTCAAACGATAAGATTCATACATTCGCTAATATTTTCAATTATTTCTATCTTTAGTAATACTAATCTGTGAGGAGGTAATTTTATCGTTCCGATAGAAACAACCCACATTTAGTTACAATGAATTAGGCAAAGAAGTAAATATACACAATTTGCAACAAAGAGCCTTATTAAAATGGAGAGAAATTATGCTACAGCCTTTTAGATTAAATTGAAGGTGCAAATAGTTTTGTATATTTCGTAGGCTTTCTCATCAGACCAAATTTGAAGTCTTTGAATGTCGTTGAGGTCACCGTTTGACCAGAGCTACCACTCACGTTCCTCAACTCAATAAAGTTCCTTGTAACTTTTAAACGATAAGATTTATACATTTGCTAACATTTTTAGTGGCAATCCATTATTTCTATCTTTAGTAATACTAATCTGTGAGGAGGAAATTTTAACGTTCCGATAGAAACAACCCACATTTAGTTACAATGAATTAGGTAAAGAAGTAAATATACACAATTTGCTACAAAGAGCCTTATTAAAATGGAGAGAAATTATGCTACAGCCTTTTAGATTAAATTGAAGTTGTAAATAGTTTTGTACATTTCGTAGGCTCTCTCATTAGACCAAATTTGAAGTCTTTGAATGTCGTTGAGGTCACCGGTGACCAGAGTTACCATCGGTGCGCCTTAATTCAGTGGTGTTCCTTTTGATTTTCAAACGATAATATTTATACATTTGCTAACATTTTCAGTGTTAATGTATTTGTGTAAAATACGTTAATATAACATAATACACCCTCTGTCCCAAAAGTAACCGAAATGGATTTAAATAAACATAAGTACATCAGAATAGTTGACAAAAATCATTTTAACACTTTAACGACCGCACGTCTACGCAGTCAAACGTCGCCAGGGGCCGGCAGTATTTTTGAAGAATTAATTTTAAAAAAATTTATTACAATTAAGAGGAAAGTAATTTGCGCATTCAAAAAGTCCATCAAATGACTTTTTTATGTCGCTGACTGAAATGATGCCGAGGTTGCACGTCGTTGCCGCTGAATGTCTTCGATAACTTCTTAAAAACGATTGTAACTGGAAATCAGACGTGGTGTTTCAAAAATCAATTTTTTTTACCTCAATAACGCCAGTATTCACCCGATATGACTTCCTGTGATTAGTTTTGTCCCCAAAACTGCATTTAGCGATGAAAGGAAACCGTTATGCATCAATCAAAGACATTCAACGGCAACGACGAGCAACCTCGGCATCATTTCAGTCAGCGACATAAAAAAGTCATTTGATGCACTTTTTGAACGCGCACATCATTGTATTTCTACTGAGGGAGAACATTTCGAGTACATAAAGTGAGTACATAAAGTTTTTGTCAACTATTTTGAAGTACTTGCGTTTATTTAAATCTATTCCGGTTACTTTTGGTACAGAGGGTGTATAATGATAATACTTCAATGTAAATAGAATACTTGGAATGTTGTAGGTATCTAACCTGTTACAAACAAAACTATGTCATTTGTCGACGATATTTTTTAATCTCAATATAAACTCCTTCATGATTTTATAATCTGAGTAATATTTTTAAATACGCAGAATACTCCTTAGAATGTATTCAGGTGAGGAAAAAACCATGTTTGTATTATAGTTTAGAGCAAAACTGAAACAAGTTATATCATATTTAAAATGAAGCTTATTAAACTAAAGGTGTGACGGTTTATCGACCACCTTTTGCCATTTTAATGGTAAAACTGTAATTTTAATAAACTTGTTTCACTTCTGCGCTAAAATACGAATAAACTTTTTCCCCAACCCAACATATTAATTGCCATCAAATTAATACGAAACAAAGTAAAAAGCTATCGACAGGAGTCATCTAAAAAAATTCCCCTACGTAATTCTAATTTCCTCTCGACATCGATAAAAACTTTTATGCACCTTGACTCGTGCGTGCAATGATATCAAACATCGTTGCACGCGATATCGCTATTTAACAGGATCCCTACGAATTTCTACGAGTTATCCAAAAAATAAATTTCACCCGTACCCTTCTACCGTATCTCATCGATGGAAAATTGAACGGAGAATCATGTTAAATAAATGACAAACGACTGTAAATTTCTATACAGTTTGTCGTTAAAAACCGAATTGATTAACCGCCGTCAGAAGAAGGAAGTATTTGGACACACCGTTAGGAGAGAAATGAAACAGGTCCAATCAGTTAAACAGGCACAACTTATTTATCGTTCGTCGGCACCATTCAATTCAATTAATGCCACGTTATGTTTCCACTGGTGCAACAACTTACGAAATTGATAGTTGGCTTCGTTTAATCATAATATGGTCGAAATGTTCCACTTCATCTTCATTCGTTGCCAAGCCAAATTAATCGATAGTACGCATGATCTAACGGGTAAATTGTACCCAATGGTTAAAATCGAATATGCCGCCAGTGTATCGGTTGAGTGTCTTGTTAATTAGAATCATAATCAGAAATCAACCGTCGGACAATCCTGACGTAACGTCGTGTCGTTAACTTTTGATCGATGTTTCTCTATCACGCAACGACTCTTTTGTATCGCGGCTTATCGTCGATCGGAACGGGAACGAAAGAATTCCGATTCTCCTCCGAAGTGGCCTCCGAGAAAATATTCACCGGTGATACGTAGGTATATTTTCCCTAGGTTGGTTAAAGCCTTGCTTCTTCGTCACGCAATTTCGTTTTTTCCTTTTTTTGGAACGGCAATGTACTGCCGACGATGCCAACGGCGATCTATGATACCGCGAGTTTCATTAGCCGAGAATTCGTCTAAACAATACACGTCACGTAGGATAACGCCTACACAATGGACAGTTTTTGGTGGATATTTGAAACCTGTTCGTTCAGTGTGTCCGGTTGAAAAGCGTCAACGCGTTGGATAATAAGGTTTTATTAGCTTCGAAATATAGAAATGGTATTACGATCATTTAAGATTTGTATTTTGCCGCGTTTTATTGGTAGGTTTAGAGAGATGCGTTCTTAATTATTTTGAGTGCGGGGTAATGTATTTGGAGTTGTGGTGCAGATTGTGAAAGTGACTTAACGGGTGAAAATTGAGAAATAATTTGAAAATTCTTTCATTGCGATGATGCGAAACCATTTTTGAAAATAGTTGGAAATTGAGCTATTTAGTAGAGTCTGCAATTAGATTATTAACGACGGATTAATTTGCAATCAAAGGAAAAATGTAAAATACTTTGTACCAATAACGTTGAATAGAAAATGTTCGTCAATTAGATTTCAGCTTTGCACAAAAATAAAACGCCTCAGTCAGTTACGTTAATTATTTTTAACAGCAAATAAGTTCAAACTAATGGCGTGTAAAAAAGAATCCTTTTGAAAGGAAATGTCTTTTGTGCAATAATTTCGCATCACTTTAGATCGAAATAATTCCAGTGAGATTTTAAAATAGATGAAAATATTTTTTATACGGTTGTAGGATATTGTAGAAAAAGAAAAAGATTGTGTCTTTAGTATTTTTGGTAGGTTAAATTGATCGATTTTTGTGCACAAGCGATTATCAAAGATGAAACGACGGCGGTTAAATTTTTCGCTCATAATGGTGCGAATGTTTGCCGTTGTTTTGCTGCATTATGAGGGAAAAGAGGAAAAATAAAAAAAGCGAGTAATACAGTCCGAAACGTTGGATGACAGCCGGTAAACCCTCATCCCGATGGGGCTTATACTCGATTGGACAAATTGCCGCCAATCATAAATAATTGACAGACAATCACGAGGGATTTAGATTTTCCAGCTCGAGATGTCCATAAATTTGATACTGGTTTCTGACAATACTGAACTCTAATTTACAACGTATTCGCGTTGTTTCTTTTTTAATCTATTGACTGATATATTATGAACGAACATGTCGTGTTTCGTTCCCTGTTTATATTACCAGACCTTCCGCAGTGTCGGATGAACCAATTCAAACTGATATAAATTTTAAACGTTGATTGTTCGTTCTTTCTGTTGCTGACAGTGATTTTTATATAAAACTCTTAAGTAATTTGTTTATAGTTGGAGAATATCTGAGGGTCATATATAATTCTAGAAGTACATAAAAATTTTGAATTTCAGTGTCTTATCAAGCTTTACTTAAGGGGACTGTTCCATTTTTGTACATGTAGTATGTTTCGTAGAAATTAAAATATTTTTTACATATGCAAAATTTATTTATTGAAATGACAGACGAACCTTAAACTTTACTTCTCAGAATTGAGACGCCCTGGTTCGAACCAGATTATTAGAAACTTCTCTAAATGCAGTTGCATCTTCAGTCATCGTATTAGTATCAATGAATATTTAAAATACTTCTTTTCTTGGTTTCTATTGGGTTTTATAATAAATTGTATTCGCTCCTTTAATTTTTCTCTTATTGTTTGACTCGTTCCTAAAACATTTTCGCCGTCACTGGTATAAGTGACCCTGGGGCCTACAGTTCAAGGGATGAATTTTTACTTTATTTGTTATTTTCTCTTGCCATAAAGTGAATTTTTTTAAAAATAAATCGAACAAATAAATTGAAGAACTAACATCAATGAACATAAATTGCAAATCACGACCGTTCATGATGTTTTGGTATTTGGTCAACCCCACAATCTACGCCATCTGGAATTTGTGACATCGCAATCATTCTTAACCCCTTGCACTATTTTCACGCGTCTGACTCGGGATGAAAATTTTAGGCCAAACTTGAATATCACGAGTCTGACTCGTGGTCTTAATTTCGGGCTAAGTATTAATATTTCGAATGAGATCGTGTATTCTGTTGGAGGTCGATGGTTGAATTCTCGAGTGCGTTTAACACTCTAATAATACCAATTTAGATTGTGTAATTAACTTTATTTAAGTATATGTAATGGATACTTATGCTTTTGTTTGACCACATGGAAAGATCTACTTATAAAAATTATAGATGTACATACGATCTTTATTTCTTGTCGGGATTGCAAGTCGCGACATCTCGAACTTTTGGTTCGCGTCATTATCGCGGGTGCCCGACGGTCATTGATTACATAATTTCAACATATTCTCATTCAGGATTATTAATTTTAGACTTTGATTCAAATTCATTTGAGTTTCACAAAAGCTCCATTGCGTGAAGTAAATACTGGCGCGATAATTTTTGTCCGTCGCAAGGTATCATATATCGGGCGTTCGATTTAGGCATGGATTCTTGCGAGTTTGCCGGTAGTGCAAGGGGTTAATTGCTCAAATTAGAAATTGTCCCAAAGTATGAAGCATCGACAATGATTTGTGTGAAGCTTGATAATTTGCAATGATCGTGCCTGATATTTAAAATGAAATTTACATAAGCATAGAGACAAATTCTTCAATTCTGACTATAACCCTTAAAACTACACGATTTCTCATAGTACAGGTGATGTTTGGACTGCCCTTCAGAGGAGAAATATTTTCTTTAATTATTATTGTTTCTCTAAGTACCTAAGGCCAGTTAAGAAATCGGGCAATTTCAATTGCACGGTATTTCCTCACTGATATTAAGGTATTCATACAAGCCCACACACTGATGCAAGCCTACTCTTTAACCCGTGACGTCGTAATCATTCTTAATTGCTCAAATTAAAAATTGTTTCAAAGAAAGAGGAAATAGGGGTGGTTTGCGTGTAGGTTGAAAATTTGTAAGGATCGCGCGTGATTCAAGGAACAGACGTCACGGGTGCATGTATACGTGTATCGAGATCGCGAATACCTGAGAGTAGCATGCCTCTCGTGATCAGATACCGGGGATTACAAACGAAATGCCGTAAAAGTATTTTTACCTTTATATAGTCGGGAAAATACCGTCTATGCAAATTCAAACGGCACGTATCACAGTAATTTGCCAAGCCACCGTTCAGATTGCAATCGATGAAGAATTGAATTTAATGTATCATAACTCACACTGGGGACGTGTTTTCACTTGGATTTCCATTTCCGTTTACATTTAATCGATGCCTAATTGCCTGTAATAAGTTTTATGCTTTGTTAACTCTTCTTTATTGTCACTGCTTGGGCTATCAAAAAGTGTATAATTTTTCTAGCATTACGAGATAAAGATATTAATTACAACATGAATATTTATATAAAACTTAATATGACAAAAATAAAGATTTGGATCCATCAGAAATGAGATGAACGTTACTCGCAATTATGTAGAGACAAATTATTATTTTCTACTTTAACCCTTTTGGTGCCGACCGAAAAAATTGATTGAGTTGATGGCAAATGTAATTGCGAATTAAAATAATTAGCATTTTCCGATAGTATAAATAGAACACGCAATATAGAGCATAAACTGTGTATTTACAATTATCTGTCATAAAATAACTGATATCGTATTGGAAACTGAATATTAACCCTTCGATGCCGAGGGTTAGGACTTCTGCTACCGACGATATATCGTTGTCCGGCACTAAGACCAGTCTTGGTTATTTAAATATTAGCAAATAATTATTTATATAACGATCAAGACCCACTGTATCGTCAGAAAGATAGACGGTTGAAGTGCAGAAACTGTAAATAACTATTTGCATGATCATATTTCGCCTATTATAATTTTGATGCGCTGATAAGGTGAGATAATATCTAGAATAACCTTTTAAGTATTACTTTATGAGAAATAATCTCACCCTATCAGCGCATCAAAATTATAATCGCCAAAATATGATCATGCAAATAGTAATTTAACCAATAGCTAATCCCACCCTGTATTTCATCCAATATTAGCACGCTCTTCATTTAAGATCAATAGTTTTACAGTACTATTTCCTTATATATTTTATTTGAATGTAGTGCTATTATCACCGTAAAGCCACGATAACCGTAAACAAAAATCGGATCTGTGGTGAGCAAAAAGGTAAACTCTCATTTTGTTAATAAGCGGGCTCAATATCCAAACCCACATAAACTTTTAGAAAACTTCTCTCAATTGGCACGATTATCATAACCTACGCAATTCGAATCGATCTACATAAAACACAAAATAAAACATAATATTCTCCTCGAATTGATCATAGCAATTAAATCCACAAAAGGTACCGAAATGAAATAACAAAAGTCCATGACCCCAATTCAATGAATTCAAATATTACAGAACCAGAAAAATCACTCAAATTAGCGGTCACTGAAATATTCTACAGAAAGGGACGTTGAAGGTCGTAATAAAGTGGCTGAAAAGGCATAGAAAGAAAACGAAAGGACAAAAGGGTTAGGAGCGAAAGGGAAAGAAAGAGGAGCTAAGAGAAATACTACAGTGCAAGGGGAGGAGTAAAGCTGTCCCGAAATGAGGTCGACATAATTGCACCCCTAGTCATACTGGAACCAAGCGAGAATGGCTCGCGAGAGAAGGAGGGGGTGGAAGAGGAGGATGTGAGGTGAAAGAGGGAGGTAGGCGATGGTAATGGAGGGGGTAGGCCGAGGGGGTTGGTCGCCATCCATTGTCTCACGTAGACTCGACCCGGCTCTGATTAAATACTTGACACATCCCCGCCCGACCCGGCCCGGCATAACTTTGTTCGAATTGTAATTACGGCCCGGATCGGACTCCAGTTACGAACGAGTTCCAGACGATCCGAAAACCCCGGAAACTTCGTCATGCCCCTTTCTGAACGTCGCGGTCTCCTGTCTGACGACCGCGGATTCAACTTTCCATCCGGCCGGATAGTGATTTCGAATTTGGAACAGAAATCAGTCTTGCATTTTGCAATTTTACGGTGGCCGCACATCAAATTGGAGAGGACGTGCTTTATACGATGTACATTTATACTGTAATTAACTTATCGAGAGTTATGATTACAGCCGAAAGCCTCGACCGTGGGGTATAACGGCGATGGAAAGTTGCGATTACCATTTCAATGATGGAAGTGCGATGAAGAATCGAAAGGGATGATTTACGTGAAATTCGAGGTTTAATGAATATTTCGGATATAGTTGACCGTTTTGGTGCAAAAGGGGAGTACTTTTCCGTTTTTAGAAGAGCCTTTTTATGGGATTGAATTTGATATGTCGTTTTTTTGTGAATTTTCATTTATTTTTTTTCTTGAATAGTGAACGGGTTGGGATGTAGGAAACTTTTTGGAGCGAAATTGCATTGTGATAAGAAGGAAGAGTTGGATTACGTAATGTATTAACTTGCGAAACTGTACATCAACGAGTGATCCCTTTATTATGAAAGTAGAGCAACTTCATTTACGAAAAATATTTGGTTTCATGTTGTCTTGGGCTTTATTACAAAGGAAATTTTAGATTGCAATCAATTTACTATCCAGAAATAAATTTGAGTTGCTCTACTTTTTAAATAAAGAGCTTCAAATTATAAGATGTAATTACGTAACTTTCGGGGACCTACAGTTTTATGTCGTTGTTGGCAACATTAACACTAGAACTACCAAACCAGTCAAAATGACTGGTACACAATTTTTTCAAAAAATTCTCCAAGTTTATATAAGAGTCATAGAATAAATATTCTGCTTCTATATCAATAAACATAAATCACCCAATCGATCAAATTTTCCGCCGCTTGATTCCCCCTTTTTCAATGTATTTATTTAATTTATTAAAATATGATAGATTTGACGCCGGTAGTTCTAGTGTTAAT
Source organism: Cerceris rybyensis (assembly GCA_910591515.1). Taxonomy (NCBI): domain Eukaryota; kingdom Metazoa; phylum Arthropoda; class Insecta; order Hymenoptera; family Crabronidae; genus Cerceris; species Cerceris rybyensis. Next base: position 36,524,239 of record OU342789.1, read on the forward strand.
TTAGATCAAGGAATTAATTTACTTGTATTTGGTCTATAAAAAGGACAATCAACGCTTTTCTCTTTGGCTTTGTCCATGGAATTATCAATAGAATACGTACCAGATTTTGCTAGAAAAATCCCGAGTCGAAATATTGAACCTCATTTGAACCTTTTACTACCCAAGAGGTCCAATTCAGGGGATAAAGGTTTTGGTGATAGCTAAATAGGAGTATCATTTTACTGAGATGGAGTTACAGGTTTAAATTAGGAGTTTTAGTATTGAAAAGTATCATATTAGGTTCAAATAGGTGTACATACCATGAAAATAGGTTAAATATTTCGACTCGGGATTTCTCGTGACACAATTTCAAAACTGAATAGACTGTGTTCTGCCATATTCCCATGATTCTATTAACTGTCACATAAAATGTTACTTTTCATTGTTTACAATTAAATATCTATACTCATTAAAATAATAACATTTGAACGAATTCCGAGAGGCAGTTCCAAGCTTGCAAATTAATTACTATAGAAAAGGAAGATTCGTGTTTTATCTGCCAGTATTCTTTACATTCTCTACGACTTTTCTTTGCATTCAGAATCTCGGATGGGTAATTTCCTCCCTTCCTGTCATTCAGTATTCACGCACGACAAATTTTCAACGTTGATGGTAATGAATTTACTTTAAAGATAATTCAAACGTCTAACAAGAATTCCCATTCGAAGTTACAGTGAATTTTTTTCCCGCAAAGGAAGCCGGCATCGCGTGTTATGATTAATTCAGACATTTATGTCTCTTCTCGCCATTTTGAATTAAATAGGTGAAACTGAATGCGTTTTTGTCGTTGCCTGAAGGGTTGCTACTACCTCATAAAGGTAATAAATGTGTTACGTCTTTCTGCCTCATGAATTGCAAATTTCCGTCCTCATGTTTCTTTTGTCTCCTTCGTCAGCTTCATCGTCGTACATATTTTTAAAGATTTACATCCGGTTTGTTTATAAATACACTGCAAGTACATTGTCGTTGTTGACACTGGTGATTTCTTACGTTATGATAAGAAAATTCAGGTTTTTTCCTATTATAATAATGTAAAGTCTACTATCTTTGCTCTCGGTTTACCTCGAAAAAGATCTCATTTATAATGCTTCGCTTGTACAAACCTTTAATGGCTGTACTTTTATTAAACATTGCGCCATTGCACCGAACGATAATCGATTATTCTGTATATTACATTATTAATTTTCTAAAGACGAATATCTGATAGAAAATTCCTCTTAAATGCATATTGAATCAGAATAAAAAAGGGAGATAGATAACAGTGTCTTTTTGAGTCGATATTTAAGACATCATTAAGAAAATATAAGATCGTTAATATTTAATTTGTCCCTTGTAATGTTTCTGCTAGTAGAAATATGTTCGTCAATTTAGTAAAAGAAGACTACAGCAATATTCATATTAAATAAAATAATAAATCTTTCGACAGTAGCTTGTTCACCATTAGTGATTATAATTAAGACCTGAATGGATTATTGGGATTTGAATTTTTTTCTATACCTTTACGGTTTTCCCGAACTTTTTTATGAAAAAAAACACAATTGAATTTTCATTATTTCTTTAATCCCTATTATTATCGCTAATGACCACATACGTGCAGTGGATGCAGCATTAAAACGTATCATAAAAAGAAGGCGAAGAAGAAAGTATAAGCTATAGTGCTTTATAAATAGGTTATGGAGTAATTAAGTTGATTACAAATTGAAGAAAAAGTTGAGTGCATTTCTATTAAAATTCCAAATAAAATATTTCCTTATATCTAATTCTTGTAATTAATTTACTCCTTGAAGTTTGGCTTTTATCAGAAATATCAAATATATTTAAACAACTTCTTCTTTCCTGATTAAAGAACAGTACTTTTGCAAAATACTTCTGGAATTATTTAAATAGAAAATTCTATGCGCTGACGTGTTGCAAACGTAAATATCATCGCAATATTCGTATTATAAAACGAAGGGAAAAATATTATTCAATCGCAGTAGACGTAATTTAGAACAATAACGCGTATATAGATGGGTCCATTAACGAGGTTCATTTTTCAGAAGCAATGCAACGACTTCCATCGCGATACATTATTCGCACATGCCGCATTTCCATTGCAATTCACCATAACATCATGCAATTTTAAATCACTTAACCGAAGAGCGATCACTTTCATCGAATAACTTGACGTGTAAGCTGGTTCGAATCGAAGCATTCATTTCTCTCCCCTTTGTTCCCACATTTCCCTTGCAATCCATAAACTCCACTTAAAAGTAAAATTACAATTGTTAGAACCCGTTGAAGCGAAGTAAAAAAAATTCTGCATTCAGTCCCTCGTAAATACCATATCTCGTTAAGACCTTCAAGTATCCAGATACGAATTACGATAAACTTTTACCAATTTCAAACTCTCGCTTGCAAAACCACATGGGAAAAGTGCAATTTATAAATTCACTGTTAAATAATTAGTCTGTGTTCTACGAACAAAGTGAATTTCCCGACAATTATCAGACATTAAATTTGAGTAGGCGCTGAACCACATGTGTAAAATAACTACAGCCGAAATAATAGGTATTATTAAGCTAATGACAACAACAACAACGTGAAAAAAGTCCAAGGCGGCAGTAAAGATAATGCAAAACTCATTGTTAGGTTTCTAATTAATGAGTCGTCATTTCAAATTTGTATCACCTTTGAAAAAGTTCTGTCGATTATCAAATATGCAACACTTTCAGTAATTTCGAAACCATCTACAGCAGTGGTCGCCAAAGTGGTCGTCCGCGAGAAAATTTCGATGGTCCCCAGAAAAATGTGGAAGATACTTCCTCATCACGTTAAGTTATGTTTTAAGATGCATTGAAACATAATTCAATTCATAACAATACATTTTATGTATTCTTAGATCACAATATTTTTATAAATATATTTAACACTTTAACACTTTACCGACCGGTAGCCGTTTAATTGGCTTTTCGGGCTCAACACTTTTGGACTTTTAACTTACTAATTGGTTGCTATGGTAATTAATAAATTATTATTTTCCATTGCGGTTAACTGTGCCAAAGACTCATTGTCAGTGAAGAAACTTTTCAATTTTCGAAGAGATATCAGTATCAGGGAAATATTTGCGTGAAAATGACCGATCAGAAGTGGGCAGGATGTTAAAAAATACCGGTCGGTAAAGTGTTAAAAAATCCTAATACTGGTCCGCGGGATTTAAATTATGAATTTACTAGTCCGTGCGGTCAAAAAGTTTGGCGACCGCTGATCTACGGTACTGTGCCTTACAATTAGATGCAATGACCACACTAGCTAAAGCCAAATGAACACTTCTCCACGAAGAGGACAATTATAAACCACAGTTATAAAATTAAAGGCTTCCTTACCTAACTAACAATACGTAGCCCTGATATCAGTATTTAAAGTTTCCGTCACCCTAATTTTACACCTTTCCCTGTTCGGAATCTACCTGTAAGCTTACAGCAGCAACAGAAACGTTCACGGCAACTTAACACCGCGAAATACAAAAAGCAAAAAAAAAGCAGCAGAATGAAACCCTCCAAGCAACTGACCAATCCAACAATCAAAGAGCTCCCCCGGTCAAGTTCCCTCGCGTACGTACATTAACGAGATTCACTTTCGCGGAAGAACGGCGAGCGGTTACGGCGTAGATTTATTATCGAACGATTTTCCACCCCCGTTCGGGCCGCGGGATTATGCAATTTAAAATGAGTTAATTGAAGTGCAATAAGTCGTTAAAACTCTTGAGCAAATTAATTAATATAAAAGCCGGTTAGAATAGGGCAGACCCCGAAGCCCTGCCCCTCGTCCCTACAGCCTCTCTGGCCCAGCACCGGCAGCTACGGTGGTAGCAGCACCCTTCCGAGTTTCCCTCCGCTCGAAAGAGCCGCACGACGAAGGTAGTAACGACGATGGCGGAGGCAACGATGAGGTCGGAGAAGGACGAAGGGCGGAGGTCGACGAGGAAAAGTACGGTTAATGAAATAATGTACGCCCGAGGTAGTCCTCGAGCACGCAGGGCGCGGGATTTAACTTTTCCACGAAAATACTTGCGCAAGCTAAAGAGACACCCACCCGCACCCTCTCCCTCTTACACCCCTCTGCGTCCCTTCCCCCACTTCTCGCCCTGCCTACCCTATCTCGACGCCCTTCCACTTCGAGCTGAAATCGCGGCAAGGGTGACTCTGATCGTCGAAATCAAAGGAAAGTCGAGGCGCGTAGACTGCTTAATTAAGAATTTTCAACGTTGCCAAGATGTGTTACGCTGTAGACGCGATAGGACAAAGCAAGTGCCTCGCTTCAACTTGTTTCGTTGCAACGTTGATATTGCAATCGGCGATTAAGTGACGCCGGTTTCCTTTGGACGAGTGATCCTTTTGGCTGACAAGTGGCAGGATATTCTATGCTTGGAGTATTCAGAAGTGAAGCAGTTGCAATGTCACGCGTTTATGGTTATTGTTAGGAGATTCGTGAGAAATAAAAATTAGCGAGCCGATCGAGCGGAAGAGAGAAAGAACAGGTCGAAGTAGGGGGTGTGATAGACGAGCCAAACGAGAGAGGAAACTAAATACTGAAAATAACTGGATTAAGCGTGATGGTTATTTATTTCTCTTTGATAGATGGCTTTTTCATTTGTTTTTTTAAATTTTAATGCCAACATTTCAAGATATAATCGTTCGGTGGAATATTTTATGTTTATTTTGCAATGCTTGTATAAAGGATCTTTCATTGGTTGGACTAATGTTTCTTTTCCATGAAATGTCCATGACACTGAAATTTCTAAAATCCCACGAATATTTATCAATGATGCACTATAATATAGTCAAATATTCATTTTTATTAAGTATCAATCAAAGTTTAAAAACGTGATCGGTTATCAATGAATTAGTCAATAAATTAACTCTTCAGCGCTGATAAACGGTTCATATTATGCAATTTTGTTCGACAACGACCTCGACAGTATCGTTCATTCGTCCTTTTCGTTTCTCCCTTTTGCGCGTTCGTCTTCGGTTATGTGTGAGTCCGCCGCGTCACTGAAAACATTTAGTCCTGCAAACCGGTTTTAAAGGGTCTAACGAACTGCGAAGCCGAGCTAATTGAGACTGTTGCAAAACGCGGCTGTATCTCTGACGGAACCAGTTTACGGCACGGCGACAGGTGTAACGCGAGGCTGTTTCATCGCTTTACGAGTGTTAATTATCTTAGGCGGGGGTGGAAGACACGTAGGCGGGAAAAAAATAATTCGCGATTCACTCGTCACTTTGCTTGTCTTCTCGTTTGTCTGCCTCTCTGTCTGACACGCTCTTCCTTTCTCTCTCTTTTCCTCTCTTCTTCTCTCTCTTCGCAGTCTGATATTTTCTCCTTCTCGTTTAGTCGCAATTTATTCCTCTCGGCGATGCTTTTGTCGAATTTTTCCATTTCAGAGAGAAATTCGTATCTCTTCTAATTGCGCCGAAACGAAGAGTGATTTCATTAAGGTCGCTTTCTATGGATATTTCCCTCATTGATGTCATCTGAGTTATAGTATTTCATTTTATTTTGTTCCTGTATGTTTTGAACATTTTCAGATTTAATTGCTACTGTTTTATTTATGTCCTGACGATTTTGGTGGATTCTAAATCTATGTGGATGTTATTTTTAGTTTTTGATGGTTGAAAAATTTAGCCTTTACCGCCGATGCAAAGGTAGTTCTATGTTGTAAGTAGCATAAGGAGCGATCTGACTTTTCTGAAAATCAACCGTTTATTAACAATTACATCAAATATTCAAGATATAATTCTGAAATCTGCTTTATATATAAAAATTATATATACATAGAGGTGTTAGTAGGCTTTATTAAAATCATGTCATTAATTATTGCCGCTATATTGTTAGAAGAGATTTTCGAATTAAATCTTTTTTCTATAGAATTGTATTATTATCATAAATTATCAGAAAATCGATAAATTCTCCTTTTTAACACGTTGAACGCCACCGGTAATTCGCTAGCTTCATCATTTTACCGAAATAAAAGTTTTTGTACTAAAATTACATCTTTACAGAATAGAAACTTTGAAAACAGAAATAGAGATATAGTGAGTTGGGCTTCACCTTTCCAGTGCCAATATTTGAATGCATTAGAAAAGTCACAGGAAATTTTATTCAATTCAACAGCGCCAGTTAGTGCTGGCCCACACATCGGTCAACGTTCAAATTTAGGGACTACGACAGCTGTCTGACCTTCTAGGGAAAGTTCCACTTGGAGTTCCCTTTTCGCAAAGCCTCTGTTCTATCCTCAAGAAAACTCTTCGAAATTCAGGCAAGGTCATTCAATAAATAGTTATTCCATTGGCAAAGACATGTCATGTCCTCCTGTCGCCCTAACACCCCTCAGAATGAAAAACGGCAAGAGAAACATTCTCCAAACGGGGGTGAGGGAATTCCCCCCTTCCTTTTATTTAGTCTTTTGCCAATCAAACGTTAAATTATCCCACGAACCGTCAAACCTAAAATTTCAATGAGACTTACTCTCAAGTCGAGAGGGTTCTAACTCTTATTCTTAACTCATTGTATCACTAAGTAGAAGCACTCACGCAACAGAACGTCAGTTAACACCAGCCGCGGAACATTCCGCTCTCTACAATCGTTATACCATTGTACACGAATGTACGCGTCACTACGCGACGTCTCGCGTATTTGGAACAGTGATGCAAACAGGTTAAGTGTTGAACTGTGCCAATCGATAAATTCTATTAAAATCCACGAACGATTTCGGTGTCATTCTCCACAGTGTACCTCAACTATGCTCAACATTATATTACGTCAATCATCAACATTAAATTTCAATAAATAATCACAAAACTCCACAACCAGCCCCTAAAGTGAAATCCTTGGACGTTCACCTAGCAACTACTACCAATCCCTACTTTTGCATTCCGGTCCAAAGCAACAAACAAGAGTACATCGAGTACAATAGTGTATCTCAACTATGCCCAACATTACATTACGTCAATCATCAACATTAAATTTCAATAAATAATCACAAAACTCCACAACCAGCCCCTAAAGTGAAATCCTTGGACGTTCACCTTGCAACTACTACCAATCCCTACTTTTGCATTCCGGTCCAAAGCAACAAACAAGAGTACATCGAGTACAATAGTGTATCTCAACCATGCCCAACATTAAATTACGTCAATCATCGACCCAAAATTTTAACAAATATTTCCAAAATCCCACAACCATCCCCCAACGTGAAATCCTTGGACGTTCACCTTGCAACTACTACCAATCCCTACTTTTGCATTCCGGTCCAAAGCAACAAACAAGAGTACATCGAGTACAATAGTGTATCTCAACCATGCCCAACATTAAATTACGTCAATCATCGACCCAAAATTTTAACAAATATTTCCAAAATCCCACAACCATCCCCCAACGTGAAATCCTTGGACGTTCAGTTTGCAACTACTACCAATCCCTACTTTTGCATTCCGGTCCAAAGCAACAAACAAGAGTACATCGAGTACAATAGTGTATCTCAACCATGCCCAACATTAAATTACGTCAATCATCAATCCAAAATTTTAACAAATATTTCCAAAACTCCATAACCATCCCCTAACGTGAAATCCTTGAACGTTCACCTTGCAACTACTACCAATCCCTACTTTTGCATTCCGGTCCAAGGCAACAAACAGGAGTAGATCGAGTACACCAGTCAGGCGCAAATCGATCGTTCTGGTCGAGCGGGAATCCAAGTCGGGTAATCTTCCCTTATCACAGTGAATCGCGTAATACCTCGTAACGAGGATGCAATGTCATCTGAAATCCCTGCCACGTAGGTCGGCTCTGCGGAGGATCGCTGGATTCACAGGAATGACGAAACGTATCTGCACGCGTAACGCTACGGTACACACGCGTGTAAGCTTCCTCCGTCTGTGTTCGTATTCGTTGTCCTGTATTAGAGAGAGGATACAACACGACAGAGTGAGACAACGATAGAAAGGGTGAAACGGCAAGAGGGAAAGGGTTGCGGGTGAGAGCGAGAGGGATGCGTAAACGGACGGACGTTTGAGCCAAAGGCAGCCGAGCGGGGAATCGGTGGGAGCTAGAGCTGAATTAGCATGGCTATCTGGGTAATATATTGGACTGTATCGTTGGACACGAGCAGGCAGAGCCACGTGATATACTGACACCCCGGGTTTTATTGGCAGTACGTATTCCACCCTCTCCCTTTCAGCTAGCCTCACCTCCGCTCCTAGCGGCCCTTGACGCCCGGTTTATCCACTTTCCCCGTTAATCCGCCGCCGACTCGAGCCTGGACGCTAAAAAATGTATTCCCTTTCCATTACCCTTCTCTCTTTTTTTTTTATCGCACGCTCTTCCTCCGTGGCACCGGTTCTCGTATTGAGAACTTCCTCGATGTGCCGGTGCGTCGAATAAATTTTTTCGTCAGTCAAATTCTCGCGATTCTTCTTCGCGTTGTATCGGCAGGGCACCGATTGATTATTTAAATCGTACCTTCTCGTCGATGGGCTATAGGGCCACGAATTGCCATTCTGTTAATCCCCGTAGGTATATCGTCTAACCGATCTGATCGATGGGATCGTTGGAAAAGCAATTTTTGAGTATTAACAGATTCCGCTTTTATTATTAATACTTTCCAAATCGATATGTTCAGCTTTTTCTTTTTCTCGTATATTTTTCTTCCCTCTCGCTGTCGTACACTCTTTCTCTCTCTCTCTCTCTCTCTCTCTCTCTGTCTCTATTTTTTCGAGGGGAGAACGTTTAAATTAAAATTCCAGGAATACCTCGAAATAGCGGACTAATTTGATGTTCAAACGATGGCACGAGACACAAGGGTGGAAGCGATTATTAATCGCGTATCGACTGTAATCTTGTAGTTGGTGTATTGGACACGTTTATGGAGAGGGGATTCGTGACTATGCTTCATTGCGGGTAGTGAAATAATTGTCCAGAAGTTATCGATGAATTTTGTATTTGATCAGGGTCAGTAAGAAGCCAACGATGAGTTCAGGTATCACAACTAATTATATTCTGCCTTGTAATCCACGCTAACGAGTTTTAGGGTTCCTAGTTAAATTAATAAAAATACCGAGCCTTGTGCAGGTCAGAATGATTTATGACATTTTATACGTCGGTAGGGATTCTTTGGAAGGAAAAGAGAAAAAAAAAGAAAACGATGCCGATGCGAAGAATCAAAGGTAACGCTGGAACGGTTCAAACGTTCTTTGATTAACTCACTTCAGACGCGTATTTCACTGTGAAACGTCAGTGGTTATCTGGCTGATCGATAATCAGTAATTGGAGCTTCGATTGAAGCACCGTGTCAGCGAAAAGTACTTCTTTCCTTCGGCAAATCCTCCGCCAGTGTACAGAATAAAGGCTAATTAGAGTCCCTTTTGGTCTTAAAGCATCGATAATGAATGCCATTAAGGTGAAACTATAGAACTTCGGATTATGGTAATTCCAGGTTTTTGCATTGTCTAATGAGTACTATTGACACTATTTGCTGATGTTCCTACTTGATGCTTCGTAGAAAGTACAAAGTGTTGCATAATTTTGTTCGAAACGTTGAAAATCGTAAAAGATGTTATATATTAGCTATCTATGAAAGATGTTTTAAAAACATGTTTTAATATGTTCAAAAGTACAATCATGAATATCGTTCAGACTTTATAATTTTCGATTATGGTGGATTCAGGTTTTTGCATTGTGCACTGGAAGTTATTTTTATTATCTATAACTCTTCGTGTTCTACTTTTAGAAATAAAGGAAAAACAATTTTATGCATAAGGTACAGTCGCCAAATATCGCCCACTTTTTTTAAAAAGAATTATAGAAAAAAAAATATTAAGAAACAAATAATAAATGAAACAACAAAGATTAGGGAGAACACGTCTCTTTATTTAGAATAATCAACAACTCGTTATCTTTGTTACTATTTCTACAGGAATAGATTTTACAATAAAGTGGAAATTCTAGGAATATATTTTTGGGCACCTAATTACGTCCCGGGGACGATATTGAGATCACAATAATCACTTGAACTTAAATTACATTTTTAACAATTTAACAATAATGTAATCATTATAATTATTGTATCTGATCAGTCATTAATCATTGGTATAGTTTAAGAAATTTCAATTCTCTTAGCAAATTGTACAAATAACGTCGTCCCCTGGACGATATTAAGCACACATCGGGGGACGATATTACGAATTTACTACTTTTATGAATAACATCCATTCAACAAGAAACACATGTCACTTCCTAAATGTTTTCGTACCAATTTGAATCTATGCAATAACAACTTACTTTGTCCAAAAAATCATTTCAGTAAGTCAAGCCTATCAATAATTAAACCATTCCGACAATATATTAATCAAAAACTCACCTTGAACAAATTTTTCTTTTTTTAAATATCTTGTCACTGAAGCGACACTTCACCGCGAATTGTTTACAATGGCCGACTGAGATCACTAACTTAAGATTCGGGCTGTGAAAACCAAATGGCGCTAATTAGAAAAGAAGAACGGACGGGGACGAAATTAGGCTTGGGGACGAAATTTGGCGACTTTACCTTACTTTTAGGGTATCTTGATTGGTTATCAATTTAGGATTGGATTATATTTAAGTATTTGAAATAAAAACCTTTAGATATACTGTGAATTTTCATAAATGTTTAAACCTTTGCACTCCAATGCAAGTCTATCATATCACTCGATTATCCCCTCTAAGGGCTCCTCGAATTTATTAGTGATTACAGAGGATGAGAATTTATTGCACCACAACATTTTGAAAAATGAATGTTTACCTGAACTTTTCTATTCAAATGGCACAAGATAGCAAGTAGTGAAGTACCGCCAATTAGTTAATAGATAACAAAGCAAAGATTTAGGCAAAAGGTTAATTACTGTCGCTACTAACATTCATATCACTTAAAATTTGGAGACTGTTTAACACAGTAAATAAAATAAGAATAATTTGGTAATGTTAAATCATCAACCGTTTTAAAATACAAATTTACAAACTTCCCTCCAATTAAGTCTTTCCGTGAAAATTAATACCGCAGTTACGCTTATTAGCGTGCTCCGATCTTAATCATCGTTGGATTTGATTTAATGTAATCAAATCGAAGTCAAACCTGAGAGCAACTTTCCTTTCCGTTGTAGTTTCAACGTCAAAATACCAATCTACATCGTTGAATGCGAAAATACCTACAATTACGTGAACGCTCTTCGATAATTTATGCTATTTCATTTCTCCCTTGCGTTTGCTTTAACGAACGGATTGGCGTGTAATGGATAATTAACGAGAGAAGTATCTGGATATCAAATACGTTAATCAAAGTTTCGCTTCAGAAACTCGCGGTACTCCCGCTATAATACGCCAGAGGCAACTTAGCAGCTTGATTGTTCGATAAATGAACCTTTGATGGACATCGTCTTCGGTGCAAAGTAGAATTCTTCTTCGATTAAATTCAACGTATATTTTAGCAAGTAACTCTTCGACGTTCATTATAATTGATCTCTTATAATCAAACGTTTTTCTATCTCATGAATTTATTATAATGCTGCAGATTATCATCGATTGGCCAAAGTTATAAATAGTATTAGAATAGATAACGGAATTTATCATTTACCCCTTAAGAAAGAAATTATTTAAGTTCTGAAATGCTAAAGATATTTTTTGTTCTATTATATTATCCATTATTAGAAGTTTAACTAATTTTCAAAAATTAATTAAATTTAAAAAGTTCCAAGATACTAATTTGAGTATCAGAAAATATTACAATTTTAACTAACTTAATCGCATAAAGCTTTAATAATGTATCAACAACGTAATAAAGAAAACGTGTCCAACTTCGTTCTAATGAAAATTCCCCTTACACTTTCATCGTGCTTTCAATATTACAATTAGCAGCATCGATAGTTACCGTATTGATATTGCAATTAAACCCTATCCTGGAGACGAGACAAAATTAAGTATTTCCCGCCATTTCATTTTCTACGGCACCGATAGCGAAACTCTTTTAAGGATGGGGCCAGAAAAAGAAAAGAAAAATTTTAGCTGGGCAATATAATCGATTAACATGTTAAGTATAACGTCAATTCCCGTGGACTGATCCTCGATCCCACAAATTTTTCTTTCTGCTGTTAAAATATAAACAAGACATTCACAACAGTTAAAAATACTTTGGAAGCTAGACAATTTTCTGTACCATTTTACAATATTCAATTTACAAGATACATTATACAAGAAGGATCTCCGTAACCGAAAACCTCACGAAATGTTCACCGCTATGTACGATGCTCTGTTTGTCACGAAATTTATATGTTATTTAAATCGTTAACATGTTGACTGCCATGGGGGTCACCGGTGACTGTCGCTACCGAATTCAATCATATTTCACATGACTTTTCAATTATAACATTTACAAAAAAGCACATTCAGTATTTAAAGACTGATGTTCAAAAGAAAAAATCCTGCTGAATATATATCAATTTGTGTCTTTAGAGTTTTTGCTTCACAAAGATAGAATTTTAATAGAGAAAGTATAACTGCAATAGAAATGATAAAAGGAGCGAAATATCAGTAGTGTTCAAAGTGTTATGCGCCCGTTCCTAGAGATAGGTACTGCACTTTTGGGCCCTTTTTTAGGAAACCTATCTTTCCATTTGGTTTCGTAAACTACATTAATTTTTGATGAAATGCTCTATTCGTTACTTAAAATCATTAATTATGACTCGGCTAGGCGTGACTGATTGTGAATAAGCTAGGTAAAAAAGTAATCGTTGATTTTCTTCATTGATCAGCAGAACATGAACGAAAAATCAACAACCGGTCCCCAGGGATCGGTGTGGCGCTTAACGGGTTAAAGAAAGATATAAATTGATAGAACACCCGTACTTGTGACTAATTGACACTCTGAACGGAAGAAAACGCTAGCAGAAGGTAATTCTGAATAAAAATATCGGGGTACAATTGGCGAACGCGGCACAGATTTGCAAATTATTGTAGCATTCCAACAAACTGTGTGCCGTTTAAAGATATTGCTTCTTGCAAAAAAAAAAACGCTCCCTGTAATGATTACTCTGAAAACCCTGAATTAAAAAATTTGTGTTTTAAAATCTACATTGAGCCGCATCCGGCCCGCATGTCGTAATTCGTTCACCAGCGTTCTACGAGGATCTCGAATAAAGTAAGTCCGTCTGACGTCATAACGGACATATTGCTGGCAAAATACGTTTATCTGTCGTGAAATATGCTGAATATTACGAACTCCTGTGCTCATGCTCGACTATGTGCGCGTGTATGTGACAAATTCAATAGAATTTCAGAAAAATTGCCATGCGCCGTGCAGGACTCGTATCCATAGAAAATGATGGCACTAAAGTATTCGAACGATCTGCCCGTTTTGCTTCCTAAAAATGAAGTTGATCCAGCGACACGAAATTGATGCCATGAAACTTTATTGGCCTTCCGATCCCTCATATTTTCGCGTTTGGACGTAGCACGATTTACGAGCGAGAATTATACACGAGAATTATGCTCCCACTTTGAGCCGTTATGATATTTAATTGTTTTGCTTGCATAAAAGCCAATAATTACATCAGGTGGAGATTCCTATTGGGAAACGACTGACAGGGTATCGGCATTAATATTAGGTTGGAAACTATGAAACGGGTGTTGAATAAAAATAATACTTTATTTATTACACGCAGATGTTTTAACACAGCCGTATGGCTAGTTCCTAGTTTAAATCTAAGTTCACAAATAATTGTGTGGGGATCGGATTCCACAGTCGACCTTAATTCCTCGTTATCAATATGGTTCGATGGTCTTCCTCGAGGCTCGTTGACGATAATTAAATTGTCAAAACAACGTTTTTAGAAGCAATATCGAGAATTTTTTAAATTATTAGATCCATCTCCAATGCGTGATTAATGTTTCTCGAAGCTTGAGCTGCGCTATGATTCAATTTGAACTCGTACAAGAAAAGTTTTGTTTCCATCTGGTTTCGGAGAAAATTAAATAAAAATGGGATACAAACACGAAAAGATTTTACGAAATGAGTAAGAAGAATACCTTTAAAATTTATAAATAAAAATATCGAGTGCACGTTACAATGAATATCTCTCAGTCACAGCTGAACCCAGACTAAACAAAAACGCCCGTTTCATAGTTTCCAACCTAATACTCGAAAGGTAATGAGACAGTTTTTTTTTTTAACATTTTGAAGTATATTCAGTTTGGAGGGCTAATTGGGTGTGTTCTACGTTTCTAATGGCTGAATTTTTGATTTTGATAATAATATATATCCATTCGATACATATCGATTATTGGAAGGAAAACGTGTTTGAAATTATGGAAAGTGATTTTTCTTAATCTCCAAGCAGGTTTAACACTAGATTTACGAAAGCCGTCAAATTGAAGGGTTTCACCTCTTTTTATAAATATTTCTCAAATCTACAGATAAGCAGCATAGTAGATATTTCATATGTATTTTAGAATACAGTAATTACTTAACGTAGTATCATCTTTGCCACTTAATCCTTCTCTTTTGAAAGTCCTTATTTAAGACATGAAATGTAATGGATTTCATCGTCTTAACACGTTCCGTGCTGGATCATTTTGAAAAGTTTTTCTGTTCAGGCAGCGTGGGGCGTATACGACCCACACTTTTATGATTAAATAAATTTGTTTGGAGTATACATGATATTAAGATGCCTATATTTAACTCTGCAATATATTTTTCAAAATAAAATTCTTTGTTTTTCAATGAAAAATGCAAGTGTCTTGGACGAAAAGTTTAATGGGGGTCGTGTACGCCCCACGCGGCACGGAACGTGTTAAACCTAGTGTTAATGTAGACGATCACTTAGTGTGTTTTAGCTTTATTCTAGTTGAAAAACACTTATTGTTGTAACCAATATGGAAAGAAGTAGTAGGAAAATCTCATTTTGAGTTACAAAAAATACTACGTCCCTTTAGTATTGAAGTCTACTGATAATAAGAATCGGAATAAAATATGAGTTACATAATAACTTCTATAAAGTGGTACCGAATAAATTTAATATCATCCTCCTCTCTCCTAGAATCTTTCTAATTCCAGTAATTTAAAAAATTGCATTTATCCAGCTTCGTAGATCTTATTATCCTATTTAAACATTCCAAAGATTGTCCATCTCTCACAATCTGAATCCCACACGTTAAACAGTCGAAGGGTAGATTTCAAGGGTAGATTTCATCCCTTCTTTAATTTTCACAATTCCGTTTACGCTCTCGCATAGCCGTTATTATGTCTTTAAAATTTAGTTGCAAACACTTTTCTCTGACTCTTCCAGTTTCAACATCTATGCGTTCAAAAGTGAAGGGGTAGATTCTAAGGGTAGATTGCAAACCCTCTTCTTAAGATCTTAGAGATACAGTCGGTCATTCATATTTTGGACGACCCCGGAAGCCCACGGGCTACCATTCAGCTCAATGAATCCGCGTCAACAATGTTTCCTCCTGAAAGAAGAAGTCGTCGAACGGGAAACTGTAAAATTAGCGGTATCGTGCCGGAATGATCACGAACCTCGAGAGTGTCTATCGATCGTGGGCGGTAATTAACGCGCGGTATGCCCGAGAAAAATCGAAAGCGATCAAGCCTCGGTACGCGCTGCTAACTAATTACCCGCCGTGGATCGTGATTGCGTCGCTTTGTCAGTCTCCCCGTGCCGGGCCTTGCCTCACCTGCTCGATTTGCATTCTGACATTCGTTCCACGAAAGCCACGGTGTATCTATTTTTAACTCCTATCTAGACTGTACTGGATTCGCACTCGTTTATCTGTTAATCTTCCAACGGTTCGTTGCGCCTGTCTTTGAATCGTGAAGATTGAACCGCTTCCGCGTTATGATCAAGTTGAAGATAGATTTTCTATTGTATCTCGTTTACAGATGCCAGGAGAATCAGTGCATAATGTTAGCGATGGAATTATGGATCTGGTTGTGTTGTTAGTATTATTATGATATCAATATTAGGTGGGCTGTTGTGAGTAGGGAAGTGAAGGTTTGGACTTTCAATTATTAGTGAAATCCAAGTTTGCAAATCCTCTGTCATCTCGGGGAAATTTTTGTTGTGCGACATTTATACCATGTATTGCAGCAATAAATAGTAAGCTTTAGGAAAAATAGCTGTAGAAAATGAAATAAAAAGAAAATATGATGACAATGATAGAATTAATTTTTCTGCAGTGTTAGGGGATGTTGAATTCTACGGTAACTTTTTGTGGTGATGCTGAGACACTGCGGTGCCTGACTTTACTACGTGAGACTGTATGTATTTGTTCATAAAAATGTATAAGCATGAAAGCAAAGAGCCAAGTCGCTATCACAGACATTTTATGATTCTATACTTCAAAGATCGTCCAAAGACTACTCCTCCCGATAGGAAAAAACCCTGTGCATTTTTTTGCTGGAAGGCTAGTGATAATTCAATTTGCGATAATTCATAGTTATTATATTCCGAAGGACTTATTGTTAAACAAAAATTAGTTATCCACGAAAATGAAGTCACTATAGTTAACTGTAAGCGTAAAACTGCCGATATAAAAATATTGAAAGTTATAGCGATGCAATGTGGCCACATTGTGCGACAGAATCCAAAATGAAGTCCCGACCACTGCGAATAAAGTTCAGTGTGATTTTTCTTACGAATTGGTTTAACCCCTCGCCGCACAATAATGAATAACACTCGCAACACGATTAGTGGAATAGTTAATTTTGAAATGTTCCAAAAATTAATAAATTAAAAATATCAGTGCGCCACGATGAAGTAAAATTGATTTTGTGCTATTCAATATTGCGTTAAGTCATATGCTATATATTACTTCGGATAGATTGTTATTTCAATAACTAATTCAAAGTTATCGCGCATTCAGTCACGAAAAAAATGATACGGAAAGGGGTTAATTCTCCCATATGCCTCATGTTAGGAGTTCACCAATACTTATGAAACGAATCCAAAAGAGAAGAAAAGACAAACCTTAACACTAGAACGACTGGCGTTAAATCTATGATATCTAAGTATATTAAATAAGTACTTTGAAAAAAGGGGAATCAAGAGGTGGAAAATATGATCGGTTCGGAAATCTGTGTTTTATAAGATCACCTTAGAATTTCTAGTCTAGGAGTCTCCTATAAACTTAGGGAATTATTGGAAAAAATTGTGAATAAGTCATTTTGACTTGCTTAGTCGTTCTAGTGTTAAATAACAAACCTAAAAAGTTTATATCCAAAAATAGAAACTGTGATAACTCCTAGTCGAAGGTGTGCTAGTTGAAAGCCAAAAAGAGTGATAAAGGATTGCTAAAAAAATGTACTGATTGTGAGAGAGCTGCTGCAGATAACTATTCTATAAAGATCCATTCATATACGTCACGTTGAAATCGTTGCCTAAGCACCAGAACGAAGAGTTCTTTTTCGAAATAAATTGATTTCAAAATTCGTTTCTGCAACAACGTCCCTCGAACGTAGTAACGAGTTATATGCCGTAGCTATTCAACGCAGGTGCGGCACCTTCAGCTTCCTTCGACGTCACACAACTTTCGGGTTATTGCGATCTGCTCTTCGGCACAATCGATTTATTCTCAAGATTTACCCCTTTTTAAAGCGGTCCAAAATGCTTCAGCTTTACCACGCTAGTCGTTGCTTCTCTCCTTCTCTCCTTCTCTCTCTTTCCTTCCCTCTTTCTCACGCGTCACTGAAGTTTTACGATTCAAAGTTCTTTCGTTGTTCGTTAAAGCCGAACGAATTCACGGGTGGAAGATTGGCGACGGGAAAGCCACTTTTGAGAAACGCACGATCGTATTATTTTACTCGAAGACTCGCATGGCCCCAGGGTGTTAAAACTTTACGAGCCCCTCGTGGAATCGGCGACTTCTCTCAACTACCAGACTTTTCCCATTCTTCTCCCAATCGGCGACCTTGGGCTTTCTGGCCGATCTAGAGTCACAATTTCTGTACGACTTTTGGATGTTACTTGTCTCGTTTTAGAAAAATGCGATGCTTTTTAACGTTCGTAGAGATTTTGGGATCATTTGTTTGAATTAAGTGAACAAATTTCGGCACGACATGGTTCTTAGGTGGGTTAATTGTATTTTTTCGCATTCGATTTGTGATATGTCGGATATCTTGCGACCGTTGCATGATGATGTGAACTTGTGGGAGGAATTGTATTTTAACACTAGAACGACCGGCGTGAAATCTATGACATTTAAATATATTAACACTAGAACTACCGAACCAGTCAAAATGACTGGTACACAGTTTTTTCCAAAAATTCTTCAAGTCCACAGAAGAGTCGTGGAATAAATATTCTACGTCGATCTAGAAAAACAAAAACATCCTTATCCGTTTTCTTTTCGGTCTCTTGATTTTTCTATTTTCAAAGTACTTATCGAATATATTGAAATTCAATAGATTTAACGACGGTAGTTCTAGTGTTAAATAAGTACTTTGAAAAAAGGGAAATCAAGAGGTGAAAAATATGACGGGTTCAGAAATCTGTGTTTTATAAGATCAGCTTAGAATTTTTAGTCTAGGACTCTCCTATAAACTTAGGGAATTATTGGAAAAAAATTGAGAATAAGTCATTTTGACTTGCTTGGTCGTTCTAGTGTTAACCTCTTAGCCTACAACTACGTGTGACACTTGTAGCGCGAAAAATGGGACAGGAAATTTTTAGTTCTTTCAAAAACTATTAAATTGACAATATCAGTCGATCACGAAACGATCTCATTATTTCTGTACTATTAACACATTGCGTACGGGTCACGAGATATCTCGTATTTAACAAAACGACTACTCGAGACTTCTTGCTACTTTACTAAAGTAAGGTAGCTTTGAATATTCTTATGACAAGTATTTAACGAAATAAATGTATATCGAATTTCCAAAAGAGTACAAAATAATCAGATATATATAAAATGTATCAAATTTCTCCAGCACTTAACCCCTTGCACTATTTCCACGAGTCTGACTCGTAATGAAAATTTTAGGCCAAACTTGAATATCACGAGTCTGACTCGTGGTATTAATCTGGGGCAAAGTATTCATATCTCGAATAAGATCGTATGTCCCCGTGCAAGATTATTAAATTTAGACTTTGATTCAAATTCATTTGAGTTTCACAGAAGTTCCATTGCGTGAAGTAAATATGAGCGCGGTAATCTTTGTCAGTCGCAAGATATCGTATATCGGGCGTTCGGTTTAGGCATGGTTTTTTGCGAGTTTACCGATAGTGTAAGGGGTTAAAAATCTGCAAGCATATTGAAACAGCAGAGTGCCGTACGCAATGTGTTAATATTACGTAGAGTAATACGAAATACCAGAAATCAATGAAATCTTTTAATTTCAGGAATTAATTGTGAGTCTTTGCATGCCCCATCAGAAAAGAAAGCGTAAGTTAAGGGGTTAAAGAATATAGAATTTAATTTTTTTTCACTGGTAACTTCGAGACGTTGAACTTTTATTTAATAAATTTTTAAGTGAGAAAATTGCGGGAAAAATTTTAATGCTGATTATATTAGCCTCTTGCGCTGCAATAACGAGTGGAGCTAACGAGTGCTCAAAAAAATTCTAAGCTCAACTTGCAGTGATGAGCTGTGTCAATAACGTTTTTATAAAATTGAGAATATTATATGACTGATTATTGCTATTTGAAAATAAATTGTGATACAAAGGGTTAGCCATTTTATGAGATTATATTCCAGTAACTTAACAAAATTACAGTTTAAAAACATCGTGCAATATAGTATTAAACCTCAATTTTCATCAAAACTCTGCTTTAGGTATAAAAAAATGTTATTTATTTACATAAGAAACAATTTTACTTTCAATACCCTTTTAATAAAAGTATATAACTCTTTCAACGGAAATATCGAATAAAAGGTTCAAAAGAGACTTCAAGCCGATGATGGACGGAAGGGGGAAAATCTGTGATATCGACTTCGACAAAAATTTGATTGAATTACAAATGAAATTGCTGCTTTTAATATGCAAAATGGGAGATTTTTGCAACGTTAAATCCACGATGCGTTTTTCATTTATCACTTTTAACGTAGCCTTTTACATCAGCCATTATTAATTTCGTCAAGCGCTGATACGAGATCCGATTTTTATCAAATGATTCGATTTATTTAGCTTTTAAGATTCTGTTAATTACTGATATGACTTTTAATAAGATTATATCGCAAAGCAGTGTTTATCAATTGTAAAAAGAGTTTGAATTGCAAATTGAGAATTGTAAAAAATCGTTTGAAAAGAACGATTACAATTTTTTCAATGAGATGAAACGCATTTACAACATTCATTCAGTAATAACGCTTTGTAATTTCGATCAGAAGCAGTTTATCTACTTGCAGTTCAGCTTTCGCCGTTACCATTATACTACCAGATCTATCTTTGAATCAGAATTCCCAATTAAACAATCTCATTCTACAAAAACCACCCACTATTGACGTGCTTTCGAATTCACTTCTTTCTCCTTTACTTTCAAGAAGAAAGATGTTCTTCTGAACTAGATTTCCTCTTGCGATAATCCTTTCATGTTCCGCAACGCGAGCTTTTCATGTTAAGGGTATCAAATTATTGGATACCACATTTCTTCCATTTACTCCCCTACCATAACAAAATAAAAGATCTAGGAAACAACTTTTCTTACAAAAATAAATTCTCTGTTTACATTTTTTAAAAGTATATATCCTCTAGTTGCGGACATATCTCAAAAATGCATATTTTCAATCCTCAACCTAGGGGGATATTTTCATCCCCTCAACGTGGACGACTGCTGTTAAAAAAGAAATACACCTCAAATATATTTTTGAGAAGTACACCTCACGGATGTTACATAAAAATCAGCAGATTCAGTATATTCCCTAGTTAGATGAATTATTCTTCTCCCACAGGACACCATGAAGATGAGCTAGAAGTAAAAAACAGCACCCAATGGTGCGATGCAACACAACTATCCCTGTCCAATTCCAAAAATCATATCTGTTCTCCTTTAACTCATAAAAAACTTTGTGTACAGCCCGAATTTGAACAATATCAAAAACTCGTCTAAAATCTGTCAATCAAACTATCCACACCTGTAAACCCATCGTCTTAAATTCCCCACGTGTCAGTCCAAATTTCTCTAGAAATCTCCTTTCGGCATAGCGCGACTTGCGCGAATTAGGGAGAATGGCTGCGGTAACATAGATAGATGAATGGCAAGAGGGAAAGGAGAAAGAGTAGCGCGAAAAGGGGGATGAGTGTAGAGTGTACTAAGGGGCGAGATTGTAAAGAATGTTTATTTAACCCCTGCCCTGCCTCGAGGTGAGTGCAGCTGTCTATAAACCCCGCGGATCGCTATATAGGGCTGAAGAAGAAGAGACGAAAGGAAAGGAGTGCCGGAAAGCGAGAGAAAAAGAGGGTGAATATAAAGAGGAGAGAGATGTTGAGAAGAAAGAGAGAGAAAGTGGTGTATAAACAAGAGAAAGATAGAAGAATAAAGAGGAGAGGGACAGAGAGGTACCGAGAAGAGAATGATAGTGACAGAGAGGAGAGAGAATGAGATACACTGATAGAGAGGAGAAAGAGAGAGAGTTACCAAGAAGAGAGTGATAGTGATAAAAAGGAGAGAGAGAAGAACATAAAATGATAGAGAGAGAAGAGAGAAAAATAGATACAGTGATAAAGAGGAGAGACAGAAGAAGATACAATGATAGCGTGAAGAGAGAAAAATAGAGACACTGATAGAGAGGAGAGAGAGAAGAAGATGCAGTGATAGGGAGAGGAGAGAGAGAGAGAGAGAGAATCTGTGGAGTCGGGTGGAAAGGCTGAGTCTGTTCACTGACTACAAGCGGTTTTTACGCGCGGCCTGTTTACACGACAATACCTTTGGCACACTCAACTCCGCGGCATCACGACTTCAACCGACATTTCTATCTGGCGCGCGCTCTCACTCCCTCGGATTGTACGTCTCCTACATCGTGTACCATTGTATTCTTTTGCTGTGTACCTTATAAGAGGTGTTTTCAAACAGCCTAGCGAATAACGCTGAATCACTCGGAGAAACTTGCTCTCGATTTTTGAGGTTTTTATAAGCGTGCTCGAGGGAACTCGCTCTATGGAAAGATACACAGAGACGAATGACGAGGAGCGCACTTTGCTTCTTTCGCTTAATCGGATTTATTGCGATGTGCACGTTGGATTGAGGGAATTTGTAGTCGCAGGACTGAATAACTGTATTTAGAGTACCATTGTTCTGTATTAAGTAATTATTGAATGATCACCAAGTGAATTCTTACATGCTATTAATATGGTTTGGTATAATTTAGAGCTCCAAATATATTGGGGGTGATATCGATTGTTCATCCCAATTGAGCTAGATGAAAAATTATTTCAATTACTTTCCCTCTTTTTTTCTGGCTTTAATTCAGCTGGTTTGTAATCAGATTCGTTTTGCCTGATAAATCGGATGTGTGTGAACACAAGTAGTTGTTTATTTAACACTAAACTTACCAAGTCGGTCAAAATGACCGATACCAAATTTTTTCTAAAAATTCCCTCAATTGATACGGAAGCCATGAAGCAAATATTCCACTTCTATCTTTTAAAACATAAATTACTTAATTAAACATCGCCTTCATCTCTAGATTCTTCTTCTCCCAAAGTACTTATTCGCTATATTTAAATGTGAGTAGATATAACGTCGGTAGTTTTAGTGTTAAAATTAATATTCTAGTATAATAAAAACTAATGAATGAAGGCGTTGAAGAATATTTTTTCAAGTATGCAAAGGTATTGTCAAATTTCATTCAATAAGAAATTGCGTATGACAGAAATTTGTTAGCAACAAGTCTGAAATTGACCAAAAATGTTAATACTAGAATCGTAGTCAATCACTTTTTATTCCGTTTCAAACCCAACACTGTTTCTCTTTAAGTGAATGGTTTTAAAATGAAACATCTCCTATGACATCATTTACAAACTTTTTAAATTGTACAAAAATTCCGAAAGTTGAAACTCATCGACCTCCCATAGTTGTAAAACTAGTGCAGATTTTATAATCTAATCGAGCAGATACTGCAGGATCCAGGTATTCGACCTTTTAAACACATATGTATCGTCATGTTCACTTCGATATTCGAATTGCTTAAAAATTCTTCCTCGAAATAAGAGCAGATACTTTTATACGCCTCTTGCTCGCAAGACAATACCTCGAACGAGCTTGATTCTTCGGTATCGCGAGAGATAGAACAACATTTCTATCCGCCGCACGATTCCCGTTGCATCGAACACTTCCTGCATCTTGTACCATTGTATTCTTTATCGACGCATTTGAAAATAAGATACAGACAACCGCTACCCATACACACCTACCGCCATAGAGTCGATCGCTTCTGCTTTGAAAATCAACCGTGAAATTTCAAAACTCTCGTCTCCCTGAAGAAGCTCTCCATAATCTGAAATATAGTATTTTTTGATTTGTCAGTCAAACTTTAAAATTCTCATGGAAAATGTCACAGTAGTATAAAGATTACGATCATTTTAAAACAGCAAGGCAGAGATTTTTGGTGATCCATCTCTGAGATATGACGAGTCATTTAAAAAGGGAATTTTCAAGATGTTGTAGCAATTTCTTGCTGGCTGTTTACCAGAGGTGCTGAAAGATGTAGAAAAAGAAGCACCGGTGCATTGGATCCTTTCGGCAATCGTGACAGAATAATGGAGTGTCGTCGTCTCGGTTAGACGAATTCAGATCACCCGAGCTTCGAAGTTGTCGGCGGCATACGCGAGTCGAAAAAGGTGCAACAGTTGCGGTGGAAACAAATGCGAGATTTCTTTCTTTGTTGGGGGTTTTGGTAGTCGATATTTCTTTAGCTTATGACCAATATGTGACAATAATTTGTAATAATTCTGGCAGGTTTAAATGATCCTTAGTAACTGAAATTTTGATATTGGGGTTGCAGGGCATAACTATAGTCCGAGAACTGAAAGATGGCCAGGGAGCTGTGGAGTCTCTCGTTTTTCAGTGCCTATTCCCGTCAGTTTGTTTTTATTATTTGCAAACTTAATCTTCTAAAGTAAATGACTCTGCAGAGTATTTACTTTGAACGACTGGGTTTGAAAATTTTAAAAAAGAAATGGTCGAAATAGGCATTTGAAAACACGAGGTGCTGCCGCATCCTCGTCGTATTTCAATTGCTGGACTGTAGCAAGACATGTAACAAGACAATAAGATTGACCGACCCCATATTCCGGGTGTGAACTGTATCTCTATGAAATTACAAATCATATTTGTTTAATCAAATCGAAACTCTCAATATATCTTCTGATATATTGTGGTCCGAGAACATTACGGTGGATGTATTAGGTATAAGGGAAAGTTCTGTCGTTTTTGAACACGTGCACTTTTATGCGTTGTCGATCCTTAGTAAGAATTCTGATCCGACTGAAACCAGTTTAAACACTTAGATTAGTATATGATTGATGATTTATACACATTTTTCGTATTTTAGTCAGTTTTTTTTAATCTTGTAAAACTCTTGACATGAGTGAAGAAAAAGTGCACTTAAGACATTGCATGTTGTAAGAGTTGCAAAAAGGGAATAACGCGATAGAGGCAAAAAAAACTTGTGTGACGTGTTTGGAGAGGATACGGTAACAGTTCGAAAATGTCAAAGGTGTTTTGTGAAATTTCGTTCGGGTGATTTTTCTTTTAAAGATGAACCCAGATCAGGAAATCCATTGCAGTATGATGAAGACAAATCCCACGTTAACTTCCACAGAAATGGGCTTCAAGCTTGGAATTCATCAGACTACTGCTTTAGATCACATTAAAAGACTTGGTTTCCTCTCTAAACTCTCTGTTTCGATGCCGCACGAATTAAAAACGACAGAACTTTCCCTTACACCTAATAGATATTATCTACAAATTAGTAATCTCATACAAAGAAATTTTCCAATGCTACGTTTAATGACACATTGATCAAAAATGTCCTTAGATATCCTATAGAGGTCAGCCTGTAAAATTCTTAAAAATAGAAACTCTGACGCTCGAAAAATAAAAATAGATTACCTTCTGTCCTACAATACTCTCATTCCTCCAGATATATCATTCCAACCACATCTAAAAAGCGCTCCATAAATTCTTAAAGTATCCAATAAAAATCAATCCCCAATTGCGACACAATTTTCCAACTAACTCAATTTTCCGTCAACCTCAAAAGATATGGAATTCTCGACTATAATTCAACGATATTTCACTATAAAAACACGACAACCGAAAACTCAAAGTATTATATCACGGTAGCATGTATATTCCATTAACGTGATGTCTAGGTCTCGTGCAAAACCGAACCAACCGTTTGACTCAACTCGCGCGAGTTAGGAAAACATTAAGCGCTGAACAAACAGTATTCCTGCCGGTTGTTCGAGTGAGACGTTTATTTGCGAAAGTCCAGCCTGTCGGTTGATTTCGGAAGTGTGAAAGGCGAGGCCTTTAGAAGCGCCTCGACAAAGTGGCGCTAAAGCACCGCTTTCCTTTCGTCAACGACGGAACCTTTTCTGGACGACGTTCAACGACGTGCACGAAAGGGTACGTGGAGACATGGAGGGCTAATGAGGGGAATTGAAGCGGGACCAAAGTGAAAGAACGTCAAACTTGGGAGCGGTTTGGGGAGAAGAAGTTTTGGCAGTGTGTCAACAACTCTGTCGATGGAATTAACGATTAATTCATTAACCATGATTTGCTTCCCGCGATATGGAAACGTGTTAGGTTGTTTAAGTATGATCTTTGCTTCGATTTAGATCCTTTGATTTTAGATAGTGTTATGTAGGTGCAGCATTTAGAAGGTAAGGTGTGGCGAGGACAGGAGGGTAACGTTTATTAACCCCTTGGCACATATTGATTTTGGAATAACCAGGAGTCCAGTTTGGAAATTTAGAAAATTATGAAGTTAGGTGGGTTTCCAGAGGATATGTAGGGTAGAATTGTATTTTAACGTTTAATTAGTTTATAGTGTGAAAGTTAATATACTTTTTTGTCGTATTGAGGTTGTAATAAAAAGAGGAAATTTTTTACTGAAAATTTTGTATCAATCTACTTTCTGGTTATGAGTTATAATTTGAAAGTGAAAATTAATGGAATTTTCAGGAGTTTATTTAATACCATTTCAGTGAATTAAAATAGCAAAAAATTATGGCATAATAAATGTAAAATTTCATATTTTCATAATATTTTGAAATTCTGAGACTGAGTGTTTCTTTCGTACGACACGTTGGGAAATTTATAAATATGTTTCGAAATATAAATATATCTATATAGAGAAATTTACAATTTTTCGTAATTTTTAATAAAATGGGAATTATTGGTGGTTCAGGGAGAAAGAGAGGCGAAAGTCGACGCAGCTGACGCTCGTGCGCAAGAGTAACTTTGGAAATATTTTATTTTTAAAATTCATTAGTATTTTCAGGCTGTTATACGCATCGAGTTTTAATATCGTGCGTTTGAATTTGCAAAATTTTCGATACATTTTATTCGAAATCACGTTTATACTCCGGCCCGCATTGTTACCGTGAATGAACATTATACAATTTTTGTGTTCGTTTCATTTCATTGGAAAATCAGATCCGTTTTGTTTTAATTGTTTTGTTTCTATGAAATAATACAGCGACATTCTCCGTATAATTCATTGTTTCAATCTAAATCAACGGCACTGAAGCTTTCGGGCAAGTTGCATCGAAACAAAGAGTTTCAGGTGGGCGAATTATTCAGAAAATACAATTTTGAAAATAAAATATTTTAAACAAAAATCAATATTCAGGGTGTTTCAGCAACAAAACTATTTATTTTTAACGAATCGACATTATTTATTCGATATGAGATATCAAAGTTGAGATGGACTTACAATTCGTAATTTTTTGAAGTACTGTGCATGGAAAAATACATCTCTGACTTGAAATAAAAATAGTCTTTCTTTGTGGAATTTTGTTGCAAGCAATTGTTTAAATCTTTCTGTGGCCAACTAGTCGTGACGATATTACGGTACCAACCTGATTTTGAAAAACTCTTAAGCACACTTCCGAGTATTTTTCTGTAAACTCATATTGCCATCTTGAATATTCAATACTGCATTATGATTAACATCATTATCTCATTGTTCAATATTGCCTGAAAGCATCGGTAAATATCTGCTTATTGCGGATTATGGACATCATTAAAAATGATATTTAATACTTCTACAATTGTTACTATAAATACATATAACTTCATGACGATAATTAGACAGAAAAACAAGTACAATATTTTCATTCAAAATGATTTTATTTACTTATCGCCACTTAATTCAAATTAAGTAATTGAAGACATCTTTAGGTATTACTGCCTTTTAACAACAGCACTAACCACGGCCATCGTTTGACTTTTTTCTTAACCTCTTACCTCAATAACGAGTGGCACTCGTGACCTGATAAATTGAACAGTCAATTTTGAAGTACTCCAAAAATTGTTTAATTAAAAATATCAGTGGGTCATAATAAAATATAATATTGTATTAAGTCTTACACTATATCCGAAATTAGGTATAGATTGTTATTTTAGGAATTAATTCAGAGTTATTGCTCATTCAGTCACAAAACAAATGGCACCGCAAGGCGTTAGCACCCAGAGTTACGAAGTCAGACAATCTGAGTCTTTCAAAATTCCATTGCTTTATATAAAATTCAAATATAATTTTCTTAAAAACACATATATTAATTACGTAATGAAATATGCACTGATATCAATTCATTTCCTCTGCTCGCTCGTATTCCAATTGTCACCAAAAATGTTGTTTTCCCGTGAAAACTTCAATCTAGTTGAATTGGTCAATTTAACTTATTTCAGTAAAAAAACATATCAACAGCCATAAATCAAGTGATAAACATAAACATTCGCTAGCACATCCTAAATTCAAAATTAGCTTAACATCTCCGCGACAGTTACCTCCAACATCCACCAAACGACATGATTAATTCCACCGTCATGAAACTGTTAATAGAAAATTACTTACAGCAACTTATATCATCTCCACTACGAATTTATCAAACTTTCCAAATCGATATTCACTTTGCACCTAAATTATTTCTAACGCATTAATTCACCCAATTTCTAATACTTAATCATAACTAGACCCCGGATGTTTATGCATTTATGACAAAATGAACACGGCTAAAATACACAAAACGAACATAATATAAAAATATATCCGAAATATCCAAAGTATGGTATTCGTTGTAACATTTATCGAGTGCAACAAATCCCTAAATAGGTTCTCTTGTCTTAACTGCATTTGTTGAATTTGAAATTTGCATAAACATCCGGAGTCTAATCATAACAATTAAATCGAAAATCCCTTTAATTTCCTCAAGCAACACCTACCAAAACATTCACGGGGCAATTATAATCACCATAGAGTAAAATAACGAAATCCTCGATCGTGTAGCACCGTCGGCTATCGTCTGTAGTCGATATCGAACGTTACCGTCGCAGTAAAACGATACACAGGCGAACGAGCCACGATGGGTGGTACGAAGGGAGGTCTGTGACATCGGAGCCAGCTTGTCGAGTTTGTCCCCAATGTTTGCCTGAATGCAGTCAAAGTGCATGTGAATTACCGCATTAACCTGGACTCGGGCTCTGCGTTGGCAGCGTGGCGCGTAATTAAAACATTCTTGTCACCGAGCGAAACGTCACGGCAAACAGAAATGCCGATCATTTCGATTTGAATTCATTCGCCGGTCAAATTAATTAGCTTCGCGGATTTTCGTTTTACGGATACGACGAGAGGAGGAGGAGAGGGACTGGAAATTGAAGCGGACACAGGTAGTTCGTCCTCCGGGGAAAATGTCGATGTAAGGTGCACCGATTGCGGGATCTGTTGACAGGAAACCTGTGTGGATCAAAGCGACGTGTTTGTTGAGTACAGTGAAAAAAAGGAAGGAGAATAAATGCTGTGTTTTAGTACCATGTTACTGTGTGGTGATTTAGATTGAGAAGTTAAACTTGGATGGTGATTTATGTTGGTATTTTTGGTGTTGAGATCTGATTGCGAGGGTAATTTATAATTAGACTGCGGATTTTTATGCATTTATGACAAATTAAATACGGCTAAAATATACAAAAAGGACGTAATATAAAAATGTATCTAAAATATCGAAAGTATGGTATTTGTTGTAATATTTATTAAGTGGAATAAATCCCTAGATAGGTTTTCCTGTCTCACCTGCATTTGTGAAACTCGAAATTTGCATAAACATCCGCAGTCTATTTATAATTATTAATTTCCTTAGCCTCTCGATTATAGGCACAGCTAACTTTTCTGTACCTATGTAATAAGTAGCCGTATTTAATTTGTCATAAATGCATAAAAATCCACCGTCTAGTAATAAGTAATAACATGGTAGATTGGTTCCTAGAAATTGCCGAGTTGTAGGAAACCGTATTATATGAGACTCCACGAAAGGAGGAGTTACGTTCCTAAAATTTCATAAAAGCAAACATCTTTTTAAAATTTCGTGTTTCTGAAATAGCAAGTCAACGCGTGAACTGCATCATGCTTTTCGCTGTAGCATTGGAATAACGTTATAAATGACTGAATTATAATTTATTTATATATTTTCATGTAAAGACATTATAAAAGTAATTTAGTTTTTAAATATCTCAAAAAAAAAATCATGTTATCCAGTGGTATAGTGTCGTATAAACGTTGTCACAATTTTCTTATCGTGTTAGAGCAAAAACGTGTTGTAGGTAGGTTCCCGTAATTTATGAATCATGTTTGCTGAATTTGGGGATATTGTTTAGGGCCAGTACTCGTGATGAGAAAAATGCTATGAATTTGGTAGATGTCATTGCAACTTACTAATGGCAAAAATTGCAATGAAAAAATCGACATACTAAAAATCTAAAAAGTATTTGTCACCTTACTGACTTGAATGACTAGAATATCTCGTGAGATCCGCCAGGTCGTCGATTCAAGTTTAATTATTTGTGAATTATGCATAATATTCGATATAGATTTCGCCACTGATTTATAGAGAACAGTTTGCCATAGAGAACTTAATAAAGAAAGAAAAATAAAAGTTATGCTATACCACAGAGTGCAACAGAATAAAAGAGAAAAATACGTTCAGAGGCAAGAAAGAAGCTTGTAGATTTACAGTAAAAACAAAAAGAAAAAGAAAATCGAAACCATCGAAACCTGCTGACTACCATCACGAACAAAACTACGAAATATTTCACGCTCCATTGGGAAAGTGTTCAAACATTCTCCATCCATTGTCCTATTCGACTCGCGCGAAATTTGAAACTCCCAGTGAGCGGATGCAATCGTTCGAAATTTCCTTCATCCGGGGAAACTGGAGCATTTGTTTCTACGAAATATACGTCCTGTATTCAAGTGCCGTTTTCTCGTTGGTAACGATACCATGAGTTAAGGAGCTGTTCGACCCAGCCGAAATCGATTCTGGATTTGGTCCGCGAACGTTCTCGCGTTCCGAGGGCCAATAAATAGCGAGAAAACGGCCATAGGGTGAAGAGGTTCAGCATAAATAATCCCATGACTCTGACAGCAGAGTACCCAGACTGCATGGGGGTTTAGAGCGTGCTCTAACCATGACGAGTGCCATGTTTTATGGAATGTTCAACCGCATTTAAAGCCCGACGCGACAAGTCGGCCTGGATGGTACTTTAAATTTTCCGAGTAGCCCCCTCGTTATTCTATGTGTTATTTTCAAATTGTTTCCCTTTCTCGATACACTTTTTTTTAATTTCCTACCCCGGATAACAATAAGATTCATCTACATTGATTGCACCGGCACACAAAAAAAATTAAGTAGAATGTGCATTTGACCGGACCTACCTACGGGTACGTATTTTGGTTCGCTGAATCCGAATTCGAGGTCAGTTTGACCCCTACACCCTCGAAATTTCGAGAAAACTTCAAAAAACCGTAAAAATGATGAAAATTAGCAGTTTTAATGATAAAAAAATTTTTTGGAACTAAACTAAGCGTGATTTTCATGTATTTCGATCCGCTGAATATGAATCGAAACTTTATTGAGACCACGAGCCATTTTAAATGTGAAAAAATCACACAAAACTCTCGAAAATTCCGAAAAAATATAGTTTTCATGATAAAAAAACTTCTTCTGGTCCAATTCAGATAAAATTTTATATCTTTTGATGTCTTCAATTCGCATCTTAATTTTTTTAGTCTATTCACCCTCTAAAGCTGGAAAAATTCGAAAAAATTGTAAAAATTACCATTCATAACAGAAAAAAAATTGATTGAACATGATTTAATGCCTAAAATAAATACTCTATAACGTAGATATATCAAATAACTTGAAATCTGTGAAAAACACAAGACAT
The DNA here is from genome assembly GCA_910591515.1 of Cerceris rybyensis. Classification (NCBI taxonomy): domain Eukaryota; kingdom Metazoa; phylum Arthropoda; class Insecta; order Hymenoptera; family Crabronidae; genus Cerceris; species Cerceris rybyensis. The sequence continues at coordinate 36,555,732 of OU342789.1, forward strand.
AAAAAGATATAAAGAAATGATTTTTACGAATCCTAAACTTTCCTTCGTTTGTATCGCTCTCTTTTATCCTCAAATGATCTTCGTAGTGGATTCCTCTTTCGTTTACGATTTTCTTCGGGTACTTCTCTTTTTAACATCCAACAAAAATCTGCCATCATTCGATTCATATTCAGCGGATCGAAATACATGAAAATCACGCTTAGTTTAGTTCCAAAAAATTTTTTTATCATTAAAACTGCCGATTTTCATCATTTTTACGGTTTTTCGAAGTTTTCTCGAAATTTCGAGGGTGTAGGGGTCAAACTGACCTCGAATTCGGATTCAGCGGACCAAAATACGTACCCGTAGGTAGGTCCGGTCAAATGCACATTCTACTTAATTTTTTTTGTGTGCCGGTGTTGGTAGCAAGATAAAGTATTCTCACGTAGTAAACGAAAGGATGAAATTATGTCTCCCAAACGTGAAAGCAATTGGATCGAAATTCCTGATTCGTTTGTCGTAGCATCGACTTCAATTCCATTTATTCGTCATATTTCCATTTATTTATAGAAGTCTAATTTACGTCTTCGTAGAGATAGAGGAAATCATCATATTTATGAAGTTTGCAGGCGGAGTGGAGATTATTAATTTCCTTTTGAATGCAAACCGAATAAAATACGTTTACTGTGTTACCGTCTATTTATTTATTTACTTTTCTTTTTTCGTAGCAACCTTTGTAGTTGGAGGTAGCACCGGCGGCCTCTTTTTCTTTCTCTGTGTTTGTACTTTAATTAGTGCCAGAGCGATAACATCATGCCCAATGGAAGGCAGATCCATCCGAGCTTTTTCCTCGGAGTTTCGTCTTTTCTACTTTCTTCTCGCTGCCCCTGTGCCACGCTCTTTATCGGTTTTTCTCATCTACCATTGGCTCGTTCTTCTTATCTACGAAAGTACGAAAAGCCCTTAGGTTCTTTGATTCGCGAAACAAAGGGCCGCAGATTGAAATTCGTTTGTTGCAGCTCGGCTATTTCTATCGGGTTCGACGTTATTCTTCCAATTACGCCGATAAAACCGTTGAACTCGATTCAAGATTCTTGCCGGGCCATCCCCTTTATCCGGCTTTTCTTCTTCTGGTTTATCCTTTCTTTCGAGCAAATGATCGAGACTCGAATGATTCCCAATAATTCGCCGCAGGATTTTCACTTTGTAGGACCGTTGATCAGAAACCATTGGTATTCTGGAATTTATACAGTTTTGGACGTTAATTGACACTGTACAATGAACTTTGTGGAATTCTGTTAGCGAAATAGTCTAATGAAGGGGTCGGTAGCCTTTTATTTAGTAAACAGCCATTTTTCCCTGATTCTAAAACTACCGACATTATATCTGCTGATGATTAACACTAGATTTACGGATATTGATTTACCTATTTTTCTGAAGCGAGAAAATTGAAATTTTTTGCAAAGAAAATAGTTCCAAATCAATTGAAATGAAAGATTTATTATTAAAAAATGAAACAACCAATATATTATATATGTAGTAATCAAATTTCGATTGAGTCAAATTGACTCCGTAAATCTAGTGTTAATTAGCTAATTTACGCTCTATAAGATAGAAGTGAAATATTTGCTTCACGGCTCCCGTATCAATTTAGGAAATTTTTAGAAAAAATTGAGACCCGGCCATTTTAACCGGGTTGGTAGATTTAGGGTTAAAGTTATTTGGTGAATACTACAAAGAGCCGTTAATAACCAATTATCGAAATATTAATGTAAATATTAAATTGAAGTTATTTAAGGTAAAATATAATTACTTTAGTTAGCCTGACGAGCTAGAGATTTTGGATCATATGTTCTAGCTTTACAAAATTTAAATATATCTGAATACTTCTGAGGTATCATTCGGTGAATCTTCAAATTTGTTTATTAACGATTGAATCAAGAAACTTTAGAATATCTGCATTTTTTGTTTAAGCTTTTCAGTACATTCTTACTACTTTATAATTTTATATTACAATGTAGAACGATAAAAAGACTAAATATACTCAAATCATCAATGGTGTGGCATCAGCGTAATATCAGTGGCCTTCAAAAGAATCATATAATATAATGTTCTGAAATATCGTAGATTATCAATGACGGCCAGTGGAGTCAATTTGTTAAAGGCCGGTGAGTTCGGTCAGTCCTCGTTCACGGAGTTAAAAATGCCCTATCTGGTAGACGGTTCTGGCTTTCATCATGTAATCACGGACATCTCATCAACTGGATTTTCATTAGATAATTGCAACCATGCATGGTATTATCTCATGTGTGTGAATCAGGAATGAGATCTCATGATACTAGATACTAACAAATTGTTGCTACAGTCGCTGCTTCCCAATGTTAATGAATCATTCATCATAATGTTACACAACACATTTCAACTAAATTTTAAAATATGAAAGTTTATACTCAATGAATCGGAAGTGGAAGGTTCTGTTAAAATTCTACAGTTTTACTTAACTGGAATGGAAAATAATCAAATACGGATGATGTTTAGAGACATTCACTATCATCAACATTCACTTCTTGATAACAGTTATTTTAGTATTGACTGAATAATGTGAAAAGCATGTTAATTAAAATATATGAAGTCCATCGTTTGACTTTTGGAAAATCCATCATATCCACAACTTCCACCTTCTAAAACGGACAGGAAAAGGAATCTCCATAACTGATAGTAGACTCGATATATTTCTCGTTGATTCTTTGACACATTATGCGAGAGACTAAACTAAATAAATATATTAACATATCGAAGAATTAATAATTGAAAATCCCAATAACAGTTCGTCTAACAAGCATCACTACACGAGACTATTTAACACTAAAATTACCGAGTCGCGCAAAATGGCCGGCTTTCGTTTTTTTCCATTTAAATATAATAGAAATAAAGCCGGTAGTTCTAGAGCTAAAAAGATCCCACTATCTCACCGTTGAAATAGTAGACTTTCAAAAACCGTCATATTGAGGGGTTCCTCCTCTTTTTAAAAACGTTTCTTAAGTTTATAGAGGATAATTATATTTCGCCTGTATCTTATAACTCACAAATTCTTTAACTTATTAGCTTCTTTGCTGCATGATTCCTCTATTTTCAAGCTACTTATTTAATGTATTCAAGTACGATTGATTTAATATTCGTTGATCTAATGTTATGCAAGAAATACCATAAGCTACCATAGCGAGATCACTCTGGTATTTTTAACGAAGAAGAACGAAACGAACGATGTAATCCCGGAGACAGACGGATGGAGATATAAAGGAAGTAAAATGTCAGTTGCGTTAGCAAAGCGACATCGGTATTCGTGAACCAGTCACTCTTCCGGTATCGTTTCGTTCGAAGAGGAAAGGAAATAAGTAACGTCAACTCTGGACGACCGTGCAGATTCTAGGCGGACGGTGACGTTTGTCTATGCAAATTTATCCTCACGGTGAGCTCGAAGCCTGATCCTTCTATCAACGTATCTCTCTTTATCCCATATACTCCTCCCAATGGCGATTTTGTGTCTTTTCTAACCTGAGTTATGCACATGTACGCCTTCCGTGATGCTTGTCAGTCCTTGCCTTATTCGAATATCTTATGTCTCATGGAATGAAAAGGAAGTTGAAGAGTCCGATCGTTTTAGCATATTGCTCTTACCTTTTTCCTCGCTTTACTAGCTCGACTCATTCCGCTTCCGATGCTACGTTGCATCTTCAAAGTTTCTCATTGCAGAATCTTCGTCGAAGGATTACAGACGATGTGTTCTTTCCTTTAAAACTTGCAAAGTTCTAGAGTGCCGTCTAAATTATTATGAGGTATTATTATAGTCTCGTGCTTGGCTTGGAATTAGGGCTTGGATCTTGGCGGTTGATGAAAATATGAATGAATTTTCTGATGCTGGAAAACGATTCGATTTTAACGTCTTAGAAATCCTTGTGATCTTGAGATAATACTTCACACGTTCGTGTTTTTATTTTGTAATAAAAGTTTGCAACTTTTAGAACTGATAAGATTTCATTTTTGAACGTCACTAATATCTTTTGCAATGAGTTACTTCGAAATCTTTATCTGTTAGATAAAATGGTGTTATTAATAGTTACCAAGCTACGATTGAATAATTCATTTTAGATGGTCACGAAGATACGAGATACAGCGAGTTAAAAATGATTTGATGTAGTTTAACCCTTTGCGGACGGAGACTTTTTTTAGTATTGAAGGATAATCATTTAATTAGCGCTCAAAAACCACCTTTTCATCGGAAAGTCAAACTATTAATGTATAGAAATTATAAATTACTATTTGTAGAAACACAGTTCAACGGTTATATATCAATTTTTCAATTTTAACTGTGAGTATATGCGCCAATGAACTATAATAGGATTTTTTCTCAGACCACATATATGCGTCCATCGTCTTCAAAGGGTTAAGTTAGCTATTCATGAATATTAGGCATCTATTGATTCTATATTCACCATATTTCGCATTGAGAGCATTTGGAACAGTTGTTTATCTCGAAAAATCAGTTTATTGACTGTTTAAATTCTGTTATAATGAGGTTGTAAAAATTCCTTTAAAACTTATAGTTGGTGCCAAACTGCGGCGTACCTTCTAAATTGCTTTTAGATATTTCTATTTCTATTATCGAATATATATAAAGTTTGCAACTCTGTAAACAATTATAACTACATTTTCTTACCTCATTTTTTGCATGAAAACATTACTAAATGAAATTCAGCTGTTAATAAAAATATGCGTCATTATTATTTCCCACGGTGTTGTTGCATAATTAATTTTCAAATAAATACCTTATGAAAATTTTTGCTGTAACATAAGAGGGTCAGCCGTTTGTTGAATATGCATATATCATATTAATTAGTGACTTAATTAGTGATTATAAAGGAAAAGTCGAAGGAAATGCCGTTCGATTTTATCAAAGTGCATCATAAAAATAAAATGTGCGCAAGGTAAATCGCTTAAGAGAGCAATTTACCTTCCTCGAGTATAATTATACTCGATAAATTTCTTCATGAAGCATCTATCACCAATCGATAAGCCCACCCCCGAGCAAACTCTAAATTGCCTATAATCTCCTCGTCCTTTTTTTCAATTCCATTCCATTCTTATCGTAAAAGAAGAATTGGGCGAATAATTTGTAGAATTAATTACGTGTACGATGCATAAGCACGTCTTTGACCAGTGTGCATCATTAGTAATAAAATAAAGGAGTTTTCTATTTGACATGAATCAGCAGTGCTTCATCATAATACAGTTTTAGACAAGCCAGTTTTATTGATAGAAAAACATTCTTTAGTAATTTCAAATAGATTTAGTAATTGGTATTGTTTCTATTTTGCTTACTTTGATCATTTTACAAATCTCTCAGTAGTGTCGTAGATTTGAATCTTTACCTTCTGCAGTTCCTGTTAGTTAACATTTTACATATTTAAATAATTTGTGTGCAAGATAGATAATATAAAATGATGATTTATATTTCTTTATGTATTTATCATTAACCCTTTCACGGTTTGGTAAAATTACGAATTCTAGCACAAAAAATGTCTAGTTTTTCTTATGTTCGAAAACACTTCGGAGTGCAAACTAAACCACGCCTCCTTCTTCGATTCCATTAAACTCAAAAAACAGAGGAAGCAAAGAATCTAGTCATAGACTTTGATATCTTTGGTAAACTAAATGAGATAACCATTTGGTACTCGACGCTTCGCACGGGACTGTCACGGGATAAACTGTCAATGGGTTAATACTGACGATACTACCAGTAACTACAGTCAATCACAATGTCATTTTCGTTGTGTCTTACCGGTGACTGTTGTCACTAATCGACAGTTTCATACATCGCCCCTATCAATCGGGTGACTATAACCAGTTATTAAAATTCTCCACTAATTTATAGCCTTAATAAAAAATTGTTAATTATATCAGTTGCTATCGATTTCTTCCACTTTGTGATAACTAGACTGCGGATGTTTATGCAAATTTCGAGTTTCACAAATGCAGGTGAGATAGGAAAACCTATCTAGGGATTTATTGCACTCAATAAATATTACAACAAATACCATACTTTCGATATTTTAGATACATTTTTATATTACGTCCTTTTTGTATATTTTAACCGTATTTAATTTGTCATAAATGCATAAAAATCCGCAGTCTGGTGATAACCTTCTCTTTGCCTTATATACTTCAAATATAAAAATATCTATGTTAATTAATAAAAACTATTAAATATTGCTTTCATTCTATCGTAACATCGTATTCTTCGAATCAAATATTGTCACAGAAAATATTTATTTATTTAACACGTTGACTGCCATGGGGGTCACTGATGACCGGCGCTATTGAATTCAATGAAATTTTACAACGACTTTTCATTTATAATATTTACAAATTTTCTCATACATTCAGTATTTAAAAACTGATAATCAAAAGATAAAATCCTGTTGAACATATGTCTATCTGTGTCTTTAGAGTTTCTGCTTTACAAAGATAGGATTTTAATAGAAAAAGTATCAGTCCAATAGAAATGATAAAACGAGCCAAATATCTACGGCGTTCAACGTGTTAAATAAATAAACAAAATCGCGTTGAAAAAAACATCCCTCGGAGTAGTAAAATACAAGTTACAGGAACATCGGCAATTTCCTGAAATAGAAAAAAAAAATGAAAATAGCATTTCCAACTTTCATAACACTGTTTCGCCCCCATACGTTAATACCGAGGATAGTCTTGCCGCATGTGAACTATTTACCGAAGACAGTGGACATAGAAACGATCCGAATGTATAGTAGCCATAAAAAAAAATGTCATCGTGGAGCCAAAGACACCGGATGTTTCTTATATCCACACGCGTGACGGAAGCGAAGCAGAAATGAAACGGCCTTGTAAAGTTTGCACAGCCGTAGCATTGTTTGAGACTACTACAACGTAAGGTGATCCGGATATTCGATGATGTATTTCGACGCCGAGAGGAATTCGCGTCTTGCCGCAAGCGATCGTAACTCCTTTATTTTATCCATCCGGATACAAAGCTTTATGAAACTTTTTCGCTCGCAAATACGCATGAAATCCTGCAGTTTTGCAGAATAACTTCAGAATCTTACGGGATTATTGCAATTGATGGGTCAACGATTGATAAGACTTATTTCCATTTCCTGGTTTTATGATTAAGATACAATGTTTTATCAAATTTTTATACTCGCGAATGGCTGTGAGCTTTTGCAGTTTTTCAAAATGATTGTAGAATTTTGTGTATACACAAAGTTTGACGAAAGAATGTTCAATGAGATTGCTTTCTATTTTTTAGTCTTATAATTCAGATTCGAAACATTTTTTCGGATTGTAACATTTTATGAAAACGTAGTAATAAGTGGGACAGCGATTAATAAGCTTCATCGTTATTCTTTTGTTTTGTAATTACTATTATGAGAGGAAAAAATAGAGATTTGAACATTTTATAGACATTCTATATTTATGGATGATTAATAATCCGTCGATTAATGTACATCTATTAGACGAGGATACGATGAGGGTTGATTTAAAAGATCAAACTCTCAATTAGTGCGGTCAAGTGCTAATCTTCGTCACCTCAAGACAATTTTTCCTAAATTGTCATGTAATTTGAACCGACTATTATGGATATATTTCTTCCTTGTATTTCAATTCCCCTATTACTGCTGGCTTTTTTGTTCGGATTCTACGTAAAACAGCAAGTTGTAAACGAAATAACCATAAAAGCTATAGGCAAAGGAGCATACGAAAATATAGCTCCATATAAATCAATGGTATACGAAAATGATTTACAATTATAGAACTGTCATAATTACTATCACATACAACATATGTCATGTTATACATCACTAATTCATTGGCGTCACTTGGAAAGGGGGTGAGGACAATGTTTAAAAACTACTTTTTTCTGGTTCTCAGCCAACCAACGTCCACTTGGAAATATTTTATTATAAATTCAACATTCGATTATATACTTCATTTTTTAAATATTCTTGATCGTCTGTTCTCTCTTTTACCATATAAAAAATAAGTTTATAAAAATCGACGCGTGGATCATTTAACACTAGATTTACGGACGTGACATCTGTCACACTGCAATATATTAAATAAGAACTTTGAAAAAGGGAGATGAAAGGGCGAAGATGATAATCCATTAAGTAATTTTTGTATCATAAAATACACATGAAATATCTACTGCACTTCTTCTCTGTAAATTTAAAAAATGCCTATGAAAAAAGTAGAAACCCCTCAATTAAACGGCCTTCTTAAATCTAATGATAAAAGCCTGCATCGGTCAATGTCTGATCCGCGGGTCATGGGTTCGCCATCACTAACAAAAACCATAGCCTCGGTCGTCCAGCAGCAACCCACAGCTATTATTACCAAGCAAAATAATTATAGCAAGTAGTTAAAGCCACAAAATAAAATACTATCTACGGTATAAAAAAAAGTTAACGTTAAGTAACGCCAAAATTTGACGTGAGATTAGAAACAAACCAGGGAAGATTTTTCCAGCAGCATCAGCAAGTATGCCATATCTTGACGCAAGGTATTACATCAAATTTGAATAAACTAGCTGTTGCTCCAACAGCGTGAAACTGTGAGAACACGGCTGCGCCATCGAGTGAGTTGCTTACACGCCGCGGTGGCCAACGTGCAACACTTTTATGGAATATACTACCTGACGAAACTTCGCCATAGGACCACCAAGCTGCAGACACCTGCAATCTGCGTTCTTAGCTGCATTTGAGATGCACACGAGGAAACGTCTCACGGCGATATTCGTATTTTACGATTACCGTGTCCGACGTGCGTCGAGAAACGTTTCGTCGGTTGCTCGAGGTCTTTCCTTGAAATTTTACGCATGGTGCACGGATTTTGAGAATTCTTTGAGAAGATTTGAAATTAAATTTATTATAATCCCAGTTTATGAATTTAGAGAATGAATGTGCCGGTAATTTTCATAGTGGTATAAGTCATTTATTCATTGTTTTGAGGACGTATAACATTCTAATCATTTTTAATTTTTTTATGAGTTCTATTAAGTAGTTTCACCGTATTTTTATATTGCACGTACTGAAGATTGATGGTGTATGTTTAAAAAAAAAATCAAATATATATGTAAAGATAGTATGTGATAACATACTATCTTTAAACTTGGCGCGTTATTCGGTTACCATGGCGGGTACAGATATGATGATTGGGGAGACCGACGGGGGAGATACAATAGTGGAAGAAAGAAGCACATGTGCGGATAGTAGAATATAAAATAATAATTGTTATAAATAAAGAAATAATAGAAAAGGGTTAAGTTCGGATGTTCAGGCAGAGAACAGACAGCAATTAGCTTTAATTGTCGTTTCTCTGCTTTCAGGTAAGAATGTAAATAAATATGTAAATATTGTAAATAATAAAGAACATAACCTCTGCTTTCAGAGAAACAAAATTTAGTTATTGCTGGGTCCTCGCCCCCATAGTGCTATTGCCTTATATATATGTTAGAAGAAAATAAATGAAAGGGAGAAGAAACAATAAGACAGATTTGGAAAATTGTGAAACAAATAGCAATAGAAATGTCAGGAACAACATTTACTAAAAAATTTAGAAAAAGTCGTTTTTATTACCTCGGTAGATTTACTGTTAACACATATTGATCTAAAACAAAAATAAATCACAAATTCAATTATTCAAAATTTCGTCTTAAAATTGACGTCTTGAAAAATTGATTTTCGTCTTAAAAGTGCGATTCATTTGGTATTTAGGAGTTATAAAAAAATGTGTCGGTCGTTAAGTCCCTTTCGGCGTATTCTTCGTAGTCGTAAAATAGTAAAATTATCGATAAATCAAATCGCAATGGAGCGGAGAATTATTTATGCTCGATTCGCGAGTAGGTGGATGCCTAAAACTTTTAATAGCTCGGTGACATTTGTTTTCCAACTGGAGCGCACACGACGTAACGCATATTGAGATTCTTTGGTACCGTCTTGCCACCTTATCCACGGAAAAGTTTCACAATCGAACTTTTCTGAGTTGTTTATGACGTACAGGTGGATGTACGATGGAGTGCCGTTGAGTTACGTAAGTGAACTTCACAATTGAAGAATTTCTACATTTTGTAGCCTTGAAACTGTGCAACATAACTCTCCTTGAAAAAACTAAATTTAGCACTAAAACTGTCAAAGTCGGCAAAATGAATGGTTTCTAATTTTGTACAAAATTTGTTCATACTTACAGAGATATAATAGATTTTCCACGTACGTCGTCCGAAATATGGATGACTAAACTACTTAAGTCTTTCATCTCCCAATTTCCCTTTTTTCAAAGTGCTTATTTAATATATTCATATGAAACAAACTTAATGCCGCTAAGTCTACTTTTAATGGTAATACAACAATAAAATTAATGACAAAATATTATACTGTAAAGTTTGAACAATTCACTAACGCACAATTTAATAGCTGTACCACCAATTATCACTGTTTTCTAACTTATTTATTACTCGTTTCAAGGTAAATAAATTTTTGTTTTGAAGAGCGTGTAAATTTAATATACACTGTTATAACATAAAATAAAAGAAAGCTTAAATGAGAAAATTTTTATTTGGAAGACAATTATAATCACAGTCACAATTCAACGATGAAAGCTAAAAGTAACGAATAGTTTACCAATTCGATTTACGGAGCGCTAACATTTCCACTCGTCGAGGTTGAATATGTCGTTGCGTGATGTCACCGTTGGCGTGTCCTCTTCTCCGTTAATTATTCATTTCGCACCGTGAGAGACCAGAAGCGTAATGAGCATCGCGCCTACCACTGTCTTCCTTTCGCCCGTTTCTTCTTTCCGGTTCTCCGTCTCTTTTTAAACCTAACGCACCTCTCCTTTGCCTTTCTCGCTGCGCCTTTATTTTCACGTGGCCCTTCTTCATCCATTCTTGTCTCGAGCGGCTTTTACTTGAAAGTCAGGAGAGATTATTAATAGCCCGCTCTCGCGTGAATTATCATACTCTCGACGAGATATCGCTGAAAGCACGTGCGATACTCCGAGCTCTGTCTTCGAAGGCGTCCAGTAAAATAACGTTCCTTGAGACACGAAGAATTTCGAGCTTCTTGACGCTACTTGCAAATCTATGATTTTTGGATCGCTTTAACTTTTTGGGATTCAAATAGAAAACAATATCATTTCTTTTGCATTTTTCGGTTAAACTTCTTGAAGTTAGGATACATTGTATTAGGTGGTTTCGGAATCAGCGACGCTATGATGTATTAACCCCCTGCAATAAAGAGTGATAGATAAATGGGGCGGTCTATTTTATAGTGCTCCAAAACTTGTCAAATTAAAAATATCAGTTGGTCACGATAAAATGAAATTAATTCTATGCTATGAAATATTGCATCTAGTCATATACTATATCCGAAATTAGGGATAGATTGTTATTTCAGTAATTAATTTGGTTATTACGCATTCAGTTAGAAAAGAAGTGGTACGACAAGGAGCTAAAAAATTATTTGGAAATAACTTTGCAGAGATGAAGGGAAGTTTGAACTCGTGCCTACTTTTTGATACTCTTAGAATTTGCCTCGTTTTCCACTATAATTTCGGAAATTAAAATTACCCTATCTTTCAAGTCGCCATCTTGAAGTAACTTAGGATCTAGGGTTCAATTATTAAATTTAGTTAGTACCGTTATCATTTTATTATATTATATAATTTATTATATCTCATATTAATATAATACCAAAAAATATTTTATTAAAAGTGAGTTTGAAAAATAAGAATTAAATTAGACGACCTTCCTAATTATTATAATTCGTTAAACGTCGAATATTATTTATGGTCCCAATTAAGCCAATACTAACGAAAGTCGAATTTAAATTTAGAAATTAACTAATCGACTATTCGTAAACGAGACATTTTCGCATATTTTCCGACGATTCGGCTACAAACTATTAAAATAACAGTGCTGTAATACTACAAGCAACATAAGAAAAATTTTCCCCGTACTTTAACCCCTTGTCCTACGATTTGTGTCGTTACTATCTCTAGTGCAATTCGTAATGTAATTTATAAAATAACAATTGAGCAGACATTTTTTACGTGCCCTATAATTTAATGTGATATTAACACTTTACCGACCGGTATTTTTTAACATCCTACCCACTTCTGATCGGTCACTTGCACGCAAATATTTCCCTAATACTGATATCTCTTCGAAAATTGCAAAATGTATTCACTGAGTCCTTGGCACAGTTAATCGCAATGAAAAATAGTAATTTAGTAATTGCCGTAGCGACCAATTAATAAGTTAAAAGTCCAAAAGTGTTGGGCCCGAAAAGCCGATTAATCGGCGACCGCTCGATAAAGCGTTGATATTTTAGAAATAATATTATCGCGTCGCGTTTTATTAATGTTTATCATTCTATAAGGTTTGGAAAATTTGAAACTTTTCAATCCCAATTATCTCATCACGAGTGTCACTCGTAGGGCAAGGGATTAATCGCTGTACTGCAGTAACGTTTATTCTACTCGAATCTCATAAAGAACATACGCACTTTATTTCAAAGAGAGGATAAGGATATCGTGGAAAAATTCCTAAGAAAAGTTGCAAAGGTACCCTTGGTATTTCTCCAGTAGAAGACGATACAAACGAGCTCATTATGCAGGGGGATGGCGTGATTTCAAGGCGTGCAACCACCACGAAAACGAACTCCTTGGCAGTCTGCTTCTTCGACCGCTCCCCCGACGATAAAGATAAAGAAACGACGAGCCGACTCGACGTCGACGCGAACGCAACGTGCCCCAACTCGACGCAATAACGTTCCCTATCGGACGTATAACGTTCGAACATTAATTTGCATTCGTGCGGTTTCGTGGCAAGCTTCGACTACTTCGAGACGATGCCCGAAACCGGAATGGCATAATATACTGATGGCGGAAGTGCTCGTTTTTCTGGCGACGTCGTCAAGTTGCCCTTTTTCTTTCTTTAGATAAGGAAAATCGAAATTATTCCGTTCCCATGAAATATGTTTCACGTTGTCGTGTAGTTACTGAACGTCGGGAAATCGTGGAAATCTTAGGGTTCGATGAGGCGAAATTATTTATGGGAGATTATTCCAAGATGGTTCATTTTTTGGAACTGTTAGCGTAAAGGGTGGGAAGCATGGTTTGGTGCTTTGGTAATTGTCTAATTGAGAAAGGATTTTGACAATTTGAGCAGAGAAGTAAGAAAGTATTGGGAAGTATGCTGGAAAAGTGTAGTTGATAAAATAGGAGAAATTTGTATGAAGCCTGACATTTGAAATAAGAACAAGATTCATTTAAAAATGAAGGACTTAGTTCCGTCTTTATGCCATTCCTTATTTTTATGTCAAAGTTCATTTCATTATGAAGTAATTCATTATGAAATATTTTTCCGGAATCGTCGATACCAATTATCAATTTCTTTATTAACACGTTGAACGCCAATCGTATTTCACTAGTTTCACTGTTATTACTGAAGCCAAATTTTTTCTATTAAATTCACATCTTTATAAAACAGAAACTTTAAAAATATAGATAGGTAGGTATTCGGCACACCTTTATCTTTTAAACACCAATATTTAAGTATACAGTATGTCTAAAAATTCATAAATATTGCAATTTCAAAGTGACATAAAATTTCATTGAATTCAATAGCGCCGGTCACCGGTGACCCCCACGGCAGTCAACGTGTTAATAATTATCTTGACACTATGCCTTGGTTTCTGAACTGTATTGCTCATGTGGGATAATTAGGTGTGCAAATAAGTTCCTTCCCCTTTTTTTTCTACGATCACAACTTTTGTCTGTATTATTCGAATTAATTGATTGTGGTGCCATCTCAAAGATCATTCTCTTGTATTTAAGAAGAGTCATAATGACCGCTCTAAGAGTTCCCAATCCTAAGCAACAATTTCAAACAATATGGCGTGTCAAAAGCTTTATTTGCGTCACTGATTACTCTTTGCATTCCAGCTTAAGAAATCAGCTGTAGAAGCTACTGAAATGGTTTGTGCGGCACTGTGAGAGAACGCTGTTTCTTATAGAACATGTAAAAAGTGGTACCAGCAATTTAAAGCCCGGAAGTTTTAATTTGGAAGATGACAATCGTTTAGGTGCCCCGAAGAAGTTCAATGGCGGCGAGATAGAGCACTTGCTCAACGAAAATCCGGCCAAGACAGTAGCCGTCATTCTTCAGGGATGGGATTTATAAGACCGGTCAACACAAAATTTGACTTTGACTTTAAAGTATAAAATTTCGATAGTTTAGGTCGTAATTAGACTAAAAAAATATATGGCATGAAAAAGTTTGCTTTTGTATCTAGAAGACCGTTTGTACGATATTTTTCAAAATATGTGGTTTTAATTTTTAATTGAAGATGAAACCATACAAATAAATATATTTATCATTTTTATTAAGTTTTACTATCAAAATAGCTTACAAAAAAGTGGAAAATAATTTAAAAGTGCACGCTTTTACTTTTTCTTTTATGTTCATAAGTACTTTCTCTTAATAAACCCCAAATATAGTCTCCCATCATATTTTCATTGTATTGGCCTTGATAACGTTGTTCGATGTTCAAAATGTCCTGATGAAATCGTTCTCCTTGGTCTTCTGAATACGCTCCCATGTTGTTTTTAAATTTATGTAAATGAGCATGCGTGGACGTAAAAACCCCACTCTGATCTCGCGGTATTTTTGAATGTGTTAGAATTAATTAGAATTTATAAAAAATTCGAAAATGAGTGTTATTACTATAACAATCACAGAAGCAAACTTTATATAAAAAAAAAGGTATTTTCTTTTCGTTTTTGTACGTAATTAACCGAAAAATCATAAAATAAACTTTAGGACAAGGAACAACAATTTTTTTGCAGAGTCATGTGATTTACCCACCAGATGGGAAAAGGTTGTAGAAAATGACGGTGAATACTTCGAGACGTAATCTGGTACCGAATTTATATAATAAAATCTTGAAGTTCCCACAGAACAATTCTTTTCGTATTGATATTGAATAATAAAATGCACACTTTAAACACATCTCGTTAGACCACTTCTTGGAAAAATGTTCAAGTTTGATCACCCTAGGCACATAATTCAAATTTTCTTCTGCTATTGCTGTACTTAGAACTACAAAAATACTTTGAACAGCTCTCCGCAAGTTGTTATTCTCCAATAACAAATACAAAACCAAGTCTATTAAACTACGGTCACACACTCTCGCTAAAATACATCGTACAATTCTAAACGAGACAATTGAAATACATTGAACGTATCAATGTCACTGAAAACCAATCGACACCCACCAGCGAATATTATGGACAAATCGACGCCAGGAATAGCTCGTGCACATCTATAGCAAAACAGTCACGACTCCCCAATAACACGTTATTCCACTAACGTGATTACGCGTTGATGCCGCTGCAATACAAGGTTCCAATCCTCTCGATCCATTAATCGTGACATTAGCGATCCAAAGAAACCTATCGGCGAATGTGTCAGCTGTGCAAGAGAAGACGAGAGCATAAATTAGTGTCCATCGAAGTGGGTCTGTCGAGAGGAATCACGAAGTCACGAATCTTGGCGCGCAAAGTCTTCGCGATTAACCGGTCGCTGTCGAGAGGAGACGGGCAACGTCGTTGAGGACACGTTGGAAAGACTAATTAACCCCACGAAGTCATTAGCATATCCGTCCGTTGACCCGTTCCTGACGAGGAGAAACCTCTCGAATCTTTATGCGCGCACATGCCTCCTTCCTCTTCCTTCGATACTAGGCCCGCAAATCGAACAATGGCGATTGTTAGTAGGAGGAAACAGGGAGGAAGTGGTAGCGGCTTTACTTTGACACCGGTACCAGGACACCGTGGATTCTCGAGATTCCTGGAACGAGTATGTCTTACTTTTTCTCTTATTTTTATCCCAACTTTTCCTTCCTCTTCCTCATCCTCTCTTGCCGGTAGTACGTTCGATACGCTCCAATGGGAAGGATTGAATTATTTATCGGTGAATTTGACTTCGATATTTTCTCAGCTCCATGGCAGATTATTCCGTAAGCCGCATATGTAAGCGACGTCAGTGCATGATTTATGGCGCGCTGTTGTTTCATGAATGAAACGGGGAATGTGGGGTGGGTCAACGGTTGGAAGAGTCATTCGCTTCCCTTCGCGTGTGACGGTCATGCATTGCATATTCGCGAAAAAGCTCGCGGCAGAAGGAAAATGCGTGTATGCTGACAGGTACGGTAAGCGAAAAACAGGCGGGACAAGTTAATAGAGTGCGGGCAAAGAATTACTTGGAATATGCATGCACAGTGTTGAACGTCGAGGAAACAGTGCTACTGATGTATGATGTCGATAAATATTTGCCTCGTGTTCGACGATACACGGGGTCTGTGGCAAACACGAATTTTTGGGGATGTTTCCTTAATAATGGACTTATCGATTATTGTGATATGTTTTCATACAGTACATAACTTTAATACAGATATAAAAAAACATGTGAAAAGAAAAGGGCTAATTTTGGTTGATACATTTTAAAATTTTAAAAGTGGTGTATCTTTTTCGTGGAAGCTTTCAAAGAAGTATGAATTAGTTATTTTAGTAGTTATCGTAGATCTATGTATGGTAGTATTATATTTGTACTGCTGAGTAATTCGAAATGTAGAAATATATTAGATAATTACTTTGGTATTTTTCTAGATAAATGTTGCAAATTGGTTTTACCGTTAAAATCGTTAGGGATTTTTAATAATAATGAGAAACCAGTCACTTGCACTGCCTCAATTTTTATGTTGACTACTTGAGTGATAGTTAATACGATACCGCCATTACCTTAGGAAAAAGCAATTAAAGTTTCCAGATTAGAAGTTACTAAATCATCAATTTTTCTATAATTTTCGTAAAATCATTAAAACCATACGCTGCACTAATTGAAGTACCCAATCTATAACAGCCATCAAATTAAATTGACCTTAACTACTGAACAGCCTCTCAAAAAAGTCATATAAAATACAAAACGACCGTAATCGATTGACAGAAAAAAATTCCACGATAACTTATCGAGAACGTTCCAATTTAATACCGTACCAAAAAAAGAGGAATATGTAACAAATGTAGTTCATCCTACGGATGTTTTAATATCAATGAACATTATCCGAGTATAATTTTCCCCGAAACATGTCGTTCGAAATGGGAAGCTCCAAAAATTCTGTTAAAAAAAGGAGATTCTGTTCCGTTGAATGCGACATTCTTCGACGCTGGTCATTTGAGCGTCCGCATATTCCTCGTCCATACCACGGACTCTCTCGTTCATTGTCAAAGCTCCGTAATCTCTCGTCCGCAGCCGGATATTTCAGCTGGGTATGAATAGATTTTTCGAGGTCTTCCTGGTACGGCTGGGCCTTTGACGAGGAGAAAATGGAAGCCCCGAAACGCACTGTGTGTACGATTTACCATATATCATCAAGCATTCTTTCAATCCTACGAAGATAATACTCCGTGGACGAGAGAGTACTGCAGGAAACTGCGTAATCTACGAGCATGAGGACTCTCGTGTTACATGAAAGGTATTCCAACCTACGATGAATTATGAAAAGTTAACAAAAACTCTGTGAGCACATGACCTTGTTACGGAGAGGAGAGTTTTTGTATGGAAAGAGAGATATGGAGGGGGGCCTTCCATTTTTGTGGGAAAAGGTGAAATTGGATTTAAAACTTTCGCGACTCCCGATAGGCATGTGTATGACTAATTGTAAGTTTTATTTCAGGGCTAAACGTTCTTAATTCTTTTTGTTAGATAAAATTAAAAATATTTAACATTTTTTGAAGAAGGTTTTTGCATAGGAGTAATGGCGTATAGGAGTATAATTAATAGTAATTATGTGTATCACTATTCTCATCAACACCTTGATATTTTTTTCGACATTTCCAATCAGTATAAATATAATTTTGATTAATGCATGTAATAGATATTTATTTAGAAAGTTGTTAAAATAATCATTGCTAGAAATAAGAAAGTAATAATCTCAGTATGTATTGATGATTATAATGTTGTAATGAAAGGTTGAAACGGAACGTTTCCTAAGTGACTAATCAAAATGAACAATTACTTTTTTACTCCCTAGATCAGTGATTGTGCACCTTTTTGACAAGTGGGTGAAATTATGTTCATTATTTTTTATAGTGAGTCATTAAATCAGTGGCGTCACTTGAAAAGAGAAAGAGGAGGACGGTTAAGAACTACTTTTTTTGGTTCTCAGTTAGCCAATGGCCACTTAGAAATATTTTTTCATGAATTTGACATTAGTCTAGGTAATAGTTATTTTAAGTAAATATATTTTTTAATTTCACTCTTTCATAATATAAAAAATGATTTTATAAAAATCAACGCGTTGGTTATTTGAAGACCTTCCGTGAGTTACTTTCTGATCGATAGGTTCGCCATCACTGTATTAGGTTAAAACTTATGATCATAACTGTGTTGTTTTTAATCGATAATTGTACTGTGCCTAATTACAATTATATATTTTTCAATTACAAATTGGCGTAGTTGATAGTTGTCTGGGTTAGGTCTGATTACAAAGAGTTAATCCTACAATAAAAAATAAATAAAAAGACTAAATGAATTAGATCATTGTCATAATTATCGGCACATATAAATTATTCGATACTTGTCCATAATGTTTTTTTATTAAATGTGGTGATTGAACGTGTAAAATGCTATAAAATACAAAGTGTTAATAAATCCAATAAAATTTGGACCTCTTTGTATTCTCAGTTTGTCACTTCACACTGACTTTTGCACGCTATTCGCAATCATCCTTCTACAAAGAGGAATGTTCACGTTTCCCTTTGCCTCTTACAAACAGCCTCTGAGTGTCAGTCGACACCTCGCCTTTCCTTAAATACTAACAACTATCTCTCTGCCGACGTTTATGCATTGCAGTGGCACAAATTATCGTTCGCTCAGTTAAAATTACCAAACATTTTAAGCTCTATATTTCGAAAGCTCCATTTCTTATTGCAGCTAATTGCAATTTATTCGTCAGGATACGTTCCAAATATTTTCTGGAATCTTTTACATTTCTCTCGTTACATAAGTCAATGAATAATACCAAAAGTTAATCGAAAGATTGGTCAGCAATAGTTTTCGATGATGAGTCACTAGTTACTTAATTGCAAACACTTTTGCATCGATATTTTAGAGAATGTGCGTGATAACACAAACATAATTGACTAAAGTGACTTCTGCAGTCAACACATTATAATTCAAGTTTGTAACTGATTGAACGTCTGTCCAAAATCATCCTCTTCTACTTGTTCCTTTCCATTCGAAGTAGAAAGACATTCACGAGGTTGAAATGTTTATAATACCGTAATAAATTACAGTGCAATTGGTATTGCTCGAATTGCACAAACAACGCATCAAAAATATACAATTTCGCTAGTATAATAACTGTTACATGGTGCAAGTATATTAATCATAAAGTGACATTTATTACTTTCATCTTGACAAAAACGATTTTATTACCCCTTTGTTGTACTCCAATAATTAAATAACTAACTGTACGACATATATAAACGCTGAAAAATGTTGAAAATGGAATATTTATTTGCAAGTGCAATTTATTAAATTAAATGTTTCCACTGCACTGTGGTAAAACTGATCTAACGTTCCAGAATACTCACTATAACCGACAATTAAACAAATGAATAAAGCAAACAAAATCAATATTAACAATAACTTTAATTCGTAAAATCATCGATAAAACTTTGCATTTATAAATAAAACTTCGTTACCAAAAAACCACCGATAAAATATTTCCATAAAAGCGTACAAAAAGTCAATGTATAAAAATGTAATACCAGTAGGTTTATTAAGATCCATTTAGATTTGCTCGTCTCGCTTTGCACGAACGGCAAGAGAGCCACGGAATTCACGTCGAGTTAATCGGCCTTTTACATTTATGAAATATCCCGGACATTCGATACGCATGCAGCGAATCTCGAATTACCATAGAAAAACGGCATTCTTCAGAGTTGTTAGACGTTGCCAGATTTGAATACGTAGGTATTGGATTTTTTCTCTATCGACGTTGGCAGTTCGGGCACGTCGGGCGACCGTCGATCGGCATCGAAATTTCGGCTAAATTTGATTTTTTTTTGTCGCCGTCGGGCCCCCTACTCCAAATCGAGTCACTCGTTTCCGTCGATGATTCGTCGATATTCCTACAATGGAATATTCCCCGCGGAATAATTGACTTTATTGGATTACCCCGGCTGCATTCTCCGATACGTGTACACGTATAGAGTGCCCGATGAGCAAAATAAATGCTCCCGGCCGGCGTGAATTATATCGTCGGGTGCCCGTCATCGAAACTGAGCAAAATCGGAGTATTTCTTTGGTGATTTGACGAGAAAAATATTTGTTCTCTAAATACACGCACTTAATTCTCCATAACTCGTTGTGATTTGAAGATAGTATTTCCACAAAGCTGCTGCAAAGTTTCATATTTAAAAAAGGAAACATATGGAACCCATACACCTCGATTTTTATGGACTTAAAATAACACTGATCAACACTATTTTTTGTCGTAATAATATTTATGCTGATTCGTACAAATTTTGTAGCGCTAAACACGAAAATAATGTTCGTTTGTTTGCATCAGATAGCAAATTTGAAAATGTCAGTTATGAAAAAAATTCAAATTTACAACTTTCAGAATTTTTCGCGATTCAGTCATAAAATTAATTTATATTAGTTTTACTCGAATACTCGCACTTCTAGGCCAGCTTTTGGAAACTGTAATATTATAATTATTTCAATTTCCCAAATAAAACAGTTTCCCGCCAAATTCAAAACGCTAATATGCAGCGCGACGACGTTCCCGTGCAAATATATTTAATTACATGGCTCAGGTTTTGATATAATTGCTTCAAGTAGATATAAGAACACGAAGAAACCTGGACGTGTCTCATTTTCGTGCAAATGCATGCTCGTAAACGTGGTAGCACGTTAATCGAGATAAATCTTGATATTTATAGTCTACATCGGCCGGATACGTCGAGCATTGTACCTCAATGAAGACAGCGACGTATTTGCAGCTGCACTCACAGAATCGGGATATAACGTTTGAGCTTATTATATGCGATCGTCGTACGGCATACGGCAGAATGCATTTGCGTTTTGCGTTTACGTGCCGTGGGTGGATACGAAGAAACCGACGTATGTAAGGATATATACGTATGAACGTGTGCGCAATATGTGCACCAGCTGTACAGTGCAGAAAAGTAATAATTTCAACATATTATTTTATGATGTACGTGCTACAAGATTAATGAAAATTATCCGTCAAATTATAATTGCAAATTATTGATTGAAATTAATTAACACTGCAAGCACCAAGCAAGTCAAACTGTCTGGTGCCCATTTTTTTCTGAAAGTTCTCCAAGTTCATAGCAGAGTTATACGTTGATCGTAAAAAAACACAGATTATCTTAATCAATCAGTTTTTCCGCTTCTCGATTCGTTGTTTCTTGAAAGTATTGTTAAGAATTACTATGACTAATGAAATTGGCTCCCCTATATATATTATCTTTAATAATATGCCCAAGAAAGTTGTCTGCGAACTGTGAGATTGCATGTGTTTAAATAGAATCGTTATTTTTATAATCTCTAAGTTGTTTTATTATGAGGTGCCGCAACAGTATTTATTTAACATATTAAAATATAATGAATTTAACGTCGGTAGTTCCAGTGTTAAAACCTTCCTGAGGATAAACACCAAATCCCATAAAATTACCAGGAAAATAATAACGCAAAAGGTTACAATATCTTCTAAAATTGCTAATTTTAAGGATTTTCAAATTAGTTGTAACCTATCTTCTTTAACCCCTTGCCGTCCCATTTCTTTTGTGATTAAATGTGCAATAACTCTGAATTAATTGCTAAAATAACAATCTAACCCCTAATTTTGGATATAGTCAATGACTTAACGTAACATTGAATAGCGTAGAATTGGACCCACTGACATTTGTGATCAAATAACTTTTGGAGCACTTCAAAATTGACTCTTCCATTTATCGCGTCACGAGTAGCACTCGTTATTGTACGGCAAGGGGTTAAACAAGTAATTTAACTTATCAGATTTTAGTAGGTGTTCCTTTCCTAACAGGGCTGAATAAGCAAACGGGTGTTTCGAAATGTCATACCACGCGTTTCATCTAAGCCTCTCGATTAGTCCTTTTATGAGAGATTATGTATATACATAGCTCATGTCATCTCGCTCGTAAACTCCATACATTCGGCTACTGAGAACGTGCAATTTCTGACCGTATGATGCGACCGAGTGAGAAATAGAAAGAGAGAGAAGGAGAGGCATACACAGAAACACCTACTTTGTATCGCGATTATTCGTACACTTTGATCGTGATGCGAATGCGACCGTTTCGATGCTATGCGCATTTGTGCATACGTCCATACGTCTGTATGCGGATCGAGTGTCTCGTCACGCGGGAAATGCAAACGAACGAAAACGTGAGTATCTCTCTCTAATAAAGCAACCGGAAGCCAGAAGGTGGACTCTCTGAGAGACTTTGCGTAGAAAGGACAGGCTATTGGATAATCTGGTTTACCGTATCGATATGATGATATACCTATCGAGTGCACGATATCAAGCTTGCGCATGAATTGCCAAAGTTGAATCGCCAAAGGATTTGCATGAATTCAAGTGAAAACTGAGTAATGTCAAATTAGCTGATATACATTTGAATCACGCTCGATGCTTCTAATATGACGTTCGTTTATGACGGTGGGGTCATTTAATCCTCTGGAAACCGTCGCACGATTTAATCCTTTGCGGTTGGGATTATTTGTTCGGATCTTTCAATTAGTCCATGTTTTTTCTTTTTCTATTTCATGCTCAGTTCTTTGATGTTTTGCTGGATTTTCAGGCAACAAGATTCTGGAGTGTAGATCAAAGTATTATGGGAAACTGGTATAAAACTTCTGAACATAAATTGCAAAAATACTCAAAGTTACAGGGAAATCTAGAATACATTTAATCGAGTAATTGTGAAGAGTTAACATACGAAATGTTTGGAATTTTTTCATCAATTTCTTCATAGTTTACTAATTTATGTTTTGCTACAAAATATTACACTGCATTTCGTCAATTGCCCGGTATAAGAATGTACTTACTGTAAATTACAAACTTTAAAATTTCAGTCGTCTCTGTTCTCACTGATTTAACATTCTACAAAGCAAACATTTTAGCCTTCCAAGTGCCTAACAAAAATTGTAACAGTTAAAACACAGAGTCAACTTATCATTTCCACATTTCTTAAATAACAAAGTATAACATAAATTCTGAAGTTTCCAAGTATTTTCCGTAACAGCAATTTACGTAGGAATGTACACACAGACAATAATTTTCTGTATTTTACTTGCACGTTTCCAACAAACACTTTAACGTTCGTAACACTAAGGTAATTCCCGTCGTGGAATTTCGTTTGAACATTTTAAGTAAAATGTGTTCTTCTTCACTCGCACGTCCCTGAACACAGCACGGTGTGTCGAAGCGAAATGGTACATAAAGTTTGAAGTCTTAAAGAGGCAGTCATTCGACGCGCAATTTGTGGAGTGACGCTTTACCCTGTGCTCTTGATTCTTCTTTATACGTTTAAATGTACTTTTTCACTTAAATTTATACCGTTATTTATTTCTTTTCCCCTCGCGGCGGAAAAACCGGACGTCAGTCAGCGTGTACATTAACGTTAAACTCGGAACGGTGAAAAGGGAAATGGTAAGTCACGGCGGGTTCTACCTAAAAGGTAATCTAATTTCTGGCGCGATGGACATCAACGAGCGAGCTTTCAACCTGGAGAAAATATGTACACTTTAAAAATTCATCGCGACACCCAGTTAGGTCACACGAACCAGAAGTGCTTGACATTTTGCACGCGCTGAGAATTAATTTCGCTTACCGATGCATAGTCCACTGTGCCCCGAAAAAATGTATTCGCGATTTCTAACTTTCGTTTGGGTACTTTTTCATCGTGTTGCAACTTCAATATTGAACGTAACTTAGTGGAAAAAAAATTATTCTTGATTTCGGTAAATTAACACATCTTGCGTGGGTGCTTTTCCGCCAAACTTTCATGGAATAGCGGGCGATTTTTTGCAATTCATGCGCTAAATTACTTGTGCACAAAATAGCTGGAGTCTTTGAACTTTAAGTTTTCTTTGAATAAAACTTCTAGTTTCTCTTTAGAAATCAATTTCTCTATTCATTTTAAGAAAATAAAAATAATTTCTCAGAAATCAAAAACTAAGAAAATCAAACACTTAAAAATGCTTTAACTAGTGATATCTTTCAAAGCACTTTCCTTTGTGCAAGTGTACATAGCAAAATTTATACGTATACGTATAATTTACGTCAACGCATAGCTGGAAGTTCCGGTGTCGAATACGCTTATCGTAGTATAACAGCACCAGCAAAGTGCAATTATAGGAATGCATTTTTGCAACGCACGTTGTAAGTTGAAATGTACGGACGTCGACCTTGTACTCATGTGTACCCGATCTTATTGTAGAAACATTACACAAGCCCACTAGTAACAATAATCCACCAATAATTCATAGAAAACGACTTTTGTCGTTACCCGCGCTCGACTACCAATGCGTACAGAACGACTTTAGTCGCTTCCCGCGCAAGATGTGTTAAGTGCAATGAATAGATCTGGAGGTATTTAAATATGGAATAATGGTACCATTTTGATTGCAACAGTTTAACGAGTTTGGCATTCTTGTTTAATTCTGCCATGGGGAAGTTTTATATCCCGCGCGAAACTTCTTTAAATTTTCTTTAACTTGATTGACCAAATTGAAGATTGAAATTGAAAATTAACTTAACCTGATTTAATATCATCATATTTCTGTAAGCAGATTGCTTCGATGCAATTTTTTCAGATCTCTTAACGCTAGATTTACGAATGTTGATACATCTATTTTTCTAAAGTGTGCCAATTTGACTTATAGAAGAAAGCTGCAGTTTTTTGCAAAGAAAATAGTTCCAAATTAATTTAAATGGAAGATTTATTTTTAAAAACTTAGGCATCCAATATATATATAGTAATCATATTTTGAATGAGCCAAATTGGCTCCGTAAATCTAGTGTTAATTTTGTGTTATCAAATCCATAATTTCTGAGGCACACTATTTAGATACGCTAAGTTGAAAAATAAACTACTAAGAAAACAATAACTATGTTTGGAAAAATCTTAAAATGAGAATAACTACGATGTAGCAATTAAAAAGTTATTAAAAATAATTTGTTTATTCAGCCACATTTCAACGATTATATATTTCCACTTAAGAGATTTCTAATAATAAAATCTACATTTAGCCTCAGAATTCCAATAATTTCAGAGCTTAATCACAGACTCGTCAATTATAATTGACTTTCTATCTTTTACATTGCAATCAGTCGAGTCGCTTCTTTTCGTATTAACAATTTCTCCCAACTGGGAGAAATACAAAGAAACAAAGGTTAATGGTCGGTCTGACGAGTGGCTTTGATTTATTTTCATTTTATATTAGATCTCAGGACTGTGCCGCAAAACGAAGCTTTATTACGTCCGCCATGGCCAAATGCCTCGTGCACGCCACGATGAAGCCGGCCGTATGATCTGTTGCCAGCAATTACCTTTTTTATGAACCGTGTGTGTGTGTGTTTGTGTGGTTGTGTTCGTACTCCTTTCTCGCCATTTCGCCGGTTTCTCACACTCGATTTTAGCGAAAAACTTTCCTGGTAAGTGAAGCACGACCGATGAAAAATTCTTGGTAATCGGGTTATGGGCAGCAAGCTTACCCAGTTATGAGAGTACAGAAACCATTTAGATAGAATAATTTCATTTTTACGAATTCTTTCATGGCAAAAAATTAACGTTGTACTCCTTATGTATTACTGCTTATAGGGAAAAATTGGGAAGGAGTTGTAAAAATGGAAAAGCCATTGAAAAATAAAGTAATTTGTGTATTTTATATTGTCTTTATGGGTGAAATGTTATGAAGGTCGATATACTTGAGTCTGCTAATTTTGCAGTCTAGTATTTCCGTGTATTTGAAGTTGAAACAAAAGTGGAGCAGGTGGAAAGTTAATTTCCAGCAGTTGTGGGGTACTAATTATTTTATCATCGTACAGTGTTATTTATTGACCCTAAGAGCCGGAAAAGATTTTTATTATTCTTAGAAGTTGCTATAATGAAACAGAATTAGGTTCTCTCCGCAATAATCGAATGATAGACTGTAATAAACGTTTCATTTTTGATAATATATTAATACTTCATTACAATTGCCATAATAAACAATGACTACATTTCTAAGTTTGACATTATTTCTATTATATTGTAGGATTTTCTATGGCAAGTCTATTATTTGCTGGATTAACATAAATACAGAAAAAGGAATAAAGAAAAATATGTATTATCTACACAGTGTTCCGAAGGCCTTTCGAAAAACAACAGACACTCACATTCATGCTTCTCGTAACATTCATACATCCTGTTACTTAAAATTCGGCAGAAATGAGAAGTTACTTTGTTCGAAAACGAAGTGAAGGGAAAGTGTCACTCGCACCGTCTATCTCCACGATATCACTCCTGAAAACCAGAGCTCGACGAATATCAATCAAATAGAAATCATTTTTTTTCATTCCCATGAAAATATAACGAGTGTGAGGCTTTTTCGGCCAGTCACGCATTAAAATCGAAAATGACGTCAGAACGAAAGATGTCTCTATCCATCGGGCGAATCGGAACAACTACTTGCCAAGTGACTTCTTTGTTCTGTTGAATTGTACAATATATTGACAAATATTCGTATCCTACAATATACACTATATTAATAGACACATAATAATATTGTTACGAAGCACCCAGTTGATTAAATGTTACTGGGAAAACGAGACATTGCAACTGCTTATAATAAATATTAGGTCATTAAGTATGAAACGTCCGATTTGAAACTAAAAGTTTGGTTTATTATATCTCGGGCAAAAAGTAACATAATCAAAATATATCATAATATTGTGATCTTCAGATCGGAATTTTTCAGACCATCGTACTGTACGTTCATTAGCCACATCCTTGCCAAATACTTCGTTAACATTTCGACTTGTCTGCGCTGCATTAGTTTCACGACGGAACTCATACTCGAAAATAACGCAAATTTGTTGTCCTATCCATGGCTTACAATATTTAACCTCCACACGACAATACGATAGATTATTAAAAACAAAATAGTGCGTCTGAAAACCAGATGGCGTACCATCTCAATGCAAAAACAAACAAAGGACGGATGATGTGAAATATCGGAGATATCCAGCATCAAACTAAATGCTTTAGGTAATCGGACACTTCATACTTAATGACCTAATAAAAGAGATCAGATTTTATGGTCGGTGGTCCTCGTTAACGGACATGTTTCTTTAAATCAACGTTCTCAGTTTTTCTATAAAATTGTGTTCTATTTAATTATGTCCGAAAGGATAATGTGTGAGCGGTCGACTCGTAACAATATAATGCAAAGAGGTGCGAATAAGAAAATGCAGAGCAAAAGGAAGCAAATATCCCTCTTCAATAACATCTTGTAAAATTCCATTCCTACAATCTCCCAAGGAGCGTTTTCTCTTCTTTGCTCTCCTCGCGCTATAATCGCCAACTTTTTGTCTCCAGCAATATCTGGCAGGTAATCGATAAAATCCAATATCCCACCTGGAGATTTACCGGAGGCAGGATCTCTTGCGAATCATGGATAGGTTTTCGCACCGCGGGAGCAAACGCAGTTTCCAAAGAGGTTGTTTTAAGAAGAAAGGGACGAAGGATAGATCATTCCGGTTTATGGGTTCCGTACATGTCCACCATGGGTCCGAGTCCGATATCGTTCGATGTATTGTATTGTCCTCGCTTATTTATTACCTTGAAAGCGATACAATTCCGTGGCTCCTTACTATCGAGACTGCGAGTCGCAGATACATATATTTCCTTGATTCAAATCCCCCTTGCACCCTCTCTATTTGTAATAGAACGGACGACATAATTCATTGCGTTACAATTCGTTGGAAGAAAAGTATTTACTTTGTAAATGCACTGTTACGATGACGAAGACAATTGCTTGCTGTTAGTAATCTTCGTTGTTGCTGCGAAATTAAACATTTTTTCATTTTCATGAATAACATATTCAGAATTGACATTTTTGGAAATTCAATCCAACTGTGATGGCTCGGGAATAGTCAATTTTTGCCGACTATAGCCAAAAATAATTTCACCTGTACAAGATTCACCCTGCTATGATGTTTCCAAGATGAGTTTCTTATTCTCATTCTACATTTGGGTGAACCGTTTGGTATAAGCAAGGCGGTCCGGTGACTTTATTCGTTGTTCTGAAATGTCATAGTTTCTATTTTCCAGGAACGGAACATTTTCAATCAAGATGTAGACATGCGCAAAATAATAGCGATAAAAACATTACTCTCTTAGATCGAACTAGTGGAATTTCACTGGTTCGCCAGTGGAAACTCACTTGTTTACCAATGACACTCACTGGTTCCGCCAGTGATCTCTGCGGCCATCGAAGTTCACTGAATTACCAGTGAATTTCACTCGTCAGCATATTCAAAAATTAAACACGGCGCATGGCGCCTTTTCACTGTTTTGTAATGCAGTAATAGTTTTTCTATTAAAATCGTATCTTTAAAAGTAGTTACATATTAATCAGTACTTTACTTTCTTAATAGAACCATTTAAATATTGAATATAGTAACAAATTCGTGAATATTGTGGTTTGAAAGTTGTAAGAAACTTCATTGAACTATAAACCGCGCCAGTCACCGGTGACCCACGTGGCATTCAACGTGTTAGTGTTCTGCGGAACATCGCTACATTTTCGATAACCAATAAAAAGAAGAAAGGTATTACTCAAATAATAGACTCTATTGCTATTGTTAAGGACTCGACTTTAAGATGCCGGGTTTATTATACGGACGACCAGACAACTATTTTTGAGCGTTAATTAGTTTCTAAAGGACATAGATATGTCCAAGGGTGCACATCTGCGGGCCTATTCATGCAAAACATCCTCGCCTTTGAGTTTGATTGTTTCCGTATTTTTGACTTAGGCTCAATAGTTACTGCCATGTAATAAATCGGTGAGGCGTATGCAAGGCTGTCCCAATTCATTGTTCAACCGGCCCCTTGGCCAGTGGGCCGTAGGAGCTGCGCTTCCGGGAAGTTCCGATCACCCCTTCAAGAACCGCTCAAAGGTTAAGGGGTGAGAGGCTTCGACCTAGAAGTCCTCCAGCGTTCCGCTACCCTAACACCCCCTTGAACGAAAACGTCACTGCATTGCACCAATACATCAAATTCTTCTGATTGGTTCCTACAAAAGAGTGGGGGAATGCAGTGACAAACCGCAGGGCATAGAAAGGACGTGCACTCTCTTTCCGATGATGCATTAACACCTCGACAATCAACAACTAGTTTTCACATTTGTAAATACATTGTTAAAGTTCAACTACAGTCTATTAAAATATTAAATCTACAATCAAGGACAAAAAAACAAAAGGCCAATTCTACTTATTGAAACCACGCCTGAACAGCTATCTTCAAATTCTAATTAATTAATGTTCAATATATCCTATTTTTCTGTTTCAGGTGAGTGCCAATCATACCAACAACATCGTCCCAACGACGTGTCCATTATCCGCAGGTTAGACAAAGAAAACTATAACTATTACTTGATACAAATTTAGTCCACTAAATTTCCAATATAAACAAACCCATCGCCTCGAACAGCTGCAAAAAGGAATGTTCTTTCCATCCGCAAGAAATTTCCCGCGTTGTAGGACCGTCGAAATTAATTGGAATACTCCCTGGCCAGGTTACTGTCGCAACTCCCGAATAAGTGGGTCGAAGACTCTATAGACTGAAATATCGATGGCACGAGTTTTAATAGACGAGAGGTAGTAGAAAAAGCCGAGCCAAAAAAGCGAGACCGCGAACAGATGGAACATTTATCGCTCGGAACGGAGATGATCTGGCCGTCGATTCTCCATCCACCATTCCCTTTTCTTTTGCCTTCTATCGTCGTCGTGGTCGTCGTAGATTCCCGTCGACGACGAGTCTTGTAATCAAAAAGTCATTACCCACGGTTACCTCCGACTCCGGCAACTTTCCGACTCCCGGGCCCGACCACAATTCCTCGGAGTTCCCGGCATTGGGGCGACGCGAAACGAGAGACAATGATACTACTTCGTATTAATTTCCCTCCTCGTGCTAGCCCCTTATCCTTTTTGCCGACGGACCTCACTCCGCGTCTCTTCTCACTCCACCCCCTCTCGTCTGCTCAGGAAACCCCATTGTTACCGCTTGTTTTCATCTTCCGTTTGCCTCACCAATTTTGTAGTATCCAGCCGCGTACATCCGCGCTCCATACGGAAAAGTAGACGCGCGAGGGAACCGCTTCGGATCTCCGATTATTGTGGAGTGTTTGAACGAGCATATGCAGTTGGATGTTAAGTTTTGTAAGTTGTTTTCGCATGCTGTTCGAGTGATGCGATGAAAAGTTTCATAAAAAATTACATTGTGGAATAACCTGGTAGTTTGGAGATTTGATATTATTTGATGATAGAGGGTTGAAGGTGTGTTATGACGATTCGAGTGGATGGTATTGTTTGTAGTTTATATTGAGAGATTTATTTGAATGTGGAACGTATACGGGAAATTGTTCTTCTCTTTTCAAAATATTCGACAGTTTATTTCATATCTGAGAGTCGTTGTATAGTATTACTTCAGAACTGGAAAATTTGTTTAACACCTAGATTTACGTTTGTCGAATCTGATATATTTAAATATGTTAAATAAGAGCTTTGAAAAAAGTTGGATTAAGAAGGTAAAATACTGTGAGTTAAGTAATTTTTGTATTACACGATAAGCGTGAAATATTTACTGTATACTGCTACTCTATAAATTGGAGAGATATTTTTATAAAAGTAGCACCCCGTCAATTTGGCAGCTGCCGTAAATCTAGTGTGAATTCAAAACTCTCTGTTGTCAATGATATTCTGAAAAAAAATCGGAATATTTCGTTACAAAAAGTTCCTCTCAGCTTTACGACAAATTCGTAATATATCATCGAAAGCCCGTACAGTCAGGTTTCAACTGCGTACAAACCGTCGAACTAAAATCGTTAAATCATTAACGTAGTTGGCAATCTGTATCGCTTTAATCCGCGCTTTAAAACCTCCGGAGTATACGTATACGTATGATGGTAACATCAGTGTTCAACCCTGTAGCAGGGTTCAGACTAGTAATAAAAGAGTGGCGACATCGCACCTCTACAGGACACTGTTTGGCGATACATTATTTAAATCAGCCCCACGCTTGTTTGCTGTCTCTGTGTGCAACATGTAAATACACTCGGTCCCGCGCTACCCCCATATACGCCGCAGCAGCCATCCCCTTCGACGGGGATGACCACCGAAAACAGGCATGGGCTGCACGATTCTATTTCTCCATGAGGATTCCGATGATGGCGGACGCGGTGGCGGCTGCCATTCCGTAAATTCGATTCTCGTGCAGTTCTATCGCGAATAAGCAGTCGTGCCGAAAATTCGAAAATGAAAAGCATGCCGAACGTCACGAACCACTGTAACGTTCGGCTTCGCCGATTGAAGTTGCGAGGATAAATTTTTGTTTTAGGTTGAAGTATTATTTTCTTGAGATTGGTACCCGAGTCGAAATATTGAACCTATTTTCATGGTATTTACTCCTTTTTGAACCTAATACGATATTTTTCAATACTAAAATTCCTAATTTAAACTTGTAACTCCTTCTCAGTAAAATGTAATATACTCCAATTTATATACAGGGTGTCCCATTTAAGTTGAGATTGTAAAAAATCTCGAAAACGGATGATTTAAGAAAAACCAAGCGATGCGTACCCCTTACCATTGCGGGTGGGGAGTCTAATGGCATTACTGATTTTTCAATGCGTGGGCGTCTTCAAGATAATTTCAAGATTATCTTGTTTTTTTGTGTCATAAACACCTATTTTTTATATCGAAATCATATTCTACATTAAAAAATGGATCACTTTTGTTTGAAACATTTTGTTGTAGATTTAATATTTCTTAATCTTCTATTTATTTCTATAATATTCTATAATATTTCTATAATATTTCTTAATCTTAAAATTTCTATTTCTTAATCTTATCTATTAATATCTTATAATATTAATAAAAAATAGGTGTTTATGACACAAAAAAACAAGATGATCTTGAAATGACCTTGAAGACGCCCAGGCATTGAAAAATCAGTAATGCCATTAGACTTCCCACCCGCAATAGTAAGGGGCACGCGTCGCTTGGTTTTTCTTAAATCACCCGTTTTCGAGATTTTTTACAATCTCAACTTAAATGGGACACCTTGTATAATATATTATTATATATTATAATAATACTCCTATTTAGCTATCACCAAAAGCTTTATCCCCTAAATGTTGAGTAGTAAAAGGTTCAAATGGGGCTCAATATTTCGACTCGGGACTGGATAGAATGTAAATCCTCAACGGGGGTTGAAATTGACGTCCTATTTTGCGCCTTAATTTTCTTACATTGAATTTAGACCTATTTTTTAACTTTTAATTCCTAAATGTTGAGTAGTAAACGGTTCAAATGGGGCTCAATATTTCGACTCGGGTAGTTATTGAGAATTTTTTTATCTTATTTTTTCATTTTCATATTTGTGTTTTTGTTTTTATCTGGCTTTTTGTGATCGAAATCGAAATTGACAAAGATATGATGACATGTTGCTCGATGTGATAAAATAGGTAAATGGATATTGGGCTGGTATAGAACGCTGCACTGTTCTCTATTCGTAGCACTTGTATAACACTAAAATGAGAGATCAATATTATCTCTAATTGAGTGGCGGCAATTCATGGTGTATTAATCTTCCACAGTGTAATTCATTACAAACATTACAATAATTAGATTGCTCAATTTATCTCGTTATCGAACGATTCTACTTCTAATTCTACAAATGTATATCCGACGATTAATTGTGCTAGTCTTTCGTTGAGTCGAGGAAATAATTTTATCAAAACCCACATACATTTGATTTTCCAGCCTCGCATTGCAGCTTATCGTTCTTTGAGATTTGCAATTAGTATACTTTATATATATATCAGTAAATAGTTCAAATATTGAAACTTTTTTCACATGAAAATTTCTCATTAATTATTTTTGATTTACTCAACAATCATCACTATAGACATAGTGACATTCTAATTAAAAATCCAACTACACCTACACTCAACCTACTATCTCCAATTGAACAAATTTTACACAACTCTTTCCCGTTACATAAACTTGCAATAAACTTTCAATGTTCTCAACAAAGTCGTACCAAATTATTGCAAAACTATTGTTTCTGAAGCTATAAAAAATTACAAACCAATACACCTCTAAATTTCTCAAGTTCAAAAATACCAGCAACATGAAACTCAAAATCATCAAAACCCAATCTACTGAAGCAACCCTCCGAATATCATCATTACCTACATCTCTCTTCAATTTAAAATTCAACCACCATCGCAACTCGCGCACACCTCGATCTCACGCATGCGTGGCAATTACTCCCGAAGAGAATACGAAATAAACGGCGGGATAAAAGGAAAATTGAAAAAGAAAGCGGCGTCCAACGAATCGTCGATATTGAAGTGAGCGCATCGTCGAGAACGTCTGGCGACTGTACGTGTGCAGATATTTGCACGATGAGAAGTACACACGGGGCGAACGTGAGAAAGAGGCTGATCCGTCCGCCCCCTTACCACGATTCTATCTTAATGTTTGCGGAAAGCAAATCCCCTGAAACCTTTGCGTCATCTTCCGTATCGGAAATCCATGGCGGCTGTCGCGGTATCCGCGCTGCGTGTTTATGCAAAGCGGTTTCACGGAATAGCTTACTCTCAGTCTGCGTTGAAGTAAAAGAAGAAAAACAAGAGAGACGCCGATGAAACGGAAGCGAAGGACAAGGGTAGAGAGGAGATGGCGAGAGGAAATGGTGAGGAGGGATGGAAAAGAGGGAAGAACCGAATGATATTAAGATACTGAGATATCGGCTCCATTAGCGGAATACCCCTGTGAGCTAGCGAGGTGCTATCGAAGATTCTTGGTGGCACGGTGAAGAATAATAATGTAGAATCGACGGGAGGATGTCAGGAATGATCGATCAAATTGCATCTGATACTATTTACACTGTATTTGGAATGACGTTAGGTGCAATCGTGGTGAATGTGATTTGTGTGAATAGTGTAACCTGTCGATGAGACATTTTTCTCTTGATTCGATCTATATGCTGTCTACTAACACTAAGCTTGATGTTATTGATGTGGGAATTTTATAAATCCCGCGTATTTAAAAAAAAAATCCGCCATGAGACAATCGACGGACGACAAGTCGATCGACGATGAAACGTGGACTGCACGAGGACGACACGAGGACGAAAGACTAGTTCAACGGTAGGCGAGTTCGACGATAGACGGTAGACGCATAGAGTAGACGAATAGACGACGCACAGTGTGTAATTTTAGGGTTCTAGCTGGACAAAACTATTTTTTGAAAGAAATCGCGACCTGTAGAGTAGACGATAGACGGTAGACGCATAGAGAGACTAGACGTGACTAGACGGATTTTATAGTATAGTTTATATAAATATAAATAATTTATTTTAGCCTCCCGGTCATAAAACGAACTTGGTTTACATTTGTCTTTCTATTTCCATTCACACTTACACTTTCATTCATATCTATTCTCTCATACCTCTTCCACACTCTTACTCTTATATTCCAATATCTTCGTCTCTTTGGTCTAATTTCTTATCATTTACTCTATTGCACTATTCTGTTCCTTTCTCCCTTCACTTCTTTCTCTACCTTTCTGCCCTCTTACCTTATTGCTTTTACTACCGACCTATCCCTCTCGCTCCCTTTCTTTTAGTATATAGTTTATATTTCGTATTATTTAGTGTGCGTGTGTTTTAGAGAGTAGAGCGTTCCTTATATTTTACATATTTTATAAGTTTCCACTTGTATATATTTTATTTTAAGTGTATTGTTATTTACCAATATCCTACATTGATGACGGTAACGTTTGTCACGTTATATATTTTGAATTGTTTGCTTGGGACGGAATTAATTACTTTGGTAATTAAACACAGTGCAGATTCTTCTATGGGATCGGGGAGGTACTCTCCTAAAAAGAACTGTGGGGAAGAGGAAGTGAGAAAAAAGTGTCGGCAGGGAGAAGTCGCTGATGCAGTAGTTCCGCGCCTACCCAGGAGATCTTGACGTTAACCCTCTATGGGTCGAATTTTCTGTGATATCTGGCCCATAGAGGGTTAAGCTACTCAGGCCCGGGGTACACTGCTTGGACGGATTACCGCTGGCTTCATTCTTTTTTACGATGCTACACTTCTTTCACAGATGAAAATTCATATACATATACCTTTTCTAGTGCTAACATTTGAAGTTTCTTGTGTTGTCATAATTTTTCTGAATATGAGAGTTATCCCTATATTGAAGAATTGCAGGCGATTTCAATGTCCTTTGACTCTAGATTATCTTGAACTGGGATTAGTGACAGAGTGATTGATTATTATGTAGTATTTTATTGGACGATACAAAATAAGACTCACTTATACATACATTATGGGACTTCTTTTACGCCAACGATACCACCGGACTACTGAGCCGTATCGTGGACACATAATGGGCCCCATGACTCTATCAACGAGGATACTTTTGGGTATCAAAAAAGAGGCTAGCAGAAGGAATGCGAATGGAACGACCTTACACGAAAATATATTGAACACATTTATTTTTACAAAACTTCCTTGAGGTGTAGTCCTCAAAAAAATAATAGTTTAAACTGTGTATTCTTTAATAGAAGATTTAACTGCATTGTTAATAAAAGATGGTCCGCGCGATAGATCCTTCTTGCCCCTGTACCATCCAACCGGCCATATTTCTCATACCTCACATTTTATTCGGCAACACAGGCCTCTTGAAACTACAGCAAACAAGGAAAACATTTCCCTCGCAGCTTACAATCATTACCAAACCACAGTCACTATTCCACCCTACATTCCACACACCATACATATCTAAGCTCGATTCAGAGCACCTCATCTCAAACTTTCCGTATCCACCATTTCACATTCTATTTTCCTTACCACACATCACGAAGTAGAAATATTTTAAGTATCTCGCCACAACAAAATCCCCTGCGAATGCTTCCCGTCAGTGCTAGCGTAAATAACAACCGATATAAAACACCACGTATATAATATCGAAGCAACATCGGTGCTCGCATAAGTCTCCTTTCAGGGTGCATCTGTCGAGGCTGCGTTTACACGTGCGGCATTTTATCGAGTCGTTCTCGTAGTCGGTATGGTCTACGCACCACCGGGGGTGGCTTCGACTTCAACGACACCAACGAAAGTGTCCTCGTCATTCGCGCACCGATACTTCTCGTGAAAGGGAAACACGGTAGAGAGTAATCCTCACACAGGTGCATCCGTGAAATTTCAATCTCGAAACGATGCTTTCAGCGCCCGGTTCTCCGCTGACGAGTTGACGGTTTTGAATTCGCAGTAGGCGTGCCGGTGCTGCTATTTCAAAACGACAAGCCCCACAACTGTGTGTCGGCTATTGAAAAAAAAAAAAATTGCGAAATGTTCATATATTAATATGAAGGAAATCATGATGGAATTCTTGCAACGTGAAATCGTACCGGTGGTACGCGCGGGAGATTATTTTAGATAATTGTGAAATAGAGCATAGTTAATTGAGACGCGGGATATT
Organism: Cerceris rybyensis; assembly: GCA_910591515.1. Lineage (NCBI taxonomy): Eukaryota > Metazoa > Arthropoda > Insecta > Hymenoptera > Crabronidae > Cerceris > Cerceris rybyensis. The sequence goes on from OU342789.1 coordinate 36,592,693, forward strand.
TCGTGTTTGAAGAATTAATATGCCTGTGGAATCGTGGGGTGTAATCAGATCCGCTCTTGAATTTAGGGAAAATTCTTCGGTAAGGCTCCCTGGAACATTTGCAGCAAGTTTGAGTTTACAAGGAGGGAAGACTTGTTTATGATTGAAAATTTCCATAACTGCATCGAAAGTTTGACTTCAACGAGGAAAGATTCAAGTTCGGAGTTTTAATATCGTTGAAAATTGTATTTATTGTATAAGTTTCTGTGATTAGAGAGAGAATTAAGTGACATCTATTCTTTTCAAAAGGACAAGTATAAAATAGAAATAATTTAATGTTCACTTGTTCCTTTCTGTATTTATCTTTATAAGAACTATCAATTGATCCCGGTTTGTAAACGTCTTTCTATTGTTTCGAGTTTCTGCTTCCTATAACCATAAAATATACGGAGTATTGCAAGTTAAGAACACTCGTATTGTAAAGAGATATGAAACAGAGATGTCGTTGAAAAACTAAAGAATTACGAACAAGAGAGAAGTTAAGGGCGAGGAGATTCCACTATCCCCATAAGAATCGCGCAGCTATGGGAGTGCAAATGCAGTTTTATGCTGTAAACTATCGGCTCTTCCTTCAAGGCGGACGCCAAATGGTCTGAGAAATTTAAAATGCCAATCAGCGGAGCGTTTCGTACATATATACATTTCGGGCGATCGTTGCCATAAAAAGCAATGGCCCGATGGTAACAGCATCTAGCTAGCTGAAGCCAAAACTGTTGGGAAGTCTGCCCATATACATATAGAAACTTCGTTTCAGCTTCTTTATCCCGTTTATCACGTGTCATCCTCCATCGCATATGCATCCCTGTTCGAACTTACATCTTGACAATCCTCATGGAATAGTGTGCTCTTTCATCCCTTAATTATCGATAGCTTCTAATAGATACTTAACGCTTCCTTTTACAATTCTTCAAACAATTGCGTTGAGGATATTGAAAGATAGAATTTTTTGATTGATGTGTGATAGAAGAATTACTTTTTTCTTGGTTTATTTGTTTAACCCTTTCGGTACGGTTGGTACACATAGGTACCATATAAGTTTAAAAATATCTGAACAGTTATCTTTATGTATAAAAGCAATGCGATATACCTTTATGCAAAAATTGTTTTAGGCTTTATCATACTGTATCATAAATTGTATATATCTTTTGAAGTGTACAATAAAACAAATTCATAATTTGCTGAATTGTATGGTTTTATAGGACTGTTGGTACAAATATGTACCAACAAAAAGTACGGATGGTACAATGGTTTACCAGTCTCCCCAGCTGTCCCCCTATTTTTTAAAATTATTTTATTTATGATTTTTATCTTAACATATACCACACATTAAAATTATTATACAAACTGTTTTTTTTAAACAATTTTTTGAATACTGTCCCGAAAGGGTTAAGGTATTTATTTCTTTATTTATTTTAGATATTTGGGGTTTTGTTGTAGTATAGTGTACGATATAGTGAGGTAGCTATCAAATCCATTGAATAATTCAATTTGTTAGCATTGTTACAACGTAGGTGCACCACATTGAAATCTCTTTTTTTTTGTTGTCTCATTACAAAATACATGAATAACAACTACTATTTTTATGATTTTTTATATGGACTATTTCAAATATCAGTGGAGGAATTGTGTTTTATATATCGTTGAATTCCACCATTATGGCTGGAATTCTATGAACTTAAAAGATAATACAGATTGATTTTACATTATCAGTTGTAAACTACAGCATAGATAAATTATTTATTTTTAAGTATCTACATAGACTTTAAATTTCAGTTTGATTTGCACCCGATTAAATGTAAGAATTCTGCGCATAGAAAAATACCATAAATAGCAAAGCTGCATTTATTAAGATCACAAATACAGAGGACAATTCATTGCCGCGCAATTTGCTCTCAACTGACAATGGGAACCGATGCGTTAACGGAATTACGAAACAGTTTCCTCGTTGCGATTGTAGCCGGAATCTCGAGTCATAATGGACAATACTGTCATTCACGTTAAGAGCGATGAGAGGAAAAGAGAAAGAGAGAGAGGAGAATGAAAAAAAAATTGAATCGAAACCAAACGCTCGATACGGCGGCGAGACAAGAGACCGAGCAAGAAATCAGAGAGGAGGTTTGCAATAAATTAGTACCACATTGCCATTTCGTATCGGTATTTATATTCAGCCCTACCATTTATTCAGCATGCAATGATAACATTGTCGTTTGTTCGGCTCTTTCCAACATTACAGGCCCGGCCCCTCGACAATGCGTACTTTAACATATCAGCGGCCCCTATCAGAGGGGAATTTGCCTCTTAACGGCAGAGACTTTCGCAAATTAATGAACGATAGCTTTCAGACCCCACCGTCTTCGACTTTCTTTTTCTCGTTTGTTCTTTATCTCCTTCTGTTTCCTTTGATTAAATTATTCATGGAGACCTTCCACCTTGACCCCTTCCGCCCCCGACTTCTGATCCACGCACTTTGCTCAATGACGCAGGGACGTCCGGTTAGTTGTTCTATTTTCTTAGAACTTTATGTCTGTAAATTGTAGCTCCATTGTTTCTGTAATTTCCGGTTTTAACTACGCTGATTAGTTAGTTGATATGCTGTTTTATTCTATAGGGTGTCGCATAATTACTGGTATTTTCGAAGGACGTAATTTTGAGAGGACAATCTGCATTAAAATTGTTTCAGTTGAGATTTCTGGGTATAGTAGAAATTAAAAGCATTATTCGACGAGATTTTGAACTAGAGAGGTTATACTTTTAAGCAGTAGGACAGCTATTCTCGGGATGTTTAAGGCTTAAGATAAGGTAGAGTAGAAATTCTTGACAGATGTTTCAAACTAGATTCACCAAGCCAGTCATAATAACTGTTACACACTTTTTTCCAAAAATTCTACGGGTTTATGAGAGAGCCGTAGAATAAATATTCTTCGTCCATCGTATAAAACATAAATTACCGAATCTATCATCTTTTCCATGCCTTAATTTTCCTTGCTTTATGGTACATATTTAACATATTTAAATATAATAGATTTCACGCTGGTGAATCTAGTGTTAAGTAGAATTAACCCCTTACCCTGCAATGATGTGTGACACTCGAACTGAATTAGAAATTTTAAAGTATTCGAAAAGCTATTAAATTGATCACGAGACAATAAAAATATTCCTATATATACATTGGTAGTATTATGTTAAGTTATACGTTATACCAGATATCAGTGGTAATTTTTTATTTCGCAAATTGATCCTGACTTATCGTGCATTTAGCCAGAAAAGAAATCGTAGGGCAAGGGGTTAATCAAGCAGTCATTAGAAGCCTATCTATTCAAAAATTAATTTCCGATTGAAAACACATCATTCCTTATTTCTTAACTACTTTTTTATACGGGAAAACTTGTTATTTATCAAATTTTACCCCCTCTAACAAACAATGGAAATACTGTCCAAACTGTTCTACTTACTATAAAAAATTAAATCCCCTACCTCCATAATCCGCATAGCTTCATTCGATGCATAACAATTTTCTTTTACATTTAACAACTTACCAGCATTAACACTAACACCACAAGCCTTCAATCTATTCCATTTAAATATATCGAATACGTATCTTGTTTATAAAATACAAATGAAATACTTATTTCATGTCTCCTCCGTGAATTTACAAAATTTCTATAAAAAAATTAGGAACCAGTAATTTTGACTCAGTCCTCCGTAGAGTTAGTGTTCAGAAATTAATATCCCCTCCATAAATTTACAGAATTTCTATAAAAAAATTAGGGACCAGTAATTTTGACTCATTGCTTCGTAGAGTTAGTGTTCAGAAATTAATATCCCCTCCATAAATTTACAGAATTTCTATAAAACAATTAAGGACCAGTAATTTTGACTCCTACCTTCGTAGTGTTAGTGTGAAGAAATTTATCACTTACAACGAACCAACGTTACGTAACGCACCCAACATCGCTCTTCATTTTCATGCATCAGCTACAATTTCCCATAGCAGCATCCTTAACAAACTCTCAATAAGGCCGAAACCCTCCAACGATCGAAGAGAATGGTTTCCCGCCATTCTTTGTGTAACCAGAGATTTCGAACGAGGTGTAACATCCTCGATAGAAGTAGCAAGACGAGGATCGGTTATCTAAGTTTCAATCTCGATCCTTCGCAAATACACTCTGAGACGAGCGGTTGTAACATCAGGATCCGTAAAGAGAGGCTCGTCACGTCGTTGACGTTTCAAGTATATCTATCTTCGAAAGGAAGCCAGTGTTTGTAGGGAGCTTTCTTTTCCAAACGTGACTGGCTTATAATCGAAAACAGCGCACGGTCTCAAAGTGCTTCACGACAAACGGCGTGACCGGATGTCCCAACGGGGGTGAAAACGATCGAGTTTATTATTCCACTGACCCTGCCGGTATCGGTGCTCCCTTTCCACTTTCGAGAATTACCAGAGCGCAAAAACACTTGAAACCGTGTGTCCTTATCCTTGAAGGAGGGGTTCACCGAGTAGTTCCAGCTTGGAAATCGTATCCTTCTCTTGTAACTCACGCGAATAATATCGTGTTTCAGTGGATTTCGTGCGATGGACTCCTCGTACGTTTCTCTTGGCGTGCGCTCTTTAAATGCCGGGGTTCTTTGGATTGTACAATGTCGGGGAATTTGTCTTTCATTTGCGACGGGATAATTAGCGGTTGCATGCGGTATTGAATTCTGAAAGATTCGCTGATTTTAGGGGGAATATTTAGTGGACTTTTTTTTTATTGTATGTTCATTTTCTTGTTGTACGTATGTTGAATATTTGATTGGTCCAAAGGGAATTGAGTTTCCGCTTGTTGTTGAACATTATTTTGATTGAGTCATTTGCTATGACTTTATTGTTAAAAGTATCAATTGTAAAGTGCTGTTGGGTAACATTTCCATCCCAATGAATCCTATGCAAAAAATATGATCATTGGAATGTTGATGGTTTGCAGAGTTTTGAAGGTTGACGATGTGCATTAATAGAGTACCTTGGAAACTTTCTGCTGCTAATTACGAGCAAAGGTTGTAAAAGAAATGAAATTACAAATGAAACCGAATAATTCATACTGCTAAAATAGATTTTTTGTTATTCAATGTTGAGTTACATGGACCTACAATACGTCTTTCAACATTAATTACCTTTCATTAAAATTATACTATTGTACCCTTCAATACGTATAATTAACGCTGACATAAAAAATTATTGAATAACTAACAAGTGGCATAAAATTAACTTTAAATAACTGACTGTAAACTAAATCTAACACCTTCTAAAAACGTCAAATTTGTTGCAATTAAACACGTTGATAAGTACTAAATATGGTTATTAACACTAGAACTACCGGCGTCAAATCCAACATATTTTAATAAATTAAGTAAGTACTTTGAAAATGGGGAATCATGCGGCGGAAAATTTGATCGATTGGGTCATTTATGGTTATTGATATAGATGTAGAATATTTATTCTATGACTCTTATATAAACTTGGAGAATTTTTTGAAAAAATTGTGTACCAATCATTTTGACTGGTTTGGTAGTTCTAGTGTTAATATTTACAATAATTACAAATACATCTCTGATAATAATTAAATTTGCAAAGATCAAACAACTTCTCTCAATTTTTCTCCTTTCTAGATCAGTCGATAACTTATATATACCCGAAGAACGATACATCGTAATTGCAAAAAAATTGCATATCGTGTCATTGACTCCCAGTGTGCTTATCTTTCAAGTGTTTCTCGTAACGTTACAAATTTCTAGTACACTGCATACAGAAAGTACATTAAGCCGAATCGTAGAAAACACGTATGGAGAGTAGCATATAGGTCAACGGTGAATCACGATTAAAAAGAAACCACGGCAATACATCATGATAATTATCGTGACCGAGTAGATCTTGCCGTCGTGCTTATCCGCACTTTCTCCCGCTCGATCCGATGTGCACACATAATGAAAGAAAAATCTCATTAGCATATCGTGAGCGAAACAAACTCGAGCGTTCCTAATCATTGAGCAATTACACTCTTGCCCCGAACGACGTTGATAAATGTTAATGAGGGCAGCATATAAATTTCCCCAATTCCCAATGAAAAGTTTAAATGGGAAAGAAAGTGGCAAGTAATTAAACGTCGTGATTGGCACTCAGTGCTATGCAAACGAAGATTCTTTTAATTAAACCTGCCTTGTATTTTTCTCTGATCTCTCGAACTATCGACAGTTGTATCTTTTTGTTTCTACGATGTTTCGGATCTATCATATACTTTTATACGGTTTATACGATGTTTGCGTAACTTATTTATTGCATTGATTGGGAAAATTAATTGTTCACAGAATGGACAAGTGTTTTTAGCGAAAGAAACATATGTAATTTCATTTTATATATTCTTAACCCATTAAGGCCCAAAGTTGCGTTAACGCAACATTTCACTTCTAATTTTTTTCGAGGAATCAAATTAATTTAATTTATATCTTAACCTATATCATAGTAAAATAACATACCAAAGGTTTAATTTATGCACTATGAGATACCGCGTAACCCCAAAGTTGCGTTAATGCAACATTATGTAACCCAAAGACTAGTTATAAATTTCTTTCTTCATTTCAATGCTTGGTCCTTGATGGGTTAAAGTACTACAACCACGGATGATATTGGTAAATATTGTTCTTATAAATATAAAAAGAAGTGTAAAAAATTTAAAGAAAAATGGCAATAAAATACAATATTTTCTCTGAAGCCACATAGAATAGCTTTGAAACCATCTGCAGTTTCCCTGTTATGGCTGCATTGAAATGAATTTACATGTAAATAGTATCACATATACAAATTTATCGAAGTTTCCTGTAGATTGTAAACAAGTTATCACTATCTATTGAAAATATCAAGAATCTAAAATATTACATACTTTCTCTTCCTCGCTTCCTTTTTTGACCCACGAACAATATAAAAAGCGAAAGCCTCCAAGCATCAAACATAATATTACTATACGAAAAATTTTCATTCTCACCATAAATTCCACGTGAATTTAATAATTAAAAGCAATATCAATAGTTCAACAACTGTACCACAACCAAGGAAAATTTTCATCCCCCGAAACGAGCGCTCGAAACTTTTGATACGCTGTGTACATACATCGTCAAGTAAGCAAGCGTCGGTATAATGAGCCGGCACACGTACAAATGATCTCCGACTATCGTGGCGTTTTATTAAACGAGTCGTTTTTTGCCTTCGTAAAAAATATTTACAGAGCAACAGTATTTTAACACGTAGACTCACCGCTGCCGGATACAATAGCACCGGTGTACACGTAAAGCATGAATGACAAAGAGAAAAAAAAACGAGCAAAAGGTAAAAAAAAATTGTGAAAAGAGCACACGGTTGCGAATGGTGCAGAGAGGGATGAAATCGATCGCAGAAGCGGATTAAGCACCCAGCGTGGCATCGTAAAAATGTACTTCTCCACTTTATACATACTTCAGTCTCGCACGCGGCATCTCTCACGCACTCACTGTCCTTACGCCGCTTTCGGTAATGCAACCATAAATAACAAAACAGCCTGAGCAACCCCCGGAGTTCACTCGGAAGCGTTACACCCTGTACCACCTTTTCAGGCTGCCGTGCATCTCAGCAAGGGGTGCCCTTTTCTTCGCAAATGTTTTCCTCCATGGCAGCGTCTACGCGAAGCAATCAGATTATCCGTCAGCACCCGCATGACGGATGCATCGATTTACCTACGCGTACGATACTCATGGCTTTTCCCATCGACTCGTAATGCTTTTTCCTACGGGATTCCTTCGGTTTGGGTTGTTACAGGGACGTTTCGTTGAGAGCCTCTTGAGCTTTTGCCGGTGGGTTTGTTTTCTTCTTTTGGATTCTCAATAATTTAGGAATTTGTCCTACGACATTAGGTGTATTGTTATATCAGAGTGTGGGATGTTAATTTATTAAAGTCCTGTATCATATTGTAACAGATTGACAGAAGTATTATATTCATACAATGTCACAATATGATTACACCTGGAACAAAAATTACTACTGTATATTTTGTGAGTTTTTACATAGAATTTTTAACACTAGAACGACCAAGCAAGTCCAAATGACTTGCTCACATTTTTTTCCAAACACTCCCTAAGTTTATAGGATAGTCCTAGGCTAGAAATTCTAAGTTGATCTTCTAAAACAGAGATTACAAAATCGATCATATTTTCCACCCCTTGATTCCTCTTTTTTCTAAGGTTCTTATTTGATATATTTAAATATAAAAAATTTAATGTCGGTCGTTCTAGTGTTAAGGTAGAATCACCTTATGTTAATCAGTTGATCGTTTTTTGAAAATTTTAAAAATATAATCTTGGAGTTGATGAGATAAAACATGTAGATGTATTGCCAGAAGAATAAATCTATAGCATTTAGAGTTTACCGATTGTGCTACGTCTGTTGGATGCTTTCTATGTGATCCATTGTGTGTCTATACACACAAGTTCAAGTCTTGGACTATATTGTTTACATGGTTGGCAAGTTTCCTTTGCATTTGAAATACAAATGTATTGTTTTTTCAATATTTGATCGAATTTTTAAGGCGTTGTGATGTTCGTTATTTTGTACGTGCCAAGATCTATTTATTATTATTCTAAATGCTTTGATTGATGAGGATTTCGCGAGGAAATTAATTTAGAAAAAAATATATATATATTGTAAGCATTATGAATATCTTGTGCGAGGATTATACTTTTAGGTGGATTTCAAAGTGTGCTTTTTGGTAGAAAGAATATGAAATGTTTGGATTATGAATGTGAAGTTGCCGAACGGTATGTAGGTCAGGTTTTGCATTTAATTTGAACTTTTATTAAATACAACAATGTCTGCAATTAAAAATAACAATTTATAGGAGAATGTTCTACATGAGATCTCTCTATGAGGTTTTAATCCGTTCCTCTGACCTGGTTATTGTTTTTCTCATAGAAACATTTTTGTTCTTTCTTCTTTTCTATTCTACTTGCACCTTTCTAAACGTGCCACTATGCAGATAATTCGAATTTTATAAAAAATATCCAATTGTTTCCGTTGATATCCGTGAATCTGTGCTTTTATTTCCGTCCACAGATTCGCATCAATTTAAATCACTGAAGTTTCTCATGTAAAAAATATCTACAGACCCTGTTTCTAATATTTGTCATTTCCAAACATGCCTTTGTGAACAATTTCTGTATATTTCGAATCGTATCTTTTTTTTATTTGTAGAAATTATTGATACTCGAAATAATTTTAAGGACGGCAGAATGTTTCTTTTGAAACAAAAAAGAAGAGGTAAAAAAGAAGCACAGCCGTTTTTAATTACTAATAATTTTCAAATATATCATTTTCATTTTGCGCGTTATTTCAATTGAAATAACTGGAACATAATTATATTATACATCTACAAATGAAAAACACATTCAATCGAAACGTGAATTCAACAGTTGGAAAAATTAATCGGCTTGTAAATCCTTTCATGAACATTTTATCGTACATGGAATCCAATGTAACGCACATACACGTTGCCGTTAACCATCAATGGAGAAGAACGTATTCATTTCGCCATTTCTATTGTTAACAGATAATTCCATACGAATACTGCATAATAATATTCGTAAAAAAAAATTCATTAATATGTTTTGTTATTCAAGAGATAATTAAATTGTAGCTGAAAATATAATGGAATTAAATTATCAATTTCTTTATAGGAATGTTCTTTCATTATTTTAATTGTGAAGTTACAAAATATTTTTCCTTGTAATTCAGCATAATTGCGAAGCCTTACATTTTTCAAATGCAGTATTTTTTTATTTCTGTGCAAACAGAAAATACAGGTCTGCAATTACACTGAGAATTTTCACAATGTATGACGTTGTTGACCTACAACAGAATCGAGATAAAAATCACATTCCTTTTTAAAGTTACGTTTCTTGAAGAAAGAGAAAAGGAACAAAAATAATAGATTAAAAACATTTAAAAATGTTTAATAATATCAGGAAATTCGACATCCTTTATAGGTCAAATGCTGACCTCAAAGAACTGCAGCAAACAAATATCTCTTGCTATTTATTTGTATTACAAAGCGAATGAAACGTGATTCTAGCTCATGTAAATTAATACGAATATTATAACATTATTTCAACGGTGGCTCTAGTTGAAGGATTAAATAACATTGTTACAAATTATTGACTCTCCTTTATGCCGCTTTGTAACATGTATATAAACCCTTTCCAACCGTCGCAAATAACATAATATTACAGAAAGAAATGAACATACAAATAAACATTCATACTCTAAATTCGTCACTATTATAACACATTCGAATATAATTCTCTATGATATAAAAAAATTTCTTCTTTCTGTAAACGTGAAGATTTCAATCCATGAAGAGTTTAAGTACACTTCACAATCTTCAAACTAATTACTCAAGCAATCTATTACCAAACTCTTCAACATTCATTCACCAATTACAAAAAAAAAAAAATTAAGAAACGTACATTTCTCGCAGTAATGTATATCTATCAAGCGGAGATACTCAATTTGAAAAACAAATGGTCATAACGCCACTCGAGTGCTATTCCAAAAGACACATCAACTTCAGCGTCCTCAGATTTGTCAATACCGATAATTTTGACGCGAAAGACCACCCGTGCGACTTCAACGGAAATACCATCATCTCTGAGGATTTCCAACTGTAGAAACGGACGTCTACAGAAATATCGGCTTCTGTATATTGCGAGTGCAACTATTTTCGGATGCCAAAACGTACGCGTTCCCGTTCGCGCGCGCACGGCGTCACCAACGGCAAAGAAAAGGATGAAGACGACGATGGACGGTGAAAATCGGCCACCCAACTGGCTTCTTGTAATGACCTCAATGACTGAATATGCGGACGACGAATAAAAGCACAAAAATAGGAATCCTTTGAACGGAGAGCAACTCGCCGATCTTTGAAATGAGAACGTGGATTTCGCGACGCTTTGGGAAGTGTGGAGTAACAAAACAGACAGATTGGTCTTGATACATTTAAACGGAAATATTGCCGCGAAGAGTCGAGAATGTCATGGGTGTTGATGTGTTGTTGAGTCTTCGGGTGATGGGAATATTTTGGGACTATTGTGGCATGCGAAATGGTGAGCCTTGACTCCGTTTAGGAAATTGCGGGTGAAATCTTTGCTTGATGTGTTTTGATATGAAATCTTGATTTCCGGAGATTTTTTAATGTGGGAGGAAAAGAGGGTGTTATTTGGAATTAGAGCTGTGAAGTCGAAACTTGAATTTTAAAGTGTTGAGAGTTATACGTTGAATGTTGGAGTTTTTTAGTTGTTTTTTTTTTGTATGTTTTGACAGCCACATATAAAAGAAAAATAGCATAGTATTGTTAAATGTGAAATTATTTTCGTTTTGAAAATTTTTACTTTATAACGAAGTGTGTTTATGTCAAGAAATTTCACTTCGAAGAACAGTAAATTAATAACCGTTTTAAATGAATCTTTTAACACAACTAGTGAAACTCTTAGAATAACCAATTCTGAATATTTTACAATTCATCTAATTTGAAGCTCTTTTTCACTGAGATTTAACCGGGTCAGTCGATTAACTTTCCCTCCGTCTTTTATTCTTTTTCTTGAAATTCACCTGTTTAATATTTCCAGCTATCTTATTAAATACTTACAACCCCAGAAATTGAAACTATCAATTATCAACCCCTTGCTCTGCGATCTCTTTTATGATTTCTTCCACAGTAATTCAAAATTAAATTGACAAAACAAAAATTCATCACTGATTCTTAATATATAGTACAATTTAACATAATATTATTCCATTTATATATCTTCAATTTGGAAAATTTTGCAAAACTGCCCTATCCAATTTACAGTATCACGAATATCACTCGTTATTCTACGAGTAAATTCAACCCCTAATTTAAATTAAAGTATTACAATTCCTTTTTAACGACATTCAACTTCAACACTTCAGAAAAGTTAATAAATTAATTCGGTCCACTGATATTCCACCCAATTGTGTATTTCATGATTCTAATACAGCATAGAATGACATCTTATTAAATACTTACAACCCCAAAAATTGATACTATCAACCTTCAACCCCTTGCTCTACGATTTCTTTTATGATTTCTTCCACAGTCATTCAAAATTAAATTGACAAAACAAAAATTCATCACTGATTCTTAATATATAGTACAATTTAACATAATATTATTCCATTTATATATCTTCAATTTGGAAAATTTTGCAAAACTGCCCTATCCAATTTACAGTATCACGAATATCACTCGTTATTCTACGAGTAAATTCAACCCCTAATTTAAATTAAAGTATTACAATTCCTTTTTAACGACATTCAACTTCAACACTTCAGAAAAGTTAATAAATTAATTCGGTCCACTGATATTCCACCCAATTGTGTATTTCATGATTCTAATACAGCATAGAATGACATCTTATTAAATACTTACAACCCCAAAAATTGATACTATCAACCTTCAACCCCTTGCTCTACGATTTCTTTTATGATTTCTTCCACAGTCATTCAAAATTAAATTGACAAAACAAAAATTCATCACTGATTCTTAATATATAGTACAATTTAACATAATATTATTCCATTTATATATCTTCAATTTGGAAAATTTTGCAAAACTGCCCTATCCAATTTACAGTATCACGAATATCACTCGTTATTCTACGAGTAAATTCAACCCCTAATTTAAATTAAAGTATTACAATTCCTTTTTAACGACATTCAACTTCAACACTTCAGAAAAGTTAATAAATTAATTCGGTCCACTGATATTCCACCCAATTGTGTATTTCATGATTCTAATACAGCATAGAATGACATCTTATTAAATACTTACAACCCCAAAAATTGATACTATCAACCTTCAACCCCTTGCTCTACGATTTCTTTTATGATTTCTTCCACAGTCATTCAAAATTAAATTGACAAAACAAAAATTCATCACTGATTCTTAATATATAGTACAATTTAACATAATATTATTCCATTTATATATCTTCAATTTGGAAAATTTTGCAAAACTGCCCTATCCAATTTACAGTATCACGAATATCACTCGTTATTCTACGAGTAAATTCAACCCCTAATTTAAATTAAAGTATTACAATTCCTTTTTAACGACATTCAACTTCAACACTTCAGAAAAGTTAATAAATTAATTCGGTCCACTGATATTCCACCCAATTGTGTATTTCATGATTCTAATACAGCATAGAATGACATCTTATTAAATACTTACAACCCCAAAAATTGATACTATCAACCTTCAACCCCTTGCTCTACGATTTCTTTTATGATTTCTTCCACAGTCATTCAAAATTAAATTGACAAAACAAAAATTCATCACTGATTCTTAATATATAGTACAATTTAACATAATATTATTCCATTTATATATCTTCAATTTGGAAAATTTTGCAAAAATATCCTATCCAATTTTCAGCATCACGAATATCAATCGTTATTCTACGAATAAATTCAACCCCTAATTTAGCACTTTACCGACCGGTACTTTTTAACATCCTACCCACTTCTGACCAGTCACTTACAATTAGTCACAAATACTTCTCTGATACCGATATCTCTACGAAAATTATAAATTCTCGTCACTGAGTTCTGGGTACAGTAAACCGCAATGATAAATAACAATTTATCAATTGCCGTGGCAACCGATTAACATGTTAAAAGTCCAAACGCGTTGGACCCGAAAAGCCTATTAACACTAGAACGACCAAGCAAGTCAAAATGACTTGTTCACATTTTTGTTAAAAAATTCCCCAAGTTTACAGGAGAGTCCTAGGCTAGAAATTCTAAGTTTCTCTTGTAAAACACATTACCAAACCGATCATATTTTCCACCCCTTGATTCCTCTTCTTCCAAAGTTCTTATTAAATATATTTAAATGTAATAAATTTAATGTCGCCCGATCTAGTGTTAATAGGTTACCGGTCGCTAAAGTGTTAAATTCACATATTACAATTCCTTCCTAAAAACATTCAACTACAATACTTCAGAAGAGTTAATAAATTAATTCGGTCCACTGAAATTCTATCCAATTGTGTATTGCACGATTCAAATGCAGTATAGAATGACATTTTATAATTTATTTACAATGATACAAAGCTCGTAATTAAGTCAGCGTACTGAGTGTCGTCGAAGGTGGTTAATACAGTTGATTGCTTGCGCCTCGAGGATAGAAGCCGCGAGAACAGATACCAGAGAACCGTTGCGTACTCTCTAGCACCGTAGACATTACAGACTCAGCGACGCCTAATTTAATCGCTAAGTAATTGCATAATATCCAATTTGTAATGTAGGCTGTGCACCACTATGTTCCACGCCAAGCCACTTCAGTGCGCGCCTAAGCATTTGCAAGCTCTGCAAGCTTCAATAATTAGAGATGCGTACCACGCACTCTTGACTCGCGAAACGTGAAATTCACGCAAGCAGAGGAAACGAAAACTGCGAGAATAATTCTTACGGTTTGTTTACCTGTAACCGGATCCTCATCGTGCAGACTTGCATGGGAAAAGAATTTCATATTTTTTTTCACCGGCGTGTAATGTATCCCTCTTTTACTTATCAACTTTCTGGAACGTTGAGCCAGTAGACTAACAAAGCTGGTCGTTTTTTAAAGTAATTTAAATACTTTCCTATAATATGACAAGGTCTTTTTCCGCGTTAAATAGAGGTAGAAAATTAATTTGTAATTGGTGGAACAGAGAGTTGATTCCTTTAATTCTTCCTTTGTTACTGTATTAAAAACAAAAGTCTGTGAAACGAAGGAACTAAATTGGCATATGATCTACTAGATTTTAAATTTCGAATCTTCTTCTTTAGAGCAAACGACAAAATTCGTTGCATCGTAAAAATGTGTAAAAACATTGGATAATTATTTTGAGAGTAGGAAAACTTTAGAATCTGAAATTCTTCCTTCGTTGTTCTATTTGAGAAAAAGTCTGTAAAACGAAGTTATCGAAGTCACCAAAGTTCAGTTCATTTTTACGCTAAAAATTTTTGTATTTAATTAGAGCGACAAATTTCTTTACAACGCTAAAATTTGTAAGTGCATACGGTAATTATTTCAGGAGAAAGGGAACGTCGCAACCTTTAATTTGAGTTTTCACCGCGCGCGATGAAACTGCGGGAATCGTAAAATCCCGCTGACACGTAGATCGCTGCATCGTGCGACACCGTCATAACGGCTTGACCCAATTAAAGAAATTGCTATTGTAATTAAGTGTGCAAAGCATTTCGTGCATTAATGAAAGTTGACGTGACACGCGATGAGTTCCGCATTGACAGTCGTGCAACTAGAATGAAAAATGCGGACGGAAATGAGATGCGAGCATCGCATAGAAACGTTCCCCTGTAATATCTTCGTAGTTTTTAACGAACCGTAGTTCTAGAATTCGTAGAAACGAAAGCGAAACGAAAATTTCACTATAGGAAGCTGACTTTCTGTCGCAGGGACTTCATAATGAACTGGGATGCTCCTAATGCTTCTTTGTCAGATTTTAAACATTGACTGCACTCTCATTCATTTTTTCGTTCATTTTTTGAAAGAGTAAAATGCGGGATTAAAGAAAAAAATATTTTGTTCTATGCTATTTCTTCCACTTTTTTCTTTTCTTCCTTCCGTGTTCCACGTGTTTCTTTTGAACTGCAATTTCGATGCTACACCGTTTCTCCATGAATTTCTACGGTCGTTTATTTTTCACTAATTACCCGAGTCGAAAATTTCAGCCCAAAATCCTCCTAAATTACCAAATAACTTAGGATATTTAGGCTGAATATGGAAAAATATGTTACATATAAAAGAATGCAAATTTTAATTCCACAACCGCCCTACACTTGTTACTTTTTGCCACTTTTACCTAGTTTAGGGGCAATTTAGGCTTCATACAGCCCAAAATAATCCTCAACATTCTATAATGAGGAGCTTTAGAATTGGATTGGAATTGGAGTGGAATGATCGAGGTCCAAAAAAATTCTCGATATACTAAAAATTAATTTGGTTTAGGAGGTTTAGAATTTATATGGAATAAAATGATAATTTAATTCCAACTTGCTCCTGAAAGCCCTATTTTTAGAATATGAGTCGACAGACTTGGAACTTCTGAAATATTTTTAGGGGATGTCAGATTAAATTGGAATAAAAATGTTACCTGATCAGTCCATATAACTCCTAAAAATCATATTTACAGGACTTTGAGGCGCGTAGACACACTAGTTGAGGATTTTGAGGTTCAAAATGGTATACATAATTAAGCGGCAAATGAGAGTTCAAAAGAATCTAGGATTCGAAGTTTCTTTTTAGGCTGGACTTTTCGACTCGGGTATTTTCTGCGATACGCATTAATGGTCATGGATTTCTAACATTAATTTCTTATCAGAGCTTTTTCGGATACTGCATTTTTTACTTGGACGATAACAACGAAGATCACAAGCTTATTTCGTAATGATTTCAAATACAGATGTTCGTATTGAAGAAAAAATTGCAAGTTTGGGTGAAAACATTCGACTTTGTTTTCTTCGTCTGTTGATTGTTCGAGAATAATTCCGTTTTGTGGAGTGACACCATTTTTATTAAAGTAGCGTTGGAAGTTATTTTTTAGCTACTAGTTTATAATATGTGTGCGTAGTCGTGCATTGCGAATTTCTATTTTCGCAAGTGACTGCTGGCCAATATTCTTCAATGCGGAAGGAATAAATTGAAAAAGAGCAGCTGATTCGTCTCCGTTTCGTGCTACCATCTAGTGTCAGCTCTGACAAGTGCCAGGTAGTTACTTGAATTTATGAATGTTTCATAATTCCGTTCTATTTTTTTATTTAACTTATTTTTGGAGTCTTACATGAAACGTGTGGATTCTTTACTGTACGGGGATATTATGCTAGACGATTTTTGTTGCGATGACGATGTCGACCATTATTGTTTTATTAATATTTAATGTGCGGTCTAATTACCACGTTTATCGCATAGTGCAGGCGTTTTTGTTTGTTAAAGAGTTCAAAGAGTGTTTCTTAAAGGATGACAATTTTTAATGAAATAAATTTCCACTCCTAAATACATTATAGAAGTAGCTTTTAATAGTTCATTAATGAGTGGTATTTTTGAACACAACTACCGCTACATAAGGTTTTCATCGTGACCCGAAGATAAAGTGTCACGAAGAAAATTGAATACTAAAATTAAAATGCTAAACTGATGGACCTAAAAGAAAATTAATGCACAAAAAACAAACATCATATTTTATCATTTCAATACATAAAACATTAAAGCTTCATATGCAAAGATACTGTACTTCATACCATTCACAACTAATGATTTCATTTTTTCTTCTACCAAAAGTAACATCATTAATTGCTCCAACTACAAAAGATACATCAGGAATATCTATAAAACAAAACTCAACAGGCACCTACCCAAATAAAATCCGTTTACAGAAAATCCCCCAAACCTCCATAAACGCTTAACTACATCTCACCACCTTTCTAAAACATCCTCCATCCAAATGACCTACAAAATCCTCAGCAACTAGACAAAATTTTCAAATTACAAATTGTCATCGAAACGCGACACCTACAACCGCATTGCTGTAGATCAATCCCCAGATAAAGATTCCACCCCCAGAAATTTCCCCGCGAAAGACATCCAACGCGTATTACACTTCTTTTCCACGTTCGCAGCTTGTTTGCACACGTCTCAACCGCGCGAAGAGTTATAAGAATATTTGTCAATGGTCGTCGTACCAAAAAACGTGCCAGTCTTCTCTCCTCCTGTTGTGCGCTTGTTGTTACACGACCATGCGAAGGTGGGAAGATGGTTGCGTAGAAACGCGTGTTCTTTTTTTTAAAAAAAAAAGAAAGAAAAAGAGAGCCGAAGAAGTGCCCGAGGGGAACAGCGACATAGCCGGAAAGTCTGTTTGCTTAGGATGCGTCCCAAAAACTGGGCGTTAAAAGCCGCGCGACTCTTCGAAACACTCGGAGCATACGAGCTTTACGTTACGACTTACTTCGAGCATGGGAAACGTCGGGATAATGCATCGTGACCGTCGCACGAGTCAATATTTTCATTATTTCACGAGTGCCGCCTGTTTCAGGATGTCGCAACTAACGGGGAAACACGCGACAGGAAAACTTGGCGATTCTTTTGGCCGCCCTTTATTGCGGCTCTTCGGGGAACGGGGATTTTGCCCCTTTTTTTTTACCCGGGGCTCTCGTAGATATTTTTCGGAAAATATTGTTCTACATGGAAGACTGGCAGTATGCTGAAGATGGGAAAACAGGAAAATTTAAATTTCTGGATGTTAGGGATGGGATTTAAGGGTGTCTTTCGTGGTAGGTGGGTTTAATTGTATGTTTTTTGGAGTGATGAACATTTTGTGACGTTTTTTTAACTGGGACATTGAATTTTGAATAGATGCATTAATTTTTATATTTTGAATTTGTTATTTTATTTTTTTAGTATTTTTTTGGTAGCGTGTGGAGTAAGATTCTGTGCGAGAATTTTGATTTCTTTGTTTGTTTGGCTCAGTGTGTTAATTATTAACAAGATTTATTAACTGTACGTCTTTATTTATGAAATATTTTTAAAAATATATCAAACGTGAATATTCTAAAGATATCTGTCATATAATAACTTTCAAGGTGAATTGAATTTATGAGGTTGAACATGAATAATGAAAGTCCAATTTTATCGTACAGTTACTGTGTGCATTCACTTTGAAAATCAAATGTAGTTGCCAATTTTTTCTACCTCTTCCATCCTCATAAAGTAAAGTACAAACTCTTGAACCAATTCCCACACTTGTCTCAACACATTAACCGTCACGTTGAAATATCCGACAGTAGTCGAATTAAAAAATTTAATTACGCGAAATTACAAATCTCCTGCGAATTTTAAGGACGTCTTAATTCCTGTAATCAAATACTCGACGCGAGAAACTGGAATATTGGTTAAATACAATTCACCCATAGAATACAGCTCTAATTGACCTGACAGTCAACGTGCTACTATCGAATTTTGTTGGCCGCTGCTTCGGTAGATACACTAATTGCTTTAATTGAAGCCCATCTTCCTATTCGAATTAAACTAAAATATTACGTCAAGTTAAAAAGAAATCTCTGACAGCTAGCACGACACCCATCAGATGAATGATATTAAAGTCGATGTAATCTCTAACTGGTTATACAAACCGATTCGTGGAATTGCTAACTCAAGCAATGAACCACGAATCATCTTCAGAGGAGGTCTTTTACGTCCTTACCCCTCCTACATCCTCTTCCGGTCCCTCGTCACTCGTTACTTGCTTCCAGATGCCGTCCTTAACTGCTACCATAATTTTAAGACCCATGTATACATAGTGGACAATAAATTTCTGAGTTTCTGGTAATGACGACCGTTGTTTGAAGGGTTTTCTACAATTAAACTGCCTGAATACTAAACTTTCTTCATTTCTACTCGACGTGATTGACACGTACGAACTGAGTCCTGTTACGAATTTTCCTTCTTACGATACTAATCGTGTGAGAATATAATCCGTCCTCATTAAGAAATGTATTTCTTAAAAAGAAATAATTTAATCAATAATAATAAATTTTTTAATTTTTAATTAATAATTCTAAATTATTAATTATTAATTTTAACTTTAATAATAAATTAAGAAATATATTTCTTAAAAAGTTAATTTCCAATTATAGTTCTCTCGTCTCAGTTTCTTAAAGTGTAACTTTAGTTTTTTAAGTCTACTAAAACTGTTGAGTCTATTGGTTCTTAAATTTACTAAAATCGCAGCCTTACAGAATAAAAGCAATGAAGCTGAAAATGATTATAAATTTTGTAGGATTTTATATATTTTGCGGTAAAACTGCAATATCAAATGTCTTAGCTGAATTGTGAATATTATCATTCAACGATTATAATAAATTTCACTGAACGCAGAAGTGGCAATAATTGATGATCTCCACGATATTCAACGTGTTAATTATCAGTGAATTTCCAAAAAAAAATGCATTAACGTCAACCTCATCGAAGATTAATACTCTCAAAAGTTGCTTTCATTCTACTCGATTAAACCATCGAATATGCAATAAAATATCAAATTAAAAAGAGAGCCTCGCATGGACTCCAATAATGAATAAAAATTCTAAAAGGTAGGAAAATTGATATCGATTCTCGCGAATATATTTAATGAAAGCAGCAGTAGTATACATTTTATAAAAGATTCTATGTCATATAAATGATTCTATATTATATAAACGATGACAAAGTGTCAGAAGTATTTTGTATCCGTTTCTTCGATTCGTGCTGCGAAATGCCAGGAAAACGGAGACAAATTACCGAGGTATAAATAATAGTCGACAACTGTCGTCAAAGGGCAAAAGACAGTCGTCGGTTTCGACAGGTGCGTGCGTGTCGCTTCTACGGTTCCCAAGCGTGTAGGCACGTTTAGCCATTAAACGTTTCCTGACAAACATACAAGCACACGTCTTCGGTTTCTCGCTTCTACACATCCCAGAAGAAAAGAAATTGTCCTTCTAGTTCCTTCTAAACTGAGAAATTTAAGGATTTCGATCTTCTTTTTCTTCTCAAAAAGTTCTTTCCTCTTCAAAACTCATTGTCAGAATGAGAGTAGCTTGGTTGGATTTATGCGTTCACCAGGAATAGTCTTACAATTAGTCTGGTTTCAAGATTTTGATAGAATCGACGTTTTCTAATTGAATTCTAACTCTACTTCAACCATTTGAGCTATTCGCAATGCAATTGTACTTTTGTTGCTAAGTAATTAAAAGTTTTAACTACCAACCAAGTGAGAATGAGTAGTGCTCAATTTTTTCCAAAAATTCTCCTACTATAGAGGAAAGTCATAGAGCAGATATTCTAAGTTGATCTTATAAAACACAGATTACAGAATCGATCACTTTTTCTATCTCTTGATTTCTCTTTTTCCAAAGTATTCATTTAACATACAGAAATATAATATAATACAATAGATTTAATGAAATATAATATAATAGGTATAATAGATTTAACGCCGGTAGTTCTAGTATTAAGCAAATGATATGGGTAGAGTTGATGTTACCTTTTGCATAAACAATTAACAAACAAGATAAAGTAGGATCACGCTTCTTAGCATCTTTTGAATAATTTTTGTAAAGAATGCAAACATTCACACGGGTTAATTGTCATAGAAACATTGTTTTTTGCACCAAAAATAGTATTTTTATAGAAATTTCATTTGTTTAGTACGTGTTAAATTATTTTGTTAGTCAATAAATTAGATTTTGTCTCCCGAGTTGAATTTATATTTGATGAAAATTACTGTAACTGAAAGTGTTTTCAATATTTTCCCGTGAATTTTCGATCGAAGAGATATTATATATGAAACGCTCACATTACTTTCATTAAACGATAATATATATTATACCACGAAAACAATTATGCATCGTCAATGCCTCGACATTAAATGAAATCCACTAAAATACGCTGCTCTATCCATACTTTACATTTGTGAATTATATCATTAATCACAAAGAGCAATTGTTTTCAATATACGTACAGTATGTTGCTGTACTCAAGACTAAATACATTCGTAAATTATTGTAAAATTATCAAACAGAATTATGCAGAAAGAGCAGAATTTACCTGCTGTGCTGTTAAAAAGTATCGTGAAAACACGAATTTCTACGTATTCAAATTAATTTTCTAGAAACCACGTACTAAGCATAGTAAAATAACTACACTTACTGAGCTGCAGATTTTTAAGTATTTCTAAAATATAGAAAGCTAAGAAAATTCACTGAATGTATGTAATATAAAAATATGTAAAATAATTAATCTGCATTATGCAATAATGCTTATTGACTACTACTTCTGAAACATTACTTTGGAAACAATTTTTTTTAATAACTTTATTAAGAATAAAACGTATTCACTGTGTATATACCATTTGTCTTTATTTGAGTCAAATTAAATGCCGATGTGGGTTTCAAAAAAATACCACGAGCTGATGTCCGTTAAAAACTATTACACGATAAGTAAAGATACCTTTTTTTCTCTTTTGTACTTCTTCTCTACCTGCTACAATAATTTCTCCTAAGACCCGCTACCTTAGGTGACCTCTAAGCCATCGAAACAAATTTTCCCATAACGTGTAACTATTTCCCTTAATATCTTTATTCAACAAATACATCGAGCCAATAGAAAAAGACCCCCTTCAACAGAACTGACAAAACAAGCGAAATACCATTAACATTTCAAACATATTAATATCATCTTCAAATCATCCAATGGGGTTAACGACTATGTATTGTTACCATCTCAATATTCTCCGAATCTCGACGTCTTACGAGACAACTAGTGTCGGCTCGTAATATCAATTGGCATTCGTAGGCAACGTGAGATTAATATTATATTAACGCGAGAATATAGGTGTTCCTGGCATGAGTCGACGGGTGAGCAAGTGTGCGAGGATAATCCGCAATCTACGGCTCTATACCAATTGAGTGTGGTAATAGCGTTGTTATGCATTTGATATAAAGCCCCGTTTCGCCCTGGCTTCGTGTACGTTGTGTCGTACCTGTTCCATCCACCTTGTACATTATCGAGGCTCGTGCATTATATACCAAGTTTATATACGTTATGCGGGCTATCACACACGGCTACATGCACAGGGCAATCTATGGGAATCTATGATGTGTAATCCAATATCACGCCTACGTATCGAATATATTGTCGCTGTATGTAGGCACGTGGATGTATGTATGTGTATCAAGTAAGCATGATAAGTTCCGTCGAATATTCGCTGGAGATTTGTTGCAAACGAGATCGATTAGGAGAACCGTTAGAAAGGAAACGACATCTCTAAACGTTGGCTTATGGTGGTGAGAATGTGGCACTGCGGTGGGTTATAGGGAGATTATGAGGTGTAGTGTCAATGTGGAAGGGGGTTGGTAGAGTCTTGAGTGGATTAATTTTTGGATTTATTAGATTATTTGGTGAATATTTGATATGGAAATTGAGCTGGATTGATGGAAAGGGATAGATTTGAGGGACTTGATTGATATATTTTGAAAAAAGGGACGTGGTGTTGGAGAATTTTTAATAATGATATTAATGATTTTATTTTTAGTAGTTTTTACTTTACAATTTTGAGCAACGGTACTTAAAGTTTTATTAACATATGTTTCGTGTTTTTTCTTGAGTGGCTAGGGGTATGGAATTAATAAGTGATTCTAATCTTTTTAAAGTTGTTTGTTTTCTATTGCTTTCATTTCATAGTATTATTTTCTGTGGCTCGACCATGGAAAAGGACGCATGTACTTTACGAATCGACTACGTATCTTTCAAATGACAATTTTTTGATCAAGATGTAAAAGTTTGCATGCATTTAATTATACTTGTGTGAACGAGATCGATTAGAAGACCGGTTTGTAGGCTCGACCTGAACTACATTCACGAATGTCAGTTTACTGATAATGAGCTTACGTTTGGACGTTCTGATCGATGTATAATTTTATACCTGTGTTCTATGACAAGTCGCTGAAAATTTGTATGTGAAAATCCTGGGATGAAATTAAATATCACAAGAATTAACTTCAAAAGTCAATTTATTCAAAAGCTATAAATTCTTGGTGATATTTTACCAAACGTGCAAACAATGTAAACGTTACGGCATGAGCTTGAAAATTAAGCTAAAGTTGTCCATCAACGCCCCTTTATGAGCACTAAAAAATGTTTGAACTTTCGAGGCACTTTACAATAAAATAAAGTATAAAATGTTATAACGTAGAAATATAAATCAGGAATTATACTGACAAAAAAAAATGTAAAATGAACATGTATTAAATCGGTTATAAAGTTAAACGAAGACACTCAAATTAGTAAGTTTAATTTTTAACCTTTGCCGTCTCTGGTAGATTTTTCCTAAATTATTACTTAACGTATTTCAACCTTGGTGAACACGTTTAGCACCATCGGTATTTCGCGAGTTTCATCGTTTCAACTGAACCTCAACTTTTTCTATTAAATCCGTATCTTCACAGAGTACAAACGTTAAAGGTTAAATATTTGTAAAATAATTTAAATATTCTTCCTATTACCATATTCGTGAATATTACAAATTAATAATCACAAGAAATTTCATTGAATTATAATTTCTGATTCTAATTCAAACTGTCACAACTCATCATTCACATTCATTCCAAAGTCACATCAAATCGCTTGAATATATTAGGTGTACAAATTAATTCTCGGCCTTTTTTGACTAACTTTGACATTTATTTATAACAATGTTGATATAAATTCAATATTAAACATAATCTTCTTCATTTTCTATACGTTTTTGCCATTTCTCAGGTAATTGTTGGATTCCAGATCGGAAAAATGACCTGTTCAACTTACTTGAATTGAGAATCAGTTAGGTGGTGTTGTAGGGATCGAAATAGGTGGTTATTTGAAGGGGCTAAGTCTGGAGAATATTCGAAACTGTTGAAATCATTTCTTTCGCCTCTGTAGCGTTTCTTTTTTTTAGTTGAAACACGAAAAGAAGACAGTGCCTTAAATGTTGCTTATCGAAAGACATCGCTTCTACACATGATTTTTCACATTATGTCTGGAGTAGAGTTATGCGATTTATCTTATTTTAAAGCTAACAAATGGCGCTTTAGAATGACTATTCAAATTTGAAAAAATTCTAATCTGAATAGGTTTTGTGGTCGATGAAATCTGGGGGCCGAGAATTAATTTGTACACCTAATAGAATTCTCTAAAGTCTCAGTTCCCTTGCTTGAAGAATTCCGGAAATGCGAATATCCCTGTTCGCCGTTACATCAGAAACAAAAATCTTCAAAAATCTCAATCGCGATTCACCTACCAACTTCTCAACAACTTCCATTAAACACGGTATAATTTTCGACTCAAGATCAAATCGCCCGCACCCAATTTAGAAATATCAACATCGTCCGCAAAAGGAAGTATCGTGAAGGAATTACGTAACTTTCGACGCGTTGGTGAAATGTTGTTTCCGATATGGAGGCAAACGAGTATATAGGTAAACTAGATGGTAGCATGTACATAACGTATGTAAGTACACCCGCGTTGTTACATGCACATATCTGTTTGCGTGCACCGCGGACATAGGCGAACGGAATCTTTGATGGTTCGTTACCGTAGCAGCGTCTCTCGCTGTGCTACCCAGCTTCATTTCTGTCTTGTTACCGAAGTATAATAAACATCGGAACGTACAGTTACGTTCATCTTATCTCGATGGACCGAACAGAAATTGCAGACGACTGCGTAAAATTCTCGGCGAAGAGAGTGGTGATTTTCCAGAGAGCCATTTCCGTTCCGGCGATCGCGAAACCATTTCGTTGAAACGATGAGATAGAGATCAGACTCGTGGCCGAGAGAGGACCAAGTATTATTTTAGCTCACGGAGAATTAAACTTAATTAGGGCGATGGAATATAAAAGCGGATGACAGTTTCCCAATTTCGGACCGGTGGAATGGAAGAGGCCGTTGTCCGCTGGGAGGGTCGTAAAGTGAATGGTTATGAAATTAAAAAGTTCAGTTTGCACTTATTTAAGGTGGTGTAAGGGTATTTGAGAAGATGAGGTTGACTTTCTAGAAGATTTTTGAGTGAGAGGATTCTCATGAGTGAATGAAACGAATTAGAATATTTGAGATGAATCATGAATGTGATCAGGAAGTAATTTTATTTGTGAACAGAAATCAAATGTGGATGAAATTATATAATTTAACGCTTTTAGTACCGATCCAAAAAATTGATTGAATTAATGATAAATGTAGTTGGGAATAAAAATAATAGTCATTTGGCTATAGTTTGATATAGAGCATTATTTGTGTATTTACAATTATCTGTCTTAAAATTACTGATATCTTATTGGAAACTGAATAGTAAGCTTACGACGCCTAGCGTTAGTACTATTATTAGACTGCGGATTTTTATGCATTTATGACAAATTAAATACGACTAAAATATACAAAAAGAACATAATATAAAAATATATGTAAAATATCCAAAGTATGGTATTTGTTGTAATATTTATTAAGTGCAATAAATCCCTAGATAGGTTTTCCTGTCTCACCTGCATTTTTGAAACTCGAAATTTGCATAAACATCCGCAGTCTAACTATTATTAACAACGATATATCGTCGTTCGACACTAACAGGATTAAAACAGTTTTCATGATTTTCGAAATAATTATATTTCACAATTTCTTTGCCTTCCATTATGTTTTTATGCAACACGTTTATCAACTATTACTTAAAAGTAGAGATATTCGTGCATTCAGGAACTTGATAAAATTGTCAGTCCCAATTCTGCAAAAGTAGATTGATAATCTTAAAAGAAAAATTTCCAATCGCTATAAAAAAAAAATATTAGACAATTATGTAACAATAGTTTCAATGGATATGTCGTCTACACTTACCCTTGAAAAATGAAAAGATACTTCGATCAATTTACAAAGATTGATCAACAACTAACTTCCCAACCCATTTGAAACTCTGAAAATACAAAATTCCGCTCCCTTCCTCGATCTGTTTTCTTCATCAACGTGTTAATCCATATTTCGCTGAGTCTCCATCACCTTCGGTTTGTTCATATTCCCAGGGGTTAATAATAACGCGGCGAACTCCGATGTAATCACGAAACCGCGTTAATTCGACGATGCCCGGGATGCAGTTGAGAGTTTAACGAGGAAAGAGTTTGGCGAACTTAAGACTCGTCGGCGATTCACGATGGCAGGAAAATGTGGAAAGTTTTCGGTCGGACCTTCAGCCTCCATCCCCGGCCGATATTAATTAACATCACGGTCTTTCGCCATCTCGCGCTTTATCATCCTTTTTGTCTCTTTCATTCTTTTCCTTTCATTCTCCCATCAGCCAAAGTCGTTGCCTATCGTCAGCGATACTTGTCAGCCACTCTCGAAACTTTCTGATCGCCTTTATCTGCCAAAACTTCTGAAATGTATCTCGATGGGACGGTAAATAGAATCTTTTCAGAGCGTGCAAATTTCCAACTTCCCTGTGTTCCTTCCACAAAAGAATACGAAAGTTACGTAATTAACGTAAAAAACTGTCAAAATACATGACAGGGAATTTGTCACGATTACTCGTAATTTTCATCTACTCCAGTGAAATTCACTGATGAGACTGAACGTTCTCCAATCAGACTTCCTCTTCAATCGTCGAAAATGAGAAAACGCAAATAACTTTGTCGACAATTCTCCGAGTTTCCCTTCGATATTAATTAACATCGTAGATTCACCATTTCTCTCCTTAGAATTCCATTCAACGTTATTGTCGACCACTGCCAAAATCGGAGCGAAACGTCTTCCGAGGTCTTCGGCCGTTCCTATTTGCTTCGAAGGCTGCCAGCTCGTCCTTCCTTCGATTACCGAAACTTCGACAGCGGCCTGAGAGAACGGCAGGATAATTAAAGCATCCTGCCGATAATTGTTATCGACGTGACGACGAACTTTCATGAATGCAGTTGTCAAGCGTAGATCGAGGAAGTGTACGATCAGGAAAAGTCGATGCGCGGAATACGCTGGTTTCTTGCTCTTTGTCGCTTGCGCCTGGAGAAATACGGAGCGTGCTTGGAGGAAAATGCACCAAGGAACTTTTAATTGAACGTTTTGAATCTTTCATCGGTACGAGAGAAGTTTCGCTAGTAGGGCCGAAGGCGCGCGTTCGATTCGTTTGATTCGAACAAAATCGTACTGGACTAATCGGCTCTTTCTCGTTTGCTTCCTTCTCTCTTATTCTCCTCCTATACCTTCGGTCTATTTATCGACTTTAATTGCTTCGATTGTCTCGACATATCCTTCGGTGTTCGCAATGCCATTGACAAAGGGTCTTGCACGATAATCGAAGCTCTCGGCATCGTTCGAGTTGTCATTCTTGCTCGCTAAGGAAACTGACAATGCTCGAAAGGAGAAACGAATTCCTTCGTGCACGTGGCAATCTGTTCCGAGTTGGAAATAGAATCATTTTTCTTTCGACGAGGGCGCGAAGTAATCAATATACCGGGAAATAAGGACAACGGTGATTTATCGTAATCGGGTCACGCTAAGAAATAGATTAATTTTGTGTTATTACAGCTAAACCTGACGAAAATGAAGACCAATGGGTAGATTGTTATTATTTATTCTTCTTCGTCATCCAACATCGTTGAGATTCTGGTACGTGCCTACCGGCGAGAATCGGAAGGAAGGTATTTCGGATCCTGAGTATCAGGAAGACACCGTCGATCCCTACGCCAAGGGGTTGATAGATGACAAAACTTTTTGTCGGAATACCGATGGTCCACGGGCGGCCGTAGACATTTTTAGTTCGCCGTAGATATTTTCAAACGTCCTGACAAATGACTACCCGTCGGCGCATCGAATAAATTTCAGTCCAAACGACGTAATAAAGAACGGAGAACGTGATAGAAACGAGGAGATAATTTAATTTCGGACCGTACGAGCCTTACAACTTTTGACCCCTCTTTTACGGATTTCGAGGAAACTCTTGGAAACAATCCGCGGCCCATTAATTGATCATCGGTTAGGAGATCTGGGGTGATATTAAATCTATCGTCTTGATGTTCTTCTTTTTTACTTTTTTTTCTCGGTGGAAGAATTAAACGGAGAAAAAGTGAATGACAATCTTAACTTGGAATGCTTCGAGTTTTTCGAAAAATAAAAGAATGTTGTAGTCCCTCGTTTTGAGAGATATATTTCTTCGGGTGTTTTTTAGCTAAGGATTTCACGTTGTCGATGCTTAATTGTAACTAAACATTGGTGTTGTTAGGAATTGGAGAGAAAATTCTAGTTGTTGTTATTAGGTATAGTTGAACAAAGGTAATATTAGTTCTTTACTGCTAATTATAATAAGGTTAACACTTTTGACGTATGAGATTTAACTTATTAAGTAACTAATTAACTTTTAATAAGACACTATCTACGAGTGCTCGTATAGTGCACTATCGATTGTAGTCATTAATCGAAAATTATTCGGCAACAGGTTACAAAATATTTTAACAAGATAATTAAATCTACTTTTACTTCGCAATAATTTAAACAACTAATATGTTACAATCAGTGACACAAATAAAATATCACGTTCGTATCTTTAATAAGTATTAAGTATTAAACGGTTTATCCCGTTTAGTCTACCAAAGATATCTAAGTCTATGACTAGATTCTTTGCTTCCTCTGTTTTCTAAGGTTATTCTAACTGAAGAAGGAGACGTGGTTTAGTTTGCATGCCGAAGTGTTTTCGAACATAAAAAAAACTAGACATTTTTGGGCCAGAATTCGTAATTTTACCAAACTGTGAAAAGGTTAATACTACGATCGCCCTAAAGAAATAATAGTTTTAATTTCATTTGGGATAAAGTAACGTGCAATTAATTGGAAACTAGATTATACTTGAGCATCTATCTATGGTTTTACGTGCAACATGTATCGTGGTCTGTCTGGTATCTGTAAGACCGCTCCAAACAATGTGGAAGGCATCGAAATGCAACGTTTAAATTCCTCGGGGCGTACGCATCGGATAGCATAATCTACTGGGAGCCGTTCATATTTCATGAAACGTATTGATACAAATCTTTCCAATGTACGTGGATATGCATACATGCATGTATATGGCAAAGAAGCTTTAAATATAAACGGCGTATTTTAGAAGGTGGCAGTCAGACTTTAATAGTTTATTATACTTGACGAAGAAGTACACATTGAAATGATTACATTTACCGATGAAATATATCGCGCAAGTTATAACAAATATTGCGTAATTTTGTCTACAAGATATATAAATTAACACATTTCGTACAGCACTCTGCTGTTTCAATGTGCTCGCAGATTTTTAAGCGCTCCAGAGATTTGCTATATTTTATATTTTGTACTCTTCTGGAAATTCGATATACATTTATTTCGCTAAGTGTTTGTCATAAGAATATTCAAAGATACGTTGCTTTAGTAAAGTAGCAAGAAGTCTCCAGTAGTCGCTTTGTGAAATAC
The DNA here is from genome assembly GCA_910591515.1 of Cerceris rybyensis. Lineage (NCBI taxonomy): Eukaryota > Metazoa > Arthropoda > Insecta > Hymenoptera > Crabronidae > Cerceris > Cerceris rybyensis. Next base: position 36,622,839 of record OU342789.1, read on the forward strand.
GAGATATTTCCTTACCCGTACGCAATGTGTTAAGATCACAAAGCACTGTGGCTACATTTTTCTGCAAATAAAGAACACCATAAGAGCACCAGTTGCATAAAATCAGTCAGAGTAGATACTGATTATTGACATCAATTTGAAGCAGATTTTCGTTTGTTTCAAAAACGTGCAATTTTATTGCCACCTTATTTGTTAATCATACTTTGTATTAACATTATCCCAGCTACTACATTAACACTAGATTTCCAGAAGCCATCAAATTAACTAGTTCTTCAAAATAGAGAAACAGTACAGTAGATATTTCACATATATCTTATAATTTACAAATTTTTCAACTGATCATTTTTTCCCCGCTAGATCCACCTTTCTTAATACTATGCCGTCCGGCGACACCACAGTGGTGTCGTGCCCAAAATATAAATAAGAAAATATATATAAAGAAATATATAAAACAAAAAAATTTTACATGTATTTACATATATATATCCTCGGAATTTCATGAAACTAGAGGGACAGGATTAAAAACTCAAGAGAATTGACGATGAGATTAGTCAAACTTGACGATTTATGACAAGAGGAATGATCTGAAACAGTCCTACCGGCGCCAAGCAAACAAATTTTGATGAGTCGTGCGGCCGCCAAAGTGTTAAAATACTTGTTTGACATATTTTGGTATACCAGAGTTAACGGCCGTAGGTCTAGTGTTAACATAATTTTCTTCCTTCTTAAAGTCTGACAGTAAAGGGCAAAAATATCAACAACCCATTTCCGAAATAGCCTGTAATGCTGTCGCAAAAAGGAAACGAATCGTTAATAGAAACTCTTACGAATTCTTTGCCGGACCGCAAACTCAAGAACGGACGAAAGAGGGAAGAAAAGACGACACGGCACGCGGACGTAGTAAGGTATTTTGTTATCGCGTGCAAACATCCAGGACAGGTCGAAGGGAATCGGTTCGACGCCAAAAAAGCTTCTCAACGGGCAGCTTGGAGATCTTATAAATCATCGGTCCTGGGGTCCGAGCATCCGTTTTATCATCGTATGGAAATCCAGTGAGTTATATCAAACCTCCGGTTTCTTATTTATGGTCGCTCCCGATCGTAATTCTAGGCGAAAACTTTTTTCCATCTTCCCTTCGTTCTGCCTTTCAACGATCTTGCGCGCACCGAATGTCGTACAAATGAGAACGACATTGTGCCGGATGAAGGAGCACGATGAAATGCCATATTGCAAAATCATTCCGGATCTTTGTCGGTTTCTGCACTTCGTGACGATTCGCAAGGGAATGATATTGATCGATACGCAACATCGATTTCTCTTTGAAGAAAAGGTAATCTATGTAGAAAATGTAATAAGCATTTTCACAACTAGCTTTTTCTCGGATTTTGCTCATCGTGCTGATAATAAGCTTGATGCGTCGCGGAGGAATGATATCGGCAGATTTAAGATGCTGATATCATTTTTAAAAGGTAATTCTAGCACTTAACCAAAGGCTGCAAATAAATTTAATGTTAAAGTATGATGTTCTTGAGATTGTCACGAACAAGTTACAAGCAAAGAAAAGCTCAGTTATTGGGCATTTCGATGAAAAATTCGAATTTAAAAATATAGTTTCATAGATTGACGTAAATGAGAGTGAGAGAGAGAGAGAGAAATAGTACTTCCGACTTTATCGTTCAATTTTCCAATCTTCCATACTGCAAATACTTACGAAAAACGATATCATTAATTCGAGAACGTTTTCGAATAGATATTTCACCAAAACAATTGCAGCTGTCGAATATTTAATAAAGAAATTATTAATTGAAAACTATAAAATCATGCATTTCACGTTTACAATATGGCTACTGTTTGTGAATGTGAGTGTTTGGCAACGCCGCATTGTCGATAAGTACGCGTACATCAAATTTAAAGTTTTTTAGATTATAATTATAATCAATACTTCAATAAACTATCATTCGTTTTATAGAAATTCAATGGGGCCCATTCATAGCACCCATAAAATCCGCTCCTATGTGAATGAACTACCTTAATGAAGATGAATATTTTACAACTTTTAGAGAATTTGAAATTTAAGGAGCACGGTCTAGCAAAGTTTTTAGCGGGTGCTGATAAGTTACACGTCTTAGTTGCAGATAAATGCGAATGCACAAATAGGGCTTTCATAATGTCTGATAGGCATCGTCGTTAAAATCTCAGGGAATGAAATATCACGATAACAACATCAAATTAATCTTCGTCATTATGATAGAGACCACGATAGGGTCCTTGTCTTTGCGAGAGACTTGAATATTTCAATTAATTCTCCCAACCCTCTACCACATGAAAGATCCACTCCTCGCTTTCTAATCTTGCAAGGTTTCTCATAACAATCTCAACGTTTGTACTATTAGAAATTCCTTACTAAAATCAATACTCCATAAATCTGCGAATAACAATAAAAACATCATTTTAAATCACACAAACCAAAACAGATAAATTACCTTCAACTCTGAACGTCTCAACAAGTATCATCTGTCTAAAATCACTTTCATTAAAACCCAATTAATACCAAATTAAATACAGAGTTAATACCCCAATTGGATACGAAACTATTAGGTGTAAAGGAAAGTTCTGCCGTTTTTAATTCGTGTGGCATCCAAACAGAGAGTTTGGACAGGAAGCCAAGTCTTTTAATGTGATCCAAAGCAGTAGTCTGATGAATTCCAAGCTTGAAGCCCATTTCTGTGAAAGTTAACGTGGGATTTGTCTTCATCATACTGCGATGGCGTTCCTGATCTGGGTTCATCTTTCAAAGAAAAATCACCCGAACGAAATGTCGCAAACCATCTTTGACATTTTCGAATTGTTACTGCATCCTCTCCAAACACGTCACACAGTTTTTTTTTTTTGCCTCCATCGCGTTATTCCCTTTTTGGAACTCATACAACATGCAACGTCTTAAATACACTTCTTCTTCACTCATGGTAAAAGTTTTACAAGTTTAAAAAAACTGACTAAAATACGAAAAATGTGTATAAATCATCAATCATATACTAATCTAACAAGGGAGGTTTCCCAAGTGTTAATTTCCGATTGTAATGAAATTTACAGGGTAGGTACAATTCGTTAAAATATTTGACACGTATTTTTCTTTATCGGCCATCGTTCATATCTAGAGGGTGAAAACAGCCCCCAAAGTTGGGGTCAAAAAGCTATTTTTTTAAATATCTCGGAAACTATTTGGTGTAGATCAAAAATTAAAAATGCAAATTATTCGTTTTTCCATGACGGATTTAATGGGAAAAGTAAGATTTCTTCAAAATTATTTATTTAAAAAATATTTTAAAAATTCACATATTTTTGTATTTTTTGGGGTAAAACGTTGAGTTATTTTTGTCATATATTGCAAGAAGATACTATATACCAAACCCAAGAATACGGATAAATCAGAATTTTTAGTTTCATCGTCATTATGGATATTTTTGTTTTTTGAATTACATTACCATTTCGCAGTGAGAACTCCCTTCTGGTATACGATCACTTCTACGTGCAATGGCATGATACTTCAGTAATTATATTATATTATGTATAAGAATTATCCCTTGAAAATTGTATAAAAAATAAAAATGTGTTCGCGATAATCCCTGCTACTCCATGGGTATTGTAAGTGTTTAAACTGGTTTTAGTCGGATCAGAATTCTTGCTAAGGATCGACAAAGCATAAAAGTGTACGTGTTCAAAAACGACAGAACTTTCCCTTATACCTAAGAACATTCAAAAGTCATCGATGAATCTGAAGGATCAGGGTTTTAGCGAATTCGGAAATTCTTGGGATGATTTTCGTAGGGACGGTAGCTCGACAAAGGACGAGTTAATAATACCACCGGTAGACTGGCTGTTCAGACACCGTTAATTAAAGTAGAAGGTCCGGGTGCAAGGTCCGACCTCTTCGCGTACCGTGGCACTTCGTGGCTAGTACGAGCCCTTTCCCTTCCGCCTAATTCGTACAACAATGTCTATTATTCAAGTTCCTCCGTGTAGGTGGTACAGCCACCTAACACGGCTGCCGCAATGCGTGCTGGTCTGAGGGTAACTTGGCCGGGGAACGCATAACTCCTAAGGCTTACCAAGTTTGCCACATCGAAAGTACTAGAAACTCACGCGGCTAACTCCGAACGCTACTGCTGCTCCTTAACGCAACGGAAGACGCGGCTCATGACACCTTAATTAATCCAACGGATTAGATATACTTCCCATAATACCCAGCACCGATACTTTTCCCGCCGCTGGTGTGTTCATGAATTTGGGATGTTAGAAGGGACGAATAATGTAACTTTGCCTTTGGAGAATATTTGACAAAGTGTCTTAAATTCCTTTTCTTTTGTTCTTCTTTTTTATGGCTGGCTTAGATATTGATTGATATTTATTGGATTGATATTGGTGTCTTTTAGTGGTGTGTGATTGAAAAGCTAGATTTCTGAAGGTTTTATCGGAGAATTTTAATAGTTTTATTTTTGGAAATTATGTGTATATGAGAATAAGGGTAGTTTGTAGAATTGTTGACTTTCTTCCTTTGCATTGTTACTATATGGATAGGTTTTTCTCATAGGCGGAGCCATAGTTTTGAGAGAGTTGTTCATAAGGTTCAGGAAGACATAGTTAATTTGTTTACTTAACAATTTGTGAAATTTCTGATTCTGAAAAGTGTAATTATTTGTAAATATGACATGCACTAAATGTAAATCGGGTAAGACATGTGCAACTGATATGTGGACTGTTTATTTTGAAAGTGGTGTAAGTCCATTTGCAGCCTGTAAATATACATAATTTTAGTTAAATTCGTCTAAAAGAAATTTGTATAATCAAATTAGATATTGATAAATTGATAGAAACATTGTCAGATTCGTCATAATTAACCAATATTTTTAAATTGACAGATATGCTAACCTTTAAATATCTCGAAACAAGAGAAAATGGACTTACACCACTTTCAAAATAAACGGTCCATGTCAAGATTGTTATTTCGTGTATTAGTTCGATATGATAGAATTTGATAAACTTGTTGAATTTTTTGTCGCTGATCTCCCTTTCCAATATTTAGAACTAATTCCGTTTTCTTATACACGTTAACCCCTTGCCGTACCATTTCTTTTCTTACTGAATGCGAAACAACTTTGAATTAATTGCTAAAATAACAACCTATCCCTAATTTCGACTTTACTCAATATTGAATAGCATTGAATTAATCTTACTTAATCATGATCTTCCGTTACTTCCAATTTAATAATTTTTGGAGCACATAAAAATTGACTGTCCTCTTTATCGCGTCACGAGTGGCACTCGTTATTGTACGGCACAGGGTTCATATTGATATTTACAAACCCCAGTAAATATCAGTCTTAATTAAATCTCAGAAAACAATTTAGAACATCGTCTATTTCCACCTTGAATTTCAGCATGCAATATGTTGAAATAGAATTCGACTATTAAAGATGTTGTCTTTTAACATAATGGATACCTACGAAGTTGTACCATTTGTTTATTCCTATCTTCGACTTACCTTCGTGCTTTGATTTCTACGAGATAACTTTCTAAGAAGCAATTATCATATTCTACGCCGTCTTCACGAAAGTTAGCGAGATTCATTAATGTTGATTTTCGAAAGGGAATACGTCTTTTCCACTCGTCCCATCGTTTCTTCGCACCGTTTTCTCTCGCCCTTCCTCCGTCTTTCCGAACGGCCGCAGAGTTCTGCGGTTCAGAATCTACAAATATTATTCCAGCTCCGGCCAGGAAAAAGATACCTCTCGCACCTGTTCCGCCAGACGGAACCCGCTGTTACTGCACTGAAAACTCGTCCAATCGCAAAGCTCCGAGCTGACCGTGCAAACTTCTATCCCGACGACGTCCTGAGAAGGTGGAAAAGAGTCGAAGTTATGTGCGAGAGAAAAAAAAGGGAGAGAAACGAAAGGGTTGACAATGAAAGGAGGAAGCGGTAGAGATTAAAAAGAAATGCGCTGAAAGATACAGATAAAAAGATAGAGTGGTAAAGAAAGGAATGGGGAGAAGATAAAACGATAAAGAAGGGAAGGGAATTGTAAAACGGGAAAGGAAGGAATAACACGAGGAGCAGAGGAAGAAAAAGGAATAAGTCGATGCATAAATTGAATAGTAAGAAAGTAAAAGAGAGGAGGGAGGCAAGGCGAAGAAAAGAAAAACAGCTGAAAAGAGAAGAGGGAACAGAAGTGCATAAAAGAAGAACTGAATAAAAGGAAAGATGAGAGAACGAGATGATATATGATAGGATCGAATGGATGAGAAAAATAGAAAAATCAGTAGGTAAAGATGTACAGAGGCTCCTCTTTCCCCGAAGAAAGAACAAAGATGAAAGGCTATCAAAAAGACGGAAAAAAATTAAGAGTACGGGAAATTATCGGGAAAGGGAAAAGTGGAAAATATACATTATGGAAAGGAATGAAAATAAGAGGAAGAGATAGGAATGGATAAGGAAACAAGAAGGAAATAAGCGGAAGAAAATATCCAAAGAGGAAGAATTAATGGAAGAAGAACGAAACATGGAGAGAAGAAAGTAAGGAAGAATGAGGAAGAAAACGAGAAGAAAAAACGACCTGTAAAGGAAGGAAAGAGGAGTCAGACCGAAGAGTCTTGAGAGAAGGGAAATTGCGAGGGGCGAAGTTTGCTCTGTAATTACTATACTGCACAATTAAAATCTTAATCTCACCCGCGCAAAAATGGGAGCAGGTCTACGCAGAAGCATTACTGGAGATTCCTGCGGTGAATCCTCCATTTCTCTCCTCGCCTACGTACGCATACGTCCACATACATAGGATATCTCATCGTGCTGGTCGGTATGGTGCTTCTTCCTTTCTCTACGGTGAATGCATTCCACGTGAAGTTACATCCTTTGGGGAAGAATTCTGCGAATGTGCGATATAAACACCCAATAGGATGCATCTTGGTGCCTCTTGGAAAAATATTTGATTGTGATCGTGAATCAGCGAACATATTATTCACATTACCTTTAGTTGTCATTGATTATTCACTATCAATGAACGACGGTACGTTTTTCTTAAAAAAAATACATACTTTGGGATTACTTTGGTAGTCTTTTAAAGAATAATGAAAATAATGGTTCTGATGATGAGTTGAAAGCTTGGGAAAATTCAGGACGGGAGTTTTTATGGTTTCTGGAATATGAAAAAGGACATACGATAATGAAAAGGGGTGATGTTAGAGAAAGATGATGGTGAGTGTCCTTTTTCTCGGAATTTATAATAATCATTGATGTAGATCGTTAACGCTAGAATTACGAAGGTAGTCGAAGAGACTGGTTTCCACCTTAAAAAAAATTGTTTCAGTAGAGATTTCTCCCAGTACTTAGTTGGTATTTTGAAACATAATATTAGGGGTACCGAAAAGTAATAAAAACTGAAGAAGTGAAAACGTAATTTGAAACGTTTTTGAACAAAAAATCGAAGGACTTTTTTAAAAAGGGAATCGAGCAACTACCTTTACGCTGCCAATAAGTGTTAGAAAATTATGTAAATAATTTTATTGATTAGTATTTACGATTTCTTTAATAAATAAATGTTTTCCGCCGGCAAAAAAAAATTTTGATTACTTTTCGGTACTCCTAATAAATTGATCATCAATAGTTCTCATATCGTACGCACAATTTAAAAAGAACGTAAGATACTACGATCATCAATTACATCCTACATCAATGACATATACAGAGCACTGATAAACCTGAATATATTAATATTCTATAATATTATATATTAATACGAAAACATGAATTATTTGAACTCATAAAGTAGATTTAAAGGATTTATTCATTGTGAATCGTTAAACCGGTTTACTCACAATGTGCGATATTGAAAACGCGATATGCGAATTTCCACGAATTCCCCACCGGTCTGCCAATGAGTTTATAAATTACTTCGCGTTAAATTAATATTTCAGATTTTGCGTTAACACGTTATGACATAAACATCAAATTTTATCGTTCGCTAAATACTCGGTTGCGATCAAACGTCACGTTACATCGTCATCACCGTATCTACGAAAAATAATACTACCTCCGAATCCCAGGATGAATCTTAAAAAGCACCGTATTGTCGAAATCATGAAATTTAATTGCCACCGTTGAATCGAGCTTCTTCGGGTTAATAACATAAACCTTGTCTGTAATTAACACGAGAGGATGGCATACCGAAAGAGAGAGATGAGAAGTAGAAGCTCGAGAAAATAATATCTCGGTGAATTCCAAGGGGTTCCGTTGGGATATCGTTTCACGGACGAGCAGTGACCCGAGGCAGTTTGGAGGCTGGTTTTCGAGAACCCGGGAGTTTCTTAATCTGCTCGTAAGTCAGAAGGGTTCCGAGCCAACGAGCGAGGCGTTGCCCCAGGAGTGCGATTCAGCTTTTCAACTAAGCTCGTATTACGGCGTTGGGTAGCTCATCCTGGCGTCTTCGACGCTGACGCGATTTTTCATGACTACCCTTCAGATAATTGGAAACGGTCCTCGCGTTTTTCCGCTTCGACGAGAATTACCAACCCCTTTGTTTTCTTACGTCGATTGCAGGTATTGTGTTCTGCGATTGAAATATGGATGTGCCTCGTGTGGCAAGTGTTTCCGTTTTTCTTTGCTGCTTTAATTTACTACGTCAAGTTTAGTTTCAGCTTCTGGTGGATTCTGAATTATTGAAGTTGTGATATCAAGTAGAGCTATTAGTGGGATATGAGAAACTGGCGCGGAATAGGCAAGTTAAAACAGTTGAAGAATTTATTCATTATAGTTTTCTCAATCTTCAGTAGAATATGTTTGTTCTATAGTTAATTATAATTTCGGTTCTATATTTCTCATTGCTACAATAAGGTTATAGTAACACTAGAGATAACAAACCAGTCAAATGACTGGTATCCAATTTTTTTTCCAAAAATTATCCAACTTCATAGAAAAGTCATATAATAACCGAATCAATTATCGTTCTCACCTTCTGATTCCTCTTTTTTCAAAGTACTTATTTAATATATTATAATATAATAGATTTAATGCCGATAGTTCTACTGTTAGTATCATTGTCAGTGTAAAGTCTTGACATTAACTAATTCCAGGCTCAAACGAGAACCAAACAGTCCCTTTTCTTTACTTACACTATTCAAAATTTGCCACATTTACCATCTATTTAACTTTTAACACTAGAACTACCAAGCAAGTCAAAACGGCTGATTTCCAATTTTTTCAAAAAGTTCTCTAAGTTTATAGGAAAGTCATAGTGCAGATATTCTACGTTGATCTTACAAACCATACATTACCCAATTGATTAACACTAGATTTACCAGCGTGAAATCTATTATATATAAATATGTTAAGTACGTACCTTAAAGCAAGGAAAATTAAGACGTGGAAAAGATCATAGATTCGGTAATTTATATTTTATACGATGGACGAAGAATATTTATTTCACGGCGGTCTCATAAACCCGTAGAATACTAAAATAGTAGAAAACTTTTTGTCTGAATACTTATTTAATACTGTGAGGATTTTATAAATCCCGCTGGAATGACACATTTGGAAGGATCCGCCAAGAGACTGTTGACTGAGGAAAAAGACGATCGACCACGAAATGTAGACGGCACGAGGACGAGTGACCAGTTCGACGGTAGACGAGATCAACAGTAGACTTGTTAGACGGTAGTAGAGTTCAACGGTAGACGAGTTCGACGTTTGACAAGATCAACAGTAGACATGCTAGACGGTAGTAGAGTTCGACGATAACCGACAGAGTAGACGTATAAAGTAGACGAATAGACGAAGTTACGTATAGAATAGACGATTAGACGCACGGATTAGACGTATAGACGCGACTGGACGGATTTGGTATCATAGTTGTATAATTTTATTATTTATTAATTATATTTAGAGTACGTGTGTGTATATGTGTGGTAGAGCGTTTCCTATGTTTTACATTAAATTTAAGAACTTTCCACTTGTATATATTTTTTTAAGTATATTTAATATAATTTACCTATCTAGGTTCTATTTGATCTGCTCAACTTTCAGAATTCGAACTCTACAGCCAGTTTCAGCAAACAAAATGATCTCACGCACAGAAAACGATCTTCTAAGTGGAAATATATAAAATCTCTGAAAGCTGATGCATTTATATTTACTTTAATTCAAACCCTGTTATCTGTGCATGCACACAGTGGTGGTTTCTGAGACAGAAAAATATACAAGACCTAATTTTGGGTGGTGCCAGCAGGAAAGCACGATACCCGGAGAGCGACAGTCATTTATCCTCCCCTATCCTCTTCACTTTTAATCTAGTACGCTCTTCCTCGAATGTTTCTTACTTATAATCTTGTTCCACGGTTCCTTCCTTAAAATGCAAATGCGGCGTGGTCGTCGTATAAAAAGTTCTCCAGATAAAAAATTCACTGAGTCAGCGATGTCACATATTCGCGGATTCCCGCAGGGTACGAAGAATCGGTATGTCTTGACAGAATTTCTGTCTTCCGGTTGATGGATCTGACATGGCTACTTCTTCATTTTTTCTAATCAGTCGATAATTAATATCAATCGTTTAACTTTAGATGAACATCGTTAGACTATGAATTTTAAGAGGAAATTGAAAGCTACAGAAAGTTTGTTATATTCAGTGAGTAGGAAAAGTTTCGCCCTTTTAATTTAGAAAATCTCAATTAAAATCATCGTCATCTCTGGGAGATTTGTCCTACTTGTAAGTAATCATTTGAAGTATAATATCATCGCTTCACTGATACGGAAGTAATCTAAAACTGTAGCTATTAACTGAAATAACCGTAGCAATTAAAACCGAAAAGTACAAAAAAAATCTTCACTCTAAAACTATCTCCTTAATTGTACTTTAAAAAAATTTTAATTCGTATAAAATTCAAGTGTAATTATTATCAGAAGTAATTATACAGTCACTGGTTAAAGTCTGATTGCTCGTTTACCGTTGCTCTTACGATAATAAGAAACTGCAATCGTCCTGCAAATGACACTAAGAAATTTCAATCGTGCAACTTCTTACGATCTTCCTTATCTCTACTTTTTATATCCTCCCTCGTAATTACGATAAAAACGTATTGCTGCTTTTTATCCTATCGTTGAACATTTAACTCCGTCGATTTTACCCTCCTCTTTCCAAGTTCTCTTTAAAAATCTCGTTAATTACGTAGACTTCTCAACACTGATACTAGCAAACGATAAAAGTCATATTCCGTGATTTTACTACAAACACAGTAGAAAAATAAACTCCAACCATATTTGCAATTCCTACCGAATTGTGTCCATTAACCAGGGAATTTCGTGAAACGAAATATGTATGTATGCACGTTACTTTGAACACGCCATAACAATTACAATTGTATCTCTACTTTCGGTGGAATATTAGGACTTCAACGAGGTGTGAAGTTCGAGGGGATGGCTTCGATGTAAATGGAATGGTGTGCTCCGTCCAGCCAGCTCCTTTTAACCCTTTGTAAGCTAACGTTCAGGTAACTACAGAACATTGGACGAGCGAGTCTGTTGTTCTGGCGGTGGTTGTTGGCTTGCTAACTGCTCGGCCGACCGCCTCTCTCGCAAATTACCTCCAATTTACCACTAAAGTTGCATCGGTGCTGCTCTGTCCTCCTTTCTAGTCTTGGATATCCAATGCTCGACTCCTCGTAATAGCATTGCCTTCTTTGCGTAACGCCTCCGCCGATGGAGAGTTTCCTCTCCGAAATTCACGACTGTTAAGCTGCTTCGTTCCTTCCTTTTATCGTTAATTATAAGATTTCGAATTTTTTAACGAAGTGAGAGACTGAGACTTTGATGAGATGAGAAATTGAGACTTTTAACGGTGATTTTCTTCTGTTTGTGGAAATCTCTGATTGTTATGACTCAAAGGAAGGACCACTTTTGATTGTTAAGGTTGTAGAGTCATTAATAATTTATAGTCTTCTATAATATTTTCTAACTTTTACGAGATGGGTAAAAAATTATTAGTGATACGGTTGTTTGGATTTCTATACGATTATTGTAATGTTTGATTTCTAGGATAAAGTAGGTTGTTTATAACAAAAAGTAGTGTAGAGGGTATAAAAAAATTAATAGTCATGGCTTTCAGGGGTTGTTCTGCACCTTAGTATCGATGAAGATTTGTGAAAAGACGGCTGAAAAATTCGCGAAAGAATAGTAAGATTTTTTTATTGGCTCATTGTTTTGCATAGTGTCTTGATTAGATTCGTTATTAGAAGTCAATATTAGCATTTCATCAACTCACAATCAAAAAGATTTTTTCCCAAATTACCTTTAACACTAGGTTTACGGGACGCGTCAATTTGACGCATTTCAAACTCCAAAATGAAATATCTCAAAAACCATAGCATTAATTGCAACCACTTTTTGTCGTAAATTAATCATTTCAACCAAAGAATTTATACACTCAATTATATTTATTCTAAGCCTTCTAATTATTAAAATCTGTATGTAGTATACCTATCTCGACGAAACGCGTCGAATTGACGAATTAGCTAATTTCACGAGTAGTTTTTATATATTTGCTTTGTTCGTAAAATCATTACTTCAGTTCACTTACTACTACAGTTTTTCAAACATAATGTGCAAAAGATTCTAAAGTTATTGTTATTTTAGACAGTCTTCGCTAATTGTAACTTTCTACAATAGGGTAATGGAATTGGAGTACCTACAATATTTTTTTTATTTCGATTAATCTGACTTTTCTAGCAATATGATGTAAATCCAGGAGATATAGTAAAATAAAATGGTGAGTAAAATTGTCAAAATCAATGAAGATTGATACTCTAAAGCGAAGATGAGAGTGAAAGCTCCGAATGCATTAAATGTGGAAAGATAGAAGGATTTTCGGGTAGTAAAGAGGAAAATTTCTTGAAAGTATATCATAGTAAGAAAAGGATGAGTTTGTTTTCTTGTTTTGATTCCAAGGATGAGAGAACGAGCATTCCAAGCACATCCCAACATGTAATGGATAAAATTGAAATTACAGTTGACAGAACACGATGGATAAAATTGAAAGCAGACGAATCTGTGAATAGGTCGTCCATTCATTTGATATTCAAGGATATTGCAGGACCTACTGGCTATGATAAGAGATATATTATGTCAGGTTATGTAACTAGTGCTTTCGGATTGATAATTGACAGAAACGTAATAGAATACATAAAAAACTGCACTCAAACGGAGGCACGAAAAACCTCAAGAAAAATGAAAGCGGCAATTTTTGTATATATATTGCAAACAGATCATGTGCGGAAAATGCACAAACAAAATTCAGCACGTCTACAAAAAATGTGCTCAATAAATATGATTGCCGTATACCGTTAATACCATTGCTAACATTTCCGTGGTAATTTAAAAAAATAGACTTTTTACTTGTTAATAATGTGTCTAAATGTGAACCCTAGTGTTGCTTAATTTATACTTAATTTGAAAAAACTGATTTTTTAAAGAAAATGCGCATTTTTGCTTATCCGTCAATTTGACGCGTGATTGTAGAGATAGGTATATAAGAAACGCCCGTAAACCTAGTGTTAACAAGTTTTTGCTCTAGTCTAAAACAGCAGTTCTTAGGAAACATAACCATAACTCTTAAATTTAAACAAAAGAAAAAGAACAAGAAACACGACATTATCGTAACATCACGTGACCTAACATTTTCGTTTCAAAAGATGGGAATTAAATACCTGAGGCAATGATAAATGTATAAAGAGCTCAGAAAATGTTTCCGCTCAATTTCCTGATTCACAGTATGCGGTAATCTTTACCTGGCGTCTCGTTCTTATACTCCATGCTCCGTCTTTGTACCGGAGCGTTCCCAGTGAAACATCTCGAGTTCATTATCGAAAGGTATGCTTCTTAAAAGTCAGAAGACTCGTCCGGCGTCGTGGCGTCGGTTACGCGCGTCGGGAGGACGTCGGAACGCCTGGGAAATAAGAGGAGACCGTAGAAACCGTTGGAAGTGCCGGTATGCAAATGTCCAGTCTCGGCAATCTGCTTAACTTCTCGTCTCGAAATTTCCCAGGACTTTTCCCGTGGAGCTTATGTAAAGTCAGCCGTCTATTAATAATGTATTAAGTAATTACGAATACGGAAAAAGAGATGTCGAGTCCAGAGTTCCAGATACGATTTGTTCACTTATAGGCAAAGGAGATACGGACACAAGAATAAATCAGTAATGATAAAGTTCCATTTTCAAACGATATAAACGATTCGAAACTACAGACAACACTAATAAATATGTTCTTTTCGCCAGCATAAAGCACAATACCGTTGTAATTCGAGCGAGTAGCATTTCCAAGAAAAAAAAAAGAAGGAAACTTCCATTTTCCATGGGACGTAAAACTCAAAAGTTTCACGATAAACCGGTTCCAAGGATATCCCCAATCTACTCTTCTTCGCACCTGTTCGCCCCTGCTTGGCAGAAAACTCTTGGAAATCGCTGGCTCCAGGATTACTGGAGTTTCTGTGAATTAAACGAACGACTCCCCGGGCTTCAGAGTCCGCGGGACGGTCTGCCTTTTGCCGGTACCATTCCACTTACAATTAACCCACGGTTTCGTTTCCCTTGGGGTTTCGACTTTCGAAATTTTACGATACTACCGATTGTATTAACGCCCGATATCGTTCCGACTATCGTCGTTGCTCGTTTATTCATTGAATTTCGAATTTCACCTTCTAGTATATCTACCAACGTTCGAGGCTCGATCTGCTCGTTAATTTTGAATCTCCGTCTAATGGAAGTTATTCGACGTGAAATAACGCGGAAAATACTTTAGGGCTGGCTGGGGAAAACTTTGGGAAAGAAGATTAAAGATAGAACGGTCTCTAAGTAGGTATATCCTCCTGGCAACGTGGTTGGGCCAACTGACTATCTCTTATACTTTTATTAACGATTGATTTAACCGGAAACTAGGTCAGCTGTGTAAGATAATTAATAATCACGACGATTCAGGGTAGATCCCGCAAAACTGATAATCGTTTCTCGTTCTCTTGATCCACGCATTTTCGGGGAGCTCGAAAAACTAATCAGCCGGTATTAAATTCATCATTATGACGCTATTATTACCGGTAACACCGGTGGATGAAGGCAGGAGCGGAGGATCTTGAAAACAAATCCCCTAATAAAGCTCGAAACTTCTTCCGGAATTACCGGCGCGGATTTACTCGGTGGGGCTTTTAGTTGAACCTAGCTAACCCGTTCTTCCGTTCGGAAAGTGCTCGCCGCAGTTCGGCCAACTCGAACGAACGAGTGATTCGATATTAATGTCGTTACAAGTTCTCGCCCTACTTAACTCCCATATGGGACGTCCGCTTGCCGAGCTAACGGAGAACGGAAAGTTTGCATTTGCTCATCGTGCACTAATGCTTTTCTCGTAATTAATGCCACTATTATGATGCTTGTGTTTCGATGTGTCGTAATTTGCGGCATCGGAAACATTTCCGTCGGTCGGACTGAGTTTCCTGGATGTCGGACTTGTGCGATGGTTATTTAGTACTTTCGGGTTTAAATGCAATGATGGACTTGCACATTGATAGTTGTAATTTCAGAATTGTTGATGAAGAATTTAGAGTACTCGTATTATGAATTTTCAGCATTTTTGGCAATTTGTATTTGTGGATTTCTGTAACTTTGTAGTGTATTGCAATTTTAGTAAGGGGCTTGACCTTTAATCTTTTTAATACTCGAACTACCAGCATTCAATTTAATATATTTATATATATTAAATAAATAGTTTAGAGGAAGAGGAATGAAAAGTATATTGCAGTTTTAGTAACTGGCTTTACCTTTCTTTTTTTTAACACTAAAACTACCAGCATTCAATTTAATATTTTATTTATGGTTTATTTAAGAAAACACGTCCGTCAACGAGGACCACCGAACGTAGAATCTCAACTCTTTATTTATTACAAACAATTGCCAAGTCTCGTTACTCAGTAACATTTAATCTACTGGGTTCTTCGTAACAATATATTTATATGGATGAAATAAAAAGGTTACAGAAAGAGGAATCGAAAGGAGGAAAAGATAATTAATTAAGTAATTAACACTTTATAAAATGGATGTGGAATAACTCCTCTACGGCTCTCTTATCAATTTGGAAATTTTTTAGAAAAAATAAGGAACCAGTCATTTTAACTTGCTTGGTAGTTCTATTGTTAATGGAGGTAGAAGGAAAATGATGGATGCAATTATTGTGTGATGTATTGAAGATTAACTTTTGAAGAAATAATTCTTTAATTAAATACTTTTTTAATTTTTTATGATTAGTTTTGATAATATCCTCTTTTCTATACATACGAACATTATCTTTATAATTGCATTTCAATCAATCTCTCCAGTTTGAAACAAGATTCAATCAGCATGTAATTTTGTGAACTTTCAACGATAAATACAACTTTTCCATCAGCGAAATCGGTTTGCAAAATTCCTCCCGTAATTTCCAATCTATTGTGATACTTTTACCGGATGAAATTTCACGAATCTCCAGTCCATCATTCCGAGGGATATTTGCATACTTCGGATATGCCTGCGGATAACAGTAATTTCCCGATATCCGGAAACGGTTAGGACTACTGGGAATACGAGTGGTCAGCGTGTCCTTTGCCAACCCTTTCGTACAGGCCCTCCTGTAATATCGTGAACGTTAACTTTTTTTCCCTCGATATTCCCGGCTCGCGGTTGAGATTCAATTTGCAAAGGCCATTCCCGTAATTGCATAAGTACTGGACCGCAGTCGCACGTGGCTTTAGCACGGCCGTACTCGCCGAATCTGCATTTCTGCTTCTGTAAAACGCAGACATGCTTTTTATAAGAAACATTCACAAAAGTCCCTTGCTGAATCGTATCAGCAGTTATTAAATCCCTGTACTACGGGGTAGATTATGTCCATGTACTTTTACATGGAAATTTTAATTAGTAATCAATTGTTCAATGTAATTTATGCTTGGACATGTGCAACGTATTGTTACATATAGAATTACACAGTAGAAGTAATGTTAGTGGGTTACGGAATACATCAATTGTTAGAAATATTAGAAAAGAGATTCTATTATAGGAAGTCCTTAGTATCGGACGCGTCATACAATTTAGTTACAAGATAAAAGTTTTGTGAAAGATTGTTGATTTCTTTATAACGTTGAAAGGACTTTACGCACACGGTCAGTATGATGACTGTATTTTGAGCATTATACGAATTCTTTTGTTTTTTCTGTTGTTTGCCGTAGAATTTACCTTTTTACGTATTTAAAAACTGAAAATTTCAATTCCTTCCCTCGCTCACATTCCCTTATCATTATAGCTTCTCCACGTAAATAGACTGATCCCATTCCTCAGCCTACGAGATGCCAAACAAATGCTATAAAAGCAAACTTCCATCGAAAATATTCCCTTGACATTCCAATTAATCGTAAGATATCAATAGTGAGCCATCTTAATCGAAAAATTGCACATTAATATTTACAGTGTGATGCAAGTACTGTAAAAATGGTCATTTCATACTTTCATTAACACTAGATCTACGGATGTTGATATACCTATTTTTCTGAAGTGAGCCAATTTGACTCATACAAGAAAATTGAAGTTTTTTGCAAAGAAAATAGTTCCAAATAAATTTAAATGAAAGATTTATTGTTAAAAAAATTAGTCAAACGATATATTATACATATAGTAATCAAATTTTGAATGAGTCAAATTGGCTCCGTAAATCTAGTGTTAAAAAATCAAGGTTTCTAAACTTTCGTAATTTTTTAAAAATCGGTTTGCCAACCAAAAAATCTGAGAAAATTCCAATGTATGCACACCATTGGTTATAACATCTGTAATTTTTTTCATAATTTTCTATCGAGCGAAACGGGAGAAATCGAGCAAAAACTGTAAATTATGTTTCACCCTGTAACTACTCCTACGGTAGGGGTAGTGGATTCATATTCTGCAGAAAGAGTTTTTCCAGCGACCCCTATCGAATGATATACCTCAAGAATAATTAGCTTTGGGGATAACATTACTATGCTTATCCGACTAGACCCTTTACCAATCGTAAACATACGACTTTAAAAATTTCCCAAAAGTGAATCCTAATCTTTGGTTCTAAGATATGGCGAAACAACAATGCACAGTTTTGTTTAATGAGACGAATCTTTATACACAGAACAAAGTAATTGCGCAAGTGGCCTCACTGTTTCCCGCGTGATTCGAAAACATCGCCGGTAACTATTATTCGTCAAACATCCGCGCGTATTCGTCGCTGCTCTGGGACGATATATTCGGCTCCCTCGTGAATACGTTCTTCGTATGCTTCAGGCTAGATTGCTTTAGTTAACGACAGGTATTTCAGCGTTAACTGTGCGACTGACTCGGCGTTGTTCGAAATGTTCCGAGAGAAATTGCCCGCACCGCGCTATATCAACGCGCTCTGATTTCTACGTACAAGTCATACAACACAGTCATAATACGATGCACCTCTTCCAGTATGATATGAAAATTTCATGTACCGCGGGATAATTACGAAGAATACGCGGCAATTTCGGTGAGATTGCAAAACACTGGACTGTTCGGGATTAGTGTACAGTATTACGTGACGTATTCGATATTTTACTGGGAGAATTTTATAATGGTTGATCGAAACTGAATTTCACGGATCATCGCGTTAGATGTACTTCGATTTTCGTAACTTTTTCGAAAATTCCTAAGACTGTATTCTTCCAGGTTTTTTAAACTTCTCGATTATTTTTTTTTAAGATACAGATTTTTATAAATATAAGCTCCGATGATTTCTTATAATCAAATTATCTTTTGTGTTAACACTTTCATTTTTTACGATTGTTTTCGGTATGCGTATGAAATCGTTTTATTCAATTTGAATATTTAGAATTTTTATTATTGCTAATAGTTTGTGATGGAGTTCAAAGAAGAATGTATTTGAACAAATAGAATATTCTTATTGTTAATAAAAGTATTTTTAATTTGTATGGATTCTTCTGTGTTAGATGGTGTGTAACAAGCTTTCTTTGCAGAGTCCTTCGATTCATAATGCAAATGGATGTAGAAAACATCTTTAAGACGTAAAAAGCCATGGGGGTCATGGCGATCGGTGCTATTGAATTCATATGACTTTTAAATTGTAATATTTACGAATTCTCTAATACATTCAATATTTCATATTAAAAAGCTAAAGTCCTGGTGACTATGTATCTATTTGTGTCTTTAAGGTATCTGTTTTGTAAGGAAATGATTTTAACAGAAAATATTTTACTTCAGTAAAAATAACAAAACTAGCAAAATACCGGTGTCGTTCAGCGTGTTAACAGAAAACGAATAATCGAACACAAACTCCCCAAATAAATCTCTAAACCTTTAAAGCTACAACTACCAACCTTCAATCTCTCATACAACATTGCATTAAAAAAGTGTCCGAAGAAACAGCGATGAATACCTGAAGAAGATGATAAAATGGTTCCCCTACGAAAAGTAATTTTTACAAGAAATTACTATTCAGTCACTTTAACTGTCTCAACAGTTCTAGCAAGAACTCCATATCTACTTCAACCCCCTGCAAAAAGTCTCGTCACACTGGCTCATGCATCTTCCAGCCAATAAAATCCATCATTCACCAAAAACCCCTTCCAAAAAGCAACGCCATCCACAACACCAAAAGACAAGAACTCCGACAGTACTTTCCACAAATTAAAGAACGCACCAGCCGTAAATCTCTCGGCGGGCAGCAAAGAGCAAAGAGGGGGGCAAAAGTAAGAAGCAAGGAAGAGGACCCGTCGAATCTCAGCGCGAGACAGCGTGTTAAGGAGGATGGCCCGTCGCTACGATGAGAATTTATGGGCTGTTCTCGAATCGCGAATACAATTTAAGCGCTGTTGATCCCGCCATGACAAAGTGGCTTGCATGATGGATGCGGTCGTGCTTGCGTTTGTTACGCCGCCGGCTGAAGAGAGGCCACTGAGCATGGGGTTGGAAGGAGAAAAGGAGATAGCCTGGGGGAGGAGTGTGGAGAAGCAAGTATAAACAGAGGAGGATACAGAGGAGCAAGAGAGGAAGGAGATGGAAGTACGGAAGAGAAGAAGAGGGATAGATTTGCGGAGTGGCAGAAAAAGGATGAGGTAGGAAAATGGCAAGGGGGTTGCCTCGCGCGACATCCTACTTAGTCCGCAATTCGCGGGCCATTCATCTTCATGCGAGAAGTTCGATCGAGATGTAGCAAGTTTTAACCACGTTCTGGGAGACTTACAAGAAGTCCCGATATGCCCCTCGAGTGTTTCGTTCGACTTTGAATGAACGGATGTTGACGGTTGGGTTTAACAGTGTTTATTTAATTGTTCTGGAAAATACTTCGCTTTTCTTGGATGTTTGCAAACTGTAATTCATTTAAATAAATTAAAACAATAGATTCATGAGAATTCAATTTGTTGTTTGAATTGTATGCAGAATTTTTCTTAATCATTAGGTCTGTGCATATTTGTTATACTTCGTGATTATGTTATCGTTTAAAAAAGTAGTTAAATCTTAATACCTCAAAATTCATACTCGAAGTACACTAGAATTACCAAGCAAGTCGTAATGACTGATTCGCAATATTTTTCAAAAATTCTCCAAGTTTATAAGAGAGTCATAGAGCAAATATTATAAGTTGATATTATAAAACAGAAATGTTTCTATCATTTTTCCCATCTCTTCATTTCTCCCTTTCCAAAGTACTTACTTGTTTGATATATTGAAGTATAATAGATTTAATGCCGGTAGTTCTAGTGTTAAAGTGGACCAACTATTCGATAAGAAGTGATAGTTTGTATAACAAACAACAGAAAATATAAATTTTTTAATTCTAAGTAGTACAATTAACGGTATATTAAAAATTACAGTAAATTTCAGTAGAAGCTATACAATATATTTGACACAGCCTCGGTTTACCTACGCAATGTATAAATTCAAATTAATTATCAATTTCCAATACCCATATAATACGAAAACATCAGCAGCTATTGTTACAATAAACTAAAACTTATCAACACACTTTCACTCAACAATAGCTCAACGAAAGATTCCAGAAAAATACCGACATTTTCGCCCGTCTCAAAAACAAACAGATAGAAACACCAATAGCATTTCCACGACTTGGTAGAATCGTTAATAAAAACCTTTTGCCGGTTACATCTTGACGATCGTACCGAACACTTCGGTGCACGAGTAGACTTCTACTCTCGTAAAACACGTATCGCAGTTTTCGATAAAAAAAACTCCGAACGTAAAGAAAGAGGCAATAAGAAAGTTAATCGTCAACCGGAAAACACGTGGCGTAAGTTTATTCCGTATAAAATACATGATCATTGTAAATACGAAGGAAACATAAATTCATTTTAACTTACAGATTGGAAATTTCGTTTACTACGCGTTCAACGATGCTCGTTTGAACCGGCGAACTTTCCACGGTGATAGTTCGTGTCGTTCCGAGTCCTGGACATGCTCTACAAGATTCAGGATGATGTCGTGCTAATGCATCGGCTTTGTTGTAATTTGTGTACACTGTCTCTCCTCTGGCAGGGTAGAAGCATCTCAGTATAGTGCTACGGTCGCGGTACAGTCAGAAGCAGAACCCTTGCTGTCGGTAATCCGATGTAAAGTTGATTTCGAGCGAATAGTGTTGAACGTGGGAAACGTGAGTCGCGAATTCCATGGAAAAGAACATCGTAAAAAACGGTTCCATATATGTACTTATAACTTTACTAGTTGCTAAACTAGTAAAGTAAAAAACTAGAGACATAAAAAATTGTTCGCGAGATTGCTGGAGGACGAAGGTGATTTCTGGAGAGAGTCTCACAATCAGTAGTTTGAGGTCGTTAGTAGTATGAGGATTCTATTGTTGTAACTTCGTATGGATGAAGGAGTAAGAGGTACATTTTGTGGTATTAGGATTCATATTAGTTATGGCTTTATTATTAGTGCTAATTGGTTTGAGTTAGGAGGAATT
This sequence comes from Cerceris rybyensis, assembly GCA_910591515.1. NCBI lineage: Eukaryota > Metazoa > Arthropoda > Insecta > Hymenoptera > Crabronidae > Cerceris > Cerceris rybyensis. Next base: position 36,644,874 of record OU342789.1, read on the forward strand.
GCAGAAAAATGTTCCTGTGGTATGAAATTCATAGGATATAATAAATCCTGGGTGGAATAAACGCATCAGTTAACACGTCGACTGCCATGGGGGTCATCGTTGACCGGCACTATTGAAATTAATGAAATTTCATGTAACTTTTAAACTGGAATATTTATGAATTTTCGAACATACTGGATATTTAGATGTTAGCGTTAACAAGATCAAGATTTGCTGAATATCTGTCTATCACTATCTTTGAAATTTCTACTTTATAAAGATGTGATTTTAAAAGAAATATTTTCACTTCAGTAGAAATTATGAAAATAGTAAAATATCGATCCAACGTGTTAAAGAAGAAAGAATGCAGAGCAACAGAAGAAAAATGACCTAGTTTTCTTTTTTATTCCGGCCAATGAAAATCATTGGGGTATTAAGTAGATTTGACTGTACTTAATGCAACTTTTACAAAGCTGTGAGAAGTCAATTCCGATCTGTCTACTATTGCATTCCTTTAAAGTTTTCTCTCGCAGATGTAGAATTATTAACTGTTCTCTTTTGCATATAAAAAGTGACATTAAACTCACTATTAAACACACGCTTTTCACGCCCATCAACAATTTCAAAGTAATATCTTTCGTCGACCAACAATTAAAAAATCATTCCCCTATTTTTTCATTCCGCATAATACCGCAATTCTTTTAACATTCTGTAGCTATTCCAAGCCATCCTCGTCGATCGGAGCACCGTCAGCGTTCTATAAAAATCTTTTCTTGGATATCGTGACCATACTTTCGAAAGGATACATTTTTCCAAAGATAAATAAACAGAAAAATCGTACCAGGTCACGTAGGAATCTCGTCATTCTTTAAGCCACCGTTTCCACCGTAGCAACAAGGTACGCGGAACAACAACGAGATCCAGCGGTAAAAGAAACTCGAGATAAATATTTACATGAGCCGTGTTTATACCGAAGCTAGGAGTAGCACCAGAACGATACGATCTTGGTTTTATTGTTTCCATCGTTTCCTCCGCAAGTATCGCCCACACGATGCTCCTTTATCTCGGCAGGTGGGATAAACACACCCTCAAGATGCCCACTACTGCCATTCGAGTGGACGATCGGTAAAATCGTACCTAAAATCGCAAACAGAAAGACCGATAGATCTCTCTCTACCTTAGAGAGAGTCAAAGATGAATACATAGATAGGCACATAGAAAAGGAGTTATATACAGAGGGATGTGGAGCGAGAGAAGAAGAGTAAAAGAAATACAGAAAGAGGGAGGAAGACAATGAGAAGATACTCGAGGGTGCAAAAGGTAGAAACTGCAGTCCATGAATATTCTATGGATAGGCGCTTGCGCAATGCAGGTATCACCAGTCAGGTGATTACACCATATCGTACGTCACTGCCTTCTGTAAACGGCTCGGACTCTTCAGAATAGTAGGGTGGGGGTTGAAAGTCCGCGGCGCGACACAGTCACGTTTTCGAATATGGCTCTGACTCGGTAAGGGAGATTCCGGAAGTCACCTCGACGTTTCCTATTTACGGCACTTCCTAGCGGGCTAAATTAACCGAGAACGCTAGCGATCCTTATCCCCCCACGTCCTCGCATTTTGCTTCGTCCTCGAGGACCGGTTGAGACAGGGCCAGAGGCAAAAGGAAGAGGAAAAGGGTGTGAGAGGACGAAAGGGTAGCTATGCCAGAGAAGGACATTTTCTCTTTCTCTTTCCTATTTCACTCTCTGTCTTTCTATCTCCCTTTCTCTCCCTCTCTCTCTCAAAGTATACGTGACCGAGTAGATAAGAGGGCGAGGACGTCGTTAGTCTCTGGCCGAGGCGGAAGAACGTCCTCGTGCACGCGAAAACCGTAGCTGCGTCGAGATTATCGGGCGTTACTTCGTTTACAAATTTCCCCCCGTTACTTCAGCCAAGGTATACCGGTGCTCTTTTATCGTATTATTTACCAGCTTTCGCCTATCTTTTTTCACGTTTAGCCGTTCCTCCACCTTTTCTTCGCGTTCCAACCCCCATACTCTGCTTTCGTTGTAGTTCTGACGTACGAGCTCGTCGTTCTTTCGCGTTAACTACGCCTTTTCCTCTTTTCTTTTGCTTCGCTGGATTTTCTTTCCTTCCTTTTCGATTAATTACCATCGACTGTTCCATAAGAGGATTTTAAACTTAAGGCTTAAGCTACTTTCTCGACATACAAGCACCGAGTGGAATGGTCGAAGGTATGGTGTATTATTAATGCCCGGAGCTTAGCTTAACTTGTTTTTCCATGGAGGCGGTTATAATGGTGGAGGATTCTTCTCGAAGAACGTTAATGATAAGTGTTATATGGTGGACGAATGATACGAGATGAAATCTAATTTATGTTGTAACTATAAACGTCATGATTCTTTGGAATGTAAGAAGTAAAAAATGTGAAGTAATTTTCACACGAGACTTTGATTTTGATGTAATTGCGTGTCATTTCAACATTTATATTTAACAAAGTTTTTTAAATTACTTGTCATGTTGTCATTTAATTATCAAATCGTTAGTTCTACAGTAATATCGATAAAACAAAAAGTCACATATTTCTGAAAAACGAAGTCCAGCACGAATACTAGTTTCTGATACTTGGAAAAGCAGATTTTTCGAAAAAAGGGATCGCTAAGTTATCCTACAGTGGCTGTAACATTTACGGAAGAAAGGAACTCGTAAATTTTCCATATGTGTTTTTATTATTCTTGTTAAAATATATTCTATTATTATCAGACTGCGGATTTTTATGCATTTATGACAAATTAAATACGGCTAAAATATACAAAAAGGACATAATATAAAAATGTATCTAAAATATCCAAAGTATGGTATTTATTGTAATATTTATTGAGTGCAATAAATCCCTAGATAGATTTTCCTGTCTCACCTGCATTTGTGAAACTCGAAATTTGCATAAACATCCGCAGTCTAATTATTATATAATCTCTACAAAGTTTCACAGGGGAGGATTTTTATTTTGTATTTTTAATATATCAACCTACCCACCCTTCTACGATCAAAGCTCGAATTACGAAGCATCCGGTGTAAGAGGGAGGACGTCTTTCCGGCTAGTAGGATTTCATCGAAAGTGTACATACAAGCAGAGAGAAGGAAATAGTTGAGAGGCACTGGCTTCTCTGATTTAGGTCTTCCGTCGGTATAGGTGCTCGGTAAATTCTACTAATGGAATTTATCGCGACGTTGCGAGCCTAGATATAGAAACTCTCTCGCACTGGAGTTACCTTTTTATTGCACTCTGAGCGCGCCGGTACTACCTGTGGGCGCCAACCTACCCTTAAGAAGAATATCGCACCTGTCTCGAACATTGAGAGAGAAATGTATGTTTTCGGAAATCACTTTGCCTTTCGGGAATCCTACGATATCGCTGCCGTCCCTCGCCGAGCAATTTAAATGTAACATCCTGCCTGAACAATTTCTACATCTATGATCGTAAATTCACTGTGTTCCTTTGACTCTGATTGCTACGGTTTTATCGTTTGGGATCTTCAATTGCACGAGGGTTTAAAGAAAATAATATTGAGATGATGACACACGTAGATATTATGTAATATAAATTTTTCTAGAAGATATGGGACGTTTAGGTTTGAGTTTGTGAATTTAGACTTCTTGCTATTTTTCGAGACAATATAATATTTAATGTCAAATTTATTAATATCGATGTCAAATTCAAATACTCTGTGGGGAATTTTGTATTAACAACAGAGATTTTGCATATGGATGTCCGTTTTTGGAAAAATAGTAATAATAGTATTTTGTATTAATAAAAACGATATATTAATCCCTTGCTGTACAACGACGAGTGACACTCGTAATGAGCTAAATAGAAAAAGAAATTTTCAAATTTTGCAAGACTTATCAAATTGAAAATATTAATGAAACGCGACTTGATAACATTGTTTCTATAATGATAATATTAAAATTATACGATGTATCAGAAATCACTGATCAATTTTTATTTTAGTACTTAAATTCTGAATAATAATATACAAAACAAATCTTAGAGTAACGAGTTAAGACAATTTTAAAAATTTCGAGAAAAGAAAAATATACCTTGCACTTGAGAAAAGGGAATTTACCAAGAAACAGAATTTTTGAGTGACTCGATACAAAAACGGAACATAAAATGATATACACTCGTGTCTCACATCTCTCAATGCCGTCTAAAACATTCTCATAAAAGCGTCAACGAGTTCAAAAAGCTCAACATCGAAGAAGATTAAAGACATTCGAAACAAAACGCAGTAACATCACAGAGACGACATACTTCTAAAAATATCACTCCTCAAAACACCGAGTATTCTTTGTAACAAGAGTCGAGCATTATTCCATCCAATTTCTTCTCCATCGCATATACTTCAATCTCATTCCAATGTTATAATCTCCTCTCCACTTTATTTCTCCCGACCTACTTGCTCCACCGAAAACCAAGCTGTACCTATTTTCCTACAAAAAGGAAGATAGTAACCTGCATTAAAAGTAATTACAAACGGCAAAACTGCAACGGTGTATCACTAATTGGGCGCATAAATGCGACACGAGATTGTCATAGTGTCGAAATGGAACAATGCGTAACGAAAACGTGCGACCTGGAATGATATTCTGAATTATTCCAGGACGCTTCCGCACCTACGACTACGAAGCGAACCGTCTGAATCCGTTCATAGAGTTTTAGCCGCTTTGCCGTGCATTATTCACCAGGCTGAATATTTAAATCACGGTACGGGAAAAAGAGAGTTCCGACGAAAGTCGGTTTAACATGAGTGGCGATACACCCGCCTACCCCCTAAGCATTTACTTATTTAGGGGATGCAACGCCGCCTATGTTACGAGAACCGAACAGTTTCCGAGCCTACGTGCATTATGGAGGGAAGCTTTAAAGCGCTCCTGCAGTTCCAAAGACGCCGTTTGAAAGATTCGAGCCACCGTTACCGGGGTTTAGTGTTACGCTTTCGAGCTCTACGACGTTATAAATGATTTTCTTCCTGCGAGTTTAGAGGTAGACGGCAATTGAAGAACAGCATTGTCTCAGTGTTGGAGGAAGTGGAAGGTTTCTCGTGTAAAAGAAAAATAAGAAATCGTAGATTCTGTAACGTAATGACGCGAGGGATGTAAATTTTCGAGGGATGCATTAGAGGCAGAGTGCAGGAACGACATAGAGAATTGGGAACTAGTGGAACGTTGAGAATTTAGAAGGAAAGAGTGCTCGCTGGTAATGTATGTTTTTCGGTTTATTGTTTTTTTAGATTAGAATTACGTTCTTTTAATGGAATTACATACTGTTATATTCATTTGTATTGTCCAAATTTATTTCTATAATATTTAAATGTTAAAGAAACTAGACAAATTTTTCTAAAAATAAATAGTTAGTTATCCCTTTGAAAATTTCCTCCACGGTGTTAAAAGGAATCTATAACATGATCGTATTAGAATAATTAAAACATTGAAATATTTTAATAGATCATATAATTGAAATTGTACTTCTTTCTCCTTGGTTTTATTTAGAATAATTCATCGATTTATCTGACCATTTTGCAACAATAATTTGGCAGCATGTTTTAAAGAATTGAAAATATAAAAGAGTAAGCTTCAAATCTATCACCATCGTTAAGTTCAAGGAATAGCACATTGATTAAAAGATCAAACCGAGATGTAACGTTTCGTACGTGGAGCAAAGATAAGTCAATGAAAAAGATAAAGGTAACGTAAGCTCTAACGTATCTTTACTCATTTAACAGCCTTTAGGCTGCCCGATCTAGAAGCAGTGAGCCGTTCATGAATAACGTAATGCGTACTAAAAATAAAATCCGAGGAAGATCACTAATGGCAATACATGTGTCCGTGTCTCGAACAATGGCCGACAATGTACGAACATACATACCTTCGAGAAGAAAGTAGGAAAGAAACGCAACGAACGTTAATAAATAATATGGGAAGTTCGTTCGTTGCTGTGCACAACGTGTACAGGTTATAGACTGCTCTCTAACTGCCGTGAAAATGCACAAGGCGCCTCTATAAATAGTGCTTTCATGCTGCTGATACCTCAGGATCGTTTCTACCTCTACGGTGAAACATATCGTCTGTACTTTCTTTTTTCCGTCGGACGAATTTGTAAGGTACACCGAATAATGCAACCTTTGAGGCATCTTAGACATTTTTTATGTAGTAGCTCTTTTTTTGGTGAATAATGGGTTTCTGTTAAAGCTGCAGAGCCCTGGTTCTTTTAGAGATTTATTCTTTAGAGCACGGGTGGCCAACCGAAATGATCTTGTGGGCCACTTCGGAAATGCACCATAGCTCTGCGGGCCGCGTATAAATTTGTATATCCCCATATCAGATTTAGATCCACTATAGCCATTTTTTTCGGAGTGAAAAATTGAAATACATGAGTTATTATTATTGTGTTTACTATTATTCTTACATATAAACATAGATAATATAATAATAATGATTCTGATAATAATCTCGCGGTACGGAAAAATGTTCAAGGCGGGCCGCGGGTTGGCCACCCCTGCTTTGTGATCGTAAGTGATATTTTTTTGCATGGTTAGTGAAACTAGTTTAATGTGTAAGTTGCAATAGCAATACGATTATGTGGAAGAATGAAATTAAGTGATATGAGATGGTCACTCTCAGACGACTATTCTACTGCATCATGGCTGAGAGAAAGGTACACTTGGGCCTGTAACAAATATATACGTTATTTTGCCGGTGATTCTTTTTTTGAGATATGTACGAAATGTTATCTACTTCAATGTGCTTCAAAAGATTTAATCAAGTCTTCACAGTCTTTATCCATAATACTTAACACTAGATCTACGGCAGCCGTCAAATTGACGGGTTTTTACTTTTTTCCAAAATTCTTTTCAAATTGGTAGAAAAGTAGTATAGTAAATATTTCACGTGTATGTTATAATATACAAATTAATTAGCTGAATATATTTTTAATCACTTGATCCATCTTTCTGCAAGGTACACATTTAATATATTTCAACCTACCAGATAGGAACGTACCGCAGATTTAGTGTTAACACTAGATTTACGGAGTAAATTTGATTCATTCAAAATTTGATTACTCTATATATAATATTGGTTGGTTAATTTTTTAACAATAAATCTTTCATTTAAATTGAGTTGGAACTATTTTCTTTGTAAAAAATTTCAATTTTCTTATATGAGTCAAATTCGCTCACTTCAAAAAAATAGGTATATCAACATCCGGAAATCTAGTGTTAAAAGTGAATGCAGAAATGTTCCATCCAAAGATTCTTTCATCAAGTGTCACTTTCTTCTATTTAACATAATTTTTTTCGAACTTACATTTGCAATCCAAGTACACTAAAACAATCTACACCAACTACAATATCAAACTATACCGTTAACATAATTTCATCCAAATCGTGGCATATAATGCTCTTTAACTTTTCCATACAACACTCCATCAAGTCTCTACCTTTATTACTTTGTAAACTACAAAATCTCATTAACATTTTTTAATCTCACTTGACCATCACTGCATGGAGAGTCTCTTAACTCCACGTCTCACGCAATTGTACGATACGTAAGGCAAAGTAGAGCCGAGGCAGTTTATAATGTTTATCTCATAATGCGCCTTCTCTCATCCGTATTTCTTCGTAGAAAATGGCGTGGCTGTTAGTCTTTCGCAGGAGCACATTAGCCTCCCTCTTTTCTACACCCCTGTACCCGACAAATTGCCGTACCATCTTCAAGTACCAGACGATGATGCCGGGCTACCTTCCATTTACCTTTTGACTCTATAGTATTTTACACGTCCTGGCCATACATTACGTTTACAAGGTAACTACTTTGGATTCGGTGAGTGTCTATAATCCGCGTGAAAGTGGGGAGCAATTCCAATGGATTTAAATCATCCGCGAACGTCCCCTTTCATTGATCTTCGTGGTTAGTATTCAGTAGAACTTATGCCCTTGTAAGAGACACCGTTGCTTCTGTTCAAAGATAACGAATGTGGAGTGTGCCTTCTTGGGAACTCGAGTGAGAAATTACTCTCTTATCGTTACATACAGGAACATGTACCGTTGAAAGGGCAAAGGAAAAATTGTGTGAATGGGATGAAAAGGTTTGGTAGATGCAAAATGTGATTTCCAAGTTGTTAAGATTCATTTGGGGGTTAATACATTAACACTTTGAACTCTGGAAGTACACACATTGTGAATTAATGGGGCTATATGTTTTATCGTACTTTATTGCTTTTTATACCAGCAATTTTAGTATTGTACGTCAAGGATGTAAAAAAAAAACTTTAGCTAATTGTTACATGTATCTTTATTGCTTCAGTAAAGCATTTGTAGTTGTAATATATACGTGATGCATGTATCTAATCAGTGTGCCTTCAGTCATTATATTTTTATTTTTATAATTTATGTAAAATTTCTATAGCTTATTTTTTTATTTTTATATGTCAAGGGTCGTAGTCTCTTGAACATAATAGGGTAATTTTTCTTGCCGTCGTTTTAGGAAGGTGTTTGAATTGTTTACTAAACTTTTGATAGACATGAAATAATATATCAGAAATGTCTAAGCAAATGTTGAAATTGTCACTTAAGAATTACATAAAATGTCAACAATTTTAGCATCAGCAATGATTCCTGTAGCGTTTAAGGTATTAAAGCAGGATTAAATAAATCCTTATTAAATTTATACTTGCATGCCACTCGTACATTGTCCACTTTCTTCGAATATGAATTAATACTTTGGTTTATGAATATTAAAACGTTCCCCAAAAACGATTTAATCATTTTAACGTGCTCGAAATTGGAGTGGCGCGAGCGCGAGCTACCTTTGAAGATCTTCACTTGGAGGTCGCGAGGTCACTCGAAACTGGTAAAAGGAAACCTTTAGTGCTAATGAGAAGAACTATTAGAGTGAAACCTTTACCCAAAATTATGAAATTATTTTTGACCGAGAAATAGAATATTTGCATACGTACTATCTGATTTTATTCGATTACATATTATTGTTAGACATACAATTCCTTTCGCTTTAAGAATGAAAGACAATAACAGCGTTAATCCTAAAATGGAGGAATATAAATCCATCAACAGAACCGTTCAATCTCTTATTTCAGCTCGCTGGAAATAGAAAGGGTAAAATCTCCCGATCTTAAAGAAAACAATCCACTTTTCGACCTACATAAGAAAACTCTACAAATATATTACAAAACACTATATTTTGTAATTTCACGATAATAATACCAATCCATCCAATCCAATAGTAACTTCATCTTCGTGCCTTTTAAAACAAAAGAAAAAACATACTCGATGTAAATCTCATTCTCCATTCCATTTCACATTCGACCCAGAGATCAATAAAATTGATCGTACACAACTGAAAAACAGGTATTCTCACTTCAAATATCTTAACAATTTCGGCGAAACAAATCGCGAGGCATGGTACTGGAATACAATTTCCCGTTAAAGTGAAAACCAATCTTTTCCCTTTTATTGATTTTGACGTTTGTTGCGCGCAGTTACTACCCACAAAACATGGATTGCTTTTTTTCTCTCTCCCTCCTTTCAACCCACCCCTCCTACTTTCCATTGCCATCGTCAAAGAGAGATTTCGCGAGAACGATTCGATTCGTTGTCAAAATACAAAGTCCTTTGATGATAATTCCCTGCTTCCAATGGCTATCGTTGACGATCTTTTGCAAAGTAGGTTGCATCGAGGATCCCTCCGGTGGAGATCTCGCTGAGAGAGACTGGCTAAACGGCATAACGTGTCGGCCTTTAAGGGCGCTTCCACAGGAATGCGACGCCGTGCTGACGACGTGACACGCATCGACGAAACGCGATTCGCGGTGCATGCTAATGCCCGGCTGAAAATCTGAAACGTCAACTGGAGCAACGTTGCAACGGTAACACGGGGACGCCTACCGGGATTTCCTGGAGATTCAATTCGGTCTGTAGCGACGTTCGCCGCGTTCGTGACGATTTGCACCGGACGAGGGGTTGCAGCGAGAGAGAGAGAAAGAAAAAGGAAGGGACAGAGAGACTGAGGAGGTTTGGAGGGTGAAAGAGATGGAGGACCAATTTAGACATGTATTTTATGTCGAAGCGTAACACCGAGGAGGAACGACGATACGTAAATTTGTAATGTTTGTGCGTGAGGGTGGTATATGCTGTTGGAGGAAAGGGGTAAAAAGTTGGACTCTGATGTAAGATGGGGAATGGGGGAATGTCGGTGGAAATCGGTGTTTGTTTGAAGTTTGTGGCTATGGTTTTGAGATTCTGCTGTGTTTGGAAAGTTAGAGTTATTGGGGGAAGTAACTGGTAATTATTTTTGTAGGTGGAATGGGTTGGGAGTTTGATGTGATGGTACGTTTAATCTTTTAGCTTATAACAATGTGCGGCAGTCGTGGAGCGGAAAATGGAATAGGAAATTTTGAAGTCTTTCAAAAATTATTAAATTGATAATCGAGAAACTGTCTCGTTATTTCTATACTATTAATATTACATTAAATTGTACGAAATATCAGAAATCAGTGAGAACTTTTGATTTAAGGAATTAGTTTTGAGTTATTGCACGTTCTGTCAGAAAAGAAATCGTAGGCCAAATGTTTAATTAGATTAAAGAAAGCGTTACACATTTGAAGCTGTGGAATGGTTTTTATGAATTTTCAGTAGAGTAATTACTCTTTGTAAGGATATTGAATCACAAATGATTGAAGGATACAGTAAGGGTGGATTTGTTATGTAGCACGATTCGTTAAATTTGGGTTAAGTTCTATTGACATCTACAAAAAATAGAATCATAGTTTGACATATTAGTTTTTTTTTGTATATACAGAACTCATTAAGATTCCTTCACCTTGCTCTAATTTATTTCAAGTTGCAAACACATTAATCCAATTCTAAAAGACATTTCACATTCAAGTATATAGTCGTAAATATGAATTTTGCTAAAAAAATTTGAATAAAAAAAAAGTCAAGAAAATGTGAGGGTGAATTCGAGTAGGTCGAAGAAATTACATGCAGAGGGATTTTAATCAACAGTGTTTAACGCGATTAAAACACTGAACGCGATAAAAATTAAAATGAGTGGTATTTAAAATTCTTTATAGAATTCATACGATAATAAATCACATGTTTAGTCTACTGGTACAAAAATAACAATGTGAACAGAGAAATCTGTTATCGACTACATAAATATTATTATTTGTAGAATTTACATTCTACGTTGATGCTTTTAGTAGCAAAAATTTCATTCTGATATAGATAGGAAGTGAGATACATCCGGCATTCAACATGTTAAATTGAAAATCGAATGGTAGCCGAGTTTCTGCTACAATATTCGAGCAAATGCAGCGGAAACGTCCGAATGGGAAGAAACGATAAAAAGAAGTCCATATTATCCGAATGTGAATTATACCCTTAAGATTTTAAATAGTTGGTCGAAAGGAACAAGGATATTACTGACGTATACGTATAATTTCTAAATATTTTAATATGGAAGTAACGAAGAAATGAATTATCATCGTCATATAAAAATGGCAGGTCACTAATTGCTTCGAAACATTACCCCAATTTCTTATATTGCCTTCCATGTTCCATGACTTACTTCCAAAATATAGAAAATGACATGCATTTTCTAGTCAACTTTATTTCTTCTTAAATTATTTATCCAGTACGTATAAATATTGTTAGATTAATTATTGTTACTTCTATACTCTCATAAATTGAAGTTATATAATAACGATTCATTAATGAGATTAAGTATTATTCGCAGCAAAACGTATGTTATAGAATGTTTTAGACATTTGTCTATATCGAATGACGTATTGCAGTTGCAAATTATGGTAGGGAACACGCACATTCGGATATATCGTTGAAAATATCATAACACAACTGTAGCCAACGATATGTAACAGTATACTGACTATTGATCGTTGGTAGCCGGTTAACAGTAATATAAATGATCATTGAAATTTCTACATCCAGGTAACTGACCGAATTAATGGTAGCAATAGAGTGGCTGAAATATTCCAACAATATAATTTCAATATGTGCAAACTCATCACTGCCCCAGATGATTGTCGGATGCAAAATGTACCATGTAGCGGTACGATCTCTCGCTCGCCGCCAAGGATCTATCGGTCGTCATTCCTCCCACGCTTTCTAGTTTAAGACGTTCCGTGCTAAATCATTTTTTAAGATTTTCCGTTCAGGCCGCGTGAGGCATATACGACCCACACTTTTACGATTAAATAAATTTCTTTGCAGCATACGTGATATTAAGACGCCTATATTTTGTAGCAGGAGAATGGCCGTCCGATTATTATTGAAGGCGAAATAAAATTAAAACTAATATTTATTAAATTAAGTTTAAAAAAATAGAAATAAGAAATACACATATATCCAAAATAACACTAAACTACTTAAACTCGTAAGGAAAATAACATAACTAACATAAAGGAACATAAAAAAACCATAAAAAACATCCGTACTCTCTTGACGCAGAGCACGTTCTGCTCTTACATTAGGCCCATCCGCAGCCTCACGCTGCACGTCGTGACGTCACTAATCTAAACACTTGAATATCGAGACGACTCTCGCCACGACGGCACAACTTTATAAAATATACTACAATTTAACTTTACAATATATTTTCACAATAAAATTCTTTGTTTTGCAATGCGGAATGCAAGAAACCGGAACGACAAGTTTAGAGGGGGTTGTATACGCCGCACGCGGCACGTGTTAAGGATCGGCCGCGTGTCCTTCGATGGGATCATTCTCGCTGGTACACCATGACGACCGATGTTTATATATGTACTAACGACTGGCAGACACCATCGTCCCATCCGGAGCATGGCGCCTAGGGCTGGGCCTGTTCAGTCAGCCCTACTGACGAGTCCACGAACAGACCCAGGACGGAAACGCAGCGCGCGCAAACAACCATTTCACCCTTTTTTAAGAACAGATGGACTCTCCGCCGGACCGGCCGCAGCCCAGGTACCGAATTCATCCGTTGCCCTCTCAACTGAGTGTGGATGGGCCCAGTCAAAAACTGCGGCCGGCCCGAGCCACGTTGGTTCCTTCAGTCAATTAACGTGCGCAGTCTTTCGCATTTGAGGCAAAATCTTTTGTCTCAAAAACGATGCTATGGCATTGTATTTAGAACCAAATGATTTGCGTTCATAACAATGTATTTGGTTCCATTTTTGGAGCGGGTGACCATAGTCACCCGTCGGGTATAGGAGGCATTTCGTGGCCGGTGACTCTAGTCACCCGTATGTATTTATGTATTTGTATTTACCATAGTCCAAGTTACGTTTAAAACATTTTCTTTTTTGTTCTGGCAGTATTAAATAAAAAATTTTAACAAAACTAGGTTACAAAACAATGGATTCGTTCCATGTTACAAAATTCTTTGCATTCAACGTTAACAAATTATCTTAAACATTTTTTTAGATGTATCATTGATTTTTTGTAGAAATATTGACCTGTGCTGTCAGTATCTTTAACAATTACTGTCTTTGAATTAAAATATTCACTTTATAATCAGTTGATTGAATTCATTTTATTTAGGTAACAAATTTAAATCGGTTAATTGGTTATTGCAAACATTGGTATTAATTAAATCGAATACCAGGATAAAAACTTCAATGATCCAAATTCTCTAAAGCTCATTAAGACTCTTTTGTCAGAAACAATTTGACCTTATCATAATGGTTCTCCTCGATATAAGAATTATAAAGGAATTTTTCTCTTTTATCATTGATATTTGATCATCGAAGATGTTAAAGGAACGAATGTATCGAAAACGTAGCAAAGAAAAGAAACGAAGCTAAGTAACTGTGATGCCTCGTCTCAACGGTCGCCTCGTGCCGGTTATAAGGGACTAATCGATGAAATACGTGCAAATATTTATTTTCCAGCTGTCAGGAGCAAACCACTCTGCCTGGTTTTCTCCATGGTACCGAAGGCGAAGCGAATAGGTACGAATCTACGAGAGCTTCCGAGAAATACGATTGTTGGATGCACTCGCCCCTATGCGCGCGCGGGCGCGAGCGAGACTCGCTCTCTGAAGTCTTTTATTTATGTTTCCCTGCACGGTTGCACATTCCCTGGCACAAGCAAATCAAAATGTTTTCCCAAGTTAGTCCCTCTGTCTTCCTCTTTTTCCCTCTGGTACCAAGAAGACGCAGAATTCCAAGCGATTATTAATCGAAGTATCGATTTCGGCTGTTCAGTTTTGGATGAGGAAGAGCCTCATGGTAAAGATTGTCCAAGGAGAATTTGGGTAAAATTTTCTAAATGCGACTGGAGATGTACTATTAGACCCACCTATGGGAAGTTAGGTGCTTAACTTGGTACTTACGGTAGCCCAAGGGTTATCTATCAAGTGTTTAGTAGTGTTTTTGGATTTATTTCAACCTACTATAAGGCGAGGGAAAGTTTGTATTCTTATGATGGTGCACATCAAGTATACTTGGACTTATTAGTGTATTTAACCGTTTGAGTCCCAAGCAGCGCAGTCGCGCTGTTCAGATTTTATGTCGAGAAAACCCAGCACTTTACTAACGCAAGTACATCACACAGCTCCTTCTTGTAATGTGATTAATATTTTTTACAAGATGTAGAATAATACTATATAGATATATAATACATTTTATATGTGCAGAATATAAAACAGGAGAAGTGCTATCGCGACGATTAGTATTTTTCGGCCAAAAATAAAAGAAGCGCTATCACGCTGCTTGGGTCTTCTCGTACTCATTTAGCGAAAGCGCGCATGCGCTGTTTGGGATTCTTCGACAGTGTTTTTTCAATACCCCCTGGGACTCAAACCGTTAAGAGTTGTGATAGTACTGGCGATGATGCGGAGATGTTGTATTTAGCAGCTATGAGAAGTATGGAGTCGAATGCTTAGACTGTTGATTAATATACCTGAAATTGAACTGAATTTCCGTCACTTCCAGATGATCTTTTCTATATTATCAGATTCTAGGTGAAATAATCACAAAAGTGGAAGCCGCGAAACAAAAAAGAAAAGTGAAAAGTAGATAGAGACTAAGCATATCCACTTGAAGAACACAAGTAAAAACGTTATCTTTTCGGCAATACCTTGATTTTAATTCGTTAGCTATATAAATAAAATAAATTCAATCACGTAATGAACAATGTGAGTATTTTAATTCAAAGACAGCAATTGTTAGAGACATTGACAGAACAGATCAATATTTCTACAAAAAATCAATGATACATCTAAAAAGTCACAAAGGATCGCTGCAAACTTATAAAAACAGCATCCTTCAAAGAACATCTTAAACGTCAAAAGGCGAGCAAACATTTCCACGCTGATTGCATTAAAGCGGAAAGACCGTATGGCGAGTGAAAAGATTCCCCATTATAAAAAGTGCTCGCATTCGTACAAAATCGCGGAAACCCTCTTGCATCGGCGGCCACGTCACGGGGAATCGAATTATGAGGGACTATGGGGCCAACGCCCTCCTCGGCAGCGAATTTCACTTCCGGGCGTGGAAAGCTGCAATAAAAGGAAGATACTTGATGGACCAGAGACAGAGAGAGAGAGAGAGAGAATGAAAAAGGCAGAAGATAGAAGAAAGAAGAAGAAGAAGGAATACCCTCCAAAAAGGAAGGGAGAGATCGTCGGTAGTGGCCTTTCTACTACTGCCACGCAGAGAATATGGAGAAACACAAAGATGAAGGGGTGCTAAAGGATAGGGGTGGGAGGGTAGAAGCAGGAGGAAGAGCGACTATGAAATTACGGGTAGGTAAATGAAACTGTTCCAGAGACTCGTACATGCAGCTGCTGTTGGTAGCGGGTCTAACCTAACCCAACAGCGACGATGGGGTAGGTAGGTTGGAGGGTGGGAGGAATACTTTTATTTTTATTTGCCTTCCGCTTTATTTTCGCTTTAATTTCTCCCTTTTCGTCGCGGCGCTTGCTAATGGGGATGCCAGTGGGAGCGGAGGAGGGAACTGCACCGAGCAGATAGGACTGCGAGAGCAACCGGTCGTGCCGTTCCTCTTTCCTCCTTCCTCCAGTTACCGGGACTCCCACTAAATCCTCGACGAAACTGTAATTCTTCTTTCGATGCCGATAAAATTAATTATCCTGTCCGCGCCGCTCCTATTCTACTTGCTTTCCTTTCGGCATTCAGCGGCGTATTCTCATCTCGTGCCGGGAAGAATCGTAAATTCCAGATATTTGAATTTGAAGATCTCCTCTCGTCGAGAGAGAGATCGATGACATCGATTTGCCGCTCTAGTATACTTTTTTTAGATTTTAAATGCATTCGATGCATATCTTTTTGTTTTAAATTGTTCTCTATCACAAACTGGAACGTGGTATAGAAAAGCTCTGACGGAAGGAAATAATGTGCCGAGAGATGGGGAAGAATTGAAAATCCTCATTGTTTTCCGAGGACCGTACTAATTCTCTATTTAGAGAATAGTGAGGGGAATATATTTTCTCTATTTTCCTGTCATTTCAATTTCAATTCCCATTTGGACTGAAGGATATAATTAACGTACACTATCGTCATTTGATTTCCAATTGAGCATCTTCAGTGCTGGCAGAACAGATTATAGATTACAGTCCATTAAGCTCTCGCTGGTAAGAGCCATCCAGGAATATTCACTTCTCTAATATTCCTGTATATTATCTTTGAATGTAGGTTGGATCGAGAGGTTAATACCATAACATAAATAGCAATTAATTCCTTCCGAGAGATATTCTTTTTTGGCATCAATAAACAAACGAGCGTTTGCCAACCAGTAATTCATGCAGTCTAATTCTATTATGCACGATACTACTCTACGCTAATTAGAACGACTTAACTCAAACTATTCGACGGTTCAAAGGATTAAAGTTTGCGCACTAAGGCGATCCTCCGCGAAACAATTCTTACCTGTGAAATGGACATCTGCGCGTTTAGCACTCTGCATTATAACTTTTTTTTCGCCGTTTTATACGAAAGTTGGTTATTTCATTTTTGTATTGGTGCAGTGAATGTTAGGACAGAATGAGGTTACAAAAAAGGTAATTAGATATATATTTTTTCTCGCAGAAAAAATATTTAGTTTCGTCATATTAAACAGTAATTAGTACAGTACCTTTTCAATGATTGGATATTGATTAAAGTGATTAGGCACTACTGTGTTGCTATTAATTGTTACTTAGTGAAAAAGCATTATACCTTTTGAATGTATGTTACAATTACAGTCGTTCTCTTGTTGTTAGTAGTTATTAACAAAAATTTTCAAATTCAAACTATGTTACCTTTATATAAAAATTAAAAATTTCTTCCGTTATTCAATTCTAATGAGTGAAAGAATATTTATTAAGTATTAAAGCAACTAAAAGAATTATTCTCCTTTACATGCGCCACGAGTTAAACTTAAACAATAAACTAAGAAACATCGGGAAAATGCTAACAAAATTATGTGCATATATTTATAATATACATAACAGTCCTACAATTCAAACAATTCGTGGTATGTAACATTCATAGAATGACGTATCGCACTCGTATTTTCCAGGCTCCACTTGTTATTCCTTATATTTTCTATTATTTCTCAAAAGATCTCCAATTTCAATTCACCAAGTCACCAAAACAGACACACGTTCTACGTTACAAACGTCATTCTTCGCAGCAAAGCAAATAAAAGAAAAAGTCCTCGCCTTTCCCCCTCATAATGAATTTCTTAATTATCATCCACCGTTAACGATGACGCAATTAGATGCCATTACGTGTGCAATTTCTGTGATCCCAGCAACCTTCCCTCGTAATCGCTCCTACCATACGATTCGACACACCACCGCGGAGCGAATCGTAGCATTGTTCCATGATAGCCGAATCGAAATTTCATGTCGTGGAATATACGATTTGGCGTGAAACGTAGAGAAGATGGTGCGAAAGAGAGAAATTTCGGGTATTGGTCTCGAGGTATCCCGGCGATGCAGCCGTGTTTGTCGACCGAGAACCTACAACGATTTCCACTTACTTCCTCCGAGACTTCAGATAGAGATAGGGTTGTGCTTTTTTTCTCCACCCTCCCTTCCACCGTTCCTCTACTTTTACCAACGTTCTAGCGCCATCCGGCGAGTTCCTTTTCTTTTGCATTCCACCTTCGTCTTTCTGCGGGTATCCCCGAATTGTGGAAGGTAGATATCGCGGAAACAGCGTCAAGGCGACGGCGCGTCCGGCTCCCTCCGTGTCTCCCTCTATTTCTCTCTTTCTCTGTCTTCTATCTCTTCCTCTCTCTCTCTCTCTCTCTCTCTCTCTCTCTTCTC
Organism: Cerceris rybyensis; assembly: GCA_910591515.1. Taxonomy (NCBI): domain Eukaryota; kingdom Metazoa; phylum Arthropoda; class Insecta; order Hymenoptera; family Crabronidae; genus Cerceris; species Cerceris rybyensis. Next base: position 36,663,208 of record OU342789.1, read on the forward strand.
GTTTCTCTCTCCCTATTTCCTCCCATACACCCACGACCTCCTTCTCCCTCGCGCTTTCTCTATCACGGGGTGATATCGCGCCCCACCGACACCCCTTTTGCACCCTCCGTCTCGACAACCCTGCCGTGGCCCGTTCGTGCCGTCAGTCGAGTCCAGAGGACTCCGCGAATCGCACTTCTCGACCTTGCTGAGTTTCCTCCTTTTACGGGACGGTTATATTCTCACCTGTGATTCAACGATCTCGCGCCAATATTTCGATGATTACTATAATGTTCTGGTTTGAAATTAACGAGCAGCTGATATTTTAAGAAAACTTCGGAGATTATAGAAAATTCAGGTTATAGAAACGTTTCGCGAGGATCCTGCGAAGTTTGAATTTGGAAATAGACGTCGTTCTATGTGATTGATATGAGAGACAGTTCTTTGGATATTTTCGAGGGATGATGTTTTGGAAATTTTGAATTTCATGCAATATTTGCGTATGACTGAGAGGAGTACAACGAGGACCGTCGATATTGTTGATATGAGTTGTTGATGCTGTCGTTGGGAAATTATTTAAACTATGGAGATAGGGATGGGAAAGAACGTTTTACTTGGAAATGTTATATAGAGAATTTCTCCTAGAAAATCGTTCGAAATTCTTCGAGACTGTATCCCTCCAAGGTCGTCTGTAACACGAAACCAAGTAAACGCTCACGTCAAGTGCATCGTCTCGGCGCCATATTGACAGGCGAACACGTGAGTTCTCTCTTGCTTTTCCATCCCCTTCACTCGGTTTTCCAAGCACTTTAGTCGATGTTATCGAAGCACTCTAGTCGGATCTTCGATAGTTACACTTAGACGATTCGAAAATATCTCATTCGAGCGTACCATATGATGTTACCACCTTTCAACGTATTACGCTAACGCGTGGAAATGTTGAAGGAATCCTGAAACACGATTAGACCTACCATATTTAAAGACTACTTTGATCGTTCAAGCCAAAGTTCAAGAAACAATTTCTGGAATTTACTAGTCGACCTAAAAAGATCTGCACAACGTACCATCGTCGAGACGATCGTATTAATCGAAGACAGGTTTACATTAATAAGTGAAAATCTTGAAAAATCCTGAAACATTATCATACCTAACATACCTCAAGCCTACATTCATCGAAAATTCAAGAGAAAATTTGCAGAATTTATGAGGCTACCTGAATAGAAACTTTGCAACGTTTCAACGTCGACACTTTCACATTAATTGGTGACAGGTTGACGTTAATGAGTGAAAATCTTGAAAAAATCCTGAAACACTGTCAGACCGACAATACCTCAAGGCTGCTTTGATTACCTAAATAGAAACTTTACAACACTTCATCAAATACGTGATGATATTAATTGAAAACATTTAAAGCGGAAAAAGGGGTAATATTTTCCAGCAGTTCTACGGTAACGACGCGAAGAAGTCCTCACAGCGATTGTGATAAAACTTTGTGCTTCGACAGCTGGTGTCACGTGACGCGAGCCTTGGCCTTGAAGGATTGTATGGCGCGAAACTCGAAGTTCTAGAGGCACAAAAGTTGAGTGAAACTGCGCGAAAATTCCAAAGTAGCGCATGTATAAACATCTTTATCCACAGTACTACGTATGTGCATGTAAATATATGCACGTATTTTGAATGACGGACGATCGATCGAAAGAAAGTGGCCCGTGAGAAATGCGTCCTTGACTCTCCGAGCTAAATGACGTCGAAAGAGTTCGCTGGAATTTATGGTTCGTCGTACGGTGATAAAGTGATGGTGAAAATTTCTTTGAGCATTTTCCTTCGTCAACTGCACTTATAATCCGTTCAGTCGGATCGAGCTGTTGCTTCGAACGGTATAACCGCTGTTTTTAACGCTTCGATTACCGAACGAGTATCTGGAATAATCTCAAGGTAAGTATTTTGTGAGATATTTGAGTACGACATTTTCTACTGCATTTATTAAAAATGAAATTGATGCGTTATTAAAGAATTATAGGTACTAAAATTTGTTGAACACGTGTTCATTCTTATTTGAACAGTGAAACGATATTCCTTTGCAGACAGAGACTTTTTTAAAACAATCATTTACTTAGCGATCAAAAACCACGTTTTTATCGGAAAGTTAGGGTATTAATGTACAGAAATTATAAATTACTATTTGTAGAATCATATCTCAATTTTTCAATTCTAATCGTGTATACATGTGTCCAAAAACTGTAATCAAATTCTTTCTCAGGCCACATATATTCCTCCGTTGTCCCCAAAGGATTAATTATCTTCAAAAGTATCGAGTTATTGTCACTACTCAATTTTAGAATATTACAAATCACACTTCAGAACACCATAAAACATAACATCCATCGTAACAGAGAACAATCTTGCAACAATTTTAACATTAAATGTTTCAAGGATAAACAGTATTTTAAATATTGTGCAGGTTTCAAAAACTCTCAAAGTGTACTGACACCTTATAAGATACCTCAGTATCAGTTTTACCCTGATTAAGCTAGCTGAAATGCTGGCGAAACGTCGGAATTTTCACAATCCACAACGCGGCTTAAACCCGGAAAACGCAAACCATTGTATACCTTATAAGATATTTTGCAATATATGTCAAAATAAAGAGGTCCATTAATTTAATGCACCGTTAAATCAAGTACCATCGAACGATGTCTGTTTCTACTTGCTGTTCGTGGTTCCTCCGCTCCTTGTTTTCATGCGTTGCGGTTCCTCCTGATGCATTTGCGTACTATTTTACACGGCGCGTATGCGAAGGCACGCTGTGTCATATAATATTGCTTCAATAACGACAAGCAAGAGGGATGATCTGCGTGACGCCTGAGGGTTTATTACATCCCAACCCATCGATATTGGCCACTGGTCGATCGTGTAGCTTTTAGAGAAGCCAAAACGAGAGGGATGGAGAATACTAGGTAGGGAGATTAAAAAGAGAGACAGGAGACAGTTCATACAGTGATTCCATCATGGTTTTCGGCTTATACTGGGATAACGCCAGTTTTAGATTATGACGACCCGTCTCGATAAACAACGGTAGCTCGACTAATTCATCTTCAGTCAGTTTCTATTTGCAATAACTGTCTGTTGCTTTCATATCAGACGTAGTTTCAATAGTTTTCCTCGTTGATAATAAGTACTGTTCCTTAATAGAATTTGATTAACAAATTAAAGTGTGATTCGAGTCTTTTTATGGTGAGATTTTTCATATTTTCGAAATATGTTGAGGTTGTGACGTAATTGTGTTGGATGAATGACAGAAATGGTTGAAACTGGAAGATTCTTTTGAGGTTTGTTCCATTTGTTGTTGTATTTAATAATGCAACTGGCACGTGACAGGTTTCAGTTTCGTGGTAAAATTGTGTTTGTAGTTTCATCCCTTTAAATTATTTAGTAACGAAGTAACCTAGCGCAGTACCCATCGACTTTGCACTCCAAGTAATTTAATTGTAAACTAATAGTTATTTTCAAAAAGATTTTTTACCTTTTTGACGTACGTAATGACGAGAAAAAAGTCACGGTAATTTCTCACGTCAAATAATTTTTCACGAAATTAAAAATATGTATTTACTAAACATATATGGGAATTATTGCTACGCCAGACTTTACAAAGTGCAACGTATTAATATTCCTCTGTAAGTCAGAGAGCCATTCTACATCCATCAGTAATATTCCTATCAATTTTACGCACTATCAATTAAAGGGGTATCACTGTCTAAAAATAACCATAAGATTTTTCTACAAAAATTTCCCGAATTTTTGGTGACTGAAAAAAAGTATATAATCTATCGTCTTGTCTCTAAACCGAACTATAAAGTGACGCTTTCTTAAAATACAATTGAAATTTCGCTTTGAGTGGTTTAAGAATTCCAGAAAATTCCAGAATTCCAGAAAAGCTCCCAGAAAAGCTCCCAGAAAAGCGCGTGTAAACTTTGCTCAACCGCATTACGCCAACTATACAATCATGCCGTAAAAGTCCACAACTCTGTAAATTTTACTTACACAAACTTAAAATTTTGCGAAAACATTCCTATAAAGTTAATCCAGAAGATATAGTAAAAAAAAAGTAACTACGATTTTTCTCCTATGAAAACAGGAGTAACCCCTTAACTATTTCACTTCAAACTTACAAATCTATCATAAACACATTCAAACCTTCCTTAACACTAGAAAGACTGAAACTTACAATTAGTATATACCTATATTGCCCAAAAGCTGTCAAAATGACTGCACTGTGAAAGAATAACTAATGTGTTAAGAAATTTGCTTAAAATTAATTTTTAATATTTTTTATATTATTTACAGTTATATAACAGGTTATTAGTAAATATGAACAATGAAAAAAATGTACTTCACTTGGAAAAAAAATAAATTATGCATTACGCGAAAGAGACGAAGCTGTGATGCTAGCATCAAAATAACTTCCACCTAACCTACGGAATCAAGAAGCACATGTATATGTACCTACTTGTATGTTATCATGTAACGGTAATCGAAAAAAATGAAAAATGTTATTTCAATACAAAGCTGCACTGGTCATATAAGAAATTTACTCAATTCGATAATAAGAGTCATTTAATTATTTTAAATTTCCCAAGCAGTCAAAACGACTGCTTTTGGGCAATATACATAGGTATAACACGTATATATTGCAACGGCGCTTCATAATTAAATAACTCAGATATTATAAAATAACGTCTCTAATTTAATGAATCCAAACTTTTTGCACAAAGACAACTCTATTCTAAATATTAAATCAATATCTAAACATTTGCAATTCGTTGTTAACATTCTCCTAATCGATATGAAATATAGCGGAGACAATTTCGTTACCATAATACGTAACAATATATATACCGGAAATGGAGGAAGGGGGGGAGGTAACTACAATTATTAATAAACGCATTTGTATGTTGTACAAAAAGTCACAAAATTCTAAGAAATTGTATCATCATATACATAATTTTTTTTCTAATTGAAATAAAAAAGCAGTCAAAATGACTTCCTTGGGCAATCTACTGTTAACTGTATCAAACACATTTTAAACACAACATACAACCCGTATATCCAAACAATTGACAACAATTCCGCTCATAATTTTCACCGTTTGCTTTACGTTCATCAAACAGTCGTATTTCATCAATTCCATAAGTCAGAGTCGAACTGGTGTCGCGTAATTTAGCACAAGACTGCCACTAAAAATCAATCGAGACCGTCGTCTGAGGAGTTTCGAAGCGCACACTGTTCAGGGCTGGTCGAAGGCACGGTTTGAAACTGGAGGGTAACTGGTAAGGGGATGGGTCGAATCCTCTCACGATGCTCCCCGTCCTTTTCCAACTTGCAGGATTCCCGATAAAGCCGTCGAGCATTTGCTCGTAGCCTGCAGTGTACTCAGCTAGTCCGACTTCCGGAAGTTCCGTCCCTGAAGTTTACCCTTTCGCTCTGAGGAGCTCGGAACGTCGGAGGAATCTCTGAGAGGTCAAAGCTGTAGATCCGCTTGCACGCAGCAGCTCGCCGGGCTGAATAGGCCAGCCTGGATAAAAAGGAAATGAATGTCGGCAGGGTGGAAAACGTGGAATATTATCACGTTGGAAGAATAATCTTTTGAGCACCTAATTGCGAGTGGTTATTAAGTGAAAGAATGGTACAACAGGGGAGGTGCAATGTGGATTTCTCTGCTGAAGTTTATACTTTCTAGTAGGGGTAATTTATTATGTTGAACAGCTAAAGGGAGGGTGGTTTTTAAATGATTCTCAAATGGGACGTTGTAGAATTCTGTAATTAAAGGAAAGAGTAAAATTAGAAAAATTACTTGGAATTTTTTGCTTTTAAAAAAATCAACTACTATATAAACTAAGCAAGGTTACGAATAGAACTTTTTAACTTACATTAAAAAATTAACATTTCTTTCGTCTCGTATCATCCAAAATATTTTGTAAAATATGAGTTATTAGGGGGACCGGAAAGTATTAGGTGTACAAATTAATTCTCGGCCTTTTTTGACTAACTTTGTCATTTATTTATAACAATGTTGCTATAAATTCCATATTAAACATAATCTTCTTCATTTTCTATACGTTTTTGCCATCTCTCAGGTAATTGTCGGATTCCAGATCGGAAAAATGATAGTGGTTCACATCAATGAAATCATTGAGGCATTTATAGACCTGTTCAACTTACTTGAATTGAGAATCAGTTTGGTGGTGTTGTAGGGATCGAAATAGGTGGTTATTTGAAAAAATCAATATCAAAATCGAACAAATCATTTCCTTCGCCTCTGTAGTGTTTCTTTTTTTTAGTTGCAACGCGAAAAGAAGACAGCGCCTTAAATGTTGCTTATCGAACGACATCGCTTCTACACATGATTTTTCACGTTATGTCTGGAGTAGAATCATGCGATATATCTTATTTTAAAGCTAACAAATGACGCTTTAGAATGACTATTCAAATTTGGAAAAATTCTAATCTGAATAGGTTTTGTGGTCGATGAAATCTGGGGGCCGAGAATTAATTTGTACACCTAATAATATCCTTTCTTCAGATATTTTGTTAAAAGCCAGTTGATTTTTATCGATCGTGCATTAAAAATTTGCAAGCTTCAAAAGTCCAAAGAAGGACAAAGATTATTGATAACGAGGATGGTTACATCATACATGAGAAATAAAAACTTGTTACAACTTTATTTGCTTGAATTTAACGTAAAAAAACGATATTACTTTCCGGTCCTACTATTAGTAATCCTAGTAATCCTAAATATAGTAAGTAATCCTAAATATTACTTTACCCCGCATAACAAATGTCTGCAACGGATTGTTTTTCATTTCTTCATTTCTCCAGGTATAAAACGATCTGCAGAAATAGTGATCAATTTGAATTCAACTCAATCACATAAAACAACATCGCCGACTGTATTCCTTTGACTCGTACCAATAAAGGATTATATTTCCCGTAGAAATAATCATCTAGCCGGGATCAGAGGAGACAGGGTGAGCTTTTGCACAATATTGCCGTGATGCTTATAGAATTAAAGAGAACTTTCTAGAAACGTTAATCCCTGACGTAAGTTCGGTACTACGTGCACCACTCATAGATTAATGCTGGGCTTCTTTCGAGGTCAACCAAGCCGAGGGAGCTTCCTAGGTCGTTGCAGTCTGCCCTTTGTTCGCATGCCCGTGTACATGACGCATCATGCTGGTAGAACGAACTGCCAGGAGTACTTACAGAGGTGTCACAAAGAAAGGACTAAATACACTGCTCGTAGATATATAGAACAATGCTCTTTGTTGGAATAAAAGAAGCATCCTACGCAAAGGATCCTTCAGCTAATAAAGTAGTTTTAATCTGTTTGACTTAACGAACGCAATGGATTATATTCGCTGGCTCGAAAGCAAATACCGAGCGATGGCTATTTTCATTAATTACTGTAACATGCAAGTAATGTCATGCACTGATTAGTAATCATATCATAACAGAAGTTTAAGAAAAAGTTGATTTTTTAATGTGAATTTTAGGATGTGGTTTTACTTGCAAAATAATCTACGCTAATAAAACTTTTCAATTTTTAACACTTGGAGATAAGCTTGATGTTTTTCGTGCGATCTTAACGAGTAATTAGAATGTCTGGCGCTTTTTATAGGATATCAGTGCTGGTGTGATAATGATATTTTTTCCTAGAATAATTAAAACTGACCGTGCCATTCGCGGTCAAGTGACCGGCTTACTGGAAGGAAAATTAGCAATTTTTGTATTATTCATTGAAAGCTATTTTTCCAGTATGTATTAACTTCACTATTGCCTCTATATATTTCGGAAAAATATTATCGGTATCATACAACCAGTCGAATAAACGACGCTGGTAAGGATAGATACACGTAAAGTGTCATTATAGATAGTGTTAATCTAGTCTTCACAGTATATTTCACAAAATTAATGACCTCACGTAACGATAATTTTGCATTTAAAATTACTTAAAAAGTATTCGGCTTCTTAATACCTATGATAAGACATTGCAAGCAAAAATATTAAGTCAAAAGTAGCAGTGAACAAACTAGAAAAACAATTGTAGTAGGAAGGGATACACATTGTGTCAAATAATATAGTCAATATCTAAAAAAAATCTAATTCTATATATAATTATGGTCAAGATTAGTATTGTGATAATTCCTAAACAATTAGTAGATTTGAGGGAGGCCACTAAGAAAATAAATTCTATTCTTCGCTGAGAAGAATTTCAAGCACAGCAAACATGTTATCTCTCATGTTCGTTCTATCCTCTTGATATTGATTTCGTTCTCATACACACTCCATAAATAAGTTTCTCCGCCTTCCATATCTTAAGAACCGAACGATAAATCTCTTTTCTCTCCTCCGGGGGCCTCTACTTATACGATTTTTTTCCACTTCGCGCGCCTTCTCCCATCTTCATCCCTTTCTTCTTTCTTCTCCTCTATCTTCCTTTCATTTTCCACTCGATATTTTTAAAAAGCACGAGTAAACGCACCTCAAGAGTGGATTTCGTGGGACAATGCATCAGAAAAACAGACAGGTTTTTGACTATCATGATTCTCGTAACAACTAGAATTAACATAGGCGATTTAGAAATACTTTGACGCATTGGAGCAATAAATTTTTCAGCGTTATCACTTGAAAACATTTGGTAACAAAGATATTATGAATTCTTTCGGCGTACTCTAATCTGTAAGCGCGTCTTTAATTGTTGTACTCGTTTCTGATAGCAATTCTTTTGCTATTATAATGAACCTCAAGCGAAAAGTTATCAATACAGAAATATTACCAGTTAACAGATAAAATTTTTCTACTCAACTTTAGCGTTGGATTATTAATAATCATTCTTTAAAAAAGTTCTGTCTAACGATAGAATTACAGCACCATGGTCTAATGCAGATGGTTGTTGGAGTTGTATCTTGATTCAACTCTTTTTGCTTCTACAATCAGAAGCAAATGAGCACCATGTATATGGCACAGTTGATTATTGTTATTCACTGAAATTTTTTTATTCAGGAAGGGAGCTACAGTCTCATAGTGCAATGCTGTTAATTATTGTATTTCTTTCTTGATGTACCATAATTCCGTGTTCACATTGAAGTATCTTTTACTTCACCATGATTAGAAAATTATAATTTCAAGTCATTCTTAAGGAATCTAATGAATGTAATGTAGTTGTCTTTTACAAAGCGAAAGGATTTTTTTTCAAACAAATATATATGATGTTTATTCCATTTGTTTGCACATAATAGAAGTATAGAAGTTTTAATAATTTACACAGAATGACACCTATAAATATTCGATCAAATACTTGCCATCATCATAAATGACACTGTTTTAACCCTAGATCACTAACCTTATTTTTCGACGCTTAACACTAACCTTCGTCTCTTCGACTACGGTGTTTACAAAAGGGATTAAAGGGTATTATTTAAATAAAATTTAAACATGTTTTTTTTTTCTATCATTAAAGATAGGTATTTATTTATTACGATAACGTTAAGTAATATGGCATACTTATTAAATCCGTGTCGTTGAATTGACAAAGATTAGTGATCTAGGGTTAAACGATTTTTTTCTCCTAAATTTTCACGTTTCATCTGAGGGTGAACTCTCACTAGTACTGGCAATGAGTGCCAAAATCATTTTTCATTTCTCTCAAACTCCACAAAGTTTCAAGGAAATTGATGTTGACCCTAAAGAAAAAGTTAAAGGACATCACTAGCGAAACTACTTTCATGTAACGCAGCAAAGAATTAGCCCGAGCCCGCATAAGATATTAGAGAGACGATATAAAGCAAAAGTTTCATCCACCCTTAAGAAGTTATTTCGTTAATATTTATGAGTATGTTTAAATTTGAAAGATTACAGCTCGAGGATATAGGGCGCATTTGAATTGTTCACGAGTGATATCGAAATATCGTCGGATTATTGGATGATCATAAAAGCGAATAAATTATTAGTAATTATTAATAATTATTAAATATAATTGTATAATTCGTATACGAATACGTAGATATCTGGGGTATGGAAATTTCAACAGCTATTAATTTCCAGGAGGCAGGGGTGTATTGAATTTTAAACGGACTTTGTTGTATACATTTAGAAAGACTGCCCCATCAGCGTGTTTCACGACCTTTCATCGTACGATGGAATAATCACTTTACTTGAAACGTCCAATCATTATCCGTTCTGTGGGTAACCGCTTGTTGATCGATCTTTGACCTTAATCAATGTATCATACTACGACAAAACCCTTTCCAATAGATGGGAGATTACCCCTAACGATCGTGTACTTTGGACGAAGTTTATGGTCGCATTAATAAACTCCTTGATACGTCAAAATCATGGCTCTTGCTGAGACGTAAACTTTAAGGTGTTAAGGAAACTTTGAGAATTAGGAGAAAGAGGAAATATAGTAATTTGCAGAATAATTATATTCCAAAATGTAGAGAAAAATGTCAGTTTCGTGTGACTTTTAGAACATTGGAATTAATGTGATAAATGTTCGGTATTGTTGAGTGATGTAGTTAAAAGGAATCGAAATGATTGTAAATAGAATTTTGATGTTTGTGGTGCCAACGAAAGGAGATCGTTATATTTTACATTAAAAAGTATATCAAACTTTGAAATGAAATTATTTGCCTGTTTTAATATCAGGATCGTCCGAATTATAATAAATTTCACTCTTTACACTGTGTATTAATTTCTCCAATCCATCATCAATTAATTGATATTAATCCGGTAATAATCTCTACCCTTGAATATTCATTTTTATTTGCTAACAGAGTCATTCTCATGAATTCACATTTATCGTCAAATTTCAAAATTGAAATTAATTCATAGGAAATCATCGATTACCCACATCTATGTAATATCCAATAAAAAGTCACAAAAAAATTACACAATCATAAAAACATGATCTACGATTATCAAAAACTTCGGATACTTCAGTTTTCATTTACCTCATTGCCAAGAAAAAAAAATGAAAATTTCATATTTGAATGCCATTTCAAGCTCCATTTCTTGCAACCTGATTCTCCTGATGTCGCTCTACATTTGGACTTTTACTTCAATGATCATTTCGCTAAAACCCTGCAGCTTTATGCAGATTTCAAACCAACAAACCTAATTATTCTTCCAACGTCTACATAATAAAAAAAACTGTCATGTCAATTTTTTACATTACAATGTTCTCCGTAAAAATGCATGACGTAGTGAAAAACAAACAAACTAAAACAGAAAAAGGTTCTTTTAAATTACACACTTCCAAGTAAATATAACACGAATATAATTTTCTGGTACCACATACTCCTAATTTTTGCAGTTAGAGAATTTTTTAAAATCTCAAATTTTTATTTCAATTTCTAAGGGGTTAATATTTAGCCATCCTCTTCAAACCTTGGACCACCCAGTACCATTCAATTTCTCTCTCTAATCAAGCAACAGAAGTAACACCATCGCTTTTTGTCGAATAAATCATCTCGGGTCAGGCATTATTCATCGATCGAAGCCGAGATGGGACGTTAGCGCAACTTGATAATCGCTCGTAAACATCGTTTTAACGATCATGAGGTAATGTCCGATATGCGTATCTGGTAGCTGACTTACGTATTACACCTTGTAACACGGTCCACGGATAATTCATTTCAGTGAAATAAGCGAACGATGGCGCGCTCAACACGGACGTTTATTATGTGACGTTTCAACCCGGCGCTCATTTCCTAGAGGAAGAACATTCGTCTCCACGACGGAACATAAATCATTGCACTTGCCAGGAGAACCGCTGAATCGTAAATGTCACAAGTTTTGAGTGTCATTTTATTGCATGTATTTGTAAAAAATAATGAACGATCGATTTGTAACGTGGTGGTTGTTCGGTAGAGGTATCTAACTGTAGGCATTTCGAAGAAATTACCGTTGTGCAATTATCGAATGATATACTAGCGGGTTTAATAACTATCCCGTTAGTTGTTTGATGTGGTTGGGGAGATATACGATAATAGCTTCCACAATGGGACTTTAACAGCGAGTATCGTTCTTGGTTAGACTATTTATCGTTTTGAAATTTGTTTCCAGTTTTTGGCCTTCTAAAAATCTATTGAATAAATCTTTCAATGTAGATTTTTTAATTATGGGGGTATTTGAAGAAAGTATGGTGTCTGTTGGAGAAAGAGGAGTCGTGAAATGACGACCTCAAAGACTGTGTCTATTTAGCATGATTATGGTTGTTATATTTATTGATTATATTTTCACTTATTTCCACTGCTTCAAGAGCTGAGGTATTTGCTAATTTTTAGAATTACTTATTTTAATGAGCCCTAGTTTCATCGTCCTTTTCGTAATTCATACATGTGTAAAAACACTTTGAATTGAAAAATGATTACGAAGACAGAAACGAAATATCTTTGTAAGATGGTTATAGAATTTCTCAAACTCCTTCACATTGATTATAGAGAATTGAAATTAACACTAGATTTACGACAGCCACAAAATTGACTGGTTTTAATTTTTTTTTTAATTTTTCTGAAGATGATAGAAAGTCAGTACAGTAAATATTTCACGTGTATCGTATAATACACAAATTACTTAACTGATCGTGTTGTCTACCACATTTTTTCCAAATTATTTATTTGATATATTGAAATATACCAGATTTAACGGCCGCAAATCTACTGTTAAGTAGTGAAAATATCTAACAGGTGTTAATATACAATGTTAAGGACATCGAAAATAAATCACTATATTTCAATCATTTCAAAATACTCGACGTTGAAACAAAGACGACTCCTTCACAATCTACATGAATCAACTGCTACCTTATTTGCACATTACAATCCATCATTTGGAATTTCATTGTTTCCCAATTATTATTGCAAGCAGCTGCAGTGGGATAGAATAAATAACAGCTGTTACATCGTGCAAAAATAGATATTCACTCAGGGCTGCTTCCTCAGTCACGAGTTTCCTGTACATTTGAAGATTCCCAGGTCGAAAATGCTCTGAAATTATGAAAGGGTATTCTTGTGACTTTGTGGACATCCAACATATATTTTCGTCCTCGCTTTCGCGAGTGACATTGTTTTCCCGCGAATGCGTAGTTTCTTTCTAATTTTCATTTAAAAATATCTGACGTTGACAGCCGTGATATTTCGGCTTAAGAATTAAAATTTTAAATGAATTTCCCGACTATCGTACGGTGAAAACTTTTAAACGTGCCTCTGTATTTGACACTCGGCTTTAAGCCGTGAAGTGTGTAAGTTCGAACTATGAATATAATTGGAAGAATGGAGAACATTCTTCGACGTAATTTAGGTTTAAAAGTAATTGCCCACTGGGACACGATTTTGTTGAAATATCTAATTTTCTTAATTTTCGAATATCACACATACAAAGATTAGTTTATTAAAATGTTATAGTTAGTGTAAAATATGAAATATATATATATAATATTATCACGCAGATGTTTATGTCACAACAAGTAAATTACTTTGTATAGAATGATACACGGTCAGCGTAGATACAAATTATCATCCCCCTGATTCCTCTCGCCATACCAAGTTACTCGTAATAACAGCCCGCGGCAATTTGAAGTAGGATAATGGCTCAGAGATTGAATGATCATAATAATCGTACACGTTAGGAATTTAACACATGATGGAAATTACCCAATGTATTGATGTATCGGAAGGTTGTTCATTACTGTCGAAAAAATGGTACTTCACTGTGTGAAGGGTTAACATGCAATTTACAATGATTCTCTTTTAATTGTGTCGATGATGAAGAAAGGACAAATTGCTAAAATTGTGCTGGTCTAGAAAATCGTGCTAGGTGTACTTTTAAAAATACTAAAAACATATTTACTGATACATATTAACAGTCAAATTGCTATCTTAACATTATAAGCTGTATCACAGAATTGGACTCGAAGGAATGTGAGAAACAAGAAAGGTTGATAAACTTTCAAAAGTGATTTTCTCAAATGATAAAACAGGATTTTTTAAAGTAATTTTCTTTATTTTTTAAATTTGTGTGACACGTTGACTGCCATGGGGGTCACCGGTGACCGGCGTTATTGAATTCAATAAAATTTCATATTACGTTTCAATTGCAATTCTTACCAATTCTCTAACATATTGAATATTTAAATATTCGCATTAAGAAAATAAAGTTCTACCAAATATTTATGAATCTATATCTTTAAAGTTTCTGCTGTATAAAGATGTGAATTTAATATAAATAGTTTCACTCTAATAGAAATGATGAAACTACAAAATACCTTTGGCGTTCAACGTGTTAGGTATGGTGGTTCTGTGATATAGATTATATTCTGATGTAACCGTAGTGTTGACATATATCGCTAGTTGTCACAATTATCCAATTTTTAAGAAAAATATATGCGGTTGAATTTAAAAAGACTCAGCACTGAAGTGTGGAAAGTCGTGTTAATACAGGGGGAACTTGTTTATTCATTTAACAAAGTAATATTCCGGTACCGAGAGTAAATAACGTGTATTTTGAAAAGTGTCTCTTTTAAACATATTTGCATCGACATAAATAATATTAAATGGTGATACAATGAATTAAGTTTAAAATACAAATAAAAAGAGATAATGGAAATTATGTATTGGAACATTAATATGATAATGTCGCACAACGGCAGAATTTCGACTTAATCGAATATACAGGGTGGTTCGCGCAACATTTTGCACAATTTTTAAAATGTTTTGCGGCAACATGACGATACAAAATTATAAACCAAAATTAATTTACGTATACTGTTATTTTTTTAAAATATAGATTCCATAATGAAATGAAATGTACCTTGAATTTCATAAATAAAAACATGTTAATCGTATCTGTCATATTGTTCAATCAGTAAAAAACATTGTACATGATTCAGAACATTATATGGTTACATTATTAATAACGCTGAACAAATAGCTTTATGCAAATTTGAATTAGCACACTAGTTCAAAATTCGAACCTTTTATTTCCCGTTCTTTCTTTTCATTTTTCTGATTATAAATGGTATCGTACATAAACATATCATACTACCATTTCACAGAAATTAATTTTTATACAGAGTTTGCTTTCTTCTCATCAATATTTGACATGATCAGTCCATAAAATATCTCAGAAACTTGAAGAACAATAAAGGAAATTGACCGAAAAAAAGTATAAAACCGTTACAAATTAAAATTCCCAACAATGTTTAAGTATCTTTTCATTGGCATAATAAATTTATCCGTACACTGTGTGGTCTCATCAGCTCCAAAGGAAATTCAATTTTCCAAAGATACGTCGAACTTAAGCCAATCTACCAAAACTCAGAAACGATCCCAGTTGAATATTCATGGAAATGGGCGTCATAAGTCGTAAATATCATCGAGCAGTCTCTGTAGATTCTCGGATAAGAAACGGAGAGACTGTCACAATCATACGTGTTCAATCAGCATTACTTCCTGCTAGAATCGATTATTAATTGCTGGCACGTGCGCCACGTGCGCCCATTTGAATCCCGGACGATCGTACTAGGACATCGCGCGCATTTCGGCGGCCGATAAAGTTATGCCTGCCCATCGGCTACTAATTACCGATTGATTGACTTCCCTTCCCTCCGATTCCGTTCAATAACGCCACTAAGTCAGATCCAGGGGACAATTATCTGTGGTCTCTTATGGCTGATGTTGCGAGCTTGAGTAATGGGGAATCCCTTCGCTTTAGGTACTTTGGAGCAGTATGTGGGTCGATCTTCACCTTTTTATTAATATAAGATTTATCGGAATAAGAAATTGTAGTAGTGAATAGGTGAAAATTATTTGATACTCAATTAAACTCTTCGTTATCAAGAGATAAAATCATTGCATAATATCAAATCCCAATGATATAGATGACCTGCTGCTATGTTTACATTGATAAAACTAAACGTGGTCCATCTCTACCAGAGAATTCTATAGGTTTGCATAATTACTCGCCATGAAACATTATACATATTCCGCTTCTTGGACGTAGATACATAAATATTAGGGGACCGAAAAGTAATGTCATTTTTTACGTAAAATTCCAGCAAATAAATTTGTAACAAGTTTATATTTTTAATAAATGATGTAATCACCCTCGCTAAGAACAATGTTTTGTTATTCAGTGTGTAAATATTCGATACCAGTTCAATAAAGTGCAATTGATTTTTGAGCAGAATATTGTACCTGAAGAAACGACATTACTTTCCGGTCCCCCGAATATCTGGAACATTTATTATTTTATATAAATTCAAATCTACAAAAGATATATTGATTTCGTAATTTTACTTAGGATTCAATCAGAAGATTTTTCAATTAAACTCGAAGTTTTAAAAGGTTGTTCACTCTGAAAAATGTCACTTTTAACATAGCGTCTTATTTAGTAGTCCCCATACTTTGGATTCTCACTTAGATTCATGGTGTAAAAGGTTTTAATCTACATGACATGGATGAAACGGTGATAACAAGGAATATAGAAAATATTGAAGTTACATAAAAAATGAGGGTGATTGAAATATACGAAATAACCGGTACCATTTGGCTTTGAAATAAATTTTCGATGGACGAACGGATTATGGGCTGATACGGCTCTTTAAATAATTCTTTTTGGCCACTTTACGAACGCTCCTTTGTCATAGTTCGTATTTTAACACATTTTTTATATGGCTCCGCAGTGAGAACCACATGTTACTGCCGTTAAACGATGTCTTTGACGTTCCATCAAGAATATAATTATTCCGTTAATAGCTTTTGGAGGACATAAAAAATTTCTATGTCTCTGTGAACACTCGACCCGTGTCAATCTTTTCTCTTTTATTACACACAGGATACGATAATTATTTTCCGTTTTATGAAAATCCCATTATTGACGCTCATGCCTGCTACAGTGATTAATTTTATAAATGTTACTTTCGCCTTTTACGACGGTACGCTTTTAAAAAAGAAAAAAAATGAACGAAAGAGAGAGGGACAGAGAGAATGAAACAAACCGGCAAAGAAAAAAGAATGAGAGGCATGCAACAATTTTCGTATTACACATAACACGTTAAAATCGTTCGCTTTTTTCGAAATACAGGGAAAAGGGTTCTTTCAAAGCACCGATGAAAAGCGCCAGGATGGAGATTGCAATTTGAAAGCGCATAAAAGACCGTGCCAATCTTTTTTGTACGTATCCTCGCATCAACCAGTCGCGTTCATCACAGTTGAATTGTTTCAACGTGAATGTCGATTGGAAATGCTGACTTTAACGGTCACTAATTAGCGATTGATTGACAATTCTCAATTCTAACCGTGACTACCTTTTTTTTTCTTCTTTTCTATTCCTCTTTCATTTTAAAATCATTACGTGAGCGCAAGTCGGGTGAACGATTATCATAATTCCCAGTTCTAACGACCACGTTCGTGCACGACTAATGACAGAAATCGGCTGATCGACAGTTACATTATAAACGGATTGACGAGGTGCCGACAATGTGCGTGGCAATTCAACGAGGAAAACAATTGATCGGTAATCACTCTTCATGGACAGGACAAACAGCAGAGCACGGAAACGGTCGATGTAATGTTCGACGAAACGTACGACAGTTTTGAACGTGCGATACCTGGAAATGCGAAATATGTAGCACTCTTCGGCTCGACGATCGATGGTTGAATGATCGACCGGCAAATTAAATCGATTTAAAAATATGAAGATACATAACGGTCTTTATTCGTTCCTTGATCGAAAATTAATTCGGCAGTGAAGTATGTAGTAGTAACGATATTCTAGCCCTCTATGGGCCGAATTTTCTGTGATATCTGAAGATTAGTTACACGATAGCACATTAGAAAATAATAAAAGTACTATTATAAATAATAAAATTTTACTTGATTTTGAAACGTTGGATTGCAAAGAATTCCATGGCATTGAAGAGTTAACTTGAAATATTTGAGAGAGTTAAAAAGTCGATTTTGAAAAGTAAAAGCTTAGATTTGTTTTGTGTTACTTGAAAGTTGCACGGGCCCATAGAGGGCTAGAATGTATTTCTCTTTCTTTCGTCTCTTAGGTGATTTAATGATTTATAGTTTTATGAAATTTGAATATGGAGAATGATGTGGGACGGAATATAAAATCTTAGCGTTTGCGACATGTGTAATTTTATTGCTTAACATGATGATGAATTTTTTTTAACACAATTCTATCATTTTTGTTATGAATTATATAATATTATAGAATGAACGATTCAGTGAAATCTTTGTAATTAATTTTAACTGTGCATTAAAAAGAATTTATGTTATTCTATGTTAAATCTACCTTGATAAAAACATAAAGTATAAAAATACAGCATAAAAGCACAGAACCATGAATATAAAAAGGATATAATTTCATTAAATCGTACAGATTAAAAATGTAGCGATATATTCGAAATACTGTTAGGTATGTCCGGTGAATGAAAAAAATATTTGCACATTTTGCCGTTCTGTAAATAACTTTATACAAACAAATGATCAATCAACAAAATCAGCTTTCATGAAAAGTCTACCATTTGTCCAATCCATATAGAATATTTCAGTGCAGTTTTGAATAATCAGTTACAAAATAATAACACAAAAAGTATAATAAATATAATTAAATCAAAAGCTACGTCAATTAAATGTGATTATTTGTAATATTTATCGTACACTCCGAACAAGATATTTTCTACGTTTCCCATTATTCGTTTACCCAGCATATTTTCCAAATCTCTCGGATTCTCTAATAAGAATAAAGTTGATGAGATACAATTTAGCCGAGCGACAAGCACGAGGCAACTTTCCCCTAACTGTGTTGACTTATTAATTTTCGTGGAAACCTTCATATCTATCGTTTGCACGAGACACTGATGAAATCCCAAAGGCGATTTATCACTGCCCATCCTGATTTTTTCTGTTCCCCAATAAAGTAACTCTATCGAAGCTTTTCTATTGAGAATGAACGCTCCGGTCAGATTAGCTCCTTAACTTTTTTATTGGCAATTTTCGCGGGAATTTTGAACCGGGTTTGATTAATTACAGCGGTCGATTTGGTAAGCAAGTAGGTAATTACTTGGGCTAGAGATTAGAAATCTGCGGTGAGAGATATCGAGTACGAGTTAATAATTTAGTCGTGAGGGCCAGCAGCAGTCCGTATCGCCGCATGGGTCGGCAGTAAATTATTCTCGGATGTCATGGGTCGAAAACTGTTTAGTACCGCGTAAATCAAAGTGCCAGGATTTTGGCAGCGAACGGAACGGCAGAGCGGATCTTCGATTTTCGTTATATCCGATGAAGATACGAATTTTCGGTGGAAATGATTCAAATTGTAGTAATCGCTTTGCTGACTAATCGTTTTTATTTGTGAAAATGAGTGTTGATGACACTGAACAATCCCAATATTTAATCTCGCGTTCATTTATATTTTTACATATAAACGGTCTTTGGATATATTTTACATTCTATTATATCCCTATCCTTTTTTCCTGGTGATAACTTTCAATTGCATAAATGATTAATAATTTATAAATATTTCCCTTGAATTCGGTGTAATTATAATTGACGGTACTTTTTGTAGTATTTTTCTTTTATATGAAAATGAAATTTGATCTTCTGGATTTTTATAAAGTATGAATGATTAATTAATAGAGAATTAAACTGGCACTGGCTAATTTTTTTATTAACACAGATCTGCGGTAGCCGCCAAACTGACGAGTTACTACTTTGTTAAAAATGTTTTTCAAATTTACAGAGAAGCAGTACAGCAGACATTTTACGCGTACTTTACAATACAAAAATAATTTAACTAACCGTATTTTTTGCCGATTAACCCGTCTCTTTTTAATATATTTCAGTGTACTATTTTCAGTTGCCTTAAATCTAGTGTTAATGAAGTGACATAATAACTTTTATGCGGTCACATAGATTTTATAAAAGTTTATAAAATTTATTTGACACTCCAATGAGAAAAGCTCCTACTTCTATAAATAAACACTGCCATCGTACAATAAAATATTAAAAAGTAATTGCTAAAGTTTTCACAAAAACGATTTGTAAAATTACTCGGAACAATTCTGACCATTAGTAAAAATCTTTAAATCCTCCATTATCTTCACAACTTTTTGCCACATAAACACAACATGAAAAAGCTTCATCGAATTAATTCCCTAAAGAATAAGTCTTCACTTAAAACACGTAATACTCCATTAATTATATAATTTCACGTTAACTTGCCAATTATCTCGATGTAATGCAATTTATCGTTCGAGACAATTCTTCCAGGCGGTCACGCTTAAACGGTAAGTTTCAGAGAAACGCAACAGGATCGACTTGACTTTCGACCTTTCAAGCAATTACATTGACCAAGTGAAAAGGGGGCCCTCGGTGCCTCGAGTAGCGTTGATCAGCGCCATAATTGGCATTCGTTGTCCCCACGTCCGTACCTCATTAAATCTCATTTCGCGTGGAAGAAATGCGTCGTCTTGGCTGTAAGACGTGCAGGAGACGAAATGAGCACGGATTATAGCGCGCAGCTCAGCTAACGTGATAAACAATTGCTTCAACGAGACAACAATGGAGACGCGATATTGGCTGGTTCCTTGCTAACGATGACTGACGGCCGGTTTTATGAAGACACTCTCTCACACGTACCCTAACCGCGCACGATCTTCCCACAGGAAGTAAGGAGGATGTTTAAACAATAATTGACGCTTATACGAAGTTATCTACGTAGATTATTAACAATAGCGGGGAGAAATTTTGCGAAATTTTCTGAATAGAAGTTTCGGCTTAGAAATATGCCGTGTCTGAGATGGCATACTTCCCCTTTCGCTCAAAGAACCTGATGATTTATTCTCCTTTAAGAGTTTTGTTATATGGCAGCATTGCATCATTAATTGGCATGATGCGAACCGCTTTAGGACTGCAGCTTATAATGTTTAGTTAATTCGGTTTGAGATACTGAAAAGAAAAAAAATTCAATTTATTGCTGATAGTGGCAATCCTGTGAGTGGCTACTATCTCACTATGCACTACTAATTTGTATTATTACCTTAACCCATTAAGGACCAAGCATTGGAATAACAAAAATATTTTAAACGCGACTATTTATTTGTTATAAGATCACAGAAATTGTAGGGCTTAAGGTGATGGACAATTAGAGAACAAAAGTGCATAAACTAAGTCTTTGGTATGTTTTTTTACTATGGCATAATTGAAACGAAATTAAATTAATCCGATTGCCCGAAAAAAAAAATTAGAAGTGAAATGTTGCGTTAACGCAACTTTGGGCCTTAATGGGTTAATATAGGCAAATTCTTCATTTTTCATTTATTCAATCCAACCTCGGTTCATATATTTGCAAACTACTTCACTTTTTATTTCTAACTGAAGAATATTGTACGAAGCATAAATTAGTAACATTCAACTCAAATAGGAAATAATATAGCTACTAACTGGAACTATCAATGTACCAAAAACCGAACCATCCATCTTGATACCAGCAAGTAAATTGCAGCAAAATGAATGAGTGCATTAACCCCGTCACTTCATCATTTCTACGAACACCTGCAGTTCTCGCAGAATCGGTTGACTCAGCGTCAATTTGACAGAACTTGGATTAATCATACTTTCAGTCCGTCTAAGCAAAATCAAATTAATATGCCACGATAGTAATCGCTTTGGTGGTGGGCCACGATAAAAGTCATGTGGGCCCGTACGTGTCCTTCAAATTACACCCGTCTCATCGGGGTACCATTTCCGTGACGAAGGCACGTCTTCTTATGGGGTCTTATCTATCTCTTTCTCTCCCTCAAGTATATTGTCGAATACCACAACTTGAAATCACCTTTCTCGCGACGAAACTCTACGACTCTTTTATACTCGCAAGAAAGTAACGCGTGTGTCCTGTGGTAGCGTGCACGTGGGTGTGTACAGAAAGGTTTTCTTATTGAACGTTACGCACATGATAATGAAGGTGGGTGAGGCCTCTGGTTTCTGTGACCGGATGTCACGTGGCCCATCGTCCACCGTCTGACCGCACGCATCGTCCTCTTGTTCGTCACGGTCCTCGTCCAATGAACGACCCGAGAGAGACTTCGGCACACGGATGTTATTTCCTTGAAACGCTTTCGCGACGTGGGACCGATTGAATGGTATTGTGAAAGTTGGAATTATCTTTCTTTTTATATATAAAATTTCATACGATATTGATGCGTGGGCGTGCACTGATCTCGGATATGCAGCTAAAGTTCGGTTGTGTAATGATGAATTTTGTTGAAAGAGCAATTAGACGCAATGTATGTTCAACAATCTGGCTATGGGAATAGGGTTGTTGGTTGTTTTAACACTAGAACTACCAAGCAAGTCAAAATGACTAGTTCTCAATTTTTTCCAAAAATTCTCCAAGTTTATTGGACCATCATAGAATAAATATCACACGTCTATCTTATAATATATAAATTATTGAATTAATTATTTTTTCCGCCTCTTAATTCTCCTTGTGTCAATATATTTATTTAATACATTTAAATATAATAGATTTAACGCCGCACAGTGGTCGATTTCGCCGAAATCCTGGCCAAAACCCCAAGGAGTTTTTCAATTTAGCTGAAAATCGGTATATTAGTATTATTTCGGTCGCTGATTAAGAATCCGAACTCAGAATTCCCAAAAACAAAATGGCGGCTCTAATATGGCGGGTGCGAGTATCGAAAAATTGTCGGATCGGCACGAAAATCAGTAGTCTTATGTTTTTTAACCCCATGAAACAAACATATTATTTCGTTAATTGCCAGGTTGATCTTAGAGAAGGATTAGCAGTATTCATTAAGTAAAGCACGATAGCCCGGTCCTATGTCATAAATGCACATCCCCGAGCATGGCGCGCGCGACAAACAAATAACAATAACTCGAAGAATCGCAAAAAGTCACAAGAAAACTCAACGAGGTCTTCTTCGGGAAGCTTCAAAGTTTAATTTAAAAAAAAAATTACCTTGTGGACTTTACAACTATTTCATTAGCAAAAGGAAAAGGATATATAGGATTTACATTCTGTACCATCACAGTTGTAAAATATTAAATAAAAAAATGAAACCAAGATATTTATAAATTAAAAGTATGATAAATAGCTATCAATACTGAAAAAGTGGATCGTACTTTCATTTCACATTGAAAACGTATTCTCAATTTCGACGTGAACACGTTACATTATTCAAGTGCCAACTTTGACATTGCATATCTCTAAGAGTATTGTTCAATAAAAATTTGTATTAATGGAAAACGATGCTCTGATGTGTTACAAATCAAACGCAATTGCTAAATTTTGAAAATCATGAAAAAAAATGTTGGGATTCAGGCCAGGATTTCGGCGAAATCGACCAAAATCGACGAAATCGTGTTAAAGTTCAATCAAAATTAATGGATACATTGTTTTCAAACTGATGACAAAATGTACCTAATTCAAGGAATCGTTGGAAAAAATATTAGATCTGAAAGACCATTTTTTAAGCAGTTAACTATGGCGACCTCCATTGAGAGAGTGCAGCTACGTGGGTGGCGAAAGTAGAGAGATAAGCATAAATCTATCTCAAATTATTTATATTTTTCAGTTATTTGTTTTATTTCGACATGGTCTCAAAATATTCCAAACATCTTGACATTTACGAATATATTTCAGATTTTGTCAAAATTACAATTCAAATAACGAGTGGTCGCTAACCTTTACGCATGACGGGTATACTCGTTAGTACACAAACTTCTGCCGTTTATCCATGACAAGTATACTCATCGATCACAGCTAACTGGTTAGAGAAACTTTGTCCTCAAAGGGGTTAGTTTTTAAGTCTAACAAATTTATGTGTACGCATGGAAATAAAAAGAAGAATATTTTCAAAGAAAGTTTGAATGCAATGGACTCTAAATTATATATCTAATAACTTTTTTCACAATCGATCCTTAACCAGTTAACTGTGGCGACTTCTTTTAAGAGTGTGCATCTACCTATTTATTATACGTGAGCCAAGAAGATAGAGCGATGGCGAGTATATACGTCAACCACAGCTAACTGGTTAAACAGCAAATGGTAAATAAATTTCCCATATAACGGATATAGTCGTCATGACACGAAATATATGTCATTTCTCCATAACGGATATGGTCGTCAAACACACTTAACTGGTTAAATAATTCTCTTTCTCTCCAGATCTAAATAATTAAAAATTTAGTATCTTTTAATTTGAAATTCAGTACTTAACCCATTATGTTTGAACTTCAATAAAAGTTATAAATAGACTCCGGATGTTTATGCAAATTTCAATATTAACAAATGCACCTAAGTTAGGAAAACCTATTTAGGGATTTGTTGCACTCGTTAAATATTACAGCGAATACCATACTTTGGATATTTTAGATATGTTTTTATATTATGTTCTTTTTGTATATTTTAGCCGCATCCATTTTGTCATAAATGCATAAAAATCCGGAGTCTAGTTATAAATTATCATCGAATTCTGAAAAATATTATTCCCTTAAAGAATCCTCATTCCGTGAAACGTTTGCATTTCTTGCAAATATTGCGCAACGTATTAATCTTCCATAAGAACGCGAAGTTTTTCTTGGGTAGACAATTCAGCCTAGCCAGCAAAATAGAGATGTCAGCGGTATACTGTTGTATAAAGTAACGTCGAGCTTCGAAGCAGCCGCTTAGGTCGCGAGAATGGTGCAGCGGTGGAAAATAAATCCGTGCTACCCGTGTCGTCCAACGTGCAATTTTAAACGCTGCAACGCCGACGTAAAAACCGTGAAGCTTCACGGTGTATCTCCCCAGGAGATAAAACTGTACCTACGGTCCGCGAATACAGGTCTCCGTGTATTTTCTCTCGATCGTATCTCTCTATGTATTCCGGTTTCCGCAAAGTTTCTTCGCTTTTGGATCTACTGTACCGTACACTTTTTTTCACCGCGAATCTCACGCTATGCAGATATTTATTTATTCAAAAATATGCTTTTATATCAGACGCGTGCACGTTTTTTGGTTCACGGAAACTCCACGGCATTTGAATGCCCCGTATACGGGATTTGCAAGTAGTTTATTTTTTAATTAGATTTTATCGTTGTTATATGTAATTTATGTTATACAATCCAATGACAATCCTGTGATGGAAACAAAAGATTTTATTTCAATAAATCTAAAATCTTTTTTATCATGAACCGCATAATATAGTGTTAATATTAGAACTATCGACGCTAAATATGTTATATTTTAGTATGTTAAATAAGTACTTTGGAAAAAGTGAATTCAAGAGGTGGAAAAGTGATCAATTCTGTAATCTTTGTTTTATAAGATCAACGTGGAATATCTGCTCTATGAACTCTCCTACAAATTTGTGAATCTTGCGAAAAAATTGGGCCCGAGTCATTTTGACTACTACCCTTGACGGCAGTTCTACTGTCAAACTAATGGACAAATTTGCATACATTTTGAATAAATGAGTTAAAGCAGTCAGTAAACAGTATCAAGAATTTTCTTTACGCGAAGAGCGAGGCAAACAATTTATCTCTGATACAAAGGGAAAAATAATTATGTAAAAAAAAAGAAAGAACGAAAGGGGGGCAGAAATATTCTCAACACTACCTTGATCTTATTACACGTGCAAAGTAAAAAAGAACCTTGCTGGAGTATCCACTAATAAGGGAATGTCTTTCTTTCATGGGAAAACTCTGGGCAAGCAAGAAATTCTTTTCCAAGTTACACTTATCATTACGGTATTTCGTATATTTTTGAAAAGATTGCTGCTGGTTGGTGATGTTGAAAAAATTTCTCCACCGTATCAGCACGTACGGTGCTTGAAAGTTGGGGGATCGCATCGGACGAGGGAATCTCAACGTCGGATAGCTGTGGTTGCCAATGAAAAGCATATTTTCACCGCAAATTTATTCATCTCTCGTCCCAGCAAAAAGGGATATTAATTAGTAGCCACTTCTACTTCTCCCCTCTCGTACTCTTTCTACTACATTGGTCCCGCTCTACTGGGAATCGAATTGACTGTATTAAATTTACGATAGCTCCTCCAAACTTCCTCGGTGGTTGTTAGTTTTCGTATTTGCTCTGTGCTTGCCTTTTGCTTATTTTATTTACGTTTTATGAGACTCAACTTTTATGCCCTCCATGGTCGGAGCCTTGATGCGAAACAATTTCGAACGCTTTACGTTCATTACATTAACTATACCATTTTCTATAAACAATTTCAACGTTTTTTGGGAGGAGTAAATGAAATTATCGTATTCTCTGCTGCAACGATTATCTGGCAGATTAGAGATTTTTTATATTAAATGTCGACTTAATGGAAAATATGAAAATTCTAATGGTGTTTGTTAAAGAGTGGTGGAAATGAATGGAGGTGACTTACAACAAAATTCATTATTTGCTACACATACTTAATCGTTGATGATCATTTGTGTAGTGTGAGTTGGAAATTATATTTTAGAAGAATTGTTGGGACTGAAAATGACTTCATTATTTTCATGAGAAATTTTAATGGAGGGTGTGTAATACGTAGAGATCTCGTTACTTTAATTATATCCCGAAAATTTTGTTTTGTCGTAATTGGTTGTTCGTATTATAATTTGTACGTAGAAGGAATCAGTATTTTCAAAGTTCTGAATTTTATATTTATGTATATTTTATATCTCTTTTATTGAGAATCCTAGATTTGTAAATTAATATGTACTGTATTTGTCCGAGAAGGGTTTGCTCTAAATAAGTAAATGTAGAACTAAAGAATTAAAATTAAGTATTCAAAATAATTAATCTAATTTTAATTCACTGTGATACAATATTATCACACGACATCATAACAATATTAAACAGGAAGATAAAAAGAAAATTAGTATTATCTGTCTAAGCATCGGTAAACCGTGTTGAGTTGGTATTGACACTTTAACGGCCGATCACACATGTGTGTGATAGTCGGAACAAGTGTTATTGTCCGCTCACACAACATGTGTGTGATGCTACCGCCGAAAATTATTGGTCAGTACCATACTCTCGGTGTGATGAATTATGAATATAAACAAGTGTGGATATTGTTATTGGCTTCGTAGTTTTTTTATAGTCTTTGATCTTAGAAGATCTCTTAATTTTTATCAATTTTTTTAAAATTAATTCTTCAAAAATATAGCCGGCCCCTGGCAACGTGTGACAGCGTAGACGTGCGGCCATTAAAGTGTTAAAGTCCCAAGTGCATTAACCCTTACAATACGGCGAAAAATCCAGTCCCAGTGCGCTCCATTACCTGGATCCTTCAAGCGATTATTAGATAAAATAACTTTTATGCCTAAAACTGAGCAACCTTAACAGTTGTCGCTTGCTTGATTAGATCGGGGACGATCGAGATGAGAAATTTATGGACTCAGAACGATTGAGAATCAGTTTGAAGGTCCAACTTGGCGTTATTTTCTGTCCTAGATATTTTTCAGTAACTGGGACATATGTTGTCCCAGCCGTAATATAACAAATTTTCCAGACTGGGACAGCACATGTCCCGTCCGGTGCGAAAGGGTTAAAAACTGATATAATATTTAAACCTCGCAACTTAAGTTTTAAGAAAATATGTATTTATCAACATAGCCGTGTCAGTCACACGAGGATTATGCATCACTGAAATTATGATACCGCAGGAACGTAAATCACGATTTACAAAGCGGAAGCGTTGACCCTTCTGCAGGACGACCACACCAGACGGTTTGCTTATGATTAAACTGCGGATGTTTATGCAGGTATTTAGAGATATAAACGCCATTCTGGTTTGGGTAGCCAACTTCATCCTGAATATGTTGGGTTCGACATCTATCGATGCATGTTCGGAATACCTTATGCTTGAATCGGCCAAAGTCGTGTCCGCAAGGTAGAATTGCAGTTACATGCACCTCATTTCCATATATGAACGAATTTGTATCGGGTTTTGGATGTTTATCTCGTGGTTGAATTGTTACAAATGTGTTTGTATATCTGTATATATTTTCTCAATTTCGAAGTGAATTATATACCATAATTCATATAAAAAAATTTAGAAATAAGTCACATTTTGATGATAAAGATTACATTTTTGAAATTAATAAATTTTAAGCATCTTGGAATAGCCAAGTATTTTATTAAGGTTGTTATTGATTTTTATTATGTCAGGAGATATTACTAAATGATTTAATAATACCATGTGATAATTAAACTTGTATAATTCCACACAGATAGCTGATTAACAGCTTAATAACTATACTTTAATGAATTTAGATGAACAGTTTCTCTGAATCTCCGTTCTATACAAAAAAACAGAAAAGTAAAAGTCATATTGGATGTAACGATTCTAAAGTCCAAGCTTTTATCAATTTCCTTTTTCGCAGAGACCACAGATGTATTTACTGGACACTCAAAAGCTATTGGTTCAGCTATAAGCGAAGAACCTTGCATTTTGATCGACCACCAATTTTAAAATCTTTCCGATAAACTATGAAAAGTCAATAAAAATGAAAACATAAATGCAATTAGGAAAATTCACAAAGTACCCGAGTCGAAAAGTCCAGCCTAAAAAGAAATTTCAAATCCTAGATTCTTTTGACCTCTCATTTGCCGCTTAATTATGTATACCATTTTGAACCTCAAAATCCTCAACTAGTGTGTCTACGCGCCTCAAAGTCCTGTAAATATGATTTTTAGGAGTTATATGGACTGATCAGGTAAAATTTGTATTCCAATTTAATCTGACATCCCCTAAAAATATTTCAGAAGTTCCAAGTCTGTCGACTCATATTCTAAAAATAGGGCTTTCAGGTGCAAGTTGGAATTACATTATCATTTTATTCCATATAAATTCTAAATCTCCTAAACCAAATTAATTTTTAGTATATCGAGAATTTTTTTGGACCTCGATCATTCCACTCCAATTCCAATCCAATTCTAAAGCTGCTCATTATAGAATGCTGAGGATTATTTTGGGCTGTATGAAGCCTAAATTGCTCCTAAATTAGGTAAAAGTGGCAAAAAGTAACAAGTGTAGGGCGATTGTGGAATTAAAATAAATATCCTAAGTTATTTGGTAATTTAGGAGGATTTTTGGCTGAAATTTTCGACTCGGGTAGCATTAAACCCTAACGATTTACACGTTGCGGTGCCTCTACAGAATTACACATTTTAGTAGCCGCCTCAAAGACACAAAAGAATTACAAATAGTTAATATTATACTGGTCTAAATAGATTGTCCCGTTTCATCCATTAAAACCTCTAAACAGATGCGGGCCGACAAAGCTAATCTACTCTTTGCACTTCGCGAACGTTTCATCACCGTGTTTAAAAGTGTCAAAGAGCGATACGTCTAGGATATCTATACTATCTCTTTTTCTTCTCGTCCAACGTAACTTTTTGTCTCCTCGCAGAATAGACAAAACGAATAAAACCGTATACCCTTGTTATTTTGTTCCCTTCCTCTCTTATTCGAGCGCGGATAGACTTTCGTAGTTTTCCCCATTGCCGGGACGCTCCGGCTCGTTTTGTTTGATTTCACTTTGTCTTCTGTGCTCAAGAAGCTGCGCTCGTTCCACGGATAAGAAGAAGGATTGGAACAATGCTCCAGCGGTTATCGGAAGTTGTTTGTCGACCAATTAGGATAATGGTTTTGCCTTTGCTCGCTCCATTTAAGAGTGCGGCAGCGATTATTGTAAGGGAAGAGATAAAGGGACAGCCGAACTGGTAATATCCTTTGCAAATCGGGAACAATGGGGAAATGAAAGAAAATAAGTGTATTTTATGAAGCTCCGAGTCTACTCCCCCATTAAAAATACTCGGACAAATGTTGGCCATCGAGGATTTGCAAATTGGCGAACGGCTTTCAACGATTTCGCTTGAGCTACATTGTTTCTTCTGTAATAAAGCGTTAATAAAGCTTTCGAAATTCTGTTCAGCCGTGATATCCATGGAGCGAAATAAAGCTCTGCGAATGCTTTTATCTTTTGGCTTTCCAATATCTGTCTTGTGGAATTCCTTTGACGATGATAAAAGCTTCGGAATAGCACCTCGGAATTTACACTCGGCTTTCTTTTACTTCTATTATTTTCTTTAAACGACAGTCAACTCTTGGAAGTCACTCGGACATGATCGATGACTAAACACTAGAGGTAAAAGCTACTTCAATGTATTTCAAACAATGAATCACAAAACGTGATACACATTCACCGTTTAATTTCTTTTGCACTTTTCATTTTGATAGTTTCTTATATTATGCCAGAAATTTGTTATAATCGTAGTTTCTTTGACTGCGAGAAATAATTGTAGAATATCCTAGGTGGATTCAGAGATTTATGGTGATCGTGGATTTAAAAGTCTCCCATAGTAAATCAGACTTTCATAAATTATTATTTAATGTATCAAAGCTTCGTTGATTTGGAATACACTTAACATTAAATTCACCAAGGTGCTCAAAATGACCTGTTCTGGATTTTTTTTAATTGTTTTTGAAATTTCTAACGCCGTTTCTTTTTCAATTTTCGACATCTATATAGAACACTGTGAGCGACTGAATCGGTCACGTTTTCTACTCCCTTCATTTATTTCATTCGTACAGATTTATTTTACGATATTAA
Source organism: Cerceris rybyensis (assembly GCA_910591515.1). NCBI lineage: Eukaryota > Metazoa > Arthropoda > Insecta > Hymenoptera > Crabronidae > Cerceris > Cerceris rybyensis. Next base: position 36,693,873 of record OU342789.1, read on the forward strand.
ATATATTGAATAAGTAGTCGGTAGATCTAGTGCTAAAATTGCAGATACCAGATAAAGTAGTGACTGTAATTAGAGTAGAAATATAAAATAAAATTTGCATTAAATTATGCATTCCCTCGATGCTATGGCATTATCATGAGACACCATTTTAACACTTTACCGACCGGTATGTTTTTAACATTCTACCTCCTTCTGACCGATCACTTGGTCACAAATATTTCCTTGATACAGATATCTATTCGAAAATTACAAATTCTCGTCGCTGAGTCCTTAACAGAGGTAACCGCAATGATAAATGATAATTTATTAATTAGAGTGGCTACCAATTAATTAGTTGAAAGTTCAAAGTTCAAAAGTTGGGTCCGAAATGCCAATTAATAGGCTTCCGGTCGGTAAAGTGTTAAGATGCACTGTATTTGAAGCAAGGAGCCATCAAACTTATTATACTTTCTACGTCAAGTTTCTTCGACATTTTTATACTTTACCTTTTGTAATAATGCTACAGCAATAGTAGAAATAACATTTTGTTTTTACAATACCATGTCGATCGACTTACAAGTCTCTGTGCATTGCGACAAATACTTTTTGAATGTCTCACGTGTATTCGCTTATGCGTTCCTTTCATACCGTGCCGTTACCGTAAAGTGCCATTTCGAGATTATGTACACATTGGTACATCGCTACGGGCTCGAAATATTCTCTCTTATCTTCTGTTTTCTCTGGAAAGAACCTCGTCATATCGAACATGCATGCGCAAAGTAGCACTTGACCCTTTTTCCTACTTCAGCTACTTTCTATCCAAAATCGTCATTCTATATTCTCATCACGACACTTTGCTTCTACATTTCTTTAATTAATTTCACTTTTAAGACCTCATTTGAATTAGGCAAACTTCGAAATTACATTTTTTTAACAACTTGATAATCCTTTTCTGATTATTCATTAGTTTATAATATTAACACTACCGATAACATAGGCGGTTAAATGACCGGTTCAATGAAATGAATATATATAATTTCTTGTATTGTTAAGTAAATACTGTTTTCTACATTGTTTCATATATTAAATTTATAGTTTCAGAAAGGTATTATCGTTACTTTATGATCGATCACAGGATCTGTTAGGTCAAGAATAAGTACCCATGAAGTACTAGTACGGTTAGTGTTATTATAATATTCGAAGTGGTCACTTTAATGTTGTGTTGTTATTATTTAATGTTCGAGTATTAAAATGCAAGTTATACTAATCAACAATATTGCAAAACATCCAAAATTGACAAAAATTCGAAAATTCACCTGAAGACTTCTTCCACTTTGATATTGCCAATCTTAAAAGCATAATAGCCATACGAACAAGTATTCCTGGACAGGAATATTAAATAATTTCTAAAATTATGGAAACAATTTGACAAAACGTCGTTGAAGTCTCCAGTACTTCAATAAAATTCTAGAATCAAAATCAGAGTCGATTATTTCACAGAAAAGTAACAATACACTGTCATAAGAATTTTCTACGATTGACTATGAACTACATAGTGCTTACACGGTGGCTGTAAGTAGTCTTTACACAGAGAAATCACTCAATAAAACAACTATTCTAATCTTCGATAAAAGTCTAACCCCGCAAACTTCAAAGTAGCCAAGACTTTCCATTATTTCAGCCCTCTCATAATTACCGAAGCAATTCAAAGCTCGACAACCCATATTGTTTGCAACCTCATAATAAATCAGATCGAATCATCGCACCCATGCTTCAATAAATTCTCGACTCAAAATCACAATCGATTATTGCACAGAAAACTATCAAAACACTGTCACAAGAATTTTCTACAGCTGTCTATGAACCACATAGTGTACACACAATGACTGTAAATAGTCTTTACACAGACAAATCACTTATTAAAACAACTCTATTAATCTGCGTTAAAAGTTTGAACATCACAAAATTCAAAGTTACAAAAATTTTCCATGATATCAATCCCCTAATAATTCCCAGAGCAATTCAAAGCTCACCAATCCAAATTGTTTGCAACCCCACAGCAAATCAGATCGAATCACAGCAACCGTGGTTCCGTCGAAAAAAGTGCTTCTCCAACAACAAAAAAAAGCAAAAAGTTCGCTTGTTCCAATACAATAAAAAGAGTCACGTAAGTGTTGCATTCTTAGAGAAACTACCCTCGAGGGAATGGAGTTTCGAGAGTTCGGAGTCCGCGCAAAAATGGAACGTGACTCACGGGCTTTGCAGTTTCCTGCAGCAGAAACATGGTAGCTTGCCTTTGTCGAGAGAAATTATTATTCCGGGACGGTTGTCTCTGTGGTTCGCTGACAACTTAGTGTCCGATGATCGATACAAAGATCCGCGTCCAAAAAATACCCAACCATACGGCAAGATCCGCTCGTAAATACGATACGCGCGACATCCGGGTTGCTGAGTTGTTCCTGAACAACTGGAAGGATACGTGACAAGATGTCCGATGTGGGTCGTGACATCCTGCCTTACGCATAAATACCTTAAGCCACTCGGACCAGTCGCGTCATCCTGACGCCGATTAGTTAGTTTATTTGCGTGTTACATTGTGAATTACAAATTTAATGACTCATCGGGTTGAACGTTTTAAATTGCAAATTTTGACTGCTAACGTAGCGGACGCACGTTTCAAATGTTACTTATCAAATGACGTTAATGAAAAATGGATAGCTGAGAAGAGAACAGAATTTTTTTTTAACACTAGAACTACCGAACCAGTCAAAATGGCTGGTGCACAATTTTTCAAAAAATTCTCCAAGTTTATATAAGAGTCATAGAATAAATATTCTACGTCTATATCAATAAACATAAATCACCTAATCGATCAAATTTTCCGCCGCTTGATTCCCCCTTTTCCAAAGTACTTATTTAATTTATTAAATTATGTTGAATTTGACGCCGGTAGTTCTAATGTTAATTAGAATTGAGAGAGTCGGGTCGACGATGTAGTCGGATGTGCTTAACAGTAGAGCTAATAGTGATAAGATTAACCACTTTATGTTCTATAAAACAAACGTGATATGTCTACTTTATGACTCCCTTATGGATAATATATCATAAAAATTAGGAACTAGTTATTTTGACTACCTTGGTAGCGCTGGTGTTTTACGTAGAATATAGTTTGATGCATATTTGGAGATAGAAGTTATTTTAGATCTTTATTAAAGAAGAGAACAGAGTTAGAAACGTACTTAACCCACTAAGTCCCAGATCTTTTTTTCATTGAATGTTTAAGAAATATTGAACAGATTAGATTCAGGTCATCATTTTTTTAGAAATCTATTAAAAAATAATAAAATATGCTTGCGGACTTTTTGTAATCCGATGTAATTGTGTGATTGTAACTCACAGTTTAGGAGACAATTCCTTTTTGTTTTAGACAATCTAATTTGCATAGAATAATCCGAATTAAGAGTCCTCAAAAGATGATACTGCGCCTTAATGGGTTAATTATATTGAAATAATACATACTTTCTTCCATCTCTTACTCTAAACTCTAAACTATTCAGTTGTATGATTTCTTATAAGTGAAATTTCCTTTCGTTCACATATACTTTACAGTTTTGTAACTTTCTCTCTTTAATTTTAACGAAAATTCTACAGGCGTTAAACAAAACTTTATCATCCTATTTTATACTAGTTTTATTAAACTATATTTAGAAAACTCGACTCATACTTGCTTAAATCGAGAGATAAGTGACATTCTGATGATCCTCATTCTAAGTTTTTCCATTGATGAAAGATACAAAAGTACAATACCTATGCTGTTGGATTTTGGCAAGATCCCTTTCAACTGGGAAGGAAATACGCGAAACAGCGGTTCGTGCATGAAATTTAATTGCTGCAAAGTATGCCAGTAGTCGGTGGAATGACGAACACGAAACTTAGTCGGTTCAAGTGAATTATTTCATAACAAGACTCGCAACTTTAGCGCAAACAACGAGCAGAATTCCGGTTAACTATGACAATCAGAAATTCACATTCTACTGTCTCTCTCTCTCTGTTTCCCTCTCCCTTTCTCACGACGATAGAATTCCTTGTTCGATGGGATAACCGAAGAATTGGGTGGAAGGGTATTCGAGATCTCTATTAATTTGTGCAACGTGAAAATTAATTTCGATGCTTCATATTCTTGGAACGGAATAACTTTCACGATGCTGGTATCAACAATAATTTATCTCGTTCTTATTCCGCGGTTTACCATTTTTGACTTGCTAACGAATAAAATAAGGAGAGGTACGATTAAATTTTCTCAATTATCAATGCATTTTTGAGTTACGATATCAGCTACATTACTATACAATGTTAAATTAAGAATAAATCTTTCAACACAGAAACTAATAAAGAAGGAATAAGTTAGCCTTCAAAGTGTAAAATACCACTGTCAAAATTTGCAATACTTTTTAAAGAAATTAAAAATTACTCACTGAAATAGTTTTCTATAATATCTATTTGCATATGTATGTACGAACTGTATTTTCATAATTAACGTAATTCATAAAGCAGATATTAATACAACACAGAACATATCTTCCATTCCAAAAGGAAATCTACCGTATTTACACAAATTTTCCTAAACTCACCAAATGTACTTATAAAAACCGATCAACGAAAAGCAACTTTTAAGATTATTCTTCCACGATATGTGGCTTAGTGTTGAAATTTTCGGTTAACTGTACATCAACATGGAACCTCTTCGGGAAATTCCTCGGAATTTTCTTCTCTCGGACTGTTCACCAATATCGCTTTACTTCTTCGCCGCTATTTCGTTTCCCCTTTCCCATTTAACGGCGAGAAGTCCGAGTTAAGAGTAATTGATAGCCAAGACCGATGTGCAATGGAGTCGGGTAGGCAGTCGATAAATTTTAATTACACTGCATTCGATTCGTTACCCCTATTTCACCTCCCGAATTCCGCCTTCGTTGGAAGCTAACGTTTCACCTATCTATCTTCAACCTCCCCGTTTTTCCATCGCGGTATTTTCTCTGTCGATCGGTTATATTATACAAAAATACAGTCGAAAGAACGACAATTGAATTTTTTTTATCTTACAGTGCTTTATCGAAAAGTACTGTTAACACTAGATTGACGGACGTTGTCTGAATACTTCAGTAAATTAAATACGCACTTTGAAAAAAGAGGGATTAATAGGCAAAGAAGATGATAGCTTAAGGCTTTTGTATATTATAAGATACATATGAAATATTTACTGTGCTGCGACCCTACGAATTTCTTGACGGCTTCCATAAATCTAGTGTTAACCCATTAAGGCCCAAAGTTGCGTTAACGTAACATTTCACTTCTAATTTTTTTCGAGGAAACGGATTAATTTAATTTATATTTTAACCTATGTCATACTAAAAGAACATACCAAAGGCTTAATTTATGAATTTTTGTTCTCTAATTGTTCATCACCTTAAGTCCGACAATTTCTGTAATCTTATAACAAATAAATAGTCGCATTTAAAATATTTCTGTTGTATCATTGTTTGGTCCTTAATTGGTTAACACTATTCCTACCACGATTTTATGTATAACTATTTCGACCAAAAGTCTTTTGACACCTTTTCGTTTGAATGCAAATAATTCCCAATTCTGTTAGGATTTCAAATAATCAGTTGGATGTAGATAATTTGAGGAATGTATTTATTGATACATTGATGTGTATTTATTAGAGATTATTTAATCAGGTTGTAAATTCTAGCAGCGATGTACAGCTCGTTATAAGGTCACTCCAGCGGTGTACACCAAAATGCAACATGGCGGGAAATAAGCGAATATCAAAGTTATACTGCAACTCCTGTATTTTCTGTTACAACTGGAATCAGTATTCTCTAATCTGATTGTAATTGATATGATGCTGCAAAATGATGTTGATATTTATATGTAAAATGGTTTAAAATTACACACCGTCATAAAATCCTTAAGACACCTAATGGTAGAATCAAGTATACCATATCCACATTTTTAGATCTAGGATGAGCTAGAGGAAAATGATAACGTTGAATTAATTGAACAAATATTGTATGAAAAGTCAAAAAATTAATTGTAGAGAAGTGATTCTACTTAGAGAATAATTTTAAGTTAAAATTTTAAAGGTGCCTTTTGACACCTCTTGGTAGAAATAGTGTTAAGGACACAAATGGACGCAGTAAATTGGAATCCACATGATTACAATGTTCCTTTTCCTTTTAAAAATTGACGTACATTAACATCTTTCTGTACCGCATTAACCCCTTAGCCTACAACAACGTGTAATACTCGTGGCGTCGACAATGGAATAGGAAATTTTGAAGTCTTTCAAAAATTATTAAATGGAAAATATTAGTCGGTTGCAAAACGGTCTCATTATTTCTATACTACTAATATCAGAAAACAGTGAGAACTTTTGACTTTAGGAATTAATTTTAAATAATTGCACGCTGAGTCAGAAAAGAAATCGTATAGTAGTATAGTTTTCAAAGATACCCAACAAACCTGCTGTATTTTTTCAAAGTTCCGTAAATTCTTTACATTTCCAGTGCTAATTCTTCAGTTAGCACCGAATTAGATATTTAACATTCATCATACAGAATCACAGTCGTCAACATTTCTATTCTCCATAGCGAAAGGAGCTACAAAGGCTAACCAAATAAACGTAAAAGACAATTTTGAAAAAAGATTTTCATGTACAATCGAAACCGCGTTGCTAGAGAAAGCACTGTAGTTTGCCATCGGTATTAAATTATCATGGATCTCGAGATGGTATCGTTTTTCCACCCGTGGAATTTGCATGTACGGCGAGCTATTTGCAAGGGGAAGTATAAAGGAATGAAGAAAGTACGAGGAAGAATCTGTAGGCGGCATCCACAAAAGAGAATCCTCGTGGTCTCGAACGAAGAACAACCGCGGGAACGTAACATCAGGGAGGATTTTACGAGGTTTTTATGGTTCATTCCGCGCGAGGCATATGTCCGCTATCGCAAAGTGATCTTTGCTTTACATTCGAGCGACCACCATTGCCGCTGTAGCGGTTGCGAGTGATGTTTTACCAAAGCTCTTTTGTCTACTTCGTTTCAGTTGTTTCACGAGGGAAAATAGTGAGGGCGTATTGGGAGAACCACGAGCAAATCGAGAAATCAATTTTAACGTTTTCTTTTAAAACTTCATTGCTACAAATTCGTTTATCTTGCAACAGAAGCGGATACAACGATGCGCGCGGGGGTCGTGCCGAATTTGTGTTGAAGTTTACTGGAATGTATCTATTGGAAGGGAACATGTGAAATGTTCACTTGGCACACTTTGAAACCAGCAATCTTTTGCAGCACATTGTTGAATTAATCTATTTTTTATTGTCTTGCCGTGGCAATAATATTGAAGAAATAAGTTTCTTCTTTTTATGAAATCATAAATTATCCTAACTTTATAATTTTTATAGTAATATTCAGGGGTTTTGTAGTGTGAATTATTTTTCCAGTCTTTTATTAGTACAGTGAAATTGAGTCTGCTAAGGTCTTTTCTTTTAATAATTCTTTCCTTATAAATACTCACAATTAATTAGATGAAGGTGTAATGTCATTGCCAAATTCCATAGCCGAGAATTTGTCGATAGAAAAGTAATTAAATAAAAAATCTATCTTGAGTACAATCAAAACGAGTATTAATCAGTCGCGTAACATCTATCACATTAATAAAAAAGTTTAACAATGATAATGATCCTTATCACCAACCGAGCCCTATGCGGTCAAAATGACCGATTCAAAAAAATGAATACATACAATTCATTTTGTCATTAAATAAGGGCTGTTTTGTACGGTATTTCCTGTATTAAGTTGACAGTTTCCTTCATTTTTTCCGGAAAAGTGTTTTTATTATTTCATAACCGGTCTCAAGATCTGCTACGGTAAGAATAAACATCAATACAGTCTGGATGGAGTTATTATTAACACGTTCGCGGACGTGAATGCTATAGCATTCATTTTCACAGTGATGCAAAATGACATGAACGCTATAGCATTCAAATTTTAAAACCAATTTTTATTCATTTAATCAATTTGATCTATTATATATCGTCGTAGATGCTATAGCATTCATTCTATATAACGGTTAAAATACGAAATTCTGACTAGTCTTACAATATGATAAATAATGTTACAGTATGATAAATAAATAAATATATGTCTAATCAAATTTCGTATATCAACCAATTTTCAAATAAATTGACTGTCAATTTTGGTACCTCGCTGAAACATTTACTGTCTGTGAACGTGTTAAAGATCACAATTAAGAACATGAATCAAAAACAAACCTCGCACCCGTCATTCAGCAATATTCATTTATTTGCATGTCCCTATCATTTGTGGCTTAAGTCGATCTATAAACTTCCCTCTAGATTATCATATCAGTACCAGTCATCGTTCCAAAAGAACAAGACCAACGAAAGAGGACTTCGTATTAGCGACATTAACTTAACGCAAAGTGCTTATCCTAACTTACGTGTACTCTCAGCGTTATCGAGGAGATTACGTGCTTCCGTAGAGGCTTCTTCGTCAAACGTCTCGCGATAGCATCCTGTTTAGCTTGAGCGATGTTCATGGCCAGCGAAAATGTGGGCGTCCTTTATCTCACCTTGATATCGAGCTTCGAAGTGCACGAAACGTTCGTTCATGTTTTTTTCTTCTTTAATGCCGAATGGCATTAACCCTCTCAATACGGCAGTGTCTTTCACCACTGCGTAACTATTATGTGGATACTGTAATCACAATTACTGTATTTTAACATGGAAAGCATAATAACTGACAGTTCTTAATGTAATGTCAACATAGTTAAAAGCCGTGGAACTGAGTGCGACAGCACGATACCGATCGTGAAAATCGCAACGTTGACGTACGCACGATATTTTTATTATCAGATTGGTAGACACCGATTTTACCTACTTAAATGAATGTGAATAGCTACGACCATGAATGAAGAGGACAGCAGACATATAGAATAGAAAGAGATAGGTAGTGCGAGTGCAATCTCCCCTTACGTCCTAAGTAACTTCTTTCTGATCCCTTTCTATATATTCAAGGTGACCTCAACAGATAAAATAATAATTGAAAAGCGAGAAATACGCAGAGCTGTAGAGAAAAAAATGATATTTTGGGCTATAGTAAAGCAACGCGAGATTTCGTGGAGGCTATGGTGAGAAAGTAGGTAGAAGTCCTCAGACGTCCAATTAGCGTGTCCAAGTTTAAGTCTGGGATCTATCATCTCTGCAATCCATAGCCTTGGTAATTTACCTAAAATTGTAGGTCCTTGGAAAATTGACATTTGACTGCAAAAAAAGTAGAGTAATAAACGAAATTTCAATATGGATGGGGCAAGCTTCAGATAGTGGGTGGATACAATTACCGATAGAATGGGGCAAACATCTGACTATGAGCGACTCTAGCACCGGTAAGATGGAGCGAATGTCCGATGGGTGACTACAATGATCACCAGGATAGAGAAAATATTCGACGATGGATGAATGTAGTCACTAATGAAATACAGAGAACGTCCCGAGATTGGTGATTGTAGTCATCGATGGAGTAGAGCGATCGTCCGACGATAAGTGAATATAGTCACCAATAGAATAGACTCTACTCTACTCTATATCTCTCTTCGGTAGAGAAACTATTCGACGATGAACGAATATAGTCGCAGATAGAATAGAGAGTGTGCCCAGCGATTGGTGATTAGAATCATCGATGAAGCAGAGCGGTCGTCGGTATAGGTGAATATAGTCACACGTAATATCGAAAAAAGAAGGAGATTGTGTCGCCATAATGCGAAGGAAAGAACGGTGGGAGACAATAATTAAGTATTTCTATGCCGTGATAATTGGTATCGGTTTGGCTAGGGCCATGTTAGTATAGGGTCCAAACCTCTTCCGTAGTTGCGTGACGCGTTCTTGCGTGACTCCGTGCGAGCATCGAGGTAACCGAGTGGATACGAGGCCACGACCCCGTCATTATCGGTGAATCGTGTTAAACTGGCATAAACTCCGCGCCAAAGACCCACGGGTGCTAACTGGACGTGAAATCTCCTTACTGTGAAAAGCCTCCGAAATCACTGCTGTCGGATTTGCTAGTTTCTTTCTATTCGTTTTTGGTTTGATGAATATTGGGCTGACAGTATCTCTCTGGAATTTTTTGGCGCAGAAATTTTAAGAATATGTTTAAAAAATACCAGGACAAGAAATTTTGACCATTTACACCCTAGTGTTAAACGTACAGGAAATTCTTTTGTTTTTTGGAAACTATTCGTGTAAATTTTCAGAAAGCTGTTACTTATTAAAAGAACTTTGAGAGAATTGCAAGGAAAGGTCAAGCTTAAGAAAGATTAAATTTCTTAAGTATATATGCCTTCTATTTGTTTACATTAAGTTGAAAAACATATATTTATATCTCAATGGCAGATTATCGCTGGCAAAAGGAAACCGCATTAATTAGTTGTTGGCTAATAAGTGTTAAGATTGTTTGAGCAGCCACGTGCTCTATAATCAGCTATTTAATTTATAACGCGCTACAAACTCTAAAAAAGAAAATTATTTACTTCAACATAAATTTAATAATCCCTCCAAATTTTAATACAATGCAACATAGTTCTGAACAAATCACATTTTTATTAAATTACTTTGTACCATTCTAAGTACAAGTATTAAATGATAAAAAAAGATGAATCAATCTTAACATTTTAGCGACCGGTAGCCTATTAATAGGCTTTCCGGGCCCAACGCTTTTGGACTTTTAACATTATTAATCGGTTGCCACAGCAATTAATAAATTGTTATTTATCATTGCGGTTTACTGCACCGAGAACTCAGTAACGAGAATTTATAATTTTCGTAGAGATATCGGAATCAGAGAAGTATTTGCGATTAACTGACTAGTCAGGAGTGGGTAGGATGCTAAAAAATACCGGTCGGTAAAGTGTTAATACACATTCAAGAGAACCCTCACAGCTAACATATCGCATGAAATTCCCCCAAACTCCCCGCCAAAGATTGCGAAATCACCCATGATATCTTTTCCCCCGATTTCTTTTTATTTAGACGAATGCCAACTCTTCCCATGGCTGCTAACATCATACCCCGAGTGTCTGTTAGAATTCTCTCGCGGAAGTAATGCCGGTTCCACTATTTCAAGTCGAACGGGGGTGATTCTTTCCACCTTCTGAAAAATTCATCGGGGTGAGCCATCAGCGCGCCGAAGTAGGGGAGACATTAGGTGGAAGATAAACACGGGGCTGCGATCCTTTGAACTTGACAAATCGCAGAAGAAAGGTGAACGAACCCTCTCTTGGTTTGTCCGATCTCTCTCTTTCTCACCCTCTCTCATTCTCTCACCCGCTCGCTGTTGTTCCGCTTCTCTTTTCCTCTGTACGTGTATTATACGAAACGGTCGCGCCTCTGGTAATGGCTCCTTATGATTTAGCGAGAGTGTTTTCTTAGTTTTCGCGAAAGTGGCGCCCGCGTAATCGTTTGTCAAGCGCCCGACGAAATAATAGCCGGTGCCGCCTCCCTCTTGGTTGAACGCGCCCCTGTCCCATGAAATCCCGCCGCGATATTTTACCATCATCGCTATTAAAGGCCATTCCGTAGATGAAGAGTAACGACGCGTCCTTCGCACGAGCGAACAACGAGACGGCCCTCTTTTCGAGAGAGACTCGAATTTCTGCCCTTGAGCATCAAGGAATATTCGATCTTACACCTTTCTTGCAGGGCCATCTTTGACGATGAGTTTTTGCTGCGAGTTGAATGAGAAAATAAGAGCATGTCTTACGATATTGTTTTTTTTTAATTTTTCACTGAGAGGAACTCTGTGTTTTCGAGATTTGGTGGTGTTTGTTCAAAGGTGTGCAAAGTTTGTGTGACTTTGAAGATATAAGTTAGAGGGTAGAAGGGAATAGATGTAAGTGGATAGTCATATTGAGGCAGAGTTGATGAGCTATCATACTTGAATGTTCAATTTATTAGGGGACCGATAAGTAATTAGTAATGTTTAATACTAGAACTACCGAACCGGTCAAAATGACTGGTACACAGTTTTTTCCAAAAATTCTTCAAGTCCATAGAAGAACATAAATCACCGTATCCGTATTCTTTTCGGTCTCTTGATTTCTCTGTTTTCAAAGTACTTATTGAATATATTGAAATTTAATAAATTTAACGCCGGTAGGTCTAGTGTTAACTGTATTTATATTTCTTCAATATTTCAAGTATTGTTTATCTATAATTGTTAGGGTTTGCCCTCGGAGATAAGAAAGGAATCAGGTTCGAGAAAGCAAGCCTTTTATTAGAACACAATGAATCGTCACTTAAACTAAGATACAACTTATTTTAACACGCTTCTAACGCTGCTACCCCAGCGAAGAACGACCCACGAAAAAGCCACGACACCGGGGCCTTTCCTCTCGCCTGAAAGCTCGCGAAAGTCCCCGAACTCGCACGAACGCGTCCGAACTCTTTCGGACCACTCTTCGTACAAAGAAAAGTTGCCATTTCCAACAATAATATTAATAATTTTTCTAAATAACACTAAAAGTTATATAATTTAAGGATCTTCTGGATAGTTTTCTCCTTTTTACAATAGTTTCATTTCCTGTTATTTATAATACAAAAATGACACCTAAAGATAGCAAGACATGTCTAAGAAGAATATGTACAATTTACCCCCGCCCCATGCGAACAAGTGACACTCACTCCAAAGAAGATTACACAAATACTTAAACCTCTGAAACAATAACTCTCAAACACATAAACTGAGTAATACAAAACACAATAAAGTTGTCCTCGTTCTACGAACTCTACTTTCAAGTAGACAACATAGTAAAATTCCCTGACAAACTAACAATTCACTTCAATGCAAAATCCTCCAAACCCAATCACAACAGAAATCATAGAAAAACTAATTCAAGCGTATGATAAAAACCCAATCAACAGTAAGACCCAAGTTATCAAATGAATCCTAAAAATACTTCCAACACTATCAATGACCCATCAAAACAAATCAAATTACCCCACCGAACCACCATCATCCCCCCCTACTTCCATGAAAATGGTTTTTTAATTTTTCATCAGGTTCCTTCAGCAAATTAAGAGTCTCAGTAAATCGATCTCCGATAATACTTCCTCGATGCGAAGTGTCGTAATATCCCGAGCAGATTGATATTCACGCGATGTCGGCGAATCTGGAGTATCCACCTGAAAGTAAGATGCAACGGCGAGCGAGCATGATTGCGCGGTAAGACATTAGCATGCTACCAGTGGATCTCATGCGGTTATCAACGCTGGATTCCACACCGCGTGTCCTGACTCACAACTTGGCCCACCTTGGACCAGCATTCCTCTCTTGTGCTTCATCGTTCTACGTTCCGTAACGGCAGTTTGTACAGCCTGTGCTTATACACCACCATCGCAGATTCTCAACCTCCTCACGGCGTTCCCTGAGGTTTTACGACGCTTGGTTTATTCTTCGCAAACGCCGGCAGTCCTTTGGGCAAAGGCGCGAACCTACCTTAAATTCTGAGCGCGTGAATCGCGCTTGTCTTCGGCCATCGGTGACCCATTTCGTCGTGGTACATACATTTTCTTGCTGTTGACGTTGTGGTAGTACGAGGAGATCGTGATGGTTTTATTTTTTTTCGTGGATCGATGGTATTACTTGTTGGCTTAGATTAAAGAAAAATAGTGAATGTGAATTTGTTTTAAATATTTCTTTCTATTACTGTATTTTGTACGTTGCAGAGTGGTTTTTGTAAGGGGTTGAAGATTATGGGAGTACTTGGTGAAGCGTGTTAAATGTTACTTTTGTGGTCTTTTTAGAGGGCTTGTGGAATTTAGAGTTGCTGTAAGGTATAAATCAGTTTTAACAGTAGGAAGGAAATTTTTCTGTATTTTATTGGAATGATTTCAGAGTGTTTAGTGTGTGGTTAAAATGTTTTCTTCAAAATACTCTTATGCTTTTGAGTCAACGTATAGCTGCAAATGGAATATACCGTTATTTGTGGTTTGCTTTAATTTACTGTCCCATAAACCTGCATTGAAAAGGATTGCACATTGTTGGTAGAATATCCGAAAAAACCGCAACCACTCATAAAACTTTTCTTCAGTGTACATGAGCTCGATATACAGTACAACATTCTACCCTTTCAGAACGCTTTCATGAACATTGATTTTTCTGTCTTTTTAATCCAAAAATTGAAATCCTCATCAAACTTTAGTAGAATCCCATTGACCGAAAGGACGTCGTTCGGACGAACTCGTTTCTTGTTTTTCCATTCAAACGTCCGCCGGAAGTTGGTCGGAAGTTGCGGAAAATATCGGTCGAAGTTAGCGTTACGATGTAATTTCACGAGTCTGGATCGTAGAATTTTAATCTGCGCGTCAGGATCGCGTAGATCACTTCGATATTATTCCAGAAAGTGAGATAAACTGTCCAAGTATTCTCACTTGCTCGAGATTAATCGGAGCGAATGTTTTAGATACGGTTCTTTAATTATCCCGAATGGCGATAAAACCGCCACCACCCCCTCCCAACCCCCTCTCGAATTGTGTTTTCATGTAAAAGTTCTCAATTACGAGACTAGAGCCGAGATTATCTTCTTCCATTTGCGAGTCCTACCGTTATAACCATAGTTCGTTAAACTTTGAAAGATATTAAAGCGGTTAACCACAGATCTCGCACTTATCCGCCGCGGTGATCTTTTAACTTACGGGGAGCACGTCCCGGCGAAAGGACGCGCCATTATCTCGCCTTGCCTTTTTTTTTTTCATAGAACTCAGGGGGTTCCTCTTTTGACGAGCGGAGTAATTCCAAAAGAAGCAGTAAGTGGCTTCTCGCATAAAGAGTCTACGTGACTCGGCCTTCCTTCCTCCTCCTTGCCGCGATCTCGGCCGGAATTTACACGTACGCGCACACCCCTAGGAATCGTCGGTTATTCTTGATTCGTAATACTCAGAAGACCGGAATCACGTGTGCGTGACTTTGCTGTGACGATGATTATCAGGTAGAGATTTCGCTGCTGTTGCGATTATACTGCGGACCGGAAAAACTATTGGCACACCCTGTTTTCTGGAATATTTTGAAACTTTCGTCAAAGTAATTGTTTTTTTTTATAAAATAAAATATAAGAATATATGTGGACACTATAATATGGTAGAATAATATCGTTGAGTATTAATATAATAGAGAGAAGTATTCTGGAAGATTCTGGTAACGAATGTCTAGGAAAGAGTGACTCCAGTGGGTGCTAGGCATGGTAGATATGTATAGTCCGACAACTGCATGATGGCTAGACGGAAGTGGAATTTCTCATTTGAAAATGCCTATTGCGGACACTTAGATTTTGAAGTTCCCAAGTCGAGTCTATTAAAGTCAACACTCCACAAGGTCGTTTAATTTAGTAGGTTGTTTTTTTTTTTCGTCTCATTTAGTAGGTTTAGTAGGTTTACATTTAGGATGTTGGATTTGAGTATTTCGAAACTGATGTTGAGTGCTGTACCAACAACATTAAATATGTGGTTGATACCAACCTATGCGATCAACTAATATAGGGATTTTAGTCCACCAAGACATTGGCAGTAGCAATCAACCAATCAGAATTATGTTATGGAAGTTTCCGGCGGATGTAGCTAGCTTGACTAGAAGTAGTTGTAACGCAAATAAAGCATCTAAATCATATTATCAAAACGAATCTTTTTCATCTGACCAACTGTGGCTGTGATCACTAAGTTGTGCACAGCAGAGACGACGCTGCGTATTCTCAGAAGTGGGGAGAATACGCGATTGAGCACGAGAGGCTCCGCCATTGCCTAGCCATCTTTCATTTGTCGGACTATAGGTTGTCTTCACTTCTTTATAACGAATGACTGAGAATTCTCAGTCACCATACTATTGATGTGTCCCAAAAGGCTCTAATAAATATGGATAATGTTAATAAATTATTTTATAGTTAAAAGGTATTCCAAGGAAATTTAGTATGCCAATACTTTTTGGAAAAGGTGTATACTATTAAGGGAATTGTGTTATCAGTTAGCTCGGTCCAGTAGTTCATTTTTAAAAGTTATATGGCTAGGTCAATGATGGATAAATACTTTTTAGGGGCGAAGAAGAGAAAAAAAATTTCATGGTCTAATACAATACGCTAGACATTTAAATTTCTGTAGAAAATTTTGCGTATGCAAAAAAGGAGCACATTTATTTTAATATTTTTTAAACACTGAAATTGAAAATGTCTGTACTGTTTTTTTTTAACCTGCGGCAAGTAGAAACAATCAAGAAGTTGTTTTGAAAAACTGAAAAAAGGATAGTAGTCCATGACAGTACAAATGAAACTCATGAACGTAACAAACACATAATTCTACCATAAACTTCTGCAGTTTCTCCTTGCTGTAAAATATTTCCACAATTTCACAGAGTTTCCCATTGAATTCTTTCCGTCTTTTCACCACCGTTTTTCTGCGAATACGCGTTATCTATCTTATCTGCGATTGGAAAAATCCTATTCCTGAGAGGAATCGTTTCATTTTTTAGGATTCTTCCGCGTGATTGCTACGCATGATAAAGCTAAAATATAATGGGAATGTCCGCATAAAATATTGCTCAAACCTTACGGGAGGCTATCAAAATGGAAAAATTGACTGAACTCAGTTTCTAATAGAATAATGAATTATTCACATATATATAGAGTGGATACTTTGTTTTATCTGTAAATAAAAATACTTGCAATCATAATGGGAGATGGATCATAATATGAAACATCTTCTATTATACTTTGCTTTTAAACTACAATTCTTTTTGTCGTATGAAACTGAACTATTATATCTACTTGTAAGAAAGTACTTACAGCGCTGCAAATTTGGATTTTGAAAAGATTGAGAGACTTTATGAAGTCTACAAGCTTTTCGAAAGTAGATGCATTGAGCAGTTCATACAAAAATAAATAGTAGCACGTTATTGGAGCATAAAACCGTCTAAAACTCGAGAGTAAAGTCAAATATTGAGCACATGTTAATACGACCTTTTTAAAAATATTTTCCTGCCTGTAGTCGACTTTCAAAGTAGGTTGTGCATGTAAATGGAACATGCACCTGTCTATCTTACAACCAACATTAGCCTCTCTACACGAATTTTCAAGTATTCCCTTTACCCAAGAAACACAGCAATATCATTTTACAATTCTATTAGTCTCTTCCGAATCAATATTTCTACAGCATACCTCAAAAATCGATTTCTCGATGGTTCACAGATTCATAACCTACATTTAATACTCCTACATCCCCTCCGAAAGATTCCAACATTACGAGGCCATCATCAATAACGTTTGCATACTTTATGGACAACGCAGTTCAGAGTTTCTCGATAAATCGAGAACTTTCAGATTAAACTATCGAGAACCCAACTTCTCGCCGAATCATCCCCAATTTCACGACCGTAATAATCCATCCTCGTTTCTCTCCATTTCAATCAATGCCGATAATTTTCCGAGTCGAAGGTCGCCTCTCGAATCAACCAAAAATTCCGCATCCATGTACCATCATACCGTAAGAGATATAGGTAGTCTTCCTAGTCGAAGAGCACACCTTGACGGAGGTTATAGCTTTGCTTCTCTTCTTTTTCTATCTTCTCTCTCTCCCTTACTCTCCCTCTTTCTCTCTCTCTCTCTCTCTCTCTCTCTCTCCCCTTCATCTTTGCCTCATCCCCCGTTAGACCTAGGGGAATGAAATAAATTCCGCGTTTCTGAGAAATTGGAGAGCCCCGAGGGTAGAAGACATTTTCCTTGGACCCCCGGAAAACTCCTTATTCCGCGTCATCTGCTTTTCAATCAAGGTCGGGTATCGGCCTGGCTGAGATGAGAAGAAGGTGAGCCCGGCTTCGAAGCCGATGGAACATTGCCGGCTACCTTGCCTCCAGGTTGAAGATAAGTTGATATCATCCTCGTACCACCGTCGCTTCATCGACCTTGCGCCTTTGAAGCTCGTTTTTAACCCCCGAACCGAAAGGGAAAGAGTTATGACGCTGACCGTGCCACGACGAAGGCTCCCTTTACCTTTTTTTTTTCTCCTTCTTTTCTCTTTTACGTTATCGCCACGCGATCGAAAACTCGTAATAGTCTTCTTTATTGTTTCTGAAATCAATGTGGGATTCGCGACGCCAGCTCAGAGAATTCTGCTAATTTACGACCTATGGGTTTGCCTTTTTCTGGTTCTCCCTGTTTTCGTTTCTTTCGGGATTGTGGAAACTTTTTTTTTTCTATTTGAGGAGAGATCAGTGGAATTGGATATATACGTTTGTGAGAGTATTAATGTATTTTTAAAGTTGGTAAATTGCATTTCTTTAGAGGGAGGAAGATATATAATAATCTGTGTAATTGTTCTTAACATCTCGATATGGAGATGGATGGAACTTTGTATTTTGCAGATTTCTGATAAATTTTATTATATAAAAATTGTGGTATACTTTTATATTCTTCCCTGTTATAAAACCATTTATTTCATCATTTTTTAAATATACAATTTATCATTATTGTTCAGATCTGCAGCTGTTATATCTAACAATTAATTATCCATTTTTTAATTCCCTAAAATATTCCTACACGTTTGCATTATGTTATGATATGAATTCCAATCGTATTGGTAAATATTAATTATATTTAAATAGTAACGCGTTAATGACACCGAGGTGATTAACATTCATAAAATATACATAACGTGTCTGGCGTGTGAACTACTGAAAAATTGATGCCACCGATTGCCGAAGTGGACATTCCATTCACTCGTTGCAACCAACGAAAAGAAATAATTTTTATATGCAAATATTTTATCAGCTCCAACTATTATTTCATCGAAGATTAATTCTTTAGATGTAGTAAAAAGTTCTTTTCGGTGAATTTCATGTCGACGCTACATTTATCGAACGCAAAAGAATCACTCGTTTAATAATCTGACGTACATATATTAAAAATATTATAATACTCCACGATTCATTAAAACTTCCGAATATGACCTTAATTTACATCGTAAACAAAGGCACCAGCGAGGAAGCATATTCATCGTGTCTGCATTATGGCCCGCAGCTAGTTCAAGGTATAAAGGAAGTGATTTTTTCATTAGGACGAAAAATTCCAAATTCAAATTATCAGCTAAAAACAGTTCCATCTAATATCCACTTTCTACAGCATTATTTGATTTGAACAAAATTTCAAGAAATAAATGATCTCAGATTTGCATACTGTTAGAAAAGTGCCTCAATATTGTAATTAGCAATGATGATTATTTTCATCACTTAGTATTTGTGTCTTATTTTAAATGAAATTTTGATATTACTGAAAAATCAGAAAGAACATATGTAGCTACGTCTAATATTATGTGGTTTGGAAAGTAATTTCGTTTTTTCCCAACGGAGGATATAATTAAAATTTTTCACAGCCAACTTCACACTTAATTCGCATTGCCATTATATATTTTGATAGTTGACATAGTAACGCTTGTTTGTGAAGAAATTTGTTTGATTCTACACAATAGTTTTTGCTTGATGCCCGAAAGATGGAAAGTCGAAAGCAGCTTTTTTGGCATATTTTACTTTTTTACTGTCGAAAAGGTAAAAATGCTGTTCAAGAAAGAAAAAAATTATTCAATGTGTACGGAAAAGACGTATTAATAGAATGTCAGTGCCAAAACTGGTTTGCAAAATTTTTTAATCCACAAAACCTTTACTTCGAATGAGGACGTCAAAAATAGCTTGGATCAGTTTTTTGACAGCAAGGGTCAAAACTTTTATGAGCGTAGAATCATGCTAATACCAGAAAGATGACAAAAGACAATAAAACAAAATGGAGAATATATAATTCAATAAAATATTTATGGACTACAGGAAAATCGTCTTTCATTTTCACTGGGAAAGAAACCAAATTACTTTCCGAACAACCCAATACATTCTGAACCACCAGAATTAATCTTCTTCTGTTCGTTACATCGAAATAGATTTTATCCTGCATATTTCATCCTGCTATACTTTTTCCTTCGAATATATTCGATATTCGAATAAGAAAGGCAAATTATATATTCGAGCTGCGGAGCATTTCCAGCAATAGCGAAGAGAATAAAATATTATCCGTGGAAGGTCTGCGCAACGTTTTGTCGCCGGTCCCGTAGATACAAGTTTCGCGATTTCGCTGGAGGCGCGATAAGTTAAAGTTTCCCTTTTTTTTATTCTTCCCAAGCACGAGTTTCTTTCTCCAAGTTTATACTTTCTCTACCTTCCCTTCCCGTTACCCGGACAACCCTTGTTTCTACCACAATTTTAGTTCAGTTGGCCGCCAGTCACGCATAACAAATGATCCACCCTTTCTCCCGCCTCTGTTTCTCTCTTCTCCGCAAACTTTCGTCTCTTCTTTACTTTCGTTTGGGCCGGTAACTGTAAATACGCGCGTATAGTGAATTACAGATGAAGCGATATTCCGGAATATCTGCAAAGGGAATATGATGGCGAACGTATTGTTTTAATATATTTCAGGAAGCTGACTGTTTGTACGACAATGCCGGAAAAGTTTATACCTAAAGAAATTTGGTGATACAAGTAGAAACTAGTTTATAGGGATATCTTGGCTCGGATTTCGGCTGCACGAACATTTTGTTATACGAAGGCAGTGCTTTCTATTAGAATGCCATTTCTGATTCAGTTTACAAATTTATGTTTCTTTTTAATATTTATTTTTATATTATAAATTTCATTATTATAATTTTTATTAAATTTATTAATTTATATTTATTTTTACTAGATCTTCCAGCCTGGTTTTCTTTTCTTTTTATGATTCTACTTTGCAGGATGCAGGTGATTAAATTGGTATTTGTTGCTTCTCTTACTTCTTTTCCTTCTATGTATGTATTTGGATATTTTAAGTTTATTGAACGTGACAAATAGACTGTGATTAAAAATATAGATTTCAAATTTCATGACCTCTAGTAAGAAAGAAAAGAGATGTAAGCAAAGATGTTTTACTTATTAAATATTTATAATGAGTATTACGTGATCATGATACAACCAACTAGATGATTTGAATATCTCATGTGCTTTTTAACCCATTCACTGCCAACTACGAGATATCTCGTGTTTGCACTATAAGTTGGAATTAATAAGTTGGCAATAACAGCCGAACGTGTGTAGCATTTTTGGAACAAAAATTTTCTTAGTATCACTACAAGTGTCAAGATCATATTTTTGAATAATTAAATTACTGTTTGAAAAACTCACTGTCATCTTTTCAAATTTTATCACGTAAGAGAATATTTGCTTAGTTTCTCTGGCAGTGAATGGGTTAATATAGTACGGATGCTAGAAAGAAGGAAAGAATTATGGTTGACTATCTCAGTCTGTTACGGCAAAAAGCGGTCACTTTTATTGCTGTACACTTCTTATTCTTTCTATTTTATACATTTTTTCATCTATTTTGTCATTCAGCAGAACTTGATCTTGGTCTCACACTATTAACTTGGACAAGAGGTGTTTTAATTTATTTTATGTCCCCGCGGTTCTCGATATTCGTAATATTTAGGGCATATTATTTCTGCCCCAAGTGATTTATCGGAAATACATTATTGTTTCTATAATTTCATATTTTTGTAATTTACTTTCACGCTGTAATCTCGGAATTAACTTTTCAATTGGTTTTGTATAATATAACGTAGCTTATAAATTTCCGTTTATATAATTCTATCGAACAATTCAACGTTTACAAAGATTATAAAAAGGGCCAGTTTTAAGCTGGCTTTGTGCACCATATATTTATGTTTTGTGACTATTACCAGCAAGAGCTATTTCTGCTACACTTAACAATGGAGCAGATTTTCACTTATAATACTTCAAAGTGTCTCGCTCAGCTGACAGAAGATCTCTTTTTTGAGGAATTTAGATTTCATTAATTGAAGTAACTTTCAGAGATGGACGAATTACAATTTATGAACGTATTCTAGAAAACTACGAGGTGACCCAGAAGTCACTAATTGTAAGTTTTCCTACTAATTTTTTCAAATTAAGAACAAAATAATGTCCATTGGAAGAACGCATTCTCTCAAAACTGAAAGAAAAATGATTTTCTAGATATATAGTTATAAATATATATATGGTTTATAACATAATGAATGTGAATTTTTAATAGATAATCTATAAATGACTTTGACCCTAACCAACATTTCGTTCGCTAACACTCATCCACAATTTTCTTATCGTTTTACAATACTCCTCCCAGTACGTATCTCCTTTTTATATTTCACACCCCAAAACCCAAAAGAAATATCTCCATCCACAAATAACTCAACGAATCTTTCCCGATACCACACGAAACAACTCCCAAAAACCTTTCCACCCCTCGGCGTTTATCAATTCCAGCAAGGCTCCTCTTAGCAAATACGCGATTCGAATAAGCGTCTGCAAAAATTACAGCACGGCTGGAATTCTCCCTCGATTTATAACCTTCACCTCTCAGACATTTATTCGAGAAGGTATACGGTCCGCGCCCTCTAACTCGCGAAAGAAACGTCGATTCGATATCAGGAGGCGATAAATCGCCAATAGCGGGCACAAAACGGGGCAACGACGGCGAAAGGTGGAGGTGTTACGCGAGGACGACGTAATAAAGTTTAGCTTACGAGCTCGCACTTCATTCTCAAGAAGGGACAAGAACGAAGAGGGAAAGGATGGAAAGACGATCGACACCTTACGAGAGCACGAACTACTGGCTAATGGTCGATCGAGTAACCTTGGCTTTGGAGTTCTCGGATACGAGGGTGGGTTGTTGGAATTGCCGAGAAACAATTGAAGCTTCGTGGTGCTTCGGTGTTGCCGGATGCCGATTCCCTCGGACAAAACGCACCGGCTGAGTCCGGCGCGAAAGAACGAGTTCGTTCACGAAGAGAACAAAAGCCTCGGAGGACGGGAGGACCAACGTCCGAAAGAAGATGCTGGAACCAATATGTAGCCTGCTCCTTCGTCTACCCAACTCTTCCTCTTTCTCCCTTCTCTGGCCAGAGGCGAAACCTTTGTTACTTGTTAGTGACTTTTATCTGGTCGCCCCGGGTGCTCGATTTATCTCTTCCCTCTCTTTCTCTTTCCCTCTCTATCTCAGTTCGTCTTCTTTCTCCTCTTTCTTTCTCTATCTGCCCCTTTCTCCGTCGACTTGCTATCGCCAACCAACAGCCCGCAGTCTCGAACAGTTCGGAACTTCTTATTCCGGATTTTAGACCCGTAGGGTAGACTCCTCCTCTTTCTTCTTTCGTTCTTCTTCTACTTCTTCCTACCCTCCCGTCTTCACCGTGTTCTTCCTTTTCCTGTTTTTTTTTCTCCTCTTTTTTCCCTGGCTTTCTCCACATTTCTGGGTCCTACACCCACTCTCTTTTATCAGTGGCAGCTTAATCTCTCGCACGACTTTTGGTAACACAGACAACAACGACCTGCACGCGCCTTCGGACGATCGCCGAGGACTTTCTCTGTGCATGCCGCATCTTTCCTTATCTGGGGATACTCGAATAATCTCTATCATTTTGGAGGTCTTTGATTTTAAGTATTTTTCGCTGATCCTGTGGCGATAATAGCGGCAGTTTCTTTGTGATCTTTGCAGAATTGATTTTTGGCGGGAAACATTCTGCACGGGAACTCTCAGTATTGTCAATATTTTTCTTTGCAAGAGGGAGTGTACGTTGATAGTTAACTTTAAAATACTTTCTCTTAAATGTTTTATAAAGTAATACAGGAAGGAACTGGAAAATTTATTGTATTTTATGCGACCATTTTTCAAAGTTTACATTTTTGTTAACACTTAATGGTTGAGAGGTTTTTTTATAATACTGGTCCATAAGGCGCCTGAAAATTGTAGCTGAAATAGTAACTTAAATAAGATATTTAAAATGGTTTATTTCGATGTAAATTCAAGATACTTCAGTAATATATAATTTTATTAATGAAATCATATTGGAGCCTTTCGTTTTCTATGTTGTAAATGTCATGTATCTGTAGTGGGGCCTTTCGGCCGTTAAGGATTAACCCTTTGCACTCCTATGTCAAGCTACACTCGACACAGCTTTTTGTGACACTTAATGTTTCATATACTAATTATCGACTTTTCGAAATCAACAATAATTTTGCATTTTAACAGGAACACACCACAGTATCTACAATTCTTCCTAGTATTAAATAAAACCGAATAATCAACAGTAGACAATTTTCCGAGATTATATTTCCTTATCTGACAAAAAGTTATTAAATTAATTCGGAGTGCAAAGTCTTAACCATATGTAATACCAAAAAATTGATACTGAACCTTTATGAATCCAAGAAGTTCAAGAATTCAAGGAGAAAAACGTATAGGACGTGTAGTGCCGATCACGAAGAAGCTTTAGCAAATATATAAGCTACCAAGCAACTTCTATTTGTTATTTTCTTTATTATCGATATGAATATTCGATAAAAGACTTCGCATTCACGCCTCAATCCTTGTGAAGTTCCTGCAAAATCGTCAAAAGTAGTTTCATTTTGTATCTTCCAATTCTCGGTAGCAACGTTTTTCAATTTCACGTCAAATGATTTCAACACACGTACCAGCAAATCCTTATCACCGTTCTATAAAACGTTCCAACCTGAAACACGACACGTGACCCATGACAGGAACGAACTTCCTCGTCACGTTCTTTGACAAGGACGAAGTTTCATCTTCGCCGATGAACTCAGCTCAAAGTGGAATCGTTCGCACGAACAACAGGCCACGTGACGTTATAAATCAACGCGCGGATCGGGCATTAAGTGCCGTCAAGTTTAACGACTGTCAATACATCAAACTTCCACGAGCAATTCCGTCGGAAACGAAGCACACGAGAAGCACGTCTCTGGCGACAACCTCATGTCCCCGGAAAACGCATTTCTTCTTCGCCAACATCGACGAGCATACATGTCCGACCAATCGGCCCGATCGATCGACAATCGTCGCGTTTCCAATTTTACGAGGACGGTATGTGTTCCGAAATATACCGTACGTCGTCTACTTGAAGCTGAGAGAAGTGAAGCTGAGGAGGAAACGCATTCGTATCGCCGGAAGGCGCGCGTACACCAAAATACATCTCTTTCTCTCTTGGACTGTCGCTGCCTTTCCGGGTTTTCAAGCAACGTCAAAGAGAAATGACAGATGTCTACGGTGCACCTGTGTCTCCTGTCGTCTTGGGTAGGCTTTCCGCTCGTCGCATCTGTGTCCTTAACCCATCATCTCGCGAGCGTTTCTCCACCTCGAGATCCTTAATAAAAGAGCGATACTTCCGTATGCAGGAGTGAGACTCTTTTGTACTTCGACACATGGAGAACGATGGAACTTTCGACGATCAATTTTCTCATCCTGGATACGCATCTGCGTATGTTTTCGTTTGGACGTTGAATTTATGATCGTACTGGAGATGGAAATGTTAGAAATTGGAGACGTCAGTGCTGATTGTTATTCGTATCAGTTTTTGAATGTCTTTTGTCTCTGTTTGGATAGATAGAGGTAGCTGGAGAGTGAGAAAGGAAGGTGTGAGGAATTTTTATCTGGATGAAGAAGATTACAAAGTGATGTTGGCAGAGATTTTTGGAGAGGTACCCGAGTCGAAAAGTCCAGCCGAAAAAGACACTTCAAATCCTAGATTCTTTTGATCTCTCATTTGCCGCTTAATTATGTATACCATTTTGATCCTCAAAATCCTCAACTAGTGTGTCAACGCGCCTCAAAGTCCTGTAAATATGATTTTTAGGAGTTATATGGACTGATCAGGTAAAATTTTTATTCCAATTTAATCTGACATCCCCTAAAAATATTTCAGAAGTTCCAAGTCTGTCGACTCATATTCTAAAAATAGGGCTTGCAGGAGCAAGTTGGAATTACATTATCATTTTATTCCATATAGATTCTAAATCTCCTAAACCAAATTAATTTTTAGTATATCGAGAATTTTTTTGGACCTCGATCATTCCACTCCAATTCCAATCCAATTCTAAAGCTCCTCATTATAGAATGCTGAGGATTATTTTGGGCTGTATGAAGCCTAAATTGCTCCTAAACTAGGTAAAAGTGGCAAAAAGTAACAATTGTAGGGCGATAGTGGAATTAAAATTTGCATTCTTTTTTATGTAACATATTTTTCCATATTCAGCCTAAATATCCTAAGTTATTTGGTAATTTAGGAGGATTTTGGGCTGAAATTTTCGACTCAGGTAGAGATAGAGATGGGGGTGGAGGTGATTGTAAAAGTAGAGGTAGAATCACAGATATAGGAAAAGTAGAAGTAAAATAGATAGAATTGGACATATGAGCAAAGGTAGAGTAGGTAGAAACACACAAAGAATAATAAGTAGGTAGAGTTACTATTGCAGTGATGCTTCCGCCAAAATTAGTATAATTAGTCCGAGTAAATACATATTAATAATGTATGTGTGTTACTGTAATATTTGAAGGTAATTTAAGTCTATTTTTTCTCCACCGCATTGTTGCAACGGTTTTCGTTCTATCTCTGGTAGTTTCGCTCAAGCTATGTATTTTTTAGCATTAAGTATGTGCGAGGGTTATGTAACTGTTTATGTATCTCCGAGTTTGTAGGTGTCTGTTACGGGTCCGAGTTCCAAAATTGCAAAAGTTTCGCGTACCAGTTACGCTGTTTCTCCAGTCATGCTGTATACAGTTATTACTCCTCGTTATTTATGTAACTTGTTATTGCACTGCAATTCTCGGATATGTCTGTGTTTTTTTAACTTACAATTGCCACACAAATATTGAATGATTTTGTCTGAACCATTTCAAAATGATCCGCCAAGATTGTGTTCCTTCTCGTTATATTTGATTGCCAGTCGGAGAATTATTTATCGATAGTTCAAATACCTAAAGAATTAGTTATTATTTCTATAATGCATCCTATTAACACTAGATCACGCGAATCAAAATGATTGTTTCTTAATTTCTTTGAACAATTCCTGAAGTTTCCAACGATGTTATTCCTTTCTGTGACTACTTTGCTAACTGTAGAATCTACAGTGTAGATAATTTAACCCTTTTCACTCTTTGCACTCCATTGTTGCCACAGCGGCGAAATTGTAATAGAAGCTGGTAACTCTGTTGTTGTGTGAATCCAAAATATTTTTACATTTTTTTATATTGTAAAAAATAATTTTGAAATGTATACGATTTTTTTTCATGACAAGAAAAGAATTCCAATTTTCAATTTTCATGTTGTGTAAATAGTCCTGGAGAAGCTGGTAGCTTATAGTAAAAATTACTCAGAGTGCAAAGTATTGAAAAAACATATTTATTCATTACGAAAGATATACTGGATTAATAGTTGACATTTCTTGTGATAAAATGCAATGAGAAATCAGAGAAATCACAAATCACTTACAATTATTCAGAACGTGACATTTACAGCTTCTACAAATAAAAACGTCGCAAGACATCCTGCAATTATTTGAAAAAATCGATTGCTTTCCACATCGCCGAAAGTAGGTCCGATTGGTAAAAGGGCTGATTTATAATGACACTCTCGAAGGTCACCCCTCGTCAAGTTCCAACGTCGAAACGTTAGAAAATGGAACCAATCGAAGAATGGCCCTATTCGCGCATTCGCGTACCAAAGCCCTAGATAATAAAGGTTCATTCACGCGAACATAATGGAAGACTAATCGCGCTGTCTGTGCTATCAGCACTTGCCATTGCTCACTAAAGATCCCACTTCCGACGTACCATTTATTTCATAAGCACCTCATTACTCCATACGATTGTAGACCAGCCAACGCGACTTTTGTAGAAAGTAGTCGGATAACGTCGAAGTCTGCTATTAATTGAAAGTAAAGAAAAACTCCCTTGATTATCAACAAATCCTCATAAATGTACAACAAAAAATATACTATCTCTTATACTCATTAATTTCCATACCATTGTAAATACAAATTTCGATATGAAAAAATTTCATTGAATTTCAAAGTGAAATGAAATTTTAATATTGGAATAATTTACAATTTCGATGCGCGTTTTACAGAATGAAATTAACTGAGTCTCAAACGTGTGAAAAGCACCCCGGAGGGCTGCTTTGAATTCATGATTCTTAACTTCATGCTTCTTTTCAATATATTTGATAAAAAAAAAAAAATCTTCATAATGCAGAGCGCAGCCTTACAATACCTTCTGCTCGGCATTAATTACATTTCCACGCCAATATTGTCGTGGATATGAAAAATATTTCTTGGCGGAAATATTTTTCATTTTAGATCCGATTTCGTTCACCAATGCGACTCCGCCCGTTTCCTCTTCAAGCTGACCCAGTTTCGATTCCGACTTTCCGCTTGATGGAATTTCTGACTGGCTTTACTGTGTGCGCCTTTACTATCTATGCTCAAGGGGACGCGGCTGTGTATGTATTTAGGAGAGCTGGATGATTAGCAGTGGGACTGTACATATGTACATACCTATACTATAAACTACGCCGATTAGGAGTACTGCCTTGATGGAAGTCTCTACGATCGTTAATGTATCACCCTGCTCTCAACCTGATCTATACGGTATTAGGTAAATTATGAATGGGTTCCTTAGAAGTGGTAACTAAACTTTTGCAACTGGTTTGACATCTTTATTCGGTACGACACGAATTTACAGTATAAAGTAAACGTAGGAGTGTATATTGCTTGGTGATGTATCGGTGTACTCACGAAATGATCTATACGATATTAGATAATTTATGAATGGATTTCTTAGGAGTTGTAGCTAAACTTTTGCGGCTGGTTTGACATCTTTATTCGCTGTGCGACAAGCTACACTATGAAATGTGTGTAAGGGTGTATATCGCGTTGATGGAAATCTATCTGCTTGTTAACACGTTGAACTTCATGAGGGTCATCGGTTACCGGCGCTTTGAATTCATTGTTTCATATGACTTTTAAATTGTTATATTTGCCAATATTCTAATATATTCAATATTTTAATATTGAATTTAATAAGATACAATTCTGCTGAGTAAAGGTGTGATTTTCATAGAAACAGTTTCACTTCAGGAGAAATGATGGAACCTTTGAACTACTGCCGAAGTTCAACGTGTTAAGGTATCAAAGTATGTAGATGCTAATCTTTATGGTATTAGGTAAATTATGAATGGATTTATTAAGAGTTGAAGCTAAACTTTTACGGTTGGCTTGAGTTCTTTATTTGCTATGAGACAAGTTACTCTATGAAATGTGTATAAGAGTGTATATGGCGTTGATGAAAACCTATTCATTTGTTAACACGTTAAACACCATGGGGCCACCGGTTAGCGGTGCAATTGAACTCAATGTTTCATATGACTTAAATTGTTACATTTGCCAATTTTCTAATAAATTCGATATTTCGGTGTTAGCATTAAGAAGATAAAATTCTGCTTAGTATATATCAATTAATGTCTTTAACTCATTCACTGCCAACTACGAGATATCTCGTGGTTGCACTATAAGTTGGAATTAATAAGTTAGTAATAACAGCCGAGCGTGTATAGTAATTTTGGATAAAAAATGTTCTTCGTATTTTTATAAACGTTGATATTATATTTTTGATTCATTAAATTAATTTTCCAAGGCCTTTCTGTCGTACTCTCAAATTTTAACACGCAAGGTAATATTTGCTTATTGTTAGTTCTTCTGGCAGTGAATGGGTTAAAATTTTTTCTTTGTAAAAATATGATCTTCACAGAATCAGTTTCACTTCAGTAGAAGTGATAAAACCTGTGAAACACTAGCGCCGTTCAAGGTGTTAAGGTATCAAAGTATTTCGAAATCATTCTTCATGTTATTAGGAAAATTATGAATGGATTTCTCAGCAGTTGTAGCTAAACTTTTGCGGTTGGTTTGATATCTTTTTTGGTACGAGAAAAATTTAGTATATAAAGTGTACGTAGGTGTGTATCTTGCGTAAATGGAAGACTATATGGTCATTAATATGTCATTCTATGTATGGACTGATCTATATACGATCTCGGTAAATTATGAATGGATACCTTGGAAGTTGTAAAAACACATTCTCCAAATAGTTTGACATCTTTATTTGACGCAATACAAATCTACATAATAAACTACACCAGTAAAAAGTACCGTATTCACGGAAGTCTAATTGGTCGTTAACACGTCACTTTATCCACAAACTAATCTGCAAAGCATTTGCTGAGCTTTTTGTAAACCGTCAATAAATATTTTATACTTGAGTTGTTAAGAATATCTATCAAATCGACTAAAATATTTCTCATGGAAGTATTTTAAAGTGAATTAAATTCTGTTATTTCAAATTGATTAAACCGATATTCCGTCATCGATTGAAATGATCATTTTTATTTCTCCATCTACCATTTTTAATAACAGCAATTATCTCAAATCTCATTTCCCGTTTGCAAATGTTTTCCTCTGGACGAATATATTATTTTAATATTTTTATATGAATCAATTGTTGAGCAAATCCATCGACAAAGGCACTCGACGAATATAATTGAATGTGCAGAAGTATAGTAGAGCCTCGATTAAACGTACACCGGTTATTCAAACATTTGATTATCCGACGAATATTGTGTTGTAAAGGAAAACAAATTTCTACGTAAACAAATGTATTCCATATGTATGTCAGATAGGAGCTAGAATGTCGTTAGCTTATCGCACTCCGTTTATCGTTACCCTGTACACAAATGTGTGAACGAAACGCAGCAAATTAATTTTAATAAAGTTGTGACTTCAGCAGAAATGCACGTCATATGAAAATATAAGAAAAAAAATGAAGAAATATATTGAATGACAAATGAAATGGTTAAGAATATATAAGTACTATAAATTATTAAGTTACATGCAAAATATAATTACAAAATAGGTAGCTGTGTAATTTAGAAAATATTTAATAATCAGGTCATTTTGTAAATACATGACACAGTTACTGAAGGTTATACGGTGTGAAAAATATGAAACGAATTGGAATGGGTGAGGACTTTTAAAAGTTTCTCATTTCGAGACGATGAAAAATGGAGGAACTTGCATTTTTACGATTGCTCAGTACGTAGAAACCCTCCACTCTTAATGCGATTATTACGAAAATACACCGAGCGGAGAAAACTTCAAATGTTTAAAAGAAAGTTGCCATTAAAGAATTCCTATTAAGGACCAGATTTTTTCCTCTAATTCGTTGCACACCGTTTTTATGGTTATATAGAAAGCGTAATGAAACAAGTTCAACGATTTGATTGAAGCTTACCGTGAATAAACATTTACATGCGGATTAATATGTTGCTCGTTGCCATCAAAGTATTCTAATTTCCAACTATATTTGATCAAAGAATTAAAACGAATTTAAAGAGAAATTAAAACTGGTAATTTCACATCATTTCATTATAAATTTCATAATTTATAATGTATTATTTGACCGATTAACAGCTTGAGTGGAAATGCCGAGTGTAGTCCGCATCAGTTTTCTATATTTTAAAATCTGACGGACTGCACTCATCCTATCTCGCAATTCTCTTTAATAAAATTCGACATTTTTATCCTTCCATTGTAAATTAATAGATGTGCTACTGACCTACTCATTCTAGATCGATCTATTGAAATGTAAAATTAAATAGAATATTTAAGTCCAAAAGCTCAAAATTAACTATAACTTAACACTAGAACTACCGGCGTCAAATTAACATATTTTAATAAATTAAATAAGTACATTGAAAAATGGGAAATCAAGCGGCGGAAAATTTGATCGATTGGGTGATTTACGGTTATTGATACGGACGTAGAATATTTATTCTATGACTCTTATATAAAATTGGAGAATTTTTTGAAAAAATTGCGTTCCAGTCATTTTGACTAGTTTGGTAGTTCTATTGGGTTGTTCGGAAAGTAATTTCGTTTTTTTTCGGTGAGAATGAAAGACGATTTTCTTGTAGTCCATAAATATGTCACTGAATTATATATTCTCCATTTTGTTCTAATACCTTTTGTGATCTTTCTGGCAGTAGTATGATTCAACGTTCATAAAAGATTTGATCTTTGCTGGCAAAAAAATCAAATCCTTTTTTGACGTCCTCATTCGAAGTAAAGGTTTTGCCGTTCAAAAAATTTTGCAATCCAGTTTTGGCACTGGCGTTATGTTAATGCGTCTTCCCCATAAAAATCGAATAATTTTTTTCTTGCTTGAACAGCATTTTTACCGTTTCGATAATAAAAAAGTCAAATATGGCGAAAATGCTGCTTTCGACTTTCCATCTTTAATAGAGCACCAAAGAAAAACTATTGTGTAGAATCAAACAAATTTTTTCACAAACAAGCGTTGCTATATCAACTGTCAAAATATATAATAGCAACGCGAATTAAGTGTGAAGTTAATTGTGAAAAAAATATAATTAAGTATGTCCTCCGTCGGGAAAAAACGAAATTACTTTCCGAACAACCTAATAGTATTAAGATGTTAATAACGCGGAAAGAAATACCCAAATTAATTGTTATTTACGTAACAAAAAACAAAGAGCATTATATCTCATTCCGTCATACATTCCACAATGTATTTTGTGTAAAAAATTCCAGAAAATTTTCATGACAATCGATGCATCAATACCCTCCATAAAATTTCTACCGTCCAATTTGCATAATGATTTCACTAACGATTCGTTTTCATTGTTTCAGGTAAGTCGAACGGCGTCACTATCGATTTGCTCTCGACCCACTTCCGCTTTCGTTGTAAGTAGATGCGCGCTTTATCCCGGACCATAAATTTATTCAAACGATACCAGAGTTAACTTAGCAAGAACGAAACTAGGCGGACGTTCGTTACTGGGCATAGTGGCCGTTCGCGTTCCGTATTCTCTGCAACACTGACCGCAATTAGTACCAGGAGGAGACCCGGTTAAGTGGACTTTGTTGGAACAATGTTCTCGACTCAGTTGTTATCAGACTCATTATCGTTAGACCGCTTTTCTATCTCCGTAAAGAGCCGACTGGCCGTATCGAATGCAGGGACGGCTCTTTTGCCATTTCGTCCTGCTGATTGCACAATATGCGTACCTTTTATTTCCCTCCGTTTTCCACCATTCCTTTTTCTCCTTTCCTCGTCCTGCTGTTACGCTTCGTCTCTGTGAGATTCTTCGGTTGAAAGTTGGTACAAATCATCGCCATTGTACGCGGCATTGGAGGTAAGCGAAAAAGTAAATATTAAGCGTCGCAATGAAAGCAATGAGACTGTAAGTGTCTCTCGTAACATCTGAAAGGGAAGTCCTTTTAATTCCGACTTTTTAAACGTTTTAATCTCTCGCGATATGAAAGGTATAATCGGATGGAGAATTTCCTTTGGGAGTCTCAGCGGGAAAGCCGTGCCGTTTATGTTAGACGCGATATACGAGACAGTTATATGGATACTGGACCGGGAATGAATGAAAAAGGAATGGCAAGTAATTTTTTACTAAATCGGAGGTAGGAGAGTGTGTTAGATTCTGATATTACTTTCCGTCGGGAGGTTTTTATTTATTCGTCTCTCCTTTCCCGTTGCACCGGAACGTTCTGTGTCGCACTTTGAGAGGGTACTCGAAAGCTCGTCAAAGTCGAAAGTATTTATCATAATTATAAACTTGGCAATTTCGTGATGGGTTCAGATAATTAAAAACTATTCGTTAATTTTATGCAATTTTTATTTATTTGGAGAACGAGAATGAAAATTTTTGAGATTCTTAGCATTAGATGGTAGATTTGCCTAATAGATTATTGCTGATCAGTTGCTTTTCACAATACTCCCGTTTTATTGATATTTTACAGCTGCGAATCTTCGAAACTTAGCTGTCTGTTGTTTGATGCAAAATTGTGTAGCTAATTACATACAACTTTGCAAATATATGTGTTTTCATTTGCATATAGTGGTCAAAGTTACTTACAAAGCTAACTTAGACATAAATTACTAATTAAACGTAGAAAGACTGACGATATAACTAGGTATTGTAAATGCTGAAGGAAATATCGGTCGATTTTTCCAATATTTTGAATATGAAGCAAACGACGCACAGTCGCATAGACAGACCTTCGCCATGAAAACTTACTTTGATCAATTAATGCTACCGCATTTGCGACAAATAATTGTATTTTAACAATTCTACGAGACCTACATAGGCAGTTTAAATTAATATATTCGGTGGTTAAGTAATATAAAAAATTATCATTTTCCACAATCCTACTTATATTGTTATCCGCTTTCAAATAGTCGCATGAATGCTGTTAAGAAAACTCAAAAAGTACATCACTATTGTATACTTCAGAAAATTGTAAACATTTTAACCTCTTATCACACGATTTATGTTAATAACTCTATTAATGTTCTATTAATACTTATTAACCCATAGCGAACGAATGCCGCCATATTCGCGACGCTATACGTTATAAATACATAACGCTCGTTCGTTAAGGGTTAATAATTTCTAGTAATAACTCGAAATTAACACTAGAAATAAAAATTTCTCTCTGATGTTTAACGTTTGGTATAGTTTACTTCAATATTAATATTATAAAACAGTCTCGTGACCGATTGATATCTTCAATTTAACAGTAATTAAAAACCTCAATATTTCATATTCTATATCTCTCGTCACGTGTGTTACACGTCACAGTAAACCAAGAATTCAATAAGTGCCATAAAAATTCCAAAGCATCCAAAGCAATCAATCATATTGTAGGATATTGATAACAATATATTTAAAAATAGATATGTACAAGTGGAAACGTAAATTTGTAGTAACATATAGGGAACGCTCTACTCTAAAACATGCACACACTAACTATAAATAGCAAATAATAAAATAACTCAACTATAAACTCCGTCTACTCGTCTAGTCTGTCTATTCGTCTATCATCTATAGTTCGTCTATCGTCTATAATTCGTCTATCGTCTATGTACGTTCGTCTAATCGTCTATAGTTCGTCTACTATATAACTCGTCTAACGTCTATCGTTGATCTCTACTAACATCGATCTGTTCTCTCGTCCTCGTGCAGACCATGTTTCGTCGTCGATCATCTTTTTCGTCCGCCGATTGTTTCATGGCGGATCTTTCTAAATACGCGGAATTTATAAAATCCCTCACAATATTTTATGATATTCACAAATAATCCTCAACGTATATTCAAAAAGGACCAATTCAGATACGATTTACCATCTAAGTTCTCAATTAAATCATTTAACCCCTTGACATACAAATAAAACGGAATTCGACGCGTCCCAAAAATACTATTTAATTTTGACCAACTAAACAGTTATGTGCAAACTTAAAAACAGAACATTTTATTTTGCAATTTGCATTGCTATGTAACGTGTGATCACGTTGAATGGATAATAATTAACCAGTTAGCTGTGTTTGACGAGTATACTCGTCATGCGTAACAGCTACCACTGGTTAATTAAATTGTAATTTTGACAAAAACTGAAATATATTCGTAAATTTTAAGATGTTCGGAATATTTTGAGGCCATTTCGAATTAAAACGAATAACTAAAGGGTATAAATAATTTGAAATAGATTTACGCTCATCTTTAGATTTTCGTGACCCAAAATTCAAAAGAAACTTCGCCACAGTTAACTGGTTAAGTAATATTTTAAAATAATAAATTAGTATTTCTGTTGATGTAAGTGAAACAATATAATTATATAATAATGTACCATACGTCGTCCTTCGTAGACAGTTCCTGACGTCTCGAAGACGTCAAAGTGTACCATGACACACAAAACAAATGACGTCTCCCAGACGTCATTGTATGTCAAGTGGTTAAATAATTGACCAAATTTTCACCACAACAATTTTACCACTCCAACACTCCCAATATTTAAGGGAATCCATACAATTCCTGTTAATAATTAGTCTAACTGATAGCAAGTAGCTTTCCGAGAGACTCGAGGATCTTCTTCGCGAACACGAATGGGGCACATCTATCGTAGAGGGTCATGGATTTTTGGTGCGACCTCCGTGATACGTGGATCGAATTCCTGGAAGGGTCGTAGGAACTTCAGAATTCTCGCAATATCCGGCTAACGTTCGTGCGGATCGGCGCGACTGTCGAATTCAAAGAGAGATTCCACGTGTGTGTAGGAGCGTGCCATGGTACGTGGAATCGTGAGATGAGGAAGAGGATCGAGACCCCATGGACGACGGTGAACGTAGGACAGCATGGAAATGGAAAGAAAGGCAGAGAGGAGGATCGAGATACAAAAGGATGAAATCGCTCTCGCACTCTCGAATGACAAATGGAGACCGCAAGATTGCGCCTCCGACATCCAATTAGCCCGACCTTTCCCTTCTTGTTCGTCTCTTTCCTGCTCCTTCTCTGCCTCTCGCCGTTTCGACTACCCTTACGACGTCAGGTGCAGGTCACACGATTAGATTTATCCTGAAAACGGACAGAGAACCGAGAGGAGTCCGTCTCTTGGGACGTTTAATCAGCGGAGTCCAAACTGTTGTTGCGATGCTATTCACGGGATGGTTGTTGTTGCGATTTTTGGCCGGGTAATGTCTCTCACAGTGGTTCCCAAACTTTTTCGATTTTCAATGTCTCTGATGAAACGAGTTTTCTCCGAGGTATTTATCCTATATGTAGTTGTAATACGATGATTACTGGAACAGAATTTCTGTTTAGTTTTTGTGAAATTCAGCAATCGTGTTGGACGAAGTTGGAACACAGAAATGTGTAAAAATGTTGCGTTATATGAAAATCACGAGAAAGTGTGGAGCAGTTAATCCAAGAGAATTAATTAGACTATCTATAAGGATCAAAACTTTACTTATTTTTTTAATACAACAAGTCTAAATGGAGTAACTGGAGTTATCCCATAATAATCGAAGCTCGTGTCAATCCGATTTATTTCTGCTGAACTGTATAATCGTAACTGTTCTCTTGGGCAGAAATAATATAATTGCCTTCAATAAATATTTTTTATCCATGTTTCTAAACATTATGGATTATATTATATAAGTACTGAAAAAAATTTAAGATTTATTTTCAAATTGACACTAATTGTAAGAACAAGGCACAATTGAAGTAAGAAAACCGTGTTGCTTTTTCATGTCTCATTGTGTCTGATGTATCGTAAATAAAATAGAACTATCAAAAATGTCATGATGTGTCGCACCCAATATTTTATGCTCGCAATATTTTTGAGAAGAGGATCTTTTACTATATGTCAGTTTATGAAAAATGGTTGGATGCTTCGGGTGATATTGTGTCATGCGTTATTGAACATGCAGACTACCGTCATTGTATTTTCTGTTGGTGTTTACTATGCTAAAAAGAAAAGCGGCATATTATCAAAACCATAGATAAAACGTACGTCGGCTAAGTTTATGGAGTTTAAAGGGAAATTCACAATTCTCACAGAACGAAATTTACGATCTTTTTCAATAATCTTTTACGATAATCGCGATAATCTCTCGGTGAAAGATAGACTTTCTTAACCCTTTTACAAATACATTTTTAACTAGTCTGGTAGAAACTCTACTCTTTCAAGTAAAATTGAAAAGAGTTTTATGAAAGTTGTAGAACGAAGAAAACTTGTTGCAATTATTTAATGAAAAATTAGATTAGAATTGTATAGAATAATTTTATCTAATCTAAGTTTTTTTACTTACAAATATTCAAAATTGTAATCTTGAGAATGTTTGTCAGCTTGAGGTAAAAGTGAAAGATATATATTTTATCATCCTCATTTAACCTTTAACTCTTTGAAAACAACTTTCGTATTAAAATTATGGAACTAAAATTGGACTCATGTAATAGAAAATCTAATCTCTTATTTATTTTGCAAAATATTTTTTACAACGGTAAAAACATTTAAAATATCTATACTACTTCTTAAAAATATCACCCCCACTCTAATTAAAATCGTAGATGCAAACAGATAAATAATTTAATTCTTTAACCCGGTGTACTTTTTAATCGATATTTTTTTGTGTACCTATTACTTTTTTACCATTTGTCCCAATGAACTGTATATTTATTTCATATATTTAGAATATCCATTTCAACGACGATTGTTATCTGTTGTCTTTAGGAAAGCTCATGCTTGGTGGCAGTAAATCTATGCGTTAATTACCAGGTTCTCAATTATCCTAAATCACTGCATAACTTGACCAGCATTTAACCCAGTAATGCGAAAGAGTTCGTGACACGTGAGGCGAACACGAGGGACTTATTAAATCGTTGCTTCATTAACTCTTGGTTAAACGATTAAGTCGAGCGTAATGGAAGTAATTTGAACGTTTCAAACAATTAAACGTCTCGAAAGCATCGCACAATTATATTTCTTATGAAAAGTAAGTGGAGTGTACGGGAGTAGGAATAACATAGATTACTACACCAGGAAATTTTACAAAAACCACAATGCTTTTGTTATTAAATTATATCTTTATTTATTTCCACGCTAAACCAATAATTGTGATAAAAACATATCAACTTTTCTTATCATTCCCAGAAGCTTTTCCAAATTTTAATAAGCATCTAAAATTGATAAAATATTTATTAGTAATAACATTTATTTCTTAGAACAGGTTGACTAAGGATTAATGTTAACAGAAATATTTTTTATTTCTACTTATTTACATGAAAGCCTTTATTAGTACAGCTAGCATGTTTGCAAATTTAGTAGCTTATCTTCTTCGTAGAAAGAGAAGAAACACTTTTGCAAAGTTTCATTTCAATTGGACCAAAACAAAAGGAGCTAAAGAGAAGTCACGAGCAGCCTGATTTTGAACTCTACAAAAGTAATTATTTTAAGTACACATCAACACAAAAACTTCTAGCGTGTAGTGCTTTCACAGAGAGAACGAACGGGAATTACTCCCAGAACAATATCAGACAGTGTTTACAGAATAATCAGCGAGGTTATCCATGATATATCCAAGCATTGTTTGTAAACAGTAGTAGACTCAGTTTTAGTAGCAAAATTTATTATGTCTCATAATAACTTACGAGGTTTACTGGAGCAGGAAAATAAATATAATCCAATTCCAAATTAAGCAAATTAATAATAATATATTAACACTAGATTTACCAGCATGAAATCTATTATATTTAAATATGTTAAATATGTACCTTAAAGCAAAGAAAATTGAGACGTGGAAAAGATGATAGATTCGGTAATTTATGTTTTATACGATGGACAAGGATATTTATTTTATGTCTCTCTCATAAACCCGTAGAATTTTTGGAAAAAATTGTGTACCAGTCATTTTGACTGGCTTGGTAAATCTAGTGTTAAGCTTAATCTCTTCTTAATCGGCTATTAGTGTTGTATTTTTTCTATAAAATCCTGAGCTATTTGCAATTCTATTATTGCTAATATGGTGAGATTGATTCTAGGGTTTTAAAAATACCGCGATATGTAACTCTATCCACGTGGTATTGGGATAATCAATATAGATGCGTACACATTAAATGCCTATGCATGAAGTGATTAAATATTCATAGTCATGTATTTATGATCGCATTTACATAAATTGTCAGTTTGGTCTATTTAAATTCTGCAGTTTTGATTCCCAGATTTATCTGATTTCGTTCAGATTTGGCAGTTCTTTATCATTTTTACAACATAATTAATTATGCCATTCATAAATCGTGTAGTCTATTAGACAATATTATGAAAATATCATGGGTTTGCATAGCCAAGGGAGTCTAAGCCAAGATTGCGATGAATCTCATCATCGGGTGCTGTTTTACCTTGTAGTTTATTCGTTTCTATTTATTATTTCGCAAACTCTGTGGATGGAAATCGTTAATTGAGGATTCATGGGAAAATACAAAATACTCTAATACAATTTTTAATGCATACAAAAGACTTTCCTAGAGTCATAAAAATGTTGTCATCATCATATTTGCAGCTCAATAAAGATCAATGTTTTCCATACACATATGAACAGACACCTTGAATAAATATAGAAGAAAAGAATATTCTTACAGTTTTTCTACAACCAATAGAAACTCAGTGATCCTTACATTCGTCTATGGGATTAGCCGTGTCTTGTAATGGTTCAGGTTCTCTCAAAGAGTTTACGACTTCATCCGCTACTTTGCAAACTCTCTGCACGTGTCATTAACGGCTTCATTAAAAACAGGCTCTGAAAACACTCTAATAAAATTGTACTTTGATCGTACTAATACAAAAAAAAACCTTATATAAAAATCTTTTAATTGCTGCATTCCCAATGACATCCTAGCAGCAACAAAATTTTTTAAAAGAAAAAAAATAATTTAAGACTATTATATCCCAATCGCATGAAATGCAATACATTTATAGCGAAAATGTTGTCATTTATCTTAATAATGCGCTCTGAATGGCAGAATATTCAAGGGCAGCGACAGAAAGAGACGGAGAGGAAGTCAGAGCGATCTCATCAGTCTATGAAAATGTAACGTCGAGAAGGATTTGCCAGGAGCTGGCAGAGAAGTCAGATATAACGAGACAGTAAATCTTTGATGGCAGGCAGCTGGGCGCCGCAGTTCGGTGTGTGGCATGTGGTAGCCACGTTTGTTGCCCCTCTCTACCTATGGAGTAAGCAGCTCCGTTACTAATTGCTCATTAGGTCGGATCACAGACATTCCTATCTACGCGCACCAGTCGTATATTTCTACCCAGCCGTACCTCGCCATTTATCCCCGAGATTTCTGCCGCGATTCTACATGATTAACTGACAAATTGACGGTACGTCCGCGGGATTTCGATGTTAAAAATTCATCTTCGAATAATCCGTTTTTGTGTTTGCGAACATGTGCAAAATATCATTTCTATGAATACTGGTTTGGGTGTTGAGAAATGTGAGAGATAAGTTTAGGTATCAATTATCTTCATTGTCTTTAGACAATCGAACTTATTGTTTGGAGAGTGTACTATTCAATTTAATAGAATATTCTCATCTTTGCTTTGAATTTTTGCATTAACAGTTTGGCTGCAACCAGTGTCGTGACTGAATCTAATTAGAATGATTGATTACCACTGTATTTCATATGAAATTCTGTCTAATAAAAGGCGTCAGCGTGATAGTAATCTCTATTGGTTACTTGATAAACAGAATATAGGAAATTGTTATAAAGGAAATTGGTATTCTTTTGTAACAAAATTTTTCTAAATTGGATTTTTTCCGTCATAAATAACCACATGGATATGAGAAATATGGCTGGAGTATCTTTATAATTGGCAATTTGATGAAAGTGAAAAATCTGAGTGTATCTAGAAGTACAACAAGAATAGGTATTTATACTGGTAATTCTGAAAAATACAATTGATCATGAGCAGCAAAAAATGCATTAATGATTGTAATATACTTCACAAGGTTAGAAAAAAATTTCATCTAAAAGGCATAAAAAGTAAACCACTTAATTCTAAGTTGTCTTTTGAATTAATTCAGGAATTTCTTACCCAAATGAAGCTGGCTAGAATTAACTTCACCATTGAGGCGTTCAAGTAGGCGGTGACTTCCAAACACGAATGATTGTTAATTGTAAGCACAACAATTAAGAGAATGATCGACGCTCTTAAAAAGATATCACAACTCCGTGAAAATTACAAATAAGAACGAACGATATCGAAATCCATGAAAGTAATAACGAAACTCATTGTTGTCGGAGAAAGACACCAAATATATCACTTTGCTCTGTATATAATAGAACTCTAGCACTCTCAAGTACCATTGGCAAAGAGACCAACAAATCCCATCGACGGAAAATTGAAAATGGCATGGGCCAAGAAAAATATTTGAAGCTTCTCGAGATTGGCAAAGCCAGAGGGAGAGAGAAAAGTCAGAGGAACAGCACGGATAGTTTCACATAATAAATTGTCAAGAATTGCAACGGGTGCGATTTGTTCACTTTAGAAAATTCCCCGGCGAGGAAGTGACGTTTGAAAATGAAAGCAGCGTTTGGTACATTCGCTACGGTATTATACCGAACCGTCTTATCATCCACCTTCTAATGTTTGCTCATTTTCGTGCTTCCTTCAGCATCTCACTCTTTGACTATCTCCATTTCTAGCTTCCTCTATATCTCTCTTTTCTTCTTGACCTTTGCTCCTTTTCCTTTCCTTTTATCTTTGCTTTCCTTCACTTTCCTATGTTTTTCGTTTTTTCTCTTTCTCTTCCTATCTTACCCTATTTCTTATTCCTCATCTCATTACATCGCCCTACCTCTTTTTACCTTGGTATCTATATTTTTTTCTTACTTTCTTTGTTTTGCTCTTCCACTATTTTTTTTTATCTTTCTATCTCTCACATTTTCTACCCTTTCTTCTGTTATCTCTTTTTTCATTTATTTTTCCCGTCCTCTTTCTCAATCTCTCAACCCTTGCATCTCCTATATTCGCATGATTAATCGTCATAAATAAATGTCTCTTTCCAACGAAATACTCGCGCAGACAGTGAAAGAGATTACTTCTTGCCGACGGTTCTGTAACTTTCATCCAGAAAGGGACATAGTTTTCCACCGCGAGGGTGAGCCGCGAAAAAGGGTAGTTTGTTTCAGCAAAATAACGCACAGACTATCGAGATCATTTGAAAATGCTGTAAGAAATATTCAAAGTATTTCGTGAAAACCTTGCAACCCGTTAAATGTTTTAACGTTGCATACTTTTATATAGCGGAAGAACCAAAAAGAAGAAAAAGTACTTGATATTTCAGGGCGAAAAGTGATAAAAAACGAATAGGTATTTGTTTACAAAATCAAGTAACGAGAACGCTTTAGTTTCCATATACGAATTTTGGTGTATTAAACTGAAATAGCTCTTAATGCGAACAGTTAGCTGTATTTCAAATCGTTTCACTCGATTCTTGTAATTTTTAAAGCTTTTAACCGTAATTGAATGAACGTGTGCCGTATGTAAAAGTAATAGTCTCTTAATAAAAACGATTGCCTGGATTTTAAACGTTTCTCATTTTACAAGAATTTTAGTATATTATTTGAATACGGTAATTTAATAAAAGTACTAGGAATTTAATGAAGATCATTCTCCGTAATTTGAAATATTTCTGTCTCTTCATTTATAACAACGTTAACGTGTTAAATGGACACCGTAACTTTTAATAGAAATAATGTCTATATTTTTAAACGTATCATTCTATTTCTACGATCCTTACGAGACGTAATTCTCCAACTGTGTTTTTATAAATAAGAAAATGCATTTGATATGCAGAAAGGACGTTAAAAGCCATTATTATACTCCGTTGGTTAGTTTAAAACGAAGATAGATGGCGCACGTGGAGGGACATTTTGTTTGATCCGAGTTATTCTAAATTCGGAGGAGGTGAACTTATAAAAGTGACACATGGGACGAAACAAGGCGGCAGCTGTTTTCTGGAATTGCGCCAGTACTTGCATTCGTATGCAGTTTAATACTTACGAGGCGA
Organism: Cerceris rybyensis; assembly: GCA_910591515.1. Classification (NCBI taxonomy): domain Eukaryota; kingdom Metazoa; phylum Arthropoda; class Insecta; order Hymenoptera; family Crabronidae; genus Cerceris; species Cerceris rybyensis. The sequence goes on from OU342789.1 coordinate 36,737,307, forward strand.
AAGTTTGGAATAAGAAAGAAAGTCACGTTTCCCCTTGCTTCGTTCGTGTTTTTCTTACTTGAGAGAGGAGCCTTCGTAATTTTTAGGGGATTTTATTAACGTCCAACCGATGCATTCGTGTGTTATTTAAAGTGATACACAAAATTCTGAGAATGCAACGGATATTTTATTATTTCGAAAAACGTTTCGAAATTTATTTTCAATAATCATTGTACATCACTTACACGATACGCATGTTTCAAAGAATTTTGTACACTAATTACCTTTTCAAATTTATGCCAAAGCATTCTTCCTCCAATTACGTATTTTAACGTTACAAAGTGTCGTATTAAAGTAAGTTATGGAGCAATTGCTCGCAAATTATGCGCCCCCATTACATCGTAAATTTCTTTATTTAAGAAAATCTATCTTATATTTCTTCGTTTTTATGCAATACATTGTTATACAAGAGTGTAAAACTTGTGTAAAAACTGAAAAATATAAATGAATAAAAAAAATGCAGGAAATTCGAATAAAATAACATGAAAAAAAAATTGATACCAATCTCTGTCAAACATACTGATTTTCTCAAAGGAAGAAAGAAGAGAAATTTGTTATTGCAATTGCTTCGCAGAATTTGTCGACAAGCAACTATCTTTCTGTCTTCCAAATCCTACAATGAGAGGCACTTCGTCACTTTTTGTATTCTAACAAGCCTCAGGTTTGCTCTTTCCTCTGATTTCCTCGAGATAACTCTCTTTCGCTCCGGTAATAGGAGAAGTGGATGCTTTAAAACAAGATTTGGTAACGGCTGTATACAAGATCCACATTTCACCCCAAGTATAACGGACACGGTTACACTTTTCACAGAGAAACCGAGGCGGTATAATTAATTAAGGGACGTTCGTACTACCTTCCGTAAGCTCGACCTACTTCCCAAGTGAACCTCCAACTCTCTGAAATGAAACATAGATGATGTACCCTTCACTCTCCTCTGTTTTTTTTACCAGTCGACACGATCTTTTTCCTTTTCAAATGTTCGCAATGATCTTTACCACGAATTAGAGAAGTCACGATAAGTTTACGAATAATAGTCGACAAAAGTTTATTAACTTCTGTTTAATATCGTTATAATAAATACAAATAAATAATTTTAAAATGACAGAATTCGATCTCGAAAAATATGCTGTTTTTTGGCTGAAATTGAAAATCAGTGCAAAACATTAGCCTGCCAATGTCTTGGTTCGATTGTTTCTGAAAAAAAGGATTGTCACAGTATAAAAGTAGAGATAATGCATGAAAATTATTTACTACTTAAAAATACTACTAAAATAGACTATTTTAAATACATTTAATTTCAGAAGCACGTCAAACATCTAAATTGAATGCAAAAAGAGTTAGAAAATTAATAAACCTCCAAATGGGGATCGTGGAAGGTAATGGATTAATATTCAGTCAAATAATGGTGTAATTTTGACTGTAATTATTTTTAGAGCAGAGCAAACGTTTGATGATGAATAGTCACAGATATCCATAGAAAATAATAGGATATAGCAAGCATCCAATGTTGGGTGACTATAACTTCTGAAAGGACAGTTCAAGTTTCCAACGACGATTGAGTATGTAATAGTAATTAGTAATTACTAATTACAATCTAGAACAAAACACACGATGACGGATGATTATAGCATCATGTAGGATAGAGAACAATCCGATAATGAAAAACTATTGCTATCGATACGATTATTGCTACCATCCGATGGTTTACTGACTACAGTCGTCCACAGTAGCAAAATATTAATTTAAATTTAAGAGTTCTCTTTGTTACGAATCGCTTTTGATTTCTTTGTTATTCATCTGATGTACAATCCAGATTCGGATTTATATAAAAGTTCGCGTCTTTTATTTTTTCCCTTTGCATACCACGGTATATAATTCTTTCCCCTTTGGGAATCGAGGGAAGATGTAGATAAGGTACACCGAGCTGGGAATTTTTGAGCAAATTTGTTTTGCGGCTTCTTCGCGGTTTCCGATTGCGTGAGCTTGGTTCTGAATGGTATTAATTAATTAAGGGACGCCTCTCATCGCCAGACTCGATCTGCACGTTTCCTTGGCGAGCGATTGAATACTGTGAAGTGTAGTTAAAAAAGTTATGGAAGATATAAAAATAGAGCCCGCGGTTTTTAATGATCGGGAATGCTTAAAGTTTTAATTAGTATTTACGGTAATCCAATACAATTATCTATAGCTGTATATAACGCAAGATTAATTAAGGAATGGATCGATCATTTGTGGATTGATCTGTCCTATTCGTTTCCTTCCGAAAAATGTTTGAAATTCTAGCATGCTTTCGATATGAATTTTATTTAAAATTTTTCATAGCTACAAATATTATTTGTCGACGAAATTAGAACAATTACACGCAAATAATCAAAACTGAGTGACGTATTCAATGATTTAACTCTTTAAAGAGTTATGTTTAATCGTAGACTGTTGCTTCTTCAAACAAGATAAGCTTCCAATCAATTCAGCTTTGAGATTCATCAACGATTTTAATTCATTCAATTAAAATCTTAAGAAATATTCCTACTCATTTTTACTCTCACATCTAAAAGCCAATGGTAATTACATCAAATTAAAATCATCGAATAGATGAGTTATCGTTAAAATTAGTAGAAATGCAAAGGGAAAAACGTATTAAGACACACACGTTTCACTGTGCATAAACGTACAGTAACAACCATAAAGTATCTTAATTGCTCTTGTACGCGATTATCCATCCCATCTCTCCGACACTCTTTTTTTTCAAGAAATTTTAACGCACAAAGCGAGAGCTTCGCAGAAGCTATGCAAGGTTATGCCATAAAATCCAAAAATACTGGCTGAACCCGTCCACCGAGCTGACTTTGCTCGTTGCAATTTGCATAATTACCCAATAAAAAAGAACCTATGGCGCTATAAAATAAATAGAGCGCTTTTAGCGCAACCTCGAAAACGCAGTATAACAAATGCATACCCATAACAGTAATGAATACGGTAATCCCCTGATGATGTAAACAGTGGAGATAAATTTAACAAGCCGGAAAAAATACTCCCCACCGAAGGGCATTTTCTATTAAATTTTGATAATTCTCTGCGACCCCCTTCTCTTCCCTCTAAATGTGCACGCAGAAACTCATAATATTCCATTACAGGAGTCCGGTTTGCAATCCCCGATGCAATAGGGCGCATAATTGGAAATTTTCATTTTCCTCGTTTGCTCGGGGTTTTTCCGTTATCGCGATTAAGCACGATGGGCGTTTCACGGTGATTAATTGAAGAGGAGCGTAAGAATACCGAAGTATAAACGTACGGATAACTATTTTCACGTGTGCACTCGCGATTAATGGGAACTGGAGATGGAATTAAAAGAGTGTTACGAAGCAACGAATCGTCATGACGGCTATTGAAATGCATGCTTTGTTCACGATCGACGTACGAGATGATTGCGCGGTAATTATGAATTTTTAAAAGCTTTTAAACGAGTTGATAAGTGAAATAATGCAAATGGATTTCGTATTTGTAACGCGTCTTCGAGAAAACATATAAGATATTAATTAATTTATCGACTACGGTTTTAAGACTTTTATGGAATTTTCTGTGAATGTGTATTGCGGAATATAAATATAGCTATAGATAATTATAGTTCGCTGAAAGCTTGGAAATTTTAGAGTAATAAGTATTGCAAGAAATTATAATCACAATATTTATCTAATACATAATTTTATAATAGTAGACTACAGAACAGAGAAACATGAAACACTTAACACTTTACAGACTGGTAGCCGATTAACCCTAGATCACTAACCTTCGTCTTTTCGACGACACGGGTTTAATAAGTATGTCATATTAGTTAACGTTATCGTAGTAAATAAATATCTATCTTTAATAATAGAAGAAAACATGTTTAAATTTTATTTAAATAATACCCTTTAACCCCTTTTGTAAACACCGTAGTCGAAGAGACGAAGGTTAGTGTTAAGCATCGAAAAATAAAGTTAGTGATCTAGGGTTAATCGGCTTTTCGGGTCCAACACTTTTGGACTTTTGACTTATTAATTGGTTGCTAGGGTAATTACTAAATTATTATTTATCTTTGCGGTTAACTGTGCCGAGGACTCAGTGAAGAAACTTTGCAATTTTGGAAGAGATATCAGTATCAGGGAAATATTTACGTGCAAGTGACCGATCAGAAGTGGGTAGGATGTTAAAAAATACCGGTCGGTAAAGTGTTAATATGCAAAAACTGCATTAATTATAATATTCTGTCAGTTTTACCTTTTACAATATAGGTAAAACTGATTACTAAATTTTTATTGTACCTATTTGCTATTTAACTATGTGACACGTAGGCCCAAACGAAATCATAAAGCTAGAGGTTAAAAACAAATTATAACAACAGTGTACCTTTCACACTTTTTCGTTTACAACAGCCAAATGTGTCGCTCGAAATAAACGAAACTGCTAAAACTCGACAATGTATGCATTAATGTCTCGTATAAAGTGAAAGAAGTCGCTCCACTTTACGATCATATCTCATTAAAATCTTATAAAAATAAAATCATAACAATTTCTCGAATGACCCAGCTGAGCATGTATTTGCATAAAAAGTGCATGAAAAAAAAACGTGAGAATGTCTATTAAGAATTTATATTCGTTAAACTTTGTAGCCTCTACCGCCATAAAGGAATGGTAAACGAGCACTCGTCAAATTTATGCAACAATACCTTCATCTACGCCGATGACTCTTAGGATTCTACGGATATATCGGCGGCTTGGGTGTAAAACATACTACCCCCGAGGGTAAAACGTACCCCTCATTACCCGCATGTCCCACACTAGAGTTACATCCCGAGCGCGTATACCCTTTATGTCAATTTGCATACTAAACTCCCTGAAACAACTAACAAGGATTCTGCAGAGGGTAGCGTGGGCTACTGATGTGCAAAATATGAAAAAGGGCATATCCAACCCTTGGAATGACCGAGGAGAAAGTTGCACGTAATAGAAAATTAACGCGCTTTTCTGCAATAGCATGTTATGTTTTATGAGGAAAATATTCTAATTTGTTTGCATACAAAAATACTTTGACTTTGGAGGTCCTATGTATAACCCTTCCGCGAGGGTTTGATCCGGCAGCTGGCGCCGCGCTTGGAGAAGTCAGGTACTAGGTTTCTTGTGAAAATTTAATATCAGACCGTAGAATCTAATTGTTTTTCTAAAATTTGAACTAAATGACTCAAGAAACTTGATGGCAAGAAACTTTCTGGTAAATCACAATTAAGTTATCAAAAAATATTAACTGGAACTAATAGATCTATCCAGGTGGAAGGGTTAACGATTTTCTTTTGTACTTAATTTTCTAAAATTTCTAACTTTCAAGTTTCTGCTTCGGTAACTTTACCAGAGCGATTGAAGAAATCCTGGTGCCATAGTATTTAGAAACAATGTTAATTTCTATAAATCCACATATTTCATTTCCTAACAACTTAAATATCACCATCACATCCATCTACAAATTTAAAGAAAGAAACCTGAATCAGTCAATCAAATTAAAACTTCAAACTGAAACAGCCTTAATTTTGTAAGTATTATAACTTCTTTCTAGATTATCTGCAAATCAAAAACACAGATCAAGAAAGAAACAATGCAATATGCAAAATTAAATATCGTTTACATTCAACCCAAAAAAAAATCTCAACACGCCAAGAATTAAGTAGACATCACTTATCAGTCGTTTTTCAAAACTTTATATGTTATTCTTACATCCGTATTTTGTGTCACAGCTACTGTACTCAACCACTAATTTCATATCGTTAAAAGTAGCATGAACCTGAAATGTAATATCGAGTCACGGGATCGATTCTCGTAGGCGGTGTGAGCCATGGTGCAATAACCAACGCACCCCTCGCCGTGGATAATCGTCTCGTAATTCACATATCCATGGTCATTATTATTCATACTTCGAGTGAGACCACGGTATGCAAAGGCAAATTGCCAGCCAGCCTGGCAAATACCACGCTGTACTTGCATACGTACGTAGGAGCTTAGCTTTTCAATCGAGCATTATGTAACGCTCGAGCTATGTACAGAGCGAGCCACGACGAAAAGAGTGAGTTTACTTTGGAAGTTAATAACGCTTTAGTCAACCGTAACCAGCGACGAGAAACATACTTTCCGGTTAAAGCAGGTAGACCAAAAGATCTTCCTGTTTGAAGAGCGTTGCTGTTAGCAGTTTTTGATTTATGAATTCAACCTTGAATTTCACTCGAGTCTTTCAATCGAGCTTCATTTGCGTGAGAGGATTAGAGATGGAAGGGTTGGGAAGAGATAGGGGTGGTGAAATAATTGCATGTTTTTAAGGAATTGGTTAAGACGGTTATAAATGCAGATAGGTTTGGGGATTTCGTTGGCTAGTTGTTTTATGTATATTTAATTTCTTAATTGGAGATTGCTAGGAGATTAAGAAGGTTGAGAGATCTAACTGTATATTGAGACGGAATGGAATAATAATTTACGAATCTATGGAAAATTTTTTTTATTCTTCAACACGTTAGCTGCCATGGGGGTCACCGGTGACCGGCGTTATTGAATTCAATGAATATTTCAATTCTAATATTTGCGAATTTTTTAACACATTCGGTATTTAAATGCTGACGTTGAACTTTACAAAAGATAAAATCGTGCCAAATATGTAGATATTTGTATCTCTAAAGTTTCTACTGTAGGAAGATAGAACTTTAGTAGGAAAAGTATCACTTCAGAAAAAATGATAAGATGAGGGAAATATCAGTGGCGTTCAGCATGTTAATAGAAATGCGGATTTGTGAATAATAAGCCAAATTCTTAATTTTAAATTGTAAAAAGTAATTGGGCAGATATTTTATCAAAACTTGGTTAATACTTTATCAAAAACAGCTTTAGCTATTCTTCTAGATTACTCTACATAAAAGAACATATTATTATTGTGTGGATTATTTTTTACGTCAATGTGTTTTTAAAGTTCGGTCATTTTAGCCTGCTACTTTACTGACAAACGTGTCAATAAAGTCTCAACTACACGCTTATCATCCCTCGATTATGCAATGGGCTGTGCACGTGGTCGTTCGATCTCTTTCATCGCAAACCCCGTAAGTTTCCTCGCGTCCGATGGTCGAAAAAAAGAACAAGAGGGACTTGGTCGATCACGCGATCCCCGTAAACGGTTATCTCATCGTTCAACCGGAAGTTCACTCCTGCTGGCCGGAAAAAATAGCCGGATACGTACGTCCCTGTAATTATCCCCCTCTAAATTCAGGCCCTTTCTCGCGTGCCAACAACCAGATTGGATTATCCGTCGTGGGATGGGTCGAGACGAGGAAAATTTAAATCTCCTTCGCGAAGAGAGGAATTTTTACGAGTTGGAAGCCATTTCCTTCGGAGTAACTGTAATAGGAGGCGTTAAATTCATTTACCGAATGTTGGATACAAACATGGCGGGATCAAAGGGCTTGCGTGTTTCGTAGGTGAAATTATTCACGTCTTATCGATCAGAATGGTTCTAAAAATATGAACTGACTTTACGTGCTCCTGTGAGAGAAGTTTGTACTCCGTTTAATCTTTGCGAGATAAAGAAAAGAAATAATGGGCAAATACTCTTTATTATTGCTGATTGAAGTGGAGTGCTTTAATAAACGTGACCATTTCCGAAGCTCATGTCGAATTATTTTGGTAGAAAAATATCATTGTTTATGAAGAATTCGAAAAGGAAGATTTAGAGTAGTGAGTGTGGAGAAAAGGATGTACGAATTAGAGGTAAGCTTGTGATTATGTGAGATTTTTATTGAAAAAAGGAACGATAGAAAACTTCGAATTTTTTTGTTTACCTCAATATGTGCATATTTCCGACTTCTCCCTACGGGTATTACAATTAGTACAATAGCAGTGTTTATAAAGGGTGTCCCAGCCGATTTTGAAATCTTGAATATTTTGGTATTGTGGTATGTAGCAAGAAATGTTTCACAGGAAACTTAAATAGTATCGAGTGGAGCATAAGCTGGTGTCATTAGTTATTCCGTAGGTGGACGCGTCAAGGACATATGAAGGTCAACTTTGTTTTTTTAAATGGAATGAGGTACTTTTTTATGCATCAAACGATACAGCTACACATTCTTTATAAAAAAGTACTGACCTATGTATGCCGAAAATCTAATAGTTTAGGAGATATTTCAATTTAAGTAATTCTAAAATTCGTGGTTACATTAGCGTTTATTTACAGGTAAGGTTCAATATAACGACGAATTTGCATCGCAGCATGTTTGAACTCGATGAAGAAAGGACTGGCCTACGTTATTTAATGTATCGGCTGATATTTTACCACATTTATCGATAATGTGCTGCGTCATATCACTCATTTTAGTTAAAATTTTCGCGTTTTATCCTTTAAATAGCTCCATAAGAAGAAGTCGGGCGGCGTTAAATCAAGTGACAGACAGATAAACAGAGCTCACGTCCTAATGTGGTAGGAATGATGCCTCTGTATTTAGATTATTTATACTGAAATATCTCCGTAACTATTAGCTTTTCGAGATACATAGGTCAGTACTATTTTATAAAGAATGTCTAGCTGCATCACTTGATGCATAAAAAAGTACCCTATTCTATTTAAACAAACAAAGTTGACCTTTATATGTCCTTGACGCGTCCACCTACGGAAGAACTAATGACACCAGATTATGCCCCACTCGACACCATTTAAGTTCCCTATGAAACATTTTTTGATACATACCACAATACCGAAATATTCGATCAATATATCAAAATCGGCTGGGACACCCTATATATTTCGTCTTTCAGTAAATCATTGAAAATCTATCCACTTTCAAATTGTTCTTATTTAACTTTTAGAAAAAATAGTGTAATAATATCTAAATATAATTTTACAGAAACTCTGTGTCTACACGATACAATAGTTTTCTAAAACGGACAACTCAGTTGCACTCAATTTTACGATTCCTGTAATTTTCTAATCCCACCCTAAGCATTCTTCGTTCTTCACCTCTTTCTCTATACTCCCACATATTCCACAAGTGTCTCCCGAAAACTTTCCACCGCGCGCATTCACGTCTCATCGCCCTCCTCCATTGAACTTCAATGATTGAAGACCCACAGAATAGAAATTCAGTCACCTCGCAATACTATCCGTAATATAATATCTATTACCATCATACCGATGCCATCTACATTTTCCACAACCCAGTAAAATTCCATCGTGAAACCAACATCTTTTGCAACATCAGCCTACATCAATATTTCCATTCTCCAAAGTATCTACCTCCAAGCCGTCGATATCTTTCTTCTCCATTTCACTTTCTTTCCCGCTTGCATTTGCCACTTTTTTGCGATGATTCGCGCGAGACAAATCGATCGTAGTGGCACGCATTTACGAATCCTCGAGCCGCGAAATGTTGCTGCTCCCCGTCTTTGCGTGTCAAATGAAAATATGTCACTGGCAGTCGGCGGCAGTCGAAATCCGGATTCGGTGGCGTTCTCATCAGCATGCGAAAACTTTGTTATTTGTTTGAACACGTTAAATTATGCATGCGCAATATGCTGACGGTTTTCAAGGGTCTTGGGGTGGGGATCGGGAGCTGTTTGAAAGGGTGGTCAAGGGAGGCAAAGAGGTAACTGTGTGCTGTATTACGTTGAGGTGGAGGGAACGACGAGGGTATTGAAAGGGTGGGAGCTTCGTTCGGATGTAATTGAAATAACAATAAAGCGCGAACGTATGGCTGCGAACGCACTTTATATCGGGAAGATTTTCTGACGAATGTTTACTGTGAAAGGGGGAAGCAGAGAGGTGCAAGCGGGGATTTTAGAAGCTTCTTGCTTGGGGATCGAGTAATTATGAAGCTGTTATCTTTTGTTAAGAGCTCCAGGTTACTCTGAATAAAAAAATAATGTTTGTTGAATATCGTACGTGGTGTTTTAAGAAAAAGGGAGAAAGTGAGAGAAGAGTGAGAGAGAATGTGTCTGGGTGTATAAAACATATTTGTTACCATATTACCAAAATAAGTGACTTCGTGCTGTGAGAACGTTCATTTTAATGACATATCTAAAATTACATCGATCGCTGAAGTAATATTTCATTTATATTGATCAACACAGTCATCTTAAGTATATCATATGGAAGCATGACTTCCCAATTGAAATCGACTGCACTTAAATGATTTGGCCTTTTGGTTTGAACATTTATTCATTAACATTTCGATTTAGTGTATTGGTGCTATGTGGGATATTCTTCAATGGATTTATGAGTAATACCAATTGATCGTTCGATGAAAGTAGATTGACAACGCACAATATTCGTAACTAAACTCAATCGATCGAAATCCTCTGCCATCCGAGTCTTTCTTAGGCCTCAAAGAAACTCATGGCAAACCGATTCTCAAAATTTGTTAACAAAGACAAAAGCTACTTGCCTTACAGAACTATAATTCTCCCTCCAAAGTCTCATTCAAGACTTCTCCATAACACTAAAACTTCCAAGACAAATTGATAAGGGAGCCATGAACAAAATATTCCACTTCTATCTCATAAAACCTAAATTACTTAATTAATCACCTTTTTCACCTCTTGACTTCTCTTTTTGCACACAACTCATACAGTACACAAATACTTAATACACATTACACAAATAGTTCCAGTGTTAACACCTTATCCAAGATTTTTCACATTCTCTCCCAAACAAGTAGAAACCTTCTCACCCTTTTTCACGTGCTCTTCAAAGCGCCCAAATTCTCCATCAAAACACTAGAAAACAAACACAATCACAGATCCATAAAGCTAAAAAACAGAGTTTCCCAATGCAACAGAAAGGCTTCAAAACAATCGAAGTGGCACGGTGGACGTTGAGTATAATCCAACGAAGCAAACACACCCAGTTAGTTGGATAAGTTTAATACCGTCAAAGATGGAAAGTCGTCAAAGGCAACGTTACGAGAGAACGAGGATGTGCACGCCTGTATGCCTGGAAAATTGCTAGGCGGACCGACTCTACCGATCGTGTGCACACACTTGCCAGTCTTCTGTTCACGTATAAGTTATGCACTACTACGTGTGTGTTGCATTTTTTTTTTGCCCGTCAACATACGAACGAACGTATGCGACGTGGCCGCGCTAATCAAAATCCGATGCAGCGGCAACGAGCGCCGATTAAACGAGCCCTCCTGCAGAACCCCCGTTGCGTTACCGCGCTTGCATGCTTTTACAGCGGGTCCACCCTGTACATACTCCGCATACGCATATTTGCGTCGCATCGAGCTTTTGTTTCGACCAGCCGTTCAAACGGGATGTGCCGAGGCGCGTCGAGAAGGTAAGAATAATTTATATTTCGCGCTTGCCGCTGGGAATCAAACGAAATCTTTTTACCCTACCACCATGCCCCACTTGAGACTCGAACGTTGACGGTCTCGTGAGATTTCCCAGAGTTATGTCTATTACTGGGTTGCCTTAATTACGAAAATGTTCTTTGAGTTTCGGATACGGCCGCGTGGGAGTTGGGTTTTTAGGGTTTCTTGGAGCTTGATGATATTATGAGGTTTGGAATGGGAATAATCTTGAAATTGGTATGCCCGGGTTATTTTCTGCTGTGCTCTTAAATTTTAGATGAGATGTGCGGCAGGGAATGTCTTTTGGTGGTGAAATTGGGGAAAGATGCATTAAGCCATTTCAGGCGGTTTGGACAAGTGTTCAATGATATTTAATTGCAATTTTCAATGAGTATGGAAAATGTAGCTGTTGAGATAAGACTACTTTAAAACAAGAATTATTTTAGAAGTGAGAAAACACGAAATTTGGTATTGGCTTCAATTTAGTTCCTGAAATGTGACCTAATGCCAGGATCATCAAGAATGCAGAAAATGGTTAATATAAAGCGAAACAATTTTCCGTATCTGTGGATAGTTTCCAAAAAATGCACCGTCGTGAATTGGTTAACAGGGAATCTGGGTCTTTAACTCCATACTTAATATTTTTTATGAAACTTTCATATTTGAAATTGGCGCGTTAGCATGTTAGGCTATTGCTTAAACTCTAAACATTACATAGTAAATTCTGAAATCCAGTTTGTAGAAGTAGATTTTGCAGAAAAGAATTTTCTCTTCTCTCCTATCAAACTTCTCCACATTCCTTTAGAGATTAATTGTGAAATCAGAATTTCTTTGAAATCGTTCCTTATCCCTTTAACCCTTTCGCGTAGGCAGTCCAGTCCGCCGAAGTGCTGTCACCGAATGAAAGCACGCCCCAGAAATGTGCACAGTGCGCGTGGTTTTTGTATATATGTGTTCTTTCAAGTTTTAAATAATTACTATGCTTAATAAAACAATTGTTGCTCTAATATAGCACGTATTCTTCACATTTTTAACACTTTACCAACCGGTACTTTTTAACATCCTACCCACTTCTGATCGGTCATTTGCACGCAAATATTTCCCTGATACTGATATCACTTCGAAAATTGCAAAGTTTTTTCACTGAGTCCTTGGCACAGTTAACCAGAATGAAAAATAATAATTTATCAATTTCTGTAGCGACCAATTAATAAGTTAAAAGCCCAAAAATGTTGTGCCAGAAAAGTCGATTAATCGACTATCGGTCGGTAAAGTGTTAATACGAAAATACCTTATACAAAATTATATTAGTTATTCAAAAAAACGTTAGACCAACTACAGTTGGTGATTATCATATGGATACCGGATATATCCGGCGCTCGAAGCGAAAGGGTTAATAACAAAAATAGATCCAAAGATTGGACATCTATCAGTAGGGTTAACTCTTTCACAGTGAGGTAAAATTATGAATTGTGGCCCAAAAGTGTCGAGTTTTTATGAAAACACGTCGGCATACGAACTAAACCACGTCTCCTTCTTCAGTTAGAATAATCTTATTGTTAGAAAACAAAGGAAGCTAAGAATTTAGTCACAGACTTAGATATCTTTAGTAAGCTAAATGAGAAAACCATTTGGTACCCGACGCTTCGTCCGTGACTGTAACGGGATATGGGTTAACACGTTCACGACGGGCTGAACCACCGGTGGTACATTTCATGTTTGTCCCATTTAAAGAATAAATTACTGTAAGTGGTAAATTCATTTAGATCTTTATATCATATAATATAATATTATATTGGACTGTTTTTCTTAAGCAGCTATAATAAGATTGCATTTGTTCAGACAAATCAACGCCTTTTTTTGGATGACTACGCTACCGGATAGGAGAAAATTCGAAAAACACAACCGCCCCATGGTAGGAACACTACATTCAGGCCCCGTCGTGAACGTGTTAAATCAATGGGTTAAATATTAAACACTATGACTAATTTGCAAGAAGTTTATGTGTTTCATCGGCTTCTCGGTGCGAAAGAGAAGCCCAGTGAGAGATCGAGCTCGTCAATTGGAAATGAGGTGACCGAGTTTCAAGATTCCCTCTTGAGCGTCCCTTTTATCTAACTCGCGTCGTTGTCGTCCGGCATATCGAGTTCTTCGGTAGACTCCGAGGAATGCTGGGAACTCAGGCAGGCTTCTCTTCTACCGTCCTCCACTTATTGTTGGAACGGCGTAAGGAAATAGTCTTGGATAGCCTGAATGCTCGGGTGCCCTCTTTGTGGTCCGTTTTGGCTTCTCGAGAGAATGCTCCTTTTCTCGCTAATGACGTAAGACACTCGACGATGCAAGATTCCGCGTGTATGAAGATATTTCGATAATTCTTGTCGAGTTAACAATTGATAAATACTGCTAAGGAATTAAGGTGGAGAGTTTTATCTTTGAAATTTTCCTTTGCAGTTTTTGTTTATTTAATGTTGAATAACTGAACAAAAATTAAACAATGGTTGTGAGTAAGGAATGATGAGGCATTTGTATGGTGGGGAGATTTTTTGCGGTGCAAATGATTGATGAATAGTGTGAGAAATTAGGATTCGAAGTTTTATTTTTGGGTTTTTGATTTGAAGTTTTTGCGAATAATATGCCTGATAGGACAATGGTAGTGTAATACAGACTCATAGGCAATTTTAATGGTGAATTAGAGATATAGAAATTCGAAATATCTCTGAGTTTCTTCGAAGACTCAAATTCTAGAAATGTGTATTCCTTGTTGTTTTGGGAGTTATGGAAGGTTTGGATTACAAGTTGCAAATACTCAATTGCTAGTCCCAAAGTCAAAGTTGCGTCACCTCTAGCAGATTTTCCTTAAATCATTTATATATTATAATATCATAAAATTTTATCCTAGGTAGAACCTCCATAGGAATTAAAACCAACAAATTCAAAAGAAAAACGACAGAGAAGATCAGCCTTTTATTAACGGTATCACGGTTTTAAATAAACAAACTGTTGCTTCATCGATTATAATCCTTTTTTGGATGTAAAGATAAAAGTAAACTCGATAACCTGTCGGCGTTTCCGGTGCATATTTTACAACGAAACGTATTTATGGCATTGATTTACTTTCAAAAACAGTCTAACAAAAGGTATGATCAATGCACGCAATATTAATCGCATGATCACGGCATATAAATTATTATATTGATGACATATTGAGTATTTAATTACATTACCTGGCATTTAAAAACAAATAATCATGTTCCCTGTCGATGAATGAGTGATTAATGGTACATTCATTGCACATACAGCAAATGCGAAAATGACTAACAATATTCAACGTCAGTATTCATAAAATTCCTCGTCTGACAACTATATTCGCCGTAATCAACAAACAATATTTTGTACAGTATTAAAAATACAAAAGCAATAACCACAGCAATAATAAATTCATTAAAATGTACACCTTTTTAGAACATGCGGAATAATTTCAAAAATTCAAAAGATCAAGGAAAAATAGATATATTTCTAATAATATATGATCATGCACGTTTGTAACTGTTGATTAATGCAGAAATACAATTAAAATTGAAGTTGTAGAATAAGTAAGAAGAGAGGCTGTTGAGCACAGCACTCGAGTGCAGACACGTGGCACGTCGAGACCTTAATAGCACAGTCTCACGGCTAAAAGGGATTTGCAGTGGAAAGGCTTTAAGGGTGGAGCACGACTAACTGCTAACAGCTGCATTTTCCATCCAATTGTTGTTTCATGCGTCCGATTCGTCCTTTGATACCACTGACCCAGATTTGCGTTCGAATGGAGCCATTGAATTGAAATCGATAATCTATTTTGTAGAGTCGAGAAGTATGAAAAGATTAGCATTTCTGTCGTAATAGTCCTGCATTTATATTCTCTTTAAGGAAAGTTGGTGATCAGTCACTTTCTAGGAGAAAATCGAATGAGTAAATTTCTTTGATGAGCATTATAGAGGGTGGTTTATTACTTTCATAGAATATTTAGTGGATACAAAATGTTTGAGTAGATTGTTTCTAGTACATGACAGGTTAGCTATTTCTCTACTTTCGCATTTTTCAAAATGTCTTTAATTTCTATGGCCAATTGGATTATTTTAGATTATGGATGGTTAGGAATAAGGATCGGTATTGTTTTACTGAAGATGTCATAATTTCCAAAAGAATCCGTGTCCAATATCTATCTAGTATTTTACATTTTCCTTAGACTATTTGTCTTGTAAAACACATTGCGAAACCTTTTTTTTACCTTATGTTGTCAATTCCATTTCCACCGTCCCCAGCAACCCCCTGTGCAACCAACGAGCATTCCTTCTACCATAAACATCTTCTCCCCCGCTACAAAAAGAACAACGCACTTAACACATTATATGCGGGTGTTTTGTAACGCTTCATCAAGACTCAAGAGGAAAACTTGTTGAAAAATTTGTACGAATTTGATTTTTACAAAAAATTAATATAAGCTGGAAACTGCTTTCTCTCTAAATTCGAAAATGTACTTTACTTTTCAAGTCTAAGTAATTACTGCCATGGATCGCCTTTTTTAAACTGTCTATGCACAGTCCAAAAAACGTATTTTTACGTGGCCCGCATAAAATGTGTTAATAACACTGGGCCTACAGTCGACCAATGGTTTGAATAGAGCGCGATTGACTTTTCGTCCTCAATAAAAGGACTCCAATCACCCCAAAGCTAAATTAAAATAAAATCCTAATATTTAAACCCAAAAAAAATTCTCGATTACATTTTCACCGTCCCCAGCAACCCTCTGTGCAACCAACGAGCATCCCTCCCACCATAAACATCTTCTTCCTCGTTCCAAAAAGAAGAACGCACTTAATAACACTCGGCCTACAGTCGACCAATGGTTTGAATAGAGTGCGTTTGACTTTTCGTCCTCAATAAGAGGACTCCAATCACCCCAAAGCTTAATTAAAATAAAATCCTAATACCTAAACCCAAAAAAATTCTCGATTCCATTTTCACCGTCCCCAGCAACCCTCTGTGCAACCAACGAGCATCCCTCCCACCATAAACATCTTCTTCCACGCTCCAAAAAGAAGAACCCACTTAATAACACTCGGCCTACAGTCGCCCAATGGTTTGATTTTGGCGCGCTTGACTTTTCGTCCTCAATAAAAGGACTCCAATCACCCCAAACTTAATTAAAATAAAATCCTAATATCTAAACCCAAAAGAAATTCTCGATTACATTTTCACCGTCCCCAGCAACCCTCTGTGCAACCAACGAGCATCCCTTCCACCATAAACATCTTTCTCGTTCCAAAAAGAAGAACGCACTTAATAACACTCGGCCTACAGTCGGCCAATGGTTTGAATAGAGTGCGTTTGACTTTTCGTCCTCAATAAGAGTACTCCACGATCTCTCCAACTCAGACGACCTCGTCGTCGTAGTCGTCGACGTCGAGCACGACGTCTCTGGCCTCCGTCTGGTAGGTCGTGGGAGCTCTTATTAAAGGTGGCGATTTATCGCTAGTAATAACGGTGCGGTCTGGCGCTGCTTGGCGGCGAATGTCTCCCAGAGGTTCCCGGGAAAGCATGGTGTCGACGGTTTGCGCGGGGTGACTCTTGGAGAGGGTAAGAAGGTGCTGGAAAGTAAAGGTTTATTCGTAGCGAGCCGTCTAGAAGGAGTAGGTGGTAGCCTGCCGCTATCAGGGTTGCGCTGAACGGCTGTGCTCGCGGTAGATTAACAATTCCTGACATTTTAGTGCCGCTTCGGATGCGTTAACGCCACTTCAACTACCGGAGTGCTCGACTGTAACGAGCTTCAGGATTGATTAACCGTCCTGTCGAGCGACGCGCAGCCACGTCTACTTCTGCTAGTTCCGAGCAAACGAGTAGACGTCTCGATCTACCGGCAAAGGATCCTCCGAGCCTTAATTACGCTTGATTAATTACTTCTTCGACAGATTGTTGGGCGATGGGAAAGACTGTTTGGTAGATGGAAAGAGAAATAGAGAGGGAGGGATGGAGGGAGAGAGAGAAAATCGAGGGCAAGGCTATAATATTACGGTGGGTTATTGGCTAATGGCGAATGTACGGTTAAAAGTAAAGCGCTCGGGGTCGGCTAATAACGTTCATCAGCGACGGGGATCGATATTGCATTCAACGTGGTCTTCGAGAACGATAATAAGACGCTTATGAATGGAGCAACGCAATTATTCGCGATTTTCGATTAATCAGGGATATTCACGATAGATAGGAAATTTATTGCCATCGCGAATTCATATTTCACGAAATTGCCAACTCAATGGAACGATACCATTCTGTCCGTGAAGGGGAGAACTGTACAATCCGGAAGATCCAGCTACGCCGAATGGCCAGGTTCGAATAAGAAAATTTGCTTGCCACGTTCTCCTCCGTCCTCGGATATTCTCGATTGCAGATACTATTGGCTACTTATCGAAAACGGTTCTCCGAAGAGGTACTTTGCCAACGTGATTCTCGAGGCTCACGATACCCACTCTAAGAAAAAGTGGCTTTAACGGAGAAAATCTGGAACGATCGATACGACGATAAACATGATCGACAGAGGCAGGTGCATTTTCACGTCGAAACGATGGCAGTGGATAGTAGGATTCAAACTGTCTGAGAAACTAGGAGAAGGTCACCTGCTCAAGGGGTTAAGGAGTCGAATAGGCATTATTCATACCGGGAACGATTAGCTCGAAGATATTCATCTCATGAATTAGTAAACACTACGAAGCAGCCCTCAAACCTCCCTCCAACGGCGGACCGTATGGGGAGGAAATTAGGATATTAAGGTCCGGCCATTCTTTCGCTCTGAGACGCGGTCGCATGAGAATAGTAATTGCTTGTTTAATAGATTCCGGATCATTAATATCGATGCCACTAACTAACAAAATATGGCGGGTGTTTCGGAATGTAACTATGGTCAATGAGTTCTGGATAGATTAACATTACAATTAGCAGCGTTTAATTTGTTATATTGAAGTATGTTAAGTACTTTTGAACAAGAGAAATGAAAAAGTGGAAAATATAATTATTTCAGTAATTTATGATTTACAAGATGGATGTTGAATATTTACTTTATGACTCTCCTGTAGATTTGAAGAAGTTGTATACAAAATTTTAAACCTGTAATTTTTGTTACCTTGATAGTTCTAGTGTTAATATAGTTCTTTGAGTTTGGTTTAACTCTTTGAGGCACAGGAATTCTGAAAATAAAATGACCCATGTTGCACATGTATTTTTTTGTTTTTTTAACTCAATAAAATTGGTTTATATTTATTGACAAAGTTATATGATAATGTCAATTGTTGAGGTGGGACAAGAAGTATCACACCATGCATCTTCGCGCATCAAAGAGGTGGGACACTTTTAATCCCACTGTGCTTCAAAGTGTTAATTGGATTAACAAGATGTTGATCGTAGTCTTATTGCAGGTTAAATTTGAATACGTAATGTAAAAATGAATATTTTTGTGTGGAGATTAATATGTCCACATCAGATTACATATGAGTACATGTAAGTTCCCAGGAATGCAAAATGGTTGAGCAGTCAAATGTATTATAAAATAAATTTAAAATATCTAAATGATGTTGATTTATGAATGTTTTTGCTTAGATTTCTACGCAATACAAAAATAACGAATCTAACGGGACTTTAAAAAATTCACTTCATTATTCTTTTCACCTGTCATGAAAAATAGGGAGCATATAGCATAAAAATGATTTTAACGATCCCCAAGGTAAAATACGCTTAAATATTTTGAAAGAATATTCATAAAATTTACATTTATATTTTCCTCCCTGATTCTCAAGCTCGAACTATTTTCATCGCTTTAAATGACATTTATCAACCAACGAACTCTGTAAAAACGTGAATTTTGGATTATTTCCCTCATGAATTATTTTTACCCGGCAACGACATCCCGTATTACCGTTTTGTTTCACTGTTTTTTCGCGGTAGCGTAAATAGCTCCCACGACACGGCGTACTTTCGCAATAAACGATATTTTACGACACTGTAATACGATATTTTACGATTAGTACTGTGCACACTTTCTTCCAACTTTCTCACATTTACGTCGCATAAAATTTTCAAGAAATTCCAACAAAAAACAAAACGAAAACATCCAGAGCAAAGGAAAAACTGTTGTTGGACCGCGACTTTGATTCGAATTTTTTTTCAAACGAAAGAGGAAATGACTTAGCGGTCGTAGTAACTTTTTCGCCGACAAACCGCGTTGAAACGAGTCCGCCATAGGCCTGAAATAGATTACAAACGTAATATTTCAGCTGCCATAAATATTCTCCGTTAACGCTGCCACGTCTCTTTCCTGCTGTTTTTTTCCTACTTTTTTTCTTCGCCTTCTTCGAGAGGTCTTTGGTGAACCGCTAGTTGCCAACGCGATCTAATTGGGATAAGATGGATTTTTGTATCCAGGTAGCCCTTAATTGGTCGGCCATCATTACGGGTGGTCTCGCGGTTCTAATTACCGTAGCTGCAAACGGCAAACCTTTATACATTGAGCAGACGACACTCAAAGATTCTCGCGGATTCTGAAATGTCGTCGTGCCTCGAGCAAAATTATTTATGATGTTGATAGTTCAAGGTTTTACGAATTATCTCTTGCGGTTGGATTGGAAACTTCCATTTCTTCTATCTTATATCGTAAATAACATATTGTGTGATGTAATATGAAATTTTGTGTGAACTTTAGATATAGTTTTATTTCGTTGACATTTTAGTATTAATACTTTGAAGATATGGGCCATTTTGAAAGTAATATAAAATTTTATTCTAACATTCTGCCAGTATAAGGCCGATAAAAGTATAAACGTGATGGTACTTTCTACAAATTTTATTAAAACTCTAATGTTTTTAATTTAGTCTGGTTAGATTTGTAACTAATTTAAAAAATCGAATATCTCAATCTGATGAATTGAAAGAATTTTCTTCAGCATTGTATTCAAATATCATGAAAAATGGATGGTAATTGGATTTGAATTTTTCATTTCTCTTTTTGGATAGCGTAAAGAAATACACAAGTCAGTTTGGACATAATAGAAATATTTTATTACAATCTTTGGCCCGTATAAGGCATATGAAAATATAAACTAGATCCTTGGCTAAAATGTAAATACAAGTACAGTAACCATAAAAACTATAAATCATCCTTCGCAACAGGATGCACAATTTGGATTTTTATTAACTTAAAAAAGAACACAAGTTATTTACGTTAAAATGACATAAAAATTTGTTGAAATCTCTCGCCCGTATAAGGCACTTGAGAGTTGAAACACAATCATGAATAATACAACAATATATTCATATTGTAAATGCAATTATATTAATTCTTTATAAAAAAGGAATATATCATTTTATAGTAGATCATGCTAAAAACCTTTCAGAATTTCTTTTCTATAATTGCCGCGAGTGTTGATACCTTTATCAACATTCTTACCTTTGAAAGATGGAGGAATAGAAAATCAGGGGATGAAATGTAAGCTAGCCGAATATTTGGAATTACGTTTTCGTCTCTTGAACTTGTGCTTCACCTTCACCGGACCAATCTTCGTCTTCGATTGATGGATAATTCCAATCTTGAATTTTTGCCGATCCAAAGAAGAAGAAAATGAGAAAAGCGCAAATTTGAGCGACGATATTGATCCAGAAGACGTATCTCCATCGTTGCATGGTGTGCTATATACAGTTACGATAAGGATAATACACAGTGACAACGATTTTAAAGCTTGTAAGCAAGATTACCATCAATGAACATTTATGAACAAGTTCAAGACAATACATGTCACAGATGAGTTAAAATTTGTAATTATTTTGAGCAAAAAATATCAATCTTTTAAATCGTCTTAAATTTCTTATGTGTGAGAAAGAGTATAGAAAATATAATGCTAATGAAATGGCTAATTGCCAAGTTCTCTCATATATTTGCGTTGTTTAGTTTTATTGCACATTCTATATATTCTATTTTTTTTGTTTGTTATAAAATCTCTAGTAAAATAATATCCACTGTTCACGCACATTTTATTGGATAATGCAAACTCTCTAACTGTACTTACCCCAGATTCCATGAGGGCGCCAACTAAAGCCGGCAAAACGAACGCAGAAATTGTACCAGGAGTATTTGTTATACCCATAAGAATACCCGCGTAATTGGGTGCTAAGTCATTTTGATTGCAAAGATGACCAACGAAAATGGCACCACAAATAATTATGCTCAATGCTAGTAGCACAGTAGATGTTGTGCGATCACAGCCAATGTATGCGATTATCACAAGAAATATACAGGGTGGAATGCAGCCTAAAATTATGCATATATCACTGATAACTGCAGGGTTGTCGAGCAAGTATACTCACTGATAAACACGGCAGTTTTTCGTCCAGCAGTCTGAGACCAATAACCCTTTTTTCGTCCCCAATCCAAGACTTTACCGAGCAGCGGATTTGTGAAGGCGTTAACGAAATATGGCGAACAAGTTATGGCAGCATTCTACGAAACAAAATCTATAATTTTTATCAATCCTCCTATATTTTGGATCATCATAATCATTCTTCTGTGAGTGCCTCTTCTACTCAAAGACTGACTATTGTCACCCTTTGAAATTCTTTTCAGCAGAGTTGCATTGTCTCTTGAAGTTACAGAGAAATATTTCTGACCTCAAGTAGTTCGAAAAAATACTCTAATTTTGGAATATCATTTTTGTAATTACAATAATTGTGATGAGTTTGCTGTAAAGCATAGTCGAAATTTTAACAATTTTTGGTATTCGACGTATTACTATTCCGTATATCAACGCGAGTAAATCAAATATTTTCTACTATTAGTTTATTGTATATACGATCATTTTTGAATTATTCAAAGTTTGAAGTAAGTTTCATATCGAGAAAAAAACTTTTCACCAACTAAATCCATCGGCTTCATACTTTACCCAGAAGCTCTACATCCACCCTAAGCCCTACGTTAACTACACACTACGATTTGCACGTTTTACAAGGGAGATCATAATCTCAAAAAGAAGGAAAAAGTTCTTGGAAAACTCACCGATGTAATGTTGAACCTAAGTATCTTGTTCATATAAAGCGGCATTTGAGTCAGTAAGAAATACCAGCAAAAGTTGCCCAAAGTATTCGTGAAAATGAGAGCCCAGAATGGCACCGACGTCCATATACTCTTCCACGGTATCTTCATCTTCTTCGTCCCGGGTGATCTATGGCCGTAAGACGTGACAAGAAGAGTTCTCTCCTCCTCTGTTATGTACTTCTGCATTTCCGGGGAATCAGCGAAGAACCAGTAAAATACGGCGCACCAAATTAACGGTAGAACACCGTGAATGTAAAAGATTGCCTCCCAGCCCAAATAATTTAATATCATTCCAGATGTTAGGATAGATATGACAGTGCCCAGTGACGTCCCGGCATAAATGATGCCGACCCACATGCTTTTCTCTTCGTAAACTACCCATTTGCCGACGAGCACGTTCACAACCGGAAGATTTGCTGCACTTACGACGCCCGTGAGGAATCTTACGAAATAAAGGACCTCTAGGACAGGCGCCGTTACTGGCACTAACAATGTCAGAATGGCGTTCGCCAGGACGCAGATCAGTAAAACGGCTTTCGTGTTGAATCTGCGAATTTTTTCAATTTTTATTGTATTTTTGCGAATTTAAATCACATGGAAATATTGTGGAGGACGTACAGCTTTAGGTAGATTCAAAACTTTTAAAATTTGTGAATTGTAATATGAATTGAAATTAATCGCTGACTTTGTATTTTCATTGGATATCACAAGTAATTTGGATTTAGTGTTATTGTCAATTTAACACTAGAATGATCAGGGTTAAGCTATATTTAAATATAATAATTAAGTAATTTAGAAAACGTGGAATCGAAAGCTAAAAAAGATGGTTAATTCATTAATTCACGTTTTGTAAAATAAACGTGGAATATTTACTCTGTGGACCCTCTATAAACTGGGAATATTTTTGTGAAAAATGAATCACCAGTCATTTCGACTGCATTGATAATTTTAGTGTTAATAGCTTTGTAGCTTTTACATTGCGTGGTGCATTTTTTCGAATATGGTGAAAATTATTTTTTAAACTGATTGTTTCGTACAGGGTATTTCATAATTACTTATCATGGCTTTCAGGGGTTGTTATGCACTCTTGGAGCGGAAATTTGTGAAAAAATACGTTTAAAACTTTTTTTATTGTCTGTCAATGAGAGGAAACACGGGTTAGAAATGACTGTTCTCGTGCAAATTAACTTTTAATTGTCTCATGAAAATGGGTGAAAATGACTCTCTTTAGAATGAATTCTATGTAATTTTTTGGACGCTACGAATATATCAATGATATGTCCGTGTCAGGTTCGCTCAACGGCTCCCCTAGGGAAAAGAACATAAACACTTGCGCTTTCTTACTAGATCGGTGACCCAGTCTAACATTTTCTATATGGTGCGGCGCTAGTAAGGATATCTCCTATATTTCCTTCCGAAAGGTTGCAAACCCGGAAGCCTAACTTACTCAGCTAAAATTCAATCGCGAAGACACAATTACAAGTCAAGTTTGCGTGATAACAAATCGTTTCTAATCGGTGGTTTCTCTTAGACATTTTCTCTACATGAGAAGTCGAATGCGATAAGCCAATAATACAAATTTGCAACCCTTTCGCAAATTTTGCGTCGGTTTTCTTTTTCACAAAGAATATAGAACAATCCCCTGAATGCTATGACAAGTAATTTTGAAACACTCTGTACATTTAAGCTTCGGTTAGACTTTTTGTTGCGTGGAATTAATGTGGAGAGAGGTTCATCAGAGGACAGAATAATTGAAAAGTTCAGTCACGTAATACTGCAAGATCTTAAACAAGAAAATAAAGTACTAATTAATATCACAAAGGATTTATCATGGACATTTAGCAAGTAATAAAAATTCGATAAAATATGAAATGAAAATTACTGTATCTATCTAGATTTGCACGCTCGAAACGGAATGAGCTAGGTCAATATAAATCTTAAACGCAAATATTAAAAATTACAAAATATGTTGGAAGATTACTACTCGCTGATAACTTAGCAATTCTTATTAATAAAAACTGCCCATTGTCAATAAAAAATTACAAAAACAATTCGTCAAAAATAAAAAATTCTTTGCAAATGAACCAACATGTAAAATCACTTTTAAAAAGTATTTCTCTTCGCTTCAACCGTGCAATTTATATATTACATTCACAAAGCCGACTGATCTCTCATATTCGGCGAAAACGATGACAGATTTGTAACTCGCGTTTCATAATAATAAAAAAAGAAACGTACCGCCGTACTTTTTTCCCAAAAATAAATATTAATAACCGTCAGTCTGTCAACACATCGAAATTAAGTTGTCTCTCGATATACAACGATAACATTCTCCGGAACTGTTTTTAGCACATGTGCAAATACATACCGGTCTGCGAAATATCCAGCCGGAAACATACCCACAAGGTAACCGGCGAAATATATGCTAACTACTAGACCCTGTTCGGTCGTAGACCAGTCAAATGGCCCGTCTATATCCGTTGTCGTACTGTCCGTTTGATCAACGAATTCCGGACACTCGTTTGACCAATCCCCGCCGGTCTGTCCACCGGTTTTAGCCTTAACCATGCCGATGATAGCCGTCGAGATGTTGACTTTCAGGCCGTAGATAATCATGTTTGCGATGCAGAGCATCAGCGCGAACAGGAATCGCACCATTCCAGCTAATCGGGAAATGAAATTTCGGGATCTTATCTCTTCATTCGTCTCTGAATCTTATAAACTTTTTAGGTTAATCATCAACAACAGCATGAGAAATGTTATGTTTAGTGTTATTCCAATATACGGTGTTAATCCAATTAGGATGATAGAATACATTTAAAAATTTCATTGAAATGAGAATTATATGTCGCAGGAAGGGATAAAAGAAGTTATTTGTCAGTTGAAGTGAAATTGTAATTTTTCTCTCAATTGTATTCTCATCCATTGAATATGAAGTAACAGATTTGCATATTAGGAAGGAATGATAAAAATGATTGGATCCTTACCCATTCTGAGCTCCAAGGTAACACTCTAGTTTTCTCTTATCGTACTGATAACCATTACGATCAACTCTGCCCCCTGTCAATGTCACCGTCGGTTGTTCCTGACTCGATCCGATCTCGAACTCGCTTTCGTTCGTTTGCGCGTTCAACGGCTCGATGCCGACTATCGAATTATCGTTAACGTCGGAGCTCTGCGAACTCGACGGATTCCTCCTCCACGAGTAGATTTCTTCGACGAGTCAGTCCGATCGTTTCTATCAGGCTGAGATTAAGTACCTCCGTCAAGGAATACGATATTGGTGAATCTCCGAATTTTTGTGATTTCAGGCCAACAATCAAGGATTTCCGCTTTATTCGTACATTTTGAAAATCTCGTGTCGAGAAAAGATTTAAATTGACAATTCATGGGCAAAGATGGATTTTTAATCTATTTCGTACAATTAGAGGAAAATGTCGCGATTTCAGAAGTCTCTATTTTTGAGATAAAGAAAAAGTGTTTTTGAACTTCTTAGAGCTTGGTTTATCAGTTAAACGTACGGATGACAGTGATAATATTTATAAACAAAGTTAAAATGTGTGGTTTTCTTCAATGTTATATTTTAACTTCAAATGTATAACGGAACTGATAATAAAAAGTATTTATAGAATTTAGTGCATTGTCATGTGAGGTAGGAAATGAGATATAATTATTCGCTACCAACCAAACTACAAAGATAAATACATAAAAGTTTCAACAATGAGTGTTGTCTCTTAGCTTGTCGTAGCGATAACTGACAAATTAGGTTGATTACCACAGCAATTAATGTCTCAACTAAGATAAAAACCCGGAAATCATATTTTTCGACTGTTACCACTATTTTTGCAGACCTGTAATGTTTTAACGATGCTTGCAAATGGTCACTATGAAATATAAAATCGAGAAAAACTCAATTGTATTCCGCAAAATGTTACTGAATTTTTTCTTAAAACGGAGAGCACAGCTTGCATTCAGTTATCGTTAAAACAATTTTATATTATCTGAACATTATTATTGTTATCCAAACTATGGCAGGTGTGCAACACAGGTCTACTCGTTGAGCCATGAATTACCAAATGGAATTTTAATTATCACAGTACACATTGTTTATCGCACGAATATCGTTTTTAAACAAGTACACTTTTAAACTTGAAATTTTCTAACATCTCATCGCATTACGATACACTTTTACGGTATCACAGCACGACATTAATTTCACGTAATACTAATTGCCACGATCCTGTCTCAATTAGTCCCGTCCTCCCTCTTATCTCGCAGAAGCGAGCGTTGTTTGAAGAAGCATCGACCGCAGCCAAAAGTTTTTATTGTGCTACATCAACCTGTTGAACGTCGACACAACACGGATAATATTTTCCTCTCAATGCTTCACCGGCGTCGATGATATTTCCCACCGTCGAAAGAATCACTATAAAAATATCGAATGTAAAGTTCACTTTCGACGGCCACCGTTGAAATTATCGCGATGTAAACATTTCACTGTTAATGAGAAAAAAAGTGATGCAGCTTTTTTCCTTTCATCGTCGCTCGATGACCGGCGAATTGAATCGGACTGGTCGTCGAAACGTAATGGTATGCATCGTCTTATTAGCATCGAGTTAACGAAACGTATAAATGTATGGGTAGATAACGGAAATTATCATTATGTTTAGCCGATTGGCACGTATGAGGTCGCCATAAGTCTGTTTCGGTTTTGCAGACTTTAAATGACGATATTATGAACCGGACTTAGATATGCAAGTATACATACACGGGATTGTGAAATTTCTGACAGACGCCGATGTTGTTGTGGACTGTACGTGAAACAGCGCATGTGATAATCATACGCGCCAGCCGGTGTTAATGTTTTGTGTACTGTTACGTATGTTATTTGCTTTGAACGATAAATATACGCGATTGTTTAGAACAGTGATGGGCGTACTACCGCGCGCCATAGATTTTGAAATGATATTGTAGTATAGACATGTTCAATTTTAATGTTGTATAGAAAGTTATATAAGGCGCTGTTCTGTTTTTTTTTGTATGTGCAAAACTTCATAGAAACTAAAGTACTTAACGATTTTTTTTTTGTTTTTAAACAGAGTTTGCTCATTAGTGATGCAGAGCAGAGATGGTCAAAAGACGGCCAGAAATGTTAGTATAGAAATTTTCAATTTCAATGTTTTAAAGAAATTCATATAACTATATATAACAATAAATGCAAAACTTTTCTTAGAAATTAGAATATTTAATGAGTTATGTCGACCCACTAAAACTTTTCTTTTTTATTGGGTCCATCGTAAAAAAATTTTGTTCAATAGTGGTTTGGGACAGTGATGGTCAAATTGCTTTTCAAGTTCAATGCCTTAAAAACACAATATTTTTTTATTTGTTCCTTTTTTTCCCACCAGCTCTTAAATAAGTTTTCCTATCACTGGTTATCACATTACTATGACTATTACATTGCTATGAAAAGCTAAGGTCTTGGTACCAGTATATTTCTCGTAGAAGTTTTCGAGCGATTTTGGAAATATGGAAGGGTTGTAAGATTAATATTAATGATCGTTGTCCTATTCTGGGTTGATACGTAATTATAATTGTTGGAATGGGGTATGTTCTTATGATTATTATGATTCTCCTCATTACAACTCAAATTTCTGAAGGTTAATTTAGATGAAATTAAAATATGAAGGGAAAAATAGTTGCTCAATTTAATCTTTTCAATTTTTCAATAAAACTTGAAATGTAAACCAGAAATAAGACATTGATGGAAAACATCACACGAATTTTACCACAGTAGATGCAGTATCTATACTTACAAAACTATTGTACATCTATACTTACAGAATTTGTACTTGTTAAATTATTTTCTTATTTTTTGAAAATTAATGAAACAGTAATATATTTGTTGTAGTCGCAGTTAATTACGCTGAGGCATTAATGTTTTTTTAAAGATCAGTATCTGTAGTGCAATAATATCGCAAGGTATATTTCTGAACATCCTTTCAGCTAATATACAGAAAAACAAGTTATGAATGTATGAATGCCATTCTTTTATGGATCTCGGTTATCGTTATGGATAAATACCGTAGCTCGGTTCTTTTTTATAAATTTTAAAAACTCGACAAGTCTCTGTTGAAAATGTTTTTTTTTTACCAGAATTCTATAGAAGCTGTGCTACACACCTGTGCGTAAAAAAATTTTCTTTGAAGCACGTTTGATACGGTAACGAGCAACATTGTTATTACTTTCAAATGTCAAACAAGTTTCCTGTGATAATATTTTTAAATAATGAACAATGCCCATTAAGTCCGAGATAAATACGTTATGAATTGAATATTTTCAAAAAAAGAATTTTTTTCGAATAGATACATTATGTTCAATCTTTTTCATTGTTCAAGGCGGTGAAAAATGTAACGATGCACTTACAATGCACTTACAATGCACTTATTTCACAATTTGCAGGACAATAGATTACCTATTTCCTGAAATTATTAAATTAGCGTTTCTAACAGAGTATCGAAGTTCATTATAAGAACATAAAAATTCTTAGCATCTGTACTTATGTCACAATAGGTGTTAATAATCTGAAAAATGGTAATGGGAATGGAAACACTATATTTTTTATTTCACACTCTATCCCCGTCATTTTTAATCCAAGTATTGCCCATAGAAAATGGAAGTTGTGGTGGATATGGGGTAAAGACCTGAACTCCTAAATAATGGATTTAACAATAAGTTGAGACCTCCATTCCGAACTCATTGGAGATTTTTCTAAATTACTTTTCTGTACATGGTATCCACGATGTTTCGAAAATTCAGTTAAAAATTGTAGGTTTTGGATAAAATTACCATAACCGTTAATGTAGAAAAATACAAAATAAAAAAAATTAGTAACAAAAAACCTGGAATCTTTTCCGAAAGAAATCTGTAGAAAACAATTGTTAGAAATAGAATTACCTATTTTGAATAGATATCTCTACTAACTAGAAAAATGCATAAATCAGAAATTAGAAAAGTTTTTCTTGCAATACTTGTCCGTAACTCGAAGTTTGCTCTTTCTTCAATTAGTCAAAACGGGGCAAAATTTCATCACATTTTTGAAACAGTAATAAAGTGTACTATATTGTAAAATATAATATTAATTGCACACTGTATATTTTCAACGATGAATACTAAAATAAACTAATTTACACAAAAACATAATATTTTATCACCTGTGCCACGTTTTAAAACATTACATAATGCAATAAACTTGCAAATACTATCGAATTATAATATTATCAGCATACAAATTAATTAATCACGATTCATGTATGCTATTTTCATACTACAAAGCGTTGTCGTGATATAACAATGCAGCTTTCCGTATTTGCTAAATTGCATCCGATAAACCAATATAATATCTTATTCCAGGCACAATATAATTTTCTTTAATAATTAATTGCAATTATAAATATATAATTACATATACATCCTACATAATACATTTAGAGTGCCGAGTTGAATTGCATTATAATTTATTAAACGAGAATCGTGTTAAGTCATTATATCAAATTTTAATACTAATATGTCGCAAGTGTACACAATTAACAGAATAATGAATAAAGACATACCTAACACCGTGTTCCTTAATTACTCTGACGACAGACGAGGAGTCTTGACGGTAGACATTTTATCACAAACTCGGGGGTGACTACTATCTCATGTCAACATCCGCGGCAACGCGTTACATGAATTTAATTTACCAACGAAAAATTTTCGTCATTAATTACAGAATATTTTCCGAATTTACTGCTAATAAACGAGCTTGGTTTCCTCAATGGAATGCAGTTTAATGCTGTTTTAAATGCCTCGGAAAGTATTCCAAACATCTTCATCACACATCATAATTTGAAGTTTTACAAATTTTTCCATTGAAATTATGCGACGTATCCGTAAAAAAGTTAAACAGCTTACTACCGAGTAGTACGATTTGTCTAAATAAATATTCAACATTCCATCGAATCTAAATATCATCCTCTTCATCCATAATTCGATTGGTTAAAGCGTCAACCATCAGTTGGCGATAATTATTGCGTTCCAATATTTAATCAGATTTAATTAAACATATCTTCGTTCTTTTGCATTGAGTTCTGAAAATAATGTCAATTTAAAAATATGCTGAGAATTATTAATACATTGATTGTCACTTCTCAATTTTCAGACATTAAATTACACTTAATCGAAGACATCCATATGCTAATCTTCTACATTGAATCTCTAAAAAATAAAATTAAACGCGATCTCCAAACTAACCACAAGAAATAACGTCAGATAATGACATTTTTTAATTTCCCTTTTCCATAAAATATTTTCAACAAAAAATTCCCTAGTTACACCGTAACAGTTAACGCGCCAACTTCGTACAATTACATTTTTTAAAACCTCTTTTTGCAAGGTATTCCCAACAAAAATATTCCCCAAAAGTTACATAGCAGTTAATGTTTTAACGTCGTGTAATTAAATTTTTTAATGTCCCTTTTTATAAATTATATGTAACGGAAATCTATTACATAATTTGCATGGCATTTTACGCGTGAAATTATTTTTCACTTTGCAATTTCAGCCAGCGAATTGTTCATTGCAGGGAAGAAATGCTTGCAATTTGTGAATATCATGTTTGAATAGAACTCCGTATATCGAGCGGGCCTATTATGGACATCTTCGCGAATGAAAGGCCACTGACACAGAGTACTGATAAATTAGTGCATAGTCAAATGACGCATAAACAATCTGTCGGAGATAATGTGCAAATGTAGGTCAGCCTGCAATGTCGTGATAATACGTGCTTCTGCGTAATGTATTCATGATACTAAATTGGCAAACGATTTAGTTCCCCTCTGTCAAACATTATAAATCGTGGGTGTTCTTTTATCGATGGAATCGTGTACATTGGAAATTATTAAGCGTGAAAAGTGAATTTGTCGTTGAACGGTCATCTACAATTTCGGCGGATTGTTTCGGATATTCTTCGTGTTATTAGTTATTGCTTTATGCGATTTATGGGGTTGTAGTTGGATTATATCGTTTTCTATTAATCTTTCGATCAATGGAAACAAAGAATCTGCATGAAAAGTGGCGGGCAGAATGATTGTGCTTCTTCTTTTTCATATCCAACAGGTGAGACAAGTTGAGCCCTTCTCTTTTAGAAAATTACGTCAATCATCGATCAACAAAGATGCAAAATATATTATATTAACCCTATAACCCCATAGCCTAGAACCACGTGTGAAACTCGTGGCGAGGAAAATGGAATAAGAAATTTTGAAGTCTTTCAAAAATTATTAAATTGGAAATATCAGCCGGTCGTGAAACCGTCTCATTATTTCTGTACTATTAATATTAGATTCAGTCATATGAAAAATCAGAAAGCAGTGAAAGCTTCCCGAGCCGAAATATTGAACCTCATTTGAACCTTTTACTACCCAACATTTAGGAATTAAAAGTACAAAAATAGGAGTATCATTTTACTGAGAAGGAGTTACAGGTTTAAATTAGGAGTTTTAATATTGAAAAGTATCATATTAGTTTCAAATAGGAGTAAATATCATGAAAATAGGTTCAATATTTCGACTCGGGGGAGTTACAGGTTTAAATTAGGAGTTTTAGTATTGAAAAGTATCATATTAGGTTCAAATAGGAGTAAATACTATGAAAATAGGTTCAATATTTCGACTCGGGGGAGTTACAGGTTTAAATTAGGAGTTTTAGTATTGAAAAGTATCATATTAGGTTCAAATAGGAGTAAATACTATGAAAATAGGTTCAATATTTCGACTCGGAGGAGTTACAGGTTTAAATTAGGAGTTTTAGTATTGAAAAGTATCATATTAGGTTCAAATAGGAGTAAATACCATGAAAATAGGTTCAATATTTCGACTCGGGTTTTGATTTCAGGAATTAATTTTGAGTCTTTGCACGCCCCGTCAGAAAAGAAATCGTAAGCCAAAGGATTAATCCGTTTCCTACCAAACTTTTCTCATCTTAATTGTTTTTGGACGAAGTATTGTCACATTGAAAGAATGTAAATAATTAATGAAAATTACTGCACAAGAGTACAACTAAAATAGACATTTTAAAGACACATAGAGATTTTAAATACATTTAATCTCAAAAGCACGTCAAATATTTACATTGAATGCTAATATATTTAGAAAATGAATTATTCCAAATAGGGATCATGGAAGGGTACGGGTTAATCTAATATTTAGAATATTTTCCCAAATTATCTTAATTGTATAAATAATTATAGCAGCCAACTCGAAAAATACAAAACAATTGGCAACCCTTTACAGGGAATCTGTGATAAAAAATAAATAAGGCGGTTGAATTGCAAAATATAATATATTTCTTATTTAGCAAACACCTAGCCATCTCCTTCACTTTTTACACAAACGAAAGAAAATTCTTTAACTCAAGAAACTGAGATAAGAAAGACCACGATCTACCGCGACATTGACTAACAATTTCCGACACAAAGTAGTAGAAACGCTAATATACCGCGCACGGCGCTCGTACGGTCAAGATCCGAGAATACAATCGTTACTATTTTATACATTTCGTTGAAGAAATTCCACGAAGTCACGTTCCTCGCTTTATCACTCCGGATTCAAAGTATTTCACGTACGTGTTCCAAGCCCCGAGCATAAATCGTTCCAATCTTCGACGCTCTTCTCGTACTTTGACAGACGTACACCTGCAACGAACAGCAACAAACCGATACGCAATCAGAATATTTTCTTCGGTTGTCGGCTTCTTTAGTGCCGCAGGTAAACGACAAGCTTAACGAAACGGCTCATAGAAAGGAGAACAGGGAGGATGGAAGTGATTACAATAGCAGTTTAACGACGAAGACGACGAATGTGTCCTACACAGTGTCGTCCCTTCGGCTCTGACTTTCTACGGGGCCGTTTCCGTGGTGCTTTCATTCGTTTTGAGGTGAACGTTCTCTCACATACGAGGGATATGGCAGCACGAAAGAAACGTGAAATCCACTCGAGAAAACGCGAAGCCCCGACGCTTCAAAAATGAATGTGACAGGGTGTCGGAGAGACGTGGGACAAGAAGATGGTGGAAGAAAGGAGGATGAAAGAAGATGCGGAGAACAATTTGATGTTTTGGGACGAGGTGTAATTGTTGGGATACCATGACGGAAATTATGGTGTAGAGTGAAGATTATGAGGATCAAATGTTGAATATTACTGGGGAAATTGATAGGAGATTAATTGAAGGTCAAGCGAGGTGAGACTATTTCTAGGGAATCTCTTGGTGTCGAAACAGGTAGCAGGGATACTGAGTCCTCTGATTACAAGATATAATAAAAAATCAAATTAAGAAAATTTAATAACCTAAATTGAGGTATAATTTTAACGGTAGCACAATATAATCTGAACACAATTTTTCTACTGCTCACTCTTTGGGATATCGTATCATTGTATGTATCCAATGGCAAGGCTCTACGACAGTGAAATTAAAATGTGAGATAATACTCGTTATATCATTTCAATTTCAGTATTTGTTTAAATGTAATTTTATTTAATTATCATTTGTAATAGTAGACTAATCGGTTTTTGGTCTGAGAGTGTTAATCGCTGAAAAAGTAGTTGAATAATTTACTTGAACCTCACTGAAACAATTTGTACTATAAGACGTATTAAAATCTTGCACCGTCTGTGCCTAAAAATAAATAATGCATGGGCAGAAAGGTCAGACGAAAACAGACGAACGCAGAAACAGAGGTTTCAAAAGCAAGGCAGTTCACGGACACCGAGGACTCTTAAAGGCGACAGGACAATGGCGTCGGTTCTGGTGGCCGATTAGATGGAGAAGCGCTTGAAAACTTCAGGATGGAACCGGTCAGAGAGGATTCAAGGCTCTCGAGAAGCCGCATTGTTCATTGGCGTTGGTCAGCCACTTTCCGACCTTACGACTTCCTACAGAATGTAAACATGCCGAGCACCTCAAAGACCGAAGCCACTCGAAATAGAATCAGTCAAAGGCTGACACTCCTCGGCGGAAGAATACCAATTAGCCGTTAGAAGCCCGAGTCCGTCATACTAACAAGCGCCCTCTTAGCGTTCTTCGGTTTTCGTTTGCCACTCGGACCACCTACCGAGAGAGGATGAGGCAAAAATGACAGCAAGATTTCCCTCTCGTCTCTGTCCTTCGCTATGACTAATTACAGGGAGACCACGAAAGGTGTTTTCTTTATTGCATTTATTTTAGTCGTCTGGCCTAGAAACTTTGAAGTTATAATGGACAGATTCTTCTTCTTGGTTGTATGATAAGCGTAGGGTATATTCTGGATTTCTGAGACGATAGTGTAATGGCGAATAAGACTATTCGCGCTTCTGGATTCATCCAAACAAGAGAACATTCACTTTTGTCAGAGGAGAGGGGCGAGCGCGTAAATAATAATCAAAGATAATAAGAATAAATCTTAATAACCAGGAATAAGGAATAAATAGATACGTAAATAGATTATTCTGGAATAACTGAGTGCAACTCCTCACGTTTATTCTTGTTCGCGTCCGCTTTCACACTAATTTCTTTCACTCATATCGCTTCTTTTCTCATTCGCTCGATGCTCTTTTGTTCCTCGCTCTATCTCACCCTCACACAGCTCTCTCTCTCTCTCTCTCTCTCTCTCTCTCTCTCTCACTCAATCACTCGTTCTTCTATAATATTATTAATTATAATATTGGGTTGTTCGGAAAGTAATTTCGTTTTTTTCGGTGAGAATGAAAGACGATTTTCTTGTAGTCCATAAATATGTCACTGAATTATATATTCTCCATTTTGTTCTAATACCTTTTGTCATCTTTCTGGCAGTAGTATGATTCGACGTTCATAAAAGTTTTGATCTTTGCTGGCAAAAAAATCAAAGCCTTTTTTGACGTCCTCATTCGAAGTAAAGGTTTTGCCGTTCAAAAAATTTTGCAATCCAGTTTTGGCACTGGCGTTATGTTAATGCGTCTTCCTCATAAAAATCGAATAATTTTTTTCTTGCTTGAACAGCATTTTTACCGTTTCGATAGTAAAAAAGTCAAATATGGCGAAAATGCTGCTTTCGACTTTCCATCTTTAATAGAGCACCAAAGAAAAACTATTGTGTAGAATCAAACAAATTATTTCACAAACAAGCGTTGCTATATAAACTGTCAAAGATATAATAGCAATGCGAATTAAGTGTGAAGTTAATTGTGAAAAAAATATAATTATGTCCTCCGTCGGGAAAAAACGAAATTGCTTTCCGAACAACCTAATAATATATATTTTAAATCAATATTAAGAATAAGAGAATAATCGGAACTTGGCGTTGAAATGAATATTGAACTTGAGAGAATTTTAGTGAAAGTTAGCAATAACTTTTGAATTTATAAACCTTGGCGGAAAGGGACACAGGGTTTTTGAAGGCTTTCGGAAAAGAAGTAGAAGTAGGATGACGGTGTTTGGGAGTTGGAAGGTCCAAGTAAAAAAGTATATAATAATTTTTGAACTTGGAACGGTGATTCAGGGATGAGTAAGGAAACGTGACTGTGTTAGGGAGTCGAGGACGAAAAATTGGATTTTGGACTTGAGATGATGGTTGTCAGTGAATTAGAGACTGGTGACTGATGTTCGATTCACTTTGTCGATATACGAAATATTTGTAATGATATTATTAATCATAATTGATGGGTCAGTATACTACAACAGTTTCTTTGTATTTGTTTTAATCTGTCATTATATTTCTTTGTATCTATTCTAATTTTCTAAATTTTGAATGTCAAGGAGTATTTCACTTATGAATATATGAAATAGAAAATTGACGGGGGTAGATGTAAATGTTTTATTGAAGATTGCGATAGTGAAGGAAGTAAATATTTTATACAAGGCTTCATAATTTTAATAAATGCCCGTTGGGTTTTATTGTATGGGATTAGATACAAAAAGTAGTAGCTAAATAAAATTCGTTCGTTTTTGTCTTAGACGTTGTAATCCGAACGTTATCCGCTTACATTAGAAAGTATAATGACATTGGAGTTTCGATTTACGTGTTTTAATAAGAAAGAGGCATTTGACCAGATGTTATAGACATATTGCACGGGGATTATGAGCTATCGATTGCCAAATTTCCATGGTTTGAATCACGAGGAACGTAATAACGGCGGATAATACACGCGTATATTCGATATATCAACGTAATTTTCGATATTACGAAGTAATCAAGGATTTCGGCTAATATTCTCCCAACGACCAGTCATGTTTCTAATTAACGTTTGCGAGAGCAGCGAAAGCTTGGACCACGACAAATTGGAATCCAGATATAACAGGATGCGTTTAATATCTATAGTTTCTGGGTAATTGGAAGACAACGATTGTGTCGGAACGGTGATTGCTTCGTAACAATAATTATATCCATCTCCTAACGAAAGAACGTCTCAAAGACAGAAAATCACTTTGTCACAACTATCAAATTACGTTGGTGTCTTTTACATAAGATAATTGTTTGCATCACTTTGGCAACTAGTGTTGCATTGCAAATGTCAAAAAATCATTTTTGAGTTTACTGTCGTTAGAAAAATAAATGTGGCATGGTCACTAGCAAAATTTGAACAGGCCGAAAAAAATAGTATTGTTGTGCCAAAAAGTTTTGCCACACGACATTATTTAATTTCAAAAGGTCTCTTTCTCGGCGCCGTAGCCTCTTTCAGACTCTTTAATATTCAACTGTCTTGTTATATTCTATTGTCGTTGATATAATGTTCGACTTTCGATGATCGATATCTTGCAAAGTACATTCACTATCATCGTCGAAGATAGCTTCGCTTCATCGTAACAGTATTATGCAATGTCTAACGTTACGTATTGTTTGTAAAACACTGTCGCCGCAGAGCTTCTAAAAAAATACAACTCAACCATATCTTCCACTTCTTGATTCCTCCTTTTCGAAAGTACTTATTTAATATATCGAAATATAACAGATTTAATTTCATTCACAATATAACTCCACCGCTTCCGTCTCTTACGATTTTTTATAAAACAGATCAAAGATAGTCCCACAAATATCTCAATTTAAAATTGTCCAAAATTTTCAAACTCTTTCATCTTCAACTCGACGAATGTAATTTCACATCGTAAAACACATAGATAATCTACGAATACAATTTCCCCTATTGTATCCTAGACAAAACAAATTATACTTCATCTCGCTTAAAAACCAATCTTAATCCGAACATCAAAATAACAGTACGTTGCCTATAGAATCACAATGCAGAGGCGATTTGTTGCTCACAATGCATCTACGATACAAACGTTAAACAGATACAGCTTTGATACCGATCAAACCAATCTAACGCATGGTCCGGCGATTGTGAACGTCGCTTAAATGGTAGCGCAAGGGTGAAGCGCACGGTGCGATGCACATCGTACCACTAAAAATATACATGGGAGACGAATGGCTGATATATGCGGGCATTAGTTATACACGAGATATATGAGGTTCCGCGGCGTCATTCTCCCACTGTTGGATTCCACCGTGGCGTATACACCCACCATAATCGGAACGACCCATATTTCCCCACCGCAATGCGTCAACCACCCTGCGATTCCGTTTCGTACCTTCATTTTTCATTCCTATCCCTGATCTCTCGGTGTCCAAATTCACCTTCCGTGTCATCGAGAGCGTCTACTATTCCGCCACCTTCTTTTCCTTCTCATCCACTGCATCCAATCCTTGGTGTCCTTGCTCTTGAAGCGCCGCGACGCCTAGCGCTTCTAGAAAGATTCCTTCTTGTACGTGGGACCGACGAAGTGTACTGATCGATATGCATACGATGCAAAGATGACAAACAGTCAGCGATGCTGTCGCGATAAATGTAAAATATGTCATGCTCGTTACTTTTCTCTTATTCGATTGATCTTTCGATGACAGATGGAATTTTGAGAAGGCTCTTTAGGATTCTAAATTTGTCATCAGGATGGTATGAGAGTTATTGAAGAGGTTTTGATTGTTTTTCGAGGTTTATGTGGAGAGTACTGTGGGCGGAGGAGTCCTCTTATAAAAAGAACTTAAGAGAAAAGGATGTGAAAAGAAACTGTCAGCAGGGAGAGGTCGCTGGCGCAGTGGTTCCGCGCCGACCCAGGCGATCGTCGACGTTAAGCAACTCTGACCGAGTTGCTGCGTTGGATGGGTTGCCGCGCGCCTCTCGTTATTTTTCACGATCCTACAGTACAGTGTTGGAAGAAAGGGTATTCTCAAGTTACATTTAGGAAGAAAGAAACGATAGTAAGGTTCGTTATTGGCATGTATATGGCGAAGTTTTGAGTGAGTACGAAATTGTTAACGAATTTACGCTTTCCGTGCGTCGAGCGGAATTCCAGACATGGGCACGGTCGTGAGAAAAAAAAGGTGTCACACTGTCTTATTATATTTTAATTTATATACAAAAAGTCAGGAAATTATGATGGTCGCCTTGCGCGGCACCCAAGCTATGATTGACTATGATAACAAATATACTGTGCTCAGAAATGCGGTCAGAGTCGTTCTGGTGTAGAGCGAGTGCATATCTAGTGCAGACGTGGTGCAGAGAATAATTGTGTCTGCAGACCCCTGCAAACCTGCTGCAGATCTGAAAATTTCGACTCGGGAAACGTGCAAAAAAATGAATCACGTAAAAAAAAAGGGTGATCCCCGCCAACGCGATGATAGGCGAAGATCACCGAAATCGAATGATCACTCGCAATGCGATCGTCAACACTTTGAATCCGACCGCGATGTACAAATCGCGTATAGAGTGTTCAATGATTCTGTTTTTCTTGGTAGTTCTAAATCGGTGTATGCTAGGATTATGATGTGTATAATGGTGTGCGCATGTGGAGTATTAAAAATTAGTCATTTTTTCTCGTACATGGTACTGATACAACTTTGATCCATGTTCTACCTTTTAACAGAGATAATCTTCAATGTTTTAATCCATGTTTCTTATTACATGTACACTACCGTGCATAAGTATTTGGACACTAAATACGACCTTATTAAAATGTTTATATATTTCGAGATTTTTCGATATAATTAACCCTTTGCACTCCGAGCCATCTCTGAAGTTATCTATTTAGCAACTTGTCAGTACTTTACTATTTTCTATTTTGTGCAATTCAATAGAAAATTCAGGTAAACATATATTTCTTAAAATCTTGTGGTGCAGTAAGTTCATCCTCTGTAATTACTAATAAATTCATGGTCCCCTTAGAGGGTGCAACAGAGTGATATGATAAACTTACAATGTCCCATCAGGTGGGACATCGGAGTGCAAAGGGTTAGTAGCAATGAAAGTTATTACAGTATAGAAGATCGAGGATGTAATGTATTGTAAAAAGATTTGTATTAAATGATAAAAAATTATTAAACGTTGCGTTCGTCTATATGACCGCCACTTTGGGCAATAACAGCAGCCACTACTCGCGGCTGTCTGATAATAAGTTTTTTCATTGTTTCTTCCTGAATTTCATACCAGGTATTTTGTACATAAGTCCATAATTTTATTGCAGAGATTGGACACTTCGCTTTTCGTTTTCGGTCCAGTTCATTTATAATAAATGATGTCAAATATTAAGTTCATTTTTTTTTAACCCTGTATGGTTATCTGAGACATGATCAGAAGCCAAAACTATGTTAGAGCGTTTTAGTTAAAGAATATTTCATGCATTTCTAACAATGAGGAAGTGTCCAAATACTTATGCACGGTAGTGTATGTATGCAAGTAGGTAGAACATTTTTATTTATTTAACAACATGCATTAGTGAACATGTAGGGTTTATTTATATGCAGCATCTTTGCTTCTAGCTGTACCACTCAAGAAGAAAATACTTGAACATCGTCTTGACCTTATTTCTGTCGCTGTGTGATCTCAAATTTAATTATATTGTGATCGTATATATACGTAATTGAAAGTTTTTAATTCGTTACAAGTGTCTTAGTTATTCACTTGCATACAGCATCTTTGCATCTTACAGCGCCATTCAAGTGTCACTCTGTACAGTCTTGACCTCGTTTCCTGAATTTTAATTTCACAGGTACATATGTATATTTTGATATGTGTGTACTCTTCTGGGTATATATCATATCGTTTTATAGCCTTTCTCCATATGTTACTCAAAATGGAAACATCCTGTGTTCTCAAACAATTTTTAATTTTTATCATAAGAAAAGATACAATGATGTTTGTTTCAAATCCTTAATCTATCTGTAAACTGTACTCATCAATCAAACACAAATAATTTTATGCATAATAATTAAAATGCGTGTCATATATTTTTCTCTCGAAGTACCTTGGAACATCGTTCCTCTTTAACATTAGACTTCCCAGGCTGGTAATTTTTACCTATTTCGAATTTCGTGAGGAAAATTACAGAACTACTTAAATTTTTTTCCTGCCACTTGCACAGACTTCTATCCATTCAAGGAGACAAGCATATATTAAAATTTCTTTTTGTCAAAGCTTCCAAATTTTGAAATTCTCTATATGGTGTATTTATTGATTCATGTCAATAGAGATTTATATATATGAAATATCGATGCATCCAGTTTTAACACTAGATTTACGCTGCCAATTTTCTTCATTCAAAATTTGATTACTACATATATAATATATTGGTTGGTTAATTTTGCAATAATAAATCTTTCATTTCAATTGATTTGGAACTATTTTCTTTGCAAAAAATGTTAATGATTCGAATTGGCTCACTTCAGAAAAATAGGTACATCAACATCTGTAAATCCAGTGTTAAATGTATCTTTTATTTGCATTTAATGATCCCGTAAGAGATAGTGCAAAACCCTTCATTTAGTGCATCTCAGGACAAGGAACGTGCGAACACGAACAACAGCTTCTTATTATGCCGTTCAAGGTGAAAACCCTTCGACATTGTCCTGACCATGTATACTCCACTTTATACCCTCAAATATACATACATTGATATGTATATATGTACGTCACGGTATTATGGAGACAATGGCACTACTGAACGATCGTAAAACGTTTGTTTGTTCGGCCAGTTTACACAGCTTTCACAGTCAACGGCAGCTTCCGTCCAACCGACTGTCGTTGAATGAAATGCTAACGATGATGGATGATGACCAGCGATCTCTTTTCCGTTTGAAGCGAGGGTAAAAAAAAAGAGAGAGAAAGGGGAAAGAAACCAACAGTATAGACATGGTGGCGGTAAAATTCATCGGCAACTGCTTCGAAGCCTGTAATTAAGCACTCATGAGCTATTTATTTTTTGCGTTTAAATTATCAGCAGAAAAAGGATTCAAGGGTTATATTGAAATATTTCGATGTTCCAACTTTTTTCTCTGCCGTTGAAACGCTTAAGTTCCTTGGGAAGCTATGCATAAAAGTAAGTTTTTTATGGATCACCCTTTTCGACCCTGCGCATTATCCGTCCGGCAATTAACTCTCGCATACATTTGGAAATTCTTACACGAACGGTCGACCTCTGCGACGCCGTTTTTTCTGCTGCTTCGGCAATAAACGCGAAACTGTAACTCTTTAAGAGTAGAACGGAAATGTTAAGAGGAAATTAACAATTTCAACTA
The DNA here is from genome assembly GCA_910591515.1 of Cerceris rybyensis. Lineage (NCBI taxonomy): Eukaryota > Metazoa > Arthropoda > Insecta > Hymenoptera > Crabronidae > Cerceris > Cerceris rybyensis. The sequence continues at coordinate 36,779,425 of OU342789.1, forward strand.
TTTTGCATAATCATTTAGTCGACGATATTAACCTTTAAGGCTCGACGAGCAATTTATGTAATTAGAAAGAGTTTAGTAACCGTCATTCTTTCATGAATAGAAAATTCAGTGAAGCACTATTACTTTAAAATGTTAAATGTTAAATATCAATTTTGAAAAATATTTCAAATTGTTGATTAACTTATCGAAGAAATGTGTCAAGTGTCAGACATTAATAATTTTGTATAACGTAACTCGTATAACACTAGATTTACGGGCGTGAAATCTGTTACAGCGCTATATATTAATTAAGGACTTTGGAAATAGAGGGATCAAGCGACAAAGAAGATGGTCACTTAAGTAATTTGTATATTATAAGACACATGTGAAATATCTACTATACCACGTATCTCTGGAAGGCGTTTCCAAAAAAAAGCGCTTCCCAAAGTCTACATTTTACATTTCACTACAATGTAATGTATTTTTATATTTCAACCTTGGTTTATATTATATATTAAATTGTTCCCACTATTTCGGTTGACAGCTTATTTTGTTTTATTTTATTTTCTCTACATGTTTCAACATCTTACGATGCCCTCTTCAGGAGTTTCTGTTGTTACGTGATTGCTTGTTTTTCCGCGAAACTTATGTGCTTCTATAGTTTTTCGGGGTATTTATTGGATCTTGATGTTTTTTCGAAATTGTCTCCTACATTCTCGGACGTGATGCCGAGTTGCTTTGGAGAAGACGATCCTCTTTCCGTAACTGCTTCAGTTACACTGATTTCACTACAATCTAACAAGAAATATCGAAATTCTACGGCGAGAAATACAAAATGTCAATAATATATAAAATGTATATAAAGAAAGATTCTACATCCTAATCTCCATGTATTCAACTTAAAATTAACATAACCATTTCCGCTTACTTATAACAATCAACGATCCTCACCATCAGCACCAAACAATCAACAACAAAGTCAGCATAATTTGTAAAAACAATAACACTTCTCCACTACCAATCACCGCTACAGTGCACACATGTTTGCATCATCTTCACAAAACACATTAATCATCCTAACATCTCCATCCTCCAAATAAATCATTACATTCTACAAAAAAAAAAATGTACATTCTACAAACAAATAATCCCCCTCTCATTGAATCTAACAAGGTTTAAATATTCCTAGGAGGAGTATCAAGACAAAGGTGGATAAATGCTCGCGTGTACTTTCGCTCAAGTCGAGTTTAACGGGATAAGGTAGTCCAAGGGTAGATACGAGCTCCTTTATCGCATTAAAAGCGACGAGCCGACGTCTGGACTGCCCTATCGCGACATTACCTGTATCCATATACCGACATTCAAGGTTTTCGTTCTCCTCGCAGATACGACGCGACCTCCTCGCCTTTCGGATCAAACCGAAATGTCTTACGGATCTTGGACGCGAACGATATGATCCTCTTAATGTGTCCCAGGGCTTACAAGTATTATGATATTCCCTTCCCAACCCTAATTCTCATCGGAGCCCACCCTCTGGTTAAGCCGGACGGTGAAGCCCCGACGAACGTCGGCTTACATGCATATTGATGCCATCTTCGTGGATACTAATATGTTAATACAACGACTGGGAAGTTTCTGACCGGATGATGATGATCTGCTCGTCGATTGTACGCGTCATCGCTCGAGTCGCGTAGAAAACGTCGAAAAGTCGACGTAATGTATGGTAATACAATTCTGGAAATGTTCCGACGTATGTTTGCATTTATATGCATGACGACGTGTGCTGCCGTCGTTGATTTATTCATATTAGATGGTGATATTGCTTATGAATCGATCTTCGTTGTTTTAGATGGTCTTGCGATTTTTCTTTCGAAATTTGTAAATGACGGTTGGATGATTTTGAATTATGGTGAATTCCATGACCCGATGAATGGGTAAGGTTAGTTGTTTGCTGTGCAGCATTGTTTGTCATCTTTCTTTTGCTGATTGCATTGTGATCTAGAAGACCCAGGTAGATATTAATTTAAAAATTTTAAAAGTCTTGGAAGCTGCAGTGCTTTAATAAATAATAGTGTCATATTAGGCTGAAGAGTTATAGAGCTATTGGAAATATATGGATATGAATGTACTTCAAGAATGATTAACCTGTTAACCGGGCGTGACATATAATTCCGTCATATCTGAAAGAAAACTCCAGTAAGCTTGTAGATTTTTTCTTCCTTAAAATTTTTAAACGTAATATGTTGAACGCATTACATTTTATGTCGTTCGTATCCGTTTAATCCTGACGTAGTACTTTAGATGTAATGATATTACTTCTCACTGTAAAAAAAAATATTCCAATTTGAAACAAGTTGAACAAAAATTAATTCCCCGGTTAACAGGTTAATTTCTATATCGAGAAAGTACTGGAAGGCGAGAAATATTCTTTCATCATTTCTCTTATTTTTTTAGTAAGAAACAATTATCTTCTCTACTGTATAATTTGAAGAAATGAAAGAAAAATGAAGATTTACCGTTTGAATCTCATTAGAACACTTTTCTGACTTGTGAGAAGCTATGCGCAATTTTGATACCGTTTCGATTCCCTAACTCGAATTTGATGAGTGCTGAAAGCTGAAGCGAAAAAGCACTCGAAGGGCGCTCGAAGGGTCGGGTTCACGGCATCGCATTGTCCCATCGAGCACAACCACTCTTCTCTTCTTCGATGATGCTTTCCAGGCAGTTCAAGGTCGAGTTTGCAGACACTTGACCGTTAAATCCTTTCCTGCTTCAGCAGCTCCGGCTGAAGAGCGTTTACGATGATTCTAGCTTCAGCGCTCAAAAACCGGTAACACTTTAGCTAAGCAATTCACGATATGTGCTTCCGTCTTTCCAACATTTCTACTCGTGCTCTTACGTTCACGGGGCAATCTGAAGAAGAATTCAAGGAAGATGATGAATTAAAGTATTACCTATCGAGAATCTTTCATAAAAAATCGAAAGGGAGTCTTTAGGGACAAAGACATTTTTAAATATTGAAAAATAATCGTTTCTTAGCAATCTACGACTACCTTCTAAACACATAAATCATAAATGACTATTTGTTTAATGATATTTTAACTGTCATATTTCAATTTTTCAACTCTAATCGTTTATACTTGCAATGACAGGCTTTAATTAATATTTTCTTAGGTCACATATATTGTACCTCAATGGTTAACCCTTTGAGAACTAGCAATCTGTTAATAAAATTATAGGTATACACGGTTAACCCTTTGAGGTCCGAATAATTTTGTTAACTTGATAATGGGTTGAAGAAAATTAATTTCCTAGTGTTTTCTATCGTTGGTCATTAATTTTTATTTATTGGTAGCAATAACTGTAGGTTTTGACGAATATTTGTGTGATGTTACAAACTCGTTATGAAATTAGAAAGTCAATAATAAATTGTTATAAATTAAAATTAGGTGGAAATCTGTGTCGAGTGCAGCTCGATATAGGACTGCAAAGAGTTAAAATTGAAAAATTGAAATACAACCGTTGCAATATGATTATAAAAACATTAATTTATAAGATGCTTTTGGATCGCCAAATAAATGATTACCCTTCAATAATTAAAAATGTCTTAGTCCGCAAAGGAGTAAATAGGTTTATTCTCATTTTGGCAAAATTAGTCGAATTTGAAAGGTGTATTTGACCTTTAACATTAATTTTGTTAAATGCAATCAATTTAACGTCTTTTGACAAATATTTTTGAAACGGATTTGATTCTTTTGTTTAAATTTAATGGTAAAAATTTGGAATTAATTGATCATAATTTTAGTGTTAATTAGCATGTACGGCATATTGAAAAGCAGATATTTAATTCATTAATCAAATTTTGCGGAGGAGTCTTTCGCATGTGCTATAAATTTAAATTGGAGTAATGGGAATATGATTAATGGAATGTGCATAAAAAGTATGAAGTATTAGGACATTATACATTAATGAAATCTCAGCATAATTAATTGTATCACGGATTGATGGACTCACAAATATTATTGTCCCGAGGTGGCATATTTTTCAATATTCTGAGATTCAAAATCCATTATATAACGACTACAGCGAATAGAATGTATCATGATAATTTTCTCTGGTGAATTTTACGACCGAAATAGTTAATGTATTTGCCATCGCTGCTAAAAAATTAATTTCAAGGCGACAACAGAATTCCCTGTCAATTAGCTACAGATTGACGTTATTAGCGACAGTTCCTACTATTAGAAATTCTTACTCCAAAATAAATCTTCGTCATTCTACGTCTATCATTCACTCAAGTTTTATTGAACTTACTATTTTTGAAAGTAACTCCATTCAACAAAATATTTCTATATACTAAATCCAGCTACTTCAGACCAAATTAGACGAAGTAACACTGCAAAATTTAGATTTACTAAAAAAGTTTCAGTTACCATTGAAAATGATTTCAGGATCTACTGTAGTTCAGAAGACATAACGGGAAAATTGAAAGGGAAGGTAAAAGAATTTCTAGAAAATTGCTCGAACCCACCTAAAACAAGTAGCTCCTTGATAAAATTACTATAACAGTAAAAACCAAAGAAACTAAAAGGAAAAAAGCTATCGTGCATAATTAGGTATTAAAAGGCTTGAATTTGCTTTCAATGAAAAATTTCAATGCTTTCAACGTAAATTTATCTTAAATTGTTAATTAATACAACTTATCCTCAATGTTACAGAAACCACCAAGAACAGTATGCTGAAATTACTATATCAGTACACACTGAAAGCTCTCAAAAAAAAAAATAAGAACACTATAACGAATGAGAATCTAGAGGCTAAATCTATTACGAGATAGTCTCACTATTTTCGAACCTATCTAAAGAAGGTAGCCTTAACCGTTAAAACAAAAATAAAGTAAACATTCAAAACAAAGAAAAAGTTATCTTAGCATTACAAAGAGCTGTAGATACCTCTGGAAGTTAATTCGAATACCGTGCGACTTTTACCTACGTGTCGTGATCACGATCCTCGCACACGATTCGAGGAACCTGTCTCCACCTGTTATCGGCAACGTTTTTATCGCCTCGCATTCCCCGTACGTAATTCACTCGCCTCCTCGAAATCGCGATCGTGTCCTGAAACAGGGCGCAATTTTGACGCTTCGTGCCACGAACGGCCTTTCGTCGGATAAGCACATTTCTAAGCCAGTCGCATTATAATATTCTCGGTTCTCGTGATTCGCGCCATCCGAAGACACGGGAGAACGGTGTGCGAGATGGTGTGACACTCGTCTTGTTAGCGGTACAAGATGTCCTCATTATCGCGACTGACGGTGATGACGATGCAGGTACCAACGGAAGCAATGGGAATTTCTGACTACACGGGAAAAGGGAGAGAACGGGAAGGGAGGAAGTTTGACGGAGTGGAAGGGAAGAAACTGGGGAAGAAAGGATCAAAAAGACTCTCGAGTTGATGCGGTCCTCAGGCTCTTTCGGAATGATGACGTGTACGTGCACGTTTTGAGTTATTGTTAAATATTATTGGTGAGGGAAAAATTTGTCGTGGGTGTTTGTCATTTAAATTTTGTAATAATGCCAGGAGGAATATGTATTTTTAGGGATTTATATATGGATTGTCAGGATATATTTAACTTGTTTTTGTTAGAAATTAAATCAGTTTTGAAGAGAGGATCATTTGGAGTATCGGGACGTCACATTGTGATCGATTGTGGAAATCTAGCTTGACAAAAATAATGTTACCAATGAATGTCATGTTTATTGTTTGAAAGTCTTTAATATGTTGAAAAAAGTGAATGTTGATGGCATATTTACCGTTACATATTGTTTATATACACTTCTATTCCTTGGAATCTTGATCGTCCTCGTCTGTTTCTTCGTCTTCAGCGAAATACATCTTGAATTTGCTTTTTCCGATGTTTTACTTTTTGTTTATCACATTTTTTAACTTGCCACTTTTTAATATCATGCTTATATGATACGTGTAAGAAGCATCCTAAACACGTTACCCACGCGTAGAGACTAGAGAGTCCGAATCTAGAATTTTCGTTATTATAAACTATTTTATGTTTTTCAATTGAATTTATATGCGTCTTGCAGTTTCCTCAGAAATAGCTATATTGATACAAATGACATAAGCAACGTGTACCTTTTGCTCGACGGTGAAATACCTCCTATGTAGGTGATCGCTAACAAAATCTGTGCAAGTTTTCTATGGATCGAGACGGATATCGTTTTTATTTTATTAGTTTCAATATATATTTTAAATATAAAAAGAATAAAACGCAAAGCAGAGGATAGTGGAGCTTTTCTGTACGCCTTACTAAAGTTTCTATATACCTATACAAAAAATTGCGCCAAATTATTTCTTTAAATAATGAGATATGACAAGTGATATTTATAGAACTATTGACATATATAATCCATACTAAGCTCAAACAACATTGAAAACATATAATATCACAATAAATAAAACTTAAAACATACGAAAATCAAATCAACATACTGCCTTCTTGAAGCATATATTGTATTAGGTTGTTCGGAAAGTAATTTCGTTTTTTTCGGTGTGAATGAAAGACGATTTTCTTGTAGTCCATAAATATATCACTGAATTATATATTCTCCATTTTGTTCTACTACCTTTTGTCATCTTTCTGGCAGTAGTATGATTCGACGTTCATAAAAGTTTTGATCTTTGCTGGCAAAAAAATCAAAGCCTTTTTTGACGTCCTCATTCGAAGTAAAGGTTTTGCCGATCAAAAAATTTTGCAATCCAGTTTTGGCACTGGCGTTATGTTAATGCGTCTTCCCCATAAAAATCGAATAATTTTTTTCTTGCTTGAACATCATTTTTACCGTTTCGATAGTAAAAAAGTCAAATATGGCGAAAATGCTGCTTTCGACTTTCCATCTTTAATAGAGCACCAAAGAAAAACTATTGTGTAGAATCAAACAAATTTTTTCACAAACAAGCGTTGCTATATCAACTGTCAAAATATATAATAGCAATGCGAATTAAGTGTGAAGTTAATTGTGAAAAAATATAATTATGTCCTCCGTCAGGAAAAAACGAAATTACTTTCCGAACAACCTAATATATTGAGCTAGCTAGATACCTTAACTTTAACCTGTTTCAGGTGAAATTCTGGAAGGTATTACCACGAAATAGGGTTTGTTAATTATTGTCCAGGTACTTACAAGTTCGTATATGCCCGTTAGTAACAACTCGAAATATTGATTTTTGTCCAGCTAGATATGTGAAATCGATTACAGTGCGTCAGCTGATGATTCGAGGTAGATACGTCTTTTTTTCTCTTTGTTTTCATCACTGTTGTCATTTCGGCTAAGACGTACAGTTTTAAGTTGACTTTGAACCAGGTAAGGCTGTGACATATTAGTCTTAGGCTATGATATATTAAATAATAGTTTAGAAAATTTTTCGAGGAAAGGGGAATTAGAACTTACACTTGTTAGACCCACTAATTGGGGACTGATGTTCTATGTCCGAAATAACTTGTTTCTCTAGGTGTTAAATTTTGCCTTAGTGATAACCTAATCTTCCTATTATACAAATAAACAGTGTTTTGCAAATTAACATTATCAAAGAGTTAGAACTTGCTAAACAAAGAAAATGTTAGGAAAGAGTAAAACTTTTGCAACTGCTACATTCTTTTCATATTGTTCCATTAATTCCTTTTTATTTACACTGAAAAAATTTCGTATTAATCAGATATGAAATATTTGTGATGTCAAGCGATAGTGTAGTAGAATATTAACGATGCGATTCTCTGCAATGCACATTTTAAATTATTTCCCATACTGCATGAATTATTTAGTGTTTTAAAATCAAGTTTCCATTTTCCATTGTTCCAGTGCTCTAAATTGTCTCATTATATTTTAATAGACTATCTTTATTTGAACCTTTTGCATTTATTTAACGCGCATCATTCAAAATGTTAATCTCAAACCTACGCTCTAACTACTTATATTTCCACAAATACCATATCATTAAAAATCTTCGCCCTCTATGGGCCTTTATAACTTTGAAGTAACACAAAATAAATCTAAGCTTTTACTTTTCAAAAACGATTTTTTAGATTTCGCAAATATTTCAAGTTAGCTCTTCAGAACCATGGAATTCTTTACAATCCAACGTTTCAAAATCAAGTAAAATTTATTATTTATAATAGTACTTTTATTATTTTCTAATGTGCTATCGTGCAACTAATCTTCAGATATCACAGAAAATTCGGCCCATAGAGGGTTAAGTTACGCGGAACCTGAAATTACGAAGTCTGTGTGATATAAAAAGATAAAAAAAGTGTGCAAAGTTTAGTTTTCCTTAATGTTCGACAATGTAATATCTAGACTGCGGATGTTTATGCAAATTTCGAGTTTCACAAATGCAGGTGAGACAGGAAAACCTATCTAGGGATTTATTGCACTTAATAAATATTACAACAAATACCATACTTTGGATATTTTATATATATTTTTATATTATATTCTTTTTGTACATTTTAGCCGTATTTAATTTGTCATAAATGCATAAAAATCCGCAGTCTAGTAATATCTAACAATTAATAATGTTGCATTTACATTTCTGTTTACGTCGTGTTTGTGTATTTGTTGAATTGAAAAATAAACAAAACAGATACAGTAGATAAAACCAAAATGGAGGGTCATTCACGTCGGTTCTTGAGGATCGCATGCAGTATTCGGAAGCCAGTGCAACGGTGTCAGTTACAATCAGTGATCCCCTTCCGAGACTTCGGCTTAATGTCGCAACAGTTTTGTTCCAATGTCCTCATAAATTATTCTTGGTATCCCGGAATAAATTACACCAGGGAAATAATAGACTCTGCCTGTTACATTCGCTCTATCGTTATCTCAAACGATGGAATGACAGTCCTCAAGTCTATTCGCAAAGTCGGCAAGATTTTAAAGGGTATAGCCGGTTAAGATGGTCAAATGTGCCCTTGAACCGAATTCAAATCGCGATGAGTCATTCGAAAGCTTATAAAAAAAGAATGATTTCTGCCAAGTTTCAACTTTGAATCTCGACCCGGGGGGTAGTAAAGGGTAAAAATAGAAAATCAGGTTTTTGCCGAATTTCTCCTATACCAGCGGATAAAAAATTTTGAAAAAATTCAGAGGTACTTCTGTTATCAGGGCACATATTAGAGAATTTTTTCAGATTTTTAAATTGAAAAAACAAGCCGTGAAAAATAAAAAACGCTAAAAAATGATGAAAAATGCCGATTGTGTATCGAAGCAGTCTTGGCACTATAATTATATTTTTACTGTAAGTACGTATCATTGTTACTATTGTCCTGAATTTTTTTCAGATTTTTCAATTTGGTGCGCCGCAGTTAAAAAAATTAAAAACCGATTTTTTCGTCGTTTTTTCCGTGTCAGAGTAACTTATACGTCGAATTGCTTCATGAAATAGGTATTTTATGCGATCTTCTATGTTTATACGTACAGCAAAACATCACAGGAATTAAAGAAACTGAAAAAACCGAATCATTTGAAACTGTTATGCGCCTTACATTGTAAAGTATGTGGCGTATTTTCCAATGGCGTCGGTGGCGCAGCGGTAGAGTGTCGAGCTGCCGCTGCGAACTTTTTGAACGTAGGTTCGAGCCTCGAACTTTCAAGTCCCTTAGGCTAAGTTTTTTTTTTTTTCGTTAATTACATATATTTCCTAACTTTACGACACAACTATCAATATTTACTTTCAAATGTTTTAAGAATATTTGAAAAACATATTAACCTGAAATATACGTAAATATGACTTTGGACTGCTTGTTATGCCGCCGTTTATCCTGTCAATTACGGCATTGTTTGAAATTGGTTTTCAAATCTCTTACCTTTCATGCATTGAACCCGTGACAGAAATTCTAACATACATTTTGAATAAAAGAGAGAATAGAATTGTATGATCTAATTCGAATAGACGAAAAGGCTAAATAGTAGAAAAACAACAACACGATTTTTGTTGCCATCCATCCATAACTGTTAAAGGTAAGAGATTTGAAAACCAATTTCAAACAATGTCGTAATTGACAGGATAAACGGCGGCATAACAAGCAGTCCAAAGTCATATTTACGTATATTTCAGGTTAATATGTTTTTCAAATATTCTTAAAACATTTGAAAGTAAATATTGATAGTTGTGTCGTAAAGTTAGGAAATATATGTAATTAACGAAAAAAAAAAAAACTTAGCCTAAGGGACTTGGAAGTTCGAGGCTCGAACCTACGTTCAAAAAGTTCGCAGCGGCAGCTCGACACTCTACCGCTGCGCCACCGACGCCGTTGGAAAATACGCCACATACTTTACAATGTAAGGCGCATAACAGTTTCAAATGATTCGGTTTTTTCAGTTTCTTTAATTCCTGTGATGTTTTGCTGTACGTATAAACATAGAAGATCGCATAAAATACCTATTTCATGAAGCAATTCGACGTATAAGTTACTCTGACACGGAAAAAACGACGAAAAAATCGGTTTTTAATTTTTTTAACTGCGGCGCACCAAATTGAAAAATCTGAAAAAAATTCAGGACAATAGTAACAATGATACGTACTTACAGTAAAAATATAATTATAGTGCCAAGACTGCTTCGATACACAATCGGCATTTTTCATCATTTTTTAGCGTTTTTTATTTTTCACGGCTTGTTTTTTCAATTTAAAAATCTGAAAAAATTCTCTAATATGTGCCCTGATAACAGAAGTGCCTCTGAATTTTTTCAAAATTTTTTATCCGCTGGTATAGGAGAAATTCGGCAAAAACCTGATTTTCTATTTTTACCCTTTACTACCCCCCGGGTCGAGATTCAAAGTTGAAACTTGGCAGAAATCATTCTTTTTTTATAAGCTTTCGAATGACTCATCGCGATTTGAATTCGGTTCAAGGGCACATTTGACCATCTTAACCGGCTATACCCTTTACCCGTCTTCATCGATATTTATTTTGATGGTACACAATGTGCCATTGAAAATACCTTTTTAATACTTTCCATTGCAGTTGATTCCTTTACGCACCGAACTTCTTAGAATTCAATAGATGCGAAAGAAATGCAAACTTACCCGGACATTTAAACATGGTGAATTGAATATTCGACCTACTTCGTCTTGCAAGCTATCCGGAAATGCTCGAATGAATGCGCGTTCCGTGAAGTTCGTCGAGGTGAATAAATAAGAAATCGTGACGGGATCGAAAGAAAACGGCGGAGTCAAAGTAAAAAGCAGGTTAGAAATTCTCCGTGTAGGTCGTGAGAACAGGTAAAACTACTCGCCGAGAAATAACTTCGTAACTCCTCGATATTAAAATCCGTAGAAGATCTGTGTCGTTAATAAAAAGGAAGGAAGAAAACGCGAGAGGAACGAAACGATAAATAACATCTTTCAACGTTTATTCAACTTCCTTTTCCCCGAGGAGACTTTAATAGTTTTATAACAGCCAGAAAATGTAGCGGAGAATTTTGATCTGCTGGTAAAGTTTCTAGAAAATTTCACAGCGAAAAGGGAATACACTTACAACGAAACGTTTCGTGTTCCTTGGCCACTCGGATTACTAACTCGTGAAACGTTAGAAGGATACCAACGAGCTGCACGCTGTCGACTTTAAGTATAATCGGTCAACTTGATCAGTATAATCCATTAAAAGGGACACACTTTTCCTTTAACTTCACTGACGCAACCGTTCTCCATTTTGGTGAACGGCTTCTGAATCGCGACAGTTGGATAAAAATGTAACAATATCAACGTTTCCAATAATCCATTTGACGGTGTTCGTTTTTACATGCAGTGAGAGTGAGTTCAGTTCAGTGAGAAGCTATCGCTGAGGAAATGTCGCTTTTAATATTACCTATCTTTCCGATCTGAACTCTTCGGCGTCCCGCAGGGAGACACAGCTCTGCCCTTTTCTTGCCGAATGAACTATGGTTTCTCCGCAAACTTTGTTTCCCGCGATAACATTCCAAAGTCAAAGGGTTCTCTGTCTCCTTTGTTCGATAACGATCTTTCGTTTACCGCCGTATCTTCTCGAGATTCACGATCCGAATCGAAGGATACGAACGATATATCCGATGAATCTTTCTCTTGGCTGTGTGGATCGCTTTGGATATTTTATTTCGATTGCTTTGATTTACATGAATTGAGGATTCTTCGTAGAAAATATTAGAATTTTAGGATGAACTTTTTTTCGGGAATGTTCATGTTTGGGGAAGCAGTTTCATTTGATTTGAATCATCCGGATTTAACACTTAACCGATTGACATTTGTCTTTAAATAAGTTTCTAATGTTTTTAATTAATCAGATGATAATATTTTACTTCAAGGTTTCGTATTTAACCGCTATTTCATCTCTATCAGCAATTATACAGTTCATGATGAAAATTGTCTTACAATTGGACCGTTTATTTTGAAAGTAATGTAAGTCCATTTGCAGCCTGCAAATATACATAATTTTAGTTAAATTCGCCTAAAAGAAATTTGTATAATCAAATTAGATATTGATAAATTGATAGAAATATTGTCAGATTCGTCATAATTAACCAATATTTTTAAATTGACAGATATGCTAACCTTTAAATATCTCAAAACAAGAGAAAATGGACTTACACCACTTTCAAAATAAACGGTCCAATTAGTCAAGACGAAAACCTTTTACAGCACCTAATAATATTTCGTTAAAAAAAGACTCAATCCGCATACCAAAGTAAATCTCTAAATATCTGAAAATGAAGAATAAATTACTTAAACAATCATCATAATTACAGCTGTAATTACCGTCTAAAAAGCTTCCTGACAGGGTTATAATTACACTTCAAATCCCGTACAACCATAGTACAAAGCACCAAATGCAATAATATATAAAACCGCTTAAAATAATCAATTCTACCCACACCATACAAATTTTGCCACAACGCGATTCGTTTCGGCTGATAGGTAAAACGAAGAACGGCAAATTACAGTAACGAAGACTCTTGATATAATTCTCGAACCGCAGCGACATCGGGAGCGATTTACGAAGAAGAATAACTGTTCGTCAGCCGAAGAAATATCCGGCTCTAACGAAGCGGTGGGCACTATCGATCTTCGCGGTAGCTTGTTCCCGCGTCATTAATCCTAAATAAGGTTTATAAGATAAAGTAGAACGAGCCCGCGGAGATCGATAAACCTAGAGGAACGGTAAAGGTTATTCTGGGCTCACCTGAGATCCGACGATATGCCGACGCAGCCAGTGCTTTCCTGCGATTGCCCCTTCCTATTCCGTCGAGAATGGATTACTTATCTCTTTTTTTTTTATAGAATATTCTTATAATTTATACCGATATCTCTATGCATGCATTTTGGGATTTTTACGATTATTTCGCATGAATATGGCCCCAGGTGGTAATTCTATGGGGGTGTATTAGAAGTTCAATGGTAACTAGTCAGTTTGAGGTGTTTAACACTTAATGTCTGACGTATTTTGCCTGGTTGTCATTTCTGCTGGAGTGAAACTTTTGGTAATGTTAAAATCATGTCTGCATAGGTTATTAACCTCTTGCGCTATCAATTAATTAGCAGAAATGTGTGCCCATCCTACCCAAAGAAATTCCAAATGAGCTTTTGCTTGGAATAATTTCTGTTAAAGCTTCAAAATATATACATATATAAAAATTTCATTTCATTTTTATATATGTAAAAGATTAACGGTTGGTTTCCGATATTATAATTTCTCAAAAATCTTTTTGTATTTTGTCCTATAACTTCAAGTGTTGATTTCTCTATATCGAGAATTCTCAAGAAATGCCATACTTTATTATTGTTTGGTTCATATTTCCACACCCAATCAGTTCTATCTTCTTCATCTAGCATTCTACATTTTTTTCGAAATGGAAAAACATTATTGCTAGACTCGCTACCAGCCTCCTCATCCGCGCTTATCATGGCTCGCTTTTTTTTTAAAGTAGTCGAATGATATTACTATCTTCACTCTCACTTTCCATTTTAGGAACCAGAATAACGATAATGCTTACTAAAAATAACAATAAAACTATTATTATACTGACTAGGTTTTAATTTAATATATCGCTATAAAACTAAATAAAAACTTCATACAATTTCATTGAAAAATGCAGTTCTGTGTGATTGCACCAATTTCACGATTGAATATCGCTGTTCTGCTCTTGTCCTAATCTAACAGTAAAGAGCTATTACCAATGTGAAAAGCAATAAAATGTGTTAAGCAAGGAGTACAGTAGCGCAGAAAATTCAGAAGACGTACATTGTACATACGTCAGTCTCAGTATAGAAAAAAAAATACCAATGACGTATATTGCACGTTGAAATAGCGCAAGAGGTTAACACTGGAACTACCAGGGCAGTTAAAATGACTGATTCGTAGTTCTTTTTGCAAAAAGTTCTCCAAGGTTATAGGGGTGCCATACAGCAGATATTCTATGTCTATCTAAAGAAACAAAAATTATGAAATTGATCTTTTACGTTTAAATTCCTTGTTTTCGAAAGTGGTTGTTTAACCTAGAACTACCGGCGATACATAAATCTATTATATTTCAATGCATGAAATAAGTACTTTAGAAAAATAGAAATCTTGTGGTGGAAAAGGTGATTGATTCCATAATTTGTGTTCTCTAAGATCAAGGTAGAATATTCGCTCTATGTCTCTATTATAAACTTGGGGAATTTTTGGAACAAATCGGGAACCAGTCATTTTGACTTTCTTGGTAGTTCTAGAGTTAATATATTCAAATATGACATTTACCGTCGATAGTTCCAGTGTTACATATAAACATAGCTATGTATTTGGTATTACTCTAGTTATTTTACATGAGTATTGTAATATCGAATATAGTTGCAAGATTGGAAGTATTAGTAATAGTTAAGAAGTCATAAGAAATTTCATTGATTTTAACAGCACCGTCTAGGACTAAAACAAAATTATTTATTTAATTCTTTAATATTAATGTGACTCCATTTTCAAACGTTTTTATACTATTATTTAAAAATCTGTAGCAGTCCGAATAATAATCCGAAATGGGCCGTAATTTTTACATAGCTGCTTTTGGACATTCGGCAGGATCCAATTGAAGAAAATTATGCAAAAGAAATATAAATCCATCCTGTTAAATCTATATGATAGGATTTGTTATTGTTACGTTCTTACTATTGAAAATATGAATATAAAAGTTGTTTGCAAAGAATAGCTTTAAGTTGCAAGCAGAAAGAATTTGAACTGCAACGATATCTATAACGAGAAAATTTTGGAACAAGAATTGCTTGTAGAATAGATGCATGGAAATTTGTATATGTATGAACGTTCATTTATAGAGATCTATTTTCAAAAAGCTATTTTTGAAAATACCAACTTCCACCCGAAGATATAAATGTTACTTTTACATCGAAAGAGATTTTAAAACGATTTTTTGGATTATGGCTTCTACAGTTGCTCCATTTTCAACGATTTACCAGATAAATGGTAGAGAGCAACGAGTTCCCGTGCAATCTGAGATAGAATTACAAGCGTTGGCGGAAATTCAAGTCGTTTTACAGCATGCCAACGCATCGACGATATGAAATTTTTCCGCGGCCATCATCTCCATGAGATCACGATTTTCGCATAAATTTTCAAACGCACACTTCTGCCCATTTTGAATTTCTACTTCGATATCGTGGCGAACGATATCGTTTCATAAGACTTTTTCCGCATACCGAATTACGCTGTTGTACGATGCAATTCCAGCCAATCGTTTTCAACCATCGCCAACAACATTTTAATCACTTTACTCTCTTCCGATTTTCCACCAATATCGCTAATTTTCTATTTAACCATACTATTCATCGAAACAAGTCAGTAATCTCTAAACAATTAGAAAATAACCGATTTCAAGTTACACAATACGAACGAAATCCATGGGTAGCTATCCCTCCATATCAGTTCAGCAAAGAGAAGCATTAACGTAATTGAATCACATTCACCGTCCGAGAAGTCGAAATTCGCTTTTCGAGCGAACGAGACTCTCTTTCGCTCGCAAAAGAGAAAGACGATCTTTTAAAACCAGCCGAACCGATCTCCCGCGGAGTTTCGATAATCTTCTCTCGTCGCTTCGATTCTGTACCGATGTCGGTCTCTCGGTAATCCTCGTCTGGTGTCGACCACGAGCAGTCTTTAATCTCGAATCGAGCGTATTCTGCCGATAAGATTTTCGTAGTCTGACTAAGGTTTGGCGGTACCACGCTCGATTCTCACGTCGCTCGTTACTCACGTCGAGAAGAAGAAAGGCATTGGCCCCCTTCGTCTTTCTCTACTCGGTTAGATCACCTCCATGAATCTTATCCTAGCTGCGGTCCTCCTCGTTAAATCTCACCAATCAGATATATATCGAGGATGCGAGCTAGTTTCGTGGTTTTGGTGGTATCTCCCCGTTTACGTTGCGATAAAATACTGCAAGGATCAGTATAGTCCAACAACTTGAAGGTAACTAGAGAGTGGTGGTGGCTCTCGTCTTCACAATTTCATTTTGAAAATCACCAAAAACTGGCCTCCTAAAGTAAAAGGCTATGGGCAGTGTTCACTTTAGGATACTGATTGTGAGTGTTTGTCATTTAAATTTTGTATTAATGCCAGGAGGAATATGTATTTTCAGGGATTTAAAATTGTGTGGTTAGAGTATACTTAACCCTTTGGGTACATTTAACGTCTTAGACACGTCATGCACTTGTTTGCCTCAGGAGCGGATGACGTGTCTATGACGTCATTTGAGTTTACAATATTTAACATGCACAATTCGCTTCATTTCATCGTAGTTTGTATCAGTCATAATAGAAGAGGCAATTACAGTATTTTGATGAACATTATTTGCGATACATTGCTCCATTATGTCAGAAATAAGGAATATATTTTATGATAATGATAACGAAAGATTTAATGAAAGTGACTTTGAGAAATCTGAAGAAGAATTGTTTAGTGATTCTGAAATTGACAATTACAATGAAATACAAAGTCAAGGTGATGAAGACGATAGTGTACTAGAAAATGACGACAATTGTGATATAATACCAAGGTTTGAAAGACGTACAAGACGTCTTGCGAGCAGTGATAGTGAATCTTCTCGTGAACCATTATCAGGGGAATGGATTTGGGAAGAAAAAGAAAATATAGCCGATATAAAAAGTTTTTCTGAAATACCTGGAATTAATTCCCTGAAATCATCTTAATACTACATATGTCACTAATATTTTAGAAATGAATGAATTCTTACGTAAAATGTATTGCTTTTACATACTACTCCAAGCAACCAAAAATTAAATCCGTTCCACATGCAAATATTTTCTCAAATAAATCCGTACCCAAAGGGTTAACTCCCTTCTGT
The DNA here is from genome assembly GCA_910591515.1 of Cerceris rybyensis. NCBI lineage: Eukaryota > Metazoa > Arthropoda > Insecta > Hymenoptera > Crabronidae > Cerceris > Cerceris rybyensis. The sequence continues at coordinate 36,796,791 of OU342789.1, forward strand.
TAAGATTTAAATCAGTTTTGAGGGTAGCATCATTTGGAGTATCGGAACGTCAGGTGCTGATGATACGAGATAGGTACGTGTTTTTTTCTATTTGTTTTCATCAATGTTGTCATTTCGACTAATACGCACAGTTTTAAGTTGACTTTGAGTTAGGTAAGGTTATGACATATGAGTTTTAGGCTATAATAATAGTTTGGAAAATTTCTAGAGGAAAAGGGAAATAGAACTTATGATTAGACCCACTAATTGGGGACCGATGTTCTATGCCCGCAATAACTTGTTTCTCTAGCTTTTAAAATTAGCGTTAGTGATAATTCATTATGGTAATGCCCAAAACCAGCCTCCTAATGTAAACGGCGATGGGCAGTGTTCACTTCAGGAGGCTGGGTTTGGGAATTCCAGAAATGAAATGGTGAAAATAGGCGAAAAAGAAATGGTTCCGCTGCTACCTAGCCATCTTTCAGTTATCGGACTGTACTTTGTTGAGACACTAGTCTCTCAATTGTTTCACATGCATTTTTGAAAGGAGATGTTGGAATAAAACGATATTTCGTAAGAACGTGCCGCTTTCGTCAATCGTACTGTAGAATCGTGACAAAGAAAGAGAGGCGCGCGGGAACCCATCTAAGGCAACAACTCGGCCTGAGTAGCTTAACGTCGACGATCACGTAAATCGGCGCGGAACCACTGCGCCAGCGACCTCTCCCTTTTGGCTCTTTCTCTTCGCGCCCTTTTCTCCTAAGTTCTTTTATAGGAGGGCTTCTCCGCCCCGATCCCACAGTACGCTAATAATTTTATTCTCGATTGTTTTTTGTCAGCGTCTTTTCTCTGTCAGGGTGGCGTCTAAGCGGATGTACCGGTCGTAACAGATCTGATGGTATGCGATAAATCAGTGCAGAAGGAGGGATCTGCCGCTCGCACCTTTCTATTTCCGCCATATCGATCCTGAAAACTTGAAGTTCGGCCAATAACAATGAAAAACAAAACGTTTTTTTCATCATTCATAAAACGACATAACGAGCCTGCTGCATTTTCGGCTAGTGGCGCGTTAGAATTGAGAATATGTGTGAATCAGAGATGTCTCTATCCATCTGGCGAATCAAACTCAAAAAATGTGTTTCGTTGCGAGGGATTAATTAGTGTCACGAAATTGATGATTCTAACGTTACGATAGTACTATAGGAAGTGAAAGTGAAACAGAAGTTAAAAGTCATCCCACGTGACAGCGATTTTTTTTCGCTTACTTTGGGAATTTTTTTTTGACGACCCATTAAAATGTGCAATCTTGGAATTTTTATCACATGTTTATTGATACTTCTGTAGTTCATAAGAATTTTTGCAAGCAAAAATAACGATTTTAATTGACTTTACACGGTTGGGAAGACACTCATGTACTTTTGACGGCTGCCGTGATCCCAGAAGTTTCTATCATGTGAAATAAAAAATCAAACGGCATTTTAATTTGTAAGGCTATCGCTAGAACAGGAAGTTTATGAAGCCGTTACAGAAAGAATATGAAACGTTGGAGCGCTATGTGGAAGTTTGAAGTACAATTGAAAATCCCTCGTTCGCTTAACACTAACCGCACCAGCACTTTATGTGTACTTGTTCTGACCGTAGTTTATTATTTGTCCGGTTAAAAGTCAAAGATTATTGTATATTTTACCGAAAAAAATGACAAGAAATTGACAATTTTATATAGAACGCAATGCAAAAAATAACATTTAAGTATCTAATAATGTAAAAAATGATATATTATATGCTAATATTGTGCCGGTCATTTGATCATGGATAGTAGTCCCGTCCGACGTTCTTAGTAGTCTGTCAACATTATATCCCCGAACAGTATAACCCTTTTCCTTCTTTATCCATAAATTTACTGTACACCTGTGATTTTCCTCTTCTATCCTAATCTCAAGAACTCTCCCATTTTGCAATACACTGTACGTACATTCCAATATTCAAACCCCACACTACACGTTTGGTGATTTAACGCATGAGATAGTTTCTTGCACGATATCACGGAAGACCAGCCGCAGCACAGAATTCCCCATCCTCTTCTCTCAACAAATCCCATGGGCCACCTTCTCATTACCACTTCACCCATGCCACCTACAACCGAGAATGTCTCCAACGACGATCTCAACGACAATGGTTCCTCTCTATCCACCGATCGTTATCGCAGCATCGTTGCAACAAAGGCATCGTTATTAAACGACGAGTTCCTCGGAGACATTTCTCCACGTGGACACTCGCCCAAAGAGACGGATACGTTCAATTCAATTCACGGCTGTTCGGATGAAACTTCCACAGCTAGACTTCTCCAGAGGGTAATTTTTAAAGAAGCCACGATTCAGTGTACCCATGCTGCTACCTTCACACCCCGCTACGTCGTTCTCCACGACCGAGCAATTTCTTCTAGGACCAAGGAGGAATAGCGTCTTCCTCGTCTCTCAGAGGCAAGGTAAGCCCATTCTCGAGTTTTTCTGCTTCACCTTCCGCTCGTCCGGGATACCATAGAGGCGCCAAGATTCCAGATAAGACGCGGAGAAAAATGCGACCGAGTATCTCTCCTCCCTTTTTCTACGTACTTACCTAGACGTAAACGATTTCGCCGGGGATTAAAGATGACGCTACGTGGAACTACAATTTCGCTGGGGATATTTTGGACGATGTCGTCTCGGGATTTTCATTATCCACGATTATTATGTGGTTGCGTTATGGAACTCACGTATACTTCAGTTTAATTTTAGATGTCACTTGATGGGGTAGTGTAAAGTACCTTTTATTTTTTATTAGGTAATCAATTTAGTTTTTGTAACTTTGGAGTTTGATGATGTTTGTCGTTTTGTTATACATAGGAATGTCTACAAATATATTAGGTATAAGGGAAAGTTCTGTCGTTTTTGAACACGTGCACTTTTATGCGTTGTCGATCCTCAGCAAGAATTCTGGTCGGACTGAAATCAGTTTAAACACTTAGATTAGTATATGATTGATGATTTAGACACATTTTTTTGTATTTTAGTCAGTTTTTTAAACTTGTAAAACTCTTAACAAGAGTGAAGAAAAAGTGCACTTAAGACATTGCATGTTGTACGAGTTGCAAAAAGGGAATAACGCGATGGAGGCAAAAAAAACTTGTGTGACGTGTTTCGAGAGGATGCAGTAACAGTTCGAAAATGTCAAAGATGGTTTGCGAAATTTCGTTCGAGTGATTTTCCTTTGACAGATGAACCCAGATCAGGAACTCCATCGCAGTATGGTCAGGACAAATCCCACGACAACTTCCACAAAAATGGGCTTCAAACTTGAAATTCATCAGACTATTGCTTTGGATCACATTAAAAGACTTAGCTTCCTGTTCAAAATCTCTGTTTGGATGCCAAACGAATTAAAAACGACAGAACTTTCCCTTACACCTAATATTAGGTTGTCCTGATAATACTGCGATGGCTTCCTAATCTGGGTTCATCTTTCAAAGAAAAATCACCCAAACGAAATTTCGCAAACCATCTTTGACATTTTCGAACTGTTACTGCATTCTCTCGAAACACGTCACAAAAGTTTTTTTTTGCCTCCATCGCGTTATTCCCTTTTTGCAACTCATAAAACATGCAATGTCTTAAGTGCACTTTTTCTTCGCCCATGTTAAGAGTTTTACAAGTTTAAAAAACTGATTAAAATACAAAAAAATGTGTATAAATCATCAATCATATACTAATCTAAGTGTTCAAACTGGTTTCAGTCGGATCAGAATTCTTGCTGAGGATCGACAACGCATAAAAGTGCACGTGTTCAAAAACGACAGAACTTTCCCTTATACCTAATAGTAGAATTCTAAAATGCTGTGTGAGATAGAAATCGCATAGGAGAATTTTACTGGAGATAATTCACATTTGGACCAACAATTGGATAGTTCAATTATTTTGTGGTATAGTAAAATCCAAAAAATAGTAGTAAAAATGAAAAGATTAATTAGATTTACCATGTCTATCTATGTCAGCTAACATAATTTTGCAAATTACAGTCACTTTTGTAAACACTTCTTAAGAAATAACAAATGGTTTTAGTAACAATTGACGGTTTCTAAGTATACAATGCAAAATGTGAAATTAGTTTCGATTTCAAAAGTGGAAACGTTCGTTCGAGAGTGATTTTATGGATGGAATAATTAGATTGCTGCCTTGGAGATGATTTTTGATTCTGGGTTTGGAAGGTAGGAGAAACGAAGGAGAGTCGGCTAATTTGAGGTAGTTTGAGCAGCGTTAAATTGCCGTTGAACTTGATAAAAGGAATGCCAGGGCTCTAGTTACTTCCCATTACACGCTAATGCCTGTGTAAATCGGCTCTTAAACAAGGCCGGTTTTACAAAGGCAACAGCTGTCATGACAGGTTCTTACCTCGGGGATTCACGCTAGTCCCAATAGATAGTAAACGTGTAATTCTTTCTCGAATTACTGGCATTAACGAACATATCCTTCTCTTCGAAACGAGACCAGAATGTCTGAACTCCTTTCGAAAGCAATCATGATTGCAAATAATTAAATAATTTCTACTTTCACTCATTATCTTATTTAACTAATATTGCACAAATTACTTATACTTGGAACGATATTAAGTAAGAATAATTCAGGGATAAATAATAACAACAATATTTTGTGTTTTGACCTACTCTTTTATTATGCCTTTACATTTCTTAAATAATAATATTACACTGTATATCGGATATCAATTTTTTTCAAGTCAAACAGATACTAAACTTCGTTTCAGAAGCATTCTGAAGGTACTCAGTTTAACGTGATTCTAGGTAATTCACTTCACCTTGCTTCTCCTCGTAACGGCAAGTTAACGAAATTAATGTGCATCCTCAAGCTAATGTAAAATTTATTTTGAGCAGACAATGGAAGACAAAATAAATAACGGCGTACCTAGAGGCATCGCATGTTTGCGCAGCATTTACAATCGTTAAAGGAACGTTTTCTTCAATGAAAACAATAAAATGATTATTTCTGAGATAGATGTTGCTTTGTTAGTAGTTATATTTTGGTAGAGCAAAAAAATTAATTTCTATTTCGTCTTTGACTTTATCTACTTCGTTATCTTCTTATGTATCTCACTTCTTCAAACCATAATGCCGATATATTCATTATGTCGTTTTGATTTCCGTTGTTTCAAGACAGTGCAGTTTTATTTTATTGTCATTTTGTCGTTGTTTTGGTTGTTGGTCGATGAGTGTTGGCAATGGAAGGCATTTTAACACTTTGCCGATAGCCTTTTAGTAGACTTTACAGATCCAAGGCGTTCGAACTTTTAACTTATTAATCTGCTGTTATAATGATTACTAAATTGTTATTTATCATTGCGGTTTACTGTGCCAAGGACTCAATAACAAGAATTTTCAATTTTCGAAGAGATATTAGTATCTTGCGGCCAAATGACCGGTCACAAGTGGGTAGAATGTTAAAACCACACTGGTCGGTAAAGTGTTAATTGACTTTGAATAGATAAACTCTCAAAATAATTCTTCCAATATACAATTCCAAGTTTCAAAATCACTCTGTAAATTATTCTTTCCCATGATCTAAGGTGCCATTTAAAACTACCTGAGATACTGCAAAATATTTAAATATTGGACATATTTAATTGCATTTTTAATGACTTCAAGACGAATAAAACTCAAGAAGAATATCGAACGACACAGTCCGAAGTCATACTTGAAGACCTCTCGTTTTTCGCTCGAGGTGTTAGCACCTGTCGAACACGCCTCCTACTTTGAAACTTTTTGAGCAATCTCTCTTGTCAGAACACTCGTTAACCAGAGATTTGTGACCATTCTATCTCATTAAGACGTAATAGTGACCCTTGTCTTCTTCCTCGCCGGTTACCGGTCCCGCGTAATCACCGTGAAATTTCAAGCCGCCGAACCCAAACAAGTAGCTCGAACAAACTCCCTTCTCTCGTAGCAAAATCGATCCTAATTCTATGCTATTTTTTACAACCGAGGATCCCAACAAGTGTCGATTATACGAGAAACGAAGGCTTCCGACTTTTCGATCATTTTCGATGCAAAAGGTATCATATCGAATGAAAGGTTCGTGGTGAATTAACAATTTTTGATTGCTACTAATGATAGAGAGAGGTTTACGATATTTTTAACGAGAAACTATTTCTCCCTGAGTCTTAATGAGGATCTGAAATCGTCGTAAAAGAGTTTCGTGCTATTTTAGAGTTGGAACGATGTGGATGCCTTTTCTATTACCTCGTTCTCCTCCGCAATTTTTGTTCTTTTTCTTCCTTTTTCCACGTCAATTTGTAGAAACTTATGTCGGAGTACTTGGATAAACGATCGTTATGGAATCACCTTTACGAGCGGCCCTTCAAGAAGGGACTCATTAGTACCAGTAAGTGTCACGATTCGTTCAAACGAGGGACAGGAAAGGTTTGACTAAGTTCTTTGCTTACGCCGATTGCAACCTCTCAAGTCGAGTTTAATCGCTTCGACGAATATCTGAAGAGAGGGAAAAGAAGATATTATTAATAGCTGCTCTTTTTTACATAATGATAACTGAGTTTTATGTGGAATAATAAGTTGGAAATCGACAAATCTAAGTATTTAGTGAAGCGTATCCCAAAGTGACTCATTGTCAGATTCCAAGCAGGACATACTACTTATTTGTCGCCTAACTATTGATTTTCCTAAAATATTTTAAGCATATTGTTGGATAGCGCCCTAATTCTTTATTTTTAACCCGTTTAACGCCGGGCGAAAAAGAGGTGTCTATGCGAAGATAACTGGCCGAATTTCACGATTTTACTAGGGTTTGGAAAACCGCTCATAAAAACCAAACGAAAAACAATATTTACATAATTCAAAAAGCAGTGTATTAAGGACGAAATAGAGACTAAAGCAATAACACTAATTTTTCTATATTCATTGAAAATTATATAAATAACAAAGGTACAAATGATCGTAAAGAAGATAAAAATTGAGTTCTCTCTTACAAAACGTATTTGCACATACGAAAAGTCATCTTTTCATCATAATTTTATGTGGACCATCTATTACAAAGGATAAACATAACGTTTCCAATATATTTTGGAACAAAGTAAATAATATTGCATAACAAAAATAAAGAATAACTGCAAGACACATGGTAAGAATGACTCCAAGGTACATGGCATCATCCGGCATAAAATATAAGGAGAAGTTAAACGGAAAAACTATTTTTATTAATTTTTTCATAATGAAATTAGACCATTTATAACGTGTGATAAATTTATTTTGAGATAAACTGCTTTCGCAATGCGAATAGTAAAGCGCTACAAGGTGCGGGCCGATATATCGGCTCCGGCACTTTTCGCGAGTGCAGCAGAGGGTTTCTCCGGCACTAAGAGGGTTAAAACTGATTCAGTGTCCAAATAGTAACTATCGCCTTTTTGGAATCTTACTCACGAGAAGTCGGGGTCATCCGAACCACCACGATGTTCAAAAACCCCTAAATAGTGAATCTGGATACCGAATTCAGAGAATTGTCTAGAATCGCTGCCAGTCAAAATTCCGAACGCGAAATAGTATCTTCGAGAGTAAAGTACTGCAAACCACAACACGGAATACAACAACATCAAGGGATACCATAGAAATAATATCTACTTTCTGGAATCTTAGTCACGAAGGTCAGAATAATCTAAATCTCTGTCATACTATTTTGGAATCCTTTTGGTGTCCTTTATTTTCTATCTGGGCGCGCAATAACTCAGAAGTAATTGCTAATTTACAATATTAAATTGCATAGAAATATCCTTCATAATTTTACCAAATCTTTTCCCTAAATAGGTACAATATTCTTCTTGTACAATTTTGCCAACCGCCTTCACTGTTTCCAAACTGGCCTGCAACTCGTAATTTACAACGAGAAATTAGGGGAAATCGCTCACACCCTCCAAAAAACTCTCGTCAACTAGCTTTTAACCACCTATCCTGCACCGCAATCCAAAATTCTAACATTGACCTTCAGAAGCCCTAACAGATTCCATTAACTATCCACAATCAGAAGCACACCATGAAACAGAAATACCAACATAAACCAAAAGTTCCAAACCAGCTATCATATAAATCTGAAAAATCTCCAGATTGAATATCAAGTATGTACCATTAATTAGCTCGGTTTCATTTTGCAAACGATCAAAGTACAGCCACGTGGCACAGGTGGAACACGATCGGGGCTATTAAAGACGCAAACCACGACCGGAAATTTGTTGTTTCGTCTCAATGACGGGTCGCGACTGACGAAGGAAGGCCGTAAGGGCGTAGAGCCGACGAAGCGTACCGGATTAAAGCCGCATCAAAAGCGGAATGGATATATAATTACATTAGCCCCGTACTATCGGGTGAAAATAATAGGTTAGGCGCTCTCTCGCGCTGCGCGAGCGATAATTAGGTTGTATCAGGTTCGTAAGCTGCGTCCTGAACGGGTGCGCGCACGCCTGCCTCCAAACACGTTAGAGTTTAATGGCACGCTATTATATTTCGACATGACTATAAAGCGTTATATATCCAGATTTTCAAGGTGTCTAAGGATTCTTTGGTACTGTGTATTTCTTCATTTACATAGGCTTGATAATTGCTTCAATCTCCGTGAAACTTTGAAGATGGTGATAACGTTGACAAATAGTATTCATTATGGTAAACAAATATTTCGTGACTGATGGTAGTGCAAATTTTTAATTAGTTTTAGTAAAAAATTTTCCTTGTAATAGGAAATTGAAAAAATAATTTTTAGGATGTATTATATCGTCGCAGATGGAGTATAATGATAACATTTTTTTTTGAACTCTACGTTAAGAGGGAAATTCTTAAGAGAAAAAAGGTAGATGGGATATCCTGTATTTTAATAGATAAACATTTTATTCGGATAATGAGGCAAAGAAAGAGAAGGACAGGGTACAAATTTCAGCTTATTCTTTATATTTTTAAAGGTCGACGTAAATGATGATTTGTTTTGATGCACACTAGGTAATTATCAGGACCTTACGGTTAGTGGTGAATCCTTATTGGAGAAGAAAAATAGTGAAGAAAAAAGTGTAAAGTATAATTAACCAATAGTGGTTTCGAAAAAAGATATGAATCGATTGTTAGCTGATAAACTATATAACTCTTTTATTTTTATTTATAATTACGCCATTTTGGTAGAGATTGAAGTTTAAATTTAATTTAACCGATTCGAGACCAATTGCACACCGTGTGTGCAATGCATTTCCGAGCCAAAAAGACCGAAATTGCAATTATCAGTCATTATAGAAAAAACAGCCCTCGAAATAAGACTAGCTTAAAATAAAAAGTATCTTTTAAATGTGTAAACATAACATTTGGTATCTGGTTTAATTTCGACCCTAAAGTAGGTGAACCAAAGCCACAATCATTAGAAATACAAGAAGTGGTAAATATAAAGCGAAAAGTTGTCGGTATTTCTGTATAGTCTCCAAAAAAATGCACGGATCTCGAATGAGTTAATTATATTACTTTATATAATTAAAAATTTTAAATAACTGCTACCAAATCTTCCGACACCTTCATCTTACAGTTCTCTTACGTTATTATTACAAAATTTTCCAGAACTTCGAACTAATCATTACGACGATAATAATAATTATAGCAACATTTAGAACCCAACAAAAAATCAGCTTTACGTTTCTCTCAAATTCAAAACCATTTCATTAAATCTACCGCTCCCCAAAGCCTTCAAGTAGCATTATAAAAAGTAAAACATTCGTTGCGCAGTAACGCAGGGCAGGGAATTCGATAAAATCCTTACGATTCGTTGAAATCTGTTTTCTTCGTCGTAGCTCCCGATAGAAATATTTTATGCCGGTTCTACTTACTTAATACCAGCCTTCCCGCGTCAACTTCAATATGTTCACGAGGAAACGTAACAGGGGAGAGAAACGGCAGATGAGAGAAGTTTCCACGGCGAAGGTTCGCCGTTGAATTATGATCATTCATGTAAGAGAGGAAGAAGAAGAGATAGAAAGAAAAGAGGAATTACGATTGCGCTTCCAATAAAATTCTACGTTGCACACCGGGTGAAATTATTTAAGGCAGGCCACTCTTCGGAATCATTCCCTCGTGGAACTCTGCGAGGAAAAGTCGAAGAACCATCTCCCTTAGTCGAGCGAAGTGGGAGTCGTAAAAAAGGCGAGACCCTACCTCGAGCTATGGGCAATTTGACTTTCCTGCACTTCGAGTCGATGATCCTGGCTGTAAAGAAGGAATCAGTTCTTGGTAGCCCTCTCCACGAGATAGACCTTCTCAACGAGAAAATGTTCCGAAAGAAATTCTCTCCCGCTACCAGTATTTCAGCCCAAAGTATGAAATCCATGAATCAGTTAAAAAAAATGCTTATCCATTCGTCCTTTTAACTCTGCCCTACGATCCTTTCTTTTTATTACACTCTCGATCGCACACTGCCTCCTTTAGATTGAATACTTTCGATTGAACGATGGAAAATATTGTCCTTACTTTGCGCTACGGTAGGCAATAAAGTTTCAGACATCTAAATTGACTCGATGTCGTTCCACATATCAATCATCGAGATATATGTATACATATATATTATTTCTTCTCATTAACCAGTTAGCTGTGTTTGACAAGTATACTCGTCATGCGTAAAAACTATCACTGGTCATTTAAATTATAATTTTGACGAAAACTAAGATATATTCGTAAATTTGCAGATGTTTGGAATATTTTGAGGTCATGCCGAAATAAAACGAATAACTAAAGGGTATAAATAATTTGAGATAGACTTATGCTCATCTCTCGATTTTCGTGAATCAAAACACGAGTCGAAAATTTTAAGCCCAAAATCCTCCTAAATTACCAAATAACTTAGGATATTTAGGCTGAATATGGAAAAATATGTTACATATAAAAGAATGCAAATTTTAATTCCACAATCGCCCTAAACTTGTTACTTTTTGCCAGTTTTGCCTAGTTTAGGATCAATTTAGGCTTCATACAGCCCAAAATAATCCTCAGCATTCTATAATGAGGAGTTTTAGAATTGGATTGGAATTGGAGTGGAATGATCTAGGTCCAAAAAAATTCTCAATGTACTAAAAATTAATTTAGGAGTTTTAGAATTTATATGATATAAAATGATAATTTAATACCTACTTGCTCCTGAAAGCTCTATTTTTAGAATATGAGTCGACAGACTTGGAACTTCTGAAATATTTTTAGGGGATGTCAGATTAGATTGGAATAAAAATGTTACCTGATCAGTTCATATAACTCCTAAAAATCATATTTACAGGACTTTGAGGCGCGTAGACACACTAGTTGAGGATTTTGAGGTTCAAAATGGTATACAGAATTAAGCGGCAAATGAGAAATCAAAAGAATCTAGGATTTGAAGTTTCTTTTTAGGCTGGACTTTTCGGCTCGGGAATTCAAAAGAATTTTCGCCACAATTAACTCGTTAATAAAGTCTGATAAGAAACTTTTTCTACTTTTTCGTCGAAAACCCATATCATCTTTGCTCAACATCTCGGACATCTATCTCTCGAATAGTTCATTACTTTTATTGAACCGCTCGTATAAATTCCATTAACATTTTATCGTTTAACGACATTGTCACTTTGAAATCCCTTTCTCGACTGTTCCCGTTCAACCATCGATTTCCCATTGGTTTCTTTTTACTTCACGAAGGGTGACGCACCCTTCGACTAAGAGGTAAAGATAAGGTACATACGAAGGAAGAGAATCTTTCAGCAACATACTCGACGGTGAAAGTGCACCGGGGAGGCACGTTTGACAAGCGATATGCTTGTATCAACGTGCGTGAATTCTCTTGCGAATGCTCGTCCATAAAACGCATACAGGTTGGCGGAAGTAGATGGGTACCATGGGCGCTCGTCGTTCTTCTTCACGATGGGTTTCAGCGTGTCTCCCATTACTGGTAATGCGGTGCCTCCCAGGTCTCTTGTGTGGAATGCATTCCACCTCGCGTGGAAAACAAGGTGCATCATCTATGCGCCTTGTCCTTCCATACGATGCTGTCGTGTAACGCTTCCATTATCCAGCAGGTAGATTTCTGTTGGAATGGTTTAATGATATTTGGTTTGTACGTTGTTCATCGTTTTTAGATGTTCATATCTTTGCATTGCTTGCGATTTTTATCTCTTGGGTGGAAATTTTTCTTGGGTGGAATTTTCTTTTATGTGGTGTTTGAATTGATGGAATTTATGGAGCGGTTGTGATTTATGGACGGGGTAACACGAATTTGATTTTGAGTACTTAATGATTTATGGAGTTTATTTCTATTAACTTTATGTACTTCAGTACGTAGAAGTTCAGTAAATAGAATAATCTATTGAGTTTTGCTTAGTATGTGTAATATAGACTTACTTTTTAATTTATAGAAGTGCAAAGGAAGTTATATACAAGTTTTGCAATTATAAGAAGCGTTACTAGCGAAAGAAAGATTTATATTACACAAATGACACAGCATATCAATTAACACTAGAACTACCGACGTTAAATTTGTTACATTTAAATATATTAAATAAGAACTTTGGAAGAAGCGGAATCAAGGGGTGGAAAATATGATTGATTTTGTAATCTGTGTTTTATTAGATCAACTTAGAATTTCTAGTCCAGAACTCTCCTGTAAGCTTAGGGAATGTTTGGAAACAAATGTGAGCAAGTCATTTTGACTTGCTTGGTCGTTCTAGTGTTACGGCTAAAAATAAGTTGATAATATAGTTTTGTTATCTCTAGCTCTGCTTTTGCTGTAATAACTGAACCACAGCTAATTTGTCAGAAAGTCAGCAACAAAAATGTATAATTTATAAATTCTAAGGTAACAAATATTAATTTACACGTGACTAATTTAAATATTTATTAGAAAAAAAATCCGTGCTTTTTCAAGCTGTTTAATACATTATTTAAACATTCAAGATGTATAGTGAATTTTGCGCTTGTTGATACTTTGCAGACTTTATGCAGAACGTCAATGGCTTTTGTATGTTCTTCAGTGATCAGTTAAAAAATGTCCACGTTCTCAGAATGTTAAGATTGTTCGGCTCGTTGAGAATGTTCGTCCAACTTTCTTTCACACAAGTTTCGCCACCGCGAGTATCTTATATTTCCAGCGATCCTCTAAGCTAACTTCTCAAACTCTACTTAAAACGTGATTTTGGCGCCGTTGTATTTTTCGACGATGTAATCAAAAGCACATAAGTTGTAAACTGGGTTACGCTTCGTATCGCGCTCTTTCCGCGCCAACTTTTCTGTCGCTATTGACTAAGCAGAAACCAAAGTTCATACGCCGAGTGAAACTTTTAACTTTCTCAAGCTGCGTATTTAAAGAAGAAAAGTGCATTGTTTTAACTCTCCGTAATCCATTGTGACTTTAAGGTAACACGCCACATATCCATTGTGTTATTTTTCTTCTCTGATTCCATTCTTTAGCTGGATTATTGTGCAAACACTGTTTGCAATTTGACCGATTTATACTACAATCCAACGTACTGTGCTGCTTGTTCCTTTTTGTAATTTTGGAATTCAATAGAGTCAAAAATTAAGGTCGAGCAATTTCTACCCATGTTACGAAATCATAAAAACAACAAATACAACAATATATGCAAACTAAAATTTTAAGAAAATAAATTCTTAATTTCCAGGTATTCTAATACTAATAATTGAACTCTTTAACTCATCACCCTATGATTTTTTCGGGACCGAACGCGCAATAACTCAGAATTAATTGTTAGAGTTAAAATTTATCACCGATTTCCAATATACCGTATAATTTAACGCAATAATAATAGCATGGAATTAATTTCAACGTCTCTTGATCCATTGATATTTTCAATTTATCAATTTTTGGAGAACTTACAAATTTCCTATTCCATTCACAGGAACACGAATTCCACACGCCATTGTAGGGCAAGGGGTAACCCATTCAACAATACTTGGCTTGAGTTGAAAATCTAGTGGATGGTGCGTAGCTACCGTGGCAACGATCATTTCCCCCATGATAATTCTATTTCACGTCCATTTCTTCTAAGTTCTTAATATAAGGGATATCGTCTGATACCACAATGATATATTTTCACATTAGAACTACCAACTCAAAGAGATAAGGAAGCCGTACATCAGATATTCCACTTCTATCTTATAAAAGCTAATTTTCTTAATTGATTATCTTTTTCACTTCTATGATTATTCTTTTTTCAACTTGCTTATACAATATATTAGAATATAACAGATATACAGTCGGCCCTAGACTTTCGCACAATTCGATATTTCGCACGTTTGTAAAAATTCCATTTATTAAAAATCGTTGCCGATTTTTCAAAAATTGTTTCCGTGCAGTCACAGAGTGCTGCAGCTCAAACTTACTCATACATCACTTTCGATTATCTAACATTATTAATGGTGTTTCAATTATTGCCTGCTAGATGTTAGAGAATCTCAAATTCACAGAGAAACCACATTAAAAAACAATTTTCAATATTCTTCCTGTATCTCTCTACTTTCGAACATTCAACATTCGCACATATTTTCAGGAATCAATTATGTGCAAAAGTCGAGGACCGTCTGTATATATAACATCAACAGTTTTATCACTAAAAACACAGAAAAATTCCAATCTCGAATAATTTATCCGTCCCAAGTACATCCCATTTTCGACAATTGAAACGCGACACATCGTCGGTGTTCTCTCAATTCTCAATCGACGATTTCGCAAGTAGAGTGCGAAAATTCCAGATGAAAATCCAAAGGAACGATTGTACTTATCGAACGTTCCAAAACGTACGGCTAGAACGAAGAGTGAAATTGTCGAGAAGTACCCCTTTCACGAATCTCTTCCATTGCCCGTATTCTCTACCTTCTCCCCTGGTCCACCCTCTCCACTGTCTTCTATTCTCCTCTCTCCTTTTCCTCCCGATGCTTTTCCACGCGTCTAAGCAAAACCGGCAGTTACGTTCTTTTGTAAGTGAAACGCCACCCTCTATAAACACTGGCAAATACGCACATAAATACCCTCGCGCGCGTGCAAGTAAAATGGAAGTCGAAAGGGTGGTTTTAAGCGAAGAAATACGATGGCTCGCGGCAGAAAATTTTTGTACAAGCTCCCGCCTTGATTGTCTTTTAAACCATCGTCGGTGAAACATACCTACTCTTACTCCCGGGTTCACCCAACCCTTTGAATGCAAAGTCCGACTCTTATCAACCCCCACTCGTCATCTCCTTCCTTCAAAACTCGTACACTCTTTGGTTACGTACGCACTTAGTTCTCGAGAGAAGCAGAAAGAGAGAGAGAGAGGGGGGGAAAAAAAGAGTGAAACGTTCGTCGACAGTAAGGCCAGACTAGACGACGTTGCATCAAGAGGAATGATTTGTGCAATGCCGTTCTCTGACTGGGTTTTTATGCCGATGGTCGAGAACGACGACGTCGACGACGAAACCGAGGGACGGGTGGGCCGAGAAGATTTCTGTGGCAAACTTCAACGGCTAAGAGTTTTTTTTAGAAGCCCCTTTTACCACGAAACTTGGTGCATCTCGTTGTGAATGCGGCGCATTTTACTTTTACCTCTACCTCATGCGCCAATGCTCGTCTCGCCGACTCAAGTACGGATTATCCTTGTAAACGGTTCTTCAGTTTCAAAGTGATGCTTCGGTTGGCATTGGATACGTATAATAAGACATACCACTCGTCGTTTCTGTATCTCCCCCTTTCGTTCGATCCAACCGGTGAACTCCCTTCCTTTATTCTTACCCTTACGAGTATCAGATATGCGTTACCGTTTCTATTCGCAATTTTCTTTTCCCTTTTCAAACAGTTCTGCAACGTGAAACAAAGACGTTATTTAGAATGTATGAAAGGACCATTGTAGATTCAACGATGGAGTTTATACGATTTTATGAAGTTGAAGATGGGAAGAGAATAGGAGAAGAATCGGTACTCGGTTAGCTTATAGTATTCACGTTAGTGGAATCGTTCGTCGTAACGTCACCTCGTACCCAGAAAGATAGCCGAACTCATTCGAAACTAGTTTCCGAGCGAGTGAAATTGGCATTCTAGCCGGCGTCGAGGACGTCGAGATTCGACGTTAGATTTTGCCAGAACACAGGATATTAGGCGGAGCGGTAGACTCGAAGGGAAACGCGCAGGAATTCAGCCTGGAAACTATCTACCCCCGGTTCACGATCTATTTCTCTCCTCCTCGAACTCTCCCTTGCACAATCTTGCCGACTTGAGATAAGACTAATTACCATTGTATCCATAGAGAATGGCTCGTGCGCCATCATTTGAGAATCTTAACCCAACCCTTAATAACATCGTCGACAGTCAACAAGCTACGTAGTCCGAGACAGTACAAATTGATCGCGTTTAACGAACAATTCTATGGTAAATTTTACTTGTTGGATTCATGAAGTGGAAGCCGATTTAACAACGGGAAATGAGCATTTACAGATTTCTAGTTAATACTGCACTTTGAACAAGTTCGCGCATAACGATTCAACGATGTTGTAAGCCTTATCGACTTATAACTCTACGAGTTACTGGAAAATATCGCATTGGTCGAGTGAAATAATAGAGTTGAATGTAATGCGCGTTCACGGATAATTATCGGGGTACTGTGTTAAATGAAAGGAAGAGAGGTATTAGAATTGTTCGTGAAAGTTAGTATTCTAAGTTGCAGCCTGTTTCGATCGAAGACTGAAAGTGTCCTGATCGTGTTTCAGTGGAGTTAGGTTCGAAGATTGAAACGTTTGGGATTTCGTTTTAGACGGATGTCTAAAAGTCGTGAGTCCATGTAGCACCATGTTACGTTCTGATTTCTTAATTCCTTGCATGTGACACTCTCGTGCAACATTCCAACTTTCTTTTGATTAATTGTAAGATGACATAGCTATCTTTATCATCTGGCTATACCTAGGAGAAAGCCTAAGCGTTAGCTGTTACAAACATTTTACAATTATATATCTTCCGTGTTTATACCATTACCAGTAACTATTATACAAAATAAAGATTGTCATATAAACCTCATCGAAACTTAACAAAAATTCTATTCCAACACCTTAACACTAATTGTAGGAGCACTGTACGGATACTTATTCTAACCATACCTGACCTCTTGATCGATAATGAAATAACAATAAAACTCAATGCAGAAAACAACGTACAAAATACTTTTCACTTAATACAACAAATTACGTATTTCCATTGTATTGAATCGTTTTTACTGGGTACGATACAGTTAGTGTTAATTCATCAAAAATCTATACTACTTTCATCCTCAATTGAAATCCCCTGCTTCAAAAAATCTTACTTCATATAAAACAGCAATACGAAGTTATGTTGCACAGAATCGCACTTCACAATTTCCTGAAACACATAACAAATTCCCACATGCAAATCAAGCACAGTTAGTTATTAACCCCTCACACGCTTGCTATTTTCACTGTATGTGCAATAATTCAAAATTAATTAAAAAAATCAAAATTTCTTCCTACATTCTCAAATTTCATATTACCAAACGCGATGTTAATACTATAGAAACAATTTTATCGTATCGTGAACAACTAATATTTTAAATTTATTAATTTCTGGTACACATACAAATTTCCTATTATATTTATAACGCTATGTGGGCCACACGTTATTGTAGGATAACGAGTTAACACTGCGTATCATCGACAAGAAGTAGCAAATACACCCTTGCTTCAATCATGCATCGCCATCTTCATCGACTATCGCTTGCACCTCATATTAATGATCCGTCGATCGAAATTCGTAGCGGAAGTTGTGAAAATTTACGGATTTTAAATGCTCACAACCCGTCGAAGGAGATCACAAGTTTTTACGAGCGCGAAAATTTGCCCCCTTTTTCATCCTCCTTTATGGTCGAATGCCTCGTGAGAAAGTGGGGTAACGCGAGTATCACGATCCGAGTGCATCGATCTCTCGAGATTCCTGTAAAGACGCGAAACGTCGAGAGAATGGACAAGAGAAAGAATAAAGGTGCAGGAAGGATACAATTCAGGAAATTGAAGTGGACATTGCCTACGCGGGGGAAGTTGTCCATTTTTCGATAGCAAATGTCACTGTGCCAGTGGGATATTTGGGATCTTCGTAGCAGTAGATGGATGCCAGGCTCGGGAAACGAATTGTTTCATTTTATTCCATTATTGGATTCACTCCCTGATGCTTCTTGCTCAAAAGTATCGATTTATTTTCTAGTTTTCCCGTAGAATCGGAACATGTGGGTCATCGAGTATATGTAAGATGATATTGAAGAAACTTTGTGATGTGCTTAGGCTTCCTGCGATTCTTAAGTGCGGGTAGTAGAAATAAATATCGAACTTGCACAGCAGTATAATATAATAGAATAGAATTCGATAATTGATGTTTGGTACGAAATTCTTAACGCTTATCGGTCTATGTCGAGTTGAACTCTATATATTCACTATATTGACTGTCTTCAAGTCAATATATGTATATTTATAGTACGTTGAAGTGATCGACATCATGTTGTCCAAGGTTCACTGTTATCGAAATGATAATAAAAAAAGGAGCAAACACAGGAGTCCATAACAATTTTATCTTGCTCCGTGTCCTACATATGGCACAGTTCCGTAAGAGACTCTTACTTGTTCCGTTTTTATTTTTCAGGTGTTTTTATATACATTAAATAAAAAGTAATTGAGAAGTAATTTAACAATGCTATATTATATGTATGTATCTATATTATTTCGATTTCCGTGCAGTGCACGGGTATTAAAACTCGCTTTAATTAAAAAGTGACAGTGGTGAATGCGAGGAAATATGACTGAATGATAAAGAATTTGTATGATTATGTATCAATGCCAACCAATAAACATGTAATATAATAAATAAGACATTTCTAAGTCTTCATTAAGTAAGTAATTAGTATTTCAATAAGTTGACGAACTTCAATAAATAAGTAGTAATATCATCTAACTATCCATCAGTACCTACATATAGTCACTATCATTACAATAATAAATTAATTTTATTCAGCTTACTACAAAATGAACAAAATAATTCGAATCGCAAGGAGATACAGTTAAGATATTATATACCCCGTTAAAGGAGATTAAAATTCCGATCTACTAATTGCAATTAGAAGATTTTCCTTTCATAATTATTGTTAAATCCCCGATTTAATCACAAATTATTAACAACCACATTGCAGATTTTTTACCTGTATTAAACATAAACCATAAATAGCTGTACAACATCACAAAATAATTCTCCCAGCCATTGCTCTGTACCATCCCCTTGAACGGACGCCACCCCATAACAATTAGCCAACACTCACCAACAAGGAAAAGCACGTTTGAAAACAGTGTCCAACCTCAGAAGACTCTACAGTCTTCGTTCACCGTTCGTCTCGTAATTGTCTCAAGCCCGATTCCTCGAGCTATCGGGTTAATTTATTTAGACATTCAACCCCTGCGCTCGAGATGCTTGTCTTCCGTCCAAGCTAGCGGCACAGTGCGGTGACAAAGAGAGAGCCAGTGTCGGGAAAGTTGGTAACTTTATGTTCCGCTTGTTTAGATTGGACAGGAAAGCGGTTCCCCGGTTCTCGGCATTGTTGGTAATTTGGCAGCGACTTGGTAGCCAACCAGCCGGCACCGTCGACGGTTTAGCCGTAATCACCGAACAGGACGACTTTCCTCAACTCCGAATCCCAAGAACGTTCGCGTCCTCTGAGGCGCTTCTACTATGCTCGCATGGCCACTTGGTGAACCTACGGTTCGAGCTGGAAAGACGGGATACCACGGCAGCTGCCACATTCGCTGAACACTTGACCCCGTTCCCGCAATCCTTACTGTCTGTAGGAACGGATATGTGATTATACGTTCTAACATATTCACGGTATGCGGCAGGAGTATCGCTCCCGGAGGAAGATTGATAATTCAATATCAAGTATTCGACGTGGCGTCCGACCCTCTGAATGGATGTGTTCTATTGAATTTCAGGAATATTATTGTAGTTTCTCAAATGTGTTTGTGTAAGGAGAAGGAACATGGGAACGAAGGAAATGGAAAATGGTGAAGGCGGTTGGTGAGGAGAGAGGAGTGGAATTTGAGAGGGAATGATAGAAATGATGGTAATGATAATTATTTGTTATTCGACTAATGCTCGATTGAATAACATTTAAAAATGTGCAGAGGGAGGGTATTGTGGGTTAGAAGGTAAAATTTAGGGCTCGAAATTGGATCTTTGTTCAAATGCTCCCTCGTTACTTATGGAAAGGTAAAATTTTGTCTATGTGATATGTATATTGTAGACTTGGTAATTCGGTGCCCTGTTAAAATTAGTAGGAACTAGGAGAAATAAGCGCAACAGTTAACACCGGAAGATGTAAAGGAAGCAGAAGAAAAAGTGGAGAAAAATATAAAAGGTGTGTAGAAATGGAGGCGATTATAATACATCGTTAATTACATCGAGTCGTAACGATGTTATATATAGTTTTTTTGAAAGATGAAGTATTACCATGATAAAAGGTAGTATCATTCGTATGTGGGTTTACCAGAGATTCTGTCGACAGAATAAAACCTAGAATAGAATGGCTTAGCTGTCAGTAGAATAAGAATGTCTGTCTGTTCCTAATGTGCCTAGATGACGCGTAAGGATTAATATTATCTAAAACGGTACTACAATTAATTTTTTCGACCTAATTTCAAAAGGAATTAAAGTTCAGAAATAATCCTATTAAATATATATAATACAGTAATTCGAATAAAAGGAGTAAATTAAGAGGAAAACTCGAAGGAAACTAACACTGAATTTCGATGTTCGATATTTGCTTCGGAAATCTATATCCTCGTTTCCTATAATTGTCAGCTGATTTTGCACCGTAGGAATGACAGAAACTAACTATCGTTTTCAAAGCGAGTGCCGCTGTTATGCTACTTTAGTAGCTTTACACATTCGCAAACTTGGATTCTATGTATGGCATTTATACCCTAGTTTCCTCGCTTCCTGTAACTTATCGAGTAGTTAGAACTTCGTGCGGTAATGTGGAATTGCTCTGGGTATATACTGTCAGTAAAAGCGATATTCTAACCTGAAATGCACATTCACAAACCTTGAGTTTGTTGACTCGCTAGTCAACACTTATGCTCTACTATTTATCTTTTCTCGTTAAACATTCTCTGCTTCAACGAACGACCATGTAATAATATTTCGCTTTGATTATTAATACAGTTAATCATGCCGCGCGAAGTAGCTACAAAGGTAACTGGTCCGTAACATGTTATAGCCCTGAATTGTCTTAACTAACGTCGTATTCTACTGTTGTAGCTTGAATACCATTGGTAAAATAGCAATGTGTCGTTGGAACAATTATAACTATTATAATACAATGTATACAATGGTCATTACATTTGTCGTTATTTAACTTTTCCGACCAAGAAATGACCTCCAACGAGGGAGGATGTTGGTCCTTTGACTTCTGTGATCTTTCTTGGGCTCTGCGTTAAATCGATAATAAGGGGACATTGGGAACATGTCAACATTGGTATAAATAATATATTATTCCATAATTCATATTTTGCTGTACCATATTGCGTGTACAGTTGTTAAAAAATTAATACCACTTTGATCACGCTATCTCAGATTGTTGATGCGTAATTCCAACGCCGGCCTTGAGGGGGCGAGGGCAAGCCTTCTAAATACTTTATTTTTGTTTCGCAGCTGTGTAGACCCGTCCATTTGCCAACCACCTTCGAATATCGAGGGATGCCACGTGGTTACCAGATTTGCACTCAAGAATTCTTGCGCTGGATTTATGACACCTGTCATAAATCTAGCAGTTTTTGTCCACACCTGGGTCACCCTCGCGGCCCAAGGCCCCCCTCTGCCTGGGCCTTCCGTGGGTTTTGGCAAAAGCAATGCAAACTCTGCATTTTGGTAACCACCCACGAAGCCCAAGCAGAACCAATAACATTTTACCAGGGCCCAACATTCTCCTTCCTATCAAACCACCTCTTTCTCCTCGTAGCGGTTGCCGACAGAGGAAGGGATGCTTACAAAAGTGATAAAGGAACCGAAAAGCGAGCCAAAACGTCACATTCTCTCCCGTAACACACATTAATATCACAGCTCGCATTAATATCACATATCACTAGCTCGCTCACACTTTATATTTGTTATGCCGTTTGTTAATCCTTTATTGTTATTGTTTTCCGTGTACATACTTGTTTCTCGTTCTAATAAACACGAAAACGATTCAGGAGTGTCTTAACCCTTTGCGGACGACGCACAGTGGTTCATTTGGCCGAAAACCTGGCCAAAAAGCCAAAAATTTTTTTCGCGATTTTCAAAATTTAGCAATTGCGTTTTATTTGTAACATATCAGAGCATCGGTTTCCATTAATAAAAGTTTTTATTGAACAACGCTCTTAGAGATATGCAATGTCAAAGTTGGCACTTGAATAATGTAACGTATTCACGTCGAAATTCAGAATACGTTTTCAATGTGAAATAATAGTACAGTCAACTTTGTAAGTATTTGTAGCTATTCGTCATACTTTTAAATTATAAGTACCTTGGTTTCATTTTTTTATTTAATATTTTACAACTGCGATGGCACAGATTGCAAAACCCATACATTTTTTTCCTTTTGCAGAGGAAATAGTTGT
The DNA here is from genome assembly GCA_910591515.1 of Cerceris rybyensis. Classification (NCBI taxonomy): domain Eukaryota; kingdom Metazoa; phylum Arthropoda; class Insecta; order Hymenoptera; family Crabronidae; genus Cerceris; species Cerceris rybyensis. Next base: position 36,819,481 of record OU342789.1, read on the forward strand.
GAAGTACGCAAAAGTACAACGCGAATTTTTTTTTAAATTAAACTTTGAAGCTTCCCGAAGAAGTCCCCGTTGTAAAATTTTGCGACTTTTTGCGATTCTACGAGATATTCTTATTTGTTTGTCGCACGCGCCATACTCGGGGAAATACGTTTATGACATACTGCCAGGCTATCGTGCCTTGGACAAACGAATAATGCTAATCCTTCACTAAGGTTACCCTTGTAATTAACGAAACGCTATATTTATTTCGTTCGGGTTAAAAATCAAAATAATTTTAAGCAAGCTGGTGGCCTTTTGTTCCAAAGCAACAATAGATAGCCGCGATCACCTCGACCGCTTACCGTTATAAACCGAAAGATCTTTGACGTTTCGGCTGAAAATCTGTCTAGTTGCAGGTATGAGGGCTATATTTGTTTCTCACAATGTTCTATCAATCTCTTTCAGTCGAGATTTTTATTAAACAATGGTAAATTCGAAGATGGAATAGCTGTGATATGCTGGTATTAAGATACAGTGACTGTTGCAATAAATATCATTATAACTTTTGAAGGAAAAGGAATATCAGAATATATTTTTTTTTAAATTAAACTTTAAAGCTTCCCGAAGAAGTCCCCGTTGTAAAATTTTGCGACTTTTTGCAATTGTACGCGATATTCTTATTTGTTTGTCGCACGCGCCATGCTCGGGGAAGTACATTTATGACATAGAGCCGGGCTGTCGTGCTTTACCTAATGAATACTGCTAATCCTTCTCTAAGATCAACCTGGCAATTAACGAAATAATATGTTTATTTCATGGGGTTAAAAATCGGAATGAGTTTAAACAAGCTGGTGGCCTATTGTTTCGAGGCAACTATAAATAGCCGCGGCTACCTCGACCGCTTACCGTCATAAACTGAAAGATCTTTGACGATTCTAATGAAAATCTGGCTAGTTGCAGGTATGAGGGAAATATTTGTTCCTTACAATGTTTCATCTTTCTCTTTCGACCGAAATTTTTATTAAACAAAGGGAAATTCGGAGATGGAACAGCAATGACATGCTTGTATTAAGATACAGCGGCTGCTGCAGTAAATATCATTAAAACTGCAGAAGTCCATGGAATAACATAATATATTTTTTTTTAAATTAAACTTTGAAGCTTCCCGAAGAAGACCTCGTTGAGTTTTCTTGCGACTTTTTGCGATTCTTCGAGTTATTGTTATTTGTTTGTCGCGCGCGCCATGCTTCGGGATGTGCATTTATGACATAGGGCCGGGCTATCATAAGACTATTGATTTTCGTGCCGATCCGACAATTTTTCGATACTCGCACCTGCCATATTAGAGCCGCCATTTTGTTTTTGGAAATTCTGAGTTCGGATTCTTAATCAGCGACCGGAAAATCATAAGACTACTGATTTTCATGCCGATCCGACAATTTTTCGATACTCGCACCCGCCGTATTAGAGCCGCCATTTTGTTTTTGGAAATTCTGAGTTCGGATTCTTAATCAGCGACCGGGAAAACATAAGACTACTGATTTTCATGCCAGTCCGACAATTTTTCAATACTCGCATCCGCCATATTGAAGCCGCCATTTTGTTTTTCGAAATTTTGAGTTCAGATCCTTAATCAGCGACCCAAATAATACTAATACACCAATTTTTAGCTAAATTGAAAAACTCCTTGAGTTTTGGCCAGGTTTTCGGCCAAATGAACCACTGTGCGACGGGCGAATATATCCGCCCTGGGAAAAAAATTGGTTATAGTTTGTCGGTGCATATATAAACGGTTAGAGTTGAAAAATTAAAATATAATCGTTGAAATATTATTTTACAAAGAGTAAATTTCAACTTGTATACATTAACAGACTGTCTTTCCGATGAAAAAGTGTTTTTTCATCGCTAAATAATTGATTGTTTCTCGATATTCAAAAATGCCTCCGTCCGCAAAGGGTTAAGTTACCTTACTTTATATTTTAGTGAAAAGATCGTCATTTTGATGTCTATTGGGTATAGATCTAAGCTACTTGATTTTATTAGTAGCGTTCTCTAACCCCTTGTCGTACTGTTTCGTTTGTAACTGTCTCCACCATCATTTGAAATTAAATTAGTAAAATAACAGTTAGCTGATGATTTTCAATATATTACATAATTTAACGTAATATTAATATTTTAGAAATAATTTTATCCTGTCGTATCTCCCTGATATTTTCAGTTTGATAGATTCTGCAGAAATTGAAATTTCCTATCCCATTTATCGCATCACGTATGTCACTCGTTATCGTACGGTAAGATGTTAATTGACAGGAAGTATATTAAAGCCATAAATGGAGTCTTAGAAACCGTGAAAAGCAAAATTAACACTAGAACTACCAAGCATGTCAAAATAGCTTGTTCCTAATTTCTTCCAAATGTTCTCCAAGTTTATAGGACAGTCATAGAGGCTGATACTCTACGTTGATCTTATAAAATATAGATTACTAAATCAATCATCATTTCCACCACTTGATCTCTCTTTTTCCAAAGTACCTATTTAATATATTGAAATATAATAGATTTAATGTCGGTACTTCTAGTGTTAAAAATTCATTAGCCCCGAGCATCCATCGTTGCAGTCGTTTAGGCAACCATTTACTCTATTTCCTGTAATAACTTCCCGATAGTCAGGACGTCGCGAGTTCCAACGAAAGAGTGGACTGTTTATACGCTTCCAATAACCGCAGGATTGTTGCCAACTGTCGCACCCGTCGATTTCCACGGTTCTCCACTCGCGGACTTACTTTCGGGGCTTGCCAATCTCGCCTGGAACGCACCGATGTAATCCCAATTCCGAAATTCTTTGGCACATTCCATAGAGTAGCTTTATAGCAAGCGTTCTTGATAATGAACAAGGCAGCATGCTCATAAACCACGTGGAGGATTGTAGATTGGAATTTTTTCAATTTGCTCTTTATTTGTATGATTGCAAGGAAAATGAGAAACTAGATTTGAAGATATTTGTTGTGTTCCGCTTTTCCGATTAGTTTTTGTTACTTGGAACATATTCGCGACACGATTACGCCAACAAGTCTTTCATCTTTAATAATTCCGTTTGTTTAATAAAATTAAAAGTACAAATAAAATTAATATGTTTGACTACCATGAAATAAGCTGAACTTCTTAACCCTCCGACTGCTCAATTTGTGGACCGAAATCGCTTCAAAAATTGTTTTTTTTTGCATATTTTAAATCTATATATATTGGAGAATTGAAAAATGCATTTTTTTTCTAGAAAAGATTTTTTATATCGATTTTTATCATGAGAAACTAAGTTGCCAGAAAAACCAATTTCAGAAGTTATCACCAAAAAAAATTTTGATAATAAATTTCATTTGAATTTTACTTTCTATTTATTGCATAATATAAAAAAGTAAAATGTATAAAATTTAAGAAAATATACAATTTATTTCAGTGGCTAAACAGAAAAAAACGGGATGCGCTCCTCAATAAAGGAAGAAAAACACATGCTCGTGGAAATCGCAGGATGAGCAGATTTTGCTACATTTGAGTTGCCCGCGGAAATCGCAGGATAAGCAGCCAGAGGGTTAATTGCAAAAACAACTGCCAATTGTTGCATCAAGCATACATTTTATGCGATCTACCCTGCTCTTTTCTTCCTATGTTTAACATTTATTGAAAAGTGTTCCCATACTTTTGCACCTTTCAACACTTCCACTTCTTTTTCCTTATTATCTTACTTGCAATACTACTAAACCTCCTGTAGTTCTTCAGTCCCTGACCATCATCTCAAATATATCCCCATTACCAAACACGAACCCCGTCATTTATCAAGAACCACTTTCAACTCTTTCAAACGTTAATCATAAAGCAAGAAATATCCAGCAAACCTAAAGTTCACGATAGTAGCTGAGGAGAAACGAAAACAGTAGACAGGTGGTGAGACTCGATAAGAGCACCCTGCGCGACGGAACTCGCGTTCCAAGGGTTCGCGGTCTCGTCGTAATTAGCCGCGAATCCCAGGTCGAGACATCGTCGTGGATCTGGCGATATCGGCAGAACGCCCGAAGAGGAGGCTGTGCTTGCCGGATGCGATCTCTCGGTAACCTTCAGACGACAGAGAGGATGGTAAGGTGGAAGGATCACAGAACGGGGCTTCGTAAGATGAGCTATGACGCTACACAGGAAAGTTAGCGGCTTAGTGTCAGCACTTGACAAATTGTGCTCCTCCTTCCTCCTTCGAGGCGACAGCAATCTCCATTCTCTGTATCCGCGGCAATGGCGTTCATCTTTCTCGTGGCTTTCTCTCTCTCTTTCTTTCTCCCTTGTCTCTTCGTTGTCACTCTATCTTTATCTCTCTTTCTCATCCACATCTTGAAGGGAGAGTACTCGAAGCGGATGAAACAACGGAGATGGTGTGTGTCATTACTCGACGCGACGACTTTTGACGGCGGTTAGCTAACGTAATTAATTAGAATAAAGGTAAACGCGTCAGGATGAATCGAGCGGCTTTGATTAATTGCTACGTCTCGGTGCAATGATCGATGGCTACACGTGAAATCTATGGGCTTTATTTTAGATACGATTAATACAGCTTTTACGTGCCGTCCTCTGTTGTTTCCGATGCGATCATTCTTTGGGTTGACCCTAATTCTAGAAAAAAGTGCATACGCAAGCATAGTGAGTCGATGTGAGAAAGTTTGATAAATGTGTTTATTAACATTAGGTTTACGAAAGCCGTCAAATTTACGGATTTCTGCCTTTTTAGAAACGCCTTTTAAATTTATAGAGACGTGGTACAGTAAATATTTCACATGTATCTTATAATATGCAAATTACTTAACTCATCATCTTTTTTGCCCCTTGGTTTCTCTATTTTCAAAGTCTTTATTTAATATATTGCGCTATAAGATGTTTCACGTCCGTAAATCTAGGGTTAATAGAAACCTAAGTAAGCAAAATAGTGTTTGTTAAAGAAGATTTAGGATAAATCGAGCAGTCTGAAGACCCTCGGTAGGGGATGTTATTCGATGCTGGGGTGTCTCATCTTTCCGTGTATTTCATGTTTCAACAGTTTTGCGAAATTATTCCTCAAAACAGTAGCTGAGAATACATCCATAATTCTGTGTCGTTAAGAAAATTTATGGAACTAACTTCTTCGAGAAACGATCGTCTTAAAATGGATTCATTTATAATTTTAAGTAGATTTACTTAATTTTATTTTGCAATGTTAACACTAGAGGTATCGGCTTTGAATCTATTATATTTCAATATATTAAATACGTACTTTGGAAAAACAGAAATTAAGAGGTGGAAAAGATGATTGATTTGATAATCTGTACTTTATAAAATCAACGTAGAATATTTGCTCTGCCCTATTAACTTGGAGAACTTTTAGAAAAAATTGGGCACGAGTCATTTTGACTTGCTTGGTAGTTCTAGTGTTAAAATTACTCAGAAATTGAACATTTTGTAGAATTATATTTTGTAATATTTCTTTGCTACAAAGTTCAAGCGACAGTAAACGTATGAACACCAGATTCCAGAAATATCTAACATTATTCCTTCATTAATTTTCCAGTTCCGTCTTTATTTCCTTTTAACAAATTTCTCCGGCTATCCTTAGCACATCCATCCTTAATCACGGCACGAAACTTTAGCACTTAGCACAAAGAACAGCATTCGTAAAATCTCTAAAAGAGAAAAAGTCAAATGAAATCGAGTCGTTAGACAGTAGCAAGAGTGATACTTACTTTCTACAGAAATAAAAAAGAAAAAAAAAAAAGAAACAGCGACGAAAAAGTGAAGGAGTAAAGTCACACAGGAAGTGATGTTAAAAGAAACGGCGTCGTCCTTTCTTGCTTGTTCTCCGGGGAAATTCGTGGCGCCTTTCATCACGATGATGATCTTTCCCCGCTCTCTTTATGATTTCGTCACACCAACGTGCGTTTATACGCGCATCTCGACGAATCTCGGTATTCGTCTGTCGCTCGTTTGGCGTATATGCCGAGACGAAATTCGCAGAACGCATGTAAGATTAATCGCGACGCGCGAAACAGTCTGCTACCCGTGGTTGCAAACATGTGTTACCCATTCCTGCCTCCACTTGGGTGGTTTCACGACTGCCGAAGCGCACGATTAACGTCCAAATAACGATAATGAGATAGATTTTCGGTTCCCTCGGAACTAACGACCTCCCGGAATTTTTGTTCCTTTCGTCGGAAGTTGACTTTGAGATGGACGGATTCTGTTCCGAGGAGAATTAACACCCCGAATCGAAATATTGAACCTATTTTCATGGTATTTACTCCTATTTGAGCCTAATATGATACTAAAACTCCTAATTTAAACTTGTAACTCCTTCTCAATAAAATGATACTCCTATTTAGCTATCACCAAAACCTTTATCACCTGAATTGGACCTGTTACTCCTCCTGGGTTAAATAATAATTTTTGTATTCAATATATATTTAATGTCGGATAAAGAACTTTAATTTTTTTTAATAATTAGTTAATAAGGAATGTATACATACATAAATGTAACTGGTGGATAAATACTTGAGAAACAGTCATTTTTTATTTATTCCAGCTCTTTTTTGTTAATAGGTAATGAAACATATATTTGACGGTCAAAATTCATATATATACAATTCATAATCTACAGGAATAGCCTTAAAATGGTTAGTTTCATAACAATTAAGTAATCAAAAATGTAGAAGTATTAAATTAGTGATGATTACCATTCGCAACAAAAACGTGATCACAATTAAATTCTTCTATAATAGAATAGTGTTGATGCATACAGTTACATATCACCTCCTAATAACATTAATAACTGAATAGGATGTAAATCCTCAACGGAGGTTGAAATTGACGTCCCATTTTGCGCCTTAAGATGGTATAAAAGGAAATTTGTGCCACTTTTAGGTGTTAAATAGGATCTTATTTTACATTGAATTTAGACTTATTTTTTTACTTTTAATTCCTAAATGTTGAGTAGCAAAAAGTTTAAATGAGGTTCAATATTTCGACTCGGGACTATTAACCCTTTCGGTACGAACGCTCTTTCCGCCGTGACACTCCCGCTGTACGAGATGCCGCGCCGAAAATGCGCATACAGCACGTGGTCAGACCTCTTTTGTATAAAGATTTTCCTAACGGTTAAATAAGAACTGTGCTTAACCCCTTGTTCTACAATAACATGTAATGTGACGTTATTACATATTCGCTCACAAGAGAAATAGTAGGCCAAGGGTTTGATAAAACACTGTTCCTTCTAATAAGTGGCGTTTACAGTTTTAATATTAACCTTTTTGGTACAAGCGCCGGATTTATCCGGCGCTCGGCCACACAGGTCATTAGATGGATGCCGGATATATCCGGCGCTCGGCCACACAGGTCATCAGATGGATGCCGGATATATCCGGCGCTCGTACCGAAAGGGTTAAAGCTGTCAAAATTATGGACTCTTTGTTCGTTTCAAGGATTTTTTGCACAGTTCTCAATAGTGATTCTTCTATTCTTTGTATCGATTTGATAAGTTGAATTGGTTAGGCGTTTTATTCATTTTCTTGCAGTTTGTTTATTGTATTTAGGTACAATAGTTGAATGCTTGTTGTGCAATAACGAATGAGTTGTGGCGCGATAAATGGAATAGGAAGTGTTGAAGTTTTCTAAAAACTATTGAATTAAAAATATCAGTAGGCCATGATAGGATTAAATTATTTCTATGCTATTAATATTGCATTATTTTGTTCATGATATATCTGAAATTGTAGATAGATTGTTATTTTAGTAGAAAATTCTGAGTTATTCCGCATTCAGTCTCAAAAGAAATCGCACGGCAAGGGCTTAAGTCATTAACTGTCAAATTATTATCTTTTTTGAATTTTCAAGAAATACTAAACACATTAGCGCAGGATAGTTTCTTATCAATTTTCCTTTCTAACATCATTCGAATAGACAAGAAAGTTTCCAAAAGTATACCAGATATAAAATTCCTAAATAGCGAATTAGAATTATCAAAAAACATGGCAACAAGTAGAATCTAAATAATCTGATTTTAATCAATAAGATAAATTACGTAAAATTTATGACTATTTCAAGTATTACAGAGAAAACGAAACATTATGTAATTTGCCATAAAAAAATATCTCAGAACATGGAAAAACCTGATATTTATAGCCATGCTTTGTATAATTTCATTCGCAGCGCAAGCTTCTTCGACGTTAATTCCCTCGTTCCAGCGTTGCTCATTGGCAATACGAAGAACAAGGGGTTGCGAGGATTTATCTACGCTTTCCGTACGATCTAAAATACCGCTAATGTATGCACACGCTGTTGCGAAGTATATTTCACATACCAACGTACGTGCAACCACCGTAAAAGGTGTCGGATGAGATATTACCGCGACTGATAATATCTCATGCTCATCGTACAATTAATACTAATGTTGCGGTTCAGAGTACTGCACTAATATCAGCACGATCTAAAATTAGTGTACTTTCACAAGGAAACATAAAAGCAAGAAAAATCGGCCACCATAAAATAATTCACTTATCCTTCCAATCTTAAAAGTAACCAAAGAAAAATTATACCTTATCTTTCTTCCCAATAGTTCAAATATTCAATTCCAATTTCCTCTAAATTTTGTAACACCACCGACTGACACAATTTTACCATAAAAATCCTAGAACGTTGTGATTTCCCACTACAGAGTGTACCGTGAGAAACGGTGGCAAAGTGATCTTCTAAATTTTTCAAAAATGGTTCCTCGAAGGAGATACAAGGACCTTCAGTGGTATGCAGCGAGAGGTTACATTATTCGTATGTCGTAGAGGAAACTCCGGGGTTTTCGAACGCGCGTCCATCGGTGTTTCAATAAACTCATGGGAATTGACAACGCCGAGGAGATAGGATGTGCGTCGCCAAAACCGGTGGCGGTGGTGGCGGTGGCACTGAAATATTAAACGGCCGAGTGCAGGCTACGGTATGTATTGCCGTGAATTTCGTGCATGTCCTGAATGTGTAGAACCATAGGTGAGAATGTGACGGTGTGTATCTACTATTTTATTGGACCACCATGTACCAGCATTAACCGACTCCGGTGTCGTTGAATGTGTACTTAGGTGAACACTCGAAACACGTAGGTATGATAAATATTATAATTGATGTAGCTACGTGGCATATTTATTTGATTATTCTTTTTCACGTGTGGGACATTTTTTCTATGTTATAGTTACTTTATAGATTTGGCCGCTTGGAATTCAGATAAAGGTGTGAGTTTTCGGCGAATTGGATATAAATGTTAAAGGCGGAAATTAGAAACTGGAAATTATTTTGACCGTATATTTTTTTTAATGTTTGATTTTTTAATTGACAAGGGTAAAATAGTATTGAAGAATGTATAGATCGTTGGAGATATTTTAATGTTCTCTGTATTCGGTTCAATCGTATTCACTTTGGTCGTGCCTCTTTTGTTCTTTGGATTTTCAATTTGTAGAAATTCTTTGGAACGGAGGAATTCAGTATCAGTATTGATTTCTAGGTCTTCAATTTGTAGAAATTCTTTGAGACGAAGGAATTTAACGTTGGATGTTAACTGGAAATTTTATAAATCGCTGGACATCTGCAAACATTTCATTGAATTTATATTAAAAGTGGAATACTCTCTTCATTTTCTGATAGTTTCCCTTCCAATTTTTCATCCAATCGCTATATCATAGAACTTTACCTACACCATGACTACAATTCACGTAACGTAACAGAATTAAAAAAGAATATTTAAAAAATCATTCCACCCTCACGACACCCCTACACTTCCAATGATAAGAGCAATCAACAATCACAAAATCCCCAAAAACTTTCCACCCCCCTCAAACACCTCACATTCACCTCCCCTCCCTCTAATTAATCCGCGCGAACTCCAAATAGCAATAACAGTCGCTCAATAAATCCCATCCACCTCATCAATCGCAATAATCACTCTATCAATCCTCCGCCATCGGTGCTAACGCATCGTCGAAACTGTCGGCTCGGCTGTCCATAAAACGATCGCATAATTCATTGCACCTGCATCGTCTATCGACAAGGACTTTTTACAGGCTGGTGCTAATTGTAAAATGTTTCCGGCGCGACCCTCCTGCATCGAATCGGATTACAGGGTACCGTTATATTAGCCATGCGTTCTGTCGCCTCTGTCCCTCTGCGTGTCGGACAGAGCCCAGTAAATATTACAATTAGTCCGATCGGTAACGATGTAACTCGTTTACGTGGTGGTTCCCCTACTCCTACGTAATGAGCGGTACGATCCCGTTGCCGAGCTGAAAGAGTACTCCCCCGACGATCGTGGGACGTTGCATTACATGTGCACGGCATTACGAAGCAATCGTCCATCCGGTGGTCGAATCGAGTGACTCCCGACTCCCAATGTGTATTCCATACGCAGCGTCGGACCAATTTCCCTCGAAAATACGTGTCGCCGGACGGAGGGATAAGCTCGCTCGGAATCCTACGGCAGAGCGGCACGGAACGTGCCGAGGATTAATTAATAAATGGGGATTAGATTTACAAGGGTAATTTTGAAATAATTCGCGAATTAACGTACTGGCGTATGGCGTGTTGCTTGAACAGTTTGGATGGTGTTGAGGGTGGGTGTTAGAATTGGGGGTGCATCGTGGTGTTGTATTCCGTGTATTGGTTTACAACACTTTATTTATTGAAGAACTATTGTTTTTTCGGAGTTTTAACAAACTGAACGCTTTCAGCGCTATGAACACATATACATAGGAGAGAGTCCTCCAATACCGTCACCTTAAGGTTTATCATGTATCCCACCTCTTTCATATGTGAAGATGCATGGTGGAACATTTTTTGTCCCACCTCGAAAATTTATATTATTATATAACTTTATGAATAAATGTAAACCAACTTTGTTCAATTAAAATTTTTAAAAAATGCCTGTGCAACTTTGATCATTTTATTTTTTGCATTTTCGTGCCTCAAAGAGTTAATAGGTTTTCGGTTGGTAAAGTGTTAAGACTAAAGGTGTTCAAGACATATTTTGAAGGAAAAGCGATATGGCATCGGAGATAAGTGACAGTTCTCGTTTGGATCCTAAATCACGTTATTAGTAATATTTAGTTATTGTATCGCAAAGAATTTAGTTGGTATCCAACATGGAATGTGGTTTGGATGGAGGGTAGATTTTGTCTGTTATGGAAAATACTATTTTTAGTGTTTGTGAATGCGTTAGTCTTTAATTTATGGAGTTTCTAAGTTATTTATTTTTGATATGTTAAATATCATTCATTTTATTTCTTTTCACGGCCATTTATTTGCCGTTGAATTGAAAGGTTGAAAGGAATTTCATAGAATTTATATTATTCAGTCAGCAGAACGCAGGACCAAGCGGAATAACTTTGGTTACTTCGCTCTCTATCAGAAATAGCATGTTTCCCTCTGTCAGAGGGGCTATAGTTGTCAAACGAATAGAAACTCGTACTCCTACGCGACAAGCTCGGATTTCAATTTCGCCTCTACCTGTAGAATTTCTCATGTAATATTCATATTTTAGTCCCAATAATCGGTAATACGAAAATGTAGGTCTCAATTTAAATAACCGTGTCAGCTAACCATCCAAGCCACGTACGATAGAAATCGTAAGAATACTCTTCGGAGAAATATCAAACATCGGTGTTTACTTTAGCAAACTCGACACATTCGTTCCAAGTCGATCGAACGAGACAATGGCTTTTATCGTTCTGATTTTCAACAATATATAAATTCCAGGGAATGAGAATCCTTCTCTCTCCTTCTCTTACTATGTATCTTGCACCGTCTCTTTTTACCTTTTCATGTATTTCTCTTATTTTCTATAATACCTTCCTCCCTTGCTACAAGTCTCGTTCTGTCTTTTATTCTGTATTTTTCATTCATTCTTTCTCTCTTTATCTTCCTTCCTCTTTCTTTGACTTTCTTCCTATATCTCTCTCTTTTTATCTTTTTCTGTATTTTCTCCTTTTCTCTCAGTATCCTTCATCCTTTCTCTTTTCTTCTTCCTTTCTTTCATATTTACTTCCTCTTCCTCTTTCTTTATTCCACCCTTCTTCTACCTTTCTCTCTTGCTTCTATAGTTTCTCTTTCCTTTTTTCTATCATTCTGTATCCTTACTTCTCTTTCTTTCTATCATTCTATCCTTTTCCCTCTGTTTTAGTGTCGTTTACGTGCACACAACGTAGGAGGTAGGAATTGAACGTGTTCTTTGCGGCAACACTAGCGCGTGTTGCTTGGAGCGAGTGCACTCGCTCGTTTACTGTTCTCTTTCCCTCTCTTTCTCTCCTTCTCTTTTGTTTTGTTTGGGATCACCCCATTATACCACGTCGAGCATCGTGAAAGGGAGAACCGAGTATTGCTAACATGTCCATGCGAAGGTGCACCGGTACATCGATGAGAAACAAGAGAAACGCGGATATTCTTCTGACATTACACGTTGAGGGCGAGCAATCGTTAAATCTGTGTTTACCGAGGTACGTACACACGGTATTCTTGTACCGTGTCGTATAATGCCACGTGTATCCTATGGAAGCGATATAAATTAAGGTGCATTCATGACTATCGCCTTTAAACTTATCGATCTTTCCACCGCAACACTGAAATTTCTTGCGTGCGGTATTACTTACGTTAGAACAAATCCGGATAGCCGGGTGTTCCATGGTGATTTACGACGAACTATGATATTTCGCGTTCTAATGCAGACCGTGGAATTGTTAAAATGATTTTGTACTTTATTCGTTACGTTTATCATTTTATTTACATTTTAGAAAAAAAATTATCATCCTTGTTGACACTCTTTAGCGTAAAATAAGAAAACTGCAAATCTACTGATTCATTTGATAAAATGTCTCAAGTTGTAAATGTGAAAACGCTGAAATTCATACTTTTTCTTACTTCTATAATTCATATCATACCGAAATTTCTATTATTCAGCAAGTTTCAAAATCACCAAGTACATTTTTCCCGATTAAGCCTTCAATACAAACAGCTTCAAAAACCTCAGAAATATCAACATTGAAAAATCATAACAAGGCTTATCGCGGGTAAAGAGTATATCCAAGTTCAAATAAATTTTTCCTGTCTGATATGCCATTCGGCAGAATCAAGAATTCCCTTGGTGTGATTACAGGGTAAGGGACGAGTGTAGCACCTATCTCCACCATATCGTTCTTAAAATGAAAACAAAACACTTCTTTGATCGTTCCCATGAGGATGTAGCAAAAGTGAATAAGCTCTTTCGGCCAGTCATGCATTAAAATAAAAAATGACGCCAGAACGAGGAATGTCTCTATCCGTTTCTTATTTTTTTCTTAATTCTTATTTCTGCCGAGGTACGTATCAGGCTCAATGGTTCGAAATCAATTTAACACTAGATTTACGGACATTGACATACCTATTTTTCTGAAGTGAGGCAATTTGAATCATACAAGAAAATTGAAATTTTTTGCAAAGAAAACAGTTCCAAATCAATTGAAATGAAAGATTTATTACTAAAAAATTAATCAACCAATATATTAGAAATGTAGTAATCAAATTTTGAATGAGTCAAATTGACTCCGTACATCTAGTGTTAACCCCTTGCACTGGGATGTCCCGTCTGAATGGAGCAACGTAAGTCTAACATATTAATCGGTTACCCCCTCTAAGGGGGTATATAATTCCAGTTTATTGGTAATTACACCAGTTGAAAGACATTTTATACGAAAAATACTACCGACGGATACTAACAAGCACCCTGCAAGAAGATGTAAAGTTTGTGCTGATAAAGGGAAGGCACTAATGGGAATTGCATTAAGGAAAGGAACTTCGTACTATTGTCCACAGTGCATGCAGCGTTATGCTTTGATATTTGTTTTGAAAAATACGATACTGATCAAATATATAAATTCTATAAAAAATGTCTCATATTCTTTTATTGTACATTTTTATATCATTTATCCGCAGAAAAAACTCGATTACATCAATGTTTGACTTTTTTCCGGCTCAAAATTGACCGCGACTTTAATTGTCTTTCATAACATAACTTTTACATAAAAGTTAATATTTATCGTGTTTAATAATACAAAAAGAAATGAACTTCACGACAAAAAATTCCCCGAGGTGTTAGCTTCAGTAGTTTTTTAGATATCAGGATTTGTATAAGAAGAAAATTAGACAAATAAGCGTGGCCAGTTGCGAACTGCGCTTCCCCTAGACTGAAAGGCGTTAGACAAATGTCTTCGAGCAAGTCGCGAACCGCAAAGTGTTAAAACTGTCGCCCCTGCGATGAACCTACCCACGACTCGGCCGGAGTGGGCTAAAACTCCGTGCCCGAGTCGAAATATTAGTATATTTTTAAGTCTCCAAAGTCCTCATTTCTTTGATGTAGAAATTTGCCGCCTACAATTGAATGCGAATATAGTTCTCAGAAAGTCTCAATGAGGATTTTGAGGATGAAAACAGAGTTTTTTGATTATTTAAACTGAGATATTAAACTCAAAATCCTCAAAAATATTATAATTAAAATCTAAACCTAATTCTCAAAATGCTCAATGAGTTTTTTGAAGACTAAACCGACAATTAAACAATTACTTTAATTCAAATGGAAACCTCAAAATTCTCAATGAGTGTTTTGAGGACTAAACTGACATTAATAAAGCCAGTTCCAGTCCTCAAAGTGCGGAATCGGCGCGTAACTACAACTTTGAGGACTAAACCTGTTTTTAAATTATATGTATTTACCGATCCAGGAATTTTTAGATAAGTCTCAAAATCTTCATTGAGGATTTCGAAGACGAAGAATGACCGAAAATTTCGTCTCGGGTGGGCAACCCAGCCCCCGCGGTACCATTACGTTACAGTATGGCAAGGGGTTAAAACAAATCAATAAAATCCGTTAAAGTCTAAAGAAAATACAAAAGATCAAGAAGAAAAGCTCAACAAACACTTTGTTTGCCACCATCCTCATCACTAACTAACCAACATTATATCTGAATTCTACCGCAAAGCAAACAGATCTCGCTGCACACAATCGTTTCCTCCTCCGAAATCTCGACGACCTACGGCTTTCCATCCCCAACGGGAACGCGCGTAGATGGTCGATTCGTGGCAAAAAGGAATTCCCTCGTTGCGTACACCTTGGAAGAATTTTATGCACGGGGCACGCGAAACTGCGTTCGAATGGCATTGTTCGTCGCCGGACAAAGTCGAGCAGGTTAGTCGGCGGGAGTTAACGAGACGTTTAATTGTGCGCCATTCACAAAAGGGAGGGTACAGGCTGACAGGCAGGCAGTCGCCCCTTTCGCGAGTTTCTCGAATGGAAGAGTGACGACTGGCACGGCCACGACGGCCACGCGAATTGCACCGGTCGTTAAAACTATAATAAACGACGTTCCTGAGGTCTGCGAGGTGATGCGTGCCGCATTATTATTATGCGCCGAACGTGTACATCTTTCGCGCAATAAATATCATTATTAACGCGCGCACAAAGTTCCGAGTCGCTGTTCCGTGAAACTTTCACAGGGAAAAACGGCGAGTTGACTGGTGAGAAATAAAATGCTTTTTATTTCAATTAAAATCAGTGGGATTCGTGGAAGCGATGGAGACTTTAAGTTCCACTTTTCGATTGCACTTGCACGTTGTAATGGTCGGTGTTTGTTTATTGCTTTGATTTAATTTTAAAGGAATATTTCGAGGTTGAGAGAAATGCTGTAATTAATACTAGATTTACCAGCGTGAAATCTATTATATTTAAATATGTTAAATATGTACCTTAAAGCAAGGAAAATTAAAACGTGGAAATGATGATAGATTCGGTGATTTATGTTTTATATGATGGACGAAGAATATTTATTCTACGGCTTTCTCATAAACCCGTAGAATTTTTGGAAAAAATTGTGTACCAGTCATTTTCACTGGTTGGGTAAATCTAGTGTTAAGGGAGAGAAGAGTGGGAGAAATGTTACTTGATGAGAGAGGATTGACGTTAATTGCTGGGGGATAAAAGTTTTATGGGAACTGAATGGACAAGGTGAATTAAGGCGGATTACGATGATTCACGGATACGAATTGTTGATAATGTTGAGGTAATGTGTTCAATGGGACACTGGAATAATTAGCATGTGCGAGCGGAGGTATTTTTTAATATTGAGAGATAATTACTTATTTTGCGATTCAAACCCAGTTTTTATTTGAAATTCAGTTTGTTAATAAATCGAAATTATAAAGTACTACTTGTATAATTATACCCCAATTTTTAAACTCGAACTGCGTATCCACACGGCAATAAACAATAATTAAATTTTTTCTCAGACCACATATATGCGTTCGTAGCTATCAAAGAGTTAATTATCACTTATATTATGTGAAATTTCTGCGTCAGATGCAGCTAACAATACGATTCCGACACATTTTTCAAAACCGAGTCAGTGAAAATTACAAAGAGGTAGATAACTTTAATAATTTTCTAAATACCCTCAAACTCAAGGAGATATCCTCTAAAAAATAAAAAATCTTACTGTTAGGAAAAAGCAGAGAAATACTTTATCCGAAAAAAATCTTCCTATTTCAATATCTTTAACACTAGATTTACCGGCGTGAAATCTATTATATTTAAATATATTAAATATGTACCTTAAAGCAAGGAAAATTAAGACGTGGAAATGATGATAGATTCGGTGATTTATGTTTTATACGATGGACGAAGAATATTTATTCTACGGCTCTCCCATAAACCCGTAGAATTTTTGGAAAAGTTGTGTTCCAGTCATTTTGACAGTCTGGGTAAATCTAGTGTTAATTATTTCGTAAACTTAATTTTTCAACGGTCGATTCATCCAACACTTTTTATTTCTTAGCCGTTCATGGGGAAGAATTCCCTCGTTCCGGCTAATTAAAATCCATCCTAATGCATGGCACAAGAACTCTTAACATTCTACCGTGTACTGGTGCATATTGACGAAGATGAGAGTCTGATGGAAGGTTGAAAAGGGTGAACTACCCCTAAGGGTTGAACCACATTCAGACTGACGTGGTAATGCGGATGAATCCATTTAGCGACCGCAACATCTCATGGCAAAGGAGAGAGGCAGGGGAGATACACGGAGAGGAGAGCCATAGAGATCCGAGGAGAAAAGAGGGAGGGAGAACCAAGTGCAATGTTCCCCGTTTCTCCGAGGAAATCCTCTTCGTGCATGTGATGTACGTCCTACGTCACTAATGGCTAACTCTAACGATAACTCCGTTGAAGGTAGAAAAGGAGCGAACACATTGAATGATAAAATATTGCCCGTTCGAACGTCGTGGGTTTTAAGAGACGCGTGGGATGTTTAAATTGTGGATTTAAGTTTCAAGTAATTTTATATCGCGGATAATACGTACCCGACTTGGTAATGAACTAGTAAGGCTTCGTTTTTAGAGTTATTAGTTGCGCCAAAGTTGAGAAATAATACTTTATTAATTATTAAACTTTATTCTATTAATTTCTTGATACCTTTTAACCTTGGCGAGTTTTTTTTTATTAAGTATCAGATTTCTATGAATTTTTGGGAGTTTGGAAACTCCAAAAATACACAGAATCCATACAATTTTGTTACATATTATTGGCTTCCCCTTATATTATATCAATTTGGAAATGCCCGATATGGTGTTATGGATACTACAGCAAGTTGTAGAGTTGCCTGTGTTTCCGTCGTAAAACAAGTTTAACCCATTCACTGCCGGAAAAACTAAGCAAATATTACTTTGCGTGTTAAAATTTGAGAAAACGGCAGAAAGGCTGTGAAATATTAATATAATGAATCAAAAATATAATATCGTCATTTATAAAGATACGAAGAGCATTTTTGTTCCAAAATTACTATACACACTCGGTGATTATTGCTAATTTATTAATTCCAACTTATAGCGCAAGCACGAGATAACTCGTAGTTGGCAGTGAATGGGTTAAACGAGCTTTGTTATAATTGTTCTTCAAATAACTTCGTATATACAATCTGTTAATTTTTAATTACACTTTGAAATCATTCAAGTCGCAAAATGAAAAGATGCATGATCATTGTTACATGTAAATTGTAATTTTTCTTATAATATTTAGTCCTGGAGACAAATTCCGACTTCACATCGTTAACACCTTGCCGTACGGTTTCTTTTGTGACTGGCTCCACAATCATTTAGAAATAAATTAATAAAATACAGATTGATTAGTGATTCCTAATATACCGCATAATTTAACATAATAATGATGTTGTAAAAATAATTTTATCGTGTCACGTCTCAGTGATATTTTCAATTATAAAGGTTTCGCAAAACTTGAAAATTTCCTATTTAATTTACCTCATCGTGAGTGTTACTTGTTATTATACGTCAAGGGGTTAAATATATTTATGAATGTGAGAATCTCACATATTCTTACAATTACTTAACAACTGACACTAGAACTAGCGGCGTTAAATGTATGATATTTCAATACATTAAATAAATACTTTAGAAGCCAAAGAATTTAAAGGAAGAAAAAATGATTAATACAGTAATTCATATTTTATAAAATGGTTGTACAATATTAACTTTATTCCTCTCCTATAAACTTCAAAAGATTTCATAAAAAATGAGGAATAATCCATTTTTACGACCTTTGCAGTACTAGTGTTAATACATCCAAGAACATTCTCATAGGTGCAATAAATCATGATTTGCCTCCGAATAAAGGAGTTCAATAAACTCTATATTTTAAGGTGCCAGACCAGACAGATTAATGCACGTCGGTGTAAAAAAAAAATGATTGCAAGGACTGGCATTTTCGTTTCACGAAACGATGTAAAAGCGAGACTCAGACGTGAGTTTAAAGTGAGACGGATTAATGTGCCATTTGGGAGGGAAGAATTATGGATGGTGAAAATTTTTATTTCGCGACACAATGCGAGCATGGTGGATGCGTACTTTTTTTTCACGGCCCGGAACGGTTAAAAGTGCGAACCCCACTTTCGGCAATATAGACAGTTTTGATGTCGTTCTAACTGGATCTTAATGCACGGCCCGAAGGCGATCAAACTGAATTCTGAAACGGACGATGGACCCTGACAAAACGCTGCTAGCAAAATGGACACAACACGGCGCCATTAAACGTCGAGTGTAAAGGTAAAATATCGATACGGTATAACGGCGAAGAAATAAAGCTTTAAAGCGTTCCACCTATATCTCGTTTTATATTGTAACCTTCATAGAATTCGCGGCATAAAAGATATTCCGCGGAAAATAGGACAATGAAAAATGATGCTTAAAGGTATAAAAGTAAGGTATCTTTCGTATAAACATGCTATTTCTCTTCAACGTTGTAAATTTGAGATATGCGTCTTTAAAGTCTTTCGTGGAAATCCATACCTCAAATATAAAAATGCTTTATTGCGCCTGTACGGAAGAACTTGCGAGGAATAGCTATAAAGTCATTTTTCTAAGCGAAAGCAAAACAAGAAATGCTATATAACGTGCGTTTGTTATTACATGAGGCAAACGAAATATAAGGAGTCTATTTCGCAATGCGGCACTGAAACAACGAAACAAATCTCAAAATGGAAGTGCACAGAGGTGTAATATTTTCTGTAAAGTGGCCAATTGACTCTGAAAAATTTGAAACTGCAGAGAAATACACTGTGAAAGCGCTATTATGTACACTAAATTTTTCTTATTGAAAACTTCATTTAAGCTTTATATTTATTTTAATCTTTTATTATTTATTATAATTCCTTTGACTTTGAGAAAACATACGATATCTTTAACTTTGCTTATCGTCAAGATACAAGTCTCGACAATCATAAACTCTCTGTAAAATACAATGCTTCTATCTAAATGTTATCTCCCGCATCAAATTCTATTATTAAGACAATGAATTCCATGGGAGTCATTGGTTG
The DNA here is from genome assembly GCA_910591515.1 of Cerceris rybyensis. Lineage (NCBI taxonomy): Eukaryota > Metazoa > Arthropoda > Insecta > Hymenoptera > Crabronidae > Cerceris > Cerceris rybyensis. Next base: position 36,839,397 of record OU342789.1, read on the forward strand.
CCGGTGTTATTGAATTTACTAAAATTGCTTTTTAAGTGTAATAATCACGAGTTTTCTAATATATAGGTACAATATTTAATGATTGACATTAATAAAGTAAAATGCTGTTGAGCACACAACTATTTTTACCTTTAACGCTTTTGTTTTATACAATCACGATTTTAATTGAAAAAGTTTCACTCCAGTAGAAATGATTAAATTAGCGAAATGCGTGTGACATTCAACGTGTTAACACATACCGCTCTGTTATCGTATAATTCACTTATAAACACTCTCAAAAAAACAATTTTACCACGATTAACCCTCCTACATTGTTTGCAATTTATTACACTATATTTCACAGAATCTAAATCAAGCTTCTACAGAATCTAAAAACGTAGTGTAAGTGAAATATCCCCCACTTTTCCTTTACAGTTTTGAACATTATTTGTAATCTATTATGCTAGGCGACACTGAAATTAAATCCAGTTACAACATATTTAAGAAGAAATCAACCATTATATAGAATCTGGAAGCAGAGATTTTTTGAAATTTCATTCGAGAACCATACGGGGATTAACCCCTTGCCGTATGATTTCTTTTGTCACTACCCCCGTAATAGTTCAGAATCGAATTTGTAGAATAAAAATTTAATGAAATATTGATGTTATAGAAATCATCGTGTTACGAACCATTGATATTTTTAATTAGATAGGTTTTGCAAAACTTGAAAATTTCCTATGCAATATACCGTATTAAAAGTGTCACTCGTCGTAGAGCAAGTAGTTAAAATCGTCACAGTAAAACACATAGCCTCAAAACCAACTTTGTAAAACATGCAACTATGTTTCCACTTGGCGAAGAATGTCAGAATCAATTCTACATGCGGTTGATAAAAAGAGCGGATAAAACGAACGTAAAAGTCATTAAAAGGGAGGAAATAAATAACGTGAAACGAAAGGTAACGGGATGAAAGAAACAAAGTACAATACACGATGTATCGGAAAAGGTACGGTGTCGGTTGCTGGAAGGCGATCGTTGCGGAAGAAAGGAAGAAAGGGAGGAAAAGAAGGACGAAGAAAAAGGAAGAGAAGAGTCGCTGATGGGGTTGCTATCATGGAGAAGTGTTGCGTGGCGTGTATGTATAGAAATAGCCGGCGGCGCGCCAGATGCTGCCTGCAGCCGATGGAAATGTAAAACTGTGACGAGTCCCGGAATAAAGTGGCTGAATAAAATACAACTAAATCCCCCGTCGCTTGCCTACACGACGCCCGTAGAACCCGATGGAACCGACGGGGGTTGGGACACCCTGGAATCCTTAGACTACAGAGCGTTACCGCCTCCAAGCGTTCTTATCCGTTGCAAAAGGGACCAGAGAATGAAGACTCCTTCAAATCGACTGAAATTATCACCTTGCTGATTTTATACAATTTCTTGACATTTGAAAGTGCTTTTATTCCTTGTGATTGATTCTTCGAGGTGTCCTGGTTGCTCATAAGTAGACTGCGGATGTTTATGCAAATTTCGAGTTTCCCAAATGCAGGTGAGACAGGAACACCTTTCTAGGGATTTATTGCACTCAATAAATATTACAACAAATACCATACTTTGGATATTTTAGATATATTTTTATATTATGTTCTTTTTGTATATTTTAGCCGTATTTAATTTGTCATAAATGCATAAAAATCCGCAGTCTGCTCATAAGTTATCTTGTGGTAGTGTATTGAGTAACAGAGGAAAGTGGGAGGAGCGGTGAATATTGTATCTCCAAGAAGTTGCAAATTGCATATAATATGATCTCTCTTGCGTTGAAAACAAGAAAAGGATTAAATCTTTGAGAAATATATGCTTCCATACTTCCAAATTACATAAGTGTCGCTGATTTTTATTTATTGAACAGTTGAACAAACTGTACGTGAATTAAGAGCTATGGGTAATGTGAAAACACAAGCTTCCAGGATCCTTATAACATATTATAATCTAAAAATTTAATTGAATTTGCCTCGTTTCATTCTATTATTTCCCGTTCTATCCTTACATATCAAATATCCATATATCAAGCGAAAACTCTTTCTCCTTTCAACAAAATGCAGATCAACGATACAACTTTGTACGAAACCCTCTCGCAGATTACAATCTCCAGGGTGAAGCTATGTATCACTCATATCCCAGAAATACCATCATAAAACTCCTGCATAAACGTTGCCGTATAGAACATAGTAACTATACCAGTCCACTTTAAGTGGTACACTTATTAAACTCTTCTACATACGTACCTCGCTTCACACGAAGAAACTCTAACAGCATGCGTACGAACCTGCAGCAGCGAAAGTGCTAATATCCCCACTTTACATCCCTCGCTTCGCAGTTCATCAAGACCACCCTTCCACTTCGCTACTTCGACGTTCTAAAGCGTCTCGCACGAAGCATCACGGTGTCCAGGATGAAGCGTTACTTTCACAAACATCAAAAGGTTAGTTTTAAAGCCGTGGATGGGACTGTAACGTCGCCTCGGAATGACAGGAACGTTCTCGTCCAAAAGGGGGGGTAGCTGGGGAATGTAACGTCGGTTCCATATCTCTTCTGCGGGTATACATACCGGAGGGTACCTTGGATGACCGGATGCATTATCTCCCTGTTCGGACAACGTGTAAGTGTAATTAACACGCCGGCGCTCATAACGAGGACGATGTACGCAGTCACACTAACGAGAGCAAATTAGCTCGTTTGTGCCAGTTTAGCTTCGCCTCCTTACTCCTCCGTGCCACCATCTACGTCCTATCCTCTCTGCCGCTGTTTGCGGTCAAGAATGCAAATTTGGTCGTTTCGGTCTCTCCTGTCTACACTCCGGCGAACACGAATTTCTGTCGAGTCTCGTTGACGAATTCAACGAACCGGGCGGTTTGTGGCGCACAGTTTCAAAATTCATGGTCAACGCGTTACCGTCCCTTTGATAGCCCTGTGCGTACAGTCGTTTGACGAATAAATGGGGTGTCGTGAAAAGATCGTTGTTTCGAAAGTATTCTCGCGATTTCTGACGGCAGGATTTTATTGGTGGATCATTGGGGTAGGTCAAGCTTGTGAGAGAATGTGATGGTGCACGGTTAAACATTGATTGGAAATAATGCAAAATGTTTGGACTATTGTGGATGGATTAACGAAAATTATTGAGATATACAAGGTCCGTCAGCAAAATTCGGTTAAAATTAAGAGTTCATTCAAACACTTGTTTAGTTAGAAATTAGTTGTATTGATGAAAAAAATGTGTAAATTAATTAGGGGATTTTTATTAAGTTTTATCATTCAGTATAGCCTCCTTGCGGTGCGATCACTTCTTGGATTCTTGATCAGAAGCGCGAACGTGCTCTTTTCACCTGATCCTTGTCCAAATTCGCGAATGCTGCCTCTATAGCGACCTCAAGGGATGCCACGATGGGGTGCCTGGATATATTAGACACCCTTTCAATAACGCTCCAAACATAATAACTTAGAAGCTTCAAGTCTGGTCTATTGGGAGGGCAGAAGTCTTTGGACCGAAATATTTCGACGTTATCGGAAAACCAGTTTTGCATTAAATGACTCGAATGAGCTTGTACGTCAACCTATTGTAAAATGTGGGATCTCTCGGATGCTACACTTTCCATATTTGGCTTCACTAACGAAATTATGATCCGGAGGTACAGTTTATTGTTAATGTTGAGCTCTTTCGTTGGTAGCCGCTGTGCTTACAGATTTTTCTTTGGAATAAATTCGCCTTGACCGATTAGCAGAGCCTTCAACGAACTTCTCTACAGCCGCATACCTTCGTACAATATCATAAACAGTAGAATTCGGGTATCTAAAGAATCGAATAATTTCAATAGCTGAACGCTCCGCGCGAAGCGCTTCTGTTATTGCTGCTTTGTGAATATATTCTGAACACTATCTAATCAAATCTGCCATTTAGATGTTACATACGCATTGTGTATACATATGCCTTGCTTGAAAAGAAAGAAACATCTACTGCTGACATTACATGTAGCGGATTAATATAGAATTTTGTCCGGATTTTGCTGACGAACCCTAAGGGGTGGATTATTCAATGTTGTTATTATTTTTATTAAGTGTCACGGTTGGATGTCCTATTGTGAAGTTTGCGGTGGAAAATTCAAGTTCGTGATGTTCGTTTGACCTTATTGTTGATCGTAAAGTATCTAGATCAAAATTTAATTACAATACAGCGTTTTAACGCTGACTGGAGGGTTTCCCAAAACTGCAGTTTCAAAAATTACTTGTCTATAATGAAAATGTTATAATTTTAATTATAATTATGGATTTGGGATGGTGGATGGCAGTGAATCAATGATTGGTGGCTGATAGTCGAGCCACGTTGTTGATGTATAAAATATTTGTAAAGATATTTCTAATCCTGGTCTGGAGGGTCGGTATATTACATGACATATAATGAAATGAAATCATGAAACCTAAGAAAATGCATAATTTCAGAAGATTTAGTAGCAAATATATTCTGGTATTCTTTCACACACGAATTATTCAATATCTTAACACTAGATTTACGGAGCCGTTTTGGCTCATACAAAATTCGATTACTATATATATAGAGGCATTGATTGGTTAATGTTTTAATAATAAATCTTTCATTGAAAGTGATTTGGAACTATTTTCTTTGCAAAAAAACTTGAATTTTCTTGTATGATTCAAATTAGCTCACTTTCGAAAAATAGATATGTCAACATCCGTAAATCTAGTGTTAATCTCGTTGAAATACGTGTTTACTCCTAAAATCATTCAATTGCCATCAAATCTCGATATTTCAGTAGAGTGTCAAATAAACTGTCTCTACTCAATATTTCATATATAGTAATATGAAGCAATTTTCATAAATAATCTACATATGGGAAAACCTCATTGGAAATATCAAGAAAATCAGACTTGAATGTCGTAATTGACAAAGACTTCACGTAGGACGTATCAGTTTAGGACGCCATACTCGGCAAACATTTTGAAAGTGTTTATAACGGATATACGTCGTTTTTGGGTAAGATGAAAATAAATCAAAACTTTCCGTGCTTGGTGTCTGGCAACGTTAGCCAATGTACGCAAAACTTTCGAACAAGAGAGCTTCTAAAGTAAGAGGAGACACTAGCTCCGGCTAAGCTGGATAGTGTTACTTATGCAGTATCGCAGGATGCAGGAAGTGCACGAAGGTATTGGCACTACGATGCACAAGTAGATGTTTCACTCGGGATCCTCGCAACCTTTTAAAAATTTCAGCTATTTCAAGAAAGACGATCGTTTCCCACGAACTCGAATTACAAGGTTTTTGCAGACCATTAAACAGAGTAAGCTTAAAATCTGTATTCCGCTTTTATGGTCGTATTGATATTTCAGAGTGCAATTATAAACCTTTTCGTGTATTAGTTATTCACGTGAAATTTTACGCTCACTTTTATTTATAAAATTATAGCTTTCAACAATGATAATGTACCATACTTATGAAGAAAACTGGGACAACAAAAATATGCGATTTTTGAATTACAATAACACAAAGGTTATGAAATATTTTAAGCAATGAAAAATTACTTAGCTTTACAATGTAATTAGTAAAAAATAGATATATTAGCCATCGTAGCACACTCGTCAATGGTCGGTAGTGTATAGGAGCATCTCATTATTAAAATACGATTATCTTTTATGGATAGAAAGTAAAAAGGAGGAAGACATTCATAAATTTTGCTAATCAACTTTTTAACTATAATTTCAATTTTCTGACACCACTTATAAATTGTCTCTACGGATTTACTATAACAAATTTACAATATACCAGTGAAACTTATCTCAACTGACAAAGAAAAATTAAAATCTGCACAAAAGAGCGTATTAACCCATTGACTGCGATTTGGTTTCTGACTGCCTCCGCTACAATTCAAAATTTAATTGCTAAAATAAAAATTGATCAGTGATTCTTAATATCTTATTTATAGTTATAGAAGTAATATTACCGCGTCACATCTCATTAAGTTTTTCAATTTAATAGATTTTGAAAAACTTTATAATTTCCTGTCTCATTTACCCCATCAGGAGTATCACTCGTTATTGTGGGCCCAGGGATTAATATGAATTAATAGTCAAATGCAACTCAACGAGATATTACAATCGTGCTTTTACACGAAATCTTCACGAATTTCCAGAAAGTCTTTCACCTTTGTTTTTTATTGTATGCAATTGTATCATTCGTTAAAAACTGAATACGTTTAAAGTACGAGAATTTTATTCACTTGTGGGAAAAATCACGGTAAAAAAACTAGTAAGATCGATCGTAAATAGAGTCCTTCTGATAACAGATGGTTCGACGATATCACAGCTCGCATACCGGGATACTCCTGAGATTTGCATGGAATTGAACCATTGCACCTTCTCAGAGATGATGGTAAGCATATTTTATCCGAGTCAAGCGATTTCTTTCGATGTCCCAATACTCTACCCACTATAAGACACATCGAGGTGAAAAATGCTGAGAAAAAGAAAAAGAAAAACTTTTCGGTTTTGCTTCCACGATGTGTATTCTCGTGTGACCGCGATTTTTTACTTGGACTTAATAAATATACCTTTTAAATATATTGAAATGATACAGTTTTGCGATGTAGAACTCCGAGATGAAAGTTTAACGCTGAACTTTCAATCAGCTTATGAATTGAAATTTTGCAATCAAGAATATCGAAATTTACACTAGATAGATGAGATTTCAATCAGCGTGAAAGTTGCTATTTTGCGAATAAAAATAGCGAAACTTACACTTGAAGAGTTTGCTTTCAATCACGTTTAAAGTTGAAATTCTACGATGAAGGAAATGAAATTTACATTTGAAAGATGAACTTTCGATCAGGATAAAGGTTATTTTGCTACTGAAAGTATCGAAATTTACATTTGAAAGATAAGGCTTCAATCAACTTAACAATTGAAAATTTACAAACCAGGAATATCGAAAATATGAAAGACTAATTAAATTACCATAAAAATTGTTATTTTTCGAGCTAAAGTACAACAAAATATAAAAATTTGCACATAAAAAAAGCTTCTAGTTATCATAAAATTTCCAATGTTCCCAAGCGTAATTAATGTGTATACAACAATTTACTCGGAATTAAAATTCATAACAAGAGTAACGTTTACCGTATATCATAATATATTAATTTACATTCCAAAGGTAAATACTGAATCGCGTGTCAGAGTATTCACCGTCTCCGTCGATTTTCAACGAATATTACGTTTCCGGTGATGTTCTCCATCCCTTATGAAATATACTTAGAAATATTAACGTTGCATGATCATCACGTTTTGAATGCTCTTGCATTACTTTGTCACGAATGTCCCAGGAGGCGAAAGGCAAGAACGTGTTACGTAATTGTGAAGAGAAACGTTCATGAGAGTTGAAATGTACGAATGTGAGCAGAATTGTATAACTAGCTTCAAAGTACCATCTAATGCATTCTATTTATGCTTTAAAAGTTCTAATTGAAATTTTTCAAAAATTGTTAATTCATACAAGTACTTATAGACTTTGTTTAAAGTTTTTACTTTTCTTACACTTTTTATACTTCCTTCTCACTCTTTTCGTTTTTAACCGAGAATCATTAGTTTAGTTGTTGCGCTCTTCTCCATGGAATAATTACTTTTGTACTCCGAGAAAAGTTCAATTGTATTCTCCCCGCCCTCAAACTTTCATACTTCCACATCGCGTCGCAGGACAATACACTTCGCATTTTCCTCTTAGCTTTTCTTTGACCCACTTTCTTCTTGCCCGCTTCTGTATACCGTATTATGCGTACTCTCGCGAAAAAGATTTTCACTGTTTCTTCGGCGAAGTACAAACAAGCTATTCCTGTGAAACTTAGCGACAATTCCATCGACAAAGACGTTTCCATTAAAATAAATATAAATTTACGGAGAATAGTTACATGGAATATTCATCGAAATGATATATTCACGCGATGAATACGAGTTTCGTTAAAGTTTCTCGTTTTTTTTTGTTTTTTTTTAAGAAGATTCTTCTCATGAAAACTTTGATCCGATATGATACCCTGAATTGGCTAAATGTGAAAAGTGTAAAATTTAAATAGTTGCAAATGCACATACACCAGCAATGTTCGCTTTTTGAAACTGATGAAATAGGTTTTTAAAATCCGTTTTCATTCCCTATGTGACATTTCGCGCTATATTTCACGCAATGTATGTCACTTTTAACATTCACAAATACAGACTTTAACCCGAGACAAACAGCGCCGCGAATCACAGCCGTGTTATTTTTTTTTTCGCTGAAAAATCAACCGATAACATTTTCCTCTACACGGTATCGGGATACACGGTTAACGCATTTAACAATAAAATATTCATTTGTATTAACCAGTACAAATATCAGGGAAAGGCGAACACGTTATTCTACATATCAATTTGTGTTTTCCATTCGTTCATGCGAGAACGTATGTCACGAGAGAAAGCTAAAAATATTCATAAAAAAATACTTGAAAAAATGGTACCATATCGTATGAACTCTGGTTTCTTCAATATGGAAAAAAATAATCCATAGAAATTCATATCACTTTGATGAAAAAAAAATGGCGATTTAATACGATCTTAATATAATAATAATACGAGAGGAAAAAATATTTGTTTAAAAATTGAAATAGAAAAATCCAAATTTTCTATTGGCTTTGTTTCTTATTTTTTAATATCTGAAATAACAAGGCAATCAAAATGACCTATTCCCAGTTATTTCCAAAAAATTGATAGGGAAGCCATGAAGTAAATATTCCACTTCTATCTTACAAAAGCAAAATGAGTTAATTAATTATCTTCTTTATCTCGCCACTTCTCTTTGTGTAAGGTTGTTATTGAGTATATTTAGATTTTAGTAGATATAACGTCGGTAGGTTTAGTGTTAATTAATAATCTTTACCACTAATTGACACTTTTTCACATATTTAATATATTTAAATATAATAGATATAACGTTGATAGTTCTAATGTTAATACTTTCTTTATATAGATTTAATTCCTTTAACTCCTCCTCCAGCTTTAAATGCAAATACTAAAAATACAATGTAACATTTATCTCGTCGAATCATTTATGTGAAATTAAAATTCGAAATGTTCAAAACCTCGTCTTCACGGGGAACGCTCTCAACGATGACGTTTACGGTGACAAGGATTTAGGGACGGTGCATTTTCCATGGAAATTCGCTCGAAAGGATACTGTATGCTTGAATAACGACACGAACCACGGAAGACGATACCTTCACAGGAACACCCAGAGGTCCTCGGTCAAGTTTGCACGCGGACAAACCGCAGTGTCGGGTTACAACGCTCCTGTACAGATAGATAACCCAGAGAAGAGGTGCTGAAGTGGAAGCAAAGAGAAGACGCTGAAAGGTAGAGACAGGAACAACAACGTCTCTTCCGACTCCATGCTGCGTAAACAGAGAGGAAGGAAGGATCTTTTGGTACTGACTTTGCTCGGTACCGATGAAGATATTAAGTTGTGCAATTTTCCTCAGAATGCTCTGAATATTTGCTGCAGAAACATCAACTTTACCTGGGATTTTTGCGAGAGTTGTGGATTGCTATTAATTTGAATTTGTTTAGCTTTAATTGCTGTGTTCATTTTTCTTAGGAATTACTGTTTTAAGTGGTTTACAAACTCGGAGGCTATGATATGCCGCTTAGGAAGAATTTTAACCCTTTGCACTCCGAGCCATCTCTGACTTTATTTATTAGCAGCTTGGTGGCACTTTACTATCTGAAATCTTGTGCCATTTTAATAAAGAAGTTTGGGCAAACATTGATTTCTTAAAATGTTGCGATGCAGTAAGTTAATCTCAGAAGTCACTAATAAATTCGAAGAACCCTTTAGAGGGGAAAATCGAGTGATATGGTAGACTTATGGCGTCTCCTCAGGTGGGACATCGGAGTGCAAAGGGTTAAAAAGTCCTGGAGCATTACGTGGACCTATTGGCTAAGGGTTCCAAACTTTCTTTCATTACTAATCTATCGTCTCAAAGAATAGGTTAAAGTAATTATATCAGTTAATGCATTTGCTTCGACAACCTATTTCTATTAAAAAATTCTATTTCTATTAAAAAATAGAAACGAATAAAAATAAAATGGAAATGCCGATGCTAATACAATTGCGTAATTAGGACTGACAACATGTGAGCAAGAAGAACTGAAAGTATGGAAGAGCACACATTGCATGAAGGTTTTAGGAAGTTTGTAAATACGAAATGCTATCTAGAAGTAAGTTATTAGGGACTCGGTCAATTTCACGCTACCTAAAGACTGGATAGTTAGTCAATTGTTGGAAAAAATTATAATTTTGAAATCTTTATCAATAAGATTGTTATCATTTCGGACTATTGTCAGATTGCTATTAGCAGAAGTTGTATTGTTAGCATTGGTTCTAATAATAAATTCAATTGTTTTTAGTCGAAATTTTTGATCAATCTGTTGTTAGATAATTGATATTAAGATAGAAATAATTCTGTATTACTGTTTTTTTAGTAGTTCCGCAGTAAACCATGAAATACTGCACAGGATCACTTACTTGACTAAATTGATCGATCGCGAACGTATATCAGGAATAGAAAATAGGACATGGTCGGGTTATCCTCTCTACTAGGTGAAGTTACAACCTTTATTTTCATTTTTCTTGGTTAACTCGTTGACTTTTCCGCTGGTAACTTCTGACTGCCGCTGTTTTTCAATATTGAATTCTATTTAACAAAAAATTACTGTGATCGTGAAGTTATTGCTAAGATATTATTAAAGATACATGGGTAGGATAACAATTTCAAATAACTAAATTTTATTACACGACTTTCTTTTACATTTTTTTAATAAAGAAGATTACTGAACCGAAGTTGTAGAAATTTGATTATTCTAGTAAATAACAGATCAACGAAAATACATTATGAAGTTAAAAGTAGGATCATATTAATTGTTGAATACTGATCTAATTCTTTATGATGATATAAGCAAACACAATATTACTAAACGTAATTCAGTGTGCAAGCGGGAGCTGTTACTTATTTCCGATTCCATCATCACTTTTCCTTCAAAATATGTTTTGAAGACCATCAATCTTAACGAAAGTCACCGGAAAATAGATCGCCCTTTTGGAACCTTATTCACGGGAAGATGAGGTCATCCGAACCTTCCACCACACTGTCCAAGAACTTTCAAAAAATTAGTCTTCTTATCAAAATCCAGAATTGTCTACAATCAATGACAGCTTGCACCTCAGGACAACGTTACCTTACGTTTGTTAAATCTCCAAAGACTGCTGTAAATCACTCACCGACTACAAAAAAATTCAACTACTAATTAATATTACGTCACAATTCTGAGGAACTTTAACACTAGAACTACCAGCGTTAAATCGATCATATTTCAATATATTAAATAACTACTTTGAAAAAGAAGGAATCGAGTAGCAGAAAGGATTATTAATTCAGTGATTTATGTCTTTTGTGATGGACGCAGAATTTTTGTTCTATGGCTCTTCCATGAACTTGGAAAATTTTTTGAAAAAATTGTGTACCAGTCATTTTGACTGGTTTGGTAGTTCGTTTTGGTAGTGTTAAAGTAGCAAATATTTGGCAATTAGTAACATTAGAAATATAAAATTAACTTGTCCGAAATTACCAATTTGCATATGATTTTAATATACTTCTGTTTCTTCAACATCTCAAATGAGATGTCTAAAGAATCAAAGAAAAATTACGTTCCAAAGAAAATCCTGTAATAATGTCAGAGACAGAACAAAGATGTCACATTTAATTGCATCTGTAGAAGCAAGAATTCGAGAAGATCCCCCATGCTCAATTTTCGATTCTTTGTGTACTAATTGCACTCGTCATCGTTTCTGGAAGGGGCCGCTCCTGCTCGAGACATTTCTTTTTTCCGCTGCAAATGTACCGGAAGTCGACGCCCTCAGTGTCGGTTCGTAGAAACGTTTTCATTCATCGGGTGTCATACCCTCAGTTCACTCTCACGTACCGAAACGACGGTTTTCTGGGTCAGGACCGAGGCGAGTTGGTGCAACTTTGTGAATAATGAAACGCCCTCGATCGACTATTGGTCAAAGTTGACGCATCGGTAATTGTCCTGCTAATGTATACTGCACCTAACGGAGAAACAGAGATGCATCCCGAGCAGTGAGGAATTATTTATGCCGAGAAAGAGTTGCGAGGGGAGACAAGCAATTTCGCGTGGAACTGCACTCGTGCAATCAAACGGATGTTTTATGCATCGCTGGCTGTCTTGAAGGACAATTTCCGCAATGAACCTGTTAATCGAGAGCTTTAGAAACAATCCTGAAATATCTTCCACATCCACATAACCCTTCTATAACACGGTAGATAGGTTCCTACAAATCGCCGTGTGTAGGAAACCGTGTTATGTGTATGAGACCCAGAGCCAGTACAAAAGGACGAGTTACGTTCTGAAAACTTAATAAAAGTAAACATTTTTTTTCAATTCCATATCTCTGAAATGTTTCCCTATAACATCGGAATAGCGTTATAAGTGAGTAAATTATAATTTATTTATATATTTTCATATAAAGGCACTGTACTTCATTATACCGTTCTATTATCATTTAAAAGTAATTTCGTTTTTAAATATCTATAGAATCGGAAATTTACATAATTGCATGATTTATATTATACGCAGAAAACAAAAGCCGTATAGAAGAGAACAACGGCAGTGTTGCGTTGGAAGCGTGAGTTGCCACGCCGCTCCATGATTTTGTTCTCACTGTTTTTTATTAAATATTATTTTTGAATACTTGGGCCTTTCTTTCTCCCTGTAATGTACATACCGACCCTCCGCTTAGTTAGTATATAAGATAACTATAAGAATATTTTATAAGCGCAAATATTTTGGACGCCGCTAAACTAACTTCCATCATCACCTCTGATTTACTACTTCAAATTCAGACTTCTTAGTTTTCCATCCCGACCTTTCAACTCCCTAGTATCGTCACCGCTCCTTACTCATCTCCGAAATCACCGTTCTAAGTCCGAAATCCTACTTCTTACTTTGACCTTCGCCTTGCATCCATCATTATCACTAATCCCACTCCTTCTCCAAAAGTCCCTTAAAAACCCCGTATTCTCGACCCATTTAGGAGTTCATTCAGTTCACTCAGATCATTCACATCTTTCTTTGCACTAACTCTGTTATACGCCGAATCAAGTTATCTTAATACACAAAAGAACGAGTCAAATTATTTTAATACACAAAAATCTAAAAGTTATAAGTTCTCTTATTTGGCGGACCTTAAGTGCGGATCCCTCAATTCGCCATTACATAACAGACGATCCCATTTACTCATATGTTGCGTCGGGGAGTATTGCTACGCGACATTATTTATTAACAAAAGATACTTTAACTACAATCTTCGAAGAAATCAGATATAACGGCAAATTGTTGAAGTTACTGAGAAATAGGGGTGGATTATTCAATGTTGTTATTATTTTTATTAAATGTCGCGGTCGGATGTCCTATTGTGAAGTTTGGGGTGGAAACTTTAAGTTTGTAATGTTCGTTTGACTTTGATGTTGATAATAAAATATCTAGATCAAAATTTAATTACAATACAGCGTTTTACAGTGGGGGTTGGCCAAAACTGCAGTTTCAAAGATTACTTGTCTATAATGAAAATCTGTGGAAAATTATAGCTGATGGATAATTGGGAACAACTAATTACTTTGTCAAGATGAGCTTGATATAAATCATCCCTCTACCTGTTTTTTATGTAAATCACTACTCATTGTCAGTTCACTCAAATTCATTCAAGTTCATTCAGTAATTCGTTCAGATTATTGTCACCATTCTTTTCACTAACTCAGATATACGCCGAATATAAGTTCTCTTATTTGGCGGACCTTAAGTGCGGATCCCTCAATCCGCCATTACATCCCTCTTCAAAAATTTAGACCTTAGATATCTTATATATAAAGCTCAAATAACACTGACTGACTCACTCACTCACTCACTCACTCACTCATCACGAAATCTCAAAAACTACAGAACGGATTGCAATGAAATTTGGAAAATACCTTCTCCTTGGGTCTTAGGTGGTCACTAAGGAAGGGTTTTGAAAAATTCGAAATTTTAGGGGGGGTTTTGGAGGGTTATAGTATGGGCCAAACTCATCAACGCAGAGCCGAAGCTATTTGACCTAGAAACTTGAAATTTTGCATGAGCGTTCCTTCTAAGGTATAAGCACCCACTAAGAAAGGATTTTTCAAAATTCGAAATTTTAAGGTTTTTTTTTAGTTTCGATTAAACCGTAGCAAAGCACGGGAACTTTCAGCTAGTCTTAAATAAAAATCGTGTTATCCAGTGATATATAAGTACAATGTTGTATAAAGATTCCCGCAATTTTCGTATCGTATTAGAGCGAAAGCGTGTTATATGTAGAATGTCGTGTTGTAGGAAGGTTCTCGCAGTTCTTGAATTATGTTATAAGATACCGTGTTGTACGAGGAGTAGGTACCTGTATATCGGTACAAACTACTACAGACAATGAAGAGATTATGGATCGTTGGAAAACACCTAACTGAAACACGAAGCAATTTTGAAGATGCGCATTTATCTCACACGTGACATCTCATACGAACACCAGTGAAATACGAGCGTACGTTATACACGAACGTAAAATGATTTATTTAAAGTTTAAGGAAATTTTCATTCTCAACAACGTTCCCCGAAAAGATCGTAGTATGTCAAAACGGAAGTGCATCGTGCTTGCCATAATGTCAACCGGAAAGGTCCACCTGCTATGGAAGGCCAGTGACCCGGTAGAATTCCCAGCACGAGCGAGAAATTTAATCGCGACTCGTTCCTACGATTAAATGCCACCAGTCTCGGTACACGCGAGACCGAAAGACGAGGAACACGATGGTCCGAGTGACGAAAGAGAGGAAGAGAGAGGCTAAGAGTAGATCGAAAGACGGCTCCAAAAGGATGGAGGGATGGAAACCAGACGAGGACGAAGGGTAGATCAGCGGGTCCCCAGATTTCCCCAGCGATTGTCTCAGAAAGTCTCGCGGAGTCTCGTCAGACCATTCATCGGCGACGTGCCGAGACTTCGAGTCTCGAAGGTTGCAGCCCTCCTGCTGGTCGAGCCACCTACCCTTTTTCGACCTCAAAGAAACCGAAGAAGGAGGAGAGGGTGGCCCGCTCGAACGTTATTCCATTTTATACGGTGATCCTCTCTCGTTTTCTCTGTTTCATTCTCATCCATGGCTATCGGCCTCTCGTTGTCCTCCACCCTTGTTACTCACCCTTTGCCGATAGGGTTGCCAACTGGCCGATAAGGCTGATTGAAAAAAGGCTCCCACGCAAAATCGAATTTTGTACTTGGTACTCCCCTGGTAACGGGGACGCAACCACCAGGAGTACCGATTGCTTCTGATTGCTACACAATTCGGCCTTCGGCTATTGATCCTTGCTCGCCCTATCTCAACGTTTGTTCGCCAAGGTAGACCTTCGACTTAGTGTATTTACTGACGCGTCCTTGACAATACTATCGTATTAATTCGATCGTGCGAGAGGAGACACGATTCCGGGAATAGAATTATTATCAGGGCCATTGGGTTATGGTAATGCGTTCGCAACAGCTTTTTGATGTTTGAGACGATTGGATCTTTTAGAGGCTGCAAGATGGTACAATATTTACACAGTCCATTCAATTTCATATTGTGTCTAACGTGTTTGATGAATTGTAGAAAGAATTTTTAGAGATAGATTCAGCGTTGGAAATTAACCCTTTATACTCGAGAGGTGCCGCCACGGTGTCTTGGTGAGCCTCGAATTCTATTTTTTTGTTTCCGATACGATAAGACAGGGGTGGCCAACCCAAATCATCTTGCGGGCCACTTTGGAAATGCATCATAACTCCGCGAGCCGCATATAAAATTATATATCCCTATAAATTAGATTCAGACTCACTATAGGCACTTTTTCAGAGTGAAAAATTGAAATATAATGAGTTATTATTATTGTGTTTACTATTACTCTTACATGTAAACATAAATAATATAATAATAAAGATACTGATGATAATCTCGCGGTACGGAAAAATGTTCAAGGCGGGCCGCATGCGGCCCGCGGGTTGGCCACCCCTGCGATAAGATATTTGTATTCCAAATTTGTTCGTCGACCTAGCTCGACCTGCTTTCTTGCTATAAAATTATTTTAAAGTATCTGTACAAAACTTGCCTAATACGGCGAAATTCATTTAGTGTTGCTGGTTCGGCCAAGTGAAAAACTCCTCGAGTGTAAAGGATTAAGGCTAATAGTTTAAAAAAACGAATATTTATCTATAGATTTACAAATAATAGTTATTCATGTTTCTTTTTCAAATTGAAGTCACCCAACGCATCTCTCGATGCAATCCCTCTCTCTAACCACAATTATCATGGATCAACACCTAACCACCCCTATTCCCTTGACCTTCAAAAATTCCTACAACTCTTAACCCATTTGCATCATAGCGCGGAATCATCCGCGATCCGCGACTGTCTGCTATCACCAAGCATGGAATATTCCGCGAGCTGCGACTGTCTGCTATCACCGAGCGCAGAATATTCCGCGAGCACGCGACTGTCTGCACATACGACCGACTACGCGCAGTGATATGGGCCAGTCGTCAGTTGAGCGTCGCAGATGCCTGGACACGGCACTTCAAGTAGGCGCATGATGCAAATGGGTAAACAAAAAACCTTAAAGTATCCACATTTTCACTCCCCTTTCAAGAACTCATGCAAATATCCAAGTTCTCACTCCACCACATCAAATCATTCAAAAAAACATAAAATGTAAGAATAATTCTAATTACAATCACGAAATTATTCTTCTCCCTGCAATTGACGCTATTACACTCGCATCTCGTTTCTTTCCATCCACGACTTTCCTCATCCTTTGATTGCCGCGCCTCTTCCCGTGCACAAAGATCCGCTTTACATTAACGCAGGAAAATTTGTGAACCTGACCGGTACCCGTCGCTCCCGACGTATTAATTAGAAGCTCGCCCTTAAAGCACCTGCGAGGTCTGGCCTTAAAGTACCGCAGCGTGGTCTAGCGAATTCGGTGCTCGGATTTCACGTAGCCAGACGGGAGTTTAGTGCACCGTGGGGGTAATTATTCAACCGGCATCCCTCGTGGCAAGAGAGAGTCACGCGAGGGTACGAGAGGGGGTGTGCGAGAGCCGTACAAGAAGAGGGAGAAGAGCGAACCGAGGAGAGGGTTTCTGAGCGCGTCATCCATCACTCGGTAACGTACGCATGTACCCGCGAGTGCCCTGAAATAATTGAGCAAGCGTGGAGAAATCGTTTCTCCGGTAAGCCGGGTAACAAGGATTTCGAGGATATTTGTATACGAGCACCGTAAATAATAGATGGCGACGTTGAGCTGCAATTTCTCAGTTATTCATTTCGAGGAACTTTTACAAAGCTCTTTACCTACCATGGAGAATGTAATTAATTGCTGGAGTTATGACTGCATTGGAGTAGTTTGTTCTTTCGGCTCGTGATTTTGGTAGGTTTTGGAACTCGGCTTACATTTTTTGCATTTTCTAATTTGTGAGAGTCGATGAGTATGATGAGTTTGTTAAGATAGGATGGAATAGTAGGAGAATATGATTTTTTTCAGCTACGTTGAGAAGGGTTTAGATGTATAATCCTTTCGTTTTTGGAGTGGAAGTGTTAGAGGGACTCTTCTAGTGCACTAGTGGCAATGGTGGTGCTTTATGTTGTTTTTCTGGGTTATCACATTTTTTTGCCTGGGTGTACTACACTTGCGACATTTTATAAAAATAGAATATAATAAAAGCAGAAATATTTATAGAAACAGAAGATTCTAAAGGCTGCGTCTAACATGAGGTGATAACATGAATTGCCTATAATCACCAAAAACACAATTATATATTATGTAGATAATTAAAATGAAAATTTGACATTATTGTGGAAACACTCACCACTAAGGGGAACCAGTAAAATAACAGGGTAGATAATTAAGTATATTGTTGGAGATTAAAGTCAATAAATTTAAGGTAAATGCAGTGCTTCGCACAGATATTTTCGGTAATCCAAGTTAAGGAATAATTTCTGGGTAGAGGAAGTAACCCCCTCCGTTCACCGCGAACCCTTTCCAATTTAACGAGGTAACTTGATATTACCCGATCCCAGGTAACCTACACTATACGCCCAAGCGAGATTGCGAAAGTTTCCATGGAAAGTAACGTCTATGCATAAATCGTTTGGCCGCGACTTTGAATGGTTTGCCGTGTGCTTCCTTCTTTCCAAAAACTCCGAAATATATATCTATATATATTTCATGTTAGAAGGAAATTTTTATAGTCGTTCATTTCCATTGTGTTACTTTTAAGCCCAAAAACCGCCACGAAGGAATACTTCTTAGAGATTCCATTTATTTTTTCGCTTTCATCGACTTTTCTTATCTTCGTGATGTTTCTATTGAAACTCGCACAGAAGGATAACCGGAACTAGGGAAAACTGGATCTGGTAGAGGAACTTCTTAGTGTTTGATATTTAACAAATTATATAAACAGGATATTATGGTACTCGATATTACATTCAGTGAGACAAATGTTTGGTTATATGGTTAAGCAATTAAGAATGTAATTAACACGTTGAATGCCGCTGATATTTCACATGTTTTATCATTTCTACCGAACTGATACTTTTCCTATTAAAATCCCATCTTTGTAAAGCAGAAACTTTAATCCCTTGCCTTAAAATGACGTGTGGTACACGCGAGGCGGTAAATGGAATAGGAAATTTTTAAGTTTTTCAAAAGCTATTAAATTGAAAATATCAGTAGGTCAAAAGACGTTGAAATTAGTTCTGTGCTATTAATATTGCATTAACTTATACCAGTATGTCGAAAATCATTGATAGATTATTATTCTAATAATTCATTCTAGGTTAATGCACATTCGGTCACAAAAGAAATCGTAAGGAAAGGGGTTAAAGACACAAATAGATATATTTTCAGCAGGGTTTCATCTGCAGAAAGCTGGTATTTAAATATTGAATGTGTTAGAAAATTCGGAACTATTACAATTTCAAATTCATATGAAATTTCATTGAATTCAATAGCGCCGGTCACCGGTGACCCCTACGGCAGTCAACGTGTTAATGAACATATTTTAATGCTTTTCCGGTACCTTTCATGTTAGACAACCAACCCTGTAGCTAAAGTCAACCGTGTAGCTTTAGCTGATTTACAGCATAGGATAGAATAATTACAATAACAACAGTTGAAAATTTGCTGTTATCATAATCATAATTTCTGCAATGTACAATTTTTTCAATGATAATTGAATAACTATATTTTAAGGCATTTGCTTTCTCCAAGACTTTCATTACTTTGCTCTCATGCACTGATAAACATGCACAAATTGTTTAGTATCTTTACACAGAATTGGAGAACTTCGATAAATAATTACAAAGTACAAATTACAAAATCCAAATGCTATATTTTTCTAAGCGAATTTATCCTCGTACATTTATCTTTCTCTATATTTCGTTATACCCTTTACGACTTTCACCCTTTCATCTAATATTCATTGCTTCATACCGTTTAAAGCGATGGTACTTCAGCAGTAATCTCCTAAAAACCGTGAGAAAACGATCACAGAACGTCAGTAAATAACGATCGGCGCTTTTTGCATAAGAAGAGGCAGATTCTCCTACCCCATACGTAACGAGGCACCTGTAACAAGGTTAGCCGTGAGCTCGCGGCGTGCTAATTTCCATCGTGGATTTAATGGCACTTAAAAGCGCCGTTGGATTAAGCGTCGATGAAATCAAATCAATTTTGCCATGGCGTTCACTCGGCGTTCCAGTTCCCCGGTAATTTCTCTCTTCGAACGATGAAAGATGTAGCGCCAAGATACACGCCAAGGACAGACACGATTAGAGAAAAGAGCGTGCAATGTAGACAAAAATGAAGAAAAGATAAACCCAGCAACTGAAGAGAAAGGACAATTAAAAGAACATTTATTTTATCCTCATTATACTTCATTATGTCCAGCATTTCTTAGATACATTAATGTGGGGATTTCATATATCCCGCGTATTTAAAAAGATCCGCCATCAGACAATCTACGGACGAAAAGACGATCGACGACGAAACGAGGACGAGCGAACAGATCGACAGTAGACGAGATCGACGATAGACGGGTTCGACCAGTTATAGAGTAGACGAAGTAGAGGATAGACGATTAGACGAACTATAAACGATAGACGAGTTATAGACGCTAGACGAATTATAGACGATAGACGAACAGCAGACTATAGACGCATAGACGACTAGACGGATTTTACAGTGTATTTTATTATTTGCTAATTATATTTAGTGTGCGTGTGTATGTATTAGAGATTAGAGCGTTCCTTATATTTTACGTATTTTATAAGTTTCCACTTGTATATATTTTATTTTAACTATATTGTTACCAATATCCTACATTAATACGTTCCATGACGGATCATTTTTAATGATTTTCTGTTCAGGCCGCGTGGGGTGTATACGACCCACACTTTTATAATTAAATAAATCTTTTTGCAGTATACATGATATTAAAATACCTATATTTAACTCTACAATATTTTTTTCACAATAAAATTCTTCGTTTTGCAATGAGAAATGCAAGTGGCCTGAATGCAAAGTTTAGTGGGGGTCTTATATGGCCCACGCGGCAAAGGAAAGTGTTCAGACGTTGAGTAATATAAACTCCATAAACTAGAAAGATCCATTTTCAAAGTATTCTAACATCAGATCTCTTCACAATTGCCTTCAGAAAATTTGCATATTTTCCAAAAATTGATCCCCGTAAAAAGATACTATCTAAACCTAAAAGTAAATCATCCACACTCTCTGCAATCCGTTCGAAAATTTCACAAGACGGATTAAACGGATGCAAAACGAGAGAGTAAAAGTGTAACGTAAGCGGAGCAGGTATTCAATTGCAACTTCAGGAATTCTAAATGGGAAATCGCAGAGAAGAGAAGCAACGAGTCGCGGTGGTTGGAGCGAGGTCCAGGTCCCAGTGGCGCACGTCTCTACTTTCCTCACGGACCGTCGCTACAATTTTTATTATTCCACTACAGTACCATTAGTATTCTCCGGTACGCGAGAGAAGAACCGTCGAGGGTGGCAATGGAGAGAAACAGGGAGAAAAATCATTCGGTAAGAAAAGGACGACGAACAACGGACCGAACTCGTTACATCGCCGGCAGTTACATTCAGCACGGCGAGTCACCACGCCGTTCCAATTTATAAAGCTACCTACGAAATTAAGAACCTGTAAATCTGCGATCCTGAATTAGTATTCCGTCTGCCGCTCGGTTCGTGTCTCCCTCGGCTCTCGAGAAATCGCCGTGGAAAGTGGCGATATCGAGGAACAACCCCCTGTTTCGTACAAAGGAAGGACATTCGTATCGAAAACAAAGAGCGAGATACGTGAGACAGGAATTGCGAGAAGGAGATACGTTGGCGATGAAACGTAATCCTCTTTTTTAGGCCATTCCATTTCGTCTCTTTCTTTGTCCTCTACGAGCGCACGCCCGCTCGCTTTCGAGGACGCAAGATCGACGACGGAGACGCGTAAAAAAGGAGCTTGCAAGGGGGATAATCTCCGTGAGATATATCGACGATCATTTTCGTGGAGAACGGTGACACCGCACTGTACTTCGTCCCTTAAGTGTGGCGATACACTTGCTAGATTACTTCCATGGTGCACGCTCGCGGTACGACTTTCGTGCTGCGAATTGTACCGTAGTGTATACTCCATTGTGAGAAGGGAGATTTATTTGGTAAAATGCGACATTATTGCGGAAGATGGCGAGGCTAGCATTTATGAATGATATTTATAAAGCTGATGGTAATGGAGGTTAATACGATAGAGTTCACTAATTGGAAACGTGCCAGAGTTGATATAGTACTGTTCTATTTCTCTTAAAAGTGAAGTCTTTTGTCAGATCTCTTGGGAAGAAATAGTGCGGAAGAGTTAACTGTATGGATGTAATTAACAAGTTGTTAATATCGCGATTCTATTCTATATGTAGTAGTTACAACCTGCTGTTATCTTCTTACCATTAATTTACTTTACATTTATTTATCTTTTCCGGGTTTCGATCACTTGAGTCGTTATAAAATGGTGATAACATACTTCTGAAAGATGTGCAGGAAATTTTCAATTTAATACTTGCAATTAGTCGACCACCGAGAAGAAAACAAATTGCATGCTTTACACCGCGTACACTTTAGCAGTAAGGTGAATTCTTTTGGTAGCAATGGGAGATCTCCTCCTTCGGTCATCAACAGTTTTTCTTTGAAACCGGGAGATTTCCCCATTCCGTCGACTAAATGTTAATATTGGAAATATCCGAAGACGGAACCTTTAAGTTGACGATATAAGAAGTGACAAATTTTCTTTCCGTTGAATCGGTCATTTGACTGTTTACGGTACGGTTTGTGGATTGTTGACGCACAGTTGACACACAAATGTGGTTTGGCACATAGAAACTGTATGCGTAATTATTTGTGAACTTTTAAAGTTCTTGATATTTTTATCACTTTACCAACCGGTACTTTTTTAACATCCTACTCACTTCTGATCGGTCACCTAGCCGTAAATAATTTCCTCACACTGATATCTCTCCGAAAATGACAAGTCCTAGTTACTGAGTCCTTGGCACAGCACACACAATGATAAATAACAATTTATAAATTAGCGCGGGAACTGAATAATAAGTTAAAAATCCAAAAGCGTTGGGCCTGAAAAAACTATTAATAGGTTACCGATCAGTAAAGTGTTAACTACCCTTTACGAGACGCAGATGCCAATCGATAATGATCTAGGGGATGCTGGTCCAAAATTAAGGGCATCGTTTATCTGTACTTCGCGTTTTGGCACATTTAACAAAAAGAAAAAAGAAACCCGTAGAACGTCAACGGTGGGAAAGCAAACGGCAGTCGCTGTATCTCTAACACACAACTCCCTTGGATTTAGCTTGGGACTGATCTACTCTGTTTGCTGCTGATTCTCCTAAATATCCTGCGAACTTGTAATTTACTACTGCACTTCGTCTAAGCTTGCGACTTTTGGTTTATAGCGTTTAGAACTATGTAGAATCAAGAGGAGATTTAAAATACACGGCTGCTCCAGATAGCAGTGATGAATTTACGGTTATACTTCCAGCAAAGTAGAAAATTAGATATTATAGGAAGATATTTAATTATTCCACTCGTAAAAAAAGGTTATAGGTCGATATACTTACCTAATATAAGGTATCTGTAAATCTTTATAGTCCTTCAATCATCCTATCCACAGGAAACCATGGATGCTGTGCACGATTCGCTAATTAACCGTAATAATTGAGCGTGCGTTGGAGGTATTATAAATTATGTCATTTATTGACTTCAATGTCGAATTGATTGATCCAATAATGCATCTCCATCGAATACGTGTCCCAGGGACGAGTAATTGAATGATAATTCTCATTTGGTTAAACGAACGAGAATTTCGTACCGAGACAAATTCAGTTTATTAAAAACACACCACGTAACCCAAAATTAATGCGTGGTTAGGCGGCAATCTCAATTTGACCTCAAACTGCCCAATCATTCAACTTGAATCACGAGGAACCAAGCAAACGTGTAGATCAACGATCGAAGGATACACATTATACCAACGATCCGTCGAACTGATCGTGGTATTTTGAAAAAATACCCTCGACAAATATTTGCATCCTCGGTGTAATATCCCTGCAGGATGGATACCCGCGACAATAAAGACATTACGTGGCCGTATATCCCAAAATGATTGAATATGCGCTGGAGTGAATTAGCGGTGGCGTTGAATTAAATATAAGACGCTTCGGGGGTTGGATCGTCGACGGTAGTCGCTATTAATGTCACCAACCCTAACCACGGGTCATGGACGCAGTTGGAAGGGTGCATTCTTAATCAGGTATGCCTTTCGGTACACCCGCGTGCCCCTAACGCGATGAGATAATAAAGCTGCATCCGCGGCAAGCCCCAATAATTTCCGAAAATCTATCTCCGCTGGTTAACATACTGCGCCAATATCGAGCCAATAAAACCGAAGTCCCGTGATACATTCGCTGCGATAGAACTTTCAGCCGCGAATAGAATCTGTCCGAGGTGAATTGTGGTCGGATGGATTTCCCGGAGAATAAAGGGAACCTCAGAGCCAGGGGGTTTAATGTTTAATATACCTCAGACGTTTTAATGCATTCACGCTCGTGTAGTACTACGCGTTTTAACGTATTTGCATAATTTATTAATTTCTAATAATATATTTCTCTAAAAAAAAATAGTTACTTAGCTCTTAGTGGTCGCTTTCTAGCAAGGGTATTTAAAGAGTTTGGAAGAATGAATGTGAAAGTGCAGGAAATATTCAATAGAAAGTGAAGAGTTCGAGCTCATTCCAGTTGCAGTTCCGGACAGTCCATGCATTCAGTCGAAAGGTCATCGTCGTTCGATGTCTTCGCCACGGATGGGTCGGTATTATAAATGTTCATTAGTGTTCTGCTTTTATTCCTGGGCCTTTCGCGAATTTTGCAACGGATTTCTTTTGCAAATCTTCATCGATCCAAGGGTGTAGAACAACTTCTGAAAGCTATGACAACTACGCTTGAAATACTCTGATTTTTCAATTGCTATGCGAAATTAATTACATTGAAAAGATATAAATATTCAGGATAACAATTGCAAGTAAGTCTTCTGGAAAATTGTTAACAATATTTTTAAACACGTTAAAGTGCATACTCTACATTTAAAATGAACCTGATTTATGCTATTTACTTTCATACTAAACAGGTCATTCAAAAATCGGCACATGTCGACTATGCAGATATTTACTTTCGCGCATTTATCCTGGAAAGGCGCGACATCTAACAATAAGTAACAGACGGTCTAAATGAGGGAGTAATGGCCGCTGATATATCGGTTATGGCGGATGAAATCGTGTCGCGAAAAGAGAATAATAATACAATTGCAAAGCTACAAGTGATTGTTACACAGTTCTTGAAGTTTGATTCTGGTCATTTTGTGCACCATGTATCGCTGGTTGTTATCTATTGTAAGTAAATTTTCGTTTTATATTTTAGTCACTTATTGCGTCAAGAAGAGGGTTAAGATTCAAAGTTATACCAGTGTTACTGTAATTAAAATCGCTTTTATACAGAAACAGCCAGAAGTTATTTCTTACTATTACTGCTTAAGAAATAGTATTTAACTTATTTAGAACCTTATACATATGGATGCAATAGTTCTCTCATGCTAATGTGAACTTCGTCAATTTGAGTACATGCGCTTGAAATCTATTTAAAGGAAACATCGGTGGTTTCCTGTATAGAGCATAGGTCCTATTGAATTTATTTCTTGTGGAAGTTCGAGACGTTTCGGAGCAACTTAATTATGTTACATGGATTTCTGCGACTAACGAACGGTAAGCGGGCACGAAGTGAAAGTAATTTCGTGCAGCTGTGACTTCCAGTTTCAGTTCGCCCTATGTTACGAGTATTACAGATTACTGGTCTCTGTATGAGCTGCTGTTATTTTAGGTAATTGAACGTATAGAAGAGCATTTCTCTTTTCCTTAGGACACGATTATATTTTTCCTCTTTTTTTCCACTCTTCGATCTGTCATGGTTTTTTGCCTTGCGATAAAATGCCTTCCTACGAGGTATTACCTCGCTTCGATAGTTCCTCGCGAGGCTGCTCTCTCGGAATTGGACGATTCTTAAATCGAACGACGGTCTCTCCGTTTCCTCGATATCTCTTTCCATTAGGATCGCTAATCGTTTTATCATCTCGAGATTAATGGGATCAACGGAGCGCTTTTAATTTCTCCCGTCAAAAAGCCCGCTACCGCTTACGTCAGCTCTTTTGTCGCTGGGGGAGAATGAAATTCTCGTTTCGTATTCAGACGTTAAAGTACGTTTTCTGCGAATAAAATGTTGCCAATTGTCGGAAAATGTAGTTTAAAGTGTGCACGACTGAAATGTTAATTACGGGATTTTCTACTGTACAATGACGTAATATTTAATAATCTTGTAGACAGAAGGAGATTACAATTTATTGGACGCTTTATCACTTTTTTGTTTTGCATTTGGAACAGATAGTAAAATGAGGAAATTGTTTATTAATATTATAATAGATATTAAACTTTGCATCTCATTATTTGTTTTCTTTCTACTTCATTTTCTGTTTTTGTTGATGCTAAAACTACCAAGGCGATGGAAATGAACTGTTCTGAATTTTTTCGAGCAATCCTATAAATTGTATTAAATATTGCAGTTATATTTTATCAAAATAGAATTACATAACTGATCATCTTTTTAATTTCTTATTTATTTTTTGGAATCACTCATTCAGTATATTTAAATATAATAAAAAATAACGTCGGTAACTCTAATATTTATTTGCAAAAACTAGTCTTTCTATTTTAAACATTTATTTTTGTTTTCATTTCCCCAAAGTAATAGGAGAGCCATGAAATAAATATTTCACTTTTATCTTACAGAATTTAAATGACTTAGTTGATAATTATTTCACTTCTTGATATCTCTTTTTCCAAAGTATTTATTTAGTATATTTAAATATAAAGGTATAACGCTGTTAGTTTTAATACTAATCTCCAAAAACTAAACTTCATTTCCATTATTAATATTAAAACTGCCAACATTAAATCCATTAAATTTCAGTATATTAAATATGTACTTTGGAAAAAGAGGAATGGACAGGCGGCAACGATCATCGATTGTGTAATTTATGTTTTATGAAATGGACATAGAATATTTTCTGCATGACTCTCCTTCAAATTTGTAGAATTTTTGAAAAAAATAGAAACTAGTCATTTTGACTGGCTTGGTAGTTCTAGAATTTTCATAATTTTAATATTTAAATATAATACATAGTCGTTTCTATTTAAAATCCCTTCCATTTCTTTTGTCACTCATTGTCAGTACAATAAAACAGGGCAAATACTATCAAATACTTTCAATCGGATAAAAATGTACCCGCATCATCAACATTTTCACCAACCACCGACTCACCGGTATGATTCACCGCGACATAAAGGGTGAACATCACCAAATTCGACGTAACGCGCATCCCCCGTAATATATACCTACCCCATGAGATTTCGTGACATACAGGACGTTTATGTTGTTTCGTACTACACTCAGTGCCGATGCGACATTTGTTCATGATCTCGTGGGTGTGCAACAACTTAACGAGGCCGTTGCTTTTTGCGTACAGAAATGACTCACGAGCTAGCACATTCCGTGCACACGTTCTATGGGGGATGGTCGTAAAAAGTTCGCGAGACGACTGTACCACTGGAGAGAAGGGGATATCTGAAATGAAATTAGAAATTATGAACAGAAACCGTCGAAAGGAAAGCCGCAGAGGGCGGCGACTTCGAAAGGGCGGTTGGAAATTTTACGAGCTTTCGGTTACTCCTCGACGAAGGGAGGGAAAAGAAAGCAGGGAGGACTCGATAGGGAACCTCGAAACGACTCGCTTCCGAGACGACCTTTAAACTCACCCTCCTATTCTTTCACCCATGAGAAACTCCTACTGTACTTTGGTCTTCCTCATCCACACCTTTTTTTTTCTTCCCTTCGCCCTCTCACCTACGACGCGGTTTTCGGACTTTGGGTAAAAGTTCGATGGAAGTTTCGACTTACCCTCTTTCTTTATTCTCTCGCTCTTTCTCTATCGTTGTTTCGTTGGTTACGACGAACACGAGTACGAAAAGAATTACACGTCCCTTTGGAAAAATCAGTGGAGCTGGACTTCCGCAAGAATCCCTCTGACAAGATTTTTGTTTTCGCTCGTCCTCGAATCCTTAACATTTCTATGTTAGGAGGTAAAAAGAAGTACTTCGTATCCTACTTAAAATCCTACAAAAAAATTATATTTATACTACTATTGTCCGAACTAGTTAATAGAAACTAATATTTCTACATAAATATGTAGAACGTAACAATGAAGCGAAGCTGGTTTCGATGATTCTATTGATTAACGCGTATATGCTACGAGATATCGATCATCGGGAGTCGAAAATCGTATCAACGATAACAGGATAATAACAGGATAATTGAATATTGAAGAGTCTGGAAGAAACTACGGTGCAGCGAAAAAGATCGTATCTCTGAGTAATGTACCAACCCTCCTATCTATTATTAACACTAGAACTACCGGCGTCAAATCCAACATATTTTAATAAATTAAATAAGTAATTTGGAAAAGGGGGAATCAAGCGGCGGAAAATTTGATCGATTGAGTGATTTATGTTTATTGATATAGACGTAGAATATTTATTCTGTGACTCTTATGTAAACTTGGAGAATTTTTTGAAAAAATTGTGTACCAGTCATTTTGACTGGTTTGGTAGTTCTAGTGTTAATATATATGATAATTTCAGCGAATATCTTGTAAACCCAAGAATTTTGTATCACAGTCACAGCATTACCCACCCCTTGCTCATCCCTCAATTAACGTTCTAGGTACAAAAAGCATTACTTTCATGCTTTGACCTTTAAACTCCCAAAGACAATCATCCTACTCCCACTCCTTTTCCGAAAGCCTTTAAAAATCCTGTGTCCCTTTACGACAAAGTTCAGTTCACTCTCGTTAAGTTCATAAGTTTATTGCTAATTCTAATTCAAACACTCAAGTTCAATACTGATTTCATCGCCAAAATCTCATTATTCTCTTATACTCGCGATATTCATCAATATCACTGTATCGCTATTCGAAGAAGATGGAGTTTAAATATTAAAAAAGGGTTAATACTAATAACTACACCAAAACGAAAAAGTTCTCGTGTTCCTGTGGATTCCGAAGAGTGCATTGCATTATTCGCCATTACATCAATCGATTTACATAAAAAACAGGTAGAGGGATGATTTATATCAACCTCATCTTGACAAAGTAATTAGTTGTTCCCAATTATCCATGAGCTATAATTTTCCACAGATTTTCATTATAGACAAGCAATCTTTGAAACTGCAGTTTTGGCCAACCCCCCACTGTAAAACGCTGTATTGTAATTAAATTTTGATCTAGGTATTTTATGATCAACATCAAAGTCAAACGAACAACACAAACTTAAAGTTTCCACCCCAAACTTCACAATAGGACATCCGACCGCGACATTTAATAAAAATAATAACAACATTGAATAATCCACCCCTATTTCTCAGTAACTTCAACAATTTGCCGTTATATCTGATTTCTTCGAAGATTGTAGTTAAAGTATCTTTTGTTTATAAATAATGTCGCGTAGCAATACTCTCCGACGCAACATATGAGTAAACGAGATCGTCTGTTATGTAATGGCGAATTGAGGGATCCGCACTTAAGGTGCGCCAAATAAGAGAACTTATAACTTTTAGATTTTTGTGTATTAAAATAACTTGACTCGTCTCTTGTGTATTAAAATAACTTGATTCGGCGTATAACAGAGTTAGTGAAAAGAAAGATGTGAATGATCTGAGTCAACTGAATGAACTCCTAAATGGGTCGAGAATACGGGGTTTTTAAGGGACTTTTGGAGAAGGAGTGGGAGTAGTGATAATGATGGATGCAAGGCGAAGGTCAAAGTAAGAAGTAGGATTTCGAACTTAGAACGGTGATTTCGGAGATGAGTACGAAGCGGTGACGATACTTGGGAGTTGAAAGGTTGGGATGGAAAACTAGGAGGTTTGGATTTGGAGTAGTGAGTCAGAGGTGACGATGGAAGTTAGTTTAGCTGCGTATAAAATATTTGCGCTATAAAATATTCTTATAGTTATCTTATATACTAACTAAGTGGAGGGTCGGTACAATACAGTTATATAAAATTGGAAAATTAACATCACCATAAATGTAGGAATGCAGATGTAATGAGTGAGTGAGAGAGTGAGTGAGAAAGTGAATGAATGACAGAGAGAACGAGAGGATGACGTGGGAAACAAAAGACAGGGCAAAGGAACGCGAGTGACGATAGGGAAGAACGGAACAGTAGTGAAGATCGAGAGTAAAAGAACGGACGTGAAAGAGAAAAGCCAGACTGCTATTGTTTATATTTATTAGTTCTAAGTGTTTGTTATAGTTATTGTTAGTGTTATATTGTTTTAATAAATATTTAGTAGTAAGATGACTGTTGGAACCATCTCAAAAAATAAGTGATCCCACATAAATATTGATTATCCGAAGGTACCTTGATTCTACATCGTATATAAAGTGAATCACCATCATCTTAAAAGTTGACAGGTCGTAAATTACTAGCGATTTTCACGTAAAGTAAGTTGAAAACACAGCTCAAGATCGCCGGAAACCTTGGACGTTGCCGAGAGAAAGCAAACATTTCTTCCAGCTTCCACTCGATGCTCGACATTGTCAATATCCCCGGCGAAATCCTCAGGATAATTTGCTCCCCAACTCTGCAAATAAGGGCAGACAATGCGGTCTGCACGATGGGGCTCAGTGGTGCTCAACTTTAATGTTCAATGGTGTCGGTCGTTAGGTCAATGCACCAACATCAGCCAAGTATTAACCTGAAATGAGCGTATAATGGCCATGTCGGGGATTTGATGCCGGTATCCAGCCCCGGATCGTATGGCGCTTACTAACATGCACGTTCCAGGATATTGAGTTTACATTATATACGCTTTGAACGTCGTTAAAATTGAGCGATGTATCGATATGCACATACTACATGCGTAGGCGAGTAGGGAAATTATATAGGGTGAGGTATATTTACAATGCTGCATGCTACGTGCTCGAAACTGCTTAAGATAGAGTTAGGCTTCCTTTGAATTAAAGGGCACGCAATGGTGTTTCCATATAAGATCTTAGGGGTTATAGAAATTCTTGGGGTAATTGAGAGATGATTGTCGAGGGTATTGGTAACCAGTGTTAATATTACTTGAGATTAGATTGAACATTTTTAATGGGGGAATTTTACAATTAGTTTAAATTTATGATGGGGCGATATTTGTGAAGAATATTTTCCTGGAATTTAAGAATTCGACTATAATAAATATTTTGACAATAATATGTGAGATTTAGATACTTGGAGTTCAAATTCAGATAGATATTCAAAGTGTTAGAATAATTCAAAGTATAATAGAGAAACGGTTAAGAACGGTTGAAGAAATAATTGTTGAGACGAGTTATTTTTATTAATTCAAGTTAAGATTGTTATTGGAATATAACTTTTTTGTTGTTGTTAAACTTACTATCATTCTGATCCACAATATAGAAGTTATTTAATGATAGATCTTCAAATACAAGACAACTTGGAAGTCATATTAAAAATAATATACAAGAGGTATTAACCCTTTGCACTCCGAATTATTTTACTAACTATCCGTCAGATAAGCAAATATAGTCTCTGAAAATTGTCTTCTGATAATTATTCATTTTTACATTATACTAAAAAGATTTGTAATTGCCGCGGGATATTTATGTTAAGATGGAAAATTATTGTCGATTTTGAAAAGTCAATAATTAATAGATAACACGTTAAGTAGCACAGGAAGCTGTGTCGAGTGTAGCTCGACATAGGAGTGCAAAGGGTTAATCGCATTAAAATATTATTAAACCACAGTTATTAATTTAAAAAACTATATTCTCTAATATATTTAAACTGGTACATGACATTTTCATCACAAATACAATACTAATCTTGTCAGAGACACACTCAACGAAACAATTTCCCGCGACGAAATTCGTTGCACTTAACGAACCTTACATCCCAACCGAATAAAGCGACCGTTCAGCGACAAAGGCGAAATCAATCACAAAAATTCAGGCCACCGAGAGCGTAACTCAGAAGAGATGTGAATTTAACCAAGATTCGTGACAATCGAATCCCGGTTCCCTTTTCAGCCTCACCTTTCACCTTATACTCTTATTGGGCGCCATAGAAGAGCAATTCAAGAGGCAACTCGCATCTCGAAAGGGTTCAAAGGGCAAGCTCTATCCAATTCTTCTTTTCTCTCTTCAATTTCCTTCCTGCTAGAATCACGAGCATAGCTAGGCTCACGCACGTACCAACGTACACACCAACGTAACCTTACCGGATCCCAGCGAGGTAGTCTTGATTCTTAAAATTCCCAATGCAAGTCTCTGGTGCTGCTCGCGGCGATATTGGAAAAGCTATCGATGCCTTCTCATCTACTCGTTGGCATTCAATAGAACCGGACGAAATATTCGGACGCAATTTCTTTATGATAATTCAATTTTTCTCTCGCTTCGCGCGGCTACCATCTACCCACTTCCTGTTGGTCCGACATGGCCACCGGAAAGCGAAGCACGCTGGTTTGACCCCGAGAAACCTGTATGTAAGGGCCAGGTATCTAACCTAACGCCATCCCAATGCTCTTCGACCTTTTATCCTGCAAATGGTCGGACCTTATTCGCCCATATTGCTGCGAACACGCTCAGAGGATAAAGAATCCTACCCGCCTTTCGTGAATTCATTTCGCTGGACCCCAAGAACCTTCGAGTATCGAAGATTCATGGAAATTGATCGATCCGTGCCCCTGAACGAAATTTATCTTGTAAGGCATCCTTTATGGTTGTTACGAGACATTTTGGTCTTTGATGTCGAACAAATGCCTACCACTTTCGTTGACAGTTCGATTATGGTTGATGGCCCTATCTTCGATGATGCTTCGTTTTTTTTTTTTCTCTTCTTTTTTGAGGTCGGCTATGAAATTGTGGCAAATGGGACATTTCTGAGGTGTCAGATGGTAAATACGTTTGGAGATTTTGTGCAGAGTTTTGGAATGATTGTATGGTAATATTTACAATAGTTGAAGAATATTATGTTGTAATTGAAGTTTGGAGCTAATTCTGTGTTCAAGGCAAAAGAATTACTCTCGTCTTAAAATTTCTGA
The DNA here is from genome assembly GCA_910591515.1 of Cerceris rybyensis. Lineage (NCBI taxonomy): Eukaryota > Metazoa > Arthropoda > Insecta > Hymenoptera > Crabronidae > Cerceris > Cerceris rybyensis. Next base: position 36,872,396 of record OU342789.1, read on the forward strand.
TTGTCTACATCTCTATTATGGTAATGAGGTACAGAAAATGTCCATGAACCTCGAAAAATCTTGTCGCTTACGATTGTGTAACAGACACCCCCGCATTTTACCCTGGTTTTCGAACGTCTTGGATATAGTAAATCAGACTGGATGCATTTAGAAATATTTATTTGTAGCAATGAAAATAAAAAACTAGTACTGTAGTTTACAAAGGAATTACAGTATATGACTATGCTTTACGTCTGTTTCATACATTGTCTCAAGTTACTCTGCCGCAAAGTTCCCTAAAACAGTCGCTTTACATTTTCTGTGTCTGTCAAAACATTGAAATTGGAGATGTCTTTGTGTCTCGCAGTTGACCGCGATTGAACCTTTGCAAACTTCTACCGTATATCAGCATTGTACACACTCCAATAATATATAAAGTTTTAATAAGTAATAAGTAGACTGCGGATGTTTATGCAAATTTCGAATTTCACAAATGCAGGTGAGACACGAGAACCTATCTAGGGATTTATTGCACTCGATTTATATTACAACAAATACCATACTTTGGATATTTTAGATATATTTTTATATTATGTTCTTTTTGTATATTTTAGCCGTATCTAATTTGTCATAAATGCATAAAAATCCGCAGTCTGGTAATAAGGTACAAGTGATGCAACTAGTGATATAATGCAAATGGATCAAGAATATCCTATGTCTCAAAGAATCTCGTAATTACAACGTAGGAAGAATTCGAGGATCTTCCTCTCTTTTCGATAAGCTGAAAATAACGTCCAATGGCATACAAGGCTGTTATTTCCAGACGGTTGAACTATTCGTCCAACTTCTCGCGTATATATATTCCCTTCATAATCCATCCCGTATCAATTTATCTTAAGCGTATCGAATCGTATCCGTGAGTGTCTCTCCTCCCTTATTTTTCCGCTTCTCAGTCTTCCCCATCTCATCCCTGCGTTCTAGTACGGCTGACGTTATCCGATTATTTCGGCCACCATTTTCTACTTCGCCACAATGCATCCTTCGATTACCACGAGTCCCGATTGTATTTTCGTAAGTGGTATTTGCTGAGACAACTTCGTCCACTTTCCTTTAATTGTCTTCCTTCGTGGCTCTGCGTCGAGACGGACAATCCTTGATGGGGGCGAATATTCTCTAGTAAACACGAATGAGCGATTTTTCTGATTGGAAAAATGAATAATGGAAAATATAATCAAATGAAATTTTGAATTGTTGAGTGGGAGACAGATAGTAGAAGTGGTGTTGGAATAACGTGAATAGATACTACCGTGGTACAATTATCAGTGTTCTTTAATGAAATGGAATTTTCTGTAAATTAACTTCGTTTTGGGATATTCATTGACGTCTGTTTTACAAAGACTGCTTGTGGAAAACTTTTGTAAAGATGATTATAATTTGTTTTCTATATACTGCTGTAGTTTATAATGGGGATGAGGATTAAACACCATACAAAGTCCACTTAGCAATTTCTGAATAATATTAGGGGAACCGAAAAGTAATGTCGTTTTTTTATATTAAAATGGAACGAATAAATTTGTAACAAGTTTGTACTTCTAATGACAGATGTAATCATCCTCCTTATCAATAACCACTTGTGACTTAGGGTGCAAATTTTCATTGGCAAGTCGATAAAAATCAATTACTTGTCGAGCAAAATATTATATCTAGGGAAACAATATTACTTTCCGACCCCTCTAATATTTTAGCTTTCCTCAGACTCAAAGTCTTCCAATAATTTGTTTAAACCATAAAGAATTTAATAGGTGCGTTTGATTTGGGATTTTAGTTTTTTTTATTGAGTCTATCACTTTAACATTGGTATATTAGAAAACGGAACATTTTGCAAATAAACAATTAAAATTTTGCCACAATTTCAATCTATAGTTCTAAATTACAATTTATCTTTCACAAAAATTTAAAACATTAATTCTCCCTGCTCTCCCCAACAAGCGATACTGTTTCCAGAAATCTTTTTAATGAAATCTATCAATACAGCTAGTAATCAATGAAGCCCACACAGCTTCCAAAATAACGCGAATGAAAATAATCCATTTCAATAATTCAACATTTCACGTCATATAACCAGTAACAAAAGTGAGTCCCAAAAATCTTGAATACTCGCAACAGAATTTTAGAGCTCTCTTCTTCGTCCGTATTTTCCAAGAAATACATGCAATTCATTCTATTCAGTGCATCAGTCCAATACAATTCAAGTCACACTCTAAATATCCAACAAAGCCCTCAGAGCAGAGAAAACTTCCAAGTCGAACATTTGCATTCAAACGCAAGTCTCGTACGGAATTCAAAGCCTCCGTTCGATTAATCCTCACAATTTTCCACCTACCTCAATGACGTTCATTTGCAGTTCATTACGGAGAGTACAACAGAAACCGCCTCTAACGAGCATCAATTTGTTTATTTAACGATATCGTAAAATTCTCAGACTACTGATAAACGGTATTGCCAACGAGTTACTGTCAGAATTAATTGTTAATACAATTACAAGAAGCATTGAACGGACGTTACAAGTGGCATGGTAGGAATAAAACATAGCAATACTTACGGTTATTGGAGGCACCGGTCCGTTTCGTATCGCAAGTTGCTAATTAGCTTGCCAGATGGACACGTCGTTTGCGGTAGTATTGGCTTAGCGAGCCAATAAGTCCTTCTCGTATATTGCCGCCACTAAGGGGGTTTAACGGTCCTGCGTAACCACCCTCGTGGGTACTTCGATTTTCCAATCGGCACTGCCGGCCGGGATTCACGGTAGGAGAACAAGCTCGATGGAGAGAAGACGGGAACGAAGCGGAGTTCAAACAATGCCTGATCGATAGTAAAGCAAATCCTTATTTTAGTTCCGTGCAACCGGAAGTCGGATTGTAAAACGGGATATTGATGCATTATTCTGCTGGGTGCGCTTCGTAATTATATGTGGTAATATAATTATTGGGGTGATTTTTAAGGTTTGATTGAGGTATTTTAATTGATCGAAGGTTGCATTGTTGAGGTAAATGTATCGTTGTAGATTATAAATTATGCTGTTACATAAATTGGTGTAATAGATTTGTAGTTGAACCTTTATCTTTCCAGGAGAATGAAAATTCCTATCAATATTCTTTAGTGAGTTATGCGAGAAGGAAGGAAGTGTTTATAGAGTCACAAAAGCGAATTGATATCATCCGTGTGAAAATTTCACATTTTATGAATTTTGCTTTTAAACGAATCGACTGATATAGATTTTTCAAGCGATGTATCCATTTAATCTTCTATGGGACCTCATAACTTTGTCGTGACCCAAAATACATCGGTATTTTCATTCTTTGAAATATTTCCTCAATTTTGCTAATTGCTGTAATATAATTCCGAAAACTCGCAAACCTTCTCTAATGAAATGTCTGCCAATCAAGTTAAAGTAATTATTTAAAATTCTATTTTTAATAGTTGCAAATATAGTACGATGTAACCAACCTTGAGAAGCGGCAAGAAAAATTAGTGTTATTTAGGGTTAAAGTCATTTTTCAATATCGCAATTTCAACTTCCAATTTTTGAACAGTTTAAATTTGTACAAATGTATCATCCGTTAATTCTACGTGTTGACGTTCAACAGCCACGAGGTATACCAAATAACAGATAAACTTGGCTAAGACTCAAGACATCATGAATTCAGTGGCACTCGGCATAAGATCGACATTTCGCTTTAATTGGCATTCCGGTTGCCATTAAGAAGTAGTTGCCAGGAGTATGAATGCTTTCATGGCGGTTATACAGAAAAGACCCCGGAGGAGAATTCGAGTGGTTGCATACGGGACTTGTAAGTTATACGTCGGAATGACTTCGAAATAGTTTCCGGAACTAATTTACCCGTACGAATCGACGTCGACGTCACCGCCGTGCCCTCTCTTTATTTTACGTTCCTGCAATCGTCCATAAAATCTCTCCAGCCGTTGAGAGCGAATTTAGAACACCAATGTGAGTTCCAAAATTGCTCCATGACCTACGATCTTTTTACCACCGTCATGTACTCTCACGAGTACCTATCTATATAAATACCTTCGACCTCGTGCCATTTTGGTATTAAAGGAACGTTTTGCAATAAAATTTGCTGGATATAAATAACTTAATTCATAAAATAATCACCATAAATTAAGTATTTACATTTTAATCATTAAATTAATTTTTATAATTTCCTTACAATACTTTATGTAGTCCTTCTCTCTTGTTAACTATTATCCTCTTACCTTTCTATTTTACATATGTATTGTACTGTAATAGTAATTGTATTTTTACACAATGAAGATACGTAAATTAATAATTAATGCCGCAAACAGAGATTCCCGAAATTAATTGGGATGATCACCGTGAAGTTTTAATTTGGAATTATGCTAATAAAAATTTTCCTACGCCGATTTCTTGTGGTAAACGTCTTATTGAAAGGGACACTGTGCAAAAATACATATTGCTATGTATCTTTGCATAAGAATGAGAATTTTTGCAATGATGGTATGATATATTGTAAAAAATGTGTTAAGGCGATGGACACACATGTAATGCGAATGGTTGGTTTAACCGTTTGAATACCGGGAGGGTTGTAAAAAATTACTTCGATAAAAGCCAAAAGCCAGTTTCGCGCTCTTGAGATTTTATTTCAAAATAAGCTAAAGTTAGTGTTTTATTTTATGTAGTGCACAACAAGAACAATCTTCTCGTGCTTGTATCCTAATTTGGAATTACTTTATATTATAAAAGAGAAACTTGATGCATTCTTAACAAAATATCTTAACAAAGTCTTCGTTCAATTGTCAACATTGAAAAAATGTCCTGGGGTTTTTCGACACAAAAACTGAAGAGCGCGAAAGTGGCTCGTGGTACGCAAACGGTTAATAAATAATATATGTAGGAATGAGAGAGTGAGAGAATGAGTGAATGAGAGAGAACGAGAGTGGCGAAAAACAAAAAACAGGACAGGAGAACGCGAAGTGACGAGTTGGTAACGACACGCGAAAGTGAAAAGACGCCATAACTGTTGCTGCTGTTTTTTGTTATTCTTTTAAGTAATTGTTACAGTTATATCTTTTATATTTAGTTTTATGTATTTGATAGTAATAAATGTTAGTTAGTACTAAGACTGTGGGCACCATCGAAAAAGTATTCCCTACATATAAGTGTATTTTACAAAATTCTTATTACTTTACTCGTATCACACATGATCATCATATAACACCTCAACGTCGTTAACCTGTTAACCGGGGAATTAATTTTTGTTCAACTTGTTTCAAATTGGAATATTTTTTTTTACAGTGACAAGTAATATCATTACATCTAAAGTACTACGTCAGGATTAAACGGATACGAACGACATAAAATGTAATGCGTTCAACATATTACGTTTAAAAATTTTAAGGAAGAAAAAATCGACAAGCTTACTGGAGTTTTCTTTCTTTCAATAAAAACTGCACTTTTTTTGTTCTTTGTTTAAACAAATATCACACACCGTCGTCAAGACGATAGGAGCGCAGAACTTCACCGGTTTGAAGTAATGCGTCGAGCACAGTAATAAATAAAATTCGCTACGCTCTTACAATTGTAATTGGTGTTTCTTGTGAATAATACTATCATTCACTATCATAAGTTTGTCTTACTGGTGCTTCTTTTATATTTTGCCCATTTCATAATCATTTGAAGAATTCTTTATAATAAATTAATTTAATCAGATTTATTATATTTATTGAAGGATGTTGCAGATTTGTTCAATTATTTCTGGATCGGTCCATTCTCTACAAATTTTAACTTATATAAGGTATAATAATCCTACATACATTTACCTGATGAAAGAAAGGTGACTTTTCGTCAGAACCCACTATAAATGGTTAGCAAATGAATAGTATTTCTCAATAGATCATTCTCAACACACCCACCATACAAAAAATTTGAATCAAATTCACTATTCTCATCTAATAAATAATTACTTTGTTACAGGTGATAACCTTATCTCCGTGATCCTGAAACTCCGGCAAGGAGTAACTTACGAAGTACATGAAAGAAGGACATGAACTACTCTCAAGGTGAGTTGATATCTGAAAATTTATGATTCCGAATCGAAATTCAATAATGGGAAAATTTTCATTTAATCCGACTGAACGCATGTCCGATACGTATACGTGGAAAATTCATCGAAGGTTTGTCGCCGTCCGATCTCAAGCAAAGCTCGAAGCCAACGCGAACAGGTCTGAAACAGTTCGGGAATTCACTCAACTAATCAAATACCGCTAAAACCGCTAAACAAGTTAGGTTAGCAATCTACGTGCCCCGAATGGCAACTTCGAACTGCTGCGGCTGCGAAGCGCGAAAACGCTCGCGACTGCTTCCGCAATCCGCACACCGTCTCCTCTTTCTCCTCCACCTATGGCATCCCTTAACGAGGAGAAACGGCTCGACGTAGACGTGTACGGATCCTCTAATCGACGCTCAAATGTTCCAAATGTTTAAGCTGTCTATGGTCTTGTAGAGCGTAATAGCACGGACAATGTTTGACGTTTATTAAATGCGTTTATAATTTTTTATTTAATTTTGCTTTGGTGGTTTTTCGATTTTAATGAACACTCGCGAGAGCTGTTAAGATTTTACTGTTTGAGCAATGATAGATATTTATATACATTCATCAGCTAATTGATTGAAACTTATTTAGATACTTGGATAGAAATGACAATCGAGGTCCTTCATGTTAGTTTTATATCTTAACCCCTTCACGTACAATAAGGAGTGGCACTCGTGATGAGATAAATTGGATAGAAAATTTTCAAATTTTGCAAGAATTATGATATTGGAAATATCAATGAGGCGCGATACGATAAAATTAATATAATATTAATACTACGTTGAACTATACGATGTATCAAGACTCAATGATCAATTTTTACTTTACCAGTTCAATTCTGAGCTATTGTGATAAAAGAGACAATACGGCAAGGGGGTAAAATTAAATGTACCAGGAAAGTTTAACCGAATAATTCCTCGTTTTTCGAAGAATTTTAAATTTTTTGACATTTTTCTTGAATATTCATATATTATCGACTACTTGTGGATAGATTTAGTGCTAAAACCGTGAAGAAAGGAAATAGATCACTGACAAGACATCTTTAGGGTACAGCTGAAAAATTTTCATTTCTAATTGTGACTATGAAATTAAAATAAACAATACACTGCTGCGCACAAATCATTAATCTTCAATAATTTAACGTTTCTGAAAAAGTGTACTATATGTCCTGTAAGACACCTGATGGGACAGATTTAATTCTGTAAATAACTAACACTATTTAATTAAATACAATATTTTTGATCAGACAGAATTGATTAAGTAGATAGAATTATTCAATATTCACCTCAATATTAATATAATCATTTTGCACCATTGAAGCTTCATCTGTGATGGTAATATTTACCAACCTGTCTTTATCCTTTTCAATCTTATCTCCGCATACGCAATTCTTCCATCCATTTTCTAATTACTGTTAATAACAAATTGCACACAGAAAATACAGATATCACTGTCATCCATTACCATCACAAACCGCATTAATAACATCTACAATAACAAAAACTCGACCTTTGCAACAATTCGCACACTGATCGGCTAGCGTCCCTGAATAGCTCTTGAAGAAATTTAATTTCGCTCGGAAAGCCATTATGTAAAAGAGGCCGGCGTGTCCCTCTGCTGCTATGTACGCAAACAAAAAGTCACTTGGTGGCTCCCATGTAAGCCGAACGAGTTTTTAATTGTAGAAGCGGCACATATAGGACCTCTCTTCGAATGCTCGCTCACATTGTCCCCAGGGTGAAAAGACACGTGTGGTTGCTTCGTCAGGACATTTTCTCCTGACCCTCTTTTGTTCCCTAATTGTTCTCATATTCGACATCGGACATTATCTCATCCTACCTGACCAAAAAGGAAAGCCACACATGATATCCTGGTAATACGCGGCCACCTTCGTGGCTATTCGTATGCAAATATCTACCGAGTCGTCTATTATGCATCCCATGGGTAAACGTACTCTAATCGGTACACAACAAATTCTACCTCGCTCTTGCTGTCTTTCTTTCTTCCATTTTTTTTTTTCTATTGTATTCTGCTACCCTCGAAATGTCCTCTCGTTTGCCATTTCACAGGAATACAGAATGACAGAGGACGCACCATACAAATTGGCTGGATCGTCGAGGAAATGTATATTAATGAGATACGCCGTGTATTCAACCACGGAAACGGTGGGCGTTAACGGTTTCTATGTTAATTTCAACGTTCCATTTTTGGTATTGCATTAATAAAAACATGGAATTAATGGACGACATTTGCTACGTGAATATTAAGTACGATGGAATTCAAATTGCTAGGGTGTCCGTAGACTTTTTTTTTACTACTGAGATCGTAACACTGTCGCCGTATCGAAATAGCTGGATTGAACGTGACGCTTCTGTTCTTTCGTTTCGAGGGTGTCACGGTGACATCGTCACAGTTAATTCCAACGTTTCATACGTCCCATAATCTCTGAAAGTATCGACATCCCTTCTAATACGAGAGGGTGTTCGCGCAACGTCGATATTGCATGATCAATAATATATCCTTCGACTCGAAATAGGATTGAGCGAATGCTATCACGACCCTTCACTCAAGGGTAACTCTCGCGATCGAAACTTCCTTTCGAGGGTGGAGAAGAAATTTCAGAAAAACGGGGCCCCGCGTATCGTCGACGCATCGAATAGAAGGCAAATAATGAATTTAGCCTCTTTTAAAGAGGTTATTGACGAAATCCATTCCCGTTTCTAAACGCATGGTCGACCGAGCGAGAGAACCAGGTCCAGCAAGCCACCCCCGTGCTTTTCCCCCCTTAACGTAATTACCAAACTCGTCCTACGCCGCGTCAAAGGGGTTCTTTCGACTCTTCTTTTTTTTTCTCATGATAGTCCCACCCAAAGCTGATGTTTATTCGGACGATTGCGTGCGCCAGAAATCTCGATATTCACGCCGAGATGAATGCTAAAAGTTAATCGATCGTGTTATGGCCTAACGCAAATGGTGTGAAGGACACTGACACGGTTTTTAACTTTATAAATGGGAACTTCAAAAATAATTGTGTAATTTTGATGTGCCAGGGAATATCGTCCGGACTAGTTCTAATCTTCTGTGTACACTAGGTGCTGTTTTGCAGTATTGTTTAGAAAATGTAAATTTTCGTGTCAATTTCACCTGATTGATAAAAATGTCACAGCGTAAACATTCAAATTTTGTGAGTCGCCTTTTGTAACGGTGTTCCTCATAACTAGACAGCGGATTTTTATGCATTTATGACAAATTAAATACGGCTAAAATATACAAAAAGAACATAATATAAAAATATATCTAAAATATCCAAAGTATGGTATTTGTTGTAATATTTATTAAGTGCAATAAATCCCTAGATAGGTTTTCCTGTCTCACCTGGATTTGTGAAACTCGAAATTTGCATAAACATCCGCAGTCTACTCATAACACATATAGAAAACACCCAGAATGACCAACATCAAAAGAATTTCCTCTTCTTCTTCATCTATTTCAACACTAATAAAATGAATTCATCGTGAAGCACCTTATGTCAAGATCACATAATGAAACTTTCTCTACATCTTCATTTTAACCCTTTGCGGACGGAGGCATTTTTGAATATCGAGAAACAATCAATTATTTAGCGATGAAAAAACACTTTTTCATCGGAAAGACAGTCTGTCAATGTATACAAGTTGAAATTTACTCTTTGTAAAATAATATTTCGACGATTACACTTTAATTTTTCAACTCTAACCGTTTACATATGCACCGACAAACTATAACCAATTTTTTTCTCAGGGCGGATATATTCGCCCGTCGTCCTCAAAGGGTTAAAGTCATAGAATTTCACAACACTGTGAGCCACAGATGCGTTAATCCTTTCACCCTTCCGCGTTTCATTTTACCCATAGCAGTCCAAACTTGTCTTCAAACCCGATAAACAAAGGGTAAGAACAATTGCGAAAAAAAAAAACGTAGCATACGTGATCGTTACATCAGCAAAGTAGCAGCACACCGTCAAAATCAGACAAGGGAGTTGAAAGAAACGATGGTGGAAACCCTTCTCATCCGACGGCCATCCGGCTTATATATTGTAAATACCACGTAATCTGATGACCTCCCGGCGACGGTCCCTTCATTACTGGCGCGGGTGCCATTGTTCCGTTGGTATAATTGAATTCCCAAGGCGGCCGCTGCTGGCAGCCAGTCCTCATCCTCTCGACATCAGTGATCCGAGAGAAGCGCCGATTCCACGTCGGAACTCTACGAGACCCTGATTTACCCCATTCAGTCGGGAATAATGCGATATCCCGTCCCCGAAAGCCACGTCGAACCTCACTCGAGCGGGGTCATCTTGAGAAGGGAGCGGGTTAGCCCGATCTCATACACGATTCCGAGTGTCCGTTCTTCGCTCATCGCTCTCCGGCTTCCTGAACGTGGTTTCCATTTCGAGGAGCGGTAGCACTGGATTTTATCGGGACACTCGCGGCTACATGGTATCTGATCGTTTTCAAACGGCCGCGATGGCGCGAGTCTAATTAAAATACGTGCATCGTGAACAGAGTCAAGTGTGGGCACATACGGGGGTGCAACAAATTTCGGGATGGTACGAAGCGGTTTTACATTTACATCAAAGCCACTGGCGATAATTAAAGCTTTGCGGAATTTAAACGCGTACGTATGCGTAAAGTAATCAGCGAATACACTCTAGGTCTAGCCAACTAATGGGAACGTATATTTAACGAAATATAATTTTATATTAAACTGTCGAGTTTTAGGAGCTACGATGAAGCTAAATATTCTGATTACTGAGTGTAGTTCTTGTCTCTGTTATTTTTACAGAATTTTCTTGAATTTTATATACACGTTGTTCCATAGGAGTATGTCGGTCATGTTTACTTAAAAAAAGGTATTGTTTATAATTAAACGCGTAACGGCAAAATATAAACATTGTAGTACAATGCATTTATTTAACACTAGGTTTACGGGACGCGTCAATTTGACGCATTTCAAACTTCGAAATGAAATATCTCAAAAACCATAGTATTAATTGCAACCACTTTTTGTCGTAAATTAATCATTTCAACCAAAGAATTTATACACTCAATTATTTTTATCCTAAGCCTTCTAATTTTTAAAATCTGTATGTAGTATACCTATCTCTACGAAGCGCGTCAAATTGACGAATTAGCTAATTTCACGAGTAGATTTTATATATTTGCTTTCTTCGTAAAATCATTATTTCAGTTTACTTACTACTACAGTTTTTCAAACATAATGTGCAAAAGATTCTACAGTTATTGTTATTTCAGACAGTCTTCGCTAATTGTAACTTTCTGCAATAGGGTAATCGAATTGGAGCACAATATTTTTTTTTATTTTGGTCAATCCGCCTTTTCTAGCAATATGACGTAAATCGAGGAGATATAGTAAAATAAGATGTTGAGCAAAATTGTCAAAATCAATGAAGATTGTTGTGGGGATACCTCCGAAGATGACCAATATGAATTACTCTAAAGCGAAGATGAGAGTGAAAGCTCCGAATGCATTGAAAGTGGAAAGATAGAAGGATTTTCGGGTAGTAAAGAGGAAAATTTCTTGAAAGTATATCATAGTAAGAAAAGGATGAGTATGTTTTCTTGTTTTGATTCCGAGGATGAGAGGACGAGCATGCCAAGCACATCCCAACATGTAATGGATAAAATTGAAATTACAGTTGACAGAACACGGTGGATAAAATTGAAAGCAGACGAATCTGTGAGTAGGCCGCCCATTCATTTGATATTCAAGGATATCACAGGACCTACTGGCTATGATAAGAGAAATATTATGTCAGGTTATGTAACTAGTGCTTTCGGATTGATAATTGACAGACACGTAATAGAACACATAAAAGACTGCACTTAAACGGAGGCACGAAAAACCTCCAGAAAAATGAAAACAGTAATTTTTGTATATATTGCAAACAGATCATGTGCGGAAAATGCACAAACAAAATTCAGTATGTCTATAAAAAATGTGCTCAATAAATGTGATTGCCATATACCGTTAATACCATTGCTAACATTTCCGTGGCAATTTAAAAAAATTGACTTTTTACTTGTTAATAATATATCTAACTGTGAACCCTAGTGTTGTTTAATTTATACTTAATTTGAAAAAAATTGATTTTTTAAAGGAAATGCGCATTTTTGCTTACGCGTCAATTTGACGCGTCATCGTAGAGATAGGTATATAAGAAACGTCCGTAAACCTAGTGTTAATATGTTTTCTAGTCGCCATCAGTGTAAATGGAGGTAGAGTTGAGGAATACTTTCAGCAAGATCTTCCTCCATTATTTGGGTATAGACCGTCGTATTTGGCGGACGTGACGTGTCAACTGCATAAGATTGAACACTTGATTTTCTCCGAACTTGACTTTCATTTTTGCCCACACATTTTTAATGGAATTAACGTCAGGCGACTAAGAAGGCCAATCAAGTGTTGTCCCGTTTAAACGTTTCCCCTTCGTGCGCACACAGTTTAGTTTCGGGTCATTATCTTCTTGTACTTCATTGTCAATTTTCTCAATTTCAAAGCTGATAACAATTCAAATTACTAATTCAACTTCAAAGCATTGCAGTTAAGTGTACAACAAATTGAAGTAACCGCACGTTAAACAAATGCATCTTCTACTGACGAAATTACAAACGACCTAACCCAGACACGCTCTTGTTGAACTGACTTTAGCTATCGAGATAATTATAGAATTTTTAGGATATCATTTTCCGCTTACTTATTAAATATCATCTCATTATATATTATGATCAAAATATTGAACAAGAATGTACAGTATCTTATGAACTTGGTATATTCACTCTAGCCCTCCATAAAAATTGCCAAATCCCTAATCATCTCACCCTCACCCTTCAACACAACTCACACATTGCAACCATATCCTATAACATTCCAACAATCACCCGACTAATTAATAGTTTCGACAAGCCAGTGTCCCCTGTTAAATATCATCTCATTATATATTATGATCAAAATATTGAACAAGAATGTACAGTATCTTATGAACTTGATATATTCACTCTAACCCTCCATAAAAACTACCAAATCCTTAGCCATTTTACCATCAACCTTCAACACAACTCACACATTGCAACCATATCCTATAACATTCCAACCATCACCCGACTAATTAATAGTTTCGACAAGCCAGTGTCCCCTGTCAAATATCATCTCATTATATATTATGATCAAAATATTGAACAAGAATGTACAGTATCTTATGAACTTGGTATATTCACTCTAGCCCTCCATAAAAACTACCAAATCCCTAGCCATTTTACCCTCTCCCTTCAACACAACTCACACATTGCAACCATATCCTATAACATTCCAACAATCACCCGACTAATTAATAGTTGCGACAAGTCAGTGTCCCCTGTTAAATATCATCTCATTATATATTATGATCAAAATATTGAACAAGAATATACAGTATCTTATGAACTTGGTATATTCACTCTAACCCTCCATAAAAACTACCAAATCCCTAGCCATTTTACCCTCATCTTTCAATACAACTTACACATTGCAACCATATCCTATAACATTCCAACAATCACCCGACTAATTAATAGTTTCGACAAGCCAGTGTCCCCTGTTAAATATCATCTCATTATATATTATGATCAACATATTGAACAAGAATGTACAGTATCTTATGAACTTGGTATATTCACTCTAGCCCTCCATAAAAACTACCAAATCCTTCGCCATTTTACCCTCACCCTTCTACACGACTCACACATTGCAACCATATCCTATAACATTCCAACAATCACCCGACTAATTAATAGTTTCGACAAGCCAGTGTCCCCAAAGAAAGTGACAATGGCAAGGGGTAAGAACACCGATTATCCTGCGATCAACCTGCGTCAATTTTGATCGATCTCCGATGAAACATCGGTGCCACCCCTCAAAGGTGTCTTGTGCGGCGACGCGAATGCACGCAGTAGACGCATAAACGCGCGGGGTTCGCATTGCTGCCATCACCGCCGTGCTGTCTCGGTCATGACTGATGACCGGCATTACGATTTGTCAATAACAATTGTCCCGCGTATAACTGCCCCGCGCAAACTGCAACTGATGGCTAACATCGATTGTTCACGTCGACGTAACTGTCCGCCGCCGGAGTGACCCATAACGCATCCGCACCAAAAATCTGCCGCCGACAGACGGGCGCGAAAACGGATCAGACGATTCGGCCACAACGATGTCCAGGATAATATGTGGTAGACGTGTACCTTGGATCGTCGATATGCGACCGATTGTTTCGAGCGATTGCCGATTTCTGGTGACGTTCATGCGATACTTGAAAGTTATGTTGTTTCCTTTTTTTTATGTAGGATGTTGCACTGTGTTTGCTGAAAAGTGATTCGTTCGTGTTCACTTTCTAGTCGATGATGTTGTAATGTATCGATCCTCCGATTAGTTAATTCATAAGATAACTTTAAGGAATATTTTATATTTTTATATTATATTTGTATTTTGTATGCGGCTCGCTCAACAATCGTCATTCCATAATCGTCACTGACTCACCGCCTCAAATCTAAATTTCCTACGTTTCCATCTCGACCTTTCAACTCCATAATACAATCACCATTCCTTACTCATCCACGAGTCATCATCCATATCCAAGGTCTATCTTCCTATTCCTACCCCTAGATCTCCAAATACCTACCCTCTCTCCTTTTCTAAAAGCCTTTAAAAATCCTACATCTCTTTTCACCACCTTTAGTTCTAGCTTCATAGTTCATACTCATCATTACTCAAGTCCAACTAATTGTGAGAGTCGTTTTCTAATTCTACATTCCAAATCTTAAGTCTAACCCAAGACTCTCACAAGTCCTCATCAGATTATTCTTTTCACTTACGCGCAACACGCCGATTCGCTGTTCGAAGGAATCACGATATGCAATATATAAAAGTCCAAAAGTACAAGTTCTCTTTTATTTGGTGGATCCTGAGTGCGAGTCACATTATTCGCCGTTAGAACGTTATCACTTGATAATTTAATTTTTAGTAGCAATCCTTGGGTGAATGAATTGAACAGTTCTTGAGTTGATGATTTTATTAGAATAAATAGTCTGGTTTACCATTATTGTCCAATTACTTGAGCGTTCAGGATTGTTAACTGTCACCTCTGGATCGATGGATATTTTTTATAATAATCGCCGAAAAATTTCCGAGATCTGTACGAATTGAGGTGGAAGTATCTTTTTGATTCATCGAATTCGTCTCGTTGCATAGGTAAAATGTCTGAATACGGTTTTATGTATGACAGAATAGGGATGATGCTAAAGTTTTGCTTATATTATATGTTTAAAAATGACCATCGACGAGGTTAGGATAATCTAATACGTAGACCAAGGACAAAAAGTCGACAGTGGCCGAACTTAACATCTCCGTACCCTCTGAGAAATTTTGCCTATATTATTATTTAATATATCACAGTTTCGCTTGTTCAAAGTTCACTTTAAACTGTGAGAGTTATAATTAAATAAATTGTGCATTGTAATTGAAAGCAAAAAATTGCAAAAACGGAAAATTTCATGGTTCTTATAATACTTTTTAGGGTTTCGCGGTCATAATGGTTAACACTAGATTGACGGATGTTGATATACCTATTTTTCTGAAGGGAGCCAATTTGAATTATACAAGAAAATTGCATGTTTTGCAAAGAAAATAGTTCCAAATCTATTGAAATGAAAGATTTATTATTAAAACATTAACCAAACAATATACAGGGTTAGGCGATTGAACTGTTACCTATTTAAACGACCATATTTTTTTTGGATGAAATTATTTTTTATTGATTCAAATTACAAAAATGTTTGGAAATAATAAAAATTTTAGAATCCATTCACTTTAGCTCGATGTGGCCACCTTTTGCCTTGACTATGGTCTTCAAACGGTTTAAAAATGAGATGCCTGTATCATTATAACGATTTATGGTGCGATACACAAACATTTTATTCACTTGGAGATGCCTCAGATCACGAACAATAGCTGGTTGTGGTTTTCCACTCAAATATAACGCAATCACACTATTACGTTTGAGGTCCATTTCGAATAACTTTTGTTCTATAAAACTTAGACGCAAATGCTTTTGGTAGCATGTAAACAATATAAACAGATGTCAATGGTGTGAATTTGACATAGTTACCAATATCGCGTTGCCAGGTATACCGATTTGAAGTTGGTAACACTTCAATTGCCTAACCCTGTATTATATATGTAATAATCAAATTTTGAATGAGCCAAATTGGCTCCGTAAATGTAGTGTTAATACTAGATATGGCTTTCGGGTTGGAGCCGGGTTCAGAAGACGAAAAAATCCGACATTTCGCCAGCATTGCTGCTAGCTTCATCAGGGAATCAAGGAATCTCTGATACTGAAGAAAGAATGAGAGGAGACCCTAACTTATACCAGTGTCCAGCGTTGCGGATCGTCGCACCACCCAAGACTTTTTAATTGGGCAGCTAATCAATTAAAAACTATTTCATGGTTCTTATTCGTTCAGTGTTCCTTTTCTTTTGTTAGAAGTAGGAATCGTGGCTGTAAATCTTTTTCCAAATTGGACCAAGCTAGAAATTCTTGTTGTCGTTAAAATCGATAGCATTTTTGATCCGACAAGAAAGTTGCAGTTTTAGACTCTACCAAAGGTGCAACGATTACTACAATTTCTATCAAATTAGGATTCTGGCAATCACATGTAGTCTGTTCGAACGAGAGAAGCTGTCGACGGGAAACCGACCCAGTTGTTCATGGTGGTTTATTTTCTGTGGAATTAATTCTGACGTTTGTAGTTGCTAATGATTCCGTGTATTTTGATGAATTACGAATATGGGAGGTTACTGCCGTTGTTGTGTGTAAATGAATATGCAACAATAGAGAATATTATTAAATTAATTTCTGTTAATTGAGGAAGAGGCCGAAAAATTGTACGGCTTGCCATCGGTTAAAATTGGATGGATCCAAAAGTGGAGTATGAAAAGAGGACAATGATATAAATGTCTGCAAGGCATGGCTTTATGAATCTGATATTAAATTCTAACAATAAGCTAATTTTTAACAAACTAAGTAAAATTCTAATTATTTGTGATCTTCAATTAAAAACATTGAATATTCGCTGAATTTTATTTCCGTATAAGATTAACATTTTCAACTTAATAAATTACGGCAATTATAGAAATCAATGCAAACCCATTTATCGACATCAATATTCAATATTCTCAGTAATATCGCTGCTACATTTATTTCAAACAATTCATAACAGTCTATCCTTACAATATTAATCCAAATATCAAAACGTTTCTACAGAATTACTCTTTCAATCCAATGTCTGTGTACATGAAATTGAGATTTTAATATTAAAAAATACTAACAAATTTAACAGTAAATAGTCCGAGCACATTTCAAAACAAATCCACTTGATTCGGCACCCCAAAACTTTTTATCTCCAGCATCTATATATTTCATATATAATACCTTCCCATAGAAGATCATAAAAGTGTCAGATAAAAAGTACAATCAGCATAGTCTTAAAACAAAGAATGTGTCAACATTGTCGCACTCTCAAATCGATCTCCCAAAAAGACGCGAAGAACATTCCACCCCTTTGACAAACGAAGTTAACGCTACGCCATCAATTCCGAGGGCGCTAACAAGATCACAGAGGTCAGCATGCGGCAATGCCATCGTCGCAAGGATGCCCCATAATATTGATAACAAGTGAGAGAACAATGTCATTGTGTACTGGCCGTAACAGCATTAACAAAGCCCGTTAACTCTATTCATACCGCGATGAGAAAAAGGCGAAGCACCAACAAGCAACCCCCGAGCGACCAGCGGCGTGTACGCGTTGTACAGCGAGTGCTTCATTTTTCCACAAATAGAAGATAATATTGTCTATTTTAATGAGACCCCTTCTCCGTACCAGCGGCCCGTGCTCTTTCGTGTTTCACGTTATTCTCCACGATGGGCTCTTATGCGCGCACTGAAGAATAGACGTTTCTCTTCTCTCCCTCTTTCTCCCTCTCGTTTTCTTTATCTCTCTTTCTGCTTCGACCTCGATTTTCAGTCCTGAAAGATCGCAACTCGCGATCGTTGGTCTACCGATGTTCTGTATGCTCGTACGTTTCTTTGACTTTAATTAAAAATGCTCCCGCGGCGAGCGGCTCTCATTAGGAAGAATTTTCGTGCCTCCTTTTTAATCTGAGTATTATAAGGGAACGACGATGCTGGGAACGAAGAGGTAAATACGTATATTGTTAAGGAGGATAGAGGCGAAGGAATCGAGGTGGTACGATGTGTACGTTTGAAATGTGGGGCAAATAATGTCGCATATAATTGATAATTAGAGACGACTTCGCGAACCGAGTCATTCTGGTACGAAGGACAGGAGCATCTAAATAAAAACGATGTCAAGCTACAACGCGTTTTTATTCCTGGAAAATGTTACCTCGTGCAGATATCATCGAATTGCATTTGTTTCAAAATTTATAATACTCTGGAAGAAGTGTGACAGCAACGAGAAATGTAATTCTTAGAACGTAGAAGTATGTCGGGTGTCATTTTTTTTCTCGTTTTAGATTCTTTTAAACAAGTCAAAAGCATTCTATGGTATCTCTTTTTCGAAGAAGACCTTGGAAAATTGAATTTTATCGTCGACATGATTTTTGAACTGTAGACAACTGTATACGTTCGTGTAGAAGAGAAAAAGGGGATGGCGAAGAAAAGAGAGTTGCATTGTGCGCCATGTTGGATTGTTCCTCGTCTTTCTTGGTCTGTGACTTTAGTTTTATTTTTCACGGCAAATTTATCGTTCGTTTACTCACAGCTGTAGTACATAGGGAGCGGTAGCCTTGAGAGAGAAACTGGCGAGTATCCTCTTGATTTCTTCTTGCTCCCTCAGTGCTCCTCCTTTTTCACTTTTGCCTCCACAACTCCTCAAGGTTTCTATCTTCCTTTGCTTCTCCTACCCCGGTAAGTGCATTATGCGCCGGGGAAAACACGCGATGAATATCGGAAGGCGCGAAATACGAGAATGAAATAAATATACGCCGGTTGCCCCAGCTTGCGTTTCTTTTAGAAATTTATTTGTACGGTAAAGAGATTACGGACAATTGATCGTGGTGACAGACGGGTGGGTCAAAGAAACGATAAAATCGGTTAATTTAAATTGCAAATGTAAGTTGTGTACTTCGTGGTATAGAAAAAATGGCATATACGTCGTTAGGAGATCTAGCTTCTCGTACAACGTGGATATATGAGCGCTAATTTCAACTTTAAATTATTAGTAGGTATTGTGATGCAAAAACAACGAGGAATATTTAAAAAATAGTAGCTATTGAAATTTTTCATTAATGTAGAACAATGTTTAATTTCAAATTTAACACTAGAACTACCGGCGTCAAATCCAACATATTTTAATAAATTAAATAAGTAATTTGGAAAAGGGGGAATCAAGCGGCGGAAAATTTGATCGATTGGGTCATTTATGGTTATTGATATAGACGTAGAATATTTATTCTATGACTTTTATATAAACTTGCAGTGTTTTGTGAAAAAATTGTGTACCAGTCATTTTGACTGGTTTGGTACTTCTAGTGTTAAATAAATTGTTTTGGAATATCCGAAGGTAAACTATCAAATTAGGAGTTACTGCCAATGGTTAATTCCTTCGGTAATCTGCACCGTTGCTAATGAGTTGAAAATTTTAGAACTAGTCATTTGCATAGAGTTATCGTATTACATGTTAATTGGATAAGTTTTAATAATCTTCCTGCTTGCATACATATTTCTATTTAAAGCTGAAATACGCGAATCTTCCTTTGACATGATTCTTTCCATTCTTCTCAATTTTCTCACAAATATAAAATATATACAATTATATTCTATTATATTCTCTATTATATACAATTATATTACTTTTCTCACGAATATAAAATATATATATTAATATACAAATTTAAAATATGTACCCCATTCAAATGTCAAAAAATCCGTCCTCCAAGTTGCTACCGATTCTCCAAGAATAAGAAAATTCGAATTAAATCTCCGTAACGACATTTCAAAATTAACTTCAACAGATAAAAATCTTAGTATTCTCCGAATAAATGTAATTGCGAATATTACATCAACAGTATTAACCCATTGACAGTTTATCCCATGACAATCACGGGTGGAGCGTCAAGTACCAAATGGTTTAACCAGTTTAGTCTACCAAAGATATCTAAGTCTATGACTAGATTCTTTTTCCTTATTTATTTCTATTATCCATATTCTTTTTTACATCAATGATTAGATTCTTAGATTATGACTAGATTGCTTCCTCTGTTTTCTAAGATTTTTCCAACTGAAGAAGGAGACAACGTTTAGTTTGCATGCCGAAGAGTTTTTGAACATAAAAACTAGACATTTGTTGGGCCAGAATTCGTAATTTTACCACACTGTCAAAGGGCTAAAATACTCTACGCAACAAAGAGAAGGAAATCGTTTTCCAGAGCCACACGTGACCGTTTATACAATCGTTAGTCATTCCTTAAAGTTTCACCTGATTTCGATAGCGTCGCGCTTAACTAAATCTGCAAGAAGCGTGATTCGTGGTCCAGAATGAATGGACGGACGAAGAAGAGCAGTATCTGTCGGAGGTTAACGTTCACCAGAGGCTGCAGAGACCCCCCAAGAACCGGAGGCGTGCTCGAGGGCCTCTATTGAATTAACTCCATTCACCAAATTGCTCTCGCATTATGCTGGATCACGCCTGAACTAACCTCCACCCTCTGTAGTGGTCTCTGTCACAAACGGCGACGACGAAGACGAAATCGTTGACGATTGAAATTCGTAACCCGTTGCACGACATCAGGGTATGCGAGCGGTGTCCTTTGTAATTCATCAAAGACAACTAGTGTTCGCATGTCCGTCACTTTCATGTCTTTCCCCATTTTCTGTTTGAAGATTTTTCAAACGCTTTTGCTTTGGTGGTAGAAATTGGAAACGATTTAGACCGGAGTTTTGAAAATTTAGATCACACTGAATGGGAATATTCATCTTGAAATTGACAAATGGTATGTTGAGGAGATTATAAGCATAATGAAAAGAAGGATGCTTATTGGTTTGAGTGTTACCTCTTCCCGGAAGGTGTTTTTTGGAAGCGAAATATCGCCGTTTAATACTGTAGTGCAGTGATTCTGAACCTTGGGGTGTCAGAGAAATTTTAGAAATTAAAAAAAAAATATGTACGAGGCGATATAAATATCTATTAAAAATAATATACTTAGAAATATGTATTAAAAATAATAGATATTAAATTATAAATAATAGATATAATAAACATAGTAATCGTTTGTACAATAAATGTTTTTTCTTCAATAATATTTTAAGAATTCAAGGGGGAAGAATTCAATTCACTAAAAACGTTGAGTACCGTTGCTCTAATGGTTGGTCGAAGCGCAGTTGAAGAGGGAGAGACATTCTTTTCCTTTTCTCTCAAGTATAACAATAGTTAACTGAATTAAGAAATTATGCAAGAGTCTAGGATTTCAACTTAACTTCGTCGTCGCAATACAACAACCCGGAATAACTATTAGATGGAGACAACTATCAAGTAAAACAACACACAAGTAAAGGCTTCAACGTACAGCTCTCAACTATAATGACTGCTTAACTCTTTGAGGCACAGGCATTCAGAAAGTATAATGACCCATGTTGCTCAGACATTTCTTTTTTTTTTTAATTTAATAATATCGGTTTATTTTTGTTAACAAAGATGTAAAATAACATAAATTTTCATAAAATAACAAAGTTTTAAAATAACAGAAAATGTCTCTCTATGTATCTTTGTGCATTAAAGAGGTCCACATTTAATCCCGCCATACCTCAAAGACTGAAACTGGCAACTAGAGGTCCAATCCTGCTACCACCCACGCAGCCCTTTTTTGAAACTCGCAGTCATTTTTAAAACTACACACTGTAAATATTATCCGGCTCTACGGATATCAAGGGCATTCTAATGGTAAAAGGTCGAGTTTTGATAGTCATTCACAATCAGTTTATTCCAAACGTGTATATCTCTGATATCTTTCTGAATATGTAAATTCTCAGGAAGATTTTATAAACTGTACCATCATACACAAGACAAAAACTAATCGTAAGAATCCGTAAACTGATTGTAGGCTCAAGAAATAATTGCAATTTTCACCCAACTTTCTCTAAATCCTTATAAACTAGAAAAACACCCATCGACAACTTGAAAGAATACTTTCCAACCGTATTAACATCAATCGAATCAACAGCATTAAACCAAAGCCAAAGTAATTTCGTACGTCACATTATTCCTGCTTCCGTTCTATCAAAGACATCTTCGAGATAACGCCGTAAAAGGTGTCTCCTCAAGATACCGTCCACCTCCCAAAAAGAGATTCCTTCGAGGGGTTTTTCGACGAAGTCTGACGAGAAGTTAGTGTTATTACCGTCATTGAGGATGTCCAGAATCGTGTCTTACGTAGGGCCCTTAATTTACCGCAAAACCCATCTAGCAATCCCTTTGGAATTTAGAGCTTGCCCGCAAATTCATGGTTAGACGTTCCTCGTTATTTCTTAGATAACACCTCGCACGTATCGAGTATACGTGCTTGCACAAACCACAGGCAACGTTACGTGAAGATATTTAAAATGACTCGTTACAACGGCCTCCACCTTGATGTCGTAAGTTTGTACGAATTCTATTAAGTCATTCGTAAAGTCGTAGGTTATATTTTCTTTATCGGCTAGGAAATACGCGTGTAGTCGAGTCGGTGCACTTACAACACCGGCTCGAGAGTTACGTGCCGTTAAGGTAGCGATGCAGTTTAAGTTCGTAATGAAATCTAAATGGCCTCCGTGCCAGCAGCGACAGCAATTGCAGTAGCAGCAACGGCGGAGGCCACTCGACAGGTAACGTTACGAGGCCTCTTATCGAGCCGCGTGTCGTGCACACTTGCTCCTGGTGCCGCCGACTAATCCATCCTTTCTACCACCTATTCCCTCCTATAGAAACACCGACTTCCAAGTCGCATGTGTTATTCGACATTGTGAAATTCCTACGTTACGATAATTCTTGTAATTATACGTTAAAACAGGAAGAAAGAGAAGAAAAAATAATAAAATGAACGATACAAGGGATGTTGGTGAATCCGTTAGATTTCTATATAATGAATCCACAGAGTGTACTTTAATAATGCGACAATTACGAAAAGGATGCTTCGCAGGAACATGCACGTTAATGGGAATCGGACAGGCTGGAATAAAAGATCCCAACGACTTTTATCGTTCCCGAACGGCTGGAAATAAAGTCCGAGCTAATTTAGTTGCTTGAAAATTCTTCCTTTTTTCCCCATCCGTTCGCTCCTAACGATTCTACCAGTCTCTTACGGCAGTGCACACTTTTCTCACTCATTACCCTCCCACCGAGGTTCGCCTTAATTTCTCTTTGCCGTTCGCCCTCTCTCGCCAGTGTCCGACCTTTCTGGCCGCTTGACCATTATTTACACCTAGCCTCGGACGGTAGGTACTCTCCTCCACCTTGTTCAAGCTCGATCGTATCCCGAGCGTAAATAAATGACCTCGTGATTTTTAATTGGACTCAGCCAAGCTCTCAGGCTCTGTAAAATAAACGAGCACACCGACAAATAAGATCGCGACAGAAGTTAGTGGAAGCGCTTCAATTTCCTGCCAACTTTTTCCTACCTTTTATGGGCTTTGCTGTTATGAAGTTCTTATTGTCGTATTATGTAACGTAACAATGAAACCTCTGCCCGAGATGGGACTCTCTTGCGAGATGTTTTTATATGCAAACTGCTCGGACTTTTTTCCTCGATCAACTTATTCAGTGTTGGAGAAGATCGTGGTTTTAAGGACTTTTCTTCGGAGTGTAAAAGGTTGGTGAAAGAAGAGAAGCAATGCATGTTGGTGGGAATTGCGACTTTGTTGTGCAAATTTATAAATTTGTTTGAAAGTATTGTTGTATTATTTGTAGTGTAGGTTTAACACTAGAACGACCAAGCAAGTCAAAATGACTTATTCACAATTTTTTCCAATAATTCTCTAAGTTTATAGTAGAGTCCTAGACTAGAAATTCTAAGCTGATCTTATAAAACACAGATTTCCGGACCGATCGCATTTTCCACCTCTTGATTCCCCTTTTTTCAAAGTACTTACTTATTTAATATATTTAAGTGTCATAGATTTAACGCCAGTAGTTCTAGTGTTAAAGGTGATTTGGCTAGGAGAAAATTTTTGTATATTTTTTATTGAGCTCTTTGGCTTTAATTGTTTTTGTCATGTTGTCGGGATTTTACATTTTGTACTAACGAGGCTATGATGTAATCAATGTTAATTTGGGAACAACTTTCTGGAGTATTTTATCTCGGACACAGAGCAAGGAATTGTTTTTAAAGTGAGGTTTTAAAATAGTACGTTCGTCTGTCAAGACAATTTAAATTTACCATTGCCTACATTTTTCACAATTTTAATATTCTTCCCAAATACGATAAGATTTATCCAGCTAAAAATGCAAAGAGTGGCTTAAATTACAAATACTTGATTTTGTTTATTGTAACACGACGTTCTTTCCTGATTCCTTTCATTATAATGTGGAAATCTCCAGTGTGAAAGAGCAGGAGTCACATTGGTCAACACGTGAAGAACATGAGCACGAAAATACGTATTGCAACACGCCATTCTTCTACATACTGTAATTTTCTAGGAACAGATGCAACTCTTCATCGCGTGAAAGTAAATCGCAATCAAGTTCGTCTATGACCTTAATGACAAACCGCCTTCGAAAGGAAGCCATAAACTATTCACGTTTCTAATAACCTTTCTATTCTCAGCTCAAAGTCCAACGAACACGATCCATCGAATTAATTTCATATCCACGTAACATCAAAGAGTACTTCACTGCCTCCGTAAATAGAACAAAGAATCACGCAATTAGACAGTGCTAAACTAAAGTAACACAAAATTAACATAATCCACCAAACTAATTCCAAATATACAAAACCACAGAGGATATATCACCGCCTTCGTTGAAATGTGAAATATTTATTTTCTAAATCATAGATTCCCAACGTTTTTTCGCCTACTACCCTTTTCCTGGAAAAGAAATGGATCACCACTCTCTTTTCAGAAAAAAAAACTATGGCTCTTGTCCTTGAAATCAATAATATGGCTCATAGTTTTCCAACTTCTTTGACCCGTAGTCCTCTTTTTGAAACAGTTATTCGGTGGCTATCTTTTCATTGCAGTATACTATATTATATACTGAAAAACTAGGACATATATTTGTACATTAGTAAGTATATCGACACCGTATACGCATTGGACCTACATTTAATATGCGGTGCTTTAATACTCCAACAGTTAGAAGACATTTAACTCCTTGTCCTACGACTTCGTTTGCAACTCTCTCTGCAATGCTTCGGAATTAAATTGCAGAAATAAATATCGTTCGGTAATTCTTGATGTATCCTAAAATTTATCGTAATATTACTATTACAAAAACAATTGTATCGTGCCGCGCCTCATTTTGTATTATATAATATTTTCAGTTTCACTGGTTTCTCCAAACTCGAAAATTTCCAATTCTATTTCCCGCACCATGAGTGTCGCACATTATTGTAGGATAAGGTGTTAAAATCATTTTTTATGCCATGCATCCGATGATTTTTAGTATTAACTGATCTTCTCAGCACACTCTTACAAGAATTGCCCAGAACAATGAATAAAAAAATTGAAGGCTTATAGTCTCCTTTTGCCTCGGACCAAAAACCTATGCTCTAAATTCTGCAATTTGACAATAAACTATGCAAAAATGGACAAAATAAGTCTACCACTTGTATAAAATCAATGTAAAATTAAGGCAAACCAGAGTGTTAATTTTAAATCCACGTAATAATACAGAATGCTTCTTCCGCTTTATAAAAAGAGAAAACGTGCAGTTAGGCAATAAACTAGGTAAGAATAGACGAAATAAGTGTATCGTTCCTATAAAATCTCACGTGGGAAGGATATACGGTAATTCTTGGAAAATCGACTGGCATTAGAGAAGGCTCCGACATGAATTACTTACCCTTCTGCACGAACGAAGGGGGTTCCGTAGGAGTTATTTGTACGGACCGACATCGGATCAAGGTGGAATGTTAAATATATATCTAGCACGATCACGCTATCACGAGGAAGAAGTCCGACCCAGTTTCGACGGCAACGACGTTGCAAAAGGTTGTTGTACGCATCGTCGATGTGTGGAGTGCACCAAGTTGCATGGATTACGCACGCTCCTATCGATACGAAACAGGAAGTCGTTGCATAGACGGTGCAGCAAGCGCCGACCGAGTCTTGGCGAGGTCTTGCACTCTGACATTCTCCAAGCTCGGTATATACGTTAATTACTCAAAGGAATTTGCCGACCTTCCTTTCAGCGAGGGTATTTAAAGGCCCTCTTTAGGCGTTATCAGCTTTCGCGGATATAGTAGCACCGTGTCACGGAATCGCCGTTCCGAAATGTTGATGGAGAAGGAAAAAGGAAAGTGGTAACACCCACGCGGCAAAGTGATTAAAAGTTTTAGGGAGATCCACGAGTCCGATGGAAATCAGTCTTATTGTAAATTAGGAAGGGAGAAAGGACGGAGTTCGAGGTCCGTGTTCACAGAGTGCGAAATGATAAGAATATGCTGAATCGATTTTTATGGTGATAGAAGTCGTTTGAAGATTTTGTCGAATTTTAAGTCAAGTGGAGATCGTTCGTTATAAGTTTCACAAAGGTATATATGTAAATGTTAAAGAGTCTGAATGGTGGTCGTAGAAAGTGTGAACTTAAATTTGAAATATTGGATCATTGGGTAAAATTGATTTTTTAAACAGACTAAGATCGTTTCTGTGGTTTTATAGAAGACTATTATTGAAAGAAAAAGAATTGTTTCTAATGAATTCCAATATTTCGGTATGCATATTAGATTCATCGAATTCTATTCTCAAATGAAATCTGATGAAGTCATCTTAAAAATTACACTTGTATATGTAAAAATCATGCAAGCAACAAACAAGTGGTTAATTCACTCTATCTTTATTATTCGCCAACATCAGCCAATATTAGAACCAACAGAGCTAGTCAAAGATAACGAACACCAGCTGTCGGGGATTGTTTTCCACGCTCAAATTTCGAAAGACAAATCACGCTTGTCGTGGATTCCGCTTTGTTATTTACTCGCTGATTTTCGAAATGAACCGTTCCAAATCGATCTCCAAAAGCATTACGTATTAGCCTGCATCGATAATGACACTTTGGTTTCGTTGCGTCAACTACGGTTAATTGATTCGTGCTAGCTCGTCCGCCTACTATTCCCATCGAATTCGATGTACATATTCGCCTCTCCACAATAGCACACATATGCAAACGTCAGTGTACACCTTTATTGCAAACTAGGTCGGATATAGTTGTCGATTGTGCTCCTATTTAATTGCAGAAACGTGGCGCGATGCGTCAAAAATTTCGCACTTTCAAACGCACAGCCGAAGGGCTTTGCTCGTTTTCACCATGAAACGTGGAAAGAGAATTTCAAATGAAAGTGGCCAACACGGATCGATTCCTGAATGATCAATGGATTACGAGGCTCGAGACATGGTATCATTTGCAGATGCAGATTACACCCTGGAAAATCGAAATTACACCCGCGAATCGTTCTTCAAATTTGTAAACTCGACGATTTATTACGAGAGCTTCAAATAACCATCGATTGCAACAGGATTGGATGAAGGTATTACGAAACGCGAAGATTACCTGTTTATCATTTAATAGCGGAATTATCAATCGTTTTGATATATTCCTTTCCGCTATTACCATTTTATCTGAATTTCTCCCAGTATCAGGAAAACTATTTTTATAAATGTCAATGATTTTTCGAGCCGGTAAATAATAGTAAAGAACAATATATTTATAGCTCACGTATCAAAGTTACCTGAAATCCCTGATGAAGCTAGCTGCAATTCTGGCGAAATATTGGACACTCTCGTCTTTCTAAAAAGGATTATTCTACAATACATTTAGGTCGATGGAAATAAGTTTGTAAGAAAACTAAGTAAAAAGAAAATCTTACTGAAAATTTCAGAAGTTCCTAACACACCAGAAGCATAAAAATGTTCAAAGAATTTATCAATGCACTTTAAAACAGGAGTGACCAACCCAAATGATCTTCGGGTCACTTTGGAAATGCATCATAACTCCGCAAGCCGCATATAAAATTATATACCCCCATATATTAGATTTAGACTCACTATAGGCACTTTTTCGGAGTGAAAAATTGTAATATAATGAGTTATTATTATTGTGTTTACTATTATTCTTACGTGTAAACGTAGATCATAATGAAACATAGAAAAATGTTTAAGGCGGTGCGCATGCCACCCCTACCTTACAACTACTATGCTGAAAACATTTGGCAAGTCGGCTGACTTCTGGACACAATTGTACCACTTTATACACTTAAGAAATGAACTTCATATTCACTTTCTCGAAACCATAACATACGCAGCTGCTACACAACTTAGAACTACCCCTAGCATCGTTCCTCTCACCTTTCAACCACCGATCAAAAGTTCTCATTGAACCAACAGTCGTATTAGGTGTGCAAATAAGTTCTTTCCCCTTTTCTTCGAAATTCAAGATTTTATGATATCAATTCAGTACAAAATTACGTCTCGAAGTATTCACCCTCAATTTCTGTAACCTTTTCCCATCGCGTGGGTAAATTATAAATCCCATCTCTGAAGAATGACGGCTGCTTACTGGTTATAAAGTCGTCAATACATTCTCAGACGTCTTCTTCTGTGCTGAAGTGTTGCCCTAACAATTGGTGTTGCAGACTCCGAAAAAGATGATAGTCTGACGTGGCCACGTCGGGAGAGTATGCCGCATGTGGCAGGACTTCCCATCCCAATGCATTAATGGTATACATCGTTCCTTTTGCAACGTGTGGACGAGCATTGTCGTGCTGCAAAATCACTTGTCTCGCCCCTCTGCCAGTAAATGCAAATGATGCTTCGGGCACGCCATATTGTTTGAAATTGTTGCTTAGGACTGGGAACTCTTAGAGCGGACATTATGACTCTTCTTAAAAACGAAAGAATGCTCTTTCAGATGGCACCACAATCAATTGATTCGAATAATACAGTCAAAAGTTGTGATCGTAGAAAAAAAAGGGGGAGGAACTTATTTGCACACCTAATAAAATCAGTAAGATCACGAAGCAACAACCCAAGATAAACTCAAACGCGAAATCTGATAGAGTCTTAACCCATTCGCATTATAGCGCGGATTAATCCGCGATCAGCGATTGTCTGGTATCGCCGAGCGCAGAATATTCCGCAAGCTCGCGACTGTCTGCACATACGACCGACCACGCGCGGTGATATGGGCCAGTCGTCAGTTGAACGTCGCGGATGTCTGGACACGGTACCCTAAGTAGGCGCATGATGCAAATGGGTTAAGATTCGATGCTGCTAGAGGCAAATACGTAGCCTCTTCCTCGTAAGCCTGGCTGGTTCCTGTTTATCGACAATAAGGCAATTCAATTTCACGCCAGTGGGTCTTCTTGTTCCTGGAATTCGATGTTTCAAAGTCCTTTCGGAGGTCGAATCGATCAATCGACGATGAAAAAGGGAAGGACTGCAAAAGGATGCGCTTTCCACTGACCCAAATTCACGTATTCCACGTAGGTTAGCGCGTGGGATAAGGCAAAACGTGGAGGTCGACAGAGGAAGAGATGGAGACCGATCGAGGGTGGAGAAAGAGAAACAGAAAGGGTCGCACATAGGTAGACTCCGGCAATCTGCATATCGATTTCTCGGGAAAATGCGTTATTCATGGAAAACGGAGTCGTACGTCGTGGAAACAGAAGCTGATCCGCGCGATCGCGATACGCCGAGCCCATTTGAATCGGGAGTCGACGACGACACGCCATCTTCTCTTGACAGAGGGAAACGAAAGGAAAATAAAGGGCTCCGTGGAAACGGAAGAAATTTTTAGTAAAAACTTGGAGAGAAAGGAGGAACTCTTGGTTGATTTTTCTGCGTAATTTTAGAAGGATGTCTATGGGAACGGGGACAATTCTGCATTCGGTTCGTATCAAATAAACGGATCTATTGACTTAAATATCGTTTGGTGACATTGCTTTTAAAGTGTCATTCTATGAAACTTGTGAAAAAGATTGTGCTTATATAAGATCTGCTATGCGGAGGACGTAGTTGGTTGATACCCTAGGTTATTTTGAAATTATTCTGTGACTTGGAGTCTGTGGTGAACATGGAGCTGAAAATTCAAACACTTTAGCAATGGTTATTAGTGTAAGTCACCATCACTTTTGACAGTTTTCTTCTAAATTTCTTCTGGCATTGGACCTAAACTGAAAGACCATTGCAGTTACAGCCGAAATATTAGAAACCGAACCATCTATTTACGTGCTATTAACCCTCCATTGTCGCCGCAGAGGCGACATTGTAATAGAAGCTGGTAACTCTGTTGTTAGGTAAATCCGATATATTTTTACATTTTTTTAAAATTATAAAATATAATTTTAAAATGTATACGCTTCTTTTATAATGGCAATACAAGAATTTCAGTTTTTCATGAATGTGCGCCTATACTGCGTAAATAGTCCTGGAATAGCTGGTAGCTCATAGTAAAAGTTACTTGGTGTGCAAAGAGTTAACCATCTGCAAACCAACTGTACTTTTCCAATTAATTTAATTTTACTTTCCACCGTTTGATAAGAATTTTCCTTCCATTTTTTGTTTGACCAAATATTTATCAAACACCGAAATCTAAATTACTTTAAAATAAATTCAATTACGCCAGAATCACACTAATCACTGTCTGATATAAGAGAGATAATTATATATAACGGCACTTTCATTTTAAATTGAAAATGCTGTAATCCAAGGTAAAAATAATTGATCTCCCGTATTCAAGTAAATACGCGTAGACGTGATGTTCGTTCATAAATTATCCTGGCGGAAAGATAAGTTTCGCCGTTCTTTCTAGACCAGCAACGTGGCGGACACAGCTTTGAAAGATGCAACGAAAACTACGAATCCTCTTCTCCCAGGCATTCTTTCGCAAAAATAAAAGGACTTATAACGCCCAGAGCGATCGTTGCGCGGACGGGTTATGCGTTCTGAATGTGCTTTATTATAAGCATCATTTGTTATCTCTTTAAAAATGGTAATGCCGAGGGTAGAGTGCGGGTGTGGCGGACAGGGGTAGACACGCGGAACGATTTATCAGCGGACTCGGTGACAGGGTCAGTCATCTCCTACGGGCTTCTTCGTATTCGTCGTGTGTTGAGCTCGCTGGCTCGTGGGGTCGTTCAATTTTTACTTTCGTGTATTCAACTGGGATGTTTCAAAACTTCACCATTATATGTGGCGGTGATTACGAAAGTGGTCTGTGTCAAAAATGTGAAAAATTGAAGGTATCATTTACTTCGTGTTACGCCAATCTACAATGTGGAAGAACCACTTTGTAAATGTATTATAAAGGTGGTAGTTTCTTTTACGTTTATTTGCGATAAGAACATTACAGGTATTTAACCAGTTAGCTGCGATGGACGAGTATACTCGTGGAGAAACGACAGAATTTTGAATATACTCCATTTATATATGCGTAAAAGTTAGCGACCATTGGTTATTTAAATTGTAATTTTGACAAAAACTATGATGTATTCATAAATTTTAAGATGTTTGGAATATGTTGAGGCAATGCCGAAATAAAACGAATAACTAGAAAGTATAAATAATTTGCGATAGATTTATGTAGATCTCTCAGTTTTCGTGACCCATGTAATAGGTGCCCACTCTCAAACGAAGTCGTCACAGTTAACTGGTTAAAAGATAATTTTTATTGTTAGAAGATATACTTGCTCGTTCATAAAAACGTATAAGCTTATTAAGTTTTATTAAGTTTGATTGAGCTTTAATATAAATCAAGTTAATTAAGTTAGTATGGATGACTAATGGGAACAAATGTGCTGGTTATTTAGTACTTGTTTTTTATTGTGTGAATGTACGTTATAATATAGTGGAACTACTTTGCGAACAATGTAAAGGGTTGAACGATTTAACGGTTTTAATGATTGTAACATTAGAGAGAATTAAAGTCATATCGTGAAACAAGAATACTTCGAAATATGGAATAAACGAATTAAAGAATTATTATAACTACCCTATATAATAGTTTTATTCTTAACACTTTACCGACCGGTAGCCGATTAATCGGCTTTTCGGGCCCAACACTTTTGGACTTTTAACTTATTAATTTGTTGCTACAGTAATCGATAAATTATTACTTTCCATTGCGGCTAACTGTGCCAAGGACTCAGTTAAGAAACTTTGCAATTTTCGAAGAGATAACAGTATCAGGAAAATATTTGTCTGCAAGTAACCGAACAGAAGTGGGTAGGATGTTAAAAAATACCGGTCGTTAAGGTGTTAAATTACACTCGGAAGACAATCTCTTTTTACTGGGAACGTGTTCATATTAAATAATCAGGAGTTTCAAAATACTCAAAGTTAATTCAGTCTATATTCAGAGAAAAATTCAAATTTGATTGAATTAGAGCACCAGTCCAGTTTTGCCGACCCGTAGATATTACTTGAGCAAATGTAGTAATTAAAATTGCTTGGCATTCTCGAAAAACTTTTCCTTGGGTTCAAACGAGTCAAACTTCAGCTCGTTTCCACCAAACACGTCTCAGAAGGATCTCTTGGATCTGAATCAATGAGATTGAATAACAGATCTAAGTAAATCGGATGCATTTTGGCCCAGTTCGGATAGGTCTTGTTGAGTCTGGTGCAGGAGGATCCCTGGCAGATTCTGACAAGGCTAAGCATGTCAGGTTCGATCAACACGGCTACCCATGAGCTTGAGAATGAGAGGATCTCTAGTTCGATTCGGGCAGATCTGGTTTTGTTTGGCTGAGAATCGGCATGAATTTCTCATGGCCTAGATCAACCCGTGAAACTACAGTTCCATGGAATAGATCTAGATTTTCTATCGTCAATATTGATCCTATCAGTAGATATTAAATATCAACCTTACAAGTCTTAGAAATTCAAATATTAATTATAGAAGAAACAAAGTTCTAACATAAAATGATAAAATTAAACATAGTGTTGTATCCCACTTCTGACACCAAATTTTGTGTTGTATTCCGTGTGTGGTCAACAACACTTTATTTAGGAAGAACTATTGCGCGCTCGGAGTCTTAACAATTTGAGGATAACGTCGTCGCAAGATGCGGACTGTCAGCTATTCGGTACAAAATTTTAGATTTAATCTGTGTGATTTTGATAACGAGACTGGCCTTTTAAGGGTTTTACAACAGTGTGGTGGGAGGTTCGGATGACCCCGACTTCTCGTGAGTAAGGTTACAAAAGGGCGATCGCTTTTCCTTTGGACCAAAGGTCTTCAAAACATATTTTGAGGGAAAAGCGATGACGGAATCGGAGATAGCTAACAATTCTCGTTTGGGCCCAGACTCACGTTTAGAAATATTTGAATGTGAAATCTTAAAGAATTAGGTTGGTATCCAACAATAGTTTGTGGTTTAAGGAATTGCATGATGTCTTTGCCGCATGTGTGGTTTTATAAGAGACAAATAGAGACAGTGAAAATAATTTATTAATAATAACAATATTAAACATCCTCCATGCTGTTATTTGCTTTTGTCGTTTGCTACCGTTAGAATCCGCAGGTCCATATGGCTGCTTATTCCGTGCAACGCGATTTCTTCTCCGTTCGTCTCGTTCTTTCTTCGCCTGTCCTCTCTACCTTTTGCCCGGGTAACTGCTCAGTTGAAATTTCATCCGCAACGAGAAGTGCACGGAAAAGAGGTTACGAAGGAATGAGATTAGTCCGCTTTGCTGCCACTGCCAGGTCCTCCAAGTCACGGAGGTAAACGAGTTCATTCGACGGTAACGGTACAACGATATTTTGATACTTAAGTTTCTCTTTTTGCCATTGCAACAACGATTATAAGCACTGTCTCGCTTAAAGTGACGGTACTTGAATTTATGTTTTATTACAATACGTCTGAGTTGCGAAAAATATCACTTTTTTCTCTTTAAATGCTTTTTCGACACTTGTGAAAAACGTCTACGATATGGACAAAAAATAGTATTTTTATTCTTTTAATAAGATTATAGAACTTTTTATGTCAAGATGCAACAGAGAAATTATGATAACCATCACACGAAGGTATCTGCTGGTAGCGAATTTGAAAATCAGAGGTAGAGCATGAACATTTGGCTCAAAGTAGGTCCTATTATTACAAGGAGAATGCTTATCATTTGCACATGTAGTACGATTTTGGTCCTTGCTATCGAATACATAATACTTAATTTTGAAGAACGAAAGTAGTCGAAATTATCATCCTTGGTGGCAATATTTAGCTTCAAACTATTATTAAGACTGTCATTGCTGTCCGAATTTAACCTCGTAGCCTACAACAACGTGTGACACTCTTGGCGCGGTAAATGAAACAAGAAATTTTAAAATCTTTCAAAAATTATTATATTAAAAACATTAGCCGGCCACGAAATGGTTTCATTATTTCTATACCATTAATATTACGTTTAGTTATACGAAATATCAGAAATCAGTGAGACCTTTTGATTATAGAAATTAATTTTGGATCATTCTACGCCCAGTCAAAAAATAAATCGAAGGCCAAAGAGTTAATTAAATATCACGAATTTGAGGTCTTCCACTTAGGTAACAGATACTCTCTCGCACCTGTAACTTCACATCTTTTGAACAGGAATATTTCTTTCTTCAAGCCGCCAGCCACCACATGCTCGAAATGCACAAAGGAACTGGAATACAAAAATAGAAAATCGATGCACACCAATTAATTGGAGCAACAAACGACAATCAAGAATATGACACTCAATTATTCATTTTCTACCTCCAGTACATAAATGCAGTGTGTAATAAACCAGTTCGTTCCCACGACGACCACCATCTCTTCAATATGAGAGACACTTCAATTATACACGACAAATCTAGGAACTTCAATGTATTATCGACGAGTCAACGTCCACCATTTCCGTTCGCCATGCTATATTCGACACTTTAGCTTACCGTACAAAGGGTTAAGGACTCTAGAGCCTGAAGTAAGATTAAGGCTACCTTTCTTGAGAACATTGCATCATGGAAATGAAAGCGTGGAGCATTAATGGGCTCAGACACGTACGCTAAGCTTCTGTGCACGAAGAGTAGAGTAAACTTAAGAGCAAACGTAGAACAAGCATGGAGCAAACGCAGAGTAAGCGTGGATCAAGTATAGAGCAAGCATGGAGCAACTTCTCGCAAGTGTGCTCATCAGTTTCAAAGATGTAAGTCTGGTGATCGACCCATTATGTTAGGTCATTAAGTATGAAACGTCCGATTTGAAACTAAAAGTTTGGTTTATTATATCTCGGGCAAAAAGTAACATAATTAATCAAAAGATTAGGTGTACAAATTAATTCTTGGCCCCCAGATTTCGTCGACCACAAAACCTATTCAAATTAGAATTTTTCCAAATTTGAATAGTCATTCTAAAGCGTCATTTGTTAGCTTTAAGACATAACGTGAAAAATCATGTGTAGAAGCGATGTCGTTCGATAAGCAACATTTAAGGCACTGTCTTCTTTTCGCGTTTCAACTAAAAAAAAGAAACGCTATATCGTGCAGCACTTGTAAAAAATAGTTTCAACAGTTTCGAATATTCTCGAGACTTAGCCCCTTCAAATAACTACCTATTTCGATCCCTACAACACCACCTAACTGATTCTCAATTCAATTAAGTTGAACAGGTCTATAAATGCCTCAATGATTTCATTGATGTGAACCACTATCATTTTTCCGATCTGGAATCCGACAATTACCTGAGGGATGGCAAAAACGTATAGAAAATGAAGAAGATTACGTTTAATATTGACTTTACATCAACATTCTTGTAAATAAATGTCAAAGTTAGTCAAAAAAGGCCGAGAATGAAGTTGTACACCTAATCATAATATTGTGGGAATGGTAACTCCAAACCTTGCTGCTAATTCCCGGGTCGTTTTAGATGGAATCGCTTCCACTACAGCTTTCAGTTGATCGTCATCCACCTTACATTCAGGCCGACCTCGTGGTTCATTTTGAAGATCAAAATCTCCAGATCGCAATTTTTCAAACCATCGATGTATTGTACGTTTATTAGCCACATCCTTGCGAAATACTTCGTTAACATTTCGACTTGCCTGCGCTGCATTAGTTCCACGACGGAACTCGTACTCGAAAATAACGCGAATTTTTGTCCTATCCATGGCTTACAATATTTAACCTTCACACGACAATACGATAGATTATTAACACGTTGACTGCCATGGGGTCACCGGTGACCGGCGCTATTGAATTCAATGAAATTTCATATCACTTTTGAATTGCAATATTTATAAATTTTCTAACATATTGAATATATAAATATTGCCGTCAAAAAGTCAAAGGTCTGCCGAATATTTATCTATCTATATCTTTAAAGTTTCTACTTTACAAAGATGTGAATTTAATAGAAAAATTGTCACTCCACTAGAAATAATGAAACTGGTGAAATACCGCTGGCCTGCAACGTGTTAAAAATAAAACAGTGCGCCTGAAAAACAGATGACGTACCTTCTCAATGCAAAAAAAAAACAAAGGACGGATGATGTGAAATATCGGAGATATCCAGCGTCAAACTTGATACTTTAGGTAATCGGACATTTCATACTTAATGACCTAATAATAATGAATATTGTGTGCCACTTCGATTGCTGTATGTTTCCGTGCAGTAAGAAATATAAAGAAAGGGATGCTTGTATACGAAGTGATAGTAACACGATTTTATCGCAACTTCAATGACACTGACAATGAGGGTACTGTCTTTGGTTGTTCCAGTTGGTCCCCATTTTAAAAGTAACAAAACTCATACTGTCTACCTTTTCCTGGCCTATGCTAATATAGCAACATGATTACAGTAAACCAGGGATCAGTAATCCGCGACTCGCAATTTTCGACTACATCTAAAGTATCTAGCTCGATGGCCTAACAATATAATTAACACGTTGGACGTCACCAATAGTTCGCTAATTTCGATATTTCTACCGAAGGGAAACTTTTTCTATCAAATTCTCATCTTTATGAAGCAGGAACTTTAAAGCTACAGATAGATAGATATTTGACAGATCTTTATCTTTTAAACGTCAATATTGAAATATTCAGTATGCCCGAAAATTCATAAATATTGCAATTTCAAAGTTA
Organism: Cerceris rybyensis; assembly: GCA_910591515.1. NCBI lineage: Eukaryota > Metazoa > Arthropoda > Insecta > Hymenoptera > Crabronidae > Cerceris > Cerceris rybyensis. Next base: position 36,909,909 of record OU342789.1, read on the forward strand.
CATGAAATTTCATTGAATTCAATAGCACCGGTCACCGGTGACCCCCATGGCTGTCAAGGTGTTAAATTTCACTTTATGTAATTTTGATTCAATACTCAAATTGATATTCACACCATAATATTTGGCTATTTGACTAGTAACTGATTAATTATAAGCCCCAAATATTTACTAATTCGTAAGAGAGGAAAAACTATTATTTTTATAAATTATTTTAATAAATTAATAACATAAGACAACACTTAATCACATAAAATAACTATTCAAACATAAATCATAACTTCTAATACGTAAATTAAATTATATTAACCCCTTGCTTTACAATGACGTGTGGTACACGTAACGTGATAAGTGGAAAAGAAAGTTTTTAAGTTTCCCAAAAACTGTTAAATTGAAAATATCAGTAGGTCAGGAGACGTTGAAACTAATTTATGCTATTAATTCTGACTTATCGCGCCTTCAGTCAGAAAAAAAATCGTAGGACAAGGAGTTAGGAACATACAACTACCACTGTCGTTTCTAGGTAGCTAACATCTATAAAAAAGCACTCCAAGGAAAAAAAAAATTCAAGTCTCTAAAACATCTTGATACTTAAAACAAGCCTCTCCGTTTCATCAATTTCCGAACTAACACGTTTTAATGCCAGCACACCAACTTCCTCTTTACTTCCTGATGCTCGCTTCCGGACATCCCAACCATGTTTTCTCTCGAATAAGATGGAGCAACGTCGCGTGTCGGGCGATAGTAAGCCAAAGCCGCATCAGTCTTCGGTTCTTAGAGAGAAAAGCATCGAGCGTGGTGTCTGAGCAAACCAGCTGCAAGGTAATCTGTCAATTTATCCGTCGACAAGACTCTCACTGGGTTACCGGAGCGCTCGTCGAGAGACCGAGATATATTCTTCTTTTCCCAAGGCGTAGTCTTGCCGTCTCGTCGGGAGGTCACGTATCCTACGATCCTGTCCCTCGGGTATCACTGGAGATCTTCTGAAACGATGACGACCCTCAGGAACGAGCGGGCGTTTCGAGTTCCAACCTGAGAGAGGAACTCGTTATCGGATAGTTCGATGAGATTCAGTCGATCACCTTACCCCCCTGTCGCTCGAAGAGCACAGAAATTGAAAGGGATCGTTCTTCTTCGTCTTTTTCTATTTTTTTTTTTACTTTCGTGTCGGTGCTGAAGAGATCGCTGGCTTATGCTGACTAGGGATTGTTAGAAATGATATTTCTTAATGGAGCATTTTAAAGAAATACCTATAGATGCTTGTGTTGAGGATGAGTTTCGGTGATTCCTTTGATAGGCCCTTCGCATGGGTTAAGGCGACAGTGTGAGACATTTGAAAGTGGACGAGATGTCGCATTTAACCCTTTTAGTGTCGATGGAAAGAATTGATTGAATTAATGACAAATGTTGTTGCGAATAAAAAGAATTGTCATTTGGCGATAGTTTAATATACCACACGCAATATAGAGCGTATGATTTTACGATTCTCTGTAATAAAATTACTGATGTGTATTAAAAACTGAACATTAACTCTTGTGTGCCCAGTGTTAACACTATTGCTAACGACGATGTATCGTCGTTCGACACTAACAGGGTTAATTGATCTATTGAAACATAGGGACTAATGATTATGAAGAATAGCTGAGATAAAAGATCGTAGAAGTGATTTTAGAGAAAAAGGTGTTTAAAGCTATTTTGTTTTCTATGGGAATCTGGGCAGATTTGGAGTTCGGCATCATTCTTTTGTGAAAGAATTTTGTACTCTGCTTTATTATTAGGTGGATCCAACGTTTTAGTTTTTCTTCTTTTTGGTTTTCTTTTATTGCTACATAACGTAAATAAGTACCTTGAAACGGTTGCTTCTATATTGTTTAATCTATAATCAATAAAAAAGTTTTCGATAGTTCATTATCAGCAAAACAAATACACCGGAACGAAGATAATTCTACTAATGAAAAATGATTATAAGCTAACACTAGATTTACGGAGCCAATTTGGCTCATTCAAAATTTGATTCCTATACATATAATATATTGATTGCTTAATTTTTTAATAATAAATCCTTCATTTAAATGGATTTAGAACTATTTTCTTTGCAAAAAACTTCAGTTTTCTTGTGTAAGTCAAATTGGCACACTATAGAAATATAGATGTATGAATATCTCTAAATCTAGTGTTAATACTTGAAGAAGACACTGAAACTTTTGCATACACGTAGTATGTAGTCAACGAAAATTATTCGTAATAATAATTTAAAGAAAAAAAATATGACCGTGCCTGGACATTTACATAATCTTACATAATACTATATTTTTCTCTTCCGGAAGCGTTCTTGTATCACTAATATCAGTGATGTTACAATGACATTTTAATAAACTGATTAAAGCACAGCATCCTGTGCAAACTCTATAAGAAGAAAATGTTCAGTACTGAAAGATTCACCTAACCCAAATTATTTTTCCAACATCCTCCGTTTATTTTAATAAACAAGTGTATGAAAATATGCTTAGCTTACGCACAACTTGTAAAGAATTAATTTATTGGTAACAGCAAGACTTTCAATTTCCCATAGCTTCTAAAGCTTTATGCGGAAATTTACCGTACGTAATTTCACAAAATTTATTCCTTCGATGCATGCACCGACAAATATGAAACTGACGAGCACTCGATAACGTGAAATATATCCTTCCACGCTCAGAGAGGATAGATGGATCTTTTCTGTATGAATTTTCCTTTGAACGAATCTCATATCGCTGGATAAATCTTCAAAGGAGAATATTATAGTTACATCCTGATTATTGTTCTGTATTTCATCCTACACGGTATTGCAATCAGTGTAAAAGCATAGTACGAATTAACTTCGTGATATAAAAGTTCGTACGAAAAAGAATGCAATCAGCGATACATTACTGTAGACGTTCAAGCACAATAGTGATAACGTTGTAATCAATTTCACATTTTACTACTTTCCTTTGGGAATTTTTAACAAATTGGAAACAATGCGACGAAAATTCTTTCTCAAATAGGTGCTATACATTCGCGAAACGACATCTTTATTAGTCTCGAGGATGGAGCAAAAGTTAAGAAAAAAATGTAACTTTAATGCTGAAAAATGTTAGTAGGGGATAGGAAAGAAGCGTTATGAGGCAACTTCGCAGCTCTGGTACGTTCCCCAGTGTCGTTACCCTCTTCTTGATCCTATCCATTTAATAGATTCGACGATATTATTGAATTAGCTCGACTGAACGAAGCACGGGCCATTCGACGACGTTGACGCTGACTTTGCCAAAAATGACGAGGGGTTGTAATTCTTCGATCAAGATAATACTTCTTGTCTTCGTAGCTTTCTTCGATCTTCTTTTATCGCTAATAACACTTGTCTATAAAATTGAACTTTTTTCGGCCAAAGAATATTTATGCCAATTCTTACAGATTTGCTTGCGCTGAACACAAATGTAAATCTCCGTCAGACTCGATTTCTGAGAAATTCTGTTTTGAAAAAACATGAAAATTGTTAACTTTGCAATTAACTTATTACTATTTTTTTGGTAGAGCACGATTCTATAAACTCCCTCGAATACAACAATCCGTATTACATTAATGTTCTAAACGTTTAAACACGTTTAAACAATTCTCAAAGAAACAACTTCATCTTAAAGATTAGACGTCCAGGAGAAATTCAAATAATAGGCTATAGAGCAAACATTTTTCTTGAGACAATCATCATTGAAAGTTGCAACAAAAGTTTTGTTTTCGGCTCAGAAATGAAAGTATTTCCGCAAGACAATAGGTAAATGTCTCCAGTGAATCGCAATGCAGCCGTTGTACCCACGCCAGTATTATATTTTGCTCTACAAGTATACATTTCTTCTTTATGAGTTATTTTACGACTTTATGTATTATTATATAGTAGCTTGCTTTACAAATACATTTCTTGTTTATGAGTTACTTTTTCACAATAAGGCTATTTCATAGAAAATTAAATGTAACAACACTTTCGCTGAATGCAATATGTATTGACGATTTTTAGACAACTACATAATTCACCTTTCCAAGAATTATTTAAGCCACGAATGTAGAAGTTACCTTAAGAAATTATTCCCGGTATAGAAAATAACCATAGCGATATCGCGGTTATTTTTCGTGTAGAAGTAACTCCTTGGTGAACAGATGAATCTACCTCCACACGAAGCGCAGAGTGCCACTTCGTCATTGCCTTACGGTAACGGTTATGCTCGTGGAAAGTTTACCAGTTTCCTAACACCTATGCCCTCTTTCCCTCTTTCTCTTTCGCTCTTCACCTTTTCAATGCCTCCTTTCATCCCTTTCTCTCACGGCCAGCTTCTCTAGCGCTTTCAACCCTCTCCAGAGAGCCGCATCTCACCGCTAAGAGCCAAGTTCTATCGGTTTGTTGGATGGTATTGCGTTGAAAAAAATGCACATATTCTTGTATTTCAAGCTGTGAATTTACCTGCATCTGAAACGTACTATGGTGACATAAGTTGTCGGCCTATCAAATTAACTCGCTGATTCCAAATTTTTAGCGATGTTTGAAAACTTTTGGCACGACAGTAAATTAAAAAATGATGAAAATACAATTTTTAATAATGTATTTAACTTAACCCCTTGCCTTACGATTTCTATTGTGATCGAACGCGCAATAATTCAGAATTAATTATTGAAATAATAATCCATTACTAATTTCCAATATACCGGTATAAGTGAACGCAATATTAATAGCATAGAACTAATTTCAACGTCTCCTGACTTTCTGATATTTTTACTTTAACAGTTTTTGGGAAATTAAAAAATTTTCTATTACATTTACCGTGTCACGTGTGCCACACTTCATTGTAAGGCAAGGGGTTAATTTTTAACTTTGAATTTGTACAGGATTTCATGATTATTATGTTTCAGACTATTCGTACCAAAACTTGCCGCACGTTGCAATTAATTATATCAATTTGCGAAAAGTATAACTATTAAAATGTTAAATAGTTCTTTATGAAATTTTCAACTGTGCAAGGCGCTCGACGTACATATGGTTGCCATTGTGCACCTTTCTTTAATTTCTATTTGTCCATCGTATTTTTTTCTCCTTCATTCAGTTAGTCTATCGCTTTCGATGCAATCCTCGATCTCTCATACAAAACATACCTACCACGTTGCCTATGACCGTCATTAAAAATCCCCAAAAAAAAAATTAATTCTAAAAACAAAAAAATTTATTATATGCCTCAGTCTCGCTTTCCTACAGTTATGCATAAAAAAGTAAAAGCTCAGATTGACAATCATTGAGTCAAAGTTCTAATCTTCCATCATTTCTTAGAATTTAAAAAATTATTCTTATGTGATATTTGTTGTACATCTAAATAAGATGACTTATAATGCATCTAAAACAGTAGATTCCTGGCGAAATAATCATATCAATCGAAGCCGAAGGAATACAAAACGTGCAATTAAATCCTCACTTCCAAGCCATCTCTAAGACCCAACAGGATTTGTAATCCTCAATCTGGACCTTTAATTTGTAGATCTTAACACATCTTGCGCGGGTGCTTTCCCGCCAAACTTTCATGGAGTAGCGGGCGATTTTTTGCAATTCGTGTGCTAAATTACTTCTGCACAAAATAGCTGTAGTCTGTGAACAGTTTTCTTTTAATAAAACTTTTAGTTTTTCTTTAAAAATCTATTTCTCTATTCACTTCAAAAAAATAAAAATACTTTCTCAGAAATCAGAAACTAAGAAAATCAATAAGTTAAAAATGCTTTAACTAGTGATATCGTTTAAAGCCCTTTCTTTTGTGCAAGTGTACATAGCAAAATTTATACGTATACGTATAATTTATGACAATGCATAGCTGGTAGCTCCGGTGTCGAATACGCTTATCGTAGCATAACAGCACCAGCAAAGCGCAATTATAGGAATGCATTTTTGCAAAGCACGTTTTAAGTTAAAGTGTACGGACGTCGACGTAGTACTCATCTGTACCTGATCTTATTGTAAAAACATTACACAAACCCACTAGGAACAATAATCCACCAATAATTAATAGAAGACGACTTTTGTCGTTACCCGCGCTCGACTGCCCGAGTCGAGATATAGAACTTCATTTGAACCTATTAATGGAAAAAAAAAGTTCTAAGGGTTTATAGCACTAAGAAGAGTTTTAAAAAGTATATATATGAATAATAAAAACAAACGTCATTATAAACCTCCAACTAGCATAAATGTCCACATTTGACATTATACGGTTATAAAAGACACTTATAAAACTTTTTTTAACTCTCCAACTTCTTATTTCCATAGAATCACTAATATCTTTTTAACTATACAAATTCTGAAGTAGTGTCTATTTAACCCTACAATTTTTTTTTACGAATATATAATTTTCAAAGGTTAAAAGTAAAATTAATTAATAATAATTATTTTTCATTGCAAATGAAGATTTTATTTAGAAATTCTAAAAATATAAAATAACATTTTACTATTACCAAATGAAAAACATACGTAACGAATAGCCATAGCGAACTGAAAAACACTTGTTACACATCGTCATATCGTTAGCGTCCGATGGACACTAAGGCAAGGGACGCTAATTATGTGTGAATCGACAGTATACATAGAAATCGGCGTGCGAAGTACTTGCAAGTAATTCTTTTAAAAAAGCACAAAATCTAGTGGCCGATCCTTGAACTAGGCAAGAGAGTCATTTTAAATTTAATATCTATTTAAACCTTAACCACCTACTGAAAGAAGTATTAGGGTAAAACAGCTACTTACATTCAGGCGACAAAAATGAAGTTCAAAGAAATAATTATTTGTAGAGTAAAATGGACTTCTATATTTCGACTCGACTACCAATGCGTACAAAACAACTTTAGTCGCTTCCCGCGCAAGATGTATTAACAAGTTGTCATCTCTGTACGATAAAAACGATTCGCAGAAGTGAAAATATGTAACCACAGGATAATCGACCGAACTGAAGGACGTAGTTGAAGTTAGGGTCGGTTGACTGCTTACACGATTAACATGATCACTCTACGATTACCTGGCGTGACAGGACTTACGTGTCGTGCGACTAACTTTCTCAAGGGGGACATCGTGGGGACACCGAGGGGACGGATTGAAGAGAACTTTCGGCCGGACCGTGTAATTCGACGAAAGTTCCTAATGCGTTTACGGATTTCGTCAAACGAAAGACCATCCCTCGTTTAGCGGCCGGTTAATTCGCTACGTGGCAATTTTCCTACAACCATGATATTTGACTTTCGGAATAGGAAACGTGCTATAGCAGGAATCAACGTGGTGATCTCGTAGAAATATGTCGACATTTGCGACGAGAAAAGGTTGCTGGTTGGTGGTCAGGTAATTTTTGGAGAATTAGATAGACGAATTTGTATGGACGAAAATATTTTCGGAGATTTAAGTCGTACGTAGAAACGCTCTCGACGAGGGAAATTTCTTTCTTCTTCTGCGGTCGTAATATTTATACAGCTGTGCATAGTGTATACAGTATTATAGGGTATCCTGTAATTTGAACAATGACGAAGATTTTTTTACGGTGTGCATGGAGAATATGAGATAAAATTTATTCATATTGTGGGATCAGAATCGCTGGTAGGGATGAATACGAATTGAACTCAACAAGGAGGATTAGAATAAAGTAAAATCATCTCACTTCTTTATTTGTTAAAAATAATTAATGCAATAGAATCGTCACACGTCTTTACTCGTCGACTCTCGTCTTACGTCTGAAGCGTCGTCTGACGACGCTCGCCTTCGTCGCCGTAATGAAAAAAAGAAACCTTAATAAATGTATGTATACTAACGTGGTTTCAGAGGATTTCACCACTGCTCGCAACACCCTGCGTTAGTCGCATAATAAAAGTAAATAAAAATAAGTCTTTTCGACTCCACAATATGATATTTTGAAGAAATATACCCGGAAGATCCTGTACGCCAAAAAGTACACGTACACTGTGGTAAGCTTTGATGTTGCTGTACTGCTATTGTTTCTTTTATAATTGTATTTAGTGGCCAATTAATCTTTGACTTGCATATTTCGAATTCGTAAAAATTCAAAATACGACACAATTAATAAATACTATGCTAACGAGCAAGAAATGCTTACTTCTGCATTATTTGTTGCATTAGTTCTTGTTACAAATTACTATATTATCATATTGATTACAGCAGGTTACAAATAACATTTTAACTTAAAAGTACAATAAAAGTCGATTCACCAAGTGTACAAAATTGAGTCAATTCTTAAAGTCAATTTTCTTAGAAGGATATAATTTTTTATACTATTTATACACAGTCTAATTGAAATAATAGTAGTTAATGCTAGATAAACCAAGATGGTCAAAGAAGTGTTTCCTAATATTTCCTGCAGAATTGCCCAACACGATGTATTTTTCAATTTTCTGTTGGTACTTCACAAAAGTTTAAGTAATTAAGTAAATAAATTACCTTGGTTCCGTCATTACATTTCTTTATCAAGTATGTCGAAATATACCGGATTAATTGTCAATAGTTTCAATGTAAAAGCAGAGCAAATAAATAAAAGCCCCACACAAATATTTGACGTACATTCCTCCACAATTTCTATTTATTTATCCAAAAGCAACAACCCTTTAAATGTCTCAGCGAAACATCCAGTATAAACGTCGCTTGAGATAACAGCTCCTCGACTTTCTCCTCGTTAAATAAAAAATCTTCGCTCGAAGAGAAGAAACGAGAAGAGAATCCAGCCCGCGGAGATCTCACGAGACGTCAACCGGGTTTTTCCGGCTGTCCCTTCGTTTCGAAAGACCCCTTCGACCCGTCACTTAATAATCTTTATCCTCTAATTCCATAGGATACGTAAAGTCGAGCGGTTAAGTCGGCGGGATTAGGTCATGACCGAGGAACAGAAAGACGAGGGTTCACGACCCTCACCTACGCATCCCGTAGATCGGGAAAAAAAGGGGTTTCCTCGTTATGTAAGCTCGTGGAAACGTGGCACTTTTCTTTCGCAGATTAGCGAAACGGAAACCGATCGATTCCATAGATTTTATCCTCTGTAGTGAGTTTTTAACTGTGATACATTCTCTAATATTGACAGAACTGATTGCTCTATTCTGTAATCGATACTTTCCAATTTTTCCACGTAATTCTACACTTTTCTCCAGAGCATTACATTTCATTGTGGATCTCCTTTAAATCTATGAAAAACCGGTGCACAGTTTGCAGTGACTGAATTTCCTTATTTTTCTCATTATTTAAACAATGCTGGAGAATTTAATAATTTGATATTTTCGATAATCATGCGGAACAGTTTGGGTACATTGTTTTGGTGGATGCGGTAATGAAAAATACAGAATATAGTAATACGCAGTGTGAGGTTGTTCATTGTTGTATAAAATAGAAAATAAACCCATGTTGTTTTCGAGCATGTCCTGAATTTTATTTTGAATTTTTAATACTCCACTGCCGCTCGGTATGAACGCGAAGGTAAACCTATAATAGTGTGCGTTCATGTAAAAAATATTTATATCTTGTTAATTATTTAGACCGCTTATATTATTTCTGATATTTTTCAGCGGAACGTCGTTAAAATATTCAGCGTTAAAATAGTATTATGCGTAACGCAAGCAGATATTGCATTTTGTTACGTGGATTCCAAATCATGTTGGTCTACGGTCTGGGTTGAATTTGAATGAAGTTTTATAAAATTAATTAATTACTGAAATTGTCTGTATACAATTTCATTTTATATTTTATTAAAAGATTTATGTATTAAAAAATATAGTCTCTCGCACTGTAATGCTTAGCAATGCACTTTGACATATTTCATGAGCTTTTTAATTTGCTATTGCATGCGTTATTCTTTGTAAGACACGGGGTGAATCATATATCACTAGAGGATTAAAAAACACAGTAATTTATTTATAAAAAATCTTCCTTTATTCTTTTGTAAATATAATACTCTCTATATATCTATATTTTCTATCTATCTTTATGTCTTTATATATCTAGTATATATCTGTATATACTCCTTTGAAATTAATCCTTGCTAGTTTTGTAGATCTTGTTCTTGATATAAACACCACTTTCTGTTTGATTTAACGAAATTAATACCAAGAAATTGATTATTTACATCTCAAACTGCCATTCAAATATTCAGTTAAACTTCTACAATTAGAGAGATGCTGTACTATCATAATATGACATCTTGAAAACTGACAACTAAATGATTGCTCCCATACGCAGAATCAACATCCTTATTTTAAAATCGCTAAAAAGAACCATATCAAAAATATTTTCAATCAAATTATATGAATACAAAGCAATAAGAATTTATTTTGCTAGCAACTATTATTATAAACACTATCATTATCCGTATTTCAGAAACTTGCCAAACATCACAAAAAATTTAAAACCCTACCCGCTTTATATCGCAACCCCCTAAAGCACAAGTACTGCAACAACACTTGTCCTCTCCACCCACCGTTCGATCTTCGATACACAACGGAAACATCGTTCAGGATTTACCTCCTCGAGCTCGAGGATTCAATTTGAAAACCTTACATCAAATTGTCAATCTCCTTCTTGTTCTGCTCCCTGCTGGTAGCACGATGGCAAAGGATTTAGCGGGACTCTACATCTCCCAGGAGATGGGCCCTTCTACAATCGCTTTAGGCCACGTACGCAATATCCGCACACGCACGTAACTTTGTACCCCGACGAAATCGGCACAGCTAATAATTACCACCCTCGAAATTCTCTTGCTTCGCGGCACCCTTCGCGCCATTTCACGCACGGATAGGTTCACGCACCGATTTCGAAGGTGGCCCGGTACGAACCACCCCGTAGCACGCCCGTTTAGATATCTTGCCCCCGGGCCTAGCTTCTTACGGGGAATGATTGCCAGCCGGTGTAATCGAGGGGATAAAATCATCTTTCACGTTGTTAATTCGTTAACTTTTTCTTCATTCGATTTTTGGAGGATTTGGGCAATTGCTAGGTTGTGGACGAAATTGAAGTGATCGTTGTGGTGTTTCTCGGTTAATTTTTGGAAATATTCGAATGTAGATTGTATATGTAGAGGAGACATTTTTTTTCATATGGTTTTTAGTGGATTTGGGCAATTGCTAGATTTTGGACGAAATTGAAGTGATGGTTGTGGTGTCTCTCGGCTAATTTTTGGAAATATTCGAATGTAGATTGCATTTGTAGGGGAGACATTTTTTTTTCATACGGTTTTTGGTGGATTTGAGAATTGCTAGATTTTGGACGAAATTGAAGTGATGGTTGTAGTGTCTTTTGGTTAATTTCTGAAAATATTCTAATATAGGTTATGTTTGTAGGGGAGACTTTTTAACACTTTACCGACCGGTATTTTTTTAACATCCTACCCCCTTCTGACTGATCACTTGATCACAAATACTTCCTTGAAACAGATATCTATTCGAAAATTACAAATTCTTGTCACTGAGTCCTTAACACAGGTAACCGCAATGATAAATGATAAGTTATTAATTGGAGTGGCAACCAATTAATTAGTTAAAAATTCAAAGGCGCTGGGTCCGAAAAGCCTATTGATAGGCTTCCGGTCGGTAAAGTGTTAAACACCGAAAGGAAGAATGGTTCGTTTCAACGCAGATGGAGAGAGAGATATATTGATAAATATTTAGGAGAAATTTGTAATTACAACTATGCTTTGGTACAGCACGGTACAATTAAATACATCATGATACTGCTTTGCAACTAATATCTAATTGGGCACGACTCAATGCAACTCAACTATTTTCAATTAAATATTTTATGAAACTATTCCAAACTGATAGCTAAAGTGGAATTGAACTTCTAACCTACATTTATTTGTGTCCAGTTTTACATCTATTTCAGGCAATCATTCAGTGTCTCGCGCTCGCAGTAACATTCGGTAGAAAGTTAGAAAGTTCGGGGCCTTGAGAGCGAAACTGACCCGACCCCGCTTCTACCCTCGCGACCCTCCATCGGGACTACTACCAATATTTTTAGCAACTACATAAACGTGTGAATTTCTTGCTGTAATTATTTTATTCTATCTTTTTGCAAGTTGTGAAGACGTTGTGAAAATTACAGGTTATATTTTTGGAACCTGATTTTATTTTTTGTTTTACTTAAATCGAGAACGAGGGGTATAAATTTATATGCTTGTGAAAAATATATTGACGAGTTGAACTATTGGGAAATTAAATTTGAGAATTCTGATTCGTGAATTTTACTCGTTATTCTCCGATGACAATATTAAAAATAGCTTGACATATAAACGTCCATATACGTGTCACCATCCTTGAAGAGGACTGTGATAGAGCGTTGTAGAATTTTAAGTGGAGAAATATGATTGATTTTAAAATTAATTCCTTCGAACTATCAGATGTTCATGCATGTGTGAAATGCCGTTCTGCAGTGATTTGCATAATACTAGAAACGTTATTTGAACAGAAGTAATTAGTTATACATACCACAAAATTCCACCGACGATAAAAAATTCAAAAAACATTACGTCATTTATAATTTTCTATCTCTTCACCCGATGACTTGAAAAATGTTATACCGCCACGAAAAAAGTGTATTTTGCAATATGCAATTTTTAATTCTTGAAAGTCGTTCAGAAGTTTTGGTAAAAAATACAATTTCCTAGATAGAAACGTTGAGGAACACCCCGTATACAGGAAGTAATCCGTATATCGAGTTGGTGAGAAACGTTCAAACTTCTGGGTACCCTTGAATTAAAGTACACGTAGAGTACCAACATAGCTATCCTTGAATGTGTCGAGCTATAAAAGATCGTTTCAGCGCCCCGCAGATTGGCTATTAAAACCTTCCATACGAAGTACCTCGAGAGCGTGTTAACTTCTACGAAATCCCCTAACCCCGCTCCCAACGGGAAGGGTTGTTTCCAATTTTCCTGAATTACGCTCGCCACGATGATGCGTATAGTTGATAAAATTCGTTTTCGGCCCCTCCTTTGCGCGTGAATGACTCTGCGTCCTTGTTTCTCCTTCTCTTTCCTTCTCTTTGTCCCTTTTTTCTCTTCTTCTCTCTCTCTCTCTTTTTCCTTTTATCTCTCCTCTATTAGATAGTTTCGTTTATGTATCCGTGAAAATTTTCAGTAAATTATCTCAACGCGCTTCCATCCCGTCACACGAAAAATTCACAGAACGATCGTAAAATTATACATATCACCCTACCAGTAATAGCTGTAATCCAGAATCCTTTCAATTTAATCCCTCTGTCAGCTACGATAGTTCAAAGACAGTCAGACAATAAAGTAATTCCTTTTCCATTAAAATGTACCAACAAAAATCCACATTGTTCCCTAGGTTCGTTATACTTTTAACGTTCGGACAATGGCAACTCTTGTATTGTTTCCTCGATCAAACATCACGTTGAATCGTTCGAATCGACGTTCAGAGATTAAATGTCCTCCCGATGTTAACGGTTAGCCGTTGCAAATGGCGCCCCGGACAGTCACAAATTGCTCGTCGTTAGGAATATTTATCTCTGCCTTTTACCCTATTAAACACCCCTAGATATCGACTTGCTATCGAGTCTACGGCTCATGGATGTCCCCGTTGTAATTCAAAACAATCGAGCCAATTTCACGCTCGATTCATCCGTTGACTCTTGCATACTTAATCGATGTCTCTCTGTTTCTTTCTTTTTCTCTATCTTCGATGGTAGGTTAATTGCATTTTTGTACGGCTCCCGTGAGAAGGATGAAAGGTACGGTGGCACACGGTGGATATTCGGACGTTAGATATTCGATGAGAGAAGCATCGTGATAAGAAGGGACTTCTCATGAATACACTAATAGCACTAGGCCAACCCCCTCGAGCTACAAGACCTGACGGCGTGGCTTTTAATAAGGAATATTGACCCACCAAGACTGCCTTTCGCAATCTGAGTACGCGCGTTTCCTTATCAGCCTTGGGAATATTAGAAAACAAGCGTGTTTCCTGTGAGGACGTAGCTACTGGATGGTTTACTGTGTAGTACACTTATCCACCAATTTACACGGAAGATTAGTTCTCCAGGATAACGTGTAAATCAAAATTGTGTAGAAATTTGTTGACGATAAAAATATTTATCTTTCACAATTCCTTTTTTAACACTAGATCTACGAAAGTGGTCAAAATTACAGGTTTTGAATTTTATGAAAATGTTCTTGTAACTTTAAACACTGTTGATTGAATCGATTAAGTTTTCTATCCCCTTGATGTATTTCATTCGGACGTATTAATGGTTGGTAGATGTAGTATTAAATATGCTATTTTGAAAACCGTGAAAAAGCGAATTCGTGTAAATAAAGTTCAGTTTAACCGTTTGAATACCGGGAGGGTTTTAAAAAATTACTTCGAAAAAAGCCAAAAGCCACTTTACTTACCAACTTAAAGTTGGTGTTTTATGTTATGTAGTGCACAACAAGAACAATTTTCTCGTGCTTGTATCCTAATTTGAAATTACTTTATATTATAAAAGAGAAACCTGATGCATTCTTAACGAAATATCTTAACAAAGTCTTCCTTCAATTGCCAACATTGAAAAAATGTCCTGGAGTTTTTTGACACAAAACCTGAAGAGCAAAAGTGGCTCGTGGTACGCAAACGGTTAAATTAGGGATAGGGGTATAGGGGATTTTGGGAAAAATTTAATTATGTCGGCAGTTTGATGATTTTGATACAAATGGAAAGGAAGTTTGACTGTGAAAGATACTCTATGAAAAATATATCGTAAAAATATTATATCAAAATATCACAGCGTTTAAATAATTTTATATTAATAAAATATTAATAGTTATTATCCAATGCTACCTCTGGTGGAATCTGATTCAGCCGTCTGTTAATTTATGCGAGGGTTAGTTATTGCATGAGTATTTTTTTGCGCACAGAAAATTACTGTAGTTTCAATTATAAATGAATATGCAGAGGATTTATAAATGAAGTATAGAGAAAACAAGAAACCTAAGCATATAATTCAATTGTTTAACATTTCGAAAAAGACTTGAGAAAACTGGAGAACTAACGTTGGAACTTCTCGTCGTCTTTTTGACAGACACATTAAACACTTAATATTCCCATTTTAACGACTTACGGGAACCCTTTAGTCGACAGTGAATTATAATTGCATTACTCTCGTATTTTAAATTTGCGAAAGAAAGGCATTACACAATGAAAATATAACGTTACGTTTAATGAAGTTGATCTCGTGGAAATTAAGTGACTTTAAGGGGAATTCAATTCTGGCGATCAAGAGAATTTAACCGTAATGAACCACGAGTGAAGAAACTCTTTTAAAACTGTAGGAAAGAAAGTTCGGGGGAAAAATTCAGTTAGGCTCTTTATCCTTTCTCAGATATTGACATCTTCTTATCTTATCGTGATACGGCTAAATTACATTCTTATCCGAGATAATTATTCAACGAGAATTATGAGTTCATCAAAAAGAATATGTTAACTGTGGAAGTTCTGACTCTTTTCTTATAATAGAATATGCATATTATTTAGTTTGTTACCATTGAATAATTCTATTGAAGTCACAATCATATGTTTTCCCATAGATATTTTCTCAGCTACATAATCATCGCATAAACCTTAGTGAAAAATATGAGAAACAATGGGACACTTCCACTGTAAAGTACAAAAATGTATATACCGTATTTTTCGATAGATAACGCGCGCGTTATCTATACAAAACAGTTAAAATTTGATAAAATAAGAACCTGCACGTTATACATTAGAAAGCGACATGAAGGATGTCAAATTCAATAATAAAACTATGGTGGGATTTCAACAAAAAAAAAAGAATGCTGAAAAGATAGAAGTGCACGTAATACAATTGGTGCGTGTTATCTATCGAAAAATACGGTAATTATTGTTAAAACCGGTAACA
This sequence comes from Cerceris rybyensis, assembly GCA_910591515.1. NCBI lineage: Eukaryota > Metazoa > Arthropoda > Insecta > Hymenoptera > Crabronidae > Cerceris > Cerceris rybyensis. Next base: position 36,925,834 of record OU342789.1, read on the forward strand.
AGAATAAGTTTGCGGATTTAATGACTATCAAAATTATTAGAAACAGTAATTCCCGATTAACTAACTTTGAGTTACTCCGCAGAACTTAATACTTGGTTTAATATTTCATTTCTCTAAAGGTTGCAGAGGCAAGATTTACGAGTTTCCTGTCTCAAAATCAACTCCCTCATAAAATTTACACTTCAGCCGATGTGACATAAACCAATCGTTAAGATTGAAATTAACGAACCAAAATGTCTCTCGAAAAGGCGTCCATATTTTTCAAAAACAATTGACAAAAGATAAATTAATGTACTGAATGTTAAAATGTCGGAAATATCTAAGAAACATCACAATCATCTACGTATATATGCCAGTATCGATCTCTAAATATATTCATTCCCTAACAATAAATAACAAATTACATTTAGAATTTTCTTAATGCAAAGAACCTTTACGACGTTCCAATATGTACGTCGTACAATAATTCACAAACATTAAAAAACAGATATAAAAACTTGCAAGCAGATAACTTTAAGGTAGTTCTAGGCACTTATCATTTTTCGATAGATTTCCTTAAAATTTTGAAAATATATTCTTCATGATATTTTATAATTATAACCGGAATCTCAACGAGTTCGTCCACACGGTTTATGAATAAATCGTGTTTAAAAATAACATATTTAACATGGGCCTTATGGAAAAAAATTTTGCTGAGTCCGCAAAATCTTTTTTTATTTTTCTAATGGAAAAACGAGTCAATGGATTCTAATAAAAAATTAGCAATATATTATTTTATGCTTTTGGCATATTATTGAATTTTTTCATAATTTTTTACTTCATAGTTATAGAGAAAGATGTTTTTCAATGTCTAAAAAGTGAATGAAATGACCTCTGTGAAGTTAGCCCCTGCATTAATTCTTACGCAATATTTTCATTTCTAATGAAAAAAGAAACTTTTAGTTCTGTATCCAGCTAGAACTACCTTAACCCTTTTAGTGCCGGACGACGATATATCGTCGTTAGCAATAGTGCTAACACTGGATATCGAAGGGCTAATATTCATATTTCAATCCGATATCACTAATTTTATGATAGCTAATTGTAAATACACAGTTTATGCTCTATAATGCGTGTTCTATCTCAACTATCGCCAAACGATAATTCTTTTTATTCGCAATTACATTTGTGATTAGTTCCACCAATTTTTTCGCTCGGCACTAAAAGGGTTAAAGTATAGAACACGAAAACCTTCAAGTAAGAATACAGAACAGCTGCAACACGCAGTGACAGTACGTCAGTACCTACCATGAGCACCAAACGTTCATCGACGAAAGAAGGAAATGTACATTCCTCAACGAATTCGATCGAGGCTTCCGCGAATAGCCCATTAAAACCTACCGCCTAACTTGGAATCAAGTAATCGCTGTTTGCATATTAATTGTTCATTATGACTCCGTAGCCTCCGGTGGAAATGCAGACGGGGGAGTCTCTTGGTCGACTACCAAGACGCGGAGACTTTCCCTTTAGAAAGAGGACCTCTATAACGCTCCGTTCAAGTCACCCTCGATCGTTAAACTCAATGGTATTTCCAAAAAAAGCCTCTCCACGGGTGCCGTGGGAGTGATGTATGCAGATTTTTTTAATCATTTCCCCTCGATTATTTCAAGCCGTAGACTGAGGCGACGAGGAACGAAGACAAATATCGGTAGGCTCGATTATCCATTGTCACGACAGACGTACGTCTCACTTTTACTCTCGACGAGAGAGAAACCGTGGAAAATGACGATGCTGGAACTTGTAAAGGAGAATGAGAGATGAAGAAAGACAGAGAGAGAGAGAGAGAAAGGGGGAATTTAACGGAGAGAGAAAGAGGTGGAGAATTCATACCTCATATAACATTCATTCACGACCCACTGGGAGCGCTTGAGAACAACGTCCTACCCTTCCTCGCCATAATTCGCCGGAGGAAAAGAATTTTCCATCGTCCCGGCAGCAAGTCGGTTCTGTGCTGAAGCGGGAATTTCGGCCTTTCCCTTCGAACGATGTTACATTCCTCTCTTTCACGCCCCGACGTTGTTCGGTGATATACAAAGGTATTAAATAACTTTAAGACGCGGCTAAATGGGAGACGCTAATTGAATCCTGGTCCTGCAGATTTTTTTTGCTAGGGACGTTTTATTTCGAGACTTTTGATTACACGATGTCGCTGGAATGTTTATTGTTGGAAATTTTTGCCGTTGGGGTTTAATATTTCATTGAAGAATTAAGAAGTGGCTGAGTTTGCGAAAGAGAGGAAAGAAACTGTCAAACTGGAAATAGTAGTTAAATGTTTAAAATTTGTCCTGCGGACTTTTTATTGTTAACTTTTATTATAATGCAAACTTATAATTACTGATTTTGGAAAACTTGATGTTCGACAAATTTTAAAATGTCTAATAGATTAACTGTAATAACCTGTCGATAATTACAAGCTTGACTTCGCATACTATAAGTATTTTTGTTGCATGTTATTATTATATTTCCATGAAAATAAATTTAACACGTTCCGTGCCGGATCATTTTTTAAGATTTTCTGTTCAGGCCGCGTGAGGTGTATACGACCCACAGTTTTACGATTAAATAAAATTTGCAATATACATAATATTAAGATATCTATATTTAACTTTACAATATATTTTTCAAAATAAAATTCTTTGTTTTGCAATGAGAAGTGCAAGCAACCTGTACGGAAAGTTTAGTGGCGGTCGTATACGCCCCACACGACACGGAACGTGTTAAAGAGAAGGAAATGTTATTAAGAAAATTATAATTATATTATGTTAAGAATTATTTGGCCGAAATTTAAAAATCCTGGTATTATCTATTGAAAGTTACTTATAATTATATTTCCAGGTACAATATGTTCGCCAAATTTATTTTTTAAGTGAAAATGGTTCATTACGATTGTGTTTTCCTTTAACCTCTACCTCAAACTTCGCGCACCTTTGCGAATACGGTATCGAACAATGTAGGTCTTCCTTTTTAAAACAGGACGATCTTTCGACGGTTCAATGAGATAACGTTCTCCCGATTTTTTCAACGAAACGAGGCGAAATAATGAAGAGAACTAGTAGTCAAGAGTGAAAGAGATAGAGAGAAAAAAATGGATACTAAAGAAGTCCAACGAAAGCGAGACATTTTCGGGCAGACCGCGCTGTAAAATCCGGGAGTGTGCATAACTTTCTCATTAAAAAACTTTATTAGTGCCCTTTATTCGACACTTTCTTTACGATCGAGAAGCATAAAATGCTTCCGGGCAACAATAATGTCGGCGCCCATAAAAGTTAATGCTCTCGTGATATTTCTCGGAGCAAATCGCAATCCGTGCTTTTCGTTCACGCCATTTGTCTGTCTTATTTACCGGGCGGTGATGTATAAACTTTCCTACGGAAGTATAAACCCCGCGTTTCGCCCTATCTTCAGTTACGATAAACGTTAAGCTATGATTTTCCAGGAGCTTTATGAAAATGCTTTCGGACGATTATTCTATGAGATTGTTTCACCGATGTGTACTAGCCACGAAACAACGAAACTTCTGGCTGTTTGATCGTATGATAAAAACTTGGATCTTCCGCGTTTATGCTGACCCTAGAATTAATGAAACGCACGATGCAGTTAGAATTCGTTGAGATACGGATAATGAAATATATTATGGGAGCTACGTATATATCTTGTCAATTTAGAAATCTGAGCATTGAGTTTCTTAATACCTATAATTTTTCACAAGTCTGTTGATCCGCACGAAAATCAGTGAAAAATTAAATGGAGTGACTAATTTATAATAATAGGTTGCTGCAAAAAATGTTTACCAGTTATTACGTACTTTTGTATAAAAACTGTAATTAGAAAAGCTCTGTATTAACACTAGATCTACCGATGAGTAATCTATTATATAAAGCTCAAATACCACTGACTGACTGACTCATTCATCCACTCATCACGAAATCTCAAAAACCACAGAACGGATTGCAACGAAATTTGGAACATACCTTCCCCTTGGGTCTTAGGTGCTCACTAAGAAAGGGTTTTGAAAAATTCGAAATTTTAGGGGGGGTTTTGGGGGGTTAAAGTATGGGCCAAACTCATCAACGCAGAGCCGAAACCACTTGACCTAGAAACTTGAATTTTTGCATAAGCGTTCCTTCTAGGGTATAAGCACCCACTAAGAAAGGATTTTTCAAAATTCGAAGTTTTAAGGTTTTTTTTTTTTAGTTTCGATTAAACCGTAGCGAAGCACGGGAACTTTCAGCTAGTTCTATATATTTAAGATGATCAAATGTAATAAATAAAGAGGGCTGAAAACTTGATCGATTCAATCTCTTACAGCCTTCAAAAGGAAAGTAGAAAATTGAAACAGAAACAGCGTTAGAAATTTTAAGAACATTTAAAAAAAATCGGGAAAAGTTAATTGCGCATCGATTTTAAAAAGACATAAATTTTGGTAAAGCAATATATTAATTATAATTTAACAATAGAATTATCCAGCCTTGATATAGCATATTTAGATGTAGTAAGTAAAAAAATTAAACACACAAAATTGCTTGATTTTTATCACTTATACTTTGCAAAATAGCTCGAATCGGTACATAAACAATGTAAAAAACTTCTAAACCATGTTAAATAAATTAGAAAGAATGTTTAGTATTAATACTCCTAGAATATCAGTGTTAGAGCAGTTTTCATCGTAACTTGTTTCGAGGAAACAGGGTGAAGTTTGATAAATTATATTGAAATAGTTAAAAAATAATCTTTCGAAAGGAATAAATCAAGGCAGAAGAACAGGGGAGGGAGTTATTGGGAAGGAGAAGAACTTAAAAGCGACTGGTTTGGGACCCCAGCGAAATTTCAGTTTGACAGGTCGTGAAACTATATCGATACGACGATCCGCATGATTGAAATCGCTCGTATAAGCGTCGATGGGTCTTTTATTGCTTCGTGGAACCTTCTCTACGATTATCTTAGAACGAGACGATCTTTACGATGCTTCCCTTTCCCGTGTCTTCCACGCAAATCGATGATTCTTGGGGCCGTAATCTGTGACGAACATCGATGTGCGTGAAAACGTGAGTTTTGTAGGTCCATAGAATTCCGTAATATTTCTGTCGCTTCCCTATAACTGATATCCAATAACTGATTCCTTATTACCGGTGATGTACACTATAGAATCCGTTTTTTATGTCGGTGATATTGTATCAAATCAGGAAAGCAAATATTTATGAAGATGAATTATCTATGTTGTAGATGCAGTTACGTACAAATGATTTAATCCTGTCCATTTAAATGTAGTTGTAATCAATTTCGTTTCACTATTTTTTAATTGGTTTTGTTATTTATCTGGTAGGAGTATAATTGCATTTTAAGACAGTATGATTCAAATGATGTAAGTCGTGTATACTACTCTATTACCATCAAAATTGCAATAGGTTTAATACTAGATCTACTAAGGTGATTAAAATGACTTGCAATGAATTTTTAGAAAACACTCCTAAATTTTCTAATGCAGCTTCTTTTCCAATTTTTACGTCTACGTTGAAGACTGTAAACGATTGAACCGATCAAGTTTTCTATCCCCTCCATTTACTTCATCTGAGCATATTTATTTTACGATTTAAAATACATTGAATAAGTCGTATTAATGACTGACAAAATTGCTTGTGATCAAAGCCCAGATGGATCAAAATGATCAATTTTAGTTTTATCCCATTCTCGGAACAATCTTTAAATCACTGTAATATAATATAGTGTTATTCCAAAACGAAAAATTGTATCATGATTTACTAAGTACGACAATCAATTTAAAAACTGTGCCGCCGCAACCTACAATTGCTAAAAGCTACCGATTAAATTTACACCCTAGAAATCTTCAACTACATTTTCATAAATATTCCCAAACTCCCACAGCCCAACAAACACATCAAGCTTTTCAGTACAAGACAAAGATCCGAGTAACACAAATCGAGAACGTCAACAAGAAAGTAACCGCTCCAATCTGTAAACTTGAACAAAGCATCAACCCCCGCATCGCACATTTTCCAAACCCTTTCTCTCATATTCACCCATTCGAACCATCCTTTCTTTTTCTCTCTCCTTATTTACATGTCCCTCGTCCATCAATTCACGTCCGCCCTATTCCGGTGTCCCCGTAAGGAGAACGATAACGATAAGAAGCTTGCCAATACGGCAGAACTCAAACCACTGAAGCGTAATACATAGAGAAAAGATAGAAGAGGATAGTCGTACGGTGAACACGTATGCACGGTGAACATTTCGACCGTAGGTCGACATCGCCAAAAGAAAGTATAAGTTCATGGCTCTGGGTGACGTGTACGGGCCGATCCGCAAAAAGTTCCCGTTTTACGATACTACGCCAGAGGCGCCTTGATTCTCGCACGATTCGATACTGAAATGTGAAGACGTTGAATCGACCTGGCGGCCGTGCGATTTTCCCCGCGTGTATGCGTTACTCTCGTCTCCACTTTTCCCGACTTCTTCGTCCCGTTCTTCCTCTTCTGGATTTTGGACCGGCGTCGAACGGAGATGGTGCTCAATGTTGGCAAAGCTAAAATATATGCGCGAACCCGGAGCACGGTAATATTGGATCTATTTTATGAGTACGGCAATGCAAAAGAGGGATCCTCACACTACCGACGAGCTACGATGATTCACCGTAACTTTTACCTCCCATAACCGATGCCATTGTACGTCTCTGGAAAACTTTTATTTGCGCGAATAGCTCCGATTCGTGTTTTCATTGCGTTTCTCGTTCTCACGATATTCTTCCTCGCTTTGTGTGCCTCCTGTGCCACGAATTTGAGAAAAGGACGATTCGAAGGCTTTGGAGATGGTTGTTGGTGACTGGTACTTTTTTCATTGGTGATGATTTTGATATCTATTATATAAAGCTCAAATACCACTGACTGACTGACTCACTCACTCACTCACTCATCACGAAATCTCAAAAACCACAGAACGGATTGCAATGAAATTTGGAACATACCTTCCCCTTGGGTCTTAGGTGCTCAATAAGAAAGGGTTTTGAAAAATTCGAAATTTTAGGGGGTTAAAGTATGGGCCAAACTCATCAACGCAGAGCCGAAAATACTTGACCTAGAAACTTGAAATTTTGCATGAGCGTTCCTTCTAGGGTATTAGCACCCACTAAGAAAGGATTTTTCAAAATTCGAAATTTTAAGGTTTTTTTTTTAGTTTCGATTAAATCGTAGCGAAGCACGGGAACTTTCAGCTAGTAGAAATATGAAATAGAAATAAGTGAAGAGGGTACGTTTAGGGAGTCTACCATTGTTAGTACATGTATATTTCTGACCAGGCCCACGGAATTCGGACAACGTTCAAATTGGTAAACTTCACAGTAGACAAGATCCGTGCCATGGTGGACAAAAAAAATATCAGAAAAATGTCTGTCATTGCACATGTCGATCACGGAAAGTCAACTTTGACGTTTACCTTTAACGTTGTGTTACAATTAAATCGATCGCTATTTCCATGTGCTTCGCACTTGATGAGAAAGATTTAGTCTTTATTATGAATCGTGATGAACGAGATCAAAATGAAAAGGGCTTCTTAACACGTTGACCGCGGCGTCGGTCCCTGAGGACCGACAGTGGACTTTTCGTTTGGATAGTGTTGGTCCCTGGGACCGACAGTCTCAAAATTAAAAAATAAATGTGGTAATAAAATGTGCGTCAAATTTTTAGCTGTCCTGCGTCCGAATAGCCTTGAATTTTTCTCATAATATCCTGAACAATATCGAAATCGTCTCTACACTTCCGTAGCTTCTTTCTAACTGATCGTCTTTTAGACGTCGTCCTTTTGTCGTTTGTATACATTTGCATTGACTGCATCATTTCCCCAGTCCGGAAAAGAAGTTAAAACAAAGCAGACCTCTGTTCATTCTATGGGAGTCGTCTCTTTTGCCTAAGCGCTCGCCGTTAAGTGTTCGCCCGCTGCCGGCTGAACGGAAAGGACAGCAATATCGGCGCCACGCTCAACGTGTTAATGAATCTTATTGACTCACCTTGTCACCTCGATTTTTCTAGGTATATTTATATGATCAGAAGTTGCGTGGAAACGAACGAACACCTGAGGGAGGTAATAAGAAGGAAAAGAAAAAGACACTTTCTAACAATAAATGTTCTATTTCCTACAATTCTATGAAGGAAATATGAAGGTGGTATGAAGGAATGGAAGAAGTGACGAAGGAACTGAGGAGAGCAAAATTAAGAAAAGAGAATAGAGGAGAAAAGAGATTAAAGAGAAAAGTGACAGATCAGAGCAGAGGGAAGATAGACAGAAAGAAAAAGATACAGTGTGAGAGGGAAAGATGGAGAGAGAGTAAAGACAAAAATGAGAAAGCATTGACAGAGCAAACAGAAATAAGCGAGAACAGATAAAAAGTCTAAAACGAACTAAGCAATAGAGACACGAAGGGGGAGGAGGTAAATCTAAGAAAAAGAGAACAGAAATAGGTAAAAAAGAAATAAGAGATAGGTAAAAAGAGTACGGAAAAAAGGAGAAAAAAGGAAACAGGGAGACCAGCAAGAGAGGAAAGAGAGAAAAGAGAGAGGAGAGGGCAGCAAGAGGGAAGAGGGTAGCGGTCGAAACGTCCGCAAGTCGGTCACGTTCAAAGGCGACTTTTAATCAACGGAAGGAAAGCTGCGTCTCGAGTGTAAGGGTAAATTGAGGGACCTCGAAAACGAGGTGGGCGGCAATGTAAACGGCGACGGTCGCGGTAATAGCGTATGAAACGAGGGTACGGGAAAGCCTTTGGATAGTCTTTTGGATCGTTCGATTAAAATAAACTTACGAACGAATCGGTACGCTTATTTATATACCGTTAACTCCTTGGGATTCGTTGCCACGAGTTAAATGCTTTTAAGACCAAACTTTGTCTTTCATGTCACGCGATGCTAACAGATTGCTCGACTTTATTTCGAATATCAACACAATACTAGTATCGACGAATTTTAATCATACTATCTTCAAAATATCACTACCGCAACCCTTAACTTCTTGTACTATAATTTCTTTCACGACTAAATACGTAATAACTCAGAATTCATTGCTAAGGTAAAGATTTATCACTAATTTCTGGTACACTATATAATTTAACGTAATATTAATAGCATAGAACTAATTATACATCTTTTGACCAACTCAGACTTTCAATCTAGTAATTTTCGGAATACTGAAAAGTGTCCTAATCCATTTTCGGCGTCAAGTGTGTCACTCCGTTATTGTAGGTCACAGGTTAACTCTCCGACAAACTTCACCCTTCATATTTCATTCGTTTCGGGGTATATTTCAATTTCAAGTGGTTATAATTTATTACAACGTCAACCTTATTAATTACAGTAACAAAAAAACAAGCTGTTGTTCCGAATAAAGAAATCTACATTTCTCGATGAAAAAAGTCACCATTCAGGATTAAAGGGGGAAAAACTGAGCCACGAGTTATTAAGATTCTGGCTGTCGCGTCGGTGGTGAAATTTCAGGGGGGACGATTTTTCTCCTTTTCCCATCCACCCGAAATGTATGCGGTGTGATGAAAAAAATTTGCGTGAGTACGGAAAGCTGCGTGGAGTGGATAGTGGACGTTGAAGCAGCCCTTCGGCGGAATATAAATTACGCAATTTGTATAAAGAGGAGAAACTACTCTTGTTCCGTCCCAAACGGAGATGTACATAAATATAAAGAGAGAACGGCAGAATGTACGGTAAATGTTTTTATCCCCGCGAATGTCCGCACGGTCGATACGGAATCCGCAACGCGAAACGCATAAAACGAATTGGAAGGCAAAGTAAGCGTAAAAAATGACGGAAGCGTAGAGATAGTGTACGACACTCGTCCTGTGAGATATTAAGTCCGACTCTAATCTGGAGACAGATGAAAAATCTGTATTTACGTTGCGCCTCTCTTTCTTCTCTGTAATCATATTCCTCACGGTATCCTTCGTGCGAATTTATTCTTTTGATGGAATATCCTTTTTACGAATGGAATTAGATGTAGGGAGATGCAGTTGTATTTGTATTTTGATAAAAATGTCGGTGCGGTTCTAATACGGTGGATTGCGGTAAATTAATCTTTTCGAAAGCTCCATCGCGCTATGGATATTTAGTTTAAATCCTACTGAAAAGCTACTCCCAATCGCGTTATAGAGATAAACGTTGAATCTTTATTAGATTTTTTATTTAGAACAGTTTTTATATGGAATATAAATAGCAATCGTTACAGGAAAAAGCCAAGTATTCCTCTTATCAATATTTACGTTTTATTCTCTTTCATATTTACGAATAAAATTAAACATATTGAAATTTTGAAAAGATTAACCCTTTGCAATCCGATGTTACACCTGAAGAGACAACATAAATATTCCATATCACTTAGTTGCTCCTTCTATGGCAGCGGTCGCCAAAGTGGTTGTCCGCGAGAAAATTTCTCTGGTCCCCAGAAAAATGTGGAATATACTTACTCATCACGTTAACTTATGTAATTTGGTTAGAATTAATAGTTCCATTTTATTACCTAGGTACGTTTTATGGGTTCTTAGATCACAATTTTTTTTATAAATATATTTAATACTTAAAAAATCCTATTAGTGGTCCGCGGGATTTAAATTATAAATTTACGGGATTGTGAGGTCAAAAGTTTGGCGACCGCTGTTCTAAGGGACCTTTGAACTTATTGGTGATTCTAGAGGATGAACTTATTGCACCGCAATACTTTAACACTAGAACTGCCAAGCAAGTCAAAATGACAGGTTTTCAATTTTTTCCAAAAGTTCTTCAAGTTTGTAGAATTATCATAGAGCAGATATTCTACGTTGATCTTATAAAATACAGATTACCAAATCAATCATCTTTTCCACCTCCTATTTCTCTTTTTCCGAAGTATTTATTTAATATATTGAAATATAATAGGTTTAATACCGGTAATTCTAGTATCAAGAAACGTATTTGTACCTGAATTTTCCTATTGAAATAGCACATAGGAAATAGTATAGTATTGTCAAGTTCCTAATAGATAGCGTCAGAGATTGCTCCGAGTGTAAAGGGTTAATCTTCATCTAGCCTTCATAGATAACTGCATCATATCCTCACAAAAGTTCTATTCACTCCTAATTTTTTCAACTTGTCAAAGGCTTAGGACGAGGAACGACTCCTGTAGGCACTCTGTTTCGCGCGTCGGACGGTACAATGTCAAGTTTAATAACTTTTTTTCTGGTGAAAAAATAAAAATTCCGATTTATCCGTATTTTTATAAAGGACATATAGTTTCTATAAACAAATACTCAACAAAATTCATTGGCATTAAAGGGGAAAGACTAACAAAAAAATTCGAATTTTTTATATATTGTTTAAACAAATTGAGATTTTGCAAAATAATTTTTACCATTCTTTTGATTATTAATAGACGCAAATTTCGTCAATTTACGCAAATGCTCTATCTCTCATAGTTTCCGAGATAATCGACGAAATATACTTTAGGGCCCTAACTTTGGGGGTAGTTTTCACCCCTTTAACGTCAACGATTGCCGATAAAAACGAAATACGTGTCGAATATTTTAACGAGAACTACATCACACTTAAATTTCATCAAAATCGGTGATTGACAGTTCGGTATGTTCTCTTGTAAGAAGAGTAAAATTTCAATATTAATCGAAAAATTAATCAACAAAAAGAATCTTCCTCTATTGAAACGCCATCGACAATTCGATTCTCTTGGGTACAACAATAACGATAAAAAAGTCTCACAAATTTCCCATCTCCCAGATGCATTATCAGAACGAACCGAATATCGTGATCACAATTACGCCCGGTTGTTTCGGTACAAACGCGCATTTGTAACGTACGAGTCAATTTGTTTTCATATAACACCGTTCCGCATGGCGTCAGACAATGTTCAAGTGCATCGAGGCTCACGAAATGTCATATTAATCAATTAGCTGGACGGCGGGCGGATAAAGGGTGCCGAATAGTTGGATCCATTATGCAAGTAGAACCCTGGAAACCCTGTGGACCCAGGCCAGCATTGAAGTCCGTCAGTGCTACGCTAGAATGTAATAGACGGGGTGTATGCAAATTAGTCGAGCCGGCTAGCGCATGAGGGTTAATACTTAGCACAACGGGACGGAAATGACGGGTACTAAAACGATCGCATTTAACCCGATGGCAGACCCGTGAATAAACCCTGCTACCGCATACCCGGCTGTTATTAAATTTGAGGCATGCGCATTATACACTATCCTGAAAGTGGCTAGTTTTCTTTCAAATTCATTAGGTTCAGTGAAATTTTCTTTAACCCCTTAACCCATTCGATGTGGTGCATTTTTTTTAAGACCATCCAGAGATACTGAACATTTTTTCGCTTTGTATTTATCACTTCCTTCATTCCTGATGATCCTGACTTTGGTCCCCACATTTTAGGGACTAAATTGAACCTTATATGAAATATGATGTTTACGCACTTCTAAGATACTTTTTATATTAAACCAGTCTTATTTCGACGGCTGCTTTTTCCGTACTAGCTGATAATTGCAATTTAATATCGTTGCACTCACAGTGTGTAATCCGTCTCGAATGGGTTAAGAGATCATTGAATTTTCATTCCTGTGTGTTACACTAAATTTCCTATTATGCTTGTGGTCAACTATGGAACAATTGTTATGTTCAATATCTTACGTTTTATGGACCGTTAGCCAACTAATCGGCTTTTCAGATGTTAGCATTCATAGATTGGGTAGGCTATTAATTGGCTGTTTCAATTGATGGTAAAGTAAAACTGCACTGAATTGAAATCAGTGAAGTGAGATTGATATACATAGATAATGAGTATAACTTCACGTTTTAATTTGAAAGTCAAAAAGTTTTACACGGGGATACATCCAATTCGGTACAATATTGGAGAAATATATGGTAGATAAAGTGTTATGTTAACACTAGATTTACCAAGCCAGTCAAACTGACTGGTATACAACTTTTTCCAAAAATTCTACGGGTTTATGAGAGAGCCGTAGAATAAATATTCTTCGTCCATCGTATAAAACATAAATTACCGAATCTTTCATCTTTTCCATGTCTTAACCCTTTGCACTCCGAATTATATTTCAATTTTCTTACCAGTAGCTCCCAATGCTTTTAAGTATTTTGTTCAATTTTACTTGATCTGAAAAATAGGGTAATTTAAAAAAATAAAGTATCTTGTAATTTACAAGTGCATGATATCTCTTGACAAAATTTTTAGGATGCAATCCCGGTTTTCTTTCGTACATTAACATCTATTGGTTTGAACTTGAAAAAATGTCGAGTATGACTCGGCAAAGGAGTTTCCGAGATACAAACTAATATCGAGTTAGACTCGACATAGGAGCGCAAAGGATTAATTTTCCTCGGTTTAAGGTACACATTTAACATATTTAAATGTAATAGATTTCACGCTGGTAAATCTAGTGTTAAAAAGGGATTCGTTTTTGTCCGGTTTTATCGTCTTGTAATTTGTTATTAATTCGGAAACCACTTCGATGGTATTTTGGCGAAATGCTCTTTCACATATAATCCCAAGTGGAAGCTAGATACTTGAAGAGTCGTAACTTCGAGCAAGAAGTTATTTACCTTAAGGACCTACACTAAACCTTAGGTCCATTGGATGAAGGCGGGCACCTGAGATAATTCGTACACTAAATCAAGCCATTTCCCGTTTAACGTAGTTGCTTAGTTACGATGCAAACGTGCGCATTTTCCGTGGTAAATATTCGTGAGAAATTCCGCTGATACAGTCAGATTCGGTGTTTCAAGCTTTAACAATCAATTCGTGCAAAATAACGAAATTATTTTAGGTCTGCACGATCGAAAATTGATATAGGACTCTATTACATCAATTAAAAAGGTGCGATCCTTTTATTAGTGAAATACCATGTCCACTCTGCATCACGATATTCTCTTAGTAATTACTGTCATCGTGGTTCTCTCGAAAATTGACAGCCATTTTTTAAATCCCATTCAACCTACCATTTCGCTGAAAATATTTTTCCTTTCTTTTTTCAGGTACGTAACGCCGCCATTGAACAGCGTGGGTGGTGAGTAACGACGATGAACATTGCTTTTTTCCATGAAATAAAATCGATTACGCTACATTTGATACAAAATATACGTGAAATAGTAAATTCGTATAGCTGATGACGGCGACTGTGATCGGCTGAAGCGAACCTCTTAAGTCTTAACAGGAATATCCCTAGTTTGACGAGCGCCAACTAACGCTACTAAAAGTTTTCGATAGCTAAGACCCTCTACTTGGTTTTATGGTAAAACTAAAACTTTTTGCGCATTCTACTGAACTCTGAAACCGCGGCAGGATCTCCGGTTGTATATTTTAACGGCCGTCACTTCGAAGTATCTTTACGTAATGACGAATCAATTTATTTTATAGTTTTTTGGTACCGCGAGGACTGTTTCGAATATTGGAAAATTACAATGGGAAAAATGATTAAGTTCTTAAGAATCTACTGCACAATGTTAAGTAAGAATTATTCAACATTTCAAAATGATTATGAGGCGATGGAAAAGAAGAAGTATTTGATCTATTTTATCGAACAAGAGTATCAAAGGAGCAAAGGACAGGTATATGAGAGTTCGATTATTCAGATGAGATGGAAAGATAATTTTTATTTCAGTGAACTGCAATAAACTGAAAGTATAATGCTCACTGCACAATAAGCTGAAAGTATTAGAGTGTCTGTAAGTTTCTTGATCTTAATGGTGCAGTTTGCAATTTCCCCATCGTTGTCAGGGTGTTTTGGCAGTCTGGAATGACTCTATACTGTGCTGAACATTCTGTGTGACATTCTCGTCCACTTCTTCATGCTTCTGTTCACCCCCATCGATACCATATATTATCCTCTGTTACTTAACCAGTTAACTGTGGTGACTTCTTTTGAGAGTGCGCACCTACGTGGGTCACGAAAATCGAGAGATGAGATTAAATCTATCTCAAATTGTTTATACTTTTTAGTTATTCATTTTATTTCGGCATGGCCTGAAAATATTTCAAATATCTTGCAATTTACGAATATATTTTAGTTTTTGTCAAAATTTAAATTTAAATAATCAGCGGTCAGTAACTTTTACGCATGACGAGTATACTCGTCAATACACAAAATTCTGTCGTTTCTCCATGACGAGTATACTCGATAATCACAGTTAACTGGTTAATCACGACTTGATTTCGCGTGTCATTTTCATAATAGGACAACTCTCTTACAATTATTGTTTGTTTCCACGTGTGTTTCTTGTTCCTGATAAGAAAATCAAACAGTTCTTCCTCATTCATCGTTTTGTATTCACATTATGATATCTCATAATTTTTGTATGCAATATATTTCTACATGATTTTTTTCTAAATGGATATTAAAAGTTTTTTCTAAGTTAAATGCAAGAAGTTTGAATCACAAAATAGATGATGTCGACTTGCATCCTTCGAAGAAAGACATGCAATTTATATACCCGAGACGAAATTTTCGGTCATTCTTCGTCTTCGAAATCCTCAATGAAGATTTTGAGACTTATCTAAGAATTCATGGATCGGTAAATACATATAATTTAAAAACAGGTTTAGTCCTCAAAGTTGTAGTTACGCGCCGATTCCGCACTTTGAGGACTGGAACTGGCTTTATTAATGTCAGTTTAGTCCTCAAAACGCCCATTGAGAATTTTGAGGTTTCCATTTGAATTAAAGTAATTGTTTAATTGTCGGTTTAGTCCTCAAAAAACTCATTGAGAATTTTGAGACTTAGGTTTAGATTTTAATTATAATATTTTTGAGGATTTTGAGTTTAATATCTCAGTTTAAATAATCAAAAAACTCTTTTTTCATCCTCAAAATCCTCATTGAGACTTTCTGAGAACTATATTCGCATTCAATTGTAGGCGGCAAATTTCTACGTCAAAGAAATGAGGACTTTGGAGACTTAAAAATATACTAATATTTCGACTCGGGTAAATTTCCACGCCCGTACGGTCACTCCGATGAAACAGTACTTATCCGATAAAGAACTCTCGTGATCTCAGATTGCACAAAGAACTCTCAGATCGTAGATTACATTTGAAGAAGCGATTCTTCGCGAAGAATGAGATACTCGTTTGCTCCTTCGGAAAGCAGGAACGATCGAGAAACTTCGTGGCTTGTTTCTTGTAATTAAGTGCAGGGTATAGGCTTTTCTAATCGAACCTCGTTCCACGAACGATAATGTTCATCAGGGACTTGAAACACGCTCGCGGACCTTTACGAGCGCGCAACGTTACCAATCAATCGATAACGAGGATACGGATTTATGAAACAATGAAAAAACAACGCCATCAATCATCACCCCTCTTCTTTCGCCCGCTGTTACGCCGGTACAACGTGAAACTACCAATGAAAAATGACCCACCGGCAATTATGATGGCCGTCGACCGTGGCAAGAACAACAGAGACCGAGGATGGATTAACCGACGCGAGAGAGACAGCAAAGAGTACACGGAGGTGCAGAGCACCAAGGGGTTAAATGCAAATCTGGCCGAAAGAGCTTTACCCTTTCGACGCATTTCGTTTACGAAAATAATTTCAAGTTGCGGCGGCTACCGAATTTGTTGAAGAGAGGAGATAATAATGGAAATTTTTGCGTGGGGAGATTGTGGTGGTTGCTGAGATCCATTAAAATTTCGTGGAATGAAGAATTTGTGATGGAACGTTTTGGTTTTGTACTAAAATTGCTCTTGAAATTATTTTCGGACGAGATGGATATTAATAGGTTGCTAATTAATTAAGGCAAATCTCGAGAAAAGTTGTTATTGGATATGTCTTACGAGTGGGAAGGATTAGAATGGTAATTACAAAATTTGATTAATTTCTTGGTCATTTGAAACTTACTGCGATATCTTTTGTCAGGCATTTGATAAAAGAGACTGGAATACCAGTATTTAAAAAAAAATATTACTCAAGCCACTCCGCCAATTGAATTGAAACAAGAGAAACCCCTGCACCTCACGCTTAACACTAGATTTACGGATGTTGATATACCTATTTTTCTGAAGGGCGCCAATTTGAATCATACAAGAAAATTGAAATTTTTTGCAAAGCAAATAGTTTTAAATCAATTGAAATGAAAAATTTATTATTAAAAAATTAACCAACCAATATATTATAAATGTAGTAATCAAATTTTCAATGAGCCAAATTGGCTCCATAAATTTAGTGTTAAATAAAAGCGAATAAAGCCGAATGCATATATAATAGTACTAGTTGTTATCCTGGGCGATTACCAGGATGACGTAGTTATACTTACGTTACATGTCCCTACAAAGGATGCGAATTCTGGAGTGTAACACCCTCAGAAGGTAATTTCCTCTGGGGGAACATTTATTAGAAAATAAAGGAGAATTTACTATTAATGTGGCAGTCAACGTATAAAGTACTTATTGGACGAAAAAGAATTTTCCTCTTATCACAAAATAAGAATTGATAGAGCTACAGTATTGTGTAGAAGACTTCTACGGAATTTAAAGAATATAACGTTGAAAAACCTAAATCCTTTTATAATAAGCACATAAAAGAAATACATCAATCGACTTGATACATATAAATTCATATTTCCCATAAGAAAGCAGGGAATAAGTAAAAAGAGCGACACCAAAAGAAGAACACTATACACAATTTATCTTCATTTTCACCAGTTTTGTGCCAATTTTACGAAGTACAAAACAGTCTTCATTATATTACCCAAAGCTACTTGCACGTTTTGTGTCCAATTAAATTTAAAAACGCTCCTTTACACTGCTTCACAAAAATAAACATCAAAGAGGATTGCACTGCTCGCATTCACCAAAGTGTTAAAAGTGACATGCAACATTTCTCCAATTACGGCAAGCAGAAAGTCTTTTAAAATGATAACACTAAAAAGCCAAAAGATAAATAGAATAGACGAAAACTGCGATAAAAGTCATAATTACAGAAAGTGTAGAAAAAATAGTTGGCTCGTATAAAACACGAAAGGAATCGAACGTTAACAAAATTGTTTGCGTTCCATCGCGATGTAACTCTCGTCTCGGCTTTCGTAATCGGTAACCATAACCGTAGTGCAATCACTTCAAAGCGAAAACGGACAAAATCGAGGCATTCAATTTTCGCAGTGCACCCTCGCCGTGTCGCTAAAGCCGTATCCTCTTACGGCAACAATGGAAGATCATTCGATGCCTCTGAGAGAGGAGTAACAATGATATTGCAATAGAATGACGTGAATCAATGGGAATTCAGCCAGCGGCTATTGCGTTCATTCCTGTATAGGCCGGCCCAATGAAATAGAATTTCGAGTGCAAACGAGACAAAAGTCGAAAACACGGCCGATAAAGGGTGACGCACTTATCCGTCCGACGAAATAAAAATATCTGCCATTTGAAACGACGAGCCGACGTTTTTCATCGATGAAAATTTCGACTGTTATACAGTTTTGTCAGATTCCCCGGCCCCCCCGTGTTCGATCACATTTCCTGCTTCTTTGTGAACGATTCTTTTTTTTTCCTCATATTTTTTCCCCTCGTACAGGATGTATCGACAATTACGGTACTTCCGTACAAGGGATAATTGCAACGGTGAAAAGCAAATTGTAATTATGAAATACGATTGTCCTTGAAAAACAAGAGATTTATAGGAGAAAAACGTATTTTCACGATTTAACGTCATTTCACCACTTGTAATTCCAACGTTTTCATTTCTACCGTGATTTTTGCTCCACAGTTTCACGTACTGTTCGAATATAAAATTACGATTTTCGATTTACTATCTATCCGATACTTAATTACAGAAGTATGCGTGCAGAAGTTTTCCAAATTTCCAACTACATTTAACTGCATCTACCTCCCGTTTCGTTTTGTTCGTCGACATACCGAGGCATGACGTGACGTCGATGAATCATAGTTACAAACGTCGTGCGCGTATCGACTCTGTATCGATACATTTGCACAGCCATGCAATTCGTCGATGCCCAGTTCAATTTGATGACCGATGAATTATGCTTTCCCATCCTTTTGCAGCAAGTCGACTAAGGAAAATTTGTTTCGGGCTTAATAACGTCTCGGTCTGCTCGCATTATGTTGATTCCTGCTGGGATCGTCGGCAGAACTTTTGCAATGGGCAGTGCGGTTTCGATGATAGTTGAACCAGTTTCTGAATATCTGAATTTTCACGCTGGCCTCTGAGGAATTTTAATGTTGTCACTTTGCTGGTTCGGTATTTAATTAAAGCCCTATGCATTTCATGATTCAAATGTAGTACCTACTGGTGGGCAATAGCAAGATGGCTCTCTTCATGATGCCGTCCGATTTGAACGTGTGAATGAGAGCCACATTCCGTTTGCATTCCTTCGGCTAAACTTCTTTCTAGTATCCCACCGTAGATGTAAAGGACAATGTTGAACAAAGGACTAATTTTTTGATGAGACTAATGTTATTGATAGATAGTTAGTTATAGGAGAAATTTAACTCCTTGCTTTACAATGACGTGTGGTACACGTGATGCGGTAGATAAAAAAGGAAGTTTTTAAAGTTTCTAAAACCTGTTAAATTGAAAATATCAGCAGGTCAAGAGACGTTGAAATTAGTTCTATACTATAATATTAATATTGCTTAACTTATATCGATATATCGGAAATCAGTGGTAGGTTATTATTCCAACAATTAACTCGGAGTTACTGTGCGTTCGGTCTCAAAAGAAATTGCATGCAAAGGGTTTATTAAGGTTCGAAATGATAATACATTTTCAACAAAATACGCCCGTGACGTTATAACAATGACAAAGAAGAACAAACTCCCAAACAGCAAGTTGAAAACATTTGATCATACTAGCAGAGAAATTTTTATAATTGTATCATGTATTACAAGAGTGTTGGTTCAAAAGCCATAGAAAACCATAGATAGCCATCGAAACGAGTATAGGCGATCGAAAATGTAAAAACAACTCTTATGACAGAATTTGCAACCAATTCCGCGAGCACGTATCAATAGGCAAAATCCAGTTCGCTAATGATTGAGGATCCATCGATCGATGGGTTTAGCCATGAATTCCTGTTGGCGTAGGGTGATTTGAATAAGGAAGATTTGCTCTGCACTCGATCCTACCTGACCCGTCGACGAAGCCACCCTCGTTGGATCACTCGATCGTGAGGGTCGGTATTATATAGAAGAGCCTGCTTCTCTCTTCTATTTCCTCTCTTCTCTCTCCTGTCTCACTACTCTCTTCTCATTCTCTCTCTCCATCCTCTCGATCTTTCTCTTTCTCTCTCCTCTCTCTTTTCACGTGCGTTAGCGCGGGTGCAAATGTGTGCGTAGCAGCAACGCAATCGACTCCCCCGTCAATAAACGAACTCGCTTCTATTTACTTGTTACTTCATCATTGGAATCTCTCTGCTTCCATCTCTCTCGGCGTGTTGGCAATCTACCGAGTCACTGATTTACACGGCTGCGCGAAAAATTCAGCGGGAGATAAATCTCGTTCGGTAGCTTGCAGATACTCAATGGGCGTCCTTTTACGGCATTATCGTTCGCCAGGCAGATCGATAACGTTGTGACCCGCGCCGATGAAAACGCTGATGCGGTTGGGACACCGTGATGCGCGAGCCAGGAAAATGCAAATTATGTTACGTGAAACGCAATCAAGATGACGAACAGTCACTTTTAAGGTCCATTATCCAATCCATGCTGGAAGTTTCTCTTGAAAAATTACTATTTTCGAGGGTTCAATATCAAACGAATTGAGAGGATGGTACACTTTGGTAGGGATGTTGGAGAACTTAATCTCTTGGGTCATAACGACATGTCGTTTACAATTTGTCACTCTTCTGCCAATTAATTTACAGTGCAAGAACCATAACAATATGATGGACTATAAATTCAATTGGTAATGTAGCAGCGAAGGAAATTGGCTCTGCTCACTGACAAGAACAGCACATCTTTAACATTAGGTTTACGGAAGCCGTCAAATTGACGGATTGCTACCTTTTTAGAAATGCCTTCCAAATGTATAGAGATATGGTACAGTAGATATTTCACATGTATCTTATAATATACAAATTACTTAATTGATCATCTTCATCGACGCCTGATCCCTCCAGTTTAAAAGTCCTCATTTCATATATTGCGTTTTAACAGATTTCACATCTGTACATTTAAGGGGGGATTCCCATTTCAAGTGTTGAAAAATCGTGTTTTTTTAGGAATTTTTATTAAGGAAACCGTTAGATAAATCTTTGTCATAATTTACACGTATATTTATTATGTATTCAGTGAACTACAGTTCAATTTTTAATTGATTATCTTGAAAATTTTGACTTTGATGTCGTTTGAGGTGGGACGCCTCCTGAAAATTCCTGGTCGCTGGCTGACACGATAATTGATCTTCAAGTTGTTTGAAACAAAAATTTCAAATGGCAATTTACTCCTTATGAATGTAGTTCTGGTATAAACTACGGACAATTTTTTTTTTCAAAAACTAAAGAAACTGCGACGATTGGGAAAGAAAATTGTTTTTTTCGCAAAAAATGTCGTCAGACGTTTGCTTATAAAAGACAAAGTTGTGCATGGATATGTTTTTTCGTAGTTCCTACTGAAGACATATGTTTTTTCGAGAATTGTGCCAAATTTGAAGGCAATCGACTGAATAGTTCCGGAGATATCATGTCAACCGTACAGAAAAAACCTGTTTCGAGAAAAACGCGTTTGAAGTTTTACGTACAGTTTTCATATGTAAAAAAAAATGTATATATCTAGTATTTACAGCATATTCTTGTTAATCAGGTATGCCAGGTCCATACAGTACACCTTCTTCCTCTTCAAAATATTCATTTCGTAACATTTGCTGATTTAATTCCAAAATTGGCGCCTCTTTCGTTACGCTATACGTCCGCGCCGAGTTCGTTATTGACTCATAACTTTGTCAATTCAACGAATTTCGGATTGAAATTTTGCACATTGTTTCTCAACAGTATGAACTACAATAATATTAAAAAAAAATTTTTGTTGAAGCCGTGAAATGGGAATCCCCCTTAACGTTAAAGTTATTATATGTTAATCTACCTTTAACCAGACAACCTGTAGTGATAAAGTAAAAATGTCACTGATGTACATTGACCCCTCGTCTCGATAATACCGATCTGAAGCAGCTATGAAGAGTAGGGAGATAAACGCTCAGACTCGTAATTAGGAAGCCAATTTTAATCTTCCTCCGGAACCTCCAGGAAATTTTTCTGATATAATATTTATACCATAGTCTCAATGACTTGGAATTTACCTAAAACAGTATCTCCCAGCCGAAATGATCATAGCAGTTAAATCAAAAAGTACAAAAAAAATATCCATCTACACACCTGGCCCAGAAAATAGAATGAACAGTAACACCTAGCGAAACCATCATAGCAGTTAAATCCCAAAAGTATAAAAAAAAAAGGAAAAACTGGTACATTCCCAGCAGAGAAAATAGAATGAAAGTTTCCAGACCTACTCTAACCGATCTAATTGTAAGCTATCCAATGCGTACTCTGTGTCCATCCTAGCATAAAACCACACTCGCAAATTCAAACTCTACTAAATTTCGCAAAACTCGTAATCAGTGACGCATTCGATAGCGCAATCAGTGGCTACTCAGTCAGTGCTTGACTTGGGGGATGTACGTTCAGAGGGACCACCTTTCAATTTTCCGATATCCACCGATTACATCAAAGTTCAACGTCAACCCTAGTGTTGGCGAACTGGTTGGAAAATGGTAGGGGATACCCGCCGCATATCCTCGTATGGATACGCGTTTGAATCGTAAAGGATTTTATCGTTATGAATTTAATTTTCGTGCAAACAAGCCCCGTTTTCCACCTTCCCCCTTTTGGTACTCGACGAAGCGAGCGTTACGTGCCAATGCAGACACGGCGCAGGGAGTACTTAGAGTGGAACAAGGGTAGCGAGCTCTCGAGTGCTGCGCGTTATGTCCCGCTTGGTTATCCATAATCCAATAAAACTGGGAGACGCAGACGAAATTTAATATCCGACACCATCAAAAGTCGCTGGGATTGTTCCCAGTTAGTTGGGACTCTCGTCGTCTCTGTGTATGCACGGCGCATCGTGCCGACCAGACTTTCGATTTCGAGGGCTGCGAGCGGAGGGAAAAAGAGATTGCGATCTTGCAGCATTACGTTGGTATTCGTGTGGACGTGATTGTGAAGGTGTACGGTTGTGCAGGACGCGTCAAACGTGGATTATTCTGATGCTTTGTGATTTACCTCTGAAAGCTACCTCTTGCTAAATGAGAATTAATGCTTAAACTTGAAGTAGCTTACTCATTGCTTTAGAATACGAGGTATTCGAGATACTTGCGGTATTTATTAACTAGAGTCTGTTAGAATTTTTAATGGTATTATACGTTATTATATCTTGCCGGTTGGAGATACAGTGAAATCTGTTTTCGTGCGGTAGATAGGACGGCAAAAAAATATTCAGAAATTTCATAAATACTTATAATAGATAATTTTTTACAACATAGAAAAAAAATGTTGTATGCGGTGGACAGGGACAGGACAAAAAAAGGCACGTTTACAAAATATGACAAGGATTTATGAAATATTGAGAAAGTGCTTTCAAACAAAATTAATAATTAGATTACACATGGAAAGATTTGAAAAAAAAGTTAATTTCGCTTTTTACACATGGAGAGAATTTCAAAATGCACATAATTTACTGCTACTCGTCGTAAACAAGTACATGCAAAATGCGTAGCTTGTGATGCGTATACTGCTGATAACAAATGAACATAGCGCGTTGAGCCGAATAGTACCTTACAGTGCACATGTGCACTCTGATAGAAAATATTACAACAGTATTAAAATGCCTACACTGTTGAAATGCACATACCGCTTTAAAAAAATCGCACAAAACAAACCGCATAAAAGAGAACTGCATAAAAACAGGTTTGATTGTATTTTTAATACTGTTTTGGATTTGTGCTGAATTGAGACTTCTGAGAAATTAGAAGTTTGTGTTGGATTTTAAGTATTAATCTGTTGTTTGGTAACGTGGCGCGTGTGTAGAGTGGAAATTAAACTTTAAAGTTTGTATCTGAATAATAGTCTCGAAATTATCTTCGTTGGCATAAGCTGACTGTCACTTGTTGCAGCCATCGGAATAGTTACTTATCGTAAGCGTGTTAATCACGCAACGTGCGAACGATCGACCCCTCTAATGAAGCACTCATAACGTTCACGTTGCGTGATCGCCGTTGAACGTGTTAAACTTGAAGTTATACACGCTGATGTTATACGCATTATCCGATAAACGCAAGTGTTTCTTTTCCAACCACGTGCACTGTTTTTACGATACACATGTCGATTCCAACAAAGTGCAATTCCATTTTTGTCACGGTGAAGATTCTGTAATAAATTATTCGCTACCGCCACTTTGTGATATTACATTAACCCTTTGCACTCCGAATTAATTTACTAACTCTTTCGTCAGATAAGAAAATATACTGTTGGAAAATTCTCGACTGTTTATTATTAATTTCTACTTAATACTACGAAAAATTACAGATACCGTGGGATATTTATTTTAAGATACAAAAATTTTTATACTTTTGAATAGGTGATAATTAATACATGACACGTTAAGTGCCTTAGAAAGCTGTGTCGAGTGTAGCTCGACATGGGAGTGCAAAGGGTTAATTCCTTGCACTGCAATTTGTTTCGAGACTGCCTCCGCTAGAATTCAAAATTTAATTGCTAAAATAAAAATTGAACAGTGATTCTTGATATGCCGTAGAATGTAACGTAATGTTAATGTTAGAGAAACAATATTACCGTGGCGCGTCTCATTAATATTTCCAATTTAATAGAATTTGGGGAACTCGAAAATTTCCTATCCCATTTACTGAATCACGAGTGTCACTCGTTATTGTAGGCCAAGGGGTTAATTTTTCTCTATATAACTAAAATTATAAGTGTCAGAAAATGACGACTATTTTTATAGTTGTGTAACTCCTTGCCGTACGGCTTCTTTTATGACGCTGTGTGCAATAATTTACAATTAAATTGCTGAAATAAAAATTTGTTAGGGTGTCGTGATATATCGAATAATTTAACATAATCATCTCAGTGATATTTTTTATTAGATAGTTATTGGAGAAATGCGAAATTTTCTATTCCATGTACCGCATTGCAAGTGTCGCTCATTACTTTGGGACGATAGGTTAATAAGGGGTTAATGACCTTTTTCCTCATGGGGATGACTTAGGACTTCTACATTTATGGAACTATTAGCAAAATGAAATAGTGTTATTAACGTAACTTTTTATGCATATCATTTATTCTACTATTTGAATCACAAAGTAAAATACATTAATCAAAACCTCACAATGGCATTATTTGCAAGCTGAAACACATTAAACCATTTGAGTTTGCAATTTATAACTCATCTGATCGCTTCAGAAATTTACAAAACCAGCTGTTCTCTCGCCCGTACCGTAAACTCTCCTGTAATCCGTGTTCTTAACAATATTCGTTACCAAAACCACCCGGCAGGATGGAATCTCGAGAAGAGGAATTTGCGAAAAGCAGCAAAAGGTTGACACATATTTCTGCGTTACCAGCTAAATCCGACCAAAGTACTTACCCTCGGTAATCTGGCGGACCACCGGTTTATCGTCTGCGGTGTAGACGCATTCGTACTTATCGTTATTAATTAGTAGAACGTGTCCAGCGAGGTAGGACAGGGGTCGAATTACCTTCTCGATAAATCCGCTTTTCCCTGAATTCAACCCTTGGTACGAGGTACTCGCCAAAGGCTCGTCCAACCCGACGTTCTCGTGCGTACGTTTATCCACTTTCTACACTGTTGATGTTACCGCACGGAGAACAATAGGTGTTCATCGTCGAAATCGATTATCATTGTAATACGAGTCGGAAATTGTGCTTCAAATTTAATATACTCCTTTGACGGCATGAAATCGCAATTTTCTTCGACTCGAGTGACCGGGATGTTGTTACCATTACTCTAATTGTGAAATTCTCTTTGAATGAATCGATGCTGCGGTTAGTGGTCTCCAGTTAATCTCAGTTTGGAATAGCTCTTGTTTCGAAAAGGATTCGATTATTTATTTAGCAGTCTTGGAATTATCGGTAGTTTTAAATATTTTATAGACAAATCTTGATAGCCTTGAAGGTCTTGATTATTCTTTTAGGCTTTAGATTATTTCGACGTTAACCGATTTGAAGCATTCTGCGTACTTTTATTACTATAAAAATTGATATAACTGTAATGATTAAGTAAATAAGAAATTCAAGATCCGGTGTATAGATTCAATAACGTAGGTATACGAGTTTTTAATATATGCATATTTTTCAAATATTAACACTCTGCCGGCCGGCGACACCAATGTGGTGTCCCGCGAAAACTAACGTTCAACGGCCGGCGACACCACATGTCGTGCGCAAAATATAAATAAGAAAGTATAAATAAAGAAATATATAAAACAAAAAAGTTTTATATTTATTTACATATATATATCCGCGAAATTTCATGAAAATAGAAGGACAGAATTAAAAACTCAAAAAAACTGACGATGAGATTAGTAAAACTTGACGGTTTATGACAAGAGAAATGATCTGGAACAGTCCTACCGGCGCACAGTGGTCGATTTGGCCAAAATCCTGGCCAAAAGTCCAAAGAGTTTTCGATTTCGATGCAAATTGGTATATAAGTATTTTTTGGGTCGCTGATTAAGAATCCGAGCTCAAAATTTAAAAAAAAAAGATGGCGGCTTCAAAATGGCGGACGCGTGTGTCAAAAAATTATCGGATTGGAATGAAAATTAGTATTCTTATGTTTTTTCGGTCGCTGATTAAGAATCCGAGCTCAAAATTTAAAAAAAAAAGATGGCGGCTTCAAAATGGCGGACGCGTGTGTCAACAAATTATCGGATTGGCATGAAAATTAGTATTCTTATGTTTTTTCGGTCGCTGATTAAGAATCCGAGCTCAAAATTTAAAAAAAAAGATGGCGGCTTCAAAATGGCGGACGCGTGTGTCAAAAAATTATCGGATTGGCATGAAAATTAGTATTCTTATGTTTTTTCGGTCGCTGATTAAGAATCCGAGCTCAAAATTTAAAAAAAAGATGGCGGCTTCAAAATGGCGGACGCGTGTGTCAAAAAATTATCGGATTGGCATGAAAATTAGTATTCTTATGTTTTTTCGGTCGCTGATTAAGAATCCGAGCTCAAAATTTAAAAAAAAAAGATGGCGGCTTCAAAATGGCGGACGCGTGTGTCAAAAAATTATCGGATTGGCATGAAAATTAGTATTCTTATGTTTTTTCGGTCGCTGATTAAGAATCCGAGCACAAAATTGGAAAAAATGGCGGGCACATGTAATTAATAATTAATAATTTATTTAGAATCAATTTATTTGAATAATATTTATTAGTTGTTACAATAAATGTATTAACAACAATGAATTACGATCATCTTATGGCAACGTGTTTAGTATTACAAGGAATCATAACAAGTACCTTATAAAAAATTGTAATATAAATAGTTGATTAATTGTTTTTAAATAATATCTTATACCTTTATGATCTCCTTTCTCTTGTCCTTCTCAACTTTCTACTTATGCTTCATTATCTTCTCCTTGTTCTCCACAGTATCGGCCACCGAGAATCATATTTTCATACAATAATTAGTTTTCGTATATTCTATTCAGTCATAATATGGAATGGAGCATATAGTAGTAAATCCTTATCATACCTTATTAATCCAATAATTAAATGTAATCTTCTATTTCCTGGTAATTCTGTTCCATTTATTCGTCTCCTTCTTCCTCTTCTTCTTCTTCTTCTTCTTCTTCTGAATGAAGAGTTTCCGGTATATCCAGGAAATGCATAACTTCTGCAGGATACCTTTCCACTTTTTTCTTTCTTGGCGTTGTTATGCCGTTAATGAATGGGTCTGACGATACAAGCAAACGATGGAATACGTCCTCCATTGTTTTCGTCCGACAAAATTTTCTGGAGTAGCGTTCTCGATAATTTTTAATATCTTTGTTCCTACTTTCTTGTGCTTCTTCTCCCAACTGGCCAATTGGAAGAAGTGCATGTTCAATTATATCGGATGAATGAATTAAAATTTTGTGCACTGTGGTTGGCATATTATACCACGGATATAATTTCACAAACTCTTCCGCAGTTTCTAAGCAATAAGATTTAAATATTTCTATTTTTACCGGATGGGTACTTGAAATGGTAATTAAAATATTATGAAATCGTGATATTATATCTTCGGCTATACCAGTAATCTTTGCAGACATGGAGCTGTTTTGGAAAAAACGACGAGCGGTATTACCATCGTTAGTTGTACCAAACCCTGGTTTCGGTTTGTCCACGAGCAAGCCCATTTCTTTTTTAAATAAATTTTGCAGCCTTTTTTTATTTTCTGCCACTATTTTCTTATTGTCTTCACCTCGAACGTACCACTGTTGAATGGTCATCTTGTAGGCTAGATGCAATAAGCATTCAAAAAACGAATCCACGCATGTAGTGGGGACAAGCCAAATCTCAATTTCGATCCATCTTCAACAGTTTGCTGCTTAACCAAGTCCAGGTTATTAAAATCCTTGCTTGTGAGGCCACAAAGATAACATCTTTGAGTGGCTGAATTCTCTGTTACTGCGTTACACACTTTTCCATCAATCATTGTAAATAATAATGTGTAACTTATTGTTAAATTGAAGTCGTTAATATCGACATTGCAGCTACTCAATCTTTCAATTTCTTTTTCCACTTTATTCACTACGTTCACTATAACACTTGTAGTCTCATTGACGTATTCCAAATGAATAGGCCTGCAAAGTCTTGCTGATGATGGCTGGTCATTCTTCCATAGCACATTTTTTATTCTATTATCAGAATCCATTGATACGAGCTGTAATGGAACAAGGGACGAAGCGAATATGCTCGAATCTGAAGCAGTCCATTCTTCGAATTTTTGCTTATATTCACTTATTCCGGATGTCCCATCACATCCCCATTTAACTATTAAGTTCAAATTTCTACAATCTACACTTTCAAAACATTGGTAACCTAACAATTTAACAATTCGCGAAACTGTATGATCCAGCAGACTTTGCAGGCTTACTTCGGCACACGTTTCACTGACAACAATGTTACGTGGGTAGCAATTTTTCTTTGATTCCACAATCGATCCATAACTAGGATACATATTTGTTTGGTGTATTTTAGCACCATCGCGAATCAAATTGTATTGATGCTTTGATAGTTTGGCCTCTACTATCAAAGACAGTGCCTCATCGCTGGTGTAGGACTTCATCAATACCTTTGATTTTCGATCTGCTTCTTTATACTCTTTGGCACGTTCTGGTGTTTTAATAATTTGCTTGATTATATCAGCTGCATCCAGGTCTTGGTGGCTCCGGAGCTGCATTTGAGCAGCATATGATAGCTCTTCTGAACTGAAGCTTGCTCGTAGATCCTCTGTCTTCCTCCTTTTGGAACGATCACTGGCTTCAGAAAATTCTATAGCTGGTCTCCCAATCGTTCTCACAATAGGGTTCTTGGCTGAAAAATTAATTTTCCCAGCCAACCAGCCTTGAAATTTTCTTTCGAAATATATGTTATTTCTGCGGCACAGGTTCCATCGGGTCCTCCATTTTGAAGTGAAAGCCCGCAAGTGAATCAATGATTCGGCAGACAATTCTGCGAAACCCGTTACGCTTTTCACATATGCGCACAGCTGATCCCGTTTATTTTTCCATATATTTGAGGAACAATTCCTCAAACAGTCTGCAAGATCTTTTTTGGATACGGCAGATGATGGTGTCTCATGCGATGTAGACTCCATATTACCACACAAATCACTAGCACTTTATCACTTACGAAAACGCTATGAAAGCAATGTAAGTATTACAAAGTTTAAGTGATATCTAACGTGTCGGAAAATGTCGCGTGGTATAAATACCTTACGGAAGATCCACCTCCACCTTTTCATTTCCGTACGGAAAATCACGGTGGAAGGAGAGAAACGGAATATTATAAGAAACAAATATCATCTCCATACCTGCTACCAGCCACGTAAAAGTCGAATCCTCAAAGATATTCCAGTTTATGACGGCAAGCGGTCGGGGTACCCTCGACTAGCTATTGTTACCACAAAACAAAAGACCACCAGTCTGTTTAAACTTATTTCGATTTTTAAGCCCATGAAACATATACATTATTTCGTTAATTGCCAGGGTGAACTTAGTGCAGGATTAACAGTATCCATAGAGAAAAGCATGATATCTTGGCCCTAGGTCGTAAACGCTCTTCCTACAGTATGGCGCGCGCGACAAACAAATAACAATAACTCGTGGAGTAGCAAAAAGTAGCAAAAAACATCAACGAGGCTTCCTTCCGGAAGCTTTAAACTTTAATTTAAAAAAAAAAACACGGAGGTATTTTGGGTTCCTCACAACTATTTCCCTACCTGAAGGAAAGAAATGTATAGGTTTTATATTTTGTACTGTTACAGTTGTAAAAAATTAAATAAAAAAATAAAACCAAGATATTTATAAGTTAAAAGTATGATAAATAGTTACCAATACTGAAAATGAGGATTGTACTTTGATATGACATTGAAAATGTACTCTCAATTCCGACGTAAAAACGTTACGTTATCTAAGTGTCAACTTTGACGTTGAATATCTCTAACAATAATGGGCAATAAAAATTTTTATTGCTGAGAAAAGATGCTCTGATATGTTATGAATCAACCGCAATTGCTAGATTTTGAATATCGTTAAAAAAATTTTTTGACTTTTGGCCAGGATTTCGGCCAAATCGACCACTGTGCGGCGTCAGGCAAACAAATTTTGATGAGACGTGTGGACGGCAAATTGTTAATTATCAGACTCTCAATTACAATTGTTTTGAGACGTCCATTATGAAAAAGTTTCGGAACCTCTAAGATCTTCAAGAATTAGAAGGCTGTCATCAATTATAAAATATCGATTATCGTTCGAAGTAATTCAAATTTTCCACTATGTATTCAAAGCAAGTCAAAGTTCTCGATAACCCATCAGCAATTACGGTTCGAGGATGTTCTAATAATAATCTATAATTGGATGCGCGACTGCTGTCGTAATTGGACAGAGAAACGGTTAGTACTTCCGGGATAAAAAGCGCTTAGGCTTTCCATACCGAAATAACGATCGCTTTAAAAATATGAAAGCGAAACAGCTGGCATAGCGTCGGCCTAATGTTTCTGTAGTCTCCCTCGTACACGATCCTCGCGTTGTATGCTCAAGTGTTTAACGTCACTCCGTAGGAGAGCATCGAAAGACCTTACGGTGGCACGGAAAGATATACAATCGGCTACTTGGAAAAATAACAATAACACGTGTATGTATTTGTTTCCATCGCTGTAATGTAAAATCGTGGATCCACTGGATGAGCTTTTTATAGAACGAATAGTTCTTGATCATCTGCGAAATAGGAAGATGATAGTACAGCTGTTATCTTTGGAATTTTAAAAAAAAAGCACTTTTTCTTATTCTCGTTCCTAATCGTCTGAAAATTTATAAACGAATGCATCGAAATTTTAAATATTCTTACTTTTGATAAATTTTTAGAATTATTTATCAAAGTTCAATTTGCGGGAAGAGCAGCGGTTTTGTCTCATTAATTATTAACTTCAAATATAACTTTCTTCCTTTTGATACATCAAAACTTTAATTGTTTCTACATTCGCCAAATTTTCAAAGTTACCATTAATAAGATTCATATCGAAAAGCCGCTCTTCTTGTAATCTTTCAAAATTTCAATCACTTTCATATTATAAAGATTTCCAAAACTATCAGCAGGTACCTAATCGACAGAAAATGTAGAATTAATGGTTTCTATCGTGTGAGTTACTGAATTTGAATACAATCGCTCACATATCCGCCTCGAAAGGTGTTCCCTCCTGTGATCTCTCAAAATTTCAATCATCTTCATACTCAAAATATTTCCGAAACTATCAACAGTTATCTAATCGACAGAAAATGTAAGTGAAACAGTTTCTATCGTGTGAAACACTGAATTTAATACAACCGCTGGCATATCCACAGCGAGAGGTCTTCCCTTCTGTGATCTCTCAAAATTTCAATCACTTTCACATTCAAAAAATTTACAAAACTACCAACAGTTATCTAATCGACAGAAAATGTAAGAGAAACAGTTTCTATCGGGTGAGTTACTGAATTTTAATACAACCGCTCGCATATCCACACCGAAAGGCCTTCCTTCTTGCAGCTTTTGGTTTGTCGGCAATAACAGTAGATCTGCTTAACGAGCCTCTAAATAAAGGAAAGTAATTTCATGTATTTATGCGTGAATTACCGTACGGTCGGGGGTACCTCCGGAGGCAATTAACACCGACTTCGTAAAACCAGCACCTCTCCGAGCACCAAGAACATACCGTTGGAAAAGCATCCGTGGTATACAAAACGGCGTACGTGTGTACGTATACTAACCGACCCTTAGGAATGGCAACCCTTTGCTGTCCCTGTAAAACGAACTAATTGCTCTGCTCTAAAATAAATACAGACGCGCGCAGCCAAGTAGGATCACGTTCTACGAGATGTGCCCTGGATAATTCAACAGACATGGAAACACTTGATATATATGTATATAATTGCTACGACGTCAACTTTTAGGCTAATACAGAAGGATTTTCCTTTGTGCTATAGCGGCGTCTCATTAACAGACGCATTCTCTCAATGAATCTAATGAGAAGCTTTTCATTTGACGTACGTCGATCGAGTGGGATGCGAATCGCCAAGAAACGGAATTCGGAGATGTTAATAAATACATGTTTCGTTCAGCAGCTTTTGTTTTGGGCTTTGAAAAACTTTTTATTATTTTTTTTTTCTATTTTTATAGCAAGGGAGTAAAAATTTTGATAAGAACGTTGAATTTTTTAAAATTACCTTTGCCTATTTGATGTAAAAGCTATCGGTTGAAAATTAACAAACTTTTTTCAAAAATAATGTCCATGTTTTACTAATAGGTATTTGATACTATATTATTTGTAGATTTGCAGAATTACTCTGATTTACACTGATTGTGAGATGCGAAGCCAGTACTATTATTGGCAGAAATATTCATTATATTATCCTATTATTATATTTTTATATCAACTTCAATATCTATAAAATTCGAATCTGATGAAACTCACCGCACAATTATAACAAATTAGCGAAAATTGCTTATCAACCTCTCACAGACAAAACAATCAAAGAATTCTCCGTCCTATTATTCTTTTACATAATTACATTACAATCTCTTCACCGCTTTTTCCTATTAACACATTTCTCAATGCCACCAAAATCTGTATCGTCATTCCCGAAAAGAACGACTTCGAGGATGATATCCGAAGCCGGTAGGGCCTGTGAAATCTCCAGGATTAAGCACAGCCGGTTGTTCTCAGCGAAGCCACTTGACGTTGCACGGTGAAAGGATTAATCGTCAAAATGACGGACGTATTAACCGTTAAATTCGTTCCTCTAGATAGTCCATTA
The DNA here is from genome assembly GCA_910591515.1 of Cerceris rybyensis. Classification (NCBI taxonomy): domain Eukaryota; kingdom Metazoa; phylum Arthropoda; class Insecta; order Hymenoptera; family Crabronidae; genus Cerceris; species Cerceris rybyensis. The sequence goes on from OU342789.1 coordinate 36,959,480, forward strand.
ACTTTCCCTCCATTTAATGGAGAACCGGAAGACCATGGAGCAAAAATCTCGCACAATCGACGAAAGTACCGTGCCCACGAACTCTCATCGATGCTGCACCCAGGTTAGAACGAGAGGCGGACATTAGAGTTGCAACGGTGCTCGACGATGCACCCGCCGAGATTTAAGATCGCACTGTCTGCCGCTAATGATCATTAACCGAACGATCCGCCAGATGTTCCGTTTTATTTATGACACGCGTACGGGCTACGAGGGATACCCTGTGCTCGTTCCCGGGCTGAGCGCAGCTAGCAACACCGTGCAAAAAAAGAGCATCGACGATCCACCGCGGCGTATCCACCTACGACAGGATTTATGACCACCACGGCGATGATCGTAACGGCCTCGGCCATTACGACACTGCGAAACAGCTTTTAATTACTGCCGGTTGATACATTACAACGCTCTCGACCGCCGTTCGGACGAATAGTTATTAGCCACTCGTCGACCTCACACGTTATTGCATTCGATAGAGCAGACGTTGCGGTGGAAAATTCACGGGACTCTTGAAACTGTAATGACTCAAACGCCGGTGAAATGAATTTTAATTTTCATGACGCGACTGAAGCACGTTAGGGGTTTTGCCCACAGGTGGTCGAAGGAGTACGTTAACTTTGCATGTTACGAGGTATGACATTGAGTAGTATCTCAATAAGATTATTGGTATTTTCCGATTGATATTATTTTAATTGTAGATTAATCACACTGATACGTTGAAGGATAAAAATACCTTATACGACATCCCCTGCTGTCACTATGAAGTACAGTCTGTTTCACAAGAGCGTGGACGCGATATCTCTGTGGGAATAAAACTTTTTAATAAGAAATGTCATATAAATCGAAAGTACATCTAAAAAATTGATACACCCTTCTTTAATAAAATGTCCAATCTCCACCATTAGCGTTTATCGTTTAACAATGTCTCGGCATGCTTTCAGCCAACTTCTCAGCATAAGAGACAGGAAGAGACTTCCATATCTCTCGAATTCGACGAACTAGTGTTTTCAATTTGAAAATAAGCTTTTCTCGGAGTTTGTACTTCATAACAGACCAAACATTTTCGATTGGATTGGCATCGGAGGACTGAGATGGCCAATCCAACACGTTAATACCGTTCTGTGTTTTCCATTCCGTACAAAGACGGCTTCGATACAAATATCCCTATATTAGTAATTTCATAATATACCTTTTTAATATACCTATATCTATGCCCTTTTTAGTTAAAATTGTTTGCGCTTTACGTAAGGAAAGCGTCGGATTTTTCGAAAAATGTTGTAAAATCGCTTTATCTTCCCGTTTCGTCGTAACCCGTTTTGAAACTCGACCAGGGAGATCATCGACACAATTTGTGTCTTTATACCGTTGCACCCACTTATTTACGAATGCGCGAGGTTTATGCAGATATTTTGCTGCATCTCTAACAGTCAGTTTAGGACCTTTCGGGTGATGGCACAAGAAGACCGCTTCGAATCGTTTAGCGTACACGGCACTCATTTCGAAATGAACTGAATTTCTCACAGATAGAAACGATACTAAATGAATTGGGCCTATTGCGTATTAGAGGAAACTTTGTATGTTTAGACCAGCACAGTCTTTAACACTAGGTTTACGGACGTTTCTTATATACCTATCTCTACGATCACGCGTCAAATTGACGCGTAAGCAAAAATGCGCATTTCCTTTAAAAAATCAGTTTTTTCAAATTAAGTATAAATTAAACAACACTAGGGTTCACAGTTAGATACATTATTAACAAGTAAAAAGTCAATTTTTTTAAATTGCAACGGAAATGTTAGCAATGGTATTAACGGTATATGGCAATCACATTTATTGAGCACATTTTTTATAGACATACTGAATTTTGTTTGTGCATTTTCCGCACATGATCTGTTTGCAATATATACAAAAATTACTGTTTTCATTTTTTTGGAGGTTTTTCGTGCCTCCGTTTGAGTGCAGTCTTTTATGTGTTCTATTACGTGTCTGTCAATTATCAATCCGAAAGTACTAGTTACATAACCTGACATAATATTTCTCTTATCATAGCCAGTAGGTCCTGTGATATCCTTGAATATCAAATGAATGGGTGGCCTACTCACAGATTCGTCTGCTTTCAATTTTATCCACCGTGTTCTGTCAACTGTAATTTCAATTTTATCCATTACATGTTGGGATGTGCTTGGAATGCTCGTCCTCTCCTCCTCGGAATCAAAACAAGAAAACATACTCATCCTTTTCTTACTATGATATACTTTCAAGAAATTTTCCTCTTTACTACCCGAAAATCCTTCTATCTTTCCACTTTCAATGCATTCGGAGCTTTCACTCTCATCTTCGCTTTAGAGTAATTCATATTGGTCATCTTCGGAGGTATCCCCACAACAATCTTCATTGATTTTGACAATTTTGCTCAACATCTTATTTTACTATATCTCCTGGATTTACGTCATATTGCTAGAAAAGGCGGAATGACCAAAATAAAAAAAAATATTGTGCTCCAATTCGATTACCCTATTGCAGAAAGTTACAATTAGCGAAGACTGTCTGAAATAACAATAACTGTAGAATCTTTTGCACATTATGTTTGAAAAACTGTAGTAGTAAGTAAACTGAAATAATGATTTTACGAACAAAGCAAATATATAAAATCTACTCGTGAAATTAGCTAATTCGTCAATTTGACGCGCTTCGTAGAGATAGGTATACCACATACAGATTTTAAAAATTAGAAGGCTTAGGATAAAAATAATTGAGTGTATAAATTCTTTGGTTGAAATGATTAATTTACGACAAAAAGTGGTTGCAATTAATACTATGGTTTTTGAGATATTTCATTTCGAAGTTTGAAATACGTCAAATTGACGCGTCCCGTAAACCTAGTGTTAACAAATTGCGTATCAGATTTCACAAATATCGCGTCCACGCTCTTGTGGTACAGACTGTGTAACTACAGTCCATGAGATAATCAACTTCTGATTCCAAGTACATCAATGCAACCCTCGAAGTCTCTCCCGAGCTTCAGCAATTTACAACTCCATCAATGATCAAATCTCCACAAGGCACAGTCATTTGCACGATTGCTACGCTGTTCATCGGCAAATAAAGGGTTAAATGTAATTAACCATCAAAGTAGCCAGCATCGATGCAAAAAACTGAAGTTAAAGCTGTAACAGCATCATAAATTCGAGGCCAGAAAGCACGACAACGCCCCGACACGCAGGCGAGGCTACTAAGCGCATATAATTCATCGTGGTGGCGTATTGTGCGTCAGAAATTACATTAGGTGTACCGACGATTCACAGGACAAAAAGGGTACGCAAATAATTGGCGAGCTCGCGAGGGTGCTCCCTTATATTCAACAGCGTATTACGTAATAACCAGTCGGTTAAAGCGGGGAGGAGTAGGGTAATTTGCAGGGCCAACCTACGTGCAACTAGGTGGAAGCCTTTTTGGGAGTTGACAGGGGTCGCGCACGCCCCTTCTGCTGGGCGACGGAAGATTTAAAACTGGCGCGACTCGCTAATGACCATTAACTGGTTGTCCTCCGCTCCACCTACCCGCTGGCACACGTTTGTCGTGCCGTTCTGGATGCGTGCCGTTCTGTCACGCTCGCATTCCCCGTTGCATCGTGGCCCTGCTGCATGGTCCCACCGTAGAACCACCATAGAACCAACGTAGAACGCACCGATCCCCCGTACGCGGAACGAACCACCGCCGGCAACTAACCCCTGTGAGATTTATGCGCCGGATGTGACTCGGCTCCCATGTTTTATGGGTTTCGAGTGTTAGCGGACGCACGAGTACGTATGACTGGTGCTCGCTTTGTTTTCTTAATGCGTGGGCTCATCTGTGAACTGATATCACGAATCAAACATCGCGTATCGGCATTTATATTGTTTTATTCTTTAATAAGATTGGATGATTCCTTGGAGTTGGTTGAAGATGGAGGGATAGAGGATGTTATTTTAAGTTCTTAGCCTATAACAGCGGTTCCCAAACTTTTTTGACCGCGGCCCGGTAGGAGATTTTAAATTTTTTCGCGACCCACATTATAAAAAAAAACATTTATTTACAAAACAAATTTAATTTTTTAATAAAAATCAAAATTCAAGTTATTTGTTTGTTTATTTCATACAGAAAAATTGCAAAATAATTATATAACTAAAACATAAGTAATTAACACTAAAACTACCGACGTTATATCTACGAAAATTTAAAATTATTGAACAAGCACTTTGGCAAAAGATAAATCAAGAAGTGAAGGGATATATGAAGTAGAATTTTTACTTCACGGTTCCCCTATCAATTTAGATAGTTTTTTGAAAAAATTGCGAACCGGTCATTATGACCGCATTGGTAAGTTTAGTGTTAAAGACAATCGATTATCTTCGTTTAAAACTTAAAGTAAATAAAGTAAATTTTGTTTCACATATTTTGACCTTAGTGCGAAGGATGATGTTGTTTTTCATCACATAGTAATTTCAAATTAGGACTTAATGATGTTAATTTTATTCTCAAATTAGGTTCGACATCCAATCTGTTTCGATACTTATTTTTTAAGTACACCAAGGCTGAGAACGCAGTTTCACACGTATAAGTGGTGACAAAAGGCATTAAAAATTATATCGCCTTTTCGCTTACCCTTAGACATTCCTTTTTACAGCGCAACCAAAAATTAATTAGTGGTACAGTTTCAAACACTTTTTTAAGATCGGTGTCGCATGAAATTTCAATTAAATCATCAACTTCTTGTTCACTAAGATTAAGCATTTCTTCCTTTTCAATATCGATACACGTTTTTTTGTTTTGATACACGTGAGTTTACGGCGCATGTACCGGAGAAGGAACTGAATGACGAATCGGAATCAGCCAATCAGAGCATTCGAATTTAAACGGTCCAGAAGGAAACGGTTGTAAAAGGTTTCCACCTGCAGTACTTGAAAAAGTTTCGAAAAATATTAAATTTAGAGCAAAATGTTATAGATTTTTTGTGATTTTACAATTTTTGCCACGACCCAGCTGAACTTTTCTGCGACCCGGTGCCGAGTCGCGACCCACACTTTGGGAAACGCTGGCCTATACCAATGTATGACATTCGTAGCGCGAAAAATGGAATGGGAAATTTGGAAATCTTTCAAAATTGATTAAATCGAAAAAATGGCCTGGTCGTAAAACGGTCTTATTATTTCCATACTATTAACACATTGCGAATGGGGGACGAGATATCTCGTCTTTAGGAATCCGAACGTTGCAGCCGGGAGACGAGATATCTCGTTTTCAGATTTCTTCGACTCAATCGACGATTTAAGGAACTACAAATATACTTTCTTGTTACGTTACCTGGATAACGAAGTCTTGCGTATTCCCTTAACAAATGGTTAGTGAAAGAAAATGAATGTCAACATTCTGAGAGCGCAAAAATCAGTCGGTCAGCACAGAATGCTTCACTCGCTATCATACGCTAAAGAATTATTCAAACTTGTGAAATAAGTAATTAAAATTTTTCAAAATATAAAAAATGTAAAAGATGTATAAAAATTTTATAGGAATATTTAAGAATACTTTATGTTAATATCTACTATCAAATGCGAATTAAAAAAGTGAATATATGCATTGTATAAAGTGTTTCTAGAGCGCTCAAAAATGTACGGGCCCTGGGACTGCGTTGCGCTAGCAGAGCGCCGTGCGCAATGTGTTAATATCACTTCCAGTTATACGAAATATCAGGAATCAACGAGAACTTTTGGTTCCAGGAATTAATTTTGATTCATTGCATGCTGAGTCAGAAAAGAAATCGTAGGTCAAAGGGTTAATGGAGGAATGATTGAAGAGGCATAGATGAAATTAAGATGAGGATATTAGAAGTAACATGACTTGCACTGAGAGGGATGAATTTATTCGAAGTTATCATTTCTGTGCTTACATTTTGGCAACGTATTCCACAGGACCTTTGTAGTGATACGATAAAGATGTACATGATCTTTTCATATCTCAATAACTTTCCGTTCCAACCTCAAGCTAAAAGTCTTCCAACATCTCCAAAGCAACAATTCCACCCCCTAGATTCCCCTTCACGAAATTTCCAGTAAGAATTAATTAAGAAGGAAAATTCGTAAGAACTGCAGCCTCGCGGCGTATACACTTGCAGTTTGACAATGAAACCTTAACAACGTTTAACCGCGCTAACGTCTCGCCCGCAAGGGAATTTCCTTGAGCAAAGTATCGCTCGCGCAACGTTCAAGACCCAGATTCGCTCGATGTGTTTTAACTGTGCTACTTTTTATTAGGAATTAGCCGGATATGTTGATATTATACGAGAGATACGCGCCGAGGGAGGTAACGTGTATCGTGAAAGTTTCGACTAGCGAAACGTTAGCACGATTCTCCCGCACGGACGATAGTTTCCCAACGAACCCTCGCGAGGGAGGAAACCGGGGTAGATATTTGCTTGACGTCGCACAGTACATACAAACACTGCGCGTATATTCGAAACGATACTCGCTGCGAAATCGAGGTCGCGCTTTGCAAAAGCGCCGTACGCGCGATTCCAGTGCAAACCTCCGGGGGTAGCTTCACCCCCTGAGCGAGACTCCGAGAGACGAGTCGGAGACGAGGAAGAAGAAGGCGACCTCCGTCGACGAAGAAGATTACGAGAAGGAGGAGGAGAACGAAGCCGAAGAGTACGACGACAATAACGCGCGGCTCACACCGGCAAGGGGGCAAGGAGAAGAGAAGTCGAGGGGCTAACTCCGGCTTAAGGCTGCTCCCGACTCTCCCAGGGACGGTGAGGTGGCCTTCGAGGACGAGCCAACTCTTGGAGCATTGCAGAAGAGAACGAGAGAGGACGAAACGGAGAGCAAGATGCCACGAGACCATCGTAATATCACAGGCAATTTCCTGAAGGAATTTGATCGGTTCCTATATCGCCGGGAATATTTTTCCCCGTCATTTATTTTTCGAAACGTCTCGCGAACCTGCCACGATCTGATCGTACCTATCTACGTAGATACGAGTACCACGACTATGCTCGAGGCGCGGCCTGAGCAGATTTACGGGACGTGATTTTTTCCTTTAATGGAACAATTCATATTTGCAGGCTGGATTGGATTATTGAAAATGTTTACCGATGGGTGGAATAATTGACAATGTAGAAAATAGGGGTGTCATCTTTTGCTGCGGATTTGAGCTTATCTTGGACTGATGGAGTCCTTGGGTTCGGCTTCAACTTTTTTTATTGGTGATTACGATTTATCTGAATTGTAAGGAAATAATTTATTGCAAGGGATTTCATGTAGAATGGCTTAGTTAAATAATTAAAAAATCCTTCATATTGTAATGTACCGACCTACTCATCTATTAGTAGTATGTAAGATAGCTTTAGCTAATTTTGTGAACACAAATATTATGTGCACCAGCGACACCATCGCTCACCGTCATCTTACTCATCCCGAAATCATCGTTCAAAGTCGCAAAATTCTTGCTTTTTTACTTTGACCTTTCAACTCCCTAACACCGTCATCCTACTCCCACTCTGTCTCCAAAAGCCTTTAGAAACCCTGTCTCTTTCCACCATGGCTCATTGCTAATCTCTCATCGATTGAATTGTTCTCATAATTGTCTTATAACAACTCTTAACAATTCACTACTAGTTCGATCGTAAGTCATTACAAGTTCGATACCTAATTCTAATTCAAACTCTCACCAGTCATCATCACATACACTCATTCAAAAGTGATACCCAATCGCTGTTGGTATGAGTCTAAATTCTTGAATATAAAATTATCGAATGTACAAGTTGTCTGGATTTGTGAATTTCAGAAGTGCGAATAGCCCTATTAGTCATTACCATATGGTCAAGTTTCAAGTTGTTGTTCAAACTGTAACTTTGTATATTAACCCTTTGAGGACGACAGGCGCATACATTCGCCCTGAGAAAAAAATTGATTATAGTTTGTCGATGCATATATAAACGGTTAGAGTTGAAAAATTAAAATATAATCGTTGAAATATTATTTTACAAAGAGTAAATTTCAACTTGTATACATTAACAGACTGTCTTTCCGGTGAAAATGTGTTTTTTCATCGCTAAATAATTGATTGTTTCTCGATATTCAAAAATGCCTCCGTCTGCAAAGGGTTAATACTACGAGATCTCTACCTTATATTTATAGTTATAGGCGTACTATTTTTACAGCTAATACATATATTACTTTTAACGAAAAATGTAAACTCCGTCCACTCGAATAATACATTCGTAAAAGTCTTTCCGATACTTCCGCCGTGAAACGAATCGCACTCGTGGTACCGGGTAACCACGGGTAAAGAATTTTACGTACTTTCAACGAGAATGCACTTTGATACAACGTTTCCGGTTTCGAGGTATGCCGTTGTCTTCCTTTTCGAATGCACCGGAGCGCGTATGACCTTTGACTCGGAATGTAAGAAAATGTTTCCAAAGGTACGTCGTCGGAAACGCGTCCACAGCGAACAAAAATTTTAAAGGTGCATCTCGTCTATCGATGATTCGTCGATTCTTTGTCAAACAATCGCTATATTCCAACGTACAGATTTATCCGCTCCGACGTTGCATTTCCGGTGAATCGGCAGAGATATTCCGACGATGGAAGACTCTGTGTTATCTTATGGCGCGTACATACAAATGCGAAACACTTTTAGGTACCGTCAAAATCCGGGCAAAGTCTCCTGTCTACTTCTCACGTATTTTTGTTTAGTCTGCCGCGGTCGCGTTACACGGCTGCTGAAAAATCTTCGAATGTGCACGCATTACTACCATGCCGTTTACATTCCGTTCGTTTGAATCGTCCGTTTCTTGGTCCGTGAATTTTTCGAGAATATATTCTTTGCCTCTGGGTTTTGATAAAATCACTTAGGAATAATCTTTAATGTAATTTTTCAGTTTGATAAATTGATACTTAACCCCTTGCTAACCCTTAACTAAACATACAATTCAACGTAGTATTAATAGTGGTGTAATATCATAGAAATAATATTATTGCGTCTCATTAATATTTCCAATTTGATAAGATTCGTAAAACTTGAAAATTTCCTATTCTATTTATCTAATCAAGAGTGTCATTCGATATTGTGATGCAAGGGGTTAAATAGTAGTTGATGAATTCTATCCGATGTAAAAAGTATGCACTTTACTTAATTTTTTAAGTTTGAGGCATAGACTTAAAAATTACTTAAACTTTTCTGTATCTAAAAACAAAGTAAACTCAACACAGTAGAACAAATTATTCCTAAAGTTTCTAACTTTAATTCAACTGTCTCAAAAATAGACATAAAAATCACCTAGATCTTTTGTGATTGAAAACCTTCGAATATCTCAGCAAAGATGTATAAGCTGTGTCAAGGAATTGTAGCTTAATTTCAAGATATCACAAAAAAGAAGTATTTTTAAATGCACTATTCGTCTTAATCGTTCACCGGAAATAAGAACGACATTTTCCACACTCGGCAAAGCCTGCCAGGGAAAAATTCTCCGCCAAAGCTTCCAAGCTCGATGGCAGCGTCTCCTTTTCTCCTCTTCTGCGGTTAGGTCCACGTATCAATGTTTGCAACGACGCTAACTAGGAAAGCATATTTACCTTACGGATTCAGGTTATATCCAGTCCAGTCAGGGTGTGAGAAGAGGTACTTGCTCGCCTGCCACTCCGTCTCTGCTTCAACGGAAGTGTGTCATGCTTGCCAAACTCTGTTTGAATAGTCGTCGAGGGTGTATCGCGGCGAGTGCGATCCTCGTCATAACAACTTGTACATAATTAAATTCCTTGCTTCTTTGCATACCTCGTGCAGCAGTAATTGTAATAATATGTAATATGTTTTTCCACGGACTCAATGGCAACTTGTTACAGAGATACTTGAGATTTGATGTTGATTCGCTGACGGATTAAAATTTGTCGGACAGTTTGTTTTGTAAAACATCGCCTTGTCAATGAGTTAGGAAGACAAACACTTTCTTAATGTCGCAGAATAAAAATATAGGGATGGAATAGTATATGTTTTACTGTGAACAATAATCGTAAGTTTATTCCAATATATTGGAGATGGAGGGGGAAAGATCTGCATGAATTTGGGCCTGGAAATGCTTATTTTCTAATTGTAAACGTGTTTTATTTATGATCGAATTTTTTTGGATTGACGTCAAGGTTAGACCTAAAAGTGAAAGAAGAAATTACAGTACCCTTTGGCGAATACTAGAAGTATTACTCTCTACTGAAATATATTAAAGTCGAAATAATATTTCTGTACATTTACATGAAAAAAAAAATAACTCGAATAGGAAACATTTCAAAATGTCCATCATAACCCTTCCTTGCTTACGCTAATTAAAATATACCCTTAAAATACATCCCCTAAAATCTCTCGTAAAACACATTTACTTCCACGACCATAAATTCGAGGTACGGATTCGTCGGATAAAAAAAAATTAATTAGCATTGCACCGTGGAACGATGATAACTAAGACTCCCCTATATTAGATACCCTATCGAAATGCAGATATCACACGTTTTATTCCCCCACTTATGTCTAATCGTAACCATTTTCCCTTTTATATCTCTTCCAGAATACGAGCCGTAATATAAACTCCGGGTAATACGATTCCACGATACATCGTTCGTTGCGTGTGCCAACACAAGCGATAAAAGCGAATTAACTTCCGTCACCTACGTTATTAAACGCGAGAAGCGTGATTCGAATCATTAGACAGCGGATTGCCCGAGTAGAAAGGTGCAGTTAGCGTTGGAGTTAGCGTAGAACGTAATTTCCAAAGGAAGCACGAGAACAGCTTTTAACTCTTCCCGTAAAACTTGGCGAATTACGGAAGAAAACGAATACCGTGTTCGTCTAGTACAATGAACAGAGAGACGAAAGTTTGAGAGGGGGATGAAAGTGATACCATAGTCGAGAAGGAAGGGTAAACCGATACGGAAAAGAGCGCGCAAAAGCCTTTCGGTAATATAGACGATTTGGTCGGCCTTGTCCAACCCTCGGCCCATCTCTCTTTTCGTATTTCACTACGTAAATAGTGGCACGTGCAAACCACCGTACAACCCCTTTCGGCTCGTAGCTACCCGAACCCTAAGGCCTTTCGGATCCGGCGCTGTTTACCGGCACAATATTTACCCGCGACTTATAACCATCGACTGTTAAGCCGGGTGTAAAGCGGTTACACGATGCGCCGAATATATATTCATATTTATTTGCATACGCGTGTACGTATACATATATGCGTTGGGGAGTGGATTTTGTTTTATTTTATTTAACGACGATGATTGGCTTTATGCCTTCCGATCGTCGGCCGTTGATGCTCGTATCGCCTCGTTAGAGTGCCACTGAGAGTTTAGAGTGGAAGATTGAAAATTGGATTGTACGAAAAGGTTTCATCGGCTAACGAGACCGGAGATTAACTCGGAAGGGTGATTACAGATGGTTTTTATTTTTGGATGGACTATGCTTTGAATGGTGGTACTGTGTGGCTTTATTAGAGTTACATGCCGAAATGGAGGACAATTTTCGCTTAATGTTCGAATTTTTCTCAATTTTTCATTTGCTGGGGAAAAGTAATTCCTTTTTGTTTATATTTCTCCCTCTCTTTTTCTCTCTATAGAACTTCCTTTACTCTTATGCTTTTTATTTTAATATACATAGCAGATAAGAATATTTCTTTTAGAGTTTATTATACCCCTGTTCATTGGATGCAAAGAACAATTCAATAGAATTTTTATGACAGTCGACATATTAACAACTCTGAGTATCAACTTCAAAATCCCAGGGTTAAAAATCATATATTCCCCAAATAAAATTATAAAATGACAAAGTTTGATTAATCCAGCACACTGTAACCACCATCTGTCGACAGAAAAGTAAGCACAGTTAAATGCAATTCCTTTAATAAAATGAAAAGCCAATAAAACAATACCTAGACTTTCTTCTTCAACACGAAAAGAAAAAAATCAATTAATGAGATCATTTTTCATCAAATATTCTTTTTTGACCCAGTCCAAGGATTCTCAAGCAGGCCGGTTCGTTTCTTGTCGCGTAGTCCCTTTATTTGTCGACATCTCATATATCCTGATTGCGCTTGTCGTCACAGAAATAAAACCGTAGTCGTTTTGATGTAGCACGATTGAATTCGGTAGGTCAGAACGATTTCCTCATAGTTCCTTTCCCAGCAGCATTGTATATTTCGTTGTGGCAGTTCGCGCCGAGCAGAAGGGTTGCTGGCGCGAAGAAGAAGGTGGCTGCGAAGGTTGGGGCGAGGAGCGCGCAAAGAAAGGAGGGAAAAATAAAAGCTCGCTTTTACGATTATAGAGCACGTAGTCGCCACGACGTAAACCCCGGCGGTAGCACAAAGCGGCCGTAGTTTACAGATAGCACCGAGTTATTTGTGGCAGCCGTGTCTCCACCGAATGCAAAAGGGAACGAACCTGCAAACTGGCCATTCTTTCTTCCTCCATCTTTTCTTTTCTCTTTTTCTAACTCATTTCTTTATCTCTATCTACCCTTTTTCCTATCTTTTTCTCTATCAGTATCTCTGCTATCTCTCTTTAACTATCACCGTGTCCATCTATCTTCTTCTGTGTCCCATCCTTTCACCTCCGACGTAACCTTCTTTTTTTTGTCGCACCTTTGTTCCCTTTCTGAGTCCTCAGTTTCGTCGTGTACAGGACGCCGTCAATGACATGCTGATCCTCGCCATAAGGTGGAATGGCGAATTAGGTCTGCCTAGCGTCTGACGCGAATACATATGCAAATTTTTACTTTGCGATTGCCTGCCGTTACGAGCTTACTTGAGTGCATGACTCTCGTCAGTTTGTCTCGGCAGAGGGAATTTCAAATGGACATCGACGCGGAAGTAGCTTCTGGACTCTCTGCTTTCCGGTGACAATCGCAATTTTTTGCGCCGGTGAGAAGATTCAGGAGGAATTTGTTTAAAACGCGGTCGTCTTATTAACTTGTAATATATGTATTCTTGTGAGAGAGCTTCTTTGTAATATTTGAAGTTTTGAAAGTCAATGATATTAATTTGTTTCGCAGTTATATATACTTTCTCATTTTTTCTTGCATTAGATTCAAACAAATAAATTTGTACCAAGTTTTTATTTTTAACGAATGATATAATCACCCTCGTTAATCTTTTTTTATTTACTGTGAAAATTTTCAATTCCGGTTCAATAAAAATCAGTTTTCAAGTTTCATCAAGTTTTAATCAAAATATCTGGAGGAACGACGTTACTTTCCGGTCTCGCTCATACTATATTCTGTAAAACAAAAGGTTCTATCAGTTATTGGACAAAAACAAACACTACTAACCTTCTTTCCATCCTGCGAGAATTTTTGACCTAAATTATAAAGAGAGTAACAAAAAGCTTTGTTTTTTGAGCAGGGAATAGACTACAGATTAGAAGACACCCTAGGAACTATAGGGTGAGTTTTGTCAAGGATCGAATGAAGGTTAAAACATAGCTTTAGAATATGAGTAACTTCATCAACCCTCTCTCTTAAATATTTATTTGTATTCACAGCATGAAAGTTATAAAAACGATTGATTTAATACTTATCAAGGATTAAAATCATGACAATGATATCGTTGAAGTAATTTCAAACCGTCCAAAGAAATTTCTGTATTACAGTCACAGCTTCGTCTGTGTTTCCGCTACTTTTCTCATTATTAAAATATTATCTTATACACATCAGCCGGATAATTAATATAAAACCGTGGAAGGTTTCGCATTTTCCTCATTATTTGTCTTGCGTTACCATCCCCTATCCGTCGGAATATTTGACGTATATCCAGCAGTAAAAATTACGTGAAACAATGGCGAGCAGGTATTCGCACACGCTCTCAGAGAATGCGAATTAATGAATGTACAACGATACACTCACCGCTATGGCTTCTACCTGATGTTTGCGGATGAGCGATTTATGGATATTATCCTCTTTCATTAAAACGATACACGCGATAATCAAATATCCCTTCAACGTCACTCTGTGCCATCGTGATACGCTATCTGTGTAATTATTGTCGTTATCGCATTCCACACGTACAGCGAATAATCGTATTGAACTGCGCAGCAAAGTGGTAAATATCATTAACCCTTCGGCCATTAAGTTTTTGACGCTATTTGATTGCGATATCTATAATTGACATATTAGAGAATTACTATGAAAATTATATTTTAATCTCAATCATCATCCACATCTAACGAACATATCGATTCTCCTTATTCCATTACCTAATAAATATAAATCAAATAAAACACAATTCTCTCTTATCGTCACATGTAAATACTCAAAAGTAATTTAACCTTCTTTCTCCAAATTTTTTCCATTTAGTTATTATCACTTCACAAATTCGCTAATCTAACGTTAATCATAATTTCACCGGCAAGCCTGCGAACGAAATTTGAATAAAGAGAATCCCAAACGCTAGCTGACTGTTCCTGTCAGTCGGCCATTCCGCGTATCAATGCGTTGCGTCGAAACGTTCTCAAAATTACAATTCAATTAATACGAGACAAAATAAGGGAACAATGTCATCCCCCGTTCGCTTGGCTCTCCGTTGTATTTTTCGTGCCGATGCACATGTCAAGAGCGGTCGCGTTATATTGCCTTTAATTGTGCGCCGTATTTGCCGATATGATTGCGGGGGTAAACAGGGTAAAATCGGGCCGTAGAAAGGAAGAGAGAGGAGCCTTTTCGCAGCTGCCATGGACTGCAAGAGCCATGGTCACGTGCTCTGCTCAAACACGACCATCCCCTGAACACGTTCGGCTCGGCTTACTGCTTTTCATTTGCTCCTCTCTCCTTCCTCCGTTCTCTCTTTCTGTACGCTCTTCCTCATTCTCTCTTTACATTTTCGCCCCTCGTCCACCGCGTTTCTCGTTCCCCATGAGTTTCTCTAACCCTCCTTTCTTCCCATGTCGTGCACGCACCACCCCGAATCGACAGATGTCACGGAAGGGCAAACACGCCTGGACGGACCTGTCAGCGCGACCCGATGTCGACGGTAATCGTAATTAGAATCCTAATCCGTATGACCGGCCGCAACCTTCGTGGACGTCGTGAAAGCTTAGAATATTAATTGAATCGGATGGATGTAACTATCGTGATAAGAAAGGAGCGGAACGAGATGACATGTCTTGGATATTGGTTGTGAAACAAGGTTCGCTGTGAAAGATTAAGGTAGATTGAAAGGATGGAAGTAGTTTTTTGTGATTATATTTTGTTGAGGTGTTTGAGGTTCATTCTATGAGTACTTTTAGGGGATGTGATGGGTATGGAGTTACCGATAGGGGCGCTGAAGGATTAAGGTACATTGAGATGTTGGAAGCGTTTTGTGGTGCTTCGTTTTGTTGAGGATTTTGGAGTGTTGTCCAAGAGTTCTTTTTTGGAGCTGTGGTGCATTTAGAGTTGCAAGTGGGGACGTTAGTCGGAGTTTATATGACATTTTTGGAGATTTATGATTGGTAGTACAGTCCGGCAACTGAAAGATGGCTAGGGAGCGACGGGACCTCTCGTTTTCAAACATCTATTAATGCCTTTTCATTTCTAAAATCCCCGAATCCACCCTTCTCAAAGTAGACACTCTATGCAGACATAGCATTCACATACTTTCACTTATTTGGCTGAATAAATGCGTCATGTCTACGCCTTCCGAGAATCCGCATTTTCTTGCCTAGCCATCTTTAAATTGTCGGACTATATATATAGCGTTTAGAATATTAATTAAATCAGGCGAATATAATTATCCTAACAAGTATAGAGCTGGAAGGGCAAGTTGGATTTTTAAATGTTGAAAATACTATGCAATGCTTATATTTAGCTTTGATGCTTATATTGGTTTAAGTGTGGCTTTTCGAAGCTTTGGTGGCAATAGCATCAAAGATCGGAATTTCAAACTAGTGAGTTTAAGTCCAAATCACCTGGGGAATATCACTTTAGTTGTATTTGTGTCACAACCTTAAAGGTCTGTAATCTGCCTAAAACTTTAGAATCAGCGTGAAGTAATTATAATCATGAAACAGTTAAAGCCAGAATATATAATGAAATCAGTATTACTCTGTATTGTTTAAAACTTCTTAGTAAAGAAGCGTTTTTTGAATTTTATCAAATCTTTCGAGTTTATTGAACAGACAGAATTCAGCAAAGTTGAATTTAGAAAATTAATCAGATTTTATTGTAACAAATGTAATTATTATTTGAATTGTAATGTTCAGTGTGGAATTTTCGCTTGTTAATATTTAATGTGTTTTCATGATAAAAACAGTATTTTCATTGGAACACGTCGATTTTGGTAACAAAAAGGTGAGTGAGAAGAAACTTCTTACACGTTTTTTCTTTTCATCAAGAAATATAATTTTTCTTCCAGTAGTTTCTTGTTGGTACATTCTTGAATCTCTATTTCAAGAAGCTTTCTTTCCGATCTTCCTTACATTTATTCCTCCGAAAGCACTGTCATACCGCTCGTTGTTTTCACGAACTGTTACAGTGCAACAGTTACACGAACGTCTGTGGTTACGATAATGATTTCAGTTACACAGTGTTGTTTTTCCTCTAAAGGCTCCTCGTACAATATCAAGGGAATTACTTCTCGCTGTAACTGTAATTCTACCCGACCAAATTGCAATTCTCTCGTAACGCATTACCGTAAACTTTTCTACTCACCGCGCCGGATAGAAAACACTTGCAGTAAATCCGCTCGAAAAGTCGATGAAAGTTTAACAGACTGTACAACCTTGCTGTGATTTTAACGTGTAAGAATACAACGGAGAAATTATTCGAAAATTATCTACCCACACCGGGTACCATTTCTAAGTCTTAGCATCGCCGTTTCTCGAGATATTGCGAAAGAAAGTAACTTTTTAACTTCAACATCCACTGTCATTTCGCACGGAATTTCCAGTTTTAGGTAATTTATGAATTATCTAAAATACTATTTTTTCGTTAAATAATACATTCCAGTATTGATGACAATTTGAATTCGGGATAAATAATTGGATGTCCAAGTTTAAAATTATATTTCCAATATTCCCGCCAAAGATTGTACTTCCGGTTTGTAATACCAAATTTACGGAGCCAATTTGGCTTATTTTAAATTTGACTATATATACATAATACGTTGGTTGATTAATTTTTTAATAATAAATCTTTCATTCAAATTGATTTGGAACTATTTTCTTAGCAAAAAATTCAATTTTCTTGTATGATTCAAATTGACTCACTTCAGATAAATAGGTATATCAACATCCGTAAATCTAATGTTAACAAAGAGCAGTAGCTCCTGCCAGAATGAACGCTCTTCATCGTGAAATCAAGAGGGTGCCATTTCCAAGTCTTTGTATTGCTGTTTCTCGAAGTACTCCGAAATAAACTAACTCTTTGACCTCAACTCCTATTGTCAGTTCGCATAGAATTTCCACTTTTAGGTGATTTTTGAACTATCGAAACTACTATAGTCGTATTAACTATATTACATTATATTAATCGTGATAAATAATTGGATGTCCAAGTTTTAAATTATAAATCCAATATTCCCACCAAAGATTGTACTTCCCGTCTTTAACAAAAGGCAGTAGCTCCTGCCGAAATGAACGCTCTTCATCGTGAAATCAAGTGAGCGTCGGTATTAACTGTTTTAATAAAGGAACAGCTTTAATAAAAGGAAAATAACGACTACCCAATGTCCACGAACCAATTCCAGGCTGAAGTCGATGGTAGGATTCTCATTTCCGGCGCTATTTCACTTGGTAGTTCATCCGCGGATGGGTATATAAAACGAGATTAAAAAAAAATAAAGAAAACACCGACGATAGAAAGAGCGTGCCGTGGAATAAGAGGAGAAGAAAACCGAGTAGGGAAAACAAGAAGGGCAGAACCGTTGTGCCGAAGTTAAGAATAGAACAGCAATACGGAGGATGGTGCAATGTGTAATCTGCAATCCAATCTTAAGTTAAATGAGAGAAGGAGAGAGATCAAGTTAAAAAAGGATAAGAAAGAAAAGGTGAGAAAAACGGGGGGATGAAATAGAAAAAGACAAAAAATCAAGCAGGAAGAACTAAGAAAGAGGAAGAGATCAACGAAAGAAAGACAGTCGGATAAAACAGAGTAAGGGAGGCTATGCTATTACGAAGAAAGAGATGCAGAAGACAGAGAGAATGCCGAGTAGAGAGTCCTTGGCATCTATACTCTTGGAATCCCTTCAGGATCTCTCCAAGATCTCTTCTCGCACTGTCTGCAGAAGTGTGCTGGAGAGGGGACGATAGGAGAGACAGCACAATGCGTACAAGGCTCGCGAGACATTGTCACCCCCTACTATAGGTCTTCTGCACCCCCTCCTATCTGAAGCCACCGAAATCCTGGAGGTTCCTCTTTGTTTCTGGCTTCTCGAGCGTGTGAAAATTCCAACGTGCAAGACACGCAGAGGGTAGAGGAAGATCGTTGAAGATGTTCAGGAAACGTCATACCGCGCGAATTATTCGAGACTACTGACACTACCGGCGGACGTTAGCTCGATTTTCTCTGTATGTATACATACGTATGCCGATTTTCGGGTCTCGTGCACTACTGAACATGTCGCTTTACGTTGATAACGCTTCTGTCGATACAATGTGTTCCACTTTAACCCTTTAACCCTCTGCGAGCTCGGAGTAGAGCTCCAGTGCCTTTTGGGGAATTTGTCAAAGGCATTTGCGGTTCTCTTTCCGCGTGCTCGCGAACGAAGGGCTACGTATGGAGGACGCAATTGTAGGGAGAAGTTCTCGCTCTTTTCACGTTGCTCTTTGACGTACGCTGTTTGTTACTGTCATTGAGTAATTATTGTTAACTGAGTGTCTTGTATATTTTTACTTGAATTTTTTTTTATTCGATTCTCATTTGTTTGTAGCTTTAATACATTTAGTGCAGGTAAATTAACACTAGATCTAACGGCGGCCAATCTAATATATTTAGAAATGACAAATGGATATGTTACAATGATAGAAATGGGTAAGAGAAACTTTAATTGATTTCATGACTTTATGTTTACAAGATAGGGGTGGAAAATTGGAAAAGCAATAGCGGTAGAAATTTCAGAAATATTCACAAAAAATTCGGCACAAGTCATTTTGACCACCTTAGTAGATTGAGTGTTTAGAAAGTTTTATATTGAGAAATTGAACGAAATGGGTGAACGTCTTTGAATTATTCGACAAACAGTTGAAATGTAATCTTAGTGTTTGTAATGATTTGAAGAATATTTTTACTTATTACTAATCGCTATCGGTCGCTAGCTTTTTATACATGATTCTCCACTAGGTTGCAGATTATTTATTATTTGAAGGAGAATTGCAAACTATTAATTTTGACATGATTATTTGCAAGTTTTTAATGTATCCTTTTTTAAACAATCTTCAACATGAAGAAATGCACGTTTCACAGTAGTATACTACTGTCACCAAAGTATCGTTGTCACGTGAGAGGTGACTTACAACCGTCAACCCATTTGCATCGTATGACAAAGTCAAACATATATCTTCACTATTAAATTTCTTTATATGAAATCTACATACAACAGTACCTCAACAAGTGATATTGCACCTTAATCGACGAATGTTGTATAAATAATTTAGGCTGTTCGTATACATCGCTATTCACTCACAATACGAATACATAAATGCGTTTTGATGATAGTAACTAGAAAAGGTGCGCGTATATATACGTTTGTGATGCAAATGGGTTAAGGGTTAAATCGTTTATCTTAATTTAGAGCGTAAACAACTTTCCTATGAAATACAACGTCGTTGACAATAAAACTTGTCATACCAGTCTTTACCTTTGAGAAATGTCTTTTATCTAATAGTACAATCTAATAATTCTTTCAACAAAAAAAGAAAACGTTCGAAAAAGTGCAAAATTGTTTACAATATTAATGAATGCACTAACTATAATATTAGGTGTTAAAAAATAATATTTACACACAAAATGTCTTTCATTAACTGTAAGAAACTGGTAGACAAACGAGGAATATACTAATAAACGCTTTCCATAGTAAATACATCCTCGTAAGAGATTAACGATAGACTAATCCCCATCTCACGTCTACCGGCTAATACTGAAATAGCATCGTGATAGAGTTACCGTCAAAGTTTCCAAGAGCGTTGACGAAGATACGTCGGAAATAAATGAACTCTATTCGCACGTGCAAGCTAATCCCTCGATAAGTCGTTCGACTGCGAACCCTGTTAGTTGCTTAATATGAAAGAGAGGGGTGATGTAAGTTCTCCAGAATCAGCGATTTCCTGGGTCCCTTGCTTATCAACGCGAAAGTCTTCGACGTCGACGTCGTCGTCGTTGTCGATGTCTTCGTCGTCGTCTGAATGAATCGAGACGATGCAAATCCGATATCGAAATGCCCAGGAATTCGAGATACCGTGGAAGTTGTTTCGTTAACCAATTAAGACCTTAAGTGGAAACGGTCTTAGTAAGCCTAGTTGAAATTGCATATTCGAGACGAATGTATTATTGCGGAGTTATCGTCAGAAATCGACGGTTTTGCAGTAGTAGTAAAGTGAAAGAAGTGAGAATCTTCGTGAACTTTTCATTTAGCAAGGAAAATACTCTGTTTTACAATGTTTTCTTCTTTTTCTACATAACATTTTTCTGTTGTTTTTTTTTCAAATCGCATAGTCTATATGTTTCTTTGGTATTTCATGAATAATAATAATAATAACCTTTATTGCAGTGAAATACAGTTGACAGATACGAAGTAGACTAAATGTTTTAAACCAATAGATTTGTCTAACATTCAAATATAACGGGGTACTTAAAAATTAATGACTAAGCTAGAAACCATTAAAGAGGAAAAATTGTCGTGAAAAAAACCTCAGTTTTAAAAAAAATAATAATAATAATAATAACCTTTATTGCAGTGAAATACAGTTGACAGATACGAAGTAGACTAAATGTTTTAAACCAATAGATTTGTCTAACATTCAAATATAACGGGGTACTTAAAAATTAATGACTAAGCTAGAAACCATTAAAGAGGAAAAATTGTCGTGAAAAAAACCTCAGTTTTTAAAAAAATAATAATAATAATAATAACCTTTATTGCAGTGAAATACAGTTGGCAGATACAAAGTAGACCAAATGTATTTCATGAAATAGAAACTATATTTCTTTGAACAAGTTGATAAGCTTCAGAAAATTTTTAGTACTTTTATGTAACCCTGTAAAGTGAAAAATATTGAGGATATTTAGTTTTAACGTAAACATACAAATTTTCTGTCTTTGAATTTAAACACAATGTGATCGATTACTAGAACTTTATTGCTTAGACTAATGTTTATGATAATAATCGATCTTTTTTATCTTTACTTGTTAATTTAACAAAGCTTAGGTCTACTAATAACAATATTAATCTACAACTTATGATTCTAATTGATAATGTGTAATACAAAATTACGTGTTTGACATTCTTCGATAAAACAGGAATGAATTAATGTGCTCTCTTAACAATATTTCTCAATTTTGCCCACATTAGGGAAGCTAAAGATTACTGTACTTCGTGTACCGACACACGCCAATCGAAAAGTGAATTAACAACATTCTTTCGTATATCTATTTCCCTCCTACTATTGAAATGCTATGGTTGATCAAGAATAACTCGTCGATCTTTCTTCATTTGCCCTAACTTTAGACTGACACGTTATCTGTCCAATTTCACGTGTTAAACTGTAAAATGATCGGCGTGATTATAATATTTTATACCGAATTTTCTTGAAAATACACCTTTAACTACATATATAGAAAGGGATCAGAAAGAAATCACATCGGACGTAAGGGGAGACTGCTCTCGCACTACCTATCTCTTTCTATTCTATATTTCTACTGTCCTCTTCATTCATAGTCGTAGCTATTCACATTCATTTAAGTAGGTAAAATCGGTGTCTACCAATCTGATAATAAAAATATCGTACGTACGTCAATGTTTCGATTTTCACGTTCGATATCGTGCTGTCGCACTCAGTTTCACGGCTTTTTCTTTTCTCTCTTTGCCTCGCAGTGCGATTTCCCTCAAGTGACTTGTTTCTGATTCCTTGCAATATATATATCTTCTTGACACTTTCTGCAAGAAAAATATTTCGTGAAGGACTGTATTTTTTAATTGTCCACCGAGGACAGGCGAATACGACGCCATTAATCTCAGGTGATTCGCACGATTCGATTATAGGGGATTATAACTGTACCTCGAATTACGAGTGACACGAAATTGGCAGTAATCAGTCCCATAGAAAGTCTCTGTAACGACGCTATAAAATTACTTATGGCACATCAACCGTCGAACCGGTACTTATTTTAACACCGAGATAATGAGACACAACGCTGCCAGCAAATAGCATCCAAATACCCGTAATCGGCACGTGCACTATTCCATTGTTTATGTCGCAACATGAGCCGGCACGTTCCCTGTTCGTTTTTGATTGCTGTACTGTTGGATCGATTTTACGTGTAATCTCTTTCCATTTATGGGCGGCTGTAAGGCAAGATCGCAAAACGTGGCTGCAAAGATATCTAACCTCTACATATCTCTATAATGTACTTTAATATAGCTAATATGGGCATGAAAGGAAAATTTTCGCAGACGAATATATAGACATCAATATATTGGTATTTGAATAAGTTATTTTCAACTGTTTTTTTCACGAGTTAGTTATAAAACAAAGTATTGCATTAATATACTGGTAGATGATCTACATGCATTTTATTTGATCATAGGGAAGGCCGAATTTCCAATTTGTCTGTGACTAATTCCCTTTTTCAGTGGATGACCATAAACATTAATTTAATGTACTATAAACATAACAATCAAAATAGTGTATTATATAGCTAGAGTAGTACTTGTCGCATTTCTTTGTGATAAATACTCCATTTCATAGATTGTCCATAATCTTGAACGTATTAATTTCTGGTTTCACGCATATAGGAATTTTTCTTGATCATCCTGCAAATTCTCTATCCTCGAAACGTTGGCAACTGTTTTTTATCACCTTACAAAATGTTGCAATATGAATTGTAACTTGGGAGACAACGATATTTCAAATTAGTAGAACAAACAATGAAATTAAAGATGGATGTGTAACGCTACTATAGTTGATTTCTAAGCCTGTTTATCCTTGTACGTCATCATCCTTCTTTTTATAAACAACATTCACAAAATGTATGGCGTTGATTTTGATAAAATTTGTGATAATCTCAGAAAAGGAAGAATTAAAAAACATGTTTTTTATCAGAAATGTCGAAACTTTAAGGTATAGACTGCCGTCTGCAATGTTACCCCTTTCGTGCCATCTTGAAAAGTATGGATACGAGAAAACTTTTTGGATAAAAGTTTAATAGTTTTCGATACAAGCAAACACGGTGTATGTATCTTGAAAAAGGTCGTATTTTATATGTATATGTATAGTAAATATTTACCATCATACTTATTGCGCGTAAAATATTGAAAATGTAATTACTCTCGAGCGATACGATAATCGATACATGAATTCTTGCATGTTAGACGTTAATTGTTCATTTTATGATATGCGCAATTAATGAGGAGTAAAATCAATATCCTCTTTGGCTTTCCAGAAAACAAATAAGTTGATGTGAATATTCAGAATTAAGTTATTATAGCTGTTTGTGCAAAAATGTCAGCAACATTTGTATTCTTAGATTCACAACGTGCTGTTACAAAATTTTTATATTCGTACTAACTTTCAGAATCTCACAAGACTACCGCAAAGTTCGCCTTGACATTTAACCCTTTTAACCTTGCTGATAGCTGCTACCAATTTGACATTTACAGTCTTTTGCAACATCCGTAAAATATTCAAAGCTGAAAGGATTAAACTCTCACTACAAACAATTAAAAAATGGATCTTTTAACTTTACTTCCTCTATTAATCTGACTTTGATGAAAATTGTCCTTAGACCCTTCACAAATAACAATTATTGCAAACAAATTAACAACTCAAAATTTCACAATAACACAAGTTTGTATCGAATAAAAGATATCTCGTAAATATTTACTAACTTTTGTGTATCAGAACTTTAATACTTTCCCTATCGAGCACGTTTCTTTCAATTCCACCGTCTTCGAAACTCGTCCGCTTTCCTTCGCCGATAACGAAACCCAAGCTCAACAAACCGCCTCCATCTAACGGGGGCAATCAATTTAATAATTTCACATTAGACGAAGAGAAACCCTCCGTGATTTCGCGAAGCCGTGTTTCGCAGTTAAAGGGCAGAAGACCGTTCTCGCACGAAAGAGGGAAAAAGAAACTCGATGCTCTCGGGGCGAAAGTACCGTAAGAAAGGAAAAAAGCGGGAGAAAAGGCAGGATAAGCCGGGGCTCTCGGAACTTAGGAACGAGTTGGCGTTGGGGGAGAAGGCAATGAGCATCGGGGGAAATCTTGCGAAATAAGAGGAGCCAGGGTCAGAGAGTAGCTCGCGTAGCTTCCGGGTCCGGTTACACCGCAAACCCGATAGCCCAGTGCTCCTGTTGAGTAGCCCGCTTCCTGCTACGTCTGAAGATACCCTTTCCTTTGCTCTGACCCCGCGAGTCTCCAAACTTTCAAGGATATGACCAAATTCAGACGGTCGCGTAAAATTTCCATCATCCTGCCATTTGCCGTGGGGATTTTGCATTGGTGAACAATAGTAATTTGCAACTTTTGTGACTATAATGTAAAACTCTTTTTTATTTGCCTTGATTAACAATTAACACTTTACCGACCGGTAGTCGATTAATCGACTTTTCGGGCCCAACACTTTTGGGCTTTTAACCCGTTGCCCCACACTTTTAATTTGACGAAAGTGCTCAGAAACACACACGAAAATATTTCGAACTTTTAAAGCATGAAAAATCGCACAAAAAGAATAATTGATATGTTATCTGGAATATTACATCTTTTTTTCGGTGTATTACTGAGTAATTAACAAATAAATACATTAGTACAAAAATGTGCAGGATGGCTATAGCCGTCATTTGCGGCAACGTGTTAACTTATTAATTGGTCGCTACGGAAATTAATAAATTGTTATTTTTCATTGCGGTTAACTGTGCCAAGGACTCACAATCAGTGAAGAAACTTTCAATTTTCGAAGAGATATGAGTGTCAGGGAAATATTTGCGTGCAAGTGACCGATCAGAAGTGGGTAGGATGTTAAAAAGTACCGGTCGGTAAAGTGTTAACACATTATGGACAACTCACGAGTTTTCTCGTGTTGCACGTTCCGTCTGTTACGGATGGATCACGAAATAACCCGTGTTTTCTACACACTGTCTTTAGATGTCACCTACTTTGATACTCTTTCTCTTCATAGGGAAAAATGTTTCACACAATATCATACTTTAAAGAAGTACTAGAAACTTCGGTGAAATTTATTTTTAAATAAAATTTTATAATACATAATTATTATAAGACAATTTTTTTTAATAATACCTAAAGTACATCGTGTTTTACAATTTCTAAAAATTTCGTACAAATTAATTTTTTAAGTAAAAAAGTTACACTCATTAAAAAACATTTTTTTTTCAATAATACCTAGAATGTATCGTATTATACAATTTTTGAAAGTTCCACAAAAATTGCTTCATAAATGTAGGATTTCTGAGGGCGGCGGAATGAATGAGCCTTGTTACAAAAAAATTAAATGTATTTAAAATAATAATCAAACCATCTTCTCTGAGTGCTCGGAATCAACTGCCTTCTCTTTCGCAACCGCGAGGTGGTTGCGACCCGCGCTCGTCTTTTGTCGCATCGCCCAGCAACTATACGAAATTTCTAGATCCCATATAAATAACAAAGTTATGATGATTTTATAACGTACAAGTTTGCCCAAAAACGTGTGTTTTACAGATTTCTTTGTGGTACTTACTGTGTTAACTAGTAATTAAGTTGGCCTTAGGTATTTTAACGCGGGAAATTTGCACAGTCCCACTATTTGTCGTAGATATTTTGTATTTATGAAAAGTAAGGAAACATGATATTGATAATAGTGTGAAGTACCAACTATTTGTGATTGTTTGATAAATTTTAAAGATTCAAATTCTGATCTATTGAAGTATTTACTTTCTACAAGTTTCGTGTGTAATTTACTTCGGCTGTTTGATTGGGACGATTAATAACTTATGATGTAATTGTGCGTTATTTGCTTTCATTGGCTCTAGCTATTTTATCGCGGGAAATTTTAAAGTTCTCCTCTTTGTTGTAGATATTTTATATTTATGAAAAGTGGAGAAGTATGATTTTGACAAAAGTATGAACTTGGGCTATTGTAGTTATTTGATCATTTTTGGGCATCAAATTCCCATCCACTGAAGCATTTGTTTTTCTATTTTCTGAAAGAGTCGCGTAGAATTCATTTTGGTTATTTGATATTAACAAAGTAAAGGAGTTCATTGTTCGTCTGTATGTTGGTGTTTTGGACTATTTCAACATCTGGAATTTGCGAAGTGTGCTCATATATCATGGCTATTCTACATTCGTGAAAAACGGAAAAACACTATAATTTTAAAGATACCTGGTGTAGATTTTTTTGGCTCTGTGATGATTTTAATAATCATTAATCCTATTTGTTCATTTACAAGAATATTCGCGTTATTTTAATCCGCGAAATATGTGCAGTTCTGTTATTTATTACAGTAATTCCAAAAAAATGGATACAGCCAAAAGGGAACACTTGGATTCTTGTCAATTTTGATTAATATGGTATTTTCAATAATATCGCTAATTAATTTTTATTCGCGTAGCTGCAGCAATTTTTAGTGGATATCGTCAAAGCTACGAACTAATTTTTACCAACGCTTGGATAAAAAAAATATTAGAACCCGAGGGTTGTGTTTGCCGAGAGTAGATGAAACGCTCAGCGAAGTGCGTTTATTGATTTGGTATCTCGCGTGTTAAATTAATATCCTTTTAATTGAATATCGTTGTTCATTCGATTTGGTTAATAAAAAACGTAATGCTTTTAACGGACAATATCAATTTATTTCGATCCAATACCCCCGTGTCCACAGAGTCAAAGAGGAACCGTTCGACTACAATTCTATCGTTTCGTAAATCTGCTCGCCTTCCTTCAAAATCATTTAACACCTATTCTTTCACAGCAGCCAAAGTAACATTCTATTAATTCGATAAAACAATTAATCAAGTTTCTAACACTGAAACTCCATTTGATTCTTCTACCCTGAAAATTTTATAAGATTAAATCGATCAATTTTCCTTCCCTTTTATCCTTTTTTCTACAAAAAGTTATCAACAATCTCAACATAAAGCAGGCACATATTAAACAAATCAAGTAACAAAATTCCATTCTCTCCATCTCAACATTTATTCATTCGACAATCCCCACCACGCATCACAAGCAAGTAGAACCAGACAACCGATCAGACCAAGCACACACATTTAATCCCAGCATCCCCATCGAATTATCCTTCTGCCTTCATTCTCAATCGCCCAAGTAAAACGAGAAGGAAACCGTTTGCAATGTCGTTCATGAAAATCGAGCCGGCTTTTTTTTCCAGCCGACGTCAAGTTCACCCCCCGAGGGCTGATCGCCAGAGGAATCGGTGGGGTTGAGTGCGCGGGCGGCGCAACGAAATATCGACACTGTGAAATTCAATGGGTTGATTTATGGCCGCCATAAGTCATCAGTGACGTCACACACCTCCCCGTCCACAGGTCGAGTTCGCTCGGTGAAGCTCGAGCCTCCCTTTACGATCGCTTTCGTTACCCCCTTTTCGCTCGCGCATTTCCCGTCTCTCGAACTAACGCTCGTTCCATCGTTCGTTCGTTCGTTCGCAGGTTTTCTCTTCTGCCTCTGTTCTCCTCTGCCACCTCGTTGCATTCTCCATCCTCGTCGTTGCTTTTTTTTAATTGCCGTGCGCCGAGGTAATAAATGAAGGGAATTAATTGCTCTCGCGCGATATGTACCGACGCGTCATGAAGCGTTCTTTCAGCGCTGACGTCTCGTCATGAATTTTTGCAACTTTTGATCGGAATACGTTATTTTTCGAACGTCGAGAATCGATCGAGGGATGGAGAGAACGATCGGGGATGTTATTGCGCGAATTTCTTTCTTCTAGCAGGGTATTACTGGAGAAATTTCAGTGGGTGATTAAGTTTATTTGAGGTGGAGGAGGTGAGTTTTATGGTGTTCTTTTAATAGCGTGAAATATCGTGGCGTGGAAGGCGTGACTGCTGTCGTATCGATACAATGATCGGTGGAGTTAATGGGAAAGGAGGTGGGTCCGGAAACGCGTGACTCTCCTTGCAAATATCGATGATGGCCTTGCTTGTTAAACGAGAAAGTGATTGTACGCGCTATGATTATAGGTGCACGTGTGGGGAATAATGTTTTCGTGCGTGGATCGACAAAGAATGTGTCAATAGTATTTAATATGAGTTTATTTTTAGCTGAGACTATGATGAATAATTGATTGTGTTATGTAGAAAGTGATGTAAGACCTCTACGTCTCTGGTCGACTACAAAATTTCTCTAATAAATTTGATAAGTAATTCAGGCTTTTATTTAATACTAGCTGAAACTTCCCGTGCTTCGCTACGGTTTAATCGAACCTAAAAAAAAAATCTTAAAATTTCGAATTTTGAAAAATACTTTCTTAGTGGATGCTTATACACTAAAAGGAATGCTCATGCAAAATTTCAAGTTTCCAGGTCAAATAGTTTCGGTTCTGCGTTGATGAGTTTGGCCCATACTTTAACCCCCCAAAACCACCCCTAAAATTTCGAGTTTTTCAAAACCCTTTCTTAGTGAGCACCTACGACCCAAGGCAAGAGTATGTTCCAAATTTCATTGTAATCCGTTCTGTGGTTTTTGAGATTTCGTGATGAGTGGATGAATGAGTCAGTCAGTCAGTCAGTGGTATTTGAGCTTTATATAATAGATTTGAAGTGCGAAGTATATCCTCTGTATAATAGCATGTTTTAGAACAAACTACAGAACATATACAAATTTTTGGGGACTTATGTATTTTTACAATCACAATTAATAAAGTGCAATTGTTTGACCTTCCAAATCCATTAATTTAAATGTTACAATTAACTTTCTGAACCTATGTTCATTACAAAACTACTGTCTTTAATACACAATTTCTCTGCAACAATTACCTATGAACTTAACAAAGAATCTAACCGATGTATAAACAACAAAAGTCAAAGTATGATAGCTTAAAACCCTTTGGCTGCTATGGGCGCATATATGCGCTCGGCGGAATCTATCGATGGAGACTATGGACACAAATATGTGTCCAACAATCTTCGATTGTTTTTTATGGTCTTATATGTATGTTCGGCAATTATTTCTACCGTACATCCAGATTGCACGAAAAAGTATTCGGTCTCTAGTGACTGCATTTGCAAACTATATACCGCTCACGCGAAATGCTTCAATTTAAAACAGTTCGCAGTCAAAGGGTTAAAACGAATGGATCACTTTCAGCATTAACACTAGAACTACCGGTGTTAAATCTCTCATTTTTCAATCAAATAAATAAGTACTTTGAAAAAAGGGTAATCAAGTGACAGAAAAAATAATCAATTCAGTGATTCACGTTTTTCCACATGGACTTAGAAAATTTATTCTATAAATCTTCTATAAACTTACAAAATTTTATGCAAAAGATTGGTTCAAGTCATTTTGACAACTTTCGTAGTCTTGTTGTTAAACATAACTTTCGAAACCTATATTCGTATATACCATCCAAAAATCGTGTCATAAATATCAAACCAACAAACTATCGACCTATCAACACATCGCGTGAAACTTTTCACCCGAATTTATGTAACCGAACGAGCAGATCGCAATTTCTTCACCCCAAAAAGAAAAAAAGCCCTCAAGCAAGATCGCCTCGTAAATTTCGCGCGATAGGATCTCGGCATAGTCTTCGGTCGCTTCTCCGAATTCCGAAATTCTATCGACACAATGCATCGAATTGTACAAGAAACCGCAGAGACGAAATCCCAATATTGTTCCCCTAACGTTTTTTTCTCTCTTTCGGTGAAGATATAAACACTACAAAGAAATTCCTTCGCGTCAGCCTGCAAACGCAACCCATTCCAGTCACTTATCCACCCGAGTAGCAATAATTTATGCAATTAGCTTGGCACGTCGACATACGTAAGAGGCTCTGCACGATGTATAAATTAAATTATCAAAGACCGCTATCCAGCGTTGTACGTTCCCGAGCGAATGCACTTTGTTGTGTCGAGCACGAACCGGCATAAATCCATAGCTGCATATACGACGGACGGGTACCTATGGTCGGTGCATGTCTTCGCGCCATGCGATGCAACTTTAGACAGCCGATATCATTTTGCACGCTCATATTTATGAGGACGATTACGTGTAGCCTGGGTTATGTAAAAGGTGAAGAAAGACCTCTAAGTACCTGATCGATTAAGAAATTTCTCTAACAAGTGTGATAATTGATTCAAAGTTTTGTTTAATGTTTAAAGTACGAGGTATATCGTCTGTTTTATAGAATACTTTCCGATAAATGACCGTAGGCGGCTGAAATAATTTTGCACGATCACATTTACGAGGACAATTACATGTAGCCATACATGGCCGCGCATTCCGTGCCCTTGCACTCTTTCTTTATAGGGTGTATCAAAGTACAAAGTGTTGATACTGTTTGTTTGAGGTGAGTGTACGATGTATGATGAATAAATTGATTGAGTTATGTAAAAGGTGACGAAAGACCTCTGAGTACCTGATCGATTAAGAAATTTCTCTAACAAGTGTGATAACTAATTCAAACTTTTGTTTAATATTTAACTCTTTGCACTCTAATGTCGAGCTACACTCGACACAGCTTTTTGTGACACTTAATGTTTCATATTCTAATTATCGACTTTTCGCAATCAACAATAATGTTGCATTTTAACAGGAATATACCGCAGTGTCTATAATTGTTCCTAGTATTAAATAAAAACGAATAATCAACACTAGATAATTTTCCGAGGTTATATTTGCTTATCTGACAAAACGTTATTAAATTAATTCGGAGCGCAAAGGGTTAAAGCGCGATGTATGTCCTTTGCTTTATAGAATACTTTACAACAAACGACAGTAGACGGCCAATATCATTTTGCACGATCATATTTACGAGGACAATTACGTGTAGTCATCCGCGGCCGTGCATTTGTGTCATTGCACCCTTTCTTTATAAGGTGTATGAAAGTACAAAGTGTTGACACTGTTTGTTCGAGGTGAGTGTAGGTGAAATGGAATGGTTAAGGGTTAAATTTATAAATTGATGCGAATAAATTGCCGAGTGCGAGTATGCATTTGTTATTAGATAATCTGGTATGTTGTAATTTGCTACTATAGCTTTTATCTTGGTTCTTCCGGCTGGTAGAGGAATCTTTGGTAGTGAAGATGAAGATAGGGCACGAGGATTTAGAAAATTATGCCGCCTCTACTCTTGTACCCGGTTTCTTTAGCATCCCCTTTACAGCTATTTTTCTTGCAGCTTCCTACATACGTTTTACTTTGTCTTTTATCATTTCTTTTCTTATCAACGTTTATGACCATTATTTTATCATCAATTTTGTTTTTCTCCGTGGTTCCTGCAGCTCTTTCTTTAACCATTTACACTTCGATGTCCCATCTGGTTGCTCCTTCTAAGAGAACCTGCAAATTCATTAGCGATTACGGATAATGAATTTCTTGCATAGTAACATTTTAAGAAATGTCTGTTTACCTGAATTTTTCTATTGAAATGGCACACGATATCAAATAGGAAAGTGCCAACTAGTTGCTAATAGGTAACCTCAGAGATGGCTCCGAGTGCACAGGGTTAATAGTCTCATTCCATCTCTTCAACTTTTCTAATATTCTTTAAATGCTCTCTTCTTTCATCACACATTTTATCATTACCGTTACATCTTGTCATATTAACACATCGAACGTCATAAGACTCACAGGTGGCCTATGCTGTTCAATTTAATGAAACTTTATGACTTTAACACTAGATTTACGGATGTTGATATACCAATTTTTTTGAAGTGAGCCAATTTGACTCATACAAGGAAATTTAAGTTCTTTGGAAAGAAAATAGTTTCAAATCAATTTCATCGAAAGATTTATTATTAACAAATTGACCAACTAATATGTCATATATATAGTAATCAAATTTTGAATGAGCCAAATTGGCTCCGTAAATCTAGTGTTAAAATTGCAATTCTTATGAATTTTCTAATATATTTGTGTAACTGGAAGGTTTGTGTTTTGTAAAGATGTGATTTTAACAAAAAAATGTTAATGTAGTAACATTAATAAAACCAGAGAAATATCAACAACGCTCAATATTTTAAATATCTAATAGTAAACAATATTTGAAAAAAAAATATATCTATCAACACATTAGTATAATCGTTCCAATCGCGAACACCAAACATGTACATATATTTATGTAGGAATGCAGATGAAATGAGTGAGTGAGCAAGTGAATGAATGACAGAGAGAACGAGATGATGACGTGTGAAACAAAAGACAGGGCAAAAGAACGCTAGTGACGATAGGGAAGAACGAGGAACAGTAGTGAAGATCGAGAGTAAGAGAACGAACGTGAAAGAGAAAAGACACCATACTGCTATTGTTTATTTTTTATTAGTTCTAAGTGTTTGTTATAGTTATTGTTAGTGTTATGTATTTTTAATAAACGTTAGTTAGTAGAAGAAGACTGTTGGCACCATCTCAAAAAATAAGTAATCCCACATTTATCTCCGTCGAAATTGAATCTGTATATGAAAAGAACTTGATTTTACATTTTCACTTTATTACTTCATTTAAAATCATCTTATTTTGTACGAACTACGGCACTTTGCAAGAGCCAGTACAGAAAAATACGCGCGTGTACGACCTCGCTGCGATTTCCCGGAGAACAGAGAGCACGAAAAGGTGCTTGCTTCTGCTAATTCCGGAGGCACGCGAACGACCGCAATACCAGACCTCGAGATCGATGCTCGGCTCATTGTCTTGATTTATACTTAACGTGCATGAGGAGAAGCTAATTATTGCCCCGAGTTCCCTTTGAACGTATTGCTACCGTTTGTTCAGGCAGCGATGGAACGAAAGTGTCCGACGTGGCTCGGAATGCCTTATTCGTTCAAAGGAAATTCCTGCCGGAGATTAGTCGTTCTGTTGAAGTTATTTTAGAATTTCCTCTCTCTCTTTGTACGAGTACTTGTTAATGTTGAAATTGCACATGTTCAATAGAGAAGGAACATTGTAAAGTGAATTTCTGTAGAACGATTTGTCAATTTCTAACTTTGAGGTTTGACACTTTGTTCGGCGGATATTCAATCATATCTTATTTTATGGCATTGTTATTTATGGGTGTTTATAGTATGTTGAATGAAGACAACATTCTTTAATGACTTTAGTGCTATATTGTTTGCTATTCTTTTATTTTTTAACTAACAATTGGATGGTCTGCGTAATAATATTTTTACGGCCGTTACGACTGGTATATTGTCATGTATGGAATAAGAACCTTGAAAAAAGATGGATTAAGTGGCAAAAAATGCTATCAGTTGAGTAATTTGTGTATTAGTAGATACGCGTGAAATATCCACTGTGCTACTTTTCTATAAAGTTAAATATTTTTAAAAAACTGGGAACCCGTCAATTTGATGGATGCGGTAAGTCTAGTGTTAAGTTTACCATTCCCGAAGGAGAAAAAATATTATTGAACCCTTATGTACATCAGTTTGCAATAACGCTATAATAATTTCATGCGAGAAAACTCAAGTTATGGTAAAAATGAAATACTTACATCCATTTTGTCAAAGCAGACCAAGTGTTAACTGTAAAAATTTCAAACTGCTGTATCAAAAGAGAATAATTAGTATTTCATTTTTGTTTCTATTTTGAGAATAATAGATTAATTGTAAAATAAAGCAACCAATCGAACGATCCCATCCACGAGCAAAGTTTTTCCTCGTTCGTTTTCTTGATCGAAATTTTCCTCAGGCCACGACTGTGCGTTAAATCATTAGTTGACAAGATTATGTCGCGTACCGGACATTCGTATTTCCAGGATCAAATAAAGTGCTCTGACCGACTAATAAAGACACATATCGCCCGGGCGGACCCCTTGGACGGGGAAACTTCCTTCCCCGCCATAAAGATCAGCAATGGCCCATATAATTCGACGAGATATCCGTTTGAGCAACGGGTCGTCTTCGAAGAAGCCTTAATTGGTAGACGAGAAATTAAGATAGTTCGCGAGACCGATCGCTCCATGAAATAAGGGCCATTTGTTTCTTAACTCGATAGTGACTCATCAACCTCGAAATCGATACTCGATGGTCCGTTACTTTTCTACTAAATTCTCTTCCTGTGTCTCTTCCAAAAACAGTAATAATTGTATTGTTATAAATAAAAAATTTCATTGTGTAATAGATATTCGTATCATAATGTGCCATACACTTTAACCCATTAGCATCAGATGATAAAGTCAAAAATATATCTTCACTATCAAATTTCTTTATATGAAATCTAACAAGGGAACATCCCTCGCGGACTAATAATAAGAATCGCCATGAACGGTAAAATCAGTTTTTGAAAAATTCTGGATTTGTATCTTTCGTTGAAGGTTACTAATTAAATCTCGCCCAGTCCACTTAACAAATTCGGTACGTAAAAGGATTAGGACGAGGAACGACACATGTAGACACTCTATTTCGCGCGTCGAACGGTACAATTTCATATTTGATATCGATTATGAGAATGATAACAACGAATTGCAAATGTTTATATATTGATTTATTATTGAGAATAGAGTTGTCTTTGAGCAAGAAGTTTTGATCCGTTAAAATAGACATTATTTTGTAATATCTGAGTTGTTTAATTATGAAGCGCCGTTATAATATATTCAATATTAACACTTGGCATGCGGGCAACGTATTTTTACGCTTTCTGCCGTCTATCGCTGGAGCGCGGGTCACGTAAAAATACGTATTTGGTGGATTTGTGGTGGCTACTCGCTATCTAATATAATTGTATGTATGTGTGATATTATATGTGTGTTATTTGCGTTGCTAGGCAATGTTTTGCACTTTTTCCCCACAAGTTATGATTGTTGAGTTACTCAGTCTTTTGCTGAGTTACTTCGTCTTCAATCGAATTCCTAGCTCCAGAATGTACAAGTCTTGTTTTGTCAATTTGAAGCTTGGTTTTCTATTATTGATTACAAAATTGATAAAATCAGCCGTTGTGACAAAGATAGTGATGAAGAAATATGCGCTGACAGATTATCGAACTTTTCATATGATAGTAATTCTGAAAGTCAAGATATCGAAGAAAGCGACAATGATGACATTATTCCACGTTCTCGAGTGCTCAACCGAAAAAGTTTCGTTTCGAAAAATAAAATAGTTTTCGATTTATTGCGATTTCAGTGAATGACCAAACTCCCGCGAGATTCACGAACAGCGCCCGCTGCACGCGCAAGTCCGCGGCAAAGTTGCCCGCATGCCAACTGTTAAAGACATACAGGTAATTCTCATTTCGTGCAATATAAGAGGCAGGCAGCAGTATTAATGCTGATTACTTGCTTATTTTGTCAAAAAACAAACATACACACAAAACCATGATATGACTACAGAACAAGATGGACATATCAAAATTCAAACTTTCAATATACCAATTTAGGCAATTTTAAAAACATGTCTTCATTCAGTTATCTCGAAGCACTTAATTTTCAGCCTCCATCCAAGGACATGTCACACATCGTACAAGAAAGTCACAGAATATTCCATCCCCAATTCATCCCACATCATCCCAGAGCAAAACTTCGCCATATGTATTACACACTCTACAAAAGTTTCAAAAAAAAAATAATCCTCAATTTATAAATTCCCACCCCCATCTTCACGTGCACTTAACGCGTTTCGCTCTCGGGCAAAGCCTGTAAAATGTAAATCTCCAAATTTCCTCGAACGAAAGCCGATTAACCGCGTACCAGGAGCACAAACGCGTTCGCAGTCTAAGCCGTGTTGGACGAGTTCCACGCGCGAGCTGCGGGCCCTTTGTCGGGTCGCCGACGAAAAAGAAAATAAGAAGACAATGGAAGAAAGGAAGCCACGTCCCCCGAGAGTCGGCGATGCAGATATCCCCCGTCTTCGTATCGCGAGGCTTTGGAGTTCGGCAATGTAGAAGAGAAGGCAGAGGAGTCCGGGAGAACAGAAAGAGGATGAGGCAGGCACATTTGCATGCCGAGCCGCAGCCCGGCTGTGGTGCAGTGCCCACCGGTGGCCCACCCGTTTTGTTCCTTCGTTCCTTCTCAACTGGCGGCATTGGGATTCAGGGCGAAAAGTGAAAACGGATTTCTCTTGCGTCCTCCTTGCCCTCGGAGTCTCTCGAGCCGTCGACGGAGACGACGACGCGACGAATCTCTCGTTTACTCTCGCCCTGTCTTCCATGGTACAGCCAACGTTTCAGGCTTCCCTTACTCCCTCGACATTTCACCCTGCCTCCTTCGTATTGTTTCACCTCCGTACCTCCTTTCGGCTTGTCCTTACATTCTGTTAGACGTACCGCATATTCAGACTTCTCCACCGGAGAGATTGTATGCAGCGATCCTTAAATAACACTTGGATCTCGTTATTTCGATCGATGGAAATGGCGGACCTATTATTCTCTGGCTTTTAAACACGCTTGGCGGGATTACTGAGATTACGGAGATAAATACCGATGATCTGTACAGTTCTTTTTTCAGCTTTTTGTGTTGCAATTTATTTTCTTTCTTTCTTTTTCTTTTGGTGCTTGGTTTTATGTTAGGTTAAGGTTTACTTAAGTTTCTTTGCTGATTAAAAAGTATAATTAGTTTAATGGCGAATAAGGCTATTCGAGCTTCTGGATTCATCGAAACAAGAGAACTTTTATTTTTTAGTGTGATATATTTTAACGTCGTCTTCTTTGAACAACGATACAGCGATGTTGATGAATATTATGAGTAAGAGAATAATGAGAATTTGGCGTTGAAATGAATATTGAACTTGCTAGAGTTTTTATGAAAATTAGCAATGATCTATGAACTTCTGAACTTATGGACCAATAATGAGCTTATAAACTAACAATGAATATGTGAACTTAATGAAAATAAACCTTAGTCTAAAGTGACACAGAGTTTTTAAAGGCTTTTGGAAAAGGGGTGGAAGTAGGACGACGGTGTTGAGGAGTAGGAAGGTAAAAGTTGAAAAATAAGGATTTTCGGACTTGGAACGGTAATTTGAGGATGAGTAACGATAGTGGTGAGTAGTGGTGCCGGTGCGTTACATAATATTTGTGGTTATAAGAGCAAAGTTATCTAACACCTAAGTATAATGCAACAACCTCAAGAAGTCTCCTCGGAAGTAGGCCTGTTTCGGCAGGATCTGATTCGCCAGGCGTCAAGATATTTTAATAAAGATATTTCAATGTTACGACTTTGTCAAGTGCCTCCTTCAGGAGGCTGAGCAGGGTGGTTTAAGTAAAAAAACGGTGCGAATAGGCGGTCTTTAGCGAGAAGCTCTGCCGCTCAGGAGACTTCTTGAGGTTGTCGAAGAATAATATAATAGATGGGTGGGTCGGTACATCAAATTACCATGAATTCAGTGATTCTTTGATCTTATCAATTTGATGTAGCCATTTGAAGTATTATGTTTAGCCCTTTCGAATTTCTTCTCTAAAAGTGACAATAAAAATTCTTCGATTTGTTTTATTTCTCCCCACAAATCCCCGATGCCTTTTTCACTCCTTCCAAACGCTGCTTTTTACAAAGAACCGCGAAATTACTTTAATCACAGGTCATGTTTTACAATTCTTTCTTCTCTCTAAACACACACGCAGCTCGCCATATTCTAATTATCTCCTTCATCGTTTGCGTTTCCGACAATTAAAGAACTCCGATTCTCTTCTTCCCCTTTTCTCGCTCAATTCCATCACGTGTTACCTGAAATATAATATAATGTAGTAGAGAGCGCGGATTTGGACGTGGAAATTAAAGCTCGTTTGTGAGCGCCGGAATGAAGAATATCGCGAATGACTAAAAAGCGCACGTAGGACACATAATGGACAACTTTCTATTCGACAGAAAACGCGGACTTCTGGACTCACGTGCATTGTCCGCGCGGACAATGTATCTCCATACCTGCGTGGCTGCGCTCGAATAACGAGGGTTGACAATGCGAACGAGTGGATTGTAATAAACTCGATAGCGCGGATATCCATCCTGTTGCCTGGGTGACTGGCCGAGGGTGGCTACAAGCCAAACCAGAATTTCCGTTTTCTTTCCAAGTAAAGGTTGCAACTTGTCCTCCTCAAGTGCACGGTCGATCGATTTTTATGAGATTCTCAGTTTGTAGCGCTAGATCTATCAGGATGGTCAAAGCTACCAAGATACTCCATTTTTTGTAAATGTTCCTAAAATTTCTAATGCAGTTTTTATTTCAATTTTCCAAATCTGTTTTACAGAGTGAGAGCGATTAACTTTCTATGGACCTTTGATACAATCCAAGACGCATCTAACAATAAGGTTCTATTTGGTCAAAGTCAATTTTCTAACTTTGAAAAATATTGCAATTTAATTCTGAAAAATCATGAAATTTCTCGCAATTCAATGTTGAAAACTCAAGATAAAACTATTATTTAAAATCGTACTTTTATTAGATTCTAATGAGCTATGGTGGAACTGGCTTTCAGGTGCCAACAAAAATTGAGACTTAACGTGGTTAAGCCTTTTTCCGTTCTTTACTATTTAACGGGCCTTAGCTCATTAGAACAATTACTAATTAACAGTTGAATTAATATTTCATGATACAATCAAAGACCGCTAATTTGTTAAATATGTATTTCGATTAGAAAAGCCTGTAGTTTTAAATATTGAAAAAATGTTGTATATACTGAAACATTTACGCGAGCATGACGCATCATCGCCTGAGTGTCACACCAACATTCAACAACATTCCTACGTTTAACCATCATCAACAAATAGTTCATAACTTAAACCATCCACCACAACTATGCCGATAAAGCTCTAAATTTTCCATGCCCTTTAAGTCAAGCGAGTCGATTAATATCGAATCTT
Organism: Cerceris rybyensis; assembly: GCA_910591515.1. Classification (NCBI taxonomy): domain Eukaryota; kingdom Metazoa; phylum Arthropoda; class Insecta; order Hymenoptera; family Crabronidae; genus Cerceris; species Cerceris rybyensis. The sequence goes on from OU342789.1 coordinate 36,998,673, forward strand.
TTACTATCGCCGTCGACGAATTAATTAAATTTCCCGATTCAATCACCGAGATTGGATGCAAATAAATATTCCCACCGCGAGGAACGTCTACTGAATTAAAAGAGCATTATAGTCACGATACGTAGCGAGCTCGCATAGTATCAGGTCGCATTATCGGTTATTAAAAATGTTACCTAAAATTCGATTTTACGAGCCACAGGAGCGCATCTATTACGCCGGGCTTAATTCTCGTGGAGGCTAAACGGCATACCCGTAAATCTCACAGCCGTATATTTTACCCCCATAAGGACTACCACGAACTTGGAACGGTTACGAGAAATTAATCTTTGGTTCCTACATAACCGTTCAGTGGAGAGGGTGAAAAAGCGAGAAAGAAAGAAACTTAGGGTGGTTGAAAATAAGGGAGGAGGTTGAAAAAATTCGACGTACCGGACAGGATGCAGGCGGCACTGCAACTCGATGGCCAGCAAATTTCAGCGGTCGAATCGTTCGTCTCTCGACTCACTGGCCCAGAAGGTGTGAAACGAATTAAACGCGGGTGGTGGCGATCCCTCGTACCTTTCCTATGCTTCCCTCGAAGCCGTTCCTCCCTCCGTCGGACAGTTCTCTCGCTTCATCCGATTCGCGTATATCGCTTCGCCTCTTCTTTACTCCCTTTCGCGCGCGCGCGCGCACGCGCACTCGTCGCGGCGGGCGAACAATGAACATTGGATACTCGAGACAGAAAATATGGGTGGTCGGAGGTGGAGATGGAGGCTGGGGAGAGTCCGCTCGTGGATCAGCAGATGATTACGAGGTCGTAAATCTTGCAGGTTCCGCTGCACCGTCGGCGGTCCTCTTCTCGTTGCATCGCGTTGACGGTGCATCCTGCAAAAATTCTGCCGGCCTGCTGTTACCTAGTCGGCTTACTCGCGTGCCCTATGTTTATTAATTGAAAAATCATTACGGATGCATTGGCCGCCTTGGGCGGCAGCCCATTGCTTCGTGGTTGGTGTATATATTTTGCGTTGTTTCGTGTCGTGGCTGGTTGAGAATATAGTTGAGAGGATTTTATGTATTGTGATGTCAATAATGTTTATGTATTTTGTAACTCGTATTTGTTATTAATAATGTCATTATGTGCTGGGGGTTGCATGGATCTTTTTAAGTTAACGGTAGGAGAAGGTTGCCTGAGTTGAATCTATGACATTTTTAAATGTTTTTCTCAACAGAATGCGTTTTATGGGAGTGCGATGTATGCTAGTATGAATAATGTTAATTTCTATATTCCTTTTGAAGTTTTAATACGCTGAAATTAATTCGCGAAAGGAAGTAAGTTAACACTAGATTTACGGATGTTGATGCACCTATTTTTCTGAAGTGAGTCAATTTGAATCACACAGGAAAATTGCAATTTTTTGCAAAGAAAATAGTTCCAAATCAATTGTAATGAAAGATTTATTATTAAAAAATAAACCAACCAATTTATTATATATGTAGTAATCAAATTTTGAATGAGCCAAATTGGCTCCGTAAATCTAGTGTTAAGAGTTGTGTGCTTATTGCTTTTTGTGCACACTTCGTAGGATGTGGATCAATTTATTTTTAATAAATTGTTGCTTTTTGCATATACTGGTTTAACAAAGTACTATAGCAATAGTAATTACCATATAAATAAGTATCTATAACAATAGTACTTAACACGTTGAGTGCCCCACGATTTTATAAAAAAATTGCCATCAGGCCACGCGCGCTGGTATCGTGTCGCAACAATGAGAAGCGCACTAGTAGCAAATTTTAATTTACTCGATGCAGGTTTCTAAACATATTAGGGCTATTGTTTCTTATCTCAGTATTGCAACTTGTAGAAAACAACGATACAAACTCCAGACAAAACTTGGACGCGGCCTGAACGGAAAGTTCAGTGTCAGTCACCGATGACTGACGCGGCGCTCAACGTTTAAGTACGATGAGGGCTCTTACAACTAGTAACACAGAACGTATCTGTAAGAAATATTATAGTACTACATGTTGATTAGATGATTTTCAGTATCTGCTAGAAAATCTAATACTTCCTTCTAGTCTTTTTACACCGTATTTACCAAATATTATGGATTATATTATATTCTTGTAGATTTATATTTAGGATAAGTAATTAAGGCATGTTGAACAGAGAAGATTCTTGTTTCTATTGGTATTAGTACATTGTTCTGTTGATTTTTAACACGAGAACTATCATACCGGACAGAATGACAAGCTCTTAATTTTTTCCAGAAATTCTTCACGTTTATATAAGAGCTATAGAATAGATATTGTACGACAGTCTCATAAAACATAAATTACCGAATCCATCATATTTGCCATTTAGTTATTCCTGTTTTTCCAACTTACCGTTTAGTTACTAATTTAAGCTACTTATGTTTAAAAATAACGCAATGACGTTCCTATATTGTTCAACGATTCCTGAAGAAGAAGGTCATTAGACGACCTATTTAAGAACGTATAGAGTTCAGCAGTCTTGTACCAAATTCACCAAATATGTACAACCAAACTCGTGCGGTAAAGTGATTACTTGCACTAATGAGGGTATACATATTCATTAAATTACATAAATATAAAAGTTTTTACAACTTCTACGGTAGATTCTTCATGGAAACTGGGACAAAACGGAATCAATGCTTCGAGATTACAGCAAACCAGATTGTATCATCGGAAAGAACCCCTTGCATTAGATTTTCGAACGTGCTCGAGCGTGAAGGCCATATATCCAGATTTGTAACGAGCAATATAATCGGTATTGCGGGGAAGCCCTGCTGTGATATCACATAACTTAATTATTATATGAATATCGATCCATTATGACTTTGACAAATGATCTTTACAGAAAATAGTGTAAGAAAGAAGGTTAACATTTGGCCGATTTTGACAAATTCCTCGTTCCTTGCTTTGAGATACTGAAATTTAAATTTTGAACGTATGTGGGGACAGAAGGCACTCTTTTGAACTCCCAGAATTATTCACATATCTTTCAAAGCGATAAACATCAACCAGTATAACTTATAATACAATACAAATTCCCCAGCAGATTACAAAAATTATTTACAACAAATTCCCGCACCCTCCATTGCCCATCATCAAACTAGGAAGATAAAAAAAAGAGTAGAATTTCGGATTCGACCATAATCCCATTACTAAACCCATAGAGAACACATTGAACAATTTGCCTGTCTCCGTAATACCAAACAGTAACCAATATAATCTCTAATCCAAACCGATCGTTCTATGCAATTGCAACAATTATTTCAACTAAACCTTCTACACCACCTATTCCCAATTGCCATCCTCCCTAAGAAAATAAAAAAAAAATCCACCCCAGCACATTTCCAGATTCAAGCAAAATCTCCTATCCCAGGCAGCCAAATTACAGAGCATCCCGACAACGATTCGCGTGTCTTGTCCTCCGTGAAAAAAGGATCCCCTGGCATTCGAATTTCGAACGTACTCGAGCGTGAAGGCCGTATATCCAGATCCGTAACGAGCAATATAATCGGTATCACGGTGCGATCGTGCTGGTCGGCGATGCGTGATACAGTCGGCCGTTTCGTCGGGATATTCGATTTGCCCGTTGTCCGTGAGTAAGGACATTAAAGGATTAGGGTGAAAATCCCCGAAATTATTAGGCGATATCCAAGTGGAAAATGGAGCGCGGTTGGGAAACGCTGACTGGTCAGTGGCGGGTAACGGAACGAGAGCGTTGTAGAGAATACAGTGTATACGGTGGGACACGATGCGACACGACACGATGCAACGGGATGGTGATGGCTATGGTGATAGTCGTGATGGTGGGGCACACGGTACGTCCATCTGTCCCTCGGGACGCCCGGTATATGTACATGGTGTCTATGCTAAAAGGTCGACCGACGGCCGACAGAGGCATAAGCGGGGAAATGGCTCGAATTGGTGGGTGGCCGACGAAAGAGGATGAAAAGCGGTATTGTGCGTGTAATCACGCTAACCACCCGGAGAATGGATAACTCCGAGCGGCGTGCACGCTTATTCGTCGTCATTCTTTCATGCCGTTTTCCGAAGAATTTAAAAATTCACGGGAATTTGTTGCGCTTAAAGGACGGCTTTTACGATTATGCCCACGGTCATCGGGGCTGGCAGCGTGTTACGAAACCTTTTATCAAATTAACGCTCTCTCCGTGCGCTTACGCGATTTCTGGAACAACCCTGTTTCCTTTTTTTTCCAAGTAATTTACGTGGAATTTACGAGATTGTACTTAACGATGGTACAGATTTTGGAAAATTTGCATCGTTGTATAGCGCTACTCGTTGGTATTAATTATTAAATTAGCAATTTTTGGGGAATTTCGTTCTGTGTTGTAAACTCTAGGTTTGTGATTGATATGATTTGTTCAATGATGATTCGATTACCGGTCAATATATAAAACGTCGTAGGTACTTGTTGCAAAATAATTAACTGCAATATATTTATTTGAATCGTACGATTTGTAAAAAAGAATTTATTTACACTGCATATTAAACGTGTATCATCTTTCAACGAAATCAGACTAATTGTACTCTGTAAACGGAACAAAACTTAAAAACAAGAGAAATTTTATTGCATGTTTTTATTACTAAATGTACATGCGCTTTTATCGATGAGGCTATGACGACTATACTTCTGAAAAACATCGGAATAGTTAACCCCTTAACCCTTTCGGGACGGTATTCAAAAAATTGTTTAAAAAAACAGTTTGTATAATAATTTTAATGTGTGGTATATGTTAAGATAAAAATCATAAATAAAATAATTTTAAAAAATAGGGGGACAGCTGGGGAGGCTGGTAAACCATTGTACCATCCGTACTTTTTGTTGGTACATATTTGTACCAACAGTACTATAAAACCATACAATTCACCAAATTATGAATTTGTTTTATTATACACTTCAAAAGATATATACAATTTATGATACAGTATGATAAAGCCTAAAACAATTTTTGCATAAAGGTATATCGCATTGCTTTTATACATAAAGATAACTGTTCAGATATTTTTAAACTTATGTGGTACCTATGTGTACCAACCGTACGGAAAGGGTTAAAGCACAGATTTTTTTTATAAATCCGGCCAAAAAAAGCAATTTTTTTATGTGAAAAAAACACTTTAGAACATTGTCTTGGCAAAAAAATAGAAAAAATATAAAATTAATCCAGATTTTTATTTTAAGTTTAAATACAACGCCGCTCGAATTATCTCGAGTGTGCACAGTTTGGCCTGTTTAGCGCGAATTAACTCGAGCGCACAAGTTAAGAGGTTAACATATAATATTAACGATTTCAAATATTTTAATTGCCATAAAATATTTACACATATCCTATCGTTCTAACTTTTTTACTTCAAGAAACGATAATCGGACGCGTAACAGATTAATAAGAGATTCACGTACGATCGTATCCACAGACAGACCCTTTAAATCAGCCGAAGAAGTTTTATCGCATCTTCGAAGCGATTCGCGTGTACATATATACGAGTATATCGAAACTCACACGATGATATTATCGTCTTGCTACTCGGCAATCCGAAAGGTTGACCCCCTTAAGAAGCACTCTCCCGATCATTCAATGAATCTTTCATCCGTCTGTCGTAACAACGACGATCGTGAATTCCCAGTGTAAGAGTGCCAGTAACCCATCCCGTGAGTACATCGAATCACGATGTGGAATCTCAAAGGGATCCACTATGGCATATTACATAAGCCAGTCCATTTAACGTTATTACTCCCCGCAAAAACGATCGATTTCTCCTGCTTATGTCGTTATTCCTTCAATAATTCACGTACAGTTCCCATTAAGTTAAAAATATCTCGCCGTACTTTCATTTTAGACTTAGAGTTCGCGCCAGAACCGACGCGCGATATGGGGGACAGAAATATACTGTTCAGAGCTTTAGCACGTTGAATTCCACTGGAATTTCACAAGTTTCATCATATCTACCGAAAGTTTTTCTATTAAAATCACGTTTTTGTGGAGTAGAAGCTTTTAGGATTGAAATAGTTATGTATTCCGCAGGACATTGTCTTTTTAATAGCAATATTTAAATATTGAAGTTATTCGTAAATTCGTATACATTGTAATTTAGAAGTCATACAAAATTTCATTAAATTCAATTAGCTGGTAATTGGTGACCTATATGGTGTTCAGGGTGCTAATATTGGTTGCGAGTGGATTATATAGAAATTTCTGGTATAAATTATTGTCAAGTTTTCTATAACACTGCCAATTTGATCCATCATCTGATAGAAATTTGCGTTAAAAGAAATTTAGGAACTTAGAATCGTATACGAGGGTTGGCGAAATATAGTGGAGCTAATATAGTCGGAATACAGTGAACTCATGAAATTAGGATTATAGAAGTATTACAGAAATTTAATAGGAATGATGAATGTATTTCATTTTAGGGTCTAAATATCAGAAATGACATTTTTTCTTTAAGCTTTTTATTGAAGTCCATGCGATCTATGAGTGCAGATTACCAACTGGCGGGAAATTTGATAAATGAAACTCCCTTGTGGTCGGTAAACCGACTTCTCATAGGAGATAGATATATAGAAAAAAGTAGTAAGGGCGCTTGATTTAATTTTAACGGCTCGGGTATAAGCAAGTTTCAAAAAATTATTTTAAGTTGAGAACAATGAGAAGAAGGTAGGAGATTTGCCCGGAATTCTAGATAGTGGAGGAATCAGAAATGATATGTTCACCGGGATATTTCTCATACTGTATAATTATATTGATTTCAAATAAACCATGTTTTGTAACAGGTGAAAATACTTGGAATCACTCGAAGAGATATATATTACATTTAATCTTATTTCTCAACTAAAGCCACCTTGTTTTTCGATAATTATCAACAGTAAACCCATCTGGCATAACCGATTGTACTAAATTATTATCCATAATACTCGATAATTACCTAGAATTTTCAAACACTATGGAAATTTACGACACAATAGCCACCGTAAGTAGTCATTCCCTATACTTCCTGCAATTTTAAACAGCTGTCCATTATTAGGGTACAAAAATTACTATAACTCAGAAACGAGGTCAGCCATTAAAACGGAGCACGGTTTGCAGAAGGTGTAAAAGAATAATCCTTTAGAAATTATAGACTTTCATAGACCTTCCTAACAAGGATATCCGACGAGTCAACGGCAACAACTTGTTAACGAGATTCCACCTGTTCGAATCGAAACGAGAATACGTCATTGGGTTCGTCTGGGAATCGTTGACGAAATGACGCTCGAAAACGTAGCCTCTGTCGATTGTTTGGAAATTCAGTTTCCCGGGATCTCAGACGTCAAAACGTCACGATGCAAGGCCGTCAGCGTTGAAATTCTGACGAGGCATTGCTACGAATCCTGCGACTATAACTCAATCGAGAAATAAATTGAAGCACATCAAGGGTGTATCAGGGAAATACCTGTACTTGCGTTTCGGCCAATGGCGAGCAAAACTCGCGAATCCCGATGGTACAGTTAGAGGATGGTAGAGAGTGGTGGAAGAAAAGGGGGAAGGGAGAAGAGGGACAAAATCGAAGGTAAAAAAACAAAACTGTAAAATAAATTGAGCCGGCAGAAGGACAGTTCCACGATTACCGGAGCGGCGCATTTGTTTTGCCGTAAAATCCGATAGCCATCGGCTCTCGCTCTATAAAAAACAGGGAGAGAGTGAGAGAAAGGGAGAGAAATGGAGAGAGAAGGATGGAGAAGGGAGTACTGGCGGAAGGACAGAGGACGATTTCGAGATTTAAAGGAGAAGGACCGTTTGAACAGGGTTCAATTAGATTTTACGTTTATCGCGTAGTTCGCACGAACGAAGGGTGCGCGCAATCGTTTTTGTTAATCGAAGGGTAGTCCGATCTATGGGCGAAAATGAAATTCGTGAGAAAAGTTTGTGTGGCATTTAGGAATGCGTGTGGTTTTTTCATGTCGATATCGTTGCTGAGAGGTGGTTTGTTTTTATTTAAAACTTCATTGCCATCTAGACACATTCTTCTTTACTAGAACTCTAGAAGTTCTAGAAAGAACTTCTTTCATATCACTGCAAATAATGAATTATTATCATAAATAAAAGTTCACACAAAGTTTCAGGATTGCTTTTGTTAAGCGATTGTTAACTAATCTGTCGAGAATAGTTGAATAGCAATAATTCTCAGTAGCTCAACAATTGATTTTAACTCATAAATAAAAGTTCACACAAAGTTTCAGGATTGCTTTTGTTAAGCGATTGTTAACTAATCTGTCAAGAATAGTTGGATAGCAATAATTCTCAGTAGCTCAACAATTGATTTTAACTCTAAATATTCACAAATATAAATCCACTTTCACTTAAAAACAATTAGATCACGCAGCTGAATCTCAATTAAATCAAATTTTAAAGATATCAACACAAATTCCACCTTAAAACAAAAATGACGTCCTCCAAAAACCAACATCCTCTTCTCTCCTGGTCTTATATTTATAAAGAATTAATTTACCGGGGGCGAAAAAAAATAAACAAAAATCTCCATAAGATCAAAGAGTGAGATTAATGAAGGGCCATCTCATCTCTCGTCGATCGTGAACATTAAAAATAATTCACAGTGCCAAAGAGAATCCTATTCCCATTAATCACCGATCCAGGCCTCTTCCCATGCGCTCCCATGTTTTCGAGGCATCGCGCACGGCTAACACTGGAAGCCAATCGATCCGATCTTTGAACGCATTAACGAGCCGAGCAAAGGCCAGGTATTAGCCTGGCCGCGTAAAAATTGATCGATGGATCGACAGGTCCGCCTCGGAGTTGCCGGTTAACGAGCGCGCCTCGACGAAGAGGAGTCGACGGCTGCCGATCGTTTAACGCCTTCACCGGTGGAGACCAATAATTTAATGGTGCATTATTCAGATCGAATGAATACTAAGAAGGTAACCATGGCGTTGTAATTTACTCCGTCTGAAAGGCCCGGACGATGATGTTGCCTCTTGGTCACGGTACATCGGTATGGTGATTGTCAGTGTGCTGAGAGGCGTTAAGTTTGAAATGGTCGTTTTCGCCTTCTTTGTCGTGACGATGTAAGGTTTTTGCAAGAACGTATTGAATTATGGACGCGAGTGTGCAATGCGTGTAATCGAGAGGATGAGAAAGTAGCGATGGAAAGAGGTAGTATGGTCTGACAAGAGAAAGATAGCTAGGTAACAACGCGCTTTACGTTTTCAGCCGCCTATTTCAGCCATTTCGTTTTTGGAATTCCTAAACCCAGCCTTGTAGAGTAAACGACTGTGCGGAATGTTTACTTTAGAAAACTAGATTTCCAAATTCCAAGAACAAAATGGCGGGAGTAGGCGTTTGAAAAGGAGTGGTGCTACTGCTTGCAAGCCATCTTTCAATTGTCGGACTATAGGGGTCTGCATATTTCGGTTGAGGGTAAAGAGTGATTGTGAGGATGCGAGCCAAAGCCATGCAGTGTGGTTAAGTTTGTCTTTTTTATGATAGGGTCATATCTTTTGTTTAGTGTTTGAAGAGAGTTAGAGAATTTTATGATTTTTGCCTTCACTGTTAAACTAAACTGTTTAGGCTTCAACTACTGTGGTCATTTCATCTAGAATGCGCGGTTATAGACGCGTCTACAATCTCCGAGGTTATGATATATTAAGTGGTAATTTAGCAGCCTACTTAATTAATTGACAGGTTGAGCTTTTAGTTTCACCTAACTAGTAGTAGAAAGTATTGGAATATTTATTTTCCATGAATACAACTAACTTATTTGCACTTATAGAAGTACAAGGAGATCTGTAACTTTTAGCAAAGTCTATTCCAAAGGAGGGGGCTGGCTAGCATTTCACGAGGAGATAGTGGGACTGTAAATTTTAATTGTGTGAATTTCAATCAAAATGTGAAATCGGCTGCTAGATACTCGAACAGTTAAGTTACGAAGATTCTTGAGACGTTCAATGAGAAGCAAGTTAGACGAAGTCGTTACTAGAATGGTGTTTACTTGGCTGTAATGAATGTTCAGGAACCATTCGACGATGAAGTAAAAAAAAGAGCGATTCAATTATATTACTAAAACACCATGTTGATGAAGATGTTATCATGAAAATCCTGACACTTTTTCCAATACAGTGAAATGGTATCCTGTTGACTCATTTAAGTATTATTTCATGTTGCACGTCTTGATGAATGCTTTAATCAGCTTTGCCAGTAATGGGCAAACTTTGTGAGGAGCGGGCCAAAAACGGAAGACAAAATTTTGGCCTTTCCTATAAATTGCTGTAATGCTTAATAAGATCTCAAAGAAAGTGCTACTGTCAAAATACTTTGACACTAATGCCTTTCTTATAATCTGGTTACTATTATTTGTAAATCTGCGGTCAGCCACACAGAAAATCTAAGCGGGCCAGATCTGACCCATGGGCCTCAGTTTGCCAACGACCCACCGAAAAAAAAACTAATTGTTTGAAAAAAGACATTGATAACTTTGAAAACTCATCAAAAATATTTCTCATGTTCTAAAAATTCAGAAATGTATTTAAACAGACAAGTTTAAATGTGACACCCTGAATATCGCAACAAAATTATGCACACATTGCACTGCAGGACACAAAGGTCGACAAATTATCATCATTCCATTCAAATGCTTATTCTTCTAATATAAATTTAACACATACACGATTAATCGTCGAAATACCTCGTTAACGCAACACGAGCATGATTCGATCGTTGAAAACGCGAAGATACTAAAATAGCATAGAACCGACAGAATTCCGATTCGCAAAGGTACGCCTGAAGCTTCTCTCGCATCCATGGAATCCCTCATTTCGCACTTTCCGCATGTGGAATTCCCTCGCGGATAGCTCTTCGACGCGAGCCGTTTTGCGCCGGTGGCGAAAACATAAATTCCCACCAAAAGTGAATTCGCCGGGCGTTACCCATATCGAGCCGCAAGGCAAATACGCGCCGAGCCACGCGTGTATCTACACTCGTACGGACACGCGCTCATTCGCGCGCAAAACGTACGCACGAACGCGACTATGAATTGGTGAAATCGAGGTGGGATATTTTCTCCTTTATTCGCGGCTTTATCAACCACTTCTTCTGGGTGATTGCCAAGGGTCAAGAAGGTGAAATCGTTGGGAAGAAATATTGAATCGTGGAAGAAATATTGAAAGTATGGGTAAAAAAAAATTACTAATATCGGGAATCTTTCTTGTTATAGTATATATATTGGAATAAGTTGTCTAACGTAAGGCAATGGAAATTAATTGAGCTGAAATTGTTTTAATTTTGGTATCTAATTAGTTTGTATAATAATTGAATTACTTTATAGAAGTTAAAGGTACTGTTATCACTGCGGAAGGATGAATATTGAATTGTAAAAGGTGTCAGTGATTGACACTAAAGTTGGAATTATTTTAGTAGATTATTAACCCATTTGGATCACATGACAAATTCAAAAATAAACTTTAATATCATTTTCTTTATCTATGTATATAAAGCTCGAATACCACTGACTGGCTCACTCACTCACTCATCACGAAATCTCAAAAACCACAGAACGGATTGCAATGAAATTTGGAACATACCTTCTTCTTGGGTCTTCGGTGCTCACTAAGAAAGGGTTTTGAAAAATTCCAAATTTTAGGGGGGGGGTTTTAGGGGGTTAAAGTATGGACCAAACTCATCAACGCAGAGCCGAAACTACTTGACCTAGAAACTTGAAATTTTGCATGAGCGTTCCTTCTAGGATATAAGCACCCACTAAGAAAGGATTTTTCAAAATTCGAAATTTTAAGGTTTTCTTTTAGTTTCGATTAAACCGTAGCGAAGCACGGCAGCTTTCAGCTAGTATTATATATAAGTCTAACAGTATTTCACAAAGTGATATTGTACTTTAATCGACGAATGTTGTATAAATAATTTAGACTGTTCGTATGTGGTGCTATTCACTCACAATGTGAATGCATAAATGCGCTTCGATGATAGCGACCAGAAAAAGTGCGTGCATTTATGCGCTTGTGGTGCAAATGGGTTAAATTTGATTTAAAGTTTATGTGGCAAATATATGCCGACAGAAAATTGTAGGTGTTAAAAGAACACTAGAGGTGTGGAATTGCGACGGAAGAGGTAATCAAAATAACGAAAATTTTATATGCTTACTGATTAGTATTATTGGTTATATTCAGTTCTTCCATAAATCAAATACTTTTTTATGCTTTATACTTTTAGTGTAAAAGATATGAAGAAAAATAACTATCGTATGCAAATGTAATAGGAATTGTATTCTCTGTGAAGTAAGAAGCAACCGTAATTAATAAACACATAATTGTCTGTTTTACTTCTGTCATGTACCAATTTTAGTACCAAATTCATGAAATGCGAGAAGTCAAAATTACGGATCTTATTTCGCTGCATAATGTCATGAAATTCTGTAAACTCTAAACGATATTGAGCAAATTTAACATGTCACGTTTATTGTTATTAAATTTCATAAACAGGCTGGGAAAATCTTTTTTCCACTTTGTCGACCGTGTGTATTAACAGGCGCGTGTCTGAATCGTGACTTCGTCTTTAATATCGCAGCTGTGGCTCCAATGGATCTACGACTCTTTGAATCTGGATGAGTATTCCTCCTGTGAGAAATTCTAAAGATCTGGTAGATGGTATTTCCTTGAATCTCGTATTGCGTTCGGAAAGGATCGAAATTTTTTCGCTCGCTTAAAACAGGTATTCGCATAATCTTCGAGTTAACCGCTCGACTAATTTACAGTGTAAAGTCACACGCTGTGGAGTACCTGCTATACTAACTATTATAATTAGTTTACTATTACAGTAAGCAGCAAAAGTTTTTTTCGTAAATTTATTGTTTATTGGTATTTTTAAATCTAACAAAACGATCTTTTCTCGTTTCTAATAGGCATTCGCATATTTTTTTATGTAAAAAGGCGATTAATTTATAACGGAAAGTAGCATTTGCTATATTAACCAGACACAATGAAAATTACACTATGAAAAAGATTTAATATTGTAAACTTCTCTTTTAATATTTTTTTAGCTTCCTTTCGTAATTGCTGGTTTTAGCCGTTTAAGTCAAAATGCATTTGGATTATTCCGAAAATAATAAAATTGTCACGAAATTCAAGTTTCCTTTTTATTTGGTTAATTGTTTACCGTGTTGATTATTGAAACCTGACAAAAATGGAATAAACATGAATTATAATTACTACGAATATTTAAGTAGCAAGTTATTAATTGAATAGTTGCAAGATCATTGAAAAATTTAGTGGCCGTTTTATTCATTCTAGTTTTACCATTGATTTCTCCGATGGAAAAAAATGAAGTTTTTTTTTTAATGTAAATGATGTTTAATAATCATTCTCGAGAAAGAATACAAGAAATATTTAAATTGGAAGGGTTTAAGTGGCATGAAACTACGTTCGACGTAGTGCGAGAGAATAACACGTGAAGTATATAATTATCCGATGGTGCACTGCCGAATTGTGAGAGAATATTAAATATTTATGATACGCACGATTCAATTTTATTCAGATAATATATGACCAAGTATTAGTACAAATAACCCATGAAGATTTGAGTGCTGAATTCAATGAAAATTACTAACAACTTTAGATTATTCTGGATCGACGTTAATCTCGTGGTAATATTAATGAATTTCGCCATCGTAACTTTTTTACACCAGACAATTCCATATTTTTATTAGTCATTACAACTCGTATTATGATTTATTATTCATTGATGGCAGAATAATATTACTATTTTTTATCTACTTCAGATTACATTATAATTCAATCTTCTCAATTTTTTCAAAGCTTAGGATTTCTACTCTTCCCAAAATACAATTCCTCTTTCAATTTTTTCTCATATCAACAATAAATTAGAAATAAGTATAATAGTATAAAATTAGCAACAACTATAAGCTTCTCACATAAAGCTCACTTCATTTTCATTCAAAAAATTTTCTTCCTTTAAAAAGGAAACGCTAACCCCACAAACCTCCAATAAAATGAATTCGAAGAAAAGATAAGGTAAAATGGGCGATCAAATTTTCCCGAATTGAACTTCGATTCCTGTGAAACGTGTTTTTCTGCGAAAATCCCTTGTCGGTTGAATCTTCGATCGAATTCATCCTCTATTATATCTCCACGTAATTACGGATTAACCATCGACATCACGTGTTTAATTCGGGGACCAGAAATCGGGTGAAATTTGTCGCTGAAGCGAGTAGTTACATTCGGCTTCGTGAGAAGAAGTGAGAGGTGGAAAAGCAACGAAATGCTAACGCGGCCTTTAGCTCAATGAATATTTCAGCGAGTCAAAACCCCGAAGCCGTCTCCAATATTCCAGCATCCATTTTCGTTCTTTATCCACGACGGAATTCTCTCGCCATCCGTTCTTCTTGCACGTCGAAAGATGCTGGGGAATGGAGATGTCCGGGTGCCGTGATGCTACACCAGGCTCAGGATATGGGACATATAGAATCGTGGAATCTTTTGGAGAACGATTTTGTTCGATGTTTCCGGTTCTCTGATCGTATCTGACGACCGTTGTGGTTTTTGGAAATATTTTTGAATTGGAACTTGGTATTGGAAATTTTATCTAAGGTAATACCTTTTTAGAATTCGGTTAATATGTAATGTGTCGAGTACAGTCAATGCTCAACAATTAATGACCAGCAACATAGTACTGTAATTTGCAATATTAGATATGTTATAGAAGTTGTTCTTTTTTTGAACTGTTATGAGACCTATTTTTAAAAATGCGAATTTGTGTTATTTTCATACTAACACATAAACCATTCTCACAAACTCGTCGAAGGAAAGTTAATTTTTCAACCTTACTCCATGGAACTTCTATTACAAACAGTTCAATATCTTGAGCTGAGAATAAATGAACTTATACCATTTCCACATAATTCTCCTCCTGACACATAAAACGTCCAATTTAATCTTTAATTGCAATTCCCCGTATATAAAATTGTTCTTCCGTCAATACCATTTGCAAAAACTAATCGCAGAATCAACACCCTTCACATAATTGTTATTTTGGTATCCATGCCGCCTAATAAAAATTAATATTAATATATGAACTACCAAAACAGTTAAAATTATTGATTCCTCATTTGCCATAAAAATCTCCATGCTTGTAGCTCAGCAATGGAGTAAATACTCTACGTCTATTCTACAAAACATAAGTTACTTAATCATTTTTGCTATCTTTTGATGCTTCTTTTTCTAAATCACTTATTTCATATATTTAAATAAAAGATATCTAACATCGGTAGTTCTAGCGTTAATCAGTAAATATTACCGCAACTATTAACCTCTTGTCCCACAAAAATTAGTGACACTCGTGATGAGATTAATGGATTAGGAAATTTTCAATTTATTCAAAACCTATTAAATTGAAAATACTAGTGAGACGTAACGCGTTAATATTATTTCTATAACATTAATATTAGTTAAATTATACCGCATATCAAGAAGAACTGGTCAATATTTATTTCAACAATTAAATTCTAAATTATAGCAGAGGCAATCACGACATATTAAAAAAACTGATCAATATTTATTTTAACAATTAAATTCTGAATTATAGAAGAACGATACAAATCGTAGGACAAGGATTTAACATAATAATGTCGCACATAAACACACCCCCTTTCAAAAATCGATCCAAAACTCAATTTTATCTGTTCGTTACATCTCGAGTCTCCAGTTTCTTCGTCAATCGATAACCACTCTCGATTTCCGTGACGATGAGAATCCGCGAGGTGCGCGGCACTCTTTGCGAATAAAGGTCGCGTTCGTCGCGAGAACATCCATCAAGCAATTCAGTTGCTCATGGTGCATAGATGTGGAAGTAAGATAGCGATAGGTGGTCCCATCAATTTAAAATCCTCGCACCGTAGGGGGTAGCAGCCCTCGTTGTACGATCCGAAAAGATTTGCATCGTGGAAGGTGCAGGCGTGACGAGATAAGACAGGAGGAGGGTTGTCAGAGGATTTCCATCCTGCCAGGGTTACCGGATGATGCTTTTTCCCAAGAAGACCCTGAAAAGACACTGCTGACGAACGACTGGAATCCTAGGAAACGCGTGTACGATTATAGGAAAAAATACAAACGCGTGGACCGATAAAATGATAGAACTACAAGTCCAAACGGGTTGATAAACTTTTTGATAATTGGGGAGGTCATTTCTTAGTGTAATTATCGAGATTTAGTAATGGAGTTGGCGATAAGAAAAAGTAAATTTGTGGAAGAATTTAGAGTGTATTTTAAATTGAAATTTATTGTAAGTACAGAGAAATTGACAGTGAAATCAGGCTTTCAACATTTTGGATGGATGAGGATCAATGTGCATCGAGATAGATGCTGACGATGTACTCACGTTTTTGACTGAGTTTTAATAAACGGCAGATTTTTCCGTCGTTTTTAAAACGTAAAATATTTCATTTTTCAAATTGGTCGAAAAAAGTCGGGAAAAAATTTTGTACAAAAATGTGTAATTTAATCTGAAAGAATTGCATTATTATTTGAAATATATGTAGGAGGAAATTATCGATATCTTTACTTTCGTTGGTCGCCAATTGTCGGGTCAGAACAATATATTTTTCTGTATGTTGCTTTCAACGTACAATTTAAATTATATATTTTTTCTGCCATATACAAAAATTGTTACCATTTATCAAAACGAAATGTAATCTTACGAAGAAGCGAGTTGTATTTAATTTATGTGTTATCCGTAATCGAAAAGGCTTATCGCCATTTATTTCGGCGTCTCGCGATAAATCGAATTCGAGCCTCCTCTTGTCTGGCGAGCTCCTTGGAAAAGAGTGATTGATGCGTCGCAAGTGTGGATAAAATCGATTTCAAGCCGGAGGAAATGGCATCTCTTATTTTTCCGAAAAAAGATCCTTCCAACTGTCGAGACGAAACTCAGGAATATTTCTAAAGCGAATTGCTTCCGGATAAATCCCACATTGCAAGGAATTTGCCTCAACTTCAAATTAATAAATGCATTGACTTCTTCCGAGGGACTTTTCCATACTCGATGCAAAATACTATAATATTGAAACTTTTAAATAAATTTAATTTGATGTAAGAACACATCTGTCACATATGATCAATGTGGCAAACGTTTTAATTGTTAATAAGCGATTGTAGAATTCTAAAAATGCGTTCATTTAAATAAATTCGATCAATATTAATAATAACACTTGTTGAGAAAGATTACAGAAACTATTTCATTTTATGTTCAACTTTTTTTAACACTAGCACTACCAAACCAGTCAAAATGACTGGTACACAATTTTTTCAAAATATTCTCCAATTTTACATAAAAGTCATAGAATAAATATTCTACGTAAATATCAATAAATATAAATCACCCAATCGATCAAATTTTCCAGTACGTGATTCCCCCTTTTTCAAAGTACTTATTTAATTTATTAAAATATGATAGATTTGAGGTCGGTAGTTCTAGTGTTAATGAAAAAACACACTTTGAAAGAGTGGCCGGAATTAAATACACGAAAAGACTTGTTCGTTGAATGAATTGGTTCGATGTGTTATACGACTGTTCATATTTCAAGATACCTTTGTATCACTGTTACAGTGCAACGTTTTATCGTTTTATTTCGAACAATCTCGAGACTCCTTCCGGTGTTCCGTAGTATCACTTCTACCGTACGAATGAGCACAAAACCTTATCTAGTTACTGGTTCTTAATGACGGACCTACTTTTTGTCGGGATTCCTGATATTGTCTGTAATCTATGTTCCTCCGAAATTCTCCTTCCTAGCGGAAATCATTCTGACGGAGAACAAGAAAATCTCGCCATTCATCATCAAATGTTATCCTCGAATTTAACAGTTTCGGCAAACAGCTTCGAAGAATTTTGTTACTATTTATATTTACAGAAGGAGGGAAATTTGTATATAACATTTTTTCAAGTTATTAGAAATAACGATAAGATTTAAAGTAGACATCGGTACAAAGTGCAATCATTTTGGCATGTATTCATCAACTTATGGCAAAATATTCAGTAGCGACTTCTCCTTCTGCAATGTCATAATCAAAGGAGCAAAATAAATTAGTTACATAATTACGATAGAATTTGGCAGTAAACATCGTTTAATAATAATAATCTGCATTATCGTAAACTATGTAACACATAATCAGTACAGATACCAAAAAGGCAATAAGTGCTCACATTCTTGGCTGGTAATATACCTCGTCCAACTAACAAAAGGAGACACGTAAAACAAAACCAATTAAAATTAACCAAAACAAGCTCGATGTTCGATTATTAATTAATTTATATAATTCATGGCATAAAATCGACGAAACTATTCTATATCGGCCATTTTCATAACGAGATTTTTGTAACTGTATGAAACACACGTATAAACCTTTCAGTGGTGTGGTTTAATTAAAAAAAAAATGGTAAAAAGTCTGGGAATGTATCCAAGAGATTTGTATTGAATACGTAGAGCATAATTTGGATTTATTATTCTGAACGAAATTCCGACAAAAGGTTCCTCCTAGAATTCGGTGCCTCATTATTTTTTTTCCGAACTCGTTAGTTTCACAGAGCTCTATGACGGCGATGCATGTAATGAGTACTGTAATCCAAAATCATCAAAGTACGAGCGTCTATGCTCCTGAAATCGTAACGAAAAATGTCGAGCGACTTTTTAACGAAGAAAACTCTGTCGCGCGCATCGCGAAGTAAAGAGACATGGGGAAAGCCACCGTTAATTAACGTAAATTGTTTACCTTTTTCTCAGTGCCACCTTCCCTCCGCGTCTCCGTCCCCTCCTCCATGAACGGTTCGACTTCTGCTCTTTGCAGCTTTGATTAAGCGGGAATAAGGTAACCCTTGGCTCGACACATAAAAAGAGTAGATGGTTCGATATCGAATAAATATCTCGATATGAAATATTGAATAAAAATAACGACGAACGAGATAGATTAATTTAAAGTGGAATTTATTTGTGGTGGAAAGATATTTAATAATCATACGTACATGATATCAATAATTAATGGCGAATTGTTGTTTTACTTTAGATAATTGTAAAAAAATGTGAATATTAATTTTTGGAAAGAAAATTCGGTGTAGTAATACTTTACCATTGAAATTTGTAATGGACTTGGGGAGATTACTTAATGTTAGTGTAAGAAGTAATATTCACAGAAGATCCACAAATTATGCACTATCTCTATTGGTACCTCTAATTATAGTAAAATTCTGTAAATTACCTATCAGTTTCTATTGAAATCTTTAAACTAGTAGTGCAATATATTTTATTTAAGTAATGTACAAATAATTGCATAAATTCACTTCGGTACAAAAACATACTAAATTTTCAAAATATTCCACAATAAGACGGGAAAAGAAATTAGTGAAGAATGTGATGAAAAAAATAGTGATACATAAGGGAAAATTGTACAAAATTATAAAAACGAAATAAAATTCATATTCTATCATATTAAAAATGAGGATAGCGACCTCCGCAATGAAACGATTACAGAAACTACAGAGAAGCATGAAAACTGCCAAAATCCGTTCATTAACTGACGAGTATTTCCTTGAAAAGGGGAGTTATTTTCCAAGGGCTGGACAAAACGGTTCGTCGAGGAAAATCACTTGGAAAGTAATAACGTTTGTTGGGCGAGAAAATAGCTATTCTTGACTCCGGTTTTCCTTCGAACCGGCCCTTCCTTGATTGTGGTACCGCAGGACGATCGGTTCATGGGGTAGTTCCGCAGACTCCGGAGAATCCTGAACCCCCGTTACCAGACGTTATTAGTTCCGTGTTCGAAGGTCTTCGCCGGTACACGAAGTCCCCTTTTTCTTTATAATCAACCTCTCTTTGCGTTATTTGCTCCTTTACATTCGACCAATTAATATTTTCACGTTGAAAGCGGGAAAAAATATGGCTTCGTTAATTGTTATCACTAAAATTTAATACAGTATCGAGGAGTGACTGAAATGTACGACAAAAAATTGCTATTAAATGTAAAGTGAAATATAATTCCGCTTCGTTGCGTTGATTATTTTTTCTTGCAATTTCTGCAATTACTTTGGTAAAATTGAAATAACTTGCACTGTCTTTTTAAACTTATATTTCGGCATAAAGTTTGCAATAAAAAGAATATAAGAAAAAAGATTTGATAAATAGAGCTGGGAATTAATTTTTTTTTCTTTTATTTTATTTTCTTCCGCATGCTGTTCATTTTTTTCAGCGACAATTTACTGTCAAAGTTTCACATAATTTTTCCTTTCAACAATAATTCCCTGACATCAGTTCCTACAAAAGTGACATACCTCAGTTCCCCGTTTCCCAAGGTAACAACCCTCACCGAAAGTTCATCATCTTTTATACACTCTTTTATACTCGAAAACTCGTCCTCCTGTTTAGAATACAACGAAGGCACCGTATGAAATCTTCCCGTCGTGCCAAATCGCGAAATTTCTAAATTCCTTCTGCCGAGATATGCCACGATATTGCAGCCACCGTGTTGAGAAACAAGGGGTGAAATATAAGCGCGGTAAGGGGGTAGACGGAAAGTAGTAGCGGCTTGACGGAAAAAGGAGAAACAGAGTGACTTCCCTCTCATTCGGGAGAAAAGTGGGTCCGTTCCCTATTTTGACGGGTTCCTCTTTTTTCATTCGCTTCCTCCCGCGAATGAAGGGAAAAAATTGCGAGCGAACGGCAGCAGGAGGATCCTCTCGACCCGAATTTTTCGTATTTCCCGGCCGGAAGTGCGGTACTTCCGCCACAGGGCGCAATATTTTCGCAGATTATCCGCGAACCCGTTAATGGAGGCATCTGCAGAACCACATCGACTAATATTTCGCTCTTCCCATCTTCCTGCGGCCGTCTCTTTTCACTGGGCCAACCAACCACCTGAATGCTCGGGGCGCAAACAAAATATCCGGATTGCCAACTTTTCTTCCCACTATTTTTTCAGATATTTTTTTTTGCATCGCGATGCCTTTTTTATAGGATCAACGGATCACCTGGGTATATTCGACGTATACGCGGTAGCAGAGTCGTTGCACGTTTTGTGCATTTATGAAAAATGACGAGAACCGTAAATTTTTCGTTGAAATTGCACTTTTCTTTTTTCTTAGGTATGCATTAAATCGTGCGTATTCCAATTTTGTGGAACAAACGAAGAAAAAGAAATCGGTGAACGTTCGAAATGATATTCATTCGGTTTTGCAACTTCGCTGTTCTGTGTCGTTTTGAATAAAACCGCGTTACCATTCTGCGCCATTTGAAGCCGTTAATGTGTTACATTGAATATACGCCAGCAGGATATTCCCTTTGTACTGTACAGTCCTGCTGGAAGCTTCTATCGCGTAATACAATTACTTTTCAAATAAGTTTATTCCTTTCGTTCGCTGACAATGCTTTAACATTTCGTTTATCCAAGAACGAACGAGTTTTTAGAGAACATATACTTTTATGAAATGTTCAATTGATTGTTAAAGTACTTCAATTCTATCTTAATCCAAACTTTAATCTCTAATATTATAGAAAATTGTTAAATATTATAAATGTAGGATTTATATAGGGTTGGTTTGATATATAGATTATTATAATACAAAATAGATAAAGAAATAAGATATGAATACACAGATAAAAGAAACCAAAAAAAATAATCGTCCTACGTCTTTTCGCTTTCGTTGTTCACACTTGACTCTTCACTATCAGTCTCTTCCTCACTGTCACCTATGTACTTCTTTCCCATTTGTAAAAGCGCGTTGCAAACGCTCCGCCAATTCTGCTTTACGGCCCTTCGTGCTTAGACCTATCTTTTCTAATTAGCTTCTCAATTTCTTGATTTTCATGCCCGTAACACTCATGTCTCTTGCTTCCACGATCATAGTGGAAAGATCGTCTTGAGAGTTGTTCTTACTCGATTTCGCCCTTGCCATGATGCACTGTTCTACACAATTTCTTTTACTATGCACTGCATAAATGTACGTAGATAATAAATTAGGCTTAAATATCCATGAAATTATCCTGGTTCTGATCATTAGTTACCGTGAATCGTTTTATTTGATTGTATAAAAATTCCAAAATGTACCATTGGTATGAAATAAAATTTTCGTATTTTGATTTACAACTTTCTAGAGGATAGTATACGAAACGCAACGAAATCGGAATTCGATTTGCCACTTTAACGGCTTCATCTAATTGTGCGTGAACGATATCGTGCAATACCGAATCGGATCGACATTTTACTTTTGCACGCTCACTACGCGCCACTAAATTGTAACGGCTCTTTTTGCTGGTATTGTTTAGACAATTATCATCATATACTCCTAGTCTATTTTTAATCGCAAATTATTCCGTTACATATATCCTACGAGAATGCAGTAGCCTTGTCAAAAATTTATTTCACCTTCCTATCGAAAAACAAAAGAATGTAAAAGAGAACTGACCCGCATTTCAACGAGGTCGGCTATTTTCCGCAATTGAAAAATTAATCCATGACAAGAGTCGACGTGACGTTCTCCAATTTAGGTGAAAATTACGCCTCGAAGAATTCTATTTTTCACGAGCATGAATTACTTCCTGGTGTTAATAGAACCGAAACGATTCACGATCATTTCTCATTCGTTGTGTTGACAAACATGAAAATCTCTTTCAGAAATTATGAACGGTATAAACTGTGAATTCCATCGAGGAAACAAAGACGGTAATCGATCTGTCTCTTGGATGTAACTACCGTAACCTCTCTTTCGAGCTTTGCCTCCCCGTTGCTGTCTATGAGGGAAAATTAATTCAAATTAAAATCCAATTTGAACGCTGTCTCCTGTTCCTCCGTCGAGAGGAGGCACTCGTTATCCTTTAGGAGGTATCGAACCTCGTTAAGTTCTCGTCGAACTCGAGAGATGGTCGTTCTCGATACTAAAGGGGCTGGATTTCCTTCTTCTACTTTCGGGGAATGGTCCCCTTACTTTTTCTTTCAGAACGAATTCATTTTGCGCCTGTGACGAACGTGAGTTGAGAGTTTTGACGTTTGAAATGATGCGAGTGTATTTAAATATCTTTGTTACTGCTTTGGGGAGATTTTTATCAGTTTATACCAAGAACAGGTGGTAGGGGATCTAATTAACATTTTGGATCATCAGTTGGATTACAGTTGTGGTGAATAAATAATAATTTCCAGTTTGTTAATAAAAATAGAGTTATAAAGAGAACCTACTTTTTTAACCACTTGCTGTACCATTTCTTTCGTGACTGAATGCGCGATAACTCTGAATTACGCGATTTAATCGATTAAGTTTTCTGCCTTCTTCATTTATTTGATTTAGACATATATTTTTAACAATTATAAATTTTTTGATTAATCATCCGTAGATCGAGTGTGAATTACTGAAACAACAATCTATCCCTAATTTCGGATATAACTTAACTCAATATTAACGCAATATTGAATTGCATAGAATTAATTTTACTTCATCGTGATCCATTGATATTTTTAATTTAATCATTTTTGGAACACTCCAATATTGACTTTTTCATTTATCGCATCAAGTGTATCACTTGTTATTGCACGGCAAGGGGTGATTTGACTATAAACATTAATGCTTTGGGAACGGAGACTTTTTGCACATTTAAAACTAACAATCTGTTTGGTCTTAGGAAATTGTATTCATATAAAATATCTAGAAGGTTAAGCTGCAAAAAGTATAAATTATAATGCTATTTGCACCATCATATTTCAATATTCGAACTCTATCTGTGCATATATGCATCAATACACTATGATAAAATTGCTTCTTGTAACAAATACATACATCAGCAGCACTCAAAGGAGTAGAAGTTAGAAATATATACAACCATAGATATATGAATAACATCTCACTTTTTACACAAACACATTCTCTAAAGAGAATTCATGCATGCTCCGAAGATAGAACCCCACCTTTCCCAACAGTCCAATCCATTTTATTCAATTAGAAAATTTTTTCTAGGCAGGTCAAATTCTCAACCTCGCAGTAAACAGGCAAAAATTCAAAAGTTCTGCATAAGTTTCCGAAACACCCTTCAAAAAAAAGCTGATCAAAAGGAATCAAAACTGCAAATATAAATCAACCAATTCATTCCTGATCCAAGTTCATCGTTGCGGTACCGATGGACAACCGGTCAACGTGGTCAAAGATAGGTCAATATAATAAGAAGAAGCGTGTCCACTTATCGGAAAGGATGCGAGTCTCGCCACGCCATTACCGTGAATTGATTTTGTCAGGGTTGGTCCGTCGTTGAGGATACCTCGAATCAATATCGGGTTTCTTCTAAAGAGACCTTTTCAATCGACGCGCACGATTGATCCGACTGAGAGATTTTTCACCGAGACCTGAAAGAGGAGGCAAAGGTAAAGGGAGGAGAGCCTCGCTCATACGGCTTCCACGTCAAAGCAATACTTTCTCGCGATGACGGCTAGTCAAACGCTTCCTCTGCATCGACCTACTCGACGATGACGAAAAACTCGCGACAGCCCTGGGAAAATCGAAGACACTGCCGGAGGATTATGTTTGCTAGGTAGCTCTATATTTGAACCTTGTTCTGTGTCTATGTATCGATTTATAAATATCGATTTTTATATGTTTGCTTCTTTGTTTCGTTGTTGCTGCAGAGAGAAATTATTCTATCAATGCTCACTTGTTGTTATATTTTATAGAACTTGACATTTTTTAAATTGTTTGAAAAATTATCAATTAACTCTCTACGGGCCCCTGTGACTTTGAGGTAATGCAAGACACATCTGAGCTTCTGTTCTTTAACAGGTTGAGTGCCATGGGGGTCATCGGTGACCGGCGCTATTGAATTGAATGAAATTTTATGTTACCTTTCAATTGCAATATTTATAAATTTTCTAACATATTGAATATTTAAATTTTGGCGTTAAGAAGATGAAGATCTGCTAAACACCGATCAATCAGTGTCCTTAACATTTCTGTTTTATGAATATGTGAATTTCATAAAAAAATTTTCACTTTAGTAGAAATGACGAAATAAGGGAAACATCGGTGGCATTCAACCTGTTAAAGTCAAATTTTTTACTTTGCCAAATGTTATAATCTACTTCATGAAGGTCCTGAAATTCTTTAAAATTCAATACAATTCAAACTGATCTGCGGATACCACAAAAAGTTCGGACAGAAAAGGATTAATATTTAATAATACAAGTTGGCAAAGGTAAATAAGAGTTTTTGGGAGTTAAACTATTTTTTCTCTATGATAGATATTTTGTAAGGAGTACAGGGAGCACTGAATGGTTTCTAATTAGAGATGGTTGTGATGATATGACGACATTCTTGTATTGGATCTGATGAATTATGACAAGGTTCTGGTGCTTTTAGGGAAGTTCTTGATCGTGATAATCTTATGAAAAATTAGGAAATTCAATAAGGCAAGATTATCAATTTTTGATCAGGTAATTACGACTAATAATTTCTGATAGCATCTGATAATTCAAACTCCCCGACTTTACGCTGGTATCGAAATCCTTTAATTATTGTCCTGCTTATAGTTGGAGGAATATTAACAAATAACACCACCATAATAGCAACGCCATCTAATCTTGAACGTTTAATACATCTTCCCGGGCACAACTCAGATATCAAAACCATTTGATCCAGAAACCCTGACAACCGCAAGAAACAGATAGCTCATCCAAAGCTTCCCCTAACTTTTTCAAAGATATCAATCTCCCGCAACGATTCCATCTCGCAAAGTATGAAACTCGAACTTAAACAATCCCGTAGAAAATTCCCAACAGTCCCGAAAACCAGATCAATTTCCCCAAGTATAAGCAACACCACTAAAATCATATAATCCCCACGCATTAACAAGTAACCATGAGAAATCAATGGAAACCTTCCAGCACAAGTATCAATCTTCTCAAAAGAGATTGCATTTCTCAAGGCATTAAATTCCACCCGTTACTCGGTTCCCTGTATTAACGGGGTAAATCAAAATGCACCTCATAGAGGGTGTAGACAGACAACGAGTATCAAGGGTGAATATTAAATATGTCTCTTTTACGATACGATCTTAAACAAGACATTATCTCAGCCAAGATGCATTCGCATCTTAATTTCTTCCAGAGACCGAACGGTAACGTTTGTGACAAAATTTGACGACTTTTCAAAAGTCGAATTTCGCGGGTCGTTAAGTCGCGCGTCGACGGTAATAAGCGTCAACGGGAGAAAAGTCCGCGTACGATCGGCAGTAATTCTGTGGGTTAGGAAACCGTCACGACAGGGTTGTAGAGGATACAGACATTAAGGGCTAGGGTGAGGTTATTCCACGAAGATCGTCGGAGATGCCCGAGAAGTGAACGTTGCGCGCGGCTCCCCTTCAGGATCAATACGGCAACCCTCGTTGTAATACCGCGTTGTCCGCCGCGTGCAACGTCGGTAGAACTTTTTAACGGACTTCCCTCTCGGAGTCCCTCTCGTTGATCCTCGAGTATCCGGCAGGATTTCGTTCAGTATCAGTGAAATCGATGATACGCCCTTAGGAATGGAGCGATCGGATTAAAAGTCAAGTTCGAATCGTTTGCGCTAGGAGGAATCACTTTTCAGCATTGCGGTAGGGAAATTGTCGGTTGTATTGTAGTAAGATAGAGTTGATGGGGTGTTTATTTGTTATAGGTAATGAAACGTTGCAATAGTTATGGGAATTTTGTACCTTCTGGCGTCACTGTAGGTGCAAGAATTGAAGTGAGATTTTAGGGGTGTAATACGTCAGATATCTAGGATTTGACGATTCAAGGTTCACTCCACGGCGATGACCACGTGAGTGGATTAATTGCATTGGAAGTTAATTTCGAATTGTTTGGGAGGAGAAATCACTTTTCAGCATTGCGGTAGGGAAATTGTCGGTTGTATTGTAGTAAGATAGAACTTATGGGGTGTTTATTTGTTATAGGTAATGAAACGTTGCAATAGTTATGGGAATTTTGTACCTTCTGGCGTCACTGTAGGTGCAAGAATTGAAGTGAGATTTTAGGGGTGTAATGCGTCAGATATCTACTCTCTTAGATCGAACCAGTGAGATTTTACTGGTTCAACCAGTGAATACAAATCTTACTGACGAACCAGTGAAATTTGCGTCCGCTGCCGCAGCGCCATGCGCTGTGTTTTATTTTTGAATATGCTGACGAGTCAGATTCACCGGTAAACCAGTGAATTTTGATAGCCGCCTAGATCACTGGCGGAACCAGTGAGTGTCATTGGTAAACAAGTGAGTTTCCACTGGCGAACCAGTGAAATTCCACTGGTGCGATCTAAGAGAGTAGGATTTGACGATTCAAGGTTCACTCCACGGCGATGACCACGTGAGTGGATTAATTGCATTGGAAGTTAATTTCGAATTGTTTGCAAGGAGGAATCACTTTTCAGCATTGCGATAGGGAAATTGTCGGTTGTATTGAAGTAACGTGGAGTTGATGGGGTGATTATTTGTTATAGGTAATGAAACGTTGTAGTAGTTATGGGAATTTGTATCTTCTGGTGCCACTCAAGGTGTAAGACTTGAGGTGAGATTTTAGGGGTGAAATCTGTCAGATATCCAGGATTTGTCTATTCAAGGTCCATCCCCTGTCGATGACCACGTGAGTGGAACAATTGGATCGGAAGTTAATTTCGAATTGTTTGGGAGGAGGAATCACTTTTCAGCATTGCGATAAGGAAATTGTCGATTGTATTGTAGTAAGATAGAGTTGATAGGGTGATTATTTCTTATGGGTAATGAAACGCTCCAATAGTCATGGGATTTTGTATATTCTGTCGTCACTGTAGGTGCAAAAGTTAAAGCGAAATTTTAGGGACGAAATCAGTCAGATCTCCAGGATTCAACGAGTCAAGGGTTATTCCCTCTCGATAATAACACGTGAGTGGAACAATTGGATCGAAAGTCAAGTTCGAATAGTTTGTGCGAGGAGGAAGCACTTTTTGGCATTGCCATAGGAAAATTATAAATAGCCTTCCGATAAAACAGGATTGTTTGCATATTTCATATCGGAGTCATTTAAAATCGATAATAATTCCAGAAATCATAGGATTGTACCTTCTGGCGCGTTTCAACGTGCAAGATTTGGAATGAGGTTTTAGGGGTAAAATCTGTCGGGTACTCATACTATTGGTAATTCGTACTCCATTTCCTCTCGACGGTACGCTCATGATATGAGCGATTGGATCAAAAGTCAAGTTCGGATCGTTTCAGCAACAAAGCCATAATGGGAATCACTGTTTAACTTTTCACCCCATTTGAGGGGTGAAATAAGTTTAACCCCTTCCCGTGCCATTTCTTTTATGACTGAATGTGCAATGACTTTGAATTAATTATCGAAATAACAATCTAATCCCTAATTTCGGATATAGTATATGACTTAATGTAATATTGAATAGCATAGAATTAATTTTATTTTATCAGGACCCACTGATATTTTTAATTTAATAATTTTTGGAGCATTACAAAATTGACTATTCCATTTATCGCGTCACGAGCAACACTCGTTATTGTACGGCAATGGGTTAACCCCATCAAACTCAATTCTGCCTTAATCCAGTACCGTTGCAAATAAAGTGATCGGATTAAAACCTTAGATAACATAATTGTCGCAGACATGATACACATAACTGTTTTCCTGTAAAGTTGTAAAATTAATAATCATCTTCTTGTAAGATAATATCGAGCCACCGTTTCTTATAAGCAATATTTCCACTCGATAACATAATGCTTTAGCAATCAGAGAATTGTATCGTTTGGCGCGTCTCCGAGTGCAAGAGCAGAGATCAGATTTTAGAGGTGAAATCTGTCGGATATCCAGAAATCGGCGATTCGAACTCTATACCCTCTTATCGCCTTGTTTTCTCCGGGAGGAAAGCAGGTCGAACGTTTTCCGTGCAGTCAGCATCCGGTTTTTATTTACCGTAATGTCCCGAGGATGCTTTTACGGTACATAGAGACGAATTGTAATTATAGCTAGAGCCGATAATGTCAGCGGAGTGGCCGCTTAGCGCAGACATCGGGACGACGTAGTAACCATTTCGGAGGCGAGCTTCTTGGGCAAGTTGCGTCGTTTTGATAACGAAATGACAGAGAAGTAATTGCACTACGGAGAACCGTGGTCTCGTTTAGCTTCCTCCTTTTCTCGACGATCATTTATCTCTCGCTTTTGCCTCGATTCTACCAAGATTTTCACTTCGAGCGCGACCAAGGAGGATTAAGGTGTTGCGATGGATAGGAACAGAGTGGAAGTTAACGCTAGATCTATCAAGCCGGTCAAAATAATTAATTTTTAATTTCTTTATTACGTTTCTGAAATGTCTGATGCTCTTCTTTTTAACATTAAACCTACGGACGTAGGAAAAATAAATAGTGATAACTATTTTTTTTTAAATGTCTCTGATTTATAGCACCACGGTTCCTTTGACTTTCAATGTTTATCCTAAAATATTTTAAGGATTAAACCGATTGATATTTAACTCTTTTCTATCTTTTTTGTTTTAATTTTTAACATTTATTTTGTGCGTTTTCATATTACGAATTACTCTGCCGTAGTTCTAGTATTGTAATAATTATCTGTGTTGATCTTGAAATCTATCAATAATTGAATCTATTCTTTAAAGATATCTATCTTGTTTGCTAACTAGATAAAGTTGACTAATTCTAGGTAGTTCGTTCGTCAATCGAATGTTCCAAGAATATCAAGCAAGATATTATTTTTATCAAAAAAGCAATACAGAAAAAAGATAAGGGAACTTCTGCAGATTTGTCTGCATTGTTGAAAAATTTCTGTATTTCTAAAGGATATCATAAAATTGATTCTATTTCGAGGAAAGGTATCGCTGGTAGTGTAATTGATTGACGTAGGTGTTGTAGGTGGTGATCCTCTTTCTCACGTTTCAAGGAAGAAATCGTGTCTTTGATATTGAGATTCGAAGCTTTCGATAGAAAGACAAGTAATTTCCATGTTATTGAGCCGTAGAAGGAAAGAAGGGAATTTTTTAATAATCGAGCCCGAGGATAAGACGATCGCAGAATAGAACGCGGTATGCCACGAATACACTGCCTAAGGAATCCCTGACCCACTTCGAGACTCTAAGCCAATATTTTTCTATTCTCTTGAAGATCTTCCAGAGCTTACAAAAGATTTCTGCGGAAGCCATGAATATTCCCTCTGCAAACGGTAAAAATTGAAGACCCGGGAATGCATTCTTCTTCGGCGCATTCTCCGCTATCGCGGTATTTATTATTTTTCCATTTTGACGAAACAATTGAGCCGAGTTCGCCGATTAGAATTATACCACCGAGGGCGAAAGAAAAATTGCGATTCTCGATAATCGTGAAGTATAATCCGATGACACTCTGCGTCACGCTGATTTTGCAAAGACTCGAAAAAATAAACGATTTTTTCCTCCTGTTAAAAAATTATTGTATATTTTTACGGTAAAACTCTTTAGACTTTCTTCAACCATTTTATAAAACTGCTAGAACTATATTAGTGCATTTTCTTCCAATGTTTATGTAGTAGGTATATCTAGATATACTGCATTAATCGGTAAAAATTCTAATTAAATCACCTTTTTCAATATCGAAACACTTTGCAAAAAATAACTTTCCGAAATGAAAAGAAAGCAATATTTCGTTTACAGTTTACTATCAACTTTTCCATCCAACCCACTCAGCACCAGGCTGACAATAATTCCTTTGAATATCGAAATGATTAAATATCGTTCACGTCATTAGCACAATCCTCATTAACAGTCATCGTGATTCCAAGCGAAGAATTATTGCACACCGATTCAGAAGCTTCAAGGGCGATGCCTTCCTAATTCCCACGGATGAGGATTTCCAGAAAAGCGAAGGAAGGAGTTCGAGCGGCAAGGAAGAGCACGGAGAAAGAGTAAAAAGGAGAAAAGATTGTACGCTCAGGGTAGTAGAGGGTGATAGTAAGAAGGAAAATGAGAGTGAGAGAGGAAGAAAGAGAGGGTGCAAAGGGTGTGGAGGGTGGCAATTTCCAGTT
This sequence comes from Cerceris rybyensis, assembly GCA_910591515.1. NCBI lineage: Eukaryota > Metazoa > Arthropoda > Insecta > Hymenoptera > Crabronidae > Cerceris > Cerceris rybyensis. The sequence goes on from OU342789.1 coordinate 37,029,775, forward strand.
ATAACGGCTAATCCGTATTTCATCGCCTAAACGGCGCTCGTTCGTCTTCGTTCCTCTGCGGTTGAGAGAGCCAGGATGGAAGTCGGAGTCGAGTCGCAGTAAAATATAATTGGGTTTCGAGGATTATCCCGCGGGCGAGGTAGATCTCCGTGCGACTGGTTCCACTGGGTGTTCCTTTTGCCCTCTAGAATCCTCGGGAGCTCATCATTTCGAGGAAATGCAAGGGGAGCATCCTTGCATATCCATCTGCGAACTTATTAATCTACAATGCCCGCCATTTTTAACATCGGTCTCTCGCCTCGTGAACTCGAGGGTACTTCACCGATCTTCGACGACGGAAGAAAAATTGGGGATTAAGGTGGGACGATGACGAATGAATTATTAATTCCGTTTGCGATGGAACTGGTGTACTTTTGCTGGTGCTCCATTTTGGAACATCGTCAGATGTGTGAATTCGTGGGACATGCACTTTAACACTAGATCTACCAGCGTGAAATCTATTATAAAGGTAACCCTCCTATAACACGGTAGATAAGTTCCTAGAAAATTCCGTGTTGTATGAAACCGTGTTGTATGAGACCCAGAGGCAGTACAAAAAGAGGGGTTACGTTCCGAAAACTTATTAAAAACATTTTTTTTTTTAAATTCTACATAAACCATTTAATTTTTATTAAAAATATAAATGAAAAAATATAAATAAATTTAATGGAACTATGATTTAATAAATTTCTTCATCGCCACTGCTCAGTATAATCAATCGAGAACGTTTTCTTGGTGGAATGATATCGACTTCAATTTCAGAACTTTTTCTTCATTTAAAGTTGTTGTATCTTCTTTCCTTTTTAAAAAATCTGTAATTTTACTTTGCTTTCTGGTTCGTACCGGGTCAATGTTAATTTCTCCTTAATATCTTAAAGACGAAAAAGTTATTCTTTGACACACCGTGAAATAATAAAATAAATAATAGAATAATAGAGCAGCGTGAAATAATTTTGTTTTGAAGCCACCGAGATGAAATCACAATAGTTTGCGCCACACTGTATCGTTCAGACGACAAATCACGCCGCGGCCGTAGAAGTACAGTGTTATATAAAGGTTTTTGCGATTTTCTTATCATGTTCAGCGAAACCGTGTTATAGGATGCCATGTTGTAGAAGGGGTTTCCGCAATTCATAAATCGTGTTAAAATACCGTGTTATAGGAGGGCTACCTGTATTTAAATATGTACCTTAAAGCATGGAAAATTAAGACGTGCAAAAGATGATAGATCCGGTAATTTATGCTTTATACGATGGACGAAGAATATTTATTCTACGGCTCTCTCATAAATCCGTAGAATTTTTGGAAAAAATTGTATACCAGTCATTTTGACTGGCTTGATAAATCTAGCGTTAATGGAACTTTTGGACTGTCTTGAATTGTTTTAATAGATGGAAAATTAGCAGGTGCGGTTATTCGACATCTTTGCGGCTCTTGATACAATAATTACCTTTTTAACATTACAACTACAAAGCATGTCAAAATGACTCGTCCTCAATTTTTTCCAAAAGTTCTCCAGCTTCATAGGACAGTCATAGAACAGATACTCTACGTTGATCTTATCAAATAAGATTTTTCACTTTTTCCAAAGTACGTATTTAATATATTGAAATACAATACATTTAACGCCGGTAGTTCTATAATAGTATTAAGTAATTTTTGCTCAGAATGCTCTATTAATTTTTATAAGAATTTATGAAGGATGCTAACAATCTGGTATGGTGGTCAGTCAAAAGAAAAGAACTAGTATAAAACAAATTTAAATTAGGCGCCACAGCGGTTGGCAACAGTAGCGAAGTACTAATTGCGCAGCACGAATCGCAAAGAAGAAGCGTCGCTAGGAACGTGCAAGAAGAGACACGTTTCGTACCAGCTAGCGAGAGGACGTATTAATCTTATGTATAAAATTCTTATGAAATAAAGTTTATGTCGGTTCTGGCCAAATTATGGGTGAGTGCCAGTAAAGTTTACTACAGTATCAGAAGTGGGATTCAAATCCAAAGCTCATAAGTGGGTGAGAAGTGTCGAAAGACGGAAAATACCATGCAAACGAGACGCTGAAGAAGTGGCACGCAGGACGCTGTATAGAACGCCACGTGTATCTGCGCCGAGAAATAGTGAGAAGGACTCTACGCAATTGGATGTGAAACATCAGTTACGGCAAGTACTCTATCATTATGACGACATTAAGCCAAATTGAAGAAATAAATCAAAATTTGTGCAAGGCTAGCAAAAAGACAATACAACATTTGCACCAGTTGATTTACGGTACCGAAGGAGATCGAGGAAATCGCAAACGTTTACGTGCCTTTGAGGGATTTGGTTTCGATGTAAATTCGGCACAAGGGTCAGAAAAAATCGAATGGCTCGTTGCAGCATTAACGTTAGGCGATTTGATAGCCATTTGTAATTTATTGAATCTTGAGTATCAGGGTGCGTCCGATGTGGTAGCTCGCAGAATTTGTGAACATTTGGCAGATTTGCCGTTACTGGTACGCATAAATCAGGATCGAGAATCTGAAATACAAGCGGATCAGGAGTCTGAAAGAGAGGCATCCGATACGGAGGAGTTGGATGAAACAGTGCGTCACGTGCAAGAGAGGGTACGACTGAGTCCGGTACCACAGTTACCGACCGAGCCGGTTACTGCTCCAGGTACGTCGGAAGAGTACAATAAAGTAAAGTTTACGTTCAGTTTTCGAGATGTGGAAGACACTATCCGAACGTTCGATGGGAGTGATGAATATCCAGTAGAAACTTGGGTTAATGAATTTGAGGAGATTAGCAGGTTGTTAAATTGGTCTGAATTGCAGAAATTTCTATTTGCCAAGAAATGTTTAACAGGCTTAGCCAAATTATTTATGCAAGGCGAAAGGGGTATATTTACTTGGACTAGATTACGCGCACGTCTGTTAGAAGAATTTTCTACAAAAGTAAATAGCGCGCAATTGCATCATATGCTAAATAAGAGGAAAATGCGGCGAGACGAGTCCGTTCACGAGTACTTTTTAATCATGAAAGAAATTGCAGCCAGAGGTAATATTGAAGTTGAAGCACTGATTCAGTATATAGTTGACGGAATACCGGATGACATAAATCGAAAAGCAAGTTTGTATGGTGCACGGACATTGGAGGAATTAAAAGAACAATTAAAAGTGTATGATAAAATACGTAAACGGATTCAAGCGTTTACAGGGAAAGCAGATCCAGGAAAGTCAGATTTTCCCAGAAAATGTCCGATGAGGACATTGTCGAAACCAGCGGAGACAAAAACATCCACTTCCAGATGTTTTAATTGTAACGAAATGGGACATAAGGCAAATAATTGTCCAAAACCTCGGAGAACTCGTGGCTCATGTTATGTATGCGGGTCGGCAGAGCATCAGAAGCATCAGTGTCCACAGAAGGCAACATCCGTCAAAGGGCCAGTGCAGAGTTCAACGGCGGGAACCTCCACCAACCATGCAGCCTATTTGGTGGACTTGAATCCTAATATCGTTCCATGTTATACATTAGAGGTAGCATTGGATATAGGTAATATCAACGCTGTACTAGATACAGGAAGTCCTATCTCGTTTCTTAGTAGAAGTTCTATTCCATCCGAGGTAACTATTGAACCATATTTAGATACCTTGAAATTTGAAGGTGTTAATCAAAGTAAAATAACTATTTTGGGACGATTATGGCAACAGGTGCGAGTATCAAACTGTGTAGTGCCTATTCAATTTTATGTTATACCTGATTTCACCATGAATTGTTCTTGTTTATTAGGACGTGACTTTATTGCAAATGATAGAGTAGAAATAAGGCTAGGAAAAACTGTGACTGTCTGTAGAAAAACTGTTAATACAGGCGAAACTGCATGTGAAGCTGAAATCCTCAAAATTGATGTCATCAGTGAGCAGAAAGTATTAGACGCTGTTCAAATTAATGAGAATTTGGATTGGGAAAATCAAAGCAAAGTATTAGCAGTGCTGGATGAACATTATATAAAAGCGGAACGACCAGAAGTACCTGTGACGAAATTAGAAATGGAAATAGCGGTAAAGCCCAACCATCAACCTTTCTTTGCACGTCCAAGACGACTATCTTATTGCGAGAAAGAAGCCGTTAAAAATATTGTCAATGATTTGTTATCGCGGAAAATTATACAGCCTAGTAACTCGCAATATTGTAGTCCCATTGTTTTGATAAAGAAGAAAAATGATCAGTATCGTATGGCGGTTGATTATCGGGAATTAAATAAAATTACGTTGAGGGATAATTTTCCTATGCCGAGGATAGACGATCAAATTGATCAGCTGAGAAACAAAGTTTACTTCACTAGGCTCGATTTGAAAGATGCGTTCCATCATGTCAGGATTAAAGCTATGTCTGTACCATATACTTCTTTTATTACTTATATGGGACAATATGAATATTTACACATGCCATTTGGTTTAATGAATGGACCAGCATTCTTTACTAGATATATCTATGCTGCTTGTAGAGATCTACTTAACCAACAAAAGATTTTAATTTATGTAGATGATATGATTATTGCTACTGAGACTATAGAAGAAAATCTAACCATTTTGGCAGAAGTTTTAGATGTATTAACTAAAAATCATTTGGACTTGAAATTAGAAAAGTGTGCTTTTCTATTATCTGAAATAATTTATCTTGGATATTCTATTGACGCTAACGGAATAAGACCTAGTAGGGAAAATGTTAGAGCTGTGATCGATTATCCTATGCCAAGGAACCATCGTGAATTACAAAGCTTCTTAGGGTTTGTTTCATACTTCCGTAAATTTATTAAAAACTTTGCGTTAATGGCGAAGGTACTATATGATATGCTAAAGTCAAAGGCCGAGTTTAAATGGGATGAAGAAGCATCTCAATGTTTTGAAAAATTAAAGAGTACATTGATTGCTGAACCAGTTTTAGCTATATACTCTCCATCTGCGGAGACAGAGTTGCATTGCGACGCTAGTATGCATGGATTTGGCTCTGTGTTACTACAGAAGCAAAAAGATGGCAAATTTCACCCAATCAGCTATTTCAGTAGAAGAACGACGAAAGCAGAATCAGCTTATCATAGTTTTGAGCTTGAAGCACTTGCCATAGTTAATTCGTTGGAACATTTTCGAGTATACTTACACGGTATCCCATTTAAAATCGTGACTGATTGTAATAGTTTGAAGCTTACATTGGAAAGAAAGGAGGTAAATCCTCGTATCTTAAGATGGTCATTAATATTGCGAAATTACAATTATACGTTAGAACATAGACCTGGAGAGAAGTTACAGCATGCAGATGCATTAAGTAGGAATTATAGTATTCTGATCATTACAGAAAATACTTTTGAGCGAAACTTACAGATTTTGCAAGATCGTGATGTTGAAATTACTCAAATACGAAATGGTTTAGAACAACATGGGCATAAATATTTTGAACTTAATAATGGTTTAGTATATCGTAAGCATAACCATAGACTGTTATTTTACGTTCCTTCTTCAATGATAGATAATGTCATTCAAACTAATCATGAAGGAGTAGGACACCAGGGCGTTAACAAAACTTGTGAATACCTTTTACGTATATATTGGTTTCCAAAAATGAAATCTCGTGTACAGAAATATATAGCCAATTGCCTTAAATGCATTACTTACTCAACAATAGCCAATAGAGTCGAGGGTAGATTACATTGCCCGGATAAAGGGAATACTCCATTTTACTGTTTGCATATTGATCATTATGGACCATTAGAACGATCAGGTCATCGACAGAAATATTTATTCGAGATAATTGACGGGTTCACTAAGTTTGTGAAGCTTTACCCTGTTGTTACTACTGGCACCGACGAAGTCACACGACATTTAAAAAACTATTTTGTTACCTATAGTAGGCCTCGAAAAATTGTTTCGGACAGAGGTACAGCATTTACCTCAGAAAAGTTCAAAGAATTTATGGCTCAGTATGGTGTACAGCATATTCTGATTGCTACGGCGACACCTCACGCGAATGGACAAATCGAGCGTATTAATCGTTCTTTAACACCAATGATCGCAAAGTTAACAAGTAGTGTAAATAATTGGGATAAAATCATACATGATGTTGAATTTGCGTTGAATAATACGGTAAATAGAGCGACTGGCGAAAGTCCAGCTAGGCTTTTGTTTGGCGTAAATCAAGTGGGAGGCATTGCCGATCCCTTGCGAGATTTGTTAGAAGAGCGAGCGACGGAGGATCGTGATTTAGAGAGTGTTCGGGATAAGGCTGTTAAAAATATTCAGACTTGTAATGCGTACAATACTAGATATTATGATAAGAAGCATAAGGAACCTACTAAATACAATGAGGGCGATTACGTCATGATAAAGAATGTAGACGTGAGTGCAGGTGTAAATAAGAAATTATTACCAAAGTATCGAGGACCGTATGTGGTCAAACGTGTATTGGATAAGGACCGATATGTGATTACCGATCCAGATGGACAGCAATTGACCCAAAGACCTTTCGAAGGTGTTAGTTCAGTCGAGAACATGAAACCATGGCTTTGTAACTAATTCACTGTCCTTTTGTAAATACTCATGTAAATAGCACACTTCATAGATATAAGTGAACTGTACATAGTTAGATTAAGTAAGAGTGGAGAAAAGAGAAAGAACAGGCCAACAAAGAATCGCGATTAAGGACCAGCTTTTGCACTTATGAATCTTTATGTGTCTTTACGTTTCATTTAAGAGTGTACCTTATGGATATCAATCTTATGCTTTCTGTACTTATGCGTGAACTTATGTATTATGTGTATTGCTACAATGTGGTAGTGGGATTTATGTACGAAGTGCGTATGAGTTTGGTGACGTAATGGATTGAGGGCAATCCTAGGGTCAGGATGGCCGAGTTATGGTGGTCAGTCAAAAGAAAAGAACTAGTATAAAACAAATTTAAATTAGGCGCCACAGCGGTTGGCAACAGTAGCGAAGTACTAATTGCGCAGCACGAATCGCAAAGAAGAAGCGTCGCTAGGAACGTGCAAGAAGAGACACGTTTCGTACCAGCTAGCGAGAGGACGTATTAATCTTATGTATAAAATTCTTATGAAATAAAGTTTATGTCGGTTCTGGCCAAATTATGGGTGAGTGCCAGTAAAGTTTACTACACTGGTTTAATCGAATATAGATTTTTCCACTTTTTAGACTGTTAAATTTATAAAGATTGTTCATTTTCGATACAAGTCAAACGTGGAAATAAATAAAAAGGAGTGTCTTGAAACTGTGATACAAAAAAATTGAAGATTTTGAAGTAAATGTAGTTAAAAAATCCTAAGTTATAGAAATACTGGAAAATTTTTGAAATTTTGACAAATGCTTTAAAAAGTATCCAGAGAAAGGTACAATATATTGATACTTCCCTGTAATTTATTGATTGCCAACATTAAAAGCATCCTGCGCGCATCTTCTCAAACACTCGCCAAATTTTGTACTTTCAAACGCACACTCAACATCAAATATAGCATAAAACAATAGCCCGCTCGAAAATACAACGTGCTCCAAACTAATCAAATTATCGTAACTCCGTGTTAGCTCAGCTTATTAAAATTTCTCTGCAACGTATCCATCAAACGTTCACCGGCACGCGAAATACTCGAATCGTCGTCAGAATTCGAAGCGCCTCGACACATACCGAATTCCAGAAAGTTTCGAACATCGGATAGAATCGAGGGCAATTCGACGTTTCTCGAGTATTCATACTCGATTGAGCGCGATCAAGTACTCGCATGCAGTCTGGGCTACTCGCCGGGTTTCCTCCCTATTTTAATCCAAATTTCTTCCTCATCTGTGAAAACTAATCCAGCGGAAAGTGGCCACTCGTTTTGACCCGTTGGAAGGTACAAAGTTTCTCGTAACTTCGAGAGCAATCTCAACTTACGACAATAGTCACAAGTACGTGTTATGGCAACAGGAGAAAGTCGAATTCGAGAAATCGTATACTGTCAAACGAACCATCGAATCACCTCGTTTCCGTCATAACGAACAAACGGATCGGAGCAAAATCGATGGAAGAGATTCAAGAAACTGCCCGAGTCGAAATATTGAACCTAATTTGAACCTTTTACTACCCAACATTTAGGAATTAAAAGTACAAAAATAGGCCTTAATTCAATTTAAAATAAGACCCAATTTAGCGCCTAAAAATGGCACGAATTTCCTTTTTGCCATCTTAAGGCTCAAAATAGGACGTCAATTTCAACCTCCGTTGCGGATTTACATCCTATCCAATCCCAAGTCGATATATTGAACCTCATTTGAACCTTTTACTACCCAACATTTAGGAATTAAAAGTACAAAAATAGGAGTATCATTTTACTGACAATGAGAAGGAGTTACAGGCTTAAATTAGGAGTTTTAGTAATGAAAAGTATCATATTAGATTCAAATATGAGTAAATACCATGAAAATATGTTCAATATTTCGACTCGGATATATCCTCGTCGCTTCGAATAGCAACATCGGGTCATGAGAAGTCCGTGAGAAAGACGATGCGTTCGAAAAGAGTAGGGTGAGATAAAAAGAACAGAGGGAGGACGAGGAACGCGAATGGAATGTGTGACTGGTTGCATTGTGCATAAAGGTCGGTTAATGAGAATGGAAAGCTACCTTGAGAACAGCAACACCGAGGTGGTTGCGTTCCTTGAATCGAGGATGGTGGAAGCTGGAAAGAAAGGATAAACGAGGAAGAAGCTGAGAGGGTGGTAAATTATTAGCTCAAGAAGAAGAGGAGAACGATGAAACAGGGAGGGAAGGGGAGAAAATGAAAAGATAACAGGAAGAGTGAGGGTAAAATAACGATGGGAAGTAGGAAGAATAGAAACAAGAGAAGGGAAAGAAAAAAAGAGGAAATATAGAAACGGATAAAAGAGAAGTTATGATAGCAACGGGAATATAGCTTCTTACTGTTAAATAGTGCTTTCTTTATTTCTTTCTTCAAGTCCTATTTCAAGGACATTTAAATATTATTTTAAGCAAATAAGAAACAACGCTTCTTATACAATTTGAAACTTTAGTGAAAACAGGGATAAGGTTTTATACGCTCGAATTGTAGAGTCAAATGAAACTTCTCGCAGCAATCTGTGAAAGAAGAAAAAGAGGAAGATAGAAGTAAAATGGAAGGAAATGCAGACAGAAGGGTACAGGACTATTTTAAGTAACCATGGATACGGATAAGCAGATAACAGAAATGGCTTTCCTCCTCCGATTTGCTACGGTCAAGCGGAAACTCGAAGCTGGATCATCGGAGAAGCAAAGGGATGGACATATTCTACTGGAAGTCGAGATAGACGAAAGCGTTAGTACCGCTCGTGGAAATATCCACTCGTGACAGAGGAAATCTGGATAGGCTGAAGTACCACTACCATGGCGAACGTTGCTGTTGGAGAAACGAAGCTGCACACGCGTGGGCGATGTTTTCAATGATATCGAGAGACACGCACCGGATTTCCGGTGCGTCCTATCCAACGACGGTTCGGCGGTCAGATAAACTTCGACTGTTTCTTCACTTGCAAAACTGTTTCGTAAAGAAGGATAAAAGAGAATAGCGAAAGTTCTACCGGGTTAAATAATTGTCCTTTTTGGAAATTACAAATTTGTACTGAATTGTTTAACCAGTTAACACGTTGAACGCCACCGGTATTTCGTTAGATTTGTCAATTCATCTGACGGGAAACTTTTTCTATTAACACGTTCAACCCGGCGTGAAACACCAGTGGTTCACACGTAGTTTTCTCCATATATATGTATTTTATTTGTATATATATTTCATAATTCGTAAATAAAGTTTTATACGTACTTTATAACAATTTTATGCAACAATGTCTGACTTTAGACTCAAGCCACTGACAACAGAAAAAATAGTAAAAAAAATGCGCCAGGTTGAACGTGTTAAAATTACATCTTTATAAATAGGAAAATTTAAAAACACTGATAGATAGATATTCGGCAGACCTTTATCTTTCTAACATCAATATTTAAATATTCAATATGTTAGAAAATTCATAAACATTGGAATTTAAATGTTACATGACTTTTCATTGCATTTCGTTGCGCCGGTTACCGATGACCCCCATGGGAGTTAACGTATTAATTGTGGCAACTTCTTTCGAGAGTGTGCACTTACGTGCGTCACCAGAAACGAGTATGACGATTATAGTCGTCAATCGCAGCGTAAATTTCGCTGAAAATATTGGATCAAAAAGATGGTTTTATTTTATAAAATTAATAATTATTAATAACATTTACCTATTTATTTCATATAAAAATATATTAGATACATAATAAACGAAAGACGAAAGAAAAATCAATTCTTTATAAAGTTCAAAATCTTCACGCATTTGTCCCGTTACGAACCATTATTGAAGGAATCCTACCATAAATCACTTTCAGGCTTTAGTGCTAAACTAGTTGTTTTTTGACCTTTGCTTTTGTCGATTTTATGGTAATATATGAATAGCATTATCATCGTACATATATAAACTGGTTATAAAAACTGATAAGCAGCAATAGGATGCATAAATGAATCGCAAATTATTTATACTTTTTAGTTCTTTGTTTTATTTCGACATGGTCTCAAAATATCCCAAACAATTTGAAATTGACGAATATATTTTAGTTTTCGTCAAAATTACAATTTTAACACTAGAACTACCGGCGTCAAATTAACATATTTTAATAAATTAAATAAGTACTTTGAAAAAGGGAGAATCAAGCAGCGGAAAATTTGATCGATAGGGTGATTTACGTTTATTAACACGTTAAGCGCCACGCTCGTTCTTAAAGCACTTTCCGTTTAGGCCCTTTATTAGAAAAGATATCTTTCTATTTGTTTTAACATACTACATTCATTTTTGATAAAATGTTCTATTTTAAACTTAACTCCACTAATTGTGGCTCGGTTAGGCGCGACAACGTAGCTTAGGTAAAAGACTAATTGTTCATTTTCATTGATCAGCGTCAGCATAAACGAAAAGTCAACTCCCGGTCCCTAGGGACCGGTGTGGCGCTTAACGTGTTAATATAGACGTAGAATATTTATTCTGTGACTCTTATATAAACTTGGAGAATTTTTTGAAAAAATGAATTTTTGTCAAAATCATTTTGACTGGTTTGGTAGTTCTAGTGTTAAATAACCAATGGCCACTAACTTTTACGCGTAACACGTATACTCATCAATACCCAAAATTCTGTTGTTTCTTCATAACGAAGATACTCGTCTATCACAGCTAACTGGTTAATAGGTTACGATGTTTTTTCTATGCGAAAGTATTCCACAAGAAATATTATGATCCAATTAATTCACAGAGGTTTCTTTAGAAATACTTATCTTTTATTACCAAAACCTTTCACCTCTTCGAAGAAAGGACACATCAATGCACTTTTTTTCTCATGATTCTATATTCAAAAGCTGAAAGCCTAATGGTAACGCTTATCGAATTCAGTTTATCTGCAATTTTGATGAAACAATCCAAGCTTGAATTGCCATTGATCGTCGTGGAAAGTTCACCCTCATAGAACAACCCTTAATCGCCGTAGATTTTTCAATTTATAAATAGCAAGATAACTGCACAGCAATTGTACCACGTACAACGCCCCAGCCTCCGGACTTGAAAACATTTCCTTTTAACAATACCAAGCCTCTCCAAGCAAGTTTCAAGAGGATCAATATTCAAAGCTCATGATCGACTATTTTCCTCCCATTCAGTACCAGCTCCAACGTCGTTTCCAACTTTTCATGAATAGTACAAAATCCCTTCGAACGGTTTTCCAGGCAGATCAACGTTCCACGTCCACGATCACCTATTTTCCTGACTTTTCAAGCCCCGTAAATGCGAGAAAGGGACTCTATCTCGAATCCCGGGGTAATGCTGACTTTACCGTGGCGCATTACACAGGTCGAACGTCCTGTAACTTTAGCGCTTATACCGGAGCGGTTACATTGGTCTCTACTACACCATAGTACACACACGGGACACCATGTGCACCGGCACATAAGACGCGCAACGGGGGATGCCCGTAGGTGACTTTTACCAAAGCGGCCCGGGGAACGCGATATCTTCGCTTGCATTAAAATAACAAAGAGTGCACGAAGGGTAAGCGCAGGTAGGGAACGTGCACACGGCTGCGTACATGCGTGCATACACTGTCTCATTTGCATACTTGCTCGGGCCGACTCGTGAAGCCTATGTACGCGTTCCCTTATCTCACCTCTAACAAACCCTTCCTGCCGGTGGATAGCTACTGTGATGGATACGGTCTGAGCACACTCCGCGCCTTTATTCCAGGACTGATCTTTCTGCTTGGTTTAGAAATTATCGCCCTCGAGAGGATCCGATAAATATCACTTTGCTGGTATTGTTGGTAATCGGCAATGTCGTGGTAGGGGGTGGAAGTCTGAGATTTTTGATGTAATGGGATAATTATGTTTATTTTCGAAGATTTTATTGTGAAGGGTGCGTTTGCGTTTGTGAGATTTATCAGGGGGATATTTGTGTTGTATAGTTGTAGCGTGGGGAAATTGTAGCTCGGGTGATATACTTGTAGATTCTCGAACGAGAGTCTCAGAAATAAGTAGTTCTCTGAACGAGCTCGCAGAAATGTGTAAAGTTATTATTTTAAGTAAAGAACAATAACTTGTTTCTTAAAATTAGAAGAATATAAAAAACAAGAAAAAGACATACACTAGACACACTAAATACACAAAAATTATACAATGGTTTTCAACTCGTTGTTCGCTGTTTAACCAGTTAACTGTGGCGCCCTCGTTTGAGAGCGCGCACCGTTTTGTGTCGTCAGAATCGAGCCATGACGAGTATACTCGTCAATCACAGAGTAAGTTGCGCTGGTAAGATATTGGATCAAAAAAATGGGTTTATATTATAAAATTGACACTTTAATTACTAATGTATATTTATTTGGTTAACTTAAACATATATTACATACTTATTAGACGAAAAACGCAAGAAAAATTAAATACACATGATACCAAGAATTTAAACTCCTGCTGTGGCATGGTATTCAGCAAAACAGGGTGTTACACATAATCGACTTTTGCTTTTGCCCCTTTTACGCTCACATCTTCAAAACGTTGTCATCCCACATAAATAAATTCGTTATGCGAACTGGTAAGCTGTTTCAGCCGGTGCATGCGGGGATGCATGAGTTCATCTCAAATTATTTATATTTTTTATTTGTTTGTTTTATTCTGGCATGGCCTCAAAATATTCTAAACATCTTGAAATTTGAGAATATGTTTTGTTTTTCTCAAAAATTACAATTTAAATAGCCAATGGTCACTACTTTATATGCATGAAGAGTATACTCGTCAATACACAAAATCGTGCCACTTCTCCATGACGAGTATACTCGTCAATCACAGTTAACTAGTTAACTCAGATACTCTGCTCACTCTTATGCTGATATTTAGGTACTCTCATCGGCGTCATGTTAAAATATACTCTGCAATACCGTAATACTATCCCTTCACGCTCTCACAATAACTATTTTCTTAATAATTCATTCATTCAATGCTATTTTATGTTGAATCTGATAATTAACGCCTCACCAGCTGCCTCTTACTGTAGGTACTATAAGATGGAACTGTTTATATTAGTACACTCGCTTTTTAAATTCCTTTTATATTATTTTTGTTACTGACTGATATTATGTTTAGCAGTGTAATTGGAGTACGTCGAAGGTAGAAGTTACTTCCGCAGAATTCACTGAAATTCCCGCAGAATATGAAAATTTTCACCAGCACTCAAATCCACTAAAATTGTGCAATGCATTAAATATCGTCCATAATTATAAAAAATGATTCGTAAATCAAAGGTTCAAGATTATTTCCAACGAATAATAATAACACCTCGAGGAAGAAAATTTAACAACGTTGCCTGGCGTTCGACGTACAGAAATTCCCGCCGTTACCTTTACGATTCGTTCGCCGGCTAATTAGGCGATACTTTTGAAGCTCTCGCTTCGAGATTAGCATTCCAAATACTCGTCGTGTTGAGTGGCGATGGAAGTCTGAAAATTACGAAATACGATTAAACGAGCGCTGAGTGGCGATGCGACGGGGCAAAAAGTGGCGAGATTGGAGTAGCTGCGGTGTCGATAGACGGATTATATTTGCGTATCGCCATGTTGCGACGTCGACGGTCGAGTGCCGCGACGGTCGTGGAAAAGGCTGGTTTTGCATTTTCCAAGCGAGTCCGATAGTTGCGTGATGCAGACGACGCCGTCGGTGGTGGAGACGGCGGCAGTTTCTCTTTCCTTCTCTCTTTGCAACTTCCTCACCCTCTATCTCTATCCCTCTATATCTTCATCTCTCTCTCTTTCCACCCCCTCGTTTTCTCCTTCTCTCTTTTCTTCCTAACGTACATATACATAGACGGCATCGAGAAAGTTTCGCGAGCTGCGCGCCAACTGTTCGAAAGTTAAACGAACGACTCCAATTATGCAGCCCACCGTTGCAACGAGTCGCGTTCCCCCCAGCCGGAGCTGTTTATTTTACAAATTTATTATTGGCACTACGTTACGAGGAATTACTGAACTTGCTTGCATGCCTGCTGAATTCGTTTCTTTCTACGCACGTACACGTATCTTTGCTTTCAATTCGTCCATGACTTGGAAAATGCGGGATTAACATTTTTCACGAGATTCGGTTAATTATTAATTACACCGTACGCTTCGTTTCATGGAAATACGATTTTTATTGTTTGCTGAGTTTCAATGTTGGTGTTTTTATTACAAGCTATAAATTTTTGTGTAGATCAGAAATGTTAAAAGTGACATAGTTTTGTAGTGGATCTTTTTAAAAGTATTCTGATTGTTTTGTTAAATAAGTTAGAAATGAGTCGTGAAGAATAGCTTTTGTTTCGTTTTTGATAATCCTTTTCACGCCGGCAACTAGAATTTGTAATTATCATGAAACAATAAATTTTCTATAATTATTTAACACTGAAACTACCAACTTAAATCTATTATATTTCAATATATTAAATATGTTCTTTAGAAAAAAAGAAATCAAGAGGTGGAAAAGATGAACGATTCGGTAATTCTGTATCTTATAACATTAACGTAAAATATCTGCTCTTTGACTATCCTATAAAACTGGAGAACAACTGGAGAAAATTTGAACAAGTCATTTTGTCTTGCATGGGAGTTGTCGTGTTAAAATTGGGTGTTAGTGAGATCCTAATGGTAACAATAATACACAATGTGAATTTTTTGGATATCAGCTCTGCAAACTTTTTATCAAGTGGTGTACGCGTCGTCATGTTCATCGCTGAAATTAATATTATTTTCAATAACGTTATTAGCAACAATTTTTACATAAGCTCTGAGTGCAGACAGTCTCGTTTCTCAATAACTCAAATTACTTTCAGAAAATGCAAACCATTACTTCAAGAAACATATCAAACGATGAAAACTCTCACATCGAATTACTTCCACCCACAAATTATTACCCCAAAAAACGAAAACTTGATCGAATAACACCCGATGCAATATCGTAAGCCCAACGGAATAATGTTTCGCCAAAGATAGATATCCCTGCTTTTTGTGCAGCGGATTCCCAACTTGAAAAGCGGATAGGAGAAAATCCGTAGACACTCGGAGGTTCCGCCAGACGTTTCTGAACGCAAGTCAATTTTCTGCTTGCCAGAGTACTATAAAAGCCAGTAGAAAATTGCCGCGCAAAAAAGAAGCGCGGTGACACGAAATAATGAGAAACTACCGATAGTCACGGTGTATTTCAACCATGAATAATTAAATGCCGGACAGGCCGCTGGCGTAATCCTTAGACGCGGATCGTAAAAGGAATTATTAAAACACGCCCCCCTTCTTCGTCCGATGGGATCGTACCATGGTGAAAGAAGGATCAACCAACTCCCCGAAGTTACACCAAAGGGAATCATCGAACGATGAGTTGCCTGCCAACCACCTGTGAAGTTGATTCGACAATTTTCAAACAGTCGATCAAATACTCTCGTAGCTATCGAACGAAAAACTGTTGTTGTTAACAATAGTGACGGTTATTATATTAGATGAATGGTATTAACTGATTCTTTTGGCCCAATATTCTTTGTGTTCTGTGTTTTCCGTGCAGGGAGTCTGTTGACCTGTTTTGTAGCGTTTCTTTCAATGATTTGAATTTGTTATTGCTAGGTATTGTACTATGTTTTGAAGGTATTGTAGTAGTTAAAAATTCTTTCGTGAAGTTGGCATTGCATCTACCATAGGCTGGTACCTGGATGAATTGAAAGAACCTTTATTTTGTGTGACCTCATGGGGGAATCTGTAAAGTACAATCGCCAGAGGGTAATGACCCCCAGGGAAACATTAATTGGAGAATAAAGGCAGATTTATATTTTATACAGATGGTTGGTCAGAGTCATTTTTAATTGGAAAGAAGGTTGAAGTATAAATGATAGATGAGTTTTGTGGGGCTTAGAGTGTCAGAAGGATGCTGCCTTAAAATCTCGAATCCTCACGAATTTCACCGTTTTGGTCTTTCTGAGTAGAAAATTATCTGAAGCTGAAAGCTGTTGATGATTTCATCCATATAGTTGAAGTTGATGGTTTAATAAGAAATTGCTCATTTTGGATATCAATTTATTTGATAAGAAAGTATCACAGTATGAAAATATATTCATTTTCGGATTTTCGATTACTCTGGAGCACGATTAAATATTGTCAACTCCATTCTATAATTTCCCACGTGTGATATGTTTGTATTAACCTAGGTGGTTCGGGAATAATCAAAAACACGAAACCCCCAACGAAATCCTATAATCACACACTCGTCAACTGATACAAATCGCTATCGCATGGAAGAATATTACATCCAATAATATTCGAATACATGAAAAACTTCTATGTGCACAATCGATAACAAAGAAACAGTTTCAGAACAATTGCAAACAATTAAAATACGTCAACGATGCTTTCCTTCATCACAATTCACTTGAAAACATTTCCGTTACAATTATCGCAAATCGTTATAATCAACCCTGTTATTCTGCTCATTTATATCTCACATTCGTATTCCTTCACATTTTAAGAAACCTAAATTATACAAACAGGTAAACGTAAGCGTTAAGTACATTGAATATCAAAAACTAATACTTAGAAACATATCTATTCAAATATAATCTCCATTTCGCGTTATATAAACCCGAGTAAAACAGCAGGGTTAATCTATGGTGTATCTAAAATTAAAAGCTTAAACAATACGTTCCAATTCTGTGCCCCAATTCGAGTGGCCACATCTGAGATATTTTTTCCATGTGATGCGCATGTACAGTGCGGCTCGGACAAGTTGGCATCTCGGCGGCGGAGCTTCTTGCTTTCAACCGCCTATTCACACCATTTTGTTTCTTGGAATCCACTCGCTCAGCCTTTTAACCCTTTGACTACGGCAGACTTTGAGACGCACCGGCTATACCGTCCGGTAGAAATTCAGCTGCGACGTACACCGAGAACAGCCAAGTTTTTCGTTAGGCATACATTTCTAACGAAGAATATTAAAATATTCGAAATACTGAATTCTATTACATTAAATAAATATTATTTACTTATTAATATTCTGCTTTAAATTGTTAGGGTACATACTAAAAAGTGAACATTAATTTTAAGCTTTTCTCACAATATTTAACCAGTTAGCTGTGTTTGACGAGTATACTCGTCACGCGTAAAAGCTACCATTGGTTATTTGAATTGTAATTGCGACGAAAACTGAAATATATTCGTAAATTTCAAGATGTTTGGAATATTTTGAGGCTATATGGAAGTGAAGCTAATAACTAAATTGTGTAAAAAATTTTAAATAGATTTATGCTCATCTCTTGATTTCCGTGATCCAAAATTCAAAAGAATTTTCGCCACAGTTAACTGGTTAATAATCCGGACGCCTATTGGCGCCAACAGTACCAGCGGAGGAAAGTAAATCAAGCGCCCATTGGCGCTTACAGTACCAAGAAGCCAACATGTTTCAAACGCCAATAGGCGCCAACAGAAGTCAAAGGGTTAAAGGAAGCACTCGACAAAGTCGTAGCATTCAAATCTTCTTACTAGTTTGGCTGGAGGAGCGAGGCATTGTATTACATTGTTTTCTCGTCGTGCGTTCCGTTTCATCAAGGAGAATCTCCCCATGTGGTGGGGTAATTCTGCCGGAGTTTATCCTGTTTTTACTATAGAGATGTTAGAAATCTGGTCCCTACGCCGATGTCCTCACTGTCGCCACCCAAATCGCGTTGTCTCCTTTGCTCCGATCTGCAGCGTTCTCTCTCTTCGTCTTTTAGTTCGATTTGTATGTGTAGAGCTCTTTTAACGAATCGCGAGGTAGAATGTCAAGTGCCTTCGTGTATGTGTAACAAGAGGCATGATGCTTGACGCCTGGCGAGTCAGACTCTGCCGAAACAGGCCATCCTCCCAGATGCCAACCTGTCCGAGCCACACTGTATGTATGTAGGATATTGGTAACAGTATACTTAAAATAAAATATGTACAAGTGGAAACTTATTAAATACGTAAAATATAGGGAACGCTCTACTCTAAAACACATATACACTAAATAATACGAAATATAAACTATACTATAAAATCCGTCTAGTCACGTCTAATTGTTCGTCTACTCGTCTGGTCTCTCTATGCGTCTATCGTCTATAATTTTGTTTGTCTGATCGTCTACTCGATACGTCATCTATTCATCTACTCTATACATCGTCTATTCGTCTATTCTTCTACTCTACTACCGTTTAAAGTCGAACTCGTCTATCGTCGATCTCGTCTACCGTCGATCTCGTCTACCGTCGAACTGTTCTTTCGTTCTCATGCCGTCCACGTTTCGTCTTCGATCGTCCTTTCGTCCGTCGATTGTGTCATGGCGAATCTTATTAAATACGCGGGATTTATGAAATTCCCACATATATTGTATAGTCTCAATAATTCAAAATCCTTGTAAAATTCTATGTCGTGTGAGAGGTAAAAAATACAAAAAGGAAAAAATCCGTGCGACTGTATAGTACAATTTCAACATCTTTCCATCGGTTGTCGAAGAGGAGAAGAATTTCTCCGATGGAAACAGCGATCACGAGAATCCGCTTAATACGTGTTCCTTTCGCGATCGACAATTACGCGTGACAATTGTGCAATGAAACGCTCGAAACGTACGGAAGCATAATTCGCGACGAAAAGCCGGCACGTCGACGAAACGATGGAAAGCAGCGTTTATACGCGTAGCGCGTGCCCATAGGCCGAATTGTGCCGGGTCAGAATACCGTGGCTCCGAGCTCGAATAGCCGCCGAATTATTGGCGAACGATTAAAGCAATGTAAAGTCTGCCCCGGCTCGTCCCGCGACGAATAATTTAAGCGTGCGATTGCTGGCGGGCAAATAATGCCCGTACGATAAACAACGGGCCCGCCGACGCAAGTTAATCGCTCCATTGTCCGATTGCGTCGACGTGCGTGAGCGAATTCTAGTGTTCTCGTCGCGGATACGCACACGTGCGAGGATCACCGACTAACACACTTCATGATTGTTTCGCGGGGTGAGGGAGAGAGAGAGAGAGAAAAAGGGTGAGAGAGGAAATACGTCTGTACCGTTCGCGGCTCGTCCAGATATACTCGTATATCGTTGTTTCGCGAATGAATATATTTCACTGAAGATCCGTAGATCGTTATCGCGGCATTGCTCGATGATTCGAAACGCGGATCCGGCGTTCGCGTATTTATTCTCCGCGATCGGCACGGACTCGTCCGTGCAGACGTTAATGGATTTCACAACCACGTAAGTGCTTATGTGCTGTGCGGAACGGTAAACGCGTTTAATGCTGGAGCGAATTTTGATACACTGAATCGTGAGATATTTCGTGCTATTGTATTCTACGATTTATTCCTCGCATATGTTTTTCGTAATGGTATTACTTTGGAGGTGGTAAATCTATGGAACGGGATAACGATTGGGTATTGTGAAAATGTAGAGGATAAAATTGATTTTTTTGTGATTGAGATAGGTCGAGATTTAATGGTCTTACGTGGGCGTTTGAATTTTTCTTAAAGTAGATGTGGGCGATATCGGTTTAGTAGCGCTGGGGTGATGAATGGGTTTTAGATATTTTCTTTTGTTGATTGCTACGCTTTTCTGGGGTAGTACATTGCAATTAGAAAAATAATTACGTACTCCCACGTACATTACAGTTACAATTTTGTCTTATGTGTATAACTGTCCGCGTTGAACATTTTTCCCATACCGTGAGATTATCATCAGTATCATTATTGTTATATTATCTATGTAAGAATAATAGTAAATATGATAATAATAACTCATTATATTGCAAATTTTCACTCCGAAAGAATGTCTATAGTGGGTCTAAATCTAATACGGGGATATATAACTTTATATGCGGCCCGCGGAGTTATGATGCATTTCCAAAATGGCCCGCAAGATTATTTGTATTGGCCACTCCTGCTAGAGATTAAGTCTATTACATTTTACCCTTTTTTTATTAGAGTAACATCAACACTTAAATAACAATATAAGAATTAATTTACCCTTTAGATACGTTTATGTTATCAACTAAGTAACTTGAAGAATCTCTACTTTAACACTAGATTTACGGACGTGATATCTGTTACACTCCAATGTATTAAATAAGGACTTAGAAAATGGAGGGATCTGACGGTAAATATGATAATTCATTAAATAACTTTCGTGTTATAAAATTTACTTGAAATATCTACTATACTACTTCTCTGAAAAGAGAAATGTTTACAATCAAAAAGTAGGAACCAGTCAATTTGGCCACTTCCGTAAATCTAGGGTTAGTCACTTCGTATTCATTGCCAGCAGTGCAGACTAGCATTACAAAGCAAAATGTTAATCGATAGAAAATCGTATTACCATCTCATTCACTATCGCCCTATGAAATCGATCTACAACATCCGTCCTATTCTTACAGAAAATCCCATACACTCCGTTGAAGGGTTCGAATCGTCAATCTGGCGGGACATTGGTAGAATCTCTCCCTCTTTCTCCGTCGCACCGGCTGGAAAAGTGCCCTACGAAATGCGTCCCATTTCCGTGGTATCCGGGCAGAGCTCACTTTCAACACAATCCTGAATTCTAATCCGGATTTCATTATTTTCAATACGTATCGAGAGGCGGGCTATCGAGTCGAATCAGTCCCGCCGATCGACAACTACGCTCGAGGTTTCAATCGTCGGGATTCTACGGGTAATCCGATAAGGTGGACCAACGGAAGTTAGTGCTTTTCGAGAAAATCTCATCTGACGGCGCGCGATCTCATTCTCGGGTAGGATTATCGCGCCCTACCGCACTAACCGATAGGGAGCCCTAGGTCCTGCCTTCTGCGACCCTGTAAAGGGGGACCATGGCTCGATGTAGGGGTTTGCGGGGTTCACTCTGGACGTTTGCTCGAGTAGCCCCGTGTATGGCTATGACGGAAGGCAGAAAGCGCGAATCTGCCGGAGGGAGGAAGCAAAAAGTCAATCAATCGAGCCGGCATTGTTTGTACGAGGCTTAACGTTAATTCCTATTTGTAGATCTGATTGGATGGACGACCGCACGTCGGATTTTCTTTTCATAATCCGTAATACGGTACGACTCCCGACCACGGGATCGTTATCATACTTGAGAGAACGACGACTAGCGATGATAGATTGGATGTCTATCGGCAGATTCGATCGGTGATGGATAATTTCGAGAAAATAGCTTACGTTGATTAATATGCCTGTTCGATCAAAACTCGAGGAGTGATCACGAAGGCAGTGAGAGCTATTTTGTATTTTGGAAATGAAATGATTTCTGATTTCGTGGTTTGGAGTTGGTTCAAAGTGCGAAGTTTTGTTGAATTTTTTGCTTGATGAGCAGCGAGATATTTGAGTTGACAAAGCTCTAAATTAAATATATTTTGCGTTGACGTTGATGGAATGTTGAATCTTAATCACTGTTAATCATTAATGTAAGACTTCGTGCTAGTGAGATGTGGAGCTGGGTGTTCTCACACTTTGTTTTCGTCAAAAGGAGAATTCCTCCAGCGAGGGAGGAAGACGACTCTCACCCCTAAGAGGCCTTTTCGGGGAAAGAAGGTCCTCGAAGAACCTGGGAGTGATAGCAAGGCATTCGCCAAAGAGTCGGACTCTTAAGCGACTGACAATGCGAGATTACACTTTATTGTTATTGTACAAGAAATATTACCATTTATTTTATTGGCTAGCAATTAGATTATTGTATATTTTGTATCTACAATATATCTTTATACGCTCATACTAATTTTTATATAAAATGAAAATGTGTGTCTCACAATTATACAATTTCTCTTTAACTCTGCTGTTTTCCTCATTCATATCTTTCGTAATTCGTATTCCTACCTGTCACATTGACCAGGTGAAAAAAGGTTCACCTTTTAACAAACATAAAATATACAAACAGTTGGACGTAAACGTTAAATACATTTAATATCAACAATTAATACTTATTGTTAGCAACATACTATCTGTTAAAATGTAATCTCCATTTCGAGTCATGTAGATCCAAGTAGAACAACAGGGTTAACACTAGATTTACGGATGTTGATGTACCTATTTTTTTGAAGTGACCCACTTTGACTCATACAAGAAAATCGAAATTTTTTGCAAAGAAAATAGTTTCAAATCTATTTAAATGAAAGATTCATTATTACAAAAAATTAACCAACCAATATGTTATATATATAGTAATTAAATTTGGAATGAGCCAAATTGGCTCCGTAAATCTAGTGTTAAACATTTTCATCACTTTGATACTCAATTCTGCAAGTGCTCCCAGCAAATGTCTCCTAAATGTCTAAAAGCCGCACCCACACTCTCAATTGCTCAACTCATCATCTCTTCACCCTTACCTCTTTCCAACCAAACTACCCTCACACTATTCTCAAACATGCAAAATAATCTTTCTATCGCCAATTCTTAGTCAATATCCGATAAATCAGCCCTTTGCAGCTCTTCCCAATAGAGAGACACAACCTGCATCTATTAGGTGTAGAAAAGAGTTCTTTCTGGTGAACTTTAGGTGATTGTTACAGTCATATGCTGTAAATGATGGTTCAAATTTTTTTACAATTTTAACTGCTGACTTTGACAAACTCGATTCTCTATGATAATGTGAAGAGAAAGATATCTTCAGTAAACTGTGAACAGTTTGTGACTTCAACTGCGAAATCAAATGTGCACACCAAACTTGTGGTGCACTTTATGGGATATGAAAGGAGTCTTATATTACGAACTGTTAAATCCGGGAAAATGGAATTCGCAGAACATTATCGGCAACAATTAACAAAATTATGTAATGATACCGATAATAAGACAAAAAAGACAATTTAATTGTCAAGAACGTCCTAAAATTATTCTCCTTCACGATAACACTCTCCCACATGCAACAAAGACCATGAAAATTCTCATTTTCTTGTTGGGCTAGGAAACCTTACGTTATGCAACTTATTGTTCAAACATGGCTCTACCTGATTTTTATTTATTCAGATCTCTTCAACGTCATTTCGTAAAACTGCACATTAAAACACAGGTTGAGGTATGGAAAAGCTTAGGAGACTTTCTTCCTTCCAAGCTTCCAAACTTTATCGATCCACGATCTACAAGCTTCCAAAAAGGAAATGCATTGATAATAACGATGAATGCAGCGACTAATGGGGTGTGGTATCTTCTCTTAAGTAACGAATTCATTTCTACACCCAATATTTACACTTCCACCGATGCAACCCGGACTCCCTGAGGTGTCCGACGTACTCACTTCCGACAAGCAATCCTATTCACCAGTACCAGCAAACGTTCATGGCGAAAGGAACGATCATAACCATTGATACCTGCGTCATAAACACCTTCATTTTACTGTCGGACACTCTCGGAATGCCAAGAGGGTCCGTGAGAATAAATTGACGATTTCTCGAGGTAGATTAGGTTCTCAGGATGGTCGTTACTTTATCCTCATTGTTACGAAGGGTCTCGCGTCGAACTAAAAGGCTGCACCGAGAGCACCATTGGCCTGAAACGTGTGTGCCGTCTTGCCGATAATACTTTCACCTAGGACGTAAACCCTCTAGCACGGAGAAAGTGGCAGGACTACGAGGACACGGAGGGAACTGCTACCGGCCTCGGTTCTCCGGAATACATATCTATTCCTGGGGAGCCGTTAGACCGAGGATGACTCCCTGGGGAAACCAACTCTCAGACTCATCCTGCCAAGTAACGACCGCGTTCCCTCTCTTATTCCGCTCGATCTGGGACGCTTCCTTCTTCAAACCTTGTTCTCTGAGCTTCTCTGACCTTTAACGTTTCGCACCGCTCGACCGTTTAGCGCACTTTCCGTAGAATATGTTTATTCTCCCCTTTTGTTCTCGTAGTAGAGTGTTGGCTTAACGATGCGATGTTTATCAAGTTTATCGTTTACGTGGACTTGCTGAATTCTAACGGTAAATCGTGGAGAATTAGAGGAGCACGTTGTTTGGGTAGAGTTGTAGCTTTTAACACGGAAGAAAGAAGAATGGTAGAAGTGTTTGAGTATGTTGTTTAAAATGTGAGGGTTATTGTTCGAGTTAGTGAAAAGTGACTTATATCTGATCGAATTTAACACTTTACCGACCGGTATTTTTTAACATTCTACCTACTTTTGATCGGTCACTTGCACGCAAATATTTCCCTGATACTGATGTCTCTTCGAAAATTGCAAAGTTTCTTCATTGAGTCCTTGGCACAGTTAATCGCAATGGAAAATAATAATTTATTAATTGCCGTAGCGACCAATTAATAAGTTAAAAGTCCGAAAGTGTTGGGCACGAAAAGCCGATTAATCGGCTACCGGTCGGTACAGTGTTAACTTGGTTGGATTTTTGCTGTTTGTGTAAGACTTTTTTGTGTGTGGTATAATGATAGATAGATTGTAGTAAACTTTTTGAGATCGTTGATTATTTATTTTTATTTGACATTCGGACTAGCAATGTTGTATCTATTATACTTCAATATGTTAAATAAGGACTTTGGAAAAAGAGGAATCAAGAGGTGGAGCAAGCGATTGATTCTGTAGTCTGTGATTTATAAAACCAACGTAGAATCTCTGCTCTATGGCTTTTCTATAAACTTTGAGCATCTTTGGAAAAAAATTAGGAAGGAGTCAGTTTGACTTGCTTGGTAGTTATAGTATTAATAGCAGAAATATGTAACTACAGATTCTGACGAATATTTATCTGAAGATACAAGATTATTGACGAATTCCAAACCTGAAATTTAGTAGAGAAAATATTAATTACACCAAAAAGTTGTGGCAAGTGTAGCCAGACAGAAGATTGCAATGTGTTAAACGAATATGTTCACAGATAATTTAAGCAATTGCAGCACTATTTACTAGATCTTGACAATATCTACTTTCAAATTGGTTAGTATAATCATTAGACTGCGGATGTTTATGCAAATTTCGAGTTTCACAAATGCAGGTGAGACAGGAAAACCTATCTAGGCATTTATTGCACTTAATAAATATTACAACAAATACCATACTTTGGATATTTTAGATATATTATTATATTATGTTCTTTTTGTATATTTCAGCCGCATTTAATTTGTCATAAATGCATAAAAATCCGCAGTCTAATAATCATTATGGTTTCAAAACAGATTCGAAGAAATAGATTTTACTATTCAATTGATACAAGTTCACCACGTGACCGAATAAATGTTGACTGTTTTGAAAATATACATTTTAAATCGCTCCAAAAAATGAAAGCCAAAGTTTAACGTTCGTCATCGCGGATGAGATTTACGTTTATTCGTCTTTCTATGGCGTGGGAGTCCGGTAAGCGGATAGGAGGTATAACAACGGCAAAAAGACGCGGCAAAATCGCGCGGGACAGGGACAACGCAACAAGAACGCAATAGTAATTTGTCGGACATTGCGAACAACGTCGGTTAAATATGTATGATGTACGAGTGTCGTGTTACGTGTGGTCGATGTCGCGTATCATCTTTATCCGACACAATGAACACGATTTTCTTGTCCTCGGACCCCGAAACAATGGTCTTGAGGTTGTAAAGGGCGGACTCGACTTGCTAACGAAGCTCCTTCTCGTCTTGTTCTACTGCATACACCTCATTGTGGAAGCGGATGTAAACAGGACTGGCTTACGATTTAGAGGAAAGAATGACGACGTAGAAATTGAAGCTCGAAGTCTTTGGAGATGAGAATAGAGTGTAACAAAAATTGAATTTAATTATTCGTTGAAAGTAACCTTTGAAGGGCTGATAGTGTTTGAATTCGCTAATTAAGTACAAGGTTAATCTACGTTATTGCAGAGGAAGAGACTTTAATTCTGCTTGTCATGTTAGACAGTTAACAAGGGAAGAGATTGTAAAATTTTGCCAGCTTTGTTGCATTTATAATAATTCAGGGAATTCTGTTACAGAATTGAAATATGAGATTAATAATAGAACGATGGCTTAAATCTTCATTTAATTGAAATAAAGCGTATAGTTTACTTGAAATTATTAGCAGAAAATTAAGGGGGTCGTCTGGTGTAGAGGCCGAATTTTGAGGGAATTTTTGTGATGTGTTTGTAAAAAATCGATAAAACATATTGAACCCAATTTTTTTCGTAGATACTTATCAAGTTTTAAAGTATATTTCAGTAAATTTTTATTAAAAAATAATGAAAATTCTGTGAGGCACAAACTTTTGAATAGTGTAAGTATTTAAAAAAGAAAGTCGTAAAACTGTGACCACGATTACGGTCATTGTAGTTATCTGAAACAATAAAACCAAAGAAATTCTTAACAAGTATAAGTTTGGCTATCGCCTAAGTGAAAAACATTCTGAAAAAATCGATAATCTGAAAAATGGCATCATTTTAAAACTAAAATGCATTTTTAACGTTTTTTTTCAATAAACCAAGCTTTGCCAAATTTTTCAGTTTACCTTTTTTTAAATTTTATTTTACTCATGCGATAAAGAAACATATTTTTAATGTGTAGGTCAAATTTAAAACCGATTGGCATGATACTTTTTTAGATATCATGGTCACCAGTTTGAAAAACACAGTTTCGAGAAAAACGCGCTCAAAGTTTTTGGTATCATTTAAATTACTTTAAACCGAAAAATTTGTAAACTGTATAACTTTATTAAATTTAAGGTTTAGGTAAAATCCATTTTCCCAAATATACTTCACATCATAAGGTATCAAGAAATTGAAATTTTTTCATCATTTTAGACCAGACGACCCCCTTAAGTTTACTAAAGTTTATTCCAGGAGTATAGAGAAACTTCTCAAAATTATTAATTAACTATTTGCAAATATAGAGCCATACGCATCCAACCAGTATAAACATCCTCCTCATAGTAATAATCGTCCAAGAATGATATCCTTGACACTATAAATAGATTTGTATAAAGTTACAAAGGAACAAAGGTTCTGACATTTAAATCTAGCGTCAACGTGTAAGACTGCATATTGCTAACATCCTTTGAACTTCGAGTAACGTTATTCCTTAATGGAGAATCTAAAGAAAAATCCTCGCATTGACAGTCTCGAATGGTCCTTTATACATATTTCCCATTCCAAGAGATAAAACGCGACGCGACAGTCACGTTAATTCGATGAAGTGAGACTTTCAATCGACGAATAATCAAGCTTCGAACGAGAGACGATCCTCAATGGTGCATTGAAATACGTTTACGAAGATGCGACCAATGATACTTAATAACTCGTCCAGCTAACTCAGGTTCTGACGATTGACGGCGTAAGGAAGGAACGTGGGCGGTGCCTTTGAAGTTCATAAAGAAGAAGTCAGTAAACATTAATCGAATCCTTTAATCAAATTCGCTCTCATCTTTCGATAGACGCGGCTAAAGCACAGGGAGAGAGGTCGTTTATCGATTCAAACGAATGGCCGTAAAACGGAACCGGAGTCAACTCGCAGACCCAACGGATTCAAAGAAAGAAGGGATGAGACGGATGAAAGGATGAAAGGCACAAACGGCGAAAGAGTACGGCGGAAGGGTCGGCAAGTGGGATGAAAGGTTTGCAAATGTCTCGCGCGAAACTCGGCTGGATGGTGGAATGCGGAAAAAAGTGGATGACAGGGTAAATCTTTATTTGGATTAACTTCTTCTCAGTCCTTGAAATAAGGCAATAGATGAAAGAGTTTTGTGTTATCGTACATAACTGTAGGGTTGTTAATAGTACTGGGATGAATACAGATAACGTCAGCTTTGCATTAATTATGTTGCGGTTTATTAACACTAGATTTACGGATATTGATATACCTATTTTTCTGAAGTGAGCCACTTTGAATCATACAAGAAAATTGAAATCTTTTGCAAAGAAAATAGTTCCAAATCAATTGAAATGAAAGAATTATTACTAAAAAATTAACCAACCAATATATTATAAATGTAGTAAGGTAAAAGTACCAGTAGTTGTCACTTCTTCAAAAAATGTAAATAAATCAGGAAACCACAAGTTGGAAAACATAAAATCTTATCAGTTTGTATAGTATCGTCTTTCACCGGCTTAATTGCGAACTATTGCTCATAATCCACCGTTGAGAAGTGTCATACCAACCAGTTAATCAAACCCGTGCTCGACTCTTACGATTTTTGGGCGTTTTCTTATGTGAATCGCTAAGGACTTGGTTGAAATGTAAGTCTTGTAAGTTTGTAATATTTAATCATTGCGGATAAAGAGGCATTCGTTTATGTTGTTCGAATCATAAAAAAGAGTTTATGTATTAAAATTTGCAAAAAAGAATGCTAAATTGCCGAAATTCCCCGTGTGTCAACTATTGGAACTTGTAATTGTCTATTATTCAGTAGTTGACACAGGGAAATATGTTGTATTTCCTTACGAAAAAAAGTTGCTCTGTAAGAGATTTCAGCAATGGCAAAGTGGCCGGAAAGAATGGATAAGCTAGATTATGAATGGGAAGCTGTAGTATTTCGTATCAACGAAACCATTAAAATGAACAGAACCAGAAATATGTATTCAGTTACCGAACTAACAATAAGTTAGATTTTTTAAAGAAGTAACTTCTAACTATTAAATATTTTTTTTTGTAAAGTTACTCAAGAATAATCTTTTTTAAACATTCAATAAATTCCTGTATACATATACTACAAAGGATAGTTCATTAATTGGTTTTCCTCCCTGTGTCAACTACTGAAACTAAAGGATGTCAACTACTAAATCTTTCGTTTTGCTGGGTGTCAACTATTGAATCAAATTTTACTCTTAGAAAAAAAAAAGGAAGAAAAATTACGACCGTCAGCAAGAACGAATACTTGTCGTCATATAATAGAAGAATAAATTGTGCAGCAACTACTAATCATAAATTTTCCATAACGTGAACATAGCCTGAGTTATGAAAACAAATAGGAAAAAACTTCCTTAAAGTGTCAACTACTGGTACCTTTACCTTAATCAAATTTTGAATGAGTCAAATTGACTCCGTAAATCTAGTGTTAAGTATATGAATATTGGATACGGACACTGATTGTTAGAAATTAATCTAGTTATTTCTAATTCATCTCATCAATAACAGGTTTCTTCTTCAATTATCTTCTCAGTCCTTGAAATAAGGCAATAGATGAAAGAGTTTTGTGTTATCGTACATAACTGTAGGGTTGTTAATAGTACTGGGATGAATACAGAAAACGTCAGCTTTGCATTAATTATGTTGCGGTTTATTAAGTATATGAATATTGGATACGGACACTGATTGTTAGAAATTAATCTAGCTATTTATAATTCATCTCATCAATAACAGGTTTCTTCTTCAATTATCTTCTCAGTCCCTGAAATAAGGCAATAAACGAAAGACTTTTGTGTTATCGTGAGTGTTGTGTTGTTAAGCCCTTGCCTTACGATTTTTTTTGGTAACCGAGCGTGCAATAACTTAGAATTAATTGTTGGAATAATAATCTATCACTGATTTCATACACATCGGTGTAAGTTAACACAGTATTAATAGTACAGAACTAATTTTGAACGTCTCCTGACCTACTGGTATTTTCAATTTAACAGTTTTCGGAAAATTTTGCAAATTAGCTATTCCATCTACGTCATTGGAAGTCAATGTGTAAAACGTACTGACATAAATACAAGAAACATCAGCTTTACATTAATTATATTGCGGTATATTAAGTATATGAATATTGAATGCGGAAATTCATCGTTAGAAATTAATCTGGTAAGAGAGATGTATAATTAGTTGTGTGATTCAAAATTGATCAGTATCGATAACAGGTTTCTTCTCCAATTATCTTCGCAATTCTTGATATAAAACAGTAGACAGAGGAATTTCGTGTTCTCGAAACTGTTGTGTTGATAACAATACTGGGATAAATACAAAAATCGTCAGATTTGCACTAATTATGTTGCGGTTTATTAAGCATATGAATACTAGATACGGAAACTGATCGTTAGAAATTAATCTGGTTAGAGAGATGTGCGATTGTTTGGACATGATTCAATATTTGATCAAAATCGACAGCAGGTTTCTCCTTCAATTATCTACAATAAAACGCTTACGCGCAGTATCTCGTTAAAAATATGACAAATTCAACTTGGATCTCTAAGCAAATATAAATTTTTCTATTCAAAGTAGCAGTAGAATAAATAGTCCTCCATGTTTAATTTTTCGAAATTCACACAGCATTTCTTTGCTTCGTGGTATCTCAAATTTACATTCTTTGATACCCACAAGGGTGTTTAATAACTTTTTCTCTGGTGAAAAAATCAAAATTCCGATTTATCCGCATTTTTGTAAAGTACATATAGTTTCTATAAACAAAAACTCAAGAAAATTCATTGACATTAAGGGCGAAAAACTAACAAAAAGATTCGAATTTTTCATATATTGTTTAAACAAATTGAGATTTTGCAAAATAATTTTTACCATTCTATTGATTATTAATAGATTCAAATTTCGTCATTTTACGCAAATGCTCTATCTCTCATAGTTTCCGATATAATCGACGAAATACAGTGACTCACGAAAATATTCGGACACTAAGGTATATCGAAATTCATCGCTGTGTATCTCGATTATTTATGAGGGAATCATCTTCGTTATTTTTTCTGGTAATGAGTTATTAACTAAGGTTAATAAAAACATATGATTTATTTGATAATTTATTATATATTGTAATATAACAAATGATTAATGAAATGGTGGCTTATTCTTAAGTCACACAAATATTCGGACACTACCTAAAATGACATTTTCAAGTTGAGCTTTAATGCATATCACTAAAGTTTTAATATTTCGTGGCATAACCCTTTTGTTTTATGACATGTCTTAGTCGTTTTGACATATTATATATAATTTTTTTTAAATATTCTGAAGTTATACGTGCCCATTCTTCTTGGAGTCTTAGTTTTAACTCTTCTTTTGAAAGTATTGGGTATACACGAATTTTGCGATCCAATTCGTCCCATAAATTTTCGATCGGGTTAAGGTTTGGAGACTGTGGGGGAGGATGGAGAACTTTGGGACATCTATATAACAAAAATTCCTGCACAATGCGCGCCTTGTGCTTGGGATCGTTATCCTGATAAAATTTAAACCTATCACGGATTCCCATATTTTCAGCACTCTGAAGTAAATTACTTTTTAAAAGATTCAAATAAACATTTTTGTCCATAATTGTGTCTATAAAAACTAAATTTCCAACGCCGGTGGTTGAAATGCAACCCCAAACCATTACGCTGCCTCCTCCGTGCTTCACCGTACCTCGTGTATGTCTGATATGGAACTGTGTATTTGGCTTACGCCAAACCATAGTTCTTCCATCAGAATTATAAATGTTAAATTTGCTTTCGTCAGCAAATATAACGTCAGTCCACCATGTTTCGTCCTTAGAAACAAGCTCCTTAGCGAAGTTAATTCGTTTCCTCCTGTTGGCCTCGTTGATGAATGGCTTTCTCCTAGCGATTCGGCCGTTGTACCCATGTTGTCTTAGTGTTCTTCGGATTGTTTCTGGATGAACTTCCTTACCCCTTTCTTCTAACAGCTCTGTTGCTAATCTTGGAGTACTTAGAAGAGGGTTTCCTTTAATTTTTCGCACGAGTCTTCTTTTCTCCCTATTGTTTAAAGCAGCTGGCCGACCAGTTTGCGGAATGGATTCGAAGCGGTTCTCGCTATTAAATCGTCGGATAATGTCCGCGATAGTGCTCTTGCTAATACGAAGCATGGCACTAATTTCGCGATATGATTTTCCCTTCTCGCAGTGGAAAATTACGAGTTGCCTCTGCTCGAACGACGTATTCTTCTTCTTGCGTCCCATTCTGACGAGTTTCTGAAGTATTACTAACGAATAATGCAGTGACATCGACCTCTAGAACTAGGTTTATCAACATGTAGCAGTCATTCCTCAGAACGCTAAGTTTCCAAAAGTAAATACTCGGGAAACACATTGCGTGTCCGAATATTTTTGTGACTTAAGAATAAGCTACCATTTCATTAATCATTTATTATATTACAATATATAATAAATTATCAAATAAATCATATGTTTTTATTAACCTTAGTTAATAACTCATTACCAGAAAAAATAACGAAGATGATTCCCTCACAAATAATCGAGATACACAGCGATGAATTTCGATATACCTTAGTGTCCGAATATTTTCGTGAGTCACTGTATCCTTTGAGGCCCTAACTTTGGGGGTGGTTTTCACCCCTTTAACGTCGACGATTGCCGATAAAAAAAATACGTGTCGAATATTCTAACGAGTACTACATCATACTAAAATTTCATCAAAATCGGTGTGTGGCACCTCGGGATGTTCCCTTGTCAGTTAATTAGTCATTTGACTGAAATTCTACAAAATGATGAAGTAACCCAACAAAGAAACCCTTCTATTAACACAAAAATCCTTTTCCCGTATTTAAACCACTATCGCTTTAAGCATCCTCCACTTTGCATTGCTCTCCCGCGCAACCAGAGAGCCAACACTCGCCGCAACTCATATCGGCTACAATCGGTCTCACGTTGATGGACTCGCATCGGTGCAATTACCGTTAACGTGTCTCCCGGTTGGCGGTACATCCTCGTAACGATGTCGTAACTTCGATCGTGTCTCCTGACGCCATTGCTGCTAATTCGGTGCTTCAACGACAACGGTACGCATGTAGCCGTAAAGTGGCCGGCCGAACTACGGTAGAACAGAACCGGATTACAGCGAGCGCAGTGAGCTCAGAAGTAATTCCACGAGTGTGCACTTTGCCAGCGTGCCAACGTAACGCAATATTAAAGCGGCAATGCGAGGAATATGGTAATACCAGGAGCAACGAAACTCCGACGGTACTGGGCACCGGTCTACCGGTAGTGAGCGGTAAAATCCAACGGAACAAAGGAAACGTCGGGCCTCGCACGTTATTCCGTTCAATTTCACTGTCCGGAAGTTATCCGGATGGACCAACGGTGGTCGTGGAAACGCCGATGGTAATGGTACTCCTGTTCTCGAGATTTTCGAATTTCTCGTAACGCCGTAAAGCCGCGCTTCCGTGGCGTTCGAGAATCCTAGATTTTACGGGACTTCGGGACACGAGTTCCCCAAAGTCCTCTTTTCCAGCAGTCGGTTGGAGAACGCGGAAGCACTAGAGGGTCGAGACGATTCTGTTAACGCGTTACATGCCGCTCCTCCGACACTTTCTATGCTGTCTTACTTGAATTTGATCCTAGAGTGATTTTAAGGCTATTGTTTATTACTTGGAAATTGGAGAATTGTGGTTCTCAATGTCTCTCACGATTATTATGTAGGTCATGAATGCAACTTTGAGAATGGAGGTATAAACCACAACTTGGCAAAGTTATCACACTTGCGTGTAACATCACTGAAAGTTTCCCCGTGAGATACTCCATCTTAGAATCTGTATCTCCATAATAGTCGAAATCTCTACGAATCAATAATTCTACAACCACCATCTGCAAAATTCCAATATTATGGTAAAATTACAAGCAAAAATCTGTCTAAATCCCTTGCCCATGTATTTCGATACTTTTAACGAAATATCGTATGCGAACGTAGCGATCTGTACGATACACAGAGGCGGTACCCGTAGCCCCTGAAATATGACTCGTTTAAATCGATTCCTGAAAACGATTTCTCACCCTTGCCATCCCGAGCGGCTCCCTCGACGAGAATTCGCCAAGGTACGCGAGCCAAAGTAATTCGGGCTGATGCTGGAGTAGCTTTTGGCACGAGGAAAGAGGGAACGAGCACGGCGAAGGGTTGCCAGGGGAGGAAAGGCGAGGAGGAATTGAGAGAAGGAGAGGACGTAACTCAGACTGTACTTGGACTATCTACACGGTAGATCTGGCATCTAACAATAAGAGCAACGCCCACTCACACTTGGCTGAGGGCGCAGCGTGTGTGCGGTCTTCCATACTCTCTTATTCCAGCTACGGCGAGCGCTCTTGAACGGACCGGCACACAGACTCCTGGTAAGCACTCGACAGGTAAGCTTGTGCACCTATTGCCGAAGTATACGCAGGCACAGAGGTACGTAGAGAGAGAGAGGGAGATACAGAGCGAAACGTACAGAGAGAGAGATACATAGAGAAAGAGAGATGGAGAGAAACGTAGAGAGAGAGAAGGAGAGAAAGAGAGGTATGTAGAGAGAGAGATAGAGAGAGAGGCAGGTAAGAGAGAGGGAAGCACAGGCACACGTCGAGGGTGGATCGCGCACAATTACCCATTGTCTGATACAGAAATTTATGTGTGGATACCGAGAGCCCACGTAACTAACGGATGGTCAGCTCCGGCGGAGATCCACTAAATCCAAAGGCTCGCAGCAGCATGCGCCTTAGACCGTGCAGATAAGCGACGCACAGTGGTCGATTTCGCCGAAATCCTGGCCAAAACTATAAGGAGTTTTTCAATTTAGCTGAAAATTGGTATATTAGTATTATTTTGGTCGCTGATTAAGAATCCGAACTCAGAATTTCCAAAAACAAAATGGCGGCTCTAATATGGCGGGTGCGAGTATCGAAAAATTGTCGGATCGGCACGAAAATCAGTAGTCTTATGTTTTTCCAATCGCTGATTAAGAATCCGCGACGGATAGGATACAGGATACAGGAGGGACGTGCTTTGTGATCCGGAACCCGCGAGAGAGCCCGGTCCGCCTCGGCGCGCTTACATTTGACGGTGAACCGTGCACAACGTCTCCCTCCATGCAAAGGAGCCGAGATTTCTCTTAGGAATAATCCGGGTAAATAACGAGGAAAGAAGATCGCATGGTACCCGCGATTCCACCGTAAAGTGTAACTCGCACTAGCGAATTCTATCTTGGATTAAGGTGTCATCGATTTTGTCATCTCCTCTGCTGTTCCTGGGTCGTGCCAGTTCACGTACCGGGACGTTAGTTTCTGTCGTTCTGTTACTGGGTATCGAATATGCAAAAGGTCGGATGCTCGCTCGTGCCAAGGTATACACGTTTCTAGAGTTTCGCGTAAACAATTGTTCTATCGGTGGAAACTCGAATTCAGGAGTGGCCAGAAGCTTTCCGACAATCGTACGTGAATGCAGAGGGAATCTCCGAGAGGAAATGCTCGTTTAGAATTGTCGAATGGTAGATTTTGAAATGTAGAACTTTCTGTCTATGTATCATCTCTTGTATTCACGTGTTCGTTTAGCTCCTTTTTAAAATTTCTCTTCTTGTTGTACATCTTGTGTCACTAGCTTTCTTGTAGATGTAGAAACTCTCTTTTTCTGTCTCTCCTTAACTAATTCGAGATGTATTGCACATTGTGTGTGCTATGCATTTTCGAGCCAAAAAGATGTGTTGCACACCGTGCGTGCAATAATATTGGATTGCAATTATCAATCGGCATTGAAAAAGCAACCGTCGGAAGAAGACTAGTTTAAAATAAAATGTATCTTAACACAATGCAAGCCGGTTCCGCAATAATGCGGGATTTTAAATATATAATTTTAGATTTCACCGATCAATATCAGTCATATTATTTTATCTTGGGGAAAACGGTAAAGTGTACAAAGAAGGAAATATTATTCCTTTTAAATTGAGCATTACTTAATTCATTTAAATTTAACATTGATTGAAATAGCAACATTATCAAATATAATAAATTTGGTAGTAGATATTTAGGCGGCGTACAATGTGTTAACACTTTACTGGTTTTTTTAACATCCTATGACCTTCTGACCGGTCACTTGGCCGCAAATACTTCTCCGATACCGATATCTCTTCGAAAATTGCAAATTATCGTCACTGAGTCCTTGGCACAGTAAACCGCAATGAGAAATAACAATTTATTAATTATCCTGGAAACCGATTAATTAGTTACAAGTTCAAAACCGTTGGACCTGAAAAGTCTATCAATAGGCTACCAGTCGGTAAAGTGTTAAAAGTGTGTAAACCTCAAATTTGGTGTGCGGTTCAATTTAGACCCTAAAATGCGAGATTCAAAGCGAGAATCATTAGGAATGTAGGAAATTGTAAATAGAAAGCGATACAATTGTTGATATCCCGAATAAAAATAAAAAACGGAAAAAAAAACTGAAATAAGACAGAAAACAGGATTTTAGACGAATTTCGAACGGAAATAAGATGAAATAAATAATTGCCACTGAAAATTATCTGAAAATGTACTGAAGACATATGCTATTGAGAAAGTTCAAACGGAATTGAGACTGAAACAAGACGGAAGAATTTTTCAGTTGAAGCCGAGACTGAAGTCAGACGGAAATTTTACATTGATTCAGCTCGATCGGAAAGCAGACTGATTGGAGACTCATATATCAGTTAATTCCGACGAGTACTTAAAAGAAACTGAAAGTAAACTTAAATGTCTCAACTCCAGGATTTATAATTTTTTCCACTATGAGACTTACAAAAATTTCTAAATGTCGGTCTTAGAAAATTTCTCGGATGTTGGACCTGAAAATTTTCAGATCGTTTTCAGTTGTTTTTTTTCGCTTGAGATTATCCGACTTTTGTTCACTACCTCAGTTTTCTTTAAGTTAAGTTTCCGACTGTATATTAACACTTTACCGACCGGTACTTTTTAACATCCTACCCACTTCTGATCGGTCACTTGCACGCAAATATTTCCCTGGTACTGATATCTCTTCGAAAATAGCAAAGTTTCTTCACTGAGCCCTTGGCACAGTTAACCGCAATAAAAAATAACAATTTATTAATTTCCGTAGCGACTAATTAATAAGTTAAAAGTCCGAAAGTGTTGGGCCCGAAAAGCCGATTAAACGACTACCGGTCGGTAAAGTGTTAATATAGAAAAATTACTCGAATTTTCAGTCTGTTTTCAGTTTATTATTTTCACCCGGGATCACTGGATGGTCTCCAAAAATGCACCATTTCGAACGGGTTAAGTGTCTCATTCTTGTTTTTGCTCACTTCCGTTCATCATTCTTGGTTCTCCCTCCATCTCACTTTGTATATTTTCTTTTCTATTCCTCTCTCTCCCTTTCCCTTTCTCTCTAAGGAGTACTGAAACGGTTAACGAGGCGAAGATAACGGCGACCAGTTTGATGACTGACGGTTCAGTCGCAGATATGTACACACTAATTCGTCGCTAAGTCTCGGCAGATCTTCCGTGGTAGCGATTCTAGTGTGCGAATATATGTATAGGTGTAGGTAAATCTAGGACGCGTAATACGGGTACCTGTATATCGGTTATGCGCGCGTATAAACGTGCCCGTGCAGGTAAATGCGAGAGTGGAGTTTCCCCGACTTTGCAAATTCGACGATGGAAGCACTGCAATTTCGAGCCTCACCCTCGCCGATGCATCCGCGCGGAGATCTACGTTGCAGAAATTCCTTAATCGCAACGGAACGGAAAATCCGTCTCGATGCAGTCTTCTTCTTAATTAATTAAATTATAGCCAGAGGATAATTATGTTGTGGAAAATTTAAACACGGAATGAGATAATGCTCGTGTGTTTGTTAGGTAATTAATAATTTATCGACGTTGCTATTCGTGTCGTTCAAACTATTTTGGCGTTTGACTGAAACATTTGAGAAGTCATGGTAAATTCTGATTTTGTATTATAGTTTCTGAGAAATTAGTTTTATATGAAGAAATATTTAATAGCGAGAAAGTATATTTTATGTGTTTATTATAATTTTCACTGTTGTAATTAAACCTTGTTTGTACTATCAGATTAAAATGTGAATAGAAAACTGATATGGTTAATGTGTAAAGAAAGATATAAGTAGAGATTATCAATGTCAATATTTGCATATAACCATCAATTAAGAAATTTTCGTTTGCTTTTTCTTGTAAATTAACATATAAAAAACTGCCGCGAATTTTAATCGAATATAACTTTGTAACATTTCAGATAAGATGTTTCTAATGTACATAATATTCAAGAGCAATGAATTACATTTTTATACCAGTTCTTACATTTGCCGTCATTTTACATTTTTCCGCTTAATATCTTCAGTGTAAAAGCGAATAAAGGAAAAAAAAGAAGAAACTATAATGGCGGAGATAAACAAAAATCCTTTGCAGGAATTTGCTACAACGCGTAATTACAAATAACTCCGATTTACAATTTCGCGCAACAGTGTATTTGACAACCTTGTGATTCACGGATTGACGTAGTGCGAATCGTGATTTACAACTGTATAACTTCTAATTTCAAAATGGAAATTTTGTCGTGCGCGCAGATTTATCTCCCACGCAGAAAATGCATCTCTAAAACACTGAAATTCCACACTCATCTCATCATGTTTTACTACCTGGCTTATTTTATTTTTACTCGAGATTTTAACGTCTACTTTTCTTACTCAGAATTTTTCAAAAATATGATGTCTCCTCTTAATGAAACCCAGCGACATTCAATTCCAATTTTCGTCTTCACTTCGGTCGCCATTCATTCCTAAAACACATTACATCACGGAATGACCGTACATTTCACACATAATCATACCTACCTTGTTGCATATACCGAACACCTAATTTCCACCATGTTCAGAATATAATTCGTACAAAAATCTAAAAAATTCAGGTACCTCAGGTGACGTACCTGCAATAATAGAAATTTCTGATTACAACTTTGGATCCATCCTTTTTACAACAGTTCAGTTGGATTGTTAGAACAAAGTCAACCGCTCAATCCGAAAAGAGACTTCTCAAAGAAATCATAAATCTTGTAAAAACTTCCCTGTTTTTCGGATTTCCAAATTTCCCAAATACAACGCTAGAAAGTGCTTTGTTAAAATATTCGTCCAGTCTGTTTGTTAGAACAAAGTCATCCGTTCAATTCGAAAAGAGATTTCTCAAGAAAATCATAATTCTTGTAAAAACTTCCCTTTATTTCGGGTTTGCAAATTTCCCAAATACAACGCTAGAAACTTCCTTGTTAAAATATTCGTCCAGTCGGTTTGTTAGAACAAAGTCATCCGTCCAATTCGAAGTGGAATTCCCCAAGAAAACCAAAATTCTTCTAAAAGCTCCTCTGTATCTCAAAGTTGCAAATTTCTTCAAAATGTGTTTAATTAAAACGCGGGAAAATTAAAAATGAGCGAAAAAATTATTAGTCGGTATATAAACGCTGACCAAACATAAACCGTTAGGAGGCGCATTAAAACTCCGACATGACGATGAAGGGTGCAGCCACCCTTATTTACCCACGTGACGAAGCAACAGCCACTTAGTATCGTGGTATTACAAGCGGTGAATAAAAAGTACGAGTACACGTAAATAGAGAAAGAGAGATGAGAAGGTCGAATTTTTAAACGCGTACCGAGACTAACGGCGCACGAGAAAAGCGTTTACGGATTTTTTCGGCAGGGAAATGTTGTTCTGGAGAGAGATACCACCGTGTATTCCCCAGCGTGTCATTTTCCAACGTGTTCCACATTTTTTATCACGTTACATGCCATGGCGTTACTTCGAGTTAATACGATTATCGGGTGGATCGTCGTTCTTTGGGAGAAGCTTCTTTTTTTTTTATTCATTCCACCCACGTCGTTGATTTTACATCGTGTTTGTTCTGCTGTACTTCGTGCGGCGACTTTATTTAAACGATCGTTCGGTATTCTAGAAGGGGTACGTGCAATGTCGGAATCGTAGTCGACAGAAATGTGTGGAATGTAATGTGAGGAGAGTTTTTCGTACGAATTGTAATTTGAGTTTGAAAATGTACGTGTGAGTTTTTTGTAAAATAGTTCATTCTGATTGAGATTTATCCCCTAGGTTTTATCACATTTGCACGAGTAACGTGTGCACACTGATTATTTTCGTGATCGTTTTCTTCAGATTTTTTTCTGGATATAGAAAACAAAGATGAATTTAATGTCCATGTAGAAATGTCTTTTGGAGATTTAGGATAGTAACAGTGCAAATAAAAAAGTTATATGATAGAAATATAAAGGCAGAAATAAAAATGACTATCAATAGAGAATATTTTAGATAACATAATTTCGTTTGATATATTATATTATTCAGGGGCTGTAAAATATATTTTAGTATTATGGTATGGATTTCAAAAAATTATGAATGACAAATTTAAGTGACAATTTCCATCGAAGAAAAAGTAGCAAAGATATAAAATATTCAAGATTATTGGAATCACCACTGCCGAAACTTGATATCATACAGAATCTATTTATGGTATAAAGAGATATAATTAGAAAGACCGTTTTATAAAATAATTCACAAAATTCAATACCAAAATATGTTCAGAGCTATATAAAAAATTCTTTACCCACAACTCATAAAAATTGTAGGATACCGCGCATGCCAAAACCTCAACTGCAAAAAACAATAACAATACGTACCATTGAATGCACGACCCAGCATAAAATTTATTTTGAAATAATTCGTGCATCATTGAAAAAGGACTTTTAAAGATCCACCAAATGGCAATAACTCGACACAATTCCGTCCAGCACATAGAAATACGGAGTATTTACACGAAACAAACGAAATTATTGAACTACGCCCAATCGTAAAACCAAGAGGTGCATACATTTTCTACAACAATCTGTGACAACACAGAGTGTATGTGTATGTTAGCTGTACGGTAAAAAAAAAAAATTATTCCAGCAGGAAAATCCGTGGGAGAAAAGAAGATTTTTCAGGACATTGTTCATCCTGCAATCGTGAAATTGGAACCGCTGGCTCATTATTTGTCTCTATTAGCTCGACGGTGGGTCTGGTTGTCAATTTGAAATCCCACGTGAGATTTAACGTGTGACGTTTACGCTGATCCTCTGCAATAGTGTTGGCGTGCAACGTTCGCCCACGTTGAGAAAAATGCGGGAAGAGTCCTCTCGGTAAGAGGATTTGCTACTTGTAGCTCGTCCCAAACGAAATGGCAGGCAATGTGTGTACGTATAAATATTACACGTTGTTTCCATTGTCAAACACGAATCTCATTTCTTTCGTTCGAATAAGGAATAAATGTCGTGTGTACTTCCGATGAAAAACAATGTTGAACATTTCGGAGAAAAGTTTTGTCATTTTTCCGACGATAATCACTGTTTTCATTGTTATATGGAATTATCAAAGAGTTGTAGAAAATGTGGAATTTGTATATTTTTTCTCTGTATGTAGAATTCTGTCGACTCTGAATTTCACTTTAATGTTGTAGCATATTTGTATCATCAAAGAAGAATTCCAGGATTATTTGAATATGGGATAAATGTTAAACTACTTTCCGTTTAATAATCCTATTGGAGATTTGGAAAAAAACATTTTATAATGTTACAGTGATAATCATAATTTTTGTTTTATATGTAGAATTATCAATAGATTTAAAAAAAGTCTTTATTTGTTTTTCGGTACAACTGGAATTATGTTTATTTGTCGTCAGAGTTTTTATCGTCAGACAGGAATTTAATTGCAGTGGAATATTAAATAAATTCTGTTTATGCCTTTGTTGAATAATCATGTTCAACGTTTAGAAAAAAGATTTTAGGTTCTCAAAACAATAATCTCATGTTTCGTTTGTTACATGAGATTGTCGAATAATTGTAGAAAGATAAATTTTATTGAATTTTTCAGAATACATGACATTTTATTATCCTTATCATCTACCAATCAACTTGAATATTACAGAATGTTTTGATCGTCGAGCAGGAATTTCATTTTGTTCATTTAAATAAGGAATAACTGTCGGAAACGCTTTCGGCTAACAAACAAATTGAAAAAAGGTTTTACACATTCATGATAATAACCGTATAACCGAATTTTTTTAAATATCCAAAATTCTATTAAGCTCGAATTTAAATTCAATTAGTCTCATTTATTTAAAACTTTGTAAAATTCATTTGTGACAGTCACTGATACCGGATCCTTTGTTAAAAATATTATATTAACCTAATACAATTAAAACTTACAAATAGAAGATAAAATTACTTAACCAGCTCTCCAGGAAACTGAAATTAAAAATTTTTTCTCTATGAACTTCGCGTAAACGAATTTCGCTGAAGAAGCGCTTTTATTTGCCGAAAGAAACTAGCTCGCGTAAAACCGCACACGTAAGCTGTTCATAAATAACATAGCATAATTTTCAAAATCATACGAAAACACTTTTTTCCGCTCAGCGTCGCACACGTCGAAATATGCCAAACGAATTTTCATTAATGCCTCGTGTCACTTTTATTATCGAAATGAACCTACAACAAAAATGCACGTTGGATTATTTATTTCGTATATTATCAATTTTATTAACTATTTACATTTAGAAGTATTTGCACTTCGTAGATGCATTTATCATTTTAATGTAACGCCAGATGCATCAATATTTCTATTTATCGACTTCATTTTTTTTTTGATTTTGTAAAAATTGTAATATCCATCAAAGTCAATTATCTTGAATAATACAATCTATTATAATTTATTCCGTTATAATGTAAATCCTGAAAGCCACAAACTTTCCTAGCAATATTTAAAATCCTATTTTCAACATTTACCAATCATGAAATTCATCTTCAGACGCGACAAAAAAAGACCATGAATTGTTAAAATGTAAAAAGTAAACATACGAGATTCCAATACCATTATTAAAACATATCTTCCCCTTATATTCTCACGTACACGTCTTCGGATATCATAATTTTTTAGAGATCACAATTTCAGACTAAATCAATAAATCATTTTGATCCCATCGTTTTTTGTTCATAGATATCAACAAACCTGTAGAAAAACTCGCCGTTTATCGTCGACGTTAAGTACGTAGAAATTTATGTAAATTCGGGAAATCAACAGGATTTTCGATAAAGTTCGATAATCTGGCCGATAAGTCACACGTGTCGGAGTAGCGATACAGATAAGCCACGTAAACACAGTTTAGGGTCCGCCCTAGCCGCGCTGGAGAGCCCTCATCGCTTGGAAGGACCTAACCCTTCTTATCAAATGGATTACCTTATCCAGTTTTGTTTTAACGACCTTTTACGCTCTTTCAAGTTAATAGAAAATTCGGAGGTCTGATTTATATTCT
The DNA here is from genome assembly GCA_910591515.1 of Cerceris rybyensis. Classification (NCBI taxonomy): domain Eukaryota; kingdom Metazoa; phylum Arthropoda; class Insecta; order Hymenoptera; family Crabronidae; genus Cerceris; species Cerceris rybyensis. The sequence goes on from OU342789.1 coordinate 37,073,356, forward strand.
TTGTGTGATCTCGTTGCCTCTTCGCTTTCGCATTCCATTAAAACTAGCGCGCATCTGGTCAGAGATATCGTTATCTTGGGCTCTTAATTTCGAAACAGGCTCCCAGTTCTTTTCGTCCTACGTTCGCTTAATTGATTGTACGCCAGCGAGATATCGCCGTTGACTCGGTCAGTTAATAAACCACTTTATTAACCATGCCTGCGAGATAAGGGTGGAAGCAACGTGGTTTATAAAAAACGCGAAGATATGATATATACATCACTGACGTTCTGCTATCCGTGGAACGAATATTCGTAGCATTCTCTCATGGATATTTTTTCGTGTAAAAGTGAATAATTGTGAAAAATTTATGTCTGTTGAAAATGTTTAATTATTATCGTAGTTACCACCGAGAGAAGAAAAAAATAGGAGAATTGACTCGTATTTAATGAGAATTCTTTATAAAGTATTAGGTAATTGCAATTTTTACTAAAGCGGTACTTAGGAAAAAATGTATGACCGTTACATAACAATCGTAGAATAGTTTTGATTATACTACATACATCTATATTTTTGTAATAAAGAGAAAACGCTCTATGCACACTTATACGAATGATGGTCTCGTTTGAGATAAATGCAAAGTGCATTAAAAGTTCCACTATCTCTTTCTAAAACACTTTACATACCTACCTTACAACTACAATCAATGCAGGACCAACAAATTAAATTTACTTGCACTATTTTCCTAAGTAGTATATACCAAATACCATACAAAATATTACTTATCTTTATTACTGCATTTTACATGTAATATCTATTGCACAAGATACCATCGACGGCCACGATTCCCACAACTGTTCAGCATGTGACCAGTTTTCGCACAATCACAATCAACGTGTTAACACTAGATTTTCGGATGTTGATTATACCTGTTTTTTTAAAGTGTGCCAATTTGACTCATACAAGAAAATTTAAGTTTTTTACAAAGAAAGTAATTACAAAACTAATTTAAATGAACGACTTATTGTTAAAAAATTAACCAACCAACATAATATTATATATATAAGGTACAGTCGCCAAATTTCGTCCCCGTCCGTTTCTTCTTCTCTAACTGGCGCCATTTAGTTTTCACAGCCCGAATCTTAAATTAGTGACCTCAATCGGCCATTGTAAACAATTCGCGGTGAAGTGTCGCTTCAATGACAAGATATTTAAAAAAATAAAAAATTGTTCAAGGTGAGTTTTTGATTAATATATTGTCGGAATGGTTTAATTATTGATAGGCTTGACTTACTGAAATGATTTTTTGGACAAAGTAAATTGTTATTGCATAGATTCAAATCGGTACGAAAACATTTAGATTGTGACATGTGTTTTTTGTTGAATGGATGTTATTCATAAGCAAATTTGTAATACCGCCACCCCATGAGTGCCTAATATCATCCAGGGGACAACGTTATTTGTGCAATTTGCTGGAAGAATTGAAATTTCTTAAACTATAGCAATGATTAATGACTGATTAGATAAGTAATTATAATGGTTACATTATTGTTAAATTGTTAAAAATGTAATTTAAGTTCAAGTGATTATTGTGATCTCAATATCGTCCCCGAGACGTAATTAAGTGCCCAAAAATATATTCCTAGAATTTCCACTTCATTGTAAAATCTATTCTTGTAGAAATATTAACATAGATAACGAGTTGTTGATTATTCTAAACAATAAAGACGTATTCTCCCTAATATTTGACGTTTCATTTATTATTTTTTTCTTAACATTTTTTTCTATAATTTTTTTTAAAAAAGAGGGCGATATTTAGCGACTGTACCTTATATAGCAATCAATTTTTGAATGAGCCAAACTGGCTCCATAAATCTAGTGTCAAAGTATAAATAAAGCAGCTACAACGAATTTGTTCGTTGCAATCGCACGCTCTCAAGAAAGCAAGAGCAAACGGGCGAAGTAAATCCGTTCGTTAATTTTCATGAGACTCTTAACGGCAGAATAAAAACGCGTTTTCTAATCCAGTGACGCGAAGGTGCTCTATAAATCACTCGAACTCTTTGAATCGCTCCAAGTCGCGCCACCGATTGTTAAAGACAACGAGAAATCATTCCTGTCCTATTCGAATGTCATATCGCCCACGCGAAACGATCTCACGTGGGAATGATTCGTATCGTTAATAACCAAGAGCGTTAATATTAATTGAGAATCGGGGCACGGTCGATCGCATCAATTATGAAAACGCTGGGAAAGTAATGCAGTGAACAATTCAATGCGGCCGTATAAATTCGTTTTGACCCTTGCATTATATAGACGGGCGTGATAAATAACACAGGGGGTAATTAACGGAGGATGGAGCAAAACGTTTATCTGTCTGCGCAGACGCCTTTATCACGCTTCTGGCGCATAACGCGTACATACGACGCGTATACGCCCTGCGTGCCACCACATAAAAGCAACATTATGCGTCCCACAAATTGCGTTACCGATAACGTACGACTTTACGTTCTCTACGCGACCTTTCCGCTGGCTCAAACTACTCGCGTATTTTACCATAATGCCGGTACGCGTTTTACTTGGCCACCTTCGCCGTAGGCGATATTCTCTTCGTCTTTGTTAACGAGTCTATTTCCAAAGAAACTTCAGCAATGGCCTTTATGGTTGCTTCGTATTTTTTTTCTTCTTTAATTAAATGGTTTACGATGTTTTACGTGAATTTATTTATTTTGTAATGGCGAATAAGGCTTGGCGCGCTTTTAGATCCATTGGAGTGAGAGAAGTTTTACTTTGTGGTGTGATATATTTAATGTGAATTTTAAAAGCGATGCAGTGATGTTGATGGATATATTGGGAATAAGAGAACAATGAGAACTTGGCGTTGAAATGAATGTTGAGCTTCTAAGAGTTTGAATTAGAATTACTAATGGCTTAGAAGTAATAATGAACTAGGTATGAGTTGGAATTAGTAATTATTTGTGAACTTAACCCCTTGACATACGAATAAAACGGAATTTGTTGTGTCCAAAAAATATTATTTAGTTTGGCACAACTGAACAGTTATGTGCAAGCTGAGAAACAGAACATTTTATTTTGAAATTTGCATTGCCATATAGCATGTAATTAGGTTGAATGGACAATAATTATGTAGACTTATAAAATAATAAATTAGTAGTTCTGTTGAAGCACCTGTAACGACTTGTATAGGCGTAGCTATGTGCGTGCACATGTGTGCAAAAAATGCGGCTGTACGTACGGCAATCTAGGGAAAAACAAAAAGAAGCCGTTGCTGGACAACGAGAAAGGGGAAGAAAATAGTCTCTTCGTGTCGATCGAACGCTTATGGTGCAAATAAATTGATTGAACGTTTAATTCTTATTTTATTACAAATTCCCCTAGACACCATTGAAATAATTAAATAACGTGTGGTTCTGGGATGAGCAGGGATAATGATGAGTGATGCTGTCACTGTGGCACAACATTATTGAGTTGACAAGATATTAGCTAAAATTTGCTTATATACCATTGTAGTAATAAATCAGAGTATCCGTACATTACAATTTTTCGAAAACTTTTTTAATGAGATGATACTTGAAAAGTTGCGAATGAACGAAAGATGATTTTTATTATTATAAAAAATAATTGTAGAAAATGTATTGCCCGGTGTCTAATCGTCATTCTCTGTGTGATTAATCATGTAGCGTGAAAGCATGAATATGCATTAATCGAGTCACAGTTTCCAACATTGTACAATTGCGTATCTAAAACACGTCCTTCACCATCATCTGCAATGGAATGGACAAAAAAATCTCTGCAAACAAAAACATGCAGATTATTATCCACAAAGCGGTACAGTTTCTTTTACTTTCTCTTCCTTTTCGCTTTTTCACTTATTATCTCTTCTCTTACAATCTCTACAATTACCCTCTCCAATTCTCAATCTTTCTATCTCTCATTTCCTCGGTCTTCCACCCACTCCTTTACCTTTATTACATTCTCTTCCTTAATTTTCCTCTCTTCCTCCCTATTGCCTCCCAGAGGGGGTACGCAACTATAGACCATCGATCACGAGTACACGAATACAGGGAATACGGCAGATCGAGCAGGAATTTATGACGTAACGCGAAAATCGTTTCGCAGTTTGTCAGGCCGCCGAGCCTTCCGGCAGTTCATGGGTTCACGTGCTCCTCTGGCATAAAATATGAACCGGCCGTATGTAAAGAGTCATCGACGAACCAACCGCTCAGGGCGCTTCACCGTACGTACCTGTGCACGTAGGTAGATACGTGTACAGACCATGCCGTATTTCCACCCTCGCCGGCACCTCCTACCCCTCAGTCACCCCTAATGATCGATAAGCCGGCACTTATCGCGTTAAAGTCACGTTAATAAGTTACGTTAACAAACCTCTCGTGCGTCCGCTTAGGTATTTATACGCAGAGCCGCGGCAACGATAGTAATAATAGTAATCATACGGACGAGCGCTAAAACTGTGAGCGTTGTTAACTGATAGTAGCGAAAAAACGGATAATGATAGTAATTTACGGGGCTCTCGTTGCGAGCTACTTCTATCCTTGTTTCTTAAATGTCGAACTAATAGTCTTTGTTGCATTTCATATGGGTAGTTGTTTCTAAAATATATCTAAGTATTTGTAGTTTTGAAATTTTCTTTAATTGGAGAAAGTAGATCGAAGAATCCAAATAGCATCTGTAAAATTTTGTACAGAGAGACCTTTTTAGAAGATACATCCTTCCATTAATTTGCATATTACTCAATTTACAGGGTTTCGCTTTTACCTGGTTTTTAAATGAAAAGAAGAATAAGTATTCCTTTTTATTTTATTTTGATTGTTTTACATTATGCTATTTGTAAATTAAAAGTGTATCATATTAATGGACGCAGTCTTTTCAAAATACGATTAAATGTTACCTAGGTAACCCTTGCAAACATCGAATTGCAAACGTGTAATTCATATATTTTGTGTTTCACTTCTGATGTATTCAAGTAAAGAAAAAAAACATCTAAGTCAGAGGTGCAGAAATTTTGCACGCCAGAAGAAATTTTTCACCCATAAACACAGCCAAAAATTAATGATCCACCTCCTATTTTTTCCTTTAAGCCTAATCTCATTTTAATTCTCTGTTTCGTTTTACACGTTTTCGTTCTGCACGATTTTACAGGAATTTATCTGTCGTGTAAACCGCGGGATGGATGAAGCTAACAATAAGCTGTAAGCTTACAGCTGGGGATATTCATCGTCAAAGCGTCGAATAAAGTACATAGAGTGATTTTTATTAACACTAGATCTAAGGTGGTCAAATGACTTGCTTTAAATTTTTTGACTATGTTCCTTGTTTTGTAACGCAGTTTCTTTTATAATTTTAGTCTATCTTAAAGACCACAAGCGATTGAATCGATCAAGTTTTTCACCCCGTTCATTCATTTCATTTAGACATATTTGTATGAGAATTTTATATATATTGTCTTAAGCATCGGTATATCTAGTGTTAAGAGTTGGTTTAATTCCCCTGTACGCCTTTATGTTAAGAATTGACCAAGATTTATGAGAACCCACAATAGAGAAGAAAACCCTTCAAAAAGCGTAGATACTACTAGCGATTTTAACGGACTACATTTGAACAATATAGCTAATCGACAAAAACCCAAGTCAGTACATATCTTGAGGAAATGAATGATTCTGCCCATCATTAAGACAGCGCTATTAATAATCCCTAACTTTTATGCTATTCTAAATATAACAAAAAATGATTGTACCAGACGAGTAAAACGACACGACTATGCATTTTACTTGTCGTCTCCACGCTATCAGTTTCTGTCGGCCGACGAAACGCAAATAAATCATGTTTTTCCTTTCCCAACGTATTACTTAAAGTTACTCCACTTAAAGTCAATCAATCCTTCACCAGCTCGTTATCGACTTCTCTGCACGCATGCAAACCTGTCCTTACTTCGCATGTGAAACGACAAGATATACAAAAAAAACAGGTGTTTCGATATCACGGATGAATGTTCTCAAGACGTCTTTTCCATTATCTATTTACACGAAGGAGTATTTTCTTGATGCCGATATTATGCGATGAAAAAGCTGAACGCGTTCCTTCATCGGTAACGTTGGGTAGTTACCAACGTAGTTACCTGACCGTTGACTCTAGATCGATATTCGAAGCACGCCTTAGGTAGCTCGACACGCATCCAGGTGAATGCCATCCGATGAAGGCGCAAGAAACCCATAATTTCCTCTAAACACCCGTCAGCGGCCGAACATCAAACGCACCTCCCTATATGGCGGCCCATCGAAGACGCCGACGAATTTCGTTTTTCTTGGACCGAGGAGACATTCTACAGTTTAACAATCGCTTTCGTTTCGTACGTGCTACGTTGACGCTAGTCTCTACTTTGGTGTTTGAAGTTTTTCGATTTCAACGATAACTGCGTCAATGGGATGGAAGAATTCGACGAGAACTTAGTAAAGTTGAAAAAAATGAAGTGACGCGATGGCTGTTGGAATTTTAAATGTGTTGATATTTGAAAGAAAAAACGAATGTGGATATATGTACAAGGAAAATATTACTTTAAAGGAAGTATAATATAGAAATGTTTAATAAAGGCAGACCAAATATATCGTTGTAAATAGAGGGATATTGGGGATTTGAAAAATTTAATTGAAAATGTATAATAAGAATGATAACGGCGTTAATAAATTGCATTATCATGGAATTACATCAAAGATAAATATTTCATTACTGCATAATTAATGAAAAATGAAACGATATGTTTAAAAGTGTGCATATATTCCTGGTAGTCAGTTTTTGTGCTGCATCGAATCAGAATTTGTTTTTTGTACTTTACACGACAAAGAATGAGATATAATTGCTAAAAAAAAATAGATTCGAGAAATACCATATAGAATTTTCAACACCGTCCAACGATTCGAATCCGGCCGGAACATTCATGACGGAAACGAGATACAGCTCCAATCATATCTCGCACCGTAGTTTCCGATATTTGTATCTGGCCCTCGAAGGGGCATAAAAATCAGACGATACGCATCTGCGCCGAGAATCTCGTTAATTTACACGTCTCTGATGTCCGATGGTGCTTTTTTTACGATCCAGGTTTATGGGGTATGCGCCTAGAATCTTCTTCTTGGCATCTCCTGTTTGTATCCGACACGATTACGTCAGTCCGGTAACGGCGTCTATATATCTCATGCCTTCGTTGCCACTTTCTCGCCAAGATCTCTTACAAGGGTTTCATGCAAATTTTGGCCCAATGCTGCGCCCCGTTAAAGCCGAACGGCGTAATCTCGAATTTTACGAGCCGCCACCTTCCCATCCCTTTTTTTTCTTCTTCGTTGAATATCTCCAGCGCATGCGGCGTGTACGAAGTAATCCGTAGTTTTACGTCTTCTAACGCAGCCATGAGTGTCTTGCTTCTCCATCTTCTTCGCTTGGATCTTCTTCTGGCGCTCGCGAGAATCGGCTCGTCCCTTTTGATCAGTGCTGAGCACCCGGGGCCACGTAGAGCTTACAGACGTCCGCAAGAGTTATGGTTCTTTTCTCTTTGTACTCTTCGTTTCTTTCGCTCTTTGTGTTCTTTCGATTTTTTGAGTACTTGATGCATTGCTGAGGTAGAATTATAGGTACGTGCGATTCACTTGTAGGAATACGTTCCGAGTTGGTGATAGGTATAGTCGGCTCAAATAATGGATACTCTTGGGAATATCCCCTCTGAGCGGTTTAGGTGTACGCCCATGTTTCAGGTACTGTATGGTGTTGGGAAGAAGACGTGCGGAAGAAATGAGAATCTCATTGGTCAGAGTGAAAGTGGCAGGTTGGTTTTTCGGTATATTTTTGGTTTAGCCTCTTTGCGGACATGATCACAAACAATAATTAGATCTAATGACAAGCAAGTACTCTCTTAGATCGAACCAGTGAGATTTCACTGGTTTAACCAGTGGATACAAATTTCACTGGCGAACCAGTGAAATTTGCGTCCGCTGCCGCAGCGCCATGCGCTGTGTTTTATTCTTGAATATGCTGACGAGTGAGATTCACTGGTAAACCAGTGAACTTTGATGGCCGCTGAGATCACTGGCGGAACCAGTAAGTGTCATTGGTAAACACACGGAGCTTAGATAGGAGGAGAACGATCGTAATGTATAAAAATGTCTACAAAATGTAAGGAAAATAAAGTTTCGTTACAGAGTGCACTGCGATCGCAGAGATCCCTTATTCAAATTTAGCGGTCAAAGTTATCAGAGAAACTAGTTTATATTTAACCAAACAAAATAGATAACCATTATATTTAATACACTTTCACCATTGTTTAGATTTATTAAATTTGACGCATTAAAAACAAATTCAAAGCAACACAAATAAACAATAAACGGATAACTTTGTTTATTTATTTTATGACGTCAAGGGGATCGCTGCGATACTAACGCTATCCTGGTGGTGAAGATAGATATTATTAACTGCCGTATTTTCGATAGGCACAAATTTGTCTAAAACGCCTATGTCGATCGTTCTCCTCCTATCTAACCTCCGTGGGTAAACAAGTGAGTTTCCACTTGTTCGATCTAAGAGAGTAGAGTTTAGTTTTCTTTGGTACGGTACATAGTTTCAGTTTCATTTTTTCCTGACGTTCAGACATATCAAATGTTCATGAATTGCACCATATTGTCTACTATTCGACTCGATAAAATATAAACTTACTGGGAGAAGAACTGTCACCTGAGCTGCAGTCAATATACTTACAGTATAAAGGTATACTTATTTGTGTATCTGTCAAATAGAAAAATACCTTTTAATTCAAAGGAAACTTTATCTCTGTGAATTAACTCCGTTGAATGACCATACTTAACTCTCACTTGCCTCGCATACAACTTCAAGAGGTAGATAAAGAATTTCTATATCATTCTACATCGCTGCATGCAACAGGAAAAAAAAGTAACCCAGACCCTTATTCAATTCAAACGCGCCGGAATCCAGTTTATCAGACATCAGCTCCTATTATATCTGGTCTTCTGGTAGCAGAGCTTCCGAGTCTTTATCACCCGAACAATCTTGTCCGATATGTTCGGATAAACCAAGTCCTACTGTACTGCATCGTTCACGCACTACCATTTTCTCTGTAATCTCCCGATAGCGGAGGTGGAACTTCCCCTTCTCCGTTCGGGGCCTGTACCGCATTTGATGAAACCGGTCCCAGAAGCTGGGCCCGTGGATTGTCGCGCACACGCGTGCGCAGTTCATTCGTGCGCAGTCACGCGTGCGCCGAACGTCCTTTGGAGACGTATAAGTCGCTCGGGATAATTGGCTGCGTGCCCGCTGCTGATGCCATCGATTTGAACCACCTGCTGTCCCGCATTGCCCCGTCGCACATACTTACATGCGTACTGCGCTCAATATTTTATTCGCAATCTCGTTAGGCACCTTCCCACCGGTATGATCTGCCCCTCGTTTCTTGGTTAAGGGCAGGAGGTTGTTTCTTTGCGATGGAGCAAGAAGAGAGGCTGGAGGGTGATTTTTTTTAATAGTGTGATAGATTTAAGAATATTGAGCCTGTGAGTTTTTATTTATGCATTGCAAATCCGTATTGAATTTAATAGGAATGCTATACGGCAATGTTCCAGGTGAAGAGATACAAGGGTGAGGTGTTAGGGGAACGTCAACACTTTTCTCACTGTGTTGTTTATATCGTGATGAATTATTTATTGTTAGAAACGTGATTTTGTAAAGTAAACGTGCTGCAATCTTTATAGAATTCTTTTAAGTCTGTAGACATTAACAAATGTATGGAACTTATAATGATACTATAGAAGTTACCTGGAGATTGGTGAAACTGAAAATATGAATTAACAAATATGTACTAACATCGTTGCACCGTACTTGTTCTTCTTATTTGAAGGATTTCAAATATCACCGGTAGCGTGATACATATTGTGGGTTGCCAAATTATTAGGGATAGTCACGACAAAATTGTATTCGTAAAGTATTAGTCTTACATTTATTAGATTTACACCGTTTTCCAATAATAAAAAGCTTTATTTATATAGAATAGTTATTTATGACATAAAATAAAATAAAAATTTATGGGAGATTACCACGGCTGAAATAGCCGAAGAAATGATAACCACAAAGGTCAGACTGATAGAAAAGCTGATAAGTGTATGGCATCGTAACCCGAAAATAAAAGAAAGTGCATAGAAAGCATGTTCAGGCGTATAGAATCACTTATTGTGGCGAAAGGAAACGTGACCAAATATTGAACTGCCCTAACGACGCCTAATTTTTTACTTATTTTCTATTTGTCCCTTTTTCTTTACATTTTTTGTGTTTATTTTATGTCATAAATAACTATTCTATATAAATAAAGCTTTTATTATTGAAAAACGGTGTAATTCTAATAAATTTAAGACTAATACTTTACGAATACAATTTTTTCGTGACTGTCCCTAATAATTTGGCAACCCACTGTATATCGTTGGCTCATCTAAAACGATGTTAGCAAATTTTTATTTCAAATAAATTATATTACATTATATTGATTTCTTGGCAACTAAACATAAAGATAATAGCGAATTAAATATTTTATCATCAACAAAAATTGCATACTCATATCCGTCTAATAATAACGAATACAATGTACAATAAAACCACCGTAACGGTAATTTAATCATTTTGCAATCATTTAATAAAAATCGAGCACAAAAAAACAACTACGACGATTCACAGTATCTACACAACTGAAAATAGTAAGAAAGAAAAAAAAATGATTATCACGAACAACGAAGAATATTCATTTAAAATAAATAATCGCTAATTGGTAGCAACTTGGACGCCTCATTTATCCGCATTAACCTTCTAACATTTCCGTGCAATTGCGGTGAATATTTGACTAGTTGGCTCTCTTTACTCTTTGATTTTCTTTGGCGCCTAGTGCCTATCTCATTCGCTTTTCATTAGAAGCCATTACCGCGAAGACCGGTTCACACGGCCGTCGGTAGCTTCTCGCAGCCGTTTTCGCAGCCTTTTGTTCATCGCCGAGGCGTAAATAATTGGCCGACACTTTGCGCCGGTACGTAAGGAAGCAATGGAGTGAGTAACGCTAATGCACGAACACGCGAGGTTTTGCATCTCGTGTGCACCGCGATGTCTGTCCGGTTTCCACGGCTGCGATTCCTCGAACGTTTCGTGTTGTGCCAATTTCTTCCATTTCCCTTTAAATCACACGTCAAGATCTCAGTGTACTTGTGAATTTACGAGGCGGAAGTTAGGACATCGCTTTCTTCGGAGACTTCGATTTTTATAGATTTATATATACCGAGAACGGAGGGCACGAACGTCGTTCACGATGCAACCGAGAGAACGTTGGACGTTTAAGGAATTTTATTTTGGCGGGATATCTGTAAATGTCGAATTTTTATATACTCGTTCCTTTTGATGGCCTACTTCGAAAAGTTCATAATTCATGTGACATAGATGCTTATAAATGGCTACAAATATTTCAAAGATCCATGTTTTGGTGGTCTTAAAGGAATAGTACTTTGAGTAGGGGAGAGCGGGGCTAAAAGTTCCGATTTTTAGTTAACTTCAAAATTTGTTAAAATACTTGCTGTTAGTATTCATACGATGCGATCAAAATCAAATTACACATGTAAATTTGATATTAAGACAGTTATTTGGGTCATTTTTTGAGAGATTCTTTTATTATTAATTTTTTAATGCCTAAAGTCGAAAAGTAACAACTTACCCCGACTTGGGGCAAGTTATTAAGAAGCCGGGATAAGTTGTTACCATATCTGTTAAAGCTATTATTTGTGAAATAAAAAACAATAAATGATTAAACCAAGTCTGTTTACTGAAGTACTACTCAACAATATCGTACGAATCATTCGTGAGATAGACCACAAATACCAAATAAGAAAATATTTTCTTACATGGACCAGCGAGGCACGTGCTATCGTTCCATTGTTCCGGGACCCACTCGTTTGTTTAACACTAGAACTACCACACCAGTCAAAATGACTGGTACACAATTTTTTCCAAAGATTTTTCAAGTTCATAGAAGAGCCATAGACCAAAAATTTTGCATCCATCACAAAAGAGTTAAATCACCGAATTGATCATCCTTTCTCCTACTCGATTCCTTCTTTTTCAAAGTACTTATTTAATATATTGAAATATGATAGATTTAACGTCGGTAGTTCTAGTGTTAAAATGACTATTGTCAGTGGAATGTGGCGTTCCATTTCATTACGAATTTACACAATATTCTTATCTCTTCTACTCGCGGAGTTATTTCAATCGGAACAACTTACCTCGGTAAGTTTTAGCCCCGCTCTCCCCTACTTAAATTCCGTTTGAATTATAAAAAGCATGGTATCTTCTGGGGTTATATTAATCTTAACACTAACCATACCGTACGTTGCCAAATGACCGCGGTCAACCGGTTCAGTGGAATGAAAATTACTAATTCCTTGTACTATTAACTAAAGACTCTTTTTTACCTTGTTTCCTACATTAAATTGACAATCTTCGGCATTTCTTTTGGAAAAATGTAATCGTTATTTCATAACCGATAAAATTTTATACTACGATCAGAGTAGGTGTATACAAAGTGCTTGTACAGTTAATTTTAAAATAAAAACTGCATCATACTATATAATTAAATCGATATAAATTCTAATTTCATTCAATTTCTTCATCCCCCAAATGACAATAATGTAACACTTATCAACGTAATTCAACACTTAGCGCCCCTCTAAAATTAAAATTCCAACACTCCCCAAGCGAATCACCTTCACCCACTTAACCACTTACAATTAGCTGTGTTTGACGAGTATACTCGTCATACGTAAAAGCTACCAGTGGTTAATTAAATTGTAATTTTGCCAAAAACAAAAATATATTCGTAAATTTCATAATGTTCGGAATATTTTGAGGCCATGCCGAAATAAAACGAATAACTAAGTGGTGTAAATAATTTGAAATAGATTTATCCTCATCTCTCAATTTTCGTGACCCAAAATTCAAAAGAATTTTCGCCACTGTTAATTGGTTAACACTAGATTTACCAAGCCAGTCAAAATGACTGGTACACAATTTTTTCCAAAAATTCTACGGGTTTATGAGAGAGCCGTAGAATAAATATTCTTCGTCCATCGTATAAAACATAAATTACCGAAGCTATCATCTTTTCCACGTCTTAATTTTCCTTGCTTTGAGGTACATATTTAACATATTTCAATATAATAGATTTGACGTTAGTAAATCTAGTGTTAAACACTCAAACTCACTCAATCACAGCAAGGAATCATCTCTAACATAATCCGAACGACTATCCAATATTTCCACCCATCCCAGATATAAGTCGATTAATCCAATGACGATTTCTCCTGTCCTACAGCCATGTTGAACGTTTCCAGAAAGATTCCGCAGGTTTCGATCCAATTTCCCGGCGAAGGTAGACGTCTATTTTCCTATCGCCGATGAAATCTTTCTACCTGTGATATAATCTCAGCCAACGCGTACGGCGGGGGGTGAAATGGACGAAGGAGAACTCGTTTACCTCGTAACCCCGTCGAGTCGCAGCTATTCGCACAAGCCTTGCGAAAATCGATAGCATGCACGAGACCGGTCGACGATGCCGTGCCGTGTCGTGCCCCGGCTGTGCCTCCTCGTTTTACCGCGAACACCCCTTTCGTGGATTCCGCCGTCTCACAGAGTCCGTGCAAATACGACATTAGATAATCGTCAGATACCGATATGTCGTTACCGACTACCGGTGTTATTTCATAGTGTCATGAGAAATTACTCGTAAGCACGTATAATGCTGTGTTCAGTTGATGATCGCTATGATAGTTCCGTTTTGCAAAATGCTACCGGCTTGCGTTAATCTGTGTGCAATGTGTTGGGAATGGTATTGGGTGGAAAGTGGAGGAATGGGGGATGTATATGTACTGTGGGGAATTCAGTCGGGTGATTATTCGATAGATGTGATTTAGTGCTGTTGATTGTGTTGATAATTGTGGGATCGATGAGTGGATGATAAAAGATTGATGGAAGTTTAATGGTTGGTTAGAAGGAAGGGGAATGTTAGACTTAACTCTTTGGGGACGGAGACTTTTTTGGATATCGAGAGATAATCAATTATTTAGTGATCAAAAGCTACCTGTTTATCGGGAATTTATGATGTTATTAGGTGTGCAAATAAGTTCTTCCCCCCTTTTTTACGAAATTCAAGATTTTATTATATGAATTCGGTACAAGATTACGTCTCGAAGTATTCACCCTCATTTTCTATACCCTTTTCCCATCTGGTGGGTCAATTATAAATCCCATCCCTGAAGAATGACGGCTACTCTCTGAGCCGGATTTTCTTTGATCAAGTGCTTTATCTCATCGTCATTGAACTTCTTCGGAGCACCTGAACGATTGTCGTCTTCCAAATTAAAATTTCCGGCTTTAAATCTTTGGTACCACTTTTTACATGTTCTGTAAGAAACAGCGTTCTCTTCCAGTGCCGCATAAACCATTGCAGTAGCTTCTACAGCTGATTTCTTAACCTTTTTAGTGCCGCACAACGATATATCGTGGTTAACAATAGTTCTAACGCTGGCCATCGTAGCATTATTATTTAATTTTCTCATACAATATCAGTAATTTTATGACAGTTAATTGAAAATATACAATCTATGATCTACATTGCGTGTTCTATATGAAACTATGACCAAATGACAATTATTTTTATTTGTGATTACATTTGTTATTAATTCAATCATATTGTTTGAAATTGTTGCTTAGGACTGGGAACTCTTAGAGTGGTCATTATGACTCTTCTTAAATACAAAAGAATGATATTTCGGATAGCACCACAATCAATTAATTCGAATAATACAGTCGAATGTTCTGATCGTAGAAAAAAAGGGGAAGGAACTTATTTGCACACCTAATAATTAGTAGGAGTTATAAATTACTATTTACAAAACAATATTTCAGCGGTTATATTTCATTTTTCTACTTTAACTGTGTAACCGTGGACCGATAAACTTTAATCAGATTTTTTCTCAGGCCGTATATATGCGTCCATCGTCCTCAAAGGGTTAAACGTGTTGGAGCAGTGAGTTAGTGGAATTAATGTTGTAGTTGTATAAAGAATTGGCTTTGATATCGGCTCCTTATAAATTATTACTACGTTACGGATGTTTTTTCAAAGGGTCTAGCCGGATAAGAATGGGAAAGAGCTCAAAATGCAAATTATTCTTGAGGTATACAATTCGATAGGTTTCTTAAAAAAACCTTTCTGCAAAGTATCAACCCGCTTTTCCTACTTTAGGGAAAGTTATAGGGTGGAACGTATTTTGCAGATTTTGCCAGATTTCTTCTGTTTGGCTACATAGAGAATTTTGAAACGAGTCATAGATATTGTACCCAATGGTTTGCATACTTTAATTTTTTTCAGATCTTTTGGTTCGTAAATTAATTAGTAAAAAATTAACAAAGTTTAAAAACATTAATGTTTTATTGAAACTATGGAATTACTACGAATTATTATTTATTAACAGTGTTTTCGATTTAACAAATTCTTTATTCATCATTTGTTTTATAGAACATAAACATATATGATATAATATTCATAAACCTATACTGATAATAAAAAAGAATCCAATTTATGAGTATTGAATGTTCTAGATATTTTATATTTCATACTTTTTATGAATATAGCAGTGTTAAATTTCTCACAAGTGCAGAAAAATCCACAGTCTAATCATAGCATAGACAATAATATATAATACATATACATTAACAATACATATACAAGTTGGCTATAAAAATACTACCAGCGTTCTACAATATTACTGAGTTTATTAAGATTTATAATTACCCTATTACTATTTTAGAACACTAATAACATATTTAACATAAATCACGCACATTACTCTCCAGTGATTTAAACTTAATCCTCAATAAAATTATAATGCTTACAACAAGTTCACACGTTCACTTCAAATTCCATAATTTCAAATTCTCCTACTTTACTCACACTCTGTAATTCTCACTTTACACATCTTAAAGTCACGCAATTTTCACTATAAATAAATAATATCGTTCACCACGATAAAAGCTGATTACTTTTCTTACTTACCGTGAAATAATTTCTCTTACGTGCCATCAGCTATCATGCCGGCGAAAGAAAAAGTGGTTTCACCTGTATAGAACGAGAGGATGAAAATACGCGACGCTCGTTACTCGGAGACCATTTTATAAGACTTTTATCTGTGCGTGTCAGATTGCCTTAATACTGTATCGCGATACTATGTTGTATAACGCAAACACGCCCCAGGTATTACGGAGTGAAGAAAATCACACATTAAGAGCATTCGTGGAAACACGTTTACGTTTGAACTTTCGGAGTACACGCAAAACTCCGGGCGTGCATAAAACTTCTACCGAATCTCCGTCGCGTCAAGAAACGTTCCTACGTATCGAAAGGAGGGAAATGGAAGAGGGTAAAGTATCGAGAAACTTATCGTTCTTGAACTAAGAAACGTAAAAGGTTTTTGTACGTTAGAGAACGTGCGATATATGCTTTTTACAGGGTCATATAAATTGAGAGGGAAGCACGAAATGATCCGCGAAATATATATATACACATGACACTGCTATAAAGTACGTATTCCTCTTTATGGCAGAACAATTGTTCGTTGTTTGAGAGAATTCATTCGACGTTTTGGTATTTTCGGAGTCGTGTAAGACAAAAATGTCGCATGTACACGCAATAAAGAATGTAAGATGTTGGAAAATTGATGGCTCGAAGTTTAGACGTCGTCAAATTGTCCGAAAAAGTTGTAAAGAGGGTCGAGAGATCGAGCGTTGCTGAGTTGCGAGAAGAACTGTCTATAGTCTTTCTGCTAAGGTTTTTGCTTATTCTATCGAACTGCACACGCTATTATGTAGCTATAGTGATATTCAAATTTTATTAGACATTACTATCAATAGGTACGATATTATATTACACATTTGCACTGAAAAAACTCTTTCTTCAAAATGTTAACTAGTTTCCGCCGAATAAATGTTGCCACTTATTATGACGAAGAAACAAATTACTTGCATTAATATTAACCGTATAAGCACTTTATGTATACCTATTCTTACCACTGCTGGTCATCTGTTTGGTCATAAAATAGTAATATTTTTCCGAAAGAAATGCAGAAGATTTTCAATTTAATGTACGAAACAACGCAGAAAACAGCCTTTAATTAGTTTTACAAAAAATTACTTATTTCCATTTCATTGAACTGGTAATTTGACCGCGCATACAACGGTTGGTGTTAATGATATATGTACTATGTCACAGGAGCTCCCAATTTACTTCTCCTTCTCCAACCTTTGACATCTACATACTATAGGCCACATAAAAGAAATCACTTGCTATTAGGTACGAAGTAAGAGGAGACTGTCGCTCGCACCGCCTATTTCTATCACTTCGGTCCTGGAAACCAGAGCTCAGCAAATGAGAACCGAAAACTGAGAACTTATTTCGTCGTTTCCATGACGACGTAACAAGTGTATCGCTTTTTCGACCAATCACACGTTAAGATCAAAAGCAACGTCAGAACGAAGGATGTCTCTATCCATCGGGCGAATAGGAGCAAACCACTTGTCAACTGACTTCTTTGGTTTTGCCTACAGTAGATTCTTTCTTATTGAGATGTTAAAAAATCATTTCTCTTTTAGCTAAGCTCGCAATGTTCTTCAGTAATGGCAATCCAGACGATAAACAAATCCATGCAGTATTAACAAAATGCCATTGTCTGCTTTGCTGTTAATGGAATTATAGATTCTCGCTTCTAGATTCCCGTTTATACGGCCGTTGTTGCGGTATCATGGGAATTATGATGGAATTATGTGGGTTAACACAATCCAGGTTCGAGGTTACGAAGAAATTTACAAGCCTTCACGCACGTGCGCGCATAAACGCTCGATATATGATCGCAGGAGTCTCTATGGTGGCCACAATGTTCCCCCATGGGTAACTCGATAATGTATTATGGATACGTGAAATTCGAAGAGAATCTCGCTCGCCGTACACCCGGAAAACACAAAGTGTTTGGCCGGTGAGTATCCGCGTGGAAGAGATCGTTTCACGCCTCGGCTGTGCTCTCCTTCCCACGGTGTTACCAACCGCTCCCAGTCTTTCCCTTTCTCTATCGTCCTCTATCTTTCTTTCATTTTCTCTCCTCTTTTTGATTCTCTTAGATCGAAATTAAATTAATTTACTTTCACGCGGTGGAGGAAATGCGTTTCGACCGTCCTGATTCGATTTACTCCACGAGGGCTGACGTGTCCGAACAAAAGCGATAGGTTTCTAGGTGTTGGACGATATGAGCTTTTTTCTTTCGTCCGGGTATCAGGTGCGAGGGTCTTCCATCTCGACTTCCGGCAAGAGGCGGAACGAGGTCGTATGTCTTACGACTCAAAATGGAACGTTATTAAAAGTATAAAAAGTAAACAGTAAGTGATGTTTCTTCGTAAATAGTTCAATACCAGAGACGATGCATTAACGGCGACTGTAAACGCAGGAAGGAAGATGTTTACGTCGGTTTCAAACAGTTTATAAGGCTACCGGTAAAACCAGCATTGCCAATGGATGATTTGACTTTCTGCGACTGACTTTTAACGCTGATGCATTCGTTTGGAAGACTTTTACGATTTCCAGACCATCGACTATAGGTATAATCCAATTGGAAAAATAGCTAAACCCCGTTGAGCATCAAAGCAGACGAAGCTTGTTTTGTTCGGTACAGTTTAGATGGGTCGATGGACATAAACAACCGAATGGAAAGGTTTGATGGAGGAAAAGAGATGGATGGATGAGAGTGAGAAGGAAGTGGAAAGAGAATGCAAGACAGAGAGAGGCAAATAATTTGGTTAGCGATGAGTTGAGTTGGTACTCGGATCGATATATTGCGTCCATTAACGGTATGCACATTTAAACCTAATTATAATGGATCCCCGTGCCATTTCACGATCGTTCTTCCTTTTAGCAATACCACCGAGCCCGGGGTTCCCTTTCACGAGAGCCGATGGTGGTTCAAAAGATTATTTGAAAACTCCCCGGTAGGATGGGGAATCGCAAACTCGATGCATTACACGCAGACCATAATTAAATGCCGAGTAACTCCCCAATGATGGACATACCTAATTACATTCATATTCCGCTATAACTTCATTAATTATTCTCATCGATGCTAGTTTACCATTGTTCCGCTTTACGATCGCTAATTGGTGGTAAATGATTTTTAAAGGATAAGTAATATTATCGCGTCCGCAAGATACAATTCTCTGCTGTACAATACAAAACTTAATTTGGAAAACTTTTTGGCAATCATAAAAAATAATAATCCTATCACAAAAGTTCTACGTCGATGAAAATATGTTCTTCGGCATCTTACAGTTACCTTTAACCTCTTACTGTACTTTAACGAGTGACACTCGTGACGCAATAAATGAAAAAGTCCATTTTGAAGTGCTCCAAAAATTATTAAATTAAAAATGTCAGTGGGTCACGATCAAATAAAAACTATTCTATGCCATTTAATACTGCGTTAAGTCATGCACTGTATCCGAAATTAGGAATGGATTGACATTTCAGTAATTAATTCAGAGTTATTGCTTATTCTAGCATAAGAGAAATGTTACGGCAAGGGGTTAACGTCACTTCTCTCAAGATGGTAATTTCGACATTTCCTCCATGCGATTTTTACACATCGATCGTTCGATTTTATTCATAGAGAGCTCAAATTCCCAGAAAAATATCAGACCTATCTCATTAACCATTCTTTCCATTGACGTTAAAGAATTCCTCGGTCCTCCGATCGATCGTTGAAAGTTAAAGGTGTCGATGCAAAGGGGAAGACCATCTCGAGGATATCGATATTCCGATATCGTGACCCGGTGATACGGTACCTCGTAGAAAGCGTCGAAGAGTCAGAGGTCAAAGGCAAAAGGCATCGATCATAGTTTTCGCGCGATTTACTCCAAAGGCATCGCCGTAACGTGCCAGAACGTCGTCATCAGTTTTTTCCATAAGCATCCACCGCGATCTGTCCGAAAACCGGTTTTCCTTCTCGCTCGTCGCCTAACAACATCTGCTCTCCTGCCGGTTTCCTTCGGCTGATGTCTTCTGGACGATGACAACTCGCGGTCACCCGTGGGATCGATTAGTCTTCTATCGTAAAGGCCTTGCATCGTTTCTCGTTCTTCGTTTCCGTGGCAAAAACTCTGAAGAAATCACGTGAACTCTCTAGCCACCCTCTTTCTCTTTCTTCCCTTCTCACCCTCTTCTCTTTTTCTTTGACCGGAATAGGATCGGCAAAGAAACGCGATGACATCATACAGGCCGCAGTCTTTTTCGATGGAAGCGCGAGAAAGAAGAGTTTTCGGTCCGGGTGTTCCCATCGAATGAGTTCGGTACGCCTTCTAGTCTCAGAACCCGGAAGTTTCGGGTTTCTTCTGTGTTTGTCCAAGTGCTCGTGACGTTAGGATTGTTTTGCCACCTTTTGGGTGAAACCCTCGAGATCCTGATGCGCCGCACGTTCCTGTGTCTTTGGTAAATGGACACCGCCAACTTGGACTTCTCTCCTAATGCCGTAATGGCTCGTGGCGTCCTGGTGGATCTTTTATCGTCGTAAAACGCGAGCTTTTCTTTCGTAAAATTACAAAACGACGAGGTTGCACGTCGACTGCGTATAAATGATTATTTAAACGTAGAAACTCTGTAATTAAACGCTGTACGAATGATAGTCGTGATGCGGTAAATTGGTTGGAAGATTTTTAATTTTTGGAAAACATATCAAATTGAGAATATCAGTAAGATGTAGCACGATAAACTTATTTGTAAAATGTTAATATTGCGTTAACACTAGAACTGCCAAGTAAGTCAAAATGACTGGTTCCCAATTTTTTCCAAAAGTTTTTCTAGTTTAGAGGACACACGAGTGAAATATTGAACTTCATTTGAACCTTTTACTACCCAACATTTAGGAATTAAAAGTACAAAAATAGAAGTATCATTTTACTGACAATGAGAAGGAGTTACAGGTTTAAATTAGGTGTTTTAGTATTGAAAAGTATCATATTAGGTTCAAGTAGGACTAAATACCATGAAAATAGGTTCAATATTTCTACTCGGGGGAGATACAGGTTTATATTAGGAGTTTTAGTATTGAAAAGTATTATATTAGGTTCAAATAGGAGTAAATACCATGAAAATAGGTTCAATATTTCGGTTCGGGCAGTCGTAGAACAGATATTCTACGTTGATCTTTAATATCTAAATTATCGAATAGACTATGTTTTCCACCTCTTGATTTCTCTTTTTCTCAAAATGCTTATTTGATATATCCAAATATAATAGATTTAACGCCGGTACTTCTAGTGTTAAAGTACACGATATGTCAAGAATCACTGAAAAAATTTTCTTTTACCAATTTAATTCTGAATTATTGCGGATGCAGTCACAGAAGAAATCGTACGGCAAAGGGTTAAACAGTTTTCTCTTGCAGAGTATACTGTTTGCGAGGATATGATAAAATGTTATCATTTTTATGGCTTGGTATTTCAGTGAGCTTAGAAAGTTGAGTTATTAACTCTTAAAAGAACAGCAGTTTTATTAGAAACTTTAGGTTGTATCTCAATCTTGCCTCACTGAATTTATATCGACGTAACACAATATTGAAATGATCCCGGTGCTTCGAGACTTAATGGCCGACATCCAACACCTCATCAATATAGAACCATAAAAAATAGAATTTGATACTTAAACGATTTATATTACTCACTGAGAAGAATAAAAAATGTTCAATCAACATAGGTCCTAAAATCAATCCCTTCCACGTAAAATCAATTTTGACGATACTATAACTCCTTTAAGTATCGCACCCTTTTTTTATCACCCTCCATACTTACAAACCTCGATAAACACGGTATTACAATCACACAATAAACAAATTTAACACGCAGGTCACGTTAACTTCTAACAAATAGCTCCTAACAAAATCCTATACTTAACCCTTTGACCATTAACATACGTCATCTAAGAAAAAAATTTATTACAGTTCATTACCGTATATGTACACGGTTAAAGTTGAAAAACTGAATTACAACCGTTGAAATTTCATTAAATAAATATTAACCAATAATTTACATTCAGTAACCTAACTTTCTAATAAAAAGTATTTTCGGATCGCCAAATAAATAATTATTTCTCAATTTTCAAAAACTCTCCATCCACAAAGGGTTGACCCTATGCACTCGTACGTCACAATACAAACTATCTCTAAAATTAAATCAAGTGTGAAAGAATCAAACAATTTAATTGCACTTTATCGTCATCACTATCCACCCTTGAAACTACAACTTCCACGAAGTACAGAAAAATTACGACAAATTATTAGTTATATGAATCAGGAAACATTTGACAAAGGTCATCCTGTTTATGGAAACATCTCCAACTTTCTTTTTCAGGGAAGGGACGGCTTTACCCGGCCTACAGTCTGAGTGGTAGCGAGGGTGAGGAAAATTCCCCGAGTCTGCGAGGTCGCACCCCCGCCTATCCTCAAAATAATCACCAAACCACCCAATCGCACCTCAATCACTACAACACCAGCCAGCATAAGCAACGTACCTATCAACAGCAACAACAGCATCCCCTGTATCACATGCCCGGCAGTGGTGCCGGACTGAGTGATACACCGACCTCCGGCAACGCTTCCGACGAAACTCTCACAGACAGCGATCTAATCACCGTTGCCCGTGACTCTGCCCTGCTCGTTCATAACGGTGAGTGAATTGTTGTAATACTGCAATTTACCGATTATATCTGGTGAAGGGTATCTGTATTGATTGTTATGGAACCTTTACTGAATCATTGAGCATTCTTAAAATATTATGCCTACGTAATTGAATTGTATTATCAGAGATGACTGTATAAAATAAAGATTAATTTTATTATTTATTTTCAAGCGTATGAAAGGATTAGTATTGTTACAAGCCGACCGCTCACGCATAATCCTTCTGGACTTAATTAAATGATACACGCTTTTATAGAAAAACTAAGAACGTTTTATTCAAAGAACGCTTACGTCATCCAGGGCCACCAACCGTAGAATCCTCAATTATTTAATAACAAACTATTGCCCAGGCTCGTTACCAAGTAACATTTAATTCTACTGGATGTTCCGTAACAGTATATTTTCTGAGTAATTCGATTTATAAATTTTTCAAAGGGAGAGAGTAATGTATGCAAGAGTTATTTTTCAGTGTAATTGTTACAATATGCGAAACTCTTTAGATACAATTTAAATAAATCTGAGCACTGTCTTTCATGGCAGTCGTCATATTAACATCGACAATTTCATAAAACCTGATTCTCTTAACGTAACTCATCGTTAGTAATCATGAAATATGAAGTACAAAATACTAGACTTCATTCCGACGATCTACTTTACAGTCTATTCCTTCACAATCGCGTCCGATACGGTCGTCTATCATTAGCGAAACAATTTTTTTACAGTACCATGTGAAGTAGCAATTCAAGTTCTCAACGCGTAACAGTTTCCAACTTTCCATAATTCTCATTTAGTTCGTCTTCTTTCATCGATATTCAACTACAAAGTAACACAGTATAAATGATCAAAAGTTTGTCGACAATGGACAGATAGTCGAAGACGATATAGAAACCGTTTGTTCGATGATGCTCATAGCTAAGGTAGAAGTAGAGAAACACTGGCTAGACAGAGTCGGTCATTCGCAATAACGCGAAATCGTGTCCCTACATTACTCAAACATGATGGATGGCCCTTGCCGCGATGAGGTGTGAGGCCACACACGGGGGTTTGTCGTAGACGGGGGTTATCGGCACACCGGCTTGTCAAGGATGACGTATGAAGGTATATGCTTCGAAGGTATACAGCACAGTTTGGTCCCGTCTAAACCAACCTGTGCCACCTTCCTCCGTTATAGCACCTGGAAACCGTCTAGTTTCGGACAAGTCTGTACTCAACGAGCCGGACGCTTGCACGTGAAAGGTATTTATCACCCGAAGGTGATGTAAGACGAGTAAATCAAGCTATCGAAGTGAATTTACACGACAAGTTCCACAGTATTGCTTGGGATTTGAGAGTTTATCAACGAGCAAGACGTGTATTGGATGTACTTGTATAAAGTGATAGTCGATGAGTCAATGATAAAAGTAGTGGAAAAATGTGGAACAGATTTTGTTCTTTAACACGTTCGCGGACGTGAATGCTATAGCATTCATTTTCACAGTGATGCAAAATGACATGAATGCTATAGCATTCAAATTTTAAAAACAATTTTTATTCGTTTAATCAATTTGATCTACATCGTCGTAGATGCTATAGCATTCATTGTATATAACGGTTAAAATACGACATTCTGACTAGTCTTACAATATATGTCTAATCAAATTTCGTATATCAACCAATTTTCAAATAAATTGACTGTCAATTTTGGTACCTCGCTGAAACTTTTACTGTCCGCGAACGTGTTAACACATTCGCGACCGGCAATTTTCTTCGGTTTCTAATGCTGAGTACTGGCGAAAATAATGAAATTGTAAAGCTGATTACCGCAAACTTGTATCGGTAAAACAAAGATAAAAATTATAATTATTTGTTTTGAACTATCAATGTTGTAATTATGTGTTCTTTAAAATAAGAAGATTTGATAATTTTTGTACTTACTTTATAGGTAGATAACAGAGCATTTGTTAATACTATGCTTAGTTTATTTAGCATTATATTACATGCATTTTGGAAAAGCAGAATAAAGACAGAACTTAACATTTCTGTTTAGTGTGATTCGTAAAAAAATAATGATTTTTGTATAAAGAAACTTTACATAATTTGCATATATAAGAAGTATCACGACATTTTCCATGAGTTTTGCAAACTCTTCAACGTTTTTGTGGATATTTTAATTTCCCCGATTGTGCGATTCTTTCCAACTGTTGTGTTGTCATGTCACGTGAAAGTCTGTAAGGACGATCAAGGTATCTCATTGAGATAGCCGTCATCCAAAGCGCCTAATGTTGTCGAATTCAAAAATAGAAATTGCAGGACGTGTATTCACGTCAGCGGCAACCAGGTATAGGATTTAAAATGACGTGAATTCACGTCAGCGGTCGCGAATGTGTTAATGGAATAACTTTACTAGTTTTATTGTATTGATGGAAACTGTAGAGGTTGTCGATAAACAATGGGTGTATTAACCCATTGTCAGTTTATCCCCTTGACTTTCACGGGCGGAGCGTCAAGTATGAAACGGTTTATCCCGTTTAGTCTACTAAAGATATCTAACAATAAGTCTAAGATTAGATTCTTTGCTTCTTCTGTTTTCTAAGGTTCTCCTAACTGAAGAAGGAGACGTGGTTTAGTTTGCATGCCGAAGTGTTTTCGAACATAAAAAAGCTAGACATTTTTTGGGCCAGAATTCATAATTTTACCAAACTGTGAAAGGGTTAAAAACTTGAGAGTTGGTGTATGAAATATTATTAGGTGTGTGAATTAACCCATTACCTTCCACGATCCCCATTTGGGGATTATTCATTTACGAAGTATTTTAGCATTCAATTTAGATATTTGATTTACTTTTGAGTTTAAATGTGTTTAAAGCAGTCTGTTTTAGTTGTACTTTTAAGTAGTAATTTTCGTGAATTATTTTTATTTTTACACTGTGACCAGACTTCTTCGAGAAGCAACCTAAACCAAGAAAAATTTGGCAGGGAATGGGTTAATTCGGTCCGTTTTTGTTCTCCGAGTTCGATTAGCACACATTTTTCTTTTGTGTATACATTTTTCAGGGCTGCCACACGAACCGAAATTATTGATCGATCAATATTGAACAACTGCGCGAGCTTATGTTGAATTAACACTGATCTTTATAGACTAGTGACTGTAATTTCTTGATCTCGAACATTTTCGGTTAACCTGGATGAGGTTTGTCATCAATACTGAAGTCATCACCTCTGAAACGTCGATATCATTCTCTGTAGGAGCTGATTTCTTCATATGAAAACAGAAAATGAGAGCTTCTCGTCAAATGATGTTTCGTGGGCTTCAATTTCGACATTTTCGCATTAGATAAATACGATGGTATTGTCACAAATCCAAATATTTATCAATGGAATATTATTTCCAAATATCAATACTAAATCATACAGCTTTTTGCAAACATTGCAGGCTAGCAAATTCGTTAATACAATACTTG
The DNA here is from genome assembly GCA_910591515.1 of Cerceris rybyensis. Classification (NCBI taxonomy): domain Eukaryota; kingdom Metazoa; phylum Arthropoda; class Insecta; order Hymenoptera; family Crabronidae; genus Cerceris; species Cerceris rybyensis. The sequence continues at coordinate 37,099,657 of OU342789.1, forward strand.
GCTGCCAAACAGTCCCAATTAATTCACACACTTAATATATGTGGACAGCTGCTACATAAAAGAAAACAATTGTTAAAAAATATCGTACAGTGAGTTTTGTATTTCAATCGTCCAATTCGAGAATTAAAAGTCTTATTTTAATCGTGACATAAACACTAAAGTTTATGAGAGGCCAAAGTAGAGTATTCGGGTCAACATCACTTTACTATATCTCTATTTTTAAAGACTTCATCATAACTCAATATATTGTTACGAGTCGACCGCGCACGCCTTGTCCTTTCAGACATAATTAAATAGAACACAATTTAAAAAACGATAACTTTTATTTAAGAGAACACGTCCGTCTACCAGGACTACCGACCGTAGAATCTCTACTCTTTTTTATTTAACAAACAATTGACATGTCCCGTTACCCAGTAACATTAAATCTACTGGGTGCTTCGTAACACTATCCTCCCTTCCGAATACGCGATCGTCCCGATCGCAACATCCTCTTCAAAATTTTAATAGAACAGCTTTCTTCTTTCATGGATGCAATTCATTCAAAGGGGATAGAATTCTTCACCTGTGATTTGAGTAGGAGTATTGATGTACTAAAACGTGGTCTAACTCAAATCACTTTCGTTCTAGTATTCACTCTTCGTCCCAAGGGAACAATATTTATTACATCCAAAGTGGAATATCAACATTAACAGTATCTCAAGTTTAATCCAACAAAACAAAAGAAACCCTTTAAACCTACAATATTACATTCAAGACTTACCATTAAGTCGACAAAATGTCCAACCGTCTCCTCAATCACGGAAGTCCCCTAGAAATGGAACGATTAAGAAAAGCACGAAAAATACCGATAATTTTAAGGATACATTTCTTCATTTCATTTTTCTCGCGCAGACATAAACGATACTTTTCCGACTACGCAAGAGCATTAATGGCTCGCATTCCTCGCGAAGTACTTAACCACGCGGTAATCGTTTACTTCAAAGATATTATCTCGTTCCAGTTTCCACGAAGGAAAGGAGACTCTCGAAATGGTAACGCGGCAATACATCTCCGTGAAATCTTTTTTCGCGATTCGAGGATCCAAATGGAGACGTAGAGCTATCCCATGCTGGTGCTGTGGCATTAAGAATAGAATTCTCAGCGAAATGACGTCAGCAGTGCTAGTAAGGCGTTCCTCTCCGGCGAAAAAATGTGCTTCGAATCTCCCCTTTTATTGACCGTAATGGGAAACAGGCGAGTTCATAATAGACGTTCCACCAGCGCGCTCCTCGATATTCCATTAAGATTTCAGCTGAATCAGAATGACTCTCGTGAGGCTCGCTCCGTAAGACGACAGAGAGAAAATAGGAAGAACCCTCGCGGATTTCAATCTACGGGGTAACGTCGCGACGAGACATCGTGGCACTTCGCGACGACGATTCGAGGCAAACCACGGCAAACCGTTCATCCATCATGCGTATGACTCTATTCATCTCGCGTGTAAACAATTCCACCCCGTCGTTCTTGCGAGACGCATCCTCCACGTATAATACGCACGGTCAGTCTTACCATGAGCCGTGCATAAACTGGCAATTATGCTCCTGCGTGGATTAGCATGACAGTGGGAATCATTGCCAGTCATTGAGGGAGGGAGACACGTTTGACGATTGCATTAACCCCAATGCCGTGTGTCATCACGAATTAACAGCTATGTCTTCGATCATAGACGATGGGCTATGACGATAACGAGCTTAATTTCTTTAGGAGGGACGTAAATGAAAAACTCCCCGTTGGCGAGAATGACGGATACGTTTCTTGGTAAGGTCAATATAAGCGGCATCTTGAACGTTATCCGTCAGAAGTATTACTGTCAGCGAGGAGCATGCGATTACTGGGCTCGCCGTTATTGTTAGGCATGTAATTACTACGCCCACTATCATCGACGTGCGTGTAATTACTACATGCACCATCGTCAATGGGTATCTAATTTCTACACGTACTGTTACCAATGGGTGTGAAATTACTGGATGTTCTATCGCCGGCGTGCGTGTGATTAATACAGATACTGTAGCCGATAGACGTGCAATTACTACCGGTAAAATCTTGCTTTCTATTGATTACACCTTCTCCGGTTGTGAGCTCCGACACGAAGAGGCAATTGTCGATTATTAATGTTAGATGCGCGTATGAACGGTTAATTCGATACCGTCTTTAACTTTGCACCACTTTGCTTCGTGTATAATTTTCTCAGCGTATCAAAAGCGTGATAATTTCTTACGATATTTGTTTCATTTAACACGTTCAACGCCATAAGTATTTTGCTAGTTTATGAATTTAACACCTTCCCGCACTTTAACGAGTTTGACTCGTGATGAAGATTTTGGAATAGATAGTCGGGCCAAACATAAATATCACGAGCTATGCTCGCGAACAGAAAATCGGACCAAATTTAAACATCACCGGTTGTTACGTCCTAATCCCAACCTCATTATATTAATGATCACTATTACTATCATCGCTATTATTATCAGTATTATTATTATTACTATTATTATTACCATTATTATTGTTATTATTCGTATTATTATTATAAATGGTACTTTGATTATGTAAGATACACACACACACACACACATACACATGTACACCGATTTTCCTAAGGACCCATCCTACTCCTCGTGAACCTCATCCCCACATACCGAGGCCCCTAATCCCCACTCCTAACATCTCCTAATTTTCAGCACCCACGACTTCCCTGAAAATTCGCACTTCCATTTTACTCTCAAAAGCAACCAGACAGACTTTCATTTTATCTTTTCCACGAACCACACACACACATACACCTTTAAAAACACGCACATAGAAATAAAAATCTACAAATATTGTATATTTATATATAAACATAATATCCATGAGTTTATTTATTACATAAATTCACTCGAAAGACAAAGTGGTGCTCATTTCGTAACACCGGTGGTCACACAGTTATATAGGGACCGCATAAAAGAAACCGCACAAAGCAAAATTCGGAAATTTCATAAACGCTTATAACAAATAATTTTTTACAACATATTAGAAAAAATTTTTTTATGCGGTGGATAGGGAACGCGTAAGAAAAGTCGCACTTAGAAAATATGTCAAAGATTTATGAAATAGTGCGAAAATGCTTTCAAACAAAATTAATAATTAAAGTACACGTGGAAGCTTTACAAAAATTTTTTTTTTAACTTAATAAATAATATGGCTCGTATTGTGATTTTTCTCGAGTATCAATCTGGTTTTTGTACCACGCGTTGACGCCTACCATTTGGGCCCGAGATTTGTCGAGCTAAATGGCACGGCAAGGGGTTAAGTAGAAACTTTAAAGACACTAATAGACAGATATCCGGCAGAGCTTTATATTCTTAACACTAATATTTAAATATTCAACATGTTAGAAAGTTCATAAATGTTGCAATTTAAAAATTACATTGAATTTCATTGAATTCAATACCGCCGGTCACCGACGACCCCCATGGGAGTCAACGTGTTAATCAGTCTCTTAAAGCTGGAAAATTAATGTAATGCATCCGCTTTTTTCCTTGGTTGTAATTGCCAACTACATTTCTATTTATTAGAAGAAATCGGGAATCTTCCAATCAGAAACAAAATCTGTAACAAAAGCAAACGTTAAAAGAAAAATCCTCAAGTATAAATTTACTCAATATCGCCCAAAGAAATTAAGCAATCAAACTCCATAACCCGAAAAAGTCCATTGACCTCAATCCCTTTTCTCCCTCGCACCTCTCAAACTTCATTAACAGCCTCGAAGAAACGAGGCTCGCCCAAAAATCGTTAGAATTTACATCAGAATTTTGGAAATCCTCAGCGTGAACCATTCTCGTACAGATAACGTGACACATCTCGCACCGCGTAAATCCACATGAGTGAAACTCGCACAATTCCTTCTGTAAAACGAGATAAACCGGTTTTCGTCATCCTAGGGTTAATCATCGGCGGTGCAGACGTTTTCATCGCCGGTCGTTGAATGAATTAGGATTTTCGTCGGTGTATGGTCGGCGGGCGTGACGAATTCCTCAATTCCGCCGCGCGGAATCGTGGGCGACGCTAATGAGACGGAAGTAATCCCCCCTCCGGGTATTCATTCGTCCTGGTTGAAAGCTCTCCTGGGTCGGTCATGGTTCCGGCGCAGGAATGGATTTCGCCGCGAAATTCCGGTCGCGCGCTCTAATCCACGGAGTCCCCGACCTTCGGCGCCCTCGTACCAAGGAAAACCGCGCTTTATCACGGACGCACACTCAGACGTACTCCTCTTTGCGAATTATCGTCTCGTAGATAATTAATCTCCCTCCTACTATATTACTTTCTTCTCTCTGAACATTAATCCCGGAAGCTCCTTGCGATACGCGCGATTTCACGATGCCACGGTGCTCTTGCTTCGAAACGCACGATTTATCTCGTTTATATTAAATAAGAGGTTTTCTTGGAAATGAGGAAGAGCTGATGGTATGAGATTACTCTTTCTTTTATTCTTTGATGACTTTCTTGAGTACTTGGGACTTGGTGTTTATAGGTTTTCGAAGATTTTTTTGCTTTTCTTCCAGTTTCTGTTGTATGTTTTCAGTTGTAATTGTTAGGTTTAGTTCGCCTAGAATGTAATGTTTTAGTTGATTTCTGAACTATCAAGACTGTGTGATATACAATACTGCTCGTGTACGAAATTGTGAATGATTTGACGCTTTCTGTGCGTCGAATGTATTTCCAGAAACGGGCACGGTCGTGAGAAAAAAAAACTGTCTCACTGTCTTATTATATTTGTAATTTATTATCAAAATTCAGGAAACTATAATGGTCACCTTGCGCGGCACCCAAGCTATGATTGACAAAAAAATAAGTTGTATTCAGAAAGACGGTCAGAGGCGTTCTGGTGAAAAACCGTACAAAAAAATGAATTGCACAAAAAAAGGGGACGATTGCTTCTAACGCGATGATGGGCGAAAATCGCCGGAACCGAACGATCGCTCGCAGACGCGATCGTCGATACTTTGAATTCGACCGCGATCTACAAATCGCGTACAGCTCGTAAGTGTTTAGGTATTCTCATAAGTGGTTAGAATCTTTTCATGTATTTTTCATTACTAAAATTTAAATTGTGCATTTTAATTTTCCTATTTGTTTAGTATATTTCTATCGATGTAGGTGAGGTGGTATTTAAGTTAACTTACTTGTGAAAGATTATCATCGTATATGGACACCTTCGCGTATATTGTAATATTACAATGTAATGGATAGTATGTACGAAAATGGGATAATTGGTGCATTAAGAACGGTGTCAAGAATTAACCGAATGTAAAACTATTTCACAAATTATAAACTTCTATTTTAACCGTTTGAATACCGGGAGGGTTTTAAACAATTACTTCGAAAAAAGCCAAAAGCCACTTTCGCGCTCTTGAGATTTTATTTCAAAATAAGCTAAAATTGGTGTTTTATTTTATGTAGTGCACAACAAGAACACTCTTCTCGTGCTTGTATCCTAATTTGGAATTACTTTGTATTATAAAAGAGAAATCTGATGCATTCTTAACAAAGTCTTCCTTCAATTGTTAACATTGAAAAAATGTCCTGGGGTTTTTCGATACAAAAACTGAAGAGCGCGGAAGTGGCCCGTGGTACGCAAACGGTTAAATAAACCGTGTGTTTTCTGTTCATATAAAAATTCCTTGGATATAACTGAGGTATTCGCAGTCAAATTACGTTAATTTACATGATAAGTTCAACAATAATAAATAAATATTTTGATATTTTTCTGAGTTTTTATGTTTATGCTGTTGGGCAGAAGTGTATATATATCAAGTAGGAAAAACTTGGTAGAGATGTAGGAGGACTTGATGATTGACCTATTGATTTCGAATTCGAGACTTTTTCTCCTCGTTCATCAAAGAAACTACTAAAATTTTAATTTCTATTGTAATTTTGGTAAGAATGTACCGTTTTAGGTCGGTGCATGCAGGAAAAACTTTCCCAGAGACAATGAAGGATTTAGTCTCAAGTCCATTGACTGTTATTACCCACTTACTTCTTACCCACCACAACCCCTAAAGATTTTTTATCCACTATGTTGAACCCCATTAAACGAAAATAAAAGAGAGATTTTCGTCAAAACTCCGCGAGTCTGTAAAGAAATTCTCATTGAATCGTTCCATTTATACAAAGAGTCACTCTCCGATATTCCACCGTATGATGTAAAATAACATTGGGAAATATTTTCATTTGGTATACTCTTCGCTGAATCAGAGTGCCGTTACTGCGACAGCCCAGCAGTTCGAAGACACAGATTTTCCTGTGGGTATACATACTCCACGTACATTCGTTCCTCTGCCGGATGAAGTTGCAAATATAGAGTGAAAAACGTGGAAAAGGAAATGACAAATACATATAAACTTATATTCCCACTGCCAGGGAGAAGTTGTGTACGGTCACTGCAGAGTCACCCACTATTCATTTCCTGGCTTCTTTTTTTTTTATCTCGAACAGAGGGGCTGCTGCCGTTTCATCCCCGCCTACGCATTCCACGTTTCGACCATCCCTTTCGACTGCCATGAATTCCACAAGTATGTACACTGCATCCGGAAGCTCTCTTTTCTCTTCCAGCCCTGAATGTACATACCGGTCGTTCGTATATTGCAGAATATTAGAGAATAGTTTCCGTCGAGGACTCGCCTCGGTGCGATGAAACGATCTCATTCATTGGATAATCTTCGGTGAGTTTTTGCGTAAATAGTTGCACTGAAGTTTGTATGAACTCTCGTAAATTTTACGTTTCGTTTGGATTCAGTAGAATTTGTCTTGGTGTATCGGTCGTAGAGATATTATTATTCCCGAAAAAATGTTTAAAATATTCTCTCCAACTTGCTTTTATTATATACCGAAGTGGTTTTTGGTATTTGACTGTTTTGTGCACTTCAAAAATGAAGCATAATCTTTCAGTGACGATCAGCGAGTTGTTACCTGTGGAACGATATTTGCAGTGCTGCAATTTTCCAGCATACTTATGTGCATTATATCATTATTTTTAATAATCTAAAAGATATTCTAATCCAACGTTTCAGTACGAATAATTTGTGCTCTCAATATTTTGTGGTAAAAAGTAAACGCAGTATCCCAATGAGTACTCTTCTTATTGTTAGCGGAAAAATAAATAAACAGAACAGTTTCAAATTTGAGTGTATAAAATCACAGAGAATAATCTAAAACAATTCTAAACTTTAACTGTATTCATCAGAGCGACTTTAAGAATGTTTTAACGCTTTGAGACAACTGAATTCAAAAAATAAAATGACACATGTTGCACAGGCATTTTTTTTTAATTGAATAAAGATGATTTATATTTATTAACACAAAGTTATAATATAAGTTTTTAAGTTGTGTAATGTACCGACCCTCCGCTTAGTTAGTATATAAGTTATGTATATAAGATTTTGTAAGCAGCTAAACTAACTTCCGTCATCACCTCTGACTCAATACTCCAAATCCAAACCTCCTAGTTTTCCATCCTGACCTTTCAACTCCCTAGTATCGTCATCGCTCCATACTCATCTCCGAAATCACCGTTCTAAGTCCGAAATCCTACTTCTTACTTTGATCTTCGCCTTGCATCCATCATTATCACTACTCCCACTCCTTCTCCAAAAGTGCCTTAAAAACCCAGTATTCTCTGCCCATTGAGATTATTCAGATCATTCTTTTCACTAACTCAGATATACGCCGGATCGCTGTCCGAACGCTATCCGAACGAGTCACGATATTTTTATATATATATAAATTTTAAAAGTTATAAGTTCCCTTATTTGGCGGACCTTAAGTGCAGATCCCAAAATCCGCCGTTACAGTTGGAACAGAAAATGTCCCACCACCTACAGGCATCAAAGAGATGAGACACTTCTAATTTAAGGAATGCTTTAAAGAGTTAAAATATCCTAAAGTGATTGAATTCGTAAATCTATCTTTGAGAATCATCTAAAATATCCTAAATTCATTAAACTCACGAAGGCACGTTTAAGAACGCTCAAAAATATCCCAAATTAATTGAACGCGTAGCTGCATTATTAACGACCAACTAAAATACTCTACACGTAGTCTGAATTTATCAACTCAACTCTAATTTTAAACATATCATGCTTTGATTAGCTCAGTTAAAAAGTACACGGATGTACATCGAAGGCGTATTGCTCATCGCAAAGTTGTTCCATAAAAAAGTTTGCCGTGCTACTTTTACACGGACTACTATACACTTTGAACTTCTGCGTCAACGGAGCTCTATGTTACATCCTGTAAAGATATTAGAACGTAGACCCTATCAATAATGTACCGTAGACTGAGTGGGTATAAAGCTTCGCTTCCTCTCGTCACTTACATCGTGAAAGCTGAAACGTCCAAGTTTCCTCAAATTTCTTGAGTAACAGAAAAAGATACAAACTCGTACAGCGGCGGAGTTGACCGTTATGAATCACACGCGCCATCAAACTTTCAGTGGCAATCTATTTTACGATTTCCGAAAAAGTATACGCGCCGGATGTCAGTCCGATAAATCATGAGAGTGACGCTTACGACGATGATAAAATTGTCTTCGAATTGGTTGACCATTAAATGTCACGATTGAAATAAAAGGATAGCAATTCCATTAGGAAATTTTTGCAGATTATTTAGCCGCGTTTTTTCGTTTCTCTAACGAAAGACAAAGAAACCATCGCTGTGTTCTAGCTGTATTTTGGTGCAACAGGTATGTAGTTAAGAATCCATAGCAACTGTTAACGAGACAATTAACAGGAGCGTAAAGAAAGAAAAAGAAAACCGTATTTCTCCTTTTAACGTAAAAAGATTAAACTCTTTATGTTGTTATCAAAAGCGTGAAATATTTATAAGATTTTACGTTTCATATTACTTGTAACGCTTTAGCAGATATGTTTAATTATATTGTTAGAGCTTTTTTGCAAAACATTGCTCTTATTGAGCACTTTAACTCATCATATTTGTTAAACACTTCCTACTAACGTTATCTAAACAGTCGTTTGACATAGAAGCGATAATTACTGTCCTGTTAAAGCCAAGTACTTGCTCATCTGTCTTGACTGCTGAAATTCTCATTTACTTAATATGATAAAATGCTGAAAAACATTGCTTACTTCCAGTTATTCTATTAACTAAATATTTCCTGGTATCCATAAGCAAACATAGCGTCAGAAAACTTTGTAAAATATTTACTAATTAGTCATTATACCATATTTACCGCAAACTGGTTGCCAAATATACTCGAGTGATACATTATAAAACGTTACATAATATTAACTAATTAGTCATTATAATTATGAGAAGCTAACTACCAAATATATCCGAGTGATAATACATAAAATATTGTAAAATATTCACTTACTAGTCAATAAATTTACCAGATGCTGACTGTTGAATGTATTATACTAGAATTACGATAAATCATTATGAAATATTAACTAATCAATTATTATATTTGACGGATGCGGACTTTCAAACATGTTCATATATCGATAAATTGAAATTGTGAGATTCAGCACATACTGATTGTCCAAAATTTTTTAACGGTATGACATAAAAGATTGCAAGACATTAACTAATTCGACCTATCGAATTTATTAAATATCCTCTGCTAACGATATCCGAATAGTTTTTTGACGCTGGGAGGATAATTACGGTTCGTTACATCTAAGGACTTGCTGATCTGTGTCTCAAAAGGCGAAAAATCTCCTTTGTCGTTCGTCGTGTTAAAAGGACGAACCAGACCTATCGAATTTCGTCTTCGCCGGTCGAAATTAACGAGCGTCAGCCCTTCCTGAATCTTTGTAATGATCAGTGCCGTTTCAACAAGTTAGAACCTACGAAGCCTCGTTAACAATCCGTTTGATCCTATTACTGCGACCTTCGTCTTACCTTGCGTAATATTACCGTGCTTTTTTCACGAACTATGACCATCGATACCCGAGTCGAAAATTTCAGCCCAAAATCCTCCTAAATTACCAAATAACTTAGGATATTTAGGCTGAATATGGAAAAATATGTTATATATAAAAGAATGCAAATTTTAATTCCACAATCGCCCTACACTTGTTACTTTTTGCCACTTTTACCTAGTTTAGGAGCAATTTAGGCTTCATACAGCCCAAAATAATCCTCAGCATTCTATAATGAGGAGCTTTAGAATTGGATTGGAATTGGAGTGGAATGATCGAGGTCCAAAAAAATTCTCGATATACTAAAAATTAATTTGTTTTAGGAGATTTAGAATTTATATGGAATAAAATGATAATTTAATTCCAACTTGCTCCTGAAAGCCCTATTTTTAGAATATGAGTCGACAGACTTGGAACTTCTGAAATATTTTTAGGGGATGCCAGATTAAATTGGAATAAAAATTTTACCTGATCAGTCCATATAACTCCTCAAAATCATATAATTACAGGACTTTGAGGCGTGTCGATACACTAATTGAGGATTTTGAGGTTCAAAATGGTATACATAATTAAGCGACAAATGAGAGATCAAAAGAATCTAGGACTTGAAGTTTCTTTTTAAGCTGGACTTTTCGACACGGGTATACTCTATCTTGTGAAAAAAGAAATATTGCATATTTATATAGGATCTCCTACTTCTGTATTAAAGGAAATATTGTTTGTCGTTGACATTCAATTCACGAGTATATTTTTATTTCTCTATCACGATCAAAAGTGGACTGTAATATTTCATTTTCGATTTCTTCGACAGGAAACCATTATTCGTGGTTTTGAGATCTGATTCTCTTGCTTTGATCAGTGTTCTATCCTTAGTGCTTTTTGTTTTCATCATACAAAGAGAAGATTACATCAACTGTATTTTCTTTAATTGAGTAAGCTTGGAATGTTTTTGATTTTTCATAACTGTCAATGAAATTCGAGTTGCACGTCAAATAGACAGAATATTTTGTATTTATTCTCATTTGAAAAATGGTATTATAATGTGACATTTTTCAGAAGACACAGTTCAATATTTCGTTCTGCCGAGGCGAAAGGAAAATCGACGTATTGTCAGAGACGCGTCGTATCTTCGTTCACCTCGACGCGACGTTTTGGCACCTCCTCTCACCCCCGTTTGTTGCTCGCTTTTCGAATTTTCTTCTAAAATTCTCCCGTGCGCTCCGTTTCGCGCCCAATTTGCGGCCCATCATCGCCACGGAAGAAGCAATTTCTAACTTAAATGAAACTCCCTCTTGCTTGCTTCCTCGTTCGCTACCCTACGATCGACAGGATACATCGTGCCGTCCATCTTTGGGTTTCACGAGGGCGGCCACGAAATTCTCTCCCTCTTTCTCTTTCTCTCTTTCTTCTCCTCCGAACCCTCTTTTGCTCTCTCTCTTTCTCTTTCTATCCCCTTTTGTCTTACTTTCAATCTGTCGACCTCTTTCACATTGTCTCACTTTCCTCTCTGTAGTTTTGTTCCTACAGAATTCTATTTTTCAGTCTTTGACTTCTTCTTAACATAGATATCTTCACATTTCTTCCCTTTCTTTCAATGTCTCTTCACTCTGTTTCAATTCTTCTTCCGTTGCTGTTCTTCTTTCCACCTCTTTCTGTGGATTTTCCAATCTATCTCGTTCTTTTTTTCCCTTAGGTGCTCTTCAAAATCTCTTCTGAGCTGCATTCTCTCTCTGATTTTTTTACATGGTTCTACCTTTCTCTCTTTGACTTCATCCTATGTATGTCTCTTCCCTTTTCTAAATACCTTGATATCTATGTCACTCTTCCATTTTTCGATTATTCTTCTATTTTTTCTTCTTCTTTTTATTTTATTCTGTATTCTTTTCGATCTACTTCACTCTTTCTTTCCTTCTTGATGTTCTTCACTCACATAATCTCTCTGATTCGCCTCCCACAGAGTTTTATATTTCTCTCTTTGACTTTGTATTTCTTTTTCATTTTCTTACTTTTCCTCTATGTCTGTCCTGTCTCACTTTTTCTTTTGTATCTTTTTTTCTTAAATTCTCAAACATCTCTCTCTTTTTAGGTGATCGTATCGAAGTCACCCCGTTAAACCTTCGAATCGTTAACACGCAACTCTCTACCTCCTTGTTGAGCATCCATGGCGAATTGTTGCACGCGACTTCATACTTCCTTACATCGAAATCACGTCAGAGGCTTAGCTTTCGCAAACTTTTTGAGTTTTCGAGAAGTCAGCGGAAGAAGGCCCGGCATGAAATGTAGTCGGAATAATCGATTCAAGGAATATTTTTGTAAAATAACTTTCCAGAAGAGCATGCAACATGTAACGAGAAATCGTTATGGTTCTGCATGTTTAATGTTCTGAATCTTGTGCGGTTTTCGGTCATGTCGCTGCTTGTGTCTAAACAAAAAAAAAAGATAATTACCTCGTTACAAATTAAAGACGTGAAACATAAAAATAATGGTAATGTGAGTAATGTTTTGTATTATTTAGACTAGTGTTTTAATGTTAAATGTTTTAGCAAAGGATCTTTTACTACATCAAAAATATAAATAATTTGAAGGATATGAAAGTACGATTGGGTTCTTCAATCTTTCGATCTATCAAATTCCACTTATGGCGCAGAAATAATAATGAAAATATTGAATTATTTTGGAAATTCACGTTGGAGAACTTTAGGACGGTAATACATCTTTAACTCAGCTACACATTCTCCATTTTATTTGAGACATCTGGGAATAACTAATAAAACAGAGGATTAAAGTTCACAAGAAATTTCATAAAATTTAGTAGCCCCGATTATTATCTTCTACAGCATTCTACGTATTAACACTTTCATTTGAAGAAGTATCATATTATCAATACCATATAATTAACCTCCATCCTAAATTTCCCTATCTACCTATTACAAATTTACCGTGCAAAGATTGAGTTAATATTAAATGCGGCAAATCTGAAAATATCAGATTCGCGTATAATGTAGTTTTAATGAAAAGAAAAATAAAGACACACTAGGTAAAAATAATTTTGCGGGGTTTGTATCTCCCACACTGCAGCTATAAAAGACAATGTTGAATAACTTGAGAGAAGATAATCTCTCTCTTTAAAGCGTTTATCCCAACGATGCATAAAGCAGCTTCGACTAAATGGACTTCAAACGAAAACTAACGAAGACGAGACTCAATTTTCCCGTTGACGTTATTATACTGTCTTCATAAAAATTTCAACGACATAATATCCTATTTTCTTTAATAATTATCCAATCTCTTTTAATCTCAACCTAATAACATAATATTAAAATTTCATCCCTTGTCAACACCTCAGTAGAAACACAAATATTTATCACCTAACAACTATTTTTCTCCATCATTCTCTTTTCGTTTTTTTTTCTTTTCAAAGCCTTCCTTTAAACATATTTCCGTCTATTGAAACGATTGCTCCTAATGAGTGGTTCAAAAGCCGCGAAGCCACTTTGAAATATGTCACCTCTTTTTGCCAAGAATTTTTTCCAATTATAGTTAAACTACTTATAAAGACGAACGTTAATTTTTAATAGCTGAAAAAGTTATTCGAATTTTAATCGCTTAGCAGTTTATGCACGATCCTGTGCCGGCTTTCACCGGCTTGAAATTTTACATTTCTTCATAAACACTGTAACATTTGACGGATCAAAAGGATCATTGTTAAATCCAATACCAGCAGGATAACACGACACGAACGCCGTAAATCTTTCTCTATTCAATTAATCTCCAGGTTTTCTCGACATTTCATTCGACGAAGGCCAGTGTCGGTAAATTCTCTATGTTCCAGTTTCAATCGTATCAAGGTAATAGGATTAACTCGATATACGGATTACCCTACTTTCTCTTAGACACATAGGCCCAGAGTATCTCCAAACCGCTTACAAACTACTTGTCATGTCCCCGACAAGATCATGACACAAACTTAGATTATCCTCGAACTACATGCAACTCGTTATCATTCCTGCGTCGATTTACTCCCCCTCGATGATGCTCCGATAAAATTTACACATCTCCGTTGGTTTCCTTCAAACTGTATAAATCTACTTTTAAACTGGTAACAATGTTTCAAATGCTATTAAATATGAAACGTCATTGCTCCCAGTTTGAAATGGCAAGGACGATATTTTTCCTCGTTCTCAATTTACTAACCTCAAGCAAAGATGATAATATTAATTCTATTTTATTGAGCTTTGACTGATTTCAGTATCATTCTTCACTCCTTCTTCTGCCTATCTATTTTGTAATTCTTCTTCCTTTGAATCTCACTTTTTCTTTGACTCTGTATCATTTCTCTATTTGGCAAATTGCATTTTATTCATTTAACACACAGATAGTAATGAAATTCTCGTTGTTGTAATCTAGAGCTCGCGAATAAATCAAATCATTGTATTAACTATCAAATTCAATTCGATGGATTTGCAAAAAAGTATCGATGCCCTTCGAACAACTCTTTCATTGTTTCACATTATCAGAAAAAGTTCATTCAACAAAATCGAATAATCCCATTCGTTTCGTGCTATCGTTCGGATATCTTTCTTCAATTATTCGAGGCACAGTATTCCATCGGATAGATAAATCGATGAACATATCAGGACATGGGAATGTCAGAAACATGAAAACAGTCTATATTATACCAATCAAAGGAAAAGATAGTTGAGTATCTCGCTTGATTCTTCACGGTCCGATATTTCTTTCTGAGGCTAACTACATGAATAGGTATATCAGCTCCTGGTAATAAAGTGAAGCCGCCAAAGAAGCCTGGCGCCACTATCACGCGGCTAGAAGTTTGCAAGATTGCTTAGCAGCCTCTCGATATGGCCGAAGTGGGAGCGAGCAGAACTTCGATAATCTTCTCTGCAGCGGGCCGGGGCCTAAGTTTGGCAATCAATGCGAAGTAACAGTTTAATTAAATACGGGTAACCCTTCGCCGACTCTGCGCTTACCCGAAGACAGAGTAATCTCGGCCGCGTCGTCTCGAGGGCCTCCACTGGATTCACGGAGAATTTTCCCTGGACTCGAAATCCTAATTTCCTTTTCCTTCCATCGTCTTCTATAGGTTCTTTTAATTCTGCATTTCTTTTTGAATTGTTGGAGATTTAGTTTGTATACTAGATATTTGTTTGAGCGGTTGAGAATATTGATGAGTAGATGTTGGACGAATATTAGGTAAGGGAAACGCACCAGTAATTGACACTTCTTCAAAAAATGTAAATAAGTAAGGAAACCACAAGCTGGAATACATCAAACCTTATCAATTTGTATAGTATCGTCTTTTACATGCTTAATTGCGAACTATTGCTCATAATCCACCATAGAGAAGAGTCATAGCAACCGGTTAATTAACCCTTTGCATTCCGTGCCATCTCTGACGTTATTTATTAGAAACTTGTCGGCACTTTACTATTTGCTATTTTGTGCTACTTCAATAGAAAAATTCAGGTAAACATATATTTCTTAAAACCTTGCGACGCAATAAGTTCATCCTCTGTAATTACTAATAAATTCGAAGGTCCCTTTAGAGGGTGCAACCGAGTGATATGGTAAACTTACAATGTCCCCTCAGGTGGGACATCGGAGTGCAAACGGTTAAACACGTGCTCGGCTCTTACGATTTTTGGGTGTTTTTTTATATGAATCGCTAAGAACTTGGTTGAAATGTAAGTCTTAGAAGTTTGTATGTATTATTTAATCATTGCGGATAAAGAGGCATTCGTTTATGTTGTTTGAAGCTTAACACTAGATTTACCAAGCCAGTCAAAATGGCTGGTACACAATTTTTTCCAAAAATTCTACGGGTTTATGAGAGAGACGTAGAATAAATATTCTTCGTCCATCATATAAAACATAAATTACCGAATCTATCACCTTTTCCACGTCTTAATTTTCCTTGCTTTAAAGTACATATTTAACATATTTAAATATAATAGCTTTCACGCTGGTAAATCTAGTGTTAAAAACGGGTTTATGTATTAAAATTTGCAACAAAGAATGCTAAATTGCCGAAATTCACCCTGTGTCAACTATTGGAACTTGTTATTGTCTATTACTCAGTAATTGACATAAGGAAATATGTTGTATTTCCTTACGAAAATGAGTTGTTCTGCAAGTGATTTCAGCAGTGGTAAAGTGGCCGAAAAGCATGGATAAGTTATATTATGATTGGGAAGCTATGGTGTTTCGTATCAACGAAACCATTAAAATGAGCAGACCCAGAAATATGTATTCAGTTACCAAACTAACAATAAGTTAGATCTTTTAAGGAAGTAACTTCTAATTATAACAATCCTTTTTTTGTAAACTTACTCAAGAATAATCTTTTTTAAACATTCAATAAATTCCTGTATTTATATACTACCAAGGCTAGTTCGTTAATTAATTTTTCTCCCTGTGTCAACTAGTGAAACAAGAGGATGTCAACTACTAAATTTTTCGTTTTCGCTGGGTGTCAACTATTTAATCAAATTTTACTCTTTGAAAAAAAAAATTATAATCGCCAGCAGGAATGAATACTTGTCGTAATATAACAGAAGAATACTTTGTGCAGGAACTACTAATCATAAATTTTCCATAAAGTGAACATAGCCTGACTTATGTAAACAAATAAGGAAAAAAATTCCTTGAAGTGTCAACTACTGGTACCTTTACCTTAGAATTCATCTAAGGCTTAGATGAATATAGAGATGAGTGAAAGAGACATCGAAAGAATTAGTTGGGTACTTGTGAATATTGATGGGTAGATAATGGATGGGGATGAGATCAATGGAGAAATGAATTTCTACAGAAATAAAATTCTAGAGAATGTAGAATGAAAATTTTGACGTTATTTGTGTAAGAAAGGTGTGGTCATTGATTTAATGAGGATGTTAGAATTAAGTAGTATAGGGAGACATGACGTTGGCACAGTCTAAGCTGAAAATGTACAGGAGAAAGAGGATGACTCGCTGGTTTCATTCAATCTTCTCTAAGAAGTTCCATTTTGTGCTTCTTACAATCGACTTTCTTTCTTATGCACTGGACATGAACGGAAAATTGACTCATTGTCAGCCAATGACAAAAGTATGTATTAATAAGTGTCAGAATAGAAAAATTTAACTTCTTAAATTGCTCTTTCCCCTGCATCGTTTTAGTTTGTGGATAGTATCAAGATTTCATCACTCTACAATATATTTTTAGCTATATATATGCTGTTAAAGTATTCCAATTTTTGTGAACTACTTGGATGCCTATCAGTTTCTATCATTTCACAGATGTGAACCTCATGAAAATGTGGATTGGTAAAGTAATTTGAAAAGTATTACTGGAAAATGTAATTCGTCGTTTATATTCTGAGAAAGGATTGATTAATTTCCAATAATCTGATTCAAAGAAACGGCATGTATCTGAAAAGTACTCATGAAATCGACGAGCAATTTCTTCTAGCGATGTCAGGCAGAAGAGATCGTAATTAAAGAGATTGTAATTACTTTAGGAGATATTAGTGTATACAATAGCTCGAATGGCTCGTCTTTAATGTTTGAGATCATTTGCAATCCAATTGACACGCTATCGATTGCAATTGCTTCGCTTTGCATCTTCGTTTTGATGCTTATAAATGATTCACAGCAATTATACACGAAAGACCGCGATGAAGCAGATGCGTCGCGATGTGGTCGAAGAACCTAATGAATTTTAAATTTTGTCCTAGTTTCCTTACAGAGTCCTACTAGAATCATTCGATAAATCTACACCGTTGTTAAATGTCGAACGTATTGGCAGATTTCAATTTGATATTTACTAAAACATTCTACTGACCTTGATCAATAACTTTTAATCGACGGTATGAAATCACGAAAGATTTTATTAACTAGTTAACTGTGGAATTTAGTTTTATGAATTCCTCGCGGGATACGGAATTAAAATCGAGCAATGACGTGAATATTCGTCGCACACAGGGCAAATATTTTTGTTATAAATTTTACGAAAAGAGGAAAGCAATAAGTGGAAAAATTACATTTTTAATCCATAAGAAATGGATAATTCAGTATTAAAAAGGCTACCACAATCGAACTTTGGATTGACGTGTATATACGGCAAACGCAGTTAACTGGTTAATACGAAGAATATTACCACTATGCAACTTACTTAGCAATTTTGCCGACTCGAATTCCAAATCCGCGATACTATTAAATAAAAAAAAAACATTAGTCAGCAACCACAATATTTAATAATATCATTAACATGTTTACTGTCGTGGGGGTCATCGGTGAACGGCGCTATTGAATTCAATGAAATGTCATGCTACGTTTAAATTGCAATATTTATGAAGTTTGTAACCTATTGACGTTAAAAAGATAAAGATCTGCTCAATATCGATATATATTTTTCTACATCGATCTATTTCTCCAATAGAAATGACGAAACAAGCGAAATACCGGTGGCATTCAACGTGTTAACATATTTATCATATCCCACTTTCACTTCGATTCTATCACTCAGCAATTACAAATTTAACAATATGAATTACACCTCGTGGAAGTTAACACTAGATTTACGGATGTTGACATACCTATTTTTCTGAAGTGAGCCAATTTGACTCATACAAGAAACTTGAAGTTTTTTGCAAAGAAAATAGTTCCAAATCAATTTAACACTTTGACTGCCATGGAGGTCACCGATGACCGGAGCTATTGAATTCATTAAATTTCCGTGTAATTTTGAAATTGTAATATTTACGAATTTTCGGATATATGAAATATTTAAATATCGACATTAAAAACATAAAGGTCTACCGAATATCTATCTGTATCTTTAAAGTTTCTGCTTTGCAAAAATACGAATTTAATAGTAAAAGTCCCACTTCGGTAGAAATGATGAATCTAGCGAAATACCGGTGACGTTCAAAATGTTAAATGAAAGATTTACTATTAAAAAAATTAGCCAACCAATATATTATAATATATATATACTCTCTTAGATCGAACCAGTGGAATTTCACTGGTTCGCCAGTGGAAACTCACTTGTTTACCAATGACACTCACTGGTTCCGCCAGTGATCTCGGCGGCCATCAAAGTTCACTGGTTTACCAGTGAATCTCACTCGTCAGCATATTCAAAAATAAAACACGGCGCATGGCGATGCGGCAGCGGACGCAAATTTTACTGGTTCGCCAGTGAGATTTGTATTCACTGGTTGAACCAGTAAAATCTCACTGGTTCGATCTAAGAGAGTATATATAGTAATCAAATTTTGAATGAGCCAAATTGTCTCCGTAAATCTAGTGTTAAAATCAGTATTCTTATAAACAACCAATCACTAATTCCTCCAAATCTTTCGAGGTTGTGAACGTGAACTCCAACCTCGGAACACTCTCAGCTTTCCCATCATAAACCTCAGTAGTCAAAATTCTCAGAACCGATTCACCCCGAAAAAGGACATCCCTCAGCCGCAAAGTAGTCGGCATCAAACAGAAAATTCTTCGCTAACCAGGTGCAGAAGAGGAATGTAGTATGATTCGTCTTACAGACAAGAGCATAGTATCCCGAAGCGAGCTCGTATTCCAAGTACTCCGGATAAGGTAGTCGGATCGTTCGAAGGGGAAGTACGTAACAGCAGGTGAAGTTCGGTCCGGTTCGCGTAACCGCCTCTAACCAGGTATTAACCTAGAGAAGGGAACGTAGGGTGCCGATGGCAACGCGTGTACATAAATGATCTACTTCCCTCTGCTCTCTCCTCACCCTTGCACGATAACTACTGTACACCGTAGTACTTTTCGCAAGCATAAAGAAGTGGCGTAAAAATTTCTAGAACCTACCGGCACGCCGATAACGATCCTCGATCTCCCTTTTACGATCTCAACCTAGCCGGCTATTAAGAGCGGCCTTTACATAGGCCCGGCTCGATCATACAGCTATTTAGATCAACCGGTTCGATATTCAACCCTCTTCTTAACCGATTCTTACGTTACCATCTCGTTTGTTCGAAGCGTATCGAGTCGAGGCCCTTCGGTTCCAGAAGCGTTCAACGCTTGGTAGCCAACGGACGATGTCAACTGGGGGAGTAGCGTGAAAATAATCGGACGAAATCGATAATGGTCCCTTATCCACCTTTTATGGGATCAACGTTGCATTAACACCCAACGGTTACATACCTCTGCAAATTCATTCAGCCATTTGAGAATGACCTACATGCCCGCCGACGCGGTCCTCCGTAGATCCCTCTGGGAGTTCAACGTTTTATCGCTTCGTAGATTTACGCTGTCGCGGAAATTTCAATTTACGCGCACTGTGATCTTTGAACTGCCATATTTTGGCATTGTGGGTCGTCGGTTTTTTGTTAGACTTTTCAGAACGGTTTTTTGCAAATGGCGTTTAAGGTACTGAGTTTAATTGCATTTTGGAGGTAGCATGATGATTTTTTGTGGTCGACGAACTTTTTATGTTATTGTTATAATGATTTTGGACTGGATTTGATAAGAATACCTGACAAACTTTATCTTGATTGTTGTAATGATTGTTTGTTAGAAGTCAGGAATAATATTAGGGTAAACCAAAAGTCCGGGCGCTTTTTTCGTCAAAACTTTGAATGTAAATTGTACAAAAAGTATTTGTCATTAAGTTTCGAAGTAAAGACCATTTGATTCTATGGTCTCTGGTCATGTACTAATGAGTTCAGATATTCCATGGCGGTACCATTCCGTGTCCTTGGAGTTGAAAAACTCACGACCCCTAATTCAACTTGGTCTGAGTTGTCGAATCTCCGACCTTACAAGAAGTGTGCCATTAATCGAAAAAGGTTGTAATCCGATGCAGCAAGGACAGAGCTGTATGTTGGATGTGGTAGAAGTTCAATTGAATCGAGTTCTTTGAACTTATCCATGATTTGTCCGGGGGTGTGCGTCCGGGCGTTATGTTGCTGCAGAAGTAGTCACTTTCGGGCGAATGGAGCTTACGGCCCATAGTGGTAAAATCTCACTCCTTCTGATAACGTGGTGGAGGAAATTGCAACGAGATATGTTTAAAAAATCCTATTCTGTCTGATAGGCAGAATTTCTGGTTGAGGGCGTGATTTATGACTGATTCGTCATCGCGAGTCAGTGGCAGTCGATGGTAATCGTTCGGGCCGAGCTTCCGGTTTACAACCCGTTCACAGATAGCCACGGATTGACGCAAACTTACTTTCAGGGCCTAAGGGTCACCAAATGTCGGCGAATATAAAAAAACTGGCAGCCAAACCCCGGCGTTAAGAAATAACAGAATTTCGCTTCGTTTCGGACATACTTTTGTTACCGTGCGGCCTAGTACTTAGTGCAATGAAAATAGGAAAAAATATCATTCAATTAATACAAATGAAAGGCCTTTTTATAAGCTAAAAAATGATATATAACACTTGCATACAAAGTAATTATATTGACGACAATAAATTGTACAATCTGAGACAGCAGGAAAAAACGCCCGGACTTTTGGTTCACCCTAATAATACTTGTGAAGTTAATATTGGAATTATGGTAGTAGCTTTTTTCAATTACTGACAAGAAATACAAAAGATTAAATAACTTGTATCGAATACAAAGCATGGTGGACAAATGGACGAAATAATGTCATCCAACGTTTTTCCAAATAAAAACTGAATACAATTCACAACAGGCCAGGAACCTTGTAAATTCTTTGGTGAAAGATTTAAACAAATCAAATTAAAAAATATAATAGATAAATATGTTAGAAAAATAAAACATACAATAGAAATAGCCTAAAAAAAACTTTTCACCCCGTAAAGTGAAGAAATGCAAACCAATACTCTATCCTTCATAAATGAATCAATACAAGAAGTTCTACTCTCAACAAGTCAGAAGCATTTTCATCTTTTCAAGGCTCAATAAAACCGTCACTCTTTCCAAGCAACCATTCCCGCTCAATTTGCCAACTCCTTTCTTTCAATTCCCCTTTCTTCCCGTTTATGCGGCCGAACTTATTATCGAGAACGAGCAGACGCGGCTATTTCTCTTTGGTCCGTAGGAGTTCCAACGTTGGTAATATATCCAAGCGAAGTAGTCACGCTCGGCTAGCCAACAGCTCTTTCCTAATCTTCCTCCTTTCTACCGTTTCTTCCTTCTTTTCTTTTCTCTCCCTCGATACGCTTAGCTTCCGGTGTCGCGAGCAACTTTCCACCTTGAGGGAATTCCCTTACGCCTGATTTCGATTTTCGAAACTTTGCCCTTTCGCGAATCCACGAGTATCCCCTCTGTCAGATATGCTAGCTGTGTCGTCTCTTTGGTCCTCACTGAATTCTGGCGACCCTTCTACCCTTGTTTACGAATTACCAATGCTCATTTACATTCCTGTGTACTTCTTCACCCTCGCGGAAGTTCGTTGAATCGTATAGAGGTAAGGAACTTCCGTTACGTGTGTCCAGATATGAGGGCAAAGATAAGACGAAAGGATGGTACAGTTCATCAATCGGCTTTTATACGCTTGGTACATTTCGAATAAGATCTTAAATGGTTTGCGGGGAGGAATGTTTGATAGTATAAAAGGGGAAGAGTGAGGCTCGAGTTTACGATCGATAATAAAACAAGAATAATATTTTTCGTTTTACGTTTGGTCTTGACGTATATCGGAGGAGAAAATAATAGGTTGGTTTTTAGCATCTTTTGAAACGTAAAGTTGAACTGTTTTAGCGATCGATTTTGTCATTTCGGTGACTAGCACTTTGGATGGGTTGAGGAAACGTTCGTATTTGGTTGTTGCTTTCAGTTTTTAAAGACATGCGAATAAGGATGTGGGTTATGTAATACCTTTGAAAATGTTTTACACGTTTTCGAATGTTGCAAAGCAAACTTTGACGGTGTGTGACTAATGTGAAAGAAATTTAAAAATGTATTGTATAGTAGTTAACTCCTTGACTTCGGCAGACTTTGCGACGCACCGGTCGTACCATACGGCAAGAATTGAGTTACGAAATTTTAATCGGAAGGCTCAATTAAAAATTAATTTGCGAGAGTACCGTTCGTTTCTGGCCCATGATTCCTCTCAGACATTTTACGTACGTAACAAGACGAATACGATGAGCCAATGAAAAAAAATTTGCTACCCTTTCCCGAATTTTGCGGCAGGTTTTTTTCGCAAATCTCCATCGATCAAGAGGTGTAGAACAACCCCTGTAAGCCATGACAAATATTTTTGAAACACCCTGTACATACGCCGATAATGGAGCACTTTTTGGTAGGGATGCTTTTTTATGAAAACATATTTCAATAATCGAAATATTGAATTTCACTACATTAAAGAGTAATTATTTTTTCTCTGAATCGAGATACTATAAATATTACAAATTTAAAAGTATCCTTCGTGTCAGAAAGCTAAATTACAATAAGCACCCTTAGGGGCCTTTCGTGTTATAAAGCCAACATGCATCAAGCACCTTTCAGTGTCGAAAACGCAAAATTTCTAAGGCTCGCAGTAGCGAAAGGGTTAAGGTGATGCATTGATTTGGAATATTTTAGGAAATATTTACTCTCGTAGAATAATATCTATGAGATAAATGAAAATTTTCATTTTCAATCTAAAACGACAATTTGGGAATCACACTTTAGTAACAGATTAGTGAGAGAGATTAATCTCAATAGAGATAATGAGATTCATCTCAATAGAGATTAATTAAATCGCAAACTAAACAGCCATTGAATGATTGCTGATATTGAAGAATAGAGGAATACCGGTGTCAATGAAACACCAATTACTGCAAAGATCTTTCATCCCGGTGTCAATGAGAGTCGCGAAGGTATAGGTTCATCGATAACTAGCTGCAACTTTTCGTCCGACGGTTTGCTTGTTCTCCATTTCACATTGGCAATGCTCGAACAGAGAATGGAACGATCCGAATCCCTTTTAATACCGAACTAAGTGGGAAATGATGTTCCTCTCTTCTTCGTCAATGGCCAAGAGGAGGTTCTCTCGGAGGCCTGTGCCGCGTTATCACATCCAAGTTCAACCTATGCATTATTCAGAAAAAGAGTGGGCGCAGGAGTGGTAAGGCAGAGTGAAAGAGAAGTGGGAGGGAGAACCTATTAGCATGGAACCAAATTACTTTTTCGCGATAACGTCATTCGTATAATTTGCCACTGCGGACGATGGAAGCTTTCTCGAGTATGTCTTTTGCCGGCTCATCGGTGTAATATCCGCGAATCAGTTCCCGCTTTTTCCGCGATTTCTCCGATAAGGTTTCGTCGCTTGACCTACATCCCCTATAGAGGGAAATAAAAATATCTAGACAGAGAAAGGGACAGAAAGGAATAAAGAGGGAGAGAGAAAATGTAAATCAGCCATTGTTTCTTTCAAATGAAATCCGATGTTTCCTTTCCGGAGATAAAAACTCTGCGTACATTTATATTCTGCTTTCATGCAATCATGTTCATATTTACACACGCGATTGAAGGGTTTTCAATTTACGTTTGTATTTATTAATTCCATAAATTTTATCGTCGGACCTGCTTCTGTCACTCTACATTTGAACGATTGTACATTTTTTGTACATTGAAAAGTTCGACGTACATAACTTGACGTCTAAATCATGAAACTTACACTCTTTTGTCGAAGTTTGATCGACATATATTACTCTTACCCATGATATTGCATTCGAATAATTCTTATTTTAGGTTCTGATAACTCATTATCGTTTCCAGTCTCATAAAATGAATTAATATTGATTCTGTTGTACACAATATTACTAAACATATATAGAATAAATATGGTTGAAAAATAATTCCGTCCACGAAGTATCAAACTGATAGATAATTCTGATCATTCAGTATTTATTAGGTGTACAAATAAGTTTCCGCCGTTTTAAGAAAAATGGTGCTGCACAAGGCTTAGGTTAAAATTGCCTGATGAAAATTGGCATAAAGTAAGTTTGGTCATTTAGTAACAACATAACCTTAAATTATTATTGACATTATATCAGCATCATATATATTTTTTCGTTCAAAAATGTTTAAATTTGTGCCAAATGAGCATCATTTGCGGGAACTTTTAATTGATTTCTTTAATTTGAAAAAATCTGCAGCTGAGGCGCATCGGTTGCTTGTAGAAGCATATGATGAGGCTGCTTTGAATGACAGAAGTTGTCGTGAGTGGTTTCAAAAGTTTAAAAACGGTGATTTTGGCGTAGAAGACAAAGATCGCAGTGGAAGGCCGAGAAAGTACGAAGACACGGAATTGGAAGCCTTATTGGAGGAAGATTCGTCTCAAACGCAAACAGAACTTGCACTTACGTTAGAAGTGACTCAGTAAGCTGTTTCACATCGTTTGAAATCGTTACGGATCAGTCAAAAACAAAATTTCTTAATTTTTAATAAAACAAACGGCGGAAACTTATTTGTACTCCTAATTCTCTTATTTGTACTATAATTCGAACATTTCTAACTTTAGATAATCAAATACTCTAATCTTACAGTTTCAATCTCCTCTCCTTCAAAAATTCCAATTTTGAACTATCTCTAATACCCTATCTTTCTTATCGTCCAAAACAAAACTGTTCTCGCGCCAATTGAACAATTCCTCAACCTTTCATCCAATCCGTAACTACTCTAATCCATCGATGCACAAAGTTCCCAAACGTGCGGTTCGTTAGTCCACCATTTCTTTTCAGCCGGCCCTTCCACTCCTTTTGCGTCAAACTTTCGAGTATCTCCGCGACATCCGCAAACAGTCGTTCCATGTATGTTCACAGTACCGACATAGCCGAGGAAAGAAACGAACAGATAAGTCGAAGGGACGAGTAGAAGGGAGAACGATCTGCCAGAGGAAAAGACTGGTAAAAGGGATAGAGAGGAAATCAGCAGAGGAC
Source organism: Cerceris rybyensis (assembly GCA_910591515.1). Lineage (NCBI taxonomy): Eukaryota > Metazoa > Arthropoda > Insecta > Hymenoptera > Crabronidae > Cerceris > Cerceris rybyensis. The sequence continues at coordinate 37,125,487 of OU342789.1, forward strand.
ATACACGTGTCGGAATGTAATTTGTTGTCCGTGGAAGACAATCGAGGGATTGGTCGCGGCAAAAGGACGCAGGTTCGGATCTATCCGGATACTCATGGAGCCAGTCAGCCAGGAGGAGTACGGAGGATCTTTTCATCGTGGTCGAGGAAACAATTTCAATCGTTCTCCGACATAGCTTTGATGTTTTTCCGAGGATACCTACGCATTCGTCTGGTCCGTGAAGTTGCAATTCGTTTGAGAAACGGAACACTCTTTTTCTGGTATCCGTAGGACGTCTGCTACTCTCACGAGCGTCCTTCCTTCTCGACGTTTCTCTTTTCTGGATCAACGGGAGCATATATGTGCAGACACTCGAATTTCTTTGTTCTTCGTTCAACGATTTTTAAGGCCACAGGGCCGCGAATACCAGAAGACGCACGCGTTACTTCAATTTGATTGTGTTTGGAGGGTCGAGCAAATAACGAGGGTTCGAGGATGGCTCTTTCTCTCTGTCTTTGGTATTCGGTGCAACTACCCTTACGCCTCGGCGATCTTCGGTGACCATGCAAATATTTATTTCCTTCTTCTCGCCTGACAAACAATCGACCTCGACTTTTGCTTTAAGCTCCGATGGAAAGGTTCTTTGAGTTCACCACCTACGAGTATGCGCGTTTTTCTTTTAACTCTTTGATATTGATTTTTGTTGTCGGAAGAAATCCTGGGGATAGGATGTTGAGAATATAATTTCTTATTGAGTTTTTTAGAATTGTGAATTAGGAGAGGATGTTGAAATCGTTTAATATAGATAAGTTTTATTAACTCTTTAACATTGGTTTTTGTTGTTCGAAGACATGCTGGGGGTGGAAAATTGAGAATATATTTTTCATGGAAATTAGTGGAAAGATGAATTAGGAGAGGTCGTTGAAATCTTTGAATTTTGATAACTTTTAAATTTAGATATGGCGAATTTTTATATCGCGTTGACATTAAAATATATCGATTTTTTAAAACGGCTGTGCTGTTTAAAAAATTACGACGCTCATTAAGATCTTAGATGATTTGTCTTTTACTTTATTAACTTTGAGAAAATTTCATATTACGGAGAAGTTTTTATATTCCATCTATTCAGCATTTAACAAACTCGCAATTCGCTCAGAATATTCTACTCTCCGGAGAAAATCGGAATTTTTAACGGCGCAGTCATAAAATATTAATGATACGAAACTTATCGACTCCGTCTATGAAGGTTTACAAGTAAGATTGGCTATTTTCATTAAACTCCAACACGTTCCTTTCACCGTCACACACCATCGTCTCGTTTCGGAAGCAGCTGCCGAGTTTAATCTTTGGAAACTCATGCAGATTTTCCTCACGTATAACTTTAACAGTGGATTATTGGGTCAGGTGGTCATCGTCCAAAGACTTTTATACGTTCTTTTACAGCTCGCAACGAATAACAAGAAACCGGAACAAAGAGTACTTGAACGAAAAACTTCGGGGCATACTTTCCAGTGGAAAACTCGCGAATACCAAGTTGTGAGAAGTTAAAAGCACGAATTTGCATTTTACATGGCCTCTAATTAAAAATGCCCTTTACACGACCTATGAGATAATATTACCGCTAAAAGCACGCTGGGAAACTATGTGGGTCGGCCGATGATTGTAAGAATTAATGTGACCCTGATATTGTTCCTCTTATTCAAATGTTTCGACTAAAATGAAAGATGGTGATATTGAAACACCTTTTTTACGTTATCGATCCGGAAAGGAACGAATTATCTGTAAGTATGAGTCTTCTATGTTTTTTGGGAAGGCTATTTACTTTGAAGTCGGATCGAACTTCAATGTCAAACATTCCGATTGAGGAAACGAACTTTCGAATTCCATTTGCTTCTTGGAGCTCCGTGCAAAGAGAATAAACGAAGGGAGGAAGGTTTCTCAGACTATCTTTTCAAAACAAGCAACTTCTTTTCACTTTGACTACTGTCAATAATTATGGGTCTGCCGTTCTTGATTTTTGAATCGACAGAAAAATATCTTCTACTTCTTTGCAATGAAAACTCTAACCAACATTTAATCGTTTAAAAAAACTTAATTCCACTATGAAAAAGTCTATCAACGCATAAACTCGATATTCACCCAAACCTCGATCGTTCCACCCCAATAATAATCTCCGACGAGCGTTTCATTATTTTCACAATATTCACCACATTTTTCCCAGCTTTCCCGAACCTGTTTTGCGAAGAGGAACAGAAGGGTAAGGGGTAGTGTATCGAAACGCCGAAGCGAAATCTAAAATCGACCAGAGGATAGTAAATTTAAAATGTAATAGCATTATCGCGGTATTCGGTGCACGTTCACGATGCTCGCGTCGGTACCAATTGGAAAAGTGTTGTTACGTAGAAAAGAGAAGCCAGAAGGGAAAACGTGTATACGAGAAAAGAAGGAAGAGAAAGAAGGTTGGACCGAGGGAAAGGAATACAACCAGTGGTGAAACGAATCCTCCGAAAGACTAAAAAGAAGGGACATCCGGAGATCGCTGATTACAGTTTCATGATCATGGGGGTGCTCGACTGGTGACCGGTTATAAAACGCGACGGTCGTAATGCGCGTTTATTACGCGAAGCAACGCCAAAAGTTCAATTTACATACCCCTCGAAAATGCGGCAAAGAGAAGGAGGGAAAACGTGGCGGACGTTGGGAAAATAGAGGGAAAAAAGGAGAGAGAACCGGCGCGAATGCGATTTGCAAGACGCCGGCTGGGAGGGTAGACCGATGGTAATAGAGGAAGGAAGGAGGCGAAGAGGACAGTGAAAAAAGGTAAGAAAGCAAATTCCGTTATTGCCTCCGACGGCCGTGAAGCACGGCGAGGCAGAAGTTGAAACAGAATAACGGAAAAATTTAGAGAGATACAGGTGCAGAGGAAAAGGTCTTATTGAGAATTTCTATAATTTTGAATGATCAATTTCTATTTAAACGGGTCCAAGCGGAAAGGGATTGTCGGTGATTTCTTTCAAGTGTTGGTTATTGTGAATACTAAAATTAGTTTTCCCCATGAAGTTTGTATATTTTTGATTGAACAATCATCGTAATTAATCAGGCTTTGTGCCTTAGAGTATAGAAATAATGTTCTCATATTACTCGTGACCGTTTGAAACAAGAAGAAAGTAGTCTACTATTATAAAAACTAAATGATAGAAACTGAATTTGGCTGCAATTCGCAAATTCTATTCCCTCTGTTCGATTTTTTGAAAAGTTGCAGATCTCGCAAATATTCATCTGTCTTTACATTGTCATTTTTGCATCGATGATACACGGAACTGACATATTTTAACCATTTGAGGGCAACGGACGCATATATGCGGCCTGACAAAAAATCTGATTATAATTTGCGAGTGCATGTGTCCACGGTAAAAGTTAAAAAATTGAAATATAACAGCTGAAATGTTCTTACACAAATAATTTTTAACTTTTGTACATTAACAGTATGAGTTTCCAATAAAAAAGTGGTTTTCCATCGCCAAATAAATGATTTCTTCTCTATACTCAAAAAAGTTTCTCTCTACAAAGGGTTAATCAACCTCCGCCACAATGGTATCTGCAAAAAAGCAAAAAAACTTCAAAATTAAGAATCACGTGCGCTGATATTCACACTACCCAGCAGTGCACTGTCTCCAATAATTACAAACTTCCATTTGTCAGAAATTGAACCATTCATTTTTCTTATCGCTCAGCATTTTTACCTCATTTCCTCCTTTTCCTCGTGAAAAATCGCGGTGCAGATTGCAATAATTCACGAAGTCGAATCGCATAAACTGAATTTCCGTGTCAGCGATAGAGTCCACGCACGTGTATTCACTTATAAGCGAGAACGTGAGTCCGGCCCACGTATCTTCACATTGGCATGACTCTCATGAAATTAAACCGAGGGTCCATCGTTTCCCTCTTTCAGTCGGGACGGTGCCATAAACTTCGCGAGTTTATTGTTTCCCGCGCGCGAAGTAATTTAAAGGACCTACCCGCCGGGCAGACCCAGGGACGTGCCTACATCTAATAGACGATCATTCTTCGTACGTTGGCTTCAATCCATCATATTGTTATTATTTCGTCCATCTATCGAGAACTTTATTTATAATTAGAAACCTACCAGCAGTATTTGAAAAATATATATGAAATTTATGTTGAGCTGAAGATTTACAACATGTCCGCGTCTCACAACATGAGATTGGCAGGCCTCGTAAATAAAGGGATTTTAATTGGATTGGATACCCTATGCGTAAAAATATGTATGAATTTATATGATAAAAACGTTGAGAATTTTCATATGCTTTGGAATAGTTGGAAATGAAGAAATGTGCGGAATTTGATATGAAATTTTTTTGCAATACGATGTAGAAATTTTTAGCGCATTGTTTGCAATATGATTGAAGAGGTTGTTTGGATAGTTGAAAGTAATGGTAGAAAAAAAAATAAGGAGAGACATTGATTGTACTATGGGTATTATTTAACCCTAGATCACTAACCTTATTTTTCGACGCTTAACACTAACCTTCGTCTCTTCGACTACGGTGTTTACAAAAGGGCTTAAAGGGTATTATTTAAATAAAATTTAAACATGTTTTTTCTATTATTAAAGATAGGTATTTATTTATTACGATAACGTTAACTAATATGGTATACTTATTAAATCCGTGTCGTCGAATCGACGAAGGTTAGTGATCTAGGGTTAATATTGAATCTAGCGAAGCAACAGATTATAGTCTTAACTTTCTTTCAAAAATCCTGAAAAAAGTTTGACGTTGTTCACATTAATCTTTTACAATTGACATGCAAAATTTAAGACGTAAATCAATAAATTTTCTTTCTGCTTCTTCAGTGTTTACCTGTTGGCACATTTATCTAATATATTTCAATATGTTGAATCAATTATCAGGGAATATCAGGGAATTATTAACACTAGAACTATCAAACCAGTCAAAATGACTGGTACACAATTTTTTCAAAAAATTCTCCAAGTTTATAAAAGAGTCATAGGATAAATATTCTACTTCTATATCAATAAACATAAATCACCCAATCGATAAAATTTACCGCCGCTTGATTCTCCCTTTTTCAAAGTACTTATTTAATTTATTAAAATATATTAGATTTGACGCCGGTAGTTCTGGTGTTAATGAGGGCAAGTTACGTTTGAGAAAGTATTTAGCAAGTACATTTATCTTCTGGAAACTATATCAGCAAACTAGGATACCTACAATTCTGTTTCATGAAGTTTAACACACCTTTTTCTCTTAATTTAAATTAAATGTAAAGTAATTCCTGGCGATAACAATATTGAACACGTTATTACATTTTTTCTTTATTACGTATAAATTCCGTTATAATTTGAGAGCTTCCTGGAAACATCTCTCGAAGCTCTATTCCGCGAATGACAAATTAACAGAACGATGCGCAGAAGAGAATTGTAATTGTACTTATAAAACTCTAGGGAAACGCAGAATTCCTGTACGAATTCTTTGGAATAAGTGACATCCAAATATCTTTTACAAAGGATGTTTGCCAACCCAAACATTCTGATTCTAACGAAACTTCATGGGAACGTGATGGGGGTTTTGGACTGGAATAACAACTTTCCTTCTCTGCAAATTAGCTCTAACGAAGGGTTGTAAGAAGTTGAAACTACCATCCAAAATTTTCTGAATTTTCATATTTCTCGGTGTAATTAGACAATAGTAGCGGTAAAGGAAAATTAGTTATTCAAACTGTGGCCTTTTACAGAGAAACTCGTTCTGTCAGAAACAATTATTCTCATTTGATATTGTGTGTTAACACTAGAACTACCAAATCAGTCAAAATGACTGGTACACAATTTTTTCCAAAAATTCTCCAAGTTCATAGAAGAGGCATATAACAAAAATTCTACGTCCATCACAAAAGACATAAATCACCGAATTGATCATTTCTTTCCGCCACTCGATTCCTCCTTTTTCAAAGTACTTCATTAATATATTGAAATATGATAGATTTAACGCCGGTAGTTCTAGTGTCAATATTTATATTATACAAAATATTGAACATAAGTATACGTTCATACATCTATAAAAAATTATTTTCACCATAAACGTGGAAAAATAAATAAATATTCTAGTATTCTACAGGCGTAAATAAATATTGCTAACCGGAAGTTCCACATCGCTTTACAATATTTATATAAAAACAAATTATTTTGAAAAATATGCGGAGAAGAAAACAGTTCGATGCTTCCGTTCAACCCCCCAGAGTAAATAACCTGCGAAAATAAAAATCATTCCTCGTTTATTCCAATATGCTCTACATTCACATACAGTTTCATTAATATCAAAAATTTCAATCTATGAATTTTCTTCCACTAACAAAACTAAATACACCATACCTCACTCCTAACAATACGTGAAAAACATTTCTCCACACTATTCCAAACTAATATGTCATTATTGCTGAATAGAACGATAAAACGTTTTAAAAGCAACACCAGAAGAAAGTCTTCCTATTATGCTAATATGAATTCTCAGATATTACAATACGAAACAACGCATATAGTTGGAAAGGCAAGCAGTAAATAAAGCAAAGTAGAGAGTTTCGGTCCATTTATCCTTTCTTAGAGGCCGAGACCCGCTGGGCATACGGCTGGTTACTTTAATTCGGGGCCTTCGATGGCGATATTTCATTGTGAACCGTGGAACAACGAATTCGGCCCTAGGCCGGTTATTAGTAACCGATGGGTGCCTCTCCATCGTCTCACCGTGCATCCCCTTCTGAATGCTGTCTTTTCCATTTTTATTCCATGTTCGACGCCCACACGCATTCTCCTGCCACCCTCGAAGATCGGTATCGTCGTTGGACAGATTCCAAAATACGCTCGTCGTTTACTTCTTTTGGTAAAACGAAGGAGGCGAATCTGTTGCTCGACTATAAGTTCACTTTTTCAAGTGCAAGGGACTTGACAAAAAGGAAACTCATAAGGGAGGTGAGAAGTGAGAAGAAGGATGGAATTTAACACTATATACCTATTTTTACTGAAGTGAGCCAATTTGACTCATATAAAAAGATTGAAGTTTTTTGCAAAGATAATAGTTTCTAATCAATTTGAATGAAAGATTTATTATTAAAAATTCATTAAAAACCTTTTTTTACAAGAAACTGTGTTTTTGATATATATTTTCACTAAAAATGCTCTGTTCACGCGCGATGTACAAATTGAAATGATGACAGGAGTGGGTAGGTAAGAAAGATAATGTAGCGGAGTCGGAAAACAAGAGGATGGCTCTCATACAAATAACCATTGTATGCAAAGAGAGAAAAATTAGAGGAGAAACAAATCACCTGCGACGTGAAAGCTGCAAGATACCCTGGTCTGATGGAAGTTACTTTCATGTGTTATGCGATTAACTGTTAAATCGTTTTATGAGTCAAATTGGCTCACAACCGTAAAAATAGGTATACCACTTTCGATAATGCGAAATGAAGGGGTCTGCGGGGGAGATGAATCAACATTTACATACATTTCATTATGTGACTAAAAACCAACATATGTTTTCCAAAAATAATATTTAACTTTTTCATATATATATAGTAATCAAATTTGCAATGAGTCAAATTGGCTCAGTTCGTAAATCTAGTGTTAAAAATAAATTATTTTGATCGACATGCCAAAAATTAAAAGTTGCTTACATTTTTGTGAAACTTATAATGCATTGTTTAAATATATATATATATAAAGAATTTTGTATATAAAAAATCACATATTTTTTTTAAGTGGTACTTGAAATTTTAGGAGGCATGAACTTTTATGTGATAACCGTATGTTTTATCATAATGTGAGTATTAGTGGAATAACAAGAATAAGAAACATATTTGTTGAGAATGAGAAATGGTTTCTACTTTGTAGAAATGGTATGGATATTAAGGATGAAGATGTTATTGTGAATGGGTAATAGGGTGAATTAAGCATTAAGGGTTGAGAATATCGATGAAGGTGACTGGCAGGGTTGTCGAAAATACCAAAGAATTTTGAATTACGAATGATACTGAAGACAGGAATTATACATATACTGGTCTTTTCTTAGGTATCCGGTGTGACATCTCCTTCCAATGAACATTGAATATTGACAATTCACTTGTTTGAAGCAAAAAAACAGTGCTGCCGTATTCCCCGTTTTCTTTATAAATCACAAACATCAACGTAGAACTTTGACTTTAATTAAATTACTTGCTTTCAAGAAAATATTATCTTTCACCTCCGCAAATTATACAATTTCAAGAAGAAATATAATCCAACTTAAAAAAGAACAACTATCACAATTCAAATTTCAACCCTTTTAAACAAAACAAACAGGAGTCAATAATTCAAAAAAACTTTGTAGAAGCATCTCTCATAATAATTGAAAAATCCATGAAAAAATCTTAAGCTACAGAGATTAAACGATCACATTTCAGCGAAACCAGTCGTCCCATAACAAAGGCTTCAGCGTCTTCCATTTCAAAGATTTCCGCATAATCTTGAAGCCCAGCAAAACTTCACAAAGGGTCCACTAAGAGTACCGATTTTTCTTATCCTCAGGATGCGCAGAATTGCTCTTAGAAGACAAAGTGCACTTCGCGGTACCTGATTTCGTAATAACGAAGTCCAGTCTCTCTCGAGCAGGTCTTGGATCGGCCCTCGAGGATTCTCGTGCTAAGCAACGGTAATAAATTAGAGTGCATGGGTGGCCCCTTGGTACCGGACGACGGCTCTCCCACACGAGCACTCGTACAGGTCGACCTTTGCACTCTATTCCCTATGCCAGCTGATACGAAAACAACTTTATCGCGAGAAGGAAGAATTTTTGCCGAAAGAAATGCGGCGAATGTGTCGCGCCCACGATCGACTTTCTTTGCGTTGAAAAATTAATAAGAATCGTCATGGTGGTTAAAGAAGGAACGTCGTGTTTTTATGGGTTTGAAATCGAAACCTGGGAACGCTCGTATTCTTGTTTCATCGATACGTTCTACGATTTTGCTGTGTTGGATTTAAATCGGATTAAAATGTTCGAGTCGGTATCCTGGAATTTATTGAAGGTAGTTTATAACTCGGTGGAGGAACGTTTTTGTTACGTACTTGCTGCTTTCTTTCCAACGTCCGTTCTTTTCTTGCATGGCCATTTTTTATTTGGTATTAGCGGAGGGTACGCTCTTAAGACGATTCGGATGGAGTTTCATTATTGACGGGAAGGAATTTTGTTTTGTGTTATTTGAGAATCGTAAATGCGGTTTCAAAGGATTAAAAAATAATGGTCATTGGATATTCCTGTAGTTAGAAATTTTATAACGTTTACGTCTCAAAGATTGTTTTATACGGGAAAAACATTGAACACTATAATCCTGAATGTTAAATTGCAAAATGTAGGGTGTATACTTGTACTTCGTAGTACCAGATTTATATTTTCAAACGAGCACAATTTACAACACCTAATGACAGTGTAGCTCTCGCATACTTGTCACTCACGTCGTATTTCTTCTTTACTGCTCTTTCCAACTCACGCATTAACATCCAAGCATTCATAATACAAAAAAAAACTTTAACACAGCACAATATAACATTCCTAAAAGAATCAATTTTCTAACATAAGACATATTCTACTCCAGGTACAAATCTCCTACTAAAGTTTCAACTTTCCCTACAAGCACAATAGACATACACTTTCATTTTTTCCATACCACTCTTTCCCACCTCATTATTTTATAATCGTCTCGCAATTAAACCTTCTTCACTAAAATCTCGATTAAATTTCACTCATCCCACGGAGTACAATTATCCCTTCGAGTTCTACACGAAGAGAGGCAAGTTTCGTCGTTACACCGATGAGATATCGAGGGGATAGAAGGTGGCGGATGAAAGGAAAGAAAGGCGGCGGTGGTAGGATCCATAGATCTCGTGGAGAACTAATCAAACGTCGGGATACCACCCTATTAGCGGCAAGCACCTTGGGGGGTGCACGCAACTTGGGTATCGCCCCCATACGGAGAGTCGGCCTGGATCCCGGCAATTATAAATCGTCAATTAATAAGCGTAACTCCTACCAACCTACAGCGACGTCTCGTTAGGAACTTCGACCGCACTGCAGGCGGGGGTGTAAATCATCTGGAGAGTTCAGGAGCACTGTCTCCAGCTGCTTTCACTGCCTCGACATTTTACCTAACGTGAAAGTACTCAAATTCGGCTGGGTACTATAACATATTGCATCTTTTGTTGCTTAGAAAATTAAAATATGATTATTCTGTCGTTGGCAAAATGTCTATGAGTCGTGATAATCAATATATATAATCAATATCTATTATATAAAGCTCAAATACCACTGACTGACTGACTCATTAATCCACTCATCACGAAATCTCAAAAACCACAGAACGGATTATAATGAAATTTGGAACATACTCTTGCCTTGGGTCGTAGGTGCTCACTAAGAAAGGGTTTTGAAAAATTCGAAATTTTAGGGGGGGTTTTGGGGGGTTAAAGTATGGGCCAAACTCATCAACGCAGAGACGAAACTACTTGACCTAGAAACTTGAAATTTTGCATGAGCATTCCTTCTAGGGTATAAGCACCCACTAAGAAAGGATTTTTCAAAATTCCAAATTTTAAGATTTTTTTTTAGTTTCGATTAAACCGTAGCGAAGCACGGGACCTTTCAGCTAGTATATAATAAAGCAAAGTGTACGTTACGTGCGTACCGCTAAAACTAAGAAAGGAGTCCAGGTACGATCAAGGGAGTTATATGGTGTGGTAGCCCTCTATCTACCGTCCATGAAGAAGATTCCCGTTTTTACCTAAAGGGCGCGATTTTGAAGATATAAGGGCTGGAAGTTTCGCCCTCTAGAAATTCCTAGAACAGTCCAAAACACTCGAGAGTATTCGAGAGCATTACACAACATTACAGAATATTGTGGAATGTTCGATAACATCCCAGATCATTGTGGAACATTATATTATATTCCTTTTATAAATATACCTCTTAATTTTAAAGTTTATCCTTTTATTCAAACATCCACACAATCTCATATCAACTCCCTGAGCGAAGCCGGGTACCTCAGCTAGTAATATAATAAGAATATGTAGTAGGATTCGATTAAGAGGAGGAGAAAAAGGGGATAAATGAAATAATAAAAATATCTGTCCAATTGTCCAATGTGTAGGGCGTGAATAAAGATGATGATATACAGATTATTGTCAGGGTTAGATGATTAAATAAGAATAACACGCACACATACAAAGATTATCCCATTAAACTCTGAATAATTTTTACTGTGAGCTACCAGGTACTTCAGAATTATTTACACAGTGTGGGTGCACATCCGTGGAAAATTGAAAATCTTGTTTTGTTATTAAAAAAGGAACGTATACATTTTAAAATTATAATTTACAATGTAAAAGAGTGTAAAAATATATAGGATTTACCTAACAACGGAGTTATCAGCTTCTATCACAATGTTGCAGCTGCGGCAACAACGGAGTAGAACGGGTTACTATATAATAGTAAATAGAATATATAGTGAAAGAATAATGAACAGAATAGGATACACAAACATAACTAAAATTATCAAAATATCTAATGGTCTCTAAACGTGTCTGTAAGGTCTGTAACGAGTCTCTGTTTTAATTGTAATGTGCCAATGGGTGGCGAGATGCAACCTCTTGAGATGACGATCTCGCATCTTTATGGGGAGACGTCGCTCTATGGGCATTATATCACTAATAAGTGATTCAAAATTGATATTATTGTAGCTATTCGTATTGTATTGTGCTAATTATGGGAAAATGTGCAATAAAATATCAAATTTGAGAGCATTGCGAATTGCAAGTGAAAGGAAAGGATATATTTTAATGTACTGGATGCTTGCAAGATTGTCTGTTTTCTCGCAGAAAATTCCAATTCTGAGAAATTGTAAATAACGTTTCTATGGTTGTTGTCTGAATGCAAAAAATACAGGAGATTATGGTTGTAACTAGGATAAAGACTTGGATTTACGGATAGTGGGAAGTGCAACCAAAGTTATTGTAGCCGACAATTGTAAGGGAAAACCACAAATTCAAGTTAGTCTCTTGGTCCAGAGAAAAATGGAATCGTAAAAATATAATTTCTCAATGTCTTCCACAAAACATGAAAACAATATATGTACCAAGAGCCTATAATATAGGCCTTATATAATTATATCATTATTCTTACTATTTAATATATAACCAACGTGGTTATTCTATTCAGTATTTTAGTAATCAAATACTTAATCATGACGCCGTCAAAAAACCTGTAAAGGAAGGTGCTAATTTCTTGCATTTTTCGCGAGTGTCTACCTAAAATCAAGAGTTAACCTCCAGTCGGCGGGGTCACGGTAGTTCACGAGGTAGCTGTATGCCGACAAAGAGATCTCGACAAAGGCCAAAGGCGTTGTTGCCTAGCGAAAATTAAGAGCGACGAGGAACGGCGGCGATTTAAAAGGCATCCTTTAAGGTGAACACTGGAAGAAGGTATGGATCGAAGCAAGTGAAAGTGACAAAGATGAAAGAAGGTAGAAACTATACCTTTCGTGTCTCGCACGGCAACTTTTCATCGTCCCTCTTCTCCTCTTTCTCTCATTCTCTTCTTCTTCTTCCTCTTTGTTTCTAACGCTCGAATCCTCCATTCTTCCTTTTCTTTCTACCTTTCTCCTCTCGCTTGTTGCGGATATAAACGAGGCGTTGACTATAAAATAATGAAAATTTATAGTCCCCCATCCAAGGTTTCCTCGGCGAATAGAACGCAAGGGGCACGCAATTTGTAGAGCTTTCAGGGAGCTTTGCTCTCGGCCTCTGATGAAAATGGCGGAGCAACGGTGACGATTACTAGGAGTCTCGTCGTCCTCTCTTCCTCGGCCTCTTTCTACGCTGTTTTCTTTTTCCCTCCAACCTTCTGTTACAGGTGTTTCCATTTTATCGTCGTAACTAGATAGGCGCCCCCTGCTCTTCAGTCGTGCATTTAAACCGGTGGATCTTCAAAAACGTGCCCAATGTTTTATAAATCTCACGGTGGAACAATTATATTTAACGCTAGGTTTTAAACAATGTCACGCACATAATTGAAAAAAAAGAAACTGTTAATGTAAAATTCCGATCAGGTACATGTGCAAATATAAAAGTGACAAAATGTAGCAAATTTTTAAAAATGTTCCCATTGTAGATTAAAATCACTCTGTGTCGAAAACCTTCTTGGAGATTTAAATATACTTCTCTTGTTTAAAAAGATGTATTTGATTGGATTTGCACTGACTTTATCCGCTTTTCCTATCAATGAAGCACGTATACATCAAAGGCTAAAAATGTTTGATAGTTGGTCTTATTTAAAAACTAGCTGAAAGTTCCCGTGCTTCGCTACGGTTTAATCGAAACTAAAAAAAAAAACATTACAATTTCGAATTTTGAAAAATCCTTTCTTAGTGGGTGCTTATACCCTAGAAGGAACGCTCATGCAAAATTTCAAGTTTCTAGGTCAAGCAGTTTCGGCTCTGCGTTGATGAGTTTGGCCCATACTTTAACCCCCCCAAAACCCCCCTAAAATTTCGAATTTTTCAAAACCCTTTCTTAGTGAGCACCTAAGACCCAAGGGGAAGGTATGTTCCGAATTTCATTGCAATCCGTTCTGTGGTTTTTGAGATTTCGTGATGAGTGAGTGAGTGAGTCAGTCAGTGGTATTTGAGCTTTATATATATAGATAAAAAACAGAGATCATCATGTAAAATTTAGATTTCATATGAAATTGTTAGCTGAAAAAGGCGATGAAATATCTCCAACGAGATTAAGTATACCTTGATTGAGACTCTTGAAAGAAATTGTCAATATAATAAAAATAGAATAAAGATAATCAACGGTAGTATTCAACTCCATTTGTACAGCAAATACAAGTGTTGCACTCGTAGATGAAATACGTCCTCGAGAAATGCAAATCAAATAGAATTAAATCATTCCTCGGTGGTAATACAAGTCTAATACGATGTAAACCTCGCGCCCCAAATTAGATTCGACTATCGCAAGAACAATGTACTTGTCGATCCAATAAGTAGTTTCTATATTCCGCTCGTATCGTTCGTGAATAGTTTATATTCGCTTGCGGAATAAGGAATAAGCGGTTTCTTCGCGCGTGAATACCTCCAATATGGTATACGTGGATTTGAATGCAAAGCGAACGGCGAACATCGGATATCCGCACGTAAAAAGGTAATTGCGTCGAATAAAGAATTTAAAATCGTGAACACGTATGCAGACCTCGGCTACGGTGGATTTGTAACTTTTTATGATCGATTTTACATTTTAACCTTCGAACGCGCCGCGCCGCGGAACGAATTTCCGTCTACGTAATGTAAGTAGAGAGATCACCCCCCTTCTTTTCACCATCCCCTTACTCTCCGTACGCAAATCCGTACACTGGAGTTTGAGAGAAATTTTTGCGGCGATTTAAAATCACGTTGCCGGATTCCATTATTTACGATTGAATTAACTGCTTTTTAATTTGCTCGATTAAACGTGCAAACATTTCGGGATATTTTAAATTGATAAATAATACTAATAACGAGAACCTCTATTCAATTCTCGATGTATTAAAGTGTAATTTAAATTAACGTTACCTGAAATTTTCCATTTAAATCCATAAACGAGGAAAAGGTTGTCGATTGGCCGTTGAAAATGTGCTTGATTTGTTGCTACGGCATATTTGGTGAATTATGCCGATTAAGATATTAGTATCGTTTGTTATGTTATTATGAGCTTCATTGTTACGTAATGGATTAACACTTTAAATTTATTTCTGCTTTATTGCGATTTTATTTAACGGTTTTTAACACCTATGTGCGAGTTACTAAGTTTAAATCGATATTTTGTTTCTTAAGTTTCCTTCTATAGTGTTTCTTTGCTGTCCCAAGCTAAAATATGATTGGCATGAAGATCTATCATAAATCATTTTCAACAAAAGTAATTTCAATTTTGGAATTCAATAATTATGTTGCTCTTTCAATTAGTGTCCTATAGTATTTCTTGCTATTGAAAAAGTATTATATAACACTAAACAGAAATAAATATCAATTAGAAATGAATCCAACCAGATAGCAATTTAATTAGCTGGCAAAAGATTAGAAAAACGTTTTCAACCTTGAAAAATTAATAACTTTTATATATCATAAATTGTTCCAAAATAACCAAGATACATTTTTCCCTACTTTCCGTGTCGACAACTTTGTCAAGTTAAATATTCAGGTTTAGGTAGTTTTGAATATATAAACATAGATAAATATTATGCAAATGGTAACAATTACTTGGAAACTACTATTTAAAAACTTTGAAATTCATTCCATTTATCACGCTGCATCCCCGCTATAACTCGCTTAACCCCTTACCCTACAACTACTTTTGTGACTGCCTCTGCAATGATTCAGAATTAAATTGCTAAAATACAAATTGATCAGTCATTCTTGATATATCGTATAATTTAACGTTATGTTAATATTATAAAAATAATTTTATCCTGTTGCGTCTCATTGATATTTTCAATTTTATATGTATTACGAAATTTGAAAATTTCCCATTCCATTTACCGTGCCACAAGTGTCACACGTTATTACAATTTAACCCTTTCGCTACTACGGGTGACTATAGTCACCTGCTCCAAAAATAAAACCACGAGTTAAAACAAGTGCCATATAAAAATACGTTCATGAAAAATTATGAATACATTGTTATGAACACAAGTCATTTTGCTTCTAAATACAATGTCACAACATCGTTTTTTAGACAAAAGATTTAGCTCTGAATGCTGAAGACTGCGCGCGCTTACTGTTCGCATTTTCGCCGCGGCGCGTCGTAACGAAAGGGTTAAGGGGTTAAAATTAAATCACCAAACAATCCAGTATCACTGATCATCCGTCATAAAAGAGAGATAAAAATATTAAACATCTAAAATTAATATCACTGAAAAAGCCAATCATCCCTTTCTCTTCAATGTTCCTCTCGAACCTGCGTCAAAATTCCATCATCAAAAAATTGTCGAAGACATCGAAACATCCATGAAAGGAGCCGATTTCCTCGGGGACTTCAAGCCGATTCTCCTTCACAAAAGAAATGTATTTACAACCGCGTGGGGAGAACCGAAGGAATCTCGGTAGCATCGTTAATGTTTCTCGCGGAAATATTATCATGTCAATTTCTCGAGATATTGCGTTACTACGAAGGAGGAGTATCACTTTCCTGTGGGACGTAGCGCCACGTGCGTGTAGATAACTCAGCGCCAACTCTGCGATTGATACGCATCCTTCTGGAACAAGACAATCCTATGGGGAGACATTATGAGGATGTTCCTTCTTGTAGCATTACACTTGCAGCCGCGAAATTGGAGTGTCGTTGATATTGCGTTATCCTGAAGCGTTGTTTCATCGTTCAGGATTTCGTGAGAAGCTGTCTGGCGGAAACATTTCACGCGGAAAATGTATTTCACGTTGTGCAGAACTTGTAAAATTAATTGAACAATTTATAATGGATTCATGTAAATAAAGACGAAAGTCATTTAAGGACTGCTTATTCTACTGATTGCATGAATGAATAAATTGTAGGGGTTGATCTTTCTTGATCAGGGGGAAGGAATGTGGAAAAATGATCTGAGGATACTAACAAGGGACATCCCGACGTGTAAATCACTGATTTTTATGAAATTTTAGTATGATATAGATCTCGTCAAAATATTTGACACGTATTTTTTTTGTTGGCAACCGTCCACTCAAAGTTGAAAAAGAAGTATTTTTTAACATATTGTTTAAACAAATAGGTTTTTTAAAAAAATGTTTATACCATTGGATTCGTGGATGAAATACGTTAACTTTCAGTCCTTACGAAATTTTCGTATGTCTAATAGTTTTGGAGATATTGGATAAAATAGTTTTCGTTACCCCAACTTCGAGGGTGGTTTTCGCCCCTTTAACGTGGACGGTTGCCGATAAAAAAAAATACGAGTCAAATATTTTCGCGAGGACTATATCATAATAAAATTTCATAAAAATCGGTAATTTACACCTCGGGATGTTTCTTTGTAAGAGTATACTTTCGATTTGTATGTATTGTTTGTATATATATGTATACATATGTTTTCTCAGTGTTCTTAATTATTGAAAATGCATATGTTACAATAGTCACTGATATTCATTGAACATTCAACAAGATGCAATGCACATGGTCAGATTCGAATTGATAGTAAAATTTGAATACTAGTATTCATAATATATTGATAAGTTTTGATTTGAATAATTTTTGTCATGTAAGCAGACATCAGTATCTCTGTTCTTGAAATTTCGAAAACAGGAAGAAACGGATAATGAAGGTAAGAATTTATAAGATGAAGTCTCGATGTCTATTTTACGTGATATTATTTTACATGTGCTACTCAACGAGAAATGGAATAACGTTGGTAAATAAATGAAGAAAAACAATTTGATATGACTCAGCATACAAACTTGTTACACAGACACTTTGTTCATGATATTCAAGATAGAGAGAACAAAAAAAAAAGAAAAAGGCTTCCAATTACAGGAATTTCTCAATGATTATTTTTTCATAAAGTCCAAAATTGAGAGGAAACAGAGTACAACAATTCCATTTGTCACTGCACAATATTCTATAAAGGTAGTAAATTTAATGTGCCATGCACAAATGCAATAAGCATCGAGTAACGTCGAGTTTGGGAGCATAATAACATATGATAAGTGAGATTACAGTAGTAAATGTGCATGATATTCCGCGTGAAAAGGACGAAACTCCGTTAAACTGCGCCTACCGGTGAGCACGCTTTAAATTTGCACACCCTGTGTCAGGGATCAGGGCGATAATTACATGATAGCTGTCACATGTCTCGGATATTAAAGTGGTTACGTTTAATTAAAGTCCAATGAATTACTAACTCCATGGCATTCGACAAAATTTAACCTATCTCTTCCAAATACTCACCTTCTGAAATACATGTTTCATATGAATTTTCATTTCATCCTCGAGAAATCCAGAAGACTCATTTAGGTTGGTGTAACTCGTAATGCAATTCATTAAGGTCAGTTTATTTTTAGTAGCTAATGAGAAAATTATAAACCTTTCCGCGGCAAACAGACTCTAGTATTAAGTATATTAAGTAAATACCTTCCTTTATATTAAGGAAATTAAATTTAGAAATTTTTCTTTTAAATATATCAAGCCTGTTATTGCAAAATTATTATGGCGCACGTAAGCGTATTAACGTGTTTGTAGAAAATTTTCAGAAATAGTGAAATATACTTATCGTCGAAATGAAAAGCGTTAATTGTATTGGCCGGAAGTACCGTCGAAGAGTAGGTCGATGTTTCAATTGCGCGATAACGAAAGAGCAAAATCGTGTTAGATTTATCGCAATATTTCTGGAAGGCGAGGACCACTAGAAAATATTAGGAAATACTCGTTGTATCGTTTCTCTTAGATTAACGAAATAATATGAATGCCAGAGAGATAAGGAACTTATGAACATTTATGTTTCTCTTCGTCTGACGATCGTGTTTCCATGACACACTATGTGCGCTGCCACTATTAGATATTAAATATTCGATAACTCACAATCGACTCATGGTAGAAATTTCACGTAAATTATGATATTACATGAAATTTCTGCGCACTCTATTAATGTGATGGCCAGTAATATCGTTTACGAGTTTACGTAATTTTGCAAATTATACGTACACATCAATGTTTCTACATCGATATCAGAGATACCACCGGTATTTTTTTCCAAACAAATTGTATGTCGCATACTATTTAAAAAATGAGATTTTAATTTACTTTACGAGATATTCAGATGCAAAACATGTGATTTAATTATACACATTACCTGGTAATCGCTGTTTAATGTAACTTAATTAAATATCCTGCATTAATTAAATATCGTTTCACGTATATACGTGTGAACAAATTTTTATCAATAAGTTCTAAAGGTATACCACTTTTACGTATACGTTTTAAAAAAGCTTCATTAAATATATCACATTTTCGTTCGGCTCATGTACGAGCCTTTAACACGTTATCTATTGCAAATAATTTTTATGGCACAGCTAAATTTTAGCACAGCGTGTAATCAGTGGTGCCGTGTCTCATCGCTGTTCTTTGTCACCGCACCCAACAGTTGCATATACCTACAGACATATGCTGTGCATAGATAAAAAGTATACTTATGGAAGGAATATGGGTTTCATTGATTAGAATATAATGATTGCCTTTGATTCCTTTTCACATGATATCAATCACTGATATACTATGTAAAAGTCTCTTTCTAAATGAACCTCAACATTAGAGAATGTGTACTCCACATAATGAGATATGTGTATCATGGGTTCAGATTTATTTCACCTAAAATTGTAGTACCTAGGTGAAATGACCGTTAAAATAACATACATGGCAAAACTAAAGCTTTTTATTATCTTATCTGCTGTTCTTCGTTAAATAATTAATATTACAAATAACATTTGGAAATTTATTCTAAATTAGTTTTAAACTTTGTACCAAACGTGATCCTTAACCCTCTTCACTCGAAGCTATATCTGACGTTACTTACTAGCAACTTGGCGGCACTTTACTATTTTGTAACATTTCAATAAAAAAGTTCAGGTAAACATACATTCCTTAAAATGTTACGGTGCAATAAGTCCATCCTCTGTAATCACTAAAAAATAAATAAATTCGAAGGTTCCCTTAAAGAGAGAAACTGATTGTGAGTAATATGGCAGACTTACGACGTTCCCTTACGTGGTACATCAGAGTGCAAAGGATTAAAATTTCTTTCATGTGAAATATAATTTTTTTGTTTCTGGGAAATGAAGAAATTCCAAAATGGCTCTCAAGTTTGGTCATCCTTATTGTGAACTCAAGCTTTTATGTAAAAATAGCAAAATAGGTAATGTTCTCTGTGAAACAATTCAAAGATACGACGTTTATAAAGGGATCGCAATAAATGTAGTACCAATAAATAAATTTCGTATAATGAATCGATGCGTGTCCGTTATTTCGCATAGAATATTTTATTTTCGTCCGTTTTCCTTTACGGGACTGGTTACGTTACTTGGCGCCAAGGCATTGGCTTTTGGTGTTTAAATAAGGAAAACAGATTACCATACCCGTTCTACCATTAAATGCAGAAGCTACTCGCTTATGGCATCCGTTGTGGTCAGAATAAATAGAACTAAGGGAATCTGTGCCACGGCTAAGATAAATGAGCCCTCGTTACAACGGAACAGATGAATTCTCGTTTACGTCTCTTCGAGATTCTCCATCGAAACGTATCCTCTCATCTTGATGTTGAATCTCGACCGTTTCGTCCTTCCAACTGTATGTTCACTTCAAGATTAATAAATTTGAAGTATCTAAATCGAACATCTTACGTTGAAAACACGAAGAGTGATTCAATCTTTGGCTTCTATTAGGAATCGATGGGAATGTTTAATGAATCTCGTGGGAATACTCTGCTTACAAATCAGTTCATTGTTCAGTCTTCAATGTATTTTCGGCCGAGTGTTGTGACATTGTACAATTGGTATATACATTTATTTCGTGCGTTGTTTGCATTGAAAATTTATCAATACGAGTTGGGAAACAAACTCTGTCACCTTGCTTAATTGATATCTTTTGTTTTAAATATATTATTAAAAGTTTCTTTAAAATGTGAACCTGTTTTATTTGTAATTTTCTTTGATCCTGTAAAATTATTTTCTATGTATCTTATTTTTATCAGGTTTCATTTTTGGTTCTTTTGAAGGATATAGGTAAAGAAATAGTCTTCCTTGTTCAATTATTTCGTTCGAAATTTATGCCATGTAGCATTTACGATGCAAGGAAATAAGAATACTGCAATATCTATTGTTTACCCATTTCACAGTGATTACAGTTCATACGCGAAAAGCCTCAAAACGAAAGCAAATGTTTGCTAGCTAATATCGAGCGAGCGAAGCACCGTTCGAAGACTATGACTGCTAATGTAATAGCAGTTGTTGGAGGTCATAACTGAGTTACTGACCGTAAAGGAACCTGTTTTATTTAGAGATTCTAGACTAAAATATGTGTTGTTGCTCTTTGACAACGTAGAAATATTTATTGCAGGCGTCTAATTGAGACGTTATTGATTGACGTGTACTGTCAGCTAGTATTAAATTGTGCACGTGTCTTAATTCAAGATATATTACGATATTAATCCTTTCCGGTCCGAATTATTTTGTTAATTTTGTAGAGAGCTAAATAAAATTAATATTACAATATTTTCTATCATTGGTCGTTTATTTTTTTTAATGATATCAATAACTATAGATACTAATGGATATTTAGGTGATATTGCAAAATCATTATGAAATTGGAAAGTCTATATTAAATTATCAGAAAATAAAATCAAGTTTAAAGCTATGTCGAGTACTGCTCGACATAGGACCGCAAAGGGTTAGCTGTTAAAGATAGCTAATCTAGTTTTGATGCAAAAGTTATTCTTTTTAGAAATGAGTTTTTAGAAATTTTTGCCAGGTTTTTGAAAATTGGATGATTTAAACTTGCAGATGCTGAATTAATTGTAAAGGTATTTTTTTATGCAGTAAATTATTTTCACAACAAAATTATAAAATTGTATTTCATGCAGCAGCGTTTTAACGATCATTAAGAAATACAATGGAGATGATAAGCGTGATGATGTATCAGCTTTGAAGGCTTTCTTCTATTTTCTCGTGGGGATTTTCTGCAAATAATCCTTACTGTTAGAAGTGTACCAACATTAGCCAGATTAAAGACTTTATTATTCATTAGGTAAAATGTTTTAGAAAAGTTAAAAAATGTCTCATTATTTTATCGACTAGAAAGTGAAAATATAGAAGTATGTTGTTAAGAGTGTTGTCCACCTGCTCTATTTTATTAAAGTCAATCTCACAATTTTGTAACTCTTTTCAGCAAGTCTTTTTAAAAACACATAACATGTGGAATTATAACGTCTCACAAAAAGCAACATTATCCCGCGTATTCCACAATTTTAGACAACTCCATTTTTTATCCTCCTGATACATTCGGCGAGTTACACTCGTCATCTATTTTTGATGCAATATAATTCGACGAGCCTAATTCGTCATACGAATTCAGTCGCCATTTTTTAACAATACTTCACATATCTTGCAATATCTATATGTTTAAATAAATTAACATATATCATACAGATATACTCGCCCAATCACAAAAGATCAAATCAAATTATACCAACACAAACGATCAACAATTCATCCTCGTTAAAAATCATACATTCAAAACTTCTAAATATTTTCAACCAATCATTCTCCTCAATGTTTTCCCAATTACTCCAAAGCAAATTCATTTTTTCATCACATCGTGTAACACGTTGCTCTCTATTTTTCATACAATGCCAATCTATCGGCTGTCGAGAACACGTTAACCAACATCGACGAAAACAAATTACTCGAAGTCTCGTTCGCCAGCGAGAGGAGAAAATTTGCGCGTTAATAAATGTATAGGCTAATACTTTTCCATCGTCCTCGCATAATCCATGTTACAGTGATGACAAAAGGGTATTGTCATTCGTCCGCGTTGATACAAATATCTCAGTGGCAATACGCGCCCAGCATGACGGAAGCACGGGGTTAATTAACGGAGAGTTTTCTTTCTCGCGAGAGATCCTCGCACCCCATAATACCGGAACCGGATGCTTCTGTCGTCAGTCGTGTTTTTCTCCCCTTTGGGTATCATGCGCGTATCTGACTTTGACCGTGACTCAGCTGGGCACCGCCATTTAAACCGTGCAAAAGGGGGAAGGAATAATATCGCGTGTCAGATCAGCCGGTGCATTTCGAAAGGCTGAAATCCCGATTCATTAACACGCACCCGATTCCCGCTGTGACTGCTACTACATCGTGGCATTAATAATAATATTCAACGCCCCAACAACCATCGAAATTCGAACTTCGAACCCTTTTCCATGGTTATTTCAATTATGACGATCCAATGGAAGCAGTTTTAGTAATTAATCAATTATCTATTATTTGGATGAAGTTTTTTTCATGAAGTGAATGAACTGTGACTGGATGAAAATATTTTTATGTCGATTGGGAAAGAATTTATTATAAATTCGGTTGACCTGTTTACATGGCAAAGTGGGATTCTGCAAAAATTTTCGGCTTTTGTATTATACATGTGAAATCGAAACAATTTCGTTGAAAATTTTGAATTTATTGAGATATATTATTCCTTTCATTTGAATATTTTATTAGAATCGATTATTGTTGATGGAGAGTAAGCAATACTCGAATTGGAAGAAATTATAAACGAGTTGATGAATTATACATGTTCAGTTAAGAATTTAATTCAGTTTTTGCACTTAAGAATTTACTGAAGAGTTGCACTACAAATCCTAATCATATATACTATTTAACACGTTGAACTCCACCGGTTCACTTGTTTCATTTTCACTGAAGCAAAACTTTTTCTATTAAAATTACATTTTTACAAAGTAGAAACTTTAATGACAGAAATAGACATGTAATCAGGGCGCTTTTACTTTTTCAGTGTCAATATTTAAATATTTAATGCATAAGAAAATTTGTAAATATAACAAGTTTAAGGTAATTTAAAATTTCATTAAATTCAACAGCGCGGGTTACCGGTGACCCCCATGGCATTAAACGTGTTAATTATTAGAGTTGTTACAATTATAGTGTAAGGTATCTCTCCTACTGGCCACAAATTAGAAAATACCGTCGAAAATGTTTAATTTTCATGCTGTAAATAAGTTGAAAATTCTTACTCTTTTCTATAAAGAAAGAATACTTCTTACCAAGTTTTCAGAAAATTTTCACTTGCTTAAAATAAAACTGTCGGTTACTTTTTGGCAGAATCGATGTATCCGCTCTGTCTTTGCAGTTCGTACTTCCCATGCATTGATAACACGACGCATTTGGGTGTAAACGTAAAATCTTCATCTGCGTAAATTTATCTGCCAATAACTCACTATCCTTCAAAAGAACAACTGTTGAATGTACCGAATAAATGTCCAACGATCGTTCAACGAGTTCGTCTACCTGTCCATTAATTTATCGCCCGGCTACCGCGCTCCGTTATCGCCTTCCTTTTGCATTTATTCACGCAGCCAGCAAATCTCCCTCTTTCAGACTGTTTCTTTTATTACTCTCCGTAATTGCGGAATAAATCTGCTAGTTTTGATGACGAATAAAAAGAGCATAAATATTTGCCCGGTGTAAATAATACAACTCCGCGGCGGCAGTCTTAATGAAGTATACGTGCTATTTGCATTTCGCGTTGCAATTTTGCTCTAGCAATAATTTATTGGCGTAACACGATGCACTTTTAGCACTCGAAGGTGAATTTCATTTTTAGCTGCTTTCGTTGTAACCTCAATGTTTGGGAATCCATCTAAAATTCTAGATTTTAGTAAATATGAATGCAGTAGTTCCAGCTGCAGCTTAAAATAAAATGTTTTTGGCTTTTGCAAATTTTATTTTCATCTCGCTCAAAATGTTGACGATTGGTGAAGCCAATCTTTTAAAATATTTAATGTAATATAAAATGCGTCAATAATATTATTGTTGGGATGAACTAAAATAACCATATTTATTGTTAAAGTTACTCTCTTGTTGCAAAACTTGCATTTACGTGGAAGCCTTGTTAAACTAAACCCTGAAGTGCTTAATGTTTATTAAATGTTGATATACCGAAACCATGTTGATCGAAACTACAAAATCGACTATGTTTATTAAGTCGTGTTGCATTTAAATTATGTTCTCTGTGTATTATGTAATAAAAGGACTACTTGTATGTACTTCAGCTGAGAAATGTTTGAAGCTTCCTTGACGAGCTATTGCATTTCAACAGTACGATTAAAATAACTGAACAATCTAACCTTGTTTATTAACGAAATCAGGTTGCTAAATTTAACAGAGTAAAATAAAAATATCCAAAATGAAATATAAATCTAATAATACTGTTTCTCTACAAACCAATAACTCTTAGCAATTAAATTGTATCTACGGCCGTGAAATCTGGTACATATATCTAAATATATTAAATAAGTACCTTGAAAACAGATGGATCAAGCGGCAAAAAATATGGTCAATTAAGTAATTTGTATATTATAATATACATGTGAAATTTTACTGCTTCTCTGTCGATGTGAGGAAAAATTTTAAAAAAGTAGGAACTAGACAATTTGAGGGTTGCCATCTAATGTTAAGGTCGTTAATGTATAATAGTTATATTCCAACGTATTACCACTGTCTATCATCACTTTACTTCATTAAATTTAAACAGGTACCACAGTAACTCTAATTGCTCCTACTTTCAAAATAACATATAGACGTCCCTCGACTTTCGCACATAATTGCTTTCTGAAAAGGTGTGAGAATGTTGAATGTTCGAAAGTAGAGAGGCACACACAAAACATTAATAATTGTATTTTAAAGTATTCATTCATTGGTGTACTTAATTATGATAATGAGGAGTGTTTCAGCTCTTCATGTGGTTCCTTTGTAACCTTGATATTGTGTAATCTTCAGTAGGCAATACTAGAGACAATATAACCATATTAGAAAATTATCTCATCTTTACTGCTTCTAATAATCTCTCCTTGTCTATTATCTCTCATTTTGTTTCTAATTATCTTTAATAGACAGTTTGCATGTGAGCGCGAGCAAGAGCACTTTGGAGCAATTGCATTGAACCGAACAATTTTCACAACAGCGACAAGCACCTTTAAAAAATTGAATTTTTAAAAATGTGCGAATGTACGAATGTCGAGGGCCTCCCGTAAATAAATCTGCAGGAGTCCTTAACTTGTTGCCATCTAAATTGTTAACTAAATGCCATTCACCACGGCTGATAACAATACTTGCAGCTCATGACAAATATTTACATTACAAACTACGATCAATCAAAATTCTAAACTTAAAATAAACCCAATACGATGTCAACTAAACTAAAAACAATGTTGAGTTCTCTACATAGGACAGCAGGAGAACAAAACCATCCATAAGATCCAAAGGTCATCGACAACATCGACAAACAACTTTAAAAAATTGAATTTTTAAAAATGTGCGAAATAGCGAATTGTGCGAAATTAGAATGTACGAATGTCGAGGGCCTACTGAAAATAAATCTCCAGGAGTCCTTAACTTTTAGTCATCTAAATTGTTAACTAAATGCCATTCACCACGGCTGATAACAATACTTGCAGCTCATGATAAATATTTACATTACAACCTACGATCAATCAAAATTCTAAACTTAAAATAAACCCAATACGATGTCAACTAAACTAAAAACAATGTTGAGTTCTTTACATAGGACAGCAGGAGAATAAAACCACCCAAAAGATCCAAAATCCAAAAGTCAATTAAATCCACATATAAATCCACATCATTCCACAATATCTCATTTCCCCCAACTTTGCTATTCACGCCCACAAAAGGTAGGAAACGTTTTGGAAATATCCCCGGCAACTTGTTGGGGATCATTACAAAGGTTGACACCTGGCGGTGACAGTCATCGCCAAACAACAGGACCCTTCGGACGGGCGCGTGCCGTTTTCTCCGCTTGCGTTTACACACACGCGCTATCATATTTCCGTTTGTCATCTTGGTGACTTGCAGAAGAACACGCCGATAGTGTCACGGAGCCGTGCAAATGGGAAGCGGGTTGCGTTGAATAGCATCCGAGAGGAAATGGTGAATACTCTTGCGGTACATAGGGAGATTCCGATCGTTGCCGATTGTCCAGTCATCGATGTGCTCCAATAATAATCGCAGATAGGTTGCCAGCCTTGAGAATCGTCAATTTCCTGGATACATTGCGGCCAACAATACCGTATCGTTACGCGGTTTTAGTCGATTGGTGAACAACTAGGTTGAATACCATTTTCGATTATGTATCGAAAGCTTGCTTTCACGAGAGGCAGTTAATTTTGCACATAATTTCACTTGACAATATAACATCTCATTAGGATCTTACAAAATTGTATGATCAATAAAATAGAAATTTAAATTTTAACACGTTGAACACCACCGGTATTTCGCTGGTTTTATCATTTCTATGGAAGTGAAAGTTTTTCTATTAAATTCACATCTTTGTAAAGCAGAAACTTTAACCCTTTGCGATCCTATGTCGAGTGGTATTCGACATAGATTTTCACTTGATTTTATTTTCTGACAATTTAATATCGACTTCCAATTTCCCAATTATTTTGTAATATCACCTAAATGTCCGTTAATACGTATAGTTATTGATATCATTTTAAAAAATGGGTAACCAATGATAGAAAATATTGTAATAGTAATGTTATTTAACTCACTAACAAAATTAACGGAATAATTCGGACTCCAAAGGGTTAAAGATACAAATATATAGATATACGACAGATCATTAATTTTTTAATATTTTTGAAAATTCATAAATACTGCAATTTCAAAATTACATAAAATTTTAACAAACTTAATAGCGCCGGTCACCAGTGACCCCCATGACGGTCAATGTGTTAATGAAATTTTTATGATAATAACTTTTTGGGCGGATTTACTGTAAATGGTTGAAGTGAAGGGCTGGAGTTTGCTGAATTATGAGATTTTTCAGTGTAAGTAGTCAACCGTAAGCGATGGAAGGGAAACTTTCTCTACGAGAATTGCATCATATTGGAAAGATCAGGTTTTCTGAAAATTCAGCAAACTTTGGAGGGTGATTTCAACCCTTTATAGGAATTTTACGGAAGAAAAAGTTGTTCTTTTGGAACTGAATTTTTCAGAAGGGAAACATTGTTCTTCGCTTACCCCACCATGCTTTACGTTCTCGCAACGTTTCATTAAAATCGGTATTTTCCCCGTTGGAAATATTTTCTTGTTAGCTTTTCTTGCTCCTTAATTCACTTCTGTTTTATCCTTAAAAAACAAAGTGTTGGCAGAGAATCAGTTTCTATCCCTCATCTCTTCGACGGTGTTCCCATCTCGCAATTACAATTTAAAAATATCTATCTTCTATCATTTTACTTCTATAAATTTGTTTCCAAGAATTTCCACCATAACACTCGAACAACCATTACTTTAATACACTTCATCAGTGAATAAACGCATTGAAAGAGGAAAAATAAATCAAAACTGAAATCTATCGAATTTAATCACTAATATTTGATACCCTAGATAAAAAAAGTTCAAAATCAGCACCAACAAATATTCGCCACATTATTGAAACAAAATTGCAAATCAATAATACTAACTTCCATAATATTACATATCAAGCCATAACTTGAATAAATATCGCAGAATCTCAATCTTCGACTTACCGCAAAGATTATCATCCCCTTTTATGATAATCGACCATAAGAAATTAATCGAGAGGAAAATCACGGATCCATACGGGGGTAGAAAAGTTACGAAATTTTTCTCGACGCTCTTGGCGAAGTCTTTTAAAGTTGGGTTTTCGGATCAACACGAAGAGTTCTCCGACGACGACGTACAGTTGCACTTGTTTGCTTGGATCCGGACAGCGTACAGGAATCTCAGCTTCACGTGCTAATACGACGCTGAAGCTTTGTAACGCAACAACGACAACGGGAGTGGTCACAGCGTGAAACCTTAGGCCGAGAAAATACGAGCTTCCGAAGTGCAAGAGCGATTTACAGTGATAAACTTCGCAAAAGTTGTGATCCAAACTATATTGACAATACTGAGCCTCGCAGATGTTGCTGTAAACCAGTAGTTCTTAACTCGGGGTGCGTGCACCTCTTAGGGTACGAGAGAGCATTTCCAGGAGTGCGAGAGAAAGTTTAAAAATTTGATGAGAATACATCTAATATTATCCGATGAATTATTATGAATAAATAACAACAACCTAGCCATTAAAATTTCAATGTTGCTTTTTATGTCATATAGTACTTAATGTATATTGTAAAGAAACACAGCATTTGTTTATATAATAAATGTTTTTTGTTAAATAAAAAGTATACTCCTCTTTTGAGGGGATGCAAGAACTTATATCCAGATTGAAGAGGGTGCTGACCACTAGGAAGGTTAAGAACCTTTGGTTCTAGATGGTTGATTCGTTCCACTGTGCGCTGGTGTAAACGTTTACGTTGAACGAAGATCGTAGGTTTCTTGATATTGGCGTAAAGGTCGGATTTAATTCTTCGACGGCTTGCGGCAAAACTTGGCGAGTTGAAGGAAGCCTGAGTGAAGGTATTCTAGGTCCTTTGACTATAATTATTGTGGAGAAGTTTGCAACAATGTTTAATACATTCACTGCTAAGAATATTAACTACGTTTTGGTTTGATACTAAGATTTCCGTTTGGAGATGATAACTAAACTCTTTAAAACAGTAGGTCGGTTAGTTTCGAATGTAACCTTGGGATTTGTATTGAAATAAATTTCAAATTATTGCTCAGAGTTAACTTATCGATTCAAATTATAACATGCTACGATATAGTGTATACAATACTTCCGACAGTCAAAATTATTTCTCCAGAAAATGAATTGTGATAGAAAGACACAAAAACTATATTTCAACATAAAATTGCAAAAAAAATAACTAAATAATTAAAAATTCTCCTTAACTATTTTCCATATTAAAAATTAACCCCTACTGAAATAATGATATCTCCAACAAAGCGTTCTGCTCCTACACTCCTTTCCCCTAACAATAGCTAACAGTATACCCACTTCATCGCTCATCGATTACCCACACCGCACCATCCAATCCAAACGAAAACGAAAATCAAAAACACCACCAGCAAATTCAATTCACATAATTCGACACACCCAAGGAATTATCATTTCAAGGATACGCATTTAAAATCGATTTCCGTCTTTGGCTCGACCTAACCCGTGAACTAATTAAATTGATTAAAAATGCACGACGCCGCTCGTAGACGTCTAGACTGAGGGGTGTTGGGAAGTCTGCCAAAAAACACGGACCATCCAACGCAGCATCGACGGAGACGCTCTCTTTTGAAGAGATCCTTATCCATCGGCGCAGTCGTATCCGCTTATGTACTCGTACATATATCGGCCGATCGTACGAGCCTCGTCGGAGAGGAGTGCCAAGCCTTTCCTCGCGGACAATTCGACTCGGTGCATAATACACCGTCCCGGTCGCCTCGTGCATCCTGCCACGTTCACATTTGCTACGTGTAGCAACGTTCTACAACGTGTGGCAATGTGTGTCGACGTATGGCAACGTATGGCCAGCGGCTGCTGTGAACTGGTCAAACGAACCACGGAAAATGTAAAGGCGATACTGCCGCATAACAAATTGCCGCCTGGGGAAGCGTCGCGAATCCCATCGAGCTTTCCTTTATTGCTGTATTGCCGCACGGAGATCGCTTCTTTATTAAAAGAGACACACGCGGGATGAAAAGCCTGCTAGGCACGATCAATGGGTTTGTTTTATGTTGAGAAAGTGCAGATCTTTTATTTGTATTAGAAATCAATGGGGATTGTTGGGGTGGGTGTTAAGGAGAGTGGTTGTAAAGAAAAATTTGAGGAATTGAAGCTGTAGTTTTCTTTTGTTAAGGTACATACATTTTTTTTTTAATAACAATAATAATAACGTTTATTGCAACGAAATACGGTTTGTACATTTTTACAAATGTTTTAAACTAAAAGGTTTGTCTAACATTCAAACATAACGGACTTAGTTCTAGCTGGATTCAGAACTAAAAGTTTCTGTTTTCATTAGAAATGAAA
Organism: Cerceris rybyensis; assembly: GCA_910591515.1. Taxonomy (NCBI): domain Eukaryota; kingdom Metazoa; phylum Arthropoda; class Insecta; order Hymenoptera; family Crabronidae; genus Cerceris; species Cerceris rybyensis. The sequence continues at coordinate 37,156,274 of OU342789.1, forward strand.
AAAATTGCGTAAAAATTAATGTAGGGGCTAACTTCACAGAGGTCATTCCATTCACTTTTTAGACATTAAAAAACATCTTTCTCTATAACTATGAAGTAAAAAATTATGAAAAAATTCAATAATATTCCAAAAGCATAAAATAATACATTGCTAATTTTTTCTTAGAATCCATCGACACGTTTTTCCATTAGAAAAATAAAAAAAGACTTTACGGACTCGGCAAAAATTTTTTTCCATAAGGCCTATGTTAAATATGTTATTTTTAAACACGATTTATTCATAAACCGTGTGGACGAACTCGTTGAGATTCCGGTTATAATTATAAAATATCATGAAGAATATATTTTCAAAATTTTAAGGAAATCTATCGAAAAATGATAAGTGCCTAGAACTACCTTAAAGACTAATGACTAATTGTAAGCTAAAAATCATTATAGAGGAAGAATTGTCATAAAAAAACCGCAGCTGACCGTACATACATTGAGATACGATAGAAACGTGGCACTTTGGAATAATTTTGGGTAAATTGATTGTGTCGCGAAATAACTTTCTACCTTGATTGTCAAACGCGGAAACTTTCTGCAAGGCCTGTACCTAGGTGTGATTATAAAACAGTACCTGGGCGCAAATCAACAGGACTGAAATCGGCAGAATGTTCGCCAAGTGGTAACCAAATGTTTCCGCGTTTGGCAGAAAGGTTGTGACCCCCTTCTTCGTGCGTACGAATACCTCCCCTTGAAAAACAATTCTATATAAGAACCGAGCGGATCGGCTCGGTCTCTTTCTACAGTCAAGCTCAGTGGGAACGTCAATCTTTTCATTTATCTAACCATTGTAAGACATTTTGTACAGTAAGTAGTGCTAGTTTTGTAAATTTAACTTCAGGTAAGCTCAGTGGAATTATTTAAAACTACCGATCGTGCAGCCGCGATCGGATCGCCCAAGAAGTATCTTCCTTTGCCGCGTAACAGATTCAACAACGTAAAAAAATTATTTTTTTGCAATGAGTATATAGGAGATGAGAAATGTAGTAGGTTTTCTGCATTGAAATCATTTATATTCGAAGTTGATATTAGTTTTCATGCAAATTCTTATTTATTTCAGAGAATTGGCAGGACTTTTTTCAAAGTAACTCTTCATGTAGGAATAATAACACACGGAGAGGCATGTCTGTTAAGAAAAAATACGAAGAGATCTCTAGGCACAATGAATAGCCGTTTTTTTTTTAGGAAAGTGGTCTGACAGAAAAAAAATTTGGGGATTGGAGTTGTGAGATATTTTTTGCGCCAATTTCCGTTGTGATACGATGGAAGTATCGTGCTCTGTAGACATCTAAGCTGAAATAGAAAAGGTATCATACAGAACCCAAACTGTACTCGAAAACAAAAGGCTCAATGCTTCAGAATAAAGGGATACGTATTTTACAATTACACCTTAGCAACAATTAATAGCACAGCTGTAACAGAAAGTCATCTAAAATACATCTGGACGTAAAGCTGCAAAACCTTGAGTTTTTTAAAAAGAAGCTTTCTATAACAATCTATCTGTTCCTCTGATATCGATTTTCTTGTTTCCAACATGTTGCAATTTCCTTAAATAATATTAATTGTTATGTCATTATACACCATACGGCCCACATCATAAAATAGAAATCGAAATGTCCCAAAACTATGAATAAATAACTTACAACCACAATCATAATAAATTGTACCGAATAGGTGAAGGAATACTAGATTAACCGATAACAAACCTCCACTTCATTTATCAGAGTTTTTAATGCAGTATTCAGCTCCACACTGCAGTATCTTTAACCCTGTAAAAACGAGCGATAAACAAACACGATAACCCAAATGTGTGTCGTTAAACGAAAGATTGCCACTCGTACTTAATCGTCACTGCCATCATACTATAAGGAAAATATTTTAAATTTTCCTTAATCACTCCCTTCGACGAAGAAACTCGAAATACTACAGTGATTTCTTCCGATAAGAAATTTTATGAATCCCCTTGTCGGCACGCAAAGCGTCTCTGTAATTCGCCCGCGATCTTTATCGATTCGACGAGACTTCACCATTTCCCATGTCGGCCAAGTTTCATGCAATTTCGATGCATTAATAGTATAATTGCTATTTATACACTAGCGTAGTAACGCGAGTCAAAACGCGGCTTATAAGGTTATAATGCGCTTCCGAGACCGAAAACCGGGGCCCCCTGTTTCGAACGTTTCGGGTGCACGTAACTGCTAAATAAACTACTGAAGTTTAAACTCCAGTTGCGGTTCCACTTGGCCCTGAGGCGTATCTGGGTTAATCGACGTCGATGAAATTCTGAAACGAAGTTACGAGTGGTGCGGTCGAACGCGATCGTTTCCCCATCGGTAAAATCGGTAGACGGGGCACGTTTATTTTGCTAGAAACGCGGAATTGCCAGACGACGAGACTCGTCGAGGTTTGGCATTTCGAGCAACTTCACGGATCGTCGGACGAGTCAATAGCCTTTAGAACTGTTATAACCTCGTCGCTACTAAAGATCAAATAGCTGGATCAATTGCACCGGGAGGACCTATTTTTCCATCCTTAACTGACTATTACCGAATTGTAGGTACTTGACGCGTGCTTGTCTCGGAAGACAAAATCATTAAGAGACTTCGATCGAATCGGTTACCCTTGTATTCCGGCAATTGATCGTCGATATTATTGGATAGAATGGCTCAGTGTTTTAGTAAACTGATATTGCGAACTTTTCAGGTTTACTTCAATACAGGAAAGACTATATAACGTGATCAATTTCGCTGCAAGGACCTATCTTTCTATTTTTAACTAATTAATACTGAACTGTAGGTATTTGATTGCTTCGGAAGACTTCAATTAAATCGATTATCTTTGTTTTCTTGCAGTCGTTCGCCGATGTTGTTGACTAGAATGGTTTAGAGTTATGGTAGCCGGAAATTGAGGTCTTTTTGGTTTTATTCGAACATTTCGTTAATTTTTATGGTTATTAGGTTCGTTTGAGAGATTTGTCGTCGTTTCTATGTTTGAGCTTACTTTGGCTACGATCGTTTTCAATGCATGGAGGAGTATAATAACTAAGTGCAACTCCATCAACGGAAGTGGAACCTCGTAAAGTGGGAGCTCGATCAACCGAACAGCTATCAACCGAAATTTCGATTATCTGAACAGCTATTAATTGAACTTTGGATCATCCGTGCCCTCGATAAACGCACGGTCGATTAATCGTACCTAGTCTTTCGAGTGGTCCATTGGTATTAAAAGTCTTTCACTATGACGGATGGATATTTTATTTCTGTCGTTACGAGAACGATGAGATCGTTATATTAGAGTATTACGAATAAAAATTCTGTTTAATTCGTATGTACTACATACGTACTAAAATACATTAATTATTACTAAGTTCGACATACCTGAAATTTACATGTGAAATTTTAATTATATTTTATTTTTAATAACGTGATACAAGTTATTATTATATAATATATAAGTACATCGATATAAGTACAAAAAGCTGTTGAATTGTAGTAAGTGCTGGATAGAATGGTCAATAAAGGGTCTAGCCGAATAAGGGGGTCAAAAGTGCCCTTGAGCCGATTTTATTCGACGATGGGTCATTCGATAGGTGATGATGAAAAACCATTGCACACAAATTTTTAATCCGATACCTTCACCGGGAGGGTAGTTATAGGGTAAAATCGAAAAATCAGTTTTTGCCTCATTGTCCCCAATTAATGTAGTGCAAAAATTCCAAAAAAATTCTAACACATTCTAAACATGAATGTACACGTTAGGGATTTTTTTCAGATTTGCACTTTACAAGTTCCACTCACGAAAAATGAAAACCAAAAAAAAAAAAAATTTTTAAACGTCGATTTCGTATTGAAATCTTCCGAGCACAACTTTTTCCTTTTTACAGTAGTTGCCTAATGTTATCATTGTTATACCATAATTTTTTCAGATTTTTTCAGTATGGTGCATCACGGTCGGAAAAATCAAAAACCGATTTCTGGGACACATTTTGAGCTGAAACTCGCAAATTATCTGCCATTCTTGCATGATTTTAATGCAGTATGCTCATATTGTGACCTTCAATGTTTCTGCATAGAAATATGTAGTTGTTAAAGAACAATATTGGGTAATTAAATAAATTGCTGATTGTATGGTAGTTATAACCCAGAATTTTAACCGTTCTTACAAAAGCATTAATGGCGTAGTGGCTATGGTGTCTGCCTGTGGAATCGCTGGACACTTTTTTGTCGCGGATTCGAATCTCTATGTGGGACTTAAGTTTTTTTCTGTCATTTTTTTTTTTATTAAAGACATAACAATATTCAGTAGTAGCTTTAAAATGTTTCACAGATATTTTTATGCTTTTCAACAATATAAAACCTATAGAAAAATAATCGTAAAACATGCTTTTCTTACAATTAGACATGCAACGTTTTGCTATTATGAGTATTCTCAAATATTTTATATTGTTCATAGATCTTGGTTTATTGCAATGTATGAAAATATATTTTAAGTATGAAAGAAATATAAAATTCAATGTACAGAATGTAAAAAAGTACTTGCAATTGTAAATCGTGACATGACTGGAAAGAGTCGAAGAAGAAAACAGTATAGTGTATAATTATTTTTAGAAGTATCTGTGAAACATTTTAAAGCTACTACTGAATATTGTTATGTCTTTAATAAAAAAAAAAAATGACAGAAAAAAAACTTAAGTTCCACATGGAGATTCGAACCCGCGACAAAAAAGTATCCAGCGATTCCACAGGCAGACACCATAGCCACTGCGCCATTGATGCTTTTGAAAGAACGGTTAAAATTCTAGGTTATAAAGACCATACAATCAGCAATTTATTTAATTATCCCGATATTGTTGTTTAACGTCTACATATTTCTGTGCAGAAATATTGAAGGTCATAATATGAACATACTGTATTAAAATCATGCAAGAATGGCAGATAATGGGCGAGTTTCAGCCTAAAATGTGTCCCAGAAATCGGTTTTTGATTTTTCCGAGAGTGATGCACCGTACTCAAAAAATCTGAAAAAATTAGGGTATAACAATGACAACATTAGGCAACTACTGTAAAAAGGAAAAAATTGTGCTCGAAAGATTTCAATACGAAATCGATGTTTAAAAATTTTTTTTTTGGTTTTTCATTTTTCGTGAGTGGAACTTGCAAAGGAAAAATCTGAAAAAAATCTCTAACGTGAACATTCATGTTTAGAATGTGTTAGAATTTTTTTGGAATTTTTGCACCACATTAATTGGGGAAAATGAGGCAAAAACTGATTTTTCGATTTTACCCTATAACTACCCTCCCGGTGAAGGTATCGGATTAAAAATTTGTGTGCAATGGTTTTTTATCATCACCTATCGAATGACCCATCGTCGAATAAAATCGGCTCAAGGGCACTTTTGACCCCCTTATTCGGCTAGACCCTTTCATTCAAAATTTCTGTATGTACCTTGCGAAAAATGCAGACGTCTGACCTTAATTGATGCCTTTTGCTTTCAAACAGGAAATGAGCATTATTTCTAATTCAACAGTCATAATACGAAGACCGTGGTAGAAGTGTAATTTTAAATTGAATTTGAATGGAAAGCCACTCGAATGGATGAATCAATCATTTCAAATGGTATGTAAAATAGCACAAGACCTCGTGAAGCATGATAATATAAACCATCTGAATGAGGTTAAAAAATGATTATTGTACAATTATGTCAGATCTTCGAAATACACTTGTCGATTTTGTCGTACTAAAAATCTGCAAATTCGTGTTGGAGCTATAAAGTAAATATAAGCTTCATCGTTAAAGATCAAAACAGTTTTTCCATTCCAATAGAGAAAAAGTAGATAAATACTTCATAAAGTATCAAAAATTTACACACTAAAATCCAACACTATACCGAATACTCCTAATTGAAAAAAAACAAAGTTTCAAAACGGCTACCTAATTAAATCCAAAAATTTCGACAACACTCGACCGATATCCTCGGTCCGTCGACCATCTGGAAATACTGACTGCTAAATACGTAATAATTTGTCCGACAAACCATTTATTAACGTCGAAACGTGAAACTTTCCCTGAATTTAATCGGAAAAACTTTCGCACCCAGTGTCGTTCTCGAAATATCATCCGTACTTCACCTTAACAACGTTTCTCGTAATTTGAAATTATGATTATCGTCACATTCGTGTCTCGCAGTTCATTCGTTCCCGCGATTTTGAAATATTTCGACGTATTCCCCGATCAAATGGTCCCCGGGACGATTCTCTTTCCATCCAGCGTTCGTCGATCGCTCGCAGGGCCGACAAACGAGAGACGAGCGATTTATCAATTTTCGGAGCGATTGTTCCACTGTATAAAATATCATTCGGTTCGCTGTTCCATCCCCGTCCTCACCCCTTTCATCCCCATCCACGTCACGAATAGCCCGAACGATTGCCCGGGGCCACCAACGGGATAATAATTATTATTTCACGCGGTTAACGAACGAATTGTGTCACGAGCAGCGCGCAAACTCGCACGATAAAACGAACGAGGAAGAAAGCCAAGTGCCATATCGCAATTACCATGAAACCTGAATTTGGGAAATTTTCATTGGCACTGGCTCGATCAACGGGTTGACGGGTTTGAGAATTTTTTTTTTTTTGTAAGAAATATATGATGATTTTTACGTTGTATTTAAATATAATTATTGCGTCGAATCTTCTTATAATAAAATTTTAATAATTAATATTGAATATCGAATTATATTTAATGTAAAATATTGATGTTTCGCAGGTTACGTTAAATCGTTGATGCAATTAAGTTAAAACATTCTCAAAGTGTAATATAGAATTACTGAGTTTTAATCAATTTTTCGGTAATAGAATTTTATGGATAGGTGTGTTAACAATATAACCTTGTAAAGATTGTAATTTGAATTGATAAAAGTATTTTACATGTATGCATACTCATAATACGTTAGAATTTGTAATATAAATTTGATTAATTATTTACACTCCGAATTTGCCTTCCAGGGAACGTTCAACTGTACATGAAACATAATTAGCAGTTGTAAAAAATAAGCAAATATTATCTCTACGCTATTTTCACATTTTATTAATTTCAGTCGTAATATACGTATTAATCAAAAATAAATCAAGTTTATTTACCTGTTTCAAAAGCGTCAGAGCGTAAAGAATTAAAAGTCTACGAGAATTGTAAGCAACGCAGAAATGTTAATAATTGTTGTATACTTTTTCAAACGTTCAACACTGCTACCGGATGTTGATGTGAAGCGACAAAACTCAACAATCGACCGTTTAAACGTTAAAATACAATCTCTTCTCTTGACATAGGAGAAGGGTAAAATTGTTGCAACGAGGATCATCGTCAACGATCATTTTCGAAGTCCAGCTTGTCGACTTCGTTTACCGAAGCTTCTGGCAAACAATCGGAAATAAAATTAATAACGACTGTTTGCCGACGTGTTAACATCGAAGGAAAATACGGAGAAAAGTAAATACAGCCTGGAATTTCATTCTGTTCGTGCACCTTCTTAAGGGTTCGACGAAGGAAGAAGAACAGAAAAATGGAGCGTGCACGAAAAGAAGAAAACCGAAGAGACGGAAGCACATAGCATTTCCTTTCTTTTTAGAACCTTTGTTTATTTTCCTAGGAAAGAACGTTTTACAGATCAAACTGGAAAACATCTGTGTCTCCTACGTTCGATTAATTTCGATTTTTTTTCACGTTTGTTACAAATATTCGAGATTCACACATTGTTCGAATTGTTGATACCAGGAAATATTTATTAATCCAAAAATATTCAAATTGAAAGATCCAGTGAGATAAACAATTTTTTAAGCTTTTTTTACGTAATTAATATTAAATTAGGAAATTTTTATTTGACTAATTCAGTTCTACTGGCGAACAGGCAGAGTCAAAGAAAATCCTGAGGCCAGCAATTAACACTAAAACTACCAAGGAAATCAAAATGATTGGTTCAGACTTTTTAAAAAAGATTCTACAAAGTTATATGGATCCAATTTTTTCTTCATTTTCTATATGTATGTTTCAAAATATAGAAGATTGAGTCGATCAATTTTCTTTCATCTGTTATTTCTTTGTTTTCGACATAGTTACCGACCATTTTCAAATTAACAAATTATCTGTCGGTAGTTTTAATGTTAAGGCATCAAAAAAATTTGGTTGCGCTTCACTTGGAAAAATCTATAATAACATTATGGATTTAAAAAAGCTTTATAAACCATAATCATAATTGTACAAAAATTATAAGAATAATTGTCCGCTTTTATACATTATTTCCATAACATTTCAAACACACCAAGAACTTCCGTCTGGCACGTTACCATTTCCCCCCAAATATTTCACTTACATTGAACCGTAAGCAATCTATAAAATCAAGCTCACGATCTATCGATAGTTAACGTCAGATCGAACGTGTTAACAAATTTCCTTCCGTCAGGAACTGAAATCTACGACGGTGGTACAGGTATACCCGCTATCCATAATTATACAAGAAACCTGTTCAACGCGACTGGCATCTTAGACGAATCATAATTTCGAGCTTACGGTTCGTCGACCCGAATCTACCGGGTGTCAGTCTGCGGTAGATAAAAACCAATATTTAACGATTACCGTCCGCCGAACGACTGTAACACTGTGTACCGATCAATCAAGATTAAACTACTAATGAAACAGGTCTTAACTCTCGAAAATCCAAATGCCTAAGAGGAAAGCGTCAAACGATCTCCTAGTATCGGTCGAACTGCACTCTTCCGAGGGGAGAAAACGAGGCAGAGTGGATGAAAAAGGATACCTGTTACGCGACGGGGGCCCAGAATCGGATGCTTTGAGCACGTTGTGGGGTCCGGGCCCCCCGTTGAGCGCCCCATGGCTCCACATGGAACAAGAATGACAACAAACCTAGAAACAAGCATAGACGTCATCCCCCGAGGGACGGCTGCCGCGTCGAGCCGTCCGAAAATATGTGCTTTGAGTTTAATAGCCGAAGGTCATGACCCTGCCTTTCCTCGTCTTCGTTTCTTGTTACGAGCATTAATACAAGCGATAAGTCCCGGCTCGAACGAGGGGATACGACGCGTGCCTCAGGCATTGATGATTTACATACCTGCATGAGAACTACACCTGGCGTGGATGACTTTTACGCGCTGCATTGAGGAAGATAGAAGAATTACTTGCGGCTTTGAGAATAAGGCGAAGTACCGTTGGAAGTTTTGATTGGTTGGACTTGGTTTTTGGAACGACGAGTAATTATTGAGAATTTTTCTGGAAAATTGTGATGGTTCTTTGTTTATGGTGGATTTTGTCGTGGTGGTTTTATGTTGTTGTATGTTCTTGGCGGCATCGACTGCTGTGGTCATTAATCCCTTGTCCTACAATAACGTAACGCGGTGACCGCAAGAGGAAATTTAATAATTAAAAAAAAACTATTAAATAAAACATATTACTGAACCTCGAGACGATCAAAATATTTTTCTTCTAGTAATATTGAGCTAAGTTATTAGTAGACTCCGGATGTTTATGCATTTATGACAAAATGAATACGGCTAAAATACACAAAACGAACATAATATAAAAATATATCCGAAATATCCAAAGTATGGTATTCGTTGTAACATTTATCGAGTGCAATAAATCCCTAAATAGGTTCTCTTGTCTTAACTGCATTTGTTGAATTTGAAATTTGCATAAACATCCGGAGTCTAGTTATTAGTTATATTAGAAATCAGTGATAATTTTCAATATCGGCAATTCATTCTTATTGTTAGTTATTGCGTATTTTGTGAGAAAAGAAATCTTAGGCCAAGGGATTAAAACACGTAAGATGTACTTGATAATTATTGGAAGTAATGTTTTTTGGCATTGGAATACGGAGTTTTGCTTCGTTTTATATCGGGATAAGTAATTTTTGACGTATTAACAATTTAATATTTTGCAGCACAATTTGGGATTTTTGTATCGATATGTCAACCGTTGGGAATATCGATGTTAGAATTATTAGGACTTTCTCGGTGACTTTTCATTTAACCCTGTGCGGTATGAATAATTTTTCGTTGTTGACAGTTGTATCGCAATATTGATTTAAAAATATTTTTTACCGCTAAATGTTTATGTTTCTTTTGCACTACCAATAATTGTAAATATAGCTAAGTCAAATAAAAAATTATTAACGTCACATGAAATTACCGTTATCGCTAAAAAAATATTAAATACACAAAATTTCAATAAAATACAATATCATTAAAAACAAAAAATAATAAATCTCTACCACCAGAAAATTCTATCAATCGTCCACTGGCATGCAACATCAAAGCGTTAATTCCACTTCTTACTTTCCTTATTCGGCTGTCATTCAAATGCCTTAAAAATAACATATGCATAATTATTCCGAAGTCTCGTCATTAACACAGACGTTATCAGATATGCTCGCGTATAGCGGAAGGAGATTGCCAGAGAAACAGGCAGCTGTTTCGGGTTACCTGCGTCCACTAGCACGTTTCCAAATTCACCCACACAAGCCAGATGGAATCTTCCCTGAACCGTAATGTCACCTAACACGCTGGACATAATGTCTCCTAATGATGCAACGAATACAAAAGCACTCCTGAAATCCTGCGCCGCGAAGGCGAGTATTCTGTGATTTATACCCAATTACTGACGAATTCAACCACAGAACCCGGGGAAAAAGGTGAATCCTGGGGAAAAGCCGGAGGATTAACGACCAATCAGTTTCGTTCTCTTGGCTGGCCTACCGTGAAGGGATACGAGAAAACACGTCTGGTTATGTCGGTGTTCCATCGGCCGACGAGATCGTACGTTAGAAGCAATCGTCTCTTTGCTTTCGATAATCCGGCAATAACTTTGAGAGATATCGAACTAATCCGGCGTGATAATTTTCAAATAACGATATCAATATTGCGGCGGTGTAGCACGGAACGTAGCAAAAATAAGTAACGTTTTTTAGAGGATGGCTAACGGTATTTTAGAGAGCATTAATTTATAGTGTAGATTATCCGGTTTTAGGATTTGTTGGTGATTTGTACGATAGGTGGTTAACGATGTTTCATAGTTTGGCATGAATGTAATAAGTTGAACGGGAAAAGGTCAGAGAAGTTTTAAATAAATGAAAAGATGTACCTATTTTGTAAAGCTATTTTTCGACAGATATTCCACTTAAAAATATCATTCTCACAGTTTTTATAATTATCTAATAGTGTAATAAAACTAAATATATAAATCAACACGTTTAACACATGGTTATTGATCCAAAGGTCATTCATCTAACGTTAAAAATGATAATTAAGTGCGTTATAGCATTACTTGCAGAAGAAATCACCTAATGTTTAGAATAATAGTTTTTGGATGTGAATAAACATAATTTCATCAGTAGACTGCGGATGTTTATGCAAATTTCGAGTTTCACAAATGCAGGTGAGACAGGAAAACCTATCCAGGGATTTATTGCACTTAATAAATATTACAACAAATACCATACTTTGGATATTTTAGATATATTTTTATATTATGTTCTTTTTGTATATTTTAGCCGTATTTAATTTGCCATAAATGCATAAAAATCCGCAGTCTATTCATCAGTCAATGTTCTAAATAGGACAGATAATATTTAGAAAATGAGTTGAAATGTCTCTCTTTTCCATTTTTACTTTTTACTCCTAGATGTATGGTGGAAAAAGTCACATTTTTAAATTTGTTCACGTTCTCGTCGAGATAGCAACATTGCTATCAAATATTCGTTTATTAACGGCGCGATTTAGATGAAAGGAAAGCATTTAAGGCGTTGAAACAGAAAATTGATACTTCCTTTTACATTCTTGGATCGAGATTAAAAAGGCGTACAGTCGTGGCGTAAACGGCGTGAAAATTTAAAAAGTGAAGGGGAGTTACAGCCGATGGTATCTTGGAATTTTAATGTCACAGGGACGTTATTTCGGTATGCTTGACTTCCTTCGAAGACGTACCTCAAAGTGCCTTCCCCTTCTTCCAGTTCGGTTCTTCCATCCACGAATACAGCCATCTCGCCGACAAAGGTGCATATGATACAGTCGAACTACCCCTCACATAGGTGCATCTTGTCGGAACGTATGTTCAGTCATCGTTGAGTTTTACGGTATTTATGATATTTGATGTTCGGTACTTTTTAGAAAAATATTTGCAAATCTAGTTGATTTCGCTCATGTGTAATATTTGCAGCATCGAATATTCGATTTAATTTATTCGTCATTTGAAATAAAATCATTTGTGTTTTAAATTTTCAGCGATTTCCTTTTAGTACAAGTATCAAGTAAAAAATTAAAAGGGAAATTAGATTGTTAATATACAGCCGGTCGGTGAACAATTAACCAGTGAACAATGGCAAATTCCTTTCAGAGTGCGCACTGACGTGGATTACGAAAATCGAGAGATCAACATAAATCTATCTCGAATTATTTGTTTTATTTCAATATGACTTCAAAATATTCCAAACATCTCGAAATTTACGAATATATTTTAGTTTTCGTCAAAATTGCAATTTAAATAAGCAGTGCTCGCTAACTTTTACGCATGACGAGTATACTCGTCAAACACAGTCAACTGGTCAATAAAGTTAATAAAAAATCTTAAGTATATTTTTACTTTTCGTCGCATATCTCAATATGTCCAAGATACTGAAAGATTTTCAGTAACGGTACTAATCAATTTATCATACAAAAATAGAATTATTGTACGTAAGTACATATGACACAATTATTCCTGCAACAAGTAATTTATTCATACGATCTTGGAACTGGTCCCACACAGCATCCGACATGAAAAAAAATTAAGATATAATCCAACATTCACAACATTATTTCCCACCAAAGATTAATTTACATACATTCCCCAAGATGAAACTCGTTTCACCGGAAATCTCAATAATCCGAACCATGTCCCTCCAACGTGTCGGAACCCAAACTCACCGATGCAATTTCTTACCGGTGCAATTCCCCCGAAGCTATCGCGTAACCCCGTGCATCGGGGCCGCACCAAATTTCACTTGGTCATTAACCGCAGCCATAATTCTTTCACGAAGACTCTTCCACGATCGTTCTTTCAAACTACTCGGGATTAACGCGAACGAGGAGGCATGGTGAAAAAGAAAAGAGGCGTAGAGACGATCCCCCAGGACGGCAGACGATAGCGGGCACTTCCTCGTCGCGGACAAAAAAAACTGACGGTCTGACCTCATCTGCGAGACTTGGACTCGTTACACCGAACTAAATTTTTCAGTGTGCTCGCGGTGAATAGAGCACTCTCCCTCTCGCTCTGCTCTTTCACTGGTGTCTCTTCCACGGAAGTCGATGCGGTTCCGGCTCCTGTGGCAGTTGCTCCAAGAGAAACGCCTTAGATCATAGGTTTTTAACGGGGGCGCTACCACCCACCGATAGGCTTTGAAGAGATCCAAGGGTGTTTTTTGTTTGGTCTAAGGTGAAAGGGATCGTTGAGGTTCAACTGTCACCCCCTAAGCAATACTCGCAAGAATGCTTTGAAAAGATTGATTAATACTAAAAATCATCGAACATATGTTTCATACTAATAGTTTCTAACATCTTATACATAATTGTCAGAGTAGGGGAGAGCGGGGCTAAAAGTTTCGATTTTTAGTTAACTTCAAAATTTGTTAAAATAGTTGCATTTAGTATTCATACGATGCGATCAAAATCAACTTACATATGTAACTTTGATATTAAGACAGTTATTTGGGTCATTTTTTGAGAGATTCTATTATTATTAATTTTTTAATGCCTAAAGTCGGAAAGTAACAACTTACCCCGACTTGGGGCAAGTTGTTAACAAGCCGAAATAAGTAGTTACCATATCTGTTAAAGCTATTATTTGTGAAATAAAAAACAATAAATGATTAAACCAAGTCTGTTTATTTAAGTACTACTCAACAATATCGTACGAATCATTCGTGAGATAGACCACAAATACCAAATGCGAAAATATTTTCTTACGTGGACCAGCGAGGCACGTGCTGTCATTCCGTTGTTCCGGGCCCCACTGGTTTGTTTAAAATGGCTATTGTTAGTGCAATGTGGCGTTCCATTTCATTACGAATTTACACAATATTCTTATCTCTTCTCCTCGCGGAGTTATTTCAATCGGAACAACTTACCTCGGTAACTTTTAGCCCCGCTCTCCCCTACTGAAGCATGGCATATTAGACGTAGATCGCTTGCATACCAGGCTATGATGTATTGAAATGTAGATTTAAAAATCTGTCTTTGTTTCTTAGTACATAATTAGCGAACTTCACTAATTGTAAGAGGGATGCCATCGAATCACTGTCTGAAAAAGTGAGCTCTGATTTATAAAAAATGTGTACACTATGGGTTATATTATTGATTTCAAAAGCAGGAGACGGTGTACTTTTTTCTTGCATAGTTGGCTGTGAGTAATTTTTTTCGAAAAGGGGACGGTAGGCTATAAAAGGTTGGACACCTGTATCTTAGATGCATTTGATACACTTTGCGATTTCTTCTTCCGGGTCGATGAGATTCTTATTGTTAGTATGAGTCTTATAGGCGATGTTGCGTTTCCTGTGTCTGAGTCACTGAGAGCGTCCTTTAAGTATGGTTTCTCCTACGGTTTTGAATCATCGTGCCGTCGACGGTATGTTAGGAAAAGAATTTTTAAAATAAAAAAAATGAGTTCTCGCGATGGTTTAAGTAAAGACGTTTTGATGGTTTGACGAATAAAATGAACGAACATTTGAAAGTTTCGCTTGAAAATTCGCATGTGCGTAGAAGTTTGTAAGTTTGAGTTATTGGATGAGAAGAAATATTGTAGGGAACTGCAATTAAAAGAAAAGCGAATTTGTAGAAAATTTCTAACATAGCGAAAAAAATTAATCCCACAATTTGAATAAATAGACATAAAGTTACTAAAACTAGCAAAATGCGTATTCATCATATTACATTCAAGAATCTTTACAATCAAAACAATTCTTCCTCATGTATTTTCAACCTGATTCATCTTTTTCTAAGTTTAAAGTCACTATTAACTCACTTTCACTAACTCCAGCAACAACGTCGTCGTACGTTGTCGAAGAAACGTCGAACGTAGAAACAGGGTGTTCGCAAAATTGCCTCGTATAATAATTTCTAAGCGACTTGCGAGGGTGGTGAAGTGCACGTGGAGAAAGTGTATGTAGTAAACGGCAGTAACCCCCAAAGTAACCCCTTTAAAAGTAACTGTCGGGACACCTGGTGCATGCTCGTCATGCAGCCCTCTTCACAATTTCCCACCCCTTCGAGACATCGGTGCTTGTAACGCCAAGACAGGACGAGTTTCGGTCAATGGTTGAATCATTTCGATTATTCCATTAAAAAAAAAACTTTCCGTAAGCGCCACTTAACTCTCGTGTCACGGACGAGGTGCAAAAACTGAATGAAGAGAGATGAAACAAGTTCGAGACATCCAGATCCTTACGGTGAAGCAATCTTCCGCGATGGAAGTACAGCCGGAGAACCGAGAAATTTATCGGCCGTCTACAGACGGATCGAAATCATTTTTTACAACGTTCATAAAGTTTAGCAGGCAGAGTTTGGAGATAAACAGGTCCATGAGGGCTTTACGTCACGGTTTTATGTGGCCATTTGGCGCGCAGTTATATCTCCTGTCCGAAATCTCACTGTAAAGAGCTCGGAAACGTTTCTTCGAGCGGATAAAAAGTTGAAAATATTAATCGAAAAACAACAGAAGGCTGTTTTAGTTTAACGAAGAATAGAGCAACGAAATAACGCGGTGGTCGATGAATCTCTTTTTACACGATCGTATATATGTATATACTGTTTAACCAAAGAAAATTATTCTTCCTTGTATGTTTGCGATGCGATTGGTGAACGTACGAATAAATGGTTCTAAAATTTGATTCGAGGATAGGCTATGATAATTTTATATGTAAATAAGCCCTCAAATTACGTTAATGATTGTTACACCACCCTCTGTATTTCTATGGTGCATCTGCATCCGAAATGACATCACACAAATAAACGACCCTAAAATATGATGTGGAAAAAAATGTAATAATGTATTAATAGTTTTATGTTTTTTACTATTTCTTATATACAAAAAGTATCCCACAAATTACACCTACTTACACTTTCTTGCAACATCGTCTATATTTCTGGTTTCATATTCAGATCGCATGAAGAAATAAAGCTAACATATGATTTCAAAAAAAGTCTGATATGAAGCATACACCAATTTGTCTGTTATTTTGACGTAGTAAATTAATCCCCGAAATTACGTCTACACTTTTTGCAACACCCTTTGTATTTCCAGTAGCGTATTTATATCCGAGTACTCGAACTCTTCGTTACCTGCAGCACGATTAATTTCCATGGTCTCTTCACTTAACCGATCGTAAACGAGACGGGCGACTACTCGGCAGAAATAAAAAGACGTTGAAAAATCCTTCGTGTTCCAAGAGGCGTCGACGAGACATGGAAAAAAGGTAAAGGAAAAGTGGAAAGCATCGAGTGCAGATATAACAGCCGCCGCTCGATGGATTTAACTTCCGTCGGCTTCGACCACGGTTCGTGCTCTCTTGCTCGATCGTCTTTATTCTCGCGTGTAAACGATACTTGACGAAGGAGCGCTAGATTTCACCTGTATGATCGACTATACTTTAACATTCTCTACTTGTACCGTATACGACCCAGGTTTGTCTTATCTTTACCTTAACACGTAGCTCAAACTCTCGTTAAAGTGACATTTTTATAGTTTTATCATCAACTACCACGGTTTTTCGTTTTGCCGAGCAATATGAAATTTATAGTTGTTACAAATTAATGTTGTCTAATGGTAGTAATATAGGGTGATACAAAAATCACTAAAGCGAATTGTATACAAACGCAATAAAATGCTGATCATTTGAAGGACGTATTGTACAAAATTAATTAAAAAATGTTTCTAAGGAGTATATTCATTTTTGGTAACAAAATAAGCGTAAAGTTTTAATGGATAAAAGGATCAATAAATGGTCTAATAGCTATTAGATCATATACTATTATAATATAACAAGAGGACATCATGTTATTCAATAATTGGTTAAACTGTACTTTAGCAGAAGAACACCGGTCTACAGAAGGGACTGAAATGTTTCTTTCAATTTTTTTCCTGAAATGTCTATCCACAGAAATCAATTATCACATCTCGCCTACTAATTACTCGGAATTTACTTATAAAAGTTGTGAAAAACTTCATAAATTCAAATAGACAGAAGTCACTTTATTATAAAAGTTCTCTGAAGTGTACTGAAATTCGAGTGTATTGAAAAAACTTCAACACAAATCACAGGCTCACTTTGACACGTTTAGTTTATTAGAATCACGTGACCATATGGCTAAATCGACAGTAGTATAGGGCCTATACTATAGGCCATAGGCAAATTGTGCTCGGAACAAGATAGTGCAAGAGCTCGCAGCATAACCACCCAACAGTGACGTTCGCACACTCTCTAAACAATAAACCGGCATTAGTGATAAAATACCGTACACGAAGGATGCATGGGTAAACATAAATAGGTCATAAACGTCGCCTATGTTAGCGACGCATAATTTCACCGGGATCCCTTGCATTCCACGCTGACACAGACGAATGGGGAGAAAGGAAACACCGGCGGGAAGATTTTCTTCGCCGATGAATCTTCCTGAAACTCCAAATTCTAGCAGATCCGTGTGTCAATTAATCCGGATGTCTGGAATCACTTACATTCTACATCATTAACTATTTTACGATGCATTCGTCACAGTAAAATGTGATAATTCTCGATTTAATGGAGATGCTGCAACGGGGTTTGACCTTGCTTTCTTTGTTCCGTGTTACAAATAACCATGGAATAAATTATTTCCCGAATTATTCTTCTAATTATTCGACAAGTATGTTGAATTCATTTTGCGAAATTTTCTTCCCTTGATTATTCCTTTTTTTTAACCCTTTGCGGACGGAGACACTTTTGAGTATTTGTGAGATGATCATTTATTTGGCGATTGAAAGTTGCTGTTCAAGTAAAAAGTTAGAATATTAATATGCAGAAATTATAAATTATTATATGTGTAACCATATTTCAACGGCTATATTTCAATTTGTAAACATCAATCGCGCATACATGCGACAATAGATTCTAATTGAATTTTGTCTCAGGCCGCATATATGCGTCGCTAGTCCGCAAAGAGTTAATAACAGCATACGTCAGTTTTCTCTAAACATTTAGGTGAAGATACAAAGTTATTAAACAAATAGAATACTAAATACAGTGAAAAACTAAATAGATTATAGGTCAGGTAAAGACAGTAGGAATTCTAATCGGTTGATTACAAATCGACATAATTTACTAAAAAAAAAAAATTGACATAATTTCTCAATTGACATCTCCATATGCATTCTCAACTACCGAAAGTCGATTCAAACGTCAAACTTCTCGATTCTAACATGTAATTCGAAACTTGTCCCTCCAGAGTCGTAATCGAGTTGTTGGCAACGAAGTAGATGTCATCTAATCTCTGTCGGTCATGCGTTGTATTTCACTTGACGAATGTCGCCCATAAATCTCGATGATGTAGTATTAAATATCGAGGTATCGTTACCCCTTTCCGTGATAAGTTCTCGTAAAGAGAGTAACGATAAATGTCACCAAATACCACCCGGAGCTTTTCTCCAGTTTTACGGTCCCTGAGCTCGTTCATCTCATTCCGATGGATATTAAATGACTTATTTATTTGACGTTTATTCCGTCGGAAAAATAAAGAAAAAAAAGCCGGAGACAGAAGTAGAAGAGGGAGAAACTACGAACGTTTGAACGAGTTCGGTGCAGCGTTCGAGGACTGGTTCGTTTTTAGAAAACTTTTAATAATGCACCAACTACGACCCTCGAGACGCGAATGAGTCTCCGGCCTCATAAGGCGTCACGTAATCCAATGCTGTTTACTCTACCGGTGGTTTTACGAGCATGAGCGCTCGTATAACAAGACTGGATTACCAAATGACCACCTTGAGTCAGTGTCTGCCAGGTAAAATGCACGACACGCTGGTGTGTATGGTATTTAACGTGACCACGAAAATTCCATTTCCTCTAGTCTACATTTTATCCCCAGAAAACAAAATGAAGCACGATAGAAATCATGATGCGAATCTCGTCTTCCTCTTGTTCATTGTTTGACATTGAAGTATTATAATAAATGTTGAACGTTCGCCTGATGGTAATTAATTTTATGGGATATTCGTTGTGAGCGATATTAAGAAATTCTCAAGGGACAATTAAGAGTCGATCGATTCATTAAGGAATAATTATGGGCCGACGATGTACCGGTAATTTTCCAGCTACACGGTACTTCGTTAATGACGTTTCGATGCAACGAAGCCGGAAAATACGGTAATCCACGTTCGCAAGGAGTTAGAACAACGTCGTCCGGGCTTTGCTTTTTCGATTTTACTAGGCGGCCAGCCCACAGAATGCGAGCTGAAGATTAAAGAGAAGGTAATTTCTCGTTGCTGGATTTTGAAGAGTAGAACTTTCCTCGACGCTGTAAAGGGCTCCGATTCGCAAGATAAGCGGAAAATACTCTGGTAATTTCAAACGAACTCCTAACGAAGAAATTATCGTCGTTTTTCAACATCGTATAGAAATAGGAGTGAGCTATTAAACCCTTGTTTTACAATTTGTTTCTATTCAAAATCTCTCACAGTAATTGAAGACACTGGTATCTTTATACCACTAGCTTATATTAAAAATGTTCAACTTTACAATTTCCTGCATCTCCAGATTTTTCCTTCTCATTTTCCGAGATTCCAACTCAATATCATAAATATACAAATTATTAGATTTTCCCATTTCACCTCATTTTACACATATTCAAAACTTTATTTCTCAGTGTTTTTCTTTGAACTAATTCCACGTTAAGTATTCTTTCTCTCGAAGCTTCTGAATTACCGAGAAAGGTGAAAAATGACCATGCAGACCGGCAATTAAGTAAAACCGGTCGACTAAATGTATCACGCGGGATCCAATAACTCCGGGGCAAATTCTCCAAAAGTCAGATTGCGACGTCAGCCCGTGCACGGCTTAAGTTTGAGTCGTTAACCTAAACGCGGAATAGCCTCATAGAATAAACGTGTGCGCTTGACAGCTCGTTGAAGCGTCTGGCCCTGCGAGAACGTCGACAGAACGCCGAGCCAGCGCCTTGAGTTGATGGACATTAACGCCAAGTACCTACATCCTACCGAAATACATGTATTTCGTTGCGATACTGACATCATTATTCACTTCCATGGTATACGTTTCGATGATCTGGATAAGTTGTACAGCGATTGATAGATATACATTGTTTGACTACTCTGAGCCGCTCGGCTGATGTGTCATTCCTACCACTAGACCTAGCAGAGTGGTCTTACGGACTGGCCCTAAATTTATTTAAGGTGATGTGGGGTAAGTGCAGACTGGTTTTTGTAAAGTTGGGTTTTAACCCTCTGGCTGTTTATCCCGCGATTTCCACGGGCAACTCAATGTAGCAAAATCTGTTCATCCCGCGATTTCCACGGGCATGTGTTCTTCTTCCTATATTTAGGAGCGCATCCCGTTTTTGCCTCGTTTAACCACTGAAATAAATTACATATTTTCTTAAATTTTATATATTTTACTTTTTTATATTATGCAATAAATAGAAATTAACAGTAATTCAATTGAAATTTATTAAAAAAAATTTTTTTTGGTGATAACTTCTGAAATTGGTTTTTCTCGTAACCTAGTTTCTCAGCTAAGAGCCAGCGTTACGTTTGTTCTGAACGACTTCTGACAATGTTATGTCTTTTTTCTTTTGCCAACTGAAATTTGTCACCTTTGGCTTGGTTTGGAAAAATATTATGCTTTATTTTGTTTACAATTTTTTGTTTAGGGTGAATCTTAACACGGACTGCAAAAATTAACATTTCCGGGATATTTTAATTTTTTAATTTTCATAAAGATGAAGCGTGGTTGCAAGGTGATACAAAAGCCCTCACACAGCCCTGATCCAGCACCATCAGATTACTATTTATTTTGGAATTTGTAAAACTTATTGAATGGTGAAACATTAAGTAGTGATAATAGTCTAAAATCGCAATTGGTTTAGTTTAAAAGTTACTTTCTTGCCCACCCAATAAATACTTAATGCTGTTGGAATCAAATGCTTTGCACAGTTATTACTGGTGAATTGATGTTACGTAAGATCCTAATTTTTTTTGAAAATTTTCATTTTTATAGGATACTGTACAAAATCTCAACTACTCTGCACTTCCCCCGAAAATAGGGCCACAGCGTGACTTGGAGTTAAAAAATGTCTTGAAACTTTGTTTCATGTACAACCGGGCAAGAGAAGAATTATTAACAAGTCTACTATAAAATTTATATGCTATAAATAGATGCTTACTGCATTAAATTATATTGTTCAATTTAATAGTTATCCATTTTTGAACGAACGAGTACTTTTTACTTCATATTAACACTTTACCGACCGGTAGCCGATTAATCGGCTTTTCGGGCCCAACACTTTTGGACTTTTAACTTCTTAATTGGTCGCTACGGCAATTAATAAATTATTATTTTTCATTGCAGTTAACTGTGCCAAAGACTCAGTGAAGAAACTTTGCAATTTTCGAAGAGATATCAGTATCAGAGAAATATTTGTGTGCAAGTGACCGATCAGAAGTGGGTAGGATGTTAAAAAATACCGGTCGGTAAAGTGTTAATTTACAGTACACTAATAAATAGATGCTTGAAAAATTTCCCTCATATTATAATAAAAATAACCAGTATATGTACTTGCCCCATTATTCCGTTTATTCCACTCCATTTTAACACTATTTTTTAGGGAAAGTATAAATAAAACCGTAGTGGAAACAGTGTTAAAATATTTTGGAATCTTTTAATGTTCCTCCTTAAATCTTCTACGTCTGTCTTAAAAAATGAAAGTGATCGAACAATATTCATATTCCCTTCATCCCTTTCTTTCTAATCCATTTACAGTTCTGATTTTAAGCGTTGCTTAGGTAACTTCTGCTGTAAAAGATGTGAAAATTAAATGACATCGTTTTACGTAAAAACAAAAAAGAATGTGCTTATTTTATAAGAGAGTTAAATGTATTTACTTAAATTGTACAGGTAACGTTATCGAGCCGAACAAATTGAGTTTCTTTTTTCCAATTACCAAGTTTTCCCGTGGCAACAGATCGAACCTGGCCACGCCGAGATTTATAATCGACTTTAAAAATACAACAGCAACTGTACCATCGATGACTGGTATTCGATAAATTATTAGCTTTTATTGAGAATTTCGACATGCAAGGAAAACCGTACTCGTTCAGGTGGCACAGAACTCGGCGAATTCGCCGTAGGCATCGAACGTCCCTCGATCGTCCATGTCAGCTGCATCGTTTTGGATGCAGCTGCCTGAAAATCCGTAAATAAATCCGGCTCTCCCGAGAGCGGTATTAAACGTAATTACAACTATAAACTGACATTTTTCATCGTGTACTGATTGCAACGATGGGCGCCTTTTAGGAGCTTCATGCGAATAAGCACACCTGCTAGTTAACTTACGGTGTTTCATTGCCATAGATGAATTTTTCTAGTATTTGATCGTCACTATCCAAGTACACGTTCTGAGTAAGAATCATGAGAAATAAGGAAAGAATTGCAACGTCAGTTAAACGAGACTTGATGAATCGTTATGAAAGATGCATTAGTACGTCGTTTATCCTTGAAAAATGTTAACGGTGTAGTTTTCTTTTTCAGAAATTGTGGGATATGGAAGTCGTCTGTATGTCTTTTGTTAAATACTTGAAGTAGTTGAATATTAAAGTTGTAAAAAGAAATTGATTGCTGGTGGTAATTTTATGTCGGTGCTTCTGAGCGTGCATAAATGTTTGTGTAGATATAAAAATATTTTGCCCGCGTGACTGTCGTACTAATTAATCGTCTCTTTGCAATGTACGTTTCGTTAACCTCGATGGATAGTTATCGACATTTATGTCGATAGTGTATAGACAACATTAGAATATTTTATTTCCAGGATAAAATCCGAAACGTACAAGGCTAGTATCTTTAATTTGAACTGATCAACTGGACTTTTCTAAAATTATAAATAGTTTCGAAAATTTCTGACTTATATGGTTGAAATGTTACAACTCAAAAAGTTACCTGAACAACTGTGTCTCAGATTGTATAATTAACTAACAATAGTTCTTTACAATTACTTCATATATTTGTTCTCCATGTGTTCATGTCAAATACACCCAAGGTATAGTTAAAATATTATATCTACATTCAATAGCTTAAATGCCACTTACAGTACAAAAATTCCTACATTTATCAAATATCAACTAAACGCCATTAATAATATGATGCGTGTATAAAATATCAATGAACCGAAATCCTTTATTTATATAACTTATCCATAGCCCATATTTGTTAAGTTCTCCGTCAGACGTTATATATGGAGCACACTTACCTACTCATTGTCAGAAATAAATCAAATCACTATCAGCAGCTTCATAATCGTCACGATTCTCATTATTGCCAATCATAAGCATTTTAACGCAAAAAGTTATCTATATTTATGAAAGGAAATTCTGAAAAAAGCATCCCGATAGAAAAGTAAACATTAAGAAGTTCTGTGGTAGTTAGACTATACATCATAAAATCTACATATCTTATTTATCAACCAGTGTGTTATTCTGTTCTTCGGCGATTGCTCGAAGCTAAATTTTCAGGTGTACTATTCTACGAAATTTCTCGTCTCGTTGGCAACGTCGATTCATCCATAAAGTTTGCGCAAACTTCTCAGGGACACCCTGTGCAAGTATGAACATATATTTATATCGAACTGGATGGCCTTCCTTGTCTATATAACAGTCATACTAGGTCGCGGTTCTAGCGTAGCTACGTTCAAACTATCTCCCGGTATATTTGCTGGGAATATCGATACCTATTGGCATTTACGCCAACCGTGTGACGTTGGCAAACGTGCCTTTGGCAATCTCGACGGTGCATGGCCGGTATTATTGCACCGGCTAGGACGTGCACTTCCGCCTTGAAGATCGACCTAATTTGTCCAGTTAGTACCACTATGTTCTAGCAGACCTCCTATCGAATGACAGTCCCAGAATTGCGAATCGATTATTGTTATCAGTCCGAAATGATCTTGCGCCATTTAGCTCCGGAAGGCATCATTTACAGTACGGGACTGTTAAGAACAATTAATTTGCAAATTCTCTTAACAGAAGTTTACCAATGATGATACTATCATGGAGATGGAAGTAGTTGTCTGTTTATAGTAATTAAGAAAGTTATAGTAGTTAGATGAAATATGCCTTGTTTAGACCTACTTTAAGTATATTTATAATTTAAAAGAAACAATTTTTAGGAATAAATTTTCAAGTTCATGATATTCCAAGGACATTTCTTGTTTTTTCCTTTTATGGGAATGAATATAACGAGCATCATTTACGTGAGGTTCCATGTGACCGAGCGACGACTATAGTCATCGTCCACATAATGCTCGCTGCGGTCGTGCAATGATTAGAATCATCGTCCATATGACGCTTGATACCTAAACTCCCTTGATTATAGAACACATTGGCGAATTGACGTTACCGTTAATGTAAGATCTAATATCAAATCGCCCTTTAGATATTACGGGTATTAGGGACTTTTGTAATGACCAGTATTCATGCAAATGTTGTCACAGTTAAATGATGGGTTGCATTGCAGCTCCAATTCAATAATATTTGTATAATATACTGCTATCTATTTTTCATGTTATTCTGACATAATCAACTGATTACACTCTATATTCTTCTTTTTAAATGAATTTAACATATTGACTGCCATGGAGGTCACCGGTGACCGGCACTATTTAATTCAATGAAATTTCAAATGACTTTGAAATTCTAATAATTACGAATTTTCTAACACATTCAGTATTTAACACTAGAACGACCGACTTTAATTTATTACATTTAAATATATTAAATAAGAACTGTGGAAGAAGAGGAATCAAGGGGTAGAAAATATGATCGGTCTGGTAATCTGTGTTTTATAAGATCAACTTAGAATTTCTAGTATAGGACTCTCCTGTAAACTTAGGGAATTTTTGGAAAAAAATGTGAACAACTCATTTTGACTTGCTTGGTCGTTCTAGTGTTAAATACTGACGTTCAAAAGATAAAATCCTGCTGAATACATATCTATTTGAATCTTCAAAGTTTCTGCTGTACAAAGATGAGATTTTAATAGGAAAAGTATCACTTCACTAGAATTGATCGAACAAGCGAAATATCAATGGCGTTCAACGTATTAATCATCTCTGAATTTGTACACAGTGGAATTACCATATAATAAAAATACTGAAGTAACTGTTGTAATAAAAATACTATAATACGGAGATGAGCCACAAGGGCTACCTTCATTTTGATTTTTCATCCGATTTGCTCTCTCTGGCAAGGACTCTTTACCAAAGAAGTCCTGTCAGACGAAGTGATCGAGTGTCGCTTAAGGGATGTACAGACGAGACATGAATCGTGATTGGGGTTTGGTTTTAGGGTAATACCGTAGGGGTACGATGGTACCTGGTCGGAGTTAAGGTCGCGAGGAGTACCGCTGCCAGACCAGAAGTTAGCGGTCTCCACGAGGGAACCACACGCCATATGGCCTCTTACAGTAGAGGGTCGCCCAGAGGGTTTACGATTGTATTCACTAATTTGCAAACTCTCTCAACAGAATCGCTAATGATGGGCTCCGTCGGGGACACGTAAACATCCAAACAAAAAATCTATTTGCTGCTGTACTATGGTACTTACATTCGAGTATCTTGTCAAAAAGTACTTCACCCATATTGGCGGAATATTTAAAACTTTAAAAAATTCAATAGCTTCAATCATTGTCAATAATAAAGCAGATTGAAATTTTCTATAATATAATCAATGGAAACTCGATTATCCTCGTATCACCGTTACTATCCCTTTGTGGATTGCGAGTGCGTTTAAACTGCTCCAACTATTCGAGAATTTATAAGTACTTTAATTATATGGTCGCTGTATTTACAATTCTAAAAAATGCAATATCAATATTGTGAATAATAAAGTAGAGTGTAATTTTCTCTTGGATTTTTTACAAGCAAGGGAAAATCGACTATCCTCGCATCAACGTCATTATCCGTGTGTGGATTACGAGGGCATTTAAAGTACCACATCAAGACGATAATTTATAAGCGGTTAAATTATATGGAGACAGTATTTACAATTCTAACAAATGCAATATCAATATTGTTAATATTAAAGCAGTGTGTATTTTTCTCTTGGGTTGTTTATAAGCAACTCGACTATCCTGGCATCAACATTATTATCTCTGTGTGGATTACGAGCGTGTTTACAGTGCCACAACTATCCGGGAATTTATAAGTAGGTACTTTAATTATAAGAAGGCAGTAGCTATTTACAATTCTAAAAAATACTGTCAATAATAAAGCAGAGTGTATTTTTCTCTTGAGTTGTTTCTAAGCAACTCGACTATCCTCACATCAACGTCATTATCTCCGTGTGGATTACAAGCGTGTTTACAGTGCCACAACTATCCGGGAATTTATAAGTACTTTAAGGTAGTTCTAAGTGGATTCAGAACTAAGAGTTTCTTTTTTCATTTGAAATGAAAAAAATTGCGTAAGAATTAATGCAGGGGTTAACTTCACAGAGGTCACTTCATTCACTTTTTAGAAATTAAAAAACATCTTTCTCTATAACTATGAAGTAAAAAATTATGAAAAAATTCACTAATATTCCAAAAGCATAAAATAATATATTGCTAATTTTTTATTAGAATCCATCGACTCGTTTTTCCATTAGAAAAATAAAAAAAGATTTTACGGACTCAGCAAAAATTTGTTTCCATAAGACCAATGTTAACACTAGAACTACCGGCGTCAAATCCAACATATTTTAATAAATTAAGTAAGTACTTTGAAAAAGGGGGAATCAAGCGGCGGAAAATTTGATCGATCGGGTAATTTATGGTTATTGATATAGACGTAGAATATTTATTCTATGACTCTTATAACAACTTGGAGAATTTTTTGAAAAAATAGTGTACCAGTCATTTTGACGGTTTGGTAGTTCTAGTGTTAAATATGTTATTTTTAAACACGATTTATTCGTAAACCGTGTGGACGAACTCGTTGAGATTCCGGTTATAATTATAAAATATCATGAAGAATATATTTTCAAAATTTTAAGGAATTCTATCGAAAAATGATAAGCCTAGAACTACCTTAACACTAGAACTACCAAACCAGTCAAAATGACTGGTACACAATTTTTTCAAAAAATTCTCCAAGTTTATATAAGAGTCATAAAATAAATATTCTACGTTTATATCAATAAACATAAATCACCCAATCGATCAAATTTTCCGCCGCTTGATTCCCCCTTTTTCAAAGTACTTATTTAATGTATTAAAAAATGTTGGATTTGACACCGGTAGTTCTAGTGTTAATTATAAGAAGGCAGTACCTATTTACAATTCTAAAAAATGTAATGCATCACTACTGCCAATAACAAAGCAGGGTGGAATTTTCTCGTAGATTTTCCATAAGCAACGGAAACTCGACTATCCTTGCATCAGCGTCATTATCCGTGTGTGGATTGCGAGTGCGTTTACAGTGCTACAACTATACGAGAGTTTATGTGCTTTGCGTTATCTTGCACTCGCCTATTCCCATCTAGCGTGTCTATGTGCGGGAGACTACTTATCTACTCTGATGTATCGCTCCGGAAACTCCGCACACGAACGCTCTCGCCTTCCTCACCCTTCTCTCGACATCTCCACCCTCCGACGGCGTCTACGCCGACTCCTCCACCTTCAGCTGCACCTCGTTTTCTGGTGGTTACGAGAGCTATGCCAATGGCGTGGAGAAATTCGCGAAACTTCACTTTCGAAAGTTGTGCATCCGCAGCACTTTGCGGTTCATCGAGCGCCTCAAGTGAAGATAATTTGAGACGAATTCGACCAAATTTCACGAGTTGGAATTACTTTAACGGCTCCGCGGAGCCGGATAACGGAAGCGTTACGTAGAGCATAAAGAATTCCTTCGGTACGTGTTACCGTGTGATTAATATGCAAAGTGGTTTAGACGATTTTTCCAAGATTTTGCTCCTTGTGGTGAATAACTTGTTAGATTTTTTGATGAAATATTCTGTTACTGGAATAGTATTCCTGGCGTTAAAAAGATATTCAATTACACTACAAACCACGGTATAACAAATAAAAGTTACTTAGAAATCTATGAAGGTATCGAATTATAGATTGCCAAACTACTGCGTTGATCTTGAATTTTCTTTTCATTGTCTCTAAAGATATTTCTTGCATTCATTATAATCCATTTGTAAGTTTGATACCAAAAGTCGACAAATCCTACTCACACTTGTTCCATTTCGCATTTCGTGATTGAAAATACAAAACTAGTAACAAAATTTTAATACAAATAAATTGAAAAGATCGATTCCGACAAGTTAGAATTACGAATCGACAAAGAATTCATTCAAATCTCTAGCAGCAACTATTAAGAACTGCAGAACCTCGACAAATGATACTCTTGGTACAAGGCTGAGAATTTAAAAATCAGCAAAAAGTGATTTACGCTCGCGCGAGAATATACGACATAGAAAAATTCCTATCTATGGAGAATCGAAAGACACGACTCGTTACGATCCTCTGTTGTCGTGTGCCCGCACGAACAACAATATTCCACTCGCAATACCTATCCTATCGATCAAGGTTACAATCAGATCGTGTTCCACGTTTCTGTGTCGCAACAACGGTGCAAACGTTACACATGTCGCGAAATTTTTTCTCGTAATTGTAGATGCTTCCTCGTGGTCGAATATCGTCGTCAACTTTCCGATTGAAGAGGCATTCCTCAAGTAACGGGAAAAGTTGTTCTCAAGGGCGGGGGTAGTGGCGTCTAGAAGGGATGAAATGCTGAAAGACTCAGACAAGACGGCCACAAGGAGGGAGGACTTTTGCCGGTAACTTATAAATCGTAATTGCGGCCAATACGAAACTTTATACCGGCATTCGCCTTCTCTCCTTAATGACGGAAAGTAAACTTGTCAATTAATAATTGGCAAAATCCTTACCGCAGCTTCTCGAGCGAGCAACGAGGGAAGTTTGGTTTGCCGTTCGTGTCTCTCTTATTTAGTTTCGTCGGCACAACAGCACGGTGTTCGAGTCGATGCTTGATTAGTTTTGTTTGTCTCGTTTTTGAACGTCTAAATAGCAATCACATTGTTCGAGATATTTTGTTTATGTTCGTGAATCATGATATAGATACATCCTCGTTCTTTTATTTTGCCTGTAGCTTATCGAGGACAAGTAAATAGTTTTCTATTTAAAGAGACATAACGTACTTACTTACAATTTTCTTATTCGTTTAAGTTTGTGTATCACCTATAATTAGCACTAGAACTAGTGGCATTAAATCTATTATATTTTAATATATTGTTACGCCAATATGAAGTCGGCGTACCGAACGAACTGTCCCATCGAACCGGTACCAGTCGAGAATCGAAGTCGATGGATCCATCGGCCGGTCGTTGCTTGACGACCGGAAACGTTTACACAGGAAGTCGCTACCGAGCTTTCGTAGAGAATAGACGTTCGATTTCGTGCGGTATTTGTAATTGTAAAATAAAGAATGCCGAAACGCGATAGACCCTCCGCCAGGTGTAACAATATTAAATAACTAGTTTGGAAAAAGAGAAATGAAGTGGGGAAAGAAATAGTTATTTCAATGATCTGTGTTTTATAAGATCTTGTATAATCTTGAAATTTCTTTTTTAAACTTGAAGAATTTTTTAAATAAATTGAGCACCATTCATTTCGACTTGTTTGGTAGTTCTAGTGTTAGAAGTGACAGAATAATCTAGAATTCAGGTTCCCAACTTTTTTTTGAATCGACGCCAATTTTTTCTAATTTTCTAAAATCCTTTTTTTTTATTTCGCGGGAGGGTATATGTGTTCTACATGTTTGTAATTCAAAGAAGAAAGCACGGTTTAAAAATCTTTTTATTAGGATGTTACTGTTCAATTGAAGATTAGTCTCCCTTTAGGCTTCTCAGCGCCCATCGATGGACGGTGGCGTCCCATTTGGGAACCTATGATCTAGAAGGTGGAAGGGTTGTTTGTTTGGGTCAATCACATTATATCCAGTAACCAAACAGAACCCACAGAAGATGACAAAAACAAGTACCCAAGTCGCAAGTGCTTCCTCATATTTTAAGAAATTGACAATTTCTTAATCCCTTGCCGCGCCATTTCTTTTGTGATTGAATGTGCAATAACTCCGAATTAATTATTAAGATAACAAACGAGCCCTTAATTTCGGATACAGTATAAGTTAACATAATATTGAATAGCTTAGAATTAATTTTATTTCATCAGAACTCACTGATATTTTTAATATAATAATTTTTGGACTACTTCAAAATTGACTATACCATTTATCGCATCACGAGTAGCACTTGTTATTGTACGGCAAGGAGTTAAAGATTATGTTGCACCCTAAATTTATCCCGTACATATATTTCTGTTCTTCCAAAGCAAAACTTTAGCACGTTACACCGATGACCGGCGCTATTCAACTCAATGAAATTTCTTTCGACTTTCAAACGACAATATTCACAAATTCGTTACTATATTCAATATATAAATGGTTCCATTAACACTTTGAGGCACATGAACTCAAAAATAGAATGACCCATGTTGCACATACATTTTTTTTCGTTTTAAGTGAATAAAGTTCGTTTATATTTATTGGCAAAGCTATATAATCATATAAATTTTCGTGGTGGAACGAAAAATGTCCCACCATGCATCTTCGCTCATCAAAGACGTGGGACACTTTTAGACCCACTGTGGCTCGAAGAGTTAAAAGAGTAAAGCTCTGCTTAATCTATAACTATTTTGAGCATTCAAATTTTTGCTCTCTAAAGATTTTAGTAGGAAACGTCTTACTTCAATGGAAACAGTGAAACGGACGAAACATTAGTGGCATTCAACATAATAAAAAATATCAAACACGAATTACTAACAGTTACTGTAAAACCAAAATGGATAATCTACCTATCACTTCCATCCATCACTATCCTTCAAATCCAGGCTACGTTCGCAAAGTTCGTCGCAATTCTGTGCCTCCTTAGCGAGCAAGAGTTTTTTCTACGAGTAACGGAAGGTCGGAGATAAGCGTTGCTTTTTCTCCTTCGGACGGCCACTGTCGGATGAATCCCCTTAGTGGTCTGTATTCCATACAGAAAAGGACGAGAAGGCGATATCTTGAAAATGCAGCTTCCAAACCATACACTCTCTCTCCATTTTTTCCTCTTTCCTCTCCTCCCTCTCTCTTTTCCTCTTTACAGCGTCATCATTTATTCGAGGTGCCTATTTACGCGCGGGTCTTCAAAGTCGCTTTCACGAGATAACCTGGACTCGTTCGAGCGGGATAACGTCAAAGTGATCTTCCAGGGTAGAAAGGTTACGGTCAGAGAGGAACGGACCGATTGAAATAGCCACCGTCAGCACGAAGCGACTATTTTTGAGGATGAACGATCAAAACGATCGGAAGCAGCGTCAATGAGAAAATAAATGTCGAACTAGGAAGGGCCGAACCGAGAGGAGACGACAGAGAGCTTCAACGAGGCTTTGAGGAATCCCTGGAACTTACTTTCAAAGTCCGCAAACGGCAACATTCTACGCTTCTAAAGTCGGATTTAAAATGTCCGGGTTGAAAACATTAGAAGCCGAGAAAATCTGTGGTAATGTTTGCCGTTAAAATGAGAGCCCGGTTATTTCTTCTCCTTTTTTTTTCTTCGTATCGAAGTGATGAATATTTACAAAAATGTATTTTCGAGGGGCTTATTTAAGCTGATAGTCATGCGTACCATTTTACGTCTGCCTGCTACGAAATGGGAAATCCGTGAAAATTCCTATGTAAATTGAAACTTTTTATCTCCGTGAAATTTCGTGCGAATCTTATGGATCTTTATTGGATAGTTATACAGATACCGGACAATGATATTTCTCTTGTGCAAATTACGGTAACGCGTAGCATGAAATATAATACCAGAAAAATTAATGTATCGCTCATTATCGCGTACAGCGATATAAAATTAAATAATTTCCATTACAAAAGCCAGGAAAGTGCCAAAAATCGTAACATTAACCGTTTAAAATTTACATAAATAATGTATAGAAAATTGCATTCAAAAATTAATAAAGAAATGGTGTACGTAATTGTTACTCAAAGGGAAAATAAAATGTATTATCATATAAATGAAACAGTTGAACGAATACCAATCCCCGCAACTTCATCAAAAAACGTATATAAAATTAGATACTTCCCATTATCAAAGTGAAAAAATTGTGAAAAATTGTAATATTAACTGTTTAAAAAATGACATAAAAATCTATAGAAAATTACATAAAAAATTAGTAAAGAGGCTGTATAGTGCTATTCAGAAGGTAAATAAAGCATATAATAATGTAAGTGAAGCGAGTGAACGAATGGTAATCCTCGGAATTCTGTCGAAAAACGCGAAATATTCGAGGATCCTTGTAGGTACAAAGAGGAGAGTGCATCGACGCGAGTATGGATAGAAAACTGTTTTTAATGGAAGAACGATCAAAAAGGATCGGAGCTGGGTATCTGGCAGTAATGAACAGGCGAATGTCAGGATTTCCAAGGGCGGGGGGTGAGAGTGACGTGGAGCCCTGACGAATCCCTGAATTTCTTGGCGAACTAGAAGGGTCGACAAGGACCACTCTATATTTCGTTGAGACGTGGATTTTAGTCTGTTCGAAGAAAGGGAGAAAATGCCGGCACGACGTCACGTTTAGTCGAGCACGTCAAAATGAACATCTGCAAGTAGAGTTTTCAAATTTACGAGCGGCTCGTGGATCGCTCTATGGGACCACTAAATAAGAAGGGTGCTGTAATCGATTCGAACACGTACATACACCATGCCGCACGCCGATGTGAGCTTATGTAATGCTCATGAGTTCCCTCCAAGTAGACAGTGGAATTTTCGTCGTCGACTTTATAAGGATGTATAATACGAACTACAGGAGATAACTTTACTCGACGTTTAACGTATTCCATTCGTACCCTCTCGTCTTTGAGGATAGACCTTGAAGGGGTGCTAGACGGCGGTTAAAAAAGAAGAAAAGTTTACGAGGGACGTTAAAAAATTTACGGAAAGTGGTCGCATTAAGACCCTACCTAATGGTTCATGCTGCATGTTTTACAGAAATTTTTTAGGAAAAAATTGAAATAAAAACTTGTATCAAAAAATTGAATTATGGAAAAATTTATTTCATA
This sequence comes from Cerceris rybyensis, assembly GCA_910591515.1. Lineage (NCBI taxonomy): Eukaryota > Metazoa > Arthropoda > Insecta > Hymenoptera > Crabronidae > Cerceris > Cerceris rybyensis. The sequence continues at coordinate 37,189,776 of OU342789.1, forward strand.
GGTGCATATAAATGTTATTTGGTTCAAATTTAAAATATACTCAGATTGTCGAGTTTTTTTTACATGGGTGAAGATACTGAGGATTTATACGGTATTTCCATGTATTTGTATGTCTGTGAAACGATGTAAAAGGAAATGTGAATTTATCGATTTCGTCGTTTGTGTATTGTAACACAACAAAACGAAAAACTGTTGTAAACTATAGTAATATTTTTCGAAGTTGCTAATCAGAAATTTGGATTAATCTCTAAACAAATAAATGTCAGGTAATATTAAAAAGAGTGATAATTGTCGTTCTTAATAATCCCTATTTCGATGCGTATTTAAAGATATAAAATAAATTTTGGTGATATGTAAAATACGAGTAAAAAAAATTGTCAACCAAAAGAAGAATCCACAATGTCGAAACGCGTCATCCGATGTCATTTTCCTCGTGCAATATCTGACAAAATGTAAACGTCTACGGGGTATGTAGCACCCCATAGAGATGTAGCAACGTATAACGCACCCTTTCGAAACCCGCTTTCCGTCAGACAGTTGATTGGCGAAACCATTGTTTCCTGCTGCCGCAGACCTCGTTGTTTGACGGAAATCGTTAATTACTCGCGTAATTAGACCTGGGAATCTCATTTGCATTCGCATCTCGTGATTCGAAGGTGTGAATTCCCCTTCGAAATTTGTCCATCTTAGTTCGTTAAATTAAAAAACTACCAAATTTTTTTTATTCCGCATTGATTCTCGAACCACTTGTCAGAATTTATATTGGATTGCTAAAATCCCATAATTGATTTTTGAAAGGTTGCATATTTTGCACAAATACATACACATATATACTGACAACTCACAGCATTACAAAAACCCATGTACACATCTATATAAAAATTAACACAAAGAAAAATAATTAAACAGAGAAATATTTCTCCGTCAAGTTTTCTACTTCCAAAAAAATCATGATTCAAATTTCTCTAATTTTATTAAAACTATAATAATCCATTAGTCTTCCCAAATGGGCCGTATCAAATCATATAAAAATGAGTACATCTCGAAAACTACCAATCCGATTTTAAATATTAGTACATTCTGAAATACACTATACTTTTCGCTCTTTCCTTCAATCCACACTTTTCCACCACCTACATCACAAACTTTCCATCCCTCCAAAAAGAACAAAGCAATACAAAAAAACCGACAGTAACCGCCATCAATAAACAATCATCAAACCAGTGAAAACCAACAGAATCCTCCAGTAAAACGGTCAGAAAAAATCGATTACAGTACCGAGTCGAACGTGTGATAAAACACATTGGAAAAGAATGGTTGGAAAAAAGCAATGGAACAGAAGGAAGCACGTCGAGACAGGGAGTCTGGTTGCAGATCAAAGTGAAGCGGAAAGGAGAAATGAACTCCTGGAACGTCAGTGGCCGGTAATCCATCACGCGCTGTCTATGGCAGTTCCGTGGCAGGCGCCGGGGGCTAAACCAATCCATGCATTTCATTCCGGTGACTTCGCTCGAACCCGTCATTTTTCATCGCCGGCCGTGGCTGCATCATCATTTTCTGATACCAGGGTGGTATACGCATACGTACGTTCGAAGTTATATCGACGTATCGTCGCTCGCGTTATCCTCGGCATGCGGTTCGCACGAAAGCAATCGCTTTCTTCTCATCCCGCGCGAATGGAAGTACATAGATTGCACCGGTACCGGATGAAAGGCACGAAACTATCTCCTGTGGCAATTCAGCTGGGGCAAAATCATCGCTAGTTACCTTGTAGAAACGCTTTGGAGGATCTTCTGAGCTTCGAATTCTCTCTTGTAAGGGCGCTCCAACTTTCGTTGGGACGATCAATCATCGGAATGGCTCCACGAGGAGCCCGTTACCTCTTGTCGTCGAACTTCCGGTCAGAATGTCAGACCTTACTCGAGAGTCAAAAGAGTATATGCGATGAAGAGACTGTAGTAGTCTTTATCCGATTTCTTGGACGATCTTGTGGTTCTTGGAATCGGATAATTCTTGCTTTGGAGAGATGAAAATTTGAAGAGGATTGTAAAGCTGACGTTGGATTAGATTAGAAGTTTGCTTTTCGTGTTTGTTCTTCGGATTTAGCTGCTGTAGATATTTTATTTAGACAGTGTCGCTTTAGGTGAGTTATGATGCAATGAAGGTCAGAGTCGAAATGGTTGAAGTTGAGGTGAGAAGGTTTTTGAGACAAGCGATAGGAAATTGCGGTTAAGATTTTACCACGATTGAGTTTTCCTACTAATATTATTTACTGTTACTTTTGCAGTTTTATTACTTAGTTCTACATCTACGCGATGTGTGGATTTGCCTTTGATTGCCGAGAGTTTTTGTCTAAATATTATCCGAAAAATATGTTCCTTTGCTTAATCTGGAGATACTAGTCACGTTTACCTAAAAACATTGGCAGTAAGCAATTAGAATTCCATTTTACCGCACAATTCGCGCCTGTGTTTCATTAGTCTCCCCCGCTTCTAATGTAGGTACTTTTCCATTCATTTCATACAAACAAAGCTTTATAACAATCAACTTCTTTACAACTTTATGCATAACTAACCCATTTCTCATTTTCTTCCACATCAACCTTTGTAACATCCCCTCCCCCCCCTACAAGTAACACCGAACTATTATATAAATCGATGCGAGGTAGCAACCCCCAAAATTTCCAATAAAATACCGAAGTATCTTAAAAGTCGGTTGAAACCACTGTCGCGGCGCATCGCCGCGAAATAACTTTCTACCTTGACTGTTAAACGCGGAAATCCTCTGCAAGGTCTGTACCTAGGTGCAATCATAAAACCGTACCTGGGCGCAAACCAACAGAATCAAAATCGGCAGTATGTGCGCCAAGTGGCAATCAAATATTTCCGCGTTTGGCAAAAAGTTGTGCCCCTTCTCCGGGCGTACAAGAACCTCCCCATGAAAAACAATTCTATGTAAGAACCGAGCGCATCGGCTCGGGCTCTCTCCCTACAGCCAAGTTCCGCGGGAACGTCACTCTATTCATTCATCTAACTATTGTAAAACATTTTTGTACAGTACCGTTAGTTTTGTAAATATAACTTCAGTTAAGCTCAGTGGACTTATTTAACACGTTGAATGCGGCGCCGATCTTGCTATACTTTCTACTGCTATAATTTCAAAAATAAAATAAAAATATACTTAGCACAAACAAAAACATTCGGACATAGCTTCGTCAGAAAACTCACAAAACAAGTTATTATTTATTGTAATATGTGCAAATCTCAACCACAGCTTTGCTTAAAATGTTTCAATAACCTTCACTAAATTTTAACACAAAATTTTTAATTGTCATTAATAATTTAACCCTTGATAATACTGGTTTCAAGCACCGATGTCGACCAAACGAAAAATTTGCTGTCAATCGCCAGGGTCTGAGGCCGCCTAAACGGAAAGTTCACTGTCAGTCCCCAGGGACTGACATAGCACTGAACGTGTTAAACTACCGATCGACCATCCGCGATCGGATCGCCCAAAAAGCATCTTCCTCTGCGGCGTAACAATCACCTCATATTGCACCGTCATCGACGATATTAGACCACGACTACCGGTTTGAAAAACCATGAAAGCAATCAATCCCGATGAAAATTTAACTACACGAACGTGTCCTCAGCGAAGCAGGGTTGAGAGTTATTTCAGTTATGCCGGCAAGGCGCGATACCGCGAATAAAATAAATTTCATCGTTCCCCTTGCATGCACGGTTGTAATACGAGCCAGCCGTACCCGGTCCTCGTCGTCTGTCGCGCTTTCCCGCGTCGCGCTGCCACGAATCCTGTAATTAAATCCGAATCCACGAGGCGAGGAGCCAAAGTAAATGAGCAACGTCGAGCCTGAACCGGGTGTCCCCCGTTGCACCGCTCTCAGGCTACCATCCCTTTTCCCCTGGCATTGGCAGCGAACGCAGCCGGAGAAGCAAATTTGAGAGACGGGAAAGGAGAAACCGAAAAAGAGGAAGCCAACGCGACAGAGACAGAAGAGGGAGACAGATAGAGGGAGAAATATAGGCGAGGATGAGTGGGAGAGGAGGAAGATTTCGAGAGGGTGAAAAGGGGATAAATCGTGATCGAAAAAAAGATAGAGAGACATACTCACACCGTGATAAGGACAGAGAAAAAGAGAAAGTTATACACACACAGCGACGGAGGCATAGGAAAAGAGGAAGAGCGCAAGAGAAGAAGATAGGGGTTGCAACACACACTGTTTACATGCTCGCGACTGCTCTATCCCGCGCAAACGGTACCTGCGTCAAGGGCTCAATTAACGAGCGATAACGAACGCCGGCAGGTAAACACGTCGACGTAGAGACCGAACGATTTCTCCTGCTCCCTGAGCAAACGCCGACGCGAAAGCCAACCAGTCTTATTCGTTTGGCGCGAAATTTCACCCGATACAATTCATCGCCTTGTTTCCTCCCTTTCTCCTCCCTTCTTTTTCTCCAAGATTTTCACGGGTTTGTGGTTTTTCTCGTAGCAAATACGAAGATCTATGCGTTCTTTGAATCGCTTATAGGAGTCTATGCTGCTTTTTGGTGGAACATGCGCGAGAGGAAGCGAAACGGATGCTGCGGAGAAGCGAAGCAACGGCCGAGAGTTACGAGGGTTTTGAGTGAAACCGCTTTTGGCGGCTAAGAAGGGATCGAAGCTCGATATTCTTGAACTGATGGTAACTCCGAGGAAATGGCAGGACAGAGCGGTTACACCGGGTGAGAGCCAATTGACGAGCGTCGAATTCGTCTGTAGGTATGTGGTTTACGAAAACTGCCACTTCCCACTTTGATACAATTAACCGACAGCAAGCGAGTAGTCGAGCTTGCGTGATAATTTTGCGCTACTAAAACCGGGCTCTTAAGTCCTCGAACGGGGCGGTTTCGTCGTAAGCTGATTAAACGTTGACGGAACCATTGGACGGTCGAAGTCGAACCAACTGGTCTGACGATGATTGCTCGAAAAGTTGAAGCGACTTCGAATTACGGATTAGTACGAAGCGATTTGGAGATAAGGCTGTTCTGCATGGTGGAAGAGAGATGCAGTGTACATGGACGGTGGTTGACGGTATGGTTTGAGATGTGTGATTACGAGTTGTGGGAGTTTGGACGGATTAACCTATCCGTTGTTAGGTAAAATTATGGGATTTCATTGGTACTGGTATTTTTGAGTTAAGTTCTAATTGTGATTGGCTATAGAAATTAACACGTGAACGCCACTGATATTTCGCTCGTTTTATCATTTTTACAGAAGTGATACTTTTCCTATTAAAATCCCAATTTTTGTAAAGCAGGAACCTTTAAAGACACAAATAGATATATATTCAGCGGGATTTTATTTTTTAAACCCCAGGATTTAAATACTGAGTGTGTTAGAAAATTTGTAAATATTGCACTTAAAAAGTCATGAAATTTTATTGAATTCAATAGCGCCGGTCATGACCCCCATGGCAGTTAACGTGTTAACTGCAAGAATTAAACTTTTTGATACTACCTGTGACTATAGTCACCCTTCTACTGACATTAGCGAGGTACTAGCGGTGACTATTGTCACCCATCAAAAATTCATGCGAAAAATTAATTATAAGATTAAACTTTGTACATGGATATTTTTTAAATACTGAAAGTTGCTATTTTTCATCTATTATAAGCATAATAACTTCCATAAAGAATTCATTATTTATATTACGTCAATAGCTACTAAAAGGTATTCGCCCGCCTCGAGATTGTTTTCTACCGAATACACACACGGAAAAGCGCTTTGTAGCTAACGGGTTAATCTGAGAAATCTGCTCGTGTTGGCAGTGTGGGAGATTCCATCGATTACAGTGGACAACAATATTTATGTTTTGCAACAGCCACTAGATGATTCTCGCGGAAGTCTTTCTTCCAAACACAATACCCGCGAAATAAATTTTTTCGTTGTCCTCTATTTTTGGAAGAATATAATAATTGCATTTTAATTATTTTAAGTGCACTCGTTACAGAATTATATGACGAAAATTATACTTTCGAATGTGAATTCGAAATATGTCAGATTTGTGGAAGGAATAGATCCCTCGAATAAATATGAAACGCTGGAAGTGGAAAAGTCAGAGGTAGCGAAAGTTGTAATTAGCGGAAGTTATGGCTGTGAAGAGAAGAACTGAGTCTTAGAAGTTATCTTACTATAATACTATAATCTTGAATAATCTTAATAACGATGATAACAAGGAAAACAGTAACCAGTCAAGTTTGAAGAACGCATAAAGTGGAAGTAACCTTTACGCCTTAATTAGTTTGCTAATTTCAGATGTAATTACGATATCGATTCACCTTTTATGAAACTCAACGATGCATAATTACCAGCAATGTTCGTCGCTTTTGACTCCTCTCGTGCGCTTTCTCCAAGTCAGACCTTCGTCTTTCGGTTTGCGGTTGGTATATCTGAAAACGCAGGAGACAGGAAAATTCCTTGGCAAACTCGAAATACCGTTCCCATTGTCTTCGGTAAGCGTAGAAAAAGAAAAGAAAAACGGGGTCCTTTTCTTGGAGTACGACGGCGCTCTCGGTGGTTCTCTTTTGCCAGTAGGAGAAATATTAAGCCGCGTTCCTTTTTCTTTGACTTTGAGACAAGACCCGGTGCGCTTACCATTCGCAGCCCATAATAAATTGTGCATGGCGGAACATTTTAACAGCCTCGTTTCTTCCTGTGTTTAAGCACTGCGAAAAGGAAAAGAAAAGGGAGAATCGGGGGGAGACATAGGAAACGAGGAAAGAAATAGACGCGAACGGATAGAAAGAGGACCAGAATAAGGTAGAAAAGAGGAGAGTAGAAAAGAGAGAGTGAGAAAGAACGTGGGGTTTCGGAGGAAACGAGGGTAAAATGTCTGGTCGGCCAACCAACCCCCTTAACTCGTAGCGTAGACGGTACTTGGAGCGCCGCATGGAAGAGAGAAACTCTATGTAGAAAACGCCGAAAAGGCAACGTATGCACCGATTCCTTCCGCGTAGCGAAAGCTTTAGACAGCTTCCCACCCCTACCAACGTTGAACCAGCCAACCAGTCAGTTCGCCATAAACGTGCGCGTTTTCATCTCGGTGCAAAAGCGTTTAGGTGTGCGTACGCGAAGCGCCCTGCAAACTCATTAGGAGCTGAAATAAATACGATGCAGTCGTTGTTGGCTGCCATGCTGCACTTGTCTGCGGAGAGAAGCCTCTACGTTGAAACGTGAAAGTTTCTCTTACGAGTTTCCGTATGGGTGAGAGAAAGTGTGAGGAATGGAGAGAGAAATGGTGGATGGAAGAAGAGAAAGGGAGAAAAATAGAGAAGGAAAAAGGTGGAGAAAATCAGACACAGAGAAAAATGACGAATGGGAAAAGGAATAAATGACGGAGAGGGTTGCACCGAGAGCTTCGCTTTTCCAACGTCAGGTGGTTTTTTCTAGCCTTCGTCCTCCTCGAACAACGACGTCTCTCCTCAGCCGCTACTCGTCCTGCACTCGAGTGTTCAAGCCGTTTCAGCAAGCTGCTGCTTCCTGTTTCTCGCAGCGATCCTTGCTCCTTCTCTGCCTTTGGCTCCTTACTTTTCGGATTCTTCGTATTTTTCTTCTACCTCGTACTTCTTCTCCTTTTCTTCCATTTTCTTCCACTGTTTCTTTCAGTTCTTCCTCTATTGTCCTTGGTTTAGGTGTTCCCAAAACCATCGGACGGAAGTTCTCGAGGAAATTCTCGATTGAAAAATGTCGAGTACCAAGTCTGGTTCACGAAGAAGGATGGTAGAAAAGGAACACGGGAAAAGGGGGAAAACAGCGCCAAGGGGGAAAGAACTACGGCAAAAAGTTCTTCCCTTTTTTTTCTCTCTTTCCGTTTCTTTTGTCTTACTTCCCGTTGCCATTTTATTTGCATTCTTATTTACTTCGAATAGCTTGTATGCTGCGACGTCCCTTTTTGTTTTATTTCGTGTCCGTCACGAAGATCTTGTGTATCTTGAGAAAATACAATTTTCTTATAGGATAAGATACTATTCTACTTCGCTAATCAGATACCAAGTGGCAGCTGCTTTGAATTTATCACGGAAGACGTGGTGGAGGACGGAAACAATTATAACTATGTTTCAAGAGTTTCTTTCTATTTGTAATGAAAATTGCAGAAAATTACATGTTATATTTTGTGACTAAGTTACGAGGCCTGTCAGTTGCCATAATTACTAAAATCAAAGGTCCTATGGTTTGATGTCCTCAAAGAGGGAAGTGCCGTAAATCCTCAGCTTGAAATAAGACTTACTAATAAAGTAATAGTAACGTGAATGCCTTCCTTTCCTACATTTTCCGGCTTCTATTGCTCCAATCCTCCGACTTAAGTCTGTATCCTATTTCCAAATCACTTCACATAATATATCAAGAACAATGATGCATTCAATAACCTAATGAGTACCAATAATAAATCCACTAGATTTTATTAGGTATAGAAATGAATTTTTTCCGAATTTTTCAATCAACGAAGTATTCGCCATTATTATCAATACATTTTCGCCACTTTTCTGGCAACTTGCAGATCCCGGTTCGATAGAAACTTGATGACTTTAAAGCAATAAAGTCGTTTAGGTTTTTTTCGTACCTCATCCTGAGTTTTAAAGTGTATCTCTTGTAAATAACATTGAAGAGACCGGAATAAATAGAAATCAGGAGGGGCCATATCTGGAGAATAAGCTGCGTGATTCAGGCTTTCCCATCCCAACGTGAAATTGAGATGTTTTGTCATCTTTGCGGTATGTGGACGAGCACATCATGAAGGAGAATAATCTTACGACTGCCTTGAAAAGATAATGGTCTTTTTCGATCGATTTCGTTACTTAATTTTATTAACTGTTGCTGATAACGATCTGCGGTCAACGTTTCTCCCGGATTTAACAGTTCGTAATACAAAATTCCTTTCATATCCCACCAAATGCATAACAACACTTTCTTGGCGTGTATGTTTAGTTTCGCAATGAATGTCGCAGGCTAACCAGGATTTACCCAGGATATTTTTCTCCTCGGATTATCATAGAGAATCCATTTCTCGTCTGCTGTCACTATCTGATATAAACAATATTATTTATTAAAACGACGTAGTGATGACAAAGCTGTCTCATACCGCCGAACCTTGTTTTCCGCGGACAGCTCATGTGGTACCCATTCCCTAACTTTTGAATTTTGCCCACTTGATTTAACCGATACGAAACGCTTCTCTGACTAACACCAAGGTGCTCTGCAAGTTCGTTTTGTGTTAGTGTTGAAACGTTGGAAACATATTTCGTAGTACATGACACCTAATATTAATAGAAAAACTATGAAGAAATCAAACAAATCTAATAAATACAACACATTTTTCAAAATATGCAAAATAACAAGTAACATCTGAAATATTAAAGTAAATCCAAATGCATTCAGAAGCTGTCACGTCGACCACTTTCATACGTCTACTGTTAACTGTCAGAACAAATGCTTAATTCCTCCCATCGTCAATCCCTCGTAATAAAACACAAAAGGGTGCACAAGGCAAAAGTACTAATTACTCGCGGAAGACGTAAAAATTTAAAATTAATTTCGGGCAGGACGAGACACGCGTAGAGGAATCGTCGCGGAGAGTCGTGTAGGAGGGCGGATTAGCTCCCTCGTCCGGCGACCTGCTTCGGCACCACCCCAGTTAAGCCAACCTATTCTGTGATCCGCTTTCGCCATTTCAATTTCGTTGTTCCCCCGTGTCGCTCCTCTTCCGCGTCTTTCGCGTCCTGAGAATATCTACAGCTGCGCCTACAGGGAGGACGCTCCCTCGAATCTATGAAAAAGCACCTCTGTCTCCGTCTCAGACTTTGCAACCTTTCTACGGCATCAGGAAGAGGAGGCGCACAGGGAAGACGGCGAAGAGAGAACCTCCGTCTTCGAAATAACTGAAATAACCTTTCCCCTCTTACGGATAATCGTGACACGATGGACTTGGCGGAAATTCGTGGGACTTCGAGTTGAGGAGACTATAGCTCACCGAGCGGAATTTCCGTGGATCGGAGGTCCTTTTGAGGGAGAAAGCGTCGAGATGAACATCCTCGACTTTATTATCCGAACGAAAAGGCCATCGGGCGTACCGGCTTATATTATTTTCGAGAGGAAAATAAATGATGGGTTGCGCGAAACGGATGTTTCACTTTTCCATAGGGCGGATGATTGGAAATGCTCTTTTTGAACTGATACACTGCAAACCTAAGTGTGTGATCATATAGGTAAATTTCACATGTCACACATATTTTTAATATGTGAATGTGGCATGGTGTTTGAAAATCACATAGCTCAATTCGGATAAATATTAATTTCATACACTTCTTGTGTATAATTTAATTCAAACACTTCATTTATGTATGAAACGATTGAATTTTCAATCATTTCACGTTTTAAGAAAGTTAAAATCATTTACATATTAGCGATTCACACACTTCATTCTAAATAATACACTAACAACATTCACACATTAGCAATCTTAATATAGAAAATTGTCAAAAATTATATATTTATGATACACCATTAGGAAAAAAATTCCAAGAGTTAGGAAGGTTTGAAAATTACAAAACTTCGAATTAATAAGTAAGTAGTATGCAGTTATTACTAAGAAAATAATTTTTAATGGTTAATAAACAGACTTAATTGTCTGTTTGGTCTATTTTATGTGTATACAAATACTTATTTACGCTCTTTAAAAATCGCACACATTAAGTGTGTGATTTGATTCACACATTACGTAACCTGTAAAATTGTTGAAAGTATTCACACATTAAAAAAGTATTAAAATCACACACACGTGATATTTGATTTAATTCACATACTTTTTAGTGTGTAAAAACTGTCTACAACCATTCATACGCGTAAAGTAATTGAAATTCATACACTTGGGTTTGCAGTATAGGTGCAAAGAATTGTGTCGATTCTTAGAATAGACTTTTAAGTGAAGTGATAACTAAAATTTTGTATTCTTTTTTTGCGAATACTATCGATCTTTCATCTTGAGATGAGATATAAGTTTTCATGCCTAGAAAATAGTAGTATAATTATAAAGTTATGCAAATTATATTTTTATAAGAGTGTAATTTTAGGACATTGAATAATCTTTGATAGAAAAGTTTATGTTCTCGGGAGAAAAATGGATAATAATTTGTAATTTTAGTAAGAAATAGTGACTGGAATAAAAATGGAATTCTTATTCTATGAGTTCAACGTTTTCTCTTTAACAGTCCTTTCGCGAGTCAATACGTTCATCTTCAACGATTTTCCGAGAAAATTCTCTCTCGTCTTATCGAGAATCTGGATTATACCTATGCCGGAGCAATTTGCGATGTGATCTGCCAGCCTCGAACAACCGCAAAGAACAAGCTCCGTTTAATGTGCAACGATTTCCCGACTGGACGACATAATCATCCAAACTACAGCTACCGTGCCATTGAAACTGCATTGAAACTTCCCGTTGCAGCTGGAGTCCGCGATTTTGCTTGCGCAAAACTATAAAATCGCCGGCAGGAATGCATTGCGTGCAGCTACTAGCTCGCATCTATTAGACCTAACGGTCGTTGCCAAAGTATCGGGAAAATTTAGCCAACGGATACCGTAGAATAATTTTGAACAACAATCCGCAGCAAAGGAAAATTGCACAGAATGTTTCCTCACAGTATTCATTTTTTTACGAGTACCAATCTTTCTGATGAAGGCAAACATTCTGTTTCTGGTATTTGGAACTTTGTAAAATCAGAAGTACCATATTCTAATTAGTAGACTGGATTATTGCATAAAATTTGGACTGTAAATTTACAACATAATTCAACTTATAATATAAAAATTGTAGTGATGTTATCATCTTAAATGTTACATGATTTTCAGTTGTTCAGTTTTCTATGCTAAAACTAACCATTGGATTTACCTTTTCCAATATCCAATTTACTTTAGTAATTCCTGCAATTTTCATAGTTGCAGAATTAAAATACTATAGAGCAAGATGACTAGGTAATCACTAACTCCTTGCCCTACAATGATGACTGATACTCGTGGTGAGATAAATGGCGTAGCAAATTTTCAAATTTTGCAAAACCTATCAAATTGAAAATGTTAATAAAATGGCGAGGCTATAATAATGCTTCTATATCATTATTATTACGTTGAATTACACGATATATCAAGAATACCATTTTTATTTTAGCGATTAAAGTCTGAAATAAAGCGGAGACAGTCACGAAAAAAAATCGTAGTGCAAGGGGTTAATATATGACTGATGTTAACTCACAATCAGTGTTTTTACCCAGAACATTCTTCTCCATAAACTCTTTAACATAATTTCCTAAATATCACAAGAAACTTTACCAAATTCAGTGACATAAATCACCCGACATTCGAAGCGTTGAAAGAATTTCCTCAAACACTTGGTCTCCGCAAAAAGTAAAAAACACAAAGCGCTCACCCTTCTCAGCGAATCCTTCCGCCACAATTTTTATCCCCCACGATCAAGAATATAAATGACCTGAGAATCGTACGTTCTTCACGGGTGATCTACAAAAAGTCCAAATACAAAAGACGAAGCATGTACGTCGAGCTTGTAGCGGTGTCCCGTCTTTGTCCGCACCCTCGAAATCAGATTAACATTGGAGTGATCAACGCCTACGAAAGTGGCTCCGGGCCATTCCTCCTGCCGGAGGACCGTATTTCGTCTGTGCCCACGATTCGTATACCAGGCATTCCGATAGGATCACCAATTATTCTCGAGGATGGAGGCAGAGCACGAGCCTGTCAATTATCTACCTGGGCCGTGAACCCACGGCCATGAGAAACGATCCTCGCTCGATCTCGAGAGAGGCCAACGTTGCCTCGTTACACACCACTGATAGATACATTTATTTGCGGCCAATCTAAAAGAGACGACCGAGGAAATGTTTATCTCTGATTTGCCCTTCCGTGCTTCGTCCAATGAGACGATATTTTATGGCTGTTTAAATGTCGTTATTGTTCGTCTTGGAATTATTTTAGAGTGAGAGTTAAATGAAAGGGATGGCAGGTTTTGAGGGTGGACAGAATGCAGTTAATAATAGGTTCACCGACATTTTTTATATACCTAACTCCAGTAACATGAATTAATAGGTGTACCACATGGAGAACTTGAAAATTAGAAGGATTTGAAGAAAATGGATTTTAACCCTTTGCGGGCGGAGGCATTTTTGAATATCGAGTAACAATTAATTATTTAGCGATGAAAAAACGCTGTTTCATCGGAAAGACAGTCTGTTAATGTATACAAGTTGAAATTTACTCATTGTAAAATAATATTTCAACGTTCATATTTTAATTTTTCAACTCTAACCGTTTATATATGCACCGACAAACTACAACCAATTTTTTTCTCAGGGCGAATATATGCGCCCGTTGTCCTCAAAGGGTTAATATATACTCGTTTCGTTGAATTGGTAAAAGTCTGTGCAAGTGGCAGGAAAAATTTAAACAGTTTCTGTTATTTCTACGACTAGGATGTAAATACAATTAGTGTTAATTGTGTTAGATAGAAGGGTGAGAATGATATTGTGTTAACACGTTACGTGCCGGATCATTTTGAAAGATTTTCTGTCAAGGCCGCGTGGTGCGTATACGACCCACACTTTTACGATTAAATAAATTTTTTTGGAGTATACATGATATTAAGATGCCTATATTTAACTCTACAATATATTTTTCACAATAAAATTCTTCGTTTTGTAACGAGAAATGCAAGCAGTCTGAACGAAAAATTTAGTGGGGGTCTTCTACGCCTCATGCGGCACGGAACGTGTTAATTATTTACATATGTTAATTAGAATTTTTATTTTTAATGAATATATAGTATTTGTTATGCCGTAGGTACAATTAATTATTTATGAACGGAAATTTGGAACTAATTTTTCCGCAATTTCGAAACCTATAGGCAAACCTAGCATTCACATAATTAAATTGTATACAATTTTTGGTGATGGTAAATACAAAAAATAGTTGAACGATGAACTTTGTAGAAGTGAGCTATACTACGATGATTATTAAACTTCTCGTATTTGTCACACTAACTGTTAAAATCACTGTTAATGTTTTTCATTCTGCGGTGTTTCGACTCTAACATTTGCGTGTACAGTGAAACTTGACAATTTGTTACCATTTACATAACTCATTTTTGTTTGTAAAGTATTATGGCCGATAGTCCTCGTAAGATGAAATCAAAATAAATATCTTTCAAAAAAATGAATCACAAACTTTCCAAGTACTTTTCAAAACGTCCCATGTACAGAATCCTAATTAACATACGTGTCTACAAACCGAAAGATACTCTCTACGAAGTCACATTATCTTCATGAATTATCGTTCAAATTTGCAAACATTTGCGATGCAAATTCCACAATAATGCATTCTCCCCGATATTTCCCAATCGATCATCCGGTTCTTCAAAATCCATCCAAAACATCTCTGAACGATCACCAAACTGATATACCACGATCGTACAGTCAAACATTAAAATTCTACCAAAACTGTCACACTATGAAATATACGTAAAATCCCATAGGCTCGTTTGGCGCGAAATTTCTCGACGTCCCCAAAGAGCGATACGTCGATTCTCTGCAGCGGTTTCACGACTCGTTAGTCCAAAAGGGATGGCCTAGTAGGCTTGGATTCGGGTAAGGTCTAGACTCGCTTCTCGAATTTGCATGCCTAGTTTGTGTGTGTACACGTGCAATTTGTTACCGCCGCCATTGCCGCAGCTACTGCTGATTGCTGATTATTCACAGACGCTAAAATATACACGGCTCAGCCCGACCCGTGCGGAGTTTATGTACACATACATGGGGGTTGGTGCGGGGGTGGAAGGCAAAGCGGAAGATTCATATATCCGCGCGGAATACGTACATACAGGACTGTTGTATGCATTCCTATGTACCATTCGCATAATTACAAGAAAAACCTCCCGTTCGAATTATCAGCGAGCGGTGATGCGTCCAAAGCGAATCGGACCTGGAAAACGTTTGTTTGTAAATGCAATTTCCGGTGGACATACAGTATTTAGAAGTCCAAGGCTTTATCCCCTTCAACGCCATGGTCTCCGTATTATTTCGTGATAGGTTGTTATACTTGTGACGATGGAAAAAAATAGATTTATGGTAAGGTTCTTACTTGTGGGTGGATTGTGATATTGTATTTTGCACGAGTCATTTGCTTTTGACGATGTAGGGGAGAGCGGGGCTAAAAGCTATCGAGGTAAGTTGTTCCGATTGAAATAACTCCGCGAGGAGAAGAGATAAGAATATTGTGTAAATTCGTAATGAAATGGAACGACACATTGCACCGACAATAGCCATTTTAAACAAACGAGTGGGACCCGGAACAACGGAACGACAGCACGTGCCTCGCTGGTCCACGTACGAAAATATTTTCGCATTTGGTATTTGTGGTCTATCTCACGAATGATTCGTACGATATTGTTGAGTAGTGCTTAAATAAACAGACTTGGTTTAATCATTTATTGTTTTTTATTTCACAAATAATAGCTTTAACAGATATGGTAACTACTTATTCCGGCTTGTTAACAACTTGCCCCAAGCCGGGGTAAGTTGTTACTTTCCGACTTTAGGCGTTAAAAAATTAATAATAATAGAATCTCTCAAAACATGACCCAAATAACTGTCTTAATATCAAAGTTACATATGTAAGTTGATTTTGATCGCATCGTATGAATACTAAAAGCAAGTATTTTAACAAATTTTGAAATTAACTAAAAATCGGAAATTTTAGCCCCGCTCTCCCCTACTGTGGATTACCAAGAGTATTGTATGTAGACGGAAATTTTGAACATATTTTATGGTGTAAAATACTGAATACTGTTTTTATGAGGGTAAATACGAATTGTAGTTTTATGAAAAACTCTGTAAGAGTAAGTTTCACTTTGATGATTCTTAAGATCTTGATATTTGTGAGGCTAATTATTGCAATCACTAGTAATAATATTTTTCATTCTGTATTTTTTGCTCTAGGAAGTATCGTTGTTGATAAATAATAATTTATGGATATTACGTTTAAAGGAATCGATGTAACTATTTTCCGAGATTGGTATAGATTCTGTAATACAGTGAATTCGTACAGTATATGAAGGATCTGTGCGTAGCTTTGATTGATTGATGGCTCAACTCTGTCAAATGCATAAGAATTCACTTTGTTCAGTGCGAAAGTACAAATTTAGTAACATGTCTGATGACTCAACGACATGCTATTTTAATTCGTATTATAAATTCTTCGGTAATGGCAATCCATAAAGTCTCTGAAATTTTCAGCAGCGTCAACACCTATTATGTGGCTCGTAAAGAGCAACAAGAAGAGCAAAATAGCTCTGAAAAATTCTCGTTTTCAACATCCTTCTTAAAAATGATAAAAGTTAAATTTTCTGGTCGGACAGAAAGTACCTGTAACTTCTAACATCAAAATCTTTAAAATCAGTCCAAAAAATTGTTTAAAATCATCATTCACCATATCGAATACATTATTCAAAACACTAATTAAAAACAATTAAGTACATTAATATTCAATATCTTGATTCCTTAACAATCATAGATTCTTTCTCACAAAGTCTTAAAATTGACTCTTAGTAATTAATAACGGCAACACCGTGTTAGATTTACATTCATAATTTTTCCAATCAGCAAATCTCAAAAAAGCTTGAAATCTGTGAAAATATAATTACAGTAGCAATCAAATTACTGAATTATCGAGCAACCCCTCGCGATACTCGAAAGATATACATTTCGCCGTTTCCCGGCATGAAAATGTACGATTAATTGACGCGACCAATAAATTTTCTGACGCTATAAAATAAAACTCCGGGTCGTCTAAAGTTACGTTTCGATTAAGTTACCCGGCTGGCAGTATTCCCCGCATAAAGTGTCGCTAACGATCGTAGAAAAGATTTGTTTCATTTTACGGAATTACGGTACCGTCAAATTGGCACGAAAAAGAGTAGTATATATATACATATATATATATGTATTTTATATACATAAGTACACCACACAGTACCAAGAAATCGGAGCGAAGCAAGTAAAAGGACACGCGGAAACGAGCATCGAGAGGGGCTCCGCTCGCGACTTTTCACTGAGAAATTACGATCGTTACCGATAATTAACACGAAAGACGGCCCTTGGTAGACGGGCATTGCGTAACCTCGTATAACATAAACGGGATACCCTCGCACCAATTATCGCTGCTTACGACAATTAATAACGGGATTTCCCTGATAACTGCTCGCGGAGGTTGCCTTTCTTTCTCCCCTCGTGGGAGACGCCATCGGCGTGGAGTCGTCTTTCGTTACAGCCGCACTGGAAGTGGCTTGCTTCCTAAGCCGCGATCTATTGTCCGCCACGGCCCAATTTGTCGCGATTATTTACACTCCGCGAAATTCATTCCAACAATGCGGTTTCAACGTCCCTTCCTCGGATTCTGCATAATGGATGAAGGGTGAATTGTCCATTGGTCACCAAATCATGGCTGCTTCGTTACCACCCACGTTAATGGTAATTATTCACTTGGTTTCCCCTCGAAGGAAACGAACGGGGCATTACCATTAACCGGCAGGGACAAGTATCGGCTCTCTCTCTCTCTATGTCGTTTTATGCGGAATTCGTGTTACCATTCTTGCATGGTGGAGGGATTGTGTGGTTGTTTTTAATAATGTTCTCCGCACTCTTGCTAATGAGGATTTTAACGTTTCGAAATTACACTTGGTGGAATTAAAGGACTTTTTTTCGTGGTGAGTCTTGGATAGAATGGGGGAAATTACAAATTATTCTCTACTTCCATTTTTCAAAGTTTTTCTCTGTAAGCTTGCGGTGAAATTGTGAATTAAATTTTGGAGATGTTAGCAGATGGTGCGGTAGTTAGTAGATCGCAGGAATTGCGATTGGAAAATGTGATATTTGTACGATGAAGAAAGGCTATTGTAATTAGGTAACTATAGTAGTTTCAGATAGGGGGAATACTCGAATAATGGGAGTTAGAAATATTTTCAAGTTATTTCACTATTTACAAAATTGATCTTTCAAGTTTCCCCATATCTGAATAGAAAAGAAATTTCACAAATAGTAGAATATAGTAATTAGAGGATCACAGGACTTGCACCATACAGTACGATGTTTGCAAGGACAATACTAGCCAATTAATTACAAATATAGTGATTAAAGTATACTCATCTAATAACATTAAACTAGATAATACTGAAGAAAACTAATTCCTGGCTATATGGTTACAAATAAGCTTAATTATTTGCCGTTAAATAAATGAAAATAGTACAAATCTTGAATTACCTGAGCAAAATCTAATTAATAATTCTTTGCAAATTGCAAGCATATTTCCATCCTCGTTGGGAACTTATTCGCACACTCCGTCTTTCACATCCACATCCACTTTGTGCAATGTGTGTCACAGAACTGGAAACTACGAATTGACCGTCAGAATAGGCAGCCACTGTAGCCATTTACTTCTAACAATCAGTTTAGATGTGTACGGACAACGACGTAGTCTGAATACGCATTCAGCATAACCGCAGCCTTAACCCTTTGGATACTACGCGTCACTATTATGGTTTCCTGTTAATCAATTCTTTGGGACAAAATGTCACCATAGTGGTTGTCTTTTACACCTTGATACCTCGTTGTCAGGTTGGAATGTTTTTAATTAGTACATCATACTTTATTTTACTGGGGTATATGTTATGGTATATAACTTATTATAACTCTTTCCAATTAAGAAATTATTTTATTTGTATCATTTAATGATGATACAACCGAAAAAAATTTATATGAAAGTAAAAGAGAAGAAAATTCAACGAAAATTTAAAATAGGGAAAAGAAAATTTAGAATTATAAATATAAATGTTACTCCATTGCAATTGAAATTTCTTTATAGCAACGGGAAATCAACAAAATCTTTTTAAATGAGTATAAAATACTTTGACTTCAATAGACGTCCCTTTTGCTTCAAAAATTCGAGTAGCTGCCAATTAGCTGGGATTCCTCTTTCAACTGCAAAAGTATTAAAAAATTAGGGTTTATCCTTTCATAAACAACCGAACCTGACGAGTTTCCAGTTTTTCCAAACGAAGCAGCACAGTGAATGAAATGAAAATCTGAATTCAGCAGAAATAAAATCGTTAAAAATCGGAATTGAATAGATGCACTCGTAAACTTCTCTTTATCCCTCCGTTCAGAATATTCTTTTTTTTTTCAGCGTATACTTTTTCTCCGTTTCTTTCGAATCTGGCTTTTTAATCCGAGAACGACGAACGACTTTAATATTACGTTCTTTCGTAGAAGCTTTACGCGTATATCCCACCGAATCGATCAACTCCGGCAAATGAATTCTTTCGTAAAAGTAATCACTGAATTTCGCGTTTCAAATAATCCGTCTGTATTTAAGACTTATCGCTTTTCAATCAAATTTGTTTTGCATCGCCAGAACGCGACGCGTCTCGTCCCTTTATCAATATTATACGCGAACCTAAGAAATGTAAGCCGACAGGATTTTTTCCCTTAATCCGGATCTCTCCGAGCTGACGCCGTCTCCAATGTCGCAGAATTATATTTCTGCTGAAAAGAAATCGGATGAGCCAATCATAATAACGAAATTTCTACTCCCGGCGTTCTCCGCTTCTCTTTCCTCTCCTCCAAATGCGTTTCGAATTTCTATTTCGATGGCGACTCGGAGGGGAGATAATTCATTTAGCACAGCAACTCAAAGGTGACTCTAGGGAGAAAGAAGTCGCAGAGGTTACGGAAAATCTTGAATTTTTACTACATTGAGAATTATAACGTGTAAACCAGATGCACAAATCCTCGAGAAGAATTATGAATTGGACTTTGCTTCAAACATTTGCAATTAACAGGCTTTATAGAGCTTTGTTGAGCTCGTGTATGCTATGATTGAACCGCGGCTGTTTCAGTTTTAGTTGAGGGTCTGCTAAAAGGGATTCTGGATGCCAATTAATGAGTATAATTAAAAGAGTATTAATTGTAAGTTACGTACAAAATAAAATTTGGAAGTAGTTGACGATACGATCGTATCCGGGGTTCTTAATTGGATGCCATTTAATTGTTCTGAAATTATTTGTATGTAAAATATATTATTAGCTAATTTCGTATGCTCGAACTTTGAGAAAAGCTTGCTAAGAGAATTCATTAATTTAATTGTTAATATTTGTAAGATACTGAAATTTACTGTAATCACGCTATCAAAAGATAGCTTAGCTTTTTGAAAATAATAAAAATCAGTAATATCGACTACTACTGTATATTGATCATTAACGCGACAGCTACCAAGCAAGTCAAAAAGACTAGTTCCATCATTTTTTCTAAAAATTCTCCAAACTTATAGCAAGACCGTCGATTACATAATCGACTTTTGTTTCATAAAACACAAATTCGTCTTTGTCCAAAATACTTTCATATATTAAAATACAGTAAATTTAACTTCAGTAGTTCTAATGTTAAGGCCTTCTAATCTACACAATCAAAAGAATTTGTTTTAAAATTGTCTTGAAGAAAAAAAACATTATTTACTCTCACAGCAATAAAATACGAAGTAATACTTCTATTAATACCTAAAAAGCGTTAATTATGCCAGTGACACAAGAAACATACCCATTTTATTGTAAATTACCTATTTGATAAAAGCTTGAATCAGTTTGACATAAAGGCCACACAAATTACAACACGAACTGTTGAAACACGAGTTCCTTAATTTGATTACATCAAAGTACCTTGTCTAACAATAAGACAATGCAAATTTGGAGGTTTGCAGCAAGTATTTTAAGACGAGCCGTCAAACTTCCTTTCAAGACTTTTCGCGTATCCAGCGTCCGTTGTACTCCTTCCAGAAAGAGGAAGGAATGAAAGTATGAAGACGTCGAAGCCGTGTTAGCGTCAAAATTGCCCTTCAGACGGTGCTTTATAGTCGTGCGACAGATTCGAACTGGCGAAGAACGAAAATGAGAGTGCCTGACGTCTCGCGCATCGCCATAATCCAGATGAAACCTGTAGGAATAAGGAATGAGAATATCTAGACAAAGGCATCGTCAGTTCTATCTTGAAATACATACTGAAACGCAACCTCTCCCCTTGACTTTTTACACGAATGAATTCTACCTTTTATTCCTCCTGTCTCGTGTATTTTTAACGTTTAATTAAAAGCAAAACATTTCAGCTACAAAAGGTCTCGTCTCGTTTGCATCTTTTTTTTCCTTCGAACGTCGACTAATGCTAAACATAAGAATTGCTTTGCCTTTAATTAAACGTTAATTAAACACAAAAAGTGCTATTTCGCGTTTACTAAATCTAGGACCGATACAATGGAGGGGAAAAAAGAGTGCAGCAAGCTGGAAACAAATACGGACGTTCAACACGTTCCACGCTCAACCGATTTTCGGTGATTTTCCATTCGTATCGCGTGTATCGAGTACACTTTGTGTTGTCGTTTCTTTGTTTTGTTTATAATGCTTGTTTCATGGTATTTATAAGACTACTGGGATCGTTATCGAGGAAAATATACGATGCGGTAATTGTATCCTATACCGTTGCTACTATTTACGTATCGTTTGATAGTATCGTGCGATATTTGGTAACACCTTAATAACAACTCCATTTGAGAGCGAAAGTATCAGTGACCTGATTGCAAATAATGTGCAATGTATATGGTAACTAGCCTTTTAACGTAATTTTAATATAATTATGTTCGAGCCAGTGACTATGATAATGAAGTGGGAATTTGGGAAGAAAATTGAACTTATCACTTGTTTTGTATTGTGTTACCACTAGATTTACGGAGCCAATTTGGCTCATTTAAAATTTGGTTGATTAATTTTTTTAATAATAAATCTTTCATTTAGATTGATTTGGAACTATTTCCTTTGCAAAAAACTTCAATTTTCTTGTATGAGTCAAATTGACTCCATTCAGAAAAATAGGTATATCAACATCCGTAGATCTAGTGTTAATATAAGTTGCCATATTAGAGAGATACAAAACTTTGTAAAAATTATGAAAAATTGAATAGATTAATGGAAGTGATAGTTGCTTATTTTATATTTAATTTTTCATGGCAGGACACGAACCCCAGTTTTTTCTGCGCAAATCCTGCACGTTGTCACTGTGCCACAATTGCTCTTGCTTATTTTATATTATTATTATTATATAAAATATTATATTATATTATTAATATACAACGCTTTTTGCGAATTTCCTGACAGATTTTTTTACAAATGTCCACCGATTCAAAGGGACAAAACATTTTGAAATAAAATTCTAAATGTCTCAAAATGAAGATCGAATAATTTTAACGATTGTCAGATGATATTGGGCACTCTTCGTAAATTAAAATCAATTCACTGCTTATTATTATCACGTATTGTAAAATAAATACATTAATTACATATGCCAATATTAATTAAATATGAAATATTTCGTAGCTTCCATTTCATTTTGAATTAACGTGTTAGCAATGATAACCAAGAGTAAATAATAATTTTAGGAAAAATGTTCGTCATATTATTCTAATTGTCGAGATTATATTACCATCTAATTATAGTGTAATTCTAACAAGTTTCGCTATTCTCTTCAAACAAACTTCTGCCACCCAAGGCAGAACTTGCTTAAGTTTCCCGGCACAAGATGAGTGAAACCCGCTAAACGTTTTGATACTCTGTCGCGATATCATCAAGATAATTTTCTTCAAGGCAACAATGTTTGCCATGATTATCATAAAAATCATAAAAATTAAAATATCAAATTTGAATGCCTTACATATTACAAAATAGACAACCCTAAGCAACATACTTTAGCAGATTCATTAAAATATCACCACTCTCCCTCAATCTAAAAAAAAAAAAAACATTTCAATAATTACGTCAAAAAATATCATCTCTAAAAGCGCACTCACTTTTTACTCAAAGTCAACCATATACCAAACCGCTAACCTCTGATGAATTTCCCATATGATAACTATACTAACAAAATTTCTCTTCCTCTATGTTACAGGTGAGTACACTTGAACATCCCGAAAGCCGCAAAACCCGAACCTCCATCGTGGTAAGTTCGACGCATGCTTCTCGACGCATCTACCGGTCCAAATAGGGGAAACGGTTTTTCATCAATTTAACGAGCTCGCTGGAAAAGTGTACGCGAATGGTGTACCGTCCCACTCTATAAAACTGAAACGCAAAGGGAGTACACGCCGCAACGAGCGTGTATACGAAATTACCGTGCAAACAGAGACAAGAATGCACACGCGGCGAGTCTCTGATGTGTGAGTGGGCGCACCAGTTCGTACGTGCGGATGCGTGCGAAGGTAGTCAGAATACAGAGAACAGGCCAGAGGCAACTCTGCCGTATGCATTATTCAGCTCGGTCAACCTTAACTCACGCAAGACGCATCCACGTCCACCCCTCGGCCACCTTCGGGGTAAGGGCACACCACCAACCCTTCGGTCATGTGGATGTGCGACTTTGTGTAGAGAAGTCTCCCGAAGCTAGGTCTAATCCATGCTAGGGCTATCTTCCTACTGGGATGCCCTCGTAAAGTTTGCTGATCGGTGATCTGTACGGCAAGATCGAGAGCTGATTTTCAAGGAGAGGATTAGTTGTTATTTGCTGCCCTGCTTCTGTTGGGGTTGTAATTTTTGAGGATTTGAGGATAGGTTGGTCTTTAAGTTTGATAGACTTTAGGGTTCATGTTGAGGTGATGTTTTGGATTGGTGGTATGTTAGTTTATGTTGGTTTGAGGGATGAGAGGAGGGAAAGAAGTTGTGTTGCTGTTAACACTAGAAGTACCAAACCCAGTCAAAATGACTGGTACACAAATTTTTGAAAAAATTCTCCAAGTTTACGTAAGAGTCATAGGATAAATATTCTACGTCTATATCAATAAACATAAATCACCTAATCGATCAAATTTTCTGCCGCTTGATTCCCCCTTTTTCAAAGTACTTATTTAATTTATTAAAATGTATTAGATTTGTGGCCGGTAGTTCTAGTGTTAAATCAGAACGTTGATGTAAAATAGTAGGGGTTGGTGTTACGTGTATTAGCTTAAGATAGAAGGATAAATATGGGAAATTTAATGGGAATCAGGTAAAGAAAATTAAGTACATGTGATGTATCAATGAGTTGGGAGAGAAATTTAACTCTTTCGCTTCGAGCGCCGGACATATCCGGCATCCGCGCAACGACTTATGCGTACGAGCGCCGGATATATCCGGCATCCGCGCAACGACTTGTGCGTCGTACGAATAATCAAAAAATACCATCATAATGTAATTCGGTGTAATACCAGAGCCGCTGATAATACAGCAAGATTAATGGAGAGACATTTCCCCTCACTGTATATATCCAAAGGTAAAAACCGAAGACGAAGATGCGTCGTGTGTAGTAAAAACGATAAAAGATCCGAATCGGGATACGAGTGTAAAAATTGCATGTTGGATTATGTATAGATCCATGTTTCAAGATACATCATTCAAAGTTATATTATTTGTCTCTACATATTTATATAGGTACTAATAATTTCCGTTACATTATTAATTACATAAAATTTTTAATTGTGAAGTCCTGTGAATATGTAAATACCTAAACACATGTCAACTGTAATTGGTCTAATGTTTTTAGAATAATTAATATAATTTTGTATCAACCTTTCATTTTAAAAATGTAATGAATACGTGCTATATTAGAGAAATAATTGTTTTATTAAACATAGTAATTATTTAAGGCTTAGAAGAACGTATATACAAAAACCACGCGCACTGTGCACATTTCTGACGCATGCTTCCGTTCGATGACGGGATTTCGGCGGACTGGCTAAGCGAAAGGGTTAATGAGGGTAATAGTGTCCTTTTATACTCGAGGGTTTAAGGCAAATTTAGAATCAGTTGAATATGAAATCGATTTGTGGTTGATTATCTTAAATTTTTTGGTGAATTAATAGCACTTTTAGGGGAAAGCCTAAATTGTGTACACTGGTAGAGTTCCTGTAGCTTATGTTTTTATAACTGTGTCTATATTTGCTATGAACTTGTATCGGACGAATGGCTTGTATCCCATGAGGATGTGCCCCGTTTTGTGCCACGTTTCTTTTAAAATAAATCCGCAAACGGTGCAGTATACTACACTGTATCCTACGAATCGCAAATCACAATTGACATCCTCGATACTATTTTGAAATGACAACCGAATATATAATCTTTATTCTCCGTTTCCAACTTCAAAAATTTCCTACATCTGACGGATCTGAACAACGTATCTCCAGTTAGACAAACCTCAGAATAATTAATAAACATCATCAACGTTTCAGTTAACACAATGACAAGTATTTTCTAGATCTACCAAGGTGGTCAGAATGACTTGCCCTGAATTTTATAGAAGTGTTCCTGAAATTTTTAACACTTCTTCTTTTTCAGTTTTCTAGATCTATCTTGAGAACTGTGAGTGATTGAATCGATAAAGTTTCTTGCCCCCTTCATTTATTTGTTTCGGACAGATTTATTTAACAATTTGAAATACATTGAACTAATTTTGGGTAGATACAGTGTTAATTAATTGAGTACGAAAAATAGCGAAAAATAGAATATACGAAAAATAGAATATATCTGGAGATTTCTGTAATCTAGGTTAAAAGGAGATCAAAGTGCCCACAAAGAGATTTTCAATGTATTGAATTAATCTTCGGTAGATATAGTGTTAATAAATTTAGTACGAAAAAATTAGCAATTTCTGCTAGCGATAAAAATATTAATATAAATCTGAAGATTTCTGTAATCTAGGCTAAAAGGAGATCAAAATGTCCACAAAGAGATTTTCAATATATTGAATTAATCTTCTGTAGATATAGTGTTAATAAATTTAGTACGAAAAAATTAGCAATTTGTGATAGCGATAAAAATATCAGAATATATCTGGAGGTTTCTGTAATCCAGCTTAAAAGGAGAACGAAGTGTGCACAAAGAGATAAAAATATTCCGTCGCTCATAGTAACCATTTGCACGCTCGACTGGTCAACGAGAAGGCCAAGGAAGAATCAGGCAGAGTACTCCTTGAGACAAGAAGAAATAGCACTGTTTAGGGTGGGTTCGGCAGCCCTTTGCAAGTCGCGGTCCGATTCGAGGGTGGTCAGGCGAATCGAAATAGGTATTTGGTATTCTGACGAAGTAACTCCGACTTCCTTCTTCTTTTCCGGCTGTTGCGCATGCACGCAAACTATCTTTTGGTCGCCTGAGCGCTCTGCGTGTCTTTCGTCTTTGAGGCGAGTAAATATTTGCGACAACTCTTCGGTCGAAATCATGAAACCTGGTCATACGTCAAAGAGCGGAATAGGACGTTACGATTTTTCCCTACTTTTTCATAGATTTCGTAGATACGAAAAAACTACATTTTCTCGGTTAGCATTACAAATTGATGAAAGTATGAATAAATAAAGGTAGAAATTATTCAAAGTCGCAAAAAAGACCGATATTTTTGAATGTTAAAAATTCAAAGAAAAATTACGATTTCATACTGTCATCCCTCAAGATACATGTATTATTAAATTTCTCCTTATGTTTTATTCGTAATAATACTATATGTTTCATGGCATCGTTTTACTCTTTGCACTCTGAATAATTTTTACTATGACCTACGAGATACTCCAAGATTATTTACAATTGTGCGAATGCGCATTTGTGGAAAACTGCAAATCTTCCTTTATCATTAAAAAAAGAAGAGCATTTATATAAAATTATTTTACAATATGAAAAAATATAAAAATAGACAGAATTTAGATAATGATATCAGATAACGAAGATGTCAGCATCTATTAAATCGTCGCCTCTGTAGCGACAAAGAAGTTCAAAGGATTAATATTCTATCGACTAACAAGGAATGTCGAAAGTTCGAATATCACGATAGTTAAGTTGAATGTTCCGCAAGTCAGGAATCGATACCACCACCAAGAAAACCGTAAAACGTAGCAACAGACACATTGGATACTTTCCAGTTTTTAATTAGCGTTCCTTTACGTAATTCCAAAACCAATTCCTTAGCGACTTAACAAACAGGATGGTATCCTCGCCGCTGAAGGAAGAAGCCAGGGTCCTCGATCTGGACCAACTCGCGGTAAACATTCGAGTTCGTTGAAGTTTCCACACGATCCCTCCTCCTCCTCCTCTTCCTCCACCGTCTACAACCATCGCGACTTAGAAACGAGTCTCGTTTTCGTCGTTCTTTCACCGTTCTTCCGTTTTCTTCCTTCTCTATCTTTTCATCTTATCCCACCTCGGTCTTCCCAGTCTTGTCCTTCTTTATCTTTTTCTCAGTCTTTCTCTCGTCTCCTTGGAGTGTCACAACTTCGCAAAGGCCTTCGATTTGGTCGCAGGTGGGTGGAGGCGGATGGCGAATCCGCATCAAACGAACCGATTGCAGAAAACTTGTCGAGAGCCCGACAAAATCTTTCCTCCTACCCTTCTTCGACGAAGCAACCCCGCTAGTCTTTCGTTCGACCCGGCTCTGCTTTCCACTGTTGGCTGCAGCTTCTCTTCTCTTTCTCTCATTCTTTCGTTGGCTCTCTCCTTCATTCTTTCCCGATTGTCCTGGTTTTATTCCAGGCCGTTGCCCCCGTCGTTCTTCCTCGCGAGGCAATATAGAATACAGTGGAAAGCGGAAGAGCTACGAGACAGGGAATCAAAAGGCCCAAAGGATCGAACCGCATTCCTAGATGGTATGTGAGCTTTCCATCATTGGTTATCCGAATACTCGATGCGGTAAAATTGTCGCATCCTTCTCATCGACGAATCTTGCAATCTGTGTTGTTCATCTTTAACACTAGGTTTACGGAAGCAGTCAAACTGACGGATTCCTACCTTTTTAGAAGAACTTTCAAAATTTATAGAGACTTGGTATAGTAGATATTCCTCGTGTATCTTACAATATACAAATTACTTAACTCATTGTTAGACTGCGGATGTTTATGCAAATTTCAAGTTTCACAAATGCAGGTGAAACAGGAAAACCTATCTAGGGATTTATTGCACTTAATAAATATTACAACAAATACCATACTTTGGATATTTTAGATATATTTTTATATTATGTTCTTTTTGTATATTTTAACCGTATTTAATTTGTCATAAATGCATAAAAATCCGCAGTCTACTCATTGTCTTCTCTGCCGCTTGATTCCTCTATTTTCAAAGTCTGTATTTAATATATTGCGATTTAACGACCGTAAAACTAGTGTTGAGTGTAAGAATAATAGACTCTTTGACCTTCCTAGGCCAATAAAACTTTAATGTAATAGTTCCTAAGGCAATTAGCAAGATCAAAAATTAACTTTTTAAGAGTCGACACCGTTTAGTAGTGCAATATTTAATGATTTAACACTAGAACTACCGGCGTTAAATCTATCATATTTTAATATAACAAATAAATACTTTAGAAAACGATAAATCGAAAGGTGGGGAAGATGATTAATTCAGTAATTCATATTTTATAAGATGGACGTATAATATCTACTTTATGGCTCTCCTGTAAATTTAAAAAGTTATTACAAAAAAGGACAAACAAGTCATTTTGACCACCTTGGTAGTTCTAGTGTTAAAGATTTGGAACACATCCCTATTACTGTCATATGACTCCATTAAGCTGTTGCAGTGACACTGAACGGAAGACTTCTTCATACTATCCACTTTATGATCTTCTTATCTGATCACATATCTGTCAATAATCTTTGACTGAAAGAGTAACAAAATCGATGGCTTTCTCTAACTTACTGCTTTGCTAATTTTTGAACATACATCTTAAAATTTATTCTTTCAGTGTTAATTTTACAAATGTATATCCTATTTTTCTACAATAATAAATTTACATCCAGGCCAGAGATTAATTTTTTAAGAATCCAGATCATTTAATAGTGTCGCAATTAGGCATTCAAAAGTTCAACGACATCCTTACTACTGTCATATGATCCCCATTATCAATACATACTTATAGTGACAGTGAACGACAGACATCTTCGCACCGTCCACTTTATAATCTCCTTATCTGATCACATTTCTGTCAATTCTCACGTTCCGACAACTAAAACATGTTTACTCTAGTATCCAACCAGTTTTATGACCCCGATATATCCTCGTTCAAACGTCACACCAGAGTTATCCCCTTCAATTTCCCTGACTGTACCTCTAGGTTCCGGTTTTGACTTGGGTTAGACAATGCACCGTATAATCGCAATTATCCAATGAGGACATAGATCCTAGCGGTACAACAGGAAGGAACTCTACGTGTCTAAAGAAGAGCAATGAATTACTTCGTCCACAATAATATATTTGATAAAACAGTGAGATTACTTTGATACTTATTGCCAGCGAATTCAAATGCCGGTGACAGGTAATAAGACAACGAATAAAGAAAACGTCGCGTAAATCCCTAAGCTCGAGCGTCATTAAGAGAGAAACACTTAGTCTTTCGAGGAGAAAGTTTTATCAGTTTATTCATGGTAATCCTCCGAGATAGAATTAATGAACGCCATGGCTTTTGTTTTGTCACGTGGCTTTCTGAAAGGGAGACCGTGTCTAAAGATCGGGGTAGGATCTTGGGCTACACGAACGACACAAGATAGAAGCGTTTACCCCGCGAACGAAGATTTCTCCGTGCTAACGTAATTTGCGAAACAACAGGAAACGACTCCTTCCCTCCTAACCCTTAATTTATCTATAAATCTTGCAATGCTATAGAGCTTGCCGAGGGGTTAAAATGCAATTAAATTATACGTATTAACTCGCTTTTAAATCTTCACGTTACATTGTTTACGAGTGTAATTAGACCTACTCGGCACCTCCATCTGTAATTGGTACTTTAATTTCCTTCGTATAGTCGAATCTTGACAATTTAGAGATTTCTATTCCTTACAAAAATCTCTATCGCTCGAAATAAAAATTATATTAATCGAAACAAATAGAGTAAGTTAAAGAAAATGTATTTGTTTGCAAACTGAATTTAGAATTAGAATTTTTCATACATCACTTTACCTTTTGTTACAAACTGCACAGCACTTACTTTGCCAATATCTTTGTAAATATAATTTCTAAAGACAATCGAAAAAAATTAATATTGAAAGTAATGCTAAAAATAAATTTATACGAGTTGAATTTTCGCTACTTAATATTTATTTTTCACAAAGACGCAATAAGAAGAAAACTATATAATGAAAAAATTTGTTTTTTTATCAGAAAATGCAAGTTTTGGAAGTAAAATTGTAATATTTATTTCTTCTAAGACATGTGTATTGTATTTACTTCAATAATTCAGAGTAATTGCTTCACTCAGGATCGAACAAAGAAACCATAGAAGTCTCGGTAACTTTGGTATTCACCTCGAAGTACTTGGTAAAACATCGTGCATGTTTTTATCCGCCGACTTGCGCGCAGCTTCAAAACGAAGCAATGTTTAATTAAAACGTTTTTGTTTCATGCGGAAGAGCTACTTTGTTCATTATTTTGGATTCATACACCGTGGAGCATTTGCGGAGCAGAGTAGTATATGGAAAGGTCATGACCGGCAAATAAAATAACCAGGGGCTGTTTCTTTTCTCCTTATCCTGACCTGTCAACCGTAACTTCACGGACGTCCTGCTCCAAGTTCTAACTGCGTCGGCCTTGGACAATAGAGGAGAACGTAAATTCAAAGCTGCGAATATAGTTTCTAACTTTTTATTTGCCGGTTACTTCTTTTTTTTGTCACCAAGGAAGGTTACCAGACTTGTTGGAAACACAGAAATTATTTATCCTTCTTGTATTCTAATGGGAATATAAAAAAAAAGATAATCGATACAGGTAACTGCGATCGATATGAAAGGGTTGCAATTTCAAGTAACAGACCTGAGTTGAAATTGCCATTACATTTTAGAACTTTTTCAAAGTTATTATTTAGTACATCATTGCCTCGGTGATTGGAAAATTACAGAAAACCCCCTATAGTCCGAACTTTTATGGCATCAGAAGACCAGTTTTACGATAGCAAAACTAGAAAATGATAAAAATACTATTTTAACACATTGTATACATGCCACGGAAAAGTACGTTTTTCGAAATCTCTGCAGAAACCGTATAAAAATAATGTCGATGAGTGGCACTAGTCACTTTAATTTGAAAAGTCAAGTGTATTTTCGAATTTAGAGTGTAAGCAGTTTCCAACATATGCTAATTTTTGTAAAAATGAAATTTAAATATTGAATTGTAAAAAATAAAAAATTTGACTTTGCGAATTAGAACCTTAGATGTGTTTTGCGTTACTTCAATGTCACAAGGGCTCATAGAGGGTTAAAAGTTCTAGGAATGATGACAGTAATGATTAACCCTCTCGGCACCACCGATGTGCGGCGTTCTACTCCAAGTGTACTCTTTACTTCGAATATTGTTCGGGTCGTTATCGGTAATTGTTTACAGATAAAAAATAGTCATCCTCAGTCAGTTACAAGCGACCAGTAAAGAAAGTCAGATCTCAACATGTTTTATTGTAAACCCATCTATTTTTCAATTATGACGAGAAGGAAAATAAATGATCTTTGTGAGGAAAATATTGATAGTGGCGACGACAATTTTGATTTTCACATCTACAATGATGTAGTTTTACTAACCAAAAGGAAGTAATGCGGTAAAAAACAAACAGTTTTCTACTGTGAGACCAGTGAACGCAAACCTGGTTTGCATCCCAATGACAGTTTTAAAAACTACAACGCATTAATCAATTACAATTAATAATATAAATATTGCAATCAATATTATATTCCTAATAAAATTTATTTTGAATGACTTGAATATTATTATTTACACGTCATTGTAGTATTTAAAGTCTGACACTTAAAAACTTGCAAGTCAAAATATGACCAGAATGTATTGGAGTTGCCCAGTCGATATTCACACTGAAAAGTTGGAGTGTTAAGAGTTAATACCATAATGTGAAAAAAGGAGAAACATATTTAACATACAAATGCGTGCTACCCCAATTACTTGTGAAAGCAATACAAATATTACAACAACACTCCCTCTTTTCAACAAGATGTTAAACTTCCTTTAATAAATTCCAGATATTCACCGATAAATTGAAAGAAATACGAACAAAACTCCTCCACATCCCATTATCGTTACCCAGATCGCTAACAGGATGTAAAATAATCCATGAATGACTAAAGATTTTTTAATGTAAATATTGGTAGAGAAACTTTTGGAATATTTCACGGAATCCTCGGAGGATCTCACGGCCCCGTGGCTCCTGTGCGCGTTTCAGGAACCCCTGCCTCGTGTCGCCGATAACATCCTAACATCCTTCGAATCCAACGAGGCGAACACATACGAAACGCGACTGAAAACGGAACACATCAACGCGGCCACACCGATGCACATCTCAAGCCGAAGCCATCTATCTTATACGCGCGTCTCTGAAGAAGTTTTATTCTGTACGTTTCCAACCCCTCTGGCCCATCTTCCTTCCGCGATAACGTCAGCCTCACAACTGATTGTGAGAGAAGGATGTCGCGCCCCATTCGGAATTTCCCTCTACATTTCGTTCAGGATCATCCGAGACAACTTAAATCTTCAACGCCTTCTTCCCGAGTTCACGTCGATACACGTGCATCGGCTCATCGAACCAGGTTACCTTTCTTGTAAGATCGTTTACCTCCTTTCTATTTGTTTCTTTCACTTTTATTTCACATCCTGTGATCTTCTTTTCTCTCTTTTAACAACTTACACTACCTGATCTTGGCGAGTTTTTAATTGTGTGTCATTATTTCCATTGGAATTGTCACAACGCTGAGATCGAAAGCTGAGAGGCCGATGGGAAATAAGTAAGAGGAATTTCCATCTACTTCGTGGAAATCTTTGTCGATTTTAATGTTATGCATACCATGAAGTTTTATAATAAAAGAAAGATAAATTCAAATGCATGGAAATCTAGGCAACGAGACGTCACTGCTTTCATATTTACATATTTGTAGATCACTTTATTTAAATCCGAATCCGATACAAAAGGACGATAGGATAATGGCACTTACTGATGCATATGCAAATTGAAATCAAACTACTTGCCGGGTCTCTTCGAAAGAGCGTCTCGTCTCATAACTCATTCTAAAGTGACTGGAAAAAGATGATGATGCACTACTTTCTCGATCGTCCTCGCTCTTTTTTCTCATTCCTACCCCTCGCCCTACCTCACCTTCTACCATTTCTTTTTTCCTTTGAGCCTTTCCAGCGTAAAACAAAAACTGGAGCATGGACAAGGCACGGATGGAAATTACAAAAACTAATCTGAGAATACGTGAATATCGAGCAAGATCGTGTCCAACGGGAATGGTGGTTAGTAACGATAACATATATGAAAGAGAAACACAATGAAAGTCGATAAAATGTGCCAGATGGAAGAGTAGAGACACTAAAAAAAATGAGAAAGATATATTTCCCGCATACATCGCAGGTGGTCGGCCAATAAAAATTATCCTTTCTCCTTCTATCCACCCCCTTCGTTTCATCTCGTCTTTTTTTACACTCACTTTGTGACTTTTTATCCTACCGTCTCCTTTCCCTTTCATTTACCACTCGTCGTTTTATATATCAGCACACTTCTGATTCTTTCACGGATCATCCTTTCCTCTTTGACCCACCTCACCATCCAAAAGGAGAAAGAAGGGAAATAGAGCGTAGATGGAAGCTTTAAAGCCTCCGGTTCTTTTTTTATTTCTCCCTCCTTCCCTATCCTCTCTTTCCTTCTCTACCTCGCAGATCTCTATTCCCGTACTCTCTTTTTCTCTGCCAAACGAACTATCCGAGCCTTCCACTACCCTCCATTCTTCCCTTGACTGCATTTGTTCCTTATTAGATATTCCATTTTATTGAACGAAGCCTAGGAGCCTTCCTTCCTTCCTGCCGCTCTTCCTTGCATCCTTTTGCTTTGCCCCCTCCGCTACATACGAGGATATATTCCATCCCCCTACCTTGTCCTCGCCAGTCCTCACTACCCTAACTCCCATTTCTCCTCCACCGTTCACCCCTCAGCCTCGACGCGCCCCTCGTCCACGACATCGTTTTATTCCGCGTCTCGAATTTCAAACGTTATTATTCACCCTTCCGCGAACCCCTCCGCGAATCTTAGATCTTTCTCGTCGAGCGTTTCCGGTTAGGTGCGCACCCGGAAGCCATTCTTCCTTCTTTTTCTGCCGTTCGACTCTTAGAAATGTTTCGCTCAGCTACACGTCGATTCCATTTCTCTCGCAGGGAAGCAAGGTAAGAGTAGTGGAAACGAAACGCCGGATTGGCGACGGCGTAAGGGAACATTTTTGCGCGACATTCACTCGGAATCGAAAGTGTATTTTGATCGGTAAGGACAAAAGGTGGAGATTCTAGATTCGCGTTTAATGAAAGCAATGATGAGGGGTGGAGTGAAGGTAACGTAAGGTGAAGGGATGCAATGCTGAGGATCGAGTGGGTGGATTAGAGTATTTTACGATGGTGTGAAGTAACGGTGACAGTGAGACTTTTGCAGCGTGCGTAATAATATAAAATTAATGTCACAAATAAGAATTTCTCTCCGATTTGTAACATTTGGTATAATTGACTGGAATATTAATTTTGTAGAAGTAGTTTGATCGCATTGTTGTATCCCACTTCTGACACCAATTTTATGTTGTATGTTGTGGATGGTTAACAACACTTTATTTAGGAAAGAACTACATATTGCGCGTTCGGAGTTGTAACAGTTCAAGGGTGACGTCGTCGCGAGATGTCGACCGCAAGCGACTCGATACAAAATTCTTGATTTAGTCTGTCTGATTTTGGTAATGAGACTGGCCTTTTAAGGGTTTTACAACAGTATGGTGGGAGGTTCGGATGACTCCGACTTCTCGTGAGTAAGGTTCCAAAAGGGCGATCGCTTTTCCGTAGGACCAAAGGTCTTCAAAACATATTTTGAAGGAAAAGCGATGACGGAATCGGAGATAGCTAACAATTCCCGTTTGGACCCTGACTCACGTTTAGGAATATTTGAATATGAAGTCTTAAAGAATTAGGTCGGTATCCAACAGCATCACGTGTGTCAAATGTCGTTGTAGGCTAAGGGGTTAAATCAGCGATTAATGGTTGTATTGATTAAAGAGCGCGCTGTGTGAAACGGTAATTGATGGATAAGGTGTTATGAGGATTTAGTGAAATTTATAATTATCTCCAGTGGCATGAAAATTGAGAAAAATCTTAGTTTGTGGTATCGATTGGAAATTATTAAAAAGCTCCACAAAAATATGGTTTTTGGTAAATTAAAGTAGGAGTGATGTTGTTAATGGAATTCGTGTTACAGGAAATTATGCCATGCGGAAATATTTCTCGTATAATGCGCATGACAATACTTAAAGGGGACAGTACCTAAAAAATAAACGGCATGTATACGAAGTTTATTAAAAAGCATACTATTAAAATATGTGAAAAATATTTGCATCATTGCATTTTAATGAAAAGCAAAACTACGATGAAACTTTTACGAGCCGTTAAAACGAAGAAAATTATATAATGCTCAATTAAAGTAAATTTAATTCTTTAATCAAGTAATTCCTGAACTTTATTATTTGACGAGTTTTATGGACAATCATGTACTATAAGAAAAAAAAAAAAAAAAATATAATGTGAAGTCAGTTATTAAAAATCGAGGCACAAATCATTTTCCATTTAATTATTTGGCCGAGTTAATCTGCCATTATGAAATCACTTTGGTAAGGACAGGTGTTAAAATTGCTTCAAGTATTAGGAGATTTCTATCGACTTTAATAGAACTAACGAAGCTTTCACTTTCGTGCGTCTGATTTCAAAGGAAATTCTTCCGGAAACTACCTTCGAAACCGCCAGCGAAGAGGAAAATGAAACTCCTTCCTCCTCGTAGACGAAATATTTATCCTTCTTGAAATCCGAGACGGCTGGAAACCTTCGAGACAAACTTGCGAATGACAATTCCCGATAAAATATTTTCCGAGCCCTCGTTATCGTGTCGATACAACGATATCGCGTATCGTCGATCTACCTTGCGTCTCCTCATTCGAAATAATTCAAAGTTTCAGTCATATCCATATTCTTCAAAAACACAAGAGTCGTTTAATCCACTTCCAAGTCAAAAGGTACATACATAAAGTTCCAATAAAATTCAACAACGAAAACTTCATGAATAGAAAAAGAAACACATTATATTATCTATGAATACAGGACCATATTAAATAACACCATTAAATAATAACAAACAGCAGCCTTCACTGGAGGTAATCAATGATATGAGCTTATTTATTCCACCTGAATTTATACAAACTGAATTACAACGTACTTTTATTGACATATTAATATTCAATCGATTCATTATACGCGTTTATACGCGAAAATATTATTTACCGAATAAAAATCAACCCGCACGATATCTCTCCCCTTTTCATCCCCTATACCCCCTCCGAGAACCTGCCACGCAGCAAGGGCTTTCGAAACGAGGAACGTAATAATATCAGCTCGTCCAGAATTGGTCGCACCCTTTTTCCCGTCCTTCTCTTGATCCAGGCAATCATCATCTCCGCGCCATCGTCCAAGAATGACCCTACGGGAGCTTCCCTTCTCGACTCGCCGGGCCAACAACGACAATCGTACTCAACATCTCGACCGACACTTTTACAGCGTGCTTGTACCTCGTTTCTTCTCTTCTATTTTCTCCCGTCCCTCTTCCCATACCTCTTGCTCATCTTTTTCCATGCTCTGTTCCCGTTTAGTTGTCAATCTTTCCTCTTGTTTCTCCGCGCACCGCGACCCCTCCGACTTCTCGCGTGTCATTGGTACACCCTTGGTTTCTATCTCACGATAGTACCTCTTAGGTCGCTCCTCAGTCCCTCGATTCCTTCATCTCTCACCTGAACGACCGATTATGTCAGTCGGAGTTAAAGCCACGTTTGTTTATCTGATCCTACGTTATAACTACAGACAAGCAGGACAGGCTACCGTTGGCTCCTCTAGGCGATATCTCTCGTGTGCCTTTCATGCAAGAAGGAAGGAGTTACGTCCAAACAGGGAGAGAAGAGAAGGAGAAGAGAAGAGAGAGAAGGAGGAAAGAGAGAAAGAGAGAGGGAAGGAGAAGTGAAGAAAAAGAGAAAGATAGGAGAGGGTGAAAAACAGGAAGAGATAGAGGTGAGAAAGGAAAGGACACAAAGAAAAGGAGA
Organism: Cerceris rybyensis; assembly: GCA_910591515.1. Taxonomy (NCBI): domain Eukaryota; kingdom Metazoa; phylum Arthropoda; class Insecta; order Hymenoptera; family Crabronidae; genus Cerceris; species Cerceris rybyensis. The sequence goes on from OU342789.1 coordinate 37,227,084, forward strand.
GATAAAGGAAGAAGGATGAAGAGAGAATGAAAGAGAGAAAGGAAGAGAGAGGGAAAGAGAACGTGCGGCGTGCTCCATCCTGTCGCTCGAGGCGAGGACGGCTCTCCTTCGAAGAGCAGTTTAGTTACGATGAATGGACCGAATGAATCACGCGAACCAATTAAGGATTACAGTAGGCGACGCTCCACCAGCGGTACCGAGAGACGGAGAAAGGAAGAGCAGCCTGTGCTCCTTCACGCCTGCTTAACCTTCGCTGGCTCGCACTTAATTGGAACTGCTAAATATACTTTCTCAATGGAATCCTCCGTAGATCTCCTTCGACTGCATTCAACGTCACTCGAAACGGGACTTAACGCGAATGGCCGCAATAAGAAAATAAAGATGCACTGTGAAGCGCAATTTTTGTAACGCCCCTCAGGCCATATTTAGAAAGAACTTTATAGTGCTGTCGAGAATTTCATCGCTTTATTATAGCTGGCAGTAATATCTTTGAGTTTCACGTCTATGATAATTTAATCTTCTGGCAATATCTTGTAGATTTGTTTTTCCTGAGAAATTTTTCAAAATGTCTTAACTAAGTGTTGTAGTGTCTGATGAGCTATAGGTTTCTGTGTAAATATTTTGAGCAGGCAATTTCAACGGTAGTAGGTCTTTGTACTGTTGACACTGTGTCGCGTTGACAGAAAGACAGATGTACAGGGTGTTTCAGTATTATTTGTCATGGCTTTTAGGGGGTGTGCGAAACCCTTGCATCAATGAAGATTTATGAAAAAGACTGGCTACAAAATTCGCCATAGGGTAGCAAATTTTTTTAATTGGCTCATTGTACTCATTTTGTTACGCAGGTAAAATGTCTGGGTAGAAGCATAGGTCAGGAACGAACCATTCTCACGCAAATTAGTTTTTAATTATATGTTCGCAATTGAATTTTAGCTGAGTAAGTCAGGCTTCCAGGTTTTCGAACTTTTGGAAAGAAACACACGAGATGTTCTTAGGAGTGTTACACAAAATTAGAAAATGGAGAACTGGAGGAGAGGTCATTGAACTTGTAAGAAAACCGCAAGTGTTGATATTCTTCACCCCAGGAAGGCTCTTGAGCAAACCTGACACCGTACGAGAATCATTGACATCTTCGTAGCCACCGAAAAATTATATAGATAGATTAGATTGTAAAGGGAGTTATTTTCACCACCTTAACACTTTAATGGCCGTACCTTTACGCAGTCAAACGATGCCAAGGACCGGCGATATTTTTGAAGAATTAATTTAAAAAAAATGATATTAAAATTAAGAGAATATCAAATACGTGGCGATGAACTACGAAGCCAATAGCAATATCCACACTTGTTTACATTCATAATTCATCACACAGACAGTGTGGTATTTACTGGGCAATAATTTTCGGCGGTAGCATCACACACACACACATTGTGTGAGCGGACAATACAGTTCTTCAGGCTATCACATACATGTTGCGTGAGCGGCCATTAAAGTGTTAATACAGAAAGAGAACGATAGAGAAAATACGTGTTAAATATTCCTTCGAGGCCTGCCTCTCAGAAAAGTTTAATAAAAATCAGATTCTGACGGTCAACAAGGATGAAGGCGATATCAAAACGAGAGAGGAAGCGATCGTCTTTCATTAAGAATAAAATGTGTAATCGCACTTAAAACAAACCTACTAAAATCTTGGTAAAAATTATATATACCTCAGAAATGTGTTGATTCTTTGCTTTGGTGGTTGAGAACAGACGTACGGTCGCCAACTAAGGGTTGATACCACTGTGAGGATGAATTACTAACAAGGAGAACGCAAGGCCTTCGGGTCACCATTGAAATTTTACATACTCGTAGAGTGAGTCGTTCTGATTAAGAATATACCCTATTATAGGGTCAGACGGTCAATAGTTTTTAAAATATTTGTAATAAAAGTTTCATTGGCATTCTTATAAAGTCCTGTAAGGCGAAACTTTAAGAGCTGTTGTGGCACAGTGACACCTACATTTTTAACATTTCTTAAATATCTATTTTATATCTGCTGAATATTTTCTTGATATTTTTTAAATATTTTCTTAACATTTTTTAAATATCTAGTTTATATCTGAAACTTTAATTATAAATATCTTAAAAATTATTGACCGTCTGCCCCTATAATAGGGTATATTCTTAATCAGATCGACTCACTCTACAAGTATATAAAATTTCAATAAATTTGGTGACCCGAAGGCCTTGCGTTCTCCTTGTAAGTAACCCCCAAAATGAGAGGTATTTGATGATGCAGGATCTCGTCTTCGAAAGTATTATGCACGCATTGATAGGTAAAAATAGTTGAACCCGTTCACGGAGCACTGATTACTGGTCCGCGGTCGCGGAGGAACTGATAGCGAGGAGAGGTGAGCATCGAAATGACTTGTTATGATTCGCGGGAAGGATACCTGTAGGTTACGGTCGCTGAGTTCGGCCGAGTATATTTTGACAACAAGCGGCAGCCGTTGTACTTCTTGCCCAGTGAAGTGGAAATAATTGCCCTCGTTGCTCCTAGAATTAATCTTAAAGTCGTAAATGGAATTGAACGATATTATTGATTTATGTAATCAAATGTTACAAATCCCGTGCTTTGTTTAATATAGTGTTATTGTCAAAACAGTAACTCATAAACACAAAATTTATTTGCAAATTAAGCAATATATAATAACACATAAAGTCGAAATGACTTATAAAGAATAAATGTGAGTTTGTAAAAGAAATTATAATAAAAATCGCCTCTAACAATTACAACTTCACCTGGACGTCTAGTTTTTTACACAAATTAATTCTAAAAACCCTCCGGAATACAACGTTGCACATTCCTTGAATGTTATAAACGTTTAAAAATAGTCCAAAATTTGTGAATGTTTCTCTATGTATCTTGAAAATCGCTGAGACAGTCCTAAATTTTCTAATTTCGAGTAGGACTAGTAAAGATATTTCTTTACTTACATAAAGTGTTTCTTTCCGAAAAGTCGAAGCCTGACTTATTCAACTAAAATTCAGTCGCGAAGACAATTAAAAGTTAATTTACGTGAGAACGGTTCATTTCTGACTCATGGTTCCTCTCAGATCCACGAGTTTGGAACAACCCCTGAACGTTATCCTGACAATTACGTCGTGTGAATCAGGCTTACTTAAAGTTTTAAATCAATTATACTTCATCGGAATACCAAAGATTTTTCCCGAACTGTATTATAGACGACGGCGTAGACCGCAAATGCAGTGAAATTTTAAAAATCTTCCGGTGACTTTATCATCTCAGACAACGTCTGTAGTACCACTTTAGAGTGGATCTAAAGAAATCTTTATACATACTTATCCGAGCGTTGGAACGACCCCAAGGAAATCTTACGCCCAATAGTCCTCTCACGACTTTCTGAATCGATGCCAAATTCGTTTCCAGCCTCGCGATTAGAGCTGATGCTATAGTAATACCTGCAACGGTGAAACTTCGGTAAAACCGAAGGCTATCATGATACGATGTTGTCGGATTTTCAGCCCACTCATACGACATTTCCCAAAGTTCATCATGTTTTGGCAAAAGGATCGAATTCTCAATATCACGTTAATTTGATCGATTTCGCCGTTGTTCTTGGCAATAACGTGAAAATCCATGGTTATTCTCGATGGATAAACAACACATTGAGTACTGCGGAAAATAAACAACAAAAATTAAATACTGATCGTACATCCAGCAGCGAGAATTATCACTGAACAACACTGGACGATAAAAAATTAACGATATCTCCTGGAATAGGGACCGATTTCATCGAGCATCCCGAGGACTCATTCATCTTCCGTTTGCGAGAAGAGTGAGAGCACATTTGAAGCGAGCTGCCGTTGTCCCTTCTTCTTACCCAGTCTTTTTCAGCAGTGCCACGGTAGTAAAGACTCTCAGGGGTGCGGAGTGACGATTTAGGGGATGAAATACGGTGCCAGGTTCGCACGTATCACCACACGCATCCCCGTAAAGGTATATAGGGTGTACTAGAAATTATGATACAAATAAGCAGAGGGATAAATTTATGAACAAATGGTCATCATAATTGTAGTGAATAGGGGCAGTAGAAAATGACGTCCGTAGTTTTGCCGAAGGATTTATGTCGATGGGACTAGAAGGTTGAAATCATTGTTGGTAGGAAAAAAAAGTGCTGATGATAGAAATAGATTCTGAAGAATGATAAAACTGTGAAATTTAAACACTGAATTAAAACTCGAATTTTCTGAAAGGAATAGTTTGGAAATTCACTAAAAATTCGATGTATTTCGATGATTCTGCTAATGCAGCTGAGACGCGTACGATTGTTAAAACGTCTATGTTCGAATCGAACATAACCCTGGATTAACACAGAGGATCGAGTTTTTGAATAATGGAACCAGATTTCGATATTCCTTAGTTTAATTTCTGAACAGATTCGCATTCGCGGAAAGTACATCCTATTCTCAGTGTATTCAGATCTGACTTAAAAGTAGAAATCATTCGAAGCATTCAATACAATTAGATTTCCATAGTAAGCATATAATTTCCATCTTTTTCCACCGAGAATCTTTCCCTCCATAACAAGTTCTTTAGTGACGCCGTCTGATAACTCACGCTATCGTACGCATCTTTAACGCATAGACGAAATATCAGTACTCTAATATCCTCCCGCTCCAACTTCGTACGCAAATCAATGTTACTAACTGCGAAACGAAATTTAAACAAACGCAACAGTCACGGTACAAACAGAATCCATTTTCTCAAAAAATATACAAACCACCCCATAATCAATTCATACATCCCCAAATACTAAACGTACACATCTTCCATTTACACTGACACCCTTAAAACCGAATAGGAAAGCTCTCGCATCCTCAACATTCTTCAAAATCGTTTCTCTCAAGAACGAACCCTCGCCCCGAAACTTACTCCACAATTTCGACTAAATTTTGCACGAGGGATCACTCTATAAACTCACTTGTACCACGATTTTTGACGCACCCTGTACACGAAAGCACGGAGAGAGTCAGGATAGGACAAAACGAAGGGAGGGTAACAGCAGCAACGACGGAGGGGTAACAATGACGACGAGGACTACGAGCAGGACGACACGACGACGACGATGTCAGCGACGACGACGACGACGACGACGACGACGACGACGGCGCAACGTCGCTATACACACCCACGCATGCGCGGCGTAGGAGTAAGAGCCGCGGACTCGGGTCGAACGAGGAGGCCAGAGTCAGTGCACTGCCAGCTCCCGAACCGCGAACGCCGATCTCGCGGATTCACCGTATCTGTTATCGCGAGTATTTCTATAACCCCGTATCACCTAGTCTCTCGTTGCTCGTCTACTTGTATACGGACACGATCGACACTGACTCTATCTTCCGAGTGTTAACGAACTCTAACCTCGCGCATGTCTCGACACGATTTTTCTTACGATAATGAGTTCGTAGTTTTGACATACCCCAGCCACCCCCGACGAGATAAACGAGAGTGAAAAGCGGTAGTGCCGCGGACCCCACAGTAGAAGCGTGTACATGTGTTGTGTCTTCGTGGGACCAGATACTTCGGCGCTCTTTGGATATAATCTACTGTTCCCTCAATCTCTTACAACAAATTCGTGCCAACGGTACCCGCGCATTGGGAAGCCTGCCGATACGTCCGAACGTAAGGACATAACGTTAGCTGTCAAGAAGGATCAGTGGCAAAGATGATGGTGATTTAAGAGTGTCGTGCAGTGCTCTTGTGCAATGACAGAGGCAACCGTACGACCTGTAGACATAGAGGACCGTAGATGTACCAACCAGGTGAGTGTTAAGTTTGAAATACTCATCCGGGGTTAATCGGGTGTAAGTTATTACGCTTCGCGTTTGAGAGACCGAAAACGAGTCGTCCATTTATCCTTGGTCGCGTGCCCTTCCGGTTTACCTCTTGTCTCCCCACCACGCCCAACGTGTAACTGTCTGTTCGGTGGACGGTGTTGATACCGTAAAAGTGTTTCTCAGAATTTACCACCCACTGTCGACGATTCGGAGCACTTCCTTTATTTTGAACCACTTACCCTCGTTTTGGAGCGCTAATGCATACGCGTACGTTGCGTTTCGGAGTCACTTTACGACTCATCGATCACGCGCTCTTATGTATTGTCTTATGTTAAGTTCCGTAAATTTCATTCAATTTCACGTGACAAGCTTCGATGGTTATTGAACCGCTTAGAAGTGATTTTAATTCAAGTTTGGAGGATTCTTGTGTGAGTGAAAATGATTGAAGCGTAATTTTATTAAGGACTGAGTCACGAGCGTCACGTAAATATAAGAGAGTTAATTAAATGATAGCTTTAATGGAATGAAGTGTGAAGAGTATATTTTTAAAGAGTTTGAAAATGAATGTTAGTTTTTTTTTTTTAAATAGTTAGTAAGGTTCATTTGACGCGATTCTTGTAAAGTTTAGAGAGAATTCGTATGATAGTGAGAATTTAAAGTTCGATGAGGATTATCAACGATTTTATAAAATCTAGGGAGTTTTTTGATCGAAACGGGAGGGCAAATTGAAACAATAGTTTAATACGCGCGAACAATAGGTTCGTTCGTGTTATTAATTTTTTCGACCGTAATCGGTGGTCGAGTGGCGCACAATACGACAATAGAATTCGATTTTGAAAATAATTCGGGAAATTGAAAATACGACGTAGAGTTGATTCCAATGGGAATTATTTGGATACGAGAATGAAGGGGTACAATGCGAATGAAAATTTGAAAATATCGTAATATACATTTAAACGGTACAAGCTCCATCGGATATACCACGGTTGCAGTTTTATTTCGATACATTCGCCCGGTTTATTCAAATATTGAGAGTCAGTATTGAATTCCCCGTAATAACCCAGGAATTCTTTCTCTGTCCGACGCGATCGCTTTTATCTTCAAATTTATAAAATATCAAAATTGAACCGTTTCTCAGTGGACACTTCGAGTGAAAAAAAAAAAATTTTAGAAACGTGTGCGACAGTTTCGATTCTTCCGAATTCGTACGTATATACACGTTTATGCTTACGTGCATCGGCCAAATCTGATCGGCGTGTGCTATGAATCCGTATATGCGTTCGTTCAATCTGATCGACGGGTTCTACGGATTCTTTATTTTTCATATCTTTATCATGAAAAAAGGTACAACGAGCATTGTTGCGAATATTTTCTGCGTGTTTGATTATTTTCGGTAATCATATACCGTTACAGAATACTCTAAATAATTTGCAAAAATTTCCAACGTTTATCGACGTTGAAATTGGCTATGGTTGAAATGGCTGTTTTATAATTTTTTATGACAATTAGTGTAATTTATGAAGTACTTTTGACGATTTATTGCGAGTGTAACATATAAATGATTAAATTTATTAGTTTGCCTTTTAATTTTGTTACTTTCTGCAGGAATATAACGTATGTGTTAGAGATGCATAATTTTTTATTTTGTCGTTGTATGAAGGGAATATAAAATATTATCGGAAATATCTCGTATTATCACACAAACCTTTTTTCAGTATTTATAATAACTCCGAATACAAACCGAATATTTACGTAGGATGAAAGCATTTATTAATATTATATTATTCTCTAACTTATCGAAATGTCATAATCGCTCCTCAAAATATCTCGAATTCATAAAAACCGATTTCCAGATATTTCCCACTCCTGCATCGCAACGTGCAAGCAAATCAACTGATTTATTTACTCCCTCACTCCTCTCCTCCCCTTGATAAAACACGAAATGTCAATTCTTCTAGTTTCACCGATCGATAGAATCGGAGTAAAGTTAAATATCAATTAATTTTACGAAATATAAATATTAGTCTCCATAGTAATAAAGAAGGAACCCTCTTCAAACAAATCCACTACGAATATTTTCCAAAACTAAATACTCTCTAAATATTCGCGTCCAAAGGAGCGCCTCAAAATTCTACCTTCCATTTAACAGCACATAATTCAATGAAATTTCATCGTAGAAGCTGCATTGAAAGCGTGATACGAAAAAACTACGCGGCACATGTTATTTCAGCGTGCAATTTACCAAGCCGCACTACCGACAGGGTGAACGCACTTAATCCTTGCATTACAAAAAGCTCCATACCGCATATACACGTTAGGCGGACAAGTTCGTAGAAGCTTCTCAACGTGGTTTGCGCCGTCACGTGAGAAACTCACGCGAGAAATACGATAATATGTTGGAAAGCTTGCGCCACGAGGGAAGAAGGGGGTAGGGAAAAAAAAGAAAGATTGATTGTGACCCTCCTGAACGGGATAACAAAAATGTCCCGGTTAATCTCCCGCGTTTAAACGTAACCGAAGGAAAAGGCGGTCGGTTATCAACGGTTTTCACGTTCCTCTGGATTTCGTACTGTGACTTCGTGCGACAGCTTTCGCAGATTAGCTCGACGTTTTCCCCTCTCGTGCCTGGAATTCAGTTTGAACGTCGAACTTTTTCCAACCGATAATAATTTCGGGATTAAGAACTTTAATTCGGCCTTGAAACTCCATTTGCCCTCGGCACGCTAACGGATTTTCGTTAGTTTTCCACGCTGAATTTTATTATTACACTTATACAGAGACTAGTCCGGAGGTGATTTTAAAATAAAGTTTGCAGATTTGTTAAACGGGTGAAAATAATCGACACACTGCTCCGTCGATTGTTGAGTCGCGAGTTAAAGGGGTGAAACTACCCTTCGAGCTTAGCAATGCTCCAACTATCGTACGTAGAGAAAAAGTTCTCGGAGAATGAAGTTTTACGAGTTCTTTTTTTTCTGGTGCAGTACGAACGGAAAATGTTTACGGATTTTGTGAAAAAGAATTCGCTTATAAGGAACAAATTTATTGTATCTTTCTTCTCGGAGTTTGGAAAAGTTTTTGGGATTATGGGAAAATATTTTTTTTTCTTTTAGAGAATATATAATGTGAGGGAATAAACGTGACGATTTTCTCTGTTATTGAAGGTATTAATAACTATAGAACTTTTCTTTCTATGACTTTTGTCATTTCTAAACTTAACTGACATTGCACTGCTTAGCATCGTGTTTAACAGCATTCTCTGTCGTCGTAAACAAACCTGTCTTCCAAAATTGTAACAGCTAAACTGAATGAGCGTGCCTCGTAGTACATGATAATTACTTTGTGAATATCTCAGTAGTTTTTCATGTTAAGCTGTACATAGTATATAATGATTTTTTACTATTGAATGCTCCTTTCGTAATTTTGTAACATTTGACCGAACCATTTTTTCGTATAGCACATGCTTTATGAGTTATTTAGAATCATCACCTTGCGTGAATCACCCTGTATAAAAGTAAAATTTTCGAGCAGCAGCTACAGATTTTCTCGCATGATAAAAGTTACTCTCTCTTAGATGTTATATAAACAATAATAATCCCGGACAAGGTCACGATGTTTCCAATACATATTCGTCCTCTACACTAACACATTTTTCCATAATAAGACGTTATAACGCATAAACGATGCAGATTTTTAAATAAAAATAAAGATATTTTAATTTGAGCAATATAAAATTCTCCTTCTGATTACTTGCTATATAAAAACGTAATAGACCTCGCCGAGGTCATGATGCCTAAATTACAGGCGTCACCTTTAAATGAAGACAACTTCCTCTAATTAAAATATCTTGTAACAATGGAGTGCAAACTTCGGCCCACTGTAAATTTCTAAATAATAATACAGATACTGTCAGTTACAATCTTTCAAAACAATTTATTTAATTTCTAAATAATAATACAGATAATTTCAATTACAATATTTCAAAGAAATGTATTTGATTTCTAAATAATAATACAGATAATTTCAATTACAACATTTCAAAGAAATGTATTTGATTTCTAAATAATAATACAGATACTTTCAATTACAATATTTGAAGAAATTTATTTAAGTGGGAACTCTTTTTTTTCACACCCGAAATTTTTCATATTGATTAATATATCTAATCAACTATAATAGCGCCGCTAAAATATGTTGTTTCTATTCTGGTACGCTCTAAAAAAGGATTGTCCATCAAAGCCGTGTAACAGCCTCGAATTCAAGGAACCTTCACTAAACTGTACGTTCTATCTAACATCAAACTTTTCCAACAGCTGAAATCTATGAATACAAAAACAAACAATATTAATGTCCGTTGCAATTAAAATCGAATAAAAATACCCTACACCCATTTGTAAGTTCTGCATAGGAGAAAGAAATGTTCCCCGAGGAAACCAGCGATTTTGTTTGTTATTCATTGAGATTTTCGAGGGCAACGAGGCTTTATGGGCGATTCTTCTTCCCCATGAAGTTTTCTACGTGACGCAAGCCCTAATGGTGTGCCTGAAGGCTGACACACCCTAGCTACTATTACCATATCCTACTCAATTTTGCCTTTCTACTTCGCACTGCTCGCGTGGCGAGGCATGGGTCATTATTTTTCGCGCAACTATTTTCGTAGCTGCCAACGGCACGTGTGACACGCCACCGCACGAACGTGCCGTCGTTTTCAACAGAGAAAACACGCGTTGCATTTGTTTCCGTTTAAATTTCGAGGACAGATCGCTCTGCTGTATGCCACTCTTTCTATGTTTTTGTTTTATTGTCCTTTCCTCTTGTATCGCGAGGAATGCGGCGGCATTGGTAGCATATTTTCTTTTGGAGCAGTATATTCGATGTATTTTATTACATCTCTGTTAATGAGTCGTTACGTGGATCGTCTAATTAATTTATTTGCAGCTAGAAATCCGTATTGAGAATACTTAATTTTGTTTTTTCTTAAATTGCAACTGTCTGTGGAATTTGTTAAAAATTTGATCATAATGGTATTAGGAAGCATAAAACTAAAAATAAAATACAAAGTTGAAAAAATTTGGTAATGGATTGGAAACTATTTTAGTAAATATCAATTAGTTGGTTGCGTTAGAGTTATGCTGGTTTCTTCAATGCATACTGATAAGTATAAATTAGCTGGTTCTGAAATTCAATTTTGCAGGAATGGTGTATAAAAATGTATAAAAATTGAAAATTACAGAGGTTGGTGGATATGAGTGAAAAATATATGCTGATGTAATTATACATGTAGTTAAATAAGGTCAAAGTTTTATGAATTCAATTTAGTTAAATTTTAATTATTTCTTTTATTTTTGTATAATCTGTTTGTAGAAAAAGAAAGTGTAAAGATATAATGAGACGTAGATTTACTTTGTTGGTTCATGATTTATTTAGTCGCACGGAGTGCACTGCAATATGAGAATCATGTATCATCTATTTTATATTATACTAATTTTAAGAGTAATCTTAGCCCATCAATTTAAAATTACTATATTAAATTTACCATATTATGATGTCAATTTCAATGATTCTTCCAGCAGAACGATCAATGTTGTTTCTTCCATTAAATTAGTAATACTTTTTTTATAAAAAGATAAAATTTCATCGTTTCAGGAACCTCCATGAAATATGTACAAGGTGTAACCACTTGTCAGCAAGCTTAATTTTCTTTCTTTTTTAATATCACCTAATGACAAATTCCTCCATAGTTGATGTCGTGCTCGAATTAATGATACCACCGTTAATTATATCTTCATCTAATTTACTTTCGCTCTCAAATTCGTACGTAATATAATGTAATAATACCTACACGTGATGTCATTCGAAGCGAGAGGCCAATTAATTTTATTACTTTAATTTCATTGTGTAACAATTACGAGTAATTAGTAAATTGATTATGAAATTATTATGAGACTACGACAATATCTCGACCTCTCGCGAGAAATATAATGCAGTAGAAAAACGATATTTCCGATCGAACGGTACATAAATCCGAATAAAGACTTCCAGCGGATTTCATAACGCGACGCGTTTTGTTTCCTGGAAAGATTTACATCGTTCCAGCGAGACGTATAAATCAACCGGAGCTAATGTTTCGCCGCTGCAAATATTTGCAAAGAACATTCAGCCCTGTTGGGTTTTGTGCGGCAAATTTTATTATACACTTGGAACTTTTTTTTTCGCCATTCAACGACGAAAGGGGGGGAAAATGTAGAATCTGATTATCGAAAGCGCGTGTACAATTTTCGATGCGCATTTCCGCGTCAAACGACTAAATTACCCGCGCTTTACGCGGAATGTATGAAATTTTTAATCAGAGTGAAATCTCTTTCGTTTCCATTTCTGTCTGTAATGGATATTCAATTATTTTTATAGGAACGTGCTCGGCATAAGCCGACTCGATGTATACGTGTAATTAGCTTTAACGCTGTGCGAGAAAAAAAAAATTTATATAATTTGTTGAAAAGCTGGCAACGTTTTCCAGGCACGTTCGCACATTCCGCGTTCCGATTTCGACCTTTTTCAGTATAGAGCTGAGTGCGTCGCTTTTCGTTCCAGTGATTTTCGATATTTGAATATTTTTTCGGTCTTTCGAATTACAGGCGCGGGCTTTCGAATTTCTGCGTAGTGTTTCATAGTTATTGCGAAATACAATTGTTGTGTGAGCAGAAGGCAATAAATATCATGGAGAGGATATTTTATTTAATAAATTAAACATTAATGAACTGTATTTTGATAGAAGTAGATTGGAGCATTTGCGAAAATTTTTCTTTGTAGATTCTTCTTCCTTAGCTTTACGGGTTTTTTCTTTTTATGAAATTACCAAAAATGATGACAATTCTGAGATTTCTTGTATCTTATTATTGTATAGTTTTCATTAAGAGATTTCAAATGACACCTTCGCATTTGGATTGAAATAATCATAGAAATAATTGTCAAGACAAATTTTTTAAATGGATGCATCAACTGAAGAAGATTGATTCAATTTAGAAAATAATTTTATGTTTAGATGTTGTAAAATATGCTTTGACCGTTTTGGTAAAAATATTGTTAAATGTTATTGATTAAAAATATTGGTTTATTACGTTCTTTAAAATTGTTGAATTTTATAGCAGTGAATTGACTGAACATTTTTGGGATCTACATTAGACCATGCATTAAATTAATTAGTAATAATTTTTCTGTTACTAATTTATTGTTGTATTATGTGCAATAATTTATTACAACAAAGACATACAGGTTTAACCCTCCATGATTCCAACACTATCTTATAATTAAGCATTGAACACATTTAAGCCCTACTCTAACATTACATTCAAATTGAATGCAATTTAAAATAGAAAAAAGCATGATTAAATATGTGCACACGCGATAGTTAAAAAAAAGCGCCCAACTTTTCACTTTCCACCAATCTAAGCTAGTGGCTATAATTATTTGCATAAAACTCGAGAATTACATTTGGTATTTATAAAAGTATCCTACGTGAATGCGAATGTTACAACGTTTGAAGTGGCAGTAAAAAAAATTGAATACATTGGTCGACCAGACTCATACATAAAAATGTTTCATTATGAAAACAGAAACGTAACGGAGAATCTTTCGATCTCGAGAGTAATTAACGCAATGTACGCGATATCAACATTTTTCACCCCACAATTCTTAGCTGAAATCAGCGTCGTTTCACGACATCACCGACATTCTACCTGCGAAATCAGTCACGCGTATCGAACGAAAGCGTTGCATTAATATTTCACCAGCACTAGGAGATTTCTGTGACGCACCACCAAGTGCTAACGATGCATACGTAAGTCTGAAATGCACTGACAATGGCAGTCGCATCGATATGCAAGTTACATCTTCAACTTTAGTCACATCTCTATTAAGTATTCAGTTTCTTTTGAAGAATCTATATTCGTGCGATGCACTAAAAGCAAAGAGTTAGAAAAGATACCAGTATTTTTAACTGCTAAGACATTTAGATAGAATTAACGAGTTAAGAAACAATTTTTTTTTAATTATTTAGAAATTTTTAGATTATAAAAAGTATCTAAATAGTGAAGTCTATAGAATTCAGGTGGTAGTTGAGGTGATTATTTATTTCATAATATTAATGTAATCCAAATATGCTATGAAAATAGTGTTCTATAAAACCAGAGAAGATACTTTTGCATCAAAGTGAGATAAGTTTCTTTGTCAAAACAAATAATTGATTTCTTTAACATAGATTTTGAAGAATTTCCTCGTCGCTATTCATTGAACTCTATTGAATCACTCTTAAATACTAAAATTACAACTTCATTCAAATTTTGTCAAATTTAATCAAATATGAATTAATATCTTAGAATTAAAATGACAATTGTAGTACCTAAGTGAGGATCGGCAGAGTTTTTTGTATGAGTATGAAGAAAGATTTTGAAATCGGTGATATCATAGAGTTATGATTCACAGCGAGAGTAAAGAAATGTATTACTTCTGCTGACAAAAGAATTTATCTTACTTTCATTTGACTTCTGCTTTTCTCCTTAATGTTGTCAATTAGCTCGTCTTATATCAATGTAAACGATTGTTTGCTTCCCCCATATAAAAATGTAGAGAGAATTCTCCCATATCAAGAATTAATTAATAATGATCGATGTTATTATACCGATAAGCACAATAGTGGGTTATCAGTAATCGTATGAACAACTGCACCATAAAAGATACAAAATTTTAATTCTCCTAGCAAATTTCTAAAATTAAATTATTCACAATGGATTAGTAACTGTTGACCAATTCAACTCTTTGGAAACTATGTTGTTAAAAAAATAGTTCGAGTAAAATTGCATTTGTTGATATTTTTTCAAACGACTGCACTTTAATATTTCTATACTTTCAATAACTGAAAATACCAGGATCATTTTTAAATCGTCAACGGAAAGGAAAACCTTTCCAACGACCTACCACAAGACGACCTTGACTCGTCCTCGCATCAACCTTGATCCTCAAACCCAGCCACCTAAAAGATCAAAATGCATTCACTCAATAAGCCCCATCAAATAAACCATCTTTCAAGTAAAACACTCCATTAACAAAGCAATATATAAACGATCCACTTGAAACAGTAGTGCTCATTGACTCCCTCTGCAATAATACAATCATCCATACTGTCACGTCATTTAAAACTGACCGATAAATACCTCATCGCACATATGTTCTCTTCCTTCCTCGGTCTTTGCCCGCTCCAAAGAAGCAAGTGTTATCGAAGTCGATGTTCTGACGTCGGATGATTCACGCAACGAATCCAATAGTCTTAAGGCGATTGAGAGCCATTTTGCCGGGTCGCGAACAACGACAAATGGCCACGATTACGTTCTCGGTAGCGTGGCAATCAATTGCACTTGATGGAACGGATCAGTGAATACGGGAGCAAAGCGCTCCTTTGGTCTGACCGCCTATTAAAAATACTTAACTCTCGCCGGTCGACGACCCAGCCTCGTCGATACCATCGACATGCAAATATAGTCCGCGTGTGCCTACGTATTTATGCATTCTTCGATTCTAACACTTGGGGACTTTATTCCCGCGGTATCGCAACTGCTTGCATTCGTATTACGACCAGTTTCACCAAGCGGCGTGCTTTCAATGCGTGTTCACGGTTTGCTTTTTAATTCTGAGATCGAATAAGAGAGAAGCTCGGAGATAGGTAATTGTACGATAATCGAAGCTAACTCGTTGATTTATTTAAGGGCAAATGCTGTAAATTAATTGATCGGTTAGCTGAAATCTGAATATTTTAAACGGTGCGAGGGAGAAAGTGCCTTTGGCTTTGTTTTTGAAAGGATGAAAATTTTGAGGTGAATATAGACGATAGAATTTATATTTGTATATAGATAGTTATTTGTATATAGATAGTTTTTATATTTGATAGAATTCCATGGTTTGACAAAGTTATACTTTATGCTTATTTGGAACATGGAGAATGGAAAATTTATGTTGAAATATGCATATCAACGATTAGTGATTTCATGGAAATCTGATACTGGTAGCAAAAAATTAATTTGGTAATATTCTCCCCCGTCGAATGTGTGTTTTTATCTGAATATTGTAATCATTAATAACAAGATAAGAAAGTAATTAAACTCCCCGTGTGATCAAATTTTATTATGTTTAAATTATCGAACCAAAATTAAATATAATAATATGAGATTCTTTAAAAAATTGAGTTTTTTTCTGATCTTGTATTAACTAATATCACTATATTACTTCATCTTGACTTAATAAATTCCAATCGATACTAAATTATTCGATGTAGCAACTCCTCCGTTGAGAAACAGAAAGACGTAAGTCTACAAAAGGCTGATATAATCTCCCCTAATACGTTCTGTTTTTTACCGGCAAATCAAAAAACAGCTTCGTAGAAGTTTCGATATATCGAACATTCGAACGCAAATACACAATGAGAGAAAACGGTTGAAAGCAATTACAGCTCGAAGGTGGTAGCTCGGAGGTCGTTGTTTCGTGGGTATCGTTTGATCGCATCGTAGAACGTTTAAAAGTACAGATGTTGGGCGATTAATTAGGCCGGGTTAAGGATTAAATTATTTCGACTTGTGCGGTTGGAATCGTATTACAAATTTTAATTGCCCTCGTTTCATTAGCATACAAAGAGCATCCACGGAAGCCGGCGATTTCGCATGGATAAAAACATTGAGTCACTTACAAACACCGGACCGATACACGCTTAATCGCGCGAAACGCTTTAACGAAATTCACGTCCGTTGCTCGAAGCAACCGATAGACGTAGGAAAAAGTCTCGCTGCATTGTAAATATTCATTTCGAATCGATCGATCGTAGCAAGGCGGCTTTGCATCCGCTCTACGTTCCAAGTGGCGACCGACTTTTTTCCCCCTAGTCCTACCTTTTGTCTAGATTCGCGCTAAATTACGGTCTAAGCACAATGCCGCTAAAGTCCCTTGCAGTTTTACTTTATATTAAACCTAAGCTGCTCAATCGTACGAAGAAAATCGCGTTTGTTCGTGATATGAGCAAATCTAGCTGGTAAATTCTAAATTATTAAAATCTCTGATTATATTTAACACTTTCCACCCATGACGTTTCTTTTTGTACTTTTTTCAGTTATAACTAATAAATTTATTTCGACTGAAATCTGCAATTTGGGTATACTTCAAAGTACTGAAGCTATGATATACTTATCATCTAGGAACCGTCAATTCTTGATATTTGTAGGTATTGCGAAGATATAGTAATTTGTTGAAACCTTACAAACTGAAGGGCAAAGAGATTAGACATCTCGCTTCGTCTTATTCGACCCAAAACTATTGTAACACCCACTACATTTAATATCATTAAATTATCAAAATTCTTAAATTCATCCTGCGATATAGTGCGACAACTGGAAGATGACTAGGGAGAGGCGGAAACTTTCGTTTTCAACCACCTATTTCCGCCATTTCGTTTTTGGAATTTCAAAATTCACCTTCCTAAAATAAACGACTATGCGCAGTGTTTACATTGTGAAACTGGGTTTGAAAATTTCGAAAAAGGAATGGCTGGAAAAGAACGTTGAAACGAGAGGTTCCGCCGTTCTCTAGCCATCTTTCAATTGTCGGACTGTACCTATTATCCTGAGTCTATGTCTAACCCAATGCTTTTATTCCGATACTCGTTCTTGATAAGTTTGCCCCACGATAGAACACTAACCCTTCCGAGACAGTGCGTTTTTTTGAGGACCATCCCTAGATACCTAAAATTTGTTTGCTTTATATTGACCATTTCCTGCATTCCTGATGACCCTAACTTTGGGTTACGTATTGCAGGGACTAAATTGAACCCAATACCAAATTTGATGTTGTTCAAATTGTTCTAAGATACTTTTTACTTTAAACCAGTCTTGTTTCAATGACTGTTTTTTTTCATACTGACTGATAATTGCAATTCAGTATCATAGCACACACGGTGTGCAAGCCGTCTCGAATTTTAATAATCGCCAAATTACAAATTTTGCACTATGATGTGCTCCAGACATGTTTATGTGTCATTTTCCTTAAACCTTACCAGGAGTAGGAGCGCGAAGATTTAACCCTTATATGCGCGATTTTATTTTTTTAATCAGAAAAAATGTTTTTAATATCCATATATAGTTTAGATTATAGGAAAAATATTTAAAAAATTCTTTTGAAAGAATTCAGCTTCTAAATTACCTGAAAATCCTTTGTTGCATTTATGCAACACTGCGCGTTCCTAGGTAAGCAGATGTATGGGGAATTATTGACTCATGTAAATAGAATAAAAAGATATTTTAGTACTTAATTATAGTTCTATTTATTATGATAGTTATAAAAACAGTTATTTTCTCTATTATAACAAAGACCGAGGAAAGTTATTCCAATATCACTTTTTTCCGCGCCGATGAAAATCCGCTAAAACTGACAAATAATTAAAACATTTGAAAGTTGGTGCCACTGCACCTGTCAAAAATGTACAAAGTACACTATAGTCTATGACAAAGTTCGTTCAGAAACCGTAATCCGTTCAAATTTGTTTTTTATTCTCATAGAATTAGTATGTTGCAGAAATGAAACTCCGCGAATTTAAGGGTTAAGTCTCATTCTCCTTACAGACTATTCACACTGATATTCGCCAATAGCTTGAAAACTTAACGCGATCGATGTTCACAGTGGATGCAGACAGTTTGACAAGCGTTTCTTTAGCGGACAGCGAAGACCGTTCGGTTGGAGACGGTGGAGTAAGAGAAATTAAATGTGACATCCTAGGTGCTAGTAGACGGGAAGGATTCCCCCACTGATCTCAGTTACAGACACAATGCGTGTTATGCTGCAAGGCAGAACCACGCGTGTACCGCGTAACTGAGCTAAGTGGGGGAAAACTCCCTCATCTCGTAGTACATACCTAGAGTGTCATATTCCATTTTGTCGAGTGTACATCAAAGAATCTGCCAGTGAACTGCGAACGAATCTGGGACGCTTTTGTAACCGACAGTGCTCCCTTTATGGAAATTGCTACGTGAAACTGATGTCCTTCTTTTATTTGTTGTATGATTAATACTGCGAAATCTTACTACGTTTGTTTAGAAAAACTCTTAACATATTAAAAGGCAAGTGTATTTTGTCAGTTTTAACATTTTTTTTTTTTTTTATTACAGCGAGATTTTTTAGAATTCAGAAACGTTAAGGGTAAACATAGTTCTATATTTAGCTGTAGTTTACTTTTTTAATGACAATATATAAATATCGAATATATTAGCAAAATGGTAAAAAGTCAATTTTAAAAGTAATTAGAAATTTCATTGTTCTCATCAACCGTGGGAACCCGTGACCTCCATGGCATTCTATAATGTGTGTTAATTAGATCGTATGTGGGTTAATACTCACATTGGTAACCAGGATTGTTTGTTTTCTTTGGAATTAAATATGAGGTGGATATACCTAGTGGTTACATATGGTAGTTCAAAATACTAGCGGTTAGTCTAATTGTGGTATGGATTTAGTAAATAGAGAGGATTTCTGAAATTAATTATATTGATTAAGTCGATTCATTACAAATTTATATCGGAATCAGAAGTTTTGATAAAGACATATTGTTATTTGTCAGATCTGCAGTTGTAGAATATTCTCTGTAAGATTTCATTTAAATACTAAAACATTTTTCATTAATTTGTACCCCATGTAAAAAAATTTACCATTAGAATGATAAGCACAACAGTAATTACAATTAATTAAATTGCTTCTCGAAGAAATCCCATAGATTTCTAAACTCGATAATTCATTTGCATATTGTATAGTTACAATTACAGTTACGTCTCATTAATTTGTCATTCAATTATACTACTTTTAACTTTACCTCCTCAACAATTTAAGTTTCTATTCCAAGTCGGTTGAAACTCAATTGTATCTACGATAAAAGTTGTCTTATAATACTACATACTTTCAATACATAGTTACTTTACCCTTTCAAACTCGAATAAATATTCTGTGCTTATCACAGTTAACTCGGGTACAACTCCTATCTATCTCTAACAACTATTCGACCCGATTAACAACTTCGATTCTTGCTTCACTAAAAGATGGAATTTCTATCGCTTAATGTTCTGTAACATTACAAAATAATAAAATAATAATCTTACGTTCAATCATATTTCCTAGTTTATTAAAATTGATAAAAATGAAATCCACTAGTATAAAGGGTGGAAAGAAAAGTGTTTCCACCTTTCGTAACAACTTTTCATTTGCAACCATCTAATCTGTTTAAGTTCATAAAAAAAAAAAACTTCAATTGAGACAATTGGAATGAGAGCGCGAAGTGGAATCGTTTTTGATCAAATAGATGAAAAAGTGCAAAGAAGCAGTAACTTTGAAGGTGATACTTTCGAGATGCAGACAAACGAGGCAAAAGAAGCCTCGATATTGTCGTAAAAGCTAGAAAGTAGCGAGACAACAGAGTCGGTGCAGAGAAACAGATCGTAGGTGTCAGGGTTAAATGAACAGAGGCGAAAATAAGGGCGAAGAAAAGGGGTACACGAGAAGGAAGAGCGGGTAGGCGCATTTGAAAATGTAATCAGGATAATAGCAAGGTTGTTCCGTAAGAAGGTACGAGGTAAGAGAGTGCTCGATGTCTAGGTGTTCCTCTTTATTTCTCTTCCCGTTCACTGCTTCACCTCTACATCTCTTTCCGTCGTTTTTCTTATTTCTCTCTTGCCACTCTACCTCTCATCCTCTCTGCTTTTCTTCCTCTATATTTCTCTATCTTTCTCTTACTCTCTGGTTTTCTTCTCCTCTTCCCCTCTCTCTTTTTCACCCTGTCTCGCTTTTTCAATTTGTATCTTTATCTGTATTTCTGTCTCTTGTTCTTTTGCTCTCTCTAAGTCTCTCTATTTCTTCCTCTCTGCATCTCTTGCTCTCTCATTTTCTCGCATGCAAACACTTTTGCCCTCCTATTCTCATTCCGTCTATCCGAGTTTCTTCGTCCCTACGGCACTTTTACTCGTGAAAAACGCTCCTCTTTGTCCCTCGGCTTTAATTTGTTAAAAGCGCGAAAGGCAACATCTGCAGGAGGAAAATGATGTGGCACGCCGTGCATGTGCGGAAAAATCATGCGCGTGTCAGCTATGTGCACTTGGAGGTACACGTGCAATTGTTGCAATGAGATGAAAAACAGCAAAGAGACGCGTTCTACATCCCGTTCTGAACAATGCATACCGAGAAACGGACGAATTAATTCGAAACGACTATTTCGAACACTTGTGTGAATTTCTGTATAATGAGATAAATTTCTCTTTTTCTAATTGTGTGGCAAATGAAAGGATAAATGTAGTATAAATTGTCGGTTGTAATCATTTTAATTACGGAGGTTGTAGTTCGTATGCAGAATCTCGGATAAGTCCGTAATCACAATCGTGCTATCACTGATCACTGATTTTTGATTCAGAAGGGACTCCTTCCAATTCAATGATTTTCTTAATGAGATCATAACGTGGTTCTGTAAATCTTATTGGAGGATTATTCTTTAACGGTCAGTATATTTATTAAGTATAAATTCTCATAAGGTGGAGTAATGTTAAAATTAGAAATAAATTTAAGTCTCTAGTCTCAAGAATAAATTTCACTATTTTTATTAACCCTTTGCAGTCCTATTTCGAGCTATACTCGACATAGATTGTCACTTCATTTCACTTTCAAACGATTTAATGTCGACTTTCCACTTTCACAATGATTTTATAATATCGCATAAATATCCATCAGAACTTATAGTTATTGCTGTCATGAAAAAAATAATAGCGAACGATAGAAAATATTGGGAAATTAATTTTATTTATAATAGCTTGTTACGAAATTGCCAAAATAATTCAGCCAGCAAAGAGTTAAGATAAATATTACTGAAATTTTGTCTATCAATATTTGTATACAGTTTCAGTCATATATCAATGGTTAAATAGTCAACCCAATGAGTTATGGCGAAAGAAATGTTTCCCTCCAAAAGGAGGACATTTTTAAAGTGTAAAAAGACAGTAGCACCATTGATTTTCTTCTGTTGAAAATATTACATCGTTGGGCACTTCTTGTATTTTTTCTATACAAAGAGAAAGTAAAAACATCACATATATTAATAATCAATAACGTCAACATTATGAATTTATTATCGTAATCGGTAATTAATCAAATTCAAGCTATATCATGAACTCTAAAACTGTACCAGACTGACAGTAAATTTTCCCCGAAATACGTCTGTAACATGTCCGAACGGAAATTTGGACGTATGCTTTTGGATAACAAGCGAAATGATGGAGATAAACATCGAAACCGTCCATCCACTCGTGACCCAATAATTATGGCGCGTTTATCCGACAAGTTGATATTTATAACGGCATAGCTGCTGCATTGCAATTCTGAATACTCTGTTCTTGTTTGGTTTAGAAGAAGAAACTCGCAGAGTTTCCCCAAATCGATGATGTACGCCCGCGCAATTCTGCACCAGTTAATTATAACTACGCGAATGATATCATTCTTGTTACAGATCCAACGTGTAATTAAATTAACGGATATCTTTCCAGATAGACCGTGGTATCATTGTTCAGCCGTTAAAAAAAACTTTAAACACTTAATCCAATTCTGTCGGAACGTTGTGCATCGAGAAGAGAATTTCGGCATCGTATTTCATCGAATTGTTCGGGTCTTTGGAAAGGATTTTTGTTTCCTTGTTAACAATCTTTCAAGTATGATTAAAAAGTGATGAAGGTATTTCTAATATAAGGGCGACGTTTTCATCAAATTGTCGGGAATCACGAAGTTAACTTCAACGACGGAAAAAGTTCCTTAACTGCAAAACATGAAACATTAACTTTACTTTCTACCTGAGTGAAACTTTCCATTGGAACTTTTATCGGTATGAAATAACTTGCAATATTTTCACGCGAAGCAACTTCTAACTACGCACGCTGCATGGACTTAAAGAAATCGCGCGATTAATGTGTTTATCTTTGTATGGGGAAATCGAGCGGTTATTAAATATGTTTTGCGTTTAATGATACACTGATGTTTGAGTAATAGGATGAAATTTTTGGTAAGGATAAATTATATGAAATTCGAATTGCGAATAAAATATTGTAACTTTCGTATTGAAAAAATCATAAATGGAGCATTGGCTTTTAGCGCACGTTACGTGAGATGAAAATTGTATAATATTAACACTAAATCTATGGGTCTCCAATCTACTACACTTACATATATTAAATAAAGTACTTTGAAAAAACGAAGAACATGTGGAGAGAAGATGACCAGTTAAGTAATTTGTGTATTATGACACACAAATTAAATATTTATTGTACTGCTTGCCTGTAGATAGGAGAAGTATTTAAAAATGCAAACACATGAGACAAGGAGAATTAAACATTCATATAAAATGGCAAAGTAACTCATTTTGTTCTGAATAAATCAGAACGATCACTATCTCTCAGAATGGGGTTGTTTTTGCTTAGCTGTAAAAACTAACGGGATATATTGTGAATCTTTTACCCTTTTTTATTTATTTGTCTTTTTATGCGCCCTGCTATCTCCTTGTATTCGTTTCTTTTTTTATTTTGTTGTTTTCTCTTCATTCTCTGCTTTAAGACCTTAATTTGTTCTGTTTTCGTTTTCCTTTCTCCGTCTGAGTCATTTGTCGTTTCTCTACCGCAGCGTTATCATACTTCGTTGCTCAACCTTTATCTCCAAGAAGGGCACCATTCTGTATCTATTATTCTCTTAAAGCCATTTAACTGCTTTTTTAGCACAGATTATACCTTTTCGTATTTCCCGATCACACTCATTGTGTGATAAAAATTATAGCAGTAAGGTAGAAGGGGGTTATAGTAGGACTCCAAATTTTTAAATTGTGTTCTCATTATTATAAAAAAAAACTTTTTCTCACATTATATCATTGTCTGAGTTATAAGGAATTCTAATAAACATACCTAATGTACATTTAAATAATTAATTCATCGAGAAATTATAAACGCGAATCAACCTATGGATTCTCCATTCAACTTCTTCATCCCTAGCATTTTTCCCCATATGTCTGTTACATAAGCCCAGAAAAACCGCAAAATGCCATGAATATTAAAACTAACAAGAAATAACAAACAAAGCAGGAACACGAAGATCACGCTCGCACAACTCATTGACAAATTTTCGTCCGAATTCAACCTCTCATCTTCACCTTTGGAAAATATTCTTCATCCCTTACAAATGTCATACCGCGTCAACCTCAAAATCAAGTCAAAATCTCGCATGAACGACTCCAAACGTATAGCTACATCAAACTAAACCCAAAGCTATTACAAGCTACCAAAAAGAAGTCTCCCTAAAGGAGTTCAACTCTTCTCCATCAAACCAAAAGAAACACTGCTCTTCTCACGCGCATCTTCGAATGCAACCCTTTATTTCCTATACGATCACAAACACTCATCAAATCGCCTAACGAAGAAGCCAAATAACATTTCAAGTTTTCCAACACGTCTTTTCAGCTTTACTCGATACAATTCTTGCAAGCAAAAAAATACCACACGATATCGTTCACTTCCAGCATCTTAAATCGGTCCAGGACGGCGTGACGCGCAATAGAAACGATAGACATTATCGTGTTCGTCGAGGTCGGATGTCACGGAGACTACACGACCCGGAGCAAAGCCCGAGCGTCCCATGCATCGCCGGCCGTGTATTCCAAGGCACGGTACGGCTTGCTATGTGCCACCCACACTCGTCCATGGGTTGGCACACAAACCACACGCACGCTTTAACGCACCGGGCCACCCTGCTGTCACACGGACACGTTGGCACACGTTGCCACACGTCGGCACACGTTCGCGCGCATGCTTTGGTGCATCGACGAATCCACGCGAGGTTTACCCGTCTTGTTGCATGTGTGGGTGGCCTTTTGATTGTATACAGGGTGCCTCTATCGGCCTTCGCGACGAATCAAATGGTTTTCATGGAATTGGCTCTTTGCCGAGAGAGAAAGACCACGGAGGAATTCACCGAGCGATGAATAGGAGCCCACGAACGACCAAGCTTTTGGCCAATTATTTTATATTTCAATTAAACCTCGAGTTTCTACTCTTTGACTGTCAATGGAAGATGGATAACGACGTCTTTGACTTTTTTCTATCAGAGGTCTTATTTTTTAGTATCAGAGATTGTTTGGTTCTCGACGTGCAACCGCGTCAAGGGAACGCGTCAAGTGCATTAATTTCCCACCGACACCCCGTATACAAACTTACACAGGCACGTGTGTATACGAGCTCTAGGTGGCTCGGTATGGTGACTACGACACGGTATATAGCGACGGCTAAACCCTACTAAAGCTCATAATGTATAGCCTAGCACAACCCGTGCTACGCCCTCCGGCCAAACCCTACGACCCCTTTACACCCCTACGGGAACCTCTTTCCTCTCTCGCTTCAACGTTCGCTCCTTTTCTACTACCTTACTCGACCCTCGTTCTGAGTTCCGATGGCAACTCGAGAGACCCCTAGGACGTTATCGACCTATCGAGATGGATTTAACGAATCGCTGATTAATTACAACGGGCCCGTCTTCGAGGATTCGGTTTATCCTTATTTCCGGAGTGATATCGACTTACGCATCCCTGTGGTAAACGTTTTCGAGGGTACGAGATATCCGATGTATTCCTTTGAGACGGAACGATGGAGAGAGATTTTGTAAGGATATTTGTCTGGAGAAATGGTTTGTTAAATGTTTTTAAAATATATTGTAGTTGGAGAAGTCGAAGATGAAGTGGAGATGTATGATTGTTGAAGGGATGTTCCATGTTTTGGCTCCAGGAGATTTAGTTTGATGTGGATTTCGAAGCGATTTGACTATGTAATGCGGATAATGAGATTTGCAATCAGGATCCGACCAAATAAAAGAGAACTTGTACTTTTGGGCTTTTATATATTAACACTAGAACGAGCGACGTGAAATCTATGACATGTAAATATATTAAATAAGTACTTTGAAAAAAGGGGAATCAAGTGGTGGAAAATTGATCGGTTCGGAAATCTGTGTTTTGTAAGATCAGCTTAGAATTTCTAGTTTAGGACTCTCCTACAAACTTAGGGAATTATTGGACAAAATTGTGCATAAGTCATTTTGACTTACTTGGTCGTTCGTTCTAGTGTTAACACTAGATTTACGGATGTTGATATACCTATTTTTCTGAAGTTAGCCAATTTGACTCATACAAGAAAATTGAAGTTTTTTGCAAAGAAGATAGTACCAAATCAATTGAAATGAAAGATTTATTATTAAACAAATTAACCAACTAATATATTGTATGTATAGTAATCAAATTTTGAATGAGCCAAATTGGCTCCGTAAATGTAGTGTTAAATATCGGTATTCGTTCGGGCAGCGATTCGGCTTATTGTGTGAAAATGAATGATCTGATGAGGACTTGTGAGAGTCTTGAGTAAGAATTAAGACTTGGAATTTAGAATTAGAAGATGACACTCACAATTAGGTGGACTTGAGTAATGATGAGTATGAATTATGAATTAGAACTGAGGGTGGTGAAAAGAGACGTAGGATTTTTAAAGGTTTTAGAAGAGGAGCGGGGGTAGGATGACGGTATTTGGGAATCTAAGGGTAGGAATAGGAAGTTGGACCTTGGATATGGATGATGACTCGTGGATGAGTAAGGAATGGTGACTGTGCTATTAGGGAGTTGAGGATCAAAACAAGGATTTTCGACTTGGACCGTGATTCGAGTATGATTAAGGATGGTGTCGCTGCTGTACATAATATTTGTCCTTACAAAATAATCGTTAATGTTATCTTACATATTAATGATAGATTGGAGGGTTGGTACATTACAGCTATGTTGTATAGCAAGGCTGTAAAAAATTGTGCAAAACTTATCAGAGGATGTGAGAATTCGATTTTGGAACGAATGGAATGTAAAAGTTCAAAACTTCAAGTTTTTAGGCACTATAGTCTTTCGGTGAGTATAAGTACATACTGGGTAGAGATTAGAAGTTCAGTGGAACGTCATAGAAGTAAAACAGGTTCCTTGTTTTGCTCCGATTTATCGCATCTTTTACATCTTCATAGGCTCTTCCGCATTGAAACAGTAAAATTGTTACTTTGCGTTAAAAGGAAAAATTCCAACTGTTATGACGAAGCAAGTGTACGGTAAAATCGCAGAAAACATTAAATTTCCTAACAGGAAAACTCACTGACAAGCTTCCTTATTTAACCATGTTACACATATGGATAGATCAAGGTAATTGACTTTTAAATCATTTCGAAATACTTCTCATCTCGCTACCTCGTATTTTTCTAATATAATATTTCCGTATTAATTGTACGAAATAAATCTCTCCACATGACGGAAAATCATTCGAAAAATTACAAAATCTAATAAAATTTTTCATTTAACTGCAATGACCCATCCTTCTGCGATTCAATATAATTATCGCTTTCAGAATACGTTTGCTTTTCGTGTCTGTGAAAAAAACATCTTCAATCGTCCACGAACGTTGGCCGTATCCCATAGGGATATTCGATCGAACGCACCTGAAAGACGTCGAAATGCTTTTTTCCCCTCTCGGTTCACATTTTGCACGATTTTATGAAAATTCATCCGCCACACGAGTAATGGGACGTTAAAATTTCGTTAAAAGGTTTGTTGAATATTTTCAATTTCATTTATAGACGTTCTTTGTGCACGGTTCAGTAACCTTATGAAATACCTTCGAATTAACGTAATATCATTTTCTCTTCTACCCCCCATCACCATTCTCTCCGCTTTATACAACGTATACGATGTAGGCTGAAAGTGGTCGATGCACATCGGTATATATGTTGCTGGGACGGAGATAAAGAGAGAGAAGAGAGAAAGAGAAAGGCTCGCTTTATGTAAAATAGTCGATGGCTTTAATCTTTGAAATGTAATCTCGATTGGCCGGTTCCATTAAACTGTTTAATCCCCTACGTCCGCGCATCACGATGCATGGATGAAACTTCCCTAATAAAAAATGAAAGCTGCATAACGTTGGTTTACATTTTTCAGGTCATCGTTGCGTACGGAATATGTAAAGCGCACTTTCATCGAACGCGAGCAATTTTTCATCGATGCCTTTTACCCCCTTGTTGAATAGAACACGAAAACTGATAATAATCCGCGAAAGCCGTGTAACACGACCAGGAAACTTTTCCTGTGCTGTAAATTGCACGTTTAGATTTGACGGTGTACTATATGCAAAATACTTTTTTATATCATGTATTCTTTAGAATCTAAAATTTAGATTATCATACTCATAATTGAGTTGTTCTTTTTGGAAGTGTTGAATTATTCAATTCTGAAACAAAAAAGTATAGCGGTTGATTTACGTAATTCATCAAGATGACGAGTTTCTACTTTTTTATAAATATTTCTCAGACTTTTAAAGAAGCAGTAATGTAGATATTTCAAGTGTATATAATTATATACAAATTGCTTGACCAATAATTCCCTTTGCCGCCTAATCTCTCTTATTTCCAAAGTACTTATTTAATATATTTAAATATAACAGCCATAGACTTAACTATTTTTAACTATTTTTATTAATTATCTTTTTCACCTCTTAATTCCTCTGTTTCCAAAGTACTTATTTAATAATTTTAAATACAGTGCATTTGCCCCCGGTATTTCTAGTGTTAAAGCTAAGTTTTAGCTGAAAGTCAATATCTCTTGTCGTATTTTACAAGAGACAATAAACAGAAGAAACCTTCAGAAGAGGTTTAATTGTACTGACAACGAGTCAAACTTAAGTTTGGACCAATACTGGACTTATACCGCTTTGAAAAAAAATGTCTAAATTTTTTCAAGACGTTAAAATGACATATTCGCATATAATTCATTGTTTTACAAATCATGTTTCCAAGCAATTCCTATATGAAGTATAATCTCCATAACAGTGTTGACAATAGATTTTCACTGTCGAAGCTGTAGATCGATTTTATTTCCAACAATTTTTTAATCTACGTTCTCTTTCGAACAGTTTATACACGTTGTTCTTTTTCCTTTATTTGAACTTCTCTCAAAGTAGGTCAATGGATCATTGAGTGCATTTTGTCGCACAGTTTTCGAGAAATCCTTTTATCATTACGGATACAGAGTGTTTATTAATATTGAAAAAGTACTGCAACGACGTATCGGGTTTCGAAAAAATCGACAAGAAAAAGTTTATACAAATATGTTCTCTATGGATCAAGTTTTTAAGTTTTACCTGCGGGGGGCATCTAAAGTCTGTCGTTTACGCAACAGTAACTGGAAACATCAAAAGAATTCTCTACATATGTTGTAAAACATATGTAATATATATAAATAGCAAAACTTTACTAAAATATTGGAGAATCTATCAGAAGAAAAATGAAAACATGTCTACGAGTCCACAGTGGATATTTTCAACGTTTGTTTTAAAAGAAAGTAATAGTTTATAATCTTGCAATAGGATCAAAGCTTTAAAACATGATCAAATTGACAAAAACATTAAGATTTATTTCAGATTGTATAATTTGATGAAGTTGTATTTTTCAAAATTTGTATACTTTCGACAACGCAAAATGTTATTGTACATTTGACACATTGTTATTATATATTTCTATCCGTAAGGGTGAGCCAAAGTTATATCGGAAACAGAAATTTGCTAACGACTACAGTTTAAAGTAAGATCAACTATTTAGAAGTTCGATCCTTCATCCCCCTATCCACGCCAGTTCAATCATCTTACCACCCTTCCATTGTGCGTAATACTTTGCATATGTTCCACGGCATCCTGTATAAACAGGGGTTGAAATTAACGAAGCCACCTATAACAAGCATACCCATAACGCCATCGTGAAAACAATGAAATTCATTCTCCCACTAAAACTTACAAAAATTCGCCCACTAATCCTCAACGATTGAATATCAAAAGGACCCGTACTCAAATACAATAACGCAGCCGAATCGAAAGTACGACCAAGTTAATACCATAATCCTTGCTAAGTAACGTATCGCTGATTAAATTCACCAAACCGTCGAGGTTACTGGGGTTGAAGGGCGGATAGGAGAACTCCACCATGGATATCGTTTCAGCAACCGAGGAGGGTACGGTCCCGTTTCAATTAAAAATTTATGAAGTAAGGCGAACCTTCGCGGTCGACATTCATTATGCTCCGATATTAATATCTCAAGATTTATCTCAAAAATATCAGTCTCCAACGATCATACGACACTCCTTTTGATAACTTTTATCCTCCCGTTATCTCCCACCCCATTTGATCGTTCTTCCTCGGGTTTCGTTTCGCTCTCGCCCTAAGGGTCTTAGGAAACACGCCATCCTTGTGGAATATCCTCCGAATGGAAGGTCAGAGGGAATTTCCGACTTTTCGGCGTGGCAGTTTCGCTTGCCAATCCTTCGTGATTCAGTGCGTTTACGGGAACGGTCAGATAACGAGGGAGTCTTTAAAGCCTTCGCTCTGGTATCACAAATCACCTTAAGCACGTTAGGATTAAGGTTGCCGGCATCGGCGGAGGCGGCTGCGGAGCCGACTCCAATTACAGTCACCGACTCGCCGCGATTCCTGTTCCTTTCTTCGTCCTGTTTTCTTAAACCTGAATTTATTGTTTATTCTACTCTCCTAGTTCGGCTGAAGCCTCTGCAACGAGGGACTCAGTTAATAAATCTACGTCGTTCAACCGCGTTGAGTAGGAAAAACAATGTTCTTCTTCTTTTATGCTCATTGGCTTCTTCCACGCGTCACTTCCGGTCTTCTTCGACGTTCCTCGGAATACCGGTTGTTTTTAATGGCAAGGAAAATAAAAGAACGGGAACGGTACTCTGGTGGATGATATTTTTTAAGCGGGGACTTGTATTTACTGTAGGGGTGGAGAAAGTTTCTTGCGACTTTCTTCAGTCTTAATTTAGCTGTTTATTGCAATTATTTTAATTTTAGATTAAATTCTAAGAGACAAATTTTGGTAGAATTATTAATCTCGGAAAAACTAGGGGAATAGATGTATCATAGACAAAGAAATTTTTGATCATCATATACGTAGAAGGGATGAATCTTCAAAATTATTTTATTGGTACTTATTGTAACTATAGGTATTGATCTAATTACTCTTGAGATACTGTAACCGATATATTACTACTTCTATGAAAATTCTACTATTACGACTTTCTTTTGTTAAAGTAAAAATTTACCACGTTACAAAAAGAGGTAAATTTACAAAATAAATGAAAAAGAAATTTCCAAAAATTGTACACCACAACACAGTTTTCGAAACATCCCTCTTTTTCTCCTAAGGTGCTCTGAAATGTCGAAATCCTTCAACAATAAATAATTTACGATTATTTTGACAATAGAAGCCGCGTACGAACAATAATCAAAATATCTTAACATTCGCATCAACCATCTTGCTGCAAACTGCCATAAAAAATCTTTCAATCGAGAAGATTAAAAGCGTCCACCGAGTAAAATTCAGTAACAATCTCTCATCACCATCTCTCAGAAACAATGAATGAAAAATTTAAAGCAATCTCACGTCTAGTTGAAAAATCGTTTCTTCGTTTCGTTCTCCCGCAATCATTACATTTCGGAAGGCATATTTTCCCCAGTTCCGGGAAAATTTCCCTATTCGCGTCAATTAGTCTAGTTTTATCGTTCGGCTGTTTCGCGCCAGCCCTCGGTGAGCATCTCCGCAGTCGGAATCGGTAGTAAAATGAAAAAAGGTCGATGGAACGGGAAACGAGATCGACGATCTCCCTCGATTTACTCTGCGAAATGCGGGGGATTGTTGATAGGTCCGGCGGTGGTGCCTGTACACGTACTTCATCGACCGTTGGAAACTGCCTGATATCGTTTCGTCTCACGCACTGAGCGAAATTTAGTGTTGCCATAAAACGGCGCGGTTAGGTGACTGGTGCAATCGGGAGAGAAAGAGATAGAAAGAGAGAAACTGAAGAAGAGAGGGAGAGAAAGGGACAATTAGAGAAAAAGATATAGAGGAAAGAGAGCCATCGAGAAAGTGAAAGAATAGAGACGGTCAGCGAAAAAGAGAGAGAAAGGCAGATGAAAAATTGCCAGAGAGATGAAGAGAGTACAAAGAGAGCCATCGAGAAGGTGGAAGAAGGTAGAGAGCCAGGGAGAAAGAGAGAGAGAAAGAGAGACGAAAAATTGGCAAAGAAATGGAAAGAGTGCAAAGAGATACAGGAGAAAGATATAGGGCAAAAAGAGTCAAAGAGAAAATGAAAGAAGAGAGAGAGAGAGCCAGGACGAAAGATAGATAGAGAGATAGTATATATTTATGTCCATAGCAATGTTGGACAATAATTAGCCAGTACACCATTATATAGAAAGTTAGCATAACAAGAATAATAACAAAATAAAGTGAAAGTAAAGTAAAATAAAATATATAGCAAAACAAAAAATAATGCCAAAAAGTAATAACAAAGAGAGAGAGAAAGAAAGACAAAAAATTGCTAAAGAAATAGGAAGAGTGCAAAGAGACCCGGAAAGAAAGTGAAAGGAGAAAGAAATCCAGAAAGAAAGAGTGGGACAGTTGAAAATAGCCAGAGAAAAATCATGTAAGACAGCAGAGAAAAGGGTGGAAAAAGTCTACTCCGGAAAAGCGATCAAAAGGAAGCAGGGGAAAGCGAGAGAAAAAACGGGCGACGGGATGAGGGAGGAAGAGGCAGAGAAAGCATTTCCGTCGATAGGAGAGAAATGGAGGTAGCTCTGGCACGAAAAAAGAGAAAAGTAAAACAGACCGCGTCATCCCCGCAGGTTCATTCCCGGTTGATGCTCGGACTGCAGCCCTAAAACAATATCTCGTACGGTATACCCGTGGGCTATCGAGGAGATACAAGTCTCCCTACACTGTTCTTGACAAAAAGAGGACTCGAAGAAAGCTTAGAGTGGGAGGGAGGGACAGAGACATCCGTGTCAAGTCGATTTTACTTTAACATCGTAAGATCTACACCAACTACAATGTTCGAACGTGAACGATGAGTTTTTGCAACTACTGGCAGATTTTTCATGGCCCCGTTTTCTCGACCTTTAGTTTTTTTATTATCGTATCTCCTGGATATCGGAAATTTATGTCTTCGGGGATGGATTTTTTTCTGTCGTTTTACAAGACGCTCGATCGGCTCTAATCGATCGTTCGAGAAAGTTTTTGCAAGTAGGTTGACATCATGACGGAGAATTAAAAGAACGTCATGGATAAGGGGGGAAATATTGACTTGGAAAATATATTTCGTATCTTGTATAATCAGAGTGGGAGGGGAACGTGGAAGTTTGGTTATTTCTCTAGAAATTATGAAGTATCGTTAAAAGTAGTTTCGTTAACGAAACAGTTAACGATTAGCAAGTAAATGACGTCGTTCGGTGGAATATGATGGCAGCCGGTTGAAACGTCGAAAATAATGTTTCAGTAGGGAGCTGTGCATTTGACACGATTCTGGGTCTGATATGTAATGTGTTACACTTTCGCTTGTTTATAATTTGTATATAGCTGTAAATAAATTGTTGAAGATATTTTTGAAATTGAATGCACCAAAAGTAAGTTTCTGTTTCTTCTATAATGTCGATTTCACGTGTTTCAAAACAAATGTAGCAAATTCCTGTAATTTCATTAGTTTAATCCTTTGCACTACGATTTGTTTCATGGCTGCCTCCGCTATAATTCAGAATTTCATTGCTAAAATAAAAATTGATCAGTGATTCTTGATATGCCATATAATTTAATGTAATATTAATGTTAGAGAAATAATATTATCGGGACTCGTCTCATTAATATTTCCAATTTAATAGGTTTTCGACAACTTAAAAATTTCCTCCCATTTACCTCATCATGAGTGTCACTCGTTATTGTAGCACGAGGGGTTAATTTGTTTCGTATTACATGGAAGTTCGAAAAATTCGTATATACATGGATTGTTCAATTTAATTAACTCCTTATACTTGGAAAGAAGTCCTAGCTAAACCGCAGTAACTCAAATTTTGGGAGAAAATTTCAATATTTTTAAACTGATTAATGTTACCGATACTGACAATACTAGAAAGTCCCTCGAGTGCAATATGTTATTAAAAAATATATGTTTACTTCATTAGCTGTTAAATAAATTTAATTTCTTCCGCATTAATATACGAAACACTATATAAATATAATGAAGAAGAAAAGACGTCAAGAAGGGATGAAAATTCATCAATCTGGTCCTTCACCCTATAGAACAGGGGTGACCAACCCGCGGCCCGCCTTGAACATTTTTCCGTACCGCGAGATTGTCATCAGTATCATTATTATTATATTATCTATGTTTATATGTAAGAATAATAGTAAACACAATGATAATAACTCATATATCTCAATTTTTCACTCCGAAAAAATGGCTATAGTGGATCCAAATCTAATTTTGGGGATATATAATTTTATATGCGGCCCGCGGAGTTATGATGCATTTTCAAAAGTGGCCTACAATATCATTTGGGTTGGCCGTCCCTGCTATAGAAGATAATTGTAGGAAATAAAAATAAAAGCCTGTCCAAAATATGCGGGACAAAAATTGAGAACAAATCATTTCGAACGCTTTCATAAACTATCGTTACATTCGTAAGTTTTCGATCACGGGGAGTTTTATCTTACAAGAAAAATCATGATGATTACGCAAACTTGAATCCCCTCGACGAAAATCCTCGCAGATAGGTCGAAGAAGCAGAGGGAAAGGGAAGAAATATCGAAAAATATATTAAGGAGGTAATCGGGAATAAAGTTAGGTTTAATACCCACGAGAAGCCGGAATCGCGAACTCGCTAATCTTACTTTCACGAGGAGTTAATTAGGGAACGAGAAAAAGGTGTTTCGTGGGTGCATTGGCAAGCGGAGGAAATTTGTTGCGGATTTGCATATTCATGGTGCGCACGTACTTACCCCACGCGAAAACATTTACCTTCGGTAGTCTTTATTATTCCTGGCTGTTACGAAGCCTTCGAATCCGAAACTTTGCCGTTTCCAGACGAATAAGTTTCTGGCTTCTGAAACTCTCATTATCGTGCAAATGGAGGTAAAGCACTCGAGAAGTGCCTCTTTCTTAGTCAATAAACTGGCCCGACTTTCGAAACTGTAACGACGAAAATCCCCTCAGATTTTTATTGATCTCGATACTTTGTGATTTTGGACGTCTCGTAAACCTCTTCGTGTACTTTGAGGTAAGCTAATGGGGGAAATTATTAATGAGCTACTGAGTGTTATGAGTTACCTATATGACAGAAAATTTTAGCGCTAAAATGTGCTTAATCTTTATCGATCTGATGTAATACGATATGTATATTATTGTATTTTATGGCCTTATAGTTTCTAATTTTTAAGAACCTATGATACATTATATTTTTTATACGAAATTCGGACTTACCTCCGAAGTGAATTCTAACAATAAGTGAATTCTAATCTTATTGGAGTGAAAATTGTATCAGAATCTAAGTATCTAGGAGTAAGATTTTAGAGTCAGATTCTTTGCATTTCGTAATAATTATTTTGTGAAATAAAATTTCATAGAATTCGATTGACGTGTGATAACAATTGTGTGCAAAGCCATTAGTGATTGCAGTCAGCGTGTTAAATTGTTATGAATTTCATCAAAACAATTTTTTCTCACGACAAGAATTTATACAAATTTCACTGTAATATTCTTTTCACTTTCCAAATTAAAATCGATTCTAACAAAACATCAAATTATTAAATTGCATGCCATACAGGAGAGCTTATCGATACAAAAATACTCTCATTCGTTTGAAAAATTATTTCCCAGGAATAAAAATTAATATAAATCTCAACGTAATATTCTCTTCACTTTCCAAATTAAAATCGATTCTAACAAAAAGAAAAATCAAATTATCAGAGTTGAATGTTATACGGGGAAAGCTCGTCGATATAAAAATTCTCTCATCTGTTCGAAAAATTCCAGAAACGTCATCGTTTTCCAATGAAACAATGTATAAAACCTAGGAAAATAGGAATACTAGGAAATACCGCTCGTTAAAACAGCCTTACTCGATCGTTTATCGGCGCTCTCAATGGAGGCATGGCGCGGATAAAAATGAGCGGTGAAACGGTAAGACGATTCGTCGAGTGCGTTTTCGTAACGAGCGGGGAATTGATGTTATTGATAAAAGTGGGCATTAAAAGTTTTCCTCGCTAATGAATGGTCTCGAACCAGCACGAGCCGACGATCTGTGTTTTCACGAAATTGAGCGAGGAGTACCTACGAGCTCCAACCTGGGCTTCACGAGATCTATCCAATTAGACGGGAACAATTTTTTCCACTTGGAGCATAAAGCTCCCTTTTATGGGGAGAAATCTGAAAAGCACTCCTACATCGTCCGCATATTTTTCCGAAAAATCGCTCCGCGAAGAACACGGCGCTGGGAATTCCGTCGAAATATTTTTAACCGGAAAATCGCACAGAATTACGACCGATGTATTCAGAAGACGGGAAAAATGCAGCAAATCTCACTCGTACAGGATCAAAAAAATTCCGCCATTTCTGTATTTGAATTTCAAACAAAATACGTTTTACTTTTAGAAGATATTCAATGTATTACACTATTTCGAACAAAATCATAATCCTTTCTCTCTAGCAGCGAAAAAATCGATGATTTCATGCAGAGAGAGGAGAGAAAATTGTATTGCTCAATACTCTATTTGTGGTTATGTTTTATATGAAAATTGGAGGGTGTTCTGTTATTAGAAAATAGTAGTATGTAATTTTGGGAAAATAAATTGAAGCGAGTTTTGTGTAGAATGGAATTTGTCACAAGAAAGACGTACTAATGCGACTTCGTTGGCGAATGGAATTCTTAGAGGACCCATTGCAATATAAGGGGTTAAGGGAGCCTCGGATTTTCAAGGCACCGAAATCCCGTTGGCACTTTTCGAACGATATATGGCGATATTACTCTGCTTCAACGTCCATTTTTACACTTCTTGAATTCGCTCTTTGAAACCTACACCCTTGCACACATATATACCCATACTGATAAGTATCTGCAGTTGAATGTCCTGTAAATGTTAGTCCTAAATACTAACAATAATTTCAATACATTTTTATTTAGTTATTCAATTTTTGCATTTTCGCTATTAAGTTGTAAAGTATGGTATATCGCATCTATGCAAAAATGTGTGCATAATGGAAATTTTACCGCGGTTGCAACTGAAATTTGTAAACTTTTCGTTATTTTTACCTGTTAAGGATATTTGAGCAGGCGGCAGTATAAATGATTAGTAGACAGATTATTAAATATAAATGAGGAAATATATTTAAAATACTTTGAAAAAGAAAAGAGAAAATATTGCGTGTTACATAATGAAAAATATAGAACAGGATGTGTGTGAGTAACCGGAAGTCCTCTATAGGAACTATAATTGATACAAAAATAAAAATGTTGCAGTCATTACTTTGACTAACGTGACGCGACGTATTTGGTGGGAAAATTTAAATCTAACATTACCAATAGGTTACAGAATATAGCATTTCACAAGTGCAAATATATGTTTGCAATATATCACTTTTACAGTTCTAATTTACGAAATTTTTCAATTGATTCCAATAGGGAGTGGTATACCCATTTGCAACCCCCTTTAGGAAACATCTGTATACAAATTTGCCAGTTCTTCCAGCGCCAATACATGTGTTGTAGATTTCATAAGATAAATTATTTAGTGTTAAAGTTGAATACCTCCCTGGTAATAAAAAAAAAACGACCCCCA
Organism: Cerceris rybyensis; assembly: GCA_910591515.1. Taxonomy (NCBI): domain Eukaryota; kingdom Metazoa; phylum Arthropoda; class Insecta; order Hymenoptera; family Crabronidae; genus Cerceris; species Cerceris rybyensis. The sequence goes on from OU342789.1 coordinate 37,264,744, forward strand.
TAGAAACCCGATATCCGATATATGTCCGCATTATTTTCACATTCGACGAGTCGCGCTCGGATTTCCCCGTACTTACGGATAACTGCTTTAATCTCGTGTTTGCAACTATAAATTGCGAGGGGAATCGATTCGGTCCGCTGGCCAAAGTGCAATAGAGGTAACTAGAGAAAAGGGTAGCAGGAAGGGAGGTAAAGCGAACGGAATAAAGAGAGAGAAATAAAATGGGAGAGTGAGAAAGGAATTGGAAGGTCCGAGGGTTCTTCCTCGGTTCGTTAGTGACTTTATAATAATGAGAACTCCGAGGGTAGGGAGGAGGGTAGACTGGAAAAATGGAATCACCTCTAATCACTGGCCTTCGTTGCTGGTAACAAAGCCGCAAGAAAAGCATCCACTCAGCGATCTCCGGGGAGAAAAAGTCTCGCGGCTCGATGGTCTGGAGGGGTAAAAGTGGGAAAGCAGTTGGAGGGTGTAAAGAAAAGTCCTTTACCACGGTCAGATTTGTCAATAAAATTCGCCCTCCTTTAATAGCGATCTTTCAATCTTCAACGTCCCCACGTATACAAATACAATTGCGAATTGTATTATTACCAAGCGTGGTACATTTTCTTTTTTATTTCATTCCGTATGAAAAATCGGCTAAAAATATCAATACACATTCGCTTCTCTCGCATTCTCCGATATCCGAATTGGAATATTTTATCCGTCGACTTAATATTCTTTTTTTCTCTCTCTCTTTCTCCGTTTCTTTTATTTCTTTATCGTATGGAACGCACAAAAACGGAAAGATTTATTTCACAAATTTTTCATCGGCTGCCACAGTTTCGCAAATAATCGCGATAGTCTTTTAACGCGCTCCGTTGTCGGTCGTTACGAGTTCACGTATAAAGTTCGTTAGAAATGTTATCACGTCACGGGACTGATGATTCGATCGTATTAATTGTCATCGTCAAACATGCTCGTTTTTGTTAAACTTTAAACCGATGATCATGATATACCCGAGCTCATTCACAGTGTCCACCAACACTTCGACGACAACAATTGACGGCATTCGGAGCACTTTGACGGTCGTTAGCGGAGAAACGCCGAACACGGCATTGAATCGGGTGATCGCGAACAATCGTCGATACTCGATGAATAGATTGGAAATGGAGCGAAATAACCAGCGACGAGAGGCGGCGGTCGAGCCGATTGGAACAAAAAAAAAAACGCGCGAGAGTGAAAAAGAGAGAAAGAGAAGGAGCGGAGGCAAAGCTAACGTTAGTTTTTGAAATATCAATCGGGAAAGGGAAATAAAAGCCTGTGACAAAAGAAAGCCCAGCTAGAATGGACGCTGTACATTGTAACTTTGCTTTTCGCATGGTACGTAATTAATGAACGACAAATATTTACAAGATGAAAGATCGGAGAAAAAAATTGATATAAAATTCCACTTTATACGCAGGGTGAGAAAGTATCTACCGACGGTCGTTAAAGGGAGAAACGATAGGAGGGAGGGGAAAAAAAAGGTATAGCAGATAAAAAAGTCAAGATATCCGGAGTACTAAAGAAGACTTAGGAGAATATCGCGCGAAAATCCGGAGAATTCTCGGGAATGCCACAATCTAACCGTAAGTTTACCAGGAGCAGTACATTTACCGAAGTTCCAACGAGAGGAAGCCAGAAACGAGGCAGGGAGAGAAACAAGAAGAGGGAACGAACGGGGGGCTTGTGGGAGCATTCGAGGGATGAGATATACAGGCAGTGCCTACCATCAGTGCGATACATAAATAACGATATCGGTGTTTTCACAAGCACACACGCTCCCAAGCGTGTACAAGGGAGGTTACTCTACCGTGGCAGCGGGGCTGCGGTATATAACTCACCCCGTCGAGAGTAGTGCACGCTGAATAGAGTCACCGGGATCGATACCTATCGGCCGGTACGTAGATACGCTTCAGGACAGCAATTTTTTTTTTCGCTTCTTCCACTTTTGATCCGTGTGCGTCGCGATTCGCATTTCTCCCATCTACGGGTGCTTCGTTCTTGCGGCGCGTTGAGTCTCTGTTTCGTTTGCCGGTTACAATTAGAGAGGTGACTTTTCATCGTTGTCTCGATCGTGCTCGGTCTCCTAACAGTGGACCGATTGGATATCGCGACGAAGATTAAGTGATTCGACCTCGCGATAATCGAGAGACGGATGATTGGACTAATTTGCCGTATGGCTGATACGAAAGTATAACGGGAAGCGTGGGATGGATTTGTGACCGAGTGAAATACGATCTTTGCGGGGATGGATGTGAATTTTGGGGTTGTAGAGAAGTGTTTGGGAAGGGGTTGAAGTAGGTGTTGGTATTTGAAGTATTTTTTTTTTAATGAGGGGGATTTTGGTGGATTGTTGGTGAGATATTTTAGGGTGATTTGAATGAGGAGTTTTAACCCATTGACAGTGTATACCGTGATAGTCACGAGCGGGGGTCAAGTACCAAATGGTTTATTAAAGATATCGAAGTCTATGGCTAGATCCTTTGGTTCCTTTCTTTTCTAAGATTATTCTAACTGAAGAAGGAGACGGGATTTAGTTTGTATGTCGACGTGTTTTCGAAGATAAAAAAACTGGACACTTTTTGGGCCAGAATTCGTAATTTTACCTCACTGTGAAAGGGTTAAAGAGTATGGGTGATGTTTTTGTTAGGCTATTTTCTTGGGATAAATCTGCAAGTAAAGGTATTGTTATTTGTTGTTGATATTGGAAAGGAAGCGTGGCTGGATTACTTTGTAAATAGGTTTAGGAACTTTATTTACGGAGATTTGAAGCAATTAGTTCGAAGTGTGTTGGTTAAATCCCGCGCAAAAGGGATGATCTTGCTCAAGGGACAGAGTATTTATGAGCCTACGATAAGTTAATCCTAGCATGGTATTAATATATACTGTTAACATTGGATCAACATATATCCACTAGTTCAATAGATCAATAGTTTAAAAGATTCTTGACCTTTTCCTACCGATAGCAAATATAACATTCAAATTCTGTCTTATCAATTTCATTCAATGTACACTACCTCCCTCAAGTAACCCTTAATTCAATAAACTTACCATTTTGAAATCCGTCTCATCTCAGTTTAAAAAAATCAACAATTTTCCCACTCTTCGAAATATCTCAAAACAAACTTCACCTCAAGCCCAAAAAAAATATTACAACCCCGTTGCAATGACTGCCTAAAAAAGAAACCGCAGGAAATTCTGCACCGTCAGAATGACGACGTTGGTCCTCAAAATGAAAACTTTCACTCAAAACATCAAAGAAATAGGGCGCCACGTTATTCCATGGGTATAAAAAAAAATATGTTTATCGAATTTAACAGAACAGCGAATTTTTTGGCAATGACTTGCGTTAGGATTTCCACATCAACGGGAGATAGTTGGTCGCGAACCTCTACCGTGACGTTTTATACGCGCCCAGTTTCGGTCAGATGGGCTTTTCCAGGGTGTTTAGGGGTTTGGGTGATATATCGAGGGATAAATACAGCACGTTCTGTGGTACGGGCTACGCCCCGTGTGCTGCTTTACCCCCGGGATCACGCGACACCAAATAATGACCGACTCTGCAACCCTGGATTAGCAAATCCCGCGCGGAATTAGGTTCGCTCCGAAGCGGTTTCAGCCCGTAGCTTCGCGATCTCGTGTGTGGCCTCGTGACTACCGGCTTCATCGATCGCCTGTCCTACGATCGTGCAGATTCGAAACGATAAGAGTATGTGAAATGGAGATTTTTAAATCGGCTTGAATCGTACTCATCGATCGTGGAGGATTGGAAAGTAAGGTGAGATATCGGTAGCGGCGAGAGAGAAATTGCAATTGTGCTTGAACAAGTGTACCGGATACAGAGAATTGTTTATGTGAAGAGATTTATTGGTGGTTTTATGGTGTTGATAGAGATTTACGGAGCTGTGAGATTTCTACGGTAGGCTGTAGAATGTTTGAGGAATGAGATAGAGAGAAAGTAAAGAGATTCGAGTGGATAAGAGAAATAAGTGATGAAAATGTCAAGGTGTTTAATGAAAATGGCGAAAGTAGGAATTCAGGATATTGAAGCTCTTGCAGGTTTTTCTGACTTTTGCTCGATGTGATCCCGAGTCGAAATATGGAATATCATTTGAACTTTTTACTATCCAATATTTAGGAGTTAAAAGTACAAAAATAGGTCTAAATTCAATGTAAAGGAAAATCCTATTTAGCGCCTAAAACTGGCACAAATTTCCCTTTATGCCATCTTAAGGCGCAAAATAGGACGCCAATTTCAATCTCCGTTGAAGATTTACATCCCATCCAGTACTGGATTGAATTTAGACCTATTTTTGTACTTTTAATTCCTAAATGTTGGGTAGTAAAAGGTTCATATGAGGTTCAATATTTCGACTCGGGATGTCATTCTTTTTCACGATAGAAGGTTTGTTAAATCGCAGAGAATAACTTTCTCCAAGTTGATAGAAGAATAGCTTCTCTTCATACATAACGCAAATTAAATTTCGCCAAGAACTTACAACAAATTAAAATTAAAACATGTCAAACTTTCCCTTAACCCTTTATAGTCTCAATCACTTTACCCTACTTTTGCCAGCAAAGGCGCATTTCACAAAATCATCTCTAATTAAATATACATCATTATCCAAGAATGGGAAGTTCTATACACATAAACAAATATATAGTTGAACATCATATTTTAATAAAAACAGTGGCCTACACCATTCTGTTAAAATTACAAACCATCCCTTGGCAATTACAACGTTTCTCAAATCATCATCGTGTACACCATAAAACCTTTAGCACACATCCCATTAGAATTCCAAAAACACATTTTACCCCTAGATCACTAACCTTCGTCGATTCGACGACACAGATTTAATAAGTATGCCATATTAATAAATACCTATCTTTAATAATAGAAAAAAACATGTTCAAATTTTATTTAAATAATACCCTTTAACCCCTTTTGTAAACACCGTAGTCGAAGAGACGAAGGTTAGTGTTAAGCGCCGAAAAATAATGTTAGTGATCTAGGGTTAAAGTTCTAAAGATGTATTTAAGTCCATAATAAATTGATACCAACGAATTAATCATCAAAGCGATTCTATTCGTTCTTCCATCGTTCTACAGCACCACACCATCTCTAAAATCAATCCTAAGCTAAAATTCCCATTAAAATTTGTTACCCTCGCGCAGCAACCTTTCTCCCACCGCCCAGTACAAATGTTACCATTCCATTCCAGCAATGACGCACACTTTAATTATTTCCCAGCATCGACAGATGGGAGAAACTAAAGATCAGAATGCAGGGATCACGCGCGATTTGTTCCACGTTGCATTATGCGTTCAGTAGCCGGGTATCGATGCGTCTCGAAAGTGTAACACCGGCATCGAACTAAGCAGGGAGACAGAAACGAAGCCAGCCTCGTCAGGATCGTAGTGTCTTCATAAATAATGCAAGCTCCATATAGCTCGATTCGCAACAACTCCATCTGCCTGTACCAAGGGGTTACTGGTCGACGAGGGTGGGATACATGGGGGAGGGAGGGGGGGGGGTGGTAGACCAATCGAAGCGTGCAATTTGATTGGTAATACCGAGGTTGCTTTCTAAACAGCTAAATTCGATCTACCGAGGTAACAATCCCACTGATATCGCTAGCAACGAGTCGATCAATCACGCGTCGTTTTGAGTCCGGTCCACCTCGATGTGGGATTTAAAGTGGCTCCTGCGTGGACGCTTGATATCTGGCAATAATTAACGAATGACAAGCCGACATCGAAGATACGCGAAATCGTACGGGTTTACGTCACTACGTGTTCCAATGTCTGTGCTCGTTTCGCGGCTGTCGGAAGCCCCCTTCAAAAGGAGGCAAAATCTCAAGAGCAAACGGAAATGGTTCCACGAGATCTTATCGGGAAAGGAATCCTATTTGATCGTGCGATTTACCGTCGTGCATGGAGAAAGGGGAAGGTAAAATGGAACTATCAGGGGGGAATTTTATTCGTATTGGGAACTAACTTGTTTTGCAAATCGACTGATCTTTCTGCATTTAGAGGGGTTGAGATTGCCACGTATTGTTAGCGTTACCTGAAAGAAAGCCAAGTTTTTTTCTTTAAATTCTGGGAGGATGTTACCTAAAGGTTTTATGGTGTACACTCTGGTGTGTAATTTCCAGGGGGTGGTTTATATTTTTCTACCAATCATATTTCTTTAATAATAGGTATTTTTATTAACACTAGAACTACGAAACCAGTCAAAATGACTGGTACACAATTTTTTCAAAAAATTCTCCAAGTTTACATAAGAGACATAGAATAAATATTCTACGTCTCTATCAATAAACATGAATCACCCAATCGATCAAATTTTCCGCCGCTTGATTCCCCCTTTTTCAAAGTACTTATTTAATTTATTAAAATATGATAGACTTGAGGCCGGTCGTTATAGTATTAAAATGTGATGCTGACAATAGAAAATAGGTGAAGGCTGGACCAACTCTGTGAACCCCCAGGTACTAAATCTTTACCATCCACAAACGAACAACATTCCACCATCAAATTCATTTCTTATTTAATTCAATTACTTAATTTAAGTTCAGTCCACCGTAAGAATTAGCAACAAAAATACTTGCAAACAAATTCTTCATCTCACCTTACAGTATTCTGTTTTCTCTCAGTTTTTTTTACTTCCTAGCATAAAAAATGTCTTTCCAACAGAGAAATTTGCTACACACAGAACCATATCTACATAATACAAGCACCCTCGATAAAGCGTTCTCCCCGGTGACGCTTTGAAAGTTGATAATCTTTGATGAATCGCAAAGAAGCGGCATATACCTCACAGAGTACCCCTTTCGTGCGAATACGAGCGCCTGTGACCGAGTGAACCCATAATGGCGAACAGTCTAATGATGAAAAAGTGCAAGACGAAAGAAACGACCGAGATACAAGAGACAAAGACAGCAATAGAGATAGAGAGAAAGATAGAATCGAAAGAGAAAGAGAGAAGGGTGCACATACGTTCCTAGAGGAGGGTTGCGTCGGTGGCGGTAACGGCGGTGCAACCACCTCGCGATGAAATATGAATGGTCGTGTTCTCTCGGCACAGATGGTAGAATTTGAGGTCGCTACTTCCTGCAGCAATAATGCTGTCAGATCGATAGGCTACGGTTATAGATACTAGCTGAGCAGCGCGGATAACCCCTTTTCAAATTCATTTCTCTAGCAACGCTTCTTACATCGATCCGAACTCTGCTGTTTCTCTTGCTATAGCTCAGTTCCTCTCTCGGCTCTCTATGCTCATCGCGGAGCCTTATTTCGCAGTTGTCTCTCTATTGATCCGAGAATTTTCCGGCATACGGTGTATGCACTCTGTGAACTGGCACGTAGAGAAGGAATACTGGAGAAAAACGGCCAGGTTGTCTTACAGTTGATTTGGATTTGTTCTGTTCACCTGTTAATTCGGCCGAGGGATGTTACGTTGATATCGTACGAAAATAGTTGACGGTGAAGGGTAGAGGAGTATGGATAGATGAATTATTTTAATGTATGGATGAATGAATTATATTTGTTGATTACTCGCTTTGAAATGTTTCATGGTCATTTTGCATAATAGTGAGTGATGGAGGAACAGATACGGAAAGGTAATGGACGGCTATGGTAGCCTAGAAAGATGAATTCTTCACTGGAATCTCTGATTACAACAAAGCGATATTTGTTATTTAACCTCTTTGTAACTCTGTGTAATATTGCACAGAATTAATGAATAATAGAAATACAGACGTAGGAACATTTACCTCAAGGTTGCCGTGATATAGAAAGCTTCATTCCATTATTTTGGGACTATGGACTCAACTAAGACACATTTTTGAAAGTGGTGTTTTACATTGGTAGAATTAATAGATGAGAGTTAAGGAATTTTAAGTTTCAGAAAATAGAGGTGTAACATAGGAATACCGCTAGTAGAACTTCGGAATTTAAGGAGAAAATGTCGATGTGTCGTTACGAATTATTGACTTCCCCTTTATAAAATATTGATCCTTAGTCTGTGTGGAAACGATGTTGGACTGTTACAAAGACGTCCATGCGAGAGTAAAGCTGTCCGTGAGCTTCCGTAGTGGCCAGTTGTTCTCTTCTGTACGGAATACTTCCTCAAATAATATAGTACCTAGCTTTCCAAGGTGTTATTTGATACCAAAGATGTCGCACGACACGGACAATTTGCATAATAATGTATACACATTGGTGAACATTTTTTCTTCACTGTTCTTCATCTTTTTATCCCATTTTAACATATATTTAATTGATTTAATGTAAATTCCATTTTCTGCACTTACTTCGCATACTTAGCTATGTAAATGTCTTGTAAATTTGTCAAAAGATTATTTAAATAGACCGAAAGTGCTTGTAAAATGGTGAAAGCAAGAAGATGGTAGTCGAGGAGGGGTAAAAACATGCACCGTGCTTCCTATTCCATCGCATATTCATATCTCGCGCTTGGATCAAATATCATTACTTTCTCATCGAACACCTGCCTTTCCCGTATTATATTTTAAAGTTATCAGTGTCTAAGGGAATCTCGCACATTAAATATTGAGTGACTCCGAGCTAAACGTTGCCCTTAAATTAAAGATTCCTATCAAGAGCGATTATCGATTCGAGCTACGGCACGATTTGAATACAGTTCAACGTGCGAACCTCTATGAATTTTAATTGTTTCGGTCAATTTTCATAATCTGTTATACATATTTATATACTGTTTTAGATAACTGCTATTTAAAGAAATCGACGGCTGTATGTAAAACAAAAAAGTCCTGTGATAGTTTTAGAATTAAGGGTACGGATTTCAAATTAGTGGGGTCCACGTAAAATTTCCGCAACTTTTAATTTAATTCACATTGAAATCCGTAGGTCAAGAATAAAATAACCATAGCAGTTATAATCATTTTTTAGAAAATATTTTTAACAAGGAGCACAGTTTTTAGAAGTTGAATGTTATGATTTCAGTATTTAATACTTTTATGGCAATAGATTTTAATCAGACAACACTGCAATCATTAAACATCGATAAGAGTACGTAGAAGTTAAGGTAAAATAATAATGAAAAATATGTAAGTAACTTGTTAAAACTATATTGAAAATTGAAATGTAGAGTTACGGTTATGAAAGTGAGAAGTGTTTATCTATTAACATATTATAGTTTACAATTTAACTCTTGAAAAATAACCCGCCACCATTATCGAACAGACAAACCATGATTTTCTACTGTCACCCCCTTGTCATATAGATAGCTCTCAGCGACGGTAACCTATTGTCCCCTCAACAAAAGAGTTAACCCACGTCCAACATATTTGACTTCACTTTTGTCCTGTCTTAACAAATTAGCTAACACTCATGGATAATACAAATCTGATATAAATCAAAAGGCACTGTTATTACATCAACACCACGTGACTTATCGCTGCTACAACTCTGCAAAACGTCATACACGAGTAATTTCCCTGATCGGACCGAAACTACGATCGATTTCGCAAAACAGCCCCTCGGCTGCGTGGACAGGAACAGTCACTAAGTGGACCAACGGGAACGCGCATAGCGAGGGAGGAAGGCCGTAAATTTGATTAGTCTGCGAATGCGGCAATGTCTGCACTTAGACAACCGCACGTATCGAATATTCACAGTTACAGACGGAGGAAGCCTGCATCATCCTCGTGTTCGAAATTCCCTGATTCCTCCGGACGATATACCTATTCCTACGGAATTAAAAAACAATTGGAACATCTCAAGCTTTCGTCTTACATAATATTTAATTACGCTTGGGGCGATAGTTATGAAATTAAATATAAAACAGAAGTTAAAATGTGAATTGAATAATTTCAGGTATATTTCCATAAAAATTGATATCTTGTATCAGAAGTCTTGAAGATGACATTTAATGTCAATTTAATGTCAATTTTGATCATGTTATCAATTATATTCATCGTACTATTACTTACATAGTTAGAATGCATAAATTTATCAACTAATCAACAAAATAATATTGAACACGACGTGTCGATTGATAACGTTATTTAATCGTTTTTAGGAACAGAATGTATCATAAGGCTTTCTTTCCCAATTGTGAGGGGTTCAGGGAGTCGCACGAGCAGAGTAACAAATAAATGAACAAAACTGTCTCTTACTGTTATAATTAGCTATATATTTTAAGTGCAATACTTTCGTCCGTCTCTTAGCGCGCTTTCATACATACTGCCTTCCAAACTCTTCTCCAGTCGCTTGGTCCTAAGGACCACACGCACTCTTCACTCATTCTCAATCTCACACATAAACATACATATCACTCTAGCCGAAGTCACTCAATCGCTTGTACACTTTATCACACGTATACCTTCATACATACAGCATACACCTTCACTCTTATAATTCCTTACACAATCATCTCAATCAAATCACAAAAACATTTAAATTATCATCGCATAATCATTTTAATTTAAAGTCAAGAAAAGAATTTCCCAAACGAGCTGTTAATTCCACCAAGAGACTAATCCCCATCCCTACCTTCCAACGCGCACCGACCCCTCAAGACACGCGAGGGCCGTTATTCCAACAGATTGGTGCTTTTTCGTCACAAGCATATTCCCGTCTCTCGCAATAGCAGATTGCCGAGGCCATAAATAAATTCAGTTTGCCCGTACATCGGTACACACGATGTAAAACGGAGGGAAACGTCGAGTAGAAACGGAGGTTGCGACACCGAAGAAGGAAAGAAGAGGGGACAGACCATCGGAGTCGCTGGGGCTACGGAACTAGTGGTGACCAGCGGCAACGGTAGCTGTAATTTTTAGTCTCGGGGGTGTCCAGGGAGCCATTAACCCTTTAGCCTACTGGCGCAGACCGACGACAACTAGGACGAGGGGTGAGGCTGTGTGGGAGGACGTAGGAGAGGGTATAGAAGCGGAAGAGGGTAGGAGGTGACCGAGGAACACGAAGGGAGAGGAATGGGAGCGGTCCGTTGAACGGCACACACGAGAGGATAGGACACACCGAGAAGAAGAGGAGCGTGCAGAGCCGGCCAGAGGAAAAAGAGCGAGGGAGAGTTTGGAGAGGACCGGGTAGCACGGAACAGGGTGGCACGGAGGGAAGAAGAGGGTGGTCGAGGTTACCATGACGACCACTGAGAACCAAATGGACCTACACGCTGTCGGGACATGCCTGCCTTGAGCGTGCAACGTCGAAAGAGGAAAAGAGGGCGAAGGGTGGAAAACGGAAGAGAGAGAAAGCTGCCATCTCTACCACTACCATCAGTCTCGTCACCATCCTACCTATCCGCCTCCACCTACAACAACCTCTTTTCTCCTCACCCCAGTAGAGGCGCACAGCCAACGGAATTATGCTAAATCCTCGACGAGGAAAATTCGCGACACGACGTCGCGACGTGTACCTACGTGCTGTATCGCCATCTCGGGAAATCACGGAGCGCAACTGGCGCACCTCTGTCTGACGATGCACTTCGATCCAGATCGACCCGAGATGATGCATCGTGAATAACGTTTTCATTTGATCCTGACGAGATAGCGATTGGCAAATCGAACTGGAAGGGTGAAGGGTTGTGCCAGTGACCGAAGAGAAGATTTGTTGGATGGACAAATTGGAAGGTTTTTTTTTTTTCGTTATATTTTGGGAAAATAGGCACTCTTGTCTTTTGATAGAAACTTTAATCCGATTTATTGAGGGCAGACGCTTTGTGTTTTTGAGGATTAAAAATGTTTTTAGGAGGGAGAATAACCTGTAAATTGACATTCTTCTAAAGCAGAGAAGCATTTTAATTGAAGCGTTCCAGTATGAAAGGTAACTCCTAATTAAGGGAAACACTTTTTAACTGATTCCTTCTTTGCAATTTTATTCTTCACCAATAGCATCAAGATCGTTTCACAGATGTACTGACAATGTGTACATATATCAAAAGTAATTGTCATGGTTTTCAGAGGTTGTTCTACACCATAGGACCGATGGAGATTTGTGAAAAAAACTCATTGCATTCGTCTTGTATCGCAGGTAAAATATGTGAGAGGAACCATGGGTCAGAAACGAACCGTTCTCATGAAAATTAATTTTTAATTGCGTCTTCGCATTTGAATTTTAGCTGAGTAAGTCAGGTTTCCAGGTCTCCGACCTTTCGAAAAGAAACACGCGAAACATCTTTCTAGTTTTCAAGATACGTAGGAAAATATCTATAATTTTTGGGCCATTTTGGGCGCTCTTTCCTATTTGAGCACTGTTTAAATATATTTAAACGTTTATGACATTAAAGTAATATGTAACTTCATATTCAGGGGGTCCCCCATGGAGACATCGTAAGTGTACCATATTATTCGGTTGCCCCATTCTAAGAGGACCTTCGAATTTATCAGTGATTACAGAGGGTGAACTTATTGCACCCCAAAATTTTAAGAAATGTATATTTTCCTGAACTGTTTTATTGAAATGTCACAAAATAACAAATAGTAAAGTACCACCAAGTTGCTAATAAGTAACGTTGGAGATGGCTCTAAGTTCAAAGAGTTAGTATTAATTCTACGAGCAACATGAGTAATTATTTCTTTTAACCAGTTTTGCAATGGGTTTTTTTAAAAAATCCCCAACGATCCGAACGTATCGAACAATTGCCTAAAAGGTATTTCAACTATTTTTAAAACACCCCATAGAATTTTTCATCTCTTCTATCCGTACTCTTCTCGTTTAAAAATCTACAATGTTTCACTCGAAATACTCGAAACTCGTTTGTAAATTACAAACATCGATTCCCCGCCGATCCAATAATTCGATAGTACTCCATCTAAATTGCTACTCAACTATCATGATACCACAATCGATCGATTACGGTCTTTCGAAATTCGTACGTCGATACTTAATTACGCAGGTATGCTCGGTAATATCTCAGACGGTACTGCGTCTCCGTTAATTGAATCGGAACGGTATCTGATAACGCGCGGTGAAAGCGGTTTCACCGAGAGCGAAAACAATGCGATTCCTCCGCGGATTGCAGAAATTCGAACGCAAACTGGAACGGGGGAAGATTCTTGGTGCGCGGAAAACACACCCGATGTGTTTGCACGGATTGTTATTCAGCCTGATTGGTTTACTCGGAGAAGCTGTGTGCCGAGCTATCGCACGAGGGAAACTGTTTTGCAATCGCACATCTCGTCATGGGAAACGTACATCTTTCTTATCTCTCTTCCCTTTCGCGGTGTTCCTCCTTTTGTCGTTCTCTGTCTTCTTAAAACGATCTATTGCATTTTGTGAACAACGATACTGCGAGAAGTAAACAACGATATGTCTCTCGTTGTCGAGATGAAATTGAATTAGTTGTTTCGCCAATAGAATCCGTTTCTATCGGATGTAACGTTTTGATTGAACTCAAATTGTACTCCTGATTAGATGTCTCGAGAAATGTGTTTGCTATTTTCTCGAATTCTTTTAGTGATGTTAAAGAAATAAATACTGACTATGTTATTTAATTACATATATGTCGTGTTTGTCCTAACATAGCAATTTTGGCATTTCTAAGAGCAAATATCAAGTAGTTACGAATTGATTCTCATTTTTTTTTCATGTCTGAAGTTGCTCGCAAACAGCTTCAAATTTAACGGAGATGTAACTCAATGCCGATCTTTTTCATATTTTTCAACTTGATTATACTGCAATGAAAAATATAAGAAGTCTAAATTTCAGGATGCAACTATGGTCACCGTGTATATGAGCGAGTGAGAATCGCGCCAGGTGCCGTGTAATAGCCATCAGCGAAATCTAATAAAAATCATGAACAATCATGTACAATCTAATACCGGCCATCGTGCGAGTTCGAGAAGTAGATTAAGAAGAACCACCGAGGTATCCAGACGTTCCGCAATTACATTATAAAAAGTACCACACAATGATAAAAAAAATCTAAAGTGGAAAGAAGACGTCACGTCAAGATTGATTTTTCGATAAATCAAGAATAGTCAACACCCATACTTCTTACAATTGTGTTTCCAATTTTCTTCGTACGACATCTAAATATACTGTCTGAGAAAGCTCAGCAGAAAAATTAACTTCGTATTATTATTTGCGAATGGAACACGCATCGATGTGCAAAAACTTTCTTTACTCGTATGATCAGAGGGATACCCCCTTATCGTGAATCTAAGCATCGGTTCTCCATCTTCCATATGTTGTGGCATTAAAGATAACGAATCTGGAAATATATCGCAACACTGAGACAGGCTTTTCGACAATACGAGGGGAATATCGTAAGCTCTCTGTATGATTCGCGCGGGTATACACGTTCACACTTACCCCCATAAAGCGTGATATGCAGGGTGCCTCGATTTTTTTTGGTGAAACTTTGAGAGGGCGTTTTACGAGCAGAAACGAGATAAAAAATTGTATAGCTTGAGGGTTAAGAATTCTTTGTCAAAAGATTTTAGATTGATCGAACTGTGAACATGAACTTAGCAATCTGATTTCTCTTTGTATTTTAATACATTAAATTATTGTATTAACTTTCCCATGGATAATCTGAATCAACCAAGTTTTTACAAAAGTCTCACTTTTTAATCTTCTTTTGAGAAACAATATTTTTCCAATCTTTTTTAAACATTTGAAAGCTTAACTAATGACCGATTAAAAAACAGTAAAAAATTAATTGTAGGTACAAGATGCTCACGAAATGTGCAAACAATTTGCCAGAGCAGGAATAATATTAGCTTAATTTCCCTCAGTGGAATATCAAACAATATTCGCGCTTGAAATGAGAATAAATTATTCTCTTTCCATAGAATACTTATTTATTTTGGCTTCCTATGAAAAGCTTCCAAACTTTAACAAAAAAAAAAACATATTCCGCGGATATCACTTTCGCTTGTTTCCCTATAAATTCTTCTAATCGCTCGAATGACTGGAAACAATTATTAACGTTAATAACAAGATTAAAAGTGTCCTTAGAAATATCACTAATTTCATTTCACGATAGTGCTCGTGTACGACGATAAGCGCACAAACGAGCATTAATTCATCTGGAAGAAAAATGAACAAAGCTGACTGTTCATAAATTTTGATTAGGACAAGTATAATATTACCAGGCCTTAGACGATATCGCCAGAGGAAAAATGGTTTGAGCCAGGTCTGTTTTATGTACGAATAGTATCCTCGGTGCTTCGGCCGACTAGCCTAGTCTTTTTTAGACGTTCAGGCCACTCGAGAAGATCGTTTTAATGGGACTTTTAAGTGCCCCTACGGCTCTTATCTGCATACAACCCTGTGCACGGGCCACCCACGAAATTTCTTCCACGAAGCGGCTGAAAGAAAGTGTTATATCCCCCGTTGAGTGTTAGTGGCCGTACTTTGTGGACTCTCGTTTCACGAAAATTGTGAGAAAAAAGGAGAGCGGACGAGAAAGTCTGCCACGCCCTCGAGGTTTTTTAGACGGGGTGCTTTCGGTGCCGTTCCGGGGAACGATACGATTTTTTTCCCCTTTTTCTTTTGTGATCGATGTCATCGATCGGAATTTTATTTCGGAAAGTTTTATCGCCCTTCTTTTCGTAGGTTTGATAGCGTTTGTTAATGTTATTTATGACTTAGAATTGTGAGTAAACGGAGGTAAAAGGCTTTTATGTAATGTCGTTTTTTTTATTTATAGGAGATACATGCATGGTAGGTAGGTGGATTAGAGATGGTTGCAGATGTATTTTAGAATTCGTTTTAAAATTTGTATTCTCGTATAAGGGAAGTTTTTGGTGGGTAGGTACAAATATAATACGAAAAAATTAACCCTTTGAGGTCGGTGCCGTTAGAGTGGGGGCAATTCGAAATTCGTAGAAGTTGGCCTCGCCTCTGTGGCAGCATGATCTTATTCATGATGATGGAAAGTTACAAAAGTTAAAACAAAAGTTACAAAACTTTAAAAAAGTTTCTGTTGTTATGTACTTTAAGTAGTTTTAAACACTATAAGTCAGCTTAAACATATTCTATGCTTTTAAATTAATCCATATATCTGTCGTAACCCTTTGTGGTCCTATGTCGAGCAATACTCGACATAGATTCTCGCTTGATTTTATTTTCTGACAATTTAATATCGACTTTCCTATTTCACAATGATTTTGTAATATCACCTAAATGTCCGTCAATACCTATAGTTATTGATATCATTTGAAAAAATGAATAACTAATGATAGAAAATATCGCAGAATTAATTTTATTTAGCTCATTACCAAAATTAACGAAATAATTCGGACCGCAAAGTGTCAAATCACTTTGAGAAAAATGACTCCGAAAAGCTAAATTTGCCCCGACTACATAGCTGGTACTCCCACCAGAAAAATCTGCTCAACGCAAAGAGTTAACACGTTAAGCGCCACGCTCGTTCTTAAAGCACTTTCCGTTTAGGCCCTTTATTAGAAAAGATATCTTTCTATTTGTTTTAACATACTACATTCATTTTTTATAAAATGTTCTATTTTATATTTAACTCCACTAATTGTGGCTCGGCTAGGCGCGGCAACGTAGCTTAGGTAAAAACCTAATTGTTCATTTTCATTGATCAGCGTCAGCATGAACGAAAAGTCAACGCCCGGACCCTAGGGACCGGTGTGGCGCTTAACGTGTTAATAAACTACTTTAGATCCGTCTTTAGATTTTTGAAAACTGTAACATATTTCTATTCATCAGTGAATAACAATTTTTCACCGCTCCAATTTCATAGCTAAAACAACTCTCTTTCAACCATCTCCAGTTTCAACATGCGCAAGGAACCACCAATCAAACAAATCCCTCAAATCGAACCAACAAACTTAACCCTCACATTAAACAATTCCACTCTCCAAGCGCACAAGACATCCCTCATCCTCGCAATCCTCCATCCCTTGCCTCTTTCACCAGAACTTCGTAATTCCATTCCTTCAAAAATTGCAATGCGACTCGCAAAGAATGCACGGTAATATCGTCAAACCAAGCTGCACCTTCGTGCAATTCCCGCGGAAATAACAAAGTCGTTAGTTTGTCCCTCTGTCAGTGCGCTCAAATGGTACAAAAGGGGGCAAAGGTTTCGTGGTGTAGGGTGTAGCATTTACCTCTCTATATGGTTACCGTTGGAGGGGCCTCGACGAAGCTGACGGAGAACGCGTGCTTGGTAACGGAATAAGCGAGCCATTGTGGCTTGTCAGGTATGCGTATTAGCGTGACAAAAAGCGAGAGGACGTCCATCATCGTGTCTCGTTGACGTGCCACCTGGTCGCCGGTTTTCTCCCCGTGTTCCAGGCACAGAGACCCGTCGATTTCGTCGCACACGACGAGAAACGGCTAATCCGAGGGTGTTTTCAAAATAAGCGTTCCAGATTGCCAACCCATTTGCGGCGTACTGGCTCTTTCAAACGGGCATCGAACTCTTGTACTTTGACTCTTTTCGACGGGGTGTTAGGGAAGTGATTGAGTTTAATCGAACTTGGCGGGCTCGTGGGGAACGGAAGTTAAGCGACATGCGTTTCTTTGGGACGTAGTAGCAGGAGTGGAAAGAAATTGTTTCTGAGGATTCTCTTGTGT
Source organism: Cerceris rybyensis (assembly GCA_910591515.1). Classification (NCBI taxonomy): domain Eukaryota; kingdom Metazoa; phylum Arthropoda; class Insecta; order Hymenoptera; family Crabronidae; genus Cerceris; species Cerceris rybyensis. The sequence goes on from OU342789.1 coordinate 37,282,324, forward strand.
TGGCTTGGAAGATAATTATTGTGAAGTGTTTTTAATATTGCTCTTATTAGCGTGAGGTGTTGATATTATTTATTGTCACTTTTATTGGCTTTTGTATAAAAAGGTTTCAAATGATTCCTTTGTATTTGTATGGAAATAATTGTTAGCAGTTCTCTGCTGGTAAGTGAGTTGAGTGGAAGTCTATTAATTGTACTTAGAAGGTAAGATTCAATTTTAGGAGATGTCTTTCGACAGTTTTAGTAGAAAAAGTGACGTTAACGTTTGCAGAAATAATAATAATAATTATTATTATATTTTATTAACGGGTAATAAAAACCCTTTGGCATATACTGTATAATAACATAGACATATAAAATTTATAAAGTAATTAACTATGAGGTAAACAGTAAATCAAACTCGAAGTTATGGGTAATACAGGAGTAATGCTGACGTTAACTTAAAATTATAAATATGAATCATAAATTAAATTATGAACTATAATTTAAATAATGTTAAACCTTCATCATCAAGGATATATATGTTTAACACTAGAACTACGAAACCAGTCAAAATGACTGGTACACAATTTTTTCAAAAAATTCTCCAAGTTTACATAAGAGTCATAGAATAAATATTCTATGTTTATATCAGTAAACATAAATCACCTAATCGATCAATTTGTCCGCCCCTTGATTCTCCCTTTTTCAAAGTACTTATTTAATTTATTAAAACATGATAGATTTGAGGCCGGTAGTTCTAGTGTTAATAGATTATTTAAAATTAAGGAAAAGAAAATTTGAAACTTTAAAGGCTTGATATTTGTACAAAAATAATTCCACCTTCTACAGTAGTTTTCATATACCGGTCATGACTTTCCAGTAACCGCTTGCACCCAATTATTTTCCGATCTGCAGTTATTTCAAGTTCCAATAAAGCCTTAACCCCCATTCCTCCAAGAATATTTTAACACATTTCTCAACAAATTCCAAATAAATTTGTTTAATCTCCATGGGAAACATAGAGATAGGACAGAATGTTTAACCATTTCGCTTCGAGTGCCGGATAATTACCAACTATAGTTGGTCTAGTGTTTTTTGAATAACTAATATAATTTTGTATAAGGTATTTTCACATTAAAAATGTGAAGAATATGTGCTATATTAGAGCAACAATTGTTTCATTAAGCATAGTAATTATTTAAGAGTCGAAAGAACATATATACAAAAGCCACGTGCACTGTGCACATTTCTGGCGCGTGCTTCCGTTCGGTGACGGCACTTCGGCGGACTGGACTGCCGAATCGAAAGGGTTAATGAAGCATTTGTACACTATGAAGAATAATTCCATATGGTGTGTTGGCATAAAATGACATAACAAGAAAAAATTAACTTCTCTTTTATTAAATTGCGAAGATTACTGTCGATTGGAGTGTTAAGGGTTACTCTCTCAAAAAAACGAAAACCAACATTGCAAAAATAATACCACGGAGTAATATCGGCATTCTTGGGGAAATGAAGAGGTCAATGTGCAGGATATTAACGTGTAAATAAAAGCGCGATTCTATAGAGCTCTTTTATGCATAGATTCTTGGGGTTTACGAGGAGAGTTGGAATGGATACGTCGGCTTTACCGGAGATTCCATTATAAAGTCGATAAATAAAGAATTACGGTTGGCTGTTGGAGTCTATTCAGCAGCAGTCGATGCGCGGTTCAATTTTCCAATACGCGCGAAGTTTAAATATCGATTCGCCGACTCGGTAACTAGCAACCTATCGTTAACTGAATTAGCAGACCCGGTGACTTCGCTATTACTCAGAAATAACGTTTCGATACTGGCGATCGAACGGAACTTCGTTTCGCTCTGTAACGCGCATCTTCTATTTCAAGTTCGAGGATGAACTTATTGAATACAAGTTACTTTCGCGTATGCAAAAGTCATCTACTGTCAGTTACGTAACTTAAAATTGTTCTTTACTGTGCGAGTTTTCGAAAGATCGGACTTTTCGAAATAAATTGTATTTTTATGTTTTGAAACTTTTCTTTAATCACCAACACATTACACACTAATTAATTATCCATGACATTATGATCCTTAATAATACTATACACTTATACATGTACTATATAAAATAGTAGAGTAATTAAATCTACGTGAATTCAAAATCGGCAATTGAAAATTTCACCACTCGTCCGTGACACTCAACCCCTTTAAAATCATTACCCCTCCATAAACGCATCCAAAGCCAGTACAACCAAAGGTTGCTCCAAAAAAGTATCTACTACCTCCTATTCTTAATATTTCGCCGCAAAATTCCATTTTAAGTTTCAAAAAAACATAAAAATTGCAAATGCAAAGCTCATCACTGTCGAAAAATATCAATTTACTTCTACGCTCTGTCTAACCATCCGCGATTGCCTTAACGAACGAATAAGGGGACGAAAAGAGCGAGATCTGTTGACAATCCATCTGGCCCAGCTCTCTGACAGATAGTGTGCTCTCGAAAAATCGTGATCCATGCGTCTACATACGTCACGACAGTAGGGACGATAGAATTGGTTTGTACGGGATTATCCATTAGAAAAATTGTTGAACCGACGATTGGAAATCGACCTCTTCTCCTGGTACCGTCGGATGAGCAGCCGCGATCGCGTATCGGTCGTCGGATCGGAGCCGCTCCGATACATACAGTTCGTACGATTTGCTCACGAGCGGATAATGGAAAACGCATTTTCGATGTATCGCCGATGGTCTCTTTTCTTCATCCGGCTTCCTCGTACGTTCTCGTGCGCCTGGCCGATTTCGGCGGAGGTTGAATGTCCTCGTGGTGTTCAAATGCTCGTTCCTAGGATTAAACGGCCCGACACGGCAAATTTTATATGAAAGCTGAAAAAACTGGAGCCTTGATGAATTTCTACCTTGGAATTCCAGAAATGTGCCTTTACGGATAAGTAGGGTTTAATTAGCAGGGGTAAGGGTGTTGGAAATCTTTTGCCTGGGTGGATTATTCTTTGGGTTTTTTATAAATATGTGAGAGTGAAATACTGTGGTATGTACGGATAGCAGGAAGTGTGGTATGTATGAATAGAATGAATGGATTTTTCTGTCATGAATGTAGTGTGTCAGTTGTTTGCTATTAATGAGTGAAACCATCGAGAAGCTTTCAGGAATTAGATTCGTGGATCCTGGAGCTATCGAGTGGTTATTATTATGGCAAACAGCTGATGGCAAGAGTGCGAGTGATGTGGAAGTATGCCATGTACGTATGTTATAAATAAACCTGCAATTTGGGAACCGAGAGATTCCTTTGGATATCGTGAGAGAGAGAGAGAGAGAGAGAGAGTGATTCGTGAAGTAAAGAGTTGTATTGCGTAAATCAAGTTAATCTTTCGAGTTGTATTTGTGTAGTTATTTTGTGTTGTTCTCAATTTTCTGTTAATTTAAATAAATGTTATTGTTCGTTGTTTTAATTCCTACAATACTTAGTTGTATCTTGCTGAGTCGTAGAATGTTTTTGTTTTGAATATGAGTTATGGTGACCAAGAAATAAAAGCCTTAAAACTAGTCAATGGTAAAATAGTAATTGATTGAAGTTTGCCGATCAGTTGGAGGATGATGTTATTTTGAATTGGAGTTATGGTGACCAAGGAGTTGAAGGCTTAGGCTCTCAATCGCAAGTGAAATATGTGATTGAAGTTTGCGATCAGTTGCCGAATTACTTTGAATTAGAATTATGGTGGCCAAAGAATTGAAGTTATAATATCCGAATCAGTGTAGATGCTGGAAAAAATAAACATGGTATTTAAAGCCGAAGTTATGTTACTTCTCACTTTGTAACATCCCTCGTTAACTTGAAATAGTCAGAGACGTGCACTTTTGACACTTTCCATAACCTGCAGTCATGCAAAGAAGACGTCTTCTTCCTTACATGGTTAATGGAGGTAAGAACAATCTTGAAACTTCCCGCTTTGAAAGTGCGGAATAAATTTAAGTTCGTACAATGTACGACAGTCATCTTCCACGTTCTCTTATCCTCAGTGTGTCTATTAAACGTATAATACAAAAATAATACACAATTAATAGCCCACCGAAAATCAATCTTTCACATTGACAAATTTAAAGAACAACAGGAACATACGTTTAAAATTATTTTATACAATATTTTTTTATTCTCTTATTGTGTTTTTCTCTAAAACTATCAAGCTGGTGAAAATGACCGGTACACAATATTTTCTAAAAATTTCCCTGATTGACAGTGAAGGCATGCAGTAAATATTTCCCATCTATCTTACAAGACAAAAATTACTTAATTATCATCTTTTCCATCTCTTGATTTCTCGTTTTCCATGTCACTGATTTAGTGTATTCAAATATGATAAATTTGTAGCCAGCAGTTCTAGTATTAATTCCATTGAATCCGCGGACATTATCTGCAATAAAATAATATCTTTTTTATCACTTCCAATCATTTCTCGCACATGTGGACGCATCGATCGTTGCACCAGTTAACGTGAAAGCGAGAGATGCTCGACAAACGTTGTCTACAACGAGCTCGAGCCTTGAAACACTACACTACCGGTAACTCTACACGGAGGAAATTGGTATTTTGACGTGAATCGCACAATAACGACGCGTCATTCATTAATAGGTAGAAAATTTCGAAATTCGCCGCCATCTGCCGGTAAATGGAACGCTCTATGGGAACAAACCTATTCGTTTACAAAAGACGAACGTAGAGTATAATTTTCTAACCTTTCCCCCCCATTGTCGCCGTGAAACGAAATTAACTGATTAAAGTTGCACGAACTCTGTCACCGGAGAATACCGTTAAACGGAATACCGTGCCGGTGTACGCTGGACTGCCATTCTGTAAAATTAAATGTCAAATACATAGATACAAATTAAATTGTAACGCCCGGAGAAGCAGACTTTCGAAATGTTTGCACAATTTCCCACGAATTCCTCTTGCGCGCACTTAAATGCATTTATTTATTCTTTAAACGCGTCAATTATATTTAATAAATTATAATCTCTGGTTAACTATCGCGCGATTATTTTTCACTTGTTGGAACAAACTTTTGTTACAAGGTCCGCTTGCGGCGTGGACAAATTTCACACCGTTTGATATTCCTGCTTTTAACGTTTATTACACAACCGCGTTCCTGATTTTAACGTTGCACCTGCTCTGCTTGGCTTATCGGTCATCGTTTGCAAGAAATAAGTGAAAGGAAAGGGCGTACCTAGAGACCGAGTTTAGAAAGAAGTCACTTGATAAGTGGTTTGCTCTGATTCGCCCGATGGATAAACACGTTCCTCGTCCTCTTATATTTTCAATTCTCATGCGTGACTGGCCGAAAAAGCACTTAATGATGGACTAAGTACTTAGTTTTCGTCTGTCATTCGCCGAGTTTAGGATTCAAGGGCCAATAAGATCGGAATAAAGCGGCACGAGGTCAGTCTACCCTTATCCTGAACCTCGTAACGAGTGACTTCTTTCTAAATTCGCTCAATATCTATGCTGATAAACCAGTAGCCACAAATGAAAGGGGGGGAACGAAGAGAAAATTAAAAGAACAATAAAAAGTAAAAGTATGCAAGATACAGCTGGTAGATAATACTAGAAAAGTATGCTAATAATATATCATACTATAAATATGCATAATATTAGGGGTACCGAGAAGTAATCAAAATCGGAGAACGTTTTTCAACAAAAAATCGAAGGACTTTTTTAAAAATGGAATCGAACAACTACCTGTACGCTGGCAAAAAGTGTTAGAAAATTATGTAAATTATTTTGTTGATTAGTATTTAAGATTTCTTTGATAAATAAATGTTTTTCGCCAGCAAAATAAAATTTTGATTACTTTTCGGTACCTCTAATATTTTAGCTAGCAGTTAAATCGTGAACAAACAAGCAAAAATAAATCGTATTTCATGTTTTCCAACACACTAGTGTTACCTATTTTCAATAGCAAAGTAAATCGCGAAGTGTACTCTATCGCAATTAGCAACGCGCTTAAACCCTTTATTTTATGATCCCCAATTAACGCAGAGCTTCGCAAAACAACTCTTCGTCGTAACGCAAAAGTAGAAGCATCTTTGTCTCTCAACCTTTGAATTTTTACGTTCCTTCGTAACACCAGTGTCTCCACATTTGAGAAACCACACACTCCCTCGCGAAGCGACGAAACGTGCAAAAACGCATCCCCCCATAACCGCGACACAAGGCGAGAATAAGAGAAGCATTCGAGTCAGACGAAGAACTCCAAAGAGGACAGAAATTGCCGGGAACACTTGTTCCTCTCCTTTCCCGCTTTATCCACCGATCTAAATTAGAAGTGAAGCCAGGGTAACGCGTAGGACTCGAAAGAGGGAGAAAAGGAAGGGTTTACGAAAGCAAGAGGAGTCGCTGGAGTGCACGGTAGGGTGTAAAAGGAAAGGGCACGGAGTTGGAAATTAGCGGAACTCGAAGAAAAAGAAAATAGGGAGGAAAGAAGGATGTTTGAACGTGCACACACGCGTACACGCACGACGAAGCTTGCAGCGACAGGGAACAGTTAGGAAGAAGAAAGAAAGAAAGCAAGAGAAGGGGGTGACCCTAATTACGCGAGTGCCCCGGGAGGTGAGATTACGCTAAACGTGCCCTGATAAACACTCTCGTTTTTCAGTGGAGCACCGAGAAAAGAGGGTGAGAGATGGAAGAAAAGAGGGGAGCCACCTTCGGGCCACTCGTATCTGTCCCACGAGCGCGACCCCGTGTCGTGGTAATTTCTTCCTTTTACCTCTTTTCTGCCTACGGGTTTCTGCTACGTCTTTCTTTCTTACCCTCCTTCGCTCTTTACGTGACCTCGGAAAATGATTCCTCGTTAACCACGGCACTGTCTTTCGCGAATCGCATGGATAAGTTACCGTTAACGCCTGTGTCGGTCGAGCATTTCAAGAGGCAAACGGAAATGAGATGGAAATTAAAAATACAAGCGGTAAGCCTTGACTCGTTGTTTGAACTTGAGAAAATCTCGCTGAGAGCGACTTATGCCAGCACTACTTTAGGAACTGGCAAATTGCATGGTGTTCGTGGGACGAATTGGGGATGACATTTTTTTACTGCTGAAAGTGGCTGTAGGGACATATAGGCAATGAATTTTTAATTACACAGATTTGAGAAATGTTTTTTTAAAGGTTTGGAGGGCTGCATGAAATACTTGAAATATAAATTTCACTGCTTCTACAGCGAAATAATGTAACTCTGTCGGCGAAAAATTTCAATGGTTGACTATAACGCTAGTATTAAAAGTAGAGACATATATGGAACTCTCTGAATTCCTACACGCTTTTTTCCTACCACAACCTTAGTAACCACAAGAAAGAAGCTCCATTTCCACAAATTTTCTCTAATTTAAAAATTGTTGCAAAGATTGTGTATCTTTATGTATTTTTTTTTAATCAAGTATCATTCAAGTATCTCCCCAACATTTGATCCAATTCTCGCGCTAAAATCGACAAAGTTCACCGATACCATGAAAGCTGGTTTTACTTCCAATGCAAAATCCGTCGGAACAGATCGAATAAAGCCCATGGTCCCCCATTAATCCTGTATGGTCCCTGCTGGAGAAGCGATCGTCCGATAAGAGCGGTATGATCTATTCTGCATGGTTCTAATCTTTTCTATTTCCCTCTGTCCGATGACACAAGCCACGTGCTCCGTAGCTGGGAACAGCAGCCGCATTGGGCACGTGCGTCTCTAATCTCTTATCGCAAATCGACCTCTGGTACAGTTAATGTCCCTCTACCAGGCACTATCCCGATGTGTGTGCGGTGAGAATGCATTCTGCTGGGCCTGCATAGAAGCTGGTGCACAAAAGAGCGCAGTTATAGCTGCGACGACGGACTGGAGACTCGTAGAGACTCCATTTGGAGGATGATGGAATGAAATATACCAGCAAGTAATACGGATTGATGTAATTGCAGAAGTTAATTTATTTGAAAGTAAAACAAAATAAGATATAATTAAATCACAAACTTCTAGGTGGTAAATAGTGTTTCTCTAAATCACCTAGGTGGTCTCTTTTAGAATATCCTTACGTTCGTTTTTAAGCGCCTTAACTCCTTGTCGTGCCATTTCTTTTGTCACTAAATGTGCAGTGAATCTGAATTAATTACTGAAATAACAATATAGCCCCTAATGTCGGATATAGTACATGACTTAACGTAATATTGAATATCATAGTATTAATTTTATTCTATCAGGACCCACTGACATTTACAATTTAATAATTTTAGAAGCACTTCAAAATTGAATATTTCGTTTATCGCGTCACGAGCAGCACTCGACATTGTACGGCAAGGGGTTAATGTTCGTTATATATATATAAACATATTCACATTTCCGAAATAGAAATTGCGGGTGACGGCATAGTGGAGTAAAACATGCCAGTTTTCTTTGTCTTCCCTAAGTTGGTTAACACTAGATCTACCGTCGATTAATTTAATATATTTAAAATTATCAAATAAATATGTCCCAATGAAATAATTGAAGGAGGCAAAAACTTTGACCAATTTAATCGCCTATAGTCTTGGTCATAGACAAAGAAAATTGAAAAAGAAGCAGCGTCGGGAATTTCAGGAACATTTTTAAAAAAATACTAAAGAAGTCATTTTGACCACCTTGGTATATGAAGTCTTAATTCCTTTGCCCACATATTGTTGTCAAACATACTCATATACCCCACCTAATGAAAAATAAGTATTTATGATTTTGAGGAAAATTCCAATTTCAAGGACAGTTATAGTAGAAAAAGACAAAGGAAATGATTGTATTTTCTTGTTGATAAAGTCTACTTCAATTTAGTATCTTACAGTTGCACGAGATATGATGAATATGCACGGTAAATCTGTTTTTTAATATCTTGGCTAACCAAATTTTAAAGTGTTCTCAAAACAAGTACTAAGTATTTCCATTAAAGAGTATCCTGCCAAATTAATTAATCGAGTGCAATGCTGCAGACAATTTTCAATCTACGCGAGTCAAACCATCGAATCTTCCTAATCAGCGTCGATCTCTTCCTAAAAATCATGCTCCTCGCTACAGTTTGTATTAAAAACCAAAAAGGTACTGAAACCATTTGACAATTTTAAAGTGTCATCAAAAAATGTACTGTTTCCATTAACCCATTTGCATCACAAGCGCACATATGCGCCCACTTTTTCTGGTCACAATCATCGAAACACATATGAACAGTCTAAATTATTTATACAACATTTGTCAATTAAAGTACAATATCACTTTTTGAAATACTCTTAGACGTAATATGAAGAAATTTGACAGTAAAGATATATTTTTCAATTTGTCATATGATGCAAATGGGTTAAAGAGTATCCTGTCAAATTAATTACAACCTTTCTAATCAGCGTCGATCTCTTTTTAAAAATCGTCCTACTCGCTACAGTTCACATTAGAAACCAAAAAGATATCCAAATCGTTGGACAATCTTAAACGACCCATTGTCTTCTAAATTTGAAGAAACAACGCAAAAGCACAATCCTAAAAAAAAGAACGACTACTTCACTGTGAATCCCTAAATTAATGCCTCGCCCACGTTCAACCGAGTCGTACGAGCCCATTGTACGCGCCTCTCTAAATCAGCCGCTAGAACATCCGATCTCTTTTCACCCATCCAAAACGAACAATCGGAGGAACGTCTTGAAGAAGCAGCCGGCAGATGCGAATCGAGAGAAAGAGATAGAACCACATCGAGCGACAAAGAAAATCGCCAAACGAATGGAGAACGACTTAACGAAGTCGAGTCGCTCTTTCGTTCTACTCGAAGATGCTGGAACAACTTCTCGCGCTCGTATCATCAGCGTTTCTCGTTTTCCACAACGGTTGCCAAGAAATCGACCGACAGTTCACCCTAGAGTGTCTTTACAGGACATTGTTGTTGCTTTGCGGGATTCAAAAGCAAATCTACCGGTAAATTTCGTAGGAACGATCTCTCGTGTTTGCGATAAATCCAAGCAATCCTTGGAAGATCCCTTTTAGACAAAGCTCACAAAAGTAACTGGCCATTCGAGTTCTTGGACTGTTTTAAATAAGGCGCGTCGCCTTGGCGTCTGTTTTAACGGTTGGTCTTGGGTGGCGGACCGACGGGTCTCGATAATTACCGAAAAATGCGTTAATTGTCTGGGGCTTCTCGTATCTGACGCCCTTAATCTACGAGGAGTTGGTTTTAATGGGCATTCTCGGGGAATGTCGCTTTTCGGAAGAAACTGGTATAGTCTGGGTTGTGATAGGGCGTGGTCGTAAATTAAACTGTTGAGTATGGGCACCGATTGATGGTGCGACGTTTAGGACAATTTTGAAAGATTGTAAAATAACTTTGAACCCTATAAATGTCATATGACATCTTTCTTGAATGGCTTCATTCTATAAGCAACGGTACCAGGTGAAAGTGTTGAGACTGTAGGACACTAGGTATTATAGGACAAATATGTTGGTGTCAATTTATTTAAAAAAAGAATACATTGCAGACCATAATATTATGTTTTATATTACACGAAAATATTCCAGAGTTCGATACAAACAACTTGAAAACAACTTACTTCCGATAGTTTCTTCCATGAGGTAGAATTTAAGAGCTTCAGACTGTGGCAAGTGAGGAGGAAAGAAAGAAAGTGAAATGGGAAGAGAGAGAGAGAGAAGTGCGAATGTGATCACGTGTGTGTTATGAACGAATTAAAATGCTTGAATTATGGGATGATTGGTTTTAACGAATGAGATGCGAAAGGTAAGTCTGAGAGACGAATGATGTACGAAGTTACAAAACGAACGAGAGTGAGTGCAAAGGGTGCTGAGAGAGTTTGTGAGTACAGATAACGAACAGCTATTCAGAGAGAACTTGTATTGTTTGAATAAAATTAATTTTGTTTTGTGTACAATCATTTTCTGCCAACAAGACGCTCTTCACAATTGAAACTTACAATTTTTTGGATTAAAATCACAGAAATGACAAAGACTATCATTTCCTGACCATAGAACTCCAGACTTTCAGATCAAAGCCAAAACTCGTTACAAATCCTACACAATTCTGAAAGTCACTCCGTTTCCAACGTTTCATATGGAGTAGAATGCATTCATCCTCTCAAGCGCAATTAACAGCAGTCATTTGACCAAATAAAACTCGTCGTTTCTTCGGAACGATGTAATCATCCGGCATAATAAAACATTTCTGAAGAAGATAGTTATTAACGAAATTCGGGTCGGTGTTTTCAGTGGCGTCACGTAGAAAAACACATGTCCGATTCTAACGTTGGCCCGTGACGCAGCGTCTAATGACAATAACGAATTTAATGGCGACACGACGACCCCGCGGTCGTAAACTCGTAGCCAATCGCTCGTGGGTTTAGGTAGTAAGGCCCGTTTATGCTTTTACATCCCGAGAGAACCGGACGAGGAGTGCCGACATAACGACACATTATGCGGCGCACGTGTTCCTTCCACCCGCGGCTCGCTTCACATGTGAATCGCCCTCCCCGAGCTTGTAGCTTTATGAGCGTGTTGTCATGAAAAACTGTTTAATGAGGAGAATTGTTTAATTTGTAAAACAGGTAGAGACGGCAGAGATGCGTCCGTCTGAATATAGAACTGGGTAACATTAGAAGCGGCCCACGCGAAGGCCGGTTGTTCGCGTGGCCGTTTGCTTAAATCGTGCGACTTTTGAGGGTTTTACAGAGTTTTTTCGTTGTATTTTTTTCGGTTTTGTAACTTGTTGACTGCCATGGAGGTCACCGGTGACCGGTGCTTTTGAATTCAATGAAATTTTATGTGACTTTTCAATTATAATATTTACACATTTGACATTTAAATATTGAAGTCAAATATTGAGTCTTTAAAGTTTCATTCAAAGTTCCGTTTACAAAAATGGAATTTTTATAGGAAAAGTATCACTTCAGTAGAAAGAATAAAACGAGTGAAATATCAGTGGCATTCAACGTGTTAAATGGGAACTTAAGACAAATTCTTATTGGACGGTAGATTTGGACTTTGTATTTTTCGACTTTCACTTTACTGATTTTGCCGCAGATTTTAAATTTAACGCTAGACCTACCAAGGTGGTCAAAATGATTTGTTCTGAATTTTTTATGAATAGTTCTGAAATTTCTAATATTCTGGTTTTCCAATTTTCCATGCCTATCATATAAACTGAAAGTGATTAAATCGATACAATTTTTTGCCTTATTCGTTCCTATTATTGTAGCGTACTCATTTGTCATTTTGACATAAATTATATTGACCGCCGATAGGATTTAGTTTTAAGGTGCAAGCTTTTGTGCATTAAATGGGAATTTAGGAAAGACTTTTTCGATTGGACAGGATGATTGTGCTTGTATATTTTGGTTTTGACCACCATAGTTGTGTTGTCTACAATCAATAATTTGATGATATACTAAATGATAAGTCAGAAAAAATTTCTCCGAGTCAGCCGAGAATTTAAATTAATTGTAAGACTCACAAATTGGTAGTGCGAGCCACTAACTCCGTAGCTACCATAGTCCCGTGCGGATTCTAGTATCGGCGACACGGCTGCCTCTTAATTACCGTAACTTATCCACCAGTGAAAGGAGCAAATTTACGGGCACTTTCCGTACAATGCGATGCATTCGCCCCACCAGGCTCTACCCGCGATCGCTCAAGACACCCAAATTGAGCGTAACGACTTTCTAATTGACTCCAATTGTCTCATTAAAAATTTAGCCGTCCGCTCGAACGGACTACGCGCATCCGGACTGACGTTGCAAATGTTTTACGATCTCTCTTACGCGACGTTTCAAACGATACAACGGGAAATATTCAAAAGTACTGCCACATGGGGACAGCTCGTCGGGACCACCGTGATAGAAAGCAAGACCATGTGGCACGGATGCGTGTGCTTGATTTGTTTGAAGAAGACACTCGCGCCTGTACTAATTCTCGTTCGCTGTGCTGAATTTCTTTAAATCTTTTAAACGTTTTTTTTCAGAATTTGTTCATATGTTAAGACGTTGACTGCCATGGGGGTCTTCGGTGACGTACGCTATTGAATTCAATGAAATTTCATGTAACTTTTAAATTGCAATATTTATAAATCTTCGGACATACTATATATTTAATACTAGATTTACGGTGCCAATTTGGCTCATTCAAAATTTGATTACTACATGTATAATACATTGATTGGTTAATTTTTTAATAGTAAATCAAAAGACTTCAATTTCCTTGTATGAGTCAAATTAGCTCACTTCAGAGAAATAGGTGCATCGACACCCGTAAATCTAGTGTTAAATATTGGCTAAATATTGGTCATATATCTATCTGTATCTTTAAAGTGGTTAAAAGAGAAAGACAGTGATTAATCAGGAGAAATAATTAGACAAGCAAAATACCGGTGACGTTCAACGTGTTAATGTAAGACAGGGCATGAGAACATCGAGGATTTAAAATTCGGTGTTTGAATGGCTTTAAAATTGGAGAAGAGTGAGCACAATTTTGTCTGTGCAAAGTTAATTTTACTATAAATGTTTTATATAGTTCGAAGGAGAAGAAATAGAAATGAAAACAGAAAGAGTGTGAGTAACGAATGTCCACGACCATTAACATTAGATTTACAGCAACCGTCAAATTGACGGGTTCTTACTTTTTTTTTAAATATTTCCCAAAATACAGAAGAATTACGGTACATATTTCACGTGTATCATATAATAAACAAATGACTTAACTCCCTGCGTTTTTTGCTACTTAATCTATCTTTTTTCAAAGTTCTTATTTAATATATTTAAACATAGCTGTTTTAACGGCCGTAAATCTAGTGTTAATTGTATTACTAAATAATTTCAATGCCCTTACTGATTGCGAGAGTAACATGTTCCCCCATGTATGTATATAAAAGAAGACTTTCCTGTTACATATCACGTATTTCTGGAAGGATTAATGGAAAGAATGTAAGTTCAAGTGGTCAGACTAAAAGTGGAAGCTCTTTTCCTGCACATATTTTCGGCTATAACGTTCATTAACAGAAATACTCAGACAGAATAGTTGAATTGCATAACTGATTAAAGTGTATTTACAAAGTATACTCCCCCTACCCACTGCACTAATCTTCTTTCAGACAGCGCACAATAAATCACTCTGTCACGCTACATAAGACAAACACAGTACTTTCTCTTCACTCATTACCATAAACGATGTCACATTTAATTTCCCTTGACGTTACCTAAATACGTTCCCCTACAAAATAAAAAGTACAATTTCCCGTGATAAAGCAAATCACTAATTCCACCCTCGGTTACGATTCATCAGAAGATAATTCCGTAACTTTTCGTGGTACACGAGTCAAGAGTAAACCGAAGTTTAGAGTTTACGCGGAATTAATATTCCCTTCTCCGTGTCATTAAAACGATCGTTGGACGACGTTGCAATTAGTCTTAATTGTTCGACCGTCCTCCGAAGCACGTCCCTGTAACACCTTCCGCGTTGTCCGGTAGCGATAAGCACGCAACGACAGAATCATGACGCGAAGTTTAATTGTACGGATTTCTCTCTCAGTTTTCCCTTCTTGTTCTCTTCCTTCTCTGAAATTACGACGCATTTCTTTCTCTTGGAAGATCTCTCGTGCGCGTATTCGCAAGAAAAGGAAAAAAGTTACGCCCGTGGTAATCCCGAGACGCAAAGAGGAGAAGTACACCGAGACGCATCGTCGCGATGGGATTAGAAGAGGCGCGGAAATTACTACGACGGGGCTATTCATGGACCGCAAAAAGAGAAGGAAGAGAAAATTCCACCCGGAGAAAATACAAGTCGGTGGAAGGTCGAAGCCTGCTCTCGGGAAACGCGTTGTATTTACAGTCCATCGACTTTCGACGGAAGCAAAATTTCCTGGCTCGTGCCAAAGCTCCCTTTCGAACCGCGACGGCCCTACGTTCTCTTTTTCTTCTTTCTTATTTTCTCTCTTCCGTTGCTGTATTACCAAGAGTATCCTTTGAACTCCCTTCGTTAACACCTGGATCGCCGGATACCAACCTCGAACGCTCTTGATCGTGTCCTTTGATCAACACCTTTCAGTCTCTTGGCGAGCCAACGCCAAAGTAATTCGCGGTACGAAGTTTTTAAAGAATTTTCCATCGGTTTCTTTATTCGGCGGGAAAAAAATAACTGGCCCTTTGGACTCTCAAGGGACGACTACGTGAATGTGGCCTTCGAAGGAAACGTCCCTTTCACCCTCTTTTGCACGGTTGACCGACGGAACTTGAGGTTCGACCTTCTAGAATTCTCTTCCGATTTTTAGCCTTCTCACGTCAAATGCATATTTGACTACGCAAGGTCAGAGGACAATGATCAGGGAAAGAGGAATTTACTTTGAAATATTTCAACGTTGTTATTCGCGCTAAGATATAACAGTGTTTTTCTTTTTCTTCTCTCTTTTTCTTAGTTTCTTAGTCTCTGCTTAGAAAATCGTACGTTTTGTATCGTAAATCATTGAACCGGTTTTATGAAGCTTTCAGCAGTTATATGATTAATTGATAGGGTAATAAAGTATAGATATGTTGAAAGCGGAAGTATATAAGGTCCGAGAGTTCTTTAGTTTGCGATCTTTTAATGGGGAGACATCGATGATTTCGTGAAGGATAATTTAAAGGGAATATATAGCTCGGAGGAAATTAGAGGCTCGTCGATCGTACGGTGTTCTGATTTCTGCGACCGAAAGTATGGATCGCTTCCAACCGGGCGAATCTAATATTAACGATGCCCGAGTACGCTCGCTTGCATTCAGCTATTTCCGAAGTCGCTGCGAACGCGATCGATGAAATAAGCTGCAGTTTTTAGGAAACAATGAATTCTTTTAGATAGGAGAATTTCTGCCGAGATTAACAACAGCCGTAATTACTGGCAGGACTATTAAAATAGAAGCATATCGTGGGTAACGTAATTTGAATATCATTGAAAGCGACAGCGTGCAAAATTGAGGCTATTATCTCATCATTTATTGCACAATGTCGTGTCAGTTTGCGATGTAACAATGGTTTTTGAAAAAGTACCGTTTTTAAGGGTGTCATCCTGTCAAAAATTGTGAAGTATTGTGTTTAAATGAAAGGAAATTTTAGTAATACGCGTATCAGTGTTTCAGCAGATACAGACGAGTTAATCGTTTCAAAACAATGTCAAAGTGTAAATTACTGTAGATAGAAGGATCGAAAGAGTTAGATAATTTCAGTTTTGATATTCTGCCCCTTTTCGTCATCTCTATGTTCTTTTTTGAATATTTAGGCCAGATAAACTCTAAGGAATAATACAACAATTGATTCAACTTCGTTCTGCATATGAAATAATATAGTGGATACTCACTATAGTACCTATTAACCCTTTGCGGACGGAGGCATTTTTGAATATCGAGAAACAATCAATTATTTAGCGATGAAAAAACACTTTTTCATCGGACAGACAGTCTGTTAATGTATACAAGTTGAAATTTACTCTTTGTAAAATGATATTTCAACAATTACATTTTAATTTTTCAACTCTAACCGTTTATATATGCACCGACCAACTATAACCAATTTTTTTCTCAGGGCGGATATATTCGCCCGTCGTCCGCAAAGGGTTAAAAAGTCTACATGTTTTTCAAAATCATCTTTAGCACAATAACAAAACTACTCCATAATGAGCAACACATGAACCATTCTTGTACATAAGATTCAAAATTCTTTAAATTTCCCACTTCTCGAATTTTCCTTCTTAGTAGACACTCGAAAGAAAACAAGATAAAAAAACCTACTTAACATTACCTTCAACAATTCCAGATATTTTTACATTCCTCATAATCCTCTCCAACTACCCCATCCCCGGCAGATTCTCGCGAATCGACAAATTTTCGCACCCCATCTTCGCAACATCCAAAAACTATATCGAGATACACGTAGAAGGAACCTCGGTGTACGGCAATGTAATATGAAAAGCAAGAGGATTTGGAGTTTTCTCGCCGGAGTTTTCTTCCCTGCCGTCTGGCAGGGAAAGAGAGTCCAGTCGGGTAGAATATTGGAAACTTTATTCCCGGCTGTCGGTGGAAAGTCGAAGAGGGAAAGAGACGTCGAGTAAGAAGGGAAGCGAGCCGGATGGTAGCGGCTGTAAACCATGCATCCCGTTTTCCCATTCAATAAGGGAATGCGCAATGATTTAGGCGAGCCGGCCACCCGAAAAAGGTGCAATAAATAGGAAAAGCTTACGTGCCCGGAATCCGTCTGTACCTCCCACGAGTACGTCGATTTCGAAGGGACGAATCGTCGGATAGAGGATCCTCTCCTGTACGAGGCCGAAGAAGAGGGGCCAGGAGGAAGGGTAGGAGAGTACGGAAAAAGGCAGACGGGTTCGGACGTTCCTACGGAATAGATTTTCTTTTCGTTTCACCAGAGAAGAGATGAGGGTAGAAGAACGGGGAAGGGCGAAAAAGAAGGACGAAAGGGGTGGTTCCAGTAAAAAGGAGAAAGAGAGTGGTTGGACTACCGTCGATTGGGTCAAGTCGTCCGAGAATACGGCACCGGGATAGGGCGGCATAATTCTGGCCTGATAAAACACGGATGATCGGCGAAAGAGATACCCTACCGTCGCGCATACGTTCGTCCATGGTGAACGCAGGGGTAAAGGGACCAGGCTTTTATCGAACCTTATCGAGAGTGGAAATCGACACTGGCTTATTGACGATACGATTCGAACGCATCGTAACGCCGCGCGTCACACGGTCCGTCCGTGATCGGAACACCATGGACCCCAGTGTGGCTCCCGTAGAAGCCAGATTAGATTACGGAATTCGATTAATTAAAAGTGAAACTCTAGTCATTGCGGGCGAATGTTTTCCACGCATTCTTCCGTCCGTCTCTCTTGCTTTTTTCCCCATTTCCTTTCTCTTTCTCTTTCCCTTTGTGTTCTTTTTTTTTTGTTTTTTTTTTCCACCACTGGCCAGCTCGCGTGACCTGCGGCCAGGAGTTCAAAGTTTAAACGAATGGATCATTGTGCGTTTGGGAATTCGAGGGGAAACTTTTTTAAATTCCTGAAATTGCATTTAACTATTAGCGTCCACGGCGGGATACTTTCGATTTATATGCGGGATTTGCGAAAACGACGATATTTTTGCGCCCTGGTGTCCGCACGGAGAAGTATGCGTTATATAATTGATTCGATCGATGAAAATTGCGCTTGCCTGCCGGAAAGCGTCTCTGGCGCGCATCGGAAAACTCGGATGGTTGGAAAATTGCGAATAATGTTTCCACGAGCGTATAAGTATATCGGTGATTTGTGATGTTGTTTGTTTTTGGAGGAACTTGGTGTCCCTCCTCCTTTTAGGTATATGTGTTGTGAAGTATTATATGGGAGTATTTTAATAAAGGATGAGAGATATTTGAGGGATGAAAATTTAATCGTTTGTGTTTGCAGCAAATGGAACTCTATGATTTTCTAGATTTCTGTGAATTATATAACTTTGTATGAATAATTTTGATCAATTGGCTAATGAATTTTAGGAACTTAAATTGCGTTTCTTTCTGTAGGCAAAATTTTTTCAATGTCAAATCAAAGCAAGTCGGAAGATTTCCATTAATTTTGGATTTATAATTGTACACGTTAACAAGATGATTTTTATTTTTAGTTACTGTCATTTTTTAAAAGTAAATATAATATAGCAACAATGGAGCAAAAATAAGAACGAAATGAAAATACAATTGCAAAATGTTAATTTAACTGATTGTAATAAAAATTCAAGAAAAGAATTTGTTGAAGTGGAACACAATTTCTACTATTCCACCGTTCTCACAGTTTATCCATGGTGTCGATCTAAAAATCGCGTAAACTGTAAACCACCCACGAAAAACGACCTACAAAAGAGAATTTGCAATCGCTTTACGAGCAGATATTTGCTCGCGAGCGTAAAACAGTAGATTTATATCGACGAGTATCGACGTATCTTTATTTTTTTTTGCAATCTCTTCTTACATCTTTCCACGTAGCCGCACACAGATGAGATACTCGATCCGACTTATCGACGCGATTCGATCCGAAAGCGTATCGGATTATACGATCTCCTACAAATAGAAGAACGAAATTAAATAAATCAAATAGGGGTTGGGCCACCCTTCTGTCTTTTATCTTTCGTCTATCTACGATCGTTCTAGGGTTCGTCCCTATGGCCGAGGGATCTTCCGTTTACGATTCTAACCCCGACGAATCCCTTAAGCGAGATTTTCAAGACTCCATGCCCGTAACTCGCAGAAATGGCTCCACCAGGAAAAACTTACCCCCGAGCGATCCTATACTCCTTACTACGTATCAAGTATAAAGTATCGAACCAGAAGTTACCCGAAGGTAAAACCTCCCAGCTTACTCCGAAATCATGTATCTGAGAAATTGCAACTGTTTTCCATTTAGTCGATGATTTTCAATTCGGCACGATGCCATGAAGTTAATAATTCAGTCGCTTTCGAGGTAGGAGGTAATATCGTACGAAAAGGAAATACTTCTCCTTAAATAAATATTTTCACCTTTTAGTACTTATGTAATACTAGCTCAAAGTTCCCGTGCTTCGCTACGCTTTAATCGAAACTAAAAAAAAAACCTTAAAATTTCGAATTTTGAAAAATCCTTTCTTAGTGGGCACCTACGACCCAAGGCAAGAGTATGTTCCAAATTTCATTGTAATTCGTTCTGTGGTTTTTGAGATTTCGTGATGAGTGGATGAATGAGTCAGTCAGTCAGTGGTATTTGAGCTTTATATAATAGATTTTATTCGGAAAAGTTTCTAATATTTTGTTTTTTATTTAAACTTTGATATATATGACAATTGACAAAGGGGTGACGGTGTATATGATTGATTTTCTGAATAATTGGAAACAGTCGATGCAAAATTTAGCACGTGGTCAAAAAATATTGAAATTTATACAGTAGCGTTTAATAAATGAAACAAATTCTTGACATTCAATGTTTGACACAAAGCCATAATGACTATGGCTTATATATTTGTTTATCGTTGATTCGGATGTTTAAACCTTTTTGTGTTAGAAACATTTTGACAATTTTCATTTCAATGTTTTATAATTTTAGAAATTTATAACATTAATTGGTAATGTTTTGTTAGGTATACTGCAAAAAGTAGTTCATCGACTCTTTGATTAAATCCTCTAATACAGCCACGGCTCCCTCGCAAATACTTAACCCTTTACCCTACACTGAATTATCCTCACCATGGCTTTCTATCGCACCCAATCTTCTATCTCATTAACTCCGACTTTCTAATTCCACCATGATTTTGCATATTTAATCGAATTATCCCTTCGTTACCAACTGCTATAGCCGCCATCGTATAAAAACAACTATCCAACAACTAACTTAACCAACTTAGAGAAACTATAGAAATAATCAAAATTGCAAAGGATTAAGAACAAACGATATTATACAAAAATCCACGATCGAAACGTAACCCCGTTATATTGTTAGTTATTCCATCGAAAGAGAACGCAGTTAGAAAAGAAATCGTAGAAAATCGACGGAACGACCGAACGTGAAATCCTTTTTGTATGTATAGAACCGTAGAGAATAGAGAATGCAATTACGAATTCGCGCGTGCAGATTTTTTCTCTCCCATGCATATTCACGCGGCTGACGGCCAGTTATAACCGCGGCACATTTCCACGCGCATATATAAACGCCCGGCGCGCATAACGATGCAATCAAAGTGGTTTCAATTCGCAACATTAGCGCGGCCTATCGAATCGTTTACGAAGAGTTACCTTCATGAAGCGCCGCGAGCCTGATTCGATTCTTGCAATCTGCTTTAACGCGAGACAGACGGATTTTCCGTGTGCGTTGTAATACGCGGAGGATTCAACGTAGCCGGGCATTCCATGTAATCCGCGAACGGAGAAAAAGTATAAAACATTCACGGTCGATTCGCCGCAAACTCGCGCTTCTAAGAGTGTTGTTGTTGCAACTTGAAGTATTTTATTTGCGATGGTTCGGCATGAAATGTGAAATTACGTTTTAGGGAATTCATCATTGGCAGTTTTTAACGCTTTACTGACCGGTATTTTTTTAACATCCTACCCCCTTCTGACCGATCATTTGGCCACAAATATTAGGGGTACCGAAAAGTAATCAAAATTGGAGACGTGAAAACGTAATTCGAAACATTTTTTAACAAAAAAACAGACTACTTATTTAATAAAGGACTCGAACAACTATCGTTACGCTGGCAAAAAGTGTTAGAAAATTACGGAAATTATTTTGTTAATAAGTATTTAAAATTTCTTTAATAAATCGATGTTTTTAGCCAGCAAAGAAAAATTTTGATTACTTTTTGGTATCCCTAATACTTCCTTGATACAGATATCTATTCGAAAATTGCAAATTCTCGTCACTGAATCCTTAACACAGGTAACCGCAATGATAAATGATAATTTATTAATTGGAGTGGCAACCAATTAATAAGTTAAAACTTCAAAGGCGTTGGGTCCGAAAAGCCTATTAATAGACTTCCGGTTGGTAAAGTGTTAACAGTTCGACTGGCGCCTCGCTAGAAGAGTTGTAGATTGTATAATAATTTTATGGTGTTTTAGCTCCGCCTTTATTTTATCTGGGTTAACCCCTTGCCTTACAATGTCGCGTAGCATACGTGACGCGATAAATGGAACAGAAAATTTTGAAGCTTTCCAAAAACTGGTAAATTGGAAATATCAGTAGGTCAGTTGAAATTAGTGCTATGCTGTTAACACTAGATTTACCAAGCCAGTCAAAATGAGTGGTACACAATTGTTTCCAAAAATTCTACGGGTTTATGAGGGAGCCATAAAATAAATATTCTTCGTCCATCCTACAAAACATAAATTACCGAATCTATCATCTTTTCCACGTCTTAATTTTCCTCGCTTTAAGGTACATATTTAACATATTTAAATATAATAGATTTCACGCCGGTAAATCTAGTGTTAATATTGCGTTATCTTATACCAGTTTATCAGAAATCAGTGATAGATTATTATTCCAACAATTAATTCTGAATTATTGAGCATTTGGTCACAGAAGAAATTATAAGGCAAGAAGTTAATAATGATCGTACTGTAGTAATAATGATGCTTCTAAAGATGTCCTGAGAATCTTCGGTGAATGGTACATCATATTGGAAAATGTGGTGCAGGTTTTTTAACTTTCTCATGAATTTTTAACAGTACAAGTACCGAAGTGGTCTACTTTCGAGTTTCTTCTTTTTACAAAATGTCTTTATGGAAAAATAGAACAGTAGATATTTCACGTGTATATGCTTCTGTTTTTTTAAAGTACTTAATACTTTAGCTACCTGTATTTTTTTAACATCCTATCTATTTCTGACAAGTCACTTGGCCGCAGATATTGCAAATTCTTGTCACTGTTTCCCTGGCGTAGTAAACTGCAATGATAAGTAACAATTTATAAATTGTCGTGTCAACTGATTAATAAGTTAAAAGTCCAAAAGCGTTGGACCCGAAAAGTCTATTAACCCCTTGCACCACAGTTTGTTTCGTGACTGCTTCCGCTATAATTCTAAATTTAACTGGTAAAAGAAAGATTGGTCATTAATTCTTGATATTTCGTATAATTTAACGTAATATTACTGTTACAGAAATAATATTATCACGTCGTGTCTCATTAATAATTTCTATTTAACAGATTTTGGAAAACTGGAAAATTTCCTATCCCATTTACCTCATCACGAGTGTCACTCATTATTGTAGGGCAAGGGATTAATAGGCCACCGGCCGGTAAAGTGTTAAATAATGTATTTCAATCCAACAGATTTAACACCGTTAGCTCTAGTTCTAACTATACACGATCCAAAATCAAAATCCACTGTTAATGCTGATTACAAAACTTATCAGACACTTGCACGAATTGTACTTTTCATACTCTCTTTCAACCAATATTAACACTTTGCCGGCCGGCGACACCACAATGGTGTCGTGCGCAAAATATAAATAAAGAAATATATAAAACAAAAAAGTTTTACATTTATTTACATATATATATATCCTCGAAATTTCATGAAAATAGAGGGACAGGATTCAAAACTCAAGAAAACTGACGATGAGATTAGTAAAACTTGACGATTTATGACAAGAGGAATGATCTGAAACAATCCTACCGGCACCAAGCAAACAAATTTTGATGAGACGTACGGACGGCAAAGTGTTAGGAATCATTTTTAAATCAGAATAACATATTTTTGCAAACCGATGGTCGCAAAAACAGTTTGTAATCCCTGCACCAAGTAAAACATTCCGTCCAAGTCTGTCCACGTATTTGCGAAAGAGGCTGTACCTCATTGCAGTCCACGATGTATCTTGAAAAGTATAGATTAGCTTTGCCGTAAGCGCAACGCGATACGAGGGTTGGTCCGAGAGTTCCTTTAAGCCCTCTTTTAGCGTAGATTTTGAGGGACAAGTCGGCCGTATATCGTACGCGTATCACGTAGGTGCAATCAGAAGGGAACGACCGTGTCGCATCCCTTTACGTGTTTGCGTGCGCTGGCACACGAGCCCTATGCACACGTACGGGAAACGTACAGTAAGCGTTACATACGTTCTCGAAAGCGGGTATTCCCAAGGTGACTATAGAGCCACTCGAATACATTCTGCTTTCGTCCCTGAATGCACGCTGGAACGATAGCCAGCTGATAGCACGGACGAACGAACGACGACTGGTACCTTTGACAACCCTTACCCTCTCTTTCTGTCTGGTTTTCTCTCTCGATTTCCCTTTTTCTCCCTCATCATGTCTGTCTCTCTATATTTTCTCTCTTCTCTATTTGTTTATCTCTTCTATTTGTTTCTCTTTCGATCTTTGTGTACTTAATCATTCTCTCCCATTTTCTCTCGTTTTTTTCCTCTCTTTTATTTCATTTTCTCTCTCTTTTTTCTCAGTGCTTTCTCTATCATTTTCTCTAGCCTTCTTTCTCTGTCTCTGTTTTTTCTTCTTCTCTCATTTTCACTTGTTCTCTCCTCTCTTCTAGTTGTTTCTCCTACGATCTTTTTATTTTCTCTTTTTCTCTCTTCTCACATTTGTTCCGTTTCTGCCCTGCCTCTTCTTTTTCTCAATTTCTTTCTTTCTCCATTTTCTGTCTTCTCTCTGTCGCTTACAGTTCTCCCTTCAGTATCTTTCAGTCTGTTTCTCTTTTCGTCCTTCTTTCTTGTTCTCTCTTTCCCTCGGAATTTCTCTCTCTCTCTCACTCTATTTCAGTTCAACCCTCTCTGTCTTTTGGTCCTGCATCCCCGAAAGTTCTACCAATTGCGCTCTCCCTGGTCCCCTTTCCCTCTGTTCCTCTTTAGTCCACACAGAGCCATGATCTGCCCTTTCAGATCGCAGAACCGGATAATTCCCGTAACGAATGGACTTGCTGATATCGCTGACCACCGTTAGGAGAACTTTAAAATGAATTAAAAGGCGGATTAATAGACTATCGTGCTGGCGTTACGTTCTCAGACGATCGAACGCACGGGTACGTGAAACGAATCCGATTAGGGCCGAAATCGCATTCGATTCTCCGCGTATCCGAAACGGCTAGAGACTTTTCTCACGTTCGAGCATTTAACCTTTGTTCCGTGATAGCGACGAAATTCATCAAATATTCGTAACGCAAATAAATTTATATTATCTTCGGAAACCTTCCTGTAATTGTGCAACAATATTTAAATTTTTCAAATGAACGTCAATACTAATGTTCCTGAAATTGCAACTTTATTGGTATCTTCTTTCTGTTTCTCTCGGTCTAAAAATTGAACATTATACGCCTCTCTAGGAATTCAGATTTTTATTTCAATCTTTTAAACAATTTTTCACGTTATGATAAAAACCTGGGAACCTAGAAAATTGTCACCTAGAAACTACTAAATATTTTTCCCTTTATCTTGATTTTATCCATCTTAAACTCAACTGAATCATGAATGACCTTTAACCCACTGTCTTATGATTTTTCTACGACTGTGTAAATTATAATTAAGTATCAAACTATCAAAACTAAAATTGTCCAATGATTTCTATATCGTGTTCTTTAACACTAGAACTACCAAACCAGTCAAAATGACTGGTACACAATTTTTTCAAAAAATTCTCTAAGTTTACATAAGAATCATAGAATAAATATTCTACGTCTATATCAATAAACATAAATCACTCAATCGGACAAATGTTCCGCCGCTTGATTCCCCCTTTTTCAAAGTACTTATTTAATTTATGTTGAAACTCAAACTTTATATAAACTTGGAACAGAGACAATTTATTAATTAAACATAATACAATTCAATATTTAATCTTTGACATTTGCCATATTACATTTCTATAGTTATAACAAAAAACAATACAATGTTAACATGTGAATATATCTCGGATTACAGGGCTGTATCCTCAACAATTTATTAAAATATGATAGATTTGAGGCCGGTAGTTCTAGCGTTGAAATTAAGCCGACAGAAGAAAACAATTTGTCGCTATTAAACACCACAGAATTTTTCTGTTTAACAATTTATAGAAAATCGCAAGGTTTTTTCCATTTTCAGTGTCACAAGTGACGCTCGTTACTGCACGGCAAAGGATTAACCCAACGCATCGCAGAAATTTGAATTCTCTCTCGTCCCTTCACCGGAACTCTCTTCAACAGAATCGTTGTACCCGATGCACTTCGCCGCACGTCTCTGTCGAATTTCACGTTCCATCCAAACAAGCCGATAAAAATCTCCCTATCGTTTCTTCCAAAAAAAAAAAAAAAAAATGTGCCGAGATAACGAAGTAACTACGAGCGAGCCATTTTTTCCCCGCGAACTCCCATCAGCCCTTAACGTTCCTACGAAGATTACGTGCCAGCTGACCGCCCTCAATGTGGCCCTGACATATCGTTTTGATAAATCGCAACAATTACTCAACGAGACGGTGGTGGTACGCATATGTCCCCGGAAATCGGGGGTTGAGCTGGGAACGCTTTTTGTCGGGGCACGGCGATGCTCGATACCTCGAAGGATTATATGCCCGAAGGTCCTGTCTAATTGTAAATCGACACTGGCTGTGGCACCCTTGTTGAATTAAATCGTCGCAGCCCTCACGCGTGCCGCGTTAAGAATAAGTGTC
Organism: Cerceris rybyensis; assembly: GCA_910591515.1. NCBI lineage: Eukaryota > Metazoa > Arthropoda > Insecta > Hymenoptera > Crabronidae > Cerceris > Cerceris rybyensis. The sequence goes on from OU342789.1 coordinate 37,308,462, forward strand.
ATCGAAAAGCTGCTTCGCGTTTAATATAGATTGCAAACTAAAAATTCGGACAGCTGATACAATATGTGTAGCTCAGTCATTGCAGTCTGTGATGAATGCACACTTTGGAGATTTCGTTTTGAGGAGAGATCAGTTTTAATAGTAGATTTATCAAGGTGTTCGATATGACTTACATTGAATTTTTTAAGAGCGTGTTGCTGAATTTTTTAGCGCTCTATCTTGTTTAATTTTGTACATCTATTTTGCGGATTGAAAGAGATTGAATTGACCAAGTTTCTTCTTGAAATATTCTTCTTTCGTTTGAAATGTTTATCTAGTATATATGTTTATATAGAGTGTATTGGTCGTCTATAATTCTGGTGTTAGGATTGTAATCTGCATTGTTTTTCGTTGGGATTGTCCTTCAGCTTCGAATTCTGGATGCTTGGGCGAATTATATTGTTTGTGAGTTGCAGTAAGGAAATTATAGTGTAGATTATAATATTGTTGCGCCGGGAAGAATCGCCACACGACATTATTTATTTATAAAGATTCAATATCACAAAATACAGTTAAACTGGGGATTCCGGCTACTTCTTCGCGCCGCTGTCACTACTCGACTCCAATCTTCGACTATCTTGTTTAAACCGTTGTCCTTGATACGATCTTCAACCCCCGACTATCGATGCATCGATGAACATAGTCTCTAATCGATTATATTGCCGGAGACAGCTTCGCTTCTTCGTAACAATATATTACAATGGGTAACCTGCTTTTGATGTTCTACATGTATTTTAGTGTTATAAGGATGAAAGTTTGTGTATTTTCATAGTTTTAAATTTACCACAGATGAGTTTCTCACAGGGGAGGCCCATGAAAGTTGCATTTTCTCTGAAAATGAGGAAAATGCATATCCATCGAGTGGATATAATTCATTTAATAGGAAAGATTATTAGTACTGTCCAGAAATCCACGGGTCGATGATATAACGAGAAGATTAAGGTCCCCAATGTCGAGAGAATAAGTATCTTAAATATTGTCATACGACTTTGACGTAATCTCATCTTTATCCAGCGCATTCGTTAACGTCACTGTTGCAGGCGCTCGATCAAACAGCTACACCCCAAACCCAAATACCCCGAGGGCTTAATTACTTTAAATTATTCCACAATTCCGTCACCCGTAGCAATCATCCAGAAATTCAATTTCTTCTCTTAAATCCTCATATTCCCTTCTCATTAAAATCCTATACAAAACAACTGTTATCATAATCCAACGTATTAGCTAACACGATCATAACAAGCACACTATTAAGCATCCAGTCTAACATCGAGGCTCCAATTACTTGCAAATCACTCGACAATTTCAACACCCAAAATAATCATCGGTACAATCAGTCCCCTCGTTAGTAGATCTCTACGTGCATTCGCTATCAAAATCCCATAGCTCACGCACAAAAGGTATCTCGTTCCAGTACTTGGTCTATTCCCGTCTGCGGACTAAGTCTCAAGGGTCAGTCAATCGTGGATTGCATGGACTTAGTTACCCGGGTAATATTTTCTTTCAATTTTGCCGAGGGGGTAGTATGGAATGAAAGGACCACGAAAGAAGGGTGTACTCGAGGCGGTATCGGGACGATGGTGAATTTCGCAGCAACAGGATCAACAGCGGCGCACAGCATCACCGGCAACAGTCTCCAAATTATAGATGAGTATCAACCGCACGTGATCCGAGCAGATAATGCGGCAAATGAATAGGCCAGCTCGACAATGAGGGACCAGCGTGACTCTTTCATACGGCCGATCCGGGCTTAACTCCTCTCCCCTTAATCAGTTTCCGATCCCCTAATGATTTTGGGCGCGGTTAGGACCCTTCTGCTGCACCCATCGACCGTCAATACGCTAGCAGGGAAAACTGATAGCCGGTACGCGATGTTAAAAGGTTTGCACCGTCATCGGCTCGGTGGTTCATAATTCGCGATAGCCCAGCGATAGAACGGTTTCCAGTGACGCGCAAAGATTAGAGACGGATACATCGGACGAACGAGTTTCCTTTTTGGGGGGTGAATATCGGTATGGCGTTTCAGGGATGTCGAGTTGTATTTATTTTGGGACGGTTAGTCTCCGTGTGGAATTCAATGGATTTGATAGAGAAGTTTGTTTGTTGTTGGTCATTGTTTCTGATGTTGAAGTACTGCAGATTGTCGAGGCGCTTAAAAAAAGCTGAAAAATAGTTTAAGCCCTTAGTCTGCAATAACGCGTCGTACTCGTAGCACAGTAAATGAAATGGGAAATTGAGAAATCTTTAAAAACTATTAAGTCGAAAATATTGGTAGTTCACGAGATTTTAGAAAATAATTTTAAGTTGCTGCGTGCGCAGTCTAAATAGAAATTGTAAGGCGAGAGGTTAAGTTTGAAGGGTGGATATTAACGGCTGTGGCAGGATTGTTTAACTCTGCTATTCGCCCCCGGTCCACATGACCCAAAATTTAACAGATACTATATTTTTGAGTATTTGTTTATGCTATTCAATAATTTTGAAATTTCGTCTGTTTCTTTGCATACTTTACATATTTGTCTTAAATGTTGACCTTTGTTCATAGGGTCACTATGACCCCAAGGAACACAACACACCATAATACAATTAACAGCATATTAATGTTTTCAAAAAGAACTACGTTTTTCAATTATTCCTCGAAGACTGCACATAAAGTGCTTGCAAGGCTGCTCTCGTTGCGCCATATCATCATTTAAATGAATATTGACGATGCATCTGTGTATTTAATGAATCCAGGCCGGTAAATGAGGTCAGCAAGACGAACGATGGAAGAGTTTTTAAAAAATACAAAACTATCGTACCATAGAGATCAAACGCCTGCATTTCTGAAGGCGCATACCGTCATTAATATCGGACTATCGTTTTTCACTGTACATTCGGTGGAAGGCAATATGAAACTCTCAGCAATAACAGCCGAGAAGGTTTCCCTCGCATAGTTGAGTTAGGTTGCTGAAGACGTATTGTACAGGTAATTGTGCTTACAAATAGTAGTGGTGGACTTCTTCGTCCAGATCTACTTGTCGTATTCAATTTCTCTGTTTGTATGACAATGCACCGATATCTCTGCGCTGTAGAATTCGGGGAATGGCCGAGTGGTATTGTGTTCCCACATGACCATGGTATTGTGTTCCCTATAAGTTCTATCGGTCAGATGAGATTGCTCCATTTGGAGCGTTCTTTTTCTCCGTACTCTTTGATATCTGCATCGTTCATGATGGCCGAGGAGAAGTTAAGGCTCATCAGAGTTTGACGATTTTAGAACTAGCTGTTCCGTATTTCGGCTTTGACTACTTGGTCATTTTGCTGAAACTTACAGTACAGGATTCCGAAGCATCGTAGCAATAATATATTAAATGTTAATTTAGGAAAATTTCAACAAAAAGCTCATTCCATACTTCAGCAATACCTACTAAAAATTGAGCAGTGGTTAATTAGATGGAAAATAAAAGTAAATTCTGATAAGTGTAAACATATCACGTTCACTCTAAGAAAAGGCACAGACCCTCCTATCATCTTAAATAGGACCACTATTCCTCAAACCAAAACGGTAAAATATCTAGACATACATCTGGACGCAAGAATGACTTGGAAGCAATATATAAAATAGAGAAAATCCGCTTAAAAATACGTGCTATGCACTGGCTTACATGTAAAAATTCGTGTTTTAATATGAGCAATAAACCACTAATATATAAGACAATAATTAAACCAATATGGACATACGGTATAGAAATTTGGAGAACTGCTGCAAAAAACCACATATCCAAACTCGAAGCACTACAATCCATTATCCTTAGAACCATAGTTAATGCACGATGGTATGTGAGAAATGTTCAAATCCGCAAGGACTTCAAGAACAACTCCGTTGGAGACGAAATAAAACGTATATGTAACAAATACAAATACAGATTGGAAAACTATCCAAGTGAATCAGCAAAGAAGCTCTATACAGAAAAACTATCAAGAAGACTTCACAGGAAGCATCCAAAAGATCTTCTACAACCTAAGTTGTGAACACCAAAAAGATATTTTTTAATGAGAAAATATCTTTTTGGTGTTAAATCCACAAATATCGTTAAACCAATCTACCGAATGTCCACTAAGGACAAATTGTAGAGTTTGAGGGAGTTAATAAAAAAAAATTTTTTAAATTTTGCTAGATCAAAAATCTAATGAGATTTTGAACTCGTGCTCATTAATCGATATTTCAAATCACCTTCATACCCATCATAGCCCCATAGAACTACTTCCTAATGGCCAAATGGTGATCTGCATTTGAGCTATAGCTGCCCATGAATTCATACAGCAAGAGTTCGTAATAACACGGAATATGTGTCAGAAGTTGCACAAAGTTCTCTTCTTTCAGCTAAACTTTAAAAACAAATTGAATATTCTGATCCTGTACATGTGGAGCGTAATATATTAAATATTAAACTGATAAGAACATACAAATTAATCATTTATTTTTAAATTAATGGTATCCCACAGGATATCGTTCTCTGGGGGTAAATACATTGGAAAATTCGCATTTACAAAACTGTCGTAAAAATGAATAAATACCATAATATACGTCACCCTGTTGCTGTCCGAGGTGATACATTTGACAAATCACTAATTTTGATTAATAACTAAAAGTATTCTATAAATTGCTAATTTTAACGGTAGCTCAAAGATACATGAACATAGTTTTAAAGTTCCAAAGTTACCCGCCTGACCTAAACGTAAGAGAGTCTCTCTAAACACTCTAGACAGTGAGATTTGTACAGGCGTATTCCAGGTTTCAAGTTACAGTTGTAGAGCTATAAATATAACGACTATGCTTTCTATATTGTTCTTCGTTGCCGCACTGCTCCGTGCGAACTGGACAGGGCGCGTTGACGATAGTCTTTTGTAGTTGGCCTGTTTGTTTTTAAACCACTTTAATTGCTATAATTATAACTCATCCCCTTTTATTTCCTTCCGTTCCAAGGTTGACTATACCTCACCAGCTTAACTCGAGTTGTCAGCTGTTAAATGTGTAATTAAAGCTGTTAAATGACTCGGAAATCTCCACGCATATACCATTTTTCCATTAGAAATGTAATTCATTCTTCACGATAACACGACACACAGCGTACGATGAAAGATACGGTTACTAAATTTACTTACGAGCAAAATTCTACTTACCCTCAACTTATTAGGTTGTTCGGAAAGTAATTTCGTTTTTTCCTGACGGAGGACATAATTATATTTTTTCACAATTAACTTCACACTTAATTCGCATTGCTATTACCTATATATTTTGACAGTTGATATAGCAACGCTTGTTTGTGAAAAAATTTGTTTGATTCTACACAATAGTTTTTCTTTGGTGCTCTATTAAAGATGGAAAGTCGAAAGCAGCATTTTCGCCATATTTGACTTTTTTACTATCGAAACGGTAAAAATGCTGTTCAAGCAAGAAAAAAATTATTCGATTTTTATGGGGAAGACGCATTAACATAACGCCAGTGCCAAAACTGGATTGCAAAATTTTTTGAACGGCAAAACCTTTACTTCGAATGAGCACGTCAAAACAGGCTTTGATTTTTTTGCCAGCAAAGATCAAAACTTTTATGAACGTCGAATCATACTACTGCCAGAAAGGTGACAAAAGGTATTAGAACAAAATGGAGAATATATAATTCAGTGACATATTTATGGACTACAAGAAAATCGTCTTTCATTCTCACCGAAAAAAACGAAATTACTTTCCGAACAACCCAATATTTATATCGTAGAACCGATTTTATAAAAACAACTCTACTTCCCCCCATAACATTACTATTGATTTCATCCCTGCAAGCTACAAAAACACGTATCACCAATTAACAAAACACATTTGCAACATATCACTAACAAAACATATTTAAAAGTTAATGCGATAACAATAAACCACAAACGAGAAACACACGGTGAAGAAAATCCACGATAACTCGGCGAGACAACGAAGCGCCATGAAACAATATCCTCCCGTAGATTGCAATTATTACGAAGTAAAACGCGAACCAGAATCATCTACCCAGTTAAAGATTAAAATCGAATTAATCAAGTCAGCGACGTCGGTAGAAGAGGAAGAGGGAGACGGTGGCACGGGGATGGGAAACGAAGTAAGAGAATGGAGAAATACTCAATTAAGCCCCGAGCCTTTTCGCCTCTCTTGGGGACTCGGAGATTTATTCCAGATAACCGGCGGCGCTGGTTGCGTATTTAAATCGAAGTGGATCGAGGAAGAGCACAGAAGAAAGAAGGAAAGACGTCGAATTCGAGACAAAAGCTCGACTTTCTCGAGTACGCGATCTTGAATCCCGGTAAAGCGGAAACGTCTAGAAGCGCGAGAGAGTCGGTGCCGATCGAGGGTAGTTAACCCTGTTAACCCCGAACGATCGATCCGCCGCGGCTGTTCCTCGAGATCGGGTTACCGTGGCTCGAGAGCCGGAGGTTAAGATGTCGAGTGTATCCTTGAAATACCAATGCCACCGGCGTCGACGTCTTTTCTTTCCTTCCGCTGGTCGATATCTTATTCCCAAAGCAATTGTCTCTTCGGTTTCGATACACGGACGACCGGTAAACTCGTCGGATACATTTCAATAAAATTCACCGGAGAGAGGATTCGTTTAGTGAACGCGTTCTCGTGAGGTATTCCGTGAAAGTGTGAACGATTTATTTGGATCGTTTACTTTTTTTTTAATACCAAATCTTCTGGCATTGTATCTGGTATATTTAAATATACTGAGGAAATACTTTAAGGAAAAAATAAATCAAGAGGTGAAAGAGATTATTAGGTCGGCCGAATTGATTTTATAAGTTAGAAGTATAATATTTACTGCACGATACGCCTTTTAGAAAAATTGAGAGGCGGTCATTTTGATCGCCTGGGTACTTTAGTATTAATTTGTAATTTCTTTCTTTCATTTTTATGGAGATTTTTTATAGTATTGTTTGTTCTGTGCTAATTGTTTCTCGCTTACTGTATTTTTTGTAATTGTACTGTTGGCATTGTAATTTCAGAAAGGTGATATGGAATTAAATGTGATATAAATATCACGTTGAAAAAATTCGTTGAAAATGATGATTAACTGTAAAATAATAATTTAATTCTATGTGCGTATTGGAGATTTTAGAAATTTGATAAGTGATAAGTTTATAATTGGCAAATATAATTGTCACTTTTTTTGAGGGAGTTCATTGGACAATATCATGTGATATTTATGAAACAAAACCTTTAGCCTTTAACGAAATATTCAGCCCAGCCTATGCGAAAGGCATTTAAATGGAGTTTAGCCGCAAAAAGTAGTAAAATTGAAGCTCTATTTCAATACAGAGATGAAAAGATCGATTTAGCAAGTATTTACGAAAAATCCGTGCACAGTATTTCGGTTTACGTGCAATTTTTAAGAGCGTGTTCCTTTCGCGAGGAATTGGTATAAAATAATGATTCGTTTTAGGAAAAAAAAATGTGATTTCTCTCTGCGAAACCGGTATTCGTACGCTGGCGAGAACGAATGCATGGAGGAAAGTAATTTTGCAAAATTGTGTTACACGTAAAGCAAGGTAGTCGGTGTGAGCGCGAAAAAAAGAGAAACGAAAATTATTGTCTGCCGTAGAGAAAAAGAATAAATAACAGATTCTGTGATGGACGCGAGTTGTTTCCGATGAGTCACAAAATGAACGTCAACTCCAACTGTATGCGGTGTATACACAGATATCTCTGTAGTTCGGGTTGGAAAACGACGAAACCCAACATAGTACGGTTTCGTATTGACGACGAGAGAAATTGTGAGTTATTGCGAGCTCGTGATGTCTACAATCGGAGCTTTGAATTCGCTTCGCTAACCGTTAAATTCATCCCTTGAATTCGCTTAATCGTTCATGCTCTTAGGACTTGGTAATCTTATTGCCGGGTTTTACGATCTTCTTGTGATACTTTATGGACTTACTACGATGATCGTAAATGTTTTACTCGAAATGTAGGCTATGCAACGTTCTTGCGAATATTGTACGATTTGATTGAAGGGTTCATATAATTTTTATAGTTCAAATATGTCGTGGGTGGTTAACTTCAATACTTCTGAAGGCTAGCAATGTATGTGTATTTTGGAGAAATAGAAACGTATGTTTGGAGAGTATTTTGCAAGATAGTTTTACTAGTACCGACGTTAAATCTATTAGATTTAAATATGTTAATCAAGTACCTACTTTGAAACAAGGTAAATTAAGAAGTGGAAAGGATGATCGATCCGGTAATTTATGTTTAACAGGATAGATATAGTATTTCTACTCTGCAACTTGGAGAATTTTTGGAAAAAATTGACAATCAGTCATTTTGATTTGCTTGGTAGTTCTAGCGCTAATCAGTGGATCGAAAGTCGTAAAGGCAATGACAAATTTACAGTTTGACTACTAATAGAGTATTTAAGGGAAAAAAGGAGTGTGAGGAATAGTTTATGAAAAATTTGTTTACGAATTTTTAACAAATTTGCGCGCGATTTTCCTTCGACAAGTGATTAAAAGATTTCAAAAAGCTCATTTACAATATCTTTGCCAAATAAAAGAAACTTCGTTTAATACAGGATTAATATCTTTATCTTGTATTATCTTTCCTCTTTAAACAGTCGAAGCTGCAACGATAGCTTATAATCTTTTCTGCAAACTCAGATTTCCCTTCGCCAATATTTCAACGATATATCAATCTTATTTGCACGTCGCATCGGATAGTGTAACATCGTCGACTTAAATTGCTCCCAGGGAGCTTATCGTAGCATTTTCGTAGCTCAGTGTCCATCAGGTATAAGATCTCTAAGATAATTAATGACCTCGAGGAAAGAAAGAAAAATATCGCATGACAATATTAACGAGGGTGCACAGACAACATTATAAACATTCTTTCTGGATTTACAGAATGCTATATTTGCGATAGAGAATATTACAAGGGAAATATAAATCACGAAAAGAATGAATGTAATTTTAAATTACAACAGGAGCACTTTCGTTCATTTCAACCCTCGTTCTACCTCTGGCTAGTGCCATTCGAAAAAATGAAGTAAGTACAGCCTCGTTATAATAGAGCAATGGTTATTTTCTCGATGCAATTTTTCATGCATAAAACATACAGTATATATACTACAAAAAAATTAAATTAAATTTCTTTTCTATTCTATATTTCGTATCCCGCGTTCGAGAAGAGAATAATGCGCATTCTACAAAGTAATTTAAAGCTCAGTAATTAGACATGTGAAGCGTAAAAACACTTTAAAGGAATAAACTTTCTAATGTTATAGAACAAACATAGTAAAATGTATCTCATCACCCTTAGCAATTACAACGACAAGAAAGACCGTTTATAAATTAACCCTTATCACTCACTGTGTACTACCCATATGAATGTTGACATGCTATTTCCTCCACACTGTCAGATTAACCCCTTGCCCTACAGTGACGAGTGACACTCGTGATGAGGTAAATAGGGTAGGAAATATTCAAATGTTGTAAAACCTATGAAATTGAAAATGTTAATGAAACGCGACGCGATAATATTATTTCTATAATACTAAATGTAGCAGTTAATAAAGAAACGTGGTTTATTATATATATGCACATGTAATACATGAATACAATGGTTTCACAATATAACATCCTTGGGACAGTAATTTAACTAACGTACAATTTGCGAGCAAAAGCATGATGCACAACCGAAAACGAACAGAACATAAGAGCGTTGACCGACAGAAGACGGTGACGAACTAATAAGGTGGCTCCTCGTCACGATTACCATCTATATGGATGTGGGTGTTTGATACAGGAACTACTTTACTAACATTACGATAAATAATAGAAAATATCAAGTATCACTGATCAATTTTTATTTTAGCAATTAAATTCTCAACGATAGCGAAGTCAGTCACAAAACAAATCGTAGGCCAAAGAGTTAAAAATAATGATTAACAACTCTGCAAAAAGATGAAACAGAAATTCTCTCTGTTAAACATTAATCGCAATAACACGTCACTCCACATTCCCTGCAACATCTGTATTAACAAAAAAAAAGCCGTAAAACTCACTCGAAACAAACATCCCCTACATTAAATTCACGAAAGCCGGTCTCTCAAAACTCGCGGTTCTAGAAATGCGGATAAAGCGAAGCAGAAAGTAAAACGTTGAAAAAGCGCGAAAAGGCGAACGTCGGTAGGCGTGGATCGCCGATAAAGAATTCACGCTGAGAATACGCAGCGTAGTTGCCTTGAGAGTAAAAATTCCACGGAGGCGAAGACACCCGATGCGGAAGAATCACGGTGAGAGTTTTCCCGTAGCCTTCGACAGTTTCTAGGTTCCTCCGTGGCCATAGCCGTGTCACGTAAAAGCGAGAAAGAGAGCCTCCGGCGCGTTGATTAAAATGCATTCGTCGAGTTTTTCACCCCGACGCTTCCTTTCTCGCGTTCCGACGGCCGATCCATGTGCACACGTGCATACCCCCCGTACCAACACACGGACCATGGAGAGATGCGTGCGCGCGCACTTGCCATTCTACACCCCTGCAGCCGTAATTAACGCTAATTTTTTAATTAGAATCTCGCTCCGCAACAGCATCAACGTCAACGTGCAAACGCGGGAGAACGGTCTGGCTGCCGGACGAGGAGAAAAGCTCGGCCGACGATGACGACGGTACTACGCGGACATAGCAAAAGAAACGTGGAAATAATAATATCCGCTTATGGGGGAAGGAAAAAAAAAAAACGGTGGCTGGAAGGATGAAAAAATTTTTACGCGAAACTCGTCACGGCGGCTCTCAAACGAGAGTCGAAACGTTCCGCACGCGGCGCCGGCTGCGATAACGAATGCAACGCCGGGGGCTTTACTTCTGGATGTGTCTTTCGTTCTTGCGCTTTTCACTACTTTCGTTAATTGCACACCCGTGGAACGTGGGAGAAGTAGCGGCGGAGAACCTATGGTTGGATGAGAATTAACGAAAGGTATTTTTAAGGGCGTTGTGAGGCTTGGAATTGTATTGTTGTTGTAAAATTGTCTGCGAACGCTCGTTACGGGTATACAGTAACTTGTGAATTGTCGAGGGAGTAGCTTGTAATTCATGTGGGTTTGTATGTTCAAGCCGATTCTATTGCTATTTCTATTGTTTATAATTTCCAGACTTCACACTTTAAATTCATACTGGATAGGTACTTAATTGAGGAAATTTCGGAAAATTGTTTTTTGTGAGAGATGCAGCGATTATTGAAAATTGTAAGGTCACTTTCAGATATAGAATCATCCGGAGAATCTATTAGTTTGGTGCGTATGAAATGTCGGATCTTTAAGTGAATATATAAAACTGCATATCTTTTTTCAAAAGCTGTTTATTTCATCATAATATGCTTTATTTGCTTCAATACACTGTTCCCAACGAGATTTTAATGCATAGATACCTGTTTTAAAGATATTCTGATCTTTAGAATCAATAAACTCTGATATGAAATATTTCTGACTGTCTTCATTTTCATACTGTTTAGCCAGTTAAAACTGTTCTAAATGTTTAAAGAAATGAAGGTCGGTTGACGAAAGATCCGGTGAATAAGCTGGGTATTGCAAAATTTCATATTTTAATTCAGTTAATTTCGAAATTGTTTTGTACGACGTATGTGACCGAGCGTTGGCATGGAGAAGTATTGGACCATGCTGATTAGCAAGTGATGGGCGTATAATTTTCCATTTTTCATGCATTTCTACCCATTTCTAAGGAATGAGTAGCGAATTACTCCACTAACATTCCACCAAACTGTTGTTAAAATTTTCTGTAAATGAAGTGATGGCTTTGGAGTATGAGCACAAGCCTCATTCCTATCGAGCCACCGAGGAAACCTTTTCCTATTGTCGTAAAGTACCCACTTTTCATTACAAGTAATAATGCGATCGAAAAATTGCAGCTTTTGCAGCATTAGTGACAAGTTTATACTCATGTAAAAAAATTGCACGAATATCGTTTGAATTCATATCGGCACAAAATTCAAAACAATTAACAAAAGGGAAAACTTTTGAGAAAATCTTCTTTGCTGAAATGTGACTCTGGCAATGGACAATACGACTTTAAACGTAGTTATGCCAAAAGCAAAAGCATAATGAGAACAGGGGGACAAACGTTCACATATAAAAAAATCCGACATTTCATGTGCACCAACCTAATAGTTACTCGGAAACAATCATTACTTGCCAGGAAGCCTTTAAAAATCTAATATACAGCATGCCCTCTTTATCAGAATAGTACACTTGCATTCATATTGCCAATTTGCAACGTAATCAACGATTCGAAACTCCACATCACTTTATGAAATATACTATACTGTTATAATTTCAATAATAGAGCATACTCGGAGAAAAATACTGTAGATCAGCTTATCGGAAATATAGAAAACAGAATCATTAAAAACAACGATAGAGATGAGCTTTTTTTGCTGGCAGTCTCACCAACGAGATTGCCATTCCTCAAAATGAATAGACGAACGACAATTTCGCCAGTGGCATTCTGTCGCTTCGCATTGTCAACTCGTCGTGACCCTTTGCCCTTTTGATGACCCCTGCACCTTTCAATTATTCCGTTCAGGCCGCTGTGTAATTAGAACTCCACACGATGGACGCGTTTTTTTTTTCTTTCGTTGCCGTTTCTACTCCCCTTTTTTTCATAGTTCGTGGTGTACGTGGACGTTCCTTTCTATTTTTCTCCATTTTTTTGCTAAATGCGCGAAAACTGCAAAGTGCAGGAGGGCGCAACGCGAGAATCGCTGTGAAACGATGGCGAAAGTGAGGGAGAAAAATGGGATTTTCGACGATGGTCCACGCTACCGGCTAAATGGACTCTCGATCGATTCAAATGACCGGCGCTTTAATTGCATACTTTTTTCGGCAGTGTCGTGTAATTTCCGGCGTTCGCCGTAGTTTATGCGCTTTACTGACGTAATCGATGAATTTACCGTTACGGCGAAAAGGCGGGAGAAACGTCGTTGCTTTATCGACGATAACGACACAAACTGTGCCATTACCAGCGTTCAATTTCCGAACGATCTTCCGGTTAATTCGGAAATACCGATATTAATATAAATACCTCTACGATTCTATTTTTGTCGAAATAAATATCGATTTAAAGGAAGAATATATTTTTAACGATTCATAATGTTCTTTAATTATAAAATCATATCTTCGATGTATTTTATATTCTTCCGGATATTCGGTATTCAGTGAATTCACCATGGAATTTACAATTTGTCACACTTTCTTACCCTGGATACATTTTTTAGATCGATTAAACAAATTTCTCAATTTCCAAGGAGAATAAAATATGCGCGGGAACATGTATTTGCATACATTAATTATTAATTCGCTGCTCGCCACATTCGCTTTATATGCGTAAATACATTTCCCATACTCTCGTATAATATATTACATATTTACAGTAAGACCCGGTATATACAGTATCCCGGATCGAGATATGTTCCAATAATTCACTGTGATAAACGAAACAACGATAAACAGGGTTAATGGGGAAAAACGATGAAATAATTCGAAGATAATTCTTGCGTTTCACGTGATAACCGAGTACAAAATTTTCAGAGGACGTGTCGCTGATGATGCACTGTCATTTTTCATTGTTTATCTCAATAGAATTATGGATCCTGTTGAATTTGCAGGATCAATGTCATTGAGAAAGTGTTACACGCTTTTATTTTCTTATTCGATGAATTTAACTTTGTATTCGCAATTCTTGAAATATTTATTTAACGACACAATTTGAACATTCAATGATTGCTGATCGATTTAAATTATTCTATTTTAAAACATTTTCTTTCTCATTAAGCTTCACCATAATAATTAGACTCAGGATGTTTATGCATTTATGACAAAATGAATACGGCTAAAATACACAAAACGAACATAATATAAAAATATATCCGAAATATCCAAAGTATGGTATTCGTTGTAACATTTATCGAGTGCAATAAATCCCTAAATAGGTTCTCTTGTCTTAACTGCATGTGTTGAATTTGAAATTTGCATTAACATCCTGAGTCTAATAATAATATTTGAAGTCTTCAAACATTGAATTTAAATCTCCTCTTCCCTTCTAATTAATAATTTTCTATCAATAAAAGTCAATACATCCATTAACGTAGACCATTTTTCTGTTTCAGGTAAGTTGGTGAGCAGCAAAAGTCAGAACTCTCTTCACCATCCATTCGTAAGTTATTTCAAGCGATATTCACGCTCCATCGACGTAAAGATCGAAAGTCATTTAATAGCAAAGTTCTCGCGCATTCCCGATAAATGTGTACATATACATATATATAGGGCAGGGGAGGATAGACACGCGCGAGTTTGAGGAATTAATTAGTGAAAATTCAAGAGCGAAACACAGAGAAAGGTAGGCCGGAGGCTGGAAAGATTGGTCCGCGAGGCTAGCGCAAGAGCGACGTAGCCAGGGTAGACTTTGGTACTCGAGACTTCACCCTTCCAAACCCTCGTAGCAACGAGGTTCTCCCTTGGGAATCGCTTCTCTCCCTTCCTCGATCTCGTTGAAGCTCGCTTCTCTCCATTTTCCATGGTCTTTCTATTTCCCTTTCTCTTTCTGTTTCTCTATTTCTCTCTTTCTCACACCCTTTCTCTCGCCGCGCGCCTCTACTGCCCACCGCAACTCCTTTCTGGCTTTCCCTCTTTTCTTTCCTTTTCTTTTCATCCTCTTTCGTTCTCTTTCCGACCAATACTCAATATTAACTGCATCTCACCAACGCCGAGCCATTATCGTTATAATAAAGAACGAGGAAAAGAGCGGAGAGAAAAAAAAATAGATGGAGGGAAGAACGAAGCGAAAAGCAACCGCGAAACGAAAACGGTGCGCCTCGATTATCTACGAGCGACGGAGAAGTCTATGGAGATCCGTCTGCTCGCTGAATCATTTGAAAATTGAGCATCAAAAAACTTACGATGATGCCTTTTTGACTCGAGTGTAAATGGATGAGATAGGAAAAGAAGAATTTAGAATTCAACATTAGATTTACGGAAGTGAAATCTGTTACACCGTAATACATTAAATGAGGACTTTGGAAATAGAGGGATGAGGCGGCGAAGAAGATTATCAATTGTGTAATTTGCATATTATAAGATACAAGTGAAATATTAGGGGTACCGAAAAGTAATCAAAATTGAAGAAGTGAAAACGTAATTGGAAACGTTTTTCAACAAAAAATCGAAGCACTTTTTTAAAAAGGGAATCGAACAACTATCTTTACGCTGGCAAAAAGTGTTAGAAAATTACGGAAATTATTTTGTTGATTAGTATTTAAAGTTTCTTTAATAAATAAATGTTTTTCGCCAGCAAAAAAAATTTTTGATTACTTTTCGGTACCTCTAATATTTATTGTGCCATGACTCTATAAGTTTGGAAGGCGTTTCAAAAAGGTAGAAATCCGTCAGTTTGACGGACTCCGTAAACCTAGTGTTAAAGATTTAAAAAACTACTGGGTATCAACGACGGTAAAATTTATAATACTGTTTATATAAATGTTTAACAAACTGATTATAATCACTCGACTTTCTTTCTAAATCTTGCTGAGAAGCGAATAGTACAATCCATGGGACAAATCGAGGTAGAATTTAATAATTTCGAGTTCCTAGGGATTTACAATGTTATCCTACCCCCTCACTTTTTATGCGGACTGTCTTCGTAGACGAATTACACCCCGTCTCCTCTGCTCTTTGTCTGAATAAATGATGAGGCTGTTCGCGTGCGCGCACTCGTTGTTTGGTGATTTTTTTACGACTCGCCGACGAAATAACGCTGGAGCAAAACGGAGGGTTGGACCACGACGGCTCAACACCCCAGGGCCCCGTACTAACCCTCTACCGCTTTCACACTCCACTCGATTATCCGACACGAAGATGAATGAATATTCGTCTTCGTACCGAATGTCCGTGTCTCCTTCCTTTCTCTCTTGGTCTCTTACTTTCTCTTTCATTCTTACTTTCTCTCTCATTCCCAGTCTTCCTTTTTTCTCTTTCATTGTCAATGTCTCACAGTCTCTTACACTCGTGTTTTTTTTATTCCCCTGTTCTCCTCCTGTTTTTCCTACACTTTTAATTTTTCTTCTTATCTCATACATCTAAATTATTAGTCTCCTTTTTTCCCCATAAATCTCTTACTCTCTTTGTTAATTTCATTCTCTTTTCAATCTTTCTCGCCCTTTCCTTACAGACGGAGAAGATTTCTCGAAATTCCGTGCGATAATGTTTGCATTGCGCATCAGGCATAGAGACAATTATTAATTGTATTCCTCCTGCAGACAGTCTAATTAACCTCGCGCGTGAACGAGCGCCCAGAAGCCCATTCCCGAGCGAAGAGAATGTTTGATTATTCATCTTCTCCTTTCTTCTCAGCTCTTTTTTTTACGATCCACCACCAGCAGAGCGAAAAGAGGGTTGAGCCGAGAGGGCCTACGGTTATGCAATCCCCGGGGCTGCGCCCTACCTGCACTCTTCCTCGCCTACCCTGCCGGCTTCTTTCACTCCTCTGTACTCGACCACCTCTCGCATAGGGAAAGGTATTCTAATGCCTCATGGATATCGTCCTCCGCCTCCGCCTTCCGCTCTTTTCTCCTCTTTCCAACGCTTCTTTCCACTTTTTCCTCTTCCTTTCCTCTGGTAACCTCTATCGTTCGTTCGTTCGTTCGTTTCTCCTGCAAAACCCCATTCGTCTGCCTCCCTCTTTACCATCGACCGTATTTTTTTCCCTATTCACTGTGCCGCATCGACTTGGCCATTCTCCTGAATAAAAACCGAAGGATACCACGCGCTTCCCGTTTCTGCTCGCGAGCGGTAAAATGGAAATCCAATATTGGCGCTTCGCCCTTTAAAGAAACGCCTACCGGAAACAAATATCTACGTGTAAATTTGACGGGATATCGAACGTCGATTCGTCAAACGGCCGGATCAGCCTGGAAAGGGCGCTCGAAACCAACCGGAGTGTCGAGGGATAAGGGAGTGGAGGATACCTCTTTGGAGAAAATGATAATATCCTTTCGATCGGATCGCTTTTCGTTTCCTCGTTTCTCGAAGGAGTCGGAAACTTTGGATCGGTGGTGAGTTCGAAGGATAGTTTGGAATTTTAAAGATCACTGAATGAATTGATGATTTTGAACTGGCAAATTGGTGGTTTTATTGTTTTCGATGTTGGACGAGGATAGGTAGTTGCTGAATATGGTGTTGCTGGTTAATGATGCGACTTTAACCCTTTGCAGATTTTTGAATGGAGTAGCAGCTAGTCGGGGCAAATTTAGCTTTTCGGAGTAATTTTACTCTATGTGATTTAAGGCAAATATATGGATTAATTTAAAAGCAGAGAATATGTTGAAGTTAATTTAAATATAAGTGTGCGATAATACTTAACCAGTTAACTGTGGCGAAAATACTTTTGAACTTTGAATCACAAAAATCAAGAGATGAGCATAGATCTATTTCAAATTATTTATACCCTTTAGTTATTCGTTTTATTTCGGCATAGTCTCAAAATATTCCAAACATCGTGAAATTTACGAATATATTTTAGTTTTCGTCAAAATTTTCGTTCAATTTAGATAACAATTTAAATAACCAGGATTAAATTAACCCTTTGCGAGGAGAGGCACTTTTTAAAATTGAGAGATGATCACTTATTTGGCGATTCAAAACCGGTTCTTAATCAGAAAATCACATTGTTAATGAATCGAAATTATAAAGTACTATTTGTATAATTGTATTTGAATTTCTCAATTCTAACTTTGTTTGCATACGGCAATAAATTATAATTAAATTTTTTTCTCAGGTGGTATATACCTACATTATATGCGTTCGTACTCCTCAAAGGGTTAATGAATGAATTTCACAGGAGTAGTGAAAGTAATCTACATATGGCACATTGTACAGTTAATGAGATGTTACGATGATTTTGCATTATCATACGACAAGTTGAGTTGCTCGAATTGTATGAAACATGAGAAAAATGTAAATACCTCATTTAAAATTAAATTTATTCAAGAGTTATATGTTTTTACTGTTTTTATACACATCAATGAAAATACGGGAGCGTATACGTAGACCTTTCACAGTCAAAGAGGAAAACTTGTTGAAATTCATTCAGATTTCTGTGATTACTTATAACGAGCTCTCGTGAATTAATTGTTTTATTTCAAGAATGTTTGTTTTCAGCAACAACTTCAAACATATAAATTTTCTGTAATTCTCGTGGCTCTTCATTCTCAAACGGTGTCATCGATATAAAATCTCTGGGAATATTAGTCCTTCACGCTCCATTGCCTCTGTTATGGGGACATTTATAATATGATAAGGGAGCAACGATGTGCAAAGAGTTAGCTCAATAGTCATAGCGATTTAGTTCTGGCATTAAATCACATCTAACCGAAAATACACGTATCCTAATATTTCGTATCAAGCCTCGAACAGAGATAATTAAAGCGGTCTTTAAATTATAGAGAAAATAATAATATATGATATAATATCACGCAATTAAATATAGCTGACGATAAAGTTGTAGAAAATTAATGTGGCAGTTAATACATTAATTGAAGCACATCATAACAAATTAGTCAATTAAATATACTCCAACAAAATATCTCCCTTTTCAACCCCATTACAAATTAATTCCAATGACCATGCGCAAAAAGTCGTATCGAGAATATTTTCATCTTTTTAATCTACTACATCCAACATCAAGTTTCAAAATTTCCATGCCAAGTACATCTGACAATAAAGTTCTAACAATAAGCTTCATCTTTCAAGTAGCGCACTTATTGAAGATCACATTAACAAAAGAAATCAAACTATCAAATATTCTCCTATAAAATTCTCACCTCTCCGTCCACACTCCAAATTAATCCCCATAAATTCTCTCAAGCCTCCCACTCAATTCGACTTCCGATAAAAATAAGAAAACGTCTCTCCACGAGAATACTCAACAGTGATAAGCGCATCAGCGACCACATTTACCAATTCGAACCGATCTCCGTTCTCGATCCCGTGGAACGTAAGTTTTCTTTCGGCACTTTAATTAACGTCAAATGGAAAGAAAGCAGGGAAGAGAGGGACGTAGATGGAGAGAAGCGATCACGATGGGGCGAAGGAGAAATGAACGGAAAAGGGGGGATCGCTAAAATGGTATCGCTGTATAAGCTGCGAGACGAACGAGCGGAATTTATTATCACGTCAGCAGGTAGTTGTTACGTTGCGAGGAAAATGGCAGCAGCAACCGAGGAAGGAGAAAATAGGGGAAAGCTTTAGTCCGGGAGAAACGGGCGAAAGAGAGTGCGACTAGATCGTCGTAATACTCGCGCAGGGGGTTGCCATTCTTACCGGCTCATGAATAACGGTTCACTGCCATTTTTTACGCGTCTCGTACGACTATCGGAGGAAGAAGAAAAAAAACAAGTATAGGCTCTAAGTGGGCCGAGAGAACGGTCGTATTTGGAAATTCACTCGGGGCTCCAAGACGATATCCCGGCGATCGACGCCACCCCCGAAATACGGGAATTTACATTGCGGCAGCCCTCTCGCGCAAGCTTCAACGTCTCCCCTGAAATCAAGCTGAGAATGCCTCTATTATCGGATCAGACGGATGCTGGGAGGCTCCTATTCTCCTTCGTCGAAAGGAGCCAGAGTAATTGACGTTATCTACAACAACGGGGATGGAAAGCCATTGAAAGTGTACCTCTCTCTTTCGGTTTGTATATATTGCGGCTATAAGTTTTGAGGAACGAGGGAAGAGAAATTCAAAAATGAGTGTATAGTGTGTTTTATGAGAGATGGGAATAGTAACTTTTCGAAAATGTATTTGAAAGGTCGGATTATTTTTCGTACGTTGTACCGTTAATGAACTTTATGCGTACGCTGTTACGTTAGGGATGGAAGCACCCTTTACTCGTTCGAAGTGCATACTTGTACACGCTTACCTTTGCCAGGTATAAGCTCCATGTCAAACTTAATTTTCTCCTTTCGAAGCCTCGGGCTTCGGCGGAATTTAGCATAGGAAAACAAATTTGCGAGTTCGCGTATGCAATGCTACTTTGCGGGGGAGTACCTAATAGCTTTACGCGAGTTATTGCTTTCACACTGTTCGATCGTTCTGGCCGATTGTTGGATGATGAAAGCAGCTCGTACTATTCACTTCAAACGGTGGATTATTAAACCGATAAAACTCTTCGTCTTTAAAATGCAGAAATAATAGAATTGTTTTATAAAATAACGAAAAGATTTTCTAAGAATATCAGTAACGATAGGGGAAGATGTCTCGAACTATTTCAAAGCTCGTTGCATCGAAACGATAGGAAATATTGTCGGATAAGTGAACTTATTTTTTACGACTTCCAATCGATCCGTCACGCATCGATTAACGTTTAATCAACAGCGAATCTGGACGGTTCGTCGCCCAGAATCGGACAGCCGAAAATGCAAACACTCCTGAAACGGGGAATCCGTTGAAAAGGATCCAAGAGGAGGCAAGCTAGTGGCGCACACTTTGGCGCGTAAATCCCCATTCGTCCCATAAAATACATGAAAGCACGTCCCCTCCGCGTTGCTCGTCGAAATTGCTGGAGAAACGCGGAGCAATGATAGAAGGGATTCGCATTTCCCTCTTTTTCTTTCTCTCCCTCACCAGCCCTCTTCTTATCCTCACCCTCTCTCCTCGTGGATTCTCGATTATCCAAGACGAGTTGGGTACTTTGAGCGCTCGTAATCGAACGGGAATTCGAACAAAGAAATCCGAGACAGTGTAATGGCAAGCGGGGTAGATAGGTGCAAGTAACTGCCAGACGGTGGAACTGATCAAAAGAAACCAGATCCGCTATATCGGTAAGTATTAACGAAGCGGAGATTCAGGAAGAACGACTGACGACAACGAAGCCGATTCGAAGATTGTCTCCCGACACCATCACCATGAAGGACGGAAGACTTGGAAGATCCGTTCGTACTTCCGGCGGATCTAACCGGTTGAACGAAAAAAGAGGGTGGAAATGTGAGAGAAAACACGAAGACCAAACTCCAGGATACCTGGCTATCGGAGAGAGATTTTCAACTCTTTGTTGATTAAAGCGAATTTCCTATGGCTCTCGGTAGCAGGTAATCCGCTTGGCGGGTTTAACAGCAACGTCGAGGACGACAGCGACGTCGCCGGTCGCCGGACCAGCGAGTAACGACCGAAGCAGAAACGCACCAGCCGACCAAACCCTACTGTCACGCTACTCTTCGTTTCTCTATCCTGTCCTAGCGCTCTGATTTAAATTTATTTACATTTGTCCCTTTTCTACGGGGTGCTTCCTGCGCGCCGCTATGTACCCGACGGCGCTATTGATTTCGTCCTCACTCACGAGCCACCTACACTCCCCTCCACTGACTCCTCCACCAGTACATTCCTCTGCCGCCACCCGCCAAGAGCTCCGCGCCAGGCTTTACCCGCGGAAATTCCCTGTTACGAAATTCATCGATCCGTCCTTTCTACTAGTTATCGAGGCTCGACCATGCGAGTCGACTGCCACCGAGAAGCCGTGAATTAAGTCCGCTTGCGGAGAGACCAGCAGGAAAAACGGTGTGCGGGAGGATCACGGAGTTGGAGGAGTGAAATTCGAAATACGGATGGGGATTTTTTATTAGGATCTTTTTTGTAGATTTTTTTGGAAGTATTGGTGAAGGTTCTTGACGGTGGGATGTTAATGTTATGGTGATATTGGGAATTGAGCTGGGGATATTAACCCTTAACGCTCCAACCTGTGAACATCGACTGACAATTCCAACTTAGTCTTGTCATATTTTGACTTGCAAGTTTCTAAGTGTTAGAGTTTAAATGCTACAATTTCGTGTAAATAATAATATTAAAGTCATTGAATACAATCTTTATGCATTTCAGAAGTAATATAATGTAACGGCGCTTCATTATTAAATAATCAGCTATTATAAAATTATGTCTCTAATTTAATCAATCCGAACTTCTTGTCCAAAGGCAACTCAATATACAATGTTAAATCAATATCTAAACATTTGAACATTCTCGTAATCGATATTAAATATATAGGGGAGACAATTTCGTTACGATAATTCGTAACAATAATTTGGATTGCAATATTTATATTATTAATTATAATTGTTTAATGTGTGGTAGTTTTTAAAACAGTTATTAGGATGCAAACCGGGTTTGCGCTCACTGGTCTCACAGTAGAAAGCTGTTTCTTTTTTTAACCCATTACTTCCTTTTGATTAGTTTACAGCTACATCACTATAGATACGAAAATCAAAATTGTCATAGTCACTATATATATTTTTCTCACAGGGATAATTTATTTTCCTTCTCGACCTAATTGAAAGATAGATGGGTTTGCAATAAAGCAGGTTGAGATCTGACTGTGTTTACTGATCGCTTGTAACTGACTGAGAAGTACTATTTTTTATGTATAAATAATTACCAATAACGACTCGAACAATATACGAAGTAAAGAATACACTTGGAGTAGCACGTTTCAAATCAGAGGCGCCTGACAAGCACACTTGGAGTAGAACGCCGCACATCGGGGGTGCCTGAGAGGCACACTTGGAGCGATAAGGGTTAAGTTGAAGGTGGTCGAGGAATCGTTAAGGTTTTTTTAAGCAATATGAGAAATTTAGGAAATTTTTTCAATGATTTTTCATAGAAGGTGGTAGGAAGTTTAATTATGATATTTTGGGTATGTTGATAAGTAGACGGGCTCAATTTTGTTCGTTGGAGATTTTATAAGAGAGTTTGGAATACTGTATTTTTTAACGAACCGTAATTGAATGAGTAATTTGAGAGTTGATCATTGCTGATCGATGGAACGGTCAGGAAGTTAATGTGCAGGGAAAATCAAAAACGATGATTGGAAATTCAGTATGTGGATTTTTATTAATTTGTTTTTCTGATAATTATCATGATATTTTAATGGGGTGGATTTAATGAAACAAAGATACCACGAAGTAATTTTCTCTTTGCAAAGTGAAGCGAAGCAAAAAAAGTTGGAAGGGTGATCGAGTTTCGCTCAGATAGTTTCAAAGGTGGGGACAAAGATAGACATCTCCAACTACGATTTTCATTGATCCGTTCGTTTTAGTAATTAACGAGTCCCAGCGAACTTAATATCGCGAAGAAACCGTGATTTAAGTCTCTCAAAGACAAAATGAAAAATCGTAACAGAGTCAGTTTTCAAAGGGACAAAGTACAAAAACGTATCTTCAAAGAGCGATTGAGGTTTGTCAAAACAGAATAGACATCGAAATCAGCGATTGAAATCTGCCGCAAAGATTTCTATCCGGCCATCCATTCTCCAGGTTATCGAAACCTAGAAGCCAAACATCACGAAGAACCTGCGAATAAAGTCTTCTTTCAAATATCCCAGATAGAGGAACTTAATTCAGAAGAAGGATAGATCCTCATCTTCTAGAAACACAAAATACCGATCTCCTATCTTCTACAATTGTTACCTATCCTCCCACGGCAGCCGATCATCGACATTTGCACATCATTGGCAACTAAAAATGTGTACGAATGTTGAATGTTCGAAAGTAGATGGATATAGGAAAAATATTAAAAATTGTAGTTTAATGTGGTTTCTATGTGGACTTGAGATTCTCTAACGTCTAGTAGGCAATGCTAAAAACGATATTACAATGTTAAAAAATCATAGGAAATGTGTGAGTAAGTTCGAGCTACAGCACTCCGTGGTAACGAACATTTTTTAAAAAAGCGACAGAAATCTTTGAAAAATTAAATTTTTACAAACGTACGAAATAGCGAATTGTGTGAAAGAAAAATCTGCGAAAGTCAATGGCCGCTTGTAGCTATCAAAAACATATTAACATTTTACCGATCGGAAGCCTATTAATAGGCTTTTCGGACCCAAGGTCTTTGAACTTTTAACTTATTAATTTGTTGCCATTCTAATTAATAAATTATCATTTATCATTACGTTTACCTGTGTTAAGAAGTCAATGACGAGAATTTGTCATTTTCGAATAGATATTTGTATCAAGGAAGTATTTATGGCCAAGTGATTCGTCAGAAGGAGCAGGATATTAAAAAAAATACCGATCGGTAAAGTGTTAAATAAAGTAATCTTCGAAAAGGGTCCAAATTAAAATCCTCTAATACAACAAACCGATCAAGTATCGCAAAAATATAGATAAACCTGATAATATCGTACAAAAGAGTCCATCGATTGTTATCATCTTTCACAGCACGTACAACAAAATACCGGTCTCATAATTGATCCAACGACACCCACCCGTTTTCGACGCACTGAGTGTCAGGTTGTTGAGGAGAAACACACAAAAAAAAAACGTAATATTTGTTTTATTCGGGATTTGTAGTAGCGGAACGCCTCTGTCGATCAATCGGCAAACGGAAAAATTCGGACGAAAATGGATGGTTGTTTACCTTGGCTTGGCGTGGGTCGAGATGCGAATATGAGTTTTACTTTTTCACGACGCAAGGTACAGTTGGACACGGAGCAATAAAAATTAAATATTGATACTGGAAGTTGCAGCGTTGCCGCGGGAAAAGGGGATGGTTGTTCTATGCGGTCGATGACGTCAAGTGAATCGTCGAGATTCACTGAGGCTTCCATCGAGCCTATAAGAGAGTTCTACGGGGTGAACGTAAAAATAACTTTCTCAATATCTCGTTTTATGTACAGGAAAGTTAGAATCGTCACAATTCTCCGTGAAAATTGCACAGGTTCGATCGAGCGAGTGGTCCTTTCGATCGTTTCTTATTTTCTTATCGTTTGTGCTAAGTGTGGTAGTAAGTTGTAGTCGGACGATTTTTACTCTTTCTCCTTTGGCTTCCGAGTTGGCGAGGTAGAAGAATCGATTTCAGATATTTATATTATTAGGATTTTCCGTTAAAGCTCGTATGACGTAATCTGCCTTTGAAATGAAAGAGAAACTTGTGCGAGGAAAAAGAGAAAGGGAGGAATTTTAAAAGGGATGATGGGTTGAAAAGTATGCGCTCGCATAGAAAGTGAGATACGGAAAACCTCGTAACTTCACGATGTAGTCTTTTAGTCATGGATATTGCTGAAAGAATTTTTTATCGGTATGTTGACTTTTCATGAAATATCTTTTTCACTCTTTGGTGTAGAATGTCACTCGTGTATCTCTTGCTGGAATGCAAACATTGAACAGTATTAATATGCACGTAGGAAAATCAGAATAAGATAAGTATTAACGTTAGATTTGCAAAGTGTGCCAATTTGATTCAGACAAAATTTGATTTCTACATTTATGGAAAACTTAAGTATTATTTTTTTCGTTTTCTTATCCACCAAAACTCGTTTTTGTACGAAAATCTCTAGTTTTGCTGTATGCCAGTTAGACTCATTTCAGTAGAAATAAAAAATTTGCAATCGTAAGCCAAAAATAACATTAATATTACTTTTTTGACAAATACTTTTACTCTATAGTACGTAATATTATGTTGCTAACGGATGTCTTTGAATTGTATAAATGTTTTTCTACAACTTAATGGTAGTAAGAATATAATAATTATATTGACACCTAATAATAAAGACATAGACTTATTTTTGCTAAGTGTGGCCATTTTACCTCGTTTTCGCTTAGGTTGAGAAACATTTTCGGAAGCAGTACTCGAAAGTTTGGAGCGTAATTAATATCATTACGAAAGACCCAGTAAAAGTGACAGTAAATGTTGCCTAGAAACGTGCCAGATAATTGATCGTAAATGTTAATAAACAAGACACTCTACCAGTTTAACGTTGCACCGGCAATAACTCTAAATGTTCCGTGATTTTTATCAATAAACTTTACATTAATTCGTTACTCTTTCACTAATTTTACAAAATGTCTTTATAATCCGTAAAACAGTAATTAATTCCACTTGAAATATTCTAAACGGCCATCCATCATTTTGCAAAAAATCCATATTAAAAAAATAGTGGGAGAGGATGAAATTGAATGATAAAAGATTCAAAATCTCCCTCAACTTTAAGCAACGTGTGTCATTAAATATAAAAGTTAATGAATTTCCTAACGGCGGAAAGGATCTCGGAAATGTGGGCCAATTCGGTTATTTTCGCCGAAAGAGATATTTTCACGTAACGACTCTCGAAATTTGAAAAGCCTGAGATTCTCCATTGAGATAGAAAAGAGTGTAGGTAGCGATGCTATCCAAAATTTAGCATCGAAACTCTTCCGAAATTACATTTTATAGAGGCAATTCGTTCTGCGCCGCACCGGGATTGGCTTGCATTAATAATGCCTTTATGGGGCCACACCGGGTCACCCCGAAGTCAGTAGTCCGCCTCGATTTTTCACGGTGTTACGAAAGCGCGGCATCTATGAGGAGAGCATGATCGAGGAAAACGTACGACCTGCTTTTCTCTTGAATTTACAATTGCGTCGTTAAAGTCGCATTAACCTCTGATAAGATATCATCGATATTTTCTATTTCCCGTTTTCACTGGTTTCACGTAGAAAATGCTATTTGCCCTTTAAAAAGCTGCTCTCGTAGGAATTGTATTTCACGAAGTGCTTTCGTTTTAAATGAACTTACCTTCATTATAAATAACTTCATAATAAACGCGAATTGTACTGTGTATATTGAACTTTATAAAGACCGATTGAAAAAGCGTATATATTGTTAACTGAGTTTATTAAAATTAATTACGCTTTTAAAAGTAAATAATTCGATCATAGTTGGAAAGGTTTTGTATAAAGATCGATTTTGTTTCTCGTAAATTCATTTAAGTTTGCACGGCAAATATTCTGTTTCTACATAGAAATCGAATTTAAAAAGACGAGAGAAGCTTTTTCACGACACAGTCTCCACTTGCTTTGAGGTTCTACCGTCCATTGAGATTCGTTTGCAGGAACTAAAACGGTACTATTGCCATGAAAAAGTTTATACCTCATCGAGGCAAAACGCAGTAAAACGCAAATTTGTTGAAGCAAAACGCAAATCGTGACGAAATGCCGCCTCTTTGACACGAACATCAACTTACTCTGTAATAGATCTTTTTCCACATGTGTGAACTGGTAGCACGCTCCCCCATAAAATCATGGTTATCCGTAAAGTACACGGCTGCTGAGCTATATACACATATAAATCTTGCAGTTCAGTAACACATGATTACTTGGAATTCAAGATGGACAGAGAGAAGGAATGAAAAAAAAGAGATACTCTCCAAACACACCGTAAAAATACAAACAAATAAAATAGACCAAAAAAAAGCAGCAAAGGATAAATAATTTCCCAAGCATTCTCTCTGTTTCATCAAACTTCTCCTCTCACAATTTGTAATTCCAACTCTAAACCACTCTTCAACCGTAACGTTAGTTAGAACATTCAAAAATTTATTTACGAGCAGTAAAACACACGTTGTACTTTTCAAACGGTACAAAATCACGGTAATAATTCTGATCGTTGTCTCATAATATTTTGACGCATCGTCGGCAAGTTTATCGCCATAGGGTAGCAGAAACCCTCTGCCATAGTCGGTGAGGTCCGGTTGGAGGAACCAGCAAATAGACTCCTTGGTGATACCATAAAAATCGAGAATGTCACCGTAAAAAGTCGGCCGTGTGCACCTTTACGCACATGTAGGCGCTTCTAACGCCTCCCCGAGGCGCAACATGGGCTTACAACCCTACATCGTGTCCGTAGGTCGGGGTGTATTAAACTTTACTGCCACTGAACACGTTAGTAGAGAGATTGACTTGAGATAGAAGATAACGAAATATTCCAACAAGAACGATTTACAGAACAGAAATAGCTCTGCGGCTAACCGACGAATAAAAGTTGCGATGACGTTGTTTGTTCGTCGTTTTTATAACAGTTTGCTTTAACGTCTGTGGTCATTTGGTATTATATTATATAGGGTATCATGTACACACTGTGGGAGAGAATTTTTGCAGAAGTGGAAGTGAGTTCGAATACGGGATTTATTTTTTAAACTGAATTTTTACGATTGTTTTTTTTTTTACATTTGCCTTCTTATTGCAGTTTTGTTGGATGGTACAGGCAAATCACTGAAAGATGGCTAGCAAGTGGCGGACCTGTCGTTTTCAACCGCCTGTTTTTGCTATTTCGTTTTTAGAATCTCCAAAGTTATTCTCCTAAAGAAAATACTCCGAATAATTGTTTACTTTAGGAGACTAGGTTTCGGAATGCCAAAAACAAAACGGCGGGAACAGTTGGTTGGAAATGAAAAGCTCTGCTGGTCCCTAGCCATCTTTCAGTAGTCTGACTGTACTAGGTCGCAAAGTATGAGTTAATTTGTTGTGAATGCATTAACTCTTTCAATACGGCGAAAAATCCAGTCCGAGTGCGCCCCATTACCGGGATCAGTTATTTCTCCTCCAAGCGATTATTAGATAAAATAATTTGTATGTCGAAAACTGAGCAACCTTAACAGTTCTTGCTTGTTTGCTTAGATCGGGGACGATCGAGATGAGAAATTTATGGACTCACAATCAGAACGATTGAGAATCAGTTTGGAGGCCCAACTTGGCGTTATTTTCTGCTCTAGATGTTTTTCAGTAACTGGGACATATGTTGTCCCAGCTGAAATATCAAGAATTTTTCAGACTGGGACAGCAGATGTCCCGTCCGGTGCGAAAGGGTTAAATATGTCTTAATCTTTATGAACAGTGGAATTATAAATAAATTTTGATAGATTATCGAGCAGATAAGGTGATAGGAGCTAATGTGTAAGATTGGATCCCTACTTCTCCTTCTAACATTCTTCTCAACACTGCATCGCATTCTGTAAACTTAAAAACATTGTAGTTTATATTGACTATCCAAAAGTCTCGATTATCTAAAACTATTGATCCTAATCAATATTTTCTTGGTGACAATTGATCTTCAAGGATATAATATTCTCAAAATAACACGCTTATGTGATAACTTGATTAATAATCACGAATGATATGTATATAGACTCGAACAAATCAAACTAAAATAAGGACAATAACCGCACGGACGTCTGCAAGAATATCATAAATCGCACAGTCCCTGGGGAGAAGACAAGATGAACCGATGATGGCAATCCGACAGCATTTCTAATTCGAGAGTTTGCCTCTAATTCGAGCGACTCTGCGTAAGTCGAATCGAGTTTACTCGAGTCCGGTCCATTCGAGTTTACTCGCTTCGAATCGGGGGAAGCAACGTTATAGCTCACTTTGCGGCCGTCGACGTACTTCGCTAACGGCTATTCCGTTATCTCGTGAACGCTTTAGTTCAATTTACATCGTACTTCAGCCGCCTCCACCCACCGGCATTCTTCTACGTCCAGAACGATGCGCTGCATGCTCCTCTTCGCGATAATCTTCTCACTTTAACAAACGTTTGCGAGATACGTGCACGCCTCGGCCAAGAATTTGTTGCTGCCTTTGCATTTTCATGGTAATCGATTGTTACTGTTATGAAAGTTAGCTTCTTCGTTTGAAAATGATAGATTTTTTGTTGTTCCGGTTGGATCTTGCGATAATATGTTAGCAAATTAAGATTTGTGTTGAAATTGAGGTAATTGTGGGGTTGATTTATTTGGACTATGCAAAAGTTTCCGCCGTTCACATTTAGGTGTCTCCTTCTATGAATTTCGCAAATATTGCTATTTGTTTTCTTTTAACATTTCGCAATAATATTCTGTGAAATCTTTTTTTTTGTTTTACGGAAGTTGCGCATCTTTCTATACCGTTAAAGATATTGAAATTCGAGACAAAAAACGACATTTGCGGAAAGTTCTTGTTCTCGACTTTGATATTGAAAAAACTCCTGCGGAAACTCATAGAATACTTGTCGACGCTTATGGCGAATCTAATCCTTCGGAACGAAGATCTATTGATAAATGAATTTTTCAAGTAAAAAAACGGCGGAAACTTTTGCATACTCCCAATATAAAGTATTTCAAAAGTAGGATGTGCTGAGTATAAGTGGATGTTTTATAATTTTCTCTTTGCATATTATTTTATATGAATTACTTGTAGAAGCAAGTTCGATGTTCTCTTTAAATCCCTATTATTGCTGATTCGTTATAAAATTAGGTAAAAGTGCCCGTTAAACTCGTTTTGACGTAATCCGCAATTGCAGATATACTACAGCAGTTTTTCATAATTCCAGAAATTTTAACGGTCGAAACGCAAACCCATACAAACACCGGCAAGTCATCACGGCCGAAAATTTTTCAATTTTCACACGACCACCGTTCGACAAGTGGCAATATTTGTGTTCTCGATTCTCAGCGGGTCGAATTAATTGCACGCGCAATTAACGTCGCTACACCGGAAAGGTGTAATATTTGCATCGATACGGCAAATTAAATTTGTTATCCGAAACTCCGATGCCAAGGTATCAAGTATACCCGATAATTATACGTTGGTCTGTTTTCCCTCGAAAAGACAACACATTCGGTGATTCGAAGCGACAATTACACCGGTAAACTATTATCACCCCATAAACTGTATCTCGACTAGTCGTCGCCCTAAGGGTAAGCCATGGGCGACATGACAACGACCATCGAAGACAACGAGGAAGAGCTAGCTAATGAGAATCTACAACGGGGTATATAAAGTCAGGCCCGAACTTCTACCCGCGTAACAAGTTCCGAGTAAGCTGACCAAGTTAAGTAATTTGTGCGGCAGCCAGCTGCGGTAGATAAGTCATAACTAAGGTAGATTGTGACTAATTGTGTCCCAGGTGGGGGGTCGTGACTCGTTTTCGAAAACGTTCGTCCTCTCTTACGTTTCTCTAAGGAAGGATAAACGGCTAGGACACCGGTGAACGTAAGTCGGTTAAACTAAGATTTGGGCCAATCGAAAGTTGTCTACCCTGGCGTCTGCTGTCTGACCCTTGTCCGAGCAATCTACTCGCGCTGATTCCAAATTCCAATTCTGCGAATTCCAGGGATATCCTGGAGACGAGAGTAGAAGTTCGTTTTGCGGGACTGTTTCCTTCTGTCTTTCGTAGATTCCACGATTTCGGTGATTCTATCGAGGACCTAGAATTTTAGGGTTTCAAATATTCAAGTGGTGATGCTGAACTCCAATCTTGTGTAAAAGAGGTTTAAATGTGATTTCTGTGTTCACTTATATTGAAAGGATAGAAAATCTTCGTTATTTTATTTTTTATGTATGCTTTCTTACTTTAGAGATAAGTTTAACATGCTAAATGCTATTGGGGTTACTGGAGCTGTTGAATTCAATGAAAATTTCTGTGACATTGAAATTGTAATATCCACGAATTTTTGAGTATCTTTGACACTTAAGTATTACTGCTAAAAAAGTTAAGTACTTGAGAGTGTATAGTCATTTTCAAATGTAACGATTCTGTTCTACGAAGATTGGATTTCAATGGAAAATAAATTCTATTGTAGGAATCATAAAATAAAGAAAATGTTAATAATGTTAGCACTAAATGTAGTACGCGCGGTCTAATGGCTGGTTCAACGAAATGAAATCTTGTAATTTTTCGATACTGACAAAGAACTATTTCTTCCTTACGTTTCTAATATTAAATCGACAGTCTGCTGCATATTCTTCGGCAGGATATTATCATTATTTTAACGCGATCGAATTACCGAACCCGAGAGTAATAAAAACACGTAAAGTGCCACAAAAGTTAGTATTAGTAAACAGATCCTCCAAACAATTCACGATATCCAAGAAACGTTAATTTTCACGTACAAAAGAACACCCAGAACGAAAATTAGTCGTCATCCGAATATCTCTATTTAAGACGACCCGCCTCTAACAATTATCTTTTCTTAAACCTCGCGAATACCCATGCACTTATTGCCGCATTAAAGCACAATGCTCGCCGTGTAGCTCGGCGTGAATAAGAAAAAAGGTGTACGAGTTAACGGCAGATAAGAGAAATTTCTCCAAAGAATAATCCCTCGTAGAACAAAGAGGGCATAGGCAAAGTAGCATAACAATAAAGAGGCGGTATAATCGTTTTTTTTCATTACATTATTTTACGGTCGAGCGGTCCAGCAAGCCCGCAGCACGGGCTGCTTTCCGACCCATGAGATAAAGGTCAACCTCGAAACGACACCGGACCAGGAAAGCCGGCTGGGAACGAATAAAACTAACGCCCATTAATCAGGCCTTAGTTGTCCCGAGCGGTGCAGAAATAAGTGCGTCGTGCGAAATAAAGATCTCTTTTTCAGACGCTTTAAATCATGAGTTTATTTCACCGAAAAAAAGTCTCGTCTCGGTTTAATGGCTGTTCGGTGGTCGGCAAAAGATGGGAGGATCTTTGATGATAGCCAAAGGTTTTAAGAAGTCGCAATAATGTCAGGATTTTGGCGATGTATTAAAAGTCTTGGATGGAAGGGACATTGATATCTTGAAGAGGAGAAGAAAGGCTCGCGAGAAAAGGCAGTTTGTTTCCATGAAGAGTCGTGGAGAGGGTGAAATGGAGATGTATAAGGGTGCGTTCGAGAGCGAGTCAATCGTTCGGGTTGTTCGTAAATCCGTTTGCTCGTGCTTCTTCGTTGTCTGGACGACGAAAGTGGATTTATAGCGAAAGCTTGACTTTTTACGAAACTTGAGGTTACTAACCGTTAATATTTACGCTAACGAGATGGAAGTTTCACTCGAAGTTGCACCTGCGAACTTCTATTCGAGCAGAGAGTCAAAAAACTTGATACCGCAGATTTTGGATTTTCCGGGTTTTCATGTTCTCAAGCATTTGTTTCCGTTGGTCTGATTTTATTCGTATGCAAATATTTTGGTACTTTTACCGGAAATTTGTCACATTTCTTTGCGCGTTTATGAACGTATCGGTGTTTTTAGCACGACATTCTGTATCTTTGTTTCCATTCATCTTTACCCATACATTATTCTACTAAATATTGTTTCAAAATGGATCTATGCTCCGAAAATTGTTATTTGTCAGTTTTACATAATTTCTGCGCTCTCATGGAGCGATGAGACAGATGTACGCTATTATCAAGATTATATGCTCCAACGGCAAAGGAATTTACTACTCATACTACCTACGCTTGTTATTGCAGCATAACAATTCTTCGATATAACTAAATGGCTATTATTGATTGACTTCGTTACATATAACAACCAATCACGAAATCCGAATCATTAAGAACCAAAGAATAAGATGTTCTGCAGGTTATTGAGTACAAGCAGCACAAAATTCTTTTTCTGTGCTGTTTGAATTAGTTGCAACTGATCATCGACAGACCACAAAGCATAGTAATTTATACTTGGGACAGCTAAGTTGAACAAAATACAATAAAAACTATTCTAGTAGTAATTTTTAGTAGTAATAAATAACTATGGTATTATATTAGAGGTACCGAAAAGTAATCAAAAAAATTTTTTTTGCTGGCGAAAAACATTTATTTATTAAAGAAATGTTAAATACTAATCAACAAAATAATTTTCATAATTTTCCAACACTTTTTACCAGCATAAAGGCAGTTGTTCGATTCCCTTTCTAAAAAAGTCCTTCGATATTTTGTTGAAAAATGTTTCCAATTACGTTTCCACTTGTCCAATTTTGATTACTTTTCGGTACCCCTAGAAAAATTCGGCACATCGCGTCGGTCGAAAAAAACTTCACCTCTTAGCGAATAAAGACTAATAATGCCTCCCTACTTCGACCTGAATGCAGAATTATAATTTTCTCGCATTTTCTTCGTGGCCTTTACAATATCACGGGATCGTGTAATTTCTAAAGCGCTTGTTCCATCGATACGGCGACTTCTCCCGGTGTCAGAATCACCAAGGGTGTTTCGACATTTTCCAGGGAGACGACGCGACATTCTTCGGGTCGTCGCGAGCTGCCTTCCATCGTGTCTGACATTAGAGGTTCTCGTCATCAGAAATGTGCTCCATCCAACCTTTCCCTTTGCACTCGCAAATTTAACGATTCTAATTTCGTAGACGCCCTCGCTCCTCCTAGCAGGCTTCGTTAATTGTTTCAACGCAGACTCGAGTGGATTCGTACTTCAGTCGACTCTGGAATTGGAGCGCAAAATGCACGGCTGAGGATTGTTTAGATAAAGGAACCTCCTGCTTTCATTCTGAGCACATTTAAGCTACACCTTCTAATTGCAACGCTTCAGTCGCGAAGTTCTAACGAATACAAATCCTAAAGAGAGAGAGAAATAGCGCGAAAACTGTTGTATACATCGACGAAAATTGGGTAAAGATTCGGGTAACGTTTTACTTTTATCGATGTTGCCTCAGAAAAATTCAATTTTTTATCAGCTGTGCATTCAGTGATATTTTGTATCCTTTGAAAATATCCTGTTGTATTTTTGATTTTATTAGCACTCTCGGATTATAAAAGATATTTCTTTACACAATACAATTTACCATGGAGATTCTATTGGTGGTGGAGATTTTTAACCATTTTTGCTATAAGATTAATAAAATCATCAAAATAGAAGAAAAACACACGGTGCTATGTTAAATGATAATAAAATAGACCTATCGCAAAAATACCAACCACAATTCGAATTAATACATTCAAAGAATACGCTCATCGCTAAACCACACTGTACAAGCTTTATTCATGTCCTTAGAATTACAAAAAACCCAAGACAACATATTCTTTCAGAAACTCAAAACAAAATCAATTGATATGAATTCTAAAATGCAACAAATTCATATTCAACATCCATACATCTCTATCAACACACCGTAACACTATTAACTACAATTTCTTCGAACCAAAATCCTCCGCAAGCTAGTGCTATCAGTTTCCAGAACTTCATTACCCCAACTGAATCGAACGTAACAGTTTCTATGATATACTGCAATCAAACATTACCTAAAACATCTCCAAGCGAAAATCTTCGTCTAATTGGCAGTCCTGATGCACGCTCGACGGCTGTGAGGGGATCTTTAGCGCGGCACTTAGATTCCTCTACGTTTCGTTAATTTATTCGCGACGGGTGTCTTGGCGCGGTGCGATGCAAATTAACGAGGACGATGCGCCAAGTGAAAATTTACAAGCGACCAATCTGCGGTCTTCTCGTGAGAGACAGTAAAAGAGAGATGTACACACACACACACGTGAGACAAAGATGAGCTTCGTGTTGGAGTAACACGGGCGCGTGCGTAGACATAAAGCAGCGCTACCCGGGCGGTAGACAAATAGAGAGGCAGAGGACAGAGTGGGGGTGGAAAACCGGGGATAGACACTGTTGATACAACATGGAAAGCCGTGGACAAAGTGGCTATTACGTTTCCTCGTTATCTACATACGCTTTTTGAGCACGACGAGGCCCCTGCATTCGTGTCTACTCGTGTACCTTCTCCATACTGGGTCAAAAGCGTGCAGGATGGAAAGCGGAACGTCGCGGG
The DNA here is from genome assembly GCA_910591515.1 of Cerceris rybyensis. NCBI lineage: Eukaryota > Metazoa > Arthropoda > Insecta > Hymenoptera > Crabronidae > Cerceris > Cerceris rybyensis. The sequence continues at coordinate 37,343,898 of OU342789.1, forward strand.
GCAGGAGGCCGTCTGGCATCCCCGACCTCTTCGAGTCGTGTACTCGTTTTCCTTTTCTTGGACTTTAACGAGTACTAGGTTCGTCCATTCGTTTTATGCTCTCTTAAGGGGAGGCTGCACCCCCCACCCTCTCTAGGAGAGCCGCTACGTTAAGCTCGCTCGACTAGAGACCCTTACTTTTTAAATTAACGATGCTACTTCTCTCATTCGTTCTTTTTTTTTTCTCTCGTCTTTTTAGACGCCGATATGCACGTAGATGAATGGGTGGTTGCGGTTTTTTTAAATCGGTCGGGCATTGATTAGGGGCTGATATTATGTTGTGGGAAATTAGGGTTGTTTTGAGCTTTATCTGGTATTGGTAAGTTTTGAGATTGATCCTGGAGTTTTACTTCGACTTCAGATTAGATCTATGGAAAGCTTTAAATTGAACGGTTTCTACTTTTTTGTAAACGTTTCCCAAATTTTTAGAGTATAGTACAGTAAATATTTTAGGTGAATCATATCATACACTAATTGCTTGACTGATCACATTCTTGGCTGCCTGATCTGTCATTTTATAAGGTTCTACTTGAATATAATTAACTGTAATAGGTTCATCGCCCGTAGATTTAGTGTTGAGGTAATAAGTGGAGGGAAAAGAAGATGGGGTAACTGTGAAAATACAATTATGTTTTCATTCACATAAACGGCGCACAGTGGGGCCGTTGCACGTAAAAGCGGCAAAAAGTCTTTTTATACGAATATACCCACAATGAAATAATATTTCGCTAATAGTTAATGGCACATATTGGCCACAATTTACCGTGATTTTTTTTAACATTTGTCGATTTTTAACACGACTACATGGTTTTGAAATAGGCAACCTCTAAATCGTCCAAAATTAAAGTCGTTGTTTATTATTGCCTTGGTTCTTCAAATTAAATGATGAGTAATTGAACTAAGTGTACCTGGTATGTATTTAAATTCCACCAAAGAACATTTTTATATATTTAACATTTTTTAAGTTATAACTAATTGAACATGTTCAATTTTCATTCTATTTTTTAATCATGAATGCAGTGTGATGCCGTGTTCATTTTAATTGCTTTCTTTAGAGTGAAGCCTTACCTTTTTTTTAAAAAAAAAATTAGCTGCTACTATCTGCGTATTTAGAAAATACAGAGATAAACATTTGTTGGCGCACCATGTGTCACAGTGGTCCGGAGCGTGAATTTAGCTGGTCACGCACCTTGCGCAGTTTTCAATCTTTTTCAACTCGTCACCACGGGCTCAAAATACATCGGATTTAGTTACAAATTTGTATTTTATTATTTTTTGGGTCGCTGATTACGAATCTGAACTCAAAAATTTTTAAAACAAAATGGCGGTTGATATATAGAGGGTAGCTATGTCAAGTACGCATTTACAACATGGGATTAACTTTTTGCCTTTTTCTAATTTAATCAGTTTGTACTAAAAGCCCTTGAAAAATTGACAACGTTTACCTGAACTTTTCGTTCATATTCTTTCCTAAAGCGTATATAACGATCAGGTACGCAGATGTGTCCAAGGGTGGACACATTGCTCGCAAACGTTCTAACATTTTGGCGAAACTATGCAATACTTTTTAATAATTATTGTTTCTATTTGAAGAGCATTCTTCGACGATAAAAATTCTCGTGTCAAACATAAAATTATTGTGTGTAGTTTATTCAAAAATTAATATTGAAGAAATGAAAGAAAATCGTCGAAGTTTTTTATCTTTTGCAGACAAAAACTAAAAAGTCCCACTAGATCCCACTCTCTGATTAACGACACTGTTTTCTGTGATCCTTCCCCTAAACGATCTTGTAAAAAATTAATCCGACCGGATCCGCCTCGGACGCATTTTTATTGTTTAAAGAGTCGCGCGCACCTCGGCAAGGCGCTGCCGCGGGACAGTCTCATAAACTTTTGGTAGATATAACAATGAAGAACGCAGGTAGACGCACGAACTTTTTGCAGAAATAACTTCTATATAGTATGAGGAATATATGTGGAAAGTTTTAGCCGAATACCTTTCGATACTTTTAAGTTAATTAATTTTTAAGTGAACCCTGCACCGCTAAGTATAGGATTCTCTTTCAATCAATTAACCTAGCTTATTCCTCTCTGCTCGCAACCTGGCAATAAAAGCGACGAAGTAATAAAAGTGACGCTTTAGAATTCTTCGTCCTTGTTAATGCTAAAGAGGTTTACTTTTTATTGCGCTGTATCTGGAAGAAATCTAGGAATGATTTGACCGCGTGACCCATTGGGTCTCTACACCTGGTCTCCGTTATATACGCTTTAGGAAAGAATATGAACGAAAAGTTCAGGTAAACGTTGTCAATTTTTCAAAGGCTTTTAGTACAAACTGATTAAATTAGAAAAAGGCAAAAAGTTAATCCCATGTTGTAAATGCGTACTTGACATAGCTACCCTCTATATATCAACCGCCATTTTGTTTTAAAAATTTTTGAGTTCAGATTCGTAATCAGCGACCCAAAAAATAATAAAATACAAATTTGTAACTAAATCCGATGTATTTTGAGCCCGTGGTGACGAGTTGAAAAAGATTGAAAACTGCGCAAGGTGCGTGACCAGCTAAATTCACGCTCCGGACCACTGTGACACATGGTGCGCCAACAAATGTTTATCTCTGTATTTTCTAAATACGCAGATAGTAGCAGCTAATTTTTTTTTTAAAAAAAAGGTAAGGCTTCACTCTAAAGAAAGCAATTAAAATGAACACGGCATCACACTGCATTCATGATTAAAAAATAGAATGAAAATTGAACATGTTCAATTAGTTATAACTTAAAAAATGTTAAATATATAAAAATGTTCTTTGGTGGAATTTAAATACATACCAGGTACACTTAGTTCAATTACTCATCATTTAATTTGAAGAACCAAGGCAATAATAAACAACGACTTTAATTTTGGACGATTTAGAGGTTGCCTATTTCAAAACCATGTAGTCGTGTTAAAAATCGACAAATGTTAAAAAAAATCACGGTAAATTGTGGCCAATATGTGCCATTAACTATTAGCGAAATATTATTTCATTGTGGGTATATTTGTATAAAAAGACTTTTTGCCGCTTTTACGTGCAACGGCCCCACTGTGCGGCGTTCAAAGTAATGGAGATTAAAATATAGAATAATAAGGGTTATTCTATTGATTATAGTTTCATAATATATACACTAGAAAAATAATTATAATACATTTTTTAACCACAAACATTTTCTTTATGATTCTTTAAAAATATATTTATCGAATTTCATAAAAATTGTATAGTTAGATTGAATTAAACTAACGAATTTGTAAAACGTCAGAAAAACCGATGGCAGCCGATCGTCGTCCGGAATGTAAACAACTTACAATTAGGACGACATCGACTTCTGATGAGGTAAATCTTTCGGCACAGTCCTCGTTAGACCTTCATTGGGAGCAGTCGACACGCTCAGCTAAAGATATATTCAAATTAATTGTTACTTCGGCTACTACATATTCTTTATACACACTACTACATGTATGTAAGTTACATACTTTACCTCTGATTTATCATTATTATTCTATATATTTTAGAAAACTAACATATGCCCACCTTGAATATTCCCGTTAGTTACAATGATATGAAAAAATGTTTTATATAAAATTTGCGCAGCATTTTATACATAGAGAAGATTCCAACGTCATTTTCCCTTTTTTTCAATGAAATTTTTTTTTATTGCGGTATGATAACCGACGTTGAACCGATTTCAATGAGCTATCGTTCAAGGTCATTCATGGTTAATGTGAAGATTATACAAGTCGAGTTATCTACTTACAAGTAGTCTCCCATCACCATCGTAATCACTTTCGTAGATTCAATCTTCTCCAACTCCACCATTCTGCTATTCCTTGACGTGCAAACACAGACATTCTCCCTTTCCCCCATTGCGGTTTCGCATCTTCTTTACCCAAGATTGCCATACGTCAAATCCTTCGCTCAAAAACGTCCTGCAAACTGTCTAGGACAGGGGTGGCCAATCCGAAGTCCGACTTAAACATTTTTCCGTACCGCGAGATTACCATCAGTATCATTATTATTATACTATCTATGTTTATATGTAAGAATAATAGTAAACACAATAGCAATAACTCATATATTTCAATTTTTCACTCCGAAAAAATGGCTATAGTGGGTGTAAATCTAATATGGGGATATATAATTTTATTAATATTAATAAATTTTCCAAAAGTCGCCCGCAAGATCATTTGGATTGATCACCCCTGCTCTAGGAGATAACTGCATGTACATAGCGCTCTTAAAAAATTGCAATAAAAAAAGTGAAAAAATTCTACATACTTAAAGAATTATTGAAATTTCGTAGAAATTTCTTAGAGCGCCGGATACGTTGAGAAAGCAAAGACATTTCTGCGCGTGCAGAAATCCGTCGTTATCGTGCAGAGTTGCATTCGAAAGAAAAGATTCTGGTATTTCCTCGTTCCCCTCGGTATGTAATCGTGTAATTACTGCCACACGGTTTTCCGTTGGTTGTTGGAATATCAGATTCCGTAGAGCATGAACGGGGTTTGTTGATTTGCGTCTCATAAATAAACAATGCAAATGCCGCTGGCATCGGTCCGTCACGCGTAGCGCGTTATTGTTTAACGTTTTCGAATAAATCATGGTCGAAGATCGTCGTATTCAGAGTTATAATGCCGGAGATTGCACGTTGCTCATTTTCAGCCAGGTTATTCGCTGTGATTAATCACGAAGACCTTCCATCGATATTACGACGAATACATTAGGGATGTAATTTCTCTGTGGTCCATTCTAACGAAAACTTTCGACCCTTGTCGTTCACCAGGATCCACTTAAAAAGCAGCCTAAGTTTCGAGTACCATCGTCGGCGTTTCGCCCAATCGGCGGTGCTAGTAGTTAATTAAATCAGAATCAACATCGAATTAAATGGAGGCCGCGCCGTACCGCGGAATCATCTTTTATTCCGTGTACCGCAGTTTGGATCGTCTGAAAACTTCCGAGGAGAAAAGAAGGACAGGGGTGGCGGTTGGATTGTCGAAGGGAGATGAGAGAAGAAGAAAGAAAGAGAGGAAGAGTGAACAAGAGAGGAAAAGATAGAGAGAGAGAGGTTGAAGAGAAAAGAGAAAGGAACTGGCAGAAAGTAGAGGGTACCTAGAGTAGATCGAATAAGAGTACCTGAAGCACCTAACCGAATCCGGGCTCCTTTCCTTCCTTCCTTCCTACGTTGCTTCCTCGCTTCCTTCCTTCCAACCGTTCCAAGTTTCCAATGTATAATTCCGAACTTTCCGCCGACAATGGCAGTTCTCCGCAGTTCCGCAACACAATTGATCGCACCGCCGCGATTCGCCTCCCACTTTGCCGCGCTTCGGGGGATGAGGAATCGAAAAGACTGGGAAGGTCCTTCTGAAAAGCCAAATATACGTACGCCTTTAGAGCGGTATGTGCCGAGCCTAGTTTAGTTTGCCGGCGGACTCTTGGAAGGTGATTTTCTTTAAGCGAACGTAGAACGAAGGAAGGTTGCGCCTCCCGGGTAACTGAATTTCATCCTCGAGTCTACCTTGCACACGTCTACGTATGGAATGAACGTGCATATTGAATGAATAGTGGCGGAAGATGTTGTAGAAATAACATACCAATTTCGGGGGAACTGAACTCTTATGAGCTTGGTGGATAGTGCAGTTTTTTATTGATAAAGATATTTGATCGGCCGGAAATCGATTATATTGCAGACGATTGAAATTGATGATTAACGTTTAGCCTATTATTGAAATGTGGAGTCATGTGGTGATCTTTGTTAACTCTTTGATAATTATCGTTAACTCGGAAAAAGGAAATGTATGTAATTAGTCTTTACTCTCTTAGATCGAACCAGTGGAATTTCACTGGTTTGCCAGTGGAAATTCACTAGTTTACCAATGACACTCACTGGTTCCGCCAGTGATCTTGGCGGCCATCAAAGTTCACTGGTTTATCAGTGAATCTCACTCGTCAGCATATTCAAAAATAAAACATGGCGCAGCGACAGCGGGCGCAAATTTCACTGGTTCGCCAGTGAGATTTGTATTCACTGGTTGAACCAGTGAAATCTCACTGGTTCGATCTAAGAGAGTACTATCTAACGACACCGTAATACAATTTGTTACATGAGACTGCGTTTGAAAATACATTGTTAACACTAGAACTACCGACGTTAAATTTATTATATTTAAATATATTAAATCAGAACTTTAGAAGAAGAGGAATCTAGGGGTGGAAAATATGATCAGTTTGGTAAATCTGTGTTTTATAAGATCAACAAGTGAACAAGTCATTTTGACTTGCTTGGTCGTTCCAGTGTTAATGATCTCACTAAATTTAGAACTTTAAATACCATTTAAAAATGTTCAAAAATTCGATGAATATAAACGAACACGAACACCCTCCTGAACTATCATATCAAACTCAATATCTTCCACCAAAACGATGTCTAATCACCAGTGCCATACAAATCACCAAGCTAAGACCCTAATCTCCCAACTAATGCGGTTCCATCGCGTTCCAAGTTCAACTCAGGCATCTAGCCACATCCTAACCCATGGTCGACGCAAAACATAACGAATATCCACCACAACGAAGTACAGAGCCATTGCCAATTCATTTCCACCCCCTTCGCACGAGAGCAGTGTCCACGAGTCAGTTAATGAGTAGCGAAAAATACATAAATTCACGTACCGAAATTATGGAACAACGTAAATCCTCGCTCGAATGCACCGAATGCACGCGATCGTTGTTTTCCGGTTGGTCGTTGCGGTTGATGGCGCGACGTGCATCCGCGACGGCCACCCGGAGGGTTGGTTCGCTCGTTGGAAACCATACGCCGGATTACTTACTTGGAAATCTTAGAATGGCGATAACGAAAAAGAAAAGGAGAAGTGTCGTAAATCACGATCACTCTAGAGAATCAGAAGCGACGAATAAAGGGAAGAGAAACAGGATCCGCGGGAGGAGCACGAAAGGGAGAGAGCCACGAAGAAGGAAACGCGAGACCAAACTCGAAGGGGAGGCTCGAAAAGTCGGAACGGAGAGAATATATCACCCAGCTATCTCGACGTCTCTCGAAGCGTGGCATAACTAGTGTACCGAGATCGTATCGGACCTTCTGACCGGTACGATCGGGGGTTGGATGAGTATATTAGAACGGTTGGCGGACCCTCTTAGAATTCGCCCTGCAACTGTCTGACGAATGTGGCTTTGGCACGCGCCACCATATCCCAAATGGTAGCTCAACGTTGCCGATACTCCTTACTTTAAGATTCGACCGACTACCTTGACCCCTTCGGTGCATTCTGATTCGAAGATATTTAAACGCTGCGGTGTTAAATCTTGCTGTTCGACTGCCACGCGTAACTGAGATCGGTTACAGCCTATTATTAGGTAGTGAGACGATGATAACAGACGCGAGGGAGATTGGTTGAATTTTATATGAATTCTTGTTGGTTATTCATGTAGAATGATATATATTTTAGAAAAAGCTGTGTAATGGTGACGGTGTAAACAACGTATATTTAGATCATATATTTTAGCTATGACGCTAGTCAACTATTGAACTGTTGAAGCGTCTAATCATAGGAGAGGATGAAAAGACTATTTATACCGCACTTTGTCGATTGCCCATGAAGTACTTGGCGGTAAAAGCATATTGTTATGAGAAAGCTGGACAATGCTTGTAATTTTTTAGATCTGTAATTTTTTGGATTGAGCGAATTGTTTCTGAAACTCTGTATCGTTTGTTTTGATCTGTATCTGAACATCTTTGAAAGTGATAGTTAATTTCGAATTCACTACACGATAGTTTATTATAAGTATTGTGATCAGTGGTTTCGAAATCTCGTGAATTAAGTCGTAAGGAGTATTATTTCTTTTTTAATTCTTGACAAATCGAGAAATCCTCGAGTAAACTCGAAGTAAACGCAAGATGAATGTTGGTCCGCGCTTTTCGCAGAGTTTAAATCTTGCCGGTATTATGTATTAGCAAGAACCTGCTTCGCCGAGATTCAGATAAATTTGAGAAATTGGCTGCAGTTATTCAGATTTTACGACAGATTATAACTCCGGGTACGGTAATTAAGTGTCGGCTCTCTTATACTCTCACGAACGTGCCGCCTGGATTGTCTGGCCTTTTTGGTGGACCACCATGGAATTTCAAGTGGAATTGGGGGATTGTTTAATTCGAGTCGTTGGGGCCGAGCCTCCCCTGCGCGTTGGCCGTTTTAAGCGTTTTCCATAATGCCTACGTGAGTTCCCTCTCCCGAATTAGCATTTTAATTAGACAACAGTTCTCTGATTTGACGTTTGTACGACAATTTCATTATGCTACCTAATCAATGTGGAAGTTACCCCTACACTGTCGATCGATATTTCCCTGGCGATACCTCTTCAACGAGATACTCCATTTCCTTCAAAACGTTCGTTAAATTATTTCCCTTTGTTTAAACAATTAGCAAATATTGTTGTAAAGAATATGTTCCTATACTCTTTACAATAATGTAACGAATAGATGCTATTATTCCCTAATTAATATAATCAATCATCGAAATTCACAATACAATACGGTGATTATGCATAAAATATTTCTCATTTTAAACGTTAGTGCATCTATATTTAACCCTTTGCTTTCGTACGTCGCGCTACACTCGACACAGCTTTCTTGGTACTTAAGGTTTCATCTTCTAATTATTGTCCTTTTGAAATCAATAATAATTTTTCATGTTAACATAAATCGCCCGCAGTACTTACCTACAATTATCCCCAGAATTAACACGTTGAACGCCACTGATATTTCGCTCGTTTTTTTCATTTCTATTGAAGTGATACATTTCCTATTAAAATCTCATCTTTGTAAAGTAGAAACTCTAACGGTAAAAATAGATACATATTCGAGAGAATTTTATCTTTTAAACGCCTCTATTTAAATACTAAATGCGTTAGAGAATTCATAAATATTATAAATTGAAAACTTATATGATATTTCATTGAATCCAATAGTGCTGGTCACCAGTGACCCCCATGGCAATCAACGTGTTAAGTAGAATTAAATAAGCAACGGTAGACAATTTTTCGAGACTATTTTTACTTATCTGACAAAAAGTAAAATAACTCGATATGTAAAGGATTAATGTAGTCTCTATTTTTAGCGAAGAAAATTCCAGATAGTGCTATGACTCAAGTAATTTTTCAACCTCATTCATCAACGCACAGTTATTCCATTACAAATTGCTACAATAAGAAAGGTTTAATCACAAAAACCAAGCGGAATTCCCCGGAAACATTCACGTCGTAGTATCGAGCGATACAGCCTCGAAATATCTTACTTTTTAACGTTAAACGCGTATTTTTAACGTCGAACGTCGTACGAGGAATAATATCTGAGAAACGTTGCAGCTTCCGTTTCCTGAACGCCCCCGGTTTCCGGCGCAATTCCCAGGAACCCCTTTATCGGAGGCAGGGCCGTATCCAGTTGCTATCGATGCCCCACGTCGTGTGCTCGTAAATCTCGTGAGTTTGCTAGGGTAGCGAGTTCGGCAAAAAAAAAATAAAATGGGGCTACGCAAACGTGTAGTCGCACTTATCGTTCGAGAAGGGTTAACCGCGAAATAACGGGTTGTAAACTGCGAACAGTTAATAGGAGGGCACTGAAAATCCCCACGTAGCGCGATACGGTTTGCCTGTTTTTTTAAGCGGCCCTATCAACGACTGACCCTGCATCAGCCTTGCCTTCTTCGACCTGCTTATCTTTCTCTCTCTTTTCTCTTCTCTTCTCTGTCTCATAATATTCTCTTTCACTTACCCTTTCCACGGTTTCTATTTCTCTTTTTATTTTTTCTATCTTCCTCCTTCTACATACTTCTCTTTTTTTGGTCTTTGACTTTCTCTCCTTTTACCGTCTTCTCCCTTACTTTATTTTCAATCTCTCCTGTCTCTCTAATCTTTCACGCCCTCTTTTCTTTTCTTGTTTTTTCCTTCCATCTTTCTCTATCTTTTCAATGTAATTTCTCTTTAGTTATCTCCGTAAGTCTTCCAGTCCTCTACCTCCTACTCACTCTTTTCATTTTCTCGCTCTTACCCTTTATCATTCTCCGTTTCGCATTCTGTATCCACTGTCGTCGTAATGTAAACGTATCGGACACGGCGCGTAACAACCTGCAATTTTTTTTACGGGGGATGATCAAACGCCGTCGATAAGACTCAGGCTCGCTCGGACGCACACCCTTCGCGCCGAGGGTCGATTACGATCTTCAAACTCACGACTGGCTGGGACGGCAATCCTATCGTAATACCCGCGATAGCTCTAATGCCGACGACAGCACGGCACGGCAGATTTTTCACTCGTTGATTAAATTCGTGATTCCATTCTCTTGGAGCCTTCGGGCTCGACGGTACGGCAGTTGTTGTCAGCCTTTATTCATTCGGCTAGCGCTATTACGGGACACGAATTAGCTGTCTACGGTAACGAAACGTATTCGAGAATAAGTCCATGATTTACATTCGAAGAACGTGAGAAGTATACCTAATAGGAGTCAAATAATTAAAAACATGTTGCAGTAGGTTTGGTGCAAGCATTTTGGTTTAGTCCCGGTCCATGGCTTGGAATTTCGAATGAACGATGATGTTTCTCTGAAACAATATACCAACATGTTTCGTCCGCTGTTCAACCCTTTCATTACGACTTTTGTGTAGTGAATTGTTTTTAATATAGATGATAAATATAAGTTGATAATGACTTAAAAAACATGTATTTAAAGTTTCAAAATTTTAAAAAATACGGTTTTTCGAGAAAGGTGATGGTATGTATGTATATGTCTTTGCTGTATAGAAAGGACGTATTAACGTCCACAGAATTTTTCAGACATTATTTGGGATCTGTATAATCCCGCAGTATTGAAAGGGTTAATTCATCCTTTGAGAACTACGGGTAGATATATGTGGCTAGGGAAAAAGTCTGATCATAGTATATTGGCATGTGCAGGTATACACGGTTAGAATTGAAGGATTAAAATGTAATCGTTGAAATGTGATTACGCAAGTAGTAATTCATAATTTTTCTATGTTGATACTGTGCCTTTCTGATGAGAATACATGCTATGTTTCAGTGCTTCGAAGTTTGAAAGAGATTTGTACTATTTCTTGAAATATGCATTCAATGATTTTTACTATTAATCAAACTTTTCAACGCATTCTTGCGAGTCTTGCTCAGAGTCAAATATATGTTAAAGGGTATAGCAGGATAAGGTGGTCAAAAGTGCCCTTCAACCGATTTCAATGGGGGTGGTCTCATTCGATAGATAATACTCGGCGATCATTGTGTGCCAATTTTTAACCCTGTATCTTGATCGGAAGGGTAGTTATGGGGAAAATTCAAAAAACGGGTTTTTGTCCCATTTTGCCTAGTTATTGAGGTGCAAAAAATTCGAAAAAATTCTGACATATTCTACACGGTACCATACATGTTTGAGATTTTTTTCAGATTTTTCCATTGAAGAACCTAAGTGTGACAAATGAGCAAACGCAAAAAAAAAACGGAAAAAAGTAGATTTTGTATCGCGATCTTCGAGTGACAACTTTTTGCAAATTACAGTAACAATCCAACACACAATTGATTTAATTAATTCGATTGTCTATATTAACATGTAATTGCTTCGTGGCAGAAACACTGAAAGTCACAAAATGAACATACTGTAATCGAAGAATAAGGAAATAATAACTGGATCATGGCGTTTTACATCGAAATGCGTCGCGCAAATCGGTTTTTGATTTTATTCACAATGACGCAGGCGGTTTAAATATCTGAAAAAAATTGTAGATAACAATCAATAATTGTGTTAGATTGTTACTGTAATTTGCAAAAAGTTGTCACTCGAAGATCTCGATACGAAATCTACTTTTTTCCGTTCTTTTTGCGTTTGATCATTTGTTACCCTTAGGTTCTTCAATGGAAAAATCTGAAAAAAATCTCAAACATGTATGGTACCGTGTAGAATATGTCAGAATTTTTTCGAATTTTTTGCACCTCAATAACTAGGCAAAATGGGGCAAAAACCAATTTTTGGAATTTTCCCCATAACTACCCTTCCGGTCAAGATACAGGGTTAAAAATTGGTACACAATGATCGCCGAGCATTATCTATCGAATGAGACAACCCCCATTGAAATCGGTTGAAGGGCACTTTTGACCACCTTATCCTGCTATACCCTTTGCGTTGAACCAAAAAAGCTCCCTTTGATTTCTTCAACGTTTACCAATGGGTGGTAGCGCCCCCGTTAGGAAGCTATGGTTTAAACCATCAGTAAACATCTTCATCACCGATTCACCGTCTAATTCCGTCAGACGTCAAACTCACCGATTGCTTATTACTCGAAGCGCGCATTAGCTAACGTATTAAATAAACAAGATGAAACGCACTTAAGGAGCAGACATACGTTCGAGCGATCATCCAATTTATCCTCGCATGGATAAATACGTGGAGAACGCAAGATAGCGAAAGCCCGTCAACGAAGAGCGTATACTCGACAGATGATAAGAGAAAAGAAGAAGGAAAAAGATATACGGTATAATTAATCCATCCATCTCGAAACTCAGATTCAAACGGAAGGAAGTAAATCTTCGGTAGAGTCAGTATCGTTTTAAGGATTCGATTTCCTCCAGTATCCTCCCCGTTGAGGGAAGATTGAAACTCAAAAGAAGGACAACGTGGAATTTACTTCTGTCGTTTCTTTGCCGCACGAGATCGATGTAAAGAAAAAAGGTCGCGTTTCTATCGGGCCAACGTCGCTCCACCTTCGTGACTAAATTTTTTCGATACTGAGCTTCCCTTGGCAGCGGAGGGAGGAAAGGACGAGGGTAGGGGTTGAAAACGAGAGGGAAGAAAAAGGATCCTTTGCCGTCTGTTTACTCGGTCGTCTAGGCCGCCCGCAATAAAGGAATCGGCGAAAACGTAGAATTCGTTCCGACAGTCGGAGCTAGTTTCTCGAGCGGTGAAAAACACGCCGACGAAATCCAAGAGGAGAGAAGAAACTGAGAGAGGAAGGAAGAACAGGAAAGAGACAGAGGGTGAATGAGAGAGGGTGGAAAGGAGAGAAGACGATCGGTAGAAAGGGAAAAAGAAAGAGAGAGAAATTGTGAGACGAGGGAAGACGCGCTGAATCCAAGGGAGGATGGGCGAATGGGCTTCTCGGAAAATGAGAAGAGACTTTATCCAGCATGGATGGATACCGAGTGAGAAAGTAACCCGCCACCCTCCGCACGAAAGCTCGCCACCCTCCTCTACCCTGGACGAGATCTTCCAAAGCTTTCTGGTCTCAGCCGACATCCACAGTCGACTTTAATCGTATCCATTGCCGTGAGACCTTGACGCTGATTTCCTCCGCAATTGCACCACATTATTAACCTCCGTGCGCATAAAAAAGCAATATCGTTCCTACACCCCCAACTACACCAGCGTCGTTTTAATAACAGATGCTAGTATCTCGAAGATGGTAACTGCTTAATAATAAATGCTGTCGTGAATAGATGTGACTAACGATCAGAAGAAAATTCTGTAATTATTATATTTCAGACGGATAATTTAGTTTAGTAGATGTAAGTCACTTGAGGAGAGCAAGAGGAAATATTATAAAGTTTTCTTTGTCAAAACATTTTTATATTGGGGATATTGCAAGCAAGCTTAATTTTATGGTAATTCAATTTAATTTGTTTCGACAGATAATTTTAATGTAATAATAGTTGTGTGTTGATGTAAAATTTTGCTTGACATCACGGAACGTGTTACGTGGGCATAATATTTGCTGGCTACCCTTAAGTTTCTCACAAACCACTTATCATCGAAGTGTCGATCTTGCACCCATATCTTTCGGATAATGCCATTGTCTACACGATGAAAAGGCTCTTGGGTACTTTGTGGTCGATTCTCAGAGGGCCTTCTTGCACGTGTATCGCAAAGTGGATACACCTTAGCGTCTAAGAAGCATTTGATATCCTCTCGACGAGAACAAACATCCTGTGCATTCCCTCGGCAACTTGTTTGTTCCGTAAGACGTTGAAAAATAACAGCGTCAGAATTCATGTTTTGTATGTTTGCAGGAGGAAAATTCTCAATGTTGCAAAACATCATCGGTACTATTCAACCGCTTAAGCTTTTATGTTTGATATTTATACTTTAAGCATAAATAGTATTTTTAGCTTGTTTAACATAACTACAGTAGTTACTTTGTTCAGTATTATGATTTTAAATTTACTTTGAATTATCAAAGCCATAATATACGTACGAACATCGCATACAAAAATTTTGCAGGTTGAAAGATGCACAGGCTTTTATCCATACTCATATTTCAAGCAATGATATCAACGTCATTGATTGATGGTGGTTTAACGGGTAAATAGCTAATTGTAAATTTGAGTAATATTAATACAAAAGAAAAAATGTAAAAACATTTCTTATCTTGAAACTAGAAATGGCAGTAGAAGTATTCGAAATTGAGGAGACTATCTAAAAGGCCGACATTCTATCATCATAATATTCATAATGAGAATCCAATGACGACAACAGCTAAAAAAATTAAAGGTTAAAATATCAATTAATACCTTAAAACCCATCTCAATAATTTTTGCAAAATTTTTTCATAATGTTTACCTCACAATTTCGAAACGTCAAAGTCCAGTTCAGTAAGCTTACACCAAACCAAAATACATACTTATTATCGAAATATAATGTAAACAAACCAGAATTATCCTCAGAACTATCAATATTCTGCGATTTTATTCTTGTACCTCACCGATTTGAAATTCTCGCAACATTGCAAACTGTCTGTCTCCTCGTCGATGAAAGGTCCGATGAAACAAGTGCTTATGCAATAACTTAATGCGTAACAATAGCAGACGCGCCGTAATACCAAGCATTATATCATCCGGGCTTTTCACGGAACATTCTGAACGAGCGTGTACCCTCGCCCTTATCGGATAATGAAAAAATAATTAGTGCCCTTTGGGGTATGGTCACGAAGGATCGCTATCTCGCACGGTAGAAATTTCATAGTAACAGTCTCAGCTTTCACTATCAGAATATTTGCGTGTCTCCAGGATGAAAGAATTCCACGTGGAAAACCTGTAACCCTTGGTAAAACGACGCAAAATTGTATAAAATATAGGCCGATTAAAAAAAGAAGTAGAATTCGGATCTATCGTCTAAAATTCCAAATGGTTAATAAGATTCAAATGTGTGAACGTTGGTTATTAATTAATCAGTACAATATTTAACAAATCTGCGTTGTAATTTACATGTATCATCAAATCAAAAAACAAACTGTAAGCCACACAGATTCTTGGTTTTCATATGTCACCGCATTCGTTCCTGTTAATAAAAACAATCATATTAGCTAAAGGGACCATGTTAACCCTTTGCGGGCCGAATTGTTTTGTTAATTTTGTACTGCACTAAATAAAATTAATTTTACAACATTTTTTATCGTTGGTTATTCATTGTTTTTAATGATATGATGAACTATAGGCATTGTTGGATATTTAGGTGATATTATAAAATTAGTATGAAATTTGTAAGTGGATATTGAATTGTCAAAAAATATAATGAAGTAAAAATCTATGTTCAGTGCTCCAATTTTCAATCATTGGGCTCGAGTACAAATTCCTCATCAACTTCAAGAAAATCCTATATTATTATTTAATATTTCTCGGTATTTAGCAACCCAAAACAGTAGATCATAAACAAATAACTCAATCAGTTATAGTCAAGAAGAACAAAAATAAAAAAGTTAAACTCAAAACTACCTCCCGGAATTCTGGAGATTCGAAATTCTCATAAAATTGATCCTCTGTTTGGAATCTTTTCAAGAGAGGGCTTATGGTACGTTCGCGCATAGTGGATCGAAAGTAAAAATGGAAAGTCGTTTTCCTATTTCTCGGAGTTTCTCTCGATGACGTCGCATTACTAGATTAAACCGTCGCTGTTTAGCAGACGTCTTCAATCTCCTCGACACGGGTGTATCGACGTGTCTCTTCCCTCCGCATTTTCTCTTCGTTCTTCTCGGCACTGCAACGGGGAACTTCTGCAACGGACGTCTGTCCGGATAGTGGTTTACAGAAGTCAGACGTTTGTGTCGTGGCACAGCTCGAAACATTTATCCTGATTTTCTTCGAAGAAACGTTACATCGTTCGAACTGAAGACGGCGATTTTGAATCGAATGGACATCGTAGATTTTGGATTTTCTCGCTTGACCGATCTTTTTAATCAAATAGAATAAGAGATGGTTTGCGTCTGTACGCGTGAAAATTGTTTCTATTTTTGTTAATCGTACTCGGTAGAAATATGTCAAATGCTTGGTGATTTTTCATTTAGCAGGATAGTTAAAACAAATAACATTGGCTGGTTGTTTCGAGAATGCTTTACTTCTAATGAATAATGCCAGAAATATCAAATTTCTAATTGCTTATTTTAACACATTCCCGTCGGATGACGCCTAATGTCGTCATTTAAGTTATCGCTTAACTATTCTTTAAAAATATCATTTTTTCTCCACTTATTACTAGATTTTTTCCTTATGTAGACATTAGTAATAGAATAAGGAATGTTTTCCCAATAATGTGTGTGGCGACACGATCATTCGTCGCCATTTAACGAGTACGTCGTTCTTCGGAGTTTAGTCTCGCATTCTCGGGCAGAGCGACGATCCTCTAAATACGAAATTTATTCAATAATTTTCTATTTGTGAATACTAAAAATTAAGTTTCATATTTTTCTAAAAATCCCTCAAAATGGAGGAAGAATTTCTTTCGGAGACATATGAAGATTCATTGTCAGATCTCGCTGAAAATGAAAGTGACAGTGAGGATTCTAATATTCAACCTATACGAAAAAGAGTGAGTGCATTACGTGTGCTTTCATCATCATCAAGTGAAGAAGAAGTAGAAGTTGAAGCAAGTGATACGGATTGGTCGGAATTTGATCAAGAAAGATGTAATGAACTATTTGCGATTCTAACAATTCACTAAAAACGGCCCCGTACCCACGGTAAGCGCACAGCCAGCAACGCCCCGACGCGAATGTGTTAATTAAATGGGCTGATATCGATTTCTTTTTTAAATTTTGGTACATGTTAAATATTTTTTTTATTCTAAACAGTATCGATTTTGAAATCTCTCAAATATAAAAATAACTTCCGCGAATATTCGGAAGAATACAAAATTAGAATTATGGTTAATGCTATTTTTGCAACTTCACTTAACACAGAGACACTGAAATGTCTCTCATGCATCAGGAAGTCTGAACTTAAACGATATTAAAACGTCACAGGATACTTTGTATATTCAATCACAACATCATCTCTCCACGAATTACTGTCGACTGATCGCAGACTTTGTTATCCGATCGATTAACGTCCCTAATTAAGGTACGATACAACATAATTAATTCCCTCTCACATCGTCGCTTTACGTCGGCACATTATTTCCCCAACGTCAGGCTGCACGAAGGAATCGTAATTCAAACGAGGTAAAAAGTCCTTGGAGCATTTTCCCCATATTAGTATGGCACATCGTCCAAATCAATTAACGTCGCTTGATCCTTTTAAGCGTACGCACACAGTGACGTCGTGTAAACGACGGATTTATCGTCGGTCCTCTTAATTCCCGGGAGAGAGGAGCGAGCAAATGTCGCTTATCCATGCATATCTAGGAGCCGAGGATAAAGGCAAGTTCCTCGACGGCAACGGCCGGAGCTTATCGTCCCGTAGGCAAAAGAAAAGGCAGAACGGGGCATAGTACTAGGTCTATAGTTAAAAGTCCCCCGGGATTATCCGAAATCTGTCTTCTGCGAATTCAGCCGCACGAGCGAGCGAAACCACTCGGAAGATAACGCGCGTCCTCGCACGGACGTGTCCGTGCCCAGAAGCAGGATCCGTGGACTCCGCCTTGGGCCTAATCAAATTGTAAATTCGCTAAAAATGCAAATTCACCGAATCGCGCGGCTATCTGCGAGAACCGCTACGAGCGCGCACGCAACCGCCCATTTTATACGTAGGAAAACATCGTGCCATCTACTGCTCATTTGCATACACGCCCCGAACGCCAATGATTTCTCCTCAACCCCTTATCCACCCATTTTGCTATCCGTTCCTTTTACCTTCCTCTATCTCTTTCTTTCACTTGTGTCTTCTTATCTCCCGTGGGAACAATTAATTGCACCTAGTTCTCGAATATTTTCGTGTTCTTCTGTGATGGAAATCATAGAGATGAGTCTATGGTGGTGTTGGTGATCTATTGTTGCATTTTCGGTGGATGGAATATTACAACTATTAATTACTGCTAGTTTTAGAAACTCTTGGTGTTCTTTTATGGTAAAAATGATGGAGATGAGGCTGTGGTGCTGTTCGTGATATACTGTTGCGTTTTCGAGTGATGGGGTATTGTAGCAGAAGCATGATTAGAAGGGTTTGCTTGGAAAGATGGAAGATAATGTGCAATTGAAATTTTGATTTATGTTTTCTGGCATGGAATGTGCTTGAAATTGTACGGTGTTTTTGAAATTTGTATCATTTGGGTTATTACAAGTTTGATCATTCTTGCAGAGTTGAAAAAGGATGGATAGAACTATTTCTGCTTTATGGAATTTTTAGTTCAGTTGTCGACTGTTATTTTGTATTTCATAGAGGGTTGAATTGTTGAGTATCATTCGATTACGGTTAAGAGGTCAACGATGATATTTGCGTTTTCCTGATATACAGTGCACACAAAAAAATCGAGACTGGAGAAAATGGAGTTGCAAAATGCAAAGATAAAAAGGTTGGGATTTATACTGGAACAGTGGCTTGTTTATTTATTGAGCTGTCGACATGAGGTGTCGATGATTCCCTCATTTGTGCACAGTTTATGTCATTGCCCTAGAAGAAATAAATTTCACAAAATCATCGGTTTGCCGTGTAACAGAACTTATTTCGTATTCAATATTTTTAGAGAACAATTTTAGTCCGTAAACTTTGGATCAATCAAATGTTCTGCTACATACATTACCGATCTTCAAACAAACCAAAACTCAAATGAGAGTGGTTGCAATTCGAATTCCACAGCTGTAACCTAGAATCTCTTCGTACATTTCCACCGGTAGACCCACCATTTCAAAATTCATCTGAAATGCAAATCTCATACAAAATAAATACACTATTCAAATATTTCAGAGGAAAAAATGTACAAACCTCATTATTATTATGAAATAGCTAAAATTTTCATTTACGAAGTTTAAAATTCACTAGTTTTTTTTATACACATTTCTATATGGCACTCGTAAAAATTTTCTTGTTAACTTCCAAACAGCTCGAAAATTCTTTAATAATTCTTCTCCAATAATTCTTATCTAATGGTTCTTCTCCAATTTTCTCCAATAATTCTCAAATATTGCTATTGCCTCAACAAGTTTCTACGTGACAATCACGGAAATGGCTTTTCCAACTTGCGAAATGCCTTCTAATAATTTCTAAAATTCCATGCAATTAAGTAATGCACTTACATTGTACAACGTCACGACGAAAATGAATTTCATCAGCATTCGCACGTAAGTAATCCACCGAAACATCCGTTTACGAGTATCTTCCATATTCTTATCTATCCCTTCTGCCATCGATCACAGTGAGCCGTTGCGCAAAATCACGAAACCTCTGAAATGGTGCTATTAACCCATCGTACAATCGGCCGAGAGATCATGAAACGAGACGTTTAATAGCATTAAGAGCCGTTCTATCTCGAAAGTGACAATTAGGTTCTAACGTATCGGTAAAGGCAGATTACGAAGGAAAAAAATCGGTATCGCTGCCGGCTCCTGAGATTAATATTAACTTGATGGATTACTTATTAAAGATTATTATCTTTATCCGTGAGATAGGGGGATGTAATAATTCCTCCATATTAGCGTGTAACTCATACCGTATCTTCGTGCTCTTACCTCCCTAGACGGCAATTAATTACAGCCAACTCTCGAACTCTCTCCCAGTTTCTCGCGGTTAAAATCACAAGATCCCTTAACGGTAATATCTACATGGAGCGCACTCGAAAGTGTAGTTGCAGAATGAAAATATTTTCCCTGCAATTTCTCCGTTCATTATTCTACCTCCAATTACTCCCCGTATTGGCGAGTGTTTTAGTAAATTCAAAGAATTCCACCCCGAAATTTCGACCCTTTAGATTCCACCTTGATGAACAATAAGTTAAGAATGTTTTAAAAATACCTGAGAGCAAATATTTCTGTATCTGTTCAAATAATTTTATTTAAATCAAATTAGTTTCGAAGGAAAATCTCAAGTCCTCAGATATAATTTCCCTGTACAAAGTAATCACTAGACTGCGGATGTTTATGCAAATTTCGAATTTCACAACTGCAGGTGAGACAAGAGAACCTATCTAGGGATTAATTGCACTCGATTTATATTACAACAAGTACCATACTTTGGATATTTTAGATATATTTTTATATTATGTTCTTTTTGTATATTTTAGCCGTATCTAATTTGTCATAAATGCATAAAAATCCGCAGTCTAGTAATCACTATCACTCTATGAAATAACAATACGTGATTGCAGACATTAAGAAAAATCTGTTTGTATACTTTTTAGATCAGCTTGCAACAAATTTCAGTCAGTTATATTAAAAGTCACATAGCTGAACAGAATTCAAATCCAACTTAAAGTTAACTCAAACTAATGCATCTCTAACATTAGAAATCCAAGGCAACGACAAGTAAAGTCTTCTTCCATATATCTCCAATATAAAGAGCAAAGTTATTCTCTACAACCTTGACAACATATATCAAGGTCATCTATATCGTAGACGCAACCGTGACTCGAAATAATTACCTAGAAAGCTAGCTAGCAAAAAGTGGAGATATCGCAACCACCTTGAAATATCACCACGCAGCTCGAAATTGATCTCCAAGTTTTTCGTGGTTGACGTACATAGACTCGACGTTGAAACGAATTAATGGTGCGCATGCTGCTAATAAATATAAAACTGTGACAATGTCTAAACCCTAGTGAACCTTGGCTCGCCACTTGCCAAAGCAAACTGACCCTTTCGTGATTAAGGGCTAGAACGTATCGAGTGCGTGCCCCGGAATATCGTGGAATGCGAGGTCGTTGAAAGAAGGAGAGAAGGGGGATGATGGCCGAGTCGCGAACCCTCCGGTTGGTCCAGCTGATCCTTTATTTATTTCCCCGTCTCGCTGTAATATTCATCGGGTAGAAATTGATTTGAAATTAGACCGCCTCTTAGACCTCTCTCGAGTCTCCCGGGTACTCTCGAGGGTAGCCGAGGTATCCTGGAAGAGAAATTACTTCGCAAATCTGAATAATGCTTCCACAGATTTCTCTGGCTTTACGATTGCCCTCGGCCGTTCTCGAGTGCAAATATATCCAAAGAATTTTCGCGATTCAGTAGATGACATAAAGATTCTATTTGTCTCGTTTGTTTCTCATTGGAAAGCATATTTCATGCAATTGTAGGGGTTGCGTGTTTGCATGCGAATAAAGAAGTGGAAAATTGAAAGTGACTGTGATTTGTAGCTTTGTGTGTAAGGATCTTGACTTGAGAAGGGAAAATGTTATTGGAAACGTACTGGTTATTGTTAAAGTAACTTTCACTGAATGAATGGCTCGTAGGCATCGAAGAAACTTCTTTGGCTATTAAAGTCAATAGCATTAACTTGTTTCCCTGCAGTTCTGTGCAGCAGGAGGTATCTGCTTCTGCAATATTTCTCTGGAGGCTGGTGCAGGAAATTTCAAGATTGTTAAAGAACAATGAATCATGGCTTTCATTTGGAGCGTACTTGAAGTGTTGATTAATTAAAGGATACTTGAACACACAGCGCCATTAGAGCCATTAGAGCCATTAGAGATATAATCGTTGTCGATGAACGTTAATTCTCATCGATAATGTGGCTCGAAAGATTCTAAATAATCATATTGATTCTTGGTACTAAACCGCGGAATTTTTTGCAAAAACACTTCATCTGTTGCCACTTACAAATCTTGAAGGTACAAATTATCATAATTGACATTTCGATATTTGATCTGAGGGAGAATCTGCGTGTTCTGACCGACCGCAGTTTCTGTCTGGGTCCATCCACACGCAAATGAGTGATCATCGATCGAATCGGTGTCTCGGCTGTGGTCGGTTCGATTGTTGTCCTTCTGTTCCTGGAAAAAAGCAAATATGGTAGGTAGCGCGCTGCGTTTCGTCCTGAGCCTGTTTGTCGACTCGTCAGCAGGACTAACCAAAAGGGCCTGCCCTAGACACTGATTGTGAGTCTCGGTTGGGATGAGGATTGGAATGAGTAGATGTAGAAATCTGGTGTCGCTGGAGAACTTGTAAGAGAGATCCCTTGGAGAAAATCTAACCGACGATACTTAACACTAGATCTACTGCAGCCATCAAATTAACGGGTACCTAGGTTTGAAAAATTCTTTTCAAATTGATACAGATATAGCACAGTAAATATTGCACGTGTATCTTATAATGTACTTACAATTTACTTGACTCATCATACTTTATACAACTTGATCCCTTTTTCTGCAAAGCTCTTGTTTAATATATTTAAACCTACCAGATTTAGCGGCCGTAGATCTAGTGTTAAACTAGTGTGATGAAGCAATGCCAACCGGTAGATCAGTTGCAGCTTATGAGATCATATCGCTACACTTCCTTAACCCTTTCGCACCGGACGGCACATGTGCTGTCCCAGTCTGAAAAATTTTTGATATTACGGCTGGGACAACATATGTCCCAGTTACTGAAAAACATCTAGGGCAAAAAATAACGCCAACTTGGGCCTCCAAACTGATTCTCAATCGTTCTGAGTCCATAAATTTCTCATCTCGATCCCCAATCTAATCAAACAAGCGACAACTGTTAAGGTTGCTCAGTTTTCGGCATAAAAATTATTTTATCTGATAATCGCTTGGATGAGAAATAACTGATCCCGGTAATGGGACGCACTGGGACTGGATTTTTGCCGTATTGAAAGGGTTAAAGTATGTGCCATTTGAAAAACAATTTTTCCTGTTATCTCAGCTCGACATGGAGCTCCACCAAACCTAAAACTCGAAACATCTCAAAGTACACCTCACACAAACAACTATCTTCTACTTCACGCTCCTCTATACACAACTCACACCCAACTCGTTCACTTCATCCCTTCCAATTACATTCACTCACCATAATAAGTCAATTCTCATAAAAAAAAATGAAGCACAACAAAACCCCTCTTATACTTTCGTCAGCAAAGTCGATCGCCAATGAATTCTCCGTTGCATTACCCTTCGCTCCATTAACGACGATCCGTGGATGCTGACAATTTAGCGTTGGAGCGCTTCTGGTAGAAAAGGGTGGTCACCGAGAAGGGCCGTGGCTATAGTGAAGTACGGAGGGACGCGCAGCCTGGTCAGCACACCCTCGTTGCAGCTACGGAGGGTCGAGAGCCGAGATTTTTCCCGATAGGGCGAGACATTTTGTCAACCAGCTAAAGTGCCTTGAAGCCGGCTGGTTTCACCAGGCTCGCACGCGGCAACGCGCTGTCGATGCAGTGAGGAAGGGCTCGAAACGAAAAGGGAGGAACGAAGAAAGCGACACAGCCGATACCAGGGAGAGTGATTCTCGACGGAAGGTTTGCGTGTCGGGAGGACATGGCATGGCAGGTTACTTTTCGGATCGGTCGATGGCCGGGGATACCCTGCGCAATCTGACAGGGCAGCGGTTGGCGTGATTTCAAAGCCTGTAGAGACCACACCGGATATGAAACTAACTTCGCTCGTAACGGCCCAACAAGCCGCTCGCTCGCCCCGAAATATCGTTGCAACGAAGCGGATCAAAGTCGAGCCGGCCGCAAAACGTTTGCGGTGCACGGTGTCAGAGAGGAAACATTGACGCGAGGTTTTTCGATCGTGCCACCCTATTGCTCCACGTCGGCCACGCACAAAAGACCGTTAATTGAAGACGCAAAATTCGTGACTAACTCGTTTACATGCGTCCAATCGAAATTATATTAATTAATCAACCCTCTGGCTTGACGTCGCGAGGCACAGGAACCCTTCCGTGTTCGCTGAAATACAACGCCGTTTCTCCCTCCTGCCTGGCTTTCGCATCCGAAAAGAATCGGTCGTTATGGCGCAAATTTACTTTTGCCGCGCCCTGCCAAGTAATCCACGATTGCGTTGATAGCCGTCTGAGAGAATTATGACGGAAATATTTGAAATACCACGTGCTTCCATCGATCGCTGCCGTTTTAATAGGCGCAGTGGGAATTATTCGTTTGTAAAAGGACATGTTGAAAATTGGAAGTGGTTACGGATAGAGGTTCTAGTTACGAAGACTTTGGTTAAATTATAACATAGGTTGTTGAAATTACTTTCAAAGGACAGATGAAATTGAGTCGATTGTTAGTAGTTCCTATTTTCGTGACTGCGAACCATTCATTGCCACGTAACTCTTTAGATATTAGGTGTAAGGGAAAGTTCTGTCGTTTTTAATTCGAGTGGCATCAAAACAGAGAGTTTGGACAGGAAACCAAGTCTTTCAATGTGATCCAAAGCAGTAGTCTGATGAATTCCAAGCTTGAAGCCCATTTCTGTGGAAGTTAACTAACTGATCTAGATTCTGATCTAGATTCATCTTTCAAAGGAAAATCACCCGAACGAAATTTCGCAAACCATCTTTCATATTTTCGAACTGTTACTGCATCCTCTCCAAACACGCCACACAAGTTTTTTTCCCTCCATCGCGTTATTCTCTTCTTGGAACTCAAACAACATGCAATGTCTTAAGTGCACTTTTTCTTCGCTCATGGTAAGAGTTTTACAAGTTTAGAAAAACTGACTAAAATACCAAAAATGTGTAGATATAAATCATCAATCACATACTAATCTAAGTGTTTAAACTGGTTTCAGTCGGATCAGAATTCTTGCTAAGGATCGACAACGTATAAAAATGCACGTGTTCAAAAACGACAGAACTTTCCCTTATACCTAATATTTTTGTGAAGGACATGGGAAAACTTGGAGTCCCCCAAAGAATGAAATCTTCATCTTGGACTATCAGCCAGTTAAAGGCAGTTAAAATTCTTTGTTGACGCCAATACTAATATAAAATCATCAGCTGGAGGTTATAAAAGAAAATCATAAATCGTAAATAAACAGTTCCTCATCTGATACAGCCACCCTAAGAAATTCATCTGGCATGTCTCTCAATTTTCTGCCGCGCTATCAACAAACACAAGAACCTTCAAAGTGAGCTGATTAGGTAGCACTTTGTGACGAATACCATCGGCATCGATAAGTACACCACTTTGGAGTTTCTCCTCTACTTCCGTTCACCATTCTATCCTTACTCGAGTCTTTGCACGCTCTCCATCCAACGAGGCAAAGCCACGAACTTTCTCGTACCGTACGAAACTCGTGCCCTCTTCCTTCATAGATACCAGCTAACGAGCGACGTTAGACAGGATGCAATTAGCAGAAGTCCTCTTTTCAAGCCGACTATACGTCTTTTCCTTTTGCCCGCGGAACAAGTGACGAGCAGGAAGAAAAAGCCCCAGGACACCCCCAATTGAAAGTCACTTCGACGCGCACCTAATTTATTTCTTTTTCTCTCTTCCTTGTGCAAATGCAAATGACCTTAGCCGCACCAACTTTTTTCCTCCCATTTCCCACCCCTTTGCCGACTCGTCCACGTCCATCCCCTCAAGAGTCCGAGCAACGCCACCCTTTTTCCCTGCGCCTCGCATCAGTATTCCTCTCATTTGTCTCGCACTGATTGTCCGGGAAGCGTAATGGTGCAATCTCCTGGGCCGAAGCCGTCGAACCAGAAGCCGCATAGACGGAAAACTCCAACCAGCCGCCAAGTCACGTATCGCGTCTGAATCGACGACCTATGTACCAGTATTCCGTCGGGATAATCAATTTCTTTTGATAAAAAGTCCTTCTAACAATTAAGTATCGATTGGGTATGAAAATGGACGGGTCACGGTGTTCTGCAAAATTTTGTAACACTTCGGTGACCTCGTTGGCGGGCGGGGGTGGAGAAGGTGTAAAGGGTTTTGCGATTAGAAAAAATTAGGTTTTGTATTTATATCATACGAAGAAGACAAAAATTCGGTCGGCTCAAAAGACGAGGGATTTCTCAAACGCGGAATTCTTATGCAACCTGAAATATGGGGAAGTCGTAGGTAATGATGGACAATACACTTTGAATGAAATTCATTCTTCCAATTTCCCTGAATAAAGCTTCAAGGTTAGAAGAAAAACCTCAAAACATATTTGTACACTCAATAACTTGATTTTTGCAGAGTTAGTAACGGAGAATGAGTTGTTTCTTTATGTTCTTTAGGTGCAGCACAACAATTTAAAGTTCTCAACCGCTTATTCACGTCACTTCGTTTTGGAAATTTCCAAACTCAGTCTCCTAAAGTAAATCTTCTGAATAGTCTTTTACTTTGATAGTTTGCATTTGGTGATTTCAAAAACGAAAGAGCAGGAATAGGTGGTTTAAAACGATTCTTCGTTGCTCTCTAGCCATCTTTCGGTTGTCGAACTATGATTTAGGGAAAGCTGACAAATCAGAATTCATAGCTCTCCAGATGGGCCTGAAACTCCAAGTCATTTCCAAAAACTACAGCATGTACTACAATTCCAAAAAAAAATACCATAATCCATAATAAGAAATCTATCTCAACAACCCATCCTCCCCTAAACTCCCAAAGCACAATCGACGCATCCATCGTAAAACGGCGCCAACGAGTATTAATTTTCCTTCGAATTCCTTCAAAAGGTAACGTGACGAAACGAAATCTGTCTCTAGAAATCTGAAAGCAGAAACGTTGAATCGCCAGGTCCGTCGTATCCCATGGCAGAGATAAAAGCTTGGACAAATTTTTCCAGACTCGATCCTACGGGCCCGATATTCCCAGGATCAAAATTGCTCGCACGCTGTGACCCGTGATGACGTTTACGAATCAGAACACGGCTGACCGAAACGAAACTCATCGTTCACCACGCTCCGATTCGCATAGTTTCGTGCGCGCGTACGGCCGACATACGCATCCACCCACTCCTATTCTATCCTCGTAAGCTTCTCCACGCACACGTGTACATATGAACGCGTACACGGTTAAACGCGTTGCACCCTCACACGTGTGCATCATCGGGGCTATCTTGGCCGCGCGGATAGGAGATCGCGTACGCGTTCACGAAGCAGCGGCACGTTTAACAGTGAGGGGGTCACGGACGACTAGCTCGCGTTAAGGGTCACGCTCGGTTGCATCCTACTCGCACTCGCACGCCGGTCAATGCACGCTGACCGGGCAGAGCGGTAATTTCTGATCCCGGGGCACATCGGATTGGCGTGTGCGGAGGAGGAGAATGGCCAACGACGAGAAGGAGATGCATCGCGACGAGTATTCGTGACGCCGAAAGGGAAGACGATGAAGCTAAGAGGAAGAAGGAAGGGGCAATGGCGCGTGGGAGCAGAAACAGATTCCTTGCCCATAACCGGTTCGTACACGCTCCTTCCGAGAGTGTTCCGAGAGCGCGAGCTTGCCCTGCCTCGGGCTAGCTAAGTCACTCGCGATGAGGTTAAGTAACCTCCAGAATCCTCGGGAAATATCCAACGACCCACGCTTCGTCTTCTGTCTTCTCAGCTCTGCCATCGATTTTTAATAACTTTAATGATGGGTAGGCGGATGAACGGGGATGAGAAAATGGATACCGTTGGATCGGGTTGAACGGACCTTCGCTTGGTACTTGGTGCTTTTATGTGAGGGGTATGTTTCTTGTCTTTCATCCTGCCGATTGTGAATTTCTACCTTGGTAGACATTTTTAAAGGTAAAAATCTTGTGAAGATTCACGTTGTGGAGAAAGAAATTAAATCTTTGAAAGGCACTTTTCTGCCGATCAACGACTCTCCGAATTTGAACCAAAGTAGCTTCGGACGTGGTATAATGCGACAACCTCAAGAAGTCTCCTCGCAGGTTGGCCTGTTTTGGCAGGATCTGATTCGCCAAGCGTCAAGATATTTTAATAAAGATATTTCAATGTTACAACTTTGTCAAGTGCCTCCTTCTGGAGGCTGAGCAGGGTGGATTAAATAAAAAAAACGGTGCAAATAGGCGGTCTTTAGCGGAAAGCTCCGCCGCTCTGGAGACTTCTTGAGGTTGTCGACCAGTAGTGCAGCCCTCGTCGAAACGATACTTTATGGTCGTATCATCAAAGCATGGGTATTTTCTCGAGAAGACGAGGTGATTTTCAAATTCTCTACAAGCGTCGAAGCGTCCGACGTTTCGTAGGTCAAAGGATGTCGAGCGGCGGGTGCATCGATACCGCGTAAGCAATATTGATCGGACCGGTGCATTAGGGGTGGTCCCGACGAAGGTGGCATGGAATATAGGGTCGCCGAGACCTTGGGCATCGAGGGTGGATGGAATGGAACTGCTCGGTGGCTTTATTACGAACTTGCCAGGGTTTATCATTCGAATTTCACTCTCTTGGCTCTTGATTCTACGGTCACCTTGTTTCATCCTGTGCCACTGTCTTTTCTCTTCCACTTTGTGTCGATCTCTCTCTTTCCCTTTCTCTCTGTCGTTCTCGTGTTCGCCGATTTACTCTCCGATCGTCCGTGCACCTCTATCTATCTCTCTTATGGTTCACGATGTACCAACTCTGCTCCAACTATCGATGCTTTACGCTTGATCGCCAACCCTTCTGGCGCCCTTCCTTCCTTCCTTCCTTCCCTCTGACCTCGTGCGGTCACTCCGATCTCATGCCAAAGGTATTAATAGGCATAGTTGGCAAAGTGAGTATACTATAGTGCGAACAGAGAGTAGATATCGATGTAAACTACTTACTGGACGATACTGAGAACCGACCTTTGGTTCGACGTTTACCAAGATTATGTTTTTGAAGGAGAATTGATGACATTTTATGTTTGGGTTTCAATTTGAAGTACTGTAATGTTGTAATGTGGGTTTGAGGGTTAAATGAATTCAAGACTATTTTGTGGGATTTGTAAAAATGACTTTCTTCTTTTTTTTTATTTAATTGTTTAAGTCATAGACTGTTGGGGTTATTAACACTTTGGCCTACGATTTCTTCTCTGACTCAGCGTGTCATGATTCAAAATTTACTGCTAGAATCAAAAGTTCTCATTTATTCCTGATATTGCGTATAACTGAAAATAATATTAATAGCATAGAAATAATAAGATTATTTTACGACCGGCTGTTAATTTGAATTAAATAGATTTCGAAAGACTTCAAAATTCGCTATTCCATTTTCCGCGCCCGAGTGTCACACGTTGTTGTAGGCTAAAGGGTTAAGCTGCTTTTTTTGAGGGGTAGAAATGTAGTAGAATTACAGTAGGTTTTATCGAGCAGACGGTATGCGTCTTACTTATCTTCATTGATATATCACCGTAGAGACATGGAGCTCGAACATATTAACTTAGATGCACGAAACACATTATCATATTAATTCGTAATGAAGAAAGCACGGTGCGTTCGGTTATAATTAAAAGTTGTAACGTTACGCACTCTCATAAATCATAGTTAAACTTCCCAATTTTATGCTATGAATGAAACATCCTTCACGTCGACTTATGAAGGTCCCTAATTGTATTTTCTCAAAACATTGAAATCAAAGAGCAACCACTAAATTTACAGACTCTTGCATTATAACTTACGATTATCCCAATTACTCAAGAAATTTTCAATTCAAGTTTCATTAGGCAATCGGAACATATACTACCTATTGATTATATTTCTCAACATCGTTTTACAATCTGAATCCATTCCATACAAAAATAAGAGACATCTCCACTAATATAACAAAATGTTTATTTATTAGTCACATTTCTACATTACACATTATAATGAATACAAATCCATCAATCATAAAATCAAAAATCAATTCGACTTATTCAACAATCCAACAATTCGCTCCTTCCACCCACACTTCATCTCCAAGTACTTCTATCCCTTTTAACCCTTTGCACTCCGTTGTCGCCGCGGAGGCAACATTGTAATAAAAGCTGACATCTCCGTTGTCATATTTTTTTTATATTATAAAACATAATTTTGAAATGTACACGTTTTTTTTGTTAATATCAAAGCAAGATTTTCAATTTTCCATTGATGTGCACTCACACCGTGTAAATAGTGTTGGAGTAGCTGTTAGCACCTAATAAAAAGTTACTGGGAGTGCAAAGTTAAACAATTTCCAATCAATAATGTCACCTATAACGATCGAATATAAAAGCAGTAACTTTATGGAAAAAAAGGTTAACACCGTTATCACACATCTTTCCATACACTTCTTCAGACTGCCCAAAGAAATACGGAAAATCCTTTTCCAAGCAAATCCGTATTCCGCATTCCACATTTCGCATTTGCAAGTCCCCCGTAGTTTCTTTCGCCAGCGTTGCAACGTCTCCCACCGGTAAAGTGTTAATTCTCCGTTGTAAAGAGAGACGTTCCTATTCACAGCTCAACACCCGCCTGAACAAACAGTCGCGATCCTCGACGTAACGCAACGGCCATTAGTCATTCCGCGATGCATTCTTTTCGTCGAACGAAATGTACGCAGGGAGAATAGGCATCGGTGTGCACGTCCACATAGAGTCGTGTCCCTCCTCGCTTCGGCTGATTAATTCATCGCGCGAAGGAAGGGTGAGAGACGTGCACGCGCACGCACGTGCGTAAAACCAGAGGAGAGATCGTTTTGCTCCACGGTATCGTTTCGGCTCGCTCGAATGCAATGCCGTCGAGGACGATACATCGATTAAATGACTTGAAATTAAAACGAATAGCGCGGCAGGTGCATCGGGGTTGGCTCGATCGCCAAGAGTAATACCGAGTGCACTTTGGCGCTTGTGGATGGTTGGTTTGTTAAGGGCTTTTTTTTATATACGCGTTGGCATGAGCTTTCGTTATGGTGAAACTGAGGTTTTTGAAGTGGAGAACGTACGATAATTGTATTGGTGGTGTAAGATTGTTTTTGGAGATGAAGTTCGAAGTAAGATAATTTCGTTTGGTGGCAAACAGTGATTTACTTGTTTGTTCTATTTGAGGGCTGCCTGAAGATTGCGAATGTAAGCTTTTGCAAATCTTAACACATTCGCGACCGCTGACGTGAATTCACGTCCTTCAATTTCTATTTTTGAATTCGCCAACATTAGGCGCTTTGGATAATGGCTATCTCAATGAGACACCTTGATAGTCCTTATAGACTTTCAGGTGACATGACAACACAACAGTTGGAAAGAATTGCACAATCGGGGAAATTAAAATATCCACAAAAACGTTGCAGAGTTTGCAATACTCATGGAAAATGTCGTGACACTTCTTATATAAGTAAGCAAATTATGTAGAGTTTCTTTACGCAAAACTCATTGTTTTTTTACTAATCACACTAAACAGAAATATTAAATTTTGTCTTCACTCTGTTTTTCTAACATACATGTAATATAATGCTAAATAAACTAAGCACCGTAATAACAAATGCTCCGTTATCTACCTATAAAGTAAGTATACAAATTATCAAATTTTTTTATTTTGAAGAACACATAATTACAACATTGATAGTTAAAAACAAATATTATAACTATCTTTGTTTTAACGATACAAGTTTGCGGCAACCAGCTTTATAATATCATTATTTTCGCCGGTACTCAGCATTAGAAACAGAAAAAAATTGCCGGTCGCGAATGTGTTAAGTTGCAGTTCTGATTTTCTGAGTCTGACAGTTGATATTCTATGGGGAGTAACGTCCTTTTTAATGGGTGCAGAAGCTTGCCAGAATAAAAGCCCTTAATTTGTTAAACTTCGATTTAAACCAAGCAGGTAGAATTTTGAAAAGGTTCGCCTCAAATGGCACTAGCTGTCCCTGTCATATATTTCTTACTTTTTTTTTATTTTAACCCTTTACGTCAACCCTGTTCTTGACCTGAGATAACAGATTTAAATGTAAATTTAGGCTTTGCAGATTCTAAATCTGCATTAGCACCTCTAAAAATTTGCTGTCTCAAGTTCAAGGAATGAAAGTAGGAAAATTAAAAAGTAACACCCTCCTTCACTAATTCCCTGTTGATTTAGAGTAATTCGACCAGAATTGGACTCTTAGAGACTCTATAAGGAATGAAGGAGAGCGAAAAGTCAGTTAGCACAGTGTTAGCGGTGAAAATGTTAACCGATAGCGATCTTAACGCTAACAGCACAGTAGATGTACTGAGAACCGCAACCGAGAGGCTACGAAGCCACGTTGCAATATTCTCGCAGAGCAATTCGCCCGGGTACTTTGGAAATAGACGTCGATG
Source organism: Cerceris rybyensis (assembly GCA_910591515.1). Classification (NCBI taxonomy): domain Eukaryota; kingdom Metazoa; phylum Arthropoda; class Insecta; order Hymenoptera; family Crabronidae; genus Cerceris; species Cerceris rybyensis. The sequence continues at coordinate 37,376,318 of OU342789.1, forward strand.
TTTGTCTTCGATGTGAACCTGGAATAAAGTCGACCATCGTCGCGAAGATTCAACGAGAATCTCGCATAGATTTGCGTATACGTGTAACAGCCGAATTTCTTGAAATAAAACAAATTCGCTTAAAATATTCCCGTCAATTCGCTCGCGCGGGAATATTAATAAATTTTCGGGGGATATTGCTTTATAAATCATTCCCGCCGTATCACTCGAGGGACGTGTGCGCATCGTCTGCCGCTAAATGTGACTTTAATTAAACGAGATTCGTATGCGGCCAGAGTGGAAAAAGAATTATTTATACGCCCGTGATTATAGTGCACGTGAGAAACAAATTTAATTGTGCGTAGTGCAAATTAGCATCGGGCAATTAAGTTCATTTCGAACGAACGAAATTCGCTGGGAGTCGGCTACTTTCTATTGATGATGCAAGTAAAACGAATTTTAAATATTTACATCTTTTCCTTTTGACGATGGAACTGGTACACTAACAGGAAAAAACGGAAAGTTCTTTTTTTTCATACGTCGACTTAGTAAACATGACGAATTAAATAAAATTCTGCATAAATAAATTAACATTTATCGAACTTCTGCATCATTTTGCTCTTTATAGACGATCATTATGAGAATTGTCTTTCACTCCATTTCTCCAAAAAAACATAAGCGAACGTTGCTAAGGTCGTACCCACTAAGAAAAAACGTCTATGAATTGTAGGTTTTATTAACCCCTTCGGACCCTGTACACATTGTAATGTACATAATACTTTTCATGCTGTATTTTATTACGTATAGGTTTAAACTTCATTTCAACACCTAATGAATTTTATTTTTTTATACAAATATTTCTCACGATCTCCTTAATGTTAAAAATTTTGCGTAAGGACCGTATGTCCATTAAAATTTACAGCTACAAATTACAAATAAATAAATAAATATTTCTGTAAAAAGTATATTGTTGCTTTCACTCACATGAATTAAGTTAATTTTAGTATAAAAATAATTTCTTCTTAAACGAAAACAAATTCGGGTCTGAAGGGCTAAATTTTTGCTTTATTTACAGCTTCTGCAAATAATGCATCTATTTGAAGGCGAATTTTGCTACTTTACGCCAACAAACATGCGCAATGTTGAAAAATATTTGAATTAAGAAATATTACAGTAGATAATACCTTCCCCTGCACTTGATACTAACTCTATCGGTTTTTTACGTTTATCTGTTCTTACGATGGTCGATTAATATACTGATTATAAGATAATGACAATAGTTTTGTGAAAGATACACAGAAGATTGTCAATTTGTTATTAAAAAGAACCAGTCATTTGACCACACATGGTACGGTTATTGCTAAGCTTCTTCTCATATGAAAGAAATCTATGGGCGAACTAAACATCGTCGTGTAAATCCCAAAAATTCGTATGTCCTCCTGTTTTCTACGACACTTTGCATCAGAGAAGTCAAAGAGAAAAGCATCGGTAAGAGCCGAATTGGAGATTCCAATTCCACATAGGAATGATCGATCCGTAACCATCGCAGCGGCTTTCAGAGCGCACTCTCAACTCCGCCAAGTCCTTTTCTTTCTCGAGCTGACGTTGGAGTATCCGGTCGATACCTTACCTCGCGCCTGTCTTTCACTGGGAAAGATCCTATCTGCCAGAAACGCGACGACCTACTTCTACTGCCGAGTCATGCGATATCAGGTCTCCGCCAAGTGATTTGTACAGTCGGAAGGTACTTCCAAGGCAATGGAATCTGAATTCTCGATCAATCTCTATGGGAATTGACGCGTCTGTGATGAATCGTGGGGCCTTATTAATCGATGAAAAGCCAGTGATCGAAGTAGCTTATAAAGGATTATTCAGAAATTGGATGAACTTTGGAGATCGATGTATAATGGAATAACGATAAATTGATATAATGTTACTTGCTTTTAATACGATGTCGAGGATTTTCTTGAGGTGTTTGTAGGATACTGTTGATCAATTATAGTTTGAGTAGGGGGTTGTTGAGGATTAATACGGTTTTGGAGGGTAAGTGGAGTCAATGGTCGGCGGATGAATTTCGGACGATCTAGGATGAACATCAAACGTCTACAAATGGCCTTAAATTTAGATATAGTTCAACTGACTTTGATTACAGGTAATCATGTTTGTGCCCGCTTAATATTGACTTCAGAATTTGACAATGATTTTAACTTTCAGACGAAATATTCTTCGGTACTTTAACACTAGATTTACGGAGCCAATTTGGCTCATTCAAAATTTTATTGTTACATATATAATATATTGGTTGGTTAATTTTTTAATAATAAATCTTTCATTTTAATCGGGTTGGAACTATTTTTTTTGCAAAAAATTTCAATTTTTTGTATGATTCAAGTTGGCTCACTTCAGAAAAATAGATATATCATCATCCGTAAATCTAGTGTTAATACTTAATAATAGCAATGAGTATAAATATGTGGAGAAGCTATCAACACGAACCACATTAATGTTCGTCTGCTCCTTAAAAAAAATAACACTACTACAGTTCCTACTTTCTTCTCTTTATAGTAACTTTATTTCGAGTGGATTTGTCACAAGTTGAGTGAAATTAACCCTTTTAGTGCCGGAGGACGATATATCGTCGTTAGCATTAATGCTAACACTAGACAACAAAGGGTTAATATTCAGTTTTCAATAGGATATCAGTAATTTTATGACAAATTATTGTAAATAGACAGTTTATGCTCTACATTCCGTGTCCCATATGAAATTATCGTAAAATGACAATTCTTTTTATTCGCAACTATTTTTGTCATTATTCAATCAATTTTTTTGCTCGGCACTAAAAGAGTTAAATCTCCATTTGGAACAATAAAGGGATGAAAGACGGGTGAAGGTTAAAAAAACAGGCAATAATAAAGCAGGTGTAAGTAGTTTCACTCAAAATGTAGTGTAAAATAAAGGAGTTCAAATCCCTAGCATTAGACGGACGACCTACTTGAACATAATACTATTAATCCCATATCGAACTAAAACTTTCAGTTAAATTAAACGGGACGTCCATGACTGCGGTGGACAGCGCTTACACCACTTCATAGAAAATTGAGTTAAAGAGCGGAGAATCTACCCTGAAATACATCCGATGTATATACGTACACATTGCCGGTAATCCCAACATGCTTGCCGACTACGTAAACTTGTTAATAACGACATCAAAGTATTGATTTTCCGTGACACCCTTTGCTTGTCCAATTCCGTATGTGCTTATCGTGTTTCGCATATTTACACGAACATACACGTGCATCGGTTTAATTTGCATACGTAAGGTACACTCGTAGGAAGATCATTATATACGCAGAAACGAAGCAGGTTGAGACTTCAAACGGCACGTATGGAGAAGGATCGGCAGTTTTCACTGAAAAAAGTCAATCTTTTTACTGCGATATCGGCTTTTTATTAATTAAGAATTTTCATAGTATTCGTTGCTTGTAATTTGATGACTTTCGTTTTATCGACTACTTTGAATTTGAGGTTTTTGCTGAAGTACAAAGAGGACGTGATAGATAAATCATGTTGAAATGATCAAGTTGGCGATCGTTAGGATATTCAAATTTATTATACATTATAAACGTAAATCTGCCGATAGATCGCCAAAGCAAAATTCAACAGAAGCAAGAAGTCACTTGGCAAGTAGTTCGCTCCGATTCGCCCGATGAAAAGAGACATTCCTCTTTCGATGTCATTTTCGATTTTAATGCGCGACTGGTCGAAAAAGCCTCATACTCATTACATTGACATGGGAATAGCCAAAGAAATGCTTTCTTTTCTATTGTCATTTGTCGATCTTAGGTTTCCAGGAGTGATATGGTGGAGATAGGCAGTACGAGTGACACTCTCCCCTTTCCTCATAGTCGAACCAAGTGACTTCTTGCTTTTGTCGAATTGTACATGATTCTGTAACAACGTCGAGTCATTTCCTTTGACGACGGAATAAATTGAAAATCGTGAAGATGTCATGTTCAGTTGCGTATGTCGCAGTAGCGTGGCCACGTTGTGCGAAAGAATCGAGAGTAAAGTCCCGACTATCGTCGGATAAAGTTGTGTAATTTTTTTTTCAAGAATTGCTTTAATTCTCCTGCCTTATGCCTTGTATCAGGAGTTGACCAATTGTTATGAAAAGAATCTTGGAAGAGAAGAAAAGACACATTTGGAACATGGAAAGGGAGCGTAGAAATTTCGATGACAGTAAATCATAGAATAGATTTATATGGGAGAGACCTGCTTTTAACAGGTACTGGAGTCTATGAAAGTAAAAAATCGAATTTCTAATTAAAAACTTTAAACTTATCTTCATCACTGCTAAGAAATTTGTCAATATTTCATATATCATAGCTGCCGGAGCTTAAAACCTACATAAAACTATATATACTAAGCAAATTACCGTAACGATACTAACTTCAATGATAAAAGAATCGAAGCAAAATTACAGGCTATGAATCGGCAGTAACTTACTTAATAACAGTTTCGAAACAAGTTACAAACATATCTAACAGACAACTTAACGATTAATCTAGTATTACTCAATACTCTATCTCCTAGATTCTTATCCGTTTATTTTCTACCATCGGCATTCTTCCGCTCGTAACTACACCCACTAATTCCACAACACAGTACATGGGACTACATGTAGACACATTCCACACGAATCTCTCCCACTATATCGTGTCTTGCTAACTCGAAAAGTCAACTGTACTTCCTCCAGATCAGCGTGCGCATGCCGAACAATCAAACCGCAATTCTAACTATTTCCTATCGAACTCCCTGACATGAAAATTACGGCAACTTCCTTTGCGACAAACTTCCATCGTGATTTCACGAAATCTCTAACAGAAAGCATCCTTGTTAAGCCACGTTCGCACTGCGGGATTCTTCTAATGAACTATGACATTCAGTAGCAAGGAAAAAGAATGCCAAGAAGAAGTTCTATCGGGACCACTGGCGCAATGCCGTGTCTGCAGTTGAACGTGGTGTTACGTTGACTGCAACCCTGGATTACGTCATACAGCAACATTTTTAACAGGTTGAGTGCCATGGGGGTCACCGGTGACCGGCACTATTGAATTGAATGAAATTTTATGTTATGTTTAAATTGCAATACTTATGAATTTTCTAACATATTGAATATTTAAATTTTGGCCTTAAGAAGATGAAGATCTGCTAAACACCGATCAATCAGTGACCTTAAAATTTCTGTTTTCTGAATATGTGATTTTCATAAAAAAAGTTTCATTTCAGTAGATATGACGAAATAAGGGAAACATCGGTGGCATTCAACCTGTTAACCGATTTTGATGACTACCGAAAATGTGGCCATTCGTGGTACAATTGTAATTAACGCAAACAATCATTTCATAGTTCATGATTTATTATGCGAATCCAAGAATAATTTTGATTTCTCTAAATTTACTGAATCGTATTATTTCTCATTATACGTCAAATTAATATTAAGCAAAATGAAAATAATTCATTGTTGTGACGGTACAATTTAACACTTTACCGACCGGTATTTTTTTAACATCCTACCCACTTACCAGCAAATATTTCCCTGGTACTGATATCTCTTCGAAAATTGCAAAGTTTTTTCACTGAGTCGTTGGCACAGTTAACCGCAATGATAAATAATAATTTATTAATTGCCGTAGCAACCAATTAATAAGTTAAAAGTCTAAAAGTGTTGGGCCCGAAAGGCCGATTAATCGGCTATCGGTCGCTAAAGTGTTAATATCAGCTCAGTAAGCAAAGTTTCGTCGTTTTCTACACACATTAGTTTCTACACACTACTGGCAGCACTTAATTAATATGAGAAATACCTTCTTCATGTATCTATCCGTGCAGCCACAATCAAAATCAACAAACTACCATCTTCCACCCTGGTCCAGACACAGCACCGATATTATTAACCGAATCTAACATTTTCCAGACTTGAACAACTGCCCGTCGATTAATCTCGCTCAACAGAATCGTATTACAGATTCTCTCTAACATTTCTCGCATTCTGTAAAACTTGGCGCGCAATCGTCACACATCTAATTTAAATTCAACCTGAGCCTCTCGAATCGACCATCGACCGTGTGCAATTGTAAGCTCGATCGCGTAAAGATTTCAGCTAGAAAGTTAAAGCAACGCGTATAACAGGTATAGTCCTATGGGATGAAATAATATCAACGATACCAGGGTTACGTCGGTTTCCATGGTGTTTCTATGGCGTATACGTAGGTGGAGACGCGCGCTCTGACGATGAATGACCTCTTTGATCTACGTTTGCCCCACGCAGCATCAAGAGAGCACGGTACATTGAATATAGAGCTCGTGCATCCTCAGAGCGGTTAGCCGGTCTACGAGAGTGTTTTATAAGCAAAGAGAACGAGCCGCTCTTCATTGGCTCCGTATTTCGATATGTATAGTTTAACTCGTGCCACTCTGGCATCGTTGCATTATAAGCGCACGGACAAACAGACGGACGAGTAGACACACGAAGGGATGCTGGAAGGGGATAAAGGAAGAAGAGAAAAGAGGAGAGGGTAGAAATGGATGGAGAAAGCATACGGAGGTAATGTTGATTACTTGCTGCAATGTCAGGAGGAAAAAAGGTAAAAGAGGCCGCCAGAGTGGAGGGAAGTTAATAAAGGAAAAAGGTACGCCCTGTGTACGCCTCCGTTTGTCGGTGCTTCGATAGAAATGTACAACGGGACTATGCAATCGTTTTTTTCTTATATATTGGTCACTGTTTCGTTCGATTTGATGCAGTTGACTTTTGAGAGAAAATTCAGATATGCTTCTAATATAAAAGATTTATTTTCCTATTCCTTCTCTGCGATATTGGAAGTAACGTCTCGTAGTATTTTTACAGAAGATAGAATGTGAGAGATTTTATATTTCTTTCGATTGAATTATTCATTTTGTAAGGCTTAATGTTTTAAGTGATTTCTGGACCACTGATTTATCCTGCACGACAAATTTCATAGAGATGAAAGGGCTTTGAAGTCGATTCCATTGATTGACAATTCGAAACTTCAACTTTATTTCCATCATAGACATCAAGAGTTTTTCTCCAATGATCTATCGCGTTTATTCCCGTTTCGAATGAACACAGAGAAAACTAATGATCCTGATGCTCAAGAAAGAAAGAAAAATGAAAAAGAACGTACATGCCGATGGTTCGATCAAAGCTGCCACCGTGATAATTCTGTTTTTACACCGTGCGTATATGTGAAGGCGGATCCCTAATGACCCTTGTGCGACCGAAGAAGGGTTGGAACGAGCGATTCAGAAATCGCCTATGCTCTTGAGATATCGATCTGCATTTGCTGGAAGAAACTCGCAGTATAACTAGGTCGTTAACGATAGTCGTTCGCAATGCTTCTTCCTTCCTAACGTGCACGAGTAAATAACATTAATTTACTCGTACTCCCGAATCATATTAGCGCCGCGTCAACGTAATTATAACGGCGTGGTGTGAACAGCGTGGTGGGAGTTTAGAACGGAATATCGGATTAATATTCTTTCCGAGGTTTTATGATGGGATTCGTTCTTTGATTTACATCGTTGATGATCAGGAAGGATTCAAATTAATGAACGCTGATTAGTAAAAGGAGAAGAATTATGAAATGGAGAAGAGTAGAAGAAGGATTTTTTTGTTACCACTGGTCTCCACGTTATTTACGACGTTTTTATCCAGCAAGAAACAGTATCAAAAGCAGATAAACTATTAAGTTACTCTCTAAATTTTGTTATTAGAATTGTATATGAAACTTCATCGTCGATATATTTCACAAATTTAACCAAATCCACAGATCTAATATAATTCTTATACGGATTTTTCCAAAGACTGAAAATCAAAATTTCTGCATTGTTATTTTAAGACTCGAACTATATAGCAAGGTGGTTTCTTCTCTCGTGGTGTACCTCATAAAACAAGAGTTACTTAACTGAAGATCTTTTTCACCTCTCGATTTTTCCTTTTCCAAAGCCCTTATTTAAACATAACAAATATAAAGCCAGTAGTTAATGTTAAATACGATGACCGACCATATTTTTCCAACCACTTGTCTAATTAATGGAAAATAATATATCGATCCCATTGCCAATAGTATTTCGTGATATATAAACACTTACCACTAACGAATCTTCCCATCATTTACAAAATAAGCTACCTGCAATTCATACGAATATATTCGCCAATAATACATTAATAACACTTCAAGGCAATCGACTATAGTCGTCCGTAATAATCGAGCACCGTTTCGTGACCACCAATTAGACTTTCCCATGGTACCAAAATGGCTGAGACCAACGAGCACCGTCGTCAAGTTTGTACCAACGTGTGACGGTTAGTCGGTGCAGAGTCCAACGTCCGATTAACCCCTTAACCTACGATTTATTTTCTGACGGGGGGTTGCAAAGACACAAAATTAATTCCTGAAATCAAAAGGTTTCACTGATTTTTAATATTTTGTATAACTGAGCGTGATATAAATAGTACAAAAATAATGAGACCGTTTCGTGACTATCTTCAAATGTTCATTTTCATAGTTTTTGAAAGACTCCAAAATTTCCTATTCCATTTACCGCGCTACGAGTCTCACACGTAGTTGTAGGCTAAGCGGTTAACTCTTTGAGGGACAGAAATTCCAAAAATGAAATGGCCCATTTTGCACATGCAATTTTTTTTCTTTTAACTGAATAAAGTTGGTTTATGTTTATTGACAAAGTTATATGATAATATAAATTTTCGAGGTGGCATAAAAAGTGTCCCACCATGCACCTTCACGCATTAAAGAGGTGAGACACTTTTAATCCCACTGTGCCTCAAAATGTTAACGTCGGAGAATTACCACTAACCAATTTTTCCATCATTTAAGAAATAAGCTACCTGCAATTCATACTAATATATTCACCAGTAATACATCAATGACGCTTCAAGACAATCGTCTATAGTCGTCCGTAATAAACGAGGAGCGTTTCGTGACCAGCTGATATTGTCAATTTCATAGTTTTTGAAAGACTTCAAAATTTCCTATTCCACTTTCCGCGCTACGAGTCTCACACGTAGTTGTAGGCTAAGGGGTTAACTCTTTGAGGGACAGGAATTCCAAAAATGAAATGGCCCATTTTGTACATGCAATTTTTTTTCTTTTAACTGAATAAAGCTGGTTTATGTTTATTGACAAAGTTATATGATAATACAAATTTTCAAGGTGGCATAAAAAGTGTCCCACCATGCAACTTCACGCATTAAAGAGGTGAGACACTTTTAATCCCACTGTGCCTCAAAATGTTAACGTCGGAGAATTACCACTAACCAATTTTTCCATCATTTAAGAAATAAGATACCTGCAATTCATACTAATATATTCGTCAGTAATACATTAATGATACTTCAAGACAATCGTCTATAGTCGTCCGTAATAAACGAGGAGCGTTTCGTGACCAGCAATTAGACTTTCCCATGGTACCAAAATGGCTAAGAACAACGAGCACCGTCGTCAAGGTGGTCCCAACGTGCGACGGCTGGTCGATGTAGAGTCAGACGTCGGATTAACGTCAGAGAATTTGTCTTGGAAGGGTCGAAACGAGAGCGGAATGGCGGAGGATTAGCTTAGGATCGATCGGCAAGATCGATTTTTCACGTCGAGTAATTGGATCGCGAATACTTTGCGGAGGGTAGTTGGGTGCACCTGGTTGGTTTAATAACCCCGTGCCCGAGATTCGTGCCCGGAGCGTCGGCGTGAATCGACGCGCTTGCCGACTGTGTAACCAGTATGCGGGATGAGAGACGAAGAGCGATGGTGCAATGGAGAAAAGCGAGGGACGGGGATAAAGAATGATAAAGGGGGCGATAGAGGGAAAGAGCGACGGGGGTTTTTGAGCGATAGAGATAAAGTATGATAGACGGAGCGTGGTAGAGTGATAGGGTGAATGATAGAAGAAGATGGAGGCACAACTTGATAGAGTTAGGGAGACCGAAAGTTATAGAGGAAAAGGGGGGGATACGGAGAGAGATAGAAATTGAAAGTGATAACAAGAGAGAAAGAGAAAGAGTGAGAGATTGGTGTAGAGAAATAGAGAGAATGAAAGTGATAGCAAGAGAGAAAACGAGAGAGATCGCTACCGAGTGTTTCCTCCATCGACAATCGCCTCGGGGGGTACCGACGATCAAAGGGCGACGCACAAATCGAACGTGCATGTTTTAAAAGATCCAAGACAAAGCTCCGCCGGATGAGCCGCGAAATTTACCTACGACCAATGGAATCGACGTAAATTTTAAGCGGTCATTTGAAATTTTAATTCAAAGGTCTGCGCGCTTTGCTACGAGCTGTAAAATAATCCAATGTTACATCAGGAAGGGATAAATGTAATTCGTATAGCTCGCGGAAAGGAACGCGGGTATAAGTTTTATTGCGAGAACAGGGGCATTGTTCTATTATTCGGCGGATTCGCGTCTTTCTATGAAATACGACTGTTCGTATTGATTTTCGGTTGTACCAGTTTTACGAGGAATCTATCGTACGTTTCCCACTCAAACGTTATATCGAAAATATATCATTGGCAGGATATATGGCTCTCGATTCCTTTTTTTTCTTCCTCGCCGTCTCCTTCCATTCGTTCGCGAAATTGGATGAAAAGCAGAATTGGAAAAATGCAGTCGGCTTAAGTTATGACGAACTTTTGCAAACATATTAGGGAAACGATATCGTTATTTCGGGGATTGTATTATTAAACATGGCCGAGGTGGTTTCGATTGTTTGCATATGGAAAAACAGATTGTCGTGGTAATTTAAGACACGCTTTATATATTGACGATATGATATCAGATATCTCTGCAATTTAAATGGTTTTATGTTATACATTAATATTACGTAGTTAATAAATGTTGGATGAAACAATCCAAAAGTTGTAACAGTTTTGAATTTCAAAGCGTTAGCTAATTCTTAACACTTTACCGACCGGTATTTTTTAACATCCTACCTACTTCTGATCGGTCACTTGCACGCAAATATTTCGCTGATACTGATATCTCTTCGAAAATTGCAAAGTTTCTTCACTGAGTCCTTGGTACAGTTAACCGCAATGAAAAATAATAATTTATTAATTGCCGTAGCGACCAATTAAGAAGTTAAACGTCCAAAAGTGTTAGGTCCGAAAAGCTGATTAATCGGCTACCGATCGGTAAAGTGTTAAAAAGGTGAGACTGACAAATACATTGGACGCATCGACGAGTTTTATAGCATTATAAATGTTTAGAAAATACCTGTTGAGCTTGCAAGATTGTTCTGCATCAGATTTTTGGATTTCAAAAAGTGCGTTTGAACAATTAGATTGAAATGTTCATCTTGCTACTTTGTTGTATAACGTTGTCAATACCTCACTTTTCACAGATGCAGTTACGATTGCAATCTAATGTTTAAGTGTCCATAGAAGTTAAATTTATCTTCATTATTTTAGTATTATTTTCGCTCCGCAAGAAGCGAGTGATGAGAAACGCCGATTTCATTTGCCATTTTGAATGCAACGAGCAAAAATAAATGTGAAATGTTCGATATGTCTTATAGGCTTAAAATATGAGCCTCGATGTTGGAAAATTTTTGAAGGATTACTAAAATAACACCCAGCCTAATGTAAGAAAATCGGTGACAATTCAAGGGACATTCTGAGTCGACGGTTAAATTAAAGTTCCCGATTCAGAAACGGTTTCTTGCGATCCTGTTAGTTTATATGCATATGTCATTTTCAGAAGTAAGATGGACAGCTGGTCTCTTTTTGACGTTAATTTGAATAATTTATGATTTTCAAATGATACGGTAGTTATCTATTTTCGCGACACTTTGCATAGCGTGATCAAAATGTGCGGCACGTCAAAAATAACGTTTGATTAACCGTAACAAGCAAATTGAATTTGTTAGAACTCATTTACTTGTCAAAAATACACTTGAATATTCATAGAATGTTACATGAAATGGCAGTAACATATTTAATTAGCGAAAAGTACCTTGTAAGATAATTGAACCAATATAGTCAATCATTTAGTACATCAATACCCTTAATACATTATCATTAAATTCTTTACATAAAAAATAAATTTTGTTAATTGAAATAAAATGTTCAATATTATCCCTTCTACCACGAATCAATGTGTAAAATCGTCATTACACTCTATCCAACGTTAATAGCGTATATGTAATTAAAATTACAAATTCAACTTTCCAAGATTTAATTACAACTTCTCATTACCAAGTAATTTATTTCCAAGGACGCTGATTACAAATTACAATCTAAACTTAACTTATCCTATTAATACTTATTCTCATTAATCTCACAGAACTATTATCAAACCAAAAGCTTAACATTAACCTAATACAGCTCACCCACAACTGACCTTTAACCCATTCGAGACCGTACATTTTTTTGGGGACTATCCAGAAATACCGACAACTTTTCGCTTTATATTTACCACTTCTTGTATTTCTAATGATTGTGGCTTTGGGTCACCTACTTTAGGGTCGAAATTGATCCAAATACCAAATGTAATGTTTACACATCTGTAAGATATCTTTTATTTTAAGCTAGTCTTATTTCGAGGGCTGTTTTTTTCTATAATGACTGATAATTGCAATTCAAGATAATTGCACACGGTGTGTAATTGGTCTCGAATGGATTAAACAACTAAAAAGAAATGAGAAAAAGTACTTTATTTACAAATGTTCTGATCAACAGAAGTAGTGTTCCATGTAGTCCGACATACAAAACGCCCAGGTTCTCGACCCGGTTGAGCAACGTTTCCTCGCAACCCAATTATTCTTCCACCACCTACGTACCTTTTACTGCTGTTCTCCGGAAATCCTATTGTAACAAGTCTTGTCGCAATAAAAAGACTATCGTGGTCCAATGGCGTCTGGCAGCGGCACGAAGGAGAATTTAAAAGAAACGCGAACAAACGGCAGAAATTACACGAAGTAAAAGAAGAAACGGTAGTACGATTGGCTAAGAAGCAAAACGACGAAATGGCAATAGAACGTCTCGGCAGGAAGCATTATCGGCTAAATATTCTCTGAACGCCACTAGCCGTAACTCAATCCGAAGCAGCGGTATTAGAGGCGAGCCAATCGAGGAAGTCGAGTGTGCCGGAGGTCTCGCGAAAATACGTAAAAAGCCCGGGATTCCCCGGTTCACGTTGCCTTCGACAAAAAGGGTTTTAATTTCCGGTGAGAAAAACCAACAGAACTCAGTCGGTTACGAGCCGGAGCACGGGCAGCCTCAAACAAAATATTACTGCAGCTCGACGCCCTACGCGGCGCGAACCGCGACTTTTCCTCCTGGCTTTCGTCTCGCTTAAAATCGACCAAGGGGTTCTCACCTGTCGCCCAATATTCCTTTGAATTTTCTTGATTATTCCAACAGTCTGCGATTCTTTTTATTTCTAATATAGTCTGTGAAATTTTCTTGCATTTTTAAAATCATTATTTACCCCTTTTTAAAAGAGCTAATGTCGTTGTCAACAAATGTGTTGAACAAAATGTTATTCAAATACACCTTATTCTATGAAAGAAATAACGATTAACGGGCAATAATGATGATAACCTAAACGTGCGAAATTTTAATAAAACCTATTAATTCTATTTCAAATAGAACGTCGTAAGTCATTCGTATACCTAACACTACAACTACCAAGATGGTAAAGATGAAACGTTCCTTATTTTTTCTAAAAACTTTTCGAATTTATAGAGGTACCATGAATAGATATTGTAAATCCATCTTATAAAACATAAATTACTAAATTAATCATCTTTTCCGCCTTTCGCTTCCTGGTTTTCTGAAGTACGTACTTACTCTATCGTAATAGATATAACATCGGTAGTTCTAATGTTAACACTAGAACTACCAAACCAGTCAAAATGACTGGTACACAATTTTTTAAAAAAATTCTCCAAGTTTACATAAGAGTCATAGAATAAATATTCTACGTATATATCAATAAACATAAATCACCCAATCGATCAAATGTTTCGCCGCTTGATTCTCCCTTTTTCAAAGTACTTATTTAATTTATTAAAATATGATAGATTTGAGGCCAGTAGTTCTAATGTTAATATGCATTCAGAAATTTGTACTCTCAATTCGACAATTTTACACTTAACAGTGAGTTGTTTTCCATAAAGTATTTATTAGACGTAGCAAACTCGTATGAAGCAGCTACACTTATAAGCAGACTGCGGATTTGTATGCATTTATGACAAATTAAATACGGTTAAAATATACAAAAAGAACATAATATAAAAATATATCTAAAATTTCCAAAGTATTGTATTTGTTATAATATTTATTGAGTGAAATAAATCCCTAGATAGGTTTTCGTGTCTCACCTGCATTTGTAAAAATCGAAATTTGCATAAACATCCGCAGTCTACTTATGAGTTTCTAATCTCCACCATACTTGCAAGATTCTACTCAAAGATGACCGTGTCACAGTAAAGCTCCCATCGTCCGTCCTCCCGTTGTATCCGAGATTGAGCACCCGTTGAAACGGATAAATTTCAAGCTCGTTTCTCGCGGCTTAAATCGTCTAAAACCTCTTGAGCCACGCTCTTGAAGGGCACGTCGAACAGTATCGACATGAGCACCACGCGGCAAGATTCGAACTCTGTAACCCGGTATGCTTCTGGCAGGAAGCTGGAAGCGTTACGAGCACCAAGGAAGCAAGAAGAGGAAAGATATTGGCGCAGAATTCACAACGAGAGAGAAAGAGCGAAAAATGGAGAAAGAAAGGAAGGAGAGAAGCGTCCTGCTGACTCGGCTCAGCTCGCCTCGAGACGTCGCCGAGAGAACCTGGAAGTTCGCCTTAACCACCCACCTACCCCTACTTTCTACCTCTCTTCCTTCGCTCCATACCCACCCCCTTTATTCTTCTTCATCCCCCTCTCCAACACTCCCCCATTCCAGATCTCTTTGCTTCGGTCTCTTTTGCTCTTTCCACGTCTGCTCTTTCCTCGTTTCTATGTCAGGTTTTCCTCCCACGGGATCGGCGTAATCCTCTTCCATCATTTCGCAACGATGATATGAAAAGAGTACTTATGTCGGTTCAATTATGGGGCCCCGCGCCAATAAAAACTCTTTCCTTCTCCTTTCTCGTTTCCGCTTCTTTTTTCCGTGACCTTCTTTTCCTCGCTGCTTCTCCCTACCGTCTTTCATTCCGTACCATTCTCTTCGTTGTTCTTATCAAAAGTCAAGGATCACATCGTAATCCCGATGGCAAAAAGTTCGTACAATATTTAAGAGTAAATGGTGCTTGCTAAAATTGCCATTCTCGGTGAACTACTGAGAAGTTTTCTCTTTCTTTCCGCTGTCTTTCCCCCTCTTTTTTTTTTTTAAATTGCTACTGCAAAATACACATTGATTTCAGTCGCTCTAATCTCGCTGGGGAATTTTCAAGCTAAACGTCGTTTTGAGTTTTTTCTCTCTCATTTACTTTTTTTCTTCTATTTCTTTTTTTTTTAGTGGTGTTAATTAGCTATGAGAAAAACTCGCCCCTTTTGTGTCTCGAGGTATCGCAAGGGGCGAGATTGTATTAATATACTCTTCTTCCTCGTTTCTCGTTTGAGGACTATCATTAATCACCCTAGATATCTCTCGGTGTTATCGATTTTACATTTCGTTCGTTCACGTCCAAGTAAAACAATGCACCCCTAAGAGGCTGGCGCTTTTACTCTTAATTATTAGTACTATTAATCGCGCGTTATTAACCGATAAACTAATCTTCTCACGGTAACGTAGATTACGGACGATATTAATAAAGGATTATCGATATTACGGAACCGGATTATGTAATTGGAGTTTTACGTACAACGGCCGGCATTATCGGTATCATTTATATCCTGTCATTTGTTTAATAAATAGTGGCAAGAGATCCGTGATGCTTTGAAATTTACTCGAATGAGATTGTTATTTGAAGTGAATAAAATTCGAGGTTTGTTAAATTCAATGAAAATATTAAAATAGCGTTGCTAAGAATTTGATTACAATTTTTAGACATCGTTTATTATCCTTTATTATATTCAGTGTTTAGATTTATAGAATATTTACAGATAACTTAGATTTCTTAAATTGGGCAATCCAATGCAGGATGTTAATGAAAAGATACTGTCGTTTATTTTGTAGCTTCGTACTCTAATTTAATACTGCACTCATTACAATTCTAAATAAATGATTAACTTCGTTATACGGAGTACATTAATATAAAGAAAAAGAACACAACTTTAGAATCTTTTCATCAAGGAGTGCCCAGCAATGAAATGCCAGTTTCAGGAAAACAGCAATGCTAAGTCCAAGCAGAGGTCTTTGTTTCGTCGCGATTGCATTAATTATACAAATATTAATTCTGCGCAAGAATACAATCGCTGATGCACCACTTTTAACAGAAAAGAGATTCATAATTTATTTTAGTTGCAAAATATACAAGAAATTACAGAATTTTTCATAAGCAATGTTATGTAACTTAATTTCAAGATTTTCTTTTACCTTCAGCCTGGGTTTAATCAAGAAACAAACAAAACCTGTTTCATTATTAAGGGTATTTGTAGTGGCATACAACGTCTATTAAATATCAATATAATATAATGCTAAATTTCCATTATCAAACTGCAATTAATGGTCTAAAAAGAAAAACAGAAACATTATTACCTCCCTCGAAAACAAGAAGCCACAAAATTATAAATGAATTGCTGTTCAAAAAATTACAATGTCGTAATTTTGCAACAGTTATCACTAGACTGCGGATGTTTATGCAAATTTCGAGTTTCACAAATGCAAGTGCGATAGGAAAACCTATCTAGGGATTTATTGCACTGAATAAATATTACAACAAATACCTTAGATATTTTAGATATATTTTTATATTATGTCCTTTTTGTATATTTTAGTCGTATTGAATTTGTCATAAATGCATAAAAATCCGCAGTCTGGTTATCACATATCCGTAATAATCCATCATAAAATGTTGATTCAAACTTTTTCCATCCTCAGGAATAAAAAGAAAGATTACTAAAATTTCGTCACGTATTTCCATGTCCTGTTCTATATAAAAGAAAAAAAAAAAAAGCAAGAAAAATTAAAGGTATCCTCGAATCGTCACGATGAATAGAGAAGGAGCACTGATCCAGTACAGCGAGGCAGATCTTCAGATTAATCTGACCGCAGAGAAACAAAGCGTGAGGTCAGAGGGAAAATACCTGGAATAGATTTTAACCTAATTAAACATAAACCTTCGGCGGTATAATGGGCCGAGCGAAATGCATTTACAATGTACGAGCGTATAACTGCGTTTTTGTCGACTTTCCATTTACCGCGGCACTGGAGGACGATAAATAATGGTATCCGCGATAATTAGCTTCCTCCGCTGGCTGCAGATAATACGAGCGTACGTATTAGAATATCCGGGTTATCGATTTTAATTAGCCGTTCAATCTAAAGGGTACGGCCGGAATGGAGAAATTTAAGAACAGAATCGACGTAACTTTGATTCCGTACGCGCACAATGGAGCATAGAATCTCGCAAATTAAGCGGAAAACTGCACCGTAAAAATTCAAAAGGAAATCGATGTAGCTTGGATTTCTGACGTGGTTGAGTGTAATATCGAGGAAATTGACAATCTCGAAAGAAATTGTAATAGTTTGACAAAATTCATCGTAATGGCGATTGCTTTATATTGACTTTATGTAGAATCTTAGAAATCAAGATTGAAACTGTCTTCGAAGAAATTTGAAATAATTACAACGCTACTTTCATTTTGAATCGGCAGGATTCAGTTTTATAGAGCAATTAATATTTTAAGTGGCACAGTACAAATTGCAGAAAAGATAGTGCATTAAGTGCATATGTGAAAAAATCCTTTATCTGAAACACAATGCAGACAGTAAAACCGCTCGTTAAAATTTGTCGACACAAAGCAAAATGCGCCGCGAGATTTAAGCGATTGTTGGACATAGTTTAAAGAAACGCGATTACTAAATTTACGCATATTTTTGTTTAAATTGCATTATCGAGTTGACAATGTCATTGCAGAATTTTTATATTTTAATTGATTAGCCGGTAATTTAAATTCAGTGTCATTGATCTATTTATCCAATATCAGAATTTTTCATCTCTATTAACAAACATATTTTACTTTGAAAATTTTTAACTCAGAACTTTTTCATTGTACTGTGAACGGAACGACATTCCAACGTTTTCTTCGTGGAGAAAGTTTAATTAACTCTCGTTTAAATTTACATTCTTCTTCGTGTATTGAAAATCGGGAATATTACCATACCAATAAATTGTCACGTTACATCTAAAGACAGGGATAATTACGATCGGTCCGTATGCTCCGTTCCCATTAACATTCTCGTAAGCAATTTATTAACGATTTATTTGGGTAGAAATCAATTAATACATATCCTATGTCAACACATTTTCTGCGGTAATATCGACAGCTCGATATTATCGAATTGCGCATATATTATCTACGATAATTATTAGTTCCATATCTACGTAATTCACGTTTCCATTCAAAAATATCTGTTGCGTCAATTGATCTCTCGTGTTTATTCGTTTATTGTAACAGGAAATTTATCGGTCATATAATTCGCTTTCATAATCGTACATTATCACGATATACGTATAAACGATGAGAATTATTCGAGAAAGAGTAATTTTATTCTAAACTTGATTTAACGGAGAGAAGGAAATTCAGTGCATTCGTGCATCCGACGTGCGAGCTGCAGCTGCATCAGGCATCTCTCTGTTTCCATCGTCAAAGGGTACCGAAAAGGCGACTGAGCAAATTTCAGGCGGAAAGCAACACTTCCGGTCAATCTTCCTGGCCGACAGTGCGCTCTCACGCGCGATCTAGTTTCCGTCCTATAATTACCTGGTAGCACACTGAGAGAGATAATTAACCGATAAGAGTCCCTGCTGAAAGGACAAACGAAATAGAGAGACACCGCGGACGAAAATGCGAGTAGTTAATTAAAGATCTCGAGTGAAACGAAATTCTACGTTCCAGCTAATGGATTGAAGGTATCCAAAAGATTAGTCTTTATCTCGCTGCAAGATGCAACGCTGGTGCAACTATGTTTCTACAATGTATGGAAAACCCGATATACAGCTCATAGAAGAGATATCTTTTCTATGCAATTAACATGAAATCGGAGAAAATGTGAAATAAAAACTTCTGCCCAACGTTGCCATTGCTAAATATGTTGTGCATTGCGAATACGTGTTATCATAAATTTCGTCGACAATTATAACAAAGTCTAATTAAAAAAGTAAACAAACTCAACTTATCACTTATTTTATGTTGTAACCAATGTAAACCGCAATATAGTGAAATTACTTTTGATTGTACAATAAATGATTGGATGTCTTGCACGGGAGGAAAAATTACTTGGTTCCTGAAATAATTACCAGCACAATTATCGACATCATTGTGCGATCTTCTGGAAGAATAGACACTAATTGAATTATCTTTTCTACGGACAAGATACAAATAAACTGAAATAAAATTGTGCGAACTATTGAGCCATTTGCCCGCTACAAAAGTTTCTCTACAATCTGCCCCAATAAGAGGCAATAGTTTTAACACACCTGCCACAAGACTGAATAGCGTGCATAGTACAAAGTGAAATGAGAATGTGCACGACAGACATTAGAAGTGCATACTAAAATTCCTCCACTGCTAAGTAACTTACTGCAATCTGCAAAACCAGATTGAATAATAGACAACTACCTGAAATACCTCTGATACGTTACCGAGTAGTCTGAACATTAGAAAGTGATATAAGAATGCGCGTGCCAGACAGACATAATCAGACAACTCGACTACCAAAGCAGTTAAACCAGCCTCACACCATTTAGCAAACACACTATACATAAAAAGAAATCCTTAAAAAATCAATTCCAGTATAACATGTAACCCAATGAAAAAAGGAGATTAACACATTAACTTCCATGGGGGTTACCGGTGACCAGCGCTATTGAATTCAATGAGATTTCATGTAACTTTTAAATAGCAATATTTATGAATTTTTGAACATACTGAATATTTAAATATTGGCATTAAAATGATAATGGTCTGCTGAATATTTATCTATCAGTGTCTTTAAAGTTTCTGCTTCATAAAGATGTGATTTTATTAGATAAATGTTTACTTTAATAGAAATGATGAAACTAGTGAAATACCGTTGAGGTTCAACATGTTAATATGAACTAGACTGAAGGATGTTTTTACTTAAGCAAATATGATTTGAAGAGTAAAAGAGCAGTGGTAAATATCAATCTGCCCGGACTGATGAAAATATCGAGTAGTAGTCGAGCATGGCAAGAGATATAAAAATTTGCAAGTTGCAGGAGCAGAGGGAAAAGAAAATGGAAGAATATACGTACGATCGCAAACGAGCATATCGCGAAACGACTCCTCTATTAATAGCCAGCGTCTGGTGCTCTTCGTCGTATGTCATAATTTTATTTTTCCAGCTACCCGACTGCACGGCCCCTTTCATCTTTAGCCTCCCGAGAACGATGTGTCCCTTGTAGTCCCATCGTACCGTTTCTTTTCGACTTGGAGGACGTCGTAAATCGTCCCAGGACACGGCGGCAACGTGCACCTTTGGCTACTATTCGTAGATAGAAGAAACCGCAATGCTCTTCGTCGTTGCATCGTGGAAATTGTCGTACTCGGTTGTAAACGAAGGATCGCCGACGGTTTCTCGAGGCGCCATTTCGTTATGGTACTTTTATTGTCGTTGTTTCTGGAACGGAAGATTAATCGCAGTCTTCGCCTTCCGAACTGACAGTTAATGTTGAATATCCCCATACGTGTAACGTTATTGTTACAACCGTTTATTATTTTTGTTATATTGTTAACTATTTGGCTGAAATCTTAGGTGTTTTGATGTTTTTTTTTTAATAATTGAGACTATGATAGTGCAATTAACACTTTACCGATCGGTAGCCTATTAGTAGACTTTTCGGGCCCAACGATTTTGGGCTTTTAATTTATTAATCGATTGCCGCGGCAATTACTAAATTGTTATTTATCATTGCGGTTTAATTTGCCAAGGATTCAGTGACGATAATTTGAAATTTGGAAATAGAGAATTACAAATAATGGGTATGTGTAATGGAGTCTGGTTAGTTAATGCTGGACGACCAGTATTAAATCGGATATATTTGAATATATTAACTCTTTGCACTCGAAGTTTTTTTTTTCCATTCATATTACCAGCAACTCGAAGCAATTTCAGTGGAAAGATCATGTTCACATAAAAGTAAATGATATGCGCATTAAAAGAAAAGTCATTGTTGTATGTTATTGATTTTTTAATTGATTATGGATACAAATATTATAATGTATATAAAATCAAAAAATTCTAAAATTATAATTTTTAAAATATTTTATGAACTGAAAATTATTTGCATTGTCTCCATAGCGGAGCCTTCGAGTTTGAAGATAAATTTTAAATGGCTCCGCTCCGGAGCCCTCGAGTGCAAAGGGTTAAATAAGTACATATATAAGTGTAAGTGGGAAAAGAAGAATTAAGAGATGAAAATGATTAGCAATACAGTAATGTATGTTTTATAAAATGGCCATGGAATTTGTACTTTTCATATAATCTTAGAAAATTTGTATAGAAACTTAGGGACCAGACATTTTGACTTTCTCGGTAACTGTAGGATTAACAC
Source organism: Cerceris rybyensis (assembly GCA_910591515.1). NCBI lineage: Eukaryota > Metazoa > Arthropoda > Insecta > Hymenoptera > Crabronidae > Cerceris > Cerceris rybyensis. Next base: position 37,398,069 of record OU342789.1, read on the forward strand.
GCTCAAAATAGGGGTTGATCAGCAGTGCAGCATAGGCTAATGCTACTGTGTTTTCTCATTGAATGTTTCTTCTCTTGACATTAATTTAGTATGCTGTAGTTTTAATTCGATCATATGGAAAAGACTGAAACCAAATTTCTCAAAGGGGCTAATTACCAAGATCTATCCGCCATCCATTTATTTAGAAGACTCCAGTTATTAATATTAAGTAGACGTGATTTTATTTATCAATCTAATTAAACTTGATTCAACCCTTCGCCGGAAAATATTACATTTTTTATGATTCTGTACAATTCATTTATCATTAAACGTTCTTCCAAAAGTAACCTTTGTGAAATGTGACACAAGAGAAATTTCTCTGCTTCTTAAAACAAAGTGGTCTTCCGGCAATGGAATCTCACGAACGGAGAATTATATTGAGCTTGGTATTGTCTACAATGATACTGTCAGTTGGGTGCATAGAAAATTCATGTAGGAAGACTATTTCTCTCGAAATTGTAGAATAATGCAGACCTCTACTGTTGTAATTTCATTGGGATTACTTTGGAAGCGATTCTCCAGTTGGTGCCTCATGTAACGAAAGATATTGTTATCGATCGAAACGGGAACAATGAATAAGCTCGAGGAATTGTGTCCCTCTATCTTGGACATATAAGTATTTCTTCTATTTTAGTTTTTATAACAAAACTAGCTGAAAGTACCCATGCTTCGCTATGGTTTAATATCATTAGGATTAAGGACTATTTAAATTAGTAAAAGTTAAGTTTAACGTTGATAATCCATATTCGAAAATATATATTCAATCATTTAAAACCTGCAATATTTTACGTGCTTCGAAACTAAAAAAAAACTTTAAAATTTCGAATTTTGAAAAATCCTTTCTTAGTGGGTGCTTATACCCTAGAAGGAACGCTCATGCAAAATTTCAAGTTTCTAGGTCAAGTAGTTTCGGCTCTGCGTTGATGAGTTTGGCCCATACTTTAACCCTCCAAAACCCCCCCTAAAATTTCGAATTTTTTAAAACCCTTTCTAGGGACCACCTAAGACCCAAAGGGAAGGTATGTTCCAAATTTCATTGCAATCCGTTCTGTGGTTTTTGAGATTTCGTGATGAGTAAGTGAATGAATGAGTGAGTGAGTCAGTCAGTCAATCAGTGGTATTTGAGCTTTATATATATAGATAATAAAAGTTGAATTAAATGTTAATGATGCTGAGAATAAAAAAAGGAATGCATAGTATTCAAGGAATAAAAAGACTTTAATATTTATACGTACGATAGGATAAGGAATTTACTGCCTGAGAAGCATTATTAATCTGTCTTGGAATATAACTAATTAACATTTAAATCAACAATTGTCTGATCGAGGAACGTAGAGACCACAAACTTGTAATGTATGATGCAAGCAGGAAATGAGGGGATACTTATTATTAGACGTGACCGCTGCTGTTATCAAAACATAATGCAAATAATTGTCCAACTGTCTGCAACCAAAAGTTATTTTTACTTCTGTGTTGTGATGTATATATTACAGGGTGTGATTCACAGTATAGTAACATGTATCTTTCTTTTACTGTGATATCCTATGATGTCGCTGAACTTTGATTAGCTTGGCATCGTAATTACCGTACTCGATAACATATTCCAAGAACAAAGTGGATACATCATTAATTAAACTAAATTAAACTACTTTCTGTGAAATAATGTGAAAAAAAGTTTTATATTCTGCATTCTGTCGATGAATTTTTAATTGAGGCTCCACCGAACACGTTTAAATAGTATTCTTCGTTCTACTAAAATTAGAATACATTTGTTTTTATAATTATTTATGAGATACAAGTAACCCATTTAGTTTATGGCTGTAGATATTATAATTAATTCATTTTACAGTGACACAAGCGCAAATAGAAAATATCGACCATTCCCTTATTATTGATTACTAGATTCTGAAAAATAAACCGGAGTTATTTTAGAAAGAAATTACTAAAATAGCATGACCTCTTTAAAAAGTCATATAAACATATAAATTTCGTACAAGAAAACTATTCCGCCCCTACATTCATAAACACAAATTTGGAAGTAAAAAAGTCCATTTTTTCTAATCGTTAACGCTAGAACTACCAAACCAGTCAAAATGACTGGTACACAATTTTTTCAAAAAATTCTCCAAGTTTACATAAGAGTCATAGAATAAATATTCTACGTCTATATCAATAAACATAAAACACCCATTCGATCAAATTTTCCATCGCTTGATTCCCCCTTTTTCAAAGCACCCATTTAATTTATTAAAATATGATAGATTTGAGGCCGGTAGTTCTACTGTTAACTAACTGATTTTGCAACTAGCTCAAGTTACACCAGAAATACTAACAAAATTACTCCGACCATTCTAAAAAGCCGTCTCATCAGAAAACCTCCTACAATAAAAATAACTCTCCTTTAAATTCAAAAATCCGCGTTCTAAAACAGAAAGTCCCTTTTTTCTTATCGTTTACCATCACATTCTCCAACGAATTCAAATCATTGAATAAATAAACCCCAAAAAATACCATAATCCCTCTGAAAAGCCAGCTTAGTATACAAACTGGTATAATAAAAGTCATTCCGCACTTAAACAGCGTCGCTCGGCGGCGTAAAACGGAAAGCATCGGCTGCAATATACTCTTCAGCTTCGCAACCGAGCAAAATTTATTTTTAATTAACGTGCAAATGAATGCACCGGCGACCGCTTCCTGCTTATCGGAGGCGCCACTCGTCGACGTTGATAACGCGCTCACGCTCGCGAGTGCGCCAACCCGCTCGTCCAACGCCCGGGGAGATTATTTGCATCCCGTGAGTATCTACGCCCGCAAAACGATTGTCCGGGAAGTGACGTTGCCGTCGTCATCGTCGAATCGAGCTCCGATAAGAAAGAATCTCTTTTTTTTTTCCTCCTCCCGCAGTTTCTTCGCCCTTCCTCCGACGATATTGTTTCGAATTAAGTCGTCCACCTTGCAACTTATTACGGCGACTCGATTGACGGGAAAAACACAACAGAAATCTCCCTATTAATCTTACCGCGATAATTGAACGCCGAGGGAAAAGAGGACACCGAACGAATCCAATTAAATTCGTTTTAACGATCTAGATTGCGATACGGTTTTAATGCCGTTTTACTTATGCATTCTCAATAGCCATTATTTTTAGAACTCTCGGACGAAATACCGTACAATGAGCAAGTAAATTCCATCGGTTAATTTCACGATGTGCTGGTCGAAGGTTAAAGAGCATTTTTTCGCATCAACAACAGTACCGCATTTATAAAAATTTATACTCTGAACGATTAATGAACGGAATGAACAAACAAGCTGGCTCTACTTTTTTTTCTTTTTTCTTATCTAATTTTTTCACTCTTAACCCTTCTTCCTTCTTTTACAACATAACACGTACGATAGTACTCGTTAACGATGTGCCTAAAGAAAACAGACAGAACAATCGTGAGAGAAAGAAAGATCGACAGGGAAAAAGTACAAAGTGAGAAAGAATGAGAGATCCAGAGAATGGCAGCGTGGAAAAAGCGTTTCGTCAGGGAAATTGATTTAGCTGAAAAACTGGCGGGCGTGTTTGCATCCCCTGGCGGATAATATGGACGCCTATATTACATTAATTAACACCACTGATACGGTGATACGTGCGAAATGCGTATCAACGGCCGTAACGTTAACGCATTAAATCGACCATTTCCGGTTGATTAATCGACGATTGATGACCCTGCGCAGACTAGCTGCGTAATAAACTGATTCGGGTCGGTTGTACTGACGCGAATCCAGCACTGTCGCTAGATATACCATACGTATGGTACGTACCTAACGTTTTCCATGCAAGCCGTAAAACCGAGCAGACAGACGGGCTGGGCATATCGCGAAATTATCGCAGCCTCGCCTCGCTGCGACGAGTTTAATTAAACGCTGGCTATATTTTAATAACAGAGAAAATTCTACGCGCGATACAATGCTCGTTTATTCGAGTACGTCACACGGACTGCGAGTATATTGGACGTGCGCGTACGAAAGGAATGAATGTATGTTGTAAAAATGAAACCAGCTGCCGCGATAACAAATGAAACGTTAAACGAGCCGTGCGTACCTCGACGTATGGAGAAAGGACAAATTATCCTGGGACCAAAATGAACGGGATTCCGGCCGAGAGAACGGACTGGAGTATTTTCTTATCGGATGTTTCGGTTTGGTAGAACTTGAGCTCTCGAGACTGGGATGGGTATGGGGTGTTCTGCTGATTCTGCGAGCTTTTTAAATTTGTAATTTATCTCACTTTTTTTCGTACGATTTTTTCCTTTTGGCGTGGAAGATTATTCAGCAATTATTATTATTATCGCTATTTGGAAGTACTTGTTCTATTAATGCTTTTGCATTTATTGGCTGTGCAGTGAAGCGAATGGACGGGAGTATTGTTTTATTGGATTTATTCTTTGGGAATGAACCTTTTTTTATAAGAATTTTTCTTTTGGTTGGGAAGAGTATTTACAAATTGTTAGTATGTTTAGAAATATTCGTTCTAAGTGATCTTGGATTATAATTATTAATGCAAAGAGGCGACGGATGGGAATGTTTTTTTATCGGACATTCGTTTTGATAGAACTCGAATTCTCTTGATTGAGACAAGCATGGAGTGTTGGCAGATTCTATATAATTTTGACATTTTTCATATTCTTCAATTATGAGTTACTTAATTAGTTTACAAATCTCCTGAACAACTATTATTCAATGCAAGCTATGTATATCTTCATTAGAAACCCAACCATAGAAATATTATCTTTTCCACAAAAAATATTTTCTTATCCTCAATTCTTCCGCAGCGAGACACATTAACACTAAATTTACCAAGGGGATCAAAATGACTTGTACTGAATTTTTTAACAAAGCTGTTGAAACCTTTCCAGGCTGTATCCTATTTAATTTTCTATATCTACCTTGTAAATCATAAGGGATTAAATTAACTTAGTTTCTTCCGAATTAAGTTCTCTTTCTTCTGAAACAGTTATCTATATTTTGAAATATACAGAATAGTCAGCAGTTCTAGTGTTATCACTTAGCCGACCGCACGCGCCACAGAGACCTGTACAGTTTCCACCGCGCTCGGAAAGCCAAACTGCGCTGTCCACCGCTCATTTTTCTGCGTAGAGCCGTAATAATGGCCAATAAAAGACTTCAAATATGGTGCATTTTATTATATGTTGTACTCTATAGAAATAAGAAGCTCTATAGAGAAAGAAGCTTTCCTCGGGTCAAAAATGATACCCGATCGGTCGGCCATCGACTAGCTTGGAAATGGGTAGATCTACCCGATCGGTCGGCTAACAAGGAGGGGACCCCAACTGTCCGACTTCGATTTTAACGAGGCTTTGCAAGATGATAGCATGTAGATCCCTAATGATATGTGTAAAATATTACCCGTAGTTATGCAGTAGTTTTAAAGATATAAGCGATTAAAGTTCGTACCTGTTTGTATACTATAAATGTGAATCTGGTTACAACAGCTGTGATGTATATATGCAAGCAATGTATATATTGCAAGTGTACGATAATTGTTATTCTGCATTGTGTGCAATTTTATCAAATTAAAATAGAAAAGAAAAAAATACCCATCATTGGGACTCAAGCCTTAAATCGCTGCCACTGCCCTGCCACAGCTATTGTAACCCAATTTACATTTACAGTATATGAAGAGGTATGAACTTTAATCGCTTATATCTTCAAAACTACTGCATAACTACGGCTAATATTTTATACATATCATTAGGGACCTACATGCTATCGTCTTGCAAAGCCTCGTTAAAATCGAAGTCGGACAGTTCGCGTCCTTTCCTTGTAAGTGTTAATGAAATCCTAACCCGAGAAATTAACATCCGAGTCCAAATGACTCCAGCGATCAAGCTAAGTAAAAGTCGCATAAATCTTGGTAAAATTCATCACAGGTTTATCAATTCCAACCATTATTAAATCTCCGATCTAAAAACTGATGAGGTCACGTATAACTGATAGGAAATTCATAGTGAAATTTTCCCGACGCTTTTATCGGGCACCGTTTAAAACGATAAAGTGCTCGAAAATAGTGTGCAGGCAGAGGGATAGGATGGAAGGCGAGCGTTTCGTCCTAACGACAGAAGTTTCCCGGGGTAGTCGGCTCGTGTTCGAAGCGAGGAAACTTCGCCAGCACGCTCGTCGATCGTAAGAGCCATGAGTGACGCGTAATTACTCGCATCCGAATAACAGACAACTGGGATTGAAGGGTACCGGGGCTCGGAGTGACAGAGCGTGTCAAAGTTAAGCGCACGCTGGAAAAAGATCGTGACACTAATTGCTCGAAAATATATAGGCGATCCTGGCGGTGCCTCGCAGAAAATCCTCTCGCCTCGCGCCAACGATCGTGCTCGCGTCTTTCCTGCACGTCCGACCAAGACGTTCTCATATCCACTGAAAACTTTTCGACGTTCTTTCAACGAGAGAGAGAGAGAGGCGAAATAATGATTTTTTTCTGTGTGTCGTGGGATTAAATGATGTTCGATCGGTGATATGTTATCAGAGTGTGTTACGAAGATTGATGAAAGTTGCAGAAATGTTGTTGATGGTTGAACAGGTCTCTGAATAGATTTGCGTATTTTAATGAGAAAGAGGCTGAAGGGAAAAATAAATTTGTTGACTTGATCGAAGGAATTTAATGGAAGGTGGGGGAAATTTGAGAAATTAGTTTTTAATAATTTTTGTAAGAATAGAGGAAGTAGTTATTTCGCTTTTTTTTTGGAACATGTGACGTTAGCCTCAGTCTTTTTTTTATATTTTTAAAGCAGATTATTTAATGAGGATGGTTCTTAATTTGTATCTAAAGCGGAAGAAGTGAGAACAACGAGTTGGAGGTGACAGTTGTGAAAAAGTCCTGTGTTTAATTCTTAAAATTTGAAAGACGTGTGGCACATGTATGTTAGAAATAAATTTCATTCGATATCGTACATTTATATGTCCGTCAATCTACTGACTAATTTAACATATTTGATGTACATTCGTTATGTACCATAAAACATTTTGCATGGACTACCTTAACTTAGTAATTCAGATGTACTGCTACACAGATTCTGATCACTGACACTGTCTCCTTGTCAGTCTCAATCCATGCAACTGTATGGGTTGCTTTTTGCTCGCAGCTCTCTGTAGCTGAAGGGCTGAACTACAACCAATGTAGGTTTAATGTTAACAAAACATCCCAGCAAGAACGTTCTCGATGAAACGGTCACGAAACGTTAGAGAACTCTGTGCGAAATTTACATCATCCTTAAATATTCAAATCTCTAAGTTTCATTACAAGTCTATAACAAAATACATTCTTTCCATATGTTTAATTGAAAATTTCCTAATTATCCATCCCATCTGCTTAACCCATTCGAGACGGTGCATTTTTTGGAGACCATCCAGAGATACCACAAATTTGTTCGCTTTGTATTTACTATTTCTTGCATTCCTGATGGTCCTGATTTTGAGTCATACATTTTGGGGACTAAATTGAACTTAATACGAAATTTGATGTTTAGATGCTTCTAAGATATTTTTATCGGTAACTAGTCTTACTTCGACGGCTGCTTTTTCCATATAGACCGATAATTACAACTCAATATCATCACACACACGTTTTTTTGAGTAAATCTGTCACGAAAGAGTTAACTCCTTGACTTACGATTTCTTTTGTGACCACATGCACAATAACTTAGACTTAGTCGCTAGAATAATATAATTACTTCTAAGAAAACTGACTGTAGTCATTGACCCCTTGCCTTACGATTTCTTTCGAGATCGAACGCGCAGTAGCTCAGAATTAATTGTTGAAATAAATAATAATCTATCACTGATTTCCGTCATACCAGCATAAGTGTACACAACATTAATAGCATAGAACTAACTTCTACGTCTCCTGACCTACCGATTTTTTCAATTCAACAGTTTTTAGAAAACATAAAAATTTTCATTTCCATTTTCCGCGTCACGTGTGTTACACCTCGTTGCATGGCAGGACATTAAAGAGCATCTAATACCTTAAGATTCTCTAAAGTCTACATAAGCTCAAAAATTCGACATTAACCCAGACTTAATGTAATTTCCAAAAAGACTCTTCCTCAAAGTAATCCAAATGAGATAATTTCGAATCAATAACAAAGTTTTCCACCGAGGCGCGAAGAAGCCTACGGTGATTCATTATTCCCAAAATTTCAAGCGAGGGAGCACGGTAGTCAGTCTGTGCAGAAAACGCGCAGCCGTTTTGCTAGGATTAATCGTCAGAACGGAAATCGTTTGGCGCTAGCGCCAGCGATGTGCAGCTGCAGCCGTCTGGTACGGTCTGCTTACCTCGACACGCCGGAAGGTTACGACCTACGGCAACGGGTTGCTGCATAAATGCTCTGCACCGCGGAGAGAAAGCGAGAGAAAGCAAGAAGAAGAAGAAGAAGACAGACTGTCAGACTGAAACAGAGGGAGAAAAAGAGACAGAGGGAAGGAGTGAGGAGAGACAGAGAAGTAGAAAGAGAGAGTGAGAAAGGGACGAGGAAAACCGTGTTGCAGAGGAGGAAGCTTTATTCGGAGATGCCAGCTAACTCGCTACCACCCTTCTCACGGCCGAGGTAACTCGCGACGCTTCTACGCCCTTCCGCGTATTATTCTACCACATCTCACCCTCTCCTCTTCTATCTTTCCCCCCTTTTGCCCCCAAAAATTCATAGTTTCGTGAACCCGACAGCTGACGCAATCTATAAACATCAGACACGCTTCTCCGTTGCGAGCTTAATATATTGAAAAACTTTAATTACCGGCAGAATGCACTTCAACGAAGGCGAGGGTGATTTCCTTCTGGTCCGGGATGAGTAAGCGGGTTTTCGGTATGCGCCCTGAAACTTTGTTTTCGTTTACCTTTGCTCCGGCAAGCACGGCAGTGATTTATTAACTTGTATAATCCTGAAACTCTGGGTGCTGATTAGATGTTAGCATGCTCGAGATTTACCTAATAGTTCAATTATACGCATTGCACACAATTTGCTTACGTCCGTCCCATGAGAGAAGCCGTAAATAAAGGAAGGTGTCTTCTATTGGGAAGTGGGGAGGGTGAGTTATCTTGATCTGATTTGTTGTTTTGGAGTAATTATGCTCGTTACGAATTCTTGTGTCCATTTAAGTAATTTAGATTGAATGGATTTAACGTCGTTACTGGCATGTGATTTCGAAGGCAGGCAATAATTGTTTGCGTGAAATACTAATTTTGACTAATTGTAAGCTGTGGTGAAGACTTCACTTTTTATGGAATTTTTCAGAGTAGAATAATAAATGGAAGATCTATTGGATTTGAGTAAATTTTGGGCAATTCAAATACTAGGGGTACTGAAAAGTAATCAAAATTGGAGAAGTGAAAACGTAATAGGAAACATTTTTTAACAAAAAATCTAAGGACTTTTTTAAAAAGGGAATGGAACAACTACCTTTACACTGGCAAAAAGTATTAGAAAATTATGGAAATTATTTTGTTGATTAGTATTTAAAATTTCTTGAATAAATAAATCTTTTTTGCCAGCAAAAATATTTTGATTACTTTTCGGTACCCTTGATATAAAGAACATTTAGGTTTGAATATAGAGTCTGAATTTAAACCTCTATCATCACTTATAAAATACTTCTCACCTGACATGTATGTTACAACCTTGGTGGTTAGGGAGTTGTCTGAAATTGTGTGCTGTAGACAAACAAACCAGTGCAGTTTAACCCATTAAGGCCCAAAGTTGCGTTAACGCAACATTTCACTTCTAATTTTTTTTCAGAGAAACGGATTAATTTAAATTATATTTTAACCTATGTCATAGTAAAAGAACATACTAAAAGCTTAATTTATGCACTATAAGATACCACGTAAGCCCAAAGTTGCGTTAACGCAACTTTATGTAACCCAAAAACTAGTTATAAATTTCTTTCTTCATTTCACTGCTTGGTCCTTAATGGGTTAAGCCAAACTGCAGAACAAAAAACAAAGTACTTGCTCCGTGAATAAGAGGTACCCAGGTGGCATATAGATTTATGTCTGACTTTCAACACATGCCTATTCTCAAATTATTGTTATATTTAGATATCTGTTCCTTCCCATGCACACAAATAGTTCATTCTAAACTAAACACTTGCAATCTTCATAGCCAACAATGAGATGTATAAATCTCACGGTTGAAAAACCTGATAAATTGGAGTTACCAGTGGAAGTAGTATATATCCGCGTCATGTCAGACGGAATAGCCTCAAGCTGACATTCAAATAAGAGCCACTTATTTTGAAATGGCATTAGCCACTTTTTCAAAAAGTGGTGCCATTTATAACATCAATTAAAGCTTCACAGCATTTCATAGTTTTTATAATATTTTCAATCAATATGTTGAAAATAACCCACACTGTATTACAGTGAAATTTTATTCCTCAACGATATAAAAAATATGTTTTTCTTAAAAGTAGCGTAAGTCACTTCAACGTTGATTTTGCAATGATCATTAAAAATCATTTATACTCAGAAAAATATAAGTATCTAAAATAACAGGTGCAAGTAAACCTTCACGAAAATTTTCATCAATATTTTCAACTACCTTAAAACGCAAATCCCTAAATATCTTGATTTAAAAAGTAAATAATTTATACCACTTCTAAAATAAACAGGTCATACATTTACAATCGGCCTTAAACTTTCGCACATAATTAGTACCTCAAAATGTGTGCAAATGTTGAATGTTCGAAAGTAGAAAGATACAGGAAAGATAACAAAACTTGTATGTTAATGTGGTTTCTTTATAAACTTGAGATTCTCTAACATCAAGTAGCCAATACTAAAAACTATATCACAATGTTAGAAAATCATACGCAATGTGTGACTCAATGCAAGCTACAGTACTCCGTCGCAGTGACTGCATAGAACCAAACATTTTTAGAAAAAACGACAAACATCTTTAAAAAATTCAATTTTTACGAACATACAAAATAACAAATTGAGCGAAAGTACAATGAGCGAAAATTAAGGATCACCAGTATATCATATTTTCAACAGTCCTCATTATACCCAAATTAAAATTACATTTATATATCATTCCATTGCACTTTCTCATCCATAAAAAGGTACATTCCAAACGCAACAATCAGCACAGCCAACAATGAGATTGATCCCACAGCTGACAGAGCTGAGAAATTGGAATTACCGGTTCAAGTAGTAGATGTCCGCATCAGGTCAGAAGGAACAGACCTAAGCGGAAGATACTCGCATCGGATACGTGCCGAACCGTAAGAGAGATTACTCGATCTCGATACATTACCGCGTGCATTAATCTTGAAGCTGCACACTACAGTGGGCCACAAGTGCAACGCGTTCGCCATGGAAACCGCTGCAAAGCCAAGAGCTTACGAGTCGTTACGCGAAAGCCGAGCAGACATATCGGTTAACAGGCCGCTGCTTACGTTCTCGAGAGGAAGCCACAGACCGTCGCTTATTAAACCACCCCTAATTATATTTCAATATGCGCTCACGAACACAGAGAGCCGAGGAAGAAGATTGGTCGGCGCGGGAGAGAATGGCGGAGGAAGTTTGCGGTAAGAGGTGGATGAGAATGGTAAGAAGGGAGGATGGATGGCGGTGGAAACGATGCCAAGGGCTGCTAGGACTACTTTCCCTCCGCTGTGCAACCCCTCTCGACCGCACCGGTTACCCTCGAACGCGGAGATGAATTCGCCTCTTCTCAACCCCTTGCTCTCGTCACCTCCTCTCTTCTAATTAATAACCCCGTCCTCGATTACCGGAGGATATTAAAATAGTCTTCGATCCTTCGACGAGTAACCTTTTGCACCCTGTTCTCTTTTTGTGACTCAACGTTTGAGATCATTTTAGGCAGGTTCTTTGCTTCGTTGTTCAATTTTCTGGATGTTATAACGGGCTTCTGGCGCAGTGTTGTTTGAGATTGATTGAATGTGGGTAGTATCGAATGTTGTTTGGTTTAGGAAATTGGTGAAAGGTGAGTTTAAAAACTGTGGGGAATATTGAGCCTGAATTTTTGACCGTAACGGAAGCAGTAAGAATAGAAATAAGGATATGAAACATTGTCAATCTTTTAGTCTTTTAGTCAAAATATTTTAAAACGAACTTTGAAACACTGTGTTCTTTATTTCATCATTTTTTATTTGAATTGTATGAAATTTCTAATTAAATTTTTTCATTTTGTTTCAGGTAAGTTCCAGCCCGGATCTTCTAAGTTTGCAAATAGCTCGAAGGTTTAAGTAAGTTCAAACAATTGTTTATCAATATTCTAGTAGGAAACTCAGCAGGGAAATTATAAATAGTTCATTTTTAAATTATATTTTCAAGTCGATTTATATTTCTTAATCGATGGAAATATTATTGCAACATTGACTTCTGATAAATGTTGCATTATCCATTCATTATTTCCTAGGACGTCATCAACATTTTCTAAAGTTCTTCCTTCACTTATCGTCGAAGACTGACAAACTTTTCTCTGTAAATATTTCAAGACGGATCCCTTGGGTATTGTATTTGAACTCTTCCGATACTCTGCCTCATTATTTTCCCGATAATTCTTCATAAATACCCCCAGGTTATTCGTCCTTTCATCTCCATTCATGGTAAAACTTTCTACAACTCCCGAATGTCATTATCTTCCAACTCAACAACTCGGTTATCAACTCGCAGAGGAATTTTTGGACCAAAAGTAACACACTATCGCTACAAACTTTTCTTACTCTTCTATACATACATCAATCTAAAACCCAGTGGACAACAACAAATATCACAACACGCCAAACTTACTAAACATACAATATTATAAATCCACTTGAAAAAGGAAAAACCAAAAACTCATTTTTATCGTTCAAAAGTTATCCTAAAAACTACCTGAAAATTCATATTTTGTTTTGAAATTTCTGACAATTATCAAAGTATACAAGGGTAGTCCCAAAGTAATCTGTTACAACTGTATTAAAAATTTACATTAATTCTTCCATGAATACTAAATGCACCCCTTTGAAAGTGCCATTTAATTCTTTATTATTCTGTATATTCAGAATTAATTATATATCATTAATTATAAATAAAGAATTAATTCTTTATATTATGTCGTTCGGACGGACACCATTTTATTCTGAATTGGAAAAAATTAATAGCAAACAAAATTTTTAAACCTAGTAACTTTTGGGCTACCCTGTAGTTTGATAGCAGAGAACAATGTCGGGACAAAAGGTAAATTTTCTTAGTCCAAAAACTACGACAATTCAAGACGATAAAACTGGTACGTCACATACAGCATTTTACAGAAAGGGTGACCGACGCGACGCCCCGGCATTTCAGGTTGTTTGATCTGCTCTCATCCCTGCACGAACGAAGTCGACTACCCCTATTATCCGTGGAAAACCTTCGCCCTCTCTCATCGTCCGTTTCGCACCTACCCCTTTCACCTTTACTCGCCCCGGATTATCGATTGCCTTGGGCACCGATTCGTACGTGTGCAACGCACCCGGACACAACCTCACCCAAAGTAATAGCTGTGATTACGAAGGGATGATCCTATTAGGGCTTATGGGTCTTGTAATGAGACTTTTTGACATCTTAGACTGACGCCGAGGGGATTCTCCCTTTTTCTGCTCACAAAATTGAAATCAATTTTTGAACGATGTAAAGGTGATAGTATGAAAATGGTGTTGAGTACTCTTTTGGTTTTATTTGAATAGAAATTTACTTGTTTGTATAAATGGGGAGATTTTTCGTATTTGTATTGGGGTATCTATGGGGTTAGACAAAACATGTAGGGGAGAATGACAATAATGATTAGTGTTTAACAATAATGATTTGTTTTAATTTGGTAACTGTAAGACGATCGTTTGGAGGTCTCATATGGTGGTGTGATCTATTGTTTGGAAATTTATTCATGCAATGTATGGTACACCCTTTTTGTTAATATGTGGAAATGTAGAATCTTAGTTTCTTTGTTTCATTGGAACCTTTTTTTATCTGTTTATGTACCGCGTTAGGGAAAAAATAAAGGAGATGACTATTTTTAACAATTGTAAGTTTCCTTCGTAGATGATGTTTGTTCATCATAGGAAATTTGGAAATGTTTAGTCAACAGCCAATTTCGAGCAATTTCTATAATAAAATTTCAGATCTTTAATATCATGCATCCATAACAATAATAATATTAATTAATATAAGCCGAATTAGGAACCCCATCGTCCCCGATTTTCTAAAAACTTTTACCATTTACAGATTGTAATCACTGTAGAATTAGAGACTCAGCCATCTAATTATTTGGCTCACATTCGAATCTCTACCACACCTAAGAAATCTTTCTTACGTGAAATACAGCAGAAAAGTTGTAGAAACTTAACCCTAGGTAAAATGAGTATAAGTACACCCGCCTTTCAAGAATAAACCATCTGAATAAAAATATAACTCTACCATATATTTTATTCAAGAAATGAGCACAATATAATAATATATCATAAAATTAATTCACATGAAATAATTACCCTCCCCTTGATAAAATAAATTCCAAAAGAATTACGTATACTCAAAACTTTATCCACAGATTCCATAGAACGTATCCCGTCAAAAGCAATCCAACTAGCAATTAAACTAAATAACCATAGCCGTAACCAAAACACAACATAAAGAACAATCTCCACGTCCCCTCCCCCAATCCCTCCTCTCTCTCTTGTATTCAATGCACACAAAACAAGCTCTTCTTCCTACATTCCAAAACAAAAGTCCGAAACGAGTGCACCATTTCACGAGTCCGGTAAAATAACATAATCGGCTCGCGGGCTCGGAATCCCGTACAAGTGCGAGCAATCGCGTTGCCAGCAAAGAGGCCTTGTAAAGTGCGTAGCACGATCCATCACTCATTAAGCGCAGCTGCGCTCGCCGATTCCCCATTGTCTCTGCACCTGCTCTCGCATGTTCGTCCGAATGCCCCGACATGTACTGCATCCTCGTGCTAGAGAAAACCGCGGAAAACTCTCGAGCCCGTTTCACCCATGCGTTTGGATTTCGATTACACGGCTATCGTGTTGCGCATTCTAAAACCAGCCAGGTTCGTTTCAACGATCGAAACAGTCCGAAGAGAGAGAGAGGGGAAAAAATTGTTTAATGGTTTCGATCGAGGAAGGACAAGAATTGATTGTACGAGTCACCGTGGCGGACGATGGCCCGAGGTCAAAACGACAGTTGCGACCCTCGTAGCTGGGTCAAGTATACAAATTGTCAGGACAATCGATATTACAAGGGGGATTGTACTTAATTATAATATTATGGCTTATTTAGCAGAGTGAGTTGCTGCAATGTTATTTTTATCGGTGTTGAAAGTGTTACGGTATTATGCTAATGACTAATTCGATGGGAATGGAAGAGACGGTGAAGATTAGTGATAAGGGTTGTTGCGGAATCAATTGGGGTTGGTTCGTGGAGCGTGCATTTTTTTTTAGTGCTTCTTGGCGCGATGGTTGGTTTGGCTTGTGTGGAATTGATATAAAAGAAGCGATTATTTGTGATAAGAGGGCTGTTTGACACGAAAGTTCACTGAGATCGTTTGATGACTGTGATCGTGAAGGGTGAAAGGACACGGAAGCACGAGAGGAACTTTGTAAGGTAAATAGACAGATAAAGAGATAGTGATATAATGCGGCTAGGATAGGTAGATAGGATTGTTTGATAGCATTTATTATGGCGTGACTAATAGTTATATGTCCTCGAGGATAGCGCAATGAAAGCATCGTGTAACGGAATGGTATGACTTACTGTTTGCTCGTTTTTCCAGCAATGTCGTATTGACGGTGTGGAGAATCGTTGATATTGTCCTGTATTTTTTGCGAGCGTAAAAAGCAAGGTTTTTGATGGCAATGATGAAACTGTCATTGTTTACGCGTTCAGATTGCAAAATTGTCCTAAATTGACACTTACACGCAGTTGTTGGGGAGAGACGTAACAAATGATCTATAATTAAATATTATTTGTATGAAGTCTGAAACTTCTAAATTGATGATTAACCCATTTGCATCATATGACAAATTCAAAAATATATCTTTACTATCAAATTCCTTCATATTAAGTGTAAGTCTAATATTATTTCAAAAAGTGATATTGTACTTTAATCTCACTCACAATGTGAATGCATAAATGCGTTTCGATGATAGTGACCAGAAAAAGTGTGCGCCTATATGCGTTTGTGATGCAAATGGTTAGTCGTTTAGAAAAGTTACTAATCTTAATGTTCAGAGGTTACACTTGTTAAAAAGACCACATAAGTACATATTCAATCTAAAAATATCACAAATCTATTGACGAACAATTTTTTCATTTTTATTAATCAACATGGTACAAAAAAAACCCTCAAATTAACCCTTTGGCTACAACTAACGACTGAATTCAGTTGGCATAGGTTGGTTCGTTGACACGAACAACAACAACTGTCTATAGACATTCAATTTACGTTGCTGAAAATAAATTGAAAGTGCCTACAATACATCGTAACTTTTAACTATACCTGGTTTATTTTTATAAGTTATACTAGTTTAACATTGTAGAATGCACTGTTTTCCTAATTTTAACATTATCTTATCAAAAATTCATGTGTACACAAAATTTCCCTGTTCTCTGTAAATCTCGCAATTGAAAGTCTGCCATATGCAGCACACGACAGTTTCACGTCTCCCGTAGTTAAAGAATTAAAAAGCATTATAAAAAATATTAATAACTACAACAAAATATAAATACGCCCCGTCATTACATACACATCTTTCCTCGGCCTCAATTCACAAGTTTCAATTTCTTACAATAAATCCGCAATCTACCCACGTATTAAAAGTTCATTAATATTGATCAGAATTTCAGCCAATAATTACGTACACCTCCGGTATTATTCAATTATCCGATCCAACCTGTTCGCAGCTCTGAAAATAGAAGTATTTTTCGCAAAACACAATGTATACACCGCGTCCTTACCTCACGCGTCATCAGCACGAAAGAGATTGATTAATCGTTTCTTGAACTCGTTGGAAATTAGGCCGAGAAAAGAAAACATCCCGTAATATTCCATGGCATTGTCTCCTCGCTCCGCGTTCCTCGTCGACGACAATCCATCGAGGCATTTGCACCTTCGGCACGAAGGACGAGGGCGGCTACGGTGATTAATGAGTAAGTGGAGTTTTGATTATGGTAGCTCGGAGGGTGGCCTGTCATGCAATTAGAAGATGAATCATTCGTAACCTGAAATCGCTGTAATCTGTAAAAGGTGGGGATGATGGGTGGAGGAGGGGGAAACCGAGATTGGAAAGGACAAATGAATAATTATTAACTTTATTCCGTAGCACATTTAACGCGCATCGCCTGAAATAACAATCCGGCAATATCGCGTTAACTAATGTAACGATTTACAGCGGAATTCATTTGAGTGGATTAATTGGAGCGCGATGTTTTAAACACGAGAATCGATTTCTCGCGTATACACTGAGAAACTTTATACAAATATTGAAGATATTTGCCTGCAGCTGCGTGCTGTAATGTCACAGTACAAAGGGATTGTCTCGAGGAGTAGTAATTAATTAATTACGATAAATTAATGAGAAGTAGAGATGTATTGTAGATATTTTGTAAAGTTAAATTTCAGATTTTTTTTGGAAATCTCGGTTAGAAAGTATAAACATATTAAAGAAATGAGTAACTACATCGTAAAATCGAAAGGTATAGGTGAAACATAAAATAAGTCACTGTTAAGTGTTTTACTGATGTGTCTTTTACTAATTTTGGAAGTTTGACTTTATGTCTACAGATTTTTTTTGGTTCTTTGATAGCAGCTTTTTTCTCACTTTATCTACTTCCATCTATTCATCTACCTATTTAGTTTTCTTTCAATTTCTCTACATTTAGATTTCTCTATTTTTAAACCTCCCTCTTCCTTAACACTAGATTTGCGGCTGCTAAATTTAGCATATTTACATACATTAAATAAGTACTTTAAAGAAAGATGGATCAAGCTGAAAAAATATGATCAGTTAAGTAATTTGTGTATTACCAGATAGGCGTGAAATATTTGCTGCACTGCTTCTCTATAAATGTAAGAAATATTTTTAGAAAAGAAGCAATCCATCAGTTTGACGGTTGCTATAAAACTAGTATTAAATTGAATCTCAGCTTCAAAAAGCTCTTAGAGTAAGAATTTTTTTTAATCTCCCGAATAAAGGGAGTAATTATTTCATAGCCACTGATAAGAGAGTGCATCTATCGGAGGACTTCTATTCTAACGTTCGACTGCCGTGTTTGGCGACTTGCGAAATCTCTTCGCAGTAATTATCGCCAAGGCACGCTAATTATGACACGTAAGACGATTAAGCAAGCGTTGTCGTTGGCTAATTAAGAGATGACTTCAGCTCACTAAAGACGTTCGTCACGTCGGCTAGTGGGATTAATTAAACCGAATTGCTGCGTAGAGTCGAGTCTCGGAATCTCGTGTCATGATTCGACTTACCCCAACTTTCTTTTGACTTTAGTCGGCAAGATCTTCCTCGTAATGAAAATGCTCGTCTTCGATAACAGTGAATGCCTCTGAACAAGCTTCGAATTATCATTACATCCTTGTTAATCTAGAAACAATGCAAAAATAGAAAATACCCAAAGTGTGATTTTTATATCCACCGTTTATTTGTTAATTATCCAGAACGAAGCGATTCGTAAATTGAAAGTTTCCTTCATGTAAAATATGAATTAATTTGTTTATATTGGAGACCAACAAATTTCCAACTCCGAAATAATAAAACTTATTTTTAATTCTGTAGAGGCGATTAACAGAAAATCTCTTCCATTTCATTTCATATGTAACACAGTTCGATTATTCAAAATACAGCTTTATCGTGGCACACAAATTAACTCGTTGTCTCCGATTACTACAAACGAACAATTTCCGGTTCTGAATTAACGCGGAAGAGCTTGAATTCTGTAGTAATCATCGCTAGGAAATTTCTTTTCTGTGATAAAAATATGAATCGCAATTCTAAGTCGATTTGAATTCACCTTTGATGCATAAAACGGGTCAACTTATCGACTAACACGATTTTGCACATGCAATTTCCGGATCTAAAGTGATGAAACCTAGTTTCGATACTACGACTATTATTATTAGATTTATTTTCCTGATTTCTATATCTACAACAATCTCGAACATTCGAAGTCCATCGAGCATTATAATTCTTCAAAAAAGCGATTCGAACAATGAAATTTGATATCACAAAAATAACAGCAAGCTAATTTGTTGTTTCAATTCCCCTCTTCAACTGAACGTGGAAATTCATCCTCTGTCCTCTCATTACTAATTCCCCAGTGTATATTTTTGATTTAAAACTGTACCATTGATTTCCGCGCAGGACGTAATTCATGCTCCACAATTAAAAAATTTAAACAATAAACCATCGTTACAATTACACACACTCGATTACTACATTCTCCCAAATACATTTCAACTCCCTACATAATCAAAGCGTCCAACACATTGAATAAAACTTCCAAAAATGTTCCTCGGCGTACAATTTTCCAAAAATCACCGTACAATACCGTGTGTATCGGGCCAATGACAAACACAATAACCCAAACTCGATTCGCCATTCGGCCCGATTCCGCTTTCCAGCCAAACGTAAAAAAGCAGGTCGTCACAGTTTCGATTCGATCGAGCGAACTTAACCCACAAATTCCTGCGGGTAGTTCAGCGATATCCGATTACAGGGAAATCGATTTCCACCGAGATACTTCCGTTTCTCGCAGCCTCGCAATCATTGAAAACAACCGCGCGCGGCCTTCCCTCGATTGCGCGAATCTCGTAAAACTATCCTCAACCGTCGTTCGCGTCGAGCACTTATCGGTTGAGTGGCTCATTTCTTTTTTTCTTCTCCCTTTCATGCGTGGAATCAGTAGACCGTTTGAATCGCGAACCAGCTGGACCGGCACAAGCCGAGCACTGTGCCTCTTCGCGACGTGGCTCGCGATTTCTCTCCTCTATTCTCCTTCAGCTTCGTTTGCCTCCTTCGTCCACCCTCGTTTGCTATGTGTTCCTCGTGTGCGAGAAACGTCGAGGCAGAGGGAAAAAGCTTGCCAAGACGCTCTGTACGACTCGCATCCTCCTATCGTGGTTCAACTCGGCAGCCCCATATGGTCGTACAATGCAGCCGATTGTTTATCTCGAGATCAGAGCGTCAATGAAAGCTCACTCGAGGTTCAAGCTGGGATATACGCGCGAACGCCATCGTCGCCTCGTTCAAAGTCGAGATCAAGCGGCATCATTGTCTTAACGTCGCAACGCCTATCTTTTCCGTTCGACTCGAAAGACACTTCGCAGAGGAGGTCGAAGATCGAGCCGTTGTCTGACAACGTGCGCTTACCATCCATTACCCTCGTTACGCTAAGAGTGAATTTCTTCAAAGTGCCTTTCTTTTCTTCTGAACGCTCGCTGCGGACGACATTGCAATGATTATTGCATGGAATGTGGGAGTGAATCTTTTAAATCGGAAGACTGGGCAATTGAGGTTTGTTTAGGGAGAATGGAGAGAAGAGTGATTGTGCGGTTGTTAAGGAGGGTGGGGTGGGTTGAGGTTGATGAAGAGGGAAATTCTTTGTGGGTTGATGGGAAGAACTTTATGGTGAGATGTCGTTTGTTTTGTTTGAGTAATTAGAAGGACGTTTGTGGGATAAAAAGAGTTTTGTAATGAATTGGTAAGAAAGATGGGGGATGGTGTCGGAAAGGGGCGGTTAGTGTGTGGTTATTTTGCTAGGTATTGACATTTTTTTTGGTTGAAGAAAACTCTATTTTATTGTGGACATTATCAATTGTTCCCTTAATGTTGTACTTGAACTGGTTTGCATGGTCAACGCCATGGGGGGCACCATTATGGACGCTAATGACACACATTCAGTGATACTTCATATGACTTTTAAATTGTGATATTCATGAATTTCCTAATTCATTTAATATTTCTGTATTGACATTAACCGCTCCCCTTGTGAATTAATTTGCAGGAACTTACCAGAAATATGACATTTTTTTGTATTTAATTTTCTTATAGTATTAAAGCATTACAACAATAATATCTATATAAAAAGTAGTATCCCGAGTTAACTCAGGTAAGAAAAATATTTCTATGAACAAAATTAAAAATATTCGTATAATATTTAGATTCTTGGATTAATATTTTTAGTGCAAAATACAATAATTCTCTCGAGCATATTCGGTATAAAGGAGGAAGCGGTTAAAATGATAAAATCCTGCTGAATATACATTCATTCGTGTCATTAGGAATTCGCCTTTGCAAACATGTGATGTTAATTTCAAAAGTTTTTCCTCAGTAAAAATGATGAAATTAATGAAGCATTGATGGCGTTTAATATATTAAATACTGACAACTAAGAAAGCTCCACATTTAAATAAAATGCAACGTGGGTACTCGAGAAACAGATTCGAAAAGATAATAAAAATGAACAAATAGGTGTAAATTATGTAAAATGGGGAAACATTAAAGTAGAAAAATCTGAAAATAAGTCGACAAGACTTCTTCACATACAATAACTATAAGAACTAAAATAGGGACAATATTCTTCGTCAAAACTTACAAAAGAAGTCTACCACCCTCAATAATATCACTGCACACATCGCTATCCTATAATTCCATTCGATGATGTAAAATTTCATTGGCTCTTCATGGTGAAAAGTATCATTAAACTATACGTAAAACAACGAATGCGTTAACCCTTCATTCAAAGTGTCACAGCGACACCCTCGCGACTCGGCAATACGGCTTAACGCGATTGCGATTCGCGAAAGGACGAACAACGGCGCAAAAAGAGAGAAAACAGTTCTTTGAGCGAGGCAATATTAACGACGCAACGGCGGGAACAAACGTAACACTTTTAAAATCTCTCTGAAATGTTGTTTTGACACGGTCGGCCTGGACGTCGCTGGATAAATATCGACTGACGGCGTCACAAACGTCGCGTCTCTCAGTGTCGGGGCCGATTTCACTACGATCGTGACGAGCGTACTCGTCGAACGTTTTTTCGTCCCTTATACACGCCAGTCGTTTGAAACTTTTTGTCGGTCGCCATCGGACAGTCGGGAAACGACGCAATCACCATGGTAGCCCGTACAGGTCGTGTTAGTATCTGCGGCACGATGCACGAATTTCGTGGATGCCTTGCATTTGATTTCACACAGAGCGTTGACCCTTTGCGCTCAGCGTACATCTGTATTAAGTTCTCGAATGGTTGAAAATCTTCCTAAAAATAATTTCGTATTTTATCGATGGGAAAAATGGAAAAAATTCGGAGTGAAAAGGTATCCATGACTCAGATGAATTTGTAATTTGTTATGGAGAATAGTTTTTACAGAAAATTCAGCTTTTGGGGTTTTATTTTGAGACATACATAATGCAAAATTTTGCCACTGGTATTTCGATAAATAACAGTAGATAAGTCATTTATATTTCGGCTTACAATGTTTGCAGTTTCACTTTCTGTGTAAAGAGAAAAGTAGTAATTTTGTAATATTCGTGGCAAAGCGGTTAAAGAATATCGTAATTTTCTTATTGCTTTTCAAATTTTGAACTTATAGTTACACCACCCTTATAATAAGGAGCACAGATAATTTTTTCCTGAGGTAATGTCAATTTCGAGATACGATAATTACTTTATGTTTAATAATTGAAATATGCGTAACACTATAGACCACTACCATTTCCAGAGAAACAGATACAAGATTATTTTCAATTGACTAACAATAGTCCAAAGAAGAATATTTTATCCCAACGACCCACTCCACCGAAGAAAACATCAATTCCCACCCTTACTAGCGCCATTTCTTATTACCTTATTACCCCCATTCCCATTATCATCTCAACACTACCCATTTGGCAAGAATACCGAGCTCCTACATCCGAGTTTATACAAATTTTTAATAACAGCTCATAACCGGGATTTTCCCGGCTGAACAGTAAGCCGTTGATAACGTAGCCCCACATTTACAATATCCTCTTTTTCAGGAGTACAGCAAACCCTAAGTTCTCTCCCAGTAGTCCTAATGAGGTTTCCAGCAAACTGATTTCTGCTTCTCCTTCCGTTCGTCTATACCAAACCACATTTACAAAACTTTTTGTCTCACAACCAAAACAACGAGGAATATAGACTGCAATAAAGAGAGAGAGAGAATGTAGCACAAAACACAAACACAGAGGTACCTCTAAAACGACGAGCCAGTAACCAGAGACCAAGTATCCACGGGGAGTTCGAACGGTGCCCCCGTGGCCGATCCTCAACGGATAAAGGGTTGCTCGCGGATGATGTAGTGCCATGTTTATTGCGTCCTATTTGCTCCTCTGCCATCAGCGTAGCCGCAATAGCGCAAACCGTAGGATGACTCGGTGTACCGGGCTAGTTACTCTGTATGGGTGTCCCCGTACCAACGCGTCGGTACAAACCCGGCGTTTGTGTTACCTCGTACCTGCTCGCTCGAGCTCTCTGTTTGCGGCTGTGTGCTGAGCTGGCTCAACTCTCGCTCCGCAGGAACTAATTACAACGAAGCCCGGCTTGTTGGTCGAGAGAGTGCAATGTTTTCGTTCTTGTGCCCCGTGGTGTACCGTTCGTTTTACCGCGTCTTCCACCCTCCAACCCCTTTCTCGACCGACCGTCTATCCGGTCGACCTCTCTACCCCTAACCTGCCGAGTCCGCACGATATCCGACTGTCTTTCTCGTGGTGACTTGTCGCCGTGTCGAGTGATAGAAAAAAAACTCCCTGTTTTCTTCTCTCTTTTTATTTAAACTGTACGGAGGAAGATGAAACACGGGAGGAAAATGATGGTGGGAAGAATTCGTGTGATTGTTTTTAAGTGTCTCCGAATGTTATCGTTGGCTGGGAGAGAACACGTAGATGGATTGATTTATTAATCGAATTTACGAATTAATTGAGAGTTAATACGATGAGCGATTGACGGCAATGAGGTTTTGGGTTTTTGGTCGGGGTAAAAAATGAATATGAAGCATGTGGATGAGAATTATAAATTGTGTATCATCGTCCATTATACGAATAAGCATCGTTATCGATGATTTGCGAATAACGATGACAAATTTGAGTGGCACGATTATTCTTTCTGGAATGTAGCAGCCGAGGGAGCTTGCAACCCGTCAAACGGTGAGGATAATGGAGGAGATTTAAAATTGATTTGATTGTACGCGAGAGTGAAAAGTTCACGTCGAGGTATGTGAAAATTACTGAATATTCTTTGGATATAAATAGAACAATTGTGAATGTCAGTCGCACAGAAATAATCTACTGCGGAAGTTTGTAGAGGAAAGATCTCGGAAGAAAGGTTGATTGCAGAACGTTCTCTTTCTGTCAGTTCCAATTAAATATCGTTCTTGACAGAGCCGAATTAACATCTTTCTCTGTCCAATTTTTAAACTTGTAACGAGACAATACCTGCTCACAGTCAATTATTCAGACAAATGTACAGTGAGAACGATATATGACGATCACTCGCTGTACCCACATCACGTAGATAATTACATATCTTAAACTGCATTTCCATTTATTGCCTACTCTAATGTCTCTTCGCCATTGCTTGTCATCGTTAAATAAATCTCAGGTATATCTTTCTATTAAAGATCTACATCCATCCGCAATAATTACATTCTCTAAAGATACACGGAAAACTGCTGCAATTTTTTAAACTTTTTTCTTTTCAAGTAAATCATCTCAATCAGTGGACCAAACTTCTAATTATGTTGACGTCATTTCTATCCATAGATGTTATTTATTGCAAATTGGATATTTATTGCAAATACACGCAAGGTAAATAAATACAAGTGAAAACACTTAAAAAAATGGAAATAACGGGACGTTCGCACAGACAGACATACACAGACTTACTATTCTAAAATATGTGTATATTCTGTCGTCTAGTCACTTCTATTTGTCAGTTCGCCTGTCTCTATTCGTCTAATCATCTAACCGTCTAACCGTCTAATCGTCTACAAGTCTTCCTTCTTTCTGTACGTACGTTTACAGTGGCGTTCAACTCTCTGCTATGTGTTCTCATCCTCGTGCCGATTACACCCGCCGATCATCTGTCATTTATTTGAATCCGGATAATTCTAAAATGATCTGTTGGGTTGGCAAGAAAGTAATTTCGGCGTTAGAGACTGAAATGAAACTCAGTTTTTCTTAACAAAGAATCAATTCTAACGATTTATATATTTTCTATTTGGTTCGATGACTTTCTACCATCTTTTTGGCAAATTCATGATTATGCTTTTATAGAAATTCTAGTCCTTATCAGCACCGAACTTAACCAAGCGTGATTTGAGGCTATCATCACGAATGATAGTTTTACCATTCAAACAGTTTTGTAAACTTACAATAAATGATAATTTGATGGTGTCAGTTCAGAATATATGGGAGCTGTGACATCACTTTCCAACCAAGATTTGCTTTTATAAATAATACAAAAGAACAATATATAGAAAATGTACGTTTTTGCATTCCATGTTAAAATTCACCCTAAACAAACAACAACAAACAAAATGAAGCATATTTTTTTCTGAACCAAGTGAAAAGTCAGCTTCCAACTATCAAAAGAAAAAAAATCATAACATTGTCAGAAGTCGTTCGAAACAAACGTAAAACTTCTCAGTGAAAACCGAAATGACTTTCTTGCCAACCCAATAGAAAGATCCGCGCGGAATTTTATAAAAATCCCACTCTACAATGATTCTTCCGAAATCCACACAACTACATAAATCAAAGAGGAAGAAACAATAGCAATTTCCTATCTCCTACCCCCATTATAGTCACAGCCACGCGAAAGTGATACCCCCACTCCACCACCATTTATCGCGGACCCTGTACACACACCGTCGCACATAAATGAATGCAAAAACTCGCTCGTCCATTCGAACATGCATGTTAATCTCATCGGATTCCGCGCTTCGACATTCTTCCGCAATTCCGTTATTCTTTCTCGACACATTTCGGCATCATTTGTCATCGAGTAGCTACAACAATTACTAATTACGTTTTCGATAACGCGCCAGTACACGCACGATGCACAATGGCCCGAAAAAGGGTTACAGGAGAGGGAGAAATCGTCCGTTCGTTTGTTACTGGCCGATACGATGAAAACTGCGCCAGGTTTCGTTCTGTATCGTGGATTGTTTTGTTTGCATGATGCATTTTC
The DNA here is from genome assembly GCA_910591515.1 of Cerceris rybyensis. Classification (NCBI taxonomy): domain Eukaryota; kingdom Metazoa; phylum Arthropoda; class Insecta; order Hymenoptera; family Crabronidae; genus Cerceris; species Cerceris rybyensis. The sequence continues at coordinate 37,424,386 of OU342789.1, forward strand.
GCGGGGAAATTAGGGGACAGGAAGAGAAAATGCTGGGACCGTGGGTGGACGGTTGGAAGAGGGGAGGAGGTAAAGAGTAAAAGGGAGAGGATAGAGAGAATGGGAAAAAGGGAAGAGACAGATAACAAAAAAAAAAGGAAGAACGAGAAGGTTCGATGATTGATGGATACCAGCCGATTGAAAACCGCGTCGGTGTCTGCCCGCACGAATGAATTTCACGTTTGAATTCGCGTGGCGGAAAGTTCGGGCTGTAGGCTTCGTTTGGTCCCGTCGTTTTGATGTTGTTGGGTAGATTCTGTATAAGTTTGCAACAACGAAAACGCTTTTCCAATGTAATCGGCACTATTAAATTCCAATTATTCCGTATTTTGCAGAGGTAAACGTCATCTCGGGAGATTCGCAATAAAAACGTACGGTTCGATGGTTCAAAACCGATCCGAAACTGTGGCTTGTAAGCGAAATTACTGTAGTGGTTAAAACGGAAACGGAAAACGGAAAAAAGCAGCATTAAAAAGAAAGTAAAGAAACAGTGAGAAGATATTTGAAAGTATCTTAAAATTTAACGATAGAATTTAAAGCTACATAATTTGACTATGTTCATTTAGATTTATTAAATAATTAAAATGTAATAATACGTATTCACGTACAAAATACAAGGTAGATACATATTATAGTAGCTGCGAGAGTTTCGTTTGTCCATATTCACCAATATGTTCAGCGGTCTAACAAGAGCCCCTGATAAATTGGTAATTTGCGAATATTTTTAATAACGGAAAATTGGAACAATGGTGTTACGATTTTATTTATACTGGAAAGCAAGGCATTTTCCACGATGTGTTGGAGTTTTAGCACAGATTCGTTTGCATAGTATAACGCCGGTAAATAATCACGCGCGGTTGAATACAGAAATTTCATTGGAACGAAAGTTTTCCCTTGTGTTGTATGTTGGAAAAGTTTTCCGAATATGCCGTGTCACGGATATATCGATTATCGTCGAAGTTGTTATTCTCATTTCCCATTTCGATAGATGTAACTTTTTTCCATTGACAGCGCGATAGAAGGGATGAAGCGGGGGTTACATTATTTCTGCATTTTCGATACGGACAACAAATCGGATCTTTCTGTCAGTCGTTATTTTTATAACGTTTTCCAAAACACGAAAAGCATTCCAATTACAACGTGGCTTACTTTTCACGAGTAACGCGTGACATCCATTCGGATTAATTTACAGCAACATCATTTACTCGACTGTTTTTTTTTTTAACTTTTTCGATGCCCAGATATTTTTTCTGCCATTGAAATGAAATCTCGTAAAACGTGGACAGGTCTTATGGAGAAGGGGCTATCAAAATGTAATCCTTTTTAGTAACGAAATTAAAAATCTTGAGAATGTGTATCATAAATCTTGCTTCCGTGCTTGGCACTATAAATACCGCATGTAACTCTTTCACCCTGCAGTGAATTTTATATCGCGTCTGCACAGCATAAAAATAAGTCTGGCTTGTGCGATACTCTTGGACAAATAAAATCCAACTTTTGCGCGGAGGTTGAAACACGGTAAACAGAGGTAAGAAATGTGATATGAATTTCAACTTACCGCGCTACATAATTTTTTATAATCAGACTATATTGTATATTACAAAGACTTGCTGTACTTTTACAGTTGGAAATGTTTTTTTACTAGTATAATGGTGAGAGAAAGAAAAACAAAAAAGAAAAAGAGAGAGAGTGAGAAAGAGATGGCGGGGGAAAATGATGGAAAATGAAAAAGACAAAGGGGACAATAAAAATAAGAAATAGGAAAGAGTTAACGAAAAGCCTGAACATGTATGTGCATATAATATATAATTTATAATATGTTGTATTTATTTTATAAAACGATATGTACTTTCACGCTGACCTAAAATAGTTTAACTGACATTCTGCCAGGTAATTTTGTATAATCTTAGCTGGAAACTTCTCGTCGCTTTCTAGCATTTGCCCAAACTCCTACAAATAGATATACGATATAGTACGGTGTAGTTTATTTTATAGAACGCTTTGGTATTGACATAATGATGAAAAATTGAACGTCGACGAGCGTAATATGCTAGGTAAAGATAATACACTGATTCATCTCTTTTTCTAAATTGACGGTTGATTGACGCGTCAGGTCAGTGCACGATATTTCCACGGTAGCATTTTTACATTTCTTACAATTAGATATTTCAGGTGGAGGAAACTGTTTGCTGGAAAATATTAATACCGCTACTAATTCGTATACCAATTTGTTAGCGGAAGGAATAAGTTTTCTTGCAACCACTGACACGTGAGTCTCAATATCTTTTGATGGAAAATATGAATAAAAACAAGATCTTACTTTCGTTAAAATTAAAGAACTTGAAGAAAAGGCATGGTGGATGAGAAGTTAAATGCTCAGACTTTCAATTAGTGGGTCTGACTTAAAATCTCCATTATCCCTAAAAAAATTTATTTCCAAATTATAATTTAATACATTATAATCTCGCTGATACTACTTCCGCCAAAAACTATAGGTTTTAACACTTTGTTGACCGGCAATTTTACATAGAAGATAACTCATGTCACAGGTTGTTTTTTCCGTAATTGAATATGACATTGAAAGAATCTAAATAAACTTCGCTATATTTTATTTATGCATAATGAATTTATATGAAACTTCATATATATTTGATGTATATTATAGTTTATACATATTATATATTTTAGTAGTTTCTTTGGTGTGATAAAATTAATACAGCTAATGCAAGTTAAAACACGAGTTAACTCGTGAGCGGTCAACAATGTGTTAAGTGAAATATCCATCAAGATTTAAAACAAAAAAGCGAAACAGAAAAAAAACGTAAGGTATAATTTTCCATATTTAACGTACAAAGTAATAAAAGCCGCTAGTATAGAAGTAATTTCTCGCCTCCTCCCTTCCCTCCTTTTATTTCCGATGGAATGAAATTATACCGTCGTGACGATTGTTCCTCATTTTGTTTCTCAAAGAATAAAGAGAAGAATCCAAGCCCAAGGAATAATATCGCCGAGAAAGTCTTAGGGTGAATAATTCATGGGACGTCGGTCCTTCCGACGTTATTTATTAAGCAACCACCCCTGAAAGAAGGGGCACGTAAAGAGTGCAGACGATACGTCTACGTGCGGTAATATTTGTCGTTGCCCTGTAATCATACAGTAGCATCTGGAATACGGAATTTTCCAATTGCAATTTGCAAACGGATTTAATCTCGTAGATAATGGTACACGGAATCGCAAATATGTCGATAAATTGAATTTATTTCACGCTACTTAATTTATCTCCATTGACTTCGAAAAGTAACATTAAATCTGTTTATTCCATATTTTTTTTCTTTGAAACCTTCGTACAGTTGTGATTTTGAAAAAAAGCAGATATTATTGAAAATATGTTTTACTGATATGAACGTAAACTCAAAGTAGACCACCTCGATGGACAGAGGGGGTGAGCAAACTTCGGTTCGTCGATACATGTATCAATATGCGAGAGATCGTGGTCGCAATATCGGTATACATATTTTCATCGTGCTGGAGCATTTCAAGGGATGCATTGATATTCGAGCACAAAAATCGCGTTCAATTTCTCGTGTCGATATCAAACTATCGATCGTGCAAACGATAAAGCCTGCCGATATGTATTAATAAACGATAATTCTTTGGCGAGGGAAACGACGCTAATACTCTCGTATTACTAACGAACTTTTACGATTTTTTCGTTTGAGATAATTTCTACAGAGTTTCAGATTAAGCGTTAAACGATGCAATTAAACATCGTGAAATATTACTGTTATTATTTAACGTCGAGGTAAACGTATTTAACGAATCGCGTTATGGTAACTGTGTGCATATTTTCCGTTCGTTGAAAAAGTACAGTTAAATCCGTAACTCTCCTCGTTGTTTATCAGGTTTCCTGTTAATCTTTTTTTTATTTTGAACAACCTACGAATTGTAATTCACACTCGACATTATCATTTCTCGATATTTTCTACAAATTACAGAAGTAATGTAGCAGTAGTACATACTCTCTTCTTTTCGCCTTGCAACATAAATCTCTTAGCTTATTCAACAAACAGCAAATTCTATCACCCCCAGAGGGTTAATTTTCTCAATTTCTTGCTACCTTAACATAATCAAGCATCTTCTAAATCCCTAAATCATCTAATCGCAAACACCCTTTTAAACTCTTCCGCAACATCTTCAAACAAAAATTCTCCGAACAAATCCCGCTAAAAGTACAAAGAAATTATTAATCAAAATCAACTTACACACAGACGACATTATTTGCAGAGAACTATAACATTATAGACTGTCAAAAAGATTCTTTCTTTTTTTAACCTTGCAACATAAATTACAAATTTTACCCAACAAACAACAAAGTCTATCACCCCCAGAGGGTTAATTATCTCAATTTCTCTCCTACCTTAACACCATATCAAACATCTTCTAAGTCCCTAAATCGTCTAATCGCAAACACCCTTTTAAACTCTTCCGCAACATCTTCAAACAAAATTTCTCCAAAACAAATCCCGCTAAAAGTATAAAAAGATTATCAATCAAAATCAACTTACCAACAGACGACATTATTTGCAGAGAACTATAACATTACAGGCTGTCAAAAAGACTTTCTTCTTTTCACCTTGCAACATAAATTACAAATTTTACCCAACAAACAGCAAAGTCTATCACCCCCAAAGGGTTAATTCTCTTAATTTCTCGCTACCTTAACACCATCAAACATCTTCTAAGTCCCTAAATCGTCTAATCGCAAACACCCTTTTAAATTCTTCCGCACCATCTTCAAACAAAATTTCTCCAAACAAATCCCCCTAAAAGTGCAAAAAGATTATTAATCAAAATCCTCATACACACAGACGATCGAATCGTGCAGGCAAGGTGTATCGATGTAATTTCAGCCGCGGCTGCAGACTCTTTCAGTCGTTACAAAGAAGTCGAGTTCCACGTGGGGGTGAAAGCGACTCCGTGGAGCGGAGTAGAAAGGGGAGAACCGGGAGCGATTAATGCGAGGAACGCGAGAGCACACGAACGGCCGCGGGGCAGCTCGAGATTTCAGAACGCGCTTATATCTATATACACCTATATGTACATATATATATCCACGTATTCGCCCACACACTTGCACGCAGATAGACTTACCCATACACGTATAGAAACGGCGCGGCCCGCGCTCCGACTACTATACGAGCACCGCGGGTATTGTTATCGCTGCGCCAGCTGCCAACCCCTCGGTTTTAACTTACATGTATGCGTATCTGCAACCCGGAACTGCACCCATTCGCACACTTATATTCCCGCATACCTATACAATCGTACGGTAACATGTACGCAGGTCGAACGTAGTCCGGCCAAGCCGTATATTCGCATAGCCCCGGGCGCAACCCTTACGTGAGAGACCGAGGTGGCCCACTGGCACTAATTACCAACGGTATGCTACGAACACGTTCGTTTTCGCGTTAAACTACGATTCTTTTCTTGCTCTTTTTCTCTTTTTCACTTTCTTTCTTCGGAACCGTCTTTTACTTTAACTTATCTCGTCCTTTCCACCCTTCTCCTATTCCTCCACCCTTTACGTTTTATCACTCGGCGATCCTGTAACGAACGAGGCCAAACTTTATCCGTAACTTCGAAAATCGTCTTTCTCCTTGACGTGCGCGTCAGACCCGCACCCTGGAGACCTCTCAGGGGTCGAACCATGGATTCCTGCGGGGGACACGTGTGCCTCGAATTCGCAAGAAGCCAATCAGGCTTAGCAAAGTTACGACGCTCCTTTTCTTCTTCCCTAATTACGCGGTACGTGGTGAATTTGTAGCGGCACTTTCTTGCGTCTTTCTCGTTTTTCGAACGAGATGCGACGGATTCGAAGACTTCTTTTGCGATCTTGGTGGTTTCGTTGCCATCGAGGAATTTTTTGGCGATTCCTAGCGTACACGCGTGGTCAATGGAGAAGACAGGATGAAAAATGGCGAAAAAGGGGACGCATCCCCCTCGATGCGGAGAAAGAACTCCCTAACGGAGAATCCGACAGATAATTCCCCGTCTGTTGCAACGTCATTAACTTCTTCTTATTGCACGAGTTACACCCCGTGTACGCACTCGTCGTAGCTCGTAGCTATGGGGGTTCTCGATTCTATGGAGGAAGTAACCCTCCTACGCCATTTGTAGCTCATCGATCAACGACGAGCCGGGGAAAAGAATGCTCGATATCCACACCTCTGCGAGCACGGATTTCCTTCGTAATCGAGTTTGTTCTCGATTATCGACGGTCGCGCCTACCGGAAATACTATCTTCACGCTTCACCCTATCGAGAATCCGAGCTTCCGTTTCTACAGTTACGATATTGCGCCGTGGTTTTACCACTCCTCGCTGGATGTGTTTCTGGATAGGTTTGCACGGAAGAATAACGTTTCTTCGGTCGGACGACAAAACGATATCTTGTAGCCTTTAAAGATGAGATTTGAAGTTTCTTCACGTAAAATCGATACATGTTTTTTTAACGTTCCGACGCGTTTCAAGTACGCGTGTTCAAACATGACTCGGATATCATGGGCTATTGAAAAGCGGAGATTGTTTGTGCTGGTGTTTACGGTCTGATTCTTTGCACGATATTTATTTTTCTTAATAAGAGTGATGTGTACGCTACAAATTGCTTTGAGAGGATGTTATTGTATCGTAGGACAGCAATTAGTAGTGGAACAATCGAAGATTAAACCTATATGTTGAGAAATGTTAGATCAATACAATAGAAATACAGGAGATAAAGGAGGTAATTAATATTATTGATTTGATCGTCCATATTCTACGAGATAGATGTAGAAGATTGGAAAAAAACGCCATTGGAAAGAGGAACATTTAAAATATTCAGAAGAAGTCATTCTGACTACCGTGATAAATGTTATGCCACCCTATAATAGTGATAGTAATCATATTTCTAACTGGAAGGTAAAGAAGCTCATATTTTTTATGTGTGGTAACAGTAGTTTTTTAACAAAATGGTCACTTTTTGTTTACCACAAAAAATGGAAAATGTAAACACATTCAACTCGACGCGACATTTATTCTTATACTCTAATCTTCGCTGTAAAAAACTTTAAAGTTGTAATCGTTCCACCGCAGCATTTTTTACAACGTGATATCGCATAGAAACATTCACGATACAATAGCTAGACAGAATACTCTGTAAACACATATCAAGAAACATTCCGCGATGCACTTTGAACCTTTATGATATTGTTGCAGCGCTGCATAATAAATCGACTTATGGTTTATAAAAATAGTGATTATATTTTAACGCATCCGGCTAATTCCACAGCTCACGGATGACTCCCTGACATGTTAGTATAAGCACCCGTATCTCATTGCTATACTTCAAGCAATCGATATTATATAGAGAGGGGGACAATTTCGTATCACATAATAATTCGTAACAATATATTCAACCATATGGATCATCGGCGGTAGACGAACATTTACGCGAAACCGATGCAAAGCGGGTGAGACGATCGGATGTTTGTCCGACATATGTAGAATGAATTGCACGCCGTTTATTCAGTTATGTACAGTACGTTTATTCCAGATATCAGGCCATTTATGCTAGTTGAAATCTCTGATATTCCACACTACATCGACAGCGAAGGAAAAGATTATTCGACTAGTTTCGTCAACATTACCTTTTTTTGGCAAATTCGACTCAATTATAATGACATTCAAAGACAGTTTTTTACTTCTCTAGAAAATTTGCACACAGTTTTCTTTCTGCAATACGGGCAGTGTTATTTGTTGTAAGTAGAACGATATAAGACGTTTTCTGGTCACATATAACTACCTTTTTTCGATCATAAAAAATTAAATGGTAAAAATTAGATATTTCTACCTATCTTTTGATATTTCGTGCTTGTGTTCTTTCTAAAATTTTGAAATTTTAACACTTCTTTATCAAACGTACCGTTGGAAATAGCGCTACATTAAACAAAGTATTGAATTTGTAACATTTGGTTACATAAATAAATAATATCGTTCAATTACATTTACAATTTAAGGCTAATTCTATAAGTAACGAGAGCAATTATCTCTAATTCACTGGCCAAGAAGCACAACAACTGCCGCGTGTTGTCAAAATATATTCGGCGGAACGCGGTGACCGTAACCACCAGGTATCCTTCCAGCGAATCTTAATAATAAGTCATTACGATGCCCGCTCTCAGTTCCCCCGCGACCGTTGACGAGTAAGCAGTGCTCCGTGATCGGGTTCAACTATTTTCACCTGTTAGTGTGTGTTTAACACATTCAAAGACGAGATCCTAAAATCATCAAATACCTCTTTTTGTGGGCGACTTGGTAATTCATCCTCACAGTGGTATCATCCCTTAGTTAGCGTCCGTACGTCCGCTCCCAGTCAGCAAAGAACTTTCACCGATGCCATTGTATGTCTACACTCAGTCACCAAAGCAAAGAATCAACATGTTTCTGAGGTATATAATTTTTACGAACAAGGGAACATCCCGAGGTGTTAATCACCGATTTTGATGAAATTTTAGTATGATATAGTCCTCGCGAAAATTTTGGCCCGTATTTTTTTTATCGGCAACCGTCCACGTTAAAGGGGTGAAAACCACCCTCAAAGTTGGGGTCTTGAAACTTCTTTATCGAATATCTCGAAAACTATCAGAGATATGAAAATTCCGTAGAGAGTGAAAATTAATGCCTTCGGATTTTGAATCCAATGGTATAATCATTTTTTTTTAATCCATTTGTTTAAATAATATGCTAAAAAATACCACTTTTTTCATCATTTTGTCAGTTGAATTTCAATCAATTTTTTTGAATATTTGTTTTTTGAATACTATATATCGAAATATAAATTTTCTATGACATCGTGCATATGGCTATCAAATGTTGGTTTAACGTTTCCTAAAAGTGCAACGCTTGGCAACAAGAGGACAGACTTCCGCTTTCATCCAAATTCCTCTGTTTTCCTTGTTGTCGCCTTTGGCTTCGTTGACCATCTGAACTCCGATTTTTATACTTACCTGAGAAGTATATTTCAATGAAACATTTAACACTCATTTTTTATCGATCTCTTTCTGTATTAAGGTGCTAAAAATAACTCTTCACAATGAAATCTATCTATGTGTATGTAATGGTTCGGAAGCTACGAAGATGTCAATGATTCTCGTTCAGTGTCAGGTTCGCTCAAGTGCCCTCCTGGGGTGAAGAACATAAACACTTGCGGTTTTCTTACTAGTTCAGTGACCCAGTCCTCCAATTTCTAATTTCGTGTAGCACTTGTAAGAATATCTCGTGTGTTTCTTTCCGAAAGGTCGGAGACCCGGAAGCCTGACTTATTCAGCTAAAATTCAATCGCGAAGGCCCAATTAAAAGTTAATTTGCGTAAGAACGATTTGTTTCTGACACATGGTTCCTCTAAGACATTTTACCTACGTGAAAAAACGAACGGGTTAAGTCAGTAAAAATTTGCTACCCTTTCACGACTTTGTGGTGGATTTTTTTCACAAATCTCCACCGATTCAAGGGTGCAAATAAACCCCTGAAAGCCATGACCATTTTTACACCCTGTACAACATACGTAAATTACATTATCGGCTGCAGCAGCGTTATTACATCTCTTAACCGTTTTAGTGCCAGGGGTTTTTAAAAATCTGTGTCTGATAGTGCCATGCAGCGCTATTAGCGCTTCATTCATTTATCTGCGATGGTGCCGATAGATACGATCGCGATGCTCTTTTTTTAAATATAATTATATATTAAATATATAAATAAATATTCATATACATTGTGACGGGCTCAAAGATTAAACAAACGATAGACTAAACAACGAGTCATCATGTTTTGACCGATGACCAAAAGTGCGCTTAAGAGCAAGTATAAAAACCCAGATTCCTCGATCCCGGATCACTTCAGTTTTTCGATTGATTCGCACCGAGTCCTCCGTACTCATCAAGACTTCGACGAAGCCGACAGCCTTATTGTACCATTCCGTTTTAACGAGAGCATTATTGTAACAGAGTAATATCCTTAGTATTATTGTGTGTAATAAAGTTTGTCTTTTTTAAAAACACAAACTAAGAAGGCCGGTTACAATATAAATTTTATATAATTACGACATGCAACTCTGATATGACTAGCGACGAGCTACATTCAAAACCGAGCGTGTTGAGAATTGACGATTGTGACTGTTGCGGCGCATCGTCGCGAAATAACTTTTTACGCAGACTGTCAAACGTGGAAACTTTTGTAAATCCTGTACCTATGTACGGTCATAAAGCGTACCTGGGTGCAGACCAACAGAACTAAAAATCGGCTAATGTTCGTCAAGTGGCGACCAAATGTTTCCGCGTTTGGCAGAAAGGTTCTCCAAGCATACGCATACCGCCCCTTGGAAAAATACGTATATATAAGAACCGAGCACATCGGCTCGTCTCTCTCTCTCGATCAGCAAGTTCAGCAGAAACGACATTACATTCATTTATACAACCATTATAACCATATAAGTTATACAGTAGTGCTAAGTTTGTAAATATAACTCATTATAACCATATAAGTTATACAGTAGTGCTAAGTTTGTGAATATAACTCAGTCAAACTCAGTGGACTTTAATTAACACTAAACCTACCAAGGCGGTCAAAATGACCGGCACACTATTTTTTCTAAAAATTACCTACATTGATAAGGGAGTCATGAAGTAAATATTTTACTTCTATCTTACAAAGCTTAAATTAATTAATTAATTGATTTCATTATCTCTTGATTTCTCTTTTTCCAAAGTACTCATTTAATACATTTGAGTTCCAGTAGACATAACGCCGGTAGTTTTAGTGTTAAACTACCGATCGAGCATCCGCGATCGGATCGCCACGAAGCATCTTCGATTACGGCGTAACAGTGACCAAACATCGCGATACATTTCACCACAGTACGCGAACAGCGCGATCGCACTTCGTGGCGCTAAAACGGTTAAATCATCTGTCCAAAATAATGCAACATTCATTTGAACAAAATATACACGTCCAAAGTTACCAAAACAATTATAATGTAATGGTACCGATATTTCCTGGTGTTCCTACAGCCAAACTTTCGAAGGGCTCGCGCCGAAGCAGGCCCAATCGATTTGTCACGGCGTCAGGCCGTAATACCATAAAACATCCGGTAACGATATTCATATGTCGCGACAGTCGCAACGTCCGAGGTACCGCGATGAATGCCAATACACGAAAACGCCCATTCCGTGGTGTGAGTCACAGGATGGCCCCACGAATAAAGCCGACCAAACGTCCCTTCGTCCTTTTCGATGCGTCGTCCCTATGCGGGACGATCGGTATCCAGGGAAAACGCACCCTCTCCTTCTTTGGACTACGGGCTAATGAAATATCACGTATGCGAAATTGACAGCAACGAAATGGACCGCCGATAATGCCCCCTTCCTCCACCACTTCGAGATTTCTTTTCCCCTGGGAGGACCCAAAGGACTCCCGGTTCTCCACTCTTCCAACTGTGATTCGTTCGCTGTGTAGAAGGTTGTAGTTTTCTTTAAGTAGGAATTTCTTCTCTAAAGATTGAATAACACTTTGTAATTTTCGAGCAAGGCGAATAAAACTAGGGAACAATATTTCTGAAAAACAGAAAGAAATGGTGGTTTATTGATAATTGTAGGACATTGTAGTCAAGTTGAAGTGACATTTCTATTTACACGTTGAACGCCACCGGTATGTTACCAGGTTCATTATTTCAACTGAAGTGAAACTTTGTCTATTAAATTCACATCTTTATTATGCAGAATCTTTAAAGATACAGACAGATAGATATTCGGCAGACCTTTATCTTTTTAACGCCAATATTTAAATATTTAGAATGTCCAAAAATTCATCAGTATTGCAATGTAAAAGTTAATGAAATTTCATTAAATTCAATAACGTCGGTCACGGGTGGCCCCCATAATAGTCAAAGTGTTAATCAAGCTATGAAACATCAAACATGCTAAAAAGTAAGATTATGTTTAACCAATAATCACGTATAAAAACGGTTTCCTAGTTAAATAAAAGTTATCTGTGGAACTATAGAAATTTTCCACTTTTCACGAAGTGACAATAACTTCCCATCCGCCAACTCAAGCAACGTTGGAATCCTTTAGGCGCGTCTTTCCGGTTCGATCGACGAGGCGCCGTAGAGGATATTTCTGCCTTGGGGAATGACGCTCGTAAAAGTATGAGGAACCCGTCGTAAAACGTAATCACCGATTAGCTTGAGAAGTCTTCTAAACGTCGGCCAATCCTGCGGGAGTAAAGGCTCGGTGAAGATTTGCTATCGCTTTTGCCTGTCTTTTAGCGAACTCCTACGATCGCATAGAACTGTTCTATCCCTCTAAGTCCCTTTTCCTTTTCCTGTTTGTATATATAAATCTTGCTCTCTATCTCTCTTTTTCTCCCTGTATATTTGTACTTACCTTTATTTCTCTCTGTAAGCCTGTTCTTCTCTGCATGTTTCTGTTTATTAGTGTAGTCTCTCTTTGTTTTTGTCTATCTATCTATTTCTCTTTCTGCCTGTTCTCTTCCTTTCAATCTCTTTGTCCATCTCGCTCTTTCTTTGCCCTCTGTATGTGTCTACACGCGTGTTAGCGGTGCGAATAGGCCAAAGAACGGGTGATGAAGCCCGGATCGTAAAACTAACTACAAGAGTCGCCCGCCGGTAGAAGATGAAAGGGATGTCTTTCCGGAAGCATGAAAAGAACGATGCTAGTGAGAAGCAATTGCCAATAATCATAAATCCGGCTTTTAGGTGAGGGCCGTTAAATTGCTCATCTTACACCAACCGAGGTGATGGACAACTTGCGGTTGAAAGAATTTGTTACGGTGATGTTACGTACCGTGAGATTGCTGTTAATGTTATATAAAACATGGCTTACTAGTTTGTACAAGGTTTTTTTGACCAGAAATATTGCAATTCATTTTATAAGTGCAGGTAGAGTAACAGTTTAACACGTTGAACGCCACCGGTATCTTACCACTTTCATTATTTCTACAGAGGTAAAACGTTTTTTACTAAATTCACATCTTTATAAAGCCGAATCTTTAAAATATAAATAGATAGATTTTTAACGCCAATATTTAAATATCCAGTATCAATAGCGCCGGTCATCAGTGACCCCCATGGCAGTCAAAGTGTTTACTAGCGCTATTGATACTGGACATTTAAACTTTAACCTGTGTTATGCACTACTCTCGGATTTCGATGAATTTCTAATGGATATGTGACCAAAGTTGCTACCTTGTAAAGGTTTTATTTAGAAATTGCGCTAGGCTTACGTTAACCCCTTGTCGTGCCATTTACTTTGTGACTGCCTCCACAATAATTCAGAATTAAATTAGTAAAATAAACATTAATCAGTGATTCTTGACATATAGTATAATTTAATGTAATATTAATATTATAGAAATAATTTTATCGTGTCGCATCTCACTGATATTTTCAATTTAATAGGTTTTGTAAAACTTGAAAATTTCCTTTCCAATTTATAGCATCACGAGTATCACTCGTTCTAGTACAGCAAGGTGTTAAACTTAGATAACACCACTAAGTTAACCTTAACAATTAAAAAAATCACAAAATCGGTGACTTTCTCCTACATATTTAGTTTCATGGACAGTCTAGATAACTTCGTCAGTCAAACTAGATATCAGAAATATACCTTGTTTATTGCAATATCTCGAGGCTTCCTCGCGTAACTCGCGTCTAGACTTTAGCGAGAGAGATCGTTTTGTCGACATTGTGAATAACTTCGTCAGAGTTTGAGTGGATACTAATACGAGAAGATACTTTAGGTAGCAAAATGTTTTAAGGCTTCATCGTGCAAGCTGCGTATAAGGTTTGGGTGGAACCAATATTTTAGTAACGTTGCAGTAAACTACATTGAACTAAATACTCGTAGGTAATTTGGAGAACTAATATCAGTTTCTGCTCTAATCTATTTTGATCCTAACACAGACTACCTGACAAAGTGAATACGTTGCTCTGTAGGATATTGGCTCTCTATCTATAAAGTTAATGGAAAGCAGCCGTATCTGCCAATTGTACTTGAAGGTAAAAGACTTTTACAAAAATTCTTTAGCTCTTCCAATTAAAAGCTTTAACTGCAAATTAGTGGATTCAAGTTCAAATGTCTGTTATCTCTGACAGACTTTTCCTATGTGATATATAGAAGCTCCGGAGTTCAGAAAGATAAAAATATTTTTCCGACTGAAGCACTTGTTAGAATAAATATTTAACTTACAACGTGCAATACGCGTGACAATTGTTTTAGCCCTGCTATTCTGCTCGGTTCTATATGACCCGAAATGGAGATTATATTTTAATAGATACTATATTTCTAAGTATTAGTTTTGATATTAAATGTATTTCACGTTTACCTCTACATGTTTGTATATTTTATTTTTCTTTAAATGTAAACCTTTGCTCACCGGGTCACTATAACCGAAAGGAATACGGATATGAGATATAAATGAACAAAACAGCAGGGTTAAACATGAGATATTATATTTCATTACTATTCTGTTCATAATTATTTTAATTCCAATAATATTTATTATCAAGCAACATCAAACGACATAACGAGATAAAACGCCTACGATATTCACGCAATACATGGTTCGAATTTTATTGCAGCGTGACGTTCGGAGGATGCATTTTTCACGCAGTGTTTTTCCTTCCGCTGTCAATTCCCTATATGCTGTTTCAACAATTCGAAACCCTAGACAGGATTTTTTGGTCAAACGATTCTAACAGCCGATGTAGAAATTTAAACAACTACGAGCAAACAACCAGCAGCCATAAAAAGCGAATTCGAACGTGCAATCACCGTGAACAAAAAAAAAAGAATCGGAACGATTATTTCCGAGAATAAAAAGATACAACTGTAAAACCTAGTAGAAACAGTTTCCATTCATGTTCAACCACCAACTATTCGCTTACTTTAATAAAAATCGCAATGAAAAATCGTAAAGATACAACGTTAACATACTCGAGCCATAAATTAACAACTCACGCTATTACTGCTGTTACTCGCGTCGCCATAGCCGTTACCACCTCAATTATTTAAGGGGAGTGTCGAGGCGCGTGCAAAATGTCCCGACATTTTCGCAAAGTATCATCCCTCTCTGGAATTACACGAAATCCGACGGACCCTATCGGGCTGGTTAATGTTTAACGAAGGTATGCTCGCCGAGCGAGAGCAAGGGTTAAACGGGATTGTACGGCAACGTAGTCCTGTTTACATTGACCCATCCGTCGCAGTCTCGTTCGGATTGCAACGGACCAGGCAACAATGACGATGTGAATGCAATAGGTTTACGTCCTTGGTAACGTTATTCGGTTCTAAACGATGAACGTTCTCTGCAGTTTGCATGAGATATTTTAATCTTTTGCTCTCCGAGCAGATTTCAATATAAACTATCATCAGCTGCGAGGCAATTTTACTATCAGCTACTAGTTATTTACTTGAAAGTTATTTACAATAATGTGAGCATGGCTCTGCGGAAAATAGAAAATCTAGCTTTGTGATTAGGAAAATCATTTAATCTCTTGATATACAATGACGTCTGAGAGACATTATTCGTTTCATGTGCTATTGTAGACTTTGATGTCTCCGACGACAAGATGTCATGTTATTAGATTATTTTATTTATGCGTCAACAGAACTACTAATTTATTATTTTATAATGTTACTTAATTATTATCCATTCAACCTGATGTTATATAGTAATGCAAATTTCAAAATAAAATGTTATGTTTCTAGGCTGGCACATAACTGTTAAGTTGGGCCGAGTTAAATAGTATTTTTCGAACGCGTCGAATTCCATTTTATTTGTATGTCAAGGGATTAAGTAACACTTTTCAGTAATATTTTTTCTTGTTATATTATTATACTGTAGAGACCAGGGATGGCGAACTTATGACCCACGCCACGGGTCAGACACTGACTCCCGCAGGCTTTTTAAATGACCCACGGGTTGAATTTTATAAACTTATTGCTTATATCATAAAAGAGAGAACAGACAATCAAAAATATTAAAATATATACCGGCGGCCCTCGACTTTCACACATTCTATTTTCGCACAATTTGCTATTTCATTTTTAAAGATTTTTGTCACTATTTTAAAAAATGTTTGCTTTCATTCACCACTGCTAAGGAGTGTTGTAGCTCGTGTTCACTAATTGCCTAATAGAGGTGTTCTAACATTGTACTATTGTTTCTTATATTAGCTACTAGATGTTAGAGAATTTCAAGTTTACAAAGAAACCACTTTAACATGCAACTTTTCATATTTTTCCTCCATCCCTCTACTTTCGAAAATTCAACGTTCGCACACATTTTCAGGAACAGAGCTGGGCATTATTTCAGATACAATATTTTAAAACTTATTTGAAATATTACTTGAAATAAAAAGTTATTTCACAAAAATATTTCACCATTTGAAATAAATTATGTTATATTTCGTCCAACAAAATAATTTTATGAAATGATTATCTATTCTTTTATTTCGTGAAATACATCAGTTCAAATAATAAAATAATAAAATAACAAGTTATTTTATTATTTGAGATAAGTACTTCAAATGTCAAGTAACATGTTTGATGCCCTAAGAATGAAATCTCTTTGCGATGAACTGTTCGAAAAAAGGGTTTTATTGAAAGCAAATGGTGTAAAATAAATCTTTATTGCTGCCCATCAATAACTTATTTTCCGAACTAAACATAAATAAGGCGAAATTTCAACTTACAATTAGTATCATACATTTCTCTTAATTATTTCAAATATGTTTATTTCAAATGACTACACCGATATAAATTATAATAAAGTTATTATTTGAAGTAAATGTACTCAAATAAATTCCTCTCAAATAGTTATTTCATAGAGATTATTTGAGATAATGTTATTTTCAATAATTAACTTATTATCTTTATTTGAAATAAAATTTGCCCAGCTCTGTTCAGGAATCAATTATGTGCGAAAGTCGAGAGTCGTCTGTATACCTTTTATATTTTTAAATACATATACATATGTATATCTAATATCGAATTTATACAAACCTATTTTCAAATGAACATTAGCTAGCTGAGAACCAAAAAAGTAGTTTTACCATCCTCCCCTTCTCCATTCCAATTATCGCCACTTAGTGTACCAGGAACTAGTACTAAAAAAATAATGAACCAAATTTGACCCACTTTTCAAAAAAGTTCGCCATCATTGGTATAGACCATTTCCAATATCCAAGTCAATATACCCAGAGTATTGTAACTTTCTTAATATTTGCAAAGTTGTAAATTCTCTGGATCATAGTCGCATTCTATCCTCTACGTCCTGGTACCGTGAGTTTTATAGACCCCATGGATATTCTAACTCGCGATGATCAAGCATGGCAATGTCGAGAAGACCTATGCGAAACACGCTACAGAAAAAAAGATACAGGATGGAAGATATACGAGTATACGGCAAATAAAGAGGCAGAGAAAACGTAGGAGGTAAAAGCAGAGAGACAGAAAAGTGGAAGAAAGAAACGGAAAGAAAATAAAAGAGAAAAACACGAAGTGGCGAACGAGAGCCGGAGGAAGTAGCAGCAATAAAGTTTCCGAGGGAAAATGGAAGGCAGTGCTGTCTAACTGAGGATCGTAAATGCTTCGTCGTAATTATCATGCTTTGTAAGTAAGAGTAGCAACCCCAGTGATCCATCGATACCTCGAGTTGGAACTAAATGACTAAGAGTGGCGGTGATTGGCCATGGGTCTTCGTTCGTGACGAGGAAAAGAAAATTGGAAACGTAACTCTTGGTATTGCCATGGATTACCTTTACAAGTTTATTATATCTTCTTTCATCGACAATTATGTTCCCCTTTTTTTAAATTAATTCTCTAGAATTATTTCCTACGTGGAAAAATATTTATAGTTGTTGGATTCTTTTGTTGATTATTAATTGTTCAGGCATGTAGGACAGTTTTCTATAATGATACACTGTAGGTATCCAGCTTTGCACTCAATAGGATAATGGAAATGAATGGGATAGCTACGAGCCCGAATTCACTAATTATTACGCACGAATCTGTTTTGTTCTACTATTAACTATTCATAACAGGATTAAATCGGCGAATGCATCGCACAAGCATAACGTTGGCAATTGATTGTCATTGCTTTAACCGACGTTCCACTGAAAGTCACAATCGACATTGTTGGCTGAAAGCAACAAGGATTTACTCGCTGTGATGACAAATCAGATATAATAAACTTCCTTAATTTTGGCATTGCTATTATCTGATGGACGTGTATAACATTACCTGATAATAGAATGACCGTAACAGTTCCTATTTTTTATTGTTTCGACAATGATCTCAGGATATATCATACTTGTCAAAAAAGAGAAATTATCATACATTGTAAATCAAATTATCGTTCTTCATCAAAACCTGCAAATTTTCTTCGACGTTTTTAATCTTTTGCACTCCTATGTCGAGCTACACTCAACACAACTTTCGATGGCACTTAACGTGTCATTTATCAATTATAGACTTTTTGGAATCAACAATAATTTTGCATCTTAACATAAATATTCCGTGGTACCTACAATTCTTCCTAGCATTAAGTAAAAATAAATAATCAATACTAGACAATTTTCCGAGAATATATTTGATTATCTGACAAAAAGTTAGTAAAATATTTCGGAGCGCAAACGGTTAACAAATAAACTACATTACTTCTCAACTTCTAATTTTAAATCGTCAAAGAAAATATTAGAAAATTGCTATGAAAAATTGCAATTACAATTCTACCATAACACCAACTTTTTTGTTTACCTAACATCATCTAAAATTTAAACTCTCTCAATTTTTCAAGCAGATATCGTAACCCTACAATTCCAAAAAATATCTATTTATAAAAAGACTTACAAAATTCTCCTATATTCTAAACTCGACAATAATAGAAATTTCTTAAACTGATAAGGAAATTCTAAAGTGTAACAAGATCGGCGACCCTTCCACCAGAAGAGACAGAAGAACCGGAGGGTGCAAAACGGAAAGAAAGAACAAGCGGGGGAGGACGTTAAACCGGAAGACGCCGACGAAAGGCGGAAGACCGAGCTTAAGGTTCCAAAGACCCATTGACATTGAAGTTGCTCCCGTTCGCCCATTGAAACACGTAACAACGCGCCGGCATGCTGTTTAATCCGTCGTCTGCTTCCTAATTCCCTAATAACGCTCATAACGACAATGGGGATCACTTGGTGTGCTTGTGCATTGCAAAAGTGTGTCTGGGTCACCAGACTGTGTCGACCTACTGCGAACGTTTTAAATAGTTCAGTAACGGGAGACCAGATTTGCGCGTTGAAACGATTGATAAATCGGTCGACAAAGCGCATTAAAACGTTTCGTGAAACGAAATTGGGAACAATCGATCCTCGAATGTCCCTTCTTCGAGGAAAGGCAGACAATGCGAGATCTTTAGAAAGATCGAAGTAAGTGCATAATCCTCTTGGAATGGCAGAAGTAGGTTGCTTATGTCAGCCTCGCACAAAGCAAATAGAATTACTGGCCCGTTGAGAAAGTATACTTCAACGAGTACGAACGAAAAAGATTCCTTTCTGCAAGGCATATCGGGATTTAAAATTGTAATTTTTAGATTTATCACAATATGTATGTTGTAATATTGTGATAATGTTGTAGCAGCCTTTAAATGGATGAAGTATAAATAAATATATTGTAGAACAATTGTAGAAAGTTTAATGATAAGATTGAATTTCTTTTTGAATATCGAATAAACAACAAAAATCACGAGAAATGTGATCGACGTTTATCCCGAATCGTTTCATATTTCACGTTGCGATTTGCAGAGGATGAGAGGAAATATTGCTTCGTTTATTTGACTTAACGAAACGAAGCTCGGTCGGATTTGGTTCTTAAATTAGCATGCTTTTGAAAATTCGATTTAACGAACACGGAAAGCCCGATGAGATTTTACAACGTTCGTTGTTTTATCGGCAATTTCGTGCAACCCCGCAATATTATTTGCGCGAGTGCTGAGTTAACGCGAATGTAAATGGAAGATAGTTTTCCGCCGAAATTGGAGCTGAGAATTCTATCCGGCAGTTTTTAGAGAACAACGAATTAGAGTCTATATTACATCGACGTTGAAATAGCGAGTACGAGATTAAATTGTATTTTTACAACTATCGTTGTTTTTAAACATCAATTAGTTCAGGCCATTTGACGAAATTTGATAGGTGTGAAGAAAAGAGACGTAACAATATTGTTACAACGTTTTATCTGCTCACTAAACTGTTCAACTGTTATATTTAAATATCACGTATGTTATAAAATATATTTCGTTAAAGAAAAAACTTATTTCTGCCCCGTTTACATCAACGTACACGTCCACGACCGAGCGCATCCTCGAATTTCATACTCTGTTCCACAG
The DNA here is from genome assembly GCA_910591515.1 of Cerceris rybyensis. Classification (NCBI taxonomy): domain Eukaryota; kingdom Metazoa; phylum Arthropoda; class Insecta; order Hymenoptera; family Crabronidae; genus Cerceris; species Cerceris rybyensis. The sequence continues at coordinate 37,444,913 of OU342789.1, forward strand.
TTTTTCATCTATCACCGAAAAATCAGACTATTTTCCAAAATTACGCCCTTTTTTCCGGACCTGTTAACATTGGCCGCGTAAAAGTTACAGCTCCAAAAAAAAACAGCGCACAAGGCAAAAAACGTAAAAACTCTGAAACGCCACTTTAGTAGAAAAACTGCCGCTCCAATCAGTCATCCGTGTAGAACATCCAACCATGAATGCCAAAGCTTTTGCACGGGTTTCCGGTTGAAAGTAACGTGAAACTTACGAATAAATTCGGAATAAATCTAATAATACATCGGCAGACCGGAACTAAGTTTGGCCAAGTATTAAAACACATTTAATTATGGAAGGATAAAGTTTAGCAAAATTGTGCACGTACGTAAAACGTTAAATACCTTGAAACGCGTCGCGCTTTCTCCCTCAAAGCAAAAACGGAAACGCGCCAGCGGTTCCTGAAGCTCTCTGTACCACGTATAAACAAAGAATATGAGTTCTCCTCTGCACCAGGTGTGGACTACGTTTCTTCGACGAAATATATGTACCGAACACTCACTTTGTTCCTGCGTTGAAAGCAAGAACCTGCCTGAATGTTTGAGATAACTCGTGGTAATATGAACGAGGTACGTGGCAATTACGAAATATTAATCCACCGTGTAGATTTGGTTTGTCCATTGAGTTGTAGTTTATCTATTGGAGAACGCTGGGTGATTTTTGATGGATGAATAGGTAAGCGTTATGGGTGCTTTGTAGAGAGATGTGCAAATGTGATTATATCTCTGGTACAATATTGTCTATGTACAATATTAGGGAATGTATAGATTAGCTGGCCTATTCATAATTTTGAGAATGGAATTTTGATTATGAGCGAAGAAATACAGAGGTAATAGTACAGTCTTAGTTCAATTTTATAAAGATTAAGCAAAGTGAGCAGGAAACTCCCGTATAATAAAAATTGCCGTGTTATGCGAAACAAAGAACTAGTACGAAAAGGGACATTAAGTTCAAAAAATTAAAAAAACATGCTATTATATTTTCATAACTAAGGTAAATATCTTTATTAAAATTTTCTTCAGAAGTAATACATTTTAATATGAATTAAACAATGTTTTCTTCGTCATCACTGAGCACTATTAACCGCGGGCGTTTTCTTTTGGCAAGATATCCTCATCCTCTGAGCATTTTTCTGCATTATGTTCAGATCCATCCTGTACATTTCGCAAAAAATCTGTTATCTTAGATTACTTGCTTTTACTTAAAAGATTTTTATAAATTCCCTTATTTGGTGCTAAAAGCACTTTTGAAATTCTCTCTTAAACTTTGTGCTCCTTTCATCTGAAAGATCTTCATTTAAGTAATATGACTCTAACTGTTCGGCTAAGCCTAGACCTTTCTTTATGCTTTATTACGTTTATTGCCCAATTCTCGAACCGTGTTAGAGTGAACCCATGGTATAGAAGTGCCGTGTTACCCGAGGGTTACCTGTATTGAATTAGGTAGCTGTATTTCTCTAGATACATTGCCCTCAAATTTGCATCCTTTAGATTTTCTTTTACCTCTCCAAACACCCTTGCAACTATCATCCCTCACACTTCGAATACGAAGTACTATCTCTATGCCAAATACACGTGTTACTACAAACTGCAACTCCAAGCTAAGCATTTCATTTCCACCATACAATTGTAATACACCATCCCCACTCTCGTCGAAAATTGACTTCCACCCGCGCATATTACAATCTCACAACACAATTGATAACCCATTCGCGACCTACAGTCAAAGCGAATACCTTTGCTACCATGGCAAATTCAATGCCATCAAATCCCCCTTAACAACCTAAAGAAAAAAGAGCCAGAGAGGCACACCCCATTCTCGTTTCTCCTTCCATCAGCGGACAAAGAATCGTCATTCGGGTGATACTCGTACGATGCACCCTTTCGACAGTACCTAACTGGTGGACCAGGCCACCTCGTGTTCTCTTCTCTCGTTCCCTTCTCTCCGTGTGTTCCGTCGGAAATGACGAGATCCGTCGTTGCCGTCGATAATCCTGTGGAAGCTCGTACGTGAATGGACTTTGGGCACGTTGCACTTACACCCACGCGAGCAAACGCAAACATACAGCTGTTCCAAGGTATGCACGCATACCCTCGTGCTCCAGGACAGATCAACCTCTACACGCAGCGGGACTTGCTAATGACCAGACGCATCCAGAAATCGGATTCACATGACAGGCGTGTGGTGGCTCGTCCACGTGCAATTTTGATAGTAACGTGACAGGGAAGTTCCGTGCGCGATGTCCGTAGAAGGAGAATAGAGAAATTGGTGGTGAAAATGATGGACGGAGGACACGGAGGAAGACTTAGAGGTTTTGGAAATTTTATTGAATGGTGTTGAATCTTTCATTGACGTACTTTTTGACAATATACTAGTCACCGAGAGATGTTACGTGCGAGTGGAATTGTTAACTGGAGAATAGTAGATTCGGAGTTAATTATTTAGGGAAAGTTAAAAGAAGGTATCTCAAAATTATCCAATAACTTTGGAATAGATGTGTTCACCAACCGAGCATGGCTTTATTTTTGAAAATGGTACCAGTCCTTTGAGAAAAGTATGTTTTTTATTTGAAATGACAGTGTAAGTATAGTGTAATATCCTCATGATTTCGCCCAAAAAGTTCATATTATGGCTAGGAAGCTTCGCACGAACTCTCAAGTACCTCAACATAAAAGGAAAGGAAGTGGTACCTCTTTCAAACGCCTCAAATCTTTAACATTAACCGTGCCATATGTGGTAAATATTTTATTATTAAATAAAGACTGTTTAGTACGCCGTTTCCTATATTAACCCTTTGAATTGAGTACTTTTTCTCTCGGGTGGAGTAGAAACTGGAGACGATTTTGCTATATTAGACAAGTGTTTCACTGGTACTATAAAATAATTTTGTCCTAATAATACAGCCCGAGTCAGGTTCACGAAAAAATTTAATTGTAAGATACAAACGTTTTCTCGTATCGGAAACAAAAGAGCTGGGGCACCATAATGGCGCCTCTTGAGTGCAACGGTTTAACTTGGTACTCCACTGCACTTCTTTCAAAAAAGCAATATTACTCTTTCATAACCGACCACAATATCGACAATGATAACTATAAGTACCCATAAAGCGTCGATACGCCTAATCTTACTACCCATTAACACTAGATTTACGAACTGAGCCAATTTGACTCATTGCAAATTTGATTACTATATATATGAAAAAGTTAAATATTATTTTTGAAAAACATATGTTGGTTTTTAGTCACATAATGAAATGTATGTAAATGTTTTTTCCTCTCCCCCTCAGACCCTTTCATTTCGTATTTTCGAATGTGGTATACCTATTTTTACGGTTGTGAGCTAATTTGACTCATAAAACGATTTAACAGTTAATCGCATAACACATGAAATTTGTAACTTCCATCAGACCAGAGTATCTTGCAGTTTTCAAGTCGTAGGTGATTTGTTTCTCCTCTAATTTTTCTCTCTTTGCATACAAATGGTTATTTGTATGAGAGCCATCCTCTTGTTTTCACGACTCCGCTACATTATCTTTCTTACCTACCCACTCCTGTCATCATTTCGATTTGTACATCGCGCGTGAACAGAGCATTTTTAGTGAAAATGTATATCAAAAACAGAGTTTCTATGTAAAAAAGGTTTTTAATGAATTTTTTAATAATAAATCTTTCATTTAAATTGATTAGAAACTATTTTCTTTGCAAAAAACTTCGATCTTTATATGTGAGTCAAATTGGCTCACTTCAGTAAAAATAGGTATATAATCAACATCCGTAAATCTAGTGTTGATCCTTAAAACTGCCGGAAAAAAATTACCCCATCAAAGATAACGTAAAAATCCTCACCCTCGATGTTGCTTAGGAAATGATTCAATATACGCGTACCCTCGTTGCAAGTGACGAGAAACCCGTTACAAACATAGCCACAGGTCTACGCACATGTACACTCATCCACGTGCGTACACAGAGAAAAGCAGATGGAGCCATAGCCGGACTTGCTAATGACCAGACGCATCCAGGAATCAGATTCACATGACGGGCCTGCGGTGGGCACATCGACGCGCAATTTTCATAGTAACGCGTCGGAGCCGATTTGTGCATACAGACGGGCGCGCGCACGCACGCGCACGCACAATGCACGTCGGAGCGCGGCCCGACATTTCTATGCGTGCCGTGCAGTCCATTCATGCTGCCAATTATTATCGAAAGCGACGTAACCGTGCGCGCTCGGGAAATTGGCTTCCTCGGCGCTTTATACATTCCACTCGCAGGCCACCGCGGGGGGTAGTTTTTGCCGAGTTACTCGACCGCCCATTTCCCTCCCAGACAGCGGCGCTCGATCTTTCGCAAACAAGACGCAAGCGTTTTTTCCTGGGTGCAGGTAATGGTATGTGCATTGTTTGTCAGGAATCGATTTCGGAGGAATCGACTAACAATAGGTAACGAGGGTATACGTCGAATTCGACGATCGGGATGTGGGATGGACTTAAAGGTGGGTAAGGCTGCCATGGGAGTTAGTGTTTCAAACTGTAAGCTGGATGTGAGTTCTAAACGTGGAAACTTGAAACTTGAAATTTTGATTGCTTTGGAAATTTTAATGTTAACACTTTAGCGACCGGTACTTTTTAACATCCAACCTATTTCTGATCAGTCACTTACACGCAAATATTTCCCTGATACTGATATCTCTTCGAAAATTGCAAAGTTTCTTCACTGAGTCCATGGCACAGTTAACCGCAATGAAAAATAACTATTTATTAATTTCCGTAGCGACCAATTAATAAGTTAAAGGCCCACAAGTGTTGGGCCCGAAAAGTCGATTAATCGACTACCGGTAAAGTGTTAAGATGAGGCTGTTACAGATATTTCTTATTGTTCTTGCAAATACTCAGCTATCATCACTTATTTTATAAGTGTTAACCCTTTGCACTCCTATTTCGAGCTACACTCGACACAGTTTTCTATAGTACTTAACTTATCATTTCTTAATTATCGACTTTTCAAAATTAACAATCATCTTGATGTAAATATGCCGCCGTACCTACAATTCTTCTTAGCATTAAGTAAAAATTAATAATCAACTGTAGACAATTTTCCAAGACTATATTTGCTTATCTGATGAAATGTTAGTAAAATAATTCAAAGCGCAAAGAATTAAGGACTGTCTGTATCTTAACACTTTAATGGCCGCACGTCTGCGCTGTCACACGTTGCCAGGGTCCAGCTATATTTTTGAAGAATTAATTTTAAAAAAGTTGATAAAAATTGGGCGAAGATCTTCTAGGATCAAAGACGATAAAAAAAACTACGAAGTCAATAACAATATCTACACTTGTCTACATTCATAATTTATCACACAGAGAGTGTGGTACTGATCAATAATTTTCGGCGGTAGCATCACACACATGTTGTGTGAGCGCACAATAACAGTTGTTCCGACTATCACGCACATGTTGTGTGAGCGGCCGTTAAAGTGTTAATAGTATATAAAATATAATAAAATATATAAAATACCAAGGCGTTCAAACTTACCGGTTCCTAACTTCATCACCATATTTGTACGGTGGCCATGTAGTAAATATTTCACGTATATCTTATAAAACAAATATTATATAACTGACCATTTTTTTCACCTCTGGATTCCTCTTTTCACAAAAAGACAAGTCGAATTCATTGTATGATTGCTGATCGCGCCTTTTTCTTGCAGTAGCTAAGCAATGGTAATTGCATCAAGAGGCAGTCTTGATTGAGCATCGGTAGCATCCAGTGACAAAGATATTATTCTTTTACTAGAACGCCTTTTATAACTCTTACTGCAGTCCTGATCTTTCACCAATATTGGAATTGTTTTTTAAAAGTGTCCTTACAATTTGTCGGAAGTTGAATTACACAAAGTACTTATTTATTATATTTAAATATATTAAATCTAAAGCCGGTAATTTTCGTGTCGATAAGACACGAATAAAAGTTACAGTCTGTAAATACAGCCTACACCAAACCCTTAAGATGACTTATGCTTGCTCGCTCTGGTTAAATCTCTCTTTAGTTTCAAAGTTTTCAGTAGATTATCGATTTTAAATGATTATAATTCTTTTATCTAAGACTTATGTTCCTAGTTTTATGTTTTAAATGTAACGGAAGCTAACACGCGAAGAATCCAAGATGTTTTGCGAAAGTTGTTCGAAGTTTGGCGTAGTTATCACGTCTGATAGTTTTAAAGAGGTGCTATAATTTTTATTGGGTAGTTATCGCAGAAGTTATAGATATGGCGATAAAGTTTGATTTATCGTCGAATTTGGTTGAAATATTCAGCTATGTACGTCGAGCAAGCGGATTTGAACGCGATGCTTCGATGGAGTTTAATTTGCATCGGTTAAATGCGCTGGAAAAACGCGCGGATGATTGGGAAAATATTTAATGGCTCTTAACACGCTCACAGCAAATGAGTAAAGTGGAATCCAATCAGTGGGAAATGAATCGGCGATACGAGACTGCGAGCTCTAAGCATATCAGCTATAAATATTTTCATGGTGCATTGTATATTATAGATCGAGCTGCTAATTGTTCAGTTGCGGAAGACGATCATAAAAATTTTCAAAGTGACTGTGGCAAAGTGATTTAACATTTATGTCTCAGATTTCAGTTGTACAATTATCTTGCAATAATGCATGATTTTCTTTAATTGGATTTAAACAATCTTGCCAGTTTGTACCGAATTCAACTAAGAATAAGTGCGACTTTTCCACACTTTTTTAACTATGAACGATCATTTTTTGTATTTTATGTAACCCTCCTTTATGTAGAAATCATATTATTTAAAGCGGTAATTTTATTTTACTACAAGTAGGTTAATAAATTACTGGATTACTTATTATAAATAGACTTCAAAGTTAATTTTTAATTTCCTTTATAAACTATTCAGAAAACGCTGACCCAAATGATTAAATTGCACAGAATTCTATTATAGTCCAATTCCAACTACAATAATCGTATCAAACTTTTATTCATTATCAGGAAATGAAATACACCCCTGCATAAACTTTTTCAAATATTACCGTATCCTTCAACGACTTCCATTTTAAATTCTCCGAGGTAGGAAATGCCCTATATATTCAGGTTTCTAGAACCCAAGAAAAATGACGATTCAAAAGAAACTACGATCGATTAACGACGAAAGAACTCAGAGTGATAAATTGAATGTAACGGTAGCGCGTATCGCATCCGAAAAATCTATTGCAGAACTTTAAAGAGTAATTTTCACGAAGACCGGTAGCGGCAAAAAGGGATCTCGGTACGTATCGAATGTCGTATTAGAATTGCTTATCATCCAGGACGAAGCGATAGTGTGTTGACTTTATGATACGTTTCGTGACCACAGTATTACATAGCCGTACATGCTTCAATTTTCACTCGACACGAAGTCCGCGAGCACACGAAAGAACGCCCGGAAAGCTTATCCTTGGGTCATCGACTAGGTCACCCACTTATGACTAACTATCAGTACTCTATGTTGGAAACGCGAAGAGGGAAGGGCAATTGACGTGAAAGAGGGAAGAGACGGGGAGAAATGATGTTCCGCGAATAACAGAGTTGCTTACCCTTTCGCAAACTCGTAACAGCTGCCACTGTAATGGGAAACGATTTATTCGTGGAATTGCTCCAGGTTACAATTAAAATAGCTAATAATTCTCTGGGGTTGTATTTATTTCGAAATGATTGCGACTACTTTTCCGGGGCTTCGAATGTTGTTGATTAATTTCATATGTGCTACGATGCTAAGAGAGAATTTTTTGTTCCTGTTCTTTTTTGTATTTTTTCACTGCGATCGATTTGGTTACATGGCTGTGAACAATTTTAGCTGAGTTTCAAATTATTGAAGATACGGTGTTGCGAGTGACTGAGGAAGAAGTTGAATTTTGTACATCTTTGGATTTATGAGGATGAGGGAAGAATTTTCTGAATAAAAATTACTTGTGTAAAACTGTCAAAAATAAATTTCAATAACAGCAAGAGGAAACAAAATAATTACTAACGCTACTTGCTATTTATTCTACTAGAAAGCATATTGACAAAAACTTATTAAATCTGGACATAATTGTAGTTTCATTTGATGTTAACTTTGGGACACAGGTTATAATGTTCAGAAAAATGTGATTTACAATCTTGTCTGAAGCAAATCACTCGGAAGGTCTGTGAGTAGATTGAATATTCAGTGGAAATGTATTTTTGTCTCTGGCGGAAATAAATTTGGTTTCTCGAGGTGTGAGATTCGTGGCGTTAACAGGATGCCGGAAGAATTTCAATGGCCCTTTCGTATTCGTATGACTGAAGAATTCGTGGATCTACGAAAGGCACGGCGAATGAAAAGTGGAAGTTACACGGTGTCGGGAAATGAACGATTTGAAAATCAATTTTCTCGATACAACCCCGCTGACAGGCCACGTACCGAGGGATGAAACTGACGCTTTCGTGACGTGGCAGAGGGGGGCGATTCCAACATTTTCGACGCTCCTATGAATAATGGAGAATGTTTCTCAAAATCCCAGGCACACAACGACCACTTATTGGTTATGCTAGAAGGGCGGCATGTTTATCGCGTTTGTTTGCAAAACTTCGCCACAAGAAAATGGCAACCTACGCCAATTCATCAGCGAGGATTCGTGAGTTATCTTTTTTCGCAAATTTTATTTACGGTTATATGGAAATGTTAACCCTTTGTAATATAACTTGTTTGTTTTATTTACGGTCAAGTGAAAGTAATTTAAGTAATTCTAATATGAACTTCGTATTAATTCATGAAAATTTTAAAACATTTCACTATATTTAAGGAATTCACAAGAAGAGTGAGAACGAAAAGGAAAAAACGAAGGTTCAACCATTCTCTGTTAACTGAAATTATTCTATTTCATTCAGTTTGTATTGTTCTTAAATTTGCCACGCTGTGTGGTGTGATTTAACCCTTTTGCACCGGACGGGACATGTGCTCTCCCAGGCTGAAAAATTTTTGATATTACGGCTTGGACAACATATGTCCCAGTTGCTGAAAAACATCTAGGGCAGAAAATAACGCCAAGTTGGGCCTCCGAACTGATTCTCAATCGTTCTGAATCCATAAATTTCTCATCTCGATCGTCCCCGATCTAATCAAACAAGCGACAACTGTTAAGGTTGCTCAGTTTTCGGCATAAAAATTATTTTATCTGATAATAGCTTGGAGGAGAAATAACTGATCCCGGTAATGGGACGCACTCGAACTGGATTTTTCGCCGTATTGAAAGGGTTAAACTAAACTTTTCGCTGAAGCAAATTAAAAATGCAATAAATATAGCCACATTAGGAATCCCAAAGCTATTTAGGATGCAAATATATTTCTGCCTTTATATATCTTATATCTATCCTTTATAGATTCTAGATTTTTTGACTTTAACTATTATGAATGTTTCACCTAGGACTTACATACAATCTTTAACTCTTCTGGATAATATTTCACTCCATCTCCGTTGTCCCGGGTCCACTTTCTCGATACTACATAATGTTCGATTTCTTTTGAATGTGTTGTAACGGGATTTAGTGTCAATGAAACATACCATAATAGCTTAATTAATTAATTAAAGTGTAAAGAGAAAGTGTTATATAACTATTCTTGATGAAGATACGAGACTGAACACTTTACCGGCAGGTATTTTTTTAACATCCTACCGGCTTCTGATCGGTCACTTTTCCGCAAATATTTCCCTGATACTGATATCTTTTCGAAAATTGCAAAGTTTCGTCACTCAGTCCTTGGTACAGTTAACCGTAATGATAAATAATAATTTATTAATTGCCGTAGCAATCAATTAATAAGTTAAAAGTCCAAAAGTGTTGAGCCCGAAAAGCCGATTAACACTAAACCTACCAAGCCGGTCAAAATGTCCAATACCCAATTTTTTCTAAAAATTCCCTCAATTGATACGGAAGCCATGAAGCAAATATTTCACTTCTATCTTATAAAACATAAATTACTTAATTAAACATCGCCTTCATCTCTAGATTCTTCTTCTCCCAAAGCACTTATTCGCTATATTTAAATGTGAGTAGATATAACGTCGGTAGTTTTAGTGTTAATCGGCTACCGGTGGTAAAGAGATGAGTACAATGGTTTCCGAACTACCAGTATGATAATATACATTTTCCCTACATTTTTCTGACACCGTAATGAAGCAAATACCTTAACAGGCATAAAAGAAGTCAAGCGTGAAACAGAATCAATAAAGTCTCCCCAGAACCTTATCGTACCTCCATCGACGTTGATTTACCCAATATCAAAGGAGTCAGCCTCAACCCTTTCGACTTTCTCCGAGGCAATAGCCGGTGCCCTCGTAAATCTTCGATTACAATTATGTCGACAGCGGTAGGAAGGAACTCGATGGCTAAGAATAATAAGTTAGCTAAGGGTAGCCGAAGATTGGTAAGATGCCGCGAATGGGGGTCAAAGAGGAGAAGAGGACGGGCTGGGCCCTCCTCCGTTTGAAAGGAACCGCGGGAAGTATTTCGTTCCTGCCGACAGCCAGGAATTTCGGGCTCTTTGTGATTGGCAATAGACCGAGGAAATTGGTTTGAAATTCGCGGGGCTATGGAATGTATTGGCAATCAGATTTTCCACCTCTTTCCACCCACCAGTAACCCTCGACCCCCCATCTAATTCTCGAGAACATCGACAGGGAGCGTTTTAGGTAAGTCCTTTGACTTCGGGTATTCTCAGAATGTCAGCCGTCGGACAGTCGAAGATTATATTTTCTACCCTTTTCTTTTTATCGCGCAACGGTACGTGGAAATTCCACCTGGCAAATTACGAGTTGCGTGGAACGAACGTTCATGTTGAAACATTATGGTACGGGTAAAGGGCGATTGTTTTTTCGAGAGGTCACTGAAGATCGATATTGTTCGGTGATGTCAAGATAGGCTTTATAAAAAATGGTGGTATGAGATATTTTGAAAAATTGTTTTTTATTCGTAAATGTATATGTATCATTGAACATTGAGAATGGTTTTGTGCGAGTTATCAGTCGTTCAAATTACCATTAACGCATTACATCTGAGATGTTAGGGGAGTGAGATTTGAATTAGGATTTGTTGCTTAGAAATTGTACTTCAATTTAGCTATAGCCCGTAAAAATTGAGGTGTCCTCTGGCATGTGTTTTGTTCTAACTAATTTAACTGTTAGAGACATCTCTCGTTCGCACTACATTTTCAATTCTAACGCGTTACTGGCCGAAAAAGACGCGTATTCGTGTAAATACGTTGTCATTTGAACGACCAAAAAAGTGTTTTCTATTCTGTAGGACGATTTTGAAGTTTCCGGAACCGAGCTGATGAGGATAGGCTGTGCGAGCAACAATCACCCTCAGCTCGTGCCTTACACCGCGAGCCATCTCAGTTTTTGCTGGGAATATTAACACTTAACCGGCGGGCCTAGTAGTATCTACTGGCCTCGTTAGCTGATGGTAACCGGCGCGCCGGTAATTTACAAAATAACATATTTATTTCGTCGGGTTGAAAATTCAAATGGGGTTAAGTAGACTGATAGTCTGATAGTTTTATTTTGGGACAGCAATAGGTAGCAGCGTACGATCTTCCACTGACCGCCATCCGTGGAGCAGTACATGTATGACCTCAGACCAGGATATCGTGTTTTATTTATTGTTATTTTGTATCCATCGGTATATTTTAGGAAATTTTACTTTCCGATTCGTAAGCAGTAGCTCAAAAAACATTACAATACCAATTTTGGCGCGCAACCAAATATTTTTGATACCGATGTCCGCCATATTGAATCCGCCATTTTATTTTTAAATATTTTGAGTTCGGATTCTTAATTAGCGACCTGGAAAACATAAGAACACTAAGTTTCGTGCAGATCCGACAATTTTTCGATACGCGCACTCGCCATATTGAAACCGCCATTTTGTTTTCGGAAATTCTGAGTTTGGATTCTTAATCAGCGACCGAAATAATATTAATATACCAATTTTCAGCTAAATTGAAAAACTCCTTGGGGTTTTGGCCAGGATTTCGGCGAAATCGACCACTGTGCAGCGGCACCGGTAGGGACTACCTTTTTCGACTTCTGACGTTTTCCTTTAGAACCCACTGCGCGACGTCATTTTAACATATCAGAAGATCATTTTAACATATGCACCGATACAAATCAGAACATTTGATAAATTTTCATGTTTTAATTCCCTTTGATTCAAAAGTTATCGAATTTTTTATTTCAACTCTTATATTGTGCGAAATTCTCACGAAACAGCCCGTCGTCACGGCGCACGTGGCGAAGAAAAGACCCATCGTTAAAGTGTTAAAATCTTTGAAGAAAGTTCAGTTAGCTTGAAATAAGATGAGCATCGATGTACAGCATGCTCTATAAACGGTTAACGGAAGGGATGCTCCCTTCAATCAGCCTAGTTATTCGTTGGTCAATGAGTGTTCTGATTGATAATAATATAATTTTAGCTTTTAAACAGTTATCTGAAGTTACACCCTTTTACAATAATTCCGTAGATGTTTTTCACAACTCGTCGACAGTGTCTGTAATTCAAAACCTATTCATCAATTCGTATTTGCAGTACAATTAAATTTCACAATACCGCTCGATATTTTCATAGTGCAAAAAATTTTCAAAATGCACAGAACAAAAAAACGTAAGAAAAAACACAATTAGAAATCTTCAATAAATTCCAAGTCGGACTTTCTCTCCCACAATTTTGATTTTACTGCTTCGAGGGCAACAGTACTGATGCTTCGAGCTATCGTTGTCCTACAAAAGAAACCTACCCTAATACAACGCGCGAATAACATCTCGCGCAGCGAACGAGCCGTTATCTCTAAAAGTTTTATAGCTGGCTGTGTGGAAAATACGATTGATGTGATCATAAAACAGAATGATACGAGCGAACGAGGAATCTTCTTGCGGGTAAAAACGGAACACGGAATGCGCTCCCAAAGCGATCGCGCAAAGCGACGTTTATCGCTGAAATTTGGCGGGTCGTGTGATTTTGTATGTTATTAATAACATTCCCTCCCGCCGTTATCGAATTATCCCGTAAAACAGCACCGAGCAAACCCCGCGAATATTTCCAGCGTTACGTAGCAACAGCTTTTCCTCATTCTATAAACACGGAGTGGATGATCAAACAGGAATAGGTATCCTATTTATAGGTAAAAGTTTACCCCGTCGAGAAGTGGCGATGAGAAAATGCTAAAATAATAACTTTCATCGGTGAATACTTTTCCGAGTCCATTAGGAATGAAATAACGAGGCGGATGTTCCCGTCAGGGCACGTCAACGGTTCCGTGAAAAGCCGGGCGAAGTAATCAGTTATAGGGATTTATGAGTGGTAACCAACCATAGAGAATACTCTCTCGCACAACATTGGCACTTCTATCCACCGATAAGAACTGCATCTCACGACCTTTCGTTACCGAGGATATTCTATATAATGGCTGGCCCGAAGCTGCCCGAGGAATAAAGATGAAACGACGGATAGAGAAATTTATTGCCACGATTGTGTTTCACGTTGGGCACGATAGAGGAGAGGTTCCGTAAGTCTTTCGATCGTTGTGAACGGCGTGGCTCGTTCATAAAGAAACTCTCACGAGTGGCAAGACGATGCTCCTTAAAAGTATCCAAGTGAATTCACGCTTCGTGTCCCTCTCATCGGCGATAAAGTTAGAGATATTATTCATCATTATATTGGTCGACGTGTTTCCGATACCGGCGACGTTTGAAACAATACTTCGTGAAGTTTAACGCTTGGATCGTTTCGAATGGTTTTGCCATGATTTATCGACGGTTTAATGACGATTGAGATATCGCGGGTGTTTATGGTGTTTCCGTGCGGGGGCCAATAAAACGTTGAGTTTTGATTGGAATGACACGTGGCATGGAGAACAATGTTGACGGAGATATATGAACGGTGGCGATTATAAATATGGTCTGGGTTAGAGACTTTTCGTTTTGAGGTTTTTAGTTGTGTGGATTTTTTTGCTAGGATTGTGCAGTTCATGGGAGATTTAGGATTCAGCTATATTTTTTCAAAAGAGTTCTTAGTATGCTGCGATATTGTTATATCTGTGTGGTAAATAACAAGTGTTATTTATGTGCATGTTTTAATTTGGTACATTTTTTATTAGGGTTGCAAGACGTGATTAAACACTAAATTAACGACAGCCGTCAAATTGATGGGTTCCCTCTTTTTTAAAAACATTTTTAATTTACTTAGCACATACATATCTTATAATATGCAAATTACTTAACTAATCGCATTTTTTTCCTCGCGAAAAATCCTTTTTTAAGTACATACTTAATGTATAATATTTAATTATGTCAGATTTGGTGGCCGTAAATCTAATGTTGAGGTAATTACTTCTGATATCTGGTACAAATTGAAAAATATATGTGATTAATAATAACTCCCTCCTTATTAGTTAAATTGCAGTTAATTTAGTAGTACATAAATCGTTTACGATCCCGAGTCGAAATCAACTGAACGAAATTATATTTCACAGTTAATTTCCTATCAATTTAATTTAGACTTTAAATTTTGATAACCCTGCCATCCACATTACTAAATCATACGGCGTATTAAGTAATTAGTGTTAGCAAACGAAGAAAATATCTAAATCCGGAAAGTTTTATTATTTCAATTTCAATTGACGGAAAGGAAATTCAATAACTTATTTGAACAGTAAAGAATTCATTTCTGACAGTGCTATTATTGTTATCTCTGTTATACAGTGTGTCTCAGAAATTTATTTGTTACAGTGACACGTATTAATGCTTCTAGCATGCATTCAACTTGAATGTCTCAATAATAACAATAGAATTTACGAAACATAATCGCTTCCTGGTGGTCCAATCAATTTCTCGACGGCAATAATTTGGCAACCCTAAGCCGCTATTAAGAACCGTCGCTGAAATGACGGAGAATCGTTCCAGCCATTGTCCTGCGTCGGCTAATTTTGGTATGGCGAGTCAGAAGCAATAATTACCAGATCGCTTAATTATTGCTCGTGCTACATCGCGGTGGCTTTGAGCGTTTGAATTCCGTCTCGCGAGAACAATGCATCGTAAAGGCAATTTCTCGTCAAAGGACAATCCGATGAGCGGAAATCTTGCTTTTAAAGTGTAATTCATTTTACCGGATGTACAGTTCCGTAAGGAGGATTGTCAAAGTGCCATGTTTCGATATGTATATTCAAATTTGTATCTCACTCTGCATTAATACAGAATAACAATAAAAACCTAAAATATTAAAATATATGTGTACATTGTTACAGAAAATTTTCTTATTTCTTGATCTACATTATAAATTTAATAGACCTTGTTATTAATTAGTTGTGTTAATTGATAAATGTAGAAGGTTGTAATGTTAAAAAAATTATTATGTTGATGCAGTGATATATATTTGAATGGTTGCAGGAAATTTTGTTATTTCTTGGTCTGCGTTACGAAAGGGCTATCTACGTTATACATTTAGTAAATATTATTATTAATTAATTCTGTTAACTCATAAATGTAGAGAGTTTTAATGTTAAAATAATATTATGTTGATACAGTTATATTTCATTACATATATAAAAGATTAATTGGTTTCAAAATTTGTTGCATTGAGTCAAATATGCAGCGGATTGATGCAGGAGTTTTAACATAGTTGGGCAACGAATGTTTAAAAGTGTAAATCACGCGAAAACTGTATTCGTTACAAAATTAAAAAGAAAATTAAACCATATATTCGTGAAAAATTGAGCAGTTTGATTTCGAAAAAGCGTGCGAAAAATAATCTGTAAACAAAGTTTAACTTTTTCAAAGTCATACAAGCAAAACGCTCTGCAAAGTGCACGTGTCTTTTATAAAATAAATTAATACTATTTTAAAATGCAATTTACACGGTTCATTTATCATTTGATATGCAATTAAAAAATATAATTTAATCAAACATGATTTTTTAAAACATTAACATTGATTTTTACAGTTATACTCTGAAATAGCTGTGAAAGGAATTTTTTTATTCATTCAGTAATTTGAAGCTCATTAACTATTCGAAAGCTGATTATCGATTAACCCAAAGTAAACTTAAATTAAAAACATAGCTCATCCAAACGAAATTTCTCGTTTAATCACAAATATCATTAACCATTTCGACAATCGTGAAAAGAAGTTCCCAACTCATTCTAAAATTGTAATTTGCAAAACACTGTTTCACCCCATCCCTAAAGCAACACCAATCGCGAAAAATAATTTCACCATCTTTGCGTTCACCCACATTATCCTCACTATGACGAAACGTTTGAGGAATCTCCACAGACAGGTAACGCGTCAACGTTCCTTCGAATTTGTCGTAATTTAAAATATTAGAAACCCCCAGATTTGGACGTAATTAGATTCCACGCCCGACCCCCTCAGTCTTTTCCACTTTCATTAAGAGACGATACGATGGTGCACGATATCCCTCCTCTCCTTTGACCATTGGATCCTTCTCTCACACGTCCGTTCGCCATTCTTTCGACCAGCCGAAGGAATTCGAAGTTCATGGAACCTCGTCGACGGAAATGGGAGAAGAGAGGACTCACGAATACGGCCGATTCGAGGGGGAAGAAAAGGGCGATATAGCGGGAGCAAAGTTTCCCTCTTCATTGTTCCAGCATTAGTTAGTTTCATTAATGTAATTCCCATGTACGAGATGAGAGGGCTCTCGTATTTACTTGGTTTCCTTTTTAGCAATCTATTGTCGGGCTTTGTGCTGGCATACGGCAGCACCGGTGGCTCGGCATTGTCCCAGCCATTGTCAGCGACTGACTGCACTGAAAACTCACCCCCATAGCTCGCCGATCTCTCCTACCACCGGTCGCTGACCAACGTGCGCTGTCGGTAGAGTAAATTGCCGCTGCAACGAAGAAGGGGAAAATGCTGATGGCAGCAATCACCTCTTTCATCATACAGCAGAATCCGCGTTTTCCTATTCCCAAAATCGGTGTAACGGTACCACCCTTCCTTTTCATAATCCCTCGCGACCAATCTGTGGAACATTCGAACGGGAGAGGAAACGGGGAGATTTTAGATTCGAAATGGCGATGAATGTTTGTCTTCTTAATTCAAGTAATATGATGTGACTTTGAAGAGGAGATTCGAAGGAAAAAAGTAGATGTAACGTTGGGATTATAGTTGCAGGATGTACTTTGACGTTGAAATGATGATGGTCTGTGAGAAGGCACAGAGACTTTGGGCTAACAAACGACGGAGTGTAGGTTTCGTCAAAGAGGGTTCTTTCGTGCCATTACTGTAATTTAATTCAGTTAATTGAATCCTGCGGAGGTTCGCTCCGAATTCCTCCAGATTGAATATGACGGACTTGATCCTCGAGTTGGAAGCTGCACTGGTCGTCGTGTCTTTAATATAGCGATTCTTCCGTGTGCGTTGGATTTTACGGTAATAATACGATGAAATTGGAATATAAATCATTGAAACATGGTTATTCTCTTTACTATTGTTTTTTTTATAGTATCAGATACTCATTGAAACATTTATTTAGAATAAAAAAAATATAGTTGAACGAGAAAGTGGCAGGCATAGACGAATTGTTGAATTAATTCCAATTTCCTGTCCAATTCGACTGAAAGTCGTGCCAAGCACAGCCTTTGATCGACAAAGACTTCTTTCGTCGACATCGTCACAAATTACTCCAGCTATCAAGGTAGTTATTCAAGCACATCATCAACCTATCTGCAGATTGTTCTATTTACTTTGTCTTTCCGTGTCGCCGATTAATCCTCCATATCTAATTTTACGAACACCGCTGAGTGAAAATCTTTTGAAGCTGTCCAACCAATAGGCTAATTTTGTACAGTCTTCGACCAGAAGACGTCCCCGATAATGTATTTACGGGATAATAAAGTATAGACTATTGTATAGACTATTATACTATTAAATTAGTGACAATTGAATAATTAGATGATTGTGGGGGTTTCTTAAAAAAATTTGAAAAATTGCAGAAGTGATTCGTATTCTAATTTCTTTAACGAATCAAAACATGAGTATAGTAAGTTCTCCAATCATGCAAAATACTTTTGCACTCTATTATTACACTGTAAGTTGTTGACACGCTACCTACAAACTGAAAAAAACACAGAGGAAAGGAAAATAGTTCACTTACTGCACCCAAATCCTTCCAAGAAGTCTTAGTTTTAGGTTTTTAGGGATTCATGTTACACCCGGATTTCTACGCGTGTCCGATTCAGTCAATCCTGACAGTTCGTCTGGATAAGGGCGTTACTGTTATGTTAAAGGCATTCGGTCGAGTAATGTATTACAGACAGACGAAATGTTGAGGTATCACTTAAAAGATGAAAAGTTACAGGAGAAAGGGGTGTTGACTGTTCGTTTTACCTAAATCTTTCCAAGAAATTCTAGCTTTAGGTTCTTAGCGATTCATATTACACCATGGACTTCTACGCATGAACGATTCAGTCAATCATCACAGTTCGCTTGGATAAAGGCGTTACTGTTTTGGTAAAGTCAGTCATCCGAACATGGCCTCTGGACGATTCTCCTTTTTTTGTGAAATATAGTTTTTCAGGAGTAGGCGACCATTTTGTAATTCAAGACCATAGCAGTTATACAGTACTTTGTATATATTCCTCTGGTGACAAAAAGAGATGATTTGCAATCACCAAATTTAACTTCTACGAATCTTACTTCCATTTAAATTTTATTAACATGTTGACTGCCATGGGGGTCTCCGGTGTCCGGCGCTAATGAATTCAATGAAATATCATGTAACTTCTAAATTGCAATGTTTCTGAATTTTCGAACATATTGGATATTTAAATATTGGCGTTAAAAAGATACAGGTCTGTCGAATATCTGTCTATCGGCTTTTTTAATGTTTCTGATTTATAGAAATGTGCCCTTAATAGAAAAGTTTTCACGTCAGTAGAAATGATAAAACCAGCGACATACCCGTGGCGTTCAAAGTGTTAATTTCCTAAAATACTGAGTGACATTGGTTATGCTATATATAAAACAGAAAATTTTAAAGTTTCAAGATTAATTTTATGTCAAAGAGTACAATATATCAGAATTTTCCAATCAAATTTTTACTTCACCAGTTGAATTAAGAATTACTAGTTTCGCGGTCTGGAAAGAAATCGTGGGGTCAAAGGTTAAGTCTAAAGGCATATCACTCGTAAGATTTGCAATCTTATTATAAATCTACTAATTTAAGAGCTCTATTTTTATACAAATCGTACAACAATTAATCCACCTACTCGTTCAACACGGATACTCCGATAGAACGTGACAAAAATTGTTTTCATACCGTTAAAGAGCCCCTGTGAATTCTTCGCGTAGGAAGTTCGTCAGTTACCAGTGACGTATTCCGTGCACGTAGCAACGTCGTTGTTCGGTCCCCTATTTATAACGCTACCCGAACAACTATAAATAGCCGATGCGCTCTCTTTCTCCATATTATTCCTAGTTAGATCAAACTTGCAGCAAGCGGTTCGTTAACCTTTGTCCTTTGTGCCAACTAATTTCATTTACAATCGCCATTGTCTTTCCGCGACTATACTACGGCCATTTCCTGCTTTCGCAGGCCACTCGTAATCGAATTGATTAAAAGCAACATTCAAGCAAAATCGAAAGAATTTATCTTCGTAAATGAAAAGTACAGAAATTATCAACAGTATAAAATTATAGAATGACGAATTGTCGAAGATTTAATCCATAGACGCTATTACGTATAGAAATTCGATTATCATCGTTGCACCGAAACGAGGGAGGTGAAATTCGCGCGATATCAGAGTCGTGCAACGAAACGTTTACATAACGAAGGAAGATAAATGAATTCATCGCACGCGAGCACGATGGAGGACTCATTTTCCCATCTGTTACCGGAATTGTGACACAGAAGATTCACCTTCCGGGCCAGACAACGTGTAATCCTTTAGCCGGTTTTATGACTTCCGCCAAGTCTTCTTTCGCGCATCCGCCGTTGACGTGCAACGAAATTAAGAACGTCGTTCGTCTTTCATCCCCGTTGGTGAAGCAACGCGTATTTCTTCCCTTTCTGCTGTCCCGCTGAGCCTTTGTCCCGTTTACGGAAATATAGAGGAGCAAGATCATCGCGACACCATAAGATAGATATTCGACTGGTCCAAATCCTTAATATCCCAGATTAGGAACAGTTTTTTTGCGTTTTTGCTCGATACGCTTTCATTCGGAACGGAAATAGGGAATGGCTAGGATTGGGAGGAAATTTTGAAAAATACTTGGCTCCTTTCTCTGTTATAGAAGTTAGATTGAGAATGAATTGGCTGTTTTGTACTATAAGATGAAAATGCCGACTTTTAGATTTCAGTAACGGCTTCTGTGCAGAAAGAGGCAATTGTAATCGATTTTGCAAGATCGATGGCATGATTTTTTTTTCTTGGGTCCTTTAGATGAATTTTTTGTTACAGAATATTTTTGATTTTGGAAGCTTAAATGGAAAACTTTCTTCCGTATGTTTTCAAACTTGATATAAATATTTTGAAAATTTGAAATGTTTTGAAAACGTAATCTATTTCTATTACGACTAATGTTTATTACGATGTTGAATAATTGTGGTGGATGATTGAGTTACAAAAAGTCGTCGCGTTCAATTAAATTTAATTAATCAGCAGTGAAATGTGCCGGTTCGTATAACACGAAATAATAACCTTACTCTGAATTAATTATACTAAGCGGCACATAGTGGAAAATCAAATAGACGCTCATCGGCTTAAACCATGGCTTTGACGTGAGATTTATGAAACAAAATGAACTGGAAATTGAAAGAACCTTTCGCTGGAATCTATCACTCCTTTCTTCATTCTGAATATTTTACATTAAATCCTGCAACTGAATCACTTTACGATCAACCTGTACCTTACCGCATTTTGCACTTTTGTCATGGAATATTATAAGCTCACCGGAAAATTACAATTTCAAGGTATTTCGACACATTGAAGTTATTATATAATGAATATAATACATGCAAAATTCCTATACGTCACAAAGAAGCAATTCAAACTTTGAGCTGCAACATTCTTTAAGTCTACAAAAACTGCTTTTAATATTTACTACTTCAGGTACGATTTTGTTGCTATCTCTAAATATTATTTAATTTCCAAAAAGTGTGATTGACAGTATTAAAATTAGGATATATTCTATGAAACCAAAGATCAAAATGTGTGTCATCATGTAATATGATTTTATTTCTTCCATCATTGAATATATGTTTTTTAATACCTACTGTTATCTTTGCGAGTTTAATGGATAAAATTATTTCACCGAAAATATGCCGCTTTTAACACCACATTTACGGGCGTGACAACACTGCAAAATTCAAAATATTACATGAGGACTTTGGAGAAGGGCGATCAAGTGGCAAAAATAATAATTCGTTAAGTAGTTTTCGTATTATAAAATGCACATGAAATATCTACTGTAGTCCTTCTCTGTAAAGAGAAATGTTTGTAAAGAAAGTGGAGACCCGTCCATTTCACTGCTTCCGTAGATCTAGTTTTAACCCCTTCAGACCCGAATTTCTTTTCGTTTAAGAAAATATTTATTTATTTATAATATGTAAATGTACATTTTAATGGACATATGGTCCTTACGCAAAAATTGTAACATTAAGGAAATCCTGAGAAATATTTGTATACAAAAAATGAAATTCATTAGGTGTTGAATATTATATAATAATTGATAATATATAATTGATAATTTGAAAACTAAGTTTAAACCTATACATAATAAAATTCAGCACGAAAAGTATTATGTACATTACAATGTGCAAAGGGTCCGAAGGGGTTAAGTAGGTTTCAAGCATTTTACAATATAGACACGTCATGTAGGAAAAACTTCCCACTGATAACGAAGAAATTCCAACTCTTTCTCGCTATTTCAGAGCTCAAAGCTTCTTCCTCGCAAGCCACCATGCTCCAACAACAAATGCGACCCAATACAACGTTATCTCCTGCCATCTTACCAATTTTCAAACCACTTACAACAATCAACCACCTCTCCGCAAATCGATCTACAAAAACCGTTAAAGTTTCCAAAAATTCTTCAAACATTGAAACAAAACTCACCACTAAAAAGAAGTTTCCACGAACGAAGGAAACCTCTGACCCTAAATAGGATACGTCGAGGTAGGCGCGACAAATCGAGGCGCGAAGAACGATCGACTTCCGGCGTTGCTGAGAGAAAACGAGCTTGTCCATTCCCGCATGCGGGTGATTCCGGATTTTGGTAAGGGAGTCCCGGAAGATTTACGCCCCCGTCGTGTTTACGAGTCGGTACGATCGGCACTCTCAGATCTTTAAATAGATCATGATCATTCTTTCCTCTCTCACCTCTCTCGCAACCCTCACCAATCCCTCTTTCGCGTTCTCCAATTCTTCTTTCTTCCTCTTCTCCCTCCAGATTTTTTTTACCGTAACGTTCGTTTCTTCCTCGTCTGGCCGGTTTAATTGGCCAGTTCATTACCGTAATCAAAGAGAGCCACGCGATTCGTCACGTTTCGCAGAACAAATAATGTAGTTAAGCAGCCGTAGGCGGCAGAGGGAGGATAGCGGATCGTCGGTAATTTGCATAAGCGGGAATATCTCAGGGGCAAACGTCCTCGTTCACCATCGTCGTACGTACGTAACGATCGCCGCTTCTGGGCTCGTTCTGCATTTTTACATTTTAATTCGCCGTCCGATACCTCCTGGGATTTACTTTCGTTCCGTGGAATCGCTCTTGCACTTACTATCGTCGCACAGCGACGTTCGGATTAATGCGGAAATTGAGGATTCCGCGAAAAGCTCTTCTCAACTGCCGGCTGAAAGTTCGAACGGCGGAACGCAGCGATCGGGAAAGCAACTTTCAACGAGGAAAATGGATAACTCGATGGAATGCAATTTGTCGCATATGGGAATAATCGGTAATATTTCATTTTTACAACGTATAAGTACATATACGTATGTTCTGTTGAAGAGGATGCATCAAATTGTCTTTATCCTACGACCGAAAATGCAGGGGGATGAAGAGAGCACGGCAAACGGCAAAATCGCGTCGCGTTTTGAAACGCTTTCGCTCGTAGGTCATTTTTTTTCGACGGTAAAAGGAGCTTTATAAATCTCACCGGTGCCTCGGAGAAAGGCTAACGAACGGTTACGGAATTTTCCTGCGGCCAGGCTGCGAAAAAGGAGCAAGACGCGGAAAAGCAACGAGCGCGGTAAAAGCGAGGGGTGAGAGGACAGCGAAGCACGAAAGAGAAAATAACCGAGGGAAAAGGAGAATCGGAGAGAAAAGCTTGGCGGGAGGGAGAGAGGGAGAGGGAAATAAGTGTCAGAAGAGGGACGCTTAATTTCCTGTCGCGCGCGCTTTATTTCATTAAAAAGTCGTTAATAATATTACGTTAATTACGCGCATGTGTAGCTTGCCCTTGTCTATCTCTCTCCATTTCTCTCTCTCTCTTTCTTTATCCTCTTTGTCTCACACTTTCCCTCCTGCATCATCTCTTGCACTACCTTTCTACACCTCTCCTTTACCTCTTTCCATTTTCTCTCTCGTTCCCTCTACTTTTCTCTCTCTCTCTCGGTTTTTCTCTCAAGTCATTGTCTCCGTCTATTCGTCCCTTTTTCTCTTTTCCTCCCTTCTTCACACCCTCACCTCTTTCTGCTCGTGTGTGTGTATAATAAGACGCGTTGGTAGATCCTCTCGGCAAGGCGCGCGTGTGCCACGTTGTTATCACGTACGTGTTCCACGTAAAACTGTTCTTCGGCATCTTCCCTCCGCAATATACAATATTAAACTCCGTTGGGCAACTCGCTCTCCCCTATCCGCGGCGACATTGTTCTCTCGCTCCTTTTCGATGTTTTCCCTCGAACGAACCGTCGCGCCACGGTGAAATACCGTCGACGAATTATTTTGACGACCCTCTCGCGACTCCTGCATTCTCCCTGGCATTGTCACCGGGCGATGCAGTGATGCAACTGTTATCGCTGACTTTACGCTGCCATGGGCGAAGGACTGCATTTTAAACGTAGCATTAAAGTTTCGGGTGAACGAGAGGTTGGTGAAAAGAAATCGGACGGCGATCTTGTTCGGTTTTGAGAAATATATGTTTACCTGAATTTTTCTATTGAAATAGCAGAAAATAGAAAATAGTAAAGTGCCGATAAGTTGCTAATAAATAATGTCAGAGATGGCTCGGAGTGCAAAGGGTTGACTTTTTTGATACGACAATGTCTTGCGTTGGTATGTCATCCAGTCTTGAAAGACAATTAGACATTTTTTTACAAATTTGTACCAAAATTGTTATGGAACTATTTAGAAATTCTTTGGGTAAAAGATAAAATTTCAATGGAATTTAATGGAAATTTTTGGTTTATGAAAACGCCAAGAATACACATCAATGTATATTTGCTTGTACTAATTATCAATTTAGCTCATCCTTTGCGAAGACTATTCTCATTGTTGCGTTAGAGGTATAGTATCACATAATGCAACAATTTGATATTCAGCAGGTACGGCATGAACTTAATTAATTGCTTGAGTAATATTGAAGTAAATGATATCGCCATTGAAGATGCAACAAGCGAATGTCACTCAATAGATTGTGCATTGTTCTGTTAACTGTTTCTCAAGATCTTCCATGTAAATGCCACTTATCGCATTTTACAAACGTAATTCCATTAATATGATCAAAAGAATGAACGAAGCAAATCTATAAACTAGTACGCAAAATCGAAACGCAATTGTACAAAAAGAGAGAAAAGAAATCTAATTGTAAGTTTATGGGTCACAAAGAGTCTCGAACGATTTCCCACGAGTGCAACGTTCAACCGGAAATCCGACAAAGATTTCGAATTCGTTCCTGATAAACGCACAGTGATAGTTTGCAGTCGATCTATATTTAATTTTGAATTTAATAAATTAGAGTGTCGAAAATAATTTTCCTAAAATGCGCCATACTTTGGTGCAACTGTGATATATCCAGAAATTATGTCATTTCAGTGAAGATCGAAACGCTGACGTCAGTTACAATAATATCTTCCTCTCCTCGTCGTTTCTTCAATCTTGCGACACATTCGGCCGATAAATCTAGGTTTTATCTAAATTCGGAATACGGTTTTAATAACTTAAAATGTAACGTTGATAGACGTCCTGACGTGCCATTAAAAGATGCAAAGTGAAACGTTCGTTTCTGTTGAATGTAGGAGAAATATGTAATAATTCATATATACGTATTGTCTTTCATTTGTTTAATTTCCATTTGTTCATATGTTCAATTCCCCGTGAGATATTCGAGTGTTTTCAACTGAAGAAATAGACAATATACCAACGGAAATGGAAAATCGTTGTATACAGGATATCTCTAAGAATATAGAAAAAAAGTTAGCTCGTCCAATTTAAGAAAAATCCATTTACAAGTATTGTCCTCTATTTCTCATATGTTTAATTTCGCGTGATATATATGAGCGTTTTCAACTGAAGAAATAGACGATGTATCGACAGAAATGGAAAATCGTGTGTACAGGATATCTTTAAGAATAAACAAAAAAGTTAGCTCGTCTAATTTAAGAAAAATGCCAATTAAAATTTCAGAATTTGGTCTTGAAACTTTTTACTCCTTGCTCTTTACTCTTCCGAAATTTGACAATTTTTTCTGAAATCATTTGTTTTGTATCAGGAAGAACAAGAGAATGCTATTCAATTTGAATTGTATTTACACTTTTCTGAAACATGTTCAATTGTTGATCATTCATTTTATTTATTAACATAAGTAGGTATCTATAGTCACCGCGGACTACTTACAATACCTTACAAATTGATTATGAAATTGCAAAATCCAAATTCAATGACTAAAATATTAAATACAATAAAAATGTTTCTTAACTCTATATCCATACCGAATTCAAAAGTTTCAATATAAATTGCACATCGAATTTTAATCGACTCTCATGCTCAAAACACATAATTTTCCATGTAGCCCAGCGCCAATAGCAAATATTTCCCAACCTCGTAAAATATTGTAAAAAAAATGACACTCGTTCACTGCAGAATTTCAAGCCGGTTCAACAAATCATAAAGAATCATATCTCATGTCAGTACAATACCAACTTCCGTACCGCGTACTGTCTTCCTTCCGAAAGAGTTTAACCTTTCGCCGAAAGAGGAAGTCCGATAGGAAGGTGAGAATATACGGGTCAATGGTTCGCTATCGACTCGTGTATCGCGCCTGACCAGAACACGATGTCCCAATTTCGAGGACAAAAGAGGAGATACGTGTAGCCAAGTAGATGCGTTCATCCCCGTCGATCGAGACATCCGGCGAAGAGGAGATCCGGTGAAAAGCACCGATCTGAGCGAAGATGCTCTTCCTTTTCGAAAGAATAACATGTCCTAAAATCTTTTCGACCTCGCTTCGTCCTATCTCTTTGATCTCTCGAAAGCACCTGGTACGGTGAACTGCCACCATTCGTAATAATAATTCGTCCTTTGCCAAAGAACCTCTTCTTCGGGGGTCGCACTTTATCTTCGGTTACATCTTATTTCAAGATTCGTACATTGTCTCCGGTTCTCCTTTTTCGTGCTTCCTTTATTGGAGGGACTTACGAAGTCTATGTACCGTTTCGTCATGTAACCCGTTTTGTTGCTGGTGAGCAGCTGCCAGCCTGGTCTCTTTGTTTTTTTGTAATTTTGCATAGAGGCCAATTTTTTGAACTGAGGTTTTATCATGTTGTTGTGAATGTGCAATTTTTTATCGATTTTCAGATATTGGGGATGTGAGATGATTAAGAAGTTTTATGGGAATTTCAGAGGCAATTATTTTAGGATTTTTTTATTGGACTTGATGTTTAAGAGTCATATAACTTTCGACACGAAGGTTATGGCTATTTTATTGAAACATGTATTTTATTAAAACGCAAATCACATTTGCAAATTTGAATAATTGTCATGAAATATTCCGAGGCATTAAAATGACAAATTCGTTATTTCTTTTAAAAGTTATTTACATTTATAATTGCGATTTTCCTAATTTTCTATATTTCTTTCCATACATTTATTCAGCCTGTTCAAATATACCGGCTAAATCGTCGGTAGTGCTAATAGAATAATTAAAATTAAAATTTATTTTCGTACTAATTGCAGCACCTGGGTGCCAGTTTTGAGTGAATGTTCTGTCAAGGCTTTTACGGATCCTTTCAAATAGAACGCAAAGATCCTTACGAAGCTATTTATTTCTCGACGACGTTTTAGGGAATCGTTAAACATATAGGTATATGCATGACGTACTATTAATATGATAATTAGGTTATCCAGCTTTATTTAGCTGCAAGGATCCCGATATACGTAACTCTATTCCGAATTTTATTCTGCGATGCCATTAATAGGCTAAGAACTTTCTAAATTCGTTAAAACAAGATTCTAATTTGAGCTGTTAAAATAGGAAGAAATGTAGCTTATCGAATTTTGGGAACTCACGGTCTTATGATGGAAGGATAGAAGCGTTTGTTCACAGACTGAACATTTTTTTAATAGAAACTCCAATTCTGTTTGGAAATTGTAATATACTACAGATACATTCATTTTATTGAAGTTGTTTCAAGTTGAAGTTCACAAAATGTTTATAAAATTCATTTGGCATCGAAACCTTTCTATACCACTTATAATAATGTTAGAAATCTTAATATGGTTTGTGGAATGGGAAATAATGTAAAAGAAATTAGATTATAAAGGACGGCACATTTCTTCGTTCAAATTGCAAAACTTTATGGTGTTCATTAAGAAATTTCTGGTTGAAAGCATCACCAGATTATAAGAAATTCTCCAAGTGTAGTCGTTTCAGTTCTTAAGCACTGTAAATAATTGTAAATCAAACAAGATACATTTAAATCACAAAGGAAAACAGAAAAAGCACGTTAAAGAAATCGAAGTCGTTCATGTAGAACGCAAGCGTCCTCGAAGTTGCTCCAAAAAAAATTTCAATCCAAGCGTTTCAATAGAGCTGGACGAGTAATTTCAACTACATTTGTCTTTTGACACGATAAACGATCGTCGATCGAGCGTCACAATTTTCGTAGACGAGCCAAGGAAAAAAGTTCTCGAAGATAAGATCGAATCTTTTTCGAATACATCGATAGACCGATAGTGAAGTGCATCGAAAAAATGAATTTCACCAAGTGCATCTATTCCTCTATTCGCATCATAAAAATATTCGTAAATCGAGCGACGAAATTCTATAATGAAATCAAAAAAGTTCAAGCTTTCGCATTTCATCAAAAATCGGCAACTTTGTGTCATCCATAAAACTTAAACTATCACTGATTGTGACTCCACCATTTTTAACCTTCATCCGCTCCTTAAAAAAACCCTAAAATTCTTAGGGCCTTTCCTAATCCGTAGTCTATTTTTTATAAAAAAAGCAATCGTTTTCAATTTTTATCTTTATAATATCTTTACTGACATCTACCATGTAGGTACAATTTGTCCCGATTTGGATAAAATTAAGTCTCAATTGAAATCACAAACATTCGAACGTCTACTGAAGGTCAACTCGCAAATGTTGCAAATGATCATCAACCAAGCATGACAATTAAAAACAAGTATACACCAAACAGAAAATAGTTCTAAATTCTTAAACTTTGACACCATTCTTACTAGTTCCTCACCATTAACAAACAACAATCAATCGATCAACACCCTTCCCAACCAAATTCAAGAAGACACTCATCGATCGAACATACCGATTTACCTCTAAAAAAATATAAGAACTCGTACAATCGTCGAAAAACTTTCAATTCGCACCGACACGAACGAACCGTGACGATTTTCCACGGAGTTCATATACATCTGGCCCGTTCTCCAAGTGCGACGAATGGCCGTCGATCGAGCGACAGAATCGTGGAAGACAAATTAGAGAAAAAGTCGAACCGAGAGAGAAAGAAGGTCGGATCTGTTGGTTTAGGGCTTACCCTCGGAGAAACACGACACCACGTCGAAGCTCTCGAACCATTAGCTATTTACGGAAACAGCGCTGCAAATGGGGCGTGCAGACTAAATTGTCCTCCTACGATTTTCTCTCCCGAGAGAAGGAAAAAGACGTATAGAGCCTTCCTGCACGAACCATGACGAAGAGGTAGCTTCATGGGAAGGGGGTTGAGGAATATCGGGAGTAAAAGGGTTAAGACCTAGGTAGTCCTCCCTTTATTTCGGGAGTGCACAGTCTCGAAGCGTGCCTCGCGACCTGGAAAATCCTACGTAACGATTCTCGAGGAGAACGAGCTACGACTTTACCCTCTTTTCTCAACGGTTCCAATTTTTTTCCCTCACTGGATCTTTTTGCCGGGCCGTCGCGTTCGAAGAGAGACGCGGCAGTTGTTACGCGCCAACGGACCTACGACGAAAGGATACGCCTTTCGACTGTTTTCTTTGCTGTAGTCAAAATCGAAGGAATAATTAGCGGCGAGTAGAAAGGTCTCGGTTAGAGAGCGATATAAACGGGCCGGATATTGAAAAAGGGGTCGAGAAAAGTGGCTCGGAATGAAAGAAACGCGAGCAGGAATTTGATTTATTACAATCGAAGGTTCTTTTAAAAAGGTGAATATAGTTTCTATATCTGGAGCGGGGAAGGATGTTGAGACGTTTATATTTCAAGTGGTGTAAGTCCGTTTTGTCTTATCAAGCGATCTGTGTTAAAACTGTTTTTTTTTTTCGGAAATATCGATGAGACTGTGGTACTCGATTTTTTTTGTAGATGAAAAACGATTTAATATGCAGACGTGTTTTCATTTAGAGATGAAGGTAATGCGATTGTTGGAGTTATAAAGAGAGTTTTTTTTTTCTTAGGCGATTGGAAATCGTTATAAAGGGCATTTTAGCTTACAAACAGGGTCATAGTAATCACGTTATCGATTTATTGTAATCGGATTTTTTTTTGTAGCTCCATTTCATAAAATGTCATTGAGTTGTCAGATTTTGGCTTAAGCAGATGTGTGATATCCTCGACGAGAATTCTTAACAAACAACGGGATTGTAGTACCTATTTTCGAATTTTTATCCCTGTCGGATCCCTGTGATGCGGTTAATTGAATGAAAAATTTCAGATTTTGCAAAATCAATCAGGTTGAAAATATCAGTGGGACGCGACGCGATACAATTATTTCTATAATATTAACACGTTAAGGGCCGGTCCCGTATGTGTGGTCCTAAACGAACCTCTCATATAATTTACAGCGATCCTTAAGTATTAATATAGTGTTAAATTATACAATATATCAAGAATTACTTATCCATTTTTATTTTACCAATTTTATTCTGAATTATTGCGGACGTAGTTACAAAAAAATACATACGGGAAGGGGTTATTCGACTTACTTTAATTCTTACAAAGAAATGTACATACAATTACCCAAACATACATTCTTACCAAATATCGCTGCAATATTTTCCATTTTCCAATTTTTATAATAAATACCTCGTCCCGTTAAGCGTACGCTTTGGCACAAAGTAAATTTCCAAATTAAGATCATTGAAATTAAATGTATACCCTGTTTTCCAAATGAACGGCACACACATTCGGCCCATTTCAGCCCAAGGGAATTGTGCAATTGCCTCAATATAAATTCTTGACAAACATAATGAGATTGCATCTTCCCAAACGCAACAAACAGCAGTTTCGCCATTGTACCAGCGTAATTAAACGTCTAACGGATGGGGGTGGTAATAATACGCTAGAAATTCGCATCCCGTTAATTTCACATATTCGGAAAGTTATCGATCGTGCGATTTCCTCTTTTTGCGTAACCGGTTGGCTCATAAATTTTTCAGGGACCCGAGTGCTTCGATCGCGTGTGCTAATCTCGCGAGCAGATGCCACGCAATGCCTCGCAAAACCGATTACAAGGGGAAAAGATGGGAGAAAGAGAGGTTTGGTGTACGTTGCACGGTAAAGAGGCCTGCGAAGAATAGAAAATGGGACTTTTAAATCCATCAACCTACCTATAAACCGGTCATAGATAAAGCGGTGGCCTTCTCTGCATGGTGCCGGCCGCTTTTTACCCGAAAGGACACTCAGCCACCGTAACTAAATGGATTTTTCCCTTTTTTTTTTTCCTTCTTGAGATTATTCTCATTGTTGAAATATCCAGTTGACCCGGTTACGAGGGTACGTGATCACCTACGTACGACCCTAATGCCTGGCAATATGTTTAGGGTCGTGGCATTATCTTAGAAGTACTCCTTTTTTCTTCTCGCATAAAGCTTCCGGCAAGATACAGTGGTGTCTTCATTAGTGCTTATTATCATTGTTGTACGGTTTCAATACTATTCGTTTTTTATTAATTTAGAAGAATTTTTAAATCTTTGATTATGGGATTTAACGTGTTGAATGTTGAAAACGATCGCAAAATAGTATAGAAGTTGAGGTGGAGAAAAGTATGGCTAATTGGAGCAATCATGGCTTTCTTTTATATTGATACGGGTAAGTGTAGAATTAAAAAATCGCAAGGCTCATTAGTTTATTTATTTGCTATACCATTTACATTAATCTGTTTTTATGAAGAGGCGGGACGGAAAGAACAATGCAGCCAGCGGAGTGCACTCGAGCGGTTGATTATAATTTCATACATTTAATTGAATACTTTCTGTAATATCTTGAATCATTGATATCAATAAATATACATGAATGCACCACGGCACAGATTTTTTTCGAATCAATTTTAACAAAGTGACAAAAGATATAATAAATAGCTTAAACTAAAAATAATCAATTTGCATTTATCTTTCTTAACACTAGATTTACCGGCGTGAAATCTATTATATTTAAATATGTCAAATATGTACCTTAAAGCAAGGAACATTAAGATGTGGAAAAGATGATAGATTTGTTAATTTATGTTTTATACGATAGACGAAGAATATTTATTCTACGGCTCTCTGATAAACCCGTAGAATTTTTGGAAAAAATTGTGTTCCAGTCATTTTGACTGGCTTGGTAAATCTAGTGTTAAATATATATCATTACATTGTCAAATTATATTTATACGCATTCCAAACAGAAAATAAAATCACCAATGGAAAATATAATTATTTACTAGCAGCTCGATTTTATTCAAGAAAATTGCATGAAATATTTACATAACAAAATAAACATAAAATAATCGAAAACTAAAGCCTGACACTTGAGCTAAAACGGGAACGTTTCCAGCAGCGACGTGAATTTAACATTAGCCGGACGGAACAGCGTCGATCTTCAAATTCGCGAAGTCAGATAACGTCGACGTGAGAAGACAAATTGCGAGGGCACTCTCGATGCAAATCCTAACTTCGGCCACGGAATTGCATCTCGACCTCGCGATCACGACGGTTCAACGTCTGCCTAATGGGCATACTAATCGACGTTAATTCAACGACAAGCCGCACGAAGGCACGTAACTGTTTAAACGAGGCTTATTGACAGCCAACGTACGCACGCGAGCGATCCTGCTACGAGCCCTGACAATAAGACTTCTTGTGTGGTCTATCCTGCATATCGAGGATAGTTTGGCCTTATAGTTGAATGGCTTCCGCCGCGGAAGTGACTTCTGGGACATAATTGTGTCATCAGCGTCGTGGACCGTAATTAACCGGCATAAAAGACGAATTAGGCTCGCATGTTCAGTGAAGCGACTGTCGACGAATGTTGGAGGAATTTAGGATTACCAGTTTGTTGAGAAACAAAAAGCGTCAAATATTTGATAGTCTTTGAGGTTGATGATAGTTTTGAATGGTTTGGGGTTTGAATTACTTTTGAAAATTTTTTTACTTACGTTGAAGTATTTTTTTTATTGTTTCTGATGGTTAATCATTTTAATCTAATTATAGCAATAAGTATAGGTATTCTGGAACATTTGACACTAGAACTACCATGGTGGTCAAAGTGACTCGTTCTTCATTTTTTCTAAAAACTTTCTAAATTTATAGAATAACCATAGATTAGATATTGTACGTCGATGTTATAAAATATAAATTACTGAATTAATCGTCCTTCCCGCCTTTCGATTCCTCCTTTCCTAAAGTATTTATTTAACATATTTAAATATGATAGATTTAACGCTGGTATATCTAGTGTTAAAGTTTAATAGTTAAACATAGTTATATAATTGGTGTTAAGTTCTAAAATGTATATTAAATTAGTAGATAATTAGTCACGAGGGGTGCACTGTTTACTGGTTAATATAGCAATGTGAAGCGTTAAAGTATTATCACAATAATAGAATATTTAAATTTAAATCGAATATTTTAAAGCAATTGTGGTATAGAATGTTGAGAAATTACAAACATCCATTTTATTTGAACTTCGGCGATGTGGACGACATCGTGGAGCAACTGTTCGCCATCTTTAAGACAATTTCACCCGTTATCGCGCAAATATTTGTCTGGCGAAGTCTCGTAATTCCTTCTTCCGCGGGGTGTTTCATTCCCTCGAAAGTATGGAGACGGCGAGAACGGGGAGAAAAGAAAAGAAAAAAAAAGAATTGTCGTTCTTACTGCGGCACCTGTTGAATACACGTTGACGCATCTACCTGTTCCTGCTTCATCGACAATTACTTCGTCTCGATGCGTCCACGTGCACTGTTGTTTGAACATCGGAATTTTTTTACCTATCCTTTGTTACTCTAATTTCACGTATAAGTAACTTCTTACGTTAAAGTTGCTTATGGGATGTTTGCGGAATAATTTTGTTTATCTTTCGTCTTAGCACCTAATTTCTCTTTATATAATTATTTTATATGTTCAGCTTCGTCCACTGTTCCTTCTAAATAAATGCCTCAGATTTGCAGATTTTAAATCGAATATAAGAATGTTGATTTGAGGCTATAATTATGAATTTAACACTAGGTTTACGGAAGCCGTCAAATTGACGGATTTCTACCTTCTTAGAAACGCCTCCCAAATTTATAGAGACATGGTACAGTAGATATTTAATAGGTATCTTATAATATACAAATTACTTAATTCCTCATCAACTTTGCAATTTGATGCCTCTATTTCCAAAATCTTTATTTAATATATTGTGGTCTAACTTATTTCACGTCTGTAAATCTAGTGTTAAAAATTATTGAAATTCATAAGGATATTTTCCGTCTTTGTTTTCTTTTCGAAATTGTTAATGAGAAATTAATTCTTCCGCTCTTTCGCATTTCGGATATATTCCTCAGAACGTGATTGCTTCTGCGGAACTGCAAAATTGCGAAAGAAATATACTAATAATATTAGGTTTTTTCGTTCCGATAAAATTCTTGAATTCGTATTTTTCAATTTTAACGCAACATCTAAAGATTTATTCTTTTTAATTGTTTTAAAACTATTGAGAATACGTTACACGTATTGCGAGAAACTGTTCAGAACTGTATCTGCTCTGGTCACATTCCAAACGACATGCAATTTTAGATACGTTCCGAACCATCGACGTTGCGGTATACATGTTACGTGGGAAAAATTCCCCATAGCTGCCGGCGAAGGAATTTGAATTCACAAACGGAACAATACCTCGCACTGTCCAGGATACTCGATACTTTGCTACCTTGTAGCTCCATTTATTTTTTATACACCCTTCCCTCCGAAGAAAGAGAATACAGAAAATCATACTAGTTATTATCATATCGAATTCCAATGACCTCTCATCACATCGACCTTTCATTCTCGGCGAGCTTTACTTCTTTACATATATTGCTTTTTTTTAAATACCATATTATTTTTTTGTGGTTAAGTAAAAGATATCTATAAAATCCTATTTCTCTCATAAATCACTTTACTTTTTATATTTCCTTCTTTTTAACACTAGAATTACCAAGGTGGTCAAAATGACTTGTTCTTCATTTTTTCTAAAATCTCTTCAAGTTCATAGGAGAGCCATAGACTAAATATTATACATTCATCTTATAAAATATAAATTACTAAATTAATCACTAGACTCCGGATGTTTATGCAAATTTCAAATTCAACAAATGCAGTTAAGACAAGAGAACCTATTTAGGGATTTGTTGCACTCGATAAATGTTACAACGAATACCATACTTTGGATATTTCGGATATATTTTTATATTATGTTCGTTTTGTGTATTTTAGCCGTATTCATTTTGTCATAAATGCATAAACATCCGGAGTCTATTAATCACCTTTTCCGTCTTTCGATTTCTCGTTTTCCATAATATTTATTTAATGTATTGAAACATAATAGGTTTAACGCCAGTAATTTTAGTATTAATATTGATACATTTTTTAATTTTATAATTATGATAGAACGTATATTTTCAATGCATGAAATAAATGTATCGACGTCTACCAACGTTGAAATCAAATATGTTAGATTGACAAATATTCCAGTTAACACCATAACATACATTTTCTTAACCAATAGCATTAAACGTCCAAATGAGTATCACCACCAAAGAAACTTGGGACCATTCGATCGTCATTTAACGCAATGGAACGATACATCGAATGCTATCGTTCCATTTATCCTCGTTCCATCGCCATCAAGGTCAGCCGCGTTCCCGGCGCGTTATATATCATCGTTACGAGCAAACAGGAATACCAGTTAAGGGTTAAAAGCAGCCTTTATCAATCCTGGCCGAGCCCTCGGGGTCTTTCTCATACGTCTATCGTCTATCGTCTCCCTTCGCCGGACGTGCATTTCCATTAATTCTGACCTGCTATAACCAGACTTTAAAAGCTCGATGTGCCGGATATGCTGTCTTGGACAGATGTTGCTCGCCTGGAAAAGAAACGATCCTTAAACGCGGTATAATTGTTTTCACGACCTCTTATAAATTCGCATTCGATTTGACAAAGCGTTGCTTCCTTGTTGGATTTTTCAATTTTGTATGTTGTAACCGTTTCGTTTAGGACAAGTTCAAATGGTTTCGGAGTGTGTGATACATTCACCCCTTGCAGATGGAGACTGTTACGCCGTAATCGAAGATGCTTCATGGCGATCCGATCGCGGATGCTCGATCGGTAGTTTAATTAACACTAGATTTACCAGCGTGAAATTTATTATATTTAAATATGTTAAATATGTACCTTAAAGCAAGGAAAATTAAGACGTGGAAAAGATGATAGATTCGGTAATTTATGTTTTATACGATGGACGAAGAATATTTTTTCTACGGCTCTCTCATAAACCAGTAGAATTTGTTGAAAAAATTCTGTACCAGTCATTTTGACTAGCTTGGTAAATCTAGTGTTAAAGTTCACTGATTGTGAGTTTGAATGCGTTATATTTACAAAACTTAATACTACTGTACAACTTGGTTTCAATGGTTGTGTAAATGAATGTAATGTCGTTTCTGCTGAACTTGCTTATCAAGAGAGAGAGCCTAGCCGGTGCGCTCGGTTCTTATGTATACGTATTTTTCCAAGGGACGGTATGCGTATGCATGGAGAAGTGGAACAACCTTTCTGCCAAACGCGGAAACATTTGGTCGCCACTTGACGAACATTTGCCGATTTTTAGTTCTGTTGGTCTGCGCCCAGGTACGGTTTTATGATCGCACCTAAGCACAGACCCTACAGAAAGTTTCCGCATTTGACAGTCAAGGTAGAAAGTTATTTCGCGACGATGCGCCGCGACAGAGACTGTTTTGAATAATGAGACATGAATATTTCTTTGGGGGTAAAAATCACCTTTTTATCAGAAAAATAGTGAGACAATGTGTAAACGTTGTAAATTAGTATTTGCGTAATCATATTTTAAGGGTTATATTTCAATTTTTAACTCTAATCGTGTATACATGCGCCGATACACTACTATTCGATTTTTTTCTCAGACCGTATATATACGTCCCTAGTTCTCAAAGGGTAAAATGGTAAATTAGAAAAAATCACTTTGAGGTGACAGGGCTTCGAATTCGAATTACGGGTTCCAACCGACATATAAGAATCCTTAATTGCGAACTTGAGCCACAAAGTCTATACCTGCCGTAGCCCGCAAACATTTCTTCCTTTGTATTATTTGACTTTAACTGATATGATTCTTTTATCTAGAGCCTACAGTTCTATGTGACTACCGACTTACCGAGGTTATTCATGAACACATCATATAGGAAAGGTAACCTGAAGGTGACGAAGATTCGAAGTCAGACTTCCTAATTGCAAGTACAACCCTCTAATCCCGTACCTACCCATAGACCCTAAATGTTTTCTTTCCCTTTTTATTATTCTACTGTAACCCCTTCCTCAGGAATAACGAATGACACTCTTGACGCGGTAAATGGAATAGAAAATTTGGAAGTCTTTCAGACTCTTGGAATTGAAAATTAGCGGAACACTACATGATCAAATAACTCGTAAGCTATTAACATTATGTAAAATTTTGCGACATATCAAAAATCACCTATCAATTTGTGTTTCTTCAATTTTATTCAGGATTGTTTCGCTTGCAGTCGCGAAAAATATCAGAGGTTAAATGATTAACTGCAATAATTATTTCTCTTCGAACCTACAATCTTAGATGGGTTCTATATCATTGAAACTGTGATATATGTCATATCGCGTTGAAAAAAGTTGTCAAAAGTAACATGAATTGGAATTGGAGCCTGCTAATTGTGACTATACGGCTCTAACTCCATATCCGCCCTACCTGCCCTTGGCAAAACGGTAACGTAGAATTTTCTGGAACAAAACGACACGAATTTATGTTTCGTACAATCTTCTGGAACAGAACGACAGAAATTTATACTTCGTAGAATTCTATTCTTCCGTTTGTTTTGACGGACGAAAGAGATGAGAAGGTACGAGCAATCAGGGAAGAATTCAATGCAATTTTAGGTGAGCTAATAACCCCCCTTTGACCTGTAATCTTAGCTTTGGATGAGTCATTGTGGCTTGGATTAGACCGTTACGCGAATCGATTAGCAATCTTGAAGAAAGGTTTCCGAGCGATCATGATAATTCGCCAAGGTACCCCTTTTTCTACCTGCCAGTAACGACCTTCGCCCGAGGGTCGAGACATTCGTGGGAGGCTGAGGTCTTTCGCATGAGTACCCCTTGCACGAGTGTAAAACCACGGAGCACTTAAATACTAGTTCTTTTTGTTTTTTTTCAAAA
This sequence comes from Cerceris rybyensis, assembly GCA_910591515.1. Taxonomy (NCBI): domain Eukaryota; kingdom Metazoa; phylum Arthropoda; class Insecta; order Hymenoptera; family Crabronidae; genus Cerceris; species Cerceris rybyensis. Next base: position 37,483,098 of record OU342789.1, read on the forward strand.
CAAGACTGATAAGAGTGATATGATGGGTATGAACTTACGGTCTTAACTCTCCATTAGTGGTTCTGAGTTATAATTCACGTCACCCTTGAGTGATATTTGCTTAATTGTTATTTAATGTGTCTTTGTCTCAGTGGGTCGGAATACAGTTGAAATTTTGGGTTCTGAGAAAACTGTTCATAGCAGTTGCAGCTTGTAGGTACAAAAAATGGAAGTTAAGTATATCACCCTTCTGTCGACTCCTTATTCGACTTTTTTTAGTTCCTTCCAAACTGTATGTATAACCACCCGTATTCTGTTCCTGGAAATACTGACAGTTTCAACCGCATATTTTAGAATTTACAAAATAAAAATACACCAAAGTAACTGTAGCGGGTAGACCTCAAAAGGTTAAACTCCTAATATGAAAGTTCCGATAAAAACTCCATGCACATCTGACAGATTTTTCTAAAATTATCATTTAATACACCTATATGAAATCTAAGCGATATAATCACAATAATTGAAACCAAAATAAACAGCAACAACCACAACAATCGAAACTGTAATAAGTACAGTCCGACAACTGAAAGATGGCTAGGGACCGGCGGAACTTCTCATTTTCGACTTTCTGCTCCTGCCATTTCTTTTTTGGAATTCCCAAGTCCAGTATTCAAAGGTAAACACTCCACATAGTCGTTTACTTAAGGACTCTGACTTTGAGGATCCCAAAAACTAAATGGCGGAAATATTCGATGGAAAATGAGAAACTCCGTCGATCCCTAGCCATCTTTCATTGGTTGGACTATACAGAGCTGAAAGCTTAGTTCTCCAATTGCTGACAATAAATTTCAATCTCCATCAACTTAGAAAGATTTTTCCTAAATTATCATTAAAACCGTCATAATCTCAATTGTACTGAAGCCATTTAAAATTATCAGTACTAGGCGTAATGACCATAGCACTTAAAGCCGAAATAAGAAAGAACAGGGGGTGATAACTCCCGAAACAATTATTAAAATGGAATTCGTTGTAGCAGGCAGAATTTGAGATATTATCTTCGAGAAGCTACGAGCATAACTGTTGGATGCGTCTCAACGCGCATACCGGAAGTTATGAAATTACATTGGGAAAGTAAACCCTTACTACGTTTCAGTTGAGATTAACGAGTGAAGCCGTGACGGTTATTCAACCGTTCGGCTCCGGATCGTAAACCTCGAAAGTTACTTGCGTGTAAACTTTCCCAGTCAATCTTGAGCAGTAAATAGTGAAATTACCAAGTGACTTCTAACTTGACTCACTCACGGACCCTCGACACGCTTACATCCCACTAATTGTAAGCCGTGAGTTTCTTCCATTGCCAACTTACAAGTATCTCCGATGGAATACTTAATGAATGACTCGGTTATACGATTTAAACTCTTCATAGACAAACCCTTTGATTAATTGAATTGTAAGTAATTATTGACTTGTGATTCCAATGAAACTATTTGCTTTAAATAGAAACTATTTAATGACGATACAATTTTATAGTAGTGGTATTACTTATCGTAGATTTCTAACATCTTTTTATGCATAATTATTGCACATGAAGATTCGTACTCGTGAGAACTATTAGAGAGATCAAAATGTAATATTATTTCTACAGATATTTTGCTTAAAATCAATTGATCTTAATCAATCCGGTATTGGAAATTTACATACTAAATGACAAAAAATTGTTCATAACGGGGGGTGATTACATTATGTTAAGGATATTTGAGCAGGCGGCAGTGTAAATAATTCAAAGACAGATTATTAAATGTAAATGAGTAAATGTATTTAAAATACTTTGAAAAAAAAAGAGAAAATATTGCGTTACATAATGAAATATAAAACAGGATGTATAAGAGTAATCGGAAATCCTCCATAGGGAGTATAATTGAAACAAAAATAAAGATGTTGCAGTCATTACTTTGACTGACGTGACGCGACGTATTTGGTGGGAAGATTTAAATCTAACACATTATTCATTAAAAATATAAATTGATTACAAATTTATTTGCTTGGGTTTAATATAAAAAAACAACATTACTTTCCGGTCCTCCTAATATGTCTGAATAATCATATAAATTGTGGGTTCTACTACAAAAAAGCTGCATAATCTATCAGTCTTTACCATCCGCTCAAGAACACCCTACAAATTTTATTTACGCCACCAAAAGCTATTTTAATCCAACCAAAGAAACATATATAATCTTCAAAATCTTTCAGACAATACATAACATAATATAGAAAAAATGTAGAACTCCAATAATATATAGAACCAAACATAAAACCATCCCAAATTAAATCCAGCGAATGAAACGTAGCCTGGAACAAATGTTCGTATAGTTCAACGTGCTTCAGTTCAAATCTCCCTTTATTCCTCGAGGTACATTTCCACGGATCCCTCGAATGCGCGTAAGTTATGTACGTGCTCGGAGTCACCTGCTGCACCGGCTCTCTGGATGCTTTCGAAGCTCGATGCACGCGCAGGTGCATTGTTCTTGTCAGATCGCCGAACTCGAGGCTGCTTACGCCAAAGAGTCGGAGGATCGGGCCAAAGACGAAGGTAGGATGGAACACGCGAGGAATCGTGGCACCGAAGATTCTCGACTCTGCTTCTAAGGTCAGGTCAGGTTAGGAGGTATTTCGCCTACGGATGATCGCACTTTGCCCTCCGATGGAGTTATTTTCGTCTCTCTCTCTCTCTCAAACTTTTGATCTTCCTCTCTCTCGATCTCTTGATTCCTCTCTCATTCTCTACCTCCTTACATCCGTTGCTTCGATATGGATAATTACAGAGTTACAACGTCGAATTTCTGCAGCAATGTCGGAATAACGGGGAAGCATTGAGAATGACGTTCATCGTGGTTGGTAATTATCGATACCGTTACAATTATTGCGATAATAATGTACCGACTTGCTCTAGAAATTACGAAAGTTTTTAATGACTTTAGATGTACATGCGACGAAAGGGGTTTGGTTAACTACGTGATGGCTCACGTGAATGAATTTCCTTTATTACTTTTTATAACGTGTGTTGGAAAAAATGGGATTTTTGTTTTTCTTTAGTTTGCATTTATTTACAATGTGGAACGTATGCGATTTTTATAGAATTTGTGTAATGGTCAATGTCCTAATTAACTATATGCTATTACCCGACGTAAATTAACTCTTTTGTTCGCTTGCAGTATAGATATGTACTGTCCTAAGAAGAAACGAAAGAAGGAGTAAATTATTCGAATCCCTAACTTTACATCTGATTTCCTAAAACAGCATAATTTAATTACTTCACATTATCAGCATATCCCCAGATTTCTGAAAAGACACTTTTCCAAATAAATCCCGTAAAGAATATTCGTAATTATGATCACAAAATTAGCAATTTTAGTCACTGTGAATTCCATAAGGAATTGAAAATGATTAGATCTCGTTCTTATTGTTAGTAATAAAACAATCTCGCTTTAAACATCAATTTAACTTTTTGTATTGTTCATTAACCATAAGTAACGGCGAAAGAGATGATAAAATACTATGTATATTATATTATATTTGCTTAGTTTCACTTCATATAGCCAAAAACGTTTCACAAAGTATCAATTTCAAAAACATATTATCTGGTAGGATTATGTGATAAATAAAATCGAAATGCAATAGATATATCCTCAGCTGTCGTATGTTTGCTCCGTAGCCACCAAAGTAACTGAGTATAAATGAAATACGACGGCAAAGGGTTAACTTTAACCCTTTGTGGACGATGGGCGGATATATGCGCCCTGAGAAAAACATTGGATATAGTTTGTCGGTGCATATATAAACGGTTAGAGTTGAAAAATTAAAATATAATCGTTGAAATATTATTTTAGAAAGAGTAAATTTCAACTTGTATGCATTAACAGACTGTCTTTCCGATGAAAAAGTGTTTTTTCATCGCTAAATAATTGATTGTTTCTTGATATTCAAAAATGCCTCCGTCCGCAAAGGGTTAAAACGCGCCATTAATATTTATATAAAATATTTATTTAACCATTCAACAAAAACATATCTAGCCACTACTTAATTGTAAGTAAAGCTAGCAATAAAACTCCAAGATCGTCGTATTTACTAAATTCACGTCTGAGTTAACCATCAGCGTCATACGATCATTTCGTGCTCGACAGGGGCGGAAAATTATAATTACAGCAGGCTAAAAATCGTTCTCCCTCGATACCACATCGCGTTGACTGAAACGCACGTCGCGAAGCTTTGCCCGAGTCTCGTTCCAGCGTGAAATGAAAACTTACCGCAAAGTAAAGAGCAACCCCTTTTATACAGTCGCGCGATCCTGTGGGAGAAGGTGCATCTGCTCGAACCTCTCGTCGACGGGATGATTTTTCGCAAAGTGCATCGCATAAGGGGTGGTCGAGGCTCAAATTGACATTAGCGGGGATGCGTTTTAATCCGAAAGCATATCGAGTTGACTCGAAGAGTCGTCGTATGAGTCAGAAACAGCGACACCTCGCAAGTCCTAGGGTGCTTTATGGTGAGACATTCGAGGGCGAAGGAGAGAACGTTGAGCTACTCCATCCACCTCGCAGCCTGGCATTCGCCAACCCTAAAGATTGATGGTGACAGCGAGGGGTAGACCGAGTCATCGGTTTAAGGCGTAAAAAAGAAGAGGAAAGTTTAAACTTTCTCCGGAACACGTATTGCCTCTTAAATACGCTTAAGCTTAACAGCTTTTTTAGACTCCTACGACGCGGAGACTGGAGCGAAACTTCGCCGTTGGTTTGGTGGGAAGAGTGCTCGGAAAGGATTCGATCGACAAATAAATAATATTGAATGTTGGACAGATTTTAAGCAGTAATGTGTGATTTATATTATTTCATTTGGAAAAGTGTCATAATTGTTTATCAAGATTCTATAAAACTGTTGTAATGAGGTATATTGGAGTTGGGGTGTTATTTAATTTTTTTTTCGTAGAAATGAATGAGTGTTTTACGTAAGGTTTTGGAGTAAAATAACTAGTGAATTAAATCTTAAACGGAGAAAGGGCGCGAATAATTATCAATGTAATTTTTAGATAAATTGGAAGATTCTGGTAGACTTGGATGACCTTTTTTAATTCTTTGGTACACTTATATTTATGGTATTTAAGGTATTACATAAATTTTGAATTTGTACTGTTATCAACAGAAATACAGAATTTTGTATTAAATTTCAAATGAAACATTTATAAAGCACATATTGTCTCCTCGAACACGTATTGCCTCTAAATAATTTGTTTGTCCGTGCAAATTTGTTATCAATTTCGACAAATGATTCATTTGATTTTGAAATCTTATATCTATAAATTATTTCACCAAAATTGTGAATATTAGTGGATCATTTCGATTAATGCATGGTTGTGTATACAAACATATTGACACGATTTAGAGTGTTAAATTAATAATTTCTTTGATTCTGCAACAATATTATAAATTATAAATGATGAAGTTAAATCATCCCATTTCGAGTTGCCTACGTTATTCTTATATCGTATTAAACTATAAAAATTCCACAATGGATGCATCATTATATAAAAAGAAAAACAGTAAACAGTCGAGTTTTAATAAAGTGCAGATTTCTTTAAACGAAATTCCACTCGATCATACATCATCGCGTAGACGAAGAGCAATAAACGTTTCCCGCACTCTGTAATGAATTACATTTATGTTTATCACGCATCGAAATGATTATTGTTCTCGTATTGCATTTCGTAAATAATTGGCTGCAATTATCCTTCTTCATAAATGGCCCCGCATTCGCGTATCGGGCTGAAAATTATTTCATTTTACGCGACAGTTCCCAACGATACCCAAAATTGCCAGGTAATATCAAGAAACACCGTAACGCTTTATTACAGACTCACTCGAACGTTTATCGACGAAATACGTTCCTAATGTTATTAATCATCCTAATGAATTAATGCGACCCAGCGTTAAACGCTCATAATAATTTTAACGAACATTCCATTTTCTCTGTTTCAGGTACGTACCCACGATTTTAAAATACGATGCATACTGAAGCGACCCAATAACATAGACGCGGACGAGACATCCTGTGAGTAAAAAAAAACAATGAACGAAATACCCCACTTTAAGGCGTCTATACACGGTATATGACATAACATTATTACCATAAAAATTTCATTGTAATACAAAAGTCAAAAAAAGATTCTTTATTCAAATCTAACATTTAATTTTACAGAGGATCAGATTATAATAATAATATGATGATTTTCATAATGTAATGATAGCATACTTTGGTTCATATAAAACTGTACAATATTTGTGAGAAATATTTGTCCAACATTGTGCTCCAACGGAAATGTAAGGTGATAAAGTTAGATAGTGTATCCTGTACACTTTGAAGCATGTTGCGATTCATCGAAACTTAAATTTTGTGATACGATAAAAAAATTAGATTTCTTTGTGCAATGAAAATTGTGATTTTCCAAATATTTACGGAACACTGTTCAAGGAATCTAAAGCCCATTTTAATGTATATTTTCACAAAGGTAGTTCTATTTTATTCTATATTCTTACAAACGAACTCATAATGCTACTAAGCATAGAATTTCGAAGGGTTAATCGAGCCTACATATCGATGCATGTAACATGTTTCAACGCCTATAGAAGCCTCTACACGTAGGACAATTAGCTAAAGAAATTATCTATCCTACCCCAGTTAAATACATCTCTTCCTATCTATTTCCATATCAATTTTATTATTACAAAACTACCCGTTCATTAACTACTTTGCGACCAACTTACCCCATAATTAATACCAAAACTCTCGTAAAACTTTGCGCAACTCTTTTATTTTTCCCCACAACGAGGGAGAATCATGATGCTCTTGAGGTCACGGTGTATCTATTCCTCATTCCGGTGATCTTTTCGTTGGACGAGATTAGTAAACATTCCGGAATCCCATAAGCTTAGTAGATCCAACACGACATACGGAAAGCGACGGGAACCAGGATGACTTTGATCTCATAGATTTTCAAGGACGTCGGTTCTTGAGGAGAAACCTGTCTTCCGACATCTGTCCACGTATTCTCGTACGATCACCAGGTTGCGAGGTTTGTTTACCGATTCTGCCGCGATTTAGAGCGGTGATCTTCCAATTCTGTCGCAGACGGGTCTTTAAGTATGTGCCATGTGGTCGGAACGAGAGGATTCCTTCGAACGATTTGAGCTTTTTTTCTGGGACCTGTAATCGTTTTCTTAAAGAGTTGAAGAGGTTTTTTAGGGTGGATGGGAGTAATTGATTTGGATCCGTGAGAATTCGCTGGTTATTTTGATGTGTGATGGAAATTTTGTAACATGATGAAAATTGAAAGGTATTTATTAGATTTGGAGTGTTAGTTCAATATTGTTTTTCTGTTTACTTTTTCTGATTAGAGGTGTATAATTTGGGACGGGAGATGTTAATTAGGGTCTTCAACTATTGATGGGTATGGAGGTATTCTCTTCAGGTTTTCCAATTTGATCAAAATTACAGTTTAATGTAAAATTTAGGCTGCTTGCGAATTCTAACACGATTTAAATCAGTATCTTTTTATGTGTAACATCGACATATTTAACAGTTAGAGTTGTATAAATAATAGTGTTGATCTCTGAAAATTTCAGTCACTTCTGTCTGTAATACGTATCTCCGTTTGTTTGAAATTTTTAATTTCATATTTTCAGTTTGTTTGCGAATTCTAACAGAATAAAGCAGCGATTTTTTAATTACATCACAGACACTCAGACTTCCATGTCGTGTTACTAATTGCTCTAAATCCCGGAGAATTGGCAAGTCATTTCCATTTTTAATTGATGGAAAATATGGATTGAATTTTAAATTTTATGTAAATACTGTTATCCTATCAATATTTTCACGATTATTGACATGTAATACTATACATAAAATGTCGATAAACTTTTTCAACTTCGTCTAAAACGAATCCTAGAATTCTCGAACATTCAGCAGGTTGTTGGATTTATTTTAACATTCAAGCTAACTTCGGTCTGTTTACGAACTCTACCACGATTTAGAGAGGTGATTTTCCAATTCTGTCGCAGACAGATTTTCAAGTACGGGCCATGTGGCCGATTCGAGAGGGTTCTTTCAAACGATTTGAGTTTTTTTTTCTGCACCCTCTAATAAATTCTCTGAAGAGTCGCGAAGGAATCTTGGGGTGGACGTAAATAATTGCTTTGTATCCGTGAGAATTTGCGAGTCATCCCGAAATATGGATGATGAAAGATGTATACAAGGATATTGATTCAATTTAGAATCTTTCACAAATAATTCCCTTACCTTTGTCAAGTTTTGAAGGCTGATAAATACGAATGGATTAATTCGATTCCCAATCTTATATCAATATTATTTACCATATCCCAACGTAGACAACTAAATACCTTTAAATTAACAACAATAACACAAAAACTATTTTACACATTTTTTATAATTCACAATTCCCTCAAAAAATAAACAAATAATATTTTCCGCATCGCAGCGAAGACCATAGAGCGTTAAATTAATTCAAAATACATATTGAAAATATCTCATTATTTATAATTTACCAAAAAAGTGAAAAGATCTAACGACGATTTACAATTTCGTGAATGAAATAATAAAGAATAAAGTAGGCAGATATTAGAACCGTCATGAGTACTGAAATAATTGTTTCCTGGGACGATACGATTGAAATTCCCATTCGCAAGGATTCCAAGGGAGTGAAAACACAAGGAAAAATGGGTACCGAAATGTCAGTGTTCGCGTAGACTGCAATCACTGAAACAAACCCATCGTACGATTAAAAGTCGCTTAGCGGTTAGAAAGCTCTAGGGATAATTGCGAAACCGGTTCCATGCGAACTGTATCCTTTCTCACGGTATGAATCTCACGCATTCCCTTTTGACGACATTTACCGAGTAAACCTTAAAGAAACCGATGAATATTTCGCATTTTTTCTATATAAACACGAATTTTGAAAAAAACTTGATACCTTTAAAAGGACAACGTTACGTTCAATAATAAAGCTATTTACGCATTTATTAAAGCATGTATTTTTTTCTGTATTTGGAAGAAACGTAAATTTGCAAAAATGCAAAATTCCAGAAAATAAAATATATAAATCATTCAAAGCATTCCGATGTAATTTAGTAAATGAAACACATCCCCGGTCTTCTTTTATTTTTTACATCTTTATTTCGAAACCTTAAATTCGTATAAACATCTGTATTTGTTAATGTTGATGGTCCTTTAGTACAAAAATATATAAATCAAGAAAACCACATACATACAGCATATGCAGAGAAAAAGGAAAAAATAACAAACATCTGAAATACACAGTTTACTAAGTTTCTCAGAAATTCTAAAAATTGTACAAATATACGGAAAGACATATGGATCAGCTTAATGTCTAACTACTTGGTTAACATAATTGAAGCATCCATAAAAATGTAATTGCTAAGGGCGCATTGTTCATCAAATGTAGTTCCGAGCATGACACACTACCAAGTCTTTCGTAACCGAAAGTTCTTCGGAATGAGACAAAAAAATTCTAATGCAACAATTAGAATCGCAAAGCTTGAAGACTACCGTAAAATTAAATTTTCAACTACGGACCCTACTTTCGTCCACTATTCATTGACCTTCGTTGTCCACTCAGAAAGTCCAACTGCTTTCGCAATTTTATTACTTGGAGAGGTTTGAAAGGCACCGCGAGCCTATTCTCGAGGACGTCATTGAAAAAGACACAATCCAACGAGCACTTCCTTGAAGCCGTTTGAAATTGCACAAGGACCTTAGCCTCTTAGAATTTTACCTGGCCACAAGCCGATGATTTCCGCTTTTTCTGTCACCGGAACGACCGACTAAACCGAACTCGATGTTTGTGCAGCCGTCTCGCATGCAATTCATCGAAAATCACCCACGGCGCGGATACTCGAAAAGTCTTGTTTTACTTTGTTTACGAAAGCAATTTTTCGGCAAGCCAGGCAAATGGCGCTCGGTTGGACGTTGCGTCCACTTAAACGATACTCCAAAGCAACGGTGCTCAGGGAGAAAAGTTTTTCCGGTTCTTTAATCTCGATGATGTTTGCTTTGACCTTCCTAACGATCCTCTTGCCTCTTTTTGTCGCGTAGACAATTTCGAAGGATCTTTTGAGTTTCGCGGTGAGTTTAACCTCCCACGTTGAAGCAAAACACTTGACGGTGGTTTTTATGCGACCACTACTTTTCTGAGTAACAGAATTTTTCAGAGATTTGTCGGGAGAATGTGGGAATGCTAGTTGTGCAGTAGGGATTTCACTGGGAAATTTTTTTTAATTGATAGAAACTTCGAAATATTCGAATGGATATGAAAATTCAAAGGGTGCATTGTTGTTCTGAGTTTAAAATTAATTGAGGATGCCTGCATAGGCAGTAAGTAACAATTAATAATTTTCTTGCCTCTTTTTGATAAATCGCTGGTTAGATTACTCTTCAAAGATTGTCTATAAAATCTTATACTTGCATAAACATCTGCAGTTAGCTTTTTAGGAAGAAATATGAATATAAATTTGTTTCATTGTTTCAGGTGAAAAATTTAAAAAAATTATTTTAAACTATGCTGCAAATAGAAAAATGCAATAGTTAGCAGCTATAAATAAAAACTTCCACAAAATTTAACTCTCGAATACGAATTTTTCTCTCTATTTTTATTCAGTAGTCTTCTATTATCTCTCACATTGTAGACATTACAAAGTATTAATATGACACAATAACTACATTTTTTCAACGACGTTTCAAAGTCCCAAAACTGCAAGAATTGAATCCAAAAATATAGAGACAACAACATCATCCACAGTAACTTTACTAAAATTCTTCAAAATTTATTTCATCAATACCTACTCTGATCATCGTGTACAAGTATAAATACCAAGAGGTGCAAAACAGTTAAAAAATCTTCAAAATTGTATCATAACCCTGAAAACTATAAACAGAATATTTCACACGAACCTAACGGAACACAAAGTTAACATTCTTCCCGTGAAAGTACTAAAAGAATATTCGAAGTATAGGAGTCCCATTAAAGGATAAAATTAACGCTAATGGTATTTTCCAACAAGCAATCGGGGTGGTCTGGCCAAAGAGCAATAGACTCTTCTCACTTCCTAGTAGCCCCTTGAGGTATCTAAAATCACGGACGGTCGGCACTCAGGCCTATCGGTCACTAACGACTCAATTTCCCATCCATGGTTACGATCGCGGTCCTCCGAAACGTCCGGACTGTTTGTTTTTCCAATTTTCCGTAGCCCAGGTAAACACGGGCCCTGCCGATAGCCGCCGACAGCAAACCAACACAGTGTAACGCCGGGAAAGAGAGAGGCTAAAAGGGGCTAATTGTGCCTGCCAAGAAATTAGGATCGCTGAGCCGTACTCCAAACATACCGGGACCGAAGGACTCCTTTTTTCTGGCTCCTCGCTAAAAGACACGGACCGAAGGCTGTGGGGTAAAAAAAATGTTGGCCCAGCAGGAGACACGGTGTCTGGCGTCCAGGAGGCCCGGTCGAACTGAACGGCCATTGTCCTGCGGCAGGACTCCCCGTCAGGACTGTTTAGACTTTAAATGCAAATCCCTCTACGAGGACAATACCTGCCAAGATTGGCGTGAACTGCTCGCTTTGGGTGGTTCCTCGCAACGTGCACAACAGACACCGTCTTGAGATCGCGTGATTTTGCTTTGCTCTTTCTTACCTTTTCTCTTTCTTTCTCTTACTCCTTCCTTCCGTTCGGTCTTGCTTGCTTTCCCTTTACCACATGCTTCAAGGGCAGAGAGTCCTTCGTTGTTTCGTTTCTTGACGATTCGCAACCATATCGTGGCATGCGTACCACGTGCCGCTCTTTCCTGCGTGGAAGAACGACTGGACTTCGAGTTGAACAACGGACTCCTACGTGACGTAGAACAATCGCTCGCAAATCTGGGAACAGATGGACCAAAGATAGTAGTGTCCTGATCCAGATGGAATCTCGTAACACTCGGCACGTTCCGGTTGAACAATGGGGAATCGTGATATTTTTCCGGGCAACATGTGAAACTGGACTCTTGTGAAGTCAGGAAGTTGTGCTGGGTTTTACTAAACCTTTAGAATTTGTTGCAGTAACGTTGTTGATTTTAAGACCAAATAACGTGTTCTTTATTGCACAATAAGTGATACGGTGGGAAAACTTTGTTGCAGTTAATTCATTGTAATGCAAATTTCTTTCTTCGTCAGATAATAAGTTATATGAAAGAATAACAACAAATCAATTAAAAATAGATATAAAATAATCCTTATGAAACTGGGTTCTTGTTAAGTCAGGAAGTTGTGCTGGGTTTTGCTAAACGTTTGAGATGTTTTGCAGTACCGTTGATGATTTTAAGACGAATTATTTTAAGGTGCTCCTTTTTATACAATTCTAACGGTGGAGTAAGTAAAACGGTGAGAAGACTTTATTGAAGTATTAATTTTCAATGTTGTAATATAAATTTCTTACTTCGTCAGATAACAAGTTATATGAAAGAATAAAAAGAAATCAATTAATGATAGACATACACATTGTCGTCTTATGGTTAAAGTAATGTATATCGGTTGTGCAAAATCAAACGATTTTTTTTATATCCTTTAATTTTAACATAATTTGTCTGCATTTAATCTTTCTGAATGCACATTGAAAGGGTTAATGACACCGTGAGAAACATATGTAATATAAATTACAGTAGTTATGTAGAAATCCTCGTCTCGTCTAACGTTACAGATATCTAAGTGCTCGGAAACGAAAGCTATCCGTTGAAAGGTTGTAGATGCGATCTAAAGAAAGTAGGAGGCAACTTGGTGTTCTCGTTTAAATATACGAGTTACATACAAGTTACAACTCCCACGGACTTGCAGCATGATCCCAGCCTTCGCCGGCCACATGGACCACCGAAACGTGACAGTTTCTAACACAAACAATTCCAGCTGTGACTTAGGAGCTGCAAAGTAGCATGTCGTAGTTGTTGGAACGAAATGTTCGATGCTGCGTCATGGTGAGATCGAATTCGTCGGTCATTCTTAATCGTTCGAACACCAAACCTGACACGTTGATGGCATCCTCCGTTAAGTGTCGAATTGAAAAGTCAACAGGATGAAAAGGATTTTGATAAGCTTACACATATATTCCTATCTTTCTCCAATTATGAAACTAATATTGTAGTTGAAATGAAAAGAAAAAGATAACGAACCTTAATGACTAGATTGTCAATTTTTTATACGACTTGAAGATTAAAGATTGGAAAAGGTGGACGATAGCTATTGCAATAAGATACATTAGGGAGACCGGAAAATAATGTCGCTTCTTCAGATATTTTGCTCAAAAATCAATTAATTTTTATGGATTCAACATTCAAAATTTGCAAACTACATGGCAAAAGGTTTGTTATAATGAGGGTGATTACATCATTTGTTAAAGATAAAAGTTTGTTACAAATATATTAGCTTGGATTTAATGTAAAAAAAAACAACATTAATTTTCGGTTTTCCTAATATTTATTATTTTAATATTAGTCCATAGAATAAACGAGGTTCAAAAAATTAAATTTTCTAAACAAGAACAACGACTCGTGCACGTACACATGAAAAATAAAGTAGAATAGAATTGTCGACAAAGAAAAAAGTTACACCATATCAGAGGTTTAGGAGAAGCCTACTGCTTTGACGAAAAATTAGAAGCAAAAGTCAGGCGAAGAATGCGCCAAGGAGCAATCGATACATCAGGAAAATAAAACATACGCGTCACGTACGTCCAAAAACGCATGATAAATAAGAAACATTCAATCAAAAAACTTTGCTCCAATAGTAAGAAGGTAGTCAAATCTGTTGTTTCTTGAGTCGTAAATTCTACGTTTCATTTTATGTAATATTCGTAACACAAGGGTTCCATAGGAAAAATATATCCGGTTATTATCTGGAAATGGTCGTTTAGGGACGAAGAAATTCTTGCCACGTACTAGAATATACCGGATGGCATAAAAGTATCACCGTGACGGAGTGCCGAGGGACGAGATGCACGGGATTAGCAATTTCTCCAAGTGCGTCTATCTAATGTCTCTAGGGTATCGTATTGCCCCACGATACCAATCGAAGCTGCCATCGATCACTGGACAGCCTGCACTCAAAGCAGAAATCTTTCTTTCGATTTCTCAGTAAACTGCACGCAAGTGTTCATAGACCATTATCAAGCTGTTAATAGTCCTGTTATCTATCCTTTGGATTATTGAACATGAATGAAACTGACTTGCCTTTCTCGATAGGAACTCTGTATGAACAATAGTCACCATTTGATATCTTCCAGTTCAGCAATGAAGTCGTCGTATCATCCACTGACATAATTAAATCCATCCAATTCAAAGTACTCTGACAATGAAAATAAGTTCTTACTTTCACAATTTTATATCCTTAACTCTTTCAGAGTGAGGTAAAATTACGAATTTTTGCCCAAAAATTACCTAGTCTTTTTTATATTCGAAAACACGTCGATATGCAAACGAAACCACGTCTCCTTTTTCAGTTAGAATAATCTTAGAAAGCAGAGAAAGCAAAGAATTTAGTCATAAACTTAGATATTTTTGGACACTAAACGGAATAAACCATTTGGTACTTGACGCTCTGCCCGTGACTGTCACGGAATGCACTGTCAATGGGTTGAATACAGTCAGCCGTACAACTTCCAAAAGAATTCAAAAATTTAAAAAAACTTACTACCTTCCACAATCTCACTTTCTCCAATCAATGTCTCTACCGCCATACACCTCTAAAAGCCTAACCAATGTCATCTCAAAACAACAACCATCAAGCTAAAGAACCCAATGGCGCCAACATTTTCTCCACTTTTTTGCCCTACCTATTATGCACACCTCCACAACACTGCAATGGCCGATCCATCGGCTAGGTCGAACGACATCGATACGATTTAATACCCCGCTGACAATAGCCAGAACGCGGGAGAGTTTTCGATCCTATCGTACAATCTTCAGCATGATCCCCCTATTCCCTTAGCATACTCGGATATCATTGAGCTTCGTCTCTGCGTAGGTATGCGTTAATGCTTGCTGTTTTGTGCGCCGATATCACCAGGGGGGTGGTTTAAGGACCCCTTCTGCGTACAGCATCACGTACATACGTGTGCATCAACGTACGACATCCCTACCAGAGTGAGTGTATATTCGAGAAAATCTTGTACAGACACACAACATAGCAGACGCACGTTCCACGTCTGTTTTGGCCCGTGGAATCACGCGGATACGCAAACACCCGCAGCGAATTCCGAACGAATGCCTGGCACTCGGCTAGGCCGATGCACCGAGGACGGCTCGGGGGTAGTAATCCGATCCAGCTTTCGTCGAGGGCGGCGTATCGGTGAATTTCGTATTCCATGCGTCGCGTTCTTCGCTCCGCTTAGCACTGCCTCCTCCGCTTCGGTACTCTCCTCTGTCTTCTGTTTCTTGCCGCGACTACGACGACAACCGGTGCGAATTAATCGAAATTCAGTGGTAATTCGTTTGAGGGAAACGAGGGTACCGTTTGTTCGCGCCAGGGTTTCGAGAGGAATCTGACTTGTGACGAAATGTTGATTTGTTTATTTGGGGAGGGTTTATTGGTGGGGTCGTTAATATTTATAACGGTGGTGAAAATCGGACTGGAGTATGTTTTGGGTATTGGGTTGTTGAGGATATTCGATATTTAACCGTTTGCGGATGTAGAATTTTTTGAATGTTGAGAATTTATCTTCTATTGGACGATCAGAAATTACCTTTTTATCTGAAAGACAGAGTGTTGATGTACAGTAGTTATAAAGTACTGTTTGCGCAATTATGTTTCTACGGATTTATTTTAATTTTTCAACTCTAATCGTGTATGCGGCGATATACTATAAATAGATTTTTTCAGACTGCAAATATGTGTCCATCGTTGTTAAAGAGTTAAGATGGCATGGATGAGGCAAAGATGACCGATTTGCCTTAGGCTGAGCCAACAATGGAGTTTTACTTCGATTTTCTTCTCTTTCTTTTGTTTTCTTTTTTCTTGTCGCGTCGAGAACAACGAAAACCGATGCGGATTAATTGAAATTCAGTGGAAATTCGTTTGATGGAAACGAGGGTAAAATTTGATCTCGCCTGGGTTTCAAGAGGAATATGACTTGTGACGAAATGATTTGTTTATGGGGGAAGCATATTGATGATGCTGTTAATATTTATAACGGTTATGGGGAATGGACTGGAGGATATTTTGGGAATTGGGTGATTCGAGAATATTCAATATTTAAGTCGCTTTCGTTATGTCGTTATGCTTCAAGGCAATTTTGGATTAATTAAGAACACTGCGATAATGCGAAAGTAACCGATCGCTTTTTGAAATTAGACGGAAATGTAGTTTTGTTTCGTCTGAATTTTTATTCGGAAATAATTGATTTTTTAAATCTTTGATGCTAATTAGATTTTTGAGAAGATATATTTTTAATTATCGCAGCAATCTCAACGAAATTTCAATAACTCAAGCGGTGAAAATTAATTGAAATTTTGTATCGAAGTTAATCACAATTCATTCGTAGTTCGTTTAAAAGAAACCAGAGATCTGCGGTTCCCACCACAATCCAACTTTTCTGATTTTCCGAAGGAACTGTAATCTGTAACTTTGTACGTAGTTCTATTCTGTTCGGAGGTTAGCGAAGAAACTTGAAAAAAGTTAGTTGGTTATAAGAAACCGTAATCTGAAAACACTTTACTTATCCTAGACAAAAAGACAAAGGCTGACAGACCTAAATAGAAACTATGTCACAAAGTTGTATTAAAATTATAAGTAAAAAGTTTAAAAAAAAACGACTTCTAATTGTCAATCGACGCAGAAAATGTCAGAATCCAGCAGTTCCCCTTTAATATTTATAAAGCGGGGGAAAAAGTCATCTTACACGGTTAATCGGCTGATTTACCGAGACTAATTGTACCTTCAATTCGAGAGGACATCTGCCAAGGCAAACCGGATGCTCGTGCCGCACATGCACTATTCCAAGGGTCGCCAACTCGTGTTCTTTCATCTAAAATCTCTATTTCTTCAGTCTAACAAAAATAATTAAACTTTACCTTAAATAATTTCAATTCAATATTCAAATAAATGTCTATACTATAACATTTACCAATTTCGCTGTTCATCACCCCTTATATTATTCAAAATGCAATTTTAAGAGAAAGTGGCTCTTTATCGAAGAAAATATTATTAGTGTACTCGACTTCCGAATGATCGCACTATCTAAGATTTATTTGTTGCAGACGTTTCGCAAAAATTAAATTTTAGTAGGTATAACGTTGATAGTTTTAGCGGTAACTTGCAGATATAGGGGAGAGCAGGGCTAAAAGTTACCGAGGTAAGTTGTTCCGATTGAAATAACTCCGCGAGGAGAAGAGATAAGAATATTGTTAAATTCGTAAATAAATGGAACGTCACATTGCACCGACAATAGCCATTTTAAACAAACGAGTGGGCCACGTAAGAAAATATTTTCGCATTTGGTATTTGTGGTCTATCTCACGAATGATTCGTACGATATTGTTCAGTAGTACTTAAATAAACAGACTTGGTTTAATCATTTATTGTTTTTTATTTCACAAATAATAGCTTTAACAGATATGGTAACAACTTATCCCGGCTTGTTAACAACTAGCCCCAAGTCGGGGTAAGTTGTTACTTTCCGACTTTAGGCATTAAAAAATTAATAATAAAAGAATCTCTCAAAAAATGACCCAAATAACTGTCTTAATATCAAAGTTACATATGTAAGTTGATTTTGATCGCATCGTAGGAATACTAAAAGCAAGTATTTTAACAAATTTTGAAGTTAACTAAAAATCAGAACTTTTAGCCCCGCTCTCCCCTACTTAATAATTGCTGTAGAAAAAAAGAAATGAAAAGGTGAAAAAGATCATTAATTAACATTTTTTGGTTTTATAAGATAGAAGTGGAATATTTACTTCACGTCTACTTTCTTAATTTAGATAATTTTTAGAATTTGGGACCGATCTTTGGACCGCCTTGATAGGTTTAGTGTTAAAAAATAGCAGTTTTTAAAAAGTGCACTTTTGTCTGCTACCTGAAGAAGCAAACTCCAATGTTTCCGAAACATCGGTCACAAATTAGCTCCACACTCGACGGCTGTCCGGAAGCGAAGACCCGTAATAATAAGGATGGCCGTGAAAGTCTAAAAACTTGAAAAAAAGGTTGCCGACCCCAACTCTATGCATCGTGTTTGTCATATTCTTGGCTTTCGACGTCGTCGCGGTGCTCGAAGGAATTAGGGGAACACTTATTCAAACACGCGCGGTTAAAAGTGCTCCCCTACGGTATTATCTCGACTTGTATCGGCAGCTTTGTACGCAACGTTGATGAGTTACACCATGCCGGTAGGAAGACGAGTGCAATTCGTTCCTTGCTGGAAGGGAAAAGATGTTCCATTGCTAGCCATTGATGCGTGAAAAATTCAACTGCCGTTGCCGCGTTTCGCCCGGGCAACTGGAAAAATGTGGATACACGTTTCTGGAAAATAGGTTGCTTAAAATTCAGTAGAGTCGTAGTTAATTATTGGTCTATTTTTATGGTAATCTTTGATAAAATAGTCACTGGTATTATGTCGACGATGAGGTAAAGAATGGCAGAAATGTAAATTATCTTTCCAGCAGGAAATTTGGAATCGATTTCAATTCATTTGGAGGGGATTGATATGGTAAAGGTGTTTCTATTATCAGAACTTCTTTAACTCTCTTCGTTTGAATTTTTTGTGGTATTCGAAGTTCAATTTCATGGTAGCATAATAAGAAAGTGATAAAAATATAATCTTAAATAACGAATTGAACCCGATTTTTAAACATTGAATTGTACAAAATTTCATAATTTTCACCAGCTAAATTATAATATTTGACAAAGCTAAAAATTTGACTTTGAAGAATATAAACTTAGACGTCTCTTGCGTTACCTAAAAGTCACAGGTAATCATAGAGGGTTAATTTAATTTACGATAAGTTAGAATATAATAAACATATAATATATACATAGAACTAATATACTTATTCTTTCACTTTTGGACGATGTACAAATTAATTATTAAAAGAAAAAGATTGTTTTAAACACAAGAGCATCTACGAAAGCCCAAGAATACAAAATCGCAGATTAATTTAAAAGGAACCTTACATAGAAAATGCAAATATTTGAAATATCAACAGTTGACCATCAAAATGGAACTCACAACTGTTTAACTTCCTAATACACCCACCGATTACTCCTTATACGTATCAACCCCAAAATCGCAAGTTCTATAATAACAAATATCCAGTTTCCCCAAACGTTAAAACATCCCGAAATTTTAAGTAGCCGTGGCTACTTCAATTTTATGATTAATACGTTTGAAAACAAAGTAGCAGTGTAAGCAGTAATCTGCAGGAAGGTTAAGAAAGGCTCGTCATTCAATAGCTCCTAATGACGAAGCCGAACATTTGTCCCCGTATTGGATTCACCCTCTCTCGGGCGTGTCATCGTACGGCAGTCGATAGGAATCATCGGCAAAACGCATTATACAGGCATGTTTCTCCTTTTTTCGAGGAGTATCATTAATCATGCAGGGTTCCAGCCGGGCATCGAGATCGACGCTGCGTGACAAGTTTTGAAGCAATTAGACACCCTTCGAAATTCCAAGCAGAAGAGTCATCGTTCCCCTCTTTCTATTGGGACCGCTCCCCGAAATCACTCGTACCAACGTTCCCCGCTAAGACCGATAAACATCGTCGACCGCGTTTCCTCGAATGATCGTTTTGAATATTTAATCAGTCTAGATCGCCCCAATGAATTATTTAGCGATTTAGAAAATACCATCGGTCAATCCTGAGTTATTTATATCTGAATATTTTTCAATTTATTATTATGGCTCGTTATTTTATAATATTGGAAATTGTTAATCATTAACAATCTTGATATTTATCATTCGATAGTTATTTTCTTATCTTGGTGTTTCTGCATGATGCAATAATATACGGTGAAAATTTTTTATCTGTATGTGTATGGTTTTTAATAATAGATCTTTCATTTAAACTGATTTGGAACTATTTTGTTTCAAAAAAAAAATTTAATCATCTTGTGTGAATCAAATTGGCTCACTTCAGAAAAATATTTTAATATTTTTGTTAAATGTGTTAAACTTGTCTAAATTGAAAGGTATAATTAGAAGACAATTAATTTCATTTCATTTTATTCCGTTTTGTTTGATGGATTTGCAGACGTGTTAAAAATTGTATGTGCCTCGGATATGCTGAGTTGTTTCTAATGCACCTTCGACTCTTCTTTCTGCTTCTTCGTAATCACTCATTCACTCGAAACTATCTTTGTCGAGGATTATCATGTGGCTAACTTTGCAAAGGATACTGATGACAGCGAGAATAGGTAGTCTCAACTAGCGGAATAGAACCTCGAGTTCGTATCCTATCGACGTCGCCTCTGGGAAATTTCTTCGACGTGACGTGTACATGATAGCTTCGCTGCTTCAAAGTCCATCTAAAGCTTCATGATTTTCATTTTGCAACAACTATGCGATACTTAAAGGCAAAAATAAAAAAATTAGAAGAGAATTACAATGACGGCGAAGACTTGAATGTAAATTACAGTAGATATGAGCTTCATCAATTCCCAATTTATTCCTTGTGAGAAGGTGATTGAAAGTCACACCAATATTAACCCTTTGCACTATCGGTAAACTCGCAAGAATCCATGCCTAAACCGAACGCCCGATATACGATATCTTACAACTGACAAAGATTACCGCGCTAGTATTTACTTCACGCAATGGAACTTATGTGAAACTCAAATGAATTTGAATCAAAGTCTAAATTTAATAATCCTGCACGGGGACATACGATCTTATTCGAGATATTAATACTTTGCTCGAGATTAATACAACGAGTCGGACTCGTGATATTCAATTTTGGCCCAAAATTTTCATCATGGGTCAGACTCGTGGAAATAGTGCAAGCTGTTAATCTTTCCCAATCACCGTAAGCAGCAGCAAAAGGCAGGCACAGTCAGTTCTAATACCGCAACCGAAACATTAAATCTACATCGTTAAAGACAATACCTAAATGATTTTCCCAATTTCTGAAATGCCACGTCAAGTAACTATATCAAATTTCAATTTCATATTTGACCAAATTCAGATCCAAATCTTACCGACACTAGAATTACCTACGATTAACAGTAGATTTACCAAACAAATCAAAATTACTGGTACACAATTTTTTCCAAAAATTCTACGGATTTATGAGAGAGCCGTAGAATAAATATTCTTCGTCCATCGTATAAAACATAAATTATCGAATCTATCATCTTCTCCACGTCTTGATTTCCTTGCTTTAAGGATGTTCCGTGTTTGGGACATTTTCATTTTAATTTCTTTTGGTTCTAGTCGGTTACTATGAATCTCATTATATAGTTATTTCATTTTTTTTTTGTATTTTTAAATTGCGGCGTGTAATGGGTTAAGGTACATATTTAACAGATTTAAATCTAATAGATTTCACGCTGGTAAATCTAGTATTAGTACAGTATACTTACAATTAAAAAAAAAAAAAAAATGATAGAATTTCTTTTTTTTTACTTACTTATTTCTATTCTCCGCTCTAAGCGTTACCAAAATTAAAGAAAACCTTCGTCCGTCATCGAGCTGCGGGCGAGAAATGTGCTTACACGATACAAAGCGGTAGCATCGAATAAAGCGTACAGGTTTTTTCTCATTTTGTCTCTCCACAAATGCTTACATGCCGCCACCGAAACGTATTACGAACTCCACGTTCTCGCAGAGGACCATTCGCTCGAAGGCGGAAGGAGGAGGCGGAGAAGAAACGAAAAGGAAGAAAGACGGGGGCCACGGTCAATAAGAGACCTCGTGCGTGCTGATACGAGCATATTTCGTCGTCCAGAGGGTAAAGTCTGCGGTGAAATAAGGATCCAATAACCGGCCGAGTGGCCGTCGCGAAGTAGCCGCGATCGCACTCTTCCGCCCGGTTAACTGCCCGATAGAAGACAGAGAGCAAAAGAAAAAGATAAAAGAACGAAAAAGAAAGAGATAGAATAGCCAAAAGGGCGAAGAAGAGCAACCGGACGCAAAGTTGGGCGCGGCAAACATCAGGGATATTAGCAGAAATCTTTTCAGATCTACCTTTTTTTTATCCCAAGTGCTTTTAAAGAGTTCCAAAGTGACTCGCCTGGATAGCTTCTGGAACGAATGGATTGAAATAACGAAAGTAGATAGGCGGTCCGATAATTAGAGGGATTTTTATTAGTGGAAAATCGTGTTCCGGTAAAAGCGCTCTGGATGGAAAGCCGAGGATGAAACGACTTAGTGAACTGTTGAAAGATGTTCGAACCGGCTCTTTGCTGCAGCATTTTCGTCGAAATACTACTCACCGATGATCATTTCTGTCGTTTTCGAGATTTCGTGAGGTGCTCGACGTAATGGAGACGTTTGGTAATGTCTGTGGTTCTTTGACGTGGGGTCGAGTGTTTAAATTCTTCTGGAATTCTGTTAAATAGTTATTGGAGTGCTACTCCAAAAACATCATCCCGTATCTTAGAAACGGAATATAAGACGCATAGACTAACTTGGAATTTGTGGAATCATCATCAATCATCTTAGAAATAATTCAAGAATAGATAAAAAATATTATTTAACGATTCATAAAAAAATCATATATTGTGATTTATTATGGATGGTACTGTTAGTTGTTTTTACCTCTGACTTGTTCAACTTCTAAAATACTATTGTTCCTCAATCTTGTTATTCGTACTTTGTTCAGAGCACAATGCACCATCAAGTTTACAATATCAGTAAACTAATAATTAGTAAAAATGCATAGAAACTTCTTATTTAATAATATTCTACATCTTCATCATATTTTCTCACAAAAGAATCTTCATCTTGAGAATCGAATCTGAAAGTTTCAATTAATCTCCACCATAGGATATAACGTAAATAAAAACGAGATGACAAGCAGAAACAAGCTAGGCCCATTTTCGTATTTCGTAATGTTGACAGATAGAGAAAGAGAAATAGTCGTGTAAGGTATGATTACACAGTGTCTAAGAGAAACGTTGCTAAAAGGACGAAACAAGATCGCACAATAATTCTCTCGTAGACGTGTTTGTACAACTGCTAGGAGGGGTCTGAAATTACAAGGTCTGGCTAAAAGGATCCTCGAGCGTTAATAGAGGATCGATCGGCTAGTTGGAGGAACATTATCTCGATGCATCGTCTAACGTTCTTCGAGTCTCGTCTATCGGCCATTCGTTCTCGATTTTTCGTGACTTTGTTAACGTTTTTCCAAGTTCCCTGCGTCCTTTTGACGTCGACCCTCAGACCAGGTACTTTCCGATAATCCGAAAAAAACTATCGAGACATTCTCGAGACTCGAGAAAGGACGAAGAACGACCGAACGAATTAGATAAGACTAGCCGCCACGTTCTTTCGTGTTCCAAAGAAGACGACATCTTTTCCAATCGTCGAACAATGTTTCGATGTTTTGTCCGTGTATGTTAACGAGTTTGAACGGCGGAGTGGAATTACCGCAGGCTTAGAAGATTACGTTCGAAGACATTTGAGAAAACACATTTTCATGTCAAATCATTGTACTTTCTTGCGAGAAACTCTAAAATCTCACTGTGGCTACAACGACATTCACATTATTCAGTTTTCTGACCTTGCTATTTAACTTTCTAATTCTAAGTTAACGCATCACCTGCCATGCGACTTCTGTAGAACAGTTTTATTAAAAGTATCTCACTTAAAGGTGTGGCAAAGTTTAGCTAAAGAATCAAAGTTAAAGAAAACAGGATGAATAAGACGACATTTGTCAACATGAAAAATAGTGTCACCCAAATAACAACAGAAATCTGGTCCAACCAACCACACCTACCAAAGGGACAAAATTCAGTGACAAACTTATCCTCGGAAATGCGTTTATCGTCGTCAACAGCTCCCAAAAGTATCGTGCACCCTCGTCAACAGAAATCTCGAGATCTTCCCATTTTTTTTAAGGTCTATTAGTTTGCTCTTTCCTAGCGTCGAAAGTTCTTTCTATTATCACGAGAGCAGCAGGCGGAGCAGGTTCGATTCCCTCGTTGATTATTGAATCTTTGGTAGATTTTCGACAAAGAGCCACGGTAGCAGAGGAAGGACGGATGACGGTGAGAAGGTGGACAAAAATGGCAAAGCGATCGACGAAACGTTCTTAAAAGCCTCTTAAACCTGTCGCTTCCAAGCAAAACCGACCTTATTTATCGTCAATATCCGAGTGGATCCCGAAAAGGTCTCGCAGCTGGTCGTCCGAAGGGAACAAGCACCGATGGTCGATAGTGTCTTTCGCGTTGTTCTCCCTTCGGATGATCGGCTCGTGCCACCCGAGACGCAGGAAATTGTCTTTTGCTATTTTTTCTTGCACCTTCGATTCGCAACGAAGATCGATGGCGTCTCGATGTGAAACCTGACGAACCATAGTTCTAGGGGGTCTTCGAATTCCTGACAGGGATTCCGAATATATTGATCATACCTGGAAAGTTCAAAAGTTAAGAATGTATTTTTATATTTCATACCTTGGTTTATATTATATATCAAATTGTTCCCACTATTTCGGTTGACAGCTTATTTTGTTTTATTTTATTTAATTTATTTATTTATGCTCCATTACGGGAAATACAAATCATAACGAACATCGCCAGTTACGGAAAGAGGATCGTCTTCTCCAAAGCAACTCGGCATCACGTCCGCGAATGTAAGAGACAATTTCTAAATAACATCAAGATCCAATAAATACCCCGAAAAACTATGGAAGCACATAAGTTTCGCGGGAAAAGAAGCAACACGTAACAACAGAAACTCCTGAAGAGGGCATCGTAAGATGTTGAAACATGTAGAGAAAATAAAATAAAACAAAATAAGCTGTCAACCGAAATAGTGGGAACAATTTGATATATAAAATTTAAGAATATATATAATATTTTATAAATATTTGTCTTTGGTATCGTAAACAATCCAAATGAATGGTGTATGATGAAGAGTTCCTTTCGCTATCTTTTGTTGGATACCGATCTAATTCTTTGTGATATAATAGTCAAGTATTACTAATGATTCACGGTTTGAACAGGAACTGTCACTTATTTCCGACTTCGTCACCGCTTTTCCTTCAAAATATATTTTGAAGGCTTTAAATCCTAACGAAAGTCACCGGAAAAGCGATCACCCTTTTATAACCTGACTCACGAAAAGTCAGAGTCATTCGAACCTCCCACCACACTGTCTCAAACCCATAAAACCCAAGTCTTGTTACCAAAACCGGAAATTTTGTCACAAAATTGGTCAGAATCGTTGACAATCCGCATGTTGCGACGACGTCACCTTAAGTTGTTAAACTCCGAACGCGAAAATAGTTTCTTCAATAAATAAAGTGCTGTAAACTACTACACTGGATACAACACTCTCAACTTTTCTTCATAAACTATTGTTCGTGTTGGTAAGTCACAGTGGTTAGTTTGTAACATAGAAAAAGTACTTGTCCTTACAGTTGCCTTGTCTGAGTACAGTTATCACTTCCGGCAAAACATATTTTTACTTAACACTTTACCAGCCGGTATTATTTTAACATCCCACCCTCTTTTGACCAGTTACTTGACCGCAAATACTTCCTTGATACCCACATCTCTTCAAAAATTACAAATTCTCGTCCCTGAGCCCTTAGCACAGTAAACCGCAATGATAAATACTAATTTATTAATTGTCGCGTCAACCAATTAACAACTTAAAATTTCAAAAGCGTAGGGCCCGAAAAGCCTATTAATAGGCTTCCGGTCGAGGAACTATTAATTTATAAAAATCATTGGATTTGTCAAATTATCCCATTATCTCTTATGTATCTTATGTATCCTCTTATGTATGTATAGTTAATTCAGCACACTTTAGTCATATCGATCTCCCACTAAATCATCATAATCAAACTTAATCCCGCCCCGTTACAGAAGAAAGCAAGCGCTGTTTGACATAGGAAAACGTATGCACACATTAAAAGAAGGTACTCCGTTCATATAATAGAACCTACATATAATAGAATATACGAACAACAAGGGTTCGAACAACGGAGCCTCTACCATACGTAGAAAAATAAAAGATGGAAGAAAATATCCCGCATACGTCGAAGCATACTTCGTTAACGACTCTCTGCATATCGCGCCGATGAACTTGCAAAAAGGTAGGGCCACCCGGTCACGCAACAACGGGACTCGATCGATCAGATAAAGAGGTAATGCGTCAACCTTGCTTTATTAGGGCATCGACGAACTAATCGAAAGAAGCACGGTCAAGCTGATTTTATTCCCCTCTCTAAGTAACGCTACCAATACGTCCATCTCGATGTTTATGCTCGTCAATGGCCCATTACATAAGAAAAAAAGTTTCCCTCTCCGACAAGACTTCCCAAACTTCTCGGACCGAGACCCAGATACCTCGCGAGTTTTATTCCCGTCCGAAAGTTTGCGTCTCTCGTTAAAATTCATCCCAATTAAAGCGGCAACTTCGCCCGTGCTCTGCATTATTCAAACAACAATCAGGTACATCCGCGTGCGCTTACCTGCTCTTCCTCGCTTTTGCGCGCGCAACCCCATCGGTTTCCGGTCTCAATGTGTTCTTGAAAACCACTGTGTCCTGACAGGTGTCGATCGAAAATCGCTACATGGTATCGCGGTGGAATTATCCAGAGGATAACTAGTCCTCGTAGGAACCCTCTAGTGTACTTCAGAATGGCCTATTTTTCGAGAATATCCCTCTAGAAAAAAAAAGAAGGACGTAACGCGAGAGCGACGAAGCGAAGAGAGCACTGCGCTGACAAATGCCTCGTAATAAGCCCGATTGTTCGGTGCCGGGCCAATTTGAGTGGCAGGCTAGCAATTTGGTGCGCGGGGAAGCCCCCACCGGAAAAGGCGATCCCGGGACCGTCCTTTTCCCTTCGCGCGGTCTCTGCCCACCGACACGCGCTCCTCGCACAATACACACTGCCATAGCAAAGGGTTGCTCCGAACTAGTTTTTTTTCCGATCTTCCAGGGCCCCGCGAGCCGTCCCATGGTGTATGCACCCCGTGCACCGTATGTCGCGCGATGAAAGCTACCGTGCGGTAGGGGAAGGAAATCGAACGAGTTTTGAAAGTGTAGCAGATCGGAAGCCTCGAGGAAAGGGTATATGGGAGTCTTGTATAGAGGCGTATACATGGGTTTCTACATCGTTCGTATTCTCCCCTCCATGTGGTCCTTATGTCGTGGTGTATACCGACGATCGACCGAATTGCGAATCCCTTCTCTTTGGCTTCGTATTAGATAATCACCGGAGGACAGAGGGGCAACTACGGGGACTTGAAAGGCCCCGACATCCATCATCCATGGACGAACGAAGTTCGCTTGTTCCGTTTCTTTCTCTGTTCTTCTCTTATTGCATAGCGGACTCTTGGCACGGACCTGTGCATGATTTCCCTTTCGAAAAATTTCTCCCTCTATTTGACCACCCTTTTTCCGTTCTATCGCTCTTTTTCTCTTTTTCTATCTCTCTTCCCGTCGATATTTTTCTCCGTTGGTGTTCCTGCCTGTAACCCTCTGGCTCTTGTGTACACGGTAGGGTAAACACAATGTCAACGAGCACATTAATGCTGCGCTACACTGGTCGCATGCAGTTCTTTCGTGCCACTCGATCGAGCGGTGCACGAATCTCCAGCGACTCCTGGAAATTGCAGAAAGAACAATTGTATATCTCGATCCGACATTGGCGGCTGGATAGTTGGCATTCCTCCATGGGGTAGTTTATAGACCATTTGAAGCTCAACGTTTGCTTGGAAGCTTTTTGCAATGTTAAAAATATGATGGGGTGGACTGTAGTTTGTTTTAATAATAGAAATAGAGATATTTAAGTCTTTAATCTTTAGATATTTATAGTATTGTATGTTCTTTCTGCAAGAAATACTAATTTGATTACTGTGTGTCGATCGAATTTATAATTAAGATAATCGACTGAATTATGCAAAAGTTATTTCGAATTCTACGCAGGAGGATATTTTCAACTTGAAAATCGAGGGTTTAATGAAACTTTCGGGGAATATGGAGCACACGGAGGTCAGTAAAGGAGAATATTTACTTTCCGCGAGAATTCTCTGCAAGGGGTGAAATCATCCCTCAAAGTTTGCCGAGTTCTCAGATTTTTCAATACAACCGGCCAACCGTATACGATGGAAACAAACTTTTTTTTTTACCTAGAGTTGCACGAAGTGGTATTCAAAGTCCAGATGTTATCTCTCCCGTTTCAGAACTTATTACTCTTTCAATGAATCTTTTTTTTCAAAGTTCAAGAGAAACAAATGATATCCTTACAAAAACAAGCACATAGAATTTCTTCTTCTAGTCGTCACAATTTTCCAATATTACACGAGAAATTCCTTTTTCTCCTATACAAAATGTAAAATTATCGTAGTGAAAAATTGAAGATATTTATATATTCTCATATGCGGTATTTGTATGGAAATTAACGCATCGCTTCTTCAAATGTGAAAGCCGAATGTAACGTAACCTCGCCCTCGAAAGTGATTCCGCTTCTTCGTTCCGTATCATCCATCAAAAGCTTGCATTTATGTATGGACGTGACTAGGATAATCTCGAGGAGACCTTTTATAATGGCTATGTAAATGTCTGTAATATAATTGCAACTGTTGTATAATAAATCGTTTGTTTGCGCGTTGAAACACACGAATGGCAGCCATTTCGCTGATAGATCTCTCCATTGAAAATGAAACATATTCGTGATGCCTTTGAGGGAGAGTTTTAATAGACACGTTATGTGAAGTGCGAGTCAACTCTAATCGTAGATCTTATGTATAAATATCTCCCGGGAAAACTTGGGACGCACAGCTTATCAGGATCAAATGTTTCGAGTAGCTTAGTCGGTAAAGTTACTTGACTAATAATAGGATATACCGAAACGTTCATGAATATTTTCATGAGAACGATTAGAGGTAAACGAAAATGAATACGACCCTGTAGACCCGCGTCGAGGTGGCTTTTGAGTATTTAGTTTGCTCAAGACTGCCAGGGTTGAAGGTATTTGATGCATTTGAAATGGAAGTATCGCTGGCATTCTGTCTATCGAAGGAATGAGACATGTTTAACAGTAAAACAACCAAGGTGGTCAAAGTGACTTCTCCTCCATTTTTTCTAAAAACTTTCCAAATTTATAGCAGAGCCATAGGGAAGATATTATTTATCCATCTTATAAAATATAAATTACTAAATTAATTATCCTTTTTACCGTTTGATTTTGCGTTTTCTAGGGTATTTGTTTAATGTATTGAAATATGATAGATAGTTCTAGTGTTAAGGTTGAAACTACCAACGCGATCAAAACGGCCAGTTCTAAATATATTTTTTTTTTAAATTTTAGAAATTGATAAAAGAGCCAGAAAGTAAATATTTCAGATGTACCTTGTAATAGTAAAATTACTTAACTGATCATCTTTTTCATCTATTGATTAAACTTTTTCTAAAATACCCTAATACCTTATCTATTGATAAAACTTGTTCTATAAAAATCAGGTATAAATGTAGAATAGAATTTTGCTCGGTGTGACTTTGTTTTTGAGAAAATTGATTAGAAATATTGTGTAAGTATGCGGAAATTAAAGGAAGTAGGTTGAATTTGGAGTACGCATTACTATTTCTATTTTCGTCCCCATTTACAAATATATTAACGTTAGGGCGATTTGATTTTTATCGATACACTTCTATCCTTTTATCGACACACTGCTGTCTCGTTCATTCGTCCAAGCTGTCAGTCTATCAATTTACCGAAATGTCAAAGTCATATATACTCGTAAAATTCATCGTAAATGGAACGAATTATTACCTGGAAATTTCACCCGCATATGAAAAAAAGTCCATGAATGGCTGATTTATTAAAATGATCAACCGCGAGTTTCATTTTTGCAATCCAAAAATTAATAAGTCCATATCACTTCTCACAATTATTCTATAAATAACCACAACCACCCCCTCTTGATCTTCCCTTCAGATGTATAAGAAGTATTAATGCAATCATGCCACAAGCATGTAATATTGTGTGTCCAAAATAACGAGAAAATTTCAGCTAAGAAAAATCACTGACGCGAAGAAGTCTTTTTCCGGCAAGAATCGCAGGAGGTGTTGGTTGATGTTGCTCGTGTATGACATAATACCAGAAGAGGCACGTGACTCACGTGCGAAATTTGGAGGAAACGAATGGAGATGCGTGATACGGTAGCCCTGCCGGTTGGGCTTCCTGCACGTTTTACGTTTCCGCGCGTGTCCCCGCATGAAATAGGCCAAAAAGACCGAATGTACTGTTTGCTGTAACGCCCGAGGATTCCAAAAAGCACGGCTGTTCGCCATACTTCTGGAAAGAGAAAAGAATGCCGAAGTCTGGCCAACAGAAAGGCATCTGCTCGAACCTTTGCCGCTAGAAATCTACCAGCGTTTACAACTTGCCGTTCCGTCTGTTTTGCATTACGGAACTTTTGCACACACTGGCTTTGCCGGTGGTAGGTAGGAAATCGTATATCGTGATGTGTTACAGTGTACACAGTTACACCCTTGGAATTATGGAATAGAAAGTTAATTATGAGAGATTCTTAATTGATAACTATCCTTCAGTATCTGTAATTATTTCTAGAATAAAATAAAAATGAATCACCAACGGTAGACAATTTTCTGAGACTAGATTTTTGTCGCTCACGAAAAACTGGATAAATTGATGGAACTAATCTGTAGAATTGAACTAAAAGACTAGACTTTGAAATATTTTTAAGCTGGTACTTTTTTGCAAATCGTATGACATGCATGAACGTTAAATTATTCGATGCATACAATATTCTTTTATTCATTTAAACAACTTCTTCGTAAACATTAGTTGGTCTTTCTGCATAAAACACTTTAGTTAAAAGTACAGAGATACAACCAACTTACCCACCTGCTTCCCAAAATAGGAAAGCAAATAATTTAAACAATTTGCAAGAGAAACGACTTATTAAATAAAGTTACAGTGTTCGATATTAAAGAATCACCATAAAGCATAATTAGCCTTTTTGTCCCACCAACAGCCGCAAATCCTAAACTCAAGACACTAATTTCAAGAGCTACGATTAGAAAAGTCTTTTAGTTATATAATATTCGAATTTCATGGTCATCATTTTCACTAGATGAAGTTGTTCTTTGCATTTTTAATAATCCTTCAACATTATAAAATCTGCTTGGATTAACGATACGTTTTGGCCATGACTAGAACCGTTTGAACCCATTGACAGTGTATCTCGTAACAGTCACGGGCAGAGCGTCAAGTACCAAATGCTTTATCTCGTTTACTTTACCAAAGTTATTCAAGTCTATGACTACATACTTTGCTTCTTTGTTTCCTAAAATTATCCTAATTGAAGGAGAAAGCATAGTTTAGTTTGCATATCGACGTATTTTCATACAAAAAAAACTAGACTCTTTTTGAGCCAGAATTCGTAATGTTACTTCACTGTGAAAGGGTTAAAGACTTAGGGTAGCCGCAGTTTGATCAAGTATTCTATAAAGTAATAGTCAATAGAATCCCCTATTACTATCAATACTAAATTACACCAAACAACAGCTACTATCTCTCCAACCAGTTTGCCTCATCTATACCAATATTTTAATACTGTCCACATTGAAAACCGTTCACCTAACCATAACCTAATGGTTTAAATTATAACTCTAACCGAAACAGTACACCCTTCCCTTGCAACCTCCGTTTGTTAATCGTTATCAAACTAATGGTATTTACTTCGTGACATCGGACCATAATTTCCAGTGCGTGGCAATAAACGATCGAGAAATACGTCCGGCCTCCCCGAACATCCTGGTACCGATACCGAACGTAGACCGTGCGCTGCCTGTGTGTCCGTAAATACGCTCATGAATCTGAAACGTGGGTGAGAGCATTAGCATAATTCAGGCTGAGCTGCAATCGAGATTCCCCGTCCGAGAAAGCTGGATGTCAGATGGCCGGCCTATGAAGAAGCCGGCACCGGGCCATCTCCCGTAGGGCCAAGTTTCTCGCATCGAGATTAGCATCGGCGACCGTAAACGCCAGAAAATAAGCGACGAGCCCTCCCGCGCATTGTCCGAAAATTTATTCCAATCCTTTGTTCTCGAACGCCCGTTAGTTATCATTAGTACGGCGTACGCCTGGAGCACTTGTCAGGTTGATCGGAACTGGCCGTCTCTGCGAACCTAGAATCGCTGATCGTAAAGAAACGATTTTCTCTTTGAAGTATCTATTAACCTTCATCCGTGGTTGGATGTCATTTCTGGGAGTTTTTACGCTGGATGTTTGGAGGATTAGATGAGGGTTGCTTGGTGATTTTGAGGGGGATGTTTTGGAGGCTGTTGAAAGGGTTTGTTTTGGGGATTCTGGGTATATAGGATGTGTTTGGAAGGTTTGTTAGTTTTAATTGAGCTTTGGATTGGAGAGGATGGGATGTGCAAAGGGAAGTGAATACGATCTTGGACTTATCAATTGTGTTTCCATGGCTTTTATTGTCGATATAGTCCCTATGTATAGTTTTGTTTGTCCAGTAACGTTTAAACCTTGTATTTCAGTTAATGGAATGAGCAATTTTAAGTTATCAAAAGACAATGAAATTGAAAATATTAGTTGGTTTGGAGACGATCAAATTATTTCAATTCTGTTAATATTGTGTTCAATTATAAAATATGTAAAAAATTTGACAGAAGTTTTGATTGCTCTCATAATGGCGATCGTAAAGCAAGAATTTAATTACTATGATCAGGTTATTGTAGATTTCAATTTAGATTTCTTGTAAAATACAGATGGCTCAATATTCATAGAATAAAATTTCTGGATCGCGATAATAGAGAAATGCAAACAGCATTTAATGCGCCTATTATGTGGCAGCCGGACTCAATTCTTCATCTTACAGACACTTTAAACTTTCTATGGGTTTTAAAGTATCAAGACTATGATGTCATACCTGAAGCTGTTTGGCTCCGAATCTCTGTTCTCATCATCCTCAAAAATTCATCATTTCTCATGCAAAAACTATGAGGCTATCACAAGATAGTTAATACACCATAACCATTGTGTCTAAGAATTACATGGCAGGCATCGGCTACAGGACGTAATTTCGAAATAACTTATTGCTTTCAACAACAAAAACGAGAGTATACGGTAGCGACGTTAGCGTGAGAAATCTCTGAAAAAGCGGAATACCCAAAGAGGGGCATCGACGTCATCGAAGCCGTCGACAGGTAGACAGTACTTGTCTTGCAAGTTTTTAGTTACCGGTCATTTAATCTCTCGTATCTGGTGGTCCATGAAGAATTCTGGAGTCGGCTCGCTTCCTTGGTGGCCGTAATACACCTACCGCTGTCCCTTTTCCCTTTTGTCCACCGATGAAATCCCCTAGACAGCAACGAAAGTAAAAAACAAATTGTGGATGCACATATTGCTAGTGTGCGAAAAACTGCATGCAAATGTATCAATTAATTTAATACGCTGCTTGATAAAATAATCCTCGACAGTTATAATCTGTATGAAACAAAAATGATTCATCTCCAATAAACAATCCACGAAGGACACTCGTTATAACTCTTTTAATTAGTGGTTCTTACAAACTATTATATAAAAATTCTTGAATGTAATGAATTGATGAATAATTACTTAAATTTGAAACATTAAGAATGCCAAAAAGGTGAAAGTAGATAACTGGGAATGATACTTTTAATATTTGATAATATAAAAACTGCACAAATTAAATATTGTGTTTCTTCTTTGAGAATAGAATTATCGAAATTCCAGTGCAATATTTTCTTTCAGGACGTTTCAATACTTAATGCCAATAAGAAAA
The DNA here is from genome assembly GCA_910591515.1 of Cerceris rybyensis. Classification (NCBI taxonomy): domain Eukaryota; kingdom Metazoa; phylum Arthropoda; class Insecta; order Hymenoptera; family Crabronidae; genus Cerceris; species Cerceris rybyensis. The sequence goes on from OU342789.1 coordinate 37,517,141, forward strand.
TCATTACGTTACTATTTACAGAATCTAAAAGAACGAAAAATAGATTTGAGCTGACATTAAACAAAGACCCGTCCGAGAACTTATAGAAGGCGTATTCTAATTGTACACCACCCACAATAACACCATTTTTACACAAAAATATTCTCACTGACGTTTGAATCCCTAAATACCATCCGAATTCCTCGATTGATTATTAAAATCCCAGCAAACATCGTACGCTTTAAGCATCGTCGCATTTCCAACGTGGAATTAGATTGAAACTTCTGTCTTACTGCTAAAAATAAAAGGACACCTCGACGTCTATTTGCGTGATATCGAAAAATCGAGTAAGCCTTCCCATCCATAGAAATTCCATTCGTTATTGCGAATGAAAGGAAATCGATATCGCGTACCTGCATTTATCCGGTCGTTCGTACGTATAATAAAATTACGAAAATAGAATGGCAACGAGGAACGTTGAATTCTCATCGTTCTTTTCATTGTCACCCCCAATGATTTCCCTTTTCTCTATGAAATGCAAAAGAGAAAAAGACAGAAGGACAGAGCGAGAGAAAGAGAGAGGAAAGAAAAAAAGAAGAAACGGTAGAATCGACCGATCGTGATTTCTACGCTATTGAAATACGCAAGTCCCTTAGAGAGAATGCTAGGAAACCTCCACAGGAAACCATAGTGAGGTTTCGTACCTCTTGGGAATAACCAACCCCCACCCCCTTACTGCCGTAAACCTTTCTCCTCGAAGGCGAAGGGATGACCGAAACTGGCCCGTACGGTCTGAAATAAGGGGACAAGCATCGCGGCAACCCGAGGGAAAACAATGCGAGATACGGCTAAACTCGGTCGATAAGATCTTTCAACCTGTCGCAGGAAAAGGAAGTGCATTAACGAAGTCAGAATCCCCAGTGTGACTGTTAACTCGACGTTGCATTACGTCCTCCTAAGGTACCATCCGGTTAAGCAGCTACGATTAGATTAAAATAAGCGACACGATCTAATTCCAGTTGACCTAAAAACCTCCGGATTGTTTGCCAACTGACGAAGTTTCCTGGAGAAATTCTTCGACTAAACAATGAAAAATGTTTAACGGAGTATATACGTACTTATACTGGTACACGTACGACGTTGAAACACAGGGGAGAATGTACGTTTACAACGTATTTTCTCGTCGACGTTCACCAACCGCTTTACCAGCAATTCCAAAGAAAGAGAGAGATACGATCTCGTCCTCGTTTCCTCTCCTTTCTTTCTTTCTTTTTTATTTCCTCTTTGCGTCATTATCATTCTGTATTTCTCGGCTAGCGAATTCTCCCGTAAAATCCCGATAATAGAAAAGACGGAAAAAATAATGAATGTAGAGGAACGGACCGAGGGGTAATGCAGACATATCTTGCGGATTTAGATCTTCGAAAATAGTTTTCAAAGGCGAGAAAGAACGGTAGTGAAAAGAGGAATAGAAAAACCTATGGAAAAATCTCGACACAAAGGGGAATCCTGTCGTGGAACCCCGGGACGGAGAGACTTTCCTTGCAGAGGAGAGACACTTCTCGCTTAGGGTAACTCACGAAGGGGGTGAACGCCATCCGGAATCTCGAATTCGATTTTCGGTTCGATATACCTGCCGAATGAAGACTCTGCCCTCCGTGAAGAGAACGTTCGGGGGTGGGGTACGAGTTTCTCATCCGAGATTGGAAAACGTCTGGGATTACGTAAAAAAAAAAGGCTAAGTCAGATTGCGCATCGGCCAGATGGCAGACGCTCCTCGCCCTCGTAAGGCTAACCCAGTTTGTGCATTTATGTGCGTTGCATACCTGCCGTGTACCTGTGCACACGGGTGTAAGAGTGTGCGCATATATACGTGCAGGTATACGGACGACATCATACGCGCAGGTAGAATCTATAAGGGCAATGAGGGAAAAATCACAAAAGTTTGAAGTTTTTTAAAATCACAAAAGGTTAACCCCTTGCCCTACAATAACGTGTGACCTCGTACGGTAAATGGAATAGAGAATTTTGAAATTTTTAAAAAATTTTTGAATTGAAATATTAGTGGGATATGAAAGGTTAAAATTATTTACGTGCTGTTGATATTATGTTACTGTATGCCATATATCGATTTTTATTCGTGCAATTAAGGGATTTTCTTCTATCTTTGGGCCCCTCCTAAAATAGTTTGTCCACCACTGACTTAAACAGTTACAAAAGAAATCTTAACACTAGATTTACGGAGCCAATTTGGCTCATTCAAAATTCAACTATTATATGTATTAGTTGGTTAATTTTTTAATAATAAATCCTTCATTTAAATTGATTTGGAACTGTTTTCTTTGCAAAAAAAACTTCAATTTTCTTGCATGAGTTAAATTGTCTCGCTTCAGAAAAATAGGTATATCAACATCCGTAAATCTAGTGTTAAAGAATAAGGTTAACATATTTTTATAAAAATTCTCTTCGTCACACGTTCCAATATTATTCTACTCTCGACCTTTCACCCCTTACACAAAAACTTCAACAAAAACCAGTAAATTAATCAATAAATCAATGAAATGATTTGACCTTACCTCACAGAACCCGTGAACTTCCATGCACAAACACGTGCAAAAAAACGAATATACTTATCAACAATTACAACATGGATATCAGCACATGTATATTACACACCGAAAAACAATCCGTTTGGTTTTTGCACCCGCGTATATATACGAAGAAGTTTGTCGTGTTTCCACGCCGGTCACGACAACGGATACAAAGAGAAGACGGTAGTAAAAGGCATACGATAATAAGAATACACGAGTTCATGTATATATGCATGTACATAGATCATACGTATATATTTGATACGTGCATTACATACGCTTATACGCGTAATTGTTCCCGTTGTTGCAAAGACGTTGCAACTTCCTCTACATGTGGACACCATATACATGGTGATACGTATATAGTCAATAGAACGAACGTATATTCTCTACTCTATACATATTTAAGTATACGCTCATGCATTTACAAGGATTGAGACGATGATGGCTGGCTGGGAGATACAGGATACGATACGACCAAGAACACGTTGCCGAGTGCGGCTTGGATTTCGAGAAAGGGTGGGACCACCCTTTCATCCCACTTGGTCAATGGTGTCCTTCGAGAACCCCTCTTTTCCCTATTCTCCCATTCGTCTTTCTTTCTCTCTTTTTCGTACTTTCTTCTCTTTCTAGCTCCTCGCATAGAACAGAATAGTTTCGTAGGACGAATCCTACTACCTTGTGGACCTTAAAATTCACACAATGTTAGGCGTTGCGTTCGTCTTTGCGTCCATGCTTTCTTACGATATTCTATGGAAGTTTTGATGGTTCTTTGAAATAGAATGTCTGGTTGCAAATATTTGCGAGGATTTTGTATGAATGTTTTGTTGGAAAAGAAATGTTAATTGTGCTGTGGTTTTTGAAAAATTTGTATGAGATTGTTTAGGATCTTCGTTGAGGTCAGTTTATAAGCGACGAAGTAGATTTCAGTTTTCAATTTAATACGTACTTTGAAAACTCGGTGTAAGTATGTGAATATTTGTGAAACGTGTTCCGAAATGTCAAAGTTTATATACATTTTCGGGATAGTGAGCTCAGTTGCAAATGTCAATGTCTATCTTCGTTTAACGGGATAGATATGTCAATTCATAATCCCATCGGTGAAATTATCTTCGGCTTTTAATTTGATTTCTACTTTAAGCATGCAATAATTGCAAACGTAATATCTGTTATTAAAGTTCAAAGAAAATCAATGAACAGAATTATTGTTCCCTCTACTTCCTTTTCTACGATATCGAATTCAGTCGTGAATATTATCATGTATTTTCTTTCAAAGATTGGTCAATACATAATCGCATCGTTGAAATAGACTTTAACCCTTTGCGGACGGAGGCATTTTTGAATATCGAGAAACTATCAATTATTTAGCGATGAAAAAACACTTTTTCATGGGAAAGACAGTCTGTTAATGTATACAAGTTGAAATTTACTCTTTGTAAAATAATATTTCAACGATTATATTTTAATTTTTCAACTCTAACCGTTTATATATGCACCGACAAACTATAACCAATTTTTTTCTCAGGGCGGATATATTCGCCCGTCGTCCGCAAAGGGTTAATTTTTGGCCCGGTTCGTATTTTAACTAAACCCACGCTACATGTGAATGTAATATGTGTTTTGGAAGTTCAAAGAAGTTTCTACTCAAACAAAAATATTGCCGGCCGTTCTTCCATTTTCGCGATATCGAGTTCCGTCGTGAATATTAGCCTGTATTTTCTCTCGGTAGAACAGAGTCGTTAATTTCGAGTCATGCTTTAACATCAACTTTCACATAGGTATGCATACATGACAGCACGGTGTACGTAGACTTTGTAAAATTGTTGCTGGAAATTTGTACACCGTGGATAGAACTTTTTTGCACGTCATTGCATTTTAGCTGCCGTCTACCCCACGGGAAAATAAATACCCGTCCGACGAACAGGTTCAACGTGACTTTGCAAGGAAGAAAGGACGAGTAGTTCGATGGATAGGATAATCCTTTCTCCGAGAACCAGATGTCCGATTGGACGATCTTTATGGAAAGCAATAACGTAACCCGTTGTTCTTGTTCCTTTAGCTGACAATGAGTACAATTCTGAGTTTATATTTCATCATTATTTTCGATTCTGGTGGAACAAGTTATATTTTCAGATATTTCGTACACTATATATTTACATAAATTAAATTTATATTACGTTAATAGTTACACGAAAATATGTTGTTCGATTATTGGGGAAGTTTGATGGATTGGGTGACTTTAGAACATTAATGCTTTGATTTGAAGTTTCTTCGATGTTTGTCGTGATTTTGGTACTGAATTGGTTGAATATCGAGTCAAAGAGGCAATCGATTTCCGTTGTATATTTTAAAGCGAAAGAAGAATCGAAGAAAAGCGGTATTTGCAACGCAAAAGTCACTGTGCAATGCATATTAATTGATTGGGGAAAATATCAAAACGAAAGAAAACATAGTCTCGAATAAACTGAAAGCTATTCTGTATGAGAAAGAGGTAATTCGATTACTTTTACAGCATTTTAAAAAATGCGAATCACTAACTCGCGCGATGTTTTCAAAAGAAATAAACCTCAGTTACTTTATATACAGGAAGGTTCATAAGTTCCAAGGTGATCTTAAAATTTGTACCTTTTAAAATCTAATCGCTGGGCCACTATGTATGCACCATAATTTCTTCAAAAACAGTTCGGTAGCCTGGTCTTTTTATTATATGTCTTTCCGACCACAATTGTTAAGGCAAATTCGCATAAAACCTACGGTTTTAAGTAACTTTCAACCACCTAGGCTGTGATATACAAAATAATAATTTAGGTGAAATTTCCCAGGGAAAAATTCTCTTTCTTGATCTAAATTGAAGTAAGTGTAAATTAAATTAAATGAAATTTAAGTAAATTTTGAAATTTTAGTATGATACTTCTTTTAATTTCTTCCGTCTTCGCATGCGAGAGAAGTGTGATTAGAAATTATAACGCAAGTATTTAAACTGCTAAAGCGTCAACAAATTTTCCAAGTCTTCCTCGAGCAGCCATCGGTGGAAAATATCGTTATAACCGTTAAAATTTTTGCGTCTTTATACGGTTCTCGCAAATTACGCTCACAAGATTCATGCAACTTGCTCTCGTCTTCCGCGGAAAGCGGCGAACACGTGTTTAACCAGACTAACAGTTATGAAGCACGACGACGACGTGCTGTGGAAGTTTCGGTAGTCGTTGCAGAAAGTTCTCGTCGCTTTCCAGTCGTACGTCGGTGTACTGGCAGATGTGTGAAGTTTAAAGAAGCAAGACTTACGGAACACCGAAGGACGATAGAAATATCCTGAACTCCTGTCTCGAAGCGTGCACAAAAAGCCTTTGGGTTAGGTCTTGGCGATGCAAGACAGCCAGTTCTCTCGAACAGAAAGACTCCAACACCCTAAAAGGTTTAAAAAAAAATAGAAAAGATCTCCGTTACGTCTGAGTTGGGTCTTAGCGAAGTTATGAAAAATTTGGACCGTTGAATGAAAAAGAATTCAGAAAAATAGAAAAGGGTTTCGTTAGGTGTCAGTTAACCTTCGGTGAAGTAACGCAAAGATTAGTACTGCCTAATAAATTGAACAATGAAAGAAACTAGAAAGAAAAAAGTCTGGGTTAAATCTATTGCCTCAAAAATCAGTAGAGCCAAATGGAGCATTAGTTAGGAGCTAGAAGAAGATTAAAACAAGAAAGGTTTGAACTGTATCTTCGTTTCGGTGAATTTCTACTAGAGCTCAATATACGCAATGCAGCCGTTAGTCCAAGTAAATCTCGTTAACCTCGTTAAAGTCGCCACAAGGCTCGCATCATCGCAAGAAAAGAAAACCCATTCGAAACTCAATTTCTACGCGCGCCATAATTCACCTCGGTGTAATTTTCATGCCAACCTCGATGCAGGAGGAACGGAGATGCCTCGTCTCGTCTGACTTGCCTTTCTACGGTTTAAAAGAAAAAAGGCCCAATCGAACGTTGCATTATCGTTCGCGCGCATGTTTCTCTGCAATAAGCGCGTGAAATTCGAACGTTCCACTCGGACGAAGAGCGTGTTTGTCCAGGCCTACGGCGATGGTTTGCATCGCGCGAGAAAGTTCTCCACGTCTTTGCAACAAGTTCACCCCGCAACCAACAGGGTCCTGCTTCCTCGAGTGAAACGGAGAAGAATCGTTGCCGAGAGATCCGTAATTTGCCAAGCCATCATCCTCGTATGCAGATGTTGCGACCTCGACAAGTTGCTCTTTATGGAATAACGCAGACCAGACTCAATCAAATTCTTCCGCGGGCCACTTGCTGTTTTTTCGCAGACCGCGAATTAAATGGAATGGTGTTTACAAGAGACTCATTCTGACGAGGAGAATAAGAATGCTGAAATTATAATGAGCAAATTTCGGGCTGTTACATTTAGGAAATTTTGTTTACTTCTCGTGTATGTTATAATTCTTAATGTTTAGAAGTCACGGAAGACTCGGAAATTTTGAGATGAAAGTTAGTAGTGTAGCAAAAATATTAAAGTAATAGTGGAGTTCATGGGACGTGACATTTATTCAACTGGTGTTGAGCTTGTAATAATAGTATGGACGTTAAAGGGGTAACTGCTCGAACGTTTTCTATATAATGTAACTGTTGAAAATCAAATACCACTAACGGTACAACGTGTTTAGTAGTAAAGGCGGAAATAGGAACAGTGGTCTATGTGATAATTATACGCTAATGACCCCTGCGCGAGTCCATATCAGCTACAACCGGTCTACAGAGTGACATCGTAATTATGTACCTGACAATATCCAAATACGACAAGAAGCTTCCTGTAGATGTTAGAATAACGAAGAAATAACCTACAGTACATAATAGAGTTCTTCCGTTCACTCTTCGCATAGCTGTTTCTCATATATACGGCCTAAGGCTACTGAATCCAGCATAAAATAAATTATGCGCCCACCAAGATTCATTCAAAGGTGTTCAAAAATCGTAGTTACTCTGTTCGAGCTAAGAAGCCTTCTCTATTACATCGACCAGGAAGCAATCTACATTAATACAGATCTTTCTTCCACTTCTGAAACATCTGTTTCTCCCTGAAACAGTTCAAGACTACTGCATCTAACAGAAAAATAGATCTTTGCCCGCCAAAATTCATCCAAACCTGTTCGAAGGTCTAAGTTGAACCTGAGCAACTAATATACGATCTACATTAATACAGTCCTTTCTTCCACTTCTCAAATATATTTATCCCCGAAACTAGTCTAAAGTTAATGCATCTAATGGAAAAAAATAGCTGTGCCCGCCAAAATTCATCCGAACGAGTTCGAAGGCCCTAGTTGAATCCCAGTAACTAACACACGTTCTACATTAATACAGTCCTTTCTTCCACTTCTTAAATATATTTCTCCCCGAAACTAGTCTAAGGTTACTGCATCCAACAGAAAGTAAAATCAGTGCCCGCCAAAATTCATCCGAACGAGTTCGAAGCTCTAGTTGAGTCCCAGTAACCAACACACGATCTACATTAAAATAGTCCGAGTCGAAATATTGAACCTCATTTGAAGCTTTTACTACCCAACATTTAGGAATTAAAAATACAAAAATAGGTCTAAATTCAATGTAAAATAAGATCCTATTTAGCGCCTAAAAGTGGCAAGTGGTTTTGGTGATAGCTAAATAGGAGTATCATTTTACTGAGTAGGAGTTACAGATTTAAATTAGGAGTTTTAGTATTGAAAAGAATCATATTGGATACAAATAGGAGTAAATACTATGAAAATAGGTGCAATATTTTGACTTAGGAGTTCTTTCTTCCACTTCTCAAATATGTTTCTCCCCGAAATTAGTCCAAGGTTACTACAACTAACAGAAAAAAAGATCATTGCCATCCAAAATTCATCCAAACGTGTTAGGAGGCCCTTTGATCGAGCTATGTCCCTCCGCTGGTCCCAATAGACAACCCTTCTTCCATCGTCGAGCCTCTCTTCGGCACAGTCGCATACGACTTATTCGGACCTCCCGCGCGGCTCGGTCGTGCTTCACAGTTTTATTGGCTTAACTCACTATTTTACAGCCGATAGTGGATTAAAGGGATTAAGCACGGAGCAGAGGGTCCTCCGTGTACCGCGTGAGCTTCCTATAGAGACATAAACTCGACGAAATACGAGGATTACCCTTTTTCTAACGAGCGGTCCGCTCGCTCAGTTCTCCTGGTTTCGAAGCACCGCCTGCGAGTTCTCGATAAAAACTCGATTTACACCGATGCACGCCCGCATCTTTAACACGATCTTCATCCTCGTCTACCTTGAGAACACCCTGATCGACCCTCTTCGATCGACCCTTCGAATCGTTTCTTGTCGAGTGTCGGAAGAGCATCGATTTTGCGCGTGTTGCAAATCTCAGCGGACATGCAAGGATCCTTCGTCCTGTAAGATAAGTGTTAGTCTAGGATTTATGGCTATTCTTGGTGAGTTAAGCTTTAGCTACTAGAGAGAGTATAGTCTTGCGTCGCAATATTGAGGAATGTATTAAAGTACCAGGCTGGAATTGGGTCAGTTGAATGAAAATTGGGTGATGGCTTTTCTGTCCCGAAAATTGGTATTTTTGCTCGAATTCCGCAGTGTTATGAATGCAAAATTGTTTTTGTCATTTCAGCGAGATGCGTGTCGGTGTGTTCTTCTGGAATTTAATAAACGGAGATATCGAATATGGTTTAACACGATCTTCGAATATTGCTCCAATGTTGTTATGATTACATTGCGTTTGAAGTTAAATTTGTGATAGGTGTATACACGTATTGTGTTTTTTAATTGATTTTTAACGTTGTTTGGATGGTGTGTGTTTTTAATATCGACAATTCTTGGTCGTTTTGACGGTATAGAGTGGATGATAATTGGAGGATTGGAAAGAGTTTGATATCTCATGGTTAAAATTTGGCGGAGAAGCGTCCAAGTAGATATATTATTCCGCGAATGCTTTAAAGTTGAAGGCGATACGATCGTTTTCTCGGAAAGACGGATAATTTCTTCCGGATATCGTAAATCACGAGTATAATTCGCAAACTCTTCCAACCTTTGACTTTTTATCATTATGACCCACTTGACTACGTCCGAGCGAATCAGTTTTATCTACCACTCGTTTTGAAGCTTATCATTCTGCTTTCGCGATGAAGAACTTAAGATTAACGAACTTTCACGAACGTCTATGAACAATAATGGAGCAAGACGAGTATTCTTTTGTAAATTTGTACGGAAATTTCTTGTTTCAAAAATCAGTTTTTTATATTATTACAAAAGATTGTTTTAGCGTCTATTGTCAGTTAAACTCCTAATCACTTGCGACTCAATCTTTTTTTTGTTTCTAAAAATTTAGACATTATGTACTTTCAAAATACAAATTTATATACTCTCAAATTTTTGTCTTCAGGTAGAGGTATACAAAATTATGTAATTTCTCAAAAAAAAAAAAAAAACGGTTGGTGAAATATGTAAGATTAAAATTTTTAAATTAGGTCTAAAAACTCAATCTAAAAATTACGGCAAAAATGTTTATTCATGTAAACGAAAGAGATAGGAGGAAAAGGGGGATTTGTGTGCCGTTGCACCGTCAATTATTTCTCGACACTTGCTTCGCTTGACTCTACTATCTGCTCTATCTAGTTCCATTCGAGTCTCGTTAAGTTAACCATTGACTCGTTAACTCCCTCTTTCTCCCTGCCATTAATTCGCAATGCTCTGCGAACTATGGGATTGAGCGTAAAATCCGATGACACGTAAACACCTCAAATATTGGACACACTTTCCACTACTATTTCATAGAAAGTATCAACAACCTTCTGAAATAATGCTTAACGAAATGATAAAAAGTTCAATCTGTATCTGAAATATTCTGTTTTTATTGCGATTGAAAAAAAAATGTTTTTACTAGAAAGTTATATCTTCAAATAGTCGCTTAGAAAAGCGACGTCTTTGACAATAGTAATAAAATTACAATACTTTACTTATTTTCTGCTGTAGATTAGATTTATTATCGAAAGTTTGTAATTCTACATAGTTTCTGAGAAAGGCATAGTAAAATACAACATATTATACTTTCGCATTGGCATAGCTTTCATACCGTAGTAAAATACGACGACGCTTATCAACGGAATGTTTTCTAATTTTATTAAACGCATATTAACATCGTTGAAAGATGCTTTACCAAAATTAAAAGTTCCTTAATATACAGCCGTTACATCGCTTTCGTTGAATTCCTATTAACACTACAATGACCGGCGTTAAATCTATTGCATTTAAATATATTAAATAAGTGCTTCAGAAAACGAGGAATCAAAACGTGGAGAAGCCAATTAAATTCACTAATCTATACTTTATAAGATTGACGTACAATATCTGTTCTATACCTCTCCTATAAACTTGATAAGATTTTAGAAAAAATAAGAAACAAGTCATTTTGTCTCGCTTAGTAGTTCTAACATTAATTTCATTACAATACGATCTTTTACCGATTTATATCGTCCATAAAATATCCAAATCTACAAAATACTAAATTCTAACTTCAATCACCCTTCCAAATTACACCTGACTATCTAATCGATAGAAATGCAACCATCACTCGTCCACAAATAATTTCAAAGCTCCCTTCAAACATTATAAACAACTAATCCCCACAAAACCATGAAACATCTCAAAGAATAGTTCACTCTCCATAAGCTCTCCTTTCATCATCGATACACCACTGCCGCAGAGCCAGAGCATCACGTCTATCCTGCAATTTCAAAGGCAGAATAATCGCAAACCCGTCACGTTGCATCCCCTCGCGCACAAATTACGTAGCGGCACCGGTTGGTCCCCTTTGGCGCTCCGTGGCCGCCACAGTACGGCTTAATCGCTCGCAAACGTTTGCGTCTGATAAAGTACAAGCGAAGGCGCGTTAAGAGGGAATAAAAAGTGGGAATTGAACGAGGTGCGAAAAGCGAAAGGAAGCGCGCGATGGTCCAGCGGCAAACGAGAAGAGGAGAGTAAAAGTGTGAAAGAATAAGGTAACACGAGGAAAGAAAGGGGAGACGTATCTCGATGGAATCCGCTGCAGCATCAGCGAAGCAGTGGTTGCCGCGATCGTCGAGGACCGGCTGTTGTCTTCCCCTCTGTCCCTTCCTGGATATATCCTCCCTCGACTTCGCCCTTTCCACGATCTCCCGGTACGCCCCCGAATGGCCCTACGCAAGCCGCCCCGCTACCAAAAGGATACCCCTGCCACTCGTTTACTCCCCTCTCCTTCGGCTCCATCCGCCACAGTGTCGGGAGTCATCGGCTAGCCCTGTGTGTCCTCGGTCCTCGGTCTCCTCAGTCTGTCAGTGACCGCGGAAGCGTGCGGTTCGTCTCTTAAGAACCGTGCTCCCGGGTTTCAATATTCTATCTCTCGTTGTACGAGAGTCACGTCGAATTGGAGCCTTTTACGGATTGTGATATATTTGTTTGATACTTCGTGACAGATACTACGGGATTTACTAGTCGAGAAGAGTGTTACGTGTAGATTCGCAATTTTTCAACGGTGCTGGACATCGTTGCTGGAGAGTAACGCGAGTGTCGTGCACGTGGATGAGTTTTGGAGAGAATAAGATAGATAGGTGGAACTTGAAATTTTTGGAGTTCAGTGCTGGATGCTACTACCTCACTTTGCAGTGATTGCGTTGATCAGCTGTGCGGATTAACGTGAGTGTATTTATTGAAGTGTTTTAATATACGTGAAGAAAAATCGTTGGATCGATAATGTTCGTATGTTCTTTGTAACGAGAAGCGATTCAGTTGATGAAAAGTGTGTCGATAAACTTGAATGTAATCTCACGGTGCTTTAACTTGGGATAGTCAAGGTGGACCGTGAGAAGTTACGAGGCTCGTTAGTTATTAATCCAAACTACAACGAGCACTGCCGGTGCGAAATCAGAAGAGACGAGTCGCGATTAATCGTAACAGAGAATTTCCGCGCGAACTAGTGCCAGTTGAATTCGTTTTGTAAAACGACCATCTACGAAATAGCATCGGAAACTGTTCTCTCCTGTGTTCGAATAGTGCAACGTTTTAAACGCTTGTAGAGATTCCAATCCTGAAACGTCGAGAATTCTCCGTCGATGCGAACAGGAAGTTTAAAAATCTCCTTCGGAAGTGCGATTAAATCAATCCAGAATTTTATCACTGACGGCATCGACTTTCGCGAGTAAAAGCGGAAATAAAAAGCGCACCAAGAGAGAAACGAACGGCACGAAATATTTTTTGTCCTCGCGGTACAGCAGTATATAACAGGTGCTGCACGAGGGTAATTCCATCCGCAACTTTCCACGGCCGCTCGTATATCACGGGACACACGCGACCGAGTTTAATTTGGGACTTTCGTGGAGTTTTCGTTTGTGTACTTTTGTCGTACGTAGACACCATCCATCGGACGTCCCGTTGATCTCTTTGAAGTCCAAACCGGAAGAATCGTTTGGACGAAAGTGAGCGTAGGTCGATGCTCCAAAAAAAAATTCTACCTTCGTTCTTCGTAGATCGTCCAAGAAAGTTCGCAGTGGTGTTCGTCGTGCGATAAATTTCACGTTGAACGTCACTTTCGAGAGTTCACCCTCGGAGTAGGAGAAAGAAAAAGTGCGAGTAGAGGGTGTAAGAACGAAGAGAAAGAAGATAATGTCTTTCCGTCGATGACGAACGAGGGTAAAGGAAGTTATTCTCGATGTGTGATCCCACGGCATTGTTGGATCTAGTACCCGGCGAGGGATTACTCAAGAGGCCGTCCATGGACTATAACGAGTACACGTATTGCTACGGTGGTGGTCGAGGTGGGTGGCATTCCTCCCTTGATTCTCGTCCTCGATCCTCGGAACTTTTTCCATAAGTAGAACCAGTTCGTGAGGCTGCAACAACGCACCGGATTTTTTTCGTTTCTATTGTGTCAATTTCGAAAGATGAACCTACTCCGGAATCCCGTAACGATCGCCGCGGGGATTTAGGTTCTTTTTGCACTGTGAAGATCTAACTTACGCTATGGGGGTTGTCGGAGATTTTGTTGTTTTGTGGAGCTTAACACTTTGCCTATTGTATTGAGCGGCACACGTGGATTGTTGCGATTGAATGAAATTTGATTAAAAAAGTTTTTAAGAAATGATCAGTTTTCTTTTCACGGTTGTCAGGGTTTAAGATTCGAGCGAGATCGGTTTTTAGTTTTGTGCTGGGTTGTTAGTTTAAAGTATGTAACGTGCTGGGGAAATATCAGTGTTTTTTGTCTCTGTGCGTGATATTTAAGTATCTTAGATACGGTGGCGTAAAAGGTCGCGAGGCAAGGAGTTGAAGAGGTGAAGCAAATAGTATGTGGTTAATACTACTTATCAAGAAGATTAATAAATGTTTGAGAAATTAGTGTTTTTGGTGTAGAATCTAATTTTGTCGATAGTGAGTCTTTATGAGAGACTGACAACCGTAAAGTTAACGTGAGTCAGCTGCAGTTGTTTGCAGTTTTGTGAGTGATACCACTTTGTTACTAATATTATTGTATCATTGCGATATGAAGGTTGTCGGTGCTTTAATTTCTTCACCTTTGACAGTCTCTTTGAGGACGATCGCGGAAGATAAATTTGTCAAAGGTGACAGACTTGGGTTGAAACTCATTTTGGAGTCCGACTTTTATACTCGCCCTCATTATTGTTTTCTTGTAAATAATTCAGAAATTTTACACCAAAAACTAATTTTCGACTAATTAAATTAATTAGTACATATTCATCTAAGAATGACATCTTGGATGTAACTATAGCATTTTTTATAAAAATTTCTTAAAGTTTCATTACGAAAATCTGCCCGTGTAAAGACAGGTTCTTAATCTTTCCAAATATTGTGCACTAATTGTTTCACGCGGAATTAGATTCTAAATGACAAAGCGAAAACAGTATTGTCATTCATAGTGCCACGTATACTCATTGTCCCAAGCGATGAGAAGAGTTTCGGGTTTGAAAATCTTTCTCCGCACGAAGCAGAGAATAAAATGGCTGTTTTCGACTTAAATTGATTACCCGGTGGTAACAAAAAAGCAAAAAAAAGAGACCGGTGGGAGAAGAAAACATCCCTCCGGAGTAGCAAGGTGGTGTCACGCAAGTGCATTATCACGCCGAGGGTATTTGTCACCCTGACATTTCCAAATCGTGACGCGCAGAAATTTTTCATGCGTCGTAGCGAGGGTAGCTACGACACCATTTAAAAAAAATACAGAAAGAAAAGAATTCCTCCGGTTACCGATCTGTATATCTCAATTTTCCCGAATTAACAAATATCGTACCCCAAAGAAGCCCGGTCTCATCGAAATCGATCACTATGGATCCAAAATATCGATTCCTTGCTATTTAAAATTATTATACTTCACATTGACATTACGATTCTATAATTTGCATAATTTAATATTTACCACCAGAAATAGAAATGAACATGCCCTCGATAAAAAATCTATATTTTCAACCCAGAAAAACAGACTGATGTTATACGACAGGGTTAAAAGAAGGCCACGGTTGAACGAAATTGCCAAAATCTCCCACGAAGAAAAAGTCTCCCCTAACGTCCGTTTTTTCTCGTCCGCGTATATCGAGGCATTTCATTCAACCTTTTTAACGTCCCAGTAAATATATCCGAGTTATCCACACGCGAGAATCTCGCACGATAATCGTATAATACTCGTGAACCGAGCTTGCGGCACGCGCAGCCTATTCGTTACGAGCTCTCGAAGGTGCACAGGGAAAAAGAGAGGGTCTAAGTAAAACTCTCCGTGTCGTCGCAATTAAAAAGAGAAATACGCCATCAAATATAGCCGGCTGTACTGTATGGTACTTATCACCATCGCACATGCAAATCTCTATGTGCTAAATTTATCCCAGGCTTAAATTCATGCAGCAGCCTCGAGACCATTCTCATCGATCGTAGCTGCGAAATCTCAAGGGTTATCCGCGACGATCAGCCAGGAGTTCGCGTGATAGGGTGTCTCTATTTTGAGCGACAATCGATTTTCACGGGGAGTCGAGACACTTTCACCGATGGGGAAGGGAAAAAAGTAGTAGAAAGAAAAAGAAATAAACGCAAAGAAGTAGTCTTCCGGTTGGAAGGGAAGAGGATAAGAGGAGGAGGTGGCACAGGAAGGCAGAGAACGGTTGCATTAGCTACGTCGGGGTTGTATTTATCAGGCTGACATTTGGAAATGTCGCGCGCTTTATCAGGTGCGTTCCTCGCGGAAACCTTTAAGGCTCGTTCGCAAGAAAGCAATCGCGGACGCGTATGCGCAGACGTATCCATGGGAAAGTGGACGGTTGCGCGTGCAGCGAATCGACGACGTCATTAAATTTACATAATAAGGAGTCGCGTCGCGTGGTCGAGTCTACAATCCATGGGGTTGTCGGTACCGTTTGGTTGAATGTCGCTCGGTTTATATTTGCGCGCAGCTGCAACGATCAGTAGCAATTGGACGAAACGAGTTTAGTTAGGTTCGAATAAGCGACGGCAAGTGCGAGCAGTGGAGAAAAGAAATCTGGACGGTGATGGTGCCTCGAGGAAGTTGTAGCGAATCGGAGTGATCGAGCGGGAGCAAAGATAAATTATCGCTTCTGATGCAAAGTAGGTCGTTTTATCGGTGTCGGAAAATGTGCTTAATGAAGCGCGCGTCCTATGCGAGCGATTCGGTGCGACGATATTCGAGCGGAATGAGTTCGATGCCTCGAGTGAGCGATAATGGGATATGGTTGAAACGGAAGATCGTTTGGAAAGCTTATCGATCTAGATGATATTTTTGTCGTGAACTTTGATGAAGGGACTGCCGTTTAAACGGTAATTGACGCGGGACACTTGATAATGAAATTTTTTTTTCAATTGGAGCTTAAGGGATGGTGCCTTTGACCTGTTGTAAATGTAAGAATATTTGTGGGACTTTAACAATGGATGGAAACTTGTTAACAGTTAACACGTGGAACGTCACTGACATTTCGCTCGTTTTATCATTTCTATGAAGTGATCATTTCCGTATTAAAATCTTATCTTTGCAAAACAGAAACTTAAAAGACACATAGATATGTATTCAGCAGGATTCTATCTTTTCAACGTCAGTATTTAAATATTGAATGCGTTAGAAAATGTGTATTACAATTTAAAAGTCATATGAATTCAATAGCGCCGGTCATCGATGATCACCATAGCAGTCAACGTGTTAAACAGAAATTGAAATTTGTTCGCTTTCACCAAAGTTTTCCCGCGTAATGTACTCGGTAAAAATTAAACAAGATTTTTCCAGAGAGTATATCAATCAGAGTGAAAATGATAAACAGAAACTAATTTTTTACATTTGGTTGTAAAGAGTAATTCAAATATAAACCTCCAGATATTCAAATAGTATGTTCGAATATAAATCTTCCCGTTCCAAAGAATTTTTTCCACGCGACACAAACATTAATCTCGTTAATACGAAACGCGATCTATACTGTAGAAATTGCAGTGAAAAAAAAAATAGAAAGAAACTAATTTGCAATATGTATCACATCGTCGCTGGCACGAAACACCGTAATACGTGAAACTTCGGTGATACAAGGGTTGAAATTAAAGCCGAAAATATAAAACAACGAAAAGGAAGTTCATCATTTCGATGTACGATTCGGCCATGCCGCATTCCCACAAACTGCAAGTTTTACGGTGTAAGAGTTTCTGTAGAAGAGCATACTAGCTCGGCAACCCCTTTCCTCGTTCACCTGGCCACGCAACCTGGCGCATTAAAGTTATTCACTTCAACTATTTTCAAGTTTCGAAGCAATCGCCCCGCCCGATGCACCAGCCGGCGCTACGTTCCTGAATGCACCGTAACGATCTCTCCAAACGACAGGGCGACCTGTCTCTCTCTTCTCTCTCTTTCTCTCTCTCTCTTCTTCCTTCTCTATCTTTCAACGTACCTACCCACCTTCTTCCTCTTTCCGGCACACCGCGGATTTCGCGGTGTATTCCTGCACCCGTGAACTTTCGTGCAACCAGGAAAAATAAAACAAGCCCCCGTAAAAATAATCGGCTGATCGTCAATTTCGTGATCGTCTCCATCCGTCTTTGCTATTTATTTTCCGAAAGGACGAAAAATCTAATCTGTATCTTTTTCTATCGTAGTTATTTTAATATCTTTCTATATCTTTCAAGGGTAAAATTGATCCTTTCCATGAAAGTGTGATCAGGGTGTTTAAAATGAACGTCACCCGTGAATTGTTAATACGGAAGACGTGTATAAATTTGCCTGACCTAGATAGAAGTTTGTCCCGCTTCGTTCCTGATCCATGGGGAGAAGAGAAGGATTTAATTTGAGCCCTGCGAGTTCGCGCGCACCTCGGAAGTGAATTGTTTCGTTCGTCGGATAACGTAAGGTTATTACTGTTAATTAGAAGTAAGTAGTGTTTAATGCGACAGGTATTTGATCGTATCAAAGTGAATTCTCGTGATTTCTGCAAAACGAAAGGAGATAAATACGCGCGGTTTTAAATGTTCGAAGATATAAAGTTTCGTTCGTATCGCGATCAGTATTCAATTATTGCACACGGTCTTCAGAATTGACGATCTATTGCGGCTTAATAAGCTGCCTCGGGCGTTTGTATCGGCGGTTTCGATGCTAAAATACTAATATAACGGTGGCGAGCCTTCTTGAATTACGCGGCATGCTGTGCCACTTCGTCCTGCTGAGATGAACGTCCTTGTAATAACGAGCGGGCAAAAGAGACAGCGAGAAGAATATACTGGCTGAGAGAACGGCATCACACCATTCAAGAGAGAAAGTGAGGGCATAGGAGGTAGAGAAATAATATAAAGAGAGTGAGAGAAAATTGAAAGATGTGCGTGGCCTGAGGTCACGACAAAGGGCGGAATGTCAAATGCTGAGAAGGTCCGTAAGAAATAAAGATAACAAGACACGGGGATAGAGGGAATATCGAATGTTTGAGAGGGTATGTAAAAAAGCAAAGATATCCACAAGAGAAACTAGAATATCAAACGTTGAGGGCGATAGACGTAATAAGAAATGAGAAGAAAAAGAATATGAAATACTGAGACAATAATAGCCGTAGAAAGTTAGAACGTCAAAGCCAAGAAAGAAAATGTAACCTTCTAACATAGTAACTCAGGAGAAACTCAGTACCCTGAGAAAAGGATGATGCGCAACATAAATTACTGAAACTTCTTAAGAGCTCAATAAAACAGCAAAGAACAGCTGAAACAGGAAGAACCAAAGGGACACAAAGTATCAAAGACTGACATTGCAAAAGAAGTAAAGGACGAGAGATGAAGACAAGAGAGAGAGGTAGTTTGGGTATAAAGTACTCGAAGCGTTACACGCAAGAAACGATCTTGCGGCTGCTGGCAGGTACAGGACACGTTGCTTCGATTCCTCATTAGAGGCACGCGCGTGGTTATCGGTTGCTCGTCTACCAGAGGAGCCTGACTCTCCTTGGGCCTCTGGAATCTAATTGCCAGCGTAGTTCGCGGATAGAGGTTCCCTTCTGTGCCGAAACAGCCACGGATCGGGTCACGATGAAAGCGCGACGAAGCAATTACTCCGCTCGAAT
Organism: Cerceris rybyensis; assembly: GCA_910591515.1. NCBI lineage: Eukaryota > Metazoa > Arthropoda > Insecta > Hymenoptera > Crabronidae > Cerceris > Cerceris rybyensis. The sequence goes on from OU342789.1 coordinate 37,536,298, forward strand.
CGATAGACTCGATGGCGGCGTCATTACCGTCGGCAGAGGAACCCCTCTTAACGTCGTCTACCCTCTGTCAAGGTGTAAGACGCTGCGTGCGGCTCATCGAAATGACCGCAAACTTCGTAACCTAGCTGACTCGATGGAAATTCGCTGAGACAGACGGCCAAGCGATCTAACTGCTGCACCTTCATCGAATTTCGAATCGTTTCATTTAGTGGCCAAATTTCGAAAATTCCTGAGATATCCGGCGACAGGATATGTTCCTTAGAATATAGAATAGGGTTATGTGAAAGGGTTGATGGAATTTTTCGTAAAGGAGTCAGTGAGAATATTATTTTAATATTTATTTGTTTACAGGGTGTAAACAAATTAGTGGCTACACTTTCCCGAATTTTGCAGTGTTTTTTTTTGTAAACCTCCATCGATTCGAAGGTGCAGAACAACCCTTAAAAGCCATAACCATTAATTTTTTTACATCCTGTACAATGAGTATACAATTTTGTAAGAGTTCAAGGAAATTAGGGAAAAAATACGGTTCCAGTTTGAGGTATTGTGAAAGGATGATTTTGAAGCAGTAATTTGTTATACAGGCGTCCCTCGAATAGCACGGTACTTGAATTGCACGAAGTCGCGAATAGCACGGTGAAAAATTGCGACAACCCCCGAATAACACGGAGTTCGAATTACACGAAGTCGCGAAATTTTACAACTAAAAATACTAAAAAATTTTGTTCTTATTTTCAATGTTTTTTTAATTAATCTTTGGAACCAAATGTACAAGTTTGTATGGATCTCGACTTTCGAATTGCACGATTTTGAATAGCACGGAACGTTATTTCCAAAATTGTATGAATTATTAGTATCGAATAACACGATTTCGTATAACCCGGAACCAATTAGCCGTGTTATTCGAGGGATGCCATTATGGATCTAATTGCAAGTTGAGTTTTGACATTGGGTCATTGGAGTCATTATGGCGTGATTGTACGAAATCTTTTATTTGTGCGATACGTTTGTACTTCCCCTGGAACAAGTATAAGGTCAAAGTTTGAATCGAAAGCGAACAAAGGGCCATAGTACGACGAACGTGCGACAGAGGGAGGCATATCTCGGAAGCGTTCGTGCCGATTTAACAGAATTTCGTTTCTTATTAGAGGCACGTGCACGGGTATCGGTTATCCGTTCACGTTGCCGCGAGGTAGTCCGTAGAATGTGATTGCTCGAGCAAAAGTTGGAGAGAAGAGAAATCTCGGTAGCATAAGGACGAATCCGAAGACGAGGGACCCCTAAGATCGTCCTCTATAACATCGTCGGGCCTCCTTCCAATATCCACGATCTGCCAAACGCAGAGCCCTGACTCTCATCCTCTTCCTTCTTCGAATCCAAGCACCCCTCGTCTTTCCGTCGGCTTTTCCCCTATTTTTCTTCCTTTCTTCCTTCCTTCCATCGTCCCTTCCTTCCTTCCTTCCTTCCTTCCTCTTTCCTCCCACGACCTTCGACTCTGCCTCCTATCCCTTCTAAACGGCCGTGGCATCGATTTTAACCTCGGCTTTGCGGATTTATTTTGGCCCCGTTCCTTAACCGACGGGAACGTACCCAGGACCATCGTATTTGCTGCTGGAGGAAATAATTCCCTCTTGCCACAATCCTAGGAAATGGACCGGCCGAGTGACATCGAACGTAGACCGCAACAGAGAAGAGAAATCCCATAAATGCCGATAATGTTGTTAGAAAGTTGAAAGGAAGCTGAATCGAGTATTACGTTTCCAGTTCGGCAACTCGATCAGCGGTACCCGCTTCTTGCCAACTGGCTGCTATGCGTTCAATGTCCAACAGACAATACGCGAATCGTCCTATCAAAAGTAAAGATCAGATTTTAGATAAAATTCATACTTTGCGACGAATACTCTCTGTGTTGGTAGGAAGATGTTCTTTGATGAGAAGGAAAGGGGTTGTGATTTTCTGTGTCTCATTTTTATGCAAAGTGAAATTATATTTTGGCAAAATTTCTTTGAATTTTTTTGAAGTTTTGTGTTTGTAATTTTTGAATCTATGTATTTATGGGTTTATTGTTAGTGGTAGCTCTCTTTAGGGTAGGTTTCACCAAGGGAAATTTCTTTCTCCCCTTTTCCAAGCGCACTACCCGGGACTACCCCATAGAGGCCCCGTGCGACCAATTAAAGAAACAGTTTCCTTCGAGGGTCCAATCCACCAGATTATGTTTCGTAATTTTCGTAGCATCCAATCAGATTTTACGACGCTAGAAACATAGTTCGTCGCATTAAAATTTTCAACTTTGCAGTTTTTAAAATCCTTTTTCTCGTGTCATTTTTGGCGCCATGATATTCTAAGACGAGGGGTTAAGTAATTTCTTCCCAAGTTTAACGGGAAACAAGATTGCTATTCTTTTAACCCTTTACGAAAAGTACTAGTAATAGAATGTTAAATAAACAAATTCTATTTTAATACTAAAACTACCAATGTGTTCTGTTCAAAATAATCAGTCCTCGATGTCTTCAAAAGAATCCCCAAACTGAAGGGGCAGCCATACAGAAAATACTCCACGTCTATCTCATATCACAAAAATTACTTAAGTGATAATCCTTTTTGTTTCCTGATTCACCTTCCTAAAGTACTTGCTTAGTATATTTAACTGCAATAGATCTAAAGCCGACAGTTCAGATGTTAAAAGCAACAGGTCGGAATAAATTATTAGCAGTAACAATCTCGTAACAAACGCAATAAAAGAAATTGCCGTAATTACCAAAGTAAGAAATCTTCGATAAACAAAAGCACACATACAATACATTACCGTAAACACACAAAAGATTTATATAAAACCCACGGAATTCTTCCAATGACAAACGATCATTAACGGAAACCCCAATTCGAAAACTTTCCCCATGAATCAGTCCATAAATCATTCCATTTTCAACGTCGTTTAACCAACCAACTTCCTCCGCAAAGCGAGGATTTAATTAATAGTTGGGCCGCGTTTTTGGGACCGACATAGAATCGTCTGCCTTTACGAGAGTCGAATGTCGAGTCGATCGTAGAACACAGATTATAAGACGATACGTGGAGAGAGCAACGGACGATCGAACGTGCCGCGATTCCTATCGGCTGTTAATTGTGCCGATTAATGGATGCCGATGTCAAAAGCTTCATCGCAGGCAGTCCAGCGCGACTCGTTGACGCCCACGCACTTCCGCCGATATTAATTAATTCCGCAAGGTACTTGCACGTCTGCGAATAAGTCCCGTCGATCCTCGTCGAGATTGCAGATTTACGGGTGCAGGATGTCGATTATACCGATACTATGATCGTGGGAGAGGGAATTTATGGATCGTGAGTGGGTGTTTTGCCAGTGAGCTTCTTTCGTGCGAGACAAAGGTGCTTCGTGGATTCCTACATTTTTTGTAGGACAGTGATTGAAGTCATTAAGCCGACGGTTGGCTTTAATTGCGGGAAAAATTGAAGTTGCTGCCTGGAAGCATACGTTTCGTTGTAATTAAGCTATTTATTCACTCTGCAATTCAAGGTAAATTTAGATTTTATAGGTTACTTAATATTTAATTTGCTAAAAAAATATTATCTAAAAAGAAGATCGATAATTATGTTTCGTTAGACAGTTGTAAAAAAATTGTACTATAAGGTATCATCCATTTTAACGATTGCAAAATTGACATGGATAACATGTTCAACCTTGTTCTTTATAAATTTCTTTCAAATGCTTTTTTCTTTTATAAATGCATTAGATATTTGTTATAATAGTTCCAGGGGCAAATTCGTTTTGCTATATTGTAATAACCAGACTGCGGATTTTTATGCATTTATGACAAATTAAATACGGCTAAAATATACAAAAAGGACATAATAGAAAAATATATCTAAAATATCCAAAGTATGGTATTTGTTGTAATATTTATTGAGTGCAATAAATCCCTAGATAGGTTTTCCAGTCTCACCTGCATTTGTGAAACTCAAAATTTGCATAAACATCTGCAGTCTGGTAATAACTGTGCATTAAAAATTGTTGAAATCTATTTTGATATAGCTGCCTCTTCTTTCTGCTAATAAACCAAGCTGACACTTTGAGAACATTAATTCAAGTATCTCTAACGAAAAATCTCGTATCTCTAATGAGATTCAACGAGATTATAACAACTTCCCGAAGTCCGAGAAAAGACACACAGGAAATAATTCGAACGCCTCCGTTTAATACGATCTACCGACATTATCTTTCGCTTGGTATCTCTGAAAATAATTGGTGATATTTGTATCTATGGTCGAACGGTCACTTGAGAAAGACCGATAGACGAGAGACACGTAGAAATATCGTCCTGCAACTACTCGTTAGCGCCTACGCGCATCTGTCGGTTACAATTAATTTCCGCTACAAGGTTATCCACTCGCGGGTTAGTACGCTTAAGTTAATCCTGATATCGATCGTTCCCTGTCAATTAACACTGTCATGAAATCTACAGTGAGTCATTAGACGCCTTAGAGGAGAAAATTCAAGAATTACAGCTATCTAAAGACCTTTAACACAGCATCAAGCATTTGCGTGTAATTTTATGGACAGGCAGTTTTGTAGAACACTGCGGGACAGTATTGCAATTATGTATTTAGTGGAACATGAAATCGTATGAGTTAATAGCCTTAAATAAAGGGCACCCTCAATTGCTGAATATAATAAAGTAATTATTGAATGTGTTTGCGCCTTTGGGTATTTTGAAGTTTCTAGAACTGAACCGGAAACTGCAGAATTAAAGTAATTTCTGCACATTGGATTTTTCAAAGTTTAAAGATTTAAGTCTATGAAAGGAAGACAATTTTTTAATATACATTGCTATATTTAATTTAACATTTTTTTTGCTCTGTAAAATGTTCAGTTTTGAGTATACTAATTTTCTAGAGATTTACAGTCTTATTGGAAGGGTTAAATTTATTGTTTTGCCCTGTCGGAATGCAATGTTTATAGGTATCTTACCTAATATCTGTAGGAAGGTATTTTCGGATCTCTTAAATTAGCAGTGTAGCTACCTGCCACAACCCTAATCGGAAAACCATGGTCTCTATGGCGAAAGACACTGAACCTTCCAATTAGTGGGCCCAAAAGGTATTTCGAATGTGATAACATCTTAGTCTGAAGTTATGCAATTTATAAAAAAATGTTCAATTCTCCCTGGAATTCAAGAATCACCAGCGACAAACAGAACTCTCGCGCGTACTTAATTTCGAAATTCTTTACCGTTGGTTCTCCACATTTGCAAAGGTACAAAATAATCGATAACTTTAAAAAAAGAAATTAATTCTTTATCAATTTAAGTACAATAAGAAGTTCAGTCGAGTATAGCTGGACAAGAATCAAGAAGTGAAAATCCTTCGTCATTCTCCAAGTCCTTCAGTAAACACGTAACACTAACAAAACCCACGATATCCTCATCAACGGTGAAAATCGTTACAACACATTTAAGCGTGAAATCTCGTGCCTCTCGTAACAAGAGAAAAAGACGTTTAGCGGTTGAGGAAGCGCAATCCAAGCTCAAAAGCACCGATCCAGTGCGATTCAAGGCTCTCACATACTCTCTCTCACCCACGCGACTTCCGCGGGCACATGCGTCTCGTAGCCCCGAGAGTCGACGAGACCGTTTTGTCTCAACGAGCAATTTATCTGCTCCCGCCCCGTGTAACGCGAATATCCTGGGTCTGAAACAATGCCGCCAGCATAACCAAGGCACTGCGTCATTGTCGAAATCGCAGAAACGTCGTCAACGGTGTGCTGTTGCATTATTTCGAGCGTGCGATGGACACACGAGGTGGGCTGCTTGAGCGAGAAATGAAATCATAGTGGTTGTTTCAGAATGATATGAGTTACATTTGGTACGCAATTTAAAGATTTTTTTGACAAATGAACGCGGAAGTTTAATGTTTTTTTTGGGACTTTTTGCAAAAATTGAAGATAGATTGCTTTTGTGCAATTTTATTTGGTAGAAATTATGATCTTGATTTTGTGCAGTGAATTTTTGAAACAGCTAAATGGTAGACTTTTGCGCATTAACTACTATTTAGTAACTTCACAAAAAATACATGAGTTTTGTGAAAGTGGAAATTTTGAAGACTTCAGAAAAATATTAAATTGAAAATATCAGTCGATCACGGGACGATGAAATTATTTTTATATTGAGATGAGTTATATGAAGTATCAGAAATCAGAGAGATGTTTTGATTTCAGGAATTAATTCTCAGTTATTGCGGACGTAGTTAAAATGGAATTCGTAGGGCAGGGAGTTAACACTAGATTTACGGATGTTGATACATCTATTTTTCTAAAGTGTGCCAATTTGACTTATACAAAAAAACTGAAGTTCTTTGCAAAGAAAATAGTTCTAAATCAATTCAAATGAAAAGTTTATTATTAGAAAATTAACCAACCAATATATTATATATATAGTAATGAAATTCTGAATGAGCCAAATTGGCTCCGTAAATCTGGTGTTAAATAAAATTCAACTTACATTCCACACTTGAAATCGCTAATTGTAAGTATTAACACTAGAACTACCGGCGTCAAATCTAACACATTTTAATAAATGAAACAAGTACTTTGAAAAAGGAGGAATCAAGTGGCGGAAAATTTGATCGATTGGGTGATTTACGTTTATTGATATAGACGTAGAATATTTATTCTATGACTCTTATATAAACTTAGAGAATTTTTTGAAAAAATTCTGTACCAGTCCTTTTGACTGGTTTGGTAGTTCTAATGTTAATCTTTATTTATCAAAGAATACTACTAATATCTCAAAAAGTCGTGTTGCAGTATAACATTCCAAAAGCAATCGTAGTAAACAAACAAAACGCCGTTCCCTTCGAGCGTCCAAGCAAACATCTCGTACACAACGGAGTCTTCCAGTTGTTTGTCCACACCCAGTCGAAAGAGGAAAGAAGAAATTATTAGCTCGCTACGAGATATATTTGATTATGACATTTCACTGAGAATCGCCCACGATCATCGGCTGACCCGTGTTGATGCCATTGAACGACGATAATGGTAGATCGCGATGCCGACTTGAGTGAGCGTGGGCGAGCAAAGACCAAGAGAGTCGGCACTTTCTTGAATCTCCCGCAATAGAAGCGTATGCAAAATAGCAGAAAACAAGCCACATGCTTCTCTGGACATTCTTGGCGATTTTATCACGATCGTCTTAGAAACAACTATTTACGAACTGTACATTTCCACTTATTCATAAAAAATATGCAAATTCTGTTTCCTCTTGGTGAAAGTATTGAATACTGATTTTCGTAGAAAACAGGTAAAAAGTGAAGAGTTGGGAGCATCATGTAACGAATGATTCGAGAGAAAAGGATATGAAAGAAATCTGAGAGAGGATACGCGGTTCGATTGAGCGTGTTAAACGACCGGTCAAAGAACGCGAACATGGTGGGTGACCGGGAATTCCTTTTCGACAATGGGGTGTAAACTCATCGTGTTCGGTGTATATGTTACAGTAGAATGCTCACGGACACTATACTTCATCAGAGTTCTTCGGTGAGCATTGATCATTGTCCGCTCAGCAGGTTGTACTTGAAGAGTCTACTTATGAATCCACTCGTGAAGTGGTCCAAAATTTTGTATACAATGATATATGTGAAAAAGTTGCACAAAATAACTCGTAACAATTGCAGAACGCTCTGATAATATGTAGGGATTGCAGTTTGATTAAAATGTAACGCACACACAGACTTCACAACAGTCAGCAACTCTGTGCACAATAGCACTCGTTAAAATGTTGCACAAAACAACTCGTACCACTTGCAAAAAACTCTGGTAGTATGCAGAGGTTGCTGTTTTAAGTAAATCGTGCCACAACAAAATATTTCACAATGTTCAACCTCTTTGTGCACCACGGTATACTTGGAAACATTGCATGAAATACTTCATAGTAATTTTACAATTATGGAATAGTGTGCAGAGATTGCTGTTTTAAGTAAATGGTATCGCAGAAAGATATTACACAAAGTAAAAAATATCACAAACACAGAGTTCACAACGATCAGCAACATTTATGCACAATGTTACACGTGGAAACGTTGCATGAAATACTGCATAATAATTTTAGAATCCTCGTTAGTATATTGTTTTAAGTAAAAAATATCACAAACACAGATTTCACGTCTGTTATCTCCTACTATCGTAACAGGACTATCGCGAGTTGATTGCTGTATTATTGCGAAGCTGATCGTCCGCAATTCGCGATAAACCTACCGTATCGACGGAGTTAAGGTCACCGGTGGTTAACCAATTGGCTAACTGGCCGATTAGAGTACACTTTTCCCGCGCACTAATGTTGCCACGGTGTTACACACCCAGAGGAACACGAAGGAGACGCCATCGAGGCCTCGGATCGGCGTTTATCGCGCGCGAACAAGCATGAAACCGGTCGGGCGATTCTCAGAGAAGAGCAAATTGTGCCTGGAGTCGACGTTTCTGTTTCTCGCGTAGATGCACGTATCCGACTTGCCGAAAAGGGAATACCTCGGGGCAGTAATTATGTTAGCATACGAAGCCGACTCCGTGGATTATCGTCGGAATTATTCGCACCTTCGTTGACGTAGGCAAGCTATTGTATTTGGATCTGACTCGTGAAATCGCGTTTTAAAGCGGTCTTTTTATTACAGTTTTACGATGCACGTGACGCGAGGGCGATAAATATTTTAATGGGCCATCAATTTGTCAATAGTGGATCGACTGAGAATACTAATTTGGTCGAGAAATTGTTAAATCATCCATTTGTTCGTTAAGTATGAAGAGTGACGTATTAAATAGGCCAGCTTAAATATTTAAAAAACTATTCAATTCAAAAAATTTGTTAGGTGAATGTGAAATGGCTCAGAAATCATATCGGTTAAAGTGAATACATTTTTAATAGGTCTATTCACTTAGATTTCTTTTTCAATTTTAATATATTAAATATAATATTAAAAAATCAATGTGTGTCTTTTACTAAAAAACATATAGTTTTGATTCATGAATATCAAACTACCAGCATAAATCATTAACAGATCAAAAAAGTCATTGAAGATCACATCTTATATTTAGGAACAATAGCAAAAACTTTCTCTCTCATAGCAAATACAATATGAAACTTTTCTCGGAAGCTTCCCGACCAAAGTTCCAACCCCCGTAAAAAAAGCCCAAGAGACAGGAAGTAATAACGCTCGATTTTACGAACCACTAGTTATAACCGGCGTTAATCGATCATAAGCAGAAATCGAGGGTTTTGTCGTGCTTTTTCCTCGGTTCTCGAAGCCTCGAAGACGCGTGCGCTTAAAGGTTCGGGCATGCACACGAATTCACCCGGCGTGTGATCCTTTGATTCCGATCTCTCCTTCACGCCATAGAAATTCCTCGCAAGAAGGCCACGAGCTTTCCACGCTCCGCATGTCACTTCGATCTCGGAGAAAAAAAGGTGGAAAGCAGAAAAGGCGAATGGAAAAAAAAGGAGTTCGATGTCGTATCAAGGTGCTCGACTTGGAGGTCCACTCGAATACGCGTGGTTCATCGGCTCTCCGATCGTAAAGAACACTCCGACTTCTGGGCCTCCCTTTCTTCTCGAGCCGTCGTTTCTGGCTATAGGACATAAATTCTAATGGCAAAGGAATTAAGCTACCCCCATTTCTCCTCTTTTTTTTTCGAAAAAAAAAACGCGAAAACTTTTCGACGGCTTGCCAAGAAAAGGGCAAAAGACGTCCATCGATTAGTTCTCTCCCTTTGTTCGTTCTTTGTTCCCTCGTAAATGATCCTGGCGTCTTTCCTTTTTTCACTAAATATTTTCTCATTCCCCTTTATTTACACCGACGTTAAATATCAAATGTTACACTGTAAAGTTATTAAAACGTTTTAAAAGTAAAAGTAATCTTCCCCGATTTCTCCTTCGATTATAGAAACCCCATCTCGAAAGCACCCTCTTTCTCTCCCGAATCGGGACCCCGCGGCTCAGTCTCATCGACGAAGCTAATTTTATTTTCCGCGGTATTTCCTCGCCATGAAACTCGATAGCCGAGCGAACGCGATGGAACGTTATACACCGCGGATTTCAACCCTCCGCCCTTTTCTCTCTTTGTCCCACCCCTCCTACAGGGAACCCCGAAGCCTCTTTATTTTCAAGCCACGTAAATTCTAATGGGAAACGAATTAAGCTCTTTTTCCTCCCCTCAACAAGTCTCCTCCACTCGTCAGCAACGGGCATCTCCTCGGGGCCGTGAAGTTTCCACTTTGCTCGTAGAAAAAACGACCACCACCCCCGCGTCATTCCGCGCGGTTTAAGGCGAGATGGCCGACTCGAAAGAAAACGGGGTCTACGTATACGCGCACACGCGTGCAGAAATGCGTGTAAGGGCGTGTACGTTGGCGCGAAAATGTACCTAGAAGCGGGCTAAAGGGGCCGAAGAACGAGTACGAGGGTAAAGAACTACCGTCGCTATTGCCGCCCTTCCATCCTTTCGACCTTTTCCTCCCTCTTCCCCCGTCCTGATTCAACTCACCCCGGTCCACGTCGCCCTATCTCGAGCCTCGACCAGGCAACGCCATCGGGGTGCTCCTTTCCCTCCCCCGGGCTTCCAATTAAAACCGTTTCGTCCATCCCGAGCGTAACCTTCTCCCTCCCTCTTTTGCCCTCTTTTTTCTGTCTTTCTCGTTTTCCCTCCTGCCGGTAGACCGCCCCTTCATTTTTCAAGATTTCCCTCTAATGCCGAGTACCCGACGGGGAAGGAAAAGAGATTGGGAAAGGGAGACTTCTCCAGGGTCACTCGACGACGAAAACGTTCTAACGAGACGTAATGCCGCGATGTCGCGCGCGATCTTTCGATCTTTTTCACGGCTCGATCGAGACGAGTGGAGGTTGGAGATTGTATAGGGGAGAGATTATGAGCTGGGAACGTCATTCTTGTGAATGTGAACACGAAAATGATGAGAGCAATTTGTAAGATTCTCTTCTTTGTCTTGTTGAAGTATGCAGTGATGGGATAAACTCAAGGGGAAGTTTTAAGCGGAGTGTTTTCAGTATGAAATGATGTAAAAAAGTATGGTGTAATGGAAGAATTGTTTGCTTTGCAGTGATATTTATACAAATATGTATGTGGAAATAGTATTAAGTACTTGGTAAATTGAAGATGCTAAGCTCTATTGCGGATATTCATTAAACCTCTGGGTAGCTAATTAATTAGTAGTAGTCTAACGTCGTATAAAATAAATCAGTTTTTCAATTTTGCATTTTCAACTGTGAAACGTGCTTTAGAAAAGAGATTTCCTTACAGTTTTCCCTGCGGCAAGTTCTTAGAGCTTCTGCCATCACTTAATTTATTCATTCTCTCATGAGTGAATTGGAGAGTGAAATTTTGTAGGAATACAAAGATCCAAATAATATTAACATATTTGCAGTATTAAAAGAATGAGAATTATGAATTTTAGAATTTTACACTTCACTGGAACTGACTTTTGTTTTCTCTCTTTAAAATTTTCGATAATTCCGTACATAAATTAGCAGTTTATGAATTTTACATACCCATAATTTTCAGAATAAAGATAATATTATCAATGAAACGGTAAAAACGAACCAAAAGAGCCAAACGTTTAAATGCACTTCCAGAAAGTCTCGTTAATTCATCCCCTTGTTCGTTGACGGTTCGTCGGAAGCGCGACTGGCCCAATAAATAGTAGAATTTTTATTCGGCCGATTCGTCTCAATTAATCGCTTCAATTCGGATCGACTGATTTCGGATCGTTTAAAATTATCCCCTTTAATTTTGGACGCCTCGCTCGGCGCTTCGCGTCGAAACGAATTAACGTTTAAACGATTCGAAACTCGATGGAGTATGCTCTTAAGCGATTACAGCATTTATTCCATGGCGATACAAAAATAATGCCTGCAATTTTTCGTTACATTCTATCCGGCAACTGTCTAGATATCTCAACAGCGTGTGGCACTTTGGTGTTGCGTTTCGTTGAAGCGCAATTCAATTACGATAAATTGATATATCACCGCATCGCATTTCCGACGAATTATCGTGAGAACTTTTGTATACTGCGATAAATTCTCGAGTTGATATCACCAAGGTATATAATTAAAAGGACATTCCACGATATTCGTTTCGACGAGTAAGTTATTGTTCCACAAATTCTCACGTGGTTTCCTGAACTTTCGTAGCAGCTCCTGCAGATAGATAGTAGGTTTTTGTAACTGAAAATAACGCAGACGAGGTTTTATTAATATTTATTCCCATGCTGCAGAGTTTTATTGGGTTACGGTGTCAATAAAGGAAAAGAAAATATAATATATTTTCGTTAATATTTTCACAAGAGTACCACGTATTTGTCGGACGAACGATGGAAGTTCTATATGGGGAATTCGGCCTTATATTGGAAGAGAGACCTCCTTCCGGAAGTACCTTTCCAGTCGAGATACGTATATCGATCTTTTCGTAGCTACGGCGCGAAACGTCTCCGAAAGTCGACTTGGAAAGTTTAATCGAGTTCGATCGGTACTCCTGGAAAGTCTACGAGTTCGATTGTTCGCGCTCGATTCGACGATTCATTTTCAAATAAATGACCCTCTTATCGCGGCTGAATGTCTGCGATTAAAAGTTGCGACGTTGATGTTTCTCAATTGGGCAATGTGGGCTGACGTTCGAAGTTTAATTCGTGCAATATGTACATTTCAAATGTAGATCCTTCTTCGAGATATTTATTTTGCTTCCTTTAAACGGCAATAGACGAACGTGAACTAAAAGAGGAAAAATTTATTGAGAAAATTGAAAGTATATACTCTATAATTATAAATCTATGTCATAGAGTAAGATACAAATATCCTACCGCAGTGCATTGCACTAGATATTATACTAAAAGGACAATATGGTAATTAGCGCAGTATTCGAAATGAAAAGTGGTATTCTCAGTATTTCATCTTGAAACCTATAAATGGCTACCGATAGATTGGACCATCACAAAATAACGACTTACCCCAATCGCTAAATTTCAAAAATAAATTTCCATATTTCTCTTTGTCACATTTAAAGCCTCTATTAAATTTAAACAACATAAATAATAATTTTCTAATTTTCCAGTATCTAAAAACAATTTCATTTATCACCACAGAACAGTAAATATTACTTTCTCTCGAAAATAAAAAAATATTACTATCAACGCAAATGCAGCAAAAAATGAGAGTCGCACATCATTCTTTCCTTTTTCTCGTTCCGTTTTCTATTTAAATAGTCCCTCTCTCGTGACATTTGTCCGACAATTTTAATTTTCTCCGTGAATACGATTCTCACGAGCACCATGGATACTGGCTCACACGTACGAACATTTTTCCCATCGGCCGATATATAGTATTAATTCGTTCCGCTTCAAAAGCTAATCCAGACACGAGACTAACCCTTGTCCATTTTCTCGGTTCCACTCCCCAAAATACGATCCCCGTTTCTGCCCTACGATACGTGACCGGGACTCCCGATCGTTTGTTCACTTTTCCCTCCCCATCGAACGGCAGTAAACGTTCCTACGGTGTTTCTTTATATCGCATTTTATTTCTAAACGATTTAACGCTCTCCCGCCATTTCCCGCGGAAATTAATTCCCAAGTTCATATATTCTTTATTGCGTGTCGTACGCTAACGACACTTTAATAATTTACCGCTCATTCTCGTCGTTCTACGCTTCGTGTAATATAATGTGCGTATTTTATTGGATAATCGAACAAAAGATTTCATTTGCTCTCGCATTCGCCACACTGGAAATGAATGCAATATTGCGCATTATGCTCATTAAATGGCACTCATTTGCGTCCCATTGCCGCCGTTCTTGTAACGTTGTCGAGACATGCATTCACTTTGGTATTCGTTACATGAAATGTATGGGTACGAGTGGAAAATCCTAGATGAAACTGTGCTATGAAAGAAATTATAATTGGTACCAAAAAGTCGCGATGAATGGAGTTGTTTTTGGTCCATTCAAGGTTTTTTCTTGTCCAGAATATTTTATGTCGGGCCAATTTTATTTATTTATTTATTTACTGGCACTATTTTTATCAATGTGACACAAATATAGTTAGAAAGAATTTTCTCCATAAATATATCATCAATCGTCCCACTTTTTTCTCATTTCTCCAATACGAATATACTGGTTGTTCATAAATAATTAGCTATTTCCCCGAAATAGCTGCTTAAATGGTTAAAAGTGGCCCCAGCCTATCTCTTTAATTTTAAAAAGCGCCAAAGATCCATTAGAAAGTTATTCCCCAACATTTTTCACGATTATCAACCGAAACCACAGCGTTCATCAAACCTCCCCCGCACGGACAGTCAATCACTCAACGCGTAATTACGTTTGCTCTCGAATCTCCTCGTCGTCTCTGTAAGCCTCGAGAGCGCAACACCGCGACACTCGAAAGCCTCGAGGAATGTTTGCCGATCCTCTTGATTCCGTTTCGAGGACACACGCCACTGGGACTTGCGAAAGAAAGAACCGTACCTGAGAAGAGGTCCTAGCGTACCTTCGCCAACAAGGGGCCCAATACCTTCTCTAATAAATTCCATTAGACACGGCCTCTTGCGCGCAAAGGTCCTGATATTATGTTACGCGTTTTGACGTGCATTCTCAATGGGCGCGCATCCATTACGCAGCCCGGTGCGACAACAACCGTCCAGATCTTTGGTTCATTCAGCAAAATCCTTTTCGGGTTCTCCAAGCGCCCCCTCTTAGTCCTTTTGCCCCCTCTTTCTGGGGGTCTGCTCGGGGTCCCTGGTAGAGAGAGGACACACGAGGCCCAACCAGGCGAATATAATTCGATTCATGGATGCCTCGTTGTTAACCGCGTGCGTATCCTTTGTCGCTCAAGACTCATCCAGGATACTGGATTACAGGATAGTTGCTTTAACGTTCGACCAGTTTCGCTCGCCTTTTGTCGGCGGCGGCGTTTACGCTTGTTCGTGTTCTTTCTTTCTGCTTGTTCTCGCTCTTTGCTTTCTCGAGATGCTCTTTTTCCTTCTCGACCTCCGTTCGAGTCACGATCAGGGCCAATGGAAGAGAAAAGATCCACGATGTAACGATCGGGACAATGACTGCTCCCGCCGATCTATTAGGAAGAGTAACGACGTGCCGCGAGAAACCTTCCGCCTCGGTGATTCGACTCGGATGAATGGGGTGGTTTTCTCTGTGCGCTCGAAAGACGCGTCGGAGTGCGCTTGGAATTGCGGATCGGTGATGATTTCTACGGCGCCATGAGAGCATGGGTTTTGTGAAGGTTTGTTCACGATGTGATGTCTGGTAGACGTGGATTTTAATGGAAAGTCGCAGGGATTAATTGCAGGGATGGAATCAGGAAATTTTTTAGGAAGAAATATGATGCACAGACAGGTGATGGGTGTTGTACATTTGGTGCCCTAGAATTCGCTCAAAATTAACAGATTTTTACTGAAAAAATTACTTACAAATAGATACAGTAATAATAAGGTTACAAAAGCTATGAAAATAGAATCTTAGGTTAAATATACTTTAAGTACAAAACAAACAAAATATCTCAGCTTCTTCAATTCACAGCCTGCGTAACACCTTCTAAACTTATACGTTCACACTAATTAAATAAAAGAAGCCTAACAATTTGAATAGAAATGGTATAAAAGTATGTACTAAAGACACGTAAAATATTTCACACTCCGTCCTTTGTCCCTGTAAATATCGATCGATCGGATCGTTCAGGAGTTCCATATTGTAAAACTTCCCCGAGTCTGTGGACTACCCGGCTTTCGCCATTTGGAAAATCGCAAAATCATCGAACATTCCGTGAAAAGGTGCAAGCATACCTTCGAAATGTTTCTCGATGGCGGTAAAACAAATTCATACGGCGATACCTCGGCACGAGGCACTCGAACGTCCTCAGCTTTCGGCGTTGTTACGACGTTATACCAATTTACATGTCGGGAGTTTTCTCGGTATACCGATGCACGTCGGTAGTAATACCAAATGACGCTTTCCCTTGGGACGAGGGAAAATGTCGAAACTGAGAAACTTGGATCGTAAAAGGGTCGAGTGCTCTTGGTTCAACCATCGTAGGAGAAGGAAGGGTGGAAGAAAGAGGGAGGTCGTGCAAACGGAGCACGAATCGAAGTTTCGGCTCGAGGAGAGAAGAGGCGGGAGACGAGCACGCGATTAGGCGAGATTGAGAAAGTCTTTTGTCGTCGCACGGGGTAAAAACTTTTCCCTGTGCCGTCTCGTTCTCTCTCTCTCTCTCCCTTTCTCTCTTCGCCCTTTTTTATCTTTTTTTTCTTCCTCCATCTCCTTCGTTTCTCTTCCACCTTCTCAACTTCTCGCATCGTTTCCTGTTGCGTTCTTTATCGTCCAATAGGATATCAAACGACGCTTCATGCAGGCATAGGAAAAAGGCCTCAACCGGATCCACTTCATTGGCTGATACACGATGCAGAAGAAATAGGCTCGAATTTCTTACCGGTCACCCTATCCAAACCTTTTAAGCTCTTTAAGTCCTTCGATACAATGCGGGCTCGAGGTGCTCCAAGAAGAACCTTGAATCTGTCGGGTTCTCCTTGAACGCGCGCCGCCTAAATAGCTTCGTTTTTCGCGTCCGCTTTCACAAATCACAAAGCACCCTTCGATCTTACCCAACCTCTGACTCTCTTACGAGTCGATCTGCTCTGTTTCCCATCGAAATGCGATGAAACCGAGCCACCTCCTCTTAACGTCTCTAATATTATTGCAAGTTACTTGGCACGAGATCCACTCTGTCCTTTAACCAAAAACGTTAGGTGCCTACTTGAAAATTTATCTGTCCGCTTCGCCGCACTGTAAAAGAACATCCATGATTCTAGGTCACCCTCTCTGCTTTCGTCCATCGCGCAATACAGTTTCGCCGTGTGAACCGTGCCTAATCGCGAGATCCGTTCAACCCTTTGCCTCAGAAAATCCTAGCCTGGCCACCTGCCCAGGATTACGTTCTCGGATCTATCTATTGTCGAAGCTCGAAGGAAACCGATTACACGCTATTCTGCAAACCGCAACCTTATTTCAAACGGTCGACTTATCTGCGCCACGTCTCTTCGTATAATAACGATGCTAGGACTTTAATCCATTCTTTCAATAGTCTTATTGATACTTTTCTTTTTTATTAAAACATGAGATTTTAAAAAGAACGTATTTTTCTATTGTTGTTGCAGGGTGTTTGTTGGATAATTCGGCACCGCGGGGGCCGCCTGATGTGCCACCCCGTAACCCTACAATGAGCCGTCTCAACGGAAGATTGCCAGGAAGTCACGCAGCGAGCGATCACGAGCACGATCCTGATCTTGAGCCATCCTGCCTCGTACGCACCCCATCCGGTAACTTCTACAATATACCAAGTGAGTCTTCGGGGACGTTCAGTCTGATTTACGGGGAGGAAGAAGGGTCGGCGAGACGTGGGAAACTGTTTTCCTTTCTTCCGTTTCTTGTGTCCTTACCTTAGAACACTGTGAACTTTTCATGTTGTTTCGATGATCATTTTAGAATTTTCTAACCCTTTGCCTTTTTGATTTCTTTGGGGTACTATGCGCAACGTTTTTGGCTAGAACTACCGACGTAAAATCCAACATATTTTAATAAATTAAATAAGTACTTTGAAAAAAGGGAGAATCAAGCGGCGGAAAGTTTGATCGATTCGGTGATTTATGTTTATTGATATAGACGTAGAATATTTATTCTATGACTCTTGTATAAACTTGGAGAATTATTTTGAAATAATCGTGTACCAGTCATTTTGACTGGTTTGGTAGTTTTAGTGTTGATGATTATTTGGCTTGACAATTTTTTGAGTTTTTTGGCGCACTCATGATTATCTGGATTTAGAATTTTGGGAATTTGTTTGATTCATGCGCTTTGAGATGAATTAGTATTGTAAGGCAAGGGGTTAAGAAAATGTTTACATATCTTTCAAATTTTAGACATTGCTGCAATCCATTTACAATCAATTTTAGAATTAACAATTTGTTTGGCTCACGCGTTTTGAGGTGAATTAGTATTATAAGGCAAGGGGTTAAGAAAATGTTTGAACGTGTTTAAAATTTTACACATTGCTGCGAGCCGTTTACAATCAATTTAAATAGATCATAAAGATATGTTAGGTGTTAGATTACTAGATTCCTGTCTGTAGATTTTTAGCAATAACATTTGATCACAGTGGTTGTTCAACTCCCGAAAAGAACATTCTACGATTACAGTCACCCTTTCAACATAAATAGAGGTCTGTGACTATACTCACCCTCGGCAAAAAGGGTTTAACTGACAGCTGTACGTCCAACCAATTTATTATTCATCCCTACATCACTGCATTCTATTTAAAACGCTAATAACACACACAGCCACGATCCACCAAGAACCAGATATACCCTCTGAATTCCGAAAAATTCGTTTGACCCTCGAATTGTAAATACATTCACCGATAACATCCTGAGAATGTAGATTACATCGTTGGTCTCACGATCCTACAAAAATATCAATACGCTTCTAAGCCTACAGATTTATCAAAAAATCGATTTCCATTTCCGACCTTTAAAGATAAACTGTCCAATGTTAACTCGATAACATTGCGAAAAGAAAACTCTAGAAAAGACCTTCTCCACGTCCGTGCTCAAATAGATTACTCCGCTAAGCTCGGTCATACAAGAACCGAGGAATTTCCAATGTTTAGTAAACAATATCAAAAGAGAAAACAAAGTATTCCGGAACGAAGTCCATCGGATCTGTTGGAGGAGGTGTGTCTAACGATAATGTCGATGGTGTTTGTGTCAGGAGGAACAACGCCGAGAAGGCTTAGCAGCAGGGGATGTCGAGTGACATCTTTGACGAGGGTGGTATACGCTGTAATCGGTAATAACCAACGAAGGACCCAGGCTGATGCCGATAATTTTGTGGAACCGCATCCTTCTAACGATTCGCTATCTTATCTGCCAGCCAGGCACCTACCGGTCCTTCGAAGGCCTGGCACGTTGAAAATCTCTCAAATGTTCTGGCACTTTTATAAGCTTTTTGTGCTGGATTATTTATCGCGGTATCTACGAAGGGTACTCTTGTTTTATCTTCAAACAGCAAGTCAAGGATGTTGCTTTGATGTCCTGTTGGTGCTCGTCCTATTTCGGGATTAGCTGCTGATAGTGTCTGAGAAGTTTTCTGGTGGATGGATTGAGAGTGGTAATTTTTAGAGGTTGTACTTTGAGATTGAACTCGGTGAAGAGTCTAGGTTTATTTGTGGTGGAAATATTTTTACGATGTATGTTTTTGAACTGAAGAATTTGAAACAGAAAATCTATTTGGAATTCTGATAGATCTCTCCAATTATGTGTCGCTGTGATATGTTTTTGAGAAGTTGAATATTTCGAATGATACTGTAAGATATTTTGCTAGTTAATTAATTTTCGTGTGATCAGTATTAAGACTAGGTATTAGTAATTTTTAAGGAAGGAATTCCATTTCTCTGCAATATCTCGGAAACGTTGAATGATTGAGACACTTCAGATTGAAGAGACAGTTAAATTAATTCCTGTACTTTCGATATCAAGATTAAATGTCAAAAATTGCTGCATTAATTTTGTAGAATCCATAATTCAGGATCTATTTCCAATCATTGAAACCTTACATACAAAACATAGGAAGATATATAAATAGAATGACCCATACAACTTCATTCCCTGCATACGGGACTTCGTGTCCTTACCACATCGTCATCGTAATTCCTCAAAAGCCATTTTCACCTCCAAGAAATTTGCCGCAAGAAGTTTCGACTCCACTTCGCAGACATTTATTCCCATGCATCTGAGAACTTATTTCACAGCCTGGTTGGGTGAATTCCGGCTTAAAATTATTATTAGGAGAAATCCTCCGAGAAAGGTACAATAAAGTCTTCCTAAGAATGGACAACGAGACACTTAAACTTGCCATGGAAGATACCCTGTAAAATGTTCTCTGGATGTTTCGGTGGCACTATTGAATACACTTGAGGGAAGAAAAGGACGCTTCAAGGCAGCGTTTTCAAGACACTTTACCACCATGGATATCGACTATAGGGAAAACAACGGTGAAACCCAACCTTTTCGACGTTGAAGTGTCCCTCGACTTCTTCCAGAACCGAAAAGCGCCTTGTACACGTTCCAGACACAACCGGCACAAGTTCTCCTCTCTTGTTGTTTGGTTTCTCTTACTAAAGATTCGAAATTCCACGGTCGAAGTGCATCGGGCGCCATGAGGACGATTTTTCCCAATCGTTTGTATGCTTTTCGTTCCATTCGAGAGGATCCTGCAACGCCTCAAAGGGAAGAGAGAGAAAAAGGGATCCTTTCGAAAGTGTAGGATCGTTCGAATGCTGATTTATGATCTCTCGACTTATTGACTCTCGGTTATGACACTGTTCGACGCTTATGACCTTTCGTACAATACTCGACTCCGCCTAAGGTCGACCCTCCTCCTACTCCTCCGACATTTCTTTAAGTTCCTTTGAGCCTACTGTTAGGTCTGTGCGAAATCTTTGCTTCGAATAGTTTCGTTACTTCTGTCAGACGCAAGGTCGTACGGTGATCTCAATTTTCGTGGGATTTTCATGCCAGATGATGTCGCTTAGAAGAAGCCGCATTTGTCGAGGCATTTGCTTATCTCTGCCGTGTAATCAGATGTGTTCGGTCGATTTTAGATTCTTAGTTTTCTCAGCATTTCAAATTCTATGATAAAGACAGTTCCTTCGTGTGTGCAAGTACATTTTTCACGTCTTTCATGAGTAGGCTGTTCGTTTCCAAAGGTACTTTTTTACAGTACTTCAATTAAAAGTCTAAGAAATTTATAATATGTATACCTTTTCACACTTTCCATGCCGCGTGGGGCGCATACAACCCCCACTAAACTTTCCGTTCACGTATCTTGCATTTCTTATTGCAAAACAAAGAATTTTATTGTGAAAAATATATTGTAAAGCTAAATATAGACATCTTAATATCAGGTATACTGCAAAGAAATTTATTTAATCGTAAAAGTGTGGGTCGTATACGCCTCACGCGGCCTGAACAGAAAATCTTAGAAAATGATCACTTTACCGACCGGCATTTTTTAAACATCCTACCCCTTCCGACCAATCACTTGGCCACAAATACTTCCTTGATACAGAAATCTGTTCGAAAATTACGAATTCTCGTCACTGAGTCCTTAACATAGGTAACCGCAATGATAAATGATAATTTATTAGTAGGAGAGGCAACCAATTAATAAGTTAAAAGTTCAAAGGCCTTGGGTCCGCAAAGCCTATTAATAGGCTTCCGGTCGGTAAAGTGTTAAGACGTCTAATCGAGCCAGATATTTTAAGATTGATGTGCAAAATAATAATTTAGGAAAAAAACACTAATTCATGCATATAATTAATAATAATAACTTCTTTAGCACAAGCCAAGTATACCCATCGTTATGTAAACTCCGCCAGCACCCTATCGTAGGATTAAATTCAAAGAGCCCCCCTAAGGCGTGAAGTAGTTTCCTAGGTATTATAATCGGCGTGCAAATAAATCATCCGACAGGTTAGCCATTAAAACCAATTTTTGACTCGATAAGTATAGACATCTCTCCCTCTAATTCCTTTTCTCGCATCACGCACTGTCTCGTGCGGCTGATAGTCCCAAAGAGAGAAAGGAAATATAAAGGAACACCCCATGAACTGCAGAGGAGCCCCGAAAATCGCCGTAATCACGGATATCTCCCTAAATGCCATAATCATTGGATTTCGGGACCGGAGCGGCAACACCTGCAATTAGCGGCATGGGGTCTGCTTTTGCGGGCCCATGTCTTCCCACGCCCCGGTTTTATGCTCGTCAGGTATATGTAACTTGGTGGTGGATGAGCAAGCGAATTCCCTTCAGGAAGACAAAAGGCTCGAAAGTATCGATATAATACCCCTTTTACCTGGCCGTAACGGAAGAGACTGAGGACTTTGAAGTGGATTCTAAAGGGTGCCGAAATTTGAGAGTTTAACGAAGAAACAACAGCCGTTAAGATATCTTTGTAGTCTGTGCTATCATATTTTGTTTCGCAGACTTTATTTTTTAAAAGTATACTTTTTTTGTTACTATGAAATAAATTATAGTTAGAAAATAAAATTGATCGGCACTTTGTTAGGAACGAATTCGTATTTTTTGGTAAAATATAACTATCGGAAATTAACAGTTTACTGACCGGTAATTTTTTAACATCCTACCCCCTTCTGACCGATAACTTGGTCAGAAATACTTACTTGATGCAGACATCTATTCGAAAATTACAAATTCTCGTCATTGAGTCCTTAACAGAGGTAACCGCAATGACAAATGATAATTTATTAATTGAAGTGGCAACCAATTAATTATTAAAAGTTCAAAGGCGTTGGGTTCGAAAAACCTAGTAATAGGCATCCGGTCGGTAAAGTGTTAATTATAAAAATTTGAATTCAATGGCCTTTAATTGTAAAAGTTAGTACACGAAATATTACAGTATTAATAATAATTCGTATTTTAATAATAAAATCCTAGTGACTATATTGGTTATGGAGTCAAAAGTTGTTACTAGTTTCTTAGCCCGAATTAAAAATTTCTCACTGAAAAGTTTTTCCTAAAATGTTTATGAAATATATTATCCTATCCGCGATTCAAAATCCACCTAAAGCTGTAACTCTTCTCCAAAATGTAGATCTATTGTTGTAACTCCTATTCGCAAAATGCAAACAAGAGGAGAATGACATTATTTCCACTACAGCTCTTTGTAATCCTCAAAAACTTAAATCTTTGAAAGTTAAAACTAACCCAGTCAAATCACGCGTAGCGAAGCACCGAGCCATCGATTATACGGAATGAGTCTTAACTCAAAGATCCTACGACATTACCTAGAAGGTGTTCGACGTTCTCCATGCACCTTGCGGCCTCGCCGCTTGAAATTCAAACCGAAACCACGATGAATCATGTACTTATCGATTCAACAGAGGCCTCGTTCTCCATCTCGCTTCTTCCACCTTTGCCACCTCGTTCGTGTATATTGAAGAATACGCTCAAAAGAAAGAGCGTCGCGTCTGGCATCACAAAGCACGCCTCGTTGTTCGCCCAAGAAATGCTTATATTTTGAATAAAAAGAAAAGACTGTTACTTAATTCCCTCTAAGAATGACTAATCCACCTCGAACCTCTTCGAGGACGTTGAAGTTGATGCTCCTGTAATTATATTGCCGCGATGATCAGAAATTTGAAATAAATGACGATGATGGGACGAAGGGTTATCATTAACGCCTTTGAAATTCTAATGGGAAATCCTTTTTCTCTGTCGAATCGATTGAGTTATTTGCGACAATAGAGTATCGTAGACTGTTATTAGAGATCTCGTAGGTCAGACATTAATCTCTTGGTTAAACGATAAATATTTTTCGCAAAGATATGGAGCTCAGTGGCTATAAATAAAGCTTCGTAAATTGACACGAGCCGAAACGAGTTACGAAAGACACTGTTCTTCTGGAAACTATCAAATGAAAGGACGCTTGTTAGTGGGAGGCTTTGGTGGAGGAGTTAAAGGTTTGGATTCCTAACTAATGACTCTTCGAATCTTATTCAGTTTCGAGAAACTTCCTCTAAACTAGCATTTAATTTATTGTAACTACGATGGTTGAGAATTTACCTAAAATGTGTACGTTCTAAACAAAAGCACTTCAGTGGTTGAGATCAAATTGTTAAAGTAGGAAAATTCTGTCCACAGAATTTAAGGTAGTTCTAACTGGATTCAGAACTAAAAGTTTCTTTTTTCATTAGAAATGAAAAAAATTGCGTAAGGATTAATGCAGGGGCTAACTTCACAGAGGTCATTCCATTCACTTTTTAGACATTAAAAAACATCTTTCTCTCTAACTATGAAGTAAAAAATTATGAAAAGATTCAATAATATTCCAAAAGCATAAAATAATACATTGCTAATTTTTTATTAGAATCCATCGACTCGTTTTTCCATTAGAAAAATAAAAAAAGATTTTACGGACTCAGCAAAAATTTTTTCCCATAAGGCCCATGTTAAATATGTTATTTTTAAACACGATTTATTCATAAAGCGTGTGGACGAATTCGTTGACATTCCGGTTATAATTATAAAATATCATGAAGAATATATTTTCAAAATTTTAAGGAAATCTATCGAAAAATGATAAGTGCTTAGACCTACCTTAAGGCTCTACTTTCTATCTAATGAGCCTAAAGTTTGCCTCGTTATCACTAAAAAATTTTTCCTATCTAATAGTTATTTTGTTTAGTTACTTTTACAATTCATTCTTCTCCGGAGTGCAAATTTGTTATGTACACGTACTACAAATATTACTTGAAGAAATAGAGGAAAAAATACATTTACCACGCGGAATAAAAACAGCAGGCACACGCACTCACACGGGAGCAAAAGTAGGACGTTTCCCACGAGAAATTTCGTCGATCCTGCTAGCACAACGTAACAAATTGTCTTTATCATTTCTTTCTCCTTTTTTTTCGCAGAGATACCGAAGAATGAGTACAACAACAAAAATCAGTCCACGGGGAACAGTCCAATAAAGGTAGAACTACAGAACAACATGGACAGGTAAGCCTATTTTTTCCTCCCATCGATCTACTGCGAGACACTTTCTTCCACTCGAATAACAAGCCGCATGATAAATGCACGAGGTGCGAACACAATATAAAAAAAAATGTCACGAAAAGTCGTAAGAAATTCAATGAACGGACAACGGTTCCTCGTGAAACGTAACCAGCCGTGGCGGATTTCTACTCCATCGTATCTTTTTCTGTGATGCTTCTAGTGAATCACCTATTCAGACGATTCTTACAATGATTCAATGTTTGAACGAGAATTGTCATCCCTCGAAGAACGGTCTTCGTGACGTACACCATGGAAAATCGAGTGTCCTTTGGGCCTATGGAGGAGAAAACCCTCGCAACAGGCCCTCGAGTGCGCACTCGAGAAAATGCTAAACGGTCGTAAAATTCCTCACTGCGGGAATACCGTTTTCGTTGGCGTTTCGAATTCGGTTTTATGCTAATTACTTCGACTACTACTCGGTTGAGGGTGAAACGGAACAAAATATTATTTCTGGAAATGCGTTTCTCTGAGATATAGCGACCGTCTTGAATATAAGGGGTGCTGTTTGTTTTGTTAGTTTCGTATCTGTTAATTGGAATTAATTCGAGCAAGATTACGGTCGTTTGCTTGCGTTTGATGAGATGAAATTATATAATTATTGGGATGAGATAAATTATTCATAAAGTAGGGCAAAGTAGTTGGAAATGATTTTGTTGATTGGTCTTCTACTGTGGTCATTGACTCTTGCAGGGCTTCGGTCCTACAAAAAGGCAATTAGTTAATATATATTTAGATAATCGATAATACTTATTTTAACGCAAATAAAAGAGTTACAAACTTTGATGGTAAATTTGAAGACCCTGAAGATGATAACAACATTCGTATCTAGTTATTACTTGATTATTATTTAAAATGAGATCGTTTTGTTACTATTAAAATTGAAATTTCAGAAGAATTAACTTTTTTCGTTACTTAAGAAAAATTAATTTTACTAAACATGCCCGTATCAGTTATTTACGATTACCTAAGGATTTTAATGACGATAGACAGCGAGTAATGCTCATTGTCAGATAAAAGCACAAAATTACTGCCAAATTCTAAGAACACAATAAAATTTCGAAAAAATCGGAATTACAACGAAAATCCATGTCGAGCAGCTACAACATACAACTGTAAAGAGTTAACTCAAGAATTACTCAATAGCATTATCCAGTTGTACTACTCAATAAGATACGTTTCATCGCTTCGATCCAGGAAAAAGAGATTCGTGTGATTTTCAAGTTTTGAGGCAAAAAGCGCAGACCTCCACGAAGACGGCGGTATCTGGCTTTCGTTTTCCATTATCGCGTGATGCAACGAAAGCAAACAGCATCCTCGTACGCGGGAACCCGGCCATCCCGTTTAAATATTTTTGTTAGACATTTCTGAGTTACTTGGAAGCCAGCGATGCTCGGCATAAACAAGCTCGAGAGCCGTTGCTTTTGCGCGGAAGCACATCGTCGAGTATAAATACATTTCTGAGGTATCGAAAGCCGGCAAACGAACGATCACTTCGAGGGGAAATCGGTATCGTTGGCACGAAGGTGTGCTGCTTTGCGCGGGAAATGGAAGCTTCGACAAAATTGAAATTTCTTCAGCGGTCGAGTAAATTGATCGAGGAAATTCCACTATTTTGTAACGAAGTAAATTTAGATTGGATCTGAAAGAGAGGAAGACAAAGTGATCGATATTGTCGACGTTATTGTGTTTCGGTTGTTTGTTAGTAATTTAGAGATTGTCAGATAAAATTGTTAGGGATTTATTTCGATGAAATGGTAAGGTGATTCGTGAAAGTGAAAATATACTGTTTTCTGATTTCAGAGTACCTTTGCCATACGGCCACGCCCCTTCAATGATCCCAATGAGGAGACAAAGTATCCGCTGCCATTTCCGCAAAGAAATTAATTGGCGCAGCTGGAAATTAATCGCGATAGTTGCAATTATTCTTTCGCTATGCCTCACGGCAACGCTGACATACGTCGCAGGTAAGTTTCCTCTGTTCTGTACTTAAATTTGGATTTTTATAAAATATCTTGATTTTGAGGAGCGTAAATCATTAGATAGAACAAAATACGCTAAGTCTTTAATATTGAAAGTAGAAAGTCAGCGACATTCAGAGTAATGATCTTCGTTGTTACATAATGTATACCATGTCAATAACTTGGACGATACTTACAATTAATAAGATAGACTCACCAAATCACCCAAGAAAAACATGAGGGTAGTTTCTCTCAACTTTAACCATTTGCGGTCGGTGTTGCCAAAGTGGCAGAATTTCAAAACTATTAAAGTTCACATCGCCGCTGTGGCGGCATGATCTTTTTCATGATCGTGGAAAATTACAAAAGTTAAAACTTTCTGTTTTTATGTAGTTTCAGTACTATTATCAGGTCTAGTAATAATTACTGTCGTTTTCTAATAAGTACATTTTTAGAACTAATTTATTTAAGCAAAACAAAAGAATTTAATCAACGATATAGTTGCCGTTGTTTTTCACTACTTGTACCCAACGCTCGGGTAGCATCTTAATCCGTCTATTGTAAAATTCTTGTGATTTTGATTCAAAAAATTCGGACAAGGCATTTTTGCAGCACTCTTCTGTATGTGTCACGTGTTTGTAGTTATGCCGATGAAGTTAGCGGCAAGCAAGATTTTGAACGAATACTAAAAAACGACATTAATTATTACTACACCTAATAAACACTATATATCAGCTTCAACATTTTCTGTGCTTTTAAATATCCATACGTCTGCTTTAAATCACTTATGGAAAATTGACTCCAAAAAGCTAAATTTGCCCCGACGAGCTGATACACCCATCAAAAAAATCTGCCGATGAAAAAGGGTTAATTTAATTAAAACTAATAATACTTATAAAAATATCCTACATCCATAAAGCCACTAAAAAAACAACAGCGGTGAAAGAAATGATTCTACATGTTTCCTGTTCATAAAAGCTACCGTTACATCCTAAACATTCAATAGCTATACAATCTTTGAAAATTTACATTCTCTAGAATGAAAATCTAAATTTTCAACTTCTCTTCTCCAGCGTCAAACGTAGTAAACTGGTCATATCGAGGCACAAAAGCGTGCACGGTGCTAGTCGGTGAGAATGCAGAAGCGAAGCCATCGTCTGCCGAAGCTAACAAGACGACGACAACGTCCACCTCGACGTCCTCGCAATCCAGTAGCAGATCCCGTCAACAAGGATCCTCCGGAGGTAGTATTAATCCATCGGCTAGCATGATAGAGCACGTGTACACCCGTAAGCGTAGGGACACCTTTAACCAGCATGCGTTGCACCAAACTGTCGCACCCCTCAATGACCCCGAAGAGCCGCCCTTGACCGAGTCGCCGGAAGAGACCTCGGGGTCCTACGATCGGGCCACCGATTTGCATGAGGATCCTCTTGGTGTGGTTGTGCATGAAACGGAGCATGCGGACGATCTTCAGGTGACTGAGAACGTCCGCCGTGGCGACGAGGTATCCGATCTGGTACCCGAAACGTCGACATCCACGGCTACCCCGGGGATGATGCTTATCGCGAATGTTACCGATTCTTCGACTACTACTAACTATTCGCACGATCGTTCGACTTACACCACCATCGGCGCCGTTGCTACCGATCTCCTCGCCTCTTCGTCCTCTGTCTCTGTCGTTTCTGCATCCTCTACCGATCGTTCGTCCACCCCTTCAACTTCCTCCCCTGCTGATTTGCTCGATGAAGAGGCAGAAAACTCGTCTTTAGAATCACTCGGAGAATCATCGGGTGATAATTGGACACCAATGTTGAACGATGGGGTGGATTCTATCGTTTCTACCACCGATTCTGTTGCTTCTGAGTACCGCGAAGAAGATATTACGAGAGTCTCTGTTACCGAGTTCACCGAATTTACCGATTCTATTGGTACCGCGGACGGATTTAGTAAAACTTTCGAATCCACTCGGAGTCAGGTTAATCTGAAGGAGTCATCTTTGGGTGATGTGGGAGAGAAGAAAGTTACGGAAGATATCGATATGGGGAGAATCAGATCGGAAAGTACCGAAAGCACGATAAACGATAAGTATAGTAGTACTGGTAGCGTAGAGTTTGTAGAGAGTAGCGTAGAATGGCAACGAAATACGGAAAATGTAGAGACCACAAGTAGTAGTAACATTGCAAACATTGCTTCAAGTATTATCACCGATGGCATTACCACGAGATCCGATTCCCGTTTGGACGTAAGTAGTTCTACCTGGGTTTCAAAGGGTTCTAACGAAAAGATAGCACCGCCGGAAATGAACGCGCGAAAGGAAGTAGATTCCGATGGAATAGCACCGCCGGTAATAAAGTTCGTGAAAACAAACCAACGTGAGAATATAAAGGAAAGGGGATCGTTGGAGAGTGAAGAAAAAATTGCAGAATCGGATGTCGAAGATAACGAGAAAGAGGAGACCTCTGTGGAGAAAGGCGAACCGAATCCTGGGAATCCCGCGAGCGAAAATATTGCGAGGAGCGAACCGCGAGACCTCAAGAATTCCAATACTTTCGACGATTTTTCGGACGTCGTGAAAGAAACGCGAGAACTCTCCCGGGAAGATTCCTCGCCTGAATCCGATACTTCTCCGAGTCGCGGCAGGAGTTCGGAGAAATCCGAGGAACTCCAACGGGATTACCCTATACCAATTTATAGCTACGGCCAGGAAGAGGTTGAGATCGTGAAGTTGGATTCTAAGAGCGAATCAGGTACCACTGTAAAAACCAAACAACCAAACACCAGCATTCTCGGGAACGAGGTGAAAATGAACGATTTTCCAAGACGAGAGCAGCACAGGAGCGATCTACGGGTGATTACCAGACAAGAGAGCGACGAGGAATTCCTTCGAGAATTCGAGAAGAAATTCCACGAGAAAGAAGAGGAAAGAACAATCTCCGAAGATATCGCATCAATGAACGATCATAATCGTTCACCAATGATCGATACACCGTATCAAAATTTGCATGAAACGCTTAAAAACGCAGAAACACAACCTAAATCTAACCCAAACTCCAATACCGCTCCGCCATTAACCGAACGTGTGAAGATCATCGAAGTACCGGTTCATCGTGACTATTCCGATTCATCTTCATCCTCATCATCATCGTCGTCATCCTCGCATCGGATTCTCGTTAATATAACAATCGCCAGCGAAGATTCAGCCTCGAAACCACTCTACGTTCTCTCGGTCTCCGTTCCAACCGATTCTAACGGTCAATCATCCAGTGTCAACGTCGATCGGATGCAAGCGCAGAAATACGAGAAGCCTGACGAGCCTATCGCGAGCATGAAAAAATTCGAAAATGTCGCCTCGTTGGAAATAAACAATGAGAATCGGTTGCCACCTCCACCACAACCCCCTGCTTCACCTCCGCCACCGATTTGGGCAGGGGGTGAATGCGAGTGCTCTTGCCCTTGCATGGGTTCGTCGTCTGACGAGTGGGACAACTTTTCAGCCATCGACGACAGTCTGAATTTCGATCATGATTTCGATAATGCGAGTCTGTCGAAGGAAGAATCGTCGGAGCCACGCGATGGAACAATGATCGAACGGAAAAATGAAGGAGAAGAGGAGGGTGAGAGGTCGTCTACGAGTTCGGACGATCTGGTAAGGACCAACGTGACCCAGAGTACGGAGAATGATGATTATTCGTCGACTGTAGAGGAAAGCACGGGGTCTACGGACGGAAATCCGTATTATCAATCGGAATCGACAACGGTCGACGTTTTAGGGTGTACCGGCACGACCCCGTTACCCCCGGAACCGACTATTCTCATTCTGGAAGGTGAGGCCCCGTTTACAGTTGTTTTTCATTCTTCTTTCTAATTTTCTATGTTTCTATTCTTTCTCTTCTACTTATTCTTATTCTAGAATTATGACTTTATGTAACTCTTTCCTCTCTTTTCTTCTTTGCCGATGCTGTTGCTCGCTTTTTCTTTGCCTGAATCGAAATACGTAGCACTTCGCGATATACTTATCACGCTGGAACTTTCAATCGCCTAGAACGTTGATTGTTTTGGGTGCTTCATTTGGTTGTGGTTGAATGTAGAGTTTTGTGTTTATTGTAGTTACGGTAATGGTGCATCCGAGATAAAAGTTTAAGGTATTTTTTAAGTAGTTTAATTGTAATGTGGTAAAGTATAGATCGCGCTGTTAGTACGCTTTTAGAGCGTTATTAGCAATAATTTTTAGACATCGACAAGAGATAATTTGAGACAATAATTGCAATTTCTGCGTACACTAAAATTACATTTTCGTGTAGTAACAATTAATACAGTCGATGCGAAGCAAAGGGAGGGTAAAAGTTTCTTGAGATACGCTGAAACGCAAAGCCTAGTTGACAAGTGTAATTATGCTTTATTCTTGAAATGTTAATCAGTCTTCTTCCGGAATATCCTCTGGATGATTAAGAAATTAGAAATTATACTATGGTATTTTCGCAATTCTCGGGAAGTTTTGTATGCAAGTCAATTAATTCGACAGTTTGTATAATGTGTTACAAAGATAGGGGAGTATACATTGTTAGTACAGTAGAACCTCTCTTATCCGAATGTGCTGTAGAAAAGCTCCTAAACATCCTATTGTTTTAATAATCTTCCTTCCTAAATTAATTTTTTTCCCTAACACCTCTTAATTAAATCATGCGCCATCTCTAAAATATAGAAATTAATTTTCATAGTAGCAAATTTTAATAGCTACATTGTTTACCGAGTATTACAATGATACAAATTTCGTACATTCTGTCAAATATTAGAAGACAAAGATTGATTCTGATACCAGAACGTTCACCATCGGGAAAAACACTTTCACAATTTCAAGCAGCAAAAATACTTCTGCACCAGTCAGTTACGTCAAAAATCCAATATAGTTTCCATTAAACCATAGAATCTACAAAAGTTTAACAGACCTTTCCCCCCATTATTTTTCACTCTTCCATTTATTTCACCAAGAAACATTAATTCAAAAAAATAATTTTTCCATCATTCAAAAAATTTCCCTATTTGCACAGTGACTATTCCCATCACGATATTACATCGAATAAGATTCTAACGTATGTCGATTACATTGAAGTAGAAACTTCACTATGCAATTGTCGATACATCCGGTTAGAGGACTGATTTCGATTGCAAATAACCATGTACTGACCTCTTTCCATTTCTACGTCCAGGTGCACGAACTTTCCCCGCTAGGTCTTTTCCACCCGATGGAACGACCTTCGCTCAGGTCGGCCTCGGACAGAAGCTCAGCAAGGAGATCCTGCCTTACAGTTATTGGAACATGCAATTCTATCAGTCGGAAGCCGCATATGTGCGATTCGATTATAATATTCCTCGAGGGGCCAGCATCGGTGTTTACGCGAGAAGGAATGCACTTCCGACCCACACGCAGTACGATCTCCTGGAGGTGTTGAGTGGTTTTAAGGCTAGAACCACCAGGGCGTCCCATGTTAGTGTTATTGTATGTGCCACTGCCCCATTTTTCTTTTTCCATCTTATTGTAGAATTATCACGGTTGTCGGTAAATACGTGAATATTCGAAACGATTTAACAAACGGATGTCACTGTTTCTTTTTCTTTTTTTTCCCTTGCAACGATGAACGATGTGACTAGTGATGGGTTGGTAAGAAGTTCGAGTTGATGAGGATCGATGGTGAAAAATTGAGATTTTCCGTATTGCCAAGATTTTTAAGACTTTTAAGACTTCTGGAATTTCCTTGACTTTCAGAAACTTTCAAGATTTTTAAGGCTTTTGACACTTGCGAGTCTTGGAGGACTTTCAAGTCTTAAGAACCCTAATGCAGTGTGCAACTAATTTATGACAGCTGAGATGTTCGCAGACAAAATTATGATTAATGAGACAAAAAAGAATTTTAAAGTATATTTAAAATAAACAATATCCTTTTAAATAATATGAAGTTTTGTAGAGAAAGTTAGAGACGTAAAAATTTTGCAAAAGATACTTATCTTCGGTCTATAAAATTTGGAGAACGCTTGAATTTGAATTATAAGAATCTCAAAAAATATGAAACACCTTCGAAATTCAAATTCGAATGCCCATCACTAGACGCGACTAACATAACAGTGTTGGATTGTATGAAGAGTAAAACTAAAACGTCTCGATTATTTTTACAGCCATCGATCAAGAAAGAGGTAACCCATTACATGGAACCTGGCCATTGGTTCCTCTCGCTTTACAACGATGACGGTGATCCACAAGAAGTGTCATTCATCGCTGTTATTGCTGAAGATATGACACATAATTGTCCAAATGGATGCAGCGGAAAGGGTGAATGTCTCTTGGGTCATTGTCAATGCAATCCTGGCTTCGGTGGCGAGGATTGCAGTGAAAGTGTTTGTCCAGTTCTCTGCAGTCAGCGTGGTAAGTATAGAATCGTAGCAAAATTAAAAGATCCTGATCTTTTGCGGTTTGAGGTTTCTCTTCAATCTATTGGTTAATGAGGTTTAATTTAACAAAAATTCTCTGTCATTGGATAATTATTTTTATTTCACGAGATCGGTGACTGCGGACGATCGAATGATATTTCAGAAGAGTATCAAATCTCGATATTCAAGGTCGAAATTAATACTACGTAAATTCTCTATCGACACAGATTAAATTTCATTTGACAGTAACACTAATGTTATGAACAGTAATAATAATAAGCACTAAATATGACTAAATCTAGCAGACAAATAATCCAAGTTATTTTCAAATTCTCAAAGTGGAATCAAATTCCATAAAAATCGTCAAAGTCTCTCCATCTAATTTCTTGAGAAAGACTGATATGAACGTAGATAAAATTAATTAAAATTTAATCAAATTCTCTCTTCAAGAATGACTCATTCGTTCATTTATAATGATTCAATTGACATAATTCCTTAATAACAAAATCGTTCGCTATTTTGTTCTATCAGGCGAGTATATAAACGGCGAATGCCAGTGCATTCCCGGTTGGAAGGGCAAGGAATGTTCCTTGAGACACGACGAATGCGAAGTACCCGATTGCAACGGCCATGGTCACTGCACCAATGGAAAGTGTAACTGTGTGCTTGGATACAAGGGGAAATACTGCGAGGAAGTCGACTGTCCACATCCAACATGTTCGGGTCACGGTTTCTGCGCGGAGGGTACATGTATCTGCAAGAAAGGATGGAAAGGTGCCGACTGCAGTCAAATGGACAAGGAAGCGTTGCAATGTTTACCCGATTGCAGTGGACATGGAAATTTCGATCTGGAAACTCAGACCTGCCTCTGTGAGCCCATGTGGTCTGGCGATGACTGTTCGAAAGGTAAAGATTAAATTGAAATTCAAAATTTCGGAATATATGTATCTTATCAAAAAAATAGTAAAATTCACGATAGAATTAACTGTTATACCAATCGTGTCAGAAGAATCAGATTTAATCAGAATTAAATACAGTAATCCCCCGTATAACACGGTAGATTCGTTCCGCGTTATAGGAAAACGCGTTGTAGGAGTATTCTCGTATAACGCGCTCTATGACCCCGTATAACGCGTTATGTACAAATAATTCAAGTAAATCGAATATTAAGGAAAAACTAAATATGTGCGAAATATGTGCATTTTATTAAAATCGAACTAAAAACATTTTAAATAAAAAACTTATACGTATGTAACTAAAAAACAGTTAATTTAAAAAAAAGTACATAATTCCAAAAATAGTTATGATATAAAAGTTCTCAAAACCAAAAAGATTCATTAAAAATTTAACATTATTTAAGTAACTGTTGTGTAATTTTTCATTTCTTAAAAATCTGCATTGTCGCAAATTTTAACACAATTGACATAATGTGTAAACGTACGAGAAATTATGTACAAATTCATTATAAATTTCACATTACAGAAATATAACGTGGAAAATCCCCGCTTTATATGGGGGAAAACCCGTGTTATACGAGGGACATGAAATCGCGTTATATGAAAATGCATTATAAGAGTACCGTGTTATAGGTGGGATTACTGTACTTTGATATTCTACAGGCACATAGTATGTTACAATGGAGATTCTTACTTTCAACTGTTCTCCAACTGATCGATTCCTATGTTTCTAGGTATCTGGACCGTGAAAAGCGTTATAACGTCACTTTTTTTGAAGCCTACGATAAAAAACTATCAGTAAACTCCTCTTGTCGATTAACTCAATCTCTTGTTGTGATTTGTCGAAAAATCCGTATCTGCTTTTCTCCTAGCTTCTACGTGTTGCTTGAGAAAACTAATACCATCGCGTGAAATCCAATACGGCACTCCTCTGATTCTCATCTTCTTCTTTCCTTACAGAACTCTGCGATCTCGATTGCGGTCCTCACGGTCATTGCGTGGACAACGCATGCGACTGCCTGCCAGGTTGGTCCGGTGAACTTTGCAATTTGAAACAATGCGATCCAAGATGCAACGAGCATGGCCAGTGCAAAAATGGTACTTGCTTGTGCGTAACTGGTTGGAATGGCAAGCATTGCACGATGGAGGGATGTCCAAATTCCTGTTCCGGTCATGGACAGTGCAGAGTCAGTACGGATGGACAATGGGAGTGCAGATGCTACGACGGCTGGGATGGCAAGGATTGCAGTATCCTCCTGGAGCAGAACTGCAGCGACGGAAGAGACAACGACAAAGGTACTGAAAGGGATATACGAATAATATATCACATTCGAGGGAATGAAAAAGTAGACGGTTTTGCGGGGACTTTGAATAGGGTGATATTCGCAAATAAGCGGAGGATGATGGTCGTGAGGTCAACTTCCGGTGTGAAAGCGTGGGGGTGATTAAATTACCAAGGACTACAAATATATTCTATAGGGATCTATTACACCTGGTTGATACACATCTGTGTGTCTCTTTTGATACTTCCTTAAAACATTGAAAAGAGATATTTCATTTTGTCTAATATTTAAAAAATCTATTAACCAAGCTACTTTACTTTTAAAAAAATTTAAGAAACTTCATACATATATTATATTAACACTTCACCGACCGGTAGTCGATTATTCGACTTTTCGGGCCCAACACTTTTGGGCTTTTAACTTATTAATTGGTCGCTACGGAAATTAATAAATTGTTATTTTTCATTGCGGTTAACTGTGCCAAGGACTCAGTGAAGAAACTTTGCAATTTTCGAAGAGATATTAGTATCAGGGAAATATTTGCGTTCAAGTGACCGATCAGAAGTGGGTAGGATGCTAAAAAGTACCGGTCGGTAAAGTGTTTATTAAACAAAACAAAAAATAAACACATTAAGCGCCGGCATCATTTGCTTGTTTCTGAATAATAAGTAACTAGATACAATATTTGATACCTTATACATTTTCGCAACAATTTTTTTTCCCTGACCCAATGATTCTAACACCTTCATAATTCTTCACATCACGCGAAAGTCTCGAAAGACGATAATCTTTTGATCTGCGAGGTGTAGAAATATGCAAATAAAGAAACAAAAAATTCCGCATTATTGCGGGACCGGCGCTCAATGTGTTAAAGATATATTCGACATCTTTTAACGAAGTCAACAATTTTGACTTACGTTGCAATTAATCAATTGAATTGTTCAATTTATACTGTGAGTTGCATTTATACGATTTTTAGTTACATGTAACGTATCTTTTAGACGGTCTCATCGATTGCGCCGATCCGGAATGTTGCTCGAATCACATGTGTCGAAGCAGCCAGCTGTGCGTGTCAGCACCCAAACCCATAGATATACTTCTACGGAAGCAGCCACCCGCGATCACGGCTTCCTTCTTCGAAAGGATGAAATTCCTGATCGACGAGGGTAGCTTGCAGAATTACGCTCGTCAGGAGACCTTCAACGAAAGGTGAGTTCCGTTATAGCCGCACGAAATTGTGCGATCCTCTTTCGTCCTCGCGATTTATTGTCGTGATAGTCTTCGATATCCTCGCGAGTGCTCGGTTAACGTTACAATCGTCTCGATCGAAACTGTCCGTCCCGATATTGATGTTACGTGCAATTTACGTGTTTAAATAAGAAGACACTTGGTTACAGAACAGCATAAAACAAAGACTCGGTAGTCACATACATACATAGATTACAAAAATGCAAATGAATGCATGTTTCGTTGGACGATTAAAGATTATTTAAACGATTCCGATCCCTTCGGAAAGGTATTTAGAATGTTCGCGTTGAAAGTAACCGATTGTGCTTGGATCGTGACCGGTCATGAGAAGAAGGTTCAAGCTGAGGGTCTAAGCTTTTGGAAGAGTTCTATTCATTCACTTTTCATTGAGAATTCTGACATGACAGCGACTATAGCAGTTGTGTTATCGATCATGGTGAACTTTCACTAGCACAAGTAGAAGAAAACATTCTAGACAGCAGTTAATAATCATAAATAACAATCCAAACTTAAATCCCTTTTAGCATAAAAAAATTATTAATAAGACAAAATTCAAAGAGATAAAAAAAAATCAATGCTAGCGAATTCACATAATACCTAATATTCGAACAATAAACTGACACAAGTGACTAATTTAAAATCAACAATACAATAGCCTTCTCTCTAAAAGAATTTTTTGAAAAAACGCTGGGATCTGTTTGCAGAATGGTCCCAAGTAAGCTTGGACCTGCTCGATCGGTCACGACTGTCGGTTAGAATAAGAAAAGATGGACTGTACAGTGAAGGAAATTGAATGTGACATCCTATGGCGTAGAAGACGAGAAAAAGACTTGTCCCAGTTTGTCCCGTAACGTCCGCAGATCACGTTATGAAAACTAGGGAAACGTTTTGCTCATCCGCTACTGTTTATGGTGTCACGTTCAGTTTCGTCGAATATACCACAGGGGCCGAGTAATCTTTAGATGGCTCGGTGCATCCAAGAGACACATGCATACAATATCTGCATACTTTCTCGACACGGTAACCAATACAGACATGAAGACGTACATACATAGATATATTCTCTGCGTTGTTGTGACCCGTGTGAAATCACATCCCAAAAGTTTTATACATATGTTTTGTACGTACGTGTGCGCGAGCGTGTGCCCTGCACTATACCCCGTT
This sequence comes from Cerceris rybyensis, assembly GCA_910591515.1. Lineage (NCBI taxonomy): Eukaryota > Metazoa > Arthropoda > Insecta > Hymenoptera > Crabronidae > Cerceris > Cerceris rybyensis. Next base: position 37,574,040 of record OU342789.1, read on the forward strand.
TCCATTCTGTCACACTCTCATTCTCTGTCTCTCTATTCGTCCTTATCGCTATCTTTTTTACACTCTCGACTTTTGTATCGATATCTATATATCATATGTACGTGTTACATCTCTACCAGAGAATCCATACATTTCTATCTTTCTCTCGTGTCCGTCCGAGTGGAGCTTGCGTGAATGTGTAACTCCATGTTTAAGCCTCGAGCTTTTTGCCCGTCGTACCGGATAGGGGAATGATACGTCGAAGGTTTTTCTCCGGCGGGTCTGTACAAGCAATTTCTCTAATAATCCAGACAAATCGGGATCCTCTCGAAGACAGGTCTCTTTTCTGCGTTTCTTTCATGCTCCTCTTCTGGAAATGAACATTTTTTTCTACTTCAATTTCCGTCTCTTGCTCTGTCCATCTCTTTTGCTCTTTCTCTCTAAATTTCTTTCCGTTTGTTCCATCTATTGCCTCTTCTTCGTTTCTTCTCTCTCTGATTCTAACTCTCGCTCTAAGGCTACCTCACCTTTTGCCTAACTTTATCTCTATTTTTACCTTTTCTCTCTTTCTCTCTCTCTCTCTCTCTCTCTCTCTCTCTCTTCTTTCTTCTATTCTATTCTGCCTTTAATCACATCATTTTAACTCGCCTCTGTTTTATCCGTGCTGCCCGTTCAGTATGTTCTGGAATCACTTCAACACAAGGTAAGAAAGCCACAACGTCGACATAGCTCGACTAAGAAAAAAAAAAAAAAAAAAAATTCGGGTTGCCATAAACCTCGTAGGTGTTAAGCGGTAATAGCTGCTGCTGTTTGACGATATTTTCGTGCATTTGGTATCATACGTATATACTTCCTGCATCCGACTGCAAGAAGTTGCTCGTATGCGTTCAAGCGTTATTCGAGCCACCCTTGAATTGCCGAAACTGTTGTTTGTCCAAAAGTTTGTCGACAAACAGGAGAACCACCCCTCGAATGTTCGAACGCATCGTGCGACTGCTCGAGCTCACACACGTTGTTCCTCATCATTGTTATACTCTTACTCGTTGCATGGTTGAGTTACCTTATTATTCCTACGTTGTCTTTCGTGCCTTTTAAGTTGAGCTTCTGACTTTGTGTTACTCGTGTATATGTTGTATGTATAATATAATATTAATAGTGATTTATCATCGAGACGCATCAGTGCCAAAGAGGACCATCATCGACGACCTCGAGGAATCATGTATTTCCGGTACTTCTTGAAGAAGAGATTTCTACCGTTATTCGTATAAATGCGTTGTCTGCCCGGCGAATTTTGTGGAAAATTGTTAGAAATATTGAAAATATAATTGCATTGCATAATTTAATTATTCTTCGTAGCTACTGAGACCGTAAAGGGAGTCTGGATTGAGATCTACTTTGATTGGTGAAGAAAATCGTAATTTGTAAATTTTGATGACGATGTTTCTCTGAATGTACCATCAATGACGGAAATTTAGAAAAACATAATTTTATATGAAAATCACGTACATTTCAGATTGAAGGAGACAATTCCTATTTCGCGAGATTTCAATTTTTTAAAGTAATGCAATGAGTATTTACACGCTTGTTCGTACTTGCTTAGAACAATATGTTCCTAATTTAGACAAAAATGTACACAAACTTCTGTGTAGACTATGTATTGTAAAATTGTCTACTTTGTTTCTAAATTCCCTAAGTTCTAAATTCTAAGTTTCTACAAAGAAATATACAGTTCTCAATTTTTAACATGGCTTGGCTGCGATATTTCTGAAATAATCACGGTATTTATCATTTTAGAATCTGTTCGTTAACAATATAATAGAAAAATGCAGAATATCGATGTTTTTTTTTTTTAATATGAATTCATATAAATCGATGACATCAGTTATCCGGAGGGCAGTCAACGCGTTGTTAATAATGACAATTATTACTTTAAAGAATGTAGAATACTTAATGATAATGGCGTTGTAAACCTCTTTAGCACTGAAAGACAAGATTGGCAAGACCTGTATCGCATTGGGTACTTACTACGACTTAAACATTTCATTCCGACCAATCATTTATGACAGATACGCACGGAGTACTTATTCATAGTGATGGGATTAGATAACTTCCAAGTATTTTTGAAACGTCACACCATTATTTATTATTAAATCATAAAAAAGTACTTCGATAAACATTTGTAAGATATTCATCGTCCCCCTCGGTAGCTTCATTACACTTTGATACTTACAGGTATTTAAAACTATCTTACCTCCATTCTCAGATCGCGATATACTTCATACTCTATCAAAAATACTTTACATTTTTAAATCGAAAAAAATATAACTTCGCAATAATATCTTGAAGCGACAGGTAATCATAAAACTACAATAAAGTTATCAACAATTCAAATATATATCATAAATCCTACAACAAAACTCTCAAAATTGCTTTTCACCAAATTCAAACATATTCAACCAAGTACAACTAATGCTTTTGTTTTCCATAATGCTCGTACAGAGTTCGAATACCGGTATTCAAACTCCAGTCTGATTATACGAAGTACCAACCAACATTCCTCACAAGTACCGCTCCATTAGAATGAAGCGGTACTTAGACATTCGATCCTCTATAATTTCTAACAACACGTAGAACTTAATCCCATCACTGCTCATGGACTCGACGAAAAGATGCTGTCATATTACAGTATATAGAACGACTTTACAATCCCCGACTCTCGCCTGATAATCCCAGAAACAGAATAAAAAAAATGGAAGTAAACCAGCGATAAATAGTTTCGCGTTGACAGTATATTTTCGCACCAAGTATAACATGCAAAACACTGCCCGAAATAAGTAAACAGAGATGAAGTAATACTGTCGTAGAATTGGAATTAGATTAGCCTGATAGCAATTGCTTTTTTGTTAGTGTGCGTCGAAGCACAGTGGAAAAGTAATCACATTAGTTTACACACGAGATACGACAAAACCGGCGTTCGATCGTTAACGTTATTGTTTCCTGACAGCCGATCGGCGGTAGTTCGTGGTCGCGTTGTCACGCACCTCGGCACCGGTCTTATGGGGGTCAGAGTCAGCACGAGTACCCCTCTCGAGGGCTTCACCTTGACGAGAGACGACGGATGGTTCGATCTTCTTGTGAATGGCGGTGGTGCAGTCACATTGCAGTTTGGAAGGTCACCCTTTAAGCCACAGAGTCACATTGTCTTTGTGCCGTGGAATGAGGTAGGTTTATTTTTTAGAACTTCTTAACACTAAAACTACCAACGTTATATCTACTAAAATTTAGATTTATTGAACAAATACTTTGGGAAAAGATAAATCAAGAAGTGAAGGGATTAGTAAATTAATTAATTTAGGCTTTATATGATAGAAGTAGAATTTTTACTTCACCGCTCGCCTAACAATTTAGGTACTTTTTTGAAAGAATTGAGGACCGGTCATTTTGACCGACTTGGTAGGTTTAGTGTTAATACAGGTGGACACACCATATTATGTCGGGGATATGTTTGGCGTTATGTGAATTACTTGTTAGGGATTTAGAGTGTAAATGTAAAGAGTGAATAAAAATTTGGTATGTAGGGAGTAAAATGAATTTTTTTAGAAATTATATATGCAGGAGGATTTGTTATTTCATTAATATGTTAATTTCTACTTGCATTATCGAGTATGATACGTTCACGATATGTAAAAAAGTAAATTGTGGAATAAGAGGGCGAACAATTTTTATGAATTATTGAAGTAAAAATTTTATTTGAAAGTGTGCGCAAATTGTTTTTTTTTTTTGTGAAGTTTCGAATCGTATTGTTAAAGTGGGCCATTAGGTATTTTCTGCTCCCGTTACAGTTCGCAGTTTCGAGTTTCAAGTTAATTACTTTTAAACAGTTAATTACCAGCTTGATTTCATTATGCTTAGTTAATGTCGTTTCCCAATCAATACATATATCTCAAGACATCTCTCTTTCAATTAGGTAACGAATACTTATACTTCGTTTGGAAATTCTCATAAAAATTTCAAGATTACTTCAGAAACGGAAATACATACTATTATCTCCAAATACTTTAAGAAATATATCTTCTATTCTCTTACTTTCATACGTAGAATTTCAAGTATCACTCTACACTATGTACTTTTACTAATATATATTCATTTCTATAATTACAAGTCAATTCTGTAATTCTGTACAAAAATAAAATCTCAGTATGTTATAATTCTTCCCAAATGTACATACTTAATTAAAATTTTCTCACGAAAGGTTGTCATCATCGACAAGATCATAATGAGCACCGCCGAAGAGAAACAACCGATGCACGTCCCTCACGCTTGTGCAGTTCACGATTACGACCTGATGAAACCGGTAGTTTTGGCAACCTGGAAGCACGGTTTCCAAGGAGCATGTCCCGATAAGAGCGCAATATTGGCCGAATCTCAAGTTATCCAAGAAAGCTTGCAAATACCAGGCACAGGGTTGAATCTCGTTTACCATAGCTCTCGAGCAGCTGGCTATCTCTCCACGATACAATTACAACTGACCCCGGAAGTTATCCCCCCGACTCTCAACCTGATACACTTGAGGATAACAATCGAGGGTATCCTTTTCGAGAAGACTTTCGAGGCGGATCCTGTGATAAAGTTCACCTATGCGTGGAATAGGCTGAATGTTTACCGTCAACGAGTTTATGGTGTGACAACAGCCATGGTGAAGGTCGGATACGAGTATAGTGACTGCAAAGACATCATCTGGGACGTGCAAACTACTAAGCTCAGTGGCCACGATATGTCTATCTCCGAAGTTGGTGGCTGGAATCTCGATATCCACCACAGATACAACTTCCATGAAGGCATTCTACAAAAGGGTGATGGTTCCAACATATATCTGAAGCATAAGCCACGGGTTATTCTCACTACAATGGGAGATGGACATCAGAGACCATTGGATTGTTACGATTGCGATGGACAAGCTTCGAAGCAACGTCTTCTAGCGCCCGTTGCTCTGGCTACTTCTCCGGATGGCTCTATTTTCGTTGGTGACTTCAACCTCATCAGAAAGATCCTTGTTGATGGCACTGTCAGGACTGTCGTTCGTCTTAAGTAAGTTTTTTATTATATATAAATTCATGACTTTTGATTAGACTGTGGATTTTTACGCATTTATGGGCAATTTAATGCTATACAAAAAATGTGAAATATATTCAACGTGTTTCATTTAACATTTAGTATAGTATTTAGTTATCGAAAATAATATTTTTTATTTTTACTGACGCTCGTAAAAACTTCGATTTCGATAAACATCCAGTGTCTGCTGAAGATAGTATACAATCTTTCCACTGAAAATCCAAAGGAATATCCTAAGATAGTATTATGTACTATTATACTAATATCCATTTATTAATATCAATTTTAATTTATCCTTTCAGTGCAACCAGAGTCTCGTATCGATATCACATCGCGCTGAGTCCACTGGACGGATCTCTCTACATCTCCGATCCAGAGTCTCATCATATCATCCGTGTGCGCGATACCAATGACTACACCGATCCAGATCACAACTGGGAAACGGTCGTTGGTTCTGGAGAACGATGTCTCCCCGGCGACGAGGCTCATTGCGGAGACGGTGCCCTCGCAAGAGACGCTAAACTCGCTTATCCCAAAGGAGTCGCAGTCTCTGCCGACAATGTCCTCTACTTCGCCGATGGTACCAACATCAGAATGGTAGACAGAGACGGCATCATCACCACCGTCATTGGAAATCACATGCACAAGTCCCACTGGAAACCAATTCCCTGCGAAGGCACCCTGAACGTAGAGGAGGTTCATCTCCGTTGGCCGACAGAATTGGCGATTAATCCACTTGACAATTCACTGCACATGATCGACGATCATATGGTACTTCAGTTAGCTCCAGATGGTCGGGTCAAGGTCGTTGCAGGTCGTCCTCTTCATTGTGCCTCACCTTCGTCCTCTTTTGACACCGAGCTCGCAACACACGCTACCCTAGTGATGCCGCAGAGCATCGCGTTTGGTCCATCAGGAAATTTATATATTGCTGAGAGCGACTCGCAGCGGATCAATCGTGTAAGAGTTATTGGCACAGACGGAAAGATTTCACCATACGCCGGTGCTGAATCCAAGTGCAATTGCCTCGAACGTGGTTGCGATTGCTTCGAAGCTGATCATTATTTGGCTTCTACTTCAAAGTTTAACACAATATCGGCAGTGGCAGTTTCACCTGATGGTGTGGTGCATATCGGTGATCAAGCCAATTATAGAATTCGATCCGTTATGGCAAGCATTCCTGATGCAAGTGGAGCGAGAGAGTACGAAATTTATTCACCGGATACTCAAGAAATATATGTGTTCAATAGATTCGGTCAGCATATCGCAACGAAGAATATTCTTACCAGTGAAACGGTTTATTTGTTTACATATAATGTTAACACGAGCAATGGAAAACTCAGCACTGTCACAGATGCTGCCGGTAATAAAGTATTCCTGTTGAGAGACTACAGCAGTCAGGTGAATTCCATTGAGAATACGAAAGGACAGAAATGTAGACTGAGAATGTCCAGGATGAAGATGCTTCATGAATTGAGCACTCCTGATAATTATAACGTAACCTTTGATTATCATGGCCCGACTGGATTGTTGAAGACGAAACTCGACAGCACAGGCAGAAGCTACGTTTACAATTACGACGAATTTGGTAGACTAACCAGCGCCGTCACACCGACAGGCAAAGTTATTAGTCTTACCTTCGATCTTAGTCTAAAAGGTGCAGTGGTTAAAGTTGGACAGAATAATAGAAAACCTGTGTCAATGCTTATCAAAGGATCGTCAGTCGTTACGAAAGTAGGCGAAGCCGAGCAAAGAACCATCGTCCTTGCTGATGGCTCTGTTGGACGAGTTACACCATGGGCACATACAGTTAGCACGGACACCATGCCGTATTCTATTTTAGCAGAGATCGAACCACTGCTGGGTGAAAGTTATCCAGTACCAGCTAAACAGAGAACAGAAATTGCTGGAGATTTGGCTAATAGATTCGAATGGCGATACTTCTTGAGGAAAATTCAGGGTAATAAGAATCGAGGAACTTCCAAGGCTGTTGCTCAAGTCGGCAGGAAGCTTCGAGTCAATGGTGAAATTTTGTTGTCACTGGAGTACGACAGAGAAACTAATACTGTTGCTGTGTTCATGGATGACCGTGTGGAATTATTGAATGTCACGTATGATAGAACTGCCAGGCCTGTTAAGTGGGGACCGAGGAATGGTATTTTCGCGGGTGTTGAACTGGAATATGATCGATTCAGCAGATTAACCAGTTGGACCTGGGGAGACATTAGTGAAACGTATGGCTTTGATAGAGCTGGAAGATTATACGAGATTAGATACAGCGATGGAACATCGATGGTTTATGCTTTCAAAGACATGTTCAGCAGTCTTCCACTGAAAGTTACCACACCGAGAGGAAGCGATTATTTGTTACAATATGATGATGCTGGAGCATTGCAATCTCTGACAACTCCAAGAGGACATATACATGCTTTCTCGCTTCAAACGTCTTTAGGATTTTACAAGTATCAGTATTACTCGCCGATGAATAGACATCCTTACGAAATTTTGTACAACGACGATGGTCAGATTCTTGCTAAAGTCTACCCACATCAGAGCGGCAAAGTTGCTTATGTTTATGATCATAATGGCAAATTGGAAACTACGCTTGCTGGTAAGTACTTTTATTAATCTAATAACTTCTATCTCTTGAGATCTTTTAGAAAGCTTGACGAGAAAAATCCTTGAAATCGTACAATTTCTTACGTAGTCAATATGTTAATATTTATAAAAAAGATATATTTTTCTTTGAAAAAATTCTTGTGTCTTTCAATTTTGCTGTGTTTCATAAACAAATCGGTATATATTTTTACATTAATTTTTAATCGAATTGGAACGTATATTCGAGAATATGGATCTTTGAGAATTTTTTGAAAAGGCAGTAATTCGAATCGATAAGTCTTCCAATGTTATGCCAATTTTGCAAAGTATTCGAGCACTCTAACAATTCGATAAATCAATTTTCACAGGATTATCCTCGATACACTACACCTATCAGGAAACGACCAGCTTAGTGCGTAGTATCGACATCAATGAACCAAACTTCGAAATGCGCATCGAATACAAGTATCACGCTGGTATAGTCAAAGACGAGAAAATCAAATTCGGTAGCAAGAGTGGCCTAGACAATGCTCATTATCGTTATCAGTACGACGGAAACGCGCGAATATCCGGCATCGAAGTTGACATCAATGGCAAACAACTTCCTCAACTGCGATTGAAATACAATCAAAATCTCGGTATTCTGGAAGGTGTTGGTGACCTGAGAATCTACAGAAACCTCTTTAACAGATCAGTTATGCAAGACAGTAGCAAACAATTCTTCACTGTAACAGATTACGACGATCATGGTCGAGTTAAAACAGTTCTAATGAACATTCGGTCTCTCGACGTCTTCCGCATGGAACTCGAGTATGACAATCGAAATCGTATTAAAATGAGGAAATTAATAATTGGAAAAGAGTCCATGGAGAAGAAGGAATGGTCGAGAATGGAGAAGATCACGTACAACGCTGATGGACATGTCTTAGAAGTGGCGGATACCGAAAACAATTGGCAGTATGCTTATGATGAAAATGGAAACGTTGTAGGTGTTACCGAGCATAGTGAAAAGATCGCACTTGGATATGATAGCGGAGATCGCGTTGTTCAGTACGGTGACGTTGAATTTAATTCATACGATGGACGAGGATTCGTCGTTATTCGTGGTGAACATAGATACAGGTTTGTACTAACTTCATTTATTTCTATAACACACATTTTTACATTAAATTCGGTATTAATACATTTTTCATTATCTTCTACAGATATAATTCACGTGGCCAATTAATTCACGCATCGGAGCACAAGAAGTTCCAGATGTGGTACTTCTACGATGATCGCGGTAGATTGGTTGCCTGGAACGATGATCGAGAAAACATCACGCAGTTCTTCTACGCCAATCCTAAAACTCCGGACTTGATAACGCATATCCATTATCCGAAAGCCTCGAAGACCTTCCGTTTCCTGTACGATTCTCGTGATTTCCTGATGACCGTCGAAACATCGGAGCAAAGATTCTACGTTGCAACCGATCAAAATGGTTCACCTTTGGCGTTATTTGATACCAATGGAAATCTGATCAAAGAAATGCGTCGCACACCATTTGGCAAGATCATCAAGGACACAAATCCTGATTTCTATTTGCCCGTTGATTTCCACGGTGGACTCTACGATCCTAATACTAAATTGATTTATCTCAATAAGAGATTGTACGACCCAACGGTTGGCCAGTGGATGTCACCAGCCTGGGAACAAATGGCGAACGAACTCACAACACCAACCGATATCTTCATCTATCGTTTCCGTAACAACGATCCAATTAATTTCAAACAAAACGTGGATTACATGACTGATCTAGCAAGTTGGCTGAAACTCTACGGCTACGACATCTCATCAATGCTTGGGTCTGAATACACAAAACAAATGGTGTATCAACCAAGTGCTACCATTACTTCTCCGCAACTGACACCAGACTTTGGCGTAATGTCTGGTCTTCAGTGCATCGTGAATCGCGTCCATGAGAAATTCTCCGACCTAGGATTCGTCCCGAAGCCTCTACTGAAGTTAGAACCAAAGACGAGAAACCTTCTTCCTCGAGTTGCTCATCGTCGTGCCGTCTTTGGAGAAGGTATTCTCGTTTCGAGAGTCGGTGGTCGAGCTCTCGTTAGCGTCGTAGATGGTGTGAACAGAGTGGTCCAAGATGTCGTTACTTCGGTCTTCAACAACTCCTACTTCCTCCCGCTTCACTTCAGCGTTCACGACCAGGATGTTTTCTACTTCGTGAAAGACAATCCATTAAAAATACGAGACGACATGGAAGAGCTACGTCGTCTAGGTGGTATGTTCAACGTATCCACCCACGAAACGACGGAGCATGGAACAGTAACTTGGGAAGAATTAAGACTTCACAATCCTGATGCAGCAGTTGTTATCAAATATGGCGCAGATCCTGAACAAGAGAGGCATAGAATATTGAAACATGCTCATAAGAGAGCCGTTGAAAGAGCTTGGGAAATCGAGAAGCAACTCGTAATGGCTGGTTTCCAAGGTAGAGGCGAATGGTCGAAGGAAGAAAAGGATGAGCTTATAAGTCGTGGTACCGTGGATGGATACGAGGGCGTTGATATTCACAGTGTCCATAGGTATCCGCAACTTGCTGATGATCCTGGTAACGTTGCGTTCACCAGGGATACCAAAAGGAAACGACGGAAGAGCGGAAATCGGCGAAACAGAATTCACAGGCACGACTCGTGATTCGGGGATTGGACGCGAGCTCGCAATACCATTTGGGACTTGATTCGCGTGCCCACGTGAATCATCGAACGAATACGAAGATGGACGATGGATTATGAAGAAGAGAGACAAGACTAACGTTCGCTACGTTCTCTACGTTCGTACATGTGTAAGAGTTTTATCAAAAGCGCGGTGTACGTGTTGTCCGTTCTCTTCTCTCGCTCCGATCATTCTCTTCGTCTCTTCTGAGCGCACTCGTGATCGCGAGGAGAGAGGAGAAGGGAAGAAATTTCCCTTCTCGCCAATTCGGACTTGTTCATTCGGCATCGGTATTTGCCCGTTCAGCGTGCGTCGAAACTGTTCACGTGGTGTGTGCCATAGTATCGCCTGCTTTTTGCGATAATCGCTATACTTATTTTCGACTCGCACGATCGATCGATATTCGTATCCGATGGCCATTGGTCAATACGATTTGGTCGGATTGTAATTGTGTCCAAATTAAAGCTAGTCGCATTATTAAACGAAATGAAACGAATATAACGACGCTTGTTACTTGTGGTGATTAGTTTAGAACAAGATGGGACACACGACGGAAGGATATGACGCGAGGCGAGCAATGAGGGACGAAGTGCGCGATAAGAATAAATGAAAAACTCGCCAAAGTGCCGTCCGTGACGATGATTAATAACCGAGAGACACGAGTGCGCATATAAGAGAGGAATGAAGAGCGACGATACTCTCCGAATCTTCGTTACGAGCGATATCCGGCTGGTGTTTCATGCAACAAGGTCTTACGAGAGACGCGCGCGCTTAAAGCACGAAACGAGACGCCATGGATTTCCGACGTTTTCGACAGGCGTCGTAAGTTCCGGGCAATGGTGTACGCTGACGTACTTCCGGCGTGCTTAAACGTCGTCGTAGACTGTCGTTTAAGGGCGTTGATAGACAAGAAAAAAAGAGATACGTCTACAACAGATATACAGGCAAAATATTTTTAACATGACGCAATGGTGTACTAGTGCGAAACGAGCAATTGTAAATATAGCTGTTCGATTAAACGTAATTGTAGATAATACTGTGTACGACTAATGAGACCGAGAAACTCGTGTGGAACTGTCGATAATGCTTTTTTATATGTATACACAACGTTAAAGCGCGCACGCACGCACGCGCGCACGCGTGCCGATACACGTACACGTATCACGAACGCAGCAGAAACACGCACACATACGTACACGTGCACGCATACACACAAATAAAAAAAAAACCTACGAGTCATACGCAAAACAGAATCGTAATTGTTCGAGCGGGCGTGTGCGCGTGCGCGTTAGGAACTTTAAAGAATGTAGCGGGAAATGAAAGTGGTTATAACGAGGCTAATGAAACACGGAAACGACGAAAAGTGGGAATACGATTATTAATTTTGGACTCAGGTTTACGCACAATCAACGTCCGCGAATGTGCGTGAAACGAGGATTTAAAAAGCCTATAAGCGCGAGAATCCGCGCATTTAAAGAGAATCAGTTGGAACGAAGATTCGTATGATTGATTCGTCGTAAACAGTTGTAAATAGTTCGTCAGGTATGAAACGTTTTGCGTGATTCGTACCAGCTACGTAATCGATGAGAATATGTGAAACGGTACGTATGCCTCGTGTCGAATAGTTCGCACGATCCGATAGCAATGACGCGACGCGACGCGATAGAACGCGACGCTACGAGCAATAGGCGAGGAGGAGTCTTAAACGAGACGCGTCGAGGTAATAATGTCCACGAAGAATAATATAATAATGATAATAATATAAAAATAATAATTAATAATTAATAATAGTAATATGGATATATATAATAATGAATAAATGAATAAATAATAATAGTAATAATTAATAACAGAATAATAATAACAATAATATTACTATTGTACGGAAATACCCCGCCTATCTTTCTACTAAAAATGAAAAATTATTTTTTGAATTGTGTCGTCAAAGAAGTCCTATGTAACCGTGTGTCTGTGGGATCGTCCCGAAGAAAAGCTCCCCTGCGCCCCCATCAAAATACCTTTAGACCTCCTCACTGTAAGGATATAACTGAACTCGTCGATGTTTATCAATATTGGGTAAAGAGGAATAAAAAAAAATAACGTAGATCGAGCTCTGTGGTTTGGATCAAATGAAGTAACTGATATAGAAAGTAAAGAAACTAAAAGAAGTATAATACGTACGTATATGATATATTAGAGAAGCAAAGCGAGCCAACGTGCGAGCCACGTCACTCGGGCCACGTTGTGTTCCAAGTAGTTGTACGATGAATTAAGGGAAAAAAAATACATAATCATAATTACAAAGTAACGTATTAGTTGACGAGTTAACGAAGGATTTAGTAAACGATTAAGAGTGTGCTAGTGAACCTTACAGATAACGAAAAGGAAAAAAAAATGCCCGCTGTACATATCTGTTGTGTATAGCCAAAAATAATCCGCCACTGAACCCACGCAAGTAGCATTTCACGTCCACGAGCAGAAAAAAAAGCATTCTCCACGAAGTAACGGGAAGTTATGGCCAAACGATGCGTTTCAATTTTTCAATCGGTATTTTTACAACGCTCGTAAAGGTCCTTTTTGTAAGGAAAGTTATGTATGTCGAGTTCGATCGAATTTCAGGTTCGAGGCTGTATTCTTCCGTTGTTTCGTACAATTCGAATTATTCGTACGCGATAAAATTCCACCGTACGATTTTCTTCACGAAGGGAGCACGAGGTGATACGAGGCATATCAATTTGTGATTCAAAAATGAACATTTTCATCGACTTAAGTTCATTCGTACTCGCAGGCAAATATTCAAAACTATTGTCGAACAACAGCCTCGGGCTCGACCTTCGAAAATCCTTGAAATTTCGATCGTACCATCCCACGTGAGCGCAGTTTTCTTCAAGCCGCCTAGCATTCCTTCGGTATATATTTTGACGATCGGTTACCATTTCGACGACAGAGAAATAATTCGTTAAAAAAAAGAACGCTTGTCCGATTTGTCCGTGAACTCGCCGTTACCTGCTATCCGCAATGTATTAGCGTTAGATGAAATGAAAACGAGAGGTTTTTGCATATTCCTTCGTGGAATCGGCAGGTACCTCGAGAGATCCACGTTTCTACGTGTACACCTTGAAAGCGTGAATTTGTTATCTTTTACAGCAGTCGACTAAGAAAGGCAACTTCTCTTCAATCGATTACGTGTACTTTTACAAAAATGTAATTTAAAATTCCAGATAATCGGTAGGTTTTCTTTCATTTTACTTTCAAAAGACACATTCAATTTTAGAGTACCTAAGATTATTTGTATTCATCAGCAGAAAGTGATAATTGAGGTTGGTTAAATATGCAATAAGTATATTACAGCGAATTCAAATATTACTATTCTCATCATTATTCAGTTGTTTTGCAATAAGTGCTGTTTATTGATCTATGAGCATTTTAACACATTGGACGCCGGTCCCGCGATAATGCGGGATTTCAAATATATGATTTTAGATTTTACCGATCAATATCAGTCATATTATTTTATCTTGAAGAAAACGGCAACGTGGACAAAGAAGGCAATATTATTCCCTTTAAATTGTGCATTACTTAATGTATTTAAATTTGATATTTATTTAAATAGCAACATTATCAAATATAATAAATTTACTAGCAGATATTTAGCCGTCGTACAATGTGTTAAGAAACTAAATTTAAAAACCTAGGAACTGCTACATGACCTTTCTCCAATTTAACTCAATTATATATTTCATAAATCTTTCTGTCACATTACAAGAAGTATTATACACATAATTCATCTCAACGGAAGAACCCAACTCGTCTGCTTAAAGTGTCACTCTCAATTTTCTCGACAGTACACGTAACCGACCCAAATAAGAGCAGCCTTCCTCTAGTCTCCTATTGTTCAGGATACCAAATTCCATTTCTGTGCTCGTCTATCCGCAAAACGATACGTAAAAACGGGAGAGAGAAAAAGAATCAGATAAGATTTACGACGTTAAAAGGTCCTGTACTCGATTTAACTTTACGCTTAGCGCATCGTTGCCTTCGAAGCGCAAAGAGCGCTACGAGAATTCTGTCGAAAGTAATCCTTCAAATCTTCTCTCAACCCTCGGAAAAAGGGCATTACCAATCATACATCGCGTTGATTATAAAGGAAACTCGATCCTTCGAAAGCCGTTCTACAGTTCCGCCGATCTTCCGTTATCGGTACGTGTCGGTTGATTTTTTTCTTTAAAAAAACTCACAGAATTCTCGAGGTAGCTCGTCGTGTGGGAAGGTGCAAAATTTATTATCGTTATGCTCGACACGGATTTTCTCCGCCGTCTGTGGAGAACTGTCCTCTGCGACGCTTCCGGAGGGGGGCCGCGATCGGCAAGCGACTAAGGAAAAGCAATACTTCGTAACTATCGTGTATGTCTTAAAGTCTAAAGTTTGATGAGTGACTGAGTGAAAGGACGAGCGAGTGAAAAGGAGAGAGAGAAAGTGTGCGTGTTAAAAAGGATGAAAGAAAGAGGAAGAAAGAAGAAAGTGCGAGAGCCACTATATATATATAAAAAAAAAAAATATATATATATACATACACATGATAAATTGTGTTAACGATAGTTATCGTGGGGGGGAAAGAAAGGAAGTCGTGCGCTTTTCTTTTAAGTAAAGGTGCTTCGGGGATTCTCAAGTCCACCGAATAGATGAGAGAGCATTCGTTCTTCAAGCTGGCTCATCTCGCGCCTCGTTTTAAGTGCCACGATCAAATTGGCGGTTGTGTGTCGTTTCTTTGTGTACATACATATAATACGTCGATCGAAATTATATTTTATTCCGTTGATGTTAAGTCAGCTTCTACGAGCGGCATCATGTAAGAGTCTTTAAACGATACCAAGGTAAAAAAAAAATACAATCGTAAAAAGACAACTCACCGTTGTCGCTCGTTAGGAGGCAAAAGAATCGACGATCAAAGCGATTCGGAAACGAAAACATTTAACGTCGACGTTTAGGGTATCCGCAGTTAATCCGTAGCGATAGTTTCGTACACCCACAATCACATGAAATCGTCTCATCGCGCCCCTTTATACTTTTCATAGAGACAGCGATCCAGAGCCGTGGAAAGGAAGAGAGATCAACAGTGACGCTCCTTTCTGACATTCGTTTCCGGTAAGCGCGAAACGCGGGGCTAGCCGGATATGGGAGAAGTCCCGTGGGACGCTTCTCGTCACGCGTTTATGGTGCTTATCGCAGTTCGCCCGTTTGTCTGTATTTCCGTTGTTTTCCTTCTTGTTTTGTTTTTCTTTCGTAAAAATTGTACATATTAATTGCGATCATTATGTAAATACTCTGGAAACACAAAACACACACGCGTGTGCCCGCGCGAGGTTTATTTTAAAGACTACATCATTATATATTACCATGTAATGATATTTAACGATAAGGTATATATATTCTATACTCTTACACGCTAAGTACTCAATAAATATATCTATAAAATTTCCCCCGTGTTTGTGACTGTCTGTCCCTTAACCCATCCTGACAATCCTGTCGTATCGTGGCGTCTTAACGATCCAAATCAATGTGAATTTCATAATTGGTTGTGGAGTGTGTCTTGATTAAAGTTTATTGCTTTGATTTGTACACGGTGGTTGGACTTAATTGTACCATTCGACGTGTATGAAGAAAGTAATAAGTGTTACACAGGTATACTGTACAATTGATTGTAGAATTGAATTAATGGCTGTACACACCCGTTACAACTTGCACGACTCAACCAAGACAATTACTCAACAATATTAACCTCTTGTCACCTTCGTCTGGTAATGGATTTGTCTTATGAACCCTTTGTTATGTGTCTTTACCTTGTCTCTGTTTAATACCCGACATATTTCGGACGATCCTTCAATCAATGTTAGAAATGGCGAAATTGTATAAACGGATTTATAGAGTATGTCTTGGCAAATTTTATTATTTACGCAAAGTAAAACGATTACGACTGGCCAAGATACACTCTATTACCAATGATTTATTTCATTAACCACTTGACATACAATGTCGTCTCGGAGACGTCATTCGTTTCGTGTGCCATGGTAGACTTTGACGTCTCCGAGACGTCAGGAACTGTTTCCGGTGGACGATGTACAGTATATTATTATATAATTTAATTATTTCACTTGTACATCAACAGAAATACTAATTTATTATTTTATAATATTACTTGGTTATTGTCCATTCAACGTGATTACACGTTACATAGCAATGCAAATTCCAAAATAAAATGTTCCGTTTTTAAGTTTGCACATAACTGTTCAGTTGGGCAAAATTAAATAGTATTTTTCGGACGCATCGAATTCCATTTTATTTGTATGTCAAGGGATTAAATATTGTAGTTATTAAATAATAACTGGGAATCTTCAACATTGATCGAGAATCAATCTACGTTTATCTTTTGTCATACTCTGTTTTCTACACCTGTTCCAAGACTGGCACACAAAATAATACAATTAACCTTTTGCATTACACGAATACTTTTCCTGGTATTCAAATATCCATTCGATTAGGTATTCCTTAGTACCTATAATTATAATCCGATAACTCTAACTCGACTAGCGAGAGACGGAGCCTCTCGTTTCAACCACTTATTTCCGCTATTTCGTTTTTGGAATTCCAAAAATCTAGTTTCATAAAATGAACGATTATACGGAGTGTTCACATTACGAAACTGGGTATTTTGGATTGCAAAAACGAAATGGCGGAAATGAGCGGTTGAAAACGAGAGGCTCCACTATCCTTACAATTAGCCAAGTTGGAGTTGTCGGACTATAGTACTACCACCGGATAAAACTGAGTCACTACTTTTAAAAATAATCGCAAAATTAATTTTGCTCATCCAATGAAAAATTACAATAACAAATGTGAAATGCAAAGGTTTAATCCTTCCGCAGATTTAGTCTACAGTCCAATTATACATTAAAAAAAGCAGACACAGCCAAAATGATGTATAAATACCCACTCAAATAGATCACTCATTGTGAACATCACCCATTATTTTCTATAACTATTTTCACACTGACACACAACATAATACGACTAATTTTTTTAAAGATACACTCTACACTCAACCATGTTCTCCAACAACAACTACACACAGCGAAAATAATCTACAATCAAGTAAATCACTAATTATTAATTACCTGCGCCTTCTTTCAGCCTTGTCTACGTACGAAACTTCCTTTACATGTTTCCACTTTGCCTCTGTTCAACACCTAACGCGCCCCGCGTGATTTCTCCCACAAATAACCCCGAAAAGGACACTAACTAGACATGTACTGTGTAAACGAATATTTATATGAGCCGTTTATTTTGAAAATGACACAAATCACTTTCTTCTTAAAATAAGATATTTAAGGATTTGCGTTAACGTGTTTAAAGATATTGATTTTAATTTTTGAGAAGATTACTTACATCTACTTGTTATTGTGGATACTTGTCATTTTTAAAGTAGAAATAACTTCGTATAGTTATTGAAACATCAGCATTTTTCAGTAGGCAGTGACTTATGCCACTTTTAAAGTAAACGGTTTATATGTTGCGTGCAACCGGTCCTCTCGCTATCGGGTCCGCGTGAATCTGGAAAGTACCTACGAATGCGTGATGTGATAAAAGTTGTTTTTTCTAACGACCACGACAAGAGTTCATTAAAATCTTTTAGCAAGATCATTGGCAAGTTGTTCTCATTGCTTCTCTCTATGCCCAGTATTGGACAGTGTTTGGGTCCCATCCTTCCTCAGGTATTGCATCTTCTTATTTTGAAAGCATTTCCTTTGTAAGTTTTGTTTTATGTGGAGAAAAATTTACTTCAGTTTTGTACTGTTCCTGAGAGGAATAAAATATCCATACTTCCGCCAACGGTCCTGGTTTTTTAGGCTCTGAAAAGTTAGAAGTCAAATGAAGAAACATAAAAGTTTAATTGAAAAGTAACAACCCGCGTTTTGATTTTTGTGAGGTGACAATTAGTCAAAGAAATGAAAAGGGGAAATATTAAATGGCAATTAACACTAGATTTACGGATGTTGATAATATAACTATTTTTATGAAGTGAACCAATTTAACTCATACAAAAAATTGAAGTTTGTTGGAAAGAAAATATTTTCAAATCAATTTATATGAAAGATTCATTATTAAAAAATTAACCAACCAATATATTATGTATATAGTAATGAAATTGTGAATGAGCCAAATTGACTCCGTAAATCTAGTGTTAATTTTCTTCACAGATACTTTGAATTCATGAAATATTTTGTTCATTTCACTTTGTATTTTTTTTCCAAATGAACTGCTATGGTCATTTCGACTAGAACCTAGCTATTTAGAAGTATTTAACACTAACCGTACTGACACTTCATAGATATCCAATTTTATTGTAGCAAATCGTTTGAGCACTTATAAAATAACGATGTTACCTTTCTAAAAGAAGATCAGAAGACTCTTAACTTAATATAGGAAATAATATAAAAAAACGTCTTTGCTTAACACAAAAACTGTCGTTAAATCTAGGATGTTCGATTTGTTAAATACGTACTTTAAAAAAAGGGAAATCAAGAGGACGAAAGATAATCGATTTGGTAATTCTGTGTCTTACAAGATGAACATAAAATATTTGCTCTATGACTGTCTTATAAACCTAGATAACTTTTGGAAAAATTGAGAACGAGTCATTTCGACTTGCTTCGTAGTTCTACTGTTTATAAAAAAATGAATTACATGTTTGCATTTCATTGAACCGGTCATTCGACCGCGCATGGTACGTTTAGTGTTAACTTCCATGTTTGAAAGCTAAAACGCCTAAATCATAATATAAATTGCACAGGGAAAATTTGTCAGAGGTAACGAGGAATTGAATCAGCCCGCTAATTGGGAGTTGAATTAGGAGTTCAAGCCTTTAACTCCATAGCTACAATTTTCTTGAATTTTACAATAACTAAAGTAATAAATCTTCCACAGATTCGTTTTGATTTCTATACTTCCTTTTATTATGAGACAATTATTTTTTAACAATTGTTACAAATTTCTTAGAAGTTTTGTTTATTATTTACAATTATCGCAGAATATCCTTCTTTCGTTGATGGGATAACGTGAAAACGAAGCTACGCGACTTCGTATCGTTTAAATCGTGTTGGAAATTCCCGTCGCTACGTGATTTGCCTCTGCATGAGCTTTCCGATACTCTGATTCGTCAAAGATTAATTTATAATCTTATCAAGCATATACGTTCGATAGTGTATAAATTATTTTGCTCAATGGAGTATTTAACACAAATAATTCTACGAATTTGATGGGAAATCGTGTAGCGACGACATGTGTCGATTCGTAGTAATTATTTCTTTAATAGACGCAACCGATGTCATTGTATTAATTAAACTATAGTTAGGAAAATTAATATCATATCGTTCTAATCAGTATCACATTTCGTACCACCCGGCGAACTTCTGTGGACAGCGTGTATCGCGATTTTTTGTTTTCTTGGAAAATTCTTTAAAAGATAAGGTGAATTAATGTGATACTAACTTAAAGAAATTTTGAATTCTTTTCCATAATCACAGTTACACAATAATATACAGTATATTTTATAACAACGAAGGAACATAGCGCGCAATTTTTTGCTTTTCGAATACCTTTAAATTTTACCTCGTTAACGCGAGACGTCTCTTTATTTCAATTTTAACTAACAATAAGGTGTATTGATATTGCGGATGGTAATTGTATGATTTGATACAATGATGATTTTTGTTTGGTTTATAAATATGCCAATTACCAGTAGATTTATTTTTTTTTGTATTATAGTAAATTTTAAATTATAAACATATGTGAAAGAGAATAACACCAGTGTTACATTTATACAGATTATAAAGAGAAGAGAAATAAATATGTTGTATGATACAAGAATACTTTGAAATTATCACAAATAATGTAATTCTATCGCTAGGATGTTATTCATTGTGATCACTTTTACATACGAAATGCTACTCACTTGGTTTTCTTTTTATAAGGGAAAAGCATTTATTTTATCAATTATTCTGACATTCTTCGATGAAACGTTTGCTCCCTTGTCTGGCACATTTTCTTCAGCTACGGCTATTACGGGATCGAACACATCGTGAAAAGCTCTTGAAAGATATGCAGTTCGTTTTAAATATTTTCTAATTCATTTTTACGATTTAAATTAGAAAAAACAGTGGACACTTAGTCAAATTTATAAATTATATAAATACCGAATATTAGAAAATATACTTGTATCTTTAAAAGGCAATATATATATATTGTTATAAAATGTTACAGAATTTATTTTATTCAACAGGAATGGTCACGACTAGCTAAAATAAGGAAATGGAATGGTATAAAAGATTGTTTAATTATTCCAAAATGTTTTCATGGTTTTTCAAGGTTTTCGTGCGTATTGTACAAGTCGAAGTTATTCCTATCATGTTTAAGAGACGATGCTGCAGCAATCGAGTCATTAATGATTTCAGTTGGAAATTATCATATTCCATTTGAAATAATTTATAAGCGACACAATTCGATAGTTTCATTGTGAACCACTTACAACGTTTGAAACTCAAACGACAGAGGAACCCCATGTATCCTCAATTTTATTTTATCCTATCGTACATGGAATCCCACTTCCCATGAAAGCCCTTGTAAGTTCTCACTAAACCGCAGATACTACTTTGATCTACCTGCTCAACATTTCTGAAACAATATTATTCTTGCTGAATTGAATTTTCACAAATCTATCGAAATTGATGATGTCAATAGTGTCGAGATTTTGGGGATTTGTTATACATACGAAAAATTACATCAAATAAGGTCGCCATAAAAATGAAGAAAGTTAACCCTTTGCAATTTGTTGTCGCCGCAGCGGCAACATTGTAATAAAAGCTAACAACTCCGTTGTCCGATAAATCCGGTGTACTTTTATATTTTTTCTTATATCTAAAATATTGTTAAAAAAAAGGAGAGCAAAGTAAGATTTTCAATTTTCCACAGATGTGCACTCGCATTGTGTAAATAGCCCTGGAGTATCTGGTAGCTCATAATAAAAATTATTATACCGACGTGCAAAGTAGAATAGATCGAATGGGAAATAGTAAAGATAGAATATCAGAAAAAGACAAAATCTATAATCTTAGCACTTGTCGTCAAAAAGCAGGTCGTAAATATTTCTAAAAACGGTGGCGTAATGAGTATGCTAAGGAGCTTACCGTCTAGAATACGAAAAAATTATGAATGTCAAAGTGGGTTTACTATTTTTAATAAAAGAAGACAGCGCGCTAACTTTGCACTGATCGATGGGTCGTATCATGATAAGACACCTTGAAAAAGTTGGCATTGAACAAGTAATAATAGCAAGATCAATATACGGACAATATAAACAAAGTGCCAAAACTACCTCCTAAATGATGTAGGACATTATCTGTTAATTTGTGTATAAAAGTTTACGATATTATCTTATACATTTGTAATATTGTAAATATGTAAATTGCAGTCATTCACATATATTTACCGTCAGTTATTAATATCTGATTAACATGTTGAATGCCGTCAGTATTTTACCCCTTTCGTCATTCACATTGAAATGAAATTTCACTGTCAAAATTACATTTCTGTAAAGTAGGATCATTATAGGTGCTAGTAATTGTATATTAAATAATGCTTAAAACAATTTTACACTAATAATTTAATATTGCATATATTAGGAAATTAATATTGTTATTCTATGTCTCAAAAGATTTCGCTGAATTTAGGAGAGCCAGTCATCCGTGACCTTCTCGACATTCAACGTGTTAAGCAATCTTTCCGTTGATAAATAATCACATGAATTATTATGTTACAATTGTAATTTGTTTCCTACATACATGCATTCATCCACATACACATTTACTTCCATTTGCATATCCATATGCATGCGTCCGTTGAAAGCATCCATTTAAAAAAGGGCGGCATGTTAGTGACGCGAACTGCGGTGCGCGACGTTTAGTTGGAAATAAGGTTGTTGGCACTTATTATAAAGTTCATCTTCGGTTTAATCCTCATTTCACAAACTAACTATACATAGTTTACACATTTCAACCTTTTCCGTGAAAAATCCAGAAACGAAAAACCGTATTCCCATCCCTAAATTCATGACTTCTTGACCTTCTTCCCACTTTTTCAATTTTCTTCCCACCTACTTCGTCTCGTACGTACACCTCTCTAGTCAACTATTAGAAACCTATCGTCAAAGTTTCCTATTATCGACATAAAATAATAACTGCGGACACGTCAAACAAAGATGTTCAATTTGCATAACGTTCATTCACCATATGTACATTCAATTATATTGGTTTTAATCATTTAGTAATTACTAGGTTTATTGCGTTTTATATCGTGTGACACCATACCATTTGTATATGTAATTTTTCAATTTAATTTATTCTAATCTGTTGAACGTAATCGTTCAAGGGCGGAGGTATGTACTGGCCTGAAACGATACTTAACAAACTCTTGATCACTCGAATTAAGAACTATTTCTTGAAACTTTCTCCAGCCGAGGTAACTTGGAATCGTAACTTCGTAACTCGTAAATTTGAGATGGTGTGTAAGCTCACTAGTCGTGACCCTAAGATCATCCCTTAACCCCGTACCGAGCGATTTCCGTTGTGACTGATTGTACCTCAACTCAGAATTAATTGCTGGAATAGCAATCTATCCCTAATTTCTGATTTAGTGTATATCTTAGCGTAATATTGATAGCATTAACATCATTTTATCGTATTGTGACCCACTCATATTTTTAATTTAATAGTTTTTGAAAAACCTCGTTATTTCGTATTCCATTTATCGTATTAGGAGTGTCACTCGTTACTGTACGGGCAAGCAGTTAAAGAGAATTTTCTTTTTTGCTGTAAGCAATCTAACGCAGAGTCATTGGCTGAAAAACACAGCTAAGGAGACGTCTTTAGATTTATGTTATCAACAATGCGCGCGCAACCCCCCCCCCCCCCCCCCCCCCCCGATGGTGAAATTATGTATAAGTAGGAACCGACTTTCTTTCATGAGCTTTGTTAACATGAAGCAAGTAACGAGCTATCTCGTCCCTCAGTATGTTAAGACTATCGAAATAAACATAGCAGTGGATATACACAAGAGTGATTAAATAAATTTCATAATACAGTATCATCCCTCAGCATTAACTTGGTGAATGGTGCGCGTTTAACAGCTGCGAAAAAAGTAGTAGCAGGCAATTCGGACGCGCCACACATATACAAATCAATCGTAACTGATCGAACACCGATTATCCGAATTATTCTACATTTATACGTAACACGTTTATTTTTATGCTTGATTCAATAGCAGACTGGAAGTATCTAGAAATATATCTTCTCTTAAGAAATTATAAGCATTTGCTCTTATGTTTTAATACATTATTTTGATTACTTTCAATCGATTATTTCGGATAATCACTGTTCTTCTCCTAGCACACGGCATACGTTTAGCACAATTCACTGCTCTGTACAATATTTAAATAAAATCACGACAAACTGTATTATATGATCAGAAAACATTCTTTGGAGGAATTACTATGAAATATTGTAATTCGGAAGAAAATACCAGAGACTGATAAACTAGTCATTATATTACTTCTAGTAGCCAATGTTTTAATTATATAAAATAAATTATTTTTACATGTTGCAAGTCGGCGGCAACAATGGTGTTTGATGTAATTAAAACGTTAATTACAAATTGGACTTGAATTATACATCTCTAGTAAAATTCTTTGTTAATAGCAACTATATGTAGAAAAATACAAACAGATAGTTGTATACATGAACAAATTAGTTTTGCGATTGCTGAATACAATGGTGCTACACCTAAGTAGAGTTCACAATTTTACTTACTCGAGGCCTAGGCCCCAATTAATACCTTGAACAAGAAATAAAATTAATGGTTGCCAAGCAACTAGCCACCTGATCCAATCAAGTAACTGACCGTAAAATACATGGGGACGCTCCCATCTTTATAAACAATTAAGGAAAATATTAATGATGTAATAAAGTATTGTAACAATTACTTAATCCATTTGCATCGCAGCTCTTAACATAGCAGGCAACTCATAGTAAATACCTGACGTTTCATTACACAATAGTTTAGTCTTTGAGACGTTTAATTTACATATGACACAGCTGACTTAGTACGTCTCTGATACGATTTATTATTATTTGCCGCGGATACCATGCCACGTTTCTGTCACATTGTAAGCTGAAGAGTTAACGGTGTAGATAGCAGAATATTTTACGGCTAGTAATAAGCTAAAACCCTCGTGCGATTAGTATTTCACGACCTGATGCAAATTGGTTTACTTATGATAAATACTTTTATAAAAAGGATACGGATTGCAAAACATCTTCTTCAGATCAACTTTTTCTTTGCAATAAGGACATGTTTGTTTTTTGCCTACGATGCACCAACCTCTGATACAAAATTCGTGAAAGACATGTTTGCACGTAAGTATGTATGTGTTTTCAATAACACCTTCTTCGTGTTCGGACACTAAAAGCCTATTTCCACATACGGCACACACATTTACCTCTAGAGTCCTCGTGGGCATACTGCCTGGAGTATAATACTGTAAAATATATGTTTTATATTATAAATATAAGAAATACTGTAATGTATAATTCCTGGAATACTTACCCCAATATGTGATGCCATTTTATCTGCACATATTTCAGCAACATCTCTTCCTAGAACTCCAAAATACAGACCATAAAATAGAAAAAGCCCTCCACAATCTAGCCATATGTGAGGTTTGACTTCAAACACAAGGTTTAAACCGAAGAACGCGGCCAACATTATGATATGACCGATTATTCCCAACACATAACTGACTTTATAGATAAACAAAAACCATTTGTACACTAATCTGTAAAGTAATATATATAATTATCAGTGGAAGCATAACAATTAGAGACAAGAGCTAAATAACGTTAATAATATTAATCATACCTTGGAGTTGTACCTGATATTGGCTTTTGCACAGCCTTCCTTACTACTAAACCTGTTATACAAGAAGACACCAACCAAAAAAATATGAACCTCCACCAATGATTTTTTAAACTTAATCCAAATGGTATTATCCACATAGCTATAAGCGTGACAAGCTGTAAAAATATTTGTTACCTAATTAGATAAACTCTTAAATATCTTAGACTTGAAAGAATTACAAAGAATTCTATGGCATTTACCTGATATGATTTAAAATGTAACTTCTTCCATTCAAATAATAAGATCTGTGCCAATATTAATGTGAACAATAAAATGAACAGCATTTCTGCATGCATCGATTCGTGCCCTCGATGTTGCTCGTGCAGTTTTATGTGTTCTACCCTAAAAAAAGAATTTTAAATGAGTTTTCACTATCATTTGACAAATAATAAACTATTCTTGAAGATGCGAATGTTAGTAATTTTCTTCAAGGACATTTAACATAATTGATATTATAAAATATTATTTGTTACATATGAATGAATAAATATTATAGGTTGATATCGAAACATTGTAAATACTTACCTCCATTTTTCGTCGAAATTTAACTCTTCTTCGCTCTAAAACGAAAAATACTTTTTTAGATTCAAAAAATATGTTTTATAATAACAAGACAGAACTACATTATTTCCTCATATTTGACAGTATCATTAATTATATAATAATGTATATGATTTGATGATTGTCCTGAAAGCAAAATAATTTCCATTGAAATATTAGATGACGTTATTATTTTACAATTAATCACTGTCCTTCGAGGTTATGCTTGTATGAGCATGGATCACGTATGCATAAATGTATATTTTAAAGATGAAATTTAATTTAACACAACAATCGTACCTTATTTGCTAATACGTTTGTATCCATTGTTAATATAATTTTTAATTAATGGTGGAAAAAAAGATTTCAACAAACTGACATAATGCGACCGACGCTTTTTAGACACATTTTCAGCGCCGTTCACATCTATCCAGGTTCTATAATAATTCTCGACACGCTTGGGCTTTCTTTCGATCAAAGGACGAAACTGCTGAAAACCCATATGCAATTCATAAAGTATCTTAATATATTACAGTAAAAGCCCTAAGATAATAGTGTGTCATTGATGTCATAAATTTATTCGTCATTTCAAATAATACAAAATTGAATCTTTCATTCTTCGCGGCATAAGAATTTCCTACCGCCATATTGATGACGTTACAGTGCGCTATTCGATCCACTGCCACGACTGAAAATAGTCAATTAGTGACATGGAAAAATTATGTAACACCTGTAAAGACATACACGTCATCACTAAAAAAGTGAAAATGATAAGACACCTGGAATTCATGGAAATCATAATACAAGATCCTAATCACCTAACCACTTCAATTCCTGCTAACTTCCATAAATTCTTATTAAATTCCATACAAAGGAAAATCAATTTCAGTAAAATTTTTATACCGATACAAATGCGCGGCATGTAAATTAACATAATATTTGAAAAGAACAATTCTTTGTGATATTTACGATTGTTTTATAGACATATCTTGTCATGTATTTAATATCAATTTCAAATTCTTCGCGTTATTCCGATTCGTCGGAATAGTTTCGCCTAAATATGAATCAGCCTTTCGATCCACCAATGAGCTTCGTTCGTAAATACTCGTACATTTTCGAGTATCCACGGAGTTAAACCACGCCCATCGCGCTAGTCAGAGAGGGAAGCTGGTAATTCACTCCGCGAAGCAGCAATATGAGCGTTTATACCGTTTCTTGAGAAAACGCGCGACGTGACGAAATTCCATTACCGTAAAATCACGCGTCGTAAGTGTCATCCGATCGTGCTCTATCTGCGGATACAGTGAGTGAATTAGTGTCGTGTTTGAATCCGGCCCGTACACGTGGATACGATTTTTGGTTAGTTTCGGAGTTTGGAAAGATACTACCTCTCCTCGTTTCGTTTGCCTCGAGGAATTGCTTTCGGTGAGTAAGAATAGAGTATGTTAAATAGTACGAATCCCACGGTGGATTTTTCATGTTCATGGATAAGCTACACATACTGCCGACAGATTGTCTCCACTACTGTTCTATAAACGATCACATGTCGTGGCTTTGACAGGCAAAAAATTGTATGTAAACGTTATTTATTCTATGGAATTTGGTCAAGAAAATAGTCCTGTTTCTATAGAATTGTCTATAGAAATCATTTAATGTACATGAACCACATCGAATAAACGTGGTAAATGTACACGGTGTACGTGCATGTGTATGTGTATTGCGTAAAACATTGTCATGCGAGAGGTGTAAACCGAACTACGTTTGCCTTTCTTCCGATTATCTTTATATTTATAGAGGTAATGTTTTTCTAACATAGGACGAATTTTAATCTTCGAATGAATTTCGTAAGTAAGGTTATGTTAACATATTTATTGGAGATCTACTTTCTCTGGTAGATCTCGTCCTCTTGATAAAATATCGGTGTTTTAAAATAGCTTAAAAGCCTTATTTTTGGTAATTTGAATCATACGATTTACCTGTAGTTGGCAAGAATTTTTTAGCGAGTTTGCTTTAACAGGTAGTCTCATTATATCCTGAGTGAAAAAGTTTTGTCGGTCTAACGTGCTGCCGTACGGTGGAATCGTGTATCATTTATAAGGTATGCGGTCGAAAGACGTCAATAGTTTTCCGTTCGGCTTCTATTCGATCGCTAGATCAAATATCGAATCGTAGATCACGATTATCTGTTGCATCGTGTCTCGGATTTTTCGATGGAAAGTGCCAAATACAAGGTTCTTCGGTAAAACTATCTTCCTTCATCGATTGCATGCTATGCGAACATGTAAATGGGAACTTCGTATCATAATCGTTGTTACTTGTCACGTCGATTCAATGACTTCAACGTCACCTTGTGTATATAAGTTAATGACAAAAGATTCGCGAACCTTGGTGGAAAAGAGTCGTACGTCATGTCCACGCTTATGAATATTTCGTGCATTGCAAACATAAAATAAGCCGTTTAATTTGACAGTGACGTAAGCCATTTTTATAAACACTAAATTTCCAATTTCTACAAGTTTCACTAATTGATGGAGGAGGCATACATTGAATATTCTGCGTTTAACTTAGAAAGCAATAATTACTTAACCAATCATGTTTTTCACCTCGTTGTTGCTCTTTTTCCAAAGTACTTATTTAATGTAATTAAATATCGTAGATTTAAAGCCGGTAATTCTAATGTTAAATCGGCATATTTAGAGTTAGCGTTTTAATGTATTTAAAAATATTGATGTCAATTTTCGAAATGATTTATTTGGATTTATCTTCATCATATTGGTTCACTCATATTGCTCTCGGTTTAAATAATTCTGTACAGTCATTAAAAATCGGCGTTTTTCATTAAAGTAAAGTGGCTCACGCCTCTTTTAAAATGAGCGGCAGAAATATTGATTTTTTAAAGATGTGTTATTTATTCATTTACTTTTTTATTAAATAGTTGTATAAATTTTGTTAAGAAATTTCTACGTAAAATTCTAATATGCTGCCACTGGTGACTAGGTGAATTTTTTAAAATAATTTGATTGACTCGAGTGGTTTTGACAGCATTTATTTTTTTGCTCGTGATATGATACATAATTACGGGAATATCGGCACGTTTCTTTAATTTAATGTCGAAAGACACGCGTTGACGATAACTGAAAAGACAGCCGGAGAAAAATAATACATATTTTCTTGTAACTTCAGATAATCAACAGTCGTTGACAATGTATTTTCCTTGTGGTCTTGTATGATCAGGAAGTATCTGGATATTTGAAAAACGTGTGTTGTATATTTATTTTCAAATAATTTAAATAACGGAGAAAAAAAAATGAAGACCGATTATCGACATTAAAATAATATTAAATTATTGAATTAGAAGTATTTATAAAAATAATTTGGTGAGCGAGTAAAAGTAAAAAATTCGTAAGTATTCAATTTGTATAATTAATTATTGTATTATCATGTAGATTATATTTAGTGGGATATACTAAAATAGACTCTAAAATATTAGTGTTTTCGATTAAATATAATCTATATGATATGTGATAATTAATTGGGAAATTGGAAACTTATGCATCTTGCGCATACACTCATTCGGCGAATTATTTTACGTAGGAAAATAGTAAAAGAGAGATTCAATATCAGTATATTTCATTAAATTTAAATATCCTACCTAATTATACAAAAACGGAAAGAAACAACATTTCATCATTCTCATTAACGAAGCTTTAGTTAACGTTAGATCCACTAAACTACTCATAATAGCTAGTTATTAATATTTTAGCAACATCTCACAAATTGGTAATGGTGCAAGTTTTAGTTCTGAAATGTCTCTGTTTATTTCTAGTCTTCCGTTCTTTCGCCTCTCTTTACTTAATGAAATTACGCAATAAAATTCACCAAGCTATCCATGTTGATCCATAACAATTTTACGTTAACCTTTATGAAAAAGTTTCACTCATATTCATTTAGCATATATCTTTAATTAATTAATAACAATTCCACTCGAATCACTGAAAGCAGCGGACACATTTCAAGGCCTAAAATACGCATCATATCATTTCATATATTAATTAATTGAGTTAAACTATTCGTCAACATCACTCAAAATTTTCATAAAAAGCCTCATTCCTTTACAACATGTATTTAACCCTATTTGCAAAATCCCATACTTTTATAACATTCGTATAGATTCCTACGTTTTAATACAGCTTTCAGCGAACCAAACAATTCTTCAAGTTTTAAGAAACACCAGTAAAAGATGGAACTCTCTTAACGAAAAATCCTCTCACAGTCGTATCTCCCAATCGATCGACTTCTTTCAAAATTCCAATCCGCTTTCTCGTTGAAGGCTTTCGTATAAGTCAGGGAACTCCGAAGGAGCAAAGTCCTCGTATGTACCCCCGGCCGTTTGGATGTCGTACAAATTGGCGAGTGTCCAAGTTTCCGTACTCTCACCGCGCACGGTGCCAACTCGTCGCTATCACATTCCTTCTCGGTACATGTACACGCTGTCTCTTCGATCCACATGATTCTGTGTGAACCCCCTTTCTGCCGACTACGTTCAGCACCGTTTCAAACAAAAATGTTGGTTTGTGTTGCGCATCTGTCGGCACATGCGTATTATGTACATTTGTTTACCTGTTGGTACAGGTGAACACTAGTTGCAGACCTAAATAGACAGACTTGTAAATCTGGTACGTAATAATTCTACAAATGTTTGGATAAAGTTTGTAAGCTTTCCTGGGTGTCTCTTCGATTCATATGATTTTGTGTACTCCGTTTCCACTGACTACGTGCAGCATCGTTCGAAACAAAAATATTGGTTTGTATTGCGCATCTATGGGCATATTCACATTATATACACCTGTTTACCTGTTGGTACAGGTGAACACTAGTTGCAGACCTAAATAGACAGACTTGTAAATCTGGTACGTAATAATTCTACAAATGTTTGGATAAAGTTTGTAAGCTTTTCTGGCTGTCTCTTCGTTTCATATGATTCTGTGTGAACTCCGTTTCCGCCGACTACGTCCAGCATTGTTTGAAACAAAAATGTTGGTTGTGTTGCGCATTTATGGGTACATGCGTATTATATACACGTGTTTACCTGTTGGTACAGGTGAACACTAGTTACAGACTTAAATAGACAGGCTTGTAAATCTGATACGTAATAATTCTACAAATGTTTGGATAAAGTTGTTAAGCTTTTCTGATTGTCTCTTCGATTCATATGATTTTGTGTGAACTCCATTTCCGCCGATTACGTCCAGCATCGTTTGAAATAAAAATATTGGTTTGTGTTGCGCATTTATGGGTACATGCGTATTATATACACGTGTTTACCTGTTGGTACAGGTGAACACTAGTTGCAGAGCTAAATAGACAGACTTGTAAATCTGGTACTTAATAATTCTACAAATGTTTGGATAAAGTTGTTAAGCTTTCCTGGGTGTCTCTTCGATTTATATGATTCTGTGTGAACTCCGTTTCCGCCGATTACGTCCAGCATCGTTTGAAACAAAAATTTTGATTTGTGTTGCGCATTTATGGGTACATGCGTATTATATACACGTGTTTACCTGTTGGTGCAGGTGAACACTAGTTGGAGAGCTAAATAGACAGGCTTGTAAATCTGATACGTAATAATTCTACAAATGTTTGAATAAAGTTTGTAAGCTTTCCTGGCTGTCTTTACTGTTAGGGGTTTTGACTTCTGGGTGGTCGCCGAGTGCGGGATTAATTTGTTGTCGAGTTGGAAACACTTGCAGTGTACTTTTGGAGGGTTGCAGGCGAATGTGCTACATGTAAAAGACACTTGATGAAATAGTTAGACGTAATAGAATGTTTAGTTGCTTGATATATCGCATGCCAGTAGTGTTTTGTTACTTTTGTCATGTATGCTGATATATAAATTTTCCTGATAAAATTACATCTTTATCAGTAACTTCAAAGACGAAAGATGAAAATAGTTATATATTTAGTAATACCTTACTTATTTAACATTGATTATTTGAGCATTGAATATACTGGTAAATTTGGAAATGTTATTATTTAAAAATTACAATTTCATTGAATTTAGTAGCAGTGGTCATTGACGAGCGTACTAAAATGAAGACTGATAAGGCAAGAACCACGAAAGCTGAATTTATTAACATTTTTTGTAAATTTTTCCAGTACATTAAGTGAGGAAAATGGGGTAAACACCGATATTTTGAATTTATTCCATAGTTAATCTCTTGGTCAGGGTATCGGATTAAAATTTCGCGCATATTTGTTTTTGTCATATATCAAATGATCCATCGCCGAGCGGAATTAATTGAAATTCACTTTCAATTTTTTCCAAATAACCATATTCTCCTCTTTCCTGTTATTGTATTATAAACATAGAAAAAAGAGACAAAGGATATAATGAAATAGGCAATAAATTCAAAGATATTAACGATATTATAAACCTAAAAAAAATGTTTACGTTATATAATACATCTACAATTAAAGTTTTCCCGCGTATATATGTAGTTTATCAACGACAGCATAAAAATGTGTAATCGTACACAACCAGCTCGTGCACAATCCAATGCGGTAAATCGACACGAAAAGAACGTGATAAACTTTCTGTTATCACGCGATCAGTCGACATTATCTTGATTGAAATAACACTCGTCACTGCGATTCGACAACGCGTTTCAGGTAATTCAATATACTCGTCTGTTGAATTGTTTCGATACTACTGTCGACTATAATCACCCACCATCGGGGGCTCACTTCATTCTACTTACCAGTGACTATCGTCTTCCATGGTCGAGCACTCGCATTTCGCTGTTGATGACTATAGTCACTCATCGACTGTCACTTGCTTTGCTCTATGGGTGACTGTAGTCATTCATCACCAAATACTCGTTCTATCGTACTAATGGGCACAGTGGCCCATTGTCAGACGCTCGCTTTGTTCTACCAATATAGTCACTCATCTTCCGGTATTTGCTCTGTTCTACCGGTAACTATAGACGGATGAATGCTCATTGTATCCTGCTAGTGACTATGGTTATCCATGGCCAGGCGCTTTTTCCATGCTGCCGATAACTAGGGACATGCCTCATCTGACTCTGTTCTACCAGTATAGTCACTCATCGTTCGATATTTGCTCTGTTCTACCGATTACTATAGACAGATGAATGCTCATTGTATCCTGCTAGTGACTATGGTTATCCATGGCCAGGCGCTTTTTCCATGCTGCCGATAACTAGGGACATGCCTCATCTGACTCTGTTCTACCAGTATAGTCACTCATCGTTCGGTATTTGCTCTGTTCTACCGATAACTATAGACAGATGAATGATCATTGTATCCTGCTAGTGACTATGGTTATCCATGGCCAGGCGCTTTTTCCATCCTGCCGATAAGTAGGGACTTCTTTCATCTGACCCGGTTCTACCAATGACTATAACCAGTAATCGTCAAATGCTCCTTCTAATCTACCGCTGACCATGGTGACTTATCGTCAGACATTCATTCTATTCTGTCGATGAGTACGGCAACCGATCGTCGGACGCTGTGTCCTATCAATGACGATAATCAGTCACTATCGAATGCTCGTTCCATCGTCAGACGCTCTCTTCATTGTACCCATAACTAGAGAGATCCATAATCTAACTCGGCTCTATCGATGACTGTAGCCAGTCATCGTCGAATGCTCCTTCTAACATTTCACTGACCATGGTGGTCCATTGCCAGACACTCATTCTATCCTATCGGCGAGTATGGTAGCCGATCGTCGGACGCTCTGTCCTATGAATGACTATACTCAATCATTATCGAATGTTCCTCCATCATCAGGTGCTCTTTCCATCCTACCGATAACTAGGGACATTCATCATCTAACTCGGCTCTATCGATGACTATAGCCAGTCATCGTCGAATGCTCCTTCTACCATTTCACTGACTACAGTCGAATCTCTCATAATGTAACCTCTCAAAGTGAAACCTCTCTCAAAATGTAACAAGGTCATCTCTCATAATGAAACTTCTCCTATCCCCACTAGTTAAATGCTACTAACCAATCAAATTTGAGATGTATGACGCGACATATTATTTGAAAAGATTTAAATGTTTGTATGGAAAGGTTATGTTCACTTTTTACTTCTGCGCATTTCTTTGCGCCGACGAAGATAGGTACTATATGAGAAAGATAGACTATATAATCAAGAAGTGGGGATGAATATGACTGTAGGGGAATGTTGCATTTTGAGAGAGCGTCCGGTCCCGAAGTGTTCCATTATGAGAGATTCGACTGTATGTTGATCCATTGATAGACACTCATTCTATCCTGTCGGCGAGTACGGTAGCCGATCTTCGGACGTTCTGTCCTACCAGTGACTGAGGTCGATCATTATCAAATGCTCATTCCATCGTCAGGTGTTTGTTTCATTCGACTACGGTTACCCATCATCTGGCACTCGTTCCGTTCTACCAGTGACTACGGTCACTCATGGTCAGACACTCGATCTGGCCAACCACTTGCTACGGTGAGAAATCTCAGCTCGCTCTGTTCTACCTTTTTTAGTGTAGTCATTCGTCAAAATTTCACGTTGTTCTACAACTTTTGTCGAAAACAGCGTAGTTTTTTTCATATCCACAGGTTCCAAAGTCTTCAGTTCAACAATTATTTTCGTTTTTATTTATTTGGTGTGAATTTTGTCGGCTTCAACTGCTATGGTCACTTCACCTAGAACTATTACTGTCTTAGGTGGGCTACGGACCACCGATATTCCGGTTTTTGTCGCGGCTGCTTTCAATATGACGATATTTCCGTTGGCTTATAAAGTATCAAATTTTATACTCCCCTGCTATGGAATCGTATTCGCAATTCGAGTATCCGTGATGCGGTTGTATAACGGCGAAGTGCACAGCCGTATCGAAAAGGGTTAACAATACTCCCGATGTGTAATACACGAATGTTGTTTCGAATAGTTTCGCAAACAGGCAGAGAAAAGGCAATTGAGATAAACCAAATAAATTGTACAAGGACATCGAATCAATTAGGATAATTATCTACGTGAATGTGTATAATGCTTTATTAATGAACGTGGAGTTTCTACGGTTAATTGGAAATAGATAAGACAAACAGCGAAAGAAAGTTCCTATGTTATTTTCGAATTTGATATTTTCTTAAAAACTGTGAAGTGATAACAGAATTATTAAAACGAGCCATTAGAGAGATTCGACGTTTTTGGACGGTAATTTTAAGTTAGATTATCGCTCAAGTTTGTGATATTTAAAATATTTCCGGTCACTCTTACATTATCTTTCATTATTTTAGTGATACTATTCTTCCACGCTCTGAAAAATTGAAAATGATATATTCAAAAAGTGGAAATAAATGTAAAGCCCAACCTGCATGATATTATCGAGAATAATGTTAATTCGCCAATTGTTCAGACACATTCTACATCTTAGATTTAGATGTTAGAATATTTGAATATTTTAATCATAATGAGTGTATATAATAAATATATAATGATTGTCACATTTATCGCAGTCGGTTAAGACTACCAAATTACCAAAAATGGTTAGTCATGCAATAATAATGCAAACAATTAAAAAACAACATTTACAGACTTCCCAAAGAATATTCCAATATTCGCACACGTTCACAAATCTTACACTTATCCCTTCTAGTATTTCAACCCGCCCTTACCCCGTATCTCGTACCGAGTGACTTCTTTCTAAATCCCCCAGTAAAAATTCTCTTATTTGGGTAAATTCAGAAGCGCGAATAACCTTATTCGCCATGACATAAAGTTACAAGTAGATGTATCACGAATTACTTAGTGATAAATATTTATTTCAATAATTTTACCCATTATCTGCCAATGTCCCTTTTTTGGGACACATTTTCATTTTTTTTATTCTAGTTGGTATAAATCTCATTATACACTTAATTTATTTCTATTTTTGTATTTCTTAATTGCGGAGGGTAACAGGTTAATTGGATTATACATAAAAAATCTTGCAGCAAAGTGTTAATTCTTGGGAAATCCCACAGAAATGTTAACTCGCGAAACATTACTTTCGTTATCACTATACAAGTACTGCTGAAATAGCTGCGAAACTTTCTGCAACCACGGAGGTCGATGAGTCTGCGTACGTTGAGAGTGCGTTTATAGTTTCGTGCAATAAGTGGATCATTAAAACGTTCACAGCAGTATCTGTCACTCTTTCGTTGACCCAATTGACTCTGGTAATAACTCGACGCCTTTCATGTAATTGCATGGTACCTTGCGAGGTATATTATCGTTAGTATAGCGACTGAGAAGGTCACGGCCGGTATTTCCAATTGTTCGATGGCGGCCGTAGTCGTATCGTTGCTTATACTATACCTACATTCATCGTGGTCGTGTTAGTTTCATCATTGGGGACGATATTTTTAGGATATTTGATGTGTAACGGGAATTGCAATTGGCTGTTAAGTTCAATTCAGTAAACTCTATTTACAGAGTTTTGTTGTATGATTCTTCAGCCTGGGGGACAATGACATTTGTCATTTGATGTGACATTTTTGCACATTTTGTATAGGGTTTGGATACCGTGATTGAGCATTCATAGATCTGTATTTTGCAGGTTTCTGAGACTTGTAGGATAGATCTTTTGCTCTTTTATGCAACAATGGAGATTACAATTTTACGAGAAGTATAAATTTACTTTTTGGTACTTTTTGCATAATTACAAAACGGAATAAGACGTACCATAATTCAGAGTGTTTATAGCCACTGTTTTGTACAGGTCATAAATCTCTGGGATACCATATAATATTTACTATCTGAAGTGAAATTTTTTGCATATTTTGCACACGGTAATGGTAGCGTGATCGAACGTTGAGACGGTAGAGTTTTTTATAGAATTTTCAGGCTTGTATGATACGATGTTTATTTCCTTTTACAGTGGGTTTTTTGCACAGTTTGTGTAATACAAGGTGTACCGAGATCGATCGTTTAACACTAGGTTTACGGAAGTCGTCAAATTGATGGATTTCTACCTTTTTAGAAATGCCTTCTAAATTTAAAGAGACATGGTACAATGTACGATAGATATTTCACATGTATCTTATAATATACAAATTACTTAAGTGATCATTTTCTTTGTCGCCTGATTCCTCTATTGCCAAAGTTTTTATTTAATATTGTGGAGATTTTAGAAATTTTCATAGAGGTGTTTAGGACGAAGACAGTTGGCTGACGAAAAGACGATCGACGACAAAACGTGGACGGCACGAGGACAAGTGAACAGTTCGACAGTAGACGACATATAGAGTAGACGGGTTAAAGAATAGACGAAGAGACGAGTAGACAAGTAGACGAGTGGACGGATAGATGAATAGATGAATGGACGAGTAGATGGATAGACGAGTAGACAGATAGACGAGTAGATGAGTAGACGAGTAGATGAGTAGATGAGTAGACAAGTAGACGGATAGATGAATAGATGAATGGACGAGTAGACGAATAGACGAGTAGATGAATAGACGAGTAGACAAGTAGACGAGTAGATGAGTAGACGGATAGACGAATAGATGAATAGACGAGTAGACGGATAGACAAGTAGACGAGTAGATGAGTAGACGAGTAAACGAATAGACGAGTAGACAGATAGATGAGTAGACGTATAGACGAGTAGACGAATAGACGAGTAGACAGCTGGCTGATATTTTCAATTTGATAGATTTTGCAATACTTGAATATTTCCTATCCAATTTATAGCATCACGAGTGTCACTCGTTATTGTACGATAAGGTGTTAATCCAATATATTTAAAATTCTCAAATAATTACGTTATAAGAAAATATATGAAGGATGAAAAAAACTAGATTAATTTAATTTCTCGCAGTTCACAAAATAGACATAGGGAATAGAAAAAGAAACAGCGTTAAAAATGTCAGGACAATTTGCCTTAAGTTCAAAACAAGTCATTTTGACCACCTTGGAAGATCTAGTGTTAAAGTCAATGTTTTGTACAGTTTATAGATTTTCATAATACTATATTTATTTATAATTTCAAAGAAAATATGTTGCATATCTTTTTATTTATTCCATCTATTAGATGCCACATTTGTTTAACGTTTATTGACTTTAATTACATCGACTCTTTTACTATTGGAGAAATGATAATTCATAGTTTAGAATCCAATTAAAACCGTGAAGTTATTCTAGGTGAAATAATCACCATGGCGATTAAACCTACAATACAATAGAACAAATGAAATTCCACGTTCACCGTAAATCAAAGACCTATCAAGAAGCAAATATGCTTTTTTCTTTGCTTTGATACTTTGACCCGAAACTACGGAAACTTCGATAATACAGATAATAGGGTATGTTGCGTTGACCAGAAATTGGAAAGTGATATTTCATGGGAATCGGAAAGTGAATGGTACACGTGAGATGCGTTACCAGATGATCTTTGTGGTTTGTACGCAATAATAATAGCCCGTAGAAACGAATCAAGAACGAGGAGATGTATTATGTCTCCGGGAATGTCGAATAATTAAATTGATGACTGGAAAGATTAGATACAATGGGTGATTATGTAATGGAAAAATATGAATTATTAGTGAATTCATGTAGCAAGAAATATTACAGTAATAGAAAATAAATGTAAATTTAAATATTACAGGATTGTTTGTATGAAACGAGACATGAGAATAGTTTTGTTTTTCATGTTGATTGTTAAAAATTCGAATTTTGTCGTTAAAAAGTGATAGTGTAATTAAAATTCCATACAATTTACGTTGATTCTTTCACTTTCACATAACTTGAAAGTTCCACCTGTTGAAAATTCAATTATCGAAGCACGTGGCGAGCATGAAAGAACAGTTTAAAGGACACGAGCGATATAATCAATCGGACGATTTCTCGCTAGTACGAGCGAAACTTTCCACTTGGGTATAAAGTTTAAATAATTAATCGATCGTGGGCATATCAATTACTCTAGATTTCTTTTTAACGCCTCCATCTAGTGTCGTAACAAGTTTAGTACTTTTTCGCCATAAATATTCATGGAATGTTTAATATTTCGCGTTATCTTCAATAATAATTAGCAGGGTGTGGATTTTTCTGCATTTAGGACAAATTTAACACTTTTAAAATGAACAAAAAGTGCATAGTATAACAAAATATTTGAAACATCCAAGATACGACACTTTTTAACACATCTCGCGAGGGGAAGAGTACTCTTGGATTCCCCTTAGCCAGTTAGCTGTAGTTGACGAGTATACTCGTCATGGAGATACTCGCCACGCGTAAAATTTAGTGGCCATTGGTTATTTAAATTGTAATTTTGAACTAATTGTAAGATACATTCGTAACTTTCAAGATGTGTGGAATATTTTGGGGTCGTGCAGAATTGAAACGAATAACTAGAAAATATACATAATTTGAGATCGATTTGTGCATCCTGTAGCTGCTTATTAGTTGATTATATTAAAAAAGATATTTTTAACTTTATCGATAGTTGATTTTTCTTGCGTTTTTCGTTTATTATGTATATAACATATTTTCATGTTAAATAAATAAGTAATTGTCACACACTTATTCACTTCTTTTTAAATAAAACTATCTTTTTGATCTAATATTTTCACAGCGAAATTAACTCTGTAGTGGACGAGTATACTCGTTATCGCTCGATTTTGGTGACACACTCAAAAGAAGTCGCCACACTTCATTGGTTAATTAGCTGCATTCATGCAACTTCAAATTTGCATACAAAGCAGTATAAAAATTATTTTTTTTTCTACATAAAGAATTCACAAATAATGGAATCACCTTCCGAAAAATGTGAATTTAATATGCAAAAGTGCAACTTTGGTTTACGAAATACTGAAATTCACTCATAAACCTTCAAACCTGCATAATCCTCAGAACTTAAGATCAAATAAAAAGTCACTTTCTCGAATGCCAAACCCGTATGACCCCTCGATACATCTGAATCCCTGCACTCGGATGATAAATTCTGATATTTACAACAGTACTCGTACAAAACGTGATAAATTAGCCGGAATAATGACAGTCATGCTACCAGTTGAAAATAATCGTTTGGCAGTACGCGAATGCAACACCTGAGCGCGAAACACAAATGAACGCGGTGGCTTGTGCGGTCTGTGCGAGCTGCGCGCTTTACGAC
Organism: Cerceris rybyensis; assembly: GCA_910591515.1. Lineage (NCBI taxonomy): Eukaryota > Metazoa > Arthropoda > Insecta > Hymenoptera > Crabronidae > Cerceris > Cerceris rybyensis. The sequence continues at coordinate 37,614,198 of OU342789.1, forward strand.
GCACGTAAGCGCCTACGTATCTGCCTCGATCACGTAACACGCATTAACTCTCCGAAAGGACGTTACGTGAGTTATGTTGACCACGAGACGGTGAATGGAACGGTCGATGGTACGCGAGGAACCCGTCTTTCGACTTATGTCGCCTTTTATTTCGATGCAATTTCACCTCTTTCGATCGATCAGGGCGCCACTTTTCCGAGAATGGATTAACTACGATCTTGGAAAGCAATTACATCGAAATTACGTTTTTTTTTCTCCTCCATTCTCCTTTGGATTTCTTGCGACGGTTGGTATCCTTTCGTGAAATAGGTGAGATCGTTGCCAATGACGGAGACTGAAGTGTGGTTACTATGAAAAATTATTAGGTGTAAAAAGTTCTTTCCGACTCGTCGAGAAAGTTAGAATTTGATTTAACTCTTAAATTCGCGGAGTTGCATTTCTGCAACATACTAATTCTATGAGAATAAAAAAAAAATCTGAACGGATTACGGTTTCTGAACGAACTTTGTCATAGACTATAGTGTACTTTGTAAATTTTTGACAGGTGTAGTGGCACCGACTTTCAAATGTTTTAATTATTTGTCAGTTTTAGCGGGTTTTCATCGGCGCGGAAAAAAGTGATATTGGAATAACTTTCCTCGATCTTTGTTATAATAGAGAAAATAACTGTTTTTATAACTATCATAATAAATAGAACTATAATTAAGTACTAAAATATTTTTTTATGCTATTTACACGAGTCAATAATTCCCCATACATCTGTTTACCTAGCAACGCGCAGTGATGCATAAATGCGACAAAGGCTTTTCAGGTAATTTAGAAGCTGAATTCTTTCAAATGAATTTTTTTAATATTTTTCCTATAATTTAAACTATGTATGGATATTAAAAACATTTTTTCTGATTAAAAAAATAAAATCGCGCATTTAAGGGTTAACTCTTTGTAACGTCCGATAACTCTTATTTGGCTAGCAAGCGTCGGAGTCTTTGGAATTCCCAAAAAGGGGTCTCTTAACCCATTTGCATCAGAAGCGCATATATGCGTGCACTTTTTCTGGTCACTATAATCGAAACGTATTTATGCATTTACATTATGAGTGAATTGCAACACATATGAACATTCTTAATTATTTATACAACATTCGTCGATTAAAGTACAATGTCACTTTTTGAAATACTGTTAGACTTAGACTTCATATGAAGAAATTTGACAGTAAAGATGTATTTTTGAATTTGTCATATGATGCAATTGGGTTAAAGTAAATGATTATGTTGAGAGTTCAGTTTAGGAGACTGATTTTAAGAATTCCAAAAACGAAATGGCGGAAAGAAGCGGTTGCTAGCCAAATTAGAGTTATTGGATTATAACTTATTGTTAGTAATTAGAAGACTTTATTAAGTGCTCCGCAACCGCTGTACTGCGATGATTTTGTCGAATAAATATCTACATATATAGAGCAACTTATCGTGGTTTTTATCTAATTAAAACATACACGTATTATTGTAATTTGTTTATTTGCAAGCTGTTGCTTGCGGTGTGCCGCGGAATTTGCCGCTCTATGACACGAATTTTTTGTATTAGAAAATTATATTAGAATTAATATTAAAAAATGATGAAAATACAATTTTAAATGATCAATTTATAGAGATTGAATTGTAAAGAATTTCATGATTTTTAAGAACTAAATTGTAATATTTGGACAAAGATAAGAAATTTACTTTGGAGAATAGAAACTTAGATCTGTCTTGGGTTAGCTCAAAGTGGCAAGAGCTCCTAAAAAATTAACATAAGATACAAACGTTTAATCGTAGAAAAAATCGAGTGTTTTTAGTTACAATCTTGAGGAACATTCTAGTAGCGTACAAATATCATTATGATAGAAATAAGGACATTTTGGTGAGATGAATTTATCCAGGTACTAGCTGAAAGCTCCCGTGCTTCACTACGGTGTAATCGAAACTAAAAAAAAAACCTTAAAATTTCGAATTTTGAAAAATCCTTTCTTAGTGAGTGCTTATACCCTAGAAGGAACGCTCATGCAAAATTTCAAGTTTCTAGGTCAAGTAGTTTCGTCTCTGCGTTGATGAGTTTGGCCCATACTTTAACCCCCCAAAACCCCCCTTAAAATTTCGAATTTTTCAAAACCCTTTCTTAGTGAGCACCTAAGACCCAAGGGGAAGGTATGTTCCAAATTTCATTGCAATCCGTTCTGTGGTTTTTGAGATTTCGTGATGAGTGGACGAATGAGTCAGTCAGTCAGTCAGTCAGTCAGTCAGTGGTATTTGAGCTTTATATATAAGATTTTCTGATACACGCAGTTTCTTGAAATTTCCTACTGGCCAATAATGCTACAGAAAACTGAATAGGTACAAATCAGACAAAGGTACTGTCTGACAACTAAAAGATGGCTAGGGAGCGGCGGAACCTCTAGTTTTCAAACGTCTATATATACTATTTCGTTTTTGGAATTTTCAAACTTAGTTTCCTAAAGTATACCCTCTGTATAGTTGTTTACATCAGGAGTATGGATTTCGGAATTCTAAAAACGAAATGGCGCAAATAGGCGAATGAAAACGAGAGGTTCCGCTGCTCACTAGCCATCTTTCAGTTGTCGCTCTATACATTTGGCGAGTCAGCCGCATGCGGACAAATTTTTAATGAGAAAATCACTTCCTTTGTCCTTTGGACTATATGTGGGTTGTGGTGTATGTATACCTGTCGAATAGTTCCTTTGTTGGTGCAATTGTTTACGATGTAAATAAAGAATGTCCTATTGTGAGATTTTCCGAGCTGCGCAGTATTTTATTGTTCTTAATATCAATACGTAAGATTGTTGAAAGAGCGCGAAACTTTTTCGAATCAAATAAATATAGCAGCCAAATTAAACGTATCAAATTTCATTTCTAGAGTTTTGTATTACCGTAAAATTATTTTTGAAAGTTTTTTGAAGAGATGAAGATGTTTTTGAGGCTTTCGGTTATTTTTTGGTATTTGGCATGTGGCTTAAAATTGTGAGTAGCGTATCAGAAAAAGGGATTTTTTAGAGCCTTTTAGGATTTTTGAGATAATTTGCTGATTTGTTTGTTTTTGTCATATGCTTCAAGATTGCGAGCAGCTTGTTAGAGAAAGTATAATTAGTACCACACAATTAGCACATTTAAGCTGATAATGAATTTGCTCAGTTTGCATATTTCAAATGCGCAAAACCGGTTGTACGTTTTCATGATCGAATATGTAAACCCGGATATTCCTTCGTACTGCTGCCAAGAAAGTTTGTGAACTTTATGAATGAAGTTATAATAGTCCATAAAGTTCAGAAGGTTGTGTCGGAGAATAGAAATTCAGATATGTGTTGTCTTGCATTATAGTTACAGTATAATAGATTATAGGGAGTTATGGAAAATTAACTGTATGAAATTTTATTGCAAAGGAAGTTCACAGGGTTCGTAAACCAAGTTATAATAGTCCGCAAAATTGAAGAAGTTACATCGGAAAATATAAAATATAAAGATCGATATATATGCATGTATGTGCATCTGTTATCTTACTTGGAATTCACAGAGGATTATAGAAGATTACAAAATTATTGTAAAGTGACTACATAGGATTTTATTCCAAGAAAAATTTGCGTGCTTCATGAAACATTTTATGATAGTCCACAAAGTTGAAAATAATAAATTAAAAAATAGAAGTGCAATATATGCGTTGTTGGTTGTAGAATTAACCTAATAATGAGAATGAAGCTTGAAAACTTGAACTTCTCACACATTTTGTGTTGTACACCTAAATAACAGCATGATAAAACTACCAAGCAAGTAAAAATGCCTAGTTCCCAATTTTTTCGAAAAATTCTCCAAGCTTATAAGAGAGTCATAGAGCAGATATTCTAAGCTGATCTTATAAACCGCAGATTATCAAATTGGTCATCTTCTCCACTTTTCGATTTCTCTTTCTCTAAAGCATTTATTTTATATATTGAAATACAATAAATTTAATGCCACTAGTTCTAGTGTTAAACAGTGGGACAAAATTAAAATTTTCGTCATTACACGACACTCAAAACTCAACTCAAAACAAAAGTCTAAAAATTCCGAAACGAATAATAAATAACAAATAATATGGTACAATTAAATCACAAGCTATTAAAACGAATGGAAAAAAAATTAATTAGATTCCACATAATTGTCAATGTTTAACACAGATACCTACATCCTCTCACAACTCACGAATTCCGTTTCTCCTATTGAAGAAACCGTAGGCCTTCGAGTAAAGTCACGAACACACAACAATCAAGTCTTTAAACGTTAAAACGGATCTCAAGACGTTCCATTGTCGAAGAATTTTCTCCTTCTAGCACACTCAGTTTGTATACGTTTTCGTGTAAAGCAACTAGAAACTACAATCTCTCCTCCGAACATTTCAACAAAACCTAAGACGTCTAACCATTGAGAATGTTTCTGCGTGCAATAAAGTTGATGTGTAATTGTCACGAACAAAGAACTGCTGCGATATAAGCAGTGCTGCAATAATTTGAGGAACGCGGAACATTTTAACGCTTAGCACCTATGCTGGAGTCATTAAATGCCAACCACTACTCTCTGTCGCGATCTGTGTGCATTCGAACGAAAAGACAGCTCCGACTGAATTACTCCGTTCCTGCATCGAAATGCAACAACGCAAAATCTGTACGTGCAAGTGAAACGCAAGTTTCAATTTTGCTTTCTTAGTTAACACTAGATCTACGGCCGTTAAATCTGGTACATTTAAATATATTAAATAAGTGCTTTAAAAAAAGATGGATCAAGCCATAAAAAATACAGGCAATAAAGTAAATTGTATACTCTAAGATACACGTGAAATTTTTACTGTACTGCTTCTCTGTAAATTTAAAAAATACTTTTAAAAAGGAGGAATCCGTCAATTTGACGGTTGCCGTAAATCTAGTGTTAATAATCGTTTCCTGTTTCTGCAACATTGAAAATTGCAATGGCTTCTAATAATGCGGTTTTTAATATAGTGGGCCTATTTTTAACACTATTTCTACCAAGAGGTGTCCAAAGACACATTCCAAATTTTAAATTAAAATTATTCTCTAAGTTGAATCATTTCTCCGCAATTAATTTTTTGACTTTTTATACAATAGTTGTTAAATTAAATCAGCAATATCATTTTCCACCAGCTCATCGTAGATCTAAAAATGTGCATATGGTACACTTATTTCTACCATGAGGTGTCTTTTGACACTTTAAGGATTTCATGAAAGTGCCTGATTTTAAACCATTTTACATGTAAATCAACACCATATTTTGTAGCATCATATTAATTATAATCAGATAAGAGAATCCTTATTTCAGTTGTAACAGAAAATACAGAAGTTGCGGCATAACTTTGATATTCGCTTATTTTCCGCCATGTTACATTTTAGCGTACACCGCTGCTAGGATTTGCAAGCTGATTAACTAATTTCTGATAAATACACATCAATGTATAAATAAATATATTCCTCAAATTATATACATTTAACTGATAATTTGAAATCTCAACAGTTTTGACAATTATTTGCATTCTAATGAAAAGGTGTTAAAAGACACCTTTTGGTCGAAATATGTATACAGAAAATCGTGATAGAAATAGTGTTAAATGAATTTAATTTTAATTGTTTTGAATCTATTGTGTCAATGATTATGAGAGTGATTTAAATGAAAAATTTAAAAGATTGAATTGATCATTTGATTGAATAGTAGTTTTTAGAAATGGTTATTATTAGATAATTGTTATGTCGTTACACGAATTTCAAAGCTTAGTTAAAAACGAAGGTAGAAATATCTCGAAAGGAAAATATATGACTTAGGAAATTGTCAAAATTACTGGCAAAATTTGTTTAGTAAATCTTATAATTTTCTTTATTATGAGACTCAAAAAAGGCGGGAAAGAATAGATATCTTTTTGTTGAGGATTGGATAAAAAGTTTTTCACAGAATAAAGAGAGTATTCTTCTTCCTTTGTATTTTCCTTCGGCTTTAACTTCTACGACCATTTCACGTAAGAGCTCCAATTTTACGTGGATTCCTTACTATCGAGAGAAAAGTTTAGTCGTTGACAATATAGAAACGCGTTTTGTAACTTTTGCCAATTTCTGTAAGCTGCGATAAGTTGAGATTTTCATTGTTTACGATTTGCGTTAACACAGAGAGAAGTTTTTTACTTTTTATATTTATTTTACGTGATATTCGGTCGATGAAAGACGCCGTGGTCATCAAATTTCGTTTCTCCCCCTTATTTTTATCACATTTACCTTTTTTTTTAATCAGTAAACACACATATCTTAGCGTTGGTATTCTTTAATTATTATTTTCCTGACGTTCTTGCAAATATGTTAAACGAGAAACGAACTTAATACCATTTTACCAAAAATAAAAATAAAAGGTATTTACTAAATACTTACACTCTCTATTAGTGGTTCCAAATTAAAATTGCCACCAACTTGAGGCGATTTTTTCTAAATTATTATTTAATCCACCATAACCTCGATAATTCGAAATGTAACTAAAACCATAAGTTCCAGGTAAAATGTTTACTACAGTTAACACCGAAACAACCAAGGCGGTCAAAATGACTGGTTTTTAATTTCTTCTAAAAATTACTCAATTTGAAAAAAGAGCCAGCCAGTAAATATTCCATTTCTATCTTGCAAAGTATAAATTACTCAATTAATCATCTTCGTCACCTCTCAATTTTTGTTAATCCAAGGTACTTATTCACTATGTCTAAATATAATAAATATAACTTCAATAGTTCTAGTGTTAAATCCGAAGTACAAAACAATAGGAAAATAACAGGTGCCACACTGAGTAAGGCGTTAATGATTTTACCTGCCAATTAGCGGTGTCCAGTTAATATCCCTCGTCCCTCTAGAAAATTTGTCCTACCTGCAACGTACATTATAACCTCGTGGATTCGAAAGTCGTCTAAAACAGAAACTTCTAAATAACCAAAAGATATACAAAACTAAGTAAGAGAATCATCCACAGCTGGAAAATTTATGGTAGAGAATAGGATAAATCACTCACATTGTTTATGCACGCTAATATTGAACGGCCATTCACATCTAGAACGACCTAGAAGGTTGCTAAAAAACCATTGACACTACGCGATAATACCAGGACAGATTTATTGCTCTCGCGGTTCTTTCTCTCTGTTACTAACCTATTTACGTGCATACGCGTAGGATTGAATCTGCTTTAGATCGCAAACGCGCGTGATATTCCTTTTGCGGTGTTGCAATCAGATAATGTCAAGCAATAGTGATAAAGATACCTCGACAAACAATTATGAAATTAATCACCGTGATAATTCTTTCGATGAAGTAGGAAGGCTTTTAGCGTTCTGCAATCCGAGCTTATTGGAGATAAGTAAATCAAATTATACAACGGAATATTAGTAAATATTGCATGTAAATTAACAGGTGTGTACATACATTCTTATGCCTAGAACACTTAGTAGACTTAATGTTTGATGTTACTAAGTTACAAGTTATGTCATCTTAATTATCATAAATAATAGAAGAAAGAGATTCTTCGGTCTAATGTATGACGTCATAGAAATAGTGCAAATCATCAGACAGTAATCGTTGAATATTTTTTGTGAATGAAAGTTATCGTGAATCATCGCTTGTATAAGAGAAATACTATGTGACATACATGGTGGGTCTTTAACCTCAATTATGTTAAGGACGATATCGTACCTAGAGTTATGGTGTGTAAGGTGGTAAAGCCTCAGATTTGCAGTTATTAGGCTCAAGTTCAGATTCCCTTTGTTTTACACTGCAAATTTTTTTCCAAATTGTCATTCAGTTTACTCTTGCTAGTTCAGAATCTACCAGAAAGGGCAGATTTTAGGAGAAATGACCGTAGCAATAGACCATAGTGATAGAATGACGTTATACTATTGTTTTGAAGTCCTAATTTACCTACATACACTCTTGAAACGAATTTGTTATGCTATATGTTTTGATTTGAGCTAAATCTCGATTTAATAGTCAAATAAGGCCACAGGGGTTGTTGAAGGTTAATTAATAGTTCACTATGATGCAAATATTAAGCCAGACAGCAAAGTATCTGTATATTGGATCACAATGAACTTTGTCCTAATTAGAATAATTTTTTTAATTATGTAATTATAAAAGTTATATTAACTTGTAAAGCTGTATATTGCAACTGAAAAACATTTTTTTTTAAATAATTTTCTCGATGGAAATATTCCCGATTTAAGATAGTTCTAGGCACTTATCATTTATCGATAGATTTCCTTAAAATTTTGAAAATATATTCTTCATGATATTTTATAATTATAACCGGAATCTCAACGAATTCGTCCACACGGTTTATGAATAAATCGTGTTTAAAAATAACATATTTAACATGGGCCTTATGGAAACAAATTTTTGCTGAGTCCGTAAAATCTTTTTTTATTTTTCTAATGGAAAAACGGGTCGATGGATTCTAATAAAAAATTAGCAATGTATTATTTTATGCTTTTGGAATATTATTGAATTTTTTCATAATTTTTTACTTCATAGTTATAGAGAAAGATGTTTTTTAATGTCTAAAATGTGAATAAAATGACCTCTGTGAAGTTAGCTCCTGCATTAATTCTTACGCAGTTTTTTTCATTTCTAATGAAAAAAGAAACTTTTAGTTCTGAATCCAGCTAGAACTACCTTAAAGAGACGTTAAAATCGGAGCGTACCGGATTCAAAGCAATTATCAAAATGCTCGGAAAAATGCCTTCGCGCCAACAATGACGACAGTTCGCAAATTGTTCGTGAACGTTGAAACGGACACGGTTGCTACAATGTCGTCGTGGTGTTCCTTTTGGAGAGAGCGCGATGGATTGGTAGGAAGAGCTACCAGGGAAAATCAAAGAGCCACACTTTGCCGTTCTATTCCGATAACCTACTTTCATTCATCGGCATACATGTGGCGTCTTCCGAGAAAAGTGTCATTGTTTTGGCACTGATACAGGCTCCATGATACTGAAATTCTACGATCTCATAATCGTATTGTTGCGTTAGAACGTTGCAAGCCGTTTACATCGATTTGCGGACTTCAGTCGGCCGGAAACAAAGTTGCTTTTGTTTTAGAGACCTTACAGATTTGCATAAATTAACTTTTCTTCGAATTTCAATTCGTTTAATTTAATCACTCTTGGTATGTTGCTTTTATAACAATTTATCCGGTTGTTTGTACTAAATATTTCCAAATGGTTCCGGAAACTTGTAATTCTTTTTGCAGTGTATTTATAATAATCAAAATCTAAATCGAATAAATTTAAGAGGAATGTAAATTTCTATCTAATTTATGTCAGTTGAAATTCTCTTCAATTCGTTTTTATTAGATTTCCCGAAATAAAATCGTTTCCAGGCAAACTGGCAATATTAAATCTGTCAGAAGGAAATTGTGGTCCGGTCAGAATAACAATAGAACGGCAAACCGTTAGAAATTTCTACGAATTTCAAACAATCAATATTTTAGTTTCGTGGTCACTCAACTGCATAACACATCCCATAAATAATTCTTGCCGTTTCATCTCAGATAACGCTATATGTAAAATTAATTAACAGGATGTAAAAATGAAGTGATAATTAAAAGCGATCGCAATAGATATAAAGATAAAACCTCGAATTTAAACAATAGAATGTAAAAGTTAACTCTACGAGTGTCTCATGACTTATGGACGAGAGTGCAGGTACAATCTACTGGAAGATTGGTTACGGAACAGCGCTTATAAATATTGTAGAGTCAAACGCGATTTCTCGACAGGATATCGAGAATACGTTGTTTACTGTCGGAATTTGTATCGTGTCCATTGCAACATATTTCAATAGGTACTAACTTTTCACCGGATTAACCAGTATACGGTGTAGTTTGTTCATCGTTCCCATCGACGTCGTGCAATTAAACCTTAACTGCTGCTGTAAACAGTGTGCTAACGTAGACAAGACGCCGAGGTATAATCGAGAAAGGAAAGTACATTTAAGGAAAAAGTGATTCAAGTTAGGACCACGATCGTAAAAATAGTTACACGCTATTAAATAAACGTCGTTAAGTGAAAGCATCGAAATATCGATTGGATTCGAATTATCGATGGAATCGACGTACGGATTCGACATAACTGTGGTTGCAATTTGAGGTGAAAAAGTATACAAATAACTTAATAAAGAGAAACAGCATGCTCATAGTGATTTCCTACTGTCGCTGAATTTTATTTTTTGCTATGGGAAAATATATTGCTTCCTGACTCGGGTAGTTCTTGGTACCGATAGTTAGTGCTACCATAGAATTGATTTTTCATCTTTAGTAAATATTCCTTGGTAATTAGTAATGACATAGGATTAATTTTGCATCCGTAATCAAATATTTTGTGATAGCAGTAACACTGATCAACACAATTGTTATAGATTTTGTGGGGTGGAACACGAATATGAAGTCCGTTTGTTTCTCTCAGACATTTTGCCTACGTAAGCAGACGAATACGATGATCCAATACAAAAATTTGCTACCCTTTCCCGAATTTTGCAGCAGGTTTTTTTCCGCAAATCTCCATCGATACATAGGTATAGAACAACCCCTGAAAGTTATGACAAATATTTTTGAAACACCCTGTATAATGCTTTCGAAGATGACATTCAGAATCTCCAAATACCTTCCTCTTTCTGTATTGCTTGGTAATTCATCTTTAACCCTTTGCGGACCGAGTTATTTCGTTAATTTTGATGGTGAGCTAAATAAAATTAATATTCTAATATTTTCTATCATTTGTTATTCATTTTTTAAACTGATATCAATAAGTATATGTATCAACGGACATTTAGGTGATATTACAAAAGCATTGTGAAATTAGAAAGTCGATATTAAATTGTCAGAAAATAAAATCAAGTGAAAATCTATGTCGAGTACTGCTCGACACAGGGCCGCAAAGGGTTAAAGTGGTATCAACCCTTAGCTAGTGGCCGTATGCCTGGTCTCAGCCATCAAAGCAAAGAATCAACACGTTTCTAAGGTACATATAATTTTTACTAAGATTTTACTAGTTTCGTGTTAAATATGATTGCACGCAAATGCGTGTTTCATTATGGCTACTTTATTTGCTACCTTTCTGTGAATTTTGCGCCGTTTTTTTTTCACTAATCTTCATCGATCCAGATGTATCGAACAACCTCTCAAAGCCATAACGAATAATTTGGAAATATCCTGTACAAATTAAATCAGTATTTGTCGTCGTAGATTATTATTAATTAAAACCTTTAAGCAGGAACCTTTAACACTAGAACTACCAAACCAGTCAGAATGACTGGTACACAATTTTTTCCAAAAATTCTCCAAGTTCATAGAAGAGCCGTAGAACAAAAATTCTACGTCCATTACAAAAGACATAAATCACCGGACTGATCCTCCTTTTCGCAACTCGATTCCTCTTTTTTCAAAGTACTTATTTAATATATTGAATATGATAGATTCAAAGCCGATAGTTCTAGTATTAAGTAGTTTGCTCATCGCTGGTTTAAACCGGAAACGTAGTACACATGTGAATGAAAAAAATGTTATTTATGTAGACGAATGATTTCTAAAATTTATTAGAGCCCAGGATGTTGATAATATTTTTCCCAATTGCTAGTGGTTAGAGTGTCACATTCAATTTCTCTAATGTAAGTATACACTAGACAAAACGGAATATGACACCCGAGAGCTTAGTAGACCAGAGGGTTTCCTGCATTCAGTCACATAGCACATATATTACACTTTTTTTTTATGGAACATAAGGAATATTCACTTGTTTTACATTTCTCGACTTTAGCTACTGATTGTGATTTGATCCTACACCTTCTATTTCATACTTGTATGTAGTTTAATTTATAAAGTACAGTGATCGGAAGACAAAGACTGATAATCCGAATCTTTATCATAGTCATTTTAGGTTGTAATTAAAGCATATTTGGTTTCTACAGTGACACTTGATTTATTAACATTTACTTAACACTTTATCGACCGGAAGCCTATTAATAGACTTTTCGGACCCAACGCCTTTGCACTTTTAACTAATTAATTGGTTGTCACTCCAATTAATAAATTATCATTTATCATTGCGGTTACCTGTGTTAAGGACTCGGTGACAATTTGTAATTTTCGAATAGATATCTGTATCAAGGAAGTATTTGTGACGAAGTGATCGGTCAGAAGGGGGTAGTATGTTAAAAAAATACCGGTCGGTAAAGTGTTAATAGTAAATTACTTAAAATAAATGATAGCAAATTTAATTTAATTTGATTATTATTACTTACTTAACAGTAAAGTTACTTAAATTTCCAAGTTCCCTTTTAAAGTACTGAAACAACAAAATCCCATAATTATATACATAGTAATTATTCATTTTCTTATACCCCAATTTCTTATAGAATCATTATCTCATAGTATTCATGCAGCAGAATACTATTTTCACACTAGTCTCCTCATAACAGAGTCATTATCTTATACATTGACTTTTATAGTAAATAAAAAAAAAAAAACATCCATCTTTGAAACACAATTCCCAAACAGAAAAACATCCACTCGCAGTGCATCCAAATTTGAATACTGCACAGAACAAATCGCAAATTGCTTTAGAAACTATCCACACAGACAGTGAATACCGTTCATGATCCATTCACGGTGAATGTGATAGTATATATCAGAAACTGGCGAGAAAATCACAAACGTTTCTCTCTCGTGCGAATGCGCCGTAAAACATCATCATCGCAACGATACCTATGATTAGTGATTATTTGCGCATTCTCTTTAATTACAAATGATCATCGGGAACGTACGAAAAGTGGAGTATCACGGTATGTATTATCGGAGTAACGCGTGAAAATGAAGATAATATATGATCGGTGTATCCGATATGACGCTAATCACAAACCTGTAGAAACATACCGTTTGTTTACTAGCATGCTCTCCGCATAGAAATTCCAGTGCACGGAGCGAGCCTCGAATAGAAAGGCAAACGAACGCGGGACTGTTATTGGAAATCCCACATGAACGCGTGTCAATCAAGGAGCATATTAATCTCACTTAACAATGCGTTACTTCAACGCTGAAAATGTGAAAGCGAATTTATCCAACACGGAGGACGTGAATTTTCGCATACGTTGATACTGCTTTTTGTGAATCTTTTTGCTTCAGAACAGTATCTCCATGTCATTTGGAGATGGTATTGAATTTAGAAATGAGCTTGGGGAAGTTTGAGGAATATGGTGATGATTTATGCGATGATCTGTGATAGGGTTTTATTTTATTTTCATTGTAATTGACAGTTGTTTGTTGTATACTATTGTAATTATTGGAGCTTTCAGGTAGTAAATTGATATAGGGGGACAGCAAAGTAACGTTGTTCATCCAGATATTTTTGTCAAAAACCAATTGACCTTTATCGGACCGGTATTAAGAATTTGCACACTAGAAGTGGTTGTTAATAACGAGGATGATTACACCACTTCTTAAAAATAAAAAGATAGTAGAAATTTAATTGTTCGAATGTAATGTAAAGAAACGATATTACTCTCCGATCCCTCTCATATTTGTTAGCGGTTTGTTTTTATTTGTTGTCACAATGCATGATGTTCCATTCATCTGAAATGGAGAAATGACCGACGATTCTTATCTGTACAAGGGCGAGGTTATTATCAGAACTACAATGAAACAAAAGGATATTTACTTTTGTTGATGTAATAAATATCATATAAAGAAAGGTAATGCAAAATTCTTCGAGTCTTTAAATTGTAAATATATCGTTTTATTTCTATTCCTTCACTATATATTGTAAATATAATTATTTGTAAATGACCTTGAGTAGGTATGTCAAGGTCGCGTAAATCAGCGAGGTCATCGAGTTTGTAAATAACATTTATGTCGCAATAAGATTATAGTTGCTATCTACGTATAATCCATCTACTTAACTTCAATCATGATCACCTTGAATCATGCTTAACGCAACTATTAATTGCAACAAACAAAACGACAAGAGATACGACGATTGAGAAATGCAATCGTTTATTAGGCTCTATATTTCTTATAAAGACTTTGCTTCCTTAATATCTTTCTCACTTTTTCATTTTATCACATTTTGGACGTTGATTTATCTAAACACAGAGTGAAAATGTTAAACACGGTAAAATGTATTAATTAAGACTTTCACAACAAGCATCTACCGCAATGAAACGAAAAACCCTTCGCAAGATTGAACTGCTGCCTATTTAACATTAAAACTATCTACTAAACTTTAGATATGTTGAATAAGTGCTTAGGAAAACATAGAAATCAAAAGGTGAAAGATATGATTAATTAATTAATCTAAATTTTATAAGATAGAAGTGAAATATTTGCTTTATTTCTTCAGTGTCAATTTAGGTAATTTTTACAAAAAATTGAAAATCGGTCATTTTGACCGGCTTGGTAGATTTAGTGTTAATACTGGATTTGTCAAGGTGGTCAGCGTGATTTTTTCTAAATCTTTTAAAAATGTTCCTGACATTTCTAAAGGTGTTTCTTTTTTAATTGCTTTGCCCCTTTCATTTACTTGATTCGAAAAGATTTATTTGACAATTTTAAATATATTAAATTAATCTAGTTCTTAACTACCAAAAAATGTGGATGGTGTTCTGAGATTATAATCTAATTAGGAAAAATTGAAATTCGAACATTCCGACCACTTCGGAGTTTTAGTGTTAAAATGATAGTGTTGAAATCAACAATTTCAGCGTTTAAAAATTTTTTTTTAAATTCTTGTTTAGCTACGCAATTAATTATACTGGCCAAACAATAAAAAAAGTTTGCCCACTATTGGTCAACACTACTCTCAATCGCCATGTGTTTACCTTCTCACTTTTTCCTTCATTTTTTAAACCATGCTCGAATTCGGCAGCGCGCAGCAAGCAAATATTTACCAAAAACGAAAACTGCAATCAAAATATCGGCCACAATGCAACCAAGAACAAGCAAATAAGAAAAACTCCTGATTGTCATTGACCTTTTGCGGCAAGAGGCAATGACTCGTTAGAAAATTTGCGGTTGATAATGACTCGTCAAATATTTGTATATGAAAACGAGATCGCTCTTGCAATAATAAGTTTCACGGTTGTACAATTGGAAAGTCAGAATTGTTGTGCAACGCATACTTTACGCAGGGATATTTCTTTCAATGATATTAAAAAGGAGAGTACACGACAATTTCGTGAGACTGGGAATAGAATGAGAATAAAGAAGGTGAAAATACCTAGGGGCGAAGTATTATCTGATGCCATGTTTAATCTGGACCTCTGTTTGCATGTACTTTCTCTATAAATCGCTGTGCACTTTCTTTTACAGCTTTGAATGCATGAGCATTCGCTATTTTTGCGAAAATGTATATCGTTGTTATTTAATTTATTATATAATATTAATTCCCTATCGTACCATTTCTTTTGTGACTCAACGTACAATAACTCTGAATTAATTGTTGAAACAACAATCTATCCCTAATTTTGGATGCAGCATGACTCAACGCAATATTGAATATCATAGAATTAATTTTATTTTATCGTGACCTACTGATATTTTTAATTTAATAAATTTGAAACAATCCAAAATTAATTATTTCATTTGTCGCGTCACGAGTGTCACTTGTTATTGTACGGCAAAGGGTTAATTAAAGTAGATTCATTATAATATTTTGAAGTACAGTATTTTATGGTATCAAGTTATTCTATAGTAGTTATAATTTTAAATTGAAAAATTTTCAAGTATTTATTGAAGAATTTGTAAGTATTGTGTTTAATAATACGACACTAATACAATACATGTTACATTTATAGCAATGTAGGATATTTGTATTGTGAATGGTCAATGGCTGATGTGACAATAAATAAACAAATGAAAAAAATGACAATGTAAAATGATATTTTAAATTATAAATGAAAATATGTACAGGAGTGGACATATGTATGTTTGTAATGATGAAATTATTCACGGTTTGGTCAGGTTCGTGGAAAATTTAATACCATTCATTAGCGGTCGTCGCGTGACTGTAAACTTTAAATTGTAACTTAAAATCAATAACTTTGTCACCGTTGACGTCGCGTGTTTTCTCGCCTTAATTTCCATTGGCGAATGTGGGGAATCGACTCTCAAAGCTATTTACCTTCATTGCGACGACGTTGGATGGTGTAAAGCAGTGGTGAGCAAACTGTGACCTGCTTAAGCATTTTATCCAGCCAACAACAGAATTTTTAAATAATAGTATAGAAGTTTTCAATTTCATTGTAAAAAAAATTCTTTCAAAATTGCGTTCCTGTTTGAAATTAGAATATTTAACCCTTTGAGTATATAGACGCATATATGTAGTTGAAGAAAAATTACATTTCATCAGATTACAGGTAGACGGTTCATTCATGGATGGTTAACGTTGAAAATTTTAAATGTGACTGTAATCATATTATTACGAAAATAGTAATTTATAATTTTAACACACTAATTTGTCAATTCAATTTTTAATTATTACCGGGATAGTCGCAAAAGATTACTTACATTTTTTGGGTTATTATTTTCCTCTTTCTCATTGTTAATTTTCTCAATTTCACAGTAGGTAAAAGCCTGAATTATTAATTTAAAAAACGTTCAAAAAAATCTAAGTAACCACGTGTTAAACAAATGCATCATCTACTGATAAAATTAAAACGACACGCTCTTGTCGAACAGCCTGTATGTTACGTTTGCTGTAACAATGTCAAACTATGTAAGCTAAATTAAAAGTAATCGAAAAGGGTGAGAAAGTGTCTAACTGTATAAAACTCTAAGTAAAGGACGAAACAACTCACCTAACTTCAAAGAGTTAATGACCAAAAAGGCTAACATTCCTTTTATCGATAACGACGACAATGGATGGCCGAGGAAAGGTAAATCCAAAACAGCAAACAGGAATCAAAACCGATACGCTTCGGTAATTTCGGTCCAAGGTTATCGATGCGTGACCGAAACTTGGAATATCTTAGTGATGACACATCGCGAGATTTAATCTCCTAGACATCTGGTTAGTCGTCAGTCGTGCGTATCGTCCTCCGGGATGCAAGAAATGTTCACCGCAAGGGGATAACAGTAAGATCGTTTAAAATTTCACGCGCCGTATCGGAACTCATATCCCCCTTGCCATTCTGCAATTATGAAAGGTATTCTTTTTTTGCCGACCTGTTAATTAAATTGCCTATAAATTGCAAGTATTCATCTGATCCTAATTGGCTTCTTTGTGATTAATTTCTTCTCGTATTAACATCGATGGATAGATTGCGAATTATTAATACATGGACTGAAAGTCAATCAGAAGAAAGGTGCGGACATGCTTTATGAACTACTTAACACACTGCAAAGTGATTAAGAGAATTCTCGTAATTTAATTCATACAGCTCGCGGCTATTCGTGATAATTCTTGGGTTTTCTGTGTTATCATCGAGGGTGATGCAATTTAACGGTAAATTGGATTCAGGTGGTGAATTCTAAAGATTGAGAATTCTTTTTGCTTAAAATAGAAGCTGGTTGAAATAGTTTGATTTATTTACTGTGGATAATTTTGATACCTGTCTTAATTCTACGAAGCGAAGTAAATATATTTGCCTTCTGGGTAGAGGAGCGATAGTATTATCGGTCCATTAATTTGCCAGTCAATTTGTTATGCATTAAACCATTACCCGCCGCAATTCAAAAGCGCAAAGAATATCTAAATTAAGTGTATAATGAGATTCGTACTAACCTACCTGTTTCGTGGTGTCAAGATCCGACGTGGGTGACTTTAACAACCACTATTCTCACTCGCGGTCCGCGTCGATTATACTTCGCGAATGAGTAATTTTATCGTCGCGATTGTCCTCGACCGACGGAGAACTTGTTCGTTCGCGAAGATGACTATAACTCCAAAATATAAAATAGCAAACTACGACGGTTTTCGTCGTCAGCGAGCTCGGTATCGTTTGCGTTACGGTGTTCGGAAGGCAAGTGACTTCGAGGATTTTTCCTCCGAAGTCCCTCGACGACGCTATGGGCCGGACATCCCCACTTGCTGAATTTTCGCGACGTTTCAGCAGGCGGGTTTTTCGGATTTTCCGGGCAGTGCGCGATGTTGATTGGCCGCACTTTCCTCCGAGAGGAGTGACCACCCCCATGGGACTCTCGGCGAGAAGGGCCCCACGGAGGCGGGAGTTCACCCCCTGCGAATACGTGGTGGAGGAAAGTGCAACCAGATGTGCCCAAAAAATCCTAGTCCGGCCGATCGGCAGAATTTCCCTTCGAAGGCGCGATTTATGACCGATTTGTCATCGCGAGTCAGCGGCGGTCGATGGGACCGTTCGGGCCGAAGTCCCTGTTTACCACCCGCTGACAGAGCACGACGGATTAACGAAAACGTTCATTCAAAACGAAGGCTGCTTAATTCCTCAAGGACCGGAGTTCTAGCTGCCTTGGCGAACGATGGTCGCCAAATGTTGGATGGTAATAAAAAATCTGGCAGCCAGACCCGGGCCTCAAAGAACGGCAAACTTTCGCTTCGTTCCGAACGCGCTTTTGTTTCCGTACGACGGAACATGCTCCCCCCGTTGAGAGACTCTGTCGATCAATTACGTTACCGATTTCGTTCTGCTCGCTGACGCTGGCTTCGATGATAACGATGCCGCTTCATCGACCCTTGAAGCGGTGCCAGCTGAGTTGGTACGCTCTACGAAGACGGCGATGACTCCTCGTAGATGGGAAGGGGTGCCAGCTGCCGAACGTTGCGCCGGTAGACGCCGCACGCTGTGCGAACGGTGACAGCGCGCACGACGTCGTCCTTCCCTGGATGGACCTGCTCGATACGCCCGAGATGCCACTGCAGTGGCGGCGTATGGTCCTCCTTGAGTACCACGATGGTTCCTTCGGTGATGCTGTGGCTCCCCTTGGTCCAGCGGTGGCGTACATTCAGGAGGTTGATGTACTCCTTATGCCAGCGCGTCCAGAAATCTTGCTTGACCTTCTGGATATGTTGCCAGTTGGTCAAGCGATTGCTGGGAGTACCGCTGAAATCGGCCTCGGGAAGGCTCGTTAAGGCATTACCGATCAAGAAGTGACCCGGGGTTAACGCGAGGGGATCGTTAGGATCGGATGAAAGAGGTGTCAGAGGTCGGGAGTTGAGGATGGCTTCGACTTCGATGACGAACGTGTTGAATTGTTCGAGAGTGAACAATTCCTCGCCGACGACGCGTTTAACGTGATGTTTAAACGATTTAACGGCTGCTTCCCATAGGCCTCCGAAATGAGGCGAGAGAGCCGGCGTGAAGTGCCACGTAACGTTCCTCTCCGTGAGGAAGCGCCGGATCCCCTCGTCCTCAGGTAGGGAATTGTGCAGTGCCGTTAAATCGTTGCTCGCGCCAACGAAGTTCGTACCGTTATCTGAATATATATTTCGGCACAGTCCTCTTCGACCGACGAAGCGTTTAAGCGCCGCCATAAACGCTTCCGATGTCAGGTCTCCGACAACCTCTAAATGTACTGCCTTTGTCGCAAAACAAATGAAGACCGCGACGTATACCTTCACTTGTTTGCGGTTTCGGTAGCGCCGTTCCTTGACGTGAAATGGCCCGCAATAGTCGACACCTGTGTTGTAGAACGGTCGGTGCTCCGTTACCCTCGCCGCAGGTAACTGACCCATGATATATTGGGTCTCAGGTGGATTCACCCGGAAACACCTGACGCACTGTCGAACGATTTTCCGCGTTGTGTTGCGCCCGTCGATCGGCCAGTACGTTTGTCGCACGATGTTGAGAGTCGAGGTGATTCCGGTGTGGTGATGCTGGAGATGGGCCTGCCGGATGATGAGGCCAGTGACGTGATGTCCCCTCGGTAAAATTATCGGATGTTTTTTCTCGAAGGGCAGGTCCGAGTTTTGCAAACGTCCTCCCACTCGCAGGAGACCCCTTTCGTCCACGAAAGGGTGCAGTGGTAGGAGTCTGCTTTTGCGGTGCAATTCAGTCCCGCCCTTGAGCTGCTGCAACTCTTGCGCAAACGCGGGAGCTTGCACGAGTTGCAGAATCCGATCTGTGGCCTTCTGTAGTTCTTCGACGGTTAAAGGTCCCTTGTCGCGATCGGGCCGTCCAAACCGAAGACAGTAAGCCACAATTCTCTTTAGCCGAGAGAAACACGAGTACCTCTCCAGAATTTCCTCGCTGCGGATGGTGGTCGTAGCGAGGCAGATTATCGTACGGGCCTCGGGGATTTCTTCTAGTTCGTCAATGGGCGACACTGGCCAAGACGATTCGATGTTTGAAAGCCAGGGTGGTCCATGTTTCCAGATGCGACTTCGGATCAACTGGCTCGGCGATTGTCCGCGAGATAACAAATCGGCGGGGTTATCTTCCGACCGAACATGGCGCCATGATTTATCGTCGGTTTTGCGCTGTATTTCCGCCACACGATTCGCGACGAATGTTTTTAACGTGGCCGGTGATCGTCTGAGCCAGTTGAGGACGATGGTTGAGTCGGTCCAGAAGGTCGTACGATCAACTTCTTCAACCATCGCCTCTCGGAGCGTGGAGTACAACGTTGCCAGTAACGCGGCACTACATAACTCAAGTCGTGCGAGCGTGACGGTCTTGAGAGGCGCGACTCGTGATTTCGCGCACAGAAGGTGCGTCTCCGTCTGCCCGTTTTCGTCGACCGAGCGAATGTATACGCACGCTCCGTATGCCCGTTCGCTAGCATCACAAAACCCGTGTAGTTCCATACGGTGATGTTCCCGTTGCGCAACGTGACGTTTGAACGACGCCTTGTTTAGATTTGCAAGGTCGTTCACAAGAGTGGACCATTCTGTGTGTAACTGAGCGGGCAACGATTCATCCCAGTCGAGTTTCAGTTGCCACAGTCGTTGCATTATAATCTTCGCCACAATGGTAACCGGACCGAGTAGTCCCAAAGGGTCGAAGATCCTCGCGATGGTCGAAAGAATGGTCCGCTTCGTCACTCTTTGCGCGATATTTGGATCGACGGTGTACGTGATGGTATCTTCGTTCGCGTTCCATACTACTCCCAAGGTCTTCACGGTGTCGGTGTCGCCAAAGAGTTTCGGATGAATCTGTTTCTCAGATAATCCAGAAAGGAGGGCTGGCTCGTTGGATGCCCACTGCCGGATGTTTAAGCCTCCTTGTTGAAGTACGCCGATGATTTCATCTCGTAGTACCAACGCTTGATCGAGCGTATTGGCGCCGGTGAGAAGGTCATCGACGTACAGATCCCTCTTCAGCGTCGTTGAAGCCCTGGGAAAGTCGGTCCGTTCGTCGTCTGCCAGTTGTTGGACGCATCTTATGGCAAGAAACGGAGCTGAAGAAAGCCCGAACGTGACGGTGTTCAGCTCGTATGTGGCGATCTCGTTTTGTTCGTTTCTCCACAAGATGCGCTGGTATCGGCGATCCTCCTCTCGCACGATGAACTGGCGGTACATCTTCTCGATGTCACCGGTCAGCACGAACGCGTGAATCCGGAACCGCAGGAGCAAGGCGAATAAATCGTCCTGCAGCGTAGGTCCCGTTAGCAGAGCATCGTTGAGTGAGATGCCGCTGCTGGATTTTGCCGATCCGTCGAAAACCACGCGAACCTTTGTCGTCGAGCTCGAAGGTTTCACGACCGCGTGGTGAGGCAGGTAGAATCCGGGCGCGTCGACTGTCTCTACCTGTCTCATGTGCCCGAGTGAGAGGTACTCCTCGATGACAGCAGAGTATTCGCGCCTCAATTCCGGCTCACGATTAAGCTTTCGTTCTAATGAGAAAAATCGGTTGAGTGCTCGCGCACGTGACTCGCCGATTTGCGATTTTTTCTCATTGAACGGCAGCGCGACGATATATCGACCCGTATCATCCCGTTTGACATGCCTCGCGAAATGGTTCTCGCAGTTTCGTTCTTCTTCGGAGAGATGTCGTTCGCTCTGGCCCTCCTCCATCTCCCAAAATCTTCGAAGATCGAAGTCCAGGGTAGAGAAGAACGCGTTGCGTCTCGTCCTTGGCGCGATGGATGGTGCGCTCCCCCCGATGATCCATCCGAACTGAGTCTTCTGGAGAACGAGATCTGCTCCCTTTCGCGGCGCGAGATCGATTTGCCCCACACATAACGACGCGAGTGCGGGGCCGCTACCGATCAACATGTCCACGGGTGCTGGTTGATGGAAGTACGGGTCGGCTAATCGAATGTTTGCCGGAATTGGAAGTCTCGCCCTGTCGATGCGCGTATCCGGAAGTAATCCTGCGATCTTCGGCACCGTGCAGAATGTCAGAATACGCGAGTAGTTCGATAGACGAGACTTTATGGTGGTCGCGACGAGTTTGCTCGCGACCGTATTTGCCGCGTTTAAGGTTTCGATGGCCACGGAAAACCTTTTCTGGGGAAGACGCAATTTCGTGGCGAGATCTTCGGTTATAAAGTTTGCGTTCGCGCACGTATCCACCAACGTACGGCAGTCGACCATTCTCTCGTCGCGATCGAGAACTTTGATGACCGCCGTGGTCATCAGGCCGTTGGTCGTTTCGTCGGTGGATTGCGTCTCCTTGCTGCGTTTCGTTCTATTCCGTGGCCGTTTGCGTCGTGTATCGTCGGGCGATGCCAGTCATGCCGACGTTGGACTTGCCGAATCGCGGTGTAGTCGCGTATTATGCGCGCCGTTGCATACGCGACACTTGCCCGCCTTGCATTGTTCAGTTTTGTGATCTCCCCGCAGACAGTTCAGGCAGAGATTTGCCTTTCGCGCGACTTCAGTTCTTTTTTCGATTGTCTGGGCGAGAAACTGGTTGCAGCTGTATTCCGGATGCGCACCTTGCTTGCAGATCCGGCACTTTGAGGTGGCTGTCACGAAGGCTTGATTCTTTCCGCGTACGGACGATGTTGGCGACGGCGGCGAATTTCGCGGAGAGTGACGCGGTGGTTGCGAGTATCGCGATTGCGACGAAAGACGCGGAGGCTGCGACCGATACTTCGCTGGAGGTGATGGACGTTGACGTTCTTGGGCCGAAGAACGAGGCGAAGAAGGCGGCGAGTATTGCGGCGTCGGTCGTGGTCGCTTCTTTCCTCGTTTCTTCGGTGTTTCCCACTCTCCTTCGTGCTCGTCGTCTTCGCTGGTGCAGCAGAAGTGCACTTTTCGCGGCTCGGGAGATGTTGTGTCGTCTTCGTTCGCTTGGTGGACCACCGTGAGGAGGAACCCGAAAACATCGTCGATGGTGGGCATCTCCTTTGTTCTCAGTGTTCTCTCCCAGTTCGACCGCGTTTTCTTCCCCATTCGTGATACCACGATGCTGGTCAATAGATCACTCGCGATCTGTTCTCGCGATCGACCCAGTGACTCTAATGATCGCACGTGTTGCTGCATATGAGTCACCAAATCTAAAATTGATCGCGGCGAGTTGTCGGGCATCGTCGGAGTGTCCCGAAGTAATGCGGCGTGGCGGAGAATTTGTAGGCGTTCATTGTCATAAATCTCGACAAGTTGTTTCCATGCGAGATCGTAGTCTTTGTCGCAGACTTTATAGCCCTTGATCGCGCGAAGAGCTCTCCCTGATAACGACAGGTATAAATAATTCATTTTCTTCGACTTGCTTAATCGGTCGTTCGTATGGATCATATCCACGAAGGCGTCTTTGAACGTAATCCAATTCTCGATTAAGCCGTCGAATTTAGGCAAGTCGATTTTCGGCAGGGCTTCGTCTGCACCTGTTACGGTCGCGGTCGATGGAGTCGGTGTGGCCGATTGCGCAGGATGTCCGTCGTTGCGCGCTGCTTCTGCCGATGCTTCGGCACGTTGCAGCACGTGCATCGCGGTCGCGAGAACGTTGTCAAATCTCTCAAGAATTTCATTGTACCGCGTGTCTGTTTCTTCGGGACCGTCAATAAGGATCAAATCGTCCTGGATTCCGTCGAAGGCCGTTAGTTGTTGCTCCAGACGCTTTATTTTAATGCGGAGCTTAATCCGTTCTGTCTCCGAGTCCTTATATGTCGCGACGTATTTCTCGACCGTAGTAATTTGAGACTTGAACGTACGACGCCGTTGCCTTCGTACGCGGACGTCGGTCTCGGAGAATGCACTTGCTTCGCTCGCGGTCGCGTTCACGTGTGCCATTTTAAGGAGTTTTAGTATGGAAAGGACGGATCACTTCAAACTTGGTAATATTAACGAGCCTACCTGGTCGATGGCTTGTCTCCGGTCCGCTCGATCGCCGTTGACTGCTTCCAGGTTGGTGATTCCAAGTTGTGGTTCCGTCTCGTCTTTCCCTTGGATCCACTGGATGGCTGCTGCTCGTCCTTAGGGTGGATCCGGCTCGAAGGACCAAAATGTTTCGTGGTGTCAAGATCCGACGTGGGTGACTTTAACAACCACTATTCTCACTCGCGGTCCGCGTCGATTATACTTCGCGAATGAGTAATTTTATCGTCGCGATTGTCCTCGACCGACGGAGAACTTGTTCGTTCGCGAAGATGACTATAACTCCAAAATATAAAATAGCAAACTACGACGGTTTTCGTCGTCAGCGAGCTCGGTATCGTTTGCGTTACGGTGTTCGGAAGGCAAGTGACTTCGAGGATTTTTCCTCCGAAGTCCCTCGACGACGCTATGGGCCGGACATCCCCACTTGCTGAATTTTCGCGACGTTTCAGCAGGCGGGTTTTTCGGATTTTCCGGGCAGTGCGCGATGTTGATTGGCCGCACTTTCCTCCGAGAGGAGTGACCACCCCCATGGGACTCTCGGCGAGAAGGGCCCCACGGAGGCGGGAGTTCACCCCCTGCGAATACGTGGTGGAGGAAAGTGCAACCAGATGTGCCCAAAAAATCCTAGTCCGGCCGATCGGCAGAATTTCCCTTCGAAGGCGCGATTTATGACCGATTTGTCATCGCGAGTCAGCGGCGGTCGATGGGACCGTTCGGGCCGAAGTCCCTGTTTACCACCCGCTGACAGAGCACGACGGATTAACGAAAACGTTCATTCAAAACGAAGGCTGCTTAATTCCTCAAGGACCGGAGTTCTAGCTGCCTTGGCGAACGATGGTCGCCAAATGTTGGATGGTAATAAAAAATCTGGCAGCCAGACCCGGGCCTCAAAGAACGGCAAACTTTCGCTTCGTTCCGAACGCGCTTTTGTTTCCGTACGACGGAACACTACCGTAATAAAAAAATGAAAATGTGTCCGAGAAAAGGGACATTGGCAGATAATGGGTTAAGATTCATTATTGTAAGAGTACACTATAGTGATCCGACTGTTAACAATCCTGATTATTAAATCATTGCTTGCTTTAACCCTTTGCGGACGGAGACATTTTGAATACTGAGAAACAATTATTTATTTGGCGATGAAAAACCACTTTTTTACCGAAAAGTCAGACTATTAATATTTAAAAGTTGAAAATGACTAATTGTGTAATAATATTTCAACGGTTATTCCAATTTTCAATTTTTCAACTCAAACCATGTATACATGCAACAAATTATAATTAAATTTTTTCTCGAACCGCATATCAAAGGGTTAACATACCAAATAAAAGTAGATACTGCAAATTAAGATAGATTTTCATTAATTAGTAGATTATAATACTGTAAGTTTCACATTTTTAAAAAGGAAAGATAAAATTGACAATTTGTCAATCGCGTTAAGAAAAATTTCCATTCTATTCAGTTAATTTGCCCATGTATTTAAAACAAAATCGCGCAACGATCCTCTGCACACGAATTTTCCGCAATCTATAAAAATATCTGCGTCACTCGCGGCTGGTAATTAAAGCTTCAACATAAATTACACTGTTCAACACGATTTTTTTTCTCAAATATCCAATGGGTGATCCTCGTAGAGTTAGTCATCCTAAACACGAATCCGTCGGCAGAATTGCTCCATCACGCACAGTTTTTTAGTAAAATGAGTTTTTGTAAAAACACCAAATTTTGGCAGAAAATGAGGTATTACGCGAAAAGTATAAACGCTACGAAGTTGAAATTGGTCTCAAAAGATAGAGGAAATCATGCCGAATATTTTAGTGTATATATTTATTAAAATTGGTTGTTGCAAATAGTAACAAATGACCGTCAAAGTTTAAAAAAGTGCGGATGCGCGATTTTACTATGCTATACTTTTACATTTTTATGAAAAGTTATTTATCTAGCACGAATTTGCTATACTGGATCGCATTCCTTAGACATTTCTGAAGAGAAAACTGCCCCCAAAAGTTTCGGGAACAGTTTTCAATCCCGACGGGTCGAAAAAATATCCGTCGAGAACGTGTAATCGGCTTTCGACGCCATGCTGCTATTCTACGCGGGCCGCCAGTGAGACAATGCCGTAACTACGCGTTATCGACGCCGATCTGACAGTACCATCTGAAGGGCGCTCAACTCTGATAAATATAAATGATCAATTATTTTTCATTAATTTTTGTTTAAAAATATTATTTATAATTTGATCACAGCAAATGTTATTAACGGTGATATACTTCGTCGTTGCGATTTTGGTACCACTTCTCCACAGACATAACAAAACGAGTCTGGCTGATTTTTGCACTTGCGAAACATTGCAGTAAACGACACACACTTAAGACTTGATACAAAACGATTACCGCTTCATGCTTAGTATGAACCACTTGCTACTTAAATCTGCCTATACATATACACAAAAAGTTTCTCCTATAAAGTTTAAATATAATTTGTTATTAATTTATTATTTTAGAATCAAGTGTATAAATAAAATAAGATGAATATCGATATATCGATATATATATATATTGTAGTAAGGGGGGTATTAAATAGTCAATAAATGCACTTCACCAATTAACAAAAACAAAACTAGAGTATATATATTTAGATAGATGAGAATATTGAGTAATATAATATAATAATGGTTATAATAGTAATAATAATAATGGTATTAATAATGGTGAATAAAGGTATTAATAAGCGTTTCGCATCCGACTCGAATAGATGCTCAAAACGAACTGCCTAAAACGAACTCCAACGACGGTCGCTAGCACAGTTGTTTAGATTAAATGTAAACTTAAGATATCTCGCTCGAGCCTACTTTACTCCTTCGACTGGAAAGAATTTTTTTCCTTCTTAAAGGGGCACTACAATATATATATATATATAGATATGTCGATACTTATTTTATTTATATGCTTATTTTTTATATTATTTATATTATTATATTTATATTCAATTGCATAGCATGAAAAACTTAAACAACTTTAAGAACAGATCAGAGTTCTAACTAAAACATAACAAAAAACAATCATTTATTTATATTTGTCAGAGTTGAGCCCCCTTCGGATGGTACTGTCAGATCGGCGTCGACAACGCGTAGTTACGGCATTGTCTCACTGGCGGCCCGCGTAGAATAGCAGCATGGCGTCGAACGCTGATTACACGTTCTCGACGGATATTTTTTCGACCCGTCGGGATTGAAAACTGTTCCCGAAACTTTTGGGGGCAGTTTTCTCTTCAGAAATGTCTAAGGAATGCGATCCAGTATAGCAAATTCGTGCTAGATAAATAACTTTTCATAAAAATGTAAAAGTATAGCATAGTAAAATCGCGCATCCGCACTTTTTTAAACTTTGACGGTCATTTGTTACTATTTGCAACAACCAATTTTAATAAATATATACACTAAAATATTCGGCATGATATCCTCTATCTTTTGAGACCAATTTCAACTTCGTAGTGTTTATACTTTTCGCGTAATACCTCATTTTCTGCCAAAATTTGGTGTTTTTACAAAAACTCATTTTACTAAAAAACTGTGCGTGATGGAGCAATTCTGCCGACGGATTCGTGTTTAGGATGACTAATTCTACGAGGATCACCCATTGGATATTGGAGAAAATAAAAAAAGTTAAAATTTGTTGAACAGTGTTATTGATGCGATCTTCGAACAAGCAACGATATTTAACGGTAAGCACTTTTCTGAAGCGGCCACATTCGCCGATACCCGTCAAGAGGCTGAAGAAAGTGCGATAAATAAAGAATCCCGATAAAAATGTAAAACCTATTTGCGCTATCGTAAGTCAGATTTGCAATCGACAGGAAAACGAAATCTGGACAGAAGATAGAGAAAGGCGGCATTTAAAATATCTGAAATCGCAGACGGCAGCAGGTGAGAGGTCACGTGTTAACACGAAACTCCTCGCTCTCCTACCGTAACGAACGTAAGAAGAGTTACATCGAGCGGACAGAGTGAAAGGATTTCTCGGCTTTTATTTTTTCATCCAACCTTCGAACGTGACGCATAACTTGCTATTCGTCATTTCCGCTTTTACGTATATCAGATGGCGCGCATCATTCTTTAACACTAGATCTACCAAGATGGTCAAAACGATTTTCTGTGAATTTTTTTGACAATTTCCCTGAACTTTGTGGCGCTGTTTCTTTTTCAATTTTCTTCTTGAAGACTGTAGGCATTTGAATGTATAATGTTTTTTACCCCATTCATTTATTTTATTCGGACATATTTACTTGACAGTTTGAATTGTATTGAATTAGTCATAGGTCGATCTAGTATTAACCCTTTGCGGACGACGGGCGAATATATCCGCCCTGAGAAAAAAATTGGTTATAGTTTGTCGGTGCATATATAAACGGTTAGAGTTGAAAAATGAAAATATAATCGTTGAAATATTATTTTACAAAGAGTAAATTTCAACTTGTATACGTTAACAGACTGTCTTTCCAATGAAAAAGTGTTTTTTCATCGCTAAATAATTGATTGTTTCTCGATATTCAAAAATGCCTCCGTCCGCAAAGGGTTAATACCCGTATCTATTGGGTTGTTCGGAAAGTAATTTCCTTTTTTTCGGTGAGAATGAAAGACGATTTTCTTGTAGTCCATAAATATGTCACTGAATTATATATTCTCCATTTTGTTCTAATACCTTTTGTCATCTTTCTGACAGTAGTATGATTCGACGTTCATAAAAGTTTTGATCTTTGCTGGCAAAAAAATCAAAGCCTTTTTTGACGTCCTCATTCGAAGTAAAGGTTTTGCCGTTCAAAAAATTTTGCAATCCAGTTTTGGCACTGGCGTTATGTTAATGCGTCTTCCCCATAAAAATCGAATAATTTTTTTCTTGCTTGAACAGCATTTTTACCGTTTCGATAGAAAAAAGTCAAATATGGCGAAAATACTGCTTTCGACTTTCCATCTTTAATAGAGCACCAAAGAAAAACTATTGTGTAGAATCAAACAAATTTTTTCACAAACAAGCGTAGCTATATCAACTGTCAAAATATATAATAGCAATGCGAATTAAGTGTGAAGTTAATTGTGAAAAAATATAATTATGTCCTCCGTCAGGAAAAAACGAAATTACTTTCCGAACAACCTAATATATGGTCAAATGGTCGGCTCAACAGAATGAAAAAATATATTTGTTTCTATTATTATTTAAATCCGCGGTCTTTCCTATATTAAATCAACAACTTCTGGCTGAGTGTCCTTTTGTGGGAAACGATCACACAGGCATTATGGGTTTTTCCATCGCACAATCTCGCACTTGGTGGTACCCAACGTGTAGGAAAGTTTGCAGCTATTAGGTTGAAGCAAAAATAATTGCGTTTTCCATTATTAAAAGTTTGAAATATTGATTTGAAGTTAGTTTTCTTGTTACTAAATATCAACATATAGTACCTCTGCAATCTCTCGAGACGATTTGCGTGGATCTTCTTCGACAATGGCCTTTAATTCGTCATTGTCGATCACAAAAGGACGTCCGCGACCCTCTTCGTCTGCAAGCGTTTTGTCGCCTTTATGAAATTTGTCAAACCAATGTTGAGCTATAAGCTCAGTCACAGTTCCCTGGCCAAATCCTTTATTAACACTAGAACTACCGAACCAGTCAAAATGACTGGTACACAGTTTTTTCCAAAAATTCTTCAAGCCTACCGGAAAGTCATGAAATAAATATTCTATGTCAATCTAGAAAAACATAAATCACCGTATCCATTTTCTTTTCGGTCTCTTGATTCGTCTGTTTTCAAAGTACTTATTTAATATATTGAAATTTAATAGATTTAACGCCGATAGTTCTAGTGTTAATATTACAAGCAGTTTCCGCAGCTTTAGGTCCCAAATTGTACTCGTACAATAATATCGCTCGAATTTGCTTCTTTTCCACCCTTACTTTTCTGACCTAATATAGCCACGTGTGAAGAATCAAAAATAAATGATAAACATATATCGAAAGAGCCAACTTCACGCTTTCAAATGGTATCCTAAATATATATTTAGTTACAAGAAAAATAACTTCAAATCAATATTTAAAACGTTTAATAAAGGAAACTGCAATTATTTTTGCACCAACCTAATAGTTTGCTGAGCTGAATAGTGTTGTTTATGCCTATAGGGGCGAGAAAACATAGCTGAAGTACGAACCTCGAATTCGTCCAGCTTGAGGATCAAAATTTCTTTCGTGAAAGTATTATCGTCGTTTCATAAACGATCAAATGACCGACTTCGGTAAAAATATATATAAAGTGAGACTACAGTTAATATTAACGACTATAGTTATTTCGCCTGGAACCTATTGTTTTAGGTGACTTCTGAACCATATAGGGATTGGGATGCATTAAATCAACTATGACTTTGATACAAAAACTACCCGATCCCTTTTGTTTGCAAAAAGCTTCAATTTTCTTGTATGAGTCAAATTGGCTCACTTTAGAAAAATAGATATAATCAACATCCGTAAATCTAGTGTTAAAAAATCTAGATTTTATGAGATAGAAATGGAACATTCACCTTTATCAATTGAAGAAATTATTAAAATAATTTGGGAATCGGTCATATCGAGTGCCTTAGTTCTGAGATCAGTATGTCTGTTCGTTATTTCGATTAAATTCGGTTAGTGCATCAATCATTAGCTGTAGGTATCGCGACAATGATTTATCGAGTAAAAATTTAATAAATATTTGAACTCGAGACTTCTAATTGTGAATACGAGTCACAGATTATTTCCTGAATCACCATAGCACCTTGCTGGAAAGTGTTTGAGGGAATTTTCATCGATGTGATTCACCGTAGTGTTTGGTGAATCTTAACAAGTATTCTTGGTGTCCGAAGAAATTTATAGGGTTTGTAATGCTATTTCATCACGGTGGACGATGATATAAAGAAGGTGAAAACAATGTAAGCGTTATACTTTGATTAATTGTTTATTAAATCAGCTTACATCGGCGAGATTCATTAAGAATGGTTTGCTCTAAATTACACAGTCGTTTGTGAATGATTTATTCGTTCGTATCTTCCGGAGTGTTTTTAAATGTTTGATATGTTCAGACAAAATTGCTTTAGCCTTTGGAAATAAACTAGTGAACGGCACAAATCCACAATTAATTGCTGCAAAAAAAAACAAGTCGTAATTTCGTAAATGAACACGTCAACAGTTTTCAGATGCCTGATACTCTATTCTGACTTTATATTATTTAAACAGAGAAATCGATATTTTACTATTTTACATTGCATGTCTATTACAGGAAATTAATACTGGATTGGTGAAACAGTTTCTTCCTATTTTAATGCAATAGTGAAACAAGCTTTCTCATATTTTAAATGAAGTTTATTAAACCAAATATGTCGTTTGGTTCGACCACCTTTTGTGACTTTTGAGATAACCATAATTGAGATGGGAACTTCTATGGCTTCTGGACAACCTGTATTCCCGACGCCTATCTTTATCAATGCATCCAACATAGAATAGAATTCTATAAAATTTTCCTGTGTTTTTAACATGGTAATTTACAAACTTCACAAAATATTAATTACAATCAGTGAAATAAAAAATTCAAAGAAAAACTTACAAATTCCGCCTCAGTATCTTGGAGATACATCGAAATTAGCTTTAATTGAAAATTCACTAACTATAATAACATAAAATCGACGTTAAGCGTCCTACAGTATTTTATAAATCTACTACACCATCGGACCTCCATAAAATAACGTTCCTACGAAAGTTTAATACCTGTAGAGAAAAAATCTTCTCCCGTGTTTGATTTTCGCGGATCTACGCACCGTTAAGTTCCACCAGCGAGTGCAATGAACGTTTATCTCAGGCCTCTTTCGTGCAAATGATGCGCACAGCTTTAACGTAATCTCATCGCACCAATTTCGAAATTTCGATTAATACATACATCATTCTCCATTGATAAAATAATCATGAAAATTCCTAAGGTTTAAATTTGAAACATAATTGCCCGATTCGCGTTCATTGTTAATCCATGAGACGAATGGAATTATTTATATCTATGATGTAATACGAAAATCATAGATACGTAATAATGTTACTGTGAAATTCATAATTCGCTAACGAGCGTAAGGTAACTGCTTGCCTCGTCAAAGTAGCTGAATAATCCATCGAGGGTAACAGACCAAATAGCACTGGAACGAATGGAAGCGTATCTGGTAATTAAAATAAGCGAAGTGTTCGAGGAAAGAGAAGCTCTCTGTTCCTAGTCTACAATAAGTAACGTTGCAATCACGTTATTATTGCTTGATTATAGTTTACACGGTATCATTTGCATACTTCATTGGAAACATTACTTTTGACGTATTTTTGCTATAAAATTTGTTGGTAACAGCGACACGCGTAATTTGTCTATAAATGAAAACATTATATAATAATATACTTTGTATTGTAGACACAATTAACCCCTTGCCATAGAATAACGAGTGACATTTGTGTTGTACAACTTATTAACCCTTTGACTGCTATGGGCGCATATATACGTCCTACGAAAGTTTTCGATGGAGACCGTGGGCGAATATATACGCTCTGCGAAATCTATCGATATGAACTGTGGACGCAAATATGTACTCTGCGAAGTAATCGATAGAGACTATGGACGTATATATGCGCTCTGTGAAAGCTATCGATATGAACTGTGGACGCAAATATGCGCTCTGCGAAAACCATCAATGGAGACTATGGGCGCATATATACGCTCTGCGAAAGCTAACGATATGGACTGTGGATGGATATATGCACCATCCGTATGAACTGTGGACGCAAATATGCGCCAGACAGAGGCTTCGGCTGTCTACTATGGTCAAATATGTATGTTTGGCAATTGTTTCTATGGTATATCCGTACTATGCGAGAAAGTATTCAGTCTGAAACGCTTCAACTTAGAACAGCTCGCAGTCAAAGGGTTAAATTGAAAATAGCCGTAAGACGCGAAACGAAAAAATTATTACTATGATATTAATTTTACATTGAAAACAATGTATCAAGAATAGCTGATCAATTTTTATTTTACCAATGCAATTCTAAATCATTGCAGAGACAATCACAAAAGAAATTGTACAGCAAGCGGTTAAGTGTATTTTTAATTCAAGTACTTTGTACTTTGTACTGTAATTTCAATTTAAACATTTATTTATCAATAGCTTTACTCTATAGTCTCTAATTCTGCCTGTTATTTTCTATTCTGTAATTTTAAAAGCGTTATTATCAACTATACATAGAACACAAGTAATTGAATAAGTTTAGAATGTAAGGGAGTGCACGGTTAACTGTGAGCATGTTTAATTAATAGAAGGTTCAGCACGTGCAACTTTAATTCTGAGGAATGCCTACAGTGCAATGCTTGAAATGAAGTATTTTGTAGGCTTTTTATCCCCACTTTTAGCTAAGTCACGCGGACTGATTAGTACTGCCATACCTTTTAGACATCGTCTACAGTACTCATTAACCTTTTGCACTCTGATGTCCCACCTGAGGGGACATCGTAAGTCTACCATATTATTCGGTTAGAAAGAGACCATTGCATTTATTAGTGATTACAGAGGATGAACTCCTTGCGCCGCAACATTTTAGCACTTTACCGACCGATTTTTTAAACATCCTATCTACTTTTGACCGGTCACTTAGCCACAAATATTTCCCTGATACCGAAAGCTCTGAGTCCGTAACACAGTAAACCGCAATGATAAATAACAATTTATGAACCACTTGACACACAATGACGTCTGGGAGACGTTTCGTGTGCCATGGTACACTTTGACGTCTCCGAGATGTCAGGAACTGTCTCCGGTGGACGACATACAATATAGTATTATATTATTTAATTATTTCACTTGTACACCAGCAGAAATACTAATTTATTATTCTATAATATTACTTGATTATTGTCCATTCAACGTTATTACACGTTACATGGCAATGCAAATTGCGAAATAAAATGTTATGTTTTTAAGTTTGCACATAACTGTTCAGTTGGGCAATATTAAGTAGTATTTTTCGGACGCGTCGAAATCCGTTTTATTTGTATTTCAAGAGGTCAATTGCCGTGGTAACAGATTAACACTAGATCTACCCAGGTGGTCAAAATGACTTTTTCTGAATTTTGTGTAAATACTCCTGAAATTTTTAATGCTGATTCTTTATCGATTTCCTGCATCATGTAAGCTATTTAATTGATCAATATCTTCACCTCCTTAATTTCTTCTCTTCTACCGTATTTATTTCCCATTTTAGAATATATAAGATAAATCATCGGTAGATCTAGTGTTAATAAGTTAACCCATTCGAGATTAATTGCACACCGTGTGTGCAATGCATTTCCGAGCCAAAAAGACCGACTGCATACCGTGTGTGCAATGATCTTGAATTGCAATTATCAGTCATTATAGAAAAACAGCCCTCGAAATAAGAATAGCTTAAAATAAAAGGTATCTTACAAATGTGTAAACATTACATTTGGTATTTGGTTCAATTTCGACCCTAAAGTAGGTGACCCAAAGCCACAATCATTAGAAATACAAGAAGTGGTAAATATAAAGCGAAAAATTGTCAGTATTTCTGGATGGTCTCCAAAAAAATGCACGGTCTCGAATGGTTTAAGTGTTAAGAAATGTATGTTTACCTGAACGATTCCATTGAAATGGCACAAGATGGCAAAAATTCTGCAAATAGAACATTAAAATCAAGAATATGCACGAGAAAGGATCTATCTCTTTCACTCTGACCGGTTAGACTTACATTCCTTTCACTTGTTCTCTTTCCGGCTCCGTACAGAACACATTGCAAAGCGATGAATGGATATACATTCTTCATCAGGTGAATGTCGTTACTTACCAACTTTCTTGTCTTTCTCGACTACATATGTATATATGCGATATTTCTGAGAAAACAGTGTTAAATAATTTCGAATAGAGAGTTTCATGTACAGAGAAAACTTAACCCCTTGCCGTATAATAATGAGTGACACTCGTGATGCGATAAATTGGATAGGAAATATTCAAGTTTTGCAAAATCTATCAAATTGAAAATATCAACGAGCTGTAATACGATAAAATTATTTCTATAATATTAATATTGCGTTAAATCATACGATGTATCCGGAATCACTGGTTAATTTTTATGTTAACAATTTAATTCTGAATCAGTGTGGAGACAGACAGAAAAGAAATAGTACGGCAAGGGGTTAAAGGGTGACAAGTACACGATTTCAAGTAGAATGCCATACATCTCACCTAACTTAGCTGATTGCAAGTAGGAGAACTTCTCCTCTCTTGTGTGGGTGCTTAAGGTGTCGTGTTCCATTTCGCTGAGTGTACATTAAGCCAATCTTGGATTGTCATTTGTCATTTATATTAATCTAAGGTGTTCTACCTTGAGAGAC
Organism: Cerceris rybyensis; assembly: GCA_910591515.1. Lineage (NCBI taxonomy): Eukaryota > Metazoa > Arthropoda > Insecta > Hymenoptera > Crabronidae > Cerceris > Cerceris rybyensis. Next base: position 37,649,913 of record OU342789.1, read on the forward strand.
AGCCTGCACCTAGTGATCATCTTGGTTAGTCTTATTAACATTCCTACAGATAATTGAGATGCAATACTGCAATGCTATAATCTGCATATTATTAGTATCAATTCAGTTATAGAGATATTGAATTTTCCATAATGGTTCGTGTTTCTATGAACTATGTACCATCTTGCTAATTGGTTACAGTTACAGTAGAATCCCTCTAATGTTGACAAGGCGGGCCAGGATCATTCGCTAATGTTGAGTCTTCCCTCTACAGTAGAATCCCTCTAATGTTGACAACTCGGGCCAGGATCATTCGTTAATGTTGACACTCCCTTCTATCCCCACTTTTCATGATTTATTTTCCCCTATGCGCATAAGCATGCGCAGAATTGAAAAATGAGTGAAGGATTCATGTATGTGAATAACGCGCCACGAAACTAAGAATTGAAACTTAAGCGAAGGATCATGTAAACATCCATAACCCACATGACGCGCCACGAAACTAAAATTCTATTGGGCAATAAAAAGTCCAAGTGGGGGAAAATACAAGTAACAGTAACGGGAGTATCCTGTCAACATTAGCGAGAGAGCAACCTTAGAGGGATTCTACTGTATCCCCACTTTTCATGACTTATTTTCCCCTACGCGCATAAGCATGCGCAGAATTGAAAATTGAGTGAAGGTTTCATGTATGTAAATAACGCGCCACAAAACTAAAATTCTATTGGGCAATAAAAAGTCCAAATGGGGGAAAATACAAGTAAGAGTAATGGGGGTATCCTGTCAACATTAGCGAGAGAGTAACATTAGAGGGATTCTACTGTAATTTCTACAGTTAATTATCTTGGTGCATGTTCTTACGGATACTGTAAATGCTTTAAATTTCTAAGTATATGGACCAGGATGTAAATGAAGGAAATTAATTGTAAGACCTACGATAGCATCAGATGACAGAAGACCCTTCCACTCTATATTTAAATATGTAAACAATATCTATTATGCTATGCGACAAATTTTCCTATGCAGCTCACAAATGCGATAAGTAAAGCAAACATGGTCCTCCTCTGCTGATGCTGAGAGTGTCACGTTCAATTTCCTTTACTGTACATCTTCGTGGACTATACGTACCTTACAACCGACTTGAACCATCATTCGTCATTTATCTCGGACAAACACACAGCCGTTTTCTCTTACCTCTGTAACTGCGAAGACAGTGCAAACGACGGGTTTACAATTTCTTAGAAAAATTCTACAAATTTCTAACGGTGCATTTCTTCCACATAGTTACTAATGATTATTATAGCTATGAAAACTAACTAGAAAAACTGCTAGATTGACCAATTTCTTTTCCTTCTTATTTTTTTCTTATTCTTCTTTTGCATATTGGATACAGAATATATAGAAGAGATATATATATATATAATATACAGCATATATTCTGTATATTGGAAAAACAGAATAAATTAGAGAAAGTTTCCTAATGGCGACTGGAAAAAATTCGAATTCATAATCATACCCAAAGACTCCGAATCCGAGAATGCATTCTTACCCACCCCGAGTCGAAAAGTCCAGCCTAAAAAGAAACTTCAAATCCTAGATTCTTTAGATTTCTCATTTGCCGCTTAATTATGTATACCATTTTGAACCTCAAAATCCTCAATTAGTGTGTCTACGCGCCTCAATGTCCTGTAAATATGATTTTTAGGAGTTATATGGACTGATCAGGTAAAATTTTTATTCCAATTTAATCTGACATCCCCTAAAAATATTTCAGAAGTTCCAAGTCTGTCGACCCATATTCTAAAAATAGGGCTTTCAGGAACAAGTAGGAATTAAATTATCATTTTATTTCATATAAATTCTAAACCTCCTAAAATCAAATTAATTTTTAGTAAGTATATTGAGAATTTTTTTGGGCCAAGATCATTTCACTCCAATTCCAATCCAATTCTAAAACTCCTCATTATAGAATGCTGAGGGTTGTTTTGGGCTGTATGAAGCCAAAATTCATCCTAAACTAGGCAAAACTGGCAAAAATTAACAAGTTTAGGGCGATTGTGGAATTAAAATTTGCATTCTTTTATATGTAACATATTTTTCCATATTCAGCCTAAATATCCTAAGTTATTCGGTAATTTAGGAGGATTTTGGGCTTAAAATTTTCGACTCGGGACCATAGCGTATTCTTCTTTTCTCAGAATTATGTGTCTTTACGTCTGAATGTATGATTTTACGGGAAAACCTAATATCGAACATTTTTCCGGTAAAAATAAGATTGCAATTTTCCTGAAAAATTGCATTTTTCTTCGAGTTTAGTTGTACATTTCTACGCTACAACCGAGGTCATTTCCGCGATCTGGATCTAGCCAGAAAGAAAATTTCATCTTAGCGGAAATCTGACAGTTCCTTCGAGTACAGAAGATTTATTATCCCCGACACCGTTTGGAATCCAGTGAAATAAAATAAGCTGGGAAAAACATACGTAACAGTCGAAGCGGTAGATTCAGAGTCGATCGTGCATCGTGCACTATGCACGCCGAAGATTTCGCCACGGAGGAAATTTTCTGGCTTAACGGGTTCTTCTCTTCTCACCTTCGACCTTCGAACGCCTTCGGCTCCTATCTTGCGACTCGCTTAGGCGCTCCCATTGAACTTGTCCCAAATTCCTCGAAGCTTACAAGTCACGATTCCCCGGTCTTCGTCGATGGAGCATAATTAACTGCCGTAGATTCATTTCCGTGCGCGACCTTCCTCGAAACTACGTTGTTTCTGGTAACAGTCTCTCGATGATTCCATGACTCCTGTCGGAAATACGTTGTACTAATATTCTGGGACCTTTTCATTAATTCTTAGACTATTTTGAAGTATTTCATGAAATGTGTAAATTATATTGTTACGTTTTTCATTAATACTTAGGCTGTCACAGAGTATCTACTGAGATTTATAAATTTTGTTATTAGACTTTTCACTAATTCTTAGGGGATTTTAAAATATTATTTGCGATTGGTAAATAATTTTGTGAGGAGTTTTATTGATTTTTTTGGCAGTTTTGAAGCCTCTTTTGAATTATGAACAATATCACGATACCAAAATAGCTTTTGTAGATTATGTCCGGGTGTAACTTTCCTGAAAATTATGATTTTTCTGAGAATAGTCTCTCGATGAATTGATGACTCCTGTCGAAAATAGATTTTACGAATATCCTGAGACTTTTCATTAATTCTAAGGCTAATTTGAAGTATGTGACGATATTTATAAATTATATTGTTAAGCTCTTCATTAATTCTGAGAATGTTATCAAATCTCGATTCAGATTTATAAATTATGTTATCAGGTTTTTAACTAATTCTTAGGGGATTTTAAAATATTATTTGCGATTTGTAAATAATTTTGTGAAGAATTTCATTGATTTTTCGGCTGGTTTAAAATCCATTTTAAATTACAAACAATATCGTGATGCAAAATTAGCTGTCGCAGATTCATTTCCGGCTGCGACGTCCCTCGAAGCTACGCCCTTCCGGATAACAGTCTATCGATGATTCGATGACTCCTGTCGAAAATAGATTTTACGAATATTCTGGGAATTTTCATTCATTCTAAGGCTATTTTGAAGTATGTGACGATATTTATAAATTATATTGTTGAGCTCTTCATTAATTCTGAGACTGTTACAAAATCTCGATTCAGATTTATAAATTATGTTATCAGGTTTTTAACTAATTCTTAGGGGATTTTAAAATATTATTTGCGATCTATAAATAATTTTGTGACGAATTTCATTGATTTTTCGGCTGGTTTAAAATCCCTTTTAAATTACACGCAGATTCATTTCCGGCTGCGACGTCCCTCGAAGCTACGCCCTTCCGGATAACAGTCTATCGATGATTCGATGACTCCTGTCGAAAATCGATTTTACGAATATTGTGAGATTTTCCATTATTCTTAGGCTATTTTGACGTATTAGTCTAGACGAATAAATTATATTGCTAGGTTTTTTCATTTGTTGGCTGTTTTGAAATCACTTGTAAGTTGTAAACAATATTATGGTGCAAAATTAGCTGTCGCAGATTCATTTCCGGATGCGACTTCCTTCGAAGCTACGCCCTTCCGGATAACAGTTTATCGACGTATTTTTCTAAAGAAGAAAGGTTCGATGAATTTTGCCAGACGTATCGTTGATTCGTTGCATATCCTGAGATATCTTTGGAAATAAACAACTGCTTCTTTTTAGCTAGAATTTTTTAACATTTTTTATCAGAATTGCTAACATATAGTCGGTACGTAATATAACTGGTTGGTATTACATTCATTGTTGCAAAAATTGACGGAATTTGATGTAAAATGTATGTTTATGTGTTAGTTTGACAGAATTTTTAATACACATCTATATTTACAATAGAATATCAGAGTATAATAATGTAAGCTGTCGGTAAATGCTGCTATCACCAGAATATTTACTGTAATTAATGAAAATGTATTGAAATTAGTCATTCAGCTGGGACTCCGCAATTTAACTTTGTAATAGTACACTGTGCCACGTCACTCTGCCATCATACATCACTAAAAACAGAAATAAAGTATTTTAAAAAATACTGATCCCATGATTGGCAGATATTTATAAATATTGTTGAATTTTCAACAAGAAAATGTTCGTTATTTTCAATCATTTTAAATAGACTCTCATTTTACACAAAGTAACTTTCCATTGCACACTATTCGGAAGTGCATTACAAATTTGTACAATCCGACTGCATGGATTCACATTTTTCAATTTCCTACAAATTTTGCAATTGCAAATACTCCTCTTGAATTAAAAAAACTTAATACCATTTTAATAAAGCTGTTGTACTTCTGTCTCTTTAATGAACGCAATATATAACATTTTCCCCCGATGCAATTAACGTTCAACCCTCTTGCTGCAGCAATAAGCCAACCGGAAACCATTGTCACTTTTAGAGCGTATATACATGAGTACGCATGGACAATAGAACTTAATAACCGTTCAAATTATAGGACATCACATTTTCCTCGTTGAAACTTTCAATCTTTCGTTGTATCATTTCAAACGATAAACGCTGATTATTTTCCTGAATACTAATTGCAGCATTTTAATGAAAATTTTAATTGGTGACCACAATCACCCTGTGCATACAGCTATCATTTAACGAAAAATAACTGTACTCATTCTTGATGGCAAAATAATAAACAAAAATAGACTACTATTAGATTATATTCAATTAACCCTTAAATTCGCGGAGTTGCATTTCTGCAACATAGTAATTCTATGAGAATAAAAAAAAATCGGAACGGATTACGGTTTCTGAACGAACTTTGTCATAGACTATAGTGTACTTTGTAAATTTTTGACAGGTGCAGTGGCACCAACTTTCAAATGTTTTAATTATTTGTCAGTTTTAGCGGGTTTTCATCGGCGCGGAAAAAAGTGATATTGGAATAACTTTCCTCGGTCTTTGTTAGAATAGAGAAAATAACTGTTGTTATAACTATCATAATAAATAGAACTATAATTAAGTACTAAAATATTTTTTTTATTCTATTTACATGAGTCAATAATTCCCCATACATCTGCTTACCTAGGAACGCGCAGTGTTGCATAAATACAACAAAGGATTTTCAGGTAATTTAGAAGCTGAATTCTTTCAAAAGAATTTTTTTAATATTTCTCCTATAATCTAAACTATATTTGGATATTAAAAACATTTTTTCTGATTAAAAAAATAAAATCGCGCATTTAAGGGTTAATAAATAAAAATATTGAACTACATTTACAGAGCAATATCAGCGTTTATTATTGTACTCAACGAGAAGGGCAATTAAGTCAATTATACAAATGATTGGATTGAAATATAGTTTTTAATTCTGACAGCTTATAAAAGCCTTCGAAAGTCAGCGATATTTCGGTTAGTATTTTAGGAAACGGAAGATTGTGAAATTGAAAAGTTTATATGTTTCGATGGACGGACGTCATGGGAATAAAATATTCTACGTGTGATATAAGATCAGGTTGCTAGCGCAAAACTATTAGTCGACGTCTTCCTTCCATCGTTCTACTTCTGTCAATTACCTTCTATTGCCCCAAGCACTTCCTGTAGCACGTATTTTCTTGCGGTTTTGAAACTTGCTTTTTAACATTTCCTCGATTCTCCGCGTCCCTAATGAATTGCTTACCCACGAAAATTTATCTTCTATTCCCCCTTTTTTGCTCTTATCCTGAATTTTATGGATTACTTAACTGATAAAATTGCTAGATTATCGTGTGTAATAAGACATTAAGGGCAAAGCGCACACTTTATGCCTTCTATGGGATTTTTCATCTTCCGTACGTACAGGACTAATTTATAGGATTATGTTGGATAAAGAGATAACGGCTCGCAATCGGTGAAACCTAATTTAGATCCTACAATTTAAATTTTGATAATTCTTTTTTCTGTGTGATATGTATGTTATCGGTAGTTTGGGAAACGAGAGTAAAACAGTAGGTTTTAGGCTACGTGGTTATTTTCTAAAACAGATTATTAAAATTGAAAATTTGTGGATGAGAATGCACCCTTCACGATAATTTTGACTATGGATCTGCATTTCTTTCAGCCTTTTTTCCAACTTCTTATCATAGCGTAATGTCACGCTACACTGAACTTTGACTTTTTTCAATGTGATTTGATTGATGGGTTCGTATACTTTTGCGAATACGATATTAAAACCAAAAGTATTTTTCTATTATAAAGAATCTCCATAATATTTTTCCAAGAATCTCACATTTTTATGTAAGAACCTCCTTCTTAGGTCCGCACAATGCTTTATTGTAAGTATGTTTATCTCAACACTTGAACTACTGGCGTTGAATTTATTTTCTTTAAATGTACTGAATGAGTGATTTGAAAAAAGAGAAACTTAGAGGAAAAAAGGATGATCAATTAACTATTATAGGTTTTATAAAATAGAAGTGAAATATCACTTACATGACTCCCAAATCAATTCGGAAAATTGTTAGAAAAACTTGGAATCCGTTAATTTTTACCATTTTGGTGGTTTTAGTGTCACTCGACGATTCCTTCAGAGGGATAAGTTAATTTCATTATATTTGAATTTCATAAGCTAATTTACTAATCTGTGTTATTAACTCGAACTTTTTTTGATAATTAAAACTTTTATATTGCAACAACTAATTTCTAAAAATAAAGATCTTGTTATAATGATTAAGATCCTTTCTACTAAATATTTAAAAATTTTACAGTATCGACGATACATTTTTACGTAAGGTATTCCCGGGAACATGAAAAAAAAAAAACGTGATACAGTTTAGTCACGATCGAACTTGATAGGTAGTTACGTAATTTGCATGCCGCTGCATAGTGCGCCTGCAGCGTGAAAATTTCAATCATTTCCGCCATATTCAGGATCGATCACAGGTCAGTTTAAGCTACACATTCTACTGTCCCAAGGAGCATTGATTTTTTATTCAATTACTATTCACTGTAAAGGCTCCAAACGTTTAATTCAACATATTTCAAGCTCCTTGACTCCTACGTCTTATCATAACTTATTCGCCCAGGTATATGCAGTTCGAGCAGAAATATTCAAATGCAATCGTGGAAAATTGATCGTGGAAATAATAATTTATAGTTTTTATACTTTAATCTTCTTGCTTTCTCATTAGGAGGAAAGACACCTTGTAATTTACGATGGTTTGTATGATTAAATCCTATGAAATAAAGATATCTGAATATATTACATACATGAATGACTCATAAAATTGTTTAAGCAACGTCAACGGTACAAATGACATACGTAAATGATGTACAAGAATATTCATATTACTATCGACCGAACATAATGCCTTTCGATATTGCCATGCTATTCTTATCTATTGACACTACGCGTTGAAAGTATCGAAGGAAATGAAACGTCGAATTCCTCTGTTGAATAGCTTGGCACTTCGTTTCTATATATCGAAGCGGTAATGAAAAAAACCGCATTTATTCCATTTTTATATAGAAACAAAGTTTATACTGAACATGCAGAAAATAACAGGTTTTATGTTTTTAGAAATCCTTGTGAGTTTAACCCTTTCGCCACTGTACAGACACTGTGTCCCATTAAATTTGTTGATTCACTGACAGTTTAAATCAGTTGTAGACAAATTATTATTTGAAAATAGTGATTTACAAATTTTCAAATTTAGTGCTTTAAATAAATTCATTTTATTTTACATAGAAATTGAAATATTTAATGAATCATATTGTTCAGCTAACATTATTTTTCTCTTTCTGACTCGATGTCATAAAAGTTTGTCCACTACTCTAAATTTATCTCAAAAAGTTGTACAAAATAAAAATATCAATAACTCAGTTCACAAATATATAATTACTATGTTTCTAAGCCAGGTTTTATTAATTGTTATAAATTGTTATAATAGAACTCATCAATGACGACAAAAGAATCAGTCTGCACAAAAATTAAGTGTTAACCGAGAATATGTAGCTATTTTTATTTCATTCAGTGTACACTTGTTTTAACACTAGAACGACCGATGCTAAATCTGTTACATTTAAATATAATAAATAACAACTTTGGAAGGAAAGGAATTAAGGGATGGAAAATATGATCGGTTTGGTAATCTGTGTTTTATAAGATCAACTTAGAATTCCTAGTCTAGAACTCTCCTGCAAGCTTAGGGAATTTTTGGAAAAAAATGTGAACAAGTCATTTTGACTTGCTTCGTCGTTCTAGTGTTAAAATACTGTGATTTCTATACATTTAAGATGTTTGTGCAATTTAATTGCATCATTTATTCATAAACTTTCGAATTTATGTGATACAATTGTACTTATATGGACACAGTATAACATTGTATTGGAAAATAGAAATCCATGAAATTTTTATAAAACTGTGATACAAATAACATTGTGAAAAGATGGCTCGCGTATTCTAAACAGTTCTCTGTCGCGCAGCTAATCAATTCCTGGCACAACTGGTAAATCAATGCTGTATTCTACTTTCCTTGAAGTGCAGTAAACGAACAAATATCTCTACGAATAAAATATGTTTCTATTTTTCAAAAAATAAATGTAAATTTTCAGATGCAAATCCATCTGACTTTTGGTGTTGCTCGATATAGAACAGAAAATCTGATCGGAAAGTTCAGGCAATTTTGAAATTTCCTGCTCTAAAAGTGTCCAATTGAAAAATCATTGTTTCCTGCCGTGGATACACTTGTGCATATTTGACCTACTTCGGAGTTTATACCCAGATTGAATGCGTAATTCAGATTTGACGGCAAATTGATTATAGAAGGACAAGCCATGAAAATTAAACGCGGGTAATGCGTTAGCTGGCGTGTCGGTGCTTGCACGAGAATTTTTTTTATCAAAGATAATACCTTACTGATAGTAAAATGATCATATTCATCGGACATAGCGATTCGTGATCATTTTATCGTTTAAAGCATAAAAATGTCGAATGAAAAATCCTACGTGAACCAAAAGCCATAGCAGAAATCGCAATCCAGAAATATTGTGAACATTGGAATACAAATAGAAATTTAATTTGTCACTAATTGCGAACTAATTCGTCAATAGCCTATACACTTTCTTCTTCATTATATTGGTAATTTCCAAAGCGTCTTCTATCAACCCATAAATAATGTATAAATAAATAGTCATAATTAATGAGACTTCATTTGAAGATCAAATGAATATTGCAATACAATTTAGCTCCAAAAAGTTAAATTAATTTCGAACACTTAAAACACTCTGTTACAATAAAAGATGACAGTGATATTTAATAAAGATAATATACAATGACCGATTCAAGCGACCGACTTCACTGACTTGACCCAAATGAACCTTTTTCTCTGTGACACTCCACTTAAACTCTCACACACCTTCAACGTCATATTTTAACACAGAAACTCCTACATTTATACATTCTTCAAGATCATTCACTCTTCTAACATCTGTTCAACTCTCACTCAATATTTTTTCTAACCCTCTTCATCCATAATTAATTTCGTCTAATTGTACCTTTAACCTTCAACACACATTAAAAACATTCTTTTTTAAATGTACAAAATTCTACATTTGTCTCATACATTGCACAGCGTGACGTTTAACTTTTAATCAATTAGATCATCAAAAAGCAAGGACGAATGCTAATAAAAAGTGAAACATCACCGTTATCGAGCGTAACGTGCACCCTCATCAAAAGATTCCACCGATTTGGTGGCAATGTATTTCGAGAGACGACCTTGAGAAAAATCGATGTCGAGCGCTGTACCTGGACTTTTGTGGGGCACGAGGGTAGCCAGTGAATATGTAGAAACCACCCTCCCCCAATTGTCCCTGCTTCTCTTCTTAACCATTCTAGTTCTCGTTTAAGAACAACGCTCTTCCTGCAAAAAGAACCTCCGGTGTGCGCGATATACTCGGTGCACGTGTTATTCGCATTACACTCTTTGCTCCGCATGCGTGTTCGTGTGCACCAGCGCGAATAAAGAAAGCGGAAAGAAATTCAGTTTCGTTGTACGCCATTTGAATTCTCCATGATTCCGCGACTTCGGTTGTGGATTTGGAAAAAAGGGTGAGAGCTTTTTTTCATTTACAGTTACTTGGAATGTTGGTGAATTTGACCCGTTTTTTTTATGCAGCGATTCTGTAACTTGCGGGTTTTCCTGATACAATGAACTTTCCTGATTTCATTTTTTTAAAAAAGTGCTTATTTAAATTATATGAGTATAACAGATTTAAGGCCCGTAGATCTAGTATTATATGGAAACTAGAAAAACTATGATGTTTGCAATGTTTCCGATATCTTTGATTTTTAACCGTTTGCGTACCACGAGCCACTTCCGCGCTCTTCAGTTTTTATGTCGAAAAACCTCAGGACATTTTTTCGATGTTGACAATTGAAGGAAGACTTTGTTAAGATATTTTGTTAAGAATGCATCAGATTTCCCTTTTATAATATAAAGTAATTCCAAATTAGGATACAAGCACGCGAAGATTGTTCTTGTTGTGCACTACATAAAATAAAACACCAACTTTAGCTTATTTTGAAATAAAATCTCAAGAGCGCGAAATTGGCTTTTGGCTTTTTTCGAAGTAACTTTATGAAACCCTCCCGGTATTCAAACGGTTAAGATTGCACTTTTTGGTAGTATTTTTCTTTGATTTTGGAACACTTGACTGATCGATTCGTTTTCTTACGAGAACAAACGTGGAGCAAAATGAGTTACTTCTTAATTACTTATTAACACGTTGAATGACATCTTTATTTCACTGGCTTCATCATTTGTAATTAGTCTTTTCGCATTACAAACTGCATCTCTGTAGAGAGAAAATATTAAAAATAAAAATAGTTATATATTTTGCATCACTTTAACATGAACACAAATATTGAATATTTTAGTAAATTCGCGAATATTATTATTAAAAGAAATACAAGAAATTGTATAGCTTCTGACAGCGTCGATTATCAATTACGCCTATGTCATTCAAAGTGTTAAATAAGAAAATTCAGAAAAAGAAAAATATATGTCTATATGAATTTTTTAAAAATTATTTCCTGACTTTGATCGTGGATTTGGAAAGCAGGGTGAGATCTTTTCTTATTCGCAATTTCCTGGTGTCCCTAGCTGCTATAATAGATTCGCGTTTTTAGAAGTAAGCCACAGCTTTTCTTGATTTGATTAAGTAGGAAAATTCAAGGAAATAATAACTTGCGTGCTCATATGCACTCTAATATGAATCGTTGTGCCATAAGAGGGTAATAATCGGCTACCACGACTTTCATCGTTCCGTATTCCGGAAGTGTGCGATACTAGGAAGTTTCCTGATGGAATAATGACGATCTTGGGACAACCGAGCTCATTTCGTAAATGTCACTGGGTGCGTTATCACGTTAATTGCCACCGCAATTCTATTGAAGTCTCTTCATCAGATATATTTCATGAAAAGAGAAATTGTAATACAGAATTATGTAACATTTCAGATTACTTTAAATCTATATGTATGTACATGTAAATATTTTATATAAATTTTTTAATGTACGAAAATTATATATATTTCGTATTAGACACAATTTCTCTGTTTTTATAGTTTCAAATTTTACACAAATCTGCACTTTAGTTATCTAATTAAACTAGTTAGCTAACTTTTCTTCGCTGTTTTGTTGCATTCAATGGCAGAAAAAATTAATAACGCCCGTCCTAAATATTGAATTAGTGAGAAAGTTTCTTCGTATTTTAGCACAGACGTAAAATAAATTTCTCCATATTTTAAACGAAGTTTGTTGAACCATATATATGTCGTTTTGTTCGATCACATTTTATCATTTACAAGGTATGGTGATAATCGTCATAAACCATCCGTGATTTTTCGGCATAAAAATAGCTTCACTTTTGGCGCCAAAATAGAATTAAACTTTGTCACTAACCCAATGTACCAAACTAACCCTCTATGAACCCAGGTGACTTTAAGATAGTAAGATACACCTAAGCTTCTATTCCTTAAAGTTAATTTTTTACTTTCATAAAATATTCCAAGTTTTTAAAAATCATGAAATCCTTTAACACTAATTACACCGACACGTTATAAAAACTTATTTTAACCGTAGAATATCTTTTAATCGGAATATAAAATAACATCTCTCTGAAAGAAATGCAAGAGACTACCAACTTAATACAACAAAGAACGTATAAAATTAATTATATATTTGTATGCCATTAAGATTTTTAATTATTAACACATTGCGTACGGGTGACGAGATATCTCATCTTTAACCAGCCGAACGTTGTGGCCGAGCGACGAGAGATCTCGTTTTCAGGTTTCTTCCACTGAATCGATGATTTAAGAAATTAAAAATAGATTTTCTTACTCCCTGTGATGCAATTATGGACATCGGGAAAAAAATCAATAAATACAATTATAGCTATTGAACAAAGTATTCCAAATACAAGAAATCATATACGCATCGATCCACCATATAGACTCTCAGCTAATATGGAACAACATACCCTTGAATCTATAATAGGCCAACCCAAGAAGAAACTCCCAACAAAAAAATCTAAAAGTCTGTGTATCCAATGGAAAAAGGAATGAAACCAAATATAATTGCAAATTGTGCCAAACATCACCATACAAAGGAGAATGTTTCACCAGATATCATATTCTTAAGGATTATTCAAGTTTGTAAAATAAATAATAGTTAAAATGTGAAAGATGTATAAAAAATATATAGTAATATTTATGAATACCTGATGTGAATATAATGCCATATACGAATTAAAAAAGTTCACATATGCATCGTATAAAGTGCTTCTGGAACGCTCAAAAATGTGCGTTTCTGGAAGCGTGTTGCGCGAGCACAGCGCCGTACGCAATGTGTTAAAATACAATATTAACACTTTACAGACCGGTATTTTTTTAACATCCTATCCCTTCTGACCGATCACTTGGTCACAAGTACTTCCTTGATACAGATATCCATTCAAAAATTATAAATTCGCGTCACTGAGTCCTTAACACAAGTAACCGCAATGATAAATGACAATTTATTAATTAGAGTGGCAACCAATTAATAAGTTAAAAGTTCAAAGGCCTTGGGTTCGAAAAGCTTATTAACACTAGATTTACCAGCGTGAAATCTATTATATTTCAATATGTTAAATATGTACCTTAAAGCAAGGGAAATTAAGACGTGGAAAAGATGATAGATTCGGTAATTTACATTTTATACGATGGACGAAGGATGTTTATTCCACGGCTCTCTCATAAACCCCTAGAATTTTTGGAAAAAATTGTGTACCAGTCATTTTGACTGGTTTGGTACATCTAGTGTTAATAGGCTTCCGGTCGGTAAAGTGTTAAGACATTAAATTAAGCACATTATTTATAATCATAATTTAATTATTTTCAAATTTGCTATCATGCAACTAATCGACAGATACCACAATAACTAAGAACTGTAGAGGGGTTAATTCCCAACGGTTCCAACGTCTGCGACGTATTGAAAGCCGGAAAAATCCGCCTTTGTTACCAAAGTTCGGTTACTCGATACGACGAGCAGGGCTGAGTCACTCGATGACTGCCAACTCCGATAGAAGATATCGACGTACGTAGCATGCATAATAATGAGTAACCGCAAGAGATATATGTATACAGCGTCTCAGAGAGCCGGGGATATCCCCCACGTAGTTACACCACAGACTCTCTCGAAAGTGAACTCGTCGCGCGACCCCCTTTAAATCGTGGAACTTTCGTCCGAATGATTTCTCCGCGCGCATGCTGAAAAGTTTCTACGAGTTCTCACTGCTATTCACTCTCACGATTGTCGCGTAGAATCAATAATGTGTACACTTTTTGCCGAGGTATGGTAGAAAATTCTGGATGATAAGAAACGTGTGGGAGAAAGGCGAAAAGAACAATTTTGGAAGCGGTTCAAAAGTTGCTGGAGGATGTAGTTATTCTTGAGTTATTCTTTAATATATTCTAGTTATTCTTTAATGTGATACTGAGTTTTATTTAGAGCTTTTCTATGGTGTAGAAAATTGGAAATATGTTGGTTTTTTTTGGCTCTAAGAGATATAGCCATTTTGAATGGGACCTGCTGTTTTAGGTGATCTGTGAATCATCGAGAATATGATATAATTAATACTAGATCTACCAAGGTGGTAAAAGGACTTGTTCTGAATTTTTAAAAATGCTCTTGAAATTTTCAACGCTATATCTTGGTTAATTTACTACGTCTATTTTGTGCAATGAAGGAGATCAAATGGATCAAGTTTCTTGGTCTAATCGTTCCTTTTCTTTTCAAGTATTTTTTTAGGATCTTTAAATGTATTGCATTAATTGTCGGTAGTTCTAGTGTTAATTCATTTATAATGTTTAATTATTCTCCAAATGTTTAACACTTTGAACGCCACCGGTATTTCGCTAGTTTCGTCATTTCTACTGATGCAAAACTTCTTCTATTAAAATCACATCTTTACAAAGCAAAAACTTTAAAGACACTGGGAGATAAATATTCAACAGACTTTTATCTTTCTAACGCCAATATTTAAATATTTAATATGTCTGAAAATTCATAAATATTGCAATTTAAAAGTTACACGAAATTCCATGAAATTCAATAGCGCCGGTCACTGGTGCCCCCCGTGGCAGTCAACGTGTTAACTGTTGTGTGCAGAAATGCGCGATACTACGTGTCGTTTGTTGTATTTAGAGTTGTGTTGCAAATGGGTGAAATGAAAATTTGTGGAGAAATTTACCAAATGTGACGGGGATTAGAGATGAAACTTATTTATTGGTCGATTGGAATTTTAATTGGATATTGACTACAGCTCGTAATTAGAAAAAAATCCTTTATTGAGCCAACCATCAGAGATAGGTACAAAGATTATGATAAACTAACAATAAGAACTAACTAAGAAAAAACTTCGCAGCAGTTACAGGAGATGTGAATTTGGTCCCGCGCACTGCGAATACGAGGTTTTACCTGTTTATCCACCATAGTTACAGAAATTTTGTTAAAACGTCTGTTATTTTATCCTTGATAGTGTAGCTTCTGATGGACATTGCCTTTTAGACCAGAAAAGTAACTATCGATGTCACAGTTGGACAACAGTTTATTTCAGGAGCGATCTGTCGTAAAGGGAGATAAGATGATTCACAGTTCAAATGGGGAGTTTTGCTTGTCTTCGATTCTTTAGTCGATTTCGCTTCGGCGCGTGTTTTCGAGAACTTTGCACTTAGAGAAAATCGTGGGGAAAGTGGACGCTCTTTGGAACCTTACTCAGGAAACACGGAGTCAGCGGAAGTTCTCATCACGATGTTACGAGTACCTTGAAATAAAATTTCGCAGTCTGAAGCAGTAAGTTATCAAGATTATTGAGAATCATTCAGAGGTTTTCGTGAAAGATGTAACGAACACATTATACTTTTTTTTCTCATTCTAAAAAGTAACGAGTTCGTGATTAAGAAATATTGTTGATAAATCAACATGCCGACTTTTCTGCTTCTCCTCTCTTCTTCTTCTGTGTTTTTCGGCTTTAACTGCTGTAAATTATTCATCTCGGACATCTTGTTTTCAGTGGGTTCCAAACTGTTAAGACAAACGTTATTTTCAGTTAACTGTAGACCTGTCGGCGTTAAATCAATTATATTTCGATATATTAAATAAGTAATTTGGAAAAAGTGGCATAAAGAGGTGGAAAATATGATCGATTCTATCATTTTTATTTTATGATATCTATGTTTTAATTTATAATTGATATTTTATAACTTGGATGTAGAATGTTCATTTTACGGTTCTCCTGTAGACTTAGAGAATTTCCGGAAAAAAGTTGGAAACCAGTCAGTTTCACTGGCTTGGTAATTGTAGTGTCAATGCTAGTGCATTATTTAAGTTTAAGTCTAATATAATTCTGCACATATATATTGTTCCAGTTTCTAATATCAGAATTATAATTCAGCTGGCTCAATTAGTCAGAAAAATGTAGACTCATCGTTTCTCAAGGAAACATTTTTGATTTCATAACGCATTTAAGGTGATGATCACATAGCCTAAAATCTACTGTTACAGACGAGCTATAATCTACTCAGACTTAATAAATTACTACCTAATTTCATTCCGTATTTGGACCTCCTCATCCGCCATAGCCAATCCTTCTTAAACGAACATTTCACTAATATATTAGAACGATTGGTCAATCGTTCGATGAAGATGCTAGCCAGTATAATTCTCTTATGCATAAATCGAGCGAGGTTTTATTGATACACGATGATTAATCTTCGTTACAGTTGCAATATTGCACGCATACTCGCGCTGACCTTTACGATGCACCAAATACCGATAAAATATCCACTGTAATGTCTTTGTCGAATAATTGAAATGAGATTTACGTGTTCCACTGTGATCGAACGAGTCAATTTGTCGGAGGATAAGATCGAAGCAATACTTTTTTATTCCATTCATCGTCCGTGGATGTAATATAATTGATCATTTTCCGAGGAGAAATTGCAGTATGTGGAACGCGATATTCGATGAGGTAATCGAAGGAAGACTTATACGTTTCTTTACGAGAAAAGTCTATTTGCAGAGAAATAAAGATAAGAAAATAGTTTTTCCTCTATATGATCGTAGAATATGAGTTTTCGTGGAGTCGTTATACTCGAAATGAGATTCCTACGTTTTCTTGTGATTGGACCAATCAATACGCAGGAGGATAAATGTAAGGAATTACTTTTACTTCTGTTCATCGGAAGAGGACGTGATATAATTTACCGTTTTGTGAGAGGAAATTGTATGTGGAACACGGAATATGATAAAGTAATCAAAGGAAAGCTTATAGGTTTCTCTGCGTGAAGAAGCTATTCGTAGAGACATAAAGATAAGGAAACAGTTCTTCGATTGATAATAGCTGCGGTGGAACTATAATAATCGAACTGAGATTCATACATTTTCTAGCAATCTAACGGATGAGCATGAGGATAAATGTAAGGAAACACTTTTCTTCCATTTATTCTTTATGGACGTAATGTAACCGAAGGAAGGCGGGGAAATATGAAACATAAAGTTCAGTAGCATAGTCCAAATAAGTGTTTTACCTGGATATTTTCTTTCTAAGAAAATGAAGATAATATTGCTGTTCTTTTTACGTTCCTAAGCAACTCTCATTGAAAGCTTTTCAGAAAGGAAACTGATGAACGGGCGACAAGAATTTTAATGTTAATAAACGAAACGCAACTTAAACATTTTCTAATAATGAAATAAGTCAATTTTCACTAAGATAAATGCACAAAGTATAACATAAACACTTAAATCTTGAATCCAGTTTTAGTAAAAGGCTAGCTTCTTAAATTAGCAATGAAAATTGTAAAATCCAATAGAGTGAATTTCTATTGTCTTTAATACTATAACGACAGTTTGAACTTTTTCATTTTTCTAATTAGTAACAATTAATCTGCTGCTCCAATTATTAAAATTTCGACTTTGACCCTTTCATCTGCAAATTATTCTTTGCCTTATTTTTTCAAATGATAAAGAATAGAATTACTACTCCAGTTCTTTAATACTATATCGACAGTTTGAACTTTTGCATCTTTCTAATTAGTAACAATTATTCTGATGCTCCAATTATTAAAATTTCGACTTTAGCCCTTTCCTCTGCAAACTATTCTTTGCCTTATTTTTTCAAATGATAAAGAATAGAATTACTAATCCAGTTCTTTAATACTATATCGACAGTTTGAACTTTTGCATCTTTCTAATTAGTAACAATTATTCTGCTACTCCAATTATTAAAATTTCGACTTTAACTCTTTCATCTGGAAATTATTCTTTGCATTATTTTTTCAAATGATAGAGAATGGCATTACTACTCCAGTTTAAATATTATCACTTGCAAGACTGCTGAATTCTCTGTAATGTTTATTCCAATATCCAATAGATGATAATTGAATCATGCAAACCCCAACCAATTAAAAGCTTAATTGATCTTCAATGAACGATTACGTTTTCTGAAACAATCAGTTTTCCACTCAATGCAGCGACTCGTGCTTCCTCCACTTCAATTCGATTAATTTACGCATTTCCAATATTGTACTATTCAAAGCGCGAGTCGGTTAGTTCGCTCGAATCTAGATTAAGTTTCCCTCGACGTCACGTAGAATGGCCAACTGCACACTCTGTTGCTTTCATCGAGAAATCTACACGTATTCAAGAGTGGAAATAGTTCCTCCGCTTTCTTTTTCTCTTTCTATTCTTCGATCTGTCCATCGCCTGGACGTTAACCCTTGCTTCGTGATGTCTTTCGTGACCACGTTCACCATTGTTGAACGTTCCTTCTTCTCCAGATCGAATGATAGTATATCAGTTGTTATCCGACAGTTCTACAATGGTTTATTATTTCTGCAATTTTACTTTTGTTGGTAGCGCACACTTTGATTACATTTTAAGTTTTACTGATTTGACATTCTGCTTATTTGTGAGGGTGCTATCGGCTGGGAAAAATTGACGCAGGGAGAATAAGAACTATGGTGAATATTAAAAGCTTCAATTATTATTTAGCGGGTGCATGTTCTCTGAAATCACCACTGCGAATTTTTTTCACGTGATGTGAAATCACAGCCTCAGGAATTTGGAATGAAAGCAGTACATCAGGCGAATTTACAATAGCAATTACTGCTGAAAAAGTAGCAAAAATTTGGGGTGGCTTTAATGATGAATTATGTAAGGGAGGAATTTAAAGATTGTTATTGTTCTGTATTTTAGTTTTATTGATTTGCTCAACGTGGATTCCGAACCATTGACGATAGTGTATATTAAACTAGTATAGGAGAAATATTCTTTACAATACTTTTTTGAATATTGAGAAATTACAATTTATTTTGTGGTCGAAAACCATTTTTCTCAGAAAATCAGAGTATTCGTGTATACAAATTATAACTATTTACTTACTTACTATTCGATTAATTATCTTGTAACGGTTATATTTCAGTTTTTTCAATTTTAACATATTGAACGCTAGGGATGTTACCAGTACTCGGCGCTATTAAATTCAATGAAATTTTATGTGACTTTCAAATTGTAATGTTAACGAATTTTCCAATACATTCGGTACTTAAGTATTGACATTCAAAAGTCCTGCTAATTAAATATTTCTTATTGTTAGTATTTCTGAGGTTTCTGCATTGTAACTATTTGATTCAAATCGAAAAGTTTCACTCCAGTAAAAATGATGAAATTAGTAAAATACCTGTGACGTTCAACATGTTAATGACGCTTATTTGTGCCGATAAGTTATAATCAGATTTTTTTTCAGTCCACATACACGCACCTATTACCCTCAGAGAGTTAAATTATGAAAATTACGGATAGTTACATCTTTGCATGTTAACACGATGCTCGCCCAAATTTTTCAAAGTATTAGTATCCAAAAAAATTACATAATAGAGTTTAATTAAAAAATACTAAATTATAGTGAAAATCAAGCTTTAACTGTGAAGTACTCAAAGCCGAAAAATTACACGGTTAAAAAGCTTAACACCACAGCACCATCAAGTTACCGGTCTATCAATATTATCGTTCCTATCACCTTCGCACTATCATTAAATCTTACCCAACCATAATTAACCCATTCACTTCAATACTCACCTATTCGAAACGTAAACATAGTGCCAACACAATAGCATCAATCCTCAGCAAACCAACGCCCCTACCGCTACAGTTCATTTCATTACATTCAACCCGCATTCCCATGTTGCGTTCATTTACATCGTAATAATTCGCTCTCGATAACGGCACATACTTCTAAGTCGGTCTAGTGCACATCGTTCTAGGGCTATCGGTGAATCCATCGACCTCGAGGCTTCGATACGTCAGCATCCCAGCAGGAGGCGTACAAGCCTAACGCGATCCGTTACCTGCCACGATCAAGAACCTGTAATCGCGTAGTCTGCACTTCATGAATGGTATCAGAAGTTATCTGTTTCGAGTTTGTAGATAAGATATGTAGCATCCAAAGATTGTCGAGTGCTAGGCACTAAGTTAGAATAAGGGACGAGGACGAGACGCAGAAGTTTACGGCCTAAAGTTAAAGTAAATGAAAAGCAGCTGACGAAAAAGGTGACTCTCTAACTTAGAGCTTATCTGGTACGGGAAAGTTTTAAAGTTTGACTTGTGCGCATGTTGGTGAGAGTATCATTTTTCCTTCGATCAATGGAGAGAGTTGGAAAAAGGCAAGAATGGATGGAACCTAGTGAAAAAGTAATTCAGTGGGAAAAGGATCAGTTGAAACAGTAGGTTTTTGGCGAAATGATCGTAGCTGTTGAAGATGAGAAAATGTAAAAGAAAGAAGGAGAAAGATTGACGGAGATTCTTTGTATTGTGTGTTTTCGACTTTAATTGTTAGAATTTTTTCTTTTCAAGAAATTGAGGCTGTGATGAATTAGATAATGATGTTAAAAAATTTCTCACCGGTAACAAAGACGTTGAACTCGGACCTACTAATTAACCCCTTAGTATACAGATAAAATGGAATTTGACGCATCCGAAAATTACTATCTAGTTTGGCTCCACTGAACAATTATGTGCAAGCTTAGAACCACGACATTTTAATCTGAAATTTGCATTTGAATGATCAATAGTTAAGTAACATTATATAATACGAAATTACCAGTAGAACTACCGGAGTTAAATCTATTTTATTTGAATACATTAAATATGTACTTTGAAAAAAGAAAAATCAAGAAGTGCGAAGGATAATACTGGAAGATAATACTGGAATACAGGATAATACTGGAAGGATTCGATAATACTGAATTTTATAAAATCAACGTAGAATATTGGTTTTATTACTGTCCTACAAACTTGGAGAACCTTTAGAAAAAATTGGGAACGAGTCATTTTGACTTTCTTGGTAGTTCTGTTGACGCACGAGTGAAAAAATTGAATAATTAAAAAATATACTCTACGACGTCTACCGGAGACAGTTTCTGAAATCTCGGAGACGTTAAAGTCTACAATGGCACATGAAACATTGTATGTTAATGAGTTACCCGCTTAACTTGTGCGCTCGAGTTACATAATTCGAAAAAAAACCGGGCCAAACTGTGCACACTCGAGATAATTCGAGCGGCGTCGTATTTAAAATTAAAATAAAAATTTTGATTAATTTTGTATTTTTTTGCCAAGGCAAAGTTCTAAAGTGTGTTTTTTTACATAAAAAAATTGATTTTATTTGGCCGTTCTTTTGTAAAAAAATCTGTGCTTTAAGGGATTATGAGCCAGAATATGTAACTTCTTCCCCAAATCAACGCAATACTATTTTATTGCAATAATTTTGAATTCCGAATATTTTGAAATTTTTATCTAAATATGCTTCAGGGTTTACATTTACATTTCAGGATAATCTGATATCGTTAAGTAATTTACGATCATAAGTTTTCCCTACTTAATTTTGCTCAGTTAATAAAAATTGAAATAGTACTTCGGAATGCAAGTAGTTAATAATAAGTTTGAACGAATTAGCACTATCTTGCCGAGCAGAAAATAATCGGCAATATCTCAAACATCATAATTATCATCTGTATAGATATACTGATTCTTTTCACCAAACATACGCTATCATTTGATTTGAAAGTTACAATCTACAGACAGTTTGTATCGTAGCAACTGTGTGCGCGATTTACGAAGAGACTCTTGATATACGCATTTATCGGCGAAAGAAATAATACGGTAAGACGAAAAGTATGAGAAGTAGATAAAGTGATTCGATATCGATGCAGTCTTGAAGCTGGTCTGACAACCTCGAACTGGAACTGGAAGATACGTGAAACCTACTTGACGGTACGAAGGTGAATGATTGAGTCTTACGTGCACTTACTGTTATTTTAACGTAGAATCTATTAACTACAGTCCATCCTCGACTTTAGCACATTTTTAAAAATTCAATTTTTTAAAGATTTTTGTCGTTATTTCAATAAATTGCTTCTATGCAGTCAGTCCCTCGGAGTGAGGTCCCCAATTACAATATTAGAGGACCCTGAGGTACTCTACTATTGTAAGATTGCCTCTAGTATTAGGTACCTACTAGATGTTGACAAATCTCAAGATTACAAAGAAACCATATTAATATCCAACTTTTAACACTAGATTTACGGAGCCAATTTGACTCATTCAAAATTTTAGTACTACAAATATAATATATTGGTTGGTTAATTTTTTAATAATAAATCTTTCATTTCAATTGATTTTGAACTCTTTTCTATGCAAAAAAAAACTTCCATTTTCTTGTATGATTCAAATTGGCTCACTTCCAAAAAATAGTTATATCAATATTCGTAAATCTAGTGTTAATATTTTTCGTATATCCCTCTACTTTCGAACATTCAAAATTTGCACACATTTTCAGGAACCAATTTGTGCGAAAGTCGAAGACCACCGGTAATATTTCTTACAGTATTGGTGGAGAGCTATTTAAATTAAAGTAACGATAGAATTAATTAAAAAATGTGAGTTCTTACACAATTGTGTGTGTGTAATAACCAAATAAAAATGTTCAAAGGGAACCGAGGTAATAATAGACATAAATCTGCACAATTTGCCAGTACTCAACCTATGATTGGATGCTGCTATTGCTTCTGAAAAATTTAACTTGATTCATACATTTATTATGATATCAATATTTTCAAATTTCTTGAAGTTAAAATCTAAAAAATTTATTACATTACTAACAGTTTAAAGTTAAAAATACAACTAAGTCTAAATTATAAATTATCACCGCAACAATTGTACTAATGGGAACATTAAAGCACTGAGGACCAATTTAACACTACATCTATCGAAGATTAATTCAATATATTTAAAACTACCAAATAAACGTGATCGAATGAAATCCATGAAGTGGTATCAAACGTGATCGATTCAATAACTCACAGTCCTCAAAATAGACGTAGGAAATTGAAAAAGAAACAGCGTTAGGAATTTCAGAAACAACGTTAAAAAAATTCAAGACAACTAATTTTGTCCACCTTGGTGATCTAGTGTTAAACTTTGGCCCTACCTTCATGACTCTACTTCCTCAGAATATGTACAGTGTACCCACAACAATTCACAAAACACAAAAACTGTAAATCCACACCACTCTAATAATCGCAGTCCGGAAAGGAAGAATATCTTCTTCCATGAACCCTCATCTCATAATTACTGCATGTGATGTTCCATGCAATGAAAGACCGTCTCAAACTTTCATTCTCAACTGCAAAAGTCAAACGAAACGCTCCCAACTCCGAATTTATTTAAAGCCGCAAGTGCATTTAAAGCCTCCCTAATTAGATTCGCATCTCGTTGAAATGTGAATCAGCGATAGGACATTTGATGCTGTGACACGTGGCACAGCTGCATCGACAATGCCTTGTACGATGTGTCCTCGATACCTTTCCATTATTCGCAATGTTTCGCGTTCCAAATATCGGTCCTTGAACAAAACTCTATACGAAAAGAACCAGCTCTTCGGCAATTAGCGTGATAATACTTACGTATGGCTCTGCATGTTCATTGCGAGATGAAATCACATGTTGCTTGCTCGATAATCGTAAATCTTTTGCAATTGCTGCTGTTTATTTTACTTATCGCGAGCATAGCTTCAAACCTGTGTCTCTTTGCAGATCGTATGCCTGATAAAATCTTACAAACGTGAAACACATATTTAATGCACTTTCAGCTTTCGCTAAAATTCCTTTCGGCGATCAAGCTTACGGCGTGTGCATGTCGCAATCTCGTTGGAATTGAATCGTGTGTTTTAAAGATGAAAGGGAAAGCTTTGGAAGTTTTTTTTTGTTGTGTCGCTAAAGTGTCTGTAGATTTTTGGTACAGTCATTTAGCAAAATTTTATGTGAAATGCTTGTGTAAATTCATCGGTGATTAGTGGTGTCACTGATAAATTAATTTAATGTTTGCCATTCTCAGTCTCACAGTTTGAGTGCACCTGATTATAGAGATGCACATTTTACGCTCTTTGATGTCGTTAACTTTGTGAAATATCAACTAAAACATTGAGATTCATTTAAAACTTCATTTAATTTGCAACCGTCCCTGGATTCTTTTTTTGGCAAATCGAGACAAATTGTACACAGTGAATACATATTATTCTCAATTAAATTATTATAAAAGAAAAGAAAGAAAAAACTTTTTTTTTTTAATCGAAAATAAATTGCTAATCAGAAAAGTTCTCAGGAACATTAATGTTTTTTTAACACTAGAACTACCGGCGTCAAATCTAATATATTTTAATAAATTAAGTAATTCCTTTGAAAAAGGAAGAATCAAGCGACGGTAAATTTTATCGATTGGGTGATTTATGTTTATTGATATAGAAGTAGAATATTTATCCTATTACTCTTATATAAACTTGGAGAATTTTTTGAAAAAATTGTGTACCAGTCATTTTGACTGGTTTGGTAGTTCTAGTGTTAAAGGAGCAGATAAATGTTAGACAAATATTGAAGACTTCGGAAATTTTGCGAATATTTACAACAAAAATCGATACATCATTTATCGTTCTTCTGGATGCTATGAAAATTTCTATGCGATGATTTTTCATTCAACGCACAATGTGAAAGGAATTTGAGTCATGAGAATTACATGAATCACCCTGTACATTGTCAAGAAAGTTGTACCAGGTAAAATATATTTGCAGTATTATTTTTCTAATAGGAAACAGGATAAAGAAGGAGTACTTATAGCATTTCTTAACAGAAATAAATTCAACTACGTGCTTCGAGCGTTCTAAAGAGTATTACGAGAACGTCATGCCGCACTTGGCTGACAGTTTTTTATTATAACACCAAAGAGTTAATAAAGATAAGAAAATGATAACGCAATGCAGACGAAGAATACAAAATAACGATAAAACGATACCGAAACTGCACGATAAAACGTTGCGCTGAATATTATTCCAATATTACGCCAATTTTTATATTATTCCATTTTACCACTAAAATTACCGACGTTGTATCTTCTCAAATTTAGATATGCTGAATAAGCACTTCAAAAGAAGGAGAAATCGAGAGGTGAAAAATGTCATGAATTAATTTATTATAAGATAGAAGCGGAATATTTAGTTTATGGCTTCAGTGTCAATTTAGATAACATTTAGAAAAAATTGAGAGCCGATCATTTTGACGGAACTCGTAGGTTTAGTGTCAATTAGCATCCTTAACACTAGAAGTACCGACGTTAAATCTATTATATTTTAATACATTGAATAAATACTTTAGAAAACGAGGAATTAAAAAGTGGAGAAGGTGAGTAGTCCAGTAATTTATATTTTATAAGATGGACATGCAACATTTTTTCTATAGCTCTTCCATAAGCTTAAACAAATTTTTACAAATAATAAGAAATGAGCCATTTTGACCACCTTGGAAGTACTAATGATAAATTCAGGCGATGCTCTCGTTAATTTTAACAAAGACAAAAATTTATTATTTTTCTCCTCAAAATGTGAAATTATTTTTCGCTCTAAATTGTATATTGATGCTATAAACTTTAGAAACCAACAAGTATCCCTTCTTACCCATTTATAGTAAATGAACTTAACTATTATTAAATGAAATAATATATTTCCTCGCACAGTCACACGGGAAAATTTCGCAAAGGGAACAGAGATTTCTCTGAAACTGCGCCTTTAGATTGCTTTACAGTCGGATAGTCTTCATTAAAAATCAGTTGATTCGTGCAATTCTCCCATCAGTCACTTTGCACTTGTAGAAACTCTTCCGCAATTATTGGCAATCCGTTCATGTAGCGATCAAAGCATGCATTTTTACAGACCCCACATTACGTTCATCGATTGCAATGTAACGTCGTCTGAATTTACGCAATACTACCTCAATACGAGGGTTAACACCATAACGTATGTGCATCGGAAGGCGATTACGTAAGGCACGTGGTATGAGGAGTCATATATGTGATATTACCTGGAACCGATCCCGATTTTGGAATTCCAACCTCGGTATTTCAAATCGATGATCCAGTTTGCTGTTCCAAATACTTCGCGTAACTTATTATCTACTTATCTAGTGCAGCGGTGAGCAAACTATATCTCATTAACAGCTTTTTGAACACATGTATAGAAATGTTTAATTTCGGTGTCTTAAAAATGTCATTTAACAGTAGACCTGTCAAGCAAGACAAAATGACTGGTACCCAATTTTTTCCAAAGCTTCTGCAAGTTTATAGGACAGTCATAGAGCAATTATTCGATGTTAATCTTATAAAATGCAGATTACCGAATCAATAATCTTTTGTGCTTCTTGATTTCTCTTTTTCTACAGGACTTAGTCTATATATTGAAATATTATGTATATTGATAATATATATTATATTGAAATATTGTCGTCATTTCTACTGACGTGTAACCTTTTCTATCAAAATCAGATCTTCATGAAGTAGAAACTTCAAAGACACTAATAGATAGATATTTAACAGGCCTTTATCTTTTTAACACCAATATTTCAATATTTAGTATGTTCTAAAATCAAAAATATTGTAATTTAAAATTACATGAAATTTTATTGAATTCAATAGCGGTGGTCACCGGTGACCCTAAAGCAGTCAACGTGTTAAGAGGTTGTTCAAAATTTTCCATAGGAATTAAAATATGAGAATTACAGATGTATATGTGTGGCCTGAGAAAGAATCTGATTATAGTTACTGATGCATGTATTTATATACGGTTAGAGTTGAAAAATTCAAATGTATCAGTTGGTATCTAATTACACAAGTAGTAATTTAAATTGTGGATACATTGACCTTCTAATTTTGAGATAAGAAGGTGGTTTTCGATCGCCAAATAAATAATTTTTTCTCAATATTTTACAATACAATCAATTATAATTTATGTGCATTTTTGCTAATTATAATAAGACACCTTTCCTATGGATAATTCAACTATTCACGACAAAAATCCAAGAGGATCCCACTAAAAATAATTATAGCTATTTTAACATTATGACGAAAGAGTACAGTAGTGTATGCGTCGCATTTAGTCGTCCGTATGACATTTCATTCCATTCGGTTCGTTGAGAAGGATTTAAAACACGTGCTAATTGTGTGAAGACAGATGCTGCGAATACTAAGAATAAAACAAAGTCGACTATCCAAGGTCAACAATTTTTTCTCGGCTTATTCATACCGTATGAAACCTTCTACCATCTTGTACTTCGTCATTGCTGCACTTATCCACCTGTCAAATTATTCTTTCATAAATTTTCCCACTCTTTGACTGCCGAATTAGAAATAAGAGAAACAATTCATTTGTTAGTAAAAAGCAAAAACCTACTATATATCGTGTATCCCAACATTGTTGCAGATTTGTCCATCTCCCGAAATATTCTTTCGCCTATTATTCACGTTTAGACTCCCGAATTAGAAACAAAAGGAACAATTCATTTTCCAGTAAAATGTAAGAACCTAATATCGTGCATTTCAATATCATTGCACACTTATCTACCTTCCAAATTATTCTTCCAGCAATATCCCCACTTTTTGACAGCCTAATTAGAAATAAGAGAAACAATTCATTTGTCAGTAAAATGCAAGAATCGACTATCATGTGTAATGGCAAATTGTGGTTGTTCGCACTCAGGATCCACCAAACAAAAGAACTTAAACTTTCAGACTTTTATATATTAAAATACTCGATTCGTTCCAAGAGAGATTCAGTGTGTCGAATGATTAGATGAGGACTTGTGAGAGTCTTGTATTAGATTTAGGATCTGGAGTTAGAATTAGAAGATGAACTAGCGTAAGAGTAAGAGAAACTGGTGACTTTGAATTGAGAACTGATTCGTAGCGAATTGAGGATGTAGGGTTTTTAAAGGTTTAGAAGAAGAGAGGGGGTAGGGTGATGGTATTTGGGAATCTAGGAGTAGGAATAGGAAGTTAGACCTTGGATATGGATGATGACTCGTGAATGAGTAAGGATCAAAACAAGGAATAGGAGTTTGGACTTGAGGTGGTGATTCTAGAATGACTAATGATGGTGATGAGTAGACTGCGGATGTTTATGCAAATTTCGAGTTTGAAAAATGCAGGTGAGACAGGAAAACCTATCTAGGGATTTATTGCACTTCATAAATATTACAACAAATACCATACTTTGGATATTTTAGATATATTTTTATATTATGTTCCTTTTGTATATTTTAGTCGTATTTAATTTGTCATAAATGCATAAAAATCTGCAGTCTAGTGATGAGTGAGCCGCGTACAAAATATTTGTGTTTACACAATATTCCTTAGAGATATCTTATGAACTAACTGATCGGAGGGTAGGTACATTACACATGTATCGCAACATGGTTGTTCTTTCCCTTTTCCAAAATATTCTTTCGCCAGTTATTCACTTTTAGATTCCCGAATTAGAAACAAAAGCAACAATTCATTTTCCAGTAAAATGTAAGAACCTAATATCGTGCATTTCAATATCATTGCACACTTATCTACCTTCCAAATTATTCTTCCAGCAATTTCCCCACTTTTTGACAGCCCCATTAGAAACAAGAGAAACAATTCATTTGTCAGTAAAAAGCAAAAACCTACTATATATCGTGTATCCCAACATCGTTGCATATTTATCCATCTTCCAAAATGTTCTTTCGCTAGTTAGTTTACTTTCAGACTCCCAAATTAGAAACAAGAGAAACAACTCACAAAGAGTAACACGAGGATATTTTTACAGGTTTCCTTGATTGCTTATTTTCTTAGCTGTGAGATTATTTTACGTTGTATTCATCTAGCGGTAAATGAGACATCTTAATGAGTGTCGAGTGAGATATATCTTCTATTACTATATTCTTTATATTTGTGAATACTATTTTGTAGCTTTTTCGCTGTCAAATATCTACTTTTTCAAATTGAAAAGCTGTCACAACTCAAAGATGGCTTGGCAAAAAAATGCAAGTCTGATTCATGGAGGGAATACTCATGTCGCATTTATTCAGCCAATATATCACTGTATATACTTAACACTATAACTATCAGCGTTAAGTCTATGATATTTCAAAATATTAAATAAGTACTTTGAAAAAAGAGAAATCAAGAAGGAATTTACATTTTAATATCAACGTGGAAAATCTGCTGTATGATTGTCCCATAAACTTTTAGAACCTTTGAGAAAAATCGAGGATCAGTCATTTTGACTTGCTTGATAGTTCTAGTGTTAACGGAGTCATAAGCTCGGTGATTAGAAATCCACCTAAAATGTTGATTTATAAAATGAATTACAAAATGTTAACTAGCAGTTAAGTACGAAATGCTGAAGTAAATCAAAGTGACTATGGTGGATAATGCGCCAAAGGTTCAGATTTCCAATTAGCAGGCCCTAATGCACAGTTCGCTGAACTTTAGACAATTTTTAACTATATTATTGTTTCATATATCATTGTCATGGTGATTCAAAAGCCACCCAGAATTGTAGAGTTCCAAGCATAGTGACCATAGCAGTTGATAGCAAAAGATAAAAAGAAAGAAACCACGAAATGGATGTTAAAAAAATTGTCCCTTTCACAGCATCACCCTTCTGTAATACTTTCTATAAAAGGGCTCACAGAAGTCGCCGGGGAGAGATATAATCGTTCGACCGAAGTCCCAGTTAGTATCAACGACCCGTTTAAAACGCTTATGAACGCAATTAAGACGGCAGACGTTGCTCGCGTCACGCCCGGCAATTTAATCCAGTTATTTTTATCTCTTTCTTCCTTAATCGCCTTTCTTTTATTCCGCGTACAAACGTGCTCCTTCAAAGGCAAGAAAACATTCTGCCTCGGATGGCAACGTGACTGCGAACACTGTGCAATCTGATAAGACGGACATAAAAGAACTATTACCATTCTTTTCGATGGGAATAATCTCGCGGGAAGATCTTCGATTATCTTCTGAAGATATATCGATAATCGGAGTCCCGAACGATTGACGTTAGCGAGGGAAAAATATGAAATGGAAGCTATTTATCTTTCCATGGTACGATATGCTTATTAACCCCGTGGTTCAAAATATCAAGTTGCAATTATTATTTTAAAAATTGAGATAAAGAGCTTGAAATTACTAAAATATTCAAATCAGAGAATTTGATACGATGCGAAAGTATTGATGCATTATTGCAGTACTGATTTTATTTTGAGATGTCTATTGCATTAAGGAGCATTTTTATTCTTTTTGATGGAAATGATCTTGCAAGATGTTCGATTATCTAAATATGTATCGATATTCAGAGGCTTCTGAGATTGACGATAACAAGGAAAATATGAAATGGAGACTGTCTGTCAATGATTCGCCATGCAGATTAACCCATTTGCATCATGCGCCTACTTGAGGTGCCGTGTCCAGCCATCTGCGACGTTGAACTGACGACTGGCCGATATCACCGTGCGTGGTCGGTCGTATGTGCAGACAGTTGCGTGTTCGCGGAATATTCTGCGCTCGGTGATAGCAGACAGTCGCGACTCGCGGAATGTTCCGTGCTTGGTGATAGCAGATAGTCGCCGATCGCAGATTATTCCGCGTTTTGATGCAAATGGGTTAACTACTTGCCTTGTGATATCGTGGTGCATTCGTTATACAGGATTTAATAAAAAATCTTGGAATTATAGTTAACACGGACTTGATCCTTCGCGGTCCTCGAGCTGTACTCGACGTAGGTTTTCACTTAGTTTTTTCCCCTAACAATTTAATGTCAGTTTCTAGTTTCATAATGATTTTGTGAGATCACCAAAATATCCGACAGTACCTGTAGTTATAGCTACCATTAAAAGAGAAACAATTCATTTTCCAGTAAAAGGCAAAAACCTACTATCGTGCATGTCAACATCGTTGCACTTAACCACCTTCCAAATTATTCTTTCGCCAATTTCTTCATTCTTTGACTACCGACTTAAAAACAATCCATTTACCAATAACAAGCAAAAACCCTTCAAATCAACTCTGTCACTTGAGTTCATTCGAAACCACAGTCAACTACCTCCACGTCCTCGATGATTTATGATTCAACATGATCAACGTGTAGTTTGCAATATTTTTATACAAACCATCATAAGAGAATTCAGCGTGACGGAGTAAAATACCCAATGAAACTATGCAGACATCCCACGATTCGCAACGTCCGCCCCGATGAGACTTTTATTCCAGTACGAAAATATCTCTTGGAAGAAAGAGCGTGGAAGTTTTGAAATAAACGTAACTCAGAGTTTGTTCGCGTCACGAGAGCAAACTGAAAGCTGTTGTATCATCGTGACGTCCGGAGCTATTCTGAGCGGAGTGGAGCCACCGTGGAAGAATCTCTCCTCCCTTGGTTGCACGGACGGATGTTATAGTGATGAACATGGGGGAGAGGTGCTATGAAAGAAACAGATTTTCAATGGGAATAATTGAATTCCCAAAAAACTCTTAATTTATAATTCATGCAACTTCTTTTACCTTTAATAGCAGCGCTATTTATTAGCCTTTTGCAGTATCTTCTTATGGTCACATTCGTAATAAAACAGCTACTTGTTCTTGGCACTAATTTGGACGTGAAAGGGAACATTTCTTAAATCTTTTTTTACCGTTTTATGGAAAAAAGTAACGTACTAATTGAAAGAGTTAGGGTGTTATATAATTAAAAGTGCTTACATAGAGTAACACGAGGATATTTTTACAGGTTTCCTTGATTGCTTATTTTCTTAGCTGTGAGATTATTTTACGTTGTATTCATCTAGCGGTAAATGAGACATCTTAATGAGTGTCGAGTGAGATATATCTTCTATTACTATATTCTTTATATTTGTGAATACTATTTTGTAGCTTTTTCGCTGTCAAATATCTACTTTTTCAAATTGAAAAGCTGTCACAACTCAAAGATGGCTTGGCAAAAAAATGCAAGTCTGATTCATGGAGGGAATACTCATGTCGCATTTATTCAGCCAATATATCACTGTATATACTTAACACTATAACTATCAGCGTTAAGTCTATGATATTTCAAAATATTAAATAAGTACTTTGAAAAAAGAGAAATCAAGAAGGAATTTACATTTTAATATCAACGTGGAAAATCTGCTGTATGATTGTCCCATAAACTTTTAGAACCTTTGAGAAAAATCGAGGATCAGTCATTTTGACTTGCTTGATAGTTCTAGTGTTAACGGAGTCATAAGCTCGGTGATTAGAAATCCACCTAAAATGTTGATTTATAAAATGAATTACAAAATGTTAACTAGCAGTTAAGTACGAAATGCTGAAGTAAATCAAAGTGACTATGGTGGATAATGCGCCAAAGGTTCAGATTTCCAATTAGCAGGCCCTAATGCACAGTTCGCTGAACTTTAGACAATTTTTAACTATATTATTGTTTCATATATCATTGTCATGGTGATTCAAAAGCCACCCAGAATTGTAGAGTTCCAAGCATAGTGACCATAGCAGTTGATAGCAAAAGATAAAAAGAAAGAAACCACGAAATGGATGTTAAAAAAATTGTCCCTTTCACAGCATCACCCTTCTGTAATACTTTCTATAAAAGGGCTCACAGAAGTCGCCGGGGAGAGATATAATCGTTCGACCGAAGTCCCAGTTAGTATCAACGACCCGTTTAAAACGCTTATGAACGCAATTAAGACGGCAGACGTTGCTCGCGTCACGCCCGGCAATTTAATCCAGTTATTTTTATCTCTTTCTTCCTTAATCGCCTTTCTTTTATTCCGCGTACAAACGTGCTCCTTCAAAGGCAAGAAAACATTCTGCCTCGGATGGCAACGTGACTGCGAACACTGTGCAATCTGATAAGACGGACATAAAAGAACTATTACCATTCTTTTCGATGGGAATAATCTCGCGGGAAGATCTTCGATTATCTTCTGAAGATATATCGATAATCGGAGTCCCGAACGATTGACGTTAGCGAGGGAAAAATATGAAATGGAAGCTATTTATCTTTCCATGGTACGATATGCTTATTAACCCCGTGGTTCAAAATATCAAGTTGCAATTATTATTTTAAAAATTGAGATAAAGAGCTTGAAATTACTAAAATATTCAAATCAGAGAATTTGATACGATGCGAAAGTATTGATGCATTATTGCAGTACTGATTTTATTTTGAGATGTCTATTGCATTAAGGAGCATTTTTATTCTTTTTGATGGAAATGATCTTGCAAGATGTTCGATTATCTAAATATGTATCGATATTCAGAGGCTTCTGAGATTGACGATAACAAGGAAAATATGAAATGGAGACTGTCTGTCAATGATTCGCCATGCAGATTAACCCATTTGCATCATGCGCCTACTTGAGGTGCCGTGTCCAGCCATCTGCGACGTTGAACTGACGACTGGCCGATATCACCGTGCGTGGTCGGTCGTATGTGCAGACAGTTGCGTGTTCGCGGAATATTCTGCGCTCGGTGATAGCAGACAGTCGCGACTCGCGGAATGTTCCGTGCTTGGTGATAGCAGATAGTCGCCGATCGCAGATTATTCCGCGTTTTGATGCAAATGGGTTAACTACTTGCCTTGTGATATCGTGGTGCATTCGTTATACAGGATTTAATAAAAAATCTTGGAATTATAGTTAACACGGACTTGATCCTTCGCGGTCCTCGAGCTGTACTCGACGTAGGTTTTCACTTAGTTTTTTCCCCTAACAATTTAATGTCAGTTTCTAGTTTCATAATGATTTTGTGAGATCACCAAAATATCCGACAGTACCTGTAGTTATAGCTACCATTAAAAGAGAATTAATAATTAATGACAAAATATGTTGTGAAATTAAGATCTGTGGAGCCAATTTGGCTCATTCAAAATTTGATTGCTATATACATAGTATATTGGTTGGTTAGTTTTTCAATAATAAATCGTTCATTTATATTTGTTGTGGAATTATTTTGTATGCAAAAAACTTCAATTTTCTTGTAAGAGTCAAATTGGCTCACTTTAGAAAAATAGGTATAATCAACATTCGTAAATCTAGTGCTAATTTTATTTAGCTCACTACGAAATTAGCAAAATAATTCAGAGCGCAAAGGGTTAAAAAATTCAATGCGATACCATAATATTAAATCTTAAGTCTTAATACTAAATTATCCAATTACTTAATCAACTACTTAATTATAACTGAATCATAATACTAAAGTCTTATTACGTCAACAGCTTTTATTTAAGATCATACAGTATAGTTGAAACTTCGCGGTAAATTTTATTTCATGAATTCAGTGTTTAATTATGATGCACATAGATGCAGGAAAAGTAGGGAAGCAAGGGCAAACCCTTGCACCATGAATACAAGGTTAGTCCGCATACGATTCTTAACCTCTTCGTTACTCAAAACGTCTACCGGTGTCACTTGAGACAGTCAACAGAATAATTCTCATAGTTTCAGAAGAAGAAAAGACATTTCTCTAGATAGTTCTATTTGAAAGTGAATACTGTTTCTTAACACTAGATTTACCAAGCCAGTCAAAATGACTGGTACGCAAATTTTTCCAAAAATTCTACGAGTTTATGAGAGAGACGTAAAATAAATATTCTTCGTCCATCGTATAAAACACAAATTACCGAATCTATCATATTTTCCACGTCTTAATTTTCCTTGCTTTAAGGTACATATTTAATATATTTAAATGTAATAGATTTAACGCTGGTAAATCTAGTGTTAAAGACAGAGATCAAGGAGCTTTGGAGTCCACCTTCATTCTTTTAAATAAGCCATGCATTTTTCCACATCTACGATTGTAGCTCTTTTCAAGCCGATTTTAACGAGCACGCAGCATTGTTCAGAATCGCAAGTACAGAAAAAAAATATTTGTCATCCAAAGAGCACTATTTAATTCATCTTCGAATTATTTCTTGAGACAGTCGCTACCATTCTGCATCGTAGTCAGTAAAGTATTCCAACAAAGCCTATTTAGCTAAACAAAGTTGTTAAAGGCACTTTCCCTGCAATATTAATTTGCATATCGCCTTTCCATCTACCACTCCTTCCACTTCCTTCAGCATTTTCCGATTTGCATGTATTTACCTTCTAGCATACATCAGATAATATTCTTTCTGCATAGTACGCTTTTTCTCTAATTACAAACTTTATCAATCGTATATACTTGCATTAAAAAGATAGGTGTACATTCAGAGAACCTAGATTGAGTATTAAGTTAAAGGCTCCTAATTAGTAGGGCCGAACTTAAATCGCCATCGTCTCTAGGAGATTCTACCCTAATTATCATTTAATTTAATGTATCATAATCACAGCGATTTGAAGTCCACTGAAAAGTGTAGGTCCGTGGTAGAAAATGACCATAGCATTTAACCTTCAGCTGACCACGATCGGCCAGGTTTTTAAAACAGTTAGGCAATTAATTGTATATCATGCACATTTCGTTACAAAAGATTAAGGATTTCTCAGGCTAATGATTATTTAATGACATGTAGAATTGTTTATCCCTTTGTTGCACATCACACATTACAATATGAACTTCCTACTACCAAAAGTTTTCCGGAGGAAAGCTAAGATGGATTAAGAGGTCAAAGTTCGGACTCTTAATCAGTCGACTCAAGGTCAAATCCTCTGCCATTAAAAAAGCTGCTTTAAATTACTATTTAACATCTCCACACACTCGATAGTTCGAAATCCATCCAAAACAATAAGTCCTAAACAAAACGATTTAAGCTCAATTTCTAAGCGAAATTTGGAAAAGTAAAATCTCTGACTTCTAAGCAATAGATTTAAAATAAAATCCTCCGTCGCTCCTGAGAAATTATTTGATGCATCATAGTCTTGGTGGTTTTGAATCCACCTAAACAAATATATCCTAAAAAAATAATAGTATGAAATAAAGTTGAAAAGATGTAAAAAAAAAAAAGAATTCCGGATGACCCGACGATCCAGATTTCCCGATCGCCGTCGCTTATGTGGGTCTGTGAACTCTCCTCCGCCATGCAGAGACTGAACGCCGGTCTGTAGAACCGGTCCTGAATTCTACCTGTACCGATCTACCGATATCAACCTGCGCGTAAATACATAATGTGTCGCGCGCATGCGCTCGCGCTCATCCTTCCTCTTCTTCGCCGTTCGCCGATTTTCCTATCCTCCTCGGCATACTTCGCCGGCTCTCGTGGGAATCGGGAGGAAAGAGCTGATTGACCGACTCGAATCTTGCCATTCGGACAAGGACTTTCTCGTATTGGATGTGCAGATGGAATACGCGTTTCTTATTCGTCTCTTTTCCTTTTCGTTCGATGTGTTCACGCGATATGAGAATTATGACGTGGATACAAGTGCTGGGTTACTTTGTGAAGAGTGTTGAGTTGTTTTAGATACTTTTGATAGATGATTCGACCAGGTTAAACTAACAGGTCCTTGATGAAATGACCGCAGCAATTGAAGTTGAAAAAATGGAAATGTCTGGTGGAATTTGGTTTATTTTCCTTTTGATTGTTTGCATTTACGTAAAATTATTGTGATATTGTTACGAATCATCGTAACGAAATTGTCTCCCTTATATTTGATATCGGTTATGAGAATGAAAACAAAGAACTGGAAATGTTTATATTGATCTATTAGAGAGACAAGAGTTGTTTTTGAGCAAGAAGTTTGGATCCGTTAAAATCGAAATATTATTTTGTAATGTTTGAGAAGTTTAATTATGAAGCGCCGTTACACTGTTAGATAACAAAGGCTAGCTTTGCCCGAGGCTTTGCCCAGATCTTAGTGATTGTTCAACGACATAAAATAATTTGTTATCATAAAATTAGTTAAACAATTAAGTGATAACAATACGAATCGGTCTCCGTGAAATTATCATGATTTGGGCAAAAAATACAGTAACATTATAAATTACGGAACTCGCTTCTTTCTTATGTTTGCGTAAATTTTAAAAAAGGCCAGTGCTATCGCATTTAGCGATAAATTAATCACAAGGGCAAGGACAATTTTTTCTTCGCAATACGCCACTTTTCTTTCATTTAACTACTATATCCGTTTGAATACCGGGAGGGTTTTAAAAAATTACTTCGAAAAAAGCCAAAAGCCACTTTCGCGCTCTTGAGATTTTATTTCAAAATAAGCTAAAGTTAGTGTTTTATTTTATGTAGTGCACAACAAGAACATTCTTCTCTTACTTTTTATCCTAATTTGGAATTACTTTATATTATAAAAGAGAAACCTGATGCATTCTTAACAAAGTCTTCCTTCAATTGTGAACATTGAACAAATGTCCCGGGGTTTTTCAACACAAAAACTGAAGAGTGCGAAAGTGGCTCGTGGTACGCAAACGGATAAACATCTGAAATATGGGAGCAGTCGTCATTCATTTCTTTTTCTAGGAATAGTAGGAATATTCTCTCCGCGCTATTTTACTCGGACCATCTATATCTACTTACTGCGCGCATTTTGATCTTTTGTTAATACAACATTTAGTGATAATGGTATTTATAAAAATACAAAGTGTTGTACTACATTTTCTAGCCTGGAAGGTAACAGCACCGATGGTGCATGTGTTGCTTGGTTTTGGTATTTTGGTACATTCCCAATTTGAAATGTTCTTCACGGTTTGAGAGGTTGAGGCTTTATCGGGATAATTACTCTAACGCCTTTTTACACGTTCATTGGCGTGGAAAATGAGTTTATTTTTTATATTTTTAACTTTGGAAGCTTTGATCATATTGCCGAGAACTTACGGTTTTTGGGTGGATCCCGACCGACCCCAGTGGTTGTATTCATATCTGGCGGGAAAGCTTTTATTGAAAATAGAGATTCAAAATAGGGTCCCTATTTTCATTTGACACTTTCATAAAAATGTCAAAATAGTAAATGAAATAAAAACTGAAGGCATTGCAATATATGGTCAAGAACATTGAAGTTATTACTTAAGATGTGTAGCAAAAATCTTCTAATAGTGAACTCCATCAAACGTAAAGAATGTTAAAGAAGCATTGATCAAAAAGTATCAGAGATAGACACTTAAAACTTGTATTTTTTAGGACCAGAACTACTGATTTTACATCTATTTTTGTTGGCAAAAATGATTGGTAGACGCAAATAAAATTAAGATTATGAAACTAACAATACAGTACACGCTCGTTTCCTCTAAATTGGTGTTCGCTCTCTGCAGAAGGATCGACTCTCGTTCTCTTTGCAATTCTCTTGGTTTCTTCGTACATTCCTCGCTTACACTTACCTTTCGCACCTTTTCATCAAAACCAATCATCCGATAATTTAAGCATTGTAATTCGTTCATAACACACACGTCATCACATTCGCACTTCTCTCTCTCTCTCTTTCTTTCTTTCGCTGTCTCTCACTTACCACATTATATTTAGATAACCCAAATAAGTATTTTGGAAAAACAGAAATCAGAAAAAGATAATCAATTAAGTAATTGTTCCCTTATCAAATTGTGAGATTAAAAAGAAATAGGAACCCGCAATTTTTATCATTTTCGTAGCTTTTATTTTGACCGTAGCTCTACGGTCAAGTTCCTTCGAAAAATAAATTGGAGACTATTTAACTTCCGTGTCGATAAACATTTAGATTCGATGCCATAAAAATTTGCATTTTGCAATATTCACTTCCTAGATTAGTTTCTACAAACACCGGACAAACGTCGAGTCTTCGTTCGGTTCCCACGGAGCAAATTCGAGCAACTTCCCGTTACAGTGGGAGAAACGTTTGTGCCCTCCCTGTGAAGTCCTTCATTGTCTTGTCCGGTTCTCGTTAATATAAAGGTACCACTGAAACGTCTCCCGGCAGTCCTGAATCCGTAATGCGTCACGATGGGTCTTGCAGTTCCAAGGCCAAGCGTTTGATTCGTCGCAACACTATTAAGGATTCCAGTTTACGACATGTGGACTGGGCAACACGAAGATCCAATTTATCACAGATGCGCGTATTTAAATCTTCGATCGCCCTACTCGTTGCTGACACCAACGATGAGGTTCTATTATATTTAACACTAGAACGACCGGCGTTAAATTTATGATATTTAAATATATTAAACTACCTGAAAGTTCCCGTGCTTCGCTACGGTTTAATCGAAACTAAAAAAGAAACCTTAAAATTTCGAATTTTGAAAAATCCTTTCTTAGTGGGTGCTTATACCATAGAAGGAACGCTCGTGCAAAATTTCAAGTTTCTAGGTCAAGTAGTTTCGGCTCTGCGTTCATGAGTTTGGCCCATACTTTAACCCCCCAAAACCCCCCCTAAAATTTCGAATTTTTCAAAACCCTTTCTTAGTGAGCACCTAAGACCCAAGGGGAAGGTATGTTCCAAATTTCATTGCAATCCGTTCTGTGGTTTTTGAGATGAGTGAGTGAGTCAGTCAGTCAGTGGTATTTGAGCTTTATATAATAGAAGATAAGAACTTTGGAAGAAGAGGAATCAAGGGGTCGAAAATACGTTCGGTTTAATGATCTGTGTTTTATAAGATCAACTTAGAATTTCTAGTCTAGGACTCTCCTGTAAATTTAGGGAATTTTTGGGAAAAAATGTGAACAAGTCATTTTGACTTGCTTGGTCGTTCTAGTGTTAAGGTAGTTCTAGGCACTTATCATTTTTCGATAGATTTCCTTAAAATTTTGAAAATATATTCTTCATGATATTTTATAATTATAACCGGAATCTCAACGAGTTCGTCCACACGGTTTATGAATAAATCGTGTTTAAAAATAACATATTTAACATGGGCCTTATGGACAAAAATTTTTGCTGAGTCCGTAAAATCTTTTATTATTTTTCTAATGGACAAACGAGTCGATGGGTTCTAATAAAAAATTAGCAATGTATTATTTTATGCTTTTGGAATATTATTGAATTTTTTCATAATTTTTTACTTCATAGTTATAGAGTTTTTTAATGTCTAAAATGTGAATGAAATGACCTCTGTGAAGTTAGCCCCTGCATTAATTCTTACGCAATTTTTTTCTTTTCTAATTAAAAAAGAAACTTTTAGTTCTGAA
Organism: Cerceris rybyensis; assembly: GCA_910591515.1. NCBI lineage: Eukaryota > Metazoa > Arthropoda > Insecta > Hymenoptera > Crabronidae > Cerceris > Cerceris rybyensis. The sequence continues at coordinate 37,690,396 of OU342789.1, forward strand.
GCCAGCTACAACTACCTTAACACGTTGAATGCCGCTGATATTTCACTTGTTTTAGCATTTCTACTTAATTGATACTTTCCCCTTTAAAATCCCATCTTTGTAAAGCAGAAACTTTAAAGACACAAATAGATATATGTTCAGCAGGGTTTTATCTGCAGAAAGCTAGTATGTAAATATTGAATGTGTTAGAAAATTCGGAAATATTACAATTTCAAAGTTATATGAAATTTCATTGAATTCAATAGCGCCGGTTTATGGTGACCCCCACGGCAGTCAACATATTAAATATATATATATATACAGGGTGACCCAAAAAAACGAGAACTTTTTAATAATCCAATAAAACCAAGATCGATGGAAAAAAAACATTTTTTCATAGTAATTTCAAACTTTTTATTTTCTTTAAGTCTTTAAATGTAAAGTATTTTTTATTGATCAATTATTGTCGCCTATTCATGATATTTTACGCAGCACAGTCTGTTAATAGGTTAATATCGTTGAATAGCGTCGGTTATTGGTAATTACCATGCTTATTGTTAGTTGCGTTAACTGCTGTCACTCTCACAATGGCACTTTAATTATTTAAAATAGTGCGCCATATGCTATTTAGGATAGTTTTTCAACTTTGCATAGCAAAATTGATTTTTTTTCCTTAGGGATGTCATTATCAAATAAGTAAAAATCAAACTACAGTAATTAGTAGGATGTTCAGAATTTGTTGAATTGACTTGGAAATTAATTTTTTTACTTATACAGGCGACCCTCGACTTTCGCACAATTCGCTATTTCGCACATTTTTAAAAATTCAATTTTTTAAAGATTTTTGTTGCTATTTCAAAAATTGCTTCTGTAGTAGTCGTACAATGTTGCCGGCCGATCGCATCGCGTCATCCCGAACCGCCGAGCTTTTGTTTTCGGTTGCTACGGAATGAGAGCATGGCGAAGAGAGGCAGAATTGCTCGGACTGCGAGCGAGGCCACTCGTTTCGTTTCTTATGTCTTTATTCAACTTATGTTCAGTTATTATTTAATATTAAGGAAACTGTGTGAGTCCAAACCCAAGCAAATAAAGAGTATTTGATGGCTAACAAATTCAGAAGTGGGATTAAGAACCGGTTATCGTTAGTAATTATTTTGTGACTTTATGTGATAGATAGTTGGCTGTGGTTCGGTACGCGCAGAAACAGCCGTTTACGTCGATTCTGTGTGCGAGATTTACGGACAGAAGTGTGAAATTGTGACGTTGTGCATTTTCCGGAACTACCGTGACAAATCGCGATGAGCATAAAAGCAACGGTCTCCGAATTAAAGGAAAAACTAGGCAGCATGAACCTGCCGACGAGTGGCCTCAAAGCCGAATTAATACATCGGTTGTTGGAGGCAGGTGTAACGGCAGAAGATTTTCCACTAACATCGTCAACGGAACGAGAAGAAGATGAGCAGCAGACGGAAGATGCGCAAGAAGATATAACTGATCACGGACAACCGTCGGTTCCGTCGGTTCCGTCGGTTCCGTCGGTTCCGTCAGTTCCGTCGGTTCCGTCAGTTCCGTCAGTTCCGTCAGTTCCACCGGTTCCGTCGGTTCCGCCGATTGGCGTCGATGGTCTCGAATCCCAATTATTGCGACGGGAGAAAGATTTGGCTGAACTTGAAGTTCGACTGCTTCGCAAAGAGTTGGAACTCATGCGATTGACGAATTCGCTCGGGAGAGGAAGTCCGGCAAGTCCAGCGAATTGTATGTCCTGGAAGGATGTAAGGGATATGATCGGCGATTACGACGGAGATTCACATTACCCCAACTGGGAAAGTCAGGCGCGGAAAATTATAAACTATTATGCGTTGGACGACTGTGCGGCAAAGGCTCTACTTTGTTATAAACTAAAAGGTAGAGCACTCAAATGGTTTCAAGGTAGAACGGATGGTGTCGATCTAACTCCCGATGGATTATTGTGCCAGTTACGAAAGGTGTTTGCGCAACGGGAAACCAGTTTGGAATTACGTCGCCAAGTAGACGCACGAGTGTGGAAACCAAGTGAAAAGTTCGCGGACTATCTGCACGACAAAACCATTTTGGCGAGCAGAGTCCCGGTAAGCGAAGCCGAACTCATCGAGTATGTCATCGATGGAATCCCCAATGCGAATTTCCGCATGCAAGCACGCATGCAACGATTCAAGTCCACGGACGAAATCCTGGAGGCGTTCGCTAAAGAAACGTTGCCGAGTGACTCGTTGCGCAGGAGACCGATACAGCACGGAGCTAGCCCGGCAGCGACGGAAAGAGACAGGAAGAACCAGGAAGGACAAAAGGACGTCGCAACTCCCCGCTGCTACAATTGTAATGGAGTTGGGCATTATGCAAGGTATTGCCCGAAACCGAGAAGAGAGAGGGGCACGTGCTTCATCTGCGGGAAATCGGACCACCACGTGAAGAGCTGTCCCCAGAAACCGACGGCGGTGTCGGCGACAGAAGTGAATTACGTTGCAGTGCAGAGCGAAGACGACGGTGAATTTGAACGTAAGGTGATCTTATACATGCGCGGCCCTACTGGAGAATATAACGTGTCCATTAATGCCCTATTAGATTCGGGCAGTCCCATTAGTTTCCTTAAAGAGGGATGCTTGCCGGAAAGTATAATGAAAACCGATCTATGCGAGAATAGGTTTTGCGGTATAAACAATTCTAAATTAGAAATTATCGGGGCAGTCGAAGCAAACGTTGGTTTCCTTGGGCGAAAGTACACTGTTGCCCTATACGTTGTGCCGAATAAAACAATGCGGAGATCGCTAGTCTTAGGCCGCGACTTTATGAGGGCAGCCGATCTCACGTTATGTTGTTCCGAAGTTCCAGAAATTATGAACATTGAAATAGAACAGGATAGTGCGAATTCCCTCACTGAATCTATAAGCATCAACGACGGTCTTCCATTCGACATTAAAAAACGGGCCCGCGAAATATTTCGAAATCATTACGTAGTGCCGGACAGGCCGGAAAAGCCGAAAATAGAAAATGTCATGCAATTAACTCTGCTCAATGAGAAACCTTTTCACTGCTCGCCACGTAGACTCTCTCACGTCGAAAAAATCAAGCTAAAAGAGATTTTAGATTCACTATTAGATAAAGGGGTAATCCGAGAAAGCACATCTGTGTACGCCTCGCCTGTAGTGCTACTTCGGAAGAAAACGGGGGAAATGCGGATGTGTATAGATTTCCGCGTATTAAATAAAGTTACCGCGCGAGATAATTTTCCGTTGCCTTTGATCGAGGATCAATTAAACGTGTTATCTGGGAAAAAGTATTTCACTACACTAGATTTAAAGGATGGGTTTTTCCACATAGACATGCACGAAGACTCCGTCAAATATACCTCTTTCGTCACACCACTTGGGCAATACGAGTATTTAAAAATGCCATTTGGGTTAAAAGGAGCACCGCTCAAGTTTCAACGTTACGTCACGAAAATCTTTAAGGACTTAATCGACGCTGGAGATGTATCGGTGTATTTAGATGACTTCCTGATTGCTACAACCACAATCGAGCATCACTTTACAATCTTGAAACGCGTGTTTTTATTACTAGTGGAAAACAAACTCGAACTACGATTAGACAAGTGTAAGTTTTTACAGACGAAGCTCGATTACTTGGGTTATACCATCTCCAGCGAGGGAGTTAGGCCGACGGCACGAGGCGTGGAAGCAGTGAGACAGTTTCCCATACCGAAAACAGTACGGGACGTGCAGAGTTTTTTAGGACTTTGCTCGTATTTTCGTAAATTCATCGAGAATTTCTCAATTATTGCAAAACCGTTGTCCGATTTAACCAAAAAGGACGCGGATTTTAGATTCGGAAGCGAGCAGGGATTAGCCTTTGAGAAGCTTAAATCTTTGCTGTCGGACGCGCCTATTTTAAGTATTTATTCGCCGCACGACGAAACCGAGTTACATTGCGATGCCAGTTCAATTGGTTATGGGGCGATTTTGATGCAGCGCAAGGATGATCGAAAATTTCATCCAGTATTTTACTTCTCGAAGCGCACCAGTCCAACCGAAGCCAAATACCATAGTTTTGAATTAGAGACTCTAGCTATCATTTATGCCTTACGGCGATTCCGCACGTATCTGCTGGGAATGAAGTTTAAAATTATTACGGATTGCCAGGCCTTAAGTCTGACATTGAATAAAAAGGAAACTAACCCCCGAATATCACGGTGGGTTATGGAAATGCAAAGTTTCGATTACACCTTAGAACACCGAGTAGGGTCGAGAATGACACATGTTGACGCGTTAAGTAGGCAAGTCCTCGTAGTAGAGGATAATTCGTTTGACAGAAATTTGGCTCTCTGCCAGGACGGTGACGAAAATATTTCAAAAGTCCGCCAAATATTGGAAAAGTCTGAAAATGCCTTTTATGAAATGCGGAATGGACTGATCTATCGAAAAGCAAACGGCCGTGTTCTATTTTATGTTCCCAGCTCCATGGAGAATAGCGTATTGTACAAGTATCATAACGAAATGGGACATTGGGGAACAGAAAAAACAATTCAAAATATCTTATGTCACTATTGGTTCCCAAACATGAAATCTAAAGTCGCCAATCACATTGCCACGTGTTTGAAGTGTATCGCGTTCTCTCCTGTCTCTGGGAGGCCTCAAGGGACGCTACATTGTATCCCAAAGGGAACCTTGCCGTTCGTCACCCTACACATTGATCACCTGGGTCCGTTATCAAAGTCGTCCACCGCGAAGAAGCGTTATATATTCCTAGTAGTCGATGCGTTTACAAAATATGTAAAATTATACCCCACCAAATCCACGAGTTCGTCCGAAGCTATTAAATATCTAAAGTGCTATTTTAGTGTATATAGTAGGCCTTTGCGTATCATTTCGGACCGCGGAAGCTGTTTCACTTCACGCGAATTCGAGGATTTCCTGAAAGAGCAAAATGTTCAACATGTAAAAATTGCAACCGCTTCACCGCAGGCAAACGGTCAAGTGGAACGAATGAATCGTTCAATCTTGCCGATGATTGCGAAATTAAGTGACGAACGACAGATGAACTGGTTCAGCGTCCTAGAAGATGTCGAATATGCCTGTAATAATTCAATAAGTCGCTCTACGGGTGAGCGTCCTAGTATGTTATTGTTTGGCGTCGGTCAACGAGGGAAAATTGTCGACACTTTGAAAGATTTTTTAGATACGCAAGATGTTGAACAAACCGATAGGGACCTCGTGAAAAATCGCGCACGCGCCGCTGAACGCATACGAGCAGCACAGGCGAAGAATAAAAGTACTTTCGATAAAAAACATAGAGTCTCAACGAAATATAAAGAAGGCGACAAAGTAATGATTCGAAATTTTGACAATACGCCCGGCATTTGCGGCAAATTGATACCTAAATTCAAAGGTCCTTACGTGGTTCTAAAAGTCCTCCGTAACGATCGATATGTGATTAAAGATATTGACGGTTATCAGACGTCGCAGATCCCATACCTGGGCACCTGGGAAGCTGCGAACATGCGACGGTGGTTACCTCCTTAACAATCGAATATCTAATTATTTATTAAGCAGAATTATGTAGCGCCTAGTTGTAATACCCTTATGTTTGTATGTGTGACGAATGATATAAGTTCTGTGAAAATGGTTTCAGATGTAAGAAACACCGCTACGTATGATTGAGGACAATCAACCTGTCAGGATGGCCGAATTGTAGTAGTCGTACAATGTTGCCGGCCGATCGCATCGCGTCATCCCGAACCGCCGAGCTTTTGTTTTCGGTTGCTACGGAATGAGAGCATGGCGAAGAGAGGCAGAATTGCTCGGACTGCGAGCGAGGCCACTCGTTTCGTTTCTTATGTCTTTATTCAACTTATGTTCAGTTATTATTTAATATTAAGGAAACTGTGTGAGTCCAAACCCAAGCAAATAAAGAGTATTTGATGGCTAACACTTCTATGCAGTCATTCCTTCAGAGTGAGGTGCCCAATTACAATATCAGAGGACCCTGAGGTTCTCTACTATTACCTACTACATGATGAAAAATCTTAAGATTACAAAGAAACCATATTAATATGCAACTTTTAATATTTTTCGTATATCCCTCTACTTTCGAACATTCAACATTCGAACACATTTTGAGGAACCAATTATGTACGAAAGTCGGGGGCCGCCTGTACTTACTTAATTTTACTTTTCTACTTCTACTTAATTGACAGATAGCAAAGGGTTACGTACAGTAAAATATGTGTGCTTACGAAATATAACAACATCTTAAAACTTGGAACAAAAATCGCAACACGAGTGTAATCATACAATAAAGGAACGAATGGTTTAGTTAACCCTTTTGCACTGATGTATATACACATATCTTACAGAAACCGCGACTAACAGCAGTAGTTTACATATATCCCATATTAAATTCCTAATTAGACATATACTTCCCCTTTCGCACTTAACCCTTAAATGCGTGAATTTTTATTTTTATCTTTAGTCAAAAATACATTAGTATTAATATTTCTATTATTGATTTTAAAAAATATTATTTTTTTCCAAATCGCTAGATTATGCATTTAAACGAAAATTACAAACTGTGAAAATTTTTAATACAGTTATTGTCTTTGTTTAGACATAGTTCAATACCCCATTTATCGCATTTTGTTCGGGTACAACCTTTTACGGTCGGGGTATTTGCATCTCATTTTTGATTCTAGATGAACAGGCCAGTGGCCAGTTTGGTCTGTACGCACTTATTTTGGGGAAAAGTGTTTGGTTGGCCCTTTCTTTCAAACCTATATACGTAAACAGTATGTATTCAATTGGTTACACTATGCAGTAAGCCAAAATTTGTGTTTTGATTTGATTTACATGACTAAATATGAGTATGTTGCCAAATGGCAACTACACGCATTTAAGGGTTAATATACACATATCTCAAACAACATAGGATCATGACATTTTCAAAAATGAAGAAGAAAATTATAATTCCCGATTCCGTCAACACATTCGTGGTGATTTACACTATTAGTATAAACTGATGCAAATGAAGACAATGAGCCTCAACAAGTAAGCGAGAAAGGAATAAAGTGTCTCATATTGCACCAAGGGAACTTTGTACTCCACCAAACTCCGCAATCATGGACTATAACGAAATCTCAAAGTACATAGCAAAAGAGTAAATATTGAATACGGTATTACTTTCCCGCCAGAATGAAAAGCATGTTGTCAAAACGTGTAACATGCGAAACGTCACGTGTGTACCACAAATCTTTACAAGCTATTAGATTTTATCCGACCAAGCATTTTTTTACGGCTTCCATTTATAGTACATAGAAAAGTTTATCTATCACGAAGTAACCGGGTGTATACTCGTTTATCATAAATGCCATGCGATATGTCCAATAGTCGTCTAGCCTCTTGTACGTGAGGATATCAACTGAATGAAGATTTTTTTTCAAACGTAACCGTAACAACACCATGACGTAAAAGGAGAGCAGGTATTTCGTTCTCATGGCTCTCGTGACAAAATCTGTCCCCGATACTTCGTCCATTCTTCCATTGTTCTCGCGGTAATGCGATTGTATTAAAAGCATCGGGAATTTAAATAGCGCATGGTAACTTCAATGTTATCGTCTCATTACGATCTATCAAAGAATGCAATCTACTACGGCGTCGCTTTCACCGTCTTTTCAGGATATCCTGCGATCCTTCGCCGAGAGACTTGTTCGCGCTGTTTCTTCAGTTTTACGAGGCCTTGAAAGTTTTTTTTTTTTTTAACGTAGAACTGCTTTTTATTGAGAAAAAATATACGGGGAATATATGGCTATGTTTCTATAACAACGTCTACATAGTCTTGCAAGTATTACATAACTATTTCTTGGGATTTCAAAATGATGTTTGTAACGGTTTCATGGCAATCTTCTTCCCGCTTTTTTTAAGCGGTACTGTCTTGATAATATTAATGATGGAGAAATGTTGATGTTTAATTAAATCGAGAGAAAACTTAAGTGATGTTTATTTGGAGGAATGTGTATTGAGTTATAGAAGTGTAATGTACCTATCCTCCGATCGGTTAGTTCATAAGATAACTCTTAGAAATATTGTATAAACACAAATATTTTGTATGTGGCTCACTCATCACCATCATTAGTCATACTAGAATCACCACCTCAAGTCCAAAATCCTATTCCTTGTTTTGATCCTTACTCATCCACGAGTCATCATCCATATCCAAGGTCCAACTTCCTATTCTTACTCCTAGACGTCCAAATACCGTCATCCTACCCCCTCTCCTCTTCCAGAAACTTTAAAAACCCTTCCCCTCATCAGTTCCACTCTCTTCTGCTTCTACGACCAGTTCTCAATTCAAATTCATACTTCAAGTTCATCATTACTCTAATTCCAACTAATTGTGAGAGTCGTCTTCAAATTCGAAATCAAACTCTTAGCTCTAACTCAAGACTCTTAAAAGTCCTCATCGTCAATAATTCATTTTTCACACAACAAACTGCATCGCTGTTGGAACGAGTCAAGTTATTTTAATATACATATAAACGTCCGAAAGTTTAAGTTCTTTTGTTTGGTGGATCCTCAGTGCGAATAATCACAATTCGCCATTACAGAAGTACTATGGGAACGAAAGAGACGAAGTTCTCGGTAATAGGACCAAGTTTGAAGTGTTCTTGTTTTTGGAAAATTTGTCTCAGGCAATGTGACAACTAGTTTTGCCAATTTCCTATTAATTGTAGAACGTTAACAGAACTACTGTGGTATGTAGTTCAAGTTTAATATGAAGGCAGTTGTAACTTCCGGTACCAATAAAGTCGTGACGTTTGTCGTGTTAGGGATGCAAAGCAAGTTTAGCAATGACAACCAACTAGAGACTGCGAATTTCATACAGAAAATAACGCAATAATAGCGTTTAATTGACAACACAAGAAACTTCATATTTTCATTCGATTGAAGGGGTTATTTGGCTGTGGACGGTAGTTTATAAATAAATAGTTTAGTGTCGTTAATTAGTTTAGGTTAATACTAATAAGTTAGTGTTAAAAATATATATTGTAATGACGATGAGCTCACACGTCGACCTTCTAACAATCAAATCCGAATTTTGACCTTTTTAAAAACCTTTTTAAAACAGTTTAATGTACTGATCCTCCTATCTGTTTCTAGTATGTAAAATAACTGTGGCGAGTATATTACAAACATAAATATTTTGTACTGCAGCTACAGCGTCACTCAATACCATTCTTACTCATCCCTGAATCACCATTCAATGTTCAAAAATCATTATTTTCCTACTTTGACCCTTCAACTCGCAAACACCATTATCTTACTCCCACCCCTTCTCAGAAAGGCTTTAACCCTTTGACTACTCTTGGCGCTTATTGGCGTCTGAAACATGTTGGCTTCTTTTTACTGTACGCGCCAATGGGCGCTTGACTTACTTTGCTCCGCTGGTACTGTTGGCGCCAATAGGCGTCCGGATTATTAAATGTTGTGAAAAAAGCTTAAAATTAATGTTCACTTTTAATGCCCTAACAATTTAAAGCAGAATATTAATAAATAAATAGTATTGGTTTAATGTAATAGAATTCAGTATGTTGATCATTTTAATATATGTACTTCGTCAGAAATGCATGCTAAAACGAAAAACTTCGCTGTTCTCGGTGTACGTCGCGACTGAATTCCTACCGTACGGCACGGCCGGTGCGCGTCAAAGTCTGTAGTCAAAGGGTTAAAAACCCTCTGTCTCTTTCCGTCAGCTTTCACATATTGCTAGTTCGATTCATTCTCAATCGCTCTCATAACAAGTTCATTCATTTTAAGTTCAAAAATCATTCTTAATTCCAATTCATTGCTAATTCTAAAATAAACTCTTGTAATTTCAATATTAATGTCAATGCCAAGTTCCCACTATTCTCTTATTCTATAGGATGATTTCATTAACATCTGTATTGCTGTTCGAAGGAGACGAACTTTAAATATATCAAATTCCAAAAGTAAAAAGTGTTCTTGTTCCGGTGGATCCAGAAGCGCGGATAGCGAATAGATATTCGCCATTACAGCAGTAAATTCAGTCAATTTCTTCCCTCTCACGAGAATATCTCAAGTCTGATAATTCCCAGTTCACCTAAAAGACATATCTCCGATGAAATCCCGAGTCTCACCTCAACTAAAAACAATCAAGTGCAAACACCAAAGATAACTCCCACCTATGAATCACACCATAGAACCATCGCAACATCGCAAAACCTCTAAAGCACCCAAACCTTCCAATTCATCGCAAACAATACCAAAACGTTTCTCACTCTCTTTCTCTCTTTTTCTCTCTATCACTCTGTCTCTCGCTCACTCTCTCTCCTTCTCTCGAAATCTCAGAATCCGGTTCCTCCATTGTCTAGCATCCCCAATTACCAGGACGCAAAAATGTCACGTTACCTCGGATACTCGGGAGTATCATTATGCCAGCATTCGTCGCGAAGAACGGCTCCGTAGTAACGAGAGACGTGTCCGTTGATTGCAATTAAATGTGCAACCCAAGTGTATGTATGTACATCTCGCGTAAGAGAGTAGACCGAGATCGTGGAAGGTGAGACAGGAAAGCTGTCTGTTGCAACTTCCAAAGCGAGACTTCATCGTGCACCATTGCCATGGATGGTTCATCCTCCGTACGGTATTTTGCGTTTGGTCGCACGTACACCTAGAGTGTACGGTGCCGATAAGTGTTACACGTACACGCGATAGTTAACGACCCCATTGAAGCGTTCCACATGATGAAAAACTAGCGCGCCGCTCTTGGAAAACGTGGCGTGGTAAAAATAATGACTGTACGCATTTTAGCAATAATTTTTCGAATAGCTTCGTGCCACGTGCTCGTTTTTATCTTGGCCATGTTAACGCGTCCACGTATGCACGCGGACATTTATGGAACATTAAGCAAGGAGATAGAGAATGTACAGGTGTGGACGTTTTAGTGTGGAAGTATGGCATAATGCGAGGTAAAAGAGGGGTAAAGGGAACACTTAGGCGGAGGTATAGACGAGCATTTTGTCGCAATAGCTACGCGAACGACATGCACGTCGTTAGCGCATAACGGCAACTATTGAGCCGTCAACGCCTACTGTGTTCCAGCCGTTGATTGGGTATTGCAAATAATAACGGCGGCAGGCTTTTATCTTTTTCTTCATTCTTATATGGTCATTGGAGTTATGGGTGTTCAGGAGGTGTAATTGGCAGTTGAACTTTCTTGCTGGATTGGAGTGAGGATATATTGGGTATCGTTTTAGACTGATTCCGTGAATAGGTTGATATATATGGCAATTAACGTTTTATCCTTGATTTAATCATTTATGGGTATTTGTTGGTATTCTGTTAGGTACACGATTCTTTGGGAAAGTATATGGCAATTGTGTTCATGAAGTGTGGGGATTTGGTCGTCTTTATGTTGTGTAAATATGATTCATCGATGTGGGTGGAATGATTGAGGTTATCAGAATTACTTGTACGTGAATGTATGCAGTTTAAAAACGCAGCAATTGTGTGATTTTACTGTAACTTTGGACTGCCGATACGTACACTTAATTTTTGAGTAGAAAAGAATAGTATTTTAATCCCCTTCTGAGTTTTTAACAATGAAAATTTTAATCGACTTCAAAATTACAAAGAAACTAATAACATCTCAATTACATTACAATACAAAGGGTATAGCCGGATAAGGACGGCAAAAGTGCCCTCAAAGATAATTAACCTTGCGGCATACCGTTCGATAGGGCTCTTTGGAAAAACCCTTCCTGCAAAGTTTTAACCCGGTACCCCTACCGTAGGGATAGTTATGGGGTAAAACGTGTTTTTCGGTTTTTGCTCGATTTCTCCCGTTTGGCTTGATAAAAAATTCTGAAAAAAATCATAGATGTTTTTCCCCCTTGGTGTGCATACATTGGAATTTTTTCAGATTTTTTGACTGGAAAACCGATTTTTAAAAAATCAAAAAAGTTTATAAACATTGATTTTTTATTGAAAATATGAAGTGACCACTTCGATATTTTTACATATAGTTGCACAGTACCCCAATTAATAATTCTGTAATTTTTTCTGATATTTTTGCCGATGACAAATCAGTCAAAAAAATTAAAAACCAACAGTTGTTTAAATTTTTTGCTAAATTATTGATGTGACCACGTTTATATTTTCACAGTTTCTCAAGTTTGCTATAAATTATTGACTGTAATTTTTTCAGATTTTTTGCAACAGTGTATCATACCAAAAAAAAAGTAAAATAACACAGAAATGATCAAATAGTTGAAACGATCAAAGTCGTCAAAAACGGTCAAAGTCAGACAACTCCACTAAAAATGTTCAAAAAAATTCAAAAGCCAGTTAACATTACAAATCATTCTTTATCCCTTCAACAAATATGCTCTCCCAAAATCCTTCGCCCTATGTTTCCACCCTCTTCAAATATCATCCCCATCCACCACTTTCCCTCCCGTGAAATCTCTCTATTCGCCAAAAGTGCAATTCAAATAATCCCGGCCCATTGTCCACCACACCGGATGTTCGAAAGGTTCGAACGTGAGCTTGAAAATGACCGATGCATACGCGTCAAGCATGCACTAGGGTTCACGACACGAACCAACGTCCGCCATAAAACGGAGATGCACGCAGAAACGCATGCAATATTAATATCGACGTTTACCCCGCGCGGCGAGACCACGCGCGCGTAATTTCCACTCGGCATTCAGACACGCGGTACATCCTCATTAAGCCGATCAGACTCAGTTTGCATGCATTACCTACACGAATACACTCGCGGTGTAACTCCGTTTAGGAGGAGCTGACGCGCGACCCCGAGAAGTTCCTGAATGGTCAATCGGGAAGCGGTTCAGTTTCCGCGAAACAATAAACCCTGCAAATGAATTATGCAGATGATCAAATTACTGCACGTATTTGGAGCGAAAAACTTCGGATGGCATGTTTCGTGGAAGTCGATCGAAACGGTGACTTTTACTGGGTGGTCGGATGAGACCACATAGCAGGCGTACAGGGTTTGATATACTCTTGCAAGTGTTTTGTTCTGATTCGGTTGACGGATAGTGATATCACTCGTTTATACGTTACTAGCTGAAAGTTCCCGTGCTTCGCTACGGTTTAATATCATTAGGATTAAGGACTACTTAAATTAGTAAAAGTTAAGTTTAACGTTGATACCCTAGAAGGAACGCTCATGCAAAATTTCAAGTTTTTAGGTCAAGTAGTTTCGGCTCTGTGTTAATGAGTTTGGCCCATACTTTAAACCCCCAAAACCCCCCCTAAAATTTCGAATTTTTCAAAACCCTTTCTTAGTGAGCACCTAAGATCCAAGGGGAAGGTATGTTCCAAATTTCATTGCAATCCGTTCTGTGGTTTTTGAGATTTCGTGATGAGTGAGTGAGTCAGTCAGTCAGTGGTATTTGGGCTTTATATAGATAGATTTTCGATTTTAATGCGTTACTTGCCGAAAGTGAGGTACAGGACTGGATGTCCTCTGGCAAGTGTTTTGTTCTCATTCGGCTGATGGAGTGACATCAGTTGTTTGCACGTCATCTTTGATTTTAACCCGTTGACTACTGACTGTTTCAAATTGGAGCGTTGCACCAATGTTGTTGCAATGGAGTCTGCAGATGCAATTGCAGGAGACTGAATACTTTTTTGTGGACTTTGAATAAACGATAGAAACTATTGCCGAATATATTAGGTGTACAAATTAATTCTCGACCCCCAGATTTCATCGACCACAAAACCTATTCAGATTAGAATTTTTCCAAATTTGAATAGTCATTCTAAAGCGCCATTTGTTAGCTTTAAAATAAGATATATCGCATGACTCTACTCCAGACATAACGTGAAAAATCATGTGTAGAAGCGATGTCGTTCGATAAGCAACATTTAAGGCACTGTCTTCTTTTCGCGTTTCAACTAAAAAGAAGAAACGCTATATCGTGCAGCACTTGTAAAAAATGATTTCAACAGTTTCGAATATTCTCCAGACTTAGCCCCTTGAAATAACCACCTATTTCGATCCCTACAACACCACCTAACTGATTCTCAATTCAAGTAAGTTGAACAGCTCTATAAATGCCTCAATGATTTCATTGATGTGAACCACTATCATTTTTCCGATCTGGAATCCGACAATTACCTGAGAGATGGCAAAAACGTATAGAAAATGAAGAAGATTATGTTTCATATTGAATTTATATCAACAATGTTATAAATAAATGTCAAAGTTAGTCAAAAAAGACCGAGAATTAATTTGTACACCTAATACATATAAGTTCACAGTAAACAATAAAAGCCTTCGCTGGACGCGTATTTGCGTTTATAGTCTATATCGATAGCTTTCGTACAGGGTGTGTATTTGCGTTCATAATCTCCATCGATAGATTTCGCACAGCGCATATATGCGCCCATAGAAGTCAAAGGGTTAATACGGTACTGGCCAAAAGTGACGAATAAGACTTGATGTCCTGTGGCAAGTGTTTTGTTCTGATTCGCGTGACGGCTAGTGATATCACTCATTTGCTCGTCATTTTCGATTTAAATGACTACTGGTCGGAAGAGACGCACAGGACTTGATATTCTCTGGCAAGTGTTTTGCTCTTATTCGTCTGGCGGATAGTGACATCACTCATTTGCACATCATCTTCGATTTTAATGAGGTACTGGCCAAAAGAGACGGACATTTGTTATGTCGTCGTGTGAACGACGAAAAAAGTGTTTTGTTTTCGGTGTTATTGGTTGAGCTTTGGAATTTTGGGAAGGATATGGTAGGGATAGGCGGTGTGAGGAATACTCTTTTCTTATCCGTATATAATACCTCAAGCCAACAAGTGCTTTGCACTTGAAAGTATGGCGGGTAATGATTGCTTTTTGAGGATTTTGAACCAATTGGGAGAGGTTTATGGGAAATTGCGGTATGAGTATTATATATAGCTGAAAATGTGTTTTGTTGGTGATGCTAATATAGGACACTAAGGTATTGGGGACCTAAGGTATAAGATATTGTGCTATTACTAGATGCTATAGAACAGTAAGTACGTTACTGTTTTTTGTTCTCTTCTAGTTTCAACTTTGGCTACTGTGATCAGGTAGCCTAGGATCTATAATTTTATGTGGATCCCAAACAGCCGGAGATGTGATAATTTAAAAATAAGAAAGGTTATATAATAAGTTAGAAAAAATAACAGAACATGTTGAAAAAATGTTTTTGGCTTTAACACTAGATTTACGGAATCAATTTGGCTCATTCAAAATTTGATTGCTATATATATAATATATTGGTTAGTTAATTTTTTAATAATAAATCGTTAATTTAAGTTTGTTTTGAAATTATTTTCTTTGCAAATTTTCTTGTATGAGTCAAATTGGCTTACTTTAGAAAAATAGGTATAATCAACATCCGTATATCTCGTGTTAACTACTACGGTTAGGCTTTATGTGGTTTTCAAAACACCTACACCATAATGTTTGAAATGATAATGAAGAGAAGATCATGCATATCACTTTTTAAAAACCTAACTATACAAATTTCTGTCACTTCTTCTTCTTTTTAATCCTTAACAATACTATTAAAAATTAATCAATTCCACAAATGCGTACGTGACCACGTGAAAATAAACGCATATAGTAAACTTCACTACCGCATCTACGTGCAATATAATCATCGTCAGATTTATAACAGGATTGAACACAAATACGGCCTCTCGACCCATCAAGCCCTGCTCGACAAGGAAGCCAACCCATTTATACACTCCATCGGTAGCTTAATCAATAGAGACAAGAAACAACCGCGCTCCATCTTTTCCGCGTTTATTTTCATAAAATCACGACACACTTTCAAACCACGACAAAGTTACACTTACGCTTCACAAAAATCCATAACTTTCACCTAAATTCAATTTTAACTTTGCAATCCATTCAAATACCTTCAATTTATAATATTAAAATCACAAAATCACCCTGTTTTATTCTTTCGTTTGTTAATTTGCGCTAAAACTTAAATAATATACTTTGTGGTTGCAATCGCACGTATAATTTGTAACATACGAACGCGAAGGAACTTCAGCCGAACGAAAGAAAAACATGAGATATAACCTCCGCGTAAAACGAGCTTCCTAACTGCTTATAGTAACGAACTTACCTGGCTTCAGATAAACTGACCAACATAGCCCGCGTTACAGAACGTACCCGTAAGTTGATTCTGGTTGGGGTTGACTTTTACCGGAGGAAAGGTGAAGGTGGGTTGCCTTTAAATTCCGAATAACTTTCATTTAAAATATTAAAATAACTCGCGTTCGCCGACGATCGAATGCCATGGATAATTTAACGGGTAAAGTAAATTTCTTGGTGGATGCTATATCACCATGTCTCGTATAAGTAATGGTAAACCACCTGGTAACTGTTCTCCAATAGGTATTGCGAAAAAGGCTGATATTTTTTTTACTACAATTTCATGGAGAATAATTTATAGATACCTCTTTTTCTATGTAAGATACAATTGCTGCGACTTTTTATATTTTTCTCTCCTCTTTTCCCAGTATAGTAAAGTGTCAGATGTAGTTAGTGCTTTTATGTCATTATAGTTAGTAGTGGGCAACAAGTGATTTATAAATGGCCACTTTCACTTTCCGGTGTTAACGTGTTGCAGATTATAATTACTGGAAGACGATAAATGTTATGATCTTTGTTACGATCTTGTTCGAAGAATTACTGTCTTACTTGGTGAGAGTATTTCGGAGTAGGAAGTAATGGTTTATTAAATTGTTTATGTTGTGATGGTGCAGTGTTGATCTGCTTGTGAAGACTTCTGAGTTTTTGTCAATCTTCTTTGTTGACTGTATGAGCTTATTGATATTTTAAAAAAATGGGATGGTTCGAGTTAATAGGTCTTGGTTTCCCTTAATCCTTTGCGGTCCGAATTATTTCGTTAATTTTGGTAGTGAGCTAAATAAAATGAATTCTGCAATATTTTCTATCATTAGTTATTCATTTTTTAAATGATAACAATAACTATAGGTATTGACGGACATTTAGGTGATATTACAAAATCATTGTGAAATTGGGAAGTCGATATTAAATTGTCAGAAAATAAAATCAAGAGGAAATTTATGAAAACCCCGCAAAGGGTTAAAATTAAAAGCACGTGTTATTTTCAATGCGGCAGTCGAAGTACGAGTACATTGTAAAAGTGTGATTCAAAAGAGAGTTAAATGGAAAATTCTTGTTCCCTAATACGATAGTGTAAAATTTTATGCAGCTCACTCGTATTTTCTCTCATTTTGCACTTTTCCCATCTTCCGTTTTTCCTACCCTCGTGCACTTCCTCCATATATCCTTTTTAATATGTTCCATTTTCTCTCTTACTCCTTCCATCATATCTCTATCTGAAATATTTTACTGTAATGTATCAATTTTTTCTAATAATAACACAATGATAATTAATGTCTACGAAATGAATAAAACTTGTTTATTATTAAAATACTTCTTTGAATGTTTTCAGACTGCAATTGACCGCGGACAACTGAAACCACGGAAAGCAAAACTGTGGCAGCTCTGCCACGTGGAGGGGGGTACTTCATCCCTAGTCTATTATTCGAGCCGACAGTACATCTTACAATATCTCTATAAAAGTAACTATCATTTTTATCACATCAAACTAATTCTAAAATTGTCACGAAAAGTAATGACATATCATAAATATTAACTTAATCGAACCACGGATTATTCGTGACAACGTATTAACTCTAGAACTATCGAAGAAATCAGAATGATCGGTTTCTAATTTTTTCGAAAACATTCCCTTCTTGGAAAGTCAATGGAGTAGATATTTTATTTTCGATTTTCCATACACTATGAAGAGATATGCAACCGGAAAAAATCGCAGTCAATTGGAACCACACTTGCTCACCGATGTTAACCCTTGACGCTCCAACTTTTAAGTGCGAATATCGACCGGCAACTCCGACTTATTCTCGTCATATTTTGACTTGCAAAATTTTCAGTGTCAGACTTTGAATGCTACGAGTAGCAAATATAAACAGTAGTGCAAATAATAATATTAAAGTTATTCAAAAAAATCTTTATTCATTTCAGAAGTAATATAATTTTGATTGCAATTTTGATTAATTATAATTGATTAATGTGTGATACTTTTTAAAGCAGTCATTGGGATGCAAACCGGATTTGCGTTTTCCGGTCTCACAGTAGAAAACTGTTTCTTTTTTTATCCCATTATTTCCTTCTGGCTAGTTAACAACTACATCATTATTGATGCGAAAATTAAAATTGTCATCGCCACTATCTATATTTTCCTCACAAAGATAAATTATTTTCCTCCTCCACATAATTGAAAAATAGATGGGTTTACAATAAAACAGGTTGAAATCTGACTTTCTTTACTGCTCGCTTGTAACTATTTGTTATCTATAAACAATTACCGATAACGACCCGAACAATATCCGAAATACAAACTACACTTGGAGCAGCACGCTTCAAATCAGGTGTGCCTGACAAGCACACTTGGAGCGATAAGGGTTAAAATATATAAATTACTGAACAGATCATCTTCTTTGCCCATCTTTCATATTGTTCTTCGGTACTATAACTACCAAACCAGTCCAAATGACTAGTTCTCAATTTTTTCCGAAAATTCTCCAAACTTATATTATATAGAAACGTCATGGAATAGATACTTTACGTTTATCTCATAAAAAATAAATAACCGAATCGATGATCTCTTCCATCTTTTGTTTCTTCTTTCTTCTTCAAAGTACATAGTTAATAAATTGCAATATAATATATTTAACTCTAATAATTCTAGAGTTCATACATTTAAATATTACAAATTATACGTTGGCAATTCTGACATTAGCGAATCAGAAAAACTCATTGTAAAAGCAAACAGAATTAAAAACAGATGCAAAAAAGGGTACATAAGTTCATCGACGGCAAAGTCTGTGAACCACATGTTACTCCGGATGTCCATTAACGAACGAATCCTTCCACACTGTAAAGAAATTCTTGAAAATCATCAACCTTGACCAATTTATAATATACACACGTACAATTCTCTTCGTACGTGAACGTCAATATAATTAGTACCGTATGTAAATAACCTTATGACGAATGAATCGTGGTTATGCAAGCACTCTTTATGTTCCTCATCGATTAGCGGTTAGAGTACACGTTGTCCTTCGATGTGACTGTACTCATTTCACGATGGAGAAGATGCACTGACTCGTCACTATTTTTGTAACGTTAATCGTGGATTAAATTAACTCATCCCTGAATAATCGTGCAGTAAGTATTACCGTAAGGATCACATTTCCGCGGAACGAGCTTAATCTCATTAGAAATTTAAATTAAAGGCCGATGGTGGACGGAGATCAGGGATATTTTTAAATCTTTGAGATCGAGTTTTTATCAAGTGTACGATATATTCATGAAGTCCTGTTTTCAGTGCATTCCTGAAGGAATCAGAAGGTGGAGAAATTTGTTTAAGGAATGTATGGAATGAAAATTGTATTTTATTTTAAGAACAAGATTATCCCATGACTTGATTAAAAGAAAACGATTTTACGGGATGGGTTGTGAAAATAAAACGTTACGTTGCATTATGGTTGAAAATAACCGTAAAAGAACCGTTTTTTCCATTCGAAAATCCGGTTCGCGTTAATTTACACCTGTGAGATTCCTCCGTTAAGTGTAAAGGTTCACGGTAATGTTAAGTAGGACGTTAAAATGTAGGCAATCATTAAAATAGCGTATGTAATGAAGTCGTGTTTGTAAAGTGAATTAACGAAACTTTCTCTTAAAAGGGTAATACAAAAATCGATAAGGAATATGGTGAATCTTGTGCTGAAGTCATTGTAATTAATTATATGCGGTTTATACTTGTTTTATAAAAAGGCAATTAAGCGTTCAATGTAACAATTTAACGGACACGTCAGCTGATAATTTCATTGACTTATTTTCTCTTCAATTAATTATTCTAAATGAATGCATGAAACCACGAGCGAAAGCGTTTAGCTAAATTAAAAAGTTTGTAGATGTATTAATTTACAATATTAGTTATTTATACTCATATTAAGTTTCTGAAAGTATTGACTTCGATTGAATTGATAAAATATTGATCGCAACGAGCTAGTATACATATTTAAGTAACTTAAAATTTCCTGAGTGCATTAATTAGCGATATTAGGTATCTGTTTTCTCCTAAAGTTCGTTTCATGGTTAAAATTGGCTGCAAATTGTAATAATAATATTGTCGTGGATAAATGAGTAAAATCTTAAGTCCGAAAACTTTGCCTAAAATTCCTAAACTTCTCTTCAACTTGCCCTGTACGACGCGACGTGTAAATTTGTATACGACATTCTCGAAAATTCACAATATACGTAAAATTATAATTAAAAGTATCAGGAACGTCTGTAATCTTCCAATCCAAAAGTATAAAGACACTACCAATTTTCTGTCCTATATTTTAGAAAATTGTTGAAAAGCATACCCTCTGTGGTTACTACTTTAAAGAATATATAATTTTTAAATAGAATCTTAGAAAATGGTGTACTTCATGCATGCTACTCATTTGGAAATATTTCTGCGATAAATCAATTACTCCTAAATAAATCAAAGTACAGAAATCTTTTATTCACTTCACAGTATCATATCGATAGAGTTATACCTTTAAATAAATTAAAATACACACAGAGTACATTTTCTTGATATTCCATTTATTTTTATTATCATGTTATTTATCTAGAGGTATTCTTTCAATAGGGCCACGTACCTTCATATAAATCGAAAATCGAAATACAAGCAGCATCCGCCTCCCACAAATTCCATATATTTCTATTGTCATTTTATTCACCTAGTAATACCTTACAATAGGATTATGTATCTCTACATACATCCAAGTACAAAAAGATCTCATTCCCCAGAAACGCTATTTATTTCTGATGCTGTTTTATTCATTCAATCTACTTATTCAGTCGTATCCCAAAACAAGACCACACACCTCTGCATAAATCAAAATGCAGAAAAATTCAACCTTCGGAAATTTCATTTATTTCTCTTACCATCTTATTCACTTAATAATATCGCTATGTTGGGATTAAATTCTTTTACATAAGCAAAAAAATACAGAAAGTTCTCATTCTCGGATACTCCATATATTTCTGGTACCATTTATTTAACCATATCTTCCCAGTAAAATAACACACTCCAAAATAAGTCCAGACAGAAAAAGAGTTTGCCCACCAAAAGTTTCATACATTCCTATTATCATATTATTTATTTAATAATATCCTTGTAACAAGATTACATTCCTTTATATGAGTCAAAACACAAAAATCTCTCGTCCAGAAAAAGAATTCGTCCACTAAATGTTTCATGCATTACTATTATCATTTTATTTATTTAGAAATAACCTTACAAAACAAGATTCCATCACTTTATATAATTCAAAATACTACCAATTTCTATCACCATTTTAATTATTTAATTGTACCTGTCCAGTAAAATAGTATACTCCAAAATTTGTCCAGATAGAAAAAGAATTCGTCCACTAAATGTTTCATGCATTACTATCATCATTTTATTTATTTAGAAATAACCTTACAACAAGATTCCATTCCTTTATATAATTCAAAATACAAAAGAAATCCCATTCGTTATAAAATCCACCTATTTGTACCGCCATTTTAATTATTTAACCGTACCTGTCCAGTAAAATAACACACTCCAAAATAAGTCCAGATAGAAAAAGAATTCGTCCATTAATTGTTTCATGCATTACTATTATCATATTATTTATTTAATAATATCCATACAACAAGATTACATTCCTTTATATGAGTCAAAACACAAAAATCTCATTCCCCATAAAACCCACCTACTTCTATCATCATTTAAATTATGTAACTGTATCTTTCCAGTAAAATAGACTTCATCCACTGAATATTTCATGCATTACTATTATCATTTTATTTATTTAGAAATAACCTTACAAAACAAAATTCCATTCCTTTATATAATTCAAAATACTACCAATTTCTATCACCATTTTAATTATTTAATCATACCTGTCCAGTAAAATAACACTCCAAAATAAGTCGAAATAGAAAAAGAGTTCGCCCACCAAAAGTTTCATACATTACTATTATCAAATTATTTATTTAATAACATCCTTACAAAGGTTACACTCTTTTACATAATTCAAAACACAAAAAAATCTCATTCTCCACAAAAAAAACCCACCTTTTTCTATTATAATTTTATTCATTCACGCATATTTTTTGAATGAAATAATATAAATATCGTAATATGAGTCAATATCCTAAAAGAATTCGTCCTCCACAAATTCCATATATTTCTATCATCGTGCACGTCGTAACGCCTGATTGCGTGTCCTCTGTAACGACTACGTAATCGCGGCAGGTATACTTGTTTCGCTAGGTCGACCCTCCGGGAAGCCGGCATACCGCGAACAACGCGCCAGTTTATCTTCGACCACCGCGCCGAGTGGTTCGTGCTCGCTCTCGGTCGTTTTTACCTGAACGACCTCACACGTAAATTCAATTCCGTAATTTCTACGCTTCCGATCCTCTTTATTACCGCTAATAATGCTGTGTTTGTAATACATTTAATATCTCAGTGCTCGGTAATAGCAGTGTTATCGGAATGTTTGCGGTTATGAGTTAAAGAAGATTTCTGAGTGGATCTTCGACCATGCCTGTGCATCGAGGTAGGATGTTTATATTTGAACTGGCTTGTTTGGTACTTTTTTTGCGTCGTCAGATGTGATTCTGTGATCTGGCTATAGGATTTATCGATTTAGGTAAGTGATAAATTACTGCGGCTATGGTTATTATGCCGGGAATGTTATTTAAAAAAAAGATGACGTCCTTGAGATCACTGATAATTGCGACGTTAGCGTTTAGCCCTCTGTAGTTCCTTGTGGCTTTAATGAAACGTAGGGCACAGTTGTGTATCTTTGATTTTACGAATTATTATAGTTCAGTTCTTAAAAATATTAATCTTGTTGGAATTAAATGTTTAGAAGTCAAGTTAAATTGTTTGTTAGAAATTCTGTTTTAAGTATAACTAATTTTTAAACATAACAAAGAAATCATACTATAGAGGATTAAAGCTGAATTTTTGCTTCACGTCGCATTTAACATGGTCCTTTTGACTTTCATCGAAAAGTAATTGTTAGGTTTAATATTTTCGCGTTCCATTGATGTGGTTATATCGTGAATAAACTGGATATAGCAAACTAAGTAACGTAGAAGGTACGTCAATTAACATTGGCGACCGTTTTTCATAGGAAGTACGATAAACAACTACGTATCACCTTTTGATCTTTGAAGGTTAAATATAAGTACAGGGCGTCGAGTTATTTCAGGTATTCTATAGCATCGCGTGAAAAATAGTATCCTACAAATTCTACTGTCGTGGGCAGTAATTCCTTAGCTACTTTGTTTACATTTGGAGCCTTGTCTACTATCGTATCTCAAATGACCTTTATTTTAAATGTATCCCGAGCTCTCTGACATTCTAATGACGTAAGAAGAAATTTACTTTTAAGATTAGCCATTTAAAAAGTAAATTCTTCTTTCTTGGAACATCCAAACCTACAAACCGGCTATTTAAACGTGATACACCAATACTTCGCTTTGCGTCGTTTCGTTATACATTTTTTCGAAGTTGCGTCGCTGCTTAATTAGTACTAATTTTCACTGTGCGTCGTTAGATTTTCGAGGTTGCGTTGTTTTGGGTTCGTCTTTAATATTTTTTTGAAATTTTCTTTTTTTTTCTAAAAGATAGCACCACTTTTGTTTCTAATTAGGCCATGCCATCAAAACTCGGGGATTCCCTTTCTAACTGAAAATCAATGCAATTTTAATACAGTTTTATTTTCACTTTGTTGTGCTAATTTTAGAGTTCAGTTTCAATTATGTAGTGTTCAATTATGTTCAGCAAACATTGGACCAATTTTTTGTAAAAAAAACCGACTTTCGACAACAGCCACTATGGACTCATCAGACAGTGATTAATTTTAATTTTGTTTTTCATAAATTAATTGAATAGTTTATTTTGTTTTAATTGAATACGTTTTTTTTTGTTTCTTCTATGTATGTAATAAAATTTTATATTATTTTTGTGTTTTAAATGTTTACTTTGTTCAATCTTCTTTTTAAAAAGTAGTATATTCGTAACCCTGGAACCTATCTTCGATCTTTACATGGTTTGCTATAGAAAATCTCAATTCACTTTGCGTCGTTTCAATTTGCGTTGTGTTTTTTTGGAACGTAACCTAGACGCAAAGTGAAGTATTGGTGTACATGATTTATCGACTCGCGAACGAATCGTAGTGCATTAATTAGGGACGAATATGAATACTATTTAAATAGCAATTGATCGATAAACATGATCTTGCGGATCAATACATGGAAAGCCAAGTGCAAGTCTGCGGAAATTGTTCACGTTTCGCGAGGATAACACTAATTATTTATTAAATAGATAATAAATGTTTATACACGAAAATTCAATAAATTTTAAGTATACATATTATATTCTCATTAATGATTTAGAGTAGGAAATACATTTTGCGGGTATATTGTTTACCCTTGCGGACATTACCTCCGACACAAATGTTCTCATGTGTTGTGGACATTAGGAATTCTCATGAAAGGAAATTTATAGCTGTTGTTGCAACATGGGATTCGTGTGATTCCGTAAACTTGGTCTAAATTACTCGGAATAATATCCAAGTAACTTCTGCGTCTATTTTCATTGTAACAGTGATTTAGGTTGACGTGCAGTTGAGGGAAACAATTCTCGATGCAACTGGATCTTAAACTGTGTCTTAAGATTGACCTTTTTTATCACTCAAATGGTTCTCGAGTTATAGGAATATCAAAATATAGGGTAACATTTTCAACCATCTATTCCCACTATTTCGCTTTTATATACCCAGCGTCCTAACGTAAAAGACTAGTTTATTTTAGGAAACTGGGTTTTGGGATTCCAAAAACAAAATAACAGAAATATGCGTCTGAAATCGAACAGTTCCACATCCTCTAGGTATCTTTCAATTGACGGAATATAAAAGTGATGGGCATAAACACAAATCCGCCGGTTAGTAGCATAGCCACCATAACGTGTTAAAATGCTATGGTCAGTTGGTCTAGCACCTGTTGTTTTAATTTCGCATCCAGGCAGGTTTCTAAACACTGTGGAAAAATTTGTCAGAACTGATGGGTATTTTAACTCGAACCCACGTGTTAATAGTACAAGCCTTTATCTCAATAATTACCAGGACCTCCTAAATTACATATTATTTTTTTGTTATCTTCTACCTCTTGGTTTTATCTACTACATTAATTTTCCTCAAAATCTCTTACCCTTTTAAGTTTAACCCTTCACAGCCCAAATTATTTTTCCATTAATTCGCCAGCTAGGTGCAAATAATTTTGGAAAATATCCTATTCTAAATTACTCCTTATTATTGAATAACAGAAGTAACTATAAGTATTGAGAAATATTTATGTCAAGCTTCAAGATCATTGTTATTTTCCAAAATCGAAATTTAATAGATGAAGTGTTAATTACACGAGAAAGCTGTGGCCACTTTAGGCCTTCAGAGGGTTAAGGTACATTCCAAACCACCAAGGCTATGGTATATGTACGCACATATGATATATATGTATCGATTATGGTAATTATTACGGTGCAGTATCCCCGTAATTATACATCATCGTCGATCTGCGTACTCTGGTTGAAATATGTGCATAGGTGTGCACGTAACGATGCACGCACTCACCAGAGCGTGTCCTTGACTGACTCCCCTGCACGAGAATACTTAAAAATTCCACACTTTATACTCCTCCGAAGCAGATTACTTCACATAGTTGCAATCAACGGCGTACATTTATTCCTGTCTTTCTAAAACGATTTTAACAGACCATGTATTTCATGTAAGTACTAACGAGAAATAACATTTTCTCTTCCCTTTTTATTACACTCGGAAGATGATTTCGACAGATAAAATCACTAGTTAAGCCCTTGCTTTACAATGACGAGTTACATACATTTACGTGGCTCATAAATGCATTGTATTGCGATTATAGTTTCTCGATATTTATAGTAACATGCGTAGGAAAAGCGACAAAACACTATGGAGGCTTATTTAACACTAGATTTACAACATCCGTCAAATTGACGGATTCCTACTTTTCTAAAAATCTCTTTTAAATTTATAGAGAAGCAGTGTAGTAGATATTTCACGCCTACCTTGTAATATACAAATTACTTAACTGATCGTATTTTTTTGCCGCTTGATCCATCTTTCTTTAAGGTATTTTCTTATTTTATATATGTAAATATATTAAAGTTACCAGCCGTAAATCTAGTGTTGATCCCATGTCTTACGATCTCTTTCAGGTCTGTATATTATAATGTCATAATGAAGTATTAAATTGCTGAAGTAAAAGGCTGGTGATCGAATGTAGCTTTTTAAAAAATTTTAATGCAAATTATAATATAAACACAATTTTTTAGGGTATAATCGACTTTTCTACTAACTTCGTGATATGATCCCTTCATTTTGAAAGTGGATTATGCCACTTTCTTTTTGTAGAGCTTGTTTTATATATTTCAATGTTTTGATGACAATGGTTGAAAAGATTCATTTGTTCCTGTTATTTTAAATACTTTTTTTTTTTTACTATTAATAATTTCATATAGTCGTTGCATGCAGAACTTTGTAAATACAACATAGAAATTAAGTTACATTTATAGCATGTTAGATAACTCCATTTCAGATTACATGGAAATTAGATTTCCATCGAATATGTCACATTCCGAACAATTTCCAGTCGTTCCATTTCAACGAACATTTTATATTGAATATTTATTTCTAACATACTTGTCGTTATGTATGTATATCGGCATATGCGCGATTGCTCCAAAGATTACTTAGAAATTGCGTTACTTTGAAAGTATATTAGATAAAATATTAGATAAACCGTTTCAGATTACTCGGAAATCGAGCTTCGGCATTTTTAAGCGCTCAAGCTATTCCATTTCAGTAAATATTTCGTAATAAATGTATATTTTCATTGCTATCGTCATAAACATAACAGAAATATTTGAATCAGATATACTGTGCTCACTTGAAATGAAATTCTATACGAGATAAAATTTCAAAAGCTCCAATTGTGACCAAATTTGGTTTTATGAGTCCATATCTGCCGACACCGTTAAATTGATAAAAAGAGAAATGCGTAAAATCTGATACTCGCTGTACGTGAATGATAGAGGAAGAATTTAATTTTAGAAATACATTATCAACGTTGCAAGGGGATTACGTGCGACTGAATTCATTATTTTGAATGTACACATTGAAAAGTTTTATTAAAAATTAAATCACCCGAAAGATAACATTAACGAAGCGATGACGAATATAATTGTTCTACAGGGTGGTCCAAAAGTTATTAAATCATTTTAAGATATAATAACTTTTTTATTCAAAACTTTTCAAATTAAAAAGAAAATTTGAACAATCTGAAAGACGTAATCTATAAATCTGATAAAAAGTACTTCTTAACAAATGCATTTATATGGCTGTAACTCTTGCGCTACATTGTAGTTTTGCTCCCTTAACGCTAGATTTACGGAGCCAATTTGGCTCATTCAAAATTTGATTGCTATAAATAGATTCGTTAATTTTTTATTAATAAATCGTTCAGTTAAATTTGTTTTGGAATTATTTTCTTTGCAAAAAACTTCAATTTTCTTGTACGAGTCAAATTTCCCCGCTTTAGAAAAATAGGTATAATCAACATCCGTAAATCTAGTGTTAAATTCTATTATCGGCATTATTTCGGTGTGGAATGTAACTTAATTTCTTCGTTGCAAGTAATTATTAAAGAATATTCTGTTTCTGATGATAATATTGATTTAATTTTTGTGATAAAAATTCATCAATTGTATATGAAAATGATTTAAACGATAACATACTGATAAATGTTAATAATAGCGTTTTAAGTAAGAAAAAAATGCTATTTAGAAACATCTTGTACTCAGGAAAGTTCTCAAAGTTTGTAAATGAAGTTATAATAGTTCATAAAATTGGTCAGAAGAAAGATTACATCGGAGAATAGAAACACAGATATAAGCTGTATGTACGTGTGTGTGTTACGTTAAAGTTAGGAGTTATGGAAGGATAACTTATAATACCTTTCATAGAATATTTCACTGTATGAGGGATTCCTACAAGGTGTTGAATTTCTCTTTTCTTTTGAATACCTAGCAAACTTACTTCCCAGATATAACATTTAAAATGACTTAACAATTAAATTAGGTAACATAACTTTAAATCAGATATTTGAGAAAAAATTATATCACGGAATAGAAACACAGTTATATGACTTTTGTTATTTTAAAGTCGTAACTTTTAATTTGTTTCTGCGTCATAGAATATCTGCCTAAGAAATTCCTAAAAATTGAAGAGTTTTTTTTAACACTAGATTTACTAGCGTGAAATCTATTATATTTAAATATGTTAAATATGTACCTTAAAGCAAGGAAAATGAAAACGTGGAAAAGATGATAGATTCGGTAATTTATGTTTTATACGATGAACGAAGAATATTTATTTTACGACTCTCTTATAAACCCGTAGAATTTTTGGAAAATATTGTGTATCAGTAATTTTGACTGCCTTGGTAAATCTAGTGTTAAATCCCTATCTAATTTCTTTGACATGAATAATTCTCAGAGTATCTTAAAAATTAAGTTATAAATCTTGTAATCGATTATTTAGAAAAATTGCATCTGAAAATAGAAACAGATGTATGGCGTTTATAATCTTAACATTGTAACTTTTTATTTCTTTTTGCATGGTAGAATATTTGTGTAAGAAACATCTACAAATTGCCAAAATTTGTTTTCCTAATCCTTATCAAATTTATTTTACAAGAATAATATTTAAAATAACTTAATAATCGAATTAGACAGTGCGTTTGCAAATCACATATTTATAACCGTTTAATAACGTAATTAACATTCTCAAAAAGCACACGTAAACGTGAATTGTCAAAGTAACAGAATCTACACTCGGAGCTCAGATCTTGTATAACTCTCGTGTTTTCTTGCGAATTACGGTAAACCGCTACCGCACACTCCTTTAGCAATGCACAAAGAACTTTGCCTGAAATTAACTGGAATCCTTGACAGAGGAAACAGAGACACGAGGCGTCTATCCTTTAACGTATAATTTCGCCTTCTATTTTATTTTTCTTTTACAGTGTAATTTAGCCAGTTCACCAAGATAAGCAAGGATTCAGGGAATTATTTTATTATACCGCAAGGAATACAAAATAGAAGATTGAACATTAAGTGCACCTTTTTATAATCTCTTAGAACTTTAAGGCAACCTAACGTTCATCAGTGTTCCTATTTTTTAAATATTATAATTTTAACATCACGGGTTATTAGAACTTACATTTTTGAAAGTTATAAACTTCTATAAACTATAAATTCTCTTAAAACTTCAACATGTTGAATACTGTGGAGGTCGTTATGATTTTTAAATAATTTATGATTGCTAAATTCGTATGATTTTTAAATGATACTATTTAGAAATATGCTAATATATTAGATACTGCAATATTAGCATAGCGGACGTATATATTCGACCGTACTTCTCAAAGGCTCGAACTTATAAAAATTGACAGGTCTTCGTTAATATAAGCGTAACCTTAGAAAGTCAAAGTATAATATCAACATTAATTTTTTATATAATTAAAAAAAAAAACTATTTTCACAATTTCATACTTTAAATCACTCTCATCTTGAAAATAATCCACAAAGTAGATATTTGAAAGTATAAAAGGAAAGAAGGATGAGATAATTTTACTATATAACTTTACGAGGCGTGCATTTTCATGCATCGAATTCACGTACAACAAAAGCCAGTAATTCATCGAGTTTAAGCAGTAAAGATTTAAAATAAAGCACAGAAACACCCTGAACTCGCATTTTCATAGGCTACCATCTTCGGACGCATGTAGAAGACACGCTTCGTTACTCGTGCACGCACGAAAACGCATTTTAGATTAATCAAAGCTCAAGGAATCGTGGAAATCATTAGTTCGGGTAGCGTATACTAATCTGCCGATAGTTGCGAAGTTTATTCATTTTCTTCTGTTACTGCAATGTCTTTGGTGTATTGTACAGCGATTATCATTTGAAAGTATCTCATACTTTTCCTGTGGCCGGTGGTTAACACTAAAACTACTGGCGTTATATCTACTCATATTTAGAAACACCCAATAAGTGTTTTGGGAAAAGAGGAATCAAGAGCAGAAGCGATGATTAATTATCTAATTTACGTTTTATAAGGTAGAAGTGGAATTTTTGCTTCATGGCTCTCCTATTAATTTAGGGGAGTTTTAGAATAAATTGGAAACCGGTCATTTTCACCGGTTTGGTAGATTTAGTGTTAAAAACATTGAAATGTTGAATAAAGTTTCTGGAATTCTTTCAGCAGTAAACTTAATCAGAATGTCGCGTTACAGAATTTGACCTTCTTCTTTATAACTTTAAAGTAACATAGCGTAAATCTCTGTGTTTTTGTTTTCTACTATAAATTTCATAAGTGTATAAACTATAAAAATTTCATTTCTATTGGTCACGAATTTTCTTTGCGGGAAAATACTTGTGTACATTAATTTTATCAATTTCACATTCTTTTGTACATTAAGTTTAGAATTTACACATTTTGAATGCAATGACATACGTACTTTTTCGTTTTTCGAAAAAAAGTACTTCGACCCCAAAGGGTTAAAATTAATAAGAGTTAACAAATCTTTGAGTGCTTCACATATTTTCTTCAAATCCGCTTTAATAAAAGTTGTTTTTTGCCAATCTTTCGTTATTGTTGTAATATAAAAGTAGATTGAAAGACATTGGTTGCAAGAACCAGGTAATGATATTTCTATTAGTCTTTCTGAAAAACTAATATCTACTTTCACCGTTTGCACTCCGTTGTTCGGTAAATCTAATACATTCTTACATTTTTTAACCCGTTGCCACACACTTTTAATTTGACGAAAGTGCTCAGAAACACACAAGAAAATATTTCGGATTTTTAAAGCATGAAAAATCGCACGAAAAAAACAATTGATATGTTATCTGGAATGTTACATCTTTTTGAAGAAAGATTTTCAATCTCTCCACGGATGTGCACTCACGCTGTGAAAATAATCCTGGAGTAGCCGGTAGCTAATAGTAAAAATTCTCACAGAACAAAGGTTTAATAACAACTTTAAGTATATTCCAATATACGCATCGCTTAGCTAATTTTTAATTTTATATTACAAACTTTAATTATAGAAAAAACTGTAACTGTTTATATTTGCCAATTTAGTGTTATGCTTCTAGCGATTTTTCTAATTTATAAGCCATGTAATGTAGAAAACAATATTTTCAGCTTCTGTTAAATACAATTTTCTATCGCTCAGCTATCAATTGACGTATCGAATACCATTGAGATGACTTTTAAATCAAATTTCCTACAAGTCTTAAAAAATAATGTTAAAAATATTTCGACACACTTACAATTAGTATCAGAATACTGATACAAGATAAGAAATTTCTTATTGAACGCTCGGATTCACCTTTAACATTCTTATTCTATAACGATTCGTTTGCGGCATATTAACCCTTTGACTGCGGCAAAGCGGAAGGCGAAGAAACCGCTGAGTGCGCTACCATAAGTTCACAATGAGATCCGAGATCAGTAATTACGACGTGCTCTTGTAGTTAAATAAAGCAGCATCTATTAGATAAGACATGGAAATTTAGGATGTCGTGCTCTGCACTCCAGTTGCTCAGTTCACAATTACAGAAATATCAACGAGTAAACTCTATACTATTTAATTATTAATAGAATTTTACTCTGTTTCCCTTCACACTTTAATATTACACACTTTATACATATCTGTCCGTTTTCTCTGATATGAATTTTTTAGCTCTGCAAATTGTTTGGATTTAATTGTCGAAATTAACGATAAAATATTTATAAACCAAATTCGTCCAGTTTACAAGTAGAAACCAAAATACAGAACATGATTCTACGCACAGTAGAATTTCGTTTTTCCTAATAAAAAAAAATGAGTTTACGTCAATTTTACCTAGCCACACGTATCTTCTCTTTATATTTTAAATAACAAAGTAAACAGAATTAAATATCCTCAAACTGGTCGAAAAAGGTTTAACATAACATACGCAATAATTATGACAACAGGGACGAAGCCTCAAATTTCATAAAAAAAAGCTGAAACCTCCATCACCTACAAAAAACTAAATAAACAATGTAAACTTTTAATTACATATGGGCTCAGTATTTATTTCACGTACAGAAATTATATTCCTCTGCTTCTCCAAATGTTTTTAGTACCGTTAAGGCACACACACACACACTGAAACCAGAAAAACAATTCATAATTGCACTCAACTTGTAAAAATAACCAGACGAAATGGTAGAAAAAATATTTTACATTGAAAAGCCCCCGATAACGATATACATATATATCTACGATGTAGGTCAACATCGTCGGCTTTAATCGATCTCTCTAGGTACCCTAATACTCGCTCATCATTAACCTTGGCTTGTCGCGGCTTCTCGAGTTAATTCGATCAGCCCTCATGGAATAATGTTCCTCCGCGCATTCCCTCCTTCCGCCTCTCTTTCTCTCTCTGTCTGCATTTCTCTTTCTCCTTCTCCCTCTCCGTCGAGGGGTCGGGCCCCATTGCTATGGGGCATGCCTATCACGAGATAATTACTAGTATCCACGCGAACTTACCTCGCGGATGGTTTTTCTGTAACGAATATAATGAGAAGTGCCAGCAGCAATTTGGCGATAAACCGGAATTTTGTCATACGCTGAATCTTCGTACTCTTATGCTAATCACTTCGCTTTTATGTTTCCTCCAAGGCGTATTATTAAATTATGAATAGGGAAATGAAGGTGAATTAGTTTGAATGTAAAAAACCAAGAATTTGATTCATAATAAGACTAACGATAAGAATTTACAAAATTAATCGTCAGATTAACATCTGATATTAAAACTGAATAAACCCTACGTTAAAACAGCCGGAGTATTTGTAAATATGGTAGTACGATTTATTTTCATCTTTATGTTGAAAATTATTTGCGTTGACTTCGTAGCTGAGTACTGTAAGAGAGGAAAAACTATTATTTTTATCAATTATTTTAATAAATTAATAACATAAGACAACACTTAAACACATAAATAACTCTTTAAACATAAATCATAAATTAAATATCTTTCGTAAAACTTTTTATCCGTTCGCTTCTAGTCTCTCTAAACAACTAACTCAATATTTATAAAAAATGCTGTTCATCGTTCCGGACGACAAGCTAACGCGAGTCAGTCGTCGCAGCGGCGATGAACATACTCGGTGTTACATTTATATAAGTATTAACACTCTTACAGTACTTTTTGACAGCCTAAGACAGTGGTCGCCAAAGTGGTGGTCCGCGAGACAATTTCGCTGGTCCCCAGAAAAATGTCGAATATACTTACTTATCACGTTAATTCAATTCATAACAATACATTTTATGTGTTCATAGATCACATTTTTTTTTTTTATAAATGTATTTAACACTTAAAAAATCCTATTAGTGCTCCGCGGGATTTAAATTATGAATTTACTGGTCCGTGAGGTCAAAAAGTTTGGCGACCGCTGGCCTAAGACGTTCTGCGATTCGATTATTTTTGCAATATTGTGGTGTTACTGTCGCTTTACACAAAAATTTAAAATTTTAAAAAAGTTGTGCCCTGAAAGAATTAACCCTTTGACATACAATGGCATTTGAAGGAGGCCGTTGATTTACGTGCCACAGTAAACTTTGACGTTTCGAAGACGTTAGGAACTATCTCCGGTGGATGCCGTATCGTATATGATTAAATTACTCGATTATTTCACTCGTGCGTCAACAGAACTACTAATTTATTATTTTATAACGTTACTTAATTATTATCCATTCAACCTGATTAAATGTTATATAGGAATGCAAATTTCAAAATAAAATGTTCTGTTTCTGAGCTTCACACAACTGATCAATTAACACTTTACCGACCGGTAGGTAGTTGATTAATCGGCTTTTCGGGCCCAACACTTTTGAACTTCTAACTTATTAATTAGTTGCTACGGCAATTAATAAATTATTATTTTTCATTGCTGTTAACTGTGCCAAGGACTCAGTGAAGAAACTTTGAAATTTTCGAAGAGATATCAGTATCAGGGAAATATTTCCGTGCAAGTGACCGATCAGAAGTGGGTAGGATGTTAAAAAATACCGGTCAGTAAAGTGTTAAGCCAAATGAAAGAGTATTTTTTAGACGCGTCAAATTACATTTTATTTGTCAAGGTATTAACCCGTTGCCGCACACTTTTAATTTGACGAAACTGCTCAGAAACAAACACGAAAATATTTCGAACTTTTAAAGCATGAAAAATCGCACAAAAAGAACAATTGATATGTTATCTGGAATGTTATATCATTTTTTCGGTGTATTACTCAGTAATTAACAAATAAATACATTAGTACAAAAATGTGCAGGACCTGAATTTTTTTTCGTTCAAGAAGAAATTATTTTTATACTAAAATTAACTTAATTCATGTGAATGAAAGCAATAATACACTTTTTACAAAAATATTTATTTATTTATTTATTTATAATTTGTAAATGCACATTTTAATGGACATATGGTCCTTACGTAAAATTTATAACGTTAAGGAGATTCTGAGAAATATATGTATAAAAAAATAAAATTCATTAGGTGTTGAAACTAAGTTTAACCCTAAACGTAATAAAATACAGGACGAAAAGTATTATGTACATTACAATGTGCACAGGGTCCGAAGGGGTTAAACAGTATCTTTTCAAAATCCTAGAATCCAAAGAGTTTATACACTTCCATCGTATGTCTACTCTATCTCCAAAAAGAATTCGCACAATTTAAATTCACCCCCATCGTACACTATATGAGTTGAGAAAGTTAAGCTAACAATGGTAACAGAAACACTGGCGAATATGGTGAGCTTATCGCGCCTGAAATACGTTCGTGCAAGTGAAACGTTTATCTTCGCCTCGCTCATAAAACGTTCATCCTTATCGAAGATTCCTGGCACGTACATTTTTTTTAGATCTCACGGGGAACACGTTCGGACTTACGTCGCCGTAGGAATATGGCGAATAATAAAATCTCAGAGCGGCGAAACGCTCGCACACGCCGGAAGGGCCGAACGTGGCGAGGACTAAAATTTGTCGTCGGACCCTTTACGCTCGGAATATTTCAAACCTTCTCCACTGTCACTTCAGTCGGTACTCTCATCCATTTTCCCGGAGCTTTTGTGAGCACTTCTTCAACTATGCGCGAGTCTACTTACGATTTGGGGCGGAAGAATTAAAAGTGAAATATGTACGTCTCGAAATTAATTGCCGCGAAGTACGTCGTTACGTTTAAATTTTAATATTCACGTTTCTATGCGACGTTACCATTTCGACGTTGAAATGGATGCTTGGGGGCTGAAATGTCGTTTGTGTATTGCTTTAGGATAATCTTTACCACGATTTTGATCTAGGTAAACTTGAAATGTCGAAGGTAAAGTCTATTGGGTGAAAGAAATGTCTGAGTGGATGTAAATTTCATATAACAACTTTGTCTATATTCTTTTATTTGTTTATTCTTCTACGAGGCGCAAAGGAATAGTACGAAAAGATATATTGTGTCATTATACAATTATTTATTAAATTAATGTTTCTTAATACCACAAATAAGGCCATCTAATTTGCTGTGGTTATATTAATTTTTAGTTCAGTTATATAAATTGGCATTTTTATTGAATATAGTTTTTAATTTGTTCTAAATTGTTCTTAAAACAGCTATGACAGTTATACAGCAAATATTTCATTCCTATTTTATAAACCAAAAATAACTCAACTGATCATCTTTTCCACCTATTGGAAAGGACTGCGTTATATCTATTATATTTAAATATTGTTACGAATTATCGTAACGAAATTGTCTCCCCTATATTGATATCGATTATGAGAATAATAACAACAAACTGCAAATGTTTATCTTGACTTAATAGAGAGAATAGAGTTGTCTTTGAGCAAGAAGTTTGGATCCGTTAAAATAGAGACATTATTTTGTAATATTTGAGTTGTATAATTATGAAGCGCCGTTACAATATATTAAATAAGTATTTTAGATATAAAAGAATCGCACGGTGAAAAAAGTTTATTAACCCCTTGTCTTACGATTTCTTTTGTAACTAAATGTGCATTAATTCAGAATTAATTATTAGAATAATAATCCATCACTGATTTCCAATATACCGGTATAAGCTAAAACAATATAAACATCATAGAACTATTGTAATTTCAATGTCTCCTGACCTACTTCTGTTTCCAATTTAGCTAAAGTATTAAGTCTCGTCGAATTAGCAAAAATTCAAAACAAACCATTGATATGGTAAAAGATTTCACAAAGGCTACATTTACGATACACGGATTTATGGCAGTGGTACAGGAATGTTTGTATTTTGAGCCCTGTGAAAGGCAAGCTTGAACCGCAGGAATTCAAGAAAACACAAAAGAGGCAGCGAGAAAAGGATGAAAATGTAGAAAGAAGTGTCAGGAGCAATAGGGGAAGAGTTTGTGTATAGATTGCAAAGAGGGGTTTCGATGTGAAGAAAGAAGCTGAATCCGGATCGATGATGAAACGGGTCTTGGCAAGAAGCTCTTTTGTTCTCGCAAAATCAGCCTCTCGGTATTGAAGAGGACTAGCTGCACTATATTGCCTTGCCAATTTTTGTGCACCCGTGCATACAAACTATTGCAGTTCTGTTATTGTCATTTTTCTCGTGACTCGTAGAAAGATAGGTCGTTTACGTGCACTTCTGTAATTGGAACATTGGATTATCACCTTTAATTGAATACTCTTGATTGAAATGGTTTTTGTTTAGCATTATCATGTTATCTATTGCGGTAAAAATGTGAAAAATAAGTTTAGTGGACAATTTACAAAGATGATTAATATTATTTAAGATCGCTTTAGGGTTTTATTTACTTTAAATGCATTTTGCTAATTGTAGAACAAAATTCTGGTTTAATATTATAAGTTATACTAGGATTGATGCCAAGTTTGAAAGGTTATTAAACTCGTGTAGTTCTTCATTTGAAGTTTCATTGATTTAAAATCCACTTTCCTAATTAACCCTTTTAGTGCCGACCGAAAAAATTGATTGAATTAATAACAAATGTAGTTGCGAATAAAAAGAATTGTCATTTGGCAATAGTGTCATATAGAATACGCAATATGGAGCATAAATTGCGTATTTACAATTATATGTCATAAAATTAGTGATATTGTATTGGAAACTGAATATTAACCTTTCGATATCCAGTGTTAGCAATTTTGCTAACGACGATACATCGTCGTCCGGCACTAAAAGGATTAAACCATAAGGTATCAATTTAAAATTGAAGATCATACTTCCTTGAATTTAATTCAAATTCAAGCTCCCCAATTCATGGAATCTTTTTGTTACACAGACCCCAAGGTTTCGTGCTATTGCACATTGATATTTGCATATTTATAATTTGAAATTCACATTTCTAATTGCAGTATTACGTTGTGTCTAAAAATAGTGGATCATTATTGATCGGGTAAGATCTACGGTTTTCAATTAATCGTCATTTGCTACAATGTATTAAAAACCAAACTGAATAGTAGTAATTACAGTTCATAGCGGTTATTAATCTTTTGCAACTTGACTTTCCAGTTTTTCTCATTTCAAATCTACTTCCCTGATTATTGTATTAAGTTCTAATCTAAAATTGAAGATCATACTTCGCTGGATCGGATCCAATTTCATGCTGACCCGATTCTATGTTACCATACACTACAAATATAGGAATAATAGTAGTACAACTTCCTAACGACCATCTATCGCATGTAACTTCGATTCAGAACTTCGCCGATTTTCAGAAACACAGAGTTTCGTGCAGTGTTTCAATTCAGAAATTCAATTACATTTAACGACCGACAAGATGCATCTCTTCAACTTCCGTAAAGAAAACAACACTGGCCGCAAAGCAGAACATCTCGAGTGTCTTGCAACATTGTGAATTAAAATACTTGTCTACGACTACTAGAAAACTCTTGGCCTAATTGCATCTTCCCTATTTGAAAAAAAATAGGGTCCCCTGTTCGAAGTTTCGCAGGAAACAGACATCGTGTCTATTACGATCCATGAAAATCCGGGAAACGAATAGAAAACGATACTTTCCCACGTTGCAAAATCTAATCGCCTTAATCTTCGTGCGAATATTTCATGAAATAATGCATTCATTGTTAACCGTTGGCAATAATACTAGCGCTGTGTAAAAGTTGTCGAATCTGATAAAAAGAAATTGCGAATGTCGCTGCAAATCTGCTTGAAATTTTGTGCGAATGAATCAGTACGGAATAGTGAGTTCTTTGTTAACCATTTACTATTATCGTCAACGCAGTTCAAAATTGTAGAATCTGCCGAGATATTTGCATATTTCGTCATGAGTCTGACTTAACTTTCGTACGAATGAATCACTGTGAAATAATGTGTCCGTTGTCAATAGCAACTATACCTACTCGTTCTAAACGTTCTAAATAAAGTGCAAATTTTCTCGCACATGTGACTCAATTATCACACCGATAAACCGTCATGAAATAATCTATCCATTTTTTATCGTTGCTAAGGATACCAACACAATACTAGCCCATTATTTCTTAACCCCTTGCACTATTTCCACGAGTCTGACTCGTGATGAAAATTTTAGGCCAAACTTGAATATCACGAGTCTGACTCGTGGTATTAATCTCGGGCAAAGTATTCATATCTCGAATAAGATCGTATGTCCCCGTGCAAGATTATTAAATTTAGACTTTGATTCAAATTCATTTGAGTTTCACAGAAGTTCCATTGCGTGAAGTAAATATTAGCGTAAATATTAATCTTTGTTAGTCGCAAGATATCGTATATCGGGCGTTCGGTTTAGGCATGGTTTTTTGCGAGTTTACCGATAGTGCAAGGGGTTAAGCTAGTCGCAAGCATTCCAATTAATCCATCTCTACCTTAATGCCAATTAATGTCCGTGAATTAGTATATCTACTACCAAAAATTAGTAACGTTACCATGACAATGTATGTAATCCATAAAATCTGCCAAGCGAACGCAAATATTGCAATAAGTCTGAGTGAACTTTCATAGAAAGAACCCGAGACGAAACTTTCAGCCCAAAATTCTCCTAAATCACCCAATAACTTAGGATATTTAGGCTGAATATGGAAAAATATGTTACATATAAAAGAATGGAAATTTTAATTCCACACTCGCCCTAAACTTGTTCATTTTTGCCAGTTTTGCCTAGTTTAGGATCAATTTCGGCTTCATACAGCCCAAAATAATCCTCAGCATTCTTATTTAGAAAATTAATCTAAGCCCAATATTAACACAAGAACGACCGACGTGAAATCTATGACATTTAAATATATTAAATAAGTACTTTGAAAAAAGGGGAATCAAGAGGTGGAAAATATGATCGGTTTGGAAATCTGTTTTTTATAAGATCAGCTTAGAATTTCTAGTTTAGGACTCTCCTATGAACTTAGGGAATTATTGGAAAAAATTGTGCATAAGTCATTTTGACTTGCTTGGTCGTTCTAGTGTTAAGCCATACATTCTGTAATGAGGAGTTTTAGAATTGGATTGGAATTGAAGTGAGTTTAGGAGATTTAGAATTTATATGGAGTATAATGATAATTTAATTCCTACTTGCTCCTGAAAGCCCTATTTTTAGAATATTAGTCGACAGACTTGGAACTTCTGAAATATTTTTTTTTTCTGTAATTTTACCTGATCAGTCCATTTAACTCCTAAAAATCATATTTACAGGACTTTGAGGCGCGTAGACACACTAGTTGAGGATTTTGAGGTTCAAAATGGTATACATAATTAAGCGGCAAATGAGAAATCAAAAGAATCTAGGATTTGAAGTTTCTTTTTAGGCTAGACTTTTCGACTCGGGAAATCTTCAATTCTATGTCAATTAATGCCCGTGAATTAATATATCTACTACCAAAAATTAGCAACGCTACCACCATAGCGTAATCCATAAAATCTGCCAATCAAAAAGCAAATATTACAATAAACCTGAGTTAACTTTCATAGAAATGAATCTTCACGGAACAACGTATCAATTCTCAATTACTAACAACATGGTATCAACACATTGCAAAGTGGTAAAATCTACTAAACAAATCGCAAACTTAGCTACGAATCAAACTAACAGCCGTTAAAATTTATTAGCAATTGTTGCAATAGCCCTTCGGCAAACACAATATACATTGCTGAGAATAATAGCGCCAGGGATCCGCGTTACGCGGCAAAGATCGCAATGGATCTCGCGAAACCGGCTTGGGCAAGTACCACTTTATAATAACAGTAAAGTACAGCCAATCGTTAATCCGCGAAAGACATCCTATGCATTCAAGATGGGTACGAACTTTCATGGGCATTCGATTTTCTTGAACCTTTGTCTTGGAACGTCGATGCCAGCTATTTACGTGCTCAAGAGCCCTAGCTGTCCATTTTGTAATTTGTTTCTTCGTTGTTTACGAGGATTTCATTATACTTGCAAAGTAATGAACTTGAATCTATATATACTTGTTTTGTTGGGGAGGGGCATTTTATGGTAACAGCTAAAAAATCTTCTAAAAACTACGAGTTTTAAAAAAACGAAATTATTTAGTTGTAGTCATAATTACAATATAAATGTTACTGTTTATTGTTATGGATAACTTCTCACAAATTTGCATTATTCGACACTTTTAGTAGCAAATAGTAGTCTTCTTATTTCCATAGGGTTCTACATCTTTTGTAATTATTCCGGCTTTCGTCGAGGCCACTTCGAATGTAACGATATTTACATTGCATTAACACTAGAACTACCATACCAGTCAAAATGACTGGTACACAATTTTTTCCAAAAATTCTCCAAGTTTACATAAGACTCATAGAATAAATAATCTACGTCTATATCAATAAACATAAATCACCCAATCGATCAAATTTTCCGCCGCTTTATTCCCCCTTTTTCAAAGTACTTATTATTTAATTTATTAAAATACTTATAATTTACTTATAATTTAATTTATTAAAATATGATAGTTTTGAGGCCGGTAGTTCTAGTGTTAAAAACAGACAAATATATATATAGTGACAAAAAACGCAATTGAATGAGAGCGCTTAACTAACTAAATTCTTTTTAAGTTTTAAATTTCTTTTTAACGAGGCTGTCATATAATTATTGCATAGAAAAAATGTCTTAATGAGGGGGAAGGATTTGAGCTCTGACTCACTGCGGGGTCTCAATTATTACTTCGAGATGCACCATATTTCCTCATTGTTTGGTGTTTTGTACTTCTACTTTACCTACTATGGTTAATTCTCCTAA
Source organism: Cerceris rybyensis (assembly GCA_910591515.1). Classification (NCBI taxonomy): domain Eukaryota; kingdom Metazoa; phylum Arthropoda; class Insecta; order Hymenoptera; family Crabronidae; genus Cerceris; species Cerceris rybyensis. Next base: position 37,732,030 of record OU342789.1, read on the forward strand.
GACCCATTGTTTTAAATGTATTCCGAGCCATCAAAGCTATAATATCGTATAGCAAAAATTTCCCTGCAAATGTCAGCCTATACATACCCTCACAATCACCATAGCACTTAATTTTTAACTTTTTATTGCTTAACCCCTTCAAACTCGAATTTTGTTTCGTTTAAGACAAAATTATTTTTATACTAAAATTAACTTAATTCATGTGAATGAAAGTAACAATATACTTTTTACAAAAATATTTATTTATAATTTGCAAGTGTACGAATAAAATTCATTAGGTGTTGAAACTAAGTTTAAACCTACACGTAATAAAATACAGCACGAAAAGTATTATGTACATTACAATGTGCACAGAGTTCGAAGGGGTTAAGTAAACCTTCAAACAAGCCAAACCCACCTTACTTTACACTATATAAACTGGCATATCGTGAATTCCAAGTCGACATGCGTATCAGAAATTTCACAGCACGTGTAGGCCAGAGAAGGTTGTCAATAAGTCATTACCATTTAAAGATCGATGTCACGATACAAAGTTGATATCGTAACAGCACACATTATCTTATCGTGTTTTGCAACAGCAAAATATCGGCTCCTGCTCGTGGCCCGATTACGTTGGAATTTATTATCACCGAGCAATTACACTGAGTGCTCGAACTTAACGGTGGAAACGTAGACGATGGTATTTTGAAATGAGCTTCTTTCGCCGTCCAATCGGTTCTTCGATTCGCAGAGGGATATCAATGTTCACCGGGAGATCGCAACGAAATGCCAGAGCCATTCGTGTTCATTGAACCTCTATTTGCATTCCGTTTTTTTTTTGTTTTTTTTTCGAATACCACGGGAGCATGCCATTCTTCCCATTTTCGCCGATCCATCCGCGTATTTTCGCCGTTGTTTCGGTCCGAATCTGAAAACGCGAGAATTATCAGACGCCAAAAAAACTTCAGGGTCTTGTTGTTTTACAAACGGCTCACCAAGTTTCAAACTATTGGCAACACGCCCGTGAGAGTCTTTCGCCGATGGTACTTCGGTGAACAACGGCCACGAATGAGAAAATAAGAGGGGAAACGTGAAACTTTAGTAGATGTAGGGGGTTGTTTTGCAGGGATGCGTGTGGTAGGGGAGAATTGGCACTTAAGAAGTGGCTACTAAAGTGTGCTGGTACTAAAACTGTACTTAAGTCCTTTTTATATTGTCGGGGGAAAAACAAATAGAGAAGTAGCACTGGAATGGATGAGAACATGGATGGATGGTTTACAAAATATATTACTTTGCTTAGTTTTATGCAATTGTTGAAGAAAATTCGTGATGTCTTATATATACGAAAATAGGCAAAACTTAACGCTAACTGTACCGTACGCGATCGAATCACCGATTTAGTAGAATTAAAATATGTAATATTTGTGTTATTAATTTAAGGCTGTTAAATTGACAATATTCTGCATTTGTTGGGGAAGGGTATAATGGTTATGTTACAATCGGTCTAACGATAAGCTACGGTCGGAATAAGTATATAGAAAAATAAAAAATGTATAATGTTTCATTTACATTAGATTTCTTATTCATTCATCCTAGTATAACACTTTTTAGATGGAACCTGTTCTTATATCGTTGGAAGTTTCGGTTTCAGTAGCAAAGCAGATACTAAGTAATATTCCATTCCAAAATTTCCTAAAATCCTAGTGAAATATCTTTTGAATAAATAAAAAAGGGAATATATTTTGAGGATGGGTTTCCCTTTGTAGAGCGATAATCGCACACAACACAGAGTTTTTATTTTATGGGGCTTAGGTGCTGGTTTCGCTAAGTATCGGCTAAACAATGAATAAGTATAGATACATGCATAAAGGAAGAAACGATAAAGCACATTATTAGGAAAACATTCCTCAGTCCATTATTAGTGTCTACATATGGAAAAACTCTAGTAATAAGGGGGAAAAAAATGATATTTTTGAAGAATAGTTAAACGATAACTTAAATGACGACTTAAAGCGTCATCCGCACCCAAGTGAAATTCTTAAATGACAACATTAGGCGTCATCCGACGCGAATTGTGGACATTAATTTATACAGGAATATAATTTATATAGCAAATTTTTGTACAAAAATGACAATGCCGTCTATTTAATTTGTGACCGCCAGATAACTTCCAGACACATAATCATTATTTGTAAACAAAGAACTTATTCATCATCTCCAATATAAAAGAGCAGCTAACGAAGGAGCAGCAGTAGGGTGGGTCGAAAAAAAATTTTTTTTTTCGAATCGCTATAGTGCGAAAAAGTTGCTATTTAATATTTAAAAAAAATTGAGAATTGATCGATATCTTCCGGTCGCGCATCGTACTTAAAGTTTATAGAAATTGACGAAATTGAGCATTTTTCTTTATTTTCTTAATATTATATAAAATTCAATGATCGTCATGCTATATTTGATTGTTCTTACTTTATAGTTCTTCAAAAAAAATTTTTTTCGACCCACCCTAACAATAAGCAGGAGTCCTATCCAGCCTGAACTCCAGTCAAGAGTAGATCTACGTTCATACTTGCTAGCTTTAAGCTTATTTTCTGTATTCTTTGAGTACTGTAAGAACGTGTTAGAGTCAGTTAGTTGTAAAAGTAGAGTTTTAAGAAGTTGAAATAAAATCCTTTTTTAAAAACTCGATTCTCTGGACCTCGCCGGTAACAAATTACAAAAAGCATTAGCCTATTAACACTAGAACTACCAAGCAAGTCAAAATGACTTGTTCTCAATTTTTTCTAAAAATTCTCCAAGCTTATAGGACAGTCCTAGAGTAGATATTCTATGTTCATCTTATAAAATACAGGTTACCGAATCCATCATCGTCTCCGCCTCTTGATTTCTTTTTTTTCTAAATTACATATTTAATATATTGAAATATAGCAGATTTAACGTCGGTGGTTCTAGTGTTAATCGGATATGACGATTTAACTCGTCTCGTATATTTTCAGTATTTTTACACTGCTCTTACATCCTTTTATCCTGATCTATAATTAAATTCTTATTGTCATAATAATAGCTCTATTTTTACAAATATTTTTGCATTTTCATTAATTCACATCAAAAAGTATTAACGCTGACTAAATAAAGTAAAGTCGGCAGCATTGCCTTTCCACAGCACGTGCTATATGTACTCCCAGAAAATGAAGTCCTCAGTTATTAAACTAGTACCATCAATAAGCTAATAATATCTCGAAATGAACACTAATATTCTCAACAATTAATAGAGCATATTTAACGTTCATTTCTAAAGCATTCCACGCCTCATGTTAAAATACAGAAATTAAACCAGCTATTACACTTGATGCAGTCTCGATGAAAGTCGCTCCATGAGAATGTCAGCGTGTAATGTCAATATCGAATTGCTTTTAGCGAAGCGATAAATGAAATGTCATTTATCCAGTTATTTCAATCGTACCGCTGAACGTGGAATACGGCATGAATTCAGAGGCATAGTTGAGGCTCGATAACCAGTCCAATGACGAGGAAACTCCCATAGAAAATTGCTCGTTCGCCCCTGACCTGTCTGACTGTTCATGATCTGTTGCCATAGCAGTGTTTCATTGTCCGATCCAGACATTTTGCGGATGGTAGAATCGCAACGTGTGTATAATGTGTTTATGAGAGGATGACCGGGAGCTATGGTGGATGGAGAGCTTGTGAAGGGTTGGATTTACCATTAATGAGCTTATGTATAAATCCTGGTTAAGTCAGGAAGAGGTTTTCTAGATTTGATTTATTGTAGCCTTAATGGTTTAGAATCCTCATTTCTTCCTCTCTCTTTTTTTTTTTACACTTTTGTGGCTTCGACTGCAATGATTTCTGCTGAGAGTTATTGTTTTAGATTGTTTTTAAATTAACGAGGCTACGATATACATCATAAGAGCTCAAAGGTAGAACACAAAATATTTTGTCTAGAATGTCAAGATATTGGTGCTAGGAAGCGAGATTTATCGTCCAAAACGTTGATCGGCCAGTATCAGGTCGCGAGATATCTCGTCCAGGGTAACGAAAGGGTTAAAGGGGCACTACAAGTGAATAACTTGTCGGTAATGTAAATGTTATATGCAATGGTTCTTTCCACCTCATTTATGAGTGATTAACACTAGAACTACCGGCGTTAAGTCCATTGTATTGGAAAATATAAAACAGTGACGTTAGAAAAACAGAAATCAGAAGGTGGAGAAATAATTAATTCAGTAAATTACGTTTTATAAGATGTTTTATAAAAGTATCTACTCTATTGCTACCACATAAACTTGGAGAATTTTTATAAAAATTAATGAACCAGTCATATCAACTGCCTTGGTAATTTTAGTGGTAATATACAATGGACCTCCGAAAACTCATTGGGCACGCATTCCTTTGAATGGTCATCTTCTCGTAGACCAATAAAATCAGTGTCTTTTCCATGGTGCGTTAACATTTCCTTCTGTTATCGCTTCTAGAAACGAAACAGCCTATCGATAGTTCACTTTCCTCTTGCGTTTCTTGTAACGGGTTCTAATGAAGCGAATTGCACGGCAGATCAGTATTTTACGGACGATGTAACACATATATCCTGCATTTCTTATCCGGATGTCGTTTACGCTAAGATATGCTACTGATATTCTGCTTTCAATTATGTTATTAACGCAACACGCTGGGACGAACGAGGACATGTAGCGAAATCGTTTGTGTTTGTAACGCTCGATGAAATATTGCGGGAATGAGATGATGTCGATACGACTATTCGAGGGATTTTAAACGATTTTTCTTGTGGTGTATGTTGGATATTTCTGTTGAAAGCGGACGAGAGTGGTCATTCAATTGATGATGTGTATGGTTTCTAGATTTAAATGGGAGAGTTTTTGCGTTAGTTTTTTCCTAACGTAGATATGTAAAATTTTACGTGGTTTTGATAAATTGCAGATTTTTCTTTCATTTTTATTAAACACGAATAGGTAGAACGGTAGAAGATTCTGTCGGAGGTTTTACCTTCCTTTTTTATGAAACGGGAACATGTAAAAGCGTGTATGTAGTAAACGTAGGATATAGGAAACTGTACGTCAAATTACACATTCTCAAATAGCAGAGAAAACGTCGAACAGGGAATTGAAACTGAGAAGCGTGATAGCCATGTTGGAAAATATTTTGTATACATTTTTGCAGTTGCTTTCTATGATTAAATGTTGATCACTTCGATGTCTACATATATCACGTATACTCTTCATGGAGGAACAAAAATTCACATTGGTTGAAAGCAAAATTTATGTAAAACGTGACAGTTTCTGTAACAAAGAAAGTTGATTTTTGAAATTGTGGTGTTTGAGGTGATAGGTATAGAGTTACCGATAGAGGCGGTGAAGGATTAAGGTACATTGAGATGTTGAAAGCATTTTATGGTACTACATTTTGTTAGGGATTTTGGAGTGTTGTCCAAGAGTTCTTTGTAGAAGCTGTGGTATATTTAAAGTTGCAACGATAACCGGAGTTTATATGACATTTTGTTAGATTTATGATTAGTAGTATATACAGTGTTTAGAATATTAATTAAATCAGGTGAATCTAATTATCCTGGCACGCATAGAGCTAGAAGGGCAAATTGGATTTTCAGCTGTTAAAAATACTATGCAATGCTTATATTTAGTTTTGATGCTTATATTGATTTAAGTGTTGCTTTTCGAAGCTTTGTCACACAAAGACACTCGTCATTCTTATTAATTTTAAAGTAATGATAAATTGAACATTAAGATATTAAACACATTAGTTAAGAAGCAGGAATAGGGAATTTCAATATAGAATGTGTGATCTTACAGCTCCAATTGGTACTTTTCGATTTCTGAATTAAAATTCAAATAATATAAATAATGCTAGTGAATTTTTAAACAATGAAAATATAGATTTTTGACGAGAGGAGCACCCAGAGTAATTTGTAATTTTGTGACGTATTTCAATTTTATAGCAAGTGCACTTGCTGCGCTTTCGTCGAGAACACTTGTCGTTGCTTGAAAATAATAAACCACATACCTACGTGCACTCTTCAAAAATTAAATGAAAAGCTTAATAAGTTAGCTGTCATTAACGCACTAACCAAAGCTGGCCAAACCAGCCAAATAAATTAAATAAAAACAAAGTCATTCATTGTAGTGGACCAATACAAAACCTCTTAACCCATTCGAGACTGTGCATTTTTTTGGAGACTATCCAGAAATACCGACAACTTTTTGCTTTATATTTACCACTTCGTGTATTTCTAATTATTGTGGCTTTGGGTCACCTACTTTAGGGTCGAAATTGAACCAAATACCAAATGTAATGTTTACACATTTGTAAGATACCTTTTATTTTAAGCTAGTCTTATCTCGAGAGCTGTTTATTCTATAATGACTGATAATTGCAATTCAAGATCATTGCACACACGGTGTGCAATTGGTCTCAAATGGGTTAAATCCAAACTCATCGATGCAAACATCTTACTTTCCCCCCAAAATAGTAGGAACATTAAATAAAATGAATGAATGAATATATCGAATCGAACAGTAAATAATATTAAAATCACTCGCGAAACCAGAAAAATACAAAGCCCTATAAGTCGAAACTCATCGATTCAAACACCTTGTTTTCTCTCAGCTGAAAATCGTAAGAAAATTGTTAACAATTTCAAACATATATTTCGTCGAATGTAATTCAACGTGTAATCCTAGTATCCCTACTAGGAAAGTACTTTTACAGGCAGAGCAAGTATTTCGCAACTGCGGCCACTCGCCTATAAATCTCTGTAAAATCAGGCTACGAGGAATCTCACGTGCATTGCGCAGTAACTCCTTCCATTCTATCCAATAGAACTATATTGGATGCAGGGAGAAAAACATTTTCCTCCCTGCAACGTTTATTCAGTCTGTTGACCCGCGACTATCAGTTCAAAGACACCATCGGACCTGCTGCTGGAAGGCACGATCTATACACACGAACGAACACAAACAGAAACACGTACACACAGAGTAGGCGAACCTATTCCGCCTTAGAGGTATTGAAAACGTGAATTACCCTACGTGTCGCTGCAAAAAGGGAGTCATTTTCCTCCACAATAATGTCTACGACTCTTTTAGATGTACCGTGGACATCAAACTTTGAAAGAAACAGGAATGTTGCTTGAAAAATCTGTTTGGTATATATTTCGAAGAAATGCAAATGATTTTTGACTGGTTTATGGTGCCCATGTGATGAGGAGAGAAACTAGTGTTTGTGAAAAATTAATTTTTTTTTTTTTTAGAAATTCTAGTGAAAGATTTTAGCTCAGAATTTGTCATCTTGCTTTAGAATTTTATCATCAATAGTAGAATTGAATATTCTTCTTTAAATAGATAATTTAGGACATAAATTAAATAAAAAAGATGCGTTATTGTAAAAATTGGGAAGGTAAAAAATTAAATGATATTGAATACCACAAAATCCTTTTCTTTTTATCAAAATTATTGTTGGTATGTAATACGGCAGAAAATAATTTCTTTGTTTACTAAATTAATAGATTACTTGTAGTGTATAAAATAGCGAAAAATCTCATAAAATAAGAAATTTAAAAGGTTCTATAAAGATTTTCATCTTAATGTAATCTAAAATATAAATAAATTGCAATTTCTTCTTAACACATTCTCTACAAACTCAAATTGTCTAGATTTATCCAAAAACAAGACTTGGCAGTGTGAAAGTCCTTTCCTTGCACCGTATTAAAACTGATAAATATGTTGTATTCATGTTGGCAGTCATGAATTTATTTTAAAAACACAATCGATATACTTTTGCTTAGTAGCAAACAAATTAAACATCATAAAACCTCTGAAACCTTTCCAGACATAAGTAATCATAGACATTTATTGGCCTAAAAAATAGCATTCAACAAATTCTCCATCAATTTTGAAAATTTTCGTTAACTGACATAAAGCAATATTAGTATCTAATTAATCCATTGCTCAAACTCGCACAATGATTTACAAAACGATGAATAGATTTTGCACAATGTTTCCCCCCTACAAATATTAATAGCTACACGGACGAAATGTTTCTCCAACCAACAATCTTCTTTCGCGCAACACCAATTGTAGAAGTTTGGCCATTCGTCTTCTAGAAGCGTATAAACGATGCCCGATAAAAATAGAGAGCACGGATAGCGTTCTGTGTACTCAACAAGATGAAGATGAAATATACGCTTCGTACTCGAAAAGAAACTTGGTTGCATGTAAAGGCTGTCCTTCTTCCACCGCAATTCGCCGTAGAAGACGTTGCTTTTAAGGCCATCCATTTCCTCAACTGTCGTATTCTCAGCATTGTTCGGAGTGCACCGCGACACGAATTCCCATCTGGAGATTTGCGATCTCTCGAAATCGTTCATGCCTCGACTATTAATTTGTTAAAGAAGTTTGGCCTTTTGTTTCCGTCCCTTTGGCGATAGTTTGAATCCAGAACTGAACTTCCACTATTTCGGCAAATGGTAGGAGTTGTTTGGAAAGGTTAAAGCTAACATTGTAAGGTACAGTTTGTGAACATTTGATTTGAGCAGAGGAATTTTAGATGTTCGAATCCATTGAAAATGAAGCGGTTTCAATCCCACTCTATAATAGTAGCTAATTAAGATAATGTAATTATTAATACTAATGTGGTTTTCCAGCGTTGAAGTTTAGTTAACAATTTTAATTTTAATTTTTCATCGTCTCAAGGTAGGGCATTAGCAAAGGTTTGTGATTGTCAGGAATTAAATTTTAATAGATCGCAAAGTTATTGAAATTATTTTGAAGTTCACGATGTAAGGTACACTTTGTAATTGTTTTATTTGAGCAAAGGAATTTTAGATGTTCGAATCCATTGAAAATGAAGGGGTTTTAATCCCACTCTATAATAGTAGCTAATTAATTAAGATATTGTGATTATTATTACTAATGCGATTTTCCAGCGTTGAAGTTTAGTTAACAAATTTAATTTGAATTTTTCATCGTCTCAAGGTAGGGCATTAGCAAAGGTTTGTGATTGTCAGGAATTAAATTTTAATAGATCGCAAAGTTATAGAAATCATTTTGAAGTTAACGATGTAAGGTACACTTTGTAATTGTTTTATTTGAACAAAGGAATTTTAGATGTTCGAATCCATTGAAGATGAAGCGGTTTCAATCCCACTCTATAATAGTAGCTAATTAAGATAATGTAATTATTAATACTAATGTGATTTTCCAGCGGTGAAGTTTAATTAGCATTTTTAATTTGAATTTTTCATCGTCTCAGGATTAGTTAAAGACACGATATTAGCAAAGGTTTGTGATTGTGAGGAATTAAATTTTAATAGATCGCAAAGTTATTGACATTATTTTGAAGTTAATGCTGCAGGGTAAACTTTGTAAATATTTTATTTGAGTAGAGGAACTTTAGATGGTCGAATCTGTCGATCACAAAGACTCATTTTAATTCTCATTTATAGTGGTAACTAAGGTGCACTTTTCCTGCGTTGAATTTTAATTAAATCATTATATCTCGACAGCTTTAACGTCTAAGGATTAATTATTTACTTAATAGCACATTAGCACATGGTTGTACCAATTAAAGTTGAAATACACTAAATGAAAAATAGATGGAGATTCGATATAAATCACGTATTAATGAAGTCTTCAAGATGCATATTAATTTAAGAAAATTAATCATACGCAACGATGATTGCGAAAATTTCTAAGAACAGACGTTTACGTGGCATAGAAACGCACAAGTACACTGAAGAGCGTCATACTTTCTGAATGCGCTCAAGTGCAGACGCAAGCAGGTATAGTTAATGATGATCTCAAACTCTGCAATACGTTGTTGACGTGTATGGTATCTGAATCGTTTAAATAAAAGTGGCTGTTGTAATTACGTATATTATAGGATTGTTATTCAAACTTTACAATTCTAATATTCTGAAAGAATATGTTATTACGAACAAAGAAGTTAGAACAAGAGCTAATCGTTGCAAATAACATTATTTACATTTACTGTGAATAGTAAAAATGTTATTTGCCGCAAATACACAATAAAATATAGCCAACAAATTGAAACTTGATATCTGAACATACTTATTGCGTAGAATATTTATTTCAACTAATTATACCTAATTGTCTTCTGTACAACACGTTTCAATAAGCTGGTAATTTCACACGAAGAATTAATTATTAGATCATATTTTGTAAGTGAATATTTTATAAAAACCATACATTTTTACTTCTCTTGTATTATATGCGTAGCAACTCCGATAAAAAATTAATTATTTATATCATTAGCCATTAAAAGTTATTCGTCCGCGTTGGAATTGTTTCCTGCCGTGTTAGCATGCTTGCGGAAAAGTACCGTAGCGAAAGGGTTAACGATGTTAGATTTAAAAATAATCTTATTATCTACCTCTATCTTAACCCATCAAAGCCTAGTGTCATGGTCAAAAGTGTTACTTTGATGGGTTAACACTAAATCTACCAACACATCTAATTTGTAATGAAAAAAAACGTTCATAAATTCGGAGCAGTGACGTTCCTCGTGAGTTGATGAAATAAACATACTTAAATTAATTAATTATAATTTTCTTCCCGCCGTTCCTTTTTTTAAGATATTTATGTGTTATTCTTAAAAGTATTATTTTCAATTTTATACCGTCTAGAATACATCGACACGTTTCCATGCACAGCAATCTGCTGCGTCAGTTTCGTTAAATATGCATCGATAATCGGATCACGTATCAATGCACCCGCGCAATTTGTATGCGATCGATCGCAGGCTGCATCGAAAAGGCACGTAAAGCATCGCGGTCCTCGCCCGTATGAAGATCACTCGATGGCAATCGGATCGACGATAAAACAGACTTCACCTCGAGGCATTTAATTCATGGTTGAAAATTCAGGATGTTCATCAATGAAAGAACGTTTGAACGCTTGAAAAATATTTTTCATTATTATTCCTGCCAGGCTTCAATTGCTCTGATCATTTCGCCTGGCCCTATGGTATTACTGTGGGATATTAGGAAGACGGGTAGCGGGAGAAATGCGAATTAAGTGCAGTTCTGATTCATGCATTCAAGAGAGTGAATGAATTATATCGAAATTAATTGGTAAGTGAGAGAAGGCCGAGGCCATTTCTGCCCCTGTGCTATAACGTTAGCCATTTTTTTTAATACCCCGCAGTAGATGAGTGGGCTCCGGCCACTGAGGCTATGATTTATTAAATAATAATTTATGAGTAAATTCTGAGAGATAAGGTGCGAATTTGAGCTCACTAATAGCAAGTCCGAAACTTTATCTATTTTTATATATAAAAGTATTTTATTAAGTTTTCGGTCGATGAGAACTGCTACTGGAATTATATTTATGATATTTAAATATGCTGAATGAGTAATTTAGATAAGGAGAAATCAATTCGGTGATTTCTTCTCGTGAAATTGAGTGGAAAAAGAACAATTAAGTAATTTAAGTTTTATAAGATAGAAGCGGAATATTTGCGTTATGCCTTCTCTCTCAATTTGGAGAATTATTAGAAAAAAATTGGAAGTCGGGCATCTTGATCACCGTGGTAATTTTAGTGTTAAGAGAATGTGTTATTAATTTATTTTTGGAATATTTTAGAATTTCGAAACTGGAAGAAAATTTCAGATTTAATGTAAAAATTTCGATTATATGTATTAGACGAATGTTTTTTTTTTTTTTTTTTTTTTTAGTATTTGGCAAAGTTAAAAATTTGACTTCGAGGAATAGAAACTTAGATGTGTCTTAAGTTACATCAAAGTCATATGGGCCCATAGAGGGTTAACCAGAATCACAAAAAAAAACAAAAAAATTTTTAAATTATGAACAAAGGATGCGTGCATTGATAGATTATACGACGATGCAGCTGACTCTACATAAATAACGCCAGTATAAAAATAAGTTTGTTGCATAATCCAATTTATTTTTAATAACAGGTAGTGCGTTATTTTTAAAGTAACGTTTAAACATAACTGTTTTCTCATTACTACGATCGATCCCACCTTGTCCTCTCTCTTACGAGAACATTAGTCACGTTTATTTACGGCGCCCTTTATCTTATCGACATTCCTTTCCTCGCGCATTGCCAGTAGACACCTCGATACATTATCAAAAAGAAGCATGATGTCATTCGTATTAAGAGTATTCCATAAAATACAGCAATTAAAAGTAATGTTTGCATGACATGTACAATAGAAACATTTAAGTGGACCTTGAAATTATTTAGTCATCGTTATCAATGACTTCTTACAGCTGTGGAAAAATTTTTGATACAACACTCTCTGTGATTAATGAGCTTGAACGAAATTCTTATCGTAGATAAATACTTTCTTGTTCTGAAAATGATTCTTTGGTTTGTGATGAGTATTGTATTTATTGTTGAGGATGGTGTCGCTTTAGATAATAGTATTGTTACACGTAAAATGAAGAATTTTATTTGTTTAAAATAATGGTATTATGTAGACAAGAAATGGAAGTATTAATAGTAAATCTACGGGTGGTAAATCTGTTACACATAAATACAGTAAATCAGTATCTACTTGAGAACATAGGAATAATGACGCAGAGAAGATACCGCTTCTCCAGAAATTTGAAAAATGTTTATAAAAAAAGAGAAATTCGATAATTCGACGGCTTTTAAAAATGTAGTTAACACGTTGTCTTCCATGGGGGTCACGGGTGACCGCCGCTATTGAATTCAATGAAATTTCATTAACATTTAAATTGCAATATTTGAATTTTCTAACATATTGAATATCTAGATATTGTCGTTAAAAATATAAAAGTCTGGTGTATATCTTTCCGTCAGTGTCTTTAAACGTTTCTGCTTTGTAAAGATGTGATTTTAATAAAGAAAAGTTTCACTTCAGTAGAAATTAGGAAACTAATGAAATACCGGTGGCGTTCGACATGTTAAAGACGAAAGAATAGAGGAAAATACAAATTAACACTTTACCGACCGGTATTTTTTAACATCCTACCCATTTCTGTTCGGTTACTTGCACGCAAATATTTTCCTGATACTGTTATCTCTTCGAAAATTGCAAAGTTTCTGAACTGAGTCCTTGGCACAGTTAACCGCAATGAAAAATAATAATTTATCAATTACTGTAGCAACAAATTAATATGTTAAAAGTCCAAAAGTGTTGGGCCCAAAAAGCCGATTAATCGACTACCGGTCGGTAAAGTGTTAACATGCAGCAAGGAACGAATAATCCAGTACATTTAAATATTGTTAGGTAGAAGTATTGGATTTGAAATCAGTGACTCCCACTCCAAACACCCCCAATCTAAATGTAATGTTTCCTAAGTTATTGTATATCATAGCCTCAGCGATTCAAGCTCATCTAAAACCATAAATTTTAATTCAAATAACCATAACAGAAAAAGCAAAAAGGGTTTCAAAGAAAAAAATAGTAATTAGGAGACAATAGTAAAAACTAGATTAGATCTTTGAACAATCATTGAAATTATATCTTAATTTCAGTTTTAAATTGTAAATTTCTCAGCAAATTGTTTTTCTAAGTAAAATAAAAATTAAAAGAAAAAGAAAATAATATAAGAAAATTTGTTCTTTGAAAAACAACAATGACATAGCTTTAATCAGGAACGAGCCAAGTTTCATTCTCATTGTCAGATAAGTATTTAGAAAGCCGTGTTATGTCAATACGCTTGTTACTTAATATATTTCTTAGTAGGCGACAATGACATAATGTAGAACGATACCAATGACTCATCCAAGAACAATATTCGTTTATGCTCCTACACGTATCGATATAATCTTTCTTTTTCGTATAAACACAAATATTTCTAAACGACAGCAATCCAAGTTGCAAGTGCATTGTGCAAATTCCAATTTTCGTTATTCTGTCGAGAATCCATTGTTACTCTTTCATGTACACTGAGAATACAATATCTAGATTGATATTTCCCATGAATAAAAAGTGATGATACTGCGAAAATGTGAATCTATCGGTTGAGAGAACAAATATAAAGAAATAGCTACAGATTTTTGTCCATTCATAAATTAGCAGGTAAATTGGTTCAGAAGAATTTTAATGCAGTTTAATATTGTTCGTATGATATAAATTTCAGAAATGTTTCGGAAGCAAAGTAGTTATCCGGCAATAATTCGTTTGATGACAATGCAGTAGATTTATCTCATTGATTATGTGCTTATACTTTTTATTCGGTAATCCGAATATTCAAAGAACATTTACGTCTAATTTACAATGCCAAATACTGGAACAAATAAAATGTTTCGTTCAAAATGATTTACATTCTTATTCATAAAATTATATTATCAGTAAAATTCTTTATCATTTCAAAGTGTAAAACAGTTAATGCCTGGAAACCATCATTTTTCATTCAGTGTTCTTTAAAATTTTAGTGAAAATATTAATTCTTTTAAAAGTTACATTAGTTTTTTTAGCATAACAAAGCCACCCGAAATCCTCTTGCTCCCAGGTCAACCACACCATTCAACGTCCCGGTGCTAATGTATTTTAGCACACTTTTTCTCATAAGCCGATGATAATTCAAAAAACTTTTCTCATAATCCAGCCAAACAAAAATTCCCAACATTTCTCACTCCTCTCTAGTCTCTCATCTTCATTAACTTAGATTACATTTATGCCAGAAACCCATGGCGCCTTGCAATATGCGCATGCAAGTTGTCCCTCAGATGAAGAAAGCTATGGTGATAACGAAGTTAATGAAATCTATCCAATCCATGAGTCCGAGCACAAAACTATACCATCTCTGAGTGATTTTCCATAGTTTGTAATTATCTATCGATTTGTCATCGACTTTTAAATTCCACAATAATTTTGTAACACCACTTAAATGTTCTTTAGTAGGTTTACGTTTTAGTTTACGTAGGTTTAGGTTTATGCTTTTAGATATGGCAGACACGATATCTCAAGATCTGCCTGTCCGATTGACTTAAAATTGGATTATGTTCTTTGCCAGACTTGTCGCTGTAGCCAGTACCAAAATCTTTAAGTTATCTCAATTCTTTCTAATTTTTGTGTTACAGTAAAGCTGAAAAAATAATCCGAGATAGTCTATCTTAAAATTAAAGTGCCACCATCTTTCAAACAATGACATATTACCTTCATTTTGGTACATATTATAACCACATTAGCACTGAAGAAAATAACGTCTCATTTTTTTGCCAGTCTACTACAACGAAATTATGTTAGCCATTGCAAGTTCTTAAAAGATTGGCTTCCTCAACAACATTATACATTTTTTTTCAATCAAATATATAAAATTGTAGTAAGTATAGATCAAATATGGATCAACATACATGTACCCAATATTTTAACTACATTATACATTTTTTTAAAAAGTGAAACATAAAATTGTAGTAAATATGGATCAGTAACATATTGGGTACATATGTGCCCAAAACATTGATACAATTTACTATTTCGATTTTGGGAAATGAATTCTAGAAAAAGGCTTAAAAAAGCAGCTCGAAAATATGAAGTATTGCTTCAAAAGTACAGAAGAGACAGATATCTCTCGCAGATAACGTCGAGCAAAGGTGCGTTTAGTGAATAGTAGTAAAATCAACTAATCGACACGGTTCATGGCGCCTACGTGATCGTTGGTGCTCTCGGTGCTTATCGAGCTGGTAGAGCAACATTCCACGCTCCAGAATGACCGTGCCCATTCCTATGGACTCCCGTGAACGCCGAAAGGGTTCCCCGTAGAGATGCGATGCTTTGTCACGGTTATATGCGTGCGTGCATACGCCACTGACTAGCGCGTGCGCATGCGTACGCGCGAACGCGGTATGCCGGTGAACGGGAAAGGTAAAGCAGGAAACCATTTCGTTCACCTGTTCCAGTCGACGCCGAAAATCGAACTCCACGGAACCTTGATCCGACCTTCTCCTCGACGTTGAACATTGACCGTCCTCGGCCGGCTTGGCAGCATTCCTCGGCCCACGCTTCTCCTCTTCTTCGTGGTTGTCGTCTTCCTCCTCGTCTTCCCCGTATATTTCTTTTTCCTTATCTTGATATTTGGTCTTCGTCTCTGATGACATCTGTCTCTCGATTTTGTCGTTTTGGTGCATTTGAGGGTTTTCTATTCGGAATGCTGATGCATCATATGTTCTTCCGGTAGTTTGGGAGACTTGATTACATTAGATTGGAATAAGAGCGAATTGTTGATCTATTGTGATGAACAGACTGCGGATTTTTATGCATTTATGACAAATTAAATACGGCTAAAATATACAAGAAGAACATAATATGAAAATATATCTAAAGTATGGTATTTGTTGTAATATTTATTGAGTGCAATAAATCCCTAGATAGGTTTTCCTGTCTCACCTGCATTTGTGAAACTCGAAATTTGCATAAACATCTGCAGTCTAGCGATGAATATAACAATCCTATATAGATTCTAGTGATTTTGAGATACATTTGAAAGTTTATTTTAAAAAAACTATTTTTTGACTTTGTAAATTATTTTACGAATTTGAATTATTTCACATTACAGGCGGCCCTTGACTTTGGCACGTTCTACTTTCGCACAATTCGCTATTTCGCAGGTTTTCAAAAATTCAATCATTTAAAGATTTATGTCGGTATTTGAAGAAATGTTTTCTTCCATGCAGTCACTGCCAAGGTGTGGTCACTCACACGTTGCCTACTGGAGGTTTTCTAACATTGTCATATTGTTTCTAGTATTACGTACTAGATGTTAGAGAATCTCAAGTACGCAAAGAAGTAGATTAACATACAATTTTGAATATTTTTCCTGTATCCCTCTACCTTCGAACATTCAACATTGGCATACATTTTCAGGAACCAATTATGTGCGAAAGTCGGAGGCCCACTGTATTTTTTAATATTTGAGTTGTTTAATTATGAAGCGCCGTTACAGTATTGAGGTTGATATCTTGGGAATTAGAGAATTCCTTGCTGCTAAATAATTACAGGCCAAATTAAATCCGTTTGTTGAAGTTGCGTTTTCATCATTTTCTAATGTTTAACGTGTAGCTGATACGGTGTGATAACAAATTTGGATTAAAGAGGGTTAAGGATTTTTTGAGGCTGTGGTTTGTGGTAGCAGGAAAGTGGAGATTATCGGATTTGAATGAACCTTCGTGGGAATTGAACAGTTGGCTGATTAGGAAGAGAATAGATATGCTAAAGGAAATGTCGATCTAATTTGGAGTCCGTGTAAAGTAGTACGCGGTGAATCGATTTTGATGTAGGTGAAGAATAGCATTTTTCTTTTCCCTTTGCACTTCGGGTTTGGACATCTCGGAAGAATAAAATCTGTAGCAAATATTTGTGTAATAAAAGTTAAATAATTCTTTAATGGAATAAATTAGTATAACAAATCTTTGTATTAGAAATAATTAATTGTTTCGTAATTTTACAAAGAATTAATTTGAAACGGCCTACAAAAAATAGAATGATAAAAAAATTAATTAGCGAACCTCAATATAATCTTCTATAGCATTGCAGTGTATTTATCTACTTTTATCCATTTAATATAAAAGTAACCAAAGAAGAATTTACCGTTGAAATATTCCGTAAGATATAATTGTATAAAAGATGTCGTAAAAGAAATAAATGTGATGCCATATTAAATTTAATAAAACTAAATTTTCAGCTAACAAAAAAGTCTCAATTGTCGTTGACTTTTTAGCGGAAGAATTTCGCGCAGAAAGTTCCATTCAAAAGCATCCGTATGACAATAGAAATTTTAAGATAACCTCCTTATTATACGAGACCTATATTTCATTTGGAATATTTAAACGTTTTAGTGTCCTTTTACACAAAACCCGGGTCGAGAGGAAGGCAGTGTGTGTATATATTACAGTGGCATTAGAATTCATCGTATGCAAATGAATTTAAAAGGAAACAGTTCCGCGGTCCATGATATTACTTTACACGACCATTCGACGAAGTTCTCGCATTTCATTATGTGCACGTAACGTCGAATAGATTGTTCCACAAAGCCTCGAATCAATTAGCATTACTTACAGTTTTGAAAATTACACGATGTCCGGAAGCAAATTGCAATATTAGTTCAATGTACGCGAGATTATACGTTTTCTCCTTTCTTAGTTAATTAATTTCTTTTAATTTATACGGAGATATTTTTAATTGATTTACAAATGATCTATATTTTTCTTTCTTATGTTTACTTTTATTTCGAATATTTTATAATAAACTTTTTATTGTAAAGTTCAATCTTCTGAGTTTTTGTGAAGAGCTTGTCAATTTTTCGTTTAAAAGTTTGCGAATATTACAACTAAGGAATTACGGAAATTAACGAACCGGTAAATTTGGTCGGTTGTATTGAATTTTTGTCCCTTCAGTTTGGACCGAAGGGTTTGAAAGATCCCTTGGCAATTCTTTTGGAGCGAGATCCCACGGGTATAGGGGATAGTACAAAACCAATTGTCCATACCATGCAAATTTTGCTTCGGTTGTATATTCTGTACCAAGGATTTACCGTATTATGTTACCGTTCTTCCCTGTAACATTTTCGCATTCAACTTTCTTTTAAATTGGTTCCCGAACCTTTTGTGTTGCGATTTCGACGTCCTCGAGTAAAATATAGCAATGTTTTCGTAGTATTGGTAAACGTATTTTTAAATTTTTACTCTACAATAACGAGCGATATTTGAGGCGCAGAAAAGGAAAACGAAAGACTCGAGATATTTAAAAAACTGCAGAGTAGATAATATTATTGACACGCAATACCAAAGAATTCCCGAGTCGAAATATTGAACCTCATTTGAACCTTTTTACTACCCAACATTTAGGAATTAAAAGTACAAAAATAAATCTAAATAAGATACCTTATTTTACATTGAATTTAGATCTATTTTTCTACTTTTAATTCCTATATGTTGGGTAGTAAAAGGTTCAAATGAGGTTCAATATTTTGACTCGGGTTATTTTCATGCAGACAGTTTTATTTTAAATTATATTTATTTCAGTAATTTAATACTTAATGGTGGCATCCACAGAGCAAATTGTAGAGAACTGAGTCGGTAAAATCTCATTTCCACAAAATTAACGATAATGGCCGGACTAAAGTCTACAACTACCAGCAATTAATTACATTTACACTTACTAGATAAATATTTTGCAAACTACTGAACTTAACTCCTCGCTTCTTGCAAAGTAAACAATCAAAGAAAACGCACGTGATCCATTTTACAATAAAAAATTGCATACAAATAAAAAGAAACTTGAGAATCGATTCCTTTCTAGAAATAAATCAAACATTAATGTGAATCCCTAAAATTAAACGCATCATTAGCAAAATGACCGATCAATACTTACACATTTGTAGTTCGTAATGCTATCCGCCATATAATGTTAAGTAAAGCGAAAGCAAATATCATTTCCGTTTTACAAAGTTAAAAATTTATTTACAAAGAAAATACACTAATATTTATTTCTCCTTTTTGCGCACAGTACAGTTTGGCTCAAGTAGACTTATCAGACGTGAAGAATTTATTATCAAAGAAAAAATATGCTGCGAGACACATTAAAAAATATTTCTTTTTGCTCTACCTGATAATATAACACAAAAATCACAAACTGGCAACAGAAATTTTTATTTTCCCAAAGTAGATAAGGAGATACTAGCATGACATGAATTATTCGCGACTCGGCTGAAAAATTCTACGCGACAGAAAAATCGCTCCGCAGCTACGAATAGGAGCGTAAAAGTTCCTCGAAGCGTGCACTCTGAAATGTCCTCGACAAAGACCAGTGCAATGATCAATGGAAAGTGTACCGGCATTGCAAGAAAATGGTTGTAAAGTGTACTCTACAAAAGGATCAGTGATTAGAGAAATGACCCGGCTTTGCTTATTTTTCTGCTCCCTTTTCATTTATCCACCACGATGCAAAAAATGCGGTTTTCGAAGCAGATCTGCCATTTTGCTAAGGCGTCGATATTTCATCGTTAACTTGTATATTTAGCTCCTTAACGTAAAGAATAGAGTAAAAGTATAATTAAGACACTAGCTACTTGTTAATTATTTATTCAGTATTAATTTGGATTGTGTGCATCCGCAAACTTGATTATCTTTTAATTCTTCTACGTAATTCGTGTATTTCTTCTCACTTCCATTTTAAATTTTAAATCGAGATTTCCATTTAAATCTATTCAAAAATATTAATGCCAATTTTTCGAAAAGATTTATCTGTTCTTGGTATCTCTAATACATATATTTTTCTCAGAATACAGACTTTTGTATTGCAAAGTCACCATTTTTCATTGCAGCACAGTGTTTTGTATCGCTTTGAAAATAAATGGTTCATATATCAAATGTTGACACTTCCTGCATTTTCTATGAGGATCTGAATAAATATTTACAGAGTATGATTAATATTTACAAAAAATTTTATAATCGCCCCTATGATCAATATTCACTCTCCAAGGAGATTTATATGTTAAATTAATACCCCGTATATTTACCATAGCCCTAATAAATTTAAAACCTCCGATAAAACTTCAGATTCTATGAATAAAGGTGAAATTATAAGAACAGGCTTCCCAGCGGCATGCAATTAATTCGAAGACAGAGGCAATAAAATCTAACCGTACGTACGTGCAATTCTTGACGACCATTGTCCGAGTATGCACGACGAAATTTGCATACGAACGAGGTTCGAGAATGCAACGAGTCCCGCGAGCTATTGCACCTAATTGTTAGTCCGGTTGACCCAATCAAACAACCACGCACGTGCAATGCGACATAAACGAGATTTTCAGTCGGCTCTTCGTCCATGTAACTATTCAACGAAGCTTCGTGTTTCCTGCATTTTTATTCAGCTTGCACAGTAAGCTCGCAATTAATTGAAAGGAAAAACAGGAACAGCTGTTGCTGACAGTTCATGAAATGTTCTTTCACGGTTGAATAATTTGTATCGAGTTTGGTTAATCTTGCGCAATACGAACTTTGTAAATTTCATTTCTTCCATTTTTGTTCTCCTCTTCTTTTTATTCTGTTTGTTTAATATCATTCAATTACCAGGTAAATAGAGGGTAAACCACGACGAGGAGATTAGTAAGCAGATTATCCGTACACACGGGTCAGAGTTCTAACGTTTTCATGAATTAGGGCAATCGATGATCCACTGAGAAGCGTAATCCAATAAAGTCTGTCCCAGAAAATAATTCCGAGATTACGAAATGGACGGGACATTTACGGCCAACTTGGAGTTTTATCATCCGTACATCGATTTGGCACGTAAAACGCTCTGGAATATATTTTCATTGAATTTGCAATTCCATCCGATACTTTTCCATCCAACTTTTTTTTTTCCTTCGAGCGATCATTCAGATAGGAGTCTGAAATTGATCGTAGCTCGTTGCAACACGTCGCCGTCGACGATAAACTTCTTCCGTTTCCATGAGTTAATGTCAATTCGTGGATTTAATTTTACATCGTCTTTCTATTAGTATTTATTGTAAGCGGAGGAAGGAAATATTATTTTCAACGTATTTCTATCCGTTATTATTACAAGCGTAGAAAATTGTACATGATTGTATGTAAATTACTGAGATATATCCAAAGAGCCGTAACCAAGAATCGCCTCTTTGCTTTTCAGGCGCAACTTCCCATTAACCTACATCCCTACTTTTCACTCCCAATTTTTTATATTTTCTCGGACCTTTCGTTCTCCATAAAAATCTCTACTGCGACACTTTTATTACGTTTTTCAGGCGATTTACGTCGAAAGATTTCACGATGAACTGATAAAATGAAAATACTCTTGGAATTATTTTTAAAGGCGCGAAATCTATTCGTACGTGGCTAAAATTGAAACAGTGGTCATTGAAATTTAACTTGAAAATCTTGAGTGGCGCTAGACTAGAAAAGTACAAGACTTGAAATTCTCAAATAACAGTCCTAAGTCAGAATTTCTCCACAGTTGACTATAACAAATCGTTTTCACGACTACACCCCAATTAAAATCCTCCCCGTCATCTCCGAGTACTTTTTTTTCTCTATAATACGTTTATTACACACTCAATGGTTCAAACTGCACCTAAAACACTAGATTTTAAGCAAAATGACCGTAGTAATCAAAAACGACAGAATACAAAAAAAAAGAAAGGTCTTCCCCCGCAATGTAACCATAGTAGGGGAGGGTGGGGCAAAGTGGGCCCCTGGGGGCAAAGCGGGCCCCTTAAAATTTTGGAGCCCAAAAAAATAAAGATATGACTATTTTTTGCTGAAGGGGCCCACTTTGCCCCACCCTCCCCTATACCATGTCCAATTAACAAGGTATCTCAAATTGCCAATTGCCAAAAGGCCCTAAAAGCAATAACTTCCAAAAATACATTTAAAAAAAAATACTAACCCTTAATTATTGTTTAATAATTATCAAAACGACCTCTTCCACTAACCACTCGACGTTCTTTTTGCTTTCAGGTGAAAGGAATTTCTCAACTTAGGCTAGGATGTCACATCACAGCGACGATAACATGCTAATAGCAACTTCGGACTCCTTCTGGGAGCCGGGTAATTATAAGCGGACTACTAAGAGGATCGAAGATGGACACAAGCTCTGTGACAGTTTAATAGCTCTGATACAAGAAAGGGCGGAGATCGAGAAGAGTTACGCGAAAGCGCTGAAGAGCTGGTCGAAAAATTGGAACGACAAGATCGAAAAAGGCCCCGAATATGGCACTACCGAAGCTGCGTGGAAAGGTGTTCTCGTTGAGTCTGACAGACTTTGCGATCTTCATCTCAGGGTCAAAGAAAACCTCTGCAACGAGATCGTGCTGCAGGTGAAAACGTGGCAGAAGGACACCTACCATAAGGTATGTAGTTTTAAGTGAAGTCTATGATTGTTTTAAGGACACACAGATCTTTTCTTTGCAGTGGTTGCGAAATTGATAATGTGTTAAATAGAATACAGATTTTCATTGTTACCATAGATAGACATCAACACTTTAGCAATTTTTTCATGGTATTTCACATCTAAACATTTAAATAGGTTAATAAAATTTCACCAATTACCGTATTGCGTATACTACAAAATAAATAAAGCGATGGGACAATAGTATTAGGGAGACCAGAAAATAATGGCGTTTCTTCAGATACTTTGGTATAAAGCCAATTGATTTTTATCGATCCGGCATTGAAAATTTGCAAGCTAAATGGAGAAAGATTATTGATAATGAGGATGATTAGATCATTCATTCAAAATAAAAACTTGTTACGATGTTTATTTGTTCCAATTTGACATAAAAAAAACGACATTACTTTCCGGTCCCCCTAATATAATCCAACGAGACATTATAATTAACTGCTGACGTTTGAGCTTTAATTTCTTGGACATCAAATTTGACAAAAAATTAATTTTTAGAAAATATACAATAGAAAATGAAATTATGGTCTATCGCATTTTTCTTTTGGATTCTGAAAATACGACTTGAAAGTCTCATTTGTATATAGTTGCCCAGATAACCCGTATCAAAGTACGATATATGTAAATTAAAAATGTACCCAATTTAATTTAGTGCACTCGAGAATGTATTTGCCCCATTTTGTCGATATCTCAGGTGTAGAACAAATGATTACCGTCAACAAAGACAGCTACCAATATCACAAAACGCTTGTTCGGTTTTATCTATCCGCTGCTATATCTATCGCGCGAACTGACAAGGAGAGGTCGCAAAGTGTCACACACCAAATGAGTAGAATTTTTGTGTGTGAGTTCACAAAGGTGTAAGGTTAAAAAGTGTAAAAGCTTTTCTTCCAGCGGGCTTTTGTTTATGAGAAATAAATTTTTACATTTCTACAAAACTAAAGAAAAATGATGATACTGTAAACCAAATTTTCATTAATAAAATATTAAATATTTCTATATGAAATAAAAAAAATTCAACCTATAAGGGGACTCGAACTACGGACCTCAGAATTTCGACCGCGGAGCCTTATCAACTGTGCCACGGCACTTGTTGAGTAATCACAAAAACAAATAGATACATATTTGGCCGTGGAAATGTAAAAATTTATTTCTCATAAAGAAAAGCCCGCTGGAAAAAAGCCTTTACACTTTTTAACCTTACGCCTATGTGAACTCACACACCAAAACTCTACTCATTTGGTGTGTGACACTTCGCGACCTCTCCTTGTGAGTCATAATCCCATACATGACATTATTAATTCTTGCCAGAGCTTTACGAATCTGAAAAGTTTGACAATAAACAAATACAACCCTGATATATATAAAGTTTAATACTACTGTTTCAAATTATTAGTGGCAGTAGAACAGTTATCACGAGCTAACCGATTTATAATAGTTTTTAACCAAAAGAATCGAAAAAACGATTTTGTAGGCGAAAAAATGTCTTCCGAGTTGGAATTTATATAACCTTCATCCTTCTTTGTTTTTTTATTCAAATCTAGATTTAATTTGATTCAAATCGAGACTAATTGTACACAGTGAATACATCTTATTCTCAATAAAGTTATTATAAAGACAAAGTAAAAGAAGATCTTGTTTTTTAATAGAAAATGGACTACAAACAGAAAATTTAGAGCCTTTAGTGTGATTTTTTTATAGGGCGGATTATGGCCAAAAAATATGTGAATGCATATAATGTTTTGTCAGACTTTCCTTCCGAATGTTTATTTTGGTACTACCTTAGAAAAGTAAACAGTAGTTGGTGAAATTTCTCCAAAATTTTAATTCACTATATGTCATCGCCACAGATATATTAAATAATCGTAAACTAATTAGCATACTGACCAAACCAATCAATAATCAGTCATGAACATAATTGGATTTCAGTCAATGATGACCTTGAAAGAGCGGAAGGAGATGGAAGACGCCTTCAAAAAAGCACAAAAGCCCTGGTCGAAACTCTTACAGAAAGTTGAAAAAGCGAAGTCAGAATACCACAACAGCTGTAAAAGCGAGAGGACCGCGGCAAACATGGAGAGGAACGCCTCCGCAGACAGTTCGCTCTCGCCGGATCAGGTAGAATTCACGGTTTATCGCTTTTATCTCCTTAATTTGAGTTACAAGTGACGTCGCGTTCACACTATACGTTGCTAACAATTATTCCAACGACCACGTATTTTGAGTACGTTTATCTTCACCACATTCGCTTTAGAAAGGTTTTGCGAACATCAAAAAGTTAGATGAAGCGCTGTTCTGCATTGATCGCTACCTTAAAGTTGCATAGGCGTAAAAGAGTGACAGTAATTAACCCCTTGCCTTATATCTTCTTGGCAGAGTTGTGCAATAACATTTCCTGTAGATTAGAAATATTCTAACAACTGAAAAAAGGATTTTCAAATTTAGCATTTAATCAAAATTCTCATTATCTTTGACAAATTTGACAGATTTACCTCATCACGCATAAAAAATCTACTGTAATAAATATATTATGCACTTTGTAATTCAAAGTTACATGAATTTCATTGAATTGAAAAATGTGACCACCATGGTGTTCCACGTGATAAGTGAATTAGACCTCAGTTACAATTACCGGTGCATGGGTACCCAGTCACTGAATTAAATGGGGCTATGACCCGTAAGGAGACAGAGGTTCAGACTTGCAATCAGTAGAACCCCAAGGTCAAATCTCTCGTTTCTCTTTGGAAATCTCAAAAAATCTCTTTGGAAAGTTTTTCTTAAGTGATACGCATATGTAGATATCATATCCTCCGTAGCGCATAACCCACCTAAAACAGTGCATTCGAAACGACACAACAGTAACAGCTAAATCCGAAAAAATAAAAACGAAGAAAACCAAATTGTCCCTATCGAAGGACACTTTCCCCAACACTGACAACATATTTTATTTTTCCGACTGCACCGCGAGGATAACTTATTTCTTATAAGGCAAGGGGTCAGCGAAAGACAAAGCCGATTGTTTAGAGAAGGTCGTACTACTTAACAAGTCAGACCCTTTTTAAAAGCGAGAGCAAACGGTTGACAAAACGTGCACACCATACGCATATAACGATACACCACGTGTACGTGTGCATATGTACTATGCATCTCGATCACGCATCTCGTGGTCTGTTTTTTTTTTTTTTTTTTTTTACAGATAGTAGATACAATTGTTCTTTAGCAAGTGTTATTTTCAGATGGCCCGAGGCTCTGAAAACGTATGTTAACATTCCGTGTCATATTAACGAATTTTGCATGCTAACTTATTGTCCTACGTCTTTGCATCCGTATCAGCATTTCATAACGATATTATGAGATGCTTTACAAGCATTATTCGACGTTCGAACGATACATTATTGCACGTTTTTCGACTACGTTGCGAGTTAATGATTATACGTCTTTTTTTTGTTACTTTCTACTTAATAACAAATTATGCGCCATTCCGTAGAAGGGAAAACGTAAAATTGCAGAGTCAATTCGTGTGTAGATTGTGTGAGAAATGTTCCCACTGTTGAATCGTAAATATAGTTGCACGTAGATTTGTTCTATTTCTCTAAACAGGAATTTCTTCAGTTAATTTCTACAATGTTATACAATGTAAGGACAGGAAAAAACGAGAATGTTTTCTGTTAAGTAAAAATCGATGTAGTAATTTCGATAAATCCCTTTTCATTCATGTGTATTACTTTTTAACGTGTATAAGAAAGAGTTGAAAAGTTATTCTACTTAAAACAGATTATTTGATATTGTTTACCTGATATCTACTATTTTCTACCGAAGTTACAACTGAAAATTGTAGATAATCAATTAATTTCACATAGCTCGTTATACATTTGCACCTTGATAACTGGAATATTGAAGGAAGGAAAAAATATAACTCTTTTAGAAATTATCTTACTATTAGCTAAACTTTCAAAGTAAGAGAGACTTAACGAACAAAAATTCTCTTTATAGAGATTTAATTCCAGCTTTTCAGCTAATGCAAAGATTTTAAACTTTCACTATATTTATATTTTGCTAATTTCGAAATCAACAAAAACTACGAGGTACAAATTAAAAATTGTAAAGGTTTTTTTTAACAACCTTACATTAACAGAAAAGAAGTGAAAAGAATTATCTTACACAAGTTTGCCAGTTGTCGAGGCTCAAATTTTCATTTCTATATTTCCCTATCAATAAATTTACTCGTTACAAGTTCACCTAACAAAACTATAAAAATTCCAATTAACATATCAAGAAACTCTCGTCTATATCTTTAATAAATGATCAATTCATGAAACTATCATCAAAATCATACATCTCACGAGAATAAGCAAGACAAGAATTTTCTTATCAAATATCATGAGCAATTTGCTCGATACTTGGTCAAGCGAATTATCGCGAAAGAAGAGGTGATTCTCTGAAAGACCTAACGACGTTTCTAGATGACAATGTGTGGATGTGGTGCATGGGGCCTCAGAATACGAAAGTCCTTTAGGAATTCTAAGATAGGCGACGTACAGCTTGTATGTATATGACAATTGCATGCGGCATGTTTATTAATCCACCTTCTCTTTTTTCGCGCCACAGAAAGCTCTGCTGGTAAGCAATTCAAGGTTGTTTTCATAGATTACGCATATTTCACGATCAGTAATGGCTTGTCGCTTACCATCGTGGCTTCCGTTTCATCGCCTTTTCATTTAATCGTGCTTTTGAGGGTCTTTCGTTTCAATAATACGAATAATTGAGAATACTGGAAAGGAAATTTCACGATCGTTTCAACGTCGTCGTACAATATTCATGCTTTTAATTAAACTCGAGTCTGAGGGCTTCTTCGCAGATATCCTTGCCTTTGATTCACAATGCCCTTTCAATGTCTATCTACAATTTTGTAATTATTGATATTTCTGAGGGCATAATACAAAATTTCGCGTCAATTTCATTTACAAAAGCGAGTAATACTTTGATTCATTAATATTGTCTGTTTAACTCTATGGGTATTGTAATTTGTGCTGAAATTTTCTCATAAATATCTATATACGGTTTGCGTATCTAATTTCGCGAATTTTCGCAAAAGTGAAATTTCTTAGATTAAAATTTTGTATTTTTGTGCAAACATGCAACATTTCATAGTATTAAGATCAATAATTTATATGGAACAATGTATGAATATTAAGAGGACTTGAAATATCTTGAAATGGAATTTTGCTAGAATTTTGAGCAGAGAAACGTTCGGTCCCTCAGAATTCAGATAATTAATTAATGTAAAATTTGCTATGAATTTTATGGAAATCTGGAACATATCGGTTTTCAATTTCGGATAAATTTCAACAGACATATGTTACCCCGAAATACCACGTATTAATTAATGTCAAACTTCGCATGGATGTTGAATAAATCTATAATTAAACTTACTCAAATTTTTATAAATAAGTGACCCGAGTAGCCTATTGTAGACGTAGAAGCAAAGAGGACGCGTTTGCAAATCTCAATTATAATTTAAAAGACCGTCCAGCATTGGAAGATAGAAAATATTCTCCACGGATATAAATTCTAGATGCTTCATGAACCGCTGCATTTTAACTACTTTGTGCTAGATTCGCGGTATCAGCAAAAGGCGGATCGATATACGTTCTCTTCTTCTCAAACAAGAATAGAAATTTCACGTTGCACGACGTCGATACCATTTCTTTCATCGATCTTCTTCTATTAACCCTTTGAGGACGACGGGCGGATATATGCGCCCTGAGAAAAACATTGGATATAGTTTGTCGGTGCATATATAAACGGTTAGAGTTGAAAAATTAAAATATAATCGTTGAAATATTATTTTACAAAGAGTAAACTTCAACTTGTATGCATTAACAGACTGTCTTTCCGATAAAAAAGTGTTTTTTCATCGCTAAATAATTGATTGTTTCTTGATATTCAAAAATGCCTCCGTCCGCAAAGGGTTAACTCCTTATCCCAGTTTGAATTACTATTCTAAATTTTACCTCGCCAATGCGTACCCAATAACAAAACACGACGAAATCATTAGAAAACTGAAAAATAATTCACCGAAATTTCCATAAAATTGCATAACAATCGTGCCGAAATTACTTAAAAAATTGTATATAATATGAGTCAATGTTGCTAAACAAAATGTATGAAATTTGCGCTGAAATTGCTTGAAAAATATGTAACTTTATTTGCTTCGTTGTGCATGTGATGTTTCTGTTCACGTAGTGCTGCTTGCAAACGTAGGTAGTTTACAAAACTCAGTATTCTGACACATGTATTAGCAACAATTTTGTATACAGTATTATAGTTCTTTCGCACGCGTAGTTCGACAAACTATTATTACTTCTATATGCAGCCGATTGTGAAAGTGGTCTAATTGTAAGCTCAAAGTACCCATTACAATATGATAGAACTACTTTGAGGAAAAAGCAAAAAAAGTTAGATTGTTTAATGAACTTGATTATTAAATATCTCCAAACATAGAAAGCTAATGCCACTGTCATAATTACCAGCACTTATAGTAGACTTCACGCTTATTTTTTCGAAGATATTCCATGTATAATTACAGGTTGAAGGTAAAGAATTTGTGCAAAATTTTTTTATTTATTAAAATAAGATATTCCAATTGAAGCATTTTTAATTAAATATCATTTATTTCTATTGATATTGAAGTAATATTACAAGTTATATTTTTGTACGAATGAGAGAGTTTGCAAAGGAAAGTGTTCACCAAAATCTTTACCTTCGGCGTGATTCAAACTGATAAATGTCAGTCGCAATTTTACGATGCCTCGTGTCTACATCAACAGGTGAAGAAGATGCAGGACCGAGTACAGAAATCGAAAGAGGAGGTGCAGAAGGCGAAAGAAAAGTATGAGGCGGCATTGCAGGAAATCAATCAGTACAATCCGAAGTACATGGAAGACATGACTCAGGTGTTCGAAAAGTGTCAGGAAATGGAAGCGCAACGGCTGCAGTTCTTCAAAGACATTCTCTTCGGCATTCACAAGTGCCTCAACATCTCGCAAGATCCATTGTAAATATATGTTTTACTTGTTCCTTGGTGAAGTTAAGGAGTTTTGAAAGTACATTTCAATAGAGATGTTCCGATTTGCATATTGAATAGGGACGTTAAATGATTGGAGAACAGAAATTAATTGGCGTAAAATTTAATCAACAGTAGAACTACCGGAGTTAAATCTATTAAGTCAGTGGTTCCCAAACTTTTTAGGCCTACCGCCCCCTTACCTGAAAAAATATTACTTAGCGTCCCCTGGAAATTTTTTTTTTTAAATTTTAATAGGAATTGATAGGAAAGATATATGTATTAATGTTTCTACCTTTCTCGTAAAATATTGTAAAGAAAGGTGTAAATTAGAAGGTGCTGCAGCACCCATCAGGGTGCGGTGGCGCTCACTTTGGGAATCACTGTATTATGTTTAAATATATTAACTGAGTATTTTAGAATGAAAGGTGTAAGAGATGATTAATTTAGTAATTTATGTTTTATGAGATAGACTTAGAATATTTACTCTATGGCTCTCTTGGGAATTAGAAGAATTTGTATTAAAAATGAGGGACCAATCATTTTAACTGCCTTGATAGTTCTACTGTTAACCCATTCGAGACCAATTGCACACCGTGTGTGCAATGCATTTTCGAGCCAAAAAGACCGACTGCACACCGTGTGTGCAATGATCTTCAATTGCAATTATCAGTCATTATAGAAAAAACAGCCCTCGAAATAAGACTAGCTTAAAATAAAAGGTATCTTACAAATGTGTAAACATTACATTTGGTATTTGGTTCAATTTCGATCCTAAAGTAGGTAACCCAAAGCCACAATCATTAGAAATACAAGAAGTGGTAAATATAAAGTGAAAAGTTGTCCGTATTTCTGGATAGTCTCCAAAAAAATGCACGGTCTCGAATGGGTTAAGGAAAGGGTAAAGATTAGAAAATTTCCTTGATAACATAATCCACTAACAGACGTAATGTTACGATAGTGGTATTGAATTGTCTCTTACGAAAAGACGTAATATTACGGCAATAATAATACGCCATCGCTCGTTAAAGGACGTAGTATTTCGTCAGTCGCGATGTGCTATATGGTACTAAAAGCCATAGCATTATTTTATTTATGATAGACCATATATTACTCCTAAGAGTAAATATCAGATCAATAATATCCAAATGCGACAATACTAAACCACGTAACATTACGTCACCTATAAGTTCATCCGTACTCTCTTACATCGAACCAGTGGAATTTCACTGGTTCGCCAGTGGAAACTCACTTGTTTACCAATGACACTCACTGGTTCCGCCAGTGATCTCGGCGACCATCAAAGTTCACTGGTTTACCAGTGAATCTCACTCGTCAGCATATTCAAAAATAAAACACGGCGCATGGCGCTGCGGCAGTGGACGCGAATTTCACTAGTTCGCCAGTGAGATTTGTATTCACTGGTTGAACCAGTGAAATCTCACTGGTTCGATCTAAGAGAGTAGTTTTTCCTCTACTACTGCTTCGGCAAAAATTAAATCTTAATATTATCTTCTTTACGATTTATAGACTTCCACAGATATACGAAGAATTCTATCACACGATCAATAACGCGGATCATGAAAAAGACCTGAAATGGTGGTCGAACAATCATGGTGTTAACATGGCTATGAACTGGCCACAATTCGAGGTGAGATATATACCGAGATACTTATGTGCATAGCAAATGCTCTCCTACCGCATGTAATAAGCCCTTGCTCGTGGTTGGACATCTGACGTTAGAAAAACCATATAGCCGTAGCGTGTATTGAATATTACCCTCTTTTTCTTCTTTACAACTGTCTTTACTGTGACTCGTTAGTTGTTCTGTATGCCTCGATATTGCGCAGTTTAAATTCAGTTACAAATTCGAATGCAATGTCTGTGAAGTTATAAAACGATCTACTTTCATTCCATTGAACTCGGTTACCCCGGTGAATTTATACTTGAATCTTTTCCAACGAAAACGGACATCTACCCTGTATCGAGGGTACATACTATTAAAACTTGCTTATTTTAATAGAATTATCTATTGCTTGTAGACAGACCTATTTATCTATACCTGTGTACATCTATGTACATCGAGAAAAAGTGTATTACCTCGATCAACGTTTTTAACCCTTATTTGTTTTATCTTGTTATTATCAACGAGAAATATGTGCAGTTTTTTGTACTGGCAGAATTTTTATATGCTTTTCTTTTTTTAGATGAAGCAAACGCTCCGCTTTTAAAATGTTCTTACCTGGTTTTTGTATTATATTAAGCTTCTCGACCTATAATCGGTATAATGAAATTTTACCATTTTCCGATATACGTACGTTCGACTCTGCAGTAATATTTTATATATTGATTTTTAATTGGAAATTTCAGCTCTGGTGAACGTTAATATTATTCGTCCTAATAACGCTTACGGGATTTTGCTGATTAAAGTATTTTTTTTATTATTTGAGTATTTTCACTAACTGTCGGATTAACTAATAGACAATTCGAAAAGCTAGCTTCGATATGTTCTTCCGTTTTATTTGCTTCCGCGAAACGATCAAGTTGTATTAATATACGTAACGTTGCAGCGTGGTTGCAATTAATGGAAACAATCCACTAACGAGGAGACTTCTCGCGATATGACACGAGTTTTCGAACGAGACTCACGGTGCAAGTTTACCTATCTCAAATTGCCAATTTTGATGGAACTTTGTGGAATTGTAGAGCCATTTGGGACAAAAGTAACGGTGTATTTCATTGATCCCCATACACTTTCTAAGAGGCAATATCCACCCTTACATCGAAAGTGGTCCTTCGACTTCTGCCTGCGAAGTACTAGACTTACAAGAAATAGAGAAAAGTACTTGAAATAAAAATTTACTGTTACCACAACGACTGCAAAATATTACTTAGGTCTTTGGAAAATCATTCATTTGCTTAATTTTTAAAATTTCAGTACGATTTACCAACGTCAACTTTTTATATTTAGAAAAAGAGTCCTTTTTTATTATTAAGAAATGCTTTTCACAACAAGGAAGATATGAGTATAAACGAAATATATCATTTTTGCTTTTTGAATGAATCTACGATTTTCAAGGTCTCATAGAATCGTTGACTTCAATTGTACAAAATTCTTATATCCGCTGTCCTTGTTCGTATTTGTTACAAAGGGGTTATGGGGCTATGGTGGCAATGTGAAAAATGGATCGAATCGCTCAATCGTGAGCTGAGTTTGATGCTAATTTTGAAACAAAATTTCTACGCTATTTATATATCATAACCGAAAAAAAAGACTCACAATAGTGAAAAACAGAGAAAAAAAACGTTCTAAATGCTGGAATGATGAACCTGCCTTTGAGTGATCATCAAAAAGGTACAATAAACCTTTAGTTTTTCACAGCCCACCTCAAACTGTACACCCACGAAATACTCAAAGACTATTTCAATTAAACGACTATCAATCCTACGCGCCAAAGATATTTAGCTCTAGATCTACGGGACGCGTCAAATTCACAAATACCGTTTTATAAACATTTATTCCAAGCAGAAAGGTAGATTTTAGTTGCATCTTATAATATATAAATTACTTAACACTGACTGTACCGTAGCTGGTCAAATGACCGATCTAGTGAAATAAAAATTTATAATTTTTTATACTATTAACTTCTTAACACTTTACCGACCGGTATCCAATTAATCGGCTTTTCGGGCTCAACAATTTTGGACTTTTAACTTACTAATTGGTTGCTATGGCAATTAATAAATTATTATTTTTCATTGCCGAAAGTTTTCATTTCAGTGAAGAAACTTTTCAATTTTCGCAGAGATATCAGTATCAGGGAAATATTTGGGTGCAAGTAACCGATCAGAAGTGGGCAGGATGATAAAAAATACCGGTTGGTAAAGTGTTAAGCACGACGCGCCACTATAGTGGCTTTCGCGGATGTCATCCTTCCGAACGATGCGCCACTATAGTGGCTCACTCGCTCATTTGAATGAAAATTAAAGTATGTCAATCGTATATTTAAGAAAAATGCCAATTTAGTTATCCAAAACTTCATTCCAATCTACTCGCGTAGAGAAGAACATTGTCCGTGACACGTTGCAGTGCTGTATCGTTTACACGTAATTGGCGTCAGACTCTGCAGTACAGAGAAACAGCTCCGCGCAAAATTCAGCCGTGCCTAAGAGATTAAGTAAAGACCGTTTTGTTTCTTGTATTAAATTGGCAATCTTTCCACTTCCTTCCAGAACGGTATTATTGTTATTTCAGAACCGGTCACAATATCTGCTATAGTAAGAATACGTATCCATAAAATATTGGTACAGTTAATGTTAACTGCTGACATTCTTTGCCACTCGATCCTTATTTTTTCTAAATACTCGTTTAATATATTTCAATATAGCAGATTTAACACCCGTAGATCTACTGTAACGACTCGCCTTTTGCCAGCACATATCAAATTACTCATCGACTATTTCGTAACTGCAAACACCATAAAAAAAAAACTAACAAAATCCATCTCCTGGTGCAATCTTCTTGCAAGTCTCGTTCAAAAACATGAATTACATCGCTAGAACGTTCCCTCGTAAGGGTTAAACTCGTTGAACGAGTCTCCCCTAAGAGAGACGAGACAACCGGTCTGTCTCTCTTTCTTTTTCTCTCTCATTGATTCTTTATTAACCAAGAAGAGTCGTAACCGCTACAAAACGTCGTGCTGTACTTTATTTTCTCGTTATTAAGCCTTAAAAAGAGTATCCCAAGATGATCTACCGGAATGCATGCATGTGATTGTTTTTGGGCATTGCTATTATGCAGGACTACACAGAGGAGTTTCGTGACATCACCAAGGGCTCGAAGTCGAAGGAGGCACTTCCAGCAGGATCCATCACTCTCATCAATCAGCGACCGGTCGGCGAGGATCTGCATGTAAAGTTTTGTTATGTTTATACGGTCAATGTTCATCGTGTATGGCCTCACTCTTGCAAATTTCGAGGAGGCTAGCACGATAAGAGATAAAGCTTTTTTTTTTACCGGCAACCTCGGCGTGTTGCCGCTGAAACACTGTCGTAACGGCATACGAGGTCACTGAGGATGGGTTTCCTTTTTCAGCTTCTGGCTCGCCTAACTTAACTGAATTAACCGTAACCCGCTACGTGCTTGCTCTTGCACGTAATCTCGGGATCTGTGCCTTCGATATACCAAGCATGGTTTTAGACGCTTTAAGATAGGAGTGAATTTACTGTTCTACTTCTTAGAAGTACAAGTATCGCTCGATTCGTTAACTTCGAACGTTTCTAATGATGTGGATGAAAAAGTACTGAAGTTAATATCGAATGTATATATTTTATGTCGATACGTTAACCGAGATTGATATTAAATAGAAAAAGAAATTGTAATGATTTAAATAGTTATGGATTTCAGTCGATTAAATCGAAGTTTTATAGTATGGGTGTGTCGGGTTAAGTTAAAATTTGAAAGTAAATTCGCTCCTTATGTAAATGTGCTTCGAAAAATGCAATTATTATTATTGTTCTTCATTACTATTGAATGGACTTTTGTAGGAACAAAATGAAAATTGAAAATAAGTATAGGCCAGACGTGCTTGCAACCAAAAATCACCTGCATCGTTTGCATGCATTTTTGGACGTTCTATAAACTTTAACGTCTTACGAACACATACGACACGAATTTATGTAATGTATTATCGAATTGCCCATCGCATGACGTACATGGTGGAACTAATGCGTCAGCACTGTGACAATAATTAAATAATCATCGTTCGACAAAGAGATCTTCCTAAGACTTAATATGGAACGATGGATATATACATATGTGTTCATATATGTGTATATATACATAAATATGTAACATTCGTTCATTTTAACCACATGCTTCCGTTACATGTATTCTGATTGATTGTCTCACTGACCTGTTCTGTAAATATCGTGAAAGATATTTGGGAACAGGTATTTATTCGGATTAATCATCGTACTGCATAGAGGGTATTTTTTATAGAGAGTTTGTTATAAGAGTGATTTTAAACTTGTTGGTTTATGGGAAATTTAGAACACCATAATAGAAATTTAAAACGGAATATTACAGTGAGACACGATAAAGTGCATACTAGAAATTGTACATAAACGCTTAGCATGTTCATTTAAGAGATCGACGTAAAATATGTAAAGAATAAAAGAAGAATACATTTGGTTGCACGCATGGCATCGAATAACTCTAAAATAGGATTTCAATTGCTGCGAAAATATTGATATATTTTTTCTTTTTTTTTATTAAAAACGTTTACATAATTTTTTCGATGAATGCAGGAATTCCCACCAGTTAATAATAAAGCGAAATCGAAACCCAGTAGCCGGGTGATATCGACAGACGGGAGTCATGGGGATGGTAAAACCGATACAATTAGTTCCAGCAAACAGTCGTCGGAGAAAAATAATCATGACGGTAACTCGGTGAACAGGACCTCTACAATTACGTAAGTTTCGCTTCTAATGAATGTTTGTAAATATATCTATTTTTCTTCTTTATTTCGTTTAACCCATTAAGGCCCAAAGTTTCGTTAACGGAACATTTCACTTCGAATTTTTTTTTCGGGGAATCGGATTAATTTAATTTATATTTTAACCTATGTCATAGTGAAAGAACATACCAAAGGCTTGATTTATGCACTTTTGTTCTCTAATTGTTCATCACCTTAAGTCCTAAAATTTCTGAAACTTTGGAGAAAAACTTAAAAAAAAATTATAATATTTATATCTACTTTTATGTAATCTTATAACAAATAAATAGACGCATTTAAAATATTTCTGTTATTTCAATGCTTGGTCCTTAATGGGTTAGTACTGAGCATTTTATGAGTTGTATTTAAAGACAGCATTTTAACACGTTCACGCCGGCAACATAAATTTATATTTCTCACCGTTAAATGACTCCATAATTCTTGTTTTATACAAGCGTTGTACTTATTTCATTAAGATCAGACAACCGAAAAATGGGCAAACATTCTTATTAATTATTATTTTCCTCAGTATTTTTCATCATGGTACTTTTTTTGTTCTACGACTCAAATTTTCGTATGCAGGGCGGAGTAATAACTATATTCACCTCGAATACTCCCGTTATTTGTAATAACATGAAGAACAATCGTATATGAAACGTGTTCTGTACGGACAGGGGTGTATTGTGACACATTTTTAGAGTGGGTAGAGGCATAGAGGAGATTTCAAGGTCACCTCTATTTTTTTTAAATAGAATCATGCGTTTTCTTTGTCACCATGTTATAACCGATTTAAGCAAGCTATCATCAAACGCTATGCAAGCTCAAATGTAGTAATAAAATTAACATTCTTCCGTTCCTACCGGAACTTCATTACTTTATTAACACTAGAACTACCGGCGATAAATCTATTATATTTCAATGCATGAAGTAAGTACTTCAGAATTAGAAAATTAGAAACCTTGTGGTGGAAAAGGCGATTGATTCCATAATTTGTGTTCCCTAAGGTCAAGGTAGAATATTCGCTCTATGTCTCTACTATAAACTTCGAGAATTTTTGGAACAAATCGGGAACCAATCATTTTAACTTGCTTGGTAGTTCTAGTGTTCAATATAACATGTACTAGAGGTTCAGACCCGATAATACATTTATATACGTGATATAGTGATACGAAGATTGCAGCTTTTCATTGGTCAAATAGTTAATACTTCGAACATCTTCAACCTCTTAACTAATTTTTATTTGATTTGTTGCACAATGGAGATTTTTTCTTCGCAGTAAAAAGTAATTTTAGTACAACTAAAGTATGACGCTAGGATTCATTGAATCAGAGCGACGTACAACGCAAGGTGTTCAACATATTACATTTAAAAATTGCCATGAGAAAAAAGTCTTCGTGCCCATTGGAGTAGTTTCCGTAGTATGACAAAATTTTTCGTCATAACTGATCAACAGTGTATGTAAGAAAGTTTGTTTTTCTACTACATTTGCTCTGCACGACCTTCAAATGATAGCTTGCTGAATTTATCTCATCATGGGGCTACATTGTAGCCGCTACAACATCGGGATGAAGAAAACTTATCATTCTATACAAAAACATAGTGATGACCTTGATATCCCCTCTATGCCTCCACCCACACAAAAAATGTTTGTATCACAATATGTCCCCCTCTATACCGTGTAAGTTTTGTATATAAAATTTGTTCATATTATTAGAAATAACGACAATATTTATACTGCATGTCATTATGGCCCAACCCTGCGTAACCGACATGTAATATTTTTTAATATCTATTTATATATAACATAATCTAATTTTATTTGGGTCTCGTTCGAATTATTACCCATTAGAATGTCAACCATGCATTTCACGGAAACGGATGATTCATCGGAAGAATCTTTAGATATATCTTATCAGAGGGAAAAGTCGCGACCTATCTCTTCGGATGAAGACGAATTAGAACTGGAACATAATCTTGGCGGTGATTCATTCGAGGAATTTGCTGATTTACTTTTGGACATAAATTTAGAACATCAAGAGGAAGAATGGCAACCAATTCAAGAAACAAAAATAGAGGAAAACGCGATAATATATGAAAATACATGGGACTCGGAACTTTTAGCAAAAAACGTTAATTGCGATGACCCTTTGACCCTGTACAAATTATTTGTGACCGATGACATACTGCAACTTATCGTTGACGAAACGAATAAATACGCGGTACAATGTAGCTTCGATGCAAAAGGACGAAAACGTGATCAATCCTGGGAACCAATTACAATAAGCGAGATCAAAGTTTTTATAGGTATATTATTAATTATGGGAACAGTACAAATAACAGATATTACATTATATTGGTCCGAAAATAATATATATGGAAACGAACGTATAAAGAATGTCATGAAACGAGATCGTTTCTTAGCTATTTTGAAATTCTTACATTTTTCGGACAATGCTACCTGTAGAACCGATGAACCGTTGGATAAAATTAGTGACATAATATCCAAATTAATTAATACGTTCAAAAGTACGGTGAAACCTGGAAAGACTATCGTGATAAATGAAAGTATGGTTTTATGGCGTGGACGGCTACATTTTCATCAGAACATGAAAGGAAAGCACCGTAAACACGGCATAAAATTATACAAATTGTGTTTACCGAAAGGTTACACGTATGATTTAGATATTTATGACAGAAATAACATAAATCCATCAATAAATCGGCACGCGTATGACGTTGTTTCTAAACTTATGAATGGTTTATTGTTCGAAGGACGCGTATTGTATACCGATAGCTATTATTCAAGTGTACCTTTAGCACAATCCCTGTTACAAGCAGAAACGTACTTTTGCGGCATGGTGCAACAAAATCGGAATTTTTTGCCAGAAAACATAAAAAAACGGCAAAAACGTGGTGAAATAATATGCCTGGAAAATCGTTCGGGAATAAAAGTCGTGAAATGGACCGATAGTAGAACAATATGTATGATAACAAGCTGTCAGAATCATACTTGTAGATTAATAGAAGGAACACCTGGAAAGTACAAACCAGATCTCGTTTTTAATTACAATGACGCAAAGAGAGGGATTGATTTGTCGGATGAAATATCATCTTATTATAATTACTTGAGGAAATCTGTAAAGTGGTATAAAAAAATTGTGATTCAATTAATCTGCGGTACGGCAATTGTTAATGCACATTATATACATAAGCAATGGGGTAACGGAAGGATGAACGTTTTCAAATTTAGGGAAGTAATTGTTAATGAATTATTAGCGGGTACAGAAGTACCACAGGCGCAAACAACGAAAAATGATAAACATTTTATAGAAACATATATAGGCGCGGCAAGACACGTACGTAAACGATGTAGAGAATGCTATAGAAAATGGTCCGAAGAAATGGGTGCCTCAGTGGCTGCGAAGAAAAGTAAACGTGTTACGACATATTGCGGTCAGTGCGAAAATCAGCCACCTTTGTGTCTCCCATGCTTTAAACAAATACATGAGAATAAAAGAATTCCTTAACACACTAGACCTACCGGCATTGTATCTATTATACTTAACTATAATGAATAAGTATTTTGGAAGAACGTAAATTAAGAGGTGACAAAGATGATCGATTAAATAATTTAGATTTTATAAGATGTAAGTGTCTTATTTAATAGATAACTCTGCTAATTTGGGGAATTTTTCGCAAAAATTGAATATCAGTCGTTTTGACGATTACGTTAGTTTTAGTGTTAATCTAACGAAATAAATAAATTGACAATGAACTAAACACAGTAATCAATTTCTTTATTAGAACAAGTACTACTGGTTAATATACACTTTGCACATATAAAATTTTTAATTTGATCAATTGTCTTAATTGAGCCAATTTACAAACTCTTTCTTGTTTTCACAACAAAAAATAAAGTCATTGCCCCTTTTGTAGAGGCCACAGCGCGTAGGGATATAAAGATTAATACTCGCAATTATGGAAATTGGAGTTTTCAAATCCTAGTCCATTACTGCTGAGAACTTGTTATTACGTGTTATTTATATTATAGGCTTTGCGATTCGAAATCCATCGAAAACAGTAGTGAGTTCCGTAGGAGTTAATGCCGAAAAATGTAAAACAGACCCCGTTTGTACCACCGGTGGTGCACTCCGCCTGATGGCACCATCGTACATGTACCATAGGTGGCACATGCCGGCGGGAACGTGTTTCAAACCAGCTGTCGGAAACTAACTTATTGACATTACGATAGTAATCTGTTTTGCAAATATTTGGTTCCTGTCTTCGGAATCATACAAAATATTTATTGCAAATATCGTTTAATTTTCTTTTAAACGCAAAAGTAATCAATAATGATACATACCCATGCGTTCTGATTACTTCATTATCATTGCAACAATATGTTTATTGTTTTAGTAATGGTACAAATGCCAAACAAGAATCGAATCCCTTCGAAGAAGAGGAATGGGATGAAGATGGTGGTGAACCATTGGTGGACAATGGAGAACCCGGTGTTCCTGTACGCGCGTTATACGATTACGAAGGAGCTGAAGCGGATGAACTTAGTTTCAAACAAGGTAGCATTATACTTTAATCCGCGCTAACTTAGAAAAGTAGAATAAAAAAGTAATATTGTCGATTGTATTCTTGTAGGTGATGTATTTGAAAAGTTGGAAGACGAAGATGAACAAGGATGGTGTAAAGGAAGAAAAGATGGTAGAGTGGGTCTTTATCCCGCAAACTATGTAGACTTGGTGTCTCAGTAGATCACCATGTAAAGCCAAATCCACAAACATTGTTAGTTACTTAACGTAATAATCTGTATGAAGAACAAAATTCGTATTTTGTCCTTTTTCGTTTCTCTATACGTGATCCGCATCTTCGTGCAAATTTGTAAAAAACAAAGAAAAACACTAGCAAAGGGTTATGCAAAACTTTAAATCAGAGATCGTTCATTTTGTGTGATACACGAAGATTGTCGAAGATAGGGAAATAAATCTTGAGAGTCGTCGTTACAAACGAATGATCCATCAACCAAAAGTGTCGCAAACGTCGCGACGGTGAACATGTGTACGTTCAATTTGTGTCTTCTTTTTTTTCAGAAAATAGCTCAACGCAATAGCACGACGAACAAAACTTTTACTCTTACGGGTAATGGTTTTCTGTAGGTAGCTAGCATACTATATATCCATCTAGATAACTAGCATTAGACAATAAGATGGATAATGCATATACCACGTGTATTACCGAGTTAAAATCTTTGAGATAATGTACAATCATGCATTTCGTGACCCATTACCATTGTTGCTATTATAAACCTTTCGGCGCAAATGAGAAGACTATTTAATTTATTGTTATTCAGATAATAATATTAAAACCTATTCAGTTTGAATGGTGTCGTTGTATATAATAGATGTAAGAACATAATAGTATGTAAAGTTGCAATTGTTTAACGAAGGTAGATTTGAAAATTTTTCTGAAGTGCGTCATCGTAAAGTGAAAAGTTCAACGCTTCAAAACAATGTGCATTGAAAATGTACAGACTATACAAATATGGGACCCAAAACTGTTGAGAGTCCTCTTTTCGTTGATACAGAATAGCAACTTTAATACTAAGCGGAAAAAATGAAATATTAATGATACGCAAAATTAAAGTTCTATTATATATTGTGGTTAATTATACGTACACGGTTAATTCTTGTTAAATTGTGCTAGAAAGATGAATATTATTGGGTACTTTATGTTTTGTACATAATTTTCTTTTATATCCGAATAATGTTAAAATATCATTTATGGATAAAATATGTTTATTTTAATGAAAAAAAA
This sequence comes from Cerceris rybyensis, assembly GCA_910591515.1. Taxonomy (NCBI): domain Eukaryota; kingdom Metazoa; phylum Arthropoda; class Insecta; order Hymenoptera; family Crabronidae; genus Cerceris; species Cerceris rybyensis. The sequence continues at coordinate 37,774,325 of OU342789.1, forward strand.
ACTTGTTTGTATGTCACAGACTAAATATAAAGTGTCGTAAATATTTATAAATACATCATATAATCGTTACCTCTTTACTAATAGATGTAACGGAATTTTGAAAAAGGAAAATTCGATTATGACGTATATCGGAATCGGTAAAATGACATTCATGAGACCCGTTTACTTGTTATTAAGTCGACTGTTTGTCGTAAATCAGTGTAATTTCATAGCTGTATGCTTTCTGAATTTCCTTCATAGCTGTAAGTACACTTTAAGTTAATTATACCTAATATTGCAGAGCAACTATAAAGCCAAACCAACTGTAGATTTAAATAGATCGAAAAAGCATTTCCAATTTGCCGTGTAACGAATGAAACGAAGTGAAATTAAATGAGTCAAAGTCAGCTGTTATTTGAACATACTGATTTTGTACAGTATTCCGAACAGTTGATCATAACCAAAAGTCAGATTCTCATGGTACATACGTAGCGGAAGAGAGCTAGGTATTCTTCATTGGTAAATTATGTGTCATTGTACACAGTATTTATGTACATATAGTAAAATATAATAAGATTTACAACTCAGACAGCGACTGATTTCGTAATCATTGACATCATTTATCCTGCAAATTATTTTTTCTGAAAATACGTTTGTGATTCTGTAAGATCGTTAAGTAGAATCTAATTTATGTATAAAATTTAGTGTATGCATCTAATAAACAGCGTACATTCAATGATAAAATATTTAACCGATAATTCATCGCGTGAAACGGATTATTTTTAATTAATGGCAAATTCAATAAAATTACTAATACAGGAATGAAGTGAATTCGTGTTTCACGAAAACACTTCACTTTTTAATGCGATATTTTAAGAAATGACTTTATCCTAAGAATTAAAAATGGAATAGTCAACGAATCCATGCAAATCGTCATAATTAGCATGTTGATAATTCTAATATATATTCCTAATCGATCAGTAGAAATGTATATATCATATTCGTCTCATTATTCGGTTTGGAAGAATTTACTTTTATGTACGCATACTTTTTCTGAAAATGAAACATTTAAGTTATAGGTATTGCAGCTATTTATTAAAAATAAAAAACTATCTCCTCTGATATAGACAGTTTATGTTTATTGAAAATAAGAGTGCTTTCATGTATGAAAGTTATTGAATTTCACACACATGTGGTTGAAGTAACTCGATTTCGTACAAAATAAGACACAGTTCTATTTACATACAGCATATGTACAACTGCGTTTTTAACGATATATATATATACCTTATAGAAAATAATTACAATAACGTTATTGCTACAGTTCAAACAATATCTTTTAATAGACGCAAAAACATCATTTAGCCAAAGATGAAAAATTGACTATTATTTTACATGAACCTTTCAGTATTTAGGAACAATTCAAAAAACTAAATGTTATTATTTATACCAAAATGAAATTTTCATCTTTTAAAATAAAATAAATATCTTCTCCATATAACTGTTTCGTCATTAAAAAATGTTAGTCGCTTTAAGTCAAATGTGTTGCGAAATGATATACGTATATTACTTTAAAAGTATCACGTTCTTTCAATGCTAATTAAAATTTTCAAAGTTTACATACTTGTTTATGTCGCCAGGAATATCGAAGTCATTATTTCATCGATAGCTTTAATTACAAGTACATCTCCCCTCATTTTTTAAACACATCGTCAGAAATAGATTCTGAAACCCTTTCCAAAAATCGAAAAGTTCTACATAAAAGATATTAACATATAGATACTTTTACCATTTTCAATCCTTAATATTAAAAGAGAAAGCTACAAATCTTCATAATTTATAGCTCATACAAGTCGGAAGATTTATGCAACAGGCTCATGTATCAATGAGTTGCAACGTGTTTCTGTAAGTCTTCAAGACTTGAGAAAGGCTTTTCACATAATTGACAAACGTGCGCATTTCCATTATGGACATCCAAGTGTTCGGATAATTCTTCTTCCGTTTCAAAAAGTTCGTCACAAATCATACATTGAAATTCGTAAGACTTTATTCCCTGTTTCTCCCATTCTGCTATCGCAGCTTCCTCCTCATGCGCTTGCATGTGCATCTCTAATAACATTTCAGAATTAAATACCTCAGCACATTGGAGACAATGATAAGAATTTTCCTTCGGTTTCTCATTCTCATTTGCTATGCTTATAAGATTTGGATTGTCATCCTCTTCGTCAAACAAATGCTTTTCAACGTGCGCTTCCAGAGCATCCTCAGAATCCATAGAATCTCCACAGATCGCACATTGGTATTGCTCTTTGCCATTGCTTTGTTCATCTTCGCTCATGTCATCACAATGCTTTTGTAAGTGATCCTTAAGTACCTCCTCGTCCGTGAATATCTTGTCACACACAAAACAAGTATACGTCTCTTTAGGTTTTTCCATGGCTTTTATATTATCAGACTTTGTCCCCTTTACGATTCCTACCTTTTCCGATTGCCCGTTAATCATTACTGTTCTGGGATTATCCAAAAGTTGATCTTTTCCTGACTTCAAAAGAGTCACATCTTTAGCATTTTGAGATGAACTTGCACCATTTGGTTTCTTATGCTCTCCTTTCGTTATGTGTTCTATATTAAATTCCGATTGATCGTGACTCTCTAAATGTCGTGCAAGAAGCTTCTCTGTTCGGAAGGTGGAATCGCACACATAACATTTGTGTACTTGTTTCGTAGATTTACATACGTGAGCTTTAACAAATCTAGCTTCAACAATTTCGTGACACCTTTTGCACCTCATCATTTTATGTTTGTTGTGTCTCGGTACGGTATTATCAGTCTTATGCATACGAACGTGAGCTGCAACTTCATTACGACTGTTGAATGATTGGTGACATACACCGCATAAATGTTTTTCAACAACTGGTGGTTCAACTTGTGGCAGATTCTCACGAGTTTCGACTCTCTGCTCCTTTATTCCTGAATTTCTTGCAATAGTTTTAGACGGAGATTGCTCTACTTCCTTCGTGGTATCGGCTTTTGATTCCTTTATAACAGTTTGCGGCTGTTTTATATTACGGCTACTTTCTGCTCTAGATGTCTCGGATGTTTCTAGATCTTCGGACATACTAGAGTACGAATCTAACGCAGAAGTATTATAATCGTTGTATCGTAAAGGAGGTACACTTTGCCGTTTGTGAGCAACCATACTAAATGGACCACCCAGCCTGTTTTTGGAAGTATTCTTATTCACTGCATGTACATTATTAATTTTTTGATGTTTACTTTCCTTTGCAACATCTAAACGTTTTAATATAACCTTTGGCTGATATTTCTTTGAACTCATCGCATCTTTTACGAATAATGGTGAAACAGTCCCGCATTTTCGGTTGCATAAACCAGCTCCCGGGCCACAGGTTCTCGACATAGATGACTCAAAGTTTTTCTTTATAGTCTTTTCTACTATGTGCTTCAATTGTTGATCGAGGGTCTGATAAGAATTCTTGCAAACATTTTCTGTTTTCTCTTTTTTCTTATCGCTAGTATTTGGTCCAAAGAGTCTGTGTTTCATTTCTTTCTCGACAAAAGCTGCCAGTCCGACTTGCACACGTTTCAAAGCTTCAATTTCCGTTCCTTCAACTTCGATATTTAAACATTTCTCAACACATTTTTTATTAGAATCAGTTGGTATCGGGTTTATTCTGCGAAGCTGTACGGCATCTATGATATCGGTATTTTTTTCTTGGAAGCATTGATCGATGTTACCATTTTTTAAATCTTTCGACATAGTATTTAAATTTTCTTTGTTCAAATAATGAGGTTCGGCTAGTATCAACGTTGATGTCACAATATACGTAGCATTTCCGACTTCTAATTGAGACTTTACCGAGCGTGGCATAAATGTATCTTCTGCAATTTGTATTTCACTGCTATTGTTAAAATTATTTGTCAGTGTTTTTTCTGTTAATGATATTGGAGAATTATCTTTTCCTTTTGAATCTTTTCGAGAAGATAACTTCGTTGTTTTTTCATCGTTTTCATTACCGCACTCCTTTGCCGAAGTACTTTTATTTTCAGATTGTGATGTATCAGAATTTAAATCTTTACGAGACCTTGTTCGTCTAATGTCTGAATCTGTATCCCCGCACAGAAAATTGTCGCTATCGTCTTTATTGCTGTATCTAGTTATCATGTTTGTTTCCAATTTTTTTAATTCATTCGCTAATCTTTTTTGTCTTTCTGCTTCTTTATCGGCATTTGTTTTCGCTCTTGCTTTCTGTACAGGTGACAACTCAGTATCGTCAGATTCTATGGAGTCAGTGTCTGAAACATTTTCTCCTGTTGCTGCTAAAAGAGCTTTTTTCCTTGCTACCCATCGTTTAGTCGATGCTTTCCTTCTTTCAGTTGTTCTACCTCGTCTACCAGTTAACGATTTAACTTTAGCTGGCACTAAAGACGGCTTTAACTGATCATGACTTTCATTGTCATTTTCATTATCATTTTTACATTTATCATCATTTGAGATATCAGGAAGTTTTTGGGAAGAATCTTTTGATGATGCAGGATCATCTTCAGATATGTACAATTCTTTCACTGGTTTCTCATTCGTTATGCTATCTTCATTTGCTAATTTTGGTGGTCTCGTTGGTGATGCTTCTGTCCCAGATTTTTTCTAAAATATATTTTTATAAAATTATTAAATATATAGCACTTAAACAAAATTCGATGTTGACAACTATATAAAGTATAATTATGTAGGAATATACACAGTCAAATACAAATACAATATATCATAATAGTAGATACAATGAAAAAACTAACGCACATAAAACTTTTTTAGCAATTTTACACGTCATATTAATCAGTACCTTATCAGGATTATCAGATGGAGTATTCTCTACACTTTTTTCTAAATCGGTGTGTGCTCTCTTAGATTGCGATACCTAGAAAAATGTTTCAAATTATTATATAAATAAAATGGAATGCAATTACTAAGTATTAGCGTCAGAAATTTCTGAGAGCTTCTGTGTAGCATTGTATAACTAACGAGTCACAATTTCTCATATACACATGTATATCTGCTAAAATTTAGACCCATTATTGCCCCATATCTTATTACAATTTCTAATTGAATGTTTTGAAAACATTGTAATAACACCATTGATAACATGCATATGAGCTTCTAATCTAACAGTAGATGATATTTAAGACACTGAAGATACTACAAAACATTTCTATTCAATCCTACCCTTAATAAATCTCTTTTTATTCAAACAATGTGATTATAGTAATGGTTAAATAATACTAACAATTCTTAACACAACGTTTTAATCTTTTAAACGTTCTTACCGTATTATCAGAACTTTCCAAATTCTCCAACTGATTCAATAATATTTGATTTGAACGTATAAATTGGTCCTTAAATTCATTCCAAGTATCCACTTTGTAAAAGCATACATGACAAATATTATTTGGCAAACCGTTTTCATCTTTGATCTATACAAAACAATCAATATATCATTAAATAAGAGCAGTTAAATACAAGGGAAAAAAAATATAAATATAAACATACATCGATGGAGGTGCACTTTGTCAGGTTTTTTATCTTTGACTGAAGGATTTCGTCAAACAAATTACTCATACACCCATGTTCAGCCAGACAGATACGGCACCTTTCTTTTAAATTTGGTAATTTACGTTTCCTCGACATAATTCTCTTTTCTGCAGAATGAAATTGTTGTTATACACGTACTAGCAGTAAATGGTGTCGACTGACTTGAAGTGACTTGAAGTAAGCAATGAGTGATTAGACTGTTGGACCTCTGTGAAGTTAGCCCCTGAACTAACTCTCACGCAATTTTCTTCAATCTTATGAGAATCTAGAATCTTTCTTCTATCTATTGAGAATCGTTTGAGCGAGTTTGAAAGTACAAAAAAAACGTTTGAGAGTTGACGGTTCTTTTGAAAAGCTCAATTGAAAATTTTGCATGAAGTTGATCCCCACTTTTTCTAAATTTCGGAAAACGAAACGTACGGTTTCTTATTTTTTTAATCGACTTAAAATCGTTTGAGAGAATTTGAGAATACATTAAAAACTTCTAACGATGTTTATTTCATAGAATAAAATGAAAAATGAGGTGGGTTGTACGTGCACATATTGCACCCCCGGTGCAATGCACAGCTGGTAATTAAAATATTATAAAAGTCTTACGCGCCGATTTAAAATATGTCAAAAGCAAGAAGCCATGTGTAGAGGACTCTTAGAAGTGTAGAGTTCGTTTTTTAAACAGTTTGCATAGTTTATTAGCTGAGGTACCCGGCTTCGCTGAGGGAGTTGATATGAGATTGTGTTGTTGTTCGGATAAAAGGATAAACTTTAAAATATAAGAGGTATATTTATAATGGGATATTTATAAGTGGAATACAATATAATGTTCCACAATGATCTGGGATGTTCCCCAACATTGCACGACATTCCACAATATTCTGTCACACGTTGTGTGATGCTCCCGAATACTTTCGAATGTTCTGGACTCTTCTAGAAATTTCTAGAGGGCGAAACTTCCAGCCCTTATATCTTCAAAATCGAGCCCTTTAGGTAAAAACAGGAACCTTCTTCATGGACAGTAGATATAGGGCTACCACACCATATAACTCCCTTGATCATACCGGGACTCATTTCTGAGTTTTAGCGGCATGCATATAATGTAGACTTTGCTTTATTATATAATATTGATTACTATATTAATTAATTGTTTTTCTTTTTATTTCGTGTTTATATTTTTTCAAATTATATTTTAAACTTATTTCGTATTTAATTAATCTTAATAATTTAGTAGCTTCATAATTAATTTGCTTTGTCTGATTTAATTTTCGCTTAGAAATTTAGACAATTTTAATCATGCGTCAGCTTTTCTGGAACTAGAACTAAATAATATAATGATAGATTCATCAGTAAATGCACAAGTACAAAACCCGAAAAATTCAGAAAATGATTGTCAAGTGAACAAAAAATCTTTATGTCTTTTTATTGAACAAAGAATAAAGGAAAAAGGTAAATATATTTCTGCAGATGTCATACTGATAAATAGGCAATATTTAGAAAGACCGAATATTTCAGAAGACTGCGATGTTTTGGATTTTTATAAAATTACTAATGTAGAAACAAATATTTTGAACCAATCAATTTTTAAGTACATGTGCAGTCCCGGATCTTCCACTGCAAGTGAAAGAAATTTCAGTGTTGCAGGACAAATCGTATCTGAACGCAGATCCAGGTTGAAATCGGAGAATGTGAACATATTACTATTTTTAAAACAGAAATGTTTGGTTACTTTGCACCGATAAATATACTTTACTCCCAACACAAAATAATAACGTACGATATACAAAATTCATTACATTCTACTGCTATCAATATCAATGATTACTATCAATAACTATCGATAACTATCGACGGTCAATGATCCAACTATCGAAAACTATCGATAGTGCCGACTATCGATATTTCTCCACCTCTATTAGCGGCGGAGAACTATCGATGGTACTATCGATAGTTATCGATGGTTGCCACTATCGAATACTATCGATAGCCTACTTTCGCTATCGATAATTATCGAAAACTTAGATTGGTATTCCTGAATTTCTTTGTTCTGTTACATATACCGCGAATTTAAAAATTTAGTAATTATAATCTGTTGAATAGCATTTGTATTTAACTGACGTCAACTATAGTATTTTGTCACGACAAAAAGACTCTATCTGATTTTGCTCACCCTACACGTGCTTTTATATATCCTTATATTTTTATTATTCTATATAAACATGTAGTTTAATAATTATAAGTATAGTTTAATTGAAAAACGCGAATGAAAAGGCGCGCGTACGCCCAATTCGGTTGATACAGCAGACTGGCGTAGCCTCACATAAATTCAACGAGATCGATTTGAAACTAAATAAAAGGGGAATCGGCCTAGCTTCATTCAAAAATATGTAGACACGTTTGAGAAAAACGTATGTGGTCGTAAAATCGTTTGACTAATCTATATATATAAAGCTCAAATAACACTGACTGACTGACTCACTCACTCACTCATCACGAAATCTCAAAAACCACAGAACGGATTGCAATGAAATTTGGAACATGCCTTCCCCTTGGGTCTTAAGTGCTCACTGAGAAAGGGTTTTGAAAAATTCGAAATTTTAGGGGGGGTTTTGGGGGGTTAAAGTATGGGCCAAACTCATCAACGCAGAGCCGAAACTACTTGACCTAGAAACTTGAAATTTTGCATGAGCGTTCCTTCTAGGGTATAAGCACCCACTAAAAAAGGATTTTTCAAAATTCGAAATTTTAAGGTTTTTTTTTAGTTTCGAAGCACGTAAAATATTGCAGGTTTTAAATGATCCTAATGATATTAAACCGTAGCGAAGCACGGGGATTTCAGTTAGTATAATATACGTTTGTCATATATGAATTGTATTCACGCGGCGAGTTTGGGGTGGGTATAGTTTAAACTTGGGCCTGGCTGGTTTAAAATTTATTTTCTTGTAAAAAAAAGGAGGGAAATAGAAAATAGGAGCATATGGAATGATAATTTTTTTTTTAAATCAAAAGAAAGAAACTCGTACCCGAGAATTGAACCCGAGTCCTTTAAATCAAAAAAGAAATCTCAAACGAGTCTACACTTCTAAGAGTCCTCTGGTTAATTAAGAATTGGTTTAACAACTCTGCTATTAGCTTAGACAGGTTACAAGAATAAATGTACTGTATAATGCCATTAGTAAATCAAAATTTTTTTTATTTCAAACGCGAAAAAAATACAGTCTTATACTTTATTTATACTAACGCCCATTCTAAAATAAAAGCTTACATCTTTACAATTATGTGTATAAAAATCAAATATGATTTGTCTATATAAACATAATTAATATTAAAATATAATAGTATATATAATATAATAGTATATATAAATATAAAGTATATCATGGCTATCATAGGTGTTATTTTGTATCATCGGATTGCTGGAGATTCGTTAAGTAAACCACAATAGTTCTTAGCCTTACATTTCAAGTTATATACCCTGTTCATTCTCACTATACACCAGTGGTCCTTCAACTTTTTAAAGATTTCTTGTATGACTTCTGTTCAAAATTTTTTAAATTACTCGCGGTCCCTTTAAAACCAACTGCGATTGACATATAGGCAATTGTTGCTGAAAGATTTTTTATCGGACAATTATTTATGCATAAAATCATCTTTGCCCAAGAAAGGATCCAAAATTAGAACTGACCCCTTCGCGGTCACCTAGAGAGCCGCAGATCCCAATTTGAGAAACACTGTTACATACCAATCACTTTAAATTTCTTTTACAGTATTTCTATTTTTAATGTCGAATTGCATAACTCAGTTTATCGACCCTCCTCCTTTCTCAAACGGGCTTGGGACCGTCTACGGCGGAGTTATAATATTTTTCTGCGTGCTTCTTTTCGCAAAAGATTTTTTTTTCTGTAACTCCAGACAGACATCTTTAATAGGTGTTGACGGTCGAACCAGCCGAGTTGAGTTTTTTTTAGACTTATTACTTCTTTTAGTCTCGAAAGTCTATCTACAAATGAAAATTATACCTGTGTTGAATTCTTTTCATTATCAAATTTTTAGTCTTTTTGCATCCTTTTCGGGTCAAGATCTTATTAATATTTTTACACCAGTTCCTAATAAATGTAATGACAACGAACTTAACAATAATATGCCTCAATGATTCAAAATGGTCGTCACATTGAATAAAGTCGAAGGAAATTCTTTTACGTAGAATTTTCATTAGTAATTCAGAAATATTATACCTAAAATATACGCTGTAAATAGTTTTATACAATACTTTATACATTTTTGGAATTGCGTTGATAAAAAATACTGCACTTTTGCAAGTTGAAACGCAACTGTCGCACTGTTTGTGGGGGTTTTTCTCTATTATTTGTTTTACGATGTAATTTTTACTATTATATAAATCAAACATTCCCGTGTTACTAAAATTTTCAACGCATTCATTGGAAATATCAAATCTCGTTTTCTTATCGATATGTTCTACACTTTCGTAGGTATTTTGGCCCACATATTTTTTGAAAGTGAATAACAATTTTTCGTCATAGTCACTTTCACTGTACCATCCTGTATCGTGTCGAGAAGATAAGTTATTCATTAGTAATATTTTATAAGCATCACTAAATTCCATGCATGTAGGTTTATTGTTCCTCGAACTGATGACTCTTATATTGTTAAAAAAATCATCCAGTGATTTCTTATTCAGGAAGCCAGTCCTTAAATAACGAAAACCTCTGCTATACAATTCCTCCCAAAGTTGTTGAACACTTCGAATCGTCATAGTCCAATTGCGCAAACATTGTTGTCCTGTTACTGGAACCCTCGTGAATGAATTTACATAACGCATTCCTTGCAATTCTTTAACTGCTGACGCCCAAAACTTATGATGTTCACTTTTTCTAGTAACAATACACTGTAAATCTTCTTTTCCTTGTAACTTATATCCACTGAAGGAATTCAGTAAGGTAGCAAAAAAATGTAAAACCTTGGTCATAACCAAGCAGTCATTCTTTGGAACCTTTAGCAGTCCTTTGTTCGACTTCACAGTATCTGAAAATAATTAAAAGTTATTAGTTAAATTATAAGTCCTAAATATATATTCCTGCCATGAATAAAACATGTTGTAAATATCGAAAGATAGTAGTACTATGAAAATGGATTTACCAAAAAGCGCTAAGCATTGCGTGGAGACAACCGATGAAAAAGTAAACACTTCAGTTGCATATTTTACGTTGTTTATTTTAATTCTTCGTGGAACGATATGTTCTTCGGTTACTTTTTGCAACAGCGGACGTTCGAGTGGATATTGCGTTAGATGCGTGGCAAGATTATAAGCCATCTCCAATATTCGCCATGACGCGAAACCTTCTATTTTTCCATGCTTCTCGGTAAATACATTAACTTCTAAGTCGCTTATTAGTAAATTATCTCTCACTGCTTTAATAAGATATAGTGGGTCGTATAAAGGAAATATTTTAACACCGTGCAAATTGATACAGTTATCCTCTGTAAAAGATTAATGTATATTATACTATCTATAAAATAATATGTAGTAAAAATACGATAGTACCATTTGAATTTCTGCAGTTTTTGTCCTTACGATGTTCGTCACTCCACTTCTCTTTCCGTTTTATAGTACTATTTATAAAATGATTAATGACTGCGATATTACATGGTTCTTGATTGCACATCATTACAATGATTTTAAGTCCTATTGCTGTTATTTTTTCGATGATATCTTCAATGCACTGTACTAATTGACTCGCTGTCACTTGGTTTTCATAGAAATTGTACGAAATTGGCATTATCCATCCTGTTCTTATTCCCCTTAACATAAATACCAACACACGGTGTGCAAACTGACAAGTACGGTTTGTTCCCCAGTCTTCAATACCTATAATTCGATCCTGTGACGAATTATAATTTATATGGGGTTCGAGAGTCATCTCGTCCCACATAAGTATACAGTATCTATCTCCTTTCGATAATTTTGCAGTTTCCTCTTCTAGACACTGCAACATAATATTGCAGAGACCTGCTTTTAGTTGTACGCTTCGTAATACTTTCTTCAACGCTTGTATCTTTGGTATACTACAAATGTTTTGTAATAATTTGTAAATTTCAGGGGACTTTCTATAAATTCTTAAACAGAAAATTTTCTCTCTGACTGTATAGTGCCTTTCCTAAAATTACAATTTATTTTAGATTAATATATGCTCGTTTCAATTTCAATTTCAATTTCTTATTAGTATTAATTATTCAATTTTCGTTTTACCTGTGGTGTGTACTTTAAAGTCTTTAATTGAGCATTGATTAACAACTTTTGGCCTTCTGACAACTTAGCATAACGAGTTAAAACCGGAAGTTTTGATAGCCTTCTTATACTTTTGAGTCTCTCTTTTAATGTCTTTTTACGCTTTTCTGTGGATTTCTGTTTCTTCATTAATTTTTTTAATTCTTCGTACATTTTTAGGCCTTTAGGTGTGAAATCAATTTCATCACTATTTTTATGAAATCTAGGCTTTCTTGTATTTGTTACATTGTATGTGCTACATGCATTTAGTAAGGAACCTGCAAAAGAAATTTTAGATGATATATAATATAAATGAGTTTTTATGTAATGAAGTAGTGTGAAACATAAAATTATTTAGTTAAATTTTTAACAGAAAACTTCATAATTACTTGATACTTCTACTGTATGCTCAGGTACGGAATCTGCTATTGTCAACAGAATATCTTGACCAATTCTGGTAGTGTCGACAATTTTTACATTTGCATTGTTTTGTATTTCTTCTTTCGTGTCGGTATCTACAATGTTATTATTACAAACACTGTATGTTGTCTTACATGCTCCTTATTTCGGTAATACTTACTTATTTCAACTTCATTTGTAAATGCGGGAGGTACTACATTGTCTAAACCAATTTGTATACTATCTGCCTTTTCAATGTTTTCTGATGTTATTTCATCAGGTAGACACAGAGATGGAATTATGTGTTCAAATAGTCTCCGATATTTTCCTATCCTATATGCACTATCAGGGAAGTGTTTATAACAAACTGTATATTTTTCTCTCTGTATCGTAGAAATTTCCAGCAATGGTAAGTTCTTAATCGCCTTTGCCCATAACTCAGATACCTTAGCTGACTTGGGAAACTTATGTTTTGGTAAGTCAGAGCGCGTATGGCAACCAGGTACGGCGCATGATCTCCCCATATTGTTTAACTAAATAATAATACAAACAAAATGCAACACTGAATTAATTAAGTAAATGTATAATGTAAAAATTTGAATAACAAGAAATTTTAGTAATCAGTACCAAAATTTTATCAAGCATCAAAATCCAAAGTATTGGATTCTTAAAATTATAGATTCCAGTAACAACAGAAGTAATGAAACGCAGGTTTATTAAAATTTCAATTTCAATTTTCTTCACCTTTAAAAACGTAAACAGAGCTGACATGAAAAGTTTGAATCGTTAAATTATCCCTACCTTTCTACCTTTTGAATGGTCCAAAACTTTCACTTTTTTAGCTACATCTGTTCTTCAGGAAATTACAAAAGTTGTAATTTATATGTAGTTATACATCCATACAATTTCTCCATAAATAAAACGTATAGCAGATAAAATCAGCAACGTGTCTTTCAATCATACGAGAGCTATGGATTAATTAATGGAAGCAATTAATGGCATTCAGTTTGATAATACGACGACACGTATCAGTTTCTCAAGCCTGATAATGTAGTCCCCGTAGTCTTATTTATCTTTGCCTAATATGTTTCTCACACTTAACGTAGTTCCTGCATAGAGTGCGCTACGGTATCGTTATGGTATATTTTTTGGATGCCGATATTTTAATTATCTGAACCGCGACAACCGTTGAGTAATTGAACCAATCTACTTATCTGTGCTAACACGAACGAACTATGTCAATACCCTATTCGTGTGAAGATTTTTCAAATCTGCTGATGCTTATTTCTTTTGCGTTCAGTAAGCATAATAGTATTAAAACTACTTAATTGTAAGAAAATCCTACAGAAATTCAAGAATTTTTGTAGTACTTTTTTAAACTAAACTTTGCATCTCAAAATAATTTAGTAATAAATAAAAGGCTGCAATTGTAGCATGTAGATAAAAAATTACTAATTTCCATTGTCACTAAATGAGTGTTCCTTAAGAATTAAAAAGCCTTTTTCTATAGGGCTATTGTGCTTGATTTCCGTTAAAAATTTTAAATATTCAAAAAGTTAAAATAGATGAAATTGAAACGCAAAATCATAAACAAACATAATTCAAATAAATTTAAAAGATTTCACGAACCCCGTGCATTTTTTAAGTGCTATCGTAAGTGTGTAACGATTAATTACTATCGTCGTTAACCAGACTGGGAGAAATAAGGTGTAAATCGGTAAAAATATTATGGCATATAAATTTGTTTATTATTATTATCTGTATAATATATTTGAAACAATATCATTCTACAACATTGCATAAAAATATACAAAGACATGAAAAAATGTCTTGACTCTCGTTTGATAAAACATGTTCATGAATAATTGATCAGCGTTTGCACCGCTATCAGTTCTAACTGAATTCAATTAATTTTAATAATCCACTTTTTAAGTCGCGGCGTTTCCTGCCGTTTTACGAGAGAATTACAAACAAGATTTTCGTTAGTTCCTGTTCACAAATTCGTCATTAATCAACGAATTCTGGGACCAAATCAACCGTATGCATCACGTAATCGCAATTGCACGTTCATCTACAGGAAAATAATCGGAATACAACACAATCCAGTCCCAGATTTCAAACGGGCACTTATCTTCATCGATCGATCGATAAATGGCATCTTTAACTTATTTATTTCTGAATTTTTCAATTTACGTCATTAAATAATCATCCGATCTTTCATCGTTTATTCCTTTAAGAGATTTCTAGCGATACTAACGGCTAATTACGATTCCTTTCTTATGCAATGAAAGAATGCATGGCCTGATACACAGAAAAGGAACATTTCCTCTCTTAATACGTGTAATTAAAGTCTCTAAACACAAAAGATTGGAAATAATCCGTGTTTCGAATCAAAAGAAAATCAATATTAACGTTTTCCTCTTATTCTTCCGTCTCTTCGTACACTTCTTCCTCTTCCTTCATACGTTTTTTTTTTGGAATGCGCTGTATGAGAAGCGTAAAACTTAATAATTAATAAAGGAAGCAATCGCAGTCGAAAATTCGCTTCGAGTACATCATAAACATGTTTAGAGAGTACATAGGCCAAGAAATAATAATAATAATTATTTATATATATAAAAAAAAAGAAACTCGTTTCAATGTCAACGAAGGACGATCATTTTCCCTAATTGTGGCCTTTGATGAAATTAAAGTCGGCTCAGATTTAGCAACATTCTCATCCGAACGCAATTACTGACATCTTTTGAGATCATTGGCCGAAGGATAACAATGATAATTATAATATTAATTGATAATTATAATGACAATAGTAATAAGTAATAAGTAATAATAATAATAATAATATGATAATAATAATAATAATATAATATAATAGTTACTTAATAATAATAGTAATAAAAATAACTATACGTAAACTATCCTTTACCAAGGGAGATATACCCATAGCTTATGTACATAATCTGTGTATATGATCCTCTCTCTCTCTCTTCCTTCATCCTTTAAATTACGAATTACAATAATTCACTATTATTCGCTTCAATTAGCAACATAAATAATTATAACGCAACACTGTAATATTTACATACTTTTCCCCTCGCGTCTCTCGCATCCAACGTTTCACAATTTCTATCTTTCCCTTTTCTTTCACACTCTTTCTCTCAATCTCATTTTCCCTCTATCACACACACTCTCTCTATCTATCTCTATCTATCTCTCTCTCTCTCTCTCTCTCTCTCTCTCTCTCTCTCTCTCTCTCTCTCTCTCTCTTTCCCTTTCTCTCGTTATTGCTGCCTCGTTTTCATCTCCCATTATCGAGCAAGGAATTTTTACGTGCCGCACGAACCTGACGCGCCGAATTATTATTATCATTAATATTATCTACCTTAACTACTTAATATTATCAATAATATTATTATTAATATTTTATTATTAATATTATGAACGTAAATCGGCAAGGCGTAAGTTAAGCAGGCACGGATGATCGAGGATCATTTTGAGGCTGCGATCATCACAGACACAAATGGGATGACACGTGCTCGCACTCATTAGAGCATCCTCGGCCGAATACGCGTCATCGACAATGCGTACCCGTTCGTTTAACGAGGAACTCTATCATTACCATTAGCATTAACAATACATATATATATATCACAATTGTTGAGAACAATAATGTACGTGCTGATTCTGCTTGTCGATTAATCGGCAAGAGTGCGAGCAGGTAGGTATCTCTCCATTGACGATGCTCTCTTTTTTTTATATTTCTCTCCTTCTTCGGACTTTTATTCGTTTTCTTTCTTTTCGAGATTTTATTGATTCTTTGTGATAATCGGAATTATTGGGATTATTGCGATAATTTGTGAGATTTTGGTACGATTTGAATTTCTTTTGGATGTATGAAGAGAATGTATTTATTTATGTGTTTAAGATTTGGTGGAAAATGTATAAATTTATATGTTAAGTATAGATATTGCATAATTATTGTATAAATCTAGCTTGTAGAGCTGTCGATTTTTTGAAGGTAGAAAAAGCAAATATTGAGAATTTTAAGTATCTTGGAGGTGTGAATAATTGTTTAAGTTTTGAAGGATTATGAAATGATAGATTTTCTTTTGGGAGGTTTGATTTTAGGTATGATTTCTTAGTTATTTAAGTAATAGAAAAAGTATATGTCATTCGTTAAAAGAACTCGAGATAATTATTTAAAAAGATTCCAGAATATAAAAGGATTATCATCTGAAAAAGTTTTATTCTGTGCCATTGTTCAAGTACTGTTGTTCCGTAATACTTCCATCGTGAAAATAATATAAGTGCAATAACTCTTTCGCCGGCTTTCTTTTTTAACAATTTTAAAACTTTCAAGGCTCGCAAGTTTCAATTAAGATCGTTCAGATCTTCAGAGTTTTCAAAAATGTGAAAAGTTTCAGACTACCAATAATTATGTAATATGAAAATTAAGAATGAGTTTTCGTCATTCAATTGATTGAAACAAGCGTCACTACAATGATTTTCGTCTGTACATCGATATTTAATCCTTATCACACATAGATATTCTTTTTTATTTTAATTCATTTTACCAAAATAACGTTTGTCAGTGTTATTACACACAATTATGAACCTTAAAATCACCGGTTACTAATTCAGTGTAGTTAAAGATACTGGATAAACTGGTCACAAAAAAAAGAATGGATGGCCAATAAACTTGATCGATCTAATACCTTCCTCTTTACAAGATAGACTTAAAAATATAAACAAGATAAACATCAATTAAAACTTTACCGTCCGGTAGCCTATTAGTAGGCTTTTCGGGTTCAACACTTTTGACTTTTAATTTATTAATCGGTTGCCATGATAATTAATAAGTTGTTATTCAACATTGCGATTTACTGCGCCATGGATTCAGTGACGAGAATTTCTAATTTTCGCAGGGATATCGATATCAGGAAGATATTTACATCCAAGTAACCGGTCAGAAGTGAGTAGGGTGTTAAAAAAATACCGGTCGGTAAAGTGTTAACAAAAAGTTACAGTTGCATCGACTATAATGTTATCACACATCATTGTTAAAAAGCAACATATTTCTCCAATATTTAATTCATAAAAGAAACTCGACTCATTCGTCGAAAATGAATCTTTTTTGAGCTCTAGTCTAAAATTTCTCCTATTCTTCTTTCGATGATTTTATTTGACATGAATTTTGAATTAATAAGAAAAAACCTAGTTTCGTCCCCGAGATTAACACATTTTCAGCAACAAGAAAAGAAAGAAGATACATTGTGACACTATGAAATGATTTCTCGCCAAAAAGGTAGAGAATCAACTTTCCTTCCACTCTCCATTCTTTCTGACCCTTTGGCGCTTGCTGATCGCCGAACGGAAGACGCCATGGCGTTTCCCGATCTTCCTCGATTATCCGTGAGCCGCAAAAATTACATTCACATGCCACTTGCTTTCTCTTTTTCTCTACCTATTTTCTTCCTGCCGTCATCTGACTATAATATTTACAATGACGAAGAAAAAAAAACCGATACGTCGCTAGAATTCGTCGCCGTGATCGTGAGTCGTCTTCTATTTGTAAGTTGCACCGTTCTCAAAACCTCTTTGCGCGTAGAAATACTGATCCCACGTGTGTTCTTCATTAGCGATTAATTAACTTCGTTTAATTCGCACGATCAACCGTTCTTTATGATCGTAAGGGAGAATATATATGAAAAGAGAGGGGGTTGAAATGAGGAAAAATTGTTAAAAATGAAAGAACAAACACAATTCTCTTAAGTCGCCGTCTACTTAGTTTTTCAAAGGGTAGATTTTAATTTTATAACTTTTCTTCTTGCTCTTTCAATCCTTAGAGTTCTATGCACGTATATCTGCAATGTTATGTATTTTCTATTTTCTATTTGTTTGGTGAATTTTATAAAGAATCCCAAACAGCCAAATAATCAAATGTTATGTTGTTAATATTAATGAAGATATTGAATCGAAATTATTTAGTGTCAAATTTAATTATATTAGTTGGGCTGAAGAGATAGAGATTTTAAATGAAAGAGTCGCGTGTTCCTGATCTCTTGTGTAACCGTAAGTCATTTAAATACATTAGGACTCCGTGCAACGTAATATCTCTAGTTTAGGTTTGGTTGTGGTTGAAAAAATTGTTTTTTTCGTTCCGATATATTTAAACTTTTTTTTAAAATATGCGTTGAATGTCATTTAATAAGTCCCGTATCAATGCCGTTGAAAGGGTAAATGTTCTATTTTTGAAAAATTGTTGTACAACGTACAGTGTACATTGGTACAAAAGAGAATAATTGGGAAGTTATGTAAATTCTCAAAATTTTTGACTCAGTCCATTTTTATAATCACTGTCACATATATGCATCTCGCGAATCGATGTCGATTGACTGGTATATGTGTCTCGGAGATATCTTTGGTTTACCCTGTTAAAATAAACAAAAGTAAAAGATGGTTAGGATAATCACATGTACGTGTATTGTGCTGTGCTGAAAAGAAATCCCGCGGAAGGAATATAAATCAGTGGTCTGAGATTCTCCTATAACAATAGAGCCTAGGTGAAATAATGACCTAGCAGTTAAAGTCTAAAAAGTACAAAAGAAGAAAAAATAAATGAGATATTTCGAGCCTTCCTAGACTTCTCTCAACATCATGTGATAATCATTCCAACACTGTTGATAAATGTGATTTCATTGTTTCTGATTGACTCTTCCATCTATCGAAAGCAAAATTAGGTACGGCAGTTTGAACATGAGAGCATAAGATACTGTTCAGGTGGCTTCATTAATTGTAGACACGTTGTTTTATACCGTAGCATAAGATGTTTTGTGTAACGTAACTAAACTTTGTGAAGGAAGCCTTCTCATTTCCTAGTATTTACCCTGTCACATTCAATTTCCTTTACTTACAGAGTATAAGCCAAATATTCCGCTCGCAGAGGGTGTTCAATTTTGAAGTGTTTGCACTTGAAGGGTTAAAAGATAGTTTCCTCGATGAAAAATTAATCATAGATGAATCACGAGATAACTGAGTCGACAATAGAATTATTTGAATTTCAATTTGTTGTAAAATGTGGTTGTGGTGAACATAATTAATTTGCTAAAAATTAAATATTTTATTTTCTAGTTTCCTAATTCTAAATCCAAAGATTGTGAAATTAATTACCCAAGAATTCGATATTTCTTTTCTTGATTGTGATCCAAAATGTTTGAAATTAACATAATTAAGTCAGAAATAGAATACATCTTATTCTGATTTAAATCCCAAGGATTTAAAATTAATTCAGTAAACCTTGGATATGTTTTTCTCTAATTTAAATCTGAAGCTTTTCAAATAAACTTTTGTTAGCTGTTCAGCTAAGATTTGGAAAGTTGTATGAAATATTCGCATAAAACTAAATTGTGTATTTCATTGATCGAAATGAGAAGACTTTTTCTCACGTGACAATGTGGTTATAGGGTATAGTGAAAATTAAAAGAAAATCGCTTCGAGTCAGCTAAGATCGGTTTTAATAGACGATGCGGAAACCGGCTTTGGGGAATAGAATTTCTCTCGACACTACTTTAGTTAGACAGAAAGGGTGTTATTTTTGATTTACGCAATGATTTCGGTGATTCTCTCGAACGTTTGTAAATGATGGATCGGTAGAAAATGATCTACGTGAAGCTCTGTACAGGGAAAGCTTGTAAGAAATAAATCGAACACATGAACAATGATTTTATACAACATGGCCGACGCAAAATGTTACGGACTACGTTCTACAAAATTACCAGAAATCTTGATTTCAATTCTTTCATAGTAAACAAAACGAAACGCGTGTCTCGTAGAGGTAAATATAATTTTTTCTTCTGCAACTTTAAAGGGAAAAAAGGAGGTTTTCCCAGCTTTTCTATATGAAACAGCGTACAAAGCTTTGCATTTTCAAGTAGCTTTTATTAAGCTAAATCACATTTATTCGAGATATTTCTTCCTATTTTGTTCAGTTTTTTTAAGTACTAATAAATTTTTATGGATAGCACAATAAAATGTCTCAAGTAAGTCATTTAGACTAAAATTTATTTTAAAAAACTTTCTACGTTGTTTCACTTAAAAAATTGAGGATTTACTTGCTTTTTCTTTTTCTCGAACAAGTATGTGTGCATGTAACAATTAAGTTTCGTAGCTCGTGTGATACAAAAGGTTTCGGGTAAGTAACTTTGTCAATTTTTGGAAAAAGAACTTTCAACACTTTGCGTGGCCAATTCTGTATACTCGTTGGATGGTATCCCGAATTGTATCCCATTTGTGTCTCATGTCATTGCATTTTTTCACTCAATTTGGGAGCAGGAGGAAGGAAGATTTTTAAGTGATCAGAAAAGATCTCCGTTGATCTCGTTGACCTTTGCGATTAACGAAAGTTGCACTGGACACAACGTAAGATAACGTTTTCACAAAAGAGTGATAAGTTTTCTAAAAGTCCAATTATGAATTCTTTGCAAAAGTTGCATTTCAATAAGACACACTTGTGTTAACTTTTGCTAATTTAATTGTAAATTTTCAGACATAGGTCAATATTCAATTTAATCGAGTTTTGATCACTGACCTTCCGATATTGACTCTAAACCTGCTTTTGCAATACTGTCCGACTGTTTATCATTAACACTAGATCTACGGAAACACAGTCGCGACACAGTACATACTTCACATGTATCTTATAATATACAAAAGATTTAACCGATCACCTTCTTTGTCTATTAATCCCTCTTTTCTCAAAGCGCGTATTAAAATTATTGAACTATACCCAATTCAAGGTCCGTAAATCTAGTGTTAAGTACATTTTTATAAGACCCGATAGAACACAAGACTCTACTAATATTAAATGGAATCATCGATATGGGCAGAGGCCGAATCGAAGGTGTTTTGGCTACATGAATTACTTCTCAACGCACAAGGATGACGAGAGGCTTTCTTCCTACCGAATGATCTGAAATCATCTATCTCATTCATACACAAATAGTAGACATAGAACTAATCCCACTTCAGATGAACCGGTTACAGATATGCAAACTGATACAAGGATCTAGTCAAAGACATTGTAAATTGACTATATGATTGACTATTGATTGACTGATCAACAAATTCTGAATCTGTAGAATAATACGTTGATGACCTATTTACTAGATGAATTGTCAACCATGGATTCCAGCATGTTTTATGAAATTTAAAGACCACTGTACCGACAGATGTATCCCAGTGGAGGAGTACCTAAGTCACATTTTATAGGAGAGGGCTATCGAATCAAATAGGCCTACAGATTGGTCAGATGTATGGATCAATATAATGGAAAGTTTGTGTGTGTTTGTGATCTCTACGAGAATGTTATATCTGTGAGTCAGGCCTGTAATGTGGTACAAAAGGAAGATCCGACGTTCGGGA
Source organism: Cerceris rybyensis (assembly GCA_910591515.1). Lineage (NCBI taxonomy): Eukaryota > Metazoa > Arthropoda > Insecta > Hymenoptera > Crabronidae > Cerceris > Cerceris rybyensis. The sequence continues at coordinate 37,796,005 of OU342789.1, forward strand.
AGTCCGCTTCGGCTGGCATTCTTAGCGGAGGTGTCGGGATCACAGACGACCTGAATAGGGCCCAAAGGTCATCACCCTGTCATGCTCTCAACTCGGAGGCGAAAAGGAGGTCGCAGTTTGTTTCACCTGATCTACAATGGGGAAAATCGAACCAAAAGACTGGGACTAAGGGGAGTGCGGCAGAGTTCGAATGAGATCTCGCGGTCCACTCATTCCATGAAAGCAGAGGTCACTGTCGAGTTCTAATCAGTCAAATCAGACACTAACAGCCCTTGGGAAAGGGTTCCTTTAAAAAGAAACATAGTAGTGGCCCACGGAAAGCGTTACAATTTTTATACTGAATAACAAAAGTTACTCGCCCAGCTCTTTTTATAATAGAGAGGATAGACGATCTAATTACTACATGTATAAGTCGTTTTTTTTGGAAAATAGAAAAAAGCGAATAAGAAAATATAGTTGTTTGGGATAAATGTTAGTATAAGTTAGTTTTGCTTGAGACATTTCCTTCTGCAATGCATACAAAATTATTGGTTCTTAAAGAACAGAGCAAAACAGAAAAAGAACGCATCTCGATGCCCTTTTTGTGCAATTTCAAAGATACCTTCAAACTAGATGAACACTCCTAATAAAAACGTTTTTTACGAGACCAGCGGCAGTCACGCGTTCTTCGTATTTTCATCTCGTTATCGCAAAGGCCAATTAATTGATAGCGCGTTTCAGAATGGATTTTGAGGAGTTACTCGGTCATCATGTATATATTGGAGCACTGTTGTGTCGTGCGTCGATGTCAGACAGTGGATCGTTGTTATGCTTCCGCACTGGATCAATGAAATTCTAATTCATGTAGGCTGCTGATCCTAATAAAGGAAAGTACTTTCTCCCCGTTTCACCAACTATAAATCACCCCCGACGTCTATTTTAATTCTTCCGTCCCTTTTAAACATCCCCATAAATCCTCAATTAAAAGTGACTATATTTCACCTACACCGAAAACAAAGGATCCATCGTTCAATGTTATGAAGCAATTTTAAAACAACTTGAAATATTCTAAGATATTTCAAATGATAATTAACTATTGATTCAAGCATCCACAATGTACCGAGAAAAATCTCAGAAAACCGGAAGGACCTAAAGAAGATGGACCTCTGATACCAGGACATCAACGAAATCGCGAAAATTCACAGGGATGTCTCAACATGATATTTTCCCGTGAAGATTCGACACCAGTGTAAACCGTTGAGCGTAAAGTCATGGTAAATCGAGGCACTACCCACACTCTTATCACGATCGTAATTTCACGAGGAGCCAGGACGGGGAATTGACATTTTGGGGTGGGTTTTCACTCCCACACTTTCTTTCTCTCTCTTCTCCTTCTTGGTTCTTGTAATCCTTATCCCTCATCGGTACTCCTACTCTCGCTCCTATTTTCAGTCTGGTCTCTCCCTAACCGTGATATTGATCCTCCTCCTCTGGCCCCGCTTCGTCCCGAGCAACGTTAGGCTGCCATTCGACCTAGTGTTGGACCGTCGTGTAGACGGAGACTAGTGAAACGCCTTGAAAAACCAATGGGTTTTCCCTTTCCATGGCCGAATCAGGACTCTTACTTGGAAGAAAGGACCATAGATACTTTTTTTTTATCTTTGTTGCAGTTTTTCGGATTTCATTGTTACGATTATTTCGCTTGTAGCATGTGAAATCGTCTTATTGGAGAGGGGGATTTAAACTGAGGTTTGATAATGGGGAATCTGAAAGTAATTTTTTTTTTCTTGGGGTTTTTGGGTTTAATTGATATGGTTTGTGTAGGATCTGTAGTTACAGGTGGGTTTTGATTCATCGAGGCTATGATATTGATATTCTATAGGAGAAATTTCAAGGCGGTGACACGGGAAATTTGAATTCGAGCCTTTAACTCTACATCCGCCATAGCTCTTACAAAGGTTCTTCAAGAGGTTGAAGAATCAGGGTTGACATTTGGGGGAACAAGGATCTGAATTTGGTGAGATGTTCGCTTAGCAACAACGATTGATGGCATCGATGATGAGTTTTGTTAGAATTATATTTTATAGAGATAAGGGTATTATGCATTTTTGGGGTAGTGTATTTTGACGGTGGTGAATGTATCTTTATGATCATGGGAAGATGTAGAGTTTGTGATATTGAGAAGAGACGTAGGGAAAAAGTGATGGGGCCTGATTTAACCGGATTTCCTTATTGGAAAAAGTGTTCTTGTTTTCATGGACCAAGTATTGGAGTTGATGTTAACGTTCGACAAAATGAGAATCAATTTTCACCATGGGGTGCGCTTAGCAACAACGTTTGAAGAAATCGATAATGCGGCTCGTTAGGATTAAGTTGTAACTCGAGACAATGTTTAATTCGATCGAAATTTTTTAGTTTTTTAAAGATCACTGCAAATTCTCTAGGTATAACATAAAAACCCTAGATGCGACATTTGAGGTATAACTCGCGATGATTTAAAAAGTTCCTTGCTGGTATGCTGTGATCTTGCTTGGTGCAGATTAGGATATTTATGTACCCTAATTCTTAACAGTTGATAAAAGATTCAAATTAGATTTATACACTGTAAGTATGAAGTTATCACTAAGAGTGGTGCCATGAACTGGAAATGTGGTATGATAGTAATAACAAGAGTTTTTATCAATAATTAAGAGCTCCACGCAAAACTATATTTAAAATAAAATGGGGATGAATAAACAGTAAAAAGCTGTTACTTATTCCTATATATGCCAATTCCGTACAAAAATAAATGTGTTATATGGAAATTTAATTAATGTGCATATAGACACATCATTTAAGTATCAATAGGCACATAAGGGCGCATATTTAGGTGTTTTGCAGACAAAGAGGAGTACTCTATAGGATTTTATCTTTAAGAAGGTACTTAACTTACAAAATGAAGGAATATTTCGAAGAAAATCTAACGCGACTCGAAAGGAAAATACGACTCAAAGATGCAGGATATTCACGAGATTCCACAAAAGCAAACATCCAAAAACGTTTCGTGACAGGTAATTTCTAGAGTGTGAAAAAGCTTCATTATAAACGAAAGGTATAGAATTTTTGGCAGTGAACCGATCGATGAAACAGTCCGTTCGTCTCTCTTTCTCGTATTGGTCGGAACGTGAAACTACTATTATCTCGTTTTTCAAAAACCGTGGGTAGTCGATCCGTTCAAATTAACGCATCGATTTGTCGCCGTATTTAATGGAGTTTGGCAATTAATGATATAATGGACCCAGTAGATAGCACGGACTATTTCGGTGTTGCGAATTTCATCATCGTATTGCCATGCAGAAACGTCGAATAATAACGTCGTATACGCGTTACGTTGTTTCATTCTCAGGCTCATCGTAAATTCTCAACGAGTCTTTACGAAAGAACAGCGAAAATAATTCGGTAGTCACATTGAACCAAAGTAGACAGATAATTTGTAGGAACTCAACGCTTTTATTAATAACAGTTCGAGATTCAACATGAACTTTATTCTATGCGAAATGCCCGTATTATAAAGTTATAAATATTATAAATAATAATTAGGTATATTTGTCCGTTGTCAAGACTCCTTGATGAATTGAAACGCTGGAGCCCAATACCGATTAATGCGACGTTTATCTAACCATCGACTGTCGACAGTGCAAAAGAACAAATATGATATCGCCGTTACCGTCGGTCTTTACCACTTTCAAGTCGTGTCCCAGTGGAAGATCGATTTATTCGCGTGCTCTTGAGAGGACCGAGAGTGGCGGGTTTTCTACATGTACACCTCTTCTATTATCGACTAACTTAGCGATCGGTCACGAGGTAACACGAGGCACTGCTATTACTTTCTCCAATTTCTTTCTCGTCCCGCCGACATGAGGAAAAAAAAACATGATAAAAGAAAAGGGAAACAACAACAACAGCAACGATCCACCGTGACAATCGACACTAGCGCGCACTTGCTCTCTTGGTTGGTCCCTAATGCTCTTTCCTACAACAATGTGTCTCTTTTTTTAACTTCACTTTTTTGTGGTTGTTACTCTATCTCTCTCTCTTTCTCGCGTTCTTTCTCTCTCTCTCTATCAATTTATCTTTCTTTCTCTCATTCTTTCTGTTGTACACGCAAACACACAAGTATTCTCTCGTTCTCTCAATTTCTCTTCTTTCTTTTCTACCTTTCTCTCTCTCCCTTTCGTACTCTCTCGCTTGTGTGAAACGTAGAATAAAAAAAGAGAACATAAAACAACATTTACATGCGGCGACTTTTTTCTGAACCTTGAATTCACTTTTGCGTTTTTTTTTTGCTTTTTTTTACATAATTTTATATTGACGTGAGAATTAGAGCACCTGTCTCCTTTCGTTTCCTCTTTTTTTTTTTTAGATTATGTTTCATGGCCCCAATATTTTACAAGACAATAACGTCGCTTCGCCCGATTGGAAATTTTAAAAAATGTGTATTCTCTAATTCGCTCGACGTAACAATTCGATTTTCGCATCCGGCTTTGCCTCGCGATACAAACGAAACAACGTAAACCGGAGGACATCCGCGCACACTAGTTTTTTTCTTCTTCGGCGAACGGTCGAGGCTTTGTGTTTTCTCTTTCTGCGTATGCATTATACTTGGCATTCACTCGGCTTTTTTTCCCCCTTTAAATCTTATAGTTATATCTTAAGCTTCATCATTTTTTGTCCTGACTTTCGTTTAGAAACAATAGTTTTTTTTTTTTTTGATTAGACAAACCGTGGATTCCTACACTTCTTTTTTTTCTTTTTATCTATGGAATGTATCACTATTTGGAAGATTAGTCGCAGATCCGCTATGTGGTGACGATGAACTATACTAATCGAAGCCATACGAAACCGTGTCCCCTGCCAATCGACGACCGGTATAATCTCATAAATCGTGAATAAGAAAAAAGAAAGAAAAAAACAACAAAAACATCGTCAAACATCCTCATGATAGTTTCACGTAAAAATAACAAACACAACGACGATACTGTACACGTGGTACATTGATAATTGTAAAAATAATTAAAGCGATAGTTCATCGTACCAACAACGGATTTCATCCCACCGTGATTATTTGTGTGCAACATTGGACGTGGCGACATAGCACATTTTGGAACTAAACTCAATAAATACACTCGATCGAGAAATGTGCTCTATCGCCAACACGCATTCGTTCCACGCGCGCTGATCTCTTCTCTTTCTCTCTATCTTTTTTCTCTCTCTTATACTTTCTTTCTTTCTTTCTCTCTCTCTCTCTATCATTTTCACTCTATCTTTCTCTCTTATGTCACGCTCACATAATTCTCTTTCCCAGACGCGCTCTCACCATTGTCATTATCATCAATTACTATTATCATTATATAATATTTTACCTATATCATAGGGTTCTTAACGTTATTCGGCTAAACTTTGCGAACTTATCGTCTTGAATTTCGTCTAAGTTGTATACTTATGTACAGGTGAAGATTTTAATTTATCCCGTAGCAACACGAACATCCGCGCATCTTCTCCCGCTTCATTATTTTCCCTTTCTTTACTTATGCCATCATCCAAAAGGAAGGATTCACTTCTCTCTTTCTTTCTCTCTCATATTCTCTTTCTTTCCAAACAGAGAAAAGAAAAGCAATCTAAAACCCAACCCATGATCGATTGGGCACATTCTGAGTCTCGCGCTTCAACGGGCCACAGGTTCATCGAATTGAGAATTTACGATTTTTCTCATAATTGACTTTCTGTTTAATTGTAATAATACGCCATCGCGACATAATTAAGTATACTACGTTCTAGCCATTATCGTAACATTACTTTAGCGGTAAAAACGAAACCTCAGTGAGACGACGCCCGGTCAAACATCGTTCGTTCTCTTTCGAAAGCGAATAGAGCGATTTGTTAGCGGTACATTTTACCGGAGACGAGCGAGGACACCGGTTACACGGACCGATTTTATTTTTCCTCTTGTGTTTCTTTTTTATATGTATATATATATTTATATATTCGACTCGGTGATACCAATCGGTCTTTCATCCTTCTATCTAAGTTTTTATAACGACTTGTCGCGTGAAAAATCAAGAGAAAAATAGTGTTCCATGGAGTACCCGTCGAAGTCACGTACAGTTGCGTGTGTGTCGTCGACGTGTGCACTCGAAATGCTATCGATCCTTCTCGATCGGGCCTTTCTTTTTGGCTTCTAAATAACGATGGGACTATGAATCTCGAATCTATCTAATTTCTTTTTCTCTCTTTTCTATCTCATTCTCTCTCTCTCTCTCTCTCTCTCTCTCTCTCCCATTATCCATCGCAAAAACTATGAACAGTCCCCGATTCTCCGTGCCTCGAAGTTCGAAGAATCGTGCACGATAATTGTAATATAAAACTTCGCGGAAACGAACGATAGGACAGACTTTTTCATCCGAACGCCTCTTGATTTCTCACGCCGTTCGACCGTGTATAGTTTTAAACCCTCTCGATTTCTCGCGATCGTTATAATATGAGTTAAGAAATAAAATTTTACTATAACGTGATTGCCTAGAAGAATAGTCGCCAGCCAAGATAGTAGCTGCCGAAAATGCACTACGACCGGTCTTGAGACGCGATCGAACCGGGTAAGGTAACTCTCGTTCGGTACACGTAAGAAAACAAGTACGCAACGAACGACGACGACGACTTCATGGGTCGTGTTTCCAATGGGACTTGGACCTCCGTGGAGATGCAAGTTCAACGATCAATGGGAATTCTTTCTACTCGTATTATTTTACATGTTACATGCTATCGTTCGATATAACGTTATATTCGATAGATTATCAGCCGGCTCGATTGGATCGAACACCCCCCTTTTTACTTCCTCGGGATTCTAAATCGATGAATGTAGGCGCGAGCTTTTGGAGAACGTTATCCAACAACGCGACGCCATATTGGTTATGACGGAAGAATTCATTGTGTCTTATCGAAGTATCGGCTTCTAACTATTTGTCTCTGATCAAAGGAATCAACCCTTTCGCTACTTACGACGAATATGAACGTCATGGAAAATCGTCGCTTGGAAAAATCGTCTGTATATTCAGAGATCGAAGGGCGAGTTAGATCGATCAGTGTTACTTTAACACGTTGAACGCCATCGGCATTTTGCTAGTTTAATTATTTTTACAAAAGTGAACTTTTCTATTAAAATCACAACTTTATAAAACATGTACCTCAAGGAAACAAATAGATATATAGTTAGCAGGACTTTAATCTTTTAATACCAGTATTTAAGTATCGAGTACATTAAGAAATTCGTAAATATCATAATTTAATCCGGCGAGAGTGTGGCAGGGTATGTCATACCCACCATGTTTCTTATTTACGTGTATTTTTTGTTTGTGGCCTTCAAAACTGTTGTTGCTTTGAGTAACTGGAGTAAAGGGGCTTTACAGCCGTTACTTTACAAAGTTTTACAGCCAATTTTGTAAACGGGTATGTCATACCCTGCCACATACACCTTGTTACATTTTTCACCACACCCTCGCCGGGTTAAAAGTTATATGGAATTTCATTGAATTTAATAACACCGAGACCGGTGATTCTCATGGCGTTCAACGTGTTGAAGTATTCTTGTTCAACATTTAGAGGGGCCCGACAAAAAGGCCCAAAATATCCTCCTCTCAACAGACCCTCAAAAGGAGTAACATTCAGGCGTTACTTAAACCGTGTCGCAACGAAAGGATTAATTCCAAAGTACCGCTCGAATCGTTGCAGTAATTGACATCTACTGGTCGCTTGCAATTTCCAGTTGCCTTGCAGTGTCACATCTAAACTTCACGACATGAAAGTCCTTCTGTTTCTCTGATCAATACCGATTACGATTCATCGATCTCACGAGAAATATCTCGGCGAACCGACGCGCAAGATACGGAGGATGATATAACGGTGGTGGAGAGCAAAAATCGATACATGGACGAAGAATCCACCAGTATCGTTGCGCGCAAGCTTTCAAGGGGTGCTCGATTCCGGTCGCATCGTTCTAAACCGGTGCGCTAAGATCCGATTTCCGAATAGACCGCGAGGCGTGATCTTACAGAATATCGAGGTTGAAGCCCGCCGTGGAGTCGAGGGAATTCAGGAGCTCCTGTGCACTGAAGTTCGACGTATCTCCCGTTGGAAGGTTCTCCAGAAATTCGAGACTAAAATCTGCGGCCGCCACGGAAGGATCAGTCGTGGTGGCTGGTGGTTGCGCGTGCTGCTGGGGTAGGCTACGAACGCCGGGGCTGCCTGCACCATACTGCTGATGTGGATGCAGTGGAGAACCTGGAAAAGAACAATTTCATCGGTTATGTTAATAATTATAGTTAATAAATTGATATTAATGATTAGTAGAGAAACTATAATATAACAATGTTATGAGCGCTTGCGGTTATTTAACACTAGATTTACGGAGCTAATTTGGCTCATTCAAAATTTGATTACTATATTATAAGATATTGGTTAGTTAATTTGTTTAATAATAAATCTTTCATTTAAATTGATTTGAAATTATTTTCTTTCCGAAAAACTTCAATTTTCTTGTATCAGTCAAATTCACTTGAGAAAAATAGGTATATCAACAACCGTAAATCTAGTGTTAAAATAGGGAGATTGAAAAGTTTCGTAGATTAGATCTTTGACTTGCAAAGGAAAGGGTATGACGGTTTCTACGGAACATCGATGTTAACCCTGCTGTTCTGCTCGAGTCTGTATGACCCAAAATGGAGATTATATTTTAACAGATACTACGTTTCTCTATATTAGTTTTTGTTTATACTAATATAGTATAAATAATTAGTTATTATTATTTATAATAACATTAGAAATTACAAAAGATCGTTATTATTTATACTTTTATATAATATTTTATTATTTTATATAATCTATGTTATATAATACATTAGTATGTATTTAACATTAACGTTTAACTGTTTGTATATTTTGTGCTTCTTCAAATATGAACCTTTGTTCGCCGGGTCACTATGACTGGAAGGAATACGAATTTGAAATATAAATGAGTTGAACAGCAGGGTTAAAGGGTGAAACCACCTTTCTTGGTTCGCTGAATTTTGGTATTGTGCAGAGTTTGTTCACATCAAAAGAGTAACACTTTTTGTACGAAATGTATGTTATAACTAAGAATTCGTCAGACTGTGAAAGGAAAGAGATTAATTGTTCTTTTGCTAGTGTATCAACTGTCGAAAAAGGGGTTGTTCCGTTGAAGTCAGCTTACCGATATGGCAATAGCTGATAACTACACTAATATAACATAATGTTAGTACAAAAATTACTTTTAAAAAATATCACAATTTTAACAAGCTTCAAGACATGATTTCAACCATTCAGGCTGCTTTTTCAAAACTAGAATGTTTAAAGATTTCCCTCTCATTTATGTTTGTCAATAATTATACTCAATCGTTCGAAATTACAACGTTAAAGTCTTCGAAGGAAATGAATCAAGAACCGTTGCAATTTGCATAAATCCATAAGAAACGATTGTCCTACGATACTCACCAGTGCCAGTACTGCTGACCGAGTTAACGGACGAGGATTGTGACATTTGCATCTGCAGTGACATCTGATTATTAGTTTGCTGCATGGCTAGAGTTTGCTGCTGGTGTTGCTGCGACAATATCTGCTGCATTTGCGTGCTGTTAGCCATACCGGAGCCAGCAATACCGCTGCTCTGAGAACGGATCAACTGTTGTTGATGCTGCATTTGTGCAGCATTCATCTGCATTCCGGTTGTACCGCCCATTCCAAAGCCACCTGATCAAAGAATTAAAATATGTCCACGTTAAACTACGATCGATACGTTTCATCAACATTACAAAATCACGATTTACACTCATGACGACCGTTCATCGAAGTATACAAGCCATGTCTGATGTAAGGTTTAATTTTCCAGAAAATGATCAAACACAAACTCATCAATTACATTTTACTGAAGAGGTTTTAAACTACCCCTTTTCCTATTACTTTCTGGGAATTATTTGCTGTTTCTTACTTTAATAAACGACTTATCTATTAACCCTTGAACTGTGAAGAGGTTAAATATTAATCCTTGCGTGACCAATGACATGTACTTACGACATGTAGAGGAGCTTTTGGTAAATATAATTTGATACACTTACATTTCACCAAAGTTTCATGCAAGCAAGCAAATTGAATCTTATCTGGTTGATAATGTTTAACGAGAAATACTAAGTAGAACTACTAGTTTAAGCCTTGATCACTGACATTGGAACTTATTATCTGCATGTGATACTTAGCGATTCCTTTTTGTTCTTGAATTATGTTAAATGAGAGAACGGACACTTTGACTGAGGATGTTTCGTCATTTGCATCTAATTATATCAGTTATTAACAGAGCTGCGACAACTTTTCTTGAATTAATTTATCAAATGATGAGGATCGAGCCAATAATATTCAATTGCAAAAATTATACAATTATAACAGGAAACCATACAGAATAATCAAAAACTGGTTCAACCTGAGCTATGCTATCGTAAAACCAAGACCAAGCAGGATAGAATGGCAATTAGGATTCCTCGAGCTCCCAATTAGCGAAGCCCGAGCCGGAATCCTTTTGCCGTCACCTCTGGGAAACTTTTTCTTCATGATACGTCTATGACATCCTCAATTGGTCAGAACCAATCTAAATTTATAGATCCCCAGTGAATCGATCGTAATAATCACGGTCACAAATACACAACAAAAAGTAGACAGACACAATTGATTTTTCACCGTCATACATACAGGGTCCGTCAGCAAAATCCGGATAAAATTCTATTTTAATTTCCCGCTACATGTAATGTCAGCAGTAGATGTTTCTTTCTTTTCAAGCAAGGCATATATATGTACAATACGTATGGAACATCTAAATGGCAGATTTGATTAACATTAAACCTACCAAGGCGGTCAAAAGACCGATTCCAAAATATTTTCTAAAAATTATCTAAATTCATAGAGTAGCCATGAAGTAAACATTCCACTTCTATCTTACAAAAGCAAAATGAGTTAATTAATTATCTTCTTTATCTCGCCACTTCTCTTTGTGTAAGGTCGTTATTGAGTATATTTAGATTTTAGTAGATATAACGTCGGTAGGTTTACTGTTAAACAGTGTTCGGAATATATTCACAAAGCAGCAATAACTGATGCGCTTCGCGCGGAGCATTCAGCTATTGAAATTTTTCGATTCTTTAGCTACCGGAATTCTACTGTTTATAATATTATACGAAGGTATGCGGCTGTAGAGAAGTTTGTGGAAGGCTCTGTTAATCGGTCAAGGCGAATTTATTCCAAAGAAAAGTCTGTAAGCACAGCGGCTGTCGACGAAAGAGCTCAGCAACCCGCCACATTTCTTTAAGAAGGGTGGAACCATTAACAATAAACTGTACCTCCGGATCATAATTTCGGTAGTGAAGCCAAAGATGAAAAGTGTAACATCCGCGAGATCCCACATTTTACCATAGGTTGGCGCACAAGCTCATACGAGTCATTTAATGCAAAACTAGTTTTCCGATAATGTCGAAATATTTCGGTTCAAAGACTTCTGGCCTCCCAATTGACCAGACTTGAAGCTTCTAAGTTATTATGTTTGGAGCGTTATTGAAAGGGTGTCTAATAAATCTAGGCACCCCATCGTGGAATCCCTTCAGGTCACTATAAAGGCAGCATTCGCGAATTTGGACAAGGATCAAGTGAAAAGAGCATGTTCGCGCATCAGATCAAGAATCCAAAAAGTGATCGCAGCGGAAGGAGGCTATACTGAATGATAAAACTTAATAAGCATCCCCTAATTAATTTACATATTTTTACTTTCATCAATACAAGTAATTTCTAACTAAACAAGTGTTTGAATGAACTCTTAATTTTGTCCGGATTTTGCTGACGGACCCTGTATATTCAAAACTAACTTATTTCCATGTCGAACAAAATTATACGACTCCAAAATGCCAGATTACCAACAACATACATTTACATGGCTAGAATGTAAAACTTAAACGAATATCTTTCGAAATTGTATTCCACAATGGAATTGCCAAATAGAATTTTGTAAAATGCTCACCTTGGTGACCTTGCTGGTTGAACTGCGATCGCATCTGAGCCTGAAAGCCCTGCTGTTGCATCAGTACGTGTCGCCATTCTTGCTGTGCACCTCGTCCTGCGATGCTGTTCCCAAGGCCATCCGGAGGACCGACGCTGACGTTAGGCGGCCGCTGATTGTTGGTCCTAGGATATCCGAGACGCTGATGCATCTGATGCATTCCGCCAATGGCTGCCATGCCACCACCACCCATATACATATTGCCACCGGCTGCATGTAACGCCTGCTGTTGCTGTTGCGCCATTTGCGGCCTCATCATTGGACCTGTAAATATAAAAGTTATGCAAACGTTAGAGAAATTTTCTCTTTACTCGATTGTGCATAGGATAGTGTAATAGTCTCAAATTGAAAATGGAACATTTTTATGAAGATCATCGATTAGGACTGATTAGTTTTGGAGAATCAGGTCTGGAAGAATGTAATATTGGAAAATCTGAGACAAAATTGCGAGGTCTCAAATTATAATATAAAGATTCGTATAGGTAAATAGTATTACAAATTGACGTGAATTTCAGATATTGCAATAGAAGCTTTAGGTAAATTTGGTATCATTAGTACTTCGATTTGTTATTCGGCAGTATTCTCTCAGTCTTCTTAGTTTTTGATAATAGAGGTAATTGTACTGGTAATTATGATAATGGTCTAAGTCATTTATTCTCTGTTTCGAAATATTTCAACTTGCATTTTCAGATGCTCGAAAAAATCTGTTTAAACGATTCAATTATTTTTTCTTCTACAAAGTCCATCCACCAGAGTATAATGCACTTTGATGCAATTCAAAATGAGTGATAGGTTGAATTTCTTGAATTTATTCCTTAGATCACTTTCAATTCACTGGTCCAATTATCGATTGCAAAGATAACGGAATTGCAAAATTGACAAGTATATTAACACGTGCCGTGACGGATTATTTTTAAAGATTTTCTATTCAGGCCACGTTGGGGGTATACGATCCACACTTTTACGATGAAATAAATTTTTTTACAGTATACATGATATTAAGATGCCTATATTTAACACTACAATATATTTTTCACAATAAAATTCTTCGTTTTGCAATGAGAAATGCAAGTGACCTGAACGGAAAGTTTAGTGGGGGTCGTATACGCCCTACGCGGCACGGAACGTGTTAACCCTTTTGCGATCGAACACACGTTTCTAATTTTTCATGAGCTAACAAAAACTTATTTCACCCTTTGCGGACGGGGCATTTTTGAATATTGACAGATATTTCATCATTTATTCGGCGTTCCAAAACCACCATTTTATCAGAAAGGATATAGCCGGATAAGGATGGCAAAAGTGCCCCCAAAGGTAATTAACTTTGAGGCATACCATTCGATAGGGCTCTTTGGAAAAACCCTTCCTGCAAAGTATAAACCCGGTACCCCTACCGTAGGGGTAATTATAGGGTGAAACGTACTTTACGGTTTTTGCTCGATTTCTCCCGTTTGGCTCGATAGAAAATTCTTAAAAAAATTACACATATTATACCCAATGGTGTGCATAGTCTGGAATTTTTTCAGATTTTTTGGTTGGGAAATCGATTTTTAAAAAATTAAAAAAAGTTTATAAACATTAATTTTTTATTGAAAATATGAAGTGACCACTTTTATATTTTTACAGTACCTGCATAGTACCCTAATTATTAATGTATAATTTTTTCACATTTTTACAAGTAGTGGACGGCAGTTAAAAAAATTAAAAACCAACAATTGTTTATATTTTTTGCTAAATTATTGATGTGACCACGTTTATATTTTCACAGTTTCTCAAGTTTGCTATAAACAATTGACTGTAATTTTTTCAGATTTTTTGCAACAGTGTATCATACCAAAAAAAATAATAAACCGATGTTCACTCATGACCGATACACAAATAAGTGTAGACTTGGATGATCGAAAATTATACGCAATACCCACTATTTCACATGAAATAAACTAATATACTTCACTATTAAATATTTTTACATTTGAAAAATTAATTTTACTGAATGAGTTTTACGTTTTCTATTTTTTGGACTCAGGACCGTGAGGCGCATGAGTTATGTCTCCACCGTTCTCACTGTATTATCGAATTTAAGCATTCACCAAGGAAAATGCATAAATTATCCTCGTTTAAATATAAAAAATATTGCGAGTTAGGTATGAATTATTAGATACTTTTACATTTGTAAAAATATTTTACAAATATAAAATATTTATTTATTTATTTATTTAATGTTTATAATACGTCAATTGCTATTTAAATGTTAGAGAAACTCCAAATTACCCTCCTTAGGGCAAAGTCTACAGAGGAGAGCTGTTACCGGCTAGTTCCAGCCGTAAGACTCGAATGGCTACAGGTTTATGAAACATCTATTACAATTTTATTTGGATACGAGACAAGTTCCAAATCCTCCAATAAGTTCTAATAATTAGGAATTGGTATAGCTGTGGATTATTATAAACAAACTAACATAACATACGCATTCCAAAAAACATCGCTTTTTTATTTTCTTTGGTATGATACACTGTTGCAAAAAATCTGAAAAAATTACAGTCGATTGTTTATAGCAAACTTGAGAAACTGTGAAAATATAAACGTGGTCACATCAATAATTTAGCAAAAAATATAAACAATTGTTGGTTTTTAATTTTTGTAACTGCCGTCCACTACTTATAAAAATTTGAAAAAATTATACATTAATAATTGGGGTACTCTGCAGGTACTGTAAAAATATAAAAGTGGTCACTTCATATTTTCAATAAAAAATGAATGTTTATAAACTTTTTTAATTTTTTAAAAATCGATTTCCCAACCAAAAAATCTGAAAAAATTCCAGACTATGCACACCATTGGGTATAATATGTGTGATTTTTTTCAGAACTTTCTATCAAGCCAAACTGGAGAAATCGAGCAAAAACCATAAAGTACGTTTCACCCTATAACTACCCCTACGGTAAGGGTACCGGGTTTATACTTTGCAGGAAGGGTCTTTCCAAAGAGCCCTATCCAATGGTATGCCTTAAAATTAATTACCTTTGGGGGCACTTTTGCCATCCTTATCCGGCTATACCCTTTGGGCTGTTAATGTATATGAATTATAAATTACTCAACTTTTAATCATATGTCACCCGTTTTATTTCAATTTTTCAATTTGAATCGTGTACACATACGGCGATAAACTATAACTATATTTTTTCTCAGACCGCATATATGCGTCGCTAGTCCGCAAAGGGTTAAAGAAATTCTTTACCATGGTTTATTCATTTGTATTACATGATGAAGATGACTACAGGTCCTGAGTGATATTTAAATATAAACGCAAAGTCGATGGCAGCTTGGAAAGTCAAAGCTAACGCGACAGAATATTAACTATAGGAAAGCAATGTCGAGCTACACTCGACACAGAACTTCGAAGGGTTAAGAAACAGTGCATCGAGGAGGACAGTGAGCTGGAATGCTTCGTAGATTTTCGTTTGGATAGAATCTTACGAAAGTAGCTTGGAGCAGATCGATACGAGTCTTGTCGAGGGTACGGTATATAAGTATATTTAAGACCTCCTCCCTTCTCTATCTTACTCGCTTCTTTTCCTTCTAATTTGGAGCACAGCCAGCGAGATCAAATTTGTTTTCGTTGAAAATCTCTTTGGTTAACATTTCTTAGGAAAATGTATACGTCTTAGATGTCGCGGTTGAATAAATGAAAGCATTTTCTTTGGGTGATCCAGCGTTAGATTTAAATCGATTAAATTTTTTGGAAGAGAAATGAATTTGTTTTGAAGAGGAGCTGACTAAAGTGTAGTCTTAGCACACATTCGCAAGAAGTTCTTTGAAGTTAACTATTTAATTCAAGGAGCCGGAATACCTTTTCGTGAGTTATTAATCATAACTGAGATTAGTGACAGGTAGAAATTTTATAATTAAAATTATATTCGTTATGATACTGATCATTTTAGATGAGCTTTCTTTCAACTATCTGAGATGATTCAGTTGTTTTTCATACAAACACTGGAGTGTTAAGTTACATTAACTGTAATCGTAAAGGCCATTTTTCATATTTATAACACAGTTATTACGCGAGACAATCACTACTTTACCAATTATGAAATTTGTAGATGAGGGGTGGGCAACTTTTTTCATCAACGGGCCAATTTCAATTTTCATATCACGGCGGGGCCCAGAACAGTTTGAATGGATTAACAAAAACTCATTACATCAAAAGGGTTAAATTATTTGAGTAGTCAAATTATCAGTATATTAATAATTAAAAGTAATAAATACAAATTGACATCCATTTTCAGCATTGCCATATGCGAGCAAATTGTATTGTTTGAAATTCTAAACTGCGTAGCGGGTCAAACTCGACAACGTCACGGGTCAGAAGTTGCCCATGGTTGTTCTAAATGATAACATGGGAAAACTAAATATTGCAAATCTTACGACAATGTCTCTCGACTGATCGTTTTAAGATCGGCCTATCAAGTATTACCAATTTCTCGATCATTTTTTTTGTTGATCCTATTCTGATGTTGACTCCAAACATTACAAATCTCACATCAATTTTTGTTGACTGATCCCTTTAAGCAATGTCAGTTTTTATGGTGGCTGAAGAACAGTAGAGAAAAAACGCTAACGGCTCGTCAGAAGTGGAGAAATCAAAGCGAGTATTAACGACCGTCACTAAAAGAGCATTCACTGCTTCGAAGATGAAAGAATCGATAGGGACGCGTTCTCATTATCTTGAGTGCTTCGCACAATTCTGGCCAGTATACATGAAAGTGACGTACCGTCGGCACTTACTTAGAGCTTAAAAAGCAAAACAAAGGAATGTCCCAAGCACATGTGCATCACCGTCACGGTTCATTTACACTTTTGCGAAAAATATGCACAATGTGCGAAACGCGAATTTCATGTAGGGGCGAATCGGTAGGGTGGGTTTACAAAGAACGACGAGTCTTGGCGTCGTTGAATTAACTTCCTTTAAAGCAGTCTATTTGGTTGATTTGATGTCAATTTTGCAACAATCTCATTGTGTAAGTCATTTTTTAAAGCAAAGAGATTTATCAATTTGCGGCTTACGTATTTCTGTTACTTTTGTTAATCGGTTTTTATTAATTTTGTTGAATTTTCTATTGGTGGCAAGTCATTTTTAGTCGATGGCATTGGTATAATTATTGAAAAATATTGAGATGAAGGTGCGACATGAATGTAAATAATTCCAGAAGTGAATTAAAATTTATTAAAAAAACTAAAGTATTAAAGTAACAGAGACTGTAATTTATGTCGAGTGAAATTCGTTATAGGACTGCAAAGTGTGTGTTTTATGAGGCTTATTACAAAGTGGATTTAAATAAAAAGGTAAAAGTATTATTTAAAAATTCGAAGTATTATTCAAAAGGCGACAGGTGAGAGCAAAGAATATAATTTATATTAATCGCTAAACTTTGATTAGTCGTATTATGCAACAGGTAATACACAAAAAGTCACAATTATATTAACTGTCTGCAAGCTTGAGTAATATTTGATAAACATTTGTTCTATTTAGCTTCGTCTCATTAACTTTTTCCTTGCATTAATTCCTACCATTCATCATTAGCGCTGGATATTTAGAACACTCGTACTATAGATAGCCGTAATAATGAAAATATTTAATTTTAAATGGCGTAAAAGTTATTTCAATATTTAATTATTATTTAAGCAGCTTTATGGCTTCTGCAACAGCAATAAATTTTTGTTTTAAACACCTTTTCGTTTTGTTGTGCCATCAGCACTTTGTCAAGAACTTGAGAAAATAGCTGCGTAACTCCTTTCTTATTTCAAAAAAAGACTTCACTTTTTATAAGAAGTAGGGACGGAAATAAAATATGTTTCTCATATCTTCGACATCTTCGTTCTCGGATTTACAAGTTTTCTTTATGTTTTCTACCACTGTTACGATTGGTACCAGCGATATGGGTGTTTTTAGGATGGTATTCGCCAGTGAAAGAACTAACAATAAGATACAACCCACCAATACCTTCATTCGTAAGACCATAGCATCCGATAATAAGAGAGCAGCACAACGTAGAAAATGCCTCGTCAGACAATTTCAAATCATCTCTTATCAAAAATTTTATCGCAAATAAAACCAGCATGGTAATTTTCATATGAAGGGAAAACTCAGCTAACACTAGAATTATTGTACCATGTTTACAGTTATATTTAACACTGAACCTACCGAGCCAATCAAAATAACCGGTCCCCAATATTTTCTAAAAATTCCTTAAATTCATAGGGAAGCCATGAAGCAAATATTCCACTACTCTCTAATAAAACGTAAATTAGTTAATTAATCAATGTTTTAACTTCTCGATTCCTCTTTTCCCAAAGCCCTTATTCGGTATATCTAAATATGAGTACATGTACATAATACCGGTAATTTTAGTGTTAAATATTCTAAACAAGTACTTTGAAAAAGGAGAATCAAGTCGCAAATAAACAAACATCTACTATATTCTTTCCCTATTAATACGAGGAATTTACAGAAAAAACTAGCTTGAGCGTTAATACACATACATTTCTGTTGTCTTAGATAATTAGAATGAAATGATTAAGCAATTTACGACGGAGCATTCAATACACCGTCGACCAATGTCTTTCTTATTAATTCAAAGAAAATGAAAAGTTCCTAACATTTATACAAACTCACCTGAAGGTGGCATAGGTTGTTGCGTAACTCTGCGCATAGGTCCGGTATTGGGAAACCTTGCTTGCTGGCCCATTCCGATACCAGCGTGCATCATTTGCGCTTGAGCTGCTGCTTTGTATTCAGGGGGTGGTGGTCTCACACCTCCCATGCCTCCAGCCATATGCTGCTGCTGCTGCATCACCTGAAAAACGAACGAAACAAATTGAAATGATTTCGATTGATACTTCTCTCAAAGAGAATCCCAAGAAATATGTATGAGAGTTTCATTGGTTATTGTCGTACTACATTTCGCGTTTAACTGTTGCGGTCACTTCTCCCACGATTTACAACTTCAGATTAATTCTGAATGACGCTATTATACATTAACACTAGAACTATCGACGATTACTGTAACATATTTCACCCTTTGCGATCGGCAGATTTCGCTCTTAACACTTTACCGACCGTTATTTTTTAACATCCTACCCACTTCTGACCAGTCACTTAGTCGCAAATACTTCTCTGATATTGATATCTCTACGAAAATTATAATTTCTCGTCACTGAGTCCTCGGTACAGTTAACCGCAATGATAAATAGCAATTTATTAATTGCCGTGGCCATCGATTAATATGTTAAAAGTCCAAAAGCGTTGGGCCCGAAAAGCCTATTAATAGGCTACCGGTCGCTAAAGTGTTAAGAGTACCAGTAGGTCGGAGCATATTTAGCATGATGCAGTTACTTTTCGTTTAATACTACTTATAACACATAAAAATCAAAAATTAATACGAAAAAGCCACTCGGTATTACTGTACCAGTTAAACGAAGTTTAGTTTTAGAAGTTCATTAGCAAGCGAATTAATAAGCTGACTTTCACGGCGATTTAAGAATATTCTCGCTACGGGGACACCGACAGCAAAGGGTTGAAGATGGTAGAAAAATACTTCAAAAGAACAAGAATCGTGAGGGCAGGAAACTTGGTCAATTTAATCCCCCTCATTTCACAAAATAGATGTAGAACATTAAATCAGATATAGCGTTATAAATTTCCGAAACATTTTTCAAAAATTCAGAATAAGTCATTTTGATCATATTGATAGATCTAGTGTTCAACGATTACTTCGGACAAATACCATAAGTTGCACTGACTAATTAATAACACAAATCTGGTAACAGCTTATGGGCGCAATTATACTCAATTAGAGTGGCAGTATTGTCGCACAAGTAACATACCTGTTACATCTTAACCTTTCTGATAATAAGACATCTCCCCCATCCAAAGCACATTCCCAATAAAAAAGGGACACATTCATAAAAGGTTAAATAACTGATTGAGATAAATGTCTACACTCTGTTTAACTCATTCCCCACCATAATCACTGTTGGTTTTAACCCATTCGAGACCAATTGCACACCGTGTGTGCAATGCATTTCCGAGCCAAAAAGACCGACTGCACACCGTGTGTGCAATGATCTTGAATTGCAATTATCAGTCATTATAGAAAAAACAGCCCTCGAAATAAGACTAGCTTAAAATAAAAGGAATCTTACAAATGTGTAAACATTACATTTGGTATTTGGTTCAATTTCGATCCTAAAGTAGGTGACCCAAAGCCACGATCATTAGAAATACAAGAAGTGGTACATATAAAGCCAAAAGTTATCGGTCTTTCTGGATAGTCTCCAAAAAAATGCACGGTCTCGAATGGGTTAATAGTTCATCTTAACACACGCAAATGAAGATCAAAAAAATATGTATCATACGCAGTTATTTAAAAATAATTGATGTTTCAGTGCAAGATCATTTTTGACGAGAAATAGCGGTACGCATCGATGAGCAGTTACGCGCTTGGTATTGTCGTCGAGGCAACAACCACGGAAGTTTAGAACGCCGGTATCGTTGCACAAGTACTCGTGGATTGCATTTCCATTTCCTGGTGTTACGCGGGCGCAACGAAAGCTCACGACGTGAACGACGACAATGAAGACAACAACAACGCCGGCCACAGGAAGGCAACCAGAGACTGCTCGCTGTGTTTTCCTCATTGCCCACAATACGGATACATTCACTCTTTCTTTTTCTTTCTCTCTTGCTCGGTCTATAGGTATCTCATCGTTTTTCTTACTGTTGATCTTTCACTTTTTCTTTATCCATCTATAATATCTGTTCATCCGTCTATCTGTCGGTATTATTACCTATATATATCTCTTTATATCTTCTTTGCTATCTGTTTATCTATCATTTATTTATCTATTTATCTGTGTGTCTAGTTACCTGTCTTTTTCTATCCGTTTGCAACATCTACCTGTGCACCTATGTGTGCATATACAGGGTGACCCAGTCGATTTTGAAATTTTTAATATTTCGGTATTGTGATATGTAGCAAAAAATGTGTCACAGGAAACTTAAATGTTATCGAGTGGGGCATAATCTAGTTTCATTAGTTTTTCCGTAGGTGGACATATCAAGGGTATATGAAGGTCAACTTTGTTTTTCTAAATGGAATGAGGTACTTTTTGATGCATCAAGCTATGCAGCTAGACATTCTTTATAAAAAAGTGCTGACCTGTGTATGCCGAAAAGCTAATAGTTAAGGAGATATTTCAATATAAATAATCTAAATACAAAGGCATCATTCCTGCCGCATTAGGACGTAAGCTTTGTTTATCTGTTTATCATATATATGTCACCTGATTTAACGCCGCCCAACTTCTTGTTATGGGGCTATTTAAAGGATAAAACGCGAAAGTTTCAACTAAAGTGAGTGATACAAAGCAGCACATTATCGATGAATGTGGCAAAATATCAGCCGATACGTTAAATAACGTAGGCCAGACCTTCCTTCATCGATTTCAAACATGCTGCGATGCAAATGGTCGTTATATTGAACGTTACCTGTAAATAAACGCTAATGTAATTACGAATTTTAGAATTACTTAAATTGAAATATCTCCTAAACTATTAGCTTCTCGGCATACATAGGTCAGTACTTTTTTTATAAAGCATATCCAGCTGCATCGCTTGATGTATAAGAAAGTACTTCATTCCATTTTCCAAAGTTGACCTCCGTATGTCCTTGACGCGTCCACCTACGGAAAAAGTAATGAAACTAGATTTTGCCCCACTCGATACCATTTAAGTTTCCTATGACACGTTTTTTGCTACATACCACAATACCGACATATTCAAGATGTCAAAATCAGCTCGGACACCCTGTATATGGCTCTCTCTCTCTTTCTCTTGATATTTATCTACCTAACTATTTATTTTTCTCTCTTTTCATCCTCCATCTATCTATCCCTATCTAACACTCTCTCTTACACAGCCACTTCTGACTTCTTCATCAGCTTCTCCGTTCCTTCGTCATGTATACAGACGCAAAGTAGCAAAGGTGCTTATAAACCCACCGTGCTCTCTCCTCAGCAGAGCTAGCGTTTTTCCATTCTGAAACGAGCAGCAACCTACGATTAGGCGTGCAACGCCCTGTTGCTCTCGTCGTGTCGAAGCTCGCGGTGAACGGAGGAAGCCATCCTTAAAATCGGCACGTAGCAATTTCACACGTGCTTTCCAATTGACTCCTACGAGAGAGCAATACTCCCGCGATTCCTGGGTTACGTATGATACCATTAATCGTAAATTACTGTTTGAAAGATTTCGATAAGAGTAGCTGAGGCTTTCGATCTTATACATTAAATAATTAATCAACAACTAATACGTTGCAGATATAAAAATTTCAAGAAAGAATACTCAAATTTCAGAATACGATTTTAGTAATAGATTATCAGTAGAAGTATTATTTTCTTTAACTAATTATAGCGATTTTTAAAATAAAAACCTTTTTTTTAAAGATATGTTATAAACAAGCTTGAAAATTATCTTTAAAAATGTATCTCAGGTAAAAATGAGAATATTACTTTCGCATACATAGCAGCTCAAAGAAAATAAACAATGCGGTTATCATAACTTTATCACGCTCTTGTAGAAGTTGCATAGTTTCATGGTGGTTAGGGTAAAATGATAACATACTTTGGCTTTTAAGAAGCTAAACAACTTTTGTAAAAAATATTTCTTCAAATGTTGTACTAAAATGGTGCAAATTAACACTAGATTTACCAAGCCAGTCAAAATGACTGGTACACAATTTTTTCCAAAAATTCTACGGATTTATGAGAAAGCCGTAGAATAAATATTCTTCGTCCATCATATAAAACATAAATTACCAAATCTATTATCTTTTCCACGTCTTAATTTTCCTTGCTTTAAAATACATATTTAACATATTTAACTATAATAGATTTCACGCTGGTAAATCTAGTGTTAATAAAGGAGAATATTTTTCACTTTAATATCTATTGTACGAGCATTATTCGAGAGAATTATTTACTCCGCTTCAAAATTGCAATCGATAATAATAACGACCAATGAAATTGTCTCTTTAAAAAACCGATTTATGAATTATTAGTCAATAGTGTCAGCTACTATTAATTTCCATTTTAACTTGAGTTCAACATGTGGATACCTGCATCGCGTGTCAGTTTGGCGAGTTATTTCAGTAACTTATTAGCCCTTTGAGGATTGAGCACTTCGAAGCTGAACGGTTGCCGAGGACGGAGCTCCATTCGGGCATCGATCGTTTCTATGACTTCTAACTAGAATAATCGGTTGAAATAAGGAAATCTTATCATTTATTAATTGCGAAATAATTCTATTTTCATGATAAATTACTAATGGATAGCCAGTTGTGAAACGACTAGTTCAGAGATCTTTGATATTGCTGCAAATATCTTCTGCAGAATGTTTCAAACGCGATAAAAAGATGCCAGAATTTTACGGAATTCAATATTTCGATCGTCCTGTTTCTTTATGTGATCCGAATTATTTTTTCACTTTTTCAGCAACTGGTCGAAAATAATTTTGGAAAATCTTCTACTGCTAATTATTCATTTTTTTGTAATGAAAGAAGCAGTTGTAAATACTGAGAAATACTTAGAAAATTATTGCCAAATTCCAAATTTAAGGCCTGAAACATCAAGTACAACAGAAAATTGTATCGACTAAATCTCAACTTTGAAATTTAATAGTAACTTTCTGTCTCCACTTATTGCTATTATCGAGCAAAAGGGATCTACTCGTGACAGAAAACTTCACAAATTTAATTTCCCTCAGTTGATAAAATATGGAGAAGTTAATTCAAATCCCAAAGCTTCAATATATCAAGATTAAATGTCTCTTTTCTTCAACAATGTGTCATTTAAAAATGTATAATTAAAAAGCACTACCTGCACATTTTCTCGTCAGTTCTCCATAACAAGGGTCGCAAAATTGCTATATCTCATGGTTCCCCGAACCCTTATAATAAGCAGCAGTATCGCGCCACCGTTTCTAACATGGTGTACGTTAACTATCCTAATAGATCGAAATGGATATGGGGCTCATATATACCTGATTATTGTATCAATTCCGATATCATCCTGCGTCTCTGAGTAATGGTTGATCAGAAATCCACATATATACGTTTTAAACACATATATGTTAGTGCTATCGAGAGAATGTGTGTGTCAGGGTGTGTGTTTCAACGAGGGATGACTAACCAATTGTGCGAAACATACAATTAGTAATTGGAGCACCATCGGAGAGCTGCTTTTGATACCTTAATGCTGTTAAGGTAATGAGTGTATCATAACTGAGTCATTCGTTAATAAATCGTATGGCGTGTCCGTAAATGCAACGTGATCTAAGTAGCAGCAAGTATCATGAAGATTCATAGATCGTACCAGAAATTCGAATGAAATTTAATTGAAAAAATAACTGGTTTAGAGGGACAAAAAAAATTAGTGGTTGTTAGGAAATTTTAACTCGTAATTAGCTGGTTTGAGTTTGTATTCTTGGGATTAGCTTTTGAAATTTGCGGTGTCGCATGTGTAATGATGGACTGAAAATATTTCGCTCTTGGTGGCACAGAGGCAAAGGGGATATTTCTCTATGGTAATCCTGTGCTCATAATTATGACGCGATCTAATTAGTACGTGGTGGTTTTCGCTAATACGAAGGTACAATCAAAAGTACGGGTTACGATGGAGAGTTACGGTTACTTAGACCTTCTATCCTTTGAAGTGAAATCTTTTCAGCTCCCTACAGTACATTGTTTGAAACCGAGCTAAAAGTAGAGACACCGTAGCTATAGAATTAAGTGTCTGAACTTTCAGATGCAAGTTTAAATATCTACATACGCATATAAAACTTTTTCTACAAGATACTTATGTCATAGCCTCAGTAATTCAAAATCCATCCAAAGTCACAATCTCGAAACGAAATTACACCCCTAGTTAAATCCGAAACATAGAACAAAGTATAACAAACAAAAACCAAGCTGAAGTTGTACAAGGTGTAAAAAGATTAATGGCCATGGCTTTCAGGGGTTGTTCTACATACACCTTTAGATCGATGGAGATTTGTGAAAAAAATCGGCAGAAAATTTCGCAAAAGGGTAGCAAATTTTCTTTATTGACTCAACGTATTCATCTTATTACGTAAACAAAATGTCTGAGAGGAACCATAGGTCAGAAACGTACTGTTCTCTCGCAAATTAACTTTTTACTGGACCTCCACGATTACCTTGTAGGTCTCCGATCTTTCAAAAACAAACACATGAGATTAGAAAATGGAGGTATGCTCCACCTAATCAAAAGAAAAGTGCAAGTGTTTTAAAAAGAATCAGAAGAAAAATGCATGTTCAACTTGATACCGAACACAGATCATTGACGTCGATTTCGTTCGAAAGAGAGTAATTTTCACCACCTTAATACAGATAGAGATGGATAGAAAAATACGTAGATAAAAAAAATAAGATATCTAGGACGAAAGACCAATTCGAAAGAAAGTGAAAGTCTTTTTTGCAAATCATCGATCCAAAGGTATAAAATAACCCCAGAAAGCCACGACCTTTAATTTGTTTACACCCTACACGTCCCAGATTAAAATAAGCACCGTAGTTCAAGTCAAAAGTAAAAGAACGTTTGGACTTCTTAAATGTAACGTGACATAACATCCTCAAACAAAATGTCGAATTTTTCAACAGTTGGAAATTAACGTCACCGTGGATATGCAAGTTTCGCAAAAAGTTTTTATTTACCGTTTCGCAAACATCTTCCTCTCCATCTTTGAGAAGGTAGTTCTATTTGTGTCGCTTCTTTCTCTGCGATGGAACAGAAGTTGCAAAGGAGCTGCGATACCTGTTGCATATGACCATCGCGGGAACGATTTCGTTGCCGGATACGGACTTAATGTTTCGGATAATGCGCCACCGACAGTATCGCGACGTGATCTTTTCTATAGTTTGATAATCGTACAATCAGCGTCCCTTGGAACTTTCCGGGAAATGATGCCGTCTGGGCTCAGAAACGACGAGATAACAGCTATCCGAATTCCGATTTCAACGAACTCTGAATGAAGCTCAACTAGCTATGCTTCAGATGCGCTTTATCGCTATCAGTGATACACTATTGTGTGGTCGAGATTGTGCCACAAACTGAACTATGTAACGCGAACGGAGTTTGGAAAGTTGGAGGAATTCCGCGAGTTAATATTGCACACGATGTTAAACCTACTACGTTTTATGAGATTATTAATTATCAGTTGAAAATGTATTGTAAAGCATTAGACAGAAGAAAATTGACGGCGTGGAAAAATACTTAATTTGTGGGACTTTTTAGTAACTTGAGCTATTGATTGATACGGAGAGATTTTGGTTCAGGTGCAGTCATTCGCTAATGTATCATTACTGTCGCATCGTTATAATCAATTATTAAATTTATTCTATCGCAGTGTAGTTTCAAAATCTACCATTTCAAAAATACTCTTTCTTCTCTTCTTATTAACAAACGTTAATCCCAATCATGAAGTAACTTCAAAGTCACAAATTCTAATTCCTACTTTAACCCCTGCCATACGATTCTTCAGAATTAAATTCAAGATTAAATTGGCAAAATAATAATTGATCAGTGCTTCTTAATATATTGTATAATTTAGTATACTATTAATACAATTAGAAATAATTTTATCGTGTCGCATGTCACTGATATTTTCAATTTGACAAGTTTTGCAAAATTGAAACACTTCCGATCCAATTCACCCAAGACTCACTCATTGCTCTACGGCAAAGAGTTAAAAATAATTTCCCCACAATTCAATTATTCGCAAGCACCTGTTCATCTCGGAATTCTCCAGCCGCAGATACAACAAAAATAACAAAGGACTAATATTACAAAGTAGAAATAATATAAACGAATAATCACCGCAAAAATGTAGAAACATACCTGTTGAGCCCGCATCAGCTGCTGCTGCTGAAGTATTTTCGC
This sequence comes from Cerceris rybyensis, assembly GCA_910591515.1. Classification (NCBI taxonomy): domain Eukaryota; kingdom Metazoa; phylum Arthropoda; class Insecta; order Hymenoptera; family Crabronidae; genus Cerceris; species Cerceris rybyensis. The sequence continues at coordinate 37,823,135 of OU342789.1, forward strand.
GTGCTGATGTTGGTCCACTTGATTCGGTGGTACTTGCTGAGGATGGCTGCGAGCACCGGCTGCGCCGCCAGGCTGAGGAACGCCACCCGCTGCGGCAGCCGCGGCTCTCTGTCTCAGACTTTGCTGGGTGAAGTTGATCGTCTGAGACTGAGACACCGAGCAATACGTGTCTGTTTGTCCACCGGGCCCAGACTGATTCTGCGTTTGCTGCTGGTTGAAGTACATGCCCTGTTGAGCTGCTACTGATACACCTGGCTTCAGGTCGCCTGTGAGCTGCATATGCTGACCCGCCGACACCTGCAACAGAAACATATAGGTTTTAATTAGTATTCTTGTCATCCAAACGTTTTTTTTTTTTTTGAAGATGCTAAGTGATCGTCTGATCGTTGATATAGGTGTGCGCGTTTAGAGATTATATCAAAGTTTGTACGTTCGCTTCGACACGTACCATTGGTGACTCAATGTTATTCCTTGAAGGATTCAATGACTCAAGTGTATTGTAATGCGATGACTTATCGACATACTTGTTCTATTTTTTTTAAATGATAGATCCATTGAGGTGGAAAAAATGATTGGACCTTTCTTCTATGAATTTTTAACATTCTATGGATATCTTGTAAAATTTCAATGATCAATTTATTTATTGGTTAGTTTTCTACGAATATGATCATTTAGTGTTTAGATATGTACCGAATTAATTATCAGTAGAATTACTTCCGGGATTTGGATAATTTTCGGATAGTATGCGGTTGTTTGGGGTACCGTTTGAGTAATTTGTTAGTAGTTTATTAACTATTTCGGCTTATTAATTATCTTACAAATGTCAAAAGTCATTAGTATAAATCAGTCTATCTCAAAGCCGTATTTTTTAATTTGTCGTGATTTCTGTTTCCGCAACGCTCAAAGTAGAAATCACCGAACTATCGATACCCAATGCCAAAAAAACTTCAGAGTGCAAAGAATTAACACGTCCCATTCTCGATGATCAAGAACCATCCTCAAACTTCAATTCCTCGGCGAAATAATTCCAGTAATAAAAGTCTAAACATTCAAAAAGAATAAGAATAACATTACACTTCAGTAACATTACACTTCAGGGAGTACAATGAAAATAAATACAACTCAAAGAAAGTTTCCTATCTGCAACAAGAAAGAAAATGCATAACAATTCGGGTAATATCGTATTCATCTGAATTCACGTTAGAGATGACTTTCGTACACACGAAACGATTGCTCGTGGTACGAATGTGATCCACGATCGAAAGTAAATCAACTCAAGCGGTGCTTTTCATCGGGACCATCCCGTCCGACACAACGCTTCGCCACAGGCGGCCTGGAATTTTGTTTCTGGCAAAAAAGCACCGGACAAGTGGCGACTATTGTCCTGTCGTCGGTCGTATCGTAGGCAATGATACAAAATGGCTACCGTTCTTCGATATATCTCATCGAGCCGGCAGTAAAGGGGGAAAAATAAGGAACGAGAGGATAAGGCACGACATGGCCCGTGTCCCATGGATGACCCTTGACCTCTGAAGATCGAGTCGTCGCAATCTAGCTCGCGTTTTGTACATTCGTCGTTACCGCCGAAATCCAGCCGTAGCAAAATTATATTTCAAACTCGAGCGACGCGATTTTGTCATGAAAATGGATATGTTAATGTGAGTTTATTAATAGAGGAAATGACTTAATTCGTTGCCCGTTTCTACATAATTCTGCATAATTTTATATGCTCATACACCACGTAGTCTCTTTATTAACATACGCAGACGATAATCTGCAGTTTGCGTAGAGTACCATTTTTTATGGTGGAACATGGTTCAAGGCACTTTCGATACGCAGGTGCAAATGAGACTATGCGGATAATAAAGTGCAATTGTTAAAGTTCTATGGGTAACATAAAATCTTTAAACATTGAAATATATTTTCGAAGAGTCCTGTGTAAAAATAATTCCCCTTGGCGATAAGTAACATAGAACAGAACAGTGAATAAGTTTCGATAGCTAGCCAGAGTTCTCTTGAGACTTACGTTATGTTAATTTCGTATTAACACTCGAACTACCGGAGTCAAATCTAACATATTTTAATAAATGAAATAAGTACTTTGAAAAAGGGGGAATCAAGCGGCGAAAAATTTGATCGATTCGGTGATTTATGTTTATTGATATAGACGTAGAATATTTATTCTATGACTCTTACATAAACTTGGAGAATTTTTTGAAAAAAATGTGTACCAGTCATTTTGACTGGTTTGGTAGTTCTAGTGTTAAACAGCAGAGTTAACAATGAATAGCTGATGAAATATACATAAAGTTTCACTTAACACCAGCTTCTCACCATTTAGAAGGAAAAGTAATACCACCATAAATTATAAATAGTAACGGTTGTTTCATTATAATTATCAACTTCTTATAATTTTAGACCATTGTCATTTTCAATATCACCGTATCAGAAACTCACTGAAATTACAGTATCGAAAAATTTGCTATTAAAAGACAGAACGACATAATGAATGCTTTTGAACATAAGAAAAATTTTGTGACCGAGCATTGAATAATGAGAACGTGCGACATTTCTCTTTGGCCTCGAACCACTTATTGGTCGTCTCCGTTAGTCTTTTGTTCGTGTACGCATCGTATGGAGATTGACGACGATCTGGTATAACGCGACAACCTCAAGAAGTCTCCTCGGAGGTAGGCCTATTTCGGCAGGATCTGATTCGCCAGGCGTCATAAAGATATTTCAATATTACGACTTTGTCAAGTGCCTCCTTCAGGAGGCTAAGCAGGGTGGATTAAATTAAAAAAACGATGCGAATAGGCGGTATTTAGCGAAAAGCTCCGCCGCTCAGGAGACTTCTTGAGGTTGTCGAACAATACCTCGTCGTCGGTACTTTATTATAGCGAACGACTTACGACCGGCATGGTTGCTTAAGTGTCACAAGGTCTTAAGCACATGCACCGAAGACTAGGTGTAATGGCGCCAAGCCCTCGTCGTTTTCTACGGCTATTCGATTCGATCCGATTATTTGATTTTCAATTAACTCCTTCTATCTAAGAAACTAGTATTTCATTCTGCTATTACGTTCTTCCAAATTCAAATTCATCGAGAAAATTGTAGAAAATTCAGGGAAATTTTCAAACTTGCTCTGTGAACGAGGGAAGAAAGTAGTAATGAAGTATTATCAGTGGATGACTGCAGATCTACGTGGACATTAGGCGCTTATAGTACTATGAATTATATTTTATTTATTAGACCGAATTGCAAACATTAATTATGTCACAAAAGTATTTAAAGAATGGAAAAAACAAATTTCTTACTCTTTTTTGTATGTTTGAATCGAAAGTTTGAGCGATACCGAACCGATGGACACTTTCTGTGAAATTTAATCCTTTGAGGTTGATATTATTCATCTTACGGAAGTTTTCTATTTGAATAACTGTAACGATGACCTAATGGCACAATATTTATAATCGGATTGACATAATTATATATTTTAACATTTTTAAATGTACGAAAATAACATATACCGTATTACATCGATTATAAGACGCACCCTAAATATTTCAAGCTAGAAATAAAACAATATCTGAATTAAGTATTTTTTTAAGAAAAATATAAGTCAAGTCAGTATTCTTATGAGCTAAAAACATGTAAAAATTATTATCAACAGCAAAGTATAAATCTCTGCAACCCTGATCGCCATACTACGTGTAACACTGCATAGCAAAGAATATCCAATCTCAATATTTACAAAATTCAATTACTTGAAACTTTTAGACTTCACAGAATTCTATTATTTCTACGATTGCAACTCTGCCAACACGTCTATGTTGATATTCATCAAGTAGAACCTTCAAATCTAAACTTCTGCAACTCTCACTGAATTCCAGTTTTAAATTCAAGCCAATCATTGAAACAAAAATTCGCCTAAAAAAAGCGTTTCATTACGAGTTCACAGTATTTAAAACGGTGCCGTGAATCAGTCAGGTAGGATGAAAGACGATAAAATGGACTAACGCTAAAAGATCATCCGCGGAAGTTCATTGACCCGCTGGCGAAATTCGTGCAAGCGTACCAGTATTTCATAGAGAACGGCGCGCCCTTTTGCACTCGTAGAGAGTACCGCGAATAATCTTCATTACGGCAATTAACGTTGCCTGCGAGTCGACGATGCGGACCTTCCGTTTCGGTGTCGTTTCAGCTCGCGTGCAAACAGCCACCGTTGACCAGATACGTGACTCGCCAAACTGACACGAACTTTCGCCCTACAATGGGCCACTCAAGCTTCCGAATTAATCCACTGATTAGACTTAGTTTAATCGACGGATTAAGTGTTACAAACAAACTTGTTTTATAATTCGTTCCAACCGTTAGATATTATAAAAATTGGGCTCAAATTTTTTTAACACTTTTCTCACTGGTATTTGTTTAACATCGTACCCACTTCAAACAGATCACATGGCCGCAAATACTTGACATTGTTGTCTCTTCGAAAATTACAAATTTTTGTTACTGACTTTTTGATGCAGTAAACCGCAATGATAAATTGAAATTTATTAACTGCCGTGGTAATCGATTAATGAATTAATAGTCTAAAATTGTTGGGCCTGAAAAATCTATTAACCCTTTGCGGACGGGGACATTTTTGAATATTGACAGATAATCATTTATTCGGCGTTCCGAAAGCACCATTTTATCAGAAATTTGGGCTTTTAACGTATCTGAATTATAAATTACTCCACTTTTAATTATATCTCACCGGTTTTATTTCAATTTTTCAATTTAAATCGTGTATATATACAACGATAAACTGTAACTATATTTTTTCTCAGACCGCATATATGCGTCGCTAGTCCGCAAAGGGTTAATGGGCTACCGGTTAGTAAACTGTGAAGAAACTATTGTAATGTTAGCAAAATGTAGAAGATTTACATCTTGAAGACACAGTTCCTTGTAGAGTTCAAGTTTACGAAGTTCTTTCCAGACCATACAGTTATATAATCGAGAGAACTTCAGTTATGTTTGTAGTAAACATCCAAGAATGGTTTATCTACAATATTGACGAAACATCGAGACATACATCGATATATGTAAGACCTCGGTAAGATGAGAAATATTATTTCTCATATTGGAACAAACAATTCAAACACGTAACACTCAAGCCTCAGTCAACAAAGTCAAACATCCTCAATCCCACATCTTGCATCAAACATGACAATACTCCCCACTCCATTTCCTGTCCAACTTCTCTTTTCAACAAACCACTTCGCACCCTAACAAAAATATTTTTCCTTCAACCTTAACAAAACAAGTCTCGCATTAATTCACTCAACAGCCCAACGTCCAAGCATTATTCGCGACAACCCTCGCCATCCACCTGCGCAAATGCAGCTACAGCAGTAAACGCATCAGTCGGAAAAAAGCTGCTAGAACTTTCGCATTCCAACATACAGGTTCTCATGTAGCCGCGTACGAGCAATTGTTACAGAGAGACAAGCATCCAGCCAAAAGCTTGCACGTTGCGCGCATACATAGAGCCTCTCTCCGAGAACGTAGGTGGATTACGTGTTCGCACGAAGGGCTACGTAACACGGTAGGGCTTTTAGTTATGACGTCGTAGGCGAAACCTCGTCGGCCAGTCGCGCATAATTAGCCTAAATCACGGTGGCGTCCCACCGGGAACTCCTGGCCGCGACATCTGCATAGCACGTGTCTTGTTATCTCCTGCTTAGAGAAGAGGGGTTTGGTTTCTCTCTCTCCTGAATCTCAGTGAAACTGCGAGGCAAATCGTGCCGTGGGCTTTCCATGGATCGCGAAAATGGAATGGAGGAAGAGATATACAGAGAGAGTCTTTGAAACAGAGAAAAGGAAAGATTTCGATTGAAATACTAACACTGGAAGACTATAGGGCGTAAGGAGCAATCGCAATGTGTGGCCTTGAGTTTAATTCTGATGTCAGAGTTAGGCATGTTTTTTTGTGGTAGTACATTGTAGACTTGATGGTTTGAAATTTGCCTAATGCAGTTGGGACCAGGACAAAATGCAATGAGAGTCGAAAAAGTACAAGAGAAAGAAAGAGGAGGAAAGCCCTGCAGGGTAATGAACTCAAATTTAAGTCCTCTGTCACTTCTGGGAAATATTTTGTAAATTGTTAATTAACTGTTTTAGTGCCAAGCAGCACCTTCGCGCTTTTTTGTTCACTGCTGAAAAGCGGTAAACCCATCGATCCATAGAATAAATAGTTCCTTTTGCACTAACAAATATAATAGATCAGTAATACATTCTAATTACAAGGATATACGCGTAACATTGACAATATTTTTAATTGATAACAGCATTATGTACTACTTACAAGGGAACATATCGAACTCGAACACACCGATTTTGATGAAATTTATGTCAGAGGTAGTCCTCGTAAGAATATTAGACACGTATTTTTTTTTATCGGCAACCATCCACTCTGAAGGGGTGAAAACACCCCTCAAAGTTGAGGGCAGGAAACACATTTTTGGGAATATCTCGGTAACCAGGGGTCAAAAAAATTTGAATTTTTTTTCAAATTGTTTGTTTTTCGACCAGGAATTTAACTGTGTAAGAAAAGTTGCGTAAAAGTTATTTGTTTAAAAAATATATTAAAAAATTAATTTTTTTTGTTAATATCTCCCAGAAAACATTCGCAATAAATTAAATAAATTTATGTACACAAACTATGGTCCAAATTAGCGGATACGTGTTTTTGGATTTTTTCAATTTTTGACGATAAGAGTCACTATTTCGCGTTTAACTTTTCACGCTCCTTGCGGGACTGGCCGGTCGAAATGGACTTTTTTCATAACAAAGCTGATTTTATTGCAGACTTGTTTTCCATGTAGTTCTACATCGTAACAATCCGGAAGTATATAAATGAAATCATAAAAATTAGTCTATATAGTCCCCGTTACTGAAAAACTTATTTCGATATGCGTGGTTCAGTTGTGGCTATATAGATGAACGACCTGAAGCATTCGAACATCCTGTGGACTTTTCTTTCATGCAATTAGAAAATATGAAATGTTTCCAGTACAATTGTGTGATCACACTTAAATGTTCTTGGTGCAAAGTACATTTATGTTTAACACACTTCTTCGTACAATACCATTACTGTGAACGCTATACAGAATAAAGTTTTTTATTATCTTTTTTATACTTTCTCGATTTTTCCTTTTGTCATATACGTAGAATCTTAGTCCTTACAAGTAGACCAGTTTTGTTTTGAAAGGAGTACATTTTCGTTTGCTTGCTCCGTGCGGAACTGCCCAGTCGAAGTGGACTTCTTTCAGGATACAGATGTTCTTATGGCAAAGACCAGAATTTGAATAATCTTGTTAAAACATCAAATAATAACGATTAGCGTCGAAACTCAAAAAATTAAAAAATCACGTATCCACTGATTCAGGTCATAGTTTTTGTACATGTTATACGATAGCAGAATAACACTTATCAGGGAAAATTAACGAAAAAATTCAAATTTAAATATATCATTTAAACAAATCGTGTATTAAAAAATTGAATTTTTGCGTTGATTTTATCTTATCAGATATCAGCCTTATTCCGCTATCGAATAGTAGGTATGTACGTTAACTATGATCTAAATCATAGTTCTAAATCATAATTTTTTGGTTTTTAACAGTAGCCGTTCTTATTTTATGTTTAACATTCTTTCACATAAATTATTAGAATACTAGTCTTGGCAATAAAATCAGCTTTGTTATGAAAAAAGTCCATTTCCACCGACCAGTCCCGCACGGAGCGTGAAAAGTTAAACGCGAAATAATGACCCTTATCGTCAAAAATTGAAAGAATCCAAAAACACGTATCCGCTAATTTGGACCATAGTTTGTGTACATAAATTTATTTAATTTATTGCGAATGTTTTCTGGGAGATATTAACAAAAAAAATTAATTTTTTAATATATTTTTTAAACAAATAACTTTTACGCAACTTTTCTTACACAGTTAAATTCCTGGTCGAAAAACAAACAATTTGAAAAAAAATTCAAATTTTTTTGACCCCTGGTTACCGAGATATTCCCAAAAATGTGTTTCCTGCCCTCAACTTTGAGGGGTGTTTTCACCCCTTCAGAGTGGATGGTTGCCGATAAAAAAAAATACGTGTCTAATATTCTTACGAGGACTACCTCTGACATAAATTTCATCAAAATCGGTGTGTTCGAGTTCGATATGTTCCCTTGTTAGAATCAGAACAACATCGAAATCTTGCTTTGGATCTATTTACCGATGCGAAATGAAATAAGAGAGATTTCGATGCTTGGGATTTTCCGAACAGTTTTTTGCAGAGACCTTCGGGATTAAAACGGTTAATATGTTATTGTTTTAGTAGTTTAAAATCTATTTAAGACAATGACTTCTTGACGAAATAACCATAGGAGTTAAGCGCCCGTTTCTAGAGAACGGCACTGCATCTTTAGACCCTTTTTAACCCCTGGCCGTACCATTTACTTTGTGATTACCTCCACTATAGTTCAGAATTAAATTAGTAAAACGAACATTGATCAGGGATTCTTGACATATCGTATAATTTAACGTAGTATTATAGAAATAATTTTATCGTGTCGCACCTCACTGAGATTTTCAATTTAATAGATTTTGTAAGACTTGAAAATTTCCCTTCCAATCTATCGCATCACAAGTATCACTCGTTATAGTACAGCAAGGGGTTAAAAAAGGTATCTTTCTGTTTGTTTTAGTAAGTCACATTAATTTTTGATAAAATATTCTATTCCTTACTTAAAATCACTAATTGTGGCTGGTTCAAGCGTGACTGAGTAGCCTAGGTAAAAACTAATCGTTAATTTTCATTGACCAGGATGAACATTAAAGAAAAATCAACGACCACTTCCTAGGGACAAGTGTGGCGCTTAACGCGTTAAGACCGAAAAAATTAAAAAACTAAGGTACCGCAGCTAGTAAGAAGGTAACGAGTTCGAAGTAGTAGTTAGAAGGTACAAGTTGAACTTGGAGGATTTCCCCGTCAACTGTAGAAAATGTTTCCACTGTGTTACATAAATTATAACCTTAGAGGCCTGAAGACTACCTAAAACAGTAGGTCTTAGGCGAAAAGACCATAGCAGTAAGAGTAAAAAAAAGTACAAAAAAAGAATAAGCTCAAACTGTAAAAGCAAAGGAGCAAAGAAGATACGTCGGCGTGTAACCTTCTATGGGTCGTATGGAGGACCAGACGTTGCTTGCAAGGTAGCGAACATACCGCGAGTCGGTCGACGTTAATTTTATGTCCTTCTTCTCCGTTCTTTTCCGTTCTTCTCCTCGTATTCTACTAGCGTGGGAAGAACGCTGCTGGTTTAATGCATTCGCGACGTTGGATTTGCTTATTCACGGCTACCGTAAACGGCCTTTCACGACAATCGAGGGGGACACGGAGTTAGAAGCGATCCAAAGGTAACTGGCATGTTTCAGGCACGTTGTGCGTATTAACCCTTTATGCTGAAAGTTAGGTGATGTTTACCTAGTTGATATGTGGTCTATTGTTTCCTTGGGTTCGTGAATTGACGTTGATAGCTGCACTTCTGACGATGAAATAGATCTCCGTTATTGTTTAACCCCTTAAGATTTGTGTTGCTACATATTGTTACCGTTATTTGATAAATGGATGGTTTCTAAGCGGAAGAGCATGTTAACAGTTAAAAAAAATTAGACTTATTACAAACATCAAATCTTTCTCATAGTACTGTTTTCACTCCGTCATATCTTCAACCCTTTAGATACGGCACGCTTGGCCGCGAAGGTTACAAAAACGGTTTCCACTGCGAAATTACTTTGAAGTAGATTTTAAATGAATACGATAGGAAACGTATAATACCATAAAACCCATAGTATTCACTATAGTAGCGTACTGTTCAAATTGATGGTATCCACGGAAGCCACTATTGTAGCGTATCGTATCTAAAAGGCTAAACTCTCAAGAAAAATAACAAAAATGAATTACAATCAATCACAGACCCTATCCCCAGCACATTTTAATTATTAATAATTATTCTCCACCGTGTCAGATATTCGAAGAATTCTGTTTAAATTAACATCGTTTAAATTAAACGAAACCGAACTTGCAATTGAGTAGAAACACGACTATTCTTCCATCGAACAGCTTATATATGTGTAAAAAAAAACGATAACTCGAAAAGAATGGACATTTCTCGCCTCGAGTCCCATTTTAAAATGTACCTCATACGAATCTAGCGTATCGGAGAAATTTTCGATCGCGATACGGTGCAATTAAGCAGCGCTAATGACAGCACCGCCATTAGCGATCGCTTTATTCTTCCAACGATCCTGCCTCGTGCTTCTATGGACAACCTATCGATCGACGTGTCCAGAGCCCCCCATAAAAGCGTATCATGCAGCGCGCGCTGCAGTTGGGAGGCTGATATATTCCGCATAATCGCTATCTTCGTTTACTATGTAACTATGCGTGGTTACCTACATCGAGCAGGTTAGCGAACCTGCTCGTACATATTTGCGGCGGACATTGCAAGTATATGAAATTAGAGATCGTGTCAGATATTAATTATTAATTGAATAGACAGTAAATATCATCTCACGTAATTAATGTAGATTCTAATCTTTCAGGTTGCAAGTCGATCGTGAAAGGGTGTGCAATAATTTCTGGTAGGTTTCAGAAATGCGGGGAGATGGATTATTAAAACGATTTTTCTGTTATCCTTGCACGGCGGTTTGAGTTCGTTAATGAGTCTGGATAATGTATAGGTATCATTTGTTATGTGCCATCCGTGAGTTACTCTTCAGGGTATTCCTGAACGTTTTATAAATAACTCTTCGGAGCGAGTTTTAATTTGTAAATCTCGAAGGAATTCGGGGACAATGGAGAATTGTGCATAATTTTGCCGATTTGTGGAGAGTCGTTTAAATGTAAAAAGTAAATTAAAGTGGTAGGTTAATTTTGCTTGAAATTTTCCGAATCTCTTGTGATCGTGTTGTTCGAAATTCATAACTTTTGCCGTATGTACATTATTGGCAACAAATGTTTAATGTTATTCCTACACGAAATTTCGACAAATTCAGGCACTGCTCTGAACATTATTCGCCCTGTTTGAACATTATGCAAATTCGATCCATTACTTTCATCTCAATAACCCTCGATATTTCAATAAGCTAATGATTCTTCAAATCTTCGTTCGAAATTCTTAAAACGACATAACTCAAATTAGCATTTAATACCAGTACTACTTAGGTTGCCAAAACGAAATCTCATCTCTATAAATAGAAATATGAATGTTCGTTTGTTAAAAATCTTAAATCTCCGAAAAATTTTCACGTACAGCTTTGAAATTTGGACACAATGCTGCTTTTAAATACAAGATGTCACACCTGTGACGGGTAAAGCCATGCTTTAATCAGACTGAGCCACAGCAACTCGTGGCTGGGCACAACTCATTTTTTTATAACAATTCTCCAAGTATATAGAAAAGTCGTAGAACCAATATCCTACACCTATCCTCTAAAACATAAATTACAGAATTAATAGCCTTTTCCATCAGTTGATTCCCATTTTTCTACTTTGTTTAATATATTTAAATATAACAGATTTAACGCCAATAGTTCTAGTATTAAATAAATATTTTTTAAAACGAAGAATCAACAGAAGAAAATGATGATCGATTCACTAATTTGTGTTTTACCAAACGAACATAAAATATCTACTCCATCCTCCTCCTACAAACTTGAAGAATGTTTAGAAAAAATTAGTGACCAATCATTTTGCCTCGTTCCACAGTTCCAATAAAATAACAATGATGATCGCAGAAACAATTCAAGTATCTCGCCATATCTCGAAACTAATTACAATCTTCTCACGACCCAACATCGTGTATCATCGAACATAAAGCAACCGTGTTCTCCATCGGACAAGAACAGCGTAATCGTGGAAGCAGCTAGCTAGAAAGTGCTCCTATCACGCCAAGTAAATCGATCGGATTCGTTTGATGCGATAACACCGTCAGGATACCAATCCTCAGTATTAATCGGTACGATGGCGGAACGCGAATTACAGGCTGTAAGAGCTATGGGGGCCATATACGAGGCCTATTTTCTCGGCAACGCCTGAATCCGTACAATCCATGGCCGTGCCTGTGCAATACGGCGTAGATGGAAGCGCAGCTAATGTAAGTATAAATCCATCGTTATTAGCATATTGCACAGAAGCGTCCGGGTGCAAGGCGGACGCACTCGCCAACGATACGACCGGCACGTACGTGACCGGCTCGTGACTCGTTCGCACACATGCTCGAGGAATCGCGTTGTGGCTAATATCGCGATGTGGTAATCGCTAATCATAGCGCTCGCGGTGCTGGTGCTCATTTCAAGGAGAATGGGAGCGGAGAATTTTGACCATAGGTTCCCAATGGGGTGGTACCACTCACCGGTGGACGTTGAAAAATTCTAAGGGGGTTGTTTTGATCAGAGACAAAGTTTTACAGGACGTTGAGGATCAATCGCTGCAACTTTGGACAATAGTCGTATTAACCCTTTGCGGTCCGAATTATTTCGTTAATATTGATAGCGAGTTAAATAAATTTAATTTCTCAATATTTTCTATCATTGGTTATTCATTTTTTAAAATGACATCAATAACACTTTTTAGGCTTTCGCGGCCATAGTGATTAATATTAGATTTGGCTTCCGGCTGTTGTCCAATTAACCCTTTGCGCTCCGAATTATTTTATTAACTTTTTGTCAGATAAGCAAATATAATCTCGGAAAATTGTCTACTGTTGATTATTCGTTTGCATTTAATACTAGGAACAATTGTAGATACTGCGGTGTATTCCTGTTAAAATGCAAAATTATTGTTGATTTCGAAAAGTCGATAATTAGTATATGAAATATTAAGTGTCACAGAAAGCTGTGTCGAGTGTAGCTCGACATAGGAGTGCAAAGGGTTAAAAACTATTGGGTGGTGCACCGATCCGCAACTCTGGACACAGGTATAAGTTAGGGCTCCCTCTGATACTTTCTTCAGTATCAGAGATTCCTCGATTCCTTGCAATGTTGGTGAAACGTCGGACTTTTACAGCAGTACTGCTCGACATAGAATCGCAAAGGGTTAATGCACTGGAAAGTTTGATTGATACTAAACAATGTAGAATACGTGTTTCAAAAATACGTTTAAATATCTTTCAATCCTTGGAATGCTGAAGCATCTCGTAGTAAACGTAGACCGGTTGTGTACGAGCTAATAATATAGTTACTAATATAAATTCAGAAATCTGAAATTTTCCAGATTTAGGTAAATATACTTTACTTAACACTAAATTTATGGAAGCCGTCAAGTTCACGGGTTCTTATTTTCTTTATAAACATTTTTTAAATTTACAGAGATACATTACAGTACATATGTCACGCGTGTTTCATAATAGAAGAATTACTTAACAAATTATTATCTTTGCCGATTGATCCCTCTCTTTTCAAGTCCATATTTAATGAATAGTGGTGTAACAGATTTCACGCCTATAAATCTAGTGTTAAGAGTGGGACCTAGGAATCACTGTTTGAAAAAGTGGGTGATGGCTCAAAATAATTTGAAAACTATAGATGACGTTATTGAGTACAAAAACGTGTGTCGGGGCGTTTTGTTTTTTAAAAGGGGGCATAAACCAAAAAAAGGTTGGAGAACTATAATTTAGATGGTTTCAAGGAGAAATTTGGATAATGGTAATTAATTGATTTTTTTTTGTTTCTTTTGAAACGACAGGAATTTGTAATGTGGAGCACTAGTCGGGAGCAAACGTTGAGTGCTTTTCTTTTTTTAAGATTATTGGGTTTCGTTGCTGTGAGCATTTCGCTTGAGATCTACAGTTTTAGGTGCAGTTTGAAATACCAAGGGTATAATATATTTAAAGATAGCTGAAATAGACCCACTAATTGGGAGTATGAGCCTGCAACTCCATCAGCACCATAGCTGTTGCGCGAATTTCGTTTTAATGTCTTGCGATTTTCTTCTGCATTTCAAGTTGAATGTGTACTGCACAGAATAAACGTGGATTGTACATTTTTAAAGTAAAATTAAAACGAAAAGAAGGAAGTACCGACTGAAGCGTTAACAAGTTTGTAATTGTTTTTTTAAATTTGCACAAGTAAAAATTGAACTGTTTTCAAAACGGTATAGAAATATGCATTTGTTTTTTAATTTACGGAATCAAAGAGTGGACAAAACGTTGAAAAATTTTAAAAGGTACATCATTTTTTCAAACTTTTGTTTGAAAACATTTTTTATGATTCCGTAGACTAAAGTTAAAACGTTTTCTGTGCAGAATATATGTACATTGTATACCGTGAAAGCGAAAGAACGGTGGGTGGTAGAAGCGTTAAAAAGTTTGTAAGACATTGCAAAAGCAGGTTTTTTAAATCCTCGTCTTAAGATTCTTTTTATGACTTCGCATATCAGACTTGCAGCGTTTTCAACATAGAACAAGTAGAAAAACTTAATTGTTTCTTTCATTCATATTTTCTAGACTGCAGCAGTAGCAAAGGAAAACTCTACATTGCAATGTAAAAATAAGAAAGTCTCGCTAAGTTTAATCCTTTCGTCGCGAAAGAATGTAACAGAACGTACGTCGTCAAGAAAATTCTATAATAATTAAAACCGCAAAAGTAATCTTCTAAAATATCACTGAAACTTGAACTAATTCACAGAACAACTCACTGACGTTTTCCAAGTACAAAGACACTAACTGTTCCATGCAGTAATCTCACGAATATCGATAGCTCTTAACTTTAATAACAGAATCGTACAGTATGATCGATAACCCCCACATCCAGTTGGGTGCTTCAAACAAGAATATTGTTCCTCGACCTTCCTTGAGCTCCATCTTGACGAACGAGTTTCAACAGAAAACAACAAACACCCACCGAAGCGACTCAAAACCCGGTAAATATACGACGAACAACTTTAAAACTTCGAAACATTTCAATCAATAAGAAAGTTACATAAGCATCGACAAAACATTCAAACCGCAACCACAAACAATCCCCATAATACCATTCTAAAGACGAAATCCTAGCACCCAACATACCAATCAGAAAAAAGAACCTATACAACACATCCGACATCATTGGAGAACCACTGAAACATCTCGCGGAGCAACGCACCATGGTTCGGGAATATTGCAACGAATGAGAGAGGAATGGCATCTCAACGAATGACCTTGAGGTGGACACCTCGTGACGAAGAAGCCAGTCACAGTGGAAAGAGAAATCCAGAGTGTACCTCGTGCGTGTACCTACGAAGGTAATCCTCCGATGTACCGGAGAACGGTGTGCAATTGCGTGGCAGGAAGAGGTGTATACCGTCGTCCAAGAAGACCAACAACAACGTAGGGAGAACGAGAAGGGAATGGCCCTGAAGAAGGACAAGGCGAATCCAACTTGCTGCTATGGAAAAGAGAAGAAAAGCCGAGGAAGCGAACGAAGGAAGAGGACGACTCCGCGGGCAAGTCGCACGAGTCTCTGCGGCCGGTGACCTCCGCCCCCACCCCCGCTCGTGTACTTTCTGCACATTCAGTGTGTGACTCTGCTCCCACCAATGTTCTCGCCACCACCACTATACTATCGTTGCTGTCGGCATCGGCACCATCGGGGGTACACCACCGTCGACGTTACCACCACACTCGAAAGGTCGGCGATACCACCACCACCACCACCATCACCCATCCACCCACCGTCGACATCGGTAGCTTCCACCGATGTCCAACGACCTAACTCTCTCTCTCTCACCCTCTTTGTCTTCTTTCTCTCTCTTTCTTTTGTACGGTCTATCTGCTAACTCGCTCGCCCCCTCGCCCTTCGTCCTTCTGCACGTTGACCTCTTCCTCTGGCTGTACGCGCCACGCCAGGTATTCCCCTTTTTCAATCAATCGTTGGCGCACGACGCAATTGCGAATCTCACCCTGTGCTACGTTGATGGTTGCTGCTACTGCTGTTGCTGTTGCTCTTGATGCTGGTGTTGTTTTTCGTTGATGTACGCGCTTCGATCTGTACCGAGGCGACGCACGATGCGGAGATTAGCGCGAGTCGAACGATGGCTTTGCGGTTCAGCTTTCATTTTGAAAGTGATATCTCTCGGGGTGAGAGAAGGGAATGATTTTGGGGAAAAATTTTATCGTTGTGATAGAAATTGGAATGTGGGTAAAAGTGGGGTGTAGGGGTAGACCGCAGAATGGTTTGCGTTGTTTTAAACGTTTAGGGAGGGAGTTGAATTTGGTTGGGATGTTGTTTGGAAGTTGTATGGTTTGAAGTGTCTTGAAAGGTTTTGACGGGGTTGGAGAGGCTTGAGATTTAGATAAATTGTTGATAATGGGATCATCGGGTAATTGTTTATGGGGATTAAGAATTGGAAGTTTATAGTCGTGATGTTATAAAGCACAGGAGTTGTATTTGATGAGAGTGTTGGTAACAGGAAGAACTTCTGTGATTGTCGAATCTTTGGAGGATTCCTAATTCAGCGAAACATTTGAGGCTTTCAAGATTTCTCGACAGCTTTGACAGATAGTTTAGTACAGTTTTAAAAAATATTTGGAGCGTTATTAAATTTGAAACTGGCAACACTGATGGAAATATACCTACATCGAAATTTTATCACTGCAACTTCGTTACCGTGGACTAAATATTGCTTTTTTCTCAACTTTCGGAAAATTAGTAACAGTTTATAACAATTCGAACGACACAATCCGAAGAGAGTAAACACACGTAAAATGTTGCTACGGCTGATGTTAAGGTAGTACTAGGCACTTATCATTTTTCGATAGATTTCCTTAAAATTTTGAAAATATATTCTTCATGATATTTTATATTTATAACCGGAATCTCAACGAATTCGTCCACACGGTTTATGAATAAATCGTGTTTAAAAATAACATATTTAACATGGGCATTATGGAAAACAATTTTTCCTGAGTCCGTAAAATCTTTTCTTATTTTTCTAATGGAAAAACGAGTCGATGGATTATAATAAAAAATTAGCAATGTATTATTTTATGCATTTGGAATATTATTGAATTTTTTCATAATTTTTTACTTCATAATTATAGAGAAAGATGTTTTTTAATGTCTAAAAAGTGAATGAAATGACCTCTGTGAAGTTAGCCCCTGCATTAATTCTTACCCAATTTTTCACATTTCTAATGAAAAAAGGAACTTTTAGTTCTGAATCCAGCTAGAACTACCTTAACACTAGATTTACGGAGCTAATTTGGCTCGCTCAAAATTTGATTACTATATGTATAATACATTGATTGTGTAATTTATTAATAGTAAATCTTTCATTGAAATTGATTTAGAATTATTTTCTTTACAAAAGACTTCAATTTTCTTGTATGAGTCAAATTGGCTCACTTCAGAAAAATAGGTGTATCAACATCCGTAAATCTAGTGTTAAAAGATACCGAATATTGAATACAAAAGAAACTAATTGTAAGTAAAGAGCATCCTTCAAGCAACAATTCTTACATCACAAATATCCTTTCCATTCCATTTTATTAGCAACAAATATTTCCATTCGAAGTCAAAACTCTCTCACATCACATCAAATACAATCCTTTTTTCAGATCCTTCGCCAAATTCGACGAGGCAAATTTAAATTACCAAGTCTCACAAAAGAAATTGACTTTCCCCATGACTATTTCCATTCTCGAAGGTGGTAGTCCAGGACTCCCGAAATGGCTGGTGGGTAACAGACAGGAAACTATGAACATTGTGCTCGTAGCAGAATAATCCGGTTGAAAAGTTAACACCGTAGAACAATGACGTACTTCGTGCTACTGCCAGTACTCGGTAATCCCTCTGCCCTTTCTTTCTCTTTGCAGAGAAGAAGAGAGAGCGAAAGAGAGAGAGAGAGAGAAGAATAATGAGAGGCAGCGATGAGAGAGAATCTCTGATACTTCGCAACAGCGGGGACTCTAATTGTGCAACATAAGACGAGAACCGTGTAGCAATTCTCGATGCGCTTTTTGCTTCTGTTGGTCTTTGAACGCGCAAATGCGAACAATAAGTCCAACTGTCCACGAATCGAATACCTGGCTGTGATTCTCGTGTACAGTATTGTTGCAAAAAAATTATTAGCACCGTGATTTAAGCAGAAGACGTTCGGTTATCTTCCAGTCGCTTCCTCCCTTCGAGGAAAGGAAAAGAATGTCGTTAAACTGGTAGCAAAAACATGGACGTAGAAAATCGAAACATTTCTTGTCTTTTAATAACCGGTCACCCGTCTATAGCGTACTGTATAATGAGTGTCATTTCTTAACTGTCTTTGAGAACAAGTAGTTTGCACGAACCGTACTATTCCAGACTTTCAACCCTTCCGCTCGTGAGGGTGAGTGTAATCATACTAATCATGGATGTCTGATTATTGCAGACGAAAGATCGTTAGGGCTATTTCTTTCATACGTTAAGCTCAATAAATTTTAATAAATCAATATTTTGGTAAAATTTCAAGAAAGTACGTTGTTTAGATTTGCAATTAACACTGAAGCTACCGACGTTATATCTACTAAAATCTAAATATATTTAATAACGACTTAATAAAAACGGAAATGGAGAGATAAGGAAGATAATTAATAAACTAATTTTGGTTTTATAAGATATAAGTGGAATATCTACTTCATGGCTACTCTATTAATTTAGATAATTTTTAGAAAATATTTTGGAATCGGTCTTTTGACCGCCTTGGTGGGTTTAGTGTTAATGATATACTAATTGATATATGTTCAACTATAGCTAATATCCGTTCTCTAGTGGAGGTGGATGTAATAACGCACAATGAGCATCGCATAGCAAGAATTGCTAGAGTCATTCTTTTCTTAACACTTTAGCGACCGGTAGACTATTAATAGGCTTTCCGGGCCCAACGGTTTTGGACTTTTAACATATTGTTACGTTCAACGGAGGCGACCGAATGTTTGGACTTGTGTGGCATATCTTTATTTACAACTTAACCCCTTCAGACCCGAATTTCTTTTCGTTTAAGAAAATATTTATTTATTTATAATATGTAAATGTACATTTTAATGGACATATGGCCCTTACGCAAAATTTGTAACATTAAGGAGATCCTGAGAAATATTTGTATAAAGAAATAAAATTCATTAGGTGTTGAAACTAAGTTTAAACCTATACATAATAAAATTCAGCACGAAAAGTATTATGTACATTACAATGTGCACAGGGTCCGAAGGGGCTGATCGATCCATCGACTTCGATTCTCGACTAGTACCGATTCGATGGAGCAGTTCGCTCGGTACGCCAACTTCATATTGGCGTAATAATATTATATCGGTTGCCACGGCAATTAATAAATTGCTATTTATCAATGCGGTTTACTGTACCGACGACTCAGTGACGAGAATTTATAATTTTCGTAGAGATATCGGTATCAGAGAAGCATTTGCGACTAAGTGACTAGTCAGAAGGGGGTAGGATGTTAAAAAATACCGGTCGGTAAAGTTTGTTTCAGTAGATGAAAGTATCATTAAAATTTAGAAGAATTATATCTAATACGGTTTTCCAAAGTCTGCCATAGTGAAAGCATTAATTTCAAATAAAATTTATTATTTTCATGCTAGAATATGTATTAATTTTTTTTATCCATCACGAACTTGAAACTCTGTTGGATAAACTTTCTAAAAAGGATCTTAAAGTACGTTAACACGTCACCAATTTCCCAATGCTTTTGTCACTCGTCCTTTTTCACTTTAAAAGGGAAACAATCCACTTTCAGTCTGTTCCATGTTGGAAACGTATGCCCGACACCTGGCCACGAAACGCAGACGCTATACTTCGCCGCAGGATAATTCAATTTGAAAAGTTAACACTACAGGACACCCGCGTACTTCTGTTTTAGTGCTATCGTCCTTGTATGAGGATCTCTCTGTCTGTCCTTGGGGAACGCGAGGAGAAACAACGATGAGAACATCCCTGGCACTTTGCGTTTGAGGGGGCTTTGGTTAGATGGCGCGAAGGAAAGGGGTATGTCTATTCTTGGCAAGTATTTTACTTCTTTCACCCTCACATTATGCGTTTGCACGTAACCTTTGGGAAAAAATGTAGGATAATCGTGGAAATTGACAGTATTTGAATTAGATTTCATGCATCATTGGTTGCTTAATATGTTGCCAATTATACGCGGGTCGATCAAATATAAACGAGCCTTTAGTGGTTGAGAGCGGAGAAGGGTATTTGTGTGAGATTGGGTATTTGTAGTCGTTAACTGAGGATACCTAGAGTAGGGAAACAACATGAGCCGGCTTGTCCAGTGCTTAAGTTAGTAGCAATTATGATGAGTGAAAGGATTGTGCCCGTCGCATTTGAGCAACGCATAATTATGAAGTTCCTCGGCGGTGAAAACGTCAAACCAGCCGAAATTTACCGCAGACTGCATGCCCAGTTAGGGGAAGCTGCTCTGTCATTTTTGAGAGTGAAGCTTTAGTGGACAAAATTCAAGCAACGCCGTGAACGTGTTGCGAAAGAAAGAAAGACAAAGAAATCCCGTGAAAGCCAAAATTCGATTGTCTGCGGGGAAGTGTTGGCCACGGTTTTTTGGGACTAGAAGGTAAATTTCATAGACGGACTTCAGACCATCAACGTAGCCTGCTACTGTGGTCTCTTGAATCAAATTCAGCTTCAGTATCGATGCAATAGACGAGATTGTCCCATCCGTGAGGTGTTACTCCTTCAGGACAACGCCAGGCCACGTACAGCATCTGCAACCCAGCCGAAACTGGTGGAAATGAACTGGAAAATAGTTGATCATCAACCTTACAGTCCAAACTTATCGCCAAGTGATTTTTACATGTTTGCACCTCTCAAAGAAGCACTTCGAAGCAAGCGAATTGAGACCAACGATCAAGTGGAAACATTTTTGCGCAACTGGGTAGATACACGTTCAACTTCATTCTACGAGAACGAAATGAAAAAATGACCACAACGTTGGGAAAAATGTACAATAAAAGAAGGAAATTATATAGAAAAATAATTTGTAGAAATGTAGCTGTTGCTTGTAAAATCAATTTTGTTTATACAAAAGGCTCGTTTATATTTGATCGACCCTAATATATTCGCTCTACGAATTAAGTTATTGGAATATGGATGCAGTGATATCTATAAAACAGACATTATTACGAGAGCTATCGTCGATTAATTCGATGTAAATAATTACAAGTGACAGTATATTTATTAATAGTAGTTAAATGTTTTTAGAGAAAATGGATGAAAGTGGAAAATAAATTCACTGATTTAATCGTGTACACCTTGCAAGCCAAACGTGGAAAATTTAAGAGGAAATAGTGCTAAAAATCCCGGATGTTTAAAAAGTAGAATAGCTCAAATTAAAATTTAACTCGTTAAAATTAAATCAATATTTAATAATGATCTTGTCTCAGTGTCGAAATATTCTTCAGCGCCTACTGTTCGTACCATTGAATAAAAATAAATTGAAGTCACTTCATATTGTGATCAAAATTAATTTCGCTTGACAGACATAAAATTAGGAAAATAGCTAGGATTACAAAGTGTTAAAATATATTTGTATGGGATTTCGTTTCAGTAGGAGACGATTGTAACATGAATTTCAGTCGAAATGGACACGTGTGTACGCGTATCGTTTTTTTGTCAGAAAAATTTTTCAAAGGTGAAACATTTCGGGATCAAAGAGAATAGAGCGCATTTCGACCAAAGGTGGTTGAGTGTATTGCCAGCCACGACGGAAGTTGTTTTAGAGAATTTTTGGTGATTACAGAACAAGAAATATCAGAGAGTGCATTTATGCTGACCCAAGATTGTATCCAAATGGAGACCATTAATGTAATTATGCATGAGATGTAGTTATAATACATTTTATATAAGAATTATACATTAGAAGTAAATATCAAATTTATATGCATTTATAGTAAATTTAAAACGTTAAAAATATACAGTACCCGTATAATATACAAGGTTATATAAAGTATGTATAACACCTGGTGGACAAATTCTCATTTAGAATTTGTTCTTCCTAACTGTATTCATAAAAATTTCCAAAAACATTTGCAGTCTAATTAATAAGAGTGGCATGTAGATTTGCAAAAAATAATGCATAATATAATTCGTGATGAAGAAATAATGAGACAGGAAAGAAGCCATAGAATAACGCAAAAGATCGGGAATGGCAACAAACTTAGTGAAACTTGGTAACTTCGAATAAAATGTATATTTCTTTACTTTCTTACTAAAACAAGGTTAATTTACCCATATTTGCTACCATTCCTACACTTCAGGCAACAAATAACTGTTTATTAATCGAATTATTATTATTAAGATATTGAAATATCTAATTGTATTTTGAAATATATTCGGCTAGAAAATCTGAAAGAATTTGTTCCAGTGAAATCTGTTCGACGACAGGAAAAAAAAATAACGACCGCACAGAAAATCGACATCGACATAGGATCTCAATCTCGTTTCAAGTCTCTGGCTGCTCGGAGCCGAATGATCTTCAAATTCCAGTCTCGTCTGACAAAGAATCTTGAGAAGCTCGGCAAGACATTTTTCCAAGGGCTCGAGAAGTCTTTATCGTATAAATGGAGGATTCGCTATGATACACGTAAGATCGAAAAGTCAATGGAACAACAATGAGAAAAATAAGGGAACGAGACTCAAGCGAGTTTCTTGGATTCGTCTCTCGCCGCTCGAGAGAGGGATTGTTATACTTTTTCCTCGTCTTCCTTTAACAACGCATTTTCCAAGACTTCTCTTTCACGAATCAAATTATAAACCGCATCGGGCTCTCAACTTGTCACAAGCACTCTCCCCTTCGTTGTAATTTAGCACTGTTTTCCCCAAATTCCTTCTCCCTTCTTCCCCTTCTTTGAGCTACTTCTTTTATTGCACCCTCATCTCTCAAAAGTATTCATTTCTTTTGTTACCTTGACAAATTAGTTTGCCAGTACAGAGGATTTTCAAGTATATATTTCGTAATATAGAAATATACTCCTAGCTTGGCAGATTATCGACACATTGAACGGTACCACGATGGACTATTATACTATAGGTGCTGCGAGAATACAATACAAAGTGCATCAATAATTATGTAACGCGATACTACCAACTGCAACTGACGATTAAAACGTTAGCACTAGGAGTAATTAATCTGACAAGTTTCAAAACTCGATAACAGCCACAAAAAATATAAAGGAAGAAGAAAGGAAAGTAATCGGCTTAATTGAAACTCCCATATATTTTACAAAATAAATATAGATAATCTGAGAATAATATAAATTAACCAGTTAGCTGTAATTGAGGAGTATACTCGTCATGGAGAAACGGCAGAATTTTGTGTATTAGCAGGTATACTCGTCATGGGTAAAAGTTAGAGACCACTGCTTATTTAAATTGTAATTCTGACGAAATTTAAAATATATTCGTAAATTTCAAGATATTTGGAATATTTTGGGGTCATGACGAAATAAAAGGAATAACTAAAAAGTATAAATAATTTAAAATAGATTTATGCTCATCTCACGATTTTCGTGACCCACATACGTGCGCACTTTCAAAAGAAGTCGTCACATTTGATTAAAGAAATTTGCAAACAAATCAACCAATAACTTAGACTTGGTGTATACAGGTAGTAATAAAATTATAATTGTAAAATTATCATTACAATTTGCCTCATGTATTCAACCACAGATAACAGAGTATCATACGATACAATAAGTGCAAAAATCTCCGTAAAGGATCCCTGAGTTCCATGTCTCCCGATTTCTCGACTTCGTTTCGTTTCCCGTTTCTCGAAACGCCTTTCGAGGCGAGCTAAAGAAGACCACGTCAGTGGAATAGTCCGTCACAAGAGCGGCTTCTCAGTAGTATAGCCATGACTATTGTCAGACACGACAACCTTTCTCCCGATCGAGCTACTTGATAACCCGAATCGAATTCACGTTTAGTTGATCGAATTCACTTTCGTAAAAGCTGACCTTTTTTCAGATTGTACAATGC
This sequence comes from Cerceris rybyensis, assembly GCA_910591515.1. Classification (NCBI taxonomy): domain Eukaryota; kingdom Metazoa; phylum Arthropoda; class Insecta; order Hymenoptera; family Crabronidae; genus Cerceris; species Cerceris rybyensis. Next base: position 37,847,192 of record OU342789.1, read on the forward strand.
AAATGACGATTGTGATTGAGAGAATTTGTAGGAAATTAGGAAGACTAATAAAATAGTTTGGACGGGGCTAAGCTGTAATGAGTATCGAGGTTTCCTTAGGTTGCATTCTTTGAACTTCCAATGAATATATTTCTACATAACGTGGAGATTTGAAATTTTTTCATTGATCTAATGGTTGGGACAAATATTAAATATTATAAAATTTGTTATTATAAATTATAGCTTTTGCTGCTTAGTAACCAAGGTTTTACAGTATCATAGTGAATAGTAAACTTAATGCTAGATTTATGAGCGTCAAATCGATCACATTGCTGTATATTAAATATGGAAAAAGAGAGATTAGGCGGCAAAGATGATACTCTGTTAAGTAATTTTTGTGTTACAAAATACACGTGAAGTATCTACAGTACTGCTTTTTTGTAAGTTTGAGAAATATTTATTAAAAAAGTAAGAACCCGTCAATTTGAAGACTTTTGTAAATCTAGTGTTAATTAAAGGGGATTGAAGGATAGCTAAACATTGAGCAATAGAGATTTGATTGTTATAAAATGCAAAAAATCATTGAGACTCCTTTAAAAAATGAGAATTTGACTTTCGTCAATGTCCGAGTTGTTGTTTCTCAAAATTAGATTTTAGAATCCGATTCGACATCTATATTAGAGTGTATCGAATGAAAATGATTTAATTTTGATACAAGATGACTTAGCCCAGCAAAACATCACGTATTAAAAAAATTAGATGGATCTCCTTAGAAAAATCCAACAACCTCACAGCAAAGAAAGGCTGATTACCAAATACATAACGACTCACACAAAAATTCACCTTTCTCCACTGGCAACAGCCCTTGCAAAAATATTTGCCTTTCTGCTCTCCCATTGTTCCCCAGCTCCAGAAACATTGCAAACCTAACAGACCCTTCAAAGGATTTACATAGCTGCAAAACACAAAGACAACAGTTCCGCATCCGGCGTTCCCAGCACTGTAACATTTCACGCTACCCAAAATTCACCGAAATATTTTGTAAATTCGTAACTCCACGGTGCAAACCAATTAAACATCAAATTACCCAAAATCCCCCCGTGAAACGTTCCTACACGAAAACACACAATATTTCTCAAGTGTTACGGATAGAAACGCTATTATGTAATCGGATCTCTCGTTGAACGAGGAGAAGCTTACTTTTCTACACTTTACACACGAAGCGTGTCATGAAAAATTAAAAGAGAGTAACAAACGTGGGTGCAAACCTTGCGTGCACCATGATGGACGAACGATCTGATAAAACGAATACCCTGATTTAAAGGGACAGCCGCCAGACATTGTATAGAACCGTACACCATGTAATCCAACATGCCGTTTCGATCGCAATAACGTTATAAAAAAAAAAAGTAATCGCGACGTGCTACTTGATTTTAAAAAGAAAAAGTTTCATCCTCAATATGAACGATGTTACGGTTATAATTTCAATCCTTTCTTTCCCCATATAGATGTATTAATACGGGTGTAGTGTTCTGTCGAGTGTCGGTGAGATAAAAATCGTCTGAAAAGTCGAGGAAGGATTGTCACGAGTATACCTAAGCCGGAGATTAAAACGTAAGATACCCGGAGTATTTTCCGGTACACGCGAGGGTGTGGTCACGTGACTGTGACGGTGACAGGGCCGTACGAAAGGAAGAGGGTTGCGGAGCAAGTGCCATGAAGAATTCGAAGGTTGCACGCGACCGCACCTATACTCTTCTCTAGATATTTCTACGGTGCTCTAACCATAACCGCCTCCTTTTACTCCTCTAACTGCATGTTCCTTTTTGTATCTTATTCACGAATCCGTTGTTCTCTTTTACCTCTACGTTCATAGTTTCTCTTTTTTCTCTATTTTTTTCCTGTCTGCTTCCCTTTCTGTCTTTCTCCATGGTGCATTTTTATTGTCCCACGCCCATCTCTTTTTTACTTCTTCTCTTATGATAAAACTATGTTACCTTCGTTCTCGTTGGTACTGAAATATTTAGATTGTCTGGTCGATTCGAGGAACTAGCGAGAAACGCTCGCTTAAGTGCCAAACAAGAGGAACGTGTTGATGTTTTTGATATAGTATTATGGAAACGTCGAAAAGACATCATTTGGGGAATGGTGATTTTACGAATGGTGTTATGTGGGTAAGTTTGAGTCAAAGGTAATTTGTGTTAATTATTTTACTTCGCGTGACTGACCAGATGAAATGTAACGAGCAATTAATCATTCGGTTAACTGTATACCGTATTAGTGTCTCGAAATTGTTGGGCGTTGATGCTCGTTGGAATTAAGTTCAGGAGTTTAAGCTGTTTAAAAGAGCTTTGGATGCATTAGTGCTGGTAATTAGTACGGAAATTATAGTTGTGATGGATGGAAGTTATCTGTTAAGAGTTGGCGTTGGAACTGAAGAAAGAAGATGTAAGATGAGTGTGGAATATAATGTCAAACATGTTTTCTTTGACTTGCAATATCAAGATAGACTTACGTTGGAGATAATTAAAAAATTCTGAATTTTAATGCAAAGTATTATTAAACTGTTATCTTATCATTTTAACACTGAAATTAGCAATATTGCCCAATTTAATTTGTAAACATTTATTTAGACATTATGTTCCTTAACTATGGCACAGAAAGGCCGGAAAAAGGTTGTAAGGCAAGGGGTTAAAGCTTTATTGATTACGATATGTAAGAAATAATTCTATAATTTTTTTTAACGAGCTTTTCGTAGTAAAATATACAGAAATTAAATAGAATTTCATTTGGCTTAAATGAAACTAGTAGGAGCTATGGAGAAACCACGAGCAATGCAAATTTTGAATTTAATATTAATTCTTTTGCAAAAAGGATGTGTACAGATGCTCCCGAGAAATGAAGTCGGGAAATATCACTTACAAGGAAGACGTATATGTACGGTCATAGCATGCATAGTATATTAAGTTTTTTTTTAGCTTCTACATAGTACACCGATATAAACTGAGAACTATGTAGCTCCTGGAATGCTCCAGACATTCGACTACCGTGAAACAATGGGCTATCAACATAAAGTATTTTTATTGTAATTATCATTGCCTTCTGTCTATTTATCTGCACGCTGAGTCATCGATATTCTGTTACTCCGATAATAGAATATTTTTTGAGTAGTCATTCTAAGAAAAAGGGCTGTTCAAATCATCGATAGATTCAAGTTGATTGGCAGACTGGTTAGCAATAAACGGCGTGTACTCTAACGTTAAGTTATATTCAACTGAAAATTGCAGTATTTAGCATTATGTATCAAATTATTTCCCTATTGAGCCTGTTGTAAACATTTTGCGAAATAGAAATAAAGAATCAAATAAAAAACTTTAGAAGCTTTTCAAAAAGGTTCTGGACCAGTCTCTTTAACCATTATTGTGTTCCAATGCGAAAACCATTAAAAGTATTCAATTTATCTAAAGATTCTTTAGATCCAGTAATTACAACTTCAATACATTTGATCCACCAATGAACTATAATAAATCTAATATCAAAATATCATTCAGAAATTTCGAAATATTTTTCTCCATTCACTCGAAATGGAAAAAAGTTTTGTAGAAGTCACATGACGAAGTTTCAAATATACTCAAGCGATCCAAGGAACTTCTAGCTGGTAGCAGTCATTTTAATTTTGCTGAAGTTGATCCTCTAATGCGCATTAATAAATCTACTATCAAAGCCAACCAGAAAACTTGAAATTGCGCAAATCCAAATTTGAAAATGTCATTTTTCTCCAGGCACTTCAAGTAGAAAAATTTTTTTCTAGAAGTCACATGACGAAGGTACAGAAATGGTCCAGTCATCCAACGATCCTCTAGCGGGTGGCAGCAATTTTAATTTCGCTGCAGTTGATCCTCTAATGCACATTAATAAATCTACTATCAAAGCCAACCAGAAATCTCGAAATTTCCCAAATCCAAATTTTGAAACGTCACTTTTTTCCAGGTACTTGAAATAAAAGAAATATTTCTACAAGTCACATGACAAAAGTTCAAAAATGTTCGAGCCATCCAAGGATCCTCTAGCGGGTGGCAGCAATTCTAATTTCGCTGCAGTTGTTCCTCTAATGCACATTAATAAATCTACTATCAAAGCCAACCAGAAATCTCGAAATTTCCCGAATCCAAATTTTGAAACGTCACTTTTTTCCAGGTACTTGAAATAAAAGAAATATTTCTACAAGTCACATGACAAAAGTTCAAAAATGTTCGAGCCATCCAAGGATCCTCTAGCGGGTGGCAGCAATTTTAATTTCGATGCAGTTGATCCGCCACTGCATCTGCGCGCAAGAGGCAAAAGAGGGGGAGTCGAATAGTGAGAAAGAGAGGAGAAAGAGGGGAAGCAAAGGGGAAATGCATTACGCGTTTACGTGCCGGCACGAGTGCGACTCATCGAGCGTACGCAGGCGCCACCGGCTTGCGAGAAATGCACACTCGACGCCGGCAGTGCTATAAGTAGCTAATTGTCAGGCACACGTACACGCAATACAAGTCCAATCGAGAAAAAGAACGAAGAAACGGGAGCGAGATTGAGAAGCCTGCGAGCAACTTTTAAACCGAGTCGATCTCGCCTGCCGCTATTGATTTGCGAATGAAGACGAAGCACAATGCACCTTAGATATTTACGTGTAGAACAATTTTTTTGTAGAATTCATTTTCGGCGATTTTGGTGAGATTATAGTGATAATTGTTTTGTGGCTCCAAATTTCAACTAGATATTCGTGTGAAGGGTGAAATATAGTTTTCTTTTAAGATTTGCATTTTGAGTACTGACTGTAGGTCTGAATTTTAGGATGTGGTTCAGAAATTGTGTTAATGAGACAAATTGTAAAATAGTGGAAAATAGGACTAAATTAAGTTCAATTTACAGATACCAGTTTGAAAAAGTAATTTGAATTCGAAAGTGTTATTATTATCCTTACGATAATTCATAGTGTTTTTCTTTCTCGATATTTATATACTGCTAATTTGATCATAACAGTTAATAGTTTTTTATTCTTCAATAACAAATAACCAATGACATAACCTAGATTACAAACAAAATACTTTGGACATTTGAAAACACTCAAATTCATTAGAAACGTCATTGAATTTTTTAAAACTCTAAAACATTAAGAATAATCATTCTCAGCCTTCTCCTTATCTCTCTTCATCTATAACCCACTCTACTATCATCGTCACAGACAATCATTTTTTAGTTTTCATTACAAATATCTCATTCCATAAACTCGATTACAACCAAAATACCTCCCACGCAATTCTAACGTTGCAAAGTGCATTGCAACTGCGGAATCCTTTGAAACTCCAAAACATTAAGCATCATCATTCTTCCGCTTCGCCTTCTCTTTGTCTCTCTCTTTCTGCTCATAGTCTATACTAGTTCTATTACTATGATTCACGCCGTGGACGATCGCAGTGTTAAATGGCTGTACACTCGTGAACCCTTACAGCGGTCAATTAGTCGCCGTGCATTAACCGGCTCACGTTGTCCGAGACTTTCGAGCGGAAGGTAATTAAGCTGATTACCGGGAAGAATCTTTCGCGTACATGCCGTCCCTCCTGACGTTTCGACGCTTAAGTTACCATACGCGCCTATCGAATCAGCGAGTTTTCGGTTCCACAGGAAGGTCTTCGAAGATTCGCTTATGAGAATTGCCATGTTCTCTGACGGATAACTTTAGATACCTCAAATTACAAATTATGTCTTGGGACTTAAATTACTTTTATTCCATGTTCGAATGTGTTATGCAAATGGAAATTAGTGAATGCAGAAGATAATTTGAAATTTGACGATTAAGTATCGTTTAATTTGTGCTGTAAGTGTATTACTTTGAAGTAGCAATTAAGAAAATTTGTATATACAGGGTGATTCACGGAACTTGTGCACCTCGAATAACTTTTAAAGTATGCGATGCACGAAAGAATGTTATATACAAAAGTTACATGGTTTAAAAGGGTACACTATGTAGTGTGTTAATTTTTTTTATAGGTGGAGGCGTTTCGGAGATTTGAAGGTCAACTTTGTTTTTTTAAACGGAATACTATATTTTTTATTCCAAGATATGATAGAGTATCGAATTGTAAGAAAAAAAGTATCGACCACTATTAGCCGCAAACCTAATAGGTTACGAGTAATTTCACTTTATTACTTGACAATTTTCTTTACGTAATATCAGGTTGGAAATTCAACCTTATCACAGATTTCCGCAGGACAGTGATGTTTACGTGGCAGTGTTTACTAATATGAGTGACCTAATGATTTAACGCAACTAACGTAAGTGTTCAATTGCATTGATTTTGCAAAAATCATTAGAGACAATTTTCATTCGGGATTTTATTATGGAGCAATAAGGAAGTTCCAGAAATTAATAAAATTTAGCAACTGATTCGTCGGTTCTTTTATCACAAGATGCAAGTTCCCAATTAATTCAATCAAGAATTGCATAGAAATATAAAAGGATACCCAGATCCAATATTAAATCACTCAACGAAATAGAATAATTACAGGCTTCGTAAAAGCTACGATAAATCGTCGGTTCCAAAAATTAGCAATCGTCGTACCAAAAAGGAATTCCTCCGTTTCCGCAAAAAATTCATTACTTAAAACATCGCCCTCTTCAATTAATTCGCTTAATCAAAATTATCCCGGACGAAAATACCTTACTATCAACTCGACCGAGAGAAAGACTCAAACGAGACGAGGGAGTGCAACGAGAAACGAGGTTAACGACAAAATGAGACGTGCACTCGGGGTAAGATAGGATTAATAATTCCACCGCTCCAAATGAAAATTTGGTATCCACCTAGAATGCAGCTCCTGGTGCACCGCATTTCCTTACACCATCAAATTTTTCCAAAACGCTAAATCCACGTGCAATGTTCACATAAAAAGCTTCTCAGAATTATGGTGACTATAGAGATAGGGGCTCATACGCCTCATAAGTGTAACCCAGTTCAAATTTTCGTTACCTGCAGGAGAGCTGCTCTAAATTACCGTTTAATGGATTATAACCACAGGAGTTCGAAATTCACCGAATTTTATAGGTCTTGGGCGAAGTAGCTAATTACACAATTAACACTATACTTGCACCAACGATCCACCATATTTAAAATGCATTTGAAGCTTAGACAAAGGAAAGAAAGATATGTTACAGTGTAATTAGTGAGCCTGAATTCTAATCCTCCCTCGTCACCACTGCAAAATTGTTCCTATGTGATAAGTAGACTCCGGATGTTTATGCATTTATGACAAAATGAATACGGCTAAAATACCCAAAACGAACATAATATAAAAATATATCCGAAATATCCAAAGTATGGTATTCGTTGTAACATTTATCGAGTGCAACAAATCCCTAAATAGGTTCTCTTGTCTTAACTGCATTTGTTGAATTTGAAATTTGCATAAACATACGGAGTCTAGTGATAAGTATATCTGAGCTTCGAGAACTCGAAACCCATCTAGAACAATAACTTCTAAGAAAACTGACTATAGTCATTAACCCCTTACTTTATGATTTCTTTCGAGATCGAACCCGCACTAACTCAGAATTAATTGTTGAAATAACTAATAATCTACCACTGATTTCCGATATACCGATATAAGTTAATGCAATATTAATAACATAGAACTAATTTTAACCTCTCCTGACCTACTGTTATTTTCAACTAAACAGGTTTCGAAAAACTTAAAAATTTTCTATGCCATTTATCGCGTCACGTGTGCCACACGTCATTGTAAGGTAACGGGTTAAAGCCAAAAATTACAAAGAAAGAAACAATACCATCATGACAAACATAAAAAAACTATAGCAAACGAATCGCTATAAATTTTCGAAATTTCTCAATCCATATCCTAAGGGCAGGAGTTAAAATCACAATACAAAACAAGTCTCAATAATTCTATTCTTACAAAATTCCACCTCTCGCCACGATTCGTACTTTCCACCCTGTAAAAGGGTTGTCGGTACAACTCGATAGCGTTTTACCCAATGACTCGCACGCACTCTCTCCACTAAGGAAGCCGAATTTTGAAGCAATAGGTTTCCAACGGGGCCCGGTTCGGCGTGCAATTTAACGCGTGCTTAATGACTCGTAGAAAGGGCGAGGAAGAAGCGTAGCGAGGCAAAGAGGTTGGGTTACACCGTGAAAGGGAAACGCTTGAATACGGTTTAAGCGCGGGGGGTTGCGCGTACAGCCTACGCGAAGAGGAGCAGTCAAGGGGGTGACAAGCGCAATATTCTCGGTAAGGGACACTGGCGATGCTAACGGGAGTAACGGTAGTGGCGGCGCACGGGGCTTCCTGGTCGATATCACCGGTGTTGCGCACAGTTATGCGTGTATGTACGTATGTATATACTTATGTGTACGTTGTGCCTCGTCTATTGCTCCGTACGTGGAGAGCCGATGTACAGATATCGCGTAACTCGATGATTAGCAGCACCGACTAACCGGCTACTCCCTGTCCGTCCTGGCAAAGGGCTCGTCTACGCTTCCGAGTGGAGGAACACCACTATGAGAGAGTGAGAGAGAGAGAGAGAGGGAGAGACCGGGGCCAACGCATGGCCGCCCAACGACCAAACCGGAGGATCGATCGTTTCTCCTCCAACCTACCCGCGCCTTCGACCAGTCGAATTTCAAAGTAACACCGCGTGACTTTAATTAACGGTCTTTACCTTAAGTTCGTCGAGGGCAGTGTACGCGGGAGAGGTAAGGTTTGAAATTGGCGCCGGTGAAGTTTTAATATTTACGCGCAGACGCGAGAAAGTGTGGGAATATTTGAAGGGATGCTGTTTTTTATGGAGAGGAAAGGAGATAAAGGGGATAAAGATAGAAGTGTTGATTTGAGAGGATTGATAATCCTGTGGTGGTATGTGTGAGAATCAACCCTTGCAAGGTGTCGGAGGTTAATGGCGGGGTCAGCGAGCGGAGCTTGATAGGTGCTCATGTAAAATTTGTAGTGGATGGGATACTAGGGGATTTGAAGTGATTATGAGTTACGTTATAGTTTATCCGATTGCACGTCAGCTTTGTAAAGTGATGTGTCGAATGTGAAGAATGCGGATATTCTTTGAAGAGATCTATGCGGATGTATAGTAGACAGATGAGGGTACTTATTTGCAGTATCATGTGATTGTGTAGGTTTGATTTTCTTTACGGCACTTTGATGGTGGATTTAATTATTTTATGATATCGTTGTCTTTATTTTGTACAAAATTGTGCAATTTAATTATGAAAGATTACGAGTGGGAGGCTGACTTTAAATAGGACGAAAAATTCCACTCTTCGGTGTCGCTCTTTGAAAGAGGGTCTGCGTAAATTCAAATATCAAATTTCGTGTCGTTGCGATGAGTGCATTGTTGGAATATCGAAAATTTCAAGTCAATTTGTAATCGAAACTCTGCTTTCATCCGGCAGTGATCCTATTTTGTAACTTTTTCAATGAAGATTACACGTTTTTATGCAAAGCGTTCAAAAGCTATTGAAAAAAAGTCCGATTCGCATTTCAATTAATAATACTGTAAGTAACTAAAATGATTTTAACGCGCTTACTGAACATTTGTTACATTATCTTTGTTAAGCCCTTGCCATACAATAACGAGTGACTCTCGTGATAACGTAAATTGAAAAGAAATTTTTCAAATTTTGCGAAATAGAAGATATGAGTGACACTTGACACGATGAAATTATTTCCATAACATAGTTATTATGTTGGATTATAGAATATATCAAGAATCGCTGATCAATTTTTAGTTTTTTAATTTAATTCTGAGTTATTGCGAAGGCAACCAACAAACCAATGGCACGCCATGGGGTTAAAAATGCAGTTAAACGTACAGAAAAATTCTTTAACACTAGAAATACCGGCGTCAAATTAACATATTTTAATCAATTAAATAAGTACTTTGAAAAAGGGGGAATTAAGCGGCCGAAAAATTTGATCGATTGGGTGATTCACATTTATCGATATAGACGTAGAATATTTATTCTATGACTCTTATATAAACTTGGAGAATTTTTGGAAAAAATTGCGTATCAGTCATTTTGACTGGTTTGGTAGTTCTAGTGTTAAAATTCTAATACTCTATTTTCCCCTATTTTGTACGTCTGCCTTGAAGATATAAACATTAAAATGTTTATCTAAAAAGTCTGAATTTATAACTTATTCGATGAAAAATTGAATATCAGAGAAATACAAAGATCTACGTACTTTCATAATCTGAATACCGTTCGAACGCCATAGCAACAATGCCCTTCACTTCAACCATACAGCGCCGGAAAGGGTGGAAGTGAAAAAAGGAGCACAAAAAGTCCAACGTTTCGTCAAACAAAAGAGTCCTGCACCAGCAAACATCGTTCGCAAATCGGTACCAACGATCGAACGCAGAAAAATACATAATCCCCTCTGCACAGTTTAATGCCAGTTACACAGCATTTCCCATGCACCATGCTATTCCGCTATTCTCTCTTCCTCTGCGACTTCCATCTTCGAGCAATCACCCTCTCGTTTTCCTTTACGTGCAGTCAGCACACTCCCTCGCTTCTCCAACTTTTCTTTTCTTTTTTTTTCTCCCTTTGGACTCCCTTCGAAGTCCCTTTTACACGCGTACGCACGACAACCAGAATCAAGCTTAGTGTTTATGGGGTATAGCAGGTTTGCACCATCGTTCATCGATAGAGTTAACTAGCTGGTATTTGTTGAGGTAGTTAAACCTTTGCGGTGCAGTTTAGTTTTCAAACTTTTCGTCGTTTAATTGAAATTAATTGGCAAAATTCTTCAGCGTTAAATATGCGAGTCTGCTTATAATTAGGGAGTATAAGTAGCAATAACTCTCTGGTGAATGAGAACACGTTTGTTCAATGCACTAAATTGTTACTGAGTTCGGTGTTGAATTTCATTCGTCGTATAATTTGCCGCGAAAAAAAGAAAAGAGGGTGGTTCGATGGAGAAATGTAAAGGGTTAGTGAACAATGCTGTTGAAGTGGGGAAATATATCTCGCTAATCGTTGTATTTTGCAATCGAAAACGACCCTTAATCGTATAATAATGAGTTAATAGAAGAGGGCAGGTGTTAATTCTTCTGTGTCTGCTACTGAATTTAGATGAGTATGATTGTTTACCTAACACCAAGTTTAAGAAATTTAATTTCTTTTTAAAGTGCATTATTAAAATTGACATTCTCTTTTCTCTTCTTCGTTCTCTTTCTTTCGACACATTTTTTAAATTCATTGGATTAATAAAACAGAACTCCTTTCACAGAACAATCGCGGTAGGATAAATAATATACTACGGATTCTAATTAAAAATCATATTTTCGCAGAATTCGATCTCGATGTAAAACTAAGAATAACCAACAAAATTATTATCTGATTAAAAATTTCAATTCGTATACGACGAGCTGATTTTAATTTCACCGTATTTTTCATCTATCATGAGTACACTATCCAGGAAAAAGTGCAAAGTTTCGAAACTCCAAACAATTGTCCTACATGACATCGAAATTTCAAAAAGAATCCCATCAAATCATCTCGAACATTGTTCTGTAAAACACAGGACGACAGCTAACCTGGTTGACTATTCGTCGAAAACAAATCCTCCTGGCGTGGAAGAATGGAGAAATTTCCCTTTTCTTCGAACAAATCCCCCGACATTTTCTTTCTCCTACTTCTCTCGATGTCACTTGCATAAACTCGTTGCTTTCGCGATGTATTAACATATTCTAATTACCGATTTCTCATTACATCGTGTCCTTGCCAACAATTGTTACGACTTCAATCTTATACCTGCCAATTTTTAACTATGCTAAAAACCTGCAGAACGATAGCACAGTGAAAGAGACAATTTCTAGTTTTCGATTTCTGCCAACTTTCTCTGATCCTGGCGCCTAAAGGCATTTTTAAAGTTTGCTTATGATGTTCTAATTACGATTTTAGACCATCAGCTGGTCTTCGTTAATATAGATTATAGGGGGAGTCAAAGGTCGTGAATTTCTATGTAAAGATCTTTCTGATTAGAGGCATACAACCAATCGAAAAATGTTGTTTATTAGTAACTCAGAAATCACTGTGCTTCTACAGTACCGGCATTTTCAAATTTGAGATTTACAGCACGTGTCAGCAAACTCTGTTATGAGGAAAGGGTTAAGTTTTAAATGAAGTATTTTCATACTTCACACAGTTAAATGTTTGACTACAACTGACAGGTTTTACTCTTTGAGGCACCAAATTCCAAGGGAATAAGTAGGCCCTACTCGCAGAGGCAAATTATTCTTTGTTTAATAATAAAAACTTTCGTTAAGAACAACAGAATGTGGCTAATTATAGTATTTTTGCCACGAAATTTCTAAAATTTCTAAGTTGGTATAGAGAAATCTTCATCGTGCAAATTGGACACAAAATAGAAAGGTGAATCAATCAAAAATTTAATTGATTTATTAAAGTGGACATATCTAAAATTGTCTATTCGGCAATGAAGGACAAAACAGGCTCTGTTCGAGACATTCTTATGTGACTGTTCGACCATGTTGCTGATTTAATTTGGACACAATAATTAAAAAATGTTAAATTTGCACCAAATGAAAGTTTAATACAAAGAATCTTACATGTATCAATAACTAAAATAATTGGGTTAATTGAAAGCATACAGAAGCACCGTGTCCTACAATGAAGGCTATAAGAATTTGTCGCCTCTCTGCAACACAGATTCCACTGATGAACCTACAATACATGAACAGAATCAACATGCGAGTATCAAAAACATAGAATCATCCTCCTCCATCCAATCTTTAAAAAGAACACATACCATTTTCACTTCGAAACGTTAGTAGATCCATAAAAAAACACACATCTCGTCGGAGCCCGCTGATAAGTAAAACCCGTGAAAGCTATCGCCCCGGAAAATGGGCTTTATTCTCAGCAATATCGTCAATTATAATATTTCAGAGGTGTGATCCTCGCCCACCACTCTCCGGGTGTCCCAGCGATAACGTTCATCGTTATCGAAAGCCCGATCGATAAGTTCGTCGAGAGGAGAATCTCGGCTGCGCTCTAGCCGATAGCACGAGCGTAAAGAGGGAAGGGCAAACGATGCGAGAAGAATTTAGAGGTGGTTTACGCGGAGGAAGTAACCCTTTGGAAAAAATTCTTCGCGGTAGGGGGCGCGGGCAGGAAATAAACTCAGCCCGAGACGGCGAACGTGGAGAGCCAACGGAACTGTGAGAAACAAAAAGGGCGGGAGAGCGCAAGAGAGCAAGAGCACGAGAGAGAGAGAAAATGTGTGTGTGTCAGAGAGACAGAGAATGAAAAAAAGGCGAGAAAGAGAGAGAGAGAGAGAGAGAGAGAGAGAGAGAGAGAGAGAGAGAGAGAAGAGTGAAGGAGAGGAGGGAGAAAGAGAGACGAGAGGGTTAAAGAGAGAGGGTGCAAAAGGGAGGATGCGAAGAGTGGCTGCTGGCTGTGGCTCCCCGATATCGATTTCCGATAGCGGCATTTAGTGCTCTGTATATTCTGTCTACTCCCATACGTGTCTGATATGGGGACGTATAGGTATCCGTGATGAGCGGCACTATGATACGCAAGGGTGCGCGGCGGCGAAGGGCATGGAGAGCTTCTGGGTGCTGCAATTTGCAGTCAAGCGATGTACAAGGTGGCGCAAAGAGAACGTATGATCGTTTTCATCGAGTTAGGCATTTCTCTACTCTGTCAGGGTGACGAGTAAGGACAGGTCCTTTGATGGGATAATTGACTCGGAAAAACGATGCAAGGTTGCAATATCGAGAGCTGGAAGTACATATATCTACAATATAATAAACGATCGATATAGATTCCATGATCTGACTATACGACAGACCGACATTCTCATCTCCCTGAATCTGGACCTACTTGCCAAAGAATACTTCCTAAATTTCAGATATGAGAAAAAATCCTATTCACGACCTGCTTAAATTACAAACTTTACCGTAAAACAAATCAGTCCAGAACAAACTACTATAGCCAAATAAATAAATAAAACCGTAGAAGACTCATCAGTAATACCGACATCTTCGCATCATCGTCCCCGCAAGTTGTTTCTTCCCAACAACAGATCTATCACCAAAGACATCAAAAGAACGATCGAACTATACGTTTCCACCGACCAAGATCGTTCGATTGAAAGCATCGAGTAGAGAATCGATTAAACGGGATCGTCGTAGGTACAGAAAATGATACGAAAGTGTTAAATCACACTTCAAATCTATTTGCACGATACTCGAGGTTTCCTTTAGAAGGATGTTCCTCTCGCATCGTCGAAGCGGAGTCGCCGGTGCAGCCAGAGCATAATTAGTCGGCACAATGGCGAAGAAGCCAGTAAACTCCTCATTAATCAAATCCTTTTTCGTTTCCACGGGAAGACCTTGCTTGCGTTCCCTCGGTTCCCGCGAGGCGCGTATTAATTATTGCTAGCGGTGGCCTTTGTACCGCCACCTATTCCCCCTCCGTTGGTTCATCGAAGAGATGCTCTTCCTCACTCGTTTACCAGAGAGATGGAGAAAACGACGAGACTTCGAATGGTAGTTTTTTAAAGCATCGATCATCCAAGATCATACTTTCGAAGTGGTGAAGTATCGTGACATCGAGAAAGGCTCCTTTCCTTCCTCGAACGGATGATTATGAATACGAAACTATCGACCCACTCGTTCCTTCGGCTATCCTTTACTTTTCTCTCTTTATCTCTTCTTTTGTCACGATTCTCTTTCTGCCTCTCCGTGTCTCCGTTTATTTCTGCTATCTCTTTCCATCTTGCATCGATGTCTCTTCCACTTTTGTGCATCCTCTCTCGCTCGATCTCCCGCTTACGTCTCCTGACTCGATGGGTGGGTGTAAATTTGTCCCAGTTTTGATGCCTGTCACCTCCAGTGCAACAATGAAACCGAAGCGGAGCGTATTTCTGTCGCGTTGCGTCGTCATGGAAAGTGTAGGTAACGAGCGTAGCAGTTTTTCCGATCGCGGTAATGTGAGGTCCTTTTTACAGAAGGAATAACAGACGTTGACGGAAGAAATTGAGAACATACGTCAACTTCCGCTGTGTTGTTGCAGCAATCGGGATAAAGTAGACGTATCTTTTTGCAGAGCTCTTTCGTGATGTAAAGTACACGGTTGATAATCGAAGTTGTTAACCTCGTTGTCTGGATGACCGAGTTGTAAATCATATTCGATTGCTACTTTCTGTCCGTTGTTATTGGTAATTATCTGATTGAGATTTAACGACGTCCCTTGAGGTTCTTTCGAACTGGAACTTTCCAAAGAAATAGAACATCCTCGTGAGATTATAGGATAGAATCAAAAAGTGTTTTTGTTTGCTAATCAAACAAATCCAGTGGAAATTCATCAACAAGATGTAAAAATAATCTCTACGATTTTTCAAGGTAATATTTAACACTAAATGTGATTACTTTATAGATAATATATTAGTTGTTAATTTTTTAATTATAAATCTTTCATCTAAATTGATTTGGAACTATTTTCTTTACAAAAAATTTCAATTTTTTGTATAGGTCAAATTGGTTCACTGCAGAAAAATAGGTATATAATCAACATCCGTAAATCTAGTGTTAAAAATGGTATTTTGTCTTTTGAGCTATAATGTAGCACACGGTCATCCCAAGTTTCAACAATATAATGTATCATGTTGCAAAAACTACACAAAGAACCAATATAGGATGTAATTGTTAAAATGAAATCCCATAGTCTATATATGATATCACACAGCGATTATTTCGCCTTACATTTCCCCGCAACCACGTTTAACCGGAAATCGACCCGCCAAGAATGATGAAATAGCCGGAGGTATATGACACCATAGCAACCATCCAAGGAATTCTTCATTTTCCTTTGTATATACAATACTTCATACTGCAATATAGAAGATAATTAGAAAAATAATCAGTAAACTAAATTTTAATAAAAAAAAACATTTTATGTGTTTATTATGGGATTATTATTTATTGCCAGTACACTCAATGCTTACAACGACGTAGTGTTCAAAAGCACGCCGCATAAACGACAGTCTTCGAATATGGCAAAGGAATCGAAGGGTGAGCGAGGAAATGCAGTGCATCGGGGGTGGTTGGTAATCGATGCTCAGCATCAATTAGTAAAACCACCCTGCCTCGAACTGCTTTAAACCGGTTCACGGAGCAACGTACGGTAGAACGGAGCACAGGATCGATTTTCTGAAAGTCTCCTTCGGTGCGGGAGCTGATCCTCCCGCGATCTGCAACGTTCATCCGCAGTAGAGTCAAAGGATTAAGACTAACCACTCCGAATTACGAGAAATCTTTCGCGTTGACCGACATTAACGTCTACTCAAGATTTACAGCAAACTCTAATCTTTTACGTTATGGACTCCTCCAAGGAACATTTTGGGAAAGTTATCTCAATTTTTTAACACCTTTTATGGTATACTTATAATTGGTAAAATTAAGTTAATAGAGCAGGTTTGTTAGATGACTACATGGGATTATAACTTCAAACTACTGTGTTTCTAATAGAAATTACTTCGAGCACAGTTGGAAAATTCTGATTTGTGAAAAAAAAACTAAGTTTATTTGATATGTAATTTTATTTTATTATTGTCATCCATTCTTACAAGAGAAATTCAGGAACTGATACGCTCCAATTTAGACAAAACTATCAGCTTGTAACTGCCGAGCCTTTGAGTCATTTTGCCGCGTTTCTCACGAAGTTTCGACAAAATTGAAGTAAGCTTTTAGTTTCAGCAACGTCATCCGAGCTTGCAAGATGAAATTTGACCTTGGGATGACCTTAAATTTTAATAATATTTTAGACGAACGTTTGATCTGCCTGTCTTGTCATTGACATCGGTTGGTGGCCAATCTCATTAAATTCTGAATTTTAACCAAGTCCATTTCCATTCATATGCTCAATCAAAGACTTTCAATACTCGAGGGAGGAATTACAAGATTTAATATGTACGAGAGTTGCGTTATTGGTGACTAGTTGTCCGTCTCAAGGGATCAGTGATGGGCTTCTTCCGAGGGTATCGCCCCTTCCCCGAACAGAAACCTTTTAATACGCCCTTCCAGCTTCTACTCATAATTCTTCTCTAAGTCCAAACCCCATTAAATAACATACTTAAAAATCAAACAGATCTTTACCAAAGATACCCTAACATATCATAAAGTTGCCCTGAAAATTAAAAACACAGATATCTCGAACACACATTTGTACATCTATCACACCAGCGCATTCATATCATAAACACTACAAAGCATTCAGAGTGGAAAAAATACATATCACTTCCTGCTAATCACGGAAAAGAGCCTTCAAAAGGACCTAGCATGCTGACACCCAAAATTCAATTCCTACTAGAAATTCCACCACATATCTATCAAAGTGAAAATATTTATTTGTAAACTCTTCCCCAAATTTAAAAAATTCAAAAATCCGATCCTACCTACTTGTTCCCCCTAACAAACTGTTCCCTTCAGCAAACATTCGCCTCGTAAACAACGCATGTCCTCTGCATCCAATTTCCCAGGACAAAATCACGTGTATAAAGTTGGCACAGCCAAATGAGCACAATCGTACCAAACCGAATTACGAATTTAGTGCTCTTTTTGTGCTAATTTGTTGCTTTATTCGCGATTTTTTTGCTCTTACCGATTTCTAAAAATTGATGGCTGTGTCAGGTTAATATGGAAGCTAGCACAGCCATTCCAAATAAACTAAGAAAACGAGACAACAATGTAGTTTCCGTAGCATGGAGATTTAGTGCTAATTTAGTGCTTTCAAGAAATGCCCTGAAAACATTATATAACCATCCCTTTCGCCGAAAAACTACCCCCTCTTGCAGAGGCTCAAGAGAGAAGTGCTCGAACTACGCGGCACAATTCGATTGTCGTGGATGATATCCACCGTAGGAATTCTGTACTCCAAAAATATCCCATCCCCGAATTTATTGCTCCATCCCTTTCGCCGAAAAACTACCCCCTCTTTCATAGGCTCAAGAGAGAAGTGCTCGAACTACGCGGCACAATTCGATTGTCGTGGATGATATCCACCGTAGGAATTCTGTGCTCCAAAAATATCCCATCCCCGAATTTATTGCTCCATCCCTTTCGCCGGAAAACTACCCCCTTTTTCAGAGGCTCAAGAGAGAAGTGCTCGAACTACGCGGCACAATTCGATTGTCGTGGATGATATCCACCGTAGGAATTCTGTGCTCCAAAAATATCCCATCCCCGAATTTATTGCTCCACCCCTTTCGCCGGAAAACTACCCCCTCTTTCAGAGGCACAAGAAAGAAGTGCTCGAACTACGCGGCACAATTCGATTGTCGTGGATGATTTCCACCGTAGGAATTCTGTGCTCCAAAAATATCCCATCCCCGAATTTATTGCTCCATCCCTTTCGCCGGAAAACTACCCCCTTTTTCAGAGGCTCAAGAGAGAAGTGCTCGAACTACGCGGCACAATTCGATTGTCGTGGATGATATCCACCGTAGGAATTCTGTGCTCCAAAAATATCCCATCCCCGAATTTATTGCTCCACCCCTTTCGCCGGAAAACTACCCCCTCTTTCAGAGGCACAAGAAAGAAGTGCTCGAACTACGCGGCACAATTCGATTGTCGTGGATGATTTCCACCGTAGGAATTCTGTGCTCCAAAAATATCCCATCCCCGAATTTATTGCTCCATCCCTTTCGCCGGAAAACTACCCCCTCTTTCAGAGGCTCAAGAGAGAAGTGCTCGAACTACGCGGCACAATTCGATTGTCGTGGATGATTTCCACCGTAGGAATTCTGTGCTCCAAAAATATCCCATCCCCGAATTTATTGCTCCATCCCTTTCGCCGGAAAACTACCCCCTCTTTCAGAGGCTCAAGAGAGAAGTGCTCGAACTACGCGGCACAATTCGATTGTCGTGGATGATTTCCACCGTAGGAATTCTGTGCTCCAAAAATATCCCATCCCCGAATTTATTGCTCCATCCCTTTCGCCGGAAAACTACCCCCTCTTTCAGAGGCACAAGAGAGAAGTGCTCGAACTACGCGGCACAATTCGATTGTCGTGGATGATTTCCACCGTAGGAATTCTGTGCTCCAAAAATATCCCATCCCCGAATTTATTGCTCCACCCCTTTCGCCGGAAAACTACCCCCTCTTTCAGAGGCACAAGAGAGAAGTGCTCGAACTACGCGGCACAATTCGATTGTCGTGGATGATTTCCACCGTAGGAATTCTGTGCTCCAAAAATATCCCATCCCCGAATTTATTGCTCCATCCCTTTCGCCGGAAAACTACCCCCTCTTTCAGAGGCTCAAGAGAGAAGTGCTCGAACTACGCGGCACAATTCGATTGTCGTGGATGATTTCCACCGTAGGAATTCTGTGCTCCAAAAATATCCCATCCCCGAATTTATTGCTCCATCCCTTTCGCCGGAAAACTACCCCCTCTTTCAGAGGCTCAAGAGAGAAGTGCTCGAACTACGCGGCACAATTCGATTGTCGTGGATGATTTCCACCGTAGGAATTCTGTGCTCCAAAAATATCCCATCCCCGAATTTATTGCTCCATCCCTTTCGCCGGAAAACTACCCCCTCTTTCAGAGGCACAAGAGAGAAGTGCTCGAACTACGCGGCACAATTCGATTGTCGTGGATGATTTCCACCGTAGGAATTCTGTGCTCCAAAAATATCCCATCCCCGAATTTATTGCTCCACCCCTTTCGCCGGAAAACTACCCCCTCTTTCAGAGGCACAAGAGAGAAGTGCTCGAACTACGCGGCACAATTCGATTGTCGTGGATGATTTCCACCGTAGGAATTCTGTGCTCCAAAAATATCCCATCCCCGAATTTATTGCTCCATCCCTTTCGCCGGAAAACTACCCCCTCTTTCAGAGGCTCAAGAGAGAAGTGCTCGAACTACGCGGCACAATTCGATTGTCGTGGATGATTTCCACCGTAGGAATTCTGTGCTCCAAAAATATCCCATCCCCGAATTTATTGCTCCATCCCTTTCGCCGGAAATCTACCCCCTCTTTCAGAGGCACAAGAGAGAAGTGCTCGAACTACGCGGCACAATTCGATTGTCGTGGATGATATCCACCGTAGGAATTCTGTGCTCCAAAAATATCCCATCCCCGAATTTATTGCTCCATCCCTTTTGCCGGAAAACTACCCCCTCTTTCAGAGTCTCAAGAGAGAAGTGCTCCAACTACGCGGCACAATTCCATTGTCGTGGATGATTTCCACCGTAGGAATACTGTGCATACCTCATGGCTCGATTGCATTTTTCAGATTGCACACTTCGGGATGTTCATAGGTAAGTGTAAGAACATGTTCATAATTACTCTCTGATAACACCGCATGACGGGATCGTTTGTATGACTTTATCATGTATGTAGGATCGTGAAAAAGAAACGAGAGGCGCGCGGTAACCCATCCAAGGCAGGAACTCAGCCAGAGTAGCTGAACGTCGACGATCGCCTGGGTCGGCGCGGAACCACTGCGCCAGCGACCTCTCTCTGTTGATAATTCCTTTTCACGTCCTTTTCTATTAAGTTCTTTATAGGAGGGCTTCTCCGCCCCGATCCCACATGTATGTAATGGATGTTAGGGTGTAAATCGTTCATTCATTCTGAATCTCTATTTAAATGCCCCATATGTAAGAAATACTTCACGTTTCTTAAAGTACACATCTAGAATCTAGAAATTCATAATCCATGTTAAAACGGTGTACCACATGTATTTACATCAATAAAGGCTTATTTCATAAATTTTCATATTTTCATATTTTCTATGTAAGCTTCCACCGGACATAATCTTCAAATTAACATAAGGGGGTGGGTGGAAGTAAACTCTCCTGCATAAAAAATATAAATCGATCTTTATTAAAACGTGGTCGGGACTGGACGCCTCGTTTTCTTCGCGAACGTCGTCACGTTGCTACACGCCGCGACGCTCAGTTGTTCTTCTCTCCTTTTTTTCGCATCGGCAATTGTTCGCCGTTGCTACGGAATCCAGGATCGCCGCAATCGGCCGTTCTCGCTATAACCGGCCGTTTTACGCTTACAATACTGACAACTTTACACGATGAAGAGCAAGCATAAACGTGTGTAACACGTCGCTGGCGTTCCGGTAACAAAAGCATGTCGACGTGCGTGGCACGTGTTTCCACCGCAAGTGGTTAACAGTTAGTATTCAGCGTATACAATGTAATAATATGCCGTAGTTCCACAAAAGTTAATTCAGATTGGTAGTGGCTGTCAGTTCAGTTCCAGTGGAGTTCGATAGAAGAACAAGACTTCGTACATTTATTTCAATCGCAAGGTGTGGGTGATACCAACAGTTTTTATTCCATTATTAAACATAAATTATGGCACCTAAACGCGGCCGGCCATCGACTGTCGATAAAGAGAAGGTGAAAAAAATCATTTTCAAGTACAAGGACAATATATTGTGCGAGAAAGGTAAAATTATATCCAAATTAGACAAAATTTGGAAAATAATTTCCGAAGAATTAATGGGCGAAATCTCGCCATCGTCTTTGTACACGTTCGTTTCGTGCAATCACGGTAACATACGCGATTCACTTAATACAAACAATTCGTTCAACGATAGTGCGGTGTGTGACTCGTTGAACAATGTGACCGAATCTGATGATAGTTATAACTGTGACGATTTAGTTGAAGAAAACTCGGTGAACGAATTCACCTTCTGCCTAGCGAGGGAAGATTTCAAATCTCTCATTATAGAAAAGATCTATCGAAGGCTAATTAGAAGCCGTACGACGTGGAGACGGTGGAAGGTTCTTCGCCCTGGCATATGGGAAACCTTGGTCACCGATAAAATTTGGCAAGCATCCCGCCAAAAATGCGGTTTTGGTTTTGAAAACCATTACATCGCACTTGACGAAAAATCGGGTTATATTAACGGTATGTGAACATAATTTTTCATCTCACCATCAGAGATGGGTAACTTAATTCGTAGTAAAATTTTTGCAAAAGTGTGACGTTTCCTTTATTTTTCTAATGTAAAATTTACCATCAAATTTGTTTTTCATACTTTTATTTATTATTATTATTATTTTTATTAACAATATTTTTTTTCTTCAATTTTATGTGTGTAAGATAATCCACGCCAAATCGACCACTTTTGAACGCAACCCCTTTTGATTTGACAGAAATTGTTTACATAATATAGTTAACCTACTGAATACCTTCCTGTAATTTTCTATCAAAATTTCTCGGCCAACTTGGAAAAAGTTACTATTTAGTTAGAAAAAATGGTGTTTCCAAATTCAAATCGTCCTAACGCTTCTAAAAGTAGACCACATGAAATACTTTTTTTCTGAATTGTGTGTTTTCGAGTGAACTTTCCATTAAAATAGTACAAGAAAATTATTTGAATCCATTTTTCATGAAATTTCCAGGTTTTTGAAAAATATGACGAATTCAACTTTCCAAAGTATGCTACTTCTGATTTTTCTTCTTTTCCTGAAAAAAATTCTTTTATGTAGCAAAAGCTATCGTGAGTTTCCGACTTTCAATTCTATTTTTTTTTTCGAAAATGAATTTAATTTTTCCCTAATTCAACTATATGTTTCTCACAGAATAATTTGGTTGAGTATAAATCGAAAAAAAATAGAACGAAAAGTCAGCCCACAATGACTTTTGCGGCATTAAACGCCGGATAAAAAAAGCTCTATTTTTAGGAATAGAAGAGAAAAATTCAAAATAGCGAGCTTTGGAAAATTCATGATTTTTTTAAAAAACTTGAAATTTCATACAAAATTCAAATATTTTTTCCCCCATTTTTTCGTGAAAAATGCATTCAAAACGCAAAATTGAGAAAAAAAGTATCTCATCTGGTCCATTTTTAGAAGAGTCACGATTTGAAGCTAAAAACACTTTTTTGAACAAAATGGTCATTTTTTCTCAAGTTGGTCGAAAAATTGTGAAAAAAATCACAGGAAGGTGTTCAGTAGGGTACTACATCATATGTATGTATAACAATTTCAATCCATTCAGCTGAGTATCTTGTAAACTGAAAGTGTTATCGGAAAATGGTTCAGACAGAAGTTGGTGGGATAGATTTCGTCATAGGTAGCCCTTCTTGCGAGCTATTGCTAATGAACTCTCTTTCTTTTTTTTTGTAATGGAACCAATTTTGTTGGTCATACCAAAGTTGTAGTGCGTGATTATGCAATGTGGACGCTTCTGTATATGTGCCCATCCTTTTCCATGTTTTTTTTTCTTCACATTTTCCAATGCGTATTTCACTATTTTTGCCTATACACTAATCGTAAGGACAAATCGAAGGGTAAACCTTTATTCGTATAACGTGTGCATAAGAGCTGAGTGTTGATGTTAATTATTATAACGAATGATCGGAAACATTTTCACGGACTTGAATGCATCGTTCGATGATCTTTGAAATCCAGACGTTAAATTTCCTAAAAAAAAATATGTATCGCTCATCGGAATGTATTTCCACGACAACGAGCTATAAAATTCCAAATTATAAAAAAAATTCCCTTGTGTTATTCAAACGGAATATATAGAAAATCGTGCAACACGACCCCCAAATATTAATATTTAGAGCTGAAGTCTTAACAGACATCTCATTTCACCTCGACGAAGCTATTAACCAAGGGGTTTCGAAAAAAGTTGTCGATTTTTTCAATCAGTCTAATATATGTATATGGGGCTTTTCATACCAAATCAACCTGCTCACGAAAACAAAAAAGGGGTTAATTTCGAAAGAAATGTCCCATCGACACAAGATGATAAATCAACAAACCAATAATCAGAAGCAGGTTTTTTTTACTTGCAATATGCGACAAAAAAACATTTTGGAGAAGTTAAAGTTCGCGGGCAGGTCGATTTGACATGGACTTCCCAATATACAATACAAGCACTATTTTCGGGTGTCGCGTTGATATAGCGATCGTCTCGCATGAGAACATGTGAAAATGTTCATGTACAAACGGGAGACATTTGATAGCGCACACTAACATTAATATAAGATATTTTGATCCGAAATAAAATCTTTTGCCGCATTACTCTATTAGAGGAATAATTTTCCTGTCACAGATTTATATAATGCTTTTAAATGGTTCTGAAACCTTATAGGCTTCATTTTTTCACTAAGATTGATCTGACTTTTTGGGATTTTCGAATAGGAAAGTGCGACTGTGGCACGCGAATTCGTATAGATATAGAGGATTGCGGTGACACTGATATTGTGTTTCATGCAAAAGTAACTCCAAGCCCATCAAAAGACACACGAGCCCGCTGCGGAAAGGTATTCTTGAGGCAACCTACTCGCAAAGCTGTTGCGATTGAGTTGACTTCGAAATCTGTCGAGGTTTATCGGGCCGAGAAGGCTAAGGAACTGATGCGGCCTGGAGATCCAGAGCCTCCACAAATTCACAAAGCCAGCGTTTATCGTCGAGCAAAACACGAGAATCTCGCTCAGCAATATGCGGACAGTGATCCGATTGTTGCTTTAATGAAATTAAAAAGTCTGACTTTTCCAGAGGCAATCCATAACATTGGAGCTGATCCTTTTTACGTACATTATTGGACAAATCATCAAAATCATGTATACAGAAATTACATGTCTGCAGAGTCAAGTTGCTTATGCATCGATGCAACTGGTGGAGTATGTCACAAGCTAACGCGCGTGAATGGACAAAAATCTTCGCATATTTTTATGTATATCAGCGTAGTGAACTCCAAAGCAGGACAGTATACAGTTAGCCAAATGTTGTCCGAGACTCACAACACTAATACTATACAGTATTGGTTGATGGAGTGGGTTCGATCTGGTTGTGCACCCCCAAAAGAAGTGGTGACCGATTCGTGCCGAGCTCTCCTCACAGCAGTTGTTAGATGCTTCACCTCACATTCGACAATTGAAGAATATGCCGATCGCTGCAAAACATCGACCTTACCGAAATGTTACATTCGCATAGACGTAGCACACTTCTTAAAAAATTATTCGACATTCTTGAAAAATGTGCGGCGAAGTATAAAAACTTTTTACCTTGCTTCTATTGGAGCTTTAGTGAGAAGCACAATGATGGAGCGAAGTCGAGTTATCGTCCACGACATTTTGACGGTAGCTTTGAACGAAAAAGACGGTCATCAAGTGAATGGTGATCCATGCCCATGCGAGAAAGCTCGGATCAGATTAACCAATCTAATAACTGGTATGATATCACAAGCAATTTATTTATTGACTTTCACTTTTCAGTTAGGATAGTGTAACATTATTAGTCATTTTATAATCCTGAATGTTTTTCTCGGTGAATCTTCGAACTCATCAGACTTACTTATTGTTAGAACAAGGTTTTGTTGCTTATTTGGTTTTGATTTGTCATTAATAAGATATGAAAAGTGAAGTTGTTTCGGATTGCAGAATTACATGAGTACTCCATCAAATTTTCGAAATTTATCTGTGATTTTTTTTACTGTTACACATGTGGAGTGATCGTCAGCTGAAAAAATCCTATTCCAGCTTATTTAAAAAAATAATTACTCTATTTTATGAACAATATGTATTTCAATTGGATCAGAATGTTCAGAATATTATTCTCAATATTCTAAATCAGCTATTCTTGGATTAATTCATCTGCAGAATTGTTCTCTATATAATGTGACATACTCTTCAATTTGGATTACCACTTGCATTACTGGTGTTACACTAAAACTATGATTTGAATGATTACAACAAATTAAATTGTTTTCACTTGTTGACATACAATCATGATTCATCTTTCCCCTTACAATGTGTCCCGAATTTTTTTTGCGACGATTCTTCAATTTATACGTAATCGTGGTCTCAACGTGAGATTCTAATGAAAAACAACATAGAAAATCAATAGCATTCCGGTTACAGTAACAGAAGAATTATATTAGCTATAATTATTCTCGTATATTACTTGTCTCACATTTGTACTAGTAAATAATACTGAAAGTTAGTATGCATACATTCTAGATATAGCCTCACATGATAAAGGTGATTGAAATTTTCGCACCTAATATGCCAAATGGAATAGTTTTAATTGATTTTCATACTTAGGTTCATCGGTAGAGGAAGAGGCTCTACAAATTATCGACAGAATGGACAAGAACGATACAAATAGAAACACAACTCAGGCTGATGCTCATCATGAAGATCATGACGAAATTGAACGTAATAGTTGGTCAGAATGGGCTGAATCCATTCGTACAGAGGTGGAAGGGTCACGAGATTCTATTGGCGACCGAGAAAATGCATATTTTTTCCCTGCAATTGCTGACCGATTATTGAAAGATATGAGGCTGTTTCCGCTGTGGTCTTGTATTGTCCGTGAAAAGTTCGGATACGGTCGTATACCTGCGTCGAGTGCTCCTGTCGAGGGGGAATTTAATAAAATAAAAAACCTGATTTTGAAGGACATTTTAAGACTGGATACTTTGGTCGAAAAACATTTAAATTACATCGATGGCAGGATGAAAATAGTAGACGCCGCATCTGCAGATTTTATGAATTCGATTGACTGTAATGCCAGTGTTACATTTGATGAACCCGAAGTGTCAACACGAATTATAAATATCGACAATTCAGCTGATATTTTCGCTCTTAGCAATGATCGACATGAGAATAGTCCCTTGGACCAATTCTGTCCGGCATGCATGAATGGAGATACACCCGATGGTGCACACACATGTGTATCATGTGAACGCTTTGTCCATGCCTTGGATCAATGCTCTATTGCTGTTGATAGATCGCAAGAAGGATATGGACAAGTGCGTATTTGCAAGTCGTGTTATGCCAGTGTGCCGCCAATTGGACCAGAAGTAGCAGGTTCTCGAGAAATCGAAAACTGGAAGGGCCTTTCGATAAAGCCTGAGTCGAAACGCAAGGCAAGGTATTTAGGAGGTAGTACCCACAACATCAGGGATGCACTAGTGTGGGTGAAACATAAGACAGTTCCAATCATGAAGAACGGACTATCAATGAAGCTTCAGGCAGTGCAAATAGGAACAAACAAATATAGTCTCACAAAGACATGTGCTTTCGACAGCCTGTTCCAGATTATACTTGCCGGGGCTTTAGATTATCCGGAACTGCGAGCAACGGTTAGTGATTTGGATACAGACATTACTTTTATTACCAGTGCAGAGATGCATACAATGAAGCGTGAACATCTAATACATAATAATTAAATAATGAAATAGATCTCATCGCGCGTTCAAAGGACATTCATTTACTATAACACCCACTTATATTTAGGGACTTAGCTTTTTCAATATGCCTCGTTTCGGATTCTTGAAATACCATTTTTTAGGAATCATACGTTAATTTACCCGGAAAAAATTCATAGATTTAGAATGTACGAATTATCATAAAATTTCCACTAAAGAAATGTGGTCCGCTGTAATCAATTTCGCCACTCTCCTCAATACGCGCTTAATTACCTTACGCCTGTAATGATAGACATTTTTGATAAATGTACGAAATGTTTGTTTCGGCGCCTACCAAAGGCCTGTGGAATTGAAAATTTGATTTAACGATTTTTTGTTAATTTTTTATTAAAAAATAACATTTTTTTCGTCATATCTTTAAAGTTTACGATCCGATTTTAACCAAACTTGTTCTAAACGATAGAGAAATCAAAAATACAAGTTACGTGTTTTTGCGTTTTCCCTAATTTATTCTGGAGTCGTGAAATTAACCCTTTCCTTTTTTCGGTTTTGGCAATTTACATCATTATATCTGATAAACGAGTGATGATGGGATAAAATGTATTATGGAACAAATACTTCCCTCCTCATCTAGAATATTATTGTTTTCGTAAAAAATCAAAATTAAAAACTTTTTCGTTTTGTTTTACAATCATATACTATCATTTAAAACAAGTTTGGTTAAAATCGGATCGTAAATTTTAAAGATATGACGAAAAAAATGTCATTTTTTAATAAAAAATTAACAAAAAATCGTTAAATCAAATTTTCAATTCCATAGGCCTTTAGTAGGCGCCGAAACAAACATTTCGTACATTTATCAAAAATGTCTATCATTAACCGTTTTAAAGTTATAAGCGAAAAAGAAAAAAATCTGGAACTTTGAAGGGTGGTTTCACCCCCTAAACATGCGATTTAGCAGATATAAAAATATACGTATCGATTATTTTCGCGATTATTTTTGAAAGATTTTCGTCCCAACTGCCATTACTGACAATGATGATATTCCAATTCAAATAC
This sequence comes from Cerceris rybyensis, assembly GCA_910591515.1. Lineage (NCBI taxonomy): Eukaryota > Metazoa > Arthropoda > Insecta > Hymenoptera > Crabronidae > Cerceris > Cerceris rybyensis. Next base: position 37,875,467 of record OU342789.1, read on the forward strand.
TTAAATTGAAATTTCCAAAAAGGCCATTTTTAATTCAGGATTTTTTAGAGAAGGAAATATTACACGAAAAGACTAATTTTTTTAGCACTTAAGCCAGATGGGCCGATTTTTCCTTCTATTCTTTTCGGGAGTTTAAATTTCGAATTTTTTTTCCCATAAGTAGTTTGTTGGGCCGCTCCATCGTTTTCTTGCGTTCTTTTCGCTATGAAAATTCAAGAAAACGTCAAAAAAATATATGTCGGAATCAAACCGACGGTCCAGTCATGGGGGAAAACAACATTCGAAATTTAAGTTTCAGTTTACCAGCACAGATTGCAGACTCCCGAAAATAATAGAAGAAAAATTCGGCTCATCTTGCCTGAGGGCTCAAAAATTCGTCTTTTCGTGTAATTTCTTCTTCTAAATAAAATTCTAAATCAAAAATGGCCTTTTTTGGCAATTTCGATTTTAGTGTTTAAACTCGAATATCATCATTGTCGATGATGGGAGTTGGAACGACAATCTTTCGAAAAGATTATAAATGAACATTTTGGGTCGAATCATTTTTTCCCGAAGGAAGACGTCTCAACTGAGAAAATGTAAAATTCAATCAAACGATAATTTTTCGATATTTTTGTTAATTGATCGATCGAAATGTATGAGTGGGGTTGAAAACGCTTCGGAATATGTTTTGAGCACGGAATAAGGTACGTCAGAAAACAATTTTCATCCAAACCGAAATTCACAAGGTCAGATCACTCTTGTTTTCATATAGAATACCTCATCAATAATCTAATAATATGCGACAGGTACAAATGTGGAGCAAGGAGAATTCATTATACTCTCTCGTCGACTATAGTATCGAACATGGCCTGGTAACACACTGTTACCGTACACGAGCAGAAATATTACTGAAAATTTTCCCAGTGGAGTCCATAGAGCAGGATGTATCAATTATCAATTGCGATACAAATATTGGGGATATAGCAAGAAAACTTTTTAACAAATCTCCGAGCTTTATAGAAAAGGTTCAATGCCAAAATGAATGTCCTGAGAAAACGTACTGTCTTCCAGTAGGCAGTATATCGGATGAGCATATATTAGCCGGGGATCTCACCGAATCCATAAAAAAAAATATTCTGTTAATGTGGCCTCGACATTGTCAGGTTCCAGATTGCAATGGAATTGCGGACTATACAGCGGGAATTGTTGGTAATGAATTTAATATTATGAATTCTCCAAAATGAAGTACAAGAAATACGGTCTGCGGACTTCAAATTGGAATTTCATAAAATAATGCATATTCAATTTCAACGTTTCTATGATCACAGGAAATGTTCTACTTTTGGAAGTACATTCGACGAAAACCACGAACATCAAAATAGATTTGAGGCAGATTCCGGTGATAATCGATGATCCATCAACATCACCGAAGGGGCCATTGCATCTCATTGGAGTGGTGGATTATGAAGGTCCGGCTGTGCGAAGAAGACACAGCAATGATGAAGCTACTGGACACTATAGGGCTCTGTCATTGAGACAAAAATATCAATGGATCGAGTATGACGATTTACGTGTCAAAGGGAGAAAAGTGTCCCGTGGCACTGTTGTTACTCCGCACCTTATTGTATACGCACGAATTATAAATACGTAAGACATATATGAAAGTTTTATTCATCACCTGAACTTGGAAGGCATATCAATATATTAGAAATCACCGAATCCGAGTCAGATATGTCACTTTCACTTCCTATACAACCCTCAATCCGCGTGAAGCCGATTAATAATCGTCTCACGGATATTCTGTGAATTTTGCGTGTCGGTTGTCTTCAACAAGTTGAATATTTGATATTTGAGCCGAAGGATTGTCGAATTGGTTATGAATTTTTGAAGATACAAAAAAGATGAATTCATTCATGCCAGAAAGTGGACGAATTTCGCATCAATTTGAAAATCCTTCGGCGCAAGAATCGAAATTTTCAAGTACAATCGAAATGCAATAGTTAGAAAATATCGGGGCAGATTATTCCGCTTCACGCGAAATAGCTCATACATATTATCGGCTGGTTCTACTGATAAACATCGAATGGATTGTGCCGCTTTGTATCGTGAGCATTGGACAGTGGGGGTAGTTTTTCGGCGAAAGGGATGGAGCAATAAATTCGGGGATGGGATATTTTTGGAGCACAGAATTCCTACGGTGGATATCATCCACGACAATCGAATTGTGCCACGTAGTTCGAGCACTTCTCTCTTGAGCCTCTGAAAGAGGGGGTAGTTTTCCGGCGAAAGGGATGGAGCAATAAATTCGGGGATGGGATATTTTTGGAGCACAGAATTCCTACGGTGGAAATCATCCACGACAATCGAATTCTGCCGCGTAGTTCGAGCACTTCTCTCTTGAGCCTATGAAAGAGGGGGTAGTTTTTCGGCGAAAGGGATGGAGCAATAAATTCGGGGATGGTATATTTTTGGAGCACAGAATTCCTACGGTGGATATCATCCACGACAATCGAATTCTGCCGCGTAGTTCGAGCACTTCTCTCTTGAGCCTCTGAAAGAGGGGGTAGTTGTCCGGCGAAAGGGATGGAGCAATAAATTCGGGGATGGGATATTTTTGGAGCACAGAATTCCTACGGTGGATATCATCCACGACAATCGAATTGTGCCACGTAGTTCGAGCACTTCTCTCTTGAGCCTCTGAAAGAGGGGGTAGTTTTCCGGCGAAAGGGATGGAGCAATAAATTCGGGGATGGGATATTTTTGGAGCACAGAATTCCTACGGTGGAAATCATCCACGACAATCGAATTCTGCCGCGTAGTTCGAGCACTTCTCTCTTGAGCCTATGAAAGAGGGGGTAGTTTTTCGGCGAAAGGGATGGAGCAATAAATTCGGGGATGGTATATTTTTGGAGCACAGAATTCCTACGGTGGATATCATCCACGACAATCGAATTGTGCCGCGTAGTTCGAGCACTTCTCTCTTGAGCCTCTGAAAGAGGGGGTAGTTGTCCGGCGAAAGGGATGGAGCAATAAATTCGGGGATGGGATATTTTTGGAGCACAGAATTCCTACGGTGGAAATTATCCACGACAATTAAATTGTGCCGCGTAGTTGGAGCACTTCTCTCTTGAGCCTCTGAAAGGGGGGGTAGTTTTTCGGCGAAAGGGATGGAGCAATAAATTCGGGGATGGTATATTTTTGGAGCACAGAATTCCTACGGTGGATATCATCCACGACAATCGAATTCTGCCGCGTAGTTCGAGCACTTCTCTCTTGAGCCTCTGAAAGAGGGGGTAGTTGTCCGGCGAAAGGGATGGAGCAATAAATTCGGGGATGGGATATTTTTGGAGCACAGAATTCCTACGGTGGAAATTATCCACGACAATTAAATTGTGCCGCGTAGTTGGAGCACTTCTCTCTTGAGCCTCTGAAAGGGGGGGCTAGTTTTTCGGCGAAAGGGATGGAGCAATAAATTCGGGGATGGGATATTTTTGGAGCACAGAATTCCTACGGTGGATATCATCCACGACAATCGAATTGTGCCGCGTAGTTCGAGCACTTCTCTCTTGTGCCTCTGAAAGAGGGGGTAGTTTTCCGGCGAAAGAGATGGAGCAATAAATTCGGGGATGGGATATTTTTGGAGCACAGAATTCCTACGGTGGATATCATCCACGACAATCGAATTGTGCCGCGTAGTTCGAGCACTTCTCTCTTGTGCCTCTGAAAGAGGGGGTAGTTTTCCGGCGAAAGGGATGGAGCAATAAATTCGGGGATGGGATATTTTTGGAGCACAGAATTCCTACGGTGGAAATCATCCACGACAATCGAATTGTGCCGCGTAGTTCGAGCACTTCTCTCTTGAGCCTCTGAAAGAGGGGGTAGTTTTTCGGCGAAAGGGATGGAGCAATAAATTCGGGGATGGTATATTTTTGGAGCACAGAATTCCTACGGTGGATATCATCCACGACAATCGAATTGTGCCGCGTAGTTCGAGCACTTCTCTCTTGAGCCTATGAAAGAGGGGGTAGTTTTTCGGCGAAAGGGATGGAGCAATAAATTCGGGGATGGGATATTTTTGGAGCACAGAATTCCTACGGTGGATATCATCCACGACAATCGAATTGTGCCGCGTAGTTCGAGCACTTCTCTCTTGAGCCTATGAAAGAGGGGGTAGTTTTTCGGCGAAAGGGATGGAGCAATAAATTCGGGGATGGGATATTTTTGGAGCACAGAATTCCTACGGTGGATATCATCCACGACAATCGAATTGTGCCGCGTAGTTCGAGCACTTCTCTCTTGAGCCTCTGAAAGAGGGGGTAGTTTTTCGGCGAAAGGGATAGTTATATAATGTTTTCAGGGCATTTCTTGAAAGCACTAAATTAGCACTAAATCTCCATGCTACGGAAACTACATTGTTGTCTCGTTTTCTTAGTTTATTTGGAATGGCTGTGCTAGCTTCCATATTAACCTGACACAGCCATCAATTTTTAGAAATCGGTAAGAGCAAAAAAATCGCGAATAAAGCAACAAATTAGCACAAAAAGAGCACTAAATTCGTAATTCGGTTTGGTACGATTGTGCTCATTTGGCTGTGCCAACTTTATACACGTGACAAAATCCCCAATTCCTCTCTAAATAACAGAAGATTTTTGACACAGAAAAATATGCATGGTCCCTCTACATCGACGGAACACCATCGACATGTTCCACTTCCTCTTCCGCGTATGTGCGTGTTGACATCCGTGCGCGCGCAGGATAGATATATGTAAAGCCTATCCTCGCAAAGTTTCGCCTCCTGGTCAACGTTCTTCCATCGGTAGCCGAGTTGGATATCGACCGGGTGAGAGGATGAGACGCGATTTAATCCTCTCGGGGGCAAAGAGGGGGATCACGGTAAAGAGGCAAGACTGCCCGACAACGAAGGTGGAAAGAGAGCAAAGGAAGAGGAACTCCGAGAGGCCGCTGCTATCGGCTCCTACCGAAGTCCGGATTGCTTCGTAAAATAGTCACGCCAAGGACAAAGAAGTTTCGGGTCGTGGCAATTACATAAATAGAAGGATTAATTGTTTAACCTTTACGACAAGACTTCATTTTTGGCCACTACACTTGTTCTGTATGGACAGTTGAGGCACTCAAGGCACTTTTACACTTCATGTTAGAGAGAAAAATCTTTTTATTGTTTGTTGAAATTTCTAATTTCTAGTAGGAGGGATAGATTAGATAAATTTTGTGGAATATGAACATTTGATAGGAATATATTTGTTGAATATGCTATGTAGGATTAACACCTTATCGATTGTTTTATATTGGAATTTGTGTAGAATATTTCAGAATGAAGGTAAACAAGGGAATCTACGTTTTAAGTTTTATGAGAAGAATGTTAGATATGACTTTGTGAGGGACTATAAGCGCCTGTTTGATCACCTGTAACTAAGTCACCCCAGAGTGACTATAGTCATTGTTAGTTCATAGAGTGTTTACCTCAGGGCGATCATAGTCATCGTGAATTTATAGAGAGTGTATACCCCTGGATGACTATAGTCATCGTTAGTTCATAGGAAGAATTTACCCCCGGACGATCATAGTCGTCGTTAATATCGAAAGGGTTAACAGCACTGGTGAATGCTGATTTACGTTTTAAGGTATGCGTATTGAATATAGAGTTGTATTCAACTTTGTACATATCGCCGGTTTTTTAGAATAACGACACATTTCGAAAATGACAGTTTTACAGTAGGCCGTTTTTAGTTTTTTAGTTTCTTTATCCTTTGATATGTATAAACATATAAAATATGTATTATACTATGTATTATATACTCATATTATGAGTTTTATTCACAATGGAATAAAGCTTACGTAGATTCTTCCTGTGTAATTAACTCGATAACGACACAAAACCAAATGTGTCGTTGTTCTTGAAAACCGGCGATACGGACTACGGTAATTCAATTCTCTTGGTGCGCTTCTTCATGGTACAGGGTTGACTTACAGTAGAATTTTTTATACAATTAATTTCAGATTTAACATTTGAATATGAGTGAAGTCTTAATTTTAGACTAACTACTATTTTAATTGACAATAGAACAAGAAAATAATTTTTATCGTATACAATTAATCGATATTTAATGGACTGCTGTCGTTTTCTGTGCTCTAAAATTTGATTGTTTAGAGTCCTCTAAAGGAAGGCATATCTAGGGCGGAAAATATTGAGAAATCGATACGTAACTTTTAATTTCTATGTTTGAGAAGAGATTAACACGGTTACGCAAACTTTAATCTTTCGTTATCTTTACCTCATCGAGGGACGCGTAGCTAAATAATCCGCGGGGTTTCTCTGTCAGAACAACAAAAATATATAATACTTAACAGGAATACAATAACACCTCATCCTTTTCCAGCAGAACCTGTCTCCTTTTTATTGTATTTATCAACCTCATTACTTATAGTCACTTCATCTAGTTTTAGGTCACTCCCAAACCACCCAGGCAATGACAAATCAAACAGTGATTAAAGAAAACTCTCCCGTGGGTGAAAAAGCTTGAAAACTTAAGTCCACTAATTACAAGTTCAAACCTTTAACCTCATCATCCACCCCATAGTCTCCTTTCATCTCGTAACCGCAGTAATCGTTTCACCCCCAGAAGATTTCCCTACATGCTATCCTATATTATAGCTCCAATTATTCAAAATGAACCTATAGATCTTACATGAAATGATCACACTAATTAAAATTCAAAATACCAAAGGAGAGAAAACAATCGTTTCGCCATATCTTTAAATCTTCCTCATACGTCGTTAACCAGACCTACATCAATAAATCATATTAGATCACCCCGATCAAACTGTAAATCGGCAAAGGACCTCCCGTTGTCTTCGTCTTCTTAGCTCATTCCGACGTCACAAGGTAAAAGTTCAACTCTGGTGGTCGCTCGGCAAGGAATAATCCTCTCAGGAATATTCCTACCGGCTGCTAGTCGTTGCTGGCGTCGTCGTTATCGCGGTGCGGTAACGATCGTTGGCGTTAAAGTCACTAGAGTGAAAAGGAGAGGCAAAGAGAAAGAGAGAAGGGTGCAGAGAGAAAGGAGAGAATGAGGATAGACAGAGAAAGACACAGTCTGAAACTAGAGGAAAGAGAAAGAGAGCAGAGGAGAAAGAGAGGAGGGCTGAAGAGGGAAAGAAAGAGAAAGAGAGAAGTGAAAGGGATAGAGAGTAGAGTAAAGAGAGCGGCCGCTTTCCTCTCGTATAGGTGTGTCTACCAGAGACCTCTTCCGCGAGGGAATGTTAATTAATTAGCGTTGCGGCATTGATCACGCCGTTACTTTGCACCGGTGCGTCCTACGCCGACGCCACCATCGTCCTCAGCGTCGACACCGCTGCCGCCTTCATTACGCGAGAGGCACCACTGTAATGGTAGGGTACCTACCCGCCATTACCCAAGTCCTAGTTGGAAAACCACTTGTCTTGGAGAGTTGCTCCCATTGCCTACTCATGGTCTATACGTTAGTTCGCTTCCATCGACGATATCACGTCGGCGGGCATATGGGGGATGTTTCTTCATTTTAGGAATTCGGTCAAGTGCCGGTCAATCGAAGTGTCCACTCGGTAGAGGCTGGAACCTATGAGTCCACGGGATCATAGTGATCGCTACATTTGATAAGCTGAAGGGAAGCGAGAATTTGGAAAAATCGTTCTTAGGAATAAACGATGAAGAAAGATATGGAATCGGAAGATCGTGGATCTTTTATGATTTTGAAGCTGATGGTGAACGATGGTAGCGCGATAACTTGAGACACTACGAGGTGGAAAGTTCGAAATTATCAACGATATTTTGAAATAAATAAGGATGATAAAATATATTTTCTATTTTAATAGGTTTCTCGAGGCACTACTGTGATGGTAGAGTATCTACTCGCCATTATCAGAGTCTTCGTTGGAAAACCACTTGTCTTGGAGAGTTGCTCCCATTGCCTACTCATGGTCTATACGTTAGTTCGCTTCCATCGACGATATCACGTCGGCGGACATATGGGGGATGTTTCGTCACTTTAGAAATTCGGCCAAGTGCCGGTCAATCGAAGTGTCCACTCGCTAGAGGCTGGTATCTATGAGTCCACGGGATCATAGTGATCTCTACATTTGATAAGCTAAAGGGAAGCGAGAATTTGGAAAAATCGTTCTTAGGAATAAACGATGAAGAAAGATATGGAATCGGAAGACCGTGGGTCTTTTATGATTTCAAGGCTGATGGTGAACGATGGTAGCGCGATAACTTGAGACACTATGAGGTGGAAAGTTCAACGACATTTTGAAATAAATAAGGATGATAAAATATATTTTCTATCTTAACACTATGACGTCTGCGCATATAATCGAGATTCTTTCGTTTGACGCCGGTAGGACAGATTCACATAATTTCATTTGTCGCCGGTTCCGCTTCTTCTGCTTGCGTTTATAAAAACAAAAACTTGTTAATATGTCTGTAACTTACTGTTACTTAAACAGAACACACGCAATATTCGCGCTGGTTTGAACACGGCACTACATTGGTGTCACAGACGTTTGTCCGATAGTTTTCTCATGGCACCAATGGGGACCCACCGGACGGCATAGTGTTAATAGGTTTCTCGAGGTACTACTGTGATGGTGGAGTATCTACTCGCCATTACCCAAGTCCTAGTTGGAAAACCACTTGTCTTGGAGAGTTGCTCCCATTGCCTACTCATGGTCTGTACGTTAGTTCGCTTCCATCGACGATATCACGTCGATGGTCATATGGGGGATGTTTCGTCATTTTAGGAATTCGGCCAAGTGCCGGTCAACCAAAGTGTCTACTCGCTAGAAGCTGGTATCTAGGAGATAAGAGTAAGAGGGATCATTGCGATCTCTCGGTTTGATCAGGTAAAGGGAAGCGAGAATTTGGAAAAATCGTTCTTTGGAGTAATTGATGAAAAAAGGTATGGAATCGGAGGATCGTAAGTCTTTCAGGATTTCGAGGCTGATGGTGAACGATAGTAGCGCGATAACTTGAGACACTAAGAGGCAGAAAGTTCTAAATTATCGACGACTTTCTGAATGAAAACAGGATGATAAAGTATGTTTTCTATTTTAATAGGTTTCTAGACAAACCCTTTTTCCATTGTTACGCTGTAGTCGAATATATTTCAAAGAGAAATAGAGAAACTGTAAGTCCAAGAAAAGGAACCTTCTCTTGGAACGTAAAGGAGAGTGAGATATTAGTCCTTCGAGTCCCTCTGAATTACACGAGAGGAGACTGGGTCGAGAATAGGTCGAGCCGACAGGAGGATCGTTTTTTCCGCGGAGATTTGTGTCAGCCAACAGCCAGTAGCAGGGTTCCACATGGCAGTAGTATCTGGGGCTCGAGGAACCACCCGCTTCGGCACCTACATCCCATCCACCTACACGACGAATACTCCCCATCGTATCTATGTACGTCCTGGGATCCTGCACACTTAAACCCCCACGTTCACACCTACGCGCCACCCCCGTAGGGAGGGAGGAGTGGTAGGGTGGAGTAGGCAGAGTCCTCTCCCCAAGAGATCTCATCATCACGCTACCGGCGAGAAAGAGGGCCAACCCTGGGGAAAGTCAATACCTTCGGCCAAGATCGCACCTTCGGAGTGCCTACTTTTCCAACGTCTAGTTCGTTTTTCTCGTCCGCCTGCTTGCCTGTCTGCCAGAGGCTTCCTCACTCGCATTTGCCTCTCTTCTCTCACTTTTTCTTTCGATCTCTTTGCATCTATATATGTATGTATTATATGTCTCTCTTGGGCGATCTCTCTTTCTACTTTTTTGCATACCTGGTGAACTTTATGCATGTATACGTACACTTTTGCAATCTTCCATTTCCTCCTTCTCTATGGTTCTAGTTCTGTTTCTCTTCAGCTGTACTTATATCTATTAATCCTTTCGCTCCGAAGGGCGTATTTATACGCCCTCCAAGAATGAACATTCATATACGAAGAGCGTATATATACGGTCTCGAAGAGTGGGCGCTCGGGTACGAAGAGCTTATTTTACAAAATAAGTTATATAATTATAAATTTTTGTGACAGGTTGTGTATTTTTCTTCGTAATGAAGGACGGCTGTTTGTCGACCGGAGTTTAAATAATTGACTTCTTATTCAAATTTTGCGAGACGTTTCGGTAACTGTATGTTACCCTCTTCAGTCGTAAAATTTATTTAAAGAAGACCTAGGATAGTGTTCTATTTTTATATTTTAGGAAGTAAAATGATATTACTAAATATATTCAATTTCATTGTAAAATTTAAAGAACAAGAATCGACTTGTAATTACTTCGTACCTCAGTGTCGACTAGTCTGTTATGCGTTCCGTTCACAGTGATCATATTTTGTCACAAGCGCGCCGTAGCGATAAGGTTAATATATCTATCGATCTGTTTCTCTATCTATTTATCTATATGTATTTTAGTCATATGCATCTTTCTACGTTGCGACAAATTCAGATTAGCTATTCCTCCCGAACTCACTCTGGACATTTAATGACCATTCGAATGTTTTATTCACGCATGCCGCCAGTACTTCAAGCCAACTTTTCGGACACAGGTTACCCGACACCGTTGTCGAGGAAAATGTAGTCACTTTTGAACGCGACATTAACGATTCCTCCAAATCAGACTCAAGAGATTCTAATTATATTCTCCATCAACATTTATGCCTCGTAATTTCAACGGTCCCATCGCCATCGTCTACCTTACGACTCTTAAAATCATCGTCAAACTTTCCCAATAAACGTTCATCGACCTTAACGCAAATAAATTGGTCCGAATTTACTGCCACCCTTTAATTCCCTGTCCTCCTCCCCTCTAACGAAATTCGTTATACTCCCCGAGCTATCCGAATCCAGCAGAGATACCCGAATGTATCGAAATACGATGCTGGAAGGTAGTAGCGAGAAAAAGAAATCACCTTTGACCCAGATGACGAGATATCGCTTCGCTCGGTATATTAAACCGAGGCGATATTCTGAATTATGCGCGCTGGTGCAGCCCACTTTATTAACAACGGCGGACGTAGCGGTACTTCCTGATTGGTGAAACATCCCGGGTGGTCGATGGTGGTTGGTTGAGTTCATATTTTTTTTAAATCCCTGGGTGAACCGTGAAACTACCGGATAGAACGTGGTGGTGCACGAAGCAGGACATCAAGACGTTTCTTCTTCGAGGGTTTGTCTTTTGGCTCAGAATTCTAGCATTTCAGCACGCAACCCCTTTTTAACCTCTATCAACCTTCGAATTAGTATCTTTTTCCCTCTCCTACGTCCCTGACTCGACAGACGTCCTTCGTTCTACTTCTGTAACTGCGTTTCGCTCTGCTTGGTTCGAAGGTCTCGAGTCACCCGATAAATCGTCACTAAGCCACCCTCTTTTGTTCCGGTAATCCGTTTTGAGTTTTCGGCGAACGGACTTATTTTTGAGATCGAAAGTGACATGGTTTAAGAAGAAGTAGGGGATGCGAATGTAGGAGAAGGGAGTAAGTCTTCTTGTGTCTTGGAATATCGTAGAATTTTAAGCTGTGGAGATTGTTGTTAAATTGTGCATTGGTAATCATTTTGTCCTGATTATTATACATATAAGTCATTTTTATTTTCTACTGCCACTAACATTTAGATGTATTCAATAAGTACCTACTTTGTAAAAAAAGAAATCGAAAGGTGAAAAAGATGATCAGTTAAATAATTTAGGTTTTATAAGAAAGAAATTAAATATTAACTTCACGGTTTCTGTATCACTGTAGGTAATGTTTAGAAAAAATTAGGAACTAGTCAATTTTATCAGCATGGTAGATTTACAGTTAATTCAATTTCTATCAAAGTTCTAATATTTATTCTAATACCTTACTGAACTTTTATTTTCAACATTCTAATAAGTCACTGGAAACTATTACAATCAATACAAATCCAACTTAATTCAACTTCCCTACATTAAGCCACACATTACAATTTCCAAAACAATCGTCCCAATCCACCTCCGAAAATCATCACCATCCCCCTATCAATACAATCACCATCCACATCGTCCACATCTCAAACAAACAGACCTCAGCGCAACCCTCCATTAACCGACTTTAATTTCCAACCACCAAAGGGTAGATTATTCCAAAATCGATCACAGTCGGAAATGGAAAATTAATTTCAAATCGCATATAAATGTTTGCCCGCAAGTTATACTCCAGTTACGGTCGACTGGCTCGAAGGTACAGGAAGACGTAAGAGAAACACGAGAGGATAAACCGAGAACCTTAGCACCATCGGGGTGGCGGTAGGCGACCGCTTCGGTGACGACGGGTGAGTAGTCTATGGTGGTAGTAGGGAACGTTGGTGGTTGGCGACGGCGATGAGAATGACGGTGGTGGTGGTTATATCGGAGAGTGGAGAATCGTGCATTCTCCGAGAATGCGGGAGAGAAACGAGGAGGGACGGGACAGGATGGAAGAGTAAAGAATTATACTACGTGCCCCGAGTGTCAAGTCTTAGGGGTGGTTTATGGAACAACCGTGAAGGCGAGCTGCCGAGCTTGGCGTTAGGGGGTTATATGCCCAACACTCTGAACTGGCGTTGGGGGAGCTTTCGCGAAACCCGTTAATGGCTCCTATCTTTCGGATATGCCGCTGGACTGCTGCAAGGCATTCTTCGAAGCTTTATAGAGCTCGCCGATGGAAAACACGATCCTTTTTCGAAAGCTCGAACCTTTTTACCAACTGCGGAATATTCATGAAAATAATATGGAACACGATCGTTTTCCATTTTTCTACGTTTCGTTCTTTCCCTCTACGTGTTATGGATGGATGGGGTGGTAGGTGGGTGGAGGTGAATGAACGTATGTATTTGATTTACTTTTCGATACAAGGTCCGTTACGAAGTATCGAAAAAATATTCGATGCAAAAGTCGAAGGAAATTGGAACGCAAACGTTTGGCTTTGTTTGAGATACAGATATTGCAATTAAAAAGTGATGCAGAGGCATTTTTGGTTGTAGGTTTTTACAAATTTGTTTGCTCTTGTACTATTAATCTGGGATTTTTTTCAGAGTATAGGGAAGACTGTCTTTTAGGTATATTTTATATATTTTTAGGAAAATGCGCAGGGACGTTTGTGTGTTACTGGAAAAATTTCGGAGTGAAGATTTTGCTTTAACAGTAGATTTACGGAGCCAATTTGGCTCGTTCAAAGTTTGATTACTATATATATAATATATTGGTTGGTTAATTTTTTTAAATAATAAACCTTTCATTTAAATTGATTTGGAACTAGTTTCTTTGCAAACACTTCAATTTTCTTGTGCGTGTCGAAGTAGCTCACTTCAGAAAAATAGGTATATCAACATCCGTAACTCTAGTGTTAATATGTCGTTTTAGAGGCAATTTAGCGTAAAACTGCATGTTGTATGCACTGCTAGTTTTCTTACTACATTTCTCAACCGAAGTCTCTGCTGATGTTTTGAAGAACGGATATTGAAAATTTTGCAGAAGCCTATTCTATCCTATCTCTAGTGAAATATTCTGTAACTCAATAAGAACAATATTTTTTTTAAATTGTTTTATCTTTCATAATTTTCATATTTCTTACTGATAGTGCTATAATCTCAAACAAACTACAATTTCAAATTCTCCATACATTAATCGAATGGACATCCCGTATGTAATTATTTATCTCCATCACAGGCACACAATTCAAGCAAACCCCTATTCGTTAAAAATTTCACAGCGTAAACTTTTCCACATACAACGAATGCAAAAATGTTGCGTGGTCCGGCGAAAATGGAGCATCAACCCCCGAGTGCGCGTTTCGGAGGGTGAGATAAAACATCCGAAAAACTATACGCTTATAGTACGACCCGTTTCCAGAAAAACGACTTGGTGACTCGTGTCAGGCACCAAAGCAAATATTGACACGGTGTACTTGCCCTAACCTTTGAACCTGATGTTTTTAAATCGTAGCAAGGAAACACAAGCAAAGAGCATTGTTTCCTCGACACCAGCGGCTCGACCTTTTGCTTGCTCTTCGTCAAATAAAAAAAAAAGGAGGAAGCATTAACGAACTTCATATTTTCGAGCATACCGAAAGAGGAACTGCGACTTTTCGCTCGAAAATTTTCTTTGTGATGTCATGGAAGAATGTATAAAACCGCGAAAGATAGAAAAACATGCGCCAATTATTTTTACGTTGCTATCCTCTAAGAGGAGAAAACATTTTGAGGGAGTAGATTGTAAGAGAGCTTAATTAGTCCCTTGGCATAGAATTTTTTAGCTCCTGAATGCGTCGGTGTTTCTTATTCTAAAAGTATTTTTGAAAGTAATGAGATATGCTGCACAGCAGAAGGGTGTCGGCAGCGTGCTATGTTTACTCTTTGTTTAGACATGGAATAGAGCCCTTAGATGACGCCAGATGCCAGGCGAGGACCACACGCATTGCAACGCATTCCGGGGAACTTGCTAATTTTTTAGAGTTTAACTAAATATTTGACGTCGAATAATGGTTTAATAATGGGATGCTCCTTGGTGTGTCTTAAAAATTTAAGAGAAAAATTGCTTCGGTAAACGAAGTGAAACGGAAAGTGTGTCACTTTTAGATCAAACTTGAATTATATCCTAAAAGTTTTAACCTCTGGTCTTATAACTCCTTTTGAATTTTTGTAGCATAGTTAAGTGATAAATTGGAAAAATGAGAAGTTAATAATTAATTTTATAAATATATTAGATTTTAACATAAAAATGTTTTAATAGAGTCGTATCATATTAAATTTTTCATCGTAGTGAAACTCAAGTTCCCGTATTTAAATACTGTGAAGAAGGGGGTTAAAAAATGTCAAAGAAAGAGCAATTTAGCAACAAAATCGAAATCAATTACATCAATGTTAATATAGCAATTTACTTGTTACAACATCGTAATTAGTGAGAAATAAATATACCCCATTGCAACAATAATAAACTGACATTGAATTTTTGATCTTAACCGATTCTTGAAACCTCATATCCTTCCATCAAAAACTCGTAAGTCCAGAAATGAAAAAGTACCAAGGAAAATAGCAATTTAATAACGAAATCAAAATCAATCGCCATACTTATACAGAAATGTAATTATTACAACACTAATTGTCATAAATAATATAAAAACAATATAACCTTTTACAATACGACAATTTCGACGCTTATACATAAACCGTATAGTCTTGCCGCAATGTCTCACACATTTCGTCGAAGAGAAATGATAATTACAATACAGTGGGTTACTACGGACCGCGAATGTAACTCGTGTTTGTCGTGTTTAAACGGTAATCTGTACCGCGAATGCGGTTCGTTATTATAAAGCAAGGGGTTAAATTTGGCCTGGAAATCCATCCAGTCGGGTATTTTGGGGTGGACAGCGAATGATTTTAGCATCACCGTTGAATTTCCCATCCGACGAACAAAGGAACGAATATCCCAAACGTCACTGAATTGGCTCGAGGAGAGAGGTCTATTCTCACCACGAGATACGGCAAAATATCGCGTGATCGTGATACACCGATACCTACATGCTACTGCAAGGCTGAATAACAATGCGATCAAAATACCCATTTAATTTCTGACGATCATCGTCGACTGTGGCGAACTACTGTTTGATACTTTGCATTCGGAAAGCTGGAACGAACGTGTGACAATTTTATCGTATATTCTTTTTCATTTTTCTTCCTTTTTGTTTTTTTTTCCATTTTAAAGTGCTATGGTCATTTCGCCTAGAGTCTATTGTTTTAGGTGAGTTCGTAAAAATTGAGGTTGTTCGGTATCGGTGACTATAGAATAGAGTTTCGCAAACTAGAGTTTGCGATTCTCTAGAGCAGCTGTAGGTGCACATTTTAACTCGTTGAATGCCGCTGATATTTCACTTGTTTTATCATTTCTGCTGAAATGATACTTTTCCTGTTAAAATCCCATCTTTGTGAAGCAGAAACTTTAAAGACACAAATAGATATATGTTCAGCAGGGTTTTATTTGCAAAAAGCTAGTATTTAAATATTGAATGTGTTAGAAAATTTGGAAATATTAGAATTTCAAAATCATATGAAATTTCACTGAATTCAATAGCACCGGTCACCAGTGTGTGTGTTAAAGAGCAATTGAGAAAAAAGGAAAGAATTTTAGCAGCCCGATGTAATTAATTATATATTTTTAAAGAAACACCACCCCATATGGCTTTTTTTTTGAAAGACTGAAAGTCAAAATTTCTATACTATGATTTTGAAATCAGCGGCGAGCCGGATCTGGTTTTCTTTATCTACCACATTGAATCTATAATTGATGCATAACAGTAACCTGTCCGCGAGTGCAGTAAGTAATTGTAGAGGGTGTTTCAAAGTTGTATGTCATGGCTTGGAGGGGTTGTTCTACATCTTCGATTGAATGGAGATTTATGAAAAAAGCTGCAGCAGAATTCGGAAAAGGGTAGACAATTTTTTTTATTGTCTCGTCGTATTCGTCTTGTTACGTAGGCAAAACATTTGAGAGGAACCGTGGGTCAGAAATGAACCGTTCTCTCGCAAATTAACTTTTAATTGGACATTTCGATTAGAATTTCGCCAATAGTAAAGCCATGCAAGAAATCCTGAAGAAATGTGGGAACCACTGTTGTAGAGGATCGAAGAAATGGATTGTATTGTATTGTTAGTAATTTCGATGCCGAATCGCAGAGATTAAAGTGAATGGTTCTTTCCTTTATCTTATATTATTTTTAATTGTGCAATTATTCTATACTATATTTTATCAGGAGTATAAATGTTGTAAATAATACACTTATCACTGAGATTTTATTCTTGAATAATTACACAATAGTAATTTAAAGTTTTCACTGATTATCAAACAAACACTTTCATGAAATGTCATTTAAAGTTTCGAATATTTAGTACAAAAATATCTGAAACGATTTAATATGCCTAACGTCTAACACATAGGTAAATGTAAATCTTAAAAATCCAACGTGACAGACATTCCTGCAATTTGTCTTCAAATAATTCATATCCAAAAGAAACAAAATATATTCTCTTGGAATCAATCCAAAGTCAAATTTCGAAAATTTCCTCATAAAAAAATAAGACATGAAAATTCTCAAAACTTCGATTGTTGAAATTTCCAGAAACAAACCTACTGAAGTACCTCTCTATAATCTATAGAAAATAGCAAACTCAAGGAACAACGACGACCACACGTTGTTTTTCAATTCGACGAGACTCTAGTCTCAATATGTACACAATTCTTTTCTCGCTCTCTTAATACATCTACGATCAAACCCGGAAACAACGTATCAACAGCTACGACAGTCTGCAATGAATAAAAATAGACGATATCAATCCTGCGACGTTTGTTTACGAAAGTAAGAAAGAAGCGCGTCCGCGCGTTCGTTATGCGGTGAATTTAATGCACGATAGTTTAATCTGTTATGCGAATTATCTTCGGCTAACGGAAAGCGTCACGGGTAAATATGTAACAACTTTCTCGCCGAGATAAATGTTACAAGAGCGTAGGTGGACTGTGCAGCGTGAAAAACAATGGAAACGAAAGATAATACGTATTTTTCCGTCTCTCGAGAGGCTGAACATATGAGACACAATAGATAGGATACCGTAGAAAGCGAGTTTCTTTTTGGTGTTAGACAACTAGAATTCGAGCTTATGTTTTGACATTCTATATGCCGTAAGAGTAAAGGAAATACATGTATAATCATCTTCACCGGAGAATGGGAAGGACGATGGAGGAGAAGAAGCTATGAGGAGTGTGCAGTTAATTTTTGTAAGTGAGAGGAGAATGATTGCTCAAAGAGAATGCTCTATGAATGAAGTAGGATGAAGGTGCTTTATTTGGACTCTGCTCAGCAGTCGGCCTTTGTGAAAATAAATTGATTGCGAAGAAGAAACAGCAGCGAGGAACATATCAAACTTGGCGAATTATCAAGTTTAATTGAGATACTCAAAGATCAGATCGATTAATTGTGCTGCTTGAATTTAAAAAAATTGAAGAGTTAAAGCACTTGATTGGATTTTATCGTTTTATGTCAATAATAAATTTCCTTAGTAATAACAATTAAGTAACCCCAATAAGTGACGAAATTTGTTTGGTCATCGAATAATAAATATGGTGTATTAGGATGTGAACTTTGGAAGATAGAATTCTACCGGGTGGTCAGTAAAAAGGTGTTTTCACATTTTAAGATATTTCAAATGCAAATTAGTACTACCGTACTGAAATAATCATATAGCTATTACAAAAGCGAATACGTCAAAAAGTTACATTATATAAAATACTCATTTAGGATATAGTATATAAATAGCAATATTAACAGAATTTCTTTAATCCCTTACATACTATCTTACGAAAACAACTACCCTACTTCTTCCGATCCATTTCAACTCAATCTACTTCCAAATCATTCCAAATTACATTCAATCATTATAATTTGAAGACCATCTTCCCGTTCTTCAGACAACTCTTTCACATTTTCGTTAAATAAACCAGCAAGCGTCAAACTCTAAAATGTTCAAGTTTCCATGTAAAGTTTCCACGATTAAACCGGTCGCTCTTTTTTCTTTAGATCATCTCAAGAACCTTTCTCGCGATTGTACGATGTGAAATCATACAGGAGTCGATAACTTAATAACGCGAGCCACGATGAAAGCTCCAATTTTCGTAACGAACGACCATGGAGAACCGCGGGAGCGAGCGGCTTCGAACGATCTTCACCGGACAGGAAGATGGGATCGACTGCTACTCTTAGTTCCGGGAACTTTTTAAATCGAAAACTTCGACGATCGAAGGATAGAGTTTCATCGATCGCGGCCAGTTCGACGGGCGTATATCGCTCAACGGATCCGATTTCAGCGTTGCTATGATAGGGGGTTAATGTCAGGAACCGATTTCACGGAAAATTGAATTAGTTCCGATATCGCGGCAAATGGATGAACTACGATGCTTTACAAACTTCGCCTTTGAGCCTTGATTTATAGCGAATAGTGGATACTGACAATCTGTGTTTGCTTTTACGTCTTAGGTTTGAGCGATTACTTTATATATGATTATTTCCATTGATAAATGCGGTAATACTCTAACTTTCGTATCATAAAGAAGATTCTGATAATGAAGGAGGTTTGTGCAATGTTCCTTTGTGTTTTTGATGTTAATTGTCAGACAGGATGTGTGGTTTCAGGTGATTTCCATGTTACAAGGTTGACGAAGTGCGGGGAATTGAGAACCATCATTCATACATGTGGAATGAGACTATTGGTATTTCTTGTATGGAGTAAAGGGTGGGGTCAATTTACTTAAATTGAGTGTGAGTATAGAGACTTAAGTTTCCTCTTGTGTTCTATAATACATTAACTATCATCTTTTGGCTCGCAATAATGCGCATAGTGTTGGAGAAATTTTCACAAATTAAAATAACTCGCTACAATTTATAGGAAATGTATTCTGAACTTACAATTTTGTAATTTTATGGTATTTTCCTCAATATGAAAGTTTTGACACAAAAATACCGATTTTTGCATTAATTGTATTCAAATGTACGAAATAGGTACTTTGGAAAGTAAAGAATCAAGAGGTGGAAAATATGATCAGTTAATTAATTTAGATTTTGCAAGATGAAACTGCATAGCTCTCTTATTAATTTAGATGATTAAAAAAAAATATGGAAATCAATCATTTTTACCATATTGGTAATCTTAATGATCAAGCCAAAGGGTATAGCCGGATAAGGACGGCAAAAGTGCCCCCAAAGATAATTAACCTTGAAGTGTACCGTTCGATAGGGCTCTTTGGAAAAACCCTTCTTGCAAATTTTTATCCCGGTACCCCTACCGTAGGGGTAGTTATGGGGTAAAACGTGTTTTTCGGTTTTTGCTCGATTTCTCCCGTTTAGCTTGATTGAAAATTCTGAAAAAAATTACACATATTATACCCAATGGTGTGCATAGTCTGGAATTTTTTCAGATTTTCTGGTTGGCAAATCGATTTTTAAAAAATTAAAAAAGTTTATAAACATTAATTTTTTATTGAAAATATGAAGTGACCACTTTTATATTTTTACAGTACCTGCGTAGTACCCTAATTATTAATGTGTAATTTTTTCAGATTTTTACGAGTAGTGGACGGCAGTTAAAAAAATTAAAAACCAACAATTGTTTATATTTTTTGCTAAATTATTGATGTGACCACGTTTATATTTTCACAGTTTCTCAAGTTTGCTATAAACAATAGACTGTAATTTTTTCAGATTTTTTGCAACAGTGTATCATACCAAAAAAAATAAAAACCGATGTTCACTCATGACCAATACACAAATAAGTGTAGACTTGAATGATCGAAAATTATACGCAATACCCACTATTTCACATGAAATAAACTAAAATACTTCATTATTAAATATTTTTACATTTGAAAAATTAATTTTACTGAATGAGTTTTACGTTTTCTAATTTTTGGACTCAGGACCGTGAGGCGCATAAGTTCCGTCTCCACTGTTCTCACTGTATTATCGAATTTAAGCATTCACCAAGGAAAATACATAAATTATCCTCGTTTCAATATAAAAGATCTTGCAAGTTAGGTATGAATTATTAGATACTTTTACATTTGTAAAAATATTTTACAAATATAAAATATTTATTTATTTATTTATTTAATGTTTATAATACGTCAATTGCTATTTAAATGTTAGAGAAACTCCAAATTCTTACTTAATGCATGAAAATTAAAAATTGGTAAAAGGCAATGTACATATATACTTATTACCCTGCTTAGGGCAAAGTCTACAGAGGAGAGCTGTTACCGGCTAGTTCCAGCTGTAAGACTCGAATGGCTACATGTTTATGAAACATCTATTGCAATTTTTTTTGGATACGAGACAAGTTCCAAATCCTCCAATAAGTTCTAATAATTTGGAATTGGTATAGCTCTGGATTATTATAAACAAACTAACATAAAATACGCATTCCAAAAAACATCGGTTTTTTAATTTTTTTGGTATGATACACTGTTGCAAAAAATCTGAAAAAATTACAGTCAATTGTTTATAGCAAACTTGAGAAACTGTGAAAATATAAACGTGGTCACATCAATAATTTAGCAAAAAATATAAACAATTGTTGGTTTTTAATATTTATAACTGCCGTCCACTACTCGTAAAAATCTGAAAAAATTACCCATTAATAATTAGGGTACTACGCAGGTACTGTAAAAATATAAAAGTGGTCACTTCATATTTTCAATAAAAAATTAATGTTTATAAACTTTTTTAATTTTTTAAAAATCGATTTGCCAACCAGAAAATCTGAAAAAATTCCAGACTATGCACACCATTGGGTATAATATGTGTGATTTTTTTCAGAATTTTCTATCAAGCCAAACGGGAGAAATCGAGCAAAAACCGAAAAACACGTTTTACCCCATAACTACCCCTACGGTAGGGGTACCGGGTTTATACTTTGCAGGAAGGGTTTTTCCATAGAGCCCTATCGAATGGTATGCCTCAAAGTTAATTACCTTTGGGGGCACTTTTGCCATCCTTATCCGGCTATACCCTTTGTCGCTACTATTAGAAACATTGTACCATCCTTCTGAACATTTTATCCCACATGAAGAAATTAAAAGAAAATGTTTACCTTTGCGATATTTTAACCAAATAGGTAACCCGTGCATCGTAAAATTTGACGGCAACGTTTCAGCTTGAAATATAAAAGTCTAATTTTGCATTCACATTAATAGAGTTCCAAATACGAGCAAATACAGAGTGCTATTTCAAGATGGCGACGAACTTTCACGCGTCATCGGAGCGTTGGATGTTTTTGCATCGACAAACAAGTGTTTAAGCATCGATAACATTTTTCCGTTCGACTTCATGAATATAAAATACTTTCAAACCAGCACGAAACATAACAGTGTCCGAAAGTTTTGCATTTTCGCGGGAGAGCCAAAGTCGATGGATGTCATCGGATTTCTCTTCCTGTATTTTTCGATGCAAATTAATCGCGAATTGTGTATGCACGAAATTCGACCGGATGATAAATTTGACATTTAATTCGTATACTTATTTCGGCGATAAAAGAACTTAATTTTCGATATATCGATCACTTGCACGTATTTCCCTCCAAGCTGTTTTATACTGTTAAGACATACATCAAATTTTCTTTGAGGAAAAATCAGAAGCTTCGAAGTAATTTTTATGTTAACATTTTTTCTCTTTCGCGAAAAAAGACAGAGATATAACTAAATCTTAACCATAGATAACCAGTTGCTATTTCTTCTACTGTGCTCATAAACCAAGGTACTATCGCATAACTTACAAATACGTTGAAAATAAATAGACGTTTAGCAAATTTACTTAATTATTTCATGATAATCAAATATCCGAAGTATTCTAACACTCAATTAAAAGAGACATCTAACACGCAAAATATTATATTAACATTAACCGTATCATACGTGGTGAAATGATCGGTTCAATGAAATGAAAATATTTCATTCAGAAAGGTATCATCATTACTTCATAGACAATCAGAAGATCTTCTAGAATAATAATAGGTATGCATGAAGCATTCTTACGGTTAGCGTTAACAAATTTAACATAGAACGAGCATGCATACACACTATCCATAGCCGAACGTCCAAAGTCGAATCGAAAAGTCCAGCCTAAAAAGAAACTTCAAATCCTAGATTCTTTTGATTTCTCATTTGTCGCTTAATTATGTGTACCATTTTGAACCTCAAAATCCTCAACTAGTGTGTCTACACGCCTCAAAGTCCTGTAAATATGATTGTTAGGAGTTATATGGACTGATCAGATAAAATTTTTATTCCGATTTAATCTGACATCCCCTAAAAGTATTTCAGAAGTTCCAAGTCTGTCGACTCATATTCTAAAAATAGGACTTTCAGGAGCCAATAGGAATTAAATTATCATTTTATTCCATATAAATTCTAAATCTCCTAAAATCAAATTAATTTGTAGGATATTGAGAATTTTTTTGGACCTAGATCATTCCACTCCAATTCCAATCCAATTCTAAAACTCCTCATTATAGAATGTATGGCTTAATATTGAGCTTAGATTAATTTTCTAAATAAGAATGCTGTTTTGGGCTATATGAAGCCTAAATTGATCCTAAACTAGGCAAAACTGGCAAGAATGAACAAGTTTAGGGTGATTGTGGAATTAAAATTTGCATTATTTAAATGTAACATATTTTTCCATATTCAGCCTAAATATCCTAAGTTATTTGGTAATTTAGGAGGATTTTGGGCTGAAATTGTCGACTCAGGTACTTTCGAATCGCATATATACATTCTCTAAAACGAAACATCTGTATAAACTTAAACATCGTTATCAATCTATGCTACTTTCCACTCGTAAAATCGCGTATAAAGTTAATCAATGACACATAGTGCCCAAAGGACGAAGATTCGACTATCTCGTTTCTTCGATCCACATTCACAATGACATGCGCATCCAACGTCCAAAAATAATCGAGAAAATGTGAGATTTAAAGACAAGGCTCGTACATCCAGTGATTTCCCACGTGGCAAAGTTACCGCCATTCGACCGTATGATATCCGCTTTTCGGCTTAATAATTGAATCCACGAGCTGGGAACACCAGATTGTTTCCGAAGGATTAAACGAATCTCGGTCTCACTGTCGAAAAAGTTTCCCGTAGAAAAAGTTTAACGTGCAATAGTACTATGATTTTGAATGTCCCGATCTGAAAGGAGATGGTAGACGATCGAAGGGTACGGTGACATGGGTTATTCAAACGTGACCTTCCTTCGAACGTGACCCGTCGTGTCCGTTCTCCCATGGGACAATCGGGAATCAATCGAAAGATAATTCCTACCATCTTGAAGGCATTAACTAAACGAGGATGCTCTCTGTGAAACGTCGATTACGGCGACCTTTAAGATCGCGTTCTAACTTCTGATTGGCTGACATTGCTTTTCTAGTGTGTCCTGGAGGAACGTTCGTAATTATCTGTTAGTAATATTTCGAAAATTTGAGATTTGATTTGATTGCTGATATGCAGAGTGTTGTGGGTCTAATTGTTGAAGATTTTCAGCAGAATATTCGTGGTTTTTTGGTGGAAATCATTTTTTTAAACAATTGTATACATTTTGATGAATATATGGTTATGTCGTAGAACATAATGTTTATATTATCGGACTATATAGGGATGAAATTGATTTTCAGATTCTTTATGAACTATAAAGGAAACGTTGCAATGAAATGAAACTTAAGAACTGCAGCACAAGGTAAGAAAGAAACATGTAGCATTAAGAAATTAGTGAAAAAACCAAGACAACCTTGAAGCTGTTGCATTTCAAAGTGTGTCCCTATTGTTTGATGAAAGTGCGAAAAGAAGGCTATACGTAAATTACTAATTACTAAGTCCACGTGAAAATCCGAGTGAACTTTCAGTTTGAGCAACGACAGCTGAGCTTTCAAGGTCAAATTTGAGCTTGCAAGATCTCGAGTGACGGCTCAAACTAAAAAGCTCATTCGGATTTTAACAAAATTTCCAATTTGCTCCATAAAAGCGAAGCTTTTGAGCTGAACCTGTGAGTGTCAATATTTTGATCCATTTGCCGATGTTTTGAGCCATTTCTTCTAGTTTCTTGTAAAATTTTGCCAAAACCCATGTGAGCTTTTAGTTTGAGCAACGACGTTCGAGCTTGCAAGCTCACACCTGCTCACAAACTAAAAGCTCAAACCAATTTTCGACAAAATTTCAAATTTCAACCACAAACATGAGCTTTTGAGCAATTTTTCCGATTTTTTCGCCAAATTTCGACAATTTCGAATGAGCTTTTTAGTTTGAGCATCTACATATGAGCTTTCAAACTCACATCTAATGGCTCAAACTAAAAGCTCCAACCGTTTTTCGACTGAATTCCGAATTTCCATCGTTAAATTTGACTGAAAGAGACGAGCATGATTGGAAGAGACTGGTAGGGACTGGAAGGGCTAGGACGGACAGAAAAACTGTATGAGACGGGCCAGTTTTACAGCCAATTACACTGAGGTACACCATGCGATAGGGCTATTCGAAAAAATTGAAATACTCAGCGCAATTAACGATTATTTCAGTGTAAAAAATCCAGAAACCAAAACAAAATTTCAATATCTTAAAACAAAAAATGGCTGACTACTATCGTAATTACCGCCACAATTCTTCCAATCATTAAAAGAATATATTACAACCACGATGATTCAAAACCCTAAAACGTCACCCTACACTTCTAAGCCAACTAAATACCTACATCAACGACAGTCCAAATAAACAATAATTGAAAGAAAAAAGATTAAAAAAGAAAAATTGAAGAAACAACCCCAAGAACCATGAAAATCAACGTCCGGAAAAAAATGACAATTCCGATTCCATTTCCACGCGAGAGTGTCGTTCTGCAATCCGCTTTTATTGCATTCCGCGTAACAGAGGTTACTTAGAAAGGCTCGATTCTCCTCGGCATCCGAAAGAAGAGTACGTAGCAAGAGCAACAGGAGAAACGAGAAAAGAAGAGAAAGAGAGAGATACGACTGGACATTCTTCGAGGCCGGTAATAAAGAGCGGAGTAACAGTAAACGCGAGGAAAGGACAGATATGGAAAAGCAGAGAGAAAAGAAGAGTACGGAACACCGGCTTGGAAAAAGGGACGGGGATGGGGAGGAAAAAGACGGAAAGCGGATAAACGTCATCTCGTTCGGGCAGCGTGGGTACGTTGTGCACATAACGCGCGACGGCGACTGCTGCAATGCGGCGATGTCGGCATTTTAATTGAAAACGCTGCTTCGCGATACCGGCTCTCCTGGTAACCACTTCTCTTCGCATCTTCGTTCATCCATTCGTGGTTTATTAATGAACGTTAATGTCCTAGGAGCGCGTCATCCCTTTTAATTGCGTTGCGAAATTATTCCCGTCGCGACGTGTCGGGGCGTCGGCACTCCAATTTCTTATTTTCGGCCGAGAATTTGGCGAGTTCGATGCTGAGAAAGTGAACGATAAATGTTTCCTTTTCATTCTGCATTTTCTTGGATCGAACGATTGATTGAAATATTTTTAACTTTGAATTAAGAACTTAATTAGAAATGTGTTAGAGGTTTATCGACTTTACTATGTCACAGGAATTGTATATCCTTTGAACCTAGGTATACGGTTGATTACAAATTCAGCGAAAGATACTTAATGTCATAGAAGTAATATTATCGTGTCGCGTACGATAAATATTTTCAATTTGATAGACTTTCCAAAATTTAAAAATTTCTCGTTCAATGTAGAGCTAATTTCTGTTTTCTGCTTCAAAGAGCTAATTTGTGAGTTCTTATCTAATTACAAAATATAAAAAATACGTTATAAACATACTTTTAGACAATAAAATATCAAAGTTTCTATGTGTATAACAAAACATTGTGTTGCGGAGAAAAAATACACCCCTGAAGCTCAAAGATGTGGCTTGAAATTCATCTTCTAAATGCGAATACCTTAAATTTATATGAGATATCTTATTCTAGAAAAATATCGTTTTTTCTTATCACCTCACGAAGTTTATAAGTAATCTAATTTTCGATCTTGTAACTGCTATAATGAATCATTATACCTAGTACTTAAAGGTAGAACGACTTGTTACGTATCCCGGGGACACGAAAATTCATGATCACGATTGGCCGAACACGGTGAGCATAAACCTGATAAAGTTTGAAACTTACGGAAGACCGAACGCTGCCGTCTTAACTTTTAACTGTGTTCCGCGTTATACTGTCAAGCGCAGAATCGAAGCACCGGGAAACATCTTCCAAAGTGGAATATTTCCCTCAACCTAAACAGACACGTTTGTTATACGTGCAGAGAATTTTTTCTCTCCTACTTATACTTTAATCCATTTCATCGTACCATCGAGGGCTTTTTCAAAAATGTTTGGCATAAGAAAGAATATTATTTAAAAACGTACCTTGTGTTTAGTTTAACAATGAAATTTGTAGCTTTAAAAGCTTACGTTAGTTTGTTAGTTATAATAAGATTCATATTTTATAATATGTACTTCTCTGTGATCAAATAGTTAATGAGATGTGCATTCATTTGCGTTCACTAAATTACAATTTTGGTTGAAGAACTTGATTGCAAAGAGGTCTGCCGGTGGTTTGTGAATTTTTGTCAATATTTTGTAATACTTTTAAGTGTTTTGCAATTAAATATAACACATAATGCACATCAATGAAATGCACTATCCATTTTTTTAATAGATTGTGTTTTTTCCCTACAAGAAGCCAGATGTTAGTTTCAGGAAGTTGAGGTTTAAGATTCGAAGTAGAGCAATTATTATATATCTATTATTTCAAAAAATAGAACCCATATTTGTTTGTTCCGATGTATAAATTTTCAGTTTCAAATTTTGCTGCTTATATGTACTTTTAAGTTAGTTAGATCTAACAATAAGTCTGGGTCATTCGTACCGCACTGTGTTTCGAGTACTTTCGGCTGACAACCAGGATATACTTTGATATCGCAAATCTAGAACCGGAATGCCATATTTCTAGCAATATATCAGATATTATCGTTTGTCAGTTATTGCCGTTGTTCTTCATGTTTCTAACTTTGGATGTTATGATTATATTTGTAGCCCTACAGTTTTAGGTAGATCTCGAAATAC
The DNA here is from genome assembly GCA_910591515.1 of Cerceris rybyensis. Taxonomy (NCBI): domain Eukaryota; kingdom Metazoa; phylum Arthropoda; class Insecta; order Hymenoptera; family Crabronidae; genus Cerceris; species Cerceris rybyensis. Next base: position 37,903,146 of record OU342789.1, read on the forward strand.
TAAGGTTGCGATTTATTATTGCGTTGAAAACGTTGCCTAATTCTAAATCGCAGATGATACTAACTCAAAAGTGATCGCTATTAAAGTGTTAAACTGCACTGAATATATTTCTTACAAAATTCAGAATCATACTACAACTCCTATACGCCAAATTCAATCTAAAAGAAATCGCAACAACATATTTCCTGTTCAACTACTACAATTGTTCCATCCATCTCCTACAAATCAACACCAACTCCAACCCACCAAAATTGTAATAAAAATGACAATATTTTCCAACAAAATTTTCAAAAAAACAGACAATCCAATATCAAAGTCACAATCAAACCATTCAAATTTTACATTACTTCCCGATTTTCCTTCATTACCGATACACTTTCATTTCAATTGCACAACCAACCACCAAAATTCCAACCCCGACGCCGTAACGAATACTCTCTCTCTCTCAAAGGGCCTCATAAATTAATTGCCCAGACGTTTTCCTAGCCGCGTAAAAATCAGAAATATTAATTTACGTTCGCAAATGTAATGTGAATGTAATGCGAACATTACGATGGTGCGCATTTTAACGCACACCTGGGAGAGATTACTCTTGAAAATGGGCGGTCTCGGTCGCAGGGTGGAGCTCTTTTTCCCGTAAAAGCACACCGAAGAGACAAGATAGAACGACGCCAGTGTACCAACGAGCACGAAGAGAACGAACGAGAGAAACCGGACGTAAAGGGAGACGCATTGTTTACAGTAATGAAGGCGTAAATAAGTGATGAGCCGGGCGACGCATCGATCTCACGAGGCGGGGGGCACCTAGCTTCGTTGATACACCACTGCACACGGTAGCAGCAACCCCCTGGCGCCGTCCACCCCCTACCCTTCTAGGATACTACGAACTACGCGGACGTCGATGGGGTCTTTTCCCGCCTGCTCTCGGTTTAATAACCTCTTTCGTAGTATCACAAAGCACGATAAGTACTGTGGCTCCGTTCTGCGGGTCATCGAGAGCCAGGAACGTTAATTAATAATTTCAATCTAACGAATCTCTATTTTTAACGATGCGGAATGCCGTGGTTTTTGGGGGAAATTGTGTTAGTTTTTAGTTGGATTGAATAGGCTAATAGAGATCTCTTTTGGGGGTGGATTGAAGGATACAAATTTGGGGTAATTGTGTGGTAAATATTATAGAGGACGTGTTGTGTTTGTATTGCAAGTCTTGGCAGGGTGAAGTTTTTGTTTTTGGAATTTTTTTTGGCAGTAGTATACTAGTATATGCGGATAATAGAGTTTTAAGAATATTTTTAACGAAGAATGTTATATGATTTGGTTACGTTTAGATGTTAAGTGTGGAAATAATTGGTGAAAAATATAATAGTTTTTTTAGGTGGAAAATGGATTGCGAAAAAAGTGATTAACGTGTTGAATGCCATTGATATTTCGCTGGTTTTTACAACACAGGAAATTTAAGAACACAAATAGATGTATAATTAGCAGGACTTTGACCTTTTAATTCAACTATTGATTTTTTGAATGTTATCGAAAATTCGGAAATATTACAATTTAAAAGTGACATCAAATTTTATTGAATTCAGCAGCCCTCCAGTGACTCCAATGACGTTTTTACGTGCTAAACTTTAACGCAGCTACAGTTTCAGATTTTACAATGCTCTTTCTGACCTAAAGGTAATAATGTTTTTTAGAAAAAATATTGTGAAGTAAGAAATAAAGTATATATAGGTTTATTTTACCGCAAGAAAACTTGTTACTTTGAAGTTTAAAATTACAATAGTTCGCAAAACCAAAAAAAGTTATAATAAATGATTAAAGGACAATTCTCTTGGTAAACGCAACATTTTCGTAATGGTTGGGGGAGCGTAGATGAATAAAGGCTTATGTGCTGGATAGGACAGGATAAAAAAAAATTTTTTTAAATCCCTTTGAATACGAGGAATCCATACACGTGCGGCCAAAGTCATCGGTATGGTGTAGGGACTCTTGTACGCTTTTAACGAATATTGCTCACATCCTTGATTACAAATAATTAGTGTTACTGCAAATACAAAAACTTATTTCACTTATTTACCTTTCGATGTCTCTTATCTGAAAGAATAAAGGAAATAGGACGTGGTTTCTAAAAATAAAAATTTCCTTAGCTTTACAATAGTAAAAAGAAACTGAGCCATACCGCAGATGAAAAATGAAGAACATTTGGTCTCGAAACTAAAGAACAACTACGAAAACGGCTATCGAGAGAATAATACCGTATTTCCAGGAAAAATAAATAAATAAAGTAAAAGAGAAAAGTAGCTGATAAAAAATATCCAGTTATGAAATAGGAGAAACAATGTCTAAATAAATTTGAAATACGAGAAGTTACAAAGTAAGTACAGTTTAAAAGAAATTTCGTTTTTTTTTTAGAAAAAAAAAACAGTAAATTGAAACAACTCTGATGCACGTTTTCAAGAAGATCTTAGCAACGATAAAAGAGAAGAATTTCTCTTGCTCACCCAACAAATTACAAAATTCAGTATGTCAAAGGCGATCCTCGAAGATGTATTTATTTCAAGAAAATTCATTATTCGATTTCCAAGTGCTCCAAATTTAAATATCTCAACGACAGGTGCATATTAAAATATTGAATTGCAAAATCCAAGGAAAATCTGGCATGGTACGTCAGAACCGAATGAATAATTTGATTAAGCGAAAGCCCAAATGAAGAAAAACAAACGAAACTGTCCGAGGATTACGTCAGTACTGTGGTATCGAGAATTTAATGCCGGCGAAAAATTATTAATTATTCATCGTCTGAGGACGCATTGTTCGTCTTCGTATGGAATACTTTTCTCACGGATGTTTATGCGAGCGCATTTGCAAAACGTAAAGACGAGTATACGCGCGAGGCTGTCGCCGGTCGTAGACTGATGGTAAACATGATACGTTAATCGCGAAATACGATAATGCAGTGAGCCACGTCGTCATCCGCCCTGCATTTCGAAGTGAACGTCGATGAAGTTACGAGGATATTATTTGGTAATTCGATAGGATTTTTCCCAAATTTGTGGTAATCAACGAGTATATACGACGTACCGGATTACGAATCGAATGTTCAAATTAAGTAGTAATGTCGGATTGTGGTCAGACGTGAGCAGAGACAAATGCAAGTTTTTGTTTAGCTTTAACCGTTTGCGTACCACGAGCCACTTTCGCGCTCTTTAATTTTTATGTCGAAAAAACCCAGGACATTTTTTCAATGTTGACAATTGAAGGAAGACTTTGTTAAGATATTTTGTTAAGAATGCATCAGGTTTCGCTTTTATAATATAAAGTAATTCCAAATTATGATACAAGCACGAGAAGATTGTTCTTGTTTTAGCTTATTTTGAAATAAAATCTCAAGAGCGCGAAAGTGGCTTTTGGCTTTTTTCGAAGTAATTGTTTAAAACCCTCCCGGTATTCAAACGGTTAAGTAAGTACTTTATATTACATTGGCTGCTATTTTTAAGAGGCCTGACGGTGTTTTGTCAGACTGTCAATATTTTATAATACTTTCAAGTACTCTGTAATTAAATTGTTAATGAGATGCGCATTAATTTTCATTCACCAAATTATAGCTTTACCCGAAGAATTCGATTGCAAAGAGGTCTGATGAAGTTTCGTGAGTTTGTCAATTTTATAATACTTCAAAGTGTTCTAAAATTAAATGGTTAATGACATTTCTTGCGATATATTACTCTCTTTTTGAGCAAAGAATTTGTATGACAGTTTCAAGCAGCAGTTGATTATTAGGAGGAATTTGAAGTAGTATAATTATTCTCTCGAATTATAACAGTTTGTTCGGAGTAAAATATTGTTTGTGGCTTTGTGTACAAGCAGGTTTTTTTATGTCGATGGCAGGAGAGAAAGATGTGCGAGTTCAAAGAGGTAAATTGGAACAGAAGGGACTAATTAGGAAGTGAGACGATTTTACACGTACTCAGAATCCTATGACATGAGATAATATGATTAATGGAATGTGAACCAGCTTGTTTAGAATTACACAAAAAACATTGTAACTATCATTAAAATAATTAGGCAGCAAATTCTACGTAGTGTATTTGTAGTGATATAGCTGGAAAAGTGTTTTATGAATTACAATAAGTAAAATTTGATTGATTTGTGACTTCACAAAATTGCAAACTTCGTTATCTAAATACGTGTCCTATGGAAAGTAACAAATTTCATTGAACCTCATCATACGACTTTTAAATTTGATACGAGCAAAAAATTAGAGCTCATATTCTATGTTCGGTCTAATGTGAAAATCGCACAAAAGTTTCACCATACTAGAAACTAAAACCTTCCTTTTCCCTAAAAGAACCTTAATAAGATTACTATAATTTATATTCTTACTGTTTATTCGTGTCTTCGAACGATTAAAAAATCTGACAATCGATAATCAAAGAATTTCAATATGACTCCTATAATTTATATTTTAAAATTCGTATTCCTTAACACTAGATTTACGGGGTCGATTTGACTCATTCAAAATTTGATTACTACATTTGTAATATATTGGTTGGTTAATTTTTTAGTAATAAATCTTTCATTTCAATTGATTTGGAACTATTTTCTTTGCAAAATATTTCAATTTTCTTGTATGATTCAAATTGGCTCACTTCAGAAAAATAGGTATATCAATATCCGCAAATCTAGTGTTAATTCTGTAACTTATCATCAACATTCTCAGTTTCTTTCACACTTCGAATAGTCCAAATCCGTGCAGCACTTTATAACCAGCGAAAATTCCTGTCGAATTGAACTCGTCTCACAAAACTGAAGGATATAAGTCACCGTCTTCCACGTTTATCAGTTTCGCACGGTAGAAAGCGAAAGTAGAAGGAATTGCGTCAATGTGAACCATTTACATAAAACGTTAAACGAGCTCGCATTATTCTAAAGAAACAAATCTAAAGACGTTACGTGTAATCGACCGATCAATTGCAAGTTTGTTTTCCCTTTCCAATCGATTAGATGGCAGAAGAAAAAGAGTTTCACGATAAGAGTTGATGCGGTCGTTTAGTCGGAAACAATTATGGAATATTCATAGCTCACTTTATGCAATAACATGTAGCCGACAATGTCTGCATATTCAAATCATTGCTGAGAATCAGGTTTTTTCGTGTACCATTGAAAAGTTTCTGATTGTACAAGAAATGGATAATTTGGAAAACAAATGAAGAAACCCAATTTCAGCTGTGATTGACGCATCTCAATATCCATTTTGCAAGATCGTTGGAAATGTTTTTGTCAATCCAGAACGTTGAAATATGCGTAAAAGAAATTGCTCCTCTCTGATACCATAGTTCTTACATTTATTTAATCCTTGCTATTAAAAGCTGAAAGCTTTGATTTATATTTACATATCGCAGGTTTTCAAGAACAACGACACATTTGATTTTGTGTGGATATCGAGTTAATTACTCAGGAAGAATCTACGTAAGCTTTATTCCATTGTGAATAAAACTCATAATATGAGTATATAATACATAGTATAATCCATAATAATATTCAATATAATAAAGATATCAAAGGATGGAAAAAATAAAAAACTAAAAGGTGCCTACCGTAAAACTGTCATTTTCGATTATTCATAATTTTTAAGTTTAGAATATTTATTGTCATCTTTGCAAATTAATATTATAAATTCTTCGTGCAAACGTTACTCTGGCGAATAATTAAAGAAGCGCAGATTTAATTCATTAGATTCATAATAATACCACGTCTGACATTAACTTAAAAAAAATAACACAAGAATGAATAAACATTTTCAAGTTACAATTAATTATAATAGTCCTCCCAAGTAATTATTCTCAATAATAAAAGAACATCTAAACTCTCAAACGCTTTCATCCGCGCAAAATCTTTTATTATTTATAAGTCTACGACTCTGTTAAAAACGATCTTCGTTAAAACGATTCATCTAACGGTTCTCAGCAGTCTAGATTTGCCGAACATCGCTTTAATTTCCTCCGTTCGTAATGTGTCTGTCATACGTTCCGTGTATTAATTGAATCGAGCGCATGTAACTTCCGTCGACGTCCGCGCAGAATAAACGAAACGTCGCACGAGTCGCGTGTGTGTACCGAATGGAATTAACATTGAATAAGGAACGTGACGCTTTATGTTTCGATGAATTGGTCGTAAGCTTCTTATATTGCGTATAACTTGTTTTTCCGTGCACAAGAGTCAGCGAAGTAAGCAACTTAACGTCGAACGGATTCGGATTACGTAAAGCAGAGGAACTTCGATTGAAATAAATTCATTGAGTCTTAATGTAGAACTTGGATTGGTGATTATTAAATAGTCAATTATCGATGGCCGATTAACTGACATTTTGTAAGTGAAAATACTTGCCTTCATCTGACTGAAATTATTTCTTGAATATTTTCTTTGCTGAATTAAAATATTCGGTTCTTCGTTCTTATTCGAGAGGAACAATAATTGTTGACGATCAAGGATATTTTAATACTTTAATAGCCGCACGTCTACGCAGTCGAACTTGCCAGTGGCCGGAAATATTTTTGAAGAATTAATTTAAAAAAATTTTATCAAAATTAAGAGAAGATCTTATAAGACCAAAGATTATAAAAGAAACTACGAGGGCAATAGCAATATTCACACTTGTTTACATTCATAATTCAGCACACAGAGAGTGTGGTACTGGCCAATAATTTTCGGTAGCATCACACACATGTTGTGTGAGCGGCCATTAAAGTGTTAAGTGGAGGTATAAGTGCATTGGAAAATTTTAAATACGAAATTAAGTAGACCCGTGATTAAATAGGAGAAGATATGTATTTATATGTAGAGTATAGAGTAGGCTACTACTTTGATACACAATTACTTATTTTGCAAAACTTTCTACTTAACGGTAGGTACCTGATAGATAGACATGGTACTGCATTTTTCTATTTGTCTATTACAGACTCCATTCTACAAAGTCTGTACGATTTTGTATCGCGCTAAAAATGACAAGCTGGTACAGTTTTTCATTTCTATCACTTTTCTCACACTAATCGTGCCTATGCTCCGCCATACATTCCAACAATCGCAAAAAAGCAACAACAATTATTAAACCCTATCAGAAACCCCAACCTGAGAAGCAAAAATCTCAGAAGCTGCGAACAAACTAGAAGAACATTGATAACAACTCAAGAAGACCTCGAGATGCGTGACGTCCACGCAGAACTGTCTCAACCATACCTTCCAGCAATCGGCAAAGTGCAACATCAATTACAATATATTGTACTCTATACAATCATCAAATCTCAAACTTATTTTCACAAACAAAGAACCAGTATCGTTGCACAAACCTTAACCCTTTGCACTCCTATGTCGAGCTACACTCGACACAGTTTTTTGTGACACTTAATGTTTCATATACTAATTATCGACTTTTCGAAATCAACAATAATTTTGCATTTTAACAGGGATACACCGCAGTATCTACAATTGTTCCTAGTATTAAATAAAAACGGATAATCAACAGTAGACAATTGTCCGAGATTATATTTGCTTATCTGACAAAAAGTTAAGAAAATAATTCGGAGCGCAAAGGGTTAAAGCGATACCATTCCAAACTCAAATGTTCAGATGCATTGATAACAGTTGAAGAACTCGAGTAGCACGATCGAAACGCAGAATCGTGCATGCGAATACGTGCGAAGGAGATCAACATTGAATCGTGCTTACGTCACTCTTTATACGGGAAGAGACGACACTGTCTCCGATATCATTGAGAGCATCTCGTCGACACTCGCCACGCCTAATTATCATCCTTCGTAGGAGAAATGCGAGAGAACACCGACAACAAATCCACACATACATGCGTGTTGTCTGCACGATTACAGAGTGGAGAAACTGTGCAAATCCTTGCTGCGATTGAACTCAACAGAGCTGCAACGGAGACACGATTCAGAAGCACGGTAGAAACGGAACAGAGAGAGAATGGAAACGTAACTCAGACACAGCAAAGACCCGACAAAGATACAATGTTGCAGTAAAGGCTGAGCGTAATGCTGCAGCTGTACAACAGAGGCGCAAGAGGAATGTAACAGAGGGACGATAAAAATGCAACGGGGCTTCGGCAAAGGTGCAATAGCAATGCGGCACAGTGGAGGCACAGCAAAGACAACAGAGGTACGATAGAAGTACAGTGGACGAACAGGAGGAGTGCATTAGAAGCGCAACGGAAACGCAATGCAGTCGCAATAGAGGCACGTCGAGAGCTATGGCAAAGGCACATCAGAGGCGTTGTGGAAGAATAGCTCTGTCAGCGATTCTGCACAGTGGAACAAGGAAACGGGATATGCTGAGAATTCAGTTGACACGATAGTCAAACGATGATTGTGTTTGCTTAGTTCGAGGAAGATGATAAGTTGGAATTAAATTAAGAAGTTGACTGTTAATGAAGTGACTGGAATACTATTGTGAGGAGTATGGTGGGTGTGAAGAGAAAGGCTTTGACTTTAAATTAGCAAACTTGAATTCAAATTCTCGCCAGCTCTAAATCTTTTCCAAGTGACATTTATTTGTGGTATTGATGACTCGGAATTAAAACTGTAGATCCTAAACGAAATGATCATAGAAGTTGCAATCGAAAAATATGAAAAAAGTAAAAAAGGAAACGAAAATGTATTAGGAGCCGTTGGGCAAGGATTTTTTTACTGGATTTCTGGAGGAGAGGCTTATGATTGTAGATCTTTGAGAATGTAGATGGAACCGTTTTCTAGTTTGCAGATTAATAAATTGTAGATAAAATTACGAAGCTAATGTTTGACAGCATACGGGACTAAAATAGAATGGATTTTGGCTGCTAAGAAGCACAAGGAAAACGAAGCTGTCCTAAATTCCGGATTTACAGGCAGACCGGAAGTGGCTATCGCTTAAAGCCGCAGTGCAGACTTGATACGCTCGTAAACGAATTTTATTGTCGCACGATCGTACAAAACAAGCGGTCAGAGTCTGCCACGATGGAAAATAGAGCGACGTGTATCGAGAGACATTCAATTAGCATCGAAGGCAGACTGGGACGTGAGGGAATCTCGTGATATCGTTAAAACGTTGCTTTATCGCGTTTCGTATTAACTATCGGATCGATTGGAAACTTTATATCCCGAAGTAACGATGCCAAGAAGATTCCCTCAATTTTCCAAGATACTTACAGTTCGATGCGTTAATTGTATTCTGTATATATGATAGACTTATTCAAAGTTATACAAAATTTTTAGGAAATTATAGTGTTTAATGAATAAACTTTTCTTAAGGTTTTCCTGATACTGTATGTCACATTCTCCGTGGTTCGAAAGCCACTTAAAGAATACGTCCTAGACTAAATGACCGGTAGTAGCCGAAAAATATACTTATTGCTATGGTCACTTAACATAAAATGTACTATTTCAGGTGAAAATCTAATTCATGGAGGCTGTAATACACCTATCACAAAAGGCAAATTTCTCAGATGCAATGGAGAACGATTTGAACTGTGACCTACTGATTGTAAATCCGTGCCTCACCTCCATAGCCATCATAAACCCTATTTTCACTTTAATTTTTATGATCTACCGTCATTTCATTTACCATTACCTAATAAGCAGATTTTTAATCAGCGTGGCTACGACATCCCTGACACATAACAAAAATTTCTAGAGCGAAATGGAGAACAATTTGAACTCGGGCCCACTGATTTGCGAAATGGAGCCTTTCCTCCTTAACCACCGTGGCAGTAGACTCGTGGAATACGGATTTACAGATATCGTAAACATACAGACTCGTTGAAATTACTTATAGATATTTATAGCTAGAATCAGTGATAGGTAATTCAAACAATCTATTCAAACAATTCAAACAATAGAGTTGACCTTCTCGGGAGTAGATTCGTTGAACAAGGACCCACAGGGACTTAAAGTCAGAATCAGGGATAGGTAACTCAAACAATCAATCAGAGTTGATCACCGCGGTAGTAGATTCGTTGAACAAGGACCCAAAGAGACTTAAACTCAGAATCAGTGATAGGTTACACAAATTTCCTATCAAAGTTAACCACTGTGGCAATAGACTCGTTGAACAAGGACCCAAAGAGACTTAAACTCAGAATCAGTGACAGGTAACTTAAATTTGCTATCGAGGTTAATCACGGTGACAATAGACTCGTTGAACAAGGACCCAAAGAGACTTAAACTCAGAATCAGTGACAGGTAACTTAAATTTGCTATCGAGGTTAATCACGGTGACAATAGACTCGTTGAACAAGGACCCAAAGAGATTTAAACTCAGAATCAGTGACAGGTAACTCAAATTTGCTACACCGTGGCAATAGACTCGTTGAACAAGGACCCAAAGAGACTTAAACTCAAAATCAGTGACAGGTAACTCAAATTTCCTATCAAGGTTAACCACCGTGCCAATAGACTCGTTGAACAAGGACCCAAAGAGATTTAAACTCAGAATCAGTGACAGGTAACTCAAATTTGCTACACCGTGGCAATAGACTCGTTGAACAAGGACCCAAAGAGACTTAAACTCAGAATCAGTGACAGGTAACTCAAATTTGCTACACCGTGGCAATAGACTCGTTGAACAAGGACCCAAAGAGACTTAAACTCAGAATCAGTGATTGGTAACTCAAATTTGCTATCAAGGTTAACCACCGTGACAATAGACTCGTTGAACAAGGCCCCCCAGAGACTTAAAGTCAGAATTAGTGATAGATAACTCAAACAATCTATCAGGGTTAACCACCGTAGCAGTAGACTCGTTGAACAACGTTTTCTTCGAACACAGAAGAATCTTAACTACGTACCTGTCGTGGAAGCGATCGCAATTACACGGCGATCGACTCGCATTTATATACGCGAACAGAAATTTAATAAAATATTTTTACTCGCAAGAACGACGATGGGCTTCCGTTCGATCCGAGAAGCGTGTTTACAACACGAAGCATCCCACGTCGGGCAGAGCCGACGAGTTATTTGCAGTCGCGCGATTGCACCCGGATCGCGGCCTGTTTTTGCGCCAAAGGGAAGGGAGAACAGAGAACAGAACCATGCTTAAATGAAGCAGCACTTCGAGAACGAGCTTATCGCGCGTTTCATGCTAGATTTCGCGGCTCCGAATTTCACGGTGGATTAAAAATACGCGGGAATTGTAGGGGCCGTGAAATAAATACGTTCTCCTCGACTCTGACTGCTCCGAGTTATTTTCAAATATTGTGAAGATGGTGATCGATATATCCGAGCGCAAGAATACGTCGAGGTTCTTGCGGATTGATAGTTTGAAAGCGAAAGTAACGCTGTCAATCGGTAATCTTAACAGTGATTTGGCAGAACGAGAGAAATGTTTAATAAGCTAAGAAGTTTAGAGTGAAGGCTAAGCAAATATAGATACTTAATTTTAATTCTCTGAATAGATAATGTTAGTCATACTTGACATTCTTTTCTGTGATAGTTATTTTTCTATTGAATTAATTAGAACTTTGAAATTTGACTCTGATCTATCTTTTCCTGCATAGTCATCAGTACCGAAAGTTTCTACGCTTTTGATGGTTTTATCAACTTGGCTGTTATCATTATTGCGACAGATTTCGTCATGCTATCGAGTGCATACAGTATTATAATACTGTACAGTAAGTCTAAATTGTATCTTACTAGTTAAAGTAGTTTCTCTATGTACATAGAATATTATCCACCAACAAGCAGAATACATATCGATATCCTAAATCGACAGTCAAAATACATTATTTCCCGCAACGATACCCCTACTATTGTTTGTCATTTATCGTCGTTGCTCTCTACACAACCGACCACCGCTGTTATCGTTCAGAAACTATAATTTTAGATGATTACCACATCACCAAGTCCATTCCATACACAGTTAGAAAGCAAATCACCCAAACTCAGTCAACTAAACGTCGAGCCCATTATCTACGAGATTTCATCAAATTCCGTATCCTAACATCAGGATTTAACTTAAACGTATCCTCAAAACTTTCAAACCTAAAGGTTCTCAACGCTCCAACCAATGACGAAAGTGAAGAAAAGAAAAAAAATGGCACAAGCAAAGTAGAAACGTCGATAGAGTGGACTCTCCGAAATCCATAGCGCGAAGAAGCAAAACCTTTTAGAGGCCAAAAATACCTAAGGCGCGCTCGGTTTATCGATAATGGCGGCATAATACGAAACGCGTGTAGAACAAGCAACCTATCTTTAGAGGCGAGCTATCTCGGGCAAAGGAAAGAAACGCACGAGAGATCGAACGAGCAGATGAGAGATCTCGAGCGCACGAGCGGGCACGCATCTGCGCGAGGCATCGCGCGCTCTTGAAGAAGAAGAAGAAGAAGAAGAAGTGAGCATGGCTGCCGTAGCTGGTTGGGCGTGAAAAAGCGAAAGAAAAAGGACCAGACCTTACCAAGTCGTATCGCGCCGTCTTAACGGCAAGAGTACGCGCACGGTTACTATTTTCGAGCAATGTTTATCTGGCCCGGATCAAATATATAGTTATGAGTTCCAGAAGGCGGCCGATAGTTCCTCGAAGGAGTCATTATTAGCCGGGGGTTCCGCGGAGGACCGACCAAAAATACGCGAGTTGCGCGGGCTACTTGTCGACCAGTTTGGAATCCGCGATTTTCGGCGGCGTGCCAGAAAAAGGGATCTTTGGTCGTGAACAAACGAACGAAGGATTGCGCGCCTGTTTCGTTGTTGCGCGAAAAAAAATTCAATTTGTGGAGAAAATTCTACGTGGTAGCAATATGTTTGGTTATTAACCCCTTGCCTTATGATTTCTTTTGCGACCGAACTCGCAATAACTGAAAATTAATTGTTTGGAATAATAGTCTATCACTGATTTCCTTTCTGTATAATTCAACGCAATACTAAAAATATAGAACTTATTTCAACATCTTCTGACTTACTGATATTTTCAATTTAAGAGTTTTTGGAAAACTTAAAAATTTCCTAATCCAATTACCGCATCATGTGTGTCACACGTCATTGTAAGGCAAGGGGTTAACCCTTTGACGTGTGGCACTCATGGGGCGGAAAATGAAATTTCTTAAAACCTGTAAAATTGAAAATATCATTGGGGAGGAATACGATAAAATTATTTCTGTAATGTTAACCTTTTGCGGTCGTACTTCCTTTATACTCGAGACTCTGATGATACAGAGCAGACATACGACTGGTGAAGATTAATCCCTTAACGCACATATTTTTAAAAAAAACGGCCAAAAAAAATCAATTTTTTTAATGTAGAAAAACACACTTTAGAACATTGTCTTGGCAAAGAAATAAAAAAAATACAAAATTAATAAAAATTATTATTTTAATTTTTAATACAACGCCGCTCGAATTATCTCGAGTGTGCACAGTTTGGCCTGTTTAGCGCGCTCGAATTAACTCGAGCGCGCACGTTAAGGGGTTAAATTATACGATCTATTAAGAATCACTAACCAATTTGTATTTTACCAATTTCATTCTAAATCATTGCGAAGGCAGTCCGTATAAAAGTTGTAGGTGGAAGAGCTAAATTTCTGTGAAATTTTAATTGTCCGTTGGCGATGGTGGTTGAAAATTTATAGTAAAACTTTAATATAATACTGAACGATATGTTTATGTACACTTGGACGTGCATGTTGGACAAAATTAGTGGAATCACCTTTGCAGCTGTGTCTACAACAGAATTATTTCTGTTAGACTATGTTTCCTGAGAACCCCCTCGATTTCTAAAAGTAACATCTCTTCATACTGTTTACTGTGACGGACACATTTAACTCATTTCAATCTTAAGCTATTTAGCCATACGTTTTTAATCCTGCGGTTTTCTTCATTTATACATTACATTTCCCTTCCTTTCGGAAAATACTGACCCAATGGACAAAGGTTAAAATTTAAAAAAATGTAAAATATACAAAAAACCAGGTGAAATCATTAAATAAACTGAATAACAAAAATAAAACTCAAAAACATAGTTTTTCCGTTAAAACATTATTTTGATTTCGTATCATATATAGACAAGGTTAATAAATTTCAAAAAACTTTTGAAAATAATTTCATTGAACATGTCCCACTGACTACTGCAACTTCACAGACCCTAGAACTTCTCAAATATATTTATTCAACTTCCTTGTCATAACTGTCGTTTATTATTGTACAACAAAAGAAACCAATACAAATGTATTAACTCATTTCAATTTGTCATAATGGAAAAGCATACATTATGTCATATAAATTCGTCCAAGTGCAACGTGATAATCGAGTCATTCAATCATTGATACTAATGACAGTATTAATAGCTCGAAGTCTATACTAATTACACGAAAAACCCAATGTCCAAGATGGAATCGATCACAGCCTCAATATTGTTTAAATCAACAGAAATCTCACAGGAAAATACTCTCGATTTATATGTTCATCGTCGAGCTCGTTCAACCGGGACGATAGATTCGTCGGGTTGTCACAACCGGCGTTGTTAGAAGGCGAATTAACGAATCCACAAGTCGTGCTGACTTGCGAACATTCGGGTTTCATTGATTATGATGTCGCGGCGCGGCGAATCGGCCTTTTTTAACGATGGAATGGAACGTGGTACGAGACAATCGTACGAAACCGCGGTATAGTGCACTTGGGCGGTGTCATGGTCGAGTTAAAATTAGCAAGTCAACCGGATTCTCCGTGCGACGAGAGGTAGAGGCGCCTCGGCGGCGAATTCAACGCTGCGGAACAATAACGGTCTACGTCGAAGGTGCATCTGTACATTCTGTGTCGCGTGGGCTACACGCGTAGTATTTTTTATTTGTACTTTTGTATTTTTCGGGTTCAATAGCTATGGTCACTTCGTCAAACATCTGCTGTAGGTGGGCTCCGAACAGTTGAAACTATGATATTGCATGTTGGGTAGAAAAAAACTACACAAAAGTGTTGAGGACTTTGAAGTTGGGTCCACCACTGTCGACAAGTTGAGTCCGAATTATTCCTACTTCTGTATGCACCTTAGTTCTTCATTTATTTTCTGTTTTGTACTTTTTTTTGCTATGGTTACTCAAGTTATCAATCGTTTCACGTTGCAACGATGTATTTTGCAGTACGGAGAAGTTACTTTGCAAAAAGGATGAAATATTAAGCAAATTAACATACTACAGACTACATTTTTCGTGGTATCTTTAAATTAGTTTCACGCTAGCACAGTAGAAAATGATAAAAAGGTAATTTCAATTGATACTTGACTTAACTGGATTTTTAAACATAGAATTGTAAAAATTTAATGATTTTTTAGAAGTAACACATTGTTGTTTTTTTTTGTAAGAACTAGCGCGTGTGCCCAGCGATTTTTTGGAAAAATTGAAAATGCTCATAATTAAATATAAACTTATATGAACTTACCACGTCTTCTTATAAACTGGGAGTTTCTCAATAATATATTTGCAGTTTGAATTGTAAATGTAACGAAGACAAACGGTAAATTTACAGTAACCACAATTTGAATGTATAATAATTCCTCAATTACATTAGGTTATCGAAGGACGTCATATGACGTTCCTGGTCAATAACGTATCGTTATCAAAAGACGTCGTATGACGTTCCCGGTCAACAATGTGTTAAATTGTAATATTTGGCAAAGTAAAAAAGTCGACATTGACCGAAAAGTCCATCAGGTAAATGTGTTGAAAAAAACCCTTTCAACGAGCTCTGCCCTGATATTTACGAAACTACTGTATATCATACACATACACAATGTAATTGTATCATATTACGTTTTCTTTATCTTATATTACCACATCACCTCACATCGACCACCAGTGACCATTATTGCATTAGATAACACAATATTCAAAAAACTCTGCATAACGCGAAACAAAGAATAGGTGACTTAAGTCACAGTCACAACTATCGGCAAAACATCTATCGGAACGTAATTAAACTGTGTTTGAAAATTTACCATTACAAGTATCAATTATCTATGATTGAAATCGAAAAGGCGATAGATACCACGTGCAACACGGTGCAAGGTTTTATCCTCGTATCGATGTGGCCTCTTGGATGAAAGGAACAAAAAGCGCGAGGAGAGAAATAAAAAGATTGCAACGGAAAAATACAGGCTCGTCGATTCGACTAACGGAAATCGTCGATGAAACGATCGACAAGAAAGTGCGACGTACATTATGTTGTACATACAATATTAACCCTTTGCGGACGGAGGCATTTTTGAATATCGAGAAACAATCAATTATTTAGCGATGAAAAAACACTTTTTCATCGGAAAGACAGTCTGTTAATGCATACAAGTTGAAATTTACTCTTTGTAAAATAATATTTCAACGATTATATTTTAATTTTTCAACTCTAACCGTTTATATATGCACCGACAAACTATAACCAATTTTTTTCTCAGGGCGGATATATTCGCCCGTCGTCCGCAAAGGGTTAAAGTAAGATTTTAAATTTGAAGACTTTCAAACGACTGTTGGAATGTCGATGAACTTTTTGATATGGAAGTATTACATATTTTGTCACGAAGATAATTGTATTGCGATTTTCGATAGGAAATTTGGATGAATTAACAAGCGCTACTGGAAACAATTAACGTATAACGAAAAAGTAGTTTCGGCAAAAGCGTAAGAAAAAGAAATGATCATGATAGAATGCAACAAGGAAAATCATCTTATCATAGAGTAAGCAGAATATAGTTGAGATACGGGATACGTTGATACATATATCACGTTGAAAAAAATTTTCTAAAAATGGAAACAAGAGGATTGGATATCCAACTCACTAATTACAAGTCCGAGGCTCAGTTTCCTACACCACCATATAGCTACCGTACACTGCGTAGCATCCACGCAAATTTTCGTCGCGCACAGTAGTTCAGAAAATATACCTTACACAAACAACTATATTCCCAGCCCACCCGATGTCATATCGAAAAACGAGCCTCGTCAATCTTCAAACATCGATTTCAAAAAATCATGGCGGTACCGGTATTTTGAATCGTAAAATTCCTATCAAACTTCAACTACAATATTTCAAACTTCAAAAAGCAACCCGATATCCGCTATCTAAATCTCACCTCAAAAAAACATTTCTCACTCCCTTCAAATAAATGGAGTCAACCATTGCAATTCGCTGCTTTCGCATATAATATAATTTGCAGATTGTAGATTAAAAAAAAGTAGCTGAGATAAAAGGGTAGATTTCTCGTTCGCAGGTATCGCGGTTCGTCGACACAGCAGATTCGACGATTCCGAAAATAGAAATGACAAAGTCAAACGCCAAATACTGGATTCGTGGAGGCAATGGTCTACCAAGTTGCCGATAACAGTGTGTTCGGTTCAATCGCAGGAAGTCGAAGATATACAACGTTAAGATACAGAAACAAAGCGTTTTGTCGTCGACTGTACACGCTGCCCGACCGGACACTATGTAGGTTACAAACAGAGGGACATGGGTATCGATTTCAGCGCGGTATGCACCACCATTGTGGAATGTACCTTATATATTATGTCGGTCTATAACGTATTACGTGTTACGTGTTACGTTTAATGGCGCGCGTGTAAAAGCAGACGGGACGCGTCAGTATGATGGCTCTTTTGGTGTACGTTTTAGGATTCGTGACTTGGACTCAGTGTGGGGTGCTTTGAGGAAAGCTTAGAGGGTGAGCGATGATTTTCTGGATTGGAGGAAGTATTTTACAGGTAATTGTATTTAATTATTGACTCTTGAATCGAAAGTGCTCCGGAATGTTTATTGACGAGGAGTCACTGTGAATGGGAAGGATTAACACTGCAACTACCGGCGTTCAATCAGTTATATTTAAATATATTAAATAACTGGTTTAAAAGGGGAGGAATCCAAACGTGAAAACGATGATTAATTCAGTAATTCATGGCTTATAAGATGGATATTGAATATATGCTCTATGATGCCTCTGTAAAAATTGGGAAATTTTTATGGCAAATGAGGGATAAATCATTTTGACTGCCTTGGTAGTATTAGTATTAATAAAATTTGGATCAGTGCCATGGGTCGGTTTTTGGTGAAGAGAACGGATGGGAATATTTTCCTTAGGTTTGATGACAAATGAATTTTCAAACTGGTGGCTGCTAGGAAACGGGGTAATGAAGAAATACATTCGATCATGGATTAAGTAACAGATTAAATAGGTACCGGCTGGAAAATTGTAGGTTTTTGAAATGACCAAGCAAGCGAAATTGAATGAAAAAAAAATGATGATAATAAACGACAATTGTGAGATGTGTACATTGTTGCAAACATTGAATCTTGATCTTAAACCAGAGGCACTGAAGTGCATCCTAGCGTTCTATCCTACTTTGCATGTTGTAATGAAATTTCAATTCTATCCGATGAAAAAATGTTTTGCTTAGAAAATTCTCTGTTATTTTTTATGTCGAAACATCTCGCGAAAGTGTCACTCTATCACCATTTGCACTTACTAAGCGAATTTTAATAATCTTCACGTTAGACGCGCGAACGTATCATCCACCATGGTGAAAGAGGCCAAAGACTCCTGTAGATTTTGACCCACAGATTACCATCGTACTGTCACTTACACAGTTAAAAATTTTCCAATACATAAATACTCTAGCATTACAAAAATGAGATCATTATGATTATAATCGCAGTCGGTTATCCAAATACCGCTTGCACCAATTAAAACAAATCCAAACGTAACTTTGATTTATCTCTGCTCCATTCTTTCAAACCAAAGAAAAAATACCAAAGTTACAAAGTCGCCAACATCTCTTTCTACTTTAGCAAATAACAGAAACCGTGCATAAATTCAGATCTATCGTGTGCAAAACCCATGAAGGACTCATCTGCCAAGTACCAACAACCGATCGCTGCAGATGACTGATTTCCCAGACATTGCAACATTTCTGATAGCTTGCAGCAAATGTTCGGCTCTGATTCGCCAGCAGATATCCCGCGAGTCGCACAATACTTTCGATCCTAATGTCCTACTAGTCGCAAAAGTCACACATCAAAATTCTAATCCAGGTGTTTTACTTTTACTTTTTATTAATTGAGTTCGAAATTTTCAAGACCGAAATGGCGGAAATAGCAGATACAAACGAGGAGCCCTTATTGTTGCACTGATTTACCGCGCACCATCAGGTTTGTTGCAATCTGTACGTACCATACAACGCGACCACTAATTAATAGAAAACAAAGACCACGCAGAGATGCACAGTCGCCGTCGTCGACAGACTCGCGCCGATATCTGTACATTGCACAGCTATGTCCGAATAACGCGAGGGATAGTTTGTTCGCGAAAGTCAGGCCGACGTTGCACGAGTGGTGTTTCATTATTGAATCACGTTTCAAGTGGCGTACACACGGTGCAGAAACAAATTGAGAAGAGCGTTGATACGCGGCAAGAGGGGAGAATTGCAAACCGGGCACAGCAGCACGTTAATTCCACGCATCAGGAGACAGAGACTGCATCACCCAAATAGATTCTTGTTTACGCGATGCCGTTGGAAAAATGAATATTTATGAAATCAATATGAAATTTTACCGCGTACCGAACGAAGGCCGACACGTGAAAAATCAGACGCGCTTTACGAAGATTATCATCGTTCTGACGACTCTCAATTGGATTTCCTTGCAATTAATTCACGTTTAACTTTATGCGTCGACAGGTTTACTTGTAACTGGATTAATTTACCGTGTCGAATTTAAAATGTTTCGCTGACAAGTGCTAGCAATAATAATAACTTGAAAATATAATCAGAGGGTTGTTGCAGTTCATTTATAAATTTCGTGTTCTTAGGGAGTACGAGGGTTGTAGATATTTTGAGAGCATGACGTCAAGATTGAGAAAAAGGTATGTAATTTGTTGTTGGATGATTTAGCTTCTTTTAATAAAAGTGTACGAGGATATTGGGACGACTGAAGTTTTCAGATTGAAAATTCGCGGATGTTCGATGGATTTTGCGAGGAAAGAGGGAGTGGTGATTTTATGCCGTTCTTTTTTAGGAGAACTTTGACTGAAGTTGGGACGTATTGGCTGATTTTAATCCCTGCAATGGATTAATCGTTTGAAACTGACGTCCTCCAACTGGGAAATCAGTGAACATTGCAGAGTATCCCCGTGAAGAACTAATACTCGAAATAAATTTATATCGCTCGTGCGCAAAAAGTGGTTTCTCGGATCTCGAAAATCCTTAGTCCGAAATATACAGCCCTTGTCGATAATAAAGTTTGTAGCTGGAAAGCTGGAATTTCTATCGCATATATACGTCATTCGCAGTTGGAGGGTTCATTCGCCTTGCTATAGACACGAAACATTTAACTGTTTTATATGTCAACTTTAACTAGTTTGATATCTATTTCATCCAGTACCTCCTTATTTTAGACGAGTTTCCAATCATTGAGCCTATCACACACCAACATAACACCTCAAAAATGTCTTCTACTACTACCAAAATTTGAATTCTTGCCCAAAATCAAAAGTCTAAGTCGGTAACGCTGACAGTACCTAAACTTTATGCATACCTATTCTGACTGTAGTCTATCGACTATGAAATAACAATTATATTTCTTCCAAAAGAATTCAAAATATCGTCAATTTAATATAAGACACAATACAACAATCTTTAAATACTAATACCAAAATTCACGTATCATCATTATAGTCAACCGGTCACTTGATCGTATACAGTTTACTTTAGTGTCAACATTAATCCTCATAGAATATTTCCCGAATCAACCAACAACAAAACGTTACCGCCAAACTGACCGTAACCTATTACATAATATGTTATAAAATAACAGGTATATTTCTCCCAAATAAATGCAAAATATCGTCAATTCAATATAAGACACAATACAACAAACAATCTTTAAATACTAATACCAAAATTCACGTATCATCATTATAGTCAACCGGTCACTTGGCCGTGTACAGTTCACTTCAGTGTCAACTCCAAACACACTTTAACCCTTTGAAGACGACGGGCGAATATATCCGCCCTTAGAAAGAAATTGGTTATAGTTTGTCGGTGCATATATAAACGGTTAGAGTTGAAAAATTAAAATATAATCGTTGAAATATTATTTTACAAAGAGTAAATTTCAACTTGTATACATTAACAGACTGTCTTTCCGATGAAAAAGTGTTTTTTCATCGCTAAATAATTGATTGTTTCTCGATATTCAAAAATGCCTCCGTCCGCAAAGGGTTAATCACCATAGAATATTTTCCCGAATCGACCAAAAACAAAACGTTACCACCAAACCGGAGAACGGAAATGGTCCAAGCGACATATTCGACCGCCCCAACGAAGCGACTTCACAGAGGGTCAAGATGAAGGTCACGCAAAAAGGAAATGCGTTTCTGTTACGCGCTTTTACGATATGTAGATCGGCACCGTTCGATCGATAACTCTTCAACGGGAACTGCCTACCTTACAAACGACCGTCGGTCGAGTGTGCATATCTCAAGGATCTACAGCGGCAAGCCGTACCACCGAAGAAGAAGAAAGAGGTTGCCACCTTTCAAACGAAGAGGAAGCCAGCGTGCGCGCGTGAACCTATTATCATTCGAATGTGGCTTCGAGCTTCTGCCGATTTGAATACTCCGTCAATTAAGTCGATAGGTGATTTGCATAGGTGAGTAGAGGTCACCAACCGACGAGGTAGCGCCGATTTATTTTCGTGCGTGGCCCGCACCCGATCGTACGTCGATTATCGCGCCCTGGAGATAGGATCTACGTCGCCGAAGAAGGACGCGGCTGGGAAACAGACTTCTCTCTTGTGCTCGTCAATCTCGATCTTTTCCATCCGTGGAAAATTGCTTCGTGGGAAGGACGAGGATGGAGAGGGAGGGAGAAGAGGGAGAGGAAGAAGGCCGCCACCGTCTCTCGGTGGAATTCTTGACGTACTTGGCGACACGAATAAAATTCCGAAGTCCTCGACGTTCTTCCTCCCGCGAGAGGTATTTCATCGGCGTCGGTGGCGCGCACTAACCTGGCTGCTACCACTTAACGCGCGGCGTCGCCGTTCTGCCGCGGTTAGACGACTGTTTATGAAGATTAAGTTGTATTTGTGGAAAAAAAGGGAGGTCAGGATGGTGTGACAAGTCGGCTGGGGAGAAATTCATATTTTTAATATGTACGTGTCTAGTCGTAAGGGGAAGTAACTCAATACCGCAGGAGACAATGAATCACGTTTCAAAGGTCGAAGTTCTTTGGATATCCTACCAACTGATGATATTAACCCTTTGAGGACGACGGACGCACATATGCGGTCTGAGAAAAAAATTGATTATAGTTTGTCGGTGCATATATAACCGGTTAGAGTTGAAGAATTAAAATATAACCGTTGAAATATTATTTTACAAAGAGTAAATTTCAACTTCTATATATTGACAGACTGTCTTTCCTATAAAAAAGTGTTTTTTCATCGACAAATAAATGATTCTTTCTCACTATTCAAAAATGTCTCCGTCCGCAAAGGGTTAACGATAGAGCTACAAAGGTAATTAAATTGTTGGGCTATGAATTTGAAAATAAAAGTATCTCAAATTTTTAAATGTAGAATTCCTCCGATTTTTGTATCTGTTTTGTGATTTTTATCATGTTTAAATATGCTGAGTTAATGAGTGGCAATTTTGGCATGTAACAAGTAATATTGCTGGTTTCTAATGTAACTTCCATGGGGAATTTTAAAGTCTGTGTCTTCAACTTCAGGATAACTGATTGAAATTGTCAATATAAATGACTATCCACCAATATTTGAAGTTTGTACGACGGTGATAAAGGCACCCGTCAACAGTTCGATTTTCAAAATAAAAATTGTATTTCCTTTCCGCGTATTTTTTGTGTCGTACCGTAAATTCGAACAAACAGCCACCGGCATCGAACGAAACAATCATCCGTCGTTCAAAGCTCGAGCGATATGTAGTTGCCAACTCGACGTTCGAAATTTCAAAATCAAAATCGAATTTCCTTCGAATTAGCGTTAAAACCCTGTATGCGGCATTCGGTTGGATTTTTACGAGTTGTACCCCTCAGCATCGTCGCTCGTAGTATAATTACGGGCGGATAATACCAACGAAAATCCGTAATAAATTCTTATGGCCTGTTTCGGCCCGTTCATTGTTCGGTGCCGCGTTAATATTCGATTCTCGTAATTAGCAGCAAATTAATATTCGCTTTCGAATATACGACCGTCGTGGTCATTTCGAGTGCGCGCTTAGCGCCAATAAACATGCTCTTTTGTACGAACCGTTGATATTTCGCGCTGCAATTTATACAGACAGAACGTCGGTATTTGCCGTATGAATTTCATAGAATTATATTTTCCGCGAGTTTGATTTACAATGCTGATTATGGTCCTCGTGATACTTGTTCTAGGGATTCACCGTAATCACGATTTTAAATACCCGTGCTTACATCGCCGACGATTTAAACTACCTGCCAGTCATATTGACGGTAAAATCAGAATATAAATCAATATCACCGTAATGATTTACAGACTTTTGCAAAAATTGCAATTCTAAAAAACTGAAATCACACAAGCATACAGTGTAGCACTTTGTCAACGGATTTATAATTACCTAAATTTTCTTTCGTGTTTGTGTTGATTTGTAAGAACATGGATAGGAGTTTTGCATTTATAGCGATCGGTATTACACACTGCTGTTGGAGTATCAAGGAGGGTTCTGTCAAAACGAAAATCGATCGGCTATTTTAATCATTGCGGACGCGACGACAACTCGGAGGCAATCGAAAATAGGGGAAAGACGCTTTATTTATAATTCGCATCGGTGACGCATACGCGTACGTGAATGCGTGTTGCGAGAGGAAGAACGAGAGAGAGTGAGAAGAAGAGAGAGATGGAGAATGAGAGCGGGAGGAAGAGAGAGAGAGAGAGAGAAACGTACGATCGAAGGTTTACGTAACCTTTGAACCCGAGTGGTGCGCGTCTGCGCATGAACTCAATTTCCGGTGATACGTGCGCGTCCACTCATTAAAGTACCAAACGAGTTGAACATTCGTGTCAGGAAGTTAGAAGCTTTTCGAGTATTCTATGTAGACAGAAGGAACTGTGTTAAAAAAATCATTCCATAGAATTGTCAACCTTTATTTCAATATCGAATCAAAAACTAAATGATTTGAGAAATTGACCTATTGAAAGTACGTAGAAATATTCATTGTTGAAAGTTAACAATTTTCAAAGAATTATGTCCTTTTACATACCGTGAAAATTACGTTCAAATTTATTGAAGAAAACGAATAGCTTTTACCGCCGAACTAGAAATCAGATAACTCGAGATACCGCGAAAGTTTTAAAAAATATTTGCCTAAAAAAATTCTCTTCGTTTTCACGCGGAAGAAAGATAGCATGGGCTTGCAAGATAAGGAAATTATGTCAAAAATCGTTGGACAAAATTGCCGACTTTTGCTGTAATGCCAAAACTAAAAGTCTAATCGCACGAAGAATATAAACCTTTTGAGGTGGCTAAGTTCATTACGGTTCGTAGCCGGTCAAACGGCAACGGATACCTAAATTTCGGCGAAGGAACACGAATTCAACGATAAACGTAAGATTATGCACCTCGTTTCGGCACTTTTAGACTTCCGTCTCGATAACGATGCTGATTAGCTGATTCGAAGGCGTAGCATACGATAGCAAACGAAAAAGAAACGTGGGAAAGTCTGACTGTGACAGTGTCGTGCATTCATATGGAATGATATGCAAATTTTCCAGAAGATAACATTCTTCGTTCATAGATAACATTGTTTTAAATTTTCGACGCGTTCGGCCTCTTTGGAAATCAGGACACTGCCCTCGTCGTGAATTATTTGCTTTTTTGCTAATTGCGATATACACTGGAGTTTGTAAATCCTTCACCAATAGATTTACATAAATGACTCGTTAACACATTTTCATGTTACAAATCAATATTTTGAAAATTACAAGTACTTTTGCTATCTCTTAGAATAAGGACTCTATGCACGACTACTACTGAAGAATTGAAGAATTAAAATTCAATCTTTTCTAAGTTCATCAAAAAGGTTCATGCTCCCTATGTCAAGCTCTATCCAACAATCACCCAGAATAAAAATAAGCTGTTAAAGAATAAAAAGCTGTAATAGAATTCTCTACAGATGAACATAATCAAATGTGATAATCTATGATTTATAACTCAGTCGATCTATACGACAACCAATGGCTAACCATTGACACTTGAAATCCTGAAGTTAACAGCAGAGCTAATGCAATCAAGAAATTCCCTTGATATCGAAAGTAATCGATGTGCATCGCGAAGGGAGTAAATAATGACACGTTTTAAACGTCCAAAGGAACTTTAAAGCAGGAAAGCGATGCCATCGGAAAAGAGAGAAGTAAAAGACGGAAGAGAGAAAATTGACTCTCGAAAGAGGAGGAAAAAGAGGAAACGGAGATGAGAAGGAGAAAAGAAGGCGTCATTCGCTCGGGTTGCATTGAGATGCAAATACGCGGTAGCAAGCGTGATTTACGAGGGACAGACGTGTCCATACGCGATTGGGACAGAGGGACGACGGTCTCGAGCTGGAAAGCGTTCGAAGGGACCAAGAGATAAGAGATCTCTTCAAAACGGTCACAATAGACGAGGGATTTTATACAAACGGGCATTCGTTCACAGGGGCCACGGTTTCATCTCAGTCAGCGACTTCCTTCCACCGACGCAAAGGACGCCGACGGATTTCCATTTTCGTATTAAATTGAAAGCTACGGATTTATTCGCGTTATCGGAATATCACGCGAACGTGCCTTCCGAATGGGAATTAAGGGACTCGTAATTTAATCATCGATCGTTTCTTAACTACCTGATGATATTTCTATGGAAGAAAATTGCCTTTTGTACCTTGTATTACACGAAATTAGTAACTAAAAATTTCTTCTTAAATTTCTATTTCTATAAAATTCCTCACCATTGTATCCAAAAATTTCAGTTTTCTGGAATGTTTCAAGTTGAAAAAAAAAGAATAATTACAAATAAAATTTCTACGCAACTCGCTCAAACAGTTGCAAAAGAAGCTGTCTGCAAATCGTTGCAGCAATAATCCAGCACGAAACGAAATCGCAAGTAAGCGCGTCATCTTTAGACGCGTCACGGAGAATTCTGAAAATGTTTCCCTTCGTCGAGCATATTACGGCATTTACGCCAAATTCCATTACGTTACCATTACCGGACATTGGCATAAATAAAGCAAAGCGCGAGAATGGCAGCAGCTGGGGATTTAAATAAACCGAGCCGTGAATCTCGACGGCAGAGTTGCCGCGTGCAGATTGTCGCGAGTGCAACCTCGCAACTAGCGGTCGGAGCGTATTGACGCGGATTGCAGGCGCAGGTTAAATCGAGCAGACGGTGGCGGCGTCGCGACGCCGGCTGCGCGCGGCCATGCAGCCCTCTTTCTCCTCCGTCGATTTCCTCCATCCCTCTGGCCGTCGAGGAAGCCCCTCTCACCCGTCGTGAGAGGGTGGGGACAAACAGCGAGAGGGAAAATTTATAAAGAGACCCTGGAGGGGGCAGACTACTTGTTGCGCCTCGCGGCGCCCTCGTGACGCCGACCACCCACCCTCTTTTCCCACTCTCCCTCTCTCCCACCCTTTTCCTTTTCTCCCTTCGCGATCTCTTCGGCTACTACCGCTATTACTGCTACTACCACCGTGCGACCTCGACTACCCCTTCGTCGTCGACGCCACCGCCGGCGTCGCTGACGCTACCACTACCACTCCGACGACGTCGTCGACGCCGTCGCTGCCGTCGAGTCGTGATACCGCCGACAAAAATAGACGTGTCGTCGCGACGCAACAGATATCATTCGGCTTCGCTTCAAATACTAACACTCGTCCTACTATGGATTTTTTTTTTTATATGCAGGTGATTTTTTTGCTTACGGACTTTTTCATTTTTGGTTAGGATGGTTTTAGATGCGATGGGGTTGAAACGGGTTGAACAGGTTTGAAAGATTTTGGGTGTTATACGATTGATGAATATTGTAGTATAGTTCCGAACGATAAAGAATATATGGTGAATATTGTACATTATAGGGTTGTATACTTGATGGTGGTTGAATTCTATGATTTTTTTAAACTTATCGTATAGGATGATAGTGACTTTTTGATCACTTGACAGTGAGATAAAGAACACCAATATCATGACGTATTAACACGTCGACGCCAGCGCCGATATACATGGTTTGTTCTGTGGGGCGGCGCTTAAATTCACGGTCCGTTTCGTAGGGCCAGTGTGACCCACCGGTGATTCACGTCGGCGTTAACGTGTTAACACTAGATTTACGGAGCCAATTTGGCTCATGCAAAATTTGGTTACTACATATATAATATATTGGTTGGTTAATTTTTTAATCATAAATCTTTCATTTCAATTGATTTGGAACTATTTTCTATGCAAAAAAAACTTCAGTTTTCTTATATGATTCAAGTTGGCTCACTTCAGAAAAATAGGTATATCAGTATCCGTAAATCTAGTGTTAATACATTTGCAGTTACTTTGCTGAAGGAGATGCTGAAAGATAGCTCTACGTTTGAAAATGGGCATGTTTCTTTCTTTAAATTAATAAATATATTTTAGCGCTAGTACATCTCTCTGATTCATAACGTTTTTACCATACGTAAGAAAGAACTTAATTTCATTCCAAATGCAATAGAAATACCGGCAAAATCTGTTAAAATCTTCCATTTAAGTCAACGAAGAAAATGCTAATGGAACTCGAATACAAAGAAAAAAGAAAATCTTAAACTCTCACAAATTAATTCAAATGGAAACAAGCCACATTAAGTCATCTTTCAACGTCCAATTCTAGCATTCCTTGCAAATGTGTTAATTCGAAACAATCCCGCCTCGCCTATCGCTGCATATTTCCAATAACCTCTTTCGACAATAACAACACGAAAGGGCGCAAGATGATACAAAACATAGCTGCATATTCTCAAAAAGCCATAAAACAAAAAAAAAGAGAGAAAAAAAATCCACCAACCTGAATCTGATGTCCCGGATTGTTGATGTGTAGCTGCTGCGCTTGGTTGATCTGCAGGGTGGAAGTTCCAGGTCCCGACGGAGGTCTTGGTGGCGTGGAGCTAGTGAAAGGTCCCTGGGAGCCGGTTTGATTAGGTCCAGCACCTTGCGAGCCCCTCGGTGGAAGCGGATAACCAGGGCTTCCATGATTCGGCATCGAACCCGGACTACCATACGGCGAATACTGCTGCTTATACCCTCCACTAGGTCCAAGCATACTCGGTTTACCACCCGCGGTAGGTTGCGGCCTCTTCATGTCCGCCAAACCGGCGGCAAATTGAGTCTGAGAGCCGACAAACATGTCGTTAGTTTGCTGACTTTGGAAGCCGGACGTGCCGTTGTTCTTATGATAGGAACCGGTGCCTGTAGTCGTCTGAGACTGACTGCCCGGTGGACCAGCACTCCCAGGACTGCCGAGGTAATCCGAGGTGCCACCGAACTGAGGGAATTCGGCGTAAGGCGATCTAGCGGTGGGCCCTCGCGCCGCCGCTGCGGCCGCTGCTGCGCTGGGGTTGAAACCACCCAGGCCGAGTTGCTGGCTCTTGTGTTGGTGCTGCTCGGCCATCTGTTTCAAAGTTTGAGCGGCAGGACTCATCTCCGACTTGAAGTCCAAACCAGAGTAAGGCAAACGGGCGGGGGAGTACTGTGCCGAGCCGAGGCCACCCGGACTGGAATTCGCGGGCACAGAGTTTCCACTGTTGGTAGCCGTGCCGTTGTTCACCCCGTTGTTGGTAGCGTTACCATGTTGCTGATGAATCGCATCTTTATCATCCTCGATCTTTATTTGCCCGTTGTTCGTAGCGATGCTATTGTTATTGTTATTCGCAGCAGCAGCTGCAGCTGCCGCCGCTGCTGCGTTATTCGCAAGAGCATCGATGGGGATCTTCTCCTCGAAATCGAAGTCTTTCATGAACTCCGGATGGAAGTCGGAGATTTCGGAAATGAGATCTTTAAACGCGTCGGAAGTGATAATTTCATCACCGGTGTCGTCGCCCATGAAGTCCGAGAAGCCAGGGAAACCGGCACCGTTCGCGGCAGCATCTTTCTCAAGGGCGGCAGCGCACTGTTCCAGATCGACGAATTCGTTGTCTGGTTCTTGTTTGCATTCGACCAAATTGCCGATATCAACACAGCCGATACCACCACCAGCTCCTGGTCCACCGGTAGGAGCACCACCGGTTCCTGGACCACCTCCACCGCCATTTCCAGGCTGAGACCTCGAGGTAGCCGATGCAGGAGTATCGGGGCCCGATTTCGGCGACGAGGAGGCATTCAGTAGATCGCTCTTGACAGATGCATTGGTAAGGGCCTTAACGGTAACGTTGGTTGATATTTGTTGGGCCTGCGAGTTCGCTGCAGATGTTGTGAATTCGAGCTGCTGAACGATCTCCACTGAGAATTTCGTGAGACCCTCGTTTGCTCCACCGCCTCCACCAGCGCCTGCTCCGGGTGGCGTTGGACCCGTTGAGTTCGCGCCATTTCCAGCTGGATGCTGAGCGTGACCGTGATGTGGTCCACCGCCAGTGCCAGCACCAGGGGTCTGTTGATGTTGATGTTGGGCCTGCGTACATTGCAGCTTCACCGGGGGCTCTCCGAAGCCACCGTCACCGCTACCACCGCCGGCTGGCTCCAACTCCTCGGCCGTCCTCTTCAGGAATTTTTGCTGCTGAAACAAAACGAAGAGAATACAGGTTAAACGACTTTCTACTACGAGCATTTGGTTGCATAGGATTTCGCTGAGTTAACATACGTGGGCAAGACTCCTTGTGAAACGTTACATGATTAATTTGCATCGCTAATATCGTTGACGCTTTGCGATCAGGTGGCACTGCTTCCATTGATAGATAAAAACACGTGGTCTGTAAAGTCCGACAACTGAGAGATGGCTAGGAAACGGCTGAGTCTATAGATTTCAAATTTCTATTCCCGCCATTTCTTTCTTGAAATCATCACATCCAACCTTTCAATGAAAATGACTATTTGGAGTGTTTAGTTCGGAAGGCTGAATTTGAGAATTTCAAAAACGAAATGGCGGGAATGGGCATTTGAAAACGATAGGCTCCGCGGCGCCCTAGACGTCTTTGAATTGTCAGGCTATACCAATTGGAAATGTATAAGACAAGTAAAAAATCCATAGTCATCATTTTAGTACTAATATCTCAATAAACGTGGCTGCACGTATTATGGCAATCGATAAGTAGAAACACAGTGATCATGTACAGCGGAATATGGACAGCGAAGTGTTAAATAATATTGTCGATACAAAGTTCGAAATATCTCGCAGTAAGTAAATATTCGAAAAAACACAGACTACTGTATACACAACCCGCCGCGTAACAGTAACCGAACACGTGTCAATTCACCAAAAAAAAATAAACGTGTACCGTGTCAAATGTAAGTTGTTCATATACAAGTTTTTTTTTCATCTCAAACACTCCAGCCAATGTACGCTTTGATAGCATCAAAACTGTTAAAAAAGGAAGATCTCTGCGTTAATTTATCCCCCGACAATGTTTAAGGACCACACAAGTTCGGCTGTTTTCATTGCGAGCGAGTAATTCGTGAAAAAACCGCCCTCGAATCTTCCCAACGTTCCGTTCGTGGGTCAAAGCAAAATGCGGCGAGTCCTTTAAGTCCACCGCTTTTTCCTCGACCCCCACCGGAAACCGGTATCGCAGGATATTTAACTCGCAGGCCGAGATGCTTCGCTCTGTTCTCCGTTTCTTTCGCAATTAACCCGGCAATTTCTCACCGTACCTGTCAATACCGGCGATGCTTTTTCTCGGAGTGTCTTTGTACGAATGCCGGCATCCACGAGTGACGGACCGACGTTGGTTCCTCGTGGCGGCCTGTTTTATTTCGCGAAGGCTCGTGTCTCGACACGAGACATAAATCTTCGTGCGCGAATCAGCCGACTCTTTGCGAGCACGTGAATCTATGCGTTTCGCGAAAACGTTCGGTGCGGACAGCTCGAACGAGATGTTCTTTGATTTGGAAACGATCGAGGAGACAAGCGGCGATTTCGTGCACGATTTGCTGTTTGCAATTTAACTGCTTACACTGAGATTCTTTTGTGATTTTCTAGGCAAGAGATTGGCAATCTTTTTTCAGTTAGCTCTGATTATGAAGTACTTGTACCTGTTGTTACTGACCCTGTTGTTACTGGTATTAATAACGAAGTTCTGTGGGATGTGTCAGAGGGCATTTGATAAGCATTGATAGGTTTATGAGAACTTATATACGCGCTTTTCGCAGTTAACTACTTGGAGGCCATTTTGTTCTTAAATATATCTTGAGAATTTTACAAAGAGCCATATATAGCCAAGCAACTGAATATTATGCTGTGAATATTAACGCTTTACCGACCGGTAGCCGATTAATCGGCTTTTCGGGCTCAACACTTTTGGACTTTTAACTCATTAATTGGCCGCTACGGCAATTAATAAATTATTATTTTTCATTGTGGGTAATTTTGTCAAGGACTCACAACACGCGTTCTCTCACATTTCACTTGTCAGAAACTTTGCAATTTTTGAAGAGATATCAGTATCAGGGAAATATTTGTGTGGAAGTGACCGATCAGAAGTGGATAGGATGTTAAAAAGTACCAGTCGGTAAAGTGTTAATTTGAATGTTAAATCGGTACTGTATAAGGTAAAATTTAATTATTTTTATAACAACCACGAATTATTTAAAGCTGCACAATGAAACGAAATTGATAACCCAGGCGGAAAAAAAAGAATTTAATTGTACGATGAGGAACTTAACCCTACAATTATGTTAATGATATGTAAAAGTAATGACAAAATGGTTTGTTAAAAATGTAATTAGCATCTCAAGTGTAGATCAAATTAACAGTCTGTACAGAAAAATCACAAAATTTAGATTTGTAATTCCATAGGAGTAATTGAAACAATTATATTTGACAGGAGCTATATTGTAGATTTTTTAGAAATTTTTAATCTTGACAATTTTGAAAAAATCTTTAATTGGATTTTCCCTCGTTTTATATGCTGCGAGTTATCATTCATTGCTGTAGGGCAAACTACTAAAGTTTTGAATTTTCCGGTTGACGCGAGTTGATGTTAATTGATGTTTCGTTTATGATTCTTCTGTGTCGAGTTGCACCGAGTAATTTGTAAATAGACAGTTTATATGTACTTTGAATTTAACAATATTTGGCGACTTAGATAAGCAATATTTCAAAAGTATCAGATTTCACCAAAGTTCCAATGTTGTTTTCAATATAATTAGTTGTCAAAGTTGTATAAATTCGTTCCTATCAAACTGCTCACCGAGGTACAGTTTATATTAAACGCTTTAAATAATAGAGAATTATTGAAATAATATTGAAAGAAAGCGAGTACAAATGATTAGTAAACCAGTGGGAGCGCAATTAATCTTCCATAAAGCCGTTTTAAGTTCCTATTGTTACTGATTCTGTAAGAAGCATTCAAATATCCCCATCTGTATTTATGTACAAGTTATTACCGGAAAACAGTAAAATGTTAAGATTGATTACCAACGATCAATATCGAAATTGACGCGTTAATACATTTCCATTGCATACGAACAGTTTGAAATTGGTTATTCATAACACTAGTATACCAATCAATGATATCTTGAAATATTTTATGATAACGTTCACGCTGAAAGCAGCCAACAGCTCGAATGAAAGCTACTTGTATTATTTTAGCGTATTCTCAAAGAATGTATTAGCACAAGCACGTTTTAATTAAATAATTAAGTATACTCTTAGTTCCAAAAACACAAGAAATACCGTTCATCCAGGATCTTTCAAAACAACAATCTTTTTACTCGAAATAGAGGAGATCAATGACTTGAACTCACAAGAGATCAAACAGTTACAATCACAAGGACACCCCGAACGAAAAACCCGATCATCTGTATGAAATTATTCTTAAATTGTTACTTAACACTTAGCCGACCGCACGCGCCACAGAGACCTGTAGGGGAGAGCGGGGCTAAACGTTACCGAGGTAAGTTGTTCCGATTGAAATAACTCCGCGAGAAGAAGAGATAAGAATATTGTGTAAATTCGTAATAAAATGGAACGCCACATTGTACCGACAATAGCCGTTTTAAACAAACGAGTGGGACCCGGAACAACGGAACGACAGCACGTGCCTCGCTGGTCCACGTAAGAAAATATTTTCGTATTTGGTATTTGTGGTCTATCTCACAAATGAATCGTACGATATTGTTGAGTAGTACTTAAATAAACAGACTTGGTTTAATCATTTATTGTTTTTATTTCACAAATAATAGCTTTAACAGATATGGTAACAACTTATCGCGGCTTGTTAACAACTTGCCCCAAGTCGGGGTAAGTTGTCACTTTCCGACTTTAGGCATTAAAAAATTAATAATAAAAGAATCTCTCAAAAAACGACCCAAATAACTGTCTTAATATCAAAGTTACATATGTAAGTTGATTTTGATCGCATCGCATGAATACTAAAAGTAAGTATTTTAACAAATTTTGAAGTTAACTAAAAATCGGAACTTTTAGCCCCGCTCTCCCCTACAGTTTCCACCATGCTCGGAAAGCCAAACTGCGCTGTCCACCGCGTATTTTTCTGCGTAGAGCCGTAATAATGGCCAATAAAAGACTTCAAAAATTGGTGCATTTTATCATATGTTGTACTCCATAGAAATAAGAAGCTCTATAGAGAAAGTAGTGTACCTCGGGTCAAAAATAATACCCGATCGGTCGGCCACCGACTAGTTTGGAAATGGGTAGATCTACCCGATCGGTCGGCTAAGTGTTAAAAATATAATCCTTCAAGCGACTTTCAATTCACCTACAACTACATCTCTTAAATAAACTAATCACAATAATGAAATCATCATATAAAGTACAAAAACCTATCAAACAGTGACCGAGAGAGAACTAGCGCAAGGAAAATACTTCGTGAAACATTTTCCCTCAATCGTGCGAACCCGTCTAAAATCATATGTATCGTAAGGAAACCTCGTCGCAATAATACATATATAACGAAACGATTTTTCGAACGGACGGGACGAATTGGTAATACTGAAAAGAGATTGGAAAAAGTTTTTCCGGGGTGCGGTCGAGGTCCCAGGACGCGCGGATCCTCCCCTGTGTGTACGCGTCCGCGGACAGCCAGCCACCGTCGCACGGTATATCTATACGTTTGTCATGATTTGAACTGGGATAACCTCCGCCTCGTTCCAAAATCGATAATACGTATTACCCTCTAATAGCGAATCGGGCGTTCTTCGTTTCCGCCAACGTTCCGTACGTCCATGGCCTCCTCTCTCATGCTCTCTCTTGAGAGAGGATGCCATTCCTACTCAAATAAGTCCGTTTCTCCCACAGGCGCGTAATACGATATTCCATCAGCGTTCTCTCGATCGGCGGTGTTGCTCCGTCAGACACAGAAGCTGCCTGATCGAGGAGTAACCAAGAGGCATTTCTGCGTCGAGCTTATTTGAGTATTACGGATCTGCATTGTTCTGCTATGTGTTTAACATTGGCGAAAGATATTGTTGAGAATTTTTTTGTGTGAGAGAGTAATAGATAGATAGAAAGAGACAGAGTACAGAGAGAGTATGGCGAGGAAGATGAAGCAACGAGAAGAGAAAGAAAAGAGAAAGAGAGCAGAGAGTGAGGCAGCCAGACAAAAAGTTTAAAAAATCAAACTTAATAGTAACAGACAGAGATGAGGGAAAGTCGAGATATTTAAATTTTGTCGGTAGGAGAGATAAATATAATTAATGTGTTGGGTACTATAGACGTCTAAAGGTGAATGACATAGGTTGGTTCAGTGACATGGTAACCCTATGGACACGCTTAATTTATGTTACCCGAAATTAAATGAAAGCGCCTCTAATATAGCGTAATATTTAACTATACCTGGTTTACATTGGTTTAACATTGTGGTATCCAGTGTTTTGATTAGTTTAATATATCTTATCGGAAATGCACGCTGACAAAATTTCGCTGCTCTCGATAGACCTAGCAGTTGAAAGCCTGTCGTATATAGAGCGCGGTACCTTTTAATTTCTGCTGCAGCCAAAGGGTTCAAAAAATCCTCTCGTCTAATTTTATTCGACTTAATTTTGAAATATTTGATCTCTTCGAAAATGTTCACTTTTTATCGAAGCTACCTTGACATACACATACCACTTGAAACAAATTGCTCCCTACATAAGGAAAAAGATTCAAATTCTACCCTACTAATTGATAACCCGAGGCTTCATCCCCGTAGCCTCCAGGTACGACGCTTTAACCATCAAACTACCAAACATTTTTGCCCCCTACAAATCTAATCGTATATAAATCTTCCCCTCTTCCGTTCCTCGTCGCAATTTCCCCTCCAAATCGACGATATTCCACACAGCAATTGAAAACTGATTACGACATTATAAAATACTCTCATGACAGAAATGCAAACGCTATAAATTCCTAGCCTGCAGTTTCAACTTGACTTCTTGATCTTCCAGGACGTCCTCGATATATATAAGAGGCGAGAAAATTATGGAGAAAGCGCAAAGCAATGGAGACATTTCCGTTGTCTCCTAGAACATGAATGCCCCTATTTTTCGCCGCGGACAAAACGAACAAGCACGCTGCTCGGATTGTGTATACGTAAGTCGTAATAGATGCGAAACGAGATCCCAGAGAGAGGTTTCGGTTGGGTTCGCTGCTGCCGGTTCCAGTGCCTTTAGCGAAGCAATTTCACTGAGCGAAAGGTGCACGGGGGTTGCCAGATAACGGAGCTTCCGAGCGCGTCAATATTGCTCTCCGACACTGTACCGCCCCTTCGTACAGTGGATGAAAAAAAATACTCTCAACCGCGTTACAGG
Organism: Cerceris rybyensis; assembly: GCA_910591515.1. NCBI lineage: Eukaryota > Metazoa > Arthropoda > Insecta > Hymenoptera > Crabronidae > Cerceris > Cerceris rybyensis. The sequence continues at coordinate 37,939,074 of OU342789.1, forward strand.
TTCGTCGGACTAATTACTTTCTCTGTGAAACTGTGCCTTTTCAGGCACTGGGAATACCTGGGAATTTTGTATCGCAGATTAACTGAGTTTGAGGAATTGTAGGATGAGGACGGAGGACGATGTTGGAGATGGAAAGAGTAATTTAAGATACAGAGAAACGTTGTTTTTTTGAAAAATAAATTTAACTAATTACTTTTTCTGTAGAACTGTGTCTTTTCGAGGATTTGAAAATCTGGGAATTTTTAATCGTAGATTAACTGAGTATGACGAATTGTAAGGCTAAGATGGAGGATGATTGCGGTGGAAAGAATAATTTATGATGTAGTGAAGCTTTGTTTCGGGAAAGTAAATTTAACTAATTACATTTTTTGTGGAACTGTGTCTTTTCGAGGATTTGAAAATTTGGAAATTTTTAATCGTAGATTAACTGAGTATGACGAATTGTAAGACTGAGATGGAGGATGATTGTGGTGGAAAGAATAATATAAAATACAGGGTAATTTGTATCAGGAAAATAAATTGAATTAATTATTTTTTCTGTAGAACTGTGTTTTTTTAGGCATTAGGAAACCTGAGAATTATGTATGGCTTGATTAACTGAGTTTGAGGAATTGTAGGATGGTGATAGAGGGGGTGATTGGAATGTTGAGAGTTATTAAAGATATAGTGAAGCGCGATTTTTTTAAAATAAATTTAACTAATTACTTTTTTTGTAAACTTGTATAACTTTCAAAAACCGAGCATTGAAGAATTGTAAGAAAGATAAGAAACAGAATATTCGAAGTTTTAGAAAAATTGCTTAAGATACGATGAAGGGTGTTTGTTTGGTGAAAACCAAATTTGACTATGGTAGAGAGTGATTTTCGTGAGCTAGAATTTAAGAAGATAAGAGTGCGAGGTTCACAGACGCAGTGGGGGATTAGAATAATTCTGGCCCATTATTGGTCCTCTTATATTAAACGCGTCCTCTGTTCGCCGAAGTTGTTTCAAGTTGTTGGAACGGGGAATGGAGTTTAGAGTTTCAACTATCGCTTCGAACTTTGAGTAAGAGAATTCACTCCTTAAGCTGGGCGAGCAGGAAAAATTTGCTGAATTTGTTCAGGAATCCATCAATCTATAAGACTGATGGATAAAGTGTAAAATATACATAATTCCTTCCATTCCTATTTTAAAAACATTTATTGTTTTTGTAATCTTTAGGAATCAATGCTCCAAAGATTATGGACATACAGTTTCAAATGCAAATATCGACTTCCCAATCGCTGAGTAGTAGAACAAACAATAACTATTGCGAACCGATAACGTTCACAATACAAAAGTATTATTTACGCACAGCTAAAGCCGATGGTGTTGTAAACCATCAAATCCTTTCTAACAATTAAAAACAAATCTCCACTCATTATTGATTTACTGACTACGACGATAGAATTCACTGTTAATAGACAAATTTCATCATATGCCTTAGCCATATGTAATTTCACTACATTTTTCAGCTTTAACTCTCATCATTTCTCCTGGGATCTACAGTTTTAAGTGCCTTCCAAATTAACGAGGCCTACCATAATCCCTTACATATCAATATTTAGTATGATAAATAATCTAACAAACCATTGAATACCATAATATTTAACGCTTCTAAAAACTTTCTAATAAATTAACATGAACGATCAGTCTATATTAACTTTTACTTCATTCAACAATATTAACTTTTAATTCGTTAAACAATCCAAAGAACAAACTTTATTACAATGAAACATCTTTCGTTCTTTCTCCACCCTCCTAACTTCCGTTCCCCGTCAATCCCTGTAATCCCTCCACTCTCGCACCCTCTCTATCTCCACACCCCTATCGTCCTGTCGATCTCTTTATCACGCTCGAAAAATTTGTGCGACCGATTAATTTCGGCGTCCGTCGATTGCGAATTAATAGGCAGCTATGGGGCTACGTACACGAGTGGAGAAAACCGACAGTTTCCGGGCCACGAGAGCAGCGTGAGTGGCTTCAGGGTGTGTTCAGCCTCCTCGTTGCTCTACACGGGTTTACTGCGAGCTGATTTAACCCCCGCTACCCAAAATCGGTTAACGACTACATCGACTACATCGGCTACATTGCCAAAGAGAGAGTGAACGAGTAAGTGGGTGAGTGAGTGTGAGAGGAAGAGAGGGATAGAGAGGCGAGTTTACCAAACTTCGAGCCAACATTATGCTACTTCGGCCGGAAGTAATAGTCTATCGCTTCTCTATACTTGCACCAGGCCGATGAGAATGCACCTACACGGCTATGATGCCATAACGTTGAACTCTGTGTGCGACAAAACGATGTTTGTTCTTGTTATCGTTGTTCCAGTTGAACACCGGGCGTTTTTACATCGTTGCGATATACCAAGCGGAGATGTTAAATAGATTTATGTATCGCGTGCTTAGATACGCTTTATTCACTGGTTTCGATGGCGGATCACGTGAGGGTGAAAGAGAATCCGGACTTGATGGCGGGCGAACGATGACCTTCGACTTCTTTGACCTTTGCACTCGAATTGTCTTTTCGATTGGCACGATAGGATTCGGATTTTTCAGTTAATAAATAAGTAAAGGAATACCTAATGCAATGTTGGTTTACTGAAATGTAACTGATAGTTGGTAATTTAGGATGATTTATGATACTAATGGTGGGATTATAAATTTTTGGAGGTGTCGACATTGGTGGTAATTAGTCTTTTATAAGATATTGTAATTAAGACAATGTTTTCAATAGTTAGAGAAGTAACGGTAATTGAGTTCTCTAAAAATGAATGATAATATGGACAAAGAAAACTTTTAATTGTTCACTAAACTACTCATAATATGGACGATTTTATTATTTTTCCTAAAGAAAGAGCAATATATCGCTGTATAAAAACATTGAAAAAAAGGTTTACGAAACTCTCCAGAGGCAAAACAAAACGATCATTCGGAGAAAATGATACAATGTTCCTCTACAAGTAATTTTTTGTAAAATTCACTGCATCAAGTGTATCTGTTTAATCCTCATTGCTCTTTCACTTTCTTTCGTCGCCCACAACCCCAAATTATTATCCTACAGTTATTTCAAATTTAACCTAGAGTGTAGGTGGTTTCCATTCTGCAATATAAATATCGCAGAAAAATTCTCCCTTTACTGTGGCAGTCGCATTAACGAAATTTGAAAAAGGAAACAACAATTTACACACGGAATTCGTTGAAAGGACCTGGTACAATGGTATATTCAAGAGTCGTACATTATGGATGAACAAAATGCTACTTTAACGTTGCTCCGAACCACATAATTACAAAAGAATTCCGCGATACGGAATCGGTCCGCGTGAAAATCATATGCATGGAATAAGCACGCAAGCGTTAAATCTAAAAGTGGCTACTCCACGCACACAAGCCACGAAAATACAATTATTACGTAGCGGAACTGCTAAACGTATTTATTCGAGCGTGTTGCAACGAAATCGTGCGAATGGGGTACGGATTATCGGGGGTTTAGCGCCACGCAGAATGAAAAAAAAATTTCTAAAGGCTGAAAATGTGAATCGGATGTAAACTTTTTACATTCCATGTTTCAATAATTCTATTCAACTCGTCCCTTTTGAATCGATTTGTTAAATTATTAGATTAAATGGTATGAAATGATTAAATTATAATTTTTTGTGACACTCTTTGTCAAGCGCACATTGTTCCAATGTTACTAAAAGAAGCATATCTGCACCATTTTCCCCCTTTCTTTTGTGTTTTTTGGGTTTTAACTCCTATGTTCAGTTGACTTAGGATCTACTGTTTTAAGTGGGTTCTGAACAACCGAGGCTACGATACAGATATCACATATGGAAAAATTCCTAGAGACAATAGCGAAGGATTTGAATTTGAGCTCTCTAATTTCAAGTATGAGCATTTTACCTTCTTACCCATCGTAACTCCTAAATAAACTTATGACAATTTGTTAAGAAATTTCCATTTAATCTGGTATAAAATTATTAAATTGTAATTTTTTGTGACACTCTTTGTCAAGCGCACATTGTTCCAATGTTACTAAAAGAAGCATAACTGCACCATTTTCCCCCTTTCTTTTGTGTTTTTTGGGTTTTAACTCCTATGTTCAGTTCACTTAGGATCTACTGTTTTAAGTGGGTTCTGAACAACCGAGGCTACGATACAGATATCACATATGGAAAAATTCCTAGAGACAATAGCGAAGGATTTGAATTTGAGCTCTTTAATTTCAAGTATGAGCCTTTTACCTTCTTACCTATCGTAACTCTTAAATATACTTATCACAATTTATTAAGAAATTTCCATTTAATCTGGTCCAGTTGTAGCAAAAACAGAATATTTGAAAAAGTGAGTAATCTAACGTTAGCTATCTCATCGTTTTTCATCGCATCCTCCTAATCAACCGTGGAGAATCGATTCGAAGCAGCAAACATTCGACGAATCCCATGGCGAATTGGAGGCTCGAAGATAAGAAGAGAAGCTGGTGTCTGTAACCTTGACGTATGTGCGAGTTGCCTCCTGCGTGGGAGGATACACCGGTCTATTGAACGTAACGTTTCGTTAACAACGCTCACTGGCAGCGACGCGACTGTTAACACGACCTAAATATCATCCGACGAGGCGACGACTGTCTCTCCGCTTTAATCCTCGAAATATGGAGATCGTCTGCAGCTGCGGTTGATGTAAGCTCGCTTATTTGACGCTACGTTGATCATTCGTGGGATTCCGAGGAGTTTTGTCGCATTTTCTGGATTTATTTCTTCATATTGTAATCAGTGTTATTTAATATCGAGTGGATTGAGAGTAAAAGAAATATATCCTTCGATATTTTCTATGGAATTTGATATGGAATTTATTTGTTCTATTAAATTTTGTAATAAATTTATTAACCCTAGATCACTAACCTTCGTCGATTCGACGACACGGATTTAATAAGTATGCCATACTAGTTAACGTTATCGTAATAATTAAATACCTATCTTTAATAATAGAAAAAAACATGTTTAAATTTTATTTAAATAAAACCCTTTAACCCCTTTTGTAAACACCGTAGTCGAAGAGACGAAGGTTAGTGTTAAGCGTCGAAAAATAAGGTTAGTGATCTAGGGTTAAAGTTGTAAAACGATTTTATTTTTGCAAATATATACTCGTTTCTTCATTAATGTAGACTATACGTATCATACTTTTTTTAAGCAGAAGAGAATTGAATAAATGGAGCGCGTAGTAATGATAGAATACTGAGAAAAATGCGAGCATAAATTGTAATATCTATTTCATGTAAATTATCTGTATTTTGATAATGCAAATGATGATAAAAAGTCTGAATGAAAGAAATTATATCCACTTTCAGTATAGACACTGTAATCCAAAACGGGAATGTTCTTTTTAATTGATCTGCGGCTGCTATTTATCAGGATTTAATATTTTAATATGAACTCAGGAAAATAAGGACTGCAGAAATAGATACTGTTAATTAAAAACACGCATATAATTAAAATGTGATGACTATCGTATTAAATTGATATAAAAATATACATTCTGACCGCGTGAAATGAGTTCGCGTAAATTGAAACCGCATATACACTGTCCGCGCGGATGAAGGGATTATTAGACACATATTTACAAAATACCTAAAAAATCGAGGAGACAGTGTATGCAAGTTCATCAATTTTCTTTTGTCTCCTCTTTATCTCTTTTCTTGTATCTTTACCGAGTATGTTCAAATATGCCGAGTTTAATCGTCTGTGCTTTGATTGTTAATTTACGCGCACAATCCGTGCGTATGTCAAGGAACATTGTCGTTAAATGTTCTGAACACACAGTAACTTTTGAGGAAAGTAGTTTCACCTCTTTGCAATGCAGATACGTTGCAATATTTGAATAAGTTATGCATTTGCACGAGGAAATTAACGACGATGACAGTTGTCGGTACTCAACGCGAAAGCAGTTCTTTGCACCGATATGGACGTTGAAAATTGTAATCTGTTTACCAGCAACATTGATATCTTTTGTGCAGAAACACTGGTTACATCTTTGTTCTTTTACAAATGATTCGTGAAGACGATTTATTTTTATCTAAAATTTGCAATTCCTGCGGAAAGGTCGAACAGTTTCGTTCCCTTTTGGATGGAGTTCTCATCTTTTTACGTCTTTGCGTTAATTCTTCAGAAAGAACAGCACAAATCGCTTTTAACACATTTCTGGAATTCGCCTAAAAATGGAAATCTTGCTTTTGACGAAACAACCACAACAATTAAACCAGAAGTAGTAAACAGCAAAAAATAAGGAGCTATTATAGATATGAAAATAGTGACTCGCTTTTCTAATTAGGAGACTCTAGTTCAAACTACTCGCCATGACCTCCAAGAAAATGTTCCTAAATTGTCAATTAAGACTAAAACTACCAAGGCGGTCAAAATGACCGGTTCCCAATTTTTTATAAATATTCCTCAAATTAAAAGGCGAACCGTGCAGAAAATATTTGGCTTCTATCTTATAAAACCTAAATTATTTTATTGATCATTCTCCTCTTGATTTCTCGTTTTCCAAAGTACTTATTCAGAACATTTAAATATATTAGATATAACGCCGATAATTTCAATGTAAGTATATTACAATCTCAATCCACTTAAAATAGTAAGTTTTACGTGAAATAAGTCATAGCATTTAATGTCGAAAACTATGAAAAAAAAACTATAAGATGGTCGGCTTCAAAAATGACTGAAGAAACGAAAAAATGTCTGGATCACAATAATCGTCTACGGGTCGCATTACGATTCTTTATATGCAGTTAAAAACAATTTTCAGTAGCAAAAGTCAGTCTGGTTTATGGTCAATCAACGGTATTTTGCTCGCAGAGCGAGCGGCGCGGTAATTTAATTTTTGCGAAAATCCAGGCGGTCGGAAACACGACAAAAATTACTCGACGGTTTAACGGAGCACGGTATTTCAAACCGGACGTGAAATAATTTTTCGCCGCGCCATGAATGCGCAGCGACGAGACACGTGATGGTGCATGCTGTGGTTACAGATGCAATTACGATATTCATTCGCACAAATGTAAATGCAACGTTACCGATGCGCCCCGCAATTCGGCTGCACAGCCGCGGGAAGAAAAACGAACTGCTCGTTTTTTGCATGCCTGCAGTCAATGTACTTATCGCCGATCGACGTTGCTGCTTCGCTGTTATATCTCGACTGGATTTATTTTGCATAGTTTCTCGACCTTGTTATGTCAAATGTATTGCAAACGATGGCTACGATTGCACCGGAAATAAACCATATTCCGGTTTAACACTAGCACTACTGGCGCCAAATCTACCATATTTTAATAAATTAAATAAGTACTTTGAAAAAGGGGGTATCAAGCGGCAGAAAATTTCATCGACTGCGTGATTTATGTTTATTGATAGGGACATAGAATATTTATTCCATGACTATTATATAAACTTGGATAATTTTTTGAAAAAATTGTATACCAGTCATTTTGACTGGTTTGGTAGTTCTGGTGTTAAAATAGAAAATTCGCAATCAAAATTATTATAGTTTTAAAGCACTTTCAAATGTTCTATTGCTTTTGAAAGTATCTTTTTAACTGAAATACGTAGAATTAATAGTTTAAATGGATGTTAAAAATGTTAAGTTAAAAACTATAAGTTAAAATTAACAGCGTGAGAAATTAATTGAGAAATAATAATAGATGTTGCATTCCTGCAACTTTTCCAGTTTAATTGGAATCCCAGAATGTCAAAATGTGTCCTGCCACAGGTCAACGAAGAAATTCTTTTACTTTCTGAAGAAAAAATCGCTAAAATCGATCTACTTTGTTCCAACTTGCAAATTACATGACTTTGAATTCTCACTTATCCTGGCACTGAATTTCTCATTAGCACAATATTCAAATATCAAAAATAAAACCAGAAACTTCAAAACAACATCTATATCTTCCAAAACTCCACAAATTTCTTTTATTCGCCCAATCTTCCTTCAGAGGGGAAAAAAAGGCTTGAGAAAACCTTGCAGCGAAACCCTTTAACACTAGAACTACCAAGGCAGTCAAAATGACTGATCGACCATTTTTTCTAAAGATTCTCCAAATTTATTGGTGATCCATAGAATAGACAGTTTACGTGCATCCTATAAAACATGAATTGTTGAATTAAACATCCATTCCATCGCATGGTTTCTCCTTTTTTCAATTAATTATTTAATACATTGATATATGGTAGATTTAACGCCGGTAGTTCTAGTGTTAAACTCGAACCATCTGATTTTTATACGACAGATTAGATTCACAGCTGGTTTATTCCTTATTATTTGATCTCCCGAATAAACGAGAAAGCAGCATATATGCCAAGTCTATCTATGTAACTTTATTATCAGTACCTACTAATAGCGTGTCAGACCACGAGTGTACGAAGGCGTACTGTAATTGCGGTGGAAGCGATGCGGTTAATAGGGTGTGGCAGCCCCTGCTTCCGAAGTTATTACGCCCCTATATTATTGATACAACTCCATTACGAAAGTCCTCGGAGAGTCGAGAAGTGACACGACAGAGAAAGAGAAAGATAATTCTCGTCCGATATTTTTTCTTTCTTCTCAATAATCGTCGATTTTTTAAAGCGCACCCTCGCAAATCGACCACTTCTTGCGTTTCTCAGACGACAATGTTTGTTATTTCCAGAGGCTCAGACAGGTTGAATGTGTTGCATGTACCATACGACTTTAAAAACAATGCAATATTTTTCCTGCTCGGTGTACGACGCTTGATATCGTTTATACGTCATCCTTTATTTTAATCATTCGCAGTTCTGACTCCATGTAAACTTTACGTCACGAGCATTAATTCCAACGACTCTCGGGTGATAAATTTTTACAAACGAGTCAAGAGTATCGTTCAACATCATTGAGAAACTTTGTTCACTCTTACGAGACCTCTCGAAAAGGAAACGCTTTCTCGTCGATTAGTAATTATTCGAATAATCAATCTGCAAAATTTCATATTCGCAATGGTCTATTTTCTAGTCGAGTCAACATTTCGCGATAATAAATAGGCAGTTATAAACGTGGTATCTCTATTGTAACTTCCACAAGTGCACGATAAAGCGATACAGAGGAACCAAAAATTCCTCGTTCCGGAAAAAAAGGAGGAACTCTCTCTCTCTCCGTTGAGCAGATCCACAGAATATTTTCACCTCGATGCTTCTCGACTGTCGTGTCACTGTCTTCCCGATTCGTTTCGACGTGTTTTGTTTTTTCTATTTTCTGTTGTATTTTTTTTATATATATTTCCACAGAGAAAAAGCACTGTCAGTTCATATCCGAGGTGCATTAGCGGCGAGCGTTTTACACAGACAAATTTGCAAAATCCAACCGGCCAGCCGTACAACGCTGCTCGTCTCGTATAATTGGAGACTTTGAGAGGAGGCCGAAAAAAAACAAAAATAGAAAAAACAAAAATTGCGAAACAACGGATTGCCGTGGGTCGTCCGCCTATAGATACAGGTTTCGGTCGAATTCTACGCGGCCAACGAACCATAACGAACGACTCGATGAACCGCGGAGGGATGGCGCAAGAAAGAAGGGGAAAAGTCGAGCAGATCGGAGGAACAGTGGCACATCTTCGAATGGGAAAGAATCACGGAAGTGGGCCTCCAACGACTGTTTGACCTAATTTCTTTCCCTCCTCTGAATAATGACTTTTATCGACTTTGGAACGTCAGTCGTGGGGAGATTTTCCTTCGTGGCGATATTGTGACCATGGGAAACTTTTCCACGTTTAATGCGCCTCCAGCGACTTAAATACCATCGAATCGACTAATCCAGTGGATCGATAACACCGCTGATTAAATAGGGAAACGTTGCTATTGTTTTTTTTAATACAATGGATTTTATTGGATCTATGTTAATTACCGTTAGAAACGGAATATTTTCACGTTTTCAACGTGTCTATTACCACGGTGGTTTGTTGATGGGAGATTTTGTGTTTTATTTGTTGTTTCTCGTTTTTATTATTGTGATCATTTCGTTTACGAACTGTTTTGGGTTTTGAATTATCGAATGGAGAAAAAACTTCATAAAGTTGGCATTTTTAACTCGGGCCCCTTAATTGCGTGTCGTGCCAGATTTTACTTTTTTATGAAACGGAGCTGCTGTTATGGGAATTGCGTTGATTGATACAACACGTTAAATTGAAATATTGTAAGCTGATTTGGTAGCGGCACTGCTTTGAAGTAGTCAAATTAAAAAGCGAAAAGAAAAGGAACTAGGAAGATTATACTGCTGTAGGAAGTCCGTCTTCCTGCGTAAGCGAAGCCGTGGGCATTGCGAAAGTGAAATTTACATCTTAATCTGTTCTTTTTTAATCAAGAGGATATTTATAGAGTACTTTCATTCTCACGACATAAAGAGCAATTTTGCGAGGGATTTACAGTTTTTGGAGGACTCCAAATTGTACAGAATATTCGCATATGGAAAAAAATGTATGGCAAAATGTATAATATATACACATATTTTTATATTTCATTTGACTCTGCATGTAAAAATTGTAATTCACTATCATGTATCGTTATATAATTCATTACATAAATTTTCCATAGAATAATATGCAATGTGCTCTCACTATTGTCGATGATTGATGCGATACATCGATGCATGCATACCTTTGAAAAGAGGCACAAGGGGAGGGCAATAAATCGATTAATTTAATCATTTACATGTTACAACGATGGAAGATGTCTGAAACGCAACACTGCAAATTTAAACAATTTCTATAGCAAATTACCGATACATTATTTCCACTCTGCTAATAATCCTATTACCAGAAAATAGTTAAAGTGACTTTCAAACTTTTTTCATTCGCAACATAAACGTAACTTTTTCCCACAGAAAAAAAACGCTTTTACATTGAAGTATAATTCAAACATTATATTTCGACATAGAAGTTTCTTTCATTACCGAGAAATGAAATAAACGAATTCCAGAATGGTCGTTAATTACAGTTATTCTCGCAATGACTGTTTCCACAGGAAGAGGCAGGGACTGGCTCGAAACGAATGGACGAGGATCGAAAGAATGTGCGAGAGTCAGCGTACGCACAAATCCATATTTAGAGTGGATATCGGTTGGGTTTGGTTACTTTTAGAAGAGTGGAGGTTGCTAAGTGTAGGCGTGCGGTTACCCACCAAAAATCCCCGTTCTTCGGTGGCACAATTCATTGTCTCGAGGACCGAACTGTTTCGTGCCTTCGTGACTAAACCTGGCCGATCTTTTTGTTCTTAGTTAAACATTTCACACGATTCTACATTAACTGCAACTCCTTTAAGTTGCAATAAAATTGCTAATACATAGTTAACTGAAAATCGATAAAAATACTCGCAGATTTAATGGATCCTTTTGTACTTTAGCTGTTACTGAGTCAAAGTTTAAAGCAACCAGTTTAAGTTGCTATAAACATTACAAATATGGAGTTAACTGAGAATCGATAATAACACTTGCAGATTCTGTGGACCTGTTTGTAATGTGGCTGCTGACGAATCAAAGACGAATGCTACATCTGCTCCAACTAGTTTAAGTTGCAATAGACTTTGCAAATACAGAGTTAATTGAGAATGGATAAAAATAGTCGTAAATTTAATAGACTCGTTTGTAATTCAGCCGCTGCCGAGTAAAAGATGAATTTTATATCGATTGCAACCGGTTTAAGTTGCGATAAATATTGCAAATATGCATTTAACTGAGAATCGATAATAACACTTGCAGATTCAATGGACCGTTTGTAATGTAGCTGTTGATGAATCAAAGACGAATGGTACGTCTGCTTCAACTAGTTGCAGTTACGATAGATATTGCAAATACAGAGTTAACTCAGAATTGAGAATAATTCTCGTATATTCAATGGACCCGTTTGTAATGTAGCTGTTGATGAATCAAAGACGAATATTACATCTGCTGTAACTAGTGTAAGTTGCGACAGATATTGCAAATACAGAGTTAACCAAGACTCGATAATAACACTCGCAAATTTAATGGGCCCGTTTGTAATTTAGCTGTTACTGTATCAAAGACGAATTTTACATCGATTGCAACCAGGTTAGGGTGGATAGACAATATAAACATAGCATTAACTGAGAATTGGTAATAACACTTGCAAATTCAATACACGCGATTGTAGGTTAACAATTGATGAAACGAAAGCTACGTGAGTAGCTGTCGAAGATTTAATTTTGTTCTCTTGGTAGTTATCAGCAATACTTTGTTCGGTAAGTATTCATTTTTTCATTAAATCCTAGTTCATAGCCAAAATTAGTATCTTCCTTGCATTTAAATATATATTACACTGAATTTCTCTTAGAGCAATTTCTGTTTTTTAGTTGTTATCACTACTGTATCATTTGAGATACTGAACCTTGATTACGAAGTGAGACAATACTAAAAAGGAAATCTTAGTTTTCTCTTATTTATTTATCTCTAAGAAACTCGTTGATTGTTTAATACTCCAAATCGCTTTAAACCTGCAACCTGTAAAAAGAAAATTCCTAAAACTTTGCCAAGGTAATGATTTCCCAATGCATCGTAATATTCAGACGAATGTCTAGTCAAAGCCGAATTGGCAATGTTTTCCGACAAGTCAGGAATATCGTATTTGAGATCATCCCGTTAATGAGGAAGAATCGTCGAATGCGAAGAATTACGAAGGAGGAAAAGATAAGCTTAATACGCCCAGAATAAACACACCGTGGCGGCTGCCGCGACTCGTGAGAAAGCGCGCTGAAATTCCGTACTTCGAGCGAGTCGGGTACACACTGCCAATAGTCTTCGATAAAACTCTGTCGCACCTCTTGAAAACAATGCGAATCGCGCGAGGTGAAACGCCTTGCTGTTTTCTATGGATCCGCGCTGCAGGAATGATTTTTCACGATTGCATTCCAAGTGTGAGAATGTTTGGGCGCATGTCTGTCTCGACGCTATGATAACGTAATTATGAAAGGAAGCGAAAAATCCGCAAAAACGTGGGTCGAAAAATCATTTGTATATCATCAAAGGTGAAAAGAAGTATGCCTCGTTCACAGTGGACACATATTTGGAAATATCAAAATTATTTATTTCTGCTGTTTGAAACTTTTGCCTTACGATTTCTGTTCTGACTGAATATGCAATGACTTTAATTGCTGAAATAATTGCAGTGCAATTAATTGCTGAAATAAAAACTTATCTCTGATTTCTAATGTGAGTTAATGTAATATTACTAGTGTAAAAATGAATTGACCGTTTTGTGATAGACTGATATTTACAAGTTAACAGCTTTTAAAAAATTTCAACACTTTCTATTCTATTTTTCTAAAGGGTTTTTCGTGATATTGAAAGAACAGCAAGACTTAATATGTGATAATGGATATTCAATAATTATGTATAACTTTGTGATCGTGTTAATTCAATTTGCCAAAGATGCAGAGAAAATTTCTAAAATACTGCTATCTTAACCCTTTGCTGTTCAATGTCCAACTACATTGGACACAGATTTCTATAAAAATTAATATTTTACTTATAAATTGTTAATTTGGAACATGACAGTGATTTTATATCTTCTAAAAATAAATAACTCAAAGTAGAACTAATATTGGGAAATTAATTTCTTCAATCTGACAGACACTTAAAATAATATATCCGATCAAAATATATTAATGAATATAATTCTACAATAATATCCTCACTAAGCATAATTTAGTGTCTCGATGTAACGTGGATTTTCCGGTGATCTACATGGCAGTAAACGTGTGAAAAATATTTTGTTAATCGGAGATCATTACGCTACATTTACCGTACACGTCCGATTAAACTCGTACACGAATGTCCACATGTGTACTGTTCTCTAATTATATTTAGCCTCGTTAAACATTTCGAAAAACAAGGGCGACGCTTAATCGTCTACGCGGAAAATTTGAATACAGTTCAATCGCATGAATGTGGCACACTTTGACGGAAAACCTGGACACAATGTATCAAACAGCTTTATCGCGATAACCGTGTTCTCACGGTACATGTATGTTAATAAGGTTACAAATGAAAGTCACCAAATTTTGCATGACAAATTACATCTTACCACTTTTTCATACCGTCTATTTGCAATATGTAATAACCACCTATACTTTAACTTCATTTGCACCATAATTTCAATTTTCAAATATAGAAATTTTAAGTCAATCCTACAATTTTTAAATATACTTACATGTATACTGTATTAAACCAAAACTGTTACAAATTTATCAAACAAAAACTCTTTCGTTACGACGATCTGTGTGCACGGGTGCCGTCTATATCCGGCGAAAAACGTATAGGAGTGTACATATAAGTGAATCCCAAGGTGGTTTAGAAAAACGTAAGTGCAAAGCAACCAAAGACAAGAGATGTGCAATGTGCACACTTTTCGGCGCGGTGCCCCGTTTAGTGGCGTCGCTACGGCGGAAGGGACTGCCGTAACGAAAGGGTTAACCCTCTGACATTCTCAAATCGTTGTAGAAGTCCCTGTAGCGGAGACATTCCCAAGTCGCCGTGGAAGTCAGCTTACTAATTAATTTGTTAATAAACTTCTAAAATTAAAGCTCTCTTTGAACGGTACAGCCAAGTAGTTTTTACGTATTAACACGTTCTGTGCTGAATCATTTTGAAAGTTTTTCTATTCAGGCTGCGTGGGGCGTATACGACCCACACTTTTACGATTAAATAAATTTGTTTGGAGTATATATAATATTAAGATGCCTATATTTAACCGTTTGAGTGCGGTGAAGCGATATCGCGCTTCGCTTGTCCTATGCCAAAAATGGGGAGAAGTGACCACGCTGCTGTTCCTTAGTTAATTTTCGAATTAATTGAGAACAGTTGTATTTATATCCATGGCAGTTTATTATTAATTTCGTTGAATTGTGGGTTTTAATAATATAAAAATTAAAATAAAACAGTGGAAAAATATAGTAGAGCCGTGGATCATGGTACGGTAGAAGAAATGAGCCAATGTAAAAAGATAGATAGATTTCGACTTTAGAAAAATTGCCTGGACGAAACTTGCGACAGTGTGAGGTTTACAGTAAAAAAAATGGAAATGAAATTAAACGATCCAATTTAATTTGCGCTGTATGTAAACAAGGAATTCATGGAATTTGTGCAGAAAAACACTCATGTAATAAGTGAGAATAAAAAACATTTTTGTTAGTAAAAATTACTTTTTTATAATACTTAGAGTTAATTATAATCATTTTTATTATTTTCCAAAAACAATAACTACGCATTTTATTCCGCAATTTTAGCATATACACAATAAAATTCTTTGTTTTGCAATGAGAAATGCAAGCAGTCTGAACGAAAAGTTTAGGGAGGGTCGTATACGCTCCACGCGGCACGGAACGTGTTAACTTTTGATTTTTACGTATTATAAGTAATATTAAACGAAAAGGAACTGCATACTAAATATGCTCCAACCTGCTGATACTCCCAAGAGCGAAATCTCCCGACCGTAAAGGGTTAAAAAAAACGAAATGCCAAATCAAACACAACGGTACATTCACGACACATCCCGTAAGTGCCAAAATCATCAATTTATCAGTAACCAGTAGCAAGCCTATTTTGTAAAAAGCTCGTTGAAGAAAATAATTCTTAATCATGTGTTTCATACTCGTTGATTACCCGCTTCTTTTTAAACAGTATCTCATTTGTCAGTCAAAGTATCCCACTATGCATCAACATGAAACGACAGATTCGCGTGTGCCCGGTTCTATGCCGTTCGTCGATGCACGCGTGTTACCTTCGTCGTGCGGAAAAACGACACCGTCCAGACTGGACAGGGAGGAAAAGGGAGACCAGGCGTTATGCAATCTCCTCCGCATACTTGTCGGTAATTGGTTATTTATTGCCCTGTCACGCGGTGCCCCTTCTTCCCGTATTTCTCTGTAGCACCGTTGTCGCGAGAATGTTATCCTTTCCGATGCCGCGGTTACACCTGTCGCTTCGTGCGTCGTGGATCTCACTAATTTCAATTGCGAGTTGGAAAGATTGCGGATGAAAGTGTGCTAGATCCTATTCTGCTTGAATTTTAGTCCATTTTTCAACACTCTGGATATAATTACGCACTTTGTGACTTTACAATTGCTGTAGGGACACTTCAATCAGGGATGCTTTAATCCTTAACAATCGTATGTTTGCTCTGAGCCACCAAAGTACTAGAGTATAAATGAAATACGACTACAAAGGGCTAAATAGTATGGCGGAGGCAGTGATAATTAATTTCCATAATGCAATGTACATATCATGAATTTTCGAGAGAATGTGGCAATAATTTTAATAATTGCGAAATGGAAGATACAGGGGTATGGTGAATAGTAACCTAACCAAGCCTGATGTGAAATCATCTTCATCAGCTTGGAGAATTTTTCGGAAATTATTATTTACTATATTATACCTTTCGTGATTCTGAACCTACTGAAAACAGTAGGTCTTACAATTAGTCAAAA
This sequence comes from Cerceris rybyensis, assembly GCA_910591515.1. NCBI lineage: Eukaryota > Metazoa > Arthropoda > Insecta > Hymenoptera > Crabronidae > Cerceris > Cerceris rybyensis. Next base: position 37,955,587 of record OU342789.1, read on the forward strand.
CAATCATAGCAATTAGAGTCGAAAAAGTGAAGCCCACAAGATAGTAGATACCATGATAATAAAAAAAAACTGTGCCATTAGAGACTAAAATTGAAATACAGGCTGAAATTTTTATGGGAAACTACAATGATCAATAATAGGGCAGAGCAAGTGTCCAACAATAGACGGCTATAGTCATCGGTAGTATTGAAAGGTTTAAAATACTACTATGGGCAGTTAATGTCAATTCACAACAGATATTCCACTCATCCTATGCATGTACAGGGCGTTTCAAAAATAGTTGTTATGGCTTTCTGGGGTTGTTACACAACTAAAAGTTAATTAGCGCAAAAACGGTTCATTTCTGACCTATGGTTCCTCTCTGACATTTTACCTACGTAACAAAACGAATACGATGAGCCAACATAAAAAATTCGCTACCATTCGCGAATTTTATACCTGGTTTTTTTCACAATCTCCATCGATCCATGGGTGTAGAACAACCCCTACAAGCTATGACAACTACTTCTGAAACATCTTGTACAGTAAGGTATAGTGCAGCATTGGAAAAATGGCTAGCGGAACTTCACCCTGTCACGCGATCTGATCAGTACGTGTGATTCTTTGCACTAATTAGACGTTAAAATCGAAAATATGTGAGAAGAAACCTTCTACCTTCTATTGTGATCAACTAGACCCGCATTCTTTTCATTCGTCCTCTTGCAAGCAATGTACATTGCATTTATAGTACATTTATAGACAAAGAAACACAAAGTACAAATATATTTTCATTTTATTAGATCTTTTTCTGATTGTGCGAATTATTGTAGCTTAATTTTTGTAAATCATAAAATTTCTATACAATTAAATGATTCGAGGTCAAGTAAAATTTTTTATTTGAAATTCTACTTATAACATGTGCCCATGTAGTATCGTCCTTCCTTAAGGCAATCCTTAAGCAAAACAAAAAAATTCGGACTAGAGAGGGTTAATAAAATTGCATTTCTATTTTCGCGAAGATTATATACACGAAGTATACTCAATAAAACGTAACATGACATTTTAGGAAGCAAGTGAAAAGGGGATTTCCTCACTTTATTATGTATTATACATGCCATTCTGTCGTGCAACGTTAAACGTGTAGTACAGTAGCTCTCAAAATTTTTTAGAATTTCTTGGGTGAAGATCTCTTTACAATTTTTTACATTACTCGTGGACACCGTTTAAGGCTAACTACGATCTAAGAATAGGACAATGTAACGAAAACATTTTTTTCAAATAACAATTTATTCAGAATATAGTAAACCTTAGTCATTTAACCCATTCGAGACCGATTGCATACCTGGTATGCAATTGATTTTCGAGGCTATAAGACCGATTGCATACCAGGTGTACAATAGTAGTAATAAGCAATTATCAGTTATTCTGAGTAAAGTAATCGTCGAACTGAGACCTTTTTTGTATATGCAATGATCTTATTTATGCGAATTCACTTACGAATTGGGTGATTTCCATAGTAAACAAGTTTGTTTATTAAAAATGAACAATATAAAGAAAAAAAAAGTTTCGCTCCTGGGGACCGTTTTCGAAAAGAATCGCCGTCTCGAATGGGTTAATGTATGATCTGCTTTGACTCATGTAGTCCAAAATTTCAAACTAACAATAAGTGACCCTTTCGCAGACCGCTGGATTTGCCTTTACTTATGGGGTCGCAGACTCCAGTTTGAGGAACACTGGTGTAGTGCAAGCTACAGAGCGTAGTGGGTGAAGTCTTCTCCTCATAGACTAGTATCTACGGTGTCACGTTTAATTTCCCTTACTCTAAATTATAAGCGTTTATAGCATATCTCTGACACATGGCTAATCAGTGACCTATCTGATGGAAGCGAGTAAACGTGGGCACGAGAGGACTTTAATAAGCACGGTAATGAAATAAGAACGGGAGAAATTAATGGTAGAATGATGGAAATATGCAGAAGTTTCACTGAGTTGTTGAGTAATCTGTAAAACTTGAGAAGTATTTATAAAAGGCCATTTCTTACTTGTAAAGAGATATTCAATTGTGGGATTTGTTAACTCGTGCTATACCGTTAAGTGACCCAGAAATTATTTCTTTATAGATTAGAAAATTGCTTTTTCAAGGTCGGCGACAAATGTACGAGTTGTTAGTTTGAATTTTATAGAAAGGCTATTTCCAATTGAAAAATTATTGAAATTCACAGTAGAATTTTTATAATCAGAAAACCAATCGAAAGTAAGTAAAGAAAAATAACATTCTTATCAGAAGCTCGCCATAAATAGCTATCTTCAAAAACCAACAATTACATTTCTGTACAAATCCTAAAAAATACGTCTACCCCTTCATCTACCACAAATAAAATCAAAAAAAGAAAATCTCTTCGCTAAAAGAAATTCCAAAACCACAACTACCCTTCGAAGAAGTAACAAGGTGCACGAGAAAATCGTGCAAGCGCGTTCTTCGCTGTTACACCAGATTTCATTCTGTCTAAAGAATATATAAGCACAAATTTAATACAAGTAGTCTCATCGGAATCGGTAATTTCAAATTCGTAAGGTTCCCTTGTTAGTAATGCTTTACGCATGTATCGCGAAGCAAACCATAACGCTTCGTATTAATTTCCATTCGATCGGTCTCCTCTACGAAGAGGTGATTGCACGTCGCAGTTCGTAGTTGCGTATAATTCACGAGTTATGCGTGAAATTATTCACCATAAGCGTGGGAGATCCCATTTGCAGTACGAAAGTAAACGCACGCGACCAGTTAAAGTATAACTCGTACCTACGTCGCACCGGCGAGAACAGCAGGTTGCGTGCAACAAAATAAAACAATACTCGGCTGCTTTCTTAACCCCTTGCATTACCGGCAAACTCGCAAAGAATCCATGCCTAAACCGAACGCCTCGATATACGATATCTTGCGACTAACAAAGATTATCGCGCCAGTATTTACTTCACGCAATGGAGCATTTGTGAAACTCATATGAATTTGAATCAAAGTCTAAAATTAATAATCCTGAATGGAAACACACTGTCTCATTTGAAATATTAACCCTTTGCGGACGGGAGGCATTTTTGAATATCGAGAAACAATCAATTATTTAGCGATGAAAAAACACTTTTTCATCGGAAAGACAGTCTGTTAATGTATACAAGTTGAAATTTACTCTTTGTAAATTAATATTTCAACGATTATATTTTCAATTTTCCACTCTAACCGTTTATATATGCACCGACAAACTATAACCAATTTTTTTCTCAGGGCGGAAATATTCGCCCGTCGTCCGCAAAGGATTAATACTTGGCCCGAAATTAAGACCACGAGTCAGACTCGTAATATTCAAGTTTGGCCTAAAATTTTCATCACGAGTCAGACTCGTAAAAATAGTGCAAGGGGTTAAACGTTTCCAACTTCTCCGACGTGTCTATAGTTCCTCGGCGATAAGCTGATCGATGGACAACTACATGAAAAAACATTTTAATACTCTTTATAGTGGTTATAGCACTTATCTTATTTTCCTTGGAGCGGTTGTGAGAAATGGAAGACCTTGCTGATGTGATCATGGTAGAATTGATAGTGTTGGAAGTAATGACTGGCAAAAGGTGAATGAGCAGATTATGGTAGCCTGGGGGAAGGTTTAAATTTCTGGTTGGTAGGGTTTAAAGACGCGTTTGGAAAATTATTTAGTGTTTTGTATTTGGCATTTCATTGTTAAGGTAATTTTGTTTAACTAGATCTGTCGAGGTGATCAAAGTAATTTGCTTTGAATGTTTTTGAAAATGTTTCTGAAATTTTTAACGCTGTTTCCTTTTCAATTTTCTACATCTGGCTTGAATACTGGAAGCGATTGAATGGATCAATTTTTCTGCTCTCTTCATTTACTTGATTCGGGAAGATTTATTTGACAATTTTTAAAATATTGAATTAATCGTTGGGATATCTATTGTTAAGACGGAGTTTTAGTTAAGACGGGATTTGAATTTCTTCGTAATAATTGGAAGTTTGACGATCGCAATTTTTGAAAAACAACATTTATATTGGCTACATTACTAAAAGTGTAGGATTCCAATCACGGATCTATTTTACAATCTACCTAGAATAGAATCTTTTGTGTTTTAACAAGTCCAGTTCAGGTTGAGATGTTCAACTCTCAAGAAGTGGAAGTATCAGTCTCCACAATGTTACCTTTCATAGATTTCTCTTCTTTTGTACTATATGATAAAATCGATTGCACTATTATTGCAATAAAAATTAATGAAATTATTGGAACTATGGAGGTAATGGAAATAGTTCCAATGCCAAAATAACGAGCCAAAGTTCGAATCTCCTTGAAGTTTCGTAACTGACCTCAAAGTGCAAGGTCCTCTGTTCACAGTAGACACAACCAAATATGCAAAATATACATAATAATAACAGAAATACATTCACAGTCATATACTTATGTTTCCATAAACGTAATAAACCTTACAACAATCATTCATAACAGCACTTGATAACAATTAAACAAGAATTCAATCATTAATATATTCATAAATAATTGTTCTACAACTGTTCCCAAACATCTTGATATACTCTCATCAATATACTCCCGATTTGAATATTGCCGAGAAAATAGCAGCCCTTCAATTACCTGATCCCAGAATAAACAATTTTCCGTGGCCCCTCGATAATCATAAAATCGCGTTTTCTGGCAAGCATGCCAAGAGTCATGTTTCACGTTCGATACGTGCAAATTAACGATGAATTATGCGACACAATAGGCATTTTATCGACGAAAGAAACGGCTCGATTTACGTAGAAGTATTCTGTTTGCGTTCGTACCTACCTAGCTGAGTGAACCGTTTAGTAGGTCTCTCGGTAATAGAGTATTATCAGCAAATGCCTTGACCTCGAGCACCCGGAACGAGGGATAAAAAACGCAGCGCACAATACACGTCACGTTCGTATTACAATACGTATGCAAATTTTTATATCAGGTATCGACCGTACCGTTTGCTTTACGATTTTCGCGGTGGAACGTCAACACCAGAAGATAAAGAACAACGACGACACGTAGGATACGATGTGGTTCAGAAAGAACTTCCTGAAACGGTAAAATAAGCTGGTGAGGAGGACAGCTATTCAATCGAACGTGAATATACGTCAAACGATTGTAAATCGAATTGGTTGAAATCCTTAGGTGGGAATAAATTCTCATTTCTATAATGCCAGATTACTGCTCGGTCAATGATTTCAATCCATTCCCTGTCAACTTTTCTTAGCTTGATTGTTTCTGAAAGAAGTATTGTCGCAGTGTAAAAATAATTATAGTTCACGAGAATTACTGCTTAAAAGCATAACTAGAACAGATTGTTTTAAATACATTTAACCTCAGAAGCACGTTAAATATCTCGATTGAATGCTAAAAGACTTTGAAAATGAAAATCCCCGAGTGCGAATAATGGAAGGTAATGGGTTAAATATCTGCGGGATAATATTGAGTAGCGTCAGGTAAGGAGTTGTAATCCAATTGTCTTTTCGCAACTCTTTTAAATGTTTTTTTAAATGTTAATTAAACTTCGTTTCAAGAGACATCTTGGTCAAAAGTCTTATTTAGGCGGTGATGTCTAAGAGATTTTAGACTGTAGTTAATTTTTTTTTAATGGAGTTATATATCTCATGTAATTAGATGCGTAACCCTTCAATCACAATAATTGACCTTCAACAACCTTCAAATACAGTCAGAGCGTAGGTCAATGAATTCATCCCTGCGTGCGCTTGTACGTCTACCGCAGTCTATTTAAATGAAAACCTGCAATACGCTCTTAAGAAACCCAAGATTATTTCATTTTACAAGATTTAAATAATATCTGTGACAATTTCATGACTTCCCCTCCAAACAAAGTTTCTCTCAAAATACATTCTCCACCTACGTACAATTTAATAACTAATTTCCGAAAGACATAAAAATTCATCTCCACCACTTGCGCTATAAAGACGTGCCACGCACTTCGAAATACTTTTGTTACAAAACCGCCAGCGACGTAGATACTACGTCGATAGGCATTTGTCGCAGAAACAAAATCGACTAACAATTAGATCGTTCATTTTTCGAGCTACAGTTCCAGTTCCTTACCGCATGTTATATTGTAGAGCGCGGCACGGCTAACGAAAGTTAAATCGTAGGACAAGTGGTTAACACGTTAAGCGCCACACCGGTCCCTAGGGACCGGGCGTTGACTTTTCGTTTATGCTGATGCTGATCAATGAAAATGAACAATTAGTTTTTTACCTAAGGTACGTTGTCGCGCCTAACCGAGCCACAATTAGTGGAGTTAAGTATAAAATAGAACATTTTATCAAAAATGAATGTAGTATGTTAAAACAAATAGAAAGATATCTTTTCTAATAAAGGGCCTAAACGGAAAGTGCTTTAACCCTTTGCGGACGGAGACATTTTTGAATATTGACAGATAATCATTTATTCGGCGCTCCAAAACCACCTTTTTATCAGAAATTTGAGCTGTTAATGTATATGAATTATAAATTACTCCACTTTTAATCATATCTGACCGGTTTTATTTCAATTTTTCAATTTGAATCGTGTATACATACGGCGATAGACTATAACTACATTTTTTCTCAGACCGCATATATGCGTCGCTAGTCCGCGCAGGGTTAAGAACGAGCGTGGCGCTTAACATGTTAAATATAAAACACCGGTGATCACCCTAAGATAATCAAATTCCTTTCTGCCTGAATAGAATGCCCCAAGCAAAACTGATTAATTTCAACAAAACTAACAAAACTGGCAAAACCACCTCTCATGTGAACGTGTAAGGTACACCTGTCGAAAGTATCCTAGGAAGTTGCATTCGAAATTGCAGCGTTTTTTCGGGAAGTAACAATCGCTCGGCTGAGGATCGATAAGCGCGCTCTCTCAGACGCGTAGCAGGAAAAGAGCTCGCCGGTAAGTTTTGGAGGAATCGCCGAGAAGGAAATGCAGGAGAAAGCGCAGATCGATCGGGCTGCAACTGCTTGCTCTCTCTCCCTCTCTCTCTCTCTCTCTTTCTGGCTGCAGGGGCGCTTTTCACCGTGGCGATAAATTCTGGAACTTGCAAGCTCGGGCTAGCCGACATACAGACCGGCATGCAGCGCGCGAGCTTTCGTGCAAAATATTTCAGCACCTTGGCACAACTCCCATCGGGGCGTCGAATTGATTATTGAACAAACAGCGTGATACCTGACTTACGTCGACGTCATGACCGTTCTTGGAAGAAAACGTGCCGTTTCACAGTAGACGCATCCCGAGAATCAAGTATCGATGTACTTTATGACGTCGATTTCAATTTTGTCAAATTGTGCTGTTTACAGTTTAAGTTACTTAACATTAATTATTATACTTGATATTATTTTTATATTTTATTTGTGTAGAACTTATCGTATGTTTTATCGTCTTGCGCTGTGATAACGTACTGTGCATGGTGTGTAGTCACACTCCTATCAGTCAAAATTATAGCGTAAGAGATAAGAGTTTCATTTTGTAGCAAATAATACTATTAAAAATATATAGATTTAAAGTTTTGATTTTAAATAATTTCCTATATTTTTCCAATCCTTCATTTCCATTTATATATGTTTTCTATTTGAACTTCATCGAGGGTAATTCGAAATGGGAAATTCTCGTTGAACGATATTTTCACTCAAATATTCATTCTACGTTTATGAAATTTTCTACTTCGATAGAATTAGTGATTTTATAGGGGAATTACAATTTTGGGTGAATTCAGGACAATCGAGGCTATGATTTGCCTATAGAAAGCTATAAAAAGTGCACTATTATTTAATATAATTCAATATCAGAAAAAAACATTGATTGTCAACATAAGTCATCGTATTAACCCCTTCCGATTTGTACCCTTTTGGCTCTTGAAGTGCATTGTAGTAAATTTGACGCGATATTTCACATTTACATCACGATTAACCCTTTGACGTCTCTGACGTTATCTGTTAGTAACTTGTCCGCACTCTGATATTTGCTATCTTGTGCCATTTCAATAGAAACGTTCAGGTAAACAAACATTTCTTAAATTCAAAGGTCCTCTTAGAGGGGGAAACCGATTGATATGGTAGACTTACGATGTCCCGTGTCGATGTAAGGTGGAACATTGGAGTGCAAAGGGTTAATAAGTGTAGTAGATTGTCTTTGCCTACATTCTTGACTGCACTAATAGAGTGCAGAGGATTAGCTCCTTCAATGGTTAGTACTTTTAACCCCTTCGGACCCTGCGCACATTGTAACGTACATAGGTAATACTGTTCGTGCTGTATTTTATTACGTATAGGTTTAAAATTAGTTTCAACACCTAATGAATTTTATTTTTTTATACATGTATTTCTCAGGTTCTCCTTAATGTTACAAATTTTGCGTAGGGACCATATGTTCATTAAAATGTACATTTACAAATTATAAATAAATAAATATTTTCTTAAACGAAAAAAAATTCGGGTCTGAAGGGGTTAACGCGTCGTCTACCTATACGCTTAGTACTCTACTGCCCATTTTGACACTCTGTACCTTGCATCGTAAAGTAAAATCTCAGGTAACCAAGAAAGTTTTACTGCTTTTAACACTTTACCGACCGGAAGCCTATTAATAGGCTTTTCGGACCCAACGCCTTTGAACTTTTAACTTATTAACTGGTTGCCACTCCAATTAATGAATTATCATTTATCATTGCGGTTACCTGTGTTAAGGATGCAGTGACGAGAATTTGTAATTTTCGAATAGATATCTGTATCAAGGAAGTATTTATGGCCAAGTGATCAGTCAGAAAGGGGTAGGATGTTAAAAAAATACCGGTCGAGAAAGTGTTAATATAAAAATTGTCGCTTTAACATTACTTATTTGTGCCGACAAATTCCCTTCGCACTGAATTTACAGAGGACGATAACAAAGAGTGGATAATGCAACAAAAACTAACAATCAACACTATCATAACAAAAACCTAACTATCAAACCTGAATAATGAAAAACATTTATTTAACCGAATAAATTTGCATAAAGTAATCGCATTTCACTGTTTCTTATTTCTAATTAAACTCACAAAACAGTAGCCCTGCTTATAAAATAGAATGATCAATTTTATCTTTCAATTTTTTAACTTAAACCTCTTTCATAATCACCAAGTACAATTTGCCGATAGTACTTGATCATCCTGTACGAAATGTTTAATTTCGCGGAGCGGACGATACATCCTCTTCGCTGAATAAATATTCATTATGTCGCATACTCAACACGGCCAACGGGAGGATTATGCGTAGTTATCATTTATTCATCTATGTCATCAGACGACGAAGACACGGGACGTTTAATTAAAAAAGATACCAGCCACAGTGCCGGCGACTAGATTTGAATTTCTTCGCTCGGCAGCAACGACTCGGAGCTGTTATAATTCAACGTCCAACAGTCGCCTAACACCGCTGTGCACTGGTTTGAAAGAAACGTTATTATTCCAGCGGCTAACGATCAAATGGCACCGATTACCCGACTAACCAGAAAATATTGAAATTTTCAACATTCTTTCCGCGCAGCTCTTCTTTTAATGTCAAATCAAATTTGCAAAGTGTCGTTTAATTAGCCGCTGAAAAATGTTGCGCACAGTGCGCTCTCCCTTTTAGTGCGTCTGCCATAAATTCACAAGGAGACCCAATTACAGGGGGAGGATTTTTAATTGTAACTTCAATCTTACGTGAGCATTTTCGCGTTTGAGACAAGGCTTTCTTGTTGAGCGGTTTTTGGGGAGGTGGAAAATGTAGAATTAGAGAGGGCAATATTTTTTTAATTGGTTCTTATCGGAGATATGATATTTTTCACTTTTCTGTTGAATACATGGAATTAATTCTGTAACATTTTGTGGGATTCTGTGGTTCATTTGTATCTTTTAAGTGTTATGAGTAGAGACAGGGTGGGATGTTTAAGGGAATGTGGAAAGTCATTGACATATTTCTAAGTTGCAATTAAATCAGAGAAAATTAACTGCAATCGAAAGCGTAATTTTGTTTTACATTACGGGTAGGTGGTAGATGACGAAAAATGTTGAGATTCTAATTTTAAAGATAGAGGAGAAAAAGAGACTTTTAGCACAGGATCTTTATCTCCGGTTTCGTAATTTCTGATTACACTGAATCGAAAAGGGCAACGAATTTGTGGAAGTTCATGAATGTTATATTTTTACGATGACCAAATTCTCTCTCACTTATAATTTCAATAAATTAAACGTCCCATCTTCCCGCCGTCTGCCATAAAAAAGAGCTTGAACTTCTCCAACGTGAATTTCTAACGTTGGGAAAAATTCGAAATCCCGTAATAACAACCCTCTTACACCCTCACAAACGTGGATGTTTAATCAGGCAAAGACAATTAAAAACCGACGCGTAAATCGACATCACAGCGATCGATTAAAATTATTCGCCGAAGCACGAACTCCTTAACAATCCCAACGTCACAGAAAATGACATTACATCTAAAAAAAAAGCATATTTCCAGCTAAAGTCATCACCCCCTTTTATACAAAAGCACACTAACAAGAGTGCAACAAAACCTACATAAACGTTTCAATAATTAAATAAAATTCAACGTTTCATCTTCCAATCCAAAAAAATTCTGCAGAAAAAACAACAGCCTCCACGTATACAAGGATGAAAAACGGGAAAACACGACAAAAGAAATCTGCAAGGACGAATGAAAACGAGGGAAACAAGTAAAAACGAACCTATCTTGCTCAATTGGAAAGAAGTCCCACGGAAAGACTTCGAAATAGAAGAAAGTCTGATTGGTCAAAGTGGAAAGAACACGATTCTTCTTGTATGTATTTTCGAATGTAATATGCAATTTGCGAAACGGTCACATACACTGTTTGAATCGCCTAACGAAGATACTAAATGAGACATTTCGAGTTCCGCGAGACTTCTCTTCAGCACAGCATGATACGCGCTGCCAACAGCCATCCTATCTCAACTCCCCGACGAGGGGTTACGCGACTGGGGCACCGGTCCGATTTTCGCGACGTGCCGACACCAGATATCGATTCCATTCGACCTCTTTCACCCTCCAACCTTCTTCGACCACCTTGGAAGCGTTCACGCTCGCACATTGGCTCAGGGAGGGTTGGTTTGCATGAAAGTTGTCGCGCGCGCGCGATAAACGAGGAGGGAGAAGGAGGATCGAAAGAGGCCAACGGACAACGGAAGCAGCGGAAGAATCGACAGAGTGAGGGTGAGAGACCGAGAGAGAGAGAGAGAGAGAGAGAGAGAGAGAGAAAAAGAGAGGGTTGAATGAGAGAGAGAGAAACGGGGAAACGGAAGGAGAATAGAAGACGAAGGTAAGAAAAAGATTAGAGAAAAAAAAAAGAAGAGGGTGGAAGTGTCGGCACGGTCTCGTGAACTTTACCCACGAGAGCCAACTTCCGGCCCGCGAGTTGTCTTTAAGTCTTCGCCGCGTCGCGAAAAGTTTCTTGGCGGGGATCGAACGAAAGGCAGTGTTTTGACTTACACCGTCCTCGTGCTTTCTTACGAAAACGAAATTCACCGCATACTTTATGATTATGAATCTATTTATATTTCTGGGGACGTAGGTTTGAGATTTTGGATAAATGCAATAGGTGTGATTAGCTTTTAGGGAAAAGTGCGAAAAGTGAATTGAATGGTAGACATTTTTTTATGAAGTAGACTTCGTATTTAATGACTCTGAGGTTGAGAAGTGTTCTCGATTGAGGTTTTAGGGGGAGTTTCTGACAAAATTAATTTCACCTTGGTATTTGAGGATGCATGTACTACAGTGCATCTAATTAATGTTCTTATAAAGTAGAAGTCATTTTGTAATTTTCAAGTGATCGAACTTTTTTATATCACGCGAAATCTTTATGTCAACACGTACAAGTAGAGTTAAAACGTTGACGAAGATGCAACAACTATTAGTTTTCTCGTACTTCAGGACGTGTCAGTATGAAGAATGAGTGCAAGTGTTAAATATCAAGGAATATCATAGAATTATCTTCATATACAAAATTCAAAGACTCCACAAAATCTAGAAAATCTAGTCTTTATATCATTCTATATGTATTAACTTCTCCCATTGTTCTTCCTTTGTGTACCTTTTTCCTAGTATCCGCAGGTTCACAGGTGTATTCCCCATCACCTAGGTTGTTATACCAAATAAAAATTCTTCAAACATCTATCTCCATATCCCCTACATTCTCCTACTATCGTTTGCAAATAATTGAAATCAATAAATCACCACATACATAATACTCCATTAAGTGCCTTCAACTCTGCTCACGACTCACTGCAATACCAATGATTAAATTCAACTTCAGAAGCTAAAAACAATTACATATGTGAAAAATGAGAGTAGAATGCACCCTCAAGCAGGATCTCATCAACCTGCCTATCAGTTTAGTAAGAAATAAGTGCATTATATTCTATAAAAATTCCTTAAAACACCTCTGCAAGCTTTTATGCATATCAATGAACGCAGTAGGGCGTATATATGCTTCTCTCTCTCACCTAGAGGGTTAATAGAAGGTGAAAATCGAAGCATTCGCTCGTATCGTGGCTCTCGGTTGCCGATCCTCTCGAATTTCTTAGCTGTCAGGAGCCCTCACGAACGAGGAAGCACGACGGCCACGAAGGTGCCCCTCCGAGCTTTATTAACTCTTCGTGATTTACAGCGACCCTCGCGGGTGATACGTTTCCCTTCAAAATGAGCGCGCGGGCTGCGATTTAATTGCAAAAGAGTACGGGAGATGATTTACAACTGTTCCGTTATGGCGTCGTTCCCGATACGGCTCGTTACAAATCTTCCGTTACCATTCGTAATATACGTGCACTCCGCGAAATGTAATGCGACTGCACCGTTCGATCGTAGAGAAAAAACGATAAATGATGACTTCGCATAGCGACCTCGTGTCCAGACAAAAGTAATTGACTGCTTGAACCACTTGTTTAGGAAGAAAAAAGAAAAGGAACGGGTGTCTTTTCCTGTCGAAGGATCCCTAAAAGATGACGAATGGGTGAAGATGATTTAATCCTTTGCACTCCGATGTCCTACCCAAGAGGATATCTCAAGTCTATCATATAACTTGGTTGTCTCCCTCGAAGAAAACCTTCGAATTTATTAGTGATGATTGAGGATGAACTTATTGTACCCCAACATTTTTACCCCTTGCCTTACAATAACGTGTGGCACACGTGAAACAGTAAATGAAGTAGAAAATCTGTAAGTTTTCCAAAAATTGTTAAATTGGAAATATCAGTAGATCAGGAGACGGTGAAATTAGTAATGTGCTATTATTATTAATTATGAATTATTTCACGTTCGATCACAAAAGAAATCGTAAGGCAAGGGGTTAACGTGTATATTTACTCGAAGTTTTCTAAGAAGATGGCACAAGATAGCAAATAGTAAATTATCGCCAAGTTGCTAATGGATAACGTCGGAGATTGTTCGGAGTGCAAAGGGCTAAAGGCGGAATATGATAGTAAAATAGTTCTTTACGTTTGCGTATTTCTTGGGTTTGATAACTGTAACATACATATCACGTAGAAAAATTTTCCAAGAGGTGTTGACAGAATCGAACTCCGGCTAACTGATTGAAAGCACCATGACCTCCACGTGAAGCTTTTTCGCATTTAATACTGTAAATTAATAAAATGAGAATTGATAAAAAAGGGCTCCTTCGTTTTTATAATAATTCCTTAAATACAGGAACAGTACGGTAGATATTCCGCATATATCTCATAATACATGAATTATTTAACCCCCTATGGGCCCCTGTGACTTTGAGGTAACGCAAGACATATCTAAACTTCTATTCTTCAAAATCAAATTTTCAAGTTCGTCAAATATTATAATTTAGCTCGTGATACTCATAAAATTCTTTACAATTCAATATTTAAAATTCAGATTTAATTCATTATTTAAAATGCTTTCATGCTTTCATCATTTCCTAATTATGCCATCGTGTAACTGATCTTCAGAAACCATAAGAAATTCGGACTATAGAGGGTTAACTAATCATCTTCTTTGTCACTTATACCATTTTCCATCAAATTACTTATTTAACATTCTAAAATGTAAAAAAATTTAAACCAACAACTCCAATGTTTAATGAATTACACTTAGGAAAAGCTCCGCAAATAATCAAAATCGCATTCCTCGATTCAACATTGGAATTCGTTCTCACGTTCTTTCACTCGTATATAAGGATACGCCGTAGAAGCACGAAATAAAGTAACACAGAAGAAAAGGATCTCAATTCAAAGCAGAATTGCACAAAGAAACCTATTACCGAGAAAAATAAAAAATACCAGCCACAACCAATAAAGCGATCGACACCATAGGATTCTCTAAAAAGACACGTCCTAAAGTTTCCAGCAAAGAACGATCGATGATAGGCGTCACTCGATGCTTCGAAGCCGGTCAACGATGCGTTAAGCCGCGGAACAAAGATTGGTCGTTAAATTCGCCCAACAAAGTAACACCGATAAAACTTCAAATCGGTGTCAAAGTCTCAAGGTCAAAGCAAACAAAAAATTTATTATTCACTCCTTAAAAAAAAAAACAATCTTTGCCCATCTGCATAAGGAATCTCCGTATACATATTAATTGCTTCAGCTGCCTCCGTCTCCTTCTTTACTTCCGGAATGAAGTTTTTTTCTCAGACTTCAACGATCGTTAATCTTGACAATGTGATATTTTATTGCCGCGGAACGATCGTCATTGCGATTAGTTGGCGCGAGACGATCTTAGATTTTGCTCTCCTCCGTATGGCGACAGTAATTACAAATACGTTCTATCCCTGACGAGTCTAGTCGAGTTATAGGCGCAGATATGGCTTCCGTAATACTTGATCGATAATACGGCATCCGACACGCTTCGGTCTACGTTTTGCGCCACGTGCTTTTTATTTCTCAATCGTCCGCGCATTCTTAACAATGTCAGGTAGGAATTTATCGGGCACTATGTACTGAGAGAATTTAACGAATAAAGTTTACTCGGAGGAGACATTTATTAGGACAGGTTTTTTCAATGTGTCCGTCAAGATGAACAATGTTGAAACGATTTCAGATAAGATTTGTGAATAGAACTCTATGGGGTAGATCTACACTGCCGCTCAAAAGTATGTGGACACTTACCGCTCTTATGAAATTTCTGATAGATAAGGTATATTTTTGTTGTTAATCAATTTTTGTTGCTAAATTCTGTTACGAGTATGTATGTAATGTATTCAAATAGTACTAATTTACAAATATTGTTATTGAATTCTTTTAAATAAAAAAATCGATCCGGTGGGAGGAAAGCTGCATTATATTGCACTGTAAAGTTTTTGAAGTTTTTCTCTAGCAGTTTCCAGGGACTGCATTACTATAGTGAGGTCTCCTGCCTTCTCTAGAGTAACATAGACATCTATAAACATGATTGGCAGCGAAATAATTAAACGATTAATAGCCAGGATGCCACGATTAGTAACCGCGGTCATTAAATCACGCGGTAGATATGTAGACGAAAAGAAGAAATAATTATCTGTTATCATTCTCGGTAAAATAGTTAATATATTATTATTAAAAAATGTTCTCCAATACTGTACAAACAGAAATGCCTACAAAATAATCAATTTTGCCAAAGATATCGAAATTTTTTTCAGGTAGTTATGAGAGTTAAGGAAGTGTCCACATACTTTTCAGCGGCAGTGTATGTACAATAGAAGTTTATGTATTTGTAGTTGAGTAAAATAAATTTTGCTCCAACTTCTTCAATCGGGAGCTTATAATTCTTAGGTCTAATTCTTCTATCTGGATTTTGGAATAATGATACAGATTCTCGTAGAGTGTGCAGTGAATGGAATGACATGGCTTCATTTTGTATGTCTGATGTTGACATGGTTCATGTTTTATGCGGGAATCAAAAGCTTAACAAATGTAGTACATAGAGTCTCACTAAGATGGAATGTTGTTCAACCAATTTTGCTAAGCGAAATTTCATCGAATACTAACTTATTATCTTGACGTTACACAGTTAAATGAACTATCGTATTACACTCCACATCAATGGAGAGAAAGACACAGCAACATGGTTATAAAATCGACCATTTCTGCATCCCGCCCTAATATGAAAAATAGAATTTTTCCGTTTATTAATGAGTTGATTGCCCAAATAACCAATTATCAGGTTCGAGTTTGAATTCACACCCAAAGGACAGCAAACTCCTCTCATACTACCTCAATCCAAAAATATGAGACGAAAAGAATGATAACAAAAATATAGCTAAACCGAACTAAATCATCAACAAACATCTTTCCTGTAACCTAATAATCCCACTATCTCTCCACCAACACCGCCAATCATTTATATCTCTTAACGACCGCTCGTTTCACCCAATTTTCTCCCTATCGTTCAACAACGAGACTATCTGAAACGTTCCCGAAGTGCCCGGAACTTCTTCCTGGACCCTCATCCACCGTATTAAGACCGTCCACCACACATGTCTTCCAAAAGTGGCGCGATCGATGAAGTTCAATGATACGATAACTTTCGATGAAAACACTAGGATTCCACCCTCCGTCGATTGTTCGTACCGACAAAACCTAAGACGATGCGAGAACATTGAACGAAGGGATGTCGTTTAACGTGGCAATAGCCGGTCACAGGGTTGTTCGCCGTTTCCGGAAAAGAATCGGAATCCGAGACGATACCAGGGAGCGAGGTAGCAACCTAGAGCCACGTAACCGCGAGTTCGGGCCAAAGTCTAACAGACACGACACACCTCCGACCTTCCTATCGATCTGCGGCCGGAGGTTTTACGCGTCCTCCACCCTCCGCAAGCTCGCCAACCCTCCACCCTCTCCACACTCGAGTCCTCGCGAGGAGGAAAGGCAAGCGAGCAGAGCCTTCGTGCGAACGTTCCTCGGCCACCTCCTCTATCGCTGCCTTTTCCGTCCCTATTGCCGTCCCCATTGCTATCCGCATTGCTCCAAGTTTATATATCGTAGACGTGTGTATGTGTGCAAATGTATATATCTTTCAGCCACCTCCCTTGCTACACCTCCCTCGCCCTCTCCTTTTCATCTGCCTGTTAGCTCCTTCGAGGGAAGAAAGCGACGGACGGGAAGGAGAAAGAGCCAATAATGCGTCTTTACGACTCCACACTTTCGCAACACCTATGCCGTTATGTGCGATGGACTTTTCATGATTTGATTTAAAGGCTAACCCCCTCGTCCGCAGACCTGGAATTGATACGATCGTATAACTGGAACGATATAGGACGACCTAAGAAGTACGTGGGATTTTTACTATTTCGGATTCAAATACGGAGGAGCATGTGAAGTGGTGAATGAGAGTCTATGGTAATAGGCGGGGATAGAATTGTAGATGGGGCTTACTTGAAGAGATAGGTGTGAAAGGTGGTGAACAATGGGTTTGGTATATTTTTGTGGTGGATGGTGGTGAATGAAAGCTTTTGTGTTTATAGGAATTAAGTTATTTGTGGTTGGATAATGTTTTATGGTTTGATTGTTTTGTGAAAGTAAGGCAGGCTTGTTTTAAATTGAAGTAGCGGTGTGGCGGAATTGGAGGGTAAACGGTGGTGGAAGTTCAATGAAAGTATCGTGACAATGCAGTAACACTTGGATAAGCTTTGGTTTAAATTGTAATGCCAATACTGTTATATCGAAGGGTGCTGGAAGTGAATACACCGTGAAGTTTCTGTGGCAATTCAATGAGGATTGAAAGCGCTATGAGACTGTTTTCTTAGACTTCTAACAATCACTTGCAGTTTCATTATCGATTTAAAGATTAACCTCTGTTTTTCTTTCACGTATCGGCTTCTACTGTAACGATTATGTTTTCTACGATCTACAATTTTAACACTAGATTCATGGAGCCAATTTGGCTCATTCAAAATTTGATTACTATATATATAATATATTGGTTAATTAATTTTTTAATAATAAATCTTTCAGTTATATTGATTTGGAACTATTTTCTTTGCAAAAAACTTCAGTTTTCTTGTATAAGTCAAATTGGCACACTTTAGAAAAATAGTTGTATCAACAACCATAAATCTAGTGTTAAGAGAGTTCCAAATCATGACGAAATAATCTTTCTTTCTCCAAATTGTTGGAGATTTCAGTCAATGTTTATGACACTGACAGGGCTGGTTTTTAACCACCATTGTTACCTAGAACCACACTTCTAGTTTAACATTGCACTTACTTTTTTTGGTTTCATCCTGGATGTAATTTAATATTTAATAAAATTTAATAAAATCGACCATTGTCCACCCTTTTCTGCCCTATGTCGAGTGCGGCTCGAATTTCTTACGCCATATTTACTGTCAAGGAAACCTCGATTTTATACAACGCAATTTGTAAAATAATCGTAATAATAATAATATAATAAGTTCTGTTGTAATAAAATATTTTACTGAGATCCACTTTCTTTAAGTAAATATTTTGCAAATTAATCAAAGAGTTGTTGGTAGGTAAAGAAAATTAATAAGTACAAAGGGTTAAAGCCATTACGAAGATTGTAGCAAAGTGTAAGCACCTAAGAAAACAGCTAGTATCCTTTCTATTTGTAAGCTCAACAATGAAGCTTCACCTATGGGAATCCATCGAAAGTTGGGCGAAGCGGGTGCCCAATATCTTCACGCCGCGATTCCTTCTTCGCGGGAGAACTCGAGAAGCCCGCGGTGCCGCATATTTCTACGCGATATTTCTGGGTGTGCGGGAGAATTCATGGCCGGAACGACTTTTCGTCACACTGGAAATTAGTTGAGAAACGCAGAGGTTTATCGCGTCGTAAAGTACACCCGCCTCACGTGGAATGGCGTGCGCAACACCCAACCGGACAGTAGCTACAGCTACCAGCAAAAGCGAATGGAGAAAGATAGGAGAGAGAGAGAGAGAGAGAGAGAGAGAGAGAGAGAGAGAGAAAGAAAGAAAAAGACACAGAGAAGAGAATGAGAGTAAGAAAGCCAGAACTCGAGAGAAAAAGAAAAACAAAGAGCGAAAGTCGAAAGGAAGAGAAGAAGACACTAAGAAAGAGCGCAAGAGAAAGAGGAAGAAGCTGACAGAAACAGCCACCGAAAGAGAGAGTGAGAACAAGAGAAAGAGGCAGCATAACTAGAGAAAGAAAGACACTAAGAAAGAATGCAAGAGAAGGAGGAAGAGAAGAAGCTGACAGAGTAGCCCCAGAAAGAGAAAGTGAGAAAGAAAGGAAGCAAGAGAGGAAGAGGCAGCAAAACTAGAGAAAGAAAGACACTAAGAAAGAGCACAAGAGAAAGAGGAAGAGAAGAAGCTGGCAGAAGCAGCCTCAGAAAGAGAGAGTGAGAAAAAGAGAAAGCAAGAGGCTGGATACAGAAACACGGAGAGAGAAGCGCGCATGAAGAGAAAAAAAGAGAAGAAACTCTGAATGACGCGTAGCGTGTTAGCATGTAGAATGTTACAATGTGAAAGAGAATATATGTTGTAACACGCGTGTACGATGGGGCTACACCGACTCGAGAAATATGGACGGTCGTGAACGCGGGAGTCACGAATCACGATTATTTCGAACAGCCTCCCGTCTTTCTCGTGCATCTCGGACCGTCTATCTATCCATTCTTCTATCTCTCTCCTTCGAATTCCTCTTCTCTTCTGTACCGGCGATCTCTGATACCCCGCCACGCGGCTAAATATATCTTCGCAGACACGAGGGCTATCGACAGAACAGCAAGACGTCGAAATCTCGTTCAAAGCGTAGCCTAATAACGCGGCAAGGTCGTCGAGGGTATTTCGGTGCTCCGAATCAAGAATTACGCGATCCACGTATTCCTATAGAGGAGTGTCGCTTGCGCACATTTATCGGGTGTTAGAGATTAATTGTGATGTGATAAAAGTGAATATTTTAGTAAGTATACGAATAATTACAATATGGAGCAAACAGGTACAAGTTGATCATGGAAAATTGATCTGTAATCTTGAAATGTATAGAGGAAGATATCTTTTGTAGAGTGTAAAAAAATTCATGGATGAAATAATAATACAACGATAGGGTGCAAAGTGCTATAAATTACGGTAGATTTTCATGTTATCATCTTCGCACTCTAACGAAATAAATTTGTTCACCCGATGACCACCCACGTGTTTCTAAAATAAATTATAGTGCGCCGGGCAAACAGGTTTATTGCTGCTTCTGCATTTCAAACTGGAGCGGCTGAAACAGTTTTCCCGCGTCCATAAATATTAAAATGTCCTTAAGCTCCATTTAGCTGAAAATGTTTCTCGCTGAGCGCGCGTAAGAACGCGCATTCGCTTTCACGACAATCGCGTTGCACGCTGGTTACAGTAAATATTAAAATCGGCATTACCGAGTCGTTAAGTACGGGGGGATTGTAAAAATGAAAATTACAATCCAAACTCACTGCGAAGGCATCGTCGACGTTGCATTATCTGTCGTTAAAGTGCGCGTAATGCGTCGAGGAACGGAAATGTACGGAACTTAAGATGATAGAATCGTGCATAGTATTTTATTTTATTTTTACTCAGTTTCTGTGAATATCTATTGTGTCATTAAATATATAAATATCGAGGCACAATAATGGCGTGTCTTAGAGAATTCTTTAGTTTCGTCCGGTTTCTTTGTTTTAAATTTGAAACTCATACTGTTATTTTTAAATGTAGATCGCAGAAAATAATTGGAAGAGGAAACTAAGAAGTTTAATACTGTTTACTCGCAGTTACGCGGTGGTTTTTATCTATTCTTTGCGTACCTGGTCGTAGCGCTTACATTACGGAGAAACTCTATTTTTACTCGAAATGGAACCTATACATTTAGTGGATATATTCTCGAGACTATTTTATAGATCACTTTCTTGCAAAGCAGTTCAAATGATTATTTCAATGAATCTCAATATTTTTATTCATAGACTGTTATTAATGAGTGCAGGTATTCCACAATAATAATCGTTGCATACTATCGGCATTTTCAAACCCTTTTTTAATTACTGTTAATTGAAAAACTGCTCCTATCCACTTGGAATTAACACTATGGACGCTTGTAACTTTTAAATAACACAAAACAAATCTAAGCTTTTATTTTTCAAACTCGATTTTAACTTCTTCAAATATCACAAGTTAGCGCTTCAAAACCATGGAAATCTTTAAAATCCAACGTTCCAAAATCAAGTAAAATTTATTATTTATAATAGTACTTTTATTATTTTCTAACGTGCTATCGCGCTACTAATCTTCAGATATCACAGAAAATTTGGCCCATAAAGGGTTAAAGCAGCTCAAGATAAATCATTGTGAGAAAATTAATACGGGATCAAGCGATTGTTGAATTATTAAAAATAATAACGTACGTGTATAGTTGAGAAAAAAATTAACAACTAAACAAGCGATATTCTTGTGATATCGATCAATAGATCAACGCAACATTCATAAGCAACGTTAGACTTTTCAGCAATTTTCGAAAATGACTTTTAAACATACATTTTACTATGTGATTATCGTATCACATTCAAAAATCGCGCCTCGTCATTCACATTTTTCGCGAACACCGCAGAAAATTACGCAAGAAACAATAAATGCATTAACACACAATACATACTCAAAATTGAAAGAACAATAATTACTACTACTATTCAGTAATAATACATCATGACTGAGCACCCCGAAATTCGATTGATGGCAAGTACCGACTTAAAAACGACATTATCAACCAAAGCGATAAGAAAACAGCACAAATTGCGTACAGAAACCGACAAACAGAACATCCTATACATCGACGTACGAACAAAACCAAGATCTTTCCACGGCAGCAACATATCGTAGCATATTTCTGCAACCGTGACTTCTATCCCAGCATTACAAAAGTGTTCTGCAATGTTCGCAAACGTTCATGTGTTAAAGCACCTTCGGAAAACTTGCTACCGAAACGACTCATCCGTGAAACAATACGCGAGAGAAAGAGGTAGGAATAAAGAAACAGTCTCTCGCGAGAGAACGTTCCTCTCTCGCCCTCGATTATCGTCCGCTCGATATCGCGGAAGCAGCAAAGTATGCCGGATTCTTCGTCCGCTAGAGCGACGCGTCCGCGCTACTCTCGCGTGAGCCTACTTCGGTCTCGGGGCAACACTCGGGCGTTTCCGTCGTCCGTTCGGCACGACTCGGAGCAACGCGTGTAATCAAGTGGTATAAATAATTCCGACGCGCAGCCATGAGCCGGCTGCCCGAACGAAGCTCGTTCCCCTGTGTTATGACACGCCGGAATCGGGACGCCTAGTGCGCGCGACAACAGACCGGAGACAACCCCCTCCTGCGGAAGGGCTGCCGCCTAAGACGCCGCCGGAGTTCCTCTTCGTCTCGCGACACCCAATTCTGACGCGTTTAACCTTTTAACTGGCGGCGAAGTGTTAACTCGTTTGGAAATCCTCTCTCAATGGGATCGATGAGTTTACGCGCTTGATAATGTACTTTCGATGGCTTGGATCAGTTGTTTGATTGGTTTGAAATCATTTTTTGGGGGTGACAGGAATATGGTGTTGGGGGAATTATAACATAGTTGGTGTCTTGAAGGAATGTACGTGACATTTGTGTTTTAGTGTGATAGGGAAAATATGATGTTTGTGAATGTTTTTGGTGTTTCTTTTGCCGTGCTTTCGACCTGGTGGACATTTATACTCGATATTAGCGTCGAATGTAATGAATTGTCTTTAGTGAAAGCACCTGCATACAGATATGTGGAAAAGTATGGAAATGCGTGTTTGTTCTGTAATTTGTGTAAAATGCAAATAAAAAGATGATTCGTTGGTCCAATTGGAATACTTATTCAATACATATTTTGTAGCAATTAAGTCTATGTCTTTGAATTTATCATTGAGTTTGCAGCAGATATAGTATTGAAACGTATTCGTGCCTGCTGTAACTCAATAAAATTAACTCGTTTTTTGCAATATGACACCAACAAGTGTCTGCTCTTCGGAGTAAATAGCACGCCTGCTTACGAAATACTTGCCGAAATAAAAATTAACACTATCTCAATTAAAAAATAATTTATATTAACTTTCAATATTAATTCCAATTACGTTAATTCTAATAACTACTAATGTACATGTATACAATACGCGCACGACATAAAGGTTTTCACTATTAAAAGCCGCAAACTACCTAATGTCCCATTATCTTATCAACATTGAACTCTTCTGTCAGAACAGCCACCGATACAACGTCTTTGCAAATTTCCCGTAAAACGAGAAGGATGAGGCTATTATGTGTAGAAAGATGGATGCTACAACTAATTGACCCAAATCTTCCATCACTAATGGGAAATACTTCCTAAATTATTATTTAACATCTCATAAACTGAGTGGTTCGAAACCACCGTAACACTGTAGATGCCAGACAAAATGACACTAGTACTTAAAAGGCGAAACATACCAAAAAAGAGGGGCCAAGCGAGTACGAACATAAAAGTTCATACTCGCAATTAACGCATCCAAGATCAAACCCTCATCAGTCATGATAAATTCTTCCTAAATCATTATTTAACCACTTCGGTACAAATGCTGACTACTCTCTTAGATCGAACCAGTGGAATTTCACTGGTTCGCCAGTGGAAACTCACTTGTTTCCCAATGACACTCACTGGTTCCGCCAGTGATCTTAGCGGCAATAAAAATTCACTGGTTTACCAGTGAATCTCACTCGTCAGAATATTCAAAAATAAAACACAGCGCATGGCGCTGCGGCAGCGGACGCAAATTTCACTGGTTCGCCAGTGAGATTTGTATTCACTGGTTGAACCAGTAAAATCTCACTGGTTCGATCTAAGAGAGTATAGTTGACACTTATACCCAGAAATGGTTAAGATATAAACTCGATGGGTCCTAACCAAACTCACCATCATAATTAAAAGCTAAAGAATACTATAGAAAGGAGGATTACGGTCAATACCAAGGTAAAGGTTCAAAACTCATAATCATTGGATCAAAGTTCAAACATCCTGTCACCTCAGACAAATTTCTTATTTTTCCTACGTAATATGGATACCATAGCCTGAGTGATTCAAACCCTACCTAAAATTATAAGGCCCTAAACGAAATGAGTATAGCTGTCGAGACCGAAATACAAAAGAACAACAACAATGAAAGAGTAAGCTGCATTTCCACCAGTCTATCATCGTAATTCTCAAAAGAACATACGACGGTCGCGGTCGTTGAGTTCGAACTAGCAAACGGTTTTGAGGGACTATGGAAGCAGACGTGCAACGTTCGCAATTGGCCGATTCCCTACTAACGCCCCGGATCGCGAACCGGTCATTAGTGCAACGGAACCGGTGCGCCTGGGACAGAGAACGCGGAATGTCCGCGAGCCGCACGGCGGAGCACACTGGATGCCCCTATTATCGCTCCTCCGACCGCTAGAATGCCGTTAGACGACGGTCAATCTATTGTTCTACGTGTGTGCATGCGATCTCGACGCTCCTCGGACGCTCCGAGAGCGAAGCCAACGGCCTAAACTGGGACGAAATCAATACCACCGGCCGAGATTTAGACTTTTCTCACGTAACGCGGAGTAGACGCGCGCCACCTTACAGTCGTAGGAATTAATTTGCAACTTTATTCCGTACCATTGGGAAGGAGGGACAGGATGAAATATGTTCAAAGTGGCACCGAATTTTGTAGAAATAGTTTAAAGTTCTGTATGAATAGATTGAGAGACGAAGAATATTATTAATTTAATATTTTAAACGCGTGATATGTATTGATCATATTTAGTAACTGGCGTTGCTGAATATAATGAAATTTTGTATAATTTTTAAATTGTAATATCCATGAATTTTCTTATACATCCAATATTTAAATATTAAAAGATTGAGATTAAAATGGTTAGCAATGTGGTTTTGTGTGTCTTTAGGATTTTTACTTTGTGAAGATTTTAATAGAAAAAGTGGTACTTGAGTAAAAATTATGAAATTGGAGAAGTATTGACGGTGACCTGTTAATATTTCTAAGGTTGCTAATGTCAATTATGAGCAGTGTCAGGTTGTAACTGTGGAGAAATGTGAACTTTGATGCGGGGGTCAGTTTTGGACTATTTCTGTTAAGTAGGATCGCCATATTATAGTGTACACTGGTGCAACACAATGTAAGTGGTGAATTAAATATTCTTTAATTTTTTTTTCGGGTAGTCTAATCTTAAGTTTGATTAAATAGCTAAGGTCTGAAGTATTTTTCAACTCGCGTTAAACAATTGTATATTGAAGTCTTCGCTCGTGGAATCTACAATACATTGATTTAGCAATAACTAAACCTTGAATTGGCCAAAATTCATAAGTTTCGAACTTTATATTAAATTAGAACTTTACAAATGCTACGAACTTAACACAGAAAACTCTTCGTCATTAAAAAATTATAAGAAACTTCTCAAATTTACTAACTATTTCTGGATGAATATTTTCGACCGCTGATAATACTTTCTGTTCTCATCGAAAGGGTTAAATTCAGTGAATTTCGTAAACAAATATCGATGTACATTCAGTCATTAGTCATGGAAACAAACAGCATCCGTCTCACGCGTGCAACTGCAAAAGTGCATCGGTAGGAGTCGATGACCGCGGGCTCGACGACCTCCCGGCATTTCCAGAAATATCGAAACAAAGGAAAGGAATTATACGTGTAGCGACAATTAGATCCTCGGTGATCTATGAAATCAACCGACTCAGATATATTTGACCGATAAATACGGAGCGTACACTCGTTCTAGAAAATTGCAAGGATTCCTCAACGAGCGTACGTGTCGCGATGCGTGTGCAAGAGATAATTG
The DNA here is from genome assembly GCA_910591515.1 of Cerceris rybyensis. Classification (NCBI taxonomy): domain Eukaryota; kingdom Metazoa; phylum Arthropoda; class Insecta; order Hymenoptera; family Crabronidae; genus Cerceris; species Cerceris rybyensis. The sequence goes on from OU342789.1 coordinate 37,981,436, forward strand.
CACGAGAGTCATCGCTTGCGCAACATTCAACGCGATAGTGTTCGTTTAGTGTAACAACGATAGATAGAAATATTTATAAATCAAACTTCCTGTCAGTAGATTCTGTTTTACGTCCATTGTGTCGTTCATTAGGTGTTACATTTTTTTAAAATTCTTTTCCGAAAATATCAAGTCGCCATTGCGGGAATTAAATTTGCGGATATTTTAACCGTCGATAATTCGAAACACAACTAATCTTAATTATGTCGAAAAGGTATATTACAAAGGGAGGTGAATTTTCTAACGAGATTTCGGGATGCTCGAATTATACGTCTGTTTAGGGAATATACTTGAAGCAACCTGACAGTTACAAAATATTGATAGCTTTTTAAATTAATTAACACTGGATCGACCAAGGTGGTCAAAATTACTTGCCCTAATATTTTTGAAAATGTAACTGAAATTTTTAACTGTTTCTTTTTCATTTTTCCACGTCACTCTTGATGACTGTAAACGATTGAAATGATCATGTTTTTTGTCCTCCGTTTATTTCAATCAGACATATTTACTTGACAATTTTAAATACATTGAATTAATCGTTGGTAGATCTAATGTTAAATCTATGAGCACCACAAATCTTGTTTTTACAGCGCGTCCGAAATGATTAGTAATAAATTTAACAAAATTAACATGTAATTTTAAAAAGTAGGTAATATATGTACAAAAATAGCTAATATGCAAAAATACTTAGAAGTTTCTCCATAGTTTCTTCCATACTCCTTTAATTAATGATCAATTCCAAAATATCGTAATCAAACTCTATCGTTCTTGTTTTCACCTTAATCTGTATTGAACAAAATTGTGTTAAATGAAGATACCACTTGTAAGATAGGATAAACACCAGAAGATGTTCAATATGGACAAAAAACTTTGTACGAAATAAAATACAACTCTAAATAATCACTTCAATAATGGCTACTCAAAAATACGCTCAATTATTTAAAAATCATGAAGTACAACGTTGTGTACAAAACAGAAGCCAGAAATTCGACGCATAGGTAGAAATTCAATTAGAACACATAATTTTTACCATCTTTTTTATACCAGAATATATTTACTTTTCACTCAATTACCGCCTGAACATTATACCGATGTATAAAGTCACGGTAAAAATAAAACGTCCGTGTTATGCTCCAAGAGACACGCATCGCAATTTCAATACAAACAACGAGCGTGTATGGTGCAATACAGTTACGACGGTCAGCAGTTTCCGGTTTCTTTGAATCTTCGAGAGAACTCGGTGCACGGGTAAGATGTAAAAGAGCCAATTTAATATCACGCAAAATTCGTAGACGAGGAAAAAGAAATTTCTATGACAAAATTAAACTTATTACTAACGCATCGATAAGCGTGATACGATATTGAGAGTTAATTTCATATTTCATTCGAAACACCGTGCAATATAGGATTTCGATCGATTCGTTCGCGCTTCGTTAAAACCTGATTTCTTCCTAATAACTCACGTGGCAGTTTTCACACACTTGTTATGTGTGTTAACTGTGCCATTGTGAAATTATTGGCACACGTAGATAGAAAAACCGAGAAATCGATATCCTTTATCTTCGCTATCGATAACACCTAAAGTTTTCTGGTAATACTTATATAGTATTCATCGAAACCATATCATTTCCTATTCAAATTCGATCAAGCATACTTTTATCATTTAGATAATAAATTTAAAAAATTCATAATAATATTCGAACCAACAAACATTTAACCCTTTGCCCTCTGATGTCCCACCTGAGGGGACATCGTAAATCTACCATATCGCTCTTTAACCAGTTAGCTGTGATTGACGAGTATACTCGCCATGCGTAAAAGTTAGCGACTACTGGTTATTTCAATTGTAACTTTGACGAAAACAAAAACATATTCATAAATTCCAAGATGTTTAGAATATTTCGAGGCCATGCCGGAATAAAACGAATAACTAAAAAGTATAAATAATTCGAAATAGATTTATGATCATCTCTCGATTTTCGTGACCCACGTAGATGCGTACTCAAAAAAGTAATCGCCACAGTTAACTGCTTAAGGGAACCTTTGCATTTATTTGTGATTACACAGGATAAACATATTGCACCGTAGCATTTTAAGAAATGTATGTTTACTTGAACTTTTCTATTAAAATGGCACAAAAGTAAACAGTAAAATGCCGCCAAGTTGCTAGTAGATAACGTCAGAGATAGCTCCGAGTGCAAAGGGTTAAATTACAATACCAAATACCTCACGTCAATCTTCTCAATGACACCTCAGTCATTCAGAAACGACGAGAAGAGTAACGATTTGTCAACGCAACGAATTATAGCACAAAACACGGTAATAAGAAACTGTTTAAAGGACATACCATCATTCCAGGCAGTCTAATGTAGCATGAACGGTACGACAGCAAGAAACTTCCTTTTTACAGGGGGGCCACCCGGGCCTGTGGCCCTGGCTGGTGGGGGCCCACCATGCCCCTCTTCGATCACTTCTTTCTTCCTCGCTACAGTATCCTCACTAACACACTGTACCAATTTCGTTTTCAACCGTGACCGACTTAAGCGTCCATTTCCACCTCGTGTCCAATAAACGAAGACGGAGAATCTCAACGGAACTTGAATGTCATCTTTTTATTACAAAACCAAACAACGACACACGATGTCCTCCTCTTCGTTTCCGCACTTTTATCGATCCTCCTTACAAAAACGGTATGTGCCTTTTCGTTGTTTCTCTTCGAAAGTTATCCCATTACCCGCATACCGTTCGAATCTTGTACAAAGGAGCACAAAAATACGATGCTCGAGGACATTCGGTGAGGATTCACTTTTCTTCCTTTCTTCTTCGAGTATCGATGTTGTACTCTGATGATCACTCGCGTTTCACGGGATATTGACACGGGTAGAAGAAAAGTCAACGATGACACGATCGAATCGTATTCTTATAGGTTATTACTGTACACAAGACTTAAACTTAACGTTGCATCTTCTCATCCGCAAGAAGTGTAATGTATATTTACAAACAACCGAACGTCACTCTCGACGACCGTGAAAACTTAATGCCCTTTCGATCACACGACTTAGTTGTCACTGTTAACTCATAATCGACCGCGAAACCGTGGACGTAGGAAAAAGCGAAGATACTTTATCCACGCTTTTAACGTCCGCGTGGAATAATTATTTCATTTAATGTCACTTGAGGACGACACGCTGGGAATAAAATAAAGAGTACAGATCTCTCTGTTTTGTGTCCTGTGAGTGTACTTATGTCAATATTATTCCCTTAGCCGCTGCCGTGGAATGGATTTCTTGCATCCACCGGCCAAATTCTCTCGAAACGAGTCTCCGTGCTGCATATCGGCCAACGGTTCCGCGACCTCTGAACTCTTCTCGGTTTTTCTGTCACTGGCGATGCGAGTGACAGATAAAGCGAATTAACGTCTCGATAACGCTCGACGGTTCGAAAAACAGTCGCTCCGACCACCGACGATCTCTCGACTCTCGCATATTCGATACTCTCGTTGTCGATGACGTATCGACCTAATCGTGTCTCTAATTTTCACACCACGATTCGACGATCCTCTCGTTCCTCGTAGATCGTCTCTATTTGACGAGTCACAAAGACGCGCGACACACGAACGAACACGATTTCCTCGTTGTTCTCGTTTGACTTGCCATCCACGATAATCGTGATTCGTCGAAACACCAGACATCCACGGTGACAACGACATTCGTTTTACACTCGGTACTCAAACGCTTCTGTCGCAATTCCGCAAATAAAACATCGTTCCTCCTTGATAACAAGACACGTTCCAAGATTACACTTCTATCCTTTCGATGGTCAAGAAACCACGGCTTCTTTTGAGATTAACACAACGGAAGAAGATGTCGAGAGAAAATCACGTCGCACCGCCGTCCACGTCGATTTTCCCACGTAAATCGTCAACAGGTGGTTTGGGAAGCTCGGACACGAAATACGTGCACGAGGCTAAGAAGAAGAAGCGTACGATCTCGTTTACGATCAAGACGACACGAACACCATGAAATTCCACAAGGACGATTCTTCGTCGGACAACCGTAAACGTGAAACATCCATGCTGCAAACTCGTCGGGAGCGAACAGCTGATCGTGGACAGCTCGACCGCCGCCAACAGCACTGGAAGCCGCGTCGTTCGCCTCCGGGCGTTCGAAATGCGAGCGCCACGCTCTCCCTCGGATCTTTCCTCGATCGCTCCTCCTTTCGACGCCTCTAGTAGCCGTTCGTCCGTCTCGAATTTACCATTTACTCTCACGCGCTATCGGCGAGAACGCGACGACCTTCGATCGGATTTCCTCTGGCGCGGCTCACTCGCGACGCTTGGCACACGCCGCTCCGCCAGGGAGACACCAGTTACACTGACTACGTATTGTGCGTGACCTCACCGAACGCGGGGTCACGCGTGTGCGTATGTAGCTTGATGCTCTTCCTCTTTCTCCTTTGGACGATAGCGACGACGCGCTATCGTTCCTCCTCCTTTCTTTCTCTCCCCCTTTCTCCCTCTTCTTCCGCAGGAGCCACGACTATTTTCGTCGCGATGGAAGTAAACGGCAGTAGAGTAGCACGCGTCACCTCCCCACTCTTTATCTCTGGCGTTCTCTCTCCCCTGTTCCACCGTAAGCCTCTTCCTTTTCCACTTTCCTCTCTTCGTCGTTGTCGCTGTCCTCGTTTTCTTTCCTTCCTTCTCTCTTTCTCGTTCTCTCTCGTCGTCTTCGTCGTCCTCGTTGTCGTCGGCCCTTTGTTCTCTTTGTTTACGACGCACGGATCGGCCGGCACGTTGCCCCCTTGGTAGCGGACGGACGGCAGAAAGAAGAGGAGGAAGAGGTGGAAGAGGACGACCGGGTTTTTTCATACGCGGCGAACATCGGTCCAAGACTCTTCTCTTATGTTTCTCTCCCTCGCGCTTCTTCCGTTCTCCTTAAACGGACTTCCGATCGGTATTCGAATCGATCTTTGATCACCGTTCGAATTTCATCATTGTAACTGCACAACTAACTAGGCTTTAGAGCGCGTGGTTGTTCCGAGGCGGAGGTACGCGACGCCTCTTTCTCCTCGTTCCTTTAGTTACGAGGGTCTGCTCGTTTCCGATCTTCCGTCTTGACGTGGAAGCGTGGGAGAAAGTAAAGAAGGATCGTGAGTCAAAGACGACAGCTAAGAGGAAAAAGAAAGAGCAAGTGCGAAGGACGGATAAACCAGCGGCGAGTGAAAAGGTTCAACGGCACGGTCCACGCGACGCACGAAGCGTTGGACGAAATCAGGCGCGAACGTCGGACGGTGGCGTGCAAGAGGAGAAGAGGAAGAGCAAGAACCTGTATGCTCGTCCTATCGAAGTCCGCGAGCGATTGACTCCCGCGCGTCCCGGTCTCAGAACCGTGGCACGCGTGAGGGGAATACGGGAGGGGATTCCCACGGGAGGAGAGGCCCCGCCGAACGAGGGGAGATCGAGCGGGCACGGTGTCGGAGGGCCGGGGGTGGGAGAGAAGAATCGGCGGCGGCGGCGGCGGTAACGGTGGCGATGGCGGTGGCGGTGGCGGCAGCGGTGGCGGTGGCGGCGACGGTGGCGGCGACGGCCGCGGTAGGACCGGGAGGTAACGCCAAAGAGGGGTTCGGACGGAGAGGGGAAGAGGCGACCAAAGGGGAGGGGGTGGGTATGGCGCGTGCCACTACACGCTAGCAGGTGGAGTGCGCGTGCCCAGAAATCTTCTCTCCGCTCTCTTCCCTCACCACTAGATCCTACTTTCCTTCCTTCTCTCTCCCTTGTTCTCTCCCTCCTTCACTTCGCGCTCGTTTCTTCGCTCCGTCTTTTTGTCTTGTTCCCTCTATCTTTATCGCTACGTTCGTCCTCTTCCTGCTCTCGGTGGCAGTCTTCCGTACGTCCTTCGTTCCCTTCGCAAATACGAGTAGCTTCCTCCTTCTTCTCGCGTTTCCTCGTTTCTTCCGGCTGCGGTCGTTATTATTCCGTTTCTTGTCGCAGACGTCCCCGTTCCGCGACTAATTTACCCGCGTTACGTTCTTGCGTTGCGCGGTCCAGTTACTTTACGCTCGCGGATCGTACTTTATTTCTCTCGAGATGGATAACATGTTCGAACATCTTCTACTGGGAGGAACTACGATGAATAGGTTTTTGTGATTAATTTTCTTCGACCACTGAGCACTATTCCTTGTTGTATCGTTCGTACAATTAGCGGCACTCGAAACACGATTCGGCGACGTCGTAATATTAACTCGTTGCACGATTCAGAGATTTCTGCATTCATAATATTTACGCTGCACTGTCAGGTTATTCTCGTAGTCCGATAAGAGTTGCTAACGAAAGTCTCGGCAGCGATAACCGTCGAGGGCACGTAGCCAAGTCATCGCGACAAATTTACAGTAGCAATATCCACGGATCTCGTCGCAATGGAAATGCTCTTTTACCTCTTGCCTCTCTTTTCACGCATTAACAAACGACATTATTCATCACAATTTAATTGTTTCAGCGTTCTTCTACCACCAAATTTTGTCACTGGAGGTATTGCACGAAAATTTCCTCAAAAATCTAAGAAGTATCCGCGTACACAAGACACAATAAATCACATCGCTTCAGATACTCGTCTCGAATACAGTTTCTCACTTTCACCAACGAAGTATTATTTTCACAATTTCCAATCAGAGATGCACCCGTCGGACTCGTGGCGGCGATACGATCAACAGTTGCGTCGCATCGCGAATCTCAACGATATCATCCTTCGAGACGTTTATCAAAAAATGTTAAACAACTTCATACAGAATGATTCTTGTTCGACATCGCTACGTTTCACTTTTCGATATATTCTCTTCAATCGCGTCAATCAAGAAGTCACGTTGCATCTGAACACCGCGATGTTTCGTCGTTGAAGCTGTCACGCGACGCACGTGGTTTGCACGGAGCGCAAAGCAACGACAAACCCCACAGAGAGAACCTGACGCCCCGAGGAGTCGTCAGCCACTGACTCTTCTCGGCCCGAGTCGACTCGGCTCGACTCGACTGGCCTCGCCGCGCCTCGCCTCGCCTCGTTTCGTTTCGTTTCGTCTCGTCTCACTTCGCTCCGTCTCGTTCCGTCTCATGTCGTCTCGTCCTGTCTCGTATCGTCTCGCGTTGTGTCGTCTCCTCCCGAACCGTTCCGTCGCGCTACGCTATGCCACGCCACACCACGCAACGGTGAAGCGCGCACGTAGGCACACGTTCGGCCGTGCTCGTCCCATAGCCGAGTCAACCCGAGCCGGCACGGACTCCGTCTACGACTATGACTCCGATTTGCCCTCAACTCGTCCCAATCGGTGGTCGGTGTGCTCCGATCTCCTACCTGTTTTGCTGTTCGACGCCCCTGACTACAGCTTTGAAATCGAATCGGAACCTCTCGTTGAACGGGGATTGCACCGTAACGCGTACTATTGTCACGTACAGTTCCGATGATTCGACGCTACGCCGGTGCTTTTGCTTGCCCAAAAGCGTACACACGATGCACCGTGAACCGTGAAAACGATAAGATATCTAAATTGTCAATCGACGTCCGTGCAACTTCGAAAGTGTATTCAAAGTGACCGCGATCATTGAGACAGTGAAATGTAGAAGTAATACTTTAATTGATAGATTTTGTTTGTAAATCACATCGTATCTCATATTGCTAAGTTAGATTAAAAAAAAGTTTAAATAATGTACAATCTTCTATTTTTCTCATGTCGAAACTCTTAATATTTCTAGAGCATCCTATGAAACAATAGTAAGGCATTCGATGACATTAAGCGCGAAACGATTGTTGACGTTATGAAACGATCGAACGGTAGGGAGTTTGAAGGATTAAAAATAGTTGGCATTCCCGGCATTCGAGTTCTAAGCGCGACTTAAACGCCTGCCGTGCAGCTGGCAGCGAAGCTTTTACACAGGCGCATTCGCGACACGTCGCCCGCACACCCAACCTCCACCAACACTCGGCCGTTGCGTCATCACGGTTTCACGGTGCGCCGGGATTCGACGAGAAGAGCGCGCGCGCAACGGGACCACTGCGAGCAACGCATCTGTACCGCTCCGCTTACACTTATTACAAATCCACCAGTGATACTCAACCCAATTTAATCTGGCCGTGTAACTTACACGACTTCTAACTCCTCTTATTATCTTCATGTAATAATTCGTACGCACTTATGGAGATCGATAGACCGTGTAGATGAATATAGGGCAACATATCCCGTGACGCGACCGTAAACATTTTGTGACGGATAAGAACTTGATTGTACCGTAGGCTATTTAGATGTTGGGAATTTTGTATACAAAGCTTCCTCGTTCAAACATCGTGGGGTGTGTAGTTTCGTTAATGCCACACGTAATAGCGTTACAATTCATTCTGTTTGGATTTAAAGGGTGTAAGTGGCGTTATTTCGTGATTTTGAGTGACGTCTTTTACCAAGATGAGTTAGATGAAATTAGAGTTGGGGATGAAGACGGAATGTCGGAGTTAAGAAGTTGATTGTGTTTGTTTTTTGGTGTAATTACTTGGACTAATTTTTGAGTAGATAATAGAAAATCAGGCTGAAATAAGACATCGAGTTTAAAAGTTTATAGCGACAAAGAAAGTTCTTTTAGGTCATGATTTACTAGACCAAAATCGTATTTGCCATAACCTCTCTGACATACTTTCTACGAGTGTTTGAATTATCTTTGAGGGTTATTCAATTGTTGGAAGTGGATTTGAATTAAAATTCATTGACGTAGTCATAACATGTTAACGTTCACCCAAAAATAAAATTTTAAAATAATAATGTCCCTTTTAACTATAGGCTAATATATAGCAATCTAATACTGCACATTTTTAAGTAAAAAATTCGAATATGTAGCGTTAATTATAAGAGCGCTGAAAGAAAAAATTTTGAGAAATAGCACATGATGTATGTTAGGCTCGTATACATGGCACTCTATCGAAGGAACTTTTTAGAAACGATAAAAACAATAAAATCATTTAACAAAATTGACAACTGTCACGCAACACAGAACTAAACTCTCGTTTTAAAACGGAAATCTGAGTACCTCGAAATCAAGAATAAATGACATGCCACTTCATAATTACCAGCACATAAATCAAGAACGTTTCTACTAAATCGTCGAGTAATTTTCTCCGAAACAGCATCGATAGCGAAACGCGAACGTACCGATCTCCATAGCTAACAAATATAATATCCAGCTCACAATTTATCTGGTCGCGGATAAACGATACAAATAGCGCCGACGTAATTTGGTTCATTAACGATAGATAAACAGTTTTCGTCGCTCGATAATCTTTTTACGTTTGTCAGTCATTTTCAACCGGTCGTCAGTGCCGCACGTAATGACCGTAGCTTGAAGAAGTAAAGCGTCGAACGATTAAAAAAACCGATTGTAAACATTTACGACAAGTGACAGCACTCTTCTACATATCGGCGCGCACGTACAGATATAAAACCTGTCACCGATCGAGAGTCGACTCTAAAAATACGAGCCGATTTCGGGGCCGTAATAAAGATAACGGAAGATTAACGCGCATGCAAACCAGAATACCCGGAAAGAAAGATTTCGAATATACCTAAATATACCATGTATACCATATAAGCAAGAAATAGCATTCGATCTTTAAAAAGATCGAGATTACTCGACCTAAGTTATTCTCACAATCAGTTTCTCGAGTCAGCAACATCCCATGGTCCGAATGGACGAAGAGGTGGAAGTTAAATCGTTCCATAGGAAGCTATTATTCATAGGAGAAAGATAACGCGACATACGTCGATAGAATCACGCGCATAATGAAACCAGCGTGATAAACTAATTCCAAAGATATCTCTCTTGCCATGCAACTCTTGGAGGGAGGTTAAATAATTAAAGAGAAGGAAACAAATGCAATTCTCACTCTGCACCGAGTTGTCCATTGGTTGCGATCGTGTTCCCCGTTCATGCATATTTTTAGGATAGACTATTTTCGAAAAAGCATGGAAGAGGTAGAAGAAAGAGAGTTAGAGAGAGAAAGAGGAAGAAAGAAGGAAAGAGAGATGAAAAGCGGGGGAGGAATACCGGTCGCTTTTCCTTCTTTTTTCTTCCGTGGTATCTCCTGCCTCGTTTTCGCCCACAGTCGCGTAAAAGAAGCCAGCTCTGGCATTATCTGCACAATGCATACACAGAAGAAAGGATTCTGTGAGAGAAAGAAAGAGAGAAAAAGGGATAGGAAGAGGATAGAGATACGATGAGCGAGAAAGAAGGAAGGAAGGTAGAAAGAAAGAGTCGACAGAGGTCGATGCCGTCTCTACTCCTGATTTGCGAGATCACTCTCTCCTTTTCTCTCAGTTTCGGCTCTCTTTCCTCGCAATCTACCTTCTCCCTGGTTTTTCTCTCCTCGCAGCTTGTCACCCTGCCAGTCCCTCCTGTGTTTCTGGGTTTGCCGTTCATCGGAATGCAAGAGTACTCTCTCGACCTCCTCGACGATAGCGGTAGGAAGAAGAACCGCCCGATTTTCCGAGCCATTGCTTCGTGGTAACTAACCGTATTTATCGTTACAATTATTACCTCGCTATTTTCCTCCCGATAGGAGATAAAACGTCTCGCTCGTTCCCGATATTCGCGGCTCACGGACGTAATGCTGGCTTGCATAACGTCCGAGTGAAAGATACGAAACGCTCTGAATGTTACTTGGACGATTGTTCGACACTTTTTCACGAAATTGTTACGTTTCGAGCAGTTTCTAAGATTTTTTGATTCGTTTGATATGTTCTTGCTGATTTTTTTTGAGATTTTTAATGCTGCGAGGATCTGGCGGAGATTTTTTTTTTAATGTTTTTTCTTTTGGGATGTTGATCATATTTTCGTGAGAGAATTTATGTAATATATAGTTTGGATATAGGAATTTGAATTAGAAATACATTCTTATTATTATGTGCCGATAGTTATGTGAGCAGATAAAGTGAAAAATTTGAGAAACTTAACTTACTTTGTGTTGCGATGTTAGAACATAATGCATTCATTTTAGTGTAGTTTATTGTATGTTATGCTACAATATGGCGGAATTGTTTTCTAGAAATGATAAAAGGCGGAACTGTCTAACGGAATTGATAGTTATATCATTACAAGGAACTCGGCCCACACTCCAAAACAAAAACCAAAATATCTCCGAAATAAAGAAGAAAAGACTGAAACCACTGTCATAGTTAACTGTACAAGTAATAAACGTTGCGCATCAATAACAAATTCACTCAGTTTTGTTACCTTGCTTCTAAGGAACACATTATAGAAAAAAAAAACACTTTTGCTTTCTCAATTTTTGTATAAACTTGATCTGACATGATCTTAAATGAATGGTAGTCAACGTCAATTACGTTTTTTTTAGGGGAGTAAAAATTCTAATTATCAAGGAATTGACATCTTTATTGTAGAAAGGAGACGTAATCTTTGAACTCTTTCCATTATCACACAGAATATTTCGCCGAGTTGTCAGTAATTCCGAAGAAAATCGACCGAATTGACGGGGTACCCTGTGTACAGGGTGAAACGGACTTCAACCGAGGGAGACGACGCGTCGAGGACGTTGCGCCGCTATTTCATACGCGAAAGAAGGGTGAATCGTTGGGAGGATAACTCAGAGGAAGAAAAGAATCGAGGGAGTCGGTCGATTCTTCTTTCCATTCTTACAAACCTGATATCACTCCTTTTTCCGCGAGAAAAGCAGAGATGCGCAGACGCAAGCGTTTTGACGAAATCTAGATCCACTACCGATATATCCGTCGCAGGAAATCGCTTTGCTTATCATTGGAAAATCAATTTCTTTTTACGTACGTCATCCCCTATTGGCTTAAATAGATTTAAAAGTGTTAAAATTTTTCTTTCTCCGGGTACCATAGTAAAATTAATATTTATCTAAAGATTTATTTTAACACATTGAACACCAACTAAATATCGGCCGCGGAAAGCTTTAATGCTGGTCTTAATTTATTAAGTCAATATTAAATTGAAATGAATTAAGTAATGGTCAAATTAAACGCGACAATACTGCCTTTTTTGTACAGTTTACCGTCTTTCTCAATTTAGAATAACATGTTAGATGTTGATCGACCAAATCGATACTCATTTCGCATTATTGCGGGTCGGGCGTGCACTGTGTTAAAAAAGATTTCAATACAGTGGCTAAACTGCAATACAATGTGACCGTGAAATGCAGAGGAGGCTGAAGGAACATCACATTTTTTTATTTTTTTTTTAAATTTTACTAGAATTTTAAAAAGCTGTTCTTAATCAAAATTAGATAAGAAATACACTGACAAAAGAAAACAATTTGTGTTCACGTTTTTTATAGCTCTCCTTATCACTTGCAAAGTAGTATAGGTAAGTTACACACACATGTGTATATTTATTCCCTTTTAGAAGAATTAGTATTTTGTGGAAACTTGCAAAACAATTATTTTATCAACAGAGTAAAAAATTTAAATGTTGATATTTGATATAACACTGCGAAATAATTTATTTGCAAGTTTACACTGTTTGTGTGTATAATCTGTTTTTTTTCCAGAATTGCCGAAATTGTATTTTTCGAATGGACCGAAAATTTGTTGTTGCGCCATTCTGTCAATATAACTGCAAAAAATTGTGGCTGCCGAATTACCTACGAACTTGATTCTCAAAATCAATTTTGCTCGCCATCGTGAAACGAGAATCAAATAAAAAGTATTCCTTCCAATTTAACAAAAAAACTACCAGCGTTAAATCTGTTATATTCCAATATATTAAATAGTTTCGGAGAAAGGGCAATTAAGTGGTGGGAGAAATGATCGATTCAGTAATTTCTGTTTTATAAGATGACTGTAGAATAACTACTCCATAGCACTCCTACACATTTTTCGAAAACATTCGGAACCAGTCATTTTGATCGGTTTGACCGACCGACAGATTTCAAACATCGTTTCAAACAACTGCATTGGCTCATCTCATTCTCTTCGAGTCCTATCGCGAGTGGTGCGCCTCTCGGACTTATCTCGAAGCGTGCGCGTAATCGCACGTTTCCAGAGAAACCTGTCGTCAGCGAATTCCTTTGGCGAACAAAGAGCCGGTGTCGCTCTCCCCAGCGAAGGCACGGGAAACATAAAGAGGGAAGATTTCTAGAAGGGCGGAGGAGCGAAGAAGAGCAAGCGAGCGCGCGCAACGAAGAAAAGATTCAGGCGCAAGAATCCGCAACGCATCTCAACGCGACAGGCGCACAGACGGAAAGATTCGAAGGTGAACACTTCGCGCCACGGCGCGCGTCCTGCGTCTACGATTTGCGTCTCGCGAGTGCGCATGCGCGTGCACGCGCGCTAACTCACGCGCCAAAGGGGAAAAATGCTCATGGATGACAAGACTGCGCGTGTCGCGACGCACGGGATCTTCTCGCTGGACGAAGAAAGAAAAATCGAGAAGCATGTCGCCGAGCAAAAAAAGATTACGAGCGATGCGCAGTTACAGCATGTGACGCTGTTTTCTCTCTCTTGTAAGACGGAATATGTAATATGGAGAGGGGAAAAGTAATCGGGTTGAGGGTTACCGTATGTCTTTGATTCTCGACTTTTCGAAAACAGGAAACACTCGATTCCGTTATTTTTTTCCTGTGGAATAATTACAATATATTGTGGGTGGCCAATCTTTTAGAAATTAAGACGATTTATGAAAAATAGAAAGTTCATTGACAATACGGTGCAAGACATATGTAAATTAATTTTATTTGGAAGGTGAAATCTATACGGAACGCAGCGAAATAAAGCGCATTGCTTAGAATGGAAATGTGAACTGTAGAACACAGAAATGCGAGAATGGACACAGTTCGTTTGCTACTATGTTTGATATGTGACGTCATTTTTTATAGGAATTCGGTGTGTATTTGATTTCTTCGCGGAACACGACGTCGTTCCAGGAAGTACGAATCTGCGAACCAGGGATTGAGAACCACGGCCATATGTAGATACGAATTTGAACACAATGAGGTTTGACTTGTGTTGATAAAGTTATTTGGAATCCCTGCTAAGTGAATATATTTTGTAGTATCCTTGAAAATTGTGGTATTTAGCGCAACAATGAGGACTTTTTACCAATCGATCGAAGGCGAAAGACTGTTGTAATGGCTGTTCTTTGTATCTTTGTACCTCATGTCCATTGAGCAAGAATGGTCACACAGATCTTGATGCATTTACGTTTTATAGTCTGAATAGTTTGCTGTACAGATATATAATTCTGTTCGATCGATTTTCACCGAAGTGAAAATTTTAAACAAATTCCATCAAAGACATCCATGCAATCTGTTATAAAAAAAATAAATGTTATTCAAACGGGACATTAGTTTTCTTCGTTACATTACTAAACTGTGACGACACATGATAAAAGTAGATAAAGACGGTTGATCGAGTTTTCATTTCATGTGACGTACAAAACTCAGATGCAACGTGTCAAGAATCTAATTCTCATGCATCGTAGGAAATTAATCAGGAACGATCAACTTTAACGGGTTATTTAAGTTTATACAGTTCAAACTCGTAGTGGTGTTATAACAATACACGATAGAGAATTCATTGAACGTTCGATGAATCTTAACATGAAATAAAGCTTCTTACTACACCCTAATAAATTCTGCAATTAAGTAATAGTATTCTAAAGAAAAAAAATATTTATGCATACAGTAAAATCTAAAGGCACAGTAAACATGAAGAAAACAATTCTGTGTTGAAGAGAATTCGCAATGTTCGCCATTTTCAATTCACCATCATAGAATGACGAGACGTTTGTATCGGTCCATCGTAGAGCCTTCTGTTCGTGGTAAATCGTACCTTCGTGCACTTTAATTGCAACCTGACATCGAACGATCCGTTGTGCCGTACGAATTATTTGCACGAGCTCGGCTAATTGCACACCCGAGAGGGATATTAATGAGAAGCACTGTCAGGAATGACATCTACTACCTACTTGTTTTCATTTAGTCTTATAAGTGTGCACGAACGGCGGTATGTTTACACAACTATGGTACTCGGAGAGTCTCGGTATCGTGCATCTACGTAACTGAATCACGGTCGTCGCCAACTAAACAAATCTCTTCCTAGTAAATGAGATTCCACGGAAAGGAACGTCTCGGCCGTGAGCGAAAAACAATCGGCGTATTATGCGAATGTGTTGCAAACAGTGAGAGACAGAAAAAAAAAATACATCCACCGGATATCGGGGTCGTAAGAAAAACGATTTCAATCGAACGTTTTCCCTGTACTTCGGGTGCCCGTTCGCGAAACGGGCGGAGAATGTTTTAGCGGTGGGAAGTGGGTCGGTTTGTGGATTCTTTTCTTAAATCGTTGTATTTCGCATAACGTTCATTTTTTTTAGATTGTATGGCACTGTAGGAAGATAATTGGATATATTGAGTGCAATTTCGATTAATGCGTCTTTTGAAGTAGATTCTGTTTTGTTTCGAAGATGAAACTATACAAATTCATGTATGAACGATTTTCAGGAAGTTATCTCTGAAAAATGTCTAGGGAACTAACCATGAAAAATGAGGGATAAGACTTAGAGTATTTATGAAAAATACCTAAAGTTATGTCATACAAATGTCTACAATCGTCGATGACACTCTGAGACTTTTCCCCATACATATATACTGTAAATATGTATATTTCCATGTGATATATATGGTATATCGTAGCCTAGGTTCGGAACCCATCTAAAACTGTGATTTATAGGTATACAGACGTTGGTATACATTTTTTGTATAACGTAAAAATAACTTGACGTTCTCTAAACTCTTGAAATGGAATTATTATTTTGAATTTGAAATGTTATGACATTGAACCGGTTAATTTCATAGAAATTGAATACTCGCAATAACAAGATCCGTAACTCGCGAAAGTAATAAATCAGGTTTGACGAGGATGATGAGTTACGATAAGAACATTTTTTTTCTTCGTACTACAAACAAAATGAGATTAGCTTTCTTAATGAGATGAGTCGAGAAACGTGATTGCTGACTACTGAATGATTTAATCTGCTAATGGTGATCGAAAACTCGTAATTAATTCTATTTATTATCAACTATATAGAAATAATTGACTACTACTGTAAAACACTTTGATACCACAATGAACCGAATATTTTACGAGAAACTAAAAATCCGAGTGATTCTCGACAACATCTCGACAATCTCGTACATCTGTGTTCCAATTTTTCAAATCATTGATTTTTTAATTTCTTAAACCTATTATAATTGCAATTTTGAAAGTCAAAATTTTAATTTCTAATCGCATGCCGACAAATCAACTTAATTGCAGTATTCAAAATTCTATTTTTAACATTTGCCAATTTAAGAGAAAAAAAAGCTGATGTAATGGCGAATTGAGGGATCCGCACTTAAGGTCCGCCAAATAAGAGAACTTATAAACCTTTTGGACTTTTGTATGTGTATTAAAATAACTTTTCTCGTTCAGACAGCGTTCGGACAGCGATTTTGCGTATGACAGAGTTAGTGAAAAGAATGAGTGATCTGAGTGAACTGAATGAACTCCTGAATATGAACTTCTTGAAAGTGAGCTTCTTGAATGTGCCTCTTAAATTGAGAATGCGGGGTTTTTAAGGGATTTTTGGAGAAGGAGTGGGAGTAGTGATAATGATAGATGCAAGGCGAAGGTCAAAGTAAGAAGTAGGATTTCGGACTTAGAACGGTGATTTCGGAGATGAGTAAGGAGCGGTGACGATGTTAGGGAGTTGAAAGGTCGAAATGGAAAACTAGGAGGTTTGGATTTGGAGTAGTGAGTCAGAGGTGATGACGGAAGTTAGTCTAGCGGCGTCTAAAATATTTGCGCTTATAAAATATTCTTACAGTTATCTTATATACTAACTAAGCGGAGGGTCGGTACATTACACCTCCCCCTTTAGATTGAAGATGAAGATTTTAATGTTCATCTTCATGGTACCTTTGGTAGGTCGAAATTGGCTTTAACTAATACTAGGATTCGTGTTGTTGCTATCGGTGTGATTATACAGATTTTGTCGTCGCTTAGAAATAATAATTGTTTCAAATATCTTATATACTATAAAAATATAAATAATAATTCGATTATTATATGTATAAATGGATTCTAATAATTTAGGAGCTTCTGTTTTATGTTGAGCTATTTCTTAAATAATCAAGAAGTATAAGAATATTGGCGTTGATTAAAAATAACAATATTTCGAAATTCTTACATACTACATACAATATAAATAAAAATTCTTCTATGACGCATATCAATGAATTCTAAGTAAGTAAAATTTCCTTTTTCTTATGATTAGCTATTTCTAAATAGACGAGAAGTATAAAAATTGATGGCGTTGGTGAGAAGTAATAATATTTTAAAATCTGACACATTAAATACAATCTATATAAAAGTTCAATTCTATGACATAGTAATAGATTTTGTGTAATTAGAAGTTCTTTTTCGTTATGATTAGATATTTGCAAATAATCGAGATATAAATTTAGTGTTATAGGATATTGTGAAGTTGCGCTTAAATTAATTTTTTGTTGAATACGGCAATCGTTGGTGAAAAGGTTAAACGCAAATACAATTGGAGTATGGGAGATTTTCTGTGCAATTGAACGTGCTTTACGTTGTTTGTCTAATTTAAAAGTAACAAAATTCTTTAGCGTTTTTTGGTAATTTAAGCGATGGTTTGTTAAAAATAGCGATTCTTCAATGTCTACGGTATTACGTTTGAAGGCGTTTGCTACTTTCGTTATACGCATTGGAGCATGATATTTCTTCTTTGCGATTTTAATTCTTCGGCTAAATTCGCAATTTTTAAAACGACTCGAAATATTCCTTTTAATAGTAGGCCGCTTATAATTAACTTTGATATTTTTACGCGTGCCTTTATCATTTTTCGTTCGAGAAACATTTCCGTAGAGTTGCGGTTCTTGTAATTTTAACTTGTCTATTTTGTCGGCGATTATTTCGGAAACTATTTCATCATTTAAAAGTTCTTTCGAGACGAACTTAACATAATTATCATTCGAAGAAAAACAAGGTTCATTATGTGGCGCTAATTTGTCACTTGGTAAGATGGTCGTTTGGATCTTTGCTTTTAAATCCGAACTAGTTTTAGTTTCGATGTTTATATCGCAAATATTTGACTCTATGACGACGTTTTTGTTTGATTTATAATCTATCCTATTGAGATCGTCGGTACTGGAATTAATCTCGGGTTTTGAATCTACGATGGACTCTGTATTTGAACTAGGATTTGACGAATCGCTAGTGATAATTATAGATTCTTCGTTTGCTTTAAAATTTTCTAAATTTTCATTAGTTGTTAACGATATTTCTGTCTCACTAAGCGGTTTAGTTTCACATTGAGAGGAATCATTTAATTTAAAATCTTTCTGAATATCGTCAATTGTTCTCGGAGTGGCAGTAACCGATGCGAGATTGGAGTTTAAGATATTTACATTTTCGTTATGTGCTTGACTCGAATTTTGAGAATAATTGTAATGAGGTGTGATAGGAGTATCGTTTTGTGCCTTTATATAATTACTATTTTCGATGAGGATGTCTTTGTTATACGTTTGTTTATAGGTTGATAATTTAAATTGCCGTTGAGCTTGTGACCATCTGTCTGAATATTTTCTTAATAAATAACTTTTGAGAGAGTCCCAATTTTGAAAGTTTTCGAACTCAAGTAACGCTCTAGCATTTCCCGAAATTTGAGTTATAATTATTACAAATAGCATTTGTCTATAGTCTGGGTTTACTAGGGACATAGCTCTATCACATTTATCACAAAATTTGTCTACTTCATTTCTGTTTCCGTTGAAACGGATTAACATATCCATAGCGCTTTCTATGTCTATTCCCGAATTGATTTGAACGCTGGATGTACTAAATTGCGACATTTTGTTTATGATTTTGATTACGCCGAAAAAGAATATAGATGGTCTTTCGCAGACTTAATTCAACTTACATACGAAAGATGTTTTCGCGCAGCATACTCGGCTTTTCTTCGAGGAGTGGATGTTGAGTTGTAGAACCTTCGCTCGATGTACGAAGTTATGTTGCGATGAAAAGGAACAGCGTCGTAGATGAATTCTCTGGACCGATGTTGAATGGAAGAATCAGTACCGTCGATTGTTTGGATTTAGTCGATTTAGAAGAATTAGGAATAGTGACGTTGATTCTTCGAAGATCAGTTTGAAGCCTTCCGATCTCAGGTTTCCATCCGCTGTGATGATAGTCCTCGAGTAGTCGTTCTCTTCGGTGGTCCTTCTTCTCTCAAAAGCGAAAATGAATTTCAGCAAGAAATTATGCGCCTTCGAGGATTGGAATTTTGACGATAAGCAGCTCGGTGTTGCTCGGAGATCGTCGATTTTCCAATTTGGATCCGTCCGTTGTTTGAAGACTTAGTAGTCACCGTAAGGAATAAAATTCTTTCGAATTTTCTTACGTTAAACAGAAGGAATCCCACTTCTGACACCAATTTTGTAATGGCGAATTGAGGGATCCGCACTTAAGGTCCGCCAAATAAGAGAACTTATAAACCTTTTGGACTTTTGTATGTGTATTAAAATAACTTTTCTCGTTCAGACAGCGTTCGGACAGCGATTTTGCGTATGACAGAGTTAGTGAAAAGAATGAGTGATCTGAGTGAACTGAATGAACTCCTGAATATGAACTTCTTGAAAGTGAGCTTCTTGAATGTGCCTCTTAAATTGAGAATGCGGGGTTTTTAAGGGATTTTTGGAGAAGGAGTGGGAGTAGTGATAATGATAGATGCAAGGCGAAGGTCAAAGTAAGAAGTAGGATTTCGGACTTAGAACGGTGATTTCGGAGATGAGTAAGGAGCGGTGACGATGTTAGGGAGTTGAAAGGTCGAAATGGAAAACTAGGAGGTTTGGATTTGGAGTAGTGAGTCAGAGGTGATGACGGAAGTTAGTCTAGCGGCGTCTAAAATATTTGCGCTTATAAAATATTCTTACAGTTATCTTATATACTAACTAAGCGGAGGGTCGGTACATTACACTGACTATACAGGACTAAGAATCGTTTAAAAAAGGGGCTCGAAAATGAATTCTGCCATTTTACGCATCCATAAAAGGAAGGAAAATATAAGAAAATGGAATAATTCGAAAACAATGTCTACAAACGCTACTGTCAAAGTAGACAATTCAACACTCACTCATCTTTGTATAGCGATCTAAACACCATTACTGTTTTGATCTAGGAGCTTACCCACGTTGCTGCGTTTCATCATATTCGATTATCTTCTTATAACATCATCAAAAGACTTACCTGAAACAAAAAAAAAACAGAAAGTTACAATTAATTGTACGTGGAAGAGCGAATAACAATAGCTATGCGCGAGTAAAAAAAATAACAAAACGGTACGTGTCGCATGTGCAGTTACGCTTGATAAAACAACTGCAGAGATACGTTTCAAGCTCCGCGTCATCAAAAACATCGATGCAATGATTACGAAACTCACGTAGTTATTACGAAAGCCCTACAATTATTACGGAACCGTTTCATCTTCCACGAGCGCAATACCAAAGGTTTTATTTTACTTAAAATATTTCAGAGCTCGACTTTCCTGGATAAATGACTAAATTTCTTCCTATCGATGCCGTTAATTTTTGATAATTGACCAACTGCACATGTAATTACTAATGTGAGATATTATTTTCCATGCTTTCTGTAGAAACGATGTATTTATCGATCAATGATCGTTAAACTAGTATATTTGCTCGTGAATGTTTGCCGTGCGAATACAGGCTCGTTATTTGTTCAGTCATTTTTTTTTATTTGGAATGCAAATGGTGCCCGCTGCTAACGAGTCGAGAATGCTAATATTATCATGATTGTTGCTATATAAATAATCGATAATGGTAGGGTGTATTTTTATTGCTTCCAATTGATGGAAAGTGGAGCTTTATAAATTAAATCAACAGGACTTAAAGTACCGAGATCTTTCTGGCTGGTGATAATAATTTATTGGTTAAAGGTGAGAACAATTATTAAGACTTCGTCGAAGGATTAAAAGAAACTTGACAGAGGAAGTCGATTATAAAGACAGGTAACACCTACAAATGAATAGGAAGAGAGGCAATCAACAGAGATTATCAGAACCCAGAAGAATCAGAGAAGAACAATGAAAAGCAACGAGAAATCGAATAGAATAAAGAGATAAAAGGGTAAATAGAAAATGCAAGAAACAGAGAGCAAGGTTGTGAAAGGACCATGACAAACCTGAACAAGTAGAAAAAGAATGCGAAGGCAGACACCGGACAAATCATGGGAGATAAAGAGAAACAATAACAGCTGAAGACCAGAATAAGACACAGAGAGAAACTGATAAATAGAAAGTAAGAGAAACAGAAAGAGGCAAGACACACACACACACACACAGAGAGAGAGAGAGAGAGAGAGAGAGAGAGAGAGAGTGACAAAGAGAAATAGTAAGATACAGTGACAAAGTACGAGAAACAGAGAGAAACAACGACGGACAATGCGAAATTGACTAAGCAAACAGAGAAGGAGAGAAAGAGAGAAACAAGCGCGAAGAAGCAAACTTCAGAGAAGGAAGCCCGAGGCGCGCAACAGTATTTACACTCGGCCAAGGAAGATCACCCAAGAAATCTTTCCTCTTCTTCTTCACACATTCTCAGCTCTCCCTTTACTTCCACGTCCACATCGTGCTTTCCCCTTCGAGCACGAGTGGATTACGCTCGTAAGGACAGTCCGTGGACGTTAATTGGTTCGATCGTGTAAGCGGTGCGAATCACCGTCGAAAATAATTCCGCTCGACTCTTTTTGAAGCTCGTTTTCAAGCCATTATTTTCAATCGCGTCGATACATAAAAAAGCACCGGCTGTTGGCCGGTTTTCATGGAAAAAGAGACCTTTTAAATAATGCACGCGGAACAAATGTTTGTTTCCCGCTCTACAGGAACAATGCATAGTTTCGTCAGGATAATAACTATTGTTATTAATATCGTCATCATCGTCGTAAAACGCAAATAGATTTTAATCACCCTAATACATCCCACGCACGTACACCGGAGTTATTTTTATTATCACAGAGATTTATCATCTCCCTTTCACAAAATCAAATTAAAAAATACTCTAAATCATCCAGACCACTTTTACAATTCATTGTTAAACATTCGTAAAACCCTGTACCTCGACTTTTCGATGATCTCCATCTCCAGCCGGTAACTTCAACCATTTAACATTCTTCAAGAATCTCAAAGAAGATGGTCGAAGATGTTGAACGATCTAGGATCCACGCACGTGTGCTAGATGTAAAAGGGTATACAAGGTATCGCGGAGAAGGTAGCAGACGAGAACTCTCGGACGGAAGACCAGGGTCTCTTTGGCAGCCTCGGAGGTCGGGGTCGGTTCGATTTATCGACGACGAAGGGACGAATCCGAGTGTAGGGGCGCGTAAACGGGCAGGAGGGCGACGCTTGCATAAAGTGGTGGAAAATTCGGGTTGAAACCTGTGAAAGCGGGGAAAGAAGATCAATATAGTGGTATGCCATACTGTCGGTGCCGGTGGTGTGCCGTTGTAGTAGCGGCTGGCTGGCTGGATGGCTGGATGGCTGGCTGGCTGGATGGCTGGCTGGTGTGTATTATTAAGCGGAGGTGTGGAGCCAGAGAGAGGAGAGAGGCGAAAGAGACGAGTCGAAGACAGAGAGGTTCGGATGGAGCGACGATAGAGCGGAGAGAAACGACGAGGGAACAGCAACGAGGGATGAAAAGAGAGAGAGGTGGCACTACGTCGTCGAGGGAGGTGAGGGAGACTCTGAGAGGCCGAGAGGGTAAGGGGGCAAACGAAACGACCGAGCGAGACCGAGAGAGAACGAAGGAGGCTGCGGGACGAGGGAGAGCTACGAAAGAGGGCGAGCAGAAAATATGGAACAAGCGTAATAAAAACTCGCGGGAGGAAGAGAAGAGCCTGGCCGTGAGGCGTCTCGGTGAGACGACGCTCGGTTTCAGTCTGTCGTCCGACCAGGAAACGTCGACTCTTCGGAATCATCGATTTCGGGGGAAGTTTGCGGGAATGTACTTCATTTGTCCGTGATCCTTCTATCTTAGAAAGAATTCTTTGAAGAAGAACAGACGATTCTTACTTTGCGGGTGTACCTCTTGCATTGTGGGAAGAACAATATTTGAGGGAGAAGTTGTAACGAGAGCCGCGTTGTTTAAATAGTACTATTAAAATGAAAGATGTAAATAATTTTGGAGGAATAAGTAATCCGAATATGAAATAACTCGTTACTCTTTGTGACTGCTCTATGATTCTATGAAATTTCAATAATTCATTCGACACCGACTGCACACCGTGTGTGCGATGATTGTATTGCAATTATCAGTCAGTATGGAAAAAACAACCGTTAAAATAAGACTAAAAAGTATGTTAGAAGTGTCTAAATATCAAATTTGGTAATGGGTTCTTTTTAGTCCCCAAAATGTGTGACCCAAAGCGAGGACCATCAGAAATGCAAGAAATGGAAAAAATAAGACGAACAAATTTTCGGTATCTCTGGATGATTTTTAGAAAAATGTACCGCCTTGAATGGGTCAAAATTTATACATACAGTCTCGCAATGATCCTGACCTATCGTGGTATACTGCAAAGCGATTACAAAGATAAACACTTCAAATCTGTCGCTCGCCGATAGACGAAAGCCACTATGCTAATCAACCGTGACAAATGGTATCGTCTTTGAAGAAAGAAAATTATTTACCTACCGAACCAAGCAGGTACTTCGGATTTAGTGGAGCGAGAAGGCGGAATACAAGCGTCGCGATCGCGGCACGGTCTAGTTGTCAGGGCAGTTTTCCGCGTGGTTTACACGCGCCACGGACAATGCGAGAAGAGTCAAATTAGAAATTTGCTCCACATAGTTACATCGGGCCGAAGTCAACGCTCCTTCCATGAGAGAAATTCCGCGATTCTGGCTACCTTCAGTAACTTAGATTTAATTCATTCACTGCCCAATATAAGATACCTCGTTTGTGTTTTGCATTTCGATTGTAATAGCTATAGTCATGTCGTGTGATACCTTCAGTTTGAAGTGGATTTTCAACCATCGACCTTTTGATTTGATTTTATAGGAGAAATTTTCCAAAGGTGACAAATATTTTAGATATTTTGAGATTAGGTGGATATCATGAATAATTATTGTTCTTTACCAGATGCATCATAGTTATTTTAAAAGATGAAATTGACGAATAGGGGTAATGGTAGACATGGCGCTAAAGGATTGGGCTCCTAATTAGTGGGTACGAGTTTAAGTACCAGACATAGATTTTGGATATATGATACGTATATTATAGCCTCTGAAACCTGATAAAATTGTACATTATAGCTGAAATAATCACAGTCCCGAAAACAGGGATACGGAGCTGCAATTACAAATTGGTGAGTTGATCAATAATCATATACGCTGAGTAAACAGTGCAGACAGAAATTCTCTTCATATCATTATAAATGGTAAGGTTACACTCGTTACTAATAAACGTGTAAAAAAGAATGTCGTTATCATCATTTTTACACAAATTTAGGAAACCCAGATAAATACTTTCTTTATTTACCCTGTCAGTGAATGGATTTGATTATAAAACTCCATATTCACATCTGGAAAATCGCGGTATCCAAGCCGACGGAGAAATCTTGCATTTCTCTTCGATTGCTTTATTTATCGTTTTACCTTTGCCACTCTCGGATTTCGGTTGCACGTTGAAAATCATCATTTTCATAAAATTACTCTCGCAGCTTGGCCGCAGGGTGCAAAAACACGCGGGACCGCCCGAAAAGTACGAATCAATGTCAAACGCGTGGCGACGTTTACCGGCATAAACCGACTAAATCGAAGCGATAAATCCCCCCATGGCACCGGCGAAACTTTATTTATCTCCAAACCCCCCCGGCTGTCATCGAACAGAAGAGAAACGCAAAAATCCGTGGCATTCCACCGATCGCGCACTACTACGGCTGTTGACGTCGATTTTTCCGCATTTTTCTGGTGCAGTTAGATTCGATAACCCTTCGTCGACTGTCTTTCTTCTTATCGGCACCGACATCATTTGCTCTTTCTTTACAGTCAACGGCTGCACCACATTTAACGTAGAGTATTTCCGGTTATTGTGAAATGATTTATTTACTTTTCTTTGTCAAAATTAATGTCAATTGTTCGTGATTAACTCTAAAGTCATTAATATCGTATTAAGTTAAAAGTATTTTGTAGGAAGACTAAATTGCGATAAATTACACTTGTTAAAAGGGGGCTACTGTTTAAGGGTAGATTTTAGCAGGTCTACTGTGCGGAACTGGGCAGAAGAGGAATGACAGAAATGTAAGAGTGTTAATGTTTATATGAATGTAACACCGAGTATGTTCGTCGCCGCTGCGACGACTGACTCGCGTTGGCTTGTTGTCCGAACGACGAGCAGCATTTTTTATAAATATTCAGTTAGTTGTTTAGAGAGAGATTAAAAGCGAACAGACAAATAATTTTACGACAGATATGTAATTTACGTATTAGAAATTATGATTTATGTTTGAAGAGTTATTTTCTGTGATTAAGTGTCGTTTTACTAGTTTATGTCATTAATTTATTAAAATAATTTTTAAAAGTAATAGTTTTTCCTCTCTTACAGAAATAAGAGTAGGATTGATGAAAATGGAGAAGAACAAGGCCTTCCTTATATATATTTTTAGCTATAATATCCTTTTACCGAAACAGGTGACACATACTGATCAGATGATGAGATTGTCCGAAACGTCTGAAAGCCCTTTGAACTTGTATTGTTTTGTACCCTCATGCTAGCCCTTTTCCTACTTCTGTATAAAAACGCAACTATAGTTTAACTAATTAGCCGATGACACCTAGGTGTTCTCCACCCCCTGTTATTTTCATCACCTAGGACGACCAAATTAACGATTTCAATTCTGTTCTCTGATCTTGCCTTCCTGATAGGTCACCGCTAAACGGCTATTGTGCACCAAGTGTGCATGGTTTCTGAATAAAATTCACTCAATATTACGCGTTTACAATTTTTGTAAAGCAACACGTAACAAATGAAAGAAACTATTGCGTGGAACATAATCATCGTTTTCTAACATTTTATTTGACAAAGGTATACTGCTAGGAGCACCTAAACCACCAGCACAGGTTCTAATCAGTAGAACCCTGTCTTATTGTCAATTTATGGCACCACACCCAGCGATTACTTCTCGTTTACAATTAGAGCACGCTGAAGGAAAGAGCCAACTTCCGGTGCACATGCGTGTACATTAATATTTAAGGTTCAAATGATTCTTAAAAATTCCAACATCAGAATGTATAAAGATGTTAAGATGGAGGAAACTATATTTTCTTGAAAATTTCATGAAATTTTTAACACCATACATTTTTTACTTTTTTATGTTTGTCTTGTGAAATGTAAGGGATTCATTTGATCTGTGTACTTTTCAAGTGTGTTCAATAAATTGAATTAATTGTCAGTAGTTCTAGAGTTAAGAAGTTGGATGCCGTGGGTGTTGCCGGTGACCAGTTCTACTGAATTCAAGGAAACTTTCTTGTAAGCTACGAGGACATTGACAGATTTCTCAATACCTTTGCTACGACAATACTACTGTAAAATATCTAAATTACTGTAAATCAATTCCAATTTTTATATTTCTTCTTTCTAAAATTCCAAATAAAAGGAAAATGCTATGTAAACTAGAAGCGGTCAGATGAGCGCAACGTACTAAACAAATAATTTCTTCTCTCAAAATGTATGCACTTTGTTAACAGTGGTGTTAAGACCTTACATCCACTTGCCTTTAAGGTCATCGACTTCTCGACATTTCTTGTCAAATGAACCCTTTACTACTGTTTCAATTTCAGGCTAATCGTACTAGTTCCTTCATACATTAAGGTAGTTCTAGGCACTTATTATTTTTCGATAGATTTCCTTAAAATTTTGAAAATATATTCTTCATGATATTTTATAATTATAACCGGAATCTCAACGAGTTCGTCCACACGGTTTATGAATAAATCGTGTTTAAAAATAACATATTTAACATGGGCTTTATGGAAAAAAATTTTTGCTGATTCTGATAAAAAATTGGCAATGTATTATTTTATACTTTTGGAATATTATTGAATTTTTTCATCATTTTTTACTTCATAGTTATAGAGAAAGATGTTTTTTAATGTCTAAAAAGTGGATGAAATAGCCTCTGTGAAGTTAGCCCCTGCATTAATTCTTACGCAATTTTTTTCATTTCTAATGAAAAAAGAAACTTTTAGTTTTGAATCCAGCTAGAACTACCTTAAAATAAACAAATAAAACATTGAACGAGAGAATCGACGTTTTTGTATAATTTTACACAGTTTTAGGAACAAGAGAAAAATCGTTTCAACAACTTGAGCTTTTGGAATAGAAACATGTGTTTGATTTTGCTTTCGAGTAATATGTCGATTAAACAGTTAATAGTTAAATCATGTCTGAGACTCACGTTTATGCTGGAATCTACGGAAAATTGCCAAAACGTTAGGAAAATCTTCCGAAGCGCTATATATCCTGGTTCGCGCATATTTCAGGTTAATCAAATGAAATTCGTTGCGCTCGCTGCAGAGGGAGAGAATTCGACCGTAAATGTATGAAAGGTTAAAGTATAAAGCACACGGTAAATACGAGAGTGTAGCATCTTTTTCCAGCAAATCGTATTCGCTTTTATTAAAACTTGTGAAATCCTTCATAACATTGTTAAAACGTTGAGGCTGTAAGGTGTTAAAAGGTTCTAATTTTCAACTAATGTGGCTGAATGTAAATCCTAATGAATTTTGACAAAGTTTCAGTTTAAGAAAAAAAACTGAAAAAAGAAAACAAGGTGGAACGTTCCTTTCACAGGTGTAATTTAAAAATTCTTCTCTCTATCTGACTTTATCGTCTGCGATATTCCTTAATCATGAACTCTTCTCAGTTTTTACGATGAGGCAGAAACTATTCTGAACATTTTTCATCGAACTGGCACTTCGTTCTCTTTCCCAACCGTCGATCTACTGGATTCATCCATTTTTTTTTGTTCCGTGAGCGCGAAATCCATTCGTTCCTCGCACTCGATCACGAATTTTTTGATTTACATTGCGATCTTCGATTTCCCTGGTGTTTTGCCGAGCAGTATGCACCTTTTGAAAGTAAAAAATGTGACCGATAAAAAGTTGATTCGGTGAGCGGGAATAGTCGAGGCGACGTGTCATACTTTCGCCACGCGTTTCTCCCCATTTGGTATGTTTAATTATGAAAAGAATGCAATGTTTCGTAGTTTAATATCGGATCTCGATCCTTTCCCGTTCGAACTAACAATGAAGCCGCGTTATTGCACTCATTTACGTGAATTATGATATATAACTTTCTCTTCGTACTTTGTAACAGTCATTTGTCCGCGTTCTCACTTTCCATGTAAAGTCATACTTGGTATTACGATCGAAACATGTATCGTCGGTATTCTCGTCCCTTTCGCCACTCGAAGATACTATTTCAACGATTTTCAATTACCAAAAGCTGCTTTTGCCGTATGTGGTGAACGTTTCGCTGTTTCTCTCAACTGTAAACGTATGGCGAAATTGTCACCGCTTGGGTCGACTTTCTTCTATACCAATAGTAATATTTTAAGAATACAATTTTTGTTATGAATACACTTCTTTCGGGTGAATTATAGCATTATAGTATTCCATAAAAATTAAAATGTTCAATATGTAAATTCCTTGCAATAAAATATATTTATTCCATTGACTATTTTATTCATTAAAGAACAACAAAAAACCGTACCTATTCCTTTTTGTACGAAATAAAGTCTGTATTGACAGGACCACACAAAAATGTTTAATCGAACTTCCCGCAAAAAAAAAGATTTAACACTAGAACTACCGGCCTCAAATCTATCATATTTTAATAACTTAAATAAATACTTTGAAAAAGGGGGAATCAAGCGGCGGAAAATTTGATCGATTGGGTGATTTATGTTTATTGATATAGACGTAGAATATTTATTTTATGACTCTTATGTAAACTTGAAGAATTTTTGGAAAAAATTGTGTACTAGTCATTTTGACTGGTTTGGTAGTTCTAGTGTTAAATAAAGAAGCTCACAAGCAAATAAACACCGAAGAAATAAAAGTGTAGAGAAAAGGAATAAAAATCACGGAATAAGTCAAAAATTCCTTGTGACAAGTCTATCATTCTCTACCGATAAAGTTCTTCGTAGAAAGATCGAGCCAACCCTCGATGGCCTTTGACAGTTTCTATTCAACAAAATCCCCGGCAGCTCCTCGAGGAGTTCCTTCGGTAGGCTCGACCCGTAACAAGAGAAAGAGCAGAGAGAAGGTACACATTTCGGAGCTCCTTTCCGCTTTTTTCCTTCGACACCATCGACTCGTTTCCGGCTTTCCCACTCGGCCGTCCTTGTAGAAGATCCATACCCCTCCGTTCCAGCTATTTCTCGGGGGATGCGTTTTCCCAATTCGGTTAATAGCCGTGTCTGATTTATCGAACGACGCCACTTCCGAATCTGCCTTGTTTTCACCTTCTGAATGGCACGCATTTTGTTCTTGAAATGGCGCCATTCATGTCACTGTGAATGACTGAGGTGTAATTTTGGGGGGGGACAGGATGTTTCCTATATGTGGTCTATTAAACTTGACGTAACGATTCGAATAACAATAAAAACTGTGAAATTGTAGGTTAAATTTATGTACTTAGGTGCTACAGGTATTATTGGAAATTAATAGATGCGTTTAATTAATCGAACGATGACCCTTCCGAATCTGTCCTGTTTTCACCTTCTGAATGTTACTAATTTTATTCTTTTAACCCTTTGCCCTCGAAGTTTTTTTTCTCAGAGCAATTTCAATGGAAAGATCATATTCACATATAAATAAATGATATGTGGATTAATAGAAAAGTCATTGTTGTATGTTATTGTTTTTTTAATTGATTATAACTACAAAAGAATATTATAAAATTATTACAATTTGTAATAGTCCAAGATGTGATACCTCTCGAAGCAATTGCCAATATGTAATCTTAGCTTTTTTATACAGGTATCACAAAAATAATGTGTCTGCCGTCTTTAGCCCGAAATTTTTCTATTAGAACACACTACACAATATTTCTTGCTTCTAGAACGTACGATGTGTAGGTGGTTGTTGAGATTGCCCTCCGTATTTGGTGTGTAAATGGAGTCTAGAGATGTGCTCTTTGTTGAAAATTCCCAATCAATTGGCCCACCAACAATTTTACAAACTTCAAATGCGACATTGGTTTTCCATAATTTATTTTTTTGAACAGAAGTGTACAATATATATGAGTTTACTATACACATTTCCATCCCCCAGAAAAATAGTTTTCTCCACCATTTCAGGCATTTTCTCAAAAAACAATATGTTGTAGCATATTGGTCGGCCCGATTTACTCCACGCATATTCTTTGTATAATCAATAACAATTTTAGGTTTTTGTATACTGACTAATTCACCACCACGCACTTTTCTATCAACCGATATCAAACCCGCTTCATTACAGGTTTTTTGCCACCAAAAGCGGAGTATCCTATACCCAATAGTTTTTACGATTTGTCCTTGTCTTTATGTTATGAACTGAAAATTATTTGTATTGTCTCCATAGCGGTGCCCTCGAGTTTGAAGACAAATTTTAAATGGCTCCGCTCCGAAGCCCTCGAGTGCAAACGGTTAAAATGGCGCGATTGATGTCACTTTGATTGACTTGAAGTATGATAATGAGGTTTGATAAGTGTGGCTTTATTAAATTTTGGTTCAATTTGTGTACTTAGATACGGTAGGTACTATTGGATGTTAAAAATAAGGTAGTTATGGGTTTTGCAAGATAAGGAGAGCTCGGGTTGTCATGGATTATATGTGAATTGATTTTATTCCTATATTTGATTGGACTACTAAGAAAATTTGTGCTTAATACCGAGCTGGAGGTTATATTGGATACTCAATGAAAGTATTACCAATCAGTGGGTTTCAATTCTAATCTCTGTCACCTTTGATAGATTTATTCCAAATGATCATTTAACTTTCAGCTGTCCCTGGTGTTCTTTTTAATCCAAATCGAGAAAAATTGTACGCAGCGAATATATGTTATTCGCGATATAGTTATTGCAAAGAAAAACTAAAGAAGAATCTTGTTTCTCTATAGAAAATAAACGACGTTTAAGAAAGTCAAGCTGTTCCAAAAAAACCGTACTCAAATATTTCAGACAAGCCTATGAAAGAAACTTTGTCGGATCGTAGAGCAATTAAGAGGATCGAACGCACCTAGATGATACATCGTTCGAGATGTCTTCGAGGTACAGATAATTAAGAGGACATTAAAAAGATTCATTGGAATGGGCGGTGAGTTCTATTAATTTCAAAGTAAAAAGCCTGCCTGCTAACGTCGCGGATGTGACTTTTATGCTTGGGCCTGCAAATTGAAATAAAGATCTAAGGTAATTGCATTGTAAATTACCCTTTCAATGCGTGCGAATTTAATGACGATCGTACGATAAAGATTATTACTTTCTTTCCTACTTTCCTCGCCGCAAGCATCTATCGATGCTTTCAGGCACAAGAAAACGCGTACGATCCTTTCAAATTGTCCGCGGAAGAACGGAGAACTGTATCTCTTCTCGGTTGACTGGTCTGTTCGCACAAGTTTTACGAAAGTGACATTACTCTTAAATTTTATAGCATTTGTGTTAATTAAGAGCAAATACGGTTTTGGCGCTGAATGAGTGCATGACTTTAGTTTGTTAGGGTGTACATACAAAGTCCTCACCCAGTGTCTTCATCAGATTGCAATTATTTTCTTCTTTACGTAACTAAAATATGCGTCTTAATGACAGTAGATTAAGTCACATATTCATCACTTTGAAATATGTATCTGATGTATATGACATTTGTTACATCGAGATATGGAGACTTTATGTAGCAGTACGCATAAAGTTCTGTACAATCAAACAATTATAAACTCTGTTCAGCGGTTTAATTTGTTCTCATTTTTACAGATTCGTTTTGTCATATCGTGCATAATATTGATTTGAAGAAAAAGCTTCTTTGTAATTTAGCGCAAAAGTGAAGTAAGCTACTTCATTTTTTAAATAAAGTTTATTCATCAAAATATATGCCGCTTTATTCTGCCACACTTGACCACTTTTAAAATAAACCAAAATTCAGTAATTGAAAAAATTCTATGATTTCTTAACAAAAAAAATTGTTCCACTTTTGCAATAAAATACAAAGAACTTATTCCCCACTTCAATATATCAATCAATTGAAATTTTCCTAATTTTCAACATTGACCATTCTCGTAATCACCGACTATTGATACATAACTACATCCCAAGGTGTTCCAATTCTCGCCAACCAATATAGCAACATCAACCAACGCTTCCCAATCCAAACAAAAGTTATCTCAGATACATATATACTCGCTACAACGAATCATCCCCCATCGACACTCTTCTAACTCCTTCCCCACAACCTAACCACCTCTCACCCCTAAACATCACCGAAATTCCTACCACCCGCTAAAATGAAATCGAAATCACAAGGAAGTCTCAGAACGATCGATAGCCCTTCTAAGCGAGATACGAAAGTAACCATATACTTGGATACGGTTCGCCGCTACGAGGAGCGTCGACGCATCGTCGACGGTCCCTCGCGTTCGTTAATCCGAAAACGTTGCGCCTACTGGTTTTGCAGGGGGTTTATACCCTTCTTCGGCGTCGGTGGTGGCGTCGACGGCGGCAGGGAGCGATGCGACGCGAGGCGACACGGCGCGGCATCCTTTCGTCCCTCGTGTCGGTGGTAGGTCGACGGTGGTGGTAGCTAGTAGGCGGGTGAAGGTAGTAGGTGCCTCCATGTTATGCAGCCCCACCACCGGCTCTATCCTGACCAACCGGCTGTTTACTGTTTGGCCTCCCGGGATATCGATCCCAGTGGCGTAAGAACCACCAACCTAGGGCCACTCTCACGGATCGGCAGACTGGGTTTTGGCCGTGGGCGGTTGGCAACCGACCTTGTCGATACGGCACGAAATCCGACAGGACGGTGGCCTCATGAGCCGCCGTTGCCTCTACTTCAATAAATTCACTCTAACTGAGTAGACTGGCTTCCGTCTTTAATTGGAAATAGAATAGCTCCGTGATGCACTTGTTCACCAAGTAGCTGGGTACTTGACCCCCACGGATCGATTTGGATTTCAACGATGCATCTTTCAGTGGGCGAGAGTAACCCGTTGTGTTGCGCTCGCAGAGGTGCATTGGGGAATGTCGTATAATATGGGGGAAGAAGGAAAATCTGCGAGAGTTTGACGGGGGTTGGAAATCTTCAGTTAGGTTTAAGGCTTGGAAAGTGGGTAATGGTCGAGTGATGTGGCTTATTAGTAGACTGCGGATTTTTATGCATTTATGACAAATTTAATACGGCTAAAATATACAAAAAGAACATAATATAAAAATATATCTAAAATATCCAAAGTATGGTATTTGTTGTAATATTTATTAAGTGCAATAAATCCCTAAATAGGTTTTCCTGTCTCACCTGCATTTGTGAAACTCGAAATTTGCATAAACATCCGCAGTCTACTTATTAGTTTGGAGTATTTTGTATATATTGGAGATTTGGGATTTATACTTTTTTGGAGAATATGTGAGTATGTTTGAGGTCGATTGGAGTAGTTGAATGGCTGATTTTAAGGAGTTTTTAGAAATTTTGGAAGATTAAATATCGATGGGTGGAAATTGCAAATAGAGAAGTAGTAATTGAGGAAAGGATTTTGTAATTATTGTATGTTTGGAGAAAAGAATTATGCTTTGTGACCTTTGGTAAATAAAATTCTGTTTCTTTAAGAGGGCAAAGGTTTTCAGGGTTTCAAGTTCTACATCTGCATTTACGTACATGTGTGCATTGCTCTTATCGGGTGACCGTGTTATTTCAACTCATGATTCAAGTACCGTGTTATTGGAGGGTCACAATTTTTCACCGTGATATTGGAGACCCTATACAATTCAAGAATCTTGTAACTCCAGGGTCATTTTGCCAGAAGATATGTACTAAAATAAGAATGAAAAAATGTAACACTAGTAGACTTCTCCGTTCTGTGTCAGACAATCTTTTTAGAGGGACTTATTAACCCTTTTGTTGAGGTGGAATCCAATTAAAAAGCGTTGGAGTAACCTGGTTATCTGTGGCTGAATATATTTGATAAGAAATTTTTTGTTGCTCAAAACGAGATATAGATATTTTTGGCGACAGAAGGAATACGATGTTTTCAATGGTAAATGCCAGTCTGTGCGCGGCTTAAAACGATCTTCAACAGTCGCTTGTCATTTGTCTCGAATAAGTGTCTAAGAAATTTTATCACAAACACTTGTCCACAGTGTTTTCTCTTAGATACTTTGTCGCGAACAGTGTGCACAGAGTCTCAGAGAGTATTACAGTGCTAAGAGATCCATTTCAAACTGACGACACGTTGAACCCCTTGTCTTACAACATTGGATCAAACTCGTAACGCAGATTATGGCACAAATGTGGCATTACGAGTTACGTATCGTACAAAAAGTGTAAGAACATTGAGTTTGCATAAAATACCACGTTTTCTCGCCCACCTTTTTTTCAAACATTCTTATTTATTTTAATTTACATTATTAAATAATTATTTGAACATTTAATTGTCAATCTCGTGGGCTAAACGAAAATTTATACAATTAGTGTAATTTCCACAGAATTACAAAAAAGAAAATTGTAAATCAGACATATTAGTAACAGAAATGCAATGCCAAATGTGTTTCATCAAAGTGTCATCAGAATTTTTAAAAAATCTGTAAAGAAACTGGCAAAAATTTCCAGCTTCCAGTCAAGTTCTTCTGTTCAGAAAGAAACTATGTAGGATGAAATAACTGACTACCCCAAAGTGCCTAAAAACTTCGTATCTAGTAAGAAAAAAACAAGCTTCTTCACGCCGGCTTCCGGATTTTCATCCTCTTCCTGCAAACGACAGAAAAGGGGTTGCCGGTCTCTCCCGGTAAATTATGGAGCCGTTAATTAGACCGCCTAATCGGCACGACGACGGCCCAGCGGCCATTTATCGAGACGATCATAGAACGGGCTGGATGATGTTCAGAAACGGCACTACCAGCGGCCATTGTTGTGCCAAGAGGGTCGAAGAATGAATCTTGCCGCGAATGGATTTTGGGTGGGATTAAGCCGTCCCACTTTCGATTCCATTCGATGCCGCAAGTTATTGTGCCGTTGCTTCGATAACCTTTGCCAGCCTCGCAATTTCCGGTGGCGCGAATTTCGAAAGATCTCTCGACTGGCACCATCACCCCAGCAATTCCATCTATGAAACGAACTTTTCTTTTCCATTCTACTAACAGAGAATACCAGAAAGTTACTTGTTCGCGAAAAGGAAGACCCAGATTTGATTTTCATGAAACATACGATTTTAATCGATGAAAGTTGAGTTCTTCTGTCCTCGCGAAAGGTATAAACGGTTGGGGTTAGAAGTTAAAGCTTGATTTCGTAAATTTTCGCTATCAGCAGGGAGCAAACTGTCGCGAACGGATATACACGTTCAGTTGCATCGGAACACGTGTTCCGTACCGTGTCGAACACGTGCTATCGGGGAGGCGATCTTTCGACCTTCGATCCATGACAATCTCTTCCTGCTTGTCCGTTGTTCTAACCTATACCGTGGCAGATTAACCCCGAAAGAGGCAACCGTTGATTAACTTTATCGTCACATCCTCGCACGTAAGTAATCTGTCTTTACATACTTACTAATACAATGGTGTCATACATTGCGTTGACTTTTGAAAGATGTTGTTCATTATGCTTTACAGGATACTATTCACTTAACCCTTTGTCTTAAAATAACGAGTGTTACTCGCGGAAAACGGAGTAGAAAATTATTAAGTTTTCCAGAAACTGTTATACTGAAGATGTGGGTATATAAAATATTGCGCGGTAAAATTATACATATTCTATTAGTGTTGTGTTATGATATATATTTAATTTTTAATTATTTTCTTGTTGACGAAGAAAACTGAAATTTTATATAATATTTATCTTTGCTGATTATGACTTCAGACGTTTACTTTTTACTCCATTATCAAAATACTATTTTTCAAAGTTTCCCTTTTTTTAAATTAAATCTTCGATTATTTGATGCAATAGATGATTTTACTCTGAAGTAGTGATTGTGATAAAGTATGCTACGATTTCATCAGATTTTTTGAACGTCCAAGAATAGTGAAAAGTTGAATATTACAGGAAGAACTTAAATTTCCCATGAAATGCGTAAAAATACAATTGATTTTACCTTGTCAGGCAAATGAGCACTGCGTCGTAACATAGATCGGCGATTAGGCTTCTCGTTTGCACTGTGGCAGCCGAGCGTTCTGGTCCAACGATGATATATAGTACCGGTCACTGTTATCACTACGGAGATAATATCTCTCCACTGGAGTTATATTTGCAATATATTAGTAATATCACAATGATTTAAACTTGTCCTCCCTTATCTCTCCTACTTCGAGTTTTCTACTTTTACTTTCTCAAAGATTTATTTGATCTCATGACAGCATAGAAAAAAGTCTAAATTAAAACATTCATGTTGCAATTTCTGTCAGAAATTATGTTCAAGAAACAAGAGAAAACTTGAAAATTGTAATGTAAAATTTCAAGTAGGAGTTGCGAAATCTTAATGCACGCCTGTTAATTATGTATTGATAACGCGCGATGCTAAATCGTCCACGGTCTGACAGTGAATGAAGAAGAATCTTTACGTTACTTTGAAGAAAACTATGACTAATCGCAAGAACGAGGCGGTGCAAAGTCCCTTTACGTTGTTTACTTTTTTTCTATCCACTATTATTTCCTTCATTGATACGTAAAGCAGAGTTATAGATGATCTCTCTGATGGGATGAACATGGTAAGTGAAATGTGAGTTTGTTTCGTACAATAATAGTTGCTAGCCTATGAAAAAAAAATATTTCGTCCTTCTCATTTGCAACTATGAACCGTCTGTAAACGTTTCAGCCGAAAATATTCAGAACTCGAATTAATTTTTTCCCGTGCGATTTCTTTTGTGACTGTCTCAACAATAATTCAAAATTAAATATGTAAAATAAAAAGAAATCAGTTATTCCTGATATATCGTATAATTTAAGCTAATATTAAACTTATAAAAATAATTGCTTCAAAACTTGAAAATTTTCTATCTGATTTACTGCATCACAATTGTCACTCGTTATTGTACGGCAAAGAGTTAAAGAAAAGAAATTTCATTATGCTAAAAAAAATTGGAGATAGCTGACAGCTACTATATCCTCTCGCACATTAACCCCTCATCTTATAATTTCTTTTGTGACTGTTTTCACAATAACACGGAATTAAATTCCCGAAAGAAAAATTCATCAGTGATTTCTGACATATCGCCTGATTTATCGTAATACCAATAGCACGAACATAGATTCATCATATTATTTTTATTATATCCCAATGATATTTTCAATTTACTACTTTTGAAAAACGTTGCAAATGCCACTCGTTATTTTATGGCGAAGAGCTACAATGTCTGTCGAAGAATGATTTCTGATAACTCTTTGAAGATTCATTTTTCTAAAGACTCTCCAGCAAAATGCGCGCAGTAATTTCAGGAGAGAGGATCATCAGGAGAAAATGCGAAGAAAAACTCTTCTTGACTCACTGGGAAAACGGATTGAATGCGATTTGAAATTTGCTCTACCGCTACCAACTACTAGAGCACTGCCCCGGGCAATGGCCGGCTGATCCGGTAAGAGGAACTTGGAACGTTCGTACGGATCTGCCCTCGCGATTTGCCTCGCGGGGGACTTACCTCGTGCACTCTTTCCACTTGCAAGAAGGCAAAGACTGTTTAAATATTCTACGGTACTGGTGAAATTTAATTTGCAGGCGAAAATTAACTCGGATTCTAATTGTCAGTAACGCAAGATCTACTAAACTGATCTAACTGAAAAGTCTTCGAATCGCTTTCTAAGCATCTTGATCCGCAGATTTACGATTATTTATGTATTCGCGCGTTGTTTTCAATTGCAGACAGAAAACCAGTTTTTATATATTTTATGATGATCATAGAATTTCATTTGTGGACGAAAATTCACTTGGAATCGAAGTAAATGAAAAATTTAGTATATTGATTTTACTGAAACTGTTCGCAGTTCCAAGTTTCCTAAGATGGCCGTAGAATTTAATTTGCGAGCGAAAATTAACTCGGAATCTAATTGCAAGGAACGCAAGAAATTATGAAATTATGAAATTAATTCAACCGAAAAATTTCCGAAGTGTTGATTAAAAATCTTAACCCATAGATTTAAGATTATAATTGACCGTAGGTTATTTAAGTACCGCTTAAAATTTCTAATGCGAGTTAAAGATCGAAGATGAACATTGATCTCCTAGGCAACGAACATACGTGGCGAATGTCAAGAACAGCGAAGAAGTGTGGAAACTAGATAACAAAATGCTAGCCATTGGTGGACCACATCCAACTACTGTTCAACGCTTTATCTCTCGAAAACCTGTTTGTCTGACGTAATAGGGTTTCCGCTTGGCAACGCTCATTGATTTATAGCGTATTAATCAGCTGCTATAAGTGACAATAAAATAAAATTACGATGCCGTAAAATAACCGATATCAGAACCACCAAAAGAGTATGGTCCCGTCTTTTGATTTTAAAATTACAGAGCTTTGCAGTCACATATATATAATCCTGTTCCCTACATAAAGGATAGAATGATGGAGGTATGTATTAAGCCCTAATAGTCAAACTTCGTATCACATATTACGTATTTTAGTGACTGACAGCTTGAGTTATATCAGCAAGTAGAATCACTTGTCGAAAAAGTATACCCATAAGAAGACTATTTGTGAGTAGAATAGATCGTGTTTTCAGAACATTGACACAGCTTTGTAGAAATCTTTAATTATTTGTTCAGACAAACTTTGTAAGTATCCTACGTCGATACGAGTATATATACCGCGATATAAACGTTTTAATGAAGGGAAAGCTATAAAAATATCAAAGATATGAGGAGGAGAATACTCTTTCACCCTCTACCACTGCGCTAAATAACTTATCCATGCAAAACACGTAATATATATCTCTGAGAAGATAGCTATCTATAATAGTAACCTCATTGTTAATTCCATCAATAATATTCACCTTGTATTTCTTGGTGGTAGAAGTCAAAGGTACGGCAAAAAATATTTAAAGTGACGTAACAGTAATCCTGCTCGCATACTGGAGCAATTGACCAAGTAAAGCTAATTATAAGTTTCGCAAGTGAAGAAAACTGCACAAAGTGAAAATCACTGAGTTACTTTTTCTATTCATTAAATAATACGTCATAAATATTTATATGTATCTCCTTTTTATAACTATTAGTTCGCTTTCTTCTCTCACCCTAGTCTATGCTACAATTACATAAACGTTTTGGAACACTGCTGAAACTGAAGACCCCAAGGAAAATTATCATAGCAATTAAAACCGAAAAAAAAAACATTCCAAAAAAAGTTGTAATCTTTATTTACATCGTACAATGTACAAATCATCAATGAAAAAATTCTACTGCACCAACAACATACGATTCTCTACATCCATGCTTCTCAACATTCAATATACTTTTTATTTTCATTTCTGTAATGAAACTTCTGTCCTGTTAATGCCTTCTAATTACACTTTCATTACCATTTTAATACGAGGTGAATCTACGTCAATGCTCCGAAGACATCCTGCTATCTCACTCTGTCCTGACGTGATCAATTTCTCTCTTCATAAACGCAACACGTTATGCACTCAGCCAATGACGATAATGCACGCATTGCAAGGTCACACTATCGAACCTCGATGTAAAATACGATCTCGGAAACCAATCAGGCCAGCATTTCTTCATTTACCCATCTTCTCTTATATGCATAATAACGCCCGCTAATACTCTCATTCCGTCGCACTTAGACCATCGTCCGTCAATCGTCTTCTCGTTCAATATTTCAAAGTCATCAGCCTCCCCTGAAAACCTCCCGTCTCTTCGAGACGATTTAAGTTTCCGAACTGTACAAACACGATAACGATTCTCGAGGAAAGAGTAGCTTGACATCGATATGAAGTGGCTCGCTGTGGGCGGCTGGTTCGATATGAAACGAGAAGAAACGGGAAGAAACGAGAAAAAACCGGGAAGAAACGAGAGGAGGCAACTCATAGCAGGGAAAGGACCGAAAGAAGCCGTGCTGGGTTAGGAAAAGAAGGCTTCTATTACGCGCGGCATAGAGACGAGGAGGCAATCTGTCGGCTAAGCCGCCTCTTATTACCTTGCCACTATCGTCCTCCAAGACTACCGGCGGAATCCGCGCGAAAACTTATACTACGGTGTCCCGTGTAGTTATACCTACCCATAGCCACAGCAGGCAAGACTCTCTCCGGCAATAACCTGTTTCCCGCGTGTCGCGGAATCCTAGAGTGCACTTTATGCCGCGTATATTAGCGTACCTGCATTTACATTGTACGGTCAAACGGTCCGTGCCACCCACGAGCAGTTATGCAGTTATGCGCGAACTGCGGCCGAGCACCGTGACTTTCCTCTCTGGAATTACGCGACTCTGAGCTTCGACGATTTCTTTGAGCGCAGGTGCATACTGCATGGATGATTTACGATGCATCGATTTTCAACCGTATTTTCGCGGATGGAATCAAAGTTTATAACGGTGAATTACTTTCTTGGGGAGATTTCTTCGGGTATTTTGTGTGGGGTATGGTGGTACGTGAATTTTTAGATGTTTGTGAGAAATGTTGCTTAAAGTTTGTAGAAGTGCAAATATAAGAGTTAATGATGAAAGAGAGGGAGATGCGAAGTATGGATTGTAAATTATTATGGTGGATAATATAGAGTGGATGCTTGGTGGTTTGCAGAACATGGATTGAGATAATTACGTGCGGCGTTTGCTTCGTGGCAAAGGATTAGAGATAGTCTGATACCAATTACAGATATCAATACCTTATGTCTCGTACTTATCGATTAAGATCGCTCATATCGCCAAGGGTCTGAAATTTTAAATGAGTTACAAGTACCATGATATTCAATATCGATAGTGGAAGTATAGTACCTCGTAACGTATTACGAGGGAAAAAAAGTCTCGGAAGAAATACTGAAAGTATATGAACTTGGATCATCTAAGCGAGAGTCGTAGTTTCTATCCGCAATAGCGTGATAGTCGTTGATATCCCCATAATCCCCCAGTACAGCTCCGTTCAGCAGCATTACGACATCCTACACACTGCCACTTACTTTACGACGTATCGTCGCTACAGTAATTGATACCATCAACCTATCAATAACTTCATCGGGAAGTCCAGCTCCACATAGAACATACTCGAGGTATATCACTGCTTATAACTAGACTTTGGATTTTTATGCATTTATGACAAAATGAATATGGCTAAAATATACAAAAAAAAACATAATACAAAAATATATTTAAAGTATCCAAAGTATGGTATTCATTGTAATATTTATCGAGTGCAACAAATCCATAAATAGGTTCTCCTGTCTTAGCTACATTTGTTAAACTTGAAATTTGCATAAACATACGGAGTCTAATTATAACTGTAGTAATTTCTTTTTATCTCTTAACTGTTATGATCATTATACTTGGAGCCTATCTCGTTTTACCCATCACTGCAGCTTTATTAAATTTAACTCCTCTGATCATTCTGTTTTAAGTAGTTTCTGAATCATTGAGACTGTGAAATAGGTATCACAGAAAAAAAATTCCACAGCTGTCAAAGGATTTAAACGCTGGCCCTTTGATTACGAGACCGAGCCTTTGCCTCTTTACCCATCATTGGTGTTTTTTAAATTTAATATCTATTATCATTCTGTCTAGGATCTATTGTTTTAGGTAGTTTCTGAATCACTGAGGCTGTGATATACTTATCACGTAGGAAAAAATTTCCAGGGCTGTCAAAGGATTTAAACGCTGGCCCTTTGATTACGAGACCGAGCCTTTGCCTCTTTACCCATCATTGGTGTTTTTTTATATTTAATATCTATTATCATTCTGTCTAGGATCTATTGTTTTAGGTAGTTTCTGAATCACTGAGGCTATGAAATACGTATCACGTAGGAAAAAAATTCCAGGACTGTCAAAGGATTTAAACGCTAGCTCTTTGATTACGAGACCGAGCCTTTGCCTCTTTACCCATCATTGGTGTTTTTTAAATTTAATTTCTATGATCATTTTCTTTAGGATCTTTTGTTTTAGGTAGTTTCTGAACCACCGAGGTTGTGATATACCTATCACGAAGGGAAAAAATTCCAGGACTGTCAAAGGATTTGAACACGGTCTCTCTGATTGCGAGTTCAAAACTTTTCCTCCTTACTCACCATTATCCTTCCTACAGAACACGTAGTTGTTCGATATTTGCATTGTACGATCAGAGGACAAATAATTCAGTCTTTTTTACGACCGTCGAGTTTCACGCGACAAAAAAGTGACACTTACGATTCGTCGAAACTGCGAGACGAAAGCTTTGGTATGTAAATGCACATCCGGCGCAAAGTCGACCAGAAAGGTCGGGCCAGGACGCTTTCACTGGGTAACGCGAAATTCCATTGTTTCGGCGGGCTCGACGAATGGGAACGGTTAGTCATAATTATTGACATCGGTTGGAGTGTCCCGATCAGCTTCCGCTTTCCATAAGAAGAGTCAACCCGCGCGCACTTTCACTCGACATCTTCGAAAGATGAATTGTTTCAAATTGAAATGGTGAGATTATTTTTTGAACGATGTACCTTCTCTTCGAGTATTCTTAGCAGTGTATTGTAAACCCGAGACGAAAAGTCCAGCCTAAAAAGAAACTTTAAATCCTAGATTCTTTTGATTTCTCATTTGCCGCTTAACACTTGAACTACCGACGTTAAATCTATCATATTTCAATATATTAAATAAGTACTTTGAAAAAGAAGAAATCGACTAGCAGAAAGGATGATCAATTCAGTGATTTATGTCTTTTGTGATGGACGCACAATTTTTGTTCTATGGCTCTTCTATGAACTTGGAAAATTTTTTGAAAAAGTTGTGTACCAGTTAACTTGACTGGTTTGGTAGTTCTAGTGTTAATTATGTATACCATTTTGACCTCAAAATCCTCAACTAGTGTGTCTACGCGGCTCAAAGTTCTATGAATAAGATTTCTAGGAGTTATATGGACTGATCAGGTAAAATTTTTATTCCAATTTAATCTGACATCCCCTAAAAATATTTCAGAAGTTCCAAGTCTGTCGAATCATATACTAAAAATAGGGCTTTCAGGAACAAGTAGGAATTAAATTATCATTTTATTCCATATAAATTCTAAATCTCCTAAAATCACTCCAATTCCAATCTAATTCTAAAACTCCTCATTATAGAATGCAAGGCTTCTAAATAAGAATGCTGAGGATTATTTTGGGCTGTATGAAGCCTAAATTGATCCTAAAGTAGGCAAAACTGGCAATAATGAACAAGTTTAGGGCGATTGTGGAATTAAAATTTGCATTCTTTTATATATAACATATTTTTCCATATTCAGCCTAAATATACTAAGTTATTTGGTAATTTAGGAGGTTTTTGGGCTGAAATTTTCGACTCGGGAAGGAAAGTCGGAAAATAGACGAAATGTGTTATTCACAGAAACTTGAGAATGGGGTATTTGATTTTATGCGTAGGCTTCGCGCACAATTTTGAGAAGTTTGAAAGGGCAAGTAGATTTAACTATGTATCTACAATTACAATAGTGGTCTAAGTCATTTATTTGTCAGAAGTTAATTGAA
This sequence comes from Cerceris rybyensis, assembly GCA_910591515.1. Lineage (NCBI taxonomy): Eukaryota > Metazoa > Arthropoda > Insecta > Hymenoptera > Crabronidae > Cerceris > Cerceris rybyensis. Next base: position 38,025,420 of record OU342789.1, read on the forward strand.
ATTCATTGAATAATATTCCCTATTTCCGAATATTGGCTTTATTTAATAATAGCGACAACTGCAGGCACGGAAGGGTTCTTCGTTTAAATTGATGATTGTTAGCCCATTTCAAAGTCGAAATTAATTTGGAAATTAACTACGAGTGGAAACTCTGCCGAGACCTGTTCGGTGGAGAACCGCAAAACGTTAACCCTCTGACCGCGAGTTATTTTAAAGTAGGATACACCATAAGTTCATCAGAATTGTTCACCTACGCTACAAGCCAATATGATATAGTATAAATTAATGCACTACTCTTTAAATGAATTACTCGGAAAACTCAAATATCTATTGCCTTTTCCGTCCACAGATTAACCGCTTGGAGTAAAAACAACGAGTAACTATCAAGATGAAATAAATTGAATGGGATAGTTTCTAGTTCTGCAAAATTAAATTTGAAAGAATTAAGATCAATATTCAACTTGAAATTTATATCCTTATGAAATCCCATCAAGAAATTAACCAATTGCACCATGATTGGCTTGGCCTCCCCAATAATAAGTTTAATTTCACATCCCCATTAATTTTCAAAGATTCCTCTTAAAGTATTGTTTACTATATCCGAGCCTCGACGTTGTTGCCTTAAGGCAACAAGAGTTGTTGCCTTAAACTCACATTAAGCGACCAGATTCAAATCTCCATCAGCTTTTTGAGATTTTTCTAAATTATCATTCATCAATTACTTAGACGTTTCAAAATGTCCCTTTCAGCTCTCTGTTCATGAGTCCATGCTTCAACCCCCTTTTACCTTGCGAAAATTTTGTCTAAATTATTTGACATGTCATAGCCATTGTTTTACAGAATCTATCTAAAACTACGTACTCAACAACACCTGAGCAATACAAAAAAAAAAGAGGAAAGATAGAGAATCAGAATTTATCCTAAATAATCAACTGAGTCTACTATGTCACCGCATACAAAAATGTTATACTTTCCATGAGATTCCAAACCGCGAAGAATCGGCGATCAACGATAAATCGTTTGTAACGGTGACACGACGATATTATCGAACGTATGAGCAAGTTGGATTAATGGGGACAGATAGGCCGGTGGCTCGTACAAAACGCTCGGATTTCCAATCGGTCGTTCCCTTGGTGGGTGCCTCGTGCGATCGTCACGGTCAGTCGAGTACCTGGCTGACGGCTGACAAACGAGAATTCCACCCGAAGATCACCGATATCACTTCTGTTGGGACTCCCTCGACCGGTTTCCGGGTACCGGACGAAAGGAATTTCTTCTCGTTTTTTAAACTAGGGCGAGACGTCGATCCGCGGAATTATGCAACGAACGAATTTCATTTTGTAGTGGAGCGAGTTTTCGATCTGGGTTATGAATATGAATATCAACGCTACTGATGGGGAGACTCATTTCAAATTGGTGTTTGGAAGAGGCTTTACTTTGATACGGAGATTTTGATTGGGTTGGCGCATTCAAAAGTGTCTTTGTTAACAATTATGCTTCGCTTTGAAAAATTTGTCGCACTAGGAGGAATGTGTATGTGGAATCGTGATTCTAAGTTATTGAGACCTAAAGTCATAGAGGATTTTGAGGTTTATGATTTGAATTTTAAAAATCCTATCTTTATTTTTGCTGCACGTTGTATTTTACCTAATTTTGTACCTGTTAAAAATTTCGAAAGTTTCGGAGACTCGGAGTTCTAAAATTTTTAAATACGTTTGGTACGCGATCTTTTCTAAGCATCAAATTCCTGTTATTTTTGTATTCTTGCGCACCACTACAAATTCACCGCGTTATTTTTATTTTGCACAGACAAACAAATTTAATCTCAATATTTCAAGCAAAAGAAACAAGACACTGAACCATCTCTAAAACATACACCAACGATATCATGAAAGTCGCACCTTTAAAAATTCATACCAGTTCGCCATCGAGCAAACATTCCTTCCTAAATTGCATAATTTTTGCCGTACCCTTCGTTACCAATCTCCCACAAGAATATCAAGCTTTACTTTCCCGTTGCAAATTTATTTCACCTAAATTTACTTTATCTCGCGGCTGGATAATATTCAACGTCGAATATTCGTCCGGACTGACAGGGAGATGAAAAGAAAAATAAAATAAGAAAAGCACGTGGGAGAGTGGGAGGACGGGTGGTAAAAATGAAAAACGAAAAACGGGAAGCTCGACGAATCGATAGGAGGTCGATGTACTTATATCCGTTCCAGGCATATCCATCTATCTACGTATCTGGAACTGCACTGGACCTCTCTTCATACGCCTGTCGATAAATCACGACTGCCGTTATTAAAGGACTCCCGGAATTGCCAATAGACAAAGAGAGGGGACAGGGACACGCTGGAGAGATCGAGCACGACGACGAAAAGTGAACAAGGATCATAGAACGGACAATGGGGATGACCAACATGATTTTTCATTTAATCCCCGATGGAATATTTATCGACGATGGGAGACAGTCATTTTTTGACCGAAAACATTGCCAAGTTTTCCTGACGGACGTTCAGGTCGGATAATAAAATTGCTAGGAACACGCTCGCGGGAATGGACGACATAGAATCTTTTTCTATGGCCGATAAAAACGTCCTGTGGTACGAGTACGGTTTTGGATGACTGGAATGGCTGAACGACGTACGAAGATTATTGATAAAAAAATGATGCGTAAGGACATTTTCGAAATGTAAATTTAGAGAGTTTTTATTAATTGGGGTGTTTTATTTGAAAGGGTGATAACTCCATTTCTTGGTAAGGCGAGAAATTAAGGGGTTTGTCAAAAAACTTTGAGATTAAAAACTTTTTTTTTTCAAAAAATTTCTTTTTGCGATTTCACGACGATACTATTATTGTATTTACTTTGTTATTTTAAATGTAAGAAGGAGACATATAGGTTTAACTACGACTTCAGTGAGCTCCGAAAATGAATTTTTATTAGTTGAACAAAAACGACTAAATTTGAGAACGATTGCGTAAAATTCAGTAGTTCATTGTAGAATTTTTCATGGTAACCGTGAATTTTATGTATAATATAGAAAAAACTGAGTAATTAACGAAAATTTCAAAGGAAAGGAAAAGACTGCACTATTCGTTCGACCTTTGTGGAAAGATTAACGTGCAAGTCGACATGGCGAGGGTGAAATCTTCATTACTTCCGATTCCAACCCCTAAGATGGAGTTCGAAAGCTGATAAGCAGAAACGGAGCAAAATGCCGCAGAATGGGTCTACTTTGATGGAAACACCGAAGGCAAGTACTGCAGGGTGAAAAGGAGCAAAGGAGCAAAGGAGCAAAGGGTTCGCGCTCTAAGGTTCGCGTTATCGGTTACCGAGGGTTCAGTTGAGCTTTGTTAGATTCACGTTGCCGATGAGAGATCGTATCATCGGACCAAGATATCGTACCTTCTCCTTGCCCTTTCGTCTTCGCTTTCTTGATTGCTACCAGTTACAAAGAAGATCCGGAGAACTGACCTTTGCGAAAGACGCAACATGCTGTTCTTACTTTAACACATTGATACGGGACCCTCGCAAACGTCGAATCGATTTAGGTTTATATTTGTGGAAATGTGATGATGGGAAACGTGAAAAGTGTGCTGTCAAATAATGACTATATGGATTAATACTACCTAAATAAGTATTAAAGTTTCAAAAGTATAAAAAAGTCAAATTCAGCTGCTTGTTCTTTCTACATTAATAATAAATTCACTGCTGATCGACCAATAGGCAATGTATTGATTCTTTTTTTCAATAAGTAAATAAAAAGTTGCAGTTGTGTCACAAATTTATAAGAATCAAACTGTAACTTTTGAATGTCTATTTCATATTTCTTTAAATGAATGAAATTCCTCGTTATAGTGAGAAAAGTGTGTATAAAAAATAGTTCCAGTTCTTCATGTACAAATTTCAACGTTTTTGATATGAAACACTTTTAAAATTGTGAACCGAATAATTTTGGTAGCTGAAATCTTAGTTTTTTAAATATCTCTGTTAATTATATACAGATGTATCAATTGGCCCTAAAACATCAGATTTATACGGAGAGTTGAGACAATGTTTTACTTACTGCAATTGTTACGACAGTTTTAACAAAAATACTAGTTATTCTACATATGGATCACTTTTGAAATATTAATCACACTCGCCCATATCAAAATTAGACCCCGTTTCCTGAACTGTGAGCAAACTATATCGGAAAATTCACAGCATTCGAAAAACTGTTAAAAGAACGAAAATGCAGAAGACGTCAAGCCGGTTACGTTTTACAGAATTAATCTTTGCGCGTTTGATTTGGCTCCTCGTCAAATATATTTATAGAAACATTGGAAATAGTCCAGTTTCCTTCGTTTTATGGAAGACCGAGGAATTCGCATTTATTAATTAACATATCATGGAAACATCATTGATACGTAAAAACCTCATATTTTAAACTACCTTGCAAAATATGTAACACGGTTTAGTTTACTTTGAAGCGTCCATTTGAAAAGAATTATCGTTTTTCCTGCGCCTTAAATCAATGAAGGTAAAGAGAAAAAAAATCTCATCGGTTCAGGACATCGAGAAGGTTGAATAGAGAAGAAGAACCATAAAACACAAATGTGTTTATTCGTAAAGAGTCACAAAAGGCTCGGTTAATCGCAAATGGAAAAAACAGAAACGTTTGGTCTGTCCGTAAATCATCTTTTCCGGATCGAAGGTTTATAATGGACCACGACGTCGGTCGTTCGATCGGATGCACCTCACAGAATGGAGGCTGTAAATCAATGATGTCCCTGGGTGATAGCAAAAGTCGCATTACCCTATCCCTACAATATTATCATGTTTTTCACAGAACATCATTTCTTCTGAGTTACTCTATATTGCAACTTTAATTGCACCAGTTACTTTGTTTAAGTCGTATAGTTTCAGATGATTTCCAAAGTACCGAGATTATGATACATTTCTTACAATCAGAACAACCATTCATGAAGTATCGATACAATTATTAAAAGTATTTGTCAAATGCATCTATATATCTTAAATTAATCTCAGTAACCTTAGTCTTAACACTGCATCTACGGCAGCCATGAAAATGTAAGATTTCCACTTTTTAATAAAATTTTCTCAAATTGGTAGAGTATCAGTACAGGAAATATTTCACGTGTATCTTCCCGAGTCAAAATATTGAACCTCATTTGAACCTTTTACTACCCAACAGGTCTAATTCAGCGAATAAAGGTTTTGATGATAGTTAAATAGGAGTATCATTTTACTGAGAAGGAGTTCAGGTTTAAATTAGGAGTTTTAGTATTGAAAAGTATCATATTAGGTTCAAATAGGAGTAAATACCATGAAAATAGGTTCAATATTTCGACTCGGGTTATAATATACAAATTACTTAACTGACCTTTTTACTGCTTGATCCACTTTTTTGCAAAATATTTATTTAATATATTTAAATACACCAGGTTTGACAGCCATAGATCCAGCGTTAAAGTCTACTCGAACAGAGCATCGGCACATTTATACTCACAGAGGAAAATTGAGTCGCAACCCTGTTTCTCGTATAAATTAGAAAAACACGTGTCTCGAGTATAATACGACGACGAATCGGCGTGACATTACAGTACGTAATTCAACTAAGCGGCAGATATTTTCGGCATGCCTTCCGGAGAAATCGCGGTTAATTCTGGTACACGAGCGAGTCACTGGAGCCAGAAAAGACAAAGAGGTCAGTTCGTCGAAGGAAAGAACTCAGGAGATGATTCATCCACGCTGTGTATCCCTACCAGCACTGTAATTGTCATCAATTTCGAGCTTTGCTGCTAGGTGTGTTAACGACGAACGACGATCGTGCGACGAATACGTTCACATCTTATTTTACGCGAACGACCCACGCGAAATTCGATTTTTCGTGTTGCATTTCTTACCAAGGGTTTTTTCGAAAACGGTGTTCAATTATTGGAGAAGTTTTTAATAAAAATTGTTAACTTCGACGGTTGGTCAATTACTATTAGTGTTAATTGCAGTATCTACTTGTTTTATGAAGTAAGTGTTTGATTGTTGAAGAATTTTTGAGTACGAACTGTCAGCGCAATTGTACAGATGTGTAAATTATCACTCTTACATATAAAACATATGTAGCAATTTTCCAAATCCTTCCAATTCAGTTTCGTACAACCACCATTTTCAACCCTCCTGCGCTCAACATAAAATTAGCGACTCTCTGATGAAAGAATTACCTCACACTCCTCCCTCAAGGCAACACGATCCAGATATCTTCTCGAAACGAGCAAGAAGCGAGAATGAAGTGACTAAACGTCGCGACGAAGGTATTAAGACGTTTTGAAAGTTTCGCGAACGAGGACCAGGCGAGTACGGCCATCCGAAAATAACGTAACTTTCCCTTTCGACACGAGACTTGCATACCAAGTGCCGATGTGCACCAGACCAATAATCGTTTTCCGGCAGGGAGTACCAGAGATTTCGCGAAACTTTGATCGTCTTCGGTAAATGCGAACAGGATCGCGCATGGACGTCACGTGCTTTCCGGATAATTGCACGATGAACATTCGATACGTAGGCTGATCATTGCACAATGTGAATTTAGATACTGCGATATTAATTTCCACGGGAAACATAAATGATACGGTTGGGTCTTCTTGCACAGGAGTGAGATTATCTGGCATGTGGGTTTTAAGGTATCTTTGATCGCGGTAGGTGTTGCATTATTAATCGTTTGTGCCAGTAACTAGTTGAAGGAAGGATGGAATAATTTCTAGGAATTTCTAGAAATTTTAATACATGTCAAGAATTTTGGTGAACTTCCATGGATCCAGTGGGCACACTTGTAGTGTTTAACAAAGATGACATTTCAATCGGTGTACTAGAAACATTTCTATTTTACTGTTTGGGATAAGAACTCTACAGTTTTTACGGATTAGTACAACTATTCGCTCTGTCACTGTTGTAATGTACTAACCCTCCAACTAGGATGAGGAATATCCTTATAAATATTTTGCATATCGACAATGTAACTCTATCAACAATCACTACTTCCTGATTTACTACCAACCACCATTTAAAGTCCAAAATCCTATTTTCCGTCCTCGATTCCTTAACATAGTCACCATTCCTTACTCATCTCCGAATCACTTTTCCAAGTTCAAGAATTCTTACGTTCCTACTTTGACCTTTCGACTTCTTAACCTGTTAACCGGGCGTGACGTATAATTACGTCATATCTGAAAGAAAACTCCAGTAAGCTTGACGATTTTTTCTTCCTTAAAATTTTTAAACGTAATATGTTGAACGCATTACATTTTATGTCGTTTGTATCCGTTTAATCCTGACATAGTACTTTAGATGTAATGATATTACTTCTCACTGTAAAAAAAAATATTCCAATTTGAAACAAGTTGAACAAAAATTAGTTCCCCGGTTAACAGGTTAACGCCGACATCCTACCACCACTCCTTTTCCGAAAGCCAGTAAAAACCCTGTATCCCTTTCCGCTAAGACTAATTGCTAGTTCATTGCTAATTTTCTCATTCTCATAAGCTAATTCCTCTCAGTCTTTCATTATTCACGAATATTCACTCAAGTCTCAATCCAATCGCCATTATCACGATTATACTGTTACTTTGAACAAGTCGCGACGTTTCAATAAACCTACCCTTAACAGTCTAAGTTTTCGTCATTGGCGTCCTCGCTAAGCTTCGTGTAGATTCGCATTACACTGTCTTCAGTGTTTTCGTAAATTCTTGTCTTCCTTTCTCTTGGAATTGTGAAATAATACCCATATCATTCAACGCTAACAAATATTATATTTAGAAGTTATCATTGCACCGTAGCAATAAAATAGAAAGTAAAGTTCAGCAACTAATCCCGATATTCCAATTTACGACAAGAGAATAATAAAATCTCCAAATCAATTTCGCCAGCATGCATAATACCCCGATAAAATTTCCCAACAGACACCTACAATCTACAATCCGGCTACGTCACCGATATCTCATCAATTAAAGCACGTATCACGCACGTCACCTATAGATTCCTCGAAGATAACAAACCGCGTCATTCCAGAGCAACTGGTTAAACCACTTGTCGCGTATAAACACGCGTAACATCCTACAACCCAGTTTCGCAATCGCCGAATGCACGTCGATTCCTAAAAACCTCGAATCCAATTAGAATCATGAATATTTGTGTGGCCATTTTATACAATGCAACTTTTTCAATGTTCCATCTCCGTGAAGTATTTATTCGTGCAAAATCAACGCAAGACACGATCCGCGAAAGAATTATGGGGCACCATGTCCGTTTGCAGTATCCACGGATTACATCGGCACGGGTAATTAAGTCAAAACGAGCGGCAATTTATCGTGGGCTGAATAGATCAATTATAATGTTATACCATCGCGAATTAATGCGATACTTTGCCGAACAATGGAAGTGATTTCTCGCGTGGGCGTTTAATACGAAAGGGATACGTATCGGATGTATCGAAAACGTGGACCGTCGTTCGAGTCGCGTGGGTGGAGATGCACGCACGTGATTGTCGATGTCGAACACGCGTAATAAATAAACCGACGACAAACAACCGTCTGTCGGCTCTGCCATTACATTTCTTCGCTTCTCATCTCAGAGGATAATCAAATTCGTAGGAATCGTTCAACCTGTTCTATAAAGTATGCGATTAACCATGAAACACTTGAGTTCAACTTTGAAACAGGCCTGGTTGGTTGGATAATAGAGAAATGTTGCAATTTTTTCGATTAAACGTTGTTTTTGTATTTTAAACAATTAGTATTGTTGTTTCGCATAGGATTTATAGTATAGGTTTGAAATGTTGAGGCCGTGGTATTTACGTGTAAGTAATAATTTGGAAAAATCACCTGGAAATAAGGTAACTTTACTGTGTACTTCACATTGCTAAATTTTGTTTTCACGGAATGTGATTGGAAATTGTAATAATTTGCGTAACTTTGATCTGTGACGGTTACTTAATCGTTTCATTAAGTATTCTTTAAATGCCGTGAAATTTTCTGTTTTGCATGTCATCTGGCAGCCAAGAGAAGGTATGAGAAGTATTTTGTAGCTACGAAGCAACCCCGCTTTATTTGTATTAAGCTATTTACTTTTCTATAAAGCTGTGTTGACGTTGATTTTATCGATTGCAAATTGTGCCAACGTGCAACGCGAGTTTTGCGATTCGTTATTGTGTTACTGATTGGTCATCTAAAACGCGTTATAATTCCAAAATAAATATTTTTAGGTCACACGTCTATTAATATTTTACCGGTCGGAAAAACGGTAAATGAATACAGCTTGTTATTTTTATGGTTAATTTCCATCAACAATTCGCGATTTTGTACTCAAATCTCCACACGTTTGAAAATTCTTAACTGACACTTATGTAAAATTCTTATGTATCTTTTAAATTTTTACTGTGTAAATATATTGTTTTACATTTAATTCTTATAACAAATGAATTATTTAATTGTGAAAAAATTGCAAACTGCATTGCGGACGAGTAACACTCAACAGCCATCTGAAGTGATAATAAGCCTTTTAGCAACGTAGGTAATCAATGCGGAAATCATTAATCGGCTTTTCACTTTCAGGGTTTATCAGTCACATTTTAAAGTGTGGAAAGTCAAATATTCTCTTCCATTACAACCATAGACAAATACAAATTTTCTATTAACACGTTGATTCCAATGTCCATCATCAACAATCGGCATTGTATTGTGACATGCAAATATATTTATCCGAATATACTGTTATTTTAATTTTCTACGTTGAATTTCTGATAAAGAAAGTTCAAGTTCGATTTTAACCTGTTAACCGGGGAATTAATTTTTGTTTAACTTGTTTCAAATTGGAATATTTTTGTTTACAGTGAGAAGTAATATCATTACATCTAAAGTAGTACGTCAGGATTAAACGGATACGAACGACATAAAATGTATTGCGTTCAACATATTACGTTTAAAAATTTTAAGGAAGAAAAAATCGACAAGCTTACTGGAGTTTTCTTTCAGATATGACGGAATTATACGTCACGCCCGGTTAACAGGTTAAACTCATAAAAAATTGATAATACTACGTTAATAATAGTTTACCGCCTTGTTTTGTTGAATATATCCAAGAAAGAGATTTTATAAAATTTAAGTAAGAATTAGCAATTTGAGCAATTCTACAAAGCATGTAACTGAGTAATCTCAATAAAGAAAATCGAAAGATTCGATTGGCAGTGTACACTTTCGACATTTGCATACGTTGGACGTTAAAACCATTCTTCTTTCTTACTACCATGACCGGATAAGCTTAAAGTATGACCATAAATGTTTTGCACACTGTGTATGACAAGTAGAAACAGCCGATCTCGTTCGCAAATTGCGAATATCTGAGAATTACAGCGCACGAGTACAAATGACTACGAATGGCGCGTGTAGGACGACGAGTCATTACGCTCGAAGACATCGACGTATGTGGGTGGTGACTTAATAATCTAGTAATTACCGTCCCTATCCGTCTAAACCCCTAATCACAGTCTTAAGATCAATTCGAGTTTTTAACGAGACTGAAAGAACATCGAAGCGCACCGAGGAAGCTACCAATAATCTTAACAACGATAATAATAGAAATTACGAATCCTCATGCCTGAGAATGCAATCAGAGAGAAAGATTGTATAATGGAAATTTTAGGGCGTATATATACGTCCCTCCTAGTAAACGAGTTCAACAGAATTAGGTTGCTGAAATTCTTTGGCGGTAGTCTGTTTGCAATTTAATGAAAAACTATGTTTTGAACTGTCAGTATTGAGTTAGATTTTTGGACTCGTCGATGTTTTGTATTATTTCGATAAAGATAGAGGTGTTATACAAACAGTTATATTAGAAAGTAGTAAAAGTCCCTTTCTTCTTATGTTGAAATATTTGAGAGTTCGTACAAAAGCTTTCATGCCTCAACATGTAACAGTGAAATCTTTCTGGATGAAACCAAAAGAATATTTCATTCTATTGACTTTACCTTTTGAAAAGTGAAAAGAAGACACTTATGTTTAGCTAAAACTATTTTAAACACATGACTCTAAAAAGTGGACTTATACCACTTTCAAAATTAACGGCTCAAATATTGAAACATATGATATTGATAGTAATTATGTATTTAGAGTAAGAAACAGTTAATCATTTAAACAATGATGTATAAATTGCGATGAATCATCGAAGCTATGATGTACATACCATATGAGAGAAATTTCCATCGGCGACGTCGGTGTCTGACGTTTGGGATTTCGAGACTCTCTTCTTACAGTCATCATTACCCAGAAGCCATGAATTATTATAACCAAAGAATCATAATGAGACTTACCTGCAACAGAAAAAGAAACAAAAATTGTTAGTGTTATTAATAATTAAATGAATTTAAATGAAAACAAAAATCTCAAATTTATAATCATACATCTACTGGCACAACGGATTACCTATCATAGCCCCTTATGATATATTAAATAATAATTTAGTAAAATCTCCTCGAAGTGACAGATTTTAATCCAAATCCATTATTTGGGAGTCCAAGCTTTTAACACCGTACCACTGTGTTCTTCAGTTTTACAATTTCTACTTGAATCTTTGAAATCAAAGTTCTGCGGTAGGTAAACGAGCCCCAAGTAAGACGGTCTTTGCAATGAGTGCACCCTGCATCGGCGAGATCATCGCAGACCATACAGTATACATACTTTGATGCAAGCTTGAATATTTCAAAGTGTAAGGATCGATCTCTCCGAGCCTAGTATTACATCGAGGCCGGCTCGTACTATCTGCGAAGGCAGCCAAGAACTCAGTTCAGGGATTTCTCGGGATTCTTTGCAAATTTTTGCAGACATTTCACAGATTTTCCAGTCTATGAGAATGTTCGATCGGTTCTGTGAAAATTTCTGTGGATTCATTTGCATTTGTGGCAGAAAAATTACGAAATGAAAATTAAAGAAGACGGATTTACATTTTTCTCAGGAGATTTTAAGTGAGAAAGGATACTTGAATTCGTGATAGATGGAAAAGTATTAAACTTTCCTGAATTTTATACACTTATGTAAACAGAATGAAATTAAGGTTTTTATTAAATGCAGAGAGTACGTTTGTAAGTTACACGGAGCAAGTGCTACTTCGGAACAGGTGAAAAACGAGTTCATTATCGTCATCATAGAAACGCACTGTACCTTCCTTCGGTTCTCGAATGCAAAGATTCAAAAACGTTTCACCGTTTTGCAACAATTACGTAGAGTTATTGTATATCTATATATTTTCTAGCATTAATAAAATGCAAGTACTATCACTATGGTTTTGACACGTTATTGTTCGTATAAGAACGAGAAGCAGAACTATGAATTTCACGGGAAATTCATGACGTGCAAAATTTGTACATGTATCGTTAGGAATAATTAACTTCTCCTCGCACAATATCGATCTGTAATATGTCTAGAAACGACGTTAGTTTGTTGAAAACACGGTCACGTTAGAGCAGAGTTCGTCCATAAACTCCCGTACAAGCTGATCCACTTTCCCTCTACATAATAATGACTCAAATGTACTTCGCAATTTGCTAAATTGTTTCTATTCTGAAAAAATCTAACATTATGCACAATGTGTTTAGGATTGCACATAAAAATTAATTTAATAAGATTATTATTAATATCCTAACAGAATCCATAATCATGGTCATAGAACGCTGACACCGGTGCTTAACACTTTAATGACTGGTAGCCTATTAATAGACTTTTCGATTCCACCGCCTTTGAACTTTTAACTTATTAATTGCTTCTCACAGAAATTAATAAATTGTACTTATCATTGCTGTTTACTGTGTCAAGATCTCAGTAATAAGAATTGCTAATGTTCAATGAGATATCACATAACTTCAGAAATGGGTAGGATAATAAAAAAATACCGGTCGGAAAAGTATTAACATGTTGTCCACTAATTTCTTTTTTCTTTCTTATCTATATTTTCCATTTTACCAGTCGCAATTATTCCGCCAATCACTCATGGTTTTTACTGGGTTTAGAATCATCAAAGCTATAATACGCGTATCTCATAGATTTGAACTGGGATGCGTTAACTGCGACTCCAAGTCTCTACTTCTTCACCCAACATAGCCCCCCAGCAATTCCTTTGTGAGTCCATATACTCAATATTTTCTCCTCAATGCCATGACTTTACGAATCCTATTCTGCAACTAGACAGTAATTAAAATATGTTAAATGTCTCTTCTGATTATAAGGAAAATTATTCCTCGTATGCATCTACCATGAATACGAACATTTTTCACATTCTCGTACGATTTTTCCAATATCTCGAAATTATTTTCACGCAAACAAAAATGGCATTCGCTTCCGTGGATCGACGGGAGGGAAATATAATTTTTGGAGATTGCGAGAGTCGACGCCACTGGTTGACACGTCCACGAGGAGGATATGAAAATATCGGCAGACACCGTCGGCCGTTCCTGAAATGGATTTCGCGAATACTCGAACCCATCGATTGGCGGCCCCTGCAGCCCGATCTGTCTGCAGTGCGCCTCGGAGCTCTCACTCCATTCATCTCTTTCTCTCTATCTCTCGTTTCGTTGCACCTCCATCGAATTATTCGACAGATAGATTTCGTCAGTAAAAACGATTTAACGTTTTACGAAAAGAGCGAGGAGAATACGCTGTCGTGAAGTACGGTTTGCGAATGATTCCGAGAGTCGATCCTTTGTGGTCGAATGTTGGGTTACAATCAATGAAGATTTCTATCGTGGTGGACTTTGGTATCGAATTAATTTCTATATGGAATTTTATAATAATCCTGGCTATTTAATCGAAATATCTCTGAGTATCCGTTGATATTACAATGCCGAATTAAAAAGGGATATAGGACCGTTGGGAATTCTACCGAATGAAATTCAGCGAACTGTCGGGGAATTGGAAAAATAAGTTGCGCAGGAGTTTTTCAGTCTGTCGATTACTAATTGAAATTAATTTAACAAAATTTATTAACGGTATAAATTATATTTTACTTGAGGGTATACATATCTGCGGATATTGCTGGTTATTTCAGTTGAATACACAAGATTTTGATCAAATTAACAAAAAAGTATATCCACGTTAAATTCACTACCCCGAGAGGATTCGTGCTGCACTTTCAAAGTGTACTGCCACTGTTACGAACGTTCAAAAGCAAAGATCAGTCGAAAATGCAATTATATCTGTTGCTTTGATTTTTTATTATCTAGCAAAACCCAGTTACGTTTCTCTCGAAGCATAAAATTCAAACAATAATACAGTCCTTCTACGAGGATTCAGAATATACTAATTTCTATTCGTTTATCATGAAATTTCTTTTTCTCCGTCAATTAACACTTACGCTACCATGGTGTGTTTACAAAATCGGCTAGGATGTTACGCTGATACAAATTGAATTCGGTATAATGCATACCCTTTATTTCTGTCAAGTTGAAATAAATGTAAAAAATTGGCTTACTATGAATGGTATACAGTAATTATTCTTTGTATCTAGCTATTTGATTCTGATTTGATTTCTTTTGAGACTAGTGCCAAATTTAATGTAATCAGGCAGCTTACGAAATCCGTTAAAGGATTGAATTTTATGCAATTTCTATAAAGTATTCCCACTTTCCTGTAATGCAGAATGTGCTTCAGAAATAAATGTCGCGACATCCCTGATATTAAATTTCTACGTCAGAGAACTTCAAATTAATAAAAAATCACTGACTTATTCAGAGGTAAAAAATCACGTTTGGAGTATCAGAACATTTCTTTTTGAATCATCCAATACATTACTGAATCTCAAAACAAATGATTACTCCACCTTTTCAACAAAAATACAGAAACTAAATCGCCAATCAATTCTTCGCAAACTAAAATGCATCCGAAACTTACGCTTCTATTGCGAAGGGTTAAAAATCTACTTGGAACCATCCTTGAACGATCGCTGTTCTCCCAACCATGAGGTTTCAGATACGGAGAGTCACGATGCTTATCTCGTGTTTTCCGAAAGCATATCTGGCACGAGGCAGTACCGCGTCACCGTTTCCATTGTCGGCATTTTTTTCCTCTGTGTATTTTGTCTCGTGGCAAGAAGGCATTTCACTTTCTCCGTCGCAAGCGGACGAATTCCAAGTGGAATTCCAGACAAAAGGGTGCGACTGATCGCCCGTGACCGCCCTACGACGAATACCGGAATCTTTCTACGCTCGGTGCAATTGATTTCGATCGTACGGCTCACCGCCTTCGTTTCAAATCTCTGCAGTCTCGCATTCTTTTTTCTACTTTGAGAATGAAAAAGAATTTAACCCTTTTAGCGACGATGGGACAAAACTGTGCTTGGGCAAAGAATACGAAGAAACGTTAAGTCAATTTTGGAAATTAGGGCATTAGAGATTTGACTGTTTTGGTAATTGTAATGTTAAATATTAATTAGCAATAAACAAAAAACTTTGAAGTCTTATATGACAGAAAATTCTGCGACAATAAGCAGCTTGCTGTATGAAGTACTTTAAGTTCATTTGATTTATTACAATCATCGTTATTATATCGTCTTAAAATATCACTTGAAAGTAAGTCAAGGAAATGTGAATTCTTAATATGACAAGTTCATTAAAAAATGATATTAAACCATTGAAAATTTGGATTCAAATATTTTATGAGTTGTACAAAGTGAGAGGAGAACAAATTCAAGGGATCACTGAAAGAATTGAGGGACGTAAAAGTCCAATCTCTAAATAAATATGAATATAAAACGTGTAGAGAATTTTAACGAATACTATTGAAGTAACTAAAGAGATATAAAGTTTGAATGTTTTATACGCTTGGAAAGATGCAAGGATATAACTTCCTTTTCTGCATTGGATTTCGTAATACCGCCTTTGGGAGATTCAACATCGTGCATCGAGTGTACACGTTAAGTACTGTTACCAAGTAGATTTCTTTTATGGATACTTAGAATTTTTTAACCGCGTTTCACGAGTGCACCGCTCAACTCGACTAACTTACTGTTATTTGTAGTGTTATAATATTTACCTCTCTTCATATCTTTATATAATTATTTTGCTCCTTTTTATCAAAGTCCTCGTATTCACTATAATGAACAAATAATATTCAAAATGTCAGGTGCAACACAAAGAATCAAGAACCACTTCATCTTCCGCTTTGGAATCGACTTGCAAATAGAGAAGGAAAAAAAAAGCTTTTACAAAATTGCAGAAGCGTGATTCCCAAAAGAGACGCCTTCAGCGACAGCCGCCGAAGTACAGCAAAAAGACGAAGAATTCGAAAGTGCATGCTAGGATTTTTCCATTATCTTCAAACGCATCCCGAAAAAAATGGCAGGTTCTCTACGGCCAGCCCGTAACACTTGTTTCCGTGGCTCATAGAAACGGCATTTACTTAAGTCGCACAATGGATACCGACATTGTACTGCACGCTGGTCTGACTTTCCCGTGGCTTTAATAAATGGAAAGTATTTATCAGCGGAGAGCTCCATTGTGAGTGCGGGTATACTGCCTGCTCTTCAGGGATGTGCATCGTCGAAAAGGTGCCACGAGTGCCAAGAGGAGAAAGACGACAGGGAAAGAGAGAAACAACACAGTCAAAAAGAAAGAAAAGGGGAGAGATAGAAAGAAAAATATATATAGAGAGAGAGAAGAGGAGTGAGAAGGAGAAGCTAAGACACGCTAGGCGTAAGAGAGAAAAAAATGAAGAAAAAGGGAGAGAGACAGGAAAAAGAGAGAGATAGAGGAAAAAATGAGTGAAAAGAATAAGATAAGATATATTAAATGTAAGAGAGAAAATGTGAAGAAAAAAGCAGAGAAACAGAAAAAAAAGAGATAGAAAGAAAAAGAGAGTGAACGAGAGAAAGAGAGAAGGTGAGGCACATTAAGAGTATGAGAGAAAAGGTAAAGAAAAAGAAGGGCATAAGGAGAAAGAAAAGGAGCGGTCACCGTTTTACAATCGCAATTTCTTCCTTTCGACGCCGAACATGCTCGGTTTCACTTTCGAGCGGTGCTCGGTGCTCGCCATCGAGACATCGTGGTGAGTCGGGAAATCGTTTCGTTTGTTCTCGACTCATTTTGCAAGAGTTGTCAACGGCCCGTCACTTTCTTTCCTTACGACCGGAAGTGGAAGATCATCGATGGTACCGGGCTTCGAAAACACGCGGCAAATGTTCTTTTATATTATCGCATTCAATTCTTCTGGGTGATAACACTGGACGCACCTTGTTTCTGATAAAATAGTTTTAGTCTGAGGTGGAGAATTTTTTGTTGGAGCTACTTTATAGGTGAAGCTCTATGCTGTATATAGAGCTAATTATAGGAAATGCAGTAATATTATGGGACTGATTTTTATGTTATAATTTTCAATTGTTATCGCCATGGTTGGTTTACCGGGGATCTACAATTTTGGGGAGATTTTGAAACATAGAGACACAATAAATTACACGACATAATAAATTAGAAAAGAAAATTTTAAGG
Source organism: Cerceris rybyensis (assembly GCA_910591515.1). NCBI lineage: Eukaryota > Metazoa > Arthropoda > Insecta > Hymenoptera > Crabronidae > Cerceris > Cerceris rybyensis. The sequence continues at coordinate 38,042,942 of OU342789.1, forward strand.
GTGGCGAAAATTTAAATTTGGTCCTAGTAATTATATACTTGTTCGAGCGTTTAACTTCTTATCCACCTTCTGACTAAAATACTGATTTGCGTCGATGATGGTCTGGGTTAGCAATGAATCAAATTTAAAAAAGAATATTAATATTTTAATTGTTTGTGTCTAAGTCAGTGTTTATAAAAGTAGGGTTCGCAGACATGTAGAAACTGTGGAGGAACCTCCAAGTGACCAGGAAGGGCTTACTTATTGTTACTTTCAAATTTTGAGCCGCTTCATGCAAAAGAGATGCATCCATCCGACTGACTGTACACTGGTTAACTAAGATTTTCTATTTTGTGTAATGTTTTAGTAACAGTGAGCTATAAGTTAATTGCAGATAGTTTAAAAGGGTTCGCGAGGAATGTAAAAAATTGTAGAGAGATCTGCGTGCAAGAAATTATATAAAGTTTGAGAGCCACTGGTGTAAATCAAGTATTAAATTGGCAAAGGTAATTTTGAATGATTAATTTTGTGTATCAGAAGTTTTCAACATGCTGTTTAAGTCAACTTAAAATTAACTGTAATATGTAATTTCGCGCGATTAAGTTTTGCGATGTGATTTATCGTTTGATATTTTCAAGTGCAGAAATTTGACAGAAATCACATAGTATACAACGTGTTCGCTGCTTCGTCATGGTATAATTTAACCGAAATGCGACGAAGCCAAACGGGCGTAGACGGATATATGGGGATAATGAAATTTAATAATCATTGAAATTATGGGAGGAATTTGTGGAAATTTCAGCGAAATTTCTAGTGTTCTACTGATCAACGCAGAGGTCTAATTATATTTAAGTTATTCCGTTGCTCCTATTTTAATCAATTTTCGAGGCACTTTCTTCTGTCTGTTATAGTTTCAGCTATGCAGGAAAAAGTGGTAACGTTTCTTTTTCCTGAAGAGAAATCTTCTCTCCTTTGTACAAATATGGAGAAAAATGAAGTTTACTATATTTCGTGCGTTGAGTCACACTCTAATCTCGCAAAGTTTTACTGAAATTTCGAATTTTATTCCTGCTATTATTTTTTATATCTTCAACTTCAATAGCCGAGCACATAGATAATTTATAGCTCTCATCGTCGAAGATCTAAAATGTTAAATAAATTTTGAGACAATAAACTTGAACATGAATTGTACAATGTTGGCAAAAAAGAAATTGGAATTTTAATTAATTGAGTCCCGCTAGCATCCTAATTACTATAACCCACGTTGATCTTCAGTTCAACGAAGTTGTCGTCTATTTTTTCTGATCAACGCATACTTAACAAATTTCAAATAATATTTATGTTTCCATTTAAAACGAAATAATGATTGCGTATGCAATTTATCTGATATATTAGGCACCAGAAAAGGTTCGCGGGGTTTTTTAAGTCAAGAAAATCTGATTCATATTCATTGATAATTGATATAACATAATGTTTAATAATTCTTACTCGTCTGTCCATTTCTACAAAATACATCCATACGTTTTATTATAGTCGTGTGGTCGGAGCTTTTTTTTATTGTATCCTGGAAACTTTCAATTATATGGTACTCCGGTATTGCGAATGGAGGCGGAAGAAAATGCCAGGTAGGTATACGATCGGACCGCTCGGAAAGCGAGAGGGTGAAAGTGTCGTAAACGGACAATGAAACAACTAGAGAACGATGCGTTCCTTCGTACAATAAGTTCGAGCGAATTCGAACTCTTGCTCCGTTATTTCCGATCGGTTGAAGTATGATCAAATAAAATTATCGTTAGTGCAAGCAAAATTGCTATTGATTTTCGATTGTTCACGTTCTCGATTTGTAGTATATACCTGTGCTTACACAAGTTCCATACTTATTTATTTTAATTAATTTGATTACTTTATTTAAATTAGCTGAATACATCCTTTGATAATTGATGGAGGGGATGGTAATATCGGTATGAATTTAAATAAATATAGGTAATAACTTAAAGTTCTCGTAAGTTAGTATTAATGGTAAATTATGTTAACTATTGGTACTTATATTCTAGCCATTGATCATATTTAAGCATAGATGGCAATATTGCATTTTTTGCAAAGAGTTGTTGACAAAGACATTTAAGGTCACTATGAAATTATCCAGGATCTAGATTTTTCTCTGTAATTCTATTTATTTGGTACTTTACTTTAGGTATTTCACTTTAAAAAATTCCCTGAAAGACCAGTACCAGAATTAACGTCTTGAAAGAAAATCCAGAAAGACGTTTGTTACACTTGCAATACTCCAGGTAGACATATGTACGACCAGTGACATTAAATATAGTGTGTTCAAAGTTTTTCGTCTACTTTTATAGAGTCGCAAGTTGCATATAAACAAATAATATATCATGCATAATATATTGATATGCAAGCCAAGAGAAATTCACTCCAGAAGATACTTTAACACTAGATTTACGGAACCAATTTGGCTCATTCAAAATTTGATTACTATATATCTAATATATTGGTTGGTAATTTTTTTTTTAATAATAAATCTTTCATTTAAATCGATTTGAGACTATTTTCTTTGCAAGAAACTTCGATTTTCTTGTATGAGTCAAATTGGCACACTTCAGAAAAATAGGTATATCAACATCCGTAAATCTAGTGTTAAGTTGCAACACATCCAGCAACTTCAGCCTACTCGCCACTCCAAGAATTCTGCATTTTGAATACGAACATAACAACACACTAGCTCCCATTTCGTAAAAATCTAGTTCAATGAAAATCTAAACTTCCTCCACTCAAAATCCTCGCGCAAAAGTAAAAATCGCAAGAGAAAAGATAAAAAAAACGGCCGAAAATTGTCGGTGACACTTTTCCACGGTGCAAATGGTCCCTCTTTCGACGGCACGTTGCATACATCTGCGAATTGCTTTTACACCGAGCAACTTTCGCAATAGTGAGAGGCGTGTGCCGTTGCACGCACCTTTTGATCTTCGGTGTAACAGTACGGGTCTCGCTCGGTGTCACCGTTGCGTAGCTGCTCTTCGAGGTCCTGGCTACGCTCACAGTCCGCAATTTCTACGGTCTCAACGATTCGCAAATAGCAGAGGCACGTTCACGCCCAAGAAATCTTTGGCGGAAATAAAAACTTGCTGGGATTTGTTTTCGTTCATTTTAACACTAGAACTAGCCGGTTAAAATAATGGAGACTAAACATATCATTTCCACGAATAAATAGTATCAGATGTTGAACATTATCTCTGTCATTACTATTCACAATTGTAAGATCTATTGCTAATCAAGGCTCAGGAATTGGTTGAACATTAGCAACATCTAGCATTATCAAGAAATACTGGTTGCAGATGAACATCGGTAGATATATCAATTTTTTCTCTTTGTGTAGCAGGAATATCATCATTGTAACCACCTTTTTCTTCAAAATTCATCAAATTTGTGGGAAAGAATTATAATAGACATTTTATTTGTACCTTATTGTATATGTAGAATTGCGAGAGCGTGCAGGAATGGGCATTCGTATAAGGGCAGTGTGGATATGTTGAGAAACAGTGTGTGAGAGAGAGAGAGAGAGAGAGAGAGCAACGAAGGAACGTATACGTGTAAGAGAGAGTGGAAGAGGGTTGCAAGAGGAAGTGCCCGCGAGATGATGAGGGTGTATGTTATGTATGTTTGTGTCTGTGGGGTGTATGGCTTTTGGAGAAAAGTCAGTGTTCAAAGGCCCAAAGTATGTTTTGGCGTGACAATGAACAGAGTGCTTTACTATCAGCGAACAGAATATCTGGGTTTAGCAGCGAACAGCGATTGCCGTGTTTTGCATTCTATATTTTTATATTTCAATAAACAGTTTAGTAGTTATTCAACTTTTAATAATAACTCTATATATTTTTTGGGACCCTCGTCCGGGACATATATATATAAAGTATCTAACCCATTGTTTCCTTTTGCATGACTTTTTCTTGTCTTGATTGCCGCTCTTTTGAATTATTTATTTAGTAGATTGAAATGCAGAAGATTTAACGGCGATAATTCTAATGTTAAAGAGACACCTAACCAATTGTCGTAGTTTAAGGCCCCCAATTGCATTAAAATCTCGTTCATAACACGTGTATAATTTCAGACACATTCTTGTGTTTTTCGCTGACACAGAACAACACAAAATCCTCTCGAAACGCGTTCAACCGATAATGAATAGGCGAATTTCGGTCGCGCGGAACGCTAACGGAATATTTGACCCACGTTACACCAAAGCGGAGGTGAAGAATAACGGTAGGAATAATTCAAAGGAGAGCGATCTTGATTTTCGGACAGTCGGCAACGATCGAGGTTCGGTATTGTTTGCTCGCAAAAGTAGGGAGCCTTCTCATTTCCATGGATTTCGTCAGCTTCCTCGTTCGCCTCTACCTACTTACTTAGCATCGATTAAACGATTACATTACCAAACCGGCATGAATAGCCGTACGATGCCTCCTTTCGCGTTGCCAAACGACCGTTGTACGCTATGTACACCTTCGTGAAACCTGGACGATCGAGGATCATGCGGATCGATTACGTTAAGACGATAAGTCGATTAGAGAACACACTTGGAAACGGTAATGCCGGCGGATTACATCGCTCCGAAGAGAAAAAAACGCTTAGAGTTTTGAGCACCGTTGAGGAGGTGCTTCATAGATACCACTTCCGGTAGAAGCTACTCTGGTTCATGCTTTGAAAGATCTTAGTTAAAATCGACGTCTAATTTAGTAGCTGCATCGTTCTTGCTTTGTTGTCGTTGTTTTGCATGTTTCTTTGAAATTGGAGTTTCTTGCTCGTTTAGTTCCATAGTTAAAATTTTTTAAGTAATTTGGTCATTGTAGATATTTGAAGCGCTTTGATCATTCAAAGTTAGAGATTTTTGGAATATGTTGACGTTATGTAGTTATATTTCGTGAAGAATCTAAAGTCTTAAGGCTGGAAATAGTTTTAAGAAATTCTACGACTGAACGATGCTCCAAGTCATTCAGAAATGCCAGTCGTTACAGGGAGATCAGTATTGCATTGTACACCTTACAATACAACAACTTTCTCACGAATTCCTTTACGTCCACTCTAAAACCTTCCCGGCGAGCCGTTCGACCGAAATGGAACGAAAATTCCTTTTGTCGTAACGTTTGAAAATATTTCCAAGAAGTCTCTCAGAAAACTCCTCTCACGGTAGCAAACCGAAATAAGACGAAATTCACGTTGCATCGCTACAATCTAGCATCGATCTTGTAATCAAAGAGCGACACACCACCGTCACCTCGACGTCGTCTCAACTTTCGACTTCCTCCAAGAACCTGGCTAAAGTTCAAAGCCCCAAACTGTACTGTCTTCCTCAAAACTGTCGAATCAAAGTTTCTTCGTTCGTTAGCACGTCACAGGACGATGTAGCACGATCGTGAAGAATCATTCGTACGACGAGGTCGCATTTTCCGTCGAAATGATCGAATTTTCTTCCTCTCCCAATGAAGTCAGGATCCTCGAGCCAGTAGATGGTAGAAGACTTCTGAACGTGCACGAAGATCTAGCATAAAATCGCCGACGCAGTTTCTATGCTACCCGGAGACGCAATGCCTGTCTCTGGATTGCCTCTGGGTGTCTCCGGTTACCTCTGGATTCCTGTAGGTGCCTCTGGCTAACTGGATGGCTGTTCTGGCTGGCTGACTGCGTTTCTAGCATCTATCGATCCTATCGGCGAAGCTTCGGCGACGTCGACGGCCACGCCGAATACATTTTCACGCTGGCTGCTGCTATCGAGGATGTCTATATATAGGTAGCAACGTACATACGTATGTATATAGTACGAGGCAGGCGAAAAAATCAACGTGCGCCGCCATTCTCTCTCTTTCTATCTATTTATCTTCTCCCTTCGTTTCTCACACGCCAGCCGAAAGCATCGTCCCGGCGCTGTTTTGCATTTCGTACGATATCGTCTCTGACCATCGAAACGACGAGCAGACACCACGATTGTGAAGCTAGCTCTACTCCTTCGATTATATTCATCCTGGATCTCTCTTTTACCGAGCGAAATTAAGTCGAGATTAATTTTCCGTGCCCGATACCTCGTTGAATTTCGCGCGAGAAAACGTTGCGCCACGGCAGAGGTCAAAGGCCTCTCGCTCTGTTGGACTAGAAGGGATGGAAAAAGTACGCGAACGTGCCATGATTTTCGGCTTGTCGTTTAATTCACTTCGGCTGACATTGCGAAATGGCGTTTTTGGGAAAATTGTTTTGCACATTTTCCTTTTTTTTTCTATTCCTGCCACTGTGTAAAGCTGGATTTCGAAGTTACGGACCGCGCGAGTTTTCGCGGGAAAATGGGAGAGGGTGGAAGTTTGAGAAGTTTTTACTTGGTTCGAGACTTTGTGTTTAATTGTTTCACGGATAAATATTCTTTTGGATGTGTTGTAACTTCTGTAGATACTTTTTTCTGACACTAATGACAAACTACTGATTGGTTGACTACTGAATGATTGACAAGTCGGCAAATTTGGAAGAAGAGCATCAATCTGGTAAGACAAACTTTTGCAATTTAATAAATTCTATACTGTTCTTTTCTATTGTTTCTAAAAGGACTCTATACTCTGACAAATTGTCACACGCTAAGAATTTTGGTGCCTTTGGCAAGGTAATTTTGAACGCTGTTATTACTTTCAGGTTTTAACAGGTAGAAGATAAATTTTAAAATGGTGGACGACAAATATAAGCTTCAATTGTTAAATGTACTTAATAAAGGCCATCGAACATCCATGACAAACTAATAAGGATATGTAAGAGTAATTATCTAATTTACAAAGTGAATCAAATTTGTACCCTTAACGACGATTCGCCATATTTAATAGCATTGTCTATGAACGTTACTAGGAGACTCGTGATCTAGAACGCGGAAGCGCTAAATTACATACTATTGATCAATTAATTAACGACCTAGACGTCAATCGAAATTCTTTGTTTAATCGATGCTGCTAAAAATATTCCTAGACCGTTTCGAGATCGTCGACTTAATATTCGTCACGTAGAAATATATCCTTCTTCCTCGAATTGACACAAATCTTTAAATGGCGCATGATTAAACGTATTTGCACGTACGATAAGAACATGGGTCGTCGGGTAATTTCTTATGTGAGAGTGACGTACCTTCGACAAAATGTATACAAATTTGATAATACATTATTCACTATTTTTCGCGCGGTTATTCTACGGTTTTGTATAGGTTCTCTTTATTTTATATGATTGATAAGTTTACGAAATGCCTGTCAAAATAAGAAAGATAAATTCGAAAACTGACGGCATCATTTGATCTATGTGATAGAAGAATAAATACAATTTTGATCCTGTCGTTTCCTGTGAATTTTTCTTCGAAATTAAAATTGAAATTCTGACAAATAAAGTAGAAACTTGTACACAGGAAAATTCACTTGATGCTTTTAAATCATAACGTATATGTAACGGAAAAACTGATTTTTTCCTGGGCTATGTAAAAAATGGTGCATAAAAATAGAATGACTTGTACTGCATGCACAAGGTTGAATTTATGGCTGAAAAATTCTGATTTCAACAAAATTTTGTAAAAATATAGATCATACAACTAGTAATGAATGCCGAAAGCTACTACACATTGTGCAGTTACCTACTTACTAACTATTTACATTACCAGTTACTTAGTGTAAATAAAACAATTTCCATTAAAACTTCATCAATGACCACGGTAAGCTATTCAAGAAAATTACAATATTTTACAGTAAAATACTGAAATACTACTTCCTTTAAACAATTACAACTTCAACCTAATTCCGTAATGATAACCGACAAAAGATACTCAAACTTCCATCCAAATTTCCGTAATGCCCCTAGAAAAACTATTCGCACGTTCCTCTACATCGTTTTTTTTTTTCATTAATCTTTAACCATTTTAGAGCTGACCGAAAAAATTGATTGAATTAATGATGAATGTAGTTGCGAATAAAAAGAATTGTCATTCGGCCATACCTTCATATAGAACACACAATATGAAGCATAAACTGTGTATTTACAACTGTCTGTCATGAAATTATTGATATCGTATTGAAAACTGAATAATAATGCTTCGATGCCCAGTGTTAGCACTCATCCTAACGACGATATATAGTCTTTCGGCACTAAAAGGGTTAATCACAGTCCAAAGTTTCATTCGACATAAAAAGTACCATACGGTTCACCCAATTGAACCAGCAAAAAGAAATCTCTCTTTTGTCAACAACTGAAGTTCATGCGGTTTCCTTCGACGTCTACGACGTGGAGCAACTGCCACGCCCCCAGTGCGGGATGTTTCGTTGAGAAAGAAAGAGCTGTTCGAATTCGCGGGAATTGCGAAAGAAAAAACGTAGAAACAGAGAATTTCGCTGGCGAAAAATGCACAGCACCTTTGATGCCATCGTTGGCTTCGTATTATTTCGGACTAGCAGGAGAAATTACCATGACAAAGGTTAAATTGGCTGCACTCGAGCGAACAGCCCTAAGTAGCGAAGGGACGAGGCACAGGTTGCCCAACGTCCCGTGTTCGCAGAGTTGCACGCCGACGGTCCACCTAATAGCAGGTGACGACCGCTCCAAATTCGCCATTTGCCTCCCCGGTATGTGCTCCTCCATTCGATCGAGCCTCTAAGCCGAGAATTGCTGTGTTGTCAGGAATACGATCCACCTATTACCGCGAGCTTACAAATGCGTACGTCGTGTGTGCTGTTCCAAGGGTTGAGTTTCGGAAATTACTCGACATGGTCTTCGAATGTTTGGTGATAAGCGTTTTAGGTCTGTGGAAGTTTGAAGAGATTTGGAAGATTGTTTTCCTGCTTGGATTAAGTGCTGAGTTATCTAGGAAATTCTTGGTGGTGAAGGCAGGTGATAGGATCATAGTTTCAATGAGGATTCTTGAATCTTTCTTAACACTTTACCGACCGGTATTTTTTAAACATCTTACCCCTTCTGACCGATCACTTGGTCACAAATATTTCTTTGATACAGATATCTATTCGAAAATTACAAATTCTTGTCACTAAGTCCTTAACACAGGTCACCGCAATGATAAATGATAATTTATTAATTGGAGTGGCAACTAATTCAGTAATTAAATGTTCAAAGACCTTGGGTCCGAAAAGCCTATTAATTGGCTTCCGGTCGGTAAAGTGTTAATAGAATAAGCACTAATAGAAGTGCGAATTATATGCGCTGTTTCAGCAATTTAGTTCGGAGGCTCCTGGACTTCGTGTTCGAACGTTTGACGATGAACGTTAGGTTCGCGGTATTGTGGAAGTTCAAAGGGCTTCGGAGATTGTTTTCATACTTGGTTTCTTTTACGTGGTTTGAAGTACGCTATTTGAAGGTATTTTAAGTGATGAAGGCGGTTGATGGGAGCATAGCTTCATTGTGAATTTTTGAATCTTAGTGGATAGAATAATAACTAATAGATGTGCGAATTTTATGCAATGTTTCAGCAATTCAGTTTCGGAAATTCCTGGACTTGGTCTTCGAACGTTTGGTGATGAATATTTTATATCTGTGGTATTGTGGAAATTCTGAGAGACTTGGAAGGTTGTTTCCTGCTTGGTTTCTTTTGTTTGATTTGAAGTTGGGTTGTTTAACACGTTGAGTGCGGTGCCGATCTTGCTATACTTTCCACTCAGGCGGCAGCGCGTAAGGCATTCACAAATTTTAAAAGAAGGAAAAAAAGGCGCATAAAATTAGGAAATATTGTGCTAAATGTTATAGCACAAACACAAAAACATTCGGATGTAAGTTCGCCAGAAAACTCACGAAACACCTTGTTACTTACTGTAATATGTGCAAATCTCAGCCACATCTTTGCGTAAAATATTTTAATAACCTTCATTCAATTTTAACATGAAATTTTTAATTGTCATTAATAATTTAACTGACTTAGCATCAACGTGTTAAGGCAATCCTGATTGATAAGTGGGTGAAAGACATTCCATACATCATATCGAAAAATTAGATTAAAAATTCTCTGACACCCTGCAAGAACGTTTCCGACTCTTCTTGATCTTCAAAAGTTCACCAAAATGCGCTTTACATTCATTGAATCGAGAAAATTCGAAGAAAATTGGGAGCTTATCTACAATAACCGTCTTCTATCAATTTCTCTTCTCCGTTTCAAACATCTGTATTTTATAGAATCAGACGAATCTTAAGTGGATCAAAAAGTGAACTCGTTCTCCCAGGGATTGTTACGTACATACATCGAAGAGTATGGATTGCTTCCTTGAGAATCGTTGGATACGTCCGCTATTATTCCTGCTACAGGTCAAATTAATCTTGCGCGACTAGTTAGCAATCACGAGAAAATCAGCTCATATAGTAGCCGTAAGATTGAAAATATATTTACACTAGCTACGCCTCTGACAGTTGTGAAAGTTCGGATATCGATTGGATTCGGATTTATGTAAGAGATTCGGACGTAATTGCACTCTCCTACGTTTGATTTCAACGATTTAGACATTGCGGTTGTATGTTCTCCAAGAAGTGAACTGACATCAGTTAAATATAGTATTTCAATTAATTTTCTCTGTTTTAATTATGCTTTGAAAATCGTAGCAGGAAATGTATAATTAAATGTTAATTGAAGAAAAGGGTATATGACGAAGTAAATTATTCTACCAGTGGGCAGTTTTCAAGCTAAGTAAAATACTAGTCGATCGATTCGACGACTCTCAGAAACTTCAAAGAACCCTAAATTAAATATATTCGACCGATTAAACAGTTTTTGCCACAGGTGCCACAAGCTACCCCGAGTCGAAAATTTCAGCCCAAAATCCTTCTAAATTACCAAATAACAGGATATTTAGGTTGAATATGGAAAAATATGTTACATATAGAAGAATGCAAATTTTAATTCCACAATCGCTCTAAACTTGTTCATTTTTGCCAGTTTTGCCTAGTTTAGGATCAATTTAGGCTTCATACAGCCCAAAATAATCTTCAGTATTCTTATTTAGAAAATTAATCTATGCCCAATATTAAGGCATACATTCTATAATGAGGAGTTTTGGAATTGGATTGGAATTGGAGTGGAATGATCTAGGTCCAAAAAAATTCTCAATATCCTAAAACTTAATTGGATTTTAGGAGATTTAGAATTTATGTGGTATAAAATGATAATTTAATTCTTACTTGCTCATGAAAGCCCTATTTTTAGAATATGAGTCGACAGACTTGGAACTTCTGAAATATTTTTAGGGGATGTCAGATTAAATTAGAATAAAAAATTTTACCTGATCAGCCCATATAACTCCTAAAAATCATATTTACAGGACTTTGAGGCGCGTAGACACACTAGTTGAGGATTTTGAGATTCAAAATGGTATACATAATTAAGCGGCAAATGAGAAATCAAAAGAATCTAGGATTTGAAGTTTCTTTTTGGGCTGGACTTTCCGACTCGGAACGTTATAGCCTTCTACTGAAACTTAACACACTGCGTATGGGTGACGAGATATCTCGTCTTTAACCAAGCGAACGTGTGGCCGGGCGACATCTCGTTTTCTTCGACTGAATCGATGATGTAAGGAATTAAAAATAGATTTTCTTACTGGCTGTGATGCAATTACGGACATCGGAAGAAAAATTGATAAATACGATTATGGATATTGAACAAAGTATTCCAAATACAAAAAATCATATACGCGTCGACCCACCATATAGACTCTGAGGTAATATGAAACAACATACCCTTGAACCTATAATAGGCAAAGCCAAGAAGAAATTCCCAACAAAAAAATTACATTACATAAAAACACAAACACCATTACATAAAAGAGAATGTTTCACCAGATATCATATTCTGAATATATAAAAAATATATAGTAATATTTGTGAATACCTTATGCGAATATAATGCCATATACAAATTAAAAAAGTTCACATATGCATCATATAATGTCTATCTGGAGCGCCCAAAAATGTGCGGGCCCTGGAAACGTGTTGCGCGAGCACAGCACCGTACGCAATGTGTTAAAATCAGCTAATTGCCTCAATTCATTAGGTTACGCTTGCGCTAAGAATCTTCACCATATCAAAACTTCTATTTTCGATGCTCTAAATCAAAGATCAAGCATCCTGATCTCGTTCCCAAGAAAAACCAAAATAAAACATCTCCGAACCAAACCTATTAAAAATGCTGAAAACCCCATTAAAATAAAATCACCGATCTTCCACACATCCGCCACGCGCCCCATTTCTCCAACGAACATGATAAAACACAAATTACAACCCACCCCGATAATTGCCAGCATACTCTACGTCCCATCCGACAACGCGATCTCGCCATCCACCACGACGCGTTGCAAATGGAGAACACGTCCGTTCTCCAAGCCGCAAAGCCCTTTCCTCCTCCTCCTTCCTCTTCTGTCCCCGATAAAATATCATCGTCCGTAATTGCATTATTTGTCGATCGTCGAGTCCGAGAGAATCGAACGTAGATCGGCCTAACTACCGGCGTGTCCATCGAGTCGTCCAATAAGTCCCGCCGGTACACGGAGTCTCGTTATCTTTTGTCTCGTAGGCGCGTCTCGTTCGAGGCTCCTCTCGGCTTTCCTCGCTCGCCGGAATAATTTCTACTCCGTAGACACGGCCTCGGGAAGGTAGGTTGCTCCAATGGTGGATATATATCCTCCGGTATATAGGCTTGTGCTCTCGTGCGCGAGCGTGCAACCGACGACTATGTAGTACGCAATAGCGCACTTGGAACGAGGGCTTCCACTGTTCTCAACTTGGCGGCTTGCCTCCGACCACGTTAGGTGCTTACATACCTGCCTATGTACCTACGTACCTGCGATCTATATGAACGCGTACGTACCACGTAGAAGCTCTTTCACTGTCCTACATTGAAAATTCAGGCTCCTAGGGAAAGCTCGATCGTTTCTCTCTGGGTATCGTGCGATTGACTGCGCCACGACGATGGCGCGAACGTTAAAACGATTACACGGTATGATTTGTAAGGGCGCTGTGCGATGAGATTTTCGTGACTTTTGAACGTTTGATCGGTGAAGTCACTTTGAGCTTTTGATGGACGGTTGGTTTCTTGGATCTGCGACTCATTGACGGTCGACGAGCTTTTGGGGAATTTGGGAGAATTTGTGGATTGGGGTTTGAGAAGGGTTTTTGGGAAGTTGGGAGGAGTTGGTGATTGGATTTGAGAAATCAGAAGTGGGTGGACGTATTGTCTTTCACATGTTTGAAGGATTATGCACCCTATGTTTTTATGGTCGCATTGAACTTTTATATTGGACAGTTTATCTTTCGATGTATATAGTTCGGTGTCTTTTTTAGTTTTCTTCCTTTTTGTTTTCGTTACCACTAACTGAAGGCCTGAAAAGGATACGAATTCGAATTCCATTCGGTAGCTGCTTCCTGTTTGACGCGTTTCCTGTTTCATCAAGTAACATTCAGAACTAACTTGAAAATCCAGAGTCATCAATTGAATACCACAAAAAAGGCAAGTTAAATCGCACGTTCGATTTGCAATAACGAGATCTTTTTCCCATTTTCCATTACTTGAAAATGAGCGAATTGGTCACATCGTACAAATTACTCTATCGCCATAATGAATCCACGATACTAGATGAAAATATTCCATCGGCAGTTTCAACGTTAATATCATATCTTTCCAATACCATTCTTCATGGTACCTCGAGAACTTGAACAAATTCATCTGCCACCACGTCCGGTTCAACGTGTCGTTCATTACCGCCGATGATAATGGTAATTCCACCGTAACGAGATGCAGAATTTACAAGAGAGCACCGAGGACTTAATAATTACATGTCTACCTTATTATGTACCTCACCACTATAACGGGATTTTATCCTTTTTTTGCGATTATCGAATTGAAATATAACGTTTTAATGAATCAAATCGTATCGCCGACAGTTGAACGTTCTCGATGATTCTAATTCGATGGACGGCTTTATTCCGTCGTAATTCGCTCTCGACTTTCACGGAGATCAGCGAAGAAAGTGCATCGAAGAAATGGGAGCGCAAAAGGCGTTGCCTCGGAGGATCTAAGTGCCAAGTTTCTCGAATAATCGAGAACCTCTCGATGCTGCTCTTTCTCTCTCGTTGATTCGCTTCAACGGCGGAATAATGCTTGAGTTTTAAGACAACACAGGCTGCTGTTGGAAAAACGTATGAAATATAGGTAAAAGTTATTTTCACGAGCGTAACTATTGTCGTGGACTTTTAACGGAATGCCGACGTTGAAGTGCGAAGAAAGAATGGCGAACTACATTGTCATGCTTTATTTTTTTTATGTCGTTATTCACTGTTTTTTCGGATTTTTAAGTTTTGCGACTTGATTGAAGATTATGGTTTAGGGTAGATTTTCATTTAAAAATTGTGAAGTCAAGTGTCAGTGAACTTCGAGAAGAACATGCTGATATTTTTATACGTGAAACAGGAGAAGCGTGGAATCTGCTCCCTTGGTCCTCGTATGGATAATCCTTTCGCTTCGGGAAGCGTGTATATACGACGTCGAGGAAAGGACGATCGGTTACCAATAACGTGTATAATCTTCGTTTTGAGTTTCGAATTTTGATTTAGTTCAGACTGACATTTTTTAGGTCAACAGATTTGCCTCTTGAGGTAGATTGGCCACTTTTCAGTAATCTGTGAGTCTTGTATGCGTGATGTTTGTAATGATTCGGAATTTGCGCACGGTAAATCGATATCTACCGTTCTATTCAGGAAGTCATATCTGTAACGTTATTGTAGAATACTTCTATAGTATGCAACACGAAATGACACTAGAACTACCAAGCAAGTCAAAGTGACTAGAGACTTTTTTCAAATATCCTCCAAGTTTATAGGAGAGCCATAGGGGAGATATTCTACATTGATCTTATAAAACACGGATTATCAAATCGACCACGTTTTTCCGCTTCTTGATTCCTCTTTTTCCAAAGCACTTATTTTATATATTGATATATAGTAAATTCAATGTCGGTAGTTAACTCCGCCACCCATTTGTGAGTTAAATGGAAAGTTTCAGTACTGTGAAAAATAAAAGGGTAATTTAAATAGGGAAGTGTTCTGTTACTTTTTATGTAAAATCTTATCGAATAAAACCAAAAAAGTAACCGTCGATCAATTATCTATGTCGATAACGCTCCTTTGTAAAGTAAAGGCCTCTGACTACCAAATTAATGAGAAATTAACTATCATCAATAAACACTGTATTCCAAAATTATATTTTAACCAAAAACAAAGGTAATTCCATCCCTTTTACCGAACTAGTACCAAATACAATTAAAACCACTTTGTAATCATCCAAAAAATGATAATTCTGCATTATTCAATTATGAAATACCACTCACAATGTTAAATATATTCCTACTAAAAAAATTAATTCGCAAGGGCCATTCCTATCAATGTATTAATAAATTTTCACCGTTGAATGGTAAAAATATTATCGTAATTCATATACAGCGAATGCATTCCATGCCAGAAGCTACCAATCGAAGCGCATAAATCGTCCTGTATAGTAATGCGCACCAATCCCGAAATCACTGTTCCACCGAAATTTCGGTAGGAAAAAAACCTAGCACATCCTGTACAACGGTGGCAACCGGCGGAGACTAGAAACAAATCGCGGTAATGAAAATTGAACGACAGATTACACCGAACTGGTCGGGACAAACAGCGGAGTTTCGTAACAATTCAGCACCGAAATTGGGCGCGCTTTTTTTTTCGCAGACGCGCAACCTCCACCTCTTTCGAGAGCTTCGAACTTCGCCGGTGAAATTGTTCTTTTTTCTCTCCTATGTCCTCCTTTTACGTCGACGATCCTATTTGCTTGCATGGCCGATGCTCTTTTTTTTCGAAAAAGCAGCAAAATCTTGTAAATTTTCGAATGACTCAAATAGCTCACATTATAGTGACAGTAATTGCTGTCATAAGGGATATTATTGTAGTTACTTACGGAATTAGAGACTGAAACTTCCAATTAGCCAGTTACAATTCAAATCTCGGTTAGTTTTGCATTTTTATAAAAGGTTTTGAAATTCATAGAAGAACCTTGCGGTAAATATTTTGTCTCATTTAATATATTTAATTGTAATAGATTTCAGGTCAGCCGTTGTGTTAAACGCAAGAGATTTCAAAGATAAATAGGAAAATATGTATTGTAACCAATTATTTCAAAAGTCAATAACAATAGCTACAGAGGTTAAGGAGAAATTAGATAAAGTAACAAAAATATTATGCAATAGTATTAAAGTGAGAGCAGTGCATTAAATTCTTCAGCTGAAATTAATTCAATAAATGCCACAGCAGCGTATTACTTTTTCAAGAATAATATCTCAAGTATCGTCGGCATCGAGCAAAAATAGTCTCGCGGGAATAAAAGCCATAAATATTGGCTTCAATGATCCCGAGCATAACGCGACGTTCGAGTCTAATTGGAGACAGAAGCGCTGTCGAGACACCTTTGGAACTGGGTCAAACGAAATATTCGTAATCACGTTATAACATAATTGATATTATCAGAATAACACCGAACGAAATAAACTGGTAATTGATTCGTTAAATGCGCAACTTTCTCTTACAAGGGGACATTCCGAGGTGTAAATCATCGATTTTGTTGAAATTTTAGTATGATATTGTCCTCGCGAAAATATTTGACCCGTATTTTTTTTATCGGCAACCGTCCACGTTAAAGGGGTGAAAACCACCCTTAAAGTTGGGATCCTGAAACTTCTTTATCGAATATCTCGAAAACTATTAGAGATACGAAAATTTCGTAGAGAGTGAAAATTAATGCCTTCGGATTTTGAATCCAATGGTATAATCTTTTTTTTAAAAAATCCATTTGTTTAAATAATATGGTAAAAAATACCACTTTTTCAATCATTTTGTCAGTTAAATTTCAATCCATTTTTTTAAATATTTGTTTGTGAATACTATATATCGAAACACAAAATACGGATAAATTGAAAATTTGATATTTGTATTACAAAAAAAGTTATTGCATTTTCAATTTTTACGTTTGCGTACTTGTCAAGTTATTCTTTCGTATATACATGTATGACTGCTCTGAAAGGAAAGATTTTATTGTCAGTCACACATATTGCTTTTATATAAATTTAAAAAATGCGATTGATTAATAAATTATTTTTAATAATTATTGCAATAGTGGTATTCATTGTTATTGGCATAACAAATATTTTCCAGCATCACGAGCATTCTAAAGCAGCTATATATCAGTTAAAGCAGTTTATGTTTGAAAATTGTAAATATAGAAAGCACACCTCCCCAGAATTGTTCAATTTTTCAGGTCTGTCGGCTGTAGGAGTCACATCAAAACCATGTATGACTATCTCCAACTGTAATTCACCAATTCTTATGAAACTATAGTAAAAGGTGGATTTTGTGTAAATATATGACACCTAATTTGTTTTATCTGCAACCGTCCACGTTAAAGGGTTGAAAACCGCCCCCAAAGTTGGGGTAACGAAAACTATTTTATCGAATATGTCCGAAACTATTAGAGATTCGAAAATTTGGTACAGACTGAAAGTTAACGTATTTCGACCACGAATCCAATGATATAAACATTTTTTTAAAAAACCAGCTTGTTTAAACAATATGACAAAAAATACTTTTTTTCAACATTGAGGGAGGTTTTCATCCCTTTAACTTGGACGGTTACCGATAAAAAAAATACGGGTCAAATATTTTCGCGAGAACTATATCATACTAGAATTTCATCAAAATCTGTGATTTACACCTCGGGATGTTCCCTTGTTAGAGTACGATAATGTTGGAGGTAATAAAGCAATGATAAAAATATCTATCGAATTTCTCCTTCTTTCTTTGATGTATAGAAGAAAAGGTTCAAATACACTTTTAAAAGAAAATTTTAATTATTTTGCTTTCATTGCAATATAGTACATTAAGTAAACTGCGAACAAAATGGCGTAAGATGCAAATGAGACATCAAATCAGTGATGACACTCTGTACTGCTAGTATAGGCAGTGTATGTAAAATAGATAAGATACAAGGATTTGGTGGGTTTATGCATGACTTTAAAGTTTCCCAGATAACGTGACACTTGAGAAAAGTACGAATACGTTACATCGAATAAAATGTATGTAAGTCTTGTATGGTTTTTGCATTTTCATATCGATAGAATGGCTAATGTGCATTCATATGTATATCCCATTTGTAATCAAAGGATTAACAAAGAATATTGACGGTACTAATTAAAAGTTTTATTAAATCTCTTCAAATTGCTTACGCTTCTAACTATTTCCTCAACCAGCATCCGATACTTTTCAAACTCTCTCTTCGTCTAACCTATGGCCTCATTTTGTTTAACTTCAAGATCCTAGAAATCATAACTTCTTTAGCCTCTGTACTGCGATTTTAATTGTAACAATGCGTTAACATAACTAGTAACGAGATCCTTCGTGCATCCACGGCCACACTATCAAATTTCACACGTACTTTCAATCTTTCGGAGACAAAACATTTCTCATGCCAACGTCACATTCTTCCATTCAACTCAAAAAGCACATCACCACACACTCGCACGATCATATTGCAACCTGTTAATTAACCAAGATTCCAGTACATAAAAATTCACAAAAAAAAACTCAACAGCAACGATGCACCCTGTCGAGAAACAACGATTTTAAAAGACCCTTAGAGAACAGCACGATGGTTGACACATACGAACGATCCCATCGGCGAAATGAAATTTCAACGTCCACCGAAATCTGAAAGGGGGAAGGAATTTTTGACGTACGTTGCAGTCAATTTATTAAATGCTTTGATGGAACGGTCCTCTTTCGCCCCGTTGGAATCGAGTCCGATCGCCGGGAGGAACGATCATCCGGTAAAACGGTTACCCGTAAACCCTGTCGCATGGTCGTTAAAACATTCGTTGGCAGCACAGACGACTGGCCGGCACTAACGAGAACTTCTAACGATGCAATTAAGGTGAAACGGCAGGTGGACCGGCGGAACGTATCGTTCCGTTTGCTTGACCTTTCACCGGCACATTTCGATGATGCCCTTGACGGTTTCGTTTCCTTAGCGGCGACCATCGGACTTCCGGGACGCCAAGTTCGCAGGAGCACGATTCGCGCATAATTAACTGCCGTTGACTGCAAACGTTACTGTCTCGATACTTTTTCGATGGGTTGTCTTTGTCTGAGCTTACGGAGGAGCACGATTTAAAGGCGAGAAACAGGAGAATGGATATAGGCATGGGGAAAGAGTCTGACTGTCAATTAATGGAAGTGGGAACAAATCAATGTCGCCATATTTGGAAAGTTTTCCTATGTGAAATTTATATACTTCAAAATATTGATGAAATTTTACTAAAATTCATTTAGAATTATATGTTTAGGACAAAATAAGCATACGTGAGCAGTTAAAGTTGAGAAGTAGAACAAAAAAATTAAGGAGTACGAGAAAATTCTTTTTAATTTATTGAACTTCTCGTTTTCTCTTCGATCTGAAGATAAATTTTTTGCTAAGCTGTGATATCATCTTCGAAATTCACAGTTTTCACTTCTGAATACTTTCTTTCAGCTCAAATATAAGTATTATATACCCTCAGTGCTTCAAAATCGACACCAGGTAATTCAAAATTCCAAAAAATGAAGAGCCTAATAGAGCAATTACAAGTATCTATATAACCGGAGATTTTCTCAAGACCCTAAATTCCAATTCCTTCCAAGAGTTGCCCTCTTCCTCCAAATACGCCAATTATATTATCTTATTATCAATTCAACATGTAAGTACTTCAGTTTTTTTTTATTATTCACCTGTGATCATATTTTAAGCAATAATAAAGGACAAATTTCCCTGAGATGACAAAGGATACTAACTCGAGCCTACTAATTATAAAACCAAGCCTTAACTTCTTTTTCTTTTTCCAGTTTGTATTGCTACAGCTTCAGCTGCTATAGCCAATTCACGTAGAAACCACTGTTTCGGATGGTTTCCGAACCACTGAATAATAATTTTGGAAAACGTATCCCAAAGGTGACAAAGCATTTGAACTTCGACCCGGTGATATAAAGACCAAACCTCTACCTCCTTAATTACCATATTCCCGCCTGCGTACATGCTTTCAGCTAACCACACACACTGAAAACATAAAAATCATCCCAACCATACAAACGCGACAACAAGCTGTAGCGTGTAACACCGCAGGCAACGATGTCGCCGTCGCCCAAGAGTCTCTCGCAATAATTCCTGTATATTAATATCGTCAGTGACGTCTCGAGCTCGTTGCACCTGCTTTATCAGATTACAAGCGCAGCTGCCACGGGATCGTGCTACATTTTACGAGGAGTTTACGCGCGACGCAGCGTTCCTCGTCGTTCGCGCGGAGTGTCTTATCCAGATATCCAAGATACAAAACTTTCGGTTATCAGCGCGAACGCGAAGTACGCGCGTACAATTTGCCACAGCGATGGGTACAGACATGAGGAAACTCCGTCGAGCATGCGACGCGACGTCACGTGTGACTGTATGCAAATATGGAAATCATCTTTCTCGCAGACTGATTTATGGCATTGCGAATCAACGATGAAGTGCGGCAGCTACACGTAGGAGCGTTTCCATGTAGCCGGAGAATTCGTATGTCGTGGATTTTGTCGTTTCTTGTGTCGCGAGAACTAACTTCACTTGGTGTTCGGCAATTGAAGGTTGTTTGGTGAATGGAATATTGTAAGGGATCAGAAGAAACAAGTCACTTGAGGGGTAATCGGGCTGCGAGACAAAGAGAGAAAAGAAACAGCCGTGGAACTGAGTGCGACAGCACGATATCGATCGTGAAAATCGAAACATTGACGTACGTGCGAGATTTGTACTATCAGATTGATAGATACCGATATTACCTACTTAAATGAATGTGAATTGCTACGACTATGAATGAAGAGGACATCAGACGCGGGCTATAGAAGCTATAGAAAGAGATGGGTAACGTCCCAAATGACTTCCCGTGTTGAAAATATCAGCCCAAAATCCTCCTAAATTACCAAATAACTTAGGATATTTAGGCTGAATATGGAAAAATAAGTTACTTATAAAAGAATGCAAATTTTAATTCCACAATCGCCCTAAACTTGTTTATTTTTGCCAGTTTTGCCTAGTTTAGGATCAATTTAGGCTTTATACAGCCCAAAATAATCCTCAGCATTCTTATTTAGAAAATTAATCTAAGCCTAATATTAAGCCATACATTCTATAATGAGGAGTTTTAGAATTGGATTGGAATTATAGTGATTTTAGGAGATTTAGAATTTATATGGAATAAAATGATAATTTAATTCCTACTTGCTCCTGAAAGCCCTATTTTTAGTATATGAGTCGACAGACTTGGAACTTCTGAAATATTTTTAGGGGATGTCAGATTAAATTGGAATACAAATTTTACCTGATCAGTCCATATAACTCCTAAAAATCATATTTACAGGACTTTGAGGCGCGTAGACACACTAGTTGAGGATTTTGAGGTTCAAAATGGTATACATAATTAAGCGGCAAATAAGAAATCAAAAGAATCTAGGATTTGAAGTTTCTTTTTAGGCTGGACTTGTTGACTCGGGTTCTTTCTGATCCCTTGCAATAAGTAAGAATGCGTTTGGATGCGTGTCTAGTTTAGTAAGATATGGTTTGGTGTTGGGTTTGTGGGGTTTGCAATTTAATTATAGACATTTTGGAAGGTGGAAGGTGAATTTAGTCTTTGGATAGCATGGACGCATATATACGCATAGAGATAAAATTTCAGGTGGGCTTACCAGCGCATATATATGCAAGTAGAATTGAAATGTTCATATATGATCGCAGTGATAGTAGGTTATATTTTTTGTACATTGGTCTTCTGGGTTTGTGATAAGGCGCCACTTAATGGCAAAGTAAATTGCTACCGTCCAATGTTTAAAAAAGTCTTCGTTCGCAAAAAGAAACCATGAAGACTTCAGTTGAAATTCGCAAAAAATTTGGTGCGGTGTAAAACGTCAAAGGGGTTGATGTTTGCCGCAAGTTGGGAAAATACTTTTCTACCGCTGAAGTTCAGAGAGACTACAACCATCGCTACTTTTTAGATTTGCTTTCAAATTCGTTTCAATGTGCCGGTCTGTGTCATTTTTGCATAATATGGTATCTTGTTCTAATACACCATTATCAAGTGTGGACTATTGCTTATTATTAACGCTTTGTTGTTTACGTTCATGTATACAGGAGTTAGAATCAATTTTCTATTGCCTAAACTTTGACTTTGAGATTTTGCAATGATTTTAATCTTCACTTATTCATATCCTCAAATGGTTAAATTCTTTGAAAAATTTCTGAACTGAAAGATACGGGTAATTTCTCTAATCTGTTATCAGTTAAGCTATCAATAATTCTATATTATTTTCTATCATTTTACTTGACTTTACTTTCTTGGTAGTGGCCATAACTAATGGTATTAAATAGGGTATTTAGATTAAATATACAATGTAATGCAGCCGTAAGTTGATATTACTTTAACGTAAAGTTAATTATAATAGAAAATAATATCAATTCCGCCGCGACTTAAGATCAGAGATAATTAAATCGATCGAACCCCTTCTATTCGTTTCCTTTTCTCCAATTTATTTATCCGTTAAATCTAAATGTAATGATCTAATCCCAGGTAGTTTCAGTATTAATTCCAGAAATGAAGAGATTAAAACGAGAGAAAAATGGTACGATTAATTTGATTGTACAAGAAACTCGTATCAAAAGCGGCGAAACACTTTCGTGTGCAACGAAATGAAACTTTTATGGGAAATGAAAGATCGACGAAACAGTCTGAGTTGAATTACATTTACAGCATTCGAGCGGAGCTAACTTTAGCAGCGCGCAAGCACGACTAATTAGCTGCGAGCATTATTAGATATGTATTACGCTCTTCTTACCTAAAATATTGTCCCATCGATCGTTCTATTTTGCTACGGCAATTCGCATAGGGTTTTAAACTTTCAGTCTACGAAGCATGTCGCGTCTTCTGATTATCATCAATATTCGAAGCAACGATGCCCCAATTACCATGGTGTCGATGACTCCTTTAAAATTAGCAATTTCTCTTGCTCAGATTATCGAAATTCTTCCACAGCTAGACGCAAAAAAGTAATCGAGTATTTTTCGATTTGTGCATGATAATATATGTCTCAGTTCAGTGAGAAATGATATTACATTTTAGGAGAAAGGTATTTAATCTTAGAATTTTTTCATCAAGATGGGATTAGTGCAATTTTTTTATATTAATTAACACTATTAAAGTAATTCCGCCTTTCTCACTCAGCTCTCCATGAAACCGTGATTCTGAGATAAGAGAAAATTAATCAGTGTTTCTATTTCTCGAAATAATCTTTTGAATTTTATGATTTGCTATAATTTTCCTTTTAAGTTGCAAAATTCCACATAAACACTTGCAAATGATAATCAATGTCTTAAAATTCTTGATACTTGCAAGTGCGCAACATTCAAGTGATACTCCTTCATGATAAAACAATGTTAAGTGTTGCTGACTAATAATTAAAGAATTATATACCATATTTTCAAAAAACGAAAATAAATAATAAGTAAATTCGAGTTACCATTTCTAAATCTAAATAATGTTATAAAAAAATATTAACCGTTGGACACCAGTCGTATTTCGTTCCTTCTACTGAAATGGGACTCCTACATTAGAATTTCATCTTCAAAAAATAGAAGCTATCTATCGATAACAATTACATATTTATTATAATAATAAAGTCGGAAGATTTTCAATTTAAAAGTCGCAAGAAATTGGGTTGAATTCGATACAGCCGGTCACCGTTAATCACCGTGATGTGCAACGATTTAATTGTATATAATTCAGATTAATGAAACAAAATTTGAAAAATATCATAGAAAGAAAAATCTTTTTGTCGAAGAAAGGAAATATTACAAACTAATTTGGTAATCCTTTGTCGTGGGCTCTGCAAAAAATTGACAACGTATTGACGATGACGGTGGGATGTTCCTTTAGACGCAAAGCGAGTTTCGTGTGACCCGGTTAGCATGGAGGCAAAAATGCTGAAACGACGGAAGCCCGTCGCGGTCTTTTAACCGTGCAACTTCCGCTATAAGCGAAAATGTGTTCTTTACCGGAGTGCATTTTGGTATTTCGAATTCCTGACGAACTTGTCGCTGGCGGAAATGTTAGAAAGTAACGAAATGCAATATCGCGTTTTTTACCGCGAGAATTTGATGAATTGCATATGAAATGAAAATCCAAAGAATAATGGAAACTGAGAACGGTTTACTAATTATGTTCTAGAGAATGATCGAATTCTTATACTCTCTATGATCTTTTATGTTCCATCATTTGTTTAACGTAAGATCTGACAAGATAGCTGGCGAGAATGCTGCCCATTTCGATTCCAGAAATTATATTAAAATGTTGGGGCTGTTCTCCTTTCAATTTTCTATGTTCATCTGGAAAGATGCGAATTCTTACATCAATTTTTCCTCACTATTTAAATATTTATGCCGGGTTAATTAACAGTATTTGTAACACTATTGAAGAATTTTTATAATAACGTTTCTATCGCGGCACTCTTGGCCATTTCTTACAATTTTCGTAGAAATTGGTGGTCTTAACTTTAAAATTCAATAGAAGCAGAGACTTTAAAACCTGAAATTTGTACGTAGAGATTTTTGAATGCGAATTTTCTGTTTTAACAAAAGACTCGTCACTGCAATCACAATTACGAATACAGAAACCAAGCACGAAAGAATAATCGATGCAGAAAATTTGCACAGCTGCATTGCCAAGCAAGGAAGAAACGTTGCTGCAATTTGAATTCCATCTGAATGGATCATAAAAGGAAGTAAAGAAGCTCAATTAGACGCTGAAATAGGAGCTACAATGTTAAATACCATAGGAAGAGGTTAGCCTTCTTTTCAAAGGACAGTAAAAATACCAGAAAACATCGTTTGACTGTTTTAAACTGTAAAATTATACCTATATTTATTCCATTCATAATAAAATCCGAACAATGAAAGTCTGTCTAATATCAGGAGAAATTAAAGAGAGTATAGAGATTAAAGAAAGCAGAATAAACTCAATGAGAATATACAAAGAATGTTTGAAGCTTTCAAAAATTTGATACAACTGTTTTGTTATATATTTTCAACTAAATTACTACTGTCAAACAATGTTGGGTTAAAGAAGAACTAAAGTAGTTTTTGATGCAGCAATATAAAGTCTAGGTCTAACGTCGTTTCACCGTAGTTTTGCATCACTTTTTTTTTATCGATCTTAGTCTATACGTCGTCATAAATAACCTATTCATCCGTTCAAACAAGAATAATCCTACAATATATTGTTACGGATTATCGGCTTCCCCGTTACATAATATTGATCTGTAATGTATCTACACGGAATGTTTGTTATCACAAATTCAGTCACGCTTGAAATCCACGAGTTTTACTCGATCGTTTGACTTCCTTGGCATAGAACAATTCCTTGTCATAAACTTTTATCTAATTTTCTATATTATTTTCTCGTCAAACCAAAACATGTTTTAATATTTTTTACAATATGTGAAATTTGTGCAATTGTTATTCGTTTCAAATATTCTGATATATTGAATAAGCCAAGAGTTTTGTTAATGGTGACGATTTGTTAATGTCGATTGAATTTCGAATTTCCGTTTACTGGGTTATGGTTAGACTGCGGATGTTTATGCAAATTTCGAGTTTCACAAATGCAGGTAAGACAGGAAAACCTATTTAGGGATTTATTGCACTTAATAAATATGACAACAAATACCATACTTTGGATATTTTAGATATATTTTTATATTATGTTCTTTTTGTATATTTTAGCCGTATTTAATTTGTCATAAATGCATAAAAATCCGCAGTCTAGTTATGGTAAAATCAAAATCATATCTGATGAATTTTGTAATATATATCTACTTCGGTGGTTCGAAAACCTAGTAAAATTGTAACACTCAGACAAAATGATGAAATTAAAAATTGTTCTTCTTCCTTTTGCACCTTTTTTGGTTCTAACTGCTATAATCAATGCGTCAGAAAATCACTGTCTTAGGTAGTTTAACCCATTAAGGACCAAGCATTGAAATCACAGAAATATTTTAAATGCGACTATTTATTTGTTATAAGATTACATAAAAGCAGATATAAATATTATAAATTTTTTTTTTTCTCCAAAGTTTCAAAAATTGTAGAACTTAAGGTGATGAACAATTAGAAAACAAAAGTGCATATATTAAGCCTTTGATATTTTCTTTTACTATGACATAGGTTAAAGTATCAATGAAATTAATCCAATTCCCCGGAAAAGGAATTAGAAGTAAAATGTTGCGTTAACGCAATTTTGGGTCTTAATGGGTTAAAAATGGTAAAAACATCGTCTAGGAAGAATTACCGAGAGATAGTCTTAGATTTGAAATTGAGCCCACTTATTACAAACCTATAGCTTTACCTCAATACACATCATAATTCCTAACAAATTTTAGCAAGATTTATTTAACTATTACATTGCAGACTCAAGCTCCCAATCACTGAATCCAAAATTGAAACTCCATCATCGCTGGCAAAAATTGTTCTACGCAATACGAATACTGTAGCCTCGAATACATTTAATTCACCTAAAACTCTCAAACGAACTGATGACAATAAGTAAATCCGAAATATTAAACAAACCAAAAAAACAAAGCCAAGAATCTCAACGGAGTCATCTCCGCTATTTCATAATCGTCCGGTTAGCGTGCACTTTGTCCACAGATCGTTCGTATTTTGCAATCTCAGGTCGGCGTTCTTTTTTCTTTCCTTCCAAGCGTCGCGACTCTTCAACCTGAATCCCCGTAGTTAACTCACGGCACCATTTCGACGATAATAATCATCGATGCAAGGAAACAGTGAGAAGCAAGGTAAAAGAAAAAAGGACGACGATTCGAGGCCAACAGTTTTACACATCGATAATCCGCATTAAGGCAATCTCGATGTACGAAATGGACGCAAATCAACGCACAGTCGTCGGTGAATTTCAGCTTTGGAACTGTCGAGACGAAATTAACTTCGGGCTGACTGTGTTTCGCATGCCACGGCACGTAGGAACGATTATCCAGGAAAGCAGGTTTGATCGCTTACAAGAAGACGCGGTTGCGTGCGACGAGACTCCACCGAGCATGCCGGCATTGCTTGCTCCACAATGGCCAGGATATTACGACAAAATGGCCAAGCAGAGGCTTCTTTCTCAACAGCCTTTTCTCCCTGTCGCCGATTGCAAACGGGGTCAATGTTTACGACAACCGACCGCCGCGAGTGTAAATATATTTGCATCGTTGCACGCACTGTTTGCGAGAAACCGATTCGAACCGCGAATTCGAACATCGTATTGATCAACTACCAAGGATGTCTACAATGTTCGTAAATTTTGGTGAATTTGGAAAGTTCAAATACGGTAGATTCATTAGTTGTAGTCATTTTCAAGGTTTTTAACTGTTTCTCTGATAATGAACTGCAAAAAAGGAGAAAGGCAATTTGATTGCAACAAAATGTCTTTCGTTATTTTCTTTTTTAATTAACACTGGAACTACCAAGCAAGTCAAAATGACTTGTTGTCAATTTTTTCTAAAAGTTCTCCAAGTTTATAAGACAATCGTAGAATTGATATTCTACGTTGATCTTATAAAATACAGATTACTGAATCGATCAACTTCTCTACCTCTAGATTTCTTTTTCTTTGAATTACATATTTAACACTAGAACTACCGACGTTAAATCTATTACATTTAAATATGTTAAATAAGTACTTTTAAACAAGCTGTATTAAGAAGTGGTGAAGATGATCGATTCGGTAGTTTATGTTTTATATTATGGCTGTAGAATTTCTATTCTATGACTGTCCAATAAGCTTGGAGAATTTTTGGAAACAATTGAGAACCAGTCACTTTGACTTGCTTGGTAGTTCTAGTGTTAATGTATCGAAATATAGCAGATTTAACGTCGGTAGTTCTAGTGTTAGGTTACTGTTTTCATTTTCACCTAAAAGCCATAGAAATCACCAAGACTATGTTCAGTACCAATTTTGATACACCTGAAGATTTCCTAATTCGGATTCCCAGGCTTTAATTCTATACCTACAATACACTCGCGAAATTGATTGTATAATAACGTAAAACTTTAAAGTGTCAGAAGAATTAAGCGTTTTTTAGGCTACAAAGGAGAGAAGAAACTATCTACTCTCGGCTCTGCTACGACATCAAGTAGAACACTCGAGGATTGTTCGGACAGCGCAGCCATAATGGCGAACGTGTTACCAACAGTCGTCGGTCGTCGACAAAGCTACTCGCACTGGATCCCTCGAGTTTCCGGTTGTTTGTGAATTCGATCGGGCTTTAAATTCGAACGATTGTCCGATGGGATGTCTCCCAGAATACTTTGAAGTAGAATAAAATAATTACAGCTCTCGTACAACTAGGGACTGGTTCACGAACGTTAAACTGTTCTACTACTTTTTTTTTCGATGTCCTGCCTTTACGTTTTACTAGTTGGCGTTGGCAGGGAAAAGAGGAACACGACTAAAACCTGTAAACGTCGGTAGTGCTCGAACACACCGAAGGTAGAGGCAACTGAAATGCGGAACTTGGGTCATAGGTAGATGGAAGTTTCTCTATATATGCATTCACCATCTCTAATGTACCTGGACGTCACCGCTACGCCTCGGGATGGAAGCCGTCGTTACTCTGCACTGCGCCGAGCCACCGAGAGGCGTAGTAACGGATAACTTGATCCCGAATCCTCCGGCATCGAGGAACAAGAGTGAGAGAGAAAGAGGAAGGCGGTAAAGTGCAGCTAAAGAGAGAAAATCGATGGATAGATAGATAAATAGAAGAGTGAGAGGGAGAGGATGAGAGGAACAGGGAGAGATTGAGAGAAACAGAGAGAAGTTGAGGTAGAGGGAAATAGTATAGAGATAGTTACATAAATAAAGATAGGTAGATAGATGGCGAGATATGGAGAGAACAGTTATATTGGTGGAGAAAAATATAAATAAGTAAACAAAGAATGAGACAGATGGATAAAGATAGATAAGGAGATGAAGAGTCAGATAAATAAATGAAAAAGGAAAAATAAATAAATTGATAGATAACGACGAAGAAATGGAGACAAATACGTAGTTATAAAAAGCTGTAAGAGAAAAAAAGGGGACGGAGAAAAAAAAGAGGAGATTAAATAGTAGGAAATGCGGAAATAGTGACAAACGTTCTGTCTTCAGGAGACGTATTTTTCAAAACCTTAATATTTTACAAACTGACTGTCGACAATATATGCTTTTGACATGTTCATTTCTCTCGAAATAATTATGGTTATGAAGTCATCAACAATAAAAATATGTACGACCTTGCTACCAGGAAAGACGGAACAATTACAATTTCACGCGATATAAAAACTGGCCGAGATCAACGGCGAAACGAGCTTGAAACGCCCGAAGCGAAAGCGTAAGTTTCTCGATGTTCTCCTCCCTCAAAGGGTTAAAAATAATGAACGTCGTCCGCTGAGAACAAAGAGAACGTAATAAGCGATTAACGGAAAGGATTAAATACAGTCTGCTAATTGGCAAACACCGTGTTGAGAGTACGCATACGTCGTGGATTGTGGTACGCGGTAGAACTGGCAGCTTGTAAAATAGACGGAACATAAATAATCAACGTTGGCCCTATTATCGAGATAAAACAACGTCGCTGGGCACGTTCCCAATATCCGGGTATCGGGCAATAATTAAGCTCTATTTTTTGCAAAAATCGCTACCAACCACGATACCAAATACCGTAAAGATTAGAGTGTAACCCGCATGTAGTATTGGGAAGCAACATAAATCTTCTATAGAATTGCAACTCTCCTTCATCTTCAATTTCTTAAATTAAGACACACAAAATTATATATCCTACACTAATTTTTTCCAAATTTATTACCCCATCGTCCACCTTACAGAAATGAATAAACAGAGAAATTAATAACCATGCTACGTATTATTTTCTCCCGTTGATTGTTCAGTTAAATTAATTGCATATGACAGTTAAATAAAAATTGTTTGTTTATGATACACTTATTTCTACAAATAGATGTCTCCGTGAGTTCATAGAAATTAAGAACTCTAAAACATAGTAGTTAAAGCCGAAAAAGATAAAAAGAAGACAAACTTCGCATGCACATAACGCAATCATAATGTATTGTACTATTAAAAGAACAGGTTTGTTATTGTATCCTTTGATCCGTCTCGTCTACGTTTCTTTGTACGTGAATGGAACGAACTAAATTCTTTGCTAATTCAGTTTATCCGTGTCGACGAATCGCGTACATATAAAAGCATATGTCAAGAGTAACGTGCACTTGTATTACGATAATCAATGCCCAATCCGACGATCAATTAGAGCACTCCGAAATAAAACGACTAATGGGCGCAATGAAGTACAATTTAACCCCTGCTTTAGAATGTTTTCGGTAGTTGAGTGCGTTGAAATGAGTTGTTTGATCACTACAGATTACTTGACTACTAAATATGTGCATATTGCAACGTCAAAGTACTACAGTTGTTTCTTGTTAAGTGTATTTTACCGCGTTTTTGACCTATAATGATGCGGCATCTGTGCCGATCAAAATCTGTGCGGCATCTTCTCGCTATACTTTTGTTTTAGATATTCCTTTTTTTTAAACAATAATCTCCACAAAGCTAATTGCGATTTATTTATTAATACATTTTATGCAGGAGTTTTTTTACCGCCTCATTAAGCCTGACGCGAGAAACTTGTTGAAAAATTGGAACGAATTTTATTTGTACAAAAAATTAGTATAAATTAGAAACTGCTTACTCTATAAATTCGAGAAGACACTTAACTTTCCAGATCTAAGTGATTAATGTCATTAACCCCTTGCCGTACCATTTAATCCTGTGATTGAATGCACAATAACTCAGAATTCATTACTTAAATAACAATCTATCCCTAGTTTCTGATATATTGTACAATTTAACGCAATATTAAATAGGATATAAATAATTTGATTGCACTGTGACCCACTAATATTTATGTTTCAATCATTTTCGGGAAACTTTGAAATTTTCTGTTACATTTATTGTGTCATGAGTGTCACTCGTTACTCTACGGCAAGGGGTTAAACGTCATTTCTTAAACAGTCTATGCACAGTTTTTGAAAAACCTACTTTTATGTGGCCTGCATACGTGTTAATTCCTACCCTTCGTCTTCTTGTACCTATACAGCACAATTATAGCAAAGGGTATAGCAGGATAAGGTGGTCAAAAGTGCCCTTGAACCGATTTCAATGGGGGTAGTCTCATTCGATAGATAATGCTCGGCGATCATTGTGTACCAAATTTTAACCCTTTATCTTGATCGGAAGGGTAGTTATGGGGAAAATTTAAAAAACAGGTTTTTGGCCCTTTTCCCCCATTTATTGAGGTGTAAAAAATCCGAAAAAATTCTGGCATATTCTACACGGTACCGGACATGTTGGAGAATTTTTTCAGATTTTTCCGTCGAAGTACCTAAGCGTGAAAAATGGGCAAAGTCAAAAAAAACGGAAAAAAGAAGATTTCGTATCGAAATCTTCGAGGTACAACTTTTTGTTTTATATAGTAACAATCTAACACCTACGATTGTTATCCCCAATTTTTTTCAGATTTTTAAACCACCTGCGTCATTATGAAAAAAATCGAAAACCGATTTTCGGGACGTATTTTGATCTAAAACGCAAGAAGTAATTGTTATTTTTTCATTATTTTCATAGAGTATGTTCATTTTGTGGTTTTTAATGTTTTACCATTACAGATAATTTCATAATGATAAACGGAATTGAGATAGCTCACTTATCTGTAAACTATGTGTTACATTATGTACCATAATTTTGAACGTTCTTTCAACAGCAGCAGTGGCCGCGCGTCTAGAGTGTCTGCTCTGGAACCGCTATAAACTTTTTGTCGCGGGTTCGCGTCCCGGAAGGTATATTTTTTTTTTCTTTTTTTTTTAATCTGTAAATGCATAAAAATAATCAATAATCATTTTTAACAGCTATTGCGATAATCCTAAATGCATAAAAAATGTATATCGTATCGAAAATAGTTTTAGAGCATATCTGTTGTTTTGCCGGCTCTCTCTAGCAATATGTTATCCCATGGTTACGGATATTTTTAAACATTTAAATTACGGAAATGTTAACTTATTATGGTATATAAAAATGTATATTTGGCACCAAAGATCACAACACTTGCAGTAACAGAGTATATGCACGTAATGATTACTTTACTTGCATGTTTCTTTCCCTTATATTCAAAGAAGAATCGTTGACATGGAGGGGATATGCTCGAAACTTGGAAAATATTAATTTCTATTGGTTTGTATTATATTGCCATTTTTAATTTGTTAATTCTGAAATGAGCGTAGGGAAGACAGTTTATGGTTGGGTCTCCGCTATTGTCTCGAATGTGTCAAACCGATTTAATGCTGGGTATGTTACCATTTATGAATATTTGTACTTTTTTAAGTATGTACAGTTCCATGTGACTAGGTAGAGACAGAAACCATTTAACAGTGAATTGACCAATATAACATAAATACCTATAGGGGATTAGCTTAGTATCTGCGCCAAACCTTCAATGCCACCAGGTCATTGGTGAAGGCTTACGGACAGGAAGGGTTTGTGTGATATTGGAGCAGGCGCAATAAAATAATAAAATCCTGCAAACTAAATTATATGCCTCTATTTCTTAAAGGTATTTTGAAAGCGATACAAATTCTCATCAGTAAGATATCTAAAAGCTTAAGAAGTAAATTCGTATATAACAATAAAGCAATTTTAACGAATGTATCTATTGTACAGTTATGGCCCTCAAACGTATTATTTATTCTATATGATTTCGGAACAAATAACAAACTAGTACTTATGGCGAAAAATAATAATCTACCAAAAGAAAGGAACTTTTGTTTTCATTCAACATGACTTCGGCAGGAATTTGTCAAGGTATAAACTCCGTTCCTTTAGTGCCGAATATACATTTTTATACACCATAATAAGTTAACATTTCCGTAATTTAAATGTTTAAAAATATCCGTAACCATGGGATAACATATTGCTAGAGAGAGCCGGCAAAACAACAGATATGCTCTAAAACTATTTTCGATACGATATACATTTTTTATGCATTTAGGATTATCGCAATAGCTGTTAAAAATGATTATTGATTATTTTTATGCATTTACAGATTTAAAAAAAAAGAAAAAAAAAATATACCTTCTGGGACGCGAACCCGCGACAAAAAGTTCATAGCGGTTCCAGAGCAGACACTCTAGACGCGCGGCCACTGCTGCTGTTGAAAGAACGTTCAAAATTATGGTACATAATGTAACACATAGTTTACAGATAAGTGAGCTATCTCAATTCCGTTTATCATTATGAAATTATCTGTAATGGTAAAACATTAAAAACCACAAAATGAACATACTCTATGAAAATAATGAAAAAATAACAATTACTTCTTGCGTTTTAGATCAAAATACGTCCCGAAAATCGGTTTTCGATTTTTTTCATAATGACGCAGGTGGTTTAAAAATCTGAAAAAAATTGGGGATAACAATCGTAGGTGTTAGATTGTTACTATATAAAACAAAAAGTTGTACCTCGAAGATTTCGATACGAAATCTTCTTTTTTCCGTTTTTTTTGACTTTGCCCATTTTTCACGCTTAGGTACTTCGACGGAAAAATCTGAAAAAATTCTCCAACATGTCCGGTACCGTGTAGAATATGCCAGAATTTTTTCGGATTTTTTACACCTCAATAAATGGGGGAAAAGGGCCAAAAACCTGTTTTTTTAATTTTCCCCATAACTACCCTTCCGATCAAGATAAAGGGTTAAAATTTGGTACACAATGATCGCCGAGCATTATCTATCGAATGAGACTACCCCCATTGAAATCGGTTCAAGGGCACTTTTGACCACCTTATCCTGCTATACCCTTTGTGACAACAAAATTTCGTTCACGTAAAAAAACATTTTCTCAGGTATTATTCATATTATTTCCATAATTTTATTCTGCGAAATGGCACATTGCCACAGCTAAGACGTTTTCTGTCGCGTAGGACGTGAAACTTTATGTTGGTCTTTTCTTACGTACTGCTCAATACTTTCATTCTTCAATGCAGCATTAACGTAAAATACTTTAAGATGTGGTTGACCGATGCCTAAATATCGCGTAGAGTGCAGTTATCACACCATGTGTCGCGTGAACCTCATACAGTGCAACGATAGTTTCAGAGTTCTTTCGGTTCACACTTCATTGTTCCGTTCTCCGCAAGCATTGTTGCGTCAGCTTAACAAGCACTTGATCGCATTCGTTGCGGTGATACATAATCATAATAGCAGAAGAATATTTATCCGTTCAATGGTGAATATAAAACACAAATTTTACGTTTGAAATTCTTGCAATATAAGAAATTGTTTTGCTTTTATTATTGTTTGTGACCGGAGTTGTGTAACTCACGTGCTAGCTCACCCGTCTGAAAAGATAATGTGCTACGTTGTCAAAGAACTGGCGGTAATCACTGAAAACTATTTTTCCTAATAATACTCTTTCATTTGTCATTCTTGAAGTACTATTTTCTTATAACATATTACTCTTTACCTGTTTCATCATGTGACAAAATCAAAAATATATCTTTACTATCAAATTTCTTTATATTAGATCTACGTGTAACAGTATTTAAATAATATTGCACATTAATCCACGAATGTTGAATAAATAATTTAGGTTGTTCGTATAGACTGCTATTCACTCATAATGCAACTCATAAATGCGTTTCGATAATAGTGGGCAAAAAAACTTTACGCATATGTGTAGTTGTGATGCAAATGGCTTAAGAATTATGAAATTAGTGTAAGTTCTCTATAATTTTTCCATGCTCTTCGACATGATTAAATTCAAAAGAAAATTAACATTTATCCTGATTTGAAATTTCGATAAAGTTACATGTTCTTCTCTCTTCTAAATCAGCAACCTTTTAAAACTTTGAAGACTTCTAAGTCTTATTAAGACTACGAAGTCTCTCGAAGCTTTCGAGACTTTCACGAATTTCCCACTTGAAACGATTACCAAAGTGATTCCAGACACTACAATAATCAGATTGCCTAAAAACTTCCAAGAGACCAGATTGAACTTCAATCGGTACACACAATTTGTTCCATGAGTGTTACTCCATGTTACAAGGCGAGGGATTAACCAATTAACATTCCAGTACACTACGTTACTACGAACGACGAGGGTGACTGGCGTCTGTTACATTTGTACCACCAGCCGCACCACGAGGGCGACTCATTGTACTGTTACAAGGTACCGGGTAAACTGGAACTTTCCAGTTGCATTGAATATTTACACTCAACCAGGAGCTCTCCACTTGCCGCTATAATTCTCCCTCATGCCTTTAAAACAACCCCCTAAAAAACGTTACCGAGCAATCTCGTCGGACAAGTTCCACAAAAGTCAACCTGCAAAGCCATCCGGCATACTCCGCTTTACGAATTCCCGCACAAACTCTGCGCGTTCTCTACCGCGCACGCGCAAAAGTAAGATTTGAATATCGCGTCTCAGTCATTAGAAACCGTGACCAATGAAAAGGCAATCTTGCCTTCTCTCACCTTAACTTAGACGAGTTTAAAAAGCTCAAGATAAACTATCAATAGACGAAAGATTCAAACTAAAATAACGATCAAATAGATAGAGTAGTCTCTGCGTAGACGTTTCAACGTGTACGCCATAGCAAGAATATCAATATGCACGGAGCGACTTGGACGGTGATACAGGAAGCTGACTCACACGGGAGGGCAGCGTATACGCGGCAACGTACACGCGAATCCTCGTACGCTACGAGACGGCATTGCGCACGCATTTACACGTTCTCGACTTCCCCTCCAGCCATAAAGCTTCCCCTTCTTATCGAGGAGCGCAACCCCCTTCGACGACCCCACCTTTGGTACCGCAACCCCCTCTGACGATACGGCTGCTACCACTACCGGTGGTATACCACCCCTCTCGGTATTCTCCCTCTTCAACCCCACCATTCGCCATGCCACCAACTTCCCTTTCCCGTCTTGCTCTTTCTCTTCCCCTTCGGCGGTCCCACCTGCGGTGAACAACACCGGGTCCTTGTCTCTATGAACTCGGGAGTTCGTCGAGCGAGTGTACAAGCGAGTAAGCGAGCCAGTGAGAGGGGGAGTAAAAGAGAGTGCGGCAGAGAAGGAAAAATAAAACGAGGAGCTCGGAGAAAGAGAGGGAACGAGCGAGAGCAGGATATGCAGAGTCTGTGTTGGAGAGGCTACCGCTACCTTTCCGCATATCCTTTCTCCGCGCGGCACGTACAGTCCACGCCGATTTACTGGGGAGGAAACCTGCCCGGCCTATCTTGCAGAGTACCTACTCGACTCGGTCGCTGTACTTATCGCGTTGTTACGGTGCTGCCGGCAACGGAGAACGCGCCGGTACTGTCCTAAGCAAAAGCCTCGAGGCATTCCTCGGCTTGGCTTCGATCGTTCCTTGTTCCTCGGAAGGAACGCTGCAATGCCGAAGAACCACGTTGCCGGCGAAATTCTCGGCTTTGTTGTAATTCTCATCTATGCGCGCAGTCCGATGTTCTATGATCATCGAAGATTTTTGGGAGAAATGGGGGATTTGAAGGAACTTTTAATTCGCGAGGAAATCTTTAAGAGTTTTTTGTTGGAAAAATTTGAAATGCGGTGAATTTGTTGGATATGATTATAGAGCGAATTTAAAATTTTGCAATTTCCTGTTTTTTAGTCTTATTTCATTTTGTTTTACTATATGCAATTGATTTTTAGATGTTGTAATGCGAGTATGATGTTGTTAGTCTTTGTGAATATCCTTTGCTTTGGAAAATTGGCGTCGATTATGGATGACTACAATGACGAAGGCTTTAGTTACTTTAAATTCTACGGTTCTTATTTGGTATTATGTGCAATTATGTCCGGTTCGGTGGGTATGAATCACGGTGCGGTTAAAAGGATAGTTGAACATCGGTGCGAATGGAAAGATTGATTTTTTTTGCATTTTAATCAGGTAGGAAACGACGGAGGGTCAACAAATTCCGAAAATATTTCACGATGCAGTTCCAATCGCGCGTACTACTCGTCTGCATCGGTCGATATGCATTGAATTTTTTAACCGCGGTCGAATTTTTTAGTGGTTTATAAATGACAATCATTTGCCCGCAGTACCATGAACAGATATATTCCTCGAACATAGCAAAACTACGATTTCAGAAAACACATCGAACAGCTTGTTATTACAAGAACCTATCGGTTATTTGCATATTGCGATTTAATGAGCGTCGCGAATAATGTTGCATCTTATGCCAATGAATCTCGGCAAATGAAAAAGATAGTTGCAAGAGATCCTTCCTTCTTCTCTTACAAAGTGTTCTTGACGACGGTAACCAACTCGGCTATTGCGCCGTTTAGCTGGAAGTTCGTGCAATTGTTCAGAGCGGTTATTAACTAGGATTACAGAAATCAGAAAAGAGGGGGAAAAGAGCGAAAAAGTAGGCGATGGCGCGATAGCCAACCATTACCTATCTCTTCTTTTTTATCTTATGACTTACGGTACTGCAAAGA
The DNA here is from genome assembly GCA_910591515.1 of Cerceris rybyensis. Taxonomy (NCBI): domain Eukaryota; kingdom Metazoa; phylum Arthropoda; class Insecta; order Hymenoptera; family Crabronidae; genus Cerceris; species Cerceris rybyensis. The sequence goes on from OU342789.1 coordinate 38,080,671, forward strand.
ACATTACAATGTGTTTTATTCGACTTTCGGAATTATTAAACTTACTCGACCGAGGCAAAGGAACGTTGGAACGCAAAAGCAACGCTTTATGGCTTTTCGCTATTTTGTTCAACTTTAACATTAGGACTACCACCTTCATACCTACTACATTTGTATATATTAAATCAAGATGAAGATGATTAGTTGAGTATTTTTGATTTTATAAGATAAACGTGAAATATTTCCTGTATGGCTCCCCTATAAAGGCGTCACTTTGATCGGCTTGGTAGTTATAGAGTTGATAAATGGAGATTTGATAATACTGATAAATACTGTATAGATTGATGAACATGTGTCGATAAAAGTTTCTTTCGACTACTGGTGTAGTTTGAATACCGGATACTCATTTAAGTTTTCCACCGGTTCCGCTAAAAATGGTGTGATTTTTACTACTTTCCCTAAATATCCTTCATGCAAGATTTTAAACATCAATATCCTATAACACTATATTTTCAACAAAATGAAATCGTAGCAATTAAAACTACAAAAATATTAACAGAATCGGAAAGTAATATCGTTTTTCTACATTAAATTCAGACAAATAAAGTAACAAGTTTTTATTTTCAATAAATGATGTAATCATGTACGTTATCAAGGATCCTTTTCCGTCTACTGTGCGAATTTTCAATGCCGGATCGATACAAATCATTTAGTTTTTGGGCAAAAGTATCTGAAGAAAAGACGTTATTCTGCTGTTCCCCTAATACAAAACAAAAAGAAGATAGGACAGCCCAGTGGAAAAATTAAATAGTTCTACCGTTTGAGTGAGCCAAAAATGCAATAGCAGTTCAATGAAATACCCATGTATTCAATGATCTTCACCGTCTCAAAGCGCAATACGTCACTCAACAGACCCCACATTCGTCTACGACAATTATTCAAGAATTCGTCCGCAGATCGTATTCGTCCCTGAGACGCATTTGTCGCGGACGGATTATAATCTCGTTCTTCGTAGCCAACGTCCTTGATCGATCAAACTCGCACAATTAGCCTCCAGTTTGATCGACTCGGGGGATGTGGTTGGTCGTTCGGTTGCGAATCCGAGGAGAAGACGCGATGACTCCGACAACCTCGCGACGTATTACACGCCCGAGTAGAAACGTTTCAGCTTTCTAGAACGTACCTACTTACAGGGAACGCTACCAACTGGAAGGTAAGAGAAGGTGGGTGGCTACGGGCTGCAGGAGAAGGTCGATTCGTTGTTATTACGTGACACCGTTACGCAACGGCTCGCCACCGCCGTTTGCGAAGCTAACTGTCTACCTTGCCGTAACGACGATCCTTCGATTTTCTCCGACTACTTTGTTCTCTTCGATAGAATTTTGACAGATACGACGAATTTTTCGGTCATTTTTGGTAGATATTTGGCATTCATTGTAGATATATTAGAATAGCTAAGATTGGTTTTTATGACTGATTAATCGCCAATCACTGGCGTTGACATTAGAATTATGGATGATAAATCTGATACAATGAAATAACAGGCGAAAATCTTGGAAGGGAGCTTAGTTGATGGTCAATTTAACTGTTTGTATTTTGTACTACTTTTTGACAAAATTAAATTGAATTGACAATAGCTGCTTTGACTGTCTTACAATTAGTAGAAAGTATTAACTATTTCCAAGCGATTTTCTAATTCAAAGTCTATAAGGCGAATTTGAAAAAATTTAAGATACTATTGTGGAACTCACTGACCGTAGCAAATTAGTCTATAAGCCTATATACATTTTCTACGATCAACTAAAGTTAATAATTCAAGGCGTTAAAAACTTCGCTAGAACGAACTGTATTCATTGTAAAAAATTTCTCAGGTAACTAAACATGAAAAACGGATTCTACGTGGAAAAATATTTTTTCATGCAAGAGATGGTTAACAGTAAGAATCTGAGAAGTGAAACAAAATTCAGCGTTAAACTTACGAATAGGATGTATACAAAGTTCAATTCCATGATGTCATTTGACGAGTTAAATTTGAGAAATTTGTATTCACAAAAGGATTCAAATACTATGATACATTTGTTACTTTGGGCCGGATGATCGCGCCTAAGTTTGGTTTCTCTGCAAGAAGCCAGAAGCCATCTTAAGATGATTTCCATGTTGAATAAGACACGCGAAAAGACTACGTTCCACCATAAAACCGAGTATACTCTGCGACGCTCCGCAAGGATTCGTATTTCAATATCGAAGTCAAGTACGATCCAAGAGGCATTTTATGTATTTTCCATCGGGAGATATTTCGTTTCGTGTCGGAAGAGCCAATGGGAAATATTTTACATGTGAAAGTACACGCGCATTTAATAGAATACGGGCGTCGTTGAAATTATGAAAATTCATCCGCAGCGTTAAATATATTTCCATGTTTTTATACTCCTCCTACGTTAATCCGCTCGATGGAATATACCGAAATTTACGGATTTGCATAAAACAAATATCGCGCGCCATTACCGGATGTGCCATTTTATAACGTTCGACCGTGGGAATATATATGGTGCTGTATAATACGATTCGGTCATTCCCCGAGTACGAGCAACATTTAATGGTCAAAATCACAAATGAAAGAGATACGACTACTCCCAGGGTGTACGAACATTAGCTGGTCGTTATCGATCGAATTAAAGAATACGATTTACAATCGTCCTCAAGTTCTATCAAGGGTTCTGAAGCCTCCTTGACGAATTAGCCGAAAATATTAAAAGTTTGCGTATTTGTAAATATTATCAAGTGTACTAATCCTTGTATTATCTGACTTTTGACTTTATTGATGATAAACATTTAAATGTTGTTTTTTATTGTAGTTGACTTTAGGTAACACAATCTTTTTTCAATTTTTATAAATTGAGTTTTAATTCAGCTGCAAATGTTTCAATTTTTTCTGCGACAATGAAGATTTATGTATTTATATGGCTTTTATCCTGTAGGATGCAGTTTAAAGTAAGCTTTTACGTTACATGAGGTATTAAATCTTGCATTTTTCCGACGAAGACCTATATGATTCTTGTACACTTTCGAGCTGCTATTATTATATTGTCAAAGCCTTGGTGGAGCAAGCTCAAAATATTTGTACTAAAACAGTTTCCTAAAAAAATGAAGGCTATCCATGGCACTTTTGCAATTTTTCCTTAACTATTAAGGAATTGAATGGACAAGAAATTGATATTTTGCTTTAAAAAAAATTTAGAATTACTATAACTTGTAAACCAGTGTTTCCCAACCTTTTTTGTGCCATGCACCTTAGTCTTTCTAAAATTCTTATGCCCCCCCCCCCCCCATGTAACATACATAATTTTTTATATTAAAAAATTGAATTGTTCACTTAAGAAACTTAAATGATAGGTTTTAGGAAGAAATCACTAGGAAATTGTTAACTAAACACAGTAAGTAAATTTTCAAAACATATAATGAAAAATTCAAATTCAAATTCCAAATAACTTTAATAAAGATTTTTCTATACTAATTTATTATTTTAATTTAGTGAGATCCTTGCGCTGGATGCTTGCTTTTTTCGTTAAATTTGGCACCGAAATCTAGCATTGCATTTTAATGGCCCGGAGCGAAAGGGTTAAACTCGTGTCGAGTCCATTTTCGAATTGCCCCCCTTAGCAATCAAATTGCCCCCCTGTGGAGCGTGTGCCTCACGTTGGGAAACACTGTTGTAAACACTGTGAAGTTTCTGTTCAAGGTTCAACAAATTTCACAAACAACATTATCATATCCCAAGTTTAACGCAAAGATATTAATTCTCACGCACATAGAATGCGGAACGACAAAAAGAATAATAGAAGGAGATCAAATCTCATAGAAGGGTAGCAAAAATTGTCGGAAAAAATGCGAAAGATATCGAAATCCCTAGATCAGCCTACAAGATCGAAAAATAGAGGTGAAAGATAGACAAAGAGACCGTGCGTGACGGAGAGAACAAGAGGAAACTATCGATAGGACTTGAGAGACTAGAGGGAGAGGAAATAATAGAAGGAGGGCGCGGCGGTCGGTCACTTGTTGCGATCCTGTTAGTTCACCTCTTTGCAGCCGTCTCGGCGTTCTTCGCCACCTCTGTCCTGCTCCTTCATGGTGTTTCGAACTACAACACTCGAGAAGGATGAGACCAAGATGGGACGAGGCGCCGCCACTATGTGCCTCGGGAAGAAACACCAAGTGTTATGATGGATATGGAGTAAAAGTCTTTGGCTTCCAATTAGTTTGACCGAAATCGAATCCTTGCAAATTTGGAATATTTTTTCTAAATTATTTTATATCACATTGCCCCTGTGGACAACTAAGTGAAACTGTAGGTCCTAGGTGAAATAAATATATTTCAAACCGAAAAATACAAAAAGGGGAAAGGAGCAATGCTATGGACTATGGTGATTATCAAGTTAAAATCTTTGGGTCTTAATTAGTTTTTTCATGAATTATTGTATACAATCCTACAACTATGGATAACTAAGTGAAACTGTAGGTCCTAGGTGAAATGAATGTATTTCAAACCGAAAAGTACCAAAGCGGGAAAGGAGCAATACTATGGACTATAGTGATTATGAAGTTAAAATCTTTGGCTCCTAATTAGTTTTTTCCTAAATCATTTTATACAATCGTACATCTATGGATAATTAAATGAGACTGTAGGTCCTAGGTGAATTTCAAACCGAAAAATACAAAAAGGGGAAAGGAGCAATGTTATGGACTATGGTGATTATGAAGTTAAAGCTTTGGGTTTGTGATTAGTTGGCTCATGACCTTTGATAGATTTTTTCTATATTATTATTTGACATATTATTACCTCGATGATTTGGAATTTACCAAGTCGATAGATTTTAGACCAAGTGATCGTAACACTGAACGCTCAGAAATGCAGCAAGTGGAAAGAAAAAAATTCTGAAGCTATAAAGGACGATGGTATTAAAGCATGTAGCTCTCAATTAATGGGCTTAAATTCAAATATTCTTCTCCTTAGAGAGATTTCTCTTAAATTATAATTTAATTTATCATGGTTTTGATGCCTTGATTGATTTAAAGCAGGCGCTACTTAAAGCGGAAAAAGAGAAGCATAAAGACACGATGCATACCTGTTTTACAGGTTACTCTAACTGCGGTTATTTATTTGCAACGAGGGACTGCGAAATACCCTACATCGTTTTAAAACGCGAGCACCGACAATTAATTCGATGAGTTTAGATGTACAAGATGAATGTTTCAGTAAAAGAAGAAATAAAACAATAGATTTTGTACAAAGCAGAGAATCAAGAAACCTGTACCGTTAGAAATTTAAGTTATTCGTTAAAGAAGTTAAGAAAAACTCTTTTTAACCAACTTAGATAATCTAGTAAATCTGCAGAGCAGAGGTTATATTTGCGTTAAATCCTATGCAAAATTATGTTATCTGAAAATTCTAACTGATTCTGCAAAATTTAAAAAAGAAACGAGTTTAGATGCTATGAAGAGCGTGCAACGCATACTCGAACATCGTGATAAGATACTAATATCCGATCAAACTGGTCTTTGCAAAATTGCGATATGCTTAGTCATAACCCAGTTTCAGATCGCTGAATGTATTACTCCGAGTTCCTTAATCTCCAACATCTCGGGTGCTCCAACTATTTTCCAAATTGCATTTGCCTCGGTAAATTAAAAATTCTCAAATACCTTGGCAATCGTTAAATTTTCATGAGATAACAACAATACGTATGCAGCAGCATCTTTATACTTATGTACAGCTAAACGTTGTAACTAGAATTAAAATAATTATATTTAAATATTCTACATAAGTGCTTTGGAAAAAGGGGAATTAAGTGGTGAAAATGATAATTAAGTAGATTATATTTTTTTAATATAAAAGTGGAATATTTGCTGGATCACTCATCAATTTACGAGATTTTAAGAAAAATTGAGTTACTTCAACTCACTTGATATTTTTAAGTGCCGATATACTGATACTTCCAAGTATATCATCACTTCAAGCATTTCTCAAAGTAGCAACAATTTAGAATCTTAACACATTGTATTGGGACCAGGTAAAAATACGTTTTTCGAAAATTATGCATACACCGTTTCAAAAAGGCGATTTATGCCATTAATCACATAGATTTGAAAAGAACCCTCTATGGGCCGAATTTTCTCTGATATCCGAAAACTAGTCGCACAATAGCACATTAGAAAATAATAAAAGTACCATTGCAAATAATAAATTTTACTTGATTTTGAAACGTTGGATAGTAAAGAATTCCATGAATTTGAAGAGCTAACTTGTAATCTTTGACAATGTTAAAAAATCAATTTTGAAAAGCAAAAGCTTAGATTTGTTTTGTGTTACTTCAAAGTTACAAGGGCCCATAGAAGGTTAAGTATATTTTCGAATTTAGAAAGTTAGCAGTTTTCAATTTACACCAATTTTTTGTAAGAATAAAATTCGTGCAAATTTTTTAACAAGTTTCCCTCTTGAGCTTAATAAGGTGTTACAAAACACCCGCACACAATGTGTTAAAAGACCACAACAAATCTCGAAAGTTTCAAGAAATCTTAAAACATACGAATACCATCAATACATCGAACAGAAACTTGCTTGCAACAAAAATACATAGGATACATAGAATCATATGCATTGGTAGAGTACACATACAAAATGTCATAAAGCACATATTGTCGATGGCTTTAAAGAATGTCAATCCAATGGAACCACTCGTCCGACTTTCGAGGCCCGTTAAGATCTCCCACGAGATCCAAGTCAAAGTAACTCCGAATGATATTCGTATCGATTCGAAACGGGACAACGGATCGATCGAAAATTTGCAAGCGAACGGAGTGAACGCCCGTTGCTACCTATCGGGTCATCCTCCGAGAGACCAAAGAGAAAGAGAAAGAGGATCATCCTTACTCTGTTCTTCCACGCGTCGAGCCAGAGACCACCGTAGAATATTTTCGAGAGCATCTCTCCGACGAACCGGTCGACCTTTCTAGACGACTCGCGAGTATCCTGTCACCAACGCGAAACGTATCTGATGGCGAAGCTACCAGAGAGTTGAACTGACTTTATGAGTGGAACTATCGCCGTTAAATTTCTTATATTTAACCCTTTTAGTGCCGAGCGAAAAAACTCATTGAATTAATAACAAATGTAATTGAAAATAAAAAGAATTGTCGTTTGGCGTTAGTTTACCTAGATAGAACAGGCAATATAGAACATAAACTGTGTATTTTCTATTATCTATCATAATATTACTGATATCGTATTGGAAACTGAATATTAACCCTTCGATATCCAGTGTTAGCACTATTGCTAACGACGATATATCGTCGTCCGGCACTAAAAGGGTTAAGGAGTTGAATGACGTGATAATTACCAATAACTAGTGCTACTGTATTAAATGAAATATCTGATAACTTCTAAACGATTAGATTCTTAAATTTTCAAACATATTTCATATTTCAGACTAACCGTACCGTATTTGACCGATTATGCAATAATAATTATTTTGTCATGAAAGTGATGCGGGAGATTGCCGATTTTATATAGAAAAATTATTTTCAGTCTGTTGAGCCGGTCATTTGTTATGGTTAGTATTAATTACTGGTATTTAAAATATGTAGTACTGTAAAATATCCAACTATTTTGAAATTTTACTGTCTCTCGCAAACTTTTACGATACAAAATTCTGATATTTTCCGTTTAAGTCGACGATGTATTAATTGAGTACTTTGAAAGAAGAGAAATTAAGGGTCAAAGAGGATGACCAGTTAAATCATTGGTACTAACAGACATGGGACTGCAAAGGGTTACGCAGCTATGTCGTATATATACGTTACAATCAAACTCAGTCTGCTGTCAGTGCAACGGATATAATCACATCATAAATATTGTAATATGCTGATTTTAATTGACAGCTTAAAATCATAGCGTTTGAGGTATAATACAATTAACACGTAGATTCCTATCCAATTGTCATTTAAAAATATCTTATAGCGACAGGATTAAAAAGTTTTCATTCTGCTTTTCACCGGCCAAACACGGAAAACAAGAAATCTGATATATTTGATTAAATATCGTTTAAAGCAAATAGGCTGTGTCACGTATCAGTCAGAAGCGTGACAGTCGAGATATTAATTAATTCATTGTTAAGTGTAACCTCGTCCAATTAAGCAGAAATTGTCTGCATATCATTGTTAATGTATGAAACTTGTAATTTTTGCAAAAGGCTCCAGATAGGGGTATTCTTTAACATAGAGTTATATAGGACGTTTAACTCTATTCTCTTTTAGCCAGATGCTTCATAATAAAAACCAATTCTTTCAGGGAACAATTATGACGTGTTATACATTTACCATGAAAAAAGTCGTCTCAATCTATCTTATACTTTCAGCAATGAACATTGACAATGATTAATTATTTTTGCAATTTCAATATCATCGTTCACAAAATTCTGAATGTAACTCGACAGTTTTGATCTATACAAATTTTTGTTCAATTACCATAGAAATCGACGGGGATTTATGATGAAAATCGTAAAAGAGTCGCAGAATGGATTCAGGGGTCGGTGATTGAAAATCGAAGATCGTCGAATTTGATAGGAAAAACTTACTGGAGTAACGAAGAACGTGCACTTTCCTGAACGCACCTGCGACACCGAAGAGCCGTAAGATCCATTTACATAAGTCTATGGTGTCGGCGCTCAGGAAGCTATGAGCACCAACGCGTATTGTGCAACGGGTTCGCCACGCGAGGCATACTCGCTACAATCGGATACCGTGATAGAAGCCAGCAATGGTGTACCGTTATGTTTGAACTTACCTGAAACAAAAAGAAACAAGCGAGTTAGAAATAAAAAGCTCAAGACGTAATAAACCTCTAGTTGAGGAACACTTTGAAGTTAAACGATTCGTAAAGATGTAATACTAGCTGTCGTACGGTGTACCACCTTGACGTTAAGGGTGCAAGATAATTCCCGAATTCGGGTTCTATTTATTTGCTTTGTCGGATAAAAATATTAATGAACATTTATTACTTATATTCATTAACACTAGATTTACCGGCGTGAAATCTATTATATTTAAATATTTTAAATATATACCTTAAAGCAAGGAAAATTAAGACGTGGAAAAGATAATAGTTTGGGTAATTTATGTTTTATACGATGGACGAAGAATATTTATTCTACGGCTCTCTCATAAACCCGTAGAATTTTTGGAAAAAAATTGTGTACCAGTCATTTTGACTGGCTTGGTAAATCTAGTGTTGAAATATATAGTACTCTGACATCGCGATAATATATTGCAATGAACAACAACCTTTTTGGTCTGGCAATGATATATTTCGTGAGGCAGATACTGGTACAAACTTTTGTGTGAAACAACGAGAAAAGAAGTAATTTCTCATCTACGCACAACCCAGTGATTAGCAGCATTTCAAACAAAAATTTGAAAAATCAAGCACATTGCTTACTTTATGCTACATCAATGTATACAATGCAACATTTCGAAACTATTTCGAAGGTACGATTGGCACTACAAAACAAAACTCAAATTTTACATACTTATCTACATCTATCCGTACAAATCATAATCACTAAGCGAGGGATAAATGATTTGCACCACTGTTACAATTATCAGTATCTGTACAAGTTCACTTTTGGACTTCAGCAGATTTGTTTGAAATTTCTCAAAAGTATAAAAACATTCAGGTGTCCAAAAAGGTTAAGCATCACCGACCGATGTCGCAAAAGAGCAGCGAGTTGTTTCATTTGAATGGAATACGTTTTCACCGTATTCGGGCTCTCGGAGAAGCGCAATAAATTGAAGCAATTCCAGCTGCGTCGTGCATAATCGATTTTTAAGCTCCACACTGAGTGGCATTTAATTTATTTCGCGCAACGGTAATATATAAATTCGTCGATCGAAAATTGGCTATTCAAACGTATAATTAAGTAATCCCATTATAAGCCCCACATCGTGCGGCAAACGGCGCAAAGAGGCTGATACGCGGAGCTCGGCTATTGCCGTGTGACGCAGTTATATGCACACGCACTCGCGATAACTACACTGTGATTATCGCCGCTCTAAATGAAGACACGCGCAGCAACCTCCTGACAATATCATTTCTGTATTCAAAGTAAACCCAGATAACAACGAAAGCACCTGCCAAAGTGAGATTACGAGGTGGCATTCGAAAATAGAAAAACAAACTGTTACGGAAAACGTATAGTTGTGATTCTGCAGTTTCTCCTGAGTCTGCCCGAGTCGAAATGTCCAGCCTAAAAAGAAACTTTAAATCCTAGATTCTTTTGGTTTCTCATTTGCCGCTTAATTATGAATACCATTTTGAACCTCAAAATCCTCAACTAGTGTGTCTACGCGCCTCAAAGTCCTGTAAATATGATTTTTAGGAGTTATCTGGACTGATCAGGTAAAATTTATATTCCAATTTAATCTGACATCCCCTAAAAATATTTCAGAAGTTCCAAGTCTGTCGACTCATATTCTAAAAATAGGGCTTTCAGGAGCAAATAGGAATTAAATTATCATTTTATTCCATATAAATTCTAAATCTCCAGAATCAAATTAATTTTTAGGATATCAAGAAATTTTTTGGACCTAGATCATTCCACTCCAATTCCAATCCAATTCTAAAACTCCACATTATAGAATGTATGCCTTAATATTGGGCTTAGATTAATTTTCTAAATAAGAATGCTGAGGATTATTTTGAGCTGTATAAAGCTTACATTGATCCTAAACTAGGCAAAACTGGCAAAAATGATCAAGTTTAGGGCGGTTGTGGAATTAAAATTTGCATTCTTTTATATGTAACATATTTTTCCATATTCAACCTAAATATCCTAAGTTATTTGGTAATTTAGGAGGATTTTGGGCTTAAATTTTCGACTCGGTTGGCGCAGATTTCAGGTTCCTTTGCAGGGACTGCATTAGATGAGGATGCCTGATGAGAAATGCTTTGTATCTACTAAACATTTAGCCTATGGTCATTAAATCTATTACACTTAGCACTAGAACGACCAAGCAAGTCAAAATGACTTGTTCACATTTTTTCCAAAAATTCCCTAAGTTTACAGGAGAGTCCTAGACTAGAAATTCTAAGTTGATCTTATAAAACACAGATTACCAAACCGATCATATTTTCCACCCTGTGATTCCTCTTCTTCCAAAGTTCTTATTTAACATATTTAAATGTAATAAATTTAACGTTGGTCGTTTTAGTGTTAAGTATATTAACCTCTTGCCTTACAATTTATTTTGTGACCGAATGCACGATAAATCAGAATTAATTGTTGGAATAATAATCTATCACTTATTTCTGATACACCGGTATAGTTAACGTAATATTGATAGCATAGAACTAATTTCAACATCTCCTGACCTACTGATATTTTCAATTTAATACATTTTGGATAACTTAAAAACTTTCTATTCCATTTACCGCGTCACGTGTGCCGCACATTATTATAAGGCAAGATGGTAAATAAGTATTTTGAAAAAAAGATCAAGCAACAAAGAAAATATGCAGTTATGTACTTTGTAAGTTGTGAGATATACACGAAGTGCATACTACACTGTTTCTCTATAATTTTGAGAAATGTTTACAAAAAAATAGATATCCATAAGTTTAACAGCTTTCATATATATTTCGTTAATAGTTATTATCGCAACCTCATCCACGTCGTGTGTGCAAAGGGCGTGTAATGTACCTTAAGCCAAAAATAGGTACAGGCCACTAAACGATGTTCATTGTACCAATTATTATTAGTGACTGAACCTGCACGACAAAAACAGTCATTAAAATTAAACCAATTAACCATCTCCTAAAATAATACCCCGCCACTCAAATTGTTTCCTTCGCTCATATCCTACATATAACATTTCACATCCTGCTTAATATTCGTTATCATTACAACCTCATCAACACCACGTACGCAAAGCACGCCTAATGTACCTAAGGCCAAGATTTGGTACGTACAGGCCACTCAACGTCGTCCATTGCATCGAATACTATGAACGACAGAGAGCGCATTCGCTCTTCTCTCTCCTCCTTCACCTCCGTCCTCTTCACCCTCTACCTCCTCCTCTTCACCCGTGTACACAGGCATACAGACATACGCGTTGGCCGCTCGCAAAGCTTACGAGTCGCGAAACTATAGGCGCACCGGATGCGTTTGATCGTCCCACAGGTGCCGTGTAGCCACGGTCAATTCATACGCGGTGCAACACGACTATGAACTATTGACACGCCTAACTCGAACTATTATTGGCCCGTCCCAAGTGCACCGAGTCCACGGAGAACAGGACAATAGCTTCTCCGGTAGCAGGCCATGCCGTGGTAGTCGGGGATCTAATGTAGGCCGTATAATTATTGCGTAATTAGCAAATTTGAGCACCACGGCTGGATCGATAATCGTAAATTATTGGGATTGGTCAGCCGTGGCTGATGCATTGCTTACGGCGATGCACGCTCGCCGGCAGACGCGATATTGTTGCTCGGACTGCTGCGCCCCGAGACGCACGATGGCCTTTGTCTCTCGTGGATGCGTTTATACGTTCTAACGTTCGACGGCCTATGGTGTTTCTGTTTGCTCGTTTCACCGGCGAAGGATGGAGTAAGGTTCGATGGGTCGTTTGAATCTTTTTATTTTACGATTTCGTTTTAATTTGGCTGCTGAACTTATATTCGCTCGGGGAATTGTGGTTTTAAATGGGTTTTTGTTAAATGTGGATTGGGAGTTGTTTAATGCTGTAATTATCGATGTCTGGAGTAGTATATTTTGAGTGTGGATATTTAGGGGAGGATTGCTTGGTTGAAAGGAAATGAATGATAGATGGAAAATGTGGAGAGATTTGATTTCATGTTGTAAAATAGATGTATAAAATGAAAAACTGGAACGGCAGTAAAAAATGTTGGATAGCTAATTTTGCACACTGAGGTAAATGTAACGTTAATGCCTTCGATCATTAAAAATTCTATATTGTTTGTGCTTTTACGGTTTTGACTTTGTTGCAGACACTTGGTGATGATATTATTCGATGTAGATTGTAAGTTTATTATTACTATGCTAATTTTTATGAAGTTCTTGGTGTTTTAATTCTTTCTGAATATACTTCTGCCCACTTAGTTCACTATGAACACCGAAGGCGCGTAATTATTGAATTTTTCTAACAATAAAGACGTATCGATGCTTTTATTATTTAATTCCAGTTATCTTGCTCACGAAATTGTAAATCTACGGTTCTATATGGACGTTAAACCGCAGCTATGATACTCGTATCACGAACGTAAAATTTTTCAGAGGCAACGTGCAAAAGGATTCGAAATCAGACTCACAATTTGAGTATCTGATAGCGTACGTTCGTCGGCAAAGCGGATTTGATTAAATTTAACGAGAATTTAGAAAGTCGACATTTTCAAAGGAACGAGATACCACGCTATGTTTTTCCCGAAGCTTCGCCGATGCTTCCTCGCCTACAAAGTCATAAAACTCAATAAAAGTCAGTCTTTGAGCAGATCACTTCTCATGCGCGTTTCTCTAAAAAAAAAAAACAATTTTCACTTAATACGTTTTACAGGATTCCCCATAAAAAACGAAACTTGCCTTAAATAGCATGTCGATTATTGCAATAATTCCGAACGCCATAAACAACGTTACAATTTGCTAGATATCTAAAAAGGAGAATAAATCGATCTATTTTCATTAACTCCTTGCCTTACAGTTTCCATTTTGATAACGTGAGGAATAAATTAAAATTAATTCCGGAAATAACAGTTTCTCTATGATTCTTAGTATTTTGTATATGTGATTGCAATATTAATATTATAGAATAACTTGGCCTTCTTGTAACCGACAGATATTTTGAGTCTAATAGTTATTGGAAAATTTGAAATTTTCCTATTCCAGTCATCGCATTACGTGTGTAACACGTGATTGTAAGCCAAGGGGTTAACAAGAAACGATCTTGTTAAGTGTTAACTGCTACAACCATTTTGCCTAGAGCCTGCTGCTTTAGCAATGTTTATTATATACTGTTTTATTATCTATTTGTTATATCTCATAAGGAACAGATCAAAAGTTTTTCGAAGATAACAGAGGAGAATTAGATATCAGTCTAATTTACCGCAAATCACTGACATTGCTTCCTTAACCCATTGCTGTACAATAACGAGTGACACTCGTGACGCGATAAGTGGAATAGTCAATTTTGTAATCTTCCAAAAATGATTAAATTAAAGGATTAATGAGTCACGATTGAAAGATTGTTGTTTAAGCAATTAATTCAGTATTATTGCGCATTCACTCACGAAAGAAATGGCACGGCAAGGGGTTAATCACGATAGCCCTGAATGAGACCAATTTCAATTTCGAATTTCTCCATAAAACAAACCACTCTTATTCTAACCACTACAGTTTTATTATTTCAAATCTAAAATTCCTTCTTCCAATAAAACGTTTCTTCTCTTTTTTAAACCGCACAAAATCGAACTTACCGTGCGAAGAAAGACCAACGCGAGTTATCGATTCGAACTCGCAAAATATATTTTCATTCGCACCAGTAAATTACGAGTGAACCGTTGCGGGAAAGAGTACGATAGTCGGCTCACAAACGAAAGTCACAAAACGCATTGTGCAGTATCAAACGGCAGTTATTCCGAGCCGGAATTACTGGCGCGACGTAATGCCCGATATCGCAAAATGACGTTCTCCGGCTCGCGCAGAATTTTCATCGGCGAAACAAGTGAATTCGAGTTTTGCCAACTGGCCGGCCACACTCGTGGTACCTGGGTTCTGGTATGAGGCAATGATTCCGAGCCGTCCAGTTAATATCCACGATCGAAAGAGCCGGGCATCGACGTTCGCGCGAATGAACACGCCTATAAATGCGAACAGCCGAGCGAATGCTACGCGGATAATAATTATTTTCGTCATTTCCTGGCATTCCACGCGGCGAGCCCATCAATCCGAAAATCGTATAAACCAACTGTCACATTCACGCCCAAATTCAAAACAGGGAGAGGCTACGTATCCTCGTGGGTCGTGAAATACCATTTAATCCCCCGTGAAATCCGGTTTAATTTCACCCGACACAATACCACCGCGCGCACTCGCTCCCGTTGAGTGTTTCTATCCCCGTACAATTCAAATTTCCTTATTCGATGTGGCACGTTTTATCGGCAACGACTTTGCTGTGACCCTTTTTATTATCGATGAATCAGGTTATAAGCTTAGATATACAGAACTCTCGTGGGTACTTCATTTTGTATGATTACATGGATGTTCACGCAGTTTGTTCCAATGTAGAAGGAATTTTGTAGGATAGTTTCTATTGATGGTGTTAATTGTTTGTGGAATGATAATTTGCTAAAGAAGAAATTTCGGAATGAAGGTATTGTTCTTTGTTACATGAAGTTGCTTCCATTGAGTCTTGGTATTTATGATTAATTCGGATCTTCTTTTTATAATTTGTTACGTTTTATGAGCACTGAGTTCGTCCAATTTCGTTTTCTTTGGATCAATGGATCATTTTTTTTAATTTAGGGGGTTTTGAACATAATACTAGATTAATCATCCGTAGTTCTGCCATTAAGTAGACAGTAATTCTTTTCTTTTAGAATTCAATTTGTTATTTTTTGCGCTATATCATGAGAATGATTAAATTACAAGAATGAAAAAGAAAAACTTCCGTTAATGATACTATTTGTTTATGAAATTATAGTTCTCTAAGGAAATGATTTGAGAGAGTAGATATTGTTTTCCATAATGCCGTCATAGAGAGTTTTTTACGTAGCACTTCTGGATAGACTGACGATTCATATACCTACAGCAACGTTGCGACCCCATGTTTGTTTATGCTAACACCCTACAAGCGGTGATATCAAACCACGAGGTGGATCCCCGTGAATCGAGCAACGGCCTATGGTGGCCCTGCGATCCTGCTGCGTTCGATATTGGGAATCCGCCATGGAAACGTATGCTTTCTGGCAATGGCATCTAGACGTGCCGACTGTATCTACGGAATCCAGGAAGGACGTTGTTAATCGAATATCCTACTCTCGCCATTTTCCCCTACAAATTGCGTTCCTCTTCGAGGACTGTTTGAGGAAGAACTTTGAAATTAATCAATGTTTGAAATCAAAATACATTTCTTACAAAGAATATTTCCTTGCGTTTATTCTGGATTCTTAAACTACTCATTTTGCGTAGTAGCTACAATTTTCCGATAAGTTTTTAATCATCGTTGTTGCTATTAACACTAGATTTACGGATGTTGGTATATCTATTTTTCCGAAGTAAGCCAATTTGACTCATACAAGAAAATTGAAGTTTTTTGCAAAGAAAATAGTTCCCATTCAATTAAAATGGAAGATTTATTATTAAAAAATTAACCAACCCATATATTCCATATACAGTAATCAAATTATTAATGAGCCAAATTGACTCCGTAAATCTAGTGTTAAATGATAATTTTGATAAGTCTTCCGTAATAGAGATTTAAAGTTCAAAAGTCAGAAGCTTTAGCTTATTACTAGTGACCTTGAAAAGTCATTTTATAATTGAAATTAAATTCTCCTATCACCATGGAATTAGGTGAAAGTAGGTGAGGTCTGACAACGTTTCAATTGATTAAGGATAAAAGGATAATACGTGGCACTGTTGCAAAAACTGCTTAACAAATTAAGCAGATGGAAGTTTAATTATATAATGTAAACTATGTATAGGTCTACATGCATATATGAATGTGATTAATCTTCCTTTAATTACGTGGAAGTGCTGGTTTCTTTAATTACCGAACAAATATTGGAAAATATGTCAAATATGTATATGGGTAATACTTATTGGTGAAAATGGTGATTATACAATTCACACGGTGTATAATTGCAGCAATTTCCGTCTCTTAAATTTCAAGCACGTTGTTTCGTAACTTGGTGCAAAATGTTTTACAAAACAGTAACTCAGTGGAACTGTGCTATTGCTCTTATTAAGAGGTAAGTAATGGCCATTTACTCGTGCAAAGAAAACTTATAGTACCTTTAACATTACAAGTAGAAATATCGTATATTTCTTTTTCCGAAAGACAGCATCTTACAGAAAAATCGAGATACAGAATACTCCCGGTAAAAGATTCCTTGCGAAATGACATTGCGCCAACAGGTGTCTCAGAAGAACGGTACTCACGTAACAACACATCGAAATCTGAAGTAACTATCGTCAGAAAACACCAGGAAAAGATTACAGAAAGACGAAAAGTTCCGTTACTCTAATTTACAATTCATCCGTTTTTCAATCGTTCACCAAGTAAACACACACAAACCTAAAACCCCATAAACATCCATACCTTACTTCCAACTAGAAGCATTACAAATATTTAAAGTACTTTCATAGACTGTCTTTCATAATTGAAAAATCAATTACATCCCTCTGTTGATACAGAGATTTATCCAGATAAGTCTCCAAGAAGACAATGCTATCCATTGTAAGCGTCGTTATCGCGTACTATCGGGGATCGTGCGGCTGCTGAATTCAAAAAAGATACCTCAATCTCTCCTTCCTGCCCGTTGCATGACCTCGCATCGCTAACGAAAGCGGCAGCGACGAGAGTGCACCACGCGCTCGCAATGGCACGGTGGTATTGCACGGAGCTCCTTCGGCTAACGCAAAAGCACGGTATAGCGAGGGCGAACGAATCAACAACGAACGACCCAATAGGCGAGAGAGAGAGAGAGAGGCCAAGAAGATCGTTGACAGAAGAGAGGGGAGAATCGTCGATTTGCAACGTTGCCGGGTGAATTCACACCGGTGGCAATGAGAGCCACTGTCGTGTAATCATAATCCTAATCATAATCGTAATTGTATTAGTATACGTCCTCGTATTCGCAGATGCCGGCGTATTCCTCGAGCAAACGGGAGGTTGCAGGATCTCCAGCAGACTGACGATCGTAGGTAGGGGATTGCGCGAGAGGACAGGCAAAAGGTATACGCGAAGAAGGACGAAGAGGTGGGAGAAGTCGCGAAGATCGAGAGAAAGGCAATGGAGGGCAGAGGGTGCTGGCATACAGTACGCTACACCTGCGCGAATGCAGTCGGCGCTATATTGGATCGTGTGGGCGCGGTGGTGTCATCTCTCGGCGATCTCTGGAATGACCTCCCTCCCCTTCCAGACCAGTTCCGTTCCACGGAGAGGCATGTCTAACCTAACTAACCTAACCTCGCACCGATCGTCCCTACCCCTATCTTCCCTTGTCCGTGTACCCCTTGCCTAAGGTAACGCGAACTTCTCCTCACAGGTCGCCCCACTACCTCTTTACCTAGTGTCCACTTCGCTCTCGGTGGGAACTATGGGTGGGGTACGTACGGGGAAGCACGTCGGAGTATGGGAGGAGGCAGAGGGCGAGGACAGAGATACTGCTCCACAACGCTGTCTTGCTTTCCTGCCTCTTCGTTCACGGTCACACCCGCGGCGGTTCTCAACTGAGCACTTTTCATGACTCTCGTAGATTTCCAGCGTGATTTCACGCTATGTGCACACGGCGTACTTTATCTTGACGATAAGTAAACTTTACGACTTACTAAACGTTTTCTTCGAATATTACTTAGAAAGTGGGCAATTTTATGTAGGTGTTCTATTATGATAATAAAGTGTTGCAACAGCATTCGTTTCTTGTTATGTCAATACTGCGCCAATTATATCCGTCAGTATACTGACACAAAATATAGTCATTCTCAAGTACCCAGATAAAAACATGAATTTTCTTCTCCAACAAAAATATCAACTAACAACAAGAATCACTATAACAAAAAACTACCAAAAAACTACAAGCTTACTCTTCCAACTCTACTTCAATCCCTAACGACCTTCAAACCAAAGTCAACTATCGTGTCATCTCAATCTACACCAAACGCAATGCGAAAACAATTATCCTAAATATCCTAACAACTCCTCCAACTTAACCTTCCACAGCCACAAGAGTAGCAGCAGATAACGAAGTGCATTGCTCCTAACCACGAAGACTTTCGTAGACCCAAACAGCGCTGCAAGTTGAGTGTCACTGAGGGTACAGTATCAGACCGGCTCCACCTAGCGTAGGGTGAACGGGTCGGAGGCCGTTGGTTCCTCATAGAGTCGCTCTCTTCTTATTATTATTACACGAACGCGCGCGCACTAGCGCACATGACCCGCGCTCGCACGCACGCATCCGGCGCACGCATGCGCAAGTAACCAGCGAATGGTGGGGGGATCCGTCGCGTTCGACGGTGGGGAGACGACTGAGATGGTGGGGACGGAACTCCACGCGGCAGGTAGTGGGGGGGAAAACAGGTTGAATCGCGCGCGAGGCATCATGCTGACCGAACCTGCACGGCGGAGGGGGAAGGGGTGGGGAGAGCGAGGTGGAGGGGGAAGGGAGCAATACCGGCGTTTCGTGCTAGGGGAAAATCACAACGCCGGGACAAGGTGGGAGGGAAGGGTTGGAATAGAGGGGATAACGCGGCGCACGAGGGACGGTGAGGAGATTGCCGCACTCGTCTTACCACGGATTACCATTATCATTATTCCTACTTGTCGGGCGCCACTGACAGCTACGTGTCAGAGCGACCGTTATGATCAGGATATTATGTGTATGTCGTTGTCGTTGTTTTTGGCCTATCTATGCGATTTCGCTTCGCGTAACTTTCCTTTGTCTTGGACTGCTGACTATTGCGAGATGATTTCTTACGTTTTAGGTTTCTTAGGATCGCGCGGGAATTACGGGTTGGTCCATCCTGATAACGAAGTAATCGGGATGTTTATTTTTTTTTCTCGAACGAATGTTTGATAGATTTGAAAATATCGTATATAATTCATGAATTTTGTCAGTTGGCGAAAATTTAGGTAGGCTTTATTTTGTACGTTTTGTGTATCTTTGGTTTTCGCGTTGTTGTCAGAAAGAATTGGTTAAACGTTTGCCGTAAATATGCATTGGAAGATTTGAAACGATCAGAAGATGTACTTCCTCCTTGTTGATTACATGCTGTAACTTTCCTTTGTCTCTCTTGTTATTCGTTTCCCGAACATTATCGTGCCATTTTTCTGCACTCGCAATCATACACACGAGCTTGTCCGCTGGACCTCGTATATCATTTGAGACATATATGAATTCTTAGTCACTCGTGTGATAACACGCTCTGTGGTCGTTTCATTCATTTTTAACGCGTGAAACAACTTTTTTGAGTCGAACTAACTTCCTCCGTTGGTAATAGTACGATCTCAGAATTCTCTACTTCGTTATACTTGATATTCTCGTTTTGCCATTGATACGGTTTTGCTTAAAATAACGTCATATAATTTAAGTTAATTAAAAGCACTCATTGCTATCGTAACACGATCAGGAATGGAGATACTTCTTATCCTTAATCTACTAAATTGAATAGTCTTGCTGGTATCGGTATTGGATTAAAAGGTTTAAGTGCTATCCTTTGCTAGTCTGTGATTAACGATAAATCAAGAATGTAATTAGGAAAATCGCTCCACGTAATGAGAAGTCTCTGCAAGCAAGTATGTAAATTCTATCGAGTTGAAACTTTAGGTACGAACGTTTACCACGTTTTAACACCATCGACATGTTAGTGGCGAAATTTTACTGCAACGGCTCGACAATGAACGTATTAACAAATTTCATTACTCAGAAGTTTAACTATCGTATGTTTACAACCTCTCAAATGATCATGTTCCACTTCCGCTTTAATGTCCTCCAATTATGGAAATCTTATCAACGTTTATTTTCCCATTCGTCGGCAGCTGACTGAACGATCTACAGTGATCACAACAATTCGCGTGTTTACGATACGCTAAATGGAACTAACAATATGTTCCTCGATTATGATACTCTCAAAACGCATGGAAAACGCGGTCAATTGAGAGATAATTCAAATTTATTCTCTCCAACGGAAATTCTGGATAGATGATTAATGGTTGAGGATTTTTTTATGATATTGTTACAGCGACAGATATGTAAAACTGTAAATGAAATTCTGAAGTGATATGTTATAAATAGAAACATATAAAGGAACCTCGATAACTTGAATCTGTGCAAGATAAAAATTTTGAACTTCTTTCCGCGATGATACGAAAAATTTTAAACCTTTTGAAATTCAAAATAATTCAAATAAACCATTAAATTCAAGTAATTGATCTTTAAATGTAATTTAAATAGTTTAAGTAATTTAACGTTAAAAGAAGTAGATACACAACTAAACCACGGACTTTGCAATACTTAATTAGTTATATCTATAACAGTGCGTATGTTCTGCTTACAAAGGTAATCTTCTCAGAAAGGTTAAAGGTGCAACTTAAGAAACAATCCTTTCCCATTTGCTCTCTTTTCTCCGAGCTGCAAACTCTAATTAACCATCTTTGTAAATTACTTTGTACAAATTACTGAATAACGCTAGAATCCAAAGAGAATTTCAAAACGTCAACACTACCCTAAAGGTGAATGTAAGCCCACCAAAAATCAAAGTTTATTAACACTAAATTTACGGATGTTTATTATACATCAATTCTTCAGAAGTGAACCGATTTGACTCATACAAGAAATTGAAGTTTTTTGCAAAGAAAATAGTTCCAAATTAATTTAAATAAAATATTTATTATTAAAAAATTAACCAACAAATATATATATATATAGTAATCAAATTATGAATAAACCAAATTGACAAATCTGGTGTTAAGCCACTTATTAGAAACCTCTATCAATCCAACATTCTTTTCATTCTTTTGAGATTCCAGTTATCAAGGTTCAACTATAATATAATTCACCGATAGTTGAAGTAATTCGCGGATGTTTTCCGGTATGAGCGCGTATCTCGGAAAAATACAGCGAAGCAGGAAGCATAAAAAATATCGGAGGATTGAAAGGCAACTCGTTGATGCAGAAGGTAGAAGGTAGGAGGTAGTTAAGGTTCAACCGCTGATGAAACTATACTTGATTGGATTACATCCTCAAAGCCGATGCACCTATCAATTGGATGCTGCTCGAAGAAGTTACGTCTAGAGGTAACCTTAAGTAAACCGTGGACTGTGATCACTCCTAATTGAGAGGCTGCTCTCAGACACGCAATAAATCGAAACCCTTATATCAACGACAGCTCGGCAAGTTGAGCAAGCTTGCAAACTTATCGAGAATAGTTACTCAATAACGAAGGACCGGGAGGTTCTCACGACCGTGGGGATTTCTTCGTGGCGATTTGTTGGAATTAAAGGCCGCGTTGGATATGACGGAATGTGATTTGTAACACTGGAGGATTATTTATTTCTAGCATTAAATTTCTGTGTTTTTTATGAATGTTTATTTTTTAATGTGCAAGAAAATTATTTGGAATTTTTGAGTCGATTTTTCAAGGAATATATGGGGCGTTCTACTTTTCTACCGACAATGACGTGTCCCCTCTTGAAAAAAAATCGGTATTCGTCCAAAATTCCAGATTCTCAAATTTTATTTTCACAAGATTTTTTTGGACCATATAGAGATTATAATAATACTAAAATCCCGTTTTTATTTTTGTTGCTTTTTACAAAATCATTGTGACATAGTATTCGAAATGTGTGACAGAGGTGTTTTACATAGAAATAAAATGTGTCTCTTTGCGCCGCCTAATGTTACAAAATGATCTCGCTTAAAAAAATCATATAGAACCCTTTAGTATAAAATTATTTATGGAACTTCTGAAATATTATCATTAAATTAATTAGAATATAATAAACGTAAAGGTTCATACTATTAAACAAAAAAATATTTTATCGTTGGGTCCGGCTATGCATGTTTTTTCTTGCTATCTTCCGTCACGCATTTCGCAAAACAAAAAACGCTTCTGAGTTGTTTGATTTTCAACACTAAGCAACAATACGGTTTCCTCTTCCCCCTTGGCCTCACCCCTTGAGGCCCCACCTGCGAGGGAGCCTAGTTATTCGCTCGCAGAAAGTGAATAGAGGTGCGTGTGTTTATTCGGCGACCGCTCTGTCACGTAAGTTACTACTTTTAAATTTTATTGTAATCCACGTTTATATATGTAATATTATTATTTCTCAGTAAATCTGTCATGTTCACCCATTTTTACGAACAAGTCGTAATTTCGTGAACGCTAAAATCCTCGAACACTGTTATTTTACACTTCTGTCACGAGACACCTCTGTCACAAATATAGGGGAGGGTGGGGCAAAGTGGGCCCCTTCAGCAAAAAATAGTCATATCTTTATTTTTTTTTATTCGTTATAGGGGGGAGGGGTGCAAAGTGGGCCCCTTCAGCAAAAAATAGTCATATCTTTATTGTTTTGGGCTCCAAAATTTTAAGGGGCCCACTTTGCCCCCAGGGGCCCACTTTGCCCCACCCTCCCCTATATATATATATATATACCGTGAAAAAAAAAATATATATATATATATATATATTTTTTGTGACTGAGGTGTTTATTTTTTCTTACTCTTCCGATAAAACTTAAAATAAATAAAAGCTATAAAATAAAACTTCGATGCATTATACGTTTCGAAAATCTTCGATAACTGGACAATAATTTAAAAATACATTTTATAAAAGAAATACACTTTTATTTTTTTTCAAAATCAAAAAATTTGTCACTCATATTGTCGGTAGAAAAGTAGAACGCCCCATATGCAAATAGGAATGGAAAAGAATTGTGATATAAAAGTTAATGAAATTTGATAAGGTAGCACTATAGACTTTTGATGTCATGTAAGTTTGGTATTTCGGATTTTTTTTGAAGAGAGGAAAAAGAATTTTTGGCGGGACTTACGGTAGAAATGGAGCAAAAGGCTGAGACTTACAAATAGTGGATGTAAGTTGATATCGCCCCTATAAATCCGTGACGAAAAGGCTAAAGATGCTGAACGCGAAAATTGGAAAAACAAACATTACAATGACGGTGAGAAGCGGTTTAACGAAGGACGTAGGTACTTTATATATCATCAAACAAATTGTATTCTGCCACAAAAATATGTAACTTCAGTAAATCTAACAATAATTATACCTATTTAACTGAAAAATTTAACAACATTCCCAGACACAATTCACAAAAAATAAATAAACGCACAACAAACGACTCCTCTCCACATCATACAAATAATTCCACCCTCAAATAATTAGCTTAATCCAGACTTCCATGATACTCGAAAACCGTCGACCAATTCAATTTCAAATTCAGCATATCCCTTTTCAACCTTTCCTTCCCGAGATCTCCGAAAGACCTCGCTTGTTCATTCCGATCGTTACAGAATATTAAAAAGAATTCATGACACCTCGCAAGGTATCATTTGTACCCGCTAAAAGAATTTTTATTACCACCGCCACCCTATAAGCGCGCCAAGTTTGACTTTAAATAAGTATCGTAACTCAGACGTCTTCCCCTTAACTCAGGGTAGTCACGTCTCATGGCGCGCCATGGAGGACAAAGTGGATTTACGCAGTTGGGGTGTATTTATCGACTGGTCCTCAATGGTCCGGCTCGTACCATTAGTATTACACGGTGGTCGATTATACTCTCGGGCAACCTGACGCCTGGCTCACGAGGATCTTCAAAGGGGGCAACAAGGGGGAGCGAAGCAGGGCGAGAAGTGAGACTCTCGCGACTTCGAATCCACAGATGGGAATGGCGGACGCCATATTCGTTAAATCATTCGAGATCGGTCATATAGAACGAGCGAGTGCAAGCGCGCAATTACCGTCCATTCTGAACGGGAGAAGCCACTTTGGCTCCTTCTCTCGTTTCTCTCTCTTTACCTCTTCTCCTCGAGTTCCTCCGCACCTTCCAGACTCGACACGACCTTCGAAGAATTCGACCTTGAGTCTCCGACTATTCAACGCACCTTTGGACATGCCGATCTAAACGATACTCTTTACCGTGGTATCGTGATAGGACTTTCAATTAGGGATTGGTCTAATTATCGGTGTTATCAAGCGGTATCGTTGAAAGGGATGGAGGTAGAGATTATGGGATTGAAAACAATGTTGGGTTCGTAAGGGTGTAAGTTTTGGATGTAGGAAAATTGAGCGTGTTGTTGGAAATGATTCCTATAAGGTGAAAATAATAATCTTTCTGGCGGAGTGGTACAGATATGGTGTGAGATGTCTAAGATCAAGTTGAAGCGAGTACTTTTCCAGACGTCATAAATGCAACTCCTACAGTTCTGCCAATCCTGACAATGTGTCCGTCCTCGGCCACTCGACGCAAAGTGGCGCGCTACGCGATACCAAACGAGCAATGTCGTAGACACTGAAGTCTCTGGAGAAACCTGTCATCACTGGCTTTCTAGAGCTTGGATAGCATAAATTCTGATGTAAGCAGGATAGTGGCCAGTAGGCTACTCATTGGCTTTTCGTCACCAACGTTTTTGGACTTTTAGCTTATCAATCGGTTTCCATGGCAATCAATGATTTGACATTTATCGTGGCGAAATGTGTTTACACTTTACCGACCTGTATTTTTTTAGCATCCAAACCCACTTCTGACCGGTCACCTGATCGTAAGTATTTCCCTGAATCCGACATCTCTTCGAAAATTATAAATTCTCGTCACTGAGTCCTTGACAGAGTAAATAGCAATGATCAATAAGTTAAATGTTCAAAAACATTGGGCCTACAAGGCCTATTAATAGACTACCGGTCGGTAAAGTGTTAAGGACTTGTTGAGGACTATTTGTAATTTGCTTTGGGCAATCTAAGACAAAAGAAAGTAGGAAAGTATATGCGGCTGTGAATAGAATGTTAAGATAATACCAATCGATAAAGTGTTAATATTGCTGTATAACATTAAACCTTGATTTCACTTCGAAAAATTAGAGTCGGTGAAATGATTTAGTTGCTAGGGATCACTGCATGAAGATCCAGAAGAATGTTTTAAAAATACTTGTTTACCTAATGTAAATGATTAGTTCAAGATACTAGAAAGTTTTCCTGAATCTTCTACTTATTAATCTTTCTTAAGTTCGAGGCTACAGTTCTGCTAATTCTGATCATTCATCTACGATGAAAAATGAAATACTGCGCGATATCAATATGCAATTTTGTAGCCAAACAAGTTTCATCGAAAATGTACACACTGTAGGATTATGAAACACATTTCAATTTGCGTTGAATTGCAAACAACAACACTACATCGTAATCGTAAAGATGATAGACATTGACATACCGCGAGAAATAATTTCGAAATCGATATTCGTAACTAAGATCATCCAATCCACGAACAACTATAAATCTTGACCTGTCTAACATCATCGAAAACATATATTTCAAAACGTTTTCAATTGATTTTTCACGAAAATAGTCCTACAAAATAAGCAATATCATGTAGATCCGAGTGAAGCCACTTAAACGAATTACCCAGACGTTGACTACGAAGAAACCAAAACCGCAGAGAATTAAGTAACGATGTAGAATTTTCGGAAATGGATTGAAGTCTGCGCGCAAATAATAAACAGGGTAATGAGATTGACGTAAGGCAGCCTGTGCCGCGAAAGCGGAAGGATTAATAAAGTTAATTGGAGCAGATCGGAGAGAAGTCCCAGCGACAAATGGTACTCGTGCTGCTCTCGTAACGCTTAGATTACCCCTTGTATACGAACTGCGACCTGTCATGTCGAACTGCATCCGGTATTCGCCTTAATAGACACACATATGCGCAATGTACAATGCGATGTAATAACGCGACACGATTTTCCATTCGAGCAGCGCAGCTACATTTCGCTGGGTGAAAAAGTCTCAAGTGTCGAACAAAACCAAACGGACAAGCTAACCGCGGAAACTTTCTTTCTAGCGTTGATTAAATCGTGTGATGTTGTTTTATTTTTACGTGTTATTTTAATATCAATTGCTGTATTCATAATAGCGGCGAATAGAGGGAATTAAAAGTGTCTCGCGTGTTCGAGGGAACTTTGAAATTGAAGAGTTGAATAGAATGTTATGGTGGACGAGGAGTTTGACACCAGAATTAACGTTAGACTCATTTAACTTAATAAAGGATCGTGTGAGACGTATGGAAGTTTCTTTTTAGCCTTCTTTGAAATAAAGACGTTTAGTATTTACAATGAGACGTTATTTGTCAAACTGCATACAAATGATTTTATGCTATAAGGTACCTTGGTATTAAGATATTTATAATTGTACAATTCTCACTAAGTAATTATGATGATTTGTAATATTTAGCATTATGGTGCAAGCAGAATAAATTTTGTAAGACAAACCTAAAACGGTTATTCATAATTCTACGTGGGGAGAACGCCAGGCACCAAACAAATTTCGAATTCTCTCACTTTCAACCTTTTCTAGATGATATATGTAATACATATATTATATCCAAGATAATTTGCACCTCATTACCTTAAATCCTCGGCAAGACTATGCTAACGACTAAAGCCAAAAACTATATATCACTGTCTCCAATGACAAAAAAGGTACACAATCCTCTTAAATAATTTAACCCAAGTAACATATATATATTTTTTCTTCAAAGATCGAAATCAATACCAATCAACACTAACAACTCAAAAGCAACAACCTAAACCCAATCTAATTCAATTCCAACACAAACAATCTCACCTAAGAAAACCATACTAAACCTGCCAACTAAAGGCAACAAATCCAAAACTTTAATACCATCATCGATTATAACCGTCAGCGTACGAGTATCCTCACGAAGTTCATCCATGGTGAGCAGTTAACGAGTGCACGATAAATAGGCCTTATCAGGAATCATTTTCCCCATGTCTCGGTACGCACTCCCAATAATCATTTCGCATAGGAAAGTAATAGCTCGGGCTTCTAAAACGTATTACAACCGTTGTGTACATACGAGATAGCACTCGACCGATACTTTCGGTACACGGATGAAATTAAGTACCATTAGGTTGAGCCACGACCGGTCGCGTCTACGATTACCTAGAACGCGGCAAAAGCTTGCTGCGTTACCAACAGGTACGGCCGGTTACCGTGAATGTTCCACGCCAACAGGGAATACACGGATAATTGCCACTTAACCGTGGATTGTGTACGAGACGCGATAAAAACGGTGCTTTAACAACAACGCCCGCCGCGGTCTGCCGATGAGTCATTTAGTCGGCTTCTTTTTCACCGACGTAAATCCAATCGATCGCTTCGACGTTTTACGATGAGCGCTTTTCCAATCGAAATATCGACGAGTTGCGATTTTTGTGCGCTTCTAAGCGGCAACCTCATCGTTTGGACGAACGATTCTCATAGGCTTTGATGAGCTAGGGACGAATAGTATGAAGATTTTTTATCGTTTCACGCGGGGAATTAGCGTTTATGAAGCTTCACGTGGAGACGCGGATGATCGGAAGATGGCGGATTGTTAAGGGTAGGTATGTGGTGGAAAACTTTGATGGTTTCCGATTGCTTGGTTTAGGTTGATGATTACTAGTCACACATGGGAATCGGTTTAATGAGGATGTGAATGAAAATGCTTCCAGAATTGGATCGATAGTGATGGAGGTGTTAAGAAAATTAGGGGTTTCGTCAAAGATGGGCTTGATTTTGGAATTAATTAGGAGTAGGAAGTAGCTGCTGTTTAGTATACAATGTAGATTGCAGATTAAATTAGTCTTGTACGCAAAGTAATGTGAGACACTAATGAAGATGTTCATCATCCTGAACAGTTGCAGATTTAAAAAGCAAGATATCTGAAGTTATTAACCACTTGACAAACAATGACGTCTGGGAGGCGTTATTCGTTTCGTGTGCAATGATAGACTTTGACGTCTTCGAGACTTCAGGAACTGTCTTCGATGGACGACGTATAGTATATTATTATATTATTTAATTATTTTACTTACATCAACATAAATACTAATTTATTATTTTATAATATTACTTGATTATTGTCCATTCAACGTGATGACACGTTACATAGCAATGTAAATTGCAAAATAAAATGTTCTGTTTTTAAGTTTGCGCATAACTATTCAGTTGGGCAAAATTAAATAGTATTTTTCGGACGCGTCGAATTCCATTTCATTTGTATGCCAAGGGGTTAACACTAGAACTACCAAACCAGTCAAAATGACTGGTACACAATTTTTTCAAAAAATTCTCCAAGTTTACATAAGAGTAATAGAATAAATATACTACGTCTATATCAATAAACATAAATCGCCCAATCGATTAAATTTTCCGCCGCTTGATTCCCCCTTTTTCAAAGTACTTATTTCATTGATTAAAATATGATAGATTTGAGGCCGGTAGTTCTAGTGTTAATAGGTATTGGACGTAATATTAGATCAGATACTCCAGTTGTGTCCCAAAGTTTCTATGTGCACGACCTTCAGCGACCTTGGCATCCCCAGTTGTTATACCAGTCTTGAAGAGGATTAGAATCACAGTCGTAAAAAGCAATATAACCGCATGTAAAAATTATCTCTTATAAACATAAAAAAATAACCAAGCCTAACCCCATTTCCTCGCAAACCGTCCACTACCATCCCGAACGTCTCACCCTACCTTCGATATCACCAAAGAAAGTCATCTACATTAAAACAAGTAACCCCATACATCACCATAGACCCATCGACAAAATCTGTTCAGCTCCACTATCGAGTATCTAGTCAAAATCTTGAACTATCTGTGATCGATGACTCGTCACGAGCGCCTTAATTCGCCTCTATTTCCCGTGCTCGTTTTGCCGAGTAAATTCGTATCTCGATCCAGTGTACACGATCAGAAGGTTACCACACCCACGGGTTGCGCGCGCGAGATCGTGTGCCTTTTACCTGTCATCCGTGAGTAATAATCTTGTAAAGGTACGCTGCACCGCGCGGATGGGTTATGGGAGCAGGGAGGAGGATACCGTGCAAGAGGCCAAAGAAGAAGTGGAGGAAGACCCCGTCGGTAGACGACGAAGAAACATATAGCAACGAAGAAGACGAAGAAGAAGAAAAGCCAGAAGAAGAAGACGAGGACGAAAAAGAGAAGAAAGGATCAACAACCTGCGGGCACTCCTCTGCATCGAAGGTGGAATCCTCCTCCGGCGAAACCAATGAGCTATGCTGACAACGGCAGATCTATCCGCTCCTCCTCGCTGCTGCTATCTTACAGCGCACCTATAGCGCACGTATCTACCAGGGCCTTCCATACCTAACGGTCGCAAGAAACTTCAGCCATTATTGCGGTGATTGCCGGGTACCTGTTAACGCGTAGCCACGCAGATATTCACCGGACGGCGAAGATCGCCAAGGTCAATGCCACCGAGAACGTCGAAGGAGCTCGAATCCTAGGTATCGACCACACCCAACATCTATGAGGATACCGAAGCTACGAGAAATTACTTTTTATTCTGATGTTTATAGAGCGATAGGGACTTCATTTCGTACTGGGTATCAAACAGTTTGGATTGCAAAGTGAGGTTTTCAGTTTATGGGAGATGTTAACCCTTTGCGGACGGAGGCATTTTTGAATATCAAGAAACAATCAATTATTTAGCGATGAAAAAACACTTTTTCATCGGAGATACAGTCTGTTAATGTATACAAGTTGAAATTTACTCTTTGTAAAATAATATTTCAACGACTATATTTTAATTTTTCAACTCTAACCGTTTATATATGCACCGACAAACTATATCCAATTTTTTTCTCAGGGCGCATATATCCGCCCGTCATCCTCAAAGGGTTAAGTGTTGCTGTGTATTAACTCTTTGAGGCACAGTAGGATTAAAAGTGTCTTACCTTTTTGATGCATGGTGGGACATTTTTTGTCCCACCTCGAAAATTTATATTATCGTATAACTTTGTCGATAAATATAAACCAACTTTATTGAGGTAAAACAAAAAAATTGCATGTGCAACATGGGCTATTTTATTTTCGGAATTCCTCTGCCTCAAAGAGTTAAAGGAACAATGTAGGAAACGAGTGGAGCATGAGATTAAATATTGCGACAAATATTTATTAATAACTTTGGATATCTGGCTTTTTTCATTTGTAAGTTTTCACGAAGATGAACGTCTTTATTAGTGTCTCAAATTACTCTGTGTACAAGACTAATTTAATGAAACGATAGTTATGTTTCGGAAATAATATTGACCGGTGTGGGTGGGCTGTGAAGTGAGTTGGACGATCTTGAAAACTAATTGGAGGGTGGAAGAACGAATCGGAGATCTTTGTTACGTCTTTGCAATTTGACGTATATTTGTAGGTTTTCTTGGAGTGAAATAGATTTGTTAAAATATTCTATGTGTAATTATTCGTTTTTATGAGTAATCGAGGGTAACGATAAGTATAGGTAGAGGGAGATGTTTAGATACAGATACAAGTCATTATTAAATTCCAAAGTTGATGGAAAATTAACCATGACCGAAAGCTATGTTGAATATACTTCGGCGTCAGATTGCAAAAGGTTAATTCGTTCGATCGACCTTCTACTTAGAGTTTTCTTTGTCCTTTATTTCAAGCTAATATTAACCCTGGTACGCAACCCTTTGCGGTATTACTTCTCACGCATCATTTCGACGTATATCGACGTACAAGTAGAGAAAAAATGCGAAGAAATTTGGTAGCAGTTAAAAAGAAACGATTTCTTTGCAAACGTGGAAATATTTAGTTTTAAATTTCCCTTAATTATTTTATTCAAAGCAGGAATATTTATCGGTTTTGGTTTCTCCCCATTTGGAATCTATGGTGTTCCTCGTACGAGCAGCGAAACCAAGGTATTATTCACCGACTAATATTAGAACAGCAATGTTCTCCGTGAAAGTCGGTCCAACTGAGTGCGACCGTTTAAAGAAACGACGGGACGCAATTTCAGGTAAATTCCACTAGTTACATGATCGGATTAATAACACTATTTTTTGGTGACATTAATGTAAATACTTTACCACTTGAATTCTATGCAATTTTGTTTACAGGAGATTTCTAACAAGTCGTTTCAAACTGTAGCTGTGCAAAATTAGAAATTTGTGAATAATTTGAAGATTGGATTTTTAATATTAGTTAAAGACCTAATACGATCGAGTGGGATAATCTTTTTTTTTTTAATAATTGATGAATTAATGCATATTGATTTTTGGTTGAATATAAGACATTGTCAAAGTAGTGTGCATTTTGATGACAGTTAACGTAAAAAATTAAAGGGAGAAGTTGAGTGAAAAATCCAAAAAGGTTCCCAAAAGAAATTAAGAATCAATAATTTTGATTTCCTTGATAATAGTATTCGTCACAAACGTTAATTTCTTATTCGTTTGTATTTTTAATTAAGAAAATTAAGACGCTTTTAAAGTCACCGAAAATTTAGAAATGACACATATTTTGTAACGCGTCCCTTCTTTAAAAACGTCTGAATAAAAGTCCGCAAAATTTAAGTCACATACCATCATCATTTTTCTATACCAAATTTAAGTCTGAGAGACTATATTTATCCCATGTCTTGAAATTCTACTTAATCAAATTCGGAAATTTTATCTTCCCATGCCGATCTATGAAATGGAGTAGTAGCCTCGCCATTTCAAATCAATCAAACGCGAAATTAAATAGCACATTCTAGTCCAAAATCCTAAAATCAGCACTAAAACTCTCATAGCAAATAAAACGACCAATTTCTAATTTTTTCTACAAATTTACACACTTCTATCATAAAATACTTAAATGACTTAATTAATCGTCTTTTTCCCTACTTGTTTCTCTTTTCCTATAGTACTTCTTCAGTAGCTTTAACACGTTAAGCCCCACACCGGTCCCTAGGGACCGGTCGCTGATTTTTCGTTTATGTTCATGTTGATCAATAAAAATCAACGATTAGTTTTTTACCTATGCTAATCAGTGGTGCCTCATCGAGCCATACTTGATTTAACCCTTTTAGTGCCAACCAGAAAAATTGATTGAATTAATGAAAAATGTAGTTGTGAATAAAACGAACTGTCATTTGGCCATAGTATTTTCAATTATCTGTCATAAAATCACTAATATTATACCACAAAAATAAATAACAATCCCACGATTTCCGATGACAGGTCTATAGCTAACGACGATATATCGTTGTTCGGCATTAAAAGGGTTATGTAAAAAATAGACCATTTTATCAAAAATTTAATGTCGTTTATGAAAACAAATAGAAAGATACCATTCCTAAAAAAGGGCGTAAAAGTGTAGTGCCGGTCTTTAGGGCTTAACGTGTTAAATATAATACATATAACCGCGGCAGTTATAGTATTAAATCGCAAGACAAGAGATTAAGGTGTTTATTCCAGTTCCACCCCCTTGCGCTATGCCTCGCTGCACCACTGCGAACGTGCAAACGTCAGACCGGCAATTCGATAATAATAAAGCTTTATTTGCCTGTACAGTGTTAACCGAATTCTCGTTTCTAATGGAACGTTACAATTGAGAACCACCAACTACGAAGGGTGCATAACTTCGGGACGGTATTACACGGCGTATCCGTATGGTTTGGTATACCGAGAGACTCGTCTCCACGGAACCGGCCCAGCTGTTTCGTATCCTTCTCTCTCGATCGCTTCGTCGACTTTCATCCCTTGCATCAATCTATCCCCTTCTAACTTCGCCCCGCGTGCCAACGACCCTTCTTGCGTAGAGCCAAATCCTGTCCTCTCTTCGACCTCTTTAAATAGGAAAAGCACAAAAATACCCCATCCGAATGCTGCTGTCGATGGGTAAATATAAATGCTGGAATATGAGATTTACACGGATTTTTTTTTCTCGATTTCAACGAGATTGGAGATTAAGATGTAGGTGATTTAGTTCTTTCAATTTTGAATCAACGGGGTTAGGAATTAACACATGCACTCCGAGTAATTTTTTCTATGAGCTAGCAACTACTTCAGGAATATTTAAATTGTGTGAGTACGCATTTATGGAAAATTGAATATCTTGCTTTGCCATTAAAGGAGAAACATGTACATTCTAAAATTATGGTTCACAGTATAAAGAAAAATGTAAGAATGCACCGGATTTACCTGATAACGGAGTTAACAGGTTCTATTACAATGTTGCAGCTACGGCGATAACGGAGTGCAAAGTATTAAATACCTATAGATGTTTGTGCAAATATAAATGCTAGGATATGGGGCTTTTGCGGATTTTTTTTCTTACTTTTAATTAGGCTAGGGATTGGGATGTAGGGAATTATATTTTGCGATGCTGCATTTTTTTTCAGTTTGCTTTAGAAATGTACTAATATATCTTAATTAAGTGTTCCTATGTATACGTAATTAAAAACAATTCGAAGCACAGCTAACTTCGTTTGAATTCATTTTCAATTAAATAATGAAATATATTCTTACTTGTTTTTCTAGAAAATGTATAAAACCACCGTCACAATAATGTCTTAAAAGAATACTTCCGCACATATCACAGAGAAAGGAATAATTCCCTCGCAAAAACATAACGTTTAAACTTTCAATGTCAATGTTACTTCCGGTAGAAGGGTCAACCGATTCGAGTATCCTGCAGAATTAAATTTAAACGTCTCAACAAAAAGCGAACGCCGAAGTGAATATTTCTCACATAAGCGCCCGCTTGAAATTATAGACGAAGAAGTTCGGTCACGCACGCGTGCTATCCGCACAAAAAACGCACTTACCAAGGAACTCGCCAATTCAACCTCAACTCACATCAAATACGAAGATTCCTCCGAAAAAAAAAAATTACATGATGCTCTTCAAATGACAGTCATTAGTAAATTTAACAATTTCCCCACCCTTCCACGACAAATTAAAAGCAGAAATGTCCTATATAATTTTTATATTCTCCCTTGCCTGGACGTTATCGTTCTCGGCCCTTTCGCATGCTCTTGAAAAAGAAGACGAATTCCTGTTTAAGGGTAATATTAGTTTCACGCAGCCATCGGGGTGCGCGAGTCTGCTCACTGTACGATACTATGTACCTGCGAACGTGTAATTCGCATTAATAGCGTATCCTTCCTCTCTCTCTCATTCCTGCCACTCTCTTTTCCTCTTTCTCGTGAGCTCCGTGCAACAGCTAATTACCTGTTACACACTCCGCAGAGTAGAAAATGTCAGTTTCTAATCCCTGCACGCACGCCGATGCACGAGTCCGCGGGAAACAATTTTGCAAGGTTGGATCGATAGGACAATTGGAACATTAGCTGTGGACAGAAGAAAAATGGAATTTTGGTAAATGAGACAGGATGTGTTGTTTCTACGAGGTAAGAAGAAGTATCTAATATGTTTCTCTTGTATTTCGAAAAATTAACTTGATAGGCAATCGGAATATTGTGTTTGGATAAAAGAAAAGTGAAATTTTGGTAACTGGGTTCAGGATGTGTTGTTTCTACGAGGTAAGAAGAATTATCTAATTCGTTTCTCCGGAATTTCGAAAAAATGACTTGATAGGCAAACGGAATATTGTGTTAGGATAACAGAAAAGTGAAATTTTGGTAACTGGGTTCAGTATGTGTTGTTTCTACAAGGTAAGAAGAATTATCTAATTCGTTTCTCGGGCATTTCGGAAGAATGACTTGATAGGCAATCAGAATATTGTGTTTGGATTTTAAAAAAGTGGAATTTTAGTAAATGAATTCAGGATGTATTGTTTCTACGAGGTAAGAAGAATTATCTAATTCGTTTCTCCGGAATTTCGAAAAAATGACTTGATAGGCAATCAGAATATTGTGTTTGGATAAAAGAAAAGTGAAATTTTGGTAACTGGGTTCAGTATGTGTTGTTTCTACAAGGTAAGAAGAATTATCTAATTCGTTTCTCGGGCATTTCGGAAAAATGACTTGATAGGCAATCGGAATATTGTGTTTAGATTAAAGAAAAGTATAATTTTGGTAAATGGAACAGGACGTATTGTTGTTCGGAGTTAAGAGGGATTATCTAACTCAGTTTTCTGGAATTTTTTAAGGTTGGGTGGATAGGGTAAGTGAAATATTGCCTTTGTACTGAAGAAAAGTGGAAGTTTGGTGTTTTGAATGGACTGTATAGTTGTTGAGAGGTAAAAAGGGTTATCTAACTCGTTTTACTGGAAGTTGAGTCTTTATAAATTTCTAAGTACGGACATCCTGACCTAGAATTAGAAACTGCGTGCGTGAGGATGTGTGAAAAGTAGGAAATGTAGGTCGAGCAATGAAACTTGTCGTTAAATGTTAGGGGATTTGGAGTGGTTACAGAATGTTTGAAGAAAGACGAGGTTTTTTTATAATTTGATCGATAAGCTTCGAAATAATACTGTTTTGACTTTCGAAGGCATTATGGGTAGCATTAAAAATTATAATATTTTAATATAGCAAGATGCATAAGAAATACTGCAGGTTTTTGGTTTGGAGATGGACAATGGATTGGATAGTATTCAATAAGTAGGACAAATGAAAAATGACTTTTAAGGCTAAGAAATGTTTTTAGATGAAGAATTAAAGTTATTTTGAAAACTGTTTGAAAATTTCCATGTTATAACTATTGAATATTTTAGTACAATAGATTCATAGATAAAATATTCAGAAGAATTGACAGAAAAATATAATATAAGAATATAGTACAAAATACAAAAGTAAAAAATGTAATATAAAATATAATAAGTGTGCTTAGTAATTGTGGAACATTGCAACAGCATTGTTCTCATGCATCGTTGCACCTACGAAAATGATAGGTTTATAGAAAAATAAACGTTGTTACAGCAGTTAAGTTTGTCTCTTTGACACTTTTTTCTACTTTCACTCCAAGGAGATATACAACTCGTCCCAGTTTCGCAAATCTCGAGTTAATCGACGGTAGTTGCAGCAGTGTTGACAACTACTTTAACACATTGACTGCAACGTTATATTCGCAGAGAGTCCTATCGGGTCACGCTTGTGCAATAGCGCGTATTTTGAAACGGTTGAATGAACAAAAAAAAATTTATTTACAGTAGATCCAGTAATTTTATTACAGTGTGTTGTAAATATCTAAAACCGTTGACAAACTATTGTCAAATATATCCAAACACTGTAATCTTTAATTTTCATGTTTTAAACAATTCCATTAAACAGACATATCACTTGAGTTACCGATAAAAGTACAAAAATATCTAATTTATCTATGCCCTTGTACTGTACCATTCTGCATTACTATTTTCCCATATAACGCAATATCATACCTGAGATCCTTTGCAACTTGTGACGAATTAAATATGCGCACATTGCAACCTTCTTGTTTCTACATTCCAAGTTCTCTTTCTACCCTCGCGTATCTACAATCCACAATTGCATTTAATTACCAAAGCTGATCAATATCACTTAAAACCTCTTTCCAAATCAGGCACACTTAACCCTTTTCTCCTCCGTAAGTCTACATGATCCTAATTTGTTATTGATATTTATCGGGTCACTGTAACTCAAAGGTACACGAATGTAAGGTACAAGAGTACATAAATATCACAGAGAAAATGTAAGGTACATGTATCCAAGGTTCAGATTTCTCAACAACACGATCTTCAATTTTAACACTAAACCTATCAAGCCGATTAAAATAACCAATTCTTAAATTTTTCGAAAAATTTCCCAACATCGTGTAGGAAATATTCTATTTTTATCTTATAAAAGCTAAATTCGATAATTAACACGTTCCGTGCCGGATGATTTTTTAAGATTTTCAGTTCAGGCCGCGTGAGGCGTATACGACCCACACTTTTACGATTAAATAAATCTCTTTGCATTCTATATGATATTAACACATTGTACGCCGGTCCCGCGATAATGAGGGCTTTCAAATATATAATTTTATGATTTTACCGATCAATATCAGTCATATTATTTTATCTTGAGGAAAATGGTAAAGTGGACAAAGAAGGCAATGTTATTCCCTTTAAATTGTGCATTACTTAATGTGTTTAAATTTATATTGATTTAACTAGTAACATTATCAAATATAATAAATTTGATAGCAGATATTTAGCCGGCGTACAATGTGTTGAGATGCCTATATATAACTTGACAATATATTTTTCACAATAAAAATCTTCGTTTTGCATTGAGAAATGCAAGATACCTGAACGGAAAGTTTAGTGGGGGTCGTATACGCCCCATGCGGCACATGTTAACACTTTGAACGCCACCGGTATTTCGTTAGATTTATCATTTTTACTAAAGTGGAACTTTTTCTATTAAATTCGTATTTTTTCAAAGCAGAAACTTTAAAGATACAGATAGATAGATAATCGGCAGACCTTTATCTTTTTAATGTCGATATTTAAATATTTAATATATCCGAGAATTCATAAATATTAGAATTACACGGAAATTTAATGAATTCAGTAGCGCCGGTCACCGGTGACCTCCATGGCAGTCAAAGTGTTAACTATCTTTTTCACCTCTTGATTTCTCTTTTTCCAAAGTACTTATTCAGTATATTTAAATTTTAGTATATACAACCCCGATAACTTTAGTGTTAAACTCCAATAACACACCCCACCAAAGAGTTTAAATTTCGCGCGCACCGATAGGAGCAATCCGGTATCCAGGATTTGAGCGTCACTGGAGACAGGAAACGTTTGTGGTGCGATTAGTACCGAGAGGCGTGTACTACCTCGATCGCGTACGTTCGGTGTCAGCTGTCGGTGAAGAGGGTCCAGAGCATCGACGAGCAAACCGGCGACCTTGTCGACCAGTTGTCTTCGCTTCGGTCGACTAATTAATGCCGTAATGCCGTAATGTCGTGATGCCGTTCGCGGTATGTCACTTCGCGACGGTATCGATAACCCATGGTTGAAGTCGTTTTCGAGTCTTTTCTGAACCCGTCGTTGACTCCGCGTCCACAAATGCAATTAGAGCTCGGAGTTCGTTCAATCGAGTCCGCGTAATTTAATCAATGTAATCTAAAGTAATTTGGGTTAATTGTCGCGGTATCTAATCATTCTTTCGATGTGATTGCATTAACGATCTCGGCGAAGCGAGAATAGAAAGTATCGCGTTTAACGGGGCAGACACTCTGGCCGAGGAGATTCGTTACAAAACGATTCGTAACAGTGAATGTTTGGACTGTGTATTGTTTAGATTTTTCTTCAGTTTTTAATATATGTAAATTTTGATGTTAATGTGTAGAGTAGCCTGTTGGATGTGATTGTGGCACACTAGGCGTTTAACATCAGAATTATGAAGACGGACAAATCGACGAGTTTCTACTTTTTTAGACTAAATTCCTGAAGCTTGTAAAGAAATAGTACAGTAGATATTCCACGGGTATCTTATAATCAGACTGCGGATTTTTATGCATTTATGACAAATTAAATACGGCTAAAATATACAAAAAACACATAATATAGAAATATATCTAAAATATCCAAAGTATGGTATGTGTTGTAATATTTATTGAGTGCAATAAATCCCTAGATAGATTTTCCTGTCTCACCTGTATTTGTGAAACTCGAAATTTGCATAAACATACCGCAGTCTACTTATAATACATTAATTATTTAATTGATCATGTTCGTTGTTGCTTGATCTTTTTTCTTTCATAATACTCATATCAAATATTTAACTGTAATAGTTCTACCGTTAAGAATAACAATTACTCTATTTGACTCTTATCAGTCATTGTGAAAATTAATTACACTTTTTTATTTATTCTTTCTTTATAATTTTATATAATTATGATTACAGAAGGTTACTTCCATTTTGTCAAAGTGCATCTTCATGCAACCATGTAACGTTTGTAGCGCTTCAATTAAATTTTCATGTGTTACCATGTATAATTAGCATTGCACAGCATGTTAGCGTGAATTTTATAAATATTTTATCGCATAAGAATTGAAATGGCTTTGTTTTTTTTCTCGCTTAATATAAATTGAATGTTATTTTGGTCCAGTGTGCAAAATTATCTAGAGATAGGAATGAAATAGTAACATTTCGAACGAGGCCTTCATATTTACACGCCGTTAGCGTTGAAAGAAATTACAGGCCTCGATAGACATACGACTTGAACTTGAAGAATCGTTTGACTGAAGAAACTCATAAATTCATAATAGATACACGACGCAACGTTTCCTGCTAATCGGTGTCACTTATGAAACCGATAAGGTAAACAGTATCAGTAACACATAGCTCGGAAAAAATAGAATTTTTACACGAACTTACAATGTATGCGTCATTCGTCCGTTGTTTTTTTTTCATTCAACGGAATATAATATGTGAAAATTATTTCGCATTTACCATCATTCTACATCGTCCGCGATTACTTAATGATCTTATCACGTGGAAAAGATTCTTTTATTTGTAAAAAAGAAAAGAGAAAAAAGTGCAATGCAATAATGTAGCGAAAAGAGTACAGTCCAGATATTTTTGCCTTATCGTAAAATACGCACGCTTTAGTAAATCGCCAGAGGAGTGAAAAAAAGTTGCAGGCGTTAAAACGTTTCAAGGTAAAAGGTAGAGCGTAGGTTTGTATCAAAGACGGCATAACTTTTCCTCTCATCTTGGTATTCGAGTCACGTCGGAACTAGATTTTCAGGTCTCGGGATCGCATCAGCGTCAAAATCAAAGGTAAAACGTGGTACCCTGACACGGCCGAAATGATAAAACGGAAGGCTTTGACGGCGATCTTCTTAAAGCCATTAAATGGCCGCGTTTAAGTAACTGAGCGAGTACGCTTTTACGCTCGCAAGTAACGAGCTCGTAATGCTTCACTCGAATCGAATAATTTTTATCTCTGTGCAAACACGGCCACCAGTTTTTTACAATGTTCTACCTGTGAAAAGAGACACCGTAAATCGTATTTGCAAGTGGCACGCTTTTCCGAATCGTGTGCGAATGAGATCGGAAGTGAGAATGCTGAATTGTGCAATGTATTTCAATATTTTTGCCTCTGTGTTACTACAACGGAATAAATTACATTAAAGCCCTTTTGATACAATGTGCGGGATTAAAAATAGCGTATATCCTACAATTTGTTTCATTGGGGAATATATGATAAACCCTTTGCATGCGGACAATTTTCTGCCGATGCGCTCCGGAGAGACTGAATACTTTTCCGCATAGTATGGATATACCACAGAAACAATTGCCTCCGCCGGGCGCATATGTGCGTCCATAGTCTCCATCGATGGCTTTCGCAGAACGCACATATGCGCCCATAGCAGTCAAAGGGTTAATGCATTACGGAAACGAAGCAGAATACC
Organism: Cerceris rybyensis; assembly: GCA_910591515.1. Lineage (NCBI taxonomy): Eukaryota > Metazoa > Arthropoda > Insecta > Hymenoptera > Crabronidae > Cerceris > Cerceris rybyensis. The sequence goes on from OU342789.1 coordinate 38,121,812, forward strand.
CGGTCGCAAAAGATTTGATGATGCGCGCTAAATGAGTATCGCAAAAGGGATCGTCTCCCAAACTTCCTATTTCCATCCTATCGTTCTTGAAAATCTGAAGTTTGGCCAACAATAACCGACAATAACACACTTCTTTTATCGACGACATAACAAATATACGGGTTTTTCGATTAGCAGCTCATTAACACTTTACCGACCGGAAGCCTATTAATAAGCTTTTCGGACCTAACGCTTTCGAAGTTTTAATTTATTAATTGGTTGCCGCTCCAATTAATAAATTATCATTTATCATTGCGGTTACCTGTGTTAAGGACTCAGTGACGAGAATTTGTAATTTTCGAATAGATATCTGTATCAAGGATGTGTTTGTGGCCAAGTGATCGGTCAGAAGGGGGTAGAATACTAAAAGAATACCGGTCGGTAAAGTGTTAAAATTGAAAATGATGTGTGAACGAGGGGTGTCTCTATTCATGTGGCGAATCAGATCAAAACACTTGCCACGAGCCATCAGGTCGTTTGTGCCTAGTAAATTAACACTAGATCTACCGACTATTAATTCATTATATTTAAAGATACTACATAAATACTTGAGAAGAAAAGGAAGGAAGTGCCCAAGAAGCTAAATCGATTTAATCTCTCACGTTTTTCAAGATAGAGTTAGAAAATTGTACAGGATACTGCTCTACAAATGTCAGCAACATTTTTAAAAAATTCAGTGACCTTCTTAGTAGATCTAGTGTTAAGTTTAAAAATGACGCTCGTATGTAGCAATCTTCAAAATTATACTCAGGGGGAATTCTGCAATTTGCAACGAAGTATGGTTGAAGATCGCGATTCGACTGATTAGTTAATTTAATATTTCAATTTTTAGTTCTTGCAGTGCAGGAATAGAGGAACGTTGATCGAATTTAAAATTGGCGCGGTCTTGCAGCAATCTTCGAAATTGGAAATTAGCTACAATTTTATAATTTGAAATCATATAGTGTATACAATATTATGATTAAATTTGAATCGAACTCGTGGAAAAGAAATATCTAAAACTGCAATATTCAAAATTGAAATGCAAGAATACGTTACACCTTAAAAGAAATATCATAATGAATTCCGAATCCAGTTTGACCGAGATAAGACTAAAAGGAGAAATTTAAAAGGGTTATTTAAAATTAAAATTTGATATCCCCTTGTCGCTGGATTATAGAAAAATTACCCATTGACGCTTTACATGTTTGTCTCAAAATTTTCTTTGTAACGTATTTGCACACGCAGGTCGTTTAAGCGTCCTATCTCAAAAGTTTCGACTACGACTTGTTTACTCGGTCCAAGTGTGGGAAAATTCCAATCATTTGACTTCCGTCTGTTTGCAAACGTTTAATCGGTTATCTTTTTCGTTAGAGATTCCATGCCCATAAGGTTTTCATGAGAGACGCGAATGAATATATGACTCTGATAACGAAAACTTCGAGTTTGGATCATTTGTATATAGAAACTTCCATTTCTGAAAGAATTGTTTTGAAAAATCGTGTTTTTCTGACTGCGAAATCACCTCCTATGGAAGTAAATCATAGCATTACGATTTGTCAGAAAGTCGCAATACTGTTGGCAATGCTTGCGGTAAAAATTGCAACAGAAATAAGATCAACTTAAAAGGACAAGTTGAATTACATTTTTGCATGTTTGGTACGTTATTTACCCTTCGCCTATTCTTTAACGAATCAACCTATAGTCTCTACGCTCGTTTATCGCAACCATTTATGAAGACCATTATTAAGAATTCTATTAAGTTGTTTTAATTCTTCTTTATAAGATCTTTATTGCGAATTATATATATTCACTGTACACAATTTATCTTGATTCTGGTCAAATTAAACCCTGAATTGGATCATAAAATGTTCCAGGGACGGATGAAAATTAAGCCCAGGTTTAGATGTTTGTTATTTGCAATTGCTTGAAACAATTTCATTCGTAAATACATGTGATAGAATTAGTAACGAAAAAACATGAAATTTGTATTTAAATTGTTAACTGAGTTTGGTGAAGTGCACGTGATATGAAGAATATTCCTGTGAGTAGCTTCTATAACCCTTTTAATATTGAGAGCGATAATAACGATCGCTGCCGAGTATTATCAGTTGCCAAACGAAATTTCTTTCCCCACCAATCGTTGCGTTATCTGCCGGTAAAATAAACATTTATCTCTCATTGCAAATACTTTGGTAAACTTTAAAAATTCACAATCTTATCTCCACAATTTTAAAAATTAGTAAACTATGCAAAACTACTTGTTTCTTAAATTAAAAATTTGATATTGGACCTGCATAATACTAAAACGTATATACAGCACAGGTGTTACTACATATCAAATTACACAAATGACATGGTCTGCACTTTCAAATAAACTTCCATTTAAATTACAATAGAATTCCTCTAATGTTGACAACTCGGGCTATGATAATTCGCTTATGTTGACACTTCCCTCTATCCCGACATTTCATGACTTATTTTCCCCTATGCGCATAAACATGCGCAGAACTGAAAATTGAGTGAAGGATTCATGTAAACATCCACAACCTACATAACGCGCCACGAAACTAAAATTCTATTGGGCAATAAAAAGTCCAAGTGCGAGAAAATACAAGTAACAGTAACAGGAGTATCCTGTCAACATTAGCAAGAGAGCAACATTAGAGGGATTCTACTGTAATAAATTAATACGTGCTATAAGAATACCCTAATCAACCCCACAAAATATTAGTTCCATATGAAAATACCCTTCTATACATATATAAACTAAAATTCGGATTTGAACCTCCTCGGAAAAAGGTCAACAACACCACGTAACACGATTATCAGATATAACCCACATAATCCCGCTACATCATCCATATCTACATCACCTAAGTCACTTCCAACACAGTGCTCGACCCATAAGCAACAGCAAAGTCCACTTTGTCGGAAGCGGCGTGTGCCCAGACTTCACGGGTATTCGCGAGCAATACAAAAACGTGGCCAGACAGAAATAAGCGCGGGAGGAGAGGTATCGGCGGAGGAACACCTAATTTCAAGCCGCTTCAAGGATACCCGTGTCTTCATTGACTGTCCGTCACCTTGAATTAGCCGTCTCGACGAGCGAGACTTCTCCCTCAGGCTTATTCCCGTCGATAGAGGTGCGAGATGGAGGAGAAGATCTTCGATGGAAGCAAAACGAAAGGAGATGAGTACCGTGTACGTGCTCGATAATTGGTAACACGACATTCATGGTAAGGTAAATTTAAAAGAACTGGCCGATCGTGGATACCATGGAATCGGCTGAGACTCCTTTCCCCGGAAAACACGAAAGGAAGTTGGCAAATTCTTCGCCGTGCTGTGTAATCGAAGGGAGGACGTGAGAGTTCGCAGAGGCAGAAACTGATAGAATTGTATAAACTGCACTATTTTTTTTATATTATTTTTTACCGGTATTTTCCTAGTTTCGTCATTCGTGGAAAAATGAAACTTTTTCTATTAGAATCATATCTTTGTAAAGCAGAAACTTTAAAGACACTGATAGGTAGATCTTCGACAGAACTTTATCTTTTTAACGCTAATATTTAATTATTCGATAGGTTAGAAAATTCATAAATATTGCAATTTAAATGTTACATGAAATTTCATTGAATTCAGTACCGGTCACCAGTGACCCTTTTGCTTGAAAAACTATGGCCGTTTTGCTTAGGACATGCTTAGCTTCACGTTAGTTTTGAATAATCAGGTTTATGATATATTAAATGATAAAGTAGGGAAAAGTTCCCAGAGGTGGTGAGGCATCATTCTTTCATTACTTATTCTTTTGTATTTTTTAAACTTTAATTGCTGTTGTCATTTCACCTGGGATGTACTATTTTGGGAGATATCGAATCGTTGAAATTGCGAATAAAACAAAATTTCTCAGACATGGTGCGGAGTAATTTAAACTTGGGTCCGATAATTTCAAGTGCAAAGAGTTAATTATAACGCATCCATTGCTTTTCGATCAACGCACATCTTAGCTAGGGTTCAACATCGTCGGGTGATAAATTCGGGATCAATTTCGAGGAGATTCGTATCAGCAGAGAAGCATGGGAACCATGTCGCAAAAATGAGCGATACTCCAGATTGCGGGATCGTGAAACGCGTGACGCGAAAGGAAAAAAAGAAGGAAAAAGTAGAGAAGAGGAGACAAGGTAGACGTGTCGCGCGAGAAAGCAGGGCGCTCGAGTCGATCCCCATGATAACACTTTGAGGACGAAAGTGACCCGGTCGTCCGCGAGCTCTTGGAGAAATTGACGCTCCCTTCGTGGACAACCGACACTTTCACCGTGCCCGAAGAAATAGACCGTCGAAATGACACGAAGAAGCGAGCTTTAACATTTTTTAAGTAATCAGATAATCCGTGACAAAGAAGTCAGTCTCTGCTGTTTACAAAACAGGATAATACTCTAGGAAAAAGTTAAAGAGCAGAAGACGGGAACTCGCGGTTCCTTGATATAAAATCTCTGACTCTTCAATCAAAATGGAATAAATTTTAACTTCATAAATTGCGATTTAATATTCAAATTAATATTCACAGCAATATACACCTATTCCACGATTTACACGGTACTTTTTTGCCCGGTTTCAGTTTTATAATTTTTTCTAAAATAAGGGAGTTAAAAAAATTACTTTTATTTTACTTTGAAACGAAGACTGAATTATTCACATTTTACGTTGTTTTTCGATTTGCACAGTTTTCTAAAGAATTTATCGACCATGTAAATCGAGGGACAAGTGTATTTAAATTTAAGGAAAAATGGATTCTTATTAAAAAGTAAAACAGTTACCGAATCTTGCTATGGAGGATACGAGATTGTTATCATTACTTGTGAAACATTTAGTCGATATTTAAGCAGAAAGATCTCAGTTACGCAGACGATCCGGTTTTTAAGATTTTACTATTTGCAATTTTTTGCAAAGGTGAAATAAGAATTATATCTGCATAGAGGACAAAGTGACTGTGCTGCGTAAGCAGTCATAGTTTTTGCGTCCTATTCCGAATTTTATTACAGAGAGAAAAGAAATTCTGCATCAGAGAAGCAATGTTATTGCGTAGATAGAATTCTCTATCATAAAAGACTTCGATCACTATAACTTACAGAATTATTCTTAACGAGAAGGAGGAAATTTTGTAATCTGCAAAAACAGACTGATATTTTTTGCGAATTATTGTACACTTGCTTTTGTCATACCTGTATCTCGAACATAAATGGCATCTGTAAGTATAAAGACTAGGAAGAATTCCCGTGACAAATTCCACACATTTTCCTCTTACAACAGTTCCGCTTTTTCCCGCAAAACGACTGCGTATAGACGTAACTTCACGAGATCGGATGCCAAGCATCGCCTGGTTTCTCCGTTTTGTCTCCAGCGATCATCAGATTGCGCTCCTGCATATTAATACGAGGACTCGAGTTACGTAATTCGTAGGTTACTCGGTTACTTTCTACCCGATCAGCGGGTCTACCTCTCTCTTTCTCTCGTTCTCACTCGGTGGCCTGTTCAGACGCAAGGTTACAGTCTGCTCGCCGATTGCGTATCTCAAAAGCAACGCCGATGATTTTGCCGACGACGATATTGCACCTGTGATTTGATAAGAATCGTCGACCTATCCGTTTTTCCTTCGTGGAAAGCATATCAATACGCGAAATTTTATGTACATTTCTTTCCTTGGAAGAATGAAATTATTTTTTTTTACGTGCTTTTGACCAGGATGTTGGAATTATAAATTGGAAAATTAAATTTCTTTTGCAATCGTGATTTTTCTTACTGTGATAGAAATTATATAGATTATTTAATTCTGGATGATTTTATAATTTTATGAATGAGTGGACAAAATCTAGTTGTAGGCTATGAGTATATTTAAATTGCTATCGGCGATTATTATTTAAACGTTTGAGTGCTAGAGCTCTTTGCGAAAATCTGGTCGAAAAGTGCCAAGCAGCGAAATCGCGCTTCTTTCGTTTTGTACCGAGAAATGCAACAAAGTAAAATTTCAATGTTTTTCTGCTAACAAATGGTAAATACTCTTGTTCTGTTTGTTAGTTAACATGTTAAGCGCCACGCTCGTTCTTAAAGACTGGTACTGCACTTTCCGTTTAGGCCCTTTATTAGAAAAGATATCTTTCTATTTGTTTTAACGTACTACATTCATTTTTGATAAAATGTTCTATTTTGTACTTAACTCCACTAATTGGGGCTCGGTTAGGCGCGACAACGTAGCTTAGGTAAAAAACTAATTGTTCATTTTCATTGATCAGCGTCAGCATAAACGAAAAGTTCACGCCCGGTCCCTAGGGACCGGTGTGACGCTTAACGTGTTAAAAATATTGTCTATGTTGTAGCTGTACTCTCCTACTCAGTATATACTACTGAACTATATTTATTATTTATGGTAAAAGTGTCATTCATTCTATCGGTCGATAATCTTGTCACTTTTCAGTACTGAACGGAAGAAGCGTAAAATCGTTCCTTGGCACTCAAACGGTTAATGTATCATCCCGGAAGTTTGAAAATCAAGAAACTCTTTCGATCTTTGAGCTAACATAAACGTCACCTTTCCTGTTACAGAGGGTATTTTAACGCTAAAATAATCAAATAAATTAAAATGACTCGTTATTATTTTTTTGTTAAATTCCTGAAATTAATAGGGCAGCCATATAATAAATAGACTCTTCATTCTTCTTTATTCAAACTACTTACTTGGTATATTTAAATTTAACAGATAAACAAACCGGTAGTTCTAGTGTTTAATCGAGTAATAAAATAATACTTAGAAAGTTGTGTCACTGCAAGAAAGAGACATCATTTGAAATATCTCTTTTCTGCGCATGCTTGCACGTGGACTGTAAGGGTAGAAAAGACCGCGAAAACACAGCAACGAGTGCACGTGGAAGAATCGTGCAAGATCTCGATTTTTAAATTAAATTCTGAACCTCGAAGTGTTGTGTTTCAGAATTAAATTTGTTATTTTAAACCGCATTACATGATGGAAAAGGTTTACGTAGAAAAGCCCTAAAGCAGAATATGGAATTTTCTCCTTTGCTCGTCATCGATCCCTTCTACCACATGACATTTATATGTCATCCATTTATATAATCCACGCAACTAAAAAGCCACGTAAAACAGTAAGTTCTAAGCAAAATCGCTAAATCTGTCGAATTCTAAAGTACATAATCAACATTCTTTTAAAACTCCATTACTTTCAAACATATTGAACTTGTATGTTTAAAGATAGTATTATGTCAGTTTTAAGATAATACTCTGCTTGTTTACAGAGAATTGTCTTCGCTGATAAACTTGAAAGGTAAACTAAACAAGTCTCGAGAAGCGAGGAACGAAGCTCGATGAGGCTGCTTTAGGAACGATTGGAAAAAGGTTTCATTGTCGAGTGGCAGGAAGTGTAGGTGCAGGTAGCTTATAGGTTTAGATGCAAGGAGAGGTAAATGTGAGAGAAAGAGAGAGAAAAAGAGAGAAAGTTACAGAGCCAGAAAGAGAGAGACAAAGTGAGAGAGAAAGCAAACGAAGAGAGACAGAAAGAGAAGAGAGTAGAGGCCCACGACGTGCCGCTCTTCGAGTCTACACTGTCGTCCTGCAATAACCGTTCGCTCTTTGTCCGCTCAGCTGCCTGCTACTCGCCAGTGGTTCTCGATCAGATTTCTCGATCGTTCATTCAAAAATCCGTGTGCGTTCACCAGCATTGTCCATCGATCCTGGAAATCTTGCGAGCCGTGCTATTGCACAATACCTACTCTTACGTTTGTAACGCGAGTCTATCATTGCAGGAAACTCTTGCATTTATTCTCTCTACACTTTTTATTCTCGTTCTCCTTCTTTCTATGTAATGACGATATCACATCACTTACTCCGTGGATATCGCAATGCGCATTACGTTTCTAATTACTCAGCAAGTAGCGCTACACAGGTCTCGGTAATATTTGTATAATTTAAAACAGTATACTCGGTTTTATGGTAGAGCACAACGGTGATTATTGTTTATTTTGTGGGAATTTCTGATGTTAGATGTCTGCGTGTAATTTACAGCATTGTCATTGATCGGATATTTGGAAATTTGCTTATATGGTGTAGGAATTATTTTTTAAAAGTGATTTGATTGACGAACTACTGTAAATTTAGTAATTCTAATTGACGATGTATTATTTGAAGTTTATTGGAGAAGATTAAGGATACGATCGATATTCTGGAGTTGTAAAAGCTTACGCGGGAAAGCGTTGAAACAAGTGTCCACTTGTACTTTTATAATAAGTGAATATTGCCATAATTTTATTCTTGTGTAATTTATTTTGTCTTTTATTTATCTGCGAAATGGGTTGACAGATTTAATAGCATTTATTGTTGACTTTTGAAACACTCTACGTACTTTTATATTGTAATAAATGTGTACATAACTTTCTCTACCTACGTAATTACATTAAAACATTTATTTATTATAGTACTAGGATTATTTACATTTACTCAAACTTTTTAATCCTATCAACTTCCATGTCCCTTTAGCTGTAATTCTTTGCAATTTCGAGTACCAATAACTTTTATCATCCAGCAATAAAATACAACGTTACAAAACAAAATCTTTAAAATTTCAGTAAATTACCTAAAACACTCTAAAAGATAGGATTTCACACTGACTATATACAATACCATTCCTTTCTCTCCAGCTCACTACGACTCGCATCTACTTCTGTGCAATCTGAGTTTTTTTAATTGCATATAAAAAAAAGTCCGTACCACTCTATCATGTAACATCACTAATAAAATTCGACGCGGTCGTAATACCGTAGCATAGCTTTCAAAAAAACGACTAATAATGTAAACGGAGAATAAAACCAGTTAAAGTAGGAAGAGAACGCAGGAACAAAAACATGCACTGTGACACGCGGTGGAACAAAGTGAGGTAGAGGAGGAAAAAGAGAAGAGGAGGAGAAAGAGAGAGAAAGTGTACGGGAGGCAGAGAAAGGCGGACAGATAAGGCTTGTAGGTGTGAGGTGGTCAGTATCGAGCGACCTGCTCCGATGCAGCATCCCTTGACTCTGTTCCTCGTTTCCGAGGCATTCTCGTCATCCTCGTGCTATTACTTGGCTCCTTGTAATCTCTCTTAACCGCTAATCCTCGGTCCTGTTTGTTAAAAATTTGCAAACAAAGTTCAAACTGTTGCTTAATCATCGCGGCCGTTTCCAGCGGGATGAAATGAAGGAAGGGCCGATTTTAACACTAGATTTACGGATATTGATTGTATACCTACTTTTACTGAAGTGTGCCAATTTGACTCATACAAAAAGATTCAAGTTTTTTGCAAAGAAAATAGTTTCGAATCTATTAAAATGAAAGATTTATTATTAACCCTTTGACTGCTATGGGTGCATATATGCGTTCTGCGAAAGCCATCGATGGAGACTATGGACGCACATATGCATCCGGCGGAGGCAATTGGTTCTGTGGTATATCCATACTATGCGAAAAAGTATTCAGTCTCTCCGGAGCGCATCGGCACAAAATCTTCCACACGCAAAGGGTTAAAAAATTCATTGAAAACCTTTTTTACGTAGAAACTCTGTTTTTGATATACATTTTTACTAAACATGATCTGTTCGCGCGATGTATAGATGGAAATGATGACAAGAGTAGGTAGGTAAGAAAGGTAATGTAGCGGAGTCGCGAAAACAAGAGGATGGCTCTCATACAAACAAACATTGTAATACAAGGAGAGAAAAATTAGAGGAGAGACAATTATGTGCGGCTTGAAAGCTACAAGATACTCAGGTCTAATGTAAGCTACAAATTTCATATGTTGTGCGATTAACTGTTAAATAATTTTATGAGTCAAATTGGCTCACAACTGTAAAAATAGGTATACCACATTCGATAATGCGAAATGAGGGGGTCTGCGGGGGAGAGGAATCCACGTTTACATATATTTCGATATGTGACTAAAAACCAACATATGTTTTTCAAGAATAATATTTAAGTTTTATATATATATAGTAATTAAATGTTCAATGAGTCAAATTGGCTTAGTTCGTAAATCTAGTGTTAAAACTTTATTTACTAAGCCAGTAAAAATGTCTTGTACAGAATTTTTTCCAAAAATTCTACGGATTTATGAGAGAGCCGTAGAATAAATATTCTTTGTCCATAGTATAAAACATAAATTACCGAATCTATCATCTTTTCCACATCTTAATTTTCCTTGCTTTAAGGTACGTATTTAACATATTTAAATATAATAAATTTCACGCTGGTAAATCTAGTGGTAATTGTAATGTTTTTTCATTTGAATAAAAGTTATAAGCCTTCTGCTAGTAATAGGATATGTCTCAAGTAGAAACAGGATGAAATATTTGTTTAACACGTTCGCGGACGTGAATGCTATAGCAATCATTTTCACAGTGATGCAAAATGACATGAATGCTATAGCATTCAAATTTTAAAACCATCATTTAATCAATTTGATCAATTTGATCTATACCGTCGTAGATGCTATAGCATTCATTGTATGTAACGGTTAAAATACGATATTCCGACTAGTCTTACAATATATGTCTAATCAAATTTCGTATATCAACCAATTTTAAAATAAATTGACTGTCAATTTTGGTATCTCGCTGAAACATTTACTGTCCGCGAACGTGTTAAACTAATAATAAGAGAGAGTGACTGAGTAATAAGAAGATATTTTTTATATAGAATTAATTTTTAGCGAAATGGTACTTTTCAAATTTTGTTCGGACACATATTATCTAATAGTACTTTATGGATGATCATTTTCAAAATAAAGTCATTTTATAATAGTCAATATATAATTAAATAACATTACAAATTGTATTGTTAGAAATGAACAATTTCTAGATCATCAGTTCTAATTTTCTTTGCTAAGGATATCGCTCTTAGTATTTTTTTTATTTCACAGAGAAGGCAAGAATTCTAACTTTGATTACATACATACAATTTCATGCTAGAACAGATGCTTAGAAAATTTCACGATTTTTCTATGATAAGAAGTTAAATGTACCAATGATTATGTAGGTGGGCTAAGTCAAAAACTTGAAAAGCGATACTTAGCACTTATTTTGATTAACTACACCTACCTATTTTACAATGCAGTGAAAAGATGTCAAAGAAACGATAAAAAGCTTTTCAATGACCTTAATAATTGCTTTGTTACGAAGAATTCAATGCGTGTAAAACAAAATTTTAAATATCCGAAAATCAAGAAAAAATTATTTAGATCATCCATCTAAAATTCCAACGATCTATCAACCATTGAATGTTGTTCTATCCTATACTGTTTAAACTATTGCTACAGGTCGTTATCGCTAATTCGAGATCTCATCAGCTTATGTCATCAGCGGTTACTTCTTGCGCTATGCAAGAAAGAAGACGATCGACGAAATGCAAGGGATTGGTGGAATGCGGAGGTACACTATAGAGAATCAAAGTCTCCGAATTCTTCGACAATTGTAATTGAAGAAATTGTGTATTCTGTCAGTCAGTAGGAGGTGTATATTTTTTTCATGCTATTTTTAATGCTAGAATGTGAGCATAGACACCTCACGCCTTTTTAATTATTTATCCATTGATTGCTTTACGTAGAAGATCAATGTTACCAGTACAGATACTTATCACTAATTTGAGGTCTCATTGTCAGCTTATAGCACTGTAAGCAGTAGTTATTTCCCCTACACTATATTGCAGCCGAAGACTTAATAAAAGTTACACGTTAAGTGTAAAGACCAGAGTGCACACTCTCCATTGTTCCTAGATACGTAATACAATTATTCTCTGTTTGTACGACAAAGCAGCGTGAATTACATCTGACAATTACCGGAAATATCTCTTGTAATTTTATTCGAAACACAAAAGAATGGAACAATATTTTAATTGACGATCAATATTCCTTTGTAGATGCAAATGTTTGTCTTTTAGTTCGAATAAAATTATCATTGTTTTGAAAATCTTTTGTGAAAGAGAAGGTGATGTATTTAAATAGTAAGCCAGAAATTCGCAAAACTGCAACGCATTTCAACAGATTTTCATTGTTGAATAAATTCCGTTACACCGTATAAGAAAATTGAGTAGATTGGAAATTGAGAATAAATTTCAAAAGTTTCGAAAGGCATTCAAGAGTAAAGAAAATATGAGGAAATTTCTTGCCATAATTCAAAGCAGTAATTTATTGTGTGATTGTATGGTAGGAACGGAAATAATATGTCCCATGTTGCTATTGACCGATGCTTTGATGCGATATACACTTTGTAGAGTAATGTATACAGCGATTGAAAGTCTCTAGTGCTTTTATTACGACTGTCGTGTATTGTTGTGGAAAATCTAAAGGTAATTGTTGAATTTATGCAATAATTATTCATGGTTTGAATATTAATTTTAGCATTTAAACTTTTGGGCGGATTACTGTTGTTCTACGATCTTTAAAATATAATAATAATAATAATAATAACCTTTATTTCAACGAAATACAGTTGACAGATACAAAGTAGATTAATGTTTTAAACCAAAAGGTTTGTGTAACATGCAAACATAACGGACTACTTAAAGACAAATGATTAGGCTGGAAATAATTGTAGAGGACAAATTGTTATAAAAAAAAACCTCAGCTGAAGCTTTAAAAGATTCGTAACAACATAATTGCTATAATATTGTGCGTTTTATGATATTGCAATCCGTTGATGCGATATCGATATCTATTGATAGCCTGCATCAGAGCATCTTTATAAAAAAGAAACTTCACTCATCCTTCTTAGAGTCAGTATCGGAAAATGATTTTTATAGGGAGAACCTTTAGATACTGTGCGTCTTTTTTTCCTACCATATTTTCCATTTGAACTAAATTTCTTTAAACCAATCTATTTAACATTGGAACTACCGGCGTTAAATCTATTAAATTTCAATATATTAAATGAGTACTTTGAAAACAGAGGAATCAAGAGACCGAAAAGAAAATGTATAAGGTGATTTATGTTTTTCTAGATTCACGTAGAATATTTATTTCATGACTCTCCGATAGACTTGAAGAATTTTTGGAAAAAAAAACTGTGTACCAGTCATTTTGACTGGTTCGGTAGTTCTAGTGTTAAAATGATTTTAAACGGGGACAATATAATAAGTACAGTTTCTCATGACATCTATAACAAAGAACAATGCACCCTCTTAGTGTGATTAACCCTCTTAATGCCGACCGAAAAAGTTGATCGAGTTAATGACAAATGTAGTTGTGAATAAAAATAATTGTCATTAGGCCATAGTTTCATAGAAAACACGCAATATGGGGCAACACGCGATATAAATGATGCATTTCCAATTATCTATCATAAAGTCAATGATACCTTACGAGAAAAGTAAACAATAATTCTACCTTGCCCGCCAAGACTATTGCTAATGACGATATATCGTTGTCCGACAAGAAAACGGTTAAGTCTTCATTTCTCAAATTCTAACGTCGAGAAACAATCGTACAACTTATAATTTTCTACACAAAAAAAAGGCAAAAAAAATCATACGTCATCGAGAACAGTTATTAATTCCACAGCACGTCCAATTTAATCGAAATTACTCAATGATGAATAAAATCCGTAACATTCGTCGCTTCGCCCCCTAAGACTATCGAATTGTTTATTTCAGAAATACCAAACCGTTCGAATGTCAGATTTAGAAGGTGACGCACCGAAAAAAAAGAAAATTGAATTTCGTAAATCGCATGTGCTACCTTGAGCGCAAACTAGTTGCCCGTCACCTCCGGTAAATAGCACACCGCTAATTGTTTGCGAATGACGCGTACGTACTGGAAATAGCATTCGCCAAAATATTATGGTCGCGAATGAACTATTAAGAGGCACGTGGACGCACGTGTAGTTTCTATTTTCTTTCAAAGAACGAGGCGGGCTAGATTTCAACTAATTATCCTTGAGTATTAATAATAACGACGTATCGGGTGAGCGGAAATGTCGCTTTACTTCCGACAATTCGTTCTGATTGTGAGTTTGATTTAACACTTTAAGGACAAGCGACGCATATATGTGGACTGAGAAAACATTCAATTATAGTTTATAGCGGCATGTACACACGGTGAGAGTTGAAAAATATAAATACAACCGTTCAAATATGACTACATAAATAGTAATTTATGATTTATATACATTTTAATGGAATGGGAATACATTCTAATGCATAGCGTTAGGATAACGTAACGATAATGGTACTCCGGAACACTTGCCGAGACCGAAATAATTCAGTGAACTTTTAGCTTCGATAACTTCTTAACGAATAAGTTTAGGGCATAAGTATGTTAGTACTTTTACGTACAGCATAACAAACTGCATCGATTGGTGTTGTCAAAAATGTAGGTTTCCATTTAAAAAAAATGCAGTTGCATTTTTCTGATGCACCGATGCACATCATTTCTGTTCCAGTGGAGATATGGGCAGATTGTGTTGTTTTTTAATAATAGCTGTCTAATGATTAGTAAAGGCAACGGTAATTGTGGGCTTTAAAAATATTTTAAAAAATTTGATTCATAACTTAATCTGTGTTTTAACAATTTGTATTACAATAGCGCGGAACTTCTTTGGAAATATGGAAAATTTAACAATTAAACGAAGTTGACGATTGTTTTATTAACTCCGAACTCAAGACGCTCCAAGACAACAGTGTAAATATTTCGAAATGACAAATAAATTATATCTCCAAATAACCAATAAAGACCTAGATAACTGTGCTAATTACCGGGTCTATCAAAAAAGTTTGATCACTGTTGAAATTACAATAGGGTCGCCTAGAATCTTCCTTTAAAATAATTTTTGTCATTAACCCTTTCACAATTTGGTAAAATTACGAATTCTGGCCCACAAAATGTCTAGTTTTTTTTCTATTCGAAAATATTTCGGCATACAAACTAAACCACGTCTCCTTCTTCAATTATAATAACCTTAGAGAACAGAGGAAACAAAGAATCTAGTCATAAACTTAGATATCTTTGGTAATCTAAACGGGATAAACCGTTTCATACTTCACACTCCACCCGTGACTGTCACGGGATAAACTGTTAATGGGTTAAATGTCCACCTTTACGCTGAGCTATCATTAAAAGGCCAGAAGAATTCAACTTGTATGAAATGAGAAGCATTTATTTTCGAGAAATCGACCAACACCGTGTCATATTTTATCCCTCGTTACTTGCACGCTGTTATCCAGAAGTGCACATCAGATATGTCCATACACGGGGGGAACATTGAGGGAGATTCCCTGTTCTAAATTCATTATCTTTTGTCCTGTCAATACCACAATATGTGGCCGAGCGTTACCTAGCGAAAATACCATTTTTTGATTCATCACCACTCATTGTTTTTTTTCTGCATAACATTGTACACACTATGGAAGCACATTGTAAATACATTACAATGAATACATGTCAGCATCGATAAATCATCAAAGTGACATAATTTTCATTGAAAAATCAGCAAAACTACCTTGATTACCTAATAGTAGATTATATCTGATATACGATTATGTTCTAATGGTAGCAAGAATATGCAAATCATCGTATAGCTTCATAATTTACATAGTATAATAATAATAATAATAATATAAATATATTATATTACACGCTTATGAATTAATTGATAAATTACAATTTATGTTTATTAATGTAAAAAATGTTTATGTAAGAAAATGTAAATGACAATAAAACTGAACGACAGCTCCTACATCTAAAACAAGCTCAATGCGCAAACTGTGACACGTGTAGCTGCTCTATTCGTCTCTTTGTTACGCAACATCGTTACTTTAAACGCAGTTACAATAATCACGGCAAAGGCATCGTAACTGCGGCCAATCGTAGGTCTACAGATGCCATTTAAAAATCAAACAAATCAATGAAGTCTCAACGTGCGAATCTAATAGACATATATACACTTTTAAGTGATTGACATTCATCACGAGTAATGCATAGAAACAACAAGGTTTTATAAAATGGCAAACTATATCTCGCAAATAACTCGTTACGCGAATCGACGATTTGATTTAAAACTTCATGGACACCTCTTTCCGAATCTATAGCCGTGTTTATGACAACCGAGTGTGTCGTTGCTAGACATTTTACAAATCAATATTGTACCAACGGAAAGCTAATAATTCGTAACAATGAATCTTTCTTCTCCGAGCACCATGTAAATTCCATAGAAACTGATTCAATGGGAAATCTGAAAACATGCACATTGAAGACCACGTGCAATCATTGAAGTCACACGGAACTGAGTTTCTAATGGGTGGTCCAATTATAGATAAACGTTAATTGATTATTTACTACCTGTTTATCGGACGACGAACAATGGCTTATTATGTTAGCATTGTCGTCCGCTTCGAAGGAGTCGATTCCGGTCTACGTTGGCGCACAGTAACGAAACATTAATTTACACGTAACGATGGTCGCTTAAATCATTCTGTTGCAGATTTTCCAGAAATTCCATTGATGCTAATATATTTTTGTATTTTTCCGGTTTTAACTACTGTGTCTTTTCGTCTAAGGTCTACGGTTTTAGGTGGATTTTGAACAACTGAGGTGTATTAACCCTTTGCGCTCCGAATTATTTTATTAACTTTTTGTCCGATAAGCAAATATAATCTCGAAAAATTGTCTACTGTTGATTATTCGTTTTTATTTAATATTAGGAACAATTGTAGATACTGCGGTGTATTCCTGTTAAAATGCAAAATTATTGTTGACTTCGAAAAGTCGATAATTAGTATATGAAACATTAAGTGTCACAGAAAGCTGTGTCGAGTGTAGCTCGACATAGGAGTGCAAAGGGTTAACAAAAGTATTAGTTAATAATTTAGGACATATTTCACAAAGCTGATTTGAACTTGGGCCTAATTATTGTGAGCCCACATCATTAACTTTGGAGCAAGTTTAACCCATTTGCATCATATGATAAATTCAAAAATATATCTTTACTATCAAATTTCTTTATATTAAGTCTAAGTCTAACAGTATTTTAAAAAGTGATATTGTACTTTAATCGATGAATGGTGTATAAATAATTTAGACTGTTTATATGTATTGCTATTCACACAATGTGAATGCATAAATGCGTTTCGATGATAGTGACCAGAAAAAGTGCGCGCATATATGCGCTTGTAATGCAAAGATGTTAAATTTATTCATTGAAAATTTTTGAAAATATGGAAATCTTTAAAATGTTTGATAGGGTCATTAGGACTTAAAAGTTACTTGGAAAATATATATGATGGTATTTGGTATATAAATCGAAATTGAAAGTATTTGAGTAATTTAAGAACGTCGGATCTGAAAGGTTGTGAGGAAGTTGTGGTAATTATAATACTTTTATGATGAAAGCATTGTAAAATAATGACATAAATAATGAGGACAAAAACGAAACATGTTCAGGAAAGGAATGAAGAATTGAAAAGAAAAATGAAGTAATTTTCGTGAATTAATGGTGTTTTTACACTACGACAATTCTTCTTTCAGAAACAATGAGGTGAAGAAAAAGTCAGCAGGGAATGGATTACGGTTTTAAGTTTTTCGAAATCTTCCTCACATTAAGAAGATTTGCAAAACAACTTGACAGGTTTTCAATGTTATCAAGGTTTTTAACGTGAAGAAAATTTATACTAACTTCAAAATTTTTTCAAGTACAAAAACTTTTCGAAAATAGTACGTGCTATATATCCGAAGCGATCGATAATAATCCATTGCGCCTCGTGCTAACGTCAATGATCCGTTTAACAACTTCCTCCTTTGCGTTAACCTCCGCCTACGTCAGTTTCAAATGGCATAGCGTCGTATGCAGACGAAGATATGTATTTGTATCAATACCATTTTCACATACAATACAAATTCAAAAATACAATGTACACAGATCTATCACAATACTTCCGGAAAACTGTGCAAGTAAAATCAATTTAGTATATGTCCTCTTCAAAATTATCGTCTGACAACATCGATGAATAATTCAATATGAATAATTCGCATATTATAAGTAATTCTTAACTATACTTTAAAAAGTCTCGTAAAACGTGCACGTGTTCCTTTTTGAAAGCGTGATAAACATTATCGTACATTATTTCGAATACGAAAACGGAAATTACTTGTCAAAGCTGTCGTACAACACGTGCAATGTGTAGCTATCAGTATAAACTGATGGCGCGCTATTCAAAAGTATAAGTGACAAACTTCACGATATTGTGATCAAAATTAAAGTCTAAAGCTTTCGAAATTTTACAAAATTCCAATGGAATAGAATACAAATGCTACTTTTCCTTTTCTTTAGAGTTTAACTTGTGGGTTCATTTCGCCTTGGACCTACAGATTTAGATGGATTACGACCAGTTTGACAATGATAAAAATAGTCCATAGGGAACTTTACCCACTAATAACGAAAGAGTATTAACCCTTTACTGTCTGCAGATTTTTCTAAAAGGAGTACTAGCTAGTAGGAGCCAGTTTGGCTTTTCGGAGTCATTTTTCTCCAAGTCATTTAAGGCAAATGTAAGGATTAATTTAAAAGCACAAAACATGTGTAAGCTGATTTACAGTATTTAATAGTACTCAAACTACATAAAAACAGAAAGTTTTAACTTTTGTAATTTTCCGCGATCATGAATAAGATTATGCCGCCACTGTGCCATACACCATACGCCACACAACCATACTTTACCGACCGGTATTTTTTTAAACATCCCACCCCCTTCTGATCGATCACTTGGTCACAAATACCTCCTTGATACAGATATCTATTCGAAAATTACAAATTCTTGTCACTCAGTCCTTAGCAGAGGTAACATGATAATTTATTAATTGGAGTGGAAACCAACTGATTAGTTAAAAGTTGAAAAGCGTATTGGTACTGAAACGCCTATTAATAGGCTTCCAGTCGGTAAAGTGTTGATAATAATATCTACTTACTACATTTGAAAAAAAAATTATTAAAGTAACGACACAGAACACAAGTTAGAGAATTCCTACGCATAGTCGCTGTCAAGGACAAAGAACTAGCGAGAGCAAATCAGTGCACATTTACCAACTAACTGAGCAAATTGTTTTCTCTCTCTCCCTCTGTCGGTTTAATCGTCCTAGACGCATTCAACCCTATCGTCCCTATCGTCTCTTCTAGCAGCCCTCCACCCAGTTCTAGAGTTACATCACGGTACCTAACTATAGGTGCACTGCTACCATTGAATCAATAAATACCTACCTGGCTACACCGAGGACACTGTAACTATGCACGATCTTCCAACGCACAAAGCTGCATCGTGCACCAGTGCATTTTCGAGAACATTGTACAAAACACTTTCCAGTCGCCGTGATTTTACGACCACACGGTAAAAGTTTCTTTTTGATTCGTTAATAGCCTTTTGCTTTTAAGTGGCATGCTATCGGCAATTATAATCGTGTCGACAGGTATAATTGAATTAATTATAATAAACTGAGAGCCGGTTGCTTCGTATGGGAGATAAAACTGTTGACACATGGAAACGATTACCGTTTTGTCGCTCCAAATCATGTCGAACGTTCCGTTAATGGCGATATAGTACCTGCGGGGCTTAATTGGTTTTGCGTTTATTTCCTTGCACGATGTTAAGCAATGTGAATGGTGCAATTTGTTGTTTATTATGGCTGTATTTAAAATCTTGTTATATTATGCTTGCATGATAATGTTCTTCTGGTAATGAAAATGAGTTAGATTACAATTTTTATTTACCGCGTTGATAAAAACCATAGATATACCATTACAATTATTCGGTGACCTTTTCTATTTAATGATGAGGTTGAGTTTGTGACCCAGTAAGTTTAATCTATTAAATTCTTAGCGTGTTATAAAATAAAATAGTCAGATTCCAATTAAGTTTATTTTTAATCCATTTGGCCGACGTTTCTCTTGGATAAGGGGCAACATTTAATTTTACACGACATACGAAAGCGATTATGCGAAAATGAAGCATTAATGGTTCAAAAATTAGCAGTAATGCATCAATTTACAATATTGTTACTTTGGAGTTATATCATGCAATACAGATCGCCGGATTATACAAAATATAAGGATAAACCACTTCTTAGTTTCAATAATGCCTCAGGAGATTAGTTCATTACGCTCGATACAATTTCATATTTATATCAGTGCACATTGTTATATAATAATTTCATATGCATACATCATGTAGTTTTTAATTTTAAAGTCTTTTTTGCTATCTTCATACCATAAATTTTTCAGAGTGCACGTAGAATATATAATTTCAACTGCGACACTTGCAACTATTTATTATTCCCTCTCAGTAAATTCAAAACGACGTAACACTACGTCACCGATAACCTACAACAAAAGGTTACACTACCGACTACAAATGTGTTAATTACCACCGATAATTTTCCTTTAAACTCCTTCCCCGATGTACTTTGAACAGTCAAGTTGACGAGTTACAACAGGTAATACGCAATTATTCACTGTTGCTCATGTAGAAGTGTGAGACGAAGTTTTAGACGAAGAAGTTAAATGAAAAATTTGAGCATCGCTGTCGGACTTGGAATCCTCGTTCACCGAAGCCTCGCTTCCACTCTCGAGCATCCCCTCGTTCGGTACCTTTACCATAGACAGGATGCTATGGGGTCGAAGCAGTGCACGCTGCCATGTGGACCGTATACATCGTCGTCCAACCCTTCCCGAGTATAAAACATTACCACAGACACCATATGGATATAAATGTAGCTCTATACGGTAGTTTAACCCCGTTCTGCACCGGCAACATCGACGATGAACTTGAAATCATCGATTTATGTTTTATGATGAAACAATTAAGAAGTCTAAATTACGATGCATGGTGATTACGAGCAATGAGATTTAACGCGTTGCTTGACATTTAACGATGAAGAAAACGACGGATGGAGGAAAATGAAGAAATAGTTTGCACAACGGAGTCGCAAATATGAGATTCTTTCTTGACGACGAATTGCAGCAGCGGGCTTTGGTTTAAGTTCCGCAACCTTATTTACGTGTTTCTTGGTAGATGCAACAATAACAGAGCTCGAGAAAGAGAGAGAGAAAGTTATGCAACCTGTTCTACTAGGTCATATAAATCGTAGGTACAACAAAGGAACTTTGTGAAATCATTCATTATACTTTTCAGCCAACACGTGCTCGATTTAGAAAATAACTTTCTTGTTTCTTCGTAACATAACGTACCGGCTGCTTTCTACTCGGGAACTATGATATTAAATGCGAGAATAGATGCAGTAATTACTGCGGAAGAAAATAGAACAACAAAACTGAAAAGATTGAAAAGACTGCGTACTTTTACCATATACAATATCAAGATAACAGAAAACGTTGAAACATATACCAAATACCAGAACTTTGTCCATATTTCTTTAGCAATCTTAACACTTAGCCGACCGAACAGAGAAATCTCTCGTTTCAAAGAAAGACAGTTGATGACAAGGGAGATCTCCTATTCCTACCTTTACAATTCGCGTTATTGTTGAAAAGTGTGTGGTATATAGCCCACAGCTTGTTTTTCTCTTGATGGTCGACTAAGTGTTAACATATTCTGTATAAATGTATTCCAAAAAAAAGTTCGCTCCAATAACTTCAAATTACCCGGTCAAAGTGAGACCCGAACGACGCAGTCCGCGCGACCCAAAGAAACCGGCAGAGCAAACGTGATTCTCCGTCAGTCTTCGAATCAACAACAAGACAGTTGAGAATCCCTGGAGAACGCTCAGCTGGAGCTCCGACGAGAGGTATACAGAGGGTGAGGAGAAGAGGGACGAGGAGGTGGCAACAGCGCGCCGCTCGACGGACGGGTGGCACTGGTTCGTTCGTACATAGGCGCAAGCGCGCTTTTCGACTTGGAGAAAAAGAGAGAAAGAACGAAACATTGGCAGGGGAATAGCACGCGAGAAAGACGAACGAAATGCAGAGACTCGACGGGACGCGACGCAACTTGCGTGCATGCGTACGTACGTAAATACGTTCCTGCGACATGCTTGCGTAGGTATACAGATATGCGCGCCAGAGTCGCGAGTGTGCATCGCGTGAAATGCACCGCTCGGCGCGGTACGCACGCGTGCACGTGTACGCGTATATACATCTGTACGAGTAAGTTGCGCGCGCATGTGTACAAATGCGAGCCCGCGTTCTCCCCTTCGGACGTGTTTCAACGCACACGCAAGGGAGACTCCGTACCAATTGGTAAACCATCCAACGACACCTACGAGTCGCATCTGGTTCGAGAGATCGAGCCGCTTTTACGGCCTACCGTCCACCTCGCGCACGCGCTCGAGAGTACCTCTCCACTCTGGTGGATCTTGGCGCCGGATCGACGCGTCTGGAACTGATTTGAAGTCTTTGCTGAAGAATGGCTAATTATCGGGATGCTATGGAGTGCATGTTAACCCGTTGGCTACGAAAGGCGTATATATACACTCTCAAGGGCTCATCAATATATACGAAAGACGTATACACCTAAGTCTGTTTTTACACGGTCTTTTTGTACACGGTTTTGATATAACACGGTTTGAAAATTGAATATTTTTAATTTTTTTACACGATTTTATTCCATTTAGCACGATTTGAAATTTTATGTACTTAAATTTTTTTTGTCAAATTTAATTTTTGCGAAGTATGTTCATATCACAAAAAAGTATTTATGAAAGAAAAAAGTCTTGAACTTGCCATACATTTAATTTATATTACTTTTAAGATTAGAGTGCATATCTTTTTTATCATTAATTACTATGCTTGTGAAAATAAGCATTATATATTTGATTTAATAAAATAAACATGAATTCTTGTTCTTAAAAATTCTTGTTTTTCACTAATTTTAATAGGTTTTAGAGATTAGGAACAAATCACCCATTTTTGTATAAGATCAATGTCTTTTTTTACACGGTTTTTTTTTACACGGCTTCTTCTGGAAATAATCTACCGTGTAAAAACAGACTTAGGTGTATATGCAGTCACATAGAAGCGATATACCAGAAAGGCGTACATATACGTTCTTAGATGTTTGTCAATATCTGGGAAAGGCGCTCCGACAGATATCGCAGACTGTTGTTAGCAATACCCTTCAGCCGCAGTATAAATGACGCGTGCCAGCCTGTTTTAACGACCTTCATGCAAATATTGCTTCGTATTTTTGCGGTGGTTTCTTGTAGGAGTGAATCGTATTTGAAGGGTTAATGCACACAAATTTATATCACTGTCTTTCTAGAATCTCTGTCATAGAATCTGAATACTGTTTGTAGAATTTTTGTATCTTTTGGAGTTATAAGAAAAAATTCTGTTGTGATTGTTTCATCCTTTGGTAGAAGAGCATGGTGAAATGCACAAACGATACCGAATTTTTTGTCCGTTTTGCGCTTTTTCTATCATTGCGCTGTAGTCTTTTAGCTTACGGTCTACTGCTTTAGGGGGGTTCTGATGGGTTACTGATTAAGTTGGAAAAATTTCGAAAAAGTGACAGGAAAGGGTTTGTACTCAGATCCACTGATTGTGAATCTAAGCCGTTATCTCTCCTTATCCCAATGATGCTGGACTGTTGCAGAATTATATCATAATACAAAGTATCTCAGGATATTGTAGAAACATAGACACAGGATGTCTTTTTATCAACTCGTACGTACTTAACTTTCATTGATCCCTATCTTTCTTCGTGTATCTGCATGGTTGACTCGCTTTTTACTAAAGTGTTACAAATAAGAAGTTTCTGCAATAGTCCGTATCGTTAAAGATTTCAGTTAGACACTTTCTACATCTACAATACATTATGAATTTTCAAGAACCGTCCGTTACGAATTCGTATTCCTATTTTCCCTTTGTAAATATTTAATTCGAAGCAAAAGACGGAAACGTTTGAAGGGAAAATCGCAGTGTTCGCCAAATGACATTTGTACACGGGCGTCGAGTTCGCCTTACAACCAAATTGCGCCGAACGGAGAAAGTTTCTCGAGCGTGTCATACAGAAACTAGTGGGAGTCATTAAAGACGACGCGCGTGTCCGTATATAAACAGCACGTTGTGCAATATCCGTTTTGTCGAAGTCGTCTATTGCGGAAAGAAACGCAATTATGATTGTAGCCTTTGTCTACCCATCAGGCAAGTAATTTGGACATTTTTGCGTTACAATAACGCGGATAAAGATGCTGTTTATAAAACATTTCCACTTTAATCATATTTGAACTACATTAACTTTCATTATCGTTGACAAATTAAGATTTTGACAAGGATGTGTTGCAACTCACATGATATATTTGAAAATGTTTTGAAGGTCTAAGTGGATCAACATTTTCTCCAATATTTTTCAAAAATGTAATGGAAAGTGTGTTATAAACTGCAAAGGTAATAAAAATTGGAAGTTTTGGCAAAAGTTATTAGGAAGACATCCATAAAAATTTACTATTTCAGCAGACATATTGAAGTATGAATATAAAAAAATACGCATATTAATAATTACAGTTATTAATAATAAAAATGGGAAACTCTATATACCTACGCATCCAGCTACTTTTTTTATAGCGCACGAACGCGTCATCGTACCTAAAGGATTAATAAAAATGTCATTCCGCACGTCAACGGAAAGAT
Organism: Cerceris rybyensis; assembly: GCA_910591515.1. Classification (NCBI taxonomy): domain Eukaryota; kingdom Metazoa; phylum Arthropoda; class Insecta; order Hymenoptera; family Crabronidae; genus Cerceris; species Cerceris rybyensis. The sequence goes on from OU342789.1 coordinate 38,146,486, forward strand.
TCCATGTTTAATTTTGTGTCTACTCTCAATCTCGCGTGTAACCCGCGTTGCGCAATTCCACGTTGTGCCATATTTTGAATTAAATCATCCTATTATTAGAATCTTAATGAATAGTGCAACATCCGCGTTACACCGAGCTCGTGCTCCGAGAGTTCCAATGCATGTAATTTATACCTTGTGAATATCACGTACCAAACAACCGATTCGAAATGCCCAAAGAAGACTGCACGTTATTAAACGAGAGAATATCGTACAAATTGTGTTTGCCTCGTGTAACTATAAAATTGATCGACCTTTTCGTTATGGCGGGAATGTCGAATTTAAAAATCTCAGGTTGTAAGACAGCAGATGGGAATAGTAGATTTTCTAGAGAATGTAGTAAAAATTTCAGGAACGTTGACATCATTCCTCGACTTGTTGAATGCGGAAGACTTTAGAAGGGAAAACTCTCTATAGATGATAGACTTGGACGCGAATATAATAGACATCTCAATGTATCAATTGGGTCTGTAACTAGGATAATCGGTGTAAGTCAATGAAATCTCATTTATTCTCGTTGATAAGATAGTTATAACGTAAGTACATGCGCCTGCATCGAATACTGATTATTAGACTGCGGATGTTTATGCAAATTTCGAATTTCACAAATACAGGTGAGACAGGAAAACCTATCTAGGGATTTATTGCACTCAATAAATATTACAACAAATACCATACTTTGGACATTTTAGATATATTTTTATATTATGTCCTTTTTGTATATTTTAGCCGTATTTGATTTGTCATAAATGCATAAAAATCCGCAGTCTGCTGATTATTGTTACTCCTATCGATGGAATGGTACCGAAGAAAGTTCTGATTTAACTGATATTTTTAGTAGAATTTTGCCAGTGTTTCAACTTCATCGATCGTGATCAAATATCCAGGTGTACTGGATACTTAACACTAGATTTACGGAGCCAATTTGGCTCATTCAAAATTAGATCACGATATATATCAAAAAACATTAGTTGGTTAGTTTTTTAATAATAAATCTTTCATTTAAATTGATTTGTAACTCTTTCCTTTGCACAAAAATTAAATTTTCTTGTATAAGTCAAATTGGCACAGTCCAGAAAAATAGATGTATCAACATCCGTAAATCTAGTGTTAAATACTTTGTAACCTTTGCAGTAACTCTATATTCATATTTTTACATTAATTTTATACCTGTACATTTTATATCCAGAAAGTTTTAATAATATTATTGTATTCTTCTTGCAATTTTATGAGTCGAACTGCTACAGTCATTTTGCATAGGACTTACTATTTTAGATAGTATATTTAACAATAATTTAGGAAAAAATAAGAAAGAAAAGCCTTTAACTATTTATCTACCTAAACCCAATAGTATTAATTCAATAAAGACATTATTATATCCATTTCAAATATTTTACTACATGTAATCCCACACACTGGTACTTAACGTGGTACAGATCAATTGATTCAAGTTATGATTATCAAGTTATCTATAAAATAGCATTTTCAGACTGTTAAATACATTGCAAATAACATCAAAGTACAAAAGCAACAACAAAAAAACACTGTGTCGTTTGAACAATGCGACATGGCAAGTACACTTGTCTAAACCCGGCCGTAGAACCCGCCCTTTCTCTCGTCACTAGCAATCCCACAGATTGATAATGTGTCTCTGCGAGCCGATGAACCTAGAGAACGGAAACAACGCGAATCCTCCGTATGAATTATTTGAAGGCACAAGTGTCCCGCGTATACCAATAAGCGAAATGGTGAACCTTATTTATTATTCAACCGGTACGTTTGTAACCCGTAGTATTCGTCCGTTTCTCGGCGCGCATGCGAAATTATTAACATCGTTGCTAAATGTTCAACGTGAACGTGAGCTTTGAAAGTGCATGGACCAATAATAATTTCCATGTGATCTGTGCGATGGAAAGGCACCTAAATGGAAGTAAATAACATGGTGCTGTAATCATTTGTAGCTTATTGTCAATATTTGGATATTACAATAATATGATTTGGATTATTAGTCTAATCAACTCAAATTATATTGATGTTAATATTTAAATTTTTTGAGATCTTCTTCAATTGGATTGTATAAATTTTCTTTCTACTTCTTTACGTTATAATTCTGTGTTCTGTTATGTTCTCTAAGGTAACATTTTTTTCATTATTATCTCGGCGTTTGTTTTTCTTTTTTGCTATTCTGTGTTTATTATTATTCTACTTGCTTAACAAATTAATTGAATTGAATATTGGCGAGCACACAAAATGTAATATGAACGAGGATAGAAAGTCGAGTTAGAAAAATACGAAAGAAAAGTATTATAACATGTTCAAAAATCTTTCAATAAACAAAGTTAACTAATCATCTTTCCCAGGAGAAATATAACTTAACTCATTCTCTATTTCTTTGTTATTATAAATACATAAAAATCACTTTCACCGTAGTGTAAAGTAAACATCACTTTCAATCTCTTTCACTTTATTATATTTATAATATTCTCAATTAACACCTTAATGATAAAATTAAATCCTCACACTCAAAAGTAATCTCTAACGTAAGATTTTATTCACTCAACCAATCAAAGCAGTTTTATTGATCACACCTAACATCAGCAAAGCCTTATTAATTTACATCTGTCAGGCTCCGCACAAGAAATTAAGCGTAGCGTAATCCCGCATTAAAATTTTAATAAACTCCACGATACCCAAGGACTGCGGCTACAAATGATAAACGAGGGAAGAATGTATTCGGCATTCGGGACGACAATTGCATTATTATTCCGACGGTTACCCCTACAATGGCGATACTCTTCCTTCCTTTCTTTGATTCCAGCATGGGCTCACCAGAGCCATGCACGACAAAGAGCTCACGCGGAGTCACTCGATTTAAGGCCACTTTTCCATGCTCATTAATTCAACTTTTGTACGGAGAATGGAAATCGTTGCGTAAAAGCTAACCCTGCACGAGGGACTTGATTAGCCGTTTGTTCAGTCACCATGAACGAATTTACATTTTGGCAACTGTTTGACATCGGCGAAAATGATGGAGAGTACGCTCGTAAACTGTTAATTATACGTCTATTTCTGATTTAGCAAAATTTTTCGAAATAGTAGTTCAACTATTTAGAATGTTTTGCATTGAGATTGCAATGGTAATAGGGACTTCGAAGAATTTATGCATTTGTTTTTTTATTTGGAAAACTTCTCTAATCGTATACAATATTTGCAATTAAAATTTTTAACTTAGTATTTGTGTAAATTAATAATAAAATATTTTTAGTAAAATTTTCAAAGAATTTCAAGCTAAAGTCCGTATAGTAAAAAATTCAAAAATGAGATCCTTTTCAAAGAATTTTGTATTACGCCCTTTTAGCTAAAAAATGCAGAATTAAAATCAGTGTACGAGTATTTTGCTTTGGGGTTCTTTTAGTTGAAATTGCAAAAATTAAGTCAACCTCGAAGTATTTTCCGTTACATTTCTTTTCGTTAAGAATGCAAAAATAAACGCAATGCTGTAAAATTTTAAAAAGTGCAAAAGCAAAGCTAACTTCGAAATATTTTACATTATAGCTCGATTAGTTAAGAATGTAAAAACAAAATCAGTCTTGAAAATATATGCATTGCATTCGGCGCAAGCGTGCAAAGTTTACAACTTCGACGTAGTATTTTATCCTTGACTGCAATATTTCGTGCTTTTTCCATTAAAACGCACGTTACTTGCACGCTAATGAACGTACTGAGTCTACCGCGGTAAATCGTCGTGTCAGCGACAATGTCGTTGTTTATCTCAAACGTTAATTTTTCTTCCTTTCCTTCAAACTGTATTTGCGTCAAACAAGAAATATACAGATCTCTCCAACCCACTTTTAATCAAGAATTTTTAATCTACTTTAAAATTCGAACACCAATTCGTCACGATTGTAATAACATTCCAAACTTCTTTGAAGCTGTACATCAATCTGATATCATGAAATCCTTTACCCACGAAAGACGTATATATACGTTCTTGTATCATCGTTAATACGTATCAAATATAAACGTATATACTGCGAGTAAATTTCATTCGATATGCAATCGGACAAAATTGTTACGTGGCACATTGCCACTTCGAATCTCTCTGATGTGATATTCGCTGAAAGGCATTTTGTAAGGATTAAACCACCGCTCATTTGCAAGATTGATAGAATCGTTGCTGGAAGATTAATATGCGCGAAAGGTTTATATTCACATCCCAAACATATATATTATATATAAATATATTTTTTGACAAGTGATGTGTAATGAATGTGATGTACACAGTCTTTTTCTTATTGTTATTATACTGTTTATTGAATCATATTTGACATGTAATATCTAAACCTATGAACTTCTTACGATCGTTGCATTTCAAAGTGGCTTCATCTTCGAAGTCAATATTTACCAAAGGAGGATATATACATACTAAGCTAATTGTATCCTATTTTTTTGCTAAACTGCTGTATAATCGAACTAATTTTACCTTAGTGCCGAATTATCCGTATTTTTAACGACCGTACACAAATAGCCTAAACTACCGACAAATTCTGACCGTCACTCAGTCCCATCGTCACCCTTACAAACACCTCATTTCAGCTTCTCACTCTCAGCACGTTGCATCAATACTCAACAACAACCAGACAATAATAAGAACGAAAAACAAACTTAACCCTTTAACGGGAAACTCTGAGACATACTCGAAGCCTGTTCTTTGTAGAATTGAGTAGATTCTGTTTCATTTGCAGAATCCGTGAACATCACGGTCAACGCTATGGCGATGAATCAGTTAAAATATTTAAGAAACCTGAAATTATTGTTCATTTAATACGAATTAGTTAAAATAAACATAAGTTCCAATTATCTACAAGAAAGAAAGTGTTCTTTTTTCAATCCAAATCAGTAACAAAATATTGAAATCAATGAAATTTCGTATTACCTTAAATTGTAATATTTCCAAATTTTTCCAGCACATTCAATATTTAAATATTAACATTATAAAGGTGAAGTCCTGCTTGCAATATATCTATCTGTGTCTTTAAGATTTCTGCTTTGTAAAGATGTGGTTTTAATAGGAAAAAGATGACACATGATGAATTATTAAAAACATTAAAAACATGATGAAATTAGCGAAATATTAGTAGTGTTCAACGTTGAACGCCACTGATGTTTCGCTAGTTTTATCATTCCTACTGAATTGATCCTTTTTCCCTTTAAATCCTATCTTTATAAAGTAGAAACTTAGAAGATACAAATAGATATATATTCAGCAGAATTTGATCATTTGAACATCAGTATTTAAATACCGAATGTATTAGGAAATTCATAAATATTATAATTGAAAAGTCATGTGCAATTTCAATAACGCCGGTCACCGGTGACCCTCGTGGAAATCAACGTGTTAAGCGGTTAAAACGACCTGACCACTGACACTTCGAAAACAACAAATATCATGTATAATTCTGCATCTTCCCGATGCAATGTCACCATATCAAACAATAACCAAGCAGAAGAGAGAACTAACCTTCCCGTGGATGTCGTATGGCCCATCTAACCGAAACGTGACCAGTGACTAAAGTGTCGCTCATTACGTACCGTTCCAAAACGGAGTAATATGTGTCCATGAGCGGTACGCAAACACGATGTGATCTCCTCGCTCGCAGTTGATCTTCAGGACTCGAGAGATGGATAACGCCCATTCGAGGAAACGTACCGAGGAGGAAAGGATCTGATCTTAATCACTCGTGGGCTTTCACGAGCATAATCTCTTTGTGTTACATTAAAAAGCTGGAACCGCTCTCATTCGTACCGACGTTCAACGACGAGGTACTCTGCGGTGCTCGCGCGACATCACGTACGACTGTTTTCGACAGAACGATTATTTCTTGAAAGTATCGCAAGACAAATCGCAAAATAACAATTCCCACGACAATGACCAAACGATGTGGAACAATGATATTTGAATAACTAGAATAAGCGATTTGGAGCGACGATGAGACAATGGTCTTCCTATGACCTACTTAAAATGTATTTGGATTTTTGGATCTTTGTTAACACTAGATTTTCGACCGTTAAATTTCGTATACTTAAATATATTAACTATTTTAACACTAGATTTACGGCCGCTAAATCTGATGTATTTGAATATATTAAATAAGTAACTTGGGAGAAAGACATATCAGTTATATCTATTATAGCTATAATCTCTTAAATAATTTGTTTATTGTAAGATAAGCGTGAAATATCTGCTGTACTCCTTCTCTGTAAATTCGAGAAATATTTTTGAAAAAGTGGGAACTCGTCAATTTGAATGCTGCCGTAGATCTAGTGTTAAAAAAGGAGCAACTAAGTTGCAAAAAAATGATTAGTTCTCTTTACACCCTTGGCCACATATGGGGACGTTTACTTTTTTGGAATTGTAATTCCTGTCAATAAAAAGAACAAAACTTGGATAGTAAATTATTCACTACAGAATCCCTCAACAAGAAACGCAAATATTGTTATTATTCCGATCTACAGTTAGAGACATAAAAAAAGCGTAAACTAACAAATGTGAGGAGCAAATTTGGGAAACATTTTCATCAAACCTGTAAATCTGATAGTTTCTCGCAGGTCCAGCGTCAAATTAGTAATACAATTATTTCGCTGAATACAGCTAAATTAACCCTTTGCGGACGGAGACATTTTCGAATATTGACACATAATCATTTAATTGGTGGTCCAAAACCACCTTTTTTATCAGAAATTTGGACTGCTAATGTATATGAATTATACATTACTCCAGTTTTAATCATATCTCATCGGTCGTATTTGAATTTTGCAATTTTAACTGTGTATACATACGGCGATAAACTATAATTACATTTTCTCAGACCGCATATATGCGTCGCTAGTCCGCAAAGGGTTAATTGATACATCAAAGTCTTCGTAATTTACAGTTCACTCGATAAAACAACAAAACTGACAGTAAAATGATTGTCAGGAATAGTCGACTGCAAAGGAACAAAATTGCATCATATTCGTTCTATCCAAGCATCTTATCTTCCCCGTTCAAAGTTCCCAAGGTGACAAATCGCGTACACTATTACAAAACTCTCGATAATGCAAAGTGACTCGAGGAGACTATAAGAAAAGGAATCGTAGCAAGCGTTCGTACTATGCGTCATAAGTCGGGAATGTAACACCCCGGGTCTCGTCGGAGTGCAACCGCAAAGGGGACAACGTCTGGGGCGCTTTGAAACGAGCCTCGAGAGTGCTACGGAACGAAAGAACCAACCGTATATACGCGAACCCAGCCGATCCTACTGCATTTCCTGCAGAGAGGAGACACTCGTGGGGGTTACGTCGATAGTTTGCTTCTCGCTCGAATCTCGGTCCTCGAGTTCTTCTCGAGGATTTCGGCGCCGGTTTATGCGCTGAGGAGCCTATCGCGATGAACGTCGATCGTTCTTAGCAAGCTTGATGACCGATGACACTGGTGGACTGTTTAGAGATAAACAAACGCCTCGAAGTGGGTGGAAGGGCAAATGGTGAACGTCAATGATGCATTCTTGACGGCGATCGAACTCCACTTTGAAACGTTTGTTCTAGGGCGATGGGGGTTTTTGAGCGTTGAAAGGTAGAATGTATTTAAATGAACGTTACAATTAGTGGGTTCGGTTTCATCTAGGTATCGTTGTTAATTGTTCTAGTGATCAAATTCGAGAATTTTTTGAAAGAGTTATATGAGAGGAATTCGTTTATCTTCTAGTTAATTGGTTCGGAATGTAGTTAAAATGTAGGTGTTGAGCGAAATGACTGTTAGATATAGTCGGGATAAAGAATGATAATCTTTCGCTTGTGTGGTTGGCGTTTAAGTTTTGTCATTGGACAGTACGTCTTTAGACGGTCAAAGCAATATTCTTTAAAATAGGCTATATCTTTGTATCTGTTAGTAATTTGTTATCTATGCATCGTGATTTATGTAACACTAAAGCTATCAAACCAACAGGTACCGAATTCTTTTTTTCAATTATCTAAATTAATAGAGTAGCCATGAAGTAAATATTCCACTTCTATCTTATAAAACCTAAATTAATTAATTGATCGACTTTTTCGCCTCCTCCTTTCTCTTTTTCTATAGTAGTTATCAAGTACATTTAAATTTTAGTAGATATAACTTCGGTAGTTTTAGTGTTAAGAATACCAGTTTCTGAAAATATCTACAATTTTCCGTATTAATGACCTTCTTAACCCCTTGCCGTGCCATTTATTTTGTGATTAAATGTGCAATGACTTTGAATTAATTACTAAAATAACAATCTAACCCCTAATTTCAGATATAGTAAAGGACTTAACGTAATATTGAATAGCGTAGAATCAATTTTATTTTTTCAAGAGCCACTGATATTTGTAATCAAATAATTTTTCGAGCGCTTCAAAATTGACTATTCCATTTATCGCATCACGAGTGGCATTCGTTATTGTACGACAAGGGGTTAACAACGTCACCTATGTAATTAGTATCGGTGATTCGGAACTTAGATAAAACTATAGATCCTAGGAAAAACAGCCAGAACTAACGAAGCCGAAATACAAGAATACAATTAGTACACTAACTTTAGAAGTATAATCTAAGAATCCAAATTTCACGCAAAGAAGTCGGATAAAAAATGTTCAGACAGAGTCGACAGGCGGGCGTCAATAATCAGTCTCCGTGTTCGTAGAAAAATTTTACGGTTCGAGTTATTGTCGATCGTCCTTGGTCCGGACCATAGTCCTGTCAGATCTGCTCTCGCGCTTATTGTGTGCCGAAGAGCCCACCCAACGAAGGTCATTCGCCGTTCCTAACAACGATCACTGTCCAGAACGCACGAATTCGCATGCACACATGCATGCGTACAAATATTCATCATCTTCTTTTTTTTTACCTACATATGACCAAGTTAGGCAAATTGTACGAAGTATGTTCAAAATAAAATAGCAGGTAGAAAAAAAATGTGAAATTTATTCCATCCGTAAATCCAGCGCAACGGATTCTCTTCTCGCTGGAGAACGTCCCTGCACAGAAACGAGTTGGTTGTTCTATTATCAAGCAGAAAGCTGCACAATTTTCTTACCGGAGAAATTCGACTGGGAATCACGTAGTTAGACTTTCTTGTACGGTTTTCTGTCAAAGATTTCAAATAAAAAAATTCTATAGAATGCACACGATATTCTGCGTGTTAACTAGGAAAGAAACTTCTTCGATTCATAATGGTGGGATATTTGCACCCTGCAAAGAGCAACTCTAAATTTCAGTGTTCGTTAACACAGAAACTGCCAACGCAGTCAAAATGACCACCTCTCATTTTTTGTTCTAAAAATTCCCTGAATTGATACGGGAGCCACACAATAAATATTCTACTTCTATCACATAAAACCTAACTTACTTAAGTGCTTTAACTTTTTGATTTCTTTCTACCAAAATAAGTACTTATCGAATATATTTAACACGTATGGGGTGTATACGACCCCCACTAAACTTTTCGTTCAGACCGTTTGCATTTCTCATTGCAAAACGAACAATTTTATTGTGGAAAATATATTGTAGAGTTAAATATAGGCATCTTAATATCATGCATATCGCAAACAAATTTATGCAATTGTAAAAGTGTGGGTCGTATACGCCCCACGCCGCTAGAACAGAAAATCTTAAAAAAATGATCCTGCACGGAACGTGTTAACACTAGATTTACGGAGCCAATTTGGCTCATTCAAAATTTGATTACTATATATATATATATTGGTTGGTTAATTTTTTAATAATAAATCTTTCATTTCAATTGATTTCGAACTATTTTCTTTGCAGAAAACTACAGTTTTCTTATATAAGTCAAATTAGCACACTTCAGAATTATAGGTGTATCAACATCCGTAAATCTAGTGTTAAATATAATAGATATGAAGTCAGTAGCTTTAGTGTCAAGATGTAAAACACAACTCGATTTCACTAATATCCACCCCACCAGAATTCGTTAAAATTCTTCACCCTCGTAATTATTCCACAATCTTATCCTCAAACATCTACATAACTTCTCTCCGTACTCGATACCGTAACTAAAGCAACGTCAAAAAGAAAATACACAAGGTACATAGACTTTTTCAACTTCGACCATTTATCCCACATAACATTGTATATTCAAAAGTAAAAATTTCAATCCAACACAAACGACTGGCTAAACGCAATACGTTCGGCATTCGCGCATTAAGGGAACACCCTGTATACATGCGCAGATATACATCTACAGATGAGCGGTGCGCGTGCACGTCCATCTCACCCACATAAGCTCGTTTCTCCGGACGCATAGCAGGCACGCACCGGCGGACGAACAGAAACGCGGGAGCGTTTATTGGGATCTCGAAAGCAACTACGACTGCCAGAGAGACGGACGATTCCTGGAACGGTGGGTGCATTTCGAGGCTTTTGTTGGCACGGCTGTACAGCCAGGAGAGACGGCAAGCCGAAAACCAGAAGAAGAGAGCGACAGAGAGAGAGGGATAAAGAGAGAGAGTTCAGGCGACTTTTGAAGATCGCACGAGTCGTCCTTCGATAACCGGGGGACGAGGACGAGACGAGGACGGGACGAGGCCGGAATGAGGACGGCTACACCTCGGGAAGATATTCCCTATCCCTATTTCTCGGTGGACCGTTTTGAATCTTTCACAGGGACGTTTTAACGATCCTCCAAGATCACGGTGTGCCTGTTTGTTTGCCATGCAGCTGCGCGCATGGAGAAACGATCGTTGGATGGCAAACCCTCCCTTGTATATGTATTTTCTTGGTGTATCTTACCAACGGCAAAATTAACCCTCTGCACCTCTTTTGAGTCGTTGAGTGACGATGCTAGTTTTCTTTTGCATTTACAGAGTTTCTTGGGATGCGATGTATTTTGCTCATTATACGGTTTTAATAAGTGTTTTAACCTTTTCGCTACGGCGCGCCTGTGACAAAATATGATCGCTGTATACGGAACGCATAACAGACTAGTCGACACTGAGGTACGGAATGCTACGAAGTAATTACAAGTTGTTTCTTGTTCTCTAAATTTTACAGTGAAATTTATTATATTTAGTAATATCATTTTATTTTCTAAAATATAAAAATTTATAATCATATGACTTATTTTTTATAATAAGCTCTTCTTACCCGTGCGCCCACTTTTTGAGGGCGTATATATACGCTCTTCGTATATGAATGTTCATTCTTCGAGGGCGTGTAAATACGCCCTTCGTAGCGAAATGGTTAACGAAATATGAGACTGCAACTTGAAATTTTACTGATTTGCATTCTTAATGTATAGAAATAGGTAGATTTTGAAGTTTGTAAAGTGTTTGATGTTTGTATAGAATTTTATTTATTGACATTTTAGAAAATGTAGGGAAGAAATAATTTTGGGAGCTAAATGGAAAAGTTTGTGCATTTTGGTGTTCTGATTCGGAGCATGTGGACTTGTTTAGAGGAAACTGGAGAAGTGCGATTGTGCTACTTGGCACTGAAACGTCGAAAGAAAAAAGAATCAAAAACCACAATTAGTTTGTAAGTGCAATAAATACACTGAGGAATGTAGATCGTGCGGATTGTTACGGTGCAATGAACTACTTTGCGAAGAGTTTCGCAGAATGTAATGGAAATTAATTTTTGAGGTCGAGAAATTTATGGTGAAAATAATGAAAATATAGTGGAAAATTGAAAGAATTCAAGAAAAGACTTGATATTTTCCTAGGTTAACACTGGAACTACCAATGTGGTCGAAATGACGTGCTCTGGATTTTTTGAAAATGTTCCTGAAATTCCAAGCGCTGTTTCTTTTTCAATTTTCTACGTCTATCTTGAAGACTATAAGCAATTGAATCGATCAAGGTTTTTGCTTCCGTCACTTATTTTATTAGGACATATTTATTTAATAATTTTAACTATATTGAATGAACCGTTATTAATTCTACGTTGCATGTTAAATGTATCGGATACCTAATTCTATTTATTGGCACAGATTGTTTTCGCACATTGCTAAATATTTAATCCCAACTTGTGTAAGTTCTTTCTCGTATCTTTTCTTCCATTTTAATTTGCCTGATAATACGCCTACTTCAGGTGTAAGAAAGAGCGTCTTAGAAATCAGATTTGTAATCAAACTTTCCATGTACCGTGAGTTAAACGATTTCGAAATATCGATAAGGAAAGTGATAACAGGAAGCCCACCGACGAAGAATTATCGTTCCTTATTTTCTCCACGAGTAACCGATATCTCTGCGAAATTTCTCTACATATCATCTTATCACCGAAGGTGACAATTATTTATATCCTCCAACAAAATTGTATCTAAAATTATAACTACTATAAGGAATTATAATATGTAAAACAATACTATTAAGTCACTAAAAAAGATTGTACGGTTTCTAATACATTTAATTTTGGCAAATGCCGCACAAACTTTTCTGATCGCCTAAAAAATCGACTTGCGCACATGATTGGTCCCTAGAAATATGTGCGAATATTAAATATTTGAAAGTAGAGAGATACATGAAAAATATTCAAAATTGTATGTTGATGTTATTTCATTGTGACCTTGACATTATCTAACATCTTGTAGGCAATACTAGGAACAATATTACAATGTTAGAAAATCATCGACAATGTGTGAATAAGTGCGAACTACAGCACTGCGTGACAGTGAATGCATAGAAACAAACACTTTTTGTAGAAGTGACAAAAATCTTTAAAATATTGAATTTTTACAAACAGCGAGTAATGCAAAAATCGAGGAACGGCTGTACAGACTTATTTTGAAATTTTCTTAGGCGAAGTTATTTCAAAGAAATACACCAGGAATCAGATAAGGTTCCCGCCAGTAGAAAGCGAGCAATTTTACCTGCCCCATAACAGTCTTCTGCTATCCAATCGGGAGTCACTTTTAATGCCGTTCTCCCTTCAAATATTTCTTCCACTCATGACAAGCATTTCAATAAATTTTATTACAAACGCACTGTTGAACTGCTCATAAACATAATCGAGCCGGTGAGGCACGCAACGATTTAAGCGCGCAACTCGCTCGAAACGTGCGCTGCACAGCCGGGTGAAGCTCTCCTTGGGTGGCCAGGACATAGCAAATTCCAACCCTTCAGAATTCCGAGAAGGACCGTTACACATATCGCTACATAACGCCGTATCGATACACGATTGCTCGATGTTTCCCCTTGGAACGTACGATCGGAATATAACATTGTAGAGCCGTGAGATTGCTCGGAAACTAACGATCAACGTTCAAACCGATGTTTTGCTACTTCTCGAGCGATTTGGTCATTGCAGACTTTCCTATCGGTTCGACGATAATTTCGATGGAATGCTTGAGAATTGAGAAGGTTCTGAGAGATCCGATTTAAGCCTGATAAGAGTTAGAAAGGCTTTTAGAAGTGGTTCTTGAAATTGAAGAATTTGTGATTGGATTGTTTGGATTTCAATGGAAAATTGGAATTAGACTTTGGGTGATTCTTTTGATTAACCCCTTGCACTATTTCCACGAGTCTGACTCGTGATGAAAAGTTTAGGCCAAACTTGAATATCACGAGTCTGACGCGTGGTATTAATCTCGGGCAAAGTATTAATATCTCGAATAAGATCGTTTGTCCCCGTGCAGGATTATTAAATTTAGACTTCGATTCAAATTCATTTGTGTTTCACAGAAGTTCCATTGCGTGAATTAAATACTCGCGCGGTAATCTTTGTCAGTCGTGAGATATCGTAAATCGGGCGTTCGGTTTAGGCATGGATTCTTGCGAATTTACCGATAGTGCAAGGGGTTAATGTTATGGTAGATGTTTGGGAGAAATTGAAGAGAGGTATTGAGGATTATAGAAGTATTGTAAAGTATTGTAGAGGGATGATACTTGAAGGGTTAGTTGAAATTAGAAATTTCTTTGAGGCGGAAAGAGAAAGGTTTTTCAGCGGTTGTTGGAAGTTATTCTAACAAGATGATCTTCAAATATGTAGGTATAAGATAGACTTATTTGTGAGAAGTGATTTGATGACTCCGCTGAAGAAGGAAAAGATTATAGTATCTTCAAATTGCAGCTTTTAACACATTGTACGCCGGTCCCGCGATAATGCGGGATTTCAAATATATGATTTTAGGATTTTACCGATCAATATCAGTCGTATTATTTTATCTTGAGGAAAACGGTAAAGTGGACAAAGAAGGTAATATTATTCCGTTTAAATTGTGCATTACTTAACACTAGATTTACGGATGTTGACTATACCTATTTTTCTAAAGTGAGCCAATTTAACTCATACATGAAAATTGAAGTTTTTTGCAGAGAAACTAATTCCAAAACAAATTTAAATGAACGATTTATTATTAAAAAATTTATCAACCAATATATTATATATATAGCAATCAAATTTTGAATGAGCAAAATTGGCTCCGTAAATCTAGTGTTAATGTGTTTAAATTTATATTGATTTAAATAGTAACATTATCAAATATAAGAAATTTTATAGCAGATATTTAGCCGGCGTACAATGTGTTAAGATGTTAATACAATGCAAGCTATAGTTCCCAAACGGTTGCACTTTACATTTTTAAGGCGTTAGAAAATTAATGTCAAGCCAATACTCAATTCGACGAAATCCTTTTTTCGTATTAATTTTTAGAATAATTCACAATTATCGATGGCCCATCGGTAGCAGCAGCCATAAGAAATTTTAATTTTTCAAAGCTAAATGATTCAACTTCAGAACAATTAAAAGACACTAATTTATCCTTCAGTATCTCGCCTTCTTCATGACATTTCTGGTGTCAATTTAAATACAACCCCACTCAACTTAAACAGGCAACATTATTCTCCTTCTAGCAGCACAAAGTTGCAAAGTAAAGCCATTGTCATCGATCGGAGTGTTAATGCAATTTTGTTGTACCGTTTTCACTCAACAGCGTCAGAAATGCTCGTGATAACAGCGATCGCCGAAAATTATTTCTTTTTTTTTTCTTTCTCACAGTCGTGATAAAGTCACGGCACACTGGAATATCGAACTACTCGTGCAGACATCACGCGGCTAACGTGGCCTTGAGATTCTGCGAATTGAACACAAGGCAATCTGCATTTCACGAAGATAACGCTCGAGTAGCCACGGATCGTTTTGCGATATAGCCAAGTTTACACGAAATTCCAAAACTAACCGTTTCTTTCGCGAACAAAGCTATTTATCTGAAACTCCTCGAGAGTGGTCGAGCGTAATGCGACTGGTGGAAATTTATTTTGAGCAGCAACGAAGTACAGAGTCTTAGAATTTAATCTGTGATAGATTTGATGACTTCTACGCATCATGAGAATTTAGATAGTATTTTTAAATTGTGTTTTTAAGGCCCTATGGTCGAAATATTGCATTTGCAATCTGAGGGATTGAGTTTAAATACTTGAAATTTCTACGAAATGTTTCTTAATACTAGATATACGGAAGTTGTCAAATTGACGCGCTCCTAATTGTTTTATCAACATTTTTTCAAATTTTAGAAGAGCTGTACAGTAAATATATCACGTGTATTTTATAATACAATAAGTACTTAACAAATTATTATCTTTGCCGCCTGATTACTCTTTTCCCAAAGTTCTTATTTAATATATAACAGTGTAACAGATTTCACGCTGGTAAATCTAGTGTTAAATTATATTAGTCAACGTGTTGAATGTTGTGGAGGACCCTAATGTTTGGTGCTATCAGATTTAATCAAATTGGTTGTAATTTTAAATAATCGCACTAATGAATTTCCTAATATGTGGAACACTAAAATATTAGTGTAAAGTAAGTTAAATACTACTGAATATATAACTATCTTTACATATAATTTGAATGTATTACACCCTCGCCGATTGAAAACCCACCGATGACTGTAACTTTCACATAAAATGATCATAGTTATTGAACTCTAAACAGTAAATAAAAATATTTAATCCCGACATATTAAACTACAGCGTTGTCACAAAATATTATAAAAATTTTCTATATTCCATTTTAATCTTCTCCACCTCAAAATTTCCCAGCAAGCGAAGCGTGTTATATATAAACCTAATAATCGAATGCAGCGTTTATTTCCGACAGTGTGTATTTCCATAAAATATGCAAAGATATACCAACAATGTAGGAAAAGAATCTAAAACCTAAACTAACCGTAAAAGTTTAAGTCAAAGCTGTCTACCTTTCTCCATCGCAGTTGGCTCACCGCCTAACAATCAGAAACGTCCCAATAAGGGAACACGACTTCCTTTACTTTTCGAAACATCACAAAAAAAAAGCTACAAGAAATAAGTGAAAAAATGAGATCCAGGAAACGAGAAAAGTCACGTTCACACGTGAGAGACTCTAGCCAGAAAATCAGACCAATCGGCAAACCCGATGCGTCACACGTGATGCAAATCATGCACGTAGAAATAAGCGTCAAGTTTTGCGCTCCCTCCTGCAGCAGCAGCAGCTTGGCGTATCCTTCTGCCTCTTCTCTCGGTGTCCTGTCAACTTGTCGTCCAAGGTGAGCAGACCTATTTGGCGGAGGTGCCTCGGTCACGAGCAGACGGGCTCGTAGGTGGAACCCAGACTGGCCTCTTTCTCCCCCCCCTCGTCTTCGCGTCTACTGTTTCTTCTGCATTGTTATACATCGCGTTCGTGCACAGAGGGCACGGGGTATTCGTCCGAGAAACGCTCTCTCGAAGGAGGAACGGGATCGTTCGTTTTAACCCTTACTCTGAAGGTTCAGGATTAAAACGAGCTGTGTTGCTTGTTTTAACGAAAAATGCTGGTGAAAGTTGAAACTTGGTTGACGATGCTTATATGTACTGTTACAAATCGAAGTTTAGTTGATAGCGTGTATATACGTTGCTCAATGTTTGAGTTAGGTTAAGAGCGTGGATATACGTTACTCAATATTTGAGTTAGGTTAAGAGAGTGGATATACGTTGCTCAATATTTGAGCTAGGTCAAGAGCGTTCATGTACGTTGCTCAGTGTTTGAGCTAGGCTAAAGGCGTGTATATACGTTGTTCTGTGTTTGAGTTAGGCTAAGGGCGTGTATATACGATGCTCAATGTTTGAGTTAAGTTAAAGGCGTGCACATACGTTGCTCGGTGTTTGAGCTAGGCTAAGGGCGTGTATATACGATGCTCAATGTTTGAGCTATGTTAAGAGCGTGTATATACGTTGCTCTGTGTTTAAGCTAAGTTAAGGGCGTGTATATACGATGTTCAATGTTTGAGCTATGTTAAGAGCGTGTATATACGTTGCCCAGTGTTTGAAGCAGGTTAAGGACGTGTATGTACGTTCCTCAATATTTGAGCTAGGTTAGAAGCGTGTATACACGCTGTTAGCGGTTGACGCTAGGATAAGAGCACGTATATACGGTGCTGAGAATTCAGGATAGGTCGAAGACGTATATCCACGCTGTTGAAAAATGAACGATTGGTGACTGACTGTGGGCGCGTACATATTCAACGACGCTGTGTCTAATATTCTTTTATTTTAAATTAATATTTTCACTTTAGATATTGTTACTATGTAACAGTAAAAATATGGTTGTGTTAATGAGCCTTATGTATTGAAAATCTTCATAAAGAGAATCGTTGAAAGGTAGTGATTTCGAAGTTTAGCAATTAAGTATTTTTTTCTTTTTCAAGGAAAAATCCATTATAGATGTTTAAAGTTCTGTAAATATGCTATATTCATATTCATTTTGCTGCCTTTCTATTTACTTGTGCATCATAAACAATGTCCCGTTTCGTCCATAACAGACGCATTTTCTCACAAGCAATAGTGGAAGAGATGCAAAATATGCGATGTGTAATGTAGATTCACAGGTTTTCCTAAATTCGACAGTATCTAATTACCGCTTTAAATGTACATTTATGTCACACTTTAACCTGCTGAAATATACATGTTCCTTTCACATTTTGCAACGCTACCATAAGTAAGCCACTAATCTTGAAACATTAACACAGAGTTGTTTAAATTCCCAAATAAAATTCGCAAAAGGAAAGCGACTTGCAGCAGGTGACAGTACTGGAAAAGTTTCACCGTTCAGAATCAGAGAATTCTTTCCATACATCATGGTAACCTTGAAACATTTACCTGAATACTTGCACTTTCTAATTAATCGAGCATTAAGCAATAGATTTTCCAAATAAACTGCAAAATGAAATACCGTATTTTCCCAACCATTTCCACTAACAGAATAATCTTATATTATTGCAGTAAATTATGTAAATCGATAATGATCAAATTCCTCTGTTTATCCACGTTTATCTCGTAACACATAAACGGTCAAATCGAGTAATTATTTTCTTCCTTATCCCCTTCCTTTAACCCTTTGCACTTGGAGCCATCTCTGACGTTATCTATTAGCAACTTGTCGGTACTTTAATATTTGCTATCTTGTGCCACTTCAATAGAAAGATCAGATAAACATACATTTCTTAAAATGTTACGGTGCAACAACTCTATTCTCTGTAATCACTAATAAATTCGAAGATCTCTTTAGAAGGGGCAACTAAGTAAGTAATGTGGTAGACTTACGATGGACCGTCAGGTGAGACATTGGAGTGCAAAGATTTAAATAATTTATCCAATATATTGTTAGATACCGACTCAGTTCTTATTTCCTCAGATTCACTATCTTCTCTAACAATAATATAATAGCGCTAAATAATACTCAACGTGATTCAAGTTCCAAAAGGGAACTATTAGT
Source organism: Cerceris rybyensis (assembly GCA_910591515.1). Taxonomy (NCBI): domain Eukaryota; kingdom Metazoa; phylum Arthropoda; class Insecta; order Hymenoptera; family Crabronidae; genus Cerceris; species Cerceris rybyensis. The sequence goes on from OU342789.1 coordinate 38,165,267, forward strand.
CATCTTCAAATTCCGTCATCGCTTTTCCCTCAAAATATGTTTTCAATACCTTTGGTTTTAGCGAAAGTCTCTGGAAAAGCGATCGCCCTTTTGGAACCTTAGCCACGAGAAGTCGTGGTCATCCAAACCTCCCACCACACTAGGTTAAAATCTTTCAAAGGTCAGTCCTGCCCCGAAATCAACGAATTTTTGTACTAAATCGTTGACAGTCGGCATCTCGCGACGACGTTATCCTTAAATTGTTACAACTCCGAGCACGCAATAGTTCTTCCTAAAGAAAGTGTTGTTGACCACACACGAAATACAACACAAAATTTGGTGTCAGAAGTGGGATACAACAATATCCAAGTATATCAGTTTAATTACCAACACTTTTATTGTCATGGAACTCAACCACCTCTAAAACATTGTCACCTAAATTCCCACAACATTTTTACCCCTAATAACAATCCCTTGCATCGAAGATGCTACAATTCCAAATTACTTTTTGTAAACCAGGCGCGTGACCAACGTTCGCGATCAAACTCGCTCGAGCGAAGCGAGTCGATGAGCTACAAGAAAGCGGAACGAATTGATTTTAAGCATCGAATTTTATCCATCCAACGATCTGTCTCATCTTTTCGCAAAGAAAAAAAAAATTCCTCGCACTGTGCAACATGTACGAGTCAGAAATCGAATACATGATATCCTTGAAACTATCTTGAGTGCGAAAGGTCAAATCCGTCGAAGCTTTGTGGCTACTGATCGACCAAGTGGCAAAAGAAAGAAATTGAGTCGCGCCTCTCGTTGTATTAAAAATTCGGCGGTTTCGTAGTTCGATTTTCTGAAGGAGAGCGATGGAACGACACGAAACGCCAATATGGCAACCTAAATTGTCAGTGGGCGTTTGGCTAATGGATTGTAATAAGAGTCGCCGAGACAGCGTAATGACAATGCTGCAATGAATGTTGGGCTCTCGATTGACTCTATGGAAAGAACGGATTATTAAGATTTGATGTTTAGATGTTTCTGAATGGGGTAATTAATTATTTTAGAGATATCGCAGAGTTCTTGTGTGACGATGTATTCTTAATTTGAGAGATAATCTTAAACTTTGTCGTTTGTGCAACGAAAAATTGGTATTATTTAATATCAGCACGAAATTGATAATATTCAAGGAGGCGTTTTTCAAATTTTTTCATTTAACGGTCTAATTTTGCGAAAAATATGGAGTACTTGTTGGGTAAATTACCGAAACTATAATGCACAGATTGTATGTGCTAATGATCATGCAAATTATGTAATTGAAAAGTAAAATAAATGGTGAAATCGAACCTATTGCTTATTTTAGTTGCGACTCTTTTCAGTGCCATAAATATTTATAAAATATTAAAACGTAACTCGATAAACTGAACTGATAATTTTGTCAAGACAAAACATTAAGTGTCTCGAAATGGAGAACAAATTCATCGAATCTCTACTTCATGATGAAGAACGAAGACCACAGTCATAAACTAAAAGCTCAAACTATTATCTACAACAATTTACTTCTGAATCCACAAAGTTGCATAAACTGACTTTAATGAATCCATCCAAAAAGCTATATATTACTTTCCAGTCACAAAGTTACAAAACAACGAAAAAAAGGCTAAAAAAATGTATTGAAATTCAGACACCGTAATTAGAAATCCACGACTTTATATTAATAATCCTTCGTATCTCAAATTTATGTTCATAACCTATTCAAGGAGTTTCAGGCGACTCACAGTGGTCGATTTCGCCGAAATCCTGGCCAAAACCCCAAAATTTTTTTTTAGAATTTTCTAAATTTAGCAATTGCGTTTGATTTGTAACACATCAGAGCATTGTTTTCCATTAATAAAAATTTTTATTGAACAATACTCTTAGAGATATGCAATGTCAAAGTTGGCACTTAAATAATGTAACGTTTTCACGTCGAAATTGAGAATACGTTTTCAATGTGAAATTAAAGTTTGATCCACTTTTTCAGTATTGGTAGCTATTTATCATACTTTTAATTTATAAATATCTTGGTTTCATTTTTTTATTTAATATTTTACAACTCTGTTGGTACTGAACGTAAAACCTATACATTTTTTTCCTTTTGCTAATGAAATAGTTGTGAATGCTGCAAATTGCTGCCGTGATTTTTTTTTTAAATTAAACTTTGAAGCTTCCCGAAGAAGACCTCGTTGAGTTTTCTTGCGACTTTTTGCGATTCTTCGAGTAATTGTTATTTGTTTGTCGCGCGCGCCATGCTCGGGGAAGTGCATTTATGCATAGAGCCGGGCTTTCGTGCTTTACCTAATGAATACTGCTAATCCTTCTCTAAGATCAACCTGGCAATTAACGAAATAATATGTTTATTTCATGGGGTTAAAAATCGGAATGAGTTTAAACAAGCTGGTGGTCTATTGTTTCGAGGCAACAATAGATAGCCGCGGCTACCTCGACCGCTTACCGTCATAAACCGAAAGATCTTTGACGATTCTAATGAGAATCTGGCTAGTTGCAGGTATGAGGGAAATATTTGTTCCTTACAATGTTTCATCTTTCTCCTTCGACCGAAATTTTTATTAAGCAAAGGGAAATTCGGAGATGGAACAGCAATGACATGCTTGTATTAGGATACAGGGACTGCTGCAATAAATATCATTAAAACTGCAGAAGTCCGTGGAATAACATAATATATTTTTTTTTAAATTAAACTTTGAAGCTTCCCGAAGAAGACCTCGTTGAGTTTTCTTGCGACTTTTCGCGATTCTTCGAGTTATTGTTATTTGTTTGTCGCGCGCGCCATGCCCGGGGAAGTGCATTTATGACATAGAGCCGGGCTCTCGTGCTTTACCTAATGAATACTGTGTCTACCATTTTGTTTTTGGAAATTCTGAGTTCGGATTTTTAATCAGCAACCGGAAAAACATAAGACTACTGATTTTCGTGCCGATCCGACAATTTTTCGATACTCGCACCCGCCATATTAGAGCCGCCATTTTGTTTTTGGAAATTCTGAGTTCGGATTCTTAATCAGCGACCAGAAAAACATAAGACTACTGATTTTCGTGCCGATCCGACAATTTTTCGATACTCGCACCCACCATATTAAAGCCGCCATTTTGTTTTTGGAAATTCTGAGTTTGGATTCTTAATCAGCGATTGGAAAAACATAAGACTACTGATTTTCGTGCCGATCCGACAATTTTTCGATACTCGCACCCGCCATATTAGAGCCGCCATTTTGTTTTTGGAAATTCTGAGTTCGGATTCTTAATCAGCGACCAAAATAATACTAATATACCAATTTTCAGCTAAATTGAAAAACTCCTTATAGTTTTGGCCAGGATTTCGGCGAAATCGACCACTGTGCGACTTCTGAATCACCGAAATCACAACGCGTAAATCACATGGAAAAAGGAGCTTCACGATAGCTCCAAATAATTAATTCCTCGTGTCGAGGAGTCACATGCTAATTTATCGGCGTGATGGTAGGTAATAATACGCAGCGAACAAAGGATTTTGAGACTTTCTGGTCCCTGACAACGCAAACGGGCCCATTTCCTAATTCCATTGTAATTTCAAGCATTAACCCTTTGCATTATGAACGCATACATAATGCCTTTCACGGTCGGAGAGTTAATGACATTTAAAACGTACATTCATTATGGTGATTATTCCGATACTTTAGGTTTCTCTTTCATTTGTAAACATGTTTATCTTATTTAAAAGCCGTGAAGCGGTTGAAATTTCGTCGCACATGAACTGTTTTAAACATCGCTTTAAATCGAGAATTATAGGATGATTATAAAACTGTGAGTTGAAAATGAGAATTTTTATAATTACTACATAATATTATGTAATAATGGAAAACCGTGATTGTATTTGTTTAACTGGGATTTTAAAATGAAGGTAGAATGCAGTGAGTAAAATATTATGCTCTATGACGTTGAGGTGATTTTTTCGTTATTAACAGATTTAAAAGGATGGATGAGGATCGTTTTACACAAGTTTTTTCCTCTTTCTCTTGCCTGTATAATATCATGTATTAATGAAAAACCGTGATTATATTTGTTTAATTGGGATTTTGAAGTGAAGATATGATACAGTGGGTGAAATATTATTCACAATGGCGTCGACGTGACTTTTTTATCATTACAGATTTGAAAGGTTGGATATAGAATCGTTCTGCACATTTTTTCCTCTTTCTTTTGCCGCTCCTATTACCACTTAAGACTTAATACTCCGTGAATTTGTTTTTTAACATGTTTTTCAGACGCAGGTAAAGACACATTTTTCTTATCTTTCTTTTTTCTCAAATTATCGCTTAACCAATGATTACGTAAAATTATTACGTTTGCTGTAACTTCTGGGAAACGTCTATTTCATACTTGAACGATATTTATACAAATGTTTTGAGTCTTCTTTCAATTGTGCGTTAACGCTGTACATTTATTCACCATAAAAAATAATATGAATTGTTTCTCGAGCACGAAATGTTTATTCAGTAAAGTATTGAAGAGGCTTGTAAAATGCACATTTTAATCGATCTCCTTTAAAATCGAGCAAATATCTTCGAAAAATCTTAAATTTACTTTAATAAAGCATAAAAAAGATAAATGTTTGAACACACGGCTCGTATTTACAGATTTCAATAAATCCTTCAGCTTTAAATAAAAAGAAGTAATATTATTCATTAACATTTTATACCAAATTATCGTCACTTTTACATAAATCTGCAACATGTGACTTAATCCTTTCAGTCGATGTTTTTTTAGAGCCTTATGTAACGAAAATACGATGGTAAATTTATGCAATCAGTCGCCCGCTGATAGTTTCACTCCTAATTGTGTATTTTGTCCTCAGCCGTCCCCTACCAACCCAGCTCGTTATTTCGGCTGAAAGGGTTAAATCACAAGATAAATAACCTCAGGTATCCAACAAACACGACAGGAAATGAGTCAAAAGACACAAATATCAACGCTCTCAAATCAGCGGTCCTCATGTACCCCCAAACTATTGTATTCGACCCTAGTAGTGACTCAATTATCAAACAAGTGATCCGAAGAATCCAAGAAACTGACTCAAAAGACACAAATACCAACGATCTCAAATCAGCGGCCCTCATTTCCCTCCAAACTAATACATTCGACCTTAGTAGTGACTCAATGATCAAATAAGTGATCCGAAGAACCCAAGAAACACAGTATCTATGATAATTACAAAGTAGAAAGCTCCATCTCGCAACTACTGAATCCGACTTAAAATCCTCGCCACCGAAAAATCATACCATATACACCCTAATCACGATAATTCCTAACATACCAAAAACTGTACATCTCCCCTGAAATGACCACAGTACCTAAATTCCAAACACGAGCTCAATAAAACACAGGTAAACATCTTCCCCATGTCAAATCATAGCCCCGATGATTCAGAACCGACCTAAACTTGTAATCCCATTTCGCCCACCTAGGTAAAATGACCATAGCAGTTAAAGTAACAAACACGAAAGAAAACAGACAGAAGCAGGTAGAATCGATCACCGAGATAGGTCAAAGTTGGCGAACGGAGTATCACTGACGCAGCCAGTCGCGCAGCATTCGGCAAGTGAGTCACTCCGGAGGTAACGTCGGATAAGAATGAATGCGAACAAATAACCTCGAATCGTTCTAAAGCGATCTCTCTCTGAAGCCAGCTCTCGTACATCGGTGAATGTAGTTTGAGAACCGCTGCCGACAATTCCAACCAAACTGATTCCTCGTGTCGTGAGATGTGTGCTCGGACACGTGTCATCCTGCGCGCTAGACGACACTTTAAACATAGATCAAGGCGGACAAATAACGACACTGCGATTCCATCAGAATAACGCGCAGAAGTATAGGATCATATGAGGGGATGGTTGTTTTTCTGTAGTTTGGATTTTGTCGACATTGTCGAGGTTTTATTTCATTTTGTTACAAGCTTTCGCTAGGAGAGATATGTAGGGATGAGGGAGCTACGGTGGATGTGGAGATAAAAGCTGGGAGTTTCGAATAATAGGCGGGAGTTTGAATTTTCATGTTATGGGAAATTTCACCTCGGTGATATTTGTTTATGTGTATTATCGTTTTGGTCGGGAAACACGTGAAAGTTTGTTAGTTATAAGAGATGTGATCGTAGTAGTTGAAGTAAAGGAATGAAAAAACAAACAACGAAATGTACGACGAGAGGGATGACGAAGTGGGAAAAACAAAGCTGCGGTTTGGACTTTATGTCGTAAGTGTTACTAATGCTTACGGTAAATCGGTATTAGTAATTTTAGAAGCCGATTTACTGTATGGATAAAAGTAAAACTGAATTGTTTGAGGAATTCTGTTTGTCTTCTTTGTTATCCTTCGCGATACTATAGATTTTTGCTAAGAAAAGTAAAGTTAGATCATTAATTCGAAATGAATATATTATTTAAGAAAAATGAAATCTCTACTACTCTAAATCCTCTGAACGAATTGCAGGCAATTAACGTGATAAAAGTAAAGCTGAATTGTTTGAGGAATTCTATTTGCAAGGTATTCATTCACGATAATATACATTTCTGTTAAGAGAAGTAAAGTTAGATCATTAATTCGAAATAAATTTAAGAAAATGAAATCCTATGAACGATTTGTAGGCGATTAACAAATTGTCAGCCAAAAAATCCTTAAGCAACAATATCGATATATTTTACAAGATATTTAGCATTAAAAATATCTCTGGCACCCAGCAAACAGTAAATTTGTAGTAGCTATTAAGCTGCAATATTTTCACAAAGAAGTAAGTACAGATTACAAAATCTACAAATATTCGTCCATGACTACAGTGTCATACGATCTACACACCTCCTTAATTGCTCAAGGCCAACGCACACTAATCAACAACCGAAATCTTCCGCTCCAATCTAAACCACAAGACAAACCAACTCCACCGTTCAAATACTTAAATCTAGCATACCGATGTACCGATCTTTCAATAATTTCCGAATCTGTCGCTACACCGCTGCACCTAATTTTCAATACTATGCCTAATACGTAAAAGAAAATTTTATAAACAAAAAATAACCACCCAATCGTGGTCAAATCTCATCGTCAACCATTGCAAATGTCTACCCCCATGTATTCGAATTGACTTTGTGTCGTTAAACGTGAAAAAATTCTGAAAATACTCAAGTCTGATATGATTAACCACTTAGCTGTATTTGACGAGTATACTCGTCATGCGTAAAAGCTACCACTGGTTATATAAATTGTAATTTTGACGAAAACTAAAATTTATTCGTAAATTTTAAGATGCTTGGAATATTTTGAGGCCATGGCGAAACAAAACGAATAACTAAAAGGTATAAATAATTTGAAATAGATTTATGCTCATCTCTCGATTTTCGTGACCCAAAATTCAAAAGAATTTTCGCCACGGTTAACTCGTTAACACGTTGACTGCCATGAGGATCATCGGTGACCGGCGCTATTGAATTCAATGAAATTTCATGTAACGTTTAAATTGCAATATTTATGAATTTTCTATCATATTGAATATTTAACCCTTTAACTTGTGAGCTCGAGTTAATTCGAGCGCGCTTAACAGGCCAAGCTGTGCACACTCGAGATAATCCGAGCGGCGTCGTAATTAAAATTAAAATTTTGGTTAATTTTGTATTTTTAAAATTTTTTTGCCAAGACAGTGTTCTAAAATGTTTTTCTACATTAAAAAAAATTGATTTCTTTTGGCCGTTTTTTTCAAAAATCTGTGCGTTAAGGTGTTAAACATCAACGTTCAAAAGATGAAGGTCTCCTGAATACCTAATTGCAATTATCTTTCAAGTTTCTGCTTCATATGGATGTAATTTTAATAGACAAAGGTTCATTTCCGTAATAGTGGCAAAACTAGCGAGATACCGGTGGCGTTCAACACGTTAAAGATCTAAAGAGCGAAAGAGATCTTCAAAATTAACCGCCAAATGAACACGGTTCTTCAACCTGTATCGCTTCATCGCGTTGAGGTCTCAATTCATAACCGAATGGAGCGCATGATGCACAACTCATGTGCGCATTGTACCCAAAAGCAAACATCAATCACGCGTGTTCGTTGGTCCGCTATATTCGGGAGATAAATCGGGAGCACGCGATGCAGGACAGAAAGGAGAGGTAAAAAAAAAAGAAGCTCAAGAAGAATCTGGTTCACCGCAGTTAACTTCCCAGCGGAAATCGCGATTCCCACAGCTTTCCCCGCGCGCTGGTCTACGAGTATGGGCCGCTGATGCTCCTCATTGTTCGGAGCGAGCAGCGTCGCCATGATTATGAATGAGCGAAACAGTACATAGGTATATAATCCGGTAATGTACACTTGCACAGATTCAACGAGTGTAGGTGAATGTATGCGCGATGAATGCGAGTATAATAGCGAGTGAGTATCGTTATTGACGAATATCTCTACGACGTCCTTCTCGGTTTTCATCGTGCACCGTGTGCTTGAGCTCCTTCCTCCGCGTTATAGGATCTTCCGTAATACGGGATGCGGCGAATTATGATGCTACAAGTGGAGATAGGGAGAATGCCACGTTTATATGTGAAAACTTGGAGAAAATTTGCGGATGCAAATCTCTCCGTGGAAATTTGAAAAATTCTTTGTCGTTGAGAATTTATGAGAGGGAATTTTAGGGGAGGTTTTGTGAGAGACAGTTTTCTATATGTGTCTTTTTAACACTAAATTTACCAGCGTGAAATCTATTATATTTAAATATGTTAAGTATGTACCTTAAAGCAAGGAAAATTGAGAAGTGGAAAAGATGATAGATTTGGTAATTTATGTTTTATACGATGGACGAAGAATATTTATTCTACGACTCTCTCATAAACCCGTAGAATTTTTGGAAAAAATTGGTTACCAGTCATTTTGACTCGCTTGGTAAATCTAGTGTTATCACATTCGCAACCGCTGATGTGAATTCACGTTATTTTAAATCCCATACCTGGCTGCCGCTGACGTGAATTCACGTCCTGCAATTTCTATTTTCGAATTCGACAACATTACGCGTTTTGGATAACGGCTATCTCAATGAGACACCTTGATCGTCCTTACAGACTTTCATGTGACATAACACAACAGTTGGAAAGAATCGCACAATCGGGGAAATTAAAATATCCAAAAAAACGTTGCAGAGTTTGCAAAACTCATGGAAAATGTCGTGACACTTCTTACATATGCAAATTATGTAGAGTTTCTTTGTACAAAACTCATTGTTTTTTTACTAATCACACTAAACAGAAATATTAAGTTCTGTCTTTATTCTGCTTTTCCAAAATGTATGTAATACAATGCTAAATAAACTAAGCATAGTAATAACAAATGCTCCGTTATCTACCTATAAAGTAAGTATACAAATTATCAAATCCTTTTTATTTTAAAAAACACATAATTACCACATTGATAGTCCAAAACAAGTAATTATAATTTTTATCTTTGTTTTAGAGATACAAGTTTGCGGCAGTCAGCTTTACAATTTCATTATTGTCGCCGGTACTCAGCATTAGAAACAGGAAAAAATTGCCGGTCGCGAATGTGTTAATGATTTAGGGGAAAGATGAAACGTGTGGATGTATCTTGAAAGATGTAAAAAATAAGTATAAGTTTTAGCAGGGATTTTTATTTCTTTCAGAGAGGATGAAAAAATAGAAGCTTTTTTATCTATCTTTCATATATCGTTTATCGAGAACTGTTGCGGAAAACTATGTGGTGTCCAACTGACGCATATCGAAGGTTTACATAAAACTTCGATTTCAACTTCATTACCATTAACACCTTGAAAACAACTATACAATTTTAAGCTATGATACGAGTGACAGAGATTGATAATATTGCCATCCGACACGAAAATCCGCTGGTAAAACTTCGACACTGCCGATTGTTTTTTCCTTTAACACTGGAATTAGCGGCGTTAAATCTATCAATTCTCAATATATTAAATAAGTATATTAACCGTTTGCGTACCACGAGCTCTTCAGTTTTTGTGTCGAAAATCCCCAGGACATTTTTTCAATGTTGACAATTGAAGGATAACTTTGTTAAGATATTTTGTTAAGAATGGATCAGGTTTCTCTTTTATAATATAAAGTAATTCCAAATTAGGATACAAGCACGCGAAGATTGTTCTTGTTGTGCACTACATAAAATGAAACACCAACTTTAGCTTATTTTGAAATAAATTCTCAAGAGCGCGAAAGTGGCTTTGGCTTTTTTCGAAATAATTTTTTAAAACCCTCCCGGTATTCAAACGGTTAAACAACCCAGACTTCGGAAAAAGAGAAATAAATAGGTAAAAATGGTGGTGGATTCGATAATCTGTATTTTATAAGATCAACGTAGGATATTTACTCTATGGCACACTTAAAAACTTGGAGAACTTTTGGAAAATAATTGGCAATCAGTCGTTTTAATTTGCTTGGTAGTTCTAGTGTGAACAAATCGTTTATAAACTGATCGAGTTACATGCGAGAAAGAATAACTGAAATCGCAAGGCGATAGAAATTATTCAGAAATAAGTGACTACGCAATAATAATCTAGAGATAAGGTACGATTAACTTCTACTGAAAATCATGAGCGAACCCGATAACGCCAGGCTTCGTCCTAATCTACGCTCGAAGCAAATTATCAACTTTTGATGATGCCTGTATATTAAACGCTCGATATCGAGTAACTCGACGTCCACGGACGTAATAAATAATAAACGGTATCACTACGAAAACACCGTTTAGACGTGCGATCAAATTTATGAATATATTTCTGCCATCCTTGAAACCTTACCAGTCACAAGAAATTCATATATCACACTACAGGAAAATATTTCTATCGATAGGATATGTACATTTCTTTTCTTATCATTAAGTTTTAACTACTGTAGTCATTTTCTCTAATACCTATTCTTTTAGGTACATTCTAAACAATCGAAACTATGAAATAATAATCCACAAGTGGATTTCGAGTCACAGAAACTATTCGCATCATATAAGAAAAATTTCCCAGAAGTAACAAGGAATTTTAAATAGGGCCCACTAATTTTACCTCTACTATCGCCACAGCCACAAAAATTCGTGCACGCATTTTCTTCAAAAATTTACTTAATCCTTTGCGGACTACCGACGTTTATATCTGGTCTGAGAACAAATCTAATTGTCGTTTATTGCCGCACAGTTAGAGGTGAAAAATTGAAATACAACCGCTGGGATATGATTACACAAATAGTAGTTTATAATTTATATGCATTAGTAATCGATCTTTCTGATAAAACATTTTTAGTAAGTTTAGATTGCCAAATAAATAATTATCTTTCAATGTTCAAAAATGTCTCCGTCCGAAAAGGGTTAACCGGCAAAATATCCGAAGACAAAGAGTGAAAAGAATTTTATCAGCCGAAAGATCAATTATTTGTTTTACACCCATTGATTGCGAGCCTTTATTTCCATACCCTAAATGTGCATTTACACTTTCCTAAAAAAAATGCCTCACCAACCAAATATCCGAAAACAAAGTATTCAAAAAAGTTTTACCAGCGTGAAAGATTAATTATTTGTTTTAATCTCTCACAAATGACAAGCAATTTATACGCAATTTTTCTGCAAATAATACCATAGCTGCCAGCTTGAAGCGACAGTTATCGTTTAATCGATAAACGCGCCTATTTTCTGTTTTTTTTTTTTATGTATCTTTTATATGCCAACGCTTTCCATTTAAGTTCCAAGTAAATCAGGCAACTTTATCGACTCACTGAGAAGTTTCGTATGACGCCAGTTGCGTTCGCCGCCTTTCCTGCGATATTATTCGTAGGACGAGGACATACGTCACGTAATATATAAATACCAGGCAAGCCGGCAATCTTTGAACTAAAAAACTTTGCACTCGAACATTTGGTATGTACATGATTTTTTCAGTATTTCCGCTTGACCTTGAGACTCTAGAGAGATTACATAGGTCGTAGCGTTTAATGCGGTTTAAGTGATTTTAAAGAATTTTAAGTCCGTGAAATACTTGGACTTTAAGGTTATTTAAAGAAACTGCAAAACTTTAGCAAGTTGGGCTAATTTTTTAATTATGAGTTATGCTGATGGAATTTCTACGATAGTGATACGTGATTTTGGAAAACCATGGGTTGTGCAGTTTTTGCAGGTAATTACGTTTCGGAGACATAAAGATTAAGTTTGATTTTTTGAATAAGATAGATTTTGTAGATAAGTTGAGAGAATATTAATTGTTTCCGGACATAATTGATAGATAAAAGGTGATTTTTACTAGGCTATCTAAAATTTTGAGTGGAAGTAGTAGTTTTCAATAATTGCCACACTATTATAACCGTTAGCATGATTTCCTTCTTAAAGACCATACAGTTGTGAGCAAAAGTGAATTAATATTTGTGTGTTAATATATCCTATCTAATAGTAATTAAGATACTTTGCTTCAAGAGAATATTAAACTCTGAGAGAAAATCTATCAATTTTCATTACGTCCTGAAATCTAATAAATAAGAAAGTAAATGTGCCATAATAATATGTCTGTATTACATAATTATGCTTTTATACTTATTATATTCCGATTATAGTTTTAATTTGAATAGAAAAGAATTAAGTAATATTCTACTCAAAGGTTGAAAATTAATTTATAACCACGTAATCACCATTTTCCAGCATAAAATACACAGTACCTAAAGTCCTCCCCAAAATCACTCCAATTTTGCCTAACACTATTTTCGTACACCTCATAATTAACAAATTATTTTTATTAAATTAAACGTTTGAAGTACCTCGGCCTGTGCAACGATATTTAACCAGTTAACTATGATTGACGACTATACACGTCATGCGTAAAAGCTACCATTGATTACTTAAATTGTAATTTTGATGAAAACTAAAATATATTCGTAAATTTCAAGATATTTGGAATATTTCAAGGCCATGGCGAAATAAAAGGAATGACTAAAGGGTATAAATAATTTGAAGTAGATTTATGCTTATCTCTCGATTTCCGTTACCCAAAATTTAAAAGAATTTTCGCCACAGTTAACTGGTTAAAGGAAATCCACTAAATGAGAAATCGTAAATCCTCTTCCGTTGCTTTACGTATCCCTACGGGAAAGAAGTTTTTCTTTCGCGCGCAAAGAAACGGCAACAAGTTACTTTACATTAAGATGTACTTGTGTAAGCAATATGCTTATCGCTTATCGGTTCTGCAAACAATATTTTTACAGCCTCATTGCCTTGCCGAATCGCGATACGCATTGTACAAAGCCGGGCAATAATTCAGTTGCTTTAACGAATTATCCTTTACTCCTAATGAAATCAACGTATCAAAGTGCATAAAGGTGTAAGAGAAATCTGCATATTTAACGTGTCTACTTTTACGCAACTTACTAATGTAACAGGAAGCTTGTAACGCCTCAGATTTCATGGAATTAATTATTGCGAGATATATCGAGAGAAATGGAGAAAAGTGGTGACAATCGACGACAGAAACTCAGAGAGGAAAATAAGGAATAAAACTTGAAAGAAAAATTGTTTGATCGAGAAATCTGCGAGGTGTTTTCCATAATATCTCACATAACGGGAGTCCAGTACTTAATTTTTTCAATACACTATTGGCGAAATGATTGATGATAATAAAAATAATACTGCTAGAGAAAATTGCATTTTTTTACAGAATTTATCTCTATTATCCCTTTCACAGTTTGGTAAAATTACGAATTCTGGCCCAAATAATGTCTAGTTTTTTTTATGTTCGAAAACACTTCCGCATGCAAAATAAACCGCGTCTCCTTCTTCAGTTAGAATAACCTTCGAAAACAGAGGAAGCAAAGAATCTAGTCATAGACTTAGATATCTTTGGTAGATTAAACGGGATAAACCATTTGATACTTGAAGCTCCACCCGTGACTGTCACAGGATAAACTGTCAATGGGTTAACCCCATGTTGTACGATTTCTTTTGTGACTGCCTCCGTAATAATTCGGAATTAAGTTGATAAAATAAAAATTAATCAGTGATTCCTGATCTATCATACAATTTAACGTAATACTAGTGTTACAGAAATAATTCTACCCTATCGCGTCTCACAGCATTTTCAATCAAATAGGTTTTGCAAAACTTGAAAATTTTCTATTCAGTTTACCGATCACTCGTTATTGTTACGGCAAAGGGTTAAAACAATTGCAAAATACGTTCTTTCCCATATAAAAGAAGACATTTATCAAAAGCAATATAATCGTCCGACCGTTTAAAACGAAACACAGCGTATAACGCTCGATTAAATACTTTCTACCCTGCCGTGACAAAAGTTTTCAGCGGAGACGCGAGCTTTACGAAGGTCAAAATAAATGCATCGCATATAAGTCCGCGACAATGACGTTACACGTACCACCGAGCAATAAGAACGCCCCTGCATTGACGTAAATCCAAGGTTAATATGGGACGTCTCGAATCGAACGCCCACAGGTGACCGACGTAGGAATAATGTAGGTACAACCTACAACCTACAACCTACAACCTAACCGATACCTTCTCGCTTATACACCGCGCATCCACCTGTTTCACTTTGCATCTCGAGACGATATAACGATTAATACACTACGAGAATAAAGTCTGCCAATTAACAGGAAATTGATGCCTTTTGGCGAAGAATTTATAATACTTCGCTGTGTCGATTCTTAATTTTGATATTTTGATAAATCATACTTTTTTTGGCTTTAACCCATTTGAGGTGGTGCATTTTTTTGGATACCATCCAGAGATATCGAGAATTTTTTTGCTTTATATTTACCATTTCCTGTATTTCTGATGGTCCTGGGTTTGGGTCATACATTTTGGGGACTAAATTGGTCCCAATACTAAATTTTATGTTTACACGCTTCTATGATACTTGAAATTTTAAACCAGTCATATTTGGAACGCTGCTTCTTCTATGCTGACTGATAATTGCAATTCAATGTCGTTGAAGACACGATGTGCACTCTGTTTCGAATGGGTTAACTGATATGGTTATTTCGATTAGGATATAATGTTTTAGGTTGGTAGATGATGATCTGTTTAGAATTTTTTAGATTGCTCACGGACACTTTAAAATTGACTATAATTAATATATAGGCAACTAGTGTCAACAAATTTTTTGGCAAGCAGTTATTTATTTAGAAAATGGCAAACCTTAGGCGTCAAATTAGATGACTATTTTTCATTCTGTGGAATGGTGCATCTACTTTGAATGACCACGAATTTTCAATTAAGTTTCTCCTTCGCGGTTTCAAATTTGAAAAGAACAGGTTTAGAAGAGTTGGATAGATAAGAATGAGAGTTTCAAATTCTACGTTACTTATAGGAAATTTTGTCTGTGTGTTATCTACACCATAAACTTGGTGGTTTAGGAACCCACCTAAAACTACAGACACTGCGTAACACGATATTATCATAGCAATTAAAACTAAAAGAAAAAAGACAACAATAAGAATTTTAGTACCATGATTACTTTTCCTTCTAATTAGTATTGAATAGAGAAAAATGACAGTGAATTTCCTTTTTCGAGAATAATTCGAAACGGTAAGCAGGTTGGGGATTAACCGTTCTCGGTTTGGGTTTGGTTTAAGTCATGATAGGTTAGGCTAGGTCTCTGGAAGGTCCCCATCGCCATATGGAAACGATTTTACGCAAACACGTGCCCTTGAGTATTTAAAGATTTTTCTTGCTCGCCTACATTGACTTTTAAAATGAATTAATTACGGAAACTTTAAAAGACCACAATGCAAATAATTTTACCCTAATTATCATTTTTTACATTCGAATAGAAGAATTAAATTTGCACCAAATTTTTATTTTTAACGGATGATACAATCACCCTCATTATGGACAACCAAGGTGAAAATTTGTAATGCAATTTCGATTTGTTAGCAAAGTATCGAAAAGAGCAACGTTATTTTCCGATCCTCCTAATACATACTAAATAATCAAAATTCCGTGCATATCATATATCAAGACTCGAAGGAAATAGATACCAATGTATTTGACATAACATTGCTAAAATTATCCATCGACATGAACCTAAATGACGCTATTTCCAATGATAGTATTCCAAATATTCGTCAACGCTCAACCGTCTTAGATATTTCATTAGGCTACTCGTAAATGTAATAATACATATCTACGGCTTTGTAAATTAAACTCTGGTAGGTATATAAGGATCGTGATATTCCATTACGCCCGCACTTCGATTCGAAACCTGTGTAGCGGAGTACTGACCCGGCGAGTTGCCGAGTGCCTCTTACTCCGTGTAGGAGCTACACTACAGTTTAGATGTTCTCAATCGCGTGACCTCTGACAATTTCGATCTAGCAAGGAGAGGGTCAGACGTTCTCCTCCCCGACTTTTTCTCTTCACTTGCGAATACGTGGTATTCGGTTAATATTGTATATTTAAAAATGATGGTGAGATATCTAAACAATTTTTACAGATTTGATGAAAGCGGATAAAGGATATGTTCGGCAACCGTGATTAGAAATTAAGAAGATTCTACTTTTAAAATTTGTATGAATTTTTTTAAAATACTTATTAAGATGTTATTCTCAGGTATTCAGTCATTTCTTGGCTTTATTGGTAGAACAACACATGGTCGTGTTGTAAGTACTGTGTTAGGCGTGCAAAGTGCTGATAAAAAGTAGTATGTAATGTAAATAAATGAGGCGCCACACGGTTCATGGTTTCTAGGTCAAATTGCTACCGTTGAAGCCTGAGAATATCTTGAATGTCAAAGAAAAGTAAAAATAGGGAAAAGAAGTATAATATTATGGAAGAATTGATTTAACAACTGGATTTCTGAGAATCATTAAAGTATCGCAGTTTAATATGTCTATAGACGTTCCATGTCTCATGGAATGCTGTCTAGTTGCAAATGAATAAAATGGTAGATGGAAATATTGTACAATTTCACTCGTTTAAATGTCAATTTTTTAACCAAAACTTTGCAAACGTTCTGACGATCAGATAGATATTAAATTAAGCTGTCGACGTTCCGTTTTGATCAAACGCAACAGGATTCACAGCAAAGGACTTCTCCTTTTTTCAACCAAGGGCACATTCGTTAAGCTTTTGAATGCGAAACATTTAAAAACTGACTCTCTGTAAAAGAAATACTTGGTCCTATGAAAAATATCGATTCATCGATTGACTCCACACATCTAAAGAACCCACGGTGTCCATAGAAACAGAGTGTAAGAATCCCAAATAACATTCTGAACTTTGAACTCCTTTATCACTATCTCCAGCACATTTTTCTCACGCGACACATTGTAGCCTCTCCAATACAAAATCCATATCAAATATTCCATCCTCGACCACATAACGAAATGTTCGAAAATGATCAAATCTATTAACCCTATGAGGACCAGCGACGCATATATGCGGTCTGAGAAAAAAATTCGATTACATTCTATCGCTGCATGTATTCGCAATTGAAGTTTAGAAATTGAACTACAACCGTTGAAATATAATTATACAAACAATAATTCACAATTTATATGCACTCATATGCTAACTTTCTAATTGAAAGGCTGTTTTGAAGTGTCGAATAAATGATTATTTCTCAATATCGAAAAATATCTCCGTTCCCAAAGAGTTAAAAAAATACGTGCATTCGTCTCCAAATGCAGATCATTTTTGCTCGACATCAATAAGAGAAGCCAAAGATACTTCTTAAGCGCGCCTGCAAGTCCGTTGACACTCAACCGCGTATGCGGATGGAGATCATGCGTTCGTAACTCTCCAAGGGTTACACTGACTAATCAAGAGCAACGAAAACTCGGCGACAGGGTTGACGACCATAAGCGAGCTCGACGAGCACCTACGCTAAAGTCTCGAACGAAGTAAGAAGCAAGCAAGTAGAGTAAATGACTCACCACGTGAACGCTGGAGAGACCAACCGGGTCGGCTTGCTTCTTATCCGTTTTCTTCGCCTGTCGTTTCGCCTTGCTCTCGAGGAAACGTTGCTTCAGCACCAAAGTGTCCTGGATGTTCTGCTCGCAAACACCATTGAAACTTTGATCGAATCGCGGTATACAATCGGTCTGTCTTCTTCGATAACTCTCGATCCTTCTTCTAAGACGATCCACCACCGCCTGCCTCTTTGGGGTGAGGACCTCACCCATGCCGGGTGCCTGACCCATTTGTTGCTGCAGTTGCAGCTGCTGACCGGTTACGTTTAACTGACCGGTCGCATTGAGATCGTGGATCGCGGCAGATTGGCCGATGACATTGTTGTTAGCGTTGTTGAGGTTATTGCCGTTGGTATTGTTAGCCTGGCCCACGCAGACTGAGATGGGGCCAGGCACGGTGCCAGGGGGGCCTTGCGGGGGCTGGCGGGGCAGGAGCCCCCCGGCCTCCATACAGCCCCCTAGATCCACCGCAGGGTAAGCCAGCTCAGTGAGAACCCCTGCTACCGAAGCGCCTGACGCGCGCTACTGCTACTGCTACGACCTCGTCGGCTTCTCCCGCCGTTGCCCTCGAGCCGAGCATCCTCTGCCACCCTGACGATGCGACGATCCTCCACTTCCGGTCAAGACGCATCTGGAATATCTCCTGGTCGCGCGCCGGCCTCCCTTCTCTTATTGTCGTTGATACGACTTCGCTTTGCCGCGATTTTACTTTCCACTGATCCTATGATTCTGTTTCAATGTACACACGCACCATTCGAGTATTGAACACACGACGAAAGATCTCTGATGGAGGAACTCTCACTTTTCTCTTGTTTGTAGTCGAGAGTCACGGTATCAAGACCAACGGCGCGAGACGATGGTCGAGTTCGTCACCCTTTGAACTCTAAGTACGCACTATCGTCAATTTTAGGCACTATTTTGTCCGTCGGAGCGTTCGCGCGACGCATCACGACGGACGGAACGATTGTCCGCGTTTTATTACCGAAGCCACGTGACACGAAACGGTACACACCGTAAAGTCCGTGTCGTTCCGATGCAACGAGTCACCGGCTCAGCCTTCGCGCAGGCGAGCCACGAGATTGGACCGCGACAAACGATATTCTCTCGATAGTCCACGACATACGTTCTCGGCAAGAATGTCGTTAATGTTCTTTGTAGATTGTAGAAAGAACCGTGAACGACGTGTATGTCACACGGTTAATGAAAATTTCGAACTGTCACTCTCGACGAGGCGCTCGGAAAGATTCGACGTTAAGACGGAACGTTCACCGCGCGCGACCAAGTTCCAATAAGAGCCCGCCCGAGTCCTCTCTCTCGCTCTCAACGGGCTGCTGCGAGAGCGACGCGAAGCGGAGGTGGTGGGAGTTGGTGCGACGAGCCTTTCGCGGCTTAATATCGGCTCTCCGGCTGGCGGATCGGGCGCACGCTTCGCCAACGGAAGGCTTTCTTGCGCGTCGAGACGGTGCGGACCGTCCTGCCGAGCGTGAAGGAGGGTACACGGCATACGCACATCCACGAACAACGCGATGGTACACGCGACGCGCGCTGGATCTCCCCGATTGTCCCAGTGCGTCGTCGAGCGCGCTGGACGTCACAACAGGTAGTTGAGCGAGGGGGCAGCGTGCTCCCGCTTGTCCGGAGAAAGAGAGGTAAAGAGCGAGGGAAGTAGCGAGAGGTCGACAAACGGCACGAGTGTGCCGTAGGAACGGACGAAGAAAGAACGTAAGGAGGAGAAAGAGAGGCAAAGAGGGAGAAGACGGTAGAAGGACGGCACTATCGAGTATGTTAGAAAGAGAGAAAGATGGGACGGTAGCAGGGTGGGAGAGACGAAAGAGCAGTTTCAGTGTTTGGCCGAGTACCTCCGCGCCGTGCCTTCGCACGACTGCCCGTGCTACAGCGTTCGAGTCTAACACGCACCGGACGAGTAACTCGTGCGTTCCGTCTCCTTTGCACTCGCGCGCTTCGTTTCCCCCTCTCCGAATGCTCGCAATCTCGGGTATTCCAGCGCGTTTCCGTGCTCTGACAACGGCAATGAAACCTTTGAATGAACAATTTCTCGACCGTAGTACCGCATAATTGAGTCGATTAATTATCACGAAATGTCCATCGACCTTTTAGAGTTTCTTTTCTGTTACTTTTTCTCCTGTGGATCTGTTTCTTTTCACTAACGGCAAACTCGACACAAGATACTTTCACGAAGTAGTTTGTACTGTGGGTATATGTTTGTCACTTGTTTGTCGTAATGTTCGAAGCCGATATTCTTTTCTGTATCACGCGCGTTGTTTTCTTTATAAGAGTCCAACGCATTTCTGGCGATCACATGTCATCGAGTATTGGCATCGAACGCCGCGCGAACGATCTATCAAACAATTACATAACCTCACTTTTCGACTGTCACGATGTCCCGAACGTAAGCTCGCGTAGTGACGGGTTCACGAAAGATGCACGGTCGCGTTAACAACGAAACGGACGTAAACGATCGTTCGGATGGCTCCTCATGAACGCGCGGTGCCATTAACAGAACTGCGCGTGGGTACGGGAGCATGTATCGTTCAAACGACGAACCATAATTACGGCGACTGACATGACTGCATTCTGGTAGAAAGATGACAAACTATGAGAAGCGTCGGCTGCCGACCGAACCAGTTCTCAGTGGTGCCATCTTTGCTCAAGGTGAAAATTAAAAACGATGGTGCGTTACTAGTTGGTAAAATGACCAGCTGTTCCCTACGATTATCCTCCCTGTTAATTTATCAAATAAATACGCAATGTGCTTCTAATAATTGTGACCTTTAGGAATTCCAGTTTTTTATATGTTATGCCGCTTCTGAGCCAACTTGTAATTGTTAATATTTAGCTTTATACATTCTATATACTTTCAACAGATAGGTAAGGTTTTTTAGTTGTTTTCTGTAATTTAAAAGAAATTTAATATTTGTCTGAGTAAAGTTTGATATAATAATGGTTGAAACAATTCTTTACAGTTTCAATTTAAGTGTATAAAATGGCTTTAAATACTACAAGAGGTTCCAGCAGAGTTCCTTTTATACCAAATACAAAACCTTCGATAAAAAACTCTCAGTTACTCGTTTCAACAGGGATACCTTCATTGGATCACATTGTAGGTTCGTAATTATCAATTTTCATTGTTATATTTTGTTTATTATAATTGTTCAATTTCTGTTTCACAGGCGGTGGGTTACCTATTGGTTCTCTATTTGCAATTGGTATGTGTAAAAGTTTTAAAGTTCTTATGTAAAGGTTCGAGACATGTTAGTAAAAGAATTTAAAGAAGACATTCTTTATATTTGCAGAGGAAGATTCATATGGAACATATGCTAAAGTGGTATTGAAGTATTTCATGGCTGAAGGAGCAGTTACTTCTCAACCGTTGTTGATAGGATCCAAAGATGTCGATACAGCTCAACTTATATCTGAAATGCCAGCTGTTATAAGCGATGCAATGCCAATTTCAAGGTGTCAAAATGCAGATGAGCATATGAAAATTGCTTGGAGGTATCAGAATATGAAGATAATTGACTCATCGCCATCTGGAGAACAAGCCTTTGGCCATTTCTACGATCTGACTAAACCCATGGACAGGGAAGTTATTGAAAATGCAAATATAACTCAGTGGCAAGATAACAGTTGTCCTAGTAAAAGCAATATCTTTGAAAATGCAGCCTATGCCAATTTACTAAGAACAATTAAAAAAACTTTGAAAGATGGAAAATACTTGATATCCGATACTCCAGAAAAGAGACAAGTGTTAAGAATTGCAATTCACTCTATAGGATCAAGATTATGGCTATGTGATTCTAAAGAGGATTCACATAGTGACTTGTTGAAGTTCCTTTACTGTTTTAGGACACTTTTAAGAAATGCTTATGCAGTTGGTGTAATAACTCTGCCTGTAGATAATTTTGATAATTCGGTAAGTTATATCTTTTATATTTAAAATTCAGAATTTTCATTGTGGTTAATATTTAGGATGCTGTCGTGGAACGGATTGAACACATCTCAGACATAGCAATTAGATTGGAATCATTCGTTGGCTCCGAGAAAGAAACAAATCCTTTGTTTAGAGACTACCATGGTCTTTTACACATTAAAACACTACCTGCCTTAAATACATTCGCACCTCATAACCCAGAATCAAGAGATCTTGCTTTCAAACTTCGTCGAAAAAAATTTGTCATCGAAGTAAGTAAACTTTTCTCAATATTTGATTACTTTCATGTAACATTTTCTGTTTGATCCAAGGTTTTGCATTTGCCACCGGAATTCGGTGATACGACTCAACGAGAACAAGATGACATGGTACCACAAACTGCCGGTTGTATGGGTGATCAACGGAAAAGCCTTTTAGACTTTTAACCATCTACTCTTTTCATACAGTGTATAAATATTGTTGTAATGAAACAAAGAATTAAGAGCACAATTATGCACCATCACAATAAGTATTTCTTAAAGCAGCTCAATTTGATATTACTGATTTAATTTTAAGCTTAACAAGTCGTAATACTGTCGCGTAAAGTATCTAATTCTATCGATAAATCTTGAAAAATAGCACAGAAAAGTGATTTGCGAATCACATGACTGCTCTACCAGAAAAGTGCCGAGCATCTGTACGCTACCAACATCGATCATAGATCGATTTTCAGAGTTGGGGTCAAAGTTTTCATATTAATGAAACGTAAAACGTTTCACTCTCCACTGAATAATACAAACCTTATGAATTACTATTACTTAATGCGATATGTACTTAAATAAGAAAAATTATATATACCAATAATCAAAGAAAATTAATCGATTTTGTACCGTGGAAAAAATATTTTCAGCAGCTAGTTCAAACAATTGTTAAACCTATTGCGAATGTCATTTTGCAACATGGTTCGCCAAGTTTAAATCAGATAAAAAAGGCACGGAAGTTTAGCTACGCTATCACTTTTTATCACAGATGGGGGAAAGTTACGCGTTGAGGTTTCACATAAACTTGCACCCCTGGCTAAAGATCGATCAATTCCGGAAGTACAGACGCGTTCAATGCGTGATCGATATATGTATCTGAAAACACCAAACAGATGTACGCAGGAGTTTCCCACAAATCCCAAAGAATCGCTAATACGAGTTCACTAAAATATATTTGATACACAAGAATGCTTATATAAGAAATGAAATAAAATTTATAGAAATTATATATTTTGCATAAATATACTTCAAAATAAGGAATATAAATACTGCCACTGAAGTTTATTGCCCTGTTGTAATATAGTTTCGTAAATAAAATGATAAATACAGAAGTTTTACTCGTGTTATTTAACGCGAAATGCGTAGTATGGCGGGTGAATTAATGCGAACGGGAGGAGATAGGCTTTGTGAACACTGACAATAATACGCATAAAATATCTACCTGTTGGGTTACATGATATCAAAGACAAAACTTTAAAGCCTGGAGTGTAAAGGATAAGATTGTAAAAACAACAGATTAGAACTGCTTCGAATTTTTAAGTAACAATCAATATCTCAAATAGCGAATTACAATGATACATTTTATTTAGAAATTTGTTGATAGTATCAGATTGGCGGTGATCGCCAGCGGACAACGTTCAAATATACTTGAAGATCTCTTTTTAAGTTTTTTTAACCCCTTGCGGTACTAAATGCGCAAAACACAGAACTAATGGCTGAACTAACAATCTATCCCTGATTTCTGATATAGAGTGTAACTCAACATAACATTAATAGCATAGAAATAATTTCAGTTATCCGCTAACATTTTTGATTTAATCATTTCTGTAAAACATGTAACTTGCCAATTCCATTTATCGCGTGACGAGTTTCGCTCGTTATTGTTCGGCAAAGGTTTAAAGCTAAGATATATTGAACGATAATATATAAAAAATTTACCACAGGTGACGGGGTACGATTTGATCTCGGGTCCAATAATTGCGAGCCTGAACTTGATCTATCACAATTTCACAATATCAATCAAATTACATGTACAATATACAAATGCATATAATGTAAACGTTTAACGTGCCATATACTCCAGAAACTTTTAATATGTATGATTATACCGTGCAATATTAACCCATTAACGACCAATCATTCAAAAAGCAGAAATATTTTAAATGGGACTATTTATTTGTTATAAGTAGACTCCGGATGTTTATGCAAATTTCAAATTCAACAAATGCAGTTAAGACGAGAGAACCTATTTAGGGATTAGTTGCACTCGATAAATATTACAACGAATACCATACTTTGGATATTTCGGATATATTTTTATATTATGTTCGTTTTGTGTATTTTAGCCGTATTCATTTTGTCATAAATGCATAAACATCCGGAATCTAGTTATAAGTAATCTAAGGTGATGAACAATTAGAGAACAAAAGTGCATAAATTAAGCCTTTGGTATGTTCTTTTACTATGACATAGGTTAAAATATAAATTAAATTAATCCGATTCCTCGAAAAAAGTTAGAAGTGAAATGTTGCCGTAACGCAACTTTGGGCCTTAATGGGTTAAAGGATCAACGCATGAGCCCGCCATTGATAAGAATAAATGATTATAATGGAACCGTATTTATTCCATTTAACAGAACTCCCAGAACTGTACTATTCTGTATTACATTATCGACAAGAAAATTAGAATCTTCAAAATTAAAAATGTTCTGTTATTGGATTTCCTATGACGATCGTTTCGACAAAGAAGCTAAAATCTCTCTAGCAATTCGTTGAACCGGACGGCTTCTAATTCCAGCAGATTCTTCGACCCCGTTAGAAATTTGACGAACGCGAGTCATACGAGTGCATACATGTATTTATGCATACATCTGGACTCTTCAGCCCCCCTTTTTTTCTGTGCCTTTCTATTTCCTTCCGGTTCCATCCGGTCGGTCGCGCATGAGGGCACGTAACGCAAGCGCACCTACAGATGCCAGTATTCGTCCTCTACCGCGGAACCATCTATCACGAGGTTTTTAGTCTTCCACTGTACGCGAACAAGTACACTTCGAAATACTAATAAACAACAGATAAATCACAAACTCTTGCTGCAAATATCTACTTCGGTTTTTCGCGATGTTTACCGAGTTTTGTCAACGGGTATCAACGTGACGACGAGTTACCAGTGTTTTCTTAAAGCGCCGAAGATTTCGAGGAAAATCTGAAGAGTAGGAAAGAAAAAGAGACTCTGCGAATTTGCGGAAAAAAAAATTCAAAATGGGTACTAAAAAAGTGGCGATGTCGCAAATTTTTGTGTGTTGCTCTAATGTCGTTTTTTTGGTGAGTTAGGAATATAAGTATAATAGTATTCGGTAGTTTGGACTTTACGTAAAACTGCGGGTCATAGGTGAAGCAACAGTAGTTAATCCCTTGCCGTGCCATTTACTTTGTGACTGCCTCCACAATCATTGAGAATTAAATTAGTAAAATAAACATTTATCAGTGATTCCTGACATATAGTATAATTTAACGTAATATTAATATTATAGAAATAATTTGATCGTGTCGCATCTCACTGATATTTTCAATTCAATAGGTTTTGTAAAACTTGAAAATTTCCTTTCCAATTTATAGCATCACGAGCATCACTCGTTATATTAGGGGTATCGAAAAGTAATCAAAATTTTTTTTGCTGACGAAAATCATCTCTTTTTTAAAGAAATCTTAACTAGTAATCAACAAATTAATTTCCATAATTTTCTAACATTTCTTGCCAGAGTAACGGTAGTTGTTCAATTCCCTTTTTAAAAAAGTCCTTCGATTTTTTTGTTGAAAAATGTTTCCAATTATATTTTCCTTTCTCCAACTTTAATTACTTTTCGGTACCCCTAATACTACGGCAAGGGGTCAAAGTAAAAAAAAAGAAAAAAGAAATATAAGTATTTTAAACAAAGTGAAAATTTCTAGTACGGTTGCAAAATTTGTGTTAATTTAAATTGGTTGTATCTCGTATGATACTATAATAATAAATACTTGTCTGTTAACTCGTGCCGGAAATGATCGGATTCGCTTTCAGATGTCGGGTTTCGTTCTAATGTCATTGGGAGCGTTACTATTAGCTGATAATGAGCGCATTCTGCTGTCACGTTTGCTGGGACCAGGAGATATTCACCCCGATCAGCCACTCTTTTATTACTTGGCCTTTGCACTTGTCGGATTGGGATTTTTAATTACGCTCGTAGGTCTGCTGGGATACTGGGCTACCTGTCTCTACAATCGATACGTCACGATTGTCGTAAGATTTATTTTCTACTTTATACACCAAACTAACAAATTCACTATTTCTTTTATCAAATTGATGCACGTGAAAATAAAATGTCAGTCCTTTTTTTATCTTTGATTGGTATTTTACAATTCTACCTAAATCGAAAATCAGATTTTATCGACATGAAAGAATGTGTGAAATGTTTATAAAGCACAAGATAGTTGAAAAGTTCCACTAAGGAATCTTTCTTAGTAAAAGATAATCAAGAAGCTAACAACAACACATTGTCCACTCTCTAAAATAATAATATGCATAACGATGGATATCGACTCGTTCTTTTATAATTATTTTAATGATTCATCCATCATGGAAGTTTCAAATTATCTCGATAATTGCCAGAGTACAGACATTTTTTAAAACCTCGACATTTTGAAAGATATTATAAATGTAAGAAAATTCAGAAGACTCGAAGTAATTTTACTTTGAAAGTTTTGGCACACTTTAAATTTTGTACACGCTGCATCTTTTTAGAACTCATGCGTTTTACCGTGAGAGAAAATAGAAAGTTTCATTTATTGCCTCAAAGTACCCACTAATGCGAAACATTTCTTCTGTGTAACTAGAAAATTGAAACATAGTAATATATTTCGAAAATAATTAATCTATTACAAACTTGTAATACTTTCAAGCTATCCAAAACATTTTGATTTTTCTTAAAATTCAAGTCAATTCGAAACTTTCGTCATATTCAAGATGATCAATTACCAATCGCTGGTTCTCGTTAACGACCTGACCACTGCGACATCAAATAATAGCACGAGGAGAAACAAAAGAATATCTCACGCAATAATATTTCGCAGTGACCCATAATAACATGAATTTCTACTTGAAATTTCTACGCGCATCTTCCGGCAGTTGCGGTGTATTTTTTTCGCATCGTGTTACACATCGCGCGCTTCAGTCCGTGGAAGTCAAGGTTTGCTCGATCTGCATATTTCTTCATCAGCTTTTACCACGAAGAGTTCATTCGACGAGCTTAATTCAAACCAGATTTCCCACTTTGCCAGACTGCGGTTACGCGTCGTTGGCCGGAAACGGATCCGCGTGCGTATCTAGACATGCGTTTAGAAAACGAGGGCGAGCCCAAGTACTATTTCAAATTTTTTATTGTTAATCAATAAAAGCAAGTACTATCAACGGTATAAATCTGTCTCAACATCTCAGATGTCACTGATAAAGATATCTTGTACATTTGAAGCATATTTCACGGTCTTGAACTAAATAAGTTTAGACCGTTTTTACAAATGAAAGCGCCTGTTAAACTTTTCAAAGATACTTCTGTTTATCCTTCGCTTTGAAGAAATTATTAATTAATGTGACGGAAAAAAGTAATGAAATTTATTTGAAAGCAAATGATTTAGTAGTTTGTAACACTAGATCTATCGGGGTGGTCAAAATGACTTCTATTGAATTTTCTGATAACGTTCTGGAAATTTCTAACCCTGCTTGTTTTTCAATTTTTTACGGTTATCTTGAAGACTGTAAACGATTGAATCGATAAAGCTTTTTGTTTTCTTTATTTGTTTGACCATTTTCAATATATTCAATTAATCGTCGGTAGATTTAGTGTTGATCTATTAAAAAGAGAAGGAAGCAATGATGCAGGTGGAACATTTTGCACTAAACTGTGCTTAGAAAGTACCCGTTATATTTTGCACGATGTACTATGTGTTTAAGAAGGGAGAAACCGCTAAAGTCGCTGATCTAAGTTGACAATGATATCCTAGAACTGTAATCAGGGGCTATCTGATAGTTAAACACACACTAGAAGATACTTTCTAATGAATAAAATATGTTCGAAATTTAAATTGTCCGTAATATACTACATATCAATTTATCCAATTATATAGGGGAGGGTGGGGCAAAGTGGGCCCCTTAAAATTTTGGAGCCCAAAAAAATAAAGATATGACTATTTTTTGCTGAAGGGGCCCACTTTGCCCCACTCTCCCCTATAAATTTGTTAAATACAGAATGATAGATATAATTAACACTAGAACTACCGGCATTAAATCTATTATATACCAATGCATCAAAAAATGCTTTAGAAAACGATTAATCAAGAGGCGGAGAAGATAATTAATACAGTAATATATATTTTATATGATGAACGTACAATATCTACCCGGGTGAAAATAAAAAACTGAAAACAGACTGAAAATTCGAGTAATTTTTCTATATTAATATATAGTCGGAAACTTAACTTATAGAAAACTAAGGTAGTGAACAAAAGTCAGAAAATCGTAAGCGAAAAAAGAG
The DNA here is from genome assembly GCA_910591515.1 of Cerceris rybyensis. Classification (NCBI taxonomy): domain Eukaryota; kingdom Metazoa; phylum Arthropoda; class Insecta; order Hymenoptera; family Crabronidae; genus Cerceris; species Cerceris rybyensis. The sequence continues at coordinate 38,193,764 of OU342789.1, forward strand.
TCCTGGAGTTTAGACATTTCAGTTTAGTTTCAGTTTCTTTTCAGTACTCGTCAGAATTAACTGATATATGAGTCTCAAATCAGTCTGCTTTCCGATCGAGCTGAATCAATGTAAAATTTTCACTCTGACTTCAGTCTCGGCTTCAATTGAAAAATTCTTCCATTTTGTTTCAGTCTCAATTCAGTTTGAACTTTCTCAATAACATAGGTCGAAGGAAATTCGTCTAAAATCCTGTTTTCAATCTTATTTCAGTTTTTTTTTTCTTTCTTTTATTTTTGCTCGGGTACTCCATGGCTCTTCTATAAACTATAAAAGACATTGGCAAAAATGAGAAACGAGTCATTTTGACCACCTTGGTAGTTCTAGTGTTAAACAAAGACTAAAAATATCACACCAAATGTACCCAGGACATACACATGCGTTCTTTATAATTGAAATGTTGATAAAATATTCTATCGATGCAAATCCATTGATAGGAATCAATTAATTTTGTAGTATCTCATTACGATAACTCTACTTTTACTTGGGGAATGTACCGTGTGTGTACTCACGGTGTTCTGGCCTCACACGTTGGGAATCGACGTTAGGCCAGCACGATTAATACGGGCTTTGCAACGCAGTTACGCCGTTCCAGGTCGAGAACAATTCACGGCAGCCCTTGATCTTGCACAGACTACGGTACGTACTATCGCATTCGTTTCACGCTTTAACTTCTAATTGTAGTTGCATTTACATTGAGCAATTTAATTACAATAAAAAAAAAGTACATGTAAGGCCTGAGACGAAGCACAATGCACTTTTTGTATATAGAAATGTTTTCATTGATTTTCGCTGATATCAAAATGAAATACGCGTGTAAGGACAACTTAAATGCAACAAATAATAGAGGTTCGTAAATAACTTATAAAACTTACGATTCCTAAATTTTTTTTATTGGCGAGTTAATGAAACACTCTTCATTCTCTTTATCCTTTGCAGACATAAATTTCGAGTTTAGAATAAAAAAATGCTTTCGTGCCTTCACATAAATATTCTCAGCACCTATAGTTATTCTTGTTGTTACATAAAATGCATAATCAACAGTATTATATGTTCTGCAATTATTTCTGATTAGCTGAGGAAAAGTTGGAAAAATAATTTAGATCGCGAAGTGTTAAAGAGTGTTAAATTAGTCATTATATTTTTATAAAATAAGCTGAACCGCGCACAAACATAAAAATTGTCTCAAACCAAATGAAATTTTAAACAAAAATTCTCAAATTAATGGTAACGTTCGGACACTCCCGCAAAATTATTTATAACTAATTTACCACCTTATTATTCCCCTTTTCGACGATCTAAAGTGAATAACTTATTCTTCTACATACACTGCCGTTCAAAAGTATGTGGACACTTACCACTGTTATGAAATTTCTGATAGATAAGGTATATTTTTGTTGTTAATCAATTTTTGTTGCTAAATTCTGTTACGAATATTTACGTAATGTATTCCAATAGTAATAAATTACAAATATTGTTATTCAATTCTTTTAAATAAAAAAATCGGTCCGGTGGGAGGAAAGTTGCATTATAATGCACTGTAAAGTTTTTGAGGTTTTTCTCCAGCAGTTTCCGGGGACTGCATTGCTAAAGTGAGGTCTCTTGCCTTCTCTAGAGTAACATAAACATCTATAAACACGATTGGCAACGAAATAATTAGACGATTAATAGCCAGGATTCCACAATTACTAAACGCGGTCATAAAATCACGCGGTGGATATGTAGACGAAAAGAAGAAATAATTGTCTCTTATCATTCTCGGTAAAATAGTTAATATATTATTATTAAAACATGTTCTCCAATACTGTACAAACAGAAATGCCTATAAGATAATCAATTTTGCCAAAGATATCGAAATTTTTTTCAGGTAGTTATGAAAGTTAAGGAAGTGTGCACATACTTTTGAGCGGCAGTGTACATATATTTAATTGTGACCATTTCTCGGAAACATATCCGCTATGTAAATACAGAATTACGTGAACATACATTTTAAGAATGCCTATCAACGATGAATCGTTTTGTACGGAGAAAGCAATTACGAACACACCCTAGTACCAATAAATGCCACAAATTGTATCGACCTTTTCAGTTTGGTTGCTGTGGCATAAACGGAAGCAACAATTACGGTACCTCGCAGTGGTGGTTGAAGGAAGCGGGCCGAAGAGAATTGGTGGTGCCTCTCAGTTGCTGTACTCTGAATAACTTTAATGAAACAGATTCCTTTCTCAACCCCGAACCTGCCAATCTTACTCTCTGTCAGGCTTTGAACCCTGCCGAACATCAATATGCCCGGCACACTGTCGTGAGTATCGTAATGAGGAAGTTATTAAACTAAGAACATTTGCAACGCAACTGTCCTGACCATTGGTTAAAATGATACATCGTGATTTTTTATTATCAGAGTATTATGAGCTGTTACTTGGCCTTTTTTAACTTCCTTTTAGATTGAAATTTGAATAATAGAATATTCTTTTTTAGAGGTGAAATATGAAAATGGGGTGAGTGATTATAAGATGTTTAAGTTGGTTGATCGAAACACAATACTATATTCTCTTTATTTATTATAAATATTAACCCTTAAGACTCCAACTTTTAAGTGTGAATATCGACAGGCAACTCCAACTTATTCTCGTCATATTTTGACTTACAAGTTTTCAAGTGTTAGTCTTTAAATGCTACAATTACGTATAAATAATAATATTAAAGTCTTTGAAAACAATCGTTAGTAATTTCAGAAGTAATATCATTTTGATTGCAATATTTATATTATTAATTAGGTATAATTGATTAATGTGTGGTAGTTTTTAAAACGGTCATTGGGATGCAAATCGGGTTCGCGTTCACTGGTCTCACAGTAGAAAACTGTTTGTTTCTTACCGCATTACTTCCTTTTTGCTAGTTAACAGCTAGATCATTATAAATACGACATAATTGAAAAATAGATGGATTTACAATAAAATAGGTTGAGATCTGACTTTCTTTACTGATCGCTTGTAACTGACTGAGAAGTACTATTTTTTATCTATAAATAATTACCGATAACGATCGGAACAATATCCGAAGTAAAAAGTACACTTGGAGTAGAGTGCCAAACATCGGTGGTGCCTGAGAGGCACACTTGGAGCGATAAGGGTTAATGGATGAAATAGTTCTTTCATTTTCATTTCTATTAATAAAATAAATATAAATGGAGATATTTAGCAACAATTGGCCACCAAGATTAATTTAGTGTTATACTTTGGACCCAATGAAGATTAATGTTAATAAGTTATTGTTTCGAAATTAATAAAGGCACAAGTGTAATACCTTTTCATTATCATCTTTCACCCTTTGTAAAGTTTTACTTAAGGTACTTGAAAAAATATAAATGACGGTCAGGGCGATTTGTTTCTCATGTCTTGGATAACCCGCATGAAAACAGCATGACTCTACGGAAATTCAATGCGGGTTCGTGCAAATGATAAAACGTCAAACTGTCGGCTTATTCGTATTGTACCTTGGAACGAGTGTATAGCAAAACTTTGTGAAAAAAAACTTTTCCTTTTTTTAAAGGGATGCATTACAGCGTTGACTCGTCAGCAAATATCGACATTCGTACAGGTTTTTCAGATATCCTGGACGAAGTCTAGCATCGACATTTTTTTTTATGTTCGTAGCAACAAGAATTTCTCATATAACAATTCTCAGAATTTAATCGTCAATGCGCATAATTTAACTGTGTAATTTAATTGTGTAAATTAATTGTGTAATTTAATTGTGTTATTTAATTGTGCAACTGTCAAATGTGTTGCCGTACGTTAAACATCAAACACAGAATATTTTTTAGAATATCTACTATAACGATTTTTTCGATTACATATTAATTTCACAAAAAATGAAGATATTATATTGAACGTAAAGTGTTACTAATTACTGTGCTCATAGAGCGAAAATGAGGCGGTGGTCCTGCACCGGAAGTTTAAGCACTCCGGGCAAAATGCTTTCAAGCGTATAATACATACGGGGATTCGGGGTGGTTATATGTTATGTAATAAGTTTCCTCAATTACATAACAATCCGACAGAATTAAATGCAACATGTTACTGAAATTTAATTAAAGCATACATATATATACCCTCTTTGTGTAACAAATTCTACAGGTGTAACGTGCTTTTAACGATGGACCATCGTTAATCAAATGTTCACATAACACAGGGTGGCCCAAAAGTCGTTTAATAACTATTTATTAAAAATTCACATTAATTCTTTTACACGCAATAAACAGTTTTTGATTATTACTTTTAATTAGTTTCTAGATTAACTCCTTCAAATGTATACTATTTGGATCTTAATTTTAAAAAACTTGATAACGAAATAGTTATTGCATTTTAAAATAGTATAATGGCATTCGGGTCATCAATTATTGATTTCATCTCATCTAAAATGCTATTTTAGTAAATAATAAAAAAAAATTATGTCGTATATAGTTGCGTTATAGATTAACTATTTCCCACGCAGGGTTGTTTGGAAATGATCGAAAAATGGACTCAAGACCAAGCACTGATTTTACTTGCAATTGGATTGTCCCTCATTTTTGTGGAAATAGTGACGCTTTTAAGTACGTTTCTAACTTGCTCGAGGGTTCACAAAAAAACTAAATCGCAAACTTCAACGTTTACTTCCACGCAAACTCTCAGTCCTTTCAACGAAAACGATCACGATTTCGGTAAGGAATTAATGCTTTAATATTATCTAATAATCTTCTTTCCATTTCTTTTTGCAACTAAAATCTAAAATACCATGCATATTTAAAACCGCAAAGTTTATTTTTAGGCTTAGGCATCGAAAACAGAATGCACGCGTCTGGAACGACGTTTGGTGCTAAGTCATGAAGGTGGCAAGAGGGTAGCGAGGGTAAAATGCCGGCTGAAATCAAGAATACAAACACAAAATCTACGTCGAATAAGTTGGGATGTAACGACGTATCACAAAATGGGAAAAGTATAATAGAAGAATGGAAAAATCCACCGAAATATCGCGAAAATGTATTACGTAGCGACGAATTGTACGAAGAGCGTGCAATTGACGTCGCAGTGGACTATCATCGTCGACAATCACATTCGAATAACGTTAACACAGATATCGGTTCAAAGGGTGAAAACACAAGAAATCCCTCACAAAATAACGGAACAGTAAGAAGTATACCGATAAAAAATTACAAAGCATCGATAGTACAAAATATTGGAACTCTCCGAAGATCCGAAGCCCCGCAATTGCAATTCGAGTCATCAGTATCCGAACCGGAGAAAAATTTCTATTTATCAAAACACAAAGTAGCTTCCACAAATGACGTTTCTCTTCCTCAAGAAGAATCCAAACGTTCAACCGAGATACCACGAACCATACAAATTTCTCGATACTCGGAAATTCTAAAACCTTCCAGAAAATCCTGTCATTCCTGCGAATACCAACGTGAGATTCAAGACACGATTCACCAGGACAAGCCTAAACTGCAAACAATTGATCGACGAATCACCAAGAGCGAACAAGGTATATCCATGCGTGACGAAACTGAAGGATTCAGTGATATCGATGATTACTTCCGTAAAAGTCGAAGATCAAGTTCTAATCATCGAAGATCCACCGATATGAAACGTAAAAACGAACATTTCGATGGAACCGTTGAAACTACAAGAACTAAACAGTCGAAGAACGAAGGACGTATCGTTAAGAAAGAACGCAAGTGGGCGACAATTAACATTGAGCGCGGACACGTTGGTCAGAAGATCTCTGCGTATGAGGAAAATGCACGTCGTAGCGATTACGATTGGGACACTAAATGTCCCGTAACTTCAGAAAGGAGGAGACATCGGACTATTGGTGTACCTTTGGTAGGAATGCATAATGCTTGTGGTTTACCTATTGTGTCCTCGTGGCATGATCATGAGATGTTCGAGCCTTTACGAATCAGAACAAAATTCCTAGGAACTTTGAGACCGATTTTTAGAGCTCCTGTTGATTCTACGGAAGTTCATCGTCGCACGCATCCAAAGAGGAAAGCTCCACAGCCGCAACAACGTACTTCGAAGAAACATCGTTCTATAGCTTCAAGAAAGTCGGAGAAGAAGCTACGAAAAGCTACGATAAAGTCTTTGATACCTTTGGAAGGGAAAGATGATGAAGTTACGAGGACAAAGAATCGACGACCGTCGTTTAAGACGACGAAGATAGGAACGTTATCATCGAAGAATTCAATAAAACGTGCAGGTCGATTTGAATCGCGAAGGAATAAGGAAAATTCATTGGCTGGTAGTGTTGGTAAAAAATCGGTGAATGCTGGAAGTACGAAGAGAAGAACGTTATATGCGAGAGACGATGGAGAGGATGCTGTACAAGTTTTGAAGAATTTGTGTTTGAATCCTTTAGCACGCACAAAATCGGAAACTGATATGATGTGGTAGTATTAATTCGTTTATGGATGATGGAATACTGTATATGTACGTTAATTGAAAGAAACTTGTGAATTAGAACATGTCGAGATTAATTCAAAATATAAATACATAATGAAATATGTAATTTGTGTCCATACGCAATATAAGGGGTAAAATCTGGTATATACTATGATTTATGCATGGAAAAAAGGGCATTCTTTTTTGTGTATAATGAAATTTCATATTGCACGTGAAAATTTGAATGTAATGTATTTTCGGATATATAATATGTAGACTGCGGATTTTTATGCATTTATGACAAATTAAATACGACTAAAATATACAAAAAGAACATAATATAAAAATATATCTAAAACATCCAAAGTATGGTATTTTTTGTAATATTTATTAAGTGCAATAAATCCCTAGATAGGTTTTCCTGTCTCACCTGCATTTGTGAAACTCGAAATTTGCATAAACATCCGCAGTCTAATAATATGTTTTCGTATTATTCAAGATTTTTATATGTCATTATAAATTTATATAGATTGTGTGCTTTGTAAATACGCTGAAGTAAATTGTATCTTCGACGATAAAACAAAACACCCTTGCTACCCTCGCTAGAGGAATGTTACAACGGTCGTGTCATCGTAATATTCCTGAATTATATATTTTCTTAAAATTATCCCCCCGTAATATTTGCAAGTTCGAATAATCGTTATTGTTTAACTAAATGTTAATAGTTAGTAGACATTTGTCTTAGAATTTATTAACGAACTTAATAAATATTAGAATTTATGAAGGCAATTTTTTAAATCTTTGTTTTGCAATAAAAGTAATGTTTCTACTATGTGTTAGAAAAAGCAGTGTTTTGTTCGTTGCCACATCAAGTTATTATTCTAATTGTTTAATAATATATGTATGGTTTTATGAAATGAAGTGGAAGATATGTAACATTTTTTTTCTATGGAAATAACGTCTCTGCATTTTAAAATAATGTGTTTGGACGTTTCGTTTATCAATGTCTTTTATAAACTTTATCAAATAAATTTTCTCAAATAAGTAAAGTTGTAACAACGAAAGGCTCATAACATTGTCCAAAATTACTTTATATATTCTTTGCTCAAATACTTCCTCGTAAATAAATGCTTCATGAAAAACTGGAAACACGGACAAAATATTATACTTACTGCGAGAGATTTCAAAGTAACGCAGAGTAAGGTTATGAGCATGCCTGACCTTCATTGTCCCTGCAAAATGCGGTTGCGAAAATTTGTTGCAGCCTGAGAAAACGTCAGTCACTCAAAAGAGAAACAGTATTTTTGGAGAGGAAAAAAGGAAATTAATTTCTATGCAAATTGTTAATGTTCTGCGTATTTAATCACGCAATGAATGACCTTGAAATAACTGTCAGATTCTTTATTCTGAATTGTAAACCTTTGCAACATAATTCGAAAAATGAAGAAAGGGCAAAAGACATCTAGGGACTTTTAAACTTGTTGGAATTTGCAGTTATTTGCTCATTACTGCTTTCATATACAATAATACTTTGAAACATATTAAAACTCGCATAAAAGAAGGTATTTCATCAACACACAATAAATTTGACAATTAGTGTAATAAAAAACAACCAAACAACAAACTACGTTTTTCACTAAGCGAGCACAGTGACAAAATTTAAAAAAAAAAAGAAATAGGAATGACGCTCCATTCTATAATCCGGAGATTCGAAAGTAGTTAGTCATTCGTTGCGACCCTTCTTGTGACAGTTTGTCACAAATGTTGCTCAAATATCTCGCCAGGACGTATACAATTGTCAGCTACCCCGAGGAGCTTTCGCGGAAAAACCACGCGATCGATGCGAAAACAAGCAGCGATTTCAGAAATCGCCACCATATTTGCATCATTGCTTGCGTTGCTTCCAATTTGGGCATGATATTCGAGCAAGCTGAAAAACTGAAGCTAAGAATCGCGATAGAACGAGATCAGGATCCGTTCGACCACGATTAATCCCAGGGGCAGTCTTCTCACCCTACTCGCGCGCGTTTTGATAGCCCGACCTCCTGGCCCTACCTACTTACATTAGGAAAACACATACACTCAGTCGAGATGGTATGCTACCTACCTACCTATCAGCTATATTTAAAATGGCAAATCGCGCCTCGAGCATCACAAAACATTCACTCATCGATCATCATTCAAGAGCCCAGGCGCAAAGGCCTAAACTAGAGAGCCACCCCGGGGTAACTCCAACACCCGAGCTCCGTATTCAACATTTACACTCTAAAGGTACGTACCATTTCCTGAAATCGACAGACAAGCAAAGCCGACATTGCGTAATTTGTAAAGAGAATTTATCGTTTACGTCGCATACAAGGGAACCGTGGTATCGTATATATTTGGAACGTCGTGCAAGGCAATTGAAAGTATTTTTAAGAAAGACGGTAACGCATATGGCTTGTGTTTATAGTAGGTAGATGTAGAATTAGATTTTACTTTGGAATTTTGTATGAAATACCATATGCATTAATTTATTCACCAAGCGGTGAAACCGAGTATAAGTTATAATCGCGATAGGTTCCTTCAGTAAAATGAATACGAGCAAGAACGAATAGCAAATTATTGTTCGTTTCTGTGAGTTTTAAATGCGACGCAAGATCCACGGCCTAGCCAAACACACAAACGTGGAAATTACGTCGTGCACGACTCGCCTTGGCATTGTCAGTCTCTCAAAATGATTAGTTCTGCCAGAGCTCAGCTCGCCGCCCAGACTTATCAGCATAGCACCTGAGCATGCCAATATGTCCGAGCTAAACAGCGAGGACGAGCGAATGTGAGCTCAACATTAGTGCTGAAAATCCTGAGCTCGAAAAATGATTAACCAGTGATAACTAACGATCTATTTTTCTAGCTCGAAAATGTTTGTTCATTCAAAGAAGTATAGATTATTATTCAAAGGTAACTAGTATTTGTACAAAGACTCTACGAAGAATATTTGTTATATCTTTAAAGGTCAAATACTTTAAGTTAAATTGAGTATCATGTTGAATTTTGTAATGAATATTATATTGAACTTTGTATTGAAAATATTTATATTGAATTAATAGACTAATGTCATGCAATATCCTCAGGAGATTCCGCCATCGAAGTAAATGGTTCGAAAGATATAGAAAGAACTTTGCAATTTCACACTTCGATTCTAGAATCTGCCCGTCGCGAAGTGTCTTCTTGCACATTATAGATGGAAAAATTCTGTAGCTCTTTAGATCAACGGCTACGAAAAAAATTCGGAAGCAGCACACAATTGTGAGTTACAAATCTTATTACGCGGCGATTCGAACAAATATAGTGCAAAACACGAAGTCAGATAGGTGAACCGTCTTCAAAATCTATCCGCGCAAAGTTAATTTCGCGGAATTCATTCCCGACTAGAGCCTATCGTTCTCATACATTCATTCAATGAGCAATCGCGACGTACAAGAAGACCTAGCTTGTGCTAATAAACATCCTAAATATACAATTTGTACATGAGTAAGACACTATTTATCAAACCCATGGTCACGGTGCTCGCAAGAAGAAGTAGTATAACCAGTCGCCCTTGCCGATTCGGACCAATCGTCCTACGACATGAATCGGGGTCCTGGAGGAATCTAAGTGCATGCGACTCACCGATCGTAGAAAATTGTTAACAGATTGCCTGTCCCAACGAGCTAAGTCCCGCACAGATCTCCGCGATCATCTCAACGAGGCAATTTCTGAAAGCGTGCAATATTTTGCGTTAAAAATTATCAGCCTAACGTAATCAGTAAGCGAAAATAATTTCGAATTCATATATTTATAAAAATTCAACTTACGAAATAAAATTTGTGGTTCTCGTGATGGTATCTGCCAACTGGAATTTCCTCGGCTCTACCACCGTGACGAAAAATAAAATTAAAAAAAAACGCGACCGTGTTTCTTATAGTCGGCGGAAAGATTGAATCTACTTCCTTTGCGATAAAACTATTGCAATGAGAGCCACGACGCTCTGTAATATCCTATATTTATTAATTTCGATGTAAACACTGACTCTACGTTCGCGGTAAAATTCAGAGGCGACGATGCCCCCTATTGATCGTTAATAATAAAGGTTAAACTAAAGTCAGAGATAGGTGCTCTGTAAAAACAAAACTGAGACAACTAACACGTAGCAAGCACTGACTCTAAGACCGCATTGCGCGCGGCCATTAGTTGCTGAAAATAAAAGTTGAGAAGATAGAATGTTGGTAACAGAGGAGAGGGCAGAAGGTCAAAAAAAGAACTACTTTTCATCTTTTATGTCGTTTCAGTATCAAACGTTTCTGTAAAAGATGTATACGGCATTGCACTATTAAGTCTCAATACTATTTTCAATTTCATTGGTATGAATTTAGTATGAAATATGATTTTACTAATTGTAAGTTGGAGAGTAATACTATCGATTGTCGTTGACAGTGATTTAATATTCATATTAACTTTGTATGCCAAATTTTATGTATGTCTGGTGGCAAGTTGAAAAAATATTACTCACATAACCCAAAATATTGAGAAATACATCGCAAGAATATCCCGGTCGACCAGAGTAGAACGGCTCGCCCAGCGTTTATACAATATATCCTCCTATCATCGTAAAAAAGGAAAAAATCAACGACTCAGTATTATATTTTGACGCGCAAAGGCAAATGACTAACTAAGAATAGATTTCGAGCTTGATTTTTGAAAATTTCTTACCGAAAAATGAATCAAATGGAGGAGCGAACGATCTTGTAACCGAACTAGGGAAATTTTCCAAGATGTCGAACACTTTGCCTCTGCGTTTGTGCAATGAATGCGCGCGCGTCTTCTGCGCAGACGCCATGATTCCAATGGATGAAACAGAAGCTAAGAATGAGCAAAGGCAAATTCGAACCGTTATAGAATGCACTTTTCCAATTATACACTAATTCTATTAGTGTATCATTAGACTCGATAAAAGAACTGCGACAGTTTGAATCGTAATCTTTGGAATGGTTTCATAATGGAAGAAACAGAACTCACATGTTCCGAAATATTTGACTATGAACAGACGCAGCGTCCCGGGCGGTGAGGGGAGAGGGTCACGATCAACATTTTTCCTCAGATTATCACTAAATAAGAAGAAATCGATCACTCGGCATTATATTTAGTCGTGCAAACACTAATGACTAACTTAGAGTACAATTCTAGCGCAATTTCTGAATATTTCTCACCGAAAAGTGGATGAAAAGTAGGACTTCACGTTTTAGCAACCAAGTGAGGGAAATGACGACGACGACTGTGTCGCCACTGCTTTGACAGTGCGCCACCAACGAGCGCACTGCAGTGGAGGCAAATTTAAACTGTCACAAAATATTTTCTGGCAATTATATTGAAATTCTACCTGTCTCACATTAAATTTAATTAAAGATTATTGACTGTTTGAAACATAATATTAACCCTTTGCGGACGACGGGCGAATATATCCGCCCTGAGAAAAAAATTGGTTATAGTTTGTCGGTGCATATATAAACGGTTAGAGTTGAAAAATTAAAATATAATCGTTGAAATATTATTTTACAAAGAGTAAATTTCAACTTGTATACATTAGCAGACTGTCTTTCCGATGAAAAAGTGGTTTTTCATCGCTAAATAATCGATTGTTTCTCGATATTCAAAAATTCCTCCGTCCGCAAAGGGTTAAAGATGGAGGATGGAAAGAGAGGTGAAAAGATATCTGGATACTTCTAGATTTTCATGGATTCGCAGACAAACAGCCCGTTATTGCTTCCAATGCGACAAAAATAAAATCAAATAAATTTTTTCGAGTGATTGCGAGCAACAATGACGAACCCACAATGTGGAGGTTTCTGCGATTGAGGACCCGAAAAAATGGTAATCCATCCTCCATCATATTTTGTCTTTCGTGTGAAACATTTTCCTGTCATTTTGAAAGGTTAGAGAGAACTATTTTTTACCGATCGGTAAACGAGGAAAATGTAAAAATGTCACACTCACAACGGATACGTGTGACGGCACCAAGCGAAGTGGGAGAATGAGGCAGGCGCTCCATCTGGTAACAGTGGGGGAACGCTCACAGCGGCTCGACTGCCGCTTGGTGGGGGAAGGCTGGACCAATCGGAACGCGGCTATAGGTTGGACAGCTTGTCCAATGCTGGCAAATGGTAACACGCGACTGAGTTGACTTTAATTGTTTGTTTTTTCTTTCTTTTGCCTTTCTTTCGTATTTTTTATTACATATTTTACCAAAGAGTTATAGGTAATTGTTATTTACTTGTTGTGATCAAGACATGTAAAACTCATTCAAGATTTGATGATTAATAAATACATGTAAACATTGTAAACCATACCGACATATTCAATCTTGATGTTAGGACTATTGTTCTCGCATACGTGCGAAAACATTTTAAGCCGGAAAGGGTAGAGAATAAGAGTAGTTCCAAGGAGACCATCAGAACCGAAGAACCTGCAAAGTTGTTCTATACTAGATATCATAGTATTAGAGCAAACATTTGGGGAATAATATGTATTTCTGAAAAAATGTAATTCAACATAAATATCGAGACAAATAGAAGTTTTAAAGTATAACAAAAATTGTACTCAAAAATGTATCGTTGTAAAAGTTTAATAGGAAATGTAAAATTTTGAAACGCTATAAATTGAGGCACATAAGTTAAACTCACATGTTATATATTACATTGTAATGCTATATTATAATAAATACGACGTTTTCAGTTCTTCCATTCTTGTTTTTATTTTAACAATATATACTTAAAGCTGAATTAAATTTTTTAAAGTTTTAAAATCAATTTGTATGGTGCGGTTATTCGCCATTTTGAAATTTGAGAATTGTATATTCGGTTTGCCTTATCCCCATCACGTTCCGATCATTGCACCGATTGTTACAGGCGGCTTTTATACAACTCGGCCTATTCTCACCAATCGTCACGCGTATTTCTAACCAATTAGTGTGGAAGTTCCCTTACATTTTCTAGAATATTGAAGCGTATACTTAAGTCACTTGATCTTAGGAACTAACCATTTTGTGTCAAGATATTTTCTAGTAGATCAAAAAACGAGAGAAAATGTTTTGTTCAGGATCTGCTCCGATCGTTGTTTTAAGTAAGTAGAAACAACGATGAACTTGATATTTCAGTTTTTATTTGTTTGTGACTAATGTCTATCTTCACACAATGTCGTGCGCTTTAATTATTGCAGGTCAAAATACAAAACGTGATTCCGGACGAAAAGTTCAAAAAGGAAACATCCAGGCCGGCAAGGTGAGTCAACTACACGAATTCGATTTTACCATTTAAGGTTTTCTCTGATCGCCGGCACGCCCACGTGCACGTTTTCAACACTATTTTTAACTATATATAATAATAAAGATAATTATTTTAATATTCGTAAAGACAATAATTGACTTCCATGACGTAATTATTCATAAGTATTGAGTTTAACTTCTTTTTCGGAAATAAATTGACAATCTCTGTTGACAACCTTATTTCAGTTAGATATTATCAATATAATGCATGAGAATAATAAAATAAAGATTTATACATCTAACAGTGTTCAAGATAATAGATTTATAACTGTATTTCTTTGTAAAGGCAATTGCAGACGTTATTAGAACATGTCTGGGACCACAAGCAATGCTGAAAATGTTGATGGATCCAATGGGTGGTATCGTTATGACCAACGATGGAAATGCTATATTACGTGAAATAACAGTACAACATCCTGCTGGAAAATCAATGATCGAAATAGCTAGAACTCAGGATGAGGAAGTCGGAGATGGTACAACGTCAGTTATTGTATTGGCAGGAGAGATCTTAGCTACTGCAGAACCATTCCTCGAACAGAAAATGCATCCTACAGTAATAATAAGAGCATATCGTCAAGCTCTAGAAGATATGGTGTCCATTCTTAATGATCAAGTCAGTGTGGAGTTGGATTGCAACGATAGGAGCAAACTAGTGCAAGTCATAAATTCTTGCGTAGGCACTAAATTTATTGGACGCTGGTCAGAATTGGCTTGTCAAATTTCCTTGGATGCAGTTTACACAGTTATGTTGGAAGAAAATGGTAGAAAGGAGATAGATATCAAACGTTATGCAAAGGTGGAAAAAATTCCAGGTGGAACGATCGAAGACAGTAGTGTCCTTAAAGGTGTTATGATTAATAAGGATGTAACGCATCCAGAGATGAGACGTTACATAAAAAATCCTAGAATAGTATTATTAGATTGTCCTTTAGAGTATAAAAAAGGAGAATCACAGACAAATATAGAAATATTGAAAGATACCGATTTTACTAGGATTTTGGAATTGGAAGAAGAAAATGTAAAGAAAATCTGTGAAGAAGTAATTTCGGTAAAGCCCGATGTTGTAATCACCGAAAAAGGTGTGTCAGATTTGGCACAACATTACCTTGTAAAAGCAGGTATTTCAGCAATTCGAAGATTAAGAAAAAGCGACATCAACAGAATCGCAAGAGCTTGTGGTGCTACTGTTGTCAATCGTACTGAAGAATTACGTGAGGAAGATGTTGGCACAGGGGCTGGTCTTTTTGAAATCAAAAAGCTTGGAGATGAGTACTTCTGTTTCATAACAGAATGTAAAGACCCCAAGGCATGTACTATAATCCTAAGAGGAGCCAGTAAAGATGTATTGAATGAAACAGAAAGGAATTTACAAGATGCCCTTCATGTTGCGAGAAATCTTCTCATTGACCCAAAACTCGTACCAGGTATGTTGTATTTATTTCAATAATGAAGTATATCATTTTTTAACGTCATTGTTATATGCATAGGTGGAGGTGCAGTAGAAATGGCTGTATCAAGGCTTCTTACCGAAAAAGCGGCTGGTCTTGCTGGTGTGGAACAATGGCCATACAAAGCAATAGCACAAGCATTGGAAATAATTCCGAGAACTCTTGCACAAAACTGTGGCGCGAATACGATCCGAACATTGACTGCTTTGCGTGCAAAGCATGCTACAGTCGGAATGACTTGGGGCATCGATGGAGAGACCGGTGAACTGGTAGACATGAAAGAACGTGGAATCTGGGAGCCATTGTCTGTAAAATTACAAACATACAAAACTGCTGTTGAAACAGCTATCTTACTATTGAGAATCGATGATATTGTATCGGGAAGCAAGAAGAAGGGAGACAATGAATCCAATCAACCAGCAAAAGTCACAGAAGAATCCATGAAAGATTAGAAATGCTAAATTTGTATTGTAATCTGAATGCTTTGATCTATGTTAACATTCAATTATTCACAATTGGTAATTTGATTGAAATTTAATTCACACTTGGAGAAAGCATTATTTGTCTTTCTGTATGCATTTTCATATAATAAAAGTACTTTTAATAAGTCAATACGAATGATATGCTTACAGCATTCATGTTTTATACCAGTCTTAATAAGTTGCTTTATTCGCTAGATTAGTAAATAATTTGCTATTGTATTGCATGATAATAATAAATGTTTTTATTAATCATTACATCAATGGTGCAGATCAAACAAATTGTTAAGTAAACAATAAAACGAATAACGCCTTTGTAATAGATTTGGAACAAATTAATTCACTAAGTATTTACTATGTTATTTCTGAAAAATTCTACTACATTTTTTAATTTATATGGTCAAAAAATTTTATTTATTACGTAGGTCCCTTATCATTATCAATTACAGTATACATTTATCATTACATAAAAGAAATATTTGTGAAGAAAATAACTGTAAAAATAAATATACACCACTGATTTTTATCTTACATTTTTGAGTCCTCTACCAGAGACAACCGAGCAAATTTTTTACTAAATCCTAATATCCTTTATTATCACAGTTATTTATATCCTAATAAGCTTCATATTTTATCTGATGCATCTTAGAATTAAGACTTGCATGAACATTTTTTTATGTCAAATTTTAATACCAAATGAAATTTTATTACTTCGAAAGTTTTTGTCAAAGAAATACTAATTATGTATTGTTTTGCATAAACGACATAAAGCAAATATATAGATAGAAATTCGAAGCAAATAAAAGCTTCAAAGTTGTAAAATAAGATGAGATTATTCTATGGGACATTGCGTTTTATTCCGTGGAAGGTGGCGTTTCACGCGATACAGGTATATTGATTGTATGTGTGGGGTGGCCGGCATGGGTGAAGGCCGACGAATGGGACACAATTTTCGTAACGGCTCTTTGCGAAACTTAAAGCTGTGCGGATAGACTGAATCGAACGATGAGCATGAACGTGAGATGATGCCAGGCACATCTCGCCAACTGGGAACTTCAAACGGTGGTAAAAACCGACTTCCTTTAGATTTGTTTTAATTGCACTAGATGATATCGTGTTGATATCTGTGTTAACGTTGGCAGATGTTTGATATTTCTCCACAGTACCAAATCAAAATCTGAGTAATGTTTTTCTAACGTTTTGAATGCAGTATTATCGTTATATCAATCGAAAATCGTAGATATTTCTACACGAAAATGATTTTCATAACTGTTTACAAGACTGACAGGTGTCTATGTCTTGTCGATTGTAGGCATCGGTTGTTAATAAATAATCATTGTAATATGTTATTAAGGTCTGAAACTCTATGGCGGATTGTTTATTTTACCTCTCGAAAGGAAGTACATACAAAACTTTCTTGTTTTCATTAATTCTGTAAAATCGCCTATTTATGTATGTGAATTTATTTAAATTAATTTTTTCTTTTATGCTGTTTGAATCAAAACATTTTTTACTGATTAATACTTTTTGTTTTATAATTAATACAATTATTGTTATGAAGTAAAATAGTGAATTAAAATTGTTTACGTTATAGCATGATACATGGAAGGCACGAGTTGAATTAAGTCTTAGAGTTTGAATTTCTTTGATAGGATCTGAGTGGGATTCGTTAATGGAGGTTCATCATGAACCAATTGAGAAAAATTATCAATTATTGGAAGAAATTGGCAAGTGAGTGTTAAAGAAATTGTGCCGCTTACAGTAATATTAGATGTGAATTTATCAATTTTGTTTTTATGCTTTTTCAGAGGGCAATTTGCTATTGTACGAAAATGCATGGAAATAAAGACTGGAGAGCTGTATGCAGCAAAAATTATGAGGAAAAGACGAGTTGCCAGAGGAGTGGCAGCAGCAGATATTGGTAAATATTGTTATCTGTAAATTTGTTGTTCTTCCTTGTAGTAACACATAACCATTTTTTAGCTCGAGAAGCTGGATTATTGGCACGACTAAGGCATCCAAATATTGTTTCATTGCACAAAGTTGTAGATACAGGCACAACAGTTGTTTTACTGTTAGAATTAATTTCTGGAGGAGAACTCTTTCATTGGGCGCCATCCGGTGAATTAGAAGCTGCACATGTGGTTTGTAACGATAATCTTTTTATCAGGAAATACCTTCTGTATAAGAAAGATCTTTGCAAAGCTCAATTATCTATATTTACTTTTTTTTACAGGTTCGACAAGTTTTAATGGCACTTAGTCACTTACACTCTCATCAAGTTGCTCATTTAGATATCAAGCCTGAAAATATTCTTTTATCAACTCCCCCGCCCATGCCCAACATAAAATTAATAGGTAGTTTTAATGTACAGGGTGGGACAATATGAATGTCTATCTTGAATATTGTTGTTCTCTGTAGTAATATGAAAAAAATGTTGCATGGTACAGAAGGAGGCACAAAAAACATAACATTCCATTTATAAAGATAGAGGTGATTTTGGAATCTCGGGTATGCCTCTATCCAAGTAAAAGTTGGAGTCACATTATGCATCCCTCAATACTGTTCAAGTTGTATATATAACATTTTTTTTCATATTATTGCAAATAACAGAAATAATGAAGATAAACATAGGCATTACTCAAGCCTGTATTACTATTCTTCTTATAGATTTGGGTCTTTCGCACCGATTGGTACCTGGATCAGAGCACAGAGCACTTTTTGGTACCCCTGAATTTGTTGCTCCAGAAATTGTGAATTATGAGCCACTCAGTTTGGGAACTGATCTTTGGGCAGTTGGCGTTCTGACGTATATTCTCTTAAGTGGTGCATCACCTTTTCTAGGTGAAGATAAACAAGAAACTTATGCGAACGTTGCTGCTTGTCAATATCAATTTGACAATGAATATTTCAGTTCAGTATCTGAAATTGCCAAAGATTTTATACGATCCTTGTTGATCAAGGATCCAAAGTAAGTGATAGATATCTATGGGCTGTATAAATTTCAAGAAATCACGCATACAGCATGGTATAGAATGAAATACAAACGAAAAATTTCGAAAATTTGTTTTCAGAGAAAGGGGAACCGCAGAATCGTGCCTTAAACATCCTTGGATCCTCACGGTCTGTTCCTGAATGCAATGTTCTAATTTTGCTTTGTAATTGTCCGAAGTTGATTATGATTTCTCTTCCACTTTCTTATATTAAGTTCTTGATTTCTTTAAGAACACTTTACTTATGTACAGCGTTTAAATAATGTCGATGTTATTTGTACAGTTTCATTGCATATCATACTCATTAACCATGTTTGACAGAATATATGTTATTAAGTTATGCACAACAAATTTTTTTACTGAACACAATGTACCTTAATTATTTTCTGAAGTTTAACAAATAATTTCTCTGCTTGTTGTTACTTAGAGTCAAGGTAACATAGCATTATTGTAATTTGTAAAAAGCACTTTATTGGCATGTTTGTACGCATAGAGTAGTAGTTGCCTATCGTTATTGTAGTATTAGAAAATATGAAATTTGAGGTATACAAAAATAATGTGAAACTGAATTGTCGCAATTTTTTTTACTGTTACATAGGAGTCAGAAGCTTCTCAGGGTCTCGGTGGAGCTATGATAAGTGCTGTCAAACGGGGCTGTGTTGAAGCTGTATCTCAATTATTGTTACAAGGAGCACCATTGAATGTAAAAGATTCTGTAAGACTCTAGTCCTTTCGTTCTTTAGTCGTTTCTACGTGTTATTAAAATATCCTACAAACGAAATTGTATTCTTTTATATAGAAAGAAGATACACTTTTGCACATAGCTTGTGAAACAGGAGATGAAGGGATGGTAACTTTCTTAATAGAAAATGGGATAGATTTGGATACACCTAATAAGAAAGGCTTAACACCGCTACATATGGCTGCTAGACATGGTTACATTAATCTTGTTAGACATTTGTGCCTTGCTGGTTGTGATGTTGATAAAACGAATCGCGGAATTCGTGCGGATGTAACAGCAATTAAGTATGGACATCCTGATATTGCGTCGTTACTAGATAAATTGCGAAATGTACGTTATATCATAATTTTGATACTTTAGTATAAATTATATTTTATGTTAAGAGTCATTAATCTTTTCTGCAGCCTATTCAACGTGAAAATTACATCAAACAACTGCAACCAACGCATAGACCAATAGACCGTCTACATATAAGACTTTTAGGACACTGTGCATCGGGAAAATCGTCTTTGATAAATTCTTTGAAATCGGGCATTTTTAGCTTTGGATTCTTTAGAAGATCAAGAAGTCAGAATTACACTGCAAAAGTATCTATCTTTAAGATATTATTAGAAGTATCGTAACTTTACACGAATATTTGCAAAGTTTAAGAATATAATTAAAAATATTTCTTTGCAGCGGGAGCCAAGTATTGAATTGGATGTAACCAGCAAACATGGTTCGCTTAGTTTTGAATACAGTGACAATGAATATGAAGGTACCCAAGGAGTAGAATGGAGTCGCGGTAACGTCGGTAAGAATATTCATTTGTTAATATTTTTTTTCTAAATATGGAATTGAAATTTCACATGTTTATTTATAAATTGAATTGCTTAGGTGGTGAATGCGTTTTTTGGGAACTTTGTGGACGCGAGGAATTCTTAACATCTTATCATTACGTACTTACGTTTCAACAACCTGCTATACACCTAATTACAGTTAGCTTGCGAGAACCACTCACCGTTCAACTACAACAAGTCAGATTCTGGCTTCGATTCATTCAAGATCGTATTGCTCCAACTAATGTTGGTACGTTCAGATTGTAGTTTCTTAACAGATTGCATGCGGCACTCTGCTGTTTCAATGTGTCCGTAGATTTTTAAGCGTTCCAGAGAGTTGGTATATTTTATATATCTGATTATTTTGTACTCTTTTGGAAATTCGATATACATTTATTTCGCTAAGCATTTGTCATAAGAATATTCAAAGCTACGTTGCCTTAGTAAAATAGCAAGAAGTCTCGAGTAGTCGGTTTGCCAAATACGAAATATTTCGTTACCCGTACACAATGTGTTAATTTTATTCTATAATTATAAATATCAAAAGTTCTTATTCTCAGTGTATTATTTTGTGACATAGGTTTTGCAGGTAAATACAGCGACATCAGAGTAATATTAGTTGGAACATATGCACCTGAACCACTTGCACCAAACTCGAACGGTGGCAATCTTCTTGCACCACTTTTACCTTTCTTAAAAGAGTTTTCCACAATATTGGGAGACGAGCCACAAATGGTTGCAGTGGATGCAACCAATCCCTCGAGTCCTGGCTTAAAACTCCTAAGATCTTACTTGAGTAATGCAAGGATGGAGTTTCTTGAGGTGAAGTAATTACAACAATTTGTGTATTATTATATACTCACACTTTGTTCCATGCATTAAAGGAGACGATTTGTTTACATCCATCGATCATTGCTAAGTGCAACCAAGTTTTTAGTATTTTATAAGTTCTGATTTTTTTTTCGGATTTTCTAAATTGTCTTTTCTAAAATATAACTCTTAATAAAATTACGAAAATAATATTATTCTTGGTACGTCGTACGATATGAGTTACATTTCAAGTTACATGGATGAAATGGAAATAAGGCAGAATTAATCAAATACTAAGATGCTCAGGTTCTGCTTAACTTCTTTGTGTACATAACTATACGATCACATTTTTTTACAGGGATTACGCCAATGTTTGTACAGCATGCAATAAATGTGTGCATTAACATTATACAAATCGGTTCTAAACAGAATCGGGTCATTTCATTTTGCATAAACGCTAATTATTTGTACGATTCATGTTTCATTGATTTTGAATCCTGCAATGTTAATAATATGTTCAAAGGAAGCATTGATTCTTAAATATAATGCAATCGTTCGTTTTTATTTTGTTAAATATTATGACTCACTGATCCATGGTCATTCATGATGCATGGTTGATTTGATCTATGTACACATAACTGAGCTCATAAGAAATAGTATATTACATTATATTTTTCACAATTTTTCTATTACAGTAATCGTTTTTGTGATGTTTGATCAAGCACATTCCTAAGTAAAGAATATCGATACAATTGGACCTCTTTCTCTCGTATTTGCAATTGTATCTTTCACATAATCAAATTACTAACAACATATATTTTAGTTGCTGATTATTTGGTCATTAACATTTATTAACATCAGCCTTAATGCATGCAATGCATGATGTAGGAAGGACCGGAAGTTGCAGAAAGTATTCTCCGACGTGACGCGCCGCGTGCAGCGGCCACGTACGTGCCCCTGGCGAATCTTGATAAACAGGTCGAACTATTTCTCAATTTCTTTGATAAGAGTGATGTGTATAATGATGCTGTAATTTATATTCTAATTGTTCTAATGCTTTATCCCATAATACATACGTGCACTACTCAAATGCAATAAGAAACTTCTCTTGTATATATTTTCTGCATCAATGTATTATTTTATGTTTAATGTATTCCTCCATTAAGCAATTAACGAATTTTATTATAGAGCGCACTAGTGTGGACGGGCCTCGCCGAATCATGGAGAATGTATGTGCAATCTTTAGAGGTCCCTCCGGTAATGCTCACGCAAAATGAATTTGTGGATGAAGTAAGAAAAATTAATCCGTTGGTCTGTTCGGAACATTGCAGACATCTTGGATTACAGTTACAAGTTTGTGTCTTATTCAATGTACATGCATGCGTAATTTCTTTTGCATATACTTACATATGTATACATTCGTATTCAACTACAGTACACTCTCGTATAAAGGGTTTAATACGGTAAGCTGTGTACGAACTCGTGTTATACAAGAGTTTGCTGTGTTGAGTTTGGGTGTGTTGATGTTTATTTTTTGAGATACTAAATAAATGCAAAATTTAGAATCTAGGGGAATGCATGCTTCTACCTGGGAACCTGATAGTCCTCAGTCCAGAGTGGTTTTGGCAGGATGTGATAAATTGGCAATTAAGTCCAGAACAACGAGGGCGCCTTGGAGCACGTACTACGGGGGTTTATGCTTTAGAAGATTTTCAGGCTCGTTGTCCATGTCCTGCAAGTCAAGCACTACAAGCTTTGCAAGCTGTCAATTTATGCGTTCCAGTAGGTTTTCGTATTTATAAGTTTATAACAGTTTTCAACGATTCATTTCTTATACTACAAAACGTTAATCTTGTTTGTATCAGTGTGAAGTGGATGAGGACGAAGTGGAATATGAAATACCCTGTTTAAATCTCGTTGAGCGTTTGCCAGGACTTTGGGAACCATGGAAATCATGCTCTAATGCACTGCCCCATGCAGGACTCCGTCTTGCTCCAGCTGAGACTCCTTTGTATCACTTGATTGCAATATTTCCTCATTTACAAGTGCGTTTTGTCATTGACTAAAATCTTATTATTTTCTTACTCTAGTTTCTATGCAATATTTGTTTTGTGAGTAATATTTTTCACTGTGAAAATAATACTGAATGAAAATCTTTCATATAGGCACAGTTACGAAAAATTACTCAAACATGGGATCCATCAAATTCAGATTTATATCAATGGTGGCGAGGTTCAAAATTGTGCATCGGTCCCTGCGAAAGTATTATAACTTTTGAAGAGGATGATCAAAGTTGCATTGAAATTCGAGTACGTGGTCCAAGAGGAACTAGCGCTCAATGTTTCGCACTTCTCGGTGTTATTCTTGATGCCATTGAAGCAACTATCGAATTAGTTGCACCCGGAATGTTGCTTGAAAAACACTGGTTAAGTCCTAGTCAACTTCGAGAGTACGACGAGGTTTGTTACAAGAATGTACATATTCGTAGAATTCAGATCATCATTTTGATGTTTCATACGACACTTTATGAAACTTCCAAAGGTAATCCATTCCTTTGAGCCTGCGCCAATCATATCAGCTTTAATAGAGAAAGGTCTCGAAGAGGCAAGTCTTAAAAATCCTTTAACCGGTCGTGAAGAGACTGTCTGGGAAATTGTTGGTTGCGGATTATCATTAATGGAAAACTGTCTTCCTGGTCCAAGACAACCAATAAAACACATAAAGCCTGCCGTGCAAAGAAGATTAGCACATATGCTAGATCCTCCCGATCGTCATGGTAGAGATTGGTGTTTACTTGCCGTCAGGCTCGGTTTGGGAGATCGGGTTGCACAACTGGACAGTACGGTAGATAGTCCGACACTGAGGTGAGTCAACTGTTACGTGACTTTGTTTCTTTCAATTCTATTGGTTTACGTTTTCTCCCCCCTCGATAGGTTACTGAACTATGCAGGCACCGATTGTACCGTGGGTTCTCTTATACAACAATTACGAGCTCTTGATCGAGAGGACGCCGTGCACCTTTTACTTTCTTACACTCCAACTTATATACTATCAACGACTATTGATTCCGAAACGGGATCAAATCTTTCTAGATGACAATGCTGCACTTATCAGTGGTGCATTAACAATTTCTAGGATCGATGAGAATCGTTCTTTTTCTTTCATACTACGAGTTTGATAGACTTATTACATCACCGCTTCCGCCCAACGTAAATTTTGCATTGCTCCTTAAGCTAAGTATGTACTTTGTGTACTTCTAGAGGTATGTCGAGATGCACATGCACCGATGTGTATATTAAAATACGTTTGTATCAGAGTATTAAACAGCACCATATTTGGCACAGAATTGATTTAGCAGATGTACTTAAACGAAAAGTCGGATGATTTGTATAATTTCATGCTGCGGGTACGCTTATTAGAATTTTTCTTGCGGCATCAGAGTAATCTGAACTGCTCTTATATTTCTTGTTAGTATAGAAAATATTTATAATTCCATGTTTTTTGTTGGGTTTGAAAATATTTACTTAAATTAGAAGTATATATATGATGTTTCGGTTAACAGTGTTTAGTAGGGTTTCATTCTTATCACGAAACTATTATGAACAGTTGTGTTGTGATACTATGTTACGTTATTAACTAGTTAATTGAAACAGTTTTCTTGCGTAACGTTTTTTATAATGGAAATAATTTTGAATAATCTCTATGCACATGTGTGTCCCAGAAAACGATGGATTTACACATTATATAACACTATATTATCATGTTTGATACTAATATTGTTTTGAAAGCTTTTCTTGATATGCATATATACATATACATATTATATCTTGCCAAAACTCAGTGTCAATACGCTGCTTTTTAACTTCTAAGAATATTTAGGAAATATTTACGTGGGAAGAGCGTAAAGCAGTTCGCACAATTTCTGCTTTCGAGTGTAACGTCTGAAAAGCTTCATTCCAAAATTGTATTTTCTACCAAATTAATATTCGTAAAATTTGTACTACGTGCCATAAACAATATTTGCTCATTACATTTGTTCATGTATCGAAACGTTTTTTCGAATTGGCCCACCTATTATTGTTTATGGAAAGAAGACTGTGGCTTATCAGCAAGCTAAAGTTAGAAGATGAAGAATTCTTCTCGTAGACGATATATTTAATATTCGAATATACCGTTTCTTTCAAGCATACGGTCATTTTTGTAATTCGCAATGTTCTAAACGATGCGTATTGATAAATGCGACAAGAGGAACGTAGAATTTCATACTAAAACTTTCTTAGAGACACGTAACATTCGGTAGACATGAAATGTTTACAAAAAGAAAAAATTGCATGTCTTGTAAAAATTAATTAAATAATTAGAGTATGATGATTTAATCAAACTGACACGAATATGATATATCGGAAAGTGTGCGGTTTATGTGTCTTACTTTATGACATGATTTCTAATAAGTATTTTTAAGTGTGGAATGATTATTTTTCTAAACGATTAAAAGCAAATTCATGGATTAATGAATTTGAAGAATGGTTTTGTTCAATTCACACATGATCATTCAAAATATTATCTCTTTTCATCCTAATATGTGCTTTAAAGGAACTGCATTGCGTCTATGTTCATTAAGTTATCACTGCATACGTATTTATTATAAGGAAGATTGAATATCGTCGATATATTGTAATTCAAAGTACACGAAAATCTATCGCAACATTTCTAAGTGCTTTGTTATTATATCTTAAACCTTTCGGTGGAACAAATTTATATTCTGTACACACTGTGTTCATCTAATTTTTACAAGTCACTTCGATGTCTAAAATACAAATTTTTATAGAATGTGTGGTTGCACGAGGAATTGTTTTGCAGCATATTCTATCGTAGCAAATTTTCTTTCTGTCAGACGAAAAAGAATCTTTAATTGCTCATTATTGTAAGTTCTGTATGGTACTTATTATATGTGTGAGCTGTTATTTTTGGAAATGATACAAGTCCCTTTCTTATGTTTAGATATTTGAGACTTCTTATAAAACCTTTCGTGCTTCAACACTGAACCTTCGCCATGTGGAATGCGAAAAGAAGACATAGCTTAGGTTTAGCTTAGTTAAAACTAACTGAAATAAACTTTTCTCAAAAGTCGACTTAAACCATTATCGAAAACAACGGCTTATACATATAAATTTTCTTTTGAGGAAATCAATGTTATGATAATCATATACAATTTTAAGACTGTTTTCGTTTGTATGATCCACTTGGATTGTTGTGTTCTGTGGCTTTTGCTTTTTGCGAGATATGTAATAGAACTAGCGTTAAGTAGACGTCGTTAAAACGAAGTTTACACATTATGATAATAGGCATAGCAGGGCAATGAAATTTTTCAGAATAAGAAGTTGTAACGCTACGAATCTCTTGTTACTTACACCTCGTAAAAAATAGACTGTATGGCGACTTGTTCTGACTTTGTTTTTGAATTATTAACACCGTTTATATTTTTCTAGTTTTTATAATCGCACGTACGAGTAGATTTAACCATAGACGAAGCGTAAACATTTAAAATCGGTATAACATAAAAAATCACCGTTTCCTTAGATATACGTGTAAAAACAAATTTTTTCAATGAAAAAATCAAAATTAATGACATTCGTTTCACCGAATGTAACTAGCGTTCAATTAAAAATGTTCCTCAAAATTGGCGACATTCTAAAATCATTGTAATATCATAAGTTTACACTGTATTGTAGATTGTCGTAAAAGAGAAGCTTCGAATTAAATAATGGTAGAAATTTTTGTCTAATTTCAAACTTCTAGGTTTAATTATGTATGTACTTTAAAATTTTAATTAATATTGGATTTCTTAGTAAAAATATCACAATAGATTGCGACGAAAATAAATCTGCATCACTCGAAAAGAAAATGCCATAAGGATATGTAATTACCCGTACTTTCTCACGTAATTGTAAATAACGTAAATCACGAGAGGCAAAAGTATGTAGTTGATCTGTTCGTATGAAACTATCAATAAATTTTTGTTGTCTCGCATACAATATTTGCTTCAATTATTTCGAATCAATTATTCGTACTTCAAAATATTTCCTCCCTTCTACACAATTGCAATATTAAAAGGTTACATAAAACAATTAAGAAAATTGACATGGGCTTACAAAATTCGATCGATTCGTAAGACCTCTTCCTAAAATCTTCAATAGATGCTGTCTAAACTCTTCAAATGTATTTAAATAATTGCAAACTAAACGCAGCCATTTTCTCCTCCGCCGGCAGAATTCCCGCGTCCGTTTAATGGCGCAGTAACGCGCGCCGTGTTAGTAATCGATACCGGGAGTCGATCCAAGCTCGCACTCTAAGCGGGAAAATTCAAACGTGAAAACTCCACTCTGCTTCGTGCGGACGAATGCCCGAAGTTTTTTGGGATATCTAGACGACGTAAAGATATCGAACTCCGTTGAGTATGGTGTTTACAATGTAGCCCCGTTGTTACGTGGCCGAGAGAAAACAGGAACGGAATTCTTTCTCGGTCCGAGAATAGCATAGAGAGGTGGAGATCGCGTTTCGTTGGTAGTCAGTGAGGTGGCGAGAATCGAGCAGCAAAGTGCCGGGGGAAAATCGGGACGATAGCCAACGGCACTAAGCAATTATAGAATTGGATTGGATCGGATCGAAGAGTTCGAGGAGGCCCGCGGCGCCGGTTTCGTTTTATTTTAACTTTGCTTTCGAAGGCATCCGGTTGTGCATTCTCACCGCGGATCATCGCTACGATCACAGTGAGTGTTGTCCCCTTTAACTTGGACTTTTTTTTCTTATCGATTTATGTTCGTTATTAAATGATTTATTGGTGATCGGGCAATGCCCAATGAGAGACATCGAAAGGTTTTGTACCGTAGGATTTCATGTGCGCTAAATGAAACGAGCCGACGTAAGTACACGCGCTTCTTGCTCGAAGTCGGACACTCTTTGTCTTTGATTGCTCTCGTGAGAAGGAGATAAAATAGTTAATAATCGTAATCGTTGATCGATAAGTAGTAGGATGGATTGTAGGAGATAGGAAGAGGAGATAACGGGGAGATAGTACTTTTTTTTATACTTTGCGACGTTCTATTTTTTTGCGTTCGTTGTTGCTTTTGCGGATTGTTGCACTCGTTGTTGACGGGGTTCTGTGTAAATGATCAAGTCGTGAACGGTGAAGATTTATGATTTGAAGAGATTACATACGAAGTTTCCTTATATTTTGGTAAAATAAACGTAATTGTAATATTATTTCTCACAAAGAAAAAATATCTAAATTTATACTAACTCCTATGAACTTTTTCGTTCCTAAAAAATACACCTTTTCTAAACGATTCATGCATTTAACACGATTCTGAAGTTTTTAATCCGCATAATTTTCGAATCAATTTCGATCGAATTATTTTAAAAGTTTTCGGACGGTTGCAATAAATTGTCCTCTCAAGGTTTTCTTTTATATTAAAAAGAAAGTGATTAAATAGACATTAAGTCAACACAACGAAACATCCGAATGATTAAAAAGGTAGACAATTGATAGATCATTTTCTTAATTGTATTTATTGTAGTAATTGGATGGAATTTAATCGAGACGCATTTTTTAATAGATTTGAGGAGCCAACGGAGGGTCAAATCCAAAAAGTGGTAGAAGCGGCTCAATCGTCATCATGGAGGCGATAAAGAAGAAAATCGCGGCGTTGAAGATGGAGATGGACGCCGCGAATGAAAAGGTGGAGACCAATGAGACAAAAGCTAAGCAGGAAAATCTAAGAGCCGACAAACTTAACGACGACGTGAGGGATTTGCAAAAGAAATTGGCTCAATTAGAACGGGACTACGAGGTAGCCAAAACCCAATTGGAGCAATCAACCGCCGATTTGGAGCAGTGCGAAAAATCTTGGTCCAGAGTGCGTCCCATTTATTTGCTTTTAAACAAGTTTACTTAATTCTTTACTTTAAATAGCTTAACGTGATTTCTTGTTTTAAACAATTTTACTTTATTCTTTGTTTTAAATTTTACTTGATTCGATAAGTTCTCTAATTATAACATTAATTGGTTTTTCTTATTCTCTTTCTCATTATCTTTTCATTATTCTCGATAGGCTGAGCAAGACCGTACCACTTTGACCAAAAGGGTTCAAGAAATTGAAGCATCTCTTACAAAGAAAGAAGAATTACGTCTCACTGCTCAAACGAAACTTGGCCGAGCTTCGGAGCTTGCCGACGATGCGCGAAGGTTTGTATGATGATTTTTAAAAAGGTATTTATACTTTGATCTCATCAGAATTCATGTATTCTAGCGAAGAGAAATGTTGGAAATACCTTGTTTTTAGCAAAGGAAGAATTGGGTTTAGTTGTAACGCAATTTTGGAAATGTTTTTCTTTGTTGACCTTTTGCTGCGGATCTTGTGATGTCTAAGTCCGTGACGTTTAATAGATTTGTAAAAACAGCAAACGTTTGAAACGGTTTTTAGCATGAAAACATGAATAGTTACAATGTAGCTTTGAGAAAGTTATTCATTCTTGACCTTTCGCCGCGGGGCTTGCCGTATTTATCTTCGCGACGATTAATCGACTTGTAAGGATATTTTAACGAAAACGTGAATAATTCCCACGCGATTTTGAGAAAGTTGGTCACTCTCGACCTTTCACCGCGGGGCTTGCCATATTTTGCTGAGTAATCAAAGGCAATTTAAGACTTTATAACTTTTACTTACAAGTTTTATTTATCAGCTCAAACTTTTGATCAAATAAATGCACTTTCGTGAACATTTTTCGTTGTCTTTGTTCAATTTTTCGATTTATCATCGAAGCTACAATTTGTTAAGAAAATTTTTTGAAATTCTTTTTAAATGGACGGTATTTTCTTTTTTTTTTCTTGTAGAATGTGTAAAGTATTAGAAGACAGGAGTCGACTCGACGAGGAACGCATGGAAAAACTAATGACGGAATTGAAGGACGCGAGATTAATCGCCGAAGATGCGGACTCCAAGTCGGACGAAATCTCGAAGAAGCTACAATTCGTCGAGGAGGAACTTGAGGGTGCCGAGGATCGAGTGAAAAGTGGCGATGCGTTTGTATATTTTTTACAATCCGTGGATAACGTTTCTCCATTATTCATTTACCACGATTATTTTCATATAACCCATTAAATATCTCAACAGGAAAATCATCGAACGAGAGGATGAACTCTTCATTGTCCAGAATATCGTGAAATCATTGGAAGTATCCGAAGAAAAGGTAAGAGGAAGATCGATTATCATCGTATTCTCGATTTTAATTCGTGATCTTTTCACGTAGGCTAATCAACGAGTAGAAGAGTTTAAAATACAGTTAAAATCCCTCAAGAAGAAGTTAAAGGAAGCGGAAAAACGTGCTATCATGGCTGAAAGAACGGTGAAATTGCTACTGAAGACTGTCGATATGAAGGAAGGTAAGATGAAAAACAAAAAATAAGAAGTTATACGAATATGATCAATTTCTTCATAGTTCAAGAAACTCAATATTACCTTAGTGTTTACTGATTTTCATCTCTTTTGCAGACGAGCTCAGAGAAGAAAAGGAAAAGTACAAGGCGGTTTGCGACGACATGGACGCAACATTCGCAGAAATGACAGGATATTAAAATCGCAACTAATGGACCAGTTTACTTTATTTTGTTATCCTGTGCTTCTTCCGCTTATTCGCTACATCTAACACGGCCGTTTTACTTGGATCGGCCTTGCTTAGCTACGCCGATAACGATTATTTGTATATTGTATCGTGAAATATCTTGAGCGGCTTCATAAATAACTTGCCACGCAAGTTCCGCAATAATTAATTGACGTACGAGGAATGCACGTTGCTAGTTCGTTACTGTAACACCGAATCGCTTCGCATAATGCTTTGCCAAGACCGGCGGGTCGGTGTTAATTAACTGGCTCACGGTCGCTTCGGAAAAAAACTGTAGTTACTTTCGACGGAATTCACGTTTTCGCCTATTTTTCTTTCAGAGGCGTCCAAGAAGAGTACCGGTCCGCGATACCATGAAAGTGAACACGATACTACGTCCCCTTTTTATTCGTTGTATGTCAAATCTGTATTTTCAATAAATGATATCACGAATATCGATCTACTCTTCACCCTTTGAAACTTTTAAGTATAGTTATTCAACTATATTTGGGTTACTATGTCATTTACTTACATTTTTTTTACGGTCATCTATGATTTTACTTTTCATTGGATTACCATGACGATTTACAGTTTTAGGTGTCTTTGAACGACTGTTACGACAATAAAAAGAAGGTTAAAAAGAATTTCCTGAAAATTATGGTGATTTGAACGCGAATTTACTGTTTAAATTGGCGATGTCTTTTCCTATATTTTTTTTATCGAAATCGATATCAATTATTGGTACATAATTTAATGCTTTTCTAATCATAATTTCAAGTAATAGATCTTCTTTTGTCGGGAACATATTTCTAATTAAAAATTGTAACATTAGGACTTTTACTTAGCAGCGATGTTGTCTTTTGGCAAAGATAAGTCTTTAATTTACATTACACGTGAACGAGTCGCGCTGTCGACACGACAGGAAGAACAAGAGTGTCGAAAGAAGTCGAGGAATTCGTTTGGGTCTAACTAAAGAAACGGACTGTTAGTTTCTTTTGCATTTCTTTGAGTATATAAAGCATTGTCCTCATCGGTCACGGAGTACAGTAACCCGTGAGCTTTGCTTTGAAAGTCCGTAGAATCGAGTCCCTATAAGTTTCGTTTTGAAAATACTAATATGTAAAGCCGCGAATCCATCATCGAGCAAGCCGCAATTGACATCACGAAAAGTGTTGCAGTGCTTTCGTAGACAATAAGAAAAAGTGTACTGCCGATTTAAAAACGAGGTGGCTACAAAGTACAACTGAACTCTCTTTACTTTTAATCACCATTTTCATCGAAATTTTATTTATCCGTTAGTCCCTTTGTCCTATAATTTGTTGTGTAAGTGCGCTTTTCACAATTTAGAAATTAACGCAAGAAGTACCGGAGCGATTTGAATGACGGATGCCCACTTTTTTTTGTAAAAATATTCGTACTCCTTATAGAAAAGCAGTTCCGCAGATATGTATTTTATGTGTATCTATAATTAATATATACATTTTTTATCTCATCATCTGATTTCCGATTGAGTCTTCCTCTTTCAAAGTACTTATTTAGGTTTAAAAGATTTAACAGCGGTAGTCCTGATGGTAACCTACTGAAATAAAGATTTTTCGGTGGCTTTTGCTATAGCGTATATTTTATATTAAAAGTAAGGAAATTAGAAAAATTGACAGTTTATGGAAAATAGCGAGTTACTAGCTATAGTAGGACAAAGGGATAAACAGTTTTTATATTTTCCTTTCTCTTTGTTGGTCACATTTTCTCTAAAATTAGTTTATATTTTAGCCAGTATTATTAGCTCTTCCCGAAATTATTTTTGTTCGATTAAAATCTGTTAAAGTTAATTTGATGTTAATATAATCCACGTTTTGCATTTTAAGTTTTAGAAGAGACACAACTCACTATTAGTCGAAAGTACAAGGACACTTAACTACCAGTGTAAGTCATATGAGGATAATGAACAACATAATTAATGATAGTATATGTTATTATTAAACGATGTTTGTCACTAAATTCTAACATGATTAATTAAACCTTTTAGATAAATTTAATTTTGTCTGAATTTATTATTGCTTTCTAATCTATTTCATGTAGATTTGATTTCTACCGTTTCCTCCTTTAATTGTAATCAGGAGGTATCATTTTAATCAATGGTCATTTGCTCTTTTTAAATTAATACAATACATTAATATATATACATGATTATATCATGATATAAATCATGATCAAGAACGGACGAATTTCGTTTACACTGAATTATTGGACCCATTATCCTATTTTTGAATTATTGTACCGATATCGTCTTGAACACTTTAAAACACATACAATTCTGTGCAATTGCTCATTGTCTTCACAACTTTCTTTAGGTAGCTATTACAATAAAAAAAGTGTTCATATACAGTTGACGAAAAAATCAACTAGCGCCTCCTAAACGATTTCATTAATTGGCATGAGAAAAAGGAGTAAAACTCCACATTGTGAAATACCTTTTTCTCAAATTGATCATATCCTTAAAAAAAATCGTTAATCGTGAGATTTACATCGATCGAATTCCCCGTCCAGTTCACGACGAACATACGCGATCGAGCAACAACGCCATGAATGCGATCAAGAAACGCCTTCAGAGTCTGAAGATCGAGAAAGATCTGGCGATGGATAAGGCTGACATGTGCGACCAGCAAGCAAAGGAGGCGAATCGAAGAGAAGAAAAGCTCAGGGACGAGGTACGAGAATTGGCAAAGAAGCTGGTGCAGATGGAGCGCGACCTCGAATCGAGCAAAGCTCAATTGGAGAAGTCCAACACAGACCTCGAGCAGAAGGAAAGAGTGTACATTGTGGTTCGTAATTTTATGGAATAACGATGTATTTCAATAATGAAGTATCTTGCTATTAGAATACAAGGCATCGGTATTATCTAGCAGCATTAAGGAGCGAGGTGTAGAAAGAAAATTAGACATAATTATTGAACTATGTAGAAAATGGTTATAATATAACTATATAATATAAATGTAATCGTCGAATTATATAGGTTTCAATAGAAAAATAATTGATCTAGTCGTTGAAGAAAACTAACACCTTAAATGGAAAAAACTGAACCGTTGAATCAGCATCTATACTTTTTTTGATCAGTTTAAAATTCAGTTCTGTGATATTTCTTCATTATAATAGTTCTATTCTTCACTATTTTCATTAATTCTTAGTTGCAACATCCTTTGTTAATTTTTCAGCTATGTTACTTTTTACGTTTTTTCTTACGGTCTAGAGAAAGTAAGGATTAAATCATCTTTGTTCTTAATTCTTTTAACAATACGTCACTTTTGTCTTATGATGAAGTTCGTAGTAAAATTTTTAGGTAATATCCTGAAGACTAAAAACTGTTTGTAAGTACTGATAAATCACCTACCCGCAGACGCAATCAGAATTAGCGGTCTTGAATAGAAAGATGCAGCAGTGTATGCAGAATTTAGAGAAGTCCGAGGAACGACGTTTGATCGCACAAACGAAGCTGGCGCAAGCGATGGAAACAGCCGAAGATGCGAAACGGTTTGTAAATTGTCGATGTTTATTTTAAATTAATCAAATAGTCTAGTTAATTTCGTTGCTATAAAGTACTTTGTCTATTTAGCATTTGCAAAGTTTTGGAAAATAGAAGCAAATTGGATGAAGAGAGGATGGACCAACTGACGACTCAGTTGAAGGAAGCTAGGCTGATTGCTGAGGATGCTGACACAAAGTCGGATGAAATATCGAAAAAATTGGCTTTTGTGGAAGACGAGCTCGAAGCTGCCGAGGAAAGGGTCAAATCGAGTGAGGCGTACGTTAGAATTATCTTTTTAAAAAAGTAGTAAATGTTAGCATAAAGAATATTTTTTGCAGAACTAATCGAACTGTCCAAAAATTATTTTTTTTTAAATTTCCCGAGTAAAATAAATAAATGATTTTTTCTATACTGTGACGCGTGGATAGATTGATAAAAATATTTGAAAAAGATTTTTTAATATATAAGCTTTTAGATAAGTCACATCATCCACATCTGTCATTAGCTATCAATAAAATTTTGTTTGTACCGAATCTTAACTTAGAGACTTAGAGAATCATTATATTTTATAGAAAAATTCTGGAAAGAGAGGACGAGCTGTTCATCGTTGGCAATATACTAAAGTCCTTAGAAGTGTCGGAAGAGAAAGTAATTATCTAGTCTTAAATATTTGATATATAAGATATTTGTCAAATTTTTGCGGTTGTAATCTTTTCGTAGGCTAACCAAAGGGTAGAAGAATTTAAAGCGCAGCTAAAGGAACTGAAAGCGAAATTGAAAACAGTCGAGAAAAGAGCTATAATTTCAGAGAAGATGGTTAAGGTATTCTCAAAGGAAATGGATGCAAGAGAAGGCAAGCATTTTTTATATATTCTTTTCTGAATACTATTTTGCTTGATGATGATCGATTAGAAGCCATCTAATCCAACTTTATAATTGTCAATGTTGCTTCCAGACTATCTTTTCAGAGAAAAGGAAAAGTATAAGTACATCTGTGACGACATGGACTCCACTTTTTCTGAACTTACCGGTTACTGATCAAATTTTCACATAGTAAACGCATTCTCTGAAGATTGTCCTGCTATTTTTTACCTTTCGTGTGATTGTATTATACTTTTCTATTAAAACGTACACTTTTAACAGTTATCAGTTGATACCCTCCATCCTCGTTTGTTTCAGACTGCACGATACCTGATAATTAAATGCCACTAATTCATAGAAATCAATTCAACAAATTATTTTTCGTCAATGTCATCAAAGTCATACGTTGAATTATTAATAGTGATAACAAATTAGTAGAGAATTCCTTCAATTAACTGTTATTAGATTAGTCAGAAAAATCACTGATCACATCCCCACATAGTTCAAGCTTCCCCTTCGATCGCACTTTTCATTGTTCACAACATTGAGTCAGCCTTTCAGCACGATTTCATTTTTGAACTCCGCAAAAGAAGTTTATTTTCAACCTTTATATTATCAACAATATAATGAAGAATTTATTACTATCTCTATTCCATCGAAATGACAAAAAAGCAAGAATGGAAAAGTCCTAAAGATGATGAAAAAATAGTAAATCAATGTGAATATACCTCAGTTTTTTAAGTAGAAAAGATAAAAAGTAATATTTTGCATTATTCCGAGGAACAGTAAACACCAAACGCCTAGGTATATCACAGTGAGGCCGCTAGCAAGTTCAATCTCCCACACCTGAAATACATACCTGCAAAATTCATTGCCAGAGCATTTACAAATTGACATTGAAGTGTTACTTACAATTAGAGTACAAACATATACAATCCAAAACAATGGAATAATATTTGGTGAAACTAATAGTAGATCCTAAGCGGACTTTAAGCAGACTAGCAACATAGATCAGTACAAAACGATCATCCTCCATCAGGAAACCGGATAAAAAATGAACACTATCAATTATCGTGTAATACTTTACAGGATAGCAATTTATTTTATCGATTCTACGATCGACACAATGCTTCGAAATGCCATACCACCGACTTAATACAACTCAAGGGTTAATTTCCCTTACATCGTAATCGCACAGAATCGCTTCAACGATGAGACAGGAGAATAATGCGATTCACGTGCAACTAAATCTTCGGGGGTTCACGATGCCCTTTTCCTTCGATGGTGAACACACCATCGAATTTAGGACCTTGCACGCAAGCATACCCTCACATTCGCGCCTTCGTTTCTTCTCGTCTGTTTTTACAACGATACTAAGTAGTAGTTACAGTAATAATTATTCGTTTGATTTTTTTACTCCTTGCTAACGACGTTCGTTTCTTCGTCCTCGTCGTTGGCGCGAATCGGTGACGTAACTTAAATTTTGTGTCAGGATTCTTCGTCCTTACGATTTATTCGACGATGAAAAATGTATCGATTAAATGTCCATGTAATTAGAATATTACGAGACCATGATTTTGAACGTGTCCGTTTCGATGGTATACATTCGCAAAACGTTAAAAGTATTTCGAGATGTTC
Source organism: Cerceris rybyensis (assembly GCA_910591515.1). Lineage (NCBI taxonomy): Eukaryota > Metazoa > Arthropoda > Insecta > Hymenoptera > Crabronidae > Cerceris > Cerceris rybyensis. Next base: position 38,230,542 of record OU342789.1, read on the forward strand.
CGTGTTACGTCACTACTTTAATTAAAACGCACCGTTCATAGTATCGTGAGGCTCGATTGTTTGACCGAACGTTTAACATAGATCAAATTATTGGCAGTAGGGTTGCTCGTATCCGAATGCTTCTGGCTCCGAATTATCGTTTCGAACGGGCAGAGATGTTTTGGTGATAGGTTGCGGTGAACGAACTTACGAAATTATTTTGTTTGAGGAAATCAAATGTCATTAGGTGAACGAAACTGTTACACGGGCGGATAGTCGTATCGGTTGAAAGTTTCGTGTATTTTTATCATGTGATTAAAGTACGTATAGGTAATTTTAAACTATTGGTCATCGTGTTCGTTTGGTTTCATTGAATCATCGATATTTTCGGATACTAAAATCTAATTGTTGCATCAGTTTCACTATTGCTATTAGAAAAAAATTGTATTACTTGAGAAAATGATATTTTAACGTTAACGTAAGTTTTGTAAAAATTTCAATATTTTATAGAAATATAGAATTATACCTCGTTCATATCAAATTAACGGTGTTATGATATTTAATGTATTTTAAAATTGAAACACATTATTAAACTTTCTTGATGCACATAAAATGAACGCCCATCTTATCATAATAATCATTTTCATATTCCAATGAAATATATAACACTAATCCGCATGATGCTGAAATTGCAGAGATATTTCATTTACCTCTCCATGTTACAGTAATCTCATTTAATTTACTAGAGAAAACAAATCATTCAGTTCAATTGCAATAAAACCGCTACCCGCCATTTCGCAATTGACATTCTCTTAAAAGCCAGAAACATTCCGATTTACAAAAACAATCGGATATCGAAATGATCCGGATAATTTACGTAGTCCTAACGAGAACGAATGTACAAAAACGATACCGGCATGAACGTGCCGGCTTTTAATAAGTCTCAATAAACGATACCCGCTTTCCGAAGAAGACCTAACAAATTAATCCAACTCTACGAGTTTGATTGACGTGCTTCTCTTTCTTATATACATTCATGTATGGTATCGTATGTATGCGCACGCTTACATGCGATTTAAGTACATATATTTATATATTTATATTTATATTTATACTTTTATTTATATTTATATTTATATTTATATTCATATTTATATACGTATATCTACGCCCTCGTCTTCGCAGTGTCGCGCACAACTCTCGGAACTTACGATTCGATGGAACATATCGAAATTATTAGCGATTATTGTTACTGTCGTTTCTTTCATGGTTGCCTCGTTAAATCATTCAAAAGGAACCACTTTAGTACGCCTAATACAATCAGGAATTTCCCCGGATATTACGGGGATATACATATATTACCACGTTAGTAAGAATCCCATAAAATTATTGTTTCCGATACAAAGGTCGCCGTAGACGACGTACAATTAGTTTCCAGAGTGGCAGTGTCGTGTGAATTTTTGGAACTCGTGTAAATAGGATATTAGTTACGTATCGATATTTCTAACAATTATTTGGCGAATCAGTCTGAACGTGAGTTTCAGTTCGTTGTGGAATTTCATTCGAGTCTTTTTCTTTGGTGTTCTTTCTTCCTTCTTGATAACTCGCAATGTTGTTTTTAGTTTTTGTTTTTTTCTTTTTTAATTAATTTCGCGTTTGCGTTAAATAGTAGTTTAGAAAATTACGATACGTATTCAGTGGACACGGAGCTACAATCTAACAGTAAAATATACCTAGTTGACTGTACGAAACGATGGAAGCGAGAAAAGTGTTGATATGGTCAGACTTTCGTTTCAAATTGTTCTCAAAATCGACGAATTCGTTTATCCATTTAATTAATCGGTTACGCGTACGAAGTGATTAGTCGTGAGATACGAGTAAAAAATGACGTTTCGTCGAAGTGATTATAAAAAAGCGACACATAGAAAAGTGTGCAATAACACGTCGCATTGTAGTCGAATATCGTTTAGTATACGAAGCGCACGATTCGGGAAATGAAATTTCATGATCCGCTAAAAACAGGTTAAAAATTCTCCCACGGCGTTGATTTTCTTAAATATTCAACGTCTGTTTGTTTTTTTTAATTCTTCTTTAGCCGGATAAAAATTCGAGTGCGCGACATTCGAAGAGAGACATCATTGATTTGAACGGTAAAATCGGCGTCGAAGATTTCGCCGGCGCGACGATAAATTTACAAGATTCTGGGAGACGAATGCGCGATGACGATTAATTCGATATCGCGCGGAAATCATGTCTTAATTTTTAGAAGTTCTTAGGATAATAACGTTACTTAAAGTAATCAACGGTGTTAGACGTACGTATAAACTTTACAATGCAACAGAGCCCAACCATCGACGATCCGTCTTGGAGACGCGATCGTTCTCCCCTTCTGTCGTTCTAACGTTCCACGAATAATTCTAATAGCTGTATATACGGCCAAATCGGCTCTCGCTTCGTATTTTCTCATCCCGATTCTAATACCACGCACGCACTGGACAGAGATAAGCGCTCGTCTGAGATGGCCTACGACGTCGGCGATTAATTAGAAGAGAGAAATTATGCAGTAAATGCCGACGATTTGAGCGAACATAGAATACAAAAATCAGTCTTAAAATTTTTTATTTAAATGGAACACTTGCCGTTTGAGTATAGTATCACTGATGCTCAAGATATATGCTCTTGGTTGTTGCGATGAGAAGTGCAACTTGTGCATGATATTTTGTAATTTTTTTTGGTTTCGTGAACATTTTCTGAAGGGTTTGGTAAATACGAAGATAATGGCTTTATCTATTAATTAGTTGATCGAAGTTCAAATCTTTAACATTATGGACGATTTTTCCTATGTGATGTCTCTTAGGTGAAAGAATCCTACTAATTTGAAACAAAGTATAGATTAAAAAAAAATAATTTACTTATCAAGAATTTTAAATTTGTATCTTCCAAGTGCAAAAATAAAGAACAAGAGACTTAATTGAAGAACGAAATTAAGTAACTCAGTGAGTACAATGTGACTAAAATAAATACTCTCAGTCTGCAGTGTGCAGGGATATACTACTCGAAATGTGATCATCGGTTGTGCGATGCTCGACATCACCTACAAGACATGTTGATGTGGTTTTTTTCATTTGTTCCTCAATATGCAGTCTATCGACTACCATGAATATGTTGAAATATGAAAATACAGTATAAACGTAGTACAAATGGTCATTGCATCATCAACATACATCTTAAAAGAATTTCAGGTCATTGAAGCTATGACTTCACGTAGGAAGAATTTTCTTTAAATGGCGAGGAATTTGAACTTGGATTCTGAAACAGAAAGTCCAATATTTATGGTATTTATAATTGTAGACCAAATTTGTGCATTATCTAATATACAAGAGTACTAGAGTTTATAGTACTAAAGAAAAATAGGTGACTTCCGTCACATGTTTCACTCTTTGTGTCCATAAATTCAATTTAAAATTCTTATCTTAATTAAAACTCATTTATCGAGCTGTATAATTAAAGCCTTGTGTTCCGTCAATTCTATTTTCAATAAAGATCAGCGAAATGGCTCACTGACAGTCCACAAAAACCCATCACAAGCACGAACAATCAATAATTCTCGATCAAATGTTTTTGAGCTCAAATTTGGTAAAGTCATATCCGAAAATCATAGACGACGTCGTTTTCCATCTCGTTCCCGCGCTTCGAGGACTTGCCCGTGCTCTGCTCGTACGATTAAGTCTTTGGTCTCGAATGGGTCGCCCGCTGGCGAACGGAAGTCGCAGCGGTCTGAGCAAATTGTCGTTTGGCACGCACTCCTACACGCGATTTATTCACTCGAACCTCTGATCATTCGCTCCTCACGTACACGCACGCGGATGTATAATCTTGTTAGTGTCATAGATAAAGAAGTGATAGCAACGATGCGTCAGTTTCTTTGGTTTCAACGAACGATTGCGATGCGTGCCTCGAAGATTGCAACAAGTTCTTCCTTACGTTCACGATAGGATATCAATGAAGAAAGTTCGATTCCTATAATTTATCGATAAACACGAACCGCTGCCCTTCTTGTTATCTATGAACAACATACTCTGCCGACTTTCAGCAATGAATATCATTAAATTTTTCTATAATCGACAGAGACAGAGAGAAAGAGAAAGAGAGAAATAGAAAGAAACGTGCCTCTCCCAGGCAGGTCCATATTTTTAATCTAACCAGGTGGAATCTACCGGTAAGAGACACGAAAGAAAGATTAATTTATCTAACATTTTCTTGGACCACGGAAGGGAAAATGGGGACGAGGGTGAGGAAGAATTTACTTTGGCCTACGGTGGACACGTTGGAAGTGCAGGAGGCACCCGGGACAAGGAGTTTAATTAGACTGCGATAGAATAATCGGAGGAAGGATTAGTTTGGGTATTCGGTCTGGACCATAGCGAGCTCCTCAGGCCGAGTTTCAGCTTCTTCAGGGAGTCGATGTCGCACTCGGCCTCGCTAAGCTCCGGACGATCGCCGTTTCCGGGACCAGACATCACGTTACCCTGGTTGCCTCCTACGAAAGTCGTCTCGGCGACCGATATCGGTGGTAATAAGGTGCGTAGAGAGCTCCTGCTGGGAACATGCCATCTTACGGGACAGCCAAAGAAATAAACTTATTATGGATGAAGAGATGATCGACGTGATATTTTGTTTGTGATCATGAATGCATAAGTTTAACCCCTTGACCTACAATGACGAGTGACACTCGTGATGAGATAAATTGGCATAAGAAATTTCCAAATTTCGCAAAACTTATCAAATTGAAAATGTTAATAAAACGCAACGCGATAATATGGTTTCTATAATATTAATATTATTAAATTATATGATATATGGAGAATCACTGATTGACTTTTATTTAAGCAATAAAATTCTCGACTATAGCGGAGGCAATGACAAAACAAATCGTAGGGCAAGGGGTTAATATAGTTGTTTGATGAGATGAAATGTGATTGACACTAGAACTACCAGTGTTTAATTAAAATAAACTGACTAAATTTCAACTTCAACTTCAATACGTTAGGTAACCACTTTGCAAAGAGAGAAAGGAAGAGGTGGAACAGATTATTATTTCGGTAATCTGCGGTTAACAAGATCAATGTAGAATATTTGCTCGATAGCTTTTCTGTAAGCTTGAATACTTTTGGAAAAAATTGGGAACCAGTCATTTTGACTTGCTTCATAGTTTTAGTGTTAAGGTGATAACGAACAGTTAGGTGACTGAATTTATGAACGTTTTAGTTATCAATGATTTTTTTGCTTGGAAATTATTGGAGCAATTATTTTATTCTATACATTTTTTAAATCAAATTTCCAAACGAATGTTTAGCAATATTTGATAATTATTGTTAGGACGCAGAATCAGCTGAGATGAAAGATAAGAACAAGAAAAACGAACAGTTTTGTAAATGCTAAGGAAAGTTACTTGAAATATGAAACACTTAATTAGGTGTACCTAGATCGTCCCCTTCGAGGCAGTGACTTCTGCTCGGACATGGGAGAGATGTCCGAAGAGGTGCTCGATGTACCGTGGTAAATGAAGTCTGAAACGGCGCGAACTGGAAAGAAATTCATTTCTGTACGTTTTAACGATAGTATTCTACTACTTTTTAACGTGTTAGAGTGAAGAAATATTGATGATAAGACATACTGTGTTTGAGTTTGCCAGCGTCGAGCTGATTGGAAGACTCCGTGCGGGAGCTCGTCAGTTGATCCGGGTCAGATTCGCTCTCGTCGCTCTCGACGTCGCCCGGAGTTTGTTGCTTTCTCTGTTGTCGTCTCCTCGACGAAACGCTCTTCATGCTCTGCAAATTCACGTTCATCTTATTTCTCCGTTTTTGTAACTCCACTTTCCTCTCTCGCATTTCCGATATCTGGACCAAAATAATTGATTATAAATCCTACAATTTTCCTTCTATTTAAATGTTCAACGCAAAAAAATCTATACGTGCTAAAGTATAAAGAGTGTTACAAAAAATCCTTTTTGGGCCAAAAGTTACCCAAGAACCTTTCCTTTCCCAAACAATTGGAAGTACTACCTAAAAATCAGCTCTTTCACAAATTGGCTACCTTTTGAAGCATCTTAACACGTTCGTCCCCGCGTCACCCAGATATGGGTGACGCTCTTCTTGTTCAAGTTAAATACGATTTTCAGTTGAATTTTTCAAAGGAATTTAATAGAATAAACACTGAAATATAAATAGAGGATAAACAACATAAAGATATTAAAAATCACTTTTATTACTTAATTGTTCTTATTGTTGACGGGAGACAGTCCGCCTGTCGAAAAAGGTTTCAGTAGGCTCTTTTCCATCAAACATCTTTTTAACATAACATCCAACAAGAAAATGACTTATACAAAATTTTCTTTATTTCTTCTGGAGAATGAAAATCTGCAAATAAAGATATAGATTTTCCTATAGAAAATGAACTTGACCTTTAAATAACATTGAAGAAATATAACAAATAAAAAAGTAATGTCATCCGCGATACTATGAAACTTTCGTATATAACATTTTTCTCTAAAATCAATGGTTCTAGAGTTATTATTTTTTTCCACTGTGCGACTGTCGGATTCGGGCCTCATGAAAAACTCAACCAAATCGCGCTGGGCGACGAACGTGTTAATCCAAACTTGTGCACTAAGCTCTTTGCGCTTTAGAAGAAACTAAAATAAAGTAATGAACAAAAAAATTCTTCTTTAATTGTTTAAATAATGGATATACCGTCGCCGCAGGTGGAGGGCTTGCGCATCCTTCGGTCATGGCGTGCTCGTGATACATGAAACTGTGAAGAAGCGTGTTGTTCGGGTGGAGGCCGGCCGCTGATGCTTCCGCTGCACCTCCCAGTCCTCCCAGGTCTCCCAGCCCTGCCAGGCTTCCCCCGCCACCCTCCGAAAGCTGGAACGTAGCGTACGGCGAGATGTCCTCCGCTGTCTCTGTAACCCATTACAGGCATTGCCTACCTTTCAAATCGCGTCGGGTTAGCTCATTTGGTTGTCAATAGATTTCGAACGAACTCGAGGCTACGTTTGACAATAGTACTACGTCACGAACGATTTATAGCAGGCATAATACAAATTTCGAAGTGTTTGATCAAGAGGATTAAGCTTTAATCTTTTAGCTGCGGTGCAAGACAGAAGCAATCGATGAGTGCGGCGTTATAAGCTGATAATGAGACCCTGCGCTAATAATTAGGGCTTGTGGTGATAATTAATAGTAATTAAGGGTATTCGTTTAAAATATCCTTCACCGGATGATATATTAGGATTTAGGATGGTGAGGGTTTATTAGATTATTTAGATGTTGGCATGCTATCAGCAATTTGAAATAGCACTAGTGAAAGAAATTTAATCTGCTGATTTCATTTAGTTCCATCGTGAAAAACGCAACTGTAAGTTATCAGGTTCTCAGGTCCTTAGGTCCACGGGGCTCTCAGTATTTCTACGTGTAACTCTATCTACAATGTTGTATATTAGTTAAAATTAACGTTGCTCGATTGTTGCAAAAATGTTTTCTTTCTCTGTGCAATTTCAGTTTGGACTGCAAATGATTACATCGAATCGAATGAAATTTATGCGTTGTGTACATATACACCCATTATACATATTAGCCAATTCATAAAGTCATCAAATCAAAATACGTTTTTAGCAGCTAAAAGATTAAATAAATATATATAGTCCAGTGAAAGCGATGCGGGAAGGAGATTTTAAGTGAAACATAATCAGGAAATGCGCAGTGGACTTTAAATACTTAAAGACGATACAGCGGATGAATTAAAAGTAAAAAACATAAAGAACAATTAATTGAATGACTGAGATTTTATGGATGGAGAATGTGTCGAATCCACCTCTGCTCGTGAACTGCGATCGACCGATAACTGCCTGTCCGTCTCGTTCGAATGGCACTACACGTGCGACTTTTACCTGAACAACAATTATAGTACCAAACCTGGCTGTCGTCCGTATCGTAACAAAGGTTCACCTGGAATCTTGTCCGGGCCTCCACTAGTATTGGCTGCCTGTTGCAAAGCGACTTTGTGAATCGTGGCGTAGTACCGTTCCCTTTGTGTTTCTGCGTTTTGTTGGTTCTCCTGTGTCTCCTTCATTGGTCGTTGTACCCTCTCACCGATGTATCCTCGAAACAGAAACGAAAATATGTATTAACTCGATTAAATCGGTACGTATTTTTATAAATTTTATCCTTTTTAATTGAAAAAGAATTAATTTAAGAAAAGCAAGTTAATGGATAAGTGAATGGTTTGGAGGACATTGTCCTTTGTGACTCGGCCGTGTGGTACTTGGTGCAATAATATCAAGGTGGGTGCAGATGATTAATATTTATTAGAGAACTCAAGAATTTTAATGAATCAGCGTGAAAGGAGAAACTTGAACTGTAAACAAGTAAAAAAGTGAGCGATTTAGGTAGTCCTCCATTTTGTTTCATTATACTTCTTGGTACTTTTGTCATGAGTGCCAATATTCCGAATAATTATCCAGAAATCCAAATTATTTCTGACGTGACGAGGGTAATTTTAGCAGAATTTGATGCATCTATTATTGTAGTCTACTTGAATGTACAAAGTATAATATAACTTACTGTTTCGCCAGCGTAAAGCTACTATCACCACAGCTGTGACAAGGGCGATTGTAGATACGACGAGAGGTAGCACCACTTTCACGTCCGCGTAGAATGGCACGGCCGAAGCGATTCCACGTTTTGATAGTTCTGGAGGTGGAGGTTCTGCAAAGTTTCAGGAACACAGTGCTTTTGGATATAACTATTTCAATCTGAATATCAACCCTGACCGTAGATCTTTACTTTTCGTGTTCAACACTTTTCATTCGAACGTTTATGAAACCTCTATATGTATTATAGTAGTATTGTTTATAGTAATGATCCTTTTTTCTTTAGCATTTTCACAAAACTTTCAGCTGAACTATATCGATATCAAATTTATTTATATCATTCTCAATTTTCAATATCCAAAGAGTTTAATATTCAGAAAGCTGCATTAACCCATTTGAGACCAATTGCGCACCGTGTATGCAATACATTTCCGAGCCAAAAAGACCGACTGCACACCATGTGTGCAATGATCTTTAATTGCAATTATCAGTTATTATAGAAAAAACAGCCCTCGAAATAAGACTAGCTTAAAATAAAAGGTATCTTACAAATGTATAAACATTACATTTGGTATTTGGTTCAATTTCGAACCTAAAGTAGGTGATCCAAAGCCACAATCATTAAAAATACAAGAAGTGGTAAATATAAAGCGAAAATTTGTCAGCATTTCTGCATGGTCTCCAAAAAAATGCACGGTCTCGAATGGGTTAAAATATTTAAAAAAAAGGTCCAAATTCGTTTCCAAGCTTACCACCTTCCTTCGTCAACGTTACAAAAGTGAATTCAGCTTGATTGCTGCCAGCTACATTGTGCGCTTCGACCTTCAGCTGGTACACCGAGCTGGGTTGCAAATTCGTCACCACAAAACGTCGTTGCATCTTCACGCTGTTTGATACCAGCGTCCAATGGAATTCGTTGATAGGCCTGTACTGAATTACGAAGTACAGAATCGGACAACCATTGTCTGGCCATACGTGAAGTCGGAGAACTAGCGTGGTTGAATTCGGACTTAGAAAAGCTGCTGCGGGAGGGATTCCTGGAGCCTGGCCTTGGGTTCTGACTGAAAGCACTGGAGATGACGGACTGCTTCCGATTTTGTTGTGAGATGTCAAATATAGTTGATACGTATTTCCACACAGGAGGCCCTAGAATTTGGAAAAGGATGATATTTTCATTAAGAATTTTGCTGAATATAACATGACGAATTACATATCTAACACGAGTTTAAATGTCTTTATTAAATTATAATTGACGTATTACAATATTCATTTTTAAAATTGCGTTTCAATTCTTCTCTACTGGCAATAATTTATTTTTTTGGTAGAATTTTCTATTTTCTACACAGAGAAAATGTGTCATTTGATATATCACAGAAGTAATTAGGTTTTGTCATCGTGCGTGTCTGTGTCAACCATAGTAATACGAGTTGCATATTGTATGTGACAATTCCAGCAAATAAAAAATTTCAGTGGAATAATATGGATGCGAAGAGTGGGTGCATTTTGAATGAAATCTTTTTAGCTTCTTACAGTACCACGAATTTTTTACCTTCAATTCGTGACTTGTAGCGTGTCGAGATAATTGTAACTCATCCAGATTGCCATGGGTAGTTCGGTAATGCAAGGTGTATCCGGTGAGAGGAGCACCGCCACTGTGTCCAGCTTTCCAGTGCAGCAAAATACTGCTCGATGTTGAGCTTGTCACATAAAGTACAGGAGCACTGGGCGGAACTGCAACCATTAAGAATAATGTTTTAGACCTCTAAATTAATGTAGGACATTTATTACAGATACATGTTTTCATACGATCTAGAATGATCTAACAAGATCCTTGTGAGATTTATAAAATTCCAACATTAATAACATTTTAATTATTAATATATTTACTTAATAGATTAATTTAAAAAATTAAAACACAAAGTCCCTCTTTTTGGAACACAAACTCTATAACTATTTAAATCTACAGCATCAGAGAAACCGCGAAAAATAGAAAAATCTATACGTAGTGTAGAATAATGTATAAAATCATAGTGAGCACAAATATTGTTACATAAAATTATATTCACCTTGCACTGTCAAAGTATAATGCAACTTGTCGCTGCCTTGAGAATTCTCCACCTGACAGGTGTAATTTCCACCATCCTGAGACTGTAAGTTCGACAACACCAATTCTCCGGACGGCAATATTTGCACGTTTCTAGCAGTATCAGTGCGAATCTGTTCGTTGGTTCCCTTGTACCACTCTCTGGTAGGATCTCCAACAGCGTTGCAAGTTAAGGTGGCTGATCCTCTCCACGGTCGAACAACATGACCCCCGAAAGACGTGATTCTTGCTGGCACTCGATTCGTAGGTACTTGCGCTGCCACTCTGGAACTTTGACCTTCGCCAACTCGCGTGCTACCAGTCACCCAAAACTGATATTCCACGTGCTGTTGCAAATCCGTCGCTTCGAAGTACGTGTTCGTGGCTGGTAATGTCCTTTTGCCATGATTCAGTTCCTCCTGACCATCTATGACTCTGTAGAATAAGATTTTGTATTTAGGATACAAAAGACTACAAAAGACGCAAAAGACTAATTACTTTTTTCTCCACCACTTGTACAAGGTGTTACAAAATTATTTGTCATGGCTTTCAGGGATTGCTCTCCACTTTTGGATTGATGGAGATTTGCGAAAAAAAGTCGATGCAAAATTCGCAAATTTATAATAAAAGGGTAGCAAATTTTTTTATCGGCTCGTATTCGTCTTTTTGCGTAGGTAAAATGTCTGACTGTGAGAAGAATCGTGAATCAGAAACGAACCGTTCTCCCACAAATTAACTTTCAATTATGTCGAATTGCGACTCGATTTTGGCCTAATAATTCAAGTTTGTGGGTTTCCGACTCTTCGGAAAGAAACACGAGATATCCTTACACGAAATTAGAAACTAGAGGACTGGGGCACTAAACTAGTAAGGAAAGTGCAAGTGTTTATGTTCTCCTCAGGACGATCCTTGAGTGAACCTGATTCCGACGCAGATTATTAACATCTTTGTAGCCTTCAAAAAACTATACCGCAAGAATTCGTTCGAAAGGGAGTGATTTTCACATTGTACATGCAATTTTCAAAGTTTCGAATATATTTACCTGGTATATAAGTTATATTTTGAAATAATTCCGTTAGGCTCAAGTGGAGGGAGCCAGGAAATAAACAATGCCTGTGGCGAACTCACTACCACCTTTATGTCAGCAGGGCTGCCAGGTACTGAAAATAGCGAAGAATTTATTACACAACCGTGTTATATGTCAACTACTATCTCAGCAATCCATGTTGAATGTAAATTGTTATCAGGGTATTACCGTCTTCCTCGGTTTGACAATAAGTTACCGTGGTAGGAACCCCATCCCCTACTCTCGTGTATGCCAACACTTGAATGGTGTAATTTGTATACTTTCGCAACCCTGTAAGCACTGTCGTCAAGGCGGTGGTCTTACGCACCTTAAAAGACAGGAAGGGGGTGTATGATATATCGCGTGGTAATTTTGGAGATACTGAAACATGAAGTTGTACAAATTTGCATACTTACATCCATCTCGTCAACTCCACGCCACATGTCGGCTAGAATCGGCTCGAAGTTTAATTTGTAACCTTGAATGATGCCATTGCTGTGCGCATTGGGGGGTGGTTGCCATGATACTTGAAGAGATTGCGATGTTAGAGCAGCGCATCTTACATCTTCGGGTGGCATGCTGGGAACTACATGAACACAATGTTTAATTGCTTTATAAATTAGAGTTTTACAAATAGATTCTGTAAATGCCATTTACTCCTACACTCTATAATTTTTTTCTTAGTTCAATTTTAATCCGTTGCCGTGAAATAATGAGGTACATTCATTATACGACAAATTGGATAGGAAAATTCAAGGTTTCGAAAAACTTGTCAAATTGAAAATATGAGATACGACACAATTCTATTCTGAATTATTGCGGAGGTAGTCAGAAAAGAAATCGCACGGCAAGAGGTTAATTTAGTTTCATTAAGTTTTACCGTCTTCCAAGGTTTGGGTGAGCAGAGGTTCAGAGAGAGGACCGGAACCAACTTGATTGTATGCTTGAACAACCAAAGTATACTTTGTGTATGGTCGAAGACCTGTCAGACGAAGTTCCGCACCCCCTTCTTCTCCATCCCCCGATACGGAACTGAAGTTGTAGGAAGGATTCGCCGAACTACAAATATTCATATTATTATAATAACAACACGTTTTTCTCGAATTTTCATTAACATATTATCCTTCGTATCACTTGACTTTTTCAAAACAGAAATGGAATTGCTCATCTCATAAATGATTTGCATTCTCGACGTTTTAAAACAATGTAAAAAAGATATATTTAACAAAGATGTTTATTTACACTTTGATAATTCTAAGATCATTTTCCTTTTGTTTATTACAGATATAGTACACAAAATTAGAATATCGGTGTTTTCAATTAAATATAATCGCGTATCAAAGTACAATAAATCACCAATAGCCTAAAGGGCGGGGAATTTTCTAATTAGCCATTTTGTAATTATTTTACCTTGTTTCTCTATATCCGACATTAAATCCTTGAATATCACCATGACGAAGCTCTGGCAATGGTGGAGACCAGGTGATCAAAATTTCCGAGGAAGAGAGAGCTCTAGCAGCCAAATTAATGGGAGGCCCAGCAGGTCTTTGCGGTTCCGTTTTGACGACCAAATCCGCCGAAGGAACCGATCTTCCTGCAGGTCCTTCAGCAATTACACGTATGGTGTACCTCGTTGCCGGCTTCAACTCGTCTATCAATGCCGCATATGGAAGTGGTGGACCAGTAAATTCTTGCTGTTGCCACATACCACCTGTCGAGGGACAGAAGCAATTGAAGTTTACAGCTTTTCTTATTATATTTAACACTAGATTTATAGATGTTGATTATATACCTATTTTTACTGAAGTGAGCCAATTTGACTCAAACAAAAAGATTGAAGTTTTTTGCAAAGAAAATAGTTCCTAATCAATTTAAATGAAAGATTTATTATTAAAAAATTAATTGAAACCCTTTTTGACATAGAAACTCTGTTTTTGTTATACATTTTCACTAAAAATGCTCTGTTCACGCGCGATGTGCAAATTGAAATGATGACAGGAGTAGGTAGGTAAGAAAGATAATGTAGCGGAGTCGCGAAAACAAGAGGATGGCTCTTACGCAAATAAACATTGTATACAAGGAGGGATAAATTGGAGGAGAAACAAATCACGTGCGGCTTGAAAGCTGCAAGATACTCTGGTCTAATGGAAGTTACAAATTTCATGTGTTATGTGATTAACTGTTAAATCATTTTGTGAGTCAAATTGGCTCACAACCGTAAAAATAGGTATACCACATTCGATAATGCGAAATGAAAGGGTCTGCGGGGGAGAGGAATCAACACTTACATATATTTCATTATATGGCTAAAAACCAACATATGATTTTCAAAAATAATTTTTAACTTTTATATATATACATTTTTGATATATATATATAGTAATCAAATTTTCAATGAGTCAAATTAGCTCAGTTCGCAAAATCTAGTGTTAATCACATAATTGTAATGATGCTAAATCTTGTTGAACTACGTCCTACCTTCGCCTTCTTTGTACTGAAGGATGTACTTGGTGACTTCACTTGTATCTTGTGACTTGTGTTGCCATTTTACGTTAATGCTTCGACTTGCAACCATTGCGGTTTCCAAGGCATTCGGTGGTTGAGGTGGTTCTAAAGTGAAAACGATTTTATATACATTTGCAATTCAAATTTTAGAAATTACAAGGTACATCAAACTCCATGACACGTAACGTAATAAAATTATAAGACTTTCTTCTTTCATTCAGGATGTCTGTCATATTCAACATTTTACCTGTACAACATATTGTATGGTTTTCGCTGAGAGCTAGCATTATCTCTGTTCTGAACGACTTTTGACAATGTTATGATTTTTTTCTTCTGGCAATTGAAAGTTGTCACTTTTAATTTCAGTTAGAAAAAAAAATTGTGTTTTATTTTATTTCTAATTGTTTGTTTAGGGAGAGTTTTAACATGGAGTGCAAATATGAACGTTTCCAATATATTTTACTTTTTTATTTTTCATAAAGGCAAAGCTTGATTGGGAAGTGATGTCACAGCCCTCATATAGCCCTGGCCTGCAACTATCCAATTACCATTTATTTTGAAGTTTGCAAAACTTTTTGAATGATAAAACTTTCACAAGTGATAATAGCCCAAAATCGCACTTCGTTCAGTTTTTTGCTTATAAGGACCAGAATTTTAATAAAAGCGGAATCATGAATTTGCCAAAAGGATGGCAAAAGGTCATCGAACAAAGGTCATCGTAAAAAATTCTTTGTTAAGAAAAATTGAATTCCATTTCACACTACAAAACCGAAATTACTTTCTTGCCAAAGCAATATTATGTAGAAGCCAGCACATATAATTAGCGAAGAAAGCCTTATCCTCATTAAGTAGTATCTGGAGTGCCATAATTAACGTCTATGACTATACCTTGTACGAGGAGTTGCACCAATTGCTGATCACGACCGTAAAGATTGCTTGCTTGGCAAAAATAAGCACCACTATCGGAAGCTTCGGCCGACGAAATTTGCAACTGAGCAATTATTCCATCAGGTGTTACTTCTTGCTTCACCGTAACCCTTTTTACAGAATAAAACATAAAATCAGAGTATGAAACCTGTGATCTTAATATTTTATAAAGTATCTTAATTATGCACGGTAATATGTACATTCATTAATTAATTGCAATTTTAACCAATATTAAACAAACTAACGATAAGAGTCTATTGAAAAACAAAATATAAATTATTAATAAGCTTGAGTTTCGAGTTGTTATCAAACTTCAGTTCACCGTAAGCACCAACTTATGGAAGGGTTTGTAGCATCAGTTTTACCGATAGTTCGTGGAAGGATTTAACTCGATTTTTCCGCCTTTTAACCAGGTGACTGTGACCGGCTTGTCTCCGTGAACTTCACAGTGCAAAGTTGCAGTATCGCCTTTTTTTACGGTCACAAGCCTCGACGGGGCCGCAAAATATGGAGATGCTACGTGAAATAATAAATTATTTATATTTGTAATCTACGTTTTTTCTAGATATCAAGAATAGTTATTCATTTTTTACGATTTATCTTCGTGCTTAGTTGTAGAAGAATTTGAAACAAATGCAGCAAAATGCTCACAATTTACTTTTAGTTGGACCACTTTTCCAATACCGCTTCCAATTCCGTTGCTAGCCTGACAAAGATAAAATCCTTCCCTGTCTTCCTTTACGTGCTGCAATAGCAGCGTTCCATTGCTGAGGATCTTGGTATAGGTCCTCTCCCGCAACTCCTCGTATTCACCGGATTTGCTTCCTGTTGGCGAGTAATAAATTCATCATTAATGTTCTGCAAGTTCATGCAATGAATTATAAATATCTTTTTTTGTGAATTAATATGAATTGAAAGTGAAACATTTGTAAGTTTGTAAACGTAAAGTAATTTTAAGATAAAATTACAGAGATCTGGTGCAAAGGAGCTAAAAACGAAATATAAATGAAATTGCACTTTATGTGAAAATTATTTAACTGATTGTAGGGTGTTTCGGGTAGAGGCAAGTGTTATTTCAGAGAACCATCGGTTGTTTTATTGCGTTTTCAATATGGTTAATATTACATTCCGTTCTGCATGAGAGACAGTGAGGAGTAGGTATAGGTGGTATTCTGTTTCACACGATTTTCATTTTCAAAATTATTCGTCACATTGAGAATTTCATTGTTTGGATTTAAAATATAAAAAAAAAGATATATGTAAGGGGTTGAAAGGGAAGGACCACATTTCTCATAGCTTTGATACGTTTTAAATTCTGGCCTTAATGTCCATTTTTTTATTCTAAATAATTTGATAGATTTTAACAATTGTTCGTCACGAGATCTATTTAGTTATATAGAACCAAACATTGGACAGGAGAGCAAAAGTATGAGAAAGAATGAAAAGTATGAGCAATGTGTTTCTTCCCTTTCAACCCCTTAAATTGGCTTCCTTTTCCTCTCTGCTTGACATATTTTTAGATCCAATAAAATCTTCAAGAAGCGAAATAAATATCCTACTTAAAAACGTCTCATTTAAAAATAAATCTCACAATCCTTTCACAAGCTCTTTCCAGCTCTGCACAATACATCCCTGCACGCAATCGATAAAACTTCCGCCAAGAAAAAGAAGTGTCCCATTTAAAAATTCGTTTTACAACCGTCTATCATTATTATACCAGAATGTTGAAACTGATAAAAATTTTAAAAATTACTCACCGGTAGCTTTTTTCCAGACGATAGTTGGCGTCGGTACACCTTGCGCTTGACAATGCAAAGCAACATGCCTGTTCCTCTCGACGCTGACATCCGTCGGCTCGACGATCCATCGTGGTGGTACTGAAAATCAGAACATAAAGTTCCACACACATCCGTCTTTCCGCTATGTAAGACACGCTGTTTCTTTTTTCACTGGTCGTTAGCGATTTAGAGACAGGTACGTCGTGACAGAGAAAGAGAGATAAAGTAATAGAAATAGAGTCGTGAAAAACGCGATCAAAGAAGGACGAGCTCGTCGACGGAGTGATGGAACGTCGTCGGAAACAAGTAATCGGATCTGAGTGTTGAAGATTCTTATGTACAGCGAAGAGAAACGAGAGAGAAATTGGAAAGAACAGAAATATCGACGACGCCTTCATTGACGAGAGTCTATCGTTCCGTTTCGAACGTTTTCTTTACTCAAGAATAAAAAGAATAAAAAAAACTTCGTCCTGTACTTTCTGTACTCGCGTTTATTATACGATGTAAGGTTTTTTTTTCGGAACGCCGTTTTATATCATGTTTATCGTGACGAGAAAAAAAAAAGATACACTTTACGTTATGAAGAAGTGACAGAGAGACATTAAGATAAAGTGAATGAAGGTTCGTGGGTGGGGTTGAGTGGAAACTCGGGTGGATGTCGATGCGAGGCGTCCTCAAAGGGTTTCCTGTCTTTCGACGCATTCTAATCATTCGCATGTAAGGAACGAAAAAAAAAAGAAGGAAAAACAACAACAACAATAACAACAGACCTCGCTTCTACGATAAAGATCGCGTACAAGCCAGTACAGTTTACATCTGAGGTATATAGTACGTAGTAACCATAGTGCGCATTAAGCCTCTATTCGAGTTCGTATGTCTAACTACAAAAAACGAAATATCGCCACTAAAATTGCATCGTCTAAGCCGTATTACGTAAACGAGTATTTCATGTTCTCAAATGGCGTACAATCGACGTCCGGCGACGTCGCGCATCGACGTGTACAAGAGTACGAGGTTATTGTCTTAAGGTGTACTGTTTAGCGGGTTCTACTTTTACGGTGGTGAAAAACGCTGCACAAGCGAAATACTGTGAGTGGGAGTTCCAACGTTTTACAAGACGGCAAAATACCGGCCACGCATTAACGCGTGCGACAATATAATATATATATGTATATATAGATATATATGTGTATGTAAATGTATAAGTATGATGTATATAGATATAATATATACTCGTTCAACGGTGGCGTGTGAAACAAGTAGAACTCTCGGAAGAAAGGCGCAAATAGGTGGGAAAAGTGAGGTACGGATGACAGCATATCGGCGGAGGGCCGAAAGATATTGTGGATAGCCGAATAATAATAATAATCATAATAATCATAATAATAAAATAGTAATAATAATAATAACAATAATAATAATAAATGTATATATAGATATATATAAGTACCCGCTTCTAACGACTAGTTCGATGAATACGAATTTAATTAATAATATACGTACTACTAGCCTACATTACCGGAACCCTGCGAAACTTCAGCGTTATTGACGGTACTCGAGCTTGAATTTGCATTGTAATTTTAATTAACGATTTCGAATCGAAGTTAGTCGTACGATCTCATCGAGGTGAGTTTGATTGCTTACCGATAAGGACGAATGGAACTCGAGATTTTCGTGTGCCGCGTTTCGCAGGGGCACGAAGAAAAGATAAAAAAGAGTGTGACAGATAGAAAGACAGTGAAGAAAGACATGCATAAGTGTAATTAAAAGGTTGCCTTCCAACGAGCCCAAAAGAAGAGCCAGCGCATTAGGTTGGTGAAGATTGGTCGTGAGCGTAGTGGCACGTGCTCGTACTCGGGTGATTAAGAGACACTCAAGTATAGTATATATATATATAATCTCATTAAATATTTACAGACATAAGGAATATGCAGACAAAAATCTACTATCGTATAAAAGAGATCATGCGGATAAAGTGATGCTCACATACACGCACGCACGCAGGCCAGAAGAGAGTATTCGTATCTTGTTTAATGGTCGTATCTGGTTTGTAAAAAACGAGTAAAATAAGGAAAGGTGCAAACTGTTACCTTTATTATTCGGTCAAGTCAAGCAAACCTCGGGGGTCCACGAGATACCGACGCATTCCCAGAGAGCCAAAGCAACGTAAATGTAATACACACTGTGTTTGGGGAGGGAGAAGAGAAGGATCTTTAGGTTTGGATTTCAAGGACATTGGTCGAGTGGACGATGGGAATCATGAACGCGTGATCTCGCTAGGAATCGACTTTAGTTTTACTTTTTCCTTTTAAGTTTCTTTTGATTTTGTACTTCCGGAGTACATTTCAGCGATCATTTGCCTTTAATCCGGGCGAGAACAACGTGGTTAATGATGATGACGCAGGAACCGAATTAGTAAGCGATATGATATGGCTATGGTAATAGATGTCGATGAGGGAAATTACTTCGAAGGATCGTTAAGGATGTAGGAAAGGATTGAGCTTCTCGAGGGTAATTTCGATCTCGATGATATATCTTTTTCATGGCTTATTACATTGCAACCAATCAGCACCACATTATTTACCAATTATTTACAAAATTTCATAATCATCAAATATATCATTACCACCCAAAGAAAGTTACGTTCAAAGTAATCAATCAACCAAATACCCATTCCACTTTTGAAAGTCTCAACGTTACGAAATATTTCATACTTAAATAAATCTTTTCCAACCACTAAACCCAAGAAACACAATCTTTTAAAAATTTCTCCACCAAGAATTAAAATAATCGATTAAGTATGCCACATCATCGTCAATATCAGCAATCAACATTGAATTCTGAAACAAGATTTATCTAATCGCCATCGAGATCGAGTAATAAGAACAAAGGTTATCGGGATGACGATGGAAAAGGATCGCCGATCATCTAGTTACCTTTTACCTGTAGCTTGGCCGTGTACCTGACCTCGGCGGCGGGGTTCGCGGCGACGCAGGTATAGTCGCCGGAGTGCTCGGCCGCGAGATTCGTTATACTGAGGAGACTCGAGTAAGGATCCAGTTGGGAGATGTTTGCGACGGAGGCCAAACTCGGCGGCAAGGGAAAGGGACTTTGGCCGTCTTTTAGCCAGGATATAGTTAAGGGTTGGTCACCCGCCGCGACCCCGCACACCGTCCGCGTCCGCATCCCCTCGGATAGTCCCTCTTGGAACGTAAATGCCTCAATAATAGGGGGTACTGGAAAAGGTCAAGAGAGAAGAGAGAACCATACGTGAGAGCGAGAAAAAGATGGCACCAAAAAAAAACCGCAAGAACCTTTGTACCAGGTATATGTGTTCTTTTATATATATATGTATAAGTATATATGTATATTTACATATACTTATAGGTATATGTATATGTATACATATATATATGGTTTATAGTAGCGGTATGTATATATATATTATATATAGACAGTAGTACGTTCATGTATATGTATAGATATATATATGGAATATAATATGTATATATATATACGTAGAATATGTACAATAGAGGCAGTATAGTAACGTAGCAATGTAGAGGAGAGAGAGCGTGGCCCCGCCGCGGACCTGCCCCTGCCGCCCTTTAACATCTTATACACATAATTTGGCATCGCACACTCAGGCATCATACGTTCGTTCTCAACGCAAAAGAGCTAGCATTCGTCGTCTTTTCGAAATCTTCTTTGATCAATTCGTCAATCTTTTCATAAACCTGTATAATGTTTTTTTATTGTAACGCTGATTGGTAATATGATTCTATCATGGATTCTGTTTGAAATAGTAGTAGTCGGTTAAAATGAGACTATTGTAAGCGAGACGAAGATGAAAAACGGTAATGATAGTATCTTTGAAAGTAATCGTGACGTTTCGAAAAGCCGAAGTAGGAAAGGGGGAAGAAAACAGAGGAAATGAATATAGGCGGGTCTCGTGCAGGAGGATGAGCCACGTTAGGCGTGAGCCGTCATCGAACATACATCACCAGGTCTCTACGTTCCTAAGTGACGTCAGAGGCATCGTGATAAATGTTTTCTCGAATGAGCGCGTAAGAACACTTTACGGTGATCATTTGTATCGTGTCCGTCTACATCGAAAGCTATTTACAGCGTGAACACAAACGTAAACATTCATCTGCATAAATAAAGAAGAAGAAAAAAACACCATAAAGTCAATACGGTAGAAAGATCCTTCAAAGATTTTAGATATACATCGTTTCCTTTTGTTCCAATGTAACGTTAATCGAGACAGAAGAATCCTTACGCGCTTCATTCTCGAATTCGGGCAAGAATCGCGTGCACACTCATACCGTCCTCGTTCTTTCAGATTTCGGGCGGTCAGGCGGTCGTCGGGCAAAATTGAAGGGGGCCTAGAGGAGGATTACCATGAACCACAAGCCGCTGCGTGTGCGATACCTCTGCGGCCACGTTACGGGCCACGCACGAGTAGTTGCCGTTGTGATCTGGAGATAAACTTTCAATCATCAGTATGCTATTGTACTGATCCATATTGGTGACACTGACTCGCTCCGATGGACCCATCGATCGTCCGTCCTTGAGCCAGGAGATCGAAAGTGGGAGATCGCCTCTAGTAACCGAGCAAGTCAGAGTTGTCCTTTCGCCGAGATGTAGGTCACGATCTGCCGTGAATGGGCTAATTTTGGGAGGAACTGGAATAATAACAATAACGATAGCTCGTGAGCTTGAGAAGCATAGACGCGAAGCTACGCGTCGTCCCGGTACTCTTCGGCATCCTGGAGACCTAGAAAATTATTCTCTTATCTTCTCTCGTGATCTCTCTTTACGTTACTTCGTACGAGGAATTCCAGTGTCGATTGGCTGTCTCTTTTGGTCTTGCTTTATTTTCTTTTTGCCGACGAGGATTATCGAGTAGTTGACCTTGGAATTGTCCGCTCGTTTTGAGGATCTGTAACAGTCGTAGGGGAGGAAATCGAACGTATGGCCTTACCGATCACTGCGACGTCCCCGGATCTTCTTGCGCTGTGACCTTGCTTGTTCCTAGCCATGCAAGTGTATCCTCCGGTGTCGCTTTTCTTTTGGACGCTGGTAATGACCAATGTGCCATCCGGCAGCACTTTTTGACGAAGGTTGTCCGGCAATTCGCGATTGTTTCGTTCCCACTTTATCTCTTCTATTGGGTAGCCCGCCACTGGACACTTTAGACGAAGAGTTTCTCCAGCGACGGCAGTTACTTTTGGAATTAGTCGAATATATGGTGGACCTGGAGTATACATAATTTGTTTTCTAAGTTTTATTCTTGTTAGAAATGATTGAAAAGGTATTTATGGATTTGATTCTGTGAATATAGTTCTGAAGCGGAGTTCCGTCTAGTCTGACAACGCACGGTGTAATACTACTGCGCGCGAGTGCTGCTACGCTATGGACATACAGGTATAAACAGGGTCCGTCAGCAAAATCCGGACAAAATTAAGAGTTCATTCAAACACTTGTTTAGTTAGAAATTAGTTGTATTGATGAAAAAAAAAATGTGTAAATTACTAAGGGGATCCTTATTAAGTTTTATCATTCAGTATAGCCGCCTTTCGCTGCGATCACTTCTTGGATTCTTGATCTGAAGTGCGAACATGCTCTTTTCACCTGATCCTTGTCCAAATTCGCGAATGCTGCCTCTATAGCGACCTGAAGGGATGCCACGATGGGGTGCCTGGATTTATTAGACACCCTTTCAATAACGCTCCAAACATAATAACTTAGAAGCTTCAAATCTGGTCAATTGGGAGGCCAGAAGTCCTTGGACCGAAATATTTCGACGTTATCGGAAAACCAGTTTTGCATTAAATGACTCGGTTGAGCTTGTGCATCAACCTATTGTGAAATGTGGGATTTCTCGGATGCTACACTTTCCATATTTGGCTTCACTAACGAAATTATGATCCGGAGGTACAGTTTATTGTTAATGCTGAGCTCTTTCGTCGGCAGCCGCTATGCTTACAGACTTTTCTTTGGAATAAATTCGCTTTGACCGATTAGCAGAGCCTTCAACGAACTTTTCTACAGCCGCATACCTTCGTACAAAATCATAAACAGTAGAATTCGGGTATCTAAAGAATCGAATAATTTCAATAGCTGAACGCTCCGCGTGAAGCGCTTCAGTTATTGCATCTTTGTGAATATATTCCGAACACTATCTAATTACATACGTATTGTATATACATATGCCTTGCTTGAAAAGAAAGAAACATCTACTGCTGATATTACATGTAGCGGGAAATTAAAATAGAATTTTGTCCGGATTTTGCTGACGGATCCTTTATTTGATACGTTTTCCTCTGTCTTTCAATATTGGAAATCATTGATATTTTATCTACTAAGTTTGAAGCACTTTGAATTATCGAGATCAGCAGTTAGGTGTAAGCTACGATTTGCTATTAAACAGTGGATTAAATGAGGTAACTTTGAGTTAATAGTCTACGAATTTATCTTTGCAGCTGCTATAAATCTGAGAGAAAAAAACGATGCTATTAACTATGTTCGGTATTCAGTTTCTATGTGTTCTATAGAACTTTGACAAATCACAGTGCTGAAAATTAGAAGCTATTCGACAGGAATTTGAACGAATGAATTTTTTATTTTACCGTAGACATTGAGACGAGCGGCATGTGTGACTTTTCCTGCTCGATTTTCAGCTGTGCAAGAATATTCCCCGCCATCTTCTACCATTACCTGGCTGATATTGACGTGTGATATGACATCCCCATGAACCGTCACGTATTGACCTATGACGAACCTTCGCACAGGAATAAAGTTCTTTTAGGTGAGTGAAAAACAGTTAAATCATATTTAGTTATAACATTATACAATTAAGTTACAATCAACCCTTTTATCAGACGTATCATGCCAAAGAAAATTAGGAAAAATTGAAGCTATACGAGAACATCTAACAATAAGTTTGTTAAGTCCTGTTGCCTGGAAACCGTGTTTAAAAAAAGGACTTCAAACTTCCAACATTGATTTAACGAGCTTTTGAAAAATTGTGGGATATAAGTCTTTAACGATGTATAGGAACATAACCCATGGTTGTTGGATACTTTTAAACATAAAATACTTCGTGTATAGTTTGGAAAACGCAAAGATGGCTAGGCAAAAGAATTCGAGTTTGATTCGTGGAGGGGGTAACCATGTCGCATTCCTTCAGCCAGACAAGTAAAAACACAAAAATGTTAAACTACGTGGAGTGTTAACTTTAGGGAGCTAGGTTTGGAGACTCCAAAAAAAGTAGCAATAGGCGCTTGAAAACGAGAGATTCCGCTGTTCCATCTTTCAGTTGTCGAGCTATACTGGAAGTATGAACACGATTAAAAAAATTGCAGTGAAAAACCAAAATGATTATGATAATCATAAAATTTTTATTTTCTATTTTATTGTAGTAATATAGAGCAATATGCAGGGCTGTGAGAGTACCCTGTTATTGGAGGACTGTTGCAATATTTGCATTCTGTTACATCAAAACCATGTTCTAAGAATAGCATAACAGGAAAGTTGATTATATAACTTTTAAATTTCTTTTCCAAACAAGTACACTTAAACCCTTTACACTATTTTTCGACATTCATAACGTTCCTAATATGTACCCGTTACAAAACGTAAGTTTTATTCACACTCTTCTCACGAATCCCCTTTAAATAAAATATAACGAAACGAAGAAATATCAAAAAGTAAGATATGACTTCAGGAGGTAACGAAAATTCCCAGTTGCTTTCGAACACCCATAGAATGAATTCATCGTGGCGAACAACTGTTTTCCGTTACGAAGGAAGTAAATGGTCAAGAGGGAGATGGAAAAAAGCGGCGATAAAGGTTCCGTACTGGAAAAGAATCATAGTACGTCTTTTACATCGATCAACCGTTAAACTGTCCGCCCTTCCTACGCCTCTTCCCATTCTCGACACACGCCGTTCCGGGCCATTGCAATAAATATTCTCCCTTCTTGCCGGGATATTGCACTTGAAATTGAAATTGCCTTCGTGCAGATGTGACCGCGAATACCGTCGGTAGGAAATTACATTTTAATTACGAGCAGATCTGCATACGTGCATTTACGAACAATGATTTGCGTATTACGAATTGCTATTCCTCGTTCTTTCGGCGAATACGAATAAATTTCGTGAGATTGGAGTAGGCTGAACGAAGGGATACGACTCGACGGGAATAAACGAGACGAAGAAACTCAGACCGACCTTCCATTAGTTGGTAAGGGGAAACCATCCAACGCCCACGAGACCTGCGGTGTCGGATTTCCGGCCGCGGAACATTTTAAGGATACTGCTGGACCAGCTTGCAACGTTTGTTCGATAAATGAGTACAGCAGCATCGGTGGTGCATCTGAAATTTACAAAATTATATGATGTGAAGGGATGTGCTTTTAGTATTGGTCTATAGAAACTTGGAAATTTGTTTTACTCTTTAGGTATAAATACTTTGTGGTAATCGTGAATCTTCGAAAATATTTCAGTGATGTTTAACACTAGATTTACGGATATTGATATACCTATTTTTCTGAAGTAAGTCAATTTGACTCGTACAAGAAAATTGAAGTTTTTTTGCAAAAAAAATAGTTCCAATTCAATTTAAATAAGTGATTTATTATTAAAAAATTATCCAACCAATATATTACATATATGGCAATCAAATTGTGAATGAGCCAAATTGACTCCGTAAATCTAGTTTTAACACGTTGACTGCCACGGCACTTTCAAGGACTCCGGTTTCAGAAGCCGATTTAATTTAATTAATCATATTATATTATTAACCCTTTGCACTCCAAGTAATTTTTATTATCAGCTACTAGCTACGCTAAGACTATTTACACGGTGCGAATGTAAATGGAAAATTAAAAATTTTGCTTTGACGTTAACAAAGAAACGTATACATTTTAAAATTATGTTTTACAATATAATAAAATATGAAAATACACCGGATTTATCTGGTAACGGAATTATTCGCTTTTATTAGAATGTCGCCGCTGCGGCGACAACGAAGTGCAAAGGGTTAAAAACGTTAATTATACTATATATTAATCATTAAAAAGTTTATAGAATGTTTTTTTTTAAAGCATGTTACGAGTTATCTCATAGTTGGATTATGTAACAGATATAAATATAATCGTATTATATAATCGTAGCTGTACAAAATTGATCTGTAAAGAAGCTGCGAGGTAACTCGTAGTTGGCGTCTTGGGCAGGTAAACAACCTACGAGTTATCTTGTAATTAACAGTCAACGTGTTAAGGAATGGAAGTAAGAAGATTTAGAAATTTTTATGAGAAATTCTGGATTTTTGTCTAGAAGCATGAAGTATTGATGAAGGAAATAAGGGTACTTCCTCTAGGAAATCTTTCAACTTGGATCTTTTATAACTTTCTTTTCTGATGTAAGTGTGTAAAGTGTATAGAGAAAATATTTTGTAAAAGTTAATGTTACTAAAACTGGAAAGCTGAGGATCTCTGCAAAAAACTTATTAGTAATAATTAGTAGTAGAATAAGGAATAGTTACGAAATATAAAAGTAAACACAAAAAACAATAGTTCACTATATGCAGTACAGTATTAAGAACAAAAACTATGAAATCATATATACAAAGTATAAAAATAAAGTTAAGAAAGCGTTTCAAAAACCAGATGAAATGAATATACCTAATTACACTTTGCAAGTTGAAGGTTTTGGTTTCTTCAAAAAGAATGTAACTGAATAATAAGATTTTATACCGCAAGGTCAAATGACAATTTCATTGTTAGACTTTCCTAGAAGGACCTTGTTTCGATTAAAATATCAAAAGGAAGTGTCTAGAGATTTATGTGTACACCACTTCTGGTTTAACGGTAGTAAAGATTTTTGTCTATAAATCCAACGAAACTAATTTTGACGGTACATGGAAGCAATTCATACCAGTCCCTGCGTCATATTTGATATTAATAAATTCTATGTTTCACACTGAAGACATCCGCTTGGTTTACCCTTACCCGTTAAAGCTTTCAAGATTTTACTCGTGTTGCGATGGATTTTCATATAGGATTTATTGGAAAGCTTTTAGACGGGAGTATGCGTGTCATTATTAATGAATCGTCAAGGTAAAGTGACGTTTGCTTTTAATTGAAAACCGTGTCGCGTTAAATCTTGTAAATTATAATGAACGAGAGACTAAGATGTCAAATACTGCATAAGATAAATATATATTTCTGTATTTTTTTAACGTAATTTAGTCCTCTTTAGACAAACTTTCTTCTACTAGCTTATAGTTCTTTTTCTTCAAACTTTTCTTTTTTCTTTACATTTTTTAAAACATTAAGCTTGTGGTTTTATACAAAAAAGCAATTCACTTCTCTCGCTGATCGAAAGATCTTAACTACTAACTGTTAGTATTATTTGTACATGGATATGTCTAACAATTCTAATCATCTTTTAACCCTTTGCGCTCCTATGTAAAGTTATACTCGACAAAGCTTTCTCTCGCATTTACAATGTCATTTATTAATTATCGATTTTTCGAAATTAACAATAATTCTGCATTTTAATATAAATATCCTGTGGTACCTACAATTCTTCGTAGCAGTAAGTAAAAAACAATAATCAACAGTAGACAATTTGCTTATCTGATGAAAAGTTAGTAAAATAATTCGAAGCGCAAAGGTTTAACAATTAGAAATAACGACAGACGAAAAGTAAAATTCTTTTTCCTAAAGTCTAAGTAAATGTACATGAAATACATACTTCAATCCTCTTCCATTGAATCGTACAATTAAAAAACACTACAAATTCAACCGAACGAGAAGCAGCAGAAGCAGATGTTACAAAAATTCCAGCACATAAAATGCAAACACCTACGCGCACCGAAAGAATATCTTCCATACTGTATATTTAACGCGAAAGGCAATATGGAGTTGGAAAATATGCGGAAAGTCGTGCACAGATGTTGGCGAAATTTTAATCAGTCGAGTTGAGTCAGGTATCGCGAGGAAGAACAATCGATCGGTTCGCTCGTCTCATCGTTACAATAACGTATTCGCGAGACGGCTGAAGCCATCTCATTAGAACCGATTTGCGTGACGGTGCGGATAGGATATCAACGAAAGTAGAATCTTTCTAACTGGAAGAAAAAGAAGGACGTAGAAGAAGATGGGAAAAAAAAAGAATACGCGTGGCAAGGAGCGTGAAAGACCGAGGGATTCTTGATTTTAAAAGCCGCCACGCCTGCCGCACATCACGATAGAAAACCAAAAGACAATGGGCTCGGTGCGACGGAATCGCGGTGAATATTTTTTTCCTCTCGATGTTTCTATCTCGACGACACGCGGAAGGGTGGAGAAAAAAGGTAGAGAATCTACTAGACAAGGATGAAGGTAAAGGAAGAAGAAGGTTGGTGAAAACGGAGGAACGAAAGTTCGAGATCGAACGAGATGGACTTTCTCGTGCGACGTCGAAGAGAGATAGATCGAAGGACGAGAGAGAAAAATAGAGAGAAAGGGGTAGAGACTTTTCATAATTAAAAGTGTCGATTTCGTCGTCATTAAAAATGCTCGAGGCTCGCGTTACAAAGGACAGTTCCCATAGTCTATGAGGAAAGAGGGAGTGTCGAGCCAACGATGAAGATGGAAGAGAGATAGCCTGAGTGGTTTGGGCTAGGTGAATACCGAGTCTTCGCAGACGATGCTCGCGGATCCGTACGGAAATTGATGAACCCTCGTCTCGATGCCTTCGAGCGATCATCAATGCATATTCGTGAGACCACGAGAATTCGTTCTTCGGCTTCGATGAAACAGAATTTCAGGTGGTATTTGTTCGTAGGTAGATAGAAAAAAAAATTTCACCTGGGAGAACATGATGGTAAGTGCTACGAAACGCGTACGATAGGGTGAAATATCCAAGGGCTACAGGAGTTTCCACGATACTTGAACCAAAGAAGATAGAACAAAACTTTCAGTTACCTTCCCGCCGATATTGAAACTCGGAAAATCTCATCTCGACGTCCCGGTGCAATTATAAATGTGTATTCATAAAAATCCATGAGAGCTCGTTCTCGAGCTCCAATTAAATGTAACTCGAAACAGGATATTCCCGTTCTGGATGGCAAAAAGAATTTTACGTTTTTTAAATACATCCACATTTTCTACGTGCTTTAATTTAGTACATTTCAAATCCCCCGTACGAAGAGTAACCGAAATGCATGGCACGGTTCATGCATACATATTATCATCCATGGATACCAGGAGGGTTGAAAAAATTATCAGGTATATACCATTTGCAAGAAACGAGTGCAATTCGTTTCTATCGATTTGGCAATGTTCGAGCCATGGGCTCGTCAAAGAAGCATCTTTTTTTCGTTGGTTCTCCGATTCTACGTTCAGAGTGTCCATATGGACGTTCCTCTCTTTTCACGTTGGCGGAAAATTGCTGGGAACGCGGGGCGTTCCGTCTCTATCCAGGCCACGATACGTCTCTACGCCACCGGTACTCTGGTTGCTCGAATTCCCTTTGACGTAAATTCCGTGCATTACCGACGCTGACGAGCGAGAGACGCTAACTTCATTGTTGTTTCAAAGGCCCTCCTCTGCCTATCCTCCCCCGCATCTCTCGCCAGCGGGACGTTCCTCTTTCATGCGGCTCTCCTCGCCGGCTATAGGTAGATGGTCCAGATATAGGGCAAACGAGAGAGAGAAAGAGAAGGAGATAGGGTTAAAGAGTGAGAGAGGTAGAGATAGAGGAGGAGAGATACTGGTAGTGGTTAGCGAAGAGGACGCACAGGAGAGGCAAACGGCGCAACGGGGATGAGAGGAGCTAAAGCGTTGCAAAAGAAGCCTTCTCCACTTCAAAGTAGAGCTGTTCTCACGAGGCAGCCAGCCACGTAGTTGTGTCTTGCTCTTTCCGCGGTAATCGAGTTCTCGGTAATATGATCGGTAACGCTGACTTTACCCGATCGCGATCCGCTGTGCTGCTTTGATGCGCCGCGTTACGTCACCTTTGATGCTGCTTCTAGGTCTTGCATGGAGATATATCGTATAGCGGCAAATATTTTAAAGGGAAGTACATTGCATTTTTGGCGGAGCTGAATATCGATGAGGATGAGAAGGCTTCGTGACGTATTTAGTGGTATGGGGTCATCGTACTTTCGGTTAAGGGTATAGGAGATTTTTCAAAGGGTGGGTATCGATGCGTGGAAATTTATTTGACTAATTTTCATGGGTTTTAATGGGGTATGTTTTTCAGATGTTCGACGATATTGTTGTTTTGGGATATGAAATTTATCGGATAGTATGGCCTTATGGGGTTTCCTAACTATTACACCCTAGAGACCTCCTGATGAGTTACAGTCTTGAAACTCAATAAATGTTTCATATAGGGCAAACTTGAACTCAATTTTATGTATAGTCGGAGAGGATTTTGAATTACTTCGAGTTTCTTTCAGAACTTCGAATTTTACAAAATTTCGCAAGTCGGGAAGAGAAGAATTATTTACAAATAGATTTGATGACATCAACGTATCGTATTGCACATTACATAAATTATAATCAAAGAACTGCACCTTGTTTTCCGAAACCTTGAAGTTATCATAAAATATGTTCTTTTATCATTAATAAGGAATAATAAAATAAAACGAGTACCACAGTCTACCATTTAAAATAGTAAAATATCTTTTAACACTAGATGTACCAGCGTGAAATCTATTATATTTAACCCTCTTAGTGCCGGACGACGATATATCGTCGTTAGCAAAATTGCTAACACTGGACATCGAAGGGTTAATATTCAGTTTCCAATACGATATCAGTAATTTTATGAAATATAATTGTAAATACACAATTTATGCTCCATATTGCGTATTCTATATGACACTATTGCCAAATGAACATTCTTTTTATTCGCAACTACATTTGTTATTAATTCAATCAATTTTTTCGGTCGGCACTAAAAGGGTTAAATATGTTAAATGTATACCTTAAAGCAAGGAAAATTAAGACGTAGAAAAGATGATAGATTCGATAATTTTTGTTTTATACGATGGACGAAGAACATTTATTTTACAGCTCTCTCATAAACCAGTAGAATTTTTGGAAAAAATTGTGTACCAGTCATTTTGACTGGCCTGGTAAATCTAGTGTTAAATACAAATAACGAACAAATAAACATGTTCATTAAATATATCAGTCATATAAAGAACTAACAATTCTACATCTTATTAAAAAGCTATCGAGATTATTTCAATTCTCACATCAGAAACGGAAAGTAGAGAGAATACCAGAGAAAAGTCGATTCAGTAGAATCAGACATTCTACTACGTACCGCCCAATTGAAGTTCAGCCGAAGCTTGTGCAGTATCGCCCTCTGTTCGTCTCACGATGCATTGATACATCCCACGATCTTCTCTTCCAATTCCGTTGATCCTCAATAATTCTGATTGTCTGCCAGTTCCTGGTAGTTGCCTGCCATCCTTGTACCAGGTAACGAAATGCGGCCCGGCTTGCGGATGTGTACCGACTTCACATCTGAATTCGGCGTTTCCGCCCAAGTGTACGCTCAGCAAAGGTGGAGTTACTTCCACGTGAAGTGGTGCAGTTACAATGAGTCTGAAAAGCGTGTAGAATGTTGAAAAACAGTTCTGAGTAGTATTTCTGCTATGCCTTGTCGAATCATTTTCAACATTTCTTGTCGTTCAAATGATACTGAAATCGTGATTGTCACTTTGTGGGTTTTCGTTTGGAATAATATTTTTTGATATTGTTGTTTACGTGTGTATAATATATTTATATCAAGAAATTTGCTTCTGTCTATGGGGAATATAGTCTTTTCTATTTTGTTCTTCTATTAAACCCTTGCCGTACCATTTCTTTCCTGTCTGAGTGTGCAATAACTCTAAATTAATAGCTGAAACAACAGTCTATCCCTAATTTCGGATATAGCAGATGACTTAACGCGATATGAATAGTATGAAATTAATTTTATTGCATTGTGACCCACTGATATTTTTAATTTCATAATTTTTAGAACACTTCATAATTGGTTATTCCATTTATCGCGTCGCGAGTGGCACTCGTTATTGTACGACAAGGGGTTAAAAAAAATACTATTTATAATCCATGTTTCTAGTATGTTATAGAGATAGGATATGTTTTTATTGAAATTGGAAAGTTTTATATATATGTAGTTTGTAGGAAGTAATGTTCTCAATCTTTTAGATGAAGCTGAATCGGCATTTGCAATACATTAATTTTTATTAATGTTTCGACATTCAGGAACTTGTAAATAAGGAATTACATTGATAAATAAATATAAAAAATATCTCTACTTTTCAGGAATCGAATTATTTTAACGTTACAAAGATATGTTGCAATTACAGCATTTTGTTTAGACGATTTGTCAGATTGTTGAGAACACAACTAACCCAGTAGCAGCGATTTATTTACATCCAAATGATCCAATTCGTCACGCGCATCGCATCAACCGTACACGGTAGATAACGCGCCGAAATAAATGAGGCTTAGAGTAATCTGAAATTCAATCCGTCTAAAAAGCTGCAATTCGCCCGTGAAATTATCCCAATTTCAAATGTGTGTTGCAAATGATTCACAAAATGTGTCGCCGAATTGAAGCACTTGTTATCTATAAACTGTTAGGAATTACTCGCATTACATTGTATGATGCTAAAAAGAAGTTTCACAAAAAGAATGTGAGTCTGATTGTTCAAAGAAATTCTTCTCACATACACTTTTTAGTCCAACATATTGTTTTTTTTACAGATTCAGCACTCACTGATTAGATCGCTTAACAGCTTAATGCACGGTTCTTTTTTTGACAAATCAACTGGCATAAATCCTTTTCGTTTATTTTCTGAAACTATTTGCATGTAACTAAATAAACTTTATACATATGTAGATTGTATGTCGAGATTGAGACAGTGCGAAAATGCTTAGAGTACGGCAGTTAACACTTTACCGACCGGTAGTCGATTAATCGACTTTACGGGCCCAACACTTTTGGGCTTTTAACTTATTAAGGAAATTAATAAATTGTTATTTTCCATTGCGGTTAACTGTACCAAGGACTCAGTGAAGAAACTTTGTAATTTTTGAAGAGATATCAGTATCAGGGAAATATTTGCGTGCAAGTGACCGATCAAAAGTGGGTAGGATGTTAAAAAGTACCGGTCGGTAAAGTGTTAAAAATCGCCTGTAGTAGCAAAAAAAACATGTATGATTCTGATCCCAATTTCAAATATGATTAAATGAAATATTCACGTCTTACAACAGCTTAACACGTTGACTACTATGGTGGTAACCGGTGACCGACGCTATTGAGTTCAATGTAATTTCATGTAACATTGAAATTGCAATATTTACGAATTTTCCGACATACTGAATATTTCAATATTGGAGTTAAAAAGACAAAGATCTGCCGAATATATATTTATCTGTAACTTTAAAGTTTCTACTTTATACAGATGCGAGTTTAATAGAAAAGGATTCACTTCAGTAGTGAAATACTGATGGCGTTCAACGCGTTAAAAAATGAGAATAGCTGGCACTGACTTTGGACATGAAGGTCACGTTCTTGTACGTTAAGCGGTCAATGAAAAAACTCAGTACGATGTTTAATAAAAAAAGTGAGATCAATCAAATTTGCTGGTTCACTAGTGAAATATTATTGCTGTTACATACTATTTTATATATTTTTTGCTACTGCAGTAAGATCTGCGAATCTAAAGTACTGAGTATTCGTTGTATGGTAAATCAAAGGAAATCATAGGTCTCTGAGAGCACAAAGATCCTTCAACTATGCAAGTGACATCAGAATTCTAATTACGAGAGTACGGACACATCAAAGGTAGGGCTGAGTGGACATAGCGAATCTCCTCTTCCCTTGCATTCTCCCGCGAGACTTCTTCTCAGCATCGCACAATACACCTATCGTTACCTAATTTCAGCACTAGCTTCACCGCCTGGATTAGCAGCAGAGCAACGATAAATACCGCTGTCTTCCAACGTTACAGCTTCCAGGGCTAATACGGCACCAAGTAATCTTGTTCTTGGTCCTGAGAGAACCAGCATCGGCTCGGAACCTGTTTGCGCGTACCACCTGAAAAATAAGCAAGTGATCGATGGTCAAGATGAAACGGTTTGTGCAGTAACATCGATGAATGTCTAAGAATTGACGAATTTTGATCTTACGAAATGTTTGAGGTTTGGATAGACTTTTATTGGCTTTTTCGGGTTATTCTAAATAAACGATTAGTTCTGAATTTAATAAATGCTTTTAATAAGAATGGATGTCTTAGGATACAAAATATAGTTATACAAAAATACGTTCACTCGCACAAGGCTCAAAAAGGAAGCGCCATAGGGGCCACAGGGGCCATAGCACCATACAAAAAAAAACACACAAGCATCCCTCCAATCTTGCCAACCTAGATTCGGGGGTTACAAATATCAACACAACAACTTTAATACCTGAAAAAGGGTTTTAAACAGAATTGCCATTAACACTTTGAGGCACAGGAATTCACAAGATAGAATGAACCATGTTGCACATACATTTTGTTTTATTTTAAGTGAATAAAGTTGGTTTATATTTATTGACAAAGCTATATAATGATATAAATTTTCGAGGTGGGACGAAAAATATCCCACCATGCATCTTCACTCGTCAAAGACGTGGGACATTTTTAGTCCCACTGTACCTCAAAGAGTTAAAAGAATTGTCTATTTTTACGTACTTTTAGAATGTTGGCTTATTTAACACTAAACCTACCAAGGCGGTCAAAATGACCGGCTCCATATTTTTTCTAAAAATTACCTACATTGATAAAGGAGTTATGAAGTAAATATTTTACTTCTATCTTACAAAGCTTAAATTAATTAATTAATTGTCTTCATTATCTCTTGATTTCTCTTTTTCCAAAGTACTCATTTAGTACATTTGAGTTTCAGTAGACATAACGTCGGTAGTTTTAGTGTTAACATTGTCTTTCATGTGCTTCGTCAAAAATCCAACGTTAATTTATACTTACAATTATGAATATATCACGTGGAGATGTAACGTTTGTACACAAAGTGAATAATTTAAAATTCGTTACGTTCTTTCCATGTACAATACAATCGCATAATCATGTTATGTAACACGCCAACATAACAAACTCCCAGATGAAATGCACCATAATAAACACATTACTAAAAGACATCTGCCGACTCGCATCATCGTGTACCGAATAAACTAAAAATTACAATTAAACACTATAAAATATTCGAAACCACGAAACATCAAAATCCTGCCTACGTAAATTCAACAACCATGTTCCAATCTATCCTCCATAGTAACACCGATATAAAATGTTCCCCATACACTCCATCCACCCTGTTTCATTTCATGGAAACAGACAGACACAACGAAATTTCCCAACGTGACGTAGAGAGCCTTTAAAGGTAACACTGTTTGCATGATTGCAAGTTAATGCGTTCTCTTCCTCCACGATTCTCCTCCACGTACATCCCAGTTTCCACGAGCACGTTCTCCTCCTCCCTCTCCGGACGAGGAATAATTTTTCATCGAAAGGCAAAGAGATCTGTAGAGGAAAGAGGCAGGTAGAGAGGCAAAAGGGGAGCTTCAATTTCACTGGCTTTCGGGTACGTCGACCTAGAAACGACATCCAGTCGCATCCACGAGCATTTATCCCCGGGATTCCCTACTGCTTCCTTTCGGCCTCCCAACTTTCTGACAGTTTTCGATCGAGGCACGTTCGGTCCCCGAAGCATCCTGCCCGACGTCTTCCTCCAGCTCCTTCGTGCTTCTCTTTCGCGGCCTCCTTTAGCCTTAGGTATTCTCAGTGTTATTCGACGTGTATGTATACTTCTACGTCTAAGTCCGCTTGCTACGTAATGGAGCCACATCCCACGGGGGATTTCACTTTGTGTGGAAGTTCAAGGCGAGAACTTAACTTGCCTTGGATCGGGCGGACGTGAAGGGAAAAGAGGAAATGATATTCGCGGCACGGATACACTTTTTGGATCGACGTCGGACGAATGAACTCTCATTCTCACGTGAATCATGATGAAATTACGGGCAGTTCTTGGAGAGTAGGTATGATGAGAATTGATGGTTATCGTGGGATTCTTCTTTTTTTTGCTCTTTATTTCGAGTTTGATTGGCATTGTTGTTTCGCGTGTTGCGTGATACTTGGACGACGAGGATGTGACATGTGGAGATATTATTTATTTATTTTGCGATTTCGTTGGTAGGGAAGAATTATATCTTCGTTCTTGATTCAGGCGACATTGTTTTGTATCCCATAATGATATCTTGTTCTTAAAGGTAGGCGATTTTTGGGTTGGATACAGAAAAATTAAGGTATAAGAAACTTCGGATATTTTAAGAATCATTACTCTTCTTCTCTATAAATATGTTTATCAAAATAATATCTCCTGATAAACTAAAGCAGCTTTCTATTTGTCGAGAAAAATACAATTTTTGAATTTACATTACTTTCTTTGTGAATGTTCACTATGAGATAATATTGACGGAGTTTTGAAGCCTGTGTTCATTAGTTGAGAGCCGGAGTCTTGAATTGAATGATCATGATAGCTTTCTTGTTTAATTGATCATTACATGCTAAGATAGCTTTCTTGATTGATTGCTTAATTATTTCTTCAAATATATTTTTCGTTGTTTTTCTCGTAAAACGTGCTCTTTTCATAATAACTAATATTGATTATTGGTCTTTCGTACCAAGAATTTTGCACAGATTATTTACTCATTAACTTCTGATTATACAGCTTCACAGCTACAACGTTCAGAATTAAAACGATGATTTTCCTCGCATAAACATCGAAGGAACGAAGGAAACGCGCTTGAAATTATTAGCGCGTTAAATTACAGTTGTTTATTCATGTTGCTCGGAATCGTACGACTTCTCTGCAATAATTAGCTAAGATTTACGTTACACTTGGCATTTACGAGTGTTTGCATAAGCGCATGTATGAACTAACAACGTTTGCACGCGGAGAACAAGCTTCGTTTCAATATTTGTCAACTATCCGTATGAAACAGACGCCGATGTTGGAAACATTTGCGTGTACATTAGTATCGAAATGCTCTCGTACAGGATACGGATCTATGGAAAGGAAAGACTTTCTTAGATAGCTTTTGATGTTTCATTTAACACTAGATTTACCAAGGGAGTCAAAATTATTTGTACCGAAATTTGTATAAATCTTGTTGCAATTTTTAGGGTTGTATCCTTCTTTATTTTCTATATCTACCTTATAAAACATAAGATACTAAATCAATTTAGTTTCTTGCACATTTCATTCTCTTTCTTCTGAAGTATTTATCTGATATTTTTAGATATATTGAATTAATAGCCAGTAGTTCTAATATTAATATTACTTATAAATTTGTAATTACTCGTTTATAAATCCTAGCAATGACGAGTACAATAATGAGTGACCGGATAAGAAATTTTCATGTCTTGCAAAATCCTATCAAATAAAAAGTAGCAGTGAGATGTAACACAACAAATTATTTCTGTAAAATTAATATTACGTTATAATATACGATATGTCAAAATACTCCGATAAATTTTTATTTTACTTATTGAATTTTGCACTATTGCAGAGGTAGTCGTAAAAAAATTGCACGGCAAGGTGCTAACATTATTGAGATGGATGATAATGGAGTGGATCATATAAATGCTACCAAACATTTCAATCATTATAATATCAATATTAGCTGTTTACATTGAGCTATTATTCTATATAAACTGATGAAATTTGCACGAAACGTGTACTATTGAATGTATTCCTACACAGCAGTGAAGTAAGTTTGCTTCAATATGCATCACTTTCACATAATATTCGTATACATCGTGTAAAATATGAGTAACAATGTTTCTTCGAATAATTTCGATTCCAAGAATTTCTTACTTCTTCCATTAACATTTTATCTAACAATTTTTCTTCTACATAGATGTGTATGTACATCTTTCTAAAACAATAGTATTAAATTAAAAATATAAAAAAACACTCATTATCTCCTTTAGATTTAAGTTGTTTCAAAGCAACATAACTTTTTTTGTAATGTCGTATTAAAGTATGCTATCGGTTGATGACTACTGGAAAAAAAAATTCTATTAATACGCGTACTATAGATAAAGTCTTAATAAAAAAAATTTTGCAAAAAAATATTGATCGTATATCAACTTCCTGTTTCAGTTCTCAGTAATCAGTGCCACGAGCCTACCGATATGTCGTTAATAAAATTTCCACGTATCCTTTGATCATTACACGCTGATGCGCGGATGTCTAGAGAAAAAGGGACGAGGAAATTCCAAGAGGCAAAACGGGCATAGAGTGGAAAACTCTTGGCAGATCCGAAGCGACATGGAGAGTTTCCGATTGCGCCCTACTCGCAAGGTTTCACGATCGAGTGCTCCCACTTTTCCTCGATCAAAGTCGCGCCCAGTCCTTATTCCTTTACTTACCTTCCACCTCGAACGCTCTTCCTATTCACTTGCCTTCTTTTCAGCCTCTCTTCTTTCTTTCTTGCTCGTCTATTATTCACCACTCCTCGTCTTATCTGCTTCCGTAACCTCCAACAATCTAACGTACTTTTACGAGGATGAAAGCAACGGATTAAAGAAACGATGGCCGAATCTTCGATTAACTTAGTCGTATCTTCTTTGATTTTTCTTCCTGGTGCCGCTCTTCTACGTTCTTTTCAAGCTTCGAGAAACGATTATTTTTCCGGATCTAACGTGAATGCAGAAGTTCAAACTTTTAATCAATCGGTCGGAGTTCAAGTCTATATTATTTATGAAAATTCTTTTTCTAGGTTGTCAATTAGCACATCTTGCGCGGGAAGCGACTAAAGTCGTTTTCTATGAATTATTGGTGGATTATTGTTACTAGTGGGTTTGTGTAATGTTTTTAAAATAAGATCGGGTACACATGAGTACTAGGTCGACGTTCGTATACTTCAACTTAAAACGTGCTTTGCAAAAATACATTCCTATAATTGCGCTTTGCTGGTGCTGTTATGCTACGATAAGCGCATTCGACACCGGAGCTTCCAGCTATGCATTGACGTAAATTATACGTATACGTATAAATTTTACGATGTACACTTGCAGAAAGGAAAGTGCTTTGAAAGATATCAATAGTTACAGCATTTTTAAATTCTTGATTTTTTTAGTTTTTGATTTCTGAGAAAGTATTTTTATTTTTCTAATGTGAATAGGGAAATTGGTTTTTAAAGAAAAAGTACAAGTTTTATTAAAAGAAGACTTAAAGTTCAAAGACTACAGCTATTTTGTGCAGAAGTAATTTAGCGCACGAATTGCAAAAAATCGACCGCTACTCCATGAAAGTTTGGCTGGAAAGCACCCGCGCAAGATGTGTTAATACAATATACCGTAGCCTTGGTAGCCAGAAATGTGGAAACGTATAGGTTTTACGAGAAATGATCATCACAGTTAATGTCAATCTACGCGAAGGTCAGGAAGTCTTTCAGTAGAAACGTCCATGCGCGTCTGACCACCTGCTCTTCTTTTCTGCTCCGGCGCTCTGGTTTCTATCCTTTCTAATTTAGCTGCGATCTAACCGTTTACTTTCTGTTAGTAAATCATCAGGTAGGTTATTTAATCGAAGTATATTTCAGCAATGTATATTCTCCATGGTGGCCAAACTTTTTGGCCACCACTTTAGCGACCGTGCATTGAAGTGAGCGACGTTTGTTATCGGACAGGGAGAATTAAACGGAAGGTCAGAGAAAGTTGTGCAACCAATAGCCCACAGTTGAACTGAAGGTAGGAAATATTTTTGTATGAAAGCCATTACTTAGTTTTTCACATTACTTCATTTTAGAATAGCAACCTTCCATGGTGAGGTTTCTTTTTGGATTGCCTGTTACGCTCAGCCCGTGCAAAAAAGGATGAACAAGTAGCAGACGATAGCATGGGCTGACGAAAACTTTGGGTGCAATTCTGATAGCTCTTATCAGCACCTCAACGGCCACCAAAGCATAGGGCTTTAACAATCTCCTTTTTAATTAATTAATTTGATTTTCAATACTTTTTAAGTCAATCAACTATTTACATTTTTCCAAGTCAATCACGCTACAAAATTTGCAATTGTTCTATAGATTGTACTTAATAACAACGCATCTCTTGTGCAACTAAAGTGCATGTAAGAGTGGCCATTCTCAGCGCTGCAATTTATCATTTTGGTTATACTCATTCCGAGTACTTCTACTTTGTATTTCATCTTTTTAAAAAATTTAAAGCTGAAGTGTAAGGTCAACAATAGTAGTTATTTTTGCGCAAACCGAGAGGTGTAATCGCAAGTCCATTTTAAACGTTCAAAGAAACCTGTATCCGTTCTCGTTGCTAGTAGGTGTTCTTGACGTTACGTCGAAGACGTGTGGACGAAGAGTTGCAGAATGCAATTTCCACGGGAAGCAAATAAATCTACGTGAATGCATGCACGAACGATAGGCCAACGAGCGAGAGTTTCTCATGCGGTGCACTCGAGGTCTCCGGCCGAAGGCGATCGAATAAAGGAGATCAAAGGAAGGGAGAGATGCCATTTTCCGTGACGCTGCATTTTCGCGACAAAACCCGGCAAAGTTCCTTTGTCTCTTCTCCTTTTTCTTCAGTCGCGCGTTTCTTTTTTCGTTCGCAGTTTAGATCGTCGTCGTCTTTTCTTCGACGGTTGCAGTGACGATTCGCGAATGCTCGTGAAAGTATGCATTTCTGTTGACTTTCTTGCATAAAAGTGATGTGAAGCATTGCAATAGTATAGTATATCAAAATTAATTGGGTACTTGTTGCCTTCGTTGTTAAATTTGTGATGTTTTTGTCTAACGACATTCACGACTCAAATCTCAAAGTCAATTTTGTGTAGAGATTTTTACGAATCGATCGAAAATTAGACGTTCGGTATTTACATTTATATTTCTATAAATATATTTTATATATTTGCTGCAAACAGCAAACTGTTGAGATTCACCATAGCCCTCTCATGTTAACCGTAGCACTCTTGAATTAACTATAGCACTCTCGAATTGACCACAAGGGTTTCTGATTGCGATTGCTGCCGAGTCTTCGAACCAACTCTTGTTACAAATTGACTAATAATAAGATACGCTGTTGAACAAGGGTGAAATTCTCCCACCAATTTTTAACACGAATTTGTTAATAAAAAATCCTATTGGTAGTAAAAGAGGGCTGTAAACGATGACAAAGTTACAGCAGTATCTTTTTATTGCTAGATGCCTTGACAACTAAAAAATCATAGAAATTTAAAAATTCGATTTATTGTCTACATTTTTGGCGATTTAACACGAAACCTACCGACGTTATAGCTACTAAAATCTAAATATACTCAATAACAACCTTACACAAAGAGAAGTGGAGAGATAAAGAAGATAATTAATTGACTCATTTTGCTTTTGTAAGATAGAAGTGGAATATTTACTTCATGGCTACTCTATTAATTTAGATCATTTTTAGAAAATATTTTGGTAGCGGTCTTTTGACCGCCTTGGTAGGTTTAGTGTTAATATATATCCGTACACGTTGTAATATATTATCCGTACTGAAAATATTTCCTTCTGTCTGTTAATGACAATGGTGTTTTTGGTAACGCCATCTTGATTGTAGGTTGTCGGAGAAAATTGCTGTAATTAATCTACAGGGCAGAAACTTACCGATATTCGGGAGTAGGACAGGCTTGGGCCACGCAGACTAATGACGTTGATTCGTCTTGAGCGACGTGCACGATGCCGGAATTTTCCAGAATCACCGGAGGCATCACTCCCCTGTGATCTGAAGACAAAAGAGAAAATTCATCCACGCGATGAAGTTTTTTTAAGGATTCCATACTATGTATATTGTCGAAGGATTTTTTACATGTTAAAATTGAAACGAAGATCAGATTTTTTGGTTTAATTCATTCGTTGTAAACTACTTGAACAATCGATCAAGTTATGAATTATTTTTTGCATCAGTAAATTTTCATTTTCTCTTAATAATTCAATGATCTTGCTGATAATCGTCTATCGTAATTAAACTTTAAATAAAAATCCGAGCGCTATACATTCATTAAACTAAATTTCCTTTTAAATTCATATATATTTTGAATTCTCCTATGATTTTCTTCTTTGCTTGCTTAATTAATTCACCAACGTCCCACAGTTTTTATTAACTTCCGAAATACTATGGAATACATAACTCTGAAATAAAATTTTGCGAAATAGCTCATTTCAATTTGAATATACTATTTGAAAGTGCCTTTGTTCTCGGCCGTCGTCACATCCCCCTAATTCATACACCATTTGCAATTTTTACCAACATTCTACGGCATAATTAACTTTTATACGAAACAAAGAAATCTGGGTCACAGAAGGTTAATTACGTTCGTACTCGAAACGCCTCGCTCGCGGAAGCTGAATATTTTTCAGCTCGATCGTCGCGGAAGCTCGATATTTTCATTTCATGATATAACTTTTATCGCAACGAAACTTACCAGCTATTCTAACATTGGCAATGGAACTGACGACGACTTGTCTGGTCAGGCGATGCATCGTCCGACATCTGTAACCGTGTATCTGATCGCTGAACTCGAGGCTGTGAACTAGGAGTTCACCGGTAGGCAACAGATGAAATTTTCCATCTGCAATCATTTCAATGGGAAGAAAATATTTTAAACGTGATATATTAATTCTTTTAGAACAAAATTCATATATAGTCGGCCTCGTAATTATTAGGTGTACAAATTAATTCTCGGCCCCCAGATTTCATCGACCACAAAACCTATTCAGATTAGAATTTTTCCAAATTAGAATGGTCATTCTAAAGCGCCATTTGTTAGCTTTAAAATAAGACATATCGCATGACTCTACTCCAGACATAACGTGAAAAATCATGTGTAGAAGCGATGTCGTTCGATAAGCAACATTTAAGGCACTGTCTTCTTTTCGCGTTTCAACTAAAAAAAAAAGGAACGCTATATCGTGTAGCACTTGTAAAAACTGGTTTCAACAGTTTCGAATATTCTCCAGACTTAGCTTCTTCAAATAACCACCTATTTCGATCCCTACAACACCACCCAACTGATTCTCAATTCAAGTAAGTTGAACAGGTCTCCAAATGCCTCAATGATTTCATTGATGTGAACCACTATCATTTTTCCGATCTGGAATCCGACAATTACCTGAGAGATGGCAAAAACGTATAGAAAACGAAGAAGATTATGTTTAATATTGAATTTATATCAACATTGTTATAAATTAATGTCAAAGTTAGTCAAAAAATGCAGAGAATTAATTTGTACACCTAATATATAGATTTTTAGAATAATGTGTATATACTACTTGAGTAAGTTTCTGTCCATATGGTATACTCAGGAATATGTTACCTGAGAAATTGTTTTTAACGCTAAAACTACCACCGTTATATGTACTAAAATTTCGATAAGATTAATAACTACTATACAAAAAGAGAGATGAAGAGGTGAAAAAGATGATTAATTAACGTATTTTGATTTTAATAAGATAGAAGTGGAATATTTGCTTCACGGATGCCCTGAATTTAGATAATTTTTAGAAAAACTCTGAAACTAGCCTTTTGACCGGGTTAATAGATTTAGTGTTAATTCTAAAACTCTGCAAATTTAAAATTGTCAAAATAAGAGGATGATTAAATGGTTATGTTATTTCAGTATGAAATTTATTATAATATTAATAGAGCTCTTGGAGCAGCATGATTTTTTAGCATTTTCGTGCTTTTTAATGTACTTCAACCGTCCATCCAGCTTTTCCCATCCGCGGAAAGAAAGGTATAAAAATACTTTCGGACCACAAAGCCGGATAACAGCACACTGCTCTTTTTTTATACATTTTTAAAGCAGTGCGGTGATTAAGACCTGCATGATGTACAACGGAAATTCAAGCTATTTTGCTAAAATCAGTATACCGTAACATACAGAGATCGACAAACGCTGATACACTATGTTGCGGATC
Organism: Cerceris rybyensis; assembly: GCA_910591515.1. Classification (NCBI taxonomy): domain Eukaryota; kingdom Metazoa; phylum Arthropoda; class Insecta; order Hymenoptera; family Crabronidae; genus Cerceris; species Cerceris rybyensis. The sequence continues at coordinate 38,274,589 of OU342789.1, forward strand.
ATTGTTAAATCATTGTGCACTGGAAGTAACTTAACATGGTCCTCCAATAATGGTAATTACTAATTTTGCATCTCATTACAAAGATACTATACAAAGCATTTCTTGCATCATGGCTCAATCAAAGTATTAGCCATTTACGCTCCGAATTATTTGACTAACTTTTCGTCAGAAAAGCAAATATAGTATCAGAAAGTTGTCTATTGTTGATTATTCATTTTTACCTAATACTATGAAGAATTGAAAGTACCGCGGGATATTTACGATAACATGCAAAATTATTGTTGATTTCTGTTACGGGTGTACACCTCGCGAGTTGATGCCTATTTTTGGCGACACCTGTGGAGTAGTACGAAGGTCTTGTGTATGAAAAAATTGAAAATAGGCCAAAGTTGCCTAGTCTAAGTGCCTTTATTTACACTTTGTACAACTGAAGATTCATCCGGGTCTTAACCTCGCGAACGGAGCTTTTATTAGGAACGCCGGATCCCGAGTCGAAAATTTCAGCCCAAAATCCTCCTAAATTACCAAATAACTTAGGATATTTAGGCTGAATATGGAAAAATATGTTACATAGTATAAAAGAATGCAAATTTTAATTCCACACTCTCCCTAAACTTGTTAATTTTTGTCAGTTTTGCCTAGTTTAGGATCAACTTAGCTTCATACAGCCCGAAAAAATCCTCAGCATTCATATTTAGAAAATTAATCTAAGCCCAATCTTAAGCCATACATTCTATAATGAGGAGTTTTAGAATTGGATTGGAATTGGAGTGATTTTAGGAGATTTAGAATTTATATGGAATATAATGATAATTTAATTCCTACTTGCTCCTGAAAGCTCTATTTTTAGAATATGAGTCGACAGACTTGGAACTTCTGAAATATTTTTAGGGGATGTCAGATTAAATTGGAATACAAATTTTACCTGATCAGTCCATATAACTCCTAAAAATCATATTTACAGGACTTTGAGGCGCGTAGACACACTAGTTGAGGATTTTGAGGTTCAAAATGGTATACATACTTAAGCGGAAAATGAGAAATCAAAAGAATCTAGGATTTGAAGTTTCTTTTTAGGCTGGACTTTTCGACTCGGAATGTTATTTGGCTCACTGTTTATAGAACACTGATTTTTTGAAGCGCGTGAGGAGACTCTTTACTTTGCAAATATTAAATTTGCGATTGGTGAGTAAAGGAATCGTCCTTTGCCCATACGTCAAGAGCCTCCCTCAACCTTCAGTGTCGTAGGAAAAACCATGGTTCGCACGGGGGAAGAAATCCCTGGTCAATCCTTCTTACAGGATAAAACTGTTCCTGAAGAAGTTTTGACGACAATAGGCCCATAAAGCTCATTGATTTTGATGTAATAAACAATTTGCAAGGAGCGGCAGCTACATTTCTGAAGTGAACATCTGCAAACTATTAAAAAATCCTATGACGAATTAACACTAAAACTACCGGCGTTATATCTACTCATATTTAAATACACCGAATAAGTGCTTTGGGAAAAGAGGAATCAAGAAGTGAAGCGATGATTAATTAACTAATATATGTTTTATAAGATAGAAGTGGAATTTTTGCTTCATGGCTCTCCTATTAATTTAGGGAATTTTTAGAAAAAATTGGAAATCGGTCATTTTGACCGGCTTGGTAGGTTTAGTATTAAGCTACATCTGTTGCTCCGCAACAATTTCAAAAAGTTGATAATTAAATGATAACACGATAAGTCCCACAGGAAGCTGTGTAAAGTGTAGCTCGAAAGAGGAGTGCAAAGGGTTAAGTCCTGCGTTGTTCGAAGATACTAACTCTCAATGTGGAAAGTCAAATCGTCAAATATACTATCGTTAAATTATTCGAACGAAATAGCTCGATTCCTCGGGATACAGAAGAGCGTAATTCCTGTGCTTGGAATAATATGGAACATTCTAAGCACTGTATTATTCATAGCCGGTGCACGGTGCAATAATTGGCCTCGGCGTATTCCAATGAACGCCAGGACACATTTCGAAGTTATCTCTAATGACTCGGCACCGACCAAACCCTCGTATCGTTGGATTACGATATTTTCGCTGGCCGAACGGCTTCGCTGTTACGACAATTATGCTAATTCCGGGATTTCCAGCGACCTCCTCCAGATGACACACAGATAGAATCCCGTCGTTCTTGCTCGGATTAAGGCGAGCTCGTTTCTTAGATAAGCTCGAGCAACGTTAATGATGGTAGTTATACTAAACATTCGCTACCGTTTATACGAGGCCACGCTGTCGAGAGTCTTTAAAGTGGCTCACGAATTTCGGATTAGCTCGTACTATTTGCGAGTGAGATACCACGACGATTTTCCCCCTTCTTAGGTCATCGGTCTTTTCGATAGTTCTGTCAACATCCGGCTTTACCTTTGCTATCTTCCTGTCTCTCGGTTTTAGTTTAGATTAATTCCTTCCTAAGCTTCTCTATTTCTGTCTGTTAACAATTTTATGTTCAGAGACAGTTAGCAAAAGTGTGTATTCTGGATATTTGTGATCTAAGTTGCTAAAGTTGAACAGTGCTGGGAAAACTGATGATTTTTTTATTTCTATGAGATTTGAAAGTAAAAAATGTACAGCACGTATGGGATATAAAAAATGTATGAAATATTCAATGGAGGAAGGTGTACTTTGGCTCTGTATTTTGGTTTTACAAGTGTAGTCGACGGATATTCAAAAGAATGCAGACCTTGCAGATTTCAAGTCTTCGTGGAGTTTACGACCCGTCAATCGCTATTGAGAAAGGAGCTAAAATTCTAATGAAAAGGAGAACTTGGAAACTTGGTCTTTCCTCCTTCTAGCTCATTAAACACACTAATGCAGCAGAAGAAATTTTCAATCTCAAAGACATCAGCAACCTGCTAGTATGTTATAAACTTCATGCACATTATACTTGGAATCTTAACATCGACCTTCTATTCATTATCTACCTTCTCTCTTTTTTACCTCGTTTTGTATTTTCCCTCTCTGGACTTCCCAATTCCACCAAAAACTTTTATTAACAAATAACAAAAAACGCTCTAAAATTCCTATCCTAAATGAAATGCTAATTTTAAAAAACCTCTAAAGGGCGGAACTTATACAAATTCAACCCTCTAATCTAGGTATCCAAGGCTTTAATTCCATATCCACCATAGCCACTCTATTTTCCTTTCTCCTTGGACATTCAAAATCTATACATGTCGCTGCATCTACCCGCGAAGATATATATTCTGCCGTGAGATATTAGCACAACTAAGACCGGCTGAGATAAGCGTCCCTCCTAAATAGCGATTGTCGGCCAAGTCAGGCGGCTTGGATGGGTTATGTAGCTTCGGTATTACACTCGATGCTACCTATGCCTGCGTGCTCCATTCAAGGTAGATAGGCCGTGTATGTATGGATGCACGTGATACATATGTGTGTATATGTACATAAGGGTGTACGTAGGTGACTACCCCGAATTACGTGCCGGCTGACCATGGTACTATTAGTAAGATGGATATGTTACGCTTAGAGAAATATTTCACCGACAATTCAGTTCACGTTGCAGATGTAGGGTGAATTAACAGGACTTTAATGTCCTGTGAACGGTTAGAACAAAATATAATTATAATGTTACAGGTGATATTTTTTACTGTGGTGCTCAAACTAGCTAGTATCTGCATTTAACAGTGAAACTACCAAGCAAGACAAAATGACTATTTGACAATTTTTTCTAAAAATTCCCCAAGTTTACAGGAGAGTTGCAGAGCAGATATTCTACGTTGATCTTATAAAACACAGATTGCCGAATCGATCATCTTTACACCTTTTGATTCCTCTCTTTCCAAAGGGTTTATTTAAAATATATTAAAATATAATGAATTGAACGAATTAAAATCCTATCTTTGTGAAGCAGAAACTTTAATACTAGATTTATGGATGTTGATACATCTATTTTTCTAAAGTGTGCCAATTTGACTTATACAAGAAAACTGAAGCTTTTTGCAAAGAAAATAGTTCCAAATCAATTAAAATGAAAAGTTTATTATTAGAAAATTAACCAACCAATATGTTATATATATAGTAATGAAATTCAGAATGAGCCAAATTGGCTCCGTAAATCTAGTGTTAAATATATATATTCAGACAAATTTTATCTTTTGAACGCCAGTATTCAAATATTGAATATGTTGGAAAATTTATTGAATTCAATAGTGTCGTAACGTGTTGATTGATTTTTTTTTTTCATCATTTGATTTCTCTGTGCCCAAAGTGCTTATTCGTACTTTTTGCCATACGTGATATTCGTATACGGTTGAAAATTGTGGCTATGAGTCAGATTTGTCAAAGTATTACAAAGGCTTAAAGGCAAATGGTGATGATACAAAAATCAGCTTTAGAGAATAATTTTATGGTTTATGGTACTACCACTTATATTTCGTTCGTGTAAACTGTCTGGTCGTTAATATTCTTGAATTGCTTGCTCGACGGTACTACGGTAAGGTGTAAATATTTTACATCCAAAATTCGGTCGAACACATGTTGATTTATGCATTTTACTAACGTGAAAGTATTGAATATAAATAATATTTGTAAGTTTAATGCCAATATCAAAAAATAAATAAAAGTATCGATATGCATAATTCAGACGAAACGATAGTTTTCCGAAGGGTTACGATTATTTTTAAGAATTGTTACATATTTTTGTGAAATATCGGAGTTTTTCATTTTGTTTCGAATGAAGTAGTTCAATATTATTATTAAATTATTATTATTGAACCTCTTGACTCAATATCGAAATTTCTGCAGTTACCATTGTTATCGTGATCGAGTAAAAAGTATTTTCAACATCGAAATTATATTTCAAATTAATTAATTAAATATTACTATACATTTCGATAAAATCTCGATGTCTGTTTCATTACTTTCTGTTCTTATAATAATAGAGTGCACGGTTTGTTCATACTGAAAGCTACCTTCAGATGAAATTTTTAAATGTTACGGATTGGATTCCTCCTTACGAAATCCTGACGTGTAAAAAATTAAGGAAGGATGTATTATCACTGAAACACGATGCGTTATAGCACAATTCGTTCCTGAGCTTTGTTGCAGGTTGGACGATTTTCTAGGGTCGTCTCCAAGTTTTGTTACAGGCCGGATGACTTCCCAGAGTTCCTCGTGAGCTTTGTGACAGGTAGTTGACTTTCTGTGTAACTAATTACACCTGTCCCCTGATTTGCATACGGTGCTTACTTTATGCAACTTCTTCTTGAACGGTGAAAAATACTTCGTTTAAGTCTTTTTTCTTATCAGAATTATCGCAACGAATATTACTTTTACACGAATATGAAATATATATCTTTTGTGGGAAAAATGGATTTTTATTTTGCATTATTTTTGAAGTTTACAATATCTTAATTCATTAACACCTGAAACCTTTACTATACTATTTTCAGCGCTATTTAACCCACTGCCATATAATAATCAGTGAGGCGTAGAAATTGGAATACAAATTATAGTTTTTCTATTCTTATAAATTTACATTTAATTACGGAATAAACTGTCAGAAAAGGAATTGCAAGGCTAGAGGTCAATAAATTACAATCGACTGAAGTGGGTAAAGAAATTTTTAACTCTGTAGAAAAGAACTGCTTAGAACGAATTCTATTGAATTTAAAGTGCCCCTTAAATAGTTTTATAAATCGTTACAGCTTCTGAATATATCTCGCTATAAAGATAAGAATATTATTAAAAAATTATTCGCTTGCGCAAAGACGACATTATTTTTTTTCTTAAAATAAAAGAAACCGTGCCTTTCTCCAAACTCATTTTACGGGATGATAAATACATTTACTTCGAATTTCGCGTATATTTTCACCATAGCGTAGTTGCAAGGAATCTAGAATCTCGGAGTTTATGTAACGTTGCTTTATTATTCGTGGGAGGTAACGAAACAGAAACTTTTAACCAGGAGTAATGGTAGGCTATCTTCATGCACGGCTTTCAGAAAGCACTTCAAATGAAAAACAAGCTGTGAGTGGGTTACCGCGTGTGAATTCAAAACGGTCAACAATAACTAGTTGTTGTTATCATTTAAAAATACTCATGCTTGTGGTTTAATTGATGCTCTCTTGTGCGGAGCAATTAAGAGTTCTCGGTCATTCTTTTCACGAATTGAGTTCCAGGATCCTCGAAATTGGATGAATGTTTTGCAATTTTGCATTGACAGAATCTGGTAATGTGGATCAACAAATTCTGGTAATTGTGGTATTCTCGAAAATATATGAATATTTAGCTTTAGGTTGTAGTGACTAAAGAATCTATGTTAATATTTGAGGGATTAAGAATTTTCTGTGAAGTACTACGAGTTGAAAAATTGAAAATAGACTGATCCTTAAGAGGAAGAAATCTACAGCAATTTGATACATTTTCGCTTTATAAAACTGCGACAAATAAGTAAATCTTAAGATAAAACAAATTACACTATTTAAGTATTTATCAATACAATATATCAAATTATTTTTGTATTCGATTTTTTTTAATAGTCAAAAATACAGTTGAAATAAATTCGCAATATTTCCTTCAAGCTCTTTTATTAATTGGAAGGTTTTTATCAATATCGTTCTTAGTGCTTTTAATAAACGTCAGTATTAATATTTGTAACAAAATACGAGGCAGGTAATACAAAATGTCAGAAGTACGTGGAACGTTTTATTTTATTATATTTAGGATCGTTACGCTCCTGGCTGAATAACCAATTTTAGAACATTTACAGTATGTCCAACAAATCCTTTTCCAGTAGCAGCATTTATTGGCAGCTCGTATTATCACGTATAGCCATTTTATCAAAAATGCTGGTCATTTATTTACAATTTCGCAACATTTATATATTTTTCAGGCGTATTAATTGAAATATTTGCACGTTTTTTAATATTCATTTACTTTGCGAATTGAATATTTAATATAATTATGCACAATATACTATTATCTCTCTCTCTCTCTCTATATATATCCTTCGTTCAAGAATGGGCTGTATAAGCACCTCTTGAAAACGGAGGATTTGCGGAGGTAGTCTCCTTTACAAGGTGTGGCGCTTTCCACATCTTTTCACTTTTCATCTTGCTTATTCGGCGCACGGTCGTCAAGTTTATTAAAATTCTATTAAAACTTCTAACATTACATTCTATTGCAAGTCTTGTTAACTACTTTTGTTATTTTTTGTTATATAGTTTAAGTACTGTTATATTTCTTTTATTAATGCTTATGTACAACCTACTATTATGTACTGACTAATAATTGTCCAACATTGCTATGGACATAATAAATATCTATCTATCTATCTATCTATCTATCTATATATATATACAGGGTGGTCCACACAACGTGTGCACCGTTAAAAACTACCAAAATATGCGTTGCACAAAAAAGTTTTTATATAGAAGTTGCATGGTCTGAAGGGGCACATTATATAGCGTAGTTATTTTTTTTATAGGTGGAGGCGTTTCGGAGATTTGAAGGTCAACTTTGTTTTTTTAAATGGAATGCTATATTTTTTATATCAAAATATGGAAGAATGTCGAATTCTGAGTAAAAAAGTATTGACATTTATTTGCCCTAAACCTAATAACTAACGAGTAATTTCACTTTATTTCCTGAAAATTTTCTTCGCGTAATATCAAGTTAGAAATTCGACCTTATCACAGATTTCCGCAGGACAGCGATGTTTACGTGACAGTGTTTACTAATATGAGTGACCTAGTGGCTTAACGCAACTAATGTAAATGTTCAAAGTGATATCCATTGGCATTAATACAGTGATGCAATCTATTAACTAATGAAGAAACTGCATTCTGAATCATATCCGCACTGAGTGTAATGCATGCTTCACGAATACGATGTTTCATATTCTCAGATGTTGTTGGTGGTTCACGATACACTGTGTCTTTTAATGTGCCCCACAGAAAATAGTCTAAAGGAGTAAGGTCCGGTGAGCGTGGAGGCCACATAAATCGTCCGCCACGACCAATCCATCGATTAGGAAATTTTCTATCCAGTACTTGCCTTACATTACGCGCGTAATGTGCAGGACAACCATCATGTTGATACCAGATTTGTGTAAGGATATTTAAAGGTACATTTTCCAATAAAGATGGTAAAGTGTCATTCAAAAAGTTAGCATATTTTTGTCCTGTTAGTCGATCATTAATAAAATATGGCCCAATCAATTGGTTGCCCAGTATTCCACACCACACATTAACGCTCCATTGACGTTGGTGGTCGACTTCTCTCATCCAGTGAGGATTTTCTAGTGCCCAATAATGCATATTTTTCAAATTAATCTGCCTGCGATTAGTAAACGTTGCTTCATCAGTGAACAAAACTTTTTGTAAAAAATAATTATCACTGTTCATTTGATGCAGGAACCACTGGCAGAACCGAACGCGGTTTTCATAATCCGTTCCATGGAGATCCTGATGAAGTGCTAGGTGATAGGGACGATATTTTTCATTATGAAGAATGCGTAGTACACTTGTTTTGCTAATTCCAGATCCTCGTGAAATCTGTCGTGTACTAATATGGGGGTTTTCTGTTACCGCTGCTAGGACCGCAATAGCATTTGCATCAGAAGTAGCAGTTTTCGTTAAGTTACGTTTAGTAACATTAATGCTTCCGTTTCGTCGAAGCGATTGACACATTCTCTCAAATATGGCTCGAGATGGCTGATTTCGTTCAGGATACCTTTCGGCATAGATGGCTTTGGCTCTTATTGCATTTTTATGGCACTCACCATAAACTAAAAGCATATCAACTTTTTCGCTATTACAAAATTTCATTTTTACTTTTATCTGTCTGGTAAATACACACAACACTGAAGGTAACTTCAATACTGGACTACGAATATGAAGACGATTGCGAATCATGATAGATGTTGTGTTGATAAACACTGTCACGTAGACATCGCTGTCCTGCGGAAATCTGTGATAAGGTCGAATTTCTAACTTGATATTACGTGAAGAAAATTTTCAGGAAATAAAGTGAAATTACTCGTTAGTTATTAGGTTTAGGGCAAATAAATGTCAATACTTTTTTACTCAGAATTCGACATTCTTCCATATTTTGATATAAAAAATATAGCATTCCATTTAAAAAAACAAAGTTGACCTTCAAATCTCCGAAACGCCTCCACCAATAAAAAAAATAACTACACTATATAATGTGCCCCTTCAGACCATGCAATTTCTATATAAAAACTTTTTTGTGCAACGCATATTTTGGTAGTTTTTAACGGTGCACACGTTGTGTGGACCACCCTGTATATATATATATATCTCAATAATTACAATTGCAAAAATCATTAAACAACATCACGTGAATAAGCAAGAAATGTATCCTTGCCATCAGTGAAACCTTCTTACACTAGATTTACGGATGTTGATATACCTATTTTTTTTTAAGTGTGCCAATTTAATTCATACCAGAAAATTAAAATTTTTTGCAAAGAAAATAGCTCCAAATCAATGTAAATAAAAGATTTATTATTAAACAATTAACCAACCAATATATTATATATATAGTAATCGAATTTTGTATAAGCCAAATTGGCTCCGTAAATCTAGTGTTAAATTATCGAAACATCATTAGTAGTAAGCCTAATTTAAATACATTAAACAAGAACAATCGTAGAATACCCTTCACCACCAAAATCTTCATGGTAACCCTTGCAAAAGAAAGTATCGGACATTCCTCGCATTAGCATATACTACATGTACAGGGATGCACATATGCGAAGGGTGAATCAGCTGCGTCGAATTAACTGCGGTCTGATTCTGGCACATGCGTGAAGATAGATGAGACGGATATGCAAAACTATTGTTTCGATTTGTATCGGTCATTAATGGCTCTAATGCTCCGACTAATTGTATAATCCGATTGTCGTATTCGTCCGTCAATATTGATTACTTGGAGCCGTACACTTTGAATCAATTAGGTCCTTAGAACAACACTAACCGTCTGAAGTGTAGCAAACTTGCAAATTTCATTCAGACAAGGATAGAAGATAGCACGATAAAAGAAGCAACGTCGGAAGTACCACACGATAAGCAAGCAATTTAAAAAAAAAAGCGGAGAACAATAAAGGGAACGTATTCCACCGAAATATGGCGGTCTTATTGCATAGTTTTATGTTCCGTACAATGAGAACGGAGAGGCACACGTGCTTCAATATTTCACCGACGACAGAAGTGCAGTTTTATGGCTCCTTTTTCCGCTGTCATATAAAAGTTACGCCAGACGGACGTTTCTTGTTGGGAGACCAAGTGACAATAGCCCCTTGGAGAGGATCCAACCGTATCTCGTATAGTTTCTTCATCGGTAATCATCGACAACGACGGAGGAGCACGTCGAGCGTGCGGATTCGTTATAAAATTGAATTCGTCGAATCATAAAAGTACGCGGAGTCTTTGCGTGAGAGCGAGAAACAGAGAGATGAAGAAGAGGGAGAAAAAAAAAAACGATCGCTTTATATTCGTGACGAACGAAGACAGGATGAGGATCGCGAGATCACCTCAAACGACGTTAACAACGTTGCGTCGCGTCCAATTAAAGGGATTACTAATTAAGCTTACTAATTAATGGCGCGGACACCGTGATATTACGTTTTAATTACTGGATTTCATCTTTTTCAATTTAAATCCAGAGAAAACAAGCCCCGTCGTACCGTTCTTAAATCTAATTAATTTCTATGACTATTAATGAGAGCCGGCGCGTTACGAGGTCGATGTCCCCAAGAATCTCGAGCCGACTACCCCGCCGGAAGGTGATACAAGATTATTGTGGATATTAAATTTCAGTCTGGAACGGTTACGTCCGTGGCGGATATTAAATTTTAGTCCCGGTAAGCAATGGCGCAACGGTTATAATACCTTGTGCCTCTCTACCATCGTGCGAGAATCGTCCGACCAACCTTACCGTATAATTCTTCGTATTGTGCACCTATCACCCGCGTTACCGCATCCACGCCCGTGGAATGTCCCTTGGGCTTTTATTGCCGTCTCCTGCCGCGGACTACGCGAATATTACATTTTCGGGGGATAGGCGAAACTATCGATTGTGCGATAGCGACCAGCTTTTCCTATATAATCAGTTCTGTGCACAGTGTGGTCTAGCTGGAAATTTACTGTATATTGTTCCTTCACGATTGCAATTTTTAAGGGTACAGATTTTTAACGGAATAACTGTCCTCAGATATCTGTGAGATTTCAGTGGTGCGTGAAATGTAGGTCTGGTGAAAAGGGACGGTAGGATATGCAGTTATGAGATATTTGGGAGAGAGGAAAAAATGGGGGTGGTATCTGATGAAATGTTATTTTTAAGGGATGAAACGAGTTGATGTAGTTATGGTGACAGAGTAGTGATAATACAGGAATATTATGACTTGTGATTTATTGTCTGAGAATGCATATTAAAACTTTGAACTGCAGGTAGGATTTGTTTGCACAGTAATATTATCAAGGCGGGCGAAGTTACCAGTTGCCAATTTTTTCTCAAAGTTCCACAAATTAACAGAATGAAGTAAGTAATCCGCTTCTGTTTTATAAAATTTGAATTATTTAATTGACCACCTGTCTTCACTTCCCTTTCTCCGAAATACTTATTTAGTATATTTAAACATAATAAATATAACGTTGGTAGTTTTGATAACAATTATTTCCAAAATGTTATGTTTTTTTGTTGTTGTTATGAGATTTTCTGTTCCTGTTGCTCCTCATCGTCACCTGAGTATTCCTCTTACTTTAGTAATAAAGTCCACCCTACACTTTTCAAACAAGTTGTTGCTGAGTACCAAAATTATCATTCTTATATAATTTTTTTGATAATTGGAAAGCTGCCTTATTGCTTTTTTTTTGTCAGAGATTATATACAATATTAACACTTTACCGACCGGTAGCCGATTAATCGGCTTTTCGGGCCCAACACTTTTGGACTTTTAACTTATTAATTGGTTGCTACTTAATTATTATTTATCATTGCGGTTAACTGTACCAACGACTCAGTGAAGAAACTTTACAATTTTCGAAGAGATATCAGTATCAGGGAAATATTTGCGGGCAAGTGACCAATCAGAAGTGGGTACAATGTTAAAAAAATACCGGTCGGTGAAGTGTTAAAATACCGAGGTTTTCAATTAAACATAATTTAATTATGTTTAACCCCTTCAGACCCGAATTTTTTTTTCGTTTAAGACAATATTTATTTATTTATAATTTGTAAATGTATATTTTAATGGGCATATGGTCCTTACGCAAAATTTGTAACATTAAGAAGATCCTGAGAAACATTTGTATAAAAAAATAAAATTCATTAGGTGTTGGAACTAAGTTTAAACCTATACGTAATAAAATACAGCACGAAAAGTATTATGTACATTGCAATGTGCACAGGGTCCGAAGGGGTTAAATAAAATAATAATAATAAAATAAAATAATTTTGTTTAGCTTACGCGTTGCTCAAGTAGCTGCATTTTGTTAGATTTTTCTCTGGTCGATATTAGATTAAACAGTGAATCGAATTTGTTTGGAAAGTGCAAAAGAAAGTATTCTTTGTTACCAGTATCATGAAAGACAATATGGTAGAGGAATAAAGGAGTATTGCATTGCCTACAGATTAGATATTTCGATATCGAAGTAGCATTAAATGTATATTGAAGAGATCCGAGTATTTCTACTGCTATTGAGAGAAAGAAAGAGAGAAAAAGGGGAGATTCTGTACTTGCAATATTTACAATTTATTCGAAATAATAAAAATGTAAATATTCTTGAAATTTTTCGTTCGATCTCCATTTGTTATTTACCAAGGTAAATACAAGTTATTTTTTAAATTACACATTGTTATATTTAATTGAGAAAGATTGCAATATTGCGAAAATGAAAGTTTTTTTTTCTTGACGTTTGCAAAATAAATATTCGAACAAGAATAATAAATTTATCAGAGTTTCTTTTATTCGTATTTTAAAATGTGTGTTGAACTTCATATCTCGCACTTCAATAGGAAATTACAATATTTATATTCCTGATACTTTTCAATCTAACTTTTAACTACCCTAGAATATATTTTACTCCACTTAATTTTTATAGCTAAAATTTTGGACAAATAATATTCCAGTTCCTTACCTCCTTGTAACGAGGGGTAAATGTAGAACGACGGTTCTTGGAGCCAGGACACCACGCGCACCAAATCCTTCACGAAGCTGGGAACAACGCAGCGCAATACTGCGGTGCATCCTCTCGATGCACCTCCGATTACCTCCACATCGACCTTATACGCCTGAGCAACAACTGCAAAAACAATCAAAGAAAAAGAATAACTAAAACACTATAGTAAAACTAGCTTTTCATTCTCTATGTTAAGTTTGTATAAAGGCATTACATTCTAAAGGTACTTTCAGAACAATAACTTTAATCATAATAATATTATCAATTTCTGCTTCTAAAAAGACAATGTTACATACAAATTATACGCTCCAGTAAAATAATTGAGAAGTGTTTCCATATATGTAGAATGATATGACTTTTATGAGATAGAAGGATGTCGGAAAGACTTCGAAATTAACGACAACGCAAGGTTTAATGCGACACTCACACGTTGTCGTTAAGTAGTGTCTTTAATGAGGATACAGGTCGCATCCCGGGCGTTATATTAATTTGAACTTTCGACCCAGTCGTGCGAAATACGAGCATTCAAACAATCCTACAAAGCGAAGCTCGCGCTCATGATAATTAAAACGTGTTGTGACGTTCGTGTGGGAGTTACTTTTATGGTCACATGCATACACGTCCGACAAATTATCGCTTGCACATAAATACGCAATGAAACCTGTGTTCAAAGCGAGGGAATGAGAAAGAGAGGTGAGCGAGATCGAAGGTAATCGAGGGAGGTCGAAGAAGCTCGACAGTGATCGAGGGAGGTCGAGCGACGTTGAGGGAGGTGGTATACGGATGAGAGAGGAAATAAAAAAGAAATAGAGAGACAGAGGAAGCAAAAGATAATAAGAAAGAAAAAAGAGAGAAAGCGAAAGATAATCAGAAAGAGAGACCAAGAAGGAAAAGAGACGGGGTACATAAAAAGGGGTGGGATATTAGAGAGGGAGGAAGAGGAACGAAATGAGTAAAACGACAAAGACAAAGAAGAAAGAGAAGGGGACGCAGTAGGGTACAATAAGAAAGAGAGATCGACGAAGGGAGACAGAGAAAGGGCATAAAAGGGGTGGAATACTAAAGAAAGACGGAGAAGAATTAAACGGGAGGGAATGTGAAGCAGGAAAATAAGGAGAAAGGGACGAAGAGAAAGGGAGCAAGTAGGGGACAACAAGAGAGAGGGATCGAAGGAGGGAAGTAGTGAAATAGAAAGAAAAGAATAAAATAAAACAGAGGAAGGGAGGGAAATAATTGGGGGAAACTAAGAAAGAGAGAAGGGAGGAAGTTACAGATAATGAGAAACAGAGATCGGTGAAAGAAAGAAATGGAAGAGAATAAAAGATGTGATATAGTTGTGAAGAAAAGGGAGGAATGAAAAAGAAAATAGCGAAGCGAAGACTAACACATGGAGCAAATAAGAACCGGAGTAAAAAAGAATGAAAGAGATGAAATTCTAAAGAGGTAAGGAGTGGGGCAATATCGAAGATAGTCGGATAAATGAAGAGAAACAAGAAGAAAATAAGAGGTAGCAAGAATGAAAGAGAGGGAAGAGATGAAGAATAGGAGAGAGGAAAAGAAACATACATAGACTTATGTACAGGGTGTCACGTCGTTACTCGACGACCGGGTGAATCTCGACGTCGACGTCGGCGTCGGCGTCGGGGAAGCGGCGAGGCGTGAGGCGACGCGAGCGTAACGAACGCCTCGTCCTCGACGTCTGCCGGTCGTTTTTCTCCTTCCTCCTTTTTTGTTTCTACCGTCACCCACCCGCTCGAGAGGCACTATACCCTTCCGGAGATTTTATTTACGTGGAAATTCCAAGGGCGACGGCCAGCTGCCACCGACGGTGCAGTCTGACACGCCGGCGTCGCGACGCCGAGAAGACTCTCCCGGATGTAATGCTGAATTTCTTCTTGTCTCGCCGACAACTTTTACTCGCGAAGGAGCCTCCTTTTTCGTTTATTTTCTCCGCTTTCGTCCGGCATTTCTGCGCGGGTTTTCCTCCTTGACTGCATTCCTTTCCGGTGGTCGATATCGCGGTCAACATCCTTTCTTGATTTCACAACGGACGAATTTTTAAAGAGTTCATCATGAAGGCACTTGTTTATTTGTGTTGCAGCATTGTGTAGATGAGTATAACTGTTTCACAGTGTGAATGAAAATTTCTTAACCGTTTGCGTGCCACGAGCCACTTTCGCGCTTTTCAATTTTTGTGTCGAAAAACCGTAGGACATTTTTTCAATGTTGACAATTGAAGGAAGACTTTGTTAAGATATTTTGTTAAGAATGCATCAGGTTTCTCTTTTATGATATAAAGTAATTCCAAATTAGGATACAAGCACGAGAAGATTGTTCTTGATGTGCACTATATAAATTAAAACACCAACTTTAGCTTATTTTTAAATAAAATCTCAATAGCGCGACAGTGGCTTTTGCCTTTTTTCGTAATAATTTTTTAAAACCCTCCGGGTATTCAAGCGGTTAAGCTGAGCTTTATTTGTTTCTGTCATTTTTAGATGTCGCATGAGAGTGTATGTACTTATATACCTATTTGTCAAGTTTATTTTCAAAATCGGGATATGAGAAAGTATTTGTAGCATTCTAATGTCAGTCGTTTGAAGGCAATGTAATTTTATTTCGTTGTTGTTTGCAATAGATCGTTATAAACTTTGGTAAATGAAAAGTACATTGATAGTCTTCTGGTAGCTAAATTGTTCAGTAGTTATATAAGTGATACAATTTTCCAGGACGGGAAAACGCAATACGTTAATCTATTTTTGTAGGTGGAATTATTAATATATATCTTTCTATTCGGTGTCAATATGTATTAGCATTATTCCTTCAACTGTAACACACTCTAATTGAGTGACTGTTGGGAAGGAAGCGATGTCGTAGAGTGACAATGAGATACGGAACTAGTGATTGTAGTCTACATTGGCACTTTAGGCGCGCAATATAATATGTCTGTCGGTAGATAAGATATTTGTGTAATTCAGGATATCACTGTACAGTACTATAAATTGCCACGTTATATGATCATTCTAGTAGAAGAACACTCGTCACTTCTTCATTATCAGAAGAAACAAAAGAAAGCTCTAGTAACAGAATCTAATTATTTCGAGATAGTTTTAACCCTTTGCGGACGGAGGCATTTTTGAATGTCAAGAAACAATCAATTATTTAGCTATGAAAAAACACTTTTTCACCGGAAAGACAGTCTGTTAATGTATACAAGTTGAAATTTACTCTTTGCAAAATAATATTTCAACGATTCTATTTTAATTTTTCAACTCTAACCGTTTATATATGCACCGACAAACTATATCCAATTTTTTTCTCCGGGCGCATATATCCGCCCGTCGTCCTCAAAGGGTTAATTCTCCTTTGCGAAACGTTCACCACTGGACGAATTAGCCTAAATGTATCTTTTTGATCTCGACGGTAGATTTATGATCGTTAGTTTGTAATTAGGATAAATTATGAACGTAGCCGATAGATGATCTATCAATTACTAGAAAAAAAACTATCGGGTTTCCTTAATTTTCAGGTCTATACTCGCTCATGGCACTAACTACCAAACTCTGCTCATATGCGGAATTCCTTTGGGACAATACCTGATCTTGATTGATCGGTATAAACCTAGATTAATTTAGTAAGTACCCGCATGAAGCGGCGTAAGCACTGGGATGACTCTCAGCGAAATAATATCAGAAAGTTAAAGGGGAACTTTATTAAACGCACTTATTAAATTACAAATATACCATTATTTCTTACCAAAAGTTATTTATTCAATGCTGCCAGCGTGATCCCAAATGTTATAACGCACACATTGAACCCATGTTCGAAGGATTAATTCAAATTGTCCGCCACGCGTAATTGGTTCCGGCCCAACAGTGCTCACTTCAAGAGTTTGAAATACTCCGCTAAAAGGGAACTAAAACGGATCGGACTTTCAGCGCCGTTAGATTTCTCTTATTTCACGATAACTTAATTTCGCAATGACCCACGAAAATATCCGTGCGTTCGTTCGTGGGAGTTAGGCCAGACTGGGAATTTCTTTCGTTCAACCAGGAAGTAAAGTTTTAATTAACGGCCACACGTCCGGGCCAGAACTTCATAGTCGCGAAAGGGTAGTTGGCAATCCTAAAAGCGCTGGGTCGACCTCGCAGCTGCCACGGATTTGCATTCAGATTACGTTTTTTTTTCTTTTTTTTTTAAAGAGGTAATTACACCAAGCTTCGCGCGGCACTTGGGATCCACAGGGAAGAACGGAGTGCACCTCATCTGCATCGGCCCAAGTTCAGGATATCCTTTCCAAGCTTTCCCGACGTTTTCCACCACTTTCGACGAACGCGTGCTCTCTAATGATTTTTTAATTGCCTTTTATACGTGAAGCGTAAGAGATTCGCGAGTGATTTTTTCGAAACTTTACGTTTTAATCGGTGGAAAGCATTTATACCCGTCGTTGATGCCGTAAGTAGATTGAGTTCTCTGGTCAGACGGACGACTTTGGAATGGCTCACGATAAAACTGTCGTTGTATGTAGCTCTTGTGGTTGCGTACTTTGGCTTTTACTGCAGTCTATAATTCATCTAGGATTTATAGCTTTAGATGCGTTCCTTCTTTCTTCTCCTTTTTTGTATTTTTCAATCTTAAGTTCTACTGTTGCTGCGTCTAAAATGTACACTTTCAGGTGGACTTCGAGTTATCGAGATGATGATACAATGTATATGGGTTACGCAGGAAAAATCTTACGGTTATGATTGGGATTTAAACTTGGGTACGTAGTTCAGAGTTCGAACATTTGATTTCATACGTAACATTTAACTTTTCATTCGCGTATCATAATTCTGACCAAGTAGTCATCCATAGTTGAATGGAATAAAGACGATACTTTAGACTCACGTAGTATAATTTTTGATGATCAACTCTAGATTTACGGGCCTAAAATCGGTTACACTACAATATATTAACACCAGAACTACCGGCGTTAAATCTATCATATTTCAATATATTAAATAAGTACTTTGAAAAAGAAGAAATCGAGTAGCAGAAAGGATGATCAATTCAGTGATTTATGTCTTTTGTGATGGACGCAGAATTTTTGTTCTATGGTTCTTCTATGAACTTGGAAAATTCTTGGAAAAAGTTGTCTACCAGTCATTTTGACTGGTTTGGTAGTTCTAGTGTTAAATAAGGTCCTTGAAAAAGGAGGGACCAAATTACAACGATGATAATTCGTTAAGTAATTTTTGTATTATAAAGTACTCGTGAAATATCTACCGTATTGTTTCTTTGCAAATTTAAAAAATGTTTATAAAGAAGATAAGTCTAGTGTTAATACCTATTATACGTAATTACTATGATCTACAGGTTGCTAATTTCAATAATATCTCAACATGCTATCACTCTTATCCTCCTAAAATCGATTGTCTGATCTCAGAAACTTCTCGAAATAAGAGGAATCGATTGTTTTCGTCGAATTTATATTAGTCATTAAAGAAACGTCATTGGAAATTGCTCAGAAGTAAAGTCAACAAACTTTTGGCCGCGACTGAGATGTCTTCTGATCATAATTCTCAAATTTGTTGCTATGGAAATATTTAGATAATGATCGACAACGTAAATTTACTTCAACATGTAGTCAGAATACAAACTGAAAATTCACGGCAAGCAAATTTTGCGCGACAATGTTTTGTCGTTCTGTGTAATTCGGCACTCCAACAATACGTCTCGGAGCGGAGGAATATCAATAGAAACATTTAACGAGCAAAGCTAGTAGGGTGTGTCCAGTTAATAAAGTTTATTCCGCGATTTTAACTCCACGTTCGGGTGTGCGCGCCAAGTAATTAAAATTTAATGACATTCTATAACAATGAGAAATTCGATACTTTTCGTCAATTTTAACCGAGAATGAAGTTGGAGTTGCAGTGCAGCTTATTGTACACGTAATCAGGCAAATCATTGACACATATCGCTTACAAAGGTAATGATTCAATCTGTCGTATTTACATCAATTTTCTCAAGCATTGGACATTTTGTTGCATTTCAAATATCATCTATAAAACCTAATTTGCACTTTGCATCTGTAGAAATATAAGTTAGGCACATTTAATGATGCTAAGTGCGGTAATTTGGCATTAAAATAGTATGTTATATACTTTATTTTTCATTATAATACACTCATATCAATTTTTAAAACAGTGATGTAAGGAAATGTTGAATGTGAATAATTGAGGAAAATTGCGTTAATATACTGTCACACTGGTCGTAATGTTCATAGCTGCACTTAGGCCTCTCTTTTACGTAAGCAACCTCCATTATTAGCAAAATTATTTGGCTTTGCAAAAGTTTTCATTTTGTCTTATCAATATCCGCGTTATATTAAAATATTTCTCCAGAATTCTTATGTTTCCTACGTTTTATGCAGTGTTTTAGCTATGTAACATTGTCATAATATAGAATGCATCGAAAGAATCATCATTACTGTCTATACCTTAGAGAAATATTCTATTTAGTACCTTTAGTCACTCATCATTTGCAAATCGCTCAATTTCTTTTTGAATAAAAAAACTACACTTTGTCGTGGTATTTCTTTAACACACAATTGTCAAGTAAATTCAGTAACAGTGTATAAGAAAATCTATTTTCTAAACATCTACTTATCCAAGAACGTTCTTCGCAAACAGAGTGCAAAAACAACGTAAACGTTCAAGATGCAAATACCACTTCCAATTCCAATTTTCTTACCTGCCCTGACTTGCACGTCACGACTCAGCACTCTTCCAACAGAATTGCTTGCGACGCATCTATAGGCAGCGCTGTGCACGTCCTGTCGAAAAGCTGCAGCCGGAAACGGAAGAAGGACCAAAGTGCCGTTCCTAAGCACCCTCCTTACGCTCGGTACGTCGTTCACCGGATGTCCATCGGCGGTGGACCAGTCGATGGTGGGCGGAGGACTGCCAGATGCGGTGCAGTCCAACCAGGCGCCGCTCGAATTTGAAAATTCCACTCTCGATGGTGGTTCCATCACGAAGCTGGGTCCGCGTAAATGCGCATCGAACCCGTGACCACCTGCGGACGTAACTGCTGCAGCTGCACCTGCAAGTGCAATGAGAACAATATTTTATTACTATGAGATAGAGTATGTTTTGCAATTGCTGAAAAATTAAAATTAAGGAAAGTTGAGAAAATGTTGTATTACTATGAAATGAAATGATTTTAATTTATTGAGAGTACAGAGTATGCTTTGCAATTTTTTAAAAATTAAAATTAAGAAAACTTGGGGAGAATGATAATTAGTTTAATTCTAAAGTGAATTGTGGAGAAGTGGTGGCAGTTAGAGAACAATTGTTCAAAGGACTTTTTTGATTGAGTTTGTAGATGCAGTGGTAAAGTTTGTTAATTTTACTTTAGTTTTGCAAAAATTGTCTAGGTATCACAAAAGTGATGATACTGCAGAAATAAACGTTTTTTCTCGTTCGTACAAGAAAAAGTCCTATAATAGGGATTCAAAAAGTGAAATTCGAATTTCAATGATGTGAATTGTATGAAATGAAACTTGCAAAAATTAAGTTCAGGTATTCCAGAAAAGTATTCAGTTAGTAAAATATAATAACGCTTCTTGTTTGCAAATCTTCGAGAGTTTGAACTGTCTGTTCAGGAACGATTTCTTTTGACTTGATTA
Source organism: Cerceris rybyensis (assembly GCA_910591515.1). NCBI lineage: Eukaryota > Metazoa > Arthropoda > Insecta > Hymenoptera > Crabronidae > Cerceris > Cerceris rybyensis. The sequence continues at coordinate 38,295,456 of OU342789.1, forward strand.
TTTTTGAAGCTCATGAAACTTTTCGACGTCGCAAGTCAACCTCGTTCCATTGAGACATTGAGTCCTAACATTAATTGAAAAAGTTAGATTTTTGAAGCTCCGGCGATGTAATTGCTATCTACAAGTTTCTTTGCAGACTTTCGCACAACTAGGACTGCATTTCATTGTGCAATTCGTGTCGCTTAGAGTAAAGTGCACGTTCACATTGTCGAGACTGGTCAAATTGCAGAAGTTAAGTTCGAAAGACCTGGAAAAGTACTCTTTTAAAGCGAAAATCTTAGATAGTTCCTGCTACATGAGCAAACGGAAGATTTCAACAACGAGTTCTAAGAAACTGCTTTCTCACGCTTCAATTATTTCTCCACACGTGTATAATATTTAAAAGAGAAATTTTGATAGCAATATTTATCAACCTTCATAACGACAGATTATATTAACACTTTACCGACCGGTAGCCGATTAATCTGCTGTTCGGGCTCAACACTTTTGAACTTTTAACTTATTAATTGGTTGCTACGACAAATATTAAATTATTATTTTTCATTGCGGTTAACTGTGCAAAGGGTTCAGTAAAGAAACTTTGCAATTTTCGAAAAGATATCAATATTAGGGAAATATTAGCGTGCAAGTGATCGATCAGAAGTGGTCAGGATGATAAAAAATACCGGTCGGTAAAGAGTTAACACATTAAACGCCATCAATATAACGTTAGTTTCATCATTTCTCCTAATATAAAATTTTTTCTACCGAAAACATATTTTTATGGCGTAAAGACAACGAAGGTAAAAATAGTTCAATATTCAATAGTAAGTATCTACTTTACTTAAGGGCAATATTTCAATATTAAATACCACAATCAATTCCTGAATATCATACGTTAAAAGTCAAAAGTTTCATTAAATGCGACGATGACGGCCAACAGTGACAATCTCGTTATTCACTGTCATATTCAATTAAAATCATTTTTATTTCAAACACTCGGTGGCTAGATTCTTTGAAGGAACTATATACTCTAATGCATAGTACACAGCAGCATGACGTCAAATCATCGGCCACTATCCAATATTTCAGGGTAGAAACGGACGACGCGGTTTTGGCCGAGTTGGCTGCAGACTCGGCCGCATCTAGAGTGAAAACAGATGACGCGGCTTTAGCCAACTCGGCCGCAGCTAGTGGTACATGACGTTGCGGGCCAGTCGAGACGTGGTTTGTTTGCTGCAGGCCAAGAGTGGCGAAAAATTCTCTATGTAATGTGTGTTCTTAAAGAGAAATACTTTATCTTTTTATTTTACTTCTTTATCCATTCAATGTTGTTTAAGATAATCATAAGAGTGATAACGTAAAGAGAAATTTTGCAATCACTCTCCGTTCTTGAAGAAAACTACCTGACTTTTTAATCTACCTTTTCGGTGAATTTTATTTTTATAAGACAGCCGTAAGATATTTTTAATAATGTGTGACATTCAGGAAGAATAATTAATTTTTTTTACGTGACTTGTCGGTCTAATTTCTTTTATTTCGTGACATGTATTTTTCGCTGATCTATTACGAAACGTGCAAAATTTGATTATTTGTGCGAACATTTTATATTAAGATTTATTACACATTGATTGATGTAATGGCCATTGTTGACCGGTGCCAGGATCGATGGGGTTTCTCTAGATTTTTTGAATGTAAAATCCCCGAATTTGTCAATTTATTCGGTAGGCGGATTCTAGTACAAACTAAGGAAAGAAAAAGAAAAAATACAACTAAAATAATGTAGATTACCTAGCTACCTCTTTTTCTCTGAAACTCTTGCCGTATATCGCTATAGTTGTAAGACAGAATATTTATTTTAATACAAGTGGCAAGAGAAGTAAAATGCATGTAACAAAGAACACGTTAATTGTAATTTACCTCCTCTGAATTACCTCCCTTAAAGCCATGAGTATATTCTAACTCCAAGGTTAAATAAAGTTATAAAGTTTGTTAACTTTATTAACTTTTTAAATATATATTTCCGAACCAAAGAATGTGACAAAATTCTAAAGCATGTACGCCATTGGGTACAATAATTGTAATTTTTTTCCGAATTTTCTATGAAGTCAAACAGAACTTGGGCACAAACTGTAAACAACGTATCATTCTGTAACTAACCTTAGGGGTAACGGATTCATACTTTGCAGAATGTTTTTTTTAACACATTCGCGACCGGCAATTTTTTTCCGTTTCTAATGCTGAATACCGACGAAAATAATGAAATTGTAAAACTGGTTGCCGCAAACTTGTATCATTAAAACAAAGATAAAAATTATAATATTTGTTTTGAAATATCAATGTTGTAATTATGTGTTCTTTAAAATAAAAAGATTTGATAATTTGTACACTGACTTTATAGGTAGATAATAGAGCATTTTTTATTACTATGCTTGGTTTATTTAGCATTATATTACAATACATGCATTTTGGAAAAGCAGAGTAAAGAAACATTTGCATAAAGAAACTCTACATAATTTGCATGTATAAGAAGTGTCACGACGTTTTCCGTGAGTTTTGCAAATTCTGCAACGTTTTTGTGGATATTTTAATTTCCCCGTTTGTGCAATTCTTTTCAACTGTTATGTTGTCATGTCACCTGAAAGTCTGTAAGGACGATCAAGGTGAGTCAATGATCATTGAGTTAGCGGTTATCCATAGCGCCTAATGTTGCCCAATTCAGAAACAAAAATTGCAGGACGTGGATTCACGTCAGCGGCAACCAGGTATAGGATTTCAAATGACGTGAATTCACGTCAGCGGTCGCGAATGTGTCAAGAGACCTATTGAATGGTATGCCTCAAGATTAATTTGCATTGGGGTCACTTTTTCCATTCTCATTCTGGTAGATTCTTTATCTAAAGTGCATACAAGCACATTCATGAAGTTTTAATACACTTTCACGTTTACTCTAACCCTTAATAAATGAAAATTCATACTAGCAGTACGGAATGTGGGACTCGAACAACGTTACATAAGAGTCTCTCTGCAGAAGTACCTGTCTACATAAGGGCTTCATATACCGTTCTAGCTATAAGATAACCATCATACATCAAACTCCGTTCATTCTCTTGGTAGTTATTAATGAAAACTTCCTCCACCTCTTCCATACTAAGGAAGATTGTACTTGCAATTCGTGGCAACTAAACCTTACCAACCTTTCGAGCATCAAACATCAACGTAACTCAGGTATTCCATCAGTTCAGAATTCCAGACGTTTTTCAAGGTAATTAGACACGATGTAATGTCGGATCGATCAAATTTCAACGTGAAAGTGAAATGAATAGAATTAAACTCCCGCGAGGGATCGATTTAGACAGAAAACTATTCGTCGGGTCACGAAATTGATTAAACGCCGGGGTTATCGTTGCTGTCGATCGATGGTCGGCACGATAACCGTGCAAGTGCTACGTCGGACAAGTTATCCCACTCGAAGTGTATTAGACACCTACTTCGACATAATGCTTTGATCGTGGCCGTGCGAAAACACGAGTCAGCAAGTACTAGGCTCTTGCATCGTTAGAAGCCACTTCACGCTAATAACTCCGGCCATTACACTCTCGTCGAGAGTGCAGTTTAATTGTCGAGATATTCGTACGCTCGCGAAAGAAATTCTGAATGGTGTTCGACTCGAGTGCAGATAGAGAAAAAAAGGGCCTGCCTATCGATGCGTTCTTTTTAATATACTGATAGTGCAATTACGTCGAACGTGAAATTTGGGGCGCATTTATCGAATTTTGAATTTGGCAATTAGTGATACGTTATAATCGTACCATTTAGTCATCGATGGCTGTTGCATGAGAATTATAGGCAGGAATTAGTACGTGCAGTGAGTCGATTTTGTAAAAAATATTCCAATGGATTGGTGAATGAGAGTCTCTTAATTGAAACTGAAATTCGTTTGTAAAGGGATATATAGATGACGATGAGATACGATATGAATCGTATTATATCTAATTATCTAATTATGAATGTGGATTAAATAAAGGAGAGAGTATTACGTGCTCCAAAATAATATTAATCTACCATCTCTAATTGTGTTAGAATATTATGACTGTATTATGTGCTTGTATTACAACATTATAATTATATTATAATATTAATACATTTATTAGAATACAATTATAGCTTACACATCAATGCTATTAAGATTCATTAGGCACGTGTTATTCTTTAACATTTTCGTTTGCAAAATGGTGATACTATGAGTGTTAAACTACACTTATTGTTAAAATAAAATTTGAATAACACATTTTTAGTAGCACTAACATTTTATTTTAATGAGCAGGTGAAAGGAAATGAAGTTCACGTCATCACGATTGACCATGAAAACACATTTGTTCCATGAAAACGTGAATTTTTAAACTAGCAAGAACGTTATCCATCGTCGAAGCAAAGGACACCTGAAAGGTTTGGCGAACTCGCTAAAACAGGTAAAACGACATTGCACATCCCCTGCAATCGTGCATATAAGTGAGGAACAATTCAACGAAACGTGGAACTCATAACGACGTCCAAGGGACGGACGTAACTCGTTTATAACGACGTTCGGGAGAGAAATTCGCGTCGCGACCGAATTTCGTAATACCGTTGGATTGTATGCACGTTGCATACAAAACACAAAGTATGCAAATCCCCGGGCAAGGGGGAATTGAAATCCCCGTAGTGTCCAGCAATTACAGACCGTCACGCCGGACCGCTCTCGGAATTGTCTCGAGCACTTAATTACTAATTCCAAGCAAGTATTTCTCTCCCGGATTCACGTTGAATTTCACGCATTGCACCTTGCGTCTTTTAATTCCATGCTAGCGCGAACACCGCGATCAATTTGACACAGAACCTTCCGAGATCGACGTAAACGTGCTATCATCATATTACTCACTACTTCCTCGTCCAATTAATTTCTAAACAAATGGAAAATTTCCTGCATGAAATCTCTCCGATTTGAATGTATTCACGAGCGTGTCGTTCCAAAAATGCCGAGTATTTAAACGGCTATTAACTTGCTCTTTATTCACATTGATATATAAATGAAACTGGATTTAAATGGTTGGTCATTACTTTTGTTTCACATATTAGAAATTAAACCAACAAAGTTGTTGGATAATATCGAAAAATTCTGAATATTGGAAAAACTTTCCAGAATAGTTTTCTTTCTTTTAACGGAAGAGAATACTCTTGGAGGACGAATCAGTAAACATTTTAAAACGTCGATCCACTCAAGTTCGATGGAATGCTTCTCTGTTAATAGAGAAAAATTATGGTTAATGTCATTGTAGAGACGTAATGAAAATTAATGGGAATTCCTAATGAAAACCGATTATCGTACAATTGGTAAAAAGAGAAAAAACAAGGAAAATTCATTATAAGAAAGAATAGCGACCGGATGTATTAGTGAGACACATACGTGACCGGAGATCAGTTCTAATGGAAAAAGCGATACTTTTTTTTTCCTCAAGTCATCCCCGAGGGACTGGGAGGCGAACTACCGGCGCTTGGTAAACTCGTAGCAAAAAACTCGAAGCTTTTTGCCATTTAGCTTTACGGGCACGGAACGAGGGGGGACTTATTAAGTCGGGTAGACTCACAATTCAGCAGGGATAACGTCTGGTAAATACAGTGATATACAACAATCGCATGTTACGATCTTCGGGGTAGTTCGTTGCATTCCCTTCTCTCTTGTTCATCCTTTAATTGAAATAGAGCATTCCATATATACTTAACGATTTATTTACTCGCATTACATCGATCTTCTGAATTTTATTACTAGGTTAAATGAAAACTCCAATGCTATTACGTACGACCTTAATATTCAATAATATTCAGCGTTTCATTTCTGTTTTTTCGAACTTAGCTGCTGTGGTCGTTTTCCCTAGGACTTATTAACCCTTTGCGGCCGTATTAAATTTAGACATGAGTGTCGTACTGGTCGTAATTAATTTCCGTTGAACGAGCAGTGATACATGATATGTAAAATTATGAAGGATAAACAAGATTTATTAATTCTCTTGTCAACTTTGGATATATGTTTACACAATAATATGTTTTAATGTAATGTTTTTATATAATAATTGTATTTTATAATTCTGCATTGTGTGTTATTTTTCAAAGTAGTCTCCAACATGACCACCTGGTTTTCGACTGTACGTGTCGCAAAAATAATTAGTTTGACATCTTCCGCCCTGGATTTTTCTGTTTGAACGTACGAAGCATCTTTACTTTTTATGTTTTGACAGTGCTGCTTTCCATTAAGTCTTTCCTCTTTATCTGAGAACAATGGTCTTCCCGATTTTGAAGATGCTCCGTCACAGCGTGTTGCGTAGCGAGTAAAAGATGGTAGTATTTGTTTAAACTGATTTTTTTTGTTTCCAATTGATAGGAGCACCGTATTAGTTCGTAAATAGGTTCTTTAGATATTTAGGTTCATTCAGAGAAAGTATATATTGATGCATAGATGAATATAATGTAAAATTAGCATGGTTCTTTGCTGTGGTGGCTGAGAGCAGACATACGACCGCAAAGGGTTAATTTAGGTCGGTTTCGAACAGCCTAGAGAAAAATTTCTAAGAGATTAGTATTGGAGCCCTTTGTTTATTCCAAGACGTTGCCTCCTTATCTACCATCTACATTGACTTTAATTTCTATGGTCTTTTCAATTAGGACCTATTGATTTAAATGGGTTTCCGGCTACCGAGAGAATGATATGCTGAATGATTATCAGAAAAATGACTAAGATGTGATGAAGGATTTAGATAAACACCCTCTGATTGTGATTCCGAGACCTTATCTTGCTACTCTCTTTAGTTCCCTATTTGAGTTTTTCTTCAATCTAGAAGATAAATAATTTTCCTTTTTCCTTCCCTTTTCCTTCCCTTCTATCCTATATTTGAAATCTCTCTCTTTCTCTCTTTTATGTTTTTATTTCCCGATCAACCCCTCGATGGGTACGTAAGTCACCCTCCTGCTTTTACTGGTTTTGCATTTCCCAGATTCTTCTCGAGGAAATCCAAGGATGGTTCTTCTCCCAAGGGCCGGATTCGCATTGACGATCCGTCTTCGGAGGCATTTACTTACCGATGCGTAAAATCGAACAGGTCCGTTAGGTGACGCAGATATGTCATGAAAGTCGATTGCGTGGATTTCACGGAATTCAATATGACCGGCAGTAACAACGTGACTCGATAAAGAAACGGAAGAGATAGAAACAGACGGGCAACATCGAAGAACGACAAAACAACTCGATGGAAATGAGAAGGAAGGAGAGCGAGGGATGGTTTATTGCAGAGGGTGGAAGAGACTGACAGTGAGGGGGAGAGAAAGAGAGATGGCGAGCAAGAGAGAGAGACAGTCGGTGGGTAATAGCTCCCAATTACCATAACGCTTGGCTAAGCCGACTAATCGGTTCCGCTTATGCCGACCGGCAAATTATTATTAATCACATTGCACGTGGATTACCGTTTATGTGCATCCATAGCTGTGGCATTTGCACTCTGCTCTGCGTTCTCATACTCAACGTTGGAACCCCGCGAATTTCTAAATCGGCCTTTGAACTCACGCTCGCATGGGCTTTGGTAAAATTGGAGCACTGAGAAATGTCGAAGGCACCTTTCAGTTCCGGAGTTTGAGTTTAACACGAACTAAGCTTCGAATACGTGAAAGAGACTACCGAAATTGCAGGATACCGATTTCAAGGATCAATCGCCGATACGTTGGTGAGATCGTCCTGATCTTTCCTATTAGAGCATTTTTCGTGCAATCTAATCCGCGAACGGTATTTTCAGAGGGTTGAAAATGTTCTAACTATAATATATTATTTCACCGAGTAATATGGTTTAAAAAAGGCATAATTGAACAATCGGCTGGTAGCGTGCCTTTGATTACAGCGTTTATATTAATTCGGCGTCTATGAAGGCTCCCCAAGTCGAAATATTGAATCTATTTTCATGGTATTTACTCCTGTTTGAACCTAATATGATACTTTTCAATACTAAAACTCCTAATTTAAACCTGTAACTGTAAATGTGTATATTTACTTTAAATATTGCGACAACGATACATAAGTATATCTACCTGTTTAGAGACATTAGTGTAAAATTTGTATTTAATTTCCCAGTAGGAAAACAAATCACAACTGTTATAAATATTTACCATTTGATAGAAACAAGAGGTTACTCGGTTCGGCTGTGGGGTAAGGGGAGGGGATTTCTTGCACTGCCTATGTCCACGACATTACTTCTGGAAACCTGAGATTGGCGAATGCCAATCAAAAAGAAAACATTTCTTTCGCCGTTCCCATGAAAATGTAACGAGAGCCAGGTTTTTTCGGTCAGTCACGAATTAAAACCGAAAATGACGTCAGAACAAGGGCTGTCTCTATCCATCGGACTAATCGGAGCAAACTTCTTGCTAACTGACTTCTTGTTTCTGTTGAACAGCATATTGATGCCCGATTTGATCCACGCACGGAGGTCTTATGTGTTGAAAGGATGTACAAAAGGTCTAATTTGCCTTATCCTAAGTAATATGTTATCATTGATCTTCGAATCGTAAATGAACTACAATGCATGGCTGCTATTTAAACAAAGGAAACATGTGCATGTTGATAAATAATGTAAATCGAGTTTCAACACTAGAACTACCAAGCAAGTCAAAATGACTCGTTCCCAATTTCTTCTAAAAATTCTCCAAGTTTGTAGAACAGTCGTTGAACAGCTATTCTACGTTGATCTTACAAAATACAGATTTACCCAATCTATCATCTTTTCCATTTTTTGATTTTCCTTTTTTCAGAGGACGTATTTACTATATTAAAATATAATAGATTTAACGCCGATAGTTCTAGTGTTAAGCTACATCTGTGAGCTTCAGGGGCGTATTTTTGCTCTACAACATATGTATTATAAAATAAGTAACATTATTCTGTAAATTTTTTTAATTAATTGTTCACCATAAGGATCAGTGGCTATTTTAACCCCTTGCCATACATTGACGAGTGACACTCGTCATGAGGTAAATGAGATAGGAAATTTTCAAGCCAAAAGCCACTTTCGCGCTCTTATGATTTTATTTCAAAATAAGCTAAAGTTGGTGTTTTATTTTATATAGTGCAGAACAAGAACAATCTTCTCGAGCTTGTATCCTAATTTGGAATTACTTTATATTATAAAAGAGAAACCTGATGCATTCTTAACAAAATATCTTAACAAAGTCTTCCTTCAATTGTGAACATTGAAAAACTGTCCTGGGGTTTTTCGACACAAAAATTGAAGAGCGCGAAAGTGGCTCGTGGAACGCAAACGGTTAAATTGGGAATATTAATGAAACGCGGCGGGATAATATCATTTTTCTAACATTAATATTATGTTAAATTATATGACATATCAAGAACCACTGATCAATTCTCTTTTTAGTAGTTAAATTCTGAACTATAGCGGAGGCAGTGATAAAACAAATCGTAGGGCAACGGGTTAATAACACCAAGCTACTTTCTCATCCCGAAAATCTCCAACTGCATCCAACCACAGTAGATTGTAATTCGAAATACTATATTAGCTACCTTTTCTTCCGGAAACATACGGAAAATTGTGTTACCCGAAGTCTGAACTTTGCCGGAGGTAACGGCGGTAAAATCAGCTCCTGCGAAACGACTCGGAAGGGCCAGTAACGGTAGCCAGTACTACGAGGCCAGAATCAATAGGCGGAACAAACTGTGTAGGTGGGTAGAGGTCGCTGGTAAGATTGAATTTGCAGACTCTACCGCTCTCGACGAGAAGGGATGAAAAAGGTGGAGGGCAAATCTCGAACGGACGAGAGAGAGTCTACGGTCTCACGAAGGTGGTTCCTCGCGGATAACCCTGTTTCTCCTTTCCTCCCTTTTTCCTCTTCATCTTTTTTCCCTTCTTCTTCACCTCACGGTGCCTTCCGTGTTTACTTTGTCGATCAAGACGGCAATTATTTGATCCGGCTGGTGGAACGTATTCCTTCGCAAATTGTGCTTCCTCTTGCGATCTTTGCGTCTCCCCTTTCTCTCTGTCTGCCGACGTTTGTTCGTCTTTCCGTAATAACTTAATATCGTGACGCTTAAGTGAATTATAAATATTCAACGGTATTTCTGTAAATTTGCCGTCTAATCTTCTTACCGGAGACGTTGCCCACCGGACAAAGATGAAACGAAGTTTCGTACAACTGTCCCACGACTTTCCGGTGTACACTGTAAATAATATTCCTCTCAGACGACTTTCCGTTTTAAGATTCTTTCATCGTGAACGGTACAGTCTGGAGAAAGGAAACTTTCTCAGAAGATCGCATCGGATTAAAGCAATTTACACTTTTCGTCTCACGGATAGTTGTAAATTACTAAAGAGCACTCTTCCTTGTTCTACAACCTTAAGGCACGTAGATTGGATAGTTTAAAGAGAGATATCTAAGATGTAACAATTGTCTCAAGACGGAATCGTATCTGTTCTGAGTCAGAAGTGAAATAAATTTCTTCATTCGCTAATCCGTGCCGTTTTTCCATAATTAGTATCTAAAGCAACAACGTGTAAGTAGTCGCAGACGGATAAAGGTAGACAAAGTTCCATTGTAAAGATTCCCAGCGTAGAATTATCATCGTGATCCTCGGAGTTTTTCCACCTCGAAAATGTTCCAAATGGCCGTCATTAATTCTGCCCTATCAAGCAGTCTTACTCGGCACTATACCGGAATAAGCTGAGCGATAAATTTAAGGTATCTTGTCGCGCACAGCCACCAACGGATTCATCGGCGTATTTTAGAGGACACTCTAGTCACCTGAAATATTCACCTCATCCCGCTAGGTAGGTCTTCAGCAGTGCTTCTCTCTCTCTCTCTCTCTCTCTCTCATTCTCCTTCATTCTTCCTCTCTCTTCCTCTCTCATTTCGTCTTTCCGCCTATCTCATTCTCTCTTTCTCTCTCGAGGGCCCTGGGTTTAAAGTTTAAGGAGACCTGCTCGCCGTTGTGAGACGTCGTTGTGTCCCTGGCGCTAGGGAAAAGCCGCGAGGTCGCTCGAGGTCAATGCAGCTTCTTCGTCTTTTGCCTCGGCAGTTTCTCTGCGGCTATGCAGTACTCCAGCATTCCTCCGTTTGAACTTTCAGTCGAGCCGACGCGAAGAATTCGTGCTGATATCGCTGAATATGGGAAGCTTGTGCCTTCGTGTCGCTAAACTATTTATTCTTGCTCGACTTCGGAGATACTTTGACGGCCTGTTAGTTATTTAGAAAGTGCCTTCCTATATAGACATGAAATTATTTACGTTTCGTTTAAGACTTCAATATGCCAGGTTATAGTCGCCTTCGCGGATGAAGAAAGCTACGAGGAATTTAGAGTATTCGGTTTAATAATCCCAACGGACGACGGGCATACCTGTTTTATGGCTGTCGTTTGTGGAGTATGAAAGAAAAACTTTGTAAATTGTGTATGAGAAATTTCGCTGGATTCCACTCTCATCCGGTGGTTTCTATCGGCTGATTCATTGATTGTTTACGTTTCTTTTCCCCTAATGTAAATTACCTTTGCTTTATGTAAGTTGTTGTGGAATAAGAAACAAGCGGAGAATCTAATGCAACTGAATGATCAATTTTAATTACTCATCTAGGCCTACAACAGATGGCTTTGACATGACAACTGGTAAAATTGTGATCTTATCGATTTACTGTTTCTAAAAACGTTATTGTACTACAAATATTACTGTACTATTAAAGACAGAATCCAATTATGACAAAAATACAATAACAAGGACAATGCGTAAGATAAATCTCTGCCGTGCCGAATTGTTGATTATTGGGTTGGTCATTCTAAAGGTTTCTATTCATTTAGCAAAAATTTGTTTTATGATTTTTTCTAAACGAAGATGATGAACCTGTTACACTACCCTTATTTGCACAACGTTGTTGATTTTTGATAAAATTGTGAATCCCCTTTCAAGAATCCACCTCACAATTTCATAAAGCATTATTGGTACTGAAATTCAAAAGTACTAAAATTTTCTTACATGCAACCTGCCAAATTAGACACGTTACAGTTATTTCCAAATAATTACATTAATTTACAAGTAAAATTGCATGACAGAAATTCGAATTTCTTCTAACAGTCCACTTGAGAAACTCAATCGATTCGATAATGGTGCTTTTTCCAAGTTCAAGAGTTCGAAACAATTTCGTGCGCAATGAGTCGAGAAAGTGGCAGGGTCGTTGAGTCTAGTAGGATGGAATACGAAGGAAATAGAGAAAAAGAGGAAAACACGAACGGCATAATACCGATCTTCGGTGGAAACGGCACGCTCGCCATCGTCGGACGCGACGAACAGTCAGGGGCAACAAGTTGCGAAAGTTGTTTAGACGCCTTGGAGTCGGTAGGAAAACGTTCCTGAAAAACTATGGCCGTGCAGGGACAGGAGGAATTTTACAGCGTGCACTTCCGAGGGAAAGTTTTCGCGGTGGGCAACAAGTTGGAAAAGTTTCGTTATGGTTGCGGCAGAGGGTCTGGGAATTGCTCCGCAGAATAGCTCAAAAAGTGTCGAACGACTAATCTTAAGGTTTCTATGAGGTCGATATGTAACTTCGAAGGCTTCGAAAGTTTTACGAATCCGAAGAAAGTTCTAAGTTCGAGGAAAAAGGAATTTGAATTGGTACGATCGAGGGGAGACCTTGGAATCTCTTCGTACTACTGATTCGGAGACCATGCTGCGAATGCTGACAAAGATTTTGAAGTTTTGGTGCTATAATCTTGATGGATATTGTTAACTTGAGGTCTATGTATTTGCAGTAAATTCAGAGTATTTATATTGGTAGATTTTAATTCGCCATCTATTATAGCAAAACGTAAACCCTGATATTTAGGAATATTATGTGAGTTTGATTTTAAGTCCGTATAAAATATAAATAAAAAGTGAATAAAGAAGAGGGTTATAAGTAGACTCCGGATGTTTATGCAAATTTCAAATTCAACAAATGCAGTTAAGACAAGAGAACCTATTTAGGGATTTTTTGCACTCGATAAATGTTACAACGAATACCATACTTTGGATATTTCGGATATATTTTTATATTATGTTCGTTTTGTGTATTTTAGCCGTATTCATTTTGTCATAAATGCATAAACATCCGGAGTCTAGTTATAAGGTTCAATCGGTTAAAAAGTTAGCTTCTTGCAGGAAAGCGTCAGATTTAAATTGTAGTTTTTAGAAATTTGTCACATACCTCGAATGGAATAACACTGCTATTGTAATTTAAAAATCCCAAACAAAACGAATTAAGTAGGATTATCACAGACTTTAATCTCATTATTTGATCAAATTTTTCTTTCACGGCTGAACTAGCGAATCAGTAAAGTTTGATCATCGTCACTTCTAACATCGTGGCCTTACGTCCCCTAAAATCCTTATTTGTCCGATGATCGATGACACGTTCCTATTCACGGAGATTTTGTGAATTGTACAGAACAACACTAAAGCTAGAAACAGAAAAACAAAAACTTTTTATTTCCAATCTATAACACATCTCTGCCAGCTACAAACTTACACATACCTAACTTGATGAGCATCATTGAATTGTCAATTAAAATATTTTCAAATGTTGTCAAAGTGTTCTCAACGATAGTGCCCAATGTTAAAATGAAACTTATCTCTCGACTCACTTGCAAGATCACGTACGGTAATCCATAATCACCGATCGGTTTACTCAGTCCATCAAGATTTCATCCTCCAAGGACTGGAAGCGAAATCCGTTTAAAGTGTGCGTCTCTCGTCCCAAGATTTTCCGTCCGCTGGACTTTTTCTTAAAAAAAGTGAAGTGAGGAGGGAACGTGAAAGCGAGGTGTTCGCAGCTTTCTTTCGAAGGCGAACGCATCTTCTCGATGGTGTCGAGTTCATGGAGGTGTTAGTCGTTTCAATTTCCCGAACAGAGAAAGAGAAGGGTTGCGAGAGGCTCGCCAGAAGGAGAACGGCCGAGTGATTGTTAGAAATATGAGAAAAACTTTCAACCCCGACTTCCAACCCTCGGTATCATCGTTGTTAAGACGAACCCAACCTTCTCCGTCCTCTCTCGGTCTCTCTTTCCATCCCTTTCTTTCTCCTGCACCCCCGTACATTCATCCCGTTACTTTTTCTCTCCCTTTCAGCCTCCTTTCCTGTCTTCCAGCGTGCGCAGATTTTTCAGCATACCGCGAGTGCTTCGTAGCGTAACCTTTTCGCCATTTTAAAACGCTCTGAAAGCCTGTGCAGAGTTTTCGGGACAAAAAGCTGCTTTTCTTCCGGCTATGTTAGTTCCGTCGTACTTCGTTCGCCTACCGACTTTCTCCCTTTCTATCCTCCCCACTTCCTCGTTCTTTCTCTCTCACTCTTGCTCTTTCCGCCTTTTTTTATTCTTTTTCTCTTTCCCTGTTACCATACTCCCCTGTCTCCTCTTCGAGCTGCTACAATTCTTCCATAGTCGAGTCTCGTACACAATGCCGCGAACTTGCAGTCGATATTTTTAAAAGGACGTAAAGACTTTTTTAAGCGACGCAAGGGAAACCAGCGGTATGTCTCTCACTTATCGATTGTTAGTCGAAATGATTCTTGCATTGTGTACGATGAATGAGTAATCGATGAAGTGCTTGTATGCGAGAGTTTTAAGAAGAATCAAGAATTAAGGGTTATTTCCGTAATTACGAGAGATGAGTTAACAAGTAGGTAAGTAATTAGACAATGGAAAAAATATTAGAAATTTTGATGCTGATTGATGAAAATATCGTTGGTTAATAGTTTTCTCTGGCTTTCACTGCAATGATTACTTGGCTAAAGAGATACTGCTTTGAGATGGACGCTGAACAACTAAAGCTATAGGGTACACATACAGGGTCCGTCAGCAAAATCTGGAGAAAATTCTATTTTAATTTCCTGCTACATGTAATGTCAACAGGAGATGTTTCTTTCTTTTCAAACAAGGCATATGTATGTACAATACGTATGTAACATCTAAATGGTAGATTTGATTAGATAGTGTTCAGAATATATTCACAAAACAGCAATAATTGAAGCGCTTCGCGCGGAGCGTTCAGCTATTCAAATTATTCGATTCTTTAGATACCAGAATTCTACTGTTTATGATATTGTACGAAGGTATGCGGCTGTAGAGAAGTTCGTTGAAGGCTCTGCTAATCGGTCAAGGCGAATTTATTCCAAAGAAATGTCTGTAAGCACAGCGGCTGACGACGAAAGAGCTCAGCATTAACAATAAACTGTACCTCCGGATCATAATTTCGTTAGTGAAGCCAAATATGGAAAGTGTAGCTTCTGGGAGATCCCACATTTTACAATAGGTTGACGCACAAGCTCGTCCGAGTCATTTAATGCAAAATTGGTTTTCCGATAACGTCGAAATATTTCGATCCAAAGACTTCTGGTCTCCCAATTTACCAGATTTGAAGCTTCTAAGTTATTATGTTTGGAGCGTTATTGAAAGGGTGTCTAATAAATCCAGGTACCCCATTGTGGCATCCCTTCAGGTCGCTATAGAGGCAGCATTCGCGAATTTGGACAAGGATCCGGTGAAAAGAGCATGTTCGCGCTTCAGATCAAGAATCCAAGAAGTGATCGCAGCGGAAGGAGCCTATACTTAATGATAAAACTTAATAAGGTTCCCCTAATTAATTTACACATTTTTCTTTCATCAATACAAGTAATTTCTAATTAAACAAGTGTTTGAATAAACTCTTAATTTTGTCCGGGTTTTGCTGACGGACCCTGTATATTACACGGGGAAAATGTTACAAAGGTTATGAAAGAATTGAACAGCGGCCCATTGATTGTATGTTCAATCCTTTATCACTATACTCGCCATAGTATCCATAAAGCTATTGTAAATATATAAAAATCAGTATGAAATTTTGTTTCGTTAACTTCTTTCAAATCTACATTGTAATTAGAAATATAGAAAGTTTGCCTCTGAATATGTTAATGCTAATATTGCAAATTAGCATCGTAGTTCTCTTCTTGTTTCTGTAAATAAAGTCATTTATGAAACATCCAAACGGAATATTGAATAGGATGATTTATTACAATACCATCCGATATGGATACAAGGAATGTTGGCGATTATGTATACGAATCGTGCGCCTCGTTGCAGCTTGAGCGATATGCATTTGAATGTTGAATTGTCACCCCCTGCTGAATTGCATAAAACTCAAATCAATCATATAGTTTTCTCCCCATGTTCTCCACACTTCCGCGATAAAAAACATTTGAAAAGTCACATCAGTTTACGTGTTATCGTTAATTCCATTGCCTAAATTCCTATCAACTTCAAAGCAACAAATTTCCCCCATACTATTACCAAAACACTACATCAAATTCACAAACCTATCTCACAAAATCCTCTAAACGAACCTTCACCACGTGATATTTCTATAAGCCTACTTTCTAATCAATTAACGTCACAAAGTGAAAAAATAGCTCATTTCAAACCCATCATTGAATATTACCTAACAACGCTAAATCCTCGCATTAAGTAACCAACATCTCTGTACACCAAAGAAAAAAGAATTCTCACCTCCTCAAACCAACATATCATCTAACATCACTCATTCCTTCCCATCGTATCAATAATTCCATTCCACATTCATCCAACAGGTTTCAAACTCCATCACGCAATCATTCTCAGAAGATTCATTGAACTTTTCTCCATAATACAACCAACGAACCGGTTCAGATTCCTTTGCCCCATCACTCGAACCTGAACACTCCGTGTACAGTAGCAGTGAAAGGAAAACGTAACGATTTCATCCTCTTTGTTTTTCGAGTCCCGGAAGCCGCGTAGCAGTCGGTGCAAGTCCAACAGCCTGGTCCGGTTGGTGCTCGGGCACGCTTCGCAGGTGTAAGGATATAGGTACATGGTGAACAATGAGCGCAATCAATGCACCACGGCACCCCTTCGACGTCAATCAAACGGCTGGCGTGCGCGCCACTAGCCCATTGGCCCCGATTGCCTTTTGTCGCCCCTCTAGTGTCCGCTTCCCTCGACAAAGAGAAATCGGACGGACAGAGACGGTGGCCCCGATGCCCGGTAGCTTCGATAGGAAAAGCTACAGAGGATTGGAGGGAATGAAAAAAGAAAGAAAAGAGAATCGAATGGACGAAGGAAGATAGGGGATGATCAGGTAAAGAGGAGGGAGAATCTGGACGGAGGTAGACGCATCGATAAATGAAACGATGGGAAAGAGAAGGTCGAGGGTGACTGGGATGAGCGATCCGCGGGAGAGGTCGTGGACGAAATGAAGGGGGAAACATGGAGAGAGGGTGAATGGAGAGAGAGATTGCACTGTACGTTAAATGGGGCGAATTCCGACCGAATATTCCCCAGTTGCGACACGCGTGTTGCAGAACTGACCAGTCCACGACCCAATTTCGAAGGGTCGTTCTAGTGTACGTCCTCTTCCCCTTTCCTCTCGATTTCTCTCTGTTCTCTCTCTCTCTTTCTACACGTATATAGATATATAGATATAATCTCTGGGTTTCTCTTTCTCTCCCTCTCTCTTTGCTTCTCTCCGTTGATCTTCCTGGATCGGCTGTATATGTATATGTGGTTGATATCCCGGAGTTCTATGCGCGTGCACGTTAACTCGGACGTGCTCCATTGGGAATACATGTCGATCGATTATCGCAACACGTGAGCTGGATGAGAACGTTGATCTTCGTTTCATTCGAACCTAGGTACTCCAAATTGACCGATCTGGTGCTAATATTGCCGTGAGAGTGGAGGAGGATATTTATGGCCTGTGCGTAGTGTACACGCTGTTTCGTCGTTCCCGACGGAGATGCTTAAAAAACAGAATATATGCTCGAAATCTTATGAGAGACGAAGGAAGAAAATGTACTGTAATCAAATTATTGTATAATAGTTTGCTGATTAATGTTATAATTATAATTAAGAAGTTCCTTTCTTTCACAGTGTTTGGTCGCTGATGTTTTGTCAATTGACTACTTGATGTAATCCTTGGAAGTCCCATTTTCAAAATTCAGCCAAGCAAATATCATTACTATCACAGCTTCTCCGTTACTGCACGATTCCTCGTTTTAACGCTATATTGTTCCCAAATGAAGAATTTTTTAATATGATTCTAATAATATTCCCAAATTTGCACATTGATAAAATTCCATACTTCAAAAGGCTGCACTTCTATCGCAATTTTAATTCAAGACAGTATGTAAATTTTATCGAAAAATGAAAGAGAAATATTTAGGTCAGTATCCGGTGGATTGAACCTAAAGAGAATATTTATGGCGCATCATAGTCGTACATCTCATTTAAAATTCCATCGATCGGTCGTTGCGGGACATTTGTTAACAATGTTTCACAATTTTCCTCAAATATCCAGCAGGATTGTTAAAATATATTTTTCATTCCAACATTGGCGGAGATGCAATAGCCGATAGCAGTCGAATTTCGATGGTCGATATCAAGTTCGGAGTAACATGAGCCGGTGGTTTTAATGACGTGGTATAATAATTACGCCCAGTCATCGATCACTCTCGCGGAAGTCGATGCAATGGTTCGAGGTATCCTGCCCGTTTGGAAACATCGTACTAACTGGAGTGTCGGCTTACAACTCGTTAGGTTAATCTAATTACGTCGATGCGTCGGTGCGTAAACGGTATTTGAGTGGCAACTAACGATTTCGCATCGAAGAGACGGAAAAATAATAGCAGAGACGGAGTATTCTCTATTAACAATAGACCTGATGGAATCATTATTTCTAGTGATTGAAGAAAGTGAAAAGAATATTAGAAATACAGGGGAATGAATTTAGCAGAGTTCTGTGGAATATTTGATATCCGGCGAGGTCAATAACCTTGGTACCGGTCGATAAATATACCGTTGTGGAACAAAATCGTAGATAAATTGTGCAGAAATAGCAAACATCCTTTTGAATTTCTCTGAAACTTAATTCTTGAGTGCCAGACATCGACTGATGCTGTGCTAAAAATAATACTGTACCGTGACGATGTTGTATGCCGTGGATGGTTAACAACACGTTTAGGAATATTTGAATATGAAGTCTTAAAGAATTAGGTCGGTATCCAACAACGATCCTGTCCGTCGTACCTTTTAAAACATAGACAAAAAGGCGTCAAGTATTGTTAACATTGCTGATAACTCCTTCACACAAATTCAAGAGTGTAATTTGCACATCTACTTTTCAATTTCTAACTCTGCACAAAAATTTTCTGCATCCCACTTTCGTACAAAACCAATGAAGAATTTAAGTTTTTCTAAAAATTATTTTCATTCTATCCTAAAAAATTGACCTTACCCGATATTAAATAAACTTTTTAATCTTTTAGTAATATATGAAACGCCAATTTCATGGGATGATATATCATTTTTTCTGTTTACTTTTGATTGGTTTATCTACGTTGAAGATGGAATCACGAGATGTTTTCGTTTTAGCTTTATTACACTTGGATTATTGTCCAACCAGCTTTCAAGCACAATGTAAGACAGTTTAATTCAAAATGTGTACAGGAACAGGGCAATTCAAGATCTACAGTGTAGATCGAATGGGAATGGACACCAATTCAATCTGCAGTTCTAGCACAGTTTCAACGGCTCCAATCTTGGAACCGTCGTACTTCTGACCCCACTGAACCTAAACCGAAATCTGGAGAGCAATCCTATTTGAAAATCTATGTCAGAACAACGTAGTTCGAACCGTATTGCATCTCTCTATTTCATAAATTAAGAGAATCATATTTAAAACACCCTCCCTTTTACCCTATTTCTATATTACTTCCTTCCATCATATCACATATATAAGAATTAATTTACTAAAATAAATTCTCCTCAGTTAACTACTTCCACGCTGAAAAAAGTTTACCATGAAAATGTCTCAATAATGTTGCAACTGTAATGTACCGACCCTCCGCTCAGTTAGTTCATAAGATAACTCTAAAGAATATGGTGTAAACCATATATGTATGGTGTCAAGTCCAAAATCCTATTCCTTGTTTTGAACTTTACTCATCCCCGAGTCATCATCCATATCCAAGGTCCACCTTCCTATTCCTACTCCTAGATTCCCAAATATGTACCATCATCCTACCCCCTCTCCTCTTCTAAACCTTTAAAAACCCTACATTCTCAGTTCAACTTCTCAATTCAAAGTTACCAGTTTCTCTTACTCTTACGCTAGTTCAAGTTTATAATTACTAAGCCCAACGAATTATGAGAGTCATCTTCTAATTCTAATTCCAAATTCTAAATCTAATACAAGACTCTCACAAGTCCTCATCAATTCATTTCTCACACAACAAACTGCATCGCTGTTGGAACGAGCCAAGTTATTTTAATATATAAAAGTCTGAAAGTTTAAGTTCTTTTGTTTGGTGGATCCTGAGTGCGAATAACCACTATTCGCCATTACACAACGTCCTGAATTCTTTAACTTGACAGCATAATTCCATATTACAAAGCAAGTGCTTAATGATTCTAAATGTTAATCCAGATGGTCTTAATAATATTTTAGTATCGTAGAACAATTTGCACCATCTCTCTTTATAATTTTCCAATATCGCGGTAAATATCGAAGACCATCGTTTGCAGAAGATTACACGGAGAAAAAACTTAACGAGGATGGATTCGAAGTTGTGAAATTTATCGTCCTCGACGAATTCGAGAAGATATCGGAGCTGGTTGTCGTGCGAGATGATGGTAGCGCTTCTCAGAGAGATGGAACGGTAGGAAACGGGAGTCGAAGTAAGGTGGACGATGAAGGAAGGCTGGGTAAGGACACCGATGATTTCCCTCGAGAGAACGTCTACAACCTCTCGTCCTCCTTTACCTGCCTCTTCCTCCTACTTCTTCGTTTTGTTCTAACCATCTCCAGTAGCGCACCCGACGTCTTAGCCGGCATCGTCGTTATTTTGTTCATCTCGTTTCCTGCAATTCGTCTCCAGCGGATAGAACTGAAAAAGAACGACTCTCCGAAAAATTTCAATATTGCACGCCTCCTATGTGAAGTAAAGTTCTATGGCTCTAAGAATTTTTAGCGTCGTTTCTGTGAAACGAAAGTGTTTCCTTTTGATTCAGAACAATGCCGTTGCACTGGTGCTGTTTTCTGTTTGAAGTAAGGTTTCCTTACTGTGGTTTACCTTTTATATCAAGTTTCATTTCTTTTTTGTAGGAATTTTTATTGCTGAGTGTGTCTGTTGTAGTTAATTTTAATAAAATAATGAACACTGAGGAAACAAGAGATATTCTGATAACTATTGAACTGAAAACTTTGAGTTGGAATTATGAGGCCTATTTATCATTAGGTGACCTTTGTAGTATGTCATGACCTGTCGATAGAGCTGAAGAATAATTGTTTACGTATGGAAACAGTTTTTCTGAAATAGTGTACAATAAAAAATGTGCGTAAGTTTAACAGAGTAAATTTTTAATTTACGTTTAACGAATAAAGTCATACGTTTATTTACGTAACGCTAAAATCATTGTATCTGTATTTGTTCGAACGGATTTTCGATAAAGATTGCAGATTCGAAGCTAACAATTTAGTAATTCTGAAGTTCAAAGCTTATCAATTCACTTACATCAAGACCTTTTCGTTTTCTTTTACGTATCACATTCTTCTGAAGTTGAACATCAACTTAATAATCAACTTATATTTTTGCAGGTGATGTTGCAAAATAGATATTTAATATTAGTCGTATCATGTAAGGTGAAACGACGGTGCAATATAATGGAAATATGTGCATTTTTGCATTGTTAACTAAAGGCTGTTTATTGCTGTTGTTCCCTATACTAAAACGACAATATTTTGCATTTCTTCCAGAAATATATAATTGTTATTTCATGGTTGGTCAAGTGATAGGCTACAGTCAGAATAAATTTACCTAAAGTAAATACCAGTATGATTAATGTTAAAATATTGTATTAGAAGTTTCTATAAAATATAAATTATCCATTTTTCCTTCAGCTTCTTTCAAATATAAAATTTCATTCCTAAGTTCCTATAAGAGAGCACGACTACCGTAGAATATATCAAATAATTCAACGGCTGGAATCGACGAAGGTTGACGTGACGTTACTGAGAGCAACGAGACAGTGAGAAAAAGAGAGAATTCAGTATTTTATATCGTTCATAAAATTCCATCGAATGTTATCAATTCATTTTTCCCTACTCGAGATGCCGTAATTCATCGAAGGTAGTCATAACTTCATCCTCTTTCAGATGGAAGCTACGGTATTCCACTGTCCTACGTCATTTTCTTTCAGAAGCTCCTTCACCTGCAGGACGTCTTATCTCGAGGTCCCAGGCATACTTTGGTTACCCGCATCACTTCACGTTCTGGATATACGTGAGCGTGCTTTTTCATATTGGATATCGGCTCTTACAGGTTGTGATTTAATATTGATACACATTTTCCAACTACAAAACGCAGCTCAATCGCATGTTTCTCAATTCAATTCTCAACTCGCTTGGAAAATCGTTTATCTCTGTGCTCCAAACGTTCTCGAAAACAGGTTGCCGATTAATCGAATAGCACTTTTACGAATATATGGAGTTTGTTGAAGATTTCAATAGGAAAATTTTAATTTTGCCATTTTGTATGGATTGCTTTGTTATATTTGTTGGAATTTATTTGTCAGAAGTTATTCTATGTTGTCATAAAATAATCATGTCCTTTGAACTTGTTAACTGTCAAGTAAATTCTAGTACAATATTGGACAAAGTTACTTTCTTCAAAATATCTGCTAAAAATGGATGATTTAAAGTGTAACAAATCAACATTTTCTATTTCTTGAAACTGCTGCAAAAATAGTGATAGAAGCAATAAATTTTGAAATATAATGGTGAAGTAATTAGAAGAGTTAAATTTTTAAAGTTTAAGGGATTTTTTGAAAAAAAATGATTCCAATTCAAAAGAGTAGAATACTGAAGTTTTTGTGTAAATTTAATTTTGTGATTTTCAGGTAGGAGTTCTATATTGTGGTATTGGGAAATATCTTAGGTTTTCGGTCCAGAAATTTTGGCTGGAAACAAGTTTAGAAATTGGACCAGACGTAAACGCGGAAAATATGCTTGCCCCTTAAATGTAGAGTGGGTTTAAGGCCTAGGTTTTCGAGGGATAAGAGTTATAAGAGGGTATGTTCCCAGAGGGAAATGGTAGCTGGAAACAGGAATATGTATAACATGTGAAAAGGCACTGGGTCAAATCAATGAGAAGTATTTCTCTTGACCGTTCTGCTGCCTATCGATAAACCTAACAGACACAGATAAATTTGAAAAAATACCCTGAAAAAAGCTGAAGCTTCCAATTTACTTCTGTTACTTTTTCGAAAATTCGTTTTTTAAAGATCCAAATATACAGAACCGTTCGTTAAGATCGGTACACCATTCCTGTCTTTCTCTCTGAATTTTTAAACTATCTATCTTCCTTCAAAGAAAAGGGTGGAAACTGGACGTCAAGGAAGTTCTTACTTCGAGAGAAGTCGTAAAATTTAATGCTTCCTCGTAGAACAGGATGTGAAAGCGTACCTTCTGACCGAAGGAACCAGTTTTCAACGAATATTCATCAAAATTGTTATCTGTTTTGAATAAAGAAGGGGTAGAAATTTAATATCCTTCACAATTGTAAATTCTTTGCATTCAAAAGAGATTTTATTCTTCCGACTTATCATTTTTTTCGTAGAACAGGATGTAAAGTCGTACCTTCTGACCGAAGGAACCAGTTTTCAACGAATATTCATCAAAATTGTTATCTGTTTTGAATAAAGAAGGGGTAGAAATATAATATCCTTTACAATTGTAAATTCTTTGCATTCAAAAGAGATTTTATTTTTCCGGCTTTTCATTTTCATTGTAGAACAGGATGTAAAATCGTACCTTCTGACCGAAGGAACCAGTTTTTAACGAATATTCATCAAAATTGTTATCTATTTTTAATAAAGAAGGGATAGAAATATAATATCCTTTACAATTGTAAATGCTTTGCATTCAAAAGAGATTTTATTCTTCCGGATCATCATTTCTTAAGATTAAAAATGACTGCCATTAGTACTTAACATTGTGACCATTGTTACCTTTCACTTCTATAAAAAAAGGAGAACGATGCTCGTAAATCTACACTTGAGAGACGTTCTTATTAAATCCCGACATTAATAAACCTTTTGCTCCTCTTAAAGAACGTATTTCCGTTCATAACTTTCTTCTTCCTTACGCCAACTGAAACATATACTTAAAGTTTCTCCACCTACTCCACCGACACCGAGTACACAAGTTGTGGCGTCTTTTCGTGCGTCGATCACCCACTGTTCTCCAGGGGTGTCCACAGATACATGCGACCCATCTACCACAACCTCCAGAAATTCTCTTACGCTATTCCACTTCGGAAACAGTGCAGTTACCCTCTCTTCCTCTTCCTCTTCCTCTCTTATTCTTCTTCTTCCTGTTTCTCTCCCTTTGGAACTTTGTTCTTCTCCCTCTCGGTCTTCTTTAGTCTCTATCGCTCTCTGTCTCTCTTCCTCGTGCTCTTCTTGTCTATCTCTCTGTTTCTGCCAGACCTTTCTTCCTCTGAAATTTCCTAGCACCTGTGTAGACGTTTATCTCACGGCTGCAGGCGCAGCTAAACGTGAGCCTACCTTTCTTACGCAACCACTACTCCCTCGAGGGTAGTGAATTCGTAAGCCAATTCGCAAGCGAATTGACCACATCGTTGCTTTGGTCTTGGAAAGTTCGAGAAGCGACCTTAACGGCTTGAATGCACACATAATTTAGAGGAGAATCGATTGCAGATGTGGCGCGACAATGTGTTCGGGTTTGCTTACGGTTGGATTTACGACGATTGTATCACTGCGACGACTGTTGGGTGACGATTTCGAGAAGTGTTAAAGGAGATACAGTATTTATTATAAAATGCTCTTTTGTTGCTCATGATAGAAGATGGAGGGTTGGGGAGTTGCAAATTGTGGGGTTTTAAGGGACAACGAGGGAGCTTCCATTGTACTAATCGAAGTTGAATTTATATTCTCTCACGATAGCTTTTAGTAAAGACTGTTTACAATGTTAAAATATTGTACTCTAAACATTGCAGATAAAAATTACAACAACCGATTGGTAAAATAATTCGCTTGAAATTCGGTTAGACGGTCTTCATTTTTTAAGTAGTATAAGGTTATCGGTCAGACCGTTCGATGGAATGACCATCGATTGTCTAGGCAACTCTAAAAAGTACCAAATAACACCTCTTCATTAAGACATAGTGAGAACGAAGATCTTACCACTACATTTACGGAGCCAATTTGGCTCATTCAAAATTTGATTACTACATATATAATATATTAGTTGCTTAATTTTTTAATAACAAATCTTTTATTTCAATTGATTTGGAACTAATTTCTTTGCAAAAAATTTCAATTTTCTTGTTTGATTCAAATTGGCTCAATTCAGAAAGATAGATATATCAACGTCCGTAAATCTAGTGTTAACTCTTTGTTGTCCTATGTCGAGCAGAACTCGACATAGCTTTCCATTTGATTTGATTTTCTGCCAATTTAATATGAACTTTCCAATTTTGTAATAATTTTGTAGTTTCATCTAAATATCCGCCGGTATCTATAGTCATTGATAACATTGAAAGAAACGAATAGAAAACATTGTGAAATTAACTTTATTTAGTTCACTACAAAAATTAACAAAATAACTGGGACCGCAAAGGGTTAAATATTTCTATAGATGATTTAAATTATTCAATTTACTTTTACCGTAGTATTTGTATTATTTTATTGTAAAATTGATATTTACTGGTTTCGTTCTCTCAGAGTTATTCTGTATAAACGTTTTTGTATTAAAATTACTTTTAAATTTTATTTTCTAGATGCGCCACAGTATTTTGTAACTATATGTGTTGCATAAAGTTGCATTTTTAATTGTTTGTGTACTTCAGCTTCTTTTGTAATAGCTCTGTAATCTTGCAATTTTATGGTTCTACAGTTTTGCAAAGGAAAGTGTTGGCAACTGCACCCGTGGGAGAAAGTGCATGAATAGATCTGAATTTATTTGTGTAAGTATAGTTGCACGAGCTCGCGTTGTACAATGCGGGCACAAAACAAATAGCTGTAAGACTGATTAAGATAGATTGCGCTTGTTTTCTCGACAAAGATCACAACACTATCAGAACTAAAGTAATTTGACTAATAAGCCTTGAAATCTGTCGGAATACAGCTAAAAATTCCAGACAATATTAAGCAATCAAGTTTATCCAATCTCTGCTCCGCCATGAATCCCCATAAAACTTGATACATTTAATGTCGTCCATATTTCTCTTCTTTCGTCACATATTCTTAGGTAAATATTTTTTTATAACATTACATATTCATATTGTAGAAACATTAAAGATAAAAATACCTGCATTTTCACTAACGCTTCTACTATTTCACAATAACATTTTAATCTCGAATATTCAATGCTAAATAAATACTATGGAATATAATTCGCGATTATCATCACACAACTCAACATATTAACTGAAAAAAAAAATAAAAATAATTCCCAAGTATATTTACATTATCTATAAAAGAATAAATATGAATTTCCAAATAGATAAAAGCCTTATTCTACTTTCAAGAAAACTAGTAACTTTCGAGTCACCTTGTACTAATCTCAGCCAACAAACTGCTTCAATTAACCCCTAAAGACAATCAACGCACCCGAAATTCAAATTATCTCAAATTCGTTCCTTAACCCTTTTAGTGCCGACTGAGAAAAACTATTTGAATTAATGAGAAATATAGTTGCGAATAAAAACAATTGTCATTTGGCAATATTTCATATAGGATACGTAATATAGACCATACTATGTCCATTTACAATTATTTGTCACAAAATTACTGATATTCTATTGGAAACTGAATATTAACCCTTCGTTGCCCAGTGTTAATACTATTGCTAACGACGATATATCGTCGTCCGGCACTAAAAGGGTTAATTATCCACATAAAGAGACGTCAAAATACCTTATCAACGAAATCGACGTATACCATTACATCATCTTCGGTGTTCCACGCTACGCGAGTCCAATGTTATCTTTCCACACGTTGCAGTAAAATTGGCGACGCCTTTTGGTGTCGCCAGGCATATAAACACGTATAAAGATTACTCGTGTAGATGGTCTGCCACGATAGTCCCGGTTTAACAGCGGCGACCCTTGGTAATAAGGCGTCTGGGTAACTGTAACCGACAGCACAAACGCCTCGAACCGGCGAGGCGCTTCGCTTATCGGGGGTGTTTATCTGCTGCCTCTCTCCCTGGATACGTACACACGAACCTCCGTTCCTTACTTACATTTACCAGGAGTTCCGAGAGGATTGAGAATTCGGGCGGAAATTCAGGAAGAGGGATGGATGACCCTACGCAATAGGGTGAATCGTGAAATATTTATTTATGGGAATGTAATGACCTTGTCGGTTACACGGTTGGAATTCTTCGAATGGAATAGCATTATACTTGATGTTATGTTTGTTAGTATTTGAAGGAAGTGGAGAGACTTGTTTGTCGAGAGTGTTGTTAAGCTTTTGGGAGTTTTGTAAAAGTACTGTGTGTTCAGGGAGATTGGTTATTTGGGGATATTTAAGTATTGGGAATTGTATTGGTGTATGATTAAGAATATGATGTATTTCATTGTTTAAAATGCGTGAAATAGGATAATATAATTGTTCATTTTGAAAGTGACATGAATCATTTTAACGCAATGAAAGATTATGGCTTTGAATCATTATACGAAAAATATTAAAAATTCATAGTAAGAAAGATGTTTAAATGGGAAGAAACTTATAGCAATTCAAAATAAATAGATTTTGTATTGATCATAATGCTAAAAGTCCTAACGATTGATTTAGTATTCTAAAGTACAGTAGATAAATATTCTATGGCAGATGGTACTGTTGAAATTGAAGGTGATAGAAATTCGAATTACCAGTCAGTCACTTTGACTGACTTGATAAATGAGCCTATTATATTCTGTGAAAGTTCTCATAAAACCATTAAAAACGATCCTAGAAATGTACTAACATCTATTTATAATTACGTGAACTTTTTGCAGCTTTCTTTAGGCTCCCACTAATGAGGCTCTATAAAACTTTACAATGTTGTTATTCTTTTCAGACGCTTTAAACAGTTTGCACATACACATACACCTATTCATATACCCTACACGTATATCTTCCCGCTTTTTTTCAACTTTACACAATGTTCGGTAGCAATTATAAATCTTACTTGTTAGTAAAAGAATGTAGAACCATCGTGCGTAGTTTGCTTTAGTACTGTACGTATAATATTCCGTTGGTAACATTTGTGTAAAATACAACGTCGTTACAAAGCGCTTTAATTAAATTGAAACTATTCAACGAGAAATACAATAACAGTAGTAATTGTATACCGTGTAAAAGCACAGAGGCGTTCCGGCACCGTGCGAGCATCATTTTGGAGAACACAGGAATGGTCACGCGAGGAAAACCTCCAGGGTGAATGCGTTCACTCAGATAGGTATCTGTAATCACGCGAACTCCGTGTATCCTGAAAACGTTCGTTTGATCATTATAGACCGCGCTAAGGGATTAAATTGCGTCGACGGACTCTTTTCCAAAACGTGCTCTTTCTACGTGTTAAAAGTATAACGATTTGAATCGCTTAACTAATTGGGCGAGGATTTTTTTCATTAATCTTGTAAGAAATTTTGCTGTTTAATGAATTTAATGGAAGAACAGATGAATGGAACTTTTAAACTGATATGGAAGATTGTACTGATTTACAAAATTTTACTTTTCTTCTTTGCTTAAAGAACATTTATGCTGATTCTTGTAGATTTTGTGGTGCTAAATACGAATATGAAGTTTGTCTCTTTTAGACTGTGTTGTTGAGAAAATAAGTTTAGGAAAAAATTCAAAGTTTCAATTTTCAGAATTTTTTGCATTATAACGTTTTTCTTAATGTTGGTTTACTCGAAAAAATTATTACTCTATCGCCTCCTGTTATTATGGGGGATTTTTCGAGGTATATTGTTAAGAGTTTGAGTGAAAAAGGCTAATTCCATATGTTTTCTGCGTTAATTGTGCGTTGTATGGAGATGAAATGGTGGTCATTAGAACACTGTGCGTTGGTATTGCTAGGACCACCTATTTAGGGGTTGATTCCAAAACTGTTAAAATGGACAAGGAGTATAATTCCACATTTTTCACTGTGTTAATTGCGCATTTCTTTGAAATTAAGAAAAAGTATTTGCAATAGAGTGTTCCTATGAACCAAGAAAGTATTTTCCTCCGTAGGTGGTTCAAACAGTAAATTGTAAGAGTATAATTCAATATTACAGTAGAAGGAACATTCCTCTAGATCTTTCTACAGAAATGAGGAGGAAAATGTATTTTCCGAAATAAAAGGAAAAATTGTAATTTATTTAAAACAAAGAGCCACAAACAAAGAGATCATTTTCAAAGGAAATTAGACGTTATTACGTAAAAAAATCCTTCTAAAAATTCAGATTTGCGGTGCGCTGCCAGTGAAAAGCGAACAGGCACCGCGTCTGCCGTGCCGGAATTTCGTCTCGCTGAAAACAACCAGGAATTTCGGCGAACGATTGCGAACGGCCGGGAAATACGCTGTACACATAGACGAGTTGCGTTTCATTCGCGTTCCACCGTGAATTCCATTCTCGGTTAAAAGACCCGTAGGAGCTGCGGTAGCCTGGAATCTCGTATGGTAAGAGAGACCAGAGAGTAACACCAGAGAGGGATGAGAGCGGTGCAAGAGAGAAATAGAGACTGAGAGAAAATCAGACAGAGAGAAATCTAAAAATAGAGAGAGAGAGAAGAAAATCCAGAGAGCGAGGAAGAGAAGAAACATAGAAGAGAGAAGATAGAAAGCGATAAAGAGACCAGAGAGGGATAAGGGCGGTGCAAGAGAAAAATAGAGAATGAGAGAAAATCATAGAGAGAGAAATCTAAAAATAGAGAGAGAGAGAAGAAGATACAGAGAACGAGGAAGAGAAGAAGCAAAGAAGACAGAAGATAGAAAGCGATAAACAGACCAGAGAGGGATAAGAGCGGTGCAAGAGAGAAGTAGGGAATGAGAGAAAATCATAGAGTGAAAAATCTAAAAATGGAGAGAGAGAAGAAAATCCAGAGAGCGAGGAAGAGAAGAAGCAAAGAAGAGAGAAGATAGAAAGCGATAAAGAGACCAGAGAGGGATGTGAGCGGTGCAAGAGAGAAATAGAGAATGAGAGAAAATCATACAAAGAGAAATCTAAAAATAGAGAGAGAAGAAGATCTAGAGAGCGAGGAAGAGAAGGAGCAAAGAACACAGAAGATAGAAAGCGATAAAGAGACCAGAGAGTAACACCAGAGAGGGATGAGAGTGGTGCAAGAGAGAAATAGAGACTGAGAGAAAATCAGACAGAGAGAAATCTAAAAATAGAGAGAGAGGAAAATCCAGAGAGCGAGGAAGAGAAGGAGCAAAGAAGACAGAAGATAGAAAGCGATAAAGAGACCAGTATTCGCATCTCGATCCGAAGGATAGAGTGGTAGAAGCTCGAACTTCATCTGCGTAACGATAATGGGGCAACGACGCCGGAGGAAAACAATATGTAAATCGTTCGTTCGCTTCCCAATCAAAGTCGGAATCCACGACGGGCTTCCGCGTCTCCCTAACGACGCAATCTAAATTCCGAAGACAGCCTCGAAGTGCGCCAAGGTATATATCCCCGGAGGATGGAGAAAATCCGACGCTAGTATACGTCGAGGACGAAGAGAGTTCCGAGAAGAGGTTACCTCGAGGCGGAGGCTAACGCCAACTTGCAACGGGACAAATTCGCATCCAAGTGACTTTTCTAACTTTCCGACGATGCCTTTTTTTTCAGGGTGCAGTTTCTCTCGTACACAAATGATTCTACTGTACATACCTCCAACGCGGATCCTTTCAGACGTTCGCATAAGAATTGGATTTCATAGAAATGCAGAACTTGCTTGGCCAATGTTTGAATGGAACACTATACATTTACACTTTTCATGGAAAGATAGGTGAAGAATACTTTGAAATTCCTGAGTGGTTGGAGTGCATGTTCCATCGACGAATGGAGTCGTGATATATGCGATTTTGCGTTATTTTGTTAGGGGCTGATGGACAAATTACTATTCTACACAGAGATTAATGAGTTTTGAGGAAATATAGATTGTGTTGTATATATAGTTACTGTAAAGATGGTTCCTCGTTTATACTTGTCCTTTTGATACTAGTGATAGATCTACCGACAATTAATACAGTACATTTAAAATTGCCAAATGAATTTGTTCAAATCAAATAAATGAAGAGGGCAAAAAACTTGGTCGCTTTAATTGCTTATAATTTTCAA
Source organism: Cerceris rybyensis (assembly GCA_910591515.1). Classification (NCBI taxonomy): domain Eukaryota; kingdom Metazoa; phylum Arthropoda; class Insecta; order Hymenoptera; family Crabronidae; genus Cerceris; species Cerceris rybyensis. The sequence goes on from OU342789.1 coordinate 38,326,871, forward strand.
GGTAGATGTAGGAAATTGAAAAGAAACAACGCTAGAAATTTCAGAAATATTTCAAAAAATTCAGAGCAAGTCATTTTGACAATCCTGGTAGATCTAGTGCTGGAGTTCATGTAATTTTTGACGGTCAAAATCAATTTTCTAATTTGTTCCTTACGGAATTAAACTAATTTAGTAACATTACTTACTTTCGGGTAGTTATCATTTTCTAATAGTAACTGTAACTAAAGACATTGAAAGGTACTTGTACTCTACATATAAATCAAGTATTAAATCGTAAAGTTCAAAAGACTAATTAAAAATTATCTAAAAGAACTAAAGGTTGTTTATATCTTGGCACAAGACTACAGGGAATTAAAACAAAGTATTTCGAAACAATTTTCTTGCAAGAAATCTGTCCGCTTTATCGGTGCTGAACAAAACTCTTAAACGTGAACTTAAATTTTAGATCTCAATCTACCATAAAAGAGTAAAGAGCTAGCCACGACTTTTCCTGCCAAAATGGAGAAAATACTGTTTCGAAGCAGAATGTATAGATAGACTATGAATAATTCAGTAGCGCACGAGTTTGTCCGCATTCTAAGGACGAGCTTGTGCATATGTTACGGACACGTTACAAAATCGGTTCGCGGGTTCGCGATGGCGAATCGGATACACTGGACGGTCGACATGGTAATAAAATATACCGCGACGTCCGTTTCGACTATCGGCATCCGTGATCGTTCCAAAGGGGAAAGGGTTTGGTAGTAAAATGTCACACGATAAAAAAATACAATAACTTGAACTACGAATTGTAAAATTACTTAATAAATTATTTTGAACAATTTATGTAATTTTATGAAGTCCTGCAAAAAGAAAATTATCTAATTTTTAATTAGAAGGAAGTCTTTAGCGTTACATTTGGGTGTAGTTTGGTCAGTTGTTTTACAGTTGCAAGTTGCATCATAGTGTAATATTGCGGATGACTCTACGCGATGGTACAACGTATACTTGCAACTCACAATTAGTTGTGAACTTATAGTCCCTGCGGCTGAGCCTTATGTTCCTGACTTTGCAGCATGTAGCTGCGAAATAGTCGTGTTAGGAAGCTTAATTTATAATTTGTGAAATTTTCTATCATAATTTCTATAGTGCAGAGTTTCTCTCGCGTCTATTTTTTTCGTATTGAGCAATATCTCTGAGATGTTAGATTATGTTAGCTTATGACTTCTCAGGAAGCCATTTTGAACCTTGCAGAAGGTCATAATTTCAATTATATTTAAATTTTAATTTAACAACTTTGAACATACAGTGTTTGATATTTTACTTAAATAAACGTTATTCCTCATCTAGTATTTTCTCTCTAAAAACATCTCCCTGAGTGTCCACAAAGTCTAAGCCCTTCGACATGTGATGCGTTAACGTGTTACGATATAAATTACTAAACGGATTTTCCAACACGTCCAACCTAACCGATCAGCAGCTAAATATTTCATTAGTCGGATCGTACTCAATTAAAAAGTCGCCTGTAAATCTTTAGCGGAAAATTGGAAATCCTTTCGTTAAAAATTTAGGCTACACGTTAAGCGGATTCATTCGGGACGTTCTTTGATGGTAAATCCGCTCAAAGAAAGATACGAAATGCGTACAGCTGGGAGCGAAAATCGAGCCTTAGCGCCTCGTTGAAAACGAGCCCTCTCTATCCACGACATACATACAACTCCTCTCGTCCTCCATCTCCTTCATCTCCTTTTTTTTTTACCTTTCTACGTTGACTTGAAATCTGAATGTCCAAGAGAAGGCTAATAAAGGGACGTTGGGTGGCTCGACATTGAAGTATCGGCATATAAAGGCCGGTAACGTTCATAGAATACCTGAAATTACCACTCTGCAATGGCGCGGAGAAGGGCGGCCTGACAAACGACGAAAAATTTAGCGGTAATCTCGAGACCGGCCTGGACGAAGCAATTCCCTCGGTGGTACTACGTTGTAGACGTTGCTCGCTTTATGTGCGCCTCTTTGACTCGCGCACCAACAACCTTCTACCCTCTCGCCCCCATGCCTTGCCTTCTTCTCGCCGTACGATCTCCCTCGGACCCCGTTCCATAGTCTCCGTTACTTCTTCTACCATCTACCTCAGACTCCCGTCGCTTCCTCGTCCTTTCATCTCGTGCCTCATCTTTCTCGTCTGCCTTTCTTCCGTGCCGGACTCGTAGTCTACACCGTACAATCGCCACGGAAAGTTTTCGTCTGGAAATTTCGACGAGGATGCCTTTCCGCTGTGCATCCCCCCTCGGACTCCTTACTACCTTATCCTCCCTTGGTAAGTCTCCTTTTCCTCGTTTTCCTTCTCCTTATACTTCTGGTACGCCAACAGCATCCTTTTTCTTCTTTCATCTTCTTCTTCTTCCTTTTTATTCTTCTTCTTTCTCCTTGTTAGAATAGATAGAACAGGGTGGAGGACTTGGCGAGGAATAAATTTTTGGTCGATTCTTGTTCCGCCGGTTTACCAGCGACCGAGAAGAATATTTTACGCCTGAGGGGGATGATGAAAATATTAACGGTATACGAAAGTGGAATAGACGCTCTTATTCAGGGGGGAAAGAACAAAGACAGTTAGGGGGTAATGAAACGTTAGAGTGGGAACAGATACGGATTTCTGCTTGCGCGCGCAAGAAAGGGAAATCGAAGGATGGTTTTTATGGGGTCATCAGGCACGACGTCGCGGAAAAGGCTTAATCTACGAGAAGTAGCTGAGAAGAACGAACCGGGGGGAAGGGCTTGGTACATATTCCTTTGTACTGGGGGAAAGGTAAACATATAGGAAGGCGGGTAAGCAGCAAAATGGGAAAGTCTTTTATGTTTGATCGCGAGACGCGTCGAGATTTTACGTCGGGGGAGAATCGGAAGGATGGTTGAAGGAGAAACGGTAAGGGCGATGTCGATATGATCAAATATTTGTATTTTTCAACAAATAATTTCGGAATCCGTAGTTCGAATGTTTGCGCTGTTAAACCTCGAGTATTTGCCGTTCATCTACAATCGATTGCAGAGCCCTCAGGAAAAAAAGAAGTCGACGAACCAGGAATTCGTTCGGTGTTCGGATTTTGTGCGTTAACGATTCCGTATTTTATCGAGGGGTTGTACTTGTAAGGGAAGTAATTGGTGAGAGAAACGTTCCTTGGAGAAACGATTTAGCATTAACGATTATGGATTTTATTTGATGAGGGGAATCTACCTCGAACTTCCGATTTTATGGTAACGATCTTGCATTTATTGATGTAAATGATAAAAGTTATTGCCGAAGGGTGGAAAGGGATAGAATTGTATTTTAAAATATCGAACTATGGTTTTAAATTAAATTTACATGCATTTTCATATACAAGTATTAATAAATATGTACATACTTACACAGCTAAAATAAGAGATCGATAACACATAAAATTGGAAATTACAAGTGAACTTCTCTTATCAAATTAAATCCGCAGACGTTGCAATTTCGTATAATATAAATCTCTTTTATATACAATCGGTGTAATGTAATTTTTTACATGAAAATTAATAGCTTGCCTTTTCTCTAATCTTATCGTCCACCCTATTTATGCAAACTACTCTCAACGTAGAACAACCATAACCTCGTGCAAATAAACATAAACGAATTACAGCGTAAGATAACAAAAGAAAAAAAGAACATTCAATATTTTAAACTGACTTCCACATATCCAAGAAAAAGCGCGATACATTAGCCACTCTATTTTTTTCCTCCCGTTATACGTAAAAAGACTTTTTCTCCATTCGCATGTAATCCCAGTTTTTACATTTAAATTTGCATTTCTATAATTCCATGGATGTCGTATGTTTACCAGAAAAGTTTACAATTACATAAAGTAGAGTGGCTTACGATTCGATCGTAGAAAAACATAGCACAACGTAAGTGAGGGTTGGAGAGTCGAGGCAAAGGCAGAAGAAGAGGGACAGCGAGAGGGTGAAAGAAAATTGTAAAAGCAGACACGAAGGGGGAAGGAAGATCGCAGCAAAACGGTTGGATGCGTGCAAGCATCGGCACAAAGCTGGTGTACCGTTAGCTCGAATGCAAAAAAGGGCCGTGGTTCGGGACCCGCGAGGGAAATGTTTTGCAGTATTGAGCCGATGCACCAACGACTGTGTAGGAACGCGATGCAACGACGGTGGTGGTAGTTGGAAAACGTGTACCGGCGGAAATGGTTGATGGTGGTAGTAGGGTGCCTCGGTTTTGCTGCATTTTCACAACTACCTTCGCCAACGAAACGCGAAACTATCCCCGACTGTTTTGTTCCTGTAATTTATTTTAGGATGTCTGTCCAAAGTATTAATGAATAGTATGGAATATTTATTAATATTGTAGAATAACTTCCATTATATGGGTAGGGTTTTGATGATGTATGAGAGCTTATGGTTTTGAGTGATTGTTATCAGTTTGGAGGTTTAAATGGGGTTCGAATGTTGATAGGAAAAGAGTTTTTTGGTTTTTCTGCAATTTCACAAAACTACCATTGCCAACGAAACGCGAAGCTATCCCCGACTGTTTTGTTCCTGTAGTTTATTTTAGGATGTCTGTCCAAAGTATTAATGAATAGTATGGGATATTTATTAATATTGTAGAATAACTTCCATTATATGGGTAGGGTTTTGATGATGTATGAGAGCTTATGGTTTTGAGTGATTGTTATCAGTTTGGAGGCTTAAATGGGGTTCGAATGTTGATAGAAAAAGAATTTGTTGGTTTTTCTGCAATTTCACAGAGCTACTTTCGCCAACGAAACGCGAAACTATTCACGACTGTTTTGTTCCTGTAATTTAATTTAGGATGTCTGTCCAAAGTATTAATGAATAGTATGGGATATTTATTAATATTGTAGAATAACTCCAGTTATGTGGGTAGGGTTTTGATGATGTATGAGAGCTTATGGTTTTGAGTGATTGTTATCAGTTTGGAGGTTTAAATGGGGTTCGAATGTTGATAGGAAAAGAGTTTTTTGGTTTTTCTGCAATTTCACAAAACTACCATTGCCAACGAAACGCGAAGCTATCCCCGACTGTTTTGTTCCTGTAGTTTATTTTAGGATGTCTGTCCAAAGTATTAATGAATAGTATGGGATATTTATTAATATTGTAGAATTACTTCAGTTATATGGGTAGGGTTTTGATGATGTATAAGAGCTTATGGTTTTGAGTGATTGTTATCAGTTTGGAGGTTTAAATGGGGTTCGAATGTTGATAGGAAAAGAATTTTTTGGTTTTTCTGCAATTTCACAAAACTACCATCGCCAACGAAACGCGAAACTATTCCCGACTGTTTTTTTCCTGTAATTTATTTTAGGATGTCTGTGCAAAGCATTAATGAAATGTTAAGGAATATTTATTAATATCGCAGAATAATTTCACTTATGCGAATAGGATTTTGTTGATATATGAAAATTTATGGTTTTGAGTGATTATTATCGGTTTGAAGGTTTAAATGAGGTTCGTAGTTTGTTAGAAAAAGAATTTTTTGGTTTTTCTGCAGTCTCACTAAACTACCCTCGTCCGTGAAACGTGAAACCATCCCCCACTATTTTTTTTTATTTATTTTGCAATGTGTATGTAATGCATTAATTAAAAACTCTAGGATTTTTATTGTTATAGAAGTACAACTGAAATTCAGTAGCGTTATTGTCTGATAAAAATTGATCAAGAATTGTATGATATTGATTCGTACTTTTAATATTTTGTTTCTAGTGACAAGTTGCATAAAAAGATAATTAGTGGTTGCTGAAAAACTCATGTAACAAGAAGGTTCATGTGTACAATATTTTCGTGAATTTTTTGAAGGTAACATAATACTAAGACGATTTTATAATATTTTTTGAAAAGAGGATTTCATGAAATAATATTACTAATGAGCGCTTGAGGTTTATAAAATAATAAAATTCTAACAATAATATGATACGTAATACGAAAATTCGAACCTTTGTTTCTGAATGATGCATGGATATCCGTATTAAATAAAAAATATGCAAATTTATTACGAATGCTCTCAAATTCAATCTTACAAACAAACACTAGGGACCGTAGATGCAGTTTATTTGATTACAATATTCATGTCTTATTAATAATACGTAAAATTGCATTTTAAGCTTTGGTATTGTTTAAAGTACCTCTATTGGCAAACACTTTAATCATTAATTTAAATACAGTAGCAAAGTATATTAACAAAGTACACCAATTCAAAAGTATATATCGTTAACAAGAGATGAAACGGTACTGTATTAATTACCCATGAAATTTGTGAATATTCATATCGTATTATCGTTATTTCCAGTATTCGGATTATTGTTCATTACGTAATTACGAAACATTTCGACCTATTTTTCACGTTTCGACAAAAAATTCCGTAATAACGAGTGAGTCGAACATTCGGTGTTTACAGGAAGTAAACAGTCGCCATCGCGTACCATTCTCGTTGGAAAACACAAAAAATACGTTCTTTTCGAAAATAAACTTCTCGGTATGCTTGATAGACATTTAATTAGAAATTAAACGAGATTGAAAATTCCACAATAAAATTGCAGTTTACTACAAAGTTCAGGACACTTTTCAAATAGTTGAATTTTTAATAACTTCTCTGAAGAGTAGAAGCAATTACCATCGTACAGCATCTCGTTCAAAATACAACTCAGGTTTCGTTACATTACTTAGATTTGTATAAAATTCTACAACGACTATAACATGTTTGCCAATGGCGTAGAATTTCGAGGCAAAATTTCATTAAGTGGAATTTTAAAGTTGAGAACTTCTACCGTCTAAAATTTGTACAAATACTTCTGAAAATCATTTCGAAAAAAGTAAGTACACGACCGAATACTCTGAAATTCAATTTTATAAAGAAGATTTCTTGTTTCAACTTCATCGTAGAAATTGTTGAACACGTTATAACGCTAACGACATTCACCGTAGAGAGAATAGAAAATGAATTTGTCAATTTGTACGATTCAATCGATAAAGTGCGAGGTCATCGCAACGTGATGTACCACGATTTTCAGATGAAAATTGTCTCTCGAGATAGAAAAATAGAAATAACATTTCCGAGAGAAACGTTAGAACACCTCGAACAGCATCAGCAGGTATTCACTTCACAAAGACGAATTCGAATATCGTCTTCTTATTTCCGCACGAACAATTTCCACCGATTCAATCCTGTCGACTGAAGAGCGAAAACCTCTCGATGTTCTTCCGGATAACGAAATATTACTGTCCCTTTTCAGACCAGAAATAGTGCACGGCCAACCGAGATGTTTGTCTTAGAAAGTAGAATCTTTCGCGAAAAGACTCGCGAAGGTGGCCACACGTTGGAACCTGTTGCCTCTTCTACGTTCCTTCGAGTAAACTTTACTTTCTTCCCTATTTGTTCCGTCAAAGCATATTCATTTGACAACATGAATGCCGGTAGAAGAATAATGTTGGATAGGAAAGTCGTTGGAACTCGGAAGACTTATCCAACGTTTACGATTCTGCGGAAGATTTATTCTTTCGGAACTCGGTTCGTTCAAATTGAATAGATTCAACGTAATTTCCCGTCTACATCGTACATAATACCTTGATGTGCCATTGTAATTTATATTCTTGTTGTAAATGGTGCAAAGTTTAACTAAACTTAGCACATGCAAGAAAATGCATAATCTTTATCCTAGTAATCAAAAAGGTAACCTCAGGCAAACAGCAGGGCCGGCGTGGCCTTTTGCGAGGCCAAGTTCAAAAATTTTGCGTCGCCAGGATACACATTCAAATTCGATACTTTGATATGAACATGTACGTTAGCATGTACCTTAATGATATTTTAGAGGTACGTAACTTGTGTAGTTTTGAGGTTAATGACAATAGAAAAAAATTACATACGTATCAAAACATAACAATGCATACTTAAGGCTAGAGACGTCTGTTACAAAAACCGGAAAGTAATGACCGACACACCTGGTAATATCAATGACTGGAAGACGTCGAATATTCAATCTTACTATATAGAGGTCCTGCAAACTGCCTGATGAGTGTTCGTAAATTGCGAGCCCTTTCAAAACGTGTGGCTGATCTCCTTCGAACGCAGTGAACCTGTTTTGCGCCACACCTGGCAAACAGTATCAATCAACTATTCCCGTGTCAAAAAATTAAGTTCTTATTTAATACTGTATGGTCTGATTATATACTAAATAAGTTCTGGTATTATTCTTTTAAGTCTGATTTTAATCTGATAGTTTTGATTTCATTTTACAGTAAATGAACTGATATTTCTTCTTATTCTGGTTTGACTCTGCTCCATTTTTATAAAGTTAATTTGATCTGATTTTGACCTGGAATTTTAAAATTAAAATTGTATAAAACCTCACGAGTTATGGAAACTTGTTGATTTTTTAACTATAAAAATTGATTTAAATTTTTATTAAAAAATGTACGAATATTTAATTTAATTCGCATTAAAAATTTTACAAGTGAATATTTAATGAAATTACAATGACAGATGAAAATGATTATTTGTAAATTTTTTAAACTATTAGAGTTTCTAGTTGTTCTGATAAATTTTAATTAAAAAATTTAAGTCGTTTATAATTTAATGTATACAAAATAACATTAAGCTCTAATAGTTTGAACAGTTTGCAATTGATCTGTTTTGTCTATCATTGTCATTTGAACCTGCATTTATGAAATAAAAAAATTAAGGCAAAATACGGATTACCGATCAGCTGGTCTAGAACATAATCAGTATTAAATCTATTTTATTCAAGGTCTGATTTAGTTCTGATTTGTTGCGTATTCAGTATACAATCAGAATCTATAAGTTCAGATTGAATACTGTTAACCAGAATAAAACTAGACCTTAAAAAGACTAAAATTAGAATTAATTTTTTAACTCGGGTTATCAATTGTCACCCATGACTTTCGTAACATCTCCGACCCTCCAAACTACGAAAAAACACCAACCCCCATAAACATCGCCCGTGTCTTTTTGTCGGCGAGTCAGCGTCTCAAGCTTTTTTTCGTTTACACGCAGCTACTTTGTTCGTTTGTAAACGCGGTCTCGTTAGAGGTACGCTTGAATACTTCTAACGAGAAACGAACGAGAGACCGGGGTTGAGGATGAGGTGGAAAAGGAGGAGGATCAGGAAGAGGAGAAGGAGGAGCAACCCAGCCAAGGTAATCCAAAATATATTACTGGGGCTTTGTACCTTTGTACCCACCCCAACCTCCCCCTAGGGATAGTGTATGCCCCCCACTCTTTTTCCCTTCCTTTTCTCTTTTTCTGTACACAACACACAAACGCGCACACTCTCACCCCCCTTTCCCCTCCCACCTTCCCCACGAGTCACCCCCTCGTGTCCCTCTCTGTCCCAACCCCTTTTGCCCCGGAGTTATTACCACGCCGGGGCCGAGAACCGCAAGCCCCGCACGCATAGATAACGGCTTGGCCGCGCTCGAAATGAATTCGAATCGCGCAGAATTTAAAAGCCCGCAGGTATAACGCAGCTGCGTGCAAAAGTGTGCAAATACGTGTATGCGAGAGCACACAGGAATAAAACGGAGCCATACGCAGCCATGGGGTCGTGGGTGAATACGTGCTTCTATATAGATACTCGTAGATACATGGGTTTGCACGGCAGTGTACAGAGAAATACCTGCCGCTCTCGGCAAGGAATTCCGTCGTGCTCGATTTTTTTTATCACCACGCCCACCGCCCACCACGTGCACGGTGAACAATCGATAAAGCCCGAGATTTATTTTCGCGGACGGTTCCTGGGTCAGTGCTCCTCTTAGGACAGTGACGGGGGTGAGATGCTGGAATTTTGATGGTTGAGATGTTTTCAGGAGGTGGGTTTAATGGTTTGGGGATGTTTTGATAGGGTTGCAATGGGAAATAGTGGAATTTTGGGTATTTGAGATTATTTGGGAGACGGGTGGAATCTTTGAGGGATTTGTGGGGGCGAGAGATTTTTTCTGATAGGTGTAGATTAAATTGTTTTGGGCGAATTTGTTGTAATTGTTGTCATTTTAAACGTGGGGAGATTGGGAATGGTAGCATGGGGTAAATAATTCATGGGGTGAAAACAGCATTGTTTTTTAGGTGTGGAAAAAAAAGATTAAAGTGTCTATCGTATGATGATTATTAAGTAATTTAATAACGTTAATGTTGTAAGTTTTATTATGAGTTAGATCAACGTTAATGATCGTGGTGGTTGATGGAATAATATTATTAACGTTAAATGTTAATTTCACCGTTTGATTTCGTGCGTTTTTACAAGTTTACCACCACATTCACGAATCGTGGTATTACATTTCAGGAAATAAATTGAAATTTCCAAAACATCGATTTCGCTTTTAAATGTGCGTGATATATATTCAAAATGAATGTAACAAAAACGATAAAAGTTGGGAAAATATATGGAATGTAACGTATCCGATTGTTGCAAATATTTTTGGCGTCTATGAAATGAAATTTCATGTATTTTTTCTCCACATTTCTCACTCATGATTTACTATACACATGTAATACAACTAGCTTCATATTGCATTTGTTCTAGCAATTATAAAAATAATGTAAACGATAAATTGAAAAATTTGATAAATTAAACTCATCACTTATTGCAAGTTCAACTAAAAGCTACATTAAAACATGATGGAGCCATTTTAGAAAAATAATAACAAATACTTCTTCGCCAAGCTAACAGTTGTCTCATTAGATAAAGTTCAACAAGTACTTTAAAACAAATGTGTAAATATCTTTAAGCAAAAGCTAAATGACTCTACACATTGTCACCAGCACATTTTAGGATAAGAAAGAGTTGATGGCGTGTGGTTTACAAATTGCTCAACTCATCCCTTACACAGATAAGAAGCTCAGAGGAATTATAAGACGGGTGATTAGTTTCGTCAGGGAGGAATTGATGAGAGATAACAGGTGACTCTAAGAAATAAAACTTTCTAAATTTCACCGCCACTCGTATGTCGGGGAGACGGAAATGAAAAATGTCATTGGTAGTCGTAAAGTTAAATTAAGTTTCCGTGAGAACTTCTTCTCGAGGGAGAAAGATTTCCTCCATGTCTACATTTTTATATTCTTGCTTCTAAAAGAGCAATTGAAAGATCTATATACCTAGGTTTAAAGATTTGACTGGTCGCTATGGTTTTACAAAGGATATGTAGTAAAAGATTCAAATATTCAATTAGTAGGCTGAAGATTAAATTCTCATTACTTCTGTTAAATTTGTTCAATGTTATTATGCATACCATAGCCTCAGTTGTTTGAATCTGGCAATAATCAGTGGGTCTTAACACTAGAACGACTAAGCAAATCAAAATGACTTGTTCACATTGTTTTCCAAAAATTCCCTAAGTTTACAGGAGAGTCCTGGATTAGAAATTCTAAGTTGATCTTATAAAACACAGATTACCAAACCGATCATATTTTCCACTCCTTGATTCCTCTTCTTCCAAAGTTCTTATTTAAAATATTTAAATATAATAAATTTAACGTCGGTCGTTCTAGTGTTAAGTGAAATGACCTTAACCTTTTGAGGACGCATATATGTGGTTTTAGAAAAAATTTAATTATAGTTTATTGCGTCATGTATACTCTGTGAGAATTGAAAAATTGAAATTTAACCGTCTGAAATATCATTCCACAAGTAATAATTTATAAACATTGTTTGCTTTAAAAAAAATTTTGTTTAACAGTCTAATTTTCCGATAAAAAGGTGGTTTTTGATTGTCAAATAAATGATTATCTCTCAACATTTTAAAAATGTCTCCGCCCACAAAGGGTTAAGAGCCAAAGTCTATGAACTTATGAAAATGTTATTTTAAATTGTATTCTTAGAATGTGAAATATAAATATATATACAAAAGTTTAGGAAAAATAACAACAAAACTCAATATTTTTTCAAGAGCTGCACCAAATCTGACCGTGCGAGCTATCGGTTTGCTCATTGTGACGTTCATTGGAAACCGTATTATTTTCTGAGAGCCCTGATTACTTTATCAAACAGCAAAGTAATTGTATGGGTTGAAAAAACTTTTTGTAATTGTTAAAATTCATTAGTGCACGGATAGCGATCAGGAATGGACAATTGGGGCTATTTTTAATCAGTCTGCTTTTACCATAGTGAAAGTGTTAATAATAATTGATATTAACTATTTTCCAACCAGTTTTTTAAGTGACGTTGAAAAATCTTTTCTCTTAGATACATCAAATAGTTACAAAAATCTTCAGAACAACGATACTTACAATCATTCGTCGACATGCATAAAATTATTAACTCCGTTTTACTCAAATAATTTACCTTCATCGAGTCGGATGAGGATTTACTGCTAATTATTTTCATCGAGGTTTCACGCTAACAGAATTGAAAATTGCAAGGTTCGCGCACGAACGATATTCGATTTACCAGATAATATCGATATGAATTGAAACGTTTGTCTCCGTGTCGAGAAAGTCACTTTGAAACGAAAATTTCTAGAAGAAGAAGGAACAAGGGAATTGAAAGATTTTCTTTTTTTAAATTGCATGGTAATATTTGTTTCATCTGGGCATAAAATGTCTCTGAACTTTGATCTGTGTTAAGCGTTATAGTTTATGGAAGAATGATCATGATAACTGGAATTTGACGTTCTTTCCACTTTTCATCGGCTAGGCAATGTCCTCTTGCTCTAATTGCCCCACTGACATATTCTCGCAATTTTGTTCGAGCGAGCAAATTAATATGGCAAACTGGGCGGAAAATTGTGTACATGCTTGAATGTCAATACTTTGCAACCCTGCGCTAGGGCTTTTTAACTCCTTCTGGGATCGATGGTACCTCCTACTCCGATGTTAATCAGACCGTAAAAAATTGGGCTTTTATGCCGAAAATACAGGCTGTAGTTTGAAGAAAGATAACCACGATATACGGATTGAATTGTCTAAAACATTATTTTTCATATATATGTAATATAGCAGAATTTGAAGTACACTTTAACTGCGAATTATTTTTCGATAATTAATATTCCTTTATATTTATTATTTCTAATTTGTAACTGTTTCTTTCTAATTCTGTTTAATATCAAACTTTTTACAATTTAAAACCGGTAGTCTCTCTTTGAATGTTTGAAAATTCATAAAAATTTATCTTCTATTTTGAAGATTCGTACAGTACAAAGAAAGAGCAAAAATAAATTTATTTGGTATAGAATGTTATATTAGTGTTACCGTAGAATGTTGAGTTCATTGCATCTACGCGTAGGTTATTGTTAGCTAATCGCCTTTTATTTTTATAATTAACTATTGAAATACTTTTTATATAGTTGATGGTATTTTTAGCTGGATAAGATTAACACTGAAAGTTATTAATACCATAATAAATGAACTTTTATATGGAAGGTAAGAAGAGTATTTTGAGAGAACAAAAGTGAAGGAAGTTCTTCTCGAATATTGTTTGAATAGAATTATGAAATCTGGAAAAGCTGTTACTCGCTACTCGTTTCTCATTTTCGGTACTGCCAATTGTAAGATCCTCCAAGATAGCTTCAACAATCTTCAAGTAGGTCAACACGTGCCTATCAACTTACAGACACTTTGCTATTTACCTGGATCTCAACGGTAAGAAACTACGAAACTTAAAACCTTCTGCTTACTTAACCTAAAGCACTTCCTTCCATGTCTGACATCCTGAATATTCTAAGTAATATCATTTCGGAAGAAATTTCATCGGTGTAAAAGGATGCAGGGAACGTGATAAAATTCGATATGAACACCGCGTTACTATCGTTTAATTAAACTAGAAAATATTTTTCACTTTTTTAAAGTTTTTACAAAAACTTAAAAATTGTTAAATCGAACCATACAAGTTGGAAGTTATAAAAGATAATTTGTATGCGCCTGCAAAGTAATCAATTTTATTTATTAAGAAGCTGTTAAACGAAAATTTCTTTGTCTCTAAAATATATAAGGTTAAAAAATTCTAATGTTATAAATATTGATTATCAATTTTCAAGGTTCGTGACCTCTGATCGAATGACGTAGGTCGTCAAACCCACGCACTCTGGGGTCGTTTGTAAAGTGATAACTCCTACTTGCAAACTCAAATAATATCCTGGTGTAATGTGTCAATTAGAGTGGGAAATCGTGTTTCAAGCAGATCCACTAAATCGTAATTAACGTCTTCGTTGTACCCCACGGTTCTGTTACTTCAAAGGATAAGCTAAGAGCGTGAAATGAATTTCGCAACTTTACTGTACATAACGTAAATTGGACAAATGAGTATTTACATTCACGCCCACACCAAGTTTAAACAGCATTAAGATCTGACAATTAATCCAGATAAATATGCAGAAATTGTGTACGACAATTCATTTGAATGCGATGTTTCTCGCGAATGCATATGCAGAAGGTCATTTTAAACAGGTCATTGTATTCTAGAACATTTGCACCTGTAATTTGCAGAATTGCTGAGAAATATCGGCGTTGAAATCATTTAGCAATAATGGATACAAAAGACTTTATTTAGATGCGTTCTTTTTAGGGGTTTAAAAAATTGTTTATATTTTCTTTAAATACTCATAATAATTGATATAGTTAAATCTATTTTATTGACTGTTGCCATTTAAGTGGCTGCATATAATTTTGACTGTTTAACACTGATTTTTATAAAATTTTGAAAAGGTACTAAATGTATTGAGAGAAGCTAAAAGTCGAAAGTTGAATTACCTTTGAAGATATTCCAAGGCAAGTAGAATAAGTCGCAGTAGATTATACAGGTGAATCTTATAATTCTTCGATAAAAGGTAAGCGCAAGAAATATAGCGATTATGTAAGAATTTTAGGTATGAAACTGTTTAAAAGTATGATTCGTTTTTTTGTTTCACTGCTCTTGAAAATTTATTGCACAGAAAGTATGGCTGTAAAGAATACAAAAATGGCAACTTTCTTGCTTTAAAGGGAGGTGTTGAATTTAAATCGCGCTCAAAGTGTAACTCCATGCAATAAAAGAAGCTTCGTAACAATGTTAAAATATTGTATTGGTAAAAAATGTTCTGTCGCAATAAATAATTTCAAAAGAAATGAAATTAACTCGGTGAGTTATTCTTTCATTTTAATATATTGGTTGTTTTATAAGAAAAGTATCTTGCAATCTTAAAGTAATTCTTTATTATGTATAGAAGAATAACCAAAAAGCCAAAGTTGACGAATTTTTCCAAAACACCCCTCTAGTGATGTTATCAATTAAAGTAATCAGAAACTCCATTCAACCCCTATCTTACATGCATATCAAACTCATTCCGTTCACCAATGGAACCGTGGAAATGGGTCGCGTGTAAAAAAAATGGTATCGCAAAATTAAACAGAAACACCAAATAACGCGAGCGTTCGAAATTACTGCAACGCGTACACGGGAACGACATCGTGACGTTTCATCGCGAAAAATAATTCTCAGGATGGCCAGATCCCCGTACCTGTTAGCGGAACCGCGCCCCACGATTTTTATCGGAAATTGCAAACTATTTCGCAGGGTCGTTCGAGCGGATATTTTTATGCGTTTCTCTCTTCTCCCACTACTCTATCGCGTTCCACCCCCCGTCAGCCTCTGGCCGCTTCACCCTCTGTTCCTTTCTGCATGGTTCACGATATATTTCCTGCTGAATACCTGCGTCCATGTTGGAATCTCTGTGACGTCGGTAAACGTCGAGTCTTCGACATCAAAGAATGTCGTATGCTCCAACCTCCCGACATTGCCACCGCCACCATCTCTAAACCATGTCCATGGCTACTTTTATCGCTCTTTCTTCCCCGATCTTTCTCGATCTCCCTCTCTTTTTCATTCTCTTCCTCTGTCATTCTACTTTTTCTCATTCTCTTCCTTGTTTCAGGTCTTAGGCACGGCTGAATTTTGCGCAGGGCTGTTTCTCTGTACTGCAGAATCTGACACCAATTACGTATAAACGATACAGCACTGCAACGTATCACTACGCGAGCAGATTAGAATAAAGTTTTTGATAATTAAATTAGGATTTTCCTTTTAAATACGATACACATACTTCAATTTTCATTCAAATGGTCAGCGAGTAAGCAACTATAATGGCGCGTCATTCGGAAGGATGACATCTGCCAAAGCCACCATAGTGGCGCATCATTCAGAGAGATGACACCCGCGAAAGCCACTATAGTGGCGCGTCGTGCCTAATAGGTTAAACTACCCCTTTCTTACTTTCCTTACATCCATCCTTTCGAGGACGTGTCCGAAGAAAATCTTCATTCACTAGTGCAAGACTTGTGGCATAATATTTGGGTGTCAATGCCCTTAGAATGACTTCTCCCCTTAAATGTGTGACCTAGAGAGAAGTGGGGGAGATCATCCTAAGAGGTTACGTTTCAGGATACGGAAGACACAGTAGAGTTTTAGAGGAACTGTGAGACGCACTACTTTAGAAACCCTTAAATTTATTAGATTATTAGTTATTTAGTATTTTGTTGTTTTTCTTGTATTATATATAGTTCCATATACTCAATATATATCCTATTTATTCATATTATATTCGTAGTGTGTTCTATATACATATATTCATTAGTCCTGACATTTAGTTTTCTTCCTTCTTTGTTCTTATTTTATCCACGCCTACACCTTAGTGCTATTTCACCGAATTCTACTACAGACTCAACGCCAGCGAGGCGTCGAGCTAGGCGTTTACACGCCTGGCTTTCGTCAAGAGGACAATTCCTCCAGCGAGGGAGGAAAATGACCCACATCCCTACCGGGCCTTTGCGGGGAAGAGGAGGTCCTCGAAGGACCCAGCAATAACAACGAGGGATAGCAAGGCAATCGTTATGGAGTCGACGCCTTGCATACATCGAGGGAATACTGTTATAAGAGTGATGTCGCGAAGAAGCAGTGTTAATATTTGAATTATTGGCGCGAAACGAGTTTATTGTATATTGTACTTATCGACGTAAATATTTATAAACGCCCGCATTATATTAAGGTAAACGTACCAGTAGTTGATACTGTACCAGTAGTTGACACTTCTTCAAAAAATTTAAATAAATAAGGAAACCATAAGTTGGAAAACATTAAATCTTATCAGCTTGAATAGTATCGTCTTTCACCGGCTGAATTGCGAACTATTGCTCATAATCCACCGTTGAGAAGTGTCATACCAACCGGTTAATCAAACCCGTGCTCGAGTTTTACGATTTTTGGGTGTTTTCTTATATGGATCGCTAAGGACTTGGTTGAAATGTAAGCCTTGTAAGTTTGTAATATTTAATCATTGCGGATAAAAAGGCATTCGTTTATGTTGTTTAAATCTTAAAAAAGGGTTTATGTATTAAAATTTGCAACAAAGAATGCTAAATTGCCGAAATTCCCCGTGTGTCAACTATTGCTACCTTTACCTTATATAGATAAAAAGAGAAATCGTTGTCTTACACTAGCGATACCAATATGGTCATCAGGTTCTCCAATGTTCTCCGGAAGCGGATCTAGCTGTAGAGGACATTTTTAAAGTAATACGTGCACATCGTCGGTATATTTTTATCGGGCGATCGGGGTGCTGCATCGATTTGCCGCAACTGAGGCGCAAAAGCTTCGGAAAGAGAGAAAGAAGGACGAAGATAGAAGAGTCGTGATAGGCAACGACGAGAGAACGGGATAAAATGAAAGAGAGAGTAGGAAGAGGCGAAAGAGACGAAGGAGAAGTAAGGGAAAAGAGAAGAGAAAGAGCTCGAACCACGCCACCCACGGTAATTATCGAAGGCGGGGTTGTCGACCTCTTTTAGTCCTGCTTGCTTGGACTTTTACCGGTGGTTGCCTCGAGGATGGTGTGTCCCTCTCAAAGAGAGAGCAACGTAGTTGCGCACGATATCAGAGAGATAGGTGAGCCTGTGTTCGCAGATGAGGTTTAATAAAACTGGCCGTACGATAGATATGTATGTACGTTCGCTCGCGCAATAAACGAAATTGAAAAAGTTACGTGTTTATTGCGTCGTATGGTATCGTGAATTACACCGAACGCTGGTACTTTTGAAAGATAATTAATCGCACCGATATTCAACCTCGTACCATCTCGTGCGAGCCTATCGAATTTCGATTCCGAAATGAAATTATACAGTTTGCGTTGAATTGCTATCGGTAGTAACTCAAATTAGATATCCGCAACTGTTTCCAGGTTTCACCATCGCGTTCTTTCGTGATAATAAATGGTATTGTCAATTCGGCGCTATTGTAACGTTTAAATACGTCTCGCTGTAATCGGTGCACGTTGATAGGAGTCGATGATTTATCGTTTTATGATAAGTAAGAACGATGTGTAGGTAGAAGAGAAATTCGATTTGTGAACGACATAGTTGAAATGTGACCTATTTAAATATCGATATCGTTTGTTCTACGATCCTTTTGATCAGGTTCTTGTGGAGATGAATTGATTTTGCGTCGTTGAAGAATCATTGGAAACGTATTTAACGATTTCCGATGTGCTGTCCTTTGGAATACGTATCTTTGTGTAAAAACACGTAGCTTATTAGCACCTGGAAAATTCGAGGAGATTGTTGAAAAGCAGAGGTTCAAAAGGTCACTCTACCGCGATGCAGACGTATAGATTTTATGGTATTTGTACGTCGAGGACAGGCTTACGAGCTTTTCCGAGTTTGAATTGCTTTACCTATTTTTGTAATAGAAATTAAGTAAAGCACTAAATTGGAATAGTAGGCGTAGAATTTGTTAACACATTGCATGCCGGTCCAGCGATAATGCGGGATTTCAAATATATGATTTTAGATTTTACCGATTATTATCAGTCATATTATTTTATCTTGGGGAAAACGATAAAGTGGACAAAGAAGGCAACATTATTCCTTTTAAATTGTGCATTACTTAATGTATTTAAATTTGATCCTAATTTAAATAGTAACATTATCAAATAAAATACATTTGGTAGCAGATATTTAGCCGGCGTACAATGTGTTAACTATTGTATTCGGCAACAGAGAGGAGTCTTATCTATTGCAGATAGCGTAACAGACTTATTAAATTATCAAAGAATAAAATATTAATCACAATATATTATCAGGAAAATGTGATGAATTCATGTCAATTTTAATATATAATTGTCTGCAATGTAAGCGTCCCAGAGTCCTTAAAACTTTCTGGACTGAATGGGGTAAGTCAAAAAAGTTCAATGGCGGGTCATAAGTTGAAAAACTGCTTTCGTGATTCTAGCGTCAATTTTTTCCTCCCTAACGGAATTGATTGATTAAGTACATTATTACCCTCGGTACTAAACGCAGAGTTAAAAATCTATTTGGAGAAACGTAAGTGGTAATAAGCGTCAATGGAGTGGGGAAACGTAGAAGGAGGAAAATCCGACTTCTTCAACCTTTCCATCGACTCTACTAACTACTAACGAGCCAAAACTTCTCCCCGTTGCCTGTCGAACTGGAACACCCCGAGACCACCTCTCCTTAGCTTTTTGCTTTCCTCTTTACCGATTCCCCTCCATCTTTCTCTTATCCTCGTGAGTTTTTCTAACGAAGAAGAGGGAACTCGGAGGAAGTTCCGGCAACTCTGCCACGGCTCGGCGAGTGGAGTCAATTTTTCATCGCTTTTAGTTGCTCTTTCGATGGATGATAACAGAGGCAACGGCTGCGGGAAACGTAGAAGCCAATCCCTTATTTTCAGATCGCGAAAAGTTCAAACTTTCGTGAGAGCTTTTCCATGCCGGTTGTATGCCGCATTTAACGTAAACCGAACTAAATATTTTTGCTACCAGATAACAGTACTGTTAGTCCGATACTCGTTGCTATGATTGTTTAAGTTTTTCCGAATTTCTATTATTTGTTAACATTAAAACTATCGTCGAAGTATCTACTAAAATTTAGATAAAATTTAGAAATTTAGTACTTTAATAACTACTGTGGAAAAGGAGAAATTAAGATGGAAAAGATGATTAGTTAATTAATTTAGGATTTGTAACATAGAAGTGGAATATTGACTTCACGGCTATCCTATTTTTTTAAATAATTTTTAGAAATATTTGAGACCAGTCGTTTGACCGGCTTGGGAGGTTTAATGTTAAAAATCACACAATGTGGGAGTTTTAGATTGTAATTCCTTTATTTTCTCATAAGATTTAACCCGTAGATTTTTTTGCATATTAATTTGAAAGATGAAACGCGTCGATTGGGAAGAAGAGATGCAGAAATTTCATATAGTGTTATAGAAAAAGTAGTTTCTATCTTTATCTTAATTTATATTATTATATTGTTGGGCCGGGAAGAATCGCCACACGACATTATTCATTTATAAAGATTTTTAGTATTCCAGAAATCTTCAATTAATACACTAATCCTATGACAACGTTCTTGCAATAGACTTATGACATTACTTATTACTGTAAATAAAATTTAGTATAAGATAAGATTTTATAATAAAAAAAAAATATTAGAATAAATTTAACCAGTTAACTGCGGAATTTAATTAGAAGAATCCTTCGTAAAATGCAGAATTAAAATCGAACAATAACGTGTACAGGGTGTAAAAAAATTAATGGTCATGGCTTTAAGGGGTTGTTCTACACCTCTGGATCGATGGAGATTTGCGAAAAAAAACGGCCGCAAAATTCGGGAAAGGGTAGCAAATTTTTTTTATTGGCTCATCGTATTCGTCTTGTTACCTAGGTAAAATGTCTGAGAGGAACCATGGGTCAGAAACGTACCGTTCTCTCACAAATTAACTTTTAATTGGGCCTTCCGATTAAAATTTCGCCATTAGTTAAAGCAGAGGCGACCTAAACGAAGTTAGAAAATGGGGCACTGTGTCACCGTACTAGAAGAGAAGTGCATGTGTTTATGCTCTTCTCCCCGGGTGGGCCCTTGAGCGAACCCAACACCGAACGCAGGTCAATGACATTTTTCTAGTCATTTTCTATCTTCGTTTATGTTGCCTCTGCTTCAACTATTGGAGCTAGCAAGGGTATTTCATGTGTTTCCTTTCGAAAGGTCGGTGACTCGAAGGCTGCCATATGGGCGAAGTTTTGATCGGAAGGCCGAATTAAAAGTTAATTTGTGAGAGAACGGTTCGTTTCTGACCCATGGTTCCTCTCAGACATTTTACGTATGTAACAAGACGAATACGATGAGCCAATAAAAAAAATTTGCTACCCTTTCCCGAATTTTGCGGCCGGTTTTTTTCGCAAATCTCCATCGATCCAGAGGTGTAGAACAACCCCTTAAAGCCATGACCATTAATTTTTTTACACCCTGTACATTCGTCAAACACAGAGCAAATGTTTCTGTTATAAATTTTACGAAAAGAAGAAAGCAAAACGTGAAAGAATTATATTTTGAATCGATAAGGAATTGACAATTCAGTATTTAAAAAGCTACGGCAATAGAATCTTGGATTGACGTGTATACACGTCGAACGCAGTTAACAGGTTAACGTAACGTATCGTTCTTGATTCCTATTTCCTAAACGTTTGAAGTTTCCAAATTATCTGCATCCATTCATATTTACAGATTCAACAATTCTGGTATTTCAGGTAATGCTGCCTGCAATCAAAAGCTAATGGTATTTCAGGTATATAATATCCTCTATTTGTTTTCAGCCACGTTGAAAACTTTCAGCAGCACGAAGGAGTTACACTTGGCTGGCATTGGCAATTAAGAGGTCAAGGCTCCGGTCGAGGTTTGTGTAAGGTCACGTTTCTTTAAATTACGATTTATTTACGGTGTGTTTGCAGTTTCAGCAACACGTACTTGACATATCTTTCGTAACTGTGCGAGTAACAGATGTAGAAGCAATTCCACGTGTACAATGTTGCTGCAATAATGATCCTTTGACATGCCATAACTGAATTATTTTACTGCATGCGAGCAAACGTACATTCCCATCAACACTTTCAATTGTATTTATTCACAAACGTTATTATCCGATGGGAGTACTATCAATAATTATTCCGCGAATGAAACGAAAATTTGATTGTTCTATACAAGCTTAGATATTGAATTAAATCAAAAACTCTTTTTTAAAAATTTGTTTTTAACACCTATTAATAACGTGTATCCACATAAATAGATGCATACCTTCGTACAAGTGTAGTAAACAAAATAATAGCCTTTTTAACTCTAATACTTTCATTAATGTGAATTTTCCCTATAATTTTTCTACTGTACAACAGCAAAAGGACGATTTACTGCTCGATATAGAAAGCTAGCATGTATTTACATAGAAAAAGTAATAAACACAATTTCCAGCTGCTCAGACTATAATAAACAAACATTACAGTCGTTCAAATTAAAAGAAATTTCATATTACAGATTTTTTCCGCGTAAAACATAGGTCTACTTTCGACCAATAACAAGACATAGAAAATCACGCGACAATTCAGGTGTCAGCCAATCAGAAAAAAGTTTAGACGCCGCTTTGGAGACATAGCGTCAACGCTAACAGTTTCCCAATGGAGCCGTGAGTGCGCGTACGACATGTAACCCTTTCCGATTATATTAATATTCTAATTGTTTTACAAGTCTCAGTGATTAATGATAGTGTCGTGCATGTACCCCGACCACCATCGACATCAACAGAACCAATTTTGCTTCCGTCAAACACCGATAACGTGTCATCTGCAATGTAAGTACCTACAATTTACATTCTTCGCATACAGCGTCTCAAGTGACTGCGCATAATGGGCTCGTCCACGTAAATCTTCTTTGGTCGAAAGTTAGTAACTCAAAAATAGCTATAAATCTATCAGCTTTAATCTTTTAGCGCCAAATAGATTTATTATTCTACCTGAATTTAATTCTATTCTCGTTGTATGTTCTCACGCTTATCCCGGTTATAGATATATACATAGTTAACCTTAAAAACTAATCTCACAATTACTGCTAACAATTCGCCAATATGAGTAAATCCCTTTATTACAAAGTCTTTCAATCGACAATACATACTAATTCATGTCATCACTGTCTAACAATAAGGACGAAATTATTCGTTTCAATTTATTCTTTGGAGTATTCAATCGTTCAAATAGAATTTAAGACAATCACATCGGACGAGTAAATCGATCGTCAAAGTGGGGTAAGAATTTAACGAAAATACAGAGATATCATTTCGTTTAATGATGATAAATAAGGAAGGATTTTTATCCACTCGGAGTTGAAAGTGAAAGAAGAGAAATTTAAACGTACAGATGCATTAGGACGTTATCGATTCTCTACGTTTTTTCTCTCTAGTTCGTCTCCTCTTGCCATCTCCACCTTTTTGTCTCGGATTTACGCTAATAGTTGTGCAGTCCAGCCCACTCGGGATATCCTGAGATCGTATTACGCGTTTGAACGACAAAAAACCCCCAGAGTCATGTAATATCCTGCAATGGCTGCTAGGTTTCTCTTCGAGTATTACGGTGATATAAGAAAAAGTAAGGTCGATGTACGCACACGTGCACTGTTATAGTGGGTGTCTGCACGTTTAGTACGTTTAAAACGATATAACCACCTCGTTGAGAATACACGAGTCAGCTTCTAGCGCGGTGGAAGAGGAAAAGTAGGAGGAGTGAGAGGGTGAGGAAGCGAGAGGGAAAATATGGTTTACGGTAGAGGAGAAGATACAAATGATTTATGTAGGCTATGCAGCTACAATTTGTATCGCGTCAGTTTTTACCAACCGAGACGTAGCAACGTGGACAGCTGAATTATTACTCGAGCTAGGGTTGGGAGATGTGGAACTCACTGAAACAGTGAATTGGAAGGGTCTAACTGTTCAAAAAATAGGAATGGGGCAATATTTATACTTCTTTTAGGTGTTCAGTTTTATTTTTTAAATTAAAATTTGCGTATTGTTTTGAGAGGATATAACAGTTTATGAACGTAAAAGAACGTGAACATGTTTCGTTGATATTACTGCAAATCTTAATGCATATGCGTTACTGTCGACCAGTTTACATCAGCGGTTTACGAAATGAATTGACCAATTGCGAAAAACATTTATTAACGAAATCATGAGATCTTTGTGCTTATACGTTCGCCAGATGCGACGTCTGACAGTAGAATTTTTATTTATTAGTAATTATATGAAATGACGGAGCATGTTGCTGAGTAAGAGTAAATGTCTTTTATATGGGGTACTTTGTTCGTTGTAATATTACAAGGCTTTGGCATATTACGTAATATATAGTGATAACAACTCCTAACGAATAGAAAGTAAGTAATAAACCATTAATAGAACATTGAAAAAGACCAAATACACTCCGTTGGAGAGTGATACGAATTCGTTCAAAACTTTAGACTCTCAGTAAAATAACTGAAGTCATTAATATCACAAGTAACAAACAGATAGTAAATTAAATTCGTTGATGCCCTTGATCGTGTTGACCATTTATGAGTAACGAACGCGTATATTTGTTCAATTTTTGTACGTGCTTAACCAGTTAGCTGTGTTTGACGAGTATACTCGTCATGCGTAAAAGTTACCACGGATTATATCAATTGTAATTTTGACGAAAAATAAAATGTATTTGTAAATTTCAAGATGTTTGGAATATTTTGAGGCCATGTCCAAGTAAAACGAATAACTGAAAGGTATAAATAATTTGAAATAGATTTATGCTCATCTCTCGATTTTCGTGACAAAAAATTCAAAAGAATTTTCGCCACAGTTAACTGGTTAAAAAACACCTTCAAAGTGTTTGAGATGATTACTAAAATAAGAGATGGGAAAAAATTCCATTTTTATACTTTCGGTACTTATATTAAGGGAACTGGAAAGTAATGTCGCCTGTTACGTGAAATTCAAACAAATAAATTTGTAACAGGTTATTATTTTTAACGAATGATGTAATCACCCGCGTTTTAAACGTTTTCTCTGGGTAAAGAATATTATATTTACATCCTTATTTTTATACATTAACATAACAATATAACAATACCCTGTTTGGGCCCTGGTGAAGAACAAATCCAAGGTATTCCGTGCCTATTATACGAGGCGACTAAAAGTGGACTAATTCAAAAATTAATCACATAATAATAATTACAGTGTATGTACTAGGGGGACCGGAAAGTAATGTCGTCCTTTTACATTAAATTTAAACAAATATATTTGTAACAACATTTTATTTTCAATGAATTATGCGATCATCCTAGTTATCAACAATCCTTTTCCATCTGGTACGCATATTTTCAATGCCGGATCGATAAAGATCAATTAGTTTTTAAGTAAAATATCTGCAGAAACGACGTTACTTTCCGGTGCTCCTAATAATAGAAGGAAACAAAAACCTAATAAAAGTAATTGCTGAAAGGATGAATAACAGATGCACCCTGTCCATCTGCTATTTTAATTTACCCATACCCTTAATTTAGGGGTGAAACATTCCGTTCAGTCTGTCCATGTTATCTCGCAGGAATGGTACAAATATCGATAATGTATTAATTCAATAAAAAAAATATCTCCTATTCAAACGTCGAATATACCTCGACATAGAACGAAAAGTTCTTACCTGCGCACAGTCTCAACGGGTGACCGCGTACTTCAGATATCACAGTGACAGATAAATCCAGTCAAGGATGAAATTAAACAATAAAGATAAGACAATCCTCCAGAGAATATATACATTAGAGAGTACAGCAAGGAAATCGTAACTCGCAGATATATTAAAGACATTTTCTAGTATTCCCTTGTAGGTGATATTTAGCAAGAGAATTCGTGGCTGTCGCCGTGGTAGCGCGATACCGTGGAAATTCATTTTCTCGGGTTTCAGCTATCTTGGATTTGAACGGAGAGTACCGTGACGCGAATTGCGGAGTTCCTGGGGAATCTCGGGTCTCGAGCCCGGCTAGGATAGGCGGTTTTGGCGTGGAGCCCGTTGTTTAAGGGACTCCAAGTGGTTGAAACAGGACCCTGCCGCCAGGTCGGACAATATTACTTCCCATCGAGTCGAGCACTTGCTGCAGCAGTAACGTCGCGTTAATTCGCAGACTCGTTCGTCGAGGAAAACGGAATATTACTGCCTGCCGGATGCTTCTGGCAGAGTTTGAATCTCGGTACTTTGACGATCGCCTGAGCGCGTCAAGACGATCGGAATAATTGTTCTTACGATGGGATTTCACGGACAGTGATATTTGGAAATGATACTTCCGTCCTTTTACAAGTGCATTAATATTTTTGGATATTCATGGTATTGATTTTGTACGAGTATACGTGTAAAATCGTAAGAGGAATTTATCACCGTTTTTAGAGAGTTTTCGTAGAGTTTCCTTAGAATTTTGAGCTCTGAGGGAATGAGGGAGCAGAGTTGACTGTAATCTCTAAGAGCCTTTTCTCCTTTTCTTGCACTATGATAATCTTCTTCAATGCAAAGTTATGGTTAGATGGTTAGGGCAGTGAATATCGTCAGTACTTATCACTAGAACTGCCGGAGATAAGTTTATTGTATTTCAATACTAGCTGATGAATCGAAACTAAAAAAAAAAAAAAAAAAAAAAAAAAAAAACTTAAATCTTCGAATTTTGAAAAATCCTTTCTTAGTGGGTGCTTATATCCTAGAAGGAACGCGCATGCAAAATTTCAAGTTTCTAGGTCAAGTGGTTTAGGCTCTGCGTTGATGAGTTTGGCCCATACTTTAACCCCCTAAAACCCCCCCTAAAATTTCGAATTTTTAAAACCCTTTCTTAGTGAGCATCTAAGACCCAAGGGGAAGGTATGTTCCAAATTTCGTTGCAATCCGTTCTGTGGTTTTTGAGATTTCGTGATGAGTGGATGAATGAGTCAGTCAGTCAGTGGTATTTGAGCTTTATATAATAGATATTAAATAAGTACTTTGGTAAATGAGGAGTTAAGATGTGGAAAAGATGACTGATTCGATATCTAATCTGTGTTTTATAAGATCAACGTAGAATATCTGCTCTATGACTCTCCTATAAACTCGGAGAACTTTTGGAAAAAATTGAGAACCAGTCATTTTGACTTGCTTGGTAGTTCTAGTGTCAATCGTGGTATTGATTTTGTAGGGATGTACGCACGTGTAAAGTTGTAAAGGGAATTTATTGTTATTAGATTTTTAGTTAGACCGTATTTTTAAAAAATTCTGAGATTAACGTATGTTCTGTGCAAAAAAGTGCAATACAAGTAAAAACAGCATATTTGAAAAAAAATTCAAAAGAGCAAATAATTTTCGGTAGCTTGGAACTGGTATTCACAAAACTGTATTCTCAACGATATAGTCGTAGTCATTGATGTCGGAAATAATTAAAAAACAGGGAAAGTCGTTAAATTCTGTGGCTGCTATTGAGCCAGTTAGCCCTTGAACAACAAACGTCCATATTTGCACATTGAATGAAAACTATCGCCACTCCGATCGATTTATATACAGATTTCACGATCAACTATATAATGTATTAGCCCACCAATGCGAACAAACGTGGTCTGTATCAGATATGAATGTAATCAGTCTCATAATTACCATTTTAATAATCAGTAACAATTGTTAGTACAATATCGTGAATTCTAAAAAAGAGCTATTTTTCAAGCACCATTTTTAAAACACCAAAAATGGAAGGGATTATTATATGAAGAAATAACAATGTACAAAAGTCCACCATTAACGATAGAAAATATGTGAATCCACGAAATAAATACGTTTTTTTCCAGTTTATATTAATATGAATACAAACCCGCAAGTTAGCATCCAAAACCGAGGATTTTAAAAGCTGAAGTATTTTTGAGAAGGTGGCATTACGCTTCGAGATTTACGGTTTCATATTCGGAAACGTAGAATAAATAACGAGAATTTTAAAAAATATATATTTCCGAATTTTTTTTACTAAACTATTGTCATTCTTAGAAATTAAAGAGAATGATATTTAAAAAAAAAATCATCGACAGAGTTATAATTATATCATATTACTTGAATCACATATGAGAAAATCCACTGTATTGAGCTATTAAGGAAACATTTCCGTAAATAATAAACCGCAGCCTCATTTATGTGAAGCAATTTTAAAACTTTAAGCCTTAGGTCAAATGACAATAGCTTGAAGCTAACAAAATAAAATTTTTTTTAAATTTTACTATGTTATTAACTACCTTCATTAGAACGTAGTGCAAAACGAAAAATACCATTTTATAAAATAATGAAGTATGTATCATAGAGCACCATATTATAACAGAATTAGTTGTTTATCCTATGGCGCTATGCTATAGAATAGTTCATTACATGTAAGTAAAGACCCTACTTCTATTTATAATCCGCTTTAAATTAGGAAACTTTGCCCTATTATGAGTAATCACCAAACAAGGTCCTCATATCTCATTGATACAAAAGTAATTTCGTTTTCTTACTCTAAAAGCGTATAAAAGAATTGATACACCGAGGTATTGAAATTTTATGGCATCCATCGTCACAGTAGGAGCTTTTCATTCGGTGTAACAGGCCGTGTCACGAATTCTCGCAATGAAATCATCCCGGCGAACTCTGGCACATTGGATCTTTTACAGCGATAAGAGCCATAAACACAGCAGCACGAAAGCCGGCTACATGTGAAATATAATTATCGAACTGGAAATAACAATCGTATTTTTGGTGGAAAAAAAGAGTTGTGCTACTGGTGAGCGAGCATTGCAATTGGAAGGCATAATTCTACCATGGGCATTGTTTTAAATATTCTCATTTAATGTAACCACCATACGAATGAAATACTTTTATGTCGTGTCAGCGACAGAATATGCTGTGGTTGGAGATCAAAGGATCGAGTGAGAACTATCGATTCGGTTTTAATGTTAAATTACCTTAACTGAACGTTGCATTGGAAGCTTTGAGAGAGAAAGAACGAACGAGAGAGAAATGGGGTTTAAACTGTTTCCAAGTTTTCAAAGGGAGAATTATCGTATAATATTCTTGAGTAATAGCTAACTGATAAGTGGACTACCTTTGTCAGGGATGAAAGGCAGAAACGGGGAGAGAAGTTTAAGAAAATTATATTTCTAATTTTCCATTATGCATTTTTTCAGAAGTAACAGAAAATTTCTATTACATGCAATTTTGTACTTTTCCTATATCGTTATAATTTTTGAATTCTGAATGTAAATTCACCGAGTCAGAATAAAGTAGCTTTTAATTTATACATTCAGGAAAAATGCCACAGATAAGCAGGAATATGAATATATTGAGATAAAGGGTAAAATTTCGTAAAATACAGTTTTCGTTATAGTCAAGATACGGTTGAAAATTTCTTTTATTTTCTATGTATAATTATACTACTGTTGAGATAAGTAAGATCGATATATAACGTTAGTAAAGTGTGTTTTAGCTACTCTGAGTTAGGATTTAGTCGGGTATACCACGAAGAGTAGCACTGCGGTTATTGGCGAATTTAAAACCGCAAGGCTTTAATCCGACACTGTTTCCATCCATCTCTAAAGCGCTAAGGTGTCGTCAGAAGATTTTTCAACGTTAAAAAAAACAAAAAAGTAAGCTGAATTAGTTTCAAGTTAGGTCTCATTGTCAAATAATAATTTGTAATCTTTCTTTCTAATTTATTTTCAAAGAATTGTAATTGAGACAGTAATCGTGAAACCAAAAGCATTTAATTCAGGTTAATCTTTTCAAGGATAGAGCATATACTTACATATTTAGTTTCTTTTTTTTTGTATTAAAATTATTCCAAACAATAATTCAAATTAAAATCGGTCGAAGAAATATTCACTCCAGAATCTCTCAACGATAAAAAAAACTTACCAACTCCCACAATCAGTCTCTTTTTTCTTCTTCTTTATGACCATTGTTCTTAATTACAATTAATAGAAGAATATCATTATTTCCTGAATAAAACATCATTAACATTACAAACGACACTTTTCATTATTTTTCGCGTGTATATTAATTGTTTCTTACTTACTGCATTATCACCAATGTAAAACAAAATAAAAATAATTACATTTTTTTCAACAAAAGATTAATCTCTGAAGACATTATTAACTAAACAAAAAGAACACTCACAATATAAACCCAATTACTCAACAACTCTTAGCCAACTACAGTTACCCTTTCGGTACCACCCCAAAACACATTTACCAATACCTTCATCCGCAAGGGTTAACACGTAACGACCCACCCCCTAATACTCAACGTTCATGATACCGTTTAATTTCCCCGATCGATAAAGAGAGAAATAAGACCCGGGCTAAAGGCCGATGACTAGCAGGACAGAAGACAGGAGGAGTAGGACCAGAGAAGAAGGGTGAGAGTTTACTATGCGAAACGCGACAGGGCCCGCGAGCAATCGGACAATGACATCTTCCAGAACAATTCATTGTTCCAAGGAACCTCGTTCGCTTACGAGCCGAGCCAGCAGCAGTAACAGCAGCAGCAGCAGAGGTAGCAGTAGCAGTAGCAGGAGTAGCAGCGTCTCTTCCTCGGTTACCCTCCTCCACCCCCTCCTGCCCCTCCTGCCCCGTTCTCAGTTGCCCGCCCATCTAGTACCTCACGGTTAGTTGCCGCGGGCCGTCTCATTGAATACACGCGGGGACAATGTAGTCTGCACAATACCGGTGTCAGCCGGAAATGACGCTACCGAGAGAGCGGGAGCGGATGGTACCGAGAGAGAAAGAGAAGCACGCGTAGTCGAGCTTCACGAATTGGCGGCGTTAAGGCACCCTGCAACCCCTCTAAAGGCACTCCTATCTCCTGCGTAACGCACAATTGGCTGCTGCTAGTACGTGCTGCTCTGTTTCACCAGGCTACTGTACACCCGCACTCCACCCAGCCATAGATATTGTCATTACAGACAGCGTCGGGGTATCGGCAAAGTTTTTCGACTGCCTCTACGTTTCGATAAGCGAACGTTGTAATAGGATTCATTAATGCCGCGAACAATTGGCCATGGTGCACGTGACGTCGAGTCCGACGTGGAAACAGCGGGGCCGTTGTACGAATGAAATAATGGGGTATCGGAGGGACGGGATAGGAGGGAAGACGGCATGTACTTTCTCGAGATAGACGGCGAGTCCTCTCGTTAACGAGCAGACCGCTGGGACGTCGAAGAAAGGTGGAAGATCGGTTTACAGGTTTGGATGGATGGTGGTTTTAACCCTTTGGGTTGTTAAAGCACGTGCGTGAGATTGGATGAGGAGGTTTGTGTTGGTATATGGGGGTGTAGGTGTGATTGAAAGGTAAGGTGATGCTGATTTGCGGTGGTTTGAGGATTTTGCGTTAATTAATTATTTAGATTTGGAAATGAGTCATGAGGCTACTTTGGAGAAAGTGTGCTTGAAGTCTTTGAAGCACGGGAATTCAACAAATAAAATGAGTAATGTTGCACAGGATTTTTTTTTAAATTTTAATTGAATAAAGTTGCTTTATATTTATTCACAAAGTTATATAATAAGATCAATTTTCGAGGTGGGACAAAAAATATTCACGTATGAAAGAGGTGGGACACTTTTCATCCCACCATGCCTTAAAGAGTTAATGGGGGAGTACTAGGGAAGGGACACTTTGAAAGACCTGTGTTTCTGTATGTAGCAGTGCAGTGAAATAAATTTTAGGGAGGTTGGAGGGGAATGAGAAAATTATTTTTGGATTAGAATGATTAATTCGGGAAGTATCATTCGATGGAATAGTTTGCGATTAAAATTTGACTTTGACTAGTTCTTATGCGGTATAGAAATGAGCATTTAACCCCTTGCCGTGCCATTTGTTTTGTGACTGCCTCCACAATAAATCAGAATTGAATTAGTAAAATAAACATTGATCAGTGATTCTTGACATATAGCACAATTTAACGTAATATTAATATTATAGAAATAATTTTATCGTGTGGCATCTCACTGATATTTTCAATTTAATAGGTTTTGGAAAACTTGAAAATATCCTTTACAATTTATAGCATCACGAGTATCACTCGTTACAGCATGGCAAGGGGTTAAGAAAACTATTACACTTGGAACAGATCACAGCGAAATCCAGTACCGATTGCCGGTTTTAGGCGAAGCACCATAGCACTTAAGTTAAAGAATACAAAATAAACAAAAAGAAAGCCGAGAAGTAGTATATGGAACTTGAGTCAGACAAGCGCGACCGTATGCGACTACTTTAAGATGCGCTAGAATGCACTTCTGTGATGCTTGCATAAGTTATGATGCTTTGAATAAGATAGAATATACAAGTGAGAAGTGTCTATGGAAACAAGGACATTCTTTTTATGACATTCAATGCGATACGGGACACACAGGGTCCATAACATATCGTTCTGTAAAAACAAGAGCAGAAAAATAAGAACATTTACTACTAAAACTATCTATCAATTTGTGATTGTTAAATGGAAAAAGATTATAATGAAAATGGAACAAAGAGAAATATCGCCATAAATGAGTCAATATTTTCTACCTTTGATTATTATATGCGAGAGAAAATTTAATGCAATATCACCGTTGCACTACTACAAAGTGCACATCTACGTTCGAATTATCTACAATATCGATCTTCTATTCACGTTGATATAAAGTTAAAATGCAAATATCGTCTTTGACCTGCAAACGATATCCGAATTTCCGCAAGAGGAAAATATAGAGTCGTTTGAACCGTGGAGCACCGAAATTCAGAGAACTGTATTAGGTATAACACATTTATCGTAGAATATTTAATTCCCTAATTTAATCAATATACCATTGAATTACTTATTAATCAAATTATTTCCCTCGCCATGGATTCAATACTATTCCAATTTCATGATGCACGATCCAACGTTATTTTGATTTCTCTTCAAAAGTTTCACGATTATAGTGAAACTTCTATTAAAATTATGATTTATATTCGATGAAAGTATGCATCGAGAGCACAATAGTGTAAAAACAATCAATAGAACGGCGAAACATCGGATAATAAGTTTGCATAATGAAAGACAAAATTTCGAGAAGTTCCTTCCAGGGAAGTTTGAGAAAAACTTCATTATTGCAACGAGCAAGTTTCGCTGAGAGCAATACGCTAAAGTCGTTTGTATCCTGTAAATTGGAGGACAATGATATCAACGTAACGAGTCGGCCAAGTTTGAAAAAGTTTTTTAATTAATGCATAGATAGCTGCAGTTCTCGGAGTAAATTCATTATATGAGAGAAAAGTTTTGTACAAAAGGTGCAAGCTTGTCCGTGATAGGAGGCTTCCTCGTAAATCCCAAAACAACTGGCCGCATCGTACAACACCGTTCCTACTAACAATAACCACAAAGCATATCTCTTGGAAAAGGAGCTACAATTCTTCCTGTGCTATCCATCGTGAGCTCCGCGATCCACTATAGAAACGCTATTTCCTGCAACAATACCGTTGGATTCGCAATGTTTGGCGTTTGTATTCTCTGATGGTATTACGAAGTCTTATTTATTTTATCGTTTGGTAATTTATGGATAGGATATTTGTCTTCGGTACAGAGATGCTTTTTGACGTGGAACCGGAAGTAGGTTGTACCGAATGCTGGAGATGGAGGTAGGAAGAAAGGATTTGGAAAAGATTCATAAAAAGACTGTTGTGATAATTGTAATATCGATTACTGATCTTACATTGATTTCGATGATAACACATTACGTACGAGATATCTCGTATTTGACAAATCGACTACTCGAGACTTCTTGCTACTTTACTAAGGCAATGTAATTTTGAATATTCTTGTAACAAATACTTAGTGAAATAAATGTACATCGAATTTCCAAAAGAGTACAAAATAATCAGATATATAAAATATACCAAATCTCGGGAGCGCTTAAAAATCTACGGGCACATCGAAACAGCTGGGTGCCGTACGCAATGTGTAAAGTGGTGCTTAACACATTCACGCCGGCGCGTACCACCGGTGGCTCGCGCTTCAGTGTCTTTCAGATGGTGGTCTTAACCCTCTATGGGCCCTTGTTACTTTGAATTCTTTATGGTCCAACGTTTCAAAATCAAGTAAAATGTATTATTTATAATAGTCCTCTTAATATTTTCTAATGTGCTATCGTGCAAGTAATCTTCAGATATCACAGAAAATTCGGCCCATAGAGCGTTAAAATAGCCGCTCGTAGGAGAAAACCGCAATTTGCAACGCCGGCGTGAACGTGTTAAGGGAAAATTTCTGTATTTGAATGTGCGTTGAGCTCAGGAAAACAGAAAATTAATGATTTTAATAGAAAAAGTTTCACTTCAGTAGAAGTGATGAAACTAGCAAAATACCGGTAACGTTCAACGTGTTATTTAATGTACCGAGTTTCGAGAATATTCCGACTATATTTTCAACTCTTCTAAAGTAATTTTGTACTATTGTGACCGCGCCTAGAATATGAATTACTAAAATTGCAAATTGTTACGAAACCAATAGGTTCTATTATACCGATTACACTTTACGGTTTTATCTCAAATTCCCCAATGATTTCGAAAATAATACCGTTAGAAACATATAAAAAATTTCACCGAATATAACTTTCATCGCTAGTAACCTCGCCCTCTGAACAATTAATGCAGCAGCCCTTTCACTATTGATTCATACAACGTTAAGAGCTAACCACAAAGCCACTGATTTTTCCAACAAACTAGCATGCTACACCAAATAAATTTGATCTTCCAATTGAGAGTGCACCTATTGTACCCGAGATAATTCTTTTTGCCCATACATACAAGCATCATTGCCACGCGTATACACACTGAAACTGAATGCATTCATAAAAACCCATACACCAAAAAACTGAACAATTTTTCCCACCCACATATGGTTTTAAATCTCTGAAAGAGTTAACGCACTACCAACTCCAACATATTAACTTATACAATTCATCTAACCGAGAAACTGCCCTCGCTTGAACCCTATAGCATTGCTTCCTCTTCTCTCTCTCTCTCCATTTGCTTACCAATTTCGTAATACAAAGCGAATCTGGCGGGTAATTCATCATCCTCGTCGTGCGAGCACTCGATACTTTCACCAGCCATTCGAATCGGGATCAATGTTCACGCCAAGGTTCGTCGCATTGACCTCGGGCCAAGAAAGATGCGACTTCTCCGATCGAGATTTTAAGGGAGAGCGTAACCATCGGAAGAAAGTAGGCCAGCAAAACACAACCAAACACGTTGTATGCACGGATCTCACGCTGCAAACTGTTGCTGATGTTCATCCGGAGAGGACGAGTCACGCGCAAACCTCCAAGAGAAGCTGCGGGTTTGTTCATGGAAAGGAGGAATTCCATCGTGATTTCCAAGCAAATTTGCAACCGGAAGACATATCTTATTCCGAAGAGATAAGTATCCGCCGGTGGAAAGAAAAATGTGGAAAAAGCAAAGAAAGGGAAAAATGATCCAGAGGGTCTCCTGAAGGAGAAGTGAGGGAGAAGTCGTTCGTCCCTTCGGAGTTCTCGATTGAGATTTTAACCGTTTGAGTCTCAAGCAGCGCGATCGCGCTGTTCAGATTTTATGTCGAGAAAACCCAGCACATTTTGAGCGTTGTGGGCAACTAACGGTGCGTCAACGACTGTCGGTGTTTTCTTGTTTAACGTGACGGAGCGAACACATCTTATATGTGCAGAACATCAAACAAAAGAAGTGTTATCGCGACGATTGGTATTTTTTTGGCATAAAATAAGATAAGGGCTATCACGCTGCTTGGGTCTTGTACTCATTTGGAGGAGGCGCCGTCGCGCCGTTTGGGATTTTTCGACAGTGTTTTTTCAATACCCCCTGGGACTCAAACGGTTAAGGGAGAGTGTAGCCATAGGAAGAAAGAAGTGTTGTATTCTGTGTGAGGTCAACAACACTTTACTTAAAAAGAACTATTGCCCGCTCGGAGTATTATCAATTTAAGGATAACGTCGTCGCGAGATGCGAACTGTCAGCGATTTAGTATAAAATTCTTTGATTTCGGGGCAGGAATGACCTTTTAAAGATCTTAAACTGGTGTGGTGGGAGGTTTGGATGACCCCGACTTCTCATGACTAAGGTTCCAAAAGGGCGATCGCTTTTCCAGTGACTTTCGCTAAGATTAAAGGTCTTGAAAACATATTTTGAGGGAAAAGCGA
Source organism: Cerceris rybyensis (assembly GCA_910591515.1). NCBI lineage: Eukaryota > Metazoa > Arthropoda > Insecta > Hymenoptera > Crabronidae > Cerceris > Cerceris rybyensis. The sequence goes on from OU342789.1 coordinate 38,362,903, forward strand.
TGACAGAATTTGAAAATGACTAGTAGTACCCTTTTGGACCTTGAATCACGTTGGTAATATTTGGAGCTATTATCTTATTGGTAGAGAAGATAGTGAATCTGGAAAAACATGAACTGAGTCGGTATCCAGCAGAAGACCACCAAACGCAACCCAACACGTTGTAACAGTTTGTATCTTATGCTGCAAACTGTTGCTGATCTTCATCCGAAGAGGACGAGTCACGCGCAAACTTCGAAGAGGATCTCCGGGTTTGTTCGTGGAAAGAAGGAATTCCACCGTGATATCCAAGCTAATTTGCAGCCCGAAGACGTATCTCGTTCGGAAGAGATAAATATCCGCCGTTGGAAGGAAAAAGGAAAGAACGGAAGAAACGAGCCAGAGGGTCTCCTGAAGGAGACGAGGGAGAAGCCGTTCGTCCCTCCAGAGGACCCGAAAGAGAACGATATTGCTCTTTGGTGGCGGGTAAGACGGCAATGCTCTTCGTCTATCCTTTTTCTCTTCTTCCTTTCTGCCAGCGAGTCACGGACACGGGGAAATGGATAAAAAGATTACGGGAGCAAATACCCGAGCGGAGCGAATCCGCAGCGAATGGACCAGCGAGGAGAGATAGAAATCTCTCGCTTTCCCTTTAGACGGCAAACAGAAGGCGCAATCTGTTATCGTGCCGGATAATCGAGCCATTAATCTTTTATTAGAATCTTTATGTCGATTTTACAACGAACCATGGGCATCGTTTTCACGACGTTATGGAATATTATTTGGAGCTTTATTTTTCAGGGGTTTCAAAGGGGCTTGATGGTGGAGGATATTGGGTTTGAGGGAAAGATGTTATAATTGAGATTCGGAGTTTTTAGGAATGTATTGATATGGGGGTGGTGATATGTCATTGGAGAATATTGAAAAATTGTTATGGTTTCGTAATGAATTAAAACTTTTTGATGGTAGTTGTTTATAGTCATCGATAGACATGAGACGTTTGGGAATGGAATTTAAGAAGTTTACGGTGTTCTTGAATGTTGGAGGACATAGCTAAATATCACCATAAAAGGACATACATTTTTTAATACACAGATGAAATTTGAATGCGTGAGACATGATAGATCATATGAAAGTATTAAGATAATGCTTAATTATTTCACAGCGAAATTTAATTTTTTGGCGTTTGTAATTTATAGCCGTCAATACAGCAAAAAAATCTTCAAAATTAAAATTTAAGCTGTTTTTACAAATCGTATTTCGGAAATGGACAGTCGAACAGATATATTTTGAAAAATATTGTTGATCATCACAATAGAACGCTTCACAATTTTGTCATACGTGAATGAAAATTAAAATTCACACCAAATAGAAAGTGAGCCGTTCAATTATGGTAAAAGATCTAAATAAAAATGTTAAGATAACAAATTTAGTTTCAAGACAATCCAATCTCCTTAATCGAAGCTTCGATAGTTCGTCAAGAATACAAATAGAATAATTTCAAGGATTAAAAATATAATACAACTTGTTATTTCAAAGAAAGTCGGGATTATAAAGGATTGTCGTGGTGGAGGTTCTCTGCAGTTTTCTTCAGAAAGCTTTAGACACTTTGACGTGTAGAAGAGCTTAAAAAGGAGGAAGATGTTTTCAATATTTGGAAAGAATTTTTCGATATAACGTTGACAATAGAAAGGCGATAAATTTTGATGGCATACTTTTCCGTACCTTAAAATATTATGTAGCGTATAAAATCAGAGCTGAAAATCCTTCTCCAGAGGGGCTACCTTATTGTAAGTAAATGTATATCACGTTGGTCGTATATTCTTACTGGATCAAAGAGACAGTAATCTTTACCAGAGCTTGCGGCAAATCCTTAGGATTTATGAAAACATCCCACTCACATTTCCAATCCTGGCTTTCATCATCGTCCTCTGCGTAGCGAAAAACAGAAGAGGTTGAAAACATCCTGTGACTTAAAGCCTCCGTTAGAAATACATTTCCTGCGTATAATTCAACTTACTCTTTCCTTTTGACGTCCTTTCTTTCAATTTTAATAAAAATCTCTGCAAAGGACGAACCTTTTTTTCTCTGAGAAAGCAACTATTCTTGCTTTTAACTCTGACGTTGAATCAATACTGTGTCTGAGAAATATTTCAATTCTAAGAAAAATGACAATCGTTTCTTTGTCAACGATTTAATTGTTTGTAAAATAATATAATAATTGTACTTAGATTTTTGCTCGGTCTTTCATACTTCGTCTAATTGCTACAATGAGCTGGAGACACTAAAAATCTTCCAGAATCTTATATTCTTAATGAGTCTGAATTGATGATGTAGATTCTGAGCTTTTTCTTTTGGCCCCATTTTTGAGCTTTTCTCTCGAAGCAAAATTTTAAATTACGACTTGAGTCCAAAACTGAATAAATTGATTGCCGAGAAAGAATTTTAATTGTGGTAATACTCCTGGAGTAATATTAATATTCATCTTGTAACAGTCACATTAACAATACTGTTTTTATCCATTTCCGAAGAATCTTTCTTTCATCTATTCAGAGTTCTGGTTCTTATAGTTGCAAGGAATTGAAGTTTTGGAACATCTTCTGCAGATTAAACTTTTCAGGCAATCTTTGTGAATAATGTACCTGTCTTTGTTTATTTCAACAAATAGGCTTCTTTAAGATTGCAAAGCATTTTTCAAAGCACAATTGTACACAATCTTTACCCTTTTGAAACCAAAATGGAAAGAATTACTTTCCCTAAAAAGAATTTCCGTTTCTTAAATCCACCAACGATTCTACTCAACGCTTCACACGCACGCAACACATCTTCCAACAATCCCACTCACATTTCTCCTCGAGTCTTTCAAACTCTCTGCTGGAAGAAATGAGAAATGTTGAAAACGCGTCGCGATTCAACATTCCAGGGCACTCTGAGCGGACAATGCAACTACTGCGTTCCTCCTCTCGCCTTTTTTCAAAAAAACATAAGTAACACCTTATGCAAACCATCAATTTTGGTCTAATTACATTTATAATATAAATATCCCTAACTCCCAAACTGCACAAATTACTTTCGCCCCAAAAATACCAGTTTCTCGAAATCACCAAAAATTCTCTTTCCAACGCTTCAAACATTTGCAACACATGTTTCAACAATTCCACTCACATTTCTCCTCCAAGTCTTTCAATCTCGTCATTGCAACAAAAGAAAAACGTTGAAAAATCATTGCAACTCAACATTCTAACGCAATCTGCGCAGATAATGTAACCACTGTGTCCCTCCGCTCGCCTTTTTTCGGAGAAAAAAACATAATTAAAATGGTATGCAAACCACAATTCTTTTTCCTAATTGCAGTTGCTATATAAATATCTTCAAGTCCAAAACTAGACAATTATTTTCCTCCAAAAGAAATTCTAGTTTCTCAAAACCACCAACAATTCCCTTTTCAACGCTTCAAACATTCGCAACACATGTTTCAACAATTCCACTCACATTTCTCCTCCAAGTTTTCAACCTCGTCATTGCAACAAAAGAAAAACGTTGAAAACTCATTGCAACTCAACATTCTAACGCAATCTGCGCAGATAATGCAACCACTGTGTTCCTCCTCTCGTCTTTTTTCAGAGAAGAAACATAATTAAAATCGTATCCAAACCACAATTCTTTTTCCTAATTGCAATTGCTATATAAATATCTTCAAGTCCAAATCTAAACAATTATTTTCCTCCAAAAAAAAATTCCACTTTCTCAAAAGCACCAACAATTCCCTTTACAACGTTTCAAACATTCGCAACACGTCTTTCAACAATTCCTCTCACATTTCTCCTCCAAGTCTTTCATCTTTATTACTGCAAGAAACGAAAAACGTTGAAAACCCGTCGCGATTCAACATTCTGATGCAGTCTCCACGGATAATGCAACCGCCGCGTTTCTCCTCTCGCCTTTTTTTCACAGAAACATAAGTAAAACCGTGCGCGAGCCACCGAGGCTTTTTTCTCTAAGCAACTTACGTTCCTTGCGCTTGAAGCCGACGCTGCTAGATCCGAAGGCAGGCTACAGTTTTGACAGTACGTTTATCGCGGTGCTTTTACATTGTGCACACCCGTACGAGAGCATCTCGTCGGTGAAGGCGCGTCCTTTTGATCCACCCTCGCTCTTTTCACAAAAAAAAAGCGTCGGCTAGGACGACGAGGAGGCGACGTCCTTTACGCCGTGGCTAATACGCGCACGAGACACGGCGAGCTTTTGGAAGGGCGAACCGCAAAACGGGAGAGAGGCGGAAATAATATTTCCAACGAGTCGACGTCAACGACCGGAGAAGTGTGTGCTCTTATCCCGTAAAAGGGATATCTCGAAAATCGGAAGTACGGATTTCGATGAAATTCAGCACGCTTTGTGTGAAATGTTTCAGAAATGCGACAGTCGCATAAAGCAAAAGCGTTGTGCAAGTCGTGGAAACGTTATCGCAGGCCATTCTCCAACGGTGGCGCTCGTCTAGGAGGAGAGGAAAGTTTTACATTCAATCGGGAACTATTTAGTGCTTCTGGAATATTGCGGAATTGAGGGACGAAAACGAAGAAAGTTTTTGGCGGTGGTTTCATTTTCGGCGTTTAATGGAGTGAATAATGCATTGAAATGTTGCAAAGTTCGATGTTTGGATTTGACACTGTTTTTTTTGGGGGGGGGGGGGGTGGATGAAGTAACAGAGTCTTTATTTGAGACTGTAAATGGAGGTGAGAGAAAACTTTGGAATGTTTATAAATTTGGAATATATACACTTCGGCTCAAAAGTATGTGGACACTTACCACGTTTATGAAATTTCTGATAGATAAGGTATATTTTTGTTGTTAATCAATTTTTGTTGCTAAATTCTGCTACGAATATGTACGTAATGTATTCCAATAGTACTAAATTACAAATATTGTTATTCAATTCTTTTAAATAAAAAAATCGATCCGGTGGAAGGAAAACTGCATTATATTGCACTGCATGCGTAGAGTTTTTGAGGTTCTTTCTCTAGCAGTTTCCAGGGACTGCATTGCTTAAGTGAGGTGTCTTGGCTTCTCTAGAGAAACATAAACATCTATAAACATGATTGACGGCGAAATAATTAAAAGATTAATAGCCAGCATACCACGATTAGTAAACGCGATCATAAAATCACGCGGTGGATATGTAGACGAAAAGAAGATATAATTATCTGTTATCATTATCGGTGAGATATTTAATAAATTATTATTAAAATATGTTCTCCAATACTGTACAAACAGAAATGCCTACAAGATAATCAATTTTGCCGAAGATAGCGAAACTTTTTTCAGGTAGTTTTGAGAGTTAAGGAAGTGTCCACATACTTTTGAGCGGCAGTGTATGTCCCATTTTGGGAAAAATATGGGCTGTGGACACCAATAGCATTATCATAGTTAAACAAATTAAAGTAAGAAGCATTGATGACTTCTTGATATTCTAATAATTGTGCTGATTGCTTGGTTCTTAAAATGTAATATCATTTGTTTCTCTAAGTATGTCATAATTTGCTCTTGTAAATCCGTATTATAGAAAATACTTACTTTTCTCGATCAACCAGTACAATTACACAATCAGTAACGTTCAACAAATTCTATTTCGTGTTCACATCTATTCTACTATGCAGAGATGATATTTTTTTTAAAGGAGACTGGCTGACAATTAGCCTAAAAAAGACAGGGTAAATTTAATTCTAGTTATGTATACATCTTATCAAGTTTCAATTCTGTTCTCAAATATTTATTATTCTTTTTCAATTTTAATGTTTTTAAGGTATCAATTCATATTTTTATTCTGCTAATAAGCATTAATTCCTTGTTATCCTGAGTTAGTCACTAAGCCAACGTGTATAAGCCACCACTCTCTATCGCTCGGTCAATTTGTTTCTATGCATCACCTTGTCGATTTCTATCGCGCAAATGTGATTGACACAGTCAGTAACGACGAAAATAAACAAATACATGGAACAGCAGCTGGAAAACTAATTTGATTGAACAATTTAACAACTCCGCATAGTACACGCCCTTTGAACGCGAATTATTTCATCAATATTTCAACATCCAACGCCAAAGTTTCCCGTCATCGTTCAGAATTATTAAACCTCCCGCTAAGATCGAAACATCGTTTAAATTTCCTCGAAAGTGCGGCCGCCATATACCATCCCCATAAATGGATCCTAAACTTATCGAGCGGTCGAAGTCGCATTTTCCTTATTTTACTTTCGCACGTCTTTCCTCGACGGCAGACAGTTGGAGAACGGTAGTACGATCAAACCGGTTGGCATCTCCCTGAGGGTGTTTACGTCGCTTCGCGACATCCGTCGAAACTGACGTGTTACTTTGGTCGACACGTTATCGTGAGAAGCAGGTGGATGGATAGGGAAAGGTGGAAGGTGAAAGAGAGGTAAGAGGATGAGAGGACACAGAGAGGGAAAGAGACTATTCCCAGGTGCAGCCGTGCCGTATCTTGTCCTCGACATCGGCGTCACGTCGACTTTGTGAAACGAGAAGCCTCGAGTATCGAATTCGCGACGTATTTGCAAGAGAGAGATGGTTAGACTTGACCTCTTTCGATTTCTTTGATATCGTCGATATTAAATGTCACGAAAGTGCACTTATTTAATTAGCAAGTGTTTTGGTCGATTGACTTCGTTTGTTAAAAACATTTCTAAAGAACGTGTCTACGTAAATTTATACAAGATAGATTAACCAGTGAACTGTGTTTGACGAGTATACTCGTCATGCGTAAAAACTACCACTGATTATTTAAATCATAATTTTAGCGAAAACTAAAATATATTCGTACATTTCAAGATATTTGAAATATTTTGAGGCTATGCCGAAATGAAACGAATAATTAAAGGGTATAAATAATTTGAGATAGATTTACGCTCATCTCTCTATTTTCATTACCCAAAATTCAAAAGAATTTTCGCCACAGTTGACTGGTTAAGACAGTTTATTGAGTCTTCTTAGAGGACTTTAGTTTTCTGTCGTTTGTGTATTGAACTTTTTACAGGAGAACTTCGGTGTTGCTCGATATTGAGGGCCCTTGGATCAATCGTAATTTGCACAGGCTACTGTAACTACGTATCTTAGGCTTCCCAGAAACTCTAGACGATCATTTCCTACCCTTAAAACGATCAGTCAACCTAACTATCAACGAGTACCCTTGTCCCTCAACACAAGACTTCCTCTAAGGCCCTATGTTTTAAACCATACGATACATCTAACCTCTTCACTTTCAATACCCACATACCATACATCCAATTCTCTATTTCCGCTAAAAACACAAGAACCATTGAAAACATAATACTCCGTCAATGACAAACTGTCTCCTTAACCTAAATACCAACAATACAATTATTAATCTAACTACCATCCTCCTCCATCCAACCCCTCTTAAAATCAATTCGAACAATTCCCCTCGTCCAACCCCCTAACTACTCACCCTCCCACCACAACTTACAAACTCCCCCAGAAAATATCAGCGATACCACGACACATCGGTGTCAACCTATACGCTCATACCTCCAACGATTTACCCCGTTGAACGTGAAGCCTGGAAAAATGACTCCCCCTCAAGACCACGCGTCAAAACGTTTTCTCAGGCGATAACCATTGGCGTCGTACTCGAGCTACGACAGGTGAGGGTGGCCCCTTGTCACGATCGTGGCTGGCCCTGAATTTAAAGTTACGTCACTGGGAACGAATAGACGGAACAAGAGAGCACGAACGTGGAGCGGTGAGAGAGGAGAACGGCCGGAACGAGAGGCAATGAGAGTCTCTGGTTGGGAGAAGGGGTGACAGGAAAGGGGTGGCTCGTTCGAGAGGGCAAGGCGAAACCGTGAGCCATCGACCCGAGAGTCGGGTTTGAGCTCGTTATACTCTCCCGTAGGATGCATCCGCGTCTCTGCATCTCCATGCAATTGCGCGAAACCTGGTGGGGGGTGGAGATGGGGCGACAGGGGGGAGAGAGACAGAGGAAGAAGGAGAGAAAACGAAGAAGGGGGTACATTGGTCGCAGCATACCGTGTACCGTTCGTGGCACACTCTTCGTGACGTTGAATGTACCGTGTGGTAACGTTACGGTGACGGTTTCCGCGCATCGTCGCTGCTGTTGCAACGAAAGCGTGCACACGACGGAGATACGTGTTTTTCAAAGTGGTAGACAAGGGAAGATGTCGGAGGAAGAGTGCTCGGAAAAGAGTCTCTGTCTCTATGTTTGTTTTAGTCTGATGCTCGTGTTTTATGCCGGGAAAGGGGAAAAATCGAGGATTTTCGAGCCGATGCTTCGGGAAGAATGACGTTTGCGGGATGACGAGGGAGATTCGAGGATGTGGGATCGTTTTTATGAATGTTCGCGACGATATGATAAAGGATGTACTTTTTTTTCTGAGTGAGACTTACGATGCGTGGGGGGAGATTCGCTTAGAGAATGTTGATGCGCACTTTTTCGTGGCTTTTGAATGTTTTGGTCGGAGATTGAAGTATGGCTTTAACGTTTAAGTCCGGTAAACTTATTTTGCTTAATGGAAATTTCTATCGATTGATTTTTTTTTAGTTAGTCTTGATGTATCTTGAGTTTTTGGGGAAAAGGTTGCAGCAGGAATAGAAATGGTATTCTGCTATGGTTCTGATAGTTAAATCTGACCATATGATGAAGAGAATGGATTAATAGTAACCGTACCGACACTTTATGGAAATCTATTTTCATCGTAACAGACGGGTTCGATCGGTTATGAAATAACAATGATACCTTTCTAGAAGTAATGCAGAAGACTTTCAACTTAAACGGGAAACAATGTACTGTCTTGACTTAATCCTTTGCACTCGGAACCTTTTCTAACGTTATGTATTAGGAACTTGGCTGCATTTTACTATTTGCTATCTTATGCCATTTCAAGAGAAAAGTTCAGGTAAACATATACCTATTTCTTAAAATGTTGCGGCACAATAAGTCGAAATATTGAACCTCGTTTGAACCTTTTACTACCCTAGATATCTTATTTCACATTGAATTTAGACCTATTTTTGTACTTTTAATTCCTAAATGTTGGGTAGTGAAAGGTTCAAATGAGATTATAAATAAGATATCTTATTTTACATTGAATTTAGACCTATTTTTGTACTTTTAATTCCTAAATGTTGGGTAGTGAAAGGTTCAAATGAGATTATAAATAAGATATCTTATTTTACATTGAATTTAGACTTATTTTTGTTCTTTTCCTTCCTAAATGTTAGGTAGTAAAAGGTTCAAATGAGGTTAAATATTTTGACTCGGGGAATTACAGGCTTAAATTAGGAGTTTTAGTATTGAAAAGTATCATATTAGGTTCAAATAGGAGTAAATACCATGAAAATAGATTCAATATTTCGACACGGGCTTAGAGTCGGCAATTGAGTAATATGGTACACTTATGATGTCCTCTCCTTTGGAACATCAGAGTGCTAAGGGTAAACAGTATCAGAAGTTACCTATTATCATTTGATTGAACCGGTCATTTGACCATGCATGGTACGGTTAGTGTTAATCGAATCAAAACTAATTGTAACTACGAAGAAATTCAAACGAGAGCCTCTGTGAAGTGCCAACATCCCTCTTTCTAATATCCCGCAGTACCTACAGCCCTAATCATCGACAGACAAGACCAAATTATCTAACTCCATCACCAGAAAATAAAAACAAATTAATTTCGATTAATTGCCAAAATACTGGGAAAATTATTCGAACTGCATATAATTAAATTACGATATATTATTGTAAGATAACACAATGAATTACTCCTCGTCATACCTTTGTAATGAAAATGTTTCACAGAATTCACCCAACAATAGCTTACCATACCATGCTAGCTTCGATCATTTACCGCGGCAATTTCGTGCGATTTTAAACGGATTCCGAATCTATTTGTACTTTGAATTACTTATATAACTGCATTAAATGCGCACGGTAAATGAATGCGCATAATTAGCCGGCAAACAGCCATCGAGCTTTCGAGTCGAGTAGCGACCGGACTGAAATGCGCTCTCCTATTTTGTCAAGGGAAGAGACGCCATCGTTCATTTTTAAACCCAGCTGAGAGGTTCGCGGACGCGAGCGTAGTATGCTTCAGGTACGGTATGAATATTAAATGACGAGACGTAGAGCGCCAGCATAAGGAGCAAAACAAGAAGTGCGAAAAAGGACGGGAGAAGAAAGCGGACCGGAGAAAGCCGTACCCTTTTACGTAGCCGGATGCGAATATGAACGTATGCGTCGGTGATTACGAAAGTGGCCTGAGGAAAAAACTGAAAATGTTGAGGCGTTTCTTACTTTGCGTCGTATTGTTACGTATTTCAGGAATGTGTGGTCGGTGTGGAGATGTTAAGGATTGAAAGGTATAATGGTGGATGGCTTATTTTGATAAAATTAAGTTATAATTGGCATTTTTTCTATAGAAGTGCGGTTAACACTGGAACTATTCAGGCGAGAAAAATAACAAGTTCTTAGATTTGTTTAAAATTATTTAAATTTGTTAGGCGGGTAATATAGTTCATATTTTATCTTTGTCGTGCAAAATGTAAAGTATTTAAAGGGTCATCTTTGTTACATCTCGATTCTTCTTTTTTAAAATGTTTATACGATAGAGTTGAATACAATACGCTCATCGACTGATAGTTTATTAATTGGTTATTATAAATGGAAATAATAGAAAATTATGCGGTGTTGAAATAACTCCAAATTAAAATGATTTCATGAATATGTTTTCAGATTTTAATTTTGAAGTTATAGAGCTTTACAAGTAGGTATATTTACTAATGCACAATATTCGAAAAAGTGAATTGTAAATAAAGTTTTAAATCTGAAAGTTTGAATACAGTAGAGGGGGAAATTAGAAATTTTAAACAAGGTTCGAGGTAGATAATAATTTAAGTGGAATCGAAGAGATTCTGAATAAAAATATATGGTTAATAACAAATTTGCTAGTGTAATTCTTTTTTTGAGGCTTCCTTTTAAGAAAATTGAGTTTGAACATTGATTGTACTGAGTGTAGATGAAATTAACAATATTGAAAAGTATCTCGAAATATTCACATATTCGGTAAAGTGAAAATAAAACAAAGTTCTATTTTATACAAAAAATAAATATTTTGTTAGCAATTTAATCCAATTTATTGCATAGGATGTAGCAGTTATCTACCCGTGATTCGTCAGAGGACGATTTTCATACACCGATCTATATTCACGGATCGTCAATTTTTTACCAATCTGGCACGGCAATATTGTAGAAAGCTCTTGATTTTTACACGTTGTTACTTCAAAAATTCAGAGTGGAATTTATATGAAATTCTTGTACAAATTATTTCGGAATTGGTCATTGAACATAGAGCTTTAATTTGGTCTAACACTACTGGCGCCTAAAATACTGCGAGAGTGTATTTTATACTATCTTCAGAGTTCGAAATGCGACATGGTTGTTTTCAGTACCTTCTCTCAAGATAATTAAATAATGCTAAGTTTTATGAGTGTTTGTATGTACACTTTCTCCTCGATCTAGTCAAGTTTCTTCAAAATCCACATACTACGACCCTTTCGTTGTAACCTTCAAATCTAAGATATTTAAAACCGCCATAATCAAAATCAAGATATACCAAAATCTTTATCTCACGATCTCTATTCATTATCGTAATGTATTCGTTGCCTCTGTACGCGAAACGGATGTTATACAAAAATCGGCAGTTGATCTCGAGCCCAAATTTCCATTTTGCTGCAGGTTAACGAATCAAGAGCCTCCGTTCTCCCAAGATTATTAATTTCTGTGTTTCATGTAAACAAGAACGAATACTCTCCCCTATGGAAGGTCTATGATAAAAAAACCTGGCAAACAACTAGTGAGACCAAATTCAAATCCCCCGCCATCTTCGTCCAATTTTTCCTATGCGATTCACATATCACATCCTCCATAACTCAAAATCCGCCTAGACACAAGATTCTAAGCAAAATAGTTATCATTACAACGAATAATTTCAACCACCATTTAACATCACATTCCGCATACCAAAACCTACCTAAAAAAATTCTTTTTTTCGCAGTTCATGCGAAAAATCACCCCCACCTCTCCTGCTATCCACTCACATGTACCTGTCGACCCAAAGCTCCATCCGCGAGACGGACATTATAAAAAAATCGTCAGTCGGGCTCGTTTCCAAAGTTCCATTTTACAGCAGCTTAACGAAACAGGAGCATTCCGTTATCCCAAGATCATTAATTTCTGTGTTTCATGTGAACAATAAAAAAATACTCTCCTCTATGGAAGGTCTATGATAGACAACAAGGTAAAAAACCTGACCCACAATTAGTATGCCCAAAATTCAAATCCCCTGCCACCTTCGTCAAATTTTTCCTATGCGATTCACATATCATATCCTCCAGAACTCAAAATCCGCCTAAAACACATGATTCTAAGCAAAATGACTGTAAATAAAACATACGATCTCAACCACCATTTAACATCACATTCCTCAAAGCAAAACCTACCAAAAAAAATTCTTTTTTTCGCAGTTGATTCGAATAATCTACCCCACCTCTCCTGCTATCCACTCACATGTACCTGTCGACCCAAAGCTCCATTCGCGAGACGGACATTATAAAAAAATCGTCAGTCGGGCTCGTTTCCAAAGTTCCATTTTGCAGCAGGTTAACGAACGAGGAGCCTCCGCCCTCTCACGGGGCATAAACTCGTGTCTTTTCGATGAACGAGGAGGGAATAGCCTCCCCTAGACTCGACAGAGCCGGGACGGTTAAGGGTAGGAGGGGGTTAATGGATATCGAGCGAGTCGTGCCAGCCCACTCGCTATCTCTCTCCTCGTTCAGGAGCTCCTCGAAGACCGTAAGAGGACGATGGGTTGCTGGTAGTGGGTTGCTTTATCGAGATCGCGGTGCATCGGTACGTAAAGCCGCCGATCACCGTTCAGGCATGGATAAGGAGAAGCAAAGTAGACGTAGGACGTACGTGTGCGTACACTGCACTCCAATACCTCTCGGTACTCCTACATCTCGCTTCTCGTGCATCCCTCGATTCGCGATATAATCCGCGGTGCGTGAGGAATTTCTAGGGCGTCACGTAAGCGATAAGGAAATCTTCAAATATAAGAAGAGAGGAAGAAGAGCACCGAAAGCATCGTCGAAGGAGAGCTCGAGGGACTTCTTGCTACTCGAGTGCAAAGTCGAGAAGTTAAAGAGGGTGAAGACGGTCTTAATTTCTGGGAGATTAATTCCTGCGGAGACCGTGAATTATTACTAATCGGCGCACTCGAATGGTTTCCTTGGGACGGACGGATTTAGGGTAATGGCCGTTCTGTAATAATCATGATATAGTAATACGGTGAATTCTTTCGGTGGTGAAATGGAAACGTTTTATTAGCGTTGGCAGAGATCAGAGAATATTATTCCGGTGATCGGTTGTGAAACGTTGTTTATGAAGTTATCAGAGAGTGAGATTTTGAGGATGTTATTTGAAATTTCAGGGCGGCCGTTTTGTTTGAAACGAGGGTGGTTTGCAGAAGGTAGAGAAAAAATTGTTGAATAATGTAAAAATAATTTGAAAGTTCAGCGGTAGCGAGCCGCGTTGAATTATTACTAACAATGGGAGCCTGACGGCGTTGAAATTGTTTTTTGTTACTTTGCGAGGAAACTCGTTGGTGAATTATTCGCCGGAGTGCACGCGCATCAATGATAATATTTTCAAAAAATATCCTCCGGAAGAACGTGCAGAATAGTAACAAAAGGACGTTTCTCTGTCTTCCTCTCAGCACCATTAACTTTTTCGTAACAGCGTTACTCGTTGCTACTGCACAGGAAATTCACTGAGTGTTTCACAAGACGAAGTTAGTCGCTAAAAGTGCCGACTTTCGATCGATTCGTTTACGATATTTTAATCGAACTAAAAAAAAAAAAACGAGAAATAGAGAGACTATTAAGACATACATTTTTCTCGACATTCCACCGTAATACGATTATCGTAATAACTCGTCCTCCTTCTTGAAAACGTTCCCAAGACGGTAGAAACGATCTCTCGCTCCATAACGGTACGACAATAATTGAAAGATATAATTTCCAGAATCGATGATAAGTTTATTCTATTCTCTACCGTTCCTCCTCCCAAGATATCCTTTACGTTTCTCTAAACTGCATTAAGAAACTCCCGTGAAGTTCAATTTCCCCGGAGGAAAATTCAACTAATCAGCTCTCTCGAAATGAGAATCGATCAATTTTAACGTCAATTTCCGTTTCAACTCCAGCAAGGATCGTGGTACGAGGCAGAGAGGTAGAGAGAGCAGGTTGCATCTTCATTTTCAACCTTTGCCTTTACCCTTTCTCCGGGTCATCGATCCTGCCATTGAACATCCTCCTTTGCCGTGTAACTGATCAACCACCGATGAATATGCGGTGCCTAGAAAACGGTATTGGTGCTATTTACTAACAGCTCCGCATCCTATATACGTTTCTTAGGGCTCTGTATCAACTTGCCACACCTTATGAGCTTTCGCGCCCTCGGTGTTTCGCGGTGCTTAACGTCATCCGCTTTCGTAGTGCTACATAAAGCATCGTCGACGTTAACGATGCAAATTTTCATGCTGAAATTGAGGCTACAAGATTGTATTTCGGATATTAGAAATAAAATTAATCCCTTATTGCTATATTTTTTTTTTGTGACCAGCTTCGTAATAATTCAGAATTAAGTTTAATTTTACCTACATTGGTAAACAAACAAATTAATTGGACGATTCTTGGTATATGGTATAATTTACTGTAATATTCATATTATAGAAATAATTTTATCGTGTCCCATCTCGTTGATATTTTCAATTTAATGGTTTTGCAAAATTTGAAAATTTCTTGTCTAATTTATCGCATCATGGGTGTCACTCGTCGTTGTATGGCGAGGGATTAACGATGGACGATGGGTTTTTTTATGTTGAGGGTCGTAACTGATGTTTCTACTTAGTTTTTTGTTTCAAGTTTTCCTTTAGAGATCAAGGTTTTATGATGAAGATATGCATATGTAAAACAGTTAGTGCAAACCGAAACCGGAAACGAAAAAATAGGAAAGAAATTTAGTTTTTAAAGGGGAAAGTAATATGTTAGATTTACTTTAGGTTTTAAAGAAGTTATAGTATGTGCTACAAATATAGATTATAGTTAGATAAACTTCCCTTGCCTTACAATGACGTGTGGCACACGTGATGCGGTAAATGGAATAGAAAATTTGCAAGTTTTCGAGAAACTATTAAATTCAAAATATCAGTAGGTCAGGATACCCAAAAATTAGTTCTATGCTATTAATATTACATTAACTTATACAGATATATGAGAAATCAGTGATGGATCATTACTTGAACAATTAATTCTGAGTTGTTGCCCGTTCGGTCACAAAAGAAATCGTAAGGCAAGGGGTTAAATAATAGTTCAAGATTAGTTTACAGCTTGTGCAGAATAGCATGTATACAGTATATAGCTGAGAAGCTGACTAACGAAACAGAGAAAATATGGGAACCTCACTCCCAGCATCCGATATCTGTCTTTGACACTCTCTCCGACAAAAAATCGGAGATTAAGGTGTAACACGTGTAACTAACAAAAAACAGATTTTCAAACCTAGTTTTCCAATTTTATTTCTACAACCCTTGATTTCCATCAACTATTGGGTTGTCGGAAAAGTCGTGACGCATTTTGCGAACAGGTGGCGGTCGATCATTTTTTAATGCACTAGAGTCATTCACATCTATATTATCACTATATCATTTAACTGTTTGCGGTTTCAGCGCCATTTAAAAAAAAACAATTGAGTTACATCGTTGATTTTTAGAGATTTTACAGTAAGAGTAAGATAGAAGACCAAAGTGCGCATTTTCGCCATATTTTGCTGTTTTACTTCCGTACAGAGAAAACCGCGTGTCAAGCTTGTGAAAAATTGCGTAAAGTTTACGGCGATGATGCTCTACAGGAACGTCAGCGCCAACGATGGTTCACAAAATGTGGTCCGAAAACGGTCTTGGTCCCGACATCGTAGTCCGCTTCGAACGACATCGAAAGCAGACATGCATCAGAGAAAAGCATTGCTCTCAGTGTGGTGGGATTTTAAAGGTGTCGTATTTTTCGAGCTCCTACAGGAACCAAACTATTAATTCGACTGTGTACTGTCGGCAATTGGACAATTTGAACGAATCGATCATCCAAAAACGTCCAGAGCTTGTTAATCGTAAAGGAGTGGTGTTTCATCACGACAACGTGAGGCCATATACAAGTTTAATCACACGTAAATAATTGGTAGAGTTTGGATGGGATGCACTGTCACATCCAGAATACTCTTCCGACCTTGCACCATCAGACTTCCATTTGTTTCGTGCTCTACAAAACTCCTTGCGTGATGTATCTTTTAATTCCGATGAGGCGGTAAATCAGCACCTTGTTCAGTTTTTCGCTCATAAAGATAGGTCCTTCTATGAACGAGGAATTATGAAACTACCTGAAAGATGGCAAAAGATCATCGAACAAAACGGACAATGTATCATTGATTCATCTTTGCTCTCTATATAAATAAATGACTTTGAAATACATACAAAATATGCGTCATGACTTATCCGACAGCCCAATACTTTATTTTCAATATCACACCAAACAGTAACCAATTCTAACACACTTTTAACAAAAAAGTCGTTCAATAAAGGAATATATTTCACAATATACTGCAAACAGTGATTGACTTTGATCGTCCGCTATAAAGTTTCAACATAAACTTTACAACTACCTGCAGACCGATAGTATCTAAAAATAGGAGTACACTCACAATTGAACAATATATCGGCAACCGGTAAAAGTATACCAATTCAACGATATTCGTGTTACTTTAAAGCACTGGTTCTTATATAACTTAGGGTGTGTGCACCCCTGAGTGTGCGAAAGAGCATTTCAATGGCTGCGAGAGAAATTTCCAAAATTTGATGAGGCTGCATCTGGTAACTTGCGCGAGACACTTTGAACCAGAGCCTCATTTTGTATAATTATTATGAATAAATAACAACCTAGCCATTAACCCTTAACAAACCAATGGCGCCAAAGAAGCAACGTGGCATTTTTACTCACTGGGTTTCTAGACCGTTACGGGTTAAAATTGAAATATTGCTCTTTACGTTACATAATAATATTTATCATAAATAAACACGGCATTTGTTTATGCAATAAACCTTTTTGTTAAACAAATGTAGGATCGTGAAAAAGAAAGAGACTTGTGCGGAAACCCATCCTAAGGTAGCAACTCGGTCTGAGTAGCTTAACGTCGACGATCGCCAAGGTCGGCGCGGAACCACTGCGCCAGCGACTTCTCTTTGCTGAAAATTTCTCTTCACGTCCTTTTCTCCTAAAATACTTTATAGGAGGGCTTCCCCTGCCCCGAACCCACACAAAAAATATGCACACATTTTTTAGGGGGGTATAAGAGCTTATTTTCAAATTCGAGGAGGTGCTGACCAGTAAAAATGTTAAGAACAGTTGCTTTAAACTTTTAAGTTTAAAGTATCAACGATGTCCAGTCGAATGAGCACTTTAGAAAGAATATTGCAAATGGACGCATATAGTTGCATTTACCGTGCTGTTTATCCACCGATACGTTCGTCGGTGAGTATTCCCAATGGCCGATCGAATTGGATAGATGACAGTCTATTTACCGGAACGATTAAAGTACCTCTGCAGCGCTTGCACGGCAACTAAGCGTACGTAAACACGTTTATCGTGGAATAATTTAGCAGGCGCGGCGTTTAAGCTCCTAGCCGTCATACGTGGGCTAACGGTGAACATTCTGAGGGAATCCGTCAAATGGCAACGTTCACAGGTGAAGTCACCTCTACGCGTTACACTAGGCGATGGTTTAATGATCAACCCCACCCGGAAAGTTTGAGCGGAATTCTTGCAAATTTAATCAACGTTTCGCCCTAGCGCGCTGCACGCGCGACTACGGTTCGCCATTGAGCGATGTAATTCCTGCAGGCGCGAAGCAATTTGCACTGCTTGAAATCGAGTATCAGCCATCCACTGGAACTGCTGAGGTATAGTCAACTTGACAAGTACGATTATTAAAGCAATTAACGATGTTTTATAATAGAATCGATTTCACGTGGAACAGTGTTGAGCAAGTTTCAATCTTATTAAGGCATTTTCTTCGATAGATAAATCATTGGCTTGATATTACGCGTTAGCATTAACCAAAAAATTATTGGTTTACACGGCTCGTTAATCCTTTCGACACACCTGTCGAATATTATCGACAATCTGCGAGACCTGGCTATGCTCGAATGTTCACTATGATTCATAATCTGTTTAGTGGTTTTTTATGGTTTTTCTACGATTTGTAGATGCAGATTTTTAATTTTTACAGTTCGCAATGTTTTTGAAACGTTGGATTTTGACGTATGGATTTACTTGAATTAATGATCGTTAGAGTATATTTTAAAATTCTAATTTTGTGATCTTTTGTGGTGATTGTCGTTCGTTTTTGCTCGATTCAGTTTCTATGGGTAGAAATTTTACAATAAGAGTCTACAGATAGCATGAAGACAGAAAAATTATATTCCTTTTCTACTAATTCATACCGTTATTATTTAAATTACAATTTATGTTTCAATATACATCAGATAGTTTGTGTATGCATTGATTCTTTTATTTCTATCGCAACCAAAGTAAATTTCGATGTTTATTGTTTTATTTTCACTACAATAAAAGTACCATCACGGCTCGATGGCATCGGTTAACGGTTACGCACTTTGATCGATACATCCGTGTATCAAAAACAGAAATACCTTTTTTGTTAGTGTTTACTACACCATTATTTACAAAAAGAAAGTATCAATAGTTCATTACTAGATTCTTTTGCCCGAGTCTTACAGCCACTTTATTAAATAATTTCTACATTAACTACTAGATTGAAGAAACTGGAGATTCAAAGAAAGAAAAGCCACTGCATTTTCATAATTTTCATAAATATTATATCTCATTCCGCATTTTCAGCGTCCTGTGGAAACACTTTTTGTGTAGAATCTTCCACAAAGAAATGATTAATATTAAACGAGGAATGTCAAGTTACAACGTTCTTACACCGTTCCCGCGATTTTCCTTCTTACGAGGGCTTCTTCCACGTAATCGAGCACACGGTACATTCTCGAAGGTTGACCTCCTTAATATCGTTACGAAACACCATCTAAATTATCTCTTAATATTATTGCCTCAGTAAAACGGGCAGGATAATGAGCTTATTACCTTGCAAATTAGCCGCGCGATTCATCCGTTGCTGAAAGTACGTGTACACACGTTTGCGCTCGATGGTGCGAGTCATCGAGAATGTTACGAAGGAGCTCTTTTGAAATGAGAGCAGATGAAAAGTGCGACCACGTAAGAGTACTGCGACCTTACGCCTCCATGAGGCTCTGAAAGAGTACGAGTATGCAGGAGTACAGAGACTCAGGCTATCGGGTGTGCCGAATGTATTGTGCACAGGGTGTTTCAAAATTATTTGTCATGATTTTCATAGATTGCTCTACACCCTTGGATCCATGGAGATTTGTGGGGAAAAAAAACGTCGTAAAATTCATGAAAGGATAGACAACTTTTTTTATTGGCTCATCCCATTTGTCATGTTACGTAGGTAAAATGTCTGATTGTGAATGGAATCATGGGTCAGAAAGGAACAGTTTTCACGGAAATTAACTGAACAGAATTCAAATGTGTAATCTGTTTGTCCGTGTTACGTAGGTTTTTTCGTGACAAGCATTTTTATAGTAATAAGTTGTATAATTTTGAAGTGGAAAATGCAATTGAACAATATTATTTATTTGTATGATGTAATTTTATAAATATACTTGTTTGTATATTGCAGCATTATTATCATAAAATAACTTGTAGATGATAAATGTAACAGAAGCTATTATACATATCATAATATTAGCGCCGGTGAAACTGGTGAATATTGAGATATTTTACTTTTTCGGCCGCAAACAAAACTTGCGTAGCAGCTTCTCCTCTCGCATTTTTTTCCTCAAGGAAAACATATGTTCTATCGCCTCCTACTATCAGAATTTCTCTCCACTTCAGGTTTTTAAGACACATAGGAAAACATTCACAAATTTTTCGGCACCGTTTTCCCTTTGAGCATTGTGTAAACATATTTAAACGTTTATAATATCAAAGTAACGTACAGCGTTATACTCGGGAAGGTTTGTATAATCAATTTATGCAAAAAACTACATGTCCAGGAAAAATTCTAATGGAAGAAGGCGATAGAGCAGACATCTTTCTATTATTAGTTTGTTATACAAATCTACATTTATTCGTTATGAGTTATTTTAAGACTTTATGTTTTATTATATGTGGCTTGCTTTAGAAATACATCTTATGTTTGTGAATTACTTTTTAACAATAACGCTACATGAAACAAATCACTCTATTTGTAATATTTGGTTATATAAATAAATAATATCGTTCAATTCTGTCAGCAATTTTAAAATTAATTCTATGTGCAACGGGAGCAATTATTTCCCCTTCACTGGTTAAGAAATACGACGACGCTTACGTGTTGTCAAAATACACACGGCCTCACCTTACAGGTATTTGTCCTCTAACAATAACAAGTCGTTTTGATATTCGTCTTGCTATTAGTTTGCCCTCGACCGCCAACGAGTAATCAGTGCCCCATCATCGGGTTTAACCGTTTCACTTATTAATGCACGTACAATACTTTCGGAAACGAGATTCAGAATCACAAAATGCCTCTGTTATTCTGGGCCACTTGGTAATTCATTCTCACAGTGGTATCAACCCTTACAAGGGAACATCCCGTGGTGTAAATCACCGATTTTTATGAAATTTTAGTATGGTATAGATCTTGTCAAAATATTTGTCACGTATATTTTTGATCGGCAACCGCTCACATTAAAGGGTTGAAAACCACCCTCAAAGTTGGGGTCCGAAAATTATTTATCGAATATCTCGAAAACTATTAGAGATACGAAAATTTCGTAAAGAGTGTAAATGAATCCCTTCGAACCTTGAATCCAATGGTATTAACATTTTTTTAAAAGAACCATTTGTTTAAACAATATGATAAAAAATACTTTTTTTCAACTTTGCGGGTGGTTTTTACCCCGTTAACGTGGACGGTTGCTATTAAAAAAAATATGTGTCAAATATGTTGACGAGATCTATATCATACTAAAATTTCATCAAAATCGGTGATTTACACCTCAGGATGTTTCCTTGTTAGTGGTCGTACGTTCAGACTCAGCCATCAAAGTAACTTTCATCATTACCATCGTATGTCTACTCTCAGCCACGACAGCAAAGAATTAACATATTTCTGAGGTATATATATATATAATTCTTACTAACAATAAGATTTTACTAGTTTCGTTTAAAATGCAACTTCACATATTGTTCTTAATGAAACACACCGCAAAGGGTTAAATATCCGATCCCATATGTAAGAAAAACTCTTAGGAGACTCCTAGTTCTCTTACGAATGTTGCGCCGGCTTTTTTCACAAATCTCCATCGATCCAAGGGTGTAGAACAACCCTTGAAAGTCATGATAAATAATTATGTATTTAAATTATCATTACGAATTATTACAAGTAACGAAATCGTTTCCCCTATATCCATATATATGGTATCGATTACTACAGAGATAGCAAGTAGTTGCAAATGTTATTAATAATATGTAAGGGAAGTTATCTATAAACTGTGAAATTAGACCTGTTCAAATAGAATTGTTATTCGCCGCAACATTATTATTTAATATCTCTTAGTATCTCAATAACATACCCATCCTACACCATATATGTATACTCGAAAACTTCAACTTACGGATAGGCGAATAGACAAAGACCTAAAAATCTGCGGATATACAAATACCACTGAAGAACTCCCTGATAATGCGTATATGAACGAATACAAGGATATACAGATATACAGATTTACGAACAAAGAGACATGCCCTTACACGTATTCATGAATACGTGTACACAGAAATACAATGATGCAAGAACAGACTGATATACGAATACATGAACATATTCCGACTGCTACGGATACACGTTACTAGCATATACTTCCTGTTATATAGATCGACGTATACTTCGATATACTCCCTGTTATATAGATTCACATATACTCTACATACTCCCTGTTATATACATACACGTATACTTACTTACATGCACGGACACTTGCCCATACACCCTGTTTGATGGATACATGTATACTTGGATAGATGGATACATGGGTACGCTGATACTTGAATACTTGTATACCCTGCTACAGAGGATAGGGTGGGTGCAAAAGGAGCGCGAGCGCAAGCGCCTTTTGTAGTAACGCGGTGCTTCAAAGCGCCGATGAAAAGCAATCCCGGCGAATGAAAATAAACGGTCGGTCCGGCGGAGCACTCGACGAACCAACTGGCGTGCGTGCTACACTCAAGAGTTTAAAGAGGGTCGATCGGTATGGTGCACCGGGAAAAGGAGACCCGAAGTGTATGTATGCTCCAAGGTGGCACGAGAGTACACGGAGTTAAGGTTCGACGACTTCTTCCGTGGCCGATCGGGAAATTGGCCCTCCTTTCGCTACTTCGTTGCGCGTAGAACTTCGACGGCGTGGCGTCTTTAATCCGCGAGAGGTAATTCGCTGGTGGTTATATCGAAGGTGTATCGTTTCGATTGGATAATGTAGGAAACAAATACAAGATAGGTTTATGAATTTATTCTTGAACGGGTTCTTTTTAGGTTTAAATTGTTGGAAGATTTGGTGGTCTGCCTTACAATGCATCCACTGCACCCCTCTCCAAGCAGGATGGAAATTGTTAGGGTTATTTGAGTTGTTAGATTTTTGTTAGGCTTTTTGCGAATTTTATTACATGGGTGCTCATTTTTAAACATAGACTTTAGATATTTGTAATATGTATTAATTCTTCGCGATTGTATGTAAGAAGAATATTTTGTTAGAACATAAAGATTAAACGATTAGAACAATAAATACAACACAAATTAGATCAACGCGGACACAAAATCGAATTCTTCACACCACTGCTCAATCACGACTGTTATTTACAAATGTTACCACCGTTTGTTCAAATTGCCACGTAATGCAAAGGCATTACTTGCTTCGAATCGCTGCGAATATCCCAATCCTACATGTGTGATTACAGTCAACTAATGAATTATGAGTTGTGAAAATGGATTTAAGAGCAATGATCGTACGATGATATTATTTATTTACATGTTACTAAAATTGACTAAATGAAGATAATATAGTTGTTCAGTTGTAATATCGTATTAGGAGGAAGAGAAGGAATTGAAGCCTTCATCGTAAGCTCCTGATGAAAGAACGTTGAGTAATTACTGACGTCTTGAATATAGTTTGTTAAAATTACACTACAATTTCGAGTATTTATAGAGTGCTATTTTTGAAAGAACGTTCGAAAATTGCTGCAAGCCATTAATTCTGAATTTTCAGAGAGATAAGCGAAGAACAAGACATTTTTGAGCGTCCGGGATTTTTCGATAGGAAATATATCGAGACGCGCATAGAATTTGAAGAAAGACATATCGAACACGTTCTGTGATAAAATAAGACATTTTTGCCTTATAACTCGAGACCTATTGATTTCCAGATCAATCTTGCAATTAGACTTTTTTTCTTTATCATGGTGGCAATGATACGCCTCTCAAAATTTTATCTATTTTATATCGCCTGTAATTTTAACAAAAAAATTGTTACACTTTTTTATTTAATCGACAATCTACAATTCGTGTGTACAATTTACACAGTACATGAACACACCTCTTCGAGATATTTGAAGAAATAAAAAGTAATATTTCCTCAATTCCGTCGTGGAATCGAACTCACTCCATTTTGTTCGTGTATGAAAGACCTCGACGTTTCTTTTCTCGTGGAAATTGTAGGTTCGGTTGAAGAATTGAGGTGTTTGTTACAGACGCCTTAGAAGTTCGTGTCTTAGAGCTGCACAATGAAAATGGGATATCTTTGTAGATATATTTAACCATTGCCTATGTTGGAACTAAACCCGGATCTGTTGCGTTTTGTTATGATTTCTCACACGTTGCAACTGAAGAATTTAACAGCCTCTTTCAACAAGAGTGAATTGTAATAAATTATTCCACATTGTCAACTATTACGTGCAACAACTATTACCTATATATATTAAAATTACAGGGC
Source organism: Cerceris rybyensis (assembly GCA_910591515.1). NCBI lineage: Eukaryota > Metazoa > Arthropoda > Insecta > Hymenoptera > Crabronidae > Cerceris > Cerceris rybyensis. Next base: position 38,387,163 of record OU342789.1, read on the forward strand.
ATAATAGTTGTTGCACGTAATAGTTGACAATGTGGAATAATTTATTACAATTCACTTTTGTTGAAAGAGGCTGTTAAATTCTTCAGTTCAGTTCAAAAATACTTTATATATATTACAATTACATATCAAATAAAATAACCACTATACTTGGGACAATTCCAAAATAAAAAAGTCTCAACTATAAGATTCTTTTTATCTGAAAATGAACCAACCACCATTCTATCATCTCGTATCAAAAAATTAAAACGATTCAAGTTTCCACAGTTAGATATCATTTTTTTTAAACTTTGCGTACTATCATTACTGTTGAAAATCACAGAATTTCTATGCAAACACTTAGTAGCAAAAGAGAACAGTTGATTTCTCGTCGCAAAAGAACAGCACACCGTATTTACTGCCTCTCAAAGATCGTTTCGAGATACGAGCTACCATAGAGGCGTGTAGTACTTGTTAGCGCTAATTGTAAGGAGAGGACTGCAAAGTGCGTCGATGCAAAAATCAAACACGTATGGGGCTGTGATATGTAAGGAGATAAAAGTCTCCTTGTCAGACTCATAAAAAATGACTGGGTGCAAGTTCAAATCTTTCCACATAAACTATTGGAAATTTTGCCGACTTATAATTTAATATATTGTTACGCTGACATAAAATTTGCGTACGAAAGAAGTTGCTCCCTTGAACCCGTCGGAATCGAGGATCAAATTGGCATATCGATCGGCCGGTCGTTGCGCTAGTGACCGGAAACATTTAAACAGGAAGTTACTTCTCAGCTACTGCACCGTATGAACGTTCGACTTTCGTCCAGAGAAAAATAGATTGTTTTCTGAAGAATTCCCCCTCAATGCTACTTAACGTGTCTATTAATTATTGATTTTTAGAAAACAACAGTAATTTTCCATCTTAACATAAATATCCCGCGGTACTTTCAATTCTTTGTAATATTAACCCTTTTTCAAGTTCTCGAACTCTACACGTTTGTTTCCGATACGATAAGATATTCTTATTCCAATTTTTTTCATAGCCCCGACCCGCTCTGCTTTTTTAGTATAAAATCTTCTGAAACTACCTGTAAAACATTAGCCTAATGTAGCCAAAACCGTCTCGAGTTGCTAGTTCATCCGAGAGAAAAGTCCTTGAGTTCAAAGGGTTAAGCAAAAATGAATAATCAACAGTAAACAATTTTCCGAGACTATATTCTCTTATCCGATGAAAAGTTTGTAAAATAATTCGGAGTACAAAGGGTTAATGATTTAGAACCCATCTAAAACACATTTTCCGAAATGACCATAATAGTTAAAGTCGAAAAAATGCAAAAAATATAAAGCATGTATATTAGCTATCGACATGCACATCAAAGTGCACGATAAGAATCATGAAGGACCAAAAGAGAAAGGTAGAGAGAAGCGGCAATCGTCGATCGGAAGTTCGATGCGTCAATTTCTTTTCTCGAATCTTCGTTGAACTTTTCTGCTCGAAAATTGGTTCGAACGTCTCCGTGATCTTTTTCCATCGAAATCTCCCGAGCGATTTTCACATATAACCCCTTTGTAACTGCTCTGCGAAAGAGATCGAAGCATAACACCGAAAGTTTTATCGCAGAGAAATGGCACTCGATCGGCCCTTTACCGTTTCATTCGACGAGACGGTTCCATACCCTGCTTTTTCTCTCTGCATTTTCACAGCGATTTATAATCACTTCCTTTCAGAAAAATTCTTCCACGAAAGGACACTCCTTTAAATATTCAATCGCGTCTAAACGCGACGTTGACCCTCCGGCTCTCCTCTTTTTACTCGAGTCGATGAGTATAAAGTACAGGGACGAGAGAGGAATACGAAATGAGAGAATAGGTGTCGTTCGATATGACGAATTGCAGCAAGAACTCTTCTTATCGTTGTTTTTTAAATACGTTCTGGAAATATTCCTTGTTCCTACTGTCAGAAACATTTTTCATTTCAATTATTGATTTAACTATTCATATATTTTTTTTTCATTTGAGGTAACGCTAGATATATCTGCGCATTTATTCTTTGAAGTTATTTTCTTTGGTTTTATGAGATAATAATTGTTCAAAAACGCAGACTTTTCTGCAATTAAAGGCCTAAGAATCAAGAAAACGTTGTTATTTAACCCCTTCGGACCCTGTGCACATTGTAATGTACATAATACTTTTCGCGCTGTATTTTATTACGTATAGGTTTAAACTTAGTTTCAACACCTAATGAATTTCATTTTTTTATACAAATATTTCTCAGAATCTCCTTAACCCCTTGACATACAAATAAAACAGAATTCGACGCGTCCCAAAAATACTATTTAATTTTGATCAACTAAACAGTTATGTGCAAACATAAAAACAGAACATTTTATTTTGCAATTTGCATTGCTATGTAACGTGTAATCACGTTGAATGGGCACTAATTAAGTAATATTTTAAAATAATAAATTAGTATTTCTGTTGATGTAAGTGAAACAATTAAATAATATAATAATGTAACATACGTCGTCCTTCGTAGATAATTCCTGACGTCTCGGAGACGTCAAGATGTATATAAGTACCATGGCATGCGAAATAAATGACGTCTCCCAAACGTCATTCTATGTCAAGTGGTTAATGTTACAAATTTTGCGTAAGGACCATATGTCCATTAAAATTTACATTTACACATTATAAATAAATAAATATTTTTGTAAAAAGTATATTTTTGCTTTCATTCATATGAATTAAGTTAATTTTAGTATAAAAATAAGTTTTTCTTAAAGGAAAGGAAATTCGGGTCTGAAGGGGTTAAAATGCAGTTTTTAATGTTTAACATGATACTATTACGTAACCAAAAGACTTTGAGTAATGGAGGCTTAACGTCTAGAACAATCGATCGAAGTTTCTCTTAGAATTATAATATGAGCATTTATGTGTCGTTATCGTCCGTATATAACCTCTTGCGACATTAACGCGTTTGTTACCTGCGTCCCATATGTGCGAAACGTTAATTCTTATGGCGTATGTAATTTATGATCCATAAATTTAAATATTTGAGCTATGAATTTATGTGATATTTATGTGTATGTGTCATTAAGATATTTCATTAACAGTTTCCAAGTTTACTTTATCAAACAGCCTTCAATACGCTGTATAAAACTGTAAAAAATTTAGCTGAAAACACTATGTCTCAAATGCATTATGATATCATCCTATGTCTATATTTAGGCATAGGATTGTAATTTGTAAAGATTACAATTTGAGAACATGCCAACTCTTCTGGATCTTATTTTTTTCTTCTGAATTTAGAAGCATTTAAATGCATTCTCGAAAACTATTTATGTTTACATAATTAACACTAGATTTACCAAGTCAGTCAAAATGACTGGTACACAATTTTTTCCGAAAATTCTACGGGTTTATGAGAGAGCCGTAGAATAAATATTCTTCGTCCATCGTATAAAACATAAGTTACCGAATCTATCATCTTTTCCACGTCTTAATTTTCCTTGATTTACGGTACATTACTAACATATTTAAATATAATAGATTTCACGCTGGTAAATCTAGTGTTAAATAAGCGAAAAGATATATCTTTTAGCATCTTCTGTTTGCACTTAATGAATTTTCTCGAACGGTCCACGTAGCAACGAATTATTTCTGATGATAATAGTCATTGTTTTACGACAGATACGCTAAGAGGTGAAGATTTCATTGTAATTTCGAATACCCTTCTTTGTCAGGAAATGCCGCGCGGACACGAAAAAAGAATGGCAGGGATGTTCGTAAGTACAGTTTAAAATAATAATTTCGCGACGACGGACAAAGTAATTTCAATTGTAAATGCCTCGCGCAGAACTCGCTTCAGAAAAGAAAATAGTAGGAATGGAAAGAAATTCTCTTTCTAGAAGAAACGGAAACGTGATTAGCTTTTTTTATTTAATTATGGAAGGTCGCATTAACATGTTGATTATTTTGAAAACTACCATAATCGGCACCTTAATATCAGAGAGTAAATTTATTCTGCATATATAGCTCAATGTTGCTGTAATATTCTCTTTGCATTAAAACTTTATTTCATATTCTCCGAGGGTACGAAGTTACTCTCTGTGATCTTTTCATGCTTTTGCAATTCAAAAATATGTGTTTTGATGGTTAATTTTTCCTGACAGCCAACGTAAAGTGTATGAATATTGTATTCTAACGTTAAATTTCCCTTTGTGCGAATTCTTGAAAAATCATCAGAAATTCTTTGAGTATTGGCGTATATATTTGTTTTCTACATTTCGTTGCGATTGTGCAAACTGTCCATAGGAAAATAAGCATTGTTACACTGTTTAGATTCTTCTTCGCATATTTTTTGCTACCTGCACTTTGAAGAGATACGCGATACATTCTCGTTTTACAAATGATTCTGTATAAGAGGGCACTTGTTTCTCTGGAAGCGTCAAAGGCAACAGAAATTACTTCATCATTTTAGCAACACTCTTCACAATAGCACGGTTAGCAACGAGTACAACATTTATAGAATTGAATATGCTCTCTCTGCTTTTAAATTATTGTGAGAGAGTAAGGTATAAGCAGAAACTTCATTTTATTTTAAACAAATTCCGGTCTAAGCTGCTAAAAAGCTGCAAAGATCATAGCACATCGTTAAATGACCACCGATTTATGGAATTATAACACGTTGAGCAATTATTTAGAAAAAAATGATCCAGGAATAATAGGAATTTTAGCTATGGAGCGTGGCTTTGTCTGATTTCTTTGAAGATTGCACCCTGTTAGCTGCCAAATTTATACAAACTGGCTAAGGAACTTCTATATCAATTTAAAATATAATATTTTCGCTATTATTTTCTCAAATTAAGAATGAAACGTGAATGTTGGTTATTAATTAATTAATGTCATAATATAAGAATTAATATATAATGTTTAATAAATATTCGTTACAAATTACACATATTATCAAGTTATCGTTACTCAGCAAAATCAACAAACAAACCTCAAGCCACACGCATTCTGTTTTTATATCTGTCACCTCATTCGTTCCTGTTATTAAAAACAATTGTTCACATACACCCCCTTTGATTTTATTACCTTTAAACTACTCACTCATTTCTGTTACTAAAAACAATCATCTTCACATAAAATAGTGACCATTTAATGAATATAATTTACAAAACTTATCAAAAATACTTACAAAAATATCAAAAACAATTTCTGAGAAATATATTTATTGTTCGTAATAGAATAAGTGTGACTGTTTAATAAATGGTTACAAAGGACTTTTGGGTCATCCTATGTTTATTCTTGCTATTTTACTATTGAAATTGAGCAGTGGAAATAACGGTCTAGTAGAAAACTATATTATTCTGTAATTTTTTTTAGATGATAAGGCTGTAGACTTTTTCAAATTAAAAGTTCTTATATCATGATTATTTTTGTTACATTACTAGGTTTTGTTAAAGTTAGTACAGTTTATCGGCTTTTACACATAGAGTTTCTTTCAGTAGCTCAGTTGTTAGTTTCGATCCCACTACATCGAAATCGCACTTCCTCGGTTTCAGCTCTGATCTCGACTACTTCTTGCGTTTCTCAGTTTTATCCCGCAGTGGTCAGCTTCTTGCGGTCGACGAAACTTTTCGCTAAAGGGTGCTAGCTAGGTTTTCGAGGTTTGATGCCTTTGAAAGTAGGATGAAAGGTAAAGTTTAGTATCGACGAGAAGATCAGCATCATGAACGTTTTCGAGACTTACCTTTTATTCTCTTAAGTGTAGGAAATTAATTTCTTTTGGCGTATAAAATTTACCATTTTCAATATATATATCTCATATCCGATAAATCCTCAAAATAGCACAATTATAATTAGAGTGCAGACTTTTATGTATTTCTGACAAAAACACTGCTAATATACACAAAAAGTATGTAATATAAAAAAATATCCAAAATACGGTATTCGTTGTACTCGTATTTGGATTATCCTTTACAAGCTGCATTTATCAAACGTGAAATTTGCATAAAAATCCGTAGAGTATTTACTTATAATATTAACACGTTGAATGCCACGGGGTCATCAGTGATAACTAGACTGCGGATGTTTATGCAAATTTCGAGTTTCACAAATGCAGATGAGATAGGAAAACCTATCTAGGGATTTATTGCACTCAATAAATATTACAACAAATACCATACTTTGAATATTTCAGATATATTTTTATATTATGTCCTTTTTGCATATTTTAGCCGTATTTAATTTGTCATAAATGCATAAAAATCCGCAGTCTGGTGATAACCGATGCCGCCGAATTCAATGAAATTTCCCATAATTTCTAAATTGCAATATTGAAGGATTTGCTAATATATTCAATATTTCAATATTCTTCTTACAAAGCTGAAGCTAAGTGTACAACTATTTTGACCTTTATTATTTTTATTATATAAAGACAGAATTTTGATAGAAAGTTCAGTTCAGTAAAAATAATGAAATTAGCGAATCATAGGCGCCGTTCAATGCGTTAACTCTTTAAGCCACAGTGGGATGAGAAGTGTTCCCCATTTTTTGTCCCGCCTCAAAAATTTATATACTTTATATACAAAATTTATTATACATCTTTGTCAATAAATATAAGCCAACTTTATTCAATTAAAAGAAGAAGAAAATGCATGTGCAACATGGGTCATTTTATTTTCTGAATTCCTGTGCCTGAAAGAGTTAAATGACAAAAATCATTGGTAACCTAGACCAAACCGAAATCTCATATTTATGAGCCGTTTTCTTTGAAAGAAGATCTCCGTGAATTAGTCGGTTAGACATGAAAGAAGTAATGACAGATGAAAAAGCTCTATAGTAAACGGAAGTCATGGAATCGGAATACAATTTTGTATCGGGAAAAAGTAGATTGATGAGTCCAAATGGACGGTGAATCCGCGAAGCAACGGGCGAAAGGAATCGGGCATGGAAAGCAAATGAGAAAGGAGTAAAAGAGTTATGGACGATATGATAGATTCCGACAAAAATATGAGAAATGTTGAAGAGATCGATGACTTCAAAGTTCCCCAGCGTAAATACGAAACGCATAGGAGAGGCTCTGGAAATAACTTGTAGGATAAAAACGAGTGGCACGTACTCGGCTTGAGTTTCGTGAACGATGACACGAACGAAGCATCTCCGAGTTTCATTCCATATTTCTCGCGTGTTCTTTTCCACCTCGAATTTTCTACAATATCGAAATTGACGGAACGTTACGCCATCAATGTATTTCCGAGTTGTTTGACATCAGAACTACCGACGATAAATCTGGGATGTCTGAACGCGAAGTTTGAGCCATTGATATAGCGAGGTTGTAAATTGTACACTTAAAAATTAGCACGGATTGATTGGATCACTGGCAGAATTGTATCACAGGTATGGAAAATATCTTGTTAATTAAATTTTTGTATTGATAATAATATATAATCATTAATCCTTAACCCGTTGTCGTACAATAACGAGTGCTACTCGTGACGCGATAAATGGAATAGTCAATTTTTAAGTGCTCTAAAAATTATTTGATTGCCAATATCAGTGGGTCCTGATAGAATAAAATTAATTTTACGCCATTCAACATTACGTTAAGTCATTTACTATATCCGAAATTAGGGGTTAGATTGTTATTTTAGTAATTATTTCAGAGTAATTGCACATTTAATTAGAAAAGAAATGGCACGGCAAAAGGTTAATGGTCGTAAGTTATCTTTCACGTGACAACAATACTTTGGCGACAGCAGTATGCTTTTGTGAAACCTGCAAGGAAAAACTACTCCTTCATGGTGGAGATTGGATAAAAAAAGTATCATGCATTAAAAACTTACAATTAAGTCAAAACCAATAATTGGTAATGTTCCTTTAAAAAATAAATAATTTGCAACCTAGTTGAGAATCATGTATTAGCGACCGATAAGGGTTAATATATGGTTCTAAAATTAAATTTTGGTATTTTTTGGCTTCAACTGCTCTAGTAATTTTAGTTAGGATTCACTGTATCACGGAGGAAAAATTTGTCAGAAGCGGCCGAAAACAACACTTTTGATAAGTACACCTAAGGGTTCCATGGTTTGAGTAAAGATTCGTTTCGTTTGAAATATTGTAACAAAAAAGGTACTGTTAGTCACTTGTACACGCTTTAGTTGAGACATAATGGCTCCAATTCCAGCACTTTTTTGGTCGTCCGTAACAACACTCATGAACTATAGAGTGTATGCACGGCATTTGATGATTTAAATTTGTCACTACTTTAAACTCTAAATCTGAGGTGATTTCAGCACCCCAGCTAAAGTAAAAACTATAAAAGATAAAAAAAAAACTATGTACATGATGCCTCAAGCGTCGACCTCCCTCAAAGTATTAATTTTTCCTACCATTAATTTACAATCAATAATAACCATAATATCTCCTCTTTTGCCCTAAAATGAGAGCATCAATTAGAGCACGAAGCTGCGGAACATTTCCAAAAGTGCAATTATTGAGAACAATGCCAGTAACGTAAATAAATATTGTATTCAACGCAAAAACATATACTTACCTCGTCATAGTTCATTTTATTAACGTTTTATTTTCCTCATTCGTTTAAAAAAGTTCCACAAAGGACGAAGCCATGAATGAATTCGATGGAACCGTAAATCAATGCAAAACAATACGATGTTTGTTTCTGGACAGCGAGAGAGAAGGTTTCGCCGAAACAAAGGTAATTCAGCTGGAAAGGGGTCAAGAAAAATAGCACGGAGTGCAGAAAAAAAGGCTGCCTTGCATGACCGATCGTCGGAGAAAAGAGCAGTTTTAACCGTGAACCATCGATCGAGAAGAATCAGGGCTCTCTTTGCGCGAGACGTCGACATAAAGAAGCTTAAGTCTTTCGGTACCAAGCAACCGATACGAAGCGATTTCCTGCGAACGAGGCGTCGTTTCGTCGATGCGCTCGTTGCTGCAAGAAGTGGATGAGCTTTGACAGGAGAATGGCTATAGCTGTTCGTTACTCGAGCTCAAATTATGCACGTAACAAAGTCTTTTGTCTTTTTCAGATTTGAAAGTGAAGGTATAGCGAGTTTCATCAGCTACAAGTACAGTGTTTAGCGAGGTTCCTTTTGTAAGTAGTAACTGTACCAAAGTCTTTTCTCTTTTTCAGATGTGACAGTGACGGTAGAACGAGTTGCATTGGCTTCAGGCACATTGTTTAGCGAAGTTTGTTTTGTAAGTAATAACTATGCTAGTACAATTTTATACAAATGTTATGATCATACATGTATAATACAAATGTGCAAGTGACCGCCCAAGTCGAAATATTGAACCTATTTTCGTGGTATTTACTCCTATTTGAAACTAATATGATACTTTTCATTACTAAAACTCCTAATTTAAACCTGTAACTCCTTCTCACAATCAGTAAAATGATACTTCTATTTAGCTATCACCAAAACCTTTAGCCCAGTGTTTCCCAACCTTTTTTGTGCCATGCCCCACCTTAGCCTTTCTAAAATTCTTATGCCCCCCACCCCCTCTGTAACATACATAATTTTTAATATTAAAAAATTGAATTGTTCACTTAAGAAACTTAAATGATAGGTTTTAGGAAGAAATCACTAGGAAATTTTTAACGAAACACAGTAAGTAAATTTTCAAAATATATAATGAAAATGTTGTATCCCGTGGGTAAGCGAGACGGCTTACTGTGGCACGGTTGTTACAACTGATATAATTTCGAAGACCGAATGTATAACCGCGGAGTCCGACAGAGTTTCGGCACTAACTTGAATAATGATGTGTTGTGTAGTAATCTAGTGTAGTTCTCCGCGCGCGGTTTCTTATATACTTTAAGATTTGTGGTAACAAAGAAGGGAGAGGGCGAGGATGACCAAATCCTAGGAGTGAACCCTGACCAGCGTGAATCAGGGTTCGGAGGTGACTCTCTAACAATAAGAGGCGCTTAGGACATTGAGTCACTAAGGCAACGCAGCGCGTTGTATGTAGATAACATAGGTTGGTCATCCAACAAAAAACTGAAATTCAAAGTCCAAATAATTTTAATAAAGATTTTTCTATATTAATTTATTATTTTAATTTAGTGAGATCCTTGCTTTTGATGCTTGCGTTTTTCGTTAAATTTGGCACCGAAATCTAGCATTGCATTTAAATGGTCCGGAGCGAAAGGGTTTAACTCGTGTCGAGTCCATTTTCGAATTGCCCCCCTTGACAATCAAATTGCCCTCCTGTGGGGCGTGGGCCCCTCGTTGGGGAACACTGCTTTAGCCCTTGAATTGGACCTGTTGGGTAGTAAAAGGTTCAAATGAGGTTCAATATTTCGACTCGGGACTGGATAGGATGTCAATCCTCAACGGAGGTTGAAATTGACGTCCTATTTTGCGCCTTAAGATGGCATAAAGGGAAATTTGCGCCACTTTTAGGCGCTAAATAGGATCTTATTTTATATTGAATTTAGACCTATTTTTGTACTTTTAATTCCTAAATGTTTGGTAGTAAAAGATTCAAATGAGGTTCAATATTTCGACTCGGTTGTCTGCGCTATAATACAGAATTTAATTGCTAAAATAAAAATTGATCAGTGATTCTTGATATACCGTATAATTTAACGTCATATTAATGTTATAGAAATAATATTATCGCGTCTCATTAATATTTTCAAATTAATAGATTTCAGAAAACTTGAAAATTTCCTACCCCATTTGCCTCATCACGAATGTCACTCGTAGGGCAAGGGGTTAGTTACGTTTTATTCTAACTTTAGCAACGTTATTCTATCATATACAAAAGTCAAATAAAGATAATTAATCATTTAAGTTCCAATAATTGCAGTATTCTGCTTACAACAATGCATTGCTCACTATTTCGCTTTGTTGCAAAGTGCCTCGTTTACTTTCTTCGTTGCGCAATCCGATAAATGTGGCCGTTTCGCAAATAGCACGTTAGATGTGAAATTGCCTGTGAAAGGGGGCGTGTTTCATCCACTTTGACCAATCAGGTCCACATTTCTTTCCCATCCTTGAAACTTCCTTCCAACCCCGTATAATAGTCGACTCTCGTACAATTGTTATACTTGCCGACCGCAGTGAGTGTTGGCCTACAGTCCGAAAGTGTTAAGAATAACAGAAAAGGTGTTAAAACGAAAAGATAAACCTCAGCACAGGAGTACTGCATTTGATGTTTCTCGATGGAAGTGCACTCTAGCAGAGATTTATTCCATCTTCAGGTCGCTGTTCTCCATTTCACCGCAGGAGGTTACTCCTAAAGGGGACCGGTTCACATTGGAAACTGCAGTACTACGAATCAGTTTCCCGGAGTTTATATTCATAACGAATAAATTATACAGCGAGCTGGTGGATGCCTATCGGGATGTATACGTAGGCCCGTCACGTCGTCTCGCATTATCCACATAATCGGAGAACGTGCCAACGAGAGAACCGTGCTTCCTCCCATCGTCTCTTCTCTTTGCCGTTGCTGCTTTCTCTCTACATATATATCTCTGTTTCTCCCTTACTCTAATGTTCTCTATCCCTCTCCATGTCGTGTATTCGTCTCTTCCCCACGGGACTCTCCAGGGATTGCCGCACAAACCTGCGATACTTTACGGATAATTTTCAGACCGACTGACAACCCTCGTCGATCTCTGCCACTGTGCGAGCTCGCAGTTTTATTTTCTTTCGAGTTATGTTCGCTGTACGTTGAATAACTTCTCTCGCGCTCGTTTACAGTAGTCGCATGGCTTTTTGAATTTTCGACATCGAACGTGTTTTGCTGTCGGTGATATTCTTAATGTTTTGATTTTCATAATTTCTAGGACACATCGAGGTCTGAATTATAAGCGATTTTTTATGTTGGGGGGAAACGCAACAGTATTGTGATTTTTTAGTTTTACTTTAGGAGAGAGCATTTTTTTGGGCCCGCTGTATGTAGAATTTTGAAAATGCTGACAAGTTGTGTTATTGGAATGGGGGTAGGTTTTGGGGATAGGACATGTTAGTGAGGATGCGTGAAATAGAAGTCTCGTATGTGGCGCATTCGACTAGGCATTCATACAGTAATACAATAACAGTTATGGAGTCGGATTACTGATTTCAATCCTTTATTCTCTGATGAGAAATCAGTATCTTGTAATTGTTACGAGCTTACATTTTTTAAAATGGCGTTTTTTTTGCCTTATTATTCCTTTAATGATATTCTTGAGAGTAAATATATTTTGATGGGGCTAACACCCCTATTTCGATAAGGTAACAAAAATTTACTCACAAAAATTATGCAATTTTCCTACAAAGTTGATCTTGAAGATCTGTCGTTGTCAAACGAATTACGCCTTTGAAAAAATTGTCGAACATCCCCATGCTTTCTGTTACGAAGAAAATTCTGATAGATAAAGAGATAACTGTCTTATAACATTGTACTTTCGAAATACGATACAAAGAGTGTGAAAATCCTCCCATGGCGCGGTTCTTTGAGCTCATTGATTCGTCATAATGCGACTTAATAAATGTTGAAGCTTGGGAGTTTCGCTTAATACGATTTCAATTGAACGTGGGAAAAAGAGTGCGAAAAGTCTCTTATAAAATGGTACTTTGAGAATACGGTTTCTTTAACGAGACTTAACAAAAGGAGAAATGTAATTGTAGATCTAGCTAGTTTTATTTCTAGAACTACGAACGTGTTTTTCTCAATTTAAACCAAAACTGATAAATATTTGACGTACTAAATTGAGGCAAATCGTTAACATTGCAATAAATTAATTAATGAAGTAGATAGTTTTTAAATGACACTTTTTTAAAGAAGTCCAATGATAAATAAAGTAAATTTCATGCATAATTCGATTATAAATTGAAAAATTTGTTAATTACTGTGGATAGCACTAAAGTCTAAATATTTTCATTAATATTATTAGAGAATCACCCAGGAATCTTAATCTTCACTCTTTTCTTTTTTATCCAATCCCCATCACATTGTGCGACGATCTGGGAACGGCTAACAAAAGAAAGATTTCTGAAATCGATAGGAAAAAATTTAAATCCCCCGGTTCCGCCACTTCACATTGAACAAACTTCCAAGTTAAATCACACATTCTAAAAATAATATTTAACCTCCAACGTGAAGAAAGTCTTCCAAACCGATCCGAACGAATTTAATCAAAGCATTCAGTTATCCGGCGAGTAGAGAAGAGGCTAATAATCTTTTAATACAGATCCAAAAAAAGAGGACAATCTCCGAACAATAGCCCCGATGATCCGCCATAAAGTTCGTTCTCTAAATGACGTTCATTCTCTTGGAAATTCTTCCGAGGAATTATATTTCGACGCGTCACCTTAGCACACTTGCTTGAATCGAACTTATTTTCTGTTTCCATGGGTTCAACTGCTATGGGAATTTCACTTATTGTTAGAACATGTTGTTTTCGATGGGTCCTAAACCATCGCGGTTTTGATATACATGGTGTGACGGAATAACATGCATAAGCGGGTACAAGGTGATTTCTTATGGAAAAACAGGAAACTTGATTAATATTTTATCTCGACAATGTTTGATGCCTATGATGATGTTTAATAATATTAACACTTTACCGACCGGAAGCTTATTAATAGGCTTCTTTTCGGACCCAACGCCTTTGAACTTTTAACTAATTAATTGGTTGCCACTCCAATTAATAAATTACCATTTATCATTGCGGTTACCTCAGTTAAGGACTCAGTGACGAGAATTTGTAATTGTCGAATAGATATCTGTATTAAGGTAGTATTTGTGACCAAGTGATCGGTTAGAAGAGGATAGGATGTTAAAAAAATACTCGTTGGTAAAGTGTTAATGTAACAAAGTTACGTAAACAAAATTGCCCTTTAAATTATAACCATTTTGTTGATCGAGCGATAGCAAAAACTGATTAATTCAGTTATGTATGTTTTATAAAATAAACGTAGAATTCTCCACTCTATGGTTCCTCTATAAGCCCGGAAAATTTTTACAAAAACTGAAGTATCAGTCATCTTGACAGCCTAGATAGTTCCACTGCTAATTGTTCATTTCACCTAGGTTCTCCTGTTTCAGGTAGATTTTCAACCATTGAGGCTACCAAATATCAAATTTCAGATTAGGAAAAATTTTCCAGATCTACCAGGGGGATTTGATTCCATGCTCACTGATTGCGAGTCCAAACTCCCACGTCCTCACCCACCCCATAGCCTCGCGTTCAGTTTGTTCGCTCTTCCGTCGCGCGAAATTAGTCAGTCATTGTTATAATTCACACAATACAAATTACAACATTTTTTTTTCCTCGCGAAGAATTATCCCGGAAAAAGGGTAGCCTGTACATACGTTCGAGACGTAGGACATCATCCAGATTCTTATCCACTTATTCCTAATTTCGCACAATGCTCTCTTGGTGGACAAAGCCTGATTAAAGGTTTACTTAGCCATTAAAATATTCCATTAACGCTGACGGGTGTACGGATTCAGGAACGTAGGTGAGGTCAGGCGAACTGGCGAGGAAAGACGAAGGAGAGACACGAAGATAAGCCTAGGGTGGGAAGGTGGAGAAAAGGAAGGACGACGAGAGGACGAAGGAGGAACCTTATTAAGGGTGTCTGTTCCGCCCCCTCGGGCGCTTAAATTTCAAACTGTCGCTCTACGAAACACGGCGACGTCGTTAAGGCTCGACCGTCGAGATTAAAGGCTTTCGAGATTCGAGAGATTTAAAGTCTGGAATTGTCCGCAATTAGTGCGAACCGGTAGGAGAGGACGGCCGCGGAAAGGAAGAGGGTTTGAGTCTTCTTCAGGAAGCTCCAGAGAGAGGAAGATAGGAGAGTGAGAGAGAGAGAGTGAGAGAAGTGGAGAGAGGAAGAGAGCTTCCTGTAAGAAGCAAAAGAACTAGGAGAAAGTACGATGAAAACGTTAACGAGAGAGGTCTTAAGATGCGATCATTATCGACGTTCTTCATTGTCTGAGCGATGTCGTCGCTTCCTCGTCCAGACAAACGTACTGTACTTGGATAGGTAAATAAGATGTTCTCTTTGTGGAATCGACGGGAGGACCGACTACTACTCACCGGAAAGTGCATCGTTTCAAATCGTCTCGTGAAGATTCATTGCTTTATGGAAATTTAATAGTACGGGTTGACATTCATTCTGTAGCTTCTTTTGTTGACCCTCGTTTTGGGGGATATAACTGATTGTTATCGTATTCGAACGATTGGCTGATAATGGAAACAGATGTTGTGAATATCAATAAGAAATGTATTGAATTTTTTGACTTTCTTATTTGGATCACTGTTTAAGATGATGTTTTGTATCTTAATTTCTTGACTTCTTAACCCAGTTGCGATTTTGAATTTGCTACTTTTTCTTCCATTATGCGCTGAAAGGCACATTGTTTCTGGAAGATTTATTTATTCGTGCAAATGAAAACACCGGTAAGGATGGTTATTTTTACCGTAATATCTGCCTTTAACCCATTCACTGCCAACTACGAGATATCTCGTGGTTGCACTACAAGTCGGAATTAATAAGTTTGCAATAAAGGCCGAGCGTGTGTAGTAATTTTGGAATAAAAATGATCTTCGTATCTTTATGAATGTCGATATCATATTTTTGATTCATTAAATTAATATTCCAAAGCATTTCTGCCATTTTTTCTAATTTTAACACGCAAGGTAATATTTGCTTACTTTTTCTGGCAGTCAATGGGTTAAGGATCCTTCTCATTAAGGAATGCGACCGATTTTAGAGTATTTAAAACATAGGTAGAAAATCGACGGAAATGTTGTATAAATAAGGAATAAGTATTTTAAATTTTTTGATAAGTGCCTTTAGGATCCGAATTGTTGATCCGTACTTTTTGGACTTTCTGCTACTGCAATTTTTGTACTATTTTTGTTGTAACCACTAAAACCTTACTTTAACACAGCTCGCAATAGTTTCATTCTCGACAGATCAATTTTGATATGTAAAGAGTACTATTTCGAAATCAGAACAGGAATGCAATTTCCAAAGCTAAGTAGTTCCATTGAGAAATCTTAATTGTTCTGTTTCTAAGCCTAAACAGGTCAATTTGGAACGTACAATAACTGTTTGCTTCAAAATCTATTGCCAGATAGTTCGATTTATAATATTAATGTGATTGTAACATTTAAACGAAAGAATTATAATTGATGGAAAGATATTTACATCGACTTTGTTTATCGAATTCCTCGACAATTTGAAATTCCGCACCAAGTGCCATTTTTGATCAATCAATAATCGATATCCGCTTACAATTTCTGAATTTTGGTTATGGCAGTTTTATGAATAGATTAGCTTGCTTGTTTTAGTAATTTCAACTCTAAAATCTTTAAATGTGTAGTTTTAATTCGTCGAGAAAAATCACCAAAAACGTGTCTTAATGATCACTATTTAGCATATCAAGTTTCATCCCCGTCGCCGCTTAACCTCTTCCCTGTAAAGTTACCCTTAGTTATTTATCAAAATTTCTTTTGTCTAACAACCGCTGTGCAGTAACTTTCAATGAAACAGTCAGCCATTTCTCATTTTAAGCATTTCAATAATAAAAATATAACGTTTATTGTATAACTTGACTTATTATTTAATCTCTTTGTTCACGCACCCCGACCAATGCTGCTATAGCACAATTACATTGAATTTAATCACAAAGAAAGTATCAAATGAAACTTTTACCATTAAAAATATTTAACGGATTAAAACTATGAATCGTAGAACTTCAATTACAACAAAACCTGAATATTCAAAACTTAAAACATAATTGACCCACTGAAATTTCATAATTTTTCTAAATTACAATTACAATTCACCGAATATTGAACGTAATAAGATCATCAACTATAATAAATCATGATCGAAAAAAACCAACCGTAAACCAGTTAAAGTCATCCACCATAGTCACATTTTTCATTCTCGAGACGTGAAATTGAACGTTCCGTTACCTCCTCGTAGTCTCGATGGCACGAGAATGAAAAGTATGATAATAGTTATTTCCTCCGGCGGAATCCTGATCCGCGTTTTTAATGCGAACAGATAAAAGTTCCTCACTGTCGAGGATTTTTCAGGGAGGGAGATTCCTCGGTAAAATAATTTTTGAACGAATATTCCGCGAAAGGGAACAAAGTTGTGCGAGAACTTCCCCTTATTCCGAAAAGAATCAACGAGAGAGAACGAACTTCGTTAACTATCCTCGAGATTATACGGAGATTTTAGATATGCATTCGAGTAGGGATTCTCAGCGACGACTGCAATTACTGACCTTCTACCGGAGTGTAATATCACCGAAAGAGCTTCCTATCGAACGAATGTAGTCGTTATCCAGGAGGATTCAACGAGAGAGATTAAACTCCGTTTTTTTTTTCCTTTTTTTCACAGATGCTTTGGAATACGAGGTGAAACGAACTTTTAAATGTAACAACATACTCCATAGTAGACACTGCAAATACCATAGATACTTGAATTCCTTTCGAACCTTATCCGTGAAACGATATTATGCATAATACATCAGCGAGGTACAATTTTAGCGGCAGAACGTACAAATTTAATAAGAAGTCTCACCAACGTGAAGCTTCGAGTTCAACCTCTGACGGAGTTTGAAAATAGTTAAAAACGAATCGAACTCGTTTTACTAGTATTGATTTTCCACGTATTCCTGTCAGGACGATTAATATTTTCCGAAATTTAGACCGTACGTTCAATGTATTGTAATTTTTAGACACTTCGTCTACGTATATTTTAAATATGTGTTATTTTATAAAATTCTATTGTGTAGCGCAGCAATTGTACGTACGTACTTCTTGCTTTTGTTTCGCAAATTAGATTTACGCGTGTGTCACGTGTTCTGCTATCCATTCGGTTATCTCGTTTCCAGTGCGCGGTCGATTGAAACTTTCGGGAATACGTTCGCGTGCACCTTCTCCCGCACATTCAAATCAGGATGCAAAGTTGAACGACTGAAATGCACGTTTCCACGGGAAGTCTGCCAGCGAAATAATATTGTCTTTTTATTGCGATAACACCGTCGAGCTCGACAAATCCAGAATCCTCTTCCTTTTTTTTGCGCGGCAAGTTTATGCCCGAACGAATACCCCGATAGGCTCAAAGCTGATCCGCTCTTCTTTTTGACATCAAGTTAAAAAAACCACGTCCTTACTCCAATCGAAAACCTACCCCTTCTACCTTCCTCCCAACAATCTCTATTAAAAACCCCCAACAAATTCTCAAAAACCAAATTAGAAAATTCTCAACAAATCCCTCTACCTTTCGAAAAATCCTTCATCCCCTTTCATTTATCCGCAACTCTCTACCCCAAAGGCAATCTCATTCTCGCAGCTTCTCTTCAACACTAATCGAAACGAAAGAAACACACGGAACGTCCAATCTTCGTATCAAAGATTCCTCGAACGATCAAACATAACTAAACGCACCACTTGAAATAAACTTAAGTCAAACACAGACTTACCCACGAATATTAGGCAGCGGGCCAGCATCCTTCGATCCTGTCCTTGGACCTCGGTCAACCTTGCACCCGATGTACTCGGCGAGGACAATGTGCCGCGTTAGATCGAACGTCACCGTCCACGTCGTTGTCCGTACGGTCACGTTTCCTCGTCGCCGGCGGAGTCACGGACACGAGGACACGAGATGAAGACGAGATCAGCGAGGACGAGAAGAAGGCTGCTCTCGCTTTGCTCTCGATAACGTTGTCGACGTCGATGGTGAAGCCGACCGCGAAGATGCACGCGGTGGCGGTCATACGTGCGCCGACAGACTAGCCGGTGTAACCGGAGGCAAAGAGGAAGAGGGGATAGTCGGGTCCAGATAGATCGGAAGAGGTCCGGCAGAAAACGCGGCGCGTCCACCCTCGCGAAAGTCTTTGGCCTCCGGCACCGCCGGCCACGACTGATCGTGCCGGGGAACCCCCGCGAGGAGATCCGCGCATGCGTCTAACCTCCCTCCAACTTACACCCTCTCTACCACCCTCTACTGTGCCCTCTTCTACCCTCCGACACCCTGGTCCCTCTTCCTCCCTTCAGCTAGCCCTGTCGTAGGGAGACGCGGGACGGGTGGGTGCAGGTGCCATGAAGAATGAAAGGGAGGACCTACGCTGCGCGGCCGTTGCACGCACCTCGAGCTTTTCGAGTTTACGCGATGCATTGGAGATTTAACTCGTTCTGTGGATTTCGTAATGTTATTTAGGGGAACTGTTCATGATGGTTGTGGATTTAGGATTGTAGGTGGAACATGAGATGGGTGGAAGACTTCGGAAACTTTGTAAAAGTTGGAATTCATGGAAGTGAAACTGCGGATGTGGGGGATGCTTAAAAAGGAGGGGGAAGTATATTTCTTATTATGTATTAACACTTTATCGACCGGTAGTCGATTAATCGACTTTTCAGGCACAACACTTTTGGGCTTTTAATTTATTAATTGGTCGCTACGGTAATTAATAAATTATTATTTTTCATTGCGGTTAACTGTGTCAAGGACTCAGTGAAGAAACTTTGCAATATTTGGAGAGATATCAGTATCAGGGAAATATTTGCGTGCAAGTGACCGATCAGAAGTGGGTAGGATGTTAAAAAGTACTAGTCGGTAAAGTGTTAAGGAAGATTAAGAGCAATTCATTGTGACGTCCAAATGGCGGAGCAAATGAAAAAGGATGAAGGATATATTTGAATATACAGTTGAAATAGGCCATTTTTCAAAAATTAGTTTAAGTTAAGTGTTAAAAGTGATAATGTTCTGTTTCTGAGGGTAAGATTTATTTTGAGATGTAAAAGTACAGATTTTTAGATAGTGGTAGGTGGGATATCTTCGTACTCTTGGAGGTGTCTTCTTAGATAGGTCTAAAAAATATTTATCCAAAGTTTCATCGAAAGTTGAAAAAATAAAATTAGCACTGCAGAAAATATTGCATTTTTCATTTTTTTTCAGTTTAGAGCACTTTCTAAACACTGGTATCTTTAACAATTAAAGTAGAAGCATATAATCTGCATATTTAAACGTGCTGTAGCAGCAAAGTGGCAAAATGAATGGGAAGAACAAAAAGATTTATCTGACACTGATCTAAATCTCATAATAGTGAAACATATGCACCCTCTTAGGCACACACGATTACAATCTTAATTCTACACACTGAAAGCACTAATAAAGGCAATTCTAAGGCAAGTGGAGAAAAACAAGTTAACAATAGTTAAAGCAATTAATAACTGATTGTGCATTGTACCTGGGCTATATTAAAATTGATTTATTTCTCACGAAGCTTTCAGTTTCGGCGAAACATACTCGAGACTTCGGAGCTGTTGTTTCAGACACCCTAATACACTATCTTATTTCTACCTTAATCTATTTCACGGCTAAGTACATCCAAGATGACGCTTTTGCTCTCTCCTGCCCTCTCTCTCTCTCTCTCATCCCATCGTTGCACATACTTCCGTAACTACAAGCACACAATCCTGTTGTATATTTATGCAATTTGATTCGTTGTGTGCTCACAACCCTACATATACAGTTATTCCTACATAGGGGTAGTGGTTAAAGATGTATAGTAAGCGTATGTGTAAATGTATACGGAAGGATATGTGACAAGTGAGTCCAGAGAGAGACAGAAAAGCGTCGTCTTTGAGGTACAGGGCTGTAAAATAGATTAAGCTACGGATAAGATAGTACATAGGAAACGAACCCTGGTATAACGCGCTTAATTTGTTCCGCGCTATGACGAAATCGTGTTAAGAACAAGTTAGAAGAAATTGTGTTATAAAAGGGTTGACTAAGTTTCTTGAGATGTGTTGAAAGAATATTGATTACTATGAGAGCTATTACAATTTTTTTTTATCTTGTCACATTGAGACTGTATTTTGGGAGGATTGAAAAGATTGAGTATAGTTAACCCTTTGACTATGGCGTTTTTCGTTAGGCATGCATTTCTGACGGAGTGTATTAAAATATTCAAAATACTGAATTCTATTAAATTAAACCAATATTATTCATTTACTAATATTCTGCTTTAAATTGTTAGAGCACATATTAAAAAGTGAACATTAATTTTAAGATTTTTTCACAATTTTAATAATCAAATTTAATAATACAATAACGTGTGATACATTTCAAGACATGGATGAATATATAATCCAACACTACACTTTTTGCATTCGTAATGTGTATCCTTTCTCTTGTCACTTGCACTTGCACCATTGCACTTTTCCGAATTGCTGTATTGGTTTCATATGGAGGCGGAAAATGCCTTTGCGTCAAATGAAGAGGCTCACTGTTAGTACTTTTACCTTTTGATTTATATAAGAGCAATTATAAAATTTTAAAACGGCAATCATTCGAGAAACTGGCGAAATTTGATCCAGACGCCTATCGGAGCCTACAGTACCAGGAGCCAAAATGTTTCAGACGCCAATAGGCGCCAACAATAGTCAAAGGGTTAATTCGCACACTTTCGTGTTTGACTATAGCCTACGTACAGCGTTGTCTAATATATTTGATCAGACTTAGATATATTAGGCTCAAGATTGTACCTGATCAGGTTTGTGTTAAACCTCTTGGATTCCGTTTTTGAGCCTCTTTCACATATTTCTATCGGAAATTGTGTACTACTATGGTTTAAGAACTTTAATGCTCCGCTACGTATTTAATGCTTTATTTGACACGACAAAGAGGTAAATTCTGAGACACTCAGTCAGTGAGATAGAGTTCAAATCGTTCCCCATCGTTTCTTGGAACTTTTTTTCTATGTGATTCGTACGCTATCGATTTAGTAGTTTGATGCTCGCCTACAACAATAAGTCCTGTACAAAATGATTTTCTGTCGAATTTCTGTCTCCCCATCTTTTATAATATATTACCTCATCATCTTTTATATTATATCAGACTTAATGTCTTCTAGCAGAAATGTTGCAAGATGCCATCACATTTTTTTTCCATTTACATGAAATTTCATATTCTCTTAGACTGACATTCGTTACAAGGTATGTCGACGCATATTGCATACTCTTCTTTATTTGCAATTGTTGTCATTTTTTGTCTTTGCTGCATGAGAATTCCCACTCTGCTTTCCGGAGCGTACGCGAAAGAGAAAAGAGGCAGGTGCAAAGAATGCCAAACGGAGTATTTCTATGTAAACGTTGCGTGTACCAAGATTACCAAGATTTGTTACGTACGTATCTGCTTGCGGATTAGAGGACATATTTTCGCGGATTATTTTTCAAGCTGGCTTTGCAAGCTGACCAAAAAGTCAACGTAACGGAAGAACTCCGGAACTGACGCTTTCTGGCGAACGTATCAGCGTTGGATAATACCCAAAAGGATAGCTCAGGAGTCTGAATATTTGCGAAGTTTTGTTATTTATGTAATTTAGTTTTAGGATTTTGCTATGTACTTAAAACCTGTTATATTGTGAACGCTAAACGGGGCCCTTAACACTTTAATGGCCGCTCACACAACATGTGTGGGACCGCTGAAAATTATTGGCCAGTACCACACTGTCTGTGTGATGAATTATGAATGTAAACAAGTGTGGATAATGCTATTGGCTCCGTGGTTTTTTTACAGTCTTTAATCTTATAACATCTTCTCTTATTTGCATAAACTTTTTTTAAATCAATTCTTCAAAAATATTGCCGGACCTTGGCAACAGGGTAGACGTGCGGCCACTAAAGTGTTAATACGACTCAAGTCACTTCAAAACAATTATATACTTTGGTCTAATTGTATCAGAGCAGCAAACGACATTCTCATATTATTCAATAATCCTATTTGTAGATAATATTGTTAAGAAAACTTCCTACTCAGCTAAGAAGTTGTAATGAGAAATTGCTGTTATATTAGAAATTAAATCAGTAATCTCTGCTTTTATTGATGACAGTATCCCAAATGTTAAGTATGCAGTTAAGTATAGAGTTACTTATCTGATTTTTAGTGGATTGGTCTAAATTCAAAATAACACAGTCCTTCTAGAAATTTCCTTTTAGACATGATGACAGTTAGTAACCCAAATCCAGAATAGCAACAGTTCAAGAACCAAACACTTTTCCAACCATTTTAACACTAGAACTTCCATCAATTACCACGGTACATTTAAATATATCAAATAAATACTTTCGCAGAAAAAAATAATACTTCTAGTCACTTACATTTCCCAAGGTACACGTAAAGTATCACAGAAATGAAAAAAATAAATGTCGTAAGAAAATTTTTTAAATCTTGTTTTAACCCTTTGCGGTCGTATTAAAGTTAGACATGGGTGTAGTACTGGTCGTAATTAATTTACGTTGAACGAGCAGTGATACATGATATGTGAGATTATGAAGGATAAACAAGATTTATTAATTCTCTTGTCAACTTTGGATATATGTTTACACAATAATATGTTTTAATGTAATGTTTTTATATAATAATTATATTTTATAATTCTACATTGTGTGGTATTTTTCAAAGTAGTCTCCAACATGACCACCTGGTTTTCGGCTGCACGTGTCGCAAAAATAATTAGTTCGACACTTCCGCCCTGGATATTTCTGTTTGAACGTACGAAGCCATCTTTACTTTTTATGTTTTGACAGTGCTGCTTTCCATTAAGTATTTTCTCTTCATCTGAGAACGACGGTCTTCCCGATTTTGAAGATGCTCTCTCACAGCGCACAGTGGAACGAAATGGGTAATCTAGGTGGAAAAAAATCAAGTCCGGGATTTGAATTTTACATGCAAAAATCAGCGCTTAAAGACAACAAATTTCAACAGCGCGAAAACGTACAAATATTTCTCTGAAAAGAAGATACAGTTATGGGCATTAAGCATTTTGCGAGACTTTTTATTTTTTTCACAGTTTATCATCATTAGTTAACGTTGAAGTACCCATAAACGTTTTTTCGAAAAATTATTTTTTATAAAAGTTATTCGTTCCACTGTGCATCGTCTTGCATAGCGAGTAAAAGATGATAGTATTTGTTGAAACTGTTTTTTTTTTGTTTCCAATTGATAGAAACACCGTATTGGTTCGTAAATAGGTTCTTTAGACATTCAAGTTCATTCAAAGAAAGTATAAATTAATACGTAGATGAATACAATGTAAAATTAGTATAGTTCCTTGCTGCGGTGGCTGAGAGCAGACATACGACCGCAAAAGGTTAACTACCCTCTTAAATCCAGTGTTAAATGAAACTACTAAAATATCGACGTTCAATAATGTAGTCTCACTTTCAATCATTAATCTCTCGCAAACTGTCAGCGTTCGCAAGTAGGTAGGAAGTTTTCTGAAAATTCTTCGACATTATATTTCATGGTGTATCACGGTCAGCTATTTCCTTGGCACCCTCGCCGATCTTCCGGTTGTCCTCTTGAGCTTTCTTGAACGAATAGAGCGAGTGTGTCGCGACGGTCGAGAAGGATGGGTGGGTGGAAAATGTCACAAAGCGTAAAAGGGAAGACGTTGCGCAGTCGCTGCACCTTTGAGAGACTTTGCCGCGTACGCATGCATAAAAGTGTTTTATACGACGCATAACTTAACATCGTATGTCACAGCACTTCCCCCCCCCCCCTCTCTCTCTCTCTCTCTCTCTCTCTCTCTCTGATCTTTATGCATATTTTTACTATTTATTGTCGCTTCTCTGTGTACTGTATATTTGCGTCTAAATGTAGGGTTCAAATCGATGCAACTTTGTATCCATAGCAATACCAGACGCGAGAAATTGTCCGATAGAGAGAGTTCACTGAATGCATTAATGCCAAACTCAACAAACAACAATAATAACAAGAACATTTCCGTTCCACCGCGGGTATCTATACAGGAAGTTTGTGCAACTATACGTCTTGCAATCGCACGGTTTACCCGTTAAATGTTTTGAATGCTCTCTTTGACGCGTTCCGCGGTTTTCAGGGTTTTCGTTGTTTGAGAATGATAGAGAAATGAAAGACATGATCCCTTCCCTTGATTTATATGTTTATTTAATATGCCGTCGAGATTATCTAAGCTGCGGTGTAAAGAATTTAGTGAAGGGTTGGTTATTAACTCTTATCGATCTTAAGTTATCTTTCACGTGACGATGGTGCTTTGTTGTCTCGATCGTATGGCACACATGAGGTGGCAAGAATAATCATTTTTAAACTCGTTGTCTGTGGAATGAATCGACAATTACCTTATCAGTTCGACATTATCAACGGTGTCCAATGATGTAATAATACCCTTTTAATCAAACTGTAATTGAGCTCAAATAAAAAGGAACAAAGAAAGTTTAATGTATTGGGATAGTGATAATTCTTCGAAGACAGGTAGGTAGTGATAGTGACAACTCTTCGAAGACAATTTTGAAAGTGTTTCTAATTAACACAAGGAAACATAATTGCTGATTAATATGTTCAAATTGTAAGTTGTCTGGAGGAAGAAATACATCAGCATAATTTTATGAAACGTGTAATAGATCTTATTAAAAGATAGATCTATCAAAATGTTGTTCTTAGAGTCCTGTGAATCTTTCCAATATTTACAGAAAATAATTAGAGCAAAGCTATTGTCCATTAAGGGATGGAAAACAGAAGTTTGATAGAGAATACCTTGGTTATTCGGAACTGGGTAGTTCTAATACATATTTATTTCTGATTAAATTTTGATAAAGTTGGAATTAGATTCTGACTAGGTTATACTTTTTCCGGGAACAGGGTGGAGTCCATGTTTTTATTATACTCAATAACACTTCAGTATGTGGTGTAAAAAAAGAAAGTAATAACTTAGCAAAATTCCGCAGTTATTTTCTTTACATCGTTTGCTCAGTTAAATTTTCAGTTATGAAATGTCTAAATCAAGCCTAATCTTTCTCTAATTAAAAATGTCAGAGTATTGCAAAATCATGATTATTTTTACGACATACCAAACAACAATGGAAATCAACGTATCTAGAGAATATAGAGAAAAATTTAATATCAAACGCGGTCACCGTCTTCACTGTCCATGTTTAATCACGTTTTATCGCACGTACATTTCACATTTAATTTCTAAAAAAAAAAACATGTACAAGAAAATGTACAATTGCGTTCCCGGTTTCTCGTTTTTCCACTTTCTGGAACGAGCTACTTCTACCTGCTAGAAATTGCGAGAACGTAGATAGCTGCAGTGCTTCGTAAAATGAAAGGGAAGATATAAGCCACGTGCCTATTATACTCATAGTGCTTTTTGGCGACTTTACGAGGTACATCGTTTATATATAAATTGCATAAGATGTAATTCAAACTCGGGGGTATTACATTCCTTAAATTCTCCGTCCATCGTGTCATTCAGCTGCAACGATGGCCAAAAGAGTCTGTCTTTCAATGAAATTGATGATTCTAAACAATTTAATGTGAATGTTCAAAGCAAAGTACAAAATCGTAAAACACGAACCCCTTTTTGGGCATTTTAATGGCCATAGCTACTATGGCTATTTCAATTAGCTAATTGTTTTCACGTGGACTCGGAACTATTGAGCGTATGATATACATAGAGAAAATTCCTCAGAATTTAGGGGAGGGGGTTGAACTCGGACTCATTATAGAAAGGGATCAGAAAGAAGTCACTTTGGACGTAAGGGAAGACTCTCTTTCTATTCTATATGTCTGCTGTCCTCTCCATTCATAGTCGTAGCTATTCACATTCATTTAAGTAGGTAAAATCGGTGTCTAGCAATCTGATAATAAAAATATCGTGCGTACGTCAATGTTTCGATTTTCACGATCGATATCGTGCTGTCGTACTCAGTTCCACGGCTTTTTCTTTTCTCTCTTTGTGTCGTAGTGCGATTTCCCCTCAAGTGACTTGTTTCTGATCCCTTGCAATAATTGGCAGTCTGAGCTCTACCCATTGTAGCCTCTTTTTCATTGTCATTCTTGGGCGTTAATTGCTATGATCATTTTGCCTGGGATCAATTGCTTAAGATGGCCATAAATGACTGAGGCTATAAAATGCATAACATATGGGAAAGACTTCCCAGAGATAATCCCAACGATTTACACTCGGACCCCATTAATTCACAGTCTGAACCATAAACTCGTTGTACACTATAGCTTTCCTTTTTGGCACTTCTCAAATTGAATTTCTATGGTCAGTTATTCTAGAACCGATGTTCTTCAAAGTAATTCAAAATGCACTTCGAATCACAGAGGTCATGGTATATATTTCATATGGGAAAAATTTGCCAAAAATGACATAGACTTTGAGTTTGAGCTGATCAATTGTAAGTTCAAGCCTTAAGTCAACTACCCACCACAGTCCGATAAATAACTTGATTAAAGAATAATTTTTTTCAGTCTGCAAATACTTTTCAGATGCGACAAAACAGTATATTAATATTTCGTATATCTTTCCTTCAAGATAAAAGAAATTTTGCGACTTTTAGAAGCAACACTGAATAATTCTACGATTATGTGTTATTTTTACATTCAAAAGTTTCATATATAATACTTTATTCTCGGCGTACTTTAACTGACAATGCGAAACGTTTTGCGAGTATGGTGGTTTATCCCCACGACGATTAAGTTCTTACGTGAAATGTTGTTTTAGTACTCCGAATGATTGCATAATATTCGTACACGAAATATGGTCGTTCGGAGCACAAAAATCTTTATTTAAAATGCAAATGACATGCAGGTTGTATTTTCTCTGAATTTATTCCTGCAGATCCTACATAAAGGAAAGGCAGAGTTTCGCTTCTCTCTGAACTCGTTTTTATTCCGTACGATGGAACAATATTGACTAGCAGTATTCTTTGCAGTATCATAAATTGTCACGCTGTTTAATATCGCTGTAAATCATGCATTACGAGAGCGTAAACATTGCGACGATATTCTCTGTTTACATAAAAAGAAATATTGATGAATCGCAGCAGAGAATGGTAAGGCGATGTTCTTTTATCATAAAATAACATTAATATTTACTATCCGCTATGATTTTTAGTGATCCTAAAGAACAGCAAGATAGGAAGATAAAGTTTTTCAGATTAGTTTTCTTTCACCTTATATACATGATGTTTGTCCGCAACAATATTGTCTGTCGACTTATTTTATGTTTCAACTTTAACTACTTATCGTTATTTCGCCTAAAAACTGTCATTTTATATTTTAAGCCATCAACGTTATGATATAAATACTTCGTGGAAAAATCTGTAGAAGTTAATAGAGATTTGGATGAAGACACTCTCATTCAAACAATACCCGAGTCGAAATATTGAACCTGATTTGAACCTTTTACTACCCAACATTTAGGAATTAGAAGTACAAAAATAGGTCTAAGTTCAATGTAAAATAAGATCATATTTAGGGCCTAAAAGTGGCACAAACTTCCCTTTATGCCATCTTAAGGCGCAAAATAGGACGTCAATTTCAACCTCCGTTGAGGATTTACATCCTATCCAGTTATTAATGTTATTATTATTATTCTTATTATTACTTATATATATACACATAGTTGCCATCATTATGAATTGTATATATATATGAATTTTGACTGTCAAATGTATGTTTCATTACCTATTAATAAAAAAGAGCTGTAATAAATAAAAAATATTTTTAAAGTATTTATCCACTAGTTACATTTATGTATGTATAAATTTCTTATTAATTAATTATTAAAAAAAATTAAAGTTCTTTATGCGATATTAAATATATATTGAGTACAAAAATTATTATTTGATCTAGGAGGAGTAACAGGTCCAATTCAGGTGATAAAGGTTTTGGTGATAGCTAAATAGGAGTATCATTTTACTGAGAAGGAGTTACAGGTTTAAATTAGGAGGTTTAGTACTGAAAAGTATCATATTAGTTCAAATAGGAATAAGTACCATGAAAATAGGTTCAATACTTCGTCTCGGGTAAACAAAAGACTTATTCAAACAATAACATAGTACTCTTCGAGATTTTTATTGATAAGGTTTATTCGGCTCTAAATGTTTTTGAGTATGGCGACAACCTTTTGCTTACAACAGTTCACATGAAAGCACATTTCTCGTGACGTTCGCACTAATGAAGATTATATATAGTTTATGCAATGCTAAAGGAGTAGGAGCAAATAGGAATGTTACAAAAAACGCATAGAAATGAACTTTCTACTAAAAACATTGACTGAAACTAATAATTGATTGATTACAAAACAAGAGTATCTAACCTGAGGAATGTGTATAATTAAGCAAAATTATTTGCATCTATGGAATTATTCCAGCACGACAGTCACAGCTTACAGCAAGGGTACTACAGGAAACAATCCCAAACGATAATATCTACATAGACGGAAATGCAATTAAACGCTATCCTCCATTCAGTCTGCCACTTAATACCGTATATATACATCATTTGTAACCAACCGGTTACTTTTCCGTGTCATAAATATAAGACTTTCTCAACTAACCGATTAGTCTATGGACAAAAGAAAAACTACATACTTTCCAACTAATCTCATGAAACTCCACAATGTCTAAAGTCTTCCCCAACTGAACTCGCTTCACCGAAACAATTTAGTCAAATTCGCCGAGATCGGTTGAGAAATTCTCTCGTTTAACGTTCCATCGCAAGCATCCCTTTAAACTATCACAATAAACGGGGTAAGAGAAGCCTGCTCTCAACGAGGACACTATCGCGCGCAATAAAGCTGGACACCCCGTGCACGGAAGGACGTGCTCATTGGCTGAGAGAACGAGCAGAGACGAGGGACACGAAAGTTTTGACGTTAAGCGACGGGGAGGTTTGGGGGGGAATGCTCGGACTATGAAAGGAACGACGGAGATACGCAAACGGGAGTAACCGTTCCAGAGAGAGAAAGAGAGACAGAGACAGAGACATGTTGATAGAAAAAGCACGAAAAGAAAGAAGAAAAGGGTTGCATAGGGGGTAAGAGAAGGAGTAAAAAGAAGGCGAAACTAAGAGAAAGAAGAAAAGGAGGGAGAGAATGGAAAGAGGGTGAGATGAGAGACAGAGACAGGTAGAGGAGAAACACTTGACGGGAGAAAAGGAGGAAAAGGGATGCCTTCGGAGGGTAGAAGCAACGAAGGTAGAGCTTGATGCGTCGTCGTGGCAGCATGCACGAAAACGAAACGAACGTCGGAGAAGGAGAGACAGACTAAACGAGACCAGATAGAATAGACAAGGATAAGAGATTCAACCCAACGACCGGCAAGAGAAAGAGAAGCACGAAAATATGAAAGTTAGAGAGAGAAGAAAGAAACCTGCATTCGAGGCAGAGGGATGCAACGACTGTGTCCGAGCACGTCGTTAAAACCCGACCCGGGGCTACGGATTCCGAGTCGTCTACCGGTACCAACCCTTCTTCGGCATCCTCGACACCCTCGACACCCTCCAGCCCCGGTCTATCGCCCGGTACTCGTTCGACTATTGTTTCGTCAAGTGCGACGTAAAAGACTCGAAGATCCGCCCATTGTACCGGCTATTAAGGCTGTTGTCTTGACGCTATTTTTCTCTTTTTCTCGCGACCCCGTCGTCTCTTTCTAGCACGAAAAACGGTACCGGGGTTGTGCTCGCGGAGAGCCAAGAAACGGTTTGTGCAAATTCAAATTTATCCTCGGGTCACGTTCCCTCGAAGTGCGAATTAAGGGATGCGTGTGTAGACTGGGGCGCACGCGTTTCCAATTAAATCCGGAGGGTTGGCAAATACTTTCCCTTTGTTTACTGGTTTCCGTGTAGCCAGCGTTGCTGCTACGGTACCGTCAGTTACGTAGAAACGTCCGGCAAGAAGATATTATCGTTTTGTACCAGATTGTTATTTAAGTTGCTGAGAGATACTCTTATTTTATTTTCATTTTGCTTGATTTTTATTTTCATTTTATCAGCGGGGTAGTAATTTTGTAAAATACACGCGGTTGAAAGTTTCCGTTTGAATTAATGATTTAATTATCGTTATTTCGTAGGTGTATAAAAATGATTTTATTATGGGGAGAACGAATATTTCCATTCGTGCCGTTGATTTACTCGTATTCCAATAATTGAATCTTGAAAGTGCAGTTAGGTCGACCGCGGCCTGAAATACGAGAATACAAGTGCCAGAAATTATATGTCGTTTGTTTTGTACTAGTTACCTCTTTTCCCTTCATTCTCCCAGCCATTTTGTTCCTCCCTTTAGACCTCTCTTCGTCTCCCTTTTTTCCCCTTTTTATAATATCTAAGCGCAAATTGCACTTGGCGACCGTGCAATTGTTCTCTTTTATTTCCTTTGTGATGCACTGCGGGCACGAAATTGACATAAACAGTAGCTTTCTCTCCGCCCTTTTTCGTCCTCCTTTTCTCCTCCTTCTCCTCCTCTCGTAACAGAGTGCCCGCGAGCTCTCTTGACGAGGAATGAACTATTAAAGGAACTACTTACGAATTCGCAGTGGACATTGAAATCAACCTTCCAAATTCTAGGTTCTTCAACAACCCCCTTGTAACCTTCTCTTATTAGAACCCATCTTGCTTTAACAACACTAGCAATTTTTTGCCAATTCTCATCGATTGATTTTAGGACTATACTCATATTAAACCAAAAATCTTTACTGGAACAATCAAATTCCATGAATGTGAAGTGTGCTGCAATCAATTTTCAAATTAGTCGCTTTGAGCTTTCTCTGAGTGCTGTAAATAGGGCAATACATATAAAGAAATGGCAAGGAAAAAACTGTGTACATTGTTAACTACTCACAGATCTCACTCAAAAATAGTCAATTATTTATTTAATATATTGTTACGAAGCACCCAGTAGATTCAATGTTACTGGGTAACGAGACTTGTCAATAGTTTGTTAAATAAAAAGAGTAGAGATTCTACGGTCGGTAGTCCTGGTAGACGGACGTGTTCTCTTAAATAAAAGTTATCGCTTTTTAATTGTGTTCTATTTAATTATGTCTGAAAGGACAAGGCGTGCGCGGTCGACTCGTAACAATATATTTTACATTTTATAAGATACTTTAATATATAAACATAGATATCTACATAAATCATCTAAAACTCACAGAAAAAATACAAGTAATCCGCGGGTTGCATATGCTTCGACTATACGTTAAATATTTTCATAAATTCGTATTTTAGCCGCTAATCCTAGTTTGTATGCTCTGAAGATAAAATTCCTTCTACGCAAGTGAATTTTTTCAACCCACCATCGTTGTTACTTCAACTTCATTACCCCATACACTTTCTTCCTAACATGAGTGACCGCAATAAACTCCAAAACGACAAAATTCATTCTCATCCAGCTCATTTTGAAATTCACATCTCGCACTCAAGCGATTCTTCTATTACACGAAACGTTTATCAAGTAATCGACCGATCGTTAAAACCGATCTATCTAACAAAACGTCCAATAGGGTCCCGCGTTTTCGAATCGACTTTTGCATCCTTTGACACGGTGAAGCACATTCGTGGGATTTCCTCGAGGAAACCCTTGGAAACGGGCTCTGTGACTCGACTCGGCTAGGGGTGGGAATCGGAGGGTGTCGGGGACGGGAGAGTGTAGCGGAGAACCTCCTCGCAAATTGGCTGGGTAATCGATGCCGGTCTTGGGATTCCATCCTGAGATCAGGCCGTTGTACCGTTTAATTAGAATGCGCTGCTCTGCTGTGTCAAATACCAGCAAGCATCCTAACCGAGTGGAGCCGACTTCTGAAGATTTTCGCAGCCCCCTCGAATTTCCAAAGGCACTGTACTTCTCTCGAGATTTCGCGTCGACGTCTCGAGAAGCATAGCACCGAGAACGCAAAGGATGCGGATTTATCGAGCACGAGGACGAAGTCGCGTGGAGAATTCGGGGGAAGTTTCCGAGAAGTGGGGTTGATACCAGCGAATCGTTTTGCGCGGGAGAATTGTGTCGTTGCTTTGAACTGGGTGATCATTGCGGTGATCTTGAACTGTTGACAGTCTGTTGAAAGTAATTGGCTGAAAGTTGATATTTTTATTTTCTTTTAATTGGAGAAATCGATTAACCCATTCCAGACCGTGCATTTTTTTGGAGACTATCCAGAAAGACCGATAACTTTTGGCTTTATATGTACCACTTCTTGTATTTCTAATGATCGTGCCTTTGGGTCACCTACTTTAGGGTCGAAATTGAACCAAATACCAAATGTAATGTTTACACATTTGTAAGATACCTTTTATTTTAAGTTAGTCTTATTTCGAGGGCTGTTTTTTCTATTATGACTGATAATTGCAATTCAAGATCATTGCACACACGGTGTACAGTCGGTCCTTTTGGCTCGGAAATGCATTGCACACACGGTGTGCAATTGGTCTCGAATGTGTTAAGGTGGAGGCTGTGCTGGCAATGGGAATGGAAGTTTGGGACTTCTAAATGGTGGGATTTTGTGATCTTTTCTTATTATTTTTAGAGAATTCCCTTGTTTGAAGTGATTGTTATATTTAGGTACGATGCTTTAACACTAGAATTACCATAGTTAAAGGGTATAGCCGGATAAGGATGGCAAAAGTGCCCCCAAAGGTAATTAACTTTGAGGCATACCATTCGATAGGGCTCTATGGAAAAACCCTTCCTGCAAAGTATAAACCCGGTACCCCTACCGTAGGGGTAGTTATGGGGTAAAACGTGTTTTTCGATTTTTGCTCGATTTCTCCCGTTTGGCTTGATAGAAAATTCTGAAAAAATCACACATATTATACCCAATGGTGTGCATAGTCTGGAATTTTTTCAGATTTTCTGGTTGGCAAATCGATTTTTAAAAAATTAAAAAAGTTTATAAACATTAATTTTTTATTGAAAATATGAAGTGACCACTTTTATATTTTTACAGTACCTGCGTAGTACCCTAATTATTAATGGGTAATTTTTTCAGATTTTTACGAGTAGTGGACGGCAGTTATTATTAATAAAAACCAACAATTGTTTATATTTTTTGCTAAATTATTGATGTGACCACGTTTATATTTTCACAGTTTCTCAAGTTTGCTATAAACAATTGACTGTAATTTTTTCAGATTTTTTGCAACAGTGTATCATACCAAAAAAAAATAAAAAACCGATGTTCACTCATGACCAATACACAAATAAGTGTAGACTTGAATGATCGAAAATTATACGCAATACCCACTATTTCACATGAAATAAACTAAAATACTTCATTATTAAATATTTTTACATTTGAAAAATTAATTTTACTGAATGAGTTTTACGTTTTCTAATTTTTGGACTCAGGACCGTGAGGCGCATAAGTTCCGTCTCCACCGTTCTCACTGTATTATCGAATTTAAGCATTCACCAAGGAAAATACATAAATTATCCTCGTTTAAATATAAAAAATATTGCAAGTTAGGTATGAATTATTAGATACTTTTACATTTGTAAAAATATTTTACAAATATAAAATATTTATTTATTTATTTAATGTTTATAATACGTCAATTGCTATTTAAATGTTAGAGAAACTCCAAATTCTTACTTAATGCATGAAAATTAAAAATTGGTAAAAGGCAATGTACATATATACTTATTACCCTGCTTAGGGCAAAGTCTACAGAGGAGAGCTGTTACCGGTTAGTTCCAGCCGTAAGACTCGACTGGCTACAGGTTTATGAAACATCTATTACAATTTTTTTTTGATACGAGACAAGTTCCAAATCCTCCAATAAGTTCTAATAATTTGGAATTGGTATAGCTGTGGATTATTATAAACAAACTAACATAAAATACGCATTCCAAAAAACATCGGTTTTTTAATTTTTTGGTATGATACACTGTTGCAAAAAATCTGAAAAAATTACAGTCAATTGTTTATAGCAAACTTGAGAAACTGTGAAAATATAAACGTGGTCACATCAATAATTTAGAAAAAAATTTAAACAATTGTTGGTTTTTAATATTTATAACTGCCGTCCACTACTCGTAAAAATCTGAAAAAATTACCCATTAATAATTAGGGTACTACGCAGGTACTGTAAAAATATAAAAGTGGTCACTTCATATTTTCAATAAAAAATTAATGTTTATAAACGTTTTTAATTTTTTAAAAATCGATTTTCCAACCAGAAAATCTGAAAAAATTCCAGACTATGCACACCATTGGGTATAATGTGTGTGATTTTTTTCAGAATTTTCAATCAAGCCAAACGGGAGAAATCGAGCAAAAACCGAAAAACACGTTTTACCCCATAACTACCCCTACGGTAGGGGTACCGGGTTAAAACTTTGCAAGAAGGGTTTTTCCAAAGAGCCCTATCGAACGGTACACTTCAAGGTTAATTATCTTTGGGGGCACTTTTGCCGTCCTTATCCGGCTATACCCTTTATTATGTTTCGATAGATGATGTAAGTACTTTAGGAAAATGAGAATCAGAACGTGGAAAGGAGGATTGATTTGTTAATTTTTGTTTAATGAATTAAAAGTGGAATATCTAATCAACGGTCTTGCTATAGACTTGGAGAATTAATAGGAAAAATTGGGGATCAGCTATTTCCACTTGCTTGGTAGCTCTAATGTTAAAGTGCGCATTTTAAAGATTACATGAAATACGGATATCGAAGATAGAAAATATGTAGAAAGAACTTATGGAATAATTTGGTTATCAGCATTACAATTTTATTATTTTATTTCAAGATAACTTGAAATTTTGTAGCTCGAAAAGTTTTATATTTAAAAAAAATGTTCTTCACCGCCTTGCACTCAGCTGCAAAATGTTCTGCAACTCGAAATAAAAACTTGTGTTAACTCGAATCATAAAAAGGTAAAACTCCCTGTAAGACAGATTTTCCCTTATCAATTCTCTTTCTGTGGAGAACTCGGTAACACGAAACCTCTGTAACTCGAACATTTTTTACTTTCCCTCGAGATTCGAGCTACTACGGTTAGACGCTATAAGAATTATTTACCTTCTACTATCTGCTACATTCTCCTTAGTATCAATCTGCAATCTACTAATTGTTAGAACTTCCTTGAAGCCAAAGAGCACCAAACGCAATCATATCGGTGAAACTTTGTGCTATTAGAATGTACACTACTGTGTATTCGTGCAACTAAGCTTTAATATTTTACGTCATAACATCACTATCGCTAGATATTAAACCAAGAAAAAATCACAGTTTAATTATCGTAAACTGGGGTAATAAATCCTTTAAAATTATCTCCATTCCAGCTAATTTATCTTAATACTTTAATGACCGGTCACACAACATGTGTGTGATGTTACCGCCGAAAATTATTGCCCAGTACCACACTCTCTGTGTGATGAATTATGAATGTAAACAAGTGTGGATATTGCTATTGGCTTCGTAGTTCATCGTTATGTCTTTGATCTTATAAGATCTTCTCTCAATTTTAACACAATTTTTACCAAGAGGTGTCAAAAGACACCTTCCTAATTTTAACTTAAAATTATTCTCTAAGTTGAATCATTTCTCAGCAATTAATTTTTTGACATTTCATACAGTAGTTGTTAAATTAATTCAGCAATATCATTTTCCACCAGCATATCCTAGATCTAAAAATGTGCATATGGTATACTTATTTCTACTATGAGGTGTCTTTTGACACTTTAAGGATTTCATGACAGTGCCTAATTTGAAACCATTTTATATATAAATATCAACACCATTTTGCAGCACCATATCAATTATAATGAGGTTACAGAGTCCCGATTTTAATTGTAACAGAAAATACAGGAGTTGCGGCATAACTTTGATATTCGCTTATTTCCGGCCATGTTACATTTTAGCGTACACCGCTGCAGTGACTTTACAACTAGCTGCACACCGCTGCCAGAATTCGCAAGCTGATTACATAATTTTTAATAAATATACATCAATGTATCCATAAATTTATTCCTCAAATTGTCCACATTTAACTGATAATTTGAAATCTCAACAGTTATGGCAATTATTTGCATTCAAACGAAAAGGTGTCAAGAGACACCTTTTGGTCGAAATAGGTATACAGAAAATCGTGGTAGAAATAGTGTTAATATACTTTCTTAAAATTAATTCTTCAAAAATATTGCCGGCCCCTGGCAACGTTTGATTGCGTAGACGAGCGGCCATCAAAGTGTGAATGCTCAACTCTTCCACTAATCTACTGCAACTTCCAATTATATCTAAAGATTTTTCTTCATTTTACAAATTCCCTCTAAAACAATCAATTCCGTCCGTACGAGTTGTCCATGTTCCAATTAAACGGACACACAATAAAATTTACCAAATTCACGCACGTCCGTTCGCATACATTCTCGCATATCCGCAAGCGTCGACCAATGTTAAAATAGGAGAGTGGCATAAGCCCGTCAAATATAGAAGTAGAAATGTAGACCGTCAATTAGTGGTTATCGGTCCGTTTAATTGGTATTAGTTTAATTACGGCTCGTAACTACGGGATCTCGAAGGGAATCGATGGCGAAGTAATGAGAAGATCGGCGGAATGAATAAATACGAGAAAGAAACGAAGACAATGGAGAGAAGGATGGATCGAGCAGATAAAGCATTATGAGTATTGTAAAGAATAACAGAGACAGCGAGGAAGCACAGCTATGTCGGAGAAGGACAGAAATAGGGAGAGAATTAATGAAGACCGTAATAAGTAGACTTCCCGTAACTAGTTCTCAATGCGCTATTACTTTCTTCTTTCTCTACTTTTTTTTTCATATTCTACCTCGTCGTTATTCCGCTATAATGGCAATACTCGACGACCGATTGATGTTGCGTATATATTTTCTACATCGTACATGATATTTCTATGTTGTTAAGTAAGTCCGTAAGAATTGAACATTTTAAATTCGATAGAGAACCAACGCCAGTTATAATGAGGAAAATGATGTCTTTCGAGGATGCTTGTCTCCCTGGTTTCCTGATTTCTTCGGTAAACAAGTATTTGGAGTATTATAAAATCGTCTTTGAAATGTAACAAGTTCAGGAAGAATCGTTGTTCGTACAGGTTGTTCCAAAATTATGTCCACACCCTCCAGGATTTATTCTACGCCGTCGGATTAACAGAGATTTGCAAAAGAAAACTCAGAAGAATTTTCCTTGTTCTTTTTAAAAATCAATGTGTCAATTAAAAATCGGAAAAAATTCCAATATGTGTACACCATTGAGTATACTATGTGTGATTTTTTCAGAATTTTCTATCAATCTAGACGAGAGAAATTGGGCAAAAATTGTAAAGTACGTTTCACCTTGTAACTATTGTACTACCACCATAGGAGTAGCGGATTCATACTTTGCAGAAAGGGTTTTTTCAATGACCCCTATTAAATGGTATGCCTCAAGATTAATTAGGTTTGGGGACACTTTTGCCACGCTTATATGGCTGAACCCTTTTAAGATAGTCAGCATCAAGGGACTCTCTTATGGTAGCAAAAATTTCAACCGTACAGTTACAGTCGTCCGGATTGACCAGTTGCCACTTACACAAGCACACCTTGGTCCGATAATCCGGAAGTACAAGTCCATGGGACTAATTGTAAGTCTGTACCCATCATATTCTCCTGATAGTCCCGTGATGAACTTTTACTTATCATCGCTTTGGTAATCATTTGCTATTTAAGTGTGCAGACCCGGAATCTGAGTTCAATTAGCCAAGTAGATTATATCATGATATATATTCATATATAATTATAGTTATTCGATTTTGTGAAGTTGATCTGAAAAAAGAAAGCTCGAATTCGTTTTTAACATTCTGGCAATCCAAGTTACCAGAGTTTTAAACATCTAAAATATTCGAAGTGATATATATATAAACTAGCCTTCTTTATTCATGAACAATATAATGAAAGGAAGTTAGAGAAGCTTCTAATGTTTGAGATTCATGCATTCTTACCTACCTACCAATTGCAATTAGAACATCTTCCTACTTTCGCTCAGGGGCACATTACTTTATCACGGACTTTCACTTGAAAATATCCTTATTATATTCCACCAGCTTTCACATCGCATCCACTTCTTAATACCAAGCATTTGTTAATCCTTCGTACTTACGCTAATACTTTCTCCTCACATTTTTCACATAAATTACAAAATTATAAAACAACAACCTCACATTACAAAATAGCACGAAAATTGAATAGCAAATTTATTATTCCATTCTTCCACAAAAATCCAAGATTGGAGGTTCTAGCCCATCGCACACGTAACAACGTTCACCGTCCAAATCTCCGGTTAATCTATCATCGTTAAAAATCGAACAGCTCCCATTTATCGCGATACGTATCCTCCAATCCAGACCGAAAAAGAAAGGAAAGAATCGCGAAGTAATAGGAGGGTTAAATACCCCTTAAAATTTAAAGCACTTTGCAGGGTTCTGTCCTCACCTCCAACCGGCTGTACAGCACTCGGTGATAGAGGGTGGAAAGAGAGAGGGATGGTGGGACTTACCGTTCGTAAGGTGGCAGATGCAAGAGTGAGATAGGCCACGGAATCACGGGACATACGGGGGGATGGAGGAGTAAAACGGCTACGTGAAGGGTCATAATTAAATTCAGATTTCGCAAGGAGGAAGGGGTATACGGCGGCGAAGAAGAAAAAAGGAAAAAGTCGAGTGGAGAAATCGGGAGGAAAAAGAAACGAGGGAGCGAGGAGGAGAAAAGGAGAGGATACGCGAAAGTCTGAGTCGGGTACGCGCCGTCGTTGTAATTGAATTAAAATTTGAATCGTTGGAAAGACGAGTGTCTTAAATGGCGAAGAGGACGAAGCCTTTCTGGAAACTCGGCTAAAGACGAGAGAGGGCTGTCTCGACTATTCGTGGAATATATCTTACCGCGGTAATCTCGCGCCGATTTCTTCTTTGCGGTGAAATGTAAAAATCCGAGAGGGAATTCTTCTCGGTGGGTTGACATAAAGGGGTGGCGGTGTAGAAACGAAAAGTGGAATGCATTTTATCCCGATGGCAAAGAATAAAATGGCTTTTCGTTATATGCTGTACGGGATATTTTAAACGATTGTATGGAACGCTGGAAGTTGTGACACGCGTTCAATATTGAATTTGGTTTGAATTTACGTTTACCAACGAACTTGGTAGGTTTTTCCATGAGAAATATAAAATGTTGCTATATGCGTGTGTGCTCATATAATTGAAAAATCAAATGAAGCATAGTTAACGTACCAAAGCGTTATATCGATTTATATAAATAATTTTATTTACCATTTTTGTACACGTTTTCTGAAATTCTTCTAGCCTCATTTAAATTCATCTTTGGTCTGTTCAACGGTCACTATTATTTATTTCATTTTATAGTGTCGGGAAACAATTATAAACTGGTCTACACTCAAATTTTTAGTTGAATTGAATTAATGTATATTAACGTTTTGCTTGTTCTCTTACATTTGTTCCCAATTTTGCATTAATTCGAAAGTGATGAAACGTTCAGTTATAAATCCGGAACATCATACAGAGTAGAAACAATTGTAAAGCATTAATGAAAGAATTGACTGTACGTACAGAAAATTCTATAAATGACCTATGAACGAGGAATACCGTTTATACGACCGAGATATCGGTGCGCAAGTGCACAAGCGAAATAGGAATGCATACGCCAGACAACCAACGGAAGGAAGTTGGGCTCATGGTGTTGATGCTCCTACCATGTCTTATTGTTCGCACCAATTGTAATTATATAATAGTACCTTTGTGAAAACGAAGTTTTTTTTTTGTGCAGTTAACACAATAATATATTGTATGTTCGTGCAGCCACAGGCATAGTCAGCAAAACGGAATGTGATGCCTTACGAGCCAGTAGATTAAGACTACGTTTCTTCATTTAACACAACCTTCTTATTGTCTAACTCAATTGCAGTAGCTTACAATTTACTAAATTAGAATTTAGGGTATTATCTAAACCACTGATGGTATAAATGGTCTAACTGCGGACCACAGTGGAGCCATGGTGGGCAACGAGATAAAGGCTCTCATTGTCAGTTAAAATTATCAAATCACTTCTGAGAAGTTTAACACTAGATTTACGGATGTTGATTATATACTTATTTTTACTGAAGTGAGCCATTTTGACTTACACAAAAAGATTAAAGTTTTTTGCAAAGAAAATAGTTCCTAATCAATTTAAATGAAAGATTTACTATTAAAAAATTCATTGAAAACCTTTTTTACATAGAAATTCTGTTTTTGATATATATTCTCACTAAAAATGCTCTGTGCACGCGCGATGTACAAATCGAAATGATGACAGGAGTGGGTAGGTAAGAAAGATAATGTAGCGGAGTCACGAAAACAAAAGGATGGCTCTCATATAAATACACATTGTATGCAAAGAGAGAAAAATTAGAGGGGAAACAAATCACCTGTGACTTGAAAGCTGCAAAATACCATGGTCTAATAGAAGTTACAAATTTCATGTGTTATGCGATTAACTGTTAAATCATTTTATGAGTTAAATTGGCTCACAACCGTAAAAATAGTTATACCCCATTCGATAATGCGAAATGAAGGGGTCTGTGGGGGAGAGGAATCAACATTTACATATGTTTCATTATGTGCCTAAAAACCAACATATGTTTTTCAAAAATAGTATTTAATTTTTTCATATATATAGTAATCAAATTTGCAATGAGTCAAATTGTCTCAGTTCGTAAATCTAGTGTTAAAAAATTGTCTCTTCGAGATATACTATAAAATATAGGCTCGATGATCCGAAACGCACCTAATACAGTAGGTCGTAGGCGACATGACTAGCTATTGAAACAGAAATACAAAATAACTGCAGCCCACTTAAAATTGGTATTCAGCCCACGAAAAATTGTATAATACTATAGATATTTTCAATTTTTGTGTTTTTAAGAAATAACATTTTTTGAGTGAGTTTCTCCTTAGTAAGCTTTATAATTAATTATATCAACCCGCTGAATTTTTTTCTTTCTTTTTTTGTTGGATCCTAAAAAAGAATATCCCCATCAGTGGTCACAAGTTTTAAATTCACTTTGCAGTTACATTCAAGTACGTGCTATTGATGCTAAAGATTTCAGAGTATGTAAAAATTCTTTAATTTATATTTCAGTTTCGTGTGCTAAATTATTAACAATTTCTGCAAAAAAAACAAATTAATTAGATAGATAAACATCAGGTTAGTCAGAGTTGCGAATTAATTAGCATAGAATTGCGGAAAGTGTTAACTTTGGTATGTTTTGCCGTAATTCATTTTATTTTGAATAGATCTGAAAAGTTTGATAAGTCTGACATAAAATCAAATTTTAACGAGTTAATTTTTAATTAAAGCTACCTGAAAGTTCGTGATTTAAAACTTTTTTCAATGTATTCATTAACACCATACAAAAAGATAAAAGATATTTCTATCACATACCACTATTTATTCTAAATTTTTACTCAAACCTTTTCATTATACTTTAACACTTTTACTTTCATAGTTGTATTAATACTCAACGTAATTGTCTTCGAACTAATCCTAATTGAGTTACTGTCTATGCACTATACAAGAGCTGCACGCTACCTAGCAACTACAAATTCGATTAAAATTAGTTATAATACAATCACGTAGAGTATGAAACAATTACATACTCCACGACGTCTAAATACAATCACACCCTTTTAATAAATTTACAGTAACCAAGAATCAACAGTTTTCACCTTCTCTCTTATTCCTTTCCTACAATCATGCACAACTAAGGACCACCCAAAACTGATTTTAATGAGTCTTCAAAGTCGTCGTTGCAATTTGCATCGCAATTTAATTGCATGCAGTCCTAACGCCGGAAATTCGGAGGAGTACTTTTGCATCGGTCGCATCGACCTGCGAAACGGTACGTACTCCAAAAACGTATATGTAACACCGTGGAAAGGGCCGCGTTTTCTTTCGAGTACGAGAATGGTAGTACGTATACGAGAAGGGCTGGTTCAACCGGCGGGGAGTCTTTCTGCCTCGCGTTTAAAGTGCGATGGCCGCTGAAGGACGGAAACTCTAGCCTTTCAAGTCGAACTTGGGACCGAGTTAAGAGTTCTCCCTCGTCAGCCCTCAGTCTCCTTCCTCGTCGCGATCTTTCTCTCTCTCTGTTTCTCTCTACTTCTTTCTCCGTTCCTCTCTCTTTTTCTGCGTTACAGTTTCTCTTTTCTCGTTGTGGCCGACCTCTTACTCCGTCTTCCTTCATTTTCCTTCGTACCGCTTTCTCGACCGAGCGCCACGAATGCCATTCCGCTACCCACTTTGACACGTTTTGGCCATCCTCGAAAGTACCCGCGAGTCTTGCGCACGTTGATCGCTTACTTACCATTTCTGATTGTTTGCCTGTTTTAAATGGCACAAAGACACCGATTATCCCGTGGTTGATTGAAGTATATGAAATTGGAGTGAAGGGCTTGAACGAAAAACCTTTTGGCATGCTATTTTTATGCGAGAGATATTTTTTTTTTATAGGAATGTAACGGTTAATTGAGATTGTGAGATGATTGCACTAGATTTCTAACTGTTTACCTGTTATTTAAATGGGACAAATGTTTCGATTTTTGGGGTATCTTGAAAGATAGGAAAGTTATAATGAAGAGTTTAATGTCATTTTTT
This sequence comes from Cerceris rybyensis, assembly GCA_910591515.1. Taxonomy (NCBI): domain Eukaryota; kingdom Metazoa; phylum Arthropoda; class Insecta; order Hymenoptera; family Crabronidae; genus Cerceris; species Cerceris rybyensis. Next base: position 38,430,625 of record OU342789.1, read on the forward strand.
AATTCTTGATGACAGAGATTTTATTGATATTATCGTAAGATTGGGTACGATTAATTACTTGTCGTTTCTGATTATATGCCTATTATTTAAGGAGTTATTTAAATGATTATTTAATTAATGCATTGAATGTCACAGATTGGAAGTTGATAACATTTACAAATTTCGTCGTTGTTTTCTTCAGATTGCAAGATTAATGACCATTATTGATGAATTAATTACCATTTTAAATTGTTTATCTGACGCTTGAATGGAGCAGATGCGCGAATTAAAAATACAATATTTTGGATGTCTTCAACTTTCCTTAGTATATAAAGTAAACAACATGATTGAAAAACTTACTGTAATAATACTGAAATCCTTATTTTGAAAAAACGAATTATCTAAGTACATCGTAATTCTTACTGTAAATCACGGAGATCCGACCACAGACGTAAGGTTCTTAAAGAGTTAAAGAAAGGAAATGAAGAAACAATGACCAAGCTACAAGAACCGAAGAGAATTAAAAAGTAATTTTCAGGAGAAGGACTTCAAATTTTGCGAAATCTAGACACGAAGATTTGTTACGTCTCTTCTGTTCATGGACATATTTATAATCCTAATACTATTATCGATCATTTTCTTGGCATTTTTTATTGCGCCAAGTGTTTTTTATTACCATTCAAGTGTTACGAACTGCGATTCTTATTATAAGACTCTCAAGGATGCGAAATTTCTCTGGAAAGTTTTGGCAAGAGGTCGAGGAGGTGACGGTCGCTCCTGGCAATCGAGTATACTAACATGTTTATTGGAAGAATAGACGTAATTGAGCAGGTCGTTAAATATTCATAAACTTTCGTAGAAATTCTGATAGATACACGATAGACGTCGCACAGCGGTTCTCAAATTCTTCAATCCCTCACTTCCATATTAATTATTAGAATTAAAACTACGAGTCACAATACAAAGAAGAGCTTTAAATAATAATGAAGCATATTTTTTATTAACATGAAACAATGTAAATTTAAAATATTAATAATTGTATACATAACTTATTTTTTTTTGTTTACAAAGAATTCAGGAAAGCAGATGGAGAATCAATGAGCATTTTACGAGAATAAAACACTCCTACAAACTAATGTCTTCACTAGAATAAATTAAAGTTCGAAACATAATAATGTTAGAAAAATATTCCTTTGGTATACATTCAGCAAGGTTACCTTACGCCTTTGAAATCTCTCAAAGCTGAAAAAGAGAAATTAAAAATTTGAAACCTATTATTCTAACTTTAAATCTGTTGCTACTTAATTTTAACACTAGAACTACCGGCGTTAAATCTATCATATATCAATATATTAAATAAGTACTTTGAAAAAGAAGGAATCGAGTAGCAGAAAGGATGAACAATTCTGTGATTTATGTCTTTTGTGATGGACCCAGAATTTTTGTTCTATAGCTCATAAACTTAGAAAATTTTTGGAAAAAAATGTGTACCAGTCGTTTTGACTGGTGTGGTAGCTCTAGTGTTAAAGCATTTTAGTAATAGAAAAGAAAAACATAAAATCACTCTGAAGGTTAGAATTCTCCCAAAAATAATTGACATCGAAGGACATTCAAAAATGTCTTCTAGATGTTTAAAAATTCACGGAACACGACATGAGTAACGCCAATGAAATATATTTCAGAAACTGAAAAAATACATCCGTTATAAATCAACGAGATAATTCCCATTTCAAATTAATCTTCAGAGGTGAACGTATTGTCACACGATTTACGCTTATCGCGTGCCACATTTAGAGACGAGATTTTACAAAACTATAAGCTATATTTTACGAATAATTAGTTACACGTCGTCCAGCATGTTTTGAATCTCCCTGAAAACTCTCTCAAAATTTATAACCTTGTTCATACCAACCACATATCATTGTTAGACATTTTACAAATCAATATCTTATAAAGAGAAAGGCTATAACTCGTAACAATATATTTTCTCTTACCTTCGAACAAATTGAGTCTTTACTTTCGAGCCAAACATTTCGTGATATCCGGTCATCATTTTTTTTTTTATAATATTCTTACAATGGTTTCCACGGCTGTGCACTCGTATATAATTGTTCTCGTGTCGATACGACTCGTCATTGATTAATAGCCGAAGATTGATTTCTAGAAAGCTGGCCATCGTCAAATTGGCTTTCACGCATCAAAGAGCGTTTAATCGATGAACGGCCTCGCTTTGATCGTATGTGACGTAGCATTTGTTACCTGCTGCGTATTAGACTACTGTTTAAAATTAATTAACCCCATTACCGTTTATCCACCCCAATTCAAAAGCTCCCCTTTTCATTTGTTATTCCCCGACTGCAAACAATTCATAGGAAATATTCTTAATTAACTCAACTTAAAACAACATCCGTTCTTCCAAAGATCGAAAAAACAGTCCACTGTTAAAGTTTCTCCGACTAATGACACAAAGTCTCACTACTTTTTTAATTTAATCGTATTTGATATACGTATCCGTGATCCTCATTATCTTTTTCGTTCCAACGAAATCATAGAGTGCAAAAATGTCCGCTAAGCTCGCACGTTTACTTTAATGAAAAAGACAAAAAAAGGTAGAATTCATGTAATACAACCGTCGCCGTCGACGTTGGGAGAAAAAAAAATACGATTCAATCTACGCTATGACTTAACGGAGAAAGAAAGCGAAAAAAAAACACTAGAGAATTTCTTTTGGTACGACCTCATCTCGAGCTTCTGATGAGTCAAATCTCCGACCTCGAAGAAGGTACCTATGTATATATCTACGAATATACCGACACTCAGATACGCGTTGGGGACTTTTTGTTTTCCTTCTGGATTCGTGCCCTTTATCGTGCTCTCCATTATTTCCCCCGGAAGATAAAAGGCGTCGGTGTCGCCGTTACATGCGTGCTCGTTGCAGAAACGATTGCAGAACGTGGAGGGAAAAAAAAAATGAGATAAGTTCGCATAAAATTCTAAGTTACGCTCGTCCGAAACGATCGTAATAAGACGGTATTGCGCGAAATGAAAGTTACGTAATGTCCTTAGGTCCGTTCGACAGTTTTACGTCTTTCAATCAACTTTGATTAACTTAGCCTTATTGCCGTTATTTTTACGCTCGTGAACCTACTCCACGGAATTCCCATTCAAATTTCCCGGGCGCGGGGTAAGAAGGGGTCAAGGTAATTCGGCACGGCGTGTTCCTTCGCCGGAAATGGACTGTAATCTACGATTTCCATCTCTTTCCGCGAGCTCTCGAAAGAAGAAGCTCGACGCGATGCAAACGGAAGAATAAAAACACCGAGCGGGGAAGCGCATTCGCGCGTGGCACTGGGAAGGGAAGGAAAGAGGACGGACAAAAACGAGGGATGCAGTAGCCGTAAGTCAACGGATCATTCAGAGCGGGACTCATTCCGTGTTCCTTTTATTCCTGAGATTTGTAGATTGATGGTATCGTTCGCAGATGGAAATGCGTGTAATTTTTATAACGCCCACGCCTCGCGATCGTCTGCATCTCGATTTTCTAAAGAGCTTCCGTCTGCAGAGCGCGGACTTTGATAATGCGACGTCAATTTTCATATGTCGTTAAAAGGACCTTCTTTTTAAAGGGCATTTCTATCTCGTGCATGAAGTTCTCAAGGTTTTCAGAGGCTCTTGAGTTATTTGGTGTTGAGGGTGAACGTCGACTACTATTTTGTTATTTGACGTCCATGAGAAACGGGGAAATAGATTGACAGAAAAGTTTTCCATAAGGGACTGTATTTCATTTTGCAGTTATAAATTGTGGTTGTTATTGTTATTTTATTTAGGACTTGGTGCTTTAGAAAGATGATCGTGACGGAAAGGTGATCGACAAGACTATTTTATTAAATTATTTCTTTCCATAATAATTATTGTAGAAAGTCACTTGAGTTCATTAGTTTGTAAAGCCTTGATGTAATAAAATATACACGGAAGAAGTTTGCAGAGAATAACTGCAAACAATTATATTGTTATCATTGTAAAGTATCACTGGGCTCATGGGACAACTGCATTACAACTATTTTCCTTGAATACGTGAAGATTCACAGATTAACTGAAACAATAGTCTGTCAAGAAGTTCCCACAATGGGTGAGTAATTAAAACTGAATAATCGGCTAAAATGAAATTGTCGTATCTGCAGCAAATTGTTATATAATAGTCAATAATGCAAAGACAAGGTCTAAACGTTTATTAATTATCACATTACCGTTTTGTTATACTTTCCAACATTTGTCCATCTGTGTCAGTTCCTTTGCACATTAATAATTAAAATATATAAGTAAATATTGTAAACATCTAAAAGTTGTCGTTTTTTTTAAAATACTTCTCCTATGTTATGTAATCTTTGCGCAAAATTTTGGAGATGTGTATCTATTCGAAAAAATATACTTTGATATTAGAAATTGAGTGAATCGACCGACAAATTGAATCGTTTAGCTCCTTTCGTTTCCATTGTGAGTGGAATGAAATACCAGCGAACGGCAGTTTCAGCAACGAACAAATGTTTCTCATGCGAGAATACAAGCATCCGACAGTTAACGGGGTGCAAAGTTTTTAGTGAATTTTTTTTTGTTATAGTTTAAACCGGGAAATTGCCGTAGGACAGCCAAAAAACACTGGTTTCCAACAGCTTTTTTCCAGTCTGAAACTTCCTTAAAAACATGGCGGAGAAAATCGGCGAGGAAGGTAAATGCTTGAATATTCTCAGATTCGTCTTATCTCGTTATATATTTGCATGCCCTAACCATTGTTTATTAATTCTCTCAGAGTTAAATTGAAGGGAATTTAATTCACACAAAATCGCTTTAATCAACAATTCTTAATCGAGCAATGCCCGATATTACTTTCTATCGCAGTAAAATTTTTGTCCAATCAGTTTCGACTTCAATTTTGGCTCCATTCTTCCCTTTAATTACAACATTCCGCGATTACATAATTATTATAGTATTCAAATAAAACCGATGATATAATGTCAAAGAATTTTATCAAATTCATTTCTATCAATTGGTCGCCGGGCGCAGAAAGAATTTGAATACCAGAGAAATTACAGTGGCTGACTACCCTTCTACTTATTACGTCATATATTTTCAATATTAAAAATTCATGTTACGATCAAAATTACGAACAAAAGAAAATCAAAACCAAAACGAATATAGCAATCGCAAAATAGTTTGAAGCACCGTTATTGCGCTCCTCTGAAAAAGCTGCTTCAACACGAAAAAAAAATTCCCAACGAATAACGAAGTTTCGTATCGATCGTACAGATAAACGAGTAAGTAATTCGAAATAGTTTCTGATTGATATCTAACCTGAAATCATCCATATACCCCAGAATCAGGCGATTTTATCGACCGCCAGTAGGTGAGTGTCACTTTTGCAATTCCTGTTGGATCTTCCACCCCCTCTTTCGACCCTCTGCCCCCTTCCTCTGTCGGTCAATACGACAAATCCGCCGGCAATAAAACACCGACACGCGCATTCTCATTCCTCTTTTTTTGGCATTTTTCCCCGTCCTTTGTCTCTGTTCCTCTTTTTTACCCTCTGCCCCGGTCACCAGCCCCTCCATTTTATCCTTCTTCCTCCAACCTTTTTTCTCCCTCTGCTTTTTTCGCTTCGCCCTTGCTCCCTCTTACTCTACGTTTCTTCTCTCTCTCTCCTTCGTTTCTTTCTCTCTCACCCTTTCTCCACCCCCTGGCTCTTTCTCTCTTTTCAAAACGACGACGGCTAGTATGCGCGTATGCGGGAGCACTCTGTATGGATCGAGCCAGTGGCCCAACAGCGAGTAATAAATTATCGTCGCCAGTAGCGCGCGTGCATCCGAATTTTCCGGCCTCGTTCGCGTCTCTCTACGTAGAAAATACCGCGGCAGGTAATTCGTGCAGAATTAAAAAAAAAGGGGGACGGAAAAAAAACATCGAAAGCCGGCTGGGAGCATGTCGATTCAATTGAATCCAACGTAAAACGTCCGAGAGGTCTTATTTTTCAACCGAACCGTACATTCATTCCGCGTGGGCTCTCTTTTCATTTTTCTTCTTTTTATACGATAAGGATAATGCAATGGCTGTATGCGATTACATCGAGACTGTACATCGTTCCTCTTACGTTTAATTCGTTCGAAAGTTGGGTAGGTGCGGCGATATTTCATGAATAAAAATTCAATATAAAATTCGTCCTCGTCATCCAGCTCGACGATACCTGCTTCTACACGTTGCTCCAATTTCCGTTACATCGAATCATCCTATTATCGCCATTATTGTAATTAAACGCCTACAGTTTTCATTATCGATCGTTGTTCCCGGGCAATTAGTTAATTATAGCGGGCACACGGGGGACGATTAAAAGTCGAAGGTAATAGAGGATTGGGAAGCGCGGTTATATGACAAATCGGTTGGGCCGAGACGATATTTCGCGAGTGACGCGTCGCGCGACATCACGAAGGGTCATTAAACCGAGACGTCGGTCCTCGAGGAGGCGCGATTAGGCGCCAACGTTGGCGCCTTTGGAACACCCGCCAATTCGGATCCGACAGGCGCAGCTTGCGCCTAATTGGTCAGATTTGTAATCGGCCACGGGGAGCGACAGGTCGATTCGGGTTTGGCACTACGCGCGCCTCGCAGAGTACCGTAACGGGAGTCAGGGTAGGGGTAGGGTTTGACTGGAAAGGGGTGAGAACCGAGAGAGAGTGTCGAGAGAGCACGGAGAGAGACGCGACCGACCACGAGCCTGACACAAATACAAAGTTAGAAGAGGCAGAATGTTCCGACAGGAAGAAGGAGAGGTCTATTGAGAGAGAAAAGACGAGGGGCGGAAGAGAAGAGAAATTCGAAGGGAAGAGGGAGAAGTGAGATATGTTGAACGAAGAAGAAATAGGTGGAGCGGAAGGAAAAGAAATAGTGGAAAGGGTGAAATTCGTTGGAGAAAGAAAGAGAGTAGATGGAGGGGCGGCGAGGCGATAGTGGGGTTGAGAGAGAGAGGGAGAGAAGGAGGGATATTGCACATGCGGCACAGATGTGTTTGAAACATGGTACCACTACCAGGCCTACCCTAAATTTATACCCACCTCCTCTTGCCCCGACCTCTCGCATCGCCGCCCCTATTTCGCACACACTGACACGCATTTCGTAATCCGCGCTAATTTAATTGCTCGTCGTCATCGATGGCCATTAACTGGAATAGAATTGTCGGCAATTTCGCTGCCGATGGAAGAACCAATTTCTGTAAGCGTGGACTCGATACAAAAAGTGAAGACAATTCGACGAGAGATTGACCGAGGGTTGGTGTTTAAGGAAAGGAAGTGATTGAAAGTATTATATTGCTTAATTTTTAGAAAAGTTTCATTTGGAAATGTAGGTACAATAATATTTTAAATGAAGATAACACAATTCAAGATGTGGTTAATGAGAGGATTTTAAGTTTCTGCAATTAGCTAAACCGATGGTTGTAACTTAAGGAGGTTCCCAAAAAAGAAATTTTTCTTACGATCATCTTTAAAATTTATTTCTAAATTCTTGACAGTATTCTGAACGCATACGAAAAATTTCCACCCATTTTGCGGTACTAAAATTGAAAATATTAGCATTTTTAATTTCTATTTGAACGCATGTTAATTTATACATTTCATACTAATTCATGTAGGTTTTAGTGTCTAACAATTTTTATTTTCTTACAATTTTTTTTAAAGTTTGAGAATTGGCAGATAATATTCACATTAATAATTTCCATACAAAATCGGCACAAGATGCGGCATTTATTTTGTTGTAAAAAATGTTTAAAGTAATTCATAGGCTTAAAAAATATAATAAATAATAAAATATACTTTTTATATTGATAATGAATTAAATAAGTATTGACTGATAATAATAAAAATGAACAAAAAATTATATAAAATGATAAAAAATGTATAACTTTCGTAATGTTACCTTACTTCTCTATAAGAATATTAACTAACTTATATAAATTTTCAAAGTTAAACATATTTTTCGGGAGGCGAAGCAAAAGAGCGTACTGCTCGTCAACTAATTCTTACAGTACAAATGGGTAACTTATATAGGGAAATTGTATTCGTAGGTTGAGAACGACTGGTCTTTGGGAACGTCCTTAAGTAATTTTATGTTGGATTATTTTTATTAGATTTGACTTGGTTTAGACTTTCGGTCAAATACTACCAATTTTTTCTATGATAACTCCATAACTCGAGGTTCCTTCATTCATTCTCCTGGCGTTCATTCATCCTCCCTTCACGCATTTGGTCTTTCGCAATACTCAGGCATGCTCCACAAGTGTCCCTCGAATGTGGTTTCGCCTCGCGCGTCTAAATTTGCCCATACTCTCGCTATATAAACCATAAAGATTCGAGGGAAAGAAAAGAGCCACAGGGGAACCAGGAAGACCTTAAATAATCGATTTTGATGAAACTTTGTGGGATTGTGCGGTGATTCGAGACGGGAGAAACTTGTATTATTCTTTTTATACTTCGTTTCTACCCAATCTTCCCCTACGGAGCGAAATCTTCCTTTAAAATAGGAAGGGTGTTTCCATTTTCTCATGCTTTACACTTACAAGTTCAATATATGGAGGAAGATGTTCGTTAAAAATGTAATACACAGTGTTCCAAATGTTTCACAGTGAAATAATTTAAATACAAGAGAAAGATACAATTTTTGAAATATATGTTTACGCAATTTTGCAGAATTACATGTTTATACATAAAAAATGTAATTATCGTTTTTAGTAGAAGAGTAATTTCATATTTTAACGTGTTTCCATTTATGATAACATAACATAAAGATGTATTAATTGAACAACAAATATTGTTAACATAAAACAAGAAGCAGTATAGAAAATGTAGTAGAGGAGAATTTAAACAAATTTTTGCAAGTATTCTATTATTAGATAGAGACATACATAACACTGTACCTACAATAGAAGTAGAATACCATGAATGGAAACTCACGCATAATAACTTTACATGGAAAATGCTAATACGTTCATCATCATGGTAAATTTCAAAATTCTACCAATTACAATTTTAGCAATTTCATTCAGTGTACTTCATACTTTCTAATTACGTAAAAATAAAATATTTTGATACAAATATTCTAATCACATGTACGAGTATCAAAGTGGTTACCTATATATATTCCATTTTATGAACTACGAATAACGCAAAAACTAAAAGTCTGCGCGTTATTTTACAGTTCTACAAAATCCATCTAAACCGGTGTTTCAAAATTCCCGCGATTCAAACTCCACCCCATAAGGCTCCATCCTCGCCCACAAACGCGTATTTTCTTAACCCTCCCTCAATTTTTTATCAATATTTTGCACTTCCTAGAAAAATGTATATGCGCAAGTGGAAGTATCGGGTAATTGCGCGAACGAAACGATACTGTTTCTGGTTTTAACGCCAATCTATTATTACCACCTCTGTAAATTGGTGTCAGCCGATTGCACGGGCACGAAGCCATCAGCGTCCAATAAATTTATGCGACAATTGATGTTGCCCGGTCGTCTACGTTGAAGACCCTTCACTCGGAATCTAATTGGTCGCGCGGTTGAATATGCGTCCAATGTGTCATTAATCTAAACATGGTAACGCGAATACCGTCACTTTTCCATTCAACAATACGATTTCGTTCTTCGTCTTGTTGAATCCTTGTTCCTCCGATTGATCTAAGTCGATGGTTTCCTTTTGATTCAAACGTTCAATGCCATGTCTATAATTAATCACGAATCGGAATGCTTTTGTTTGACAATCATTTCAATGAATTCTATTTACTGAAAATGTACTGCTCTGTTGACTGATCGTCCAATTAATTGCCTTCGAGCTTTGAAATTGCTCGCGGTGATTTGAGAAAAAAAAAAAAGAAAAGAAAAATGGAAAAAATAGAAAGGAAGGGGGGCAAAATGGAAGGAAGAATGAAAGAAAGAAATTGATTTGAATGCACGAGGCGGTAATAATGGTGCGCGTCTAGACCGAAAGTGAAAGCCACATATAGAGCCGAACGGTGAAGAACAAAATATCATCGACAGCTGGGTGAAAAAGAAGCATCCGGAGTGTACTATTCGCACGAATAATTCGAAGACGGACGCTTGGTAATTATTCAAAGCAGATATCTGAAGGACCCAATTAGCGTCGGTTGCCTTTCAAAGCTTCCTCGAGGGTCCTGGCGAGTTCTGCAAATTGGCTGCATTAAAAACAACGCCAGACACGAGCACGGAAACATGCTTCGGGACCTTGAATAGATTTCGTTGCTATAAATCGTGGGTCGTCGCATCGAGGATAGATCTGCCGATTACCATTAAAGATTAATTCGTAAAGAGTCCTTCCAATGGGAAAGTTAATGCGTTTGTAGTAAGTCCGAAGAAATTTTCTTCTTCCTCTTCTTCTGGCTCGAAGAATTTATCACTGAAGGGAAGCAGATATTGGACTTGAAGGGCTGCGAAAATTGTTTCGATGTACAAGAAACTGTCGTTATTGATATTGGAAATAACTTTGCAAACCGTATCTTTCTTTAGAGTGCTTAAAAAGATACGATGAAAACGAATATTGATCTGACAATTATCTTATGATTTGCATGATATGAGATTGCCCGTAAATTACAATTGATAAAAATCAAATTACAATTGATGAAAAAAATCATTGTAATATTTTGAAAATTGGCGTTCAGTACTGTTGCTTTTGCACAAGAATACAGGAAGATGTAGGATAGAAGTAAACATTGATTCAATAACAAATTTTAAAAATTGTCCTTGTGTCACTGCTGGAGCCATTTTTAATATTGACTTGGTAATTTCATGTGCTTAGAAAGAACCCATAAGCATTAGAACAATAGCAAATAACAATTCGCCAGCAGCTTGTGAAATTTGCAGAAAAATATATGTGCTAGTTCTCTTTTAAACTCTTTTAATACTAATTTAATACCTCTTTTAAACTTAGTGATTCATTTTGAAATTAACTATTTTTCTATTATAATCATATCTACATTGGTATAATCTTTGGCTCAATTGGCGACTGCGCATAATTTGTCCACCCTCTAGATATTTCCTTTTTCTGTTGCTTAAATGTCAATAATGCTTCTAAATAAATAGCTGCGCTTCAAATTGCTGAGACGCGAAATAAAAGGAATTAAAAGAATTAAAGAAAGCGTAAGAACAGAAAATAGAATTTCTCGCATTTATTAATATCATATAATAACTTTCGTGCCTCTAGATGTTTTTACGGTCGTTTGTAGTCAGAAAACTTATAATTAGTACGATATTAGTTGGACATATATTGCTTGTAACTTACAATAGCGTTGCACAAATAAGCCATCATGTATATATAGATGCTACAAAGTTAAAGTTCTTGAAGTTACGTGCGTTGTTGTGAGTTTGACTCACGATGTTGGCTAAATTCTCCGTTACCGTGTTAAAATTAAAATTAGTAACTGTATTTACTTAAGATAATTTTTTCCACATGCTACTGCTCCATCTCAAAATGCAATTTCAAATAATTCTTATATCTCAGCAGATAATTCATACACCCACACTTTTTTTTCATGAGTACGAGGGTACTTTTTATTGTTAAATGCTGCCATAAATATATACATAATATATTTAACGGGTTTTAAGAGTTTCTAATTTAATCTCATAACTACATATTTCAGCCTGTTAAATAGATAAATGTTTCTTCGCTACGTCTAATAATATGAAATACTTTAATTATATTTAGAAATTATTCTCACGTTGTGAAAATAATTAAGGAAAAGTCCATACACTTTTGACGGTCACAATATATTCTATTACTTATCAAAAGTTAAACAATGGATTCAAAATTATCGTTTGTAACATTATTCGCAAGATACATATCGTCTTCCTATCTTTGCGAGATAATCAGATAATCCTATTATCATAAGAGATCCCTATCGCATGATACACCGTAACTATAACCATGTAATTCCACCACATACCTCTCCGATTTCGATTAAATCCCCGTCAAGAAATTTCTTTAGATTTTTCTACAATACAAAAATATGCAGTAACTTAATTTCATATATATAATATAATTTAATAATTTTCACGATGCAACGACACGTTCAAAGTCCTTTTGTGCAATCAAGATTTATACGAAATACGAAATTGCGAAGAGCCAAAGATACGCGATATCGTCCGCGTTGCGGTTGTATACCGGAGATGAAATTTTATCCGCACATCGAGAATTCTCGGAGCATGCAAACCGCGTAAGTGCCTTAATTGCTACATAACTCAATTACGTAAATTAATTAATTAATGCGTTATTGGCCTAACCGCGTTCCGTTGCTTGCCGTTAAGAGAGGGGAAAAAAAACTGTAACAAATTTTTCAGTACTTTTTGCAAGCTGTGCCAAGTAGAATTTCTCCCTCGTATATAAATGTATTTGTATGTAAATACTTCAACTTAAGTATCCGATTATCCGATATGCCGTTGGGAATTAAGAAACGGAAATACTGGTTGCAGAGAAAGTTCGCGAGACGTTATGAAAGTTAACATCAACTGCATCGCGTTCCGATTACTTCTTCGAGCATCTTCTCCTCTGTAATTCGTGCATTAACTTTTAGTTTCGTACTTCTTGAAACAAACAGCTAGGAATTCATTTCATCGTGGTATATTCGTATTTTAACTACGCAGATAATCATGGAAAAACGATACGACGTTAATGAGGATCGTAGTTATAGAATAATTAAACTACCCTGTTGGTAGAGTTTATATTAGCACAAAAAGAGAAAAGATTACCTGAGAATTTGCACAAAAAAATGATAAGCATTCATGTGTGTGATTAATACTGTACAGAAGTGTATGTAAAAGAGAAACAAAGAAATGTTTTTCACAATTGATTCAAAGTATGTAGCTCGAGAGTTTCTGCAACTGCTCGTTACATTTTCTAATCTTCAAGAAGGACGGCATAAGAAAAATTAAATTAAGGAAGATTAAGAGCCATTCATTGTGACGTCAAATTGGCGGAGCAAATGAAAAAGGATGAAAGGCTTATTTGAATATACAGTTGAATTAGGCCATTTTTCAAAAATTAGTTTAAGTTGCATATAACAGTTGGGTGTTACCGTAACACGCTGTTCGCTGCAGTTTCTAATCTTACGATTAGTGTTACGTTCTACAGTTCCTTGTAAGAAGGCCAATGAAACTTTAACACGTTGACTGCCGTGGGGGTCACCGGTGACCGGCGCTATTGAATTCAATGAAATTTCGTGACTTTATGACTTTGAAATTATAATATTTCCGAATTCTCTAACACATTCAATATTTAAATACTAGCTTTCTGCAGATAAAACCCTGCTGAACATATATCTATTTGTGTCTTTAAAGTTTCTGCTTTACAAAGATTGAATTTTAATAGGAAAAGTATCACTTCAGTAGGAATGATAAAGCAAGTGAAATATCAGCGGCATTCAACGTGTTAATAACAAATATCTTAAAAACAATTGACTGTCTGCCTCTATAATAGGGTATATTCTTAATCAGGACGACTTATTCTACGAGTATGTAAAATTTCAATAAAATCAGTGACCTGAAGACCTCGTTTTCTCCTTGTTAAGTAAACAGTGTTATATTAAAGATTATAAAACATTTAAAATTACTCATCGTAAACTTAGTTTACAAAACGTTTACGCAAAAGGGAAAAATAACATAATTGAACATTAACCTCGAATGTTCGATATTTCAAAATTTAGTCCAAGTTGCACAGAACACTCTAATGTTAGCGCAACATGTTTCTTGTTGCATTTCTTGATCTTAAGCAATGTGGCAATAACAATTGTAAAAAAAAACTCAAAATAACGAAACATAGTTGCGACTTTTGGACATATCTACACAAAAAGGAAAAACAACACATTTGAACACAAATGACGAATATTCGACATTTCAAAATTCAATTCAAATTGCATATATAAAGGTCTGCCATTCCTTAATTTTAAACAAACACTGTCATAATAAAAATTGTAAAATATTCAAAATGCCTAATCAAAAACATAGGTGAAGAAACTTATTTGCAGAAGGGAAAAATTACATACTTGAATATAAACCTGGAAGAAGTTGATATTTGAAAATTTAGTTCATGTTGTATTGAATTCTCGGATATTACTGCAACACGCTGCTCATTGCAATTTCCCAACCTTATCGATTCCGTCATAGTTGACACATAAAATCTCTCCGTGTCACGTAGATTCAAGTATTACACACTGTCAACCGATTTCGCAAATGATATAATTAACGGGCCCGTTCACTCGGTCGAGACGCTCACAGACGCTTTTCCAATTAAGGAAGCCGAATGCGAATAAATATGTAACATTCGCACTGCTCTCACTCGGCATTATATTTATATCTTCCCTCTATAATTTACATGATATCTCCCTAATGACGTACCTTAATGAGATAAACATAACGTTACGTTTTCTTCCTCTTTGTGGAATTTATATTTGATCAGGAAAAATTTTAAATTTAAATTTACGATCAGTGGAAAAATGGAAAGGTAGAAATATAGTTCGGAGTCCCAGAAATATCGTTAATTTAATCTGGTTCTCAAATATTAATAAAAATTGGATGACGCTCCCCACTGTTCGCATACCATAATTCAAGATGATGGAAATTTATGGGAAATGCTGCGTCAATGGTTGTAGAAATGGTACATGTATTATCGTACTCGAAAATTTCCCTGCCGATCGATTTGACTACGAAATGCTGGCGATATTTATATGGGTGTAATGTCCAATGGGGAATGTTATTGTTTAGTTCGTACTGCTGCTAAATTCATTGATTTAGCATTATTGTACCGGCCACGCCTGCTTTTCCAGCGTTTACTATTTTAATCGGCGTATGCAACTTAAGGGATGATCGTATAAAAAGTATGTACATACATACTTACAATTAAGTGATATAATGTAATGGTGAAAAGTTTCATGGAAGGAGATTCTAAAAGTGGAACGAACATGACACTTCCCGTATGCATTTTTGGATGTAACTTTCTACGTATTTGGTAAATGGTGATACACTGATCTGGTCGTGCAATAAAGAAATTTTTTAAACAAGTCACCTCGCACGAGACTTTTGTTCAGCATTGCTGGATATCGAGAAGTTGGACACTTCTGAAGAGAGGACATTCGCCTTGTTTAGCTCTTTTTTAATGTTACGGTTGGCGATTTGGGCTTTTAGAAAATTTTAATTTAGTATTTTACAATGCTCGTTTACTTCAAAGTACTTATTAAATAATTTTGAATTAAAAGATGGCGATGCAAATATTTCATATATTTTATTTCATATTTATTACTTGGTTGATACTTGTGAATAGAGTAATGATATACTTATATTCTTTACTGCTGCTGATATCAAGATGCACTTGCAGGATAATTTAATTTGTTATCTTGTATTGCATGGATCGCACAACTATATGCTTATTATTTCATTATATTATTTCACTTTTATTTTCATTATATTAAGAACGATGTTTGAAAATTCTTCGATAAGTTCTTGGATCTACAAAGGTTGGAATTTCTCAACTACATTGAGAATCTACTTCACCCATCCAGACGGAGCTGGAATTCGTTCAATCTGATCGAACCATCTAGTATTCGATTCGATTCCCCAAAGTCATTCGGTGTCAGTCAAATCTGCTCGAACTGAACCGATGCTCATACAATATAATCAAATATTGTATATGATAACTGAACTGACAACAAGAAGTTTCTCGGTGGCATCCTGACTGAGCTGGATTAAAGTGGAATTCGGCATAACCAGTCGAACTATTCCATATTTATTGATCATTAAAATCGTCTGGTAGCAATTAGACTTATTGAAAACAAATAAATACACGCACTGTGTAGTCAGCTCTTGTACATTGTAGATATACTGTGATTGCAGTATCGAATAACTTAGTCTCTTGGTGCTTTTACTAACAAGGTAATTCAGGTCTTTTTATTAAATCGCTTCTTTCTCCTTCGGTTTTTTCGATTTGGACGAATTGGCTAAGATTTCTTTGCTGGAACAGATTTATATTTTAATTGAGGTTGAAACATAATATATTTAAATATATTGTAGGATAGATATCGATAATTAAGATATCACTTAGTTGAGACTTAATTTTGATTTTACTCTGAATTGACCTAGACCTGATCTTGACCTTGTAGGCTCACCTTGAATATATAATACCTATATCGATAATAGATTATTATTATACATTATTCTTGCAAACATTTGTTGCAAAATCAATTTCTTCTATATTTATTGCCATAACATAATGGATTTATTTACAAAAACTGATACAAGCAAATATCCAACGTAATAATTACAAAAAAGAAACTGTGTCAACACGATTTGGTACGTCGCAAGCGTTCTTTCAGCCACTATTCCCTCGCACCTAGTTTAAAGTTTGCCCGCTAGGCTACATGTATATATACTACTAACCGACAGTACTAATCGTCCTAATCACGGTAAAACTTCTATGACGGGGCGTGTTCGCGGACCCCTCCAGGACCCTTTGTGTCCGGCTTGCTTCGGACTTGCTGAACGGGGGTACGGTCTTATACGGTATGGCACATCACACCATCTCCGAGAGCTTTACTACCGGTGCTTTTTTAAAATGAGGTTCAGATGGAATAGTACCACCCCCCATCCCCCTCACTCCCGTCAAGGATCTGTTTTGTATCCAGTTGAACAGACACGTATATATACACCCGCGAGGAACCTATGAACCAATGGTCCGTAAGGGGACAATATCACTGGTTCCCGTACCCTTCAGGGGTTGTGTACCGGTTGCGGGGTGAGCTTTGCCGACAGGTATGAAGTTAGCACATCTGGGGTTATTTTCGATCCGAGGGGCCTGGTATCCAACTTGCTGGTAATTTTACACGTTTAGCACACCCGGGGGGAGCGAGAGGGAGACCTGTGGTACCGAATAGGGGTGGAGAAAGCCGTCCACAGGTTGTGGAGAGGGAGGAGCACACCCTCAAGGGCCTTGACTAGCTTGCTGGCAGGTACGGGTCTAGCGCACCCGGTGGCACCTGAGCTTAAGGGAATAGGGGAAGGTCAAACTACTTTCCCAGGGGGGCCAGCTTCCAGCTTACTGGGCAAGGAGCTGTACGAGGTTTGACACAAACCACGGGGTGACACCTACCTAAGCCGTGGGAGAATGATGAATTCCTTCAGGGGAATTGATACTTCGATAATGTCTGTTTATCCTTGGTTGGACAGGTACCCTCGGAGAAGGGAAATGGAGAGAGCAGTCGCAGCAGGGAGTAATCCATGACTCGAAACCATGGGCCTATTAGGGATGAGGGACTACCCCTATTCGGCATGGGTACAACTACCATGGCGGGAGGAGGGAGGGGAGTCATCATTCTGTGATTGCATAACGGCTCGTAGCTTTAAACCCAGGAGGATGGTGTTCCTACCCACTTACAAAGGGACTAAAATAAACAGTTATGCCCAATTTACTATTACGATACTTGTCCGGATAAATGAATGTGTGCGAGTTCAACTTCTTGTCACCTTAAGGAGATCTTTTTAAATTTATTATGCGGTGTGTCACACTCTTAGTCGTTCGAAACTCACTTGAAACTGTAGGCATTAAGCAAAAAAATCATAGCACTCCAAGCTAAAAAGTTCAACATTTTAATTAACTCGTGAAAAGTGCAAGGGAAACCAAGATATTGTAGTAGGTTACTAGAGATTTGATGTCTGACTGGAGATAGATTTTGAAATGAATTTATTGAAGAGAGAATTTGGATCTCTGTGCGGGTTAATTTCCTAACGAAATTTAAGTAGTAATCTAATAATGGCGGAGAATAAAGCCGAAGAGAGTTGACTCAATGTTATAACAATTTTGCAATCAAATGCTATCACTTCAAGAAGGTTACTCAAAGGCATGGGCATTAGTAATGTCTTTTATTGGAGGTTTGAACAGGCTCCATCAGCGAAGGTCTAACTCGCAACGAGGAGGTTCGAAACGTGTCGGATCGGATTCCAAATGATCTGCTTATGTGGAATGGACGTTGATCCTATTAGGATTTTGAGGTTTCCCGGCTGACGAATTGGGTTGTCTGCATAGGCAAGATAGGTGTCGGTTTGATTCGGGAGAATGTAACGGGGTTCCCATATGTGCACATTTCAGTATTACTGATTGATAAATATTCGCAAAGTAAAGGAATAAAAATAATAAATAGCGATAAATCAAATTTTCTGATGATGTAATAGAATGATGTAATTCTATACCGAGAGGTATCTATTATGAGAATAGAAACTTGTAGTCCATCGAAAGTAAGTTGCCCCTGAAGAAGTCGATTGAGTAGGTCTGACTAGTCGCTAATACTACTTACCGCTGTGCTACAGCTATGTAATTACTCTCAGCTTATTTGTTCCTGCTCGTCTACTTTTTAGGCGATTGTAGCTACTTTGTACTCGTCCAGATCGATACGATTAAACACGATCGATTTGTACAGACGTATTAAGTAAGCAATAAGTCCTGCTACTGGAAAAACGAAATTCATTCGTACAGTATTTTTCCTCTTTTTCTGTGAATACTTCTTATTATTGCATATTCATTATTATTTCAGGTATTAATTTCGATCTGCGTCCTTTTGTTTTATACCTTTTTTAATTGTTATTACAGCCATCCATGCACGTACTAATTGTTCGTGTAATTACCTATCTGCCGTATGTTTTAAACTAACTTAGATTTGGGTGGTAACATGTGCTAACAATGTCATATTCCAGAATTAATTCCCAGTTGCCGCACAGACCATACTGAGACCGCACGAACCATGCTGAGCGCAAATGGTTAATTTTCACGTGACATGCATATTTCGTTGCAAATATTTCGAAAGTAGTACACTCATTGTCGCAGCTTCAATGAAAAACAACGTAACAAACAGTATAGTAGACATTGTATCAGCGCACGTCACTTTTACGAAAATAGCTATAAAAATGCACGAGTACGAAAGGAAAAACTAATTTCATCCCTGTTACTCAAACTCTTTCGTCGTAAATATTTTCCAACGTTCAACGTATTATTCGTTAAATGTTTTCTCAAACAACACGCTTTTCACTCTCACCACGGAGTATAAAAAGGAAACGGAAGGAACGATGGGTCAACAAACAAAAGACCGAAATCACATTTTAGATACACCGTATAATGAATTTCTTGAAATGCAATTTACAAAAAAATTCACACGATCGAGAGTAAGAAAATGTACAAAATTCTTTAAAGAGCACGACAAGCCGATTCACTTTTCATCCGAGAGCCGTTGGCCGCGTCTCGGTGACGACGTTTTAGTCATTTGTACCCGTAGAGTTGCTGTTCCGTTTCTCCGTATTTATCCAGCGGAATGTACGAAGAACCTGGATCTCGGTAACGATGTATTATTATTAAATTCTTCTGCTGATAGCCTCTTGAAAATGAAGAGGGGTGGGGTGGCCCTTCGTAACTGACAATCGGTGATTACAGCCAAGATGTGCATTGGTGATCAGTGAGCAAATTTCCTTCTAATTATTCGTAGCACCAGTGTCTTTTACCACCAGCCTGGAAAGAATATTTCATGCGTTAACCGTCCGGTCTCGCGATTCAACTTTTCCTCGCTTTGTCGTGGCTCTTTGTTACTCGTAACGATGCTTTCGAATTAGTTTTAATTTTCCTTTATTCCAAACATAAAAACGAGTTCACGGAAAGCGGAATTGTTGGTACAGTTTTCTCGTATTTTTAACGTTTCCTATTCAGTTTTCCACTTTTTTTAAAATGTTTACTGTGTTATCGATATTGTCTTGCTTAATAAGGTTTTCTTTCATTTTTTTTAAAGACCGCGTCTTACAGTATCGTATAAAAAGTTTGAAAGTTATCGTTTAATATTCCCGAACAGAATCGCGAAGTTTTATTGGTACATCGATGCCACGTAAACAGCTTAATTGGTATTTAACTCGAAATCGATAAATGTGGTTGCTTGAAATCCATTTATTTTAATAAAACCAGCAGATTTAGCAATATAACGAAACTAATTTCTCTCGACTCTAATATTCGAGAGATTCAAGGCAATAAATAACGAGCATATTCCGCAGGCAATTAATATTATATGCGTCCCTTCATGAAAATATTTTTCCCAGAATCTCTATCTCCATCGAATCTTTTGTGCTCTTCGGCCATTGTAAACCCAACAAACGCTACACGTGCCTCTATCTCCGACTTTAATTACGTTAATGAAATAATTAACGTCACCGTTCATACCCAACTTCCTCTTTCTCTCGCTCGATTAATAACGCAAAATACCCCAAATTTCTCCCCAATGAATTACATCCCCCAAATCCTCCCAACGAATTTTACCTTTCCCCACTTAAAATGCTTCGAATCTTATTAAAAAAAAACCTCAACACTGTCACTTTTCAAACTTTCCCCACAAACCAACAATCATCTTATCGTCGCAATCAACATTAACTCGATAAAATCTTCAACTTTCTTACCTCCACCGCCACCTCCGGATTTCCATCCACTGCCACCGCCACCGCCACCGCTCCATCCTCCACCACCGCCGTTCCATCCACCACCTCCTCCTCCGAGTTTCCATCCACCTCCGCCTCCACCTCCACCGCCGCCTCCTCCATATTTCCATCCGCCTCCACCACCGCCGCTAGGCCATCCACCGCCGCCGCCACTGACGGTGATCACTTTAATGATTTTTCCACCTCCGCCACCGCCGCCGCCGGACCAACCGCCACCTCCTCCTCCTCCTCCAAGTTTCCAACCTCCGCCGCCTCCACCGCCGGACCAGCCTCCTCCGCCGCCGGACCAGCCACCTCCGCCGCCGGACCAGCCGCTACCACCGCCTGTCCAGCCGCTGCTTATGTAACCTCCTACAACACAGAACGCGTGTATTCCTTCGTTACGCTCGCGATGCCTCGGGTTTTCTTTACTTCTCGAAGCGCAAACCGGTGTCGACCGGCGACTTTCATACCAGATTTGGCAAGTGGCACGGAGTATCTCGCGACTAATTTCACGCTGACGATTCAAACGATTGTGAGAGGTCGAAGCGCGACTAAGTGTATCCTTTGGTGTTACGGTAACGAAATGTTTAATTATTGTGATGGGTTTCGTATACTTGCTGTGGAAGATTACTATGAGATGATTATTTGTGCTTTCTTATTTTGTTTTTCTTGTTGTCTCTTTTTCAACACGATGGAATCGTTACTTTGATTCGACATTGTTGGCGGGATATCGTCGAAATCGATCGTTTCCCGTTACTCCACCTCATCCACTTCCATCTACACACGCGTTTTCTCTCCTCTTTCCACGATACCGATGGAAATATAGTTTTTCCATCGCAATTTATTTAACAGCGCGCGCATAAATCCGAGTCCCGACTTTTCCATTTTCCATACAACGTGTGCACTTCACGCGGAGACATTTTTCCCGATCGACGCACATTACTGTCATTTATTTTCGACGAGTTTGTCGTAGGTAGAGGGTAAAGAGCGAGGGGGTGAAGAGAGAGATAAATAGTGAAAGAGAGTGAAAAAAAAAAACGTCCGATTCACGCTGTGTACTCACCATAGGCGGTGGCAACGAGCGCCAGTACGATCGTTATCGCGAACACCTGCAACGAAAAGATCGCGTTAATCGTTTCGCGAGTGGATAGAAACGGAAGACTGCCCGAAACACCGTTCACGCACGGCTCTCTTACTACGTACCTTCATGTTGAGGTGTTTGATGCCCATCGTCGGAACCGGTGCGTCTTTTATAGCTCTTGCCTTTCTTCGCGGATCCCCGCCCTTCTGCCTCTCTTCGGCTCTCTGTTCTTCTTCTGGTTCATAAAACCTAACTTTCGTGCCACCACCATCGCGACAAAAATCCCCTACCATAACGTCTACATCTGAAACCCCCTCTTCCACCCCCTCCTTCTCCTCCCTTCTCGTGCCTCTCGTTCCTGTAACGATGTAACTTTGCGCATGGGTATAATCTTAACACCCGATCGCTCCTTGAGAGATGTGACCTCTGGGTTACAGGGTCGCGGGAGACGTCGGTGGACGATGATGACGATTGTTCGTCAAAATCGTCCCTCGTGGGGATATACGTCGACCTCGTTGCTGGGATGCGCGATGATTCATTAGCGAGACAATCATTCTCCTGTTACGATATTTATTCGCGGGAAATAGCGAGCGCGATTCCTTTCGTTCGAAAGCAGCGTTTCGAGACGGGCCGTTTTTTAACGTTGTTCGCGGATGGTGTTTGTTTGGTAGATAGGTGGTAGTTGATGGTTTGGTTGGTTATGGTTACTCTTTGAGGTGCAAATATTTTTTTGGAGATTTTTGGAAACTGGTTGGATTAATTTCGTGGTGTTTTTTGATGGTAGGAATTTATTTTTGACTTGAGGATAGTTGTAATTGAATGTTGAGTAAATTGTGGCAGGTGGAGTTGGAAGACAACTTTTGTTGGACTTAGGAAATGATAGGGAAATCGTAAAAAGGATATTGTTGTTGCAAAGTGTTAGTTAGTATTGAAAGTTATGTTGAATGTTTGTCAACGTAAGATTGTAGGCTGTTTAGTATGTTTATAATACTTTGCATCGTGTTTGGTGGCTTGAAAATATCGGTTAATCAAAAATCAAGTGAGATATAAAATTGCAAATGGCCTATTGGAAAAATTTGTTCTGATCACAGATCATCCACGAGATTCGATGCGTGCTCAACGGAAATCTCGACGGGCGTATGATATTTTTGTAGATATCGAACAGGGTAGTTTTTCAAACTCTTCCAACCGCAACTCTCTGCAGGACCTGCATTTTGACCCAGTAAATGCGTGACAAATTAGAGTCGCAAAAACCAAAACCCCTGGGGGAAATTTCTCTTTTATATACTGCACTCCAAACAATTTTTGTGGTTTTTTTCTCTACAACCCATTTTATTTTTTTAATAAACCTTTAATAGGTCGCTATTATTAGTTTTAATAAACTTGTCACACACGATGCCTTTTAGAGGATGAATATAATTTTATTTCGAATAGAGTTTTTATTAATAACTCAAAAAATACTGTTGCAAATTATTGGCTTGGCTTTTGCATAATATTGATTGGGAAATGTTTAACAAACCCATGAGTAACCTCTGGGGTTCCATTTAATTTGAACAGTAATTATAACAGTGGTCAAATTCATTTATCCTTTTGGAGATATTTAGTCTTCCATTTTAACATGAACGTGGTGTTCCGAGTAATGAGACAACAATCAACTTCGTTAAACGGTTCAATTTGTTGTAATTTCCCCCGAGCAATTATATTATACTATAATAATCTATATTGATGCAACGCAAAATAAGTGATAAGGTCCACTTTCAAACTTTTACTTTATTGTTAGATTTCATATAATACATCAAGGCGATTATTTTTAACACTAGAACCATCGAAGAATTACCTGACATATTTACAAATACCGAACATCTGTATTCAAAGGAAAATGACGAAACTGGGAAACACAATCAACGTTTTAATTAATAATATTTTATATAATTCGCACAAATATTGATAAAATACAGTGTTAGAAATTAACGAGTTCAGAAATGCTGTAATTCCAATTATAAAACGACCCATTCTTCGTCGTTTTAGTGTGCAATTGTTACAAATACTGTGTCTTGATATATAAAAGAACTATAAATTACATATTAAAAACTGAACTAGATAAATATTTTCCCCTAAAGATCAGTATAAAATTACCTAGATTTAAAAAACCAACGGATGACTATACGCGCAACCTTTTTATGATTAACCATGCGAATGTTAATATTTGAAGAGCTAAACCGCATTCACAGATACTAATTACAACTTAAGACAGCGCACGCAACGTTCAAACCGTTTACGACTATCCACATTCTCCATGGACGTATATGACATCGAGAATTTAACACTAGATCTACCAAAACAGTAAAAATGCCTACATACTCCGGTCTGTTACAAAGTTGCTCAAATTTCTATTGCTTCCTTAACTTTCTACTTCTGCCTTGAAAAACGTAAGCGTTTAAGTCGATTAATTTTCTTCCACGTTTCGTTCCTTTTACTTCAATGCATTTATCTGCTTAAACTAAGTGCATTAAGTTAATTATCGATAGTTGATATTAATTAGTATCAACGCACCGGAAGATCGAATATTCATGGTAACCTATAAAACAAGTACAGTCATCGTGCACAAATGAGGAAAACCGTAGAAGAATCGTTTTTACTTCGGTGAAACTTTTGCTCTACACATTACGGGGCTTAATTGAGCAGTTCTTGTTAGCAAAGAAAAGAAAAGGGGGTTGCGAAGTACAAAAATTGTGCAAGAGAGCCCCCCGAGGATGAGAATCTCTCAACGTCCCATTTTTATCCGTGCAATCTCTTGGCACCGGACTCACGAGAGTTTATCACTGCGCAATTATCGAAACAACGAAAATCAATTGCTATTCGGACAATGAAGATCTCCGTGTGTGCTGGTATGCGAGTAGGGGCAATAAAAACCTCGCGGTTTGACGCAAACGTTGTTTCGTTGAGAATGCGGCTTTATCTTGGTTTCCTCGATGTTCCTTAAGCAAGGAGTCCGAGGATCGTCTGGGAGGAGCTACTCGTTCTCTTAATTGTGCGCTTGTAAGGCAATCTACTCCGTGCCAAATTTCACGTACGTCTGACCAACGAAAATTGAATTGGTTTTTGGCATTGAGATATGTGCTTCAACAATCATTGGATTACTTGGTTGTGCACTTTCAAATTTAATCATCATTGATACTATGTTTTAGAGGAATTCGGAAAAGGAAATTGTGTTCGTCATTGTATGATTTCGTTATTGTGCAATAACTATACTGCGGATTTTTATGCATTTATGACAAATTAAATACAGCTAAAATATACAAAAAGAACATAATATAAAAATATATCTAAAATATCCAAAGTATGGTATTTGTTGTAAAATTTATTGACTGCAATAAATCCCTAGATAGGTTTTCCTGTCTCACCTGCATTTGTGAAACTCGAAATTTGCATAAACATCCGCAGTCTAGCAATAACTCATTACGATCACTGAGGTTGATTAAATTCGATGATTTTGAAAGTTTCTGAAATTTGCGTTTTACGCCAAACAAATTTGTCGATTTTTGACCCTGTTACTCATCTTCGATACTCTAAGCATCATCGAGTTTAACCCTTTGCGGTCCGAATTATTTCGTTAATTTTGGTAGTGAGCTAAATAAAATTAATTCTGCAATATTTTCTATCACTAGTTATTTTTTTTTTTTAATGATATTAATAACTATAGATATTGACGGACATTTAGGTGATATTACAAAATCATTGTGAAATTGGAAAGTCGATATTAAATTGTCAGAAAACAAAAATCAAGAGAAAATCTATGTCGAGTAACCGCAAAGGGTTAATTAACATTGCTCGCTTTCATATCAATTATAAAATCAGTAGAACTAGATCCAAAAAAACATCAATATCTGCTGTTAAAAAGTTCACCTATTACATAACAAAAAACCATCCAATTCCCACGCCGATAAGCATCATCAATTTTCAAAACAAAAACTCATCGTTTCCCATGATCATAGAATTCCTTTCACGACCATCCAGAATCCTCGAGGTCATCGAGTTTAACGATCATCGACGTCTTCAACACCGTCAGAAGCATTCGCAAGACTCCACAACCGAAAGATCACCCCCACCTCCATAATCTGCGTATGCCCTCCAACAACAATAAAGCCCCACTCCTTCCAACCGTTCACGATTAATTTTCGCAAATGCTCCACGCGAGAATCCACCCAACAAAGTATCGTTTCGCGTGCGTTTTATCCCCGCGCTTTACTTTCGATCGCTAGGATAAAAGGTAACGACGTTGGGAGATTCGTGAAGTGGAGAGAGGGCCTTTCTGGCCTTTCACCGCTGCCTGGAAGTTGGACCGAGCCGCTCGTTCTTATGCTTGGCTGGCCCCTCGAAATTACGATAGAAACGATATATATACACACACCACCATACAAATATACACCAGGGAGGAGTCTCATATAGGATAATGCGTCGACGATGATCCCAGATTAAGGGGAGTCTTCAAAACGCGACTCTACTCGCGACGAAACCGCGACGTTATCCCGCGATAACCTGGCCGATTACCCTCCGATATCGAAAGAGACGAATTATTGCCTCGTAATGCGTCCTGCATTTGTGCGTCTGGCTGGATCTGAATGACTCTCGACGACTCATACCAGGGGATCGACCTATTGAGCTCGATCGTGCTGCACTTCAACGGTGAAAGTTACGCCGTTATGGCGCGAACAAAGATGTACAGAAAGAGAGAGAGACGTGGGGCATCGATGAAAAGTAATTCGCCAGGAATCACGAGGATTGGTTTTGCACGGCTGATTCTCTAACGCGATAATGTTGCTGAGAATCTTTTTTTTCTCTGTTTGACGTGTCTCATGCACGGCAGGTCTATGAAATATATCTTTGAAATGCATATGGTTCATTGTCGAAGGAGGATGTTAATAAGATGATGAGAGTCGTGGCAGTGAGAGTTTCTATTTGGGTATCATTGTGTTATGATACAAATGCGATGCAGGAGAATTGTTGGCTTTATTCTACTTCCGATGGTTCAGAAGGATTTTCTAGTTTGTGATTTTTTCCATGTATGTCGGCAATAGAGATTGACGATTGATCGTTGGGATCAGGTTTGAAAGTTTCACGTTTTTTGGAGGGGAATAATTAATTTTGTATGTTTCTTTGGAAGTTATCGATGAAGGTTCTTATACCTAAATATTTTTGAAATGTATATGGTTCATCCTCGAAGAAGGATGGTAATAAGATGATGAGAGTCGTGGAAGTGAGAGTTTCTATTTGGGTATCATAGTGTTATGATACAAATGCGATGCAGGAGAATTGTTGGCTTTATTCTACTTCCGATGGTTCAAAAGGATTTCCTGGTTTGTGATTTTTTCCATGTATGTCGGCAATAGAGATTGACGATTGATCGTTGGGATCAGGTTTGAAAGTTTCACGTTTTTTGGAGGGGAATAATTAATTTTGTATGTTTCTTTGGAAGTTATCGATGAAGGTTCTTATACCTCAATATTTTTGAAATGTATATGGTTCATCCTCGAAGGAGGATGGTAATAAGATGATGAGAGTCGTGGAAGTGAGAGTTTCTATTTGGGTATCATAGTGTTATGATACAAATGCGATGCAGGAGAATTGTTGGCTTTATTCTACTTCCGATGGTTCAGAAGGATTTCCTGGTTTGTAGTTATTTCCGTGTGGGTTGGCAATAGAGATTGAAGGTTGATCGTTGATATAAGTACTGAAAATTTTGACGTTTTTTTTTTAGGGAATAATTAATTTTGTAAGTTTCCTTGGAAGATATTGATGAAGGTGTTCTTATACCTTAACACTAGATTTACGGATATTGATATACTTATTTTTCCGAAGTGAGCCAATTTGACTCATTCAAGAAAATTGAAGTTTTTTGCAAAGAAAATAATTCCAAATCAATTTAAATGAGAGATATATTATTTAAAAATTTAACTAACCAATATATGTAGAAATACAGATGAAATGAGCGAGCGGGAAAGTGAATGAATGACAGAGTAGAACGCGAAGCGAAGAGTAAAAGAACGAACGTGAAAGAGAAAAGACGCCATACTGCTATTGCTTATTTCATTAGTTCTAAGTGTTTGTTATAGTTATTGTTAGTGTTATGTATTTTTAATAAATTTTAGTTGATAGAAAGAAGACTGTCGGAACCATCTAAAAAAACACGTATCCCTACATATTAGGGGTACCGAAAAGTAACCAAAATTGGAGAAGTGAAAATGTAGTTGGAAACGTTTTTCTACAAAAAATCGATGGACTTTTTTAAAAAGGGAATCGAATAACTGCCTTTACGCTGGCAATAAATGTTATAAAATTATGTAAATTATTTGTTGATTAGTATTTAAGATTTCTTCAATAAATAAATATTTTTCGCTAGCAAAAAAAATTTGATTACTCTTCGGTTCCCCTAATATATTATACATATAGTAATCCATTTTTGAATGAGCCAAATTGGCTTCGTAAATCTAGTGTTAATGTCTTTGATATGCATACAAATCATTAGACTCCGGATGTTTATGCATTTATGACAAAATGAATACGGCTAAAATACACAAAACGAACATAATATAAAAATATATCCGAAATATCCAAAGTATGGTATTCGTTGTAACATTTATCGAGTGCAACAAATCCCTAAATAGGTTCTCTTGTCTTAACTGCATTTGTTGAATTTGAAATTTGCATAAACATCCGGAGTCTACAAATTATCATCAAATCGTCCCTACTTGGGCATTATCGTGTTATGATACTAATGGGATCCAGGAGAGTTGGCTTTACCCTACTTCCGATCGTTCAGAAGGATTTTCTGGTTTGTTGTTATTTCCATGTATGTCGGCAATAGAGATTGACGATTGATCGTTGGGATCAGTTTTGAAAGTTTGACATTTTTCGGGGGGAATAATTAATCCTGTATGTTTCTTTGGAAATTATCGATAAAGGTTTTCTTATACCTCAATATTTTTGAAATGTATATGGTTCATCCTTGAAGGAGGATGGTAATAAGATGATGAGAGTCGTGGCAGTGAGAGTTTCTACTTGGCTCTCATCGTGTTATGATAAAAATTCGATGCAGGAGAGTTGTTGGCTTTATTCTACTTCCGATGGATCAGAAGGATTTCCTGGTTTGTGGTTATCCGTGTGGGTTGAGATTGAAGGTTAATCGTTGGGTTCAGTTCTGAAAGTTTGACGTTTTTTTTTGAGGGTATAATTAATTTTCTAAGTTTCTTTGGAAGGTGTCGATGAAGGTGTTGACTTTGGAAGGGTCTTCTGAATCTTGTACTCTTTCGAAGTAGGAAGTTTGAGAAGAAAATTAATTACATTGGGGTTAAGAAATCTTGGTAGTTAAATGCTGCGTATTTAGTCAGTGAGAAACTTTAAATAGTCAACATATACTTATAGCGGTAGAAGTAATTAATAATAAGGGATTAAGAAGAGTTTGCATTTTGCCTTTATATTTTGTGAATTATGGTTGTAAAATTTCAAAAGAAAAAAGTACGGTTTTGTAACCGCGATTTTGATAGAAATACTGTCTTTAGCTTTTTAATAATTGCACAATGTACGTAAGTCAAATGAAAAGTATTCTTTGTACACTTTTATCAAACGGCGGAACAAAAGTGCATTGTAGTATTTGCAATTATATAAATTGATCAAAAAGTCCATTGCGTACGAAGTAAAATGTATTACTTATACGGGTTTCTTGTTTTCACTTTTTATATCTCGTCTATCGTACGTATATTTGCCGCAGAATGTCGTTTGTATTTTGTGATAGGAAAATAATTGATAAGCTGCGATTAAAGTTAGGCAATTCCCTTCTACTTCATATAATATATTCTATATTAATGGTACAACCAAAAAATGTCGTGATTCCTTGTGGGCACTCTTAAAAATTGGCACGATTCCTCCGTAAGGGATTTTATTGCAAGAATTTTTTATCTTGCATTCACGAGCATCGATGACGCAATGATTGGTCCATTTCCTTGACAGATACAGATTACCATAAACTCGCGTCGTTCGTCTTCATTATTAAAAATGTAGACAACCATAAACTTCAATTAATTTTCTCAATTCGTGATAAATTACTCATTATTAATCTTCCTAATTTATTAATTGTTATCATTACACGTTAAATATGTACAACTTCTTTTTGACAAAACGTCCCGCATCAGCTAATTACGTTTTTTAGCACAAGCGTAATTAACACTAGTACTACCAAGGAAGTCAAAATTAGTGATTCTCAGATTTTGAAAAAATTGGGAAATTATAGGAGACCCATGCAGTTGTTACAGCCGACCCTGAGAATTTTAAAAATTCTTCATTCGATGCCAGTCAGCCGCTCTTGAAAACGAAAGGTTTAAACACAAGTTCCTCGCTCTACAGGGCTCCTTCCCACTTATCTAAACTTATACAAACCATGGTACTTTACACTATGGCCAGATGCATTCCATATGTCCTTGGTACCCTTACATCCCTGCCAGAGTCCTACCACCTCCACTCATTTTTCCAAATCCTTCCCGAAACGGAGCCCTATATAAGCGAGACACTTTTCTGCCTCTGCGGGTCATTTCTTTCATAGAACGTCACGCTGTCAGTCAGACAGGTGAATTTCCAAAGTCTACGGGACTTGGAAACCCCCGCGTTCCGACGCGTGACATTCGGTTAAAATACATTACAACATATAGAATTAAATCATAAAATTGTAATTGCATTCTGAATTTAATTCTTAGTAAATAACTTAATATACAAAATTCAAGGATAAAGTTATTTTCTATTAACTTCCTTTCATCTTCTTGTAACTGAGCAACGTTCCCCTTTATTCACTCAAGCCGCTCGGAGTGAATAAAATTATTGAAAGTTACGGGTAATTCTAGAACCAGAATTCTAGGGTTTGCAACAATCTTATAATAGTTAGTGGCGGTAACCTTGTATTGTTTGATACAAGCCTATCCGCTATACTAACGCGAAATACCGAAAGGTTTTTCGTTATTAACGGGTAAACGGCAACCTTATAGTTCTGCTATAAGTTAGTCCGTTTCTCGGAACAGCCTTAATTGTATTGTTGCAATTCTTGGATTCACGGGTAAAATATTTAATTACGCATCACGGTCGCGTTTTTTCTGCCACTCGCCCGGCTCGTAACAAATTGGTGACAGCGGTGGGATCGCTCAGTATTACAATCGAAGAAAGGAAGCAATTTCTTATTTAAAATATGGCTCATTCAAACGAGTCTACGTCTAAATTAGGCTTGGAAGATTTATCTGCGTCCATAGCTCTTACGACGAGACAAAATTGTGTTCAGAATGCAGCTTCGAATATTCCCATTTTTGATGGTGAAAACCCACCTTTTGTAGTGTTTGCGCAAGCCGTACAAAATGGGCTATCTTTTATTCCTAGTGGTGCAGAGTCACAATATTTAGGTATTGTATTAACAAAACTTACTGGTGCTGCTAGGTTGAGTATTACAGAAATTCCATTCGAAAGTATCGAAACATTTCTAAAATATTTGAAAAAACGTTATTCCCCTGAAAAAGACTTGGTTTCTTTTCAAATGGACATAGCTAGGCTAAGGATAAAGGATAACGAAAGTTTAAGCAGGTACATGGATCGTACGACTCAGTTATTACAATCTGCGCGATTGGCTGCTCGCGATCGCTATCCTGCCAACAACGAAGACATCCTTCGGCAAATCAACGAGGACCTTCTGGAAAACTTCTTGGAAGGATTACCAGAAAGGATAGCATGGAGAGTGGAATCGAGGAATCCCAACCTCAGAACATTGGAAGACGCTTTCGATGCCGTACTACGGGTTGAAAGAAGTTTGCGGAATAGAAGACATATACGCGACGAAAAATCGCCTGTCAGGTATTCTTCAAAAAATAGCTACGAAAGTTACAGGAAAGATCGTCAACGGAAGGACAGGTATGTTTCTTACCCGTCGGCGACAAGCCCTGTTAATTATCATCGATATCGAGATCGATGGTCATCAGAATCAGAAGATGAGGAAAGAGATAGGAGGCCAAGGACGGATGCTTTTACCCTTCGGCGAAGAACTGCATCGAGAACCCCTTCTCCCTTCAGGTATTCTTCTCAAAGTGACGAAAATTTCAGAGAACGAAAAAAGAAACCTAAAGATCCAAGTCAACTGTTCTGTTGGAATTGCGGAGAAAAAGGTCATGGCGGAGAAATCTGTAAAAAGATTGCCATATCGTCTCGCGCAACCTCACCAAGATTTACCGGTCATTTAAACTTAGATCGCGTTCACCGTATGGACGAGTCGGTGAACGAATAAAATCAAACTCGTCAATAAATTATTATATTTCAAGACAGGAACATCAACGACTCCTCATTAAGGAAATTCCCACTCCGAGAATCAGGATCGAGGTCCCGGAATTGGAAAAAGGAGTAGGAGAATTCATCATCGATGGAGGAGCATCGGTAAATTTAGTTTTAAAAAAGGTATTAGGTGAAAAGGCTCTCGTAAACTCTAGGGAAGAAGTCGAGATAACCGGCCTAAACACTAAACCGATCGTTACTTTGGGTACAACGATACTGCACCTCAATGGAGTGCCGGCAGTATTTTACGTTGTTGAAAAATTATCTATTTCTTCGGAAGGTCTCATAGGGAGCTCTTTTCTTTTGCAAGAGGACGCCGAAATTTCGTATTTTCACAGGACCTTAGTGCTACGAGACAGACCGACGAGGCCCTGGAAATTTTCAAATTTTAAGGAATACGACTGCGTTCAAACAACGACTTCGGAAATAAAACACACTATTCCGGCTCGTACTATGCAACAAATAGAAGTATCGATAGCTAACCCTAAGTTAAGGAAAGGATGTCAACCTCGTCTTAGGACTCCTGATAGCCGTTATATCAGAGAAGCCGCAATAACGAATCGAGGAGCAAAATGTCAAGTGTTTACGTCTGATACCGACACAGAAGACACTGAAATGGAACTTAACTCTCAGGTAATTTCCCCTTACATGCAAAATAGTTCGTCCGACGAAGAATACTATCTTTCTACCGTTCAACCCATCAGAGAAAATCAAGAAAGAATTTCAAAAATCAAGAACTCTCTACAGTTGAAACATTTAAACTATGAAGAACAGCAACATCTATTAAAATTAATAGAAAAATTTCCAGATAGTTTTTTCTTACAAGGTGATAAATTAGGAAAGGTACCAAATTTTCAACCTTCAATACACACTACGGACGATATTCCAGTTAATACTCAGCAAAATAGATATTCAGTTGTACATCAAAAAGAAATTCAACAACAAGTAAACGCTATGATGTCAGCAGGTATAATTAAAAAATCTACTTCACCGTATAATTCTCCGTTGTGGATGAAACCGAAGAAACCCGGTGCGGACGGTGCCCAGCGTTGGCGCATGGTCTTCGACTTTAAGGCACTAAATAATAAAACCATAAAGGACAGGTACCCGCTTCCACAAATAACTGAAATCTTAGATCGCTTAGGAGGAGCTAAGTACTTTTCAGTTTTCAACCTTGCTAACGGATTTCATCAGGTCGACATGAATCCTAAAGATCGACAAAAAACAGCTTTTACAACAACACACGGACATTATGAATTTGTAAGAATGCCTTTTGGTTTAAAAAATGCACCGTCTACATTTCAACGACTTATGGATCAAGTTTTATCCGGTCTTCAAGGAACAGAATTATTTGTTTATATGGATGACATTGTAATTTACTCCTCATCACTTCAAGAGCATACCATCAAAGTTAAGAAATTACTAAATCGATTACAAGAACATGGACTCAGGCTGCAAACAAATAGGTGTAAATTTCTTCGCAAAGAGGTAGCATACTTGGGCCATATAATCTCAGCAACCGGAGTTAAACCCGACCCAAAGAAACTGGAAGCGGTAAGAAATTTTCCAGTTCCGCGATCGCAGAAAAACGTTCAACAATTTTTGGGACTGGCAGGTTATTACCAACGATTTATTAAGGATTTCTCCAAAAAGGCAAAACCTCTATCAAATTTATTAAGAAAAGGAGTTCGATTCGTATGGACCGAAGAACAACAAAATAGTTTCGAAAAATTGCGTGATGACCTTTGTGAACGACCAATTCTGCAATTTCCTGATTTCAGCAAACCTTTCATAGTTACAACAAATGCATCTGAATTCGCAATTGGAGCAGTCCTCAGTCAGAGAAAAATTGGAAAAGATTTACCCGTCGCATATGCTTCTAGAGTATTAAATGAAACAGAGAAGAATTATTCCGCCACTGAAAAAGAATGTCTCGCTATGGTTTATGCAATACAACATTTCAGACGTTATACTTACGGTAAAAAATTCACTTTGATAGCAGATAACCGACCTCTAGTTTGGTTATACTCCGTTAAGGATCCAACATCCAGACTAAAAAATTGGAAATCAAAACTTATGGATTACGACTACGAAGTAATTCATAAGTCAGATAAAACCAACAAAAATGCAGACGTCTTTTTAAGAAATTCAACAACAGTTTGCTTACCTATCATTCCTAAGGATGATGACCGATCTTACAAAAGGTACTCGTACAGTAACAAGCAAGAAGGAACTACTGTGGGAAAGAGAGTTCACGAAACAAGAAGAAAGTCAAGATATCAACCGTTTTACAAAGAATGGGAATCTAGCTCATCGGATGAATCAACCATCCCAAAATACAATTCTACACGAACAGGTAGCCGCCACATTTCAATTTCAGGATCAGAAGAGCAATCGGAAAACCCCTTAGAAAGTGAATTGAATAGGAACAGTACAAATCAATCAAAAGGAAATTCGATAGAAACGAAACAAACTCCAACCAAAATATTAGTAAGAAGAAATATTTCCGAAAATGTCGCATCACTTACACATTTGAACACATCATATTTACAACCGACGACGATAAGGAATAACGATCCACCAGCTATCATACAAGGTGCAGCAGGTACATCTCCAGTGGTTCTTAAGAATCTAATGCCTAACCTATCGTATCAGTATCTCCAGTCAACAGACAGTTCAACCAGCATGGAAGAGGAAGAAGAAGAAAATGTAACTGTCTATTACCGACCTTCAGAACCGGCTAAACCCAAAAAATCAACCAATTTAACTTCACATGAAATGTTATTTGAAAAGCTAGCTAATTTTCCAACTACCTTTTCGGAGGGTAAGACTTTAGATTCATATTTAGAAGAGTTAATCACACGAGTTAATGAGATTCAAATAATAGCAGCAAATATTTTGAAAATTTCTAAATATCATTCAAAACATTATTACGATCCAAAAGCAAAACCAGTAAGTTTTCAGGTAGGCGATCTTGTATATTTGCAATCAGAACCACAAGTAGGTAAATTAAGTCCACATTATACTAAACCTTGTAAAATCATAGAAGTAATCGACTTAGATAACATAGTTTTAAGTACACCAGACGGTAAAATAATTGTTAGACATCAGGACAAACTGAAACACGCACACTTACGTAATTATTGTACTAAGATTACAGACGGACACAATGGACCGAACTGCCCTCGAATTATTCAATCTGACCTATCTTCTGCCTCTGATTCTGACGCATATACCGAGATTACAGATGCAGATAACACACAAACTTATTTTCTTGACGCTTATGCCGATTATTTTTCTACTACTGACTCCGACGAACCATCTGCTACCAAGAGTT
This sequence comes from Cerceris rybyensis, assembly GCA_910591515.1. Classification (NCBI taxonomy): domain Eukaryota; kingdom Metazoa; phylum Arthropoda; class Insecta; order Hymenoptera; family Crabronidae; genus Cerceris; species Cerceris rybyensis. The sequence goes on from OU342789.1 coordinate 38,465,908, forward strand.
ACTGGGTTTCGACACCTGATCACAAGGACTGTATCTGACGAGACTGGCATCCTATACAAATATGAGGAATATTTTCAAGGCCTTTCGCAGTATACGGACCCACACATGCTGTAGTGCGATAATACCAGAGGATAACATTGTTCTTCTAAGTTTTGAGACAACTGAAATTCAGCCACAGCGTTAGCGGAAATTGATTAATTCACAAACACAAATCGCCGCGTATTCCGCCTTTCGACATTAATAATTCTAGAAATAATATCTTCGGGACTAGTGTTAGCCTCCCAGATAGAAAAGTTTTCTTTTCTTTTTCTTGTTGTAAGAAAAACAAAAGGTCCACAATTCAAAGACTGGTGCAATGCTTATGCATTGTGAGAGCTTTCCCTTGTTAGAACCTAGAAATTGTTTGAGAGTCGATTCATTGAACTATCTGGTAGGCAACCGTTAACGATAAAAGCTAAGTACTTTGTCAATAATCTCCGGCGTTTCTTCTACAACATTATAATCGTAAATATCTTTGTATCCTAAGTTAAGTTGCGTAGTTTTGTTTTCGTACCGATTTTATATGCCGTACAACAATTTATATCAAGAAAAATATTTAGCAAGCTGAGCGACTGATTGGCATCGTAAGACGAAAGCGCAACACGATGTGTCACGTTTCATTTTAAGGGGGGAGATGTTACAGCCGACCCTGAGAATTTTAAAAATTCTTCATTCGATGCCAGTCAGCCGCTCTTGAAAACGAAAGGTTTAAACACAAGTTCCTCGCTCTACAGGGCTCCTTCCCACTTATCTAAACTTATACAAACCATGGTACTTTACACTATGGCCAGATGCATTCCATATGTCCTTGGTACCCTTACATCCCTGCCAGAGTCCTACCACCTCCACTCATTTTTCCAAATCCTTCCCGAAACGGAGCCCTATATAAGCGAGACACTTTTCTGCCTCTGCGGGTCATTTCTTTCATAGAACGTCACGCTGTCAGTCAGACAGGTGAATTTCCAAAGTCTACGGGACTTGGAAACCCCCGCGTTCCGACGCGTGACATTCGGTTAAAATACATTACAACATATAGAATTAAATCATAAAATTGTAATTGCATTCTGAATTTAATTCTTAGTAAATAACTTAATATACAAAATTCAAGGATAAAGTTATTTTCTATTAACTTCCTTTCATCTTCTTGTAACTGAGCAACGTTCCCCTTTATTCACTCAAGCCGCTCGGAGTGAATAAAATTATTGAAAGTTACGGGTAATTCTAGAACCAGAATTCTAGGGTTTGCAACAATCTTATAATAGTTAGTGGCGGTAACCTTGTATTGTTTGATACAAGCCTATCCGCTATACTAACGCGAATTACCGAAAGGTTTTTCGTTATTAACGGACTACCAGCAACTCTATAGTATTCCTATAGATTAGTCTGGTTTCCGGAGTTTTATACTTAGTTAGTGGCAGTAACCTTGTATTGTTTGATACATGCCTATCTGCTATACTAACGCGAAAGAACTGCAAGGTTCCTTTCGTTATTAACGGGCGATCAGCAACTCTATAGTATTCCTATAGATTAGTCTGGTTCCCGGAGTTTTACCAGTTAGTGGCGGTAACCTTGTATTGTTTGATACAAGCCTATCCGCTATACTAACGCGAAATACCGAAAGGTTTTTCGTTATTAACGGGTAAACGGCAACCTTATAGTTCTGCTATAAGTTAGTCCGTTTCTCGGAACAGCCTTAATTGTATTGTTGCAATTCTTGGATTCACGGGTAAAATATTTAATTACGCATCACGGTCGCGTTTTTTCTGCCACTCGCCCGGCTCGTAACACAGTAAACATTCAACGTGTATTTATAGAACATAAAACTTTTCTCGATCTACTCATTTAATATATTTAAATATTAGGTCATTAAGTATGAAATGTCCGATTACCTAAAGCATCAAGTTTGATGCTGGATACCTCCGATATTTCACAATTATCCGTCCTTTGTTTTTTTTCGCATTGAGAAGGTACGCCATCTGGCTTTCAGACGCACTGTTTTATTTTTAATAATCTATCGTATTGTCGTGTGGAAGTTAAATATTGTAAGCCATGGATAGGACAAAAATTCGCGTTATTTTCGAGTATGAGTTCCGTCGTGGAACTAATCTAGCGCAGACAAGTCGAAATGTTAACGAAGTATTAGGCAAGGATGTGGCTAATGAACGTATAGTACGTCGATGGTTTGAAAAATTCCGATTTGGAGATTTTGATCTTCAAACTGAACCACGCGGTCGACCTGAAAGTAAGGTGAATGACGATGAACTGAAAGCTGTAGTGGAAGCGAATCCATCTGAAACGACTTATTTTAATTAATTATGATATATTTTTATTAATTATGTTACTTTTTGCCCGAGATATAATGAACCAAACTTTTAGTTTCAAATCGGAGGTTTCATACTTAATGACCTAATATAACAAACTTAAAACCGACAATCCTATTATTAATTCCCTTCTCAAACTTCCAACTTCGAAAAAATGTATCATCCAGAACGTCCGTTCCTTAACCCATTTGCATCATAAGCGCATATATGCGCGCATTTTTTCGGATGACTATCATCAAAACGCATTTATCCATTCTCACTGTGAGTCAATAGCGGTATCTACAAACAGTCTAAATTATTTATACAACATTCGTCGATTAAAGTGCAATATCACGTTTTGAAATTCTGTTATTACTTAGACTTAACACAAAGAAATTTGATAGTGAAAATATATTTTTCATTTCGTCATATGATGCAAATCGATTAACAAGCCAATTATACAATAACAGAATACCCATCGCACAATTACTTTAAAATCATTCTAAATAAAAAATTCTCATAAAGCCCCATTTCAAATCTTGCATACACCTCTTTTCAAGGGATCACCACGTTTTTCGTGATACCTTAATAAATCTACGTAACAGCCAGTATACGGTATATCGATCAGTGATATAATAGTTGCCTTTTTCCTCGATAAATCCTATTAACATAAACTTTCGATCGGGAAAGTGATTCAGACGGATTCTAGTCTGTCACCGGGTGACGTTGATTCGCCTACTGTAAATACACTCGATTCCAATTTTAAGCCTTTCGAGCGTTTGCAATCTCCTCGACGTTTGTTGCATTCGAAGTGGTGAAAGTTTCACTGTTATGGCAGATACCAAGATGCAGACGAACAAGTGTACCGTCTACTGGGCGCGGAACGCCGGAGGGCGACTAGTTGAACATTCAAGCGAGTTTACAGTAACGAAGAGTCGCTTTACATGAACATAAGTATGTGCACATGCAGATAAATGTGTACGTATGTGTGTACGCAACGTTGAAATCGAAGTTTCGAAGACATCATTTATTCTGTCGTCTGGCAACTTTGTTGTTCCTGCTATTAATAGAAGTCTTTGATGGTGACTTTACAAGGTGAGGAAGAGAATCAATGGTTAGTCCTTATTGACTAACAAGTCTGGCTTTATTATGATCCATACAATCGTCTTATTGAGTATGTCAATGAGAATTGGTCGTGTAGCTAGTAATAATCTGCCAGCCCTACGATTTTGAAACGTTAAATTGTATTTAGTGCAAGCTTTACTATTTTTAATTCTGTTGGTCCAGAATTCGACAATCGATGATGATGTTCGCATGATAACATGACATGATAATGTGACATGATAATGTTATTTACGAGTGGACTGCGGATGTTTATGCAAATTTCGAGTTTCACAAATGCAGGTGAGACAGGAAAACCGATCTAGGGATTTACTGCAGTCAATAAATTTTACAACAAATACCATACTTTGGATATTTTAGATATACTTTTATATTATGTTCTTTTTGTATATTTTAGCGGTATTTAATTTGTCATAAATGCATAAAAATCCGCAGTCTATTTATGAGAGTACCGTTTGGGATTAGTATTGCATCTCATTAGAATTTTTTCTAGATTGTAATTAGTATTTGGCAGGATATGGTATTATTAAAAGTCCGTTGTGTTGTAGTGGTCAATGAACAGTTGTATCAAGCGGAGTATATAAATGAAGATGCGCCATGCATTTTGTAATACGTTGCTAGCCTTAGAAGTTAATATTTAGAAGGTTTAATTGTTTCTGACTTTATTTGTCCAGAATTAAACAGTGAATCGCTACGACTTGATACTTAACACTGGATCTACGGCAACTGTCAAATAGATGGGTTCCTACTTTTTTAAAAAATTTTTTTCAAATTGATAGAGAAGTAGTACAGTAAATATTTCACACATTTTTATAATGTATAATTAAAATTAGAAAAAAAGTACTTATTTAGTACTTATGAAGTACTTATTTAACTTATTTGATATTGTGCCTTCGGAATTTTTACAAATGTAGGAATAACGTCGTCGCGAAGTACAGACTTTCAGCGATTCACTACAAAGTTCTGTAGTTTTTAATGCATTGGCGTTAGATAGGTTACTTAAAGTGTGGTGGGAGGTTCGGATGACCTGGCTTATCGTGATGCAGGTTCCAAAAGGGCAATCGTTTTTTCAGTGACTTCGTCAAGACTAAAGATCTTCTAAATATTTTTGGAAGAGAAAGCGATACGAAATCAAAATTCAATTTCCTGTTTGACCTGCAATCACACTTACCAATATTTAAATACGATATCTTGTACAATTTGGTCGGCATCCAACAGTATTTTTAAGTTTAGTTTACGTTTTATTAAACTTATTTAGCAGTATCTCGTATGATTTGCAATTTTCTAATATTAAGTTATACTGAGAAAGAGGTTTTGCTGTTTCTAAGATTAAATTGCATTTATAACAAGATTTTACTATTTTTAATGTCATTGGCGGAGCGACGAAATAATCGTCGATACGGCTTATCAATTAACACGCGAGATGTTATTTCTCACTGCAGACTAGTTGTATTAATTGCAAAAATATTGATAAATCTTTACGATACATTGGCACATTAAATTTCGATCTCAAATGGTATTCAATAAGAAAAAGTGTTATGCCAGCACTATCACTGTCACTGCAACGAGTGTGCAGTTTCTTGTTAATGACTAACACGTTGGATATTATTATGTTCTATACAATCGTTTTATTAAGTATGTCGACGAGGATTAATCGTGTACTTATTAATAACTTGCCGGCCTTGCAATTTTGCAGCAATAAATCGCATCGAAAAAAAACTTCATTCTAAATGCCGTTGGTCCAGCATTAAAGATTGGTCGGCAACTTCTTATCAATTAGCTTGTTGATTTTTATTTCTTGCCATGAAATAGTTTCATTAATTATAGAAATATAAATAAGAATTTATCACACATTAAATTTCAACGCTGAATTGCAATTTAACGAGAAATACTGTTACATCAATGCTCAAAATTATATTGTTGGAAAGAGAAGTTAAAGCAATTTTAAAAAAATATTTTCTACGTAACTATTCTTTACATTTTTCTAACAAAGAAATATCATAGGATTCAGGAACAGACAACGTCGTTTGTAGACCTCATTGTTCCGTAATCCTCCTTTGCATATTTCATTGTGTATCTTCAAGCGCGTAAGGTTTTAAAAGAACGTCCTTTGTTTCGGCTTCGTATCTTTGGTTGCCTTTAGTTTATAATAAAGTTTCCGATATTTTCGAAAGTAGACGTTTGAAAGGAGAGCACCGTTTTGTATTTGTAGCTCGGGGGCTCATAAAACCCGTCTTGTTTCAGTCTGTAAAAGTGCTCAACACATAAAAATCAGCCGTCGTTAAAGTTATTTTACTTGAAACTGTACGTTGATGTTTTCCAGCTACTTTTCATATACCGATACCAGTATAAGAATATAACATTTATTTTTGTTAAACGATTTTTTTTCATTTTTCATTTCTCTCGTCACGGTATAGTTAAGATATTTCACGTCAGCTATTTTATTGCTAATTTTGTGTGATAAGTAAATTAACTTATTTTTACTATTTACTGACGTAAGTGACTGAATATTTTGATTTTGAACCTTGTGATGTCGGCGATTGCATCTACCGTTAAATTCTTTCATCCGAAATAATAATGAATTCAGGGGAATGGCCGCAAGCGATACATGTATATAATAAAAACACGAGAATTCTTGTCAATCGTCTATAATATCTTAACACCAGATTTGTAAACTCATTTACAATACCCGATTCTTAATCTTCTTTTAAATTCCTGAACTTTGTGACGCTCGTTCTCGTTTATTTTTCAAGTCAACATTACTAAACACAAACAGCTACATCATTTACATTTAATGTTTCTATATACACGACATGAATTATCGCTAATTCTGCTATTACAAATCACACATTTAAAAGCACTCGTTTATATTTCATCCTCGGTAAAAGAAAATAGCTAATTCCTTCTGCATTTCGAATCTACTAATTTAATTCTCGCGTGCCACATTCAGAAAAAAAACACACACACACAAAAGAAGAAAACAAGCGATAATGAGCGTTTTTCCATCAATTTTCTTTCTCCTTCGATTACATAAATCGTCGTATTTACAGGCCGGGCAAAATTGTAATATCTCGTACGTGGTAACATCAATAATGCATGCAGGACGTAATTTACAGGCAACGGCCAGTCGGTAAACATGAAGTAAATATAAAATATTGTTCGTAAGCGTGGACGTGTTGTAGAGCCGTGTTGCGTACCAGGCGTACACATCTCGTGGGTATTGCGAAATACGCGGGCATTCCCAACGTCGAAAGGGCAAGGGAATCTCTTTCGCCGCGAGATGCTTCCAGCACGTGACGTAATATTACGTGCCTCACGGTCAAGAGGTGAAAACTGGTCGGATCTGCTGCCGAGAGATTTTCTCAGCTGGGAAACTCACGTACCACCACAATTTTATAGGCCGAACCTTATCGATCGGCTTCCTCTTTCGCGCTCTGAGTTTCCTCCATCGTCGTCGAGAGGTTTTGCCAGCTACGACGGAACACACGGATGTACAGGGTCATTCATAACTGGTGACGGAAACTTTGATGGTTGAGGTATATGATTTTTATTAAGTTATTGCGATAAACGCGCAAACTTTTTTTGGAAGTGGACCAGAAAAAAGATTTGTCGGAATAATTATCATTTAATAAATATTGCAACTTTTATGGGTACTCCCTTAACCCTCTGCTTTACGGTCTGTTTTGAGACTGCTTTCGCAATGATTCGGGATTAAATTGGTAAGATTAACATTGGTCAGTGATTCTTGATATCTATCTATATATATAAAGTTCAAATACCACTGAGTGACTCACTCACTCATTCACTCACTCATTACGAAATCTCCAAAACCACAGACCGGATTGCAATGAAATTTGGAACATACCTTCCCCTTGGGTCTTAGGTGCTCACTAAGAAAGGGTTTTGAAAAATTCGAAATTTTAGGGGGGGGGGGGGTTTGGGGGGTTAAAGTATGGGCCAAACTCATCAACGCAGAGCCTAACTACTTGACCTAGAAACTTGAAATTTTGCATGAGCGTTCCTTCGAGGGTATAAGCGCCCACTAAGAAAGGATTTTTCAAAATTTCAAATTTTAAGTTTTTTTTTTAGTTTCGAAGCACGTAAAATATTGCAGGTTTTGAATGATTAAATATATATTTTCGAATATGGATTATCAACCGTAAACTCAACTTTTACTAATTTAAGTAGTCCTTAATCCTAATGATATTAAACCGTAGCGAAGCATTTAACGTGATATTGATATTATTGAAGTAATTTTATCGTGTTGCATCACAGTTATATTTTCAATGTGATAGGCTTTGCAAAACTAGAAAATTTTCTATCCAATTTACCGTAGCACCAAGTAAGGGGTTAAAATAATTTTTTAAAACGCTAAAATGGAAAATTCTGTTCTATTAGTTTAAAATCTGTGGTGTGATAAGTTTGTCCACCACGGGGATATTGTATGTGGACGTTCTTTTGATTCCTTGTCTATCTCACAACATTTATATATATATTGGTACAATTATCTGAATTCGCAGATAATTTTTTAGCTACCGAAAAGATATGTGTATTCTTATGTTAAGATTCAAACACTCCAAATTTAAAAAAAAAGTAATATTACTTTTTTTATGTAGTCACCATTGCCTTCTATACTACAAGTTTATCCACTCTTTCTTGAAAAAACCATAAGATCTATATGAAAAACAAAAGTTAATTGTCCTTTTAACCGCGGCACCACTATCGGTATTTTTGTTGCCAACTAAGTTTAATAAAGGTAAAACCACATACTAAGCAGAAGAAGACAGATCAAGACTGTAAGGAGAATAGAGTAAAATTTCACATCCGACTTCCATTATTCTCCGTCGAATTGTAGAAGCAACGTGAGGCCGTGCATTATCATGCAAAAGAAGTACTCATGTTTCACCTCCTATGTTAAACGGTGCGGTATTCATTTGTCCAATATTTTACTCAAGTCCAGTAAGAGCACTATCTTCCTGGCTGTAGATTCATCCCACTGAAATACTTTGGGAATGTCTAACTAACTAATTAGGGAATCAAGTGGTTCATATAAAGTGCTAAATCATTAACTACTATACTTATCGCCAAAGACTGAATAAGAAGATAGAAGATGGGAGACTGAATAAGAAGAATATACTGTTTGGTTGGATGGGTACAGGACCACCTGAACTATGATATGAGAGTGTTATTTGTTTGTGCGGTATAGAAATTTGTATAGATTACATCATAGATTGATCATAGGCTACGTGAATGTTAGGAGATACCGTATCTTGGTGTCTGACGACGCGTGTGGTATCGCGATGACGGTGCACCGTCCCATTAGGGAGGTTTGGTAACTACACAGCTAAATCGTCATTATCCTGATAGATGGATCGGACATAGGGGTTCTGTCACGTGGTCTCCAAGATTTCTAGGTATTAATACTATGAATTATTAGTTTTGCAGATATCTAGACAATTCGCGCTATACAGAAACAAACTAATCGAAACATTTAGTTGAATTATTAGTTAACCCTCTATGGGCCCTTGTAACTTTGAAGTAATACAAAACAAATCTAAGCTTTTATTTTTCAAAATCGATTTTTTAACTTTCTCAATAATTTCAATTTATCTCTTCAAAACCATGGAATTCTTTACAATTCAACGTTTTAAAATCAAGTAAATAGTACTTTTATTATTTTCCAATGTGCTATTGCAACTAATCTTCAGACATCACAGAAAATTCGGCCCATGGAGGGTTAACGTATTAAAACAAGCACTTGATAATTGCGCGACTTTGATAGTGTATGATTAGACTTTTTGTCGATTTTAAACTTATGTAATAATGGGCAAATAAGATTATTCACTTCCGGAATTCACAAAACTAAAGAACTTGTACTTTATGTGGTTTCGTATTCAAGAATTTCAACTCGTACCAACAGCGATTAAATATGATTTTTGAATGATCTAATGATGATTTATGAGAGTTTGAATTACAATTAAGAATTGAACTTGTGGTGACTCTCAGTTGAACTAGCAATGACTTATGAGAGATTAGTTATTGTGCTATTAATTATGAGCCTGGTTATGAGCCTTGATGGAAGGAGACATAGGATTTTTAAAGGCTTTCGAAAAAGGAGTGAGAGTAGGATGACGGTGTTTGGGAATTGAACGTCAAAATAGGAAGTAAACTGTCTAGGAAGTGACTGTGCTAGGGAGTTGAAAGGTCAAGGTGGAAAAATAGGATGTCTGGACTTGGGACAGTGAATTAAAAATGATTCTAGAACAGCGGATGTTGGTCGAGCCGCAGCACAAAATGTTTTTGTGAATGGGAGGGTCGGTACATTACACTTATCATTAGCATTGTAGCAGTGTATGTTGAATGTTTATAGAATATTAAGTAAGCTTACTATAATCGGAAACTTTTTGCTTAGTTTGGATGAACATAACATAAGATTAGATGAAATGTAGAATATCTATTACAATTGCGTGATTATACCTTACAGAGCATACGCTTTTGTGATATATCTCACTCGAAATAATACGGAAATTCTCTTGGGACGATTTTAACTCCTATGTTGATCTTGTAAAGTTTAATTTGATTTCTGAAAAGTCAGGCCTATAGTGTACTTTGAAAAATTTTCCTTTACTTTAAGCACCATAGCACCTCTGTTTCACTCGTTATGAATCGCTCTGTACAGTTGGCAACTAAAATTTCCGAATAGTTAGTACAACCTATTACATTATATAAGATAATACAAAGTAGTCTTCCTTGCTGGAAAGCAGACAGTGTCTTATCGAAGTCAAATTTCGTAAGATCCAGTTCCTGAAGTACAAGATGTACATTATGAAGCACGCAGAAAGTCACAGTGAGAAGATTCTGACACGATAGAACGTACTGAAACTTCTAAAACATTTTCTACATTATGCTCTCTGCCGCCAACCTCTAAGATATTAAAAGTAGTTAATTATCTTTCAGCTGTCTTCAAAAATACAATAGAGAGAGTCCTGTACTTTACATCATTACCAAAGTAAAGTAACCTTCGCTAAACAGATTAAATGAACTGAAAAGAGTAAAACTACAAGGAGAATCAAACGGATACTCTTCTTGCAAGATGCTCTCAAAATATCGTTCTCGCTTCGTATCTCTTTCGTATTATTTCAGTGTAAATTCGTGAAACTTCATTTCCGAAAATGATCATTCTACCTTTAGTTAAAACGATCATTCACGATAGAAGTTGAATTTGATTTAACAGACGAAGTTCCATAGTTAACGGTGTCTTTGTCCGCCGTAATAAGAACGATTGTTAAGTTTAAAATGTATTTTCCCGGGTTATCGAGAAACTGAGTTTTCGTACTTGAGCAAAAGGAGGCACGAGAATGAACGAAGGAAGGAAGAAGAGGTAAATCGTGCTGTTTAAGGGGGAATTCCCATTTCAAGTGTTGAAGAATCGTGTTTTTTTAGGAATTTTTATTAAGGAAACCGTTAGATAAATCTTTGTCATAATTCACACGTATATTTATTATGTATTCAGTGAACTACAGTTCAATTTTTAATTGATTATCTTGAAAATTTTAGCTTTGACGTCGTTTGAGGTGGGACGCCTCCTGAAAATTCCCGGTCGCTGGCTGACACGATAATTGATCTTCAAGTTGTTTGAAACAAAAAATTCAAATGGCAATTTACTCCTTATGAATGCAGTTCTGGTATGAACTACGGACAATTCTTTTTTTCAAAAACTAAAGAAACTGCGACGATTGGAAAAAAAAATTTGTGTTTTCGCAAAAAATTTCGTAAGACGTTTGTTTATAAAAGAAAAAGTTGTGCATGTATATGTTTCTTCGTAGTTCATACTGAAGACAGATGTTTTTTCGAGAATTGTGCCAAATTTGAAGGCAATCGACTGAATAGTTCCAGAGATATCATGTCGGCCGTACAGAAAAAACCTGTTTCGAGAAAAACGCGTTTGAAGTTTTACGTACAGTTTTCATATGTAAAAAAAATGTATATATCTAGTACTTAGAGCATATTCTTGTTAATCAGCTATGCCAGGTCCATACAGTACACCTTCTTCCTCTTCAAAATATTCATTTCGTAACATTTGCTGATTTCATTCCAAAATTCGCGCCTATTTCGTTGCGCTATACGTGCGCGCCGAGTTCGTTATTGACTCATAACTTTGTCAATTCAACGAATTTCGGATTGAAATTTTGCACATTGTTTCTCAAGAGTATGAACTACAATAATATTTAAAAAAAAAAAATTTTTTTTTGAAGCCGTGAAATTGGAATCCCCCCTTAATTGAACATCGACACGGTTTAATATCAAAAGTAGAAAGATACGAATAGATAGTAAAGATAGAGGAAACAAAGTTAGCAGAGAAGAGTGTGTATGTATTTCGAGCACCCATTGGAAAATTGTCGCTAAAACACCAAAAGCCAGCCACGACACGACTGATTTATCGATTGGATCGATCGATCAATCGGCTGGTTGGCCGTGCTCGAAGTTACTCAACCGTGTAACACGTTCGGCTTTGGCGTCCTCGAGGAGAGCATTGCCGAAGAAAACTGCCACGGACAGAGCGGCGTGATCCTGAAAATACAGGAAATCCGATGTTCTCGCGACCATTAAGGTTAATGGGAATCGAAAGGCGAAGGGAAGGAGCGGTGATAGAGGAGAAAATGTTCGTGGGATGAACCGTTGTCGAATGCGACATTAAAGTCTGGCTGATTTCGATGCGCAACAATTATTGGTATTGCTGCAAATATAGCGTACAATCTTCGTATTTGCTTTAACTGTTCGATTCGATGATTACATTGGTAATTTGGTATTTGTTTGTAATATCGGTTTAACTATTTGCCAAGCTTACGGGCATATGTAATATACGTTTAACTTCGATGTAAATAATATAATCGGTTAATTCTCATTCGATGACGAAAACTTTTGTCTGAATTGGGATATTCGGTTGATACTTGGGGTATTGAAATTTAGTACTGTTGCTGGAAGTTTCAATCTACGAGTTTCTATCGTTAGAGTGATTAATATCGTTTCCTAGTTTCTCGTGTAAGTACTAATTTCGGGAGATCTGATGCACTTTGCAGGATATTAAATTTCTCTTAGATCTCGGATCTGACGATGAGGAGTGCATGGAACTTGGTTCTTTCTTTTTAGGAAAATTACTTTTGTGGAGTTGGAATTATTTCCTGATATTTTAAATCTATGTCATCCATTAGGATTTGAGACTCTCTCTTTTAGGGAGCACAAATGTGTGGTTAACATTTACAAATTTAAAGTAATTTTGTATCATTTTGTATCCCCGACTAAAAATAAAAGACTGAAAACAGGATTTTAGACGAATTTCGAGCAGAAATAAGACGAAACAAATAATTTTCACTGAAAATTATCTGAAGACATATGCTATTAAGAAAGTTCAAACGGAATTGAAACTTAAACAAGACGTAAGAATATTTCAGTTGAAGCCGAGACTGAAGTCAGACTGAAAATTTTACATTGTTTCAGCTCGATCGGAAAGCAGACTGATTTGAAAGTCATAGGTATATCAGTTATAGTTCACACTCATATATAGTTTAGTTTCTAGTTTTTTTTTTCGCTTACGATTTTCCGACTTTTGTTCACTACCTCAGTTTTCTATAAGTTAAGTTTCCGACTGTATATTAGTATAGTAAAATTACTCGGATTTTCAGTCTGTTTTCACTTTTTTCTTTTCACCCATTTAGTATCGATACATTATTTTGCTCCACGTCCCTTAAATCCGAGCAATTAATAAGGATATACAATTTAAGAAAAAATGGGATTAATTAAATACATAACATTTTTATCAATTATCATTAAAATTTTGACGTAAGCCAGATTAAAATAATAAAAAATAACCAAAACTGCAACTTTTATTTATTATTACTGTTTAAATGGAATTCCTTCCACCTATTTTAACCCATTTTTCAACAGTTTCATTAACACTATATTTACGAAGCCAATTTGGCTCATTCAAAATTTGATTACTATATATATATATATATATATATACCTATAATATAATGGTTGCTTAAGTTTTTCATAATAAATCTTTCATTTAAATTAATTTGAAACTATTTTGTTTGCAAAAATCTGTAGTTTTCTTCTATAAGTCAAATTGGCACAGCTGAGAAAAATAAATGTATCAACATCCGTAAATCTAGTGTTAATGTCACAAATTGAGTACCTTTTTATAGTATTTAGAAGGATTTTAATAAATGCCAGAAGAATAAAAATCGAACAAAAATCATTTAATTTTGAACGAATCAGAGCTAAGATTGTCTTTTTCATGGATCTGGAAGGAACAGGGTAGTGAGCCTCGATTAGAATAAATAGTTCTTCCTGGCAGTGTTGCATTGTTCTTTCGCAGCGATTATCACGTTATCTTAGTAGAAATCAGGAATACAACTACTCGTCTCATAACGAGGAATTGAGCGTTTCGATATAGGGAGTAATGAGCGGCATTGTTTGGCGGCCGATGCTTCACCGTAGGATTTCATTTCTTCTCTTCCTCAGATACGTCGTTAATTATCAAGCGCATATTTTCCTTCCAGCCATTATACGCGAACTTAATATCAAACTGTACAAACTAATAATCGGCAACTTTTATGATTAAGAAAAAAAAACCAAGGTTTCCTTTTATATTCGTTTTGACTTTTCAAATCGTGACTTACCTACTTGAGAAAGAATTTGCCTTAATATGTTTTCGATATTAAGAGGAATTCCTCTTGTTTTATCGATCACTTTTAATTCTGGATTCTTTGTGTGTGTCATGAATAAATTCAAGGATTCAAAAATTCATTTCGGCGGAATTGTTTTATTTTATAAAAAGTTCCATTGTAGTATTATCGATTGCTTTGTGGATATAAATTCTTTTGACGTTATAAAATATTGGAGCATTTCTTTTTTAATTATGTGAGCCTTTTAAATTATGATTTATTTTTTAAAAGATCTGTCATGGTACATTGTAGAAGAACTCTGATTCTCCAAGGAATTAAATTTTCGTATATTACCACGTTTTAACATTGAAATTCTCGTGTTTTATAGAAAAGTCTAAGAATTATTTTCATAAATGCTTCATCTTTCTAAATTACAAGTTATTTAACAAACCCACGCGTATCACATGCAGCAGAAAATTATAAAGTACCTACATAAGAAAAATTCTATTTTCCCAGAACTGTGTAGTTCGTCGGCAACACAATATTTCTGAATATAGATGCAGTTAGGACGATCGTGTGTTAATGGAGTGCTTGTTAAAAAAGAAGGTAATTATTCGAACGAAATTCACCGCGTCCAATAATAATTATTTCGTCATATATGTTATAGCTCTGTTATCTCGTCCACATAATAATTACGTGAAGCAGCCTGCTCATGAGGATGGAATACATAAAAAGACAATAAAACTTTGATAAAAAATTCTACATTATTAAAACCGCTACTTTCAATTTAATATGAACCATATAGTTTTTTTATACTCTTCGTGGAGCACATCGACTAAACGACAATTTGTATTCACGGGTCTACTTGTCTCACTCTAAAATATGTTGTTCCTTACATCCTCATCTGATAACCGAGTATTTTATATCTGAATATTTATGAAAAAGGATTATCTACAAATGTAGATGTAATTTTTTAAGAGCACAGGCGGCTCAACGAAGGTCAGAATTGGACGAAAATTAAATATAAATTAGGTTAAAACAAGGACAATAAAAAAATACGCGTAAAAACGCAATAAAGCAACATTTCATAGGATAACTTGGAATGAGGTAGAGCAAGGTAATTAAAAAATCTGGGAATTTCCGAATAAAGCGAAAGGCTTTTTTTAATTAACGAAGAAATCATAATTCACACAGAAATCGAAATACAATTTTTAATGCTAGTTTATTATATTAATATTCGTTGAAAAACTACTGTTGAATAGTAAAGATTAATTTACCTTAAAATATTAATATAATATTACTGTAATCTTAGTATAGTAGTATAGTAATATTATCGAAATCTAATTATAATTTTCATACGTTCATTAATTTCAAGCTCATGTTACTTACTATTCGACGAAAAATTAATTTTTCGTTTAATTCAGTTCGTTGCGTTAATGTTGCACGTTCACCGGAATTTGAAAACAATGGACGATGTACGCAAACGAAATCAGAATTATGACATTTGTCATAGTCCCCGCATCGTCGCCCAGACGATGCAGAAACATGCACAGAAGTGCATCGGCCCACGAACTACAGGTACAATTAAACGTAAGTCTAATTAAATCTGGATCCCTCCGAAGCGAAACACGGAAGTCTCGTTGGCGAAATCCAGTATGGAAAGTTCGGTTAATGTATCTCGGAATCTATCTACGTGGAAAAATCTTTTATTATCATCAGTATTGCACATTCGATGCAATGTTTTATGACGATTCACTGATCTCTATGATAGTTTTTTACGGACGACGATATTACTCGTTTTATTGCATCGACTTTTTTTGGAAAAGTTTTGTAATCGGACCTTAAAGTGATATTGTTATAAATATGTGATTAATGAAGATCATTGATGCGTATTGAACTTCAAAATGTTTATTTGGGATATTTCTCCAATTTCAATTATCACTGTCAAAGTTGGAGTTAAACAGTGAATGGATGATACAGAAATCGAAAGTAACAGCAGTTTATGACTCCATTTAAAAAGACCTCGGTCTCTGACCTAAAAAAAAATATTGTCATTTTGAAATCATAGTTGTGATCATTAAGGTAACTTTCACTAAACATGCGACGTCCTAGAAGTAGTTCGTGGATCTCAGAGAAAAAATAATGTGCCAGAATTAGTTAATGATAGCTTCCTCGAAGTAATTTATTTTATAAATAATAGAAAAGATTAAAATTCGCCCTAGAAATTGTAGCTCTTAGAATTTTCAAAAGCTCCTTAAAATGTCAATGACTCAATTTAGAAGTTATTTTGTTTAACAGTAGAGGATGTTCAGCCAGTCAAAATTCCGTTAAATTGAAAATTAATCCCTTGTCCTATGATTTCTTTTCTGACGAGAGTGCAAAGACTAAAAATTTATCTGTGACATCAAAAGTCTAATATTTTGTATAACTCAACGTAATACTAATAATACTATTAGTAATAGTATAGAAATAATGAGACCGTTTCGCGACCAGCTGATATTTTCAATTAAATAGTTTCTGATAGACTTCAAAAGTTCTTATTCCATTTTCCGCGTCACAAGTGTCACACATTGTTGTAGGGTAGAGTGTTAACGAGCAATTAGAGAGATTTGATAGAAAGTCCATCCCAATTGACAATGACGAATTATAAATAAAATTCATATTCCTTTTTCGAAGACTCGAAGAATTGTCAACATGCTCTAATGAGTCGCGCTTAGAGAATTAACAATTTATTCGGCGTAATCGCAACCACCCCTAGGCAAGTTTTCACCATGAGAGACCATGTGGTGCGCAGCCCTAATAGAGACCGCTAACTTCCTCCTCGGTTAACTATACTTCCCGTGATTTTAGCTCCGGGCAAGTAACAATGAACCTCAAGGCATTATCCCCAGAAGAACATTCAGTGTAATCAGTTTCAGGAAATAATGCAATGCACCAATCAAGACTTCCATCTCATTATCAATTTCCCGAAGTTACGCTCAATCACGCAAATCACGGATCTTCTGTGCCAGGAAAAATCTGCGTTGCAGGAAAATCTATGATTCAACTGATAAGAATGGAAAATTACTTGAATTGGCACACGAGAATATTACTTTTTTAAAAGTAAGAATTGTATATGAAGAAGATAATGTTATAGGCTAGTTTTCTATAGTATTGTGTAACTAAGCAAGTTCAAAAGTTGATATGTAATTTATGGAATTGCGGCTACGAACGTAGGAACCAACATTTAATTACTAGTAGTAAGTACTAACGTATGAGAATATAGTAGTGACATGACTTTGTTAAAAATATATAAAACTGTGAGATAACAATATCCTTTGAAAATTAACTCTTGATAAAATTACTCAAAATAGTCTTTAACTCTTTCTTAAAAATTTTACAAACCTCTTCTCTCAGACTATTTTTCCATAGATTCATTCTCAAAAATCACACTTGCATTGTCACTTTTTCCCACATTTCGTTTTTCTTCTTTTTTCTCCCAGTGTACTTTCTCTGTTGCACTCACTCTTTCTCTCCTTATCCTCATTGTCAGACTAACGTTCATGTTGACCCGAGCATTCGTCCTCTTCCAAATCATGTATTCTAAATATTCAATCCGCTTACATAAAATCCATCAAAAGTCATTAATTCTAAAATCACGTTCCTTAAATATATCAAATGATACTTTAGAAAAACTTCTCAGGTGGATTTGACCTCAGATTTACTGATTGCGAATCTAAGTTACCCTTTTACCCTCCACAACCCCTGTTTTTTTGCATTTTTTAAGATACTTAGGTAGGTCACTTAGGGTCTACCATCTAGATTCGTTCCTAATCACCTAGAATATGATAACCGTGTAAGATAAAAAATGTTCAGTACCTTTCGTCACTCAGTGCCTCCACATCGAACACATTGCACATACAAATACTCGGTTCACAAAGAACGTCCAATTCTGAAGTTCTTCACACTCAAATGTTTAATTATTCATACGCAAAAGA
Organism: Cerceris rybyensis; assembly: GCA_910591515.1. NCBI lineage: Eukaryota > Metazoa > Arthropoda > Insecta > Hymenoptera > Crabronidae > Cerceris > Cerceris rybyensis. The sequence continues at coordinate 38,484,016 of OU342789.1, forward strand.
GCATCTTTTATCACAAGAATAAGTGTCGTGAGTGGGGGATGAAAAAAAGGGAAATTGTCTCTATGAATACCCATGACGATCCCTTGCCGAGGAACGAATGCCGGAAAGAGCTTTAAAAGTCGCTGGGACAAGGATACATGGCGGACAAAGTATGCAAATGCAGCCTTAAAACGTACATGGTGGATGATACAAGCGGAAGATGAGAAATCGACGTGGTTTGTAGGAGTGCGCGTGGATGTAGACGGAATATCGCCGCGGGTAAACAGAAATGCACCATCCGAATCCTGGAAGATATGCAAAGATAGAGGAGAGAAGTTTGTCTTTCATCTCGACCGTTTTCACACCATGGAAGAAATTTAACGTTTAAAGGCGCCGTTAACGTAACTTTAACCGGAAAAAGTTCTGCTTACTATTTATTGCTCTCTCGATTACAACGGCTGAGTGAACGCTATTTATCGTTTATATATTGCAAAAGTTAAAAGTCATGGTTTTAATATTACAATGTTTATTGCATAGATTAGAGAGAACTACTTCTTAAAGTTTATAGGTTTCGTTAGTATATTAAAATTTATGACCTGTGGTGGATTCAACCTTTGCGATGAAATTTTGTATTTATTTTTAGCACTAGAACTACCAAACAAGTCAAAATGTCTGGTTTCCAATTTAAAAAAAAATCTCTTCGTTTATATGAGAGTCATAGAGTAGATATTTTTTCTTCTCACTAAATTACCTTTTTCATCCTCTTGATTCCTTTTTTCCCAAATGAACTTATTTAACATATTGAAATATATTTAACATATAGATGTACTAAAATTACATTTTTCGATATTTGAAGGGATTAATTTTCGTAACACAATCCGTATCGCTGGTAGCGCTATAATAAGACATCCAAATCAATTCTCGTCGGTTGTTTATCAAGCTACAAGTTTCTAAAAACACTCCCTCGTTACCATTGCGATTTACTTACCTTAATTTAATGTGCAATCCATCCGGACGTTGAAGAAAAAGAAATCAGGTCAAAATCAGATACACAGTAATAATAACCGTGATTATATTAACACCTGTTACTGCTACTCGCAATTTTATATACAGTATTGTTACACGTCGCATTTACATGGCAATACTTGCACACCGTAATATCACAATTTTTGCGCAACTCAGAGGCACAAAATTCATTGTGCATGCAACGTTAAGGCTGCGAATGCATGACGAATTTTCAGCAAGCACGTAAAGTGATAACGTTGCAGCAAGCACGAATGCATCCCAAGTAAAACCAGGTACGACGATAAAGATATAGGGTAAGTCCGGGGGAGATGGCCCTAGTAACTTTAAGACTCTATTGTGAAGGAATTATGACGAATAAAACATTGAATTAATGTAGAACATAAACTTTATTTATTACTCTTATCAAACATTAACGATAAATTACTTTAAAGAACGCAAACAATGTAATTTTAAACTTTTAAAAAAAACTAGGACTGGCCATCTCTCCCAGAGTGTCCGGGAGTGATGGCCATAGTGATCGGGGGGAGATGGCCAGTACTCTTTTTGCCTTTCCCTTTGCCCTTGAGATCTTTTAACTCCTTTTTTTTCTTATTACCGCAGTAAGAACACATATCCTCAAACTCGGTGCAGTTTTCATGCACCCAGAACATGCAAATATTGCATTGTATCTAATCTTTAGCTAATTGTGTCCTGTAATAATTATCACCGCAACCTCTACAGTTTTCTTTCTCTTTATCTTCAGATTCACTTTCAGAGGTATCAGAGAAAACGATGGGAATTTCTTCGCAACTGCTATAAGACAACCTACGAATTGCCTTTCGTTTCTGAACAGTATTTTTTTCTTAGGTCTATCAGTCTTAGTTTCCGTTTTTATTATTGGTTTTTTTTTACTTTTCTTCCTTTTTCTCTTTTTCATTTTCTTTCAATTTTCGTTTTTTAATATGCTCTTCAGATGTCAAAAGTGATCCGGCACTGATACTGAACTTTCCGTTCAGGCCGCGTCCAAATTTGATGGCCATCTCTCCCGTAAATACTATGGCCATCTTTCCCGATTGTCCGGGTGAGATGGCCACATTACTTAATTAAAGCAACTTCTCAATTTTGTAGTTAATTTTGAAGTTAGAACACGAGAAAGTTTGTTTACTTCACATAGGAAGCATGAAAACGGACAAAACTTTCAAAACTTCTTTGTGACCATTTAATATGTCAACCGCTTAGCTTAGATCGAACGTGTTATTAAAAAACAAAGTCAAATTTCTCACCTTTCCGTAATTGTTTCGCAAAAAAATCCACTAACACTTCTTGCCCGTGCCAAAACGAATCGATACTAAATTAAAGTACTGCCATTTATGAATTATTACTTGAAGTTTTTTCTATTGGCCATCTCTCCCGTACGGCCATCTCCCCCGGAATTACCCTACTCAATCTTCGCGCAAATACTATCCCTAAAATAATTCATGCTGTTCCACGATATTCAAATAAACCTACCCGATTCTCGCTGCACCGACCCAAGCACGATATTGAACGACAAAAGGACGTAAATCGCGTAGAAGCGAAAAGTCGCAGAAATCTTAACCTCCTCTCTCTCTCTCTCTCTCTCTCTCTCCTTCCATCTCGTAAACTCGTTCGTAGCTGCAGTTCTTATCAAATACGGCAGAAAAGTTAGTGCGCTGTAAACGAAGCAATTTGTGATCGTTTGAAGGGATTTAGAATAAGCTCGATGTAAGCACTGTACTTGAGGCACCGTCGTAGGAAGCCAGATGGCCGAAGGGGCTTTGAGGAGTCAGCCCTTAGCCCCGTGTAGCTACGAATTATGGATCGTATGAAATTCAAAGGGATCGGGGCATAAATGAAACCTGGCCACGAACGATTACGGGAACGAGGGACGGAAGAGCGTGACCGATTCGGACAAATTGCCTCTCGATTTATGGCGACAGCTAGGAGGACTGCTCTCGCGGTACCCGCACGATTTGTGAGCATGCAGGAAATACCTTGCGAAAATACTGGTCGATGGAAAAAGCAGAATCGCACGGAAACTCCAAGTATCTTTTTACCGATACTTGAGTATCGTTCCAATTGATTTAAGGCTGCTTAAGGGGTTTGCGACAAGGCTGAAAAGAAAACGAGGATGAAGATGGGCTTTCAGTTTAAAGTCTGGTAAAAGTTTGGAGGTTTCATGATTCCTATTTTTTACATACAGGTAGCCCTTCTACAACACGGTATCCCATAACACGGTGTCGCTATAACACGATTTATGAATTGCGGAAACCCTTCTACAACACTGCATCCTATAACACGGTTTCGCTGTAACATGATAAGAAAATTGCAAAAACCTTTATATAACACTGTACTTCTATAGCCGCGGCGTGGTTTGTCGTCTTGAAGATACAGTGTGGTGCAAACTAATTTGATATCATCTCGGTGGCTTGAAAACAAAAGTATTTCACGCTGCTGATCGGCAGTCTGCGTCGAGCCACGGTGTGTCAAAGAATAACTTTTTCGTCTTTAAGATATTAAGGAGAAATTAACATTGACCCGGTACAAACCAGAAAGCAAAGTAAAATTACAGATTTTTTAAAAAGGAAAGAAGATACAAAAACTTTAAATGAAGAAAAAAGTTCTGAAGTTGAAGGCGATATCATTCCACCAAAAAAACGCTCTCGATTGATTATACTGAGCAGTGACGATGAAGAAATTTATTAAATCATAGTTGCATTAAATTAATTTATATTTTTTGCATTTATATATTTAATAAAAATTAAGTTGTTTATGTGGAATTAAAAAGAAATTGTTTTTAATAAGTTTTCGGAACGTAACCCCTCTTTTTGTACTGCCTCTGGGTCTCATACAACACGGCATTTTCTAGGAACTTATCTACCGTGTTATAGGAGGGTTACCTGTATATATCAGACGGTTTTGTTTGATAGTTTTGCAAAGTCACCACAGTAGTTTTTCAAATTATGTAGAGACTGTGGTGATTTTCATGTTGGAGGAATGCACTCATACTGTATTGGCTGTAGTTGAAATCTCTATCACTTTTGAATACTTTTTTTTTACATTATATGTACAGATCAACACACGTAAGTTGGCATTTTGGAGACGGAGCTTCTCGCTTTCAACCGTCTATTCGCACCATTTTGTTTTTTGGAATCCACTCGCTCATCCTCTTAAAGGAAGCACTCCACAAAGTCGTAGCATTCAAATATTTTTACTACTTTGGCTGAAGGAACGAGAAATTTGTACCTCCTACACATGGGGGATTCTCCTTGATGAAACGCGACGTGTTACATTGTTTTCTCGTCGCGCGTTCCGTTTCGACAAGAAGAATCTCCCCATGTGGTGAGGGTAATTCTGCCTGAGTTTATCCTGTTTTTACTACAGAGATGTTAGAAATCTGGTGCATACGCCGATGTCCTCACTGTCGCCACCCAAATCGCGTTGTCTCCCTTGCTTCGATCTGCAGCGTACTCTCTCTTCGTCTTTTAGTACGCTTTGTACAGTGCGGCTCGCCAGACCTGGCACCTAGGAGGTAAGCCTGTTTCGGCAGAGTCTGATTCGCCAGGCGTCAAGCGTCATGCCTCTTGTCACTCGTACACGTAGCTCTTTTAACGAATCGCGAGGTAGAACGTCAAGTGCTTTCGTGTACGTGCGACAAGAGCATGACCCTTGACGCTTGGCGAATCAGACTGCCGAAACAGGTCATCCCCCTAGATGCCAAGTTACTTGTGTTGACCTGTATATCTTATCGTTGACCTTTCAGGAATTCACCTAAGACTGTAGTAATTAAAGTTAATTTATGAAAGAAAAGGGATACTGTAATACATGCATCCTTAGTCATTGTGTGGATTGTAGGATACCTACCCAATTAGTTATGATAATATAGTCAAATACCTATTGCTAAACGTTATTCAAGGTCTAAACGGAAACTGTTACTTAATTTCGATTCCGTCAGTGTTTTCCCTTGAAAATATGGTTTAACAACCCTTAGTCTTAACGAAAATCACCGAAAAGCAATCGCCCTTTTAGAACCTTACTCACGAGAAGTCGAGGTAATCTGAATTTCCCACCACACTCTCCAAAGACCCTTAAAAGGCTAGTCTTTCTATCAAATTCAAAGAATTGTCCAGAATCGCTGACAGTCCAGATCTCGTGACGACGTTAGATTAAATTTGTTAAAACCTCGATCGCGAAAGTAGCAGAATATAACAGTATAAACCGATTCAGTTATTGCAAGGGGTCAGAAACATGTCACTTGAGGGGAAATCGCACTCCGAGACAAAGAGAGAAACGGAAAAGTCGTGGAACTGACAAGGAGAGGACCCCAACTGTCCGACTTCGATTTTAATGAGGCTTTGCAAGATGATAACATGTAGGTCCCTAATGATACGTGTAAAATATTAGCCGTAGTTGTGCAGTAGTTTTAAAGATATAAGCGATTAAAGTTCGTAACTGTTGGATACTATAAATGTGAATCTGGTTACAACAGCTGTGGTGTATATATGCAAGCAATGTATATATTGCAAGTGTCCGATAATTGTTATCCTGCATTGTGTGCAATTTTATCAAATTAAAATAGAAAAAAATATTACCCGTCATCGGAACTCGAAGGTAAGAGTTCGGTTCGTGAGCTTAAACCGCTGACACTGCCCCACCACAGCTGTTGTAACCCAATTTACATTTATAGTATACTAGCTGAAAGTTCCCGTGCTTCGCTACGGTTTAATCGAAACTAAAAAAAAACGTTAAAATTTCGAATTTTGAAAAATCCTTTCTTAATGGGTGCTTATACCCTATAAGGAACGCTCATGCAAAATTTCAAGTTTCTAGGTCAAGTAGTTTCGGCTCTGCGTTGATGAGTTTGGGCCACACTTTAACCCCCCAAAACCCCCCCTAAAATTTCGAATTTTTCAAAACTCTTTCTTAGTGAGCACCTACGACCCAAGGCAAGAGTATGTTCCAAATTTCATTGTAATCCGTTCTGTGGTTTTTGAGATTTCGTGATGAGTGGATGAATGAGTCAGTCAGTCAGTCAGTCAGTATTATTTGAGCTTTATATAATAGATGAAGAGGTATGAGCTTTAATCGCTTATATCTTTAAAACTACTTCACAACTACGGCTAATATTTTACACGTATCATTAGGGACTTATATGCTATCGTCTTGCAAAGCCTCGTTAAAATCGAAGTCGGACAGTTGGAATTCTCTCCTTGTGAGTGCGACAGCACGATATCGATCGTGAAAATCGAAACATTGACGACCGCACGATATTTTCATTATCAGATTGGTAGACACCGATTTTACCTACTTAAATGAATGTGAATAGCTACGACCATGAATGAAGAGGGCAGCAGACATATAGAATAGAAAGAGATAGGTAGTGTGACAGCATTCTCCCCTTACGTCCCAAGTGACTTCTTTCTGATCCCTTTCTATATATCGTCAGTGTTTCGATACAAAACACTAGATTATTAGCATCCGTAAATGAATGTTACTTTAAGTCAGAAGATGGCGTCACTGATGATCGGTAGAATGGTACTATATTAATGACATTTTTATTAAACGACAAAACCGCGGATTTTACATAAAAGATGGGCACATTTTTTGCTGACAAAGAGGCCGTAAATTCCCGTCAATGCGGTGTTACAATCGTTAAACTTCTTGAAGAGTGCTACTAACAATGACTTGAAGGAATCTATGTTCTGCTCATCCAATTAAAATTGTAACAGTTAATTGGATATCTCGAACAACCACGGTTCTCTTCATTGACCGCTTTACTTTTCCCTTTTTTTCATATGGTGGTAGTTAGTTCGCTTAATTAATTACGTAAGAGAGAAAGGTACTTTATCGTTGCTTTTTTACATAACTTTATACATAGCTACATGTACATATACATGTATACAAACATTATCAAAGTTTTCTACAACTGCCACATTAACTGTTACAATGCTACAGATTATTATAATGATTCATTGATGAGTGCTACACACAAAAGATGAGTGTAAGCACTCACTCAAATTTTTCACTACAAGATGGTGTTACGCTACCTTTTACTAAAACGTTTTAATGCTACTTTAAGCACGGCATTGTGCATTTTAACGGGCACCACAGCTTCCAGAAAATTTATAAAAAATTTCAATAATTCCTAAATACGAGTAGTACTATTTACATGTCCAATAATAGACATCCAAGGGTGTCTTTTCAGCTAAAAGTGGCAATACATTTCGCAAGGCATCGAAGTTGTTATGTAACTTCTTCCACAGGTCGCAGATCAATTACTTTCATTAGAAGGATGTACAATAAAATACATTCATACAAATTATCAAGCTGGACGTTAAAAAATGTCATACTTTCATTAAAAAAGGTATATAATTAACTTCAAAATAGACACCGTAAGTTCCAATAAAAAATGATTAACCCCACACAGTAGTCTTCATTATACCAAATCTTTCGACAAACATTTCTTCACAATTTTAATCCTCAACAAAACATCCCATCATTTGCTTCGAAACCTAACAAACACCCCACTCTTCTGAAACAGACCATTTATTTCCTTCAAGAATTCAATTTCTAAAAGACCCTTGATACTCGAGACGCGTAAGCGCGAAAGGCGTCGACAATCGATCGCCGATAATCGACGATAACAGGCGTGTTGCCGTAGATGTTCCTTCGAAGACAATGTCTGGAAATTCTAATGAATTTCATTATCGACAATGACGATTAAAGCGACAACTTCGTCCCCGTGGTCGATCCTACACGACAACCAATACTCTGTACATACTCGCATTACGACCGTGAATCAGTGCGCGCGTCTATCAAGAAATCGATTCCGCTCGGGCGAATACGAGCACTTTAGGAAGAACGTTTCTTGCGGGAGAACTTAAAGCCCCTCTTATCCGCAACTTAACTCGTTCCTCGTAAATGTCTTCGCACGCGCCGCGAATTCTGTTAGTTCGCTCGAAATTCATCCGTGGCTCGTCTTGCGCAACAGTTTCTACGAGCTTGTTGGAGGAAATCCGAACGAAAGTTCTCCACGATTTTATTACACGGACGGATAGGGGAATGTATGTACCACTAGCCGCGTATGGAATACGATGTGACTGAGGGTTCAACTGGGAGATGATTCTTTTGGAAAAAAAGAAGGCGGAAATGTAGAATGAATTTTTATTGAGATTTTCAGACACAGGGGTATGGGGAAATTGCTGGCGGTACAATTTTCTGTTTGAAAATGTTGGTGGATGTAATGTAACCAGTGTATGATTATGGTAGGATGATACAGTGGCGATAGAATTAGCAATGAATATAGAAAAGGCGAAATAAAGAAAGTCTAGAGATTAGATTTTTTGGAAGTTTACTGAGAATTGATGGTAGTAAACATTTTTTTAGAGACTGGATGTAAAGGATGTTATTGATTCTGTTTGCCGTGTAAATATCCGGGGTCTATTGAAATTTATAATGGGGATGAAGACTGACTATACTGAATTCAAGGAAATCCTCTTGATGTTCTCTAGGTAACGCCTCAACGAAGCTCAAAAACCATATGTTAACCCTAGATCACTAACCTTCGTCGATTCAACGACACGAATTTAATAAGTATGCCATATTAGTGAACGTTATCGTAATAAATAAATACCTATTTTTAATAATAGAAAAAAACATGTTTAAATTTTATTTAATTAATACCCTTTAACCCCTTTTGTAAACACCGTAGTCGAAGAGACGAAGGTTAGAGTTAAGCGTCGAAAAATAAGGTTAGTGATCTAGGGTTAAAGGATGAAGCAATTTTTTTGGTACTATACGCTGTGGAACATTTTTTAGGAACTTCAAAATTAATAAAAAAAGTGTCTGCTAAAATAAAATAATCAATATAATATGTTGACGCCAATACTACGATAAAAAAATGTTTTTCCTTTCCTGCAACCCTTCTTCCAATTTTCATTCTATTCTAACATGCTGTTTTTTTTTCTTTCCTAGATTCAGATAAGGTTATCACTCGCGAGTCTACCTTTTCACTCAACATAACTGCCACTATAAAGACTTTCATTTCAAAGTCAATCAATATATTTGTTACAAAAAGAAATTTGTTTCTATCATTTCCTTATTCAATGGCTTATTTTGACAATCGTTCAAAAGCGAAATCGTGTAAATTTGGGAATAGGTGTAGTTATAATAGGATAACAAGAGAACATTTTTCTTATTCCTCCTCTGTTTTATACCTCCTCCCCATTTTCAGGTATCCTACAACACAATTTATTATTTATTTATTCGTCTTTTATAAAACGCTCTGCACACACGTCAAGCAAGCGCAAACATTCGAGTATCGATTCCGCGCATACGTGTTTCATCGTTCAAAACAAGAAGTTGTGTTTTAATCGAAAGTACCCCTCCCCTGATTCCAACGCAGCCAAAGAACTGATTCGAACGAGTAAACGTTTGACAGGCCATTTGGTAAATTCGGCGAAACTTTTAATGAAGTTAGAGATAGTTGGGAAACACCTTCCGAGCAGCAAATGCGCACGGTTCAAAAGTGATATTACTCTCCTGTCAGCTCGAACCGAAGGTAGATGTTCATTGGCAGATAATGTGAGCACGAATCGATTCTGCCAGCGGATCTGAGACACCGTGTCCGCGGTTCTGTCGTGTCGAAAGTTTCCGCGATTTCTCGGCACGGTCGTGTTGATTTTGCCGGAAGTTCCGCATTGAAATATGTTCCAATTGTTATCCACGATCGGAATGGAACGTTTACGAATCGAGGTAGCATCCTATGTCAGATACGTTTTAGTAAATCACGTGTCCGTTACAGTCGATGTATCATTCGATACTGGAACGGATGCAACGCATTTATTAAATTGAATTCGCAGTCCAACCTGCCAAGAGTTGGAGCCGCATGGTAAACCGGCATCTTCGAGGATTGCAAATCGAAGAATGGCATTCGAGTCGTAAGGAGACGTTTCAAGGGACTCGAAGTAGGGTAAGATTCGGAAGACGCCGTATTTCATGAGAAAGGTTCGAAAAAGTGGCCGCTTCTCCTTGGGACTTTTATTAAGTCGGAAGTTCTTGAAAATATGACCCGTTGGAAAAAAGTGACTGCAGAATTGAGAATGAAAAAGAAGTAAGAGTTTTTTGGATTGACTTAAACTCTATATAAATATTGTTAGTGTTTAGTATAAAAATATATAAGAAGATGGCTTTTACATTTTTAGTCTGGCAAGTGACGAATCTATTTATTTAGATTTAGATAATCTTCTGTTTCTTAACCTGTTAACCGGGCGTGACGAATAATTCCGTCATATCTGAAAGAAAACTCCAGTAAGCTTGTCGATTTTTTCTTCCTTAAAATTTTTAAACGTAATATGTTGAGCGCATTACATTTTATGTCGTTCGTATCCGTTTAATCCTGACGTAGTACTTTAGATGTAATGATATTACTTCTCACTGTAAAAAAAAATATTCCAATTTGAAACAAGTTGAACAAAAATTAATTCCCCGGTTAACAGGTTAAAACAGCATCATTCGTCGTGGAGTTGATGTGTATCATGTGATATTTAGAATAATAGTTTGTAATAGGGTTCGGTTAAAAAGAAAAAGGAGAAAAGGGAAATAAGTGACTACTAATGATGTGTCGGATGGTCTAATGTAATGGGCGTGGGTAATGTTAAAATGATTAATTGGATTATTGTCAGCATAAAAATAACACGCACACTAAGATTATAATATACTAAAAAATGGGATATATGTATGTATTGAATGAATATTATAAAAAAAATTAAATACGCGAAAATATAAAATAAGTAAATCAACAAAAATATCTAAGGACTTTAAAATGAGTGTCTAAAGTTTCTAACAAATCTCTAATGTAATTTGAATGCTTTGCAAAATGCAACCCCTTAAAATGGTCTCCCCCACTTCTTTCTACGTCACGCATCTTTATGGGGGATGTCACTCTAAGGATATCTATGGTATTGTACTACAAATTAACTGATTGTAAGTGTAATAAATTCCGTGCGTGGTACATAAAAATAAGTATCTTAGAATGAACATCAAAATAAGATTCCTTAAAACGCAAAAGTCAGTTTGAAACAGTTGTTACTTTATCTATACTTCATTTATATTTTGAACCAAGCCTGTATAAAATCACAGATAACAAATAGAAGTTTTTGGTGCATTATCTTTTGAAAAAGCACATCAATTGTTCAGACTTTGTAAATAAAATAACCCAGAGCTATGGAATTAAAATATGACAGTTCGGTTTTACCTTGCCATCATGGAGTTCCATGAAACGGCGCGTTATATATATTTTGAACGGCGCTATTAGAAGGATTTAACCACTAAGAGAAGGGGTGAAAAAATACCCCTTGTTAAGCAGATTCCGAGGAACCAGACGGCATTAACCCAGGAACCGTAGACGAAGCTATTTCTCTCTCATAAAATATCCAACCTGCCCGACAAAGAATTTGCTTGCATAGAATTTCTTTCGAATTCGTTACTTACAACGACGAAGGGTGAATACTTGATAAACCTAATCTCCGTTCTACTTCCGTCTTATCTCCTCGAACGAGATCCTCAACTGACGAAGAAGAACGAGGAATCAAAGTTAGAAGATAAAAGATCGTTGCAACGCGAAAACCTTGAAGACCTAAAAAAAGAGCAAACTACAAACTAGATGCGCTTTGGAGTATATTAACTCTTAGCACTTTGGCTTCATTTTTACATTTTCTTCCAACTAGTTCGAAGCCTAAAAGTATGTGTAATCTCCACAAAGTTGCGAACTCTTGAAAACAATTTATTCTGATCCACAGAATAGACAAAAGGAATCAGAATTTAATGTGAATTTTATGTCTGATTAAATAACGTAAAAAAAGTATGTGCCGTAGATGTCACATAGTTTAGTCAAATTACGAAGGAACTTAGTCGCTACGAAGCTCAAGGCTCGAACTCCCAATTAGGAAACTCGATGGAAATTAAATCGGCGAACTCGGCTCTTATCGATTAAAATATCCGAGAGGAAGGCTATAATAGCTATAGAGTTAACAGTTCACATTTTCAACTAATATATTCAAATTAAAATCCTCATCACCTCCAAATCTTGCGAAATTATTATTCAACACAGTGTCTAAATACTATCACAACAGCAACAAAATCCAATAACAATAGCTCCGCCATTCATACTGCACATACTTCATTAACCCTATTAATGCTAAAACTACCGACGGCATACTTACTAATTGTAAGATACACTGACAATGAGTAAATACCTTCGGAAAAAAGAATTCAAGGGATGGAACAGATAATTAATTACCTAATTTAGATTTCACAAGGTAGAAGTGGAATATTTATTCCATGGTTTCCCTATCAATTGGAGTAATTCTGAGAAAAAAATTTGAAACCGGTCATTTGACGTGCATGGTCAGTTTAGTGTTAAGTACTTTTATATTGTACTAAGGGGAATTAGTCAATAAATTCACTGCACAGATTAACAAAAACAAAGCCAGAGTATATATATTTAAATAAATGAAAAATATTGAGTAGTATAATATAATAGTGATAAATTATCACTGATAATAATGGTAATAATAACGATATTAATAATAGTGAATAATGGTGTAATGGCGAATAGTGCGATTCGCGATCAGGATCCGCCAAATAAAGAGAACTTAAAGTTTTGGACTTTTATATATTCAAATAACTTGACTCGTTGCAAGAGTGATTCAATGTGTTGAACGATTTGATGAGGACTTGTGAGAGTCTTGTATTAGATTTAGTTTTGGAATTAGAAATAGAAGATGTCTCTCACAATTCGTTGGACTTAGTAATTATGATGAACTTGAACTAGCGTAAGAGTAAGAGAAACTGGTGACTTTGAATTGAAAACTTGAACTGAGAATTTAGGGTTTTTAAAGGGTTAGAAGAGGAGAGGGGGTAGGGTGATAGTATTTGGGATTCAAGGAGTAGGAATAGGAAGTTGGACCTTGTATATGGATGATGACTCGTGGATGAGTAAGGATCAAAACAAGGAATAGGATTTTGGACTTGAGGTGATGATTCTACAATAGTATGACTAATGATGGTGATGGGTGAGCCGCGTACAAAATATTTGTGTTTATACAATACTAGCTGAAAGCTCCCGTGCTTCGCTACGGTTTAATATAAACTAAAAAAGAAACCTTAAAATTTCGAATTTTGAAAAATTCTTTCCTAGTGGCTGCTTATACCCTAGAAGGAACGCTCATGCAAAATTTCAAGTTTCTAGGTCAAGTAGTTTCGGCTCTGCGTTGATGAGTTTTGCCCATATTTTAACCCCCCAAAACCCCCCCTAAAACTTCGAATTTTTTAAAAGCCTTTCTTAGTGAGCACCTAAGACCCAAGGAGAAGGTATGTTCCAAATTTCATTGCAATCCGTTCTGTGGTTTTTGAGATTTCGTGATGAGTGGATGAATGAGTCAGTCAGTCAGTCAGTGGTATTTGAGCTTTATATAATAGATTTCTAAGAGTTATCTTATGAACTAACTGATCGGAGGGTAGGTACATTACAATGGTATTAAAGAGTGTTTCGCATCCGTCTCGCATAGATGCTCAAAACGAACTCGAACGGGGGTCGCTAGCACAGTTGTTTATATTAAACGTATACTTCAGATATCAGGCTCAGGCCTACTTCATACATACTTTCGACTCTTAAGAATTTTTCTTTTAAAGGGGCACTACAATATACCCCAGCCAATACATTAACAGCAATTAAAGCAGAAATTCAACCAAAATAATAGAAAAATTCCCAACAATTCTGCCATTTCAACTACAAAATATGGATGTGCAATTCGTGAAGGTTCTTCCATACCCTAGCATCTTCGAAGGGTGTAGGGACAACGTTAACAGCGAAGTCACCTCGCATCGATAGAACCGAAGAGGCTTAAGGGCCTGTCGCATCGTCGACTTTGACGATCGACACCTAAGGTAGGACCTCTCGTGTCAAACGAGGTGTAAGCATCGAGGGTGTTCGCACGAATTATCGAGCAAGCTACGGTCCACGCTCTCCAGGAATTGATTTTCCACCTCCTCCGGCATCTCCATCTTCTCCACCTACGCTTCCTGCCTCGTTCTCGCTCGTTTCTCGCTCGTCGACGGCGGCTGTCGTTCCCTAAGATTCATTTCCGACGAGGCCAACTTCGCCGACGATTAACCCCCCGGTTGAATGGGGGGAGGGAAAATTTCGCACGACAGGATGTAACGCGAGTGTACAGGAAATATGGCGCTGTAGGTTTCGTAAATACGAAACTTTGGGATACAAATGGGATATGTGAAAGGTGATGTCAAAGTTTTTGGTAATTCTTTTATAAATCAAATGGTTTTGAAACTTTGAGGATACTTAGATTAGTGTAAACTATTGGAATGTTTGAGCAAGCAAGTTGATTTGTAAAAAATTCGTATGAAATTTTAAATTGCACACGACTTGGGGTTGATGCTCGTAAAATGTTATTTTTAGCAATGGCAATTTTCTCGACGATTAACCCTCTATGATATGGAGGGATATAATATTCAGTGAAACAGAAGATGATTTTATCATATAGGAAATTTAGTGCTATTGTCATCATAAATTTGGAACTTTCAGATGCAGACAGGATTTCAAACAGGTTAAATCAAAGTTTATATTAACTTTGCAAATCAAATGGGCTTTGAACTTGAAAAAAATATATTGAAAAATGAAAAGTAACATGATCTTTGTGCGAGGGTTATTTAATTAGTATCTAATTAAAGTGTACTTTTGATTTACACTTGAGTTTAACCTGTTTAACGTCAAGATTTATTTTCGACAATTTCGTTGGCGATTAACCCCCCGTTGACTAAGGGGCGAGAAAATTTCGCGCGACAGGGTGTAACACAAATGCAGAGAAAATATAGCATAGAAGTTTCCGTAAATTGGAAACTCTAGGATGCAAAATGATTTTCCAAAATGATAGGGATCTTTAAGTGTTTCAAAAAACTTGAAACCGATTAGGATGTTTGAATTTGAGTTTATTTAATTAACAGCGAATTTAAATTACATTCGAGCATAGACTACCGTTCACCAAGATTCGTTTTCAACAAAGTTGACTTTACCTTAACTTTAACTTAACGATTAATTCCGTTTGGAGCAAGGAGAGGGAAAATTTCGCACAGAACGCAACACGAACGTGTACGGAAACGTGGCACGGTAGTTTTCGTAAATTCTAAACTCTGTTATACAGAATGGAAAGCTGAAAGTTTCGGTAGAACTTTTTAGGAATACCTTGTAAATCAAATGGTCGCGGAAAATTTCCGGAAACTTTGACGCTGGCAAAGTGTTCGGACATTGGAGCGACAGGCAGCTTAATTATCGGCGAACCTAAATACGCTTTTAGATTACATTTAATCCGTCAAGCTTTACAATGCTTTTGGTCGGTAGGTTTGTTGGAATTAAATGTTTAATTGCATAGGTACAACAATAGGAAAAACAGAAAACGATATCTATACTGCAATAGAAAAATAACAGATTACTTCTTACTCCTTTGTTTTTCGACGTGTGAAAGTGATTTTTTTTAAACTTTCTGAGGTTTCGTAAAGAAAATGTATACACGCTGACAATGAGTGAATTTCATTCGGTACGACACATTTATACAATATTTTACTCAGCTGACGCCCTCTCCGAGCGAGGGAAACGCAACGCTAGCCGCTCCAAATCCCCGCAATATCTTATCCATTGGATACTACTTTAAACGGACTGTCTACCCCATATATTGCTAAACTTTGGCTCACGAAACAAACATACTTCTTTATCGCCTTTCTTACAATTTTTAAGTAACTTATCTATTTTTCAAACAATTTTTTAATTTACTACTAAATCATTTTCTGTTTTAGTAATTTCTCAAATATACTCATTTTTATTACATTCATTTTACAAATTTAACCATTTTTTATTTTCATAGTTTTTCAAATCTGACCATTTTCTATTGTATTAATTTTCCGAATATCACATTTTTTTATTAACACGTTCCGTGACACATCATTTTTTAAGATTTTCTATTCAGGCCTTGCGAGGCATATACGACCCACACTTTTACGATTAGTAAAAGTATACATGATATTAAGATCTCTATATTTAACTTTACAATGTATTTTTTGCATTAAAACTCTTTGCTTTGCAATGAGAAATGCAAGAAAACTGAACTGAAAATTTAGTGAGGATCGTATATGCCTCACGTGGCACGGAACGTGTTAATTCTTAAAATTTAAGCTCCCGCTGTTTCAATAACGTTTCAAGTGTAACCACTTTCGATGTATATAAACCGTTTTGAGTATGTGGTCATTTGCAAATAACCCTCAACACCGTTTTCAAGTATAATGATTTTATATTTCCATAGTTTTTCAAATCTAATCATTTTCCATTGTATTAATTTTCTGAATATCATTTTTTTTTAATTCTTAAAATTTAACCTCCCGCTATTTCAATATCGTTTCAAATGTAATCACTTTCTCTATGTGTGAACCGTTCTATTAATTTTCCCGAAATAATTTATTCTTTTTCAATAATTCTTAAAATTAACCACTATCTATTTCAATAACTATTCAAATTTAACCACTTTCTACATATGTGAACCGTTCTAAATATGTGGTCATTCGCAAATAACCCTCAACACCGTTAAGCTTAGCAGCCCTTGGCATTGCGCTATCGGCACAGTCCGTAATCACCGATTTAGGGTTTCATTGTCAACTTACGGCACCGCACCCAGCGGTTGCTTCTCCTTGCACCATGCAGGAGTCAAAGGGTTAATAGTCTCGAGGGGTAGTTCTAGGCAAAGTCGACACGCTCGTTGAATTGTTTTGCGTTGCGTGAAAGGGATCATGAAACGACTGCAATACCGTGCTGCTGTGGTCCATGAGCGTAACTCGTTATTACAAAGGACTGAACTTGAATCTAGAATACTGCAAATTCAATCCCTTATAGCCACAAATAACCCTTGCGGCGAACTTCCATGTGTAAACACATAAAGTAAAATTTTGTCAGACAATTTACGATGTAATGTAACTGAAACGTGAAACGTATTCAACGTTTGAATTTAGTTGTATCCATTTCAGTAAATTGTATTTTGTAAACGTTATGATGACATATATTCAAAAACTGTTGATTAATATTAAATCGTTATTAATTAACATGAATTTTAATATAAAGTAGAGTTGGCTGAGAGATTGAAATACGGAAGTCAAATGTACTTAAGGAATATTTTAATTAGGAAGTCTACATTGCAATTGATTACTAGTAAATAACTTGAGATGCAGATCCTTTTCTTGATTTTTTCTGCAAGGCTTTCCTCGAGAGGTCCATACATGATGACGATGCATTAACCCTTGCTTTCCAAAAGATTGAATGTTGTTGAAAATTAAAAAAAAAAAACAACCTGGAACTCATGTTTGTTAACACGTTGAACGCCACCGGCATTTCACTAGTTCCGTCCTTTTTACTGAACCGAAACTTGTTCTATTATAATCACATCTTTATAAAGCAGAAACTTCAAAGACCTTTAACTTTTTAACGCCAATAATTAAATATTCAACGTCTTAGAAAATTTATAAATACTGCAACTTTAAAGTTGCATGAAATATTGAATTGAAAAGCCTCGATTGCCGGTGACCTCCATGACAGTCAACGTGTTAACGAAAAATATAAAAATAAAATCAATTCCAAAACCAAGGATTCTTCGCGAGAATTGGATCTACTAAACATGCGAAAGCAAGCCTTCACGCTATATCTAAAAATAATAAACTTTTAGAAATAACTTCCTTTCAACCCTTATAATAAACATTTCAATATTAAAACCAGAACTCCGATATAAAATTCTTCTCCACCGCTAAAAAATTATTCCAACTCTACTTCCAAAAATTCCCCAAAACACGCGTTACCGTGTTCAAAAAAATCCATCATCTCAACAACCAACTCCCAACCACCATCATATACTTTCAACCCGAAATTCAAATTCGCACGAATTATGCCCACGGTCGATTGTGCTCGGAGAGAGAGAGGGGAAAAAAAGGGAAACAGCGTAAAGTGAAAATCACTTTGCCGTCGAATAATTGGCAAGCACCCGTCGATCTCTGGTATAATCGTAATTAGCGGTACGTTCTCAATCGTTGAGAGAGGGAACTATCGGATCACTCGGTGCTTCGGTACTCTGGACGAGTTCGCACGTACGGCGATTGGCAAACGAGACGATTGTTCCGAAACGAAGCGAATCCACGGAGGATGGAGGACAATGTCCACGACCTGTTCGCAAAAGGTTTCCGGATAACCGTGCCGCCGCGATCTATCGGCGGATCGAACTGGTGGACGGCTGCCAATCGCGAATGTCGCAATTCCAGCTGGTCGACGACTCCCATAGCCACCGTGGCACCCCCACGGCTCGTCGACACGATGGAATTCCACTCGAGGAATCACGCGAGAATTCTGTCGCGTGGGAATTCGAACGTTTTTTTTTTCCCCTCTCCACGGCACCGTGCCGTCCTCCATTATGAATTTCAAGCTTTTCCTCTGGAATTCCGCGTACTCCCGGCACGTACCGATCGATGCCAATCTTTGACTTCCTTTGGCTCGTTCGGATTACTGTCCATCGTGTAATATTGAATTTTTTACGGGTTTCTTTTACGCCCTCGTTTTTCCGAGATATATTAGCGCGGAAGTTTTACGCGACGGGAATTATGGGACAGATTTTAAATCGGACGGAGGGATTAAAACGGCGATCGGTCATCGGGGAGCTCTAATTAATTAGGATGAGAATCGAGGAGATGGAATTTATTTATAACGGGAGTTGATGTACTGTTGCTGATGTAGAGGTGAGTTGTGCTTTTAGTTAAATAATTGTTATAGAATGAAAGAGAAGATGGATTGTATACATTGAAAATTGCAAGATTTTTTTAGTTTGGATGGTAAAAATTTTGTCTGTAAACGAAATTATTATTGGCGAATTCAAAAATTAAAACGATATGGCAGTGATAAGAAAATGTAAAATATAAGATCATATTTGCGGTATTACTTACTATATTAAATTTTCAATAAATCTGACTCAGTGGTATTTTTACTTTTGTCATCGTAGACTTTAGCATTCTTGTGTAGTTAACAAATGCAGCATATTTAAGTGGCATAAGCTTACCTTTATTAATATCTTTATGTGTAAATGGACATCGTTGTTAAACGTTTAATCGTTTGCCATGTATTTCATTTTAATTCATTTCATTCATTTCAAAGCTAGGGTGTACCTAGAAATAAAGAAAAAAAAGCTAAAAAGTGATCACTATGCAAATTAAAGCGCATCAGATTTCAAGTAAATTCTGAATCGTGAAAGCCACGGTACATACATTTATGTATTTATATATGTACAAAATAAAAGATAGGAAAAGCTTCCCAAAAATAATGATAGATGAAACCGCAGGCATCCGCGAGTTTCAAAAATTTCACAAAGACCACAAAAATGCAAACTGTAATCCATAGAGTTTTAGAAAAATTTTGGATTACCTAAAAAAGATTCACAAAGACGACAATAACTCAAATCTTAGTCCTGTGAGTTTTACATGAGTTTAGATAACTGTAGTACAAATACAATGCACCCAAAAATTCGCTATGACGATGACAATTGACACTTTCAATGACCACCAATTAATTTCGATCCATTATCCTCATAACGATTAGAATTTCGTAACGATGCCTAACTTGTTCCAAGCGTCGCGAAACCATTCAAATCTTAGTCCTGTGAGTTTTAGATGAATTTAGATGCCTGCAGTATGAATACAATATATCAAAAAGTTCACTAAAACGATGACAATTGACACTTTCAATGACCACCAATTAATTTCGACCCATTATCCCACATACGATTAGAAATTCGTAACGATGCCTAACTTGTTCCAAGCGTTTCGAAAAAATTCAAATCTTAGTCCTCTGAGTTTTAGATGAATTTAGATACCTGTAATATGAATACAATGTTATAAAAAGTTCACTAAAACAATGACCATTGACACTTTCAATGACCACCAATTAATTTTGACCCATTATCCCTCATACGATTAGAAATTCGTAATGATGCCTAACTTGTTCCAAGCGTTTCAAAACAATTCAAATCTTAGTCCTGTGAATTTTAGATGAATTTAGATACTTGTAGTATAAATACAATATACCAAAAAGTTCACTAAAACAATGACCATTGACACTTTCAATGACCAGCAATTAATTTCGACCCATTATCTTCATAACGATTCGAAATTCGTAACAATGTCTAGCTTGTTCCAAGCGTCTCGAAACTATTCAACATCGTATTCACTAATGAAGACATAGGTTGATTGAGATTAAGACGCCGTGCAACGAAGACGCGGGAAATTCGAACACCGACTAATTGCAACCTTAAGATTCTCTAATCAAAACGTATTCCTTTTCGTAGAACAGAACGATCGTTAACGAGGAGAAACTTTAAACGTACATCCTATGTACATCCTAGCTAAAACTCGTCCGAAGGAACTGCGTTGCTGAAACGCGCCGAGTTTTTCGTGTCGCGTTTCATTTCCGCGATATCACGGGTTTCTCAAATCCTTTTACTTTTTAGAAAACGCGCAGCGAAACTGTCCTGACAATTTCCTTTTACTTCTACGCGCCGGTTGAACGTACTAGCGAAACTTGTCCGTAAATTTGATTTCTTGCTACAAAACTTATCGTTCCTTGCGATCGATCTTTCGCGAGGAACGGAACATCGTTTCTCATCCGTCTCTCCCTTGTCGTTCTCTATGCCCCGGGCAATTCTTCGCCGTTGGCGGAGACGTCGTACACGGGGTACGAATAGATTTGTGTATATTTCCAGAAATCGATTTGCCTCCTTCTGAATATTTTTCACGGATTTCTGAACGCTTTGCCAGCCAGCCATTCCGCGCTCATTCCTCCGAGCCGGCGTTTTCTTCGACTCGAAAAAATGCAAGCGATTCGCACCGTTGACGGTGGAAAAATGAAAGATATTCTTTGTCGTATCGGTAAGGAAAATATTTGCAAGAAAGACAAATCTGTTGTATCCGATACGAATTTATACTCTGGGAGAATCATAGAATTTGATGCCTTTGCGAATTTTTACACCGTCAATACGGCGACGTTGTTGAATATTCTATATTTACTTCTATATTTATTTAAAGCAGTTGTTTGTAAAGTTATGCATATGCATCGATCTGCATGTATTTGTATTTGAATTTGCATTTTTTTGGCTTTAATCGATATGGTCATCTGGCCTAGAGGCCTACCGTTGTATTATAGATTGATTTCGTACCACAGAGGATGTGGGCTAATATTACATAGGAATAGTTTGGCAGAGGTGAGAGAGTTTTGAAATAGGGCACTGTTTTAGGTGAGAGAAACCACCGAGACTGTGAGATACATGTCATATAGGAAAGCGAAGCGATAGAAGTTTAAAATTGGGGTTCACTGATTGCACGTCGCTCCGCTTTAACTTCTTCCTTTTTTTGTGAATTTTTCGGCTTTAATCGATATGATAATTTCGTTTAACACTAGAACTACCAAACCAGTCAAAATGACTGGTACACAATATTTTCAAAAAATTCTCCAAATTTACATAAGAGTAATAGAATAAATATACTACGTCTATATGAATAAACATAAATCGACCAATCGATCAAATTTTCCGCCGCTTGATTCCCCCTTTTTCAAAGTACTTATTTAATTTATTAAAATATGATAGATTTGAGGCCGGTAGTTCTAGTGTTAAAGCCTATTGTTTTAGGTTCGCTTCGAATCACCGAGACAGTGAGATAGATATATAGAATAAATTTCGCAAAAGTGATGGGACTTCGGAACTAGGGCTCACTGAATCCAAGTTGCACCGCTTTAAGTTCTTTCTCTTCTTGTGAATTTTTTCGGCTTTAACCGCTATGTAAATTTCGTCTAAAATCTACTCTTTTAGATGCGTTTTGAATCTCCGAGATAATGAGAAACATAGGTATCAAACAGAAACAATTTTGTAGAGGCGATGAGTGTTTGGAATTGGAGCCCACTGAATCCATGTCGTTCTTTTTAGCTCCTTTCTTTTCTTTTGTATTTGTTCGGCTTTGTCTCCGATAGTTAGATATTTCCGATAGCTAAACTATTCCCGATAGTTGAAACCTTACTTTACTTTAAAACTGTCCCAGAAATGATGGGGTTTTGAACACGCTAACTCCTTAGTCACCATAACCGCGCTTTACGTGTTTACGTTAATTGAGATTTGTGAATTAAAATGCTTGGCTGTTGTATACATCAGTGTTATATATGTCTGCAGTCTATACATCTATAATGTATCTGCATGATTTAATTTACATGCAAAATATGAGATAAGATATAATTAACACGGTAATATGGTGTAATTAATTTTGCGAGGCAAATTTGTCAGATGCGCCGTTGAAATGAATCAAAGTTAGCAAAATATCATAAAGTATAAGCTTGTAAATATTCAAATTTAATGGATTAGTCCTGATAGATACAGAACCTTTCGAAATACATAATTTCAATTGTTATTTACTGCAACAAAAATGGAATATTCGAATATGTCTATAACCTTAATATTGAATAGAACACTATTTAAAATAATTTGAGAAATACTCCAAGCACAATATTGTAATGAACCAAAATTCAGGATACCGTGAAATATGATCTTTCAGGTATTAAAACCTCTTTACAGATGATGAAAAATATTACAGAACATTTGCCAAGAACATTTTCATTTAATCACGATGAATACCTTGCATTTAAAATGCATCAGTAGATATACATTCAACGGTATTTAAATTTAATCCATGAATAAATACGTCATCGTAACAGCAATAAAAATATCCTACATATACAAACCTCCTGCAGATAACTCGGCAAAAAACCCATTCAAAATTCTATCTCTAAAACGTCGGCTTTCCGTTGACGTTTCCCAAGAGAATAATCCATAAACGCAAGAAATACGAGGGAACTCTTGTCATTCTTCCCAGTAATCTCTCTTCCCTTCATCCCAATAACTGAAAACAGTTAAAAAAAATTTCCCAACCAGCAATTTTCCAAATGTACCCCAACAAACCTGTTACATCAAAATCTAAAGAAATATAACGCTCGTTTAAGTACAATATTTCACATTTTTATTTCCGCTTTAACCCCTTCGGGCCCTATGCACATTGTAATGTACATAATACTTTTCGTGCTGAATTTTATTATGTATAGGTTTAAACTTAGTTTCAACACCTAATGAATTTTATTTTTTTATACAAATATTTCTCAGGATCTCCTTAATGTTACAAATTTTGCATAAGGACCATATGCCCATTAAAATGTACATTTACAAATTATAAATAAATAAATATTTTCTTGAACGAAAAGAAATTCGGGTCTGAAGGGGTTAAATGCTCCAATAATTTTACCTGCTCATTTTCAATATCATTCCAAACAATTAATTCTACTGTAGAAAAATTCTCCAGTTTAACCAAATTTCGAAAGCTAGAACAAGAAAGGAAATCCAATCTCTGCTCCCTTTCATCTTCCTTCACTTCCGGTCCTTTTAAAACCTACATTTAAACATTTCTCTTTCCGTCTATAAAGCTACCCATTAAAAGTTTGAAGTAAGACAAGGCAACCGACGTAATTACCGAGCTCGCGTGGCTACTTAAGAAATTCCACAATTTCTCGAACATCGCGGCTTTTTTGTTAGCTTGCTACTGAGTCATCGTCATCCATTTCCCCAACGAAGGAGAGACGTCCGTGTCAGACTCCGTTCTCCAAATCGTCCATCTAGCTTTCCAGATTCGTGGGTTGCTCCCGAGGTTGCCATAGTTATCGCGACCATGGGAATTAGCATGAGAAAGAGGAGCGAACGTTAGCCGTGAAGATCTCTACGGATTTTTTGACCGATTGCAACACGATTTTAAAAGAGAACGAACAAGAAAAAAAAAACGCAAAGAGAGATACGAACGAACGGTCGAAACAATTCGAAAGGTTTTGCGTCCTTGGTACGAAGGATTAGTCATCGTGTTTGAAACTTCCGCAAGGAGGTTTTGCAATCTCTTGCGCATCCCCTTTTGTTAACGAATGGGCTCTATGTTGTAGTTATTCGTCATACTTCCAATCTGTACGAGGCGTATTCTTTATATTAATAACAACGATAAAACGACGCGCCTGCAGGGACGTTTTAGACGGCAAAAAGTCGGTTATTAATCTTTACCTACGCTGTCGGATGTTGCCCGTACTGTGATCGTGACATTTCCGACTACCATCGTCGTTAGTAAGTTTTTTTCTTCTAGCATTTCGTGGCACGATGTATGAGGATATAGATATCCTTAGTTATTGTCGTAGGTGGGATTGGTTAAAGGTCTTTTCTTTTATTCAATTGCACGTCAGCATAAATGTGTCCTTATTGTCGGATCCGGTGAAAGAAAATTGAAAACGGAAGTCGAAAATTGACATTGACAGATAGATTTTCTTTTGTATTAATTGGTTATTAAATGTGAAACGTTGAATATATTTAATTAGGTGAATATAAATACAAGTTTGCTAAATATTGTTGCAGTTATCTTTGAGAATATAAACACGTATTACTTGAATGAGTAATTAATTAATCAATTAACTGTAGCGACTTCTTTTGAGAGTGCGTACCTACGTGGGTCACAAAAGTCGAGAGATGATCATAAATCTATCTCCAATTATTTATACTTTTTAATTATTCATTTTATTTCGGCATGGCCTCAAAATATTCCAAACATCTTAAAATTTACGAATATATTTTAATTTCCGCCAAAATTACAATGTAAATAACCAGTGGTCGCTAAGTATACTTGTCAATACACAAAATACTACCGTTCCTCTATGACACTAAATGACGCTAAAGGCACTAATTTTATTGTAGTTTCCTTTGCCAGCTGAAGTAGCTTAGAAATGAGTTGAGAGAAAATAGAACTTGGGCACTGTTGCATTCCAATCGTTTTATAAATAAACGATATTTGTCGTGCAGTGTAAATAATTATTGCTGTTATCGATATGTAGGATAATTTTGAAGGTAACCGAAGAGGTCTAGCAATAAAGATGGTCGTTTCCAGTGAATAATGTCATACAACCAATTATTATACAAAGAGATGAAAAAACAGTTGTATTGAATTCCTAGTAAAGACACTTAAGTAACATTGCAAGACTCCTCCAATTACCAAGAATCAAACAATTCATAGCTCGTACAACAAAGGTTCCAGCTCCTAATTAACGGTTCTGAGTTCAAATCAACATATTTGCCAGAAAGCTTGTCCAATCAACGTCATGCACAATGTCAGTGGTTCGAAATGCAAAACCGTATGTGCACATGAAATCGTCTACATAGGTAAGCTGAAAATCTGAAACCAAATCAGCATCTCCACAAATGTATTTCTTACTAATTGCAACATTATTCCCTTCCTCGTTACACCAACGCATTAATTGTTCGGTCATTGAATATAACGTTCCATAGGGAAGATTTTCATTGAAAGCGAACGTATCGATCGAGTTTCCAGCGGTTCCTCTCTCATAATGCACCAATTAATTTCAGATCCCGATGAACGAGCGATACCTTATGTTTCCGAGCCTCTCGGAATAGCTCGTGTATTGTAACTGACAGAGGAAAAACGGGAAGCGCGTGTCGCGCATTATGTCTCTGCACTATCCGCTTTAACTTCTAATTACCGAGGGCCGGTGGTGCAAACGCCCGCTGATTCGAGCGCGAGTCAATTGCATGCAAATCCATTGTATGCTAAACCGCTAATTGCCCGATCGGAACACCCATACCCCCTCGGGTCCAAGCTTGGTGAGCAGCCAGTTTTACGAACACCCCGCGTCTTCGCCGACTGGAACACGCCCTTCCTTTATTCTCTTCCGGTGCGATCCATTCGGTGGAGGGTTCATTCAGTTGCATTGAACCTTTCTCTTGGTATGGAAATGATACTTTATAGTCGATTTTGGCGATAATCCGTGAAATCTGATTTAGAGTAATTAATTTATGGAAGTTCTTTGTGTGAGTGGTAGCTTTATTGTCTTCTTGGGTGGTCTGTTTGATGGAGGGTTCAACGAATTGCGAGTTTGTAGATATGGCGAGACGATACCTTAGAATTCATTTCGATGATACTTGCATGATAGTTTAACGAGGGGTGAATTGTACTATTTGTAACTTTATTTTTTTCCGACTTGACTCAATGGATGGAGGGTCCATGGAAGCGCACTATACCTTTCTCGAGAAATTGAAATGATACTTTACAGTCGATTTTGGCGATAATCCGTGAAATCTGATTTAGAGTAATTAATTTATGGAAGTTGTTTGTGTGAGTGGTAGCTTTATTGTCTTTCTGGGTGGTCTGTTTGATGGAGGGTTCAACGAATTGCGAGTATGTAGATATGGCGAGACGATACCTTGGAATTCATTTCGATGATACTTGCGTGAGAATTGATTCATGATAGTTTAACGAGGTGTGAATTGTACTATTTGTAACTGTATTTTTTTCCGACTTGACCCAATGGATGGAGGGTCCATTGAAGCGCACTATACCTTTCTCGAGAAATTGAAATATTACTTTACAGTCGATTTTGGCGATAATCAGTGAAATCTGGTTTAGAGTAATTAATTTATGGAAGTTGTTTGTGTGAGTGGTAGCTTTATTGTCTTCCTGCGTGGTCTGTTTGATGGTGGGTTCAACGAATTACGAGTGTGTAGATATGGTGAGACGATACCTTGGAATTCATTTCGATGATACTTGCGTGAGAGTTGATTCATTATAGTTTAACGAGGTGTGAATTGTACTATTTGTAACTTCGTTCTCTTCCGTCTTGACTCATTGTACATACGGAAGGTCCATGGAGTCGCACTATACCGTTGTCGAGGAACTGAGACAATACTTCACCATTGATTTGATGATGGTCCGTGATTCATGATAGCTAGTTTATCGAGGGATTAATTATAACAATTAGCAAATTTGTTCTCTTCCAGTGCAGTCTATTTGGTGGT
This sequence comes from Cerceris rybyensis, assembly GCA_910591515.1. Lineage (NCBI taxonomy): Eukaryota > Metazoa > Arthropoda > Insecta > Hymenoptera > Crabronidae > Cerceris > Cerceris rybyensis. The sequence goes on from OU342789.1 coordinate 38,511,033, forward strand.
GGGTCCCTGTACGTTTCTTAAATTATGGAGACAAAACTTTAGCACCGATTTTAACGACAATAGTTTTTGTAACTAAGAGTTAAAATATTAAAGATCTTTTACCCCATTTTGGCGATTTCGGCTTTTTCGAGGTATCAAACAACACATCTGTATCGTGAAGTTAAAAGATGTGTTAAGATTCCTTCCTACTTCTTATTAACAGTGCGATTAACGACTATTGATTTTGCAATAGGTATAAGTAACTGTATATTTCTTAATTAGGGAACTTAGAAAAAGGTCTTAATCCATGAATTTCTTAAAATTGTTTCATTCGTTAATAAAAGGAAACGCCGGATTATATTAATCGTGGTAAATTGTGAACTTTACGTTAATCTTTAAAGTAGCTTACATTTTTCTTTGCCAATGATTTCGCATAAAATACTGTTATATCAATGCGCTCAAATAATAATTTAGCTTAAAAATTTCAATGTAGGCAACAATGGCGATGATGAATTGGCAATACAGTAATCTTAATATTACAAGTAGGGAAACGGGAATCCTGCAAATCATTCACTGTCGCAATGTAACAAAGCTCTTTGGTACATTAGATGCAATTATGGTCCGTGTATTGCCGGTTCTGTCGATGAAAGGTCGATTGAACAATTGCATTGCGTATTAAGAGCTCGGAGAGCGTGAAACGTTCAGATATGAACAGAATTGTTGCTGTTAAAGCCTCATTTTAATTTTGTAGGCTCGAATGTTTCGTTTCGATCAATGTTCCATTACAAAAATAACGAAAACATGAATTAAGAGCTCGGAAAAATGTTATTCGTTACATTAAACTCGTTTGCACGAGTAGCTTCTGTGTATTTCCAGCAATTTTATCATTTCCTATCTAGCAGAATGCTATTATGCTGACTATAGAGCTGAATATTAAACCTTTTAGTGCCGGACGACGCTATGTCGTCATTAGCAATAGTAATAACGCTGAGCATCGTAAGGGTTTTATTCAGTTTCCAATGCGATATCAGTAATTTTATGATAGATAATTGTAAATACACGGTTTATGCTCTATAGTGAATGTTCTAGGTATATGAAACTATGGCCTAATGACAATTTTTTTTATTTACAACTACATTTGTCACTAATTCAATCCATTTCTTCGGTCGGCCCTAAGAGGGTTAAGATGCTGAAACATAGATTAAGATTTTAGTATATAATTTTTTTAAATTTTAATTAAATTCATCAAAGCCTCGTTTCCTCGTAGTCCACTTAAAATTACAAGTGTTGAACGAAATAATATAAGTAATTATTGCCAGAATATAAAATTATAAATCCAATTCAAACTCACAACTCTAATTTGTCACTGATATACATAGATAAATGTTTTTCTTTCTAAATAAATTCAGCTAACAATTATAACACGAAGTTAAAAAACCCAGAGCAACAAAGCAGCTTTTTACGAAACGCTCCAACTAAAATGTACAGCGGTACTATTCCGTAATTGCAATTTTCCACGAACCTCCAGGGATATTTTATCCCTCTCGACGAAACGGTATATTCGCAAGATTGCTGTTGAAAAGTTGTAAAAACGTAATAAGATTCTTATAAAGTTCCTATCGTATCTTTAACAATAATTTCGTAAATGTCCGATCACAATTTAGAATCGATTGATTGCATGAAACTTCTAATGTAAAAGAAACCTCCCCGTAATTGGTTTATCTGTGCCACCATCACTCCACGTTTCTATTCAAAAGGTAGGCTAACCATTAACGCAATTTTTCGAAAGGTTAAGCATTATAACCGTAGACTTAAATTGTCCATGTATGTCCGTATGCGAATAGCATTGCGGCAGACTTTCGTAATGCATCCTATTCCGTTAGAATTTTCCACGTTGAAAAACTAGTCACGAATATTTTTTATACATACACCAACGATTCGTGGATGCGCATCGTGAATACGAAAATATCTCGATATGAGATTTTTGCATACAAGCCGCGGCACTTACGTGTTATTCGTGTTTCATTCGGCGCATACATTCTCTTTAACTGACGTTTTATTCGTTTTTATGAGACTCTCCTTGAATTACGGTTTCGTTGAAGATGATACTGCAAAGTGGAGAAGAGACATTTGTTCTGAATAATAGCGATACACCGTTTGTTACAAATAAGTTAACGATGGAATTGTAGTCTATTAATCCTATTTATTTCCAAATGGGAAAGAAATACCTTGGAGAAAAAGGAATGAAAGAACAGAAAAAAATAGGTTGATTTTACGCTACAACTATCGACGGTCATGTGTTTATTGCATTTAACCCTTTGCACTCCGATGTCTCACCTGAAAGGACATTATAGGTCTGCAATATCACTCGATTACAGCGGATGCACTTACTTCACCGCTACATTTTAAAAAGGTATCTTCACTTGAATTTTTCTATTGAAATGGCACAAGATAACAAATAGTAAAGTCCCTCCAAGGTGCTAATAGATAACGCCAGATATGGTTCGGAGTGCAAAGGGTTAATATTTAACACTAGAACTGCCGACATTAAACTCATCATATTTCTATTAATTGAATACGTACTACGGATAAAAGGGAATCAAGAGGTGGAAAAGGTGATTGATTCGGTAATTTGTGTTTTGTAAGATCAACGTAAAATTTCTGCTATATGACTATTTTATGAACTTGGAGAATTTTTGGAAAAAATTGGGAACGAGTCATTTTAACTTGCTTGGTAGTTCTTGTGTTAAAAATTCCGATTTGTTATATTTTATATTTGAAAGTGAAGAAGAGACGGTTGTTCTGACAATGAGTAATAGTGATACACCGTTTGTTGCAACTAGGTTAACGATGGAATTGCAATCTATTAATCCGATGTATTTCGACATAGTACATAAATCTGTTGAAGGAAAAGGAATAAAGGGGCGGAAGGAAAATGGGTTGATTTAATGGTAAAACTGCCGACGATTCCAGTTGCATTTAATATTTAAAATTTCCGATTAATTATGTCTTATACTTGAAAGTGGAGAAGAGACGTTTGATCGGAGTAATAGTTACCCGCCGTTGGTTGCAAATGGGTTAACAGGGTAAATAAAGACGGAGGAAAAGTTTGTTATAGTTATTATTCAAAAATGCTGAATAATTACATTTTACACTTAAAACTATCGAATAAGTATGTGGAAAGAGAAGGAATTGATGATGCAAGAAGGCTTGAATAATTTCATGGTTTTCATTTGCAAGGTAGATGTAGAATAATCAAGGAAATTCTACTGTTTGAAATTGGAGTGCATTAACAAGATGTTAATAGAGGTTTCATGATCAACAATTAATAGTACAATCTTACTTGTTTGATTTACATTGTTTGGAAAATAACATGTTTACTTTGTGCATAAATTATAATTATTTGGTTTACTGTATCGGATACGAGCGCACCTTGAATATCAATAGTATTTAACCAACAAAGTTATCAAATAATTATTTTCGGTTTCTCCTGAAATATAGACGTTATTTAAGAGACTTTTACGATCCTTCGCCTTGTGTTTTCAATCGTGAAAAATTATGTACTCAAACACTTATAAATCCACGCTGCTTACACTTTATGATCGTTATTAGACAGTGACGACATAACTGTTAAAAAAAAAATCACTGAAGAAGTAATAGATACCCGTTTCTTGCAGTTACAGCGATAATAGAAATCTTGATTCATATGCGCATAATTCATAATGTTCGGTTTGCTTAGATTCCCTTAGATTCATCGAGGATTAACAATATAAAAGCGGCGCTTCTTATCTTTTCAATTCATTATGCGTCTTTCGAAACGCTAGATTCTTGAAACTATCAATATAATTAAACGTGTAATTACTCACAAGTTATCGACTCATCGTTATTTTAAAGACTGTACTATCACTTTTTCACACAGCTGAATCATTCACAATGGATTAGAAAAACTTACACACTATGGGGTACGACGTTGATGTTGATCTTACGAAGATCATTTTTGCCATCGTCAGAATGAGTACAAATATGAAGTACGTTAAAAAAAGTAAAAGTTGTCTCTTAATGTGTACAGGATGTACGTTAATGCGATTTGTAATTACACTTTTGACCTCGAGTTCAGCAGGTACAGCTACTGTTTGCGATAAAATTAGACGATACTCTCAGGTAAGTTAGATAATTCTTAGTTTATACTTTTTGGCTTTTATTACTATTGCCATTTCACTTATGTTTCAAAGCATTGAGATTATGGGATACATGTCGCATAGGAAAAATTTTGCAGAGGTGATAGCAGAGGATTTGAAATCAAACCATACTCGTTGCAAGATTAAGTTTTCACCACCATATTCACTATAGCCTCCACAGTGTTCCGCAAATAATTTTGCGTAAACACTATAACATTTTTTGTAAATAATTTTTCTAATTCTGCCGATTGTTATGTATAATATGTATGTATGTCGATTTACAATTATAGCTTCAAGTGTAATTTAATGTTCGCCGGTATAGATTAGGCTGTCTCTTGTTTTGAAGAAAAGTGATTTATAATTTTTTTCAGAAACTTATGTGCCACGTTATGATTATACTTTCAATTTCGAATTCGATACGTATAATTTTTCAATTATGGCTTACAATAAAAGAAAATTGTATTCCATAACATATTTTTCATTAACAGAGTGTGTTTAAAAAAAAATCTCTTTAAATTAGTAGGGTATACATATATTTCGACTACATCTTCGCTCTTAAGTTTCGCGACTTGCTCGACTATGTTTCAACTCGCAATTAACGGATCTAGTTATGCACTACTAATTCTGTTCGTCTCAATGTTTGAAGACATTGTAATTCCATTATTTGCATCCCATTAGACCTACTTCGCTACTTAGCTATCATTCGCAGCAAACTATTACTTGCAACGGAATCGCACGAAATAGTCGACATTTCTGCTGCATAGTTTACAAATTCTTTCGAAACAATTCATTTGCTGAAAAAAAAACTCTTACGCACTTCAGTGTTATTTCTGCATGAGAAACTCGTTTTCGATTTTACCATAGTTTGGCACTTTATAAACGGATACTAAATACTCTGTACAAAACTACATGCAAATCCGCTAATTACGTTTACAAAAGAGTTGGATAAAAACCTACAATCAAGAAAGGAATTGCATGCATGCATGCATCCTGTCTACAAGAACAATACTATTTCAATAATAGACGCAAATTCAGCAGTCCTGTTCATAAAAAAGTTGCATTCATAGATAGACGTACCATCTAGGAATAAATAAATTATACAACTTGTATAAAACTTCATAAGATTTACTTCGCAATCATGTTAGCGCAATCATAAAAAATAAAAAGACCCAAGACCCAATACTAACATTTTCATGCAACTTACTTTTGTCTATTTCTCGACATTTCGATATAACCAATTAACGCTAAAACGACCGACTATTAATTCAGTATATTTAGATATACTAAATAAATAGTTCAGAAGAAGGAGAATGAAATGCGAAAAAAAACTAAATCGATTTAATCAATTACATTTAGATATAGAAAATTAAACATGGTACAACCCTTAAGAGTTCAGCAGCAACTTTAAAAAATTTAGTACAAGCCGTTTTGACTCCGTTGGTAGATCTAGTGTTAATATATTTCACCTCAACCACCATAAATCAAAAGATAAAAAATACAAATTCCTCTATGTCTACCAAATCAAAATTTCAACTTTTTATCTTCACTTGCAACGGATGAAAAAGAAAGAATAAATAACCAAAAATTAATATTAAAAAAATACAGCAAAAAACTATCTTTACTTTTAACATTTGTATCCTACCACCATTTGATTCTAATAGAAAAAGTTCCTTTTCGTTACATTTAATGAAATCAGAAAACCACCGGTGACATTCAACGTATTAACACTTGATTTACCAGCGTGAAATCTATTATTTAACACTAGATTTGCTGATGTTGATATACCTATTTTTCTGAAGTGAGCTAAATCGAATCATACAAGAAAATTGAAATTTTTTGCAAAGAAAATAGTTCCAAGTCAATTGAAATGAAAGATTTATTATTAAAAAATTAACCAACCAATATATCATATATGTAGTAATCAAATTTGGAATGAGCCAAATTGGCTCCGTAAATTTAGTGTTAAATATATACCTTAAAGCAAGGAAAATTAAGGCGTGGAAAAGATGATAGATTCGGTAATTTATGTTTTATACGATGGACGAAGAATATTTATTCTACGGGTCTTTCATAAACCCGTAGAATTTTTGGAAAAAATTGTGAACCAGTCATTTTGTCTGGCTTGGTAAATCTAGACAAAAGAATTGTAACCAGTCCCCTAAAATGAACGTGGTACAAGTAAGTACTGGGCGATACATGGTATAATTCATCAATCGACGGATAATCCGTGGTTCGATTCGCGAAAGCAAATTAACGATGTTGACCGAAGCAGAATGGGGTGCTCTCTCGCAATTCAGGGGATCCCCGGGAGTACGGATCATAAGCGAAGCCGCACTAATCCGTGAAAGTAGGTCACGTGCATTAGCGCTAATCGCACCAGGGGTGTCCGAGACAGAGACGTTTTCGAATTAAACGTCCGTACACTTGGTCGAGAGGTTACTTTGAGATCTGAGCTGCAATTATCGGAGCCCGTGGCACGCGCACCTGCTTGCCTTACTGTAAGCCGACACCCATGATGTTTCGGCGGGAATGGATACACGAGATATGCAACAGAGACGATGATTGTCGGGTGAAATCTCTACCTTGTGTCGGAGGAAGCTATGCTGGTTGCGAAAGTGGAGGACAGGATCCAATGGAGAGAGGTCCTTTTAGAGAGGGGTTGACTTGCATCGTTTATGGCTTCTGCGGAATTTATTATTAAACATTATAATTTTAAGGACGATATGGTCCTGGTGTTGATGGGTATTGTTTGCGATATGTTGCTCTGTGCTTTGGGTTTAACAGTAGAACTACTGGTTTTATATCTATTATATTGCAATGTATTGTATAAATACTTTGGAATAAGCGAAGTAAAGGGGTGTCAATGATGATCTATTAAGACATTATTTATTTACAAAGCTCCAAATTCTACAATATTCAAATAGAACAGGGATACGAGCTTCTTCTCCGTACTGCAGTTGTTTGGGCGTAGTTTTTGTGACGAAGAAGGTTCTTCCTCATTTGACATCTTTTCTTTTTTGTGACGAAGTCATCTAAAGACGTTTCTCTTTTCCGGTGTCGTTCAACGAGCAGTTGTCGATAGCACGACACCTCATCAATGACTCTTTATCTTGTCCTTGAACTTCTATCAAAATTTAAGTCATTTTGTTCAAATTTATCCATAATTTCCGTTATGGTAGCTAAACTTTCTTCAGAAAATCCATTGAGAGTTCCTTTTGCACCTCGTCTTCAGAAACGCTAAATTCGTCATCTACGTGCAGTTGTTGTTCCAATAATTTTTTAAGGTCGTCGATAGAAAGGCTTTCAGCTGTTGTAACTTACAATAAGTCATCAACATCCTGCCCATTTATATATAATCTTTATATTATAACAATACCACCGCGTAATACTGAAACAGCCCGAGTCGCAATATTAAACCTATTTTCATGGTATTTACTCCTATTTGAACCTCATATGATACTTTTCAATACTGAAACTCCTAATTTAAACCCGCAACTCCCCCCCGTAGAAATATTGAACCTATTTTCATGGTATTTACTACTATTTGAACCTAATATGATACTTTTCAGTACTAAAACTCCTAATTTAAACCTGTAACTCCTTCTCAGTAAAATGATACTATTTTTGTACTGTCAATTCGTAAATGTTGGATAGTAAAAGGTTCAATATTTTGACTCGAGAGCGTTAAGCGGAGCAGCGTTAAGCGACGTCTTACTGTACCATGCAATATTCACGGAAAATACAAAGACCAAAGACCAACACCGTGCCCGAATCCTCAAAGCCGTGAAGCCTTTTACTCGCCAAACCCAAACCCGGGTGAAAATTCATCCAAGCAATTAACTTCTCGATGTCATAAAATCTGCATAAAATCCTTCTTGCTCTGAAATTCACGAATATTACGATACCACAACGATATCCCATCTTCCGCCGATGAGAAAAGCAACCCGGTCGAAACAGGGTCCCGCCTCGTTGGCAACCGATAGCTGGAGAAAGTGCTCGTAACTGTTCTTACGAGGAGCTCGTAACGATTAAGTGGCATCGCCGCTAAGTTACGCAACATTGGCACACGAGTGCAATGGCAGTTGTCGCTTTGGGAAAACAGAACGTGTATTCACCTCGAGTGGACGGCACTATCCTCGTGTATAGAACGACAGCAATGACTGGTACGGCAGAAACGACCGGGGGCTTTCGTTTTAGTGGCAGATTAAGAGGAGATATTACCAAGAATTGCGCAGATACGAAGGTATCGCAGTTATTTCACAATTTTTTACATTTTTTTATTCCGGCTTGTATGGCCGTTTTAACGAGGACTGACCGTTTTAAGAGGATTTCTGGGGCTACGATGTACGGGGTGTTGCGGATCTGAGTCGTCGGGTTTTGTTAATGGGTATTGGAAGTCATTTTGAACAGAAAATTTTTTACGGTGATACCATAAATCATGGAGTTTTAGCTGGATGTAGACATTGTTTTTGAAATTCATATTTAACACTAGATTTATGGAGCCAATTTGGCTCATTGAAAATTTGATTACTATATATACATATAGGGTGTTCCAAAATTAGCGCAAGATTTGAATTTGCCGCTATTTTTGCAGTAGGTTGTTGACAGCCCTGAAAAAGGAACAGTTTGATAGCTGAGAGTTTAGGGTTGGTGGAAATGGGGCATTGTACAATGAAACAACGTGTTTTCATTGTTGAAGAATGTTTAAAAAATAATGAAAGTTTGGCGGCCGCAATTCGGGGATTTTACGCAAAATATGGTCAAAATGGTGTTTTGGCTTCGTCAACTGTGAAAGGATTAATTGAAAAATTCAGGGAGACTGGAGCAGTTGGAGACGACCAGTGTGTTTAGCGTTTTTAAAAGTTTTATAATATATTGATTGGTTAACTTTTTAATAATAAATCTTTTATTTAAATTGATTTGGAACTATTTTCTTTGCAAACAAACTTCAATTTTCTTATATGAGTCAAATTGGTTCACTTCAGAAGAATACGTATATCAACATCCGTAAATCTAGTGTTAATCAATTTGTTTGGCAGATATTTATAGTCTTATCATGTTGAGTGCAAATTGAGTGGGAGGACGAAAATAAATCATTCATAGAAGTGTTGAAACAGTAATGTTGGATTCAAATACATGGTGAGTTATGGAACTCGAAGAAGCCGAATGACTGATTACACAAATATATGGAAATGAGCAAATTCGTATCACTATTTTTTTTTAACTATTTATAATATCAGTTGCTTGAATTCGATGCCTTTGACTCTAACAACTTTGTGTAAAGTATCATAAAAATATAACATAAATGAATTGAAAATATGATAACTACCTTTGTGCATGTGTATCGATATATTACCCAATTGTAAAAGTGTGAACATATTTCAATTTTTAACAATTTTGTGAACATCATCAACCATTTATCGAAAATCATCATTGAAATTCGCGTAACTAGATATGCTTTTGTAGTTCGCATTGGCTGAATATTAGGAAAATCATTATTGACGGTAAAAGCACTCCCTCTCTCCCTCACTCTCCCCTACCTCTCTCTCTCTCTCTCTCTCTCTCTCTCTCTCTCTCTATCTATCTATCTATCTATCTATCTATCTCTATCTCTCTGAGATTCAGTATCAGTTCATCATGCGTATCAGGCTTTCGATCTAAATACACCCACAATTCCATGCAACCCCATGTAATGGGATCTATTCGAAGATAATACCAGCACGTTTCAATGAGTACATGAATAATAACATTTTAACTCAACAACTGTACCAATTTTCCCTTAAATTTCAAAGTTAAAAACAATTCAATCTATCCCTTCCTCAAAATCATTTCCCAAAAAAAACTAACAAACTTCATCGCTTTCCATCCGAATCACCCTATACGTATACACCCGTTAAAAAAAAAGCTTTCCGACGTGCCAACGAGAGCATTCCACCTCACGTTCGGCATTTAGTTCTACCCCATCGACATCGTAACCCCACAAATTTGATATCTCTTCTGTTGTAAACGGAATTCCACATTGCATTCGATGTCGACTCGCCTGCCACGTACCCGTCGTTCCTGGTCTACCGATACCTAACGTAGATTCCGTGCGATCGTCGATTCGGCTTCTCTTTTAATGCCCTTTTCGAAGCGGCTTCGTCGAGGAAAGTGCCTTTGGAATGAAAGAGGAGGGGAGAAAACCCGAGAGAGAGTATCACCGCCCGATGGATCGTCGATCGTGCCATAGATTTAATCGCTCTGGTTGCGGACAATTGCGACGAAGCGAAGATACAGGCACCGAGCCGATTACGAAACGCTCGACACTGGGGCTAGTTTGAAAAAAAAAGCGACGGTACGAAACACGAAGCACTCGTATATACCGTATCAGTTCGCCGGATCGTACGTTCGTCGGTGAAAGCACCGTGTAGAATGAGCGTTTTAGCGCGAAAGGATCGGTCAGTTCTTGTTCGACGTTGGTGGTTCTTCTTCGCGATTCTCGTTCGAGTAGAACGATCGTGTTTGTATCCGATTGTTCCGATCGATCGAGGAAAGTAAACGTCGAATCTTTTCGATAGATTCGTTCTGCGGTGTTGGGAAGCATGGCGTCGATCGTTTATTGGCTGGTTGGATGAATGGACGATGCGAATAATGGATCGAGTCGCGTTCATGGAATTATTTATCAGTTTCAATAAACGGGAGGATCCGTCAGGCGTCCGTGGCAATTTGCATTTATAATTGAACGGCTGAAGGAAATTTTGCACGGTCTGTAACTCGAGGATAATAGCTATGGGAACGATGAAATTAAACGGGGTGATTTAATGATCTGTGAAACGAGACAGTCAAGACGGTCTTTTTTGTACGGGTGGGTCTTTTTTTGGTTTGCATTGTAAATTTTTTTTTTGTTTTTAATTGAAAGAATAGAGAATTCAGAGAAGAGTTCAGAGTATGAAATATTTATAACTTTATGTAACTGGAATTGTTGTTGGTGACTTGTTGTTGACATTTATCGAACTGTCATTGACGTAGCGCTTTTTGGGAAATATTATTCCACCTATTATCTGATAACTAATTTGTAGTATTAATACACTGTTTCATATTTTTAATATGTCCAATCATCAAAGAAAAATAAATATTGAACAATGAAAAATCCTAGATCGAAAACTTATAAATCGAAAAAAATAATTTCTTACACAAAAAGTCAATATCGTAAAATCAAATTTCACTCATCGAAAACTAGATTTATCCAAAATTTCAATGCTTATTACACTTTTGCAGCAAGCAATGACACCAACTTGAAATCCACGAGAAATCTACAACGTTGCATTTTCAAATTCTAGAATGCTTCTCGTGGTTAAACATCCCAAAAAAAAAGTTATCTAAAAATCAACAAGTAATTAGCACACCACCCTTGATACTCCTTTAATCGTTAAAAAAAAAAAAGAGGAATTCAGTCGTACAAACACAAGATGAAAAGTTGGCGAAAAAGAGAACATCGGTGAATCGCGAGGCAACATTACCCATGAGATTCCTGTATTTCACGGCTATTTATGTCAGCGTAGAAACTTGTTGAACGAGCTATCTAGGTTACATACGTTCGGACACGTCTCATCCGGTGCAAAGCGTCGGAGCAGTATACACGGCTCCTTCTTACCGTCTCTCTTTCTCTCAGGTCTATCGTCGTTGGTAGTTCATTCTCGTGTTTTCTTCTTTCCGCGAGGCATCTCAACTCTTCTCCTGCAACCTCGAGTGCATGGTGTCAAGGCTACCGGCGGACGACGACACGCTCTTACACTATCGCCGTAATGCGAACCTTCGATCGTTTATCGTGTAACTCCTTGCGCTTTCGTGCATTCCCCCCTTTGGCGAATTGTAAGAGATAGAGATACGTGTTGGAGGATGTCACGTTCCAAATTGTTGCGAATACAGTGATTACAATTATGCGCGGTTGTTTAACTATGCGAGGGTTCTTGGTTCTGCGTGATGAGTATGGAGATAGGTGTTGGATGAGCTCTTTTTTTTCGTGGGTGTAATTTTAGAATTACAGAAGAATAGGGAAATGAGAGAAGTAATTTGGGATGGAGGCAGTAGAGCATATCTATGACGGTTTGAAATTTACCTAAACTAGTAGGTTGAAGGTGAAAATTGTATGACAATTAACACGTTAACACTAGAACTACCGGCCTCAAATCTATCATATTTTAATAAATTAAATAAGTACTTTGAAAAAGGGGGGATCAAGCGGCGGAAAATTTGATCGATTGGGTGATTTATGTTTATTGATATAGACGTAGAATATTTATTCTAGGACTCTTATATAAACTTGGAGAATTTTTTGAAACAATTGTGTACCAGTCATTTTGACTGGTTTGATAGTTCTAGTGTTAAGCGCCACGCTCGTTCCTAGAGACCGGTACTACTCCGAGTCGAAATTTTAAGCCCAAAATCCTCCTAAATTACAAAATAACTTAGGATATTTGGGGTGAATATGGAAAAATATGTTACATATAAAAGAATGCAAATTTTAATTCCATAATCGCCCTAAACTTGTTGATTTTTGCCAGTTTTGCCTAGTTTAGGATCAATTTAGGCTTCATACAGCCCAAAATAATCCTCAGTATTCTATAATGAGGAGTTTTAGAATTGGATTGGAATTGGTGTGGAATGATCTAGGTCCAAAAAAATTCTCAATATACTAAAAATTAATTTGATTTTAGGAGATTTAGAATTTATATAGAATAAAATGATAATTTAATTCCTACTTGCTCCTGAAAGCCCTATTTTTAGAATATGAGTCGACAGACTTGGAACTTCTGAAATATTTTTAGGGGATGTCAGATTAAATTGGAATACAAATTTTACCTGATCAGTCCATATAACTCCTAAAAATCATATTTACAGGACTTTGAGGCAAGTAGGCACACTAGTTGAGGATTTTGAGGTTCAAAACGGTATACATAATTAAGCGGCAAATGAGAATTCAAAAGAATCTAGGATTTGAAGTTTCTTTTTAGGCTGGACTTTTCGACTCGGGACACTTTGGGTTTAGGCCCTTTATTTGTTTTATTAAACTACATTAATTTTTGATCAAATGCTTTGTTTCTTACTTAAAACCACTAATTATGGATTGGTAAAGCGCGACAACGTAGGTTAAGAAAAAAACTAATTGTTGATTTTCATTGATCAGCGTCAACATAAACGAAAACTCAACGCCCGGTCCGTAGGGACCGGTGCACAGCGGTGTAGCATTTAACGTGTTAAACTGACTTAGGATGGAAGAATACATGTTATATAGAAAAGAATATTTAGAAGTGGCAGAGGAGGAATTGAATTTGGGCCTATTGATAACCTTCTATTTGCGATAGTTATTTTGCTTAGGATTTGTTATTTTAAGTAGGTTCCGAGCCACTGAGACTACGGTATACTAAACAATCATTTAGGAAAATTTTTCCAGTTGTCACGGTCGAAGAATTATTCTAAGGTTCACTGATTGCAATTTCCTAGTCCTTAGATCCTTCACTACGGTAGCGAGCTATCCACTATTTTTAGTAGATTTCGAGCCACTGACGCTATGACACATTAAATAATAAATAAAGGCAAATTTCTCAGACGTGGCGAAGGAGGATTTGAAATCAGGTCCCCTGATTACGACTCCTAATCTTTATCATTAGCCCAGAGAAAGTAGTTACTTGATAAGTTGTTTGCTCAGATTCATCCAACAGATAGAGACATCTCTCGTCCTCACGTGTTTTCAATACTAATGTGTGGCTGGCCAAAAAAGCACTTAACGACAAAATAAGTAAGTTTTGAATCACTGTGACTATAACGTATTAAATAAAAAATGAGGACAAATTATCCAGGGTCAACGGAGGCTGATTTCAACTCGCACCTGATAGCGCGTTAATTAGTTCGAGCAATAAAAATGGCAAAACATTCGAAACACTTTAGTAAAGCCAAAGAAATGATAATTGTTTCTGTAACAGCGGTTCATTGAATGCGGTAGCTTTATTTGGTGTTCTTTTTTGCTGTCATTTCAAAGAAACGGCGAAGAATTAAATAAGTCGATTCATTCAAGGTAATGAAATAAATTCTTTAATCCACGTGTCACGCATGCTTGTATAATTGTCGCCACATTTATAATATCCAGCATTTCCGGAGAAGGGTGAACGTTTATAATTATGTTCATTGGTTTTTAAGAAGTGAGAGCACTGGACTTCCTCTAGACAACGTGAGATTTTACAATTAAGGTGAAACCCCAAATAATGCTCAGGTATGTTTCTAGAATTCAGAGCGCCAAAGAGAACAAATGTGAGAAATTATGAAAGGCATTTTTAAAACATAGGATGGTTCACATACTGAATGTGATACGTGAACGTGTGTATTTTTTATAAGCCACATTGCATTATTAACTTCTCACTGCTGTTGGCGCTTGTAGACGTTCAAAAAATTCGTTCTTATACTTTATTGTTGAAAAGCGTGCGAGATTCCCACATGTTTTGTTATTCCTCTGTATCTTTAATAATTGTGGTCATTTCGCCTAGGACTCAATGTTTTAAATGAGTTCTGAACCATCAAGATTATGATATATATGGGAAAAAATTTCAAGGAAATGATGGAAGGAGTTTTAATCGGAGCTCATTAATTAAGGATCTGGGCCTTTACTAATTCGCTCATTTTTTATTTTGTAAGATTAAATAAAGATTATAGATTTGAGAGTAGTATCCCGTCATAGGACATTTTTCAATCGCGCTATTAAATATACCAACAATTATGGAAGTAACATAAATGAGAAATTTGAAAAATTGAGCTCACTTCAAAATGTAAAGTACAACGTGGTAAAACTTCTCTATATAAATAGTACAAAAGCTGAACATTTCAATGGAATTGATAGATGCATCATTACAATAAATTCAAAATCAAGTTAATATTTTGGAGCGAAGAACGCATTACTTAAAATTAGTCCACTTTCAAACTTATCTCCACAAATTAGCCGCGTATTTCAAAACTGGCACAAGTCACTTTATCGTACTGAAAAATGGTGATTTATCAGTGTCTACATGAAATTATTTGTACCAAAAAAAATAAATATCATTGAAATACAAATATATCTCCTTAAAAATTTCCATCAACATTTTGAACCATGTTAAAACGCAAACCCTCAAATATATCGATTTAAACGCAACATGACTTACGACACTTTCAAAATAAACGGCTCAAATGATTATTTAAACAACGCGCCAAAATTTTTGCTCCTCCCATAATTTATCAAAACCAGTCCATCGATTCTGCCAATACCAAATACAATTTAATAAAACCATGTCCAAACGAAACAAACAAACCCCATTGACACATCAATTCTATAAATATTAAATACAATTTAATAAGCACTTTCTCCAAACGAAACAAACAACCTCCATTGACACATCAATTCTATAAATACCAAATACAATTTAAGAAACACATACTCCAAACGAAACACACAACCTCCATTGATATATCAATTCTATAAGTATTAAATACAATTTAATAAAAGCCTTCTCCAAACAAAACAAACAAACCCCATTGACACATCAATTCTGTAAATACCAAATACAATTTAAGAAACACATACTCCAAACGAAACAAACAACCTCCATTGACACATCAATTCTATAAATATTAAATACAATTTAATAAGCACTTTCTTCAAACGAAACATATCCCGTTGACACATCAATTCTATACATACCAAATACAATTTAATAAGCACTTCCTCCAAACGGAACAAACAAACTCCATTAACATATACACCGTACATAATTGCTTTTCTGAACTCAACGAAACACGTGCTCAGTGATTTACGAAAAGTAAGAGCACAAGACGTACACGGCAGACATGGTGGCAGTAATCGTGTCGAAAGTGTGTTCAATTTTTTGCGTGAATCTGATACGCGTCATCAAGCGCTTCCTCTCTTTTGTTTACCGGTTACTCGGCGGAACGCGAAAGAATAAAA
Organism: Cerceris rybyensis; assembly: GCA_910591515.1. Taxonomy (NCBI): domain Eukaryota; kingdom Metazoa; phylum Arthropoda; class Insecta; order Hymenoptera; family Crabronidae; genus Cerceris; species Cerceris rybyensis. The sequence goes on from OU342789.1 coordinate 38,527,161, forward strand.
GAAGTCTCGAAGTTGTTGGAGTTCATACGGCGTTGCTAATTTAGTGAGAGTTAACGGAGCGATGATCTGGCAGATGTTTCGTACGTTCGGGTCAAAAGCATTGCTGCATACCGTGTGAACTTTAGTTGCGAAGCAATGGTTCTATCTCTTCCTTCGTTTCTCTAGCTTTAAATTTTATCCAGATATTTGGACGCAATGTAACAAGCTCCGATAAACATCGGCTGACTCACAACCCGTGTGCTATTATTTCGTCAACGGTACGTTGCCGATTTTACAGGGCGAATATTCCCAATACAAAATTCTACGTTGGAACGATCGAATGCGAAGCATGTATCCTTGTGATGAACAGATGCAACGTTGCGCTGTAATTTCGTGAATGTACCTTTAGAGATGAGGGTTTTCACGAAATTGCAATTGATTTACATCGAGCCGAGCTGTTACGCGGGGTATAACAATGGTATAGTATGTAAAATTATACCATCGTGGGGAGGTAATCCTGGATGAGGATATAGGGTGAAAATGTGGAATGAAACTGTATTGTTTGAAGCTATATTATTGAGAAAATTGTATTTAAAATTTCAGGAAATTGATGTAAGTTATACATGTATGTAAATTTTGTACTGTGATAGAACCGAAGCAATAGTCGTTGCTGTTATGTGAGTATAACGGAGTTAAATGGTCATTGAAATGGTCGATTTAAGTTTTTGAAGATTTAGTGACACTTTAAGTGCTAAATGCAGCTTACGTAATAGAAAGGACTTCATTGTTTTAATGGAAAACAATGCAACTCTGTTTCTGTGCGAGATTTTTTTTCGGATAATTATAGGCTATTGTTTTTGTTTTTTCTGTTTCCAGTTTCTCTACTGTAGTCTATATCAGTGGTCCGCGAGAAAATTTCGCTGGTCTCCAGAAAAATGTGGAATACACTTACTTATCACGTTAAGTGATGTTTTAAGATGCATTGAAACATAAAAATACGTTTCATGTGTTCTTAGATCACAATTTTTTTTATAAATATATTTAACACTTAAAAAATCCTATTGGTTGTCCACGGGATTTAAATTATGAATTTACTGATCCGTGAGGTCAACAATTTTGGCAACCGCTGGTCTATATAGTCTACTATAGTCTTTTCGTCTGGGTCTTTCAGCTTTATGTAGATTTCCATTATGGCTATGACATACTAACATTAGAACTACTGACGTCAAATCTGTTAAATTTCAATATTTTAAATAAGCACGTTGGAAAAAGAGGAATCAAGAGATGGAAGAGATGATCAATTCGGTAATCAATGTTTTCTAAGTTCAGTGTAGAATATTTGGCCAACGATTCTTCTATAAACTTTGAGAATTTTTGGAAAAATTGAAAACCAGTCGCTTTGACTTGCTTTGAGTTCCAGTATTAAATAGAGAGTTAGAAAAAAATTTCGAAATTCTATGTGGACTTAAACTCACAATCAAACCTAGGAATTTGAATTTTGAAACTTATAGTTCATAGTCACCGTAAACTTGCGGTCACCTGTCGTATTTGTGCAAATCAGTATAGTACCAAAATTAATCGAATAAGCATAAAAGCAATTGCGATAAAAAGTCAGCACAATGATAAATGAAAAACTGAAGAAGTCATTAGCTTCGTTGTGCACAAAATATTTTCAATTAGTTTTCATAATGATAATGCGAGTCAATATTGTGAAAATGGTGCAACTCCATTTTCCTACTGAATGATCCTAAATTGGTTGTAAACTAAAATTTCATCTCCAATAAAAGCCTAAACGATATGTAATCAAATTTTTTTCATCAATGCCATTGTCCCACGTTTCGCCGTAATAAACGGCTCGTATAACAGACAGGATGCAAATTTTAGAAAAACCATTCAGACTATATTTTATAAAATTTAAATGTCCATATTTTTAATAAGGGAAAATTTATGTTCTATCTTTCACGGTTTAAGTACTGATATATTTGAACAATTAAAAATATTATATTAAATTCAGTAATTAAAATGAGCAACACCACTAAGATTAATTATTAATGTATGTACGTTAATATTTACAGCGTGAAATATAACTTTTAATTCCATTCTTATTTAATGTAATTCTAATAATTTTATTAATATCCAACAGAAATAACAGTTACGTTAGCTCCGCCAGCCAAATATTAGCTGAAGTTTTTAATTCCTTTCCAATTTAATTCTACGCTATCAATGTTTATCATCGGCTCACCTCATTCCCATTGTTTCGACACACCCGGTATACTCGAAAGATCTAGTGCAGTTATGAAATTCTCTATATATTCGACGTTAAAATTCGAAGACTTCCGACAATTCGATTATTATCGCGCGTAAATTTCGAACAAAAATTGCACTCGTGCGTGTCGAATGATTCACCGTTTATGAAGCAATTAAACTCGATTCTCGATCGTATCTTAAAATTACGAGGAAACTTTCCACCGAGATTCGTACCTCATAAGCGTCTCGATAAGTGAAGCAAGAGGCAAGTATCTTTCATAAATTCATGAAAATTACGTATCTCGTTAAAATTTTTAAACGATTCATTACGGCCCGATCCAAATCGTTTGTTACGAAACTTCACCACCGATTAGCGAATTCTTTGTATCTCTCAATCTTTTCCTCTCTTTGTCCCTTCTTTATTTTCTTTCTCTCTGTCTGTATCTGTTTGTCAGTTTGTCTGCTCATCCGTCTGTCCATCTGTCCTTCTGCTTTTACCTTTCTACCTGTCTATGTCCCTGATTTCCTATGCCTTTGACAATTTGTCTCTTTATCTGTCTCTGTCGGTGTTCTTTTATGTATTAAAATACTTTCTAACTCAAAGTTTTTACTAAACCTTGCAAAAAACAAGAAGTAACTTCAGTCAAAACTAACAAACTCAATCAAATAAGTACCATTATTTGTAATAAATTTTGCATTATTAACATAATACGACTTAATTATGTAGTAAGAATATTAAATAAAGAATAAACGCGCAACGCAAAAACAAAATAATTAAAGTATATATATAGAAAGGAAATTAAATAGTATAATAATAATGGTATTGATCCCTTGCCCTACGAATTGTTTTGCGACTGCCTTCGCTATAATTCATAATTTTATTGTTAAAATAAAAATTGATCTGTGATCTTTTATATATCGTATAATTACTATTATAGAAATAATATTATCGCATCGCGTTTCGTACATATTTTCAATTTGATAGATTTGTAAAATTTGCAAATTTCTTATTCCATTTACCCTATCACGACTGTCCTGAGGGGGTAAATGACTTTTTTAAATGATTTTAGGGCAAGAAGTTAAAGGTATCGCATCTTACTAGATCAGTTGCCCAAATCAAATTGCGAAAATGATATCTATCGTGCCTACCTGAACCTTTTTTCTCATAAATTTTTTTTTAAAGGAGAGCTACGATTAACACTAGATTTACGGAGCCAATTTGGCTCATTCAAAATTCAATTACTATATATGTATATGTAATATATTGGTTGGTTAATTTTTTAATAGAGAATCTTTCATTTAAATTGATTTGGAACTATTTTCTTTGCAAAAACCTTCAATTTCTTATATGAATCAAATTGGTTCACTCCAGAAAAATAGGTATATAATAAACATCCATAAACCTACTGTTAATACATGACTGTAAGTCAACACTATCTCCATGTCTCTAACGATTTATCCACCCGTCTGCCTTTCTCTTCACCATTACCATTGTATCCCTCACTAAGCCATTCTCTCTCTTCCTCTCTATTCATACAATACCTCGTTAATAGAATTAATCAGCCCATGAATCATCACATACCTTCCGCTCCGTAATCACACCAATATAATTTCTCCAAGAATGTTCTCAAGAAATCGCAACTTCTCTATTCATACCAAAGAATCAACAGCAATCAATACTGAAAGTGTCACAATACGATTATCGACACGCAAATAACATTTTCACAGTGAATTTAGCGAATGGATTTACCGCGAACAATAGCCCGAAACGTCGTTGTATTCGTGCAGCTGAAACGGTATCATTTGTCGGCAGTTGGCCATTGTGCGCCTAACACGCGTACTCAAAGGATTCTTTATACGTCGGGAAAGCTCCGGAATAAAAGAATAGCCAACTTGAGGGAGCGATGGAGCGATGGAGCGAGAAAATCAGACGGTAACTTTTCACGCGTGCCAGTCGTAACACAAGCGTCCTACTTCAGCCGCGCTCCCGGGAGCTCCGAGAGCAACACCGCGCCCTGTACGTTGCAAAATTCGCTCGAGCATCGCAGAATTGTATCGTCCGCTTCAAAGGAACTTTGCAAAAAAAAGAGAGAAGGGAAAGAGAGCTAGTGAGAGGAAGAGAAAGAGAGAAGGAATTGTAGAGAAGGGAGGGGAGGAAATAAAGCCGGCTCGAGTTAAGAATCATCTCGGGAAGATGTGCCTTTTCACAAAATTTCTATAGCGAAACGCGCCTCTCAAAGGGATTACACTCCACCTGGGCACGAAGGTAGAAAAATTACATTCCCTTCCGACTACTATATCTAACATTTCTCGCGTATGCTTCTTGCCGATAATGAGAGACAACTTGAATTTCGTGAATTTCCCGGAGAACGAGAAAAACAGAGAGGGGAAAGGACGAGCATGGAATGATCATAACTCACTATGAGAGGATCGATCAATCACTCGTAACTCTCGCGTGCCTATCAAACGCGAAGCTGACTGCGTCCAATCGAGACCTACGATCGTTGGAATATCAGTAGCCGATGCCGAATATCATTCCCGACGTGAATTATTTCGTTTGCCCGAACGATCACGCCCGTGGACCGATGGGACGAAATTTTCCATTGGGCGAATTTCAACGTCCGGGTTGAAAGAACGCTCGTTGAAAATGGGTCGCGATTTTGCAACACGCTTTGGACCGGCCCTTGCCCTGCTTTCTGACAAAACGCACGTTGAAATGCGAATATAGCAATTAAGGCATTTTAGACGGCGTACTTGGTACTGCCTACGGTAAACTGAAAGTGCAACTTTTGTTTGAATGCTTTGAAGCTTCTTGGTGGGACTGCCATTAACGACTTGTGCTACGAGGACTTGTAAATTAGCGGTGGTAGTTGTAAATCGTGTGGCTAGCCTACTTTGCCTCATGCAGGGGATATTTGTAATTTTGGTTAGTTAGTAATTTGGTTTTCTTTGATATCGTGGGTTGCGCCGTATTTGTATTTTTTTTTTTACTTGAACTGCTATGGTCATTTCACCTAGAGTTTAATATTTTTAATAGACTCCAAGCTGTTGAAGTTATGACATGTCAAAATTTTCTGGAGATTAGGGGATGGGGGTTGAACTTTCGAGGTTTTACTTTCTGACACGTCGTGGCGTCCGTGTTCATATTATAGTATATTGTTTATTGCAATTGTTGGTGTAATGTACTCCGTGAAAACACTTTTCCGTGATTCACTTTTACTTGTAGTAATTATGCGAAGAAAAGGTCACAATTCTAATGAGATGGAAATATGTAGGGACGATTCTGAGTTATACATTCTTTGTCCAAGCACTGAGCATTTGTATTTTAATTGCTACCAGTAAAAAAAGATTATTTTTATTATACTACAATAAGTTTGACTTAAATAGTTTTTGTTACAACATTTTAGAAGTATACAGTATATTTTACAAGTGTAGATTATTACATAAACAAATATTTACTTTAATTTTCACCAGTGTCACTTCAAGTATCCTGAGATAAATTTTCAATTATTGTAACGTTTTCTAATATTTTCCATGGGATCAACTATTGAATTCATCTATCACAAAAGGAAATCAGTGTCTTCCAACCGGCACAATAATAACGTATGTGCAATCTTCACATTTCAATAATTCAGTAGTTAACATATTCATCGAACTGTAATGAGTGTGGAATTAAATACTCGTACTTCAAATTAATATATCGGAGTAGAAGTCTCCATTATGTCCGAGACATTGTTCCCACGTCATAAACATATCGCAACATAGAAATTCAAGCATTCATCCAAATTCTAAACGAACGACCAATGCAGTTAAATCCATCATCAAATACAACAGAAACAGAAAAGCACGTACATCGAAGAAAAGTAAGTCGAGTTTGGCAATCTATCCCAAAAATCTGAAACTCTAAAAGGATTAATAAATCTTTGCTACAAAAATACAAAAGGAGATATCAAAAGCAAAGTTTATTTAAAGTTCTATCCGTGAGACCTCAAGCACACCCAGAACGAAGTGGTCTTTCTTCCTTGAAGTAAAAGGGCCGCGAGCCAATACTGCCGCAATCAAAGCATCGAAAGCCGATGTCCTCTACCATATCGATGTGCCAAAGGACCTGTGACCTGTTACGATCCTCGGAATTTCTACAGAGGTTGTGCGGTGTACAGGCTCTCACAGGAACCACTAACTTCCTGGTCAGTTAACTGGTACTTCTTGCGACCTTAACTTCGACCGTGTACACAAGCCTGTACCCGTACCGTATTACTCCCAGAAGAACATCCTGTGGGCGAGAATATTTGAGTAATGGATGGTGTGATTAGTTTTAATGAACTACTCGATGTACCAGCAACGACTGATTTTCAGTCGCCCTACTTCATAGATTCCCAACCTGTTTTGGCCAACCGCCCCCTTTTCAGAAACAACCGATTCCCGTCCTTGAAATCAATAATGTAATTAGTAGTTTTCCAACATTTTTCGATAATGGCTCACTTTTTCAAACGGTGATTCAATTACGCTCCTTTTAAATGAAATATATGTAGGTACTACTTATGTATGTAGGATCGTGAAAAAGAAACGAGAGGCGCGCGGCAACCCATCCAAGCCCGAGTCGAAAAGTCCAGCCTAAAAAGAAACTTCAAATCCTAGATTCTTTTGATTTCTCGTTTGCCGCTTAATTATGTATACCATTTTGAACCTCAAAATCCTCAACTAGTGTGTCTACGCGCCTCAAAGCCCTGTAAATATGATTTTTAGGAGTTATATAGACTGATCAGGTAAAATTTTTATTCCAATTTAATCTGACATCCCCTAAAAATATTTCAGAAATTCCAAGTCTGTCGACTCATATTCTAAAAATAGGGCTTTTAGGAGCAAGTAGGAATTAAATTATCATTTTATTCCATATGAATTCTAAATCTCCTAAAATCAAATTAATTTTTAGTATATTGAGAATTTTTTTGGACCTAGACCATTCCCATCCAATTCTAAAACTCCTCATTATAGAATGCAGAGGATTATTTTGGGCTGTATGAAGCCTAAATTGATCCTAAACTAGGCAAAACTGGCAAAAATGAACAAGTTTAGGACGATTGTGGAATTAAAATTTGCATTTTTTTATATGTAACATATTTTTCCATATTCAGCCTAAATATCCTAAGTTATTTGGTAATTTAGGAGGATTTTGGGCTTAAAATTTTCGACTCGGGAGGCAGCAACCTGGCCAGAGTAGCTGAACGTCGACGATCGCCTGGGTCAGCGCGGAACCACTGCGCCCGTGACCTCTCCCTGCTCATAATTTCTTTTCACGTCCTTTTCTCCTAAGTTCTTTATAGGAGGGTTTCCCCGCTCCGATCCCACATGTATTGAAAAACAGATGAGGATTTTTAAATTTGTATTAGTGAGCATATTAGCGCCAGGACAGCAACCAATCTATATTTAGTATGCGATACTTTGATACTCCAAAGGTCAACACTAGAACCACCAAGCCAGCTGAATTTACTGGTACACAATTTTTTCCAAAAATTCTCCAAGTTTGCGGGAGAGTTATAGAGTACTAGCTGAAAGTAACCGTGCTTCGCTACGATTTAATATCATTAGGTTTAAGGACTACTTAAATTAGTAAAAGTTAAGTTTAACGTTGATAATCCATATTCGAAAATATATATTCAATCATTTAAAACCTGCAATATTTTACGTGCTTCGAAACTAAAAAAAAAACCTTAAAATTTCGAATTTTGAAAACTCCTTTCTTAGTGGGTGCTTATACCCTAGAAGAAACGCTCATGCAAAATTTCAAGCTTCTAGGTCAAATAAAGGGTGTCCAGCGGAAAATTTTCAATTTTAAATTATCGCTATTCCTTTTTTAGCGGGGCTAGACGCACTGGAGGGCTAGCGTTTGTTGCGCCATTTTTGCGGATTTGTCAGTCACCACGAGTCATTGGTCGGTAACGCACTGCGCATTTTCGGTAGAACAATATCTAAAGTCTGGTGAATCGTTGGTTCGAGCGCGTCGTGCTTTCTGTTCCCACTTTGATATTCGGCGATTAAACGATGCTCCGAGCACGCAGCTCATCTGGTCATGGTGCAAAGATTTCGGCATGAAGGGACAATGGTTAATAGGCCATCACCAGGATCATCCTCGCACCATAACTGCGCTACAAGAAAACATTCGCCGTGAAAAAAAAGACATGTAGCACTATTTATTTAGTTTTTAGTTTTGGTCAAACTTTAACCGTTGGTGTTTAACCCCCCTTAAATTTGTCTTGGGCCAAAAAAGTCCCTTTGGATCTCTCCAACGCCCACCGATGGGTGGTGGCGTTCTCGTTGGGAACCTATGCTGTATCTCAAGATAGATATAATGGCGTTGAGAATAAAAGCTTGGAGAAAGAAGATAGTAAGATAGTAAGACCGAGATCGAATCACATCGAGGAAACTCTTTCTAGGTGGATATCATATCCTCTGCTGTTCGCAAGTGAACTAATATCGTAAGTCCTGGGTGATATGATGGAAGCTATTGAAGCTGGGAATGAAAAGGATCCTTTCTTGGAGAATTGTGCCATTTTTTAACTTTCAGGACTTTGCGGTCTGTGTTGTACAATACAATTTTTGTTCTCGATTTTCTCTACCCTAATGTAGTCGGCAAGGGTGGGAGCGTATCTCTTATTTTAAACAATTCATGGTCTCAATTAATTTTTGAACTTTTTCATGGTTAAATGAAATTAAATTCTTAAATGTGCCTATTGGTGGTTGCTTATTTTTTTAAGTGGAAAATGATGAATACAACTTCTGTATGGTATTTCGATGGAAACGAGGAAGTTCGATTCTTCTTACGTTGTGGTATTCGAGAGTTTAACAAAGTCTTTCGTGGTATAACGTTTGTCAATTGAACATTTCAGACGAAATCAGGAAGATATTTCGTTTTATTTCCTTCGACTTTTAACACTGAAATTTTCAAAGCAGTCAAAATGATAGGCTGCTAATTTTTTAAACTAATTTTCCAAAATAGTGAAGACATGTAGTTAATATTCCACGTCTATGATTCCCCTTTCAAGACACTTATCAAAATGTAATCCATGTAACGTCGGTAGTTCTGGTACTAAACTGCGAAAAGAACACGCGTCCATCACCCTAAAATTAACACGTTGACTGCCATAGGGGACACCTGCAGTGACTGGCGTTATTGAATTCAATGAAATGCCACTTAACTTGGAAAATTTGGAATATCAATAAATTTTCGAACATACTGAATATTTAAATATTGGCGTTAATAAGACAAAGGTTTGCTAAATATCTATCTATCAGTATCTTTAAAACTTCTGCTTTATAAAGATGAGACGTTAATAGAAAAACTTTCACTGTAGTAGGGATGATCAAATAAGCGAAATGCCAGTGATGTTCATCGTGTTAACTCAAATACACATTTCTCAAAACTAGACTTCTATTTTTTTCAAGATTAATATCTCATATCACGCTCACCAAAAAAATACAAAAAAAAGGGTCAACACAGGACAAATATATAAAAATTTTACCAATCTCGCATCCCCCTACAATCCTGCAAAGTTTCATCCACATAGCAACAATCACAAGTCAGCAATCATTCCAAGTAAAACACTTGCATCGATGTGCATAAACCTGAAAATTGCTCAGTACCAACTAGAATGCACTTACGAGGAAATGCATTCGAAGCACGATGACCAGTCGAGCGAAGGAGAGATCGAGGAGAAAAAAAGGAGAGGAAGCAGAGAACGTGTACTTCCAGCCTCGAAGACGATACACACTGGCATCGACCTTTCACCTTTTGCAAACGTCGGACCGACGGAGTCGTCGCGTTGGCCAACGCCGCAGAGACAGGATATGTCGCAAGGATGTCGCAAGGAGCGTATACCGCTCCAAGGCGGGAAAGAAAGGATAACGAGCCTGCTGATTCTCACGCGGATAATTACACTTGACTCCGCGCAATTACGCGCCGGAGGAATTCTTATCGATCAACGTACACCTCATTCATGGACAAATCGTTTGAATATCGCACCGATAATTGGAACGAAAGCAACGATACCTGGAATCGTCCGGAGAGAAGCACAATGTTCGTGTATTAGTATAAACACTATATCTACCAAGATAGTTAAAGTGACTTGGTCTGAATTTTTCATAAATATTAAATTTTTAAGACAGTTTCTTTTTCGAATTTCTACATCTGTCGTATATATTGCAAGCAATTAAATCGATCAAGTTCTTTGCCTCCTTCATTTCTTTTCTTGCTGCTGTATTTATTTCACATTGTGAAATATGTTGTACTAATTGTTGATAGATCTACTGTTAATCTACGTGGATGTTTATGGTAATTTTTTTTTGTATTGTGGAGCCTGCGAAGGACGAGCTGTTTAGCGTGTGCTTTGTTATTGTGGTTGTAGTTATTAAATTTTGAGCATGTAGAAATTTGTTTAGTTCCTATTAACAAAAAGTTTACGGAAACAGTGAAATTTACGGATTCTTACCTTTCTAGGAACACCTTCCAATCTTAGAGAGACTTGGTACAGAAGATATTTCACAAGTATCTTATAATATACATATTAGTTACACTTCATAATCATCTTTGCCGCTTGATCTGTCTACTTCCAAAGCCTGTATTTAATATATCGTGGTGTAATAGATTTCACGTCCGTAAATCTATTGTTAACAGAGTTTTTAAATTTGTCGGTGTCTCCGGGAGAAGATTTAGAATTCGAACTTGTTTTAACAAATATGTTTACATCTTGTAATTATTCATATGTTCAAAATGATATGGTAGCAGAAGTAAAGATTTGAATCCTCGAGTTGTGGTGGGTTTAGTTCAAATTAGTATCGACTTTGGAAACTTTTGTTGCTGATTTCTATTTTTAGATTTAGATACTAAAGATTTTTCTGAAGATCTACAGAGGTGCACACAGTTTCAGAATCACTGAGCGTATCATATGTTAAATGATAATTAAGGATAAGGAATTTCGGAAAAATTGAAATTCAGGTTCATTAACTTTCCTACGTGTAGTAGATACGTGTGTGCTGATAAAAGTTGAATGGTTGGTATTTGGGGGTTTACGTGAGGCAAGTGAAAAATTAATTCTCCGTCTGTCATACATTTTCTACACAATTCAGGTGGACAGATGTGACAACTTGGATAATAAGTGAAAAGCATTTATCTTGTCTTTACGTCTAATAAATTTTGTTTCTTAGTTCGCGAATACTTTCCTCATAAGATAAGGCAAATCACAAGCAATTGCCATTTTCTTAACTCTTTACAGTATCGACAATGTATACTAGATAAAGGGGAAAAAATGTCATATTCTTTACAACGCAAACAAATTTATTTTGGACAGAATACATATTATTTATTTATTCTATTTGCAGAGTATATCTCGGCTTTATTAAAACAATGAAGATTCCATAATTCACAATGAATCACAGTCCAAATACTTCAGCAGACATGTGATAAAAACATTTCTTTTGATTTTATCTAATATATCTATGGTGTAGTATTATTCGCTTTGACAAATCAGGCTACATATACATATGTGCCCATAATTATGAAAGTGGTCTAAGTCAAAAATTAAAAAATTGAGTTTATCAGTTGTTTCACACCACATTATTATAAACTAAATTAATTCAATGTAATTTTTATGATACTGTCAAAAATGAACCATTAGATAGTGGTTGTAATTTCAACATTATATGGAATTCATTTAGTGTTAATTATGAAAGTGGTATAAGTCAAAAAATTTTAATACTATATAAACATGCCCTTACATTTTTGGTATCTGGTCATGCCTTTCTACCGAATGACCACGATTTTGGGTTAATAGAAATAAAAATAAGAAAAGTAAATTACTTATACAACCCTGAGCATTATTATTAGACTGCGGATTTTTATGCATTTATGACAAATTAAATACGGCTAAAATATACAAAAAGGACATAATATAAAAATATATGTAAAATATCTAAAGTATGGTATTTGTTGTAATATTTATTGAGTGCAATAAATCCCTAGATAGGTTTTCCTGTCTCACCTGCATTTGTGAAACTTGAAATTTGCATAAACATCCGCAGTCTAATTATTATGAATTGACAGAAAAGTGTAGGAGAAGAAATACATTTTGGGTAAAACGAATGTCGCAGCCGAATTTTCTTTCAACGAAACCACTAGAAGAGCCAACGAGAAGAAGAGTAAAAAATACCGTAGGCGAATCTGTCTCTTGGTTGCAAATTCAATGGATGAGATTCTTCCAAAATGAACCTTACAAGATGTTCTATAAAATTTCTTTAGATGATTCTAAATTCCACGTTTTGGATCTTTCGCCTAAAAGAGGAAGACCAAAAATATACGGAAATATTAAATTACTTCCATTATACATACATACATCACTAATAAACCAGTAACGGAAGGAAAACATAAAAATATTATCTGTTTACTACCATACATCCCTCCAGTTTTTCAGGAATAATGATAAAAGTCTAAAATTATAAAAACTGATTACTTTTTAAAAGTAATTAATAAATGTTCACGAATTATTTCATTAAAATTATTATTTCTAATAAAACTCGTAGTTTTTTATCACATTAAGTCATTTATAGAACATTCAGTTAATTTTGAAAATGGTCTAAGCCAATTCAAACTTTAAAAACAACATTTCCGTAGGAAATTCACGCAAAATTTCATATTCATAATAAATTTCCCTAATAAAATTCTAAATTAAAATGTTGCATAATGTAAAAATATTTTTCGATTCGTTCAAATGCAATTCATTAAATATCTCGAAACAAGAAATATATGACCTATTGTTAGACCACTTTCGTAATTACGGGCACATATATAAACATGAATTTTGTGCAGAGACTATATCTACCGTACTTTAGAAAAAATATTCGAAGAAATTATTTATATGAAGTAATTTTTTAAATTGTGTGGCCCGCTCTCTGCCAAAATATTTGGATACAATCTTTGTTCAAATATTTTTTTAGTAACATTAATTCATCGCGAGATAATTAACTGTTTCCAATTAAAGTTCCATTAAAAAGTTAAACGAAATATTCTGTAATAAGGAATTCAATACAGTAGAATTTTAGAAACGAGGCTAACCGTTAATTAATATATAATGAAAAGTACTTGCTCTCTGTACTAAAATCATTTTCGCGTTGAAACTATTTTGTTCCGGGTATTAACAGTTTCATTTCAAGTTGATTGTATCAGCAAACAAGCCGTTTGTTGACAGCGCACACCAATCTAACAGAGAAGCTTGATTTGTATTTATTTTTTCAAAAAAAAAAACAGCTCGAAAAAATGACAAAAAAGAGAAATGTTTTTTAGGAGCGAGCGCACTGGGATTTCGAAATTACGCTGAAATCAAAAAGGATGAGGACGAATTTAGAATCATATGAGCGTAAACCAGAAATGGCAAAGTGCATTCGTAATACTGTTTCGCAATTTTTTTCTACGATCTAATGAAAATGACAAACTTCTGCACTGTGACATTACATTCACTGGTTTCGAAGAATGTAGAGTGCATTACCATGCCATTGTGGAAATATTAAAAATCGCCATCTCTCCTAACATTAATGCCGAATCGCTGCTAATAACACTATCTTTTTAGTTGTATCCTGTAGTATCCTTTTATTTTGATATTGGCGATAAAATCTTAAACAACAATCTTCAAAAAGTAGCATAAAAGACAGAAATACATTAACACTTTTGCTTCTCATTTTTACAATACACTTCTGCGCTCACATACTTCATATCTAACCGCATAAAAAATCTAACGAACCTTCCAACTTACACTACTCTATTCCTTTCTTCCTTTTTCGACAAAGTTATTAATTAAGTCTCTACTAAAACTATTTTGCAACAGCTTCAAAAATACTAGATTATTACATTAACCAAACAAAGTTCCCTCGGGATTGGAGCCTTCCCCGAAATATCCATATCTTGCGTCCCAATTGAAAGAAATTCCTCGACAGAGCATTTCGACGTGATCTTTCGTAATGCACGTGGTACGGTAATCCAAAGAATTTCTCCCGCAACGTCGATCGTTATTTCTGGTCGAGATAGTTCTTCGAATGTTCACTGGTGAAATAAGGCGTATCCGTGCTATTGGTGGTACTTTTACTTCACGGGGTACTCAATTATTTCTACGGCTTTAATTATTGCGAAACCTCCCGCTCCCATTGCGTTTTCTTTTTCTCTTGGACGCGCGCCACGGTTGGGCCGTCGAGGGTCTCAGTTTCTTTACGCGGAAAGAAGTTTATCGCTTCTCCCGTATTATCGAGGGATAAATCTCCGCAGATCCTGCTGGACGGACGTGCCGTCCGCTTAATTGCAGAACCGGCGAGGATTAACTCCACCCTCCTGCCGTTCACCTGCACTGGACGGATAAAAGTCACGATATTCGGAAGTCTTTGGACAATATTTACCTCGTTAATTACTTGCAGGATGTCGATGGACCGTGAAGTGGGAATTATCGCCTCATAGGGGGTCTTAGCGGGAATAATTAACTCTCTGTAGCTTAATTTTTTTGTCCACTTTGATGATTAGCTCGAAGAGTGATATATATTGGCAAACTTTGGAACAGAATTTTACTTGATAGATTTAATTTTATTTGGAGGAAATTAATTGCAATTGTTTGAGAATTTGAAGAATTATTTAGAAAAATTAAAATAGTAAATGGAAAATCAACATTTCAGATTTTTGATTTTCACCACTTGCATAATTACGGACACAGATAACAATGTGCATAGATGATATTGTAAAATGTGATCAGTCTTATAATGAATGTAACTCACATTTTTGTAGCACGATTGTGTTTTTTGGTACATTTGTTTTAACTATGAGTCGCCGAAAATTCTTTTTGTCATTAAAATAAAAATTAAAAGTATTAGATAAATTAAGAACAGAATTATCGGCATTATGTCTATTAAATTTATGTATACTGAACAAGTACTTTGGAAATGAAGAAATCCGAAATGAGAAAAGTGACCAATTAAGTTATATAAATTTTGTAATATTGAAGTAAAACATTTACTACATGGCTCCCCTAGCAATTTGATCAAATTTTCGAGAAAATTAGAAACCGTCCATTTTGACCCCTTCGGTAATTTTAACGTTAACCACAGCTCGACAACTTTCAAAATTTAATTTTTTAACACTAAAACAATGATTGGTTCCTAATTTTTTTATAAGATTTTTCTACACCTGCAAGGGAACGTTTTATAAAACACAAATTACTATATTGATAATGTTTTTCCCTCTTTCGCCAATATATTTGTTTAATATATTGAAATGTAATAAATTTAGCATTGCTCTAATGTTAAGGGCAATTTTCCTTTGGGGAAAAATTCCTCAAACGTCGCCTGGCAATTTACTTGTTAATATGATCATAATACGTTGTGCATTCCAAATGACCGCTGAGAAAACGGTTACATACAGAAAATAAAAGTGTACATAATTTATTATCTTACTTAGGAATGTGTTTACTTGCTTTCATCGATATATCGCCAATGCAGCAAGATTTTATGTACTATTAGTATCCGCAATAACAGAAGTAGCAACAATCATTGCTTCAGCAGTGGCTACTACAATTGTAATAGCAACATCAATAACGATAACAGCAGTAATATTCATCGCAATGACAGTCGACAGAATTAATAACAATAAAAATAGCAATTAGTTCTTAATTTTCCAACAATATAAATTTCATGTGACTCTTTTAATAAAGACAAAAAACAATTGCTAAATATCGTGTCACAAATTGACAGAATACTTCGAAATCATTAACAGTAATTTGTACTTGTTAAGAATATAAACGAGTCCTATCAACTGAAATTTGATACGTATTTGAAATTAACACTAGCGTGAAATCGATTATATTTAGATATGTTAAATATGTACCTTAAAGCAAGGAAAATTAAGACGTGGAAAAGATGATAGATTCGGCAATTTATGATACGGCTCTCTCATAAACCCGTAGAATTTTTGGAAAAAATTGTATACCAGGCTTGATAAATCTAGTATTAAATAGTTATGCCCATGCTTTTCATAGATATCAATAAATTAACGAGAGTGTACACCTTTTGTTATTAGAGGATTAATAAATTATAAATGTCGCAAAAAATATCCGCAGAAAAAACGAGCATAAGAATCAGACCGCTCTGCGTACAGTTTTCTCTCTCAAAAAAAAAATCCCGGCAATTTTTCGGCTAACTTTCAAACACTAATTTCACTGCCCACAACGAAACGACACCCTCTCGGCTCCCCGCACAAACTGCACGGCACGTTTCCCCTTTTCGACTTTTTAAAACGCACAAAAGCCCCGTTGCAACGTACGTGCATATACATAAAATAAAGAAGCAAAAGCAAATGAGAAAGAGAGGAAAAAGGGTAACGAGGAGAGTAATTAATGCCCTAGACAAAATGCACAGTACAGGGTAATTTCCTCAACGGCGGACGTGCTCGAAGATGACGCTGTTAATTGAGAGAACGAAGGAACTTCCTCCCTCGTATTTGTTCGGAAGATGACGGAGCTCAGTATCCTCTCACTCTCCTTCCTTTCTTTTTTCTCCTTTTCTTTTTTTCCTTCACGGAAGTTCCAAAGAACAGAATGATTGATGATGAATCTCAAGTACTGCGAATTTTCCGTGGGGAGAGCGGCTATCTGCATAAAAAGGACGGCTCTCTGGGTGCGGATAATTAATTCACTTTGCCATTTTCTGCGTGCAATTAACGATTTTCCATGCGACAATCAGCCTCGCGGATCTTGCTCGAAGGAAAAAGTGAAAATTGGAAAGGACCATAGACGAGAAACGATGAAAGCGTAATGAACCTAAACGATCGTAAAACCGACGACAGCAACGAACTTGAATGAGAAGCTGAACGAAGCGATTGTTACGTTATCATCGATCTCTCGAGGCAATCGTTTATCTCTACTACCGATAATCCTGATTTTTTCATCGTAAGACATTCGCTTTCCCTCTTAACAAATACGCTCCACTCTTTATTGACCGAAGAAACCGTATTAAACCATAACCAGCGTGAAACCACTACATTCTATAATTAGTACAAGACGTTCACCTGGGAAGAAGGAGGTACTTTGACTCGCTTATCTTACATTCTAATACCTCGATGTGAGCGCGAGTCACTGAAACGAATAAGAAAGTATTATGCAATTGCCGTTTGTCGGTGCTCCGTGTTACGTGGACTTAAAAAAAAATCTTGAAAAATGAGCACAGTGTTGGGTAGAATAACTCTTCGCGTTGGACGTAAAGCTCCTGTCGAATCCTCTTAACTGACGTTACATTTACAAGAGGAAAAAGAAAAGAAGCAAAGGAAGAACGAGAAACTCATGTCGCAATTGATCCCGTCACAAGATTACTCGATGAACGAAAGAATTCGGATTCGATTCAGTGTTTCTGCATTAAAAATCCCTTCACAATCGTTCCTCTTCCGATCGGATGAATATGGTGTGTCGGATCGCGTAACGGTAATCCGCTCTTGCGATGGCAACATTGTTTCGGGAGTTTGACGAAGTAGTAGATCGGAGGATTGAAACTCCGATCGAGAAAAGAAAATGATGTATATATGAGTAAGGGTAATTTCACGTTTAATCGATCTGGGACGGATTTCGCTTTCGTAGGTCGAGTATCGTTTGCAGCTCACGCCCGAGTACCTGACTAGGATGGAGAATCGTCTTTATGGTTGGTACTTACTTCGATAAGGAAATATATCGGGGACAAAGTGGGAAGGCTAAGTGTACGTGAGAATACGTACGTGTTTACCTTGGAAACGTGCACCCCGGATTCACATTCCAGTGGAAACGGTGGACCAGTTTAGTACGATTCTACGTGCGTGTCGTATTTCCTCGTATATACAAGTATTTTCGTTTCTATGCTTTGTGAAGAATAATTTTGAAATTCTTAATATAAAGTTTCAGATACTGCACAGTTTTTTTTGGAATAATAGAGTTTGAAGGTATATATTTTGAAGGGTAGAGAATTGTTTTCCATTTTCAAAGACAATTTTGGTGGTGAAAGGAGGGATAGTATGGTAAAACATGACGGGGGCTATGGTCACTGCGAAATTAAAAGTCCGGGCTCTTAATTAGCTGGCCGGAATTCACCTGTGGAAAATTTTTTCTGGGGTGTAATTTTATATTATAGTTTCGGTAGGTCGGAAAACGCCTAAAACTGTAAGTACTGGGCAAAATGATCGTGGTAATGAAAAGACAAAATGTAAAGATAATAGAAAAGACTATGATAAGTGAAAATTGGAACGTTATGAAGATGGCTACGCCTAATTTCATTACAAATTGTTTGAAAATGCTTACGGACTTAAAAGCCACTAGATCAGAAATAGGGTGTATTTAAAATATTGCAAATTATTCGAAAACTATCCCCTTGTCGTACGATTTCTTTTGTAACCGCTTCCGCAATAATTCAGAATAAAATTAGTGAAATAGAAATCAAATAACGATTATTGATATATCATATAATTTGATGAAATATTAATATTATAGAAATAAATTTATCTTGTTGGTCTCACTGATATTTTCAACTTGATGGCTTTTGCTAAAATTGAAGATATCCTATTCAATTTACCACATCGCGAGTGGCACTCGGTATTGTACAGCAAGGGGTTAAATAATGAACCACGAAGAAAATATATACGATTTTCACGATCATTCGTACCATATTATTTCCAGGATCACAACATAAATATCGTTTAAATATAGAAACAATTAAAGAATAGCAGTTTTGGGAGGAAAATACTGTGGATGCGGGCTATTAATTAACACTAGAACTACCGGCGGTAAATATACTATATTTTAATATATTAAATAAGTAATTTGGGAAACAGGAATGAATAGATGCAAAACATGATCGATTTAGTAATGAATGTTTTATAAAATCAACGTAGAATATTTGCTCTATGACTCTCCTATAAACTTGGAGCATTTTTAGAAAAGATTCGAATTTTTCTAGTGTTAAAGTTCGATTATTGACTTGTTGGTAGTTCTAGTGTTAACACATTGATATACCAATTAAAATCTGATACTGAATAACTCTTTGCTACAAATCATAAACATATCACCATCTTTTCATATCCATGCGAAATCGCAACAATTTTCATGCTACTGGCATACTTTATTTTTATATTTTTTTGCTCTCGTAATAAATTTCTTCTCTCATTCACTTCTGTTAATAACAACAATTATCTTCACAAAGGACTTCTCCCATCGTATTATATTACAAATTTAACAATGTAACGAAATTTAACATAAATAATAGTATATTACTCAAAATATAATATGAAAGTGCAATAACCTCGTGTCCTCATCGCTGAAGCATCCTGGGTCCGTCGTCATTTACAACGAGAGCGAGGATCAGCCGCTTTGAGTCCCGAGAGACCTTTGTCTCTTGGAAATGTCCTCTTGACATTTTCCACCCAAAGATTCTCAACTGCCCAAGTCTTCTGTCCCCTAAAGCCGTTATTTTTTAACTAACTAAAATCTGGTTCAATAAATGTTATACTGTCTAAAAGAAAGGCAGTGATACCGTCAACTCGACCGGTTTACGCGAATGACAATGAAAGCGTGAAATGTCTGTTATTGGATTAGAACATTTACGAAGTTGCAAGATACCTTTATGTGAAAGAGAACGGCAAGAGATTTTGTAAGATTTTAATTGAAAAAGAAAAAAATATAAATTTTATTGAATGTTAATTTTGATGAAATTTTATTAACGTTGGTAGAGAGCTTATAGTTACTACTGGAAGATATTTTTTCCTCTTACTTATACTTTCATGAGTACGATATTGTTTATAAGTTGTAATGGCCAGAAATGCTTAAATAACGTTTTCAGCATATCAATGAAGAGAGTCTTGCCTTCTTTTTTTCTCTTTCATTCATTCATTCGTATGTTTGTGTATCATGCAGCTCTGGCAAAGAATGGGCAACGAGAATTTATGATACTTTATTATCAAATCCGCCACCCAACAGAACTGAATCATGTAAAATATCAGTTATCATTCTTCAGTACTTAAGATCTTATTTAACAAAATCTAGATTTAATTTCACCCAGATTGAGATAAATTGTATATAGTGAATACATATTGTTACGAAGAAGCGAAGCTGTCTTCGGTGATTCAATCGATTAGAGAATATGTTCTACGAGACATCGACAATCGAGAGTTGAATATCGTATCAAGAACAACAGATTAAACAAGAAAGTGAAAGATTAGAGTCTGGTAGTGACTGCGACGCGAAGAAGTAGCTTGAATCCCCTAGTTTATCTGTATATTATAGAATATAGACCCTTTGTAAATAAATTATGTCATGTGGCGATACTCTTCGGCGCAACAATATTATATAAGTCTCGATGAAATTTTCATAAAGAAAGAGTAGAAAAATCTTGTTTTTAATAGAAAATAGACTATGGATAAGAAAGCGCCCTCGGAGCTGAACTGTGACTTTTTAAAAAATCGAATGACGGTTACAATCACAATAATTATCTCCATTAATGAGTTATTTATATAATACCTAATGCCAGAATATTGCCAGTTCTTTTGCGAAACATAGTTCGACATCAGAATACATTACCGTTTTTGAATTGTCAAACTGGAAGTCAAAAGGTTAGCAAAAAAAAAGTATGCTTCAAATTGCAATAGCCTCAAGCGCAGACTCTATGACAAGCTGACGTTCAAAGAAGCTCAGAATTTATTAACCAGAGGTAAGAAAACGGGAAATAAACAAACCGTGATAAAGGGAATTAGAAAAGACATAAGAGAACACTCAAGACAATAGGTAACACGAGACCAAAGAAGATCGAGCAACATGAATGGCAGTAACGGAAAGATAGCATTTGTTTAGCGACGTAGACTGAAGAACAGACGAAAGACAACCGGGGTGGAAGCTCGATTGCCGTAATTGCCGAAGGCAAAGAAGAACGTAATTGAACCTACTAACGGGATATATTACTTGAACGTGCTTCAGCTGAGTAAACGGGGCTTACGATCAGGCATATTCGCATCTAAGACTTTTTGCTCAAAGTCTGCAAGATATCCTCTTGCATGGTGTGCCCCTTTAGAACAAACACGATTAACCAATTATGCAATTTAGGATTACGAAAGTATTGGATAAAGATTGAGTTTCGCTTGAAATTAATTTTCTTTTATATGGTATATAAAAAAAGGCTTTAACTACTTACTGTTTATAGCTGATACAAAACAAATTTTGTTGCTCATTGGTTATTTGATAATGCGATGTCTATTTGATCATTCATTTTTTAAAGTGATGATCTGCTCAAAATTCTGTGTAATATCTCCGCAGAATTTTCTCTAAAAGCTGATGTGCTTCGTTTGGAGCATCTCCATTTTTAACCGTAGAACTGCAGGCGATTAACTCATTATATTTAACGATTAATTCTATTAAAACGTAATATTATATTAAACTAATTACATTATACTTTGAGCACCGTGATAGAGGTGATAACAGTTCCATCATTATTAGTTAGTGATACGAGATTCACGACTTTTTGTTTTCTAATGCAGCCTCTTTCGATCGAGAGAAAACAGCCCTCTTATTGCCGTGAACATATGCGACATTAAAAAGAAGTCTTGGGGACCTCGAAATGTCTCATTTAGTTTCAAAATTACAAAATATTTAGCAATTAGCACGGAAATCCGAAAATGTATACGAGGAGAGTCCTGTTTCTTTCATTTTGACCAATCAGACTTCTTCAGATGACCAATCAGATTAGTTCCTAACTCCTCTTTCTAGCACCACCCAATAGGCAACACGTAGGCCCAAATAAGAGACGTAAAGAGGCCCATTAGACCAGACAATTCGAAAGCTGTTTTCTCCATAAGTATCTATTTTTCAAGTCGCGAATTCTTCCATTATCTGTCCATAACTTTTACTTCTTACAGCTAACTTAAATGTTTATCATTATTTCTAAAATCCAAAAATTTAGAATCTTCCTATGTTACACGTAGAAAATAGCTAAGAAATTTGCAAATATTTTTTGTAAAATAAGAAAACCAAACGTAAATATTTTTGAAGTAACATCACACAGAATGGAGTTTTAGTGGAATACTATAGTGCCCAGGAAGATAAACGTTTGGAGTCTCAACTAGGTGAAATAGAATTCAAATCCCCATTGCCTCTGGGAAATTTTTACAACCTGACGTGTATATCATAGCCTCGGTAGTTCGAAAGTTAGGACCGTTGGTCCTAGGAGAAATAACGGAAGTAGTTAAAGAAGAAATATACAACAGAGGGTATAGCAGCGGGTCGTTCCCAGTGGGTTAAAATAGACTGAAACGCGTCTGTTTGGCAGGGTATCTAAGTTTCTGCGGTTTGAATGAGATAAAGTGCAATAGTATGATGTATCACCTTTCTTGATGGCTGTCTCACAAACTTAGCACCATATAATTCTTGTTTAAGATGGAATTTTCTTTTGGAATACATTATTGAGTAAGAGATCTTGAAGAATAATTGTAGAATATAATAAACAGACTGCGGTTGTTTATGCAAATTTCGAGTTTCACAAATGCAGGTGAGACAGGAAAACCTATCTAGGAATTTATTGCACTCAATAAATATTATAACAAATATCATACTTTGGATATTTTAGATATATTTTTATATTATGTCCTTTTTGTATATTTTAGCCATATTTAATTTGTCATAAATGCATAAAAATCCGCAGTCTGATAATAAAAGTCATTTGCTCGATGATCTTTATGGAACTGAGAAATTCAGAGGTGTGTATTAAACAATTGATACGGGGATTTGATCGATTAATTACAAATTCCTTTTTATCGCAGCACTAATAAGGAAGTTTTCTCTTGGGTGAGAATAATTGGTCTTTCGTTGATTGTGCGCAACGTGTCAATAAATGAAGTTGGTTGGAATAAAGGCCATACATTTTCTGAAAAATAGTAGGAACTCTACTACCGTAATCAGATAGGTTGTCTGGCTATTGAATACTTTCTAAGGATGTACAGCTATTGTATTCGTTGTTGAAGAATTATCGCTAGACAAAAATAGCTCATATTAATTTACGTTAGGTAATAGATTAGAAAAAATAGAGAAAAAATATTTCATTTCACAATTTGAAGTTTAGCACGCGAAGCTTGATGTACGAATTTGACAGTTTTAATCCCTCGGCTTACAGTAACTTGTAACATTCCTGGCGCGAGTGGAATTGGAAATTTCGAAGTTTTCCAAAAGCTATTAAAGTGAAAATATCAGCGAGTCGTGACACTATTGAAATACTTCTATACTATTCATATTCTGTTCAATTATACGGAATATTAGAATTCAGAGAGAAATTTCAATTTCAGGTATTAATTCTGAGTTATTATTCATTCAGTCAAAATAGAAATCGTAGGGCAATGAATTAATATCTTGTTTATTTGTAATAAAAATTTCGGTACAATATGGTTCTGTATGGAATAATTGGTGAGAAGGTGAAGTACCTGATAATTTAGAATACCTAAAGAACTACATTCAAGTTTTTTTTTTATAGAAGCATGAATTATAACTAATTTATTTTTGAAAGGTCTGAGTCGTTGATTTCTCCCCCAAGACACTCTTGAAGGCCCCTATTCCTCATGGGGTGTATCAATGCTGTTCAAAATACTCAAGAAGCACTGGAAGCCCTGAGAGTTTTCCAAGGAGAAGTTCCTCAGTGTCTCGCACAAC
This sequence comes from Cerceris rybyensis, assembly GCA_910591515.1. Classification (NCBI taxonomy): domain Eukaryota; kingdom Metazoa; phylum Arthropoda; class Insecta; order Hymenoptera; family Crabronidae; genus Cerceris; species Cerceris rybyensis. The sequence goes on from OU342789.1 coordinate 38,551,103, forward strand.
ATTATCACTCTCCCCTGATAATATATATATATATATATATTCACTACATGCTTTTCATTATCACAAATACGAGAAAAACACGAAACAAAATGAACATTGAAGATAAGAATTTTATCTCATCAATTACAACCATAAAAAATGAGAACAAATTTCATTTCGCTCACAGAAAAAATAACTTTTTTCAAATATTTAAAAACAAATTTTTCAAAAATTCAGGCAGTTCACTCCCACTAACCGAATTCTACAAGAACATTAGTTATTTAAAGCCAATTGTTGCGGAACAAAAATATGTCCCTGAGATGTAGCTAAAATATCAATTCTCGTTGTTTTTCGACACACAGATGTTTCTTTGTTCAAATAGCAGTCGCACCTTGCAAATCATTTATTACTTCAAAATAAATCAGCTTTATGGGCATATTGCTCCAACCACCAATAAAAGCTGTAAACTCTTCGATAATTGTAACCAGGTTTTTTCATAGATCCGTGCAACTCACCCCCATTAACCGATGTCTGCTCAAACAGTAGCTACAGAATCCACTCTCCAACGACCAAGTTCACCATACAGTAATCCCTATAGACAGTAGTTCAAACACTCGAAATAAAATCAAACTCCAAGACAAGGAGACTTTACCGTAAATCCTAGTTTCACCGGAGTGAAAAAGAAACTTCAGTCCAACGATAAAAAAAAACCCTAAAGTCTCTCCAACAGCTGTCTCCCAATCTAGAGAATAAAGTCTGGAGTATCATCATAGGAAAACCTTAACACACGTCTCTTATCACGTGCAACGAAACCAGCCAAATGTCGTGCCATGATCGAACGACCAGTGGCAGTTGCTCGTCCATTCGAGTAAATGATCCCCTTTACTTAGGGGTTTCTTCGTCGCTTCGTGTCCGTCGGATCTCGTCCCTAATAAAGCTAATTGCGAGTTCTCCTGGCTGGCTACCCTTTCACGTCTTTTCTCTTGGCTACTCGGATCGCCTCGGTTTTCGCCCTCTTCTCCGTAGCGAGTCTTTTTTCAACGTCGATTCTCGGTCCCTCCTATTCGATCCAAAGTCTCTCGTTTCGGACGAATGGGTCCTGTCGAGGCACTCGCTTCTCCTTTGGTAATCGGCCATCAAGGCGGAACTCCCCAATTTACGTAGAACAGACGCCTACATGGCTGAACTACCCTCGAAGGAAGATAGAAATTCGATAGGAGAAGTACGATGAAATTGCAGTGAAACCGAGAACAAGCCGTATATATCCTGGAAACTGTTTCATTGATTTTGATCTGGGATCACTTTTGAGAGGTAATTGTCATTTTTGGACGGTATATGGAGGTGATAATGAGAGAAGTAGGTGAACAGGAGATAACGATATGAGCGGTGATAAAGGAGTGGTGTTAAAGATTGAGTTCGAGTTACAGTACCTGTAACTGCTGGGAGATTTTTTCTAAATTATAATTTTAAACAGCAAAAATAATCTAGAAGAGATGATCATGACAATTCTAAATTGTAATATTCAGACTTCTAAATTATAATATTTACGAATTTTTTAATCAGTTAACTGTGGCGACTTTTTTTTGAGAGTGCGCACCTATATGGATCGCGAAAATGGGGAAATGAGCATAAATCTATCTCAAATTATTTATACTTTTTAGTTATTCATTTTATTTCGGCATGACCTCAAAATATTCCAAACATCTTGAAATTTACGAACATGTTCTAATTATAATTTAAATAACTAGTAATCGCTAACTTTTACGCATGATGAGTATACTCGCCAATTCACAAAATGCTATCGTTTCTCCATTACGAGTATACTCGTCAAACACAGGTGACTGGTTAATGCACTCAGTATTTAAATATTAGCATTAAAAAGGTATTGTCCTACTGACTGTACACCCATTCGTGTCTTTAACGCTAGGAAAACCAAACTAACCTGTACAACTGATACAGAATTTTTCCCAAAAATTTGTCAAGTTTGCACGAGAGTCATTGAGTAGGTATTTTATGTATATCTCAAAAAACGTACATAAATTGCGAACCATCTTTTCCACCTCTTAATTTCGATTTTTTCAACGTACCTATTTAAACATATTGAAATATTATAGATTTTATACTGGTAGTTCTAGCGTTAAGGTTTTTGCTTTGTAAAGGTGTGATTTTAATAGAATATTAATAAAATCATTGCAGTAAAAATAGTGAAACTGTAACGACGAATTGTGTGATTCGCGCTTAAGGTCCGCTAGAATAAGAGAACTTATACTTTCGGACTTTTATATATTAAAATAACTTGACTCGTTCCAAGAGCGATTAAGTGTGATGTACGGAAACGAATGATTTGATAGTGAGGCCTTGTGAGAGTTTAGAATTAGAATTTAGAATTTGACTTAGAATTTGAAGATGACTCTCACGATTAGTTGTACCTGGAAATGAACTTGGAATCGTTGAATTTCTTATGAACACTGATCCAATGAATTGAGTTATGAGCTGAGCAAATTAACTGAGAGCTATGAACTATGAACTAAGCGTGGGGAAAAGAGACGTAGGATTTTTAAAGACTTTTGGAAGCGGAGTGGGAGTGGTGATAATGGTGGATACAAGCCGAAGGTCAAAGTAGGAAGTAGGATTTTGGATTTGGACGATAACTCGGGCACGAGTAAGAAATGGTGACTGTATTAGTGATTTGAAAGGTCAAGATGAAAAAATAGGAAGTTTAGACTTGAGGTGGTGAGTCAGTGACGATTATGGAATGACGGATGTTGAGTGAGCCGCGTATAAAATATTTATGTTTACAAAATATTCGCTAAACCTATCTTATATAGGTACTAATTGATCGGAGGGTCGGTACATTACAAAATTAGCAAAATATCGATAGCGTTCAACGTGTTAATAGCTCTTGAAGTTAGTTTAACTAATTCACATCATCCTAAATCATAGCACCATAAATCAATTGCATTTGAAAAATTGCGGACCATTGGAAAGTTATTAAAGAAATAGTGATTAAGGGGAAGAGTAACAGAGGAGATGAACTAATTGGCTACCAAAGCTAAACTCTCCAATTCACGTAGAACATGGCCAACCTTCTCCCAAAGGAAGATAGAAATTCGATAGGAGAAGTACGATGAAACTGCAGTGAAACCGAGAACAAGCCATATATACCTCAGCAACCGTTCCATTGATTTTGATCTGGGATAACTTCCGAGAGAAGTTCGTGCGATACTGTTGTCGGGGACGATTAAAGTTTCTGATCTTCGTGAATCCGTCGGATCTAACGAAGGATTAGGTAGACGCTTACTCTTGTCGTGGCAAAATTAATGCCGAAAGGAACGGTGAAATTAAGATTGTAGTTTACTGCGAAAAGCCTGACGAAATATAAGTGTAGACATTTAATGTTTGCGATTAAAGGTAATTGTTTCTGGCAGAAAGAATGGTTAAAGTGTTTAACACTAGATCTATGGCCGCTAAATTTGGTAGGTTTTAATGTATTAAATAAGTACCTTACAGAAAGATGGTTCAAGCGGTACAAAATATGATCAATTAAGTAATTTCTATATTATAAAATACTCGTGAAATATGTACTATACGATTTCCCTATCAATTTGAGAAGAATTTTAAAAAAAGTAACAACCCGTCGATTTCACAGTTGCCGTAGATTTGTGTTAACAATGTCGATGAGGTAAATTAATTCTAAACGTGTAAATTTCTGAAATTTGCAGAGGTGCCTAGTTTTTCAAAATTGTTTAGAATAAATAGAATGTTTAAACTTATGAAATGCCAATGCAACAAGTTTTTAGATTTTACTCACTGTACAAACTCTTCATCCTACGATTTTTACTTGGCATGCATACATAATAACTCAGAATTAATTCCTGAAATATAATTTTTCCTTTGACTTTTGATACTTCATATCATTGAACGCAATATTTATATGACTGACATTTTGGAAAACTTCAAATTTCTTTTCTACTTACCGTGTTGCAAGTTTCATGCGTTATTGTAAGAATAAAGATTAGGATGAACATTTTACAAAGCGCAGTTATCGAGACGTAAACGGTAGTCGAATGTATGATAATATTCCTATTGTTATCAATATTCTCTGAGATGTTTCTTCCTAGTTCAATACGAAGTTTACTATGATAACAAAACTACTTCAATTATAATAAGAATACAATGAAAATAGTATTGTGCCTTCATTTTCCTGGCAAATTGGATCGAAAGCAATAAATATGAATATCGTTCAACATTAGAACAGAGAAAAATATATTAAATGAAAGAAACGAAATGAAGTCTGAAACATAAACAATATTCCTTTCGTATACATATCTACAAGAAAAGGTTTTCTGTTTTCGTATATCACAAATTACCTCTGGAAAATACCATCTGACCTTCTTCTTTAAAGTTTCAATTTTCTAAAATACCAACAACTGTGTCACAGTTACAAAATGATCTCTAAACATATCTGAATCAATCAATGAAAAATAAATAGTACATCGTAAAAATGAATATAGAGCCAACAATATTGAAAATACAAACAAACTTACTTTCGATTAATCAAGACCAAGAAATACAATTACAATTAGATACATTTAACACTAGATTTACAGATGTTGATATACCTATTTTACTGAAGTGAGCCAATTTAACTCATACAAGAAAATTGAAGTCTTTTGCAAAGGAAATAGTTCCAAATCATTTTAACACTAGAATACCAAACCAGTCAAAATGACTGGCACATAATTTTTTCAACAAATTCTCCAAGTTTATGTAAGAGTCATAGAATAAATATTCTGCGTCTATATCAATAAACGTAAATCACCCAATCGATCAAATTTCCCGCCGCTTGATTCCCTCCTTTTCAAAGTACTTACTGCATTTATTAAAATATGTTAGATTTGACGCCGGTAGTTCTAGTGTTAAATGAAAGAATTATTATTGTAAAAATTAGCTAACCAATATATTATATATGTATATAGTAAACAAATTTTGAATGAGTCAAATTGGCTCCGTAAATCTAGTGTTAAATTGCAGTTCCCACAAGTAAAAAGTATCATCCCATCTAAAATTCAACCCCACCATTTTAAATTGTCTACTTTAAAAATACCAAAGAATTCTCTCCAATTTGAAAATGTCAAAGAACATTTTCCAAAATATCATTTGCAAAATAATTCCTAGTCTACGTGCAAAGTAAGTCTACAAGTCCCATACTAATCGGCTTTGCAGCCGAGGCCGGCAATCAGATTGCGAGTCCCTGCACTCAGACAGTCCGTTCTCATTCAATCGGAAGAGCGAAAGCTTTCCCCGAGGTGGAGGTACAAATCGTCGTTTCTTCTTCCTCCCATCATTATTCCATGTCCTGTCGACGTCGTGCTCCCAGCCTCTGTAATTTTTCATTCACAGCGAATATCCAGAATATCCCGACAACGCGGGAGAAAAGCCGGAAAGGGTGGTGCCTCTTCGAGCGCGAACTGTCGACACTCGAAACATCCTTCAGAGATACGACGACGACGACGGCGGCGGCGCGTATGAAACATTTCCTTCATGTTGTGATTCCACAATGTTGTCGATCGATATTCCCAAGTTTTCCACTTTGTACGAAATTCTATCTACCCTGCTCCTCATCTTCTCGATCTTCCTTCTCGTTCTCCTTCCCTTCTGACTTCGGGCATGCATCTGTGTCACGATCTTTATACTTGAGACACGCTTGTAGATACAAGAAAGTTTTTCAAGTACTTTTGCGGGACTTGGTCCAAGTTACGGTAGTGTCTCTCGTAGATTTTCCTCAAAAAGACGCAATCTACTGTTATCTGTTTCGCATCGGAATTGATTTCGCGGAAATTCGTGTTGAGAACGTTTTTTTTTTGTTAAACTCTCGGAATGGAGAGAGCTTTTAATTAGAATTGTTCATTAAGTTGGTACGCAGATGGGAAAATATATTATTTGGAGTGTGTTGGGTTTGGGAATATAACGTTGGATGTTGGAATTAATAAAATTGATGAAATTGTAGCCTTATAGTTATTCTATGTGTAGATATACTTTTTCTAAAGTAATTTTGTACATTTATATTTCAAGCAGAAAACAATTCTCGCTGAAAAAGTTTTGAATTAAATAAAATCCGTTTTGAGTAATTACTTTACTTCAATATAAAAATATGAAATGTAAAATTTTAACAAAAATAATGATCGTATATATTTCATGCGCATTAGTGCATATGTATCATGTGCCTATATTATAATTGGCGATATTAAACGATAAATATATTTATGATGTATAATGAAATGAATATTATTAGAAGTAAAATTGGACATATCAACATCCTTGCTTTTCATTTCGTTGAAATAACAATTCCCCGTAATACGATGAAAATAATTTGAAAGTGGATCGAATAATATTGTCGAAATATTTGTAAAAATTCTATTAACTTTATAAATTCAACGAATTGAAACAAAACGATTGTAATCAGTTGGACCACTGTCGACCGAGTTTTTCATATTTTTTCCAGTACCTATATCTCGATCTCGGCTCTCATCGTGACTCTTCAAAGGGCATCGAGCGCCAATCGAGTAGTATTATCATCTTGATCGATCACTCGGGATAACGAGATTGCGTTCCTCACCTTCGCCGAGAGAGTTCTATTTTTCATCATCCAGTCTCCTTGACCATAAGTACGTATCAATCATACCGAGCTTTTTTTCTCCGGAAACTACAACATACGGTCAAAAAATTAGCAGCGTTGCATTGCATGTTCACGATCCGTTTTCATCCCCTATTTTACGAACGGTTGCAAAAATTTCATAAACGCCGTATCATCGGATTCAAGCAATTTTCACGTTCGTACTTTTCGCTTCTTCGTAATTCATTTATGCGTATGAGCTCGTAAAAGTTCAAATTAAGGTGGTTAAATATCCGAAATTCTGTGGAGCTGAATTTTTGGGAGTAGATTTTTTTTCTCACGTGACACGTGGTGCCCTTTGGTTGAAAATCCAGTCGTACTTTTAACCTGTAAATGCAAATGGAACAAATTTGATTCAGCTTATCCTTCGTTGATTGCAATTCTTTAAAATGTAATACAGGCGTCGTATAATTTTGAGTTGGAAATGTAATTTAATTCCGTATTTTGCTGTATTTAGAAAGCACAATGGCGAACAATAAGCGTACGGAGTTGAAAGAGCTTTGAGTTTTAATTAGCTGCTAATTCAAAATCGAAATCAATACAACAATAATCGTCGTTGCAGTAACTATGGAAAAGTATGCCTTATATTAATTAAAATAATGTAGGATAAAAATAATGTAAAAATATATTATTACATGCTTTGGAAAATGGTAGTAATAAAAAGATGGATACAATAGGTAAGAGCTATGGATTGTGGATTGATGGAGTTAAAAGATTAAATTCTCAATTAGACGGTTCGAGTTGAAATCCCTGTAGTCTCCCATAGAGTTTTCTTGAATTATTATTATTTAATACGTCATAGTCATTGCGATATGGCATAATGACCATAATAATTAATAGCAAGAAATATAAAAAAAAGTCATATCAAGTACCGCAATATCAAAAATATACATATGGTTTTGAATTTCCACAAACAGAAAATCAGTAAACATCGAAATATATATACTACAAAACAAAAACAGTGATCTTCAATGCTTAAACTACCGACGGTATAACGACTGAAATTCAGGTATCTTTAACATGTACTTTAGGAAAAGTGATATCAAAAAGCAATTGGAAAAAAAGGTGACTTCATGTCTTCCTCATAAAATTTATATCATTTTTAGAAAAAACTGAGGCTATTCTGGCTGTAGTACATATAGTGCTAAAGCTTCCTACATTTTTAGTGAAGACATACCCAAGTTAACCCCTTCGATATAGATTTAAACTTAGTTTCAACACCTAATGAATTTTATTTTTTATACAAATATTTCTCAGGATCACCTTAATGTTACAAATTTGCCGTAAGGACTATATGTCCATTAAAATGTACATTTACAAATAATAAATAAATATTTTTGTGAAAAGTATATTGTTGCTTTCATTCACATGAATTAAGTTAATTCTAGTATAAAAATAATATTTTCTTAAACGTAAAAAAATTTGGGTCTGAAGGGGTTAAAACACTACCTAGCTCAACTTAATGAAAGTCCTTCCATCCACAATAAAAGGAAGACAAAACAAAAAGCCTCATTAAATCAGGGAACAAATTCATTCCCAATAAACACAAATAGCAATACCAACCAAAAGTATCCCAACCCCATTGCTGCCTCCACGATCAAACAAAAGACCCACCGCAAAGAATTTCTCTAAATCAATATCAATTAACCACCAAGAGCTCGTAGAAATAAATTCAATCGCAAAGGATGTCCGATACGTAAACACGTCACATCCGCCTACAAAGAATTAACGATCCAGTCTGCAACGAACTTCGAAAGATAGAAACGTTCACTACCAAGAGAGATCGTCGCACAAATTACTATACATCTCGGCTCGCGTACTCTACGTACATACACGTCCCTATTTTCAACGAGGAGGCATTTTCTCGATCGTGCAAAATTCGGCATAGGTGTGCGAGTCTCGGGGAACTCGTCACGCTCAATTTGGCGTATCGATTGTACGCGAGCCACGTCGTAAAGCCGAGAAACGATATTCGCGAAACGAACGTGCTATCGCCAGTAGTTTCGGTCTGTGCGGAACGAACGGCTGTAACTTATGGCAGTGGCGGGCGGACCATCGCCCTGGCACACCACCGTACACCATGGTGCACCGCACGGAACCATCGTGCACCATATTGCCCAGGTACCCTGCTTTCGAAAGTATTTGACATTCATTGTTAGTGTGCTCGATGACCGTTGTCCTTGTAAATAGTATTTTTTAAGGTACAGGTAGCCCTCCTACAACACGGTATCCTGTAACACGGTTTCGCTGTAACATGATAAGTAGACTCCGGATGTTTATGCAAATTTCAATTTTAACAAATGCACCTAAGTTAGGAAAACCTATTTAGGGATTTGTTGCACTCGTTAAATATTACAGCGAATACCATACTTTGGATATTTTAGATATGTTTTTATATTATGTTCTTTTTGTATATTTTAGCCGTATCCATTTTGTCATAAATGCATAAAAATCCGGAGTCTAATGATAAGAAAATTGCAAAAACCTTTATACAACACTGTACTTCTATAGCCGCGGCGTGGCTTGCCGTCTTAAAGATACAGTGTGGCGCAAACTATTTTGATTTTATCTCCGTGGTTTGAAAACAAAAGAATTTCACGCTGCATAACTTTTTCGTCTTTAAGATATTAAGGAGAAATTAACATTGACCCGGTAAGGACCAGAAAGCAAAGTAAAATTTCAGATTTTTTAAAGACTGATTATAGTGCGCAGTGACGATGAAGAAATTTATCAAATTGTAGTTGCAGTTAACTAATTTATATTTTTAATAAAAATTAAGTTTATATAGAATTTTTAAAAAAATTGTTTTTAAAAAGATTTCGGAACGTAACCCCTCTTTTTGTACTGGCTCTGGGTCTCATACAACACGGTTTCACACAACACGGCATTTTCTAGGAACTTATCTACCGTGCTATAGGAGGGTTACCTGTATTAGGCAATTTGAGATACAAGGGGGAAGTGAAAGAACGAAGAGGTTCTAACGAGATTATTAATTGGGCACTTGAATGTAACAGTAACCGTACTGTACATGGTCGAATGACAGATTTAACCAAATAAAAATATATAATTATTTTGTGTCATTGGGTAAAGACTGTTTTGCACGTTGTTTCCTCTATTAACACGTTGACTGGCATGGGGGTCACCGATGACCGGCGCTATTGAATTGAATGAAACTTCATGTAACTTTTAAATTGCAATGTTTGTGAGTTTTCGGACATATTAAATATTTCAATATTGGCGTTAAAAAGATAAAGGTCTGCCGAATATCTATCTATATGTATCTTTGAAGTTTCTGCTTTATAAAGATGTTAATTTAATAGAAAGAGTATCACTTCAGTAGAAATGGTAAAACTAACGAAATACCGGTGACGTTCAACGTATTGACAGTTTTTTGGCATTCCTTTCAGAAAGTTTTTGTTGTTATACTGCAAAAGACTGAAAGAGCCGACGTATGATACATTGTATTATTGTTGATGAACTGCCGCAGACGTTCGTTTTTTCTCGAGAATTAAGCCGTGGTGAACGTAGTACGAGGCAGTCTTGTTTGAACAGCAACAGCATCCAGTGAAAAATATATTATTCTTTTAACCCTTTGCACTCGGAGCGATCTCTAACGTTATCTATAAGTAATTTGGTGGCACTTTACTATTTGCTATCTTGTACCATTTCAATAGCAGCCGATTGATATGGAAAACTTACGATGTCTCCTTGGGTGAGACATCGGAGTGCAAAGGGTTAATACCACCCCCTGTAAAATTATTATTGCAGCCCTGAAATTGCACCAATATTGAGATTGTTTCTTAACCCTTTCACTGTTTGGTAAAATTACGAATTCTGGTCCAAAAAATGTCTAGTTTTTTTTATGTTCGGAAATACTTCGGCATGTAATAAATAATGTAAAAAAACATGTTTTATATGTACCTTGTTAGTAATTAATTCGTGTATGATAGATTTAAAAACACGGGATACATAAGCCGACGTCAAAATCCGGGCAGTAGTATCTTGTATCTTCTTCAGTTAAAATAATCTTAGAAAACAGAGGAAGCAAAGAATCTAACCATAGTCTTACAATTAGATATCTTTGGTAAAATAAACAGTTTAAACGCCTTACCCTGCCCGTACGTTGCACGCGAAAAGCTGAATGGTACTTGACGCTATGCCCGTGACTGTCACGGGATAAACTGTTAATGGGTTAAAGTGGAATTAAAATATTATTATTATTGTAATAAGTATCCGTAATGTGGTGGTACGGTTGGTGTTAAGGATGCAGTATTTGATTAAAAGGTAAAATAAATTAACATGTAGAACGACCAATTGTTATCTTGCAGTGTGAAATGTAATAGAGGATTGTAAGAGACACGAAAATGGTACAGTCGAATATAGGGGAAATATATACGTCAGAATCAGATTATAAATAGATGTTATTCGCAACTACGATAACATTTTAACAGTCGTATCCTGAATTTCTAATGCAATTGTAATGTGTAATGCAAAAAGCACTAATTTCCTAACGAACTCCAGCTTCCCATAAAGATTTCCATACTTATATTAAACTCATAACAATGGGAAATGAACTTTGGAAAAGTACATTTGTATCCAAAGTCTGTAAGAAATGGAAAAGTTTATTGGATTAAAGTTTAGCACTTTTCAACAGGATATAAGAGGTCTAGCAATTCTTACGAGGTTGGAAATCGGTTGAGCCAAACTCATTTTAATATTCATTGACCAAAAATTATTACACCGTTGTGTTTATAAATTTTTCGGGTGGAAAAATTACACTTAACATCGTAAAAAATATTTTCTTGGTTCTCAATAATAAAAAGTTTCAGAAGTATCATTGATTTTTCAAACGATATAAACTGAGATATTTTCGCTAAATTGTAACTTTGTAATTAGGTATTTTAAATGTATATATTATTGTATACGTTTCCAAAAATCCAGTAAGAACTGACATGAAATCGTAAATTTTGGTACTCGATATCAATATCGTGTTTTTTCAAATAATCTTCAAATGTCTCGTTTCCAAAGTCGTAATTTCCTGTGGGATTTGTTCTTTTTATATCAAGAAAAGAAACTTTTGAAATTTTCATTTATTCTGTCTCCGTCCGATCGACTTATGATGGAACTAAAGCTACAGAGCTGTAACGTTAATTACTCATTAACATGAGAATGTTGTATCGTTTTTATAGCTATAATGAAACTTTTAATTAATTTCAAGTTATCAGACTTGCTATCGAGAAAACAACATTAGCCAAACTTTCCTCGAAAAATACATTTGACGAGTATTTTGTCATTGGCTTTATTTTCATATTTCAATGACATTTTTCGAACAGTTATTATTAAACGGAATATGACGGAACATTGGTGCGATGAAATTCAATTCCGCATATATATAAAATACCGGGGATTGCTTTGATAATAGATTTTGTAAACGTTTCGTTGTTTCGGAACAAGGTATGAACTCGGTTCTAACGGAACTGTATTTTTTTCAATTCTATGGCCAATAAAAACAGTTTAAACGATGGACACTGAAAACTTTGGGGAATTTCGGAAATTCAGAATTTTATTGCTGTACTTGATATTTATATGGTGAAGTGAAAAAAGAAGATCATATATTGGCAAACTGCGGCATTTTGAAGTCTTCTGCGAATTGTTTCGAAATTATTGGCAAAGTTTTTATTATTATACGTAATTCTCATAATTAGTGCTAATCAAAAAGATAAGAATTGAAAGTAAAGTAACTTAAAAGTCGCGAATTTTCCTCTTCAAGAGACGCAATCTCAAGAATCACCCTCGACCTCTCAATCTAACACGTTCAACTCGAATGAGAAAAATGGTCACCCTTTCGACGAACGAAAGAGTAATAATGTCGTTAGTCTACAATTATATTACGGTAGTAGAGCTCGAAGCGTAATTGCACGGTACAATTAGACGGACAATATCGTATTCCAGAATTAATTACCACGAAACGGGATTTCATTCTTTTCAGATTACAATTGATAGTCTTGGTGCAATTGGATTTACTTGACAGAAGATACGTTACTTTGAAAGCAGCCTATCTTCGATTTTTAATAATTTTTAGCATACAAAGTTGACCCTCCCATACAATAATTTGTATGGCGTTATAAAATTCGTGTTCAGCTATGTTCCACTTATCACACTAAACTCAATCAACACGGCATTATATCAGTTATATTTAAATATACTGAATAATAATAACCTTTATTACAAAGAATACAAATAATAGATAAATAAGAGAATCATGTTTCAAACCGATAGGCCTATCCAACATTAAAAAAGAAAGGAGAACTTAAAGACTAAAGGCTAAACTAGAAATACGTATAGAGGAAAAATTAAATTAAAAAAAAAAAACTCGAATTAAATTAAAGAACCTCAAAATATATTGAATAATGACACACTTTGCGGAAAGAAATGGCAAAAACAATTAGCCACACTAATAGATACTTTATTTCTACAGATAATACTTAACATATAAATATAGTTCGTATAAAATTGCAATGCCAAAGAACTACTCTCGAGACACGCCCAGAGGTAAAAAACAAAAAACAATCGCGGCTCATCGTGCGTTATATTTCTCACCAATAAGTACTTTGGATAAGGTGTTTGTAAATAATCAATTAAATGTCTCACCTTTTCGCATCAGAAATTTGATGATACAATAGATAACAATTATCTGAATAATGAAAAATTGTCAGCACTAGAGACTATTGAATACCAAGATATATGTGGTTTGTTTAACGAGATACTATTGACTCCGAGATCCAATCGACTTCTGTCTCGTTTAACTTCCTCTCCAGCAGGATGTGTCTGTTGCCCGACAAGAAGATTAGCGTTCAATATTGCGGATTGAAATTCTGGACGCTTGGCGTGTCGATAAATTAATACGTTGGGCCCTTGTCTCCTGAAAACGAAGAGACATTGCTCGTTACGAGGAGGGACTGGTTTATTAATCGCTGCACTTGAATATCGACCGTGGAAACTATTACAAATCGACGCTCGAAGTAAGATGTATGGCCGAGTATATGTATCGTGTGTTTGACGGTTGAAGCTCGAGTGTTACGCGTTCGAACGTTGAAATGTGACTCACTGTTCGAACGTATAATCTGTATCGATTATGCATTATTCCTCCCACTCTCCCTAAATATTCGCGGTAGGAAGTGGTCGAAAGTGGAGCATGTGGGGCCTAGGTGTTAGCGGTGATTGATTCTGCCTGGGCTTCCAGCGAGCTCGATACTATGAATTTTCCTATTTAGGTGAAATGAATTTTCTAAAACTTAAGCAGAGTACTTTATTCTAACGATATTTTGTTAGATTTACTTTCTAGATTTGAAAATAGTTGAAGTAATGTCAGCAACTGGTGGATTTAATGTAGAGACTTTGGTGTGGATGGTTCAGGACTGACTAATACTACTGGCATTGGGTGGGGCTATGGTCGGTGTGCAATTAAAGGCGTGAACCTTCAATTAGTGAGACCGAGTTCAAATTTATTATTCCTTTTTATGTTTGGGAGATTTTTGAATAATTATTATTTAAATATATCAATCTTTTTCAACTTTGAACCGTTTAACACTAATCGTAGCATAGGTAGTCAATGAAAGGAAAGTATATAATTTGTTGTACTGTTCAGTAAAGACTGTTTTATATATTTCATATATTAATCTGATAAGCTGCATTTTTTCAAAAAGGTAGAATCGTTTTTTTAATAACGGGCTTGGTAAAAATGAGTATTTACAAAGTGTCGGTTGCGATTAGTATTATAGCTATGGGTTTTAGACGAAATGGTCATTGTAGTTGAAGTCGACAAATTGAAAACGAAGAAAGAGAAAAGACAAATAATCCAAGTGCTAGACAATAGGCGTCAATTAATTTAATCCATGGGACGGCACAATTATCCCATGGAGACAAAGATCCGGTAGGTATCCTGGAGGGATTTCTGTCCTTATTTCGTCTTATCAAGCCTTGTCTAATTAGAGGTACAACTCAAGAGAGCTGTGTAAAAATGGACGGTGATTTAATATTTCTGACTGTACCACTTTGCTCTCAAGAACTGCTACATAGAATTAATTTCGTCTTTCCTAATTGTAATATATTTTATCAGTCGCAAGTCGAGTATCTTTCAAGCTAAGTCAAGGCATTTACTTCAAAGAAACTTCTACAAGCTAGATGAACAAAAATTCATTTCCTTTCCTTTGACTGCAACATTTCATTCCACTCTATCAGGAGAGTGTCTTTTGGATCAAGTTGATGCACCTGCTTGAATATGTACCATATATACGACTAACAATTAGTTTACTATCCCTTGACTACAATACTATACACCAGTAGTCGCGAAAGTGGTGGTCCGCGAGAAAATTTCGCTGGTCCCCCAGAAAAATGTGAAGTGTACTTACTCATCACGTTAAGTTATGTTTTAAGATGCATTAAAACATAATTCAGTTCATAACAATACATTTCATGTGTTCTTAGATCACAATTTTTTTATAAATATATTTAACACTTAAACAATCCTATTAGTGATCCGCGGAATTTAAATTACGAATTTACTGGTCCGTGAAGTCAAAATGTTTGGCGACCGCTGCTATACACCATCCAAAAGTAGAAGATCTTTCGAGTTAACTCTACGAAGTCACTCCAACATCTATGAATCAAACGACTAAAACTTAACTTTCTATTCCATAACTGCAACATTATGCACTACTCTCCAGAAGTGTATCCCTTAACACTTTGCGCTAAAACCTCTCTGATGTTATCTACCACAAACCTAGAGGTATTTTACTATTCGCTATCTTGTGCCATTTCAATAGAAACGTTCAGATAAACGTACATTACTTAACACTAGATCGACCAAAGTGACCAAAATTACTTGTCTTGAATTTTTTGAAAATGTTCCTAGAATTTTAACGCTGTTTCTTTTTTAATTTTCTACATCCATCTTGAAGGCTGTAAGCAATTAAATCGATGTCTTTTTCTGTCTTCTTCACTTACAATTAGTTGATTCTGTAGTGCCACTCTAAGAAAATTTTAAAGAGATGAAAGGATGTCTCGAGTTTATGTTATAACATATACAACTGTGCTAGCAACTGTGTCGATGCGTTTAAGCAGTTCATTTTGGGCATCTAAGCTAGACGGATGCGATATCCTTAATACAATCTTTAATACTTCAATTATTACCACCATTATTAGTATCATTATTATTATTACCATTATTATCCCTATTATATTATACTACTCAATATTTTTTATTCATCTAAATATATTTATATATTCTAGTTTTGTTTTTGTTAATTTGTGTTGGGAATTTTATTTACTACCTAATACCCCTTACTAAAATTCGGACAGATATATTTCACAATTTTAATTTTAATAATTTTAATTTAGTGTTAAAATGTTGCTCTCTGTAATCACTAATAAATTCGAAAGTCCATTTAGAGGACACAATCAAATAATATTATAGACTTACGATGTCCCCTTAGGTAAGAGATCGGAGTGCAAAGGGTTAAATATACTATCCCCAAAGAATACATAAATACAAACACCAAAAAGGTCCACCCATCAACCCAGCTTCTCCAATCCATACAAACCATTCGACCATATATTAATCGTCATTACAACCACAACAACAACCCTTACATCAAACCTTCCACTGGCGATCAACCTCTTCGAAACCATCCCCTCAAACTCTTCTTAATCTCCTCCATGGCTCAACGATCGTCTACTAGACTGATCTATCCAAGTCCTTGAAGCAGTCGTCGAGACAAATATCCGCGGAGGTACGCGCTCATTAAACTGGACCGTTCGTTTCATCTCAAAAAGCGGCGCTTCATTTCTGACAGACGTCCCCGTGCGGAGGCGCGCGTCCGTTGAATCGGAGCGAGGCCCGCGGTTAAGAGAAAGGAATCATCGTGCCGCCACGCAGAACCCAGCGAGGAGACGGCTCCCTAATCAAGGCGACATTGTCGCAGGACGAACAATATCCATCGTCGACGTGTACGTGGAAGCCAGCTCTCCCCTGTACAGCCTGAGATCGCGGAGGAACGGGGTGCGCGCTTGCGCTTCCATCCACCCTCGCGAAGGGGTAGAAAGCTCGAACGAACTAGAATAAAAGTGTACAGCGTGTAGCTCGGCAAAGAAAGGTGGTATTAGTACAGCCAACGAAGAGAGGTACCGAGGGGGGAATATGCGTGTTTCTCCGAGTGAAACGCGAGTGTACGCCAGCCTCTGCGAAGGTACAGAGGTATTTTCTTTACTCTCTGCTCTTCTTCCACCGTTCTGTCTCTCTTCCAGTCCGTTTCTCTCCCCCTTTTTTCCTCCCTCTTTCTATCCTTCTTCTCTCCATCGTTTCTTCGTATCTTTCTATCTCTATCGCAGTCTCTACTTTCTCGTAACCCTTTCCTTCCCGTCACCCCTCATTTTTCCACACTCTCCTGAGCCAGAAGACTCCAAGGAGGGTCTCGTTAACGCATAAAGGGACGCGTTACTCGTACTCTTGATGGGAACGAACGTCGGAGAAGGAATCACCGACACGACTTTTACCTTTCTCCGCCTTCGTCGTTCACCTTCCCCCCGACATTTTTTTCTCCTTTTTTTCGTACGTGTTTCTACCGTCAGCTCTGTTCGTATGACGGTTTTCTTGGTAATAAGGTATCTTCTATTGTTCCATGGCACCGGGGTGCGGACGGCTCGGTGACATCGGCTACGTTCTGATAACGGTAATATGACGGAGGTGGAGAAAAGGAAATGAAGGTAGAAAGAGAAGGAAAGAGACTAAGAGAAAGGGTAGAGAGGAAAGTAAGATAAACGTTCTTTTGCAGAATGAACGATAATATATTCATCATCTCCCTTTTCGAGGTTCGATTACACATAGAGGTAAATTCAAAAGCGCCAGTGACAGCGGAAGAATGAACGGTCATCTTGCCGGTTGTCCTTTAACCGAAACTCCCTCTGAAATTCCCAAGCGACAGATGCCATTGGCTTTGATTACGTACCTTCGGGCGTGAGGAGGAGCTATATACACGCTATTTACCACCCGCGCTTCGGGCGATACGCTCCAACTAATTATAATCCCGAAAGTTGTGCAGCTACGTGCCTGGCTTTTCGAACGACGATTGGACTCGTCGCTAACTTTTTCTCTGTCTCTCTTTCACTCTGTCTCTCCTCTGATTTCATTTCCTCCTCGGGCTGATTTTTCTTTGGGCATAATTAGACCTCGGCAACATTTGAAGGACGTTTTATGAAGGACTATCGATGAATGTTCGAGGATAAAGATTTATTAAAGGAAGTTTGAAGCTTCCAGGTTGGACTGGGATTTTGCAGAGATCGACTACCGTTAAACGTTTCAGTCGATCGCGTTTCGTGTCGATAACAGCAAACACGGCGGGAAGCCTGACTGATGCTGCGATGGGGTTTCACTGCAATTGGCGACACTTGATTAGGTTTTGTCGAATTGGAAGGCTTTAGAAAGGTAAAAGTACAGGATGATAATCTTTCTAATTGGAAAATCGTCTTATAATTATTTCTTAATGTTGGTATAAGTTTCAAGATAGTATATCGCTTGGGAACTAGCTAGATTTATGGAAACCGCCAAATTGACGGGTTACTACTTTTTTTTTATAAATATTCCGTAAATTTACAGAGAAACTGTCCAGTACATATTTCACGTATTTCTTTTAATATGTAAATTAATTAACTGGTCATCTTCGTTGTCGCTTAGTCCTCTTTTTGCAAAAATCTCTTTATTAGGGTGACCGGAAAGTAACGTCGTTCGCCCAAACATTTTGCTCAAAAATCAATTAATTGCTATCGGACCGGTATTGAAAATTTGCACTCTAGAAGGGAAATGGGTGCTAATAACGAGGATCGTGCATTCAAAATAAAAACTTAGTGCAAATTGTTTGAATCTAATGTAAAAAACGACATTACTTTCCAGCTCCTTAATAATTATTTCCTGTAATTAATTTAGTTGTTGAAACATATAATTAATATTATAATAGATTAACACCCATTGATCTAGTGCTAAAAAAAAGTCCATGACGATAGATTTAAAAACTCTGGTATTCAGAAACTTTCCTTTTCTGGAACTTGATCGATCATTGAAATTTGTTCAGACAAATATTCTGAAGGTTGATATGATTTACAATGCATAACGCGCAAGTATTGTTTCCATTGAAACAAGATGCTCAGAAAATTCAAATGGTGAAACCAAATTCGGAATCTCAAGCACAAAAAATTCTTTCTACAGACTAGTCTCGTTGGTTTTGATTGAACTAAAACTATCGATGTTTTGAGTGATAAGACTAAATTCGTTAGAAATCACAAAGCTGAATGAACGCTAAAAATAACAGAAACGAAAAAACCCGTGCTGTCAGGTTTACAGTAAATTATTGAGGACGAAACATTTATTGTTAAGGAGATAACAAATGGGCGTTATGTCGGTGACAGGGACAAAGCCTGGGATTTCCAAATATTGGAGCAGAGTTGGAATCTTCTGGTCATTGCCTCAGAGAAATATTCTTCGCACGATACCAACGCCATTGTTCTCGCGCTACGAACTTAACTTCAAACCACGGATCTTAGACCAAATAGCCGTAACAGTTTGACGGAGAAAATATAAAAATAAGTACCGAAATAAAGCGTCGAATAGCAAAGTATAAAAAACGGAGGCGTGTTTGGTAGCTTTGCAGAGATTCTTGCTTGTGTATTCCACGTTGAAACGGTTTTATGTTGAATCGTACGCGAATCCAGTATTCTTTACTACGTAACCAACTACGTTAACGTACGATGTGGAGTTACAAGTATACAGGGTGGGACGATAACTATATCCATCTTGAATATTGTAGAAAATAAATTAACGTAATGTACATTTATATTTCAACCTTGGTTTATATTATATATCAAATTGTTCCCACTATTTCGGTTGACTGCTTATTTTGTTTTATTTTATTTTCTCCACATGTTTCAACATCTTACGAGGCCCTCTTCTGGAGTTTCTGTTGTTACGTGTTGCTTGTTTTTGTTTTGTTGTTTTGTTGCTAAGCGAAAAAACAAGCAACACATAACAACAGAAGCTCCTGAAGAGGGCATCGTAAGATGTTGAAACATGTAGAAAAAATAAAATAAAACAAAATAAGCTGTCAACCGAAATAGTGGGAACAATTTGAAAATAAATTAAAATTTAATAATCATCAGTAAAGTGTTTGCTGTGGGTGGAGGCATAGAGGTGATTTCAAAGTCATCTCCATTTTTTTTAAATGGAATATTTTTATGCTATTGCCGATGGTGAAACTACTTAAGTAAGCTTTCATGGAAGGTCAAGCAAGGTCTAATATCAGGGGTGGCCAACCCAAATCATCTTGCGGACCACTTTGGAAATGCATCATAACTCCGCGGGCCGCATATAAAATTATATATCCCTATAAATTAGATTCAGACTCACTATAGGCACTTTTTCAGAGTGAAAAATTGAAATATAATGAGTATTATTGTGTTTACATGTAAACATAAATAATATAATAATAATGATACTGATGATAATCTCGCGGTACAGAAAAATGTTCAAGGCGGGCCGCGGGTTGGCCACCCCTGGTCTAATGTGGTAGAAAAATAAATTTGCAAACTTCCTCTTTCTTTCTTCCATTTCCTTAAGTATAAAAGGTCATACGAAAAGTAGATTCTTTGATTGGGTATATGACCTTGCAGGTTAGGGAGACATCCCGATGTTGAGTTTAGAAACTAACAATAAGTGAACGATAGTTTAAAGAGACCACTATTTTTCTTATTTGATGAAAATTTTAAAAGACACAAAGACAAAGCAGATTCTTCACTGTGGCAAGATGATTTCAGGACAATTTTAAAAGCAAGGAAGCAGCAATATTTAGTTCCTCGAACTATAAACTGAGGGAAATCGGCGTTGTATTCTAGCTATCTAGTTGTGCATAATTTTTAATCTGCCATAGTAATTTCTCTTAGAAATTTTACATTAAACAATTTTACAATGATTATATCACATACAAAAAATCGCTCTCAGACAAAAGAAATTTAATCTCAGTTCCATTAGCTGAAAAACCAAACCTTTAACTCCACAGTTCCCATAGTCTCTTCATTCTCCCCATCGTCACAAAACTTTCTTTTAGTAACAGAGCAATTAAGCCGAAACATCGCAGTGTCGCTAATTATTTAGCCAGCAGAGAAAAAGATTTATTAACGAAAGTTAGCGTGCTTCATCGACGAGTTTCACGAAAAAGGGGAAACTTTGATACCAGATTACGTAACAGTCAATCGTCTCTTGTCGGGATGAAATTTTGCGTTCATAGCGCAAAAGTAATTACGAAACGTGGCGCAATACTCGAATTGATTCCAAGAGCAAAGACCAATTATTTTTCAGACTAAGCAAACGAAAGTCAAGAAACTATGCCGTCCTTTTAAACGTTTCAAGTACACGGTCCAATTGTCGGGCAAAGTCAACTTACGGCGAGAAAAGCTAATGCAGTTACTTGGCTCTTAGGCACTTTTCATGGAAACTCGTAAGTTCCTTCGCATAGAAGGATATTCCACCAGCGAGAATACTTACGTTATAACCGCGCCTTCTCCTACGTGTCATCTTCAATCTCTTTAGAATCCACTTTTTCGAACTTTTGTACGTCGTAATTCCAGAACTTTGCACCATAAAAATGTGAGAGAATATTGCGCGAGGAGATTTAGCCGGGAGTTCATAATTGTCGGTAAACAATTTCCGGAGCTATCTCATTCTCGTTGTTTCACGAAATTATTCCACGATCGTCGCGCTTATTGGACGAATGAATAAAAATACAGCAACGTCGATCGCGAATCTGTATGAAATAAATTATCGTATTCACTCGTCGCGAGATTTTAATTAACGATCGAAAATCGTTCGAATATTACCCTCGGGATTTATTTACAGACTGCAGCGATAGAAACGCATTAATTCGACCAATACCGTCATTATTGCCGCTCTGTCAGCGCGCGATGTTCCATGAATGACTTACTAATCGTTTTGGTATAAATCAATTTTTATTCTTCGACCCTTTTGAAACCGAACAGCTCAATACGGATGAATTCCGTGCGCTCCGAACGGAAATAGATGTAACGCAACGCTGGATATGTGCATTCTTTTGATGCATTGTGCTTGTACGTATAAGCGTATTTTTTAAAATGCATTTTCTTTAAAATCCCTATATAATTTATTTGGAAACATAAATATTATTGTTAGTTAACGGACAAATTGGAAATTATTACTGGACAGCGTTATTACTTTTTTTTTTGTAAGACATTTATTCTTTGTTTGGAGGTATTTAAAGTTTTGTTTTGAGATACGAGCAGAGTTCTGGATAATGAGAAAGGTAATAACTTTTTGTTGAATTACTTCCTGCAACTGTTGTTTATAAACCAGATAAAGTGGACTAATTGATTTCCCTTTTTTACCACAAACTTGTATCTCATACTGGAGTTTGTGGTCCTTTATAGGACCACTAAGAAGGCACAGGTATTAGTTGGATTTTTGAGTTAGTTTTAGCAAATCAGATGCACCTATTATGTCGATTGTAAATCTGATGGCCAAGATTTGCCTTTTTTGAATAAATATTGGTTTGAAAAAAATGTTTTGGTAACAGTAGCCTAACGATAATTGCCTAATGTTAGTTGTATTTGTAATTTCAAAGGGTGGATCACGAGTCGTCTATGACATTGTAAAGCAATCGTCAATGGTAAAGAAATCCGGAACAAAGTAGAGAACCATTGTTTTACCACTTCTACAAAGCACTTCCACCCAATTTGTATGTATATTAATGCAATACAAAATTAACTTCAATATTTTAATTGTTTAACTTCATCTGTTGTATAAGTACTGCCAGCTAAGTACCCACACGTCATGATAAATTGATTATTCAGAGAATAGAAAAGGACTAAAATTACTCAAAGGGTTAATACATTTAAGAAAGTTCTCTAATAAAGGAATAATCAACGCTACTCGTCACATTTTGTCTGAAAACAGTCGAAATTCATCGAGAATTTTCGTTATAGACGAACAATTCGGTATGTACTTGCTTCAATATTTTCTACCGAAAACATTAAAACTTGAAGCAGCGATGCTGCAGAAGAACGATCACTTCCGGTTGGGAGAGCAGAAGGTAGCCGTTGTCTCGGGGCATTCTCCTCCTGGTTATGGCATCGATTACTAGTCTTGTGGAATCTTTTAAGTGCACCTAGGCGATTGTAAAAGGCAATCGCGTAACTATAATCGTACCGAGCCATACATACATGCATCGGCTAGCATTTATGACCGCAAAACAGGCGAATTCTTTCGCCGTAAACGAACGAAGATTCTTTATGCCAATTTTAACTATTTCTCTAACGTTGAGCTACACTTGCCATTGGATTCCATGATAGTTAATTTTCAGTCATTGTAGCTTTACCTTCGAAGTTTGATAATAATTTGAATTTTCACTTAAATATCACTTGATATTTATAGTTATTTAATATCGAGTCCGTACTAGCCATTTAATTACAATTAATGTGAATATAGGCTAGATAGAGAGTTCTAAAAATTGTTTTACATAAAGGTGTTTTATTGCATGGCTTTGTCATTGTCATTTTGCAATCGCTTGCGATATAATTTAGTCTTTGGTCGATCTCAATTCAAACAACGTTTTCGGTACACTAACGCATATACTACTATATTCCTATTTTCAAAAAAATAAATAGTCACCAGCAAGCAGTTTTACATAATTAAACTCATTTTGAAGACAAAAAATTGAATAAATAAATCGGAGTCAAATATTTCATATTTTCTAACGGCACATAACAATGTTTCTCTGATTTACGAAGATCGATAAATAAGATGGTAGTAATAATAAAAAAAATGTATAATAATTTCTACGAAGAATTAACATTATGTAATATTTAAAATCAGCATCCATAATGTCGTAATACATTTTTTCTGCAACACTTTTAATGCTTGTAACCATGCTGAAAATGGAATTGAAACTACTTCCAGAAAACTGTTAACCAAATATGAATTTTGACACATAAAAGGTCAACACTGTATACTGCGACTTTTCCGGTTTCGTTTGAAGTTTGTAAGTAGTTGCCAGATCGAAATTTTTCTACCTACCGTTGAAAGTAGTTTGCGTTAGGTATACCTTCTCCACAAACTTCCAGTATTTTCTTTACTGTTTTACTCACATTACTGGTCTTTCTAATTATGTAGAACGTAAAATCTCAATTATACCGTGTTCGTATTGTTCTTGTAAACTGTTTTTACGACAACGAGAGGGGCGGAATGCCTGACTAACACCACTTAATTTCAGGATATCGTAAGGTGATAATTATTCGTATACTGATAAAACAAGTTTTTATTTAACCAATGATACACTATGATCAGAAATCTATGCTGATATTATCGAGTTTCATCGCTGTTTTGCAAATTGAAAAAAAAACATCACATTTTTTTACAGAGCAAGAAAGTAGAGGGTGATCCACTAAATAAAAAGGTCCTCACAACTGCGAGTAAATGATTAGAAAATCAGTTGTTGAATTAATGTATTAATTGTAAATTGATAGATCTTTCAAATCAATACACAGGTGTTATTGAACAGGTGAAAATCAGTAAAATCAGTAAAATAGGAAAAGAATTCAGATTTAAAAAAACAACAGTCAGATTTTAATGAATAGGAAATAAATGTCTTGCAGTATATTCTTCGAATTTCGGTTAATAGGAAGGTAATTACGGTTTACTAATAGATAAGATAAATATCTTGCCCAAATAGATTTTGTGTACATATTCAATTATCGCAAATGAAAATTATAGTGACTCGTTAAACTATATAAAATAACTACAATGATTCAGTTTATACACCAAATCTTAAGTCGTTTAACCATAAACAGAAGTTTAGAGAAAACCATAAGCGTCGGTAGAGCGGTGTTCTGGGTGCAGTTTGTAAGTCGGTAATAAAGTAAAGAGGAAATTAGACGTGGTATAGAGACGGAATTTGCGGTTTAACGCTCGACGCGTGATTTAAAGTAACACCTACGCGAGATATCGGGTAATTTGCATCAGAGAGGTCGTACAAATTACACGGTTAAGCTGTTGACTTATTTTCGCACGATGTTAATTTGTAACACTTCTCTCCGTTCGCAGCAAAGCTAGAAAATTCTTATTTAAGACTTTCAGTATCAAATACTTACATAAAATAAT
This sequence comes from Cerceris rybyensis, assembly GCA_910591515.1. Classification (NCBI taxonomy): domain Eukaryota; kingdom Metazoa; phylum Arthropoda; class Insecta; order Hymenoptera; family Crabronidae; genus Cerceris; species Cerceris rybyensis. The sequence goes on from OU342789.1 coordinate 38,575,987, forward strand.
ACTTTACGCTTATACAAACCTATGCAATTAGTAAAGTAAGTGTTTAATAAAAATTGCATTATAAAGCTGATAATTTTGAACTAAAAGCATCTTTAGAACGTTGATTTTCTATATCTAATTACATAAGTACTTAATGACAGAAAATCATCTTTATTAAACAAATGATTCTTTATCTAATAATAAATATAGAAATTTCCACATTATTATTTGAAACGTAGAAGTAACAGTGATATTGTTATAGCAAATATAGACATGTCCTAGTTTTATAGATATCGATAGAATCGATTTTTTGAATTGTTCGAATATATGTCGGTACCAGATCTGTAACACACGTGGTAGCAGCATAATGGTGTACCGATCAATTATGTAAGGCAAGTTGCTACAAGGCTAAATTGCCATTAACTGGAAAGATGAGTCAGTTCTAGAGGTATTGTCAGGCGATATTCAAATTCCTAATGTTTGAAAATCATTTTATACGATTTTTTGAGCACTCAAATGAGTTTCTCATACCATAATCATCTCTTTGTCCCTGGAAGGAAATTAAATTTTTGTCGCGAATTAAAATCGCACTTAGGAGGAACAGTAGTAATAATAATAAATCATTCAACGTTCAAATAGGAGTCCTAGTTATATAATGTCGTTTCTAAGGGATGTTTTCCAACATTTATTATTTTTTGTACATAACATATGCTTGGCATTTAATAAGTAATTTAATGCTTTGTGTTTTCATGTCGACCTATATGATAAATATAGGCATAATTTTTTCTTGCAATTAATTTAACATTAGAATCGTTTCCTCTTTATTATATTACAGCTATTAAATCTACATAATCATAGTAGCTTATCAGATTTAGATTCTACTACTACCAAAGGACATGAAATATCCAAAGGGAAAAGCCATTATTTAAATAATTCTTACAGACTGGCAACAGATTGGAAAATCTAGTCGAACCTCAGAGAATTAAAATTGCAAATTTCTCCACAAAACTAGCAGACCTGCAGAAGATAAAAAATTTTAAATAAAGAAGAAGAGGGGCGCTCACTCGTCTAACAAACTTAACGGAATAAATTATTTAATTCCTTCATCGTTAACAGCCGTACCGTACAACTCGATGTAGAAAATGTGAAATACTTTTGCAATATAAAAGCGAGACACCCAGTATTCGTTGGTGACTTAACCACCTCAACGTAATAGTCGCGAGATCGTTGTTAATCCCTGGAGGTAGATAGTCATTCACAGACAGACAGACTAAGCGGATCGTGGTGGATTTTAATTAGAGAGACGACCGCTTCCCGATTTCATCGTCTAGTGCTCCAACCATTCCTTGAATTCATCGTGCAGGTAGCTCGCTTCTAGAAAAATACAGTTCCACAATTTTTTACCTACTCGCGTTTCATTTCGACGTGCACCTTTTCTTCGTGGAGTTGAAATTCAGATTTATTAATTAAAAATCAGAAGACCGCGCGCTACGTTTCACGATCATTCCACAGTTTTATATTGGAGCACAAAGTATCCTCGGATTTTCCCCGAAAAATTCCAACGATATCCTATAGGATATACGTTCGTTCAATTCTCCTAAAACGGTCGATTTCGATGCGATTGACGGATAGATATTTAAAAAAACGCAAATAAAATTCTCCCAACGTGAAAGTTCCCTTCGATCCTTCAGCAAGAACGACGCGAGAACGTCGATTTCTTCCCATCAAAGACGTCGCTTCGCGAGTACGGATTAAATCCCATTCAAAGAATTCTCCGTTCGTTTCTCCGTGAAATTCTCTCTTTTCGCATAAGCGCTCCTCGAGTTAGAACGGCGAAAAAAAAAAGAGAGAAAGCATCTTCTTCCCTTCACCTTGGCCAGAGTAGTATCGAATTTCCTTTTTTTTTTCTCTCGACTAAAAGAAAAAAAAAGTACCATTTCTCCGCGAAGGACGGCTCAGTAGAAAGAGAACGAGCGAACGAAGCGAGTTGGCGAGTCGGCGAGCGCGCTTTAGGAGAAAAGCAAGAAGCGCAGGAGAAGCGGTTCTCTCGTTGTCGGTGCAAAAGGGGCGGTCGAGTCGAGGGGATGAAAATTTTGAAATAAAACGATAACGAGGGCGCCGCGCGCTGCGGCCTGCTCGCTGCTAGAAACCGTCTGCTGCTTATTACGTCACTGCTGAACGTAGTTACTAATTAGTTACATTCAAAGCGCCGCGCACCACCGTCGAGGGGTTCAACGAATGCTACCGATGGTAGTGGTGGTGGTGACTGTGGTGCCGGCGCTACCTCCGGGTAGCGGAGGTGACGGAGATGCTGGTGGAGGCTGTGGAGGTGGTGGAGGTAGCGGTGGTAGTGGTCGCCTTCGACGATAGTGGTGGAGATGGACGCTATCGTAGATACGTGAGAGTCACGAGGGTGGTTGTAGGAGAGGCTGGTGATAGTGGAGAGGAAGCGACCGTGGCAGGGTTGCTGAGGGTGGCGGAGGCGGCAGCGGTGGAAGCAAGAACGATGGGGAGTGGTAGTGGTGGTACTGGCGGTGGCGGCGGCGGCAATGCCGGTACTGGAGGATGCTGGTGGTGGTACACCGGTACAGCCTCTGCGCGGAGAACTAAAATTTGTTTTCCTGCCGCGGAGAGAAGAAGAGAAAGAAGGGAAAAGTGAGAGGGAGAGAGGAATAGGAAGAGACGAGAGCAACCGAGCCGTCCTTTCCTCTGTAGGCGGGTAGTTGAAAACCAGGCACAACGCGTCTGCGTCTCTTCTTCTCTGTCTCTTTCTCTCTACTTTCCTACCCTTCCGCTCTCACCCTTTCTCGCTATCTCTGCCTCTTTCTCACCCTCTCTTCATCCAGGCCCGGTACTCGCAACCCTTTTATTTCGCGATCTCGTTTCCGCGGCGGCGTTCCTTTTTTTCTCTCTTTTTATCTTCCTCTCTGTGCCCTCTCCCTCCCCCGTCGTTTTTTCTCCTCCACCTCCTTCGTTTTCTCCTTCTCTACCTTCTCTACCTGATGTTTTCTTCTCCTTCTCTCTTTCTATATGATTCTCTCTTTTTTTTATCCCTCCCTTCCCTCCATCCAACCTTCTCTTTCGCTCGTTCTGGCTGCCTGCGTATCCACGGCGAAATCGATCGACCGAAACGTTCCGGAGAGCCGAGGACGAATGAAGGTACCGAGAGAGGAAAGCGGAGAGAATAGGAGGAGGAAAGAAGAGGAAAGTAGAGACGGAGAAGGATGAGAATTCATAGGGCGATTTAAGGGAACTGTGGAAAGAAACGAACGAAACATTGGCACGAAAGAATCTGACGTTTGCTAAAACCTGGAATGGCTCCTATTTTTATGTTTCGTTGATTTATTATTCTCCTCTTGGATATATCCGACGGCGGTTTCTGCACGAATACCTGAACGATCCAGACTACGGATAACTCGGCTGACTCGTTCCTCCGGCTCTCTTTCAATATTTTCTTTTCTACTTATATCTCAAATTGTCGAATATCATGGCAGAAGTCCTGCTCACGGATTTCACGGTGGATAGGATAAGCATGAAATTATAAACGGATTATATAGCATTTGAATTCCGTCGATTTCATCCCCCAAAAGGAAGATGCGAAGAAAAGAACACGTGAAATTGCAACGAACATTCCCCGAGTCGAAATATTGAACCTCATTTGAACCTTTTACTACCCAACATTTAAGAGTTAGAAGTACAAAAATAGGTCTAAATTCAATGTAAAATAAGATCCCATTTAGCGCTTAAAAGTGATACAAATTTCCCTTTATGCCATCTTAACACTTTCACAACCGCGCGTTTCGGCAGTGAAACGTCGCCAAGGGCCGGCGATATTTTTGAAGAAACACTTTGCCGTCCGCACTATTTGTAAACATTTCTTCGCTTGAAAAAAACTTTACGTAAATTCATGAAATAATTCAACATTATTATACAACAATATTTAATCCTTTGTGTACAACCTACCTTGTTGTCTATCAATAAGCAAAAATTGAAATGTATTTCGCGAAAAAGTATTCAGTCCCTAGCGATAGTATTCAGTCCCTCCGATGCGTTTCGAGATAGACTCTTTAGTAGTCAAAAGCTTTTACGCAATAAAATTTTGTATCATTTTAGTATCTGACGTTCTAAAAAATTTTGCAATTGGCTTGCCAATGGTACCACGTTGGAGTCACCGGCAAATAACAACTGTCCTATCAATGGCACCACGTTAGTGTCACCGGCAAATAACGATTGCCTACCAATGACACCGAAGTAGTGTCACCGGCAAACAACTTCTGGCCTGCCGATGGCACCACGGTGGTGTCACCGGTTGTGAAAGTACTAAGGAGAAAAATAGAACATCAATTTCAACCTCCGTTGAGGATTTACATCCTATCCAATCCTATCATGTATTTGATGCGAATTGTAATCATCACTCAATTAATACTTCTAAATTTTTTATTAATTGTCATGAAACTAACCATTTTAAGGCTATTTCTGTAGATCCATCATTATAAATTGTATATATATGAATTTTGACTGTCAAATGTATGTTTCATTACCTATTAATAAAAAAGAGCTGAAATGAATAAAAGATGACTGTTTTTGAAGTATTTATCCATTAGTTACATTTATGTATGTATACATTCCTTATTAATTAATTATTTAAAAAAATTAAAGTTCTTTATGTGATATTAAATATATTGGGTCGTCCGGAAAGTTCGTGCCGAATTTCGATAGGAGGCATAAGGACAGATCTGAATATATTAGAATGATTGAAAATAAATGGCATGCGTACATATTCTAAACAACGATACTTGAGACATATATGAAAAAAAATTTAGTTATGACACGTTCAATTTTGTCAGTTTTATATGTTTTTGAATATGGAACCAAAGTACATTATAGGCATTTAAAAGTTTTCTTTTACTGGAAAGGCAAAAATCCCACATAAGAGTCTAACAAAATATGTGCTATTTATAGTGAATGATGTTGAACAAGAAAGATTTTGGGGAAACCGAAATGAACGATCTTTAGCCACCCCAAAAGCTGATCTTCATCCGAAGCAGGTCATGCTTTATATCTGGTAGGATTAGAAAGGAACCCTCCGTCATGAGCTGTTACCGAACAATGAGACAATAAATGTCAAAAAGTATTGTACCCAATTAGTCGAATTAAAGACAGCAATTGAAAAAAATCGTCCAGAAATACCGCCTCGGAAGAGCGTCGTGTTTCATCAAGTCAATGCGCGGTCTCATGCGTCTTCGAGAACTCAACAAAAGTTGTTGGAACTCGATTGCAATGTTCTATCCTATCCACCATATTCACCATATTTCACGCTTTCAGATTTCCACCTATTTTGATCAGTACAAAATTTCTTTAATGGAAAAACTTCAATACTTTGGTCAAGATAAACATTCGTATAGAACATTTTTTTGCAAAAAAAAAACTGAGGGATTCTGGATGAACGGAATTTTCATTTTACCTGAAAGATGGAGGAAGGTTGTGGATCAGAATGCCACCCATATAATTTAATAAATAGGTACCAATATTTAAATATTATTTGGTTTAACCCTTAAATTCGCGGAGTTGCATTTCTGCAACATACTAATTCTATGAGAATAAAAAAAAATCTGAACGGATTACGGTTTCTGAACAAACTTTGTCATAGACTATAGTGTACTTTGTAAATTTTTGACAGGTGCAGTGGCACCAACTTTCAAATGTTTTAATTATTTGTCAGTTTTAGCGGGTTTTCATCGGCACGGAAAAAAGTGATATTGGAATAACTTTCCTCGGTCTTTGTTATAATAGAGAAAATAACTGTTTTTATAACTCTCATAATAAATAGAACTATAATTAAGTACTAAAATATTTTTTTATGCTATTTACATGAGTCAATGATTCCCCATACATCTGCTTACCTAGGAACGCGCAGTGTTGCATAAATGCGACAAAGAATTTTCAGGTAATTAAGAAGCTGAATTCTTTCAAAAGAATTTTTCAAATATTTTTCCTATAATCTAAACTATATATGGATATTAAAAACTTGTTTTCTGATTAAAAAAACAAAATCGCGCATTTAAGGGTTAATATTCGTTCCCAATCGGCACGAACTTTCCGGACAACCCAATATATTGAGTACAAAAATTATTATTTAACCTAGGAGGAGTAACAGGTCCAATTCAGGGGATAAAGGTTTTGGTGATAGCTAAATAGGAGTATCATTTTACTGAGAAGGAGTTCCAGGTTTAAATTAGGAGTTTTAGTATTGAAAAGTATCATAATAGGTTCCAATAGGAGTAAATACCATGAAAATAGGTTCAATATTTCGACTCGGGTGGGGTTGGTGCAATTACCGGGGTGTAGAGATTTATATTCGTATGAATCGGGAAAACGAATGCATTCTAGAAAATCGAATTATTTATCGGCAGGGAAACTGCGTACAAGGAGATTCCATTACGTTTGCGAAGCTCGAATTAAGAAACGTATCGCGAGGATACGATTAAAATGCAAATTCACGAAGATTCGAGTATACATCGAATAATTTTCGAAAGTCGTATTACTGTATCGTATGGAAAACGGAAATGCAAAGATTGTGTGGTTCGTCTAGATTAAACGTTATCCAAGACATTTGCAATTTATGATAATTGTAGTTATTACGTGCACTCGGAGTTTCGAGGTTGTTTATCTTCGTTTTCCGGCTATCGCGGAATGAGAAGCAGTACAATCGTATGAATCGATTATAGTCGAAAGTAGGAATTACACTTTAAGCCATTTTCCTTCGTTAATATCGTTCGACGTTACGGTTTCGCCAATTATCGTACATTCGGAATTTTGCAAATGAGAATTCAGGGGATGTCGATGATCTGGATTAAACGTTGCTCAAAAACGTACGATTTATGGAAATTGACCTTATTAATCGCGTTGAAAATATCGCGTTTAACATCGTTCAAAGTGTTCGAACAGTCGTTTAAATCTCGCGATATCAGGAAAATTGCAGATCCAAGAATATCGAGGAAATTCGACGGTAGAGATTGCACATTAATCCATCTTCTTTCACTCACGAACTCTGTCGATGATCGTAGATATTGGATAATTCCAGCAGACCAAATTTCTACATTTTATGCAGAACGAAAATGTATGGATCGGATAGAACGGATTCAGAGTTACTTCAGAAATTTGCAGTTTGTGAAAACTATTGATAACTGCCCCCGAACAGCCATTTAATACTTGCGAAACCCGGAACATTGCAACTGCAAGGAGATAGTAGATTCGAAAGTAGAGATTGGACTTTAACACCACATCTACAGAAGCCGTCAAATTGATAGGTTTATATTTTTTTATTAATATTTTACAAGTTTATAGAGAAGCAGTAGCATAGATATTTTCCGTGTATCTTATAATACAAATGTTATTTAACTGGTCATCTTCTTTGTCGCTTGATCCCTTTTATCATAAAGTATTTATTTAACATTTTTAATGATTTATTATACGTAGTGTTTATTAATCTTCTTCTGATAAACGTTTCTCAAGAAAATTTACCGATGGTCACAAATGTTGAATAATTTCTGCAAAGGACAGTTTTCTTTTACATTACTACAGATTACTAAATATTGTGGTAATTTGTTTATTTAATTATCTACTATAGGGTAAACAACCTTTCGTAAAATGCATAAAGAAATACCGATACATTATAAAAGATAATATCAAATACCTGAACACTAACAATAAGTAAAAAATCGTTTTAAAGTTTGAGATACGGCTTCAAAATTATCACAAAACTGACTTCCAATTTACAATTGTCACACGAGCTTTAAAAAACTTGTTGATGCTGGAAAGTACAGACTTCCTTACACATAAAATCGATATAGGATAATCTGTGGAACAGAAAGAAACTTTCTTAAAATACTCAAATCTAATGTCGACTGTGATTGATACAAGGTTGTCAGGATTGTCAGAATGTTAATCATATTTACTAATAATTTTAGAAAAAGGCTCCAAATAAAAAATAAATCTAACAAAACTTATCTCCTCTCAATGAAACAATTATACAACTTGCTCAAATATAATCATTCGACTCTCTCAATGAAACAATTATACAATCTCCTCAACTATATTCATTGAACTCTCGAAAAATCAGGAAGACAGTGAAAAGAAAGTAGAAATGACACATTAAGCCATTTTCCTTCGTTAATCGTCATTCACCGACCGATCTTGATAGTTCGGCAAACGTATGTGCGATATTCTAGGCAATTACCGTCTCTTCTATTGGCTCGCCACTTATCCCTCCTTTGTCGTGCTCTTTCGTTTACTCAAAAATTCCCCCCCATTTTTTTTCCAATCCTCTCTTTTTTCCTTCCATTTCGATGGTACCTCCTCGCGCGCTATGCTAACTCTCATTTCGTAATCTGCTTTCCGCGCCAATCTTTTTTTCGTATCTGGTGGACCAGCCGTGCCAATCGACCATGACGCTTTAAGAGTACGTCTCGCAGAATAAACGTTTGAACTCTCGCAGTTTCACGAGTCAGAGCAATTTTCGGATCGTTAATGAGCCGCCTCGAACTTTTCAAGTGCTCTAGACGATTGTTTTGCAGTTTTTCACGACGACTTTGTCACGAAAGGTCGTCGCGAATTCAAAAACGTTGATATCAAGGTATTCTTTGGGTAATTTTAGGGTTATTACAATCGAGAATAAAAAAGGACTTTATGTCTGGAAAAAAAGTAACCATTTTCGAAATTAATTTCACACAATTTCTGTAGGTAATTTGTGACTTTTCAAATACTTTATGATTCGTTTTCTTTTCTAGTTCTGCCTTTGTATATGAGAATCCTTATTAACATAGTATTACATACGAAAATAAATTTTCACTTCAAAATGTAAGATATTACGGAAATCTACGCACTGCGGAAAATTACAAATAATTACATAAACTTACAATTTAATAGAAAAATTCCAACAGAAACGATATCAGTGCTAAAACGGCATAGTCAAAATTCATACACAAAATTAAATTTCGGATTTGTATTAAAGGATTTTAAAAAGTAACTCATACAGGATTACTCAAAGTTTCGAACACAAATTATAAGAAGTGTATACGATAAAAAGTGCACTATTTAAAAATACATTGGTTCTCATTTATAGTTACTATCATATTAGAAGGAAATGAAGATAAATATATAAAAAAGAAAATTGCAAATGTCAATTAAGCTTCGTTTTCGTTCATCGTTGCGTGCGTATTCCTTTCTAACATTTCAGATTCCCTCGTTTTCCTTCTTCTCTTCTATATCGTGATTTCGTTAACGTAAATCTTCCTCGTGCACTTTGCGAATTCAGTAAACCGATAGAATCGAATTATTCGTTTCCCTTCGGATCCAAGCGGGGAATACAGATGTAGTTAGTATAGAGAAATCCTCCGATGCGATAAATCTTTTCGTGCTTCCCTCGCTCAGGATTTCGTTAAACGATGAAATAATCTTAGTGGGCATATTATGCTCGTTATTTTCGACGTAATCATTACAAAGAAGTCCATTATATTTGAACGTGTCTCGGAAAGAGAATTTATGAAATATATATAAAATGTTTGGACCATTTGAATAACTGAAATAGACAGAATTTTGTAAAGAGAAGGATCAAAATTGTCAGATGGTTTGAAGCTGGATCTTCTGGAATTCTAGAATTTGTATGACAAATTTTTATTTTACGTTTTGTTTGCTTTGCCTTAACAGAGATTTATCCTCTGTCTGTTTATTCATAGCTTGTTGTCATACCCCTCATGTTTGATCATGTCCATCGGAATGAAAAGAACACGTCAAATATTATTCATTTATTTGGATTTACGTCAACTTCCAAACCTATTTATTTTATAAGGATTTATATTATTGTATTAGCAACTCACAGTGACATTGTGTTGTCGAAAATTATCCAACCTTAAGTAATATTCTCAGTTTTAACCCCTTACTGTACGATTTCTTTTGTGATTGTATACACAATAACTCTGAATTAATTGATGAAATAACAACAGATCACTGATTTGTGATGTGGCGTATAAATTAATCCAACATTAATATATTGAGCACTGATATTTTTAATTTGTAAGTTTTTGGGTAACTTCAAGGTTTTCTATTCTATTTATCGCGTCACGAGTGTCACACGTTATTATACGACAGAGGGTTAAAAATATCTAAAAATATCCCTCGACTGATTTCATTGAGAAATGAGTGAATGAATGAGAAAATAATTATGGACTATATTAAAAATATCGGTTTTTATCTCATTTTCCCTACTTAAGGGGTGAACAAAATATGGAGAAAAATTATAATACTTTTTAATCATGATGATACAGCTTGGAGATTTTTTTCAGATTTTTCCGCTGAAAGTTCTACAAGCAAATATGATAAACCGAAAAAATTTTTTTTTAATCTAGATATCACGTTAAATCCATTCAAGCACGACTTTTTCATTTTTACAACAGTAACTTAATATGGTGTATGGTGTCGTCTGTTTTTTTTCAGATTTTTTTTATATGGTGCAACACTGCGGGAAAAATCAAAAAACATTTTTGCAACGTTATTCTAAACACTTTTTCCTCTATACCCTTTACAAATAATATTCTGTAGTATAAAGCAAACTTGCGGATAATATTCAGCTCTATAAAATCATTCAAGCTTGCTAATAATATTCAGATAAATGGAAACTTTACGATCCGAATAATCACAGATTTGGAAATCCCGCTAATGCAGGAGGAAATCCGAATCGTAACTTTAATTCCGTAGAAAAAGTGTATTAATTACCGTGGAAATTCGAGACTCAAAACAGCTTAGCTTTTACTGGCGAACATCGTTCGTTGGAAATGCCCTATATTCTCCATTCAGGAACACCCGTCCACTCCCCGCATTAAAAGGCAGACGTTATTCGTACTAACTTATTGCTTTCGGCCATTGTGTTCTATTTTGTTCACTGCAGCTTCGTTACCGTTTACGTAAAGAACGCATTTAACGAGTTTCAGTTTATCTCTGTAACCGATCTTCGGCGTATTTCACGAAACATCCAATTCCTCGAATGCCGTGCACTATGTTTGCTATGCAAAAACGTATCGCGTTATTTTGCGCCATAGAAAATCCCTTCGTACAGTTTCGATCCATTAAAATGTCTAAACCTTTGTTGTCGAAAAGTGAAGATAATCTCTAGTTTTGCGATAGAGATAAATTTTTCGAACAAGAATTTCTGTGAGAATATTACAAAATAATTGAAGTTTTAATAGATGGAAATAGAAATTGTTTTCGTACTGTATGCAACACGTTAGGATCAATTTCAAATAAAATAATTCATGCAGACCTTCCAATTCCTGCGCTCATATGGAGAATGATTTTTCTTTTAACACTGAAACTACTGACGTTATATCTACTAAAATTTAGATACACTTAAAACTATTTTTGAAAAAGAGAAATAAAGAGTTAAAGAAGATGATTAATTAAGCAATTTAGATTTTATAGAAGTGAAATATTTACTTCATGGCTGCCCTACTAATTTAGATAATTTTTAGAAAAAATTTGTTTAGTAATAAAACTTTTGAAACAAGTTCAATTTCTTTGAAAGTATTAATGAAAAGATACAGTTCTAATAAATCAGAATGGATGTAAAAAACGTTTACCGCTATATGCAACACGCTCAAATAAAACAATGTACTTCAGGTAAAAATCATTTACAACAATTTTTTTCTCGTAAAACTTTACTATCCTCAATAGTAGTCTTATCAAACAACCATATATTGAACAAACTTACTAAACACTTTGAACGTTCTATTTCCCCAGTTTTAACAGTTTTTCAGAAATGAAATTTCTTTACATCGTCTCCGATCTAATCCAGACGTAATCCAACTTACTAAAAAATTCCTTCAGTAAAGCTATCAATACGCTGAATGAAAATTTGAAAAAAAATTGACAGAAATGAGCAATATAGCCGAAAGTGGCGATAAAACTCCAATATTGTACCAACGTACAACAGCCGTCGAAATTATGGTTCCCCGAGGAAAGCCGTTTCGCTCGTCGAATTGGCCTAATAAAAAAAAATATGAGACAACACCGAGGTACAATCGTTCGAAGGGGTTGAAGCGATCGATCCGCCGAAAGGGTTAACCGACTGTGCCAGTTAACTAGCGATCGGTTAACCGCGCGACGCAATTTTATTACGACTCTTCTATCTCACGGATCCTATGAATGGAATATCAATTGCGGGAAAACGGCTGGGGGATTATCCTGACTTACTTTGCCACCCTGCAAACCGCTAGACGGCATGTACCCATCAACTAAATCTCCTACCTTATTACAAGATTAATTTCTACTTCGATCCGTTGGAGGTCGAGGATAAATTAGAAAAAATTCAACCTTATTCCAAGACTTGTTGTAGGTGAAATTGTTAGTCGACAGGGAACATTGTGAAAACTTAAGAAAATGTTGGAAAAATTGAAAAAAAACTTGTTACTTTCTTCTTTCAGTTGGGATATAAATATATTATTTTATTAATTGGGTGAATGATTAGCGCTGTTCCAACAATATACTTATCAAGGCAGTCTAAATAAGTGATTCTTAATTTTTAACAAAAATTGCAGTAACAGTAAATACTTCATACCTGTCTTGTAAAATATAAATCACGGTATAGACAATCTTTTTCACCTTTTGATGCCTCGTTTTCTAACGTACCTATTGTTAGTTAATATATGTAATTATAATAGACTTAACGCTGGTAAGTCTAGTGTTGAGATACTGTAGGGTTGAAATTTAGTTTATTAAAGTTGTAAAATCTAATACCTCTCCAGATTATTAACGATTATTTATTGATACTACAATTTAGACAATTTGTTGTCTTTTTCGAATTTTGCAAAGTTCAGAATCTTGTTACTGTTGCAGCTTCAGTTCTGCTTTCAATTGATTAATGATAGGTTGATTGATGCGAATTTATTAACAATTTTGATCACATTTTGGCGTATTCTGCTGCAACGATAAATCTGGCGTAGAACTCGTTAAATGGGTTAATTGCACTGGGTTTAGTACTTGAAATACCGACGATTAATCCGGTATATTTAAACGTAGTAAATAAATATTTAGAAAGAAAGGAAGTAACGGTGGAATGTAAAGAGTTTAATTTAGCCGTTTATTTTCTGTGAGATGAATGTGGAAAATTTAATAAATATTTCAAAGACATTTATTAGCAGTTATTTAACCTACTTTGATAAGTGTAACATTAACAAATACTACTTAAGCATTAAAAAATAACTGTTTGCAACGTTTTTCATATTTTAATTACTTATGAAGAAAGAGATGTTTCCATTGTGCACACCAGTAAGCAATATTAATTTCATTTAGTTTAAACCATTACAGTCAAACATTAACAGAGTACCTGCTGAACATAAATTACTGAATTATTTAATAAATCCTCTTACTCCTTCTAAAAAGATATGCCACTCATTATGAAAAAGGTATAATTTTTAAATTTTACAAAGTGAACTTGTAGCTAATTTAGAGTTCTACCCATACACATTAGAATATGGTTAAACAACTTTGTAAAAACGCTAAAAAATTCAAAACTCCGCTCGTGTTCCAAAACAAAACTGAAAATATCTCAAAACAAAGAGTAAATCACTCAGACTCTTGTCATAATCACCCATACATATGTTTATTTGAACAGTAAACCACGATAATTTGAATAGCAAAGCAATTTCATAAATAATCCCATCATATTAATTCCATAATTTATAAACATCGTTCTACCACCGAATAAATAACATTTACCGACGTATCTCGGCATTATGTGACAAATGTCGCAGATGTTTGCAAAGAGAGAAATATTTCCCACGTATTCGCGAAATCAGAGGCAATCCTTGGCGAATCGTCGCCAGGAGTATAGCGTGGCATGTTCCAACGTAGGAAGGACTCGTCCCAACTGCGGAATAGCATTCGGTCGGGGGGAATATATCGCTCCTCGTACGTGCCAGGAAACGCTAATATCAAAACAGCTGATTGATTGAACTAGCCCGCTATGATCCCCTCGTAATCGTTGTAAGCCAAATACGTGTACGGTACGCGCCACCGCAACCCTCCTGTGGATCGTGAAACGTGCCAGAGTAAGTAGCCGATAAAGGCTCTCCGCGAGCCACGTTTGCCAGCTTTCGTTGACCTGTTACGCTCGACTTTTTCTTCTAACTGTTACCCGTCAAATCTCAGTTTAACCTGAAATTATTCTAGGATCTGGTCTTAATTGTATGGAAATTATGCATGATTGTTTCAACCACCGGCTACGGTGTTAAATATTGGGTTGGCAACTAAGTAATTGCAGATTTTGTCAATAGATAGTTTAAGCAAATTTTTTTGGTTTGTCAACGTGTTGAAAACACCTGACTTATATTGTTTTCTGATTGTTTGGACTTCTACCTTGAATTTAGTAAAATATTGTATCTATGAGTTATTTAGTTTCGTTTTTATTCCAATTTAAAAATGAAAAAACAGGACGGGCATTCGAGACATATTTTATTTTATTATTTCCAAAAAGGCAAGAACGCATCGCAAGCACTCAAGAAGTTTTGTTATTATATATGAGAATGAAGACTTGAAAGAAAGGCAGTGTCAAAATTGGTTTGCCAAATTCCGTTCTGGTGATCTTTCATTGAAAAATGCGCAAAGATCTGGCCGTCAGGTTGAAGTTGATGAGACTCATATCAAGGCTATTATCGAATCAGATCGTCATAGCACAACACGGGAAATTGCGAAGAAGCTCAATGTATAGCATACATGCATTCAAAAAAATATAATGGCATTTTTATACGACGAAAGCATTAATGATAAACATAGTTTTATGTTCAATAGCACCTTACTGTTTTAACGTCAATATTGAAATGTAAAAAATATAAATAAATTCTTAAATTTAACAATCGTAAGAATCGGTCACTTGCCCGCAAATATTTCCCTGATACTGATATCTCTTCGAAAATTGCAAAGTATCTTCACTGAGTCCTTGGCACAGTTAACCGCAATGATAAATAATAATTTATTAATCGTCGTAGTAACCAATGAATAAGTTAAAAGTCCAAAGGTCTTAGGCCCGAAAAATCGATTAATCGGCTACCAATCGGTAGTGTTAATATTGTCAATCTCTGGTGCTCCCGGTCGCATTCAACGTGCTAATGATATTTTTGTTTTAGTATTAGTTGTTATTTTAGCAATAAGGATGCTTCTTCAAGATGATGAGAATGTTGAAAGTAGAACTAGTTGCGTCTAGGAGTAGTTATATCCAGACAATGGTAATTTAGTCAGTTTGCATCAGTTAAGAATTGTAGAAAGTTTCATTAGATTTTGTAGATCATCTCTGTGATATTAAACGTGTTACAAAAGGTTATCGAGGGCAAGAAAGAAGACTCTTGATGTTTGAAAAGATTCTTATTGTATAGTATTTTGTAATTTTCAACTGCAAGAGCTATGCGGATTTCGCAGGGGGCTACAGTTTTATGTAACATTTGAACCGAGGAGGCTAATGTAAACGTGTCACGTAGGAAAAATTTCTCAGAGTTGCGGTAACATGAAGTCAGTATTTGCGATGGTAAACATTCGTCTATCACCATTGCCCTAGCATCTCAACTATATGCCAATATTACGTACATATACCTAACAAAATGCACATTTATAAATACTAGTCTAACTTATATAATTAAAAGCTCCCTCTTACACTAAAAATGTTTCCTTTGGAAAACACAATTTTTCATCTAATTTTCCATTTCCTCTGTCCCCAACTATAATTGCCCAATTAATACTAGAACTACCAAGCAAGTCAAAATGTCTCGTTCTCAATTGTTTCCAAAAGTTCTCCAAATTTGTAGAACAGTCATAGAACAGATATTCTACGTTGATCTCTTAAAATACAGATTACCAAATATACGATCTTTCCCATCACCAGATTTTTTTTTTCCAAAATACGTATTTAATATATAGGAATACTAGCTGAAAGTTCCCGTGCTTCGCTACGGTTTAATCGAAACATAAAAGAAACCTTAAAATTTCGAATTTTGAAAAATCCTTTCTTAGTGGGTGCTTATACCCTAGAAAGAACGCTCATGCAAAATTTCAAGTTTCTAGGTCAAGTAGTTTCGGCTCTGCGTTGATGAGTTTGGCCCATACTTTAACCCCCCAAAACCCCCCCTAAAATTTCGAATTTTTCAAAACCCTTTCTTAGTGAGCACCTAAGACCCAAGGGGTAGGTCTGTTCCAAATTGCGTTGCAATCCGTTCTATGGTTTTTGAGATTTCGTGATGAGTGAGTGAGTGAGTCAGTCAGTCAGTGGTATTTGAGCTTTATATATATAGATGATCAATTTAACACTAGATTTACGGAGCCAATTTGGCTCATTCAAAATTTGATTACTACATATATAATAAATTGGTTGGTTAATTTTTTAATAATAAATCTTTCATTTCAATTGATTTGAAACTATTTTCTTTGCAAAAAATTGCAATTTTCTTGTATGATTCAAATAGGCTCACTTCAGAAAAACAGGTATATCGACATCCGTAAATCTAGTGTTAACAATTATCAACCGTTACAGAATTGTTATACTAAGAATACATATTTTCTACACTTTTACTACCAAGAATAAAAGAATTCTTAAGAATACAGTTAATTCTCCTAATCAACAATCGAACAATCCAAATTCCCAAAATCGTCTAATTCGAGAAAGCTCTGCGAGTAGTTAAAGCACTTATTCCCCAAGGGAATTATTAGAGCAATTAACGACATCGAACTTAACTGGATGCTCTGCAACTGGAAATGGGAATCGACGAGCTTGTCCATGAAACGAGTGACCGGTTTGGAAATAATGCAAGTGCAGGAGTACAGGTCGGTTCGGCCGGTACGCGAATTAACGCTCGGGAAATCGGATTACGTCGTGACCCGCAGCGCCGGCTACGGCTGTCTACTAACTCCTGCATTAGCCTCCCTTCGAGCAAATTGCATTTATCCTGAGGCAAACAGGACGATCGGCTTGCAGGGTGTAGTCTGTTTGGGGTAAACTGCTAATTCGCGAATCCTAGAAATAACAGGGCAATGAAAATACAAACGATTTCGGCTGTCGGTGTCATTCATTGAAACAATGGGGAAAAATGTCTGTCACGGTGATAGAAGAACAGCTTTAAATGTGAAATTTTCACGAAGTATTTTTTGTAAGTGTAGCAGAGTACTGATGTACACAGATAGGTACATATATATAAATTACTACTTCATGAATTCTAAAAACTACAATAAATTGTAATTAGGTAGTAGTATTAATACTCTTCACTATACTTATTTCCTTACTTTATTCAAAGTCACCTCTGACTCGATTTTTCTAATTTTAATACCTCATTTTGGCACTAGATTTATGGACGTGAAGTCTATTACTCCCCAAAATGTTAAATTAACGCTTAGAAGTAGGAGAATCAAGTGGCAACGAAGATGATCAGTTAAGTAACTTGCATGTTATAAGATTCATATGAAATATCTACTATACCACGTGTCTATAAGTTCGGAAGGTAGGGATCTGTCAATTTGACGACTTCCGTAAACCTAGTGTTAAACAGAAAGCAACAGTATACGTGTTTTCTACCATTTTCTACTATAAAATTGTCTCCGATTCATTTTATTTATTTTACAAAACGCAATGTTAGAAGTAGAAGAATTCTAGAGAACTCTAGGGAAAAATAGTGCTGTCACTTCTGATAACGTAAACGAAACAATTAACAATGCTTGTAAGATAAAAATGAATGTACCTCAGAGATCAGCTCGCCGTCACGCTGCCTTATTATACCAAGAAAAGCACTCCACGAACTATGGGATGTTTAGCTGTATAAATCGGATGATTTTATTTTAACATATTAAAAGATGAGGTGGACATCGTTAATAACTCCATACTCGACTCTAAAAACTCTTTAGTTCGTGCACTTCAATGATACCCCTGTAATTTTAATTTTCATGTCTAATATGTTTTATATTTTTATATTTATGGAATTGTGCGTGTATGCATTACTCGATTCACTCTGTTCCACTGTATGAATAATGTATCATAATGAAATTCTAAAGGGCCTGTGCCGTTAATAAAGTAAAATTAAGTAAAATTAAAATTAAATTAAAGATGATCATATCGAAGCATAAATTAAAGCTTGAAATTCCTCTCACAAAAGAGAAACTGCTAAAACTAAAAACATTATTAAATATGTTGATTTATGGTGCAAAATACTCGCAACAAATTGAAAAAAATGTTCTCAAGAATCTGAACTCAATTTCTCATCATCTTCTCCAATGAGACGTCTCGAAGGGAAGTAATAAATAATTGGTTACGTTATGTCATCATCGATTACAACCATGGACTAATTTCATAAACTCGTTGTCCTTGAGACATCAACATTTTACGAGTGTGTACAAAATCGAAACGATACGTCGATCGTTTGAGGGAAAGTCACCGACACATTGAAAACTGTATTTAACTCTGAAGATCCTTGCGTTATTGTCTCACAATCTTTCATACGTATACTTACACGTTACGTTCGATGCTACCTTTCGTAATAATAATCGTCCAGTTGCTTCTTTTCTCAAAGTGACGGGAGCAATCGCCCGTTCCTCGATATTCAAGGACTTCGATCTCCCTTGCGTCTTTAATGATCCATGTCGGAGAAAACCGATGGAACGAGAAATTGAATTTCGAAACTGCCACGATTGCGCGGACAAATGTCGATGTGTTTTAATATGCAAAATACATGCGTATCGTGGATGTAATTATTTTGATTGTTATTAACGTACGTCACTGGTCTGGAATTTTGTAATTTTTGGACTGTGGAAAGTAACTACTTTTGGGATCTTACTTAACTCTTTGAGGCACGGTGGGATTAAAAGTATCGCACCTCTTTGATAAGTGAAGATGCATGGTGGGACATCTTTCGTCCCATCTCGATAATTTATAACGTTATACAGGGTGTCCCAGTCGATTTTGGCATCTTAAATATTTCCGTATTGTGGTATGTAGCAAAAAATGTTTCATAGGAAACTTAAATGGTATCGAGTGTCGTTAGTTTTTCCGTAGGTGGACACGTCAATGACATATGATGGTCAACTTTGTTGTTTTAAATAGAATGGGGTACTTTTTTAGCTTTTCGAGATACATAGGTCAGTACTTTTTTTATAAAGAATGTCTAGCTGCATCGCTTGATGCATAAAAAAGTACCTCCTTCCATTTAAAAAAACAAAGTTGACCTTCTTATGTCCTTGACGCGTCCACCTACGGAAAAACTAATGACACTAGATTCATCATTTGATCGTCTGCTTACTTTTTTCGATATAGGGAGAGCGGGGCTAAAAGTTACCGAGGTAAGTTGTTCCGATTGAAATAACTCCGCGAGGAGAAGAGATAAGAATATTGTGTAAATTCGTAATGAAATGGAACGCCACATTGCACCGACAATAGCCATTTTAAACAAACGAGTGGGACCCGGAACAACGGAACGACAGCACGTGCCTCGCTGGGCCACGTAAGAAAATATTTTCGCATTTGGTATTTGTGGTCTATCTCACGAATGATTCGTACGATATTGTTGAGTAGTACTTAAATAAACAGACTTGGTTTAATCATTTATTGTTTTTTATTTCACAAATAATAGCTTTAACAGATATGGTAACAACTTATCCCGGCTTGTTAACAACTTGCCCCAAGTCGGGGTAAGTTGTTACTTTCCGACTTTAGGCATTAAAAAATTAATAATAAAAGAATCTCTCAAAAAATGACCCAAATAACTATCTTAATATCAAAGTTACATATGTAAGTTGATTTTGATCGCATCGTATGAATACTAAAAGCAAGTATTTTAACAAATTTTGAAGTTAACTAAAAATCGGAACTCTTAGCCTCGCTCTCCCATACTCGAGAAGTGTATATGTCTAATATACCTATAAAATTTCATCAGTTTAATATCAAAATGCGAAGTACTCGCTATGTCATTCTGGTTTATGTTAAAAGTAGTGTCATTGTATTTTTTGTTATTTGTGATACCTGGCTGATAGGATATCGGTTAGTAAACGTTTAAAAATCAAGTGCATTACTGAGATTTCCGTTTAATAAAAAATTAGCACGACTATGAAGGTAAGGAGGTAGACCCTCGAAGACGAAATCAAAGGATTTGAGTTCGAACCAACTATGACCTCTAGAATTAGCCCTATCTGATATGTACACCATAGATTTAGGAGCCACCTAAAACGGCTCGTCCTAAATGAAATGACGATAGTAGTGAAAGCTAAAAACGGTGTAAGAAAGAGTAGATACGTATACTGTATCGACTTGTGCAAAGTGGCTGTATTGATAGGATGGTGGCGCTCATAATCTTTTTCGTTTTTTTCTTTTTTGTTGTTAGTCACCTTCCTGATGCCACAACGTGCAGACGTGTATTTCATTTCGTTTAATTAAACTCTGTTTATAAAGTGTGGTAATATTGTAACTATTATATTATTATCCCGAAACTTCTATCAAACGGAAAAAAGGTATTAACATTATTGAAAAAGGACTCGCTGAAATATAATATTCTTTCGTAAAGTTAGCAACTTTGCATAGTGTATCTAAAATTGTATTAATACTGAATGAAAGGAACTTTGATAAATATTGAAGTAGTTTAATACTGTTATTAGTACATTGTGATGGATTTTAATTATTTAAGAAGCATAGTGTTGCAAACTATGAAAAGGCATTGACCTTCTGAACTCGCGAATCAAACGCCTCTCCATAAAACCGGTTTACCTCACCTTTATTGTAGTATAGAAAAAATAGACAAGAAAGCGTTTGCAGGTTGCGACATTTTGTTTCTTCGTATTAATTCTCGAAGATGAAGTTTCTCTGATGTCGATCGGCCGAAAGGTTGAAACACTTGGACAAGGAAGACAAAGATTGCAACGAAGTTCTAGCAATGATACTTTAGAGACGATGAGAGTGTAATTGTGCGAAAATAAATATATACCATACCAACATTCATGCAACACATTTCTAGATGTATTTTTTTGGTTTATTACATAGGTTACTAGGGCGGTCGCTGCATTTATAATTCAATACAAACACAATCTTATAGTTATTACAAGTACAAGTTAAATAATAACCCTCATCAATGAATCAATTACAATTTAATTTTAAGTTTAAAATATTCTTTGCCTAGTAAACGAGACAAATGTATAAAAATTGATGAAGCTTATTTTCCAAACTAAAATGTGTATTATTTTTAAAACGACCCTTTTTTGCTTTTGGAACTACCTCCGTTGATCTTTTTTCAGCAATTTCTTCGATGTGCGCGTCCTCCAATTTTCTTTTCTTGAAGTGTGCTGTTTTAAATTCACCCCTTGCTCTCAAGACCCGTTTATATTTTCCGGGCCTTCCAATGATTCATGAGGCCCTTCCGCATTACTTTCCTATGCTGGCGTTAGTTATTAAACCTATATATAGTGTACCTTCTGAACCTGGTTATTAAAGCTATGTACCTTTATACTTAGTACACACTAAATACTTACAAACTATCGCTTAAGAGCATCGCTGTAAATTACACGCTGTATATACTATGAACATATTTTAAAGGACAGGTTTAATAATTCTAAAATAGATGTAACGACTCGACCTCGTTTATCGACATGTATGGAAAATATGATCATCTCTTGAGCACTGGGGGTAAGTTCAAAGCATTCGATTTTTATTGAATAAAATTTTATTTGTACGCCTGAATGTTATATTATTGCAATACAATTTGCATTATTATTTCAGTATAATTGATAGTACAAGCATTTATTTAGTTGTGAAACGTTTAATATTTCGGATAAGTAGGTACGTTATGGATGCATTTATATACTTACTGAATATAAATTTTGAAATGACGTCGAATATGCTATTTTTTGTTGCTTTATAACAGCATAGGTGATGCAAATGTTAAAGTTATTTAACACCAAAAGGTTTAACATGGTATTAGCAACACAAAGGACATTTTTATTCACCGCTCACTATGTCGTATATGGCAAAAAAGTGATTTGTAAAACTGTACAATGAAAATGTGAAGATATACTCATATTTCTGATTTTATTGTTCATTATAATTTGTTAAAAATCAGTATAACTTTATTCTCATTTGTAATAGCTAATTAGCAGACTATTGCTCGATGAGTGTGGCAATCAAAGAGTCAATTAATACGCTTCCGGTAGAAAAAGAATCAACAGAGCGAAGGTGCGCAATGAAGTGCAGAATCGGGTTTGTTACTAGATTCACAATTTAATTATTAGAGTTAAAAAAGTACTGCTGCTTATAGTACTAGTTAACTTCCCTGTCCCACTGCAATGATAAATGATCAAATGAGCGAAAATTGCTGCCATTCAAAGTGTTAAAGCCGAAAAACCTCAAAAGCAGAAACATTAGTATCATTGAAAGGTATCAGTAATATTATTTAAAAAAAAGGTACTTAAACAAATATTACAGTGATTTAACAATGTTATTAACATACTGGCTTGGATTTTAATTATTCAAGCACGATTTTACATCTTTTAAATCCTATCCGTGTAATTCCTCGTTCAAATATCTAAACTGCCACGGCACTGTAACAACTGGAGACATCTCTTCGTCGATGCCAGAATCATCGGCACCCTGTTCGCGCTTTACGCTCAAATGTAACACGATTTTACATTTCACGCACGTCCAACGATGAATCGTAGCGTTATAAATCCAACGGGATGTTCGTTTTTAATTTATCGCATTCTACGACGCGTAATTTTCGGGGGCGCGGCCATAACCCGAGCATTTTTTTTTTTGTTTTTATTTCCCTTTCTTTCCGAACGATCAATGTATCGATATCGCATCCGACACACCGGTCCCGTGCGATATTTGGGAGCAGGTCCGGATGTATATTTCATTTGTCGTGATTAATGCAACGTGTTTACAAAAATTGATCGGTCCCTTCGATAGGGATGTTTTATTACCGCGTATCCGCTTCCGAGGGGTAAACGATATCCTTGAACATCGAATTCCTGCAGTCGACGACCCTCGAAAAATCGTAATTTGAGTGAAAACGTGGGACAATTTGATTGGCGTATCAAACGCGCCGATTATTAATAAACAATAGGGGTATCTCATTTCACTGAAAATTATTTAAATTCTATTGGCAATTAATATCGATGATTGTATAGACATATAATTAATATCTGTTATTAAGTGTTATTTACATTAATTACTGGGTGCTCGATTTATTTGTTGTTTCTGGTAAACGGAAGAATTTCTGAAAGCAATGTTAAAGAATTTTTGATTCTATCTGTGGGAAAATTGTGTGGTTTCTTTTGCACACTGTTGAAGGGACAGTATGTGATTTTTGTTAAAAGAGTTTTCAAAGGCATGTTTGGGAAAGTTATATCTCTTTTTAGGAACTGTTGAAAGGAATGTATGCATTTTTTATTAAAAGAATTTTTCAAGGCATCTTTGAGAAAATTGTGTTCTCCTGGGTAAACCGTGGAAAGTCAAGTGTACGGTTCATATTAAAAAATCATAAAGCTTTTTTGGGATTTCTTGAGGTTTTTATTTATAAAGAATTTCTGGTCGTTGACTTTTCTTGTTGGAGATTACTTCTGAGATCTTTGCACGGCGTGCATTTAGATTTTCATTATATACAAGAGGCAGGTGCAATTTCGAGCACCCAGTATGTTTGCACATTTGCGTAATTATATTTTCATTACCTTCGGTATTAATTTCTCTTTCATGTGCACGCGCATCTGTTACAATATGCCGTATACGTTGCCGTGATTTCTAAATATCGCATTCGATAACTAGAACACGAGCCTGTGCATTGAAAATGAATTTGTAATGCATCGCGATACTGCTTATGTACATTAACATGTACTTTAATAATAATAATAATATTGTTATAGGTTAATAACGGCACTATATCTTTAATAATGCACTATCGAATATTTTTTCTGGTCTAATTTGAAGCTCTTTTATCATACATAAGTATCAATGATGCTTCTAATTGTAAGATTTTCATTTCACAGAAGCAGTAATTAGTATTTCAGAAATATCAACTTCCACGATGAATTTTATCATTTAAGACTACAGATACTGTTAAGGACCATCCTAGAATAACCTTTTTTATTACTAGATAGCATCTCAATATAGATTAGAAATTTTTTGTTTCTGGATTGCATCTCAATCTGAACATTCATACTCCTTCTTGATTGCCTGTAGTATTTCTGAAAATGAAAATTAGGTCAACAAAATCGACTTGCAATTACATACCAGAGATCAGAACAATTAGTAAGAATTGCTTATTCTAGCAGATCTCCGATTTATTAATTTTCAAACTATATGAAATCAAAAGATTAAAATACTTCAAAAATAATTTTGGAGAACGGAATGGAGTATCCCGAAATATAATAGATATCCTACAAAAAAAAGCAAAAGAGCAGATTTTGCGAAGGAAAATACCACTTATTGTTTAAGACACATGTACGACCTTATTAACATCAGAAAAGTTCCGGAAACACGGCCTCCCAAAGTTCACAGTCTGAGAACATCGTTTTCTCTAAAATAGAGAAACTCGATGAAAGTCATCCTGACGATTTTCTCATGGAGATTCTGCGAACAATCGATCCTAAAAAGACAATTATAGGCAGAAGAAAATGGCATTCTTCCGTTTTGACTTTTTGGAGGTCTCAAACAAAATACTGATCCTCCAATTGACGTAATAACAGGCGCTAAATACCAGAATACTTACTGAGGGCTTAAATTCGCGTAATAAAAATAGGAATAACAACGTAATTTTGGCATCGCAAATATTATCATGCGCTTTCCATCGTTAAAAGCTTTTAGTTAAAAGTCTATGATTATTTTCGACTCGAGAAAAGCTAGTCTGATGCAACACAGCAACGTAAATCAGCGACAAAATCCGTTCACGTTTAGTCGATCGGATCGATGACGCAAAAGGATCAAGCCTTCATACATAGGGTGTCTTTAATGAAAGTTGTCTTTAAAGGCTAGAATGCTAAAACTGATAATTATTAACTCGAAACATTTAAATGTTCGATGTCACATATTTGGCAACGTTTCTAATTACATAGAAATAAGTATATCGGAACACAGTGTTAAAGTTTTCGACAACTTCTGTAATTGTAACTGTTTCGACTCGTAGTTCGGCGATCGTCGATCGAGTTATCGAAACTTGGTTTATTTATTTATTTAGATTATTAGCTCGAAGGACCACCCTCGTATCGAGGGAAAATAATATGTTATTTAGTAACAAACAACACTTTATTATTTACATGGGATGTACTATCCCGGAGAATGCACTATCTCCTGTTACGAAACAATATGTCACGACTTTGCGAGAATGTAATATTTCGCGGGTTATGAGAATTCAATATCTCTGAGTTGTCAACTATCGTTTGAGCATTTAATATCTCGATGAGAATGTAATATCTCCGACTTGTGAGAGTATAATATCTCGATGAGAGTGTAATATCTAACTTGTCGCTCATTGCGACGCTTATTTATAAATTTGGTTTGGGGGCGTTTCCGTCTTCCCCCAACTCCCTTCTCCAAGGCCCGGAGCACTGGGACTTGTGGGTGGGAGAAGTCAACGCCCCTGTCCAAGGGTGGAAGGGACATTGGCAACGTCGCAGATTTCCGAGGCCCGGTCTTTCCGTTAACCCCTAAGGTTTTCCAGGAAGACCGGACAATTTCCCCGGAACCACATCTGCGACGCACGTGCAAATGGCACGGGCAAGCAGCGAGCGCCTAGACCCTTTGCCAATGTCCCTGGTTTACTATACGGCCATATTTTTAAGAAATATTGAATGTATGAAAAAATCTCAAACTCGTGGCCGAGGAGAATTTTAACGGTCCGCATAATAAACCTTGCAAATGTCCAAGGCCTGTGCCTGAACAGTAACCCCTTGCTTTATAATTTGAGTTCCGATGGATTATGTCATAATCAACAGCAATATCATTCACATGGTGAACAATTCATCAGTGAACAAGAACACATATTGTCTTGAATAAATTATTAACACTAAAACTACCGACTATTGTCAGTAACAGTATATTTAGAAATACTAGATAAATACTTCAGAGGAAAGAGAATGAATTGCGCAAGAAAGTAAATCAATTTTTAATTATTCACGGTTTATGAACTATATATAGAAAATTAAACAAGATATAGCCGTTAAAATTTCAGAAAAACTTTTTAAAAATCCAACACAAGTAATTTTGACCTTGGTACATTTAGTGTTAATTCGGTCAAAAAAATTATTAAGTTATCCCAATGGACAGACAATTGGCTGAAATATGTTCTTCACATTTTGCTCAATCGACGTGGAACGTTCTCGATACGTAGTGTTCACATGGGAACCAATCGACGTACCACGTCTCCCAGCCGACATTGTAAGCAAAAGGGTTAAATTTCTTATTTCAACTCCTTCCCTGTTTCTGAAAGGTTATAGCCAATAAAAGCAATTGTTCATATTTTGCTTCAAATATACAATAAAAACTGATGTGGCTTTTAGTCAACTAATCATTCCGACAAGCGAACAGTTATTTTTAACATTCTCTGCAAAAGAATATTCTTGACACTTTCTTCAATCACATTTATCGCTCTAATCGTTATATACTTGATATAAATGGAAAGCTCCTCGTTCCACTTCCAACATCGAACCATCGTTCTAAAGAAAATCACGATTTTTTTCGAGGACACCTAGTATCCGACGTGGTTAAGCAAAGAGCGCGTTTTCCACGTAAAAGTATAAAAATCTCACGAGCGTAACGGCGGATTTTGATGTCAACCTGAAAAGCAACGAAGAGAGAATCCTCCTGTCGTGGCGTATTTCGCAAAATGCACGGTGAAATTCAGCAAATGGAACTCTTTTCTCCCTTCTACGCGATCGTCGTCGGCGGAGTGCTTTGTTCAATGAAATATCAATTTCCACTCGGATGAAGTTCGTTTAAGCGGATCCTTAACGAGGGACGCTTCATTAAGCGCCCATACAACGATAATTACAAAATTTACGTCAATGCTTACGTGGTAATGGAGTCTGGTGGAATAACATTTAATGGGCAACGATTAGAGAAAAACAAGGGACATCTAAAATCAATAATCGTTTTCTCTCGTGCGTGTAATTTACAGCGAGGATGAAATTATTATCGGCGTTGTTAATATAATATGAGCATACCAACCAAATGGAATAATGCGAACGAATTGACAGAAAGAAGAGATTAACGAATCTCCTTTTAGTGATTAAGGATCGAACAATTCTATGTACAGGGTGTATTCGCTGAAAATTATCTTTTTAATGCTTGAATTAATGACTTTTTATAGCTTCACGACAATTAATGAATTCCGTATTGAATTTTCTCATTTGCCGGTGTAGACTTTAATTTACAAAGATTCCATCGGTGCGTACGGCGAAGGAGATGAAAAAAAAAAAAACTAACGAAAGATTAACACTAGATTTACGGAAGTTGATATACCTAGTTTTCCAAAGTCAGCCAATTTGACTCATACAAGAAGATTGAAGTTTTTTTGCAAAGAAAATAGTTCCAAATCAATTTAAATGAAGGATTTATTATTAAAGAATTAACCAACCAATATATTGTGTAAATAATAATCAAATTTTGAATGAGCCAAATTGACTCCGTAAATCTAGTGTTAACACGTTGAACGCCATGGGGGTCACCGACGACCGACGTTGTCGAATTCAAAGAAGTTTCATAAAACTTTTGAATTTGCAATATTCATGAATTTTCAGTGTACTGAATATTTAAATATTGACGTTAAAAAGACGAAAGTCTGTCAAACATCTATCTATCTGCATCTTTAAAGTCTCTGCTGTATAAAGATGTGAAATTAATATAAAAAGTTTCATTTCACCAGAAATAATGAAGCTGGCGAAAGACCGGTGGCGTTCAACGTGTTAATGCAAAAAATTGCACATATCAAAGGCATATTTCAAAGCCTATGGCCCGGGGACATCTTACATAGTATGTGCACTTTGCAATTTGATCAACTCAACAAATTTCTGTTGGAACACGAATGTGTTTTTCCAAAAATACAGAGATTTATGAGGACCAGATAATAATAATTAGACTGCGGATTTTTATGCATTTATGACAAATTAAATACGGCTAAAATATACAAAAAGAACATAATATAAAAATATATCTAAAATATCCAAAGTATGGTATTTGTTGTAATATTTATTAAGTGCAATAAATCCCTAGATAGGTTTTCCTGTCTCACCTGCATTTCTGAAACTCGAAATTTGCATAAACATCCGCAGTCTAATAATAATATTTTTCTGTTGCAAATAATGCAAGAAACATTTTTCCAAATTTTATCGTACGACGAAAATCTTTGAGGTGATGAAGTTTAATTGTACACCCTGTATAAAAAAAATAGACCTCGTGACATATCTGCAAGCTGTGCAACTTTTTTACATTAAACCTTCGTTGTGTTAAACGATAATATCTTCATCTATACCGCCGTACACGGTAATTGACTCTTTGCAGATTAAAGTCTAGAACTGACAAATAAGAAACTCCAGTTCGGAACCTATTTATCTTTTACGGTCACATAGGAAAGTTCTCTAACAAGCCGTCGTTGAAAAAGCGTTAATCCGATATATTTAGATAGTTTACATAAGCATTCGCTAAAGAAAAAAATCACAATAAATTCCAGTAAATTCAGCGTTTCTACTATCAATAATACTTTTAACACTTTACCGACCGGTATTTTTTAACATCCTACCCACGTCTGATCGATCACTTGCACGCAAATATTTCCCTGATACTGATAAGTATGGACCGTTTATTTTGAAAGTGGTGTAAGTCCATTTTCTCTTGTTTCGAGATATTTAAAGGTTAGCATATCTGTCAATTTAAAAATATTGGTTAATTATGACGAATCTGACAATGTTTCTATCAATTTATCAATATCTAATTTGATTATACAAATTTCTTTTAGGCGAATTTAACTAAAATTATGTATATTTACAGGCTGCAAATGGACTTACACCACTTTCAAAATAAACGGTCCATATTGTATCTTTGAAAACCGCAACGAAAAATAATAATTTATTAATTGCCGTAGCGACCAATTAAAAAGTTAAAAGTCCAAAAGTTTTGGGCCCGAAAAGCCGATTAATCGGCTACCGGTCGGTAAAGTGTTAATTAATAATTAGTCATTACTCAATGATACAAGATATAAAGACGCACCTAACTCGTAGTATTGCAATGGAATTCATACTTGTGTATGAAATCTATAATGTGTTCCCTTCGAGGAACGTAAAGCAGTCCATTTTGTATATAACTCGATTACTTTTCGGCAATTTAACGGAAGAGAAGCGTTTCGAGCTGTAGACGGCGTTATTTGCAATTCGGTGGAGGTATCCGGTATCCGAATTATAGTTGAAGAGGCCGGAGGAATGCGAGCGCGGAATATCACAGGAAATAATTTTCAACGAACGGACGAGGGTGGAGAATGAACAAAGATGAAAAGCCAGCCACGAATATGACTGACATCGGGCTATATTCCGGCGATTCGTATCTACTAAAAGTGGCGGAAAGAGACAGAAAAAGAGTCGGCCGAATGGATAGCTAAGAGTGGCAGGGAGCACGCGAGAAAGAGAGGAATATTGAGAAAAAAGGAGAAAGACGGGGTGAATGAGAAAGGGAGAAAAAGAGGGGTGGAATGAGGAAGAAAGAGAGAAAAGAGAGAGGGTATATATATATAGAGAGAAAGAGTGAAAAAAGGAGGGAGACGGGCAGAGGAGAGTCCAATTTTTAATGAAAGCGTGGAAAGACCCATAAGTGCATATGGTGGCCGCATTTGTCCGCTCCTGAAGGACCCTTCACGCAGGAGGGTCCTGCAGGACTATCATCCTCGGTGAGGCCGATCCGGTTATACTCCGGCTGTAACAGAGGGGGGAAAAGATTCCAATAATTGCTGGTCGAAAAATATCGACAGTAAACTCTCTCCACCCTTTAATTGCACGCGGAAGCAGAAGGCATA
Organism: Cerceris rybyensis; assembly: GCA_910591515.1. NCBI lineage: Eukaryota > Metazoa > Arthropoda > Insecta > Hymenoptera > Crabronidae > Cerceris > Cerceris rybyensis. The sequence goes on from OU342789.1 coordinate 38,606,016, forward strand.
TTGGTTTTTCAGTCTCTCTCTCGTGAATCTCTCTTATACCGTCTCTTTCTCCAGTTCTCTTTCTCCCTTCCACACTTTACTCTCCCCGCATTCTTTCTATGGCTTTACTTTTTTTCCTGAAACACGGTATCACTGAATTTTCTGTCACTTGTATACCGGGTGTACAGCTCGCGGCAAAAAGTCTCGAAGGTCGCGATTGCGAAGCAGAATTGATATTGTGATAATTGTACTTTCAAATTTATTGCATCGAATGAATACGTCGTTCAAATTTGCTTGATTGGTGGACAATAGTATTTGTGCAACGGTACGTATTGTCGTTTGTGGTTGAAATTAGTTTTTCAATCTATAATTGGTGAAATAAAATTGATTTGAGAATATTTTTCATTGCTAGATATTCATTTTTGTGTTACTATTATCGAGATTCATGTTTCAGTTATCTGATTCATCGATGGACGTTCCGAATGTATCAGCTAAATCGTAATCGAAATTAATTCGGTGGAAAGTTGATTCTGATGAAATGCTATGTCAAGTACAGCTCAACATCAAACCACAAAGGATTAATTACGATCGCTGTAATTGTGGAATCGGTATAATAGCATTTGATTCTAATAGTGGAGATGTCGTCACTGATACTGATAAATGATAGTAAATTAAAAAAAAATATCTTGACTGTAGAATCGCGGGATAACTGTTTCAATTTGCTGCTTCTCAAATCGAATTAACTTTGTGATATTCTCTATGGATGGATATTCTGATTTATCTCGTGATAATGACAAGTCATGCTATCAAAGGATACTTATTGTTAGAATGTTATGGGAAATGAGTTAGAGCACCTCGATATAGAACTACAGAGGATTATGTGCTCCCTACTTTGGTTATTGCATTGCTTTGACATAAACTTCCACAGAGACAAACAATTTTAGTTTAAAATAACATATCTTTAGTTAACTAAACGTTTACCAAACTAGTACGTCAATCAATTAGCAGATAAACTAGTGGTTCACAATAAATTAGATTTCTTTGAAAGTGGTGTAAGTCCATTTTTGACAAAAAATTAGTTAATGGTAGCATTGAATGAAATCTGCTGAGCTTTTTATCTCTAAACAGTTCGCAAAAAATTCTTCAAAATTTTCATAATTTTTTCAATATAAATTTACGTAGTTAATGAAATTACAAATATAATTACTTTGAAGGTGTTGTAAGTCCACTTTCCGCAAAGACATAATATTTAGTTTAAAAATTATACTACATAATTTCTCTACTTCATTTTTATGTTACCTTATATTCCTCCAATACATCATATCTACTTTCAGCAACTTTCTCATAATGAAACAAATTAAAAATGGAACATATTAATATAAAGTTGTAATTAATATAATTTAAATGACATTACCTGAAGAAATATTGAAATAAAGCCTTTTTATTTTGTTTTCCTTTTTACGTATTTAATAAAAGTTTCATAAAAAAATTGGTTTGATTCAATTGAAATCCCATATTTAATATTTCATCACTTTTCATATTTTGTTGACTTTGAAAGTGGTGTAAATCCATTTGAGATCATCGAAAGTATAAATTTCTTTTAACTAATACTTTAAAATCGGTCACGTTATAAAATTAAATCAATTTAACATTTAAAAAAAAACATAAAATGAGCGTATTAACATATACCAATATTTTTCAAACCATTCAAATACAAACCCTTAAATATCTCCATATAATATAAACTAGACTTACACCACTTTCGAAGAAAATGACTCAAATACATCTTGATTTATTTTAAGCTTCAAAATTCAAAGTTGTCCGAAGGCCATATAATGTGAAAGGAAAGTGAGCAAGTCTCGATATCAGCTGCTTTTGTATTTGTATTAAAAAAGAAGTTACTAAGGATCTCTACGTCGCAATTTTGGAGCAATTGAACACTGATTAAATTAAATTTTACTTGGAACGTTTCCTACAAAATTATAACAAAACAAATCAAATATCGTTAAAGTATATCCGTTTGATTAAGCCAATTTCATTCAGTTTTGTGTTATTTATTATCTCCTAAATAGAATATTAAATTATGAATCCTGAGTTTCACGAATGAAACAAATATTTGGAATTAGAAGAAGAACGTGAATAATTTAGTCTTTACGAAGGCAAGCCATTTTTCTACTTATTGTCTCCGGTACAAAATGCAGTGGTGCCTCTGCACGATGCTCTTCAAAGGAAAGCTCCATTACAAGCTTGCAATATTTTCCGTTGAAAATCATAAATGAATTGTCCCCGAGTTGAATGGCAAAATTGCAGATGTAAATTGAAATGCCAACAAATAACTGCGAAGTACCTTCGCATTCAGCGGCAGGGTGAAATTAAAATTGAACCCTACGCGCAATTCTTTTATAAATTACTTTCTGAAAATACGCTATTTGATAAAAATTCATACAAAAAAAAGGTAATATCCATTTATAATAACGTAGATATAAGTTACCACTATTTTATAAATTGTCTTTGAATAGATTTTTTTTAGATAAGTGCATAGAAGTAAACTTTAAGGTAAATATATAATAATCCCGATATTTTGGCAAATGATTCATGGAGAGACAATTTTACTCTTCTAATTACTCAGAACAGGACAAGCACATGATAGCCAGCACATACACAGGACAGCTAGGACAAAATTTATTAAATAAATAATTAGTAGTCTTAAAAACTCACAATTGTATTTCTTGAATATTGTATCACATACTTTTATCTTGTGTCTGACTTATTACCAACTCGTACTACTTGCCAACTTGTTAAATTCTGCCGACAAATTTTCAATCTCACAAGTAGTATAAACTTAAACATCTCAGACGGATTTTAGCTGTATCTGACATATCACTGACTCGTATCACTTGTTCGATTGTGCGAGAAAGTAATCGCATTTGTAAGGAACATGGAATTTTAGAAACGGGATAAAGGTAGAAATCAATAAAGTTTGACAGCGTATTTGATGTAACAAATTCTTTATTCGTCATTTATACCATACAACAAACGTATGTGATATAACATTCATAAAATACAATTACGTGTCTCTAAGACTACGAATTATTTTTTTAATAAATGCTATTGTGCCTGTCCTGTCTGTCACCTGCCTCACTTTCCCATTATTTGTTTGTCCTCTCCTATATATCCTCTACAACTGTAACATCTCAAACAAATTTTAGCTCTGTCTGGCTTCCAATAATTATTGGAAATTAGGATTTCCCTTAATTAGGAAAGAAGTTAAGTTAAACTACGTATTCAAAGCCTCAATCTGAAGTGTACTCTTACTTTGCGTACGGAAACTAAGAAAGCATTAGATCTTATTTTTTTAACTATCTTCCACCACATCTAAAAATGAAAAAAAGTTGCACATTAATAATCATAATCAGCTGAAAAAGCTGTTACAATATAAATGTGATTACTAGACTCCGGATGTTTATGCATTTATGACAAAATGAATACGGCTAAAATACACAAAACGAACATAATATAAAAATATATCCGAAATATCCAAAGTATGTTATTCGTTGTAACATTTATCGAGTGCAACAAGTCCCTAAATAGGTTCTCTTGTCTTAACTGCATTTGTTGAATTTGAAATTTGCATAAACATCCGGAGTCTAGTGATTACAATTATGTCAGGCTTGACATTCGCGCCGCAAATTATAACAAATTTCTAATTGCCGCATAACGTCCTTTTACTTTAATGTCTTACAACTAATGTCTATAATCTTAACACCCTCAATTTGCCTATTTCAGATTCCACTTTATATCGTCAATCTTAAACAGAGGAATAGGTTTGAAACCTAAAGTTTAAGAAGAAACTACAAACAAGAATATTTCATTTATTAATATTAATTTGCCATAATGAAGTCTAAAAAAAAGAATTTTACTTGGACACCCGTTGGATGGAGAAAAATGACACCAGCGCTATTCAAACATCAAGGAGAACGCTGAAAAATCTGTCAGAAAGTGATCTCTATAGTGTGAACCGTAAATACACAGCCGACGATGTCCCATGAATGTTTGCACGAATGTAGGCATTAAAGATCTCTCTTTTAAACGGCGGCAATTTAAAGAGAGATAAAGTACCTTTGAGACCTTGCATTTTCACTACACATTGCGGTGCTCGACATTGTTGTCATAGTTGAAAACGTTTCTTCGTTAACACGAGAGAAAGCGAACCTTTTTTTTCAGCAATAAGAGAGGAAGGCAATTTTTGTCAACGGATTTTTTAATTCGCGATTCCATTTGCGCCGAGTAGGTATAAAAAAAACCGAAAGGAAAGGAGATGGAAAAATTTAAGCGCTTTGACTATGCTTTAGGTATGTTTTATTTTAAATTAGTCTTACATTGTAATCATAGCACAAATAGGATTAAGTTAATATGCAAATATCGATTATTGTCATGGTGTTTCATTGTAAACTGATCAGCCGAAACGTTGGTCCCAGAGTTCCTTGAAGGTGGTTCTGTAATAAATAATTATTCGCGTTAGAAACATTATGAACTATTGCGTTTCATTGATCGAATGTAACTTCACATTCATTATGTCTATGGTTTCATGTAGTAAGGGTTACCATTAGTTGTTGATTTATGTTATAATAATGGGGGAACATTAATTGAAAAGTATTAATATGAATTATATTAATATGATGATAACAAATTAGTTCACCACAGTATTGTTAACTGTATGAATTTTAAGAAGTTGTTGCTTTTCTATAGCTTAGGTTTGATTGCTATGATCATTTCGTCTCAAATCTACAATTTTAGTCCAATTTTCGAGGGCTGACAAAGATTTGAATTTGGACCCACTGATTAAGTGTTTGATTTTTCAAGATTATAGTCACAATAATCAACCATTTTAATAGATATATCAATACAAAGTTCTTCGATGTAATTATAAGATTCATGATAAAAGAGAGTGTTAGGGTCCTCCGTCTTCCTTGAAAACCGAACAATGCGCGCATATTCACCTGACTTTCCACCGTACATGTTACAACTACGTATTTTATCTTCATCAAATCGGCATTGAAAGAGACTTGTATCAATATGGAAATAAGAATCTTGTCTTTCTTGACTACCTCCGCAATAATTCACAATTAGAAATTGACCAAATCATATAGAACACTTAAACGTAATATTAACATTATAGAAATAATTTCATCGTGCCGCGTTTCACTGATATTTTTAATTTGTCAGATTTTGCAAAACTTAAATATTTCCTATCAAATTTACCCCATCACGAGTACCACTCGTTATTTTACAGCATGGAGTTAACAAGGCTCTGCACATTTTGCAAATCCTTAGACATTGATGCATGCAACGTGAAATGTTTCAAAGTGCTTTTAGCTCTTTCACTCCCAGCCCTAACCCAGACACACATGTCCCAAGGGCTTTCAAAATCGAATAAAAAAAAAGTTCAAGAGAGAATAGCAAGTAAAAAATAAAATAGTTACATACGTTCGACAAAGACAGACTCCATTTTCACAACGACCACCAGCTTTGCCCATGCTGAGACAGTTAGCAGCGCAAGCACTATGCTCGGCAATTCCTTTGATGGAGAGGAGATCGCAAGTCACTCTTCTTTGCCTGTCACCACGGGGTTCTTCGATTGGTTCATACTCGTACTCGTCTAAGGGAGAGAAGAATGCATCAGAATTGTCGTATTATCATTATCAACCACTTTCGTGATTCGTCTTGAATGATAATGGATGGGATATAGTAGCGGACATTGAACGTGACGATCAATACTTTTGTAAATGAGGAGGTTTTCCTCGCTGATTGTTAAATCTATGTTACTTTGTGATGAAATACCGTAGCGTGTAAGTGAACTGGAGAAAATCATGTTGGAATCAGTGAGGGAAATCTTCTGATGCGTTAGTACTCAGAAAGGTGGGCTATATTTAATAAATTGCACAATAAGGGAACGTGAAACTTTCAAGATTTGTAAATCCGAAAGCTTCATCTACTAGCTGTTCGATCAGTTACGTTGGATGAAGGAATTGTGAACAGTGAAATTGAACTAATTATAAATGCAAAAAACATGATCTTTTAATATCTGCGGGGTCTTGTTATGTCTAGCAGAATGCACAGTGAGGAAAATTGAACGAGATGTTGTGAATACTAAAGAATTATATGATAATATTCTATTATTCATAAAGTAGAGTAGTGAAACATGGTTAACTTGAATATCATCAATAAAGTCGTGTATATTAAAATCGTAGTTTCTTATGCGATTTACTAGTTTCAAGTAGTTTTAAAATGTCTTTAATTTTACAAAAGAGCTAGTACAAATCAATCATAAATATTTTCAAGAATATTCAAAGTACTCTATGTCCATCTTCATTACATAGTAGACATGCTCTCTACCGGCGGCAAGTATAATATCTTAAAAGCTTGGTAACGATAATAATCAAGTTATTCACGGGCTTCATAACGGTAATTATTTCTCGTTAGCACTACAATACCAACCTAAAGGAGCTGCCACAGCTGCAGCCACAGCAACGAGGAGGAAAGCGGCGAGAACGTAGATTTTCATTTTCTCCTGACTCTTCTTGTAACGAGTTAATCGTAAGCTTCGAAAGTAGACTGATTTTCTCACCTCTAGCCTGGTCCTTATATACTAATCAGAAACCGATATCCATATTCGAGAGAAAATGGTGGGGAAGCCAACGATGATCGGATGCAAAGCGCACCGAAGGTGCTTCCCCGATAATAAACATGGATTGCATGGGTATTTCCTTAAGATAAATTGCGTGTCGAAGACTCATTGTCAGTCACGTACGTTGTGACGGCATGGAAAGTCAATTCTTATTCAAATTGTAATTCACATTGTAATGCCTTAGAGTTCATTGACATTTATTCCGCCAGGATTTTATTACTGGTCGTATTTAAAGTTTTATTAACACTAGAACTACCAAACCAGTCAAAATGACTGGTACACAATTTTTTCCAAAAATTCTTCAAGTTCATAGAACAGCCATAGAACAAAAATTCTACGTCCATCACAAAAGACATAAATCACCGAATTGACCATCCTTTCCGCCACTCGATTCCTCCTTTTTCAAAGTACTTATTTAATATATTGAAATATGATAGATTTAACGCCGGTAGTTCTAGTGTTAAAATAATCCGAATCGTTTGGAGCGATGTAAACTTGTTACTGAATTACTTTAGATATTTTTGAGAAACAAATTCAAAAATGTGAAATTAAATATATCAGTGAGGAAAAAGACAAAGTTCTTAAAAATAGACAAATGTCAAATGTTCCGCTTCAGTCGGTCAATTTCAGAGTAATTTCAGTTAATTAAATGTTTGTTGGTAGAACATTTTGATGGCCGATGTTTATTAATTTTTTCCATATGAATGTTTTCCATTTCTCTAATAATAAGATGTAGTAAAAGTGACTTAGATCTTATTATTTAACTTCTTGGGTTTGTCTTTTAATAATTAGAAATTATTATTTGATAATTTTATTAACAAAGATAACGAGTTACTTTTTCGTAATTGTTCTGTTTCTGTCATGATTTGTTATTAAAAAATAAAATAGAATAATATTCCTAACAATGTCTATTTACTTAACTGTAGAAACTTTTCAATTTGTACAAAAAATAAGTAAAATATGAAAAGAAACATACATCAAGTTAAATATGTTATCAGCATAATTAAATTTTTATGCTGAAAGTAATAACTTCTGTGAGATAAATATGATACAATCGCTGCGTTGTACAAGTGGGAATTCCACCCATCATTTCGTTCTCTTAACTAACGGAGCACAAGACAAGCGTGACCCGATAAATCGCAATTATCAATGTTGCATAAAATGTACAGGAATACCGGCTGCTGAGAAGTAAACATATTTTTTTTTCAACAAAGCTGATAACTCATTAGATATATTCATCTATTTAAGAAAATGTTATGTTAACACATTGTGGGCCGGCCCCGCGATAATGCGGGATTTTTTGTTTGTTTATATAAATATTTCTACACCTCGCGGATCAAAAGATGATCGTCCTCAAAGACTTTAACGTGATATGAAGAATTATGAAGTTATTAGAACCATTGGGTTAGGGAAAAAAATTATTACGAAAATGTATAAGGTATCAAATATTTTTTTTAACTACGTATTGTTCGGAGACAAGCAAATGAAGCCGGCGCTTAATCTGTTATAATAAAACATTTGAAAAGCCCGCGATAATAGATTAGCTACTGCAGAAAGTGACTTTGGACGGTACACCAGAATATTCTTGATACATCGTTTTCTAGATTTAATATACAATTTAATTTTAATTGTATGGTGTTCGAGATATGGATTTTTAAATAGTGAGCTAAATTATCGTCATTTTTGTCGATTTTTTTAAAAGTATAATTTAATGTGACTTATAATAGGTGGTTTGGGATACACCTAAAGTTAGTTGCCTCAATATAAATAACAATTAATAAATACAAAATTAAACTATTAAGAGATAAAAAGTGAAAAAGAGTTGTTCAATTTCTTTTGCATTCTACTCATCGTATGAGCAAATTGAAGAAACTATTGCCAAAAAATCCGGGTCCTAATAATTGCTAATTAAATTGAATACTAATTTAGATAATATTACAAAAATGTTTTAATAAACAATCCTTAAAGTAACAAGTTTTCCACGCTTTATCATCGACCTACAGTTGCAGATAATTAGTATAACTCATTTTCACATGGACATAATTCATCTTCTTATTCATTATTCAATTACTTTTCCCATGGGGTGTAATATCCCAGTTGTAGATTACAAAGTTACATCCAAGTTCACCGAATACATATGTGCCCTTTTGTACCTTCTATTGTTCGCAGCCTCTCTCGAATTTCCCAAGATACAAATATAAATGCATTACTTTTGCAAAATGTAAGAGTATCAATTTAAAAAGGATTTCTTTATCCGAAACTTCAGGTGCTTGCAAAAGTATTGAACGTAGATGTAAGCCTAGATGTTTGTCACACTTCAGTCAGCCCGTTTAATCTCTGAAAGTACTTCAATCTTCGAAATTCTCTCGTCAAACCGTGTTTTAATCTTCCTGATCGTGGAAAATAATCTTCGCTATGACTATCGTTTTTCCTTCGTAAACTAAACGCTCGTCTGCTTTCTCTGGTTTCAATACTGTCTATTGTTATAAACGAAGTCGCAGAAAATCACGCAGTTTTTTGCAATTTTTGCCAGAAAACATATTCGACATTGGCGATTGACAGTACACTTAAATGAGCAGCATAAATATTTTTTAAGGAGAGAAACACAGGATAGTAGAAAATTAATGTATTTAAATTTCACCTTTTTTTAAATAAACGTAAAAATTATGATGAATCAGACAATTAGAAACTTTTTAAAAAATGTACAAAACAGGTATTTTGATTGGTGGAGATAGCACTAATTTTCTTCATTATTGCCACTTATTCCTCGTTTAAAATCAAATGAAGTAAGAAATATAAGGTGTGAAATATGAAAAATGTCAAAGTGCAATACGAGGTAAATTTTCCAAGTAATTTCAACAATGTGGTCTTTCCAGCAAACCGTTTTGTTCTTGCAATTATAATGCTGATGTAACATCGCAAAGGAAAAAAAGCAAATTTCCCCTTTTCCAGACATAAAATGAATTAAATGTATTTTCAGGGAACAAAATGAATTTTAAAAAATGAACGGAAAATATTGACACAGTTACCTTCAAACGTGTAACGTGAGCTTATTACATTAATTAATAATAAACAGACATTTATTATAATAAAATATTAAATATATTAAATAAAACGTAAAAGTGTGTCTAGCTGAAGTATCAACGTGGTGAATTAGCAATTATAATATGAATACATTCATCATGCAGTTATTTCATTTGTCCTCTGGAACCGAAGGATATTTGTGCAAAATATATTCTGAAAATGTTCCCAGCTTTCCAAAAAATGAATTGTCAACAACAAACAAACAACATTGAGTACGAAAATCTAACGAGAAGTGAACAAAAATTTCGATATTTTAGTATATTGTTCAAACAAATAATTTTTTGCAATCATTATATATATATATATCGATTGATCTTGAATTTCGAGATGGACAATATGAAAAGAAATTTTTTTGCCTACGCCCTTTAATTGCGAAGATATTTCGAAAAAAACATTTTCGACCCCAAAGTTTGAAGGCTATTATCACCTCTTCAATGTGGACGACAGCAGACATAAAAAAAACACGTGCCAAGTATTTCTTCGAGAACTATCTACCACATAATTTTCTTCAAAATCGGCATGTACGGGTTGGGTAAGTTCCCTCGTTAGTGCAGTTTTAGTTAATAGGACTGAATTCTGTACTCTTGCTAATTTTAAAATCTCCCTAAAATCTTAGGAAATAAAACTATCGAAAATAACAATGTATGTAGCAAAATCACAAATTAACCTTCATCACTCCAAGAATTTTCCAGAGTGAAATAAAGTAAAAGTAAAAAAAGAGTAAACTACTTTATTTGAAAATGGCGACATATATTTCCACAGGTACGACTTGTACTATACGCTGGCTTTCAATGAAATAAGTGCAGTAATCATAACATTGCAAAATTTTGGCCGTGACACTTTCGGTTGGAGTAGAACGCTGGCTAAAGCTTGGCAGTATTACTGCCGGTTGGGGTGATAAGGGTTAAAACTATTCAAAGTTCTCGTAGATTTTAAATTGAGAGCGGAACAGAATCTTGGTCATTCCTAGCAATTCTACTATCAAACCCGGAATTAATTCAGACTTAATTTGAGTCATACATTGCGAAAGCATAAACAAAAAAAATCCAAATATTCCACCACCCTGTAATTCAACGTCTCGCCAAACTTCATCAAAATATTCAAAATACAGAATGTTCAGTTGTTGTTTCATGAAATTATTTAAGCTGGTTATTTAAAAAACAACGCAATTCTTTTGTGCATGGCTATAGTGTCTCCTCATACACCATTCTGCGATAAACGATAACATTCGTCCTTGCTAATAAAAAAAACAGACCCTTTTTCGCACTGCATTGTATTTATATCAACTGATTGTGAGAAAATTGCTTAATCGAAGATGGTAGTAATCTCATACAGTTATCTTCAGGAAAAGTCTGTTTCTATGTGCGCAATAAATTCGAACAGTACCTGCATTCCGTCTGTTGGCGACATTAATCGTCGGGAAAATAAAAATAGACTTGACACGGCGTATATCTGCGTTCGTATAAGCATATAAATGTGTAAGAATAAAGGCAGGGAAGTTAGAATACATGGAGTATGTCATTGACATAGTAAATGTTTGCTCAGATATGACACGATGCCGTTCTGCGAATGAAAAATGAGTAACGCGAAGTGAGATAAATTCGTAACTTTGTCGTAAAAAATTGTACTATGGAAATGGAACGAGGACGGTAAAATTATCGTTTTATGCTGTCATTGTACGAAGGAAATATTGTCAAATTGTTCGAGTGCTGATAACATCTGCACAACAACTATAACTGACGTCTAACGATTTTACGTAAATATTCAAATTAACATTACTTTCACTCGTTGTCAGATCAATCTAACATCTGTAAGTAGCTCATTATAAGCTGAATATTCGATACCTCACAATTGTTGAAATAAAAGTGCAACTGTCGCATGAACTGTTTACTTTGATCGTGGCATATGTCACTTTGCCATAATGAAAAATGATGATTTTTCAATAGTAATACGAAATTAATTATATTGAGAAAAACATCAGATACAGGTAAAATCTTCTCAAAAATTGGCATCAATGTTTATTAACAAGTTGAAAACCGAATCATTAAGTATCTTGACCTAAAAATAAAGCGATTTGTGCAGTTTTAAAAATAAACAGTCATGTAATAGAAAAATGTTGCTGCAAATATTATTGAGGCTTGGAGTTTTAAAATTTGAAATTATAAATACTCAAGGATTTAGCTGTTTTGTGTTGTATCCTCTGGAATGAATGCGACTTCTAAGATCATGATAATACGAGATATATATCAGGAAATATCATTGTACTAGGAAATGATGAGTATTTATATACCAGTATATACTATTGTCTTTTATCCATTACAATTCTTATATTTAAAACTTTTCAGATTAGTCATTAGTTAATAATTTACACACAAACACTCTCTAGTATAATATTGACTAGTAAATATTTATCTGCACTGTGCAATTATCACAAATACAGACACAAATGATTTATGATTAGAAGGAGAATTGCCTATGTTTTTACAGCCAACTCTGTCAACATCTACAATTAATAATTTCTAAAATACGGTTCGTCCCTTCTCTTTCCGTGCTGTCTAATTAATTAAATCGAATTAAAATTTATTCCTTACCAAAGCTAAATATTCTCGAGATTGAAATAAATAAAGCAGAATGTAATGTAAAAATAAAAATTATTCATATTTCAGATACAAAATAATTATTTCAAAGAGGTATATGTACGAACACAAAATTTATTGGCAAGCGCATACAAATAGGAAGGGGAAAACGAAAATATTTAATTACTGTTTAGTAAACTGACGTAAATAAAACTAATATTGATTAGAGGAATGTGAAATGCGTGGACGTATAACGTGGGTATATATTCCATGGTGAAAATTAGGAGCGTTGATTGGCAATAGGTGGAACGACCAAAATAAATTCCATATTGGCGGGGAATCACGACGATTAATTAGACACAAATAATTAAAAATGAACGTCATTTGATTAACGGTGAAATACGAACGTACAAACGAATCTCTATTGAATATGAATATATAGAAATTATTGAATGAAAACCAATTTTGCGCGCTTGAATTTTCGAAATTAATCGAAAAGTGATAATGTTGCTAAAACTTTTTGTAAATATCATCATTATAGATGATCTTTTTGGGTTACTTTAACATTTCTATTTTTCGCTTATTAGCTACTATTAATTACTGAAATCCTGCATGTTAGCCTAATAGTGATTACATTTGATTCTTGAAATAGTTTAATGTTTGAAACAGGAATTGTTAAAATGCTAAAGATGTTAATCAGTTTTACAATTCTAAGTTTTGTAAAAGATTTTCGAATTATGCGTTTGGAGATCGAGACCCGATTAAACAAATTTCAGGTATTATGAAAAGTTCGCCCAATCATACTTATGGCCAAGAAAAAATAAAATAATATCATATTTAATACACGTTTGAATATATGTTTGAAGAATACGAGTTTTAATATAATACTTTATTATTTATAATTTAAAAATGATTATTTAGGTGGAATTTAAATTCGACACATTAAATGACGAATTGCAATTTCATTAAACAATGAACATACATCGTAGATTTATAATTTTCTGTTGTCATACGAATTATTTAGATCACTTGATCCAAGGGAAACGTGCCGATCATCAAATTCTTTGATTTCGTATTCGCATTGTTCGTTTCGCGATCCGTCGTTTACGTGTAATCTGATTTTAATCTTCTGACTATCGTAAACATCGTCGATACACATCGACACCATGCACTTTGGGCTTGTTTAATTGTTTAACATGTTAGCATCGTACATCTGTTAAGCTCGTGCTCGTTTGCACGATGTAAAGTTAAACAGACACTTATTGTTAGATCAACGTACCTACATGGCTCGGTAGAATTATTATGCGAATATTCCTTCAATTATTAATTATAATTACCTTCCAAATTATTGTATAATCATTTAATGAGATTGTTGATGATAGTTAATTCTACTTTCTTGAATTTTATATAATTTTGTAACATGGTGGTATGATTAGAGTTTTGATTTTTCAAACACTTCAATTTTCAAATGTTTGGTCAAAGGATCGTCTAACAAAATGTTGGTTCACCAGGTCTTAGGATGTTTAGACACTTTAAGTTCAGAGTTTGCTAAAGTGTGTACCGTGAATCCTTAGAGACTATGAGAACCTTCGAGGAGATCCTTGAAGTGAAGTCTACTTTCATGATAGAACTAAAACGATTTTTTATAAGAGATTCCCTCATTAATATCCGATGGAATATTTTTCTAATTTTAACTTTTTACAACTTCTTACAAATTTAATTCAAGAGAAAAACAGTTTTTAGCGACTTGGCAGCGAAGTTTTCGAGAACTACCTTTAACGATCAAATTTTAAAATCTTTAAACAAGATGTTTATATTGCATTCGACAATAATTTAGTTTTAAATGTATGTAATGAAGCCGGAACCTTTTTCATTACAGGCATTCGTGGTATTCGTATTCGTGAAAACTGGACTTGTTATAGCCGACGATCATTATTTTCAACCAGGTATAAATTTTAACTAAACAATATTTGCTTCGATTAAAAAATCTATCTTATTTGTTCTTCGTTTCAACTATAACAAAAATACTTTCTTATCCACTTTTATAAAAAAAAGTACTGTCAGAAGCAAATTTTTTCGTTCCGCTTTATTCTTAATAAATTTTATAACTAAGAGAGTCAAAAGTTGAATCAAAAGTAAGACATAAAGTTCGAAAGAAAACAGTGAGTATCGTTTAATTAGAAGCACTATACAGATTGTACAAATGAAACAGCAAGCAAAGATCTCTGTAATTGCATACACCTCGTTAAGCAACCATTTTCCACCTCATTTTGACAGAGCATTTGCCGCTCCATTTCAGTCTCCGCATTGTCTCTTTTAACGCTTTCATTGTGATAGAGTTCATTCTAGAAACTTAACCGAAGAACTCAATCAAAATACGCAGCCAGTAGTGAATGATATTTAATAATTATTTCGTCTCTTAAATACAGCCGTTGACTATAATTACCCCTAACTCCTTACACTACTAACGTACACTAACGTAATTGATGAAAAAATTGTTCACGAGTCAACAACTTATAAATTGTTCTTGACAATTTATTGCCCCATTGATATCTACAGTATCAATAACTTGATATTGATAAAAGTGTAACCGCTTAGAATTATACATAAAGTACCAGATAATCAAAAAAATTGTGCACTTTTTGGTAAAAAAAATTTACTAAAAACCAAAAACTTCTTTAGTTGACTAATAATACGGTACATATACAAAACAGCTTTAAATAGCTATGGCATTTTAATTATTGCAGTACTAAATATGATAGATTGTCAAAATTGCATTATCTTCTGTATGTTAAATACAGCAAAAAGAAATGTTTATGTTTTTGCAATTTGAACAGATTGATTTATAAAAAAAATTCCCAATATTTATTCCTTCTAACTGCACAAAGTCACCCTCGGCTATGATAGACTCACAAATTTTTTTAACCCGTAACGAATCACACTCGAAATATTCTATTAAACATATAAAAAAACTGTTGTAAAAGAGTAAAAACTTAAGAGAGTATTTGAAATAGTTTCGTTGTAAAGTATTACATTTATTCTTGGACAGAAATTTCGATAGGCTATTGTAGTCAATGTTCATGTAGAGATAAGGTCCAGCAGTGGCTGACTATAGTCACTCTTAACCCCTTGGGCCATAATTCAAGATGCGACCGCAACAGCCATAGGCGGTGATAAAATCATTCATTCCTTGGCACCTATGCTTTCAAGGGTCTCAGTTGTATTAGGTTGTTCGGAAAGTAATTTCGTTTTTTCCCAACGGAGGACATAATTATAATTTTTCACAGCCAACTTCATACTTAATTTGCATTGCCATTATATATTTTGACAGTTGATATAACAACGCTTGTTTGTGAAAAAAATTGCTTGATTCTATACCAGAGGTTCCCAAACTTTTTTCTCTCGTAGACCCCTTGTCATGTTTTTCAATTTTAGATAGACCCCCTGCTGTGGGTCTATCTAACTATATTGAAGTATATTTCCTAACATACAATTTCTGTGTCTTCGTTAATCCAAACAACTCGAACAATCTGAATGAGGCCTGAGAATAAGATATACGGATTACAGGGGTTACACTGTAATACACAAAAATACACCAAATTTATGAGTTGATGCGATGAGTGGCTATTTTCGCGCGGCCTTAGTGAAAGCACCGATCGTTGTTTTTCTTTTAGAAGACTCGCAGTTCTGTGGAGTGAGTAAAACGCACACTGTGGAGTGAGTGAGACGCTAAGTTAGACGCGTACTATGGAGAGAGTGAGACGCGTATAAAATGCTCCGAGATCAAGTGAAAATAGTTTTAGACCGACGATATTAATTATATTAATAAAATTATATTTTTGTAATTTTTAAAAATGTCAAAGTTATATCAATTGTACTGTTTTTTGCAATTTTTGAAATTTCTTGCCATTGACCCCCATTTTCATTTCATAGACCCCCAATTTTTTTTTTCGCCCACGTAGACCACTTGCAGGTCTTCATCGACCCCTGGTGGTCGATATAGACCACTTTGGGAATCACTGTTCTATACAATAGTTTTTGTTTGGTGCCCTATTAAAGATGAAAAGTCGAAAGCAGCATTTTCGCCATATTTACTTTTGTACTTTCGAAAAGCTGTTCGAATGCTGTTCAAGCAAGAACAAAATTATTCGATCTGTATGGAGAAGATACATTAACAGAACGCCAGTGCCAAAACTGGTTCGCAAAATTTTTTGAATGGCAACACCTTTACTTCGAATGAGGACGTCAAAAATGGCTTTGGTTTTTTTGCCAGCAAAGATCAAAACTTTTATGAGTGTCGAATCATACTACTGTCTGAAAGATGACAAGAGGTATTAGAACAAAATGGAGAATATATAATTCAATAACATATTTATGGTCTACAAGAAAATCGTCTTTCATTCTCACCGAAAAAAACGAAATTACTTTCCGAACAACACAATATATTCTATACCTAGTCTATAAAATACATTAGACATCCTAATTTATATTTCTTGTGTTTTTTCTATGAAACATATAAAGAATCTCATGCAGTAAGAAAGGTTAATAGCGAACAAAGAAAAAGTACATTGATATTCTGAATATTTTACATTTTCAGTAAAATTATATACTGCGAAGATCTTCGATTATTTGTTACATTAAGATATTATTTCTATAATATATTTAAATATATGAGATAACTGAGTTGATCGAAAAAGTAACAAAAGGATGAACAAAACAGGTTTTTTTATAATTTGTAATAAATTCTCATACACTTTATTAGAGATACTTGATAAATGAGACAAATTGTATCCTTAGACATTTGAGAAATTAAAAAAGAATAATTAAGAACTGGTTAATTTTGCAGTGTTGATAGAACAAATACTTAACTACAGTTTTCTTTAGAGTTTTAATAACTATTCTCGAAAACGTATCGCAAGTCTCACATAATATTATGGTAACAGACATAATAGCAAATATTAAAAAAACATCTTGTTTTTTCTAAGTACCCAGCATTTTTATCAAAATTACAAACGAAGAAAATAATACATATGGATTTTACATTAATCACAGGTTTCTTTTTACAATATGCCGAAAATCAATGAAATGACTTTATCGAAGAAAATAATTTTGTCTCGTCTTTGTGTTAATTAGTTATTAACAATTAACTACTTGTTATGGAGTGCAGACACCTGCGTGATCGGTGAATCGAAAGGGTAAGGATAGAGTAAATAAAGCGACACGATCTCTTGGACCGAAATTAATGTAGTTTTATTAGTTCCACATCGTTGAGCCCAGTTTGGCGTAATCATCGATGCGTTTAATTCGGTCGTCGTGTGTAATCAGTCACCTTCGACGATCCGTCTGATTTGTCCGAATAATATGTTCCCATGTATTCTCGATTCTTCTCTCGACGTTTGACAAATTCAGCAATTTTCCTCTTTGCACGTTTTTTGACTTTGAGAAATCTTCGACGTTAATTCATTATTGAGAATTTTCATCTATAATTTCTTCTGAAATAAAATAATAGTGGTTGTTTTTTCTCGGTGGAAAAAATTGTAGTACGGCTTTTGTGCAAGCAGGAGATTCAATGAACAAAATTTTTTTGTGAGAATATTTGGGGGGAGGCTTTGTGAGAAAAAATATGATGAAAATATTCAGGCCAGCAAGAGAGAATTGTTTGGTATTAATTTACAATACTTTGTGCGTATTTGATTTGATATTATTTGACTTGATACCCATTGGTGCAACCTTATGTCGACATTTAAAAAATAGTTTTTGCGTTTAAAGTAAGCAGAAAATTTATGACAAGCAATTATAATCGAATTTTGTACTTCGGTACCATAAACTTGTTTTAAGAAAAATGGTGCGTACGAACTGTTCTAATACATCTTGCATATACAAAATTATGCAAGTTACGTCAAATTGCTTGTGTTTTCAAAGTTTAATATCAGCTGTGTGAAGAAGCTTGCACGGTAGTATCTTTTCTGACACAACTTTATAAATCATTCATTGAGAACTTTCCTTTTTTGTATATTTTCGTCTTCAATTAACGTGTTCATTTTGCCTATGATATATTTCCTGAGTAGAATTCTGAACCAACACGACTGTGATTTATAAAATAATAATTTAGGAAACGTTATTAGTAATTTTCAGTAAGAAGTGGCGAAGGAAGATTGATTAACTCGGGCCGACTTGATGAGGATCCGAGCATTTAACCCTTTGCACCCAGAGTGATTCTTAACGTTATTTATCAACAACTCGACGGTGCTTCACGATTTACTATCTCGCGTCATTTCAATGGAAAACTTCAGAGAGACATGTATTTGTTAAAATGTAGCGGTGCAATAAATTCATCCTTCATAAACACTAACAACCTCAAGAGTCTCCTGAAAGAGGGCAACCAAGTGTTATTTCAGACTTCGATGTCCCCTCAGACGGGGCATCCGGTGCAAAGGGTTAACTTCTCCCCATCATAGCTCCCAGAATCTTTATACTTGTAAAGGGCACATTATAATTTGCCCTCTCTGTAAGGATGCCTTTGAATTCCGTAATAAGTAATTATAAATGTATATATATTATAGTATATATTATACTATATATTATACTAATATAATAATATTTCGTCGGCAATAGTTTTTCCCCACAATGTTGTATTCAGATATTAATTAAATACATAATCACACTTGATTTTAAGACCGTTAATTGTCCACCTCTATGACGCATCCACTCTGAATCAATTACAATTAATCGTGAATAAAAATAAGAAAATGGAAGCAACAGAAATAGAGAAATAAAAACTTTTATTTTCAATAACAAGGAATTATAATTACAATGCAAACCATAACTTTTTATGTGCACATTTAACCCATAAAAGTAACAGGAATCCCAAGAAACTTGCGAACGAACGTTACAATACAGTGTAGATTAAAATACGTGCGATATCCTGTAAAAGATAGTCTCCATTTCTTCGAAAATCATCCTTTTACATGAAAAACCTTCATTTTAAACTCTCTCGAAAGCACAACCCTTGAAGAATCAATTACCGTCGTATAAAGCAGTATTAGAAAATTATTGCTAAAAGGACAACTTGTTTTCAACAACAAAGAGCTCCAGACTTCTTTTACAGTATAACATGTACAAGCAAGAGTATAGAACTAACTATGCTACAAGTGAAGAAAGAAATTATTTGCAAAGAGCAACTACAAATATCTTATATCAAGTACAAAGAGTTACAATCACGTGATGTGTGTGCGTGCGTTAAAAAAACAAAACGTATGTATAAAAAAAAAAGAAAACAGAACTTAATTACAGTACAAAAAGAGATCCAAGTGGATCGTTTTTACAAATTGGCAGTCTTGCCGAATACGTTGATCTGCACGCCAGATTTACGGAGGCCCTCGGTGAGTCTCTTGCCGAGTTCAAGGTCAACTTGACTGAAGTTCTTCACGGCTCTTTCGATGATGAAGGTCGAAGCGTTGCGAAGATTGCCTACCAAATTGTTCACCAATCTCGTCTTCTCGTCCGAGTTGAGGACGTTTCTCCAGAAGTTCGTCGCTTGTCCGAAATCGTCCTCGTCAACGGGTTCGTAACGATCAACGTCACCAGCTACGTGGAAACTGGGAGAACGAACGGCAGGACATTCTTTCGGACCCTTAAAACTGTTCGGGTAATAATTTGGTGCACCATTTTGATTGTACAAAGTCATCAGACCATCCCGCTGGTAATTGATTGTTGAAATGGACTGCAATGAAAGACGAAAAATATTTGTCAATATGCGTCTAACAATAAGAGGAAGTCATTGTTCCTACATAAGATGCAAATATAAAGGATAAGATCGTCTGAAAGGAAATTTGCGGGGTTGGATCAAGGATAAAATGAGAGTAATAGCGTTTAAAGCATATACAATCTTTTTTAAGATTGATAAAGAACCCTTTTTATACGTATTTTAAAAAGGTTAGAACTTTTAAAAATATTTAAAGAAGTATAATGTCCTAACAATTAAAAATTAAAAAATTATAGTTCTTCGAGTGAAAAAAACATTTCGCTGCATGTATTTGGGAAACTTTTAACAATTGTTAATTCATTATTAATCGCTATTAACCCCTTCGAAACAGTACTCGAAAAATACAGTAACCGAAATTTGTTTATTATTTTTCAAATGAGGAGGGGGTAATAATTATTGTATTTTTATTTAATATTGAAATTAAGAAACTTTTGTCGAGATGTCATACATATGTGGAGCATTAAATAATTATGGATAACAGAAATTTGTAGAATAAAGTTATTCTTGTAACTTAAAGAACTGCTGGTACAGATATACATCAATCAAACACAAAGGGTTAATCATAATTAAATTTCTTATCATCACCATAAAATTGGAATCACCGTATTAACACTAATTGTTACTGCACTTTACGTGCATCTATATATATTTACCAGTGTCGGTCATTCGACTGGTTATAAGATAATAATAATATTTTGCTAAAAAACATACAAGAAATTGTTAACTGAAAATTATAAATGTAGCAAAGCACAGACTTTACTAAATAATACAAAATATAACAAATTTTCATTCCGGTGGATCGGCCATTCGACCGCACATTATACCCTTATTGTTCATCTAATTCTACCAATTCATTTATTGATGCAACATAAAATAATCGAATAGTTAAATTTTCCAAACGTACGACTTTCAAGCACTTCCATAATTGTCAACCCCTTTATCCTACCCTTATCTCACTTGTTCCGTTCACCATAAAAATTCCTAACCGCGTATCAAGAAAATGGAAAAGTTTGAGAAGGAAAGCCAAAGGAGCAGAATAAGGGAAACGTAGAACTTACCTTATATGGGCAATTCACTGGTAATTGAAGATGGTTCGGACCAACGCGATGCCTGTGAGTGTCGCCATAGGCGAACAGCCGACCCTGTAGCATTTTGTCGGGGCTCGGTTCAATACCAGGTACCAGGTTAGCGGGATCGAAGGCTATTTGCTCCACGTCAGCGAAGTAATTTTCAGGATTTCGGTCCAATACCAGCTTCCCTACAGGGATGAGCGGAAATTCCTTGTGCGGCCAGATCTATTAAATTCAAAATGAACGTTCCTTTAGCGAAAACGTCAAAAGGGTGTAACTTTAAACGATGTTTTAGGCGCATTTCTAAGAATGAAACTTTCTTACTGACAATGAGTTGTACCACGATATATTATTGACAAGGATATATTTGACAAGTATAAAAATAAATTTTACACTTTGAAGATTTTTTTTCTGAGTTTCTACGCGATGAGAATTAAGGATTACGCGAATAATCTTTGCCGTTGGCTATCACTTCTTTTAGGAATTTCAATCCACGCTGATAGCTTCGAGGCAAGAAAGTTTCCGTATCCAGATAATTGAAAGTCGTTAACTAGGTAGAGTGTCGTTTTAATTTTGCTGAGAGTTTAAGCAAAGCTAGGGTATAAGGTAACTATATGATTTCATAAGTGGCGCCTTAAAACCAAACGACGCGCTGTTACCTTTGTCAGGTCGAATGGATTCCATCTAAACGTCTTTGCCTGCTCAGGCGTCATAACTTGAATGTAGAATGTCCAAGTTGGATATTGTTGTTTCGCAATTGAATTATAAAGATCTCTGATGGAATAATCGGGATCCGAAGCACTCAATTCTGCTGCTTGATCTACTGGAAGGTTCTTGATTCCTTGGTCGGTCTGCAGAAAATATTTAGTGTGTAAATAAAATTATAAAATATAACACAATAAAGAAATTCAAAAGGTAATGTATCATAATACTGTATTTTTTAAATGAAATGGCTGAACTCGATTTAACAGAACCTTAATTCTGAAAATAGCGACTAAGAATTTGTGGGATCATACAAGATTACCTTTTAAAATATTTAATTTTTCGAATATTTGGTCTGATATAAAGTTAGAATGTGCCCTTTTTTAAATAATTTTTGATTTCTTAAATTCTTCTTGTGTCTGTCTTCCATATTTTGTAACCATTTAAACAAGTGAAGAAACATTTTCTCAAGATTACCGCATATCCAGATACATATACGAATATCCGGATGCAGTGGACAAAGAAATATTCCGAAATCAAATATTCAAACGCAGATTGAGTTTAATTTTGAAGAGAAATCTCACTTCTCTCGAATTAAGCGGTTTCTTCTTACAGTAAATTGGTAAAATTTCTCCGATTAGATAATAAGAAATAAACGCACCTTGTAATGGAATTTACACCAGAAGATTTCATTGTTGGCATTCACAAGTTTGAAGGTATGGGAACCATAACCATTCATGTGGCGATAACCATCAGGGATTCCACGATCGCTAAACAGGAACATCACTTGATGCGTTGATTCCGGTCTTAGGGAAAGGAAATCCCAGAACATATCAGCATCCTGTACAAAACAATTCGGTTAAAGTGTCGTTCAAATGATGTGATTAGTTCGTAATTACATTATTAAATATTCAGTTTACATTAGTTTTAAATTAGTTGTAGTATAAAACATTGCTGCACAGAAAATTTACATGATTCAAAAGCGAATATTATACAATGTATAATGTTCTTTCATAGATGAAAGTAATTCAACTAATCCAATATCATCTTTATTTTTTTCTCGAAAGAATCTAAACTGTTTAGCTAACCTG
Source organism: Cerceris rybyensis (assembly GCA_910591515.1). Taxonomy (NCBI): domain Eukaryota; kingdom Metazoa; phylum Arthropoda; class Insecta; order Hymenoptera; family Crabronidae; genus Cerceris; species Cerceris rybyensis. The sequence continues at coordinate 38,628,971 of OU342789.1, forward strand.
TATCAGTGTAGTTTATTAGATATAATAGAACAAGATAATGTAAATAGTTAAACCAAAAATTTAACTTAATTTTCGATAATATTCACTTTAGATTTCAATGTAGCTTTCAGTTATAGTTATTATTCGATCACGTTAACCTTCGACTTCCGGTGCTGCCTATAATTTCATATTTTCATCTAAATATCTCTCAGTACTTTAGTTATTACCATCGATTGATGTAAATATATAACTTATAAAAAATTGCATCTTTGTGAAAATTAATTCTCAACTAAAATTAAGCGGTTTCTTCATAGTGTAAAATAGTAAAATTTCACTTTGCGCACAAAAAATTGGAAAGGAAATATTTCGTATGATAAGAATTTTACGTTACTTTCTTTTAAATTTTTGAGTAAAAATATGATATTCCATTTAAGCAAATAAAGTTGTTACTCGAAACTTCCAAGCACCTTCATTCATTTGACTAAATTTGAATACTAAACGGCAATATTGGCTATTTCAACTTGTATACATGTAAGTTTATCCGAAAATTATCACACTACGATAAAGTCGTCAATTCGTGCTCATTGAAATGATAATAAACATGCAAATTAGTCATTAACGAACCTTCAAGTGCGTGACCGGGTTGCGTTTCTGTGTGTGAATGAAGCTCGGGAAAAACAGAGGATCCTTGATGAAGAAGATCGGCGTATTGTTGCCGACAAGATCCCAAATTCCTTCCTCGGTGTAAAATTTCACGGCGAATCCACGTGGATCTCTGCATATGAAATTGCACGGATGATTATCAAACAATGATATTAAACTTGAAAACTGTACTTAATTTGGGATTATTAATTCTTTGGAATCCTATATGGAAGTATATTCGACATAGGTTTGCTAATAGGTATTTTTGTTTCTAACAGTAATGAGCAAACTTTTTTAGCAGCGAATCAGGAAAAAAAGAAGTTCTGGCATGCAAACATAATTTATTCAACATTTAATTCCTATGCAAAAAGGAATATCCGATGAAATGAATTTTTCTATAATTTTCAAACTTGCGATACGTCGTAGTTTGTCCACCACTGATTTATTGTGCATTATAGGTTTAGAATATATTTGTATATAGTATAAATAGTCAGTACCCCATTAAATTGATTTCGACTTTGAAACTTGATAATAATTGTCAAATATCTTATATTTGTAATATTTTGTTATAAGTCTCTGTATCTAATATTATGGATCAAATATGGTTCCAGAACTGCTACGATTGGAAAAAGGGAACAAAGGAAATACTTGTTTGTGAGATTTTTTAATATGAAATACGTTTTTGTTACGCAGAAACTTTTTTTTTAATAGACAAAAAGTTAGTTTGTTCACGGTAGAATTGCAGTGATACGGCTAGTTATAGAAATTTCAAAGCGCTTTGTTTACTCCAACTCTCACTACACTATACTGCACTCGTAAAAAAATGTCTCAACAATGGTGGAAAATTTCACAAAGTAATTTTCCATCGTTAACGAAAAACTGAAAAAGCTATTTAATCTGCAAATTATTAACAAGCACAACAAATTCGTTTAATGGCATTGTGCATGGTATTCTACAACATTTTGTAATATCGTATAATTAGAAAAACCTTATAGTAATTGTTCTCATAATAATATTACGGTAATATACGAAAATAATTATTCATTCCGCAATCTTTCTCACCTGAAAATATTTCTAATGAAGAAGTACATTTCTTATTTAGGAAAAACCATAAAGAACAATTGTGATAAATATAGTCTATTACTGTGTTTTCTTACTTTTTGAATTATCAGTATCAACGCATGCGAACATATTTCAATGTCAATAGCGCGAGTAAACATTTAAATGTACTTGTCAGTTGGTCTGATATTTTTCAATGTTTTTTTTTCACAATATGTAGTGCCCTTGTGACAACTACACGAAGAATGTATTAAAATTATTGGAGCTTTTTGTAAAATGATTTCAATCCAAATGTTCAAATTGTAAAATAGAAATTTTGTCGGTTTCATAAGTCTATTTTTAAAATATAAACGAAGAAGTTTCTCGCATTTAATTCTTACTGCATTCTTTTCATCTAATATGTTATATTTATCTAATGTCGTTGAAGTGATTAATTATCATTAACTCCAATCATAATGAGGCTTAACCGCATAATGATGTAATATTCGGAACAAACTGATTCATAATTCTGAAAATGCTTTACCCAGATATGACTTGCACATTCTTTTTGTACCAATCATTAGAACAATTAATTGCATCATTTAGTCGAGTGCCATGCGAACGGTTTGTGCTATTTTATGATTCATTTGACTGTTAAATACACTGATTTGCGAAAAAAAGTCCATTATGGTATAACGGACTCCCAGAACAATAGTATACAAGGACAATGAGCTTGTTTGTATTTCCGTTGACTTTTATTCATGACTAAATTAAGAAGCAACGAATTGAGTACGTCGTTTTTACAAACCATGAGAAAAACTCGATTTAGAATCATAGCGAATAACAATGGCACAAGTCTCGCAAACAGTGCGCAATTGTTGATAATTAATTCGATGAAAAAATAGGACGAACCATAAAGGCACATTTTAATCGTCTGCAAGTAGTAAACGCTGCAAGTCCATGATATTCTTTTTTTAGAACTTAAAAGAATATTCTTCCATAACGGAGGAATGTATTCCTTACATAGTTTTTAATTACAACTTTACAAAGACGAATAATTGTAGAAAAGCGTTGTTAACGTTAATTGAATTGTATTATTAAACGACAATTATCTTATCGATCTTGTTGACAACTTTGAGCAAAGGTGGAAAAAGTGTTTGGAAATATAGTTATTAAATATAATCCTATAGCATTTGTTTATATTTCTAGAATTTATATTTTAATTAATGCAAGAAAAAGTTATTGCAATGTCTTTCAAATTGCATCATATTGACTCCATTATATTAGTCAATTGTCTTGTATTAAGTAAATTATTTGGAAAATTTATCTTTTTAAGAGATATTTTCATCGTTCCAATTAGATACATGGTTTTGCTTTTATCCTCACGATTCTTTCAGGTAGCTAAGTTCACAACATTTAGCTTTTTATTTGCTAAAATGCCCGAGCAGATGAAAGAGAAAATTGCATAATAAAGACTCTTTATCTTCGGTAACCTGAAATGTTTTCATTCTGGACAAACTGAATATTTCTTGCAGATTTTTTTTACGCTTCGTCGGAAAATACGGTCATGGAAAAATAAACAAGTGTCACATTTCTCTAAAGTAGAGGTGGAAAGCCTTTTTATGTCTTAAAGCAACAATGAAATTTTTCTTCTTCAGTATAATCGTATTTCACAAATATCATTATTTTGATTGTAGTTGCCCAGTATTTTCCCTCTATGTTTCATAACAATATAAATGAAGTTTCTAGTTCGATCAGAAGTGGATCATCGAAATTGACGACCCAGAAGGCAGCAGGTTGCCCATTCCTGTTCTAAGGCAAAGGATTATCTCTGACACAACACTATCTATTCTATCAAGGTAGCATCTAGAACCCAACACGCGGAGAATATCAGTATGACAACACAGAGATTTACGTTTAAGCAAATGTTTAGCGAACGATAGTTCGCAGAACACTATATTTTCATTGATAAAAAGCGATGTAATTGATATATTATTTCTGACATATAGTATTAAAAAAATCTGGATATAAGATGTCCGCAGTAAAAATTTTCTGACGTCAATAACCATCCTGATGAAATCCTTTACGCATCTGTTTTCAAACGCGGTCGAAGAATGTACTTCTAGTAGCGACCTTTAAACTTTCGATTCTTAGCTGTAACTCCTATCTACTGTTTTCCACAAAACCTTAATTGCAATTTCTATCCGTCTTTTTCCTTAAACCCACTCTCGTGATGCAATTCGTAAGAGCTTTACACTTCATCAACCTACGCAATTCAGCCTGAGATCTACGTAAACAGAGTTCATTTAACATCTACGCGTGTTGAATTCGCAGCATTATGTCAGACTAGTTAAAATCTATTTAAAATAAAGTTCTCGATAGACAAATTTTTAGTTGAACACTTTTATTTTTCTTCTGGATTTCGTTACTTTTTAATTGCTACGGTTATGGTGTCGCGGACCTATTTTTGATGGATTCCAAGCCACAGAGAGCATGATATGTTAAACAATAATTTAAGATAAATATTCTTAAAGCGAAGAAAAATTTAAACTCGAATGAAATTTGAACTCTTATTTTGATCTCTATTATTTTGATCTCTTTACACTTATATTTCGTATATTACGATAGAATTATTCTAGCATTTGACTTTTTGTAGTAACAGTCTTTTTTTTAACTTTGTTCCAAAACGATACAGAATTCAGCGCAGTTTTGTGAATCACGCTGCACACGAGGACCATATAAACCCATTTTCTCATGATTCTATGAAGGCACAATTACCTTACTGTATCCGCAGAACCGCTTTCACCACCCACGGTGGAACATCGAACCGCAATAGGAGTACGTTTTCCTATTCCTGCAAATACTTTCGCCCTGGAGTATTTCGAGATGTCATGGGTCACTTCGAAATAACCGAAAGCACCTGCGAACAAAGCGGAAAACGTTCAATATCTTCATTCGTGCAATTTTTGTTTAGACATTTCCTATTTGATTAAAAGAAACGAATGCACTACTCGCTTCTATTTGTTTAATACAGGTTTCATTTATTACCATAAATATACTCCAAGCTTAGGGCAGTAACAATGAAAGTTTTAGCAGCGCATTTAATGACGATTAATAAAAGTTTTTGTACTAAAAATTTTGAACATCAAAAACTATCCTATTCTTGACAACGAATTTTATGTAAGGCGAAATTTGATTGGGTAACAATAACCACCGAAGGGATAGAGCGAGAGTCTGACAATGGTTAACCATAGTCTACTGCAGGACGGCTGGCTCTGTTATAAGTGATTAGAGTCACCCGATTTGATCGAGCAAGAGTTCACCTATAAGTGACCATAGCCACCGAAAGGATAGAGCTAGTATCCGTCGATTGGTGACCATAGTCGTCTAACGCCGGGTGATATAGTAATCGATAAGATAGAGCAAAGATCCAGCGATGAATAATCATAGTCACCGATAGGATAGAGGTAATATCCACTGACGGACGACTATAACCACCGATAGGATAGAGCCACTATCCGACAGTTGGTGACCATATTCATCAATAGGATATACAGACAGAATACGATGATTAGTGACCATAGTCATCTAGCAACGGCTGGTAACCATAGTCAGCTATCGATGGCATAGAGCAAATATCCAACGGTAGGTAACTATAGTGACCAATGGAATATACCCAATATTCGTCAAAAGGTAACTATAGTCATTAATAAGAAACAGCCAGTATCCTCCAATGGGTAACCATATTCTCCGATAGTATATACAGCTAGTATACGACGAATAATGACTATAGCCATCCGACAGGATGGTTATCCATTTTGCCCTATCGATGAGTATAGTCAATCGTCGTCAGATGGATACAGTCAACCATCGTCGGACACTGACTCTATCCTGTCGGATGGCTATAGTCATTATTATCTATAATACACTATGATACACTATGATTATCATAGCCACTGTCAGGACAAAACATTCAATGATGGGCGGTTGTACTCACTGATGGTACCGAAAGGATTAATGAAGATCTATTATATAAAATATATGATATAAATCTTACCAGCTCCTTTTGCGTGCACGACGCGCTCGGGAATTCTTTCTCTGGCAAAGTGCGACATTTCATCCAAATAGACGAAATCCTGAAGTAATATGGGCCCACGGGGGCCCACAGTCAAGCTGGCCTTCTTTTCGGCGATCGGCGTTCCATTGCCAGTTAACAATACCGGGGGATCGCCCTGAAAATGACAAAAACACATTGTTAGTACTCGTTCACAATCGATTCTTTAATGTGTGACATGATGGCACTTCCTGGTAATTGGTAATCCACAAAATGTGGACAGAAACTATTATTAAACTCGCACCTCAGTAATTTAGCAACAAAATTTGAAAGTAGCCTGAGAATATATTAAATCATACATTACTCATCAATTTGGGAAAGGGGAATCAAGGTTTTATTTCAGACGAGGTAACATTTAAATCGGAGGGACGGTTGAGAAAGTTATTTATGTTTAGTAATCTAGTATTATGGATACGTAATATTAAATAATTTAACCTCGGATATTAATAATATTCTTACTAATTATTCGAGACGAATAAAAATTATAAAAAGAAATCGATGTATACGTCTGTGAAAAATTTAATTTTATGCCAATCAATTTAAATTAGTTAATTTGAACAATAAAATTGTTCAAATAACGTATTAAACGTGCTCGGTCTCTTACTTTGACGCAAAAATTGAAAAATATTAAAAGCTTGGAATCGGCAAATCAAATTGAAATTTTATAAAAATGTAAAACATAACTGTTCGTAAAAATTTTCAACGTGTCGTTCAATAATATCCAGGTATATATTTGCGAAGGAAACAAATGTTTTCTGCAACAAGTTTATTTCAAGGCGAAAAATTTCAATGTTATTCAACAAAATTTGAATGTAAAAGGCCAAATAAAAAATAAATGGGTGCAAGGTTTGAATTTGCATTTGTTTGTGATGATTGTACGTTATAAATTGGGACAGCTATTTTTAACAAAGCGTTAATTATCAGGAATTGTGTTTTTTCTGCATTGTGCTCGCAGCAACACAAAACCATGTCGATGCAATTGCATCGACTTCTATTGCAGTGCTTTTCAAGTTATTGCAAAATGCAGATATCGTCATTCAATATAACTCCGCTAAATTTAGAGAAACTTCTTTCGCAGACGCAGTCATTTGTTACAGACAGTGATTTCCATCATTTTTGTAACAATAAATTGACTAACTACCGGATATGAAAGAACTGCTTAAAAAATTATCCTTCACCGTAATTGACACAATAACTGTAATAACTTTCGATAATGACTGCAAAAGCACACTCCATTGCAACACATTTATTACTTTGCTCGTTAGTTAATACCTAATATAATATTTACGTGTAATTTCAAGTTTTGTGATTACTTTGAACGACTATTTACAAATTATCCTTCTTTTTCAAATTTCAAAGTTCATTTTTTACTTTACTTTAGTGTTTTCATTTGCATAGAAATTCCTATTCTGTTTTACGAAAAATAGAAAAATACATTTTTCCTTATTCAATAATGACAAAGGCGGTGTTTCCAATGCAAAAAATAAACAAAAATATATAAAGAATTATCTTATTTTCAATCGAATACATTTTCATCAGGAATTTAACTAATCTATTTTCACGATATATGGCCTCCGTGAGTAAACGATTCTTCTCATTAGTTCCGTAATTGCGGATGAGCTAACATTGCTCGCGGATATCGTTATACGTTTGCTTCGATGAACGATGAAATTTATAATGAAACTGTCCAACAAGAACCGTGCCGTTCTAATGAGTTCGAAAATCATTCTCTGTTTTCTTTAACTTCTTGGTACTTTAAAGTAAGATCCTATGCATATCTACTCCTATTTTCTCGTATAAACTTTTTAACTTTGTGGAGCGCTATAACTTTATTCCAGAACATTGAAAACTTGCTGAATAAACCGCTTCAAAATGAAATTTACTTGTTACTTAAAACATTATTACCGTTAAATTCAATTGTTACTTCTATGTGTTTTCTAAAGTGTTTTTGCAACTAATTAAATAACTGAGATGAAGAAGAGTTTGGAATAATATCTTATTTTCTAGTATCTTGAGATTGATCTAATTATAAGATTTATTTATTAATGCTTTAAGTGCTTTGTTTCATTTTGAAATAAGCAACCTTAATTATTTTTCAGTGAAACGGGTCTAACTTGATAAAAACAAAGAATGTGCACTTGCCACAAAATTGAAATAAATTATGACATAAAGACTTAAATAAGGTCTCATAACCTATGACTTAAAAAAGATTTAATGAAAGATTGTATTTTATAACGGAAAATAAAGAAAACTTCAAATTTTACTCCTGTCAATAATATATTTTTTATTGGAAGACCAAATTCACCTTTACTTTTTAAACGATTATAATGTGAACGACTATAACTATCTAAACGATTATATTTTTTGATAAATTTCCTTTCCCCCTTCGGCCCTTTTTTCCAACGTACCTATGCAATGTATTTAACGCAAGAATCACTGAGGTGGTAAAAATGAATCGTTCCTCATTTTTTCTAAAAACTTTTCAAGTTAACACTTTGACTGCCATGGAGGTCACCGGTGACCGGCGCTATTGAATTCATTAAATTTCCGTGTAACTGGGAAATTGTAATATCTATGAATTCTCGGATATATTAAATATTTAAATATCGACATTAAAAAGATAAAGGTCTGCCGAATATCTATCTATCTGTATCTTTAAAGTTTCTGCTTTGCAAAAATACGAATTTAATAGAAAAAGTTCCACTTCAGTAGAAATGATAAATCTAGCGAAATATCGGTGGCGTTCAAAGTGCTAATAAGAAATCCATAGAGTAGATATCATAGTACATTTTCTATAATATAAATTACTGAATTAATCATCTTTTTCACCTTTCAATACTTGGTTTTCTAAAGTACTTATTTAATGCATTGAAATAAAATAGATTAAACGCCAGTAATACTAGTGTCAGAACCAAATTGTTCTTTCACAATTCTATCATTAAATTCATTTAACTATTTTCTACTCAAAGTAACAACTTCTGCTGCCAAAGCAATTTACATTCCTAATCGTCCGCAACATCGAATAAACACGCGAGTGAAAGGAAATGCTAAAAAGTATTACATAATGATTTCATTGTGCGCTCGATAATTCAAAACGCAATGAAACTAACTGATTCCACTTGGAAACGAACTCATTTTTATTTCATGGAAAATAAAGAAAACGATCCTTTCGATGACTCAGTTAATGACACGCAAGAATGCGTTAATAATGCTCGAAAAAAGATTACGAGAAACGATGCAATTGGAAATATAGTTCAGAGGAAAGACACAAACTATTTTGTATAACAAGCTCAACATGCATGTATCTCATCAATATTTTACTTTCGCTCGATAATGTTCTATTTTATTCTCGCGCAGAATTACGTGACTAGATCTTTATCGTTCATAAACTGTGACACACTTGTAGATCTCGCGACGATTTCTCGTTCATCCTTGCACGACTTATCTAGACGTTTCTAAACGCCAAATAACGATTCACACCGATTATTGAGTTAAGTTTGTACTAACAGAGTCAAAAAGTTAGCTGTTGCGGGTGCGACGTTATAGTATAAGGAATATACAGAGTTTAGGCAAAAAGTTTTTTGATATTCTACTGCAAAATCGTTAACGAAAAACTGAAAAAGCTATTTAATCTGCAAATTATTAACAAGCACAACAAATTCGTTTAATGGCATTGTGCATGGTATTCTAGAACATTTTGTAATATCGTATAATTAGAACAACCTTATAGTAATTGTTCTCATAATAATATTACGGTAATATACGAAAATAATTATTCATTCCGCAATCTTTCTCACCCGAAAATATTTCTAATGAAGAAGTACATTTCTTATTTAGGAAAAACCATAAAGAACAATTGTGACAAATATTGTCTATTACTATGTTTTCTTACATTTTGAATTATCAGTATCAACGCATGTGAACATATTTCAATGTCAATAGAGCGAGTAAACATTGAAATATACTTGTCAGTTGGTCTGATATTTTTCAATGTTCTTTGTTTCATTGAAACAAGTTATTATACATTTTAAATGAAGTTTATAAAATGTAATGTAAGCCTTTTTCTTCGTCAATCTTTATCGAATTTTGAAGTAAATTCATAATCTTGTAAACGATAGGTGAAGAAAAATTTCAATACAGTAATATATATTGTAGAAGATTGGCGTCGAATATTTACCCAATGGTTTTCTTATGAAATGAGCTGACGGTTCTTGTGTTAAAAGTGTGTCAGACGCAAAAACCTCGTTATTTCTATGTCATCACGAGTGAAATCTTTTCAACTACTCATTATGCATGTATTAGTATCGTTTTCTAAGTTGCAAATTTTTCCATCGTTTTCGAAATTATGACATTCGCGTGTCTACGGAAAATTGCTAAGCGTGTCGATGAAATCGTTTTGTTTTAAATTACTTCAGCCTTGGAGAATAGAGAGATCCAGAGCTTCTGTAAAATGATACAATCAGGATAAAGGTATTTAATACGTTGCATTAGATTTACAAATTGGCATAGTTTTGCATAAAATAAATAGACTATGTCCGATGTATGCAGAGTTATATAAAATAGAAAATATAATATAATAAAAATAGATAACAATTAATATTATTTTATATTTGACTTCAGTTAGAAATCAGAGGAAACTTATTAAAATTACATATAAATTAAGTTAAACAGGGTTTCTTAACCCTTTTAGTGCCGACCGAAAAAATTGATTGAATTAATAACAAATGTAGTTGCGAATAAAAAGAATTTTCATTTGGCAATAGTGTCATATAGAATACGTAATATGGAGCATAAATTGTGTATTTACAATTATATGTCATAAAATTACTAATATCGTATTGGAAATTGAATATTAACCCTTCGATGTTCAGTGTTAGCAATTTTGCTAACGACGATATATCGTCATCCGGCACTAAAAGGGTTAATCTGTGAGCCGTAATCTTCTAGGGGACCGCAAAAGGTTCACTTTCTGTTAAATGAAATTTTTAGGTAGTTCAGTCAAAGCAGATTTGATAACTAACGTTTGCTACATTCTAAATGAACAATTAATTATAAAAAAAATATTTTATGAACAGAACCTCATACGCTATTTCCAGTTCTTTTTGAATGGTGATTCAATTTAAAAATGTATAAAGAGACCATAACGCAAGATATCCAAAAAAATTTCAAAACTACTGCGGAAAAGCATATTTTAACTATTAAAATTTAATGTATAATTGCATACAAGTCTAACGTTGCAATAAGAAGAAATAGTGCCAGCTGTATCAACCTTATCGAAAGATGACTAATAAACAACTTCAAATTGTATCGCAAAGGAGCCAATTTCGAATCACAACGTGCAAGAATACACGCGTAGAAGAAACGCGAATTAAAATAATTTCCTTCAACAGTCTCTTTACCATCTCGTTACGCAAGAGAAGGAAGCGCTACTGTTCAGATGTCCGTTTTTGCTAAACTGCTCTCCACGTTTGCACATTTGTACGTTGAAGATTGCAAACGATCAGTGGAACGATTCATTCGTCGACACTCCCAACTGCCGTGGAGAATTCGCGAATTGTTTCCAGGAAGTGGCCACGCCATGGCACAAATTCGCATGGGAATATTTTACTCAACGTCATGCTTCTTCTTATTGTTTTAAAATCAGCTTCTCGGTAAACAACTTACTGTGCGCAGGAAGTCAACGCGTATTTCGCCTGCATACGCTGTTATTGGAGAGTTATTTTTATTTTTGTTTTTTTTTTTTAAACTAGAACTACCGGCGTAAAATCTAACATATTTTAATAAATTAAATAAGTACTTTGAAAAAAGGGAACCAAGCGCTGAAAAATTTAATCGATTGGATGATTCGTGTTTATTGATATAGACGTAGAATATTTATTCTATGACTCTTCTGTAAACTTGGAGAATTTTTGGAAAAAATTGTGTACCACTCATTTTGACTGGTTTGGTAGTTCTAGTGTTAAAACTGGAACTATTAATTCGATATATCGACTATCGACTAGAAAATCCTTATAAGTATCAACAATTAATGAGATATGATTATAAAGTCCTGACAAATATCTTTGATTAATGAGACAATAGAACAAAGACACTTGAGAAAAATAAATTTATATTCTACTTTTCAACACAGAAACAATCACGTCATTCTTTAATGACAATAGATAGTCATTGACAATAGAGAGTGACGTTTATCGTTCCCTATTGTTAAAAACTAAAAAGGTGGAATTTTAAAATGCGAGGGAATAATAAGTCAAGGAATTTTGCGTGAAGTGGTGCGATAAAAGAAATCAATGCACTTCGTTGAAAGATATCGCGCTATCTTCTTCGATTAAGTACTATCAGACGGCTCCGTAGTTTACCTTTAACCATTACAAGATACCTTTCCTATATCACATTTTTGAAAATTCGAAAAAGTACGTAACAACAGCAATCCTGTTTCTCTATAAACGTGCAAAGACCCAAATTCGCAATCGGTGGGACCGAGTTAAAATTCCCCGAGAATTCCTAGAAAATATTTCCTCAATTTTAATTTAACACATCATAGCCATAATGCTTCAAATTTCACCTAAAGCAGTATGTTCTAAATGAAATGATCAAAACAATTGAAACCGAAAAAGAACAAAACGAAAAAAGTTCTGTCTCCTATTTCGCCTTGTTTGAAAAGTAGTCGAATGGTTTGTCTATTATGATTTACCGTGTTCTCTTTTTCTTATAAATATAGTTTAGTTGACTCGCATTTAATAATTAATAAGAGAAAAGAGTCTACAATGAACGAAAGCGCCAATCGATCGTGCCACAACATGGATTGCATGTTGAGGTGCTTGTTGGTACAATAAAGTAGAACTTGTGTAGCTCAGAAAAGTCAAGCCGGAATAATATAAACGAGTTTATATGGAAAAGCACGTACAATGCTGATGATTGAGAATAGAACGAACGAGGATTGACGAATGTGGTGATAATTGAATATTTGCGGGCGATAATTGAATGTTCGAAGTAGAATGAATAATGAATTCGTGACGAAACGTCGAGATGCGACTTCTCGTCTGTCTCACGGCACTATTAAAAAATGTATCTATCTATTCAGAAAAATCAACCTTTGAAAATAAAAAGAAGATATATGTGTAACTTACAATATGTCTTCTTTAAATAAAAAAAAGGGTTTGTTGTTGGAAGTAGATATCTATGTAGAATTAAAATGTTTTAACAACAAATGAATTAAAAAACCTGACATAAATAAAATCTATTATCCAAGAAGATCTATTCTTTCCGGACTCTTAAGTACTCCACTTGTCACTATCGCACACTTTTCCTTTTATATGTGTCTAGAAAAGATTATCGAAGAATCAGCAAAGAAGACATCAATTATTTGTGATTTGAAGTTCTATTTATATCTAAACATCGTAGATGAATTATGGAAAACTTTTTTCAAATAAATTCGAATTTGCTATTGAAATATTTGATAATATTTCTGTAAAAGATCAAAAACGTAGAATACGTGAAATACTTGTACATGAACATTGTAGTCTCATTGTCAATATATACGGAGAGTCATTATAACGATGCCGTTTATCGGTATAAATGTTAAGTCATGCTCGTAATTCCGTTTAATAATTTCCAGTTGCCAGTTTCAGTTGAATTAGCTGAACGTGTTTCGCTGTTTCTAGTTGAAACGCCATATCTTTTCATTTGATCGTTCGTTCCAGTATCAATCATACATTAATGTCATATTTATCAATATTTCTACGTTATTGCGATATTTTCTGTTCGCTCATTAAATATGATTTTTCAACACTTTTAACGATCTAAATGAACAATTGGCATTATAAATGGTACTGTGTGCACAGTAAACGGCAAACATTTAAGAAGTTATTTCAGAAAAGTACTATTTCCGGTATTCTGGAATTTTGTTCTTATCAGCGGTCACATAGGTAGCGAAATTGCAAATCTTTTACAAACTTTTAATGAATGTAACCTCTTTGAAATTAAATCTACCGACGATTAAGTCAATATACTTAAAAAGACATCAAGAAAATGAGAAAGTTCTGATCTATTTAACACTAGAACTACCATTGGTAGACGTCTCCGCGTTAAAACTATCATATTTCAAGATGTTAAATATGTACTTTGAAACTGAAAGAGTTAAAACGCGGAAAAGATGATCGATTTGGTGATTTCTGTTTTTTGACATAGACTTGGAGAAAGTTTGAACAATATTTTGTACTAAACTTTCTAACTTGTTTGGTAGTTATAGTGTTACTCGTTTGCAATCTGCAAGACAGACGTCGAAAATCGAAGAAGAAACAGTGTTAAAAATTTCAAGAATGTATACAAAAAATTCAGAACAAATTATTTTCATCATCTTCGTAGATTCAATGATATAAACGATGATTCAGGAATTGAAACGAAGGGAAAAATTTTTTACCAATGTCGCATGAAAGACGTGTAATTAACAGAATAAATGAATTTAAAGAAATTGTTAGCAACGACAATACGATAATTTACAGAAGACATTCAACACGTTTTTTATACTAAAACTGAATTCAGGAGTTTTGAATCGCTGATTAATGGATTTTCGTAGTATATTTTAGATAATGATATTACTCGCAGTTCTTTCGCAATTGTATATTTCCACTCGATTGCACAACGCGAAGTTATGTTACACCCGGTAATTTCTTTATTTTCATTTTCCGGCGTTAAGTAAATGTTTGCCATCTTACATTGAAATCACGTTTCCTGCTTCATTTAACCCACTGAATTAATACACTTAGGGAGACCATTCTTTTCCAATGCCATTTGTGGAGTAAGGAAAATTGAATACGATGTTCCACGCATAATAAGTAAGGAGAAATTTTCCTCCATTCTAAATTCAATTACGTGATACACGCATACGTAATAGTTTTGTACAGTTTGCGACAAATATGTGCAACTAAATATACATTTTTGCAATCTTTCCAATGACTAGAGTATCACATTCAATTTCTATTTCTATACATCACAGTAATCACCGTTAATTACTCTACAGGGCCGAGTTTCATTAATGAATTTTTGCTCGATAAATTAACCCTTTGCACTCCGAGTAATTTTTATTAGGTGCTACCAACTACTACAAAACTATTTACATAGTGCAAGTGCGCATTTATGGAAAATTAAAAACCCTGCTTTGATGTGAACAAAGACGCGTATACATTTTAAAATTATGGTTTACAATATAAAAAAAATATAAAAATACACCGGATTTATCTACAACACAGTTGTCAGCTTTTATTATAATGTCGCCGCTGCAGCGACAACGGAGTGCAAAGGGTCAAATTACATATAGAATAAAATTCTTTCTCTGTATATTATGCTGCAATATCATTCGTTGGACAAACACCGTATAACAGAGTATATGATGCTTAAGGAGGTAAAGGACTCTATTTACGTAATTAGTCGCACCGATTTTATATTCTCCTTCTTCATCAATGGGAAATTTTTCCTACATGATATACTTACATATATATCATACCCTCAGTGATTCGGATCCTAATTAATGACTATAATAGACATCTTCATAACAGTTAAAACCGAAAAATATCAAACACTACAGTTTCGCAATCAAACACGCGATCAATGAACCCAAATTTTAAATCCTTCTTCATCACCTAAGGGAAATTTTTTCCATATGACATGTATATCATAGCCTGAGTAATTCGGGACCCAATTAATGATCATAATAGAGATGCTCATAGCAGTTAAAACCAAAAAGTGCCAAAGAAAGGGAGCCAAAAGGGGTAGGTAGGGGATAAAGTCTCAGTATGGTATGTATGCCATAGCCTTGATGGTTCGAAATCCACTTAATGACTATAGTAGAGATGATTATAGCTGTTAAAACGCTAAAATACCAAAGAGAGGTGGCTTATTGCAGGAAAGTAAATAAAGGCTTGGACACGGAATCAGTGACCCCGAGTTTAAATACTCCTTCGTCATCTATGGGAAATTTTTCCTACATTAACGTATGTACATCATAGTTTCGGCAGTTCTACCACCTAAAATAGTACATTCTAGACGAAATACTCATACCAGTGAAAACTGAAAAAATGTACTAATGTGCTAATTAATAACACTTGCATAACATTTTATCTCTTAAACTTCCTCATTAAATTCAATTATACGCCCACTGAGTTTTATTGTTTATATCTAAAAGTGCAACGTATCGTAATTAATTTCTCTTTCTGTACGTTATACTCGTCTTCCGATAGTAATATTATTCATTCATAACGTAATGATTACTAATCAACTTTAATTAGAAGCAATCTAAATTTCATAAAGTTACTTTCAGTATGCGAGGATAAATTTCACGTAACACGAATTACATTTTGATATCAGTTATCTTCGTATCGGCAAATGATAAATATAAATAGTACCTACTTAAAAACGATAAGAAAAGCGAACATCATAAACGACATTGCGAATTATTTAACGAGTCGTGATTCTGACCAACGAATTCGTTAGCGCTTTTTTGTTAGCACCGTTAACCGTTTGTAGTGTCTAATTTCTTAACGCCATTTATCTTAGCCCAATTCCAAAGAATCGGGGACAAATTTGTAACGTTCACTGCATTTCACAATTCTCAATATCTAAACTAGACTCGTCAGAAATGTGAACAGGTCATGTTTCTTAATATATGTCAGATTTATCAAGGTGATTAAAATTACTTAGTCTTAATATTCTTTAAAACTTCCTGAAATATTTGAAGCTATTCTTTCTCCAATTCCTTACGTCCATAGTAAAGAGTGTAAGAAATGGAGTACACCACTTTTCTTATTTCTCTATTTCTAAGATATTTATATAACATGAATTAAGGCAATGAGTTAATTACTGAAAACTGTAGTACCGAGTAGTCTTAGTAGTAAGTAATGTCGTTTAACTTTACAAATGCAATTTTGGAATTAAAAATAGTGAACGATCAGTTTCAGACTTATCGACCTCAGTTATATAAATTACACTGTGTTTGTATTTTACTATTATGTTAAAACGAAAGCACTTCATCATTATAACAAGTATTAATGAAAGATAAGGTTTCGAACTAAATATGGCTATTTTAAGAATCTTTTTAAAATGTATTCTGCGAGATAAGACCCATATTAAAAATCGTTATGCAGTAATTCTATGACTATTTATTATTTAATTCTAACCGATCGTTTTAGCCCCAAGGTTTGTTCCTTTTGTTTGTACACAGTGTTTTTACGCAAAGCCATAAAACGAAGTGACTTAACAAAAAAGAGGGAAAAGAAAATACCTACATAGTTAGGAGAGAAACATTTACTAGGAGATCCAACGTTCAAAGTCAAGCAGTTCTAATCTTCGGCAAAATAAGCGTTCTCACAGAAATCTGGATTTTGCAAAAATTAAATGGGAAAAAAAATTTTCATTTGCGAATTCGAATTTGGAAAGGACAGCTCTGTAAGAATCGATCAATAGATGATGAAGAACGGAAACTCTTAATTTGTAGAACGATGTTGTTTGCACGCAAAAGAATCAGAAATTTTTGATTATCTAATAGAAAATTATATTTATGGTTGTTTAGTTTCATGGTATTAACCACGAAACTAATAGGAGATGCTCCAATTATCTCATTTACTATTCACAATTTCCAAGCGGTGTAATTTTATGACTTTAAAGAACGGATGTCTAGTATTGGTGCACAAATTCAAACACATCTTAAATTATTTAAAATTGAATGTTTTCAAAACACGCAGATAACCGATTACAATAAATACGTGATAACAGTAGGAATTTACATGCTTACAATATAAGCCAGAGTGAAAATATCGCATTATCCGATAACCGTAATGATGAATAATTCAAAAGATTGTTTTTTGCGTAAGTTAAAAATTACACAACTTGTGCTCGAAATAAAAACTGAAGTCAAACATTCGAAAAGTTTGTAACTTTTAACGTATTTAATGCAAAAAAGGCTCAGGACTGTTAAAAAAGACGAATTACAAAGTCGTTTTAAAAGACATGCGGGGTTTTTAAGAAAATAGTGTGTTTTTATTGAGATAGTTCGGTAAAATGAGCACTTGTCACGTTTGCACGAACGCATGACGATAGTCAACACGTCCAGGCATGCAACCTTTCGTGGTAGGGGGAATCTGATTAACTTAAACTCCATCTCGCTGTTATTAAACTCATTTGCATCTTATATACTCGCAACAGTGGAAAAGTTACAGCCTTAAAAAAACCTATAAAAACTCATATATAAACACAAAGCTCTATAATCCATTAGAAACTTCTTCACGAGGAACTGTTATAGCCAAAGAAGTAGAAAAAACGAATTTCTCACGATTAAAAAGCATAAATATCTGAATCAGTAATCAAGTATCAAAACAGTGACACTCGAGACTGCGCAAAGCCCACCTGACCTAACGCCGCGTACTTTGAACCCCTTTCGAGATTTTCTTCGATCAAAATAATTACGTGAATTTAAATAACAGCCGCGATAACGTATCGCTATCTCGTTAGCACTCATTGGATAGAAAACAGTAAACGCATTAACGAATATATCTCTTTCAATCCAAGAGAATAATGAGAACATTTGACACTTGCCGGTACCGGAAAAACAGTCGGGCCTAGAATAGATCATCACTCGCCGCGTGGCGTTTTATGAATTCAACAAAATCATGCTTAATCCATACCTTGTACTTATTTTTGTATTCAGTGAGCTGCTCGGCAGCCGGGTCTCTCTTGCTGTTAGCCATTACGTCGTTGGGATTTTCTCGGTTACCACAGCAGTATCTCCGCAATGAAAGCCCTTGGAAAGCAAACGTCTTGATAAAGTTCTTTGAAGCAGCAGCACTCAATTCTCGATCGCGTAGCGAACACAAACTGGTCAAGCACGATGACCGCGGACTTTTATTATGTCGCGCGTGCGCCGATTGGTGGACGCGCAACGGAGTGACGTCCGGTTGGCTAGATTTCACAGTTCCCGAACACGAGGGCACCGACGATCGGCACGACGAAGATGCCCGAAGTACTTGAATGAATGACGAATTCCACCTCCTCATTCTTCGGTAGAATTCACAACAGCGTACACCGTTTCGCCTCCGTTTTCGCAAGCGTGTTTGCGCTTGATGGAAGGAGTTTACTTTTCGCGCTTTTTTCTGGTTCTTTATCAGGAATCCTCCCTGAAATGTTAGGGATTCTTTGTGTGTTAAAAAGTATTAGAGAATCGTTAACACTAGATTTACGGTTTTTTATCTATCTCCATTGGCACGCGTCAATTTGAAAAACGTAATTCCACACTGTTAATTTATGAATGAAATTTTGAGATATACATTTATATAAAATCTAATTCGAGAATCTAAAACTCATCCTTGTTTTGATCAACTTTGTGTTCTTCTTCTTCGCAGCTTGTGCCAGATCACTTCTAATTTGTGCTAACTATGTTTAGCATAAAATGATAAACTTTGAATCATATTCGGATAAATAAAGAAGTACCAAGTATCAAAACAGAGTAAAATTGAATTGCACAATACACGCGATGCACTTGTACTTTCTACTTGAATGCACAAAGTAATAGTAACTGTAAAATCAAATACGTCTGTACATTGCGAGTATAATTCACTTTGAGTTTCGTTTCTTCCTCTGATACTTATCCTTTTTCTGCATCAACCTTTCCCGGCGTAAATGCGTAGGGAATACCTGACGCAGAAGGTCAATAATGAATTCAACAGAGAATTGAAAAAGCTATCAACATGGATAGAAAAAGTACAGCATAAAATTTTGAAATTAGACCCCAATTCAAGTGGTGCGGAATTGCAAGCTTCAAATAACATAAGTCGAAATGTGCCAAAAATCTATGCTATGATTAAAATTCACATACTGAGTTTCATGTTTTTCTCTGATGCTTACTCCTTTTCTGCATCATGGTTTTCTAACGTGAACGCATAGGATTTCAGACTTGAAATTTCTTCTATAAGATATCGCCATTACATTATTTATGTTTACGTTTGACGCTTACTATCTTGAAAAGCTAATCAATTCATTAACATTTTACGCATAAATTACGATCGCATCAAATTGACAAATATCCGTAGAGATAGACATAGCACGTAAATAATTTAGAAATAACAATGGTTTGAAAACAATAAATTAGAATACATATTTCTTCCGCTATCTGGATAAAAGTTTGTACAAACGTGCAGAAGAAAAATATAAATCCTTTTGTATCATTTTCTTAATAAGTTTCGTAATGTGTCAACACGACCATAAACTTGGTGTGAATAATTTATTGAGTTAAAGTAAAATAAAGCACGTGGCAGAAGAAACATTATAAATTAAGTAATTATAAGTTAACAACACATTGTATGCGGATGTTTCTGCACCGCATTATTAACCCTTGCCGTACAATAACGTGTGACACTTGTGATGCTATAAATTGGAAAGGAAATTTTCAAATTTTGCAAAAACTACTAAATTGATAATATCAGTGAGATGCAACACGATAGAACTATTTTTATAATATTAATATTACATGAAGTAATATTGAGAATGAACAATTACTGACTAATTTTGATTTTACCAATGTATTTCTGAATTATTGCGGTGGCATTCATAAAAAAAAATCGTACGAAAAGGAGTTGAGACTAAAACGGGAAACTCGTTGACAAAGTACGAATTTCATTTTTACAGTAAATTAGTATAAATTGGAAACTGCTTGCTATCTAAATTCAAAAATACACTTAACTTCTCAAATCTAACTAATTCATGTCACCAAACGCCATTATTTTAAACGGTCTATGCACAGTTTTCGAAAAATTTTGTGGCTCATATACAATGTGTTAAGTCAAAGGTGTTTTGTCGGAAATAATAAATGGTACCTGAGACTGCGTAAATCATTGTTTAGAAATATAGCTCATGCTGGTTGTACAAAAAGTTTAGCTTGCATAAAACTA
Source organism: Cerceris rybyensis (assembly GCA_910591515.1). Lineage (NCBI taxonomy): Eukaryota > Metazoa > Arthropoda > Insecta > Hymenoptera > Crabronidae > Cerceris > Cerceris rybyensis. The sequence goes on from OU342789.1 coordinate 38,649,680, forward strand.
AGTGAAAGTCGATGGAAACTTTAACGAAGATGACTAACTCCTGAGTAGGTAATAAGAAAAATGTAATAATGGGTCATTTTTCTAAAGCAATGCATTGTTTCTTATTCTTGCAAGTAATCAAGCAATGCATTGTTTCTTATCAAAACATCGAACAATTTTTGTAGCAGCTGAAACAAACACGATTATTATTATTATTATTATTATTATTAGTATTATTCTTATATTTGATAACAGTTTTTCCACAGAGACCTCGTCATATCGGGATTGTATGAGGTATTTGTCATCATGGCACTATTTTTAGTCTCAATGAATGTATAAAGGAAAAATCTATTTTCGATTCGAGTCAGTGAACTAAACTCTTTGCATAATCGAATAGTTCAAGTAAGAAACAAAGCAGTCACGTTTCTCCCGTGGTACTATATATTCCCGCCAGAAATGTTTCGAAAGTATATAAACTAATTTGCAACAAAATTGCAGGAACATTGCATATCAAAACAGCAAAAATAAAAGTCAATAATTCTGTATTTCAAAACCCACTTAAAGCAATACGTCCTTAGCGAAATGATCACAGCTGGTTAAATTTAAAAAAAAAAGAAACAAGTAATTCGTTTAACAAAATTTGTTGTACAGCTGTAATGCAAATACCAATTTTGTTTTTCCATGTAGTACAACTGAGTGAGTTTGAAATCTCTTATCCTCGTCTCGGGAGAGCTTTCAGTAAAGATGTGTATATCATGAATTCAGGAGTTCGAAGCCCAACTTAAAACTACCTCGAACTTTGTAAATCGAAGTAGTGAATTCAAAATCCCTTTCCAACGCTTTCGAGCTGTTTTGTTTATGTATTATATTATAGAGCTAGTAGTTTTGAGCCTACATGAAATTATAATTTTCCGATGAAGTGACTTTAAGCCTGATCCCGATCAAATGCACGACACAACACTTTACCTAGCACTCACTGTTTTAGATATTCCACAAGAGTGCAATTATCTATTCTTTTAATTGTTTCAATTTCAGTTGTTTTAACTCAGCCAGCTTAATTTTGTTAAAATAACATTATTTCATTATTTATAAGTGTTAATTCATAGGCTATCGGTCGATGAGATTTCACAAACAGAAAGCTTATTAACACTGGAGTTACCTATGATTAATCAAGCGTATTCAAATACAATAAACAAATATATTAAAAGAAAAGGAATAATAGAGGAAAGAAAAGTAAACAATACAATTTTCTTATATTTAGTAAGATATTTATAGAAAAATAAAGGAACGGAGAAGATAGAAATTTTCAGAATTTTGTAATAAGAAATGGGAATCAATCATTTTAACACTAGATTTACGGATATTGATATACTTACCTATTTTTCTGAGGTGAGCCAATTTGAATCATACAATAAAATTGAAATTTTTTGCAAAGAAAATAGTTCCAAATCAATTGAAATGAAAGATTTATTATTAAAAAAATTAATCAACCAATATATTATAAACGTAGTAATTAAATTTTGAATGAGTCAAATTGACTCCGTAAATCTAGTGTTAATCCTCTTGGTAGTTTTGGTGTTGACAGGCTCCTGGTAGATAAAGTGTTGGTGTAAATCTAGTTTAAACAATAAGATTTAAACGCCAAAAAAGACAAAAAATAAGCAATTCCTTCCAAAGGGCGATATATAATTTCAAATGAACCATAATGTCAAAAATCAATCAATGCCACTTCCATTACGAATTTTCGACAAATCGTTTCAGCTTCATTCCAGTTATAAATACTTTTCTATTTTAAGCATGAGCTCACCAAATTGCAAATGGACGAAATAGTTCGAATGATTGTAATTCGTCAATTCGATCATTAAATACATTAAATACATGAATTGTACACTATCGAGTTGCCAAATCTCACAGCAAATACAAAGACTAAAAAGAAACGAATAACTTCAGTTCCTTTGCAATATAAATAGAACGAAATTTCAAATTCCGCGACATTCGACGCAACTCGAATAAATTGGCGGTCGAACTGTCAATCCTCCCCCTGTTTTCATGTTTTATAAATTTAATTACAATCTTGATACATATTAACACACAGTTGCATTCGCACAGAATGACAAAGCATCGATGAAACCTAACTAATATTGCTCAAAAAGAAAGATTTCGAGTTCGAAAACGAACGAAACCACGAAGCCATGCATGCGCAACATTTTTGCATGCTCTTTTTATTATCTTCATATCTGTAACGATTTTACAGAAGATATACAAAAAGATAGCAGTAATTATGTTGGAATAGAGTTCTGTTCAGGATGCACCCAGTTACATTGATGACCTTTATATTATGTATGATAATGCAACGCCGAGCGATATGATAATACGTTTCGCTGTTATTTTTTAATGCCTCGTTAATAGTTTCGTTTTACGTACCTTAAACGCGCAATTGCCAATTTTAATTGCTGCGGTTTCCTTCATAGGATGTTCTGGTAACCTGCAACTTCTTGCTAGGCGAAATATTACCGGAAGCCCGTTGACTATTTATTGCTGCACTTCATGCGAGTAGAGTTTCAGATCGTTTGCCAAAAACTCAATCGTCAACCTTATATACATTGTTTGAAAGGGCAGCTGATAATGCAGTAATACAATAAAGATAATATAACTCCAAATTGCTGCTAAAAAAATAGGTGATGAATGGAATGTTGATATAAATTAAAATTGGAGTTCTTTAACAGTAGAACTATCAGAGCGGTCGATATGATGGATTTTAATTTTATTCTTTTTTTTTATAAATATTCCAGAAATTGATAGACACGCAATGTAGAAGATGTCCCGCGTGTATTTTATAATATGAGCCGTTTATTCTGAAAGAGACATAAGTGATTTTCATTTTAAATCCAGAAATTTAGCGTGTATGTTTTAATATATTTAAAAACGTTTATGTCGATATTCGTAGATCTACTTGAACTTGCTACTTTAGACATTCATATTTTTCTCAGTATATAATTTCCTATGGTAAATAAAAATCACTGTTTTTCATTACGGTAAGGTGATTTAAGCCACTTTCAAAATAAATAGTTCATATGTATATCATGTGGTGAGAGAAGTCATGCGGGACATGATATGGTTTATTTAATTCCTTCATTACTTTACTTGAAATGTGTTTGTGATCGTTTAGCAAATAATATGTAACATCCGAAAATATATATTAAAAATATTGTGTTCCTTCCACTTTTATCGAACAAACTGGCATTTCTTTCGAACTTCTTCCGCGCGACTTCTTTTCAACACTGTAAAATAACTATTACTCTTGCTGGTCATTTCACCGGTTGTGAAATAAGGATATAATTATAAAAGAAAATGAGGCGAATGCAAATTGAATGTAGGAATTAACGCTGAAAACAGCTTTTAGTTAATGATACAAAAAAAATGCCATAATTTCACTCCATTTAACCAACCATTGGGTGCTAGTATTATTTTGAAATTGTGATAATGAGCGATAATATAATTAAATTAGTACATAAAATCACAAATTTCAAGATATGCATTGAAGACGATGTTTTGTCGATGAATCGTAGAGATTCACATTAGAGAAATTTACTGGTAACTACGAGAATGGTCTAAAGGTGTAATTTAATGGATTCACGCAACTATTAACTCTTTTAAATCATTTAATTTTTTAATGTCTCTAAATAATAGATTTAGATTAATAATTGTACAATAATACTTAGATTAATAATAAATTTCTAAATAATATGAAACAATAAATTAATAGAATTATCAGGATTAGTGGAATAAGTCAGAAAGAATCCAGAAAATCGTTTACTTCATTATTCCATATTTGTACTAACGAGTGCGCATATGCACTATCGATACAGTTCGTAAGGTTTTTACATTAGAAGGAAGAGAGGAAGGTACCTTTTTTTTATCCAGTTTCGTAACTTTCTTTATTAACGCCACTGCAGCTTCATCTGAGCCAGGTACAATTCCGAGCTCGACATTGAAAGCGAGCTCGCACAATAATGCGCAGCCCTTATATCATACATATCCTGAATTTTATTGAATCTGTTAAGAGAACCAGGCAATTTGAAACAGCAAAAAAAATTACCACTTTACAAACTCGCAGGTAAGATAATTAAAAAGATAATCAATTGTTCTTATATATACAGTTATGTTAATCTCTTTAGAAATACAACGGTGCAATTAATTCGATTTATTTAAATTATGGAATTATGATTTGTCCAACTAAAAAGAAACCTATGAAGATAAATGAAAGAAGTTTTGTATAATGATTAACACCAACTCTACCAATATTTTATGGATACCTTATAGTAGATTCTGTGACCGGATATGAAATAGCAATAATATCTTTCTGAACGAAATGCAGAAGCATGTTAACTTATTATAGGAAACGACCTGCAACACAGTCTTTACTTAGTACAAAAAAGAATTATTCTTCTATTTCACTGAACCGGTAATTTAACTGTGTATGTTACGTTTAGTGTAAATAAATAGATTAACGAATTGTGCTTTGGAAAGTATGCTCTCTATTTTTGTTGTTATTAATTGAATTCCTATATTAAAGGTAAATTTTTTACAAACAAAATTTTTATTTATGATTCGAAGGAGAATTTATTTATGCTTTAGAATTGTTTTATTCAACATAGTCGCTGGTTAATATAGAAATTAATTTGATGCTGTACATAGTACAAATATGAATAAATTAACACCAAGCAAATTATCGATTCCCATTTAATGCTTTTTAATGTGATGTACTGTTTTACATTCAAATTCCCATGATTCTGAAAATTTCATTAAGCATACAAAAACAAATAGATTGAAACATCTAACGTAATTAAATATGTAAAAGAAATTCAAAGTGCATGGTCCCCTTAACAGAGATAATTTACGTAAGTCCGCAAGCCTAAATATTTAGTAACTTCTTTTCGTCTTTCAAACGCAAGTAATGCAAGTCACGTTACGATTCATCCGTGATAACGTGCAGTATTAAACTGTTCCGTCAGAAATTGGTATAAAGAATATAATAAGTTCACTGTTCCTCGGTCTTTGGTAGGGTACTGATGATAAAATAAAATTGCAGAGTCGATGAAAAGAGACGCCCGTCTGTTACGCTGGATCCGTTTCTCTTTCTTTCGTCGACCAAAAAATTAAATTACAAATCTATTCGCCACTACGGACACTCGAAGATTATTTACATAAATATTTCATCGCTTTTATCGAGTTTGATAGCGGAAAATAAAAAATATATTACATCCCATATATTTTACGCGAATTAAATAATTTAGGTGTGGAAAATAATATATTCTCCGACTGAAAAGATTATATTATGCCTAAATTACTGCCCGAGTCGGTTTGCACCTCTCATATTTTCTGCGCATACTACAATACACGAAGATTCACTTGGTATTTAGTTACGATATAATCGTACACCTATGCGAATTAGATTTTCAATGGAATTATTGCAATTACGTAGCAAATTTCACGGCAGCTTTAAAACTTATCGTCCCGTATCTTCGTCGATTATCACATTGATTGACGGAAATAACACTATTTCCCAGTACACTCCGGCAAAACTGACTTCAAGAAGTTTTAAAAGCCTCTATCCATGATGAATCGAAATTAAACGTTCCTCAGACTAATTAAAACTCGCTGATAAATTATTTATGCCCATCTTACGTATGATCGTTTAAAATAATTTCTTTATAACTTACATTTATCATTACGTAAAAGTTAATCCTCATTCCAGTAGCACTTTAAGAGACGCAGTTGAAGTAGAAGCGAAAGATTACAAGCACGAAGTTAAGAGAGATTCTAATTGTACGTTATTAAATTTACAAAATTCCACCGCACTAAGTACCGAATACCATAAATAACATTTTCTTTTTTTTTTCTCCCTCCTCCAAACCGCACCGACACCAATCGCGCACGGATATCCGTGAAGAAATATCGAAAATGATCTCATTGATATTATTAAAACTTGATCTTTTAAACATCCTTTTCGTCTGCCGCTATGAAATTGAAATATTGCCTTCGTTTAGGCATTCCGTGTAAAATGATCGTGGTCCATACTAAGACACGTACTTCAAAGAAATTTTAGTATGTTATGCGTCGTAAAAATGTTCAGAATACTTTGAGCCACAGTTACTTAAAACTTTGCATAGTTTTTCATTAAAACTGTGTTAACTCTTCAATGATTAAAAATAATAATATTCTTTGAAATGTTAGTGTATATAAAATATATCAAGCCTTTAAAAAACAATAATATTATGGTCAATAAATATGAATATTTTCTAAGCTTAATTTCCTACATTTTTTCATTACATAAAACTTATATTCATAAATATGTTACATGTCATGATTTTCTTTATATTCCCCTTCTAATTAAATTAAACGTACCATTCAAACCTTCATTCGTCTGCGTCTCAAATTTAAATAACTGTAATTCAAAGAATTGTGAAAATTCCTTCTACTTACAAATTCTTTTATTTTTTTCCGCGCGCAGCTTACTTTACATACAAAAATTTTAATAAAAAACATGACATAGCACGTTTGGACCTCGATCAGTTGAAGCGGAACGTCCCTTTTGTTTGGAGCCGTTGGCGTACTTTGCTCGATCATTTATATAAGTATAATCTAGATTATGTAGAGTATTAATTCGGCGTAGTAAAACTTACTCGGCCGGAAAGTAAATCCGACTTATGTATTTTGGCGGCTCGATAATGCGCCATGATAAATCATCCACAATGGCCGTTCGGATCATTCGCAGAAATTCAAGCTAAACCATACGTTGAGACGAGCATGTTTCTGATATTTCTAGGCTAGTCAGTCATTGGCACTGGTAAAGGGCATTGCACTTGCCACACGATAAGATGACTTTGCTCTCCGTGTTCGTCAACGTTGACAACGACAGCACTGTTGGAACGCTCCATACCTTCTTCAGTTTCTTCGCCATCACCTGGAAATATATTCGTTGACATCGGTCAATTCGTGAAAGGATTAATCAACGGATGAAAAAGATTGTGCTATTATCAATTTGATTTTTGTACAGAACGATTGCATGTCAGCTGGAAATGCCCAATCTCCAGAGAATGAAGAAAGCAGATAATGGTATCGTGTACAGTTGCTTAGAGAACGAAAGTGCAGATATAGTTTTATCATTGACGATGAGAGAAATATGTGCTATAGGCAAGCGAATAACTTTGTATAGAACTTGACGGTTTAGGCTATACAATATCATAAATTAACAATGCTCATATACATATATACCTTTGCTTTTTTCACTTTAATCGAAGTACCGATTTTAATATGTCGGGTTAAAATGTGACTAACTACATGTGAGACTTGTTAGTTAAATTTGTTTACATCGTGCACGGAAAAAGATCATTATCATGTTAGTATGAGATTTGTTGTTCGAGGATATGATGTCCATAGATTGAATTGTATAAACAGTAACATGATTAAACTGCAGTAAAGACCCATTAACCGCTTTTCTCTTCTCTCTGGGGGCATACCTGACCAGCTGCCATACTATTAGATGAGTTGCCACGTCACTCTCGTCTTCTGGCTCTTCTGCTGTAATTGTTAGAACGGCATATAAAATATTATTACGACAACAATTTTCAAATCAATTAGAATCATTAATTGCATTATTTATTGAACCCACGCATCTGAAAATATATTACAGGTAATAAAACCAAATTGAATGAACAATTAAATAAATGAAGTTATACTTTTGGTATATTATGAAGTAATGGAAACAATTATCGTTTTTTAGACTAATTACTTACCAACTCGGAAGTCTATATAGCCTTCTCCTCCCGAAAGAACAAGCATGGCAGGTTGTGTACCATCTGTTACTGCACTCGGACCCCCACGACCTTTGAACAAAATTTAAACGCATACAGCGTAAAGCAAGGAATTCCAGCCACTGTAATAAGTTAATGGAAAAGAAACAATTTCAATTACCTGGTACGGCAACAAACATCTTTACTGCATCTCTGTGACCGTGAAAACTAAGTTGAGCATGTGCCATACTACAATAGGGTATAAAATTTCCAGGCGTTACTCCGCGCTCCGATGCAAATACTCGAACACCTACACCTGGTGCATCGCCTTTTCCACTCCCCGGTTGAAGTCTGGACACAGCCATGGATCCTGCCGCATCTATTTGAAGCGTTACATTTACAAACATTCATACATTATAACTAAATAATAAAGATATCAATGTCTTAGCTTACTTTCAGACAAAGGAACTGATATTATTACTCCATTTCCAGTGCCGATCCACAGTCTGTTTGAGGATATGAGTAACGCGGTAATTCTTACGAAAGAAAAGCCAAGCTTCCCAGTTCCAAGCATTTTACTGACATAAGGTTCGATATCGACATCTTGAAGATGCTGATAAGTATGAGCATGATAAAGCCTTAACGTTGAGTCTAACCTAATGCTGACCCATACTCCTTCGCCTAGCCATGCTAATTGTCTTACTTGTGACTCTCTACGCGGATGAGCATCGACGGTACACTGAAATATTTTATTTTGATGAAATTTCGAAATTCACTTCACTGCACATTGTATTAAATATATTTTTATTACCTCGAGAGCCATAGAAATGGGGTCTATTACGTGAATTTTATTCCTATAGCCGCACCATACAGTTCTACCCATAACAGCTGTCATGCACCTGATTGAATGTTGTGGGCTACCCAATGTAATCACATGATACTGAGATAAATCCCATTGTCCGTCTGCACCCCTACGAAATATTGTTACTGTCCCATCGGCTAAAGCTACAAGTACTCGTCCTTGTACATGCCTAGAAGAAAATGTATTATTAAATACTGCGTTAAATAATTCTTGAATCATATTTATATAACAGAACAATGTGTAAAGTTACATACACAATAGCCAGAGCTGCATCTCTCAGTTTCACGGAATGCAAACAAACTGACCAGTTGGCAACAGCCGAGTGAACAAATACTGCACCATTTTGAGCTCCGAGCCACATTGTCGGTTGTATCGACGACATCTTTTCGATAGGAATATTTTCTTCGGCCTCGTTGGTTTCTTCCTCCTCATTCGTAGAATCTTTCCCGCTTAATCTCGAAGACTCCGTTTCCAAATTAACTTTGACAAAACTAACTTTCCCTAGATTCGCCGTCTCGCTATCAATACTCTCTAAGCTTTGTGGCTCGGTAATAACGTGTTCGGTATTTTCTTCGGACTTTTCAGGAATTTCGTTACTCTGCTCCTCGGATGTATTATCCGTGTTGCTCTTATTCTTTTCGATAGAAGAGTGATTCTCTATAACGTTATTTTGGCCATTATGCTCCGTATTTTCACTTTTACTTGTTTCGTGATGAGCGCCAGGATCGTTGTCGTTTACTCCGTTCGCATTCTGTAGTACATCTTCATTTGCAGCGGGAGCGTAATCCCTCTCTTTGGCTCCAGGTACACTCGCAATGCAAAGTAGATGTCCTTGACATACATTAAAAACCTCCAAAATATCAGCCGGATTATTAGCATCTATCACAGTAACCTTCGACATTTTCTGCGTCGACGTGCAAATCCAAACCGCAGAGCTAAGCTGTCGTTCTAACTGCTCCGCTTCGATTTGCTTACGCTCGTTTTCCTGAAGTTCCCTGTGTAAACGCTCAACGTCATCAGCCTCGCTGTTCGAATTTGTATTTTCTTTTTCAGCATCGACAACGTAGAACACGCTTCCTCCGATCATCGAACCACCATCACGGGTGATGCCGCCACTTAAATTTACACCGGCACCACACCATATCTAAACAGGAAAGTATTTTACAGAATACGATTTCTAAGTATCGATGGGCTATTTCAGTGTTTCTATGGAAGATTTTTCGTTCAAACATCTGTAATTGTTTACATTGCATATGATACTTCTACACTAATAACAAAATTGTATTTTTTTTAAAATACGACGTCACACGAGGTACATGCAGAGAGCGAGGAAAGAAGCGCGAGTAGAAAGGGAGAGAGAAATTGGGAAGAGGAGGAATATTGAGAGTGGGAGAAAGGAGGAAGAGAGGGAAAAGAGGTAGGGAGGTGGTAAACAAGAGGAGGAAGGGCGATGGTAAATAGTAGGAGCGTTGAGACAGTAAGAAAGATGGAAGAGGAGGGAGAAAGGGAAAATTAAAGGGGTTGAAGGAAAGGGGTGACTGGTAGGAGATGAATGGAGAGGATGGAGAGAATGAAGAGATGAATGGTAGAGGCACAAGAGAAATGGAAGGGGTTATGAAACGAGAAGGAGGGAGAAGTGAAACGTTGGGGGGGATGACAGACGGGTGAGAGGACAGGGAAAGAGGAATGAAAGAGGGGAAGCTGCTATAGGGAGAGGAGTGCGGGTGGAGAGAGGAAGAAGGAAAAAGAGAAGGGATGATCGAATAGCAGAGGGAGAGAATTGTGATTCTACCTTCATTCCAGGCTCTGTTTCTTGTAGGGGTCGACAGTAAACAGGCACGGGAACAGGTTGCCTGACTGGAGCACTTGGTTTTCCGGGTAAACTCCAACCGTAAGCCTGAAGACGACCATCTTCTTTCCTAACATGTGCACGGACTTTACGATACTGTTCTCTTCGTTCATTCGCACGTCGGGCTACTAGTTTTTCAGAGAATCTGTAAAAAGGTTTTGAATCCAAATTAAACACAGGTCTTTTCATGCATATAAATGGACAAGGCGCTATGAACAGTAGGAGTTAGCGGATTTACTGCACGCTCTCTTGTCTCTATAGCTGTCTGTTTTAACGAGGATTTTTACTTTCTTGATCACTCGATATCTTCTTAGATTCGATCGATGACATAGATCTGTTCATTCTATCTGTGATATATAAAACGTTGAAAATTCATTGTCACTTTAACATGGAATTCAGAATTAGGTTCTTAGAAGCAGAATGTTAGATGTAGAGCAGAACAGATTTACCTTATGACCAATAAGCACCCAACCGAAAGCCAGAAAAACCAGGTATCTCTTGACAACGCCACGAAGGAGAGACAAGGATGAGACCCGAACGAAAAATCGAAAGCGCAGAAACAAGAGTGAAATAAATGCCAAGTTTATAACGTAATCAAAACTTCATTTATTTGGTGATCAATAATGATCGTATATATTATTCTTCTCTCAAAAAATGTACAAATTTTATTTACAAAACTATTGCTTTTTAAGCATGACTAAAGAGATAACAGACAATTAGTTGGCAACAGATAATTTACTTGATTGAATGAAATGATTGGTTCAACAACCGAGCTTGCTGCCGCTATATTACGTGCGACATGATTTATAATACAGTGTACAAACGACGATACGATTCAACAAAGATAATAATTTACAGTATTATTTATATTCAAAAGATGAAAAGTTAGAGACATAGTAGTGGAAAATGATCATCGATAGAAAAGAATATTTTCTTTTGTGCAGAGGACCATAATCCTACTTCGTCACTTGATTAAAAGCGCATATAACATCGCGCGAATTCGTATGTCTGTTTCGTGAAAATGTGATAGGCGAGAGGGAAACGAAGTGACAATTTGTTAGAAATAGTAACATTCACATATTGACCAATTATTAGGCTATATAATTTAGAAAAGACTCACGTCTCTTAAGAGCGATCAAGAGTTATTCAAGAGTCGTGACAAAAGATTATGGATCCCAACTGACCAAAGGGGACTCTAATCTGGAAACATGATGGCGATTCAAAAGTTACGTTAAAATCTCGACATATCGAAGTTCCGACCCACGCAAACTGTAAAACTGTATCACAGTACTTTATCATCTTCAATCCTCTATTGAAGTATTAAAATAAATGTACGTTCTCAGATAGATCGTATGTTCTTTTTTGTAAAAAGTTCAGTTACCAACGCGATCACAGTATTATCGTACCGGTAATTGTGGCTAAAAAGAAATACGATAAAAAAAATTATATGTTTTATCTAAAGAATAGATAAAAATTTGGCAGGCTCCAGTGTCAGACAGACGTAATATCTAAAGTGCGTGTATAGAATTTGATTGATTTCTCACATGGTGTCTCCCTGGTCGAGAAAGTCATGGCGACTTTTCAACGTACGTCTACGCATGGTACCCAAGGTTGCTGCTGGTACAACTTGATTTGTTGGTGCGCTGTATCGTATATGAGGTAATGTGTGTGGTCCACGAGCCAATGCTGCTCGATCCGTCGATCCCGGTGAAAAAAGATTACTGAAACTAAACAGGAAAAAAAAAAGAAAATTGATGAAATTATTCTCCTCCCTTCAAGTTTCATATTCTTTGTACGCGAATGATACTAACAACTTCCACACCGACACTTTTCCCCCTGATACATTAGGAGGACCAGTCTTGTTAGCTCGTAATATTTCTGTCCATCTAACAGCTTCTTGGAGTTCCATGTATCGTTCTTTATACTGATTCCTCTCCATAATAACTCTAGCCATCTCGACTCTGGTAAACCTCTTTCTCGATGCCAGGGGTACATCTTCATCATCGTCACTCTTTGTTGCTTTCGCTGCTGCTTCTGCTTCTTCTTTTACTTTTTTCAATTCTTCTTCAAGCGCAGCGACTTTCTGCCGTAAACGTTCTCTGGCTTGTTGTAAACCTCGAACTTCTTCCCGTAATATTTCTTGTTCACTGAAATGGTAGTATTCATTATGTGAGGACAGTTTGGTCCACATCAATATCATTAACGTAGCGTTCTTTGTAAACTTTTACTTTACCTCGTTAATTCATCCACTTTGACGATTAAATCATCTTTGACAACATTTAGAGCATTCCTAGAAATTGAAAGGAAATATATATCACGATGAAGATTTCACTTGTTATTGGGAAATATCACTTAATTACTCACTTTGTGGCTAAAAGCTCATTATTTTCCATAATAAGATTTTCCACTTCTTTTCCCATTCCTGATAAAGAAAGATACTTAATAATACATAATATGTTATCATTGGTCATTAAGATATATCACTTAGTAACGATATTCGTGATAACACATCGTATAATCATTGTTTTCATAAATTAAAAATAAAATTGAATAATATCTTACCAAAGAAGTTGTCATTAACTGCATGGTAGATTATTCACATCGTGCGATTATTTGTTTTTGGCGTGGCCATTAGCCAGCATAGATAGGAAGGCAATTAATGAAAAATAAATGTATATTAGAATACAATATTATCATGTAAAGTTTACATTAACATACACTTATGTTAAAACATATCAATGTGTTTTCGCCGTTATCTTATCATAAGATTAAATTAAAAAAACTTAAATAAAATTAATTAGTTCAGTAAATTATATTCATTAACGTTTTCTATAATTCTATTTTTTTCAACAAGAAACAGAATTGTAGTATTTCAGTATCGCATGATATTAAATTATTAATCCTCTGAATGTTTAGTATTTGTATTATCATGCATAATGTGCACATAATACCAAAATGAAATTTCCAATTAAACGTATCCGAATTATGCCCGTATTGTAGTTATGATAAGCCAGTAAAAAATAAATATTTAACGATTTTATTAAAATGTTGGATTTTAAATCCCATATAAAAAAAAAATTCGGATTCTGCAGATAAATAGTGAACATAACATAAACATGCATTAAGTTGAATTTTGTTATTTTATGAAACATACCAGAAGATGCATACTCTCCAGGGTGAACCCAACTTCCTAAGATTTCAAGGATGCAATATTATTAGTTACAAAAGCTTAAACAAATTCTGTTAGAAATTGTTTTAATGATTACCAGTGATATCCGCCCCTTCGTCCATTTCCCCCAATGCATCTGCATCTTGAAAACTAAGTTCCTGATATAACGTATTCCCACTTCTTTGCTCTCTTTCTGTTCTACTCCTACCACTTGGAGTAGTAGCTAATTTTTCCACTACTGTCGGTGATGTTGGTGTAATTAATGGAGGTGGTACTTCAGTTTCTGGACTCTCGTCTGTAAATGTAATAAAGAAATAAGATAAGTTAAATGTAATACTCGTTTAAAAATATATATTGTGTATATGAGATAAGTTGAGAATCCAAAGATACAAAGAATAACATACGTCTGGAAATCGTTGTTGTTTTATTCGCTTGCACTGGTTGATCCGTTAATTGACTTTTATCAGAAGTTTCTATAGCAGCTTCACTACTACTGTCTAACATTTCAGTCCTTAAATTCGAAGCACTTGGTGGGCTGTCTTCCTGAACATCGTCTGCATTCATACTAGCTTCTAAGCTTTGGAATCCATAACTCAGTGGACCAGAACTTCTTGACATATGAGCCAATCCTAGAGATGGTAGACGAGAGGGACCGCGACCGCCAGTTGCATTCTCCAATCTTTCAGTACTTCCAACTAACATTTTTGTCCTTTCCATGTAATCTACATGTGTTTTAAATAATTCTGTGTATCTATCATGCAGTCGTGAAAATTCTCGTTTTAGCTCTCCTTCTTTTTCCTCGAGGCGAACAACTAAGAAACCAAAAAGATCATCATTATATATTAGATGTTGTTAGTTAAAATGAAAATATTAATATCACACAACATTAAAGCATCGAAAAACCAGTAAATGAACATTGCACTATCGCGGATGTAGAAAATGCTCTTGATATACCACACATTATTTTTTCAACTTTCTATTACCCATTATTAAAGATTTTACATATCTTGTAACATCACCACTTCCTACTATAAATTACATTTTTTTAAAAACAACTTGGAAATACTGTACTGCTGTAGCATATTGGGAGCCAATCCTTCTACAGCAGAAGATTTAAAGAATCAAGAGCAGACATTCTTCCAACTGTACAAATAGAAGTAATACTAAATACAATTCCATTTCTTCTTTAAAACAAATGACAAATAACATTGTACAAAAGGTGTTCTCCCACCATACTAAATTATTCAAAACATAAAGCATATTTTATAAGAGTAATTACTAAGTGCTACAAATATGCATGCAAACATTCACAAATTCCAAACAGAATTCAATAAAATATATCCCATTTAAAAATATAAAAACATATATTTTATACATAAAACAAAAAAAAACAAAACATTCTACTCTACTGTAACGGGATGCTCTATGAAGGGATGGACTGAGGGGACCATTGGCTTTTATACCGTGATCATGTGAATTCTTTGTCTTCAGTTCCAACATCCTTACAATTGATTCCAAGCTATCAATCTTTGATAAAAGTTCTTTTCTCTCATCTTCCGCAACATCTTCAAGCTCAAGCAGTTTCTAATTAGGAAAATACATACGTGTTACTTTCCTAGACATACTTAAATATTGTTCTAATTAAAACTCATAACATACAATTTGTATATTTTCTTAAATTTATATCTCACCTGATCCGATGTCTTTCTTAATTGCTTTTCCCTTTCATACTGCGTGACGAGTTGCTCATTATCTTCTCTCAACAATTCTAATTCAACTTCACGTTCCTGATTTTCTGTATAAGATATATCCAAAGATTCTAAAACATTGACTAGGAGGGGCATAAGGTCCTTGACCACGTCCTCATCGTAACGTGCAATCATTTTTTCAAATTCTTGATAAATACTGCCAGCCAGAGATTGCACTTTCTCTGACATGACCACATGACTATCCTCCTGCGTCCCGTACACGGTTTCCTGCTCCATTTCTACCTGACTCATTTGTTACACCTATAAGAAAGGATATATACATCATTTAACTAACTACAGTCTTACATTTCCTACTTTTAATTCTTTCTAAACTTTGGACTGTGTCAACTATGTTCTACTTAATAATATATAGTACTTCTATAGCTTTAGCCATTGTTTGGGCTACTTTCCAAGTAAGAAATTAACATTAACAAAGAATGACACATCAAAAATATTATTGCATAACAATAAAGGAAGGTCAATTCTTACACTCGTAAATTTATCAAAACAATGTCTTTCTTACAGCGTTAAAACGACATAGTAACGATCATTACACTCAACTCTGAATATTTAATACTTCGACGTTACTTTGACCATTACACGATGATTTGTTAAAGGAAGATACAAAGAGTGAAACATTCTTTTAAAAAAACACGAACTACACTTTCTCTTCACCGCACGAAATTAATCGTAATTTTACGTTTCACTAATTGCCAAATAGGACTAAACGATTCGCCTCGATGAACGTTCGTAAATGATTCAAACGTCAGTCGCATAACTGCACATAACCTTGCACGAACACGAAGAACGTAGTACAGTTTTAGAATGAGATTGAATCAGGTCATCACGGATTTACAGAGCGAAATAATTAAACCTCGTGACATCTCGTTATCGCATTATCACTATTTTTACACATCACTAAAGAGATTTCTTCGTGAACGGAAAGAACGTCTTGCCTTAAAGTGGCTCACTCCGTGTTGACTTGTGACGTTTCGCAACCACTGGTTCTGCTGGATCCCCCTGTATCCCCGTTGCTTTTCGCTCAATTGAACACTTGTGAGTAAAGCCCTCTACTCGATCACGGAAAACGCATTGCGTCGTGGTGGACTAGAAAAAACATTCTTCGTGCATTATGTCGTGACGTTTGACATTCACAAATCTCCTATTTCCCTGTCAACTCTGTTGACGATCGTCTTTATGCACGGATCTTCGCCATTTTTTCTCGCACTGTACCGACTGTACCGACGTATCGTCGTTTCGATTTCCAACGTGTTCACAAATAAATCCGTGAAATCACAAAATACGAAAAGTTCATTCCCTCTATTTCTACCGTGTCTCCAGCGTAGTCATACTTTTTTGGCTAACGTGCCGGAATATTTTGAAATATCGAATAAATATTAATGATTAGTAATCATTGATTACACATTTGTACACAAATTACTGAATAGTTAGAATACTTTATTTGTACCGTGTCTTGGGAATATTCGTATAATTGCAAAATATTTCAACTGAAAAATTAGGACAATCTTGTAAAAACGGGCGAAACTATAAATATACAGATTGTACATAGAGTAGTTTATCTTAACATTACATGTATTACATTCATATCAAGCTACATTACATTTAATATATATCACATCGAGTTTTCACTAAACGTAATTTAAATTAAAACTTATAACGAATAACGACCGCCGAAACCTCCACCGCCCCAATTTCCGCCTCTTCCACGTGGACTCATTCCATACCCTCTGGGACTAGAGCCTCTGTATCCACCGTAATTATTTCCCGAATACCCACGAGGTGATCCACGATAACCACCGTTTCCTCGCATCATTTTCGGAGAATTACCACCGTCTGAATGAAAACCACTCATATGTCCCCTCGGTGGCCTTCGTGATTGAAAACCGCCTCCAGTAATCTGATCTAGTTCGTAGCGGCAGGCATTCATTCCACACAGTGATTTAATTACACTTAACACCTACGAAATACAAGTCATGGAATTTTACTTTTTATCAGAATTAGTAAGATTTGCTATACAGCAATCATAAAATAATGTCTTTCTTTTTTGCCATTTTGTTTAACACGTTAAGTGCGGCAACAATACGTGACGATTGACAGTGAACTTTTCATTGATGTCGGGCTCTAAAATTTGTCTTACTGTTTATTTTATAACATAAATGAGGTATCCACAAAAGCGATATTTAAACAAAGTTTGAAAGGTAATCCGTATCATTTTATTGTCTTTTTCGAAGAGCTACTATACGCGCTTCTTTGATCAGAAAGATCTTTATGATCGAAAATTGTGGAGAAGTGAACGTCGTTGTATATCTCTAGAGCGGAATGCAGAAGGAAATAAATTTCGCACTCAACGTGTTAATATCGAATTTTACCTTTTCTTCGGCTGGACTTAGTATTAATATACTCTCTGGGTCTTTCGCAGCTTTGACGACGAGACTTTCCAAAGCCGGTCGTAATGCAACTATCGCCGCTGCATGATCCGGATTCATGTCCAAGTTAATCCAGTTATCTAATTTCACTAACCCATCGCAATATTCAACTTTGCGAGAGCCAAACAATAGTAAATGTATCGGCGATACCATGGTCATTTGTTTACAGGACACTGCTCTCGTACGAATCTGTTGTAAATGTCAATCAAAAGTAACATGACACAATAATTGATTGCATGTTGAGTGAACATCTAGCATTACCTTTTCTCCAAAGACGAAGAACGGAAATGGAAAATTTTGTTCAAAATTGCTACAATTCACTGATGTCTTGTGAATTAATGCCGCTTTAGATTCAGTAGTAAGAACCTTTCTCTTTTCTTTGTGGAAACATACATTTGGATAAAGACCCATACACAATAAAGCAGTAATAGTATCAAGTCGAACATCTGCACCAGCTTGATAATTCAAAGGTGTTGGACAAAGAGTATCTTCCGGAAATCCAGCACTTTGCAAAAGAGCTTGTAATTGGTTCTACGAAAAAAAAAATCGAAAAGAATACATAAATTAACAATTTCTGTTAATAAACTTCAAAAATAAGAAACAATTAAATGTACCTTAGCTTCCCACGTAACTCTTAAGGTGGGCATACTCAAATTTTTTAAATCACAAAACGCTTGTTCAGCATACTCTCCATTGGCTCTAGCTACCTCCCATGATTGGAAGGCATGCAGCATAGCAATATGATCACTGTAACGTGCACCAGCAAACCATTTTTGTTGAACGGATAACCGTCTCACATCTGGTCCCATATTATATACTTCTGGAAATGTTGTACTATTTGCTGCCATCGTAGACAATGCATCACCAACACAAAACATACAACCCAGGATCATCATTTTCCCAAAACGTGGTTCTATAGGTAAACGGGCTAATATTTTGCCAAGAGGTGTCAATTCGTCATTTTCGTCTAAACATTTCATTTCTGGAATAAGAAAAGGACTTATTATGAAATGTGTGTGTATGTTATAAAACATCTGTATTTTTAGATGAAGCCCATGAAAATTTACCACGTAAGATAACCTCAGCTTCGATCACAGCATCTATAGGTGGTGGTTCAATTGCTTTGGACAAAAATTTACCAATACTACCCAATCGTAATAATTTAATACTCAGTGCTAACTCATGAAGAGGAGTTCTAAACATTTCTGGAGTCATATGTTCATCCATTTTCTCGAAACGAGCTCTAGAACACAAATGGAAACAAAATCCTGGCCTAACGCGGCCTGCTCGCCCTTTACGTTGTTCTAAATTAGTTTTGCTGGCCCAAACGGTTGCATAGTTCGTCATATTGTTGTGAGAAGTGAAGAGTTTCATTTTAGATTTACAAGAATCTATCACATAGACTACGTCGTTAATCGTGATCGAAGTTTCAGCAATGTTTGTAGCCAATATAATTTTCGTTATTCCAGGAGACACCGGGTCGAACACTTTCCGTTGATCTTCTCGAGGTAATTGAGAATGCAATGGAATGATTATGTACTTTGATCCTCCATAAATATAATGTTGTTGCAAATGTTTCATCAATGCAAAGATTAAATTCCAGCCAGGCAAGAAAATTAAAACAGCACCTGGGATTCCTTGATCATGAATATACTTTAACAGAGCTTCAATGAGTTCGAAACTTATTTCTTTTTCTGTAAGCAGTGACATGGCATTTTTTGTTTGTACAGAATAATCGGCGGTAACGACTTTATTTAAATTCTCTTCGGGCTCTCCATCTGTCGGTATGTCATCAGAGTCTCGACTTTTTCGTTTTTTCGAGTCCGTGGGTGGTACAAAATTAGTTAATTGTATACAATCCTCTAAGAAATATTGTTGTACAGGATACGCCCTTCCTGCTACTTCTATCACTGGACAATTATTGAAGTAATTACTGAACAGAGTTGTATCAATTGTAGCCGACATTAGAATAATTCGTAAATCTGGGTACATATGAATCATATCACGAAGCACAACCATGATGAAGTCGGAATTAACATCACGTTCGTGAATTTCATCGACAATGACATGTGATACTCCTCTTAAGCCACCTTCCAATTTTCTCAAAAGTACACCAACGGTACAAAACATTATGCTCCCATAAGGTCTTGGTAAACAAGATTCAAAGCGCACAGAATAACCAACAGACTGTCCTAAACTCTCACATCTTTCGATGGCAACTCTGTCAGCTACAGATACAGCAGATATCCTTCTCGGCTGGGTTATTGCAATACTGCAAAATGCACCCTGTCCAGATGCGATGTAATCATCTAATATGAATTGACAAACTTGAGTTGTTTTACCACAACCAGTATTTCCACGAATTATAATTACGGGATTCTCGTTAATAGCATTCATAATTTCATTTTTCATAGAAAAAACTGGTAAGCTTGATCTATCCTTTATGCTCTTCTGTAAAATATTATCTTGCTGTAATTTTTCTCGTTGTTCATTTTGAAGATCTTCCGATAATTGCTCCAACGTCATTGTAGCTAATGGTCCTTCATCTATGTTGCAGCCAGTCCATGGATTCCAGTTTTGTTGTGGAGGAGACCAACTCACTACTCCTGCAGGCTGTGGTATTGATGAAATAAAGTCATCTAAGACTTGATTTGTTAATAATGACACTCCAGTGCTGCTTTGACTATCTGCTTTTGCCGACGAAGATTGAGCCTAAAATTTTACATTGTTAATAAGTAATTTTACAATTAATAAATAATTTTATTAACATATAATTTCTAGCGTTAATAACATGTATAATGCACAAAGCACACCTCGTGTGATTTAACAGAAACTGGTACTATACTCAAACTTGATAAAACATCACGAATTTGACTTTCCAATTCCGGAGAAATTCTAACAGGGTATGGTTTTATTTGTTCTGCTTCCTTATTCTTTTTCAGTGTACCACTAAATGCCTCAATGACACCAAGATGATATAGTTGTCTGACAATAGATAAAGCACAACTTTTTGATGCAGTTTGTTTGTTTGATCCACTTTCACGACCAGTAACGTCTAAAATGTGATGAAAAAGCAGAAAGGATGTTAACAATTTATTTGTACCATTAAAAGAATATATAAAAAATTATAAATATCAAAGCTTCATACTTCTTCCAAGCTGTTTTACATAAAACGACATCTCAGCCATGAAGCTCCTAAAAAAAGAAAAGTTACATATCTATTACAATGTGCGCTTAACATCTAATGTTCATTTGTAATAATTTACAGAACAATTAATACAGTGAGAATTCAACTTACCACTTGAAAATACCCAAGACCATATTGGAGTACATCTAAATATGTCTGTGAGAGTGATTGCACCAAAACTGTTATTGAACCAGTTTAATAAAAGTTTTGGTTGTACATCATCTGTGTGCAAGAGAGAAAGGATTTTTCTCTTGCACCAGCTTTGAGTTGACAGGGTACTCCAGAATGGTCTTGTCTAATTTCAAATGGTACAAAAATCATTTCATGCCATTATTCCACATTGTGCAGGAAAATATTTTATTGCAATATGGGACTTCAAACGGTATCATAATGTCACAGTAAGAAGTCCAGTCCAATGTCAAAGTAAACAGGTACGCTGACACAATCCATACCTCGTATGATCTGGACCAAGTGGGGTATATTTATAATCGGTATTAGTTTTGTTAGATTGCATAAACTGATGAAGTTTTGATTTAGCATTTTCTATAGTCCAATTTCCATGTATTCCAGAGTTTACATCAACATCTTCTGCATCCTCCACTCTCTTTTGATCTGCTATTCGATCCATGTAAGTATAATTTCCCTGACCACGTTCATTATAAGCTCTGTACGCTTGTCCTATATCATTAGGACCCATTCCATCTTGAAATACAGACTTTGATGGAGTAAGTGCTTCTGTTTTTATAACAGATACAGGTGATGAATCTGGCACTGGCAAGGTACAGTTCTCTTTTGGAACATCATTTAGATTCACATGCCCAGTGCGTATCAAATAATTAACATAATCTTTTGCTGCATTTCCTTGGGCATCCTTTTTACTAGTTGAATTTCCTGCACCCACATAATCAAAACCTGTTACACGCAATTCACATAGAAAACGCTGTCGATGTTTCGGACCTATAAAATTACACAAAATGTTGAAAATGTACGAAATTTGTATCATTTGTAGAACATAGCCTAACAATACCTGTTGGTCTTACGTCAAACTGCGGTTCTTTACTATTCTTCGCACACCATTGATGAAAAAATGATTTTATATCGCCCATTATTAGAACTCCCTGCAAAATTTCAATGCTAAATATGTATTATTGCAAATAAGGTTGAAAAAAAAGGTATAACTTGATTGATACTTTGATCAGTAAACGATTTGTCGACTTCAATGGCGGAAACAGAAAGCCAGGAAGTTCTTCAAATGTGTGTAGGTAGCGTCGTTGCGCTGGGTTATCATTGTATTCATACGTTCAACTGTGTTCTACGTAACGTCCTACCGGGCATATACGTTAACTCGTATTGCTATGCGACATAAAACTAGCATACACGCAATTTTATCATGGACTTAAATAAAAATTATATTTTTCCATAAACGTATAAATACAAATAATGCATTTTCAGTATAAAGTAATTTATGTGAAAATATACAAAAATTATCTTACTCTTCGTATAAGAGATTCATGACGAAAATTCAATAATACACACAATTGCGATCGATATATTTTGTATTTAAAATTCACTTAATACGAGCGTACTATTTTATGTATTCTCGAAAATCTCAGTATCATTATCGAAAGAACACTTATATAGAGCACAATAATTACAATCTGCAAGTTACTATACATAATAATAACATACATACAAACGAGTATTATAAATAATAATATAATTGATAGAAATAATATAAAGAAACACCGTAATCTTTTTAAAAAACGTAGTCTAATTATTACAAATATACAGGAAAAACTCAATAATATCATTGAAAATACACTTATATACAGTAGAATATAATTTAATTTAAATATATGTAAATAAATAATATTATCTATCATCAACCGCAAAAGTAATGCCTTTTAGGCATGCGGAACAGTATAAAAAAATATTTTTATTTTTCAATAAAATATGGTTCAGTTATTAGAAAAGGTAAAGCAATGTCAAAATTGACTGAATTGCAACTAGAAAAAAAAAGTAAAATCTATACACAATTCTTTTATAGCTCCGTTAAAAAAGGATGGGTAAAGTTGTTGAAACAGTAGCAAGTTTTGAGGATTGTACTAATTTGGGACTACCGGTGGATTTATTAATGGAAGATGATTGAGATGATTTCGGAATTGCACTATCTTTCGTGGGTAACACCAAATTTTTTTGGAGTGGTTTAACAGGTGTTTTCACTCCTGACTTGCTTGCATTCATTAATACTTTTTCAGGTAACAAAGAACTGCGTATTTCTTTTCTCTTTTCTAAATGTTCTTTAAAGTTATTATAAGTTGTCTCTGTAGAAACTGAACTATGTGATATTGAATTTTCTTTTTCATTACTACTCCTAATTAACATCTTTGGACCTTTTCCACTTTTTGCAGTTTTTGATAGATTATTCGTATTCAAATATCTACGCTTTGCACAAGGGTTTGAAGATGGACTTGATAATAATTTTCGTTTCGATGAATTCAGTGGCATAATGCGGCTTGTACTTACAACAATTGGTATTTTGTTGGGAGAGCTTAAAGTAGCTTTCTTAGAAGTACTTAATGTCGCTTTCTTGATCAATTTATCTTTTGCTTCCTTTCTTGACTTCTTTATTGCTTTTTTTTCTTTTTTCTTGTTTTCTTTCGATTCTTTTAATACTTCTTTTATTGTCAATCCATTTATAAGAAAATCTTTCTTATGTATAAGTTCATATTGTGTTATCAGACTCTTTAATTGGTTTTCTACTTTCGGTAATTTTATCTGAATTTTTTTTCGTTCTTTTTCTTCCATTAATAATTGACCACCACGGTTATGAAAACGGTCTGGATCATTGGCACGATGTAATAATTCTTTCATTTTCATCCATAAATTCTCACGTTCTTCAAAAAGCTCGAATATAGGCTTATTGGATTCATAAAACTTCTGAACTCTTTCCACTTCTAGTTCATGTAAAGCAAGTAAATCTTCTGTATATGTTTGAGAATAAAAGGGAAGAAATTGTTGACGTTGAGCATCACTATATTTACATAAATCCCATAACTTTGTTAATTCAGTTCGTACTTGTGTTATATATATACCAATGTTTTCTTTTCTTTTCTCTTTACACCTAGCTAGCTCTTTGGTCAAAGCTGTTATAGTGTATAGATTATAGCCAACACAATTATCGATAAATGATTGACAAACATATTCAGGTTCATCAAGATATTTCCATAAAGCAATTAATTCATTTTTCATACTCTCCACATGTTTTTTAGCATTTTCAACTTGCTCCTTAAGGTGATCACGTAACTCTCTTAACTTTGACATGTTATTAGTGTTAAATACAAAATTTTCTGGATCATTATATACCAGATGTTCAAAATTTGTTGTTGGCAAAACACCCAAATCAGCCATCATCATTATTACCTTCAAACGCATATCTTTAAAAATAATCTGTACACGAATTTTTTCTTCTTCTTGCTTTTCAAGATATAACTGGAACTTGTTCAATTCTTCTTCAGACGGTAAAAAATCTTCACTACCTACTGGTTGTGTACCCAAGACTTTACATATATCTTTTTCTATTGCAAGAAGTTTTCTCCAATGTGTCAAACGTTGATCTTTATGTTTCTGCAGTTTTTGTAAATCATTATAGAGTAAATCTTCAGCTACATTTAAAGGCAAATTTTCATATCCAGTAATTTGAATGTTTGTGTTTAATTCAAGACTTATGGTTGTAATCTGGTGCATCAACTTTTTGATGTTTTCCACTATAACTTGCCTCCTTTGTTGCGATTCAGTGATCATATCGTTTAACAACTCTTCTATGTGTTGATATAATTGATTACAATATTTGGAACAGACTTCTTCCGTATATCCTATGTCGCTCCATATTTCATGTAATTGATGAAGCACACTTCGAAGCTTTAATTCAGTTTTGTATACTGCGTTTTCCCATTTCGGTCTATCGGCCATTCTTATACCGTTTTATGCCAGTTTTAACGAGGATCCACGATTTTTATCTTTAAAATAAAATCATGCAAAGATTTTCTTTATGTGTTACAATTAAAATTTTTACCACAATGTCCGAACACATAACGGCAAAATGAATTTCAATAACGAAAATATCGATGACCGTTGTTCTTTCGAATTCATATTCTACGACGCCACCGTAGTCATTCGACCCAGAAAGTTGAAGCTCGGAAGATGGAAACCAATGGAAACTATTTATACCTAAGATTCGAAAAATGTTTCATTTTAATGGTCACAAGAGGCGCTGGTGTCCTCGAATTGGTTTTGAAATCAGTTTTTCGTTTTAAAAAGAAAAAATATAGAAATTATTTTTGCAAATATCAATCACATTTATTCTACCAAACTTCGCAACTTGTAAATGTATTGATGAATACAAGCCAGTCAAGGTTGAAACCACTAGTAACAACAACTGTTAAACCATTTCGAAAAAATTTGATATTACAAACATCTAATACAACTCCCAAATCATGTCATTGTCAGCTGCGTTCCATAAATAGAATCCTTCGTAGTCTCAAATTAGTACAATTATCACGACTTGCTACAGTTTCAACAACTTTACCTATCATTTATTAATGTAGTAGCAAAAATATTGTAAATAATTTTTACTGGTCTTTCTAGTTTTAATTCACTCAATATTATATTGCATTTATGTTTTTAACAACTTTAGCATGTTTATTGGAAAATGCTGATATTTCTTTATACTATTTTTATTACTTGTTTAAATGTATATTGTTACGTATAGTTTTTCTTTCAAAATGAAGTGTATAATATTCGAGTGGAGTACACTGTGGGTAAGTATATTTTCGATAATAATACGAAGTTTTCAGAAATCTATCAAGTTGTATATTCGTAATAAATACATTGTAAATAAAAACACATAAATTACTCTATAATAAAAATGCGTCATGTATATGAGCTTATGGAAAAATATAACAAAACAATAATAAACCAGAGACTGATGCTACCTGCATATGCAATTTGTAGAACTTCCTGGCTTCCTATTTCCGCCATTGAAACTTGACACAACTTGACATATCGGTCAATATCGGTTATCAAATGAAGTATTGGACAAGTCATATCTTTTTTAAAGTATAATTTGCAATACATTTACTTTTGAAATTCGAAATTAAATTTTAAAATGGGAGATATAACATCATTTTAGTACAATAGACTACGTTTCTGTCGTATGCTGATGAAGTTGATGATTAGTTACTTGTTCTTTAATTTCGTAATGTCGTCAGGTTCATCAGTATAAGACAAAAACATATTTTTTTGTACTACAATGATTAAACATATCATAAATAATCATATAAAATGATGAAAGAAATTATCATTCTTTCAATCGCATCTAATAAATATTGAATATCATTATAAATTTCGAATTTTTATTTCATAACCCATCATAACCATTTATGGTGAACGATTTTATGTTGTATTCATCGTATCATCTCCTACAATTTGATCGATCGTGGCATTAGATGTTTTGAAAATATGGCAATAGTAATTTGTTTAATTATTACAAAATTTATAGAAAATAAAATATTTAACATTTTAATTTAACATTTCTTCATGGGTTATGGGGTCGCTGTTTTCAATTCATATAAACACTATGTAAACATCAATAATCATGTGCTTTATATAGCAATTAACAGTCCGGTTTCAAATTTCATATGATGTACTTATTATAAATTTAATTATGGTATATTAATCAGTTTTCTTATTCTTTTGAAGTTATTTTGCGACTTTCGTTAATTTAAGTCATTAGAATTTATATTCAATGTGTTCCACATTTTAGGTTACCTTTTAGTAAATAAAGTACAAGAGAATTTTTAGCGAATTGACTTAGTGTTTATCAAATAAACGATCAGTTGAATAAAGTTATAAAGATGAATGATTTTAAAGAAAATCCTCTAGGCGAAGTACCAGCACTTTTAAAAAATTCTGTATTAGTACACAGTTCTCCTCTTCCTCATGGAACACCTATGGTAAAAGGTTAATAATGGTGTTAAATTTTGTGAGAAACATGTACTACTTAGGAGAATAAAATTAATCACCAATATGCGTAATTTATTTGTAACATTTATATTTTTAGGATATGACTGGAATCAAGGAATTAACTATCATGCTTTATTTAATTCTTATAAAAATTCTGGGTTTCAAGCAACAAATTTTGGATTAGCCGTAGATGAGATTAACAGAATGATAACTGCTAGAAATATGCCGCTTAAAGAAGATCAGATCGACGTTTTGGAAGATGATGAATTTATAAAAAGAAAATCGTCATGTACAATATTTTTGGGATATACTTCTAATATGGCTTCCTGTGGTATTCGAGAGACTATAAGATTTCTTGTAGAGCACAACTTGGTCTGTATTTAAAAATACTGTTGTTAAATATTTTAAATACTTAAAATATTTAAAAATACAAATTGTGAATTTTCCAAAAAGTAATCTAGGTTATTATAAATGTTATAGATTGATTGTATTGTTACCACAGCCGGTGGCGTAGAAGAAGATTTAATTAAATGTTTAGCACCTACGTATATTGGGGATTTTCATTTAGAAGGAAAACAACTTAGAGAAGCTGGAATTAACAGAATTGGAAATTTATTAGTTCCAAATGATAACTATTGCCTATTTGAAGATTGGGTCATGCCTATATTGGATGCAATGTTAATGGAACAAAAGGAGAAGGTACGAATTAAGATAGAAATAGATGCATTCATTTATGATACTTTGGAATCTCATTTTTAGGGTATTCTTTGGACACCGTCTAAAGTAATAGCACGGCTGGGTAAAGAAATTAATAATAAAAATTCAATTTATTATTGGGCAGCCAAGAATAAAATTCCAGTATTTAGTCCTGCTTTAACCGATGGTAGTCTCGGTGACATGATGTATTTTCACTCCTTCAAAAATCCAGGACTAGTCATAGATATAGTTTCAGGTTACAATTTATACCATGTAATGCTGTTAATATTGTTGTTTATATACAGAATAAATCTCATGTTCTTTTATTTTAGATCTTAGACGATTGAACACAATGGCAATGAAAGCAACGAATAGTGGTATGATTATTATAGGCGGCGGAGTTGTAAAACATCACATTTGTAATGCAAATCTTATGGTAATAAAAAATATTATAACGCTATGAGATTAATGATTTATAATCATTAAATGTACGTAATTACAGAGAAATGGTGCCGATTACTCAGTTTTTATAAATACATCTTCGGAATTTGATGGCAGCGACAGTGGTGCTCGTCCAGATGAAGCCGTTTCTTGGGGAAAAATTCGAAAAGATGCTAAGCCAGTCAAAGTAAAGATATTACATAATTTGTAACATTTCGTAAATCGTAATAATGTTATTAAATGTCTGATCTTTCAGGTTTACGCAGAAGCATCTTTAATATTTCCTCTACTTGTGGGAGAAACATTTGCTCGACATTATTACCAGTCGAAAGCGGAAATGTCATCGGACGTTTGAAATATACTGAAAACATCTATCGTACTATTTATAATATAAATGAGATAAATCGAACCTGCAGTTTTATTTTTCCCAATCTCAAAGACAAATACCTATATAATGAAATAATAACAATAGCAATACAATGCCGAATAATTGTGTCAATACTACAGCTTAAAGTTCCTAAATATAAGCTCGGTGAGTTAATTAATATAGAATACAATATATTTACATTTCTTCAAAGGTGTAAATTGACTACGGTGAAAGAAATTTACATAAATGGTATTACATTGAAATAACACACGATAACAATGTTATTAACACTTGTACAGATTAATACAAGAAATGAATATTTATATACTTTATGTATGTTATTTAATTTTAAAATAATTTACAAAAGTACCTGTCTAAATTTTACGAATATCTTTTACTAATCTACCTCTACAAAAAATGTCATATATTTTCGAGACAATTTCTCTCGAAATTTTTCCTATTAAAGTCACACCTTCGTAAAATGCGAAAGTCAAACCTAAGCGTAATTACAAGATTAGCAATCCTTCACTTTTCTAACAGCAAAATTTAAATATTGAATATATCAGCCAATTCCTGAATATTCCAACTTAAAAATCACAACAAATTTCAATCAAATACTCCAGCCACCAGTGACACCCATACCATTCAACCTGTTAACAAAAATTAAATTGTTCTCAACCAAATCATACCATTACGTTTATTGCGCTATTATTTATAACAAATGCCAATTATTCCACAATTTTTCGATTCGTATATTACGTGTATTCAAGTTAAGAAAATTCAGGTAAGAAGGTCTGTTACGGTTGGTTGGACGGTGTGTCGGGTACGCCTGCGCACCGATTACATTCCCATCACGTAAGGTTTCGGCGGCGCAGTGCTACAGGCGTTCGGCAGTCGCAGTAGTAGCCGGCGGTGGGGGTAATGCCGCTTGTCAGTTGTTTCCCGTAAGCCCGCGCTCGCGGACGGGCACATGAAACTAACCCCCGACCCCTCGAGTCAAGCTCCCCAGCTTTATGGTTTCTGCTCCCGTGGGAGCGGACGTCGAGAGGCCGGCAGCCACGACGGATCAACCATCCTCTGCACTTTATTCCTGCCATCCTCGTTCTCGCGAGCCTCGATCACGTCCGAATAATCCTTACGGTCATTATCAACGTTCGTATTGAGCCGTCATCGTCGGCATGAATGATGATGGACGTGGAGGAGACCAACACTGCCTCCACTGCGAGTTCCTCACCGAGACCTTCCAGCCCTGCTGCGGATTCGACTTTCGTTAGGTGAGTACTCGAAACTTTGTTTGATGTTGTAATAATTGTTGAACTTTTGAAAGATCCTTTCGTCTTAAAGAAAGGATAGGATGTTATTCTAGGCTCGTTCAACAGTTGTTAGTTTATACTGTTTTCAATTAGAGTACTCTGTTCTCAATGTCAATGATGTAGGGTTAGTGTATATGTAACTGGAAATCGTTTGTGTCATTGAGATGTCAATTTTTTTTTCGTATGAATGAAAGTTGTACGATAGTTGAATGATAGTTGAAATGTATACATACATGTATATATACGTGTATACATTATTCAAGAAAATAACGAATTGCACAATTAATGAGTAATTACTATTAGTCTCGAACGAATCAAAACAGCAGCCATTAGTGTAAATACGTTGTTTGTGAATCTTAATTACTTCGTGTTATTTGCTCGTGAAGCGTAGTGTTAGGAAGTTCTTACAAAGAATACGGCTCTTTGACAGTTACAACTTTATTACCGACAGAACCGTAAATAGGCTTAATACTTTTAATTCTTTTGCGCCTATACGCGACATTTCGTGTACGTTTGTAAGAAACGTGACAATACGATCGCAGAGAAAAAGGGAGAGAGCGAAAGGAAAAGAAAAACCGTCGTAGCTTCTATGCGTACTACCGAAGTCGAGTGTAATTGTCAGGTAACATTTAATAATGCAAACTTTAAGTGCATCGCGTCTCGCCCTAACGTCCGGCTTCGTTCTTTATTCAGTTGATTTAAAAATGCAAACGGATCAACGCAATGCTACCAACATCTGCCGATTGATTCCTCGCGAGAAAACCAAAGAATTTCTTCCATCACAACGAGCATTGAAAGTCGTTGAAAACGACCAATAAAAACGTTGTTATTTTCTTTAAGTTTCTTTTTGTCTAAATTTTAACGATTTATATCACTATTGCAATCAATAAACACGATGCAAAATTATCAACAAAAGGATATCTCGTATTATCTGTAATTACATATTGTACATTTATGTCATTTATATTTCGTAACATAATAGAATTTGAGTACAATGGACGAGTCCATTTTAGGGGTTACGATGGCGACTGTATTAGCGTTTCGAATTTCCAAAATAATGAGCCTGTGCTTAAATTCCCATACTGTTATTTCCAACCAATTTTTTCTACAGATTTTACATATAGAGTCAATGATTCAAAATCCATCTACATCTGTATGCTTAAATAGTTCCTTTATTCAGATAAAGTATTATACAAAAACTTAAAGAAGTAATTCATTGTACATAGTAATTTCCAATATGGTCGCTGCGACGCGACTTCTCAAAGGAATATATATATATAATATATGGAGAAATACACCAATAGAACATAGTAATGGAAAAAGAAAATAATTATATGAGAATGTAAGCCCCAAAAATAGATGACATTTTGGTCAAAAAGTGCAAAATCGCAAACAAACAGATACTGGGACGGACAAGACAATTACAAAAAAGGGGGAGAAAAGGGGGAAAATTGGCTTTTGCCAATGTTCACAAAAGAACGGATAGCAAAATATAGAATTGCCGAAGCAATTTCCAAAACAAACGCAGTTAATAATTTGACCGAAATTAAGATAAATCAAACAATAGATCAATGGTCAAATTAAACGAAGGGAAGAATTAAATAAGAAAAGAGAGATCATAATGGTGACAATAGTCAATTGATCGATAATCATCTACATCTGTGTATTCTCGGTGAAATTACAGTATCGTTCTCGATGTCCGGGATAAAAAAACAATAAGTGATTAAGAGTTGTACGCGCAACTTCTTCCATTCGATGAAGGTTGCCTTATAATGTATTGGACGTCAAGGTCTGTCCAGATTGAAACATAATACAGTCGTTAACCCTTTTAGTGCCAACCGAAAAAATTGATTGAATTAACGATGAATGAAGTTGCAAATAAAAATAATAGTCGTTTGGCCATAGTTTGATATAGAACACGCAATGTGGAGCACGAGTTATGTGTTTACAATTATCTTTCTTAACACGTTGACTGCCGTGGGACCGGCGCTATTGAATTTCATGGACTTTCGTGTAACTTTTAAATTGCAATATTTGTGAATTTTCAGACATATTAAATACTAGCTGAAAATTCCCGTGCTTCGCTACGGTTTAATCGAAACTAAAAAAAAAACTTAAAATTTCGAATTTTGAAAAATCCTTTCTTAGTGGGTGCTAATACCCTAGAAGGAACGCTCATGCAAAATTTCAAATTTCTAGGTCAAGTAGTTTCGGCTCTGCGTTGATGAGTTTGGCCCATACTTTAACCCCCCAAAACCCCCCCTAAAATTTCGAATTTTTCAAAACCCTTTCTTAGTGAGCACCTAAGACCCAAGGGGATGGTATGTTCCAAATTTCATTGCAATTCGTTCTGTGGTTTTTGAGATTTCATTGATGAGTGAGTGAGTCAGTCAGTCAGTGGTATTTGAGCTTTATATATATAGATTTAAATATTGGCGGTAGAGAGATAAATGTCTGTTGAATATCTATCTCCCAGTGTCTTTAAAGTTTTTGCTTTGTAAAGATGTGATTTTAATAGAAGAAGTTTTGCTTCAGTAGAAATGACGAAACAAGCGAAATACCGGTGGCTTTCAAAGTGTTAAAATTACTGATATCGTATTGGAAATTACACGATAACGGAATAACACGATGATGACCAGTGTTAGCACTATTGCTAACGACTGTATATCGTCGTTTGGCACTAGAAGGGTTAAATACGCTTAACCCTAGATCTTCCAAGGTGACCAAAATCACTGGTTCCGTGTCTGTTTAGGAAAGTTCTGTATGTTTTGAAATACTCCGTTCAATTCTCGAACTATGTTTTACAAAATATAAATGATTAAATGAACCTGTTTCTTCCCTTATATTGTATATTCATTTTGTTAATATATTTAGTTTATTTGTTAATCTAAAGTATATCTCCATAGGATGCTTTTATATAACTGATTTGCCATGGGGGATGTGAAGAGTTTGTAGTAGAAATAGTGATAGGTTTTGGAGATTCTCAAAGTCGTTTTCGTATTCCAACCATCCACTGTTGTATAATAATAAAGTTAATATTTTGTTTTTCGTTCCAGTCTTAAAGAAATAGAGTCAAAGTAGAGTAAGGTAATTAAATATATAGGAAGACATTTAGTAATAAGATATACATAGGGTGACTCAGGCAATGGGACGATTTTAACCCTTTGCTGTACTATAATGAGTGATACTCGTGATGCTGTAAATGGGAAAGGAAGTTTTCAAGTTTGACAAAACGTATTAAATTGAAAATATCAGTGAGATGCGACACGATAAAATTATTTCTATAATATTAATATTACGTTAGATTATACTATATGTCAAGAATCACTGATCAATGTTTATTTTACTAATTTAATGCTGATTTATTGTAGAGGCAGTCACAAAGTAAATGACACGGCTAGGGGTTAAGTAGCTTATAAAGTGTACGGCGCACAGAAAACCTCTCGGACAAAAGTTGCACGTTTATAAAGCAGACACTGATTATATTTTCTTTCTAAATTCTGATAAAGCTGCGAATTCTGCTTAAGAGGATCATCCCATGTGGCAATCGTCAAAAATACATGAGTGTCTTTCGAACGGTGTAAAGTCAATTAACAGTAGATTTACGGCCGCTAAATCTGCTGTATTTAAATATATTAAATAAGTACTTTGAAAAGCGATGGGTCAAGCGGCAAAAAGTGCGATCAGTTTAGTAATTTATTTATTATAAGATACACGTGAAATATTTGCTGTACTCCTTCTCTATAAGCTTGAGAAATATTTTTAAAAATGTGGAAACTCGTCAATTTGACGGTTGCCGTAGATCTAGTGTTAAAATCGTTATTTTCGCTTGAAAAAATTCTAATAGACTACAAAAGTATCAATAAACGTGTTGTAACAGTTCCGAGATTTTATATTTTAATGGTTCGCAAAAAAAAAAAAATTTCCGAAGGAAGCGAAAAAAATAGCTGTTACATGGAATGACACCTTTAAAAGATCTTTGTACAAAATAATTATCTTATAGTATAAGGCATAGTCTTTTAACAGGATTGGTATCATTTCGAGGACAAATTTGTTAACGGATCTATGCACTAGACATCGTCGATTTGAAATATTTGCCGTGTGCTGACACGTTGACTATGTGCAACGGCTAGTAAGAGAAAAATATGAGATTCTTCGTCATCGATGACCTTCTTTTTGCATTTACATTTTCATACTTTTTGTTCTGTTAGTCTGGGTTAGGTTAGTACTATTCCTTAACCCTCTGAGGACTAGCAAAATGATTAAAAAGATAGAATGCAAAGAGTGATGTCGATTAGGATACTTATTTTGTCACTATATATTAGCTTTGGGAAATTATGAAACTGGTACGTTATTAAATGCGATATTTTAGCTCTGGCAGTATTTTAATCGTACGCACCGTAAACAATTATCATATCATATTTCTCCTGATAACTGAACATCTTAACAGGTTGAATGCCACCGATATTTCCCTTATTTCGTTAGTTCTACTGAAGTGAAACTTTTTTATGAAAATCACCTACTTATTCATAAAACAGAAATTTTAAGGACACTGATTGATCGGTGTTTAGCAGATCTTCATCTTCTTAACGCCAAAATTTAAATATTCAATATGTTAGAAAATTCATAAATATTGCAATTTAAACGTAACATAAAATTTCATTCAATTCAATAGTGCCGGTCACCGGCGACCCCCATGGCACTCAACCTGTTAATAACCGATGTATTTTTCTCCGTATGACTTCTATCATTAATGAACTTAGCTAATACTTCATATTCACAATTTCTAATGCTTAGGATCGTGTTTGACAACATTATGTGTCAACGTAAACAACGTTGTCCTTCAAATTATAACGGTCTCGTTGAACATACCTTCTAATGAAGGTTAATAATTTTGTAAATATCTCAGTAATATATTATAGATATAATACGGATGTTTTACTAAAGCATTCGATGATTTATCCGAATTTAGAAAGAAAATATATGCACTCCAGTTTAAGAAAAATCAAGGATATATCTTGATAAAACAATAATCAAATCTATACTATTATTGAATGCCTTTTTTGTAACCGTGCAACTTTTGTCCGAAATATTTTTCTGTACAGTACATATTGCAGGAGCTATTTAGAATCGTCATGTTGCGTGATTCACTGTGTATGTTGTAGCAAAAGAAGTTTAGAGAATTTGGCTTAGATTATTAATCAATATTCTAATTATATACATATATATATATTGCTAAAGAATATTGATAAACGTAAAAGAACAATATGAAGTCGTCATAATAACGAATTTATCTAAACCACCAATTCTTTAATCATATTTCCATGTACTCTTGAAGGCCCGTCAATATGTACGACAAAAGTGTATATACATTCTTGAATTCTCTCCTTTTACAACATACATAGATTTACACATTACTAAATTACTATCTTTATTTTAATTCCATTTTTATTTAATTTTCTCCGAAACCAGATGGAAACAAAACGCGATTCACATCTACTTTTCTTGTACGAGTTCAAATTGAATCATAGCGCAGCTCAAGCTTCGAGAAACATTAATCACGCATTGGAGATGGATCTAATAATGAAAAAAATGCTCGATATTGATTCTAAAAATGTCGTTTTGACAATTTAAGTATCGCCAACGAGCCTCGAGGAAGACCACCGAACCATATTGATAACGAGGAATTAAGGACGACTGTGGAATTCGATCCACACACAATTCTTTGTGAACTTAGGTTTAAACTAGGAACTAGCCATACGGCTGTGTTAAAACATCTGCATGTAATAAATGAAGTATTATTTTTATTCCACGCCCGTTTCATAGTTTTCAACCTATTTTTTTTGGGTTTATGAAATTTACATTTTTGTAATTAGTACAACAATATGCATCGGTCAGTATGGACGACGTTAAGCGAAACGAGAATCGAAGGGTTAATAAAATCGAAAATAATTAGTGACCAATGTTCGTGCTAGTAGAAGTAACTCGAACAAGAAACTTAGCAGATTGTATGTCAAGGCCCGTTTGAACTGGGATGCAACCGCTGGAAACATTGTATCCTGAAGGTCGCCAGCAAAGTCGGTCGCTTAGAGGATATTAAAGAGTCCACAGTAGCAATGCTGATAAAAGTAAAGAGGAGGTTGAGTCAGTTGCGGAGTAGAAAAATAAATCTTCTCTAAAACAACATATTGTTTTATTGTAGCTTTAGCAGTTAAAGATTCCTAAATCCTAACTCCAAAATGAAATTATCATAACAGTTGTAACCGAAAAATATAATGGAAAAAAGGGGGGTGCAATTACAGTTAACCCTCCTGTAACACGGTAGATACGTTCCTACAAAATGGCGTGTTATGTGAAACCGTGTTGTATGAGACCCAGAGCCAATACAAAAAGAAGGGTTACGTTCGGAAAACTTATTAAAAACAAATAATTTTTTTTAGTTTCCCATAAACAAATAAATTTTTATTAAAAATATACATGTATGTACAACACAAAACAAACAAAAAGCAACAAAAAAAGTTGTTATTTTAATTTAATAAATTTCTTCAGCGTCACTGCTCATTATGATCAATCGAGAACATTTTTTTGATGGAATGATACCGCCTTCAGTTTCAGAATTTCTTTCTTCATTTAAAGTTTTTACATCTTCTTTCCTTTTTAAAGTATCTGTAATTTTACTTAGCTTTCTGATTCTTATCGGTTCGTTATAAATTTCTCCTTAATGTCTTAAAGACGAAAAAGTTATTCTTTGACACACCGTGGCTCGACACAGACTGTCGATCAGCAACGTGAAATACTTTTGTTTTCAAGCCACGGAGATGAAAACAAAATAGTTTACTCCACACTGTATCTTTAAGACGGCAAGTCTCGTCGCGGCTATAGAAGTACAGTGTTGTATAAAGGTTTTTGCAATTTTTTTACCATGTTACAGCGAAACCGTGTCATAGGATACCGTGTTGTAGGAGGGTTTCCGCAATTTTTAAATCGTGTTATAGCGAAACCGTGTTATAGGATACCGTGTTATAGGAGGGCTACCTGTATATGATTAGTGGATCGGAATCCTTATTCGTAGTGAGTCCGATTTTAAATTCTTTCAACATTGTGTCCTGAAGGTCGCCAACAAAGTCGGTCGCTTAAAAGATATTAATACTAGATTTACGGAGCCAATTTGGCTCATTCAAAATTTGAGTACTATATATGTATAATATATTTGTCGGTTAATTTTTTAGTAATAAATCTTTCATTTAAATTGATTTGGAACTATTTTCTTTGCAAAAAACTTCAATTTTCTTGTATGAGTCAAATTGACTCACTTCAGAAAAATAGGTATATAAACATCCGTAAATCTAGTGTTAAACAGTCCAAGTAGCAACGCTGATAGAAGTAAAGGGGAGGTTAAGGCAGTTGCGGAGCAGAAGAGAAGTGAATGTTCTCTAAAACAACATATTATTTTATCGTAGCTTTAGCAGTTAAAGATTCCTAAAACGTAACTCCAAAATAAAATTATCATAACAGTTGAAGCCGAAAAATATGATAGAAAGGAAAGGGGTAGCCTGTGCAGTTATATGGTTAGAGGATCGAGATTCGTATTCTTGATGAATCCGATTGTAAATTCTTGCAACTTGTACAAGATTTTTTCTATGCAATATGTTGCTTATTATAATCTTGGTAGTTCAGAATAAATCATTGAAATTTCATGACTAAAAGGCAACAATACTGAAACTATAACGATGATAGAGCCTGGAAACTCTTAAGCAGCGAGCTTTTCGAGTTTGAATTCCCTCGTTATCGTTATTTTTATTATATGATATATACAATATTCCCAGTGATTTGAAATCCACTTAAAGCTATAGGTTCTCCATAAAATGGTAATCGAAGATGAAAAAAAAACAACAACGATAAATCCATTTCGCATAGAAACCATTGAGCTCGAATATGGAACGTTATCGAGAATTCTGATTCGTTATTTTCAGGATTTTTTTGTGGCGTAAATAGAAATGCTATTTCATTTCCTCTTTTTCTTGGTATAAGATTAAAATAGTACAAAGAAATGCAAAGAAAAATGTTAATATTTACATGGTCTAACACGTAAATAGCGCGGTTGATTTGATACTTTGTAGGGATTCACGTCGATGTTGTTTTGGTTCGCGAAATTAATGACATTCAAATTATTTCCGCCATTTGAATTTTCCAGTGGATACGTGGAGAAGCTTATTAGAGACGTGTAGATTTTCCAGTCTTCTGAAGCGCCATTCTTTCCGCCATCCCTTTCCTGATTTATCAACCTACTTCTCAGGCCACCCTTCTTTTTCAAT
Source organism: Cerceris rybyensis (assembly GCA_910591515.1). NCBI lineage: Eukaryota > Metazoa > Arthropoda > Insecta > Hymenoptera > Crabronidae > Cerceris > Cerceris rybyensis. The sequence continues at coordinate 38,687,873 of OU342789.1, forward strand.
AACACGCAAAAATCCATTTCCATATCTTTTCGTGCCATCTTTGTTCATAGTCGAACCTTTATTCTAATATGGGATTTCCTTCTTAGGTTGTAACGAAGTATGTTTATTATGTTGTTAACTTCTATGCTTTGTTACTTTCATTATTATTGTCGTGACGTATATAGTTATATGTGCTTCTTTTTGCCCTTACACTTGTGTACATTAAGCTCGCGGCAGACTGCTCGTTTGCGTTGAATAATTTCGGAATTATGCGCTGTATGAAAAGCTGCTGTGCATTTATGTTACAGGGTTGCGAGAGATATTACACAGTTTTTTGTATCTCTGTTTTTACAGCGAACGGATTTCGCAAATTTTTCAATTAAATTTGTTTTTTTTTCTAACTGGGTGTTCGATGTATTTTAATATAATTTGAAAAATCTCGAAACTGTGGGCTGTTTAAAAATTAGCGTTGCATTTACGTAGAGAGTTGCGAAAGGAATATATTACACAGTTCTTGTTACGCTGTTTTTTTTTATTAACAAAGGGATTTCGCAGATTTTCCAATTAAATTTGTTTTTTTTTCTAACTGAGTGTTCGATGCATTTTAATATAATTTGAAAAATCTCGAAACTGTGCGCTGTTTAAAAATTAGCTGTGCATTTACGTAGAGAGTTGCGAAAGGAATATATTACACAGTTCTTGTTACGCTGTTTTTTTTTATTAACAAAGGGATTTCGCAGATTTTCCAATTAAATCTGTTTTTTTTTTCTAACTGAGTGTTCGATGTATTTTAGTATAATTTGAAAAATCTCGAAACTGTGGGCTGTTTGAAAATTAGCCGTGCATTTACGTAGAGAGTTGCGAATGGAATACATTACACAGTTCTTGTTGCACTGTTTTTTTGATTAACAAAGGGATTTCGCAGATTTTTATATTTAATTTGTGTTCTTTTAGATTGAGTATTTGGTATTTCTTATTAGAATTGAAACAATTCTGTATTTATGAAAGAAATTGAAAATTATTTTTGAAGGGATTGAAAATTTCTATAATTCAAAAACAAATTTTAAAGCCCGTTATTTCTTTAATTCTTAAATTCTTTATTATCTATATTTCTATCAATTATAACATAAATGAGAGTTAATATTTTCTTTCTTCAATTCTGAACTTTTTATAGTCTCTTTCTTATTCTGACACAATTTTCAATCTTGCATACTAAATAGGAATTAAGACGTGAAACTTGTTAAATAAAATACGGCTGGCACAAAATCCCCAAGATACTCCATCTACAGGAAATTACACCCGTGGCATAATAATCCCTGTAATTTTCTCGTACAAGAATTTTTCATGCAATATGATAATTCAAAAGGTACTAAAACTAACAACGTTAGAATGTCTCACCCTCGACTTTAAAGCTTCATGATTATTTCAGTAACGACATTTCTCTTTGTCGCCTGTTCCTTTTATGCTATTGTATTCGCTGAGGCTCGTAGGTGTAAAAAGTACGCAGTATGAACGTAAATATAATGTGCTCTCCACATTGCCGTAATATCGATAGAACCAGCTATTATATCGATTATTTATCCTTGGATAAGGTCAACTCTTACTCCCAGTAGTTTAACCCCTTCTTTCTTGTAATTCTCGCGTCAAGGTAACAACGTGGAAACCTACTTCTTAAGCTTTCCAATTATCAATTTATCAATCTCCAGAAACGTATTTCTTTCTGCGGAAATTATTCACAATTTGACTTCTCGTCATATTCTTTTTTCTGTTTTATAGTTTTCGGCTTTTACTGCTATTTCGTCTAGAATCTATTGTTTTAAAGGCTGCCCTTGACTTTCACACATTCTATTAGATGTGCAAATAAGTTCTTTCCCCTTGTTTTCGAAATTCAAGATTTTATTATATAAATTCGGTACAAGATTACGTCTCGAAGTATTCACCCTTATTTTCTATAACCTTTTCCCATCTGGTTGGTAAATTATAAATCCAATTCCTGAAGAATGACGGCTGCTGTCTCGGCCGGATTTTCGTCGAGCTAGTGCTCTATCTCACCGTCATCGAACTTCTTCGGGGCACCTGAACGATTGTCGTCTTCTAAATAAAAATTTCTGGCTTTAAATCTATGGTACCATTTTTTACATATTCTGTAAGAAACAGCGTTTTCTCCCAGTGCCGCACAAATCATTTCAGTAGCTTCTACAGCTGCATTACCGTTTGCGTACCACGAGCCACTTTCGCGCTCTTTAGTTTTTGTGTCGAAAAACCCCAGGACATTTTTTCAATGTTGACAATTGAAGGAAGACTTTGTTAAGAATGCATCAGGTTTCTCTTTTATAATATAAAGTAATTCCAAATTAGGATACAAGTACGAGAAGATTGTTCTTGTTGTGCACTACATAAAATAAAACACCAACTTTAGCTTATTTTTAAATAAAATCTGAAGAGCGCGAAAGTGGCTTTTGGCTTTTTTCGAAGTAATCTTTTAAAACCCTCCCGGTATTCAAACGGTTAAGCTGGAATGCAAAGAGTAAGCAGTGACGCAAATGATGCTTCTGACACGCCATATTGTTTGAAATTGTTGCTTTGGACTGGGAACTGTTAAAGCACTCATTATGACTCTTCTTAAAAACAAAGGAATGCTCTTTCAGATGGCACCACAATCAATTAATTCGAATAATACAGTCAAAAGTTGTAATCATAGAAAAAAAGGGGAAGGAACTTATTTGCACACCTAATACTTTCACACAATTCGCTATTTCGCACATTTTTAAAAATTCTATTCTTTAAAGATTTTTTCGCTATATCAAAAATTGTTTGCATCCATACTTCCATACGAATACTTCAAATACCCTCGCCAAATTCTCGTATTAGATGGAAATCTAACATAATTCTTATCCCTTCGCAATCCCCATAAGAATATTATCCTGTAATCGCACCTTTTTTCAAAATTCTCCTCTTGCTGTTAACAGGAAGAACAAAAATTATATCAGTCATGAAGATATAAATAATGAAAAATTTCATCAAACGCGAAAAACATATTTCAATAGTACGATTCACGTTAAATACTTAAGTGTACTACCTTCATAAAATATTTAGTCACGCTAGAATAACTTGTACCAATTATTAATAATTTAGTTAGCTCTGTTGAACAGTTGTTACTGGCCGGAAACGCTAGTACAATATTAATTTAGTGTACGGCACAGCATTTTACTGTTCAACAGGGTGTAAGTCACGTCGAGGGGTTGGTTTCAACCAGCGTTTCATCAGCATTGCAACTAGACCCATCAGGGTCAGAGCAGACCCTGGTTTTGAAGTGTCTGCTCATGTTTCCCTCTGTAAATGTTCCTGTTCGTTGAAGCAGAATGAGTGATTGGATGTCGATTTTTGTGAATCCTTTGAATAAATTAAAAATGAGAAAAAAATAATTCATACAGAAATCTTTTGATTTGCTATTATTTGGAATTTTTTACGGTATGTAAGGCTTCTAGGTGATTTTGATTGAAGTTGGATGAATACCAGGTGTTTGATCAAACAGAATATGGAATACGTCGATTTTCGGTGTACGTTTAGCGGAAACCAATTTGTTTCGGCTGCAACTTTAGAAAGAAGTATCTTAATGTATATTTTTGGTAGGAATTACCTTCCTCTAGTTACACGTTGGATAGGAAATATTTCTTGAAGCTTCAAGGTGTTCTTGAAGGTGCAATAGAAAATATTTTCTTATAGCTACAATTTTGGGATGGTGAGAAAGAGAGTCAGCGGTAACCCAGCCAAGCTGGATACTCGACCGCAGCAGCTTAACATCAATACTTTTCCACGTCCTTTTCACTTAAAGGGTCTAGCAGGATAAGGGGGTCAAAAGTGGCCTTGAGCCAATTTTATTCGACGATCGGTCATTCGATAGGTGATCATAAAAAACCATTGTATACAAATTTTTAATTCGATATCTTCACCGGGAGGGTAGTTATAGGGTAAAATCGAAAAATCAGTTTTTGCCTCATTTTTTGCCGATTGTATCTCTGATGGGTACAATTTGTTTTATGTACATATTTAGTGAGAACCTTTGTGTTCTAGGTACATACGTGATAGCAATCGCCCCGTTCTACCTACATCTTTCATAGAAAATATTTTATTTTGTCTATGTCTGTAATTAAGATCACTTTGTTTTACGTACATATTTATTGCAAAACCTTTGATCTACCTACATCTGTGACAGAAATTGCTTTGTACATCCCACACTCCAGCAAAAATATACATTCTTCTATTTAAATCTCTGATAGAACACAGATTATTTTGTCTATGTCTTTGATCAAGAAGTACTTTTTTTATTGTACTTACAAATTCGAAAGAGACCGTCTTGTGCTACCTACATCTATGATAGAAAACTCTTTGTCCTACGTACTCCTTTGACAAAAGTGACCTTATTCTTCCCACTACTTTGATTGGAAACACCTTCTAGTATTTGCACCTTTGACAGAAACTAACTTCCTCTACCTACACGTTTCGTAAAAAATACATTATTCCGTCTATATCCTCTATAAAAAAGAATTCACCCTGTTCCATCTTTACCTTTTGATTCGACCTTCCCTCCTTCCTATTCAACCTTTTAACCCTTCCCTTTATCTAACACAATTTACTCGCATATTTCCCACAAAAAATATACCTACCTTGAAATTTACAAAAATAATTCCTTAAAATTTTTGATACATTCGATTATAACATTGCTTCCCAACTTGGATCTTGCTGCCCACCAATGGGTGTTGAAGAGCTCCAACAGGTCTTTTTTGTACAAATTAAATTTGGGGGACGTCAAAGTTCAATTGCCGTCCGCTTGGCAATACTTGCGAAAATGCGCAAAAAAGTTTGATTAACACCAAGCAAGTCAAAATGACTTATTCACAATTTTTTCTAATAATTTCCTAAGTTTATAGAGGAGTTCTAGACTAGAAATTATAAGCTGATCTTATAAAACGCAAATGTCCGAATCGATCATATTTTCCACCTCTTGATTCCCCTTTTTTTAAAGTACTTATTTAATATATTTGAATGTCATAGATTTAACGCCGGTCGTTCTAGTGTTAATACTAAAAATGATCGAACGTATGTTTCAACAAATTGTTCTAAATATCTTTTAACCCTCGTAATCCTGATCTAGCGCATACTAAACGCTGATATTATTGAGTACATCCTGGCACCGATATAAATCAGTAATAAAAAATAGAAAACCTACCTTGTTCTTCCATATATAATATAGTATACTTCACCTGAGAGACATACCATCGAAAAAGTGGGCTATGATCAAAACATGTTTGAAAACTATCAACTTACATTATTAACCTTCTATAGTTCGAATTTCTCATGGTATCCAAAGATCAGTTTGACGATAGTACGATCAGAAAATGATAAAAATACTATTTTAACACATTGTTGACCGGTCATGGTATAACTCGTGCTTTAACTGGTATTAGCTGTTTCAATTTTATCGCACCAAAAAATTACTAAAATATATAATAGGTTTAAACTAATATGTCATACTCAATTACAGAAAAAAAACAGCCGGTGACATGACTTATCTTCTATGTGGAATTGCCGGTCAACAATGTGTTAAATAATAGATTAGTTATTAGATAACTATTAACTATAACTAACAACAAGATATTATAAAATTCTTTACAATTCAATGTTTAATAATGAGATTTAATCTATAATAAAAATAATCATGTTATTAGTAATAGTTAATAGTTATCTCGTTAAATGTTATAATATTCACAAGATAAATTATAATATTTGTCAAAGTTAAAAATTTAACTTTGAAGAATAGAAATTTAGGCTTGTCTTGCGTTACCTCAAAGTTACAAGGGCTCATAGAAGGTTAATTTCAAGAATGGAAGTCAGTGTATTTTTTTTCTGAAAAGGAGATGAAAATTAATTTCATCTAAAAAAAGGGGGGCAGTAAGCTCAAAAAAGTTGGGAACCTATGCACTATACGGTTTCATAAGCCATACTTCGATAATCCGGTGCAACCCTCTTCACGACAACCCTCCGATCGCATTCCCAGGGTGAATAAAGTGGCTCACGGTATTGGCCATCTTTGGCTATGGATATTTTCGGTCGACCCACTTCGTTTTACTTATCCGAGGGTAACAATTATCGATGGTACTGAGAATAGCGCCATTTGGGCGTTTCGATGCAATGCTTTCTGACATCGTCATTCGATCACAGTGATAGCATCATTGGCTGCCGTATGATGATCGACACTTCCCATTTCTTAAATGGAATATGTAGTCGTAGAGGAAGCTAAGGAAAATCCTGAGATAGGATGTCTATTCGTAGAAAAAGCTAGAAGAAATTCTGAAATAGGATGTTTATTCGTGGAAAATTCTAGGAATGTGCTTGGGTGTTCGAGAGAGTATGGGATTCATCCTCCACCCTCTTGAATTCATCGTTCTATCGACAGGCTTCCGTCTTCTTTGGAAGATCGTAGGAACTTACTACAATGGAGGAAATATTTACGATAAGAATTTTCTAACCTGTCAGCCATGGAGTCTTTATGGGATGTCGATGGTTTGTAGAATGAAGTATAACGATGTTAGAGTTTGCAGTGTAGTTTATTGTTTTGCTATGGTAAATTAGAAGATTGACGGCATTTAAAGTGGTTTAATCTGGGAATTTGATTATTATATTTTATACAGAGTAGCTGACGATAGCACATTGGCAACTGGTCAAAGTAGAATTTGAAATAATAGTTTCAATATGTTTTTAAAGCATTTAATTCCAAAGAAGATATTTAACTTTGGAATATTAATATTTCATTGGTAGGCATTTTTGGTCCAACGTTTTTGGACTTTTAATTTATCAATTGATTGCCACGGCAATTAATAAATTGTTATTTATCATTGAGGTTACTGTGCCGAGGTATCAGTGACGAGAATTTGTAATTTTCAAAGAGATATTGGTGTCGGGAAAATATTTATGACCAAGTGATCGGCCAGAAGAGGGTAGGACGTTAACAAAATATCGGTCGGTAAAGTGTTAAGTTATAATAGTTTGTAAAGACATAAAAATCGTTTCTATTCATAGAAGTATAGTTCGATAATGTGCTACGATACAATTACAAGGATTTGTATTGAATTAAGGAGCTGATTTGTTATTACATTAAATTTTAGAGTGGAGTACGACACGTAAAATGTAAATATCTTTGTCCTTGTATTTAATTATATTGTGCTTTCATTAGAGAGAAAAACATGGGAAGCCTGTTTCTATTTAACTCTTCTCAGTTCTATATTAATATCTACTCAATATGGCTTTTCGATATAATTAATATTTTAGGTATTTAATTTCAGATCTGGAAATCGAAAGTCATTTTATATCCACCTAAATATCTCTCATTACATATACTTGCTATTATTAGATGAAATTAAATGACCAATGGTAGGAAATTGCACGAAATTATAATAGTTTCACGTATTTGATTGAAAATCGAGAAGATAATTTGGACTAAAACTATACTTGACGCTCATGAAAAGTAAATTCAGTGTTTGATCTTTGAAATTATATATGTGGATTTTGGAAGTGATTCTACGACTCGGCTGATATTTATTTAAATATTTATATTCTCCCTTAATTAACTTAAATTCTTACCAATTAATGTATGATTACTACGCTTCCGTATTATATTATTGGGAAATAATTTTATCAAATGTTATTCCTGACTTCACTTGTCTCTCTACTAAAATATTAAAATTAATTAAACATATTTATATCTACATATATATCAGTATTACTGACGAGGTTAAAAAGATGTCATTTAAAAATTTTAGAAAGAACGTATAAGTTAACTTTGTTGATGAGTCGGAAACCAATATTCTATTAAATTTCTTATGCTTAAAATACAAAAGGTAATAATAATCCACTGAAATTCTATAAATCAAAAGTAACGAAATATCAAAATAGTTGTTCATTCTTACTTTTATTGTTTTACAATATGTCTTGTATAAGCGAATTCCACTTTAAAGCAATTCTGCCCTTCAACATTCCTACAAACTGATTACAAATAAATGTAATGCAAAATGCAACCCCCTGAATTCTCAACTTCGTGCCCTAGAACAATGCATCAGCGGCAATATGCTGAAACTGAAACGTCGCATTAGCAGCACGACGGAAGCATACAGAGGGAAACTTGATTTATGGAATTCCTTGAAAACTTTCCACCCATTTGTCTCGACAGGAGGAAAGCTTGGCATATTTTTCGCCGTACTTCTACTACATCTATACTTACATCCATATCTACATCTTCACACGTATACATTTGTACATTTATGCGTACATCTATACCTCTGAAGCTAGAATTTTAGTAACAATAATTTTTTTTTTCTTGAGAGAAAACTTGAGATTCAATATGAGATGAGATTTACGGAACCACATTATCTACACAGCCCGAGTCGAAAATTTCAGTCCAAAATCCTCCTGAATTACGAAATAACTTAGGATATTTAGGTTGAATATGGAAAAATATGTTACATATAAAAGAATGCAAATTTTAATTCCACAATTGCCCTAAACTTGTTCATTTTTGCCAGTTTTGCCTAGTTTAGGATCAATTTAGGCTTCATACAGCCCAAAATAATCCTCAGCATTCTTATTTAAAAAATTAATCTAAGCCTAATATTAAGCAGTACATTCTATAATGAGGAGTTTTAGAATTAGATTGGAATTGGAGTGAGTTTAGGAGATTTAGAATTTATATGGAATATAATGATAACTTAATTCCTACTTGCTCCTGAAAACCCTATTTTTAGAATATGAGTCGACAGACTTGGAACTTCTGAAATGTTTTTAGGGGATGTCAGATTAAATTGGAATAAAAATTTTACCTGATCAATCCATATAACTCCTAAAAATCATATTTACAGGACTTTGAGGCGTGTAGACACACTAGTTGAGGATTTTGAGGTTCAAAATGGTATACATAATTAAGCGGCAAATGAGAAATCAAAAGAATCTAGGATTTGAAGTTTCTTTTTAGGCTGGACTTTTCGACTCGGGAAAAAATTAAAATTTGATAAAATAAGAACCTGCGCGTTATACATTAGAAAGCAACATGAAGGATGTCAAATTCAATAATAAAACTATGGTTGCATTTTAACTAAGAAAAAAAAAGAATGCCGAAAAGATAGAAGTGCGCGTAACACAATAGGTGCGCGTTGTCTATCGAAAAATACGGTAATATATTGGTTGGTTAATTTTTTAACAATAAAACTTTCATTTACATTGATTTTGAACTATTATGTATATTCTTTGCAAAAATTTTCAATTTCTTGTATGAGTAAAATTGACTTACTTCAGAAAAATAGGTATATAATCAACATCCCTAAAACTAGTGTTAAATATATTAACTAAGTACTTCCAAGAAGGATGGATCAAGGACAAAAAATAAGATCAGTTAAGTATATAATTTCTATTTAATTTGTGTATCACAAGGTAGACGTGAAATATCTACTGCATTGCTTCTCTATAAATTTGAAAAATATTTTTAAAAATGTAGAAACTCGTCAATTTGACAGTTGCCGTAAATATAGTGTTAACACTTTAATGGCCGCGCGTCTACGCAGTCAAATGTTGCCAGGAACCGGCAATATTTTTGAAGAATTAATTTAAAAAAAGGACATTAAAATTAAGAGAAGATCGTATAAGATCAAAGACGTAGGGATGAACTACGAAGCCAGTAGCAACATCCACACTTGTTTACATTCATAATTTATCACACAGAGAGTGTGGTACTGGCGAATAATTTTTGGTGATAGCATCATACACATGTTATGTGAGCGGAAAATAACAGTTGTTCTGGCTATCGCACATATGCTGTGTGAGTGGCCATTAAAGTGTTAATGTTCAAATATCGCTCTTAAATTTTCACGTTCGAGAAAATACGCGAACCTTCAGTTTGCAAGTAGATTTTTGCGATACGGGAGCGTATCGAAAGTTTCTAATAGTCTTGGCGGTTTAGCGGTTTGATGCGGTGGAAGACTTTGCCGCCATACGTGTATATTTATATATGCATATACACATAAATGTACATACATGCATAGAAACTTAGAAACATGAAGTACGGTAAACACGGAGTGAAGGAGATAACAGATAATGTCAAGGTTTCTCAACGATCTCATTTTTAAAGGGAACTCTACGACTGTTCGATTAATTACAGCCGCACAATTAATCCGCGATTTTCTTATTAGTCTTTTTCATTTCGCTAGCCACGACGAAGCATGTCTGCCTTTTGCAAATTAAATTCAAAACTGGGTCAACCCTCTATTGCACAGATCGAATCAGGATTGCGGCCAATAGGACTTCTTCCATTGCACACGGGGTGGCTTGTAGCCACCATATAGTGACGTTGTGAACTCAACTTTTAACCCTTTTAGTGCCGGACGACGATATATCGTCGTTAGTAATAGTGCTAACACTAGGCATCGAAGGGAAAATATTCAGTTTTCAATACGATGTCAGTAAGTTTATGACAGATAATTGTAAATACACAGTTTATGCTCTATATTGCGTGATCTATATGCAATTAGACCTATTGCCAAATGACAATTATTTTTATTCGTAACTACAGTTTTCATTAATTTAATGAATTTTTTCGGCACTAAAAGGGTTAAGAATGGAGATTAACTGATGGTGTAATAGCTGGGAGTTATAGAAATAATATAGGAAACATCGTTCCGCCATATATGTACAGGGTGTTTCAAAAGTGGTTGTCATGACTTTCAGACGTGTTCTACACCCTTGATTCTATGCAAAACTGCGACAAAAAGACCGCTGTAAAATTTTTTTTATGAGCACATTATCTTGTTACTCACGTGCCTGAGTAAAAAAAAATGCAAAGCGCGCCTGGTTTTCAGATTCATAGGAAAAGATCCTCCAGTTTTGAGATGTTTTGGGCGCCGTTTTCCCTTTGAACGCTATTTAACACGTTGCAGCAAAAGACTGCTACAGCCGTCCGATTTTTGGCGATATGTGGGCAAATGATGGCTACAGCCGTCCTGCACATTTTAATTAATAACAAGAGGAATATCATTAGTATGAAGTGTACTAATGCATTTATTTGTTAATTACTCAGTGATACATCGAAAAAAAAGATGTAACATTCCAGGTAACATATCAATTGTTTTATTGTGTGATTTTCCATGTTTTAACAATTCGAAATATTTTCGCGTGTGTTTCTGAGCACGATCGTCAAATTAAAGTGTGCGACAACGTGTTAAATATGTTTCAATGTTTAAAACGTTAAAGTAATTTGTAACGTTATATTCAAGAGGGTTTTTAGAGTCAATTTATGCAAAAAAAACTAGACGTCCAGGAAAAATTCTAATGGTAGAAGGCGATAGAGCAGACATCTTTCTATTATAATTTGTTTTACAAATATACATTTATTCTTTATGAGTTATTTTATCACTTGATGTGTTGTTATATATCGCTTGATTTAAAAATACATTTTATGTTTACGAGTTACTTTTTATTAATTACGGTATATGAAATAAATCACTGTATTTATAACTAACTACTATTTAAAATTTTACAATTAATTCTATGAGCAACGAGAGCAGCTATTTCCATTTCTCTGGCTCAGAAGTACAACGACCTCCGTTTGTTGTCACAACATACTCGGCAGAATTCGGCGATTGTAACCTTCAGGTATCATTTCCACGAATCTTGACAATAAGTCACTGCGGTGCTCACCTCGCTATCAGTTCCCCCGCGACCGCCGAGGAGTAATCAATGCTCTGATTCAACTATTTTCACCTACTAGTGCGTGTTTAGTACTTTCGAAGACGAGATCCTGAATCACCAAATACCTTTCTTTTTGCGGACTACTTGCTAATTCATCCTCACAGTGGTATCAACCCTTAGTTGTCGGCCGTACTTCTGCTGCCAGCTATCAAAGGAAAGAATCAACACGTTTCTGAGGTGTATATAATTTTTACTAAGATTTTAGTAAGTTTGGTTTGAGTGTGATTGCACATTTTGTTCTTAAGGAAACAGGACCGCAAAGGGTTAAATATCCTAACATGTCAATAAGGACTCCCAGTAAGAAAAGTAAAGCGAGGTGACTAATTCAATTTTACAACGGAATATATCTACATATGTGTAATGTTTATGTAATGTAATTTTGTATATATAATTTTTTTGGAGGCTTTTTCAAAGATATCAATGAATTGCACTTGGTATCAGGTTCGCTGAAGGGCATTCCTGGGGAAAAGAAAATAAATACTTAAGCTAACTTTACTAGCTCGGTGACCTAGTCCTTCATTTTTTAATTTTGTGTGAAACTGGTAAGAATATCTCGTGAGTTTCTTTACGAAAGGTCGGAGACCTGGAAGCCTGACTTATGCAGCTAAAATTCAATTGTGAAGACACAATTAAAAGTTAATTTGTGTAAGAATGGTTTGTTTCTGACACATAGTTCTTCTCAGACATTTTACCTACGTAACAAGACGAATGCGACGAGCCAAAAAAAAAAAAATTGTTGCCCTTTCGCGAATGTTGCGGCGTTTGTTTCACAAACCTCCATCGATTCAAAAGTGTAGAACAACCCCTGAAAGCCATAACAACTACTTTTGAAACATCCTGTACAAATACCACTTGTAACACTATATTTACAGTTAACAGTTTGAATGCTGTAAGGGTCACGATGGTTATGTCTTTTAAATGAAAATATTTACAAATTGTAAGTAAACAGTTATAGACTAGAACTTCTAATTAGTGGACTTGAGTTCAACTCATTTTCTCCTCTAGGATACTTTTTATAAATTATTATTTATAACTTGGAATCTGCCTAACAAAATTGTGGTTCTCATTGTGGACTCACAGTGTAACAATTAAAAGTGAAACATAGAGCAATATTAACACTTTAGTGGACACTCACACAACATATGTATAATACATATGTGTGATGCTACCGCCGAGAGTTATTGGGCGGTAGCACACTCTCTGTGTGATGAATTACGAATGTAAACAAGTTTGCATATTGCTAATAGCTTCGTATTTCATCGCTACGGCTTTGATCTTATAAGATCTTTTCTTAATTTTAATAAAGTTTTAGAGGATTCCGGAACACGATTGTGGGGGAAGAATAAAAGAAAATGGATATGCTAAGCTAAAACTATATTAATTAAAAATAATGCGTAAAACTAGAGTTCAAACTAAACTAAAAATAACTATAATCACGTCTTAAAAATGGTCGTTTTAAAATATACGTCTTGTTATTCTCGTCTTAAAAACTCGCCTTTTGTTCGTCACGTCTTAACGTCTTCTCTCCGATCGTCATCCCTCACCAACTCGATACCTTATTCGCAAACTTATTCAATCAATATAAACACACATAAACATGATTTCTTAAATCTCCGTCAAAAACGAATCCTATAATTTTTTTAAACTAATTCTTCAAAAATATTGCCGGCCTCTGACAACATTTGATTGCATAAAAGTGCGGCCATTAAAGTGTTAATAAGGATGCAGCTCATAAGTCTATCGAACAAATATTTCGACGCGCCGATCTACTTTGAGTATTTTCAGCTCGATTTTCGACTACTATCGGCCGATTTTTCTCTCTTTATTCCTTTCCACCTTGTCCCTTCGGGTCCTTTCTACACCCTTCGGACGAATACATAATAAATGTTTCCATTTCAGTGTGAAGAGGGAGCCGAGCACAGAAGAACCCAGCAGCCCTCTCGAGGCAACGAGTCCTGGTTCCATCCTGCGCAACAACAACGGTGAGTCTTTATTATAAATGATCTCCTCCGCGCACCATTTCGATCTAGCCTCATCATTATTTCGACGCGAATGCTGCAACGCGAGTAAATGGAAAATTATTACTGTAATCTCCGCCGAGGTTCTTTTGAGGGAGGTTTTATTAACGCGTTGACTGACACGTTGGTCATTGATTAGCAACGCTATTGTTCTGAGATTAAATGATGTTTAATTAAATGCATCGGTGATTGTATCATTCGTAATGAATTGACGAAAGAAAATTAACGCTATGCTGTCGGATGTTACTACATAAGAGATACCATTTTGTGCAGTTACATTAGTGAGCAGTATATAACTCTTAACACTAGATTTACGAGCGGTGAATCTCTTATTATTTAACACGTTCACTCCGGCGTTGCAATTTGCGTTTTTCTCCTACGGGCGGCTATTTTAACCCTCTACGGGCCGAATTTTCTGTGCTATCTGAAGATTACTTGCACGATAGCACGTTAGAAAATAATAAAAGGACTATTATAAATAATAAATTTTACTTGATTTTGAAAAGTTGGATTGTAGAGAATTCAAAGTTACAAGGGCCCATAGAGTGTTAAGACCACGATCTGAAAGACACTGACGCGCGAGCCACCGGTGGTACGCGCCGGCATGAATGTGTTAAGTACATTAAATAAGTATTTAAATAAAAAGAGGAATCAACCGGCAAACAAGATGATCTGTGAAATATAGAAAGGGATCAGAAATAAGTCACTTGGGACGTAAGGGGAGACTGCTCTCGCACTACCAATCTCCGTCTATTCTATATATCTGCTGTCCTCTTCATTCATAGTCGTAGCTATTCACATTCATTTAAGTACGTAAAATCGGTGTCTACCAATCTGATAATAAAAATAACGTGCGTACGTCAATGTTTCGATTTTCACGATCAATATCGTGCTGTCGCACTCAGTTCCACGGCTTTGTCTTTTCGCTCTTTGTCTCGCAGTGCGATTTCCCTTCAAGTGACTTGTGATCCCTTGCAATAATTAGTATATTATAAGTTATGTATATATATATATATATTATGTATATATTATATATACTGCACCGCGTATCTGTAAATTTAGATTCTCCTCCTAAAAAAGAAGGAATCCGTCAATTTGGTGGTTTCCGTAGATCTAGTGTTAAATGAGTAAAAATAATTTTGTTATGTAGAATTAATTAATACGAAAATTAACCATTTAGTTGGGATACTATTATGTAAGAGATATTGTATTTGCATTTACTAGGTGGAATGCACCCCTTACAGTAAAAAAAAGTAATTTCGTAATATAGAAACAAAATTGTGTATATTTAGAGGGGATTATAGGTGAAATGACAAATTTAGGAAGTTACAGAAATATTGAAGAAACGTCAGCGAAAAAGTTATACTAGTTACGAAGGATTACTTCGGTTTACTATAAAGATTTTGAAATCAAATTACTTAGGGTTACCGGCAAGAATAATTCGTAATTTTATATCGAGTTATACTCGATATAATTGACTTCTATAGCTTGAAGTCACTGTTAAGTTAATGTCGTCTGCAAAATTTGACGATGACTCTGTATTTTTACCAAAATGTCCTTCAAAATATACTTGTAATCAGTGCTATTATTGGAAAAGTGTAAAACGAGTATTTTCTGTGCTGTTCAACCATTTTTAGAAAAATACTGTCATCATGAAGTCGTTAGTGTGATCTCCAAATTTTGCTTAATCAAAATATTTTGATGTCGCTTTTTTTCGGACATTCTTGGCGATGAGTTTATGAAATGTTGCGTGACAATCAACGTGTTGATCATCAGACACTTTTTTGCAATGAATGACATACATGAACGTTGAGTTATTGCATAAATTAAGATTTTTATTTCGATTCCATGCTGTGCATTCGCACAAAATCAACACTCTGTTAAAACGTGCAATCAATAATTAATTAAATAATGTACGGACATATAGAATATAGTAGGTATAGAGACTATTTAATTGTGTCAAAGTAATCAGAATAACCGATTTCAAATTTTCGGAGCAAATTTATGAAATTTCTAATTTTTTTTCATCCTCATTTTCCATATAAATTGTTGTAAGTGTAGAGAATTGAAATTATTGACTTTTTTCCTGCTTTATTTTTTTTCTTTTAACATACTAATTCTGTGTATCAAAATATAGCTGATTAACCATCCGTTGTTTTACAGCTAATTGCAAAGTTTAGGCTAAACTTGACTGTTTCATTTCTCACGTATATTTTCTTCACTTCTTGGGGCCTGCATTACTGCACATATTACATTAATTATCATTACATTATGTTATTTTTACGTTGTAACTATTTACGCTTGTAGCGATTTAGTATGCAGATTTGAAATAGATTGCGATGTTTCAATTTTCGTAGAAGTTATTTATATTTAGTCGCGGGCAGATTACGATGAATACGGATAGAAATAAGGTGGCATAATCAAGATTGATGTAAAGTTTGGAATGCAATTATAGATAAAAATAACTATGTTTAACCGATATACACGTTATGGTTAACTACTAATTTGAGCAATGTCTATATCTGATGAGAAAGATTTTGAGGTAGTTAAAGTGAATAATAAAGTATTAAAGTCGACATTATTTAAGTTCAATCGATAATTTCCGGGTCTGTGCACCATGCTTTTTTTTTATATTACTCAAAATACTCCGCGTAATTCCATCACAGCTAGCCCAGGAAGATATCATAAAATTTCATCTTAACACTTTCACAACCGCATGTTTGCGCTGTGAAACGTCGCCAGGGGCCGGCAATATTTTTGAAGAAACACTTTGCCGTCAGCACTATTTGTAAACATTTCTTCGCTTGAAAAAAACTTTACGTAAATTCATGAAATAATTCAACATTATTATACAACAATATTTATTCCTTTGTGTACAACATACCTTGTTGCCTATCAATAAGCAAAAATTGAAATGTATTTTGTGAAAAAGTATTCAGTCCCTAGCGATAGTATTCAGTCCCTCCGAAGCGTTTCGAGATAGACCTTTTAGTAGTCAAAAGCTTTTACGCAATAAAATAAGCATCTGACGTTCTAAAAAGTTTTGCAATTGGTTTGCCAATGGTACCACGTGGGAGTCACCGGTAAATAACGACTAGCCTATCAATGGCACCACGAGAGTGTCACCGACAAATAACGACTTGCCTACCAATGACACCCCATGAGTGTCACCGGCAAACAACGTCTTGCCTGCCGATGGCACCTGGGTGTAGTCACTGGTTGTGAAAGTGTTAAACAGTAGTGCGAGATTCACACAAAATTTTAATCATCTTGTTTTTCTATATTACACAAAATATTGCGCGCAATTACATCACAACTATCTCAGAAATATTCGCAGAAAAGATAAATACACTTTACTATTGCAAAGATAAAGGAAACGAAAATCCATTGTCCACCAAATGTGTTAAGAACACCCCATATTGTAACCCAACGATGCAACCGGTTGAATGGACCCCTCGAGCGCTGGAACGCGGAAGCCGTTGAAACGATTAAAACCCTCTATCTCCTGTAACGAATTACAGCTACAACTACAAGCAACAAATTGAAATCCATATTTGTCATAAAGATAACTCGATCACTGGTTAATCGATACTATCGCCCTACGATCACCGACCAACTACGATAACACTACGGTCGAATATGTTCATCCATTACTCTCCTAGAGAAGCTATTCGTTACTTTATTGCTTTCGACTCATCGAAACCGTCGAATATCGTTCATAAATATCGCCGATTACAGGTAGCAAAAAAAAAGTACTAAAACGGAACTTGCACGATGCGAAACAATAACAGGAGTTGTCCAATCGGATCGAAGTTAACCGACGAACCGATACTCTACAATTCGATCCATCGGAATAGACAGGGTGTACTAGGCTATTACAAAGCGCAATTCTAATTAATCGTTCAGCCTATTCACAATCGATACGCACGCTAGAACGACGAATTAATAACCGTTTGCGTATTCGAGCCGTTCGGGCCAACGAGAGCGTCCTCGAAGCTCATTCTTCTACACTTGACACGTATACCTACCACCCCCTACGCTCCATCGCAAACGACCCACTTTTCTCCCAGCAATACGATCTTCTATCCCTGATTCGACGATTTCAAATCGAACGTTAATCCAAATCCAATCGTAACCACCCCCTCTGTTTTATACATGGACGATAATCTTTCTCGAGGATATATAAGGGGGTGGGAAATGGAGAGTGGAGAATGAGAACCCCTGAAGCAAAAGCAGTGGGATGAGACTCCAGCTGTAGCCAGCGTTGGATCGATTCAAAAGCGGCAGCAAAGCGCCCCACCCTATTATGTGTTTTCTTCAACCTCCCCATACCCCTCTCACCTTTCCCCTTCTGCCGTCGTAGCGCCACTACTTCTCGCGCAAAACCAACCCCCTGGGTCCATCCCCCTCAACGTGTACCATGCTTTCCTTCCCCCCCATTTTCCATCCTGCCTTCTCTCCTTTTCTCTCTTCTTCCCTCATGACACAACCTCCCTCTCATCCTCGCACTACCTTCCTTTCTCTCCGGAACGGTTTACGGTGAGCCGGAAGATCCTGGCTACCGGAAGTTCCGCTCTTACTGTTTCACCCCGTGGTAATTGAATACCGACCATTTTTTTTTCTTGCCTTAAGAACAGCCTTGTCGGTACGACAGGTACTGTAGTTGATTGTTCACTCGATAATGAAACATTGGGAGATTCGAGGAGGACTTTTTTAGGGGAAGTGGATGATCGAGGGGGATGATTTGCGATTGAGATTGGGGATGGTAATTTGTGGGAATGGGGGCATTGCTTTGAATCTTGTTAGTTTAATGTTTTATTGATAGAGATGATTGTGATTCGGTGGGAAGTATAGATTCCATGAGTTTGATGTTGTACGCGTTAGGGGTGAATGGTTGAGGGGAAAGTTGTTTTGTGAAGATTTGAGAAATGTAGTTTTCGTTGTAGTTTAATTTTTTTGCCGTTTTAATTCTATATGTTGTTTGGTAAGTTTTCGTTGGAAGAGTTTTGAGAGTTTATGATAGTGTCAGTTGTTTTAGATGGTTCCAAGGTCATTTGGATTGTCATTATTTTTGTCGTTAGATTGATATTCCCATTAGCAGTATCATTAATATTTCTACATTTGGTCTACTCTGTATCTGTCAACTGTATTTTGTTGCAGTAAATGTAATTATTATTATTATTATTTAAAAAAAGATAGCTGGGTTTTTTTACGACAATTTTTCCTCTGTAATGATTTCTAGTTTAGTCATTAGTCTTTAAGTACTCCGTTATGTTTGAATGTTAGACAGACCTATTGGTTTAAAATATTTGGTCTACTCTGTATCTGTCAACTGTCTTTCGTTGCAGTAAAGGTTATTATTATTATTATTATTATTATTATTATTATTAATATTTATATCAGTATCACTCTGCAATCTCTTAAACATTCATTAACGTGCTGTACATTATCATTTGTAATATCAAATTTTATTAAAATTTATATTCACAATTATTTTGAAAGTGGCATAAGTCACTGTACCATAATGAGAAATTATAATTTCTAATGGCTATTTAAAGTTATTTATACCGAGAGAAATATAAATATTTAAAGTAACAGGTCCAAATAAATCTTCTCAAAATTTGACATCAATACTTTTGTTTACAAATTAAACCGTTAATTTCTTTATTTAAAAAGCAATTGGCTTGTGTTACTTTCAAAACAATCAGTTAATATTATAAATTTATCACTGATGCTTCATTAATTTTCAAGCCATATTTTATTTTAAACTACATACTAGTATTATACAATAGGAAAACTACTATTTTTTGGAATATTGTAATTTTACAACGATTTCTTTTAACAGTAACAGTTTACTTTTACTGAACAACAAGATGATCAAAAATCTGCTTGATATTTTACGCGTCAAAGCTGATATTTTCCATTCCGCGGGCTTCCCTTTCCTCTTGGTTCCTTTTCGGGCTTCATTAGACGCAGCCAATTGCACATTTCACAGAAGTTCCTTGAAAATCTCGGAAAAATATGCAGTATTTTCCATCTCCATATACTTTCCCGTACACAAGAGCAACAAGTTGATAACGAAACTACATACGAACAATTTTTTATCTCACATTCCCATTTAATTCTCTTCCAACAAAATTAACACAGTTTTACGAATTTCATTCGTGTCACAAAGTGCAGTAAACCTTTATTTAATTATTTAAAAATAAAACACAGAATATTATAATTTTGTAAAATCTTGGGTAGAATAATTGTAGGATTTATTATTCAATAAAGAATAATAAATAGTTTATTAAATATAAAATATATAAAATATAAAATAAAAACAAAGACACACTAAAATAAGATAAACACAAAATACATTTAAACTAAATTACGTTATAATGAAATGTGCTTAATCTCTGTCGGTGCAGGTTCGCTTTCAGAAAACACACTGGGCCTCTTATTGTTAGGCAATGACTTTTCTGTGGAGGCCCTGCACCCCACAAATACAAATGCACACAGATATACACTCTCTCTAACTGCATCGGGGATACGCTGTCCCACGCACACACACACTCTCTCTCTCTCTCTCTCTCTCTCTCTCTTTCGCTATCTATCTCTCTCTTTCGCTATCTAATGCTAACTTTATTATATATTGTATTATATATATACTCTGTCTCTATTATGCAATCTTTTCTATGGCTAGCTCTAGTATTTTAGTATGTATGCTTTCAATGTGCTTGCTAATAGCCTGTATGAGGTTTGTCCAACATTGTTATGGACAAATAAAGTTATCTCTCTCTCTCTCTCTCTCTGTCATTCCTTTACGTTCTCATACATAGTCCCTCACTTTCCTGCAATCCTACATAATTGATCCTACATAATAGGAGAATGGTACTTAACATTGTTATATGGATAGTATGTCATAGAACAATATTCGCATTTAAATGTTTATATCGACGAATATTTGTCAAGAGAATTTGGAAAGTACGAATGACAGAGATCGTTTTAAATTTATTGAAAGGTGGTTTTGCGATGGACCACAACTGAAAACCACTGCGTCACGAATGATTTTCGTACGCTTTCTGTAAAATTTATTTTCATTCGTTGCGGTGGTTCCGAGAGAAATATATTTTCGGTGTACGAATGTGAGTAACATAGATAATTGAATATGAATAACGAAAAAACAATCGTTGCGCCAGATGTGTCGTTGCATTAGAACTTTTTTTAAGCTCATCCGGAAAGCCTTTAAAATAAATGTTGTAGCGTGTTACACTTGGGAATGAGAGTGAAAATGTATATTCAACGCTGCAACTACTCGGATTGAACAACTTGTAGTTGAAACTACAGAGGTAACAATGACTTTGTGATTTCTCATGACACTTTCTTTTTAGAGCTGTATCTCTTCTCGCAACTTCTGTCAGAATTGTTGCAACACATTTCCTTAATTATGATAGTGTTTTGGCTAATTTATTTTTCGTTTAGGGATAAATTCTACTTCTGTTTTGTGATGTATGTCCATTTCATTGTAATTGGATGATTGTCACTTCCGTTAAATGGTTCAGCCTTTTATTAATCCTACAGATTAGTGTCAACATATTCTAATGTATTTTGTTGCAACATAAAGTAAATGATAAGTTAAATTGTTTAAATTCTTCTTCTGTGCCTGCTCTCTGTTTAATTATTAACTGTCAATAAAGTTAAATTTTCCTCTGGACGCTACAAGTATATTTCAATAGAATAGTAGTGAAGTTTTTTTTAAAATTACATATTAATGACTTTTGAATAATCATAATACTTAGAATCATTGAGTTACACACAATGACGTTCGCCAATAATATTAGAATAAATTATTGTTGCATCATTTTAAGTACTGTGATCATTTAAAAATCATTAATGTGTAATTTAAAAAAAAACTCACTACTTATTTACCTGTTAACCGGGCGTGACGTATAATTTCGTCATATCTGAAAGAAAACTCCAGTAAGCTTGTCGATTTTTTCTTCCTTAAAATTTTTAAACGTAATATGTTGAACGCATTACATTTTATGTCGTTCGTATCCATTTAATCCTGACGTAGTACTTTAGATGTAATGATATTACTTCTCACTGTAAAAAGAAATATTCCAATTTGAAACAAGTTGAACAAAAATTAATTCCCCGGTTAACAAGTTAAAAAGTCAAAACACTATATCATAACCGTTGTGCTACATAGTTTTTATTATACTACAATAATTACTAAAATATATCTGATAGTTAACAATCAATAGCTTAGTAATATAGAATTTGAATCATCAAGGAATCATTTTGGGTTAAGCACACAAATAAGACACCCTCTAAACTGAAGCCTTATCGAAAATAACACAAATTTATCTTAGTTAACAATTACAACGTCATGAAACGACAAAAAGTTGTTTATGTACTTACTTATGCAATATCTTGTATAATTTCTCCCCTTATAAACTCATCCCCTGTGGGCTGAATTAATTGTAACCTCTGAAGATTAGCCACCAGAGGGCTGTATTCAAAAACATTAAATTAGAATTTTAAATAATCAATTTTATTCCACTTGCAAGCATGTAATTATAAAGAGAGCTTTCAACTTTCAAAAATTCAATTACAATAGTTCGCAAGTTTAAAAAAATACTTTCGAAGAACAGAGCCACATATGTATCGCGTGTTGCATCAAGGTCGTAAGTTTTCACAAATGGTTAAAGACGCAGAGGAGATAATCTAACTTTTTTTAACCCTTTGCACTATGAAGTCACTTCTGGCGTGACAAAACTATTTTTCCCTAAAACTCTGAAGGCACCTCTGGCGCGACAAAACTATTTTTCCCTAGAACCCTTAAGTCATCTCTGGCGCGACACTTCATATATAAAACAAATTAGTGGGAAACAGTTTTATTTTAAAAATGCTTTAATAGCATTTAATATTAGCATAATAATATTAGTATACTTATCAAATGTTCAAATGCAATTGCAGTGAATTGCGTATAAAACTTATATCTATGAACATCCCAGTTGTTTGATAGAATCTAAATAGCCTACTTTTGTGAAACTTGCGACAGGAAACCATTTTTACATGTAGGACATTGTTTTAAAAAATACCATACTTAAAAAAAAATATAAATAACAATAAACTAAATATTTGTAATTTGATATTAGGTATACATTTTTTCTGAACAATCGTTTTGTTAATATAACATTAAACTTGAAATAACTGCAAGCAATTACTTCCTACCTAACACGTGATATCAAAACCACAAAAATTAAATCAGAGTTGACCGAGAACAAACTAGAAAACCAATTATAGTGCAAAAGGTCAAACTTTGCAATAAAGGGTTAAACATTGCAATAAGTAAGTAACAGTCACAATCTATAACCATAAGCATAAACTTACACCGTACAGAAACTACATCCCATCTTTCATTCATTAAGGGTTAATAAATTGAGATGTGTCTCAATATATTCATTCATCAAAGTTTTAGTTGCAACATTTCTACACTTGTACTCTAATTAACCTCTTAGCCCACAACAACATGTGACACTCGTGGCGCAGTATACAAAATAGGCAATTTTCAAATTTCGTAAAACCTACATGATTGAAGATATCAATGAAACGCGACACGATGATATCATTTCTACAACATTAATGTTACTTTGAATTGTGCAAAATATCAAGAATTTCTGATCAATTTTTATTTTACATACCTAATTCTAACTTATTGCGGAGACAGTAACAATGGAGTCGTAGGGAAAGGGATTAAATCTATCGCAAATTGTTTTTTGCGATAGTCTTCCAAAGACATTCTGATCTGTTGCAACGAGAGGAGTCGAGGTAGTGTCGAATTTCGACCGACTAAAGTCCAAGGTGATCAGCGTCCGTGCTAATGAGAGGGCAGCTGGTACCGCGTCGCGAATCTTCGCGGAATGTCTTGCGCTTCCATGGTGTCCATGGAGAGAGGGGGGATATTCCTCTCTACCAGTTCTAAGATACGTGTTTTTGTAGATTTGTGTTTTGACGATGTTGCGTCATGTAACGCAAATCTAACATGTTTAATACCATTGCTTTTGGTACTAAATTCTATGCAGTTTTTTTTTATAATTGTTAAATGATATTATTGACAAATTTGCAAGTACAATATATTTCATATCATCTGTTAATTCAGATTGATTTAGGCGCGACATAAATCTAACACAGACTAATCCAAGCCAAAGCCAGGTTTAATTTAGGCTTAAGCTAGGTGTAATTGAGGCCCTATCCCAGATCTAATTAAACTTGGATTTGGATCGATCTTAGATTTTCGGAGCAACTGATTTATTGAGACGTAATTGTGCAGGCCCATTAAAAATTACGACAGTTTTTCTGGTACGTTGCTTTTTTGGAGGAAGTAAGTTTGCATAGAAGTAGGATTAATTTTCGTATCACTGTTTTTGTCTTTATCATTCTTTTTTTCATCAGTTGAAAAATATTCACACCTTCTGTAATTTGCATATTATAGATAGTACTAGGATCATAATAAAAGTGGTAATGTTTAATCTCTTACTTCCTCTAAATTTAAAGCAGAGATGTCCAATCCACGCTCCAGTTGTACCTTTTCTGTGGCTCTAATTGAATATGTGATTTTAACCCCTTGCATTACGATTTCTTTTGTGACCGAGTGTGTAATAACTCAAAATTAATTGTTGAAATAATAATCTATCACTGATGTCTGATATACTAGTGTAAGTTAACGCAATATTAATAACACGGAAATAATTTCAACGTCTCCTGATCTACTGATATTTTCAATTTAACAGTTTTTGGAAAACTCAAAAACTTTTTATTTCATTTACCGCGTCACGTGTGCCATACGTCATTGTAAGGGAACGAGTTAATAAAAGAAGTTTCATTTCAGTAAAACTAAGAAAAGTGGCTAAATATTAGTGTCGCGCCAGGTATTAAAGCGCAGCAATTAAGGATGGTTTGTAGGTACAATCGGAGACACGAGTATATGAAATTTTGATTAAACCAATATCTCTCAATATCTTTTAAAATATGGCATTTTAACAAAATATCTTTTGTTTCCAAGCTTATTTTTAATATCAAATTTGTAGTAAAATGGTAATTTGTTTGATTTTAATTAATTTTTCAATGAAATTTTTGATATTTGTCACAATCATAAAAAAACTTTTGACACCCTGAATTTAACTATTAAAAAAAAAATACGTAAATTTTTTACATCAAAAAACACTAATACAAATTTTCTCAATGTATTTAAATCAAAATTAGAAGACAGATATATACCACAGAAAATCATAAATTTGATTTTATTTAAATAAATTAAATAAAATAAGTTAAATATTTATATGGTGAAACGTGACAACATCACAACATTTTAATAGGTGGTAGACGTGAGTGATTCGATTTTGATCGCTCCAACTTTTCGCCACATTTTAGTAACATTTAAATTCACGCTGTAACATAGCCTATAGCATATTTTTAATTTGCTATAGTCGAGTTTAATTATATTTACAGTAGCTGTTTGCGAGGTTGCCATGTTTTCACTGTGAATTACGCTCTGCATTCAATTATACCATAAATATCACCCATTTTTATTATTTTTCTCTATAAATAATATTGAAACCACTAAATGTTAACTGTTTATGTGCTTCGTAGATATTTAATCTACTAGTTTACAATTTTGTGAATTTTTCGAATCGTATTTTCAATGATTTTTTTTACTTTATCTTATTCTGATAACATGTTCCATTTAAGTACGTGTAAATTTGTTATAATTTAAAAATGTTATAACTTTTGAACGAGCATGTGAAAAAATTTCTAATTTTTTTAGGCGTTTCAGAAGACTTATAAGAATAATATATAATTTTTTCATAGGATTCTCATCGCCTTTAATATACCAACAAATCATCCTTAAAGAACCAGAACATAATGCGTATCAAATTCTGTCAATAGCATTCCATCATTTCAGTAACCGTGCTATTTCAAATTTGTTTGCTTGCAAGAATTCTAAGCCCTTTCCTAAATAATTCATTCCACTCAATACAAGTCGGTTCTTTCCTCTATCGTAACGATATAAATGAAACACATACGTCAATGTACAGTTAACACCTTGCTATCCGGTAGCGTTATACCGATGTCGCAAATCTACAGACTCGACACGTAAACACCATAAAGTTCCTTTACACATTTTAACTCTTAACGCTCGTAAGTCACCTCTCACGTGGGAACAATACTTCGGCGACAGAAGTATACTTCTGTGAAACTTGCAAGAAAAAACTATTCCTTCATGTTAGAGATTGTTTAAGAAAAGTATCATACATTTAATATTTACAAATAATTATTTTAAAATCAATAATTCGTAGTTTTCTCTCAAAAAATAAATAATTTGCAACCTAGTGGAGAATCATGTACAAAAAGCTAGCGATAAGGGTTAAATTGTTTTTCCCTAACATCCTTGTTAATTCAAATTTATCCCATAGATGCTAAAAAATTTAAGTAAATCTTAACACAGGGGTGGTCAACCCGCGGGCCGCATGCGGCCCACCTTGAACATTTTTCCGTACCGCGAGATTATCATTAGTATCATTATTATTATATTATTTATGTTTACATGTAAGAATAATAGTAAACAAAATAATAGTAACTCATTATATTTCAATTTTTCACTCCGAAAAAGTGCCTATAGTGAATCTAAATCTAATATATGGTGATATATAATTTTACATGCGGCCCGCGGAGTTATGATGCATTTCCAAAGTGGCCCGCAAGATCATTTGGGTTGGCCATACCTGTCTTAACACTTTAAAGACCGCTAAGAAATGTCTAATTGTAAGAAATACCCCTGGAACCTCACGTTTTTGAGAAACTTGTAAGTTACTAAAATTACCATAACTTTGTTATTTATGAAGGAACTTTTGCAAAACTTTCAGTAATTGTATAATTGATTAAAGAAGATCATGTTTCTTAATAATTATCATAACTTCTTTACTCAAAAAATAAATTTGTACGAAATTTCTAGAAATTGTAAAATAGAATGCATTTTAGATATTATTACAAAAATTGTTTAAAAAAAGTATCATAAAATGGTTTCGGTAAATAACCGAAAGAAACATGAAGGCAATCGATTTAATACATTGACTATTCATCTAAATACTTAAATTGACAAAATAGAAAAAAGTGGGTGACATCTAAAGACAGCGTGTAAAAAACTCTAGAAAACTCGTGAGCGGCCCTTAAAGTGTTACTAAATCATTGCAATCTTTATATTTCACCGTAATGAATTTCACTCTAAAATAAACGATCCCGCGGAAGATGAGGATGTCACAGTGTTAACCCTTAAATTCGCGGAATTGCATTTTTGCAACATAGTATGTAATTCTATGAGAATAAAAAAAAATCTGAACGGATTACGGTTTCTGAACGAACTTTGTCATAGACTATAGTGTACTTTGTAAATTTTTGACAGGTGCAGTGGCACCAACTTTCAAATGTTTTAATTATTTGTCAGTTTTAGCGGGTTTTCATCGGCGCGGAAAAAAGTGATATTGGAATAACTTTCCTCGATCTTTGTTATAATAGAGAAAATAATTGTTTTTATAACTATCATAATAAATAAAACTATAATTAAGTACTAAAATATCTTTATTCTATTTATATGAGTCAATAACACCGGCACACAAAAAAAATTAAGTAGAATGTGCATTTGACCGGACCTACCTACGGGTACGTATTTTGGTCCGCTGAATCCGAATTCGAGGTCAGTTTGACCCCTACACCCTCGAAATTTCGAGAAAACTTCAAAAAACCGTAAAAATGATGAAAATTGGCAGTTTTAATGATAAAAAAATTTTTTGGATCTAAACTAAGCGTGATTTTCATGTATTTCGATCCGCTGAATATGAATCGAAACTTTATTGAGACCACGAGCCATTTTAAATGTGAAAAAATCACACAAAACTCTCGAAAATTCCGAAAAAATATAGTTTTCATGATAAAAAAACTTCTTCTAGTCCAATTCAGATAAAATTTTATATCTTTTGATGTCTTCAATTCGCATCTTAATTTTTTTAGTCTATTCACCCTCTAAAGCTGGAAAAATTCGAAAAAATTGTAAAAATTACCATTCATAACAGAAAAAAAATTGATTGAACATGATTTAATGCCTAAAATAAATACTCTATAACGTAGATATATCAAATAACTTGAAATCTGTGAAAAACACAAGACATAAAAAGATAGAAAGAAATGATTTTTACGAATCCTAAACTTTCCTTCGTTTGTATCGCTCTCTTTTATCCTCAAATAATCTTCGTAGTGGATTCCTCTTTCGTTTACGATTTTCTTCGGGTACTTCTCTTTTTAACATCCAACAAAAATCTGCCATCATTCGATTCATATTCAGCGGATCGAAATACATGAAAATCACGCTTAGTTTAGTTCCAAAAAATTTTTTTATCATTAAAACTGCCGATTTTCATCATTTTTACGGTTTTTCGAAGTTTTCTCGAAATTTCGAGGGTGTAGGGGTCAAACTGACCTCGAATTTGGATTCAGCGGACCAAAATACGTACCCGTAGGTAGGTCCGGTCAAATGCACATTCTACTTAATTTTTTTTGTGTGCCGGTGTAATTCCCCACACATCTGCTTACCAAGGAACGCGCAGTGTTGCATAAATGCAACAAAGTATTTTCAGGTAATTTAGAATCTGAATTCTTTCAAAAGAATTTTTTAAATATTTTTCCTATAATCTAAACTATATATGGATATTAAAAACATTTTTTCTGATTAAAAAAATAAAATCGCGCATTTAAGGATTAATTCAAGAAAGTTTCGGTCGCGATGATCCAGTGTAGCGCGATATCGGATAGTAGTCCGCATAATAATGTAACATAAGTACACACCGACCTGATCTCTACATATATACATATAAATAAATAAATATACTCATATAAATAAAATATGTGCATATGTATATATAGATACACACACATATTTCTACACGCGCAGATGTAACCGGTTTTCCAGGTTCATTACACCGAGTTGCGCATCTCCTTTCCCGACAAGTGTGCGCCGTGTGGTCACCGGCAGTCGAGAGACTCACTTACATAGGGACTTGGTCCCTTTCTCGTAAACGGTCCTCCGTCAGCCATCTTCGATCGTGCTTGGCTGCTTCTATCAGGAAATACATAATAGTCGCGTTAGTCGGAAGATAAGTCATCGAACCGATCGATCCCACTCGATTGGTACGGTCCGATATGCTCAGGCTTTCCTTGTTCGGTATCCTCGATAACATCGACCTAATGGTTTATCGTCGATCGATCGGCTTCTTCGATCAATCTGTACCAAGATAGAGAGTACAAGGGGGCTGTGGCTATTGCGCGAACATCGCGTGTAAATACACTCGATAGTTTTACGAGCGTAGAGGGGATAATAAAGTCGGTAATATCGTGGATGGAACGTTGGTTGAGAGATATTGAAACGTGCTCCTTTTGTTGGGTGGTTTTGTCAAGGTTGTTGGAGCGTGGTAGAAGATTGGACGTTATGGCTCGGTAGTTAGAAGACGCGTCTTGTGCGCGCGTATCTTCATTAGGATGGTAATGAGGGAATTAATGTGACTTGGTAAAGTTTGTTAGGGTATGTATTAATCTGCTCGAGGCAAACGTGCCAACGCAGGATCCTTGGTCGATGCTGGACACTGTTGATACTAACGTATGAGAGATTTCTGGATTTTATTTAGCATACGATAAATGAACTTTCCCGCCTGCAACTATTTCCAATGACTGAATTGTACATTTGTCAAGTTCCCAGAGATTAGTTTTAATACGATTGAAATCATCTCCGCGTGATAGGTAATACTTAACACTAGAACTACCGGCTCTATCATATTTCAATATATTATATAAGTACTTTGAAAAAGAAGGAATCGAGTAGCAGAGAGAATGATCAATTCAGTGATTTATTCTGTGATGGACGCAGAATTTTTGTTCTATGGCTCTTCTATGAAATTGGAAAATTTTTGGAAAAAATTGTGTACCAGTCATTTTGACTGGCTTAGTAGTTCTAGTCTTAACCCCTTAAGGACCAAGCATTGGAATAACAGAAATATTTTAAATGCGACTATTTACTTGTTATAAGATCACAGAAATTGTAGGGCTTAAGGTGATGAACAATTAGAGAACAAAAGTGCATAAATTAAGTCTTTGGTATGTTCTTTTACTATGGCATAATTAAAATGAAATTAAATTAATCCGATTCCCCGAAAAAAAATTAGAAGTGAAATGTTGCGTTAACGCAACTTTGGGCCTTAATGGGTTAATTGAACATTGTTCCAGGCTTTAGTCGATTTAGTCTAGTACCGCACGAGCAGTTATTTCTACGAGTAAATATTTCGATGGTGCATATTCTCGTCATCGTTTCTATCGGCGTTTCTTTTTCGCTCAATCTTATCTCTCATTTCCCACCCCACCAGAGACTTCGTCTTTTCACCGTCGAGCGAGCAATCAAGAATCTCCCTCCAGAACGATGCTCGTTCAATCGCGTCAACTCTTCCTGTGCACCACGAAATCGTCCCTGTTACTCTCTCCCCCGTATGTGTCTCTCCCATTTCCTCGCTCTCCCGGTGTCTCCGTCTCTCTCGTCACTCGCGTAGATGAGACGCATAAAGTGCCGGTACAAATTCTGTTTTAGCAGCGGGTCGAACACGGCCGACCGTTCGGCTCTCCCGGCACTTCTCGGTCAATGAACCGCGAGTTGCTGGCGAACCAAGTTGGTCCACTCGTATCCCCCACCAGAAATCCACGCTTCGCTCCCCACCAGCGCGCTTTGGTCCACGCTACCCCCACCGGACAGTTTTCAACTGTACGGCTCACCTCTGAGTCGAGCCTTCTCTTCTCCCCCTTTCCTTCACCTGAACCCCCTCGGACCCCTCGATACCCAACCCCTTCCATCTACAGGACTCACCTCCGACCCAGTCGCTTAATTCTCCCTCCTCTCTCTTTCTCTGTACTTCTCTTTCTCCAATTCTCTCTCTTCCTCCCTCTCTTCTTTCTCTTTTCACCTCCACCACCACCTCCTCCTCATTCTCTTTCTTTCTCTTGCTCTTTCCCCTTTCCCCCTTTGCCCATGCTGTATTACCATCGTTACCACCTCTTCCATCTCCTTTACCACCACCTCCACCACCAGCACCGCCATCACCACCTCCACCGCCAAGCATCGCCATCACCTCCTCCTCCACCCTATTACATGCCCCCGCTCTCTTCCCCCACCCTTAGAATCCCGTGTACAGACACAGCGTGGGGCTACGAGTCGGGCGAGTCGCGCAATGCCGTAACACGTACGACGGAACGCCGGTTTTACTTACCTCACAGGTAAGACTAGCGCGAAGAAGAAGCGAGAGGCAGAGAAAAGGGGTGGGAGAGGACGACGTGGTAGCACGAAGTAAGAAGGAGGTAGTGAGAGAGAAAGAGAGACGGAGAAGGGAAAATAGTGGAGAGTAAGGGATAAAAGGAGTAAGGTAGAGAGACTAGAGGCAAGTGGTGAGAGAGAGACGGGGAATGAGAGAGAGAGAGGCGGTTACGGAGACAAAGACGGAGCAGCGAGAAACACACAGAGAGAACTCGCTCTCGGCACTCGCGCGAGAGCGAGCGAGTCGGCTCCGTATACACCACCGCGACTCGTGACAGACGCACGTGATCGTGATAGGGCACCTCGCGGCTATTTGCCCGGTTCCTTCCCCGGTTTCATCGCGCGTGCCTCCGCGATTCACCCCTTTTCGTTGAACGTTTCGGCCCTTCGTCGTGGTAACATCGGCCCGGTGTCGAATAATTTTATGAATGTCACGCGTCAACGGTCGGTGACAGCGAGATATCCGATCGTCGACGTCGTCGGTGCGTCGATGTTCGTGTGATCTATTGGAAAAGAGAGCAAGGATCACAGAACGTTATCGTTGTCCCGCGTTTTCTCTCGTGGAGAGATCAGGGGATGAAATATCAATGATCGAGTGACATTCGGTGTATTTGACTGTATTGGTTCAGTGAACGTTCGTGAGACGGTGAACAGTTACAATTGTGAGGAATTACATGCAGGACTATTCTTCATAACACTGACATCGACTTCGAGCGAGAGGGATTTTCAAGAACTCGCAAATAAAGGAAGTTTCTTCGTCCGTCTTTCTCACTCTCTGACTCTATATGTCCCCCCCTTTTTTTCTCTCCCATCTGCGGACAACTGGTCGACTCGGCCGGAGGTGTGAATGAAGCTTTAAGCGGAACCAGTTACGGTTCGCGACTTCTGCCATCGTCGTTCTCTCGCGGTGGCATCGTCCTGTTATCCTGGAAGGACGAGCCTTCTCTCGGTGTTTAAAGCAAAGAAAAGTGGCAGCGGAAAGCGTGCTGGATGCCAGCAAGTTTGCAGGAGCGTCTCGTGCAGGTAAAATTCATCGAGCGTGGCCGCACGTTATATCTCTTTCTCTACTTATCTCTATCAATCTCAATCTCACTATCTCTGTTTAACTCTATTCCCGTAAAACTTGCATGCCACGGGGAGAAAATAATTACCGATAAAATTGCAAAAGTTCCACTCGCGTTTCTATCGTTAAACGAGAAAGATTCCTATGTCGTGGCATCGTCTCGATAACCGGTGAGCGGCAGAGACGAACAAAAAGGGACTAGTCTTGTCTCGAAGGTACATTTACATCGAGAATCACAGGAAAACGCCAACATCAAGTATTATTTGCATTTTTACCTACGCATACAACAACATTACCACTTATACGAGAAAAGACCACGACTAATTTCAATATCAACCCACGTAAGATTTCATACTCTATCGGTATATCTTGTCTTCGATAAATCAACGTTTGTATTTACGCTCTGAGAAATTTCTTCGCAAGTATCGAAAACGATAGGCAACTCTTTGAATTTTGCGAGTAACACGTGGTGGAGAACGATGATCTACGATAGATAAGTTCATATCGGATCTGGCTTTTACGATACCAAGTAGAAATTCGATTTTGATAACTCGAGGCAAGGTGAACGCACTGACTTGTGACGCGGATGGAACGCGGAACCGAGGAGGCGTTGCAGGAGACAAATGACCGTCTGCGAGGCCGCGAAACCGCCATTCGGACGAGCCTCTCTTAAAGCATGCTTTACGCGAGCGATTTGTCGGGGCAAAGCCGAGGGGCTTTGCTGTCTTACCCTACACCGTCTATGTGTTTCGCACGAATGCAAATGGCAATTTGCGATTATAGTATTTTTTTTTGTTTTTTTTATTCTCTGCCAAATCGTGATTCACTCGATACATAAATCATTCGGGGGATTAACTGAGGTTACGCGTATCCCGCGGCGATCCTACATCGGCGAGTGAGAGTTTTAACCCTTTTGTTGCTGTAGGATAGCAATCTTTAACGTTTCTACGTGTGTAAAATGGTGAGAATGAGAGAAATGTTTGGCATATTGGTTGATGACTGAGATGAAAATGAATGTGGATGAATTAGATCTTAGGAAGTAGTAAATGATCATATTAGGTTGTTCGGAAAGTAATTTCGTTTTTTCCTGACGGAGGACATAATTATATTTTTTCACAATTAACTTCACACTTAATTCGCATTGCTATTATATATTTTGACAGTTGATATAGCAACGCTTGTTTGTGAAAAAATTTGTTTGATTCTACACAATAGTTTTTCTTTAGTGCTCTATTAAAGATGGAAAGTCGAAAGCAGCATTTTCGCCATATTTGACTTTTTTACTATCGAAACGGTAAAAATGCTGTTCAAGCAAGAAAAAAATGATTCGATTTTTATGGGGAAGACGCATTAACATAACGCCAGTGCCAAAACTGGATTGCAAAATTTTTTGAACGGCAAAACCTTTACTTCGAATGAGGACGTCAAAAAAGGCTTTGATTTTTTTGCCAGCAAAGATCAAAACTTTTATGAACATCGAATCATACTACTGCCGGAAAGATGACAAAAGGTATTAGAACAAAATGGAGAATTTATAATTCAGTGACATATTTATGGACTACAAGAAAATCGTCTTTCATTCTCACCGAAAAAAACGAAATTATTTTCCGAACAACCCAATAGTTGTCGATGTTGTTATTCACAAAGTAGATAGTCAGATAGGAATATTGTTCTTCTATGCACATGTTGAAAATTTGTCTGATAATTGTACTTTATGGAATCCCATATAGTTGTCCATACGATTTGGATGAATTTTTTTCTCTAGTTGGCAATGGTCCTTGTATCATTGCGGTGATTCCAATGCATTGGAGAACATTGGATATGTTGAAAATTGATGCGTTGATTGCATTTTATGGAATCCCATATAGTGGACCATGAAATTGGGGTGAATTTTTTCTCTAGTTGGCAATGATACTTGTACCATTGCGGTAATACCGATGAATCGATTGGAGAAAACTGGACATGTTGAAAATCGAAGCGATAATTGTATTTTATGAAATCCCAAGTAGTGATCTACGTAAGTCGGATGAATTTTTTTCGCTAATTGACAATGGTCCTTGTATCATTGCGGTGATACCAATGCATTGATTGGAGAACTTTGGATATGTTGAAAATTGATTTGATAACTGCATTTTATGGAATCCCATGTAGTGATCCATTTAATTTGGATGAATTTTTTCGCTAATTAACAATGGTCCTTGTATCATTGAGATAATACTAATGGAGAACATTGGTGTAGGACAGAGGTAGGAAACAAGTTGATAGGGAAACGGTTTTTCTTCAATCACAGTGGACTGGAGACGATATTTGTACACAAACTTTATTATTAATTATTAGTACACAGGTCACAAGCTTGAATGCCTTAAATGTTAGGATTTTGAGAAACTGATCATTCGATATTTTTAACCCTGTTATTCTGCTCTATATGACCCTTATTTTCTAAGTAGAAAGACGTTTCTAAGTATTAGGTTTTGATATTCAATGTATTTAACATTTACGTCGACCTGTTTGTATATTTTATGTTTCCTAACCCTTTGAGGACGACGGGCGCATATATTCGCCCTGAGAAAAAAATTGGTTATAGTTTGTCGGTGCATATATAAACGGTTAGAGTTGAAAAATTAAAATATAATCGTTGAAATATTATTTTACAAAGAGTAAATTTCAACTTGTATACATTAACAGAATGTCTTTCCGGTGAAAAAGTGTTTTTTCATCGCTAAATAATTGATTGTTTCTCGATATTCAAAAATGCCTCCGTCCGCAAAGGGTTGAAATGTGAACGTTTATTTGCCGGGTTATTGTGACTCGAAGGAATATGAATGTGCGATATAAATGAGCAGAATAGCAGAATTAAGAAAAATGTCAATCGTGTGTACAGGGAAGTTGGCCACCTCTGTTGTTGGGTCTAGTAGATTATGGTGATTTGTTATGGAGTGGTTGAAGCAATGTTTTGTTGAGTGTTGCCACAAATTAGAACATCATATCCATACGTTATGGGCGGTTATGGTCATTTAGTACATGGGGGTCAAATTTCGTCGGAATAAATGGAAGTTTTATGATGAAAAAGAATAGTTTGAACTTTTAGTACTTTATAGAAAAGGGAAATTAACATATTCAATATGTTCTTTTATGTCATGTTAGATAGAATTTTATATTTGCTTATATCGCGTGTTGTGACTTTGTTTTGATATCTGAAAAGATATGGGGTTGCGACATAGGAAAATGAAAAATAAATTTCGTTTTCTGAGAAATGCTGACATCTGACGTTTTCCTTTTCTCGTGGATGCCTTACTTTTATTACGATCCTCGAGAAGAATTGTTTACTCGATATCTTACTGCGATAAATAAAAGGTGTGTTGTACAGATACTCGAATGTAATTTTGGGTGTCTTAACCGATGACGTTGTTTTTGAAACTATGTAAACAAAATTAATATTGTAATTCACAGGGAGGTTGTTTTTATAAATAGTACGAGGATACCATTCGTATTTTCTTTAGTACGTTGCTGTGAAATATTTTCCACTATTGTCAGCATTGTTACTTAAAATAATTAAATTATCCACTTTGGTATAACACAGAGAATGCAATTTTTTAAATTCGCAATTCTATTAGATAAAGTAGAAAGGAATGTCGCTTTTTATCTTGCGTCTGATAGTATATTTCAAGGGTGATTTATTATGAATTGTTAAAACCTGTTCAGACTGTCATATCCGAGGTCTACTTTGCGCAATTAAAACTAATAATTATCACGAATTTCTTTTGTAAATAAATTTGTTCGCATTGCAAGAACAAAAACCGACATTCCTTTTCGCTTTACCTGGTACATGTATATTCCATATTAATGTTTCATGTAAAATGATAAAGAGTATAATGAAATTTTTTGAAACACCACCCAACAATGTAACTTCCATTTAATAATAATTTCACAGCACTTTGCAGCAGCAATTTTTCAGCGTGTGTAAAATATATCAGTACACTGAACACATTGTATGCGGGTATATTTCTTCATGTACTTCCGCATACAGTGGGCATTTTTCCTATATTTCGCGGGAGTTTGGTCATTCAGTACAACCGCAATCGAAAACTATTTCGTTTTTCTCAACGAATTTTTTTTATTTTACTTTTAATATTTCATTTCAATAAATAATGCCCGTCGTCCTCTAACCCTGCTGTTCTCTTCATTTATATCTCACATTCGTATTTCTTCTAGCATAGTAACCCGGTGAAAAAAGGTTCACATTTTGAGAAACATAGTATACTAGCTGAAAGTTCCCGTGCTTCGCTACGGTTTAATCGAAACTAAAAAAAAACCTTAAAATTTCGAATTTTGAAAAATCCTTTCTTAGTGGGTGCTTATACCCTAGAAGGAACGCTCATGCAAAATTTCAAGTTTCTAGGTCAAGTAGTTTCGGCTCTGCGTTGATGAGTTTGGCCCATACTTTAACCCGCCAAATCCCCCCCTAAAATTTCGAATTTTTCAAAACCCTTTCTTCGTGAGCACCTAAGACCCAAGGGGAAGGTATGTTCCAAATTTCATTGCAATCCGTTCTGTGGTTTTTGAGATTTCGTGATGAGTGAGTGAGTGAGTGAGTGAGTCAGTCAGTGGTATTTGAGCTTAATATATAATATATATAGATATATATAAATATATATTATATATAGATAGAAACAGGTAGACGTAAATGTTAAATACAGGCAGTCCTCAATTTTCGCACATAATTGGTCCCTGAAAATGTGTGTGAATATTGAATGTTTGAAATTAGAGAGATACAGGGAAAATATTGAAAATTGTATGTTAATGTAGTTTCCTTGCGAACTTGAGATTCTCTAACATCTAGCAGGTAATACTAGAAACGATATTACTATGTTAGAAAATCATAGGCAACGTGTTGAGTGAGTGAGAGCTACAGCA
This sequence comes from Cerceris rybyensis, assembly GCA_910591515.1. Lineage (NCBI taxonomy): Eukaryota > Metazoa > Arthropoda > Insecta > Hymenoptera > Crabronidae > Cerceris > Cerceris rybyensis. The sequence goes on from OU342789.1 coordinate 38,725,029, forward strand.
CTCCATGACAGTGATCGTATTTAATTAAACATTTTTTGAAAAAGCGAGAAAAATATTAAGAAAATTGAATTATTACTAACGTACGTAATAGCGAAATGTGCGTAAGTAGGATGTGTGAAAGTCGAGGGCCGCCTGTACATCGAATATTAAAAACTTATACTTACAATTAGAAACAAGGTATCTGTTAACACTAGAACTACCAAGCAAGTGAAAATGACATGTGCCCAATTTTTTTTTTGAATTCTCCAAGATTATAGAAAAGTCATAGAACAGATATTCTACGTTGATCTTATAAAATAAAGATTACCAAATTGACCATCTTTTCACATATCGATTTCTATTTTTTCAGAGAACTTATTGAATATACTGAAATATAATGGATTCGACGTCGGTAGTTTTAGTGTTAAAATACAATCTTCATTTCGGGTCATACAGACCCGAGTAGAACAGCAGGGTTAAACGATACCTGTTCTTCGGCATAATTCTACTAAATTTGTACTTTTACGTTAATCGCACACCAGTGGCAGACTGCAAAGAACGTAAAACGTTTTCTACATGCAACGTGTTAATAATATGTTTTCTACATTGACGTTTAAGGATTTAATTTCATTGAAGGTTCAGTTGTTTGATTTACATCAAAAGGTGGCATTGAAAATATAATTGTTTTTGTGGTACTCACTTTACGCAGTAAATTACATGATTTAGAGCATTAGTGTGTGCATACGTTACTGACGCAACATTGTAAATGCACCGGAACACGTATGTAGATACACGCGTCGAGTTAAGTAAATATCCTCTATGTTCAAGCTATGCTGCCTTGCGTAATTTTACGCAGTACTAATTTTGATTACTAAACTAACAATTAGTCTATTATTTATCTTTCTACCCCTCTATGGGGCGAATTTTGTCTCGCATCTGAAAATTAGTTGCATGAAAACGTATTGACAAATATAAAAGGTAGAATTTTAATTGATGAGTTTAATTTAATTTGTGAGGATATAACTGCAAAGGAAGTTTATAATTTTCGAGATTGAAATTATAATAATTTGCTGAGTTAAAAAAATGTTAAGAATCTGTGGATGATCCTTAAGATTGCTTGTCTGATTCTTTTCTTTTTTCATTCTGGTTCTTAAATTCAATCTGTAATTAGTGTTTTTAGTTTGTGGCATATGTTCACTGAAAGATTGAGTATTGTTGATTTCATTTAAAAAATGTTAACAGTTTTAAGAATTTTTATTCAATTTGGAGCAAGGAAACTGTAAAATTGTTGCAATGTCCCTTCTGACAGAGAAACCTACAACTAAAGCTTTAATTCTGGGAGAACGAAGTCCCTCGATGTGAATCGCACTCCGAATTATTTCTTTGAAGTACTTTCTGCGACATTTTCAAGATTCAATTGGACTTAAGGTACTCTACTAGTTGTAACTGCGAAAGACACTTTTCTGAATATCTCAATTAGCTGAAAATATGTGTGTACCCTTTACGAATAACTCTGCGTGCGTTTATCGTCTCTCGATTATTCACAACTCAAAATTTTGACTCTAATGGTGAGTCTTAGTCATTGATGATCTAAATGGAATTTATTAAACGTGTTGAAGTGCACAACTAATTATCATTCCGACTATAGTCGTTATTCAGGTAATCTAATCATAGCACTATACATTACATTTGACACTCACATTAAAACAATTAATGATTTAACACTATTTCTACCAAGAGGTGTCAAAAGACACACTTCAGATATTAACCTAAAATTATTCTTTAAGTAGAATCACTTTTCCACAATTAATTTGTTGACTTTTCATACAATAAGTTGTTAAATTAATTCAACGATATCATTTTCCCCAGCTCATCCTATTTCTAAAAATGTGGATATGGTATACTTGTTTCCACCATGAAGTGTCTTTTGACACCTTAAGGATTTCATGACGGTGTGTAATTTTAAACCATTTTACATAGAAATATCAACATCATTTTGCAGCATCATATCAATTACAATCAGATTAGAGAATCCCGACTCCAGGTGTAACAGAAAATACAGGAGTTGCAGCATAACTTTTATATTCGCTTATTTCCCGCCGTACACCGCTGCAGTGACTTTACAACTAGCTGTACATCGCTGATAGAATTTACAACCTGATTAAACAATCTCTAATAAATACACATGAATGTATCAATAAATACATTCCTCAAAACTACATCCAACTGATAATTTGAAATCCTAACAGATTTAGCAATTATTTGCATTCAAACGAAAAGGTGTCAAAAGACACCTTTTGGTCGAAATGAGTATACACAAAATCGTGGTAGAAATAGTGTTAATGTTTCATCATTTTCAAATTCAACTTTGTTAATTATCATTCCCTTCTCAATTGATCCATGATAAACAATCTTTCTACTCCACATCTACTTCATCCGATACAACGTAATATCCGATAAACAGATCATTCTCCCATTTACTCCATACATATATTTTAATCCAAAATTAACTTCTCCAATCAAGAACCCACCAAAATTACATAACAAACAAATCAACATCTTCCACGTCAACGTAAAATTCAGCTCTATGGAACAAAACTTCAAAGAGTATCTAAAACAACCTCGTTTCAAAAACCGTTTAAAATTCCCGCGGTAACGATCGTATCACGAGTCGAATCGTGAAACTTCACTCGCGGATCTTTCAAATGAAATTTGCGAATTACGAGCATCGCGTGTAATTGTAAGGAACTCGAACGATGGCAGAGAAAGAGGCCGATGGAATAGCGAAGGTGGAAAAAGGAGAGAGCGAGACCTGCGGAGAATCGCGAAGAGGAACGTACAGGTGAGAAGGAGTGGTGGAAGAAACGTGGAGGAGGGAAAGGAAGGACAGCTGGAGGGAGGGCCTGTGACCAAGAGGAAGGAGGGACGAGCCAGGAGGAAGTCAACGTCCGAAGATTACGGCAATGACATTCGCTTTTTCTCACTCTCCTCCTTGTGTTCCTCCGGTGCTCTCTGCCTTTTTTTCTCTCCTCTTTCGCCGTCTTTTCCTCTCTTTTGAGAGTTCGCCATTCTCATCGTAGCTACCGTTTTTCCGCGGAAAGAAGAAAGCACAAAAAAATACTCCTTTAATATTCATCCAATAAAATGATCCAATTGACGGTGGATTGATCGTTAAGGAGTTGTGTACTTTGTTCACTGTTGAAGACACTGATATTTTGGATTAATTTCTTGTAGTACGGAGTTTAACACTTACAATTAGCTGAGCACCGAGAAAAAAACAAACTGTACGCTATACACCATGCATTTTTCAATAGTAACGCGAATTCGTAAGGTAGCAATGAGAGATCTCCTCGTTCGGTGATTAAATTGCTTTCTTTGAAACGCGGTGATTTTTTACTTGGTCGGCTAATTGTAAGTGTTAACATGTTGTTACAAATATTGGGTATGGTCGTTATACTATTTGATTGACGAGTTACGGAGATAGTTGTCATGCTCTTTTTATAGATAATATGCTACTGATCTATTGGAATGAGTGATAATATGTAATTTGATTTACTTTAACACGTTGAGCGCGGCGCCGATATTGCTGTCCTTTCCGTTCAGTCGGCAGCGGGTGAACACTTAACCCTAGATAGGTCACTATATGAGGGAAAAGCTAGCAAGAATAGTTTTTTATTTTTTAACTTAATGAAAATACACCCGAATGGCTCCTAAAAAATTAAGTGTATTCTTTTAACTTTCTGGATTTTTTAACGCTTTCAGAAAGTATCAATAGATCATGAAGATTAAAATAAATAATTAATTGTAAGTTAAGAAAATCAGTTTACGGCGTTTCCCTCATTAGCCGACCTAAAGCGTTAGTAGATATTACGTTGCAATGTTGCCAAATGTTGATTTGAAGAGAAAAGTATGAGGAAATGTGTCATTTGTTTTTTTTTTATATTGTTGTGTCTAATAATGTTGTTCAATATGTGGATGGTGAGAATGATTTGAATAGTTCTACTTAGTTGACACAAAAACTCATCGCTTCAAAGTTTCTTATCGTAAGAATGTGCGAGCGAACAGGGAAATTTTTGATAATTGCGTATTCGGAATCTAAATGAGCGTCATAAACTGGACATTAGCACAATAGTGCCTTTAAAACTGTCTCATTTTCTTCTTGCAAACGATATTGCGATGCACTAAGAATACTCGTACTTTTAGTGCTGTTCACCCTTCGCGATTAATGTATCGATCCGTCGACACACTTGCTTCCAGCAATGGGTCCCATGATAATTGCACAGTTCTTAGAATCATTCCAAGTGGACGACAGAAAGTATGAGTTGCAAAATGAACAGTAATCTATTGATACTAATTAAGTACTCTCTCATGACGTTTTTTTCTTGTAACTAGATAAGTTAATCGATCACAATAGAGCAATTATTTTAACTTCCAACAAGTGACAGAAATATCTCTCTTACTCAATTAATACCCTGCTATCGACGAATTCTCCATCAGCGTCAAAAATCATCGAAGGAAATAAAACAACCTACATTTCTGCTCACGGTGAAAAGGGTTATACAACTCTAAAAAATTCCTTAGCACTAAAGCAGGCTATTCTCTGACATTGCAACTATTTTCAATATTTAACCCTCTTCCGTCCTTAATTACTAATACCCTTAAACCTATTAGAACAATCGTCAAAACCCCCTATTTTTCTACTGCAAAAGTGATAATATGATGCCAAAGAAAGACCTTAATACGAAAACAAATGATTTTCTATCATTGCAACAATCTTCAATGTTTATTTTTCTCCCAGCTTCAATTATTAGTACCGGTAAAACCGTCGTAACAACCGAATCAATCTCAAACAACCCCCGTTTCTTAACAATCTTAAAAAAAATATTTCTCTGCATGTCACCTCTTTAATTTTCCCTTATTATGATTTCCCGTGCTTCGATCGGTGTTTTGCCCTTAGTTTCTGATTTTCGTTTCGTTTTGATTTATCTTTCAGCAATGGATCGCGTGAAATGCCAGGAGACACCAGACCCAGTGAAAATCGGCGGGAAAAGCCGCACTTGCGTTGCCCGAAAAAAGTTCTCCCCGTAGGGGCTGTCGAGGAGTAAGCAACACAGAGAAACAAAAAGAAACGATAATAAAAGAAGACACGTAACTTTTCAACAAATAGAACAGAACAAGTTCGCAAAAAAAAAAACAATAGATAAAAAAAAGAGAGAGTACAAAGCAAAGATCAATACCGATCGCGAGAATAATGGGTTGAACCCATCGCATCGGTTGACTTTTCGAGTAGGAAAAAAATGCATTCACGAGGATATAACGATGCTGTCGATGAAATGCAGGACGAAACTTTACGTCTGTTTGAAGAATGCTCGAAGCGAATCCTTTAGAGGGGTGGAATTGCACGTGTTTTTTGCAGCAACGTAAACGGAGATCGACAGGAAGGATTGTATCGTTCTCGATATCGCGACGGTGCAGCAAGTGATAGTGTGGATTCTGCATATTTCGTCGTCTTTTTTTTAACGATTTTGTACGATCTACGATAATTCTGTTTCTTTTTTTTTAATGTTATAATCCTGCCATTATTGTTCATCGAATATTTCCTAGGTAAATGAAGCAAGCAATAGCGCGTGCCACTTTCAATTTTCTTTCGTTTTCAACAGCCGCGAGTACTGTCGATTGTTCGTAGAGTCGAGTAGCCTGTTGCTCGATCGTATCGATAGTGCGTTACGGGAGAAAAGTTCGAGTGCGCATTTTAACAAACGGTATATTGGTTTAAACGCTGCTTCGTATACCTTTTCTTACGACGTATGTTAACAGAAACATCGTATAAAAACGCTCACTCTAACCGAGAAGAAATCAATTTCGCGATAAAGTATATACCTTTAAAATACTCAAATTTGAACATCTGTGTGTTCAAAAGAAGACAAGACAGCAGTTATTTCAAAGAAATTAAAAGAAATATATAGAAAACTCGAAGTTGACGATAACAGAGTGAAATTCAGGAGAAGAAACGTCGATATAAATCGGGACGATTGTTCGACCCAATGAGATTAATTAAGAGCGCGAGGATTAATAAATACGTGCCAAAATAACTCATATTTCTTCTCATACTAAGTTCGGGAAGAATCCTCAAAGGAGTAACGGACAGTGACCTCCATTCTTGTACGTTCGGAGGAATGTTTTCTCGAAACCATACCGTTGCGAAGCCTCTCGATTTGCTTAAGGAAACGTGCTGCCCCAACGAGCAAACGTTGGCTTATCGAAAAACAGTACACACGTGAAAATCGCATCGCCACGAAGGAATGTATCGTGAGAATAGAGCGAGGATTTTCAGGAAGTAACGAAGCACACAATCGAACCGGATTCCTCGACACAAATATAATTGTATGATCGATCTTCAAGTAATAACGTGTCGACGTGTTTATTCGTATTCGTTCTATTTGAACGACCAATGATGGGAATACGATAAAATCTTACCGCGAGTGAATACTTTTCCGTTGACAGTACATATGAATAATAGAAATAATAAACCAGTGAACGTTCAAGTGACAAGAATTTCCGTACGATTCGCGAACAAAGAGTTCAAAGGTGATCGAGATTCCACGTATATTGAATATGGACGTCTATCATCGCTGGCATCGTCATTTTCCCATAACTGAGATTCTTAACTACAATTCAACGATTCTGTGAGATATTTCTGAAAGAGAACTTCGTTAAGTTATCAATTCTACGTTATTAATAATCAGACGAGAAGATCGTATTTGTGTAAAATCAAAAATAATAGTACCGCCGGTTGTTTGGCGAGTATATATTAAAAAGACGAATCTAGAATTGAATCAGAGTAGTAGTGCGAATGCGCGAATGGTGACCGCAATCGGTACCGACGTGCACCATCGCCGGCACCATTTCTCTTCGTACAATGGACGTTTTCAAAATCGACCAGTCCCTGAGCGCGGGTCTGGGTAGCGCCCCGGCGCCGGACACCCTTACGCCGGAAGTGTCCTTCGACGCCGGTAGTGAATTCAATCTAAGCTTCTTCGACGGCCCGGAGGAGAACAGCACTCAAGGTTTCAGCGATCCCGGTTCCGTTGGTAGCGCCAGTGCCTCACCTCCCCCAGGAACACCCGGCAGCATACCCGTTAATCCCCCCAACGCTGCCCTACCGATTGTCCAAGTGCCCTCTGGCATCGTCATTAAGCAAGGTTTGTTTTTTCATTTATTATAGTTTTGTAATATTACTCGGACGATTTTTGTACTATTTTGTTTTATTCATTTTGGATTTCTGTTATGATTTTCTTTTGTTCTTACTTTTTTTTATGATTTCATTGTTTTGAGGTTTTCGGGTTTCATGAAATGCTGTGGGGTGGTGATTGAGGTTGGGATATGTTTGGATTGTTTTTTTTTTTGGAAGGTAGAAGTTTTGGTAATTTTTGATAGGTCGATGAGGAGTTTTATAACTTTTATCTATAGGTTTTTGTGATGCTGGGAAGATTCGAGGGGAGATGTTTCTTAAAATTGTGATGGGGTGAGTAACTGGAAAGTTGTTTAGGAATATATAGATTTTGTTGTGATTATGGCGTTGCTAAGTTATTAGGCTGAATTAGTTGCTGTGGGGTGGTGATTGAGGTTGGAATATGTTGGGATTGTTTTTTTTTGCTTTTTTTGGAAGATAGAAATTTTGGTAATTTTTTATAGGTCGATGAGGAGTTTTAGAAGTTTTATTTATAGGTTTTTGTGATGCTGGGGAGATTCGAGGGGAGATGTCTCTTAATATTGTGCTGGGGTGAGTAATTGGAGGGTTGTTTAGGAATGTACTGGATTTTGTTACGATCATGTTGTTGGTAAGTTAATAGGCTGAATTGGCTGCTGCGGGGTGTTGTCTAAAACTGAGATTTACCTAGGTCGATCCATTTTGGGAGATTGAAATGTTGTAGTTTTTTGTTAACTTAAATAGATATTTAGGATTGTTGTTTATAGGTTCTTGCGATGCTGAGAGGATTTAGTGGGTGGTGTCTCTTAATTTTGTAAGTAGGCAGGTTATTAGGAGGTTCATCATGAACATATTGGGTTTTGTTATAATTGCTTCGTTGTTAAGTTATGAAGCTGAACCAACTGCTGTGGGATATTACCTCATTTTGGAATATAGCTGAATTGTTTTCTTTTGTGGGTATTTCAATTTCGGTGGTTATAGATGAATCAAAAAGTGGTTTACAAATGTTATATATAGGAGTTCTTGAGATACACATGTGAAATATTTCTGATGTAGAGAAAATTAGATTACACGTGTTTGTTAATCTTCTAATTGGCTTTGTAATTAGGGGTTGAGAACCATAATTGACGGACATTTAAAACATCTCAAAAGGAATATCGGAATGTTAAACAATACAGAGAATAAAAGTACTTAGGATTTGAAGATTCTGTATTCAATCCAGAACTGTTATATATCTTTCTTGATTGCTTTTCCAATAGTTACTTCGATGATAATTGCCCTAGATTAGTGAATAATGTTTGAAAATTCATCAAGTATGAAGACATTAAGGACACTTAATTACATTAGAAATTTCATCAACAGTCAGCATTAAAGCACTAATTGAAACTAGAGGAACATATTTGTGGATAATTAAATCTTAGAATGTACATAGTATTTCAAAAGTAGATGTGATGGCTTTCAGGGGGTTCTGTTCTACACCATTGGATCGATGGAGATTTGCGAAAAAAACTGCCGCAAAATTCGCGATAAGGTAGCAACTTTTTTTATTGGCTCATCGCATTCATCTTGTTACATAGGCAAACTTTCTAAGTGTAACCATAGGTCAGAAACCATGAGGAAGTAAATCTAATTTTTTCTAAAAGTTCCCCAAGCTAATAAGAGAGCCATGAAGTACATATTCCATTTCTATCTTAGAATATCTAAATTACTTACTTGATCACTTTTTCACCATTCTATTTCTCTTTCTTTAACCCCTATAACAACGTGTGATACTCATGGCGCGGAAACTTGAGTAGGAAATTTTGAAGTCTTTCAAAAACTATTAAATTGAAAATATCAGCTGGTCGCAAAACGGTCTCAATATTTCTATACCAATTTGCATCACCAGCGCATATATGCGCGCACTTTTTCTGGTCACTATCATCAAAACGCATTTATGCATTCACATTGTGAGTGAATAGCAACACATACGAACAGTCTTAATTATTTATACACCATTCGTCGATTAAAGTACAATATCACTTTTTGAAATACTGTTAGACTTTGACTTAATATAAAGAAATTTGATAGTAAAGATATATTTTTGACTTTGTCATGTGATGCAAATGGGTTAATATTCTTTCAGTTCTACGAAATATCAGAAATCAGTAAGAACTTTTCATTTCAAGAATTAATTTTGAATCCTTACACGCTGAGTCAGAAAAAAATTATAGGCCAAAAGGCAGTTACTCAATATATATAAATATAATAGATATAACCTTAGTAGCTCTAATTTTAACTCAATATTTTTGACCGCGAGTAAATGAGTTAAACCCATAGCTCAACAGCCGGCACGAGGTGCTTCGCGATACGATTTTCCTCCTCGCAATTCCGATTCGCAATATCTTCGATTATTGGCATCTAACTTGAAGCCCCGTTTCATATCGTTGAAACGGATTCAACGGTGGGAGCTTAGTGTAAAGGTTACTATACAAATCGGAAAAGGTCTCGAGCGTTTTGCAATACTCGCAATTCGTCTTACAGAGTGCAGAATACTATCGATGTCGGATACGATATAAATCCATGGAACGGCTACCTTCGACTTACCGATTTCTCTTTCAATTGAGTTTTCTTTCCCCATCTCCATTGTCTAGAGGAAATATCGGATCGAAAACTGGTTTCTTACATCCTCCTTGTGGATCCAGCTTTGTATCTGCCCCTCTCTATTTGCAAAGAGAGCGGCCAGCTGACATTTCACTCGAACCGAGAGCATACCAGTGAAATAGAGTTTCTTCTCTGCAACACCGTAATACAGATCTACATTTCCTTCGTGTCGATTCGCACGATGCGCGGAAAACTGTGAAGGCACTTTCTATCTTTCTTTTTGCATGTTTCAACTTCAGCTGTTATAGTCATTCCATCTGGGAAACGCTGTTTTAGGTGGATTCTGATCCATCGTGGCTATCATATTTAAAATGATAATTTAGGAAATTTTTTTCATAGGGAGAATTGTCCTCGGGTTTACTGATTCCGAATCTGTGTTACCTTTCTCTTGTGTGGTCTACCTGCTACAGATTCCTTTATATTTATAGCATTCAATTCTGAATCGTCATTATACTCATATTTGTATTGTACGAGGTAGGATTTGGATCTCTCTAACTTTATCCAGCGTATTTAGAGCCAGTTTACTGGAAATCCTGTGACGGTTACTTTTCTGTTAATGATTGCACTTTCTAAAGGTTTTGTTGAAAAAAAATCTTGGCGAGTAATTTGGATTGGATTAAATGGAGCTTTCTTCTTACATGTTTTGATTATATTGTTCCAATCATCGCCTCCTAGTGCATTTGAGTTGCTTTAATGCAACGACTTACATTAGAGTACGGAGTTAATCGAAATGGCCTCTGAAATAAATTACTTATTATTCAATGGACAAAAAAATTTTGTCATTTCATGGTGTTAATCTTCACCATTCAGGAAAGTTATTGTAAATATAAAAAGTTATGACTATACCAAGTGCTTCGGCAGTTAAGTTTCAGATTTTTTGAAAAGTGGAGGTAATCGACCTGTGCACTGAACGGCTCGTATTAATTGATAATTTGAAAATAATTCTCAGGGAGGGGATTTGGCTTCGGGTTTACCGATTGCGAATCTGCGTTACATTTCTTTCTTCTATGGCTCCTCCTCGTTTTGGAGTTTATGCCTTTAATTACTGTAGATACTTCGTCTAACAATAAGATTTACAGTTTTAGGAGTTCTGATCCACCGAGACTATGATGTAATAACTGATAATTTGAAAATAATTCTCAGGGAGAGCATTTGGTCTCAAGTTAATTGATTGTGAGCACAGGTATTTACCACCTGGTGCATCATAACCACTTTGAAGGCATTTTTAATCTATTTGACACCAATTAAGCTTCAGATGTGCATCTCGCTACCCGAAATCCTCAATTTGCACATATCTTATCAGGCAGTGTTTTTAGAATTCTTAAAACCAGATATGTTATGTCTATCTAGTTGTGTCCATGAATCTTTGATCCATTATGTAATACGGAGTTTTTTGAAATTCACAACTTTGTAATCCAGAAAAACTAGGAATATGAAGTAACTATTGAATTGTTAGGACACGATATGCATATTAGAAATCCAGTTGATTTACAATTATTCATTATTTGAGGTAATGTATTACTAATAAAGACCACAATGTTGCACAATATTACTTTTTAAATTCGATGATAAACAGACTATTAAATTCTATTCGAAAGATTAGAAATGGCATACTTATTCAAAGTAGAAACGAACAAAAAACTGAAAATTTCTCAACAACATACAATTATGTCGAAGTTTAACAAGAAATAGAGATAATTCATAGGTCTTCCTCATCCGTTTCATATACTTAAGAAAGAAAGAATGAATGGAAGCATAAGAATTACTTCTCATGTTTTATCTCAGAAAATTTAATTTATTTCACTTTCAAAATTGCAAACGAATACAAAATTTGAAAGTATCACGTGACGAGATCTCAGGATCATAAACAACCATCTTAAACTTCCAATAATAAACTCAATCGACTTCGGAATAATCGTCACCGCAGGGTATTATTTAAGAAAAGCACGATGACTATGATGTTTCTATCAGAGAGGATTATCTCTCGAATTCGACATCGAGAGGCGTCGAGGACCACGTTGGAGGTCGTCGTTTAAATTATACGTTTGTTTAAGAAGTACGAGACATCGATCTGGTGCCAGTCCCCAAAAACCCAACTTTGAATTTCAATCGCCAAGCGGTCAAGGTCTGCCGCCACTTTATTCTATTCGATACTATGAAGTATCTGCCGAAGGAGACATTAATGTACGCGGATATATTTATCTTGATTTCTTTGCATCATCCATTCCAGGACGATCGAACGAAAAAAGTTTCCTCTTTCTCTTTGCAAAGATTCAAGGAAAGAGTCGATCAACTATTAATATTAATAATAATAATAATACTATTACTTAATAATAGTAATGCTATTAATATTAACCGTTTGAATACCGGGAGGGTTTTAAAAAGTTACTTCGAAAAAAACCAAAAGCCACTTTCGCGCTCTTGAGATTTTATTTCAAAATAAGCTAAAGTTGATGTTTTATTTTATGTAGTGCACAACAAGAACAATCTTCTCGTGCTTGTATCCTAATTTGGAATTACTTTATATTATAAAAGAGAAACCGGATGCATTCTTAACAAAATATCTTAACAAAGTCTTCCTTCAATTGTAAACATTAGAAAAAATGTCCTGGGGTTTTTCGACACAAAAACTGAAGAGCGCGAAAGTGGCTCGTGGTACGCAAACGGTTAATAATAATAGCCTCGCAAAAAGTGGAAACCCCTAACTAAATTGATACTAGGATAAATAAGAATGTGGCTGGGACTCGCACTCAGTGGGCACAAGTTTATATCTTCTATCGCCTTTGGGAAATACTTTCGAAATTTTCAATCTATATAACTTTAGTGGTTCAGAATCTTCCAAAAGCAGCAGGTCCTAGTCAATATGATGATAACAGTTGATACTAGAACTACCGGAATTAATCTATTATATTTCACTAAGTATATCACATAAGTGCTTCAGAAAAATAGCAATCAAGAGGTGCAAAACATAATCGTGTTTTATAAAATCAACGTAGAATATTTTCTCTACGACTGTCCTATAAACTTTGAACATTTTTTTACAAAATTGCGAACCAATCATTTCCTTTGGTAGTTCTAGTATTAAACTCGAAAAGTACGACAGAAAAAAATGATAGTTTTCCACCTAAAACAGTAAATCCCAGACAAAATGGCTGTAGTAATAAAAACCGAAAAATACAACCAAAGAAATATCTCAAATCGAAGAACAAATTCCTTAGACCACTGTCATTACCATCATCGCCTAAAAAAAACACGATGATTCAGTAATTCATCAATATCGATGATCTCGGGAACTTCAGAAACCCAGTAACAGAATTTTCGAGACCGTCTTCATGATCCAAGCGTTAATACCCCACTGGCGAACGTTCGTCCACGTAATTCATTTACAAAGTCTCAAAGCGCAGGTTCGCGCGTGCCTCCGAAGTTTCTTCGTGAAGAAAGTTTCCCCGGGAAAGAATGAACTTTGATCTTTTTGCAGAAGTTTAGAATTCATTTAATCATCTTGCGAATCGCCGATACTTAAGATCCTTTTCAGTTTGTTTGCTCAACGTAGCCTTGCAGGCAGAAAAGAAATAGCCTTTATTTAAATTCAAACACTATCGCAGACTGAACGATTTGTGTTAGTAACATCACATTGGCAGACCACGACGTCGAATGGTGATACAGATCGTTCTCGTCTTGGATAAAAAAGTGGATCGATCGTTTTCCAACTTTTAATCCTTAGATCCCACGATTAAAGTATTGCTTTTACAGCCGTGTAATCAGGACTTTCGCATCGTGGGAGGAATACATTAGAGGGGAGAAATTACGACTCGCGAAGGGAAACATCATTTACTGACACATTTTGCTGATGTAACACCTTGATCGTGCTAAATTGTAGGTTCAGTGCTGATGTAGGATATTTATTACAAATATTCAATAGAAATGTATAATACAAGGAGAAACATAGAATTAACCTTTTTTAAGGTTACAATAAAACAATAAAGCTTACAATAACGTGTGATACTCGTGATAGGGTAACGGAAGTCGAGGTTTTTCAGTTTTTCGAAAACTATTAAATTGAAAATATCAGTCGGATAGGAAACGGTCTAATTATTTTTATCCTATTAACACTAGAACTACCGGCGTTAAATCTATCATATTTCAATATATTAAATAATTACTTTGAAAAAGAAGAAATCGAGTGGCGGAAGGAATGATCAATTCGGTGATTTATGTCTTTTGCGATGGACGTAGAATTTTTGTTCCACGGCTCTTCTATGAACTTGGAGAATTTTTGGAAAATACTATGTACCAGTCATTTTGACTGGTTTTGGTAGTTCTAGTGTTAACATTGCGTTTAGTTAGACGAAATATAGGAAATCAGTGAGAAATTTTGATTTCAATAGTGATTATGCGCGTCGTCAAAAAAGAAATCGTCGAGCAAAAAGTTAATGAAATAATTCGAACACACACGCTCGTATGTTTAGTAATACAGGGGGCCCTCGACTTTCGAACATAATTGGTTCCTGATAATGTGTGCGAATGTTGAATGTGCGAAAGTAGAGGAATACAGAAAAAATATTGAAAATTCATGTTAATATGGTTTCTTTATGAACTTGAGATTCTCTAACATCTAATAGTCAATATTAGAAATCAGATTACAATGTTAGAAAACTTCTAGTAGACAATGTGTGGGTGGACGCGATCTACAACATTCCTTGACAGGAAGCAAACATTGTTTGATATAGGGACGAAAATCTTTAAAAAATTGAATTTTTAAAAACGTACGAAATAGCGAATTGTGCGAAAGTAGAATGTGCGAAGGCTGAGGGCCACCTGTATATGTATATATGTATATAAATATACAGGGTGTCCCAGCCGATTTTGACTATTTTTTGAATATATCGGTATTGTGGTATGTAGCAAAAAATGTTTCATAGGAAACATAAATGGTATCGAATGGGGCATAATCTGGCGTCATTAGTTTTTCCGTAGGTGGACGCGTCAAGGACATATGAAGGTCAACTTTGTTTTTTTAAATGAAATGAGGTACTTTTTTATGCATCAAGCGATGCAGCTAGACATTCTTTATAAAAAAGTACTGAGCTATGTATGTCGAAAATCTAATAGTTTAGGAGATATCTCAGTATAAATAATCTAAATACAGAGGCATCATTCCTGTCGCATTAGGACGTGAGCTCTGTTCATCTGTTTATCTGTTTATCTGTCTGCCACCTGATTTAACGCCGACCGACTTTTTCTTATGGGGCTATTTAAAGGATAAAACGCGAAAGTTTCAACTAAAGTGAGTGATATGAAGCAGCACATTATTGATGAATGTGGCAAAATATCAGCCAAAACATTAAATAACGTAGGCCAGTCCTTACTTCATCGATTTCAAAAATGCTCCGATGCAATTGGTTGTTATATTGAACCATACCTGTAAATAAACGCTAATGTAATTACGAATTTTAGAATTACTTAAATTGAAATATCTCCTAAGCTATTAGCTTTTCGACATACATAGGTCAGTACTTTTTTATAAAGAATGTCTAGCTGCATCGCTGGATGCATAAAAAAGTACAGTCGAATCTCTCATAATGGAACACTTCGGGACCGGACGCTCTCTCAAAATGCAACATTCCCCTACAGTCATATTCATCCCCACTTCTTGATTATATAGTCTATCTTTCTCATATAGTACCTATCTTCGTCGGCGCAAAGAAATGCGCAGAAGTAAAAAGTGAACATAACCTTTCCATACAAACGTTTAAATCTTTTCAAATAATATGTCGCGTCATACATCTCAAATTTGATTGGTTAGTAGCATTTAACTGGTGGGGATAGGAGAAGTTTCATTATGAGAGATGACCATGTTACATTTTGAGAGAGGTTTCACTTTGAGAGGTTACATTATGAGAGATTCGACTGTACCTCATTCCATTTAAAAAAAACAAAGTTGACCTTCATATGTCCTTGACGCGTCCACCTAAGGAAAAACTAATGACACCAGATAATGCGCACTCGATACCATTTAACACTAGATTTACGGATGTTGATATACCTATTTTTTTGACGTGAGCCAATTTGAATCATACAAGAAAATTAAAATTTTTTCCAAGGAAAATAGTTTCAAATCAATTGAAATGAAACATTTATTATTAAAAAGTTAACTATCCAATATATTATTCATATAGTAATCAAATTTTGAATGAGCCAAATTGGCTCCGTAAATCTAGTGTTAAGTTTCCTGTGAAACATTTTTTGCTACATACCACAATACCGAAATATTCAAAATGTCAAATTTAGCTGCGACACCTTGTATATACACAATCGTATGTCTAGACGTGTCTAGTCGTCTATTCGTTTACACGTCTATTCCTCTATTCCTCTATTCCTCTAGTCGTCTAATCGTGCATACGTTTATTCGTCAATACATCTACTACGTCTATGCGATGTTACTTCTACTCCTCTACCCACGTGTCTGTCTATCGTGGCGTTCGTCTACCCTTTGAGTCTTCTCAACCGCGGCTGCCTTTTGCCTTGCGCTGAATCTTCCTAGATGAATCTATTCTAATTAAAGTGTACATCAAATACAGTCTAAATATTTATTTTCTTATGTAATTTAACTTATTGTTACCTCGATTAAGTATTAGATTTTAAAGCAGCCTATGTTGAACTGCTAATGTCTGTTTGCAAATGTTTCTGCAAACGTTTAATTCACTGACGTGATTAAAAGCAATATATCAGAGTACGAAGATATATCCAGGGGAATAATGGAAATAGGCAAACACGAAATTTAGTGGGACATGATATTGCACGTCGACAGAGTTACCAAATACGGTAGACCAGACATCGCGCGTCAAAACAAAAACCGTAAAACAACATGTTTCATAGATACAGGAATCTCAAACGACGCAGACATCATGTTCCAAAATCAACAGAGTAAAATAACATACGTTATAGATATAGGAATTCTGAACGACATATACATCGTGCTATAAAGTAAAAGAGATGAAATAACATATTTCATAGATGTAGAAATCGTAAACGATACAAATATATGGTAGAAATATAACGAAAAAGGAGAAAAATACATACTAAAGGAAAATGGAAACAGGGAGGATATGGAAGCAAAACAAAGATTACATAACATTATTTTTCTAGCATAAAAAATGGACTTTGTGCATACGTACATAAAAAATTGCAGAAAATCGTAATCCTTAAAATATGAAATATAATGAGATCTTCATTAGCGTTAGAGTATCATTAACTCTTTGTGATGCATTACTTTTCGAATCTTTTCTAATTAATTGAAATTAGTTTCTTAGTAACTGAATACGTATTTTTCTTTTATAATGCAGTTAGTATAAATACCATAAACGTCTCAGTTACATAGAGAAAATGATTAAATTCTAAAGTCAAAACCACCTTAACAAAAAATTACCTGTGAAAAAAAGTCATGTCGATTACAATCCTCCAAAATATCACAAAGTTAAACGACCGAATTACTCGTTAAATTCAATCAGGCCATATCTAGAAATAATTGAAGGGCCTCAGTAAATAAAAGAAAAATTTATTTAAATGATAATAATATATAGCCAATATGTATAACAGATGCTTTTAGTAGTCGTGGATGTTATTCGATCATCTAACTCAAACGCGAACTTTATACCTCGTAAACCATGTACAAGCGACATTTTCTATTAACGTATCTACGACCCACGCTTTAAAACGTCTGATATATTACAAAGTAATTATTATTGATGAGTACGAACTTCATCTAAACCGCTAATCCAGGCCTAACCCCGACCTTACGTCTCGGCGACTATGCACAAGCGACATTTTCTATTAACGAATCGGCAATCTATCCGCCGCAATACATGATGCATTGTAAAATGATTATTATTCGGGAGAATGGAATACATCGGCAAACCTACATGAATGAGAGAGTTTACAATCTCGTAAGCTGTGCATTAATATTTTCTATCGGTGGATTAGCAGTCCATGCGTTAACACTATATAGATTTACGGTGGTTGATACACCTATTTTTCTGAAGTATGCCAATTTGACTTATACAAGAAAACTGAAGTTTTTTGCAAAGAAAATAGTTCCAAATCAATTTAAATTAAAGATTTATTATTAAAAAATTAACCAAATTGGCTCCGTAAGTCTAGTGTTAAAGCAGGCGATATGTAGTTATTGGAGGGAACGAGATTTATTTGGGTAACTAATTTTGTTACAGATGTAAAATTACGTGTATGCTAACGATTTTTAGTGGCGAATTTGCAATTAGAACGTTAAAATAATTAAAATTATAGTATAACTGATATTGGAAGGGGTAAATGTTTGAGTTTCTATTTTAACTCATATGTTATAATTTTTTAACTACTTCTCTTGCAGGAAATATCTTGTTTTTAAAAATCTATTGGTATTTTCTTATCTTTTTCGTGCATTTTTACATTGTAGCGTTGCTTTAAGTGAATTTTTAACCACCGAGGCTGTGATATGTCAAAGAATAATATATAAAAAGTCCCATAGAGATGAAGGGGATTTAAACTTGAGCCTATTGATGGTCATTTGCTTTTCTACTCACCATAGCCCTATTGGAGTTTTCTATAAAGAATTTATAATCTCTATGTTAACATCAGATCCACTGAGACTGTGAAATTGAGTCGTTGAAACCATTGGTTTAAAATATTATTAATTTGTGTAATAGGGATTTCTTTGATTTTCTAAGTTGTCCCTGGAAGGTGATTGAATCGACCGGTTCTTCATTCCCTTTCGTTCTTTATTTTTGTAAATTCATGCAGTCTAAATAGGCTAGATTAACCTTGGATAGTGTCAGTGTTAAAAAACGTGATATATCACGGAAAAACTGTTACACTGACTACGTTAGATTACATCTAAATAAGTAACACGGACATTATATCTCAGCAATTATGCATGATCGATTATTTCTATCGGTGAATCTCTTCAACGATGATTCTTATTAATATTTTTGCAATCTAAGCATTAAAGTTCATCGTTTATTACAATATAAACGACAATATACATTAATATATCATTATTTTCTTCGAATAGTGAATCCAGATTTGTCATCTTTAGCAACTCACCTTTCCAATACGACTTTTGTGTAATAAATTTTTGTTATACAAATGATAAGAGTAAGTTGATGATAACTTTAACCCCTTGCCCTACGATTTGTTTTATGACTACCTCCGCTATAGTTGAGAATTTAATTGCTAAAATAAAAATTAATCTGTGATTATTGATACTTCGTATAATTTAACGTAATATTAATATTGCAAAAAATAATATTTTCGCGTCGCGTTTCACTAATATTTTCAATTTGATAGGTTTTGCAACATTTGAATATTTCCTTTCCATTTACCTCATCATGAGTGCCACTCGTCATTATAGGGCAAGAGGTTAAAAATATGTCTTTAAGATTTTTAAATTATCGCCATTGCGGTTTTTCAAAAATTGGGACCAATCGTCTACAAAATTTTTCAAATATTATTTGAGATATATACACTACCACAGTATTAAAAGGGTTACAGTTCAATAATGTCTCTTAGCACTAAATCTATTAACCCTTTGCGGTCCGAATTATTTCGTTGATTTTGTAGTGAGCTAAATAAAATTAAATTTGCAATATTTTCTATCACTTTTTATTAATTTTCTTAAATGATATCAATTACTATATGTACTGACGGATATTTTGATGATATTACAAAATCATTATGAAATTTGAAAGCCCATATTAAATTGTCAGAAAATAAAATCAAGTAAAAAGCTATGTCGAGTACAGTTCGACATAGGACTGCAAAGGGTTAACAGTGTTGAAACGACTGATCCACAATTTTTTCTCAAATCATATCGATCCTCAACCCCCAAATTTTTACTTTCTACATCTACGTCGTTCTAAATCATCAATTAAATTTATTAATTTCATTCCCCCTTTATTCCTCATCATTCAAAATATTTATTGAGTATCTCAAAACGTAAATGGCAAATGTTGACTTCATGCAACTCGGATCTTCATCAGAATACTTAAATTACCTTCCTCTCTCCAAGAATATTCTTAAGAAGGATAAATCAGCCATTAAGATCGACAATTACTTCCTCGATGCATTCTTTATTCCGTATTCGATCGTTATCCTCACTGACGAGGGAACAGTGCTCGTTCTCTAGGGATATCCATAGAGACGAGAGAGTATACTTGTCGACCAAGTATGTCCATTCGTAGAGAAAAGAGA
Organism: Cerceris rybyensis; assembly: GCA_910591515.1. Classification (NCBI taxonomy): domain Eukaryota; kingdom Metazoa; phylum Arthropoda; class Insecta; order Hymenoptera; family Crabronidae; genus Cerceris; species Cerceris rybyensis. The sequence continues at coordinate 38,745,106 of OU342789.1, forward strand.
AAGAGGGAAAGAGAGAAGGAAAGAATACTTGTTCGCATCTAGAAATCACTCGAGCGGAGTGCAACGATCCAACGAAGGAGACGCATCGTTCGAATGTAGAACCGACGATGACCGTTCGCAGTCATTGGCGTCCTGCTCGTGTCACGTAAATCGTCTTCCTGGAACGAAGGCCACGAGAAAGTTCGTGCCGCTGGTTCAGTGCCACGGTCACGCTACGTGCGTGGCATCGCCACCGACGAAAGTAAACTAAATCCAAAGGATTACGCAACCCCATTTTAAAAGTCATTCGATGTGCCTCTCTGACCGGCTTCTTTCTTCGTCTTTCTTTTCCTCTTTCTCTGTCTCTCTCTCCCTAACTCTCTCTTTTCTTTTCTTTATTTCTCTTATTCTTTCTTCTTCTATACCCCTGTCTTTTTTCTTTTTCTCAGCCGCTTGGTGTCTCATTCTTTCCTTTCTCGTACTCTTTCTATTTTCTTTTCGTTTTTTATGTTTCTCTGTCTTTTTCTGCCGTTTTCTTTCTTTTCTATTTGGTTCCTCGTTGACAATCGAATCCGTGTCTCGTAGGACGCGCCGCGTTAAAAGCCACGTTAGAAGATACACCGAGGAATGTCATTCGCAGTCTCGTACCAAGTGGATGTCGGTTGCGCGAAAGTACGTCGCTGATGTGTGACAGTAGTTGTATTTTTGGTAGAATCATTGACCAAGTGATTTCGATCTGAATGTATTGGGTTGGCAACTGAGTTATTGCGGATTTTGTCAATAAATAGTTTTAGCACATTCTTTTGGTTTCTCAACGTGTTGAAAGCACCTAAACTATATTGTTTTCTGATTATTTTGATTTCCACCTTTAATTTAGTAAAAAATTTGTATCTATTAGTTATTTAGTTTCAAGACGGGCTTTTCAGACATATTTTATTGTATTATTTCCGAAAAGGCAAGAACGCATCGCAAGCACACAAAAATGCGCAACTATTTGGCCGTCCAGTTGAAGTTGGCGAGACTCATATCAAGGGTATTATCGATTCAGATCGTTATAGCACAACACGTGAAATTGCACAGAAGCTCAATGTATCGCATACATGCATTCAAAAAAATTAAAACAGCTTGGCTATGTCAAGAAACTCGATTCGTGGGTCCCTCATTAATTTTCCTTCTCATTTAAACTCCGCAATCACTTAGTTGCCAAGCCAATAGAATTTTACGGTACACTCGTGGAAATTGTTTACCGATATCTTTATATTTCTATTAGCTTTCAATAAAGTTTGAATTTTCTTGCGTTTGTTAGATCTGACTTTAACACTAGAACTACCGGCGTTAAATCTATTAAATTTCAATATATTAAATAAGTACTTTGAAAACAGAGAAATCAAAAGTCCGAAAAGAAAATGGATACGATAATTTATGTTTTTCTAGACTGACGTAGAATATTTATTCCATGACTCTCCTGTAGACTTGAAGAATTTTTGGAATAAACAGTCATTTTGACTGGTTCGGTAGTTCTAGTGTCAATCGCATTTGAAAAATAATAAAAATGGCAAATATTATTTATTTTTAAACATGGAAATTAGTGGTTATAATTTATCAAGGTCGCAGAAATAATTTAGAAAAATGTCTGAATTGAGCAATATATTTTATAGGTTTGATTGTAAGTTCAGTTTGAGTTTAGTTCAGAGTGAGGTTGACTATAAAAAAGCTAGTAATCACAATTATAACTTGTTCTAAATTATAAAAATTAATGACTGTTACTTAGTGTAATCGTTTTAACAATTTATGAAAGTGTATACATCGAATCTTACATATCAGAACCGTGGATACCATTAGGTAGGTACTTCTAAATGAAATCTGATTCAGGTCAGAGTTAACCACTTGCCATGCCATTTCTTTTGTGATTGAAAGTGCAATAACTCTAAATTAATTACTAGAATAAGAAACTAGTCCTTAATTTCGGATATAGTATGAGTTAACGATAGAATTAATTTTATTTTACCAGGACTCACTGATATTTTTAATATAATAATTTTTGGAATACTTCAAAATTGACTGTACCATTTATCGCGTCACGAGTAGAACTTATTATTGTACGGCAAGGGGTTAAATCGATTTTCAAAAAACGGACGAATCACAATTATAATCTCTATCAGATAGAGAAAAATCGCAGCTGTATTTACGATAATCGCATAAAAAATTTGCAAAAATGTATAAGTCAAATCTAACATAACAAAACTATGTCTAAATGAAATTTGAGTCATTACAAAATGAACACAATTTTTAAAAAATGTACAAATTACATAGACGATGAAAATTTATGTCCATCCATTATGATACTCATTTTCAAAAGCACATTAATATTTACATATCGAATCTAGCATCTTGGTATAACAGTCTTCATTAAACTCGCGTCAGGCTCGTGTTCGATTAATTATAAATAAAGACGTGCAATGTACAGTATCTATCGTGACATCTAAACTGATGACAACATGAAAAAAACAAATTTTTTTCAATGTTCCGTGGCGCGTCGTAAAACATCGAAAGCGTTACGATCCTTCGGCGTAGGATATATATTTAGAATAATTACCGGCTACTTCCGAGTATAATATAAATACGGCCGAGTTGTGTGTCGAGTTAGTTACTTGCTTTATTAATATTCATGTAACTAGGTACACGTTTCTGATCTGCATAAGGCGTTCGCCTTTAAATGTATTTCCGGATTTTTGCGTCGGGTTTATATGTCGAAGTTACCACATCATTCGTACCGCGATGCAATTTTTCAATTTCACCGGAAATGGTGACTGGAAATAATGAGTATTTGTGCAATTATCAATAATTGGAAAGTCGAAAACTTTTTCCACGATATCTCGCTCTTGCGTTCTTTTTTTTTGCTATTATTATTAAGTCATTATACTCAGAGAGAACTCTATTAGAAAGAATTAATAAGATTATTGATTTGGAATTAACAAGGTAATTTCAGCACGTTTCTGTCTGAATATGATTTATTTCTGCTGTTTCATGTTCTTTTGTTTGTTATATAATCACCTTATGAAAATCAGTTTACATGAATACTTATGGTAGTATTAACGTTCTATGGTTCGAATATTTTGTTGTATTTGAAAATGAGTTTCATGATGGCACAATTAGAAAAATACAATTTTAAGTAATGGGTTAAAGATTTTTAAACATTGAATTGCAAGGAATTGCCTGACTTTCATGAGCTAAATGATAATATTTGACAAAGTTACAAATTTGAATTTGAAAAATAGAAGCTGAGATGTGTCTTGTGTTACTTTAACACTACATTTACGGATGTTGATATACCTATTTTTGTGAAGTGGGCCAAATTGACTCATACAAGAAAATCGATGTTTTTTGCAAAGAAAATAGTTTCAAACCAATTTAAATGAAAGATTTATTATTAAAAAAAATTAACCAGCCAATATATTATATATAGAGTAATGAAATTTTGAATGAGCCAAATTGGCTCCGTAAATCTAGTGTTAAAGTCACAGAGGCCTATAGAGCGTTAAGAGGTATTTTGATATCGCAGAACTTAAAATACGTTAATGTAGTCAATTTGTTTCTCATAATGTTTCCCCTTTAAAAAGAATGAATTTCAGGTATTAAATTTCAAAAATTTGATATCTTTTATTCCAAATTCGATATTAACAGACAGACATACCTTAATTAATATTTTGTTAAACATTAAACACACGGAATGGTAAGTCTTATTATGCGGCAACAGAATTGCCATATTTCAGTTTACAGTTAATTAACAAAACTTTTGAAATCCTCTCATTGATGTTTACGTGAGCAGCAGAGAACATATTCGCTCAAAACTTTGTATTCTACCACGATGTACGCAATTAATCGCTGGGTAAATATATAATTATCGCAATAATCGCACAAATTTGTAACATTTATTTTGCTATCGTGAAAATTGTGCGGTATCTCTTTGCAATGTTTTACGAGTAATGAAAAATATTCAACACGAACATAACGTTTTGCTATCCACGGGGAAATATTATTAGCAATACTAACTTTATTGGCTTATCAGAATTTGCATATGAAATCTAAGATCGTTAGAACTGAGATAAGAATAGATCTAGGTTAGACTGTCTGCAAAGAGACACACTAAATATCTTTTCTACTGCAACACAGTAATTAAGGACTATTATTTCAATCACAATAATAATGTTTATAAATTATTAACGTATATGATATATTGCAAAGCTATCTCCATGCCAGTCTGCCAGAGATATAAATTAAATGCATTACAAGACGTACAGACTACAAATATTATCTCAAATAACATCTCAAAATTGATGATTATTATTTCTAATAATAATCTTAATAATTTATTGAAATGTGTATATCAATCAACTAGGCTTCGTCTAATTGTAAAATAGATATATACGTTACATTAAGATGAATCAATAACAAAGATGTCCTCAAAACTATAGTATTGTTACGAGTCGACCGCGCTCGCATTATCCTTTCGGACATAATTAAACAGAACACAATTTTATAGGAAAACTGAGAACGTTTGTTTAAAGAAACACGTCTGTCAACGAGTACCACCGACCGTAGGATCTCAATTCTTTATTTTTTAAAAACAATTGCCAAATCTCGTTTCCCAGTAACATTTAATCTACTGGGTGCTTCCTAACAGTATTATTGGCCCAGAGAAAGAAGTCACTTCATCAGTGGTTTGCTCCGACTCGCCCAACCGATAGAAACATCCCTCATTCTTCCATCATCTGCGATTCTAATGAGTGACTTTCCGAAAAAGGGGTTAACACCGAAATAAGTGTTTTGTTTTCAGTTGTAATTCGCTGGGATCAGGTTTCAAGGACCGATATATGTAGTGAGAATGCGCGGTGCGAGAACAGTCTTCCCTTATTCCGCACCACAAGCCAAGTGACTTCACTGGTTTGGCAAATAATACCTATGGAATTAAATTCTTGAACATTTATGTATACCCCGTACGGATTATGAAGTCACTTTTCTTGAGGTACGGAGTAAGAGGAGACTGTCCTCGCATAGCGTATTCCCGCCTACAATTTTAAACGTGTGGCTGTTTCGATCAATAGTACGTTAGAATCGAAAATACGTGAGGACGAAGGATTTCTCTATTCGTCGGACGAATCAGAGCAAACCAGTTATTAACCCTTTTAGTGCCGGGCGAAAAAGAGGTGCGTATGCGAAGACAACCGATCGAATTTCACGATTTTACTAGGGTTTGGAAAAAGGCTCATAAAAACCAAACAAAAAACAATATTTACATAATTCAAAAAGGAGTGTATTAAGGACGCAGTAGAGAATAAAACAATGACACTAATTTTTCTATATTCATTGAAAATTGTATAAATAACAAAGGTATGAATGATCGTTAAAAAAAAATGAAAATTGAGTTCTCTCTTACAAAACGTATTTGCACATAGGAAAAGTCATCTTTTCATCATAACTTTATATAGACCATTTATTACAAAGTATGTATATACTTCACATTTCTAATATATTTTTTAACAAAATAAATAATATTGCATAACAAGAATAAAGAATAGCTGCAAGATTACATGGCATCAACCAGTATAGAATATGATTACAAGTTAAACCAAAAAACTCCTTTTTTTAATCCTCTCGTAATGAAATTAGACCATTTATAACGTATTATAAATTTATTTTGAGATAGAGTTCTCTCGCACTGCGAATAGTAAAGCGCTACAAGGTGCGGGCCGATATGTCGGCACTGGCACTAAAAGGGTTAAGTGACTTTTTTCGGTGCTCCAATGATAGCTGCTACCACTGCAAATGTTACCCATTTCTAAGAGATTTTTCTTAAACTATCAATTGACATACGTAAGGTGAATTTGGAGGATTGGAACCCACTCAAATAATAAATCTAAGGCTGAATGAACATAGTAATTACTAAACAACAAACAAGCCCCAGTAGTCGGCGTTACTGCACGATACCTAACAAGGGTAGGTAAGAAAGAGGTCAATGTGAGCGGCATTCCAGTTTTTCATGCATCACAATCATCAACATAACAAAATATTAGCTGGTTATCTAATTTAACAAGATTCTCAGAAAAACGGGCAGCAATAATGAAAAAGAAAAAGATCAATGGAAATCACTCTTAATCCTCTATGAGTTCTTTGAACTTCGAAGTAACACAAGACACATCTAAATTTCTATTCTTCCAAATTAATTTTGCAACTATACCAAATGCTACAACTTTATTCTTAACCCTTAACGCTCCAATTATTAACTGTGAATATCGACAGGCAACTCCAACTTATTCTCGTCATGTTTTGACTTGCAAGATTTTAAGTGTCAGACTTTCAATGCTACAACGAGTAGCAAATATAAGCAATAGTGCAAATAATAATATTAAAGTCATTCAAAAGAATCTTTATTCATTTCAGAAGTAATATAATATTGATTGCAATATTGATATTATTAATTATAATTGATTAATGTGTGGTGCTTTTTAAAGCAGTCATTGGGATGCAAACCGGTTTGCGTTTTCTGGTCTCACCGTAGAAAACTGTTCCTTTTTTTACCCCATTATTTCCTTTTGGTTAGTTAACAACTACATCATTATAGATGCGAAAATTAAAATTGTCATCGTCACTATCTATATTTTCCTTACAAAGATAAATTATTTTCCTTCTCGACATAATTGAAAAATAGATGAATTTACAATAAAACAGGTTGAGCTTGTAACTATTTTTTATCTATAAACAATTACCGATAACGAACAATATCCGAAATAAAAATTACACTTGGAGTAGCACGCTTCAAATGAGGGGTACCTGACAAGTATACTGGAAGTAGAACGCCGCACATCGGTGGTTCCTGAGAGGCACACTTGAAGCGATAAGGGTTAATAATCCTAAAATTCTTTCCAATTTAATGTTTCAAAATCAAATTAAATCCTTTATTAAAAATAACACTTTTATCATTCTCTAATGTTCTATCGTTCAATTAATCTTCAGCATGTCACACAAAACTAGGTCCATAGAAGGTTAACTCAACGTAGACCCGTATTTGCTCAAAGTTCATGTGTAATTCTCAACCCTCACGTCGAAATTGACGACAACATCAACAGCCAAAATTTTGTAATACTTTCTATTGTGTCGTAAACCATTGCACGAGTTGCAATCGGGACAGGCAGGAAGGGACAACATGCAGGGCTCTTCCTAGTCGCAACGCGTACCGCCGTTAGGTACGTACCTGGAGGAGATACGAAAAGAGGAGTCGTGGTAGAGCGCGGATATTAACGCGAGGAAATATTCCGTGCACCGGCAAAAAGTGACGCGGTATTCCATTATCCTCGTCGGCACGATGCAAAACCGGTCGAAATGATTGGATTTTTATCTCTCATCTCCCTTCTTTCCTCTCGGTCTGTCTTTGTTGGTCTCCTACCCTCTTACCACGATGCAAGTACCATCCTCTTCCCGTTCCTTTCTCGCGCTCTGCCAACAAGGAAGAACGCGTACAGTTCAAGAAAGACGGAAGATGCGCGCACACGAGCAAATCGCCCGTGGAGACGCATGTGCGTGCGTGAATCTGTGCGCTGTTACCGTGTGACTCATCCAGGTACATTGCACCCGCTACGTGTCCGGTACAAGCTCGAGTCGGTGCTCCACGAGCAACCGCGTCCAATATTTTCCGATTTTTCATCGAACAACTGCGGTTTCGATTAACAGCCATCGAGCAATGATCTTCGATCCGTGAATCGCCCTTTGATAGTGACCTTTGCATCGATAACAAATGCCTGTTGTAGTGTTAGAGATTTGATAACTATTTTTATAGGTGTCTACATATTTTTGGCTTAGATCAGTTATGTAGATTGGGTGTTTTTAATTTTAGAGAAATTTCTAACTGTGGATGTTATAGTATTGCGGAGGAGGAATTGGTGCTACTTTACGATGAAAAGATTAAAACTTGAGTTCTATATTTGGTTGAAGCTTCTGTCTTCATCTTCAACGGAAGCGACTATGTTGTTTATGCTGTTCTATTGGAACACGGAGATCATAAAACTGCTTTCCGAAGAACGCGGTTGCTGTCATAACGCAAACGAGGAAGATGCTTCTTGAGATACACTATACGATCACGACGAAACCATAAATTTTGCGCTTCGTGGAAGCGCCGTTTGGCCGAATTCGATTTACACCACGTTGATATAGGTGCTGAAGTTTCGAGGCATCGTTTCTCACTTAGGTCGAATCGGGTCGAACGGGCGTTTAGCCGTGTCGCCTCTTGCCAACCCTGTCATTTCCTCTCGACGCGCCGAGGAGAGAAAACGAAGCCATCGAGAGTAGTTGACTTTACTTCGAGCGGCGTGTTGGGAATCGCGTGTGAATTATTAAGAGTCGCCGAAGCGTGTGGTAAATACTCCACGAACGATCTTTCTCTTTTCCTCTTAGTGTTTTCAGTGTTCCTTTCCTCGTGTCCTCTTCTTTCTTAATTCCGTGTCTCCGTCTCCTTTTCTCCAGTTTCCTCTTTGGTCTTTCGCGCTCTTCATCGTCATTTCTTTCTCTCTCCTTTCATCGTGCCAATACTGGACAGTGTCTCTTTCTCTCTCTCTCTCTTCGTTCTATCTTGCTCGGACGTTTCCGCGAATCTTCGTTGGTCTCGCTCGCACCTCAAGAGCAATGAACTCTCGGTAGGGTATATCATCGGTGAAGTGATGCTACCAGTGCGCGCGTGCGCGCCTGCGTCTACGCAACACGGCTCACCAACTCGTCCATTTCTCTCTTCCATCGTACGTTTTCTCTTTCTTTTTCCCGCGCTGTCGTCCTTTTTTTCGTTTAGTAAGTAGTGCTTGCATAAGTGTTGACAAAATAGAACAAATGTATTCGCGGTATACTAAACGCACGCCGAAAGATTCAAACTTCGCGGCGGTCTACGCGCATCGGGCGCATTAGCGCGCGCAAAGTACGCATGCGCAGTATATTTACACTTTGTCCATAAGTAAAATGACCGGTCTTCCGGTTAAATTTTCAAACGATTCGCTATATCGCCTGCTACTTCTTCAAACTGTTATTGGCGCCGAGTATTTCTCCTTATCTTACCGATTTGCGTCGTTATTTCGTTCAAAAAACTCGATATACCTGTTTGAAAGCGATTCTTTAAAACAACGCCGATAAAAATGTGAATATTATGTAAACTTGTAATTGGTCAGTGGCCTGGGTAAAAATAGGGGGAAACTTTTCTCAAACTCGATTGTTGTTTAAAATTATAAACGTTACTTTTGCCGGGGAGAAACTGTGAACGGCAAACAGGTCGCGAAGTTCGAAATTCTTGGTTAATGGCGTTACGAGCGCCGGTGTAAATAGCACGAGAGCAAGAGGAAGGGAAAAGGGAGAATCGCAGCGGTGTCGGCAGGGTAACGCCATTAAGTTCCCTACCCGCACGAAGTGGTCATGCAACGGTAAAATTAAGGGAAATTGATTAAGATCGGTCATTTCGCGTGTATCTACCGCCTCCCCATTGTGTAGAAAATATAAATATAACATGCTCTTTCGCATTTACACATTATAAACATTACACGCAGTCCAACGACACGTGGAACTTTTCATAAGTTGAATCTGCTATATTTCACTCGTTAAGCTACTCATATTTCTCCATATATTTCACAGCTTAATCGAACGACCTCGGTGAATCAACAACCTAGACTGTTTGTATACTTTTTAATACAGTGAATTTCATATTTTCTTTAATATATTTACTGCTATTCATTGAATATTAATTAATAAAAAGATTTGCCGCAAGAAAAATATTATTTTACAGTCACTACTCGTTATATACATTATCCATCCTACGCGAACAAATCTGTACACTTTTTCAGCATGCCGTGTCTACGGTTCTTAAACGCGGAAGAATGATTCGATTACATAGACGGTTAGATATCCTTACGAGCATAGTCATTCTTCCCGCAATGGGATCGTTATTCAGCAGATAAAAGGCTCGACTCGGAGGTTACCGCGAAACGATTTCGTTACATCAACGAAACTCGTTCGGCGCACAAATAAGCGCATCGTAATTGCACGTGCGTTCGAGCCTGTGTGTACGTTACATCACACATATTACGTGTCCACGCACTGTCACACGTACGCACACGCGCGCTCGTTCGTCGGCGCGTTAAACGCACACTAAGAGTGATTATTTCCTTTCTTGCTGACCCGACGTAGTCCTGCCTGTTGTACACTTGTTTTTAGCGCTTACTCATACAAGCACGTCCCATGCGTATGCGCACAGTAGAACGTACTTTTGTCCATAACCGCGCACGCAAAAGTGTGCGCGCGCACATGTATGCGCATGCAACGTGCGCGCGAGAGAGAAACGAGAAAGATAAATGTACGTGTATGGAGTCCACTGTAAGCGAATGCTAATAATATGCACTTCCTGCAACTCGGTTATATTAAATCATTGCAACCGCTTCTCCCGCTTTTCTGCGTTATTACCGTTTTCCTTCACGCACCACGATTACCACCTCCTATAGCCGTACACTTACGCGCGTATATATACGTCGAACGGCCGTGCGCCGAGTGAAAAGGTAAAAGAACCACGTTTCCTCTACGCGTCCTTTTCCATCATGTTTCGCATCGCACGCTACCGTGCTACTTTTCATTCTTCGAGGTATCGACGATCAGCCGGCGTTCCTTTAACGAACTTTATTGCCACAGTGTTTCGCTCTACATATCTACAGCTTGGAACGTGCTACACGAGTAAGCTATTTACGAAGCGACGTATAGCCTTTTTATCGCCGTAATGATTTGAAACGAGTGCAAGGTTCCAGTTTGAAATGTCTCTGTCTCTTTCAACGAGGCGGTTGCGTTTAGATGTTATTTGCTGCAAGTAATGGTTGCAAGGGTTGTGAATAATAGGAGATTGTTTAACACGTCTATTACCACGTCGTTTAGTGAGGAACGTTTACAAAGGGGTCCCGTACTAATTTCTTAATTGGATTGTTGCACTTAGGAGAATTGATATTGTAGCTTTTATGTATTCGGCTTTTAATATAATGATGTTGATGTATTATAATGATGACTGACGACTTAGGTGAATTTCGAAATATTGTAATTATTGTCACGAATTATCGTAACGAAATTGCCTCCCCTATATTTGATATCGATTATGAGAATGATAACGACGAACTGAAAATGTTAAAATTGATGTAAGAGATAAGAAAAGAGTTGTCTTTGAGCAAGAAGTTTGGATCCGTTAAAATAGAGATATTATTTTGTAATATTTGAGATGTTTGATTATGAAGCGCCGTAACATTATATATACAGGGTGTCCCAGATTTTAATGTTCAAACTTTGTTAATATATTCTATGGTACTAAATAAGAAAAAAATGTAATGTAAACATAGATCACATAGAGCTTTATTAAAAAGTTATAACAAAAATACAGAATAGAATTAATATATAATAGGAACAGTAACCAACTTGCTGTTACGACAAGGATTGGCTCAAATAGATCAGCAATATTTAGATTCAGTGTGTTTATGCAAGCTGCTTTTACTATCTGAGGTTACTTAAGATTGAAATTAATTTTCGCCAGTAATAGCTATTAGTAAGTTGTTGGAGTTCATATCGAAATTCCACAAGTATTTAACGAATCAAGAATCATGTATTGCGAAGAACAGTAGATATTTTGAAATGGAGTATTAATTAACTATGGAGATGACAATGTCAAGTAATAAATACATTGATCTATTCGAGCTAATACTTCCACTAACATCAAGTCGGTTACTATTCCTATATTACTTCTATTCTGTATTTTTGTTATAACTTTTTAATAAAGCTCTACGAGACCTATGTTTACATAACATTTTTTTCTTATGTAGTGCCGTAGAACATACTCACAAAGTGTGAACATTAAAACCTGGGACATCCTGTATAATTAGCAGGAAAGCTGTCATAGACATTCCTGTTTATACTGGTAGTTCAGATATTCCTACATGAACCGTATAGTTTCTGATTAGGAGGGATTTGATTGTATGTTTGCAAGAATAGTGTATAGAAACAAGAATACAACAAGCAAGTAACATACTTTTTTTTATGACGGTTCGGGAATTTATATCCGAGGACAAGGCACACACGACGTCCGCGTGTTAAATAATGAAGTAACGCAATTTTGTGTAGAGTTCTTTAACTAACACACATCAACGTGACTCCATTGTATCTCATGAGACGTTGCGCTTTGGGGCTCAAGCGCGAATAGCTACAATTCTCTTTTGTTTCTTCTTCCCAACGCCAAGATCCATCGTCAAGCATAAAGTACCAATTGTTCTTCTGCTGCAATTATATTTATCATATTGTTGCGCCGGGAATAATCGCCACACGACATAATTTATTAACAAAGATTCTACATTCTACAATATACAGTTAAACTAGGGATTCCAGCTACTTCTTCGCGCCGCAGTCACTACCAGACTCCAATCTTCAACTACTTGTTTAATCTGTTGTCCTTGATACGATCAACTCTCGACTATCGATGTCTCGTCGAATATATTCTCTAATCGATTATATTGCCGAAGACAGCTTCGCTTCTTCGTAACAATATATAACCTTAACAACGTTAATACAAAACTCAATATTAATCCTTCTACCACTTACACTCCCCTCTTCATCTCTTTCAACTTTTAACTTTTCCCAAAAGCCCACAAAATTTCTTTCCAAACCGTTAACACGTTAAGTGCCCACTCCTAAAGACCGACACTACACTTTTAGGCCCTTTTTTAAAGAAAGGTATCTTTCTATTTGTTTTAATAAGCTACATTAATTTTTGATAAAATGTTCTATTTCTTACTTACAATCTATAATTATGGCTCGATAAGGCGCCGCTGAGTAGTCTAAGTAAAAAACTAATCTTTGATTTTCATTGATCAGCATAAACATGAACGAAAAATCAACGAACGGTCCCTAGGGACTTTTTAGTTAATCACATTTTCCCCAAAATAACACAAACATCCCAATTTGTGAATAATACCACGACCCAATTGTCTATCCAATTTACTCCAGCAACCCCCCGACCTTCGATTCCAGAACATACTTCTACGTCCGCATAAATCGAGCAGCGCGCTCTTCCCTTACGTTCTTTCCCCCGACATCTCCGCCCGTTTTTCTCGCATGTGGTTGCCTTTCCTGTACATATGCACACGTATCTAGCGGTAAGGACGCAGGCCTTGACCATGAACACGAGTTGGTGGATTGCATAACTATAGTTATATACAGCGGCACGATGGTAGCTCTCGCTGCGCCTGTAAAAGCATATAGTTGTATGCGTGCGCACACACGAGTACCATATTGTTGCGCGCGCACACACCGGTCGATGGTTGTACACGGCTGTTGTACGATCGCGTACGTAAACCGTATTGCCTTCCAATACTTTCAACGTATATATACGTACTTACTATTCACCGCGTCCGAGCCAACCAATACCATCGAATCATCCAACACACAGGCGCTTAAAAACGAGACGCGTGTGCGTGACTGTGGCAGATACGCACCGCTACAAAGTGCAGTGCACTCGTCGACGACGTATCACGTATCTACTCGGGCGTTTCTACATACGTACGTGGCTTCGTGCGCACATACACGAGCGTAGGAATAAGCGGCATTGCGTACGCAGACAAGTAAGGCTACGACCTTGCCTTTAAGCTTCAAACAGCTGTTTGAGACGGTGTTTTGAGCCTCTGTGAAATGGAACGCGGGTAAATGCCGAGAGGGTAGAAGAAGAGGCTAAGTGGAGCGATCTAAGGCCTGGCCATAGAGACTTGTATTTGCTCTTAACCCTTTCGGCATTGAAGGTGGTGGTAGCGCTGTGATGTGCGAAATGGTAAAAAATGATATGATGATATTGTGAGTAGACTGCGGATTTTTACGTTTTTATGCTAAGTTGTATACTGTTGAAATGCACAAAATGAATGCCATATGAACAATATTTGAAATATGTATGATATGAAATTTGTTCTAATATTGAGCTGGTGGGAGGAGTACCTACTTGGTTTTTTCTTTCTTTGTTGCATTTATCAACGTTGACATTTGCATTAAGTATTCACAGTGTTGTTAGCAGAAGTTTCAAGCGATTTTGAGTATGTATATTGGAAAAATAAGTTGATTGCGATGAATTCACCTACGAAATTATCGTAGGAATGTGACAATTTTTTTTGTGCTATTGTTGGACATTAGAAATTATTATGGAATACTTTAGGCGATTTTGAGGATAGCTGTTGGAAACTTATTTAGATTTTGGTTTGTTCAGGTGTGGAATAATTGCAGAAGTGGGTATAGCGTTTTTTAATCTCAACGGTGAAACCATCGCTGGCATTGAAGTACATTAGGCATAATTCTGTACTTCTAAGAAATCGTGAGGGAGAAATTTTAGTCACGCATATGCTAAAAGGAATCTTTATTGTTTGAATCGAACAGTCTAGCCGATAGAAAAGGGGTTAAGTGTATAATCCAAGTCATTAAAAATTTACAAGTAATCAGAACACGAAACTTTTCAAGGATACACATATATCGATTAAGTACTTTAATTAAAACTCCAACATTAGACTAACCACAGATGTCTATATATCTCTATTTCACTGTAGAAAAAGTTAGGTATATAAAAGAAAAGCTAACTGCATACAAATCAAACTGTTATTTTAAAATAAATGACCATCGAAATAAAACTCGTTTATCCGCTTAATTAACATTAAACTCCGACTAGATAATATTCCAATCAAAAGTAAGTACGTATAGTTGAGAATTCTGTTTGAAAAAATTCTTAGCATTTGAATAGAAACTAGTAAAAGGTATCGACGGTAATTACTTCTCTCTAATCTTTCAAAATCTCTCGCTGCTTGTCGAGATGATGGATGAAGAGCTTTCCGATGGAACGTAATGATTCGTGCACCGGCGTGCCAACTCGCACGGAAAAGGGTACCAGGCGAGAAAATGAGAAAATAAGGACGGCTGTTGTAAGAAGCTAAAAGTACTTAAAGTAACGTGAAAAGGTAGAAAGTGCTAGTGACTTTTAGGGGCCGCATTCACCGCACGATCTTCGAAATGAATAGAACCCTTCTTTAACACCGGAGGTGTACGTCGGTCTCGTTAAATGGCTGCCAACTACCTGGGCTAAGAGGAAAGCGACATTTTGTCAAAGAACGAGAACTTTTCTGTCTTGTAAACGATACAATACAAGTACATATACCATACAGTAATCTCTCCTATAACACGGTAGATTCGTTCCGCGTTATAGGAAAACGCGTTGTAGGAGTATTCTCGTATAACGCGCTCTATGATCCCGTATAAAGCGTTATGTACAAATGATTCAAGTAAATCGAATATTAAGGAAAAACTAAATTTGTGCGAAATATGTGCATTTTATTAAAATCAAACTAAGAACATTTTAAATAAAAAACTTATACATATAATTATTGAGTATGTACAAATTCATTATAAATTTCATAGTACAGAAATATAACGTGGGAAATCCCCGCGTTATATGGGGGAAAACATGTGTTGTACGAGGGACATGAAATCGCGTTGTAAGAGTACCGTGTTATAGGGGGGTTATTGTACTTGGAAAAAAAGAAGAAAATGAAAACAACAGCACGAACATACCCTCTGAGTGTATCTGCAATCATTCTTTTAGAGATACTCATCAGACGAAGGAAAATTAGGAACTTTAAAATTAGGAAAATTAGGAAAAAATTCCGCCACGGACGAACAACTTTTAATGACTAATGACATAATATAAATAATTAATTCTTTACCGAAACTACAACGCATATAATACAGGAAAAATAAGAACTTATGTTATTTAAAAAATATTTAATTACAAGGTATGACATAATAATTAATTCTTGGGATGAAATTTTCTCGGGTGATTATAGTCACCGCTAGTACTCAGTCACTGTCAGGCGGCGTGGGACTATAGTCATCGGTGATATGGAAAGGGTTAACTCGAGGTTTACGAAAGCAGTAAAATTGACGGATTTCTATTATACTTTCGTAGAAACGGCTTCCAAACTTATAGAGAGATGATACAATAAATATTTGCCATGTACCTTATAATATGCAAATTACTTAACGTATCATCTTCTTTGCCGCTTGACCCATCTATTTCCGAAGTTCTTATTTGATATATTGCGGTGTAACAGATTTCACGTTAGTAAATCTAGTGTTAACACCGGAGATGTCGCACGTGTGACTCATTAAATGACTGCTAACTACTTGGGCTAATTGTAAGAGGAAAGGGAGATTTTTGTCGAAGAACAAGAATTTCTCTGTCCTCCCGAATCGAAAAGTCCAGCCTAAAAAGAAACTTCAAATCCTAGATTTTTCTGATTTCTCATTTGCCGCTTAATTATGTATACCATTTTGAACCTCAAAATCCTCAACTAGTGTGTCTACGCACCTCAAAATCCTGTAAATATGATTTTTAGGAGTTATATGGACTGATCAGGTATAATTTTTATTCCAATTTAATCTGACATTCCCTAAAAATATTTCAGAAGTTCCAAGTCTGTCGATTCATATTCTAAAAATAGGGCTTTCAGGAGCAAGTAGGAATTAAATTATCATTTTATTCCATCTAAATGCGAAATCTCCTAAAATCACTCCAATTCCAATCCAATTCTAAAATTCCTCATTATAGAATGTATGGTTTAATTATTAGATTAATTTTCTAAACAAGATTGCTGAGGATTATTTTGGGCTGTATGAAGCCTAAATCGATCCTAAACTAGGCAAAACTGGCAAAAATGAACAAGTTTAATGCGATTGTGGAATTAAAATTTGCATTCATTTATATGTAACATATTTTTCCATATTCAGCCTAGATATCCTAAGTTATTTGGTAATTTAGGAGCATTTTGGGCTGAAATTTTCGACTCGAGCTGTAAACGTTACAATACAATGGTACTTGAGAACCGGAAGAAAAGAAAAACAGAAGCACGAAAATACCTTTTGAGTGTATCTGTAATCTTTCTTTTAGAGATACTCATCAGACGGACGAAAATTAGGAACTTCTGTTGGTACAAATTGGCCGTAAATTACCGTGGTATCGGGTTACTTTTATCTACTAATTCTCACGCTCGGTTCCTCGAAAAAAAATTGAAGGGAACGCTCGTCCCTCGTTCTCCTGCCAGACGACATGAGTTATCGGTCGTACCACCCACCGGCCCTGATTTTCCACCCACTTGAACGCACCTTCAATCTGCCCCCGCATAAATTCACTTTCTTTCTTTCTCTATCTCTCTCTCTTTCTTTCTCCCCCCGATTGTTATCCCGAGAATGTTTCGCGCCAAAGTTGTACATACCGGGGGCAAAGTTAAGAACACCGTCAGCGAAAGAGAAAGTTCGGATAAATTAAGACGTTTCCCGGTAACTAAGATTTACAAAGATTTATCTTTCGTTTATACTACCTTCAATCGTGTTAATGTTAGTCACATTTAAAACAGTCGTTATTGGGTCGTTATACCAGTTTGGACGCAGAATTACACGAAGATAAATGGCCTCGATTGAGACGAAGGGTAGAGTTTACTCGTCGTAATTTTACTTTCTCCGTAATTTTTATTTTCACCTCGATCGGAAGACACGTAGTATCGGAGTAACCTAAAATAGCACCCAGTGTATCGTCTGTACCGACTTAACTGATTTTCCACCTGCGCGCCTCTGAATCGAGTCAGCTCACATAAATTTGCCCCACCCTTGCTTTCGATGATTATCAACGGGAAGTTATTCGACGTAGTTTCGCCTACGAGTGGAGCGCTATCCTCTCTCTATTCTGTTTTATTCACTTGCTCTTTGATCTTCCTCTCTTTCCCTCTATCTACTTCTTTTATTTTCTCTCTCACTTTCTCTCCCTCTCTCTCTGCTCCTCTTATTCTTACTACTCATTCTCTCTCTCTCATTCTTTTCTCTCCACCACTCTCTTTCTCTCTCGCCTCATTCCACCTCTTTACCTCCTTTCTTTCCCAGTCACTCATTCTATCATTCTCCCTCCCTCTCAAAGCGACTCCCAAGGAACAGAGCATAAATCTCACGTCCGTAGACCGCGATCATTTCGCGAGCGATTACGAGGCGAGACAATTCGGTGGGAACGGACTGTTTTTGATTCCCCGGCAGACTCGCTCACTCGCTCGTTTGCTCGTTCGCTCACTCGCCGGAGGATCGGATGGATCGAGAATCGAGGAAGGTGGGGAAGGTGGTCTCTTCGCGACGATGGCCGCGTTGGCTGTTCCGCCGAAGGAGAAGGGAAGGCTCATCAAAGAGGCATTGAACTCGAGATTCCGTGCGAGGACCACCGTGGAATAAGAAGCCAGGGACTTACGATTCGTCCATTCGACGACGGACGTGCGAATCACCGGTTTTCGCGCGGCCGAGCACTCCTGTATACTTCGACGGTCGAGGACCTTCGTTTCGCAGGATATCAACCGCGTGGACGGATCTTCCGTTTCGCGTTTGATGGACGTTCCTGGATCGAAAGGTTCAACGATCGTGCACGTGGTTCGATACGGCGAGATCGTTTTGCGATCTCGTTTCATGACGTTGGGGTATGAACTTTGAAATTGCACGATTACTCGGAGGCTTCGGATGGTTTCTCTTCTCGTTACGTGGTTAATTTGCTCTTTGGCTTGCGATGTCTTTCATGCTGTAATTGACGGTTTGACGGTTTCTCTGGATTAAGCTGTACTTTCGAGAAACAGCGAGAAATTAATGGTTCGTTTCAGGATGTCAGTAAGGAGGATATTGGATGGTTTTTTGATGATAAGTGAAATTAAGTATTGTATGTGATTTACTGATTATTTCTTATTGGTAGACTCCGGATGTTTATGCATTTATGACAAAATGAATGCGGCTAAAATACACAAAACGAACATAATATAAAAATATATCCGAAATATCCAAAGTATGGTATTCGTTGTAACATTTATCGAGTGCAACAAATCCCTAAATAGGTTCTCTTGTCTTAACTGCATTTGTTGAATTTGAAATTTGCATAAACATCCGGAGTCTACTTATTACATTAGGTCCCATAAGATTTGTGCGTTTCATTGAACTTGACGAAAATCGAGTGTACACATATTTGTGCGTTTTGTTAAATTTAATTACTATAATTATTAAAATATATTATTATTTCTAAAATTATAGAATTATATTACAATTTCTGATTGGTTCTACTTTTGTTAACCAGTTAGCTGTGTTTAACGAGTATACTCGTCACGCGTAAAAGATGCCACTGGTTATTTAAATTGTAATTTTTACGAAGACTAAAATATATTCGTACATTTCAAGATGTTTGGAATATTTTGAGGCCATGCCGAAATAAAACGAATAACTAAAGAGTATAAATAATTTGTGTGACCCGAAATTCATAAGCATTTTCGCCACAGTTAACTGGTTAATAGAAAGTTATTTTGTTCAGAATTCGGTAACTGACAGGAGCTTTAACCCTTTGCGGTCCGAATTATTTATTTAATTTTGGTTGTGAGCAAAATAAAATTAATTTTGCAATATTTTGCTATCATTGGTTATTCATTTTTTAAAATGATATCAATAACTATAGGTATTGACAGACATTTAGTTGATATTACAAAATCATTGTGGAATTGGAAAGTCGATGTTAAATTGTCAGAAAATAAAATCAAGTGAAAATCTATGTCGAGTACTACTCGACATATGACCGCAAAGGGTTAACACTAGATCTATGATTAATTCAATGTATTTAAAATTTAAAAATGTATTTAAAAATAATAAATGTAGGGGCCAAAGAACTTGATTAATGCAATCATATACGGTCTTCAAAGTAGACGTTGAAAATTGAAAAAGAAACGGCATTAGAAATTTCAGGAACATTTTCAAAAAATTCAGGGCAAGTCATTTTCACCACATTGGTATGTTTAGTGACAAATACAATTGGTTATTCTTAATTTCAGCGGGTAGCAGAGGAAGCTTAGAAATAATGGCGGGAAGTAATGCAATAGTAATACGCAAAACTTTTTAGAATTAGAGATTTTTCATCTCTGCTGGAAAAATATCTCAATATTTCAAAACAAAACAATAAAGCAATCACTATAAATTATTCCAAGGAGAATTTCGCTTAAAAATGTAAAAATGAGTGAGAAGTTCTGTCTTCTATATTTTATATCGCTGAAGAGTTTCTTAAATATCGAATGAATTGATTTGAAAATGTCACTGTTCGTTCGAAATCGTTATTATTTGAACGCTCGTAAATTGGGCGAAATTGCGATACGTTCCACGAGTTTGATACACGCGATGACTAACGGATGAGACGAATCACACAGCTCTCGAACGGAGTATTCTTGGTACGCCATGCTGGATTGCAGACGGAGAGGTCTATTGCTAATTTAACGCATTAGTACATAGACACGATGACGCCGACGATCCTTAAAATTTCAGACGAGTTTAAATTTAGCATCTATCGAACGTTCACGTTACTCTTTAACGTATAGCAAGAACTTGAGGATAGGAAGAAAAAACTTGGCAATGAGAAGAAAGATCGTACGATATAAGATCGTTGCTAAGTTTACCTTATTTTACGTTTCCTATCAATTTTTAAACATTGAAATCATATTTCTTATATCTAGTTTTAATATAACCTTAGAGGAGAGGAAGTTACTTGAAAATCACGAATAACGTTTATTTAATGATCGAGGGTCTTAATGGTAAAGACAAATTTCATGAAATAACATATATTTCAAATTTTGTATTAACTTTTAAGCGTTACATACACTTGCATCGTTTGGGAAATTTTCATACTTGACCAGTGGTCATCTGGTTTTATATAAATATTTAATCATCCAGCTGCGGGCAATGTGGAAATCGCGTTCTATAATTATTGTGAATTATGTCTCATTTATGTTACAACATATGCAAACACAGGGATATATTATTTGTTGACTGCAATTATTATTTTACGAGGTATTTTTGAATGTTTATTTGTTCAAATTAATGTAATTTTCGTTTCATTGTACTCCCTATACGGATGAAAATATTAATGATTTTCTTCTCAATGGAATATGGAATATGTTTCTTTGTTACGGGATAATGTTTCTATAAAAGGCTCCTATTCCTTTCTTACGATTGGCACGTTATAGTGAAAAAAGTGAAATTCAGCAAACTTTAGGAAACGGATTCTATTACTTGCATTTTTATCTGTTACCTGAATATTCTCAATTAAATATCTCTCTTTCGATGCTTTAACTCTTATCGCTCCAAGTGTGCTTGTCAGGCACCCCTGATTTGAAGCGTGCTACTCCAAGTGTACTTTTTACTTCGGACATTGTTCGGGTCGTTATAGCTAATTATTTATAGATAAAAAATAGTACTTCTCAGTCAGTTACAAGCGATTAGTAAAGAAAGACAGATATCAACCTGTTTTACTGTAAATCCATCTATTTTTCAATTATGTCGCATTTATAATGATGTAGCTGTTACCTAGCAAAAAGGAAGTAATGCGGCAGAAAAACAAACAGTTTTCTACTGAGAGACCAGTGAATGCAAACCCGGTTTCCATTCCAATGACTCTTTTAAAAACTACCTCACATTAATCAATTATAATTAATAATTTAAATATTGCAGTCAAAATATGAGGAGAATAAGTTGGAGTTGCCGGTCGATATTCACACTTAAGAATTGGAGCGTTAAGGGTTAAAATCCAAGTATTGAGGCGATTGGTTCATTTAAAAAAAGAAAGTCAGAAATCAGTGTTTTCAGCAATTTTTAAACCTACCCAAACTGCTAAAAAAAACTTGTAAAGTAGTATAATTTAGAAGTAATAAAAACCATAATATGTGGTCTAAAGATAGTGCAAATCAGGATTCACAATCTAACAACATCAGATTGCAACAATCATAATTTCCATGTACAGCAGCATCAGATTGCAAAACTCACGATATCTAATCTAGAAATTGTGCTAATCACAATTTCAATCTCTTCCCTGTATGCTTTTAACGCAATATATCCACACTGTCAGTCCAGTTAAAAAAACATGCAGAAATCACTGTTTTAACGATTGTTTTCCAATCTACCCAAGCTTGCAGAGTCTATATCGGGAGTGGTACAACGTAGTCGATCATACACCTGCCACGATGCCAGCTCTTGGCCAATGCACTCGATGCATTATTGTCGAACTGAATGCACCATCGTCTCTTATATATATATATATGTGTGTATATAGTTCTCTCTCCTTCTCTCTCTCATTCTCTCTCGTACACTCCAAAAGATACGACAAGAAAATCGATCCGAGTGAAAGTACACCTTGGCGTTTCTATCGCCTCTGCCTCCGCCCTCGAAAAAGCAAAAATTAGATGCAATTTTCACGCGCGGGAGGATAATGAACGGCAAGCACGAGCGGCTGTTGCCCTCGGTGGAAGCGCTGCTTCAAAAAAGGTCACGAGAACGACGTGGAACAGGAAAAGTTACAAAACGAGATAAAGTTGGACCGGTTAGTCTGGTACGTGATAACGAATCGCGCTACCGCTGACAATGATCGTTTCAAATTATTACTATTACTTGCTCAGCTTTTAGCCACCGAGATTATCCCCTTTTTCCTCGTGGAAATAACTTTCACGAAATAGTCGGCGTTAAGGCACTCGAGGTGCATTTTATATGCACATTCAGGTACTCAAATGAGTATATGTGTACGATTTTAAATCGTCTGGGACGAAAATGTTTAATGTTTACCAACTTACAGCGACGAAGGAGAAATCTTAGCTTGCTGTAATTTTTTATTTTCATTACTTACTTTGTGAAGGATGTAAAGAATTTCAGAAACCTATAGATTTGTAGAATTTCAATTATTTGAGCTATAATATATGTAGATACCTATGTATATGAAAGATATTTTTGAACGTATAGAAATTCAGAAACCTAAAGATATACGTGAGAATGTGAATATAGTTGCTGTACTTATAGAACTTATTAGAACTTACAGCGACGAAAGAGAAATCTTAGCTTGCTGTAATTTTCTAGTTTCATTACTTACTTTCTGAAGGATGTAAAGAATTTCAGAAACCTATAGATTTGTAGAGTTTCAATTATCTGAGCTATAATATATGTAGATACCTATGTATATGAAAGATATTTCTGAACGTATAGAAATTCAGAAACCTAAAGATATACGTGAGAATGTGAATATAGTTTCTGAACTTATAGAACTTATTAGAACTTACAGCGACGAAAGAGAAATCTTAGCTTGCTGTAATTTTCTAGTTTCATTACTTACTTTCTGAAGGATGTAAAGAATTTCAGAAACCTATAGATTTGTAGAGTTTCAATTATCTGAGCTATGATATATGTACGTATGCATATAAAAGATATCTCTGAACCTATAGAAATTTAGGAGCACAAAGATATACGTAAGAATTTAAATGTACTTTCTGAACGTATAGAACTTCAGAAACCTACGGACTTACAATTAGAGCACTTCTAATTACCTAAACTATACTACATGTATCGTAACAAAATTTCTGAACGTACAGAAATTCAGAAACTTACGGATCTACGAAACTTCAATTATCTAACTTAACACTAGAACTACCGGTCTCAAATCTATCATATTTTAATAAATTAAATAAGTACTTTGAAAAAGGGGGAATCAAGCGACGGAAAATTGGATCGATTAGGTGATTTATGTTTATTGATATAAACGTAGAATATTTATTCTAAGACTGTTATGTAAACTTGGAGAATTTTTTGAAAAAATTGTGTACCAGTCATTTTGACCGATTTGGTCCTTCTAGTGTTAATATTTGACAGAAAAAAATATCTTATTAGCTTTCCTATTTGATATTTAAAGATGCATTGTGGGACATTTTCTGTCCCACCTTGAAAATTTATATTATTTGATAGCCCTGTTAATGAGAGTAAACGAACTTTGTTCAATTAAAAAAAACTATAAATGTCTGTGCAAGATGGGTCATTTTATTTTTTGAATTCTCGTGCCTCAAAGAGATATATCGATAAGACGAATCACCGAGACTGATTTATAATTCACAGAAGAAAAAGCCTTATTAGTTATTAGTTGAAAAAATTGTGTACCAGTCATTTTGACTGGTTTGGTAGTTCTAGTGTTAATAATATGCTCTACAACAATATAAGCAACAATATCCCTATACAATTCTCAACCAGCAACACTTGAAATATCAACAGATCCACAAAATTCCAATCTAAGGTACAATTTACGCAATCAAACATAAATATCAAATGAAATCTCCAACATGGAAGCTTGAATCTTTATTTTCATCATCATAGTCTCCAGCTCGTAGACATACAATGAACGTTTACTAACAACACTGCAATCTCTGACAAACCATTAATTCTACCATTTGAAAACTTAACATCCTACGTCTCGAAGATTAAGCATCACAGACTATCAATTCCACAAAAATCCTGAATTATATTAGAACACGATAAAAATGAAAATACCAGCGGTGAGTTGGAATCGACGAAGGATAACGCGGAATCCTGTTCCGTGGAACGGCGTAGTCGACGATTAATAACCGCGAGTCAGGATACACCAGGCGTACATACAGTTCATAGCTTACCGATTTTGCATGGCCGCTGTAATAAAGAAACTCGACGCGGATTAGTATCTACGCGCGACAATTCGTTACGCAACGCGCTCCTTCGCCCAGGCAAATCCGCGACTTTCACGATGGCACACGGTTCTGCAGTCCGATGCATGCTGCAGTTCCGTAAAGAGGGTTGATGCTGTTGCTTTGCATCTCGGCTTTAACTCTAGAACTACCGATCACCGATTTCATAAAATTAAATATGATAGATAAATATATTGAGGTAAAAGGTATAAAAGGTGATGAAAATTAGATTTGTTTGCTTGTATTCTAAAAGAGCGTAGGGAAACTAAGAAATTCGCGCGATATAAAGTTTAGTATTTCTTTTTGCGAGTTTCAGCCCAACATGTGTCCCAGAAATCGGTTTTTGATTTTTCCGACCGTGATGCACCGTATTCAAAATATCTGAAAAATTAGGGTATAACGATGATAACATTAGGCAACTACTGTAAAAAGGAAAAAGTTGTGCTCGGAAGATTTCAATACGAAATCGATGTTTAAAAATTTTTTTTTTTGGTTTTTCATTTTTCGTGGGTGGAACTTGCAAAGGAAAAATCTGAAAAAAATCCCTAACGTGTACATTCATGTTTAGAATGTGTCAGAATTTTTTTGGAATTTTTGCACCACATTAATTCGGGGAAATGAGGCAAAAACTGATTTTTTGATTTTACCGTATAACTACCCTCCCGGTGAAGGTATCGGATTAAAAATTTGTGTACAATGGTTTTTCATGATCACCTATCGAATGACCCATCGTCGAATAAAATCGGCTCAAGGGCACTTCTGACCACCTTATTCTGCTAGACCCTTTAATGTAATATAAGATCCTATTTAGCGCTAAAAAGTGGCACAAATTTCCCTTTATGCAATCTTAAGGCGCAAAATGGGACGTCAATTTCATCCTCCGTTGAGGATTTAGATCCTATCCAGTTATTAATGATATTATTATTCTTATTATTATTATTTACATATATATACACATAGATTTCAAAAGTACATTAGTCAAATTCACTAAAAAATAATGGATTTTTACTCGTTTGCAATTATAAGTGTACCACTATTCAAATTAATATGATAACTATAATTACAAACAAATAAAAATTCATTATAACGTAATGGTATTAACTAATTTATATGTAAAAAGTATACATGCATATTGATGTAAATTGACAGGTTATTTATTTACTTACATTACCCCAATAATAATACGAATAATTATGATAAATGTTATTTATATTTTATTTTCTTTCTTTTAACAAATCTTATATTTTTATTTCATGTTTTAGAGTCATATAAGATCTCATGACAGCTCGTGATTAAATTTGATGTTTGTTGCCCCAATGATTCGTCGTATTCATTAGAAACAAAAGAATCTATAATAAACACAAGTACGAATTAAAACAAATTTTATAAACTGTACAAAATAACAATTGGACAATTATAAATAAAATCAATTTTTACCATAATTTACATTTTCATCATTTTCAGTATAAGATTGTTGATAAGAAGTTCTTTATACGATATTACATATATATTGAATACAAAAATTATTATTTAACCTAGGAGGAGTAATAGGTCCAATTCAGGGGATAAAGGTTTTGATGATAGCTAAACAGGAGTATCATTTTACTGAGGAGTTACAGGTTTAAATTAGGAGTGTTAGTATTGAAAAGTATCATATTGGGTTCAAATTGGAGTTAATACAATGAAAATAGGTTCAATATTTCGACTCGGGTTGCCTTACGATTTCAATTTTGAGAGCGTGCATAAAAACACAAAATTAATTCCGAAAATAAGAATTACTCTCTGATTCTTAAAATTTTGTACAATTGACTGCAATATTAATATGATAGAAATTATTTAGCCGTCTCGTTACCAACTGATATTTTCAATTGAATAGTTATTGGAAAATTTGAAAATTTCGTATTTCATTCATCGCGTCACGTGTGCAGTACGTCATTGTAAGCCAAAGGGTTAATTGTGCAAACAATATTTTATAGCTGTTCTATCAGCTTCGGGGGCAGGACAAATTAAAAAACTGATATGTCTACATTTCGATGTATAACTACCTTTCTCCCCTCTATTTTCTTTCGTATGTTTCAAATTTAATTGTTGTTATCATTTCATTTGAAACTTGAAATTTCAGGTGGTTTGTTGAACCACGGAGAATTTTATATATTAAAAAGTAATTTAGAAAAAACTTCTTCGAAGTTGTAGGGGTTTGAACGTTGGCCTGTTAGTTGAGAATATGTTTTTAACTTCATACTCACAACAGTTCCTATCTGTATCGTTGCTGCCCGGTTGCATATACTGCCACGTTCTACTAAATGTAGCTTACCAATTCAAATAGAGCCGTTTTTTAAACGTTTGCATCGGTATTCCCTTCTAAGCACAGAACGTGACATCGAGCAGATAACAACATTTTTGTAGACTCCAGAGTATTCAGTTGCTTCAAGTTAACAGGCATTACAAATAATAAGGAAATAGCAATTAAACAAATTCTAGCAGCGACTACATATAGTTTAGATTTGTATTAGATCTGAATTAAGACTATATCCCACACACCAGAATCGTACACAAACTGGATAGTTAACTCCATACCCCGGAATAGAACTGCTGCTACAGATTTTATACGAGATTAGGTCTACATTGAACGTGCTAGAACTCCATTATAACATCAGCCTCTACTCCCAAGACTTTAGAATAGAAACTACTACACAGACTTCGCATTACCTTAATTATAAATTAAATCTGACTTGCAAACTCTAAAACAACATTTTTAAAAAAAGAAAAAGCAGAATACCACATCGTATCTATCCTATCTTACGTATTCTCCTACAATGTATATATCCCATCCATGTACTTCATTTAATCCATGTACCCAATCCCATACATCTAATGACCAGAATTTAAAACATCACAATGCAAACTCCACAATCCTAAAGCGCCCATACACGAACCAAGCCCACATACATAATTTACACTCGGCCGTAAACTATTTTTCGCATTCCACCAATGTCTTATAAAGCACAATAGGATTTATCGTTACGTTAAAAGGGTGATTAGAAGTTAAAAAGAAAGCACAGCTCGTAGCGATCGGTAGTTGACAGTGGGGCGCGAAGCTATTCGCCATGAGGTGGCTTAATATGGTTACGTAAGAAACGAGACGGCGTCTACCGTGGTGGGCTTTCAGCGAGGCATGCATATACGATCGGCCAGTATAAGCCATAAGAGGTTACGCGAACGCGGAAGAGTTTATTATCTCCCTTACTCTCCTTCTGTCGTATGTTCCTCCTTCTTTTCCTCCTCCACCACCGCCTCCTTCAACTACACGGACGGCATCTGGCTTTCTTTCTCTTTCTCCATGAAAACGATCGCCATGGTACGTAACGCACAACCAGTATGGCATCAGGAAAGAGATACGCTTGGAAAATCAATCCGATTGGTAAGCCATGCAATGCTGTACCCTTTTCTTCGAGTAATCGTGATCTTAATGAACGTTGATTGAGAGATTTTACTTGAGGTACGAGGAAGGAAAGGGTTTCGCACGGCGTAATCGTTGAGGTCTTCGTGGATCTTCCTGCAAAGATAGATCAGAAATCGTGGAGAAAGCTCCTTGGATCATTGAGTGGAATGTATGTAATCTTTGCGGTGAAGGTATGGATGATTCAGTTATGTAAGTGTTTGGATTGTGAATGATGATTTGGAATTAAGTGTGACGGTTTTGGAGATTTTTTTAACGTTTGCCAATTTGTTGATTGATAGAGGTCGGTCTATTTGGAAAATTGAATTTTTTAGAAGGGGGCCCGGTTTTTGCGTTAAAACTTATGTTTATGGAGTTAATACTAGGTCTATGGTAGCCGTCAAATTGACGAATTCTTACTTTCTTAGAAACTGTTTCCAAAATAGAGGCGCAGTAAAGTTAATATACAAATTACTTAACACTAGAACTACCAGGACAGGCAAAATGACTTGTTCCTCATTTTTCATGACAATTCTCCAATTTTATAGGGGAATCGTAGAGTAGATATTTTACGTAAATTACTGAATTAATCATTGTTTTTACGTTTTGATTTTTCTTTTTCTAAACTACTTATTTATTATATTTATATGTAACAGATTTTATGCCGGTAGTTCTAGTGTTAACTGATCATCTTCTTTGCCAGTCGTTTCCTCTTTTTATAAAGTACTTATTTAATATATTTAACCCCTTTAGTGGCGACCGGGAAACATTTATTGAATCAATGAAAAATGTAGTTGCGAATACAAAGAATTGTCATTTGACGATAGTTTCATATAGAATACGCAATATAGAGCATAAAGCCTGTATTTAGAATTGTAGGTCATGAAATTACTGATATCGGATTGTAAACTGAATATTAACTCTTCGATGCCCACTGTTAGCACTATTGTTAACGACGATATATCGTCGTCCGGCACTAAAAGGGTTAAGTGCAACAGATTCAACACCCGTAAATCTAGTGTTAAACGTTCCAGTTGCAATTAGTAGTTTCCCTTCCCCGTCATTTCTGCTACATGTTTCAGAAATTATAACTTAGTATATGGACCGTTTATTTTGAAAGTGGTGCAAGCCCATTTTCTGTTGTTTCGAGAAAATTAAAGGTTAGCATATCTATCAATTAAAAAATATTGGTTAATTATGACAAGCCTGATAATGTTTTTATCAATTTATCAATACGTAATTTGACTATACAAATTTCTTTTAGGCGAATTTAACTAAAATAATGTATTATATATTAGGTTGGAAACTATGAAACGGGCGTTGAATAAAAATAATACTTTATTTATTGCACACAGATGTTTTAACACAGCCGTATGGCTAGCTCCTAGTTTAGACCCAAGTTTACGAATAGTTGTGTGTAGATCGGATTCCACAGTCGTCCTTAATTCCTCGTTATCAATATGGAGTAGTGGTTTCCCTCGAGGCTCGTTGGCGACACACAAATTACCAGAACAAAATTTTTTGAATCAATATCGAATCTTTTTTTCATTATTGGATCCATCTCCGAATGCGTGATTAATGTTTCTCGAAGCTTGAGCTGCGGTATGATTCAATTTGAACTCTTACAAGAAAAGTAGATGTAAATCGCGTTTTGTTTCAATCTGTTTTCGGAGAAAAATAAAATAAAAATGGGATACAAACACGACAAAATTTTACGAAATGAGTGAGAAGAATACACTTAAAATTTATAAATAAAAATATTGAATGCACGTTACAATGAACCTCTCTCATTGTCAGTCGCAGCTGAACACAGGCTAAACAAAAACGCTCGTTTCATAGTTTCCAACCTAATACTTACGTGTTGCAAATGGATTTACACAACTTTCAAAATAAACGGTCCATATCATCTAAACTGCCCATCTAAACGATTGTCACGGCGAATAGTGTAATTCGCGCTTAAGCTCCATTAAACAAGAGAACTTAAACTTTTGGACTTTTACATATTAAAATAACTCTGCTCGTTCCAAGAGCGATTCAGTGTGATGTACGGAAGCCAATGATTTTATGGTGAGGAATTTTAAAAGTTTTCAGTTAGAATTAAGAATTCGAATATAGAATATAATTTAGAATTTGAAGATGACTCTCACAATTAGTTGAACAGAGTAACTATGAACTTGGAATCGTTGAATTTCTTATGAACGCTGAGCCAATGAATTGAGTTATGAACTGAGGGCTATGAACTATAAACTGAGCAATGAAAAGAGATGTAGGGTTTTTAAAGGTTTTTGTAGGCGGAATGGTAATGGCGATAATGGTGAATGCAAGCGGAAGCTCCAAGTAGGAAGCAGGATTTCGGACTTGGATCATGGCTCGGGGATGAGTAAGGAATGGTGACTGTGCTAGGGAGTTGAAAGATCGGGATGAAAAAATAGGAGGTCTGGATTTGAAGTGGTGAGTCAGAGGTAATAACGGAAGTTTAGCTAAATACAAAATATTTCTTAAAGATATCCTAACATACTAACTGATCGGAGGGTTGATACATTACACTGTACATCCTGAACAAAATTGTCAAATCAATGAAATTCAACAAATACAAAAAGAAGAAAAAAATTTGATTCCTCCGATGCTCTAACCGAGCTATTGGGTTGTCGGAAAGGTCATGACGCATATTTTGTATGTATTTCAAAGTCATTTATTTATATAGAGAACAAAGATCAATGATATATTGTCCGTTTTGTTCGATGACCTTTTGCCATCTTTCAGGTAGTTTCATAATTCCTCATTCATAGAAGGACCTATCTTTATAAGCGAAAAACTGAAAAGGTGCTGATTTACCGCCTCATCG
The DNA here is from genome assembly GCA_910591515.1 of Cerceris rybyensis. Taxonomy (NCBI): domain Eukaryota; kingdom Metazoa; phylum Arthropoda; class Insecta; order Hymenoptera; family Crabronidae; genus Cerceris; species Cerceris rybyensis. Next base: position 38,776,016 of record OU342789.1, read on the forward strand.
GAATTAAAAGATACACCACGCAAGGAGTTTTGTAGAGCACGAAACAGATGGAAGTCTGATAGTGCAAGGTCGGGAGAGTATTCTGGATGTGACAGTACATCCCATCCAAATTCCAGTAATTTTTTACGTGTGATTAAACTTGGATGTGGCCTCACGTTGTCGTGATGAAACACCACTCCTTTACGATTAACAAGCTCTGGACGTTTTTGGATGATCGATTCGTTCAAATTGTCCAATTGCCGACAGTACACAGTCGAATTAATAGTTTGGTTCCTTGGTAGGAGCTTGAAAAATACGACACATTTAAAATCCCACCACACTGAGAGCAATGCTTTTCTCTGATGCATATCTGCTTTCGATGTCGTTCGAAGCGGACTACCATGTCGGGACCAAGACCGTTTTCGGGCCACATTTTGTGTACCATCGTTGACGCTGACGTTCCTGCAGAGCATCATCACCGTAAACTTTACGCAATTTTTCACAAGCTTGACATGCGTTTCTCCCTTTACGGAAGTAAAACTGCAAAATATGGTAAAAATGTGCACTTTGGTCTTCCATCATACTCTTACTGTAAAATCTCTAAAAATCTACGATATAACTCAATTGTTTTTTTAAAATGGCGCTGAAACCGCCACCTATTAAATGATATAGCGATAATATAGATGTGAATGACTCTAGTGCATTAAAAAATGATCGACCGCCACCTGTTTGCAAAATGCGTTACGACTTTTCCAACAACCGAATATTCTCTTTTCCCACTTCTTCCAATTCGTACCAGACAACATTAACAATCGTCACAATGTAAAAGATTAGAGCGCAGCTGCACGAGGATTCCAAAAGGGAGGATTTTTTGAAGATAGCCCGCGCAGAAGATTCCACGAAAGACGATATCCTCGAACGTATCGAGCAAAGGTGAAGGTTTATCCGCGACGTTACCGGTTCCTAGCGTTCACCGGCCAAGTCGAGGCTCCTTGTCAAATGCTTCGGTAAGGCCGATTAGTCACTACGCTCGCAACCACTGCTTTCTTGTATCATTAGCGAGAGATTTAAGTCGATTCGTTGGTACCGCGTAAAATCTCTCGGTAGTTCGCCTCGGGGTATTCTCGAGTACGTATAAGGTATCCCCGGCATTAGTACCGCTGGAAACACGAATCCATCAAGGTATCCATCTAAGAAACGCCTGGTATCCCATTTCTGCCATTCGTTCTACGTCCTACGAACGTATATTTCAGTAGCGTATCTTCTTGTACTAATGCAGCAGGCTCTTGCTGCATTTACTCCTTGAGGAGCTCACGTAACGCATTCTACTTCCCTCTCTTCCTCTTTCTACTCTTCTCTCTTTTTCTCTTTCTCCTCTATTCTATCTCTCTTGCTCTTCTTTTCCACTTAATCGTCTATTCCCCGCTATTCCCCTTATTCTCTCTATTCCTCTCACTTGGTCCTCTCCTTCCTTTCTCTCTATTTCATCCGTATGGTCTTTTTTCTCTTGTTCTTTTTCCACGCAGCATAACAAGGGTGTGCAGGTGTGCAAGGGTTTCTATCTTTGCTCGTGCTCACACAGATGCAACGGGTATGCATCCGAAGACGCGCGAATTCATATACGGTGTGCGGCACGCAACGTTCCCTCGTTTAATTATACCCTTTCAATTTTACATTCGACTATACGGAAATTTTGCAAAAAATTCCCTATTTATGCCATGTTATAATGTAATATCGTCCTGGGGTTACGTACAGACTTGAATTACGTTTCTTTTGTCTCGTGTCTACGGCTTTTTCGATGTTGGCTTTTATGGTTATTTCGCGGGGAATTATGGTTTTATGGTTGTTGCATATGTTAGGGTTGCTTAGAACATTTAGAGGTGGATAGAGTATATGTTTAAAGTAATTATAGAGACGAAGATTCCAATTTGGATTAAAATTTAACGTGTTAAATGGATTTTTTCTCCCTTTTCATTATTACTTAACACTTTACCGACCGGTATTTTTTTAACATCGTACCCCCCTCTGACCGATTACTTGGTCACAAATACTTCCTTGATACTTCCTAGATATCTATTCGGAAATAACGAATTCTCATCACCGAGTTCTTAACACAGGTAACTGCAGTGATAAATGATAATTTAGTAATTGGAGTGGCAACCAATTAATTAGTTAAAAGTTCAAAGGCGTTGAGTCCGAAAAGCCTATTTATAGGCTTCCGGTCGGTAAAGCGTTAACAAACTTTTGTTATTGCAGTTACATCTTTTTGAAGTAGAACAATTAAAAATGAAAATCTTTATATATTCAATGATATTTTAATTATTTTATACGGACACCTTACGAATATCATAGAAAATTTGTGATATCATCGTTTCAAATTCACAAGAAACTTCAAAGTTAACAACGATGGTCAACAGTTCCCATTGCGGAATTAACGTTCTTAAAACTTTACTTCATGTATGTAGTAATTATATAGAATTTTGGTAATTACCGTCGTCCAAAGTAAATTCTATAAAAGCAATAAGCTTTAAATGATGTGCCTGTATTACTAATTTAGACATATCGCGCGAAGTTCCCTCCAGGCAATAACATTAAGACTTGTTCTGAGTATTTCCAACGATGGTATTCCACTCCAGACAAGTCTTAACGTCCACTCCAGTAGAGAGGGTCTTATAAACTGGAATACCATCGTTGGAAACATTGTATTCCAGTGTAAACAGGTCTTAATATCTTATCCACTAGAAGACGTCCTACGTGAACTACTCAAACTACTAGGAAAAGCTATCCTTGCTCTTATTTCTATACAAGAACTAATTTTTAAAAAACATTTAATCCGCTATAATCGCTAATTATGAAGTTTTTTAAAAGGAAAATATCAATGTTTTTGAAAAGATTATGAAAATGTGAATTAATTATCAATGCTTGGCCAGTCGAGCTTTGATTTACTGAGCGTAACGAATTTGCAATTTATGTTTCTGTTTGATGTATTGAATTTTGATTTTGTATGACATGGATTTAGTGTATTATATAGCTCACAAATTTTCCAATTTATGACGTTCGTATGATGTGACAAAAATCTTTAAATGTGAATGACACATTCGAATGAAATCTCAATAAGTAAAAATCCGGACTTCATCCCCGTCTCTTCATCAACAAATTCTGCTTTCGAAGAAAATTCTATAGAAATGTCCATATTCCATTTAAATTCAAATTCTAACTAAAAATTCTATAAGTTACTGTCACAAATCGAAGATTCTTTTCTCCACCTTCAAGTTTCAAACATTATCTACTTATCCACACTTCACTGCCTTCCCTTTCTTTGCAACTTTCGATTGAATTGCTGTCGTCATTTCGCCTAGAATCCACAATTTGAGACGAATATCAATTTATCCAGGTTACGACACGTAGAGTGTCACTATAACAAAAACCTGTCAAATTTATCAGCTATTTACACTCCGTTCAATAAACTGAGACTCCCAAAACGTAATACTTTTTCGCATTTTCTACACTTTCGCAAATACTGAAATCAAACAACATATAAATAATAGACATATCAAAGACATCGACACAAATTCCAAATATTGAAATTCCTATTTGCATTAGAATCGACACGCCTCTCGAACATAGCATCGTCAACAGTACGTTTAAGACGTCTGTGCGTTCCACCCTGTAGATTTAGCGAAACGAGCGCGCAAACTCACACTCTCGTCGAAAGTGAGATTAGTGTCGCTGTGTGTAATCGGTGAGCTTACGTCGTGATCCATGGCCTGTCCCAATCTATGCTGCTAAGGCAAAAGGAAGCAAAGCAAAACGCGGGCAAACACTCAGCTTAACCCAGTGAGGGGGCCTCGGCTACCAGAATAACTTGTTCCGCATTGCATTATTAGACGGTTATTTCGGAGTTACGTCTTGCGATGCTTCCTTCATAGAAGGACTCCTTTTACTTTCGTCCTTCATGTATCACATTTAACGAGAATACCAAAGAATTTTTGAAAGATTATTCAATTTTCAGATACAGTTTGTCGATTTTATTAATAAAGTTTTACGTCTTGTTATACTTCCTTCATAGAAGGACTCCTTTTACCTTCGTCTTTCATGTGTCACATTTAAAGAGAATACGAAAGGATTTTTGAAAGATTATTCAATTTTCAGATAGAGTTTGTCGATTTTATTAATAAAGTTACGTCTTGTGATACTTCTTCATAGAAGGACACCTTTTACGTTCGTCTTTCATGTGTCACATTTAACGAGAATACCAAAGCATTTTTGAAAGAATATTTAATTTTTGAACAAAGTTTCTGAACTTTGTTATTAAAGTTATATTTTGCGATGCCTTCTTCGTGGAAGGAGTCCATTTACCCTCGTACTTCGTGTATCACATTTAACTCCTTACCGTACGATTTCTTTTGTGACTTTCCTCCACCCCAATAATTGAGAGCCAAATTGGTAAGAGAACAATTGATCAGTGATTTTTGATATATCGTATAATTTAGTGCAATGTTAACATTATTGAAATAATTTTGTCGTATCACATCTCACTGATATTTTCATTTTAACCCATTAAGACCCAAAGTTGCGTTAAAGCAACATTTCACTTCTAATTTTCTTTTTTGGAGATTCGGATTAATTTAATTTATATTTTAACCTATGTCATAGTAAAAGAACATACCAAAGGCTTAATCTATACACTTTTGTTCCCTAATTGTTCATCACTTTAAGTCCTACAATTTTTTAAAATTTGGAGAAAAAATGAAAAAAAATGTATAATATTTATATCTACTTTTATGTAATCTTATAACTAGACTCCGGATGTTTATGCAAATTTCAAATTCAACAAATGCAGTTAAGACAAGAGAACCTATTTAGGGATTTGTTGCACTCGATAAATGTTACAACGAATACCATACTTTGGATATTTCGGATATATTTTTATATTATGTTCGTTTTTTGTATTTTAGCCGTATTCATTTTGTCATAAATGCATAAACATCCGGAGTCTACTTATAACAAATAAATAGTCGAATTTCAAATATTTCTGTTATTTCAATGCTTAGTCCTTAATGGGTTAATAAGTTTTGCAAAGCTTGAAAATTTTCTGTCTACTTTAAAGCATCACGAGTGTCACTCGTTATTGTACGACAAGGGTTTGACGAGAATACCAAAGGAATTTGTGAAAGAATATTTAATTTTCTAACAGAGATTCTAGATTTTATTAATAAAGTTACTTAAAATCTTTCGCTGTCCAATTTGCTTCGCGGAACTCGTTCGTTGGCTAATTGAAATTATTTTGGTAAGATTCTTCCACTGAATATTCCTTTCGTTGGTTGGACTTACCGATGTCATGGTTGGCGAGGAATATTTCTGTAGAATATGTAAAAGGAGGAGTTTCGGGAAGAAATTAGAGTATCAGTCGATGCGAAGATTGGAAGAGTGGAATTGCAAAAAGATAATGGAGCCTGCGATGCTGCCTGAGATTGACGGTATTCCAGAGCTTCGGGTAGAATGAAAGATATATTATGTTCATCATTTATGGAATAAAGTAGGAGTAAGTACTTTTTCTGGATTAACATTAGTACTTAATGTTCGATTTGAAATGTAGCTTGAAAGGACTATTTTAACAATTCTATATCAAGCGTCACTTAAATTAATATTTTACTACTTGTCAGTAGCTATTGAGCATTCTGAGTGTACCACTTCTTTATTAAGGATTCCACCAAAATTGTTTCACATCGTCAGTTTATTCAGTCAAACAATATACATACCACAATAATCGATATTTCTCAACAAATACATTTATATAGAATGGTTTATTCAGCTGAAACGGCAGAATGTCTTATATTGTATTCAAGTTATCCAAGAAAGATTTTAACACGTTGACCGCCATGGGGGGTCACGGATGATCGATGGTGCTATTAAATTCATTGAAATTTTATATGACTTTTCAATTGTAATATTAACGAATTTTCTAACGCATGGAGTATTTCAATACTGACGTTCAAAAGATCAAATCCCGCTGTACATGTGTTCATTTGTGTTCTTAAAGTTTCTACTTTACAAAGATGGAATTTTTATAAGAAAAGTATCACAATAGTAGAAACGATGAAACAAGCGAAATATCAGTGCTGTTCAACGTATTAAGGTAGTTCTAGCTTGATTCAGAACTAAAAGTTTCTTTTTTCATTAGAAATGAAAAAAATTGCGTAAGAATTAATGCAGGGGCTAACTTCACAGAGGTCATTTCATTCACTTTTTAGACATTAAAAAACATCTTCCTCTATAACTATGAAGTAAAAAATTATGAAAAAATTCAATAATATTCCAAAAGCATAAAATAATACATTGCTAATTTTTTATTAGAATCCATCGACTCGTTTTTCCATTAGAATAATAAAAAAAGATTTTACGGACTCAGCAAATATTTTTTTCCATAAGGCCAATGTTAAATATGTTATTTTTAAACACGATTTATTCATAAACCGTGTAGACGAACTCGATGAGATTCCGGTTATAATTATAAAATATCATGAAGAATATATTTTCAAAATTTTAAGGACATCTATCGAAAAATGATAAGTGCCTAGAACTACCTTAATAAACGGTGCCTAGTATAAAGGAGACCACTTTCTCCCGATTCCAAAGAACATTCCAAACTCAACTTCATTTATACAATATAGAACCATACAATTACTAACGCATTATGCAATTAAACTAAATACTACACAGCAACCCTTCAATTTCTGAATACGGAACACCACCTCCGGAAAACTCGATTTTACAAAACATCTCAAAGACATTTTCCAAATTCCTCTCACGTTTCTTCGCGCACGCATCTTCTCTTTGTATACTGCACTTTTGCACGTCGCGACAGCACCATAACGCGGCTAATGTTAAGCTCTCCACTGTTGGATACATGGGTGTGGCTGTTGCGGATCTATGGGAAATGGCAGAGGTTAGAAAGCATGCAGACTTCGAGCTTCGTTTCGCTCGTACGTACTTCTGCACGTTTTCACGTGTGCGAGGATCGGATTCGTTCGCGGTTGCCGATGCATCGGTGTGCAGCTTTGCACCGTATCTACGGTGTTCACCTCTGGCAAAGGCCAATTCGAGCAGGAACACGACGAACGTGAGGCTCCTCTTCGTCTTTTTCGGAGCACCGAAGGAAGAGAGAAGCCGGCTTTCCCATGAGCTACCCCTTGCTACATACTTTGACAGACTTCGCGATTGGATAACTGATTGATCTTATGCCGTGTATCGGCGGATTTAACGTGACTAGGTTGCCGTGAGAGGATTTACGTTTATCGTAACGCGAGCTCCTCGTGGGAGAAACGTGTTTGCAAAATTGGTATCGGTTTAGGAATTGGTATCAGAGAGTTGATTTGTGTTAACACTTTGATTATTGGTCAATCTTTGGTCCTTGTGCTGAATTGGATTCGCTTATTTTATAGTTCTATGGTTTTAAAGGAAAAATGTGGATAAATACTCAGCATGATGGTTTTATTTCGAGTATAGCAAGTCAGAGTAGGAATTGATACTGGTGGGCTGTTTTGAGTTACGTTTTACTTATATCAGATAGACAATTCGATAGACAATAGATTAATCTTTTGGATGTTGCTCTGAAGGGGATACACTTATTTTGGAGTTCTATTGCTTTAAATTAACCCCTTAACGTGCACGCTCGAGTAAATTCGAGCGCGCTAAACGGGCCAAACTGTGCACACTCGAGATAATTCGAGCGGCGTTGTATTTAAAATTAAAGTAAAAATTTTGGTTAATTTTGTATTTTTTTTGCCAAGACAGTGTTCCAAAGTGTGTTTTTTTACATAAAAAACATTGATTTTTTCGCCAAGTTTAAAAAAAAAAAAATTTGCGTTAAGGGGTCCCTAGGGACTGACGTAGCACTCAACGTGTTAACAATGTCTCGTCACACTAATCTTTTTAGGCTGGTAATTTTTGAAATTTTACATTCCTCCCTTCCACCTTCAATAACACGATATTAACTCGATATTATATAGCAAGTCTTAGCCCTTTCGTGCAAATTACACCTAAACACAGTGCAAAAAGTCTTCGTATATTGCCTTGCTCACTTGAATTTGTCACAGACGCAAATTTGATCGAACTCTCCGCTCAAATTGCACCCACGGTACTCGAAATCCTTAAAGCTAGAGAGCAAGTTTCGAAAGGGTACTTAAAATCTTGTTCCTCGTGCAGTTAAGTTGCCTTTGGCCTTATCGGTTTGGCGAAGTTTTGTAAATGAAGGAGATAACGTCGGAACACGGTAGTTGGTTCGTAATTCTCCAGTTTTCTATTTTCCTTCTCGCAGCCCCCTCGACCCTCTTAATATGCTGGTACCTCGTGCACGCCCGGCACTTTGTGCCGCGGTATTTCCTCCGGCAAAAGGGCTCTTTGAATACCGGCTTGAAGAAGTGTCGGGTGCCCCTTGTTGTTGCATCCTCCTCTCTCACCTTTTCCCGCGACAAAGCCGAGCTTTTACAGCTCGCGAATTAGGCGCTTTAGCCCCTTCTTCGCTCTAATTTGCCAAGGACACAATGGCAATCTGAAAGCACCGCCACAAAATGTGCCTCCTCTTTGCGCCAATCTTTTGGACGATTTCAGCGACTTCGACGATGATGCTGTGCACCGAAGTTGAAGAAATGAAAGAAACAACGCGAAGGTTGGCTTACTTTTGTATTTCGGTAGAGTTGGTCAACGTGGCTGGATTATTATCTTTTAACCAGTTAGCTGTTATTGATGAGTATAATCGTCATGAAGAAACGGCAGAATTTTGTGTATTGATCATTATATCATAATGTGTAGAAGTTAGCGACCACTTGTTATTTAAATTGTAATGTTGACGAAAACTAAAATATATTAGTAAATTCCAAGATGTTTGGAGTATTTTGACGCCATGGCGGAATAAAACGAATAACTAAAAAGTATAAGTAATTTGAGGAACATTTATGTTCATCTCTCGATTTTCGTGACTCACGGGTGCGTACTTTCAAAAGAAGTCGCCACAGTTAATTGGTTAAAGACTGTTCGAAGATTTTATTTCGATGTTGTACAGAGTATTTTTGTTATTACTAAAGTATAGGTTTTTTCTAATTTAGAAACGATTATAATGACTACTTAGTAAAATCTTTTCTTTCGAATTAACTGGACGAAATGACTATAGATGCTACGAGCGGAAAATATAAAAGGAAAAAAGTTCTGATGTTCTGATGGTGGGCGGTGTAAAGGGATGTAATCAGTTTGGATTAACCCTTTCGCTACGGTGGGTTTCGTCGTGGAGTTCCTTTTGTGAAACGGAGCGCGGTGTCAAAAGTGGGAACATTAAGCGCACACAGTTTTCAACATTCAGGGCCAAGTCTTTTGACTCAAAAACGCCATTGTGACCCTGCTTTCAAAAGTAAACTGATTTGTGTTCATATCAATATATTTATAATTTTTCCATGAAAGTATTTGGCTTAACTATACTTGTCCGTGTAACTTGTGTTAACTTATGGTTCTATTTCTGTGTCTGGTGACTATAGTTTCCCATCGTGTGTGAATGTCATTGTCACCTAACACAACAATAGTCACCCGTAATACCGAAAGGGTTGAGATAGCATCTCGTAGGTTTAATTTTTAGCTAATCCGCCTTTAGCACATGCTTATTACAGGCTTTTAGATTTTTTTTCCAATTTTTCCTGTAAAAGGGAAGTGGTTCAATCTGAACATTGTAGATACAGTCCGACAACTGAAAGATGGCCAGGGAGAGGCGTAACATTTCGTTTTTAATTGCATATAATTGCCATTTCGTTTTTAGTATTTCTAAACCCAATCTATTAAAATAAACACTCCACATAGTCATTTAGGAAGTTCGGTTTGGAGATTGCAAAAACAAAATTGCGAGAATAGGCGGTTGAAAACGAGAGGTCGCTTCCTAGTCATCTTTCAGTCGTCGGACTGTATGTCCTTTTAATAAGACTACTAGGTTCTCCGAACATTCCTGATTTCTAAGACATACTCCTCTTTATCGCAACTTCCTGTCTTCGTTATCGGGTAAGTTTCTACAAATTATATTCCTACTCTCAGTAATTACTAAACTGTACTCTTCATGTATACACATATAACTGTTCTTTTTCATTCCTTATCGTACCGGAAAGATTAATAATTATTTATAATTAACAGAACTATTTTGCTCCCAATTTATGGCGATTCCGTTCCTTCGTCTCATAGCTGTCCTTATCTCAACATTAATTATTAGCAAATGTTAGAGATAATATGTCCGAATGAATCACAGTAATGCCAACATCAATAGTCGCAAAACGAAAATGTTCGCAATCTGAAAAATCTGATAACACGTACATGATAGGAAGTAATTCCTGAAAAAAATGTATTCGCTTCGCACGTTTATCTCACGGAGCTAGGTGAAAGCCGGTATAATTGAAACAGCACTGCTTTGCCTTAATCATGTAATAGAGGATGTCGGTGTATTTAACGAGAATTGATTAGCACAGCACGACGTAATAAACGGACATGTTAAACCGTTCCAAGTTTCTGGCACCGACGCGACGTCTCTCACGGTAGAATGTCAAGCCGTTATCCCGCGATTTCACTTTTCATTTTTAGCAGAATTGCATTTGTCGAAAAGTCTTTCTCTCCTCTTTCTTATCTCGATGGTCGCAGAACCGACGTGAGTTTCACTCTGTGAACATTCATCCGATTACTCTGACTGAATGCTTCCCATTTACGCTAATTTTCCTTTCAATTAATTTACACGGACGAACTAAATTGCCTTCGTCTACTCGATTGTTTCCATGGTCTTCCGGCGTTGCGGCAGAATTCTGGAGCAAACTTCCGCGTTAGCTTTTGATAAATCTTGTTTGCTTGGAGGTATATGTACTTTATCGGTTCGGTAATTCTGTTGAATAGTATTACTCTACTGAAAGGGTTTGCTATATTAACCTTTTGTGGTCTGTGCACCTTTGACAGGCTTATATTATCTACTCTACCGTAAGAGCATGATATGCATGGAGTTGAAGGATCGAACTTGCAATTACCGTGCCCAAGCTCAAATCCCTGTCATCTTTCCAAGTTTTTTTTCCATGTGACATGTATATTACGGCCTCGGTAGTTCCAAAGCCAACTAAAATTGTCAGTCCTACGAAACATAACAATTCAAGTAGAAGAATACAAAAAGTAGTCTACTTCAACAATTTTAGGGTAATATTTTCTGTTCATGGTGCAACTGGTAATTACACTAGATCGTCTCAACTTCCTGTGCTCATCTCAGTGATAGCTGAGATGCAAGGGGTTAATATTAACTTGCCGAAGGGGTAGGTCGCTTCAAGTTACTATTAATTACTATACGAATACTATTATGAATAATATCTATTTTATTTCTTTGTATTAATGTGTGTGTGTAACGTTGAAAAGTAGAAATATATGTGTTGTTCGTTGTCGAAAAGGTAAAATGGAAGTACGCATTTTCAGGGTAGTCGTGGGTGCGGAAAATTAGGAGATGTTAGGAGTGGGAATCAGGGGCCTCGGTAGGTGGGGATGAGGTTTTAGGAGGAGTAGGATGGGCCCTTAGGAAAGTCGGTACGCATATGTGTGTGTCATATGATAATAGTACATTTTTATTAATAATACTAATAATAACAATAACAATACTAATAACAGTAATGTTGATAATAATAGGAACAATAATAATAATGGTGGTGATTGATATAACGAGGTTGGGATTAGGACGTAACACTTATCAATTTTCGATCATTTTTTCTAATTGCTCAGGACCAGTATAATTATTAATCATAGATAAGACTTAAAATCGTAATAAAAAGCACGAAAATGCTCCAACAGCGAATCAGTTAGTACCTAGGATTTTCCAATAATACCATCAAATTTTAATTCCCCTCAAACAAACGCATATTTCACCTCAGATCTCCAAGTCCTTCACGAAACTACAAGCCCAGCAACATGAGAACGTCAACGCCAATCAACACCACTCGTGGTATTAAGCAACGTTCCATTCGCATCGAATCGTAACAAGCATAAAAAGAGACCCGCAAAACACCACTTCCGCGTGTGTATCGGAAATCTATCCCCCTGGAAACCTAATATACCACCGTCCATTAGATACACGACGCGGCACGTTTACCGGCGCAAGAAACGTTCGGTCATCCGCACGACTTCCTACCGAAAGTCATTTCTCACGGTGCGTTTTAACACACCTCGAACGTGTTAAACGACCGTTACGCGGCCGATCCCCTTAACGACTCTGTCATCACTGAGACAGGTACACGCAGGAACGTTTAGTCTAACTCGAAAACGTCTCCTTCTCGTAGAGCTTTGACTTCTCGTGTTCTCATAGAGCCATGGACTTAATAAATGGACGCTGAAGCGCTCGCGTTCGTGCCACGGGAGCCGAACCCGGAAATCAGGACGATCTCGTGTTCACGATGGGTCCTCCGACTGACGTCACGGACTGGTTCTGTGTCCTCTCTCTTCCGTTCGCGCATGCGCGCTAGCGATGGGTTTGCGTACTTGTGTAGAAGATCCTATAAATGTGCACGTGCGTGAGTAGTATGTGGGCACGGACACATGTGCAATTCTGGCTCCCGATGATCCAGGAAACTGCAGCTGCAGCTGCAATCGCGAGAGCGGCCATGGAACGACACGTTGGCGACGATCTTGGGGAAGTAACGTGGATCGTGGCAAGTGAAATATAGGGGGATACTAACGGGAAACACCTGAAAGAGAGACGGAAGTGGCTGGGGGAGGGGGATGGATAGGGAAGGATTTATCGTGGTATTATCGAAAGAGATGTAAGAATAATAGCGTATACTTGTCGTTGGGAGGGCGGAGAGGAGGGCGGAGAGGATGGAGGGATGAGATGAGAAGCTGCGCTGGTAGAGGACTTTGAGGAATGGAGGAAGTATTTTTTGTTGCGTGTAAGAATTGATGGGAAGAGAGAAATGAATGGTGAACGATGGAGTGTGGGGTAATTTATTTTGTAATTGAGGATGGATTGAGAGTGTATTTGGATTGTAAAATATAAGGGTATGAATGGAAAGGGGAATGTAGTTATTTAGAGAAGCTTGTTAATATTAGGACGACCAAGCAAATGAAAATAACTGGTTTCCAATTGTTTCAAAATATTTTCTCAGTTTGTAGGAGAAGGGCAGAGTAGATATTCTACGTTGATGTTATAAAATATAGATTACCAAATCGATTACCTTTTCCACCACTTGATTCCTCTTTTATCAAAGTATTTATTTAATATATAGAAATATAATAGATTTAAGGCCGGTAGTTTTAGTGTTCATTTTTTATGGATTTTTCAGGTTTTTTTGTACTTCATTGGTGTTAAATTTGCAAGGTGAGAGATTAGTGTGAGGAATAATATCCATGAGATTCTTTTACTGGATATTCGTTTTGTACATTCAGTATTGTCGATTCTTATTTCTACAGATATTAGATTTCTGAAAATTTCTAAAGTAACTGGATAAATTTGGACAATAGTGATTGCAGAAATTTTTAAGAATATGCCTGGGGACACTGAGAAGGAACATCGTCCGATGAAGTTGTTTTGTTCGGCGTTTTATTCTCGGCTCTTTAAAATCAACACAAAGAATAAGTTCCTTTTCTTCCCGTTGGTAATTCTTTCGGTAAACTCGTCGCTGCTTGGAAAAGAATTCGTCCTACAGAAATTGTCGCCGCGCAGTTAGCATTCACTTTTATGCTCGAGTCGTTTGATCGAGAACAGAAGGAACTTTGAAAGCGTCAAAAAGGAGAACGATAAAAGCAAACGAAGAAGAAACGGCTACTTTAACCCTTTACCCTATGATTTTTCACATAACTGCACGCAACAGCTTTCGCCGTTTAATTTCCGCGTTGCAACACTGCTATGTTTTGCTTTTCTGTGTACCTGTAACTTATCGTATAGGGAACATAAAGATAAAAAGAAAATTAATAGTTGGTATCCCATAAACACTTGAAGAAAATGGATGACACTACTTTCTTGAAAATTATTGAAATTGGAAAACTTGGATTCATATTTCAGTGATTATATAACAATATTTATTAGAACGAACAATATTAATGTCTTTCAAAGAACTGGGCTTGCCATTATATGTTATCAATACTTGTCCGTTTATCTGCAATTTACGATTTTTAATACTTTGAATGCCACCGGTATTTCGCTAGTTTCATTGTTTTCACCAAAGTACAACTTTTCCTATTAAAATCTAATCTTTGCAGACCAAAAACCTTGAAGACTTAAATACCTATATAGTCAACAGGATTTTACCTTTTTTTAGTCAATATTTGAATATGAAATATGTTAGAAAATTTGTAGTTATTACAGTTTAAAAGCCACATGAAATTTCATTGAATTCTATAGCGTCGGTCACCGGTGACCCCCGCGGAGTTCAACGTGTTAATAACGCAGTTTAAATTAAAGTTGCTAATAACCTTCGGTAGAGATCGGTCGAGCTTTCCATAATAAGGAATTCTGGAAATATAGAACTCATTATCTTTAAATACAGTTATTATATTTTCTTAAAAAGTACCGTGGTTATTTTGTAATTCTTCCACTTTGTAATTCACGTAAACTATATTAATTACCAATCAACAATATTCTATACAATTATAGTGAAACTTTGCATACAGTTTCATAACATTCAGTGGCAAGATAACCAGAAAATAATTACCTACATTACGTGCACATATTTAGCCACAGCACAGATCAAACAATGCGGAAGAGTTAATCCTTTGCACTCTAAATATGTCTGTCTGGAACGCTGAACTGTCTGTTTCATGACGTTATCTTCTCATTACAAAAACAGAATGATTTTTTCATATATCAAAGTAAATTACATGTTTCTCCTTTCTATATTTAAACGTATTGTATTTAACCATTAGAATGTAAATTGCTCGCTATTTTTAGATGGTTTCTAGGTTGTTAAATTGGAGTGCATTTTCACAAGTCTATGGTGATTATGGGAGAGAGAGAACCCCTTATTCTCAATTAATGAATTCAAATACAAATTTTCTTACTTCTGTTCAATTCAAAGAAATATCTTTTTAAGTGTATCATAACATTTGCAACTTAAATCTTTTCCAAAAATATAGATGTTTAATACATGGTTATAGCAAAAAAATTGTTACCTTCTTTTTTGTAAAATTTCTGTGTTAAGTAGTAGAATTACATTTTCTGCGATATTAATCATTCAAGATCTTAAGACATAAGGGTATTAAGGCAATCTGAAATTAGCGGTTGCGCAAAAATCTCACGTCTAAAAACAGGAATACTATCCACTGAACGATTTTGTTGAGATGGTTATAATCCAAAGGTTAACAAGCACATAAAACAAAAACCCATGCTAGACTTAACCCAGCTGATCTACGGTTCTACCGCGGTAATCACACACTTAGCTTCTATAATTAGCTCTTATAGTGTCTGAAACTCCGTAACTTCTATAATGTTTGAAGCGGTTGAAAGGTATTACAGAATCTCCACAATAAATCACTCCTGGAAGATTCCAGCCATAGCATCGAATTATCAAAAACGGGGGTAAGGAGGTAAATGATTGAACTCGCAATCATTTCTTCTCCACCGGCTTGACACAACTTTTCCAAATTTATTATTTAAATATTATAGTCTCAATGGGTTGGAAACCATCTAAAATAGTAGGTCTAAAGCGAAATAGCCATAAAACTTAAAATTAAAATAAGGACTATGGGAAGTGATAGGGCAAATGTTTGTTGTCGCAATGAGTGTGTTCGTTTCAAATCCTCCTCCGGTACTTCTGAAAAATTGTTTCTATTTTATTGTTTCATAATACATACATTCAGTGTTTCGAAATCTACATAAAACAGTTGATACTAAGCCAAAAAAGTATATAAAGCAAATTCAAAATAAGGACTGCGGTGAATAAGTACATACATAAGGTACCGGAGTCGCAATGAGTGGGTCTGGTTGTGAGTCCAAATCCTTCATCATCACCTCCTTCTCAAATTAGGAGAACTTGCTCTAATTTATAATTTAGTAATTCATATTTTCTGTGGTTCAGTACCCACTTAAAATAACCATACATGTCCTACGCGAAACAACCATACAAAGTACAGTCTGTAGTCTATGGTGTATGAGGAGCTAAATTGCTTAAGTTGCAATCAATGGATCCGAGTTCAAATCCTCTGTCATCACCCCTAAGATATTTTTCCAATTTATTATTTATTATGTCATAAACTCAGTGGTTCGTCTCCAAGAGATCCGATGGATTCAAAGAGTAGGTGATTCCATTGGGTATGGCCCTTAGCACCCAGAGTAAGGGTATTCCTCAGACCCTCTCAGATACTGAGAGGTCATTGCAATGTCAAGATACCCTAGCAATGCGTGTGTACCTTCAGTCTCCACCAATTGGCAGTTGGGAACTGACAATCACGAAGGTGAACCGAATCAAAAAGGAAGTGAGACGCCCGCGCATGGTTCTCCATGGGTGGGACTTCCGGAAGGCCTTGGTGTAGCTTAGAAACCGCAGCGAACTTGACCTTCTGTTAAACAACGGTCACACAGAAACTTCTAGTTTTTCCATTGCCTCTCCTGCTAACTTGGTAATATTTTTAACGTCATCGCTAGCAGATGGAGTAAAGGGAATAAATGTCATTTATGTCGGTATTTATCGTGCCAGCGTGATCTTATTCACCTCGAGCGTTCATGGCTATATAATGAAAGCAAGTTTGGATGCATCCTAAAACAATATTTCCAAAACGAAATAGCTGTAGGAACTAAAGTCACAATGAGAAGTAAAATAACTAAGAATCCAAATGCTCGAAGTCGCAATCAATGGCTCCCAAGTTTAACCTTTTCGCTACGGCTCGCCTGTGACAAAATATGATTTCTGTGTACGGAACGCATAACAAACTAGTCGACACTGAGGTACGGAATGCTACGAAGTAATTACAAGTTGTTTCTTGTTCTCTAAATTTTACAATGAAATTTATTATATTTAGTAATATCATTTTATTTTCTAAAATATAAAAATTTATAATCATATAACTTATTTTTTATAATAAGCTCTTCGTACCCGAACGCCCACTTTTCGAGGGCGTATATATACGCTCTTCGTATATGAATGTTCATTCTTCGAGGGCGTATAAATACGCCCTTCGGAGCGAAAGGGTTAAATCCTTTTTCATCAAGTCTAGAAGGTTTTTCCTATGTAATACGTCTATTATAATCTCGGTGTTTTGGAACCAACCTGAAACAGTAGTTTTTATAGTAGATAATAGAAGCAATTAAATTGACCGTTTATTTTGAAAGTGGTGTAAGTCCATTTGCAGCCTGTAAATATACATAATTGTAGTTAAATTCGCCTAAAAGAAATTTGTATAATGAAATTAGATATTGATAAATTTATAGAAACATTGTCAGATTCGTCATAATTAACACTTTGATTGCCATGGAGGTCACCGGTGACCGGCGCTATTCAATTCATTAAATTTCCATGTAACTTGGAAATTGCAATATTTATGAATTTTCGGATATATTAAATATTTAAATATCGACATTAAAAAGATAAAGGTCTGCCAAATATCCATCTATCTATATCTTTAAAGTTTCTGCTTTGCAAAAATACGAATTTAATAGAAAAAGTTCCACTTCAGTAGAAATAATGAATCTAGCGAAATACCGGTGGTGTTCAAAGTGTTAACCAATATTTTTAAATTGACAGATATGCTAACCTTTAAATATCTCGAAACAAGAGAAAATGGACTTACACCACTTTCAAAATAAACGGTCCAAATCTAAAAGAGTATAAAAAGACTCTTAAGGGTACTATCTTCCCAAAACGCATGTTCGAATTTATTTCACAAATCCCACAGAAACGTCTCTCATTTTTGAGATGTAATCCGTGTCGCTCGTTACTGCATGCTACAGGATTAACCACGACGAGCGAGGTTTTCTGCCGTATGGCAAAGAAATTGCACGCTCGATTCGGAGCGGTCGACGGATCCAACGTAACGCGATAGAAAGAAGAGGAACGAAAACGCTTCTCGGAAGAGAAGCATCGTTGCGAAGGAAAAAGTCGGGACGAGAGATGGACGCGAAACAGGAAGAAAGAGAAGACGCTTCAGGCCGTGAGATAAAAGGAAAGACTTGGCGGAGCAGCGAATGATAAAGAACGCGAGAGAAAAGGAAAAGAAGAGAAATCAAAGGAGAAAGAGAGGAATATGAAAGAGAGAAAGAAGAAAATGGAGTGAGAGGAAAGAGGAATGAGAAGAAAGAGAAAAAGCGGAGCAAGAGGAGAGAGAGAGAAGGAAAGAGAAGAGAAGAAAGAAAGAGCGGGAAGAGATAGAGGAAGAGAAGAGAGAGTAGAAAGAAACAGGAAGAGATAAGAGAGAGCAGAAAGGAAAGAAAAGAAAAGAGGAAGAGAGATAGAACGGCGAGAGATAGAAGAAGAGAAGGGAGCGTTATGTAATGCTGGGTTGCAAGGGATAGATATAACGAGTTAATTACACGACTCCGATCTCTGGGATCAACGTACCGAAGAGAAACAGAGAAAACAAAAAGGCGAATAAAGAGGAGAGAGAAGGAGCGAGATAGACCGGATCGAGGATCGAGGTATATACGATCAATCGGCGAAGAGATTCGTTGTCGTGCAAAGAAGAAAGGAGACGTGTGCTCGGATTTAAAGATTAATGGAGCGAATGCGATTTCTTTATTCCTCTCGGTTGGTCCTTTTATGGAAGGAACTTCCAGTAGCTTATGAGCGTCGTAATTCAAACTTTCAACTTAGATATTTTCCCTCCATAAGGAAATTAGGAAAAGGAATTCGTCGATTATCGTTGGAGATACGATTATTGAGTTGTATCGGTGTCGGTGATTATAAAATAACATGGTTGTCTTTTCAACATTTTTAGAGCTGTATGTTTGTGGATGAAAATTTGTTTAGTGAGGTAATTAGTAATTAGGTTGACAGATTCTAGTTGGTACTATTTTTAATGTATGAATTTGTGCCACTATGATGAAAAATGATTTAATTTGAAAGAAGTGATGGAGATAACTTTTTTATTTTTTTTGGTTTGGTTGAGGAATGTTTCAATATAATTTTAAGCAATTTCGAGTAATTTCGAGCTAATTAGAGTATCTTGATATGTGGCTTTTTCTTTGTGCTTAACACTAGAATTACCAGCATCAAATCTAACATATTTTCATAAATTAAATAAATATTTTGAAAAAGGGGGAATCAAGCGATGGAAAATTTGATCGATTGGGTGATTTACGTTTATTGATATAGACGTAGAATATTTATTCTATGACTCTTATATAAATTTGGGGAATTTTTTGAAAAAATTGTGTACCAGTCATTTTGACTGGTTTGGTAGTTCTAGTGTTAAATATAGACTGCATTGCTGCAAGTACCATCAACTAAGCAAGCGATTAAATATGCTGTTGATTATAAAACTATGTATCTGACTTAAGTCTGAATTCTGAAAGCTTAAGAACGTGTAATTTGTTTTTCTCTTGCTATTGCATCTATTTTCATTCCAATAACACACTGTTTCAGAGAAATATTCGTAAAACGAAAAGTTTATTAAAATTACCATCGCCATGATTATTTTTTGTATAAACCTCAACTATTTTAAGGTAACATTCTAAATCTTTGTTTTTATTCCTTCACTCAAACTTTTTAGTTTCGACAACTATTACAACTTTACTCCGAAACCTCAAACTATCATCACAATAAAATGCTTCATCAGAAAGTATATTTGCTAGGTAATTAAAACGCTATTATCAGCTCTTATCAACGTGGCATCGCATAACTAATTTTCACGGAAAATTCGAAATTCAAACTACCAATTAAAAATTAGTTAAATAATCCATTCTGAATCAAACTCAAAACTTTAAATTTCCCAAAGTGAAGCAGTAGTATTCACGTTCAAAATGTCAATAAAAAAAAGCAAAGCATTAGTCATCAACGTTTCCAATCCCAGCCGAAATCATTTCCGCTTAAAACGACGTGATATGCATCTACAATATTTGCAATGCAACCTCAAAGTGGTACTGTAACTCGTGTGAAAATAGGAAAACGAAGTTTCGTCGACTGCTCGTTCGATTGAAATTTATCTTTCATTAGCAGGAAGCTATTAACTGCAGAATAAAATGATCCTCTGACGGACGTTAACTTCGCCGGGGAAATTCATCTCGGGACGTTATAACGAGAAGCATAAATTCCGACGGGATGATTCTCGCAGAATTGCAGGAAATATCTGCATACGCGTGTGCAGTCAAGTGAATCGATGTACATGCTCGATTTCTTTCGTGCGTGTAAATGCACACGGCGATGCTCACCTGCACATACAGTGTCCGTGAAGTCCTCGTATCTTTTATCGGAGGTAAGATGATGGAAAATAATTACCGGCACGTTGCGCGCTATGATGTAATTGCTAATAAAATATAAAAGTATTTAATTGCGTTTTTCGTAGATATGGCATTTACTTTAGCGAATAAATTAGTATATTAGAGTTAAACGTACGTAGGTATATTTCTCTTTGACCCTGTCTAGTCAAAAGTAATTTCTGCGTTGCAGAAGTAATTAACATCTTGGAATAAATCTAAGGAATATTTTTCTTTAATTCTCTGTAATTAGAATTCTTTGTTGTGTTTAAAGGTAAATTTAACACTAGAACTACCGGCCTCAAATCTAACATATTTTAATAAATTAAATAAGTACTTTGAAAAAGGAGGAATCAAGCGGCGGAAAATTTGATTGATTGGGTGATTTATGTTTATTGATATAAACGTAGAATATTTATCCTATGAATCTTATGTAAACTTTGAGAATTTTTTGAAAAAATTGTGTACCTGTCATTTTCACTGATTTGGTAGTTCTAGTGTTAATTGCGTTTCTTTTTTGGCCAGATTAATATTTGACGAAGAAATAAGTGTGTTACTGTGAAATGTAGGTTTGGTATTTTTTAATAGCATGTTGACAGAATACATTGCCCCGTTTTGAAGTTTAGTTTTTTGTAAAAAGGATTCGGTTAACGAAGAAGTTAATGTTTTAGGGAGAAATGCACGTGTACTCTTTAATACGTTGTAGTTGGAATTCTTTGTCGCGTTTGGAAATTAATTTAATTGCGTTTTCTGTGAAAATGGTTGCTGAAGGAACTAGTATGATTTAATCAAACGCAGGTATATTCTCCTTTAACCCACTGTAGTCAGAATTCTTTGTCGCGCTTGAAAGTTTAATTTAATTGGGTTTTTCGCGGAAATACTTTTTTGTTCCGTCTTAGTAATTTGTATCATAAATGAGAAACGAATAACTTTTACACTATATATAATTACTATCTACTTTTATGGAGAAAATTTAGTAAGTTTTAGCAAAAACGTTTTAAGCAACAGGTAAATTTCATGGAGCAGGATGTTATTGCGGAGAAAGTTTGGGAAATTCCGGACTGATGTTACAATGTTTTACAAAATTTCATTTTATCTAATGTTACCTCAAAATTGTAGGAGGTAAATAGAGGGTAAATACTTTCCTTTTCTTTCTTTGTACAACAAATTGCAATATTTGAGTATCGTTATTAAAATAGATTAAGAGTTATCTTAAAGATTATCCAATTATCCTTTATCTGGTTTTAATTATAATGCGGTGGTTGTTGCTTTCTATTGCAATTAGGTTTTTGCTAATGTAATTTACACTTTGTAATTTGGTAATCATATTATAACTATAGCTACAACGTTTCGCAAAACTTGTAATTAATGCTACCATTGACGGCAACATAATTATTCAGTAACAAACAACTATCACTTCAAATCTGTAGTGAAAACCATTATTATTAAATTTTCATTCAGTTCCCATTGAATGACAATAATAATGACACCATAAAAGACAACACAAATATCAACAATAATATGTAATATTATAGTGATAATACCCACGAAGTCCCACATTTCTAAATATCAGCAGCCAATTTAAATTTTCATTTCCTACCAAAACTCTGTTTGTAAATGATATAGTTTCTCATCTTTTCTCCATGTCTTCGATTATTTCAAAATCTACTAAAAAATATGCCTCGACAAAGTTTTCAAAAAGCATTGAAACTGGCAGATGCAAATGCAACACCAACCGTACCTTGTCCTACATCTACGAAGATCAGCTTCGAGCAATTTTAAACGACCATTACACAAGGAAAGAACTATCTTTCCTCAACCTGGATCGAATATCAAACGACAATAATCCTCCACTTGGCACTTGAAAAGTTTGGCACCGAGCACCGCAAAAGGAAACGTCGGTGTCACCGCATAGCAGAAAATTTGTCACCCGCATTGCGGAATACGTTTCCCCGAATCTCAAACTTTCTCCTATCTCTGATTTTCTCTCCAATTGTCATTCTCTCGCTATCTCCATTTTTACGCCTCTAATTGGATACATTCTCCATGACGCACCGTTGGAACTTATATCCTCGTATAATTCAACCGCAATTTTTATGGCTGCACAAGCGAGAATCTCAAGTTGTAATCGATGATCGTAAGGCTTCCATTGCGTTCCAGTTGTCCCGATGTTTGTATCGTTTTATATTGAATCGTTTCAATTTGAAGTGAACGAAATAGATAAAAGCTTGGCGAACACCCTGTGCATTTAAACGGAGGTACACGCCATTGCCTGGGGCACCATATGTGCAAACGATTTTCTGTTGAACGCGTCCCGAAGGGATTTGACTTACGTTCGAGGCAACCCCTGTTCATAAATCTACGCGTTGTAATGCCCGAGGCGCAATCGCAATCACTTTGTGGATGTGGCTCGCGGAATGCTTTATGGGCGACTTAATACCGATATCAGGTATCTGCCTTTACACGAAAGCGACTCTCCTATGGGATCTGTCTCGCTTTTTCTCTCCTCTTTCCTCTTGCCATTTTCTCTTTTCTTCTTGTTCATCTTTTTCCCGCCTTTTTTTAATCCATTTTGATCGCTTTCCTTTTCCTGATTTTATTACACCTTCTATTTCATATCTTTCTTTTTCCCTTTTTCTAGTTTTTTTCTGCATTACGTTTCACATACTCTTGTTCTATTTTATTCTTGTTGACTGGTTTGCGTTTTCCCTTTCTGTTCTCATTTTATTTTCATTTATTCTACCTTTTTAGTAGTATCGGAGCACCCTTAGTACTTTTCTTTTCTTTCTGTATCTGTTTTGTCACGGAATTCTTCTTTGACTTATGCTTTTACTCTGTTACTATACTTTGCACAGAGCAATGTTATTCAAAAATACTCTGCTATATTAAATACCTACGTTTCCGCAGTAAATTCTTACTGAAAACATCTATTTCACGGAGAAAGTCAATAATTCGTAACATATTTCCTGAAATACAATAAATTGACATAGTTTGCGCAGTACAACGCTGTTCAAGGATCGCCTTTCTTTTTCGGTTCAGTTGTTTATGATCCCCTTAACCCATTTCCATCATATGAAAAATTCAAAAATATATTTATACTATCAAATTTCTTAATATTAAGTGTAAGTCTAACAGCAAATCAAAAAGTGATATTGTATTTTAATCGACGAATGTTGTATAAATAATTTAAACTTATCATATGTATTGCTATTCATTCACAATGTGAATGCATAAATGCGTTTCGATGATAGTGACCAGATAAAGCGAACGCGTATATGCGCTTGTAATGCAAATGGGTTAAATACATTTCTAACGAAAGTACATCCCTTGTTACCTAAATAATTCTACCGAAGAGAGAAAGTCAATAATTTATGATTGATTAAGAGACATACAATAAATTACTGTAGCATGTTTCGTACAGTACAACGCCATTAAAAGATGTGTTTGCAAAATATCTTGTTACTTGCATAATTCTACTTAACCCCTTAGTCTACAACTACGTATGAGACTCGTAGCGTGGAAAATGGAATAGGAAATTTTGAAGTCTTCCAAAAATTATTAACCAGTTAACTGCGGAATTTAGCTTTATGAATCGCTCAAGATATACGGAATTAAAATAGAGCAATGACGTGTATATTCGTCAAACGCAGAGCAAATGTTCCTGTTATGAATTTTACGAAAAGATGAAAGCAAAATATGGAAAAATTACATTTTTAGTCCATAAGAAATTGACAATTCAGTATTAAAAAGTCTACCGCAATGGAACTTTGAAGTGACGTGTATACACGTCGAATTCAGTTAACTGGTGAAATTGATAATATCAGCCGATCACGAAACGGTCTCATTATTTCTGCACTATTAATATCACGTTCAGTTATACGAAATATCAGAAATCAGTGAAACCTTTTGATTTCAGGAATTAATTTTGAGTCTTTGTACGCCCCATCAGAAAATAAATCGTAGGTTAAGGCATCAAAAGAAAAATACAATGATTTCTAATTGACAGAAGTTTTGGGATAATAATAGAAAAGTAGCTATATATTGTCACACTTTACAAACTGCACTTAACTAAGCGGAATCATGAAAAACGTGTATGCGCGTTATGGCGACAGGAAGATGACTAACTGAAGACAAAAAACAAAAAAAGTGACACCCTCCTATTAATATAGTTACTTTGCACAAATCCATACAATAGATTGGACGTATCTACTCTTTCTTACACTAATACATTGAATGAAATAGGAACAAGAAATTAGCATGCTACGTATAACGCCATTAAAGAATCAGTCACTGGATCAGTTGCATACGTTCGCAAAGTATCTTGTTACTAGTAAAATTCTATTTAAAAGAGAAAGTCGGTAATTCCTAATACATTGAGTGAAATACAAGAAATTTGTATGCTTCGCACCGTGCAAAGTCGTTAAAGAATCCTTCGCTGGATTAGTTGCATACGTTTCTCAAAGTATCTTGTTACTGACATGATTCTATTTAAGATAGAAATTCAATTATTCCTAATACATTGAGTGAAATACAAGAAATTAGCATATTTCGCTTGAAGCAAGGCAATTCAAGAGTCCTCCACATTACTCAATCAGATGCATACGTTTTCAAAGTTTCAGATTTTTTATATAATTCTATTTAAAGAAAGACTATTAATAATTTCTCATAGATTACGTTAAATACAAGGAATTAGCATTCTAGGTACAGTACAGCGAAATTAACCCTTTGCAGTTCTATTTCGAGTTGTATTCAACATAGCTTTTCATTCAATATCGACTTTCGATTTTCACACTGATTTTGTAATATCAGCCAATTTCAATTGTAATATTTACGAATTTGCTAACACCTTCAGCATTGAAATACTGACATTCAAAAAATAAAATTCTGCTAACTATTATCTATTTGTATCTTTAAGGTTTCTGCTTTGCGAAGATAAGATGTCAAGAGGAAAAGTATCACTTCAGTAGAAATAGTAAAACAAGCGAAATATCAGCGGTATTTAAAGTGTTAAAAAATGAATAACCTACGATAGCAAATGCGTGAAATTATATTCATTTAGCTCACTACAAAATTTTCAAAATAATTCAGATTACAAAGAGTTAAATAATCCCTCACTGGGTTAGTTGAGCACGTTTCTCAAAGTGTCCTGTTACTGGTGTAATTCTATTTAAAAAAAGTCAATAATTTCTCATATATAATGCGAAATACAAGAAATTAGTATAATAAGCATAGCACAACGCTATTAACACTAGAACGACCAAGCAAATTAACCCTTTTAGTGCCGGACGACGATATATCGTCGTTAGCAATAGTATTAACACTGGATATCAAAGGGTTAATATTTACTTTCCAATACAATATTAGTGATTATATGATAGATAATTGTAAACACACAGTTTATGCTCTATATTGCGTGTTCTATCTCAACTATCGCCAAACGAAAATTCATTTTATTCACAATTACATTTGTTATTAATTCCATCAATTTTTTCGCTCGACACTAAAAGGGTTAAAATGACTTATTCACAATTTTTTACAATAATTCCCTAAGTTTATGGTAGAGTTCTAGACTAGAAATTCTAAGCTGATCTTATAAAACACAGATTTCTGAACCGATCATATTTTCCACTTCTTAATTCCTCTGTTTTCAAAGTACTTATTTAATATATTTAGATGTCATAGATTTAACGCCGGTAGTTCTAGTGTTAAAGAATCCGTCACTGGGTCGGTTGAGTATGGTTCTTAAAGTATCATTTTACTGGTGTAATTATATTTAAGAGAGAAATTCAAGAATTTCTAATACGCTGAGTGAAATACAAGAAATTAGCATGCTTCGCACAGTACAAAGCCATTAAAGAATCCTTCAGTGCATCAGTTGCATACGTTCGTAAAGTATCTTGTTACCGGAATTGTATTTAAAAGAGTGGAGTCAGAAATTACAATTCGGACGATCCTTTGATACCTTGCAATTATGTGAATACTTTCCGAGAAGGGCTTAGAGATTCTCTGTGTGCCTATAATACCTACACGTGTGCTTAAAGTACACGTACGAGGTAAGATTGCAATTAATCTCGGCAGTTCAAAGCCGGCACGTGTTTGAAAGAACCAAATGAAGCTTATAAATGTAAAGGCTGCATGCCTTTTTGAAGCGTTCCATCAACTACCCTTTCGTGTCACCCGATACGAGATAGCTTTCACCTGTCTCTCGTGTGCTTTACAATTTCCGCGTGTTGGATGCATAATTTAAGGTAAATTCGTCACACTTGTTTACGGTGTCTAGATTGATTGTGAAATATGATCGATCTACGAATAAAGTGGTATCGATTCGATTAGACCTAGTTACTTCATAAAGAAAGGGGTGGAGAGTTAAAAATAGGTGGAAATTAACGATCTTCGACCAATCATTTTCTCAATATGAAAGTTCATGTAATTTGGAACAATCTGTGTTTTAAAGTCGTGGTATTTGGAGATTGATTTTGATAATTATAGCACTGTGAATAATGATTTTTGATTTAACCAGATTAGCGACTGTGGGAGGAATTCGATTGGAGCCAATTATTTTATACTGAATAGGGGTAGATGGTCAAAAGTAGGTAGATGGAAATGAACTGTGTTCGAGCGATTCTTTTATTGATGAGAAAGTTTGTTCCATTTAGAAAAGTTTTTGGTTCCTTTTCGTCTTTTTTTATTTCATTGGAATAATCGCGTTTCTAAGAAGGGTGGGTCTTAAAGGGTTTCTGATCCATGGAGACTATAGACGGTTGGAAGAATTTCATGGAACTTGGTTTCACTATTTATGCGTTTTACATTCTCATTTTAATCGTTTTTATATTCGGGTTCCATTATTGAACTTATTCCTTGGAATATTATACAGGTTTGAGAAAATTAAAAATCAACAGTATTCAGTATATAGGAAGTGAAAATGTTTGTATTCCAATTAATTAGAAATTCTACCGTCATCGCTGTCATATTTTAAATATTCTAACATAGTTATCATTCTGTCTAACTTGCTTATTTAAAACCTGGACATTTTTTACACATTCATAAGGAGAAAATATGCATTCGGGATTTTCACTCTTATTTGTTATTTATCAGATTTATATTTAGCGTCAAATTCTTCCTCTATTCTCCGTTCTAATCTACTTACTCCATATTACGATCCACTTACTTTCCCAAAATCATATGCAGTATTCAAAACTCACCGTAGCATCCCACGTGGAATACAATTTTAAGCAGAATTCAAGCGAAACGCAAAATCCCTTCCGTTCTCTCTCTTGCAACTTACATCTTTAGTATCCTTATTTACTTATTTTCCAAATTCAAATCCGATTACAAAACGTAATGCTGAAAATAAATTTTTAAATAATGCTGAGAAGCAGTACCTAATGCTCTTCACTTTATTATACATCATAATCCATTCATTTTTAAAATCAAATTTAAAATTTTACGCAGTACGCTGTTGAACTAAAAATTAACTCATTTATCCGATTTTCTTTTCAACTTTAATCCTAAACAAAAATTGAAACCGAATAATTCAATTCGAAATTAATTTAGGCGTAAATTAAAATTTAATTCTAACTTTTCACTCTAAATTAAACTGACAATATGAAAATGATTGAATAGTGTTTTGTTCAATTAAACTTTTGAATTTGACGATTTTTTAAATTTCAAGTTTTTCAGTTTCTTTGACATTTTATGAGTCTGACTCGAATTTGTAAATGGAAAGAATAATACAATGATAAATGTAAATTTTCGAATAAAATTTCGCTTCCACTTTATCTTTCAAGTTAATGAAAAGGCAACCTTGATTTAACCGTGGACATACACGCGTGTACATACGTTAATAATATACTTGGAAACTTACAAAGTCGTAGACACAGACGGCCTTACAAAAGTTTTGCCATACTAAGCGCCAATCGATATCATAGGAATTGCATCGTTTCGCAAATACAGATACGCTGATCGACCTCAGTTCGAAGTGCTTAAATAAACAATTTTATTTTCCATCTACATAAATAACGCGGTTGTTTTCATTTCGCTATTTATTATTGGCATTGCACTATGCGCTATACTCTTCGTTTAAATAGAATTCCACGGAACATTCGCTCCCTGTAATTAATTTTAAGAGAAAAATTTTCTACTCAAAAGTGTTGATCTTCACTAAACTCTGTAAAACCGGAAACTACGCTGGTGTACGCAAAAAACAATTTTCCCTATGGAAATACATACGAAGGGGTTAATAGCATCCCTCCAACTTTTTCCACGCTATTAGTTGTTTTTTTTTCTCGATATTATTGATCAACCGTGAACGATAGAAGGAAACTCTTATGGGGAAGATTGTGAACTTGTTGGCCTGTACAAGTGAAACTAACTAGTTTTTGATATTTTAAATAAATTTATTGAGAATCTGGTACACGGATTGCGGAAACTGTAGGTGGAATGTTCACTGTGTAGAATATTGCAAAATTGTGGCATAGAGAAAGTGACAAAACTATTGTTTCACGCGGACAGAGAATTTTCAGTGCACCAGATGCAATAAAAAGTTGTATAGAATTAACTTTATAGGCTCTAGAGAAGAGAATTACGATTTTGAAATTACAGGATTAAATTTTCGATTCAAAGTGTCTAAGTTCAAATTGGTATTGTTTTTGAAAGGAGTTATTTAACACTAGAACGACCGACGTTATTACATTTAAAGATATTAAATGGGAACTTTGGAAGAAGAGGAATCAAGGGATGGAAAATATGATCGTTTTGGTAATCTGTGTTTTAGAAGATCAACCTAGAATTTCTAGTCTAGAACCCTTCTGTAAACTTAGGAAGGTTTTGGAAAAAAAATGTGAACAAGTTATTTTGACTTGCTTGGTCGTTCTAGTGTTAAATTATCCTATAATACATTGTAGCCTAAGTGGTTCCACTTGAAACTGTGACTTCTAGGTAATATGATCCCAGTAGTTGAAATACAGATATAGAGAAGTGATAGGTAATAGAAGCAAATTCGATAGATATATAGGCATAGGTAGATAAAGGTGATAAGTGATAAAGTGATTTTCTTTCATTGTCACTTGAGGTATCATAGTTTGGCGGTTCAGAATTAATCTGATACTTTAACACTTTACCGACCGGTATTTTTTAACATCCTACCCATTTCTGATCGGTTACTTGCATGCAAATATTTCCCTGATACTGATATCTCTTCGAAAATTGCAAAGTTTCTTCACTGATCGTGAGTCCTTGGCACAGTTAACCGCAATGAAAAATAATAATTTATTAATTGCCGTAGCGACCAATCAATGAGTTAAAAGTCCAAAAGTGTTGGGCCCGAAAAGCCGATTAATCTGCTACCGGTTGGTAAAGTGTTAAGTTCTACACAATATGACTGCAGTAAGTAGTTCAGGTCGAAATATAGAAGAGTAGTAAGGCTTAGGAAGTGCAATGTAGAGGTATAGCTGTGAGCACACAGGTACTGATTGTGAGCCCAAATTCGTAACCCCGTTAACTCAGGAAGATTTTTCTTAAGTTATTATTTAATGCATCGTAATATCAATTCTTCGAAATTTTTGTTAACACCTAAATTAAGTAATTTAGTTTTTATAAGATATAAGTAGAATATTTAATGCAGGCTCCCCTATTCATTTAGATAGAGTGGATCATATTAGATCATATATTTCTTCGCATTTTCCGTGATTCTTCGTATTTGAATTTGTAATTCTAATTAATTTTTAGCAGATAAGTTAAGCACTGTGCGAAAGTACCTTTTCGTTCGTTGCGAAGGCCGAAATATCGTACAGCAGTGTTTTAAATTATCGCAAAGAACATCGCGATAGAACATTTTGCGACTCGTTGCATTTAGACCACCTTGGTGGGTAAGTTTAGTGTTAAACTGTAATTGCCAGGAAAAATGATCATATTAAGAATTTAAAGTTCAAACCTAGAACAATAGCAAGATCTTGAAAAGTGGCGTATATAATGCCGTAGTGGAAGCTTTGCGAGTTTATTGTTCACTGGAAATCAAATAGCAACAATTGCTTCAATTAATTCTCCCTACGCGGTGAAGCTGCAACAACCATTGAGTGCAGCATGCATTGAGATATCAGGGTGTAAATGGCCTTGAGAGAATGTTGCAGAGCTCGGGAGAAACGAACAATTGCGATTTCTTTTCGCCGGAATTATTAATGCACGCTCCGAGTGAATTATGTAAACGATGTAAAGATTTATCATTAGCCGGGATCTTTCATGTCGCCTGTAATTTAAGGACGTCGGAGATCGTCGCATGCCTTCTGTTGCGAGAAATTATACGAACGAATACGGGGATTAAATAACATCGGTGAATATATTCGCTGGCTAGATTCGCATGGAACTTTCGCGCCGCTGATATTCAGATTTCTTCGGGACGTAAAACGCGAGAGGCTTTATTTATTCGTGGTGCACGACGTAAAAGTCGCCGGGCATTTAATTACGAGGCCGGGCGATAGGCGTGAGATAAAGAATTCGAAAAATCTGCACGTGGAATAATTGGCATTCAAATGCGGTCGCTGTTTACTTTAAAACAGGCAATATCTTGTTATCTATGCTCTTTCATGAACTTTAAGTTATTGTATTCCTAAGTCGTTGTGCATTTGCGTTTTTGAAGGGTGACATTAATTTAATATATTTTCAGTAGAATCTTTTGTTGATATTATTAATAATTTTGTGCTTGTAATCTTGAACTGTCAGCCTAAATTACCTTATTCTCCTACTATTTGTGCTAACTTTTAATATTTCTTTATTAGTTACCCATTGTTACCTAATTATTTCAAATCTTGTGTCATTTTAAATCAACTAAATCCATCCAACCAATTATTCTCTTAACAACCACATTCAAACCTCCTGTAAGTTCAAGTTTACGACACCCTTTGGCTCAGGACCTACCCAAATATTACAGAGCCTACCTGAAATGACCATAATGGTTAAAGCCGTATCTCGTAAAAACTCTTTCCTACCACCTTCACAAAAGCGCCAAAACTTCGATCTCTCTACTCACGAATTTCAACAGTCAACTTCGAAAAAGAAAGGGTAAGAAAGTGAAAATACGGGCGTGCAATCAACGAGTCAAAGTTTCAAGTCACCTAAAACAGTAGATCTTAAGCAGAATACAGTAGAATCCCTCTAATGTTGCTCCCTCTAAGGTTGCTCTCTCGCTAATGTTGACAGGATACTCCCGTTACAGTTACTTGTATTTTCCCCCACTTGGACTTTTTATATCCCAATAGAATTTTAGTTTCGTCGCGCGTCAAGTAGGTTATGGATGTTTACATGATCCTTCGCTCAAGTTTCAATTCTGCGCGTGCTTATGCGCATAGGGGAAAATAAGTCATGAAAAGTGGGGATAGAAGGGAGTGTCAACATTAGCGAATGATCCTGGCCCGAGTTGTCAACATTAGAGGGATTCTATTGTAGCCACATTAATGAAAGTCAAAGTAGACGCTCTGATGAGTCAGGAGGTAAAGACTTCAACTTCCAATCAATGAATCCCTATTCAAATCCACCGACCCCTACAAGACTTTTTCCTCAGTTATCATATGTAAAATATTTTATAGCCTCAATAGTTCAAAATCCATCTAAAAGTGCACATACTAACAAAAATCACCATTGCATTTGAAGTCGAAAACATGCAATACCAACAAAAGACCATTTTGATCTTTCGTAAAAGGATGGCCAATCTCCCCTTTCATCCCGCATTAGAAAGCGTTTCACCGATGGTTCAATTTTCATCATAGCCGTAAAACGGCTCGCGTTGTTTTCATCCTTGCGATCGTTAAACGTCTTACGGTAAAGCTCAACAACTTCAAGATGACTAGGCAGAAGAATGCGCGTCTCATTTCTGAAGGGGATAGCCACGCCGCATTTATTTAGCCAAACAAGTAGAAATATAATAATGCTCTGAATACCGGGAGTGTGTGCTTTAGTTGACTGAATTCAGGGATTTCAAGAACGAAATGGCAGGAATAGCCATTTGAAAACGAGAGGTTCCTCTGTTCCTTAGCCATCTCTCAATTGTCGGACTGTACAAATCCGATCGACGTCGACCGACCGCAAAACCTTCCAACCCCTTCAAGACTTTTTCCTAAATTATCATACATAAAATATACTATAGCCTCAATAGTCTAAACCCCATATGAAAGTGAAGATACTAACCAAAATGACTACAGTATGTGAAGTCGAAAAAATGGAATACAAACAAAAGTCCATTTCGCTTTTTCATAGAAGGAAGGCCAATCTCCCCTTTCATCCCGCATTAGAAAGCGTTTCACCGATGGTGCAATTTTCATCATAGCCAATCTCCCTGGTGTAAAACGGCTCGTGTTGTTTTCGTCCTTGCGATCGTTTAACGTCTTACGGTATAGCTCAACAACTTCAAGATGACTAGCCAGAAGAATGCGCGTCTCATTTCTTGATGGGATAGCCACGCCGCATTTATTTAGCCAAACAAGTAGAAATATAATAATGCTCTGAATACGGGGAGTGTGTGCTTTAGTTGACTGAATTCAGGGATTCCAATAACGAAATGGCAGGAATAGGCGTTTGAAAACGAGAGGTTCCTCTGCTCCTTAGCCATCTCTCAATTGTCGGACTGTACAAATCCGATCGACGTCGAGCGACCGCAAAACCTTCCAACCCCTTCAAGACTTTTTCCTAAATTATCATACATAAAATATACTATAGCCTCAATAGTTCAAACCCCATATGAAAGTGAAGATACTAACCAAAATGACTACAGTATGTGAAGTCGAAAAAATGGAATACAAACAAAAGTCCATTTCGCTTTTTCATAGAAGGAAGGCCAATCTCCCCTTTCATCCCGCATTAGAAAGCGTTTCACCGATGGTGCAATTTCCGTCATAGCCGACCAATCTCCCTGGTGTAAAACGACTCGCGTTGTTTTCGTCCTCGCGATCGTTTAACGACTTACGGTACAAATCCGATCGGCGTCGAGCAACCGCAAATTACGAACGTATCTGAACTTTACGGGCAAACCGATGGCCGACTAGAAAGTCGTCTTCGTTCTCTTCGTGCCGGAATCGCGATCGATCCTCTCTCAACGTAAACGAACACGCTCCAGTGGGTTCACCGGGCGAATCAAAAGTTCTCTTATGTAAGAGAACGCGATAGATAAGGGAGCACGGTTCGCCACGAGCTGAGAAAAAAAAGGTCGTTTATCGGAATCGAATCGAACAATGGGTGGTAGGATTTCTTTTTTTTCGGGCGTCAGTCGGAGCTCGATGTAATATCGTAATAACGAGTTGTGCATAAGTAATAAGAGACTGAATGCAGAGACTGAATGTACTATAGTATTGCTGCGAGTGAAATGTTATAGGACGACGATGA
Organism: Cerceris rybyensis; assembly: GCA_910591515.1. Taxonomy (NCBI): domain Eukaryota; kingdom Metazoa; phylum Arthropoda; class Insecta; order Hymenoptera; family Crabronidae; genus Cerceris; species Cerceris rybyensis. Next base: position 38,809,749 of record OU342789.1, read on the forward strand.
ACTGCAAGGGGGAAGCATTAAAGGTTCCGTCGAAGGTTGATCGTGTATATGCTAATGGACGTCCAGGAAGTATTAGAATGGTACTTTAAGTCGAGCGGATCTATCTTAATCGAATAAAGTTTGAGCAATGTTCCTGGTATGCTTTGTAGGTGAGTTTTTGCCGTGGGAATTGAATTTTTTGGGGGAGGATGGTGATTGATGTGGGGAGTCATTTAGGGATTGTATCTCGGTTTTGAGGGAGAGAGTGGTGGAGGATAAAGTTGGGGGTTTTCATGAGCATGGAGATGGAACATCGAACTCTCAATTAGTGAGTGCGAGTTTACATAAACGGCAATTCTGGGAAATTTGTATGAATTTTTTTTTTATTTATCAGTGTTGGCGCAGCAAGGATTATCAGTCTAAAAAGAGTGTTTATTAATGTAACTTTAATAATATGATACATTGGTGATAAATACAACTAAGATTAACTATATATTAAACGATTGCTTGTGACAAAAATACAACGCGTCTAAGGCAGACATGGCACAACACCGGATGAGACACACGGAAGTAGAGGGCGCGAGAATTATAACCCATTTACAATCCCCCACTTTATAATTCGTTCGCGGATACTAATCCCAATCCTTTAGTAGCTTCTGAATGCAAATTCCTGCCTAAACCCTTTGTCAGTATATCCGCCTTGTTATCAGAAGAAGCGACATATTTCAAACATACAATGCTACTATCAATAGCTTGTCTCACGTAATGGTACGCGACGTCAATATGTTTAGTTCTTGACCGTTCTATCCGATTATTAGCGAAATCAATCGCTGATCTATTGTCACACCATATAACGTAGGGCGTCTTGATTTGTTTTTCCAAGCCCAAGTCCTGTATGAACAGTTTTTCCCAGTTCGCTTCCTTAGCTGCTATCGACATGGCCACGTATTCAGCTTCCATAGTTGAAGTAGATATACATTTCTGTTTAGACGCTTTCCAATCAACTAAATTTCCTCCAATAGTGATCGCTGTTCCACTGAATGAACGTCTGTCGTCTATGTCACCTGCCCAGTCAGCATCTGTCCATACTTCCAATATTGGTGCTCTTTTCTCGTATTTTAATTCCAAATCGGATGTTTTGCTCAAATATCTTAGTATCCTCTTTGCTTCTGTCCAATGTACTTTCCCAGGATTAGATACAAATTGAGATAACTTTGTCACCGCGTAAGCAATATCTGGTCTCGTGCCTCGCGCGACATACATCAGTGATCCTATCAGTTGACGGTACGGTATATTCTTAACTCCTTCTTTTCCTGCTTCGTCAATTGGGCAATCCTCTTTAGTTAACTTGATTCCTGGTTCAAGTGGAGTATAAGCTGGCCGGCAGTCTGACATTCCATACCCTTTTATTAAAGACTGAATGTATCCCTTTTGATTAATTGTAAGCCTATCTTCTTCTTGGCGTACTCCTACTCCTAAAAAATAAGATATTCGTCCTAAATCTCGGATCTCGTATTGTCGACCTATGTTTGTCACTATCTTGTTTAGAACAGTTTCATCTTTAGCGAATATTAACAGATCGTCAACATATACGACAACAAATGTACAGTTGTCTAATTTGTATAGGCAACTACACGATGATTGTCTCTCGAATCCGGCTTTTCGAAGGTATGTGTCCAATTCCTCATTCCAGTTATGACCGCTTTGTTTTAAACCATAGATAGGTCTTCGAAGCCTTACTATTTTAGTTTTCTTTCCTCCACTAACCGTTTGCAATCTCATGTAGATCTCTTCTTTGAGATTTCCATTTAAATACGCACATTTTACGTCAATGTGTCGATTTTTCCAACCGTGTATTACAGAGAGTGCCAATAATTGTCTTACCACTCCAAGACTAACTACAGGAGCATACGTTTTATCATAATCGACTCCTTCCTTTTGTCCAAAACCCTGGGCTACGAGTCTGGCTTTGTAGCGAGCAACTTGACCGTTTTCATCTGCTTTTACCTTAAACACCCATTTACTTCCTATACACGTTTTTCCTTTGGGTAATTCTGTATCTTCCCATGTTTTCAATCGTTCTAAGTTTCCTATTTCTTCTCGAATCGCTGATTCCCAATAATCTGCCTGTGGTGACGAGAGTGCTTCTCCTAGGTTATTCGGCTCTTCGACCTCCATGAAATTTAATTCCACGGTTTCCTTCGGCCTTCCCTTTCGACCAAACGGATTTCGTATCTGTTTTTTAGGTCTACCGACTTTTCTTTTGAAACTCGTTGCATCTTCGCCCCCCACTATCTGGGTACTTGCATTTTCCTTTTCAGCGTCCGACTCATAATTACCCTCTGACATTGTCGTGTCCGTTTCCGTATCGCTCGACTGTTTGTTTGGCAATTCCTCAGGTTGCTTATCCAAATTTATGGTTTTCTTTGTTAATTCCCTGATTCTATTCTGAAACTGAAAATTACATGAGGTATTATTTCCATTTAAATATTCAAATCCGACCTTATTCTCGTCGAACTTCACATGTTTTGTGTGTATTATATCCTTTAGTTTCGGATCCCATAATCGATATCCCATCGTTCGATTCGAATACCCGACGAATATGCAAGTCCGTGCTCGTGGATCTAATTTCTTTCTACCTTGGCTAGGGAGATGGGCATATGCTAGGCATCCAAATACTTTTAGATGATTGACACTAGGTCGTTTCTCTAGCCAAATCCCTTCAGGAACACCACCTTGCACGTTGCTGTGTGTCATCCTGTTCCGTACGTATGCGGCTGTGGCTACGGCTTCAGCCCAAAATGTTTGAGGCAATTTCGCCGAAAGTAACATCGACCTAACCATATCTAATAAGGTTCGGTTGGCCCTTTCCGCTACCCCGTTCATCTGAGGAGTCTCAACGCATGTTCTCTCGTGCGTGATCCCTCGTTCTGCAAAAAACTCTCGAAGCCTTTTATTACAGTATTCGAGTCCATTGTCTGATCGGAAACGCTTAACCTTCCGTCCTTTCTGGGTTTCAAATTTTACAATGTGTTCTTTTATTCTATCGACTACTTCATCTTTTGATTTCAAGAACGTTACTGCTAATTTTCGCGAATAATCGTCTATTATTGTTAAAAAATATACTGAACCTCCATTTGATGCTACCGGCATCGGTCCGCATACATCTGAATGTAGTAAATCCAGTGTTTTGGTAGATGACCTTTTATGGATACTTCTACATGGAGCTTTCGTCGATTTTCCCAAACAACATCCATAACATCGATCAGTGTTTGGCATTTTATCATCCAATCCATAAACATAACCTCTCTGGGCTAATTCCGATATGTCCCTATTGTTTATATGACAGAACCTGTGATGCCACATTCCTGGTTGGTTTAACGTTATAGAATTAAGTTCCTTTTTGTTCAAGATACATTCTTTCACATTTCCCTGTAGGATATACAAATTATCTTGCCGACGTGCTGTAGCGACAATATTATTTGTTTTTCTATTAATGATTTTTGCCATTCCTTCAGTGAACATAATTACTTTTCCTTTCCTTTCTATTTGCGCTACGGATAGGAGATTCCTGCGGCACCTAGGAACATAATAAACATTTTGAAGCGTTATTTCATAGTCTATAGAGTTTTCACATGTGTGCAGAACTATGTCCCCAATTCCTTCTGCCGTTAATGATGCTTCATCCTTTTTGATTGCTGTTTCTGCTGTACCAATTGGTTCTGGACTGATCTGTTTGAAATTTTTAAACCAATCTTTGTTTTTGCATACGTGGTGAGTAGCCGCACTGTCTATCAGCCATGAATCTTCTAAAGCGACATGGTTCACATTTATTGACAGTATAAATGATTCTTTCTGTTGAGATGGTGTTCTCTGTCTGTTGTCCACCTTTTTCCTTCGACACTGACTTGCAAAGTGACCACCCTTGCCACAATTGAAACATTTCTTATCCGGTTTCCTGTAATCTGTATGACGATTGCCTTTATTCACTTGGTATGCTGATACTTCACCTCTATGATGATCCTGGTCCTGATCTTTTGACATTCGTCTTTCGTATTCCATCAGCAATGCTTTCTTTATTTCATTTGAGGTAAACTTGGCGTCTTCTAAGTTAGCCAACGACATTGTCAATGAATCATAAGACTCCGGTAACCCTGAGAGCATCGCATAAGCTACATCCTCATCTTTCATTTCTGATCCTGCATCTTGTAGGTAATCAGCAATTATTTTTACTCTAGATAGATATGATGCCATTGCCTCATTTTCCTTTAAACGAAGTCTAACAAATTCTCGTTTGAGCTGCATTATCCTTTGCCTGGATTTTGGCTCATATACTTGCTGAAGGACATTCCATGCTTGTGCTGCGGTCTTACAATCAACTATATGTACTTGCTGATCTGGTTCAACAGCTAACGCTATGGTCGCAAGTGCCTTTTCCATTTTGCATTTATATTGCCTTTTCTCTTCTTCAGTTGCACCTTCTTTGACCACTTCATCACCAGTCACATAAGGCCATAGATCTTTCTGTATTAAATACATCTTTGCTGAGAACTTCCATGTTCTGTAATTGTCTCCATTCAACCGATCTATTTTACCAGCCTTCGAAACACTCGCCATTTTTGCACGTGGCTTAGAGTCTTTTAGAACTGAACATTAACACGATACCTGGGCCCATAACCCTGTTGGCGCAGCAAGGATTATCAGTCTAAAAAGAGTGTTTATTAATGTAACTTTAATAATATGATACATTGGTGATAAATACAACTAAGATTAACTATATATTAAACGATTGCTTGTGACAAAAATACAACGCGTCTAAGGCAGACATGGCACAACACCGGATGAGACACACGGAAGTAGAGGGCGCGAGAATTATAACCCATTTACAATCAGTTTCAGTGTTTGGGAACTCATGTAAGTTTGAAAATTTATGATAGCTTATGAAAGTAGCGTAGTAGTTGAAGTCGAAATCTACAAGAGGATAATATTGGTTTAACACTAGATTTACGGGTGTTGATACACCTATTTTTCTGAATTGAGCCAATTTGACTCACACAACAAAATTGAAGTCTTTTGTAAAGAAAATAGTTCCAAATCAATTTAAATGTAAGATTTATTATTGAAAAATTAAACAATCAATTATTATACATATAGTAATCAAATTTTGAATGAGCCAAGTTGACTCCGTAAATCTAGTGTTAATGATTCTTCTGGGAATTTTCTTCTATCGCGATTTTCCAAATAGAATAATTATATTCTAGGAACTTGTATTGTTTTTCTTAATACATTGAGTATCTACATTCCAACGTGAAAATTTATTTAACCAAGCCTAACAGTATTCCACGCTTCCATACTGAACCTCTGACAATAATTCAAAACAATTTTAAACCCACAAAGAAATTAGTTCTTTCATATACATAATTTAACTGTAAAAAGTCTTATTTCGCCAGATATAGAATAAAGACTCACAAAATCCGCATGGCAGTTAGCATATCAAACGAGACTATAGACTCTATGTCCATTACTTCTTCCAAATAGACTATAAATAACGATACAAAACTATATACGACATCAGAAGTAATGAGAATCAGTCTGACTTTCGTGCCAATAACCGTGCGAATCGGAACGTATGTCGAAGGCCACAATAGAATTAAAGTAATCGAAACAACGAAAAAGTCATTGTATATTCACTCGCGGATCGTGCCACTCTCCGATTGCATGAATTCGTGAAACTTTTTCCCTGCGGTCGAGTTGTCCAATCGCGACAATAAATGCATCGTTCATCATCAATTTGCATTAAACAAGAGATCGTTGCGCGGCCGGTGTTTAATTATAAACCAAGGGACGATAAATGCCGGTGTATACGTGTATCAAGGAACAATTACAAAGCGGCATATCGGTAAGGATTAATTGCTGGCTCGGCCAAGTAACAATCCTCCGACGTAGAAAACGATACGGTGGGCCTTACCAACGGCGCGGCTAGTAATACGGCCCGTTTGTCAATGATTTATCGCCTGCTCCGTGCAAAACGATGTAATTTATCGCTGAGATTTTTCTATCTTTGCGACGACTCATTCGGCTCTCCGGCGATTTACTTTCGCTATGATTCTACCAAAGGAGGGATAGTTATTTGGCGAACGTTATAACTTGATTTTCTTGAGAAAAAGGATGTAAGATTTGTATTATTTAACACTAATTGTACCATTCATGGTCAAATGATTAGTTTAACTCTTTAAGCCACAGTGGGATGAAAAGTGTCCCACCTCTTGGATGCGTGAAGATGCATGGTGGGACATTTTTTGTCCCATTTCAAAAATTTATATTATTATACAACTTTGTTAATAAATATAAACCAACTTTATTCAATTAAAAGAAGAAAAAAATACATGTGCAACGTGGGTCATTTTATTTTCGGAATTCCTGTGCCTCAAAGAGTTAACTCCCCACCGTACGATTTTTTTTGTAACGGTTTCCTTAATGATTCAGTATGAAATTGGTAAATGAAAAATTGGTCATTGATTCGCGATATATTGTACAATTTAACTTAATATTAATGTTATAGGAATTATTTTATCGTGTTACGTATCACTGATATTTTAAATTTGATAAATTTTGTAAAACTAGAGAATTTACTATCCTATTTACCGTATCACGAGTGTCACTCGTTATTGTACGGCAAGGGGTTAATGGAATGGAAGTAGGTGATATGTTTTTATTAATAATTAAAGGCTGTTTTATGCGCTGTTTTGTATATTGAATTGAAAGTCTACGTGATTTCTTTCTGAAAAATATTATTATTATTTTGTGATCGGTCAAATGGCTGGCTACGGTGTGAACAGTTGCATTTATAGAGTCGATACGGTTAGTGTTAAGGCTGCCATTTGAAGGAAAATTGAGAAAATTTCTTTTGTAGGTGAGTGCTCTGATTTAATAGAAAATAAGAGAAAGTTCTAGTGCAGAGTGGAGAACGTTGAAATAATTTAGCAGTGACTGCAGGAATCGAATTGCAAGATTATCTATCCTTCTAACAATAGGCAGAAAGAAGTAGGAATAAGATTTCGATACCTTACTATTTTGCCTAAGTGTACTGTACGAATTTTCAAAGTTTTCTTTAAACAAGGTGGTGAACCAAAAATGTATGTCTTCCTTTTCAGTTCATTTGTGCATTTATAATCGTTCACAGATGATTGTGTCTGTCCTCTAAAAAGTTTTAATTTTAAATAAAAACCGGATATTCAAATTTAAAATTCCATCAATAGTTCACTATCGAAGATCCACTTAAAATTTGTATTTTAACACTTTATTTACCGGAAGTCTTAATAGGCTCTTCATTTGTCAACGCTCAATGATTGAAAGTTTATTAAGCAAATATTTATAACTTAGTTACAAATGCCAACGAAATGAAATTGCACTATTTTGAAACAACAGAAATCAGAATAATATAATGAATATTCCTTCACATTTCAGTTTTAAAGTCATTGAGCTTTACAAGTAGATTTATAAAGAAGGATAAAAAAAGTGAGCGGTAGATGTTAATCAAACACAAATGAATACTCTCACAATCAGAGGGCATTATGGTAGGTAGAAAATTAAATATTAGGACTCTCATTAATGTATCCGAATTCCTTGTGGGAGATTTTTCCTCAATTGTAATATATCATAGCCTCAGTGGATCACATCTTACCTCGCTGAAGTTTCAGAAGTTAAAACCAACATATAAAATATAACATAGTAAATTAGAGTTCACCACAATCCTTACGTCTGATAAGACAATATTAGAAAATATATTTACCAGTTGTACCAAAAACTTTAGTCAATTAGAAAGAATTATGGTATATACCAAATTCAAACTTCGGACTCCCAATTACTGGATCCCAGTTCAAATCCCCATCACTTTACACATATTTTTCTCAAAATTACCATTTAACATATTTCATTGCTCCAAAATCCCCCAACTCTAAATCTCATGCAAAATATCAACAACCTTTGCGGTCTGAATGACCTTGTTAATTTTGTTATGAGCTAAATAAAATTAATTTTACAACATTTTCTATCATTACTCCTTCTTTTTTTTTTAATCATAGCAGTAACTACAGATGCAGACGGATGTTTTGGTAATATTCCAAACTATTATGAAATTGTAAAACTAGTATTAAATTCTCAAAAAATAAAATCAAGTGAAGAACTATGTCGAGTACAACTCAACATAGGATCGCAAAGGGTTAAATTATAAATTCAACAAGAACAAAACCATCCGTTCAAAAAACCATCCATCATTCAAATCCACTGCATCCGCAAACGTTGCAAGCATCCTTCCACCCTTTGTGCTCTCTGAACCATAAATGAAACTACCCTGGTGAAAAGCATAACCCCGTAACATTATCAGCCCTGGTGGAAGCCTCGACCGAAATTCCCTTCGATTTTCCACTTAGCCTGTATAAAGTTTACGTAGCACATCGGCCGAGTTTGCACGTTCTTCCGGTTTGCGAAGGTGCAGCGTAACACGGTGACTTTGCCGGAGATAAAAGGTGGCGTTATCCAGCGAGTTGGTGCGCGGATCATTATGCAAACTGTGAAATTCGTGGAGAGAGAAAGACCGATGGCTCTTGCACGTTGCTCGAGGCGATGCCTCGGGTGTCGAGTGTCGAGTGTAGGACGACGATACGGAACGTGAATAACGGGAATTCGAAGGTGAATGCTCGGGCAAATTGCGAATTACGATACGCGTGTCTCGTGTGTGGATGTGTGCATGAGTGTACATTCTCGTTCATAAGTTGCAAGAGACTTCAGGAGGTTGGTTTTTAAGTAATTTTAGTTTTTTCGTTCTTTGTTGGGAGAAATAATTTTGGTAAATACTCTACTGCTGATTAACACTAGACTACCAAATCAGTCAAAATGACTGGTACACAATTTTTTCAAAAAATCCTCCAAGTTTATATAAGAGTCATAGAATAAATATTCTACGTCTATATCGATAAACATGAATTGCCCAAATTTTCCGCCACTTGATTCCGCCTTTTTCAAAGTACTTATTTAATTTATTAAAATATGTTGGATTTCACGTCGGTAGTTCTAGTGTTAATGTTTTTTAGTCAATCATTGTAATAGTTATTGTAAGTTATTAGTTATTCAACTTATTTGTCCATTTTTTTGACACCTGGGAAAAATAACTTTGACAAATGTTCTAATGCAGGTTACTGATTTTCATTTGATGAGAATAATTATTGAGAATTATGAATTTTTCGAATTACTTTTCCAGATTGTCAACTAGGAATAATAATTTCAGGAAATATTCTGCTGTTGATTATTGATTTTTTATTAACACTAGATGTAATGACGTTTAATGCAATATATTTTAAAAATTGTTAAATACATCTGTTTGAATCAAAGAAATGAGGGGGATAAGAAGCTTGATTGATTCAATCACGTGCAATTTTCAAGGCAGACGTAGAAAATTGAAAAAGAAACAGTGTTAGAAATTTTTGGGAGATTTATTTAAAAAATTCAGGGCAAATCGTTCTGACCACCTTGGTAGATTTAGTGTTAATATCAGAGATAACTATAGGTACTGAAGAATATTTACGTGAAGGTACAAGTTTGCTGTTAACACTATTTCTACCAAGAGGTGTCAAAAGACACCGTCCAAATTTTAACTTAAAATTATTCTCTAAGTTGAATCATTTCTCCGCAATTAATTTTTTGACTTTTCCTACAGTAGTTCTTAAATTAATTCAGCAATATCATTTTCTACCAGCACATCCTAGATCTAAAAATGTGCATATGGTATACTTACTTCTACCATGAGACACTTTGACATTTTGACACTTTAAGGATTTCATGACAGTGCTTAATTTTAAACCATTTTACATATAAATATTAACACCATTTTGCAGCATCATATCAATTATAATCAGATTAGAGAATCCCGATTTCAGTTGTAACAGAAAATACAGGAGTTGCGGCATAACTTTGATATTCGCTTATTTCCCGCCATGTTACATTTTAGCGCACACGGCTGCTAGAATATGCAAGCTGATTAAATTATTTCTAATAAATACACATCAATGTATCAATAAATATATTCCTCAAATCATCTACATTTAACTGATAATTGGAAATCTCAACAGTTTTGGCAATTATTTGCCTTCAAATGAAAATGTGTCAAAAAACACCTTTTGGTCGAAATAGGTATACAGAAAATCGTAGTGCAAATAGTGTTAAATCCTAAAGCAGAAATTTAACCGATAAAATATTAATTACGCCAAAAATATGAACCTCGTTTACCTGAACATAAAACTATCAAGGAATTAATTTTGTAGTTCAGTCTATCTTTGATTCCGCTGCAGTTTATTTCCTACATTTCATAAATACATTATCGATATTAAAAATATCATTTTCTCTAAACTTCTGAAATGTCCAAGAACTTATGGACAGGTATGTAAGCACACATTTATATCTATATTTATGTATGCACCTACGTGCGTACCCACAAACGGACGCGGCACGCATCGTCGAGTAACCGAGTAACCAGTAATTGACTTGGTACGAGACCAGGTTCTCGAATTATTCACCAAGAAGAGCTCCACAGAGAAGGAACCTTCATTCCAGTATTCCAATTATCGTAGAAATAAAAACGAATGAAACATTTACCTCGACACTTTCGACGAAGGATAGGTCAAAGGAGAGATGAATTAAAAATTTCGTAAATGGATGCATACAGGGTATGTGATGTATTTCTGAAAGTTGATATTTAATTGCTGTTATTTTCGATAATTTTGTACTTTTTTGTGGTTTCCATATTTACTGGTAATTATGATTTTCACTGTACACCTGCCCCTCAATTTAGGAGGATTATCGGATCCTCTCGGTTTCTTTCTTCCGTTGTTAAAAATTGTTGGAAATAAGTCTGACAATATTAGAAAACGAATAAAAGGGGAAGTCGTTTGTGTCGTAAAATATGCGTGGAATTTGGAAAACTTTTAGCTATGACATTTTTTTAAATATAGCATAAATGTTTACATTACATTTTGGTAATAGAAAAAAGAGTGTAATAGAGTTAAAACTGTGGTGTTTCGTTTAAAACTAGAACTATCAATGTTAACTCCATTATATCGAAATATATCAAGTTAGTACTTTAGAGAAAAAGAAATCAAAAGCTGGCAAAGGTTATTAATTCAATAATTTATGTTTTGTAAGAAAGACGTAGATCTACTCTATGGGTTTCCTACAAAGTTGGAAAATGTTTCTAGAAAGCTAAGAACCTGTTCGTATTACAGGAAAGCTATACCTACTTGCATTTTCTACAAACAAGTCTGTAAATTTTCAAAAGAAAATTCTAATTTCCGCTATGTCGCGATTGAGAGATCGTTGTTTCTTTCGATCACTTAGTATTCGTACAATAACGTCGAATGTAGTAACGAAATTTTTTGTTGTTGACGTAAACGACGGAACTTATATAATTGACTTCCTGCTCCACGGCATACAGCTGTTATTTTATCAAAGCAATCGGTTTTAGAGTCGAGTAGTAATATATTTGTGCTAAGAAAACTTAACAGTTCGAATAAAAACATTGTAAAAATAATTCCTAGTAGCCTAAGAAAGTAATACACATCAAGAAGACTGACAACCACATAAAGTCTCTTTAGCAATTTATTTTCACTCCTTAACAGTCGCTTGCACGAACCTCATACATTATTACCATGGCAAGCTTTCAATTCTTATCAAGATAACCAATACCCTTAAGATTTTCAAGACTTTAAGACTTTCAAGATTTACGAGACGTTAAAGACACTTAACAGCACTAGGGCATTAAATCCTATTCACCGGGATTCAAGTTTTTCTTCACACATTTTAAGTGATTCTGGATGGTATTTTCTTAACCAAGAACAGTTATTGGATGGATATACCAGCTGAATTAAGGGGGGATTCCTATTTCACGGCTTCAAAAAAAATTTTTTTTTTAAATTTTTGTAGTTCATAGTCTTGAGAAACAATGTGCAAAATTCCAATCCGAAATTCGTTATGAGTCAATAACGAACTCGGCGCGCACGTATAGCGCAACAAAAGAGGCGCGAATTTTAGAATGAAATCAACAAATGGAACGAAATGAACATTTTGAAGAGGTAGAAGGTGTACTGTATGGACCTGGCATAGCTGATTAACAAGAATATGCTGTAAGTACTAAATATATACATTTTTTTTACATATGAAAAATGTACGTAAAACTTCAAACGCGTTTTTCTCGAAACAGTTTTTTTCTGTACGGCCGATATAATATCTCCGGAACTATTCAGTCGATTGCCTTCAGATTTAGCACAATTCTCGAAAAAACATCTGTCTTCAGTATGAACTATGAAAAAATATATACATGCACAACTTTTTTTATAAACAAACGTCTGACTACATTTTTTGCGAAAAAAACAATTTTTTTTCCAAACATTAGAGTTCCTTTAGTTTCTGAAAAAAATTGTCCGTAGTTCATACCAGAACTACATTCATAAGGAGTAAGTAAATTGCCATTTGAATTTTTTGTTTCAAACAACTTGAAAATTAACTATCGTGTCGGCCAGCGACCGGGAATTTTCAGGAGACGTCAAAGCTAAAATTTTCAAGATAATCAATTAAAATTGAACTGTAGTTCACTGAATACATAATAAATATACGTGGGAATTATGACAAAGATTTATCTAATGGTTTCCCTAATAAAAGTTCCTAAAAAACACGATTTTTCAACACTTGAAATGGGAATCCCCCGTTAAATAATTCTAGCAGTTAAACCCAAAATATAGAATGGAAAATATTAAATTGGAATCTAATCTAAAGTATTTAATAAGATACTATTAAGAAATATAGATACTATAAGACACTATTAAAAAAAGACATGGCACTTGTACTACAAACCGTACAATTAGTGAAATTAGTCGCAATTCAGTGTGTCCGAGATGAAATAATTTGCTCTATAAGATGTTTCATAAATTATAATTTATCCTGTGGAGTTCTATATCGAGTGTTATTCGATATATCTTTTCGTTGTAATTACTATTCCACCGCGTTAATTTTGGTTTCCGATACTGCAAATCACTTTACGTTCTCCTATAAATATTCCGCAGTTATTATAATTACTGTCGTCATCTAACATCAATGAATGACCCATGTTGTAGAAATTCTGCAAATTACCATCACACAGTTGACAGAGAATTGCAAAAAAACCTAATACTGCAAAGTATTACAATATGGAAACTTTACTGATACAGAATCCAAAAATCCCGCTGAAACTGAAAGTCCCAAAAAAATAACCGTAGCAATTAAACTCAAAACACAAAAAAGTATCACCTCTGTCCTGATAATCATCATTTTCGGTCTTGCAATTAATTTGCCTATGTTCAAATACCCCTCCATCCACTAATCAAAAATTTATCCTAAATTAAATCCAAAACACTCAACTCTAAAAATCCAACTTAGAAATATCATGGACTAGCTGAAAGTTCCCGTGCTTCGCTACGGTTTAATCGAAACTAAAAAAAAAACCTTAAAATTTCGAATTTTGAAAAATATTTTCTTAGTGGGTGCTTATACCCTAAAAGGAACGCTCATGTAAAATTTCAAGTTTCTAGGTCAAGTAGTTTCGGCTCTGCGTTGATGAGTTTGGCCCATACTTTAACGCCCCCCCCCCAACCCCCTCCCCCTAAAATTTCGAATTTTTCAAAACCCTTTCTTAGTGAGCACCTAAGACCCAAGGAGAAGGTATGTTCCAAATTTCATTGAAATCCGTTCCATGGTTTTTGAGATTTCGTGATGAGTGAGTCAGTCAGTGGTATTTGAGCTTTATATATATAGATAAGGAAGCAAAGTCTCAGATATCTAATCATTTTACCGAATTCAAATTCTCTACCATCACGTTTAAAAAATGTTTCCTTCCCCGTTTAATACATCCTACCCTCATCGATGCGAAATTCCCCCAAAACAGTACCTCTTACATTCAATAACCCTATCAATTAAAATCAAAAAGTGTAAAACAAAAAAAAATCATCATCAACACAAATCAACATCAATAACAGCACACAAAACGTCACGTAGGAAGCTAGTACCATGACAGCGATTTCGGGAGTCTCAATATCGCTGCATATTCATCAAATCTCACGGAACGTTCCGTAGGAAAAAGGACGATGCACATCGGCGTCCCGATGGAGTATTATCGATGAATATTTATCAGGCATATTTCTATCGTGCGCCTGTGGATTTATCAAAAGCCGTTCGCGAGCATAAGCGATCGGTGAAAGCGCGGAACGGCGAAAATAAAATTTCGCCGGCGAAGGTGTAGAACGGGGCGCATACAATAAAACCAATAATCCCGACTCGTGCGGCCGATAGAGCTGGCCGGATATTGCGAGATCGAATAATTCCGAACGTTGCACGCACGAGATCGCACAATGGCTGCTAGCCGAGGATTCTGATTCCGTATTTAATGGAGATTATATCGTCGGCCTCGTTTGCCCTTTATCATATTAACTGAGGTCGGGGGAGAACATGATTTGACGGGGAGGTAGACGATATTGAACACTCGAGCATAAAGAAGTTTCGATATTAATAAGTGGAAGTGCAAACGAGTCGTATATCCATTTTGTTAAAGTTTAATAGAAGTTTTAAGAAAGAGGACTAGCTTGGGAATAGTTATTGAATGATGTAGTGTACGTGACGAGCTTTTTATCGAGGTTTTTTTCCTTGGGTTGAGAAGAAGTTTGAAGGTGAAGATGAAAGCGGGATTGATTTGGGTTTGTTTGATTGATATTTAGTTTATTTGAGAAAGTGGAAGATTGTTTGTGAATATTTTGTTAGTGACATTTGTAATGGGATTTAATTAGTTGTGTGTGATTGAAATAGGAGATTGAAGATTAGGAGTAAACACCATATTTGCTTAACCCCTTGCAATACAATTTCTTTTGTGATTGTCTCCATAATTATTCAGAATTAAATTGCTAAAATGAAAATTGATCAGCGAATCGTGACGTATCGTCTAATTTAGGGTGATATTAATATTATAGAAGTAATTTTGTCACGTCGTGTGTCACTGACTGAATTTTCAATTTTATAGGTTTTGCAAAACTGAAAAATTTCCTATCCAATTTTCCGCATCTCTCGTTAGTGTTCGGCAAGGAGTTAAGAATTTTCTCCAATTCCTACGTCCTTCGGAAGACAGTTCTTGCAAATTTTCTTTTCACTGGGTCTTTAAAGAATCTTACTTTATACCCGAAACAGCAAACGCTACTGTAATTAATCATCTTTTCCTACGCCGACGGCGCGCCGACTTTAATTAAGATGTACATTTGTACTTATACTGCTTAAAAATAATTTCCCTCGTTTCTGTTCTCATTTTGAGCGTAAAATACATCAATAGCATAATTTTCTACGTCCATATACCCAAAAATGTTAACATTTACAAATTTACATTTGAAAATTTGCAAACATCATATCGAAGTAGAAAATCTAGACTATTACAGCATTATTCAGCTAAAAGTATTTTATATTAATTCAGACATCTCACGTCACATTGAAGTAATCACAAACACATATAGTAAAACAAGTTCGTGATCTCATTAACCGGCACATACAGCGTTCCCAGCGCTGATATTAAATGTTCGCGAAAAAATTCATTTAACCTGCAACGAGAAGAAGAGCAGCAGAATTTACCCATCCTTAAGGAGACGAAGCCGCTCTTTGACCCAGGTAACGAGTTTACCTATAATTCTCGTGGAAATTTAATCGAGAAAAGTTTCCGTGGAAAAAAAGGGAGCTTCGAGGAACAAAAGGAGGAAGAACGTGAGGAGGGTTTAACCGGAGAACGAACTGAAATGGGAAGCGGGAGAAGAAAATGCGTTTCTAACTCGTAGTGGAAGCAGTGGAACTGTAAGTGGCGTAACTTCAAATCCGCGGTCGTCTCACGAAAATCATAAAAGCACTCCCGCGCTTCCTCGTCCAATGAAACCATGGAAAAGCACGAGGCCCGCCAAGCGTCGTCCACTGAAAATAGTTTCGTTATTTTCATGGTACTGCTTGCTCTCTCTCTCTATTTTCCTCTTTATCTCTATCTGTATTTGTGTCATTCTCTCATTCTCTCTCCTTCCCTGTCCTCTCATTTTCTTATTTCCACTCTCTCATCTTCTCTGCTTCTCTCTTACTCTGATTCAGTCATTTTCACCATCTTGTTTTCTTTCTCTCTCCTGATATTTCATCTCTTATTCTATTTCTCTCTGTCTTTTTCCTATTTTATTTTTGCTCTCTCATCGTCTCTGTTTCTCTCTTATTCTGATTCAGTCATTTTCTGTATTTCACCTTCTCTCCTTTTCTCTCTCTCCCTTTATCAGTTCGTCTCGTATTCTCTTTCTCTCTCTGTTTCTCGGTCATTTTGTTTCTCATTCTCTCTGTTTCTAGATCTGCATTTCACTCGGTCTGACTCTCTGTTTATCTCTTTTGCTTCCACTGTTTCTCGTATCTGGTGCACTTTACCTGGAGTTGGTGCATTCCTGCACTGGCGAACGCACACACGCGAGATTACTTTATCATCCGCATTCTTCGCAAGCTCTCCGTAGTCTGCGATACTTAAACGAAATTTAGAGTTATTTGAAACTGTAACTTTAACCGTAATATTTGAGAATGTGTCCTCGTTTTGTAACCGATTCTGATTCGATAACGTTGATATCATCGATCAAATATTGGATCTCGGTATTCGTTAGTATCAAACCGGGGATGTTTAACGATGCAGGGGGTGTCCGATATTCGATATTCAGCTGTTAAATATGTATATGTTATATATGTATGGTTATGAATATTTTGTACAGAGTGTTTCAAAAATACCTGGTCGAAATCTAAATTTTTATTTTATCTCGTTAAAATGTTATTATGGACCTAAGGAATGTTATTTGAAAATTGCTCATTTAGAAACATCGTTAACCCATTTGCATCATATGACGAATTGAAAAATATATCTTTACTATCAAATTGCTTCATATTATTAAGTCTAAGTTTCACAGTATTTCGAAAAGTGATATTGTACTTTAATCGACGAATGTTATATAAATGGTCGTATGTGTTGCTATTCACTCACGATGTGGATGCATAAATGCGTTTCGATGATAGTGACCAGAAAATCTGCGCGCATATATGCGCTTGTGATGAAAATGGGTTAACAGATAATTGTTTCATTTCGTGATGTTAAGTTTTTATTCACGAATAAGGAATACAAAGTTTGACGAGTATATCTGCTCAACTTGGATTAGCAACTGTCCTTAGAATTTCTTTTGGTTAGATGTGAACTTTAAGTATTTTTAAGACTTAATTTCATATCAATCCTATCATATCTCTATGCTACTCGTATAAAAAGTCTTTCACAGTATCATAGAAATGGAAATATATCTCTTGATAAAATAATAATAGTTCCACGATACTTCTATTGTTATCACATAGAAGTGCACCACTAGAATATTTTTACTTCAGATAACAAGTATTTTCAGCATTTTGGAAATATTCATACTTGGATATTTTCAACATTGTCTACCGACTACGATTTTCTAATAATATTTAAATTCTTGAAACTTTCTTGCAAGTAAAGAGTATTAATAGTTTCGAAAAACAGTGTTTACAAAACCACATGCCCACACTTCTTCGTCTTTCCGTCATACAAATTTAATTTGTCAAAATACTTAGTTATTTTCGAATCACCTAGTACATTTATATATCTCGACGCATATATACGTACAAATTGAACCTTCAACCACTCAGCATGATACCGGTGCATCGTAGAAACGGTTATGCAGGACGTCACCGCAAAACGCTCGATTATGTAAAGCCAATACGGTTCAATATTGGGTCTCATTAATCAAAATAGCAATATCACGATACCAGCGGTATTATATTGCGGCCGTATTAATTAAACGGCAGAAGAACTCATCGTTGCACCATCGAAGAACCACGATCACCGAAAACTGGGAATAAAACTTATTATTATTTTCATTCGTATATGATAAAAAAATAAAAAAAGATAAGAAAAAAATTCGTATAAAAATATTAAATTGCTTCTCGATCGTTGCGAGCGTATGAATCGGTCCACAAGTGTGAAATAGTACGTATATTTTCGGGTGGCTAAAATCACACGACAGTTTCGGCATGGGCGTTCTTACCGCAAAAGCGGACGTCGGATAACTGGACGACAAACTTTCTTCGTTATTTCCGGTCGTGGACGGAAGCGGAAGTTAATTAATACGGGTTCGTTACGTGGCACAAATATATACCGAGGTTTCCAGAATTTCAAATTAAACCTAACTTTCATAAGGGATTTCCGCTGCCTGGAAGGAACGTTGGACTTTATCGGTGAATTAATTTATTTACCAATATTATAGCGATGATTCGCTGATGGAACAATAGTTTTACTTTGAGAAATGTAGAAAAAAGTTTAAAGAATGCAAAAGTATGTAGCGCATTACATTTAGTGTGAAAATCGACAAGGCATTGAATTGGCATGAAAAAATCGGTGATTTATTTGAGTTTGTGCTCTGAACAATTTACTTATTTTCTACTCTTGTTTTTATCAACAGGCAGAGTAATTTTACCAGCTTTTTAATTGCGGCGTGTTTCATTTTTAGCCACAAATCTGCTACCAATTAATTAATTTCATTTAGCTACAGCAAGAGGAAAAAATACGTAAAAATCTGACGAATTCAATTGCTACAAATCTGTGCAATATTTAAACCAATTAGAATGTTGACATTTTAATTTCTGCCGTAAATATGCATTAATGTAATTATCGAGTATAATATAAGATTTCCATAATTATTACCTTAAAGCTTAAAATAATTTTGAAATAAACCCGCAGTCGATAAATAGTAAGGTAATCATAGTTGTATATTAACTGAAACATAGATTAAAGTACGACACTAAATATTCTACTCCAAAAACGCCACATCTGTTCTGTAATTCTCTGCTCTTCGTTGCTTCACTGTTTTCATTCCCCTAAAATCATCCCTCTTCCTGTGCGTCCTTTGCTAACAATGTTTCCTTTCATTCACGTCCACCCCACACTTGTGCACTCTCTGTGCATTCAAAATGTTACGTAAAGCGTATACACACGCATAAGCATCAACAAATGTATTTTAATCTTCCGTAAAACAATTATACTGGATTATTCTCGCTAGACTCGACTAGTATTTCTATAAACTAACTAAAAATAGAGCGGATGACATAAAATTCTAACGAAATATAATTTGCGGTCTTACATCGAGCTATTATTCATGTAACTTTCTGTCAAAGTTTTTCGATATCTTCGATTATTATTGTTATCAAAGAGGTATAGATATTGAACGGTAGATGACATTAACTTCGTTTCAATTAATTGAGAACTGTTTGAAAGTTAATTTGAATTTATTAAAAGTTAAACATACGGAAAAGAAAAGAAATAAATATATGTATAAAATTGAGGAAGAAAAAGTCATTGGAATTTCGGGAATATCTTCAAAACTGTCAGAATAAGTCATTTTAATATATACATTAAATTAAATTGAATTAAAGTTTGACTACCTCAGCAGATCCAGTGTTAATACAGTAAATAAATTGCGTCTTTAAAAAGAAAATAACATGTAAAAAATTATCATTAAGCACATCATAGAATACTAAAAGTTCTAATTTACAAAAGGAAAAATATTAGTCAAAACAATAAATTTTCTCAAAAGAGTATACCGGTACGTTACACCGTGTTATACAAATGAACCGTAAAATTCCACCCTAAAATTCCCCGACGCAAAAAGTGCAACATTGTGCATTAACATAATTATAAAGTGTTACATCTCGTTTGTCACCGAACGCCTAGCATTAGTCAAAACAATAAATTTTCTCAAAAGAGTATACCGGTACGTTACACCGTGTTATACAAATGAACCGTAAAATTCCACCCTAAAATTCCCCGACGCAAAAAGTGCAACATTGTGCATTAACATAATTATAAAGTGTTACATCTCGTTTGTCACCGAACGCCTAGCGTAATTTCACTCTTGCCTGACAGACGCCTCGAAATAGCGTAAATTCTTCCGAAATTCCCTGGCAAACGTCCGACGCGGAGACAGATTCAATTTATTACGCGGAAGAATTTCACCAGTGATTCTGCATATTAAACCGACATCGACCGATCGATTTCGTATGCGTTAAAAAAAAAAGGGCAAAAAAGGAATGCAAAAGAAAATTTCTATGGGGATACCTTAACTTCGGAGAGATAAGAAAAAGTATTACAATTGTATTTCCTGCAGATGTACGTAAAAGGTAAATGACTTGAAGATCTCTGCATTCCTGGCAATACCGTGGATTCCAGCTTTTCCGTTAATGAAAATAATTAGCAGCAGGGGTCGTTGTACTTGGTTGTACGGTCTTAGGCCGTGCTGAAGTGTCCGTTGAATGGAAAGTGGGATTTGCCTTGTTTTGCCAGCTTGCAGGAGGTTTCGAATTGCTGGAGAGTAAACGTAGGATGGACCTCTGAAATTCGAGTTTAGTTAGTTAGGGAGTAATAGTAGTGCAGGAGGGAAGTGAGAGAATAAGACAGAGAAATAGAGAGGATCAGGTAGAAACGCAGTCAGAGATAGAGAAAGAGAGGTGGACAGAGTCAAAGAGAAAGAAAGAAAGGGAGATATATCAAAGGGAGGAGAAGAAAGGTTTATAGACTCAAAGAGTGTTAGAAAATTTTAAAAAATGAACAGAGAAAGAGAGAAGAGAGATCAGGAAGATAGAGTCAAAGAAAGATAAGGCCAGATTCAAAGAGTCCCATAGAGGAAAGAGGATAGGAGGATAGAGAGGGAGTTTTTGAATTCGAATTATAAATTCTTCTTGAATTCGAAGAAGGTTCGGATTCCGAAATGGGTCAGTACTGGGTTCTCTTTTTTCTTCTTATACCTTGCACATTTCTCCTACTTTGCACTTATATCAGATTTAGTTAGAATACTGGAGATCCTGAATTCAGCGGTTGCAATATTTAACTCTGACGTTTTACCAATTAATAA
Source organism: Cerceris rybyensis (assembly GCA_910591515.1). NCBI lineage: Eukaryota > Metazoa > Arthropoda > Insecta > Hymenoptera > Crabronidae > Cerceris > Cerceris rybyensis. The sequence continues at coordinate 38,830,760 of OU342789.1, forward strand.
TACAACTATATTTCACACTAGAAAAGTAGCAAGAACTCATATTTTCAGTAACTTTCTTCCCATTAGCATATCTCTTCGTAAAATGAATATTTTTTTTGCATTTAAAACGTGGTAAAAATACTCTTACAAAGAACAACACGAGGTGTAAATCACCGATTTTGATGAAATTTTAGTATGATATAGCTTTTTATTAGTATATATTATTTTAGTACGATATAGCTTTTTATTAAAAAAGTGGTATTTTTTCCATATTATTTAAACAAATGGATTTTAAAAAAAAAGATTATACCATTGGATTCAAAATCCGAAGGCATTAGTTTTCACTCTCTACGAAATTTTCGTATCTCTAATAGTTTTCGAGATATTCGATAAAGAAGTTTCAGGACCCCAACTTTGAGGGTGGTTTTCACCCCTTTAACGTGGACGGTTGATGATAAAAAAAATACGGGTCAAATATTTTCGCGAGGATTATATCATACTAAAATTTCATTAAAATCGGTGATTTACACCTCGGGATGTTCCCTTGTTAGATTCAATAGTTATATTTAACACTTATATTTTCTTTCATTGAAAATCGCACGTTTTGAAGACGATCGAAATAGAAACGACGGAGTGAAGAATTCTTAAATGTAATTCTTCCTGAAATATGCATAAGCATGAGGAAATTGATCCCGCGAGAGGAACTCACGTCGACACCAGAGGTCGTTTAATTGGCAGGTCGGCAATTAGGCGATTAATTAAGTGCAATTAAAGCGTTAGAGTAAGAACGAACGGTAGTAAGCATCTTCTTGCGTAATAATGCTCGTGGCAGTGAACCTGAATCCACGGTGCTTCGTTTCTCACGGGCAAGAAAAGCGTGTGGAAAAAAAATCTTGGTCACACCTGCGTATATTCGATGATCGTGTGATAGGATGAGGTTGCTGTTAAATCATTGCATTTTTTATTTATGCAATTCTCTATGACGTAAAATATTTATATATTCTGCAAATTAATATTTAAAAAGTGATAGCTTTGGAAATAGTTTCAATACGTTGGCTCCTTTTTCGAGTGTAAAAATTTAACAGTTTTAGTTTCTCTGAAATAGTGTTGATTAGAAAAAATGTATTAATTTTTTTTGTATCGTAATTCACTGTTCTATGTGAATTGGTTTTTAAAGCTTCAGCTGTCAAATCATACCATGAAGATCTCACTTTTCATTTTCATGGAATATTGCTACTTATAAACATAGTACTAGTTATATAAATATTCGAAACGGTGTAAGGAAAAATTCGCATCCTTATCTCCGTACATTATGCACAAATTTACGAATATAGAAAATACAACTGACATTTGAATTAACTGCTGTTAAGCAATTTTTGTCTTATCTATATGTTTATTTCATTACAAATTTACACGAACTTAAGACACAAATTGCCCAACACTCGTTAATAAAAATGACTACAACCACCCAGAACGATCTCAAGTTACTCGACCACAATTGGAGCTCTTGCACAGACGATTCGCGACATAACTTTTGATACGCGTGAAATATTCTAAACCCACCCAACTATTACTACATTATGTACAAATTCATTTGACTTTTCAGTTAAACAAATAAAAATTATCCTTCGTTTCCTATTTCACAGTTTAACCAAATTACTTTTCTCCAACTATTTGAACATCACTTCTTCCCCAACACATTGTCGAATTAGTTACCATATTATTCATATTCCACAAATCTTTTCACCACTGTACAATGATCCAAGACAAAACAACTTGTTAAAATTCAAAGTACCACTTGCAACTCTAACCAAAAAAAGAGTCCAACAACAACGACGACAAAATTGAGACCAGCACCCTCAACGATTACATTTCACCAACACCAATCTGTCAGGCAAATTCTTTCGAGATACCTGGACAAACGTTCGACACAGAGGGTGATTTAATTCAATCCGAGATAAGTCGAGGGGGTTCGGTTTGTTCTCCCCAAGAGGAGCTATAGAGGACGGGACGAAAAGCAGCGAAAAACACGAGAGAGACGCGCTCGTTCGCTCATCGACTTTGTTACCGTTGGAATTTAGCTCCCCATTTTGTCCGCTCTTCACGGGCATCCCCGTAATTCGTCGGCGAACGGAACTTACCTACCTCCCCTACACATTTACGGCAATTTATTCCTTCAACGAGGTCTCCCGCTCTCGGAGAATAATTCGTTTTATTCATTAGAGACACTCCGCTCCCTTTCCCTCCGGCTTTTCTTCTTCCACGTTTTTCCCTGTCTGTCCGTGCATTTCTGCTTTGCTTTTTCGCTTTTGTTTTACTTACTCTCCTACTACTGTCCGTCGAACCTGCCTCCTTTAACCGGTTCTCTTGTGTACAACGAATTAATTATTGCTTCGTGTACTCATTATTTGAAAGGTACTTACTGCGAGGAATGGCGAGTGTTCCTTCGACGAGATAACGAGTATGGACGTAGTAAAAGATGGACAAATATGTCATTCAGGAAATTCGATGAGGATTTGTTGGGGTTTAGAGTGCTGATTCTTTGCACAGGTATATGCGATTGTCATCAGTAGACTGCGGATTTTTATGCATTTATGACAAATTAAATACGGCTAAAATATACAAAAAGGACATAATATAAAAATATCTAAAGTATGGTATTTGTTGTAATATTTATTGAGTGCAATAAATCCCTAGATAGGTTTTCCTGTCTCACCTGCATTTGTGAAACTCGAAATTTGCATGAACATCCGCAGTCTAGTCATCAGATTTAGTTTAGTAATTACTAGACTGCGGATTTTTATGCATTTATGAAAAATTGAATACGACTAAAATATACAAAAAGAACATAATATAAAAGTATATCTAAAATATCCAAAGTATGGTATTTGTTGTAATATTTATTAAGTGCAATGAATCCCTAGATAGGTTTTCCTGTCTCACCTGCATTTGTGAAACTCGAAATTTGCATAAACATCCGCAGTCTAGTAATTACACAAATGTGTGTATATAAAGGGAGCTATGGCGAGGAAATTGGTAAGAACTTGGACTTGTAATCTGTGGCATGTATTCAGATTGTTGATCACCTTTAGAAAATTTTTCCTAATTTGTTATATAATGAATCATAGTCTCAGGGCTTTGGAAGCCAATTATTGCAATAGGTCATAAGCAAAATAAGCACAAAAAGTAATGTCAAAATAGGGATTGCTGTGAATAAGGCGATGGGTGGCACTGAATGTAAATTCTCCACAGTCACATTTAAAACGTTTTTTATATTTTATTTTTTAATGTAGCATAGACTTAGTTATTTGGAAGCCACCAATAACAGGAGGTTCTAAGCGAAATACCTAGAAAAATTAAAGTCAGAATAGGTACTGTAGTGAATAAGTAGATAAGTTGTTGGACTCACAGTCAATGGCTTCGAGTGTAAATCCTTTGAATCATGATCAATGGGCCCTAGTTCAAGTTTTCCGACCACCTTTGGAAAATTCTTCCTAAGTTACAGTCCGACAACTGAAAATTGGCTAGCGAGCGGTGGAACCACTCGATTTTAGAAGCCCATTCCCGCCATTTCCTTTTTGAAATTTCGAAACCCAGTTTTCTATAGTAGACACTCCGCATAGTCGTTTACTTCAGGAAGTTGAGTTTGAGAAAGCCAAAAACGAAATAGCGAAAATATGCGGTTGAAAACGAGAGACTCTGTCGCTCACAAGCCAAGTTAGAGTTGTCGGACTGTACTATCAGTAATCATTCAGTTTTTGTTGGTGTTAATACTCTACTATATTCTATTTTAAATAAAAATTTAATAATATTGTACAGTCTTCTAAATGTCTGTTACTCTCAAAACCTATAAGTCATTGACACTATTAAATTCGGAATTAATTTCACTTAGTCAACAAAACGATAAGAAAATAATTCAAAATCCGGATGCGGTTTAAACTGTTCGTTTGAATGGAAGAATTTCGGGTGAAATGTCTCGATAGAATTACACTTCTATTTATTACTCCAGTCAGATCGAAGATAACATAATGAGACAAAGTAATTATGAAGAGTTCGAAGTATAAAAGCTTTGACATTTAACAATCACTATCTACACTATAATTGTGCATGACAAGACTCTATCGAATTCAGAACTTGCTATACCTGAAATTCCCGTGGTATAGACTTTTATATAGCCCAGTTTTATATAATTAAGTTATGAGATATATATTACGTAACTTATTAAGTCACACTAAGAGATCTTTTACGTAATTCATTATACAATGCACCATTTTCAACGAGAATCACGTTTACGGTTATTTTAAAACCGTCTATTTGGACGATTAAATACATAACACCCCTTTTTGCAATTCCACAAATTTAGAATTTGTACTAAGTCAATTAAAATGTTATATTTTAATGGTTTTTAGAAAAATTGTTCAAAATGAAAAAATTTATCATACTATAATACATTACAATAGGTACATTGACGGAAATGAAAAGGAGAGTGAAACAATTTTATTTTTTTCATAAATCTGTTAATTCACGTTACTTTCATGAGTCATGTCACATAAAGTCACACGTACAGTAAAATCAGTTTGTGTTCTTCATTAAAGTAAAATTTTTTCAAAATTACTCCACAAATTGCAATTGTCTTAATATTTTGATTCAACAGTATGAAACTTCAGAGAATTAATTCGTTACAATTCTTTGTTTCGAATTTTTTAAAACAACCCTAATCGTTCGCTAATTATTCATAAATCCCGCTAATTCGTTATAAATCAAATAATACATCTTTGATTGCACAACGTGTTTTACGCTCATGTGGATGTCAAACTTACGCAAATCAGCGAGAACAAAAACGTGAGTAACGAAGAGAAATTTAGAAAGTAAATTTATATTAAAAAGTAAACGATTAATGACTCTACCGGGTTACGTGGGAATGAATGTCGACTGGTGAAACGGCCAGCTTGTGTCCATTGAGGGAATAACGAACAAAATGCCTCTGCGTGGATGTGTTTAAAACCAGTTGGACGGAGCCTCTGGCAGGCTTAAGAATTGGCAATGATTTTATCACTTCCGATCGGATCGATAAAACAAATGAAACTTAAAGAGTTAGACTGGTATTATTTACGCGGTGCTCGTTTCATTCAAACAGCCATAAAATCTAAAAATAAGTTCGAAAAGGAGATTACGGGTCTTATGGTGGTACAATATTATCTCTCTTGGCTTAATGGATATTTTCAGTCATTTTACAAAATAAGTTCTTGTCCATCACACCAGTTCTGCTTTTTTCTTAATAAATTTTACATTTCTTTGTTATGGAAATAGAACTCAGCAATTCTCGTAAAAATTTTTCTTGAAATTTGAGTAAATAGTTGAATAGATAGTAGACCTGCTAGATTATGTACTTCATAGAATTCACCTATTAATTTATAAAATTTTATGGTGCAATGAACGTGGCGATATATTTGTTGAAACTATATTATACTTGTTTCTAGCAAAATCGAAGAGAATAGAAATAAATTATTGAAAGATCTAAGGGGTGATTTGCTAGTTCAACACATCTCACAAGTCATCCTGAGTTAGATAAATCATAATGCCTATAATTAATCTACTCGAAATAAAAATCTCTAAAAATATTAGTAATTGAATATTTAGTTTCTTAAAGCAAAGTCAATTGAAAAAATAATTTATCTGTGAAATAAATTGAAACCAGGATTATGCGAGTATCCAAAAGCATAATACTTAAAGTGACCAAAAGATTTTCTGCGCAGCTTATACGAAGAACGATATTACCACGGAAATTGTTGTTTGTTTTGAATTATGTCAGTTCGTTGGATCAGTCTCGTTACGACACGAAAGCAGGACGTAAAATAATTGCTACAACTTCACCGTCGCTCTCGGATACTCGTTTTCTTACGGATTCCCTTCTCGTTCCGTTTCGTTCGTTCCGTTTCGTTCGTTCCGTTTCATAGGCAGTCATCCTTGATATCGCATTATCACGCTGCTCTTCTCTTTTCCTCTGCTTTCAGTGTTTATTTCCATCTTGACGGAGCTTATTCCGTGAAAGTACAAGCTCGAAAAAAGGGAAGCAATAAACTGTTTCGTCTCTAAATATATTAGGTCATTAAGTATGAAATATTCGATTAACTAAAGCATCATGTTTGATGCCGGATATCTCCGATATTTCACATCATCCGTCCTTTTTTTTGCATTGAGAAGGTACGCCATCTGGCCTTCAGACGCGCTGTTTTATTTTTAATAATCTGTCGTATTGTCGTGTGGAGGTTAAATATTGTAAGCCATGGATAGGACAAAAATTCGCGTGATTTTCGAGTATGAGTTCCGTCGTGGAACTAATCCAGCGCAGACAAGTCGAAATGTTAACGAAGTATTTGGCAAGGATGCGGCTAATGAACGCACAGTACGTCGATGGTTTGAAAAATTCCGATCTGGAGATTTTGATCTTCAAAATGAACCACGCGGTCGACTTGAAAGTAAGGTGGATGACGATCAACTGAAAGCTGTAGTGGAAGCGAAGCCATCTGAAACGAAGCGTGAATTAGCAGCAAAGTTTGGAGTGACCATTCCCACAATATTATGATATATTTTTATTAATTATGTTACTTTTTGCCCGAGATATAATGAACCAAACTTTTAGTTTCAAATCGGACGGTTCCTACTTAATGACCTAATAAAAACGTCGAAATTCACGAAATAGTCACTATAAATGTTAATACCTCATCACATTTGGTAATGCAGTTGTTCTATTCTTTCGATTTATTTCCGCATTGTTACTGAAAACTCTACGAAATTGCGTGAAATATTTATTTATTCGCGTGACATTCTGACAGCTCTGTTCGCCACATTATTTGAAAAATATCACCCACGAATATTAAAGCGTTGAGTGCAACGTTTGCCACTGGTGAGTGATATTACAGTTTATTAATTGACATTAATTAATTAATTGAAATTAATTTGAGGAAAAATGATTTCTTTCAAATATTCAAAAATGTTTTCTCTCGCAAAGGGTCAACATGATTCCTAGGAAACTAACAGGGAAACTTTGCTTATATTTTATAAATTTAATATCTATAGGTGTTTAATAACAAAAAGCTAATTAAAGTTCTTTAATCCCTCGCCAATAACCCAGAATCATTTCCTGAAATCAAAATTTCTATCTAATTTATAATATTTCCTCAAATTCAATGCAATATTAAGATTCTAGGAACAATTTGATCGTCTCTTGACTGATTGATATTTTCAGTTTAATGATTTTTGAAAAACTTCAAAATTTCATGTTTCATTTACACCGTCGCGAGTGTTACACGATATTGTAAGGCAAAAGGTTAATAAGATAACGAAATTGATTTATTTATTGTCTATTCTTGACGAATTGCGGAAAGGGGAAAAGGTGAGACAAAAAAAAGTTTGAGAACTTTCTTTACCATTGGATATTTGTTCTTCTTGGAGACGATAGGATCTGCAAATATTATAAAACATCGAGATTCAGTATAGAGAACAATTATTACCTTTCAGAGGTGAAGTTGACTTAGCAGAAAATTAATTGCAATAGAAAGTTATGCTAGCTATACCTCTAAGTAACACCGCAAACTGTTAAATTATATTTCATACATTAAAATCTTATGTATTTTTAAAAAGGCCACTATTTTCTATTAATTTTTCGACAAAGAAAATCAAGATGATTTATAGAGATTTTAGAATAAATAAAGATAAGATACTACACAGTGTCTACAAACTTTAGAATTATTTAGAAATTACTGATTTCTCCTAATTAAATCTTCTAATGCTACTTTTCTACAAACACATCGGAGAAGAAAATTTCACAGAAATCACGTGACACTTAATGCGTTAAACCATCGCCCGTTTTATCGAATTTTCTTTCACGTTTCATCTCATTGTTCGGACTTATCGAAAGAGATAAAATCAAGGTAAACGACCGACGTTTCTCCTCGAATCCCCGATTGGTCTAAGGATCGCGCGAGTTTACGTTAATGGGCAGAAAAAGGACGAAGCGCTTTAAAACGATATTAGAAACGGGAATGATAATCGTGTTATCCACGTTTCCCGAGAAAATGTCCGATTACTTCCGCTTCGAATTCCGATAAAGTGATCCGACACTAGGAGAATGTAAGAAATTAGAAGCGGTAATTAACTTCAACGGTAAACCTCCTATGGTAGTCGAAATTGCTGATGTTGAATTTTTTAGAAAAATTCTGCACACTATAATTCTGTGATTTCTTTGATATTTTATGTAGATGGAAAAATTTCAACGATTCGGTCGATTAATTTTCGCTAATTGGTAAATTTGATGAATATCTATAGGTGCAGGTCGAATGCAATATTCATATTTATTTAAATATAAAAATGGAATATCAATAATCAGTAACAATTATTAGCAGTCTTCACTCTTTGCCGTTCAATTTATTTTAGCTGTTTCAGCAGTAATTCAGAATTAAATTGATGAAATAAAAATTGATTGAACATTATATAACTTGAACATTTCTTATCTTTACCATATCATGAGCGATATTCGTCTTTGTACGACAAGTAGTTAAAATAAATTATGATCTATATGCTTTGTCCTAAATAAATTATACCAAAATAATTTCAACCTTGAAATGTAATACTTAATTAATTTGTCCTTCTGATCCAAGTGTTTTTCAAGATATATAGTTATTACCGTCATCAAAGAAAAATAATTTATGTATACACTTTTTATTATAATATTGAGTTAATAATCTAATAAGTTTAATAATCTAAGATATTTAATGTAGATAAAATATTAACAATACAGATAAGTAATATTACCCAGTGGATAAAGTACTAACAAGATTGCAATAGCCACAGAGGCGTACGTTAATTTACAATTTCGCGATAACAAGAAAACATCTTGCAAAAACAGACACTTTCATTGATCTCTACATTCGCCGGTGCAACGTTTCAATCTTACATCACGTTACCACGATATTCCACTCACAATCAGAATGCATTCGCGATAATCCGTTCTCGGTATGCACACGAAATATCGTAATTTGTCCCACGCGATTCGCCACATAACTATTCATACCCAGCACATTGTTTTTTCATCCCTTCCCAACGAGTATAAAACGCAATTGTGCACGATACAGTGCCAAAAGAAACAACGCAATTTCGATGTTTCGTGTTACTATCGTTAGGCTACAACATACATATTTCTCTGAGGTATTTGAAGGTTTTTTGCAACAATCAACCGTCATGCATAAAAGCATTATCAATTATGTCGTTGAATTGTACAATTTGTCGTTTTCTCGATGTCTATTTTAAGCTCCAATCGATTTCACGTTAACGAGGAAGCGCATTTCCGCGATTCCCTCAAACTTCGTTGCCTGAGATGAGAATCTCTATTGAAACGTACTTTCTAGCAGATTGATGAAAAGAAATGTTTGTAATAACCTGTGGTTTCTGTTTTGTGTTTATTTTTTTATATTTGCTTAAATGTTGCAGTAAATTATAAGAGAAATTATTGAGTGAATAGGAATCGTGGTGGATAATGATGTAAAGGGACGGATTTCTCCCTTATCCATTTCAGTGAATTTTTCCCATGTGATATGTTCATATATCATTGCCTCGATGGTATGGTACCCTTGAAGAGTAAGTTCTTCGCGAAATTATCATTCCAGTGAAAACGGAAAAGTACAAAGGCAAGAAAGATTTATGGTAGGCAAGAAAATAAAGGATCGAAAAGAATAGGCCCAGGGGCAAACCTTCGTGGTCAGCTTTAGGATATTGTTTTATAACTAACCCTTTGTACTCTGAATTATTTTACTAATTTTTCGTCAGGTAAGCAAATATAATTGCGGAAAATTGTCTGCTGTTAATTATTCATTTTCACTTAATATTAACCCTTTCGCTACTGTGAGGGCCTATAGGCGCTTAGAAATTTTGCGTTTGTGACACTGAGAGCGCCTCTAGGTGCTCGATGCAGTTTGGCTTTCTAAAACGGCAAGCGCCTAAAGATGCTCATTGTAATTTGGCTTTCTGACACTTTTAAATTTGTAATATTTATAGTAACTCGGTTCAGAGAAAAAATAATATTGTTTTAATGTAGTGCAGCTCAATTTTGTGATTATCGAAATGTGTTTTCACACGAAAGCATCCCTACCCAAAAGTTCCCCGTGCTCGGCATATGTACATAAGTACATACATTGTAACTCAATTCGTGCCGTATGGTGCGGCTTGTGCGTCTCAAAGTTTACCGTAGTCAAAGGGTTAAGAATTGTAAGCACCGCGGAAGTTTCTGCTTTACAAAGATGGGATTTTAATAGGAAAAGTGCTATTTCAGTAGAAATGATAAAACAAACGAATTATCAGTGGCATTCATCGTATTAATTGATGACACGTTAACCCATTCGAGACCAATTGCACACCGTGTGTACAATGCATTTCCAAGCCAAAAAGACCGATTGCACACCGTGTGTGCAATGATCTTAAATTGCAATTATCAATCATTATAGAAAAAACAGCCCTCGAAATAAGACTAGCTTAAAATAAAAGGTATCTTACAAATGTGTAAACATTAAATTTGGTATTTGGTTCAATTTCGATCCGAAAGTAGGTGACAAAAAGCCACAATCATTAGAAATACAAGAAGTGGTAAATATAAAGCGAAAAGTTGTCAGTATTTCTGGATGATCTCCAAAAAAATGCACCGTCTCGAATGGGTTAAGTACCACAGAACACTGTGTTGAGTGTAGCTCGATATAAGAGTTCAAAAGGTTAATATGTATTTAAAATATCATAGCCTCGGTGATTCAAAAAAATTCACCTAAAACAGTAGGTCGTACACTAAATATCCATAACAGTGAAATAACCAAAAGTGTAAAACAAAAACAACGAAAAATAATAAAACAGTGAGATACAAAATACTGATGTCGTATGTGCGGAATTTTTTGCATTAATTGATAAATTATTTTATCGTTTTCAATTCATTTTATCACAATATAGAGACAACATATTTAAAAATAAATTGATGACAATTTTGTCTTGCAATTTGTCAAAAATGTGCAGGGTTGAAATTTGGAAGGAACGTGCCAGGTGAGAGGATCGTGGATGAAATATGTACGTGGAGTTTTTCGCGTGGAAACGCTTATGAAATCACCGGGTGTTCCATATGACACGGCATGCATACGAAAATGTTTCTGCGTATTGCTGGAGGAAGGATGAGCTGATATTTGTTGTTGTTAGATAACAAAGGATAGAAATCATGGTCGATGATGATTTTGATTTGTGGATTGGTTCAATATCGTTGATTCTATGAAACTGTAGAGTTTATGTGGCTCGGTAGGAGTTGTGGCTTAATTGCTGAAATGCTTCTCCGAGTTTAATCCATTCTGTTCTAAACTATTATCGGAAGTTTACAAACACCCTTGGCGACCATAATTGCATTTACACTGTATTGCTAATTAATTGACAATAACTAATACTTTTAATACTTAAATAGCCAAGTTCATAAATAATATTTAAACAAATATGTTTTTTTTTCTGAGTAAACTACAAATATTGTGTCTAATAAATTTGGAAAAGCCCTAAAACTGTTCTACGATAACGATTACTACAAAGCAACAATAAAAATTGAAGTAAACAATACTCAGGATGAATGTAAATAATACTGACTTTCTATTAACTCAGCCAATGATCAATACATGGCCCTATAATTAAATAGTAATTATTACAAATTTGAATATGTTTTCTTCCGAGTAAACCACAAATATTATATCCAATAAATTTAAAAATCACCCAAACTTTTTCTACGATAACGATTACTGCAAAACAACTATAAAAATTAAAGCAAACAATTCTCAGGTTGAATGTAAAGAATAATGACTTTCGGATATCTCACCCAATGATTAATATTGATAAATGGTCCAATTAAACAATAATTATCAAATCTCAAGCCAACAAGTAGAATCCAAACCTGAAACAACAAGACAGTAACCATGAGGAGATATCCATCATACGTCGCGGTACTCCAAAAACACAGTTCCTATCAAAAAATACCTGCTAACCATCCTTACCAGAATTTCATCCTAATTTCTATTTTCAAACACACCATCCATATACGTCATTCGAACGTACAGTGGCGAATAGGCCTCTATTTAAGTGAAATTAAAATTAGCGAACGATCGTGAGATCCAACGAGAGCTCTCGACTTAGTGGACGCAACGAAACTGCGTTTCCACGCCTAGAGATATATTCAAGCGCATTAGTGACATAATTTTCTCTGGGTATTTCTGTAACGTCCACTAAAACGAGAATGAGATAGAAACAGTGAGAGAAATAGAAAGATAAAGACAGAAAGAGAACCAGGCGGAAAGGCGAGACCAAGTGAGAGTCTGCTGACACCGGCGCCTCACCTCGCCGCTCCATCGGCCCTCTCTCGCTTACTCGAGTTTATCGACATTGCATTTCCGCGTTTTCGTTGCACAACACCTGTTCAGTGCCCATATAACCCCTCATGTGCCTCACTTCCCTTCCCCGATTTCGAGACTCTCCACGAAATCGATCCGACAAATCATTGGCAGTATCCTTCTTCTGCAGCTCCTCCGTCCTCTTCTTCCATTCGTCATGGTGGTTGAACCATCGCTTGGGTAGACGGGGAGGAATTTATTCGATAATGCGTCATATTTCGTGGTATTTCTAATGGATGCTGGAAGATAAATCTATGTGTTTGAAAGAAAGGCTTTTTTGCTGTTCGTCCGATGCTGGGTGGCGAGACATCGAAAGGAGGGTGCTGTTATTTTTGAGAAATCTTTATTGAAGTCTATGTGATCTTGAGTACAAGATTGCCAGCTGGCGGGAAAATTAATAAATGGAGCTCCCTTGTGGTCGGCAAGCCGACTTCTCATAGGAAATAGATATATATTAGGTGTACAAATTAATTCTCGGCCTTTTTTGACTAACTTTGACATTTATTTATAACAATGTTGATATAAATTCAATATTAAACATAATCTTCTTCATTTTGCTATACGTTTTTGCCATCTCTCAGGTAATTGTCGGATTCCAGATCGGAAAAATGATAGTGGTTCACATCAATGAAATCGTTGAGGCATTTATAGACCTGTTCAACTTACTTGAATTGAGAATCAGTTAGGTGGTGTTGCAGAGATCGAAATAGGTGGTTATGTGAAGGGGCTAATTCTGGAGAATATTCGAAACTGTTGAAACCATTTTTTACAAGTGCTGCACGATATAGCGTTTCTTTTTTTTAGTTGAAACGCGAAAAGAAGACAGTGCCTTAAATGTTGCTTATCGAACGACATTGCTTCTACACATGATTTTTCACGTTATGTCTGGAGTAGAGTCATGCGATATATCTTATTTTAAAGCTAACAAATGGCGCTTTAGAATGTCTATTCAAATTTGGAAAAATTCTAATCTGAATAGGTTTTGTGGTCGATGAAATCTGGGGGCCGAGAATTAATTTGTACACCTCATAGAAACAAATAGTAAGGGTGCGTGATTTAATTAGAACGGCGCGGGTTTGAACAAGCTTCAAAAATTAAATGGAGGGCGCTTTTAATTTTTGGTGGTGTGGTTCTTTGGTGATTGGGGGTTGTTTTTACTTTTGTGTTGATATGGTAGAGTGTCATGATTCATGTTAGATTCGGTAATGGAGGAATGTTTCTCTTGGAAGAGACTTTCTTAACTGAAGAGCTTGGGGGAAGATTTATTTTACTTAAATTAAGAGCCATCACTAAAGACCAGATACGGATTAAGTGCTGGTCGTAAAAGTCAGTCGTTGAGTCATTAAACAACTTAATACATTGACTACCATGTTGATCAATGGTGGGTACAGTTGTATTCTGATAATAAATTAAGATTAATTAGTGTTGTTAATATTCAGTTTACATTGTTTACTTGTATTTATACATTTATGTGGAATCTTTGGTTAAAACATTTTAGTCGGTCGTCGAATTATTTAGAAATCGTCAAGTGATCATATTTTAATTTTATGGTGCCACTTTTTGCAAATGTGACTAATGTAGAAATTTAAGAAGAATAATTTCAACGTGTTAACAGCAATTTTCGTAAGGTTTGTTTGGATAGGCGATTTTTTTTTAGAGTTTTCTTCACGCGATCATTAGTTAAGGCTTCTAATGACCACGTGAGAAAAAATCAGCTAATTTCTAAGTGATAAAAAGCGGAGAACACAAGGGGAATTAGACAATCTTAAAAGAATCTTATGGGCAGAAATAGAAGTGGGTGTTCAGTCACTAAACTTGGAAACGTAAAGCAAGAATTATTTGTTTTTCTAATTTTCGTCTCATACAGGTTCAGTTTGCTTCAACGAAGTCCTGTATAATTAGCAGGAAGTTTTAAATGTATTTGTAAGCAACCGAAGTGATCATGCAAACATGGTGGAAGATAATATATGACTAAAACTTAGACTCACAATTTAAAAACCGCTGATAATACCATTTTTACTTTAACATTTCACATTTTCTAAGTTTACCGTACAAATATTAAAGGATACCGATTATTGCAATTTTAGGTAATTTAAAAAAAAAATTACATAACAGTCGTTTAGACTGCCTTACTGGATTCATCGTTAACTTATATTCGACGAACTAACTGCACTCGAATCGTCGTACCTCATTCCACGACACTTCTGTGCCTCTCTCGCGAATTATCCGTATTGTCCGACGAAAATACGTGCGCGTCAAATTAGCCCGAAACGTTCGTCCGCCTCTCTCAAGCTTTCGCACGTTCATCGCCTAATGAAAGACGTATGCGCGCATATTTGACAGGAAATAGCGGCAGCCACGACACAGTGAGGTTGTACAATCGAGTTGCTATTAAAATATTCATGTTTTGTTACCCCAATCAAGGAATTGGCATGTGACTTTTTTACCACTTCAAATGGGGATTGGGATAATTTCATAATGGTTTTGTAATATTTCCTAAATATTCTCCAGTATCTGCATCTCCAGTCATTGCAGTCATGTAAAAAATTAACAACCAATGATATAAAGTACTGGGAATTTAACCCTTATCGCTCCAAGTGTGCCTCTCACGCACCACCGCAGATTCGAACGATTCGACAATTTAGATGGAAAAAAATAATAACTCCAGAAACGTTCATTTTAGAGAAAAATGTTATATACAAAAGCTTCATAATATCGTGGAAAGAATATCGGTGTAATACTAATTTTTTATTTTTTATATTTCTTCAATGTTATTTAAAGGTGCACTTCGATATTCACACTTAAAAGTTGGAGCGTTAAGGGTTAACTTCATTTAGTTCACTATGAAATTGACAAAACAATTTGGACCGCAAAGGATTAATACAGGAGAATCTTGAAGTTCACAGTAATCTACTCTTTCCACCGCATTGTTTTGGAGCTCCTAAGAGGATGAATTACTCCGAGTTTGGCAATTAGTGTACAATCTTCTTGAAGTGATTCTGATGATGCGTAAACAGTGAAAAGTTTAATTCAAATCCATAAGTTTAGACTACAATGTTAAATTGTGCATTTTGCATAAAATTCATTTAACGCTCGATGTACTACCTTTATATCTATTATATTTAAATATACTGAATAAGTATGTTAGAGAATGAGCAATCAAGGGATAAAAACAAGATTATCAAATAAGTACTTTAGATTTTCCAAGACAGACGTGGAATATTTCCTATATAGTTCTCCTATCGATTTGTGCAATTTTCAGAATAAATTAGGAGAAGACTATTTCGACCACATCGCTGGTTTTAGTGTAAAACAGATGATAACATAGTTATCAAACAAGTAACATAGGTTTCATAAAACAGAATCTTACGGCTGTCCCATTGCGAAATTATTAGAAAACACTGAAGTCACTTATGCCACCTTCCTAGTCCTACTCTGAATCATTCTATGTTTTTTCAAACTCATACCGTCCCTAGGACGAGTTCAAAACCATCATCTCTATCATATATTAACTGTTTTAGTGCTAAGCAATTTTTGCAAGAATGCACGAAAATTGCGGTACATATTTTGATTTCTTCAGAAACACACTGAACCTCGCAGCGCTTCTGCGCTGCGTCGCGGTTTTCGAGACAAACGATCACAGCGCTTTTGCGCCGCGTAGCAGTCAAACGGTTAGAATTGAAGAAGAATCACCCAAAGGTGATAGAGACTTGAACTCGACCCCTCTAATTGGAAGTCCAACTTCATACTCACCATAACCTCGAGACTTAAGTTTACCACCTTGCTATACCATGCCTACAACCATAGGAAAATTCAAAATTACCACGGCCCACCCGGTAAATGGTCGGACGCGTGAGACCGCCCGAAGATATTCCTGAAGCAACCATATATCTTTGGAATTGCGTAACGAGCGCGAATGGAGACGAGAGCACAGAGAGAAAAAAAGAGAGGAAAGGATAAAGAGAGAGAGAAAGGGTGATAAGGTGGAAGGATAGGTGAGAAAGGAAGAGAGAAGGAGATCCCTGACGGCGACTCGTTCCAGGGAGATCGGCCGTAGAAAGTGCATTGGGAAAGCGAACGAGCGAGCGCATAAACGCGACCATAAATTATTTGTCTCGCGGTGAGCGCAAAGCGCGCCTATACTTACGGTATGAATGTATAAATGCATGTATGCATGTATGTATGCACGCTTTCGCGCAATGCGTGCTGATCCCTCTTTCGATGGAGAGGAAAAAGGGAGATTAGAGGGACGCCGTTTGAGGTGGAGTAGAGGGAAAAGGGTTTGAGGAGCTTTTGTTATTATGTCTGCAATTGCTACCATTATGTGTATTATCATGGCAGATTCTCTTGGGATGGTTTGCGGTTTGGTTAAAGTATCTTAGCATTCTTGCTTGTTTGCGCTCGAGTCTTTTATTTGTTTAACTAATATTTGTGGAAATTTGGCGAGTTGTTTTTAAAAGGTGCTTGGACGAAATTTTATGCGAGTTGGATAAAAGTTGCATGACTGGCTGGACAGGCGTAATTGTTAAGATTATTAATAATAGACTTACTAAGGTGGTCAAAATGATTTGCTACGATTTTTTTGAAAATGTTTCTGAGATATCTAACGATGTTTGTGTTTTTATTTTGTACGTCTATCTTGAAGACTATGAGCGATTGAATCGATGGAGATTTTTCACCCTTTATTTATTTCATTTGAATATTTTTATTTGATAATTTTGAATATATTGAATATATTGAATCGTCCGTAAATCTAGTGTTAATCTTATATGAGTTATCAATTGAAGATATGTCACTTGAAATGACGAGGTTTTTATTGCTTTAACGTTTTATGTATTTTTGTATTTCATCGTGTGACTAGCTTTATAGAAATTGCTATTAAGATTGTTTATTAGTAATTTGTTGAATTTATTATAGAAAGTAGAAATTTCGAGGTTTAATAAGAGTTCTAAAACGGCTTGTCGCACTCGTACAGTCACACATTTATTACTTAAGCTTCTTGATTTTATCAAACATAAATAGTACATGTATTGCACTTCAAATTGATTTCCGTAAATATTAAAAAATCAGCAATCAAATATGAAAATTCCTTTCGTAAGAGTCTCTTGTTCAAGGTAAAAACTAATAAAAACAGAAACGAAATTAATCTACAGTTCCAATACATGCAGATTCGTTAAAGCTTCAAAACTTTAATTAATTCGGAAGCAAAACATCATACGGAAAAATATGAATCTACATCTAGTTTTTCCATATAGATATTTTCATTCTGTTTTTCCACTGAAATACCCATCGAAACGTATATATTCCACTGAAATATTACATCGAAAACGTCCTATATATTGGCAATACAACCGGAAGGCAGAAAACATGGCATGGTAATAAGACATAACAAGAAACAATCTCTCTCGCTTCGAGCTATAACAATTGTTTTCGCGTTACACTATTCACTATGCATTAATCTAAATGAGCCTTTCTCCAATTAATTTTACCATACAATCCTTTTACATTATACGAATACATTGGGTCAAATTCCTGGCAAGTCTTAATGATAATTTTTTCCAATCATTTTGTATACGATATCACAATAGATACAATAAAGTAAAAGTTGTCGAATGAACAAATCATTCCATTATTAACGTTTCGTTTATAATGATACGATTTCATTGACAATTATTCACCTGCTAAATAACAAATTCAAATATAGAAATCCCTAGCACTGGATCTCTCAAAGTGATCAAAATGTCTGACTCTTCATTTTCATGAAGAGTTCGTAAACATCTTCATTTTACAGGAAAATTGATCAGTCCTCCTTATCACATTTTCTTTTCTTTTTATGTATTATTCTAAAATATCAAAGTATACTGTACCAAATGTCAGTTATTCTAATGCTAGTTTCCTCAAATCTCTTACGACCTTTTTGCCGGTATTATATCTACGACATTTGAATATACTGAATAAGTACTTTGGAAAATGATCAATCTAAATGTGGTAAAGATGATCAATTATGTAATTTGGGCTTTCCAAAAATAGAAGCGAAATATCGATTTTATGGCTCCTATATGTTCTATTTTAGTGGAAATAAATAGGAACTGATCATTTTGACTGCCTCGGTAGTTTTAGTGTGAAAAAGATGATCGAGTATATAATTGAGATTCTCTAATTGTGAGATGGTAGTGGAATACTGACATCAATGCTGCCCCAGTAATATGAGGAATTTTTAGAAAAAAATTGAAACCAGTCATTTTGACAGACTTGGTAGTTTTAGTGTCAATTAAGTTTATGGAATCCCATTTACGAGAACATTAAAGAGGATAATCATTCATATTTGTCGTGTCAATTGGGAGACAACGACATGTATATGAGAATTTTTGAAACTTTCTTCGCTGTAAATTATATCTTCAACGCTTGTCGTTTCTTGTTAAAGCGAACTTATAGGTGCCCCGGGATTCGAAAGCACCAAAGGAACCCATGGTTTCACCGATCGACTTTCGAGAGATCCACTTTATCGGGTAGCAAAGGTTTCCACGGTGGAACGATACACCGCGAGTCTCGTTTACATTAAAAGACTCTCCTTTGAGGATCGATCGATATGTCGAAAATTGAGGAACTCCCCCGCTCTTTAATCGACGTTCTATGGGAAGCGTAGCGGAAAACTTCCGATTGCGCTTCATCGATTCTTCGGAGCTGATATTGGATCTTCTTTAACGCTTCAAAGAACTTCTATTCGAATCACCGATCGAAATTTTTATACAGAAACCTTTTTTGTTACCTTTCGATGAAACAAACTAAAACTTCCTGTCTTTTTGTATTTTTAAAATATAAGCGGAATGGTTATATTTTTGAGAAATTACAATTTATCGTGGACTGGGAACCACCGAAGTTGTGGAAAGCTAAACAATAACTTTGATATGCACCATTCTGCAGAATTTTGATGTTCTATATTCCGGCTTTAAGTATTTTATTAACAGCAATAAAACTGATATTAATTACTGTCAGAATGACAATTTTAATGATGCGAAGTGATATTAGTCTCGTTGCGATTTAGAATTTTAGGGAGTGCTGAACTATTAAGGCTATGATATATTAAATAACAATTTTGAAAAAATCTCTGGAAGATTCATTTTTTACTAATTAGGATTCTGAGAATTTACCATCATGTCCACCACAGACTGTTGACACACGGCAGTTTGAGGGTTACAGCTGAGCAGGTCCTCTGTGTTTTCTTGAAATTATAATAGATTGTTCTTATTCTAGACATTTGTTAAATTTTGTTATTCTGACGATTCTTGTGAAATGTGATCATTATTGATTAGGGCTTAATGAGATCATTATCTC
Source organism: Cerceris rybyensis (assembly GCA_910591515.1). Lineage (NCBI taxonomy): Eukaryota > Metazoa > Arthropoda > Insecta > Hymenoptera > Crabronidae > Cerceris > Cerceris rybyensis. The sequence continues at coordinate 38,850,526 of OU342789.1, forward strand.
AATTTTGAATGAAATAGTAGCATAATCTTTTACTATGTCTATTATGCATAAGATCTACTCATTGTAGAACTGCGAAGGTTCAATTCGTTGTTAGTTTATACCTTTATATCACGAATTTTCTCTAATTTTCTCTTAAGAAATACTAATTTTGAAGTTTGACAATTATTATGTATATTTCATTCAATTATCCTATCCATACTCGAGAGAATAATAAATATCATACGGGAGAGGATATTACAAAATTAATTAACTAAATTTACCGTTAATAAATTAAAAAGATTATCGAGACCGCAAATTATTAATTATAATTGCATCTAATTAATAACCATGCTTTTAATGTTGGCAAGGAATGCGAGGGGAATTAAAAATTCAAGGTCTCCGGTGTTTTTATTATTTTCTAAACGAGCCACGTAATATGGTAATATTTGTTTCAAGCCGACTCGTATGTTTTCCGTGTGTTGTTACATGCAACATTATCCTTTTACTGTATTTAATGTCGCTCCACGTACAGCATAGCCGGCAATGTTATGTTACACATAAGATGATAAAACGGAAAGTTTCGTTTCAAGAATATCTTATAGCCCGAGCACGCGATCTACGTTTGCACGTTTAACTTTCATCGCGCGACTACAGTACCACGTAACGGGTGATACAGCAGATAACATGTCATGCCTGCAACTAGAAATATTCCTACATTCTCTAAGTTTTTAATTTTATCGTGAAAGCTTTCAGTGTTTAGTATTTTTGCATCTTCAACTGATATTATCACAGTATTTTAAATGGACTTTGCACTATTTATGCTGAAATATATCATTGGCTCACCGAAAGAAGTCACTTCACAAGTGGTTTCCCCTGATTCGTCCGACGGATAGAGACATCCCTCGTCCTCATGTATTTGCTACTCTAGCGCGCTATTGGTCGAAACAGCCACACATTTAAAGCTGTAGGCGGTAATAGGGGGTGGGAGGACAGTCTCCCCTTACCCCGTACCCCAAGCGAAGTGACTTCTCTCTTTTGGCGACCTATAGCAAGTGACTTCTTTTGGTGGGCCAATAAGACTAGCTATCATTGGTGCACCAAAAGAAGACACTTTATTAACCGTTTGCTCTGATTCGTCCGACGGATAGAGACGCCCCTCGTCCTCACATATTTTCGATTCTAACGCGCTATTGGCCAAAACAGCCACAGATACGAAACTGTAGGCGGAAATAGGCAATGCGAGGACAGTCTCCCCTTACCCCGCACCCCAAGTGAAGTGACTTCTCTCTTTTGGCGACCTATAGCAAGTGACTTCTTTTGATGGGCCAAGAAGACTAGCTATCATTGGTGCACCAAAAGAAGACACTTTATTAACCGTTTGCTCTGATTCGTCCGACGGATAGAGACGTCCCTCGTCCTCACATATTTTCGATTCTAACGCGCTATTGGCCAAAACAGCCACAGATACGAAACTGTAGGCGGAAATAGGCAATGCGAGGACAGTCTCCCCTTACCCCGTAGCTCAAACCAAGTGACTTAACAATCTTGGCGATCTATACATATCATTTGGGATAATTTTGCCAAAGTTAATGCTAACTTTTAATTCGGATTCACTGACTATCGATATAAAGTTGTAGCTCCATAACCACCATAGCTCTCCACATGATTTCTTCATCCTTCTATCTTCCTATTTTGTAGTCTTTCACTGTTTTAGTTATCGTAGGTAGCAGCCACTGTTTTAATTGACAGTTTCTAAATAATAATTTAGGAATAATTTTTAAGAGGTGATGAATGATTTGAACCCTTTATAACCATCACAAGCGCTGTTGCTATCCTTGAAAAGTTGTAAGGTTGTCGAACTGTCGAATGCAAGAGTTTCGCGCGTTCTCAGAGAATTCTAGTGAATTATTATAATTGTACGGACTCGCCACCACTTCCGGGGGCGCGTGAGCCCTATTCTTGGGGACGTAGCCGGTCGGTGGAAGAAGGCATTCATTCGCCAAGGACTCTTCCGTCTTTTGGAAGTGTCAGTCACGTTCTAACTATCAAAGTCATCTTCAACAACCGCATTCAAAATTAAACCCAGACCGCGAGGAGCTTTACCCAATTTAAATGCTTCCATCAACCATAGCGAAGTATTCGGCTTTATTACCGAAATAAGATCAGTTCGACGGCGTATTTTGGATTGCAACAACCTCTATGTAATAGTATTTGGCATTCTTAGCACTTGAACCTGTAAGCAATTAAAAATTACTGGTTCCCATGTTTTTCCAGATAGTCTACATTGATTTTATAAAACATAGATTACCGAATCAATCATCTTCTCCTCCTCTTAATTCCTTTTTTTCCAAAGTACTTATTCAGTATATTGAAATATAATGGATTAAACGCCGTTAGTTCTAGTGATAAGATTACTTTTGATACTTCAATATCGAACTCTGTTTTGCAAACAGTATTCCAGTCGAATGTGATAATATGGAATTGGAACAAATAAATATCTTATACGATATACAAAATATAGACAAAATTAGTGAATACGTGTTTTTGGAATTTTTTATTTTCTAACATCTTTACATATATAAATTTACACGAGAAAAGAACAACATTTAGTACGAAAAACTAACGAAAAGTTTAAAAAAATTTCGAAATTTTAGTATATTGTTTAAACAAATAATTTTTTGCCATTATTATATATATCGATGGATTCGTAATTTCGGGACATACAATTTGAAAAAAAATTTTTTTGCCTACGCCCTTTAATTGCGGAGATATTTCAAAAAAACTGTTTTCAACCCCAAACTTTGAGGGCTAATATCACCCCTTCAATGTGGACGACAGCAGATATAAAAAAACACGTGTCACATATTTCTTCGAGATCTATCTACCACATAATTTTCATCAAAATCGGCGTGTACTGGTTCAGTATGTTACCTCGTAAGACAATTAAAAAATTCTTTCTAATTTTTTTTATCGCTGGAGCATATCGCCGTGTATCTTTTGAAGCAAAGTTTCTAACTTCATTATGCAAATGTCCAACATCTTTCAATACCTGCCAATATTTCATTATCGAACTCCATTTTGCGAATCTGACTCTAGAGACGTTTCTCTTATTCTTAGACTCTCTAGTCCAAGTTTTCGTCTATCATGAAAGTCCTTGACTCTCAAAACCCATCAATATCTTGTTATCGAGCTCTTTTTAGCAACAATTCCAATAATTCACCTAATTTCCTTCTATTTCTTACAAAAAGAAACAAAAGTAGTTCGTCGTAATCACTATCTATTTCACTAACAATAAGTACACAATTCTAAATCTTCCAAAAAAAAACGTAAAAATTCTCGAAGAAACTTCATCAACTGATCATTACTTTAAAAACGGAGACTTTTTTAAGGAAATTATTATTTACTTGAGGAAATACATCATCAGCTTGGCGATTAAGTATCACAAAGACAAACTTTTCGAGTGCAAAATAATACATCACAATGCTCACACTTATATTTCTACAATAATTCGACTTTAATTATATGTGCAAACCTCGACAAAAAATAACAAACTTATGCCTTAGAAGCTGTAGTGGCTAAAGAGGTAAAAGCTTGAGCTCGCAATAACTTGGCCCAAGTTCAAATTCCCCGTCACCTCTCAAAACATTTTCCTAATTATCATTTGATATATCACAGCCTCTACGTTTTCAAACCCATTAAAACAATAGGTCCCACAGAAAATAACCATAATTGTTCAATCCAAAAAAAATAAAATTAACTTATTTCTCTAAACGCATATTCAAAACCCATCTAAAACTGTGCATTAACACTAAACCTACCAAGGCGGTCATAATGACCGGTTCTCAATTTTTTAAAAAAACTACCTAAATTGATAGGAGTGCCGTGAAGTAAAAATTCTACTTCTACCATATAAAGCCTAAATTAGTTAATTAACTAATCCTTTCGCTTCTTGATTTATCTTTTTCCAAAGTACTCGTTCAATAAATTTAAATATTAGTAGATATAACGTCGGTACTTTTAGTGTTAAACTAATTAACCATAACAATTAACCCTTTCCAATCCGACAGATTCGTCACTGTCGTGATAGTAACCGCAAAGAATTAAACCCATAAAATATTTAAAAAAATATATCATCCACAACGAAAAGTAAATTCTTCCATCCACCGTAATTCAAACTAACGAGAACATTCAAAAGCTCTTCGTAGCCTTTCGTGCGAACTCTCGGCGTCGAAAATTCCTTCAAAAAAAGGCGTCTTTCTCGATAAGAGACAGCTAGTCCTGCAATAGCTCGCCTTCTCGAAATGCCAACACGTATCGGCACTAGAGGCACACTCGCACACTGCACTTCAGCCTGTTGAAGATGTCGAGGTTGCCGAGGCGCGGACGAGCAGACGCGTAAAGTCCCATGGAATACGAATGCTCTGACCCGAGCAAATATATGCGATGCGCGATGCTTCCTTGTAAACAAGGGGTGCTAAATGCCGTGAAGCGCCTCTCGACTTAGGTCGAGGCCACATACTCGACTTACCAAGATCGTTTGGATTTTGCGATCGTATCCACGGCACCTTGGCAACGTGGTTTTACGGGGTTCTGTTGAAATTTTGTAATTGTGGAATTTATCTGTAGTGGATATGTACGGGCTCGATAAAAACTTTGAAGAAAGTTGCGTCCCGAAGAAATTTTGCACTGAAGTGCCTCTATGGTAATGCCTCTCGAAGGACCACCCCGTTTTGTCGGTAAAAATGGGGAAAAATAAATATTTCTAACTTGTGCGTGGACTGGTAAAATGGATGTATTCGTTCTAAGTAAGCTCAAAATGTTCTGAATTACAAGTAAAAAACTGTCTGTGTCAGCGGTGCAATGCGCCCCTCTCTTCGAGTCGTGTACGAAATTTCTGATTTTCGATGGGGGTGGAGAATCATGAAAGTAAGCAACTATTGGTTACTAGAATAATTTTCTCCACCCCCTTGAGGGCTAGAAGAGAGGGAAGGTGACGACATGTACTCAGTACCTGATGGAGGATTTCAAAACTTCCATCTGCTCACGAGCAAGACCCAAAGTCCCGTTAGAGTCATCGGTAGGTATGCACAAAATTCCTTACATTAATTATGTACAAATAAATACAAAAACGTGCACACCCTGACCGAGCCTCAGTCGCGCCTTCGGGTTTATTGCCGCAGACAGATGTCGACTAGACCTTTGCCGCTCCACCAGGCCCAAGGTTTATGATTCCTTAACATGCCGCCCACCTTGAACGCATTGCGTTCAATGAATATAACGGTGTGTAAGTATATCTTAGGCTAAATGGTGAACTGTTGTAATGCGTGTAGAGTAATGTATGTGTCTCTTAATCAACTTGATAGTAATAGCAGTGGATAAAACTAATATCATAAACAAAACAATATATAAAGAAATGGATAATAGTTCGTTAAACTATAGGCTGTTGTTGTCCTGATTTTCCATGGATGCTGCACGGTCAATCTGCACCTCCACGTCCTGTCTCTCTTCTATTGGAAGTGTGAAGATTTTCGTCACAGGCCGTCGTAAGATGCCGTCTCTCGTTTTTACAGAGACCACTCTGGTCACTGAATCCGCTCCTGCATGGGTGTCGACGACTCTGCCTAATCGCCACTGCAGTGGAGGAAGATTGTCTTCCTTCACGAGCACCATGGAGCCATGCTCTATCTGTTTCGAAGGCTGCATCTTCCACTTGTGCCTCTGCTGTAAATCGTGCAAATATTCCCGCTGCCATCTTTTCCAGAAATGCTGGAACATTTGCTGGACCAATTGGTATCTGTTCAGGCGATTTTGCGGAATATGTTGCACGTCTGGGTGTGGCAATGCTGACATTGTGTCGCCAATTAGGAAATGGCCGGGTGTTAAGGGATTTAAATCGTCAGGATCAGCGGATAATGGACATAGAGGTCGGGAATTTAGGCAGGATTCAACTTGAGTCAGTACTGTATATAACTCTTCGAAAGTCAATTTTTGTTCGCCTATCACCCGCCTCAGATGATGCTTAGCCGATTTTACAGCAACCTCCCAAAGTCCGCCAAAATGCGGCGCTCGAGGAGGAATCAAACTCCATTCTATGTGTTCCGAGGTTAAGTAATTTACAATTTTTGTATTGTGTGTTTCGCTGGAAAGTAGAGACCCTAGTTCGTTAAGAATATTGCGAGCTCCTACGAAATTCGTGCCATTGTCCGAATAGATGTGTTTACATCTTCCTCTACGAGCAATAAACCGCCGAAGGCAGTTTAAAAAGGCGTCAGTGGAAAGGTCGGTGGCTAATTCTATATGAACCGCTTTCGTAACGAAGCATACAAAAATGCACAAGTACGCCTTAGAATTGACCTTGCTTCTCACTCTATCTTTGACTGTAAACGGTCCCGCGTAGTCAACGCCGCACGTGGAAAATGGTCGTGACGGTGTCAACCTCGTAGCCGGAAGGTTCCCCATCAGGTATGCTGTACCTGCTGGTTTTGTTCGAAAACATCGAATGCATTTTCGAATGACTCCCTTTACTACGCGTCGGCATGACAATGGCCAAAATCTTGCCCGGATTGACGCGATTACTGAAGTCGCGCCTGCATGTAAAAGCCGTTTATGCTCATATTCGATAACTAATAATGTTAATGGATGTTTGGCTGGGAGAATTGTTGGATGTTTCTGGTCGTATTTTAGCGCAGAATTTTCAAGCCTACCGCCCACCCTGATTAATCCCATATTGTCTAAGAATGGGTTTAATGGCAGGAGAGGACTTGAATTTTTTACTGTGTTCCATTTTTTTAATGAGTTAAGCTCTTCAAAGAATGATTGGTTCTGAACTAATTTTACCAGTGAGGTTTCAGCGTGCAGAATCTCGGCAGTAGTTAGGCATCCGAAGTTCGAAATTTGTATGTTGTCGTCAGTGAGATTTGTCGAGTTGACTCTACGCCTCCCTGCGACGCGTGCTTTGAGAAGATGGATAAATCGAAAGCAATAAGCCGTAACGCGTAATAGACGCGTCCACGACGAAAATCTCTCGATTAATTTAAAATTCTTTCCGACGGCTGTGGATGCTATGCAACACCTAACCTTTGCCTCTGGAACTTCTTGAGGGTCCATACGGTCGCGAGTATTTGTGGGCCAATGTTCTTGTTGTCGCATTAACCACGAGGGTCCTGACCACCAAAGCGAGGTTGAAGACAATTCGGCTGGATTCATACCCCGTGATATGACGTCAGCCGGGTTGTCTTCGGAGGAAACGTGATTCCATTGATTTTTATTCGTTAAATTTTGAATTGTCGCCACGCGGTGCGACACATATGTTTTCCACTTGTTGGGTGACGCCTTAATCCAAGCAAGGGCTATTGTGGAATCTGACCAAAAGTGGTCACTATGGATTTCTAATTCTAATGCTATTTTTACCTTGTGTGTCAACTGTGCAAGTAATACTGCACCGCACAGCTCCAGACGCGGCAAGGTTATTGTTTTTAACGGTGCGACTCGCGATTTCGCACACAGTAGATGGACTAAAATTGTTCCATCTTCATATACGGATCTTAAATAAATGCAAGCACCGTACGCTCTTTCTGACGCATCTGAAAACCCATGCATCTCTATAGTAATGGGTTTGCTATAGAGAACGCATCGAGAAATTGATATTTGCGTCATGCTATTGAGTCCATCCCGAAGGGATTTCCACTGTGCGTGAATGTCCTGGGACACCGATTCGTCCCAGCCTACCTGGGATTGCCAGAGTCTTTGCATGACCAGCTTGGCTTGGGTAAGAACCGGCCCTATTAAACCAAGTGGGTCGAATACCTGAGCTATTTCGGACAAAATTATGCGCTTTGTTATCCGCGAGTGTGACGGCCTGACTTTGAAATGTAATTGGTCTCTCTCTGGAGACCATAGCAGTCCGAGAGTTTTCGGATTCTTGCTCGAATCTATTTCTATACTATCCCGTGCCTGCTCTGTATTTATTAAAATATTTGCATCATTGGATGCCCATTTACGAAGGGAAAACCCAGCCTGTTCCAAGATTTCTGATAATTTCTGTTTCAACTTTACTGCTTCTGTAACTGTCTCGGTCCCTGTGAGGAGATCATCCACATAGAAATCTTTGATGATTGCGCGCCCTGCTACTGGGAATTCTTTTATATAAGTTTCTCCTAGTTTGCGTAAAGCCCTAGTCGCGAGGAACGGCGCGGAAGCTGTACCATACGTCACGGTGTTTAGTTGATACGACCGTATAGGAGATTGTGGATGTGAACGCCATAGAATGCGTTGAAATTGACGCTCGCTCGGCTTTACCAGTATTTGTCTATACATCTTCTCAATATCTGCGGAGAGTACAAATTTATGTTTTCGAAATCTAATTAATATTGAGAAGAGGTCATCCTGAACTGTGGGCCCTACACGCTGCGTGTCATTGAGCGATATTCCTGAGCTTGTTTTCGCCGATCCGTCAAAGACTACGCGAACCTTTGTGGTCGTACTACCTTCTTTTATTACCGCGTGATGCGGAAGATAATACGCAGGTCGGTCGCCTACTCGATCGTCAGGTAAGCACGTCATATGGCCCTGCGCTTCATACTCTCTCATGAAAGCGTGATACTCCTGGTGGAGAACTGGTTGTTTGCTCAATTTTCTTTCCATTGACATGAGTCGTTTTTCTGCCTGGTCTCGCGAATCCCCTAGTTTATGTAGTTTTTCGTTGAATGGGATGCTTACTACGAATCGTCCGTCTTCGTCACGTGTTGTCGTTTCTTGGAAATGTTTTTCGCAAGGGTCTGTATTGTCTATCTGTCCTAATTTATTTGTACTGCAGTCTTCAATATGCCAAAAGGTCTCTAATTGTTTGTGTAGGTCGTCGTTGCTAACTATGTGGCAGGTAGACCGGTTGCTCTCTTTCGAGAGCCAACTAATTTTACCTGCCAGAACCCATCCTAGCTTGGTTTTTTGCCATGTTAACTGTCCGTTCCCGACCTTAATTTGACCGACGCAGAGAAGGTCATAAAAGATTTCTGCACCTATAATCATGTCAATTTTCCCACCTTTGTTGAATTGCGGGTCTGCAGGCATAATTCCCGGTGGAATTAGAATCGCGGATTTGTCACGCGGAATGTTCGGCATTTCATCTGTAAGATGTTCCATCACCCAACACGGAATAGAAGCTCGATAACCCTGATTTTGTGATTGAATTTCAACATTGGTCATGAATTTAACTTTGTTTCGGTTTCCACCGAGACCCCCTACTGTGGTTGTGGCGCGTTTACATGGTAAACGGACCCTTTTACAAAATTCTTCAGTGAGAAAATGAGCTTGTGATCCGCTATCTAAAATGGCTCTACATTGATGTAATCGACCCTGACGATCCTTAATGTAGACGACCGCGGTTGAAAGAATTGTGTAGCTATTGACCTGCTGCGATATGTTTGCAGAATATACCTGCGGATTGCTTTTGCCGTGCTCACTTGCCGACGACGTGGAAGGTTGCGTCGTGTCAATTGAAATCGGCGAACCTGACTGCGCTTCTACATGAATTAACGTGTGATGTTTCCGCCCACACTTACGACAACTACTTCTAGTACATTTCTGTACACTATGACCGGAATTCAAACAATTAAAACATGCATTTACTTGTTTGATTGTATTAATCTTTTTTGGATGCGGCAAGCCCTTGAACATCTCGCAATGGTATAACGCGTGGCTCTTTTGACATAATGGGCACTGGATAGATGCTGAATTTGTTATGTAAGATGTTACTCGTTCTGGTTTTACAACAAGTGGTTTAACTGAAAGACTATGTGATTTGGAAGCCTGTGTTGGATTGAGCCATGTCTTGCTTTGCAGATACGAACACCGCTTGTTTACAAATTTACTAAAATCTTCAAATTCTGGTACCGTTTCAATATCAGTTAAGTATTGTGCCCATTCGTCACGCGATTTAGTATCTAATTTTTTAGCAAGAATATGGGTGACGATGGCTCCCCACCTCTCTGTCGGTAAACCTAGTTTATTTAAAGATTGTAAATGATTTGCTGCGTCGTCTAGAAATCGTTCTAGAATCGTGTGGGATTCTTTGGAGACACTCGGCAACTCTATTAATGACTCTAAATGATGCCTAACTAATGCCTTTGGATTCTCGTATTTTTCTTTAATTTTTAACCATGCACCGGTATAATTAGCCTCTGAAAATCCTAATGTCGATATCGCACGTGCGGCGTCTCCTGTCAATGCTGACTCTAAATACTGATATTTTTCTATATCTGACAGCGAGTTATTATTATTTATGACGGTTTCATATGTATCGCGAAACTTCATCCATTTGTCGTAATGACCGTCAAAGGTAGGTAATACAATGGTCGGCAATGGTGCTGGCCGTCTGTTCATTGTCGCGGAGGAAGATGCTGCAGACAAACCGCTCGACACTGGGTCTGGTACTAGATTTTTAATATGTTTAGTTAAAGTTCCGATGGTTTCAAAATACATATTTTCAAACTGATCTCGTTCCGCGGGCTGAGCTGACTGCAATTCTGTATTCTGAACTATGGTCTCTATGCGAAACTGCACGGAATTAAACTTATCGAACAGATCAGAATGTGTATCTAAGCGCTTTTGCAATGCTTCTGCCGAACTAGATGACATTGACTTGTCTACGAAAGTTACGAGACGGGTTAATGTGCCCTTGATCATGGCGCGTTCGGTAATCAATGATTTCAATGACGCCTCCATGACTGCTAAGAATTGACTTTACGAAGAAGAAAAATACAGAACGGACTCACGGTTTAATTTGATGAATGAGAAGGATGGATTGGTCGACACGGCTCGAGCTGTCCTGTTGCCAATGATCCTCCCTGACGATGTAGATTCGAGAATCCGGAGTCTGTTGTCTCTCTGTGGCTGTGCAGCTTCCTTTCAGCTACTGTGGTCTGTGAGGCTGACTGGATTCGATGCTGCGACTGGAGTTCCTTGTGGAATGTACTTCGCTGCTTCGCTGTGTCCAGATGCGGGAGTCCTCACTCTCCCTTTATTTCCACGCACGGTTGAATGTTCGTTGCAAAACTGATCGTTTCACTTGACTATTACTTGACTGTATCCGGCTCGAAGGACCAAATGTACGGGCTCGATAAAAACTTTGAAGAAAGTTGCGTCCCGAAGAAATTTTGCACTGAAGTGCCTCTATGGTAATGCCTCTCGAAGGACCACCCCGTTTTGTCGGTAAAAATGGGGAAAAATAAATATTTCTAACTTGTGCGTGGACTGGTAAAATGGATGTATTCGTTCTAAGTAAGCTCAAAATGTTCTGAATTACAAGTAAAAAACTGTCTGTGTCAGCGGTGCAATGCGCCCCTCTCTTCGAGTCGTGTACGAAATTTCTGATTTTCGATGGGGGTGGAGAATCATGAAAGTAAGCAACTATTGGTTACTAGAATAATTTTCTCCACCCCCTTGAGGGCTAGAAGAGAGGGAAGGTGACGACATGTACTCAGTACCTGATGGAGGATTTCAAAACTTCCATCTGCTCACGAGCAAGACCCAAAGTCCCGTTAGAGTCATCGGTAGGTATGCACAAAATTCCTTACATTAATTATGTACAAATAAATACAAAAACGTGCACACCCTGACCGAGCCTCAGTCGCGCCTTCGGGTTTATTGCCGCAGACAGATGTCGACTAGACCTTTGCCGCTCCACCAGGCCCAAGGTTTATGATTCCTTAACAGGATAAATATGGATAATTCAAGTTTTGAACAAATATTATAGTGTTGATTAACAGTAAATCTGTTAACAGGTTTAAAATGAGTTGTACTAAATTTTTGACAAACTTCTTTGAAATTTCTAACGCTATTACTTTTCCAATTTTCTACAACTATTTTGTATACTGAGAACTATTAAATTAATATTTATTTTTGTCATATGTATTTTGTTATTAATGTAAGTATGGATTAATTGATACTCTTGTAAGTATCAATTATTAACACTAAACCTACGAAGGCGGTCAAAAGACCAATTCCAAAATATTTTCTAAAAATTATCTAAATTCATAGAGTAGCCATGAAGTAAATATTCCACTTCTATCTTACAAAAGCAAAATGAGTTAATTAATTATCTTCTTTATCCCGCCACTTCTCTTTGTGTAAGGTCGTTATTGAGTATATTTAGATTTTAGTGGATATGACGTCGGTAGGTTTAGTGTTAATCTAACAAGAAACTATATAGTAGGAAATATCTCCTAATTATGTAGAAATGTATATTTTGTTAAGAATAATTGAGTAACTCTATGTACTTATATCCACAATTTAGAAATATTCAAAGAAATTTAGAACGAGTTATTTTATCTGTTTTGGTGGTTCTAGTGTTAATTTTCGTTCTGCTTACGTAACGACTCGTAGGTATATCTATTTCAAGGTTTTTTTGAAAAGTTCAAAGAGACAGTTAAGGTGCACGATATGCGAACAAAACGTGAAAATCTCGAATATGCAGCAATCAAATATATTCGGAGCGCGATGTTACCTTGCAAACAAGGGATCCTAAATGCCGCGAAGCGTCTCTCGACTTAGGTCGAGGCCACGTGCTCCATTTCCCAAGATCGCTCGAATATATCATTTTATCCTCGATAGGAAGTTTTATACAAGGATTTTATCTCATTCCTGAGCTTATTAATGATATTCATATCATGATACCTAATTAATATTGAGCAGTGCTGTTACTGCTATATTACATGCATTAGCATATTACCACAGCAGTTTCGTCCAAATGATATGCACACTGTATTCCAATGTTACAACTTGATTACGGTACAACCTCGATTATCAGAATTAATTGTATTTAGAATATCCGGATAATTGAACCAATCTGTTAAACATAAAAAATTATAATTCGTTGCATAATTCATACGTTACATACATACATACTTTTTAGTTATTTTTACGTTTCTATTTTTATTCTAATATACCACTGCCCTTATAAATTAATAATTTGGCATTATGACTAAATACTTTTTCTTTCGAAAATATCAAACGACATCAATTAGTACATTAAAAAAATACTCCTTTTGTACCACATTCGTTGTCACATTTACTATCACGCAATAGCAACTAAATATAACAACTAACTTTTCCTAACAAGGAGAACTTATACGGGGATTTTAATGAGCTTCATATTAGGTGAAAGTACATCGAAAAATTTGTACTACAAAAAAAAAATTAGTCATCAGTCAGGATTCTATCCTGAAGCGCAGCGGAGTGCAAAAGTATAAGTCAAGCACGCATCCGCCAAGCCATCACACTTCTTCTATAGATGTGTTCTCTTTAAGAGTAGGTATATCACATACTACAGAGAAATAGGGTTTTTCAAAATGCGATTTCTCAAAATTGAGGGCCCATTCACAAAAACGCCCGGACATGACACAAATATTTTTCCATCTACTTTCACCTAATACGAAGCTCATTAAAATCCCCATGTCCACGGTTGTAAGTTCTCCTTGTAAGTGAAATTTGAAAGAAATATTTCACATTTCTGAATGAAGTTACGTGCACCTTCCGTTCAAAATTGGTTACTACGTTTACAATCACGCAATAATAAATAAATGTGACAACTAATTTGAAACAGAAGAGGTATATAATTTCATTTAGAAAAGTATAAGTGTTCGCCATATGAAAAACTTACTTCAGATAATACATCCCCTGAAAGCGTTCACTTTTTATCAAATACATTTAGTATCCTCGAAAGTTTCAAAGATATCCCAGTGGGTCAACTTAAATAGGTCACTCTTTATATATACCTGCCTTTCGTAGTGAACATTTTAAAGCGAACCAAGCAACTTTCCAAAATTAATCTCTGCTAAGGACCATTCCGGGAAAATCTTCTTTCAACTTCTCTCAACACGGTGTAATTTTCTAAACGTTACGTCAAGTGTCGTGATCCCTGACTATTACAGTATTACATGGCTTATTACACGACCGGTAAATCCGACCACAAATGCACACGAGAATCGCATGCGACGTCGATCGTTCGACGTTCAACGAAGGAATTTCGCTGGAGTTTCCCTCGAGCGTTTCCCCTCAAATGCTTTCTCCGAGTTCCGTGTCGTGGCTCGCGTGTCGAACGAAACGCGCTAAATAATTATCGTCGTGACAAGTGAATTACAATTAATTAAAACGCGTGCATGCGAGTCATTCCGCTTGATTTTCCTTTGGCGTTCAAATTAGCGCGGAAAAAGTCGCGGCATTTTTAAAGATCGTGGATCTCTTTGTTGGGACTTATTTTGTTTTTTAGATTTATTTTCATTGCTGGAGTAACTTTGCAAGGCTTATATGGTCTACTATTGCTATGGTTTATAGGGGTCTTGAAATACCGAGGCTATGGTATTTAACCATTTGCTCTGCAATTATTGTTGATGGAAATACTCGGGGCTTTTTTGAACTGTTGCATGGTAAAAATTAGAATGCGACGATATAAAAATATTTTCATGCTGATTTCTTTACTTTAAAATGCGATTGAGGAATGGTGAGGGATTAGTCTCTGGTAAATCTTTATTTTTAATTAATTTATACTTAAATATACAGACGCAAAAGAAATAATCGTAGGTTGATAGGCTTATTGTTGATAATACTTTGGCAAACATTTTTAGGGACAGTGGCGACTGGTAGGAAGTCCCACTATTTGAAATTTCAAATCTTTAACTTCATAGAAAACATTTTGGCTTCGACCGCTATGGTCATTTTCGCCCAGACTATAAAATACTAAGAAAAATATTGTTAATAAAAAAAAACGGGGAGGTGATTGAAATTTCCATTCTGGCGCAGAAATTTTTAGTTCAAGCTATAATACACTTAAAGAATGTTAATAATATTTAAATGTAATAATGAAAAGTATTCCTAACAATAAGAAAAAAGCTCAAATCTCAAATTCGGATCCATCTTAAGTTCGCGTGCAAGTCCAACTTCGTCCACGGAATATTATTATTCTACATTTTCGTCTTAACTGCTAAACTTAGCTACTCGTTTCACCTGGTGTTCACAATTTAAAATAAGTTCCACACTATCAAAGGTGTTAAATAAATATCACGTAGAAAACGCGTCTTAAGTGTGATGATGATTTGGAAACCAGTTCACTGATTCGAATTCGAACCTTTAATTCCATACTCACCATAGCCTCCCCTTCCAAACGGTAACGATAGATTAATTGTATCTTCAACTTTCGCGTGTTTCGGTACCATTATGGCGGAGGCACAATAGCAACGGGGATAGAGCTTCGAAGTCGTAAATAGTTAGCAAAGTTCGTAAGCCCTCTTCGTCCTCTCTAGGGAATTTCGCTCCCGTGATACGTTTACATTATCCTCTATGATCCAAAATCTATCTAAAAGTGAAGGATCCGGATGTAACAATCACGGTTGGTTGGCTGAGATGAAATTTCTGAAGGCATGACATTCCATATTATTCTGCCTGGCTGACTAGTGAAATTCGTTGATGGTACAGGAAAGAAGAAAAGGGAAGAATGAAAAAGAAATAATTGGAAGAATGAGTTAAGGAATTAATTGGGTCGTCTGTTTTGACACAAGCCGCTTTATCATAATGAGAAATGATAATTTTTAACGTCTATACGATATTATTTATACTGATAGGAATATAAGAATCGCAGATAACTAGTCCAAATTAGTTCTTTCGAAAATTGGCATGAATAATTTGAACATATTAAACTGCAAACCCCAAGTAGCTCCATTTAAAATGATAGTGACTCGTGTCACTTTAAAAATAAACGAGAGAATTAACATTTGAGGGTCTCGAGGAAATGACCTAAATACAGAATGTTTGATCCTCTTTATTATATAGAGCATAGAAATTTTACACCCAGATAAAAACAGCTAATTTAAAAGGAACCCTTAACACTAGATTTACGGATATTGATATACCTATTTTTCTCAAACGAGCCAATTTAACTCATATAAGAAAATCAAAGTTTTTTGTAAAGAAAACTGTTCCAAATCAATTTAAATGAAGGATTTATTATTAAAAAATTAACCAACTAATATATTAGGTGTACAAATTAATTCTCGGCCCCGAGATTTCATCGACCACAAAACCTATTCAGGTTAGAATTTTTCCAAATTTGAATAGTCATTCTAAAGCGCCATTTGTTAACTTTAAAATAAGATATATTGTATGACTCTACTCCAGACATAACGTGAAAAATCATGTGTAGAAGCGATGTCGTTCGATAAGCAACATTTAAGGCACTGTCTTCTTTTCGCTTTGCAACTAAAAAAAAGAAACGCTATATCGTGCAGCACTTATAAAAAATGATTTCAACAGTTTCGAATATTCTCCAGACTTAGCCCCTTCAAATAACCACCTATTTCGATCCCTACAACACCACCTAACTGATTCTCAATGCAAGTAAGTTGAACATGTCTATAAATGCCTCAATGATTTCATTGATGTGAACCGCTATCATTTTTCCGATCTGGAATCCGACAATTATCTGAGAGATAGCAAAAACGTTTAGAAAATGAAGAAGATTATGTTTAATATTGAATTTATATCAACATTGTTATAAATAAATGTCAAAGTTAGTCAAAAAAGGCCGAGAATTAATTTGTACACCTAATATAATACATTTAATAGTCGAATTTTGAATGAGCCAAATTGGCTCCGTAAATCTAGTGTGAAATTACTCGATTTCTTCAATCGATTGCCACGCTTACAACATGTGACAAACAAAGTACATCATTTATTAAACCATTTCCAACCATTTTGAATCCAAATACCTAATTTTGCACAGTCTATCACTAACTAAACAATCGTTCCTTTAATTGTAATTATTATAATGTTGCTCAAACTCAACATTATGTTGTTTCTGGTCTCTGTACAATGCGAACAATCAATCACTTTGTTTCACCCTGCGGCAATCTTATCTCTTCAAATTCGGATTCTCTACAAACAATATATACAACAATAAACGATCGAAATTGACTTTCTCAGTAATTACAATGGTTACGTATGCTCGCGTGAGATCGCGAGCACATAGCTAGCTGAGATTTTCTTAAATTTCCTTGACTAGCGAGACTCGCGAGAAAGAGAGATTCGCCGACAGGCAATGTTATGCGTTGCGTGTCGCGTAACGCTGCATTACATCGGCATTACGAAGACGCGTTGGACTTTGCTGAGTATGTACGTAGGTACACTGTCGGCAAAATATATATATAGATAGTTTTCTCGATTGTACAAAATGTTTAAAAAAATTTATATAATTATTTTTAAGTTTTAGTTATTTTTTAACACTAGAACTACCGGCGTTAAATCTATCATATTTCAATATATTAAATAAGTACTTTGAAAAAGGAGGAATCCAGTGGCGGAAAGGATGGTCAATTCCGTGATTTATGTCTTTTGTGATGGACGTAGAATTTTTGTTCTATGGCTGTTCTATGAACTTGAAGAATTTTTGGAAAAAATTGTGTACCAGTCATTTTGACTGGTTTGGTAGTTCTAGTGTTAATATTACTATTTTCATTGAATTTCGTGCACTTCATGGTACCACAGAATGTGTTTAAATAGTAATTTCGAACTCACAGCTATTTTCAGTAAAAATTGAAAAGAAATACCTGTAACACATATAAATATATTATATTTACAATATTGAAACTTCGGCTATAAAAAAAAGTAACTCTTGTAGATTGAATGGTGACTTTCGATTGTGAAGGGTTAGTTAACGTGTGCTAATAACAGTAAGTTTGATTCGAGCTTGGTATAACGAGTTAATCAAGAATATCGTGATATAAAAAATGCACTGAATAGTATTCCATTTAATCAAGAACGAACTGAATCTCATTAAAAGTTTTTTGTTCTACATGTTTCGAGTTTAATTCTTTTCTCAACAATTGCAAAATGGAATGAAAAGCCTTGGAATTTTATAAAAACTGTCTTTGAAAATTAAAAGGATGAGTGGAAAATAAAATTATAAAATCATTTTCGTACTACTAATTTCACTGTAAAATATGATACATAATAGTGGGAGTTATTATTGAATTTTTCTTTCAGGAGTTTAATGCTTAACTATGCCATTCAAAATTATTAAATAAATCATAGGACAAAATGTTAACTTTAAATTAAATGTTAATATTCATTAATTTAACTTAAACTTGAATGGTAATTTTATATGGTCTTCATCCACCGTCGTACAGTATAATAATAACAACGTAAGTTATATTTTCCTGAGGTGGCAATGAGGTAATATTAATTGGGTCTCATTAATTGGGAATTCGAGTACTTAATTTCAAATCCACCACAAAACCGTTAGTATTCTATAAAAACAGGTAGTGCTCGCATACTTTTGACGAACAGTGTACATACTGGGTGTTCATAAAGGCCGTAGAAACTTCGTGATTTCGCTACGCACAAAACACGGAAGGGAAATCCCCATGTTCGGAAAGATCCGTGCAAACGTAGTCCCGTAAAAGCGCTTATTACGATAATCTGTCGTTAATACGCCAAATCCTTTCCCACGGTGTTAATGCTACAACGGTCACCGTAAGTGGAAAGTACGCGCATGGGAAAGATATTTGGATGGCGCGACTGTGAAAATTACGAATTATTTACATATTATCTGTCGGTTCAACTAGCTATTTGTTACACGTTATGATAATTTCGATCTTTCTACGTGCGACTGATTATAGTGCGGACATAGGTTTCATTTATTCTCGTCCTGATTTGCAGTTAGGTGTTTTCGGTGAACATATAGAGAAAAAGAATCTTTTAAGGTTGTTTTTGGAATTGCTGTGGTGATTTGTCTTAGAAACACAAATTATTAAAAATGTGCTCGTACTTTCTTGCACTATTGTGGATATTTTCTAATAAGGAAACATTTTCGGACAATTATAGAATTTAGCCATAGCCTTCGGTATCGAAAAAGATTCTACTGTACTTATCAAAAATTTCAACAGCGTTATTGTTAACGAATTATTAGAAATTTCATTGAACCTAACACCAATGCATGGCAATGGCCCCCATAATATTTACTATATTATTCATTTGTTCGAACTTTTTGAACATTTCTCATAATTTTTGCTACTTTAGAAAAAAATACTTATTTTTTTCAACTTCAGCAATTCTTAACCATTTGTCCACAATACCGCCGTGTTACCCAACATTAAAAAAAGTATTACATAACATTGCACTTCTAATTCGCATACATATTCACCTCGAACACCATCACCATAACAATTTCAACAACGTACAGTGCCCTTTTCATCGATCTCTGCATTGTTAAATGCAAATCAAAGATACAGTGCCTATTTTGAAATTACAGCATCGTTGAACCTAATAAACTCCCCATATCGATATAACAATTAATTATGCACCTTTCAGTGCCGGTGCTTAACGAATGCACGAAGCAAACACGAAAGTGAATTGCATCGCTGACTGACCCATGTCTGACGCAAATTTCCAAATTGTACATGTTGAAACGAAACGTGAATTGGGGTTCAATGATCAGCCCACGGATCGCGATAATTGTTCATTAGCGATTCAGCTTCCATTTCACATTAATACAGCAAAAAATGAACGATCAGTAATTATTTACTTGTTCCTCGACAGAATCTCATACTGACGAACGATTAACCGTCGAACAAATGCACGTTCGTTCGTAGTATTGATTAATTCGTGTACAAGCCGTATTCGCATGTAAATTGCTATTTATCCTAGCGCATTATCACGATCGGGTATTATAGTTACACTTATTGCGAATACATAGTCAACCTTTTCATTAATTAAATTCCAATTATAATAATGTTGTCCGATCGTTGGAACAGTTGTGCGTGACTAGTGAGAATAAAAAAAGTCTGTTTATTAAACGTTACATGTAATCATTTAACCAAAATAGTCGAGCTCTTTTGGATCACCGATTGCATGTTATATTGGATCTGCTTGTAAATGTTTATTTGTGTTACTTGGAATTGTAAATGTCATTAACATCAAAGCGAATTAATGATGTACGAAATGCACAGTAGCACACAATAAATACAGGTAACTATCGTGTTACACAACAGATGTGCTGGTAGCAAATTCGTGGCGAAAAAAAATTTGTTAGAAACGGGTATTGTGTGAATAGAATAATAAATTACCGTTAGAGTTAATAAGAAGAAAGAAATGGAAGTTAAAACTCAGTTTATATTACAATATGAAGAATCTACTTTGTAGAAATATTATAAAATTCAACTGTTTGATGAATTTCGCAGCTGAAATATCTCGGCATAAAGACTAAGTGTCTTATTGCTAAACTATTGTAATAATTATCGGCACATGGTTAAAATGTAAGAAACCGTGTTATGTAACTTTTATAAGTTCATCTGTTTTTCTTTCAAGACACAGAAAATTTTACTTTTTTAATTTGTCGCATCGAAACCACACAGCAGAAATGTACAACGTCTATGCAAAATATGTTTCAACGACAAAACCACTGTCATCACACGAAAGAAAGTACTGTTACCTCCATGGACATTAATCACCCTAGTATCTATAAAAATAACTCAAAACAATTTCTCACAAATTATATATTTGCATATTCACAAACCATTATTCTTTTCGGTCCTTCGTTCACATGGCGGTCGTCGAAAAGCAGTTTCAATCTTCATCATAGTTCACGCTTATTGTGGTCCTTTTGAGTTCGTAATCACTCTTCGTTATTCAATCAACGAAACGTCTCGTTAGTGATGGGGGTCACAGGTACACAACATACGCTCGCTTGTCATGTGTCCTGCCGTCTTCCATAATGTGTAACGTAAATCTCACCCCTGCATTTCTTTTCATTTGGTCTTTGTCTTTCTATGGCCGGTGATTTTTCTATTATAAGGAAGACCTTAACCCATTCGAGACGGTGCATTTTTTTGGAGACCATCCAGAAATACTGACAACTTTTCGCTTTATATTTACCACTTCTTGTATTTCTGATGATTGTGGCTTTGGGTCACCTACTTTAGGTCGGAAATTGAACCAAACACCAAATGTAATGTTTACACATTTGTAAGATACCTTTTATTTTAAGCTAGTCTTATTTCGGAGGCTGTTTTTTCTATAATGACTGATAATTACAATTCAAGATCATTGCACACACGGTGTGCAGTTGGTCTTTTTGTGTAATTGGTCTCGATTGATTAACGCGGATGATCTGGATAGAATTTGCCTGCTAAAACGAGCATAAATCAGTTCGATCAGCGGTGACTCTATGCCGATGTTTTCGCTACTGTAAGAAAGTGATGCGGATGATTCGTCCAGATTTGCCCTGCTGAAACTAGCGTGGATCCATTTGGCGCTGACTCCACGGATGATGTTTTCGTTACTATATGAAAGATCTCACAACTCATCATCTGTCTGTCAATACTGATCTTTTCTCATTTGTCAATGTGAACGATTCGATGACATTTTGCCTTCTTAAACCACTGTGAGTCGGTCCGATCGGCGCCAATTCTGTGGCTGATCCTTTACTATTATACAGGAGACCTGATTGCTAGATTTTACCTATTGAAGCCACCGTGGTTTGGTTCGGTCGGCGATAACTCCACCAACAATGTTTTCGTTATTGTAAAAAATATGTCACAATCAGTGCGAACGATTCGATGACGATTTACCTGCTTGAGCCATTGTGATTTGGCTCGATTGACGGCGATTCTGTGGCTGATCCTTTACTATTATACAGGAGACCTGATTGCTAGATTTTACCTATTGAAACCACCGTGGTTTGGTTCGGTCGGCGATGACTCCACCGACAATGTTTTCGTTACTGTAAAAAATATCTCACAATCAGTGCGAACGATTCGATGACGATTTACCTGCTTGAGCCATTGTGATTTGGCCCGATTGACGGCGATTCTGTGGCTGATACTTTACTATTATACAGGAGACCTGATTGCTAGATTTTACCTACTAAAGCCACTGTGGCTTGGTCCGGTCGGCGATAACTCCACCGACAATGTTTTCGTTACTGTAAAAAATATGTCACGATCAGTGCGAACGATTCGATGACGATTTACCTGCTTGAGCCATTGTGATTTGGCCCGATTGACGGCGATTCTGTGGCTGATACTTTTACTATCATACTGGAAACCTGAGTACAGACGATTCGACCAAATTTTACCTGCTGAAGCCACCGTAAGTCGGTCTGGCCCACACCAACTCTATGGCTGACGTTTTCGCTGCTGTAAAAGAGAACTTGGGACAACCTCTCTTTCTCTCTCTCAGAATCTCCTTCTCTCCCTAGTTTTCCGTCTTTTGCTGATATTCCTCTCTTTCTTCCTCTGCCTGTCTGTATTCCTCGTTGGCTCTCTTCATCTTGGTCTCTCTTCCGGAGCGGTTGCCGTCGATGCGAGCACGCACCGCTGCTCTTCAACAATGGCCCGTCTTCGATGCTTTTGGAGTACACGTAGATCATTGTATGCGATAACGAGTCGCACCGCGGATGTTCCTTTTTTTTCTCATGGCGAGCGCAATCCAATACTTCCGGAAAAAACGCAGCATTTTATATCAACTACCGGCCATTCGTTTTCTACCTTTCTCGGCAACTGGGAGAGGTTGTTAATCTTGCGGAGTCTTACGTTCGACCGAACACAACGGCATTTTTATAGGAATGAATTGATTGCTTGATTAAAATCTGTCGAATAAAATTACGAAAATGATCATCTACTATTCCAAATTGAGACGACTTTATTACTATTTTCAATAATGATGAATTTTATGTTTAAGCTTGTTGTGTTGTGTATTGTGTTATGTATATTTTATTTTTTATGTTTAAAAAATGTAATTATAGTTTATCGCCATACTTATGTATAGACGGTTAAAATTGCAGAATTCAAATACAACCGGTGAGATATGATTAAAAGTAGAGTAGGGCAGGGTGGGGCAAAGTGGGCCCCTTAAAATTTTGGAGCCCAAAAAAATAAAGATATGACTATTTTTTGCTGAAGGGGCCCACTTTGCCCCCCCCCCCCCCCTATAACGAATAAAAAAAATAAAGATGTGACTAATTTTTGCTGAAGGGGCCCACTTTGCGCCATCCTCCCCTAATTTATAATTGATATATTGGGTCGTTCGGAAAGTTCGTAGCGTTACTTAGGTAATGTTAAAACTCGATAAACTTTTGGAAAATAAATACTTTGTTCAACAATATATGCACAATTTCTATCGATTACTTTTTGCCATCTATCAGGTAGCTTCATAAGCCCCTTCTCAAAAAAAGGGTTAGTGGGGTAAAATTTCCCAACCGAAATCAGCGTTTTTACCTTTATTATAATAATAAAACATGAAATATCGGAAATATATTTTTGTTTTCTATATTCCTACCACTATTATACACACAAAGTATTAATAAATTTTATTGCCTTTTGTTCTGAATAATGTCTGAAACTCTGATTTTTAATGTTATGCTGTTAAAAAATAACATTAACATCAAATGACAATCATAAAAAGCTTTAATTGTGCCATCTTTGTAAATTTCTGATAAAAACGTGGTTTTGGACCACCAAATAAATGATTATGCGTCAATATTCGAAAATGTCTCTGTCCGCAAAAAGTTAATTAACTTCGATTTTGAATTTCACAGAGATTTTTCCGTTGTTAATTCAACCGTCGTTACGTATTTTACGTTTATTTAAATTTGACGCTGTTTTTTACAACGATAAAGTTGAATCATACTAATTTACAGAAATCATTCGTTACCGATGCAATGTAATTCATTAAAATATTGTCCGATATTCAAAATTGATGCAACTTTCAATAAAAAACGAATATCCAATGTCGGACAACATTTCTAAATTAATTGCAATTAAGCAAACATAGTGAATTGTTAGATTGGTCCGTTAAAAATTAAACTAACAATATTGTTATTGCTTTTGTGAATGAGCTATATGAACATTAGTTTGTCTTCAATTTTTTATGTTTCTGATACTGCCATTTATTGTTTACTATAGCTTGCACACTGCTAATTGAGTGTGTGCATTTTTATTCCCTAAATTCTGCTCTGAAACAGTTGTTCATATTTATTGTGTTATTGCTGTAATGAAAGTATCGTTTATTTTCGATATTGATTGCACTGTTCAAATATCTGTTTTCGATATTCGTTCTTCTGTTTTCGTTATAACGAAAGTGTCTCTGTGAACCGAGATCATTCATGTAACGATGGCCTTTGTTCGATAGTTGCTTCAACAAAAAGATTAATTAGAGAAGATTCAACTGTTCTTATTGTCTTACAATTTGTGGTTTCTCTGGTCGTCGAAGAAATCTAATTTTTAATGTCGATTTTGTGAGGCACTTTTTTCTAGAATTATGTTTTTTATATAAAATAAACAAATCCAACGTGACAGCATTGACAGTCCAAATATTAATATAACGATATTCAACTGTTCTTCTTGCATAATTTATTTTGTTAAAATGCCATTTTTATAATTTAACTACGGCATAATTGAAAGAATCCTTCATGGTTTCCTAACACCGTACCTTCAGTAGAAAAAAACATTTAAAAAACCATGAAATTTTGTGATCTTCTGCGGTTGGGAACGAAAAGTCTAATTAATCTAATAAGCTTCAAACGCTCCAGTCGTTTCAATTAATTTTATTAGTTATAATAATGATTGAATATAATTTGGGCTACAAATTTCGTAACACAAATAGAAAAGCACTCATCGAGGTGGTGTAACTTTTTAAATACCTTCGTTTAAAATCTCTGGCAAGTAATCTAATAATCATCTATCAATATAATCGATCGTTCCCGGTAAAAGGATCAATTCAAAATTCTGTAATTTTTCCTGTCTCAGCCATTTCACCAATTTCTATAAAATAATAACTAGAAAATTAAACAAAACTTAGAATACCATTTTACAACAGAAACCAAATGATTGTCAAAATTCTGCTCTCCTTTAACGCTACAACGACTGACGTTAAATTTATTACATTTAAATATATTAAATAAGAACCTTGGAAGAAGAGGAATCAAGGGGTGGAAAATATGATAGGTTTTGTAATCTATGTTTTATTAGATCAACTTAGAATTTCTAGTCTAGGATTCTCCTGTAAACTTAGGCAATTTTTGGAAAAAAATGTGAGCAAGTCATTTTGACTTGCTTGGTCGTTCTAGTGTTAAAAAGTCGCTCGTTGTCCTCAAGAAGCATTCGATAATTTTTAATTTCTCACCCTTAAGCTTCTGTCATTTCTTCGTTTCTTGCCTACGTAACATGTAAACCAGTTAAAAAGCAGGCCACCAAGAAAATCTTTATCGACTTCGTTTTTGTCACGAGGATGCAATCTTGAGATGAAATTTCACGAAGAACACGGTGAATCGATTTCGCTCACGTTTATGGATCTTCTCCACGAAATGCTTAACAAAGAACGCCTTATTCGTCTTTCTGAAACGAGGTAAGAAACTCCTCCATGAAACGTCTGCTTTTTACGTGGCATTTTGAAAGGACATCATTCGAATTTCCTGTATTAACGGACGAGCTTGGTTTGCATTCAGGAGTTTTGAAATAAATTCCCTCGTGAATGTACTCGGGCTTGGCTGAGGATGCTTAAGGAAATATCACGATGGTTTTGAATATATATAGATATATAGATATATAGATATGGAGATCCAAATAGTAAATCCAAATTCCTGTCACCTGTTGGTAATTTTTTGTTTGTGATATCTATTTAGGTTGAATGATTCAAGAGATAGTGGAAAAAGTAGTTCTTGTTTAGTCCCTTGCCTAATGATTTCTTTTGTGACCGAACATGCAATAATTCAGAATTAATTGTTGGAATAATAATCTATCACTGATTTTCGATATATCGGTATTAACACTAGAACTACCGGCGTTAAATCTATCATATTTCAATATATTAATTAAGTACTTTAAAAAAGGAGGAATCGAGTGGCGGAAAGAATGATCGTTTCTGTGATTTATGTCTTTTGTGATGGACGTAGAATTTTTGTTCCATGGGCCCTCTATGAACTTGGAGAATTTTTGGGAAAAATTGTGTACCAGTCATTTTGACTGGTTTGGTAGTTCTAGTGTTAATTAACGAAACATTTAACAGCATAGACTTAATTTCAACGTCTCCTGACCAGATATTTTCAATTTCACAGGTTTTGGAAAACTTAAAAATTTTCTATTCCATTTATCACGTAACATGTACCATAAGTCATTGTAAGTCAAGAGGTTAAGATCAACAATGATGAAAATTGGCGATTTCAGATCTTTGAAAAAAACGCTAATTTTGTTGGTATCGAGAAGCTCAGATATTTCGTAAAATTGCTATTGGTATTCAGTCAACAAATTTTGAGTCTTTGGAAAATTGCTAACTCTATATAAGTCATAAATTTGACATCTTTGCAAAATGACTAACACTGCTAGAGCCGGAATCGTTGAAATTTTGGAAAAAAGTAACACTTTCGAAGTAAAAAGTGTTCCGTCCTCAACGAAATGGCTGAAGTTGCAGTTGAAAATCCACTAGTTCTCCATTTACCAAAAATGTTTTCCTTTCACAACTGTAAAACAATAAGTCCTAAGTGAAATGACCATAATAATTGAAGTTTCATAAGATACAAAGCGAACAAACAAACATTCACTTAAAACGCCTTTTAACCAATAGATATCGTAGAAACCAAACACACGTGCCCGGATAACGACGGAATCGATATCATCCACGGGGATAATATTCGTTAACCCACCGATGCATCGTTTATTCGAACGCGCTGCACTCCCGGTGCATTCGCCGCACGAATGATTTTCCAACAAAGGCAAATGGAGCCGATAGTGTCATCGATTTATTATTGGTTTGATGGATTACGGAATCCATTCCGGGCATTTCGTCGCTTCGATGCGAGGGAAATCTTGTCCCTCGTGGTTCACCATTGAAGAAATAACAACAAAAACTGGAGAAGAAAGAAGAAAAGTTAAAAGAAAGAACGTCGGTGGTATTCGAATATCGTTGAATGTTTTAACGACTCCATCGGGGAACATCGATGTTCCGTGAATCGTTAATTCGACTTGGAGTAATTTCAACGGGTTTATGGAGTTAAATATAACGTGAAACGAGTCGTACTATTCGCGTATGCATACAAATACGTTGATCGAACTCATTCCGCAGGACGACGGTGAATTATGAAGGTGATACTAAAAATAATTCGGTGGCTCGATGGAAGGAAAAAAAAAAGGAAAACTGCAAGTTTAATATAGAATCGATCGCGTCCATTTATATCAGGGAGGATTTACAGTTATCGGTGGCATTGATATACGATGAGAGTGTCGGATTTCGTTGGTAGAATGGATGTTGGAGAGTGTACTGAATTTTATCGATGTAATTCTATTTCGTTCGCTGTAGGGGATGAATATTTGAAGGTACGTTCAAGATCAATTATAATTAGTTTTTGTTGTTTTTTTATGTTATACTTTGTAGGTGTGAATTGTTTTTTTGGAAGTGATAAAAATTGCTTTTTTTGTGGAATAATTAGAACTTGTTATTTATGTCAGTTTATCGTGTTAGTTGCTTAGGGAAGGTGGAATGAAATATGCTAGAGTGGTGCACTCATCATAAAATGAAAAATGAAGGCCTTAGAAATAGATGTGCATAGGAGATAATATAAAGTTGGTAATTGAATGAGTGTGTATTTAATTGAAATGTTTAAATACTTAAGGCATTAAGGATAATATTGTTGAAGCACATGAATTTTACAATGAAGAAATTTCATAAGGCGAAAACTTTGTTTTCTAGAGAACAATTGAATAAAATCATCTATAGTATGTGAATTTACCTATTCAAAGAGTGACTATATAGTCGTCCATAGCATTTAAAAACTACGGACGGTCGTTCATAGTGTATAAAAGGCAACTTTTGGCGGGCAACTATAGTCGTCCGTAGTATTAGAAAAGCAATTTGTGACGAGCGACTATAGCCGTCCATATTAACATGAAAAGCAATCTATGGCGCACGATTATGGTCGCTCATATTATATGAGAAGCGTTTTAAGATAAGCAAACTGTACTACAGTAATACATGACATGGAATTCGTGATAAGCGTCTATATTCTTACGTTATGATAAAACAGTTAAAGATATTTTATTACATATAATTAAAGCATCAAGTAAGATCATGTACAAAAAGATCTGTAGATCATTAGAAAAATATCGAATACTGAATTGCGTCATAGTACTTAGCCATAATCATAGTACTAAAATAAAGAAGGTTTCTCCAAAAAAATTAATTACAACTTCACGGCAAAGGTAGAAGCACGGAAGCGTACGTGTTTCCACGTCATTAATTATTGTATCTCCGATCTGTCGGAGCTACTGATAATTAAGAGAAACCGTTATCCAACTTCCGAGACGAAGAAACTAAAGTTCCCTCTCTCACTCTCTCTCTCCCTATCATTCTTCCTCTGGGAACGAAGAGCGTAATCGATTTCAGCATCGAAACAGCAGCTTAGAAAGCGCACGGATTTGCATCGATTCCAAAAACACGATGGTGCACTCGCCAGACGGGACTGTAACTGCCTCCGGTGTAATTAAACGCACCGGCAGCAAATTGCATTCGTTCTCCGGCACCGTCCAACGTGCCGGGGGCCTTCGGCCCGTTTGTATTCGACAACGTGCCCTATCTCCGGTTAATTTGCACCGGGCGACAACATGCGCGTATGTGTTTGCAACTGTGAACTCGTGCAAGCCATTGTGCGAGGAGAGAGGAAGAGAGAGAGAGATGGAATGATTGGAAGTGAAGCGGAGGTGAATTGAGACATAAAGAGAAGTAGGAAAAAATGTTGGAGGGTGGGAGAAAGAGAGGAAAAAAGAGAGCCAAAGAGAGGAAGGGTCAGAGAGAGAGTGAAAGAGTTAAAGAGGGGAAGGAGAGGGATAGTATTAAAGAGAGGAAGAATCAGAGAAGAGAGATCATGAAAGAGAGAGAAAGAGAGAAAATTGGAATCGAAGAGGAGAAGAGTCTGATAGAGAGGAGGTATGGACAAGTTATAAACAAAAACAGTGGAAACCATAGAGTGAAAAAAGGGGGGCCTGACAAATAGAGACAGAGAGATTAACCAGTTAGCTGCGTTTGACGAGTATATTCGTCATGCATAAAAGCTACCATTGGTTATTTAAATTGTAATTTTGATGAAAACTAAAATATAGTCGTAAATTTCAAGATGTTTGGAATATTTTAAGGCTATGCCGAAAGAAAACGAATAACTAAATGGTATAAATAATTTGGGATCGATTTAAGTATGCACACTTTTCGATTTTCGTGAGCCAAAATTCAAAAGAATTTTTGCCACAGTTAACTGGTGGACAGAAATACAAGGGCACAGAGAAATATAGAGAGAACTAATCCGAGAGACTTACAGAAAGACAGAGAGAAACGTAAATTTGAAAAAATAAAAAACTAAATGATACGAAATAGAAAATAGAAAGAGACAAAAGTAGTCAGGAAACGAAAGAGATACAGCGATGGAATTGAGAAAAGTGTAAGATAAAGGGAGAAAAATGTAAAGGCACAAATACAAAGAGAGGTGCAGTAAAAGAGAGTGAAAAAGGACGAGTAGAAAAAAAGGGAGAAAATTGCATAAAGAGAAAAACAAGAATACAAAAGACAGGAGGAAATAGTAAAGAGAGGAAAAGGAAGAGAAAGAAAAACAACCGACACACGTACTCTACGCTTATCATACAAATAGACAAGCAACGTTCGTATGCAACTCGTAAACGCGAACGGGGTCTGTGCAAAAACCGACGGCGCATTGAAATTCCTGATATACACTGCGTAAACGTCAAATTCCAAAACCACGTTTCGCGCGGCTTTTCATACTATTTGCTTAAATGTAGCATTTCTCTGCACGCCCATTTGGTCATTCGAGCAATCGACAATGTCGAAACGTTCGCGATAAATTGCTAGAAACGTAGCTACGTGCAATTCATTGATCGCTCACAGTATTTGACGATGAAAACGTCGGGATTGCTTGCAGAAAATGTCAGAGAAGAAAAGTCGAATGTTGCACGATCACTCGTACGTTGGCGGATTGTTTACAAGAGTGCAAGACAGAGAATAGAATCTTATGGAGCGATGAATTGCACTTAAGTTTGTCCATGTCGAAGGTTATTACGTGAGTTGAATAGTTGTTTAGTTTGGTGTAATAATGATGTGTTCTGGTGATCATTGTTGGATAACAATTTAATCTCGAGTAAATAGCTTTGCAGGACTATGGATATGCAACAATAATTTCTTTTGTTTATTGATACTGAAGATTTTTCTGAGAGAAGGTTATCATTTATTTTTGTTAGAATAACTTTTATAGTCCAAAAATTGAAAGTTGGCTAGAAAACAGCACAACAATGGTGGATAATAATTTAATCTCGAGTGAAAAGCTTTATACTTTGGATATGCAACAAAGACTTCTTTTGTTTATTGATACTAAAGGTGATTCTGAGCGAAGGTTATCATTCTTTAGGATGAATATTTGTGAGAAATTAGAGTAGCTTTTACAGCCCAAAAGATGACTAGGCAGCAGCGCGGTCTGTCGTTTCAAAACACTATTTTGTTTTTGATATTCTCAAACCTAATTTCTTAAAGTGAGTACTCCACATAATCGTTAATTTTAAGAGGCTGGTATTGCAGATTCATAAAATTAAATGGCGGTAGTATGCGGTTGAAAGCAAGAAGCTCCGCCGCCGAGGTGCCAAGTTGGCCGAGCCGCACTGTACATTCCCTATCAGATGTCATATT
Source organism: Cerceris rybyensis (assembly GCA_910591515.1). Taxonomy (NCBI): domain Eukaryota; kingdom Metazoa; phylum Arthropoda; class Insecta; order Hymenoptera; family Crabronidae; genus Cerceris; species Cerceris rybyensis. Next base: position 38,881,222 of record OU342789.1, read on the forward strand.
ATAACATCGCTCAGTTCTATCACCATGATACTGCAATGTACTGAGGCTCCAACCAGGGTATATTTACAAATATTTTGTACTGCGCGTACTCTGTGACTTAACCATCCCTCACCGTCATTCTTACTCATCCCCGAATCACCGTTCCAAACTCAAAAAGGCTTACTTTCTTACTTCGACCTTTCAACTCTCAGACACCGTTATCCTACTCCCGCTTCTTTTCCGAAAGCCTTTAAAATCAATCCTGTACTCCTTTCCGCCAAGGGGTTATTGCTAATACTCATTTGAACTCTCACAAGTTCAATATTCATTTCAACGCCAAGTTCTCACAAGTTTCTTATTATCAAATTCATTATCATCACATACCATATTGCTGTTCGAAGGAGACGACATTGAAATGTAACACACTTAACCCTGCTGTTCTACTCGGGTCTATATGACCCGAAATACAGCATGTATTTTAAAAGACAGTATGTTTTTAAGTATTAGTTTTTGATATTTAATATATTTAACATTTACATCTACCTATTTGTATATTTTATGTCCCTTAAAATGTGAACCATTGTTCGCCGGGTTACTATGACTGGAATAGCCTTATTCCCCATTACAATACAACATTTCTATACCGCCTGCCTATGCTCCATAACAATTTCACCTATAGTAATCCGAGCTTAACGAAAACACCGTCGCTCTTTACGAAACCCTCCGTAAAATCAGCTTGCACTTTCCGGACGATCAAACCAAAGCGGACAATAGAGGAAAAAAGGAATGAACAAAGTGAAGAGAAAAGAAATTTTCCGGTAGATCTAGCTCGCAGGAGTACTCGTTACATTGTCCGTCGTCCAATCGGATCGGACTCGTCGTAGTCGACAGTAAAATGTTTAACTGCCAGAAAGACATCGAATAAGTTCCGAGGGCTTATATGGATGCGCGAACATTTTCCGGGCGTCGGACTTATTCGGGAATAAAACGGAACACTTTATGCGTCCTACGTGCTGTTACTTTGAGTATACAACGGTGAAATTTCATCTTACCTGGGAGCACTCTTACAGCCTCAACGAATACGTCTTTCACTGTTGGTGCTCACTGTTGCCGCGGTATCGAGCTTTCACGAAACGTAATGCAGTTTCGACTTGATTTTTCTTACCGACGCAAATATATCGAGCCACTTTCACCTCTTGCGTAATTGCCTCGCTTGAAACCAACGATAATCGGTACAATGTTCGTTGGGGGTATTGTGATGTTGTGCACCGAATACGCGCTTTCAAAGCTGCCGCCTTGTCTTTGATGACGCGAAATTTGAAATGAAGCGCCGATGATGATAAGGTGGAGGTACCAGTAGTTGACCAGTTAAGAGAAATTTTCGATGGAAACAATGGTAACTGTTTACTCTGTCAATAAGTGGCAAGAGTCGATGCCTGGAGACGTTCTTTAAACGTTCTAGATTATGTACCAAGACCACTTTTTAAAGAAAAACGAGTTATACAAATTTGAGAAATATATTTAAAAATTCGGCAAATGCTTCAGTAGGTGACCACTTTTGAGATCGATAAAACTAGTAATTGACCACCTTTTTTCGTTAGTAGTTGACCGCTTATATTCGAAGCAAGGTTACAGCATTAACGCTGAAAATCACTTTATTATCGTTTAATTTTAACAGTTACCAGTACAAATTATCATTAATAATTAAATAATAAAAGAAGAAGAAGAACAGAGTAGACATTGTACACTGATCAATAATTGACCGCGAATACAGTTAATACTTGACCATGTCATCGACTAAAACTCAATAACTACAATATATCAATTTACATTTTATATTTCTAATAAAGTGAGATGTAAAACGGATACATTATAAATCGCAAACAAATTGAAATGAGTAATGTCGGTAATTAACCATGCCTGTCAACTTCTGAAAATTGTAGAGTACCAATATCCAGAAGTTGACCATTACAAAATTATTGCTTTTTGAGGTTGAAATAATAAGAACGATGTATATATTACTTATAAAACGCTGTGAGGCCTTAAAAAGTAAATAATTCATTTTCGAAATCTTTACAATCTATGAATTTTTTACCTGAACCGTACAGCCATTCTTAACAGAAACGTTAAGGAAATAGAGATATAACAGCATATTACTTAACTTATTGAATTCAGACGTTCGCTGTCAATAGGTATACTTCACATTACATATAATTGGTTCAAAATATAATCGACAGATGCTGTGGCATGTAAAATTCACTTTCGTCGAAAGTGCACAACTTATGCAAACCTTATTTTTTTATGTTTCCTAAAAAAAGGCCACCTACTGATACTTTTACCTTAGTCTGAAGTGATTAACAATAGATTGACAGAAGTTAAATCTCTTCTACTTATCATTTAAAAAAACAAGAAGGTTCGGTTACGGGGTAAGGGGAGAGTGTCACTCGCACCGGTCATCTTCACGATATCACTCCTGGAAACCTGGGATCGACGAATGACAATCGAAAAGAAAACATTTCTTTCATTGTTACCAAGACAATGTAACGAGTATGAGGATTTTTCGATCAGTCACGCATTAAAATAAAAATGATGTCAGAACGAGGGACGTTTCTATTCAACGGGCGAATCAGAGCAAACTATTTACTTGCCAAGTAACTTCTTTGTTCTGTTGAATGGTAAACATATCAAATAAGTACTTACTTTGAAAAAAGAGGAATTAACCGACAAACAAAGTAGTCAATTAAGTAATTTGTATATATTATCAGATACATACCGCGTCCCTTTAAATTACAAAACCGTTTCTAAAAAGGAAAAATCCGTCAATTTGACGGCTTACGTAGATCTAGTATTAAGAGGATGCGAGGATTTAAGAGATTTTGAAATAGAAAAGGAGAATTTTCATAATAATTTTTTGGATATAACTTTCCAGTAGATTCTCTTTTGATTTTCTTTCTTATTTCGACTTGGTAGACAAACAATGCATAAGAACAACGACACTGATTAAAGGGAAGAAAACTTTTCCTTTGGTTAAACTTGAATATTGTGTTTCTGAAGAGTTTAAGATAATAAAGCCAAAAAAGATGAATGGTTTACGTTGAAAATGTACTTTTTTAATTGCTCGTTACATAAGTTTTAATAGCATGCAGTGACCGTCGCATCATGTCATTCTTTTGTTTTTTTTTGTGCTAATAATTTTTCCCTTGTTTTTTACAAAAATGAGTATAGAAGAGAATTCATATTTTTATCTTTCGATATTGTTAAGCTTCAAGCGACAGTAACAACCAAGTAATTTAATTATTAAGGATTGTAAACATTTTTGTAATTTTGTTCTAAGAATATCCAGCTCCATTTATCGCCGTTCGATTATCACAAATTTCCATAAAGAAGGAGATGGCCTCTTAAATCGAGTGGCATCAAGTTGAGCTCTTACGTCACACGAAATAACGTAACGGAACAGTTTATACGGCACCGTAACACCTGAGGTTTGTATCGTAGATTCTGCAGAAATTATAGTGCACATTGCACTCTGCATTCGCTCAAGAAGTACTCACCCGAATAATTTTCGTTCGTCCTGCCCTACTCTTAGCGGTCGGTTAACTTTTATGGAATATCGAATACAGCACCAATCACAAATCTGATCATTTTATAATATTAATTGTGTTAAAGAACCCTTTGCTATTCTAAGAGATCGATATGCAGTAAGGTGTTTATTACTATTAATAAATAATGATTTATTATGTACAAGTTAAATTGAAAATATCTGAAAAGTACATTTGCCTAGATGATACAGAAATTAGTTAATAAAAAATTAATCATATGTATATCATTAAATGAAAATTATATAAATAAAAATTGCCATAATAATTTGGACCCAAACTGACAAAAAATGATCAAACTACAGTTGTGCGAACAAAATACTGGCTGTAAAAGTAATCGGATAATTTTTCTAAACCCTATATCTATATCCTAAGTAATTTGATAATTAGTTTACTCGGATTCGTGTAACGAGTGAAAAACATCCCCCATCCTCACGCATTTTCGATTCTAATGCGTGACTGGCCGAAAAATCATTTTACGACCAAATAAGAGTTAAGTTTTCGGTTATCATTCTTCACACTCAGGTCTTACGAGCCGATACGATAGAAATAACGCGGTGTGAGGACAATCTCCCCTCACCCTGTACGTCAGACTTCTTTCTAAATTCGCCCAGGAAGGATTTCGCGTAAATTTAAACTCGTACTCTCAAGAAATTGTCCAGCTAACCATCTTCTATTCCAATTTTAAGCACTTCAAAAACATCAGTCCCTGACAGTGAAAAATCATCTCCATTATTTTCAAAAACCCTCAATCCCAAGAATCTTACCCGTATCAGCCACTAACATCAACTATTCCCATCCCAAGTACAAAAATTCCGCTCGAAATACCTCACTCTCAAAATTAGCTCAATCACATTGAAAAAATCCGCAAAATACACATACTTCTCAACGATCACCAATACCTTAACCACTTCACAAAGTGTCCAACAAACGAAACCACCCAGACCTTTGTCCCATTCCAGAAGAGATTCCTCGCAATCCGCTTATTCTTCCACTGTCTCCGCTAGAAACGTTTACCTTATACGAGAGCGGCACATTACAAACGCTCCCTAAAACGACCAATTTCAATTACGTTTCGCTTCAACGGTCCTCAACTATGTCTCCGACAAAGACAATACACTCGGCAGCATCTTTCCATAGTGGAGCTCGTTGTCGGAACTCGGCAGAACGCAGGAGTTTCCGGCAGCAAGGTAAATAAGCGAACGAGGGTGCACATACGGAAAGGGTGCACGCGCTTCCGATGGGACTTGCCGAGGTAAATGGATGTATAGGTACATGGTGCACCTATGCAAGTGAATATGCGTGCATATATATATCCATGTATATGCAATCGCTCGGTTCGACATCGAATATGCATTAAAACGAGTTAGCCAAACCAGGTTGTGCCGGTTATTTGTTCCAAAGCTAAACCTGTAAACGTGAATACCGAGGCTGATGGGGAGGAATGATTAAATTAATCAATCTTTGTTATTTTATTCTATCAACCACCCCTTCAGTGATCGAACAGTCGCACCTTTTTTCCATAGGTTCGTCTATTTTGTTTTCATTATTTCGTAATTGCTTCATGGCACCATCGTCTTTAGCTGATGTTTGCTCGCTTTTCCGGACCGTGAAGTACCGTAAGACGATCCACGTGTGGCAGCATTTGACTTTGTAATTGCGTTATCTTTCCCTCTTCAACGTCGTGCCGTCTACTGCGAGGATCGATCGTTTTAATTTCCTCGTGTAAGAGACTCCATCCGGATACAGCCTTAGGGTGTTTGATCACGGGATAACGATCGATGTTGGACGTTTGGATTTCACGGGGATGTTTGAGTCTTTGGAGATTCTCTTTGGGATGGGATGGTTGAAAGCCGTGAATGTTCTTTTTTTAAGATCTTAGAGCTCTTTTTGGCGTTTGTACTTTTTACTTTTTATACTTGTTGAATCATTTCTCCCCAATTAATTTGGTGACTTTTCATACAATAGTTGTTAAATTAATTCAGCAATATCATTTTCCACCAGCACATCCTAGATCTAAAAATATGCACATGGTATACTTATTTCTACCATGAGGTGTCTTTTGACACTTTAAGGATTTCATGACAGTGCTTAATTTTAAACCATTTAACATATAAATATTACCACCATTTTGCAGAACCATATTAATTATAATCAGATTAGAGAATCCCTATTTCAGTTGTAACAGAAAATACAGGAATTACGGCATAACTTTGATATTTGCTTATTTCCCGCCATGTTACATTTTAACACTAGATTTACGGAGTCAATTCGACTCATTCAAAATTTGATTACTACATTTATAATATATTGGTTGGTTAATTTTTTAGTAATGAATCTTTCATTTCAATTGATTTGGAACTATTATCTTTGCAAAAAATTTCAATTTTCTTATATGATTCAAATTGGCTCACTTCAGAAATATAGGTATATCAATATCCGTAAATCTAGTGTTAACGTACACCGTTCCAGTGACTTTGCAACTAGCTGCACACCGCTGCTAGAATTTGCAAGATGATTAAATAATTTCTAATAAATACACATTAATGTATCCATAAATATATTCCTCGAATTATTTCGTTATATTTAACTGATAATTTGAAATCTCATCAGTTTTGGCAAATATTTGCATTCAAACGAGAAGGTGTCAAATGACACCTTTTGGGCGAAATAGATATACAGAAAATCGTGGTAGGAATAGTGTTAAGGGTGGACGATGAAGTTAGTTATTGCGACGATGATAAAATGTTTATGAAATGGTAGGTTTTATAATGGAGTTGATATTTATTGCGTTGGTGTTCTTTAATAGTTTTTGTCGCTATTACAGCATACGTGGATGGTATGAGAAGTTCTTCTAGTGTTTTTTTTATTCTGCGATTAGATTCTCACCTATTAGAATGATAATCAGTTTTTATGCATGTTCAGTGTAGATGATATTCTGGCGACAATAATATTTATTAACAAGTTATTGTATAATGATGTTTTATTGTGAATAGCGAACAAAAATACCGAAATTTATCGATTATTATATTTGCAGAAATTTGAATTAAAACGCTGAGTTTTTATATTAATCTGCGTAATATTAAGTATTGATATTAAACACTTATTATTTATTGGAAATAATGATTTAAGATATTAAAAAATGCTCATTACATGTGAATGTATACGCGAGAGATTTTAAACGCGATCTAATTTAAGGAATCTGTTATTAATTTGAACGATATAATTGAACGGTATCAAACTCGTTTGGGCTCTGGTTTGTGAAAGTGGCACCGTATCAGCCATCGGAATTTCGCGGCCCGAACTCTAATTGCATGGTGTATGTAATTCGATGTAATATTATGTAACAAATTAGACTGTTATGTGATATTAAACTAAAGTTAGATTCTTTTGGCATTCTCTTTATTCGACATTCGATTTTGCAACATTCGAATATGCTTTAATAATGTTGCTATGAGCTGTAAAAAATCTGAGATTTGAAATTGTAGTCGTCTAATGCATAGAAAAATTAACAATACAATGAAAAATGAACAATCTCGCTTTGATTCACAGCCACAGAATGCTTCGATTAACACATTTTCATGCCCTCATTTTTTTATATCTTGTAAAAGAAATTTACAGTATCGGAACCAATTGTCCAAATTTTCATTTTCTTCAGCACAATGTGCGTAATTAATTTCCAATGTGGCCTAGAAAATACGATTACAATGGTCAGCTTCTATTTACATAAATTGTATATTTTATTAAGTATCTGACTCAACTGATAGATTGGAAATTAGGAAGATTTTTTATGTACAAAAAGACTTTCGACCCTATTCCCAATTGCATATTAAAAATTCTCAATAGCGTGTAACTCTTATTCCATAGAAAAGGTCTGCGGGGCTATGGTAAATTATTTTTTGCTATATCCTAGCCCCGATAGATCAAATCCCACTTAAAACTATAAATCCTCGTCAAGATCACCATAAAAATTAAAGTCATAATAGGGGCTACGGCGATTAAGGAGATTAAGGCTCAAACTCGCAATAAGTAGCCTAAATTTTAAATTCTACGTCAATTTTGAAATATTTTTCCTATAATTCATCTATATTATCAACTTGGTAATTTCAAACCCTCCTAAGGTGGGTCCTAGACGAACCCCATAGAAAAACTGTACTATAGCAGTGAAGCCGAAGAACGGACAAGAAAAAAAAGAAATGATTCTATTCTCGCCTGAACTCTCGATAAAATCTTGCATATCATTTTGATTTCTACACTCTACGTTTTCTTTAACCGCGTTATCTAATAACAGTTATCGCCGTAGTCACTTACGGTAAATTCGTCCAACTCATTGCCCCACGTTTCCTCTGTAATAGTAATTAGTTCATACAGTTCCTTAAATACTACTCCAAATTAGTGAGTATTAAACCGTCAACCATATATCAAGATACGACGTGAAGACCAAATTGAAGCTTGGATGAAGGACATCTCTTTGGAAAACCACTTAGTAGTGTATCAAGTATTCAAGTAGTGAGATTCACTTCCTCAGATCCGTCATATATTAAGAAAGTTAATTTATTCAAATCAATCCAGAAACGTGATTTTATAACTATCCATGCATTAAAAATAAAGCACTGTGTGCTGCTAATAAACTTGTTATACTCGAAGCTACGATATACACGGTTGACATTTAAATCCTGTCTGCTCACTGTAAAAAAGAAACTAAGATGAATTTTTGATAATTACTATAATTTTTATAAATCACGCTTATCTTCCTACACGTGAAGTAGTGTGTTGTCAGGACACTTCCTCGTTTCGCAGTGATATCAAAATGGATTATTGCAAAAACAGAAAGCCACGGATGTGAAAAACCTCTATTTTCACAAGCGAGCGGACAGATTTCTAATTTATATTCTACACGACTGCAAATATTCCAACCGCCTCAGCTTCTACGATCAATTTCCTGTAAATTTCGCTCGTGAAAATAAAAGTAAGATCCAGATCTATCAAGCCAATCCTCATGAAAATGCAAACGTACCCGGTTAACTCGCTGCCCACATTAAACTCACAATTTTTACCACGGAGCCAAGTAATATCGAATCGCACCTGTACTATAGAAAATTAAATGAAAGGATTTGCAATTTGATGAGTTGTCAAGTTGAAAACTCAATGATTAATGACTCCTGCAATGCTACGGTAATGTTTTGCAATTATTAAAAAAGCGAGAACCTCTTATCTTGCTCACAGTCAGTATGCAAGTTTACTTTCTTTGTCATACGATTCACCTGAAGATAAGAATCGATCTGTCAATCGTGAAAATAAAACGCGAGGTTCTACTATTAGTTACTCACTCGAGCAATGACAGAATATTGACCACCGTAGAAATCGAATACCTTTGCATAGGCTTATTCTCATTTCTATGGTGCACTGTAGTAAGCTGGAAAGACAAAAGTTAGTACAAAATAAAATTAAGAAACCATTTTCCTCAGAATTCCTGTCACCATTATTAACAATTGTTCTAAATAGTATTTCATCTTGTTGTGTTTGAGTTTCCGCTTTAATGACTATGATCATTTCACCTAGGACCTATAATTTTAGGTAGATTCTAATTTGGAACTCAGGCCTTTCATTCTATATCCCCCTATAGCTTCTAATTTACACTAAAGCTACCGATAGTTGATCCAGGATATTTAGACATACTAGATAAATAATGATAATACCTTTATTGATAGATGTACGTGGAATATTTACTTTATAACTCAAACAAGTAGAGAAAATTTAAAAAAAAATAGGTGCCGCTCAGTATGACCAGCTTGGTAATTTCATTGTTAACACTAGATTTACCAAGCCAGTCAAAATGACTGGTACACAATATTTTCCAAAAATTCTACAGGTTTATGAGAGAGCCGTAGAATAAATATTCTTCGTCCATCGTATAAAACATAAATTACCGAATCTATCATCTTTTCCACGTCTTAATTTTTCTTGCTTTAATGTACTTATTTTTGACATTTTTAAATATAATAGATTTCACGCTGGTAAATCTAGTGTTAAATATTAAAATATGTCAATCTGCCTGTAAATAGTCTAGTATCGTAATTTTTAAAAGATAGGAGACAGTTTTTAGTTAGTGAGTGTGGATGGACTTTGTGTATGTGACAGTGAATGTTTAGAATATGTGATTTGGAAGACGACGAATTCGAGAGTTGGAGTGAATGTTTAGTCCGTGGATAAGGAGAAAATGAGTGAATGCAATGGAGAATGCAAGTTGTGAGAAAGACGAAAGATGCATGATGTGAGAAAGAGTATCGAGGGTGGATGTGAGTGTGAATTTTTGGGGAGAGCTAGTTGAGATTTGGAGTTCGTTGCGAAGAGAGATATATTGGAGGTACATACAGAATTTAGAGAAGAGTATTACGAATAAGAGTTATTTATTTTAGTGAGAGTTTCTATTTTATTACTTTAATGTTTAAGCTCTGATATTGTTAGTTAGATTAAGATGTACATATAATTATTAGAAAAAAGTATGTAGAATAAATATATGTATATATAGATACAGGAAATTCTACAATAGGAAATTTATAAAAATACAATTCATAAAGTGGACATTTTGTGTAATCATTAAAACTTGGAGTCCTTCGTGACATCTTCTCAATTTCCTGCAATACGTTCTTTTCAAACACTATTTCTCATTACCATCAAATCTGCCTTTGTCCATCAAAAATCAATACACTATTTCCTGCAAACCAATAAACCCCCCAAAAAACCCAAGGCAAACAAAACCCCAAACATTCTCATCGATACGATTAAACAACTCCCTCCAGCACCTCGTTAATGCAACCCAGGGGAATGAAGTTGCCGAAAACTTTTCCTAACTTTCACACATCTCCTCGGTGTCGTAACAACGTGAAATTCTCTCATGGAGACGACAATACCGCGTCCTCGCTGTTGTAACTGGAATTGTTGAGAGCATTATTCAAAGGACAAGCGGAGGGAGGAAGCGAAATGGAAATAGGGAGGGAAACGGGTGGGTAAGTGTAGAGGAACTAGCATATTAACTTGGCGGTACGAAAGGGTCTCCTCGTAGTGGTTGTGCACCATCGTGACCCAGTTTAAAGGTACGAGGCCGAGATCACGAGGAGCACCAGAGGGAAATAGCATAGGAGAAGAAGAACAGGAGAAAGGGAGGACCGAAGGGATAGAATAGTACGAGCTTACATCGCGTACTCCCTTCGTGCAGTGCTTTCGAACACCGACCCTCCAAGTACTCTAGAATGCATGGGAGGGGTTTTCTGCCGGGTTTTTTTTTCCCTCTTTTTTTTCAGGAATTTATGTATCGTATTCTCAAAGTAGGAAGACCTCGGGCTGTTTACGAAACACCGGCACACGGGAAAATGATATTTCGTCTGGGACGATCGGCGACAAGGATCCCAGGGTATTTGAATACTTAACGTCGAGTCGCACAAAGAGGAGCAACTTGCATGGGGATGGGGAGAGAGAAAAACGATCGGTTTACGAACGAAGGATGAAAAACGGATGGGGAACAATAGCTGGGGATACATGGAGAGCTGGGATCATGTATGCTAGACGCGTTTCTGGGTTGTTCGGTGTTTCAAGTACGGGGAGATGCAGTGCTGAATTTCTGGAAGGATCTTCGGTGTATTGCAGAGAAACAGGGAAAGTCGACTGGAAAAGTTGTAATCAGAATTATTTGTGGGAGTGGGTGAAAAATCTGAAAATCAATGACTGGGTAGGAATTAGTTACTTAACACTAAACCTACCAAGGCGGTTAAAAGACCGCTTCCAAAATATTTTCTAAAAATTATCTAAATTAATAGAGTAGCCATGAAGTAAATATTCCACTTCTATCTTATAAAACCAAAATTAGTTTATTAATTATCTTCCTTATCTCTCCATTTCCCTTTTTATAAAGTCGTTATTAAGTATATTTTGATTCTAGTAGATATAACGTCGGTAGTTTTAGTGTTAAAGTCGGATTTGCAGGGAGTGGAACTCAGAAAGATAAGACATTTATGAAGGGGTGTACATTTTATCAACAGTTTTTTATACTTAAGAGATACTTGGTTTTTTTCAATTTTTGTATGATGATATTTATGTCTCGTATCCATTTTCGAAATAATTTTAATGAGTATACATTCCCGCAATTTGGACAAAAATGCTAAGACTGCAAATGCAGATTAACTAGCAAACATAATAAAATATAGAAAAAAGCGTAATTAAAAATCAAATTATTATTCGCTAATCCTTCATTTTCCAATAAAAGAAAGTTATCGAAGATTAAATCATAAAATATGTTAACGCTCTCAAGAATTTTACAACTAATCATACAGAAAATATATTCCCACGAAATCGCCTATAATCATCTAATATCCATTTCTAAATACGTATAGAACAAGAATCTGCTAATAAATCAATCTTTCTTTTTCACAACCTTTTTGCGGCCCTTTTTTAAAACTTGTTACCAAGATATCTCAAGTACCGGACGAAAAAAAGCAGCCACCGTGATCCGTGTACCGAACAGGTTTATCAATTACTACATTCACAAATCAAATGCATCTGCATAGAGCCAATACATCTTTAAATCCACAATTCTTTATAGCGTAAATCCATAAACAGATTGCATCTCGATTCTCATCGAGAAAACTCGAAGCGACAACTCGTTCGACCAGTAAATCGAAGATCGTAGAACAAAAAAAAAGGTTACTGGAGTCCGCGGATTCGTAGCAATTGACCGTTTTGGATCATGATTTCCTTCGAGACCCGTGTCGTTTTATCTTCCATCGTATTGAACCGAAACCGAGCGTTGTATCGCGGCATTCGCGTTGTACGTAAAGCCGTGTCCATCAATTTTAAGTTTTCTCGTGAGGAGAAAGTTCCCTCGTCGTAATGGGAATTTACAAGTAGAAATAGAAACGGGCTCTGTTCTCCGGGATATCACCGGCAGCGGCAAATGAAATGTTAAGTACCGTGTGATTACGAATAGAGTATATAGAGAACTATAAAGGATTTACGATCGCGATATACCTTGCGGCGAACATTCCGCGTGAAAGTGCGGCTGTATGGTAAAGAAGATGTAGGTGCATTTGATAAATAAAGATCGATAAGAAACGGACGAAATATTGGAGGGAATATCGCGCAGGATTAAATGTAGAATCGTTAATTAAGTGGATAGGATGATTTTGAGATTTTTGTATTATATTTTTGCACTTTTAACTTTGTTATTTTTCTTGGGTCTATATGACCCGAAATAAAGATTATTTTTCATACGATATTATCTTTTTGAGCATTTCTTTTTTATATTAACAATACTCAAAGTTAATGTCTTTCTTTCAGCTATAGAGCTACCGAGGTTAGAGGTTAGGTAAGAGGACCAATGCTAGTGACCACTTTCGCAGTTTTAGTGTTAAATAATAATTTAGATAAAATGTCCCTGTGTTTGTGGAGGCTTTCAATTTCAGCTTGCTGATGATGAGTCCAAAACTTTACCACCTGCCCCACTGTAGCTTCTTTCTCTTTTATATTTTTCCGTTTAATTGCTATGGTTATTATCCTAAAGCTTGTTTTAGGGCGTCCTGAGTCAAGGGGGGTACTATATAGATATCCCATAGGAAAAATGTACCGGAGGTGATATGAACTTGAGCCCACTTTGTGTTAATCCACTCCTCCTCCATTTTGGTCACTATAGCCTTCATTTTTGAGATTTTTCATTGTTAGGAAGCACGCGAAAGTTTTATCCTTAATTATCGCATAGTGGATGCGAACAGGGTGACCTGATTGATATGGTGCTTGCAGACAGTAAAAATCGTCATATAAGTGTTAGAGGAAAAAAATGCGTTGTTTTATGGGAAATTCTAGAGATTGTTATCAATTTTGCGTTTCGTACTTGGCTGTTTGGCACAGTTTGCTGAGTGCAGAAGTTATATAAATTGGAAAAGAAGGAATAAAGAAATCGAAAAAGTATCTCGTTAAAAATGTTGCAACGGAAATCGTATATACAACATCTACTTGAATGTATGAGACTTCAGCAGTGATTTTGTACGGCAAAGAACACAATAAGAATTGTGTTTTATGTAAACCTGTCCCATTTGCTTATATTATCAAAGCTAGGTGGAGTTCTGGCTGTCAGGAAGGTAAAGCTGATCATTTTCTTGCGTTGCAGAATATTCGATGACTCTTTACATTAGTGTGTATACGATAGCAACGATTGCTAGTAAATATTTCCATTAAATGCCACTGGACAACGATCAGAATACGATCTGTACAACGATTTATGCAAGTTGGCATGCACTTTAAGACAATCGTGCACTGCCATTTGTCTCGAGCACCTATGGAAGTCTCTCGTTAGAACCTATGAAGCCTTCATTACAAATAATTTAAAATCTATGGTAGAAAGCGCATTCACAACTGCAAAAACGTTATAATTACTAACATGAAAATCTACTATCGAGTGTCCCTGCTAATGCACACGTATTCAAACAGATTAGTTCAAAGTGTAGGAAAAAATAGAGAAAAAGAAATTTAATCCATCCGATCGTTTATTAAATACTACAAAAAAAATGAGAACACCATAGATGTGGAAAAAAAGATTATACCATTTTAACTACATACCTTGTATTTTTTTTATGTTTCAACTACTACAATCATTTCATCTAGAGTCCACAGTTTTTCTTTCCACTCATCGAGGTTACAACACATTAAATAATATATTAAAACATATTTCTCATAGATGACATTTGATTTGAACTGAAACATACTGATTGCAAGTCCATGCCTTTATTTTACCACCATAGGCACCCATAACTAAACACCTAAATGAAGTTAATTATACCTACTACTTCTAAAATTTAGTATTGACATTAAATATTTCTCCAACACGCGAAAAAATTCTCACCACCGTCTCGGGACATCAAAGAATTTGGAGAACGCACCGTCGTCCATGTTCAAAGACGCGCGCATCTACCCCCATAATTAATAAAATTTAAAAACACCGGCCAACGCGATACCTCGCCGATAAAATACACGGCAGTATACGCAGTAATCGTTACCTGCAATTTTAAGAGGGCCGACGTCCCAAAAAATGTGCATCCTCGAATGTTCATCACGTACGTAATTACACGCCGCGTTTCCTCTTTGCCTCGAAAAATGCGGCTCGATCAAGAGCGTCGTAAATTACATGATATTACCGTGAGAAACCATTTTATGGACTGTCGAAGCACTCGAGAACACATATTAATATATAAACAATTAAACCACACATGCAATGATGTAACGGTGCATCGGTAGAAAACTTATCCATTACGTCATTAACAACTTTATATTCACAACTACAATTTTCCCAAGTAATAAATATCCTTCTATCACTAACTCTCTGTAATGAATCATCAATAAGATTAATTTACCATACGATGAGAAGATTCAAACAAATGAAGACTCATTTCCCCGATAACAATCGCAATCGTCGTTAATTCTCTTAACCCCTTGTCGTAAGATCTCTTTTGTGACTGACTCCGCAATAATTCAGAATTAAATTGGTAAAATAAAAATTCATCAGTAACTCCTGATGTATCGTATTATTTAATACTAAATCAAGGTGGTCAAAATGACTTTCCTTGAATTTTATGAAAAATTTCTAACGCTGTTTCTTTTTTCATTTTCTACGTCTATCTTGAAGCCACTAAGTGATTGAATTGATCAACTTTTCTGTCCCTCTTCATTTATTTTTGCGTGACAAATTTATTTCACAATTTTAAATATTGTTAGGAGTCGACCACACTCGCATTATAGTTTCGGACATAATTAAATAGAACACAATTTTATAGAAAAAGCGATAACGTTTATTTAACACTAGAACTACCAAACCAGTCAAAATGACTGGTACACAATTTTTTCCAAAAATTCTCCAAGTTTATATAAGAGTCATAGAATAAATATTCTACGTCTACATCGATAAATGTGAATCACCCAATCGATCAAATTTTTCGGCCGTTTAATTCCCCCTTTTTCAAAGTACTTATTTAATTGATTAAAATATGTTAATTTGACGTCGGTAGTTCTAGTGTTAAGAGAACACGTCCGTCAACGAGAACCACCGACCGTAGAATCTCCACTCTTTATTTATTACAAACAATTGCTAAGTCTCATTACCCAGTAACATTTAACCTATTGGGTGCTTCGTAACAATAGGTATATTAAATTAATCGTCGGTAGATCTAGTATTAACATATTATTAATATTATAGAAATAATTTTATCGTTCCTCGTCTCTCTGATATTTTCAATTTCATAGATTTACCATCATTTGAACATTCCCTATACCATTTCTCGCAGCACGAGTGTTACTCGTTACTGTACGGCAAAGAGTTAATCCCATCATCCACATCTAATGGATACGAAAAGAAAAAGATCAATTAAAAGAAAGCGTCCACTAATCAGAACATTTCCAACAATCTTCCGCTACAATCAGTGTTCCATCGGATATCGTCTTACATAACCATAGAAAAAGATCGCGAGAACCGAAAGTTAAGAGAAAAAAGGTTAAAATCGCTTCTTCCGCGAGGATGCGGGCTTCAGTGGTAGCGCATTTCCGGCTGGTTGGACCAAGAAAGGAGGATCAGTATACGGTGGAGAGTAACGGGGTTGTAACGAGGTGGTAGACCTTCCGGTGGTCTCCGTCATTGTCGTTGGTAGCAAGCTAGGAGTACCGTTCGCCTCTGACCACGTTACGGGCGTCATAAAATCACATCGTTGCACGTAGTTGCTGGATCGGACCCCGTTTCCAGACGGTGCAATCAACCGTGCTCTTCTTCCTGTACCTTCTCTTCTCTTTCTCCATCTTATTCTCTCTCACTTCATCTTTTCTACTCGCCTATCCGTTCGATGGTTGCTTCTCTTCCTCGTCCTTTTTCACTCTGCTCTCCTTGCTCCGTCGTTCTCTCCTTCTCCTTTTATCCTTCGACCAGGTAACGACGTCTTCTGGCAGAGGTTTCACGAGAGTCGAACGGTATATAACGTTGTAGGCTACTCCTATACGGTTCCCTCTTCGCTCCCTTTGCGGGCGGCCCCGTTTCACCTTTTTACTCTTCCTTTTTCTTTTCCGTCTCTCGTTTCTTCTCATCCCTCCCATCTCTCTCTTGGTGGTTCTTCCTCCAGCTCCTTCCGTGCTCGTCCCCTTTCTGTAACGGTGACGCGGGCTTTCCGTTAGCCGAGCCACCGGCGAGGCTGCAATCCAGCAGCCCGCCAGCCTTTTCCCTTCCTCGGTAGTCGCTTCTTCGTCGTTGCATTATGGATGCAACGAGTTGCTCGCGAACCGAGGAAAGAAGTCGCTTTAGCCGAACGTGTTTCTCCTGCAACGATGCCAAGGAAGCTCTTTTCCTGGGCCGACATCGACCACCTCCTGTCGCGCGAAAGAGCGAGCGAACTAGCTACCCTTTCCTTCTGTTTGATCGTTCGTTGGTTCGTTCGTTCGTTCTTCTTCCTCTTATTCGTCTTTTCTTTTCTTCTTTTACCTCTGTTACCATTTATATCGTAATCGGACGAACGCCCGGGTGCCGTTACGTTGGATCATGGTTAGAGATTCTCACGAAGTCGTTTAATGGGATTTTTGTAGTTATTAGAGAAAGGAGGTGAATGAGGGAACGAGAATTCGATGTTGTTTCGATGATATTGGAATGTACACTGCCGCTCAAATGTATGTGGACACTTACCACTTTTATGAAATTTCTAATAGATAAGGTATATTTATGTTATTAATCAATTTTTGTTGCTAAATTCAGTTCCGAATATGTATGTAATGTATTTCAATAGTACTAAATTACAAATATTGTTATTCAATTCTTTTAAATAAAAAAATCGATCCGGTGGGAGGAAAGCTGCATTATATTGCACTATAGAGTTTTTGAGGTTTTCCTTCAGCAGGTTCCAGGGACTGCATTGCTAAAGTGAGGTCTTTTTCCTTCTCTAGAGTAACATAAACATCTATAAACATGATTGGCAGCGAAATAATTAAACGATTAATAGCCAGGATGCCACGATTAGTAAACGCGGTCATAAAATCACGCGGTGGATATGTAGACGAAAAGAAGATATAATTATCTGTTATCTTTATGGGTGAGATATTTAATAATTATTATTAAAATATGTTCTCCAATACTGTACAAAAAGAAATGCCTACAAGATAATTAATTTTGCCAAAGATATCGAAACTTTTGTCAGGTAGTTATGAGACTTAACCCTTTCGGCCCGAGCGGTGACTATAGTCACCCAACGCCCGACGCTCGCTCTGTCCGAGCGGTGACTATAGTCACCCGGCGGCTCGCTCAGATGTTCCGAATATTTTCACGGTATGTGGTTTAATATTATATTTTCTAATTGCATTATGTGATAATTTTTTAAACATTTTTTTTCTACGAGCGACTTCACTCGCTCTGCGTAAGATACCGCGGTATTGTGCATCTGACGGGCGCTTGTAGTTATTCCGCAAGTACGGACATTTGACGCGGCTGCTCGGTCAGCGGGAGCAGCGCGACGCAGAATGCGTCCGTACCGAAAGGGTTAAGGAAGTGTCCACATACTTTTGAGCGGCAGCGTAGGTATGTGTAACCTTTTGCTTTATGATTTCGTCTTTGACTAAATTCGCAATAATTTAGAATTAATTGTTGAGATAAAAAAGTATCGGTGATTTCTAATATAACGTAGATGTTAATGCAATACTATGAACCCTTTGGACTCTGAATTAATTTACTAACTTTTCGTCAGATAAGAAAATATACTGTTGGAAAATTCTCTACTGTTTATTATTAATTTCTACTTAATACTACGAAGAATCACAGGGACCGTTGGATATTTATGTTAAGATATAAAACTATTGCTAATTTTGAAAAGGTGATAATTAATAGATGACATGTTAAGTACTTTGGAAAGCTGTGTCGAGTGTAGCTCGACACAGGGGTGGAAAGGGTTAATATAGAAATAGTTTGATCGTCTGACGATCGATTACTATTTGCAATTTGATACTTTTTGGAAAACTTCAAAATTTCTTATTCCGTTTCGCAAAGGGTTACTGTTTTGGAGCAGAAATATAGTTGGGGTGGTAAGCATGCTGGGTTAGGCGAAGGTTGATCAAATACTTCAAATTATCACATAATATGAGACATTAATGAGATTTCATAATGTACGATAGAGTTATTAGCAGCTTTCCTAAAATTGAAGTTACCCTTTTCGAATACAGAATATATCAGCTCCTGTGGGGTTGATTTGAAATTTAGTAATTTGCAACAAATAATATAATTGAGAGGCTTCTAACAGCCATGTCAAAGTACTTGGATAATAACACACATGAATTATCAAACTAATGATTAAAATTTAGCAAAACTTTGTTAACACTTCCAGTGTCTATAAAAGTACTGCAAATAAAGAACAATTAGTTTCAACATTGTCATACTACAAACAACACTTTCTTCTCGTAGTAATCCCTGCTATCGAAAGAATTAAAAAGATCTTGCTCCACAAAAAAGTAGTTCTTATTTTATGTACATTTCTACGTTAACACGGTTCAAACAATATACTTCTACTCCTTAAAAAATTTATCCGAAAACACTCATCTCTTCAACAATACCAGTGTTTCCCTCGACGTTCTCCAAAAAGGGAATATTTTCCCATCAAAAAGTGTTAATCTCTAATCGACTAAAAATTCAAATCTTTCTCTAGATAACCTTGCGACAAAGTGGAACATCTACTTCATCTCTTTCCTTTTGTTTTTTTCAGAACAACACTACGCAGCTGCTGATTCAAACAGCTCAACGCCCGCGAAGAGTTTCGTGCCCTGTAAAGTTTGCGGTGACAAAGCTAGCGGTTACCATTACGGTGTCACCAGCTGTGAGGGTTGCAAAGTGAGTATGAAATTGTACGATTATTTCAAAGAATCTGTGTTACGTCTCAGAATCGTGCTTCGTGGAAGCAGCCTTTTTCGTCGTTGTATTCGACAGAGAACTGATCGCTTCGACGATTCATTCGCTCCTAAACAGTCATTCAGATCGTTGATAAGCAATCATTCGAGAGCTCGGTTGATCGTCCACTAGATACGTTTTATTCGATATTACTCATTTAGTTATTTTTAAATGTTTAATAAATAGTCATAGCGTTTTAGTGTATTTTAAAATAGTTTAAAATAATTTCACACCCTTCCTGTGTACCTCGCATCCAAATTGTGAGAAAACTAGAGTGGCGATTCGTGAAGCCGCTCGTTGCAAACTAAGATTTGCCACTATCATTGACAATCTGCATTTTGTTTTCCAACACGCAATTACAGAGGAAATTACTGTAT
Source organism: Cerceris rybyensis (assembly GCA_910591515.1). Taxonomy (NCBI): domain Eukaryota; kingdom Metazoa; phylum Arthropoda; class Insecta; order Hymenoptera; family Crabronidae; genus Cerceris; species Cerceris rybyensis. Next base: position 38,901,117 of record OU342789.1, read on the forward strand.
CGCGCGTTAATTGGAGGGCAACGGAAGTATAATTTCAAACAAACTACCAAGTAATAAAAGACTGATTTTAAAATAGTTTTCTTTGATAAATATCCTGCTGCGGCTTTCTATATCGAGGTTACGAGATTATGTACCGTAGGCTTCGTCCTTATCTTAAGATACTTCTCGTGTAAGATTCTCTTTGCCGCATCACTTCCTGTGAGAAAGTTGCCGGTGTTATAAATATAATTTTTCTTTCTCAGCGTGCCTGTGCATTACTGCCTTTGACTACTTTCGATCGCTCTCTCTCACTCGCGTACACACTCTCTTTCTTTCCTTCTACGTGGCTGTATCTCTCTTTTTCTCCATCTCTCATTCTTATTCTTCCTTTATTGCTGCATTTTTCTCACTTATTCTCGCACTCTGGTACACTTTATTTCAATTTTTCGTACTCTTTTTCTCTCATTCTTGTTTTTCCTGCTGTTTTTTTATTATTATTATGTTCCTCTTTGTCAAATTGTGCTTTTGATTTGACGAGAATTGGAGTATTCTTTTCATTATATTCCTCTTTCTCAAATTGTGCTTTTCACCTTTCTCCCTTTTCTTTCTTTCGCGCTTTCTCTCTCCCTGTCGCTTTCTCTGTCGATGATCTCTTTTATTCTCATTCTGCCCATCTCACTTTATTATTTTATCTTTCTTTCTCTCTTAATTGCTTACTCTCTCCCTCTCTATAGCTGTCTCGTGCACCCTCCACTTCTCTCTTTCTCCCTATGTCACACGTTCGAGCAAAAGAAATAAACACGTCTTAAATCGATCGACTTTCCAAACGCAGACAGAACTCCAGGAAGATTTATGATCGCAAAGATGCGCCGACCACGATCGTTGCATGTTATACGAATTTCCCATGTACATTTACATGCACAAAAACTCACCATGCCGAATATGGATGAAGAGAAAAATATTATTGAGAGAAAATTCGCTCGAAAAAGATGTCTTGCGACTCTCTACAAATTCCTGATACTTCGAGATAAACGATTTCACATCTTCGATATCGTATTATTCGATTTAATCGTTCGATCGTGCACCTTATTACGTGAGAACGTATGCCATTGACTATTCAATGAATTGACGGCAAATTGTTACGTAATAGAAGCTACGACGAGTTGCATATTAAAACGTGCATAGAAAGAAGTTGCCGTAGATGTGGTAATAATTAATCAACGTCGGAACGGTATGCTCCTGTTCACGCTTGTCATCAATCTTACATTTGAAAAGTAAAACATTTTGAAAATTAACCGAGCACGAAGACGAGGGAGAAAATGATAATGTATTCTCCGTGAATACGATAATTCCAATGTGCTGATTCGTTCGGAATGTGTCGACACGTTGCACTGTATCCTGTTTCGCATGAATGACAAATGATTCTATCCACGGTGGTGGATTACTTAATATAAATAATCGATGGCAGATGGTAACAGCTAGTAGCGGTATTCAATGTTCAAATTTCGTATTGCAGGGTACAGCAATTAGATTGGATGTCATTTGAAATTCTACTTGGATCGCTCGTTTTGCTAATTAAAAGTCGATGAGTTATAAATTACAATGTTTGTAAAGGTTAGGAGGTCATTGTACGGTTTTTAATCTTACGCGAAAGAACATTAATATTGTAACGGCGCTTCATAATTAAACAACTCGAATATTACAAAATAATGTCTCTATTTTAACAGATCCGAACTTCTTGCTCAAAGACAACTCTTGTTTCTCTAATAAATCAATATGAACATTTGCAGTTCGTTGTTTTTCTCATAATCGATATCAAATGTAGGGGAGACAATTTAGTTACGATAATTCCTAACAATATATTTGATAAATTTTGAAAAGCTTGATGTAATCGTTCCTATGGTAAATAGGCTTTTCATATGGCCAACACTCATAGACCGACAGTCTATTAATTAAAAATGTGAAATGACGCAAGCATAAAATTATACTGATCTGTAAAAATCAATATTAACCCCTTACCATGGCATTTACTTTGTGATTGCCTCCACAACAATTCAGAATTAAATTAGTAAAATAAACATTGATCAGTGATTCTTGACCTATCGTATAATTTAATATTATAGACATTATTTTATCGTGTCGCATCTCACTGATATTTTCAATTTAATAGGTTTTGTAAGACTTGAAAATTTCTTATCCAATTTATCGCATCACGAGTATTACTCGTTATAGTAGGGCAAGGGGTTAAAAGGACATAAAATAGTTAAAAGTTTGCATTTTAATAAATTTAAAAATAGTCCTAAGTCGTAATATGATAGTATAACATTTATGTATCTGTAAGAATGTATAATTTACCAACCCAATTAGTAAAATGCACATTGTATACAAATTAAATGTTGCGGTTGGTCGTAAATGAACTTGAGGTACTTTAAAAATTGACGAAATAGCTTTTCTTGTTCGTAAGAAGACGTTCATGGATTAAATAAATTTTCCTTGAAATCAAGAAAGCAAGATTTAACGAAAAAATTGCCAATATAAAACTGATCATCTACGATGTCGATTTTTTCCACTTGAGTTGCTTACCAAGCTTAACTGCAGTGTTGCACTCAACGACTGCGCCACGTGTCCTCTCCTAATATCTCTTTCTTTCCACATCCGTTTCTCTTCCACCTGGATGTTCATTAGAAGATGTTCCCGATCCCACAGTAATTGGATTGCGAGAAACTACTCTTGCACTGACATTTGAACCTAGGACCTTTGACAAACAATTGCGCTTACCATTCAAGTAAACCAAAGTTCTCGGAAGCCGAGTACTTTAACAGTCTTCTTGAGTATATTACAATATAGGTATAAGCCTCAATTTCACTGCAACTTCAATTACTTGAAATTCAAATAATTAACCCGGCGTGTGTATACTCAATTTTTAAGGGCACGGTGTGTACACTGGGCTTTTGAGGGAACAGTCGGGTTTACAAGGTTTTCTCGACTTTAGAAAAATCTGCAAAAATTCTGAGATACTTATTGGAGTGTCTACTATGTGGTCCAGTAGTTGCTAAAGTCAGGAATTTAAAACTGTTGTTTTTAAAAATGCAGAATGTTGAAAAATGTTAGAGAGAAATTTGAAGTACAAATTTTGACTGTTCCTTAAAAGACCCAGTATAAACACGCCGGGTTAAGTTTACACTGAAGTTTTCTGGAAAAATCAAAGACAAAGTCCTTAACACTAGAATTACGAAGGTGGTAAAAATGACCGATTCTCAATTTCTTCTAAAAATTACACTAATTAAAATTGTACATATTTTTGATTTCTTGATTTTCCTTTTTCCAAAAAACTTATTTAGTATATTTAAATGTAACACCGGTACTTCTATTGTTCAAAATAGAAAAATAATTCTGTGATGAACGAATGCGCTTATAATTGGAGTTGTCTAAAAAGGTTGTCAATTAAGTTTTTTTGTAGGCCCTTTAAAATTTATTTTAAAATAAATTCAATTTTCCTGGATGGAATATTCGAAACAGTGAAGCCAGCAAACAGATTTTGCCACTAAGATGAAGATAGAACCCCTTATCTTTGACAAATAAGCGATTACGTATTCAAAACTTCTTGTGAAATCAGTATTTTTCACAATTATAAAATACACAAGTCTTAATTTCACTCCAACGCCGAACTTTAACATTAGAGGAATAATCTCACGAAATAGTTTTGAGACCTTAAACAAATATGGCAGAGTAATTCATTAATGATTAGTTTCGATTACAATCTAAACGAAATTAGGTTATTAGCTTTTAAACTGTACCCAAAATTCTTGAAGAATTACTCTCAAAATCTACTACAATAGAATTTTCTTGATTCTACTGATTCATAGAAACATTTTCAGACACTTATGCACTAATGCTGGAAGAATAATGAACTTTTGCGCAACCACTTCTCGACAGAGTCTCGAACTCGCGACCTTCCTCATTTTCTGGATGACTGCTTTTATCAACTGAACCATTCAAGACTTGAGAACCGAGTACTTATTTAAGCCTATTAAACTTAACTTCTATAATTCGGCAAATCCTAATAAAGTGGCAATCATTGGCCACTTAACGTGAAGCCACTTATTGCAAGTGACCAAACGTGTATTATTGCGGTGTCAGATTCTTCGACGAAGTATAAATGCATTACGGCACGCTGAGAAAGTTGTACAGCCATAAACGCCAAGTTGTATAATATAAATCTTAAATTCACATGTACTCTCCCAGTCAAATATCGGTTTTTTATTAAATGTCCCCGTTTTAAAAAAATGAATTTAGATTAGCACCTACTAATCATGAATGACCTTTTCAAATGTTTTGACTAACAGAAATTAATTAAATTATTATCAAACCTACTTAATTATTAATTGTTATTGTCTGAAAACTTTTTTGCAAATTTTTAAATGTCTTGATGAGAAAGTAAATGTAAAACTAGTATCAATTGTCAAAATAAAAAAAAAGACTAAATGTTTTTAATATTTTCAAAGCAAATATTTCGAATGTTTTAGTTACTCGATTTTTCAAATGAAATATAGAAATACCGTTCTTTTCAATAGTTTTTCAATAAATATTGATAATTATAATAATCAATAAGTCCTATGTAAGTAACGAGGTAAAAGGGATTCGCAGTTAGCAGAATCAATTTCAAATCGGTCATCATCTTTGTGAAACTTTTTATAAATTGTTATTAAATATGTCATAGTAGTTCAAAACGCGCCTTAAATAGTACGTCCTAGGCGATATGATCATAGAAATTAAATTCAGAATACGCATTATGTTAGGTAAGAAGATTAAATCACGAACTCTATCTCACAGGACACACGATCAAATCCCTTATCAGCATTGCACAAATTTTTCCTGAATTATTATCAATTATATTATAACGCCTATAGTTTAACACTAGAACGACCGACGTTAAATTTATTACATTTAAATATATTAAATAAGAACTTTGGAAGAAGAGTAATCAAGGGGTGAAAAATATGATCGGTTTGGTAATCTGTGTTTTATAAGATCAATTTAGAATTTCTGGTCTAGAACTCTCCTCTAAACTTAGGGAATTTTTGGAAAAAAAATGTGAACAAGTCATTTTGACTTGCTTGGTCGTTCTAGTGTTAACACTAGATTTACGGAGCCAATTTGGCTCATTCAAAATTTGATTATTACATATATAATATATTGTTTGGTTAATTTTTTAATAATAGATCTTTCATTTCAATAGATTTGGAACTATTTTCTTTGCAAAAAAATTCAATTTTCTTGTATAATTCAAATAGGTTCTTGTATAAAAAAATAGGTATATCAACATCCGTAAATCTAGTGTTAAAATCTATCTAAAACTGTACGTCCTACCCAAAATGACCATAGCACCTAAAACGAAAAAAATACAAAAGAAAATAAACAAGCAAACAATTCTCATACACTGAAAGATTCCTAATTTAAAATTCTACATTACTCCGACAATTTCCTCCGGTGGAAATTTCCAGGCGCAATTTTATCCTGCATTTTATCGTTGCATTTTTCGATGACTCCTATATCGCGTGCATAAACACACAGACTCTCGTGAAAGGAATTCTCGTACCTTAACCTACGTGCAAGATGCATATCCGCCAATCTCTTGCTGCTTCTCGTCTGAGATTGAAACACGGAAGCCCTAAGGCCAGAGTTAACGGTGAATTGGTGCATTCTCGCGCTCGCACAGAGACGCCAGAGTGCAGAGAAAAGGTGTAAGAAGAGATGCACACGTGCGTGTCCACGGGATGCACCGGCCGGACGTGCATGTACACGCAGGAGACGTGATTTTGCGAAATGCGTGTGCAATTTTACGCAGCTGCGATAACAGTAAATGTACAGAGTTTATAGAAGGAGGGAAGACACAACGTGTAAGGTATCGTGAGTCAACGGTGTCCTGTGAAAACGAAGGTTTTCCGTGAGAAAATAAATAGATTTTCATCGCTGGAAATAGGAAGGAAAGACTCGAAGGCAAGAAATTCTTGCGGAGAAATCGCGTGCTTCTAGGTGGAAAGAGATGCAGAGATGGATACGCGAAAGTATAATTATTAGGAGAATATTTTGATGGATACTTCTATAGATATGAATATGGTTGGTAATTTTAGTTTTTAAAGATTCTTCTTTGTGGGCTTAGAATTTATTGTATTGTATTTCTTTAATGATTTGGGGTTAATGTTTTTACGTTGATTTATTTATTTCATTGCGGCAGATTCATTTATACATCGATGACGTTTATTATTAGGCGTGCTGTTGTTGAATCTATTATTTGTGTTCAATCATTTTAACGTTAGAATTTTAAAAGATTTTGTTGTTGTGTTGCATAATTATTGGACGTTGTTGGAAAACGATGTCATTATTGCACGTTGAATGACAAATTGGATGAACATTTCCATCCAAAATATTCAGTTGCAAAGAGTTACCTTATAATTATTCCTACCGTCTAATAAATTCGTCGAGGTTAACAATAAATGACTCCTAAACAGGCTAAATACTTATCATTATTTACACCTCCATTTAATACTTTACTAGTTTAATTAATTTCCATTGTACTCCACAAAAAACCCAAAGCAAAAAATTAATATGAAACCTTCTATTATAAAATCTCAATATCAATTTCAAATACAATTATTCAACACAAATACAACAATCAGCCAAATGTTACATACTTTTCTTTGTATTTTCTCTTCGTAAAACAAGTTTATCGTATTTTTCATATAATAAGTTATAATAAACCGAAGAATAATTGAACAAAATAAATAATATGCTTATCACAGAATATCCACATCTCGAATATTAACGAAACAACTTAAACTAACTTCACTCTACGATTACTAATACGCTATACGTACAATGTTTATAACTAGAAGAATGATGCAAGTAAAAAAAGTGGCGATTAACATGACCAAACAATAAGAGTAATTAATTACATTTCGATTACTCCACATAAAAAGGTCGCGCAACGACTCAACATTGAATTCCTCTCAGATCAGTCATACATATACGTACAATCCCCAGAATAAACTGAAGGCACAAAATTGATGTAAAATCTTCGATTATAATATCTTAATATCAAATATAAAATACATCAATTATTACACATAATCAGAATAATCACCGAAGTACTAAATACATATGTACAGGGTGTTCCAGCTAATTTTGACATTTTAAATATTTCGGTATTGTGGTATGTAGCAAAAAATGTTTCATAGGAAAATTAAATGGTATCGAGTGGTGCATAATCTGGTATCATTAGTTTTTCCGTAGGTGGACGCGTCAAGGACATATGAAGGTCAACTTTGTTTTTTTAAATAGAATGGGGTACTTTTTTATGCATCAAGCGATGCAGCTAAACATAATTTATAAAAAAGTAGTGACCTATGCACCTCGAAAAACTAATAGTTAAGGAGATATTTCAGTATAAGTAATCTAAATACAAAGGCATCATTCCTGCCGCATTAGGACGTGAGCTCTGTTTATTTATTTATCTGTCTGCCCCCTGATTTAACGCCGCCCGACTTTTTCTTATGGGGCTATTTAAAGGATAAAACGCGAAAGTTCCAACTAAAGTGAGTGATAAAAAACGTGAGTGATAAAGTGATTAAATAACGTAGGTCAGTCCTTACTTCATCGATTTCAAAAATGCTGCGATGCAAATAGTCGTTATATTGAACCATACCTGTAAATAAACGCTAATGTAATTACGAATTTTAGAATTACTTAAATTGAAATATCTGCTAAACTATTAGCTTTTCGACATACATAGGTCAGTACTTTTTTATAAAGAATGTCTAGCTGCATCGCTTGATGCAGAAAAAAGTACCTCATTCCATTTAGAAAAACAAAGTTGACCTTCATATGTCCTTGACGCGTTCACCTATGGAAAAACTAATGACACCAGATTATGCCCCACTCGATACCATTTAAGTTTCCTATGAAACATTTTTTGCTACATACCACAATAACGAAATATTCAAGGTGTCAAAAACGGCTGGGACACCCTGTATATATTAGGGGTACCGAAAAGTAATCAAAATTAGAGACGTGAAAACGTAATTGGAAACGTTTTTCAAGAAAAAAATCGAACGACTTTTTTAAAAAGGGAATCGAACAACTACCTTTGGGCTGGAGAAAAGTGTTTGGAAATTATAGAAATTATTTTGTTGATTAGTATTTAAGATTTCTTTAATAAATAAATGTTTTTCGTCAGCAAAAAAAAATTTTTGATTACTTTTCGGTACCCCTAATACTTACCTCGTAAGCCAGTTAAGTGGTACAAACCGTTGATTGTCCGGCCTGTCTGATTAAAGACGAACTTTTCTACTAGCCGCGAATCTCAGTCCTCTCTTAAGCCTGTTTTATCGCTCGGCGTTCGTATTGTCCAACTTGTCTGCCAACATTCTCACGAGGATTAATCGATATGATTAACCGGAATAATCCGTGATGAACATATTTCGTATTGTCAATCTTGCCGTGTGTATTTCAATAAGCTATGATCGGCGCGTATTCGTGTAATTCGTTTTTCAGTAGCTTCTATCAATCTCTCCTATGTTATTTGTATCTCGGTCATCGAGCAGAACGTATTCAATTAAATGTTTATCGTGGCGTTGGAAATACGCTGTTTGAAATGTATATTATTTGAATTACACAGTTTACAAGCTGCCGTTTATCGAATTGATTCGCAATGAAATCAACTTTTCCCCCATCCTGCGCTCCTATCCCTTTTATGTAATTGCGTTAATGTTCTGTGTGAGATTAATTAATAATTTCCGGACATACCGACATCCTCGGTGGAAGTATTAACATTATTATTATTATTTTTGTACACGATGGAAGATTTAATCGGATTACTTTACTGTATGGGCTTGCGCAGTATGAATTGGAGCACCGAAATCCATAGACGATATTTCGTTAAATCTATTCATAAATGGGTTTTCACTTTTTTTTTATGACGGACAGCGAGAGATTTGGATGAAGCACCCTTATTGCTGCGAAAAAATTTTATCTTTTTGTTGAATTTTGTAATGTTTGATATTTTTAGAATATTTTAATTTCAGTGGGAGTAGTATCGATTGGTACTTTAAGAATAATTAATATTTCATGTGACAAAAATATATAATTTTATGGAGATAGAAATAATACGGGTACGTTAATGTGTATTATTGATGAAACTGTATAAAGTATGCAGTATCGTAAAGTCCTTAAACTATATATACCATTTTTCACTTTCTCTTATAAACCATTAACATGAAACATCTATAATATTCGTGTATAATTTAAAATGTGTGTAATAACGTTCTCATATGATATTATCAAACTCGGAGCAATTTATTTTAAAAAATTGATTTTCCAAACAAATAAAAAATGTACCACCACTTCTTCCTTATATTAAAACACGAACACTTTGTACACTCAACTTCTAAATTTAACCTTCCATAAACCCTAGGACATTGAGAAACCATGAGATACACCTGTGTCTTCATTCATCAAATCGATTTTCGATTCTGTTAAACATAATGTTGAAACTTCCATTCAACATTTTATTTTCAACATTCTTCAGCTTCCCATCACATAACGAACTTTAAGAACTCAAAAGAATTCCCACCATAGAAAATTAAAAAGAAAATCACATAAGTTTCAACATTTCTAAATACAAAATATCCCAAAAAAATGAGTTCTGAAATTTCATCACCCTTGATTAAAAAAAAAATTCTATAGTCAGAACTAAAGCGATATCCACCATACCTTTTTCCTGCATCGGAAATCCTCTTACTGCAATACGCCAGAAAGTACATCACGTATCGCGAATCCTCCAAGTTCGGCCACCAAGGCCGTCGTTTTCCTTCCAATTCGTTCTAGCAGAGTGTTATTCTCTCTCTATATAGTTATATTAACGTCGGAAGTGTAAACTGATACAACACATCGGTAGGTATCGATTTTCGGCAGGAACCGAGGTCGAGCCGCTGATATCGAATGCTGCCGTTATTAACTATTACGTTATAACTGCACCCCCGGTGTCCCCTCCTGTTTCAGGATATCGGACGTCGGATGTACACCGACGTCGTTACACCACAACGTCGCGAGTACCTTCGATTAATTGATGCCAGTACTAACGGCCCAATAAACCGATACGTCATTACGTCTGGACAAATTGAAAGCACTTGCATGCTTCTTACAATATTTAATTATTATATTTAGCTTAACAGTAAAACTACGGAAACCGTAGAATTGACAGGTCCCTATTTTTTTATAAGGATTAGTTAAGAATAAAGAGAAACAAGACTGTATATATTTCACGTGTATCTTATAATATACTAATTACTTATTTAATTTATGTTCTTTGCTGCTGAATCTCTGTTTTTTCCAAGGGACTTATTTAAGACATTTCAATATGATAGATTTAATGGCTGCTGCCAAATTTTTCTTGGTTTTATTGTTTCTGGAAAGGGGTATTATCACAGAACAAAAATAAAAATAATTTTCGGAAATTACTGTTTAAAAGTACAACTAAAACAGACTGTTTTAAACATATTTAATCTAAATTCAATGCTAAAGGACTTAAAAATGAATAAATCCTCAAATAGGGATCATGGAAGGTAATGGGTTAATAATTGGCTACTATAAGAACACTATAAATGTAAATAACTAAATAATTAACAAACAGAGGTAGTTCGGGAACTGGTACGCTTTGATTTTGATGAAAATTTGTATACATTTTCATTAAACCTATCTCGGAAGATCACTGTAATTCTTTTGTGCCTCTTTTCAACTTTAACCTTTTAGGTACGGCTGAATTCTGCGTGTGGCTATTTCCCTGGACGGCAGAGTCTGACGTGAACGATGTATAAACGATACAACACTACAAAGTGTGACGGGCAATGCCGTTCTGTGCACGAGTACATTCAAATGAAGTATTTGATGATTAAATCATAATTTTAGAAAAATATAAATATTACACATACTTTAACTTCAACAATTCACTTTAATAATTAATAATATAATTGAGTATAATGTATTTTGAAACATAGTACAATACATAAACCTACGTCACCATTTTCACATTCATAACGTGATCTTCGCCTTGTATCGCTTTTCGAACACACTATACAATTTCGTAAAGCTTTTTTAGAATATTTAAATTCGCAGTAGGATGGAAAGTGTACATACCTGACGCTGTGTTATACCTGATAACTACCGTATTAAAAACAAAGACTATATATTCTGTCTGTCTATTATTAATACTGTTGTAAATTGATGTAAAGACAAAAGAAGTGTGAAACAATGCATATGAAGACAGATATTCAGTTCAAATGGTGGGCGAGTGAGCCACTAGAGCAAGCCACTATAGTGGCGCGTCGTTCAAAGATGACATCCATGAAAGCCACTATAGTGGCGCCTCGTTCAGAGAGATGACATACACGAAAGCCACTATATGGCGCGTCGTCCTGAAAGATGATATCCACAAAAGCCACTATAGTGGCGCGTCGTTCCTAAAAGGTTAAGGGAGATATCAAGGGAGGTCCTGTCTTTCAGGGAGGACCTGTCCTGCCTCTCTTCTGTCAGTCCTGGCTGTTTCCTGCCTGTCCTACCTGTCTACTACCTGTCACCTGTCTGTCCTACCTCTCCTGCCTTTTTCCAAGGTGCTCAGTGTTCCAGAAAAGACAACTTTGTGGATCTCAAAAATTAGTATAAGATTTATTTTTACTATCTTGGGATGTATTTTGTTGTTAACGAACAACTAGTATGTATATACAAAGTGTGCTCCGGACAAAAGGGTTAATGCAATGTTGGAGACGCACACGAAAGAATTATAATTATTTTCTTAAATATGTCTAATAGATATTTATGCAAAGTTTAATCAAATTCGGAGTATACCAATTCTTGAAGTTATCTTGGAAATAATACATAAACACTAACTACTTATAAATACTTAATTATGCTACCACTTGATTGTTGGATATTGTACAAAATGTATGTGTATACTTTTGTAGAAGTATATGTTTTTTTCTTTAAAATATGAGGTTATACTAATTATTTTGATAGTTTTAAAGCGTTGCAATGTTATTCGACTTTTATTGGCAACATCTGATTAATAGGATATCGCTCTCTGAGCAGTAATCTCTGAAGAGCCGATTAATCAGGCAGCGCTCGATAGAATATTAAGTGGAGTAGGTTTCGATTTAGCATATCATAGCTGTAATTAATGTTTCCCGTTCTTTCTTAATTTATACTGAGTTTGTTAATATTTAGTATGAATTGAAATTAATTTTTAGAGTGAAGGAAGTCATCGTATTCAATTAGCATTCCTCTCTATTTAACAATTTTGAGATATTATATTACATCTCTGTTATGGTGGAATAAATCCCTTTATCTAGCTTCACGTTTTTCCTTCTCCATATTTCAATGCGGCGCAACTTTCATCCATCAAAACACGATCATTACATATATCCTACATCTGTATTAATTTGTCAATCATTAAATCAGCTCCACAAATCATTTAAATCCCATACGACAACATTATACATCTGATTTATCTTTCAAACATATGAAGCTACCAACAACTTCATTCATCAGTATCTACCCATATTAAATGAACTGAAAGTAACATGCAAAGGTACATTTAACCAGTAATATTTCCTATCATCCACTTCAACGGAACAGATTTGAAAAGACTCAATAAAAAAGAATCCATCGAATTGACATCACAACCATCCGAGAACGTTTCATAGCAATCGTCATTTCGACGTTTACTGCTGTCTAAAAACGCAAGCGCCCGAAAACATTGATTTACCGATTCGACGAATAGTCGAAAGCAGCCATCTCTCGAGGCTCGGAAGTGCATTACATTTCCCTGAAAAATCGAGGGTGCGCAAGAGCGATAAATGGACGCGGTATTTATGCCCCACGACATCTCTTGTCGGAAGGAGAGGGGCTCGCAACGATTTTCCGTCTAATTAAAATCCGAAAGCGGGTCATCGAGAAGAGGAACTTCATTTCGCCCCGAATCCTCGCCGTCGACGATTTTCCATTTACCGAGTTACAGCAGAGCGGACGCTGGGACCGGAAACATGCCGTTCGCCATCGGGGCACCTCTTGCAAATGAGAGTTAATAAGGAAAGATTGATTTTTGATTGTTGCTCGTTTCACGGTTCATTAGACCGATTTAATCATTTACGATTTAATGTCGATTTATGGTCGATAGAACTTTTATTGAAAGTAGCCTGCTGTTAATTCTTTGATGGCGAACATTTACCTTCAATTCTATAGAAAAAATATCTCCAGGCGGAAAATATTATTCCTCTTACATACGTAATTCTAATTGAAAATTTTCTCTGTTTATTATAAATAGAATTAGATAAATCCAATTTCTTTCTCATCATTTGAAATGAAAAATTCAGTTCGTCACAGATTAAACTAATTTAGACTTATAAAACTTGAATAACTTCCCTCAGAAGAAAGTAAGTTTTCAATAATGAAGAATACTACCAAATTATCTTCAATAAATAAAAAGTTTGGGTAAGTAATTTCGAGACGCACAATTTGGAAAAAACATTTTTTTCCTAGACCCTTTAATTGCGGAGATATTTCAAAAAAACTGTTTTCAACCCCAAACTTTGAGGGCTAATATCACCCCTTCAATGTGGACGACAGCAGATATAAAAAAACACGTGTCAAATATTTCTTCAAGATCTATCTACCACATCATTTTCATCAAAATCGGCGTGTACGGGTTCGGTATGTTCCCTCGTTAAACGATTAAACATGTTTTGAAATAATTTCCTTTGCGCTTAGTGTTATTAATAACGCGTGTACATTCGAATCTCAAACTTTAATTTAATGTAAAAAACGTTTTGGATGTCTAGGTCTAAAAATGTTAAACCAAAATGTAGGTAGGTTTATGCGAGGAACATAAGGTTTTATGGTATATTCAGCCGCAGGATGAGCGAAGAGCACCTTCGGATTTACGAAACACTGCGGGCAAATTTGTTCGAGCGAAAACGACTGTTAAACACGGTGATTCGACGAAAGATAGAGACAGACGAATTTCTTCGCGAAGTAACACCACGAAGAGACGGAAGTTGCTTTAAGGAGAGCACAGAGGGAGGACGATTTGTGGGGAATTAAGGAACGACTGACGGAATTAGATTAGAATTATATCACGAGCTGGATTAACCCCTTTCGCTATAAGTGTGGGTGCTCAAAATTGGGGAATTCTAATTATAAAAAATATTTAAAATATTACTAACAGATATACAAAACATTCTTAGAAAGGGAAACATCTGAAACCAACGAAAAAACAATTATTATTTCTATTAGTTTCAATTGTAGTAATATATTAACAACAAGGTGATAATAATTACTGTTATTATAGCAGAACTAAATAATAGTTATGTAGAAGAATATGTTAGATATGGGTAAAAAGTAAGCTTAATCTATGTTCTTTAAAATTTATTATTCTAAGTAATACATCTCATAAAATAGAAATCCTATATTTGCTAAACGATGTTCCAATTAAAAAACACTTCGTTGTTGTTCTTCCAGAAATAAAATGCTGTACAAGAAATAATTGTCCATTAAAAAAATATATATAATTTACTCTCTTATATTACGTATCTGACAGTTATGAAAATATTTTACTAATCGATGTTCGATATTCATATATTTTAGAATTTCCAATAAAAATGATATAAAGTTTGTAGAAACGTTTGATCATAAAGGGAATTATCCGCTGAGGGAATTCGTGAATTTTGAACCTCAACATGGTTCATTCGTGTCAATTAACGCGAACATCATACTCTGCTGGATCGTTTGTGTCACGAGTACGGGAATAGCACGTTCCCCTAATTAGTTTTGAAAGTTGGAAGGTTTTAGGAACGTTTGAGCTATACAGTAAAACATTACCGACAGTGTTTCACGTCGAGTATTTATTTACGTCCAGTGCCAACGCTTTACTTCATTTTTACATACAGTAATTTTTGTTCCGAGTTAGGAAACATTTATGGAAATATGATAAAAGTGGCCGGCTTATATGCAAAGTCGATACACTCAAGGAGAACGATAAAATAAGATTATACCATTTGCAAGCTTCATTTGTGAATGAATTTTCTTTTATAAATTCTAACGCAAAAGTTTTGGAAGTGGTGCATCATTTTGTTCGTAAATATATTAAAAATTGCGACGAACTTAATTGTGTTAACATTTAAAAAATATCTGAGTTGATGTGCTAGGTTCGAAAAAAATATTACAGTTGAATTTGCGAGAATTTGCAAAAAACAAATTTTAAAAAACGGTCATATTCGTTTAAATATTTGGAGAAAAGTTGGAGTTTAGCAAAATTTGGAACAATGAAAATTAATATTCGATATCGAATAAAAATCGATTGCATTAATTAATTTACGAGTGGATACGTAAAAAGAGAACATTGCTGATTTAAAATTCCACTGAAACAATTTTAAACAGAAAACATTAGCGTTAAACCGAATAATGCCGCAAAATGTGGATAAACGTAATGAAATTAGAGAGAATAATGTAACATAGTTACATTTCAAAGATTCCGTAGAATTACATGTTGAATTGATTAAATATTGAATCGATGTGGATGAAAGACGTGAATTTTTAATTAGCGCATAATTTTATTAAAGCGAAGTTGTCAAAAATAGAGCTGATTCGAATCATTATTCTCCAATTTTCTCGCTCTGAAGTAGCCAACGTTCATCGAATTGATTTGCTATTTTAGAAATTTAATAAATTCTAATTTCCGGATTCTCTAATTCCACGAAATTTAATTACCTGTCGGAAAGGATTGGATACGAAATTCACATCACCAGATATTTAAAAACCTATTTCTCTATATTTTTGTTACGTTTTACGATACAATAATCTATTGTTACATATAAAATAATAAATATATTAAATAATTTGAAGCGTCGTCGTTAGGAAAGAAAAAATTGTTAATAATAAGATATTCAGAATCCCTATTACTGAAAATTATAATTTTATGACACATTTTTTAATTTAAGTCTCTTATAATTACGAATCGTCAATATTAATATTATAAAGTCAAAAAAGGCGTAGGAATTCTTCGGGCTTTCATTCAGAAAATGAAAATTTTCTTGTAGATTATAGTTCTGAAAATAAAACATTCCAACATGATATAAAAATCGATGGTTTGTAGACCTTGGTAATTATATTACAGCAACGTGTGTACAAGGAAGCTTAAATTATAGCAGTATGAATTTTTTAAACGGCATCATACCTTGTTAGAAATAAATAAAATATAGACTATAGGAAATCTATTACGTTAAAACATGGAATTTTCTTCAGTTGTCGGAGGAAAGAATAAAAAGGAACTGAGCTGTTCAAATGGAGCATTGAATTCATTCTTGATTGCAATGGTTCGATTAAGAAATGAAAGTAACGCAATAGACTATTATTCCTATCAAATGAGTCAGGAATTAGGAGATCGACTACATGTGGCTTGAATGTATCTCAATTTTTAATCTGGAACAAACCGATGAACAAATGACTAACTGCCTGTTCCAGATAAGTTGAAGAATAAGCAAATACAATAGACCATTATCGGATTGCAGGAAGTCGAAAATTAAATCAGTTGTATAAGCTTCCAGTATATCTCGATTTTTAATCTCCAACTAATCAATACATACGCAACTGTGCTAGATAAGTTAAAAAATAAAGTAACATAAGACTATTATTGCGGAAAAAAAGAGTAAAAAGTAAGACCCAGTTTAATATCCTGCAGATCAGAGACATAAGTAGCTAATGAGCAATTGTAATATATAAATTAAGAAATAAGCAAACACAGTAAATTATTATCCTAATTTAAGAAATGGCAAATCAAAATTTCGAACTAAATATTATCAAACGAATAACTAAAGAACTGTAAACAGCTGGCTGATGAATATCATCAACGTAGCTTTACCACTCTAATAACCGAAAAATTTGACGACCATCCGTAAACCAATTTCATATCGACGATCAATCGAATTCATAATTAACGAAAAATTGAACTAATCTCTCGCCGCAATATCAACACATTTCCCGTTCCATCATCAGGGATAAAATTAATTGCCAGAAATATCCAGGCAGCATTAACTAAACCAATTCCATAGCCGGCCTCCATTATTACACGGAGCAACATGAAATTTTGCAATTTGCTAAGTGACGAGCCCCGCCGAAATATCGTCCAGTAGCAGCAGTTATGTATATTAAATCTCGCATATAAACGGAAGCATGTTCGCGCAAAATAACCCAACTCTATAAAAGGTTCGGTTTAATTAAAATTTCGCCATAGATACACGCACTGTACTCCCTGTATACCGTGAATAGGTGGATTCGATCTCGTGTACGCGTACACGGAAACGCTTGCTCGTTCTTTCTCCTCTTTATTAATTATCAAACGTTAATCTCGACATCCGCTACACGTTCCCTTTATGCGGGATCGCTATGAAGAGGGAGAAATAGAGAGAAAGAGAGAGAGAGAGAGAGATGAGAATTTGAAAAATGGTAAAAGAGAGGGATGCGTGAGATAGGGGAAGAATGAAAGCGGGAAAAATTGTGCAAGAGACGGAAAATGAGATTGACGGAGAGAATGAGAATGGGAAAAAGAGTACAACAAATAGAGAGTAACATTGAGAAACAGTGAAAAAAGGTTGGGAAGGGAGGGAATGAGAGAGTGCAACAGATTGAGAATCAAAATAAGAAAGAAAGTGCAAAAAAGGGTGAAAAACAGAGAATAAAAATAGGAGAAAGCGAAACTAGATAAAATCAGAAGAGCAAAGAGAGACATCGGACGGATTGTAGTTTGAAAGACGCAAGAGCGTGCACAAGACAAAGAAATCGAAAGAAACAGTGTGAAAACTATATAAATTGAGAGAGAGAGAGAGGAAGTTCAAAAGACAAAGAGTGCGTGAGACAGGGAGAGAGAGAAAGGTGAAAATAATGCAAAATACACATCCGCCATAATAAAATGCAAAATACAGGCACTAACAACAAGTGAAAGTGCTAGAAACAGAATTCAAATTGAGAAAATGTATGAAAAAGAGAGAGAGAATCAGCAAATCTGAGAAAGTAGGAAATATAGAGAAAGCTAGAGAGGTAAGAGAGAGTGTAAAAGAGTCAGAGAAAATAGAGAAAGAAAGAATCAAAAGGATGGAAGAACGAGCACCGGAAGGTCACACCTTATTTCGCCTGTGTGAACCAAAGTTCTGGGTCGTTACTACGCAAAGCACATTAATCATAATACGTCGCTTATTAAACGAGCCGTCATGTCGAGCGACGGCAACGAGGTCAACCCCGACTTACGCTGAAACAAACCCCAACCAACCCCCTTGGTTAATTTCGAGACTGCTCGTGTGCGTTTGCCTGGATACACCCCTCCTGTATATGTATTTAACTACCCCTGTATTGTACACATCTACGTGGATCTGCGAACGCAAACGGTGTATTACATTTCATATTCACTGCTGACAATTAAGTCCTGCTTTAAATGACGTCGGTCGGTTATTCGCGCGAATAAGGAAAGACGATGCGAGATTTGCTCCGAGGATGGAAATTTGGATGTGAATGTTTCATAGAGAAAAGAAGGGGAAGTAAATGGTTAGGTTTGTTGAAAATGATGGGAACAAAGAGATCAACGTGTGAGATTGTTTCTTAGAAAGGCATTGATGGTTGTTGAATATTAAACTTATTAGGTTGGAGCGTATGAAATGTCGGATTTTTAAGTAAATATGTAAAACTGCATATCTTTTTCAAAAGCTGTTTATTTTATACAAATATGATTCATTTGTTTCAATATACTTTTCCCAACGAGATTTTAATGCATTGATACCTGTTTTAAGGAAATTCTGATCTTTAGACTCAATAAACTCTTATATAGAGTTTTCCAGACAGTCTTCATTTTCATACGGTTTAGTCCGTAAAAACTGTTTTAAATGTTTTAAAAAAATGTAGGTTGTTTGATGAAAGATCAGGCGAATAAGCTGGGTGTTGCAATATTTCGTATTTTAATTCATTTAAGTTCGACATTATTTTGTACGACGTATGTGGCCGAGCGTTAGCGTGGACAAGTATGTATTGGGCCATGCCGATTAGCAAGTGATGGGCGTATAATTTTCAATTTTTCATGCCTTTCATCAATGTACTGAAGGATTCATTTTCTATTGGTTTTCTCGATTTTTTATACTTGAAGAAAATCAAAAGAGAATTATAATCTGTATGATCTGACCATTAAACTCTATATTATTTTGATTAACTGTAGGTACTCTGTGGATGCGGATATTTCCGTTTTCACACTTGAAGAAAATCGAAAGAGTATTATAAAAAGATTTTCTAGGTTCTCCTTTAATCCTCTTTCATTGTATTTTAGAAGGAATTTTTCATTATTTATTAATTATTAATATTACTTAATTTTTTAAAAAGTAAATTGAGTGACAACTACGAAAAAATTAATTTGACGGAAACTTTATTTTTATAACATTTTAGTTATATTAGTAATAACTAATACTGCAATAGTACAAGAAATTGAACCTGATGAAATGTTTGTTCTAGAGGACCACAACGTACAATATACAACTCGAGACTTTTTAATTTCAGGAAATTTAAGTGAAAATATCAAAGCTGTTAACATAATTAACATTGTTAATGTTTGTATAAAAATGATGATCAATGATATACTGTACATAGGAATACCTGTAAATGATAAGGAGTTGAAGTAATCTAATACTTCTCAAATGAAAAGTTCATAAAATTCTAAAAATGTATATAAAGAATGACAGTTGTAGAGACGAATGTATAGTAAACTTTACAATGATGAAATAATAAAATGAAAAATATGATTTCTCGCTGGTTCTATTTAATTATTTATATCTTTATTTTCATTGTTGACATGAAATAAATAAGAAATAAGTTAACAAATAAAAGGATTTTTACTGTAATCTATTACAATTCGATGTCTAATTAATACAAATTTGTATATTTATTTTCCGAAAATAAAAGAGAATCAAGAGAGAAATATAACGACTAATAGAGAACTAAGGAGAATAATAGAAATATGAAGAAAATGTAAGAGAATCATAAATGATGATTTCAAGGTTCGAGATAATCAACAGAAATTCATAACTTCGACTGTGATGCAGTCGATGCAGAATGTTGATGTTAACATTCTCATCGTTAATATTCACGACGAGAACTAAAAGCAGGGTGTTTTGCTTGAACAACAAGTATATTAAAATTAAAAAATACCTTGGCGAGAAGAAAGAACGGGAACAAAGGAACGATGATTTGTCATGTAAAAATTGTGTGACATTCGGATCAGGTATTTTTTATGTAACAAGGTCGACAATTACGATGCAAATCTGAAGAAGTGGAGGACGAACGGCTTAAAGGAATTTTATGTGAGATTAGGAATAAAGTTTAGACTGTAAATTTGTTCTTATATTAGAAGAGTAGTACTATAACCTTAATTTTAACAATGTGCAAACCAATCGTAAAGAGAATTCTGTAGACTTAATAAAAATACGATTCTATCGTATAATTCCCAATTCCATTCCTTATAAATACCTCCAATTCTTTTTCTTTCAAGAAGTTATTTGTGGAAGGTGCTTTACACCTCATCGTGAATTTTCTCGTGTCATTTATTCCTGAAATTTCGCACGGCCTGATACGATAGGATGCGATCGCGTATTGATTTATTCAGAGCCGTTAAAAATAGCCCGACGCAAGAAGGGCAAATCTTACCTACAACTTTTCCTTGCGTCATTGTTTCCCTTTAAAAAGTTTCCATTACTGTCACCTCGTAAAGGAAGGAGCTTCCTTCCGGTACCACGCAACCGAGAAAATTTCAAACTGTCGCTTAAAACTGACGTCAACTTGGCCTCCAAGGACACGGGATACTCTCGCGATGGGTGATTAATTCTCCGTGTCTCAAGTTGGATTTAAGGCTCGTAAAAACGTCCTTCGAGGAGAAAACCGATAGGAGAAAAACGGTCCTGCGAAGGCGTCGAGATAATACGATTTCCCCATTACCCTACCTTTAAAGCATCCGTCGATTTATGCGAACCGATCTGCACGTTTCGATTGTACGTTTATATAAATTTTTAGTGGTCGATTTGGAGAATGGAATTGTAATTAATGTAAAACCTCTTGAAACGTGGATTATTTGTGGAATAAGTGTATAGTTCGTTTTAGAATGGGTGCATAAATAGTTTATAGAGGACATTGCCCCTGGTATGTTGTTCTGAGTCTGTATATAGTTCGAAAGCTTTGACACCATTGCAGGAAGGAAAAATGAGAGGTTCACTTGGTATCCCATTGTACTCGAATTTCCGATCGAGTTGCCAAGGTAATTAATCGTTGTTTGACCTCTGTCCACTGACTACAATTCAGAATTGTTGTCGAACCTTGCATTGAAGTCACTTTGTTGCAAAACTAGCTTCAATGAAAAACGTTATTTAGTCTTTTTTCGCTTTTTTTATGAAGATGTAGTGGAACAAAAACTACTAACTGTTCAAACAATGATGCAGAGTCGTAGTAAAAGTTTTATTGATGTATTTTTTCTGAATTAAAAATAGTTTTATTGTAATTTTAAAAAATGATATCAACTATAGATAATACTATCGTTCCAACAGAAATAAAATGATAAATATGGAGATAACGTAAAAAATATAGAATTATTCCGGATAAAAATATGTAATTAGCCTGAAATACGACTGTAGCCAACATTCGAGCGTATAAAGGATTCGAAAAACTTCGATCATAATCTACCAATTGAAAATGCAAATACAAAATTTTTAAAAAATGCAACAATGAAATCCACAATGACGCATTTGCAAAAACTGTTACACTATTAAGTTAGGCGTAAAACGATGGCAACTTTCACCGGCATAATCCATTGCTTTTGTTCGTATTATCAGAACCATTATCTCACCAGCGTCCACTTTGTATTCCACTTAATTGCCTTCCCATCTGACAAACGCAGCAAAAAAAAAAAGAAAAAACGATAACGATAATAAAAGTGCATAGTACTAGGAAAGACGGTAATTACAAGATAGCAACATAAAAAGCTATCTATTCCAGTACCGATTTCCATATCCTTGTACGGCGTTAATGATCGGTAAAGTCGTGAAATTTCAGAAAGTTTGCACTTGCAAATGGCAGCCATAAAACCCAGTCTATCGACGAGCGTGAAATGTTTTTAAAACAGCAACTTCCTAGTTTCATATGTGCACGCATAAAAATACATAAGAATGTAAGAGGATTATGGCTAATAGTTGCACGACGACGTTGCATTCCCAATGCATGGTCGATACGAATGGTGTGGGTGAGATACATTGGTCATGGTCCATTATATGAGCCGATAGTACACCATACTATTAAGTTGTAACATATGACATGTCCGATTTTGGTTTATCACTATTTTAAATTCTGTACTGTCAAAAATTATTAAAACATTTAGGGATATTTTACATCTATCGTTAAGAGCAGGGTTTCTTTTGTCAGACCCGATCTTTATTTGGTTTGCATATGCAACTAACTTTACAATTTTCTGCTTCGATTTACAACATGAATCTATTCGCTTTTCGCATACTTTTCTTGTATGAGTGGAAAAGTGATAACGACGTATCCGCAGCTTGGCGAAATATCAACGCTGCATTTGATAATGATGCAGTCGATGATTATGAATTTTAATAACTGATGTTAGTCCATTTGGGCCGATAGTACACCACACTATTTGGAGCTTATTAGAAAACAGTAATGACTCCGGGGATTCTGATTGGCTAATGGGCTCCTACGTTTTGATTCTAGTACATTTACTTCGGCTGCTTGATAGTGGCAGTAAGTTTTCAGTATTATTATGGGGAATTAATTAATTCTCCCTTATGCCAAATGCTTGCACTCTAAAAGAGATCAGCGACTTTGAAATTCACGTTGCTAATATTAGTCTATTCTAGCCGATAGTATACCATACTCGCACTTTATTAAAAGACGCTAAAGACTACGGCAATTCTGATTAGGTGATTCGCTTCTTCTACGTTTTGATTATAGTAGATGTAATCCAACTGCTTGGTAGTGGCATTTCATTTTAAGAATTAATTAATTCTAGCTCATATCAGCTTAACTTTGTGTTTTAACTGCCACGAAGAAGTTTAAAATAACCCATTTCAACCTGCCGACCGGAATCGAAAAGTCCAGCCTAAAAGGAAACTTCAAATCCTAGATTCTTTTGATTTCTCATTTGCCGCTTAATTATGTATACCATTCTGAACCTCAAAATCCTCAACTAGTGTGTCTACGGGCCTCAAAGTCCTGTAAATATGATTTTTAGGAGTTATATGGACTGTTCGGGTAAAATTTTTATTCCAATTTAATCTGACATCCCCTAAAAACATTTCAGAAGTTCCAAGTCTGTCGACTCATATTCTAAAAATAGAGCTTTCAGGAGCAAGTAGGAATTAAATTATCATTATATTCCATATAAATTCTAAATCTCCTAAAATCACTCCAATTCCAATCCAATTCTGAAACTCCTCATTATATAGGCTTAATATCGGGCTTATTGTTAGATTAATATTCTAAACAAGAATGCTGAGGATTATTTTGGGCTGTATGAAGGCTAAATTGATCCTAAACTAGGCAAAACTGGAAAAAATGAACAAATTTAGGTAGATTGTGGAATTAAAATTTGCATTCTTTTATATGTAACATAATTTTCCATATTCAGCCTAAATACCCTAAGTTATTTGGTAATTTAGGAGGATGTTGGGCTGAAATTTTCGACTCTAGGATGGCAATTGTCAACTTCATGTTTAGAGCTTCGTTCTATCCATAACATAATTTCGGACCTGAAACAGCAAGCTGCTGATAATTCTCAGAACATTCTCAACTTAACTTTCGTATTAACTTATTTCGAAAGGTATAAGTAAGGGTTATCAAAAATGACAACCATCTTTAAATCTCACGTCGCTATCACGCCTGACTACAACCTATCAATCGACTTGACGGTTCATCGTACAGTCGAGAACTTATTAGAAGGTGCTTATGACATGGTCGACCGTGATTGGATAATGTGTCCCATTTGCATCTTGACCCGAATTGATGTACATAATTCGGTTGCTATCTAAACCTACCAAAACTTTGCGGTACTCTCAGGGAAACAGAAGATGATACTCTAGACTAAAGGCGAGCAGACGAGGTTTCCTCCTGCAATTAGCTCAGTTACAAGCTACTTACATCATTTCATCGTAAATAGTATTACTCATGTAACTGAGCTTTGGTGTAAACTTTCTTCTCATATAGTACTATATACTATAGTACCATAGGCTAATTGTAAGTGCTAGCCGCTAGGATGTCACCTATATATCTGTGTCCATGAAACTGAGCAGTAATCAGTTGCTATTGTTAATTATAAAAACGTAGTCCAATATTGAGTAACATTCACCATAAGTAGAATAGGAATTATTGAAGTCTTCCAAAAACTATTAAATTAATAATATTAGATCACAATATGATCAATTTATTTCTGTGCTATTAACACTTTACCGACCGTTATTTTTTTAACATCCTACCCACTTCTGATTGGTCACTTGCCCGCAAATATTTCCCTGATACTGATATCTCTTCGAAAATTGCAAAGTCTCTTCACTGAGTCGTTGGCACAGTTAACCGCAATGGTAAATAATAATTTATTAATTGCCGTAGCAACCAATTAATAAGTTAAAAGTCCAAAAGTGTTTGGCCCAAAAAGCTGATTAATCGGCTACCGGTCGGGAAAATGTTAATATTGCATTAAGTTATGTGTTATGTCAGAAATTAGGGATATATTGTGATTGCAGCAATTAATTCTGAAAAGAAATAGTACGACAAGGAGTTAAGTCACATGAACTTGAATAATACTAGAGTTACAAGAAGTAAGTCTATGATGATGACTATCAGTTGCCAAAATAAAAGAAAACATTGACTATCCGATTAGCATGCACCAGGGATACCAGAAATATTATCTTTAACAAAATGATGGTGCTATACTCTGTTCGAAATTCTTGTCGATTTCCGTTAAAGGTTCTGTGCACCTTTTACTCAGCTCTCAACAGTACATCGTCCATCGAGTTACTCTTATCTCTCTAGTAGGGAAGCAAATCTGGCGTAATTAATTTTAAGCCGAGGCTACACTCCGCTGCTCCATGGCGCTTCGTAGGGTCCACCTCCTTTTCATTTCCGAGTCGATTAGCATCCAGCGCTGCCTGAGCCGAATTATCTCGAGTGCTTCCTGCTTCTGTATTTCTTACCGAGATTCCAGCGTGTCGGCACCGATTTGCGCGTGGACCTTTTAGGCAAATGACAGGCAGAATGTTGTAATTAAATTTACTGAGACACAGAAAGTAAGTAAGTGAGTGAATGAGTAAGTGAGTTACTGAGTGAAAGACAGATAGAGAGTGAAAGATGGAGGAAAAGAAAAACGTAAACTGTTCTGTTATAGACATTTTTTAAATGTGTACAGTTTTTTTTCAACCATTAAATTTTATCTCAATTTGCAGTTCGCATTATTTTCCTTATCTAATAGTTACGTAGTTTCCATTCTATAATTAAAGACTCGTGTGTCGGACCATATTTTGAGAAACGTTAAAATCTGAGAGAGCTTTTCGTTTAACCTACGACATCCGAGTTTGCAGGCTAACTCGCGATAAAAGCTTATCCCGATTTTAGAAATTATGAGCCATTTTTCCGAGTTTTTTGCAAAATTTCGTCAAAATCCGAGTGAGCTTTTCGTTTAACCAACGACATCCGAACTTACAAGCTCACTCGCGATAAAAGCTTATCCCGATTTTAGAAATTTTGTGCCATTTTTCAATATTTTGAACAATTTTTCCGTGGTTTTTGCAAAATGGTCATCGTCAAAATCAGAGTGAGCTTTTTAATTTGAGGAACGACATCCGAGCGTGCAAGTAAACACGTGATGACTCAAACTAAGAAACTCGATCCGATTTCGACAAAGTTTCAAAATTGTCTCCAAAAATTTGAGTTTTTGGACTATGTGCCATACAAATTAGGAGTCAGACAGGAGAGACGGGACAGGCAAGGATGGAAGGGATAGGCAGTACTAGAAGGAACGGGTAGGGCTTGAGGGATGGGCATGGATGGAAGGGATAGGAAGGACTGTACGGGACTGACAGGTTTTAAGGGACCAGCAGTACTGGAAAAGATGGGCAGAACTTAAAGGGACAGCCAGGACTGGAAAGGACTGGCATTAAGTAACTATTATAACCAAACTAACACTGCAACATAATTGCAAAAATGTAACATAATTACATGAATAATAATAATAACAGAACTGGAAGGAATAGGCAGGGCTGGAAGGGCTAGGAAGGACTGTACGGGACTGACAGGTTTTAAGGGACCAGCATTACTGGAAAAGACGGGCAGAACTTAAAGGGACAGCCAGGACTGGAAAGGACTGGCATTAAGTAACTATTGTAACCAAACTAACACTGCAATATAATTGCAAAAATGTAATATAATTACCTGAATAATACTGAAATCACGCCACAGCAAATCGAATATGCTTGTACTCATTCAGAACTAGAACATCCGTTTCGAAACGTATTAATTCAAATCAGAAAGTGAAACAATTCCCGAACAAGCGAGCCGGCGCGAAATATTCCTCCGAGACCAAGACAATTTCTCTTTGGAAAAGCAGAAAAGCGGAAAGCTAGAAAACCTTCTCTCTGTTTATCGATCGGGAGGAGAGAATTTTCAAATCGGCGCCGACAGACGCTGAATTATTTCCGCGGCCCTTACCATCGACTTCTTCTTTCTTTCTCCCTTCCTTCCACGTTCTTTCGGTGCACTTCTGTCTCTCTGGGTCAACGGGGTAATGTATTATTCAATTTTATTCACCGTCATCACCCGCGACAACTTCGTGGAGAAAGAATATCGAAATTATCTGCCTTCGAGGTATCACTTTCGCTCGACAACTTTTGTCACAGTGTCCTCCCATAGTTTTCAAGGCAGAACTAACGAGAAGAACGTCACACGGCTCATTTGGACAATTGGACGCGTAAAAACACAATTTCAAAAATTTTACTTTACTCCTTGTCATACAATAACGAATGACATTCTTGATGCGATGAATTCGATATGAGTTTTCAACTTTTACAAAGATTTTCAAATTGAAAATATCAATTTGAAATTTCAAATATCGCGTTAGACACGACACGATAAAATTATTTCTATAATGTTACGTTAAATTATACGATATATAAAAAATCATTGATCAATTTTTATTTTATCAATTTAACTCCGAATTATTGTGAAGGTAGTCACAAAAGTCATCGTACGGCAAGAAGTTAAACAGTGAAATTTTTCATATGATCCGTTTCTATTGAATGTTTTTCTATATCCAACGATCAGTATCGAAATTCTCATTATAGCATATTGAATGAATATCTTAGAAGTATTATTATATACAATTTTTACGAATATAGTACCGTCCAAAACTTTATGAAAATAAAAATTATATTTGATAATGGATAAAACAAACGAATCACTTTGGTACGTCCACGTAAATAAGTTACTCGCGGAGTATCAACCATTTGAAAGAAAGATCTAAGTTTTTCACCATTTACATTCAAACAGATCGCATGTGAATAGTCGGTGGTTAAAAATTGCAAGAATATAGGAGAAAAGAGTTTACGCCATGGTACTATCATTACGAAATACTGAAATCACTGCTATCTTCGAATCACTCGCTCGCTCTTCGTTATGTAATTGCTTAGAAAGCGAAAGTTATTGGGAATACGTGTACAAGATAGGCGAACAATAATTCTGTGAATATTCTGGTGTTATTCTGTCGTGTAAGTTGTCAATTACACGTCCTTAAGATCGATTCCAATGAAGACTGACGAAACGATTTATGCAATTCACTTACGTTGACAGATTTGATTTTAAAACGATAATTACGTCGTTTTCTGTGCAGAATTTGTCTAAATGTCTGTTTCAGAAATGCTTCTTCAAATGTCACGTTAGTAGATTAATCTGTCTAGAAATATCAGTTTCCAAACTATTTTTAAAAATCTTTTAACTTTGTATTGCTAACAGGGAAGTACATTTATCAAGGACATTGTCAATTATACATTAAATATAAGTTAATCTTCTATGATCCCTTATGACTGATGTAATATAAAATATATTATTGTTCCCATTTTCATGTTAACGAAATTCTTGTTAATGAATTAATTAAGTTAAACTTTACATTAAATCCTTGTAGTCTTATGAACGAACTACACTTGACACAGCTCTCTGTGTTAATTAATCCTTTGCACTCCCACCTGAGGGAACACCGTAAGTTTACCATATCACTCGGTTGCTCCCTCTAAGGGGGCTTTCGAATTTATTAATGATTACGGATAATGAACTTATTGTACTGCAAAATTTAAAAAAATGTATGTTTACCTAAACTTTTCTATTGAAATCACACAAGATAGCAAATAGTAAAGTGCCGTCAAGTTGCTAAATAATAGACAACGTCAGAGATAGCTCCGAGTGCAATTATCTTTTGCACATGATAATAGAATCTTGTTACAAAAACTACTATGGTAATTTAAAAAGCTTCCAGGCATTGATTCAAAGAGAGACTCATCGCGCTTTATGACCATTCGTTCGTAAGAAACGAGATTGCCTTTGTACAAAATGACGGCCCGTCTTACATCTCCGCTTCCTTTTTCGGTTTTCAGGGCTTCTTCAGGAGAAGCATTCAGAAGCAGATAGAATACAGGTGTCTGAGAGACGGCAAGTGTCTCGTCATCAGATTAAATCGGAACCGCTGCCAATATTGCAGATTTAAGAAGTGCCTAGCTGTCGGCATGTCCAGGGATTGTAAGTAACGTTTTATTCTACATTAATTGATACATACCCTTTCATAAGATGCACCTGCAGAATATTAACTCGTCCTGTTTGTCTGCACTTGAAAATCATATGAAGAAGTGAGAAAATAAAAATTTGTTACGGTAACGTAGAATAATTGTACGTTCAAAGGAGTCGAGAAGTTGAGGAATTTGAAGTTGAAGAAGTTGCAAAATGGAGAATTGACAATTGAGACTCACTTAAGTATGTTAACTGGAAAACGTAGATTATTTATAATTATTTATGTATCGTGTTGCAGCGTTAGGTTCATATGTTGTGAATGAGTAATGAGTAATGAGTAATTAATGAAGTTAATTAATTTAGTCATTACCTAGAAGAGAATATTGTGGATTATTTTTTCGATAATAATTAGATATTGTATTTTTCATGATTTGAAGATCGCACAGTGGTTTGCTTTCGCTGAAATATCGAATGAATTCATTTGCATCGAAGTTCTAGTAATGAACATTTGATTATACTGCCCCAATTATGTTATTTTCAGTGATAACGATATTGACGATGACCTCGTTCCAGTAAAATATATCTATAATTTGTCAGGTCATTTGTGAATTCTTCTGATTGGAATAGTTAGTGTTCTTCGTTAATGCTAACTGATTTAATTGAAGTACGGGAGTTCAAAGATTAATAGGTACTGATGAATACGAAATTATTAACGTAAATAATTTTATTTTACGTGAATTAAACCGTATTTGGTGATTCAGAGAAGACATTCCTTTTTACCTTTTTTTGTGTAAAGTAATCGAGTTAGATATTGCGTACTTCCTAATAACTTAAAATTAATCCGAATAACGTCTTTCTCCTCTTCAGCTTTTTATCCATCCATTATACCTTTACATTTAGTACTTCCAATTACATTAAAATTGACATCTTCAGATAAAACATTAACAAAATTGCTATGGAATAAATATGAACCATTTAATTTCCATCAAAAGTTTACACATATGATTTATTCTCAACATCGAGGCGTATTTTCATCCCTTCAGTATACACCAGTGATAGGTTTTTCAAGCGTGGATCAGAAAAAAAGAAAATTAATCTATTTCAGCAGGCCAATATAACTTATTAAATATTTTAATTCCTACAGAAATTATTGCACATGCAAAGAATGAAATAATCATTATTTTATCTCAATAAAAAAAATGCATATTAACACTAGATTTACGGAGCCACTTTGACTCATTCAAAATTTGATTACTATACCTATACATAATATATTGGTTGGTTAATTTTTTAATAATAAATCTTTTATTTAAATTGATTTGGAACTATTTTCTTTGCATAAAACTTCAATTTTCTTGTATGAGTCAAATTGGCTCACTTCAGAAAAATTCAATATTTTTTGGAGAACAACATCTCACATGAAGTTCATAAAAATCGACATATACAGGTTAGATATGTCTCCTTGTCAGGTTAATTGTTTTATTCCACCATCAATCACGAACAATCCGATGGTAACGCCATAACAGTACTTGCTACCTCTCAAAATTTCAGCACTCCGTCCAACGACGGAGGGCAAGGTAAACCAAAGGGAAGTTGCGTGCATAATTAACCGTCAAAGTTCCGACGGGCAATATGCGTCTGTGTATAACGGACAAACCTCGGAGCTTTACCCTCGGATTGTCGTAATAAGCTCTCGCGGCCTCACAATCCGTCTCAAAGGATGCAACCATTCAAAATTGTCCGGGTGTAACGCCGTCCATTGTTCCTTGCAATCCGCCTGGAAACTGAACATTACCGAATTAATTTCGTCTTGGTGGAATTTGCGCACATTTCGCAGCATTTTGTGTTTTAGTTTGTCAGCGACGTTTTGAGTAAGCGTGCTAATGCAGGCGGCCCTCGACTTTCGTACAATTCGCTATTTCGTACGTTTTAAAAATTCAATTTTTTAAAGATTTTCGTCCCTATATCAAACAATGTTTGCTTCCTGTCAAGAAATGCTGTAGATCGCGCCCACCCACACATTGCCTATTAGAAGTTTTCTAACATAGTAATATCGTCTCTAGTATTGACTATTAAATGTTAGGGAATCTCAAGCTCATAAAAAAACCACATTAACATAGAATTCTTAATATTTTTTCTGTATTCTCTCTACTTCCGAACATTCAATATTCGCAAACATTTTCAGGAACCAAGTAGGTATGTGCGAAAGTCGAGGGCCGCCTGTAATTGAGTTTTTTGGGGGTTAATGATGTAAAATATGAAATTGGTATATGTATGTGTGATACTAAGTTAGAAGAATTTAGAGAAAAATGTTATAAACATATTTAACACTTTGTAGCGCAAATTTTTAGTTACTTTTGGAAAGTGGTTATGCAACAATATACCGATGAATAGTGAAAATAGAAATTTACATAATGTA
Source organism: Cerceris rybyensis (assembly GCA_910591515.1). Classification (NCBI taxonomy): domain Eukaryota; kingdom Metazoa; phylum Arthropoda; class Insecta; order Hymenoptera; family Crabronidae; genus Cerceris; species Cerceris rybyensis. Next base: position 38,932,414 of record OU342789.1, read on the forward strand.
TTGTAGGATTTTATTAATTAGGAAGGAAGGGAGATAGAAAAGGAAAAGGAAAATAGGTTCTTGATAGAGGAATCGTAGGCACGAAAATGAAAAGAAAGAATATATTTAACACGTTGAGTGCGACGTCAGTCCCAGGGGACTGACAGTGAACTTTCCGTTCAGGCGACCTCAGTCCCTAGGGATTGACAGCGAATTTTTCGTTCGGTCGACATCGATGCGTGAGACCGGCACTGTCAAGGGTTAAATTATTAATTACATTAAAAATTTTATGTTAAAATTTAGAGAAGGTTGTTAAAATATTTGAAGCAAAGATATGGTTGAGATTTGCACATATTACAGTAAGTAATAACTTGTGTTGTGAGTTTTCTGGCGAACTTACGTCCGAATCTTTTTGTGTTTGTGCTATAACATTTAGCACAGTATTTCCAAACTTTATGCACCTTTTTTTCTTTCTTTTGAAATTTGTGAATACCTTACGCGCTGCCGCGTGAGTGGAAAGTATAGCAAGATCGGCGCCGCACTCAACGTGTTAATATTAGTAAAACAGATTAATATAGATAACACACAAATCGCAATTCGCACGCTGACTTCCGCAGCTCAAAACGCACGCCAACCTTTGTGGCTCAAGAAACGCTGTAACACTGACTTCTCTTTCTCGAAGGCGTCGCCGTCGACGAAATCATTTGCGACTCGTCAAAAGAGAGATCGAAACATTCACACAAATACACATTCACGACGAACACATAGCAAACACGCTTGATTGTCGCACTCATACATTCGCAATCCCATAGTATTTTGATTTGTAAAAATATAATTGCAAAGGAAGCTTGTAACTTTCAAGTATTAAACTGTAACAGTTTGCAAAATTAAAACTATGATTTCAAGGAATAAGTATATGTATATAAGTATTTTGTATTATGTAGGAGTTGTATGGGATATAGAAAGTTAACAGTATTTACATCAAATGAGTCGAGTCTCACTGTTTACAATTTTTATTTCAAATCATTATATTTTCTAAGTTTGATCAGTTATCTTTAATTTATTTCTTACATTGCAAAACTCCTGGTAAAAATCGGTATATTCGAAAGACCGGTAAAAATCGCGTTAAATTGTACGCTTTTTTTTATTATTGTTTATATGTAGATCCTTAACATAGTACCTTTCTGCGCAAGGTAAGATCATATAGATGATTATGTATATTGAATAATTATTTTGAATATTCGTGGTGCAAATGGTTGCTTTCTGTGAGAAAAAATTAATCATTAACGAGAAGTACAGAAATGAAGAAACAATAATGATTTCAATTGTTCGCATCATCTAATTACGATCGTAAGCTCTCATAAACGAATAATGAGTTGCGATGTCAGGGTCCGTGCTAATAATTCAGGTTCTGCGTGTAAAACACTTTCACATAATTACCTCGATACAGATAATGTAATATCAAGGTAAATAGGTATATGGTCACATTGAAATCGATAATTCTGAATTAATAATATTCCCTTGTAGGTAATTGTGGGTACAGCATACGCAAAAAAGTATTCCAAACCTGAAATACTCCTACTGTGAAAAATTTAACTCTTCGAAAATTATAAAAGCATACGTCCAGCGAAAGCAATCACTAAGGACAATGGAATGATACACGTTCCGGATAAAAACCAGCAGTGTGAACTTTGAATTTGTACATTAATTTGCCAAGCAAAAATTATCAGATCGTCAGTAAACAAAATAGAATTTCGCTTAATATTAGAATTACTGGTGTTAAGTCTGTTATATTTACTTATCTGTAATAAGTACTTTAACGTAAGAGGAAACAAAAGATAAAAGAATTTGATACATTAATTAATTCTCTGTTATTAGCTTTACCCCGCCACGCGTTGCTGTCTGGTTAAATCATGTTTTTACCTGTCACAGGTGTTACATATATAAAATAGGTATATAAAAACGCGCATGCAGGGTTGTGTCAAAATTTCAAAGCAATCAGTATTGAACTTTCGGAGATTTAAGACTTTGAACAAACGAATATTTATTATTAAATAATTTTTAATTATGTAGATAGTGTTCTATCATTAAGAAACTAATCGTAACATACTCATCGGTATTGAGAATAGGCACTGGTAAAAGTATTCAGCATACGGTGATATGCTAGACACAAAGTTGAAGACTCAAAGCCCCAATCAATAATCCAAAGTTCAAATTCCCGAGTGCAAACAGTTAAAAACATAGGAATTCATCTGACAATATGTTCCAGGCGGAAAAATAATACCAATTAGAGTAAAAAAAGGACAAAAAATATTTAGCACACTGTAGGTTAACAAATAACCGCACCCTTAACACTAGATTTAAGGGGCCAATTTGACTCATTCAAAATTTGATTACGACATATATAATATATTGGTTGGTTAATGTTTTAATAACAAAACTTTCATTTCAATTGATTTGGAACTCTTTTCTTTGCAAAAAATTTCAATTTTCTTATATGATTCAAATTGGCTCACTTCAGAAAAATAGTTATATCAACATCCGTAAATCTAGTGTTAATCATAAGCTGAGAGAATCCTTTACTCAGACACGACAACTCCGACTAATATCCACCGAAACATTTTCTTTCAGCCGTAAGATACGGTAGGGTGCCGAAACGTTCGAGAGAACGCGGACCCGAGGACGCGGTACCGACGACCACGACAACAACGACAACGACTACGGGTGTCCAACAACTCACTTCCCCCGGCGGTGGCAATAATAACAACAATAACAACAACAACAACAATAATAATAATAACAACAACAACACAAGCAGCCAGAACAACAATAACAATAGCCAGGGACAGAACGCGATACCACGTGTACCACCGGCAGCTGTGGTCGAAGCTGATCAATCGGATGCTGATGTGAAACAGTTAGCCGTTTACGACGTGATACTTCAGGTCTCACAGGCGCATCACGCTCATTGCGGTTTCACCGAGGAATCGACGCGCGGAATTGTGCGAAAACCTATGATAATACCGGTAAGTTTGAGGTATTCGTTTTGTAAGTTTGAGTTCAAGATAAGTGCAAGTTTCAGCGGAGAGGAGAAGAAAAGATGGTTGCTCGTGCAAATAGATTTGCATAGATAGCATGTATTTACAGTAGGCGTGAAAAATACTGAGATAAAGGGGTAGAAAATTATTATGGTATCTTTGGAATTTAAAATGTTAGAATCTGAAATAATAGATCTCACAATGAGTCTAAATCATCTTGTCTTTGGGAGATTTTTCTATGTTATCACTAGACTGCGGATTTTTATGCATTTATGACAAATTGAATACGACTAAAATATACAAAAAGAACATAATATAAAAATATATCTAAAATATCCAAAGTATGGTATTTGATGTAATATTTATTAAGTGTAATAAATCCCTAGATAGGTTTTCCTGTCTCACCTGCATTTGTGAAACTCGAAATTTGCATAAACATCCGCAGTCTAGTTATCACTTAATAATATTTTAGACCTTACACTAGAGCAGGGGAAGTCAATAATTCTGTATCAATTATCACTTTATATCTTTGTTGGAAGTAAAATTTTCTTACCACCTATCGATTTTGTAGTAACTTAATTTAGCGCAATTGGAAAAAAACTCAACTCGAGTTATGTGTGCTGGTAAGAAGAAAGTAGGTTGAGCAAAAGTCCCTATGGGCCACCATGAAAGCTTGAATAGTACACTACTGGGCAATAGAACTAATTGTAAGTTGTCTACCCCTGAACTAGAGGGGTGCCTTATCATCTATCGTATCATCTATCTTTGTACAGTTGGTCCGATTAATACATTATTAATTAAATATCCTCTCTGCAACATCGACATATAAAATTACTAACAAAAATCCATATAAAATATATCCATATACTTCTATGAACACCATAATCTCATCTACAGCATGTCTTGTGTACCTGCCGTTTATCGAGCCAACTGTGCACATACTTGTAATTGTTCGAATTCTTGTTGTTAGCCGACGTAGAGTTATTATTAGTAAATCCCTTGCTGGAACTGTCAGCAACGCCTGTTTCTTTTGTAATCCCGCTGATTAGGCGAGTGCTTCTTCGCAGCCCGCCAGTCCAGAGGACCCAGAGGCGGCATCCTCAACGGCAGAGACAGTCGAGTCGCAAAGGATCTGGCTTTGGCAGCAATTCGCCACCAGAGTGACTCCATCGGTGCAAAGGGTGGTCGAGTTTGCTAAAAGAGTTCCAGGATTTTGCGATCTCTCGCAGGACGATCAGCTGATCCTGATCAAGGTCGGATTCTTTGAGGTCTGGCTCAGCCATATCTCAAAGATGACAACAGACAGTTCGATGACATTCGAGGATGGTACTTATATCACTAGGCAGCAAATGGAATTGATGTACGAGGTAAAAAGCACCTTCGTATATTTTACAAAGAACCATCGATTGTATGATGAATAATCTCCGAAACACTTTCACGGTTATTTTTCGAATGAGCATTTATTCATAATCTTGACGATTGAATGAAATTTCAATATTAAACCTTTGCTCTCCTCGAATCCTCTTTTACTCTGGTAGGTCGTCTACTTTAGGTATTTTTAGGTGATATTTTGCGTTTACAGTTGAAATTCGCTAAATTAGTTCAAAATTAAATTAGATGAAATATACAAGCTACCGATATATGCTCACAGTTAAAAATATTATTTCACTTAAACAGAAGAATCGCTGCAGTTTAAACTGCATTCCCTCAACGTTTAATAGTTCCTTTAAAATATAAATTCGAAAAGACCACAAAACCTAAAACCACGTTCAACATCGTTTGCAGTGTTTAGCACGTTGACTGCCAACTACGAGATATCTCGTAGTGTGTGCTGCAAGTTTAGATTGGCTATAAATGGCCGTGGCGTCCAGGGCAGGACGCGCTAAATTTGCATGGCAGTCAATGGGTTAACTAATCTAAAATCAGAAGCTAAACCTCCTCGATAATAGATATTCGATCATTCAGTCTATAATAAATGAATCTATCACTTTGAAACCGAACAGCCGGACTTCGTGTCAGCTTTGATGCAATTTACATCGGCCCTAAACGCTCACCAACTGACGGACACGGAGTTGGGCCTCTTCGCTGGTGCGGTTCTTCTTGGCGAAAGACCTGGCCTGAACGACGTGAAGGCTGTGCAGAGGCTTCAGGATCGTCTTCTGGAAGCTCTGAGGGTGCAAGCATTAAGGAATCACTCGGTCGCCGGCGAAGCTGCTTCCGCGGGTGGTTGTGCCGGTGTGTCAGCAGTTTCACAGAGGATACCAGAACTTAGAGCTCTTGGTGCTAGACACGCCAATCTTCTCGACTGGTTCAGAAGGAACTGGACGAAGCTCAAATTGCCACCCCTCTTCGCCGAGATATTCGACATTCCCAAGTGCGAGGAAGATCTTCAGTGAAGAGGTGAGAAACTTTCTTACCTTTTATTTATCGAGAACCAAACCGAATCGAAAATTTTAAGCTCAAAATCCTCTTTAATTACCGAATAACTTAGGATATTTAGGGTGAATATGGAAAAATATGTTACATATAAAAGAATGCAAATTTTAATTCCACAATCGCCCTAAACTTGTTCATTTTTGCCAGTTTTGCTTAGTTTAGGATCAATTTCGGCTTCATACAGCCCAAAACAATCCTCAGTATTCTATAATGAGGAGTTTTAGAATTGGATTGGAATTGGAGTGGAATGATCTAGGTCCAAAAAAATTCTCAATATACTAAAAATTAATTTGATTTTAGGAAATTTAGAATTTGTATGGAATAAAATGACAAGTTAATTCCTGTTTGCTCCTGAAAGCCCTATTTTTAGAATATGAGTCGACAGACTTGGAACTTTTGAAATATTTTTAGGGGATGTCAGATTAAATTGGAATAAAAATTTTACCTGATCAGTCCATATAACTCCTAAAAATCATATTTACAGGACTTTGAGGCGCGTAGACACACTAGTTGAGGATTTTGAGGTTCAAAATGGTATACATAATTAAGCGGCAAATGAGAAATCAAAAGAATCTAGGATTTGAAGTTTCTTTTTAGGCTGGACTTTTCGACTCGGGAATTGATCTATCATTTTGCGGGTTTATTTATTACGTATTCGTAACTTTTTCTCAAGGGGTTGTTAAATTTTGTTGAAATGAGCATGCTACTTACAAATCAACCCCTTGAGGACGATGGACGCATATATCCCATAAAAATTTAGATATTGTCTGGCATGTGTTTTGTTCTGATTCACCTGACGGATAGAGACATCCTTCATTCGCTTGTTATTTTTGATTCCAACGCCCTATTGACAAATTCGTTGCGCCGTTACGTGAACAATGAAAGAAGTGTCTTAACACTTGTAATAACGTTGTAATAACGTTGTAATAACGTAATGAATTTTAGAATTACTTAAATTGAAATATCTCCTAAACTATTAGCTTTTCGACATAGATAGGTTAGCACTTTTTTGTAAAGAATTTCTAGCTGCATCGCTTGATGCATAAAAAAAGTACCTCATTCCATTTAAAAAAATAAAGTTGACCTTCATATGTCCTTCACACGTCCACTTACGGGAAAACTAATGACACCAAATTATGCCCCACTCGATACCATTTAAAATTCCTGTGAAACATTTTTTGCTACATACCACAATACCGAAATATTCAAGATGTCGAAATCGGCTGAGACACCCTGTATATAGTCAGAGAAAAAATCTGATTGTAGCTTATTGGGTCATGTACGGTTAGAGTTGAGAAACTGAAATGTAACTGTTGAAATACGATTATGCAAATAGTAATTTATAACTTCTATAAATTAACATTTTGACTTTCCGGTAAAGTGTTTTTGATCGCCATATAAATGATTATTTCTCAATATTGAAAAATATCGGTCCCCAAAGGATTGAGGGCTGAGTCTTGTGTATAATCAACAATTAATATATTTTTGTCAATCCCTTTGTGTGTTGTCAACAATTAGTCTTGCTATTTAAGTAATTAATATCCAGTTTTCAATTGGTCCCAAAGGATCTGTGGTATTTCTTGAAAACTTTGTAGGGTTTAGAATATTAAACTGTATCTTTGGATGGTCTCCAACCGAATTACATTTGAGAGTACCTAATTATTCATCGAGAAGCAATTAGTCTTGTGAATTCATAAAACCATCTTCTCAACATGTTTCAGAACAAGCAGAGTCTAATTCGATGAAGACGAACAGCTCTGCCGGAAGTATTGCCAGCATTTATCGCACAAATGCAGCTCGATTTGCACGAGCGATTCGCCGTAGCAGTCGACGATGTGCAAAAGGACGATCGGACAACGCTCTCGATTCGATGGAAATGAAAAGGCGGTGGTTAATGCTGATCCATCGAATCACGGCTGATTGGTCTTATCAAGACGACGATACGTCAACGTTTAATCGGAGTACTTTTGAGGAGCAGAAGACGAGTTATTCGAAGGCGAAGGGTACACATTCTCAAGTTGGAAAACAAAAAAAAAGGAAAGTGCGATAATTTAAAAGGCAAAACCATATCCACGGCATGAAGTAAGTAACAAATTCAAGCGTCCTTTCAAAGAATTCATTACTACATCAACGTTTGATCGTTAATGAACAATTAACGATAAGAGACATGCGAATGAAAAAAAAGATATATAAAAATGCTATTTTAAAATAAATATTCTTCAGATTCTGATAGATAAAGTTTGTCAAAAAAATTTGTTTAAATTACAAAACAATAAAGGAGATTTGTACCATTCGCCATATTGCAGTACTACGTATCTCGTCAGCGGGAGCATTTAAATACTCAATCGACAGAGGAGAGAAATTATTTCGTTGTTCTGTCAAAATCATTATCGATGCAATAAGCGACAGCCGATAACGCGTCGCATTCGGTGTAAGGTGAAATAAAAAGCACAAATTGTCGAATGAGCGTATCTTTGGGAACCTTGTGATCCAAGGTGAAGTAGATTTAATGAAGAAAAACTCAATCGTGCAGTATACCGTCAGCCAATTTTCGCTCTTTGCGATCTTTCAGACACGAAGGACCGTGTTGAAACAACACCAAAATTCGTAGACATATCGAAAATGTTAATATCGTTCTCGTTCTATGCGATTCCCATTGACATTTAAACGGCCGAAAATTGCAAACTTTGCGGAGAACTGCACGTTAACGCGAATTACGATCTAAATGTAATTTTAAATCGTACTGCGACTAGGCAGAAACGCAAGGTAGACGATGAACGGAGATATGAAAGAAATAAAACGGATTATGGGAATGAAACGTTGCGGGAATTGCGTGTCGGTGTATACGTAGAAATTACTCTCATACATATACAGATATAAAGATAAAAATTTCACGCTGTAAAACTCGAGAGGAAATCTTTATAGGACGTATCTGTTTAGGTGCATCCGCTACGAATCTCAATCTATGCAATCTCTATTTTTATTACTCGACAAGTAGTATAGTGAATTATCTTTATAGATATCGTTGCATTGCTTCGGGATGTCTCAATGGATATTAATTGTTCGTTTAAATCTCATTAAATTGTACCGCCGCCTTTCGATGGACACTTTATGAAAGCAAAAGGGAACATCGAACGGTGAGTATAAAAAAAAAAATAAAATAACAATATTCCTTATAGTTGACGCTACTTTCGAATTCACTGTTTGATATTCTATGTATTGTCGATTATAAAATTACATTGAATCGTAATTACTGGGGAAAGATATATCGTTATCCTGTTCGTTTGAGTGTACGAAGAATCGAAAGAGAGATCCTGAAGCGAGCATGTTTGAATCTTCAAACTTTGAACACTAATAATTCTCTGACAATGACTAGCATGTAATGCATATTGATATGTAATTAATATAATGTATACATACATACACGGAGAGAGGAATATGTGTGTATGAATACGATTAGGAATACATATACGTACATATATATATATATTCGCCGTGTGACGATCGGGGAGAGACAAGTTTATCACTAGAGAAATAAATGTTTTAACTAGCGTCGTACTTAAATTAACGATACAACGTCGGTATATCGCTGTCACTGAAAATTGTATGGGGGAAGAATTGAGAGAAAAAAGAAAAAAGGACGTGGAAGACTATCTTCATTGATATTAGAGGAAAACTGATTTCAACTCTAAGCGCTCACATCAAGTTGTGAATAAACATATCATACCTAATTAATATATTGAACAAAGAAGGGATATCATCGTTTAATATAATACAAATATATGAGTCTATATATATATATGAATAAATGAATAAATATAAAATATATATATGTATATATATATACATATATATATATTAAAAATATATATATGAAGATTATAAATCTATATGCAAGAAAGATAGTTATTAAAAGCATTACGTTTAACGAAAGCGTAGATCTACCCTGGTAGACTGTTTCTATTAATTATAGAAGTTCTACATTAAACCTTAAACACTTGGGCATCCAAAAATACACGAAAAATGCATTCACACGATTACACGTAAAGACAAATACACGTGGAGATGTAAACACAAAAAACACAATTTCCTCTTCTGATTTCTGTAATTGAAAAAAAAAACTTCTCGGCTCCTTCATGATCTACCAAAAAAAAAAAGGTCTGCGCCGAAAAGTTTACGTAATAGGATGCACGCGCGAAACTCGTCCCCTTCGGCGGGTCTTTTATTAATCCTTAAATTATTAATTAGTGTCCTCTTCGCCGCGAGAGTTGCAAGGAGGAAAATCTCAATGGAGCTAACAAATAAATCGAAAGTCACTGAATACGTGTAAATGGGTAATTTCTATCCGTGTAAATAAAATGAAATTCTGTAAAATCAAATAGGTATCCGGGTTACCTATATATAAATAATATAAATATATATATATATATATACATATGTGTGTATATGAATTTTATTAAAAGATGAAAATAGAATGGGATAAAAGGGAAAAAATGAGAGAGAGAAAGAGAGAGTAAGAGTAAAAAAAAATCGATATTTTCCTCCTGTGATATTCGAATTGCGATTTTTCCTTTTTCTTTCTTCTTCTTCTTTTCAAAATTTCTAGTCCCCGCGACACACATTCGCCGAGCTAACAATTCGTGATTAACGACTATTCTCGAGAACATTGTTGGAACACAGAATCCAAACGGCCAAATACTTAATAACAATGGTATAATTTTATTGTAATATAATGATTACACGATGATGACGGTCAATTGGTGTAATTGGTCTACTTTCGGAGCGGTTCCGATTCTCAAGCAGATATGCCAAATCCGTGGAAAAGTGAAAATTGTGAATTACACCAGATTGTTCGTGGCCTATTTAAGCCTATCCGACAATTAAAACCGCCAAAAATGGAATCTTTCAATTTGACGTATCTCTTTTATATTCCTTGTCATTGTCACGAATTTATATTATATTTTTCTGACGATGTACAAAGTAACGACCGTTCTAACTTTTAGCCCTTTCTCTATTGCAAAGCTCGACTGAAAGGCGACTATACTTAATTTAACGGAGATACGATTTCCACTTGAATCGATTCATTAAAATCAATTTTTGCATAGTCAAGTTAATATGCATAAAATAGGTTTTTTTAGTATTAATGCAATAATGAGAAATACAAGTAAGAAAATAAAATAACTTGTAAAAGTGATTATTCAATCAAGTTGCAATTGGTTTTATAGTTGATCTGGCTACAATTGTTTTAAATATAGAAATATTTCACGATAGACGAGTACGGTTTCTCGAAGTATTCAAATACTATTTTGCTATGTTATATTATAATTATGAAAAACTCTAATTTATCTCACAATCAGTTCGTGCAGACTCGTAATAAAAAAGAATATTCTTCCTCTAGTTCTTACAATACAGCATTTTAAATACAATTATGGCAGCTGGCACCTACAGCCACGCTACGCAAATAAAAATCTTTTCCCATTAAATGATGGCAATATTCGAACTTTGGAGAAACTCTTTGCTTTCCAACAAGTATCCTTCGACAACCTAAACTACACTCGCAGGAGGTAGGCCTGTTTCGGCAGAATCTGATTCGCCAAGCATCAAGGGCCATGCCTCTTGTCACACACACACACACGTACTTGAAAGCATTTCACGTTCTGTCTTGCAATTCGTTAAAAGAGCTACACATTCAAATCGAACTAAAAGACGAAGAGAGAGAACGCTGCGGATCGGAGCAAGGGAGACAACGCAATTTGGGTGGCGACAGTGAGGACATCGGAGTATGCACCAGATTTTTAACATCACTATAGTAAAAATAGGACAAAGTCCGGCAGAATTACCCCCATCACATGGGGAAACAACGTAACATCGTACGTTTTGTTCCTTATGGAGTATTGCCTTTCGTCAAGAGGATCGATATTCCATCTGGAGGGGATAGATATTCTCTTTCCTCCTGCCAAATAAATAAAAATATTTCCATGCTACGACTTTGTCAAGTGCTTCCTTCAGGAGGCTAAGCAGGGCGGATTAAATAAACAAAATGGTGCGAATAGGCGGTCGTTAGCGAGGAGCTCCGCCGCTCGCGAGTCTAGTTGAGGTTGTCGAAGGATATAGTTACTCTCAATTCTGAAGAGTTACTTCTTCATCGACTTTATTCAATCTCACAGCAAAAGTACCATTGCAAGGAATGATTACAGTGACTTTCATGATTTAAAAATAATGTCTTGAGAAACAATTACACTCATTGTCATTACAATTATTGAAAACTCTCATCGGAGAAATGGTTAAAACTTCTTGTCGGCCTTGTCTACCGGAAAACTGGCCAATTGACCGTCATAATCGGGAAACTGTAAGGACGATAATCAAATTAGAGTCCTTTAACTAAACTCGCGCTAAGAATCCTCACCCCTTCTTTCCCTCTTCTCCTGTTCCGACCGAAGCGCAAGATCGTCCTCGAAAACTCACACTCTCCTCTTTTAACTTCTTCTCTCGAACTTTCTTATTTTCCTCGTCCCCATTTTCAAATGACCTTCGCCTTGTGTAAACGTTATTCTTTTAACCTTGAGATTTCGGTCATGGTGCTATAATGTCTGTACATATACTTACGGGAACCGTTACGTAATCAATGTACCATTATTATTAATATTATTCGAATTAATCGTATTCATACTAATTATTAATTATTATTATTACTTTATTATCTTGTTTTTCCTTGATATTAATATTATATTATTCATGAACGTTACGTTTAACCATAGCGACGTAATCGATTCGCGTTTAACTGCGAGGAAAGGAAACTTAAGGGAAACGCTGGAGAAACGAAAGGCGGTTCCTATGATTTCAGAGATAAATATATAGTATATATACATATATACATATATTCCGCCCGTGAAACAGGACTCTGCAATAATCACGATTCTGTTTGATATTGATTCTATGATTGTATATTTATAGATAAGTTGAGCTCAAGCGTACATCTCGTTACGTACGCTATGTCACATATATTATACATAATCTTCTTTTTTATATAGGCGAGATATCGACTGGATATTATGCGTGTACCGGATATTCCGTAAGTCGCGTGTCAGCTTGCAATGGAAAATTCCTTGCCCTAAAGACAGTTTTGGAATCTGCTGTTATTTCACAGTAGAGAATGAAATTTCAAGCAATATTTATGGAGCTTCAATTTTTAATCGATCTAAGGGCGTAAATTTGGATGAAGTTTAAATGTAAATTTTTAAAATCGTTGATAAACCATTTTTACTAAATAATCTATCGCGAATGTGCACCAGAAAGTTTGAAATTTCCGATTACACAGCTAATTAAACAATATGAATATATGAATGCTCGAAGATATAATTCGGCCACTGAGACTATTTTGTGCAACTTATATTTGTGTATTGTAATTATATATCCTAATAGTTTAGTCATTTCAGTAGCAAGAACTGTGCATGATTTCTTCATTGATCTTTATTTAATTTCAAAAATATTCTCTTTTAATTCATATAAAATACAAAAAACTTTTATGTAGAAGACACACAGAAATTCTAGAAACTCTTTTTCTCAAATTATGTCAACAATTTGCAAACATGAAGGAAGACATGGAATAATGAGATTAACTTTTGGTATTTTATACCTGAGTCATTTAAACCTCGAAAGATACTCCTTTAAAAAACTTCTAATAACAACAATATTAAATGTACTCGCGCAATACCTGACAGTTGTCTTAAAACTGTTACAATATATCAAGTTTTCTCGCGTCTCAAAAGCTTCACGATCAAACAATTTATATTCTCTTCTCCTCCGAAAAAAACTTTCATTCACCAAATGACTCGCAACTTACGGTCAATCCGTGTATCGTTGTATCGATGATAGAATCGACGATGACGACGGATGGCGTGCCAAGCGAGGCGGGAATTGTTCTTAAAAAAATATATATACATATATATGTATAAAATAATGTAAACGACGATAATGATATTAAGATTAATAAGTACGACAAAAACGACTGCTCTATACTGCTAAAGTACAAATGTTTCATTTAATTGTTTTATAAAACGATATCGATTTGTTAGTGATTAGGTTTTAACGCACGTGCGCTCCCGTGCGATGTACGTATAATTGTATTTATTTGTTAATCCAAACACGTGGCCCCGTGTGTCACGCATATTACACGCATACACACACGCGCACACATCACACACATTGCTCTCATTTCGTTCAACACAAACGTAAATTCTCATTCCGTGCTTTTGTGAAAACACGTAAAGCTCGAATTCTCGACAATTAAGTGTACAAAGCGCGGAGAGAATTCGTTGTTTTCGCTACTCAACGTCGACTTGTTTGCTACTCATGTAGCGCGTGAAACATTCACCCTAATTTTCTATCATACTTTGACGGACAATCACCTCAATGGTGTCTGATGATCGATGCTGAATGAAGATAACGGAACTTTCGAACAGTTCTGACAGACTAATAGATGTGTATAGACTTTCAATCCAGTATTTACCAGTCTTACGTGAAGTTAAAACGTAGAGGTTTAGATGTTGATATGAATATTCAATGGAACTTCTTTGTTTGAGCCTTAAGTGTGTACATTCTTTACTTTCTTCTTCTTGTTTTCATTTAAAATATATTAGAATTTGGTATGACGCGGTTAACCCCTTGATTTACAATGACGTGTACGAGTGTGTGTGACACGCACGTGACGCGGTAAGTGGAATAGAAAATTATTAAGTTTTCCAAAAACTGTTAAATTTAAAACATCAGTAGGTCACGAGATGTTGAAATTAGTCCTATTACAATTAATTCTGTGTTATTGCGCGTTCGATCATGAAAGAAATCGTAAGGCAAGGGGTTAAATATGTACCACGTTTTAGGAGTTTTATATCAATGTCATATTTTACCTGCACGACCTTTCATGGTAACTTATTAAAGCCTTCTCAAGTGTTGAAGTTGTAACGTACCATTTCAAAAAAATGTACATGACCTTGAAATTTCCTCTATGCCTTCCGAGCAAAAATATGGTACCTTCTATGCCAGTGGTCGCCAAAGTGGTGGCCCGCGAGAAAATTTCGCTGGTCCCCAGAAAAATGTGGACTATACTTACTCATCACGTTAAGTTATGTTTTACGATGCATTGAAACATAATTCAATTCATAACAATACATTTTATGTGTTCTTAGATCACCATTTTTTTTATAAATATATTTAACACTTAAAAAATCCTATTACTTAGTGGTCCGCGGGATTTAAATTATGAATTTACTGGTCTGTAAGGTCGAAAAGTTTGGCGACTGCTGCTCTGTACCGTGCATTTTATGTATATTATATTTTTTCATATCATTACAAACAACGGCAATATTGGAAGTGAGCATGGTTACTGCTCCATCCTACATAAATAGAATTATAAATCTTTAATGGAAAAGCTGAATAAAGCAGACGAGAAATTCTGCCGTAAAACCGTGAGATACATATCTTGAGTAGCAGAGATACAATTAATTTAATTAACGTTGCTTAAGGTTTATCTAAAGAATCTCTTTGAAGTGGAAGAATTAAAGCGAAAATATTTTTTATAAAACCTCTACGAATCGTGGATTGGAAAACGTGCTGGTTTACCAAGTCGCGACAGCAATATCGCCGTTTAACTTTAAAATAAATGATTTAATGCTTTCATTATTAAAGAAAATTTCATCAACTCATTTTTTCTCAGTCTATTTAATTTTATGTTGGAAATAATCATTCGACTTGTTAAAACTAAGACATAAATACTGAGTATTATGAATGTATTATATAATATAATATTTCCATTTGACTTTATAATTAGAATTATTACCAGCGTACTGCTGTGACGGCTTGGTTCTATTATATTTTTTACAATTCCATTAGCCGCATTATCATATCATTAACAGACTATCATTAAATATCATTTTTTTTTATTTACACTGTATTACTTATTATTGTACTTAATTTCATCTCACAGTATCGATTCGTCCGATTGCCATTTGCTTGCACAGATTTCGCGATATACTCAACAGGTCTGATAACGATAATCGTTACTTAAACCACATTCTCAGAGGGATTTCATCGTTGTGATTCAACATTAATATCCACACAAAACAGAATTAAAAAAAAAAGAAATAAGCAGATTGATTTAACCCTTTGTGGACAAAGTCTTTCTTGAATATTGGAAAATAATTATTTATTTGGTGATCGATAGTCAAATTAGTAAGATGCTTAAAGTGCAGAAAGAAAAACATTTACGCCATGATATTTCAGTACTTCAGCTCTAACTGCATGAAAATTCGGCAGTAGATTGAAGAGCTCAGACTTTGGAGTCGGATCAAACTCGGGGGGTTAGAGTTCAAGTTTCCCATTGTCTATGGAAAATTTTGTCTAACTTAATATTTGATATGCCATAGTCTCAATGCTTCAAACGCCACGTAAAATATTAAAACTTCACGTAAAATGGCTATAACATCTCTTATCATCTATGGGAAGTTTTTCCTAATTTAACATTTAATATACCATAGCCTCAATGATACAATAATCACCTAAAATGGCAAAGTCCCGAGTAAAATGATCATTAAATCTTTTATCACCTATGAGAAACTTTTCCTAATTTAATACTAGACATGTAATACTCTGAGTGGTTCGAAAACTTCCAAGAATGGTAAAATCCTTCATAAAATAATCACAGCAGTTAGGCGAAAAAATATAAGAAAAAGCTACAACGAAATCGTTTCCCCAAATGAATAAATACGTCCATAATACTCAAAGGGTCGATGAACGAGAACTTAAAAATCACTGTCAATATGTCAATCGCAACGATGATCCCCGATAATCTGAAGGTAACTGTACTGAAACATAATTTCTAGTTGTTGCACGATACATTGTGATCCTAATCGATGCACGGAGAAAAGAAGGTACATTAGTATCACACATATCATCCCAATAATCGGTGTATTATATTCTTATCTCTAAAGCGAAACTTTGTCCACTTTAATCCTTTGCGAAATTCCATTGAACTTGGACACGGCATTTGCCTTTTTGTCAAATGTCTATAAATATTCGTTTATAGTTTTACTTGAAGGTTCTTTCGCTGAGAATGCAATTTCCTAAGAAGCATCTGAGAAAAAAATATATATAAATTATTCGCGATGGATTAAAGCTACTTCGAACAATATATGTCAAATGGCGCTTCGATCGATTATAATTAATTGATTGATAATTAAAAAACACGACAGCGGGACGGAATTATCGTAGGATAATATTGCGAAAAGAAGCAAGCGAGCTGAGATAATCGGATTGAAATTAGCGCAAGTTGTAATAATTGTGTTTTTCAAATTCAAATTACGTGTATCGTGCGTGTATTAGATACAGCGGGTAGATCATTAGTAAATGGATTAAGACGAGAGATCGTGTGTATAATAGAAAATTCGTAGACAGGTAGAAAGTATTAGGTTTTTCGGTGGTTAATATTCGTGAATCTCTTTCTTTCTCTTTCCCCTTTCTCATCGCGTGTTAAAAGCCGAGGAATTTCGGAAGTCGAAATTTCTCCGAGTTCACGATACGTCTTGCATTAAAAATTGATCATCGATGCTTAATTTACCGATTCAATCGTGTCGTTGCTTGTCAATTGAATCGTGGTGTGCCCTCTAAATCTGAGATTATTCGAGATCGATCGATTATGGACGATCATTGAAGTCTGGTATTCATTTACAGATATTCGTACTATCGGAATAATACGTATAATTAGTTTAAAATTGTAAAAACAGTTGGAATTCAAAAGGAATATTTATCATTTTCATATTTACGTATTAAAGTAATTATTTAATTTTTCGTAGTTTAAAATAATGCTGTATTGCAAAAAGATAAAACGCAGCAAAGTTATACCTTAGATTTTAAAGCAAATATAATGTAAAATTAGTTTTAAAGCTGAGAACGGTAATCATAATTGAAAAAAGTATTTCAATAACAAAATTGATGACCTTAATAATATTATAATTATCTCGATGGTATTAGGTATCGAAACTACATTTTTAAGTAATTCATTCAACATTGAAATAAAGTTTAGCCCGAGTGCAAATCTTGCATTATCTCTAAGAAATTTTTTTTAAATTGTTAATCAATGAAGTTTAGAATTGAGTTAAAACAGTAAGTTATAGACGAAATAACCATAGCAATTGAATCTACAAAATACAATGCAGAAAAGAAAAACATTGTCAAATTCTGTTAATACGAATATCTGTACCCCTTTAACCCTTTGCTCCACTATTTCTATTCTGACAGAAGAAGATTCCTGAGGCAAGAAATTACGACGAGTTTCTTCTATATCAAAGAATGTTGATAAATAAAACAGATAATATAATAGCAATTTTCTGGTACCTCTATATTCTACTATACGAGTCTTTCTCGTTATTGTAGAGTAAGGGGTTAAATGTTCATTTAAAACTTGAACAATCGAACTACGATTATAACAATGATTTCATCGTATAATTTTAAAGAGGCAGGAAGACACGTCGATTCCCTAATCATTGTTGTATCTTCTTAAAGTTCGAACAATTAATCAGACATTAATTCATTAAACACTTGGTGCCAATTACGTCTAAATAGTTGAAATAGTTATAATTACGGAAGAGTAAGAGGGGACGCATCGAAGTTTTACGATCCCTAAGATTTTTCACTCGATATTTAAAATCCAAGATCGACCGCGTGAAATCTGCGGAATTCAAACAGCAATAAAAGTAAAAAATCGAAATCGCATTCCCCTTCGCTTTTTTTCTGTTTATGTAGACGGTGCTCCACGAAGCAGTCACGGTATCTAGTTGCAGTGTATTTGATGAAGAATGCGATATTTTGATTCGATCTATAAATAAAATGTAATTCCTTCAAGTCAATGTTCGTTGTTCTCCGTGTTTAGACAAAGTAGAGAATAAAAATATATAACGATATCGACTTGGCATAAACTGCAGCTCGAGCGCTTTTTGAACTTGGTCAATTTCGAAATTCCAATACACTTAGAGAATTAAACAATCGTTTTTAGAAATTCGAGTAAGTTACAATTTGTTCTTCTTCTTGATAGCGGCAACATTCCAGTTGATGGATAGTTTTAGTGTACAATACTTCAATGAATGTCTTCGAAATTTATGGTAACATAGAAAAAAATTCTACATGGAAAAACAAGTAAAAAAAAAAGTAAAGAAATGTCAATATTAACACTTATTAACTCTAGATCTACCGGCCGTTGATATAATATATTTAAAAATTGCCAGAACGTTAGAAGAAAAAGAAATGAAGGGGAATAAGTGCGTAATCAATTTAAATCGCTTCCAGTTTATGAGATAGATGTTGAAAATTGAAAAGAAATAGCGTTAGAAATTTCAGGAGTAATCATAAAAAATTAAATACAAGTCATTTCGATTATCTCGGTAGATCTAGTGTTAAAGAGTCGAATACATATTTCATATTCAAGAATTATAATTCCTTTTATCTTCCGGTTTTCATAAAGTTTGTCTCTGCAATACTTTTTCATTTCTAATCCATGGATTTTCCCAAAAGAAATAACAGAAACTAATAACCATAAACGACAACTCAAAATAAATTACAAATTATTTGACTTATTTTTTGCACGTGAAATGATAGAATTATTTGTTATGAAAGATTTCTTAAAAGACTTCTATCGCTGTTTGCACAAAACTGTTAAATAATTTGCAAAAAAAAAGGATACTACAATTACTCACGATAACTCTCGCTATGAATTTTTATATTCACGTTTGCTCGTCTGTCGCGTTTATTAGAGTACCAAATACCTTTTATTTTCGATAACTCGATGCACACTCCCGACGCTTTAAACTTTAGAAAAATTCATATTCCTCTTTAATGCGTAAAATGAATAACTTCAGATCACAGATCCGAGTACAAATTTACCCGATGAAATCGAGGTTCGTCTTGTGAATAGATGAATAAAATCGCTGTAAATTGTCATAATAATCACCTTCTGCGATGAAATATCGATGTAACGGTTTTACTGTGTTCATTATTAGTAGGTATTCCATATTGCGATTTGACTATTTAAATGCGATTGTAAATTGCGAATCATCTTATAAGATTGCATCTAGGATCGTGGTTCTCAAACTCTTTTAACATTTCTTCGGTAACGGCCTTTTTGCAGTTCTTGAAATTAATTACAAATTCTTTAAAAATGAACTACAATCAACATGTAGATTGCTGTTGGCAAAACATTTTTTGACAAACAATTATATATTGAAAAAATGGCAAACATTAATTTTTAAATGTACATTTAATGGAATAGTTGCTTCTGGTTTACCTGAACCGGTTAAAAATTTCAATTAACAATAAGTGGCCTTTCCGTGGGTCCTCAGTGGCCCTTTTGCGGTACCCTAGAAAACCGCGGGCCCCAGTTTGAGGACCACTGATCTAAAAGAACGACTCAACTGTCGTTGCATATGTATCGAAAATGCTCTGGCGTAAAAAGTTTACAAACGTCTGTAACTTCTCTTTGATGCTTTCTTCTTATTCGGGGGAGGGGCTCATGCGAAGAAACTAGCTTTAAAGTGAAATTATTGCAAAGAAAGAAAAGAAATCTACGCAAATGGTCACACCGTCGAAGTTATTTTTCACACTTAATCAAATGTCCATTACTGTCATTTAACGTACGTTTTTAGACGAATGTCCCAATTTCTTGCTAACATGTCTACGTTGAAAGTACTGTACTGTTTTCATTTTTTCGAAAGAACTCGACACCACATTGGAATCCACGTGAACACTGATCCTCGAGGATCTCAGTAATGTAAAAAAAAAGAATAGAAAGGAAATTCCTAAATAGTATAAACTCGATGTAAGGTCGTATCGAGTGCACGCAAGAAGTTATTTTGAATCATGAAAAAACGTTGCTCACTATAGTACAAGTTTCTATTAAACGCGGAAATAAAAAGTTTCTCGAAAAATGATAAAAGCAGAAGCAAATGTTGCGTGTCCACGATACAATTACGAATAAAAATGAAATGTTTCTTTCGAGAAAATGATTACAATCGAGGTACCTTGAGCGGTTATATATACACATATATGTACACACATCCTTTTAAGTCGTTAGAGATTAGCCGCTAAGGGAGGTACAATCAATTTACGATCGAACCTTGCGAAACGACGCTTACATGTCTCTAATGAGAAAAAAAAAAGTACGAGCAGAAAAAAAGCACGCCTGTGCCGCTTCGCATATTAGAGGTAAAATCGAAAGGACTAGAGTTTTAAGTGCATAAAGTATGATATATGCATAATACATGAAACAGAGAAAGCACACGAAATAGATACACATACGCGCTTCTTTTTCTTCTTCGTTTCTTTTTTTCTATTTTCTTTTCTTTTTTTTTTAATTATTATTATTATTATAATTGTATAACGCGTTAAATGATGTATTTCATTGTTATGAGTTTATGAGGATACCTACTTTAGGTAAAGATTACGAATCCATATCTCTACCATTAAGTTTACCATTATCGTATATATTTAAATAATATATTGTATTACCAAGATCTTTTTGCACTATCCTTGTCGCCTTGTCCCTCGACCTTCCTTCTCCTTTCTCCCAACAAACTTATCCTTCGCTCATCCAAAACGTGTATCATCCCTCTTGAGAAAAAAAAGGTGTTGTACTTTTTCATATAAAAGGCATTGCCAAAATAAATATGGGGTTGGAAGACTTAAATCTGCTACGTCTCTGTGTCTTTATTTCATACCTTTAACTCTTAGGCACCGAGGTGGATTAAACTTTTAGATACGGTACGCCACTATAGTGGCTTCCATGGATACCATCAATTTGAACAGTATGCAATTATAGTGGCTTTCGTGGATACCATCAATTTGGACGGTATGCCACTATAGTAGCTTTCATGAATACTATCAATTTCAACGGTACACCACTATAGTAGCTTCTGTAGATACCATCAATTTCAATTGTATGCCAATATAGCAGCCTTCACAGATATCATGATTTTGGACGGTATTATAATCTATTGCAAAGTAAAATCGCAACGGAAGCAGTTTTTGTGACATCCGCGCCGTATCTAAAAGGTTAAAGTCAATTCAGGCCTCCAGCGCGGAAGAAAGTATTGGACCCCGTAAAGAAAAAGCGAGACAGAAGAAATAAATTGCTAATCAGGTTTTACTACTGATTGCAAACTTGTACGTATTGTAATTAAAATTGCACATATGATACTAAACTTGGTATCGTTAGAAGAAAGGGTAAAGTTGAAGTTTCGCGGGGGCCTTCAAATATCGGGGGTCACAGCTTGCGCTGATGCATCTATCATTAACACTAGAACTATGGCGATATATCTTTAACATTTAAATGTATCAAATAAGTATTTTGCAAAAAAAAGAAACCCAAGGGTGAAAAATATATTTATTTAAGTAATTTAGGTTTTATAAGATAAAAGTAGAAAATTTATTTCGTGGCTCCCCAATAGATTTGAAAAAGTGAAGATTTAAAAAAATTTACAGCAGTCGACGTCGAGGGATGAAGAATGTTTCTAAGTCTTTCAAAAAATTTATTATAAAATATATTATACCTTAATTAAGTACATATTCAACACTACGTACGTGAACAATTTCTATATATATTTATATATAGATATATAACAACTACGAATGCAACCAGTCTCAGCTTTTTGTTAGCTGACCGCAAACGAAAACGGGACGCAAACAACACGGAAATCATATGAAGAACTCGTTCTTCCGTTCGCACTGAAGGGAAATGCTTAAATTATTAAAGACAATAATTAAAAAACAGCGAGGCTCCTTACATTGAGAAGCAACGCGCACGCAGATTTGAGCGTTTTATAATATGTACAATTCTAAAACGCACAAAAAACTGGAGACCACACGTTAAAAGGTGAGTACTAGATATTTTTTTTTAAATACATAGAAACGAGGGTGTACTAACACATCGGCTACCATGGCAGGCATGCGCAAGCACCAACATATTAACCCTTTGAACACTTCAAGGCTAAATAATATTTTATATATCGCTCACCACGTATTTATTTTATGCCATAAAACTATAACAATTAGTATGTGGAATCAAGCGTGCCGTTTTTTTATTTGATTGCTTTGGTTAATTTCGTGAACCTGGAGTTTTACTTGAATTTCGAACTGTCAAGGTCGTAGGGTCATACATATCAGCATACTTTTATGTTCCTACGGTAATAAATGCAAATTTGTTAATGTATTAAAATGCTGATAAATAATAATATAAGTGAAATAATAATGAAAATATAATTGTTTTTGCCTTTAAGATTTTGGTTTATGAACATTAAATTTTGATTGTAACATAAAATGTATTTTTAACAGGGAAAGTTTCATTTCAATAAAAATGACGAGAGCGTTAAAATACGACCAATATGTGTCAACGCGTGAAGAAACAAAAATTCTTAAAAATAATATCGATTTGAACTCAGATTCACGAATTTGATCGCAGTTTCTATCTCTAAAGCACCATAACTACTTAAAAGAATCTTATTTATTATCATTTCTAAAATAGCTGGAGTAAAAGTATCCATCTCATATATTAAACATTCCTAGTCCTAATAAACATAAACTTCGAGGATGATTTTGAAACAAATCTTCAAATCGATTTAGCCCATCCACCATGCTGATCATTTTTCTTGAACACGTATAAGTTCAAGCATGAGTTCCTCATAGCCAAAGGGTTAACAATGTTGAAATTAATGTAAAATTAAGTTCTTTCATTCAGGGTTCCATCAATTCATTCAAAAATTTCGTACGATCCCTAAGGAAACTTTTACTGACAACAATATGGCAGCCAATATGCTAATACTCGGGATCTTCATACGAATTATCATTAACACTTGAAATTAATTCTGTAATTTAGGAGCCGAAGTACATTTACCTTCGAGCTTACACTGTTCTTACGTTTAACATGCCATTCCCCATTATTTCGTGGGCTTTAGACCGACATCACAACCACGAACGTAAAAATTAAGTCTGACAGGATCGAGTCGATGGAAATCGCTCGAGATAGACTAAAAAGTATTAATACGTAACTGATTATCAGTCCGTTAACAGTTACCAGCTGATCGGTTGATAACTCAAATGTAACATCTTTCTATACGTACATGCATTCTCATATAAAGGGGCTGTTATTTCATTATTTCGAACACGTGGCTACTCTTCGTTGTGGACGGTCAACTTCGAGAGCCGTTAAATAACGCCGATTTCTAGCCGATCTCTAATCTCGTGGCTATATGTAACTAACTTTTCAATTTCTCATCCTAATGTTTTTATTTTGCAATTTCGATCGAAATGGCCCCAAAGTATCAGTCTTTCGGTTTGAATTTTGTTAAGTCCATTAGAAATAGTTGAGCATAACTCTGCAAAATCCGATATGGCCTATAAGAACATATCTCGTCTACGTTCCACAGCCGATGACTACGGTATAACTATTTTACTTGTACATGAAATAACCGAAGGAGCATTTTCTTGTTCTTCTTGTTTCATTCGTTTTTGCCGAAAATTTTGCGAATACATATGAAAATCTTCGCGTAATTTTATCATCGGATCGTTATTTAAGTCATACTTGTGAATACTATTCGTTCGTTATGTATAAATAACTTATTCATAGAAGTGGCGCGGAGTAAACTTAAACTCTATAGTTTCGCAAGACAACGCATTGAAGGAACCTATAAAGTTTCTGCAAATAATACAAATTCAATTGTTCACCCGAATCGAAATGGTCAGAGATTGCTAAATCGGATTTACCGGAAGTAGACGTTAACAAAAACCTTATGGTAAGTAGGCTACTATATTCCCCGTATATGTAAATATAAATTGCAATGTACTTATCGTATGCGTACTAATTACGTGTAGTCTTACTTTTAACAAATGTTCAAAAACGGACGTAGGGTGTTTGATTTTCATGTTCTAGATGATTGTGTCTACTACTATTTACGCATATTATCTAAAATCATCATCCACGTTTTCGTCTCTCATACCATTTGAGCTCTATTACGATGAGGTATTTATTGATACCTTTTTCTTCTATTTAAGAACAAATGGCTTACCGAAAATGAAAAAAAAATAAATAGGAACCAGCCTATACAACATATACAAGCCGTAAATAGGTAAAAATGAATTACTTGGTCAATCCTTTAAAATTATGGCAGTTAAGGCCAGTTTGCGCAATTCAGAATCAAAGAACCAATTCAAGACTTTCCTAATGACACTTACTCAAAGTCTGCCTTTTACTGTCCGAAATTCTAATTCGATACTGCAGTCACAAGCAACACATCAGAGAATCTTAAACCATTATCTTTCTTTTCTTCGCGTACGCTATTTTAACTTCCTTCACAGTCTCCATTATAAGGGTATCTAATATGGCTACCGTCAGACCATTCTTAACCGCGAGTTCATCGTGATGGAACTTTGTCCATTCATCTTCTTCAGCTTGAGCCTCTCTGGCCAACAATTCGTCGACCCTGTCCCTACGTTTTCTACTCCAACGCATTACCATATTTTCCCTCTGTAGTTTCGTTTTGAAACCAAAAAGTGTCGCTACTTCTTTACTAACGTACTCGTGTAACTCATCCACAGTTTTTGGAATCTTCATCGTAGGTTTCGTTTTTACGTTCGGCTTCGTCCAGCTTGGACCTGGTTTCTCGTATTCGGCTTGATAAACTTCTGCTATAGTTTCTTTGCACAGATCAAAGAGGAATGTGTTGTAAATTCTCCTATCTCTCTTAACAGTCTCATCGTTCTCTTTGGTTAACTCGTAGATTTCAGGAGGTGGTTCTAAACTCATGATATCTTCTCCGGCTTCCTTGGCTTTAAATATTAGCGATGTTGCTTTTTCGGTGAACGCCGTTAATTCCTCGACGTTTGATGGAATTACAGCAGGAGGTGGAGAAGGTGAGCCAAGGGATGCAGAAATTCTTCCACCACCCCCGGGTGGTGTATATGGTGGTGGTGGTTTGTTGGGTATTTCTCTGACGTAATAAGAAACTTCTTCTGCTTCCAGTTTTTTTATCTGTTGAATGAAATGAAGGCGAATTAATTAAAATGTCTTATGCAAATATCCATAGTATAGGAATAAATCAACAAATTCTCACCTCCAGCTCAATTTGAAGTTGCTCGATACGAAGAAGTTTTGCTTCTAATTCTGCCACTTCCAATCCAGGTTGTTCCAAGGAAGCTGTATCGATATAAAATGCAACATAGAATAAATGACCGAAAAATATGAATGATTAATTTTCTGGGAAAAAGCAACACGAATCTTTACATTACACAATGAGTTTACGATTTACTTTGGTTGAGTGCTCTGAGGAATAAAGAAAGAAAAGATGTTTAGAATATTGAGAAAAAAATTTGTCCGATGCATGAATAAAATATTACAAAGCTGTGATAGATATTTGACATTCCAAGTAAAATTTATAACACGATAATGATCGTTTATCAAAGGTACTTGGAGGAAATTGAAGATAGGTATTTTACTTATGTGTCGTGTTGCACAATATTTACAGGCTTTCATTGTGCACATAGAAATCAATAATTAATGGTCAAGCAATCATGCAACACTGATTTATACAAAGAGAACGATATTCGATGTTCATTTCATTCAAAGTTTCGTGTTGTATTACCTTTAGGTAAATATTATCTCGACTTTGCTATTCTGAAAATAAACAACACATGGCTATACCAGGCAATGCTTTGCACAGGAATACACAGCCATTATAAAAATCAGAATGTGTCTGAACTATAATATAACTAACACGTATTATACAATATACTTCTTAATAATTAAATTCTTCAGAAATTATATGAATTAAATAAAGCCCAAAATGAATCAGTAAAATTGGTAAAGTCACTTACAGTATCTTATGTACCAAAACATTGAAATATTCATTCAGCAGCATTATTATTTATAATAAATCTTAACTTATACACACATAATGAATATATAAGATATTCTTAAAAGTTAAAAGAATATTTACAAGATAATGGGAAATGTATCGAACAATTGTGAATGTGACACTTTTAAACATATTTTAGAAAGATTAACTGAAATTATATATTTAACATTTTTATAACTTCAAAAACTTGACTCTATATATATATATAAATAAAGAAATACCTTTTAATTTGTCGATCATGACCTCTATATCTTTCTCAGATGGTCCAACAATAGGTGTAACGTGGAAATTGTTCTTCGAATCAGCATTCAGATTTCCTGAATTGGTGTCAGTCAATAAATCATCGTTTAATGCGTCGATATCCAGCTTCGAATCATTAAGATCTCTCGGTGAATCCATCTCAATCTCAGATACACCTTTCGGTGTATCTCGGCCTTCGCTAGAATCGGACGATGCATCTTGTTCGCATATTTCAGAAATCTTCTGTTGAGACTTATATTTGTCATCAGATTCCTTTTCTTCCGTGACGTTCGTGCTAACTTGAATCGATGGATCTTCTTCATATGCTGCCACTTCAGAGATTTGATTGTCCAAAGTGTCTTCAAGATCCTTTTTCGTATTAACATCTTCCGCAAGGTCCTTAAGCTTACTATCAAGTTCCAAAGATATATCGTCTTTTATAGAAACCTGTTTTGTTAACTTTTCATCTTCTGCAACATGCTTAACTTGCAAGTTTTTCTGCAATTTTCTAGAGGCATTTTCAGTATCCAAGGACGATTTCTGCGCAATTTCATCCAAGATTCTTAATACTTCCTCCGACTTTTGTACTGCTTCATATTTTTCTGGAATACCAGAGGACTTCTGTGAAACGCTAGATTTTCTGGATTCGCTTTTATCGAAAATCTCAGAGACCTCGAGGCTTTCTTCGGAAATATCTTCATACTCTGGATCTTTCAGCACTTCAAATGTTTTGTTAACAACATTAGTAGATGCATCTGACGTTTTTTTATCAGCCTTCTTTGTTATTTTAAGATTATTTACACTTTCAAAGCTAAGTGGCCTTTCCTCAGTTTCTACTTCAGCTTTCTGTACTTCTTCTGTAATTTTTATATCTGCATTGTCCTGTGATTTCAATTCAGTTTTAGGAGAGTGAGCCAGTGTTGGATCGATTTCTTTCTCTATCGTGTCCAATCCGCTTATAGCTATTTCTACAAGATTATCCAATTGTTCTCCATCAGAACTATCTTGTTCTATTATCGGTTGCAAGACTAATTCCTCGTTCATTACCTTTATACAAGTTTTATTATTATTTTCTGCTTCTACATAATCTTTTTTGTCTTCGTGGTATTCGATGCTTGAAACACTTGTAGCAGGTTCTTCTTCAGCTAATTCAATTTTAGCGTCAACCTCAAGTTCAGGTAAAATTTCACCTTCTACGCTGTCAGGTTCCAACTCAGTTATTGTGATGTCTCGAGATTTAGTTTCCATGTGATACGAGCTTTCGTCGGCTTTAATTTTCATGTGTAAGCTAATGTCTATAACAGGTTCGTTATCCACCTCGTTAGATGCTGCTTCTTCAGAAAAAGAAGTATCTTTACTTTCAACAATTTCCGGTTTTCCTTCATCTTCTAGTTTATGTTTGAAACTTGTACTGCTAGACGTTGATTTGCCTACCTCATTCTCTGCAATTTCTACGCCACTTTTATTTACTTTCGCATCTAGATAAATATCGACCTTATCTTTTACAGTATTATTTTCTATGCTTTTTTCAACTTTATCTAATATTTTAGTAACGGAATCGTGAATTGCCTTTTGAAGATCGTCACTGTCGCTGGCCTCTGTCTTCCCTTCCTGATTTTCCTTATCACTGTTATCTCTAGCAATTATATCTAATATATCATCTAGTTCATCGTTGGGTTTTCCGGTTCGAGTATCTTTAACCGTTTCATCGAATCTTTCTTCGCATGCCGCGATGTTAGTGGATTCTGCCTTAGGAAGAAACAGAGATGCATCTTCGATGTCGCTTGTTATGTTTCCTTCAAAGTCTTGCACCTTTGCATTATTATTTTCTTGAGACTCGTCTTTGGTATCTGAAAACGTGCCGGAGTTATCAACATCGCTTGATTTTAAATGTTCTTCAGAATGGTCCTCTTCAGCTTCATGAATACTTTGCTGAACTTCGAATGAATCCGATATCGTCCAATCATCTTTATCGAAAGATGATTTACTTGCAATTAAATTAAGTGCACTTTTACATTCTTCATCGTGTTCTATTTTTCTAGATTTCTGAGAAGCTTCCAAATTATCTGCACCCTTACTTGCATAGTGTGATTTGGATTGTGTTTCATCGATGTAATCCAACTCCTCGTGTTCTCTTGCTATCGATACTTTATTGTCCGTCGTTGAATCTATACTTGAGTTACTTGAATCTCTTTTTTCTTCATGCAAATCCTTCCTAAGACTTTCAGTGTGTTTTGAAATTTCAGATGCTTCTACTGCATCTGAGATTTCTCGAAACGATTGCGTTTTTAATGTTGCAGATGCATTTTCTGGCGAAATTATACGATCTATCGACATTTGGGAAATTTCTTTAGAAGTAATATTAGCACTGTCTCCCGAATTGGTCTTTAAAATAGTTGTATTGTTCGCAGACAAATTCGATGATTTCTGTTTTTCAATTATGCTATGTCCTAGAGAAGCATTATCGTTCTCTTCAAAAAGCTCTTGATTTCTTATATCACGTGTATGAATGGAAACTTTGTCAATGTTTTCACTTTCTTTTATATCATAGATAATTTGAAATTTGTTATGCACCGGACTAACATCCTCTTTACTCTGGCTTCCTTTCGAATAAACTTCCGATATCGATTTGATGTCAGATCCTAAAGAAGTTCTATCGTTTGATATATCTTCACCTTTCTTCTGTAGATTTAAATTATTCCTCTCGTGCAACGAACGATTTAAATCACTCTCTGTTGCCTTAATGTGTTCCGATATTATCGACTTTTCGACTACATTCAATATCTCTTTACTTCTTGCTTTGTAATCGATCTCTTGGTTCGATCTGGACAGAGAAACTTCGTCTTGGGACATTATCACAGACATAACATCGACTTCCTCCGACAAACGTTTACTGTCGTTGAAGTCGTTAGACTTTGATTTTGCGTCACTCGGCGAGTAATGTATAACGCCAGAATTAATATCTTTCTTATCTAATTCTATTTTTTTATTTATGCCATTCTTAACGTCTTCCATGTCATTGGACTGATTGGTTCTTTCAGATTTCGAGAGGATCTCAGATATGTCTTTCGACGTACTCTTCTCTTCACTGTGCAGTTCATCATTTGATTTTCTACTCATACGTGACATCCTTTCCGAAAGCACTTTCAGTTCATTCTCAAGAGAACTTATATCGTTGTTCATATTCTTCGTATCCAAATGCAGAAAGTGTAATTTTTTGGAGGGATCGAGTATCTCATTATTAATTTCAATACTTTTAATTCCCACGTTAGAACTATCCGCGCATTTTTGTGATTTCTCCGAGTGCATTTGCGATTGTCCGATGCCTTCTATCTCTTCAATGTCAGAATGCAAAGTGCTCCTTCTTTGCGACTGTTTCGAAACATTATCGGAATTTGTCTTACTGTCTGACATTTCCGAGAATACTGAAGTATAATTTTTCATTGTTCTCGACTCGGATACCGTGGGTACATTTGTCTCAGATTTGGGTACGCTATCGATTTCAGTTTTAACTTCCTCCGAATCGCTAGTTCTTTCTACATCAGATGCAATGGTCTGCCTGCTTTGTGTTCCATCTTCATGTTTTGCAGATCTGTAATGTGTATGTTTTTCATAACGATTGTCATCGGAAACGGAGGAAATCGAAGCAGAACCGAATTTATTGCATTCGATTTGTTCTGAAATACATTCATCAAAAATAGATTGAATGCTGTGATTAATGGTGTCCATTTTAACAGAACACAATTGTTGCTCCGAGGTATTTATACTCTTGGTACCTCTCTGTAAAATATTTTTATCAGAATTATCCTGAATACTTTCATTCCGTGTGGAAATTGTAGTTTTTACATCTTTTATTTGTCTCTTTGTAGACAATAAATCAGATTCCGATCTCGATCTCAACAGAGCACTACTTCTGTATAAATCTTGTATTCGTTTGAGAGGAATTTCAGGTACTTTAAAATCAGCTAATGACTTCGATTCTATAGCTAACTTGTCGTAATCTTTGCCCTTCTTCGATTCTAGCTTCTTTCGCATCTCATGAAT
This sequence comes from Cerceris rybyensis, assembly GCA_910591515.1. Taxonomy (NCBI): domain Eukaryota; kingdom Metazoa; phylum Arthropoda; class Insecta; order Hymenoptera; family Crabronidae; genus Cerceris; species Cerceris rybyensis. The sequence goes on from OU342789.1 coordinate 38,963,096, forward strand.
AGTTGTATCATATTTCTGTAAAGGGGAAAGAAACTTTTAGTGTTATGAAGTATTTCGGAAATGTAGTTTAACAAATTAATTATATACCTTGATTTGATTTAATAAATTGGCTTCTAATGCACGAAGCTTCTGCTTCGTTTGCTTTCTCGCTTCTTTTTTTAATCTTGACATTTCTATTCGTCGTTCTGCCAATTTTTCAGTCAGCAATTCTATTCTACCTTCGATATCGCTTGTATCCGATGAAACAGTGGTATCTACAAAAGTATTCAAACTCCTCTCTAAATATCAAAGTCCATGTAAATATAAAATTGAAAATATTTGCTAAATTGCAATGCAAATGAAAATGATGAATTGAAATTTTACAGTTTATTGTAGAATTCCGAGTTGTTTTACCTTGTTGAGAAAAAACGTTGGACGTTGCAGTCACAAGTTTCAAGGCAGCTTGCTCCATTCGTGCTACACGGTCTTCTTCTGCCCTCAACTTTGCATGCCATGCCATCCACTCTTCCACACAATTTTTACGTGATGCAAGTGCAGCCTCGCGTGCATTCAAAATTCTAAATAGTGAAAACATGTCCGAAAGTATAAATACACCTTCCATAATGACTGATGATTTTTTAAGACAATATTAACAGGAAATGCAACAACTCTGACGTTTAAACGTAAGATTTTAACTATAACAATGAAACGAATATTCGTTGCTACAGTGGAATACTGCAATAACAGTGGAATGCAGATCACCAGTGCAGAGAATCTATTTTTACAATGCTTCGTTTCATGGTGTGAATACGCGGTTTATTATTAGAATTCTTACGCATGGCTGTACAGATTTGCAACTTTATTAATATAATGCGAATATTTTATAAATGACGATTTATGATAAAATAAGACAATAATATTCATGACCGAAAATGAATAGAAGCATGTAAATTTTAAATAAATTAACGGGATGCAAACGATTTTATACTTACTGTTCAAGCTTTCTTGAAGTTTTTAAATTATGATCTTGTGCTCTTACGACTACAGATTTCGTATAATTTCTATCACTCTCTCCAGAACTATGATGGGAAACAGTAAAAGCATCGATTTGAGATTTACTCGATATATTATCCATGCCCTGTATACTTCTTTCCTGATTGTGAGATGAATTTTCCTGAATCGCAAGGTTTCTATCGAATATCTTTTGACACAATATATTTTCTTTACTCTCACAATCGTCTATTATGTCATTTAATAATTTTGAACTTTTATCTTTCAGTGCTTTCGAATGTCTAACGAATGTCTGCAGAGAATTATGATTCTCATTAAAGTCCATATTATCGGAGACCGTATTTTCATCATTTTGATTTAAATGTGTAAATTCCTTCTCCACTTTCGTTCGTTTATTATGATGTTTAATTAATTCCTCGGACATCTGTGAATTTGACTTACATCGTAATACATTTTCTGTCAATATGCTGGACGACGATTTACTTTTCTGACACTTCGAACTCTTCCGCTTAGAGCTTGACTTAAGTTCAGACGTAGATTGCGTCTTTTTCGAAACATCCTTATCGGTTGAAATTGACTTATTGCTTTTCTTTGAATTTCGAGAATGTGTCTGTAATATATCCTCCGAGACTTGCGACGACTTGGACGTCTTCGACACGGTATCTTGATTAATAGAACTGATTTCTTCTAAAATTGTTTCAGTATTCACAGCTGCAGATTTTGAGAGCGTTTCTCTTTCTTTTGGTGATGAAACGCTTTGAAAATTATTAGAATATATTTGGGATAGTTTTGATCTTTTAGACAATTCCTCTACAAGGGTATCAGATTCTGACTGGGCAATTTCAGAATTTGATCTGTTTAAATTTTGCTGTAATAATTGCGTGACGTCAGGAGACTTCTCTTTCTCGAATTGATACTGTCCAGATATGCTTACGGAATGACTTGGGATTAATATCGATTCAACCGAGTGTTGATGTGACTTTAATCTTAAAATATCTCCCCTTGGCATCTTTTCTTCGAATTTTCGTGATTTTATTTCATATTTTGATTTGGTCCCTTCCTTGTGCAACTTATAAGGGCACTTTTCTTGCGATATATCGCCTTGCATGATTTCGTTAGATTTGTCAAATCTTGAGAATGATGTATTCGATTCTTCGATGAAACCAGCAAATTTATCGTTTTTCGGTAAATCTAATTTCGAAAAATGTAAATCACTTTCAGATATTTGTAAACGAGTGTCCGTTTGTGAGCGATCGTGTTGCGATTTATCGGAATCAACTAAAGAACTCATAGAGCTGTTACTTCTTATATCATAACCCTTCATGGGACCAGATAATCTTCTAGGTGATTGACTGTCCGCGCTTCTTTTTAATTTTGTCAATATGTTTTTAGTTGACATCTGAGGATTGAACATATTTCTTTGTTTTTGCAACATTAGTTTACGTTCTTGGCTTGCAATTTTGTGAAGTTCCTTCAATCTGAAAACGTTAAAATATATAGTTATATATAATAAAAAGCGACTGTTACACTGTGAACATAGCACTAATTGAATGAATTGGAATATTGCATTTAATAATTCTTCAACACAGAAGCTTACCTATTCATTTCGTCTTTTTCCTGCTGTAGTTTTAGAAGCAAAGCTCTTTGTTTCTTTTTTACAGAACTAACTCGGCTTTCTTGACCAGTATCTCTTAAAGCTCGCTTCTGCTCCTCTAATTTTACTAACTTCTTAGTCCTATCATTCAACGTCTTTTCACGTGACTTAAATAACATTTCAATTTTATCGTACCTCTGTTTCTCATCTTTTATTAGCTGCGCGATCTAAAAATATCAATTATTTAAATCACGGTTCTTGTACAATAACATTTCAACGAGTAGTTATGTACTCACTTCTAAATCTAAATATTTATTGAAAGAACAAGTTACATCTCGAGTAGATATGCTAATTTCAGTGCCAGTCTCTGTTCTTATGGATGATGTTGTTTCATGTAAACTTATCTCGGACATTGTTCTTAATTTACTAGGCAATGATATTTCTTCTATTTGATCTAGATCTTCAAACTGTTCTGCTGAGTCTAAGGAAAGTTGTGGAATTTCATTGTTCCCTACGAAGCCTCGTTCATATGTAATTCCACAGCTCTCTGGACATCTACTTTGTACATTTCTTCGCGTTGATCGTATTTCGGTTTGTGTTGCAATATCGTTTACTGTTTGGGTTTGTACTTCTACCGCTTTAACTGTCTTATTTAATTTTCTTAAATTATTGTCAATGTCTTCCACTTTAGCAGAATTCGGGGCGTAGCTTCCTGAATAAAAAAAAATGTATTACTTATACCTATCGTTATAGTATAAAGTATAGCGTATTGCCAGTAACTATTTATGCTGCTCTTTTCTGTAAAATTTACGTATCTTCTCACCTTTGTCAGTATTGGTATGTTTGTGCAATTTGTTGTTTTCACTACACTGTTCTGAATCACTAGCATTCCTTTCATCCGTCACTTTAGTAAAGTGCAATTTTATTTCATTATTCGGCTGATTATGCCGTGCTTGTATGTCGTTCTCTGAATCTCGGTTAACATTGTATAAACATTTCTCAACGTCCATAACTTGTCTCAATGATTCATTGAAAGAATCGAGAAGATGTAATTCAGCTTGGAACTGCATATGTAAAGCTGTTGGATGTAACTGAAAATAATCATATGCATGGTAAGTTACATAATTTTAAAACTCAAAATGTATTTTTACTTTTAATAATTTTAAAGATGTCACAGGAAATACATAAATGTGTCGATGTAAATATTGTATATTTACCAATGGAATAGGTTCTTGCTCTGTTTCCACTTTTATCGGTGCGTGTTTTGAAGATTTTACGTCAGTTTCTAGATCACTGTTTTGTGCCAGTTGCTTTCTTCTTCTAGATCGGGTAATAAGATTCATGTCTGGTGTAATTAAATCACAAAATTCTTTCTGCTGCGAATGGCTTTCATCCCTGAAGGATATTTTTCTAGGATCTAATAACGCTTCTGAGAAAGTACTTTCATCTAAACTGTTTGTCTCATTATTATTTGTTTGCTTAGTCGTAGTAATACTTTGTGTAAATGATTCATCGTTCTTTTTTGCGCTAATACTAGTACACTGTGACGAAGAATCATCCGTGTACTTTGAATCTTCAATCGATTTACCAGGTTTTATTATATTTGCATTTTGCACCATCTTTTCAGAATCCTTATTCTTTATTTGCTGTATAGAAGTCATGGTACATGGACTTCGAACACGCAAACTGGAATTTGAATCTGTTATTGTTTCAAAGTTGTCAGATTCTTTAGAATTTGGAATGTAAGATTTCCCTTCAACTTTACTCGCATTAGATTTCATTTTTTCAGACGACCTCTTACTCTGTTCCTTAAATGCCACATGACCTATTTTTCCTTGAAATTGACTGGATGTTTTATGTTGCTTTACTTGCTTGTTTTCAGATGGAAATATATATTTTTGATCATCCGTTTGTTTTAACAAATGGAAATCATCCTTATACCTGTGTTCTGTAATTTCTAATGCATTCCTAAATGACTCTTTAGTTGAAGGTTTATCCGGTAGTTTTGTAGAACGTTCTGAAAGTGACTCATTACTGTAACTTCTACTTTTAGATTCTAAAGAGTTATCTCTTGTGGATTTTAAAGATCGTATGTTGAGAGATTTATGCCTTTTATCGTTATCTTTTTTAGCAGTAGAAGTTGCAAAGTTTTTAGTCTTTTGTTTCGTCGTTGCAAAATCACTTTCTCTAGGCATATGGAATGACAATCGATCATTTTTAAATTTTGCTATAGAAACAGTTTCATTGATACCATCACCACATTCTTTCCTGGAAATATGTCTTGGACTCTTAGATCGTTTGAAGAACTCTTGGCCAGCTTCATCTGAATTTCCACTCGGAAAATCTTCTTTCTTTATTCTTTTTGACCTATTCTCTTTCTCTCTAGAATTGTCCCTAATATAGTCTTTCTTCTTCGGTAAATTTGATACTATCGAACTATTTGGTACCTTCAGTGGCTCTATTTCACTATTTATTATAGATGAACTATCTGATGTTGAAAAAACTAACTTCCTTTGAACTCTTTCAAAAGTCTTTGTTGATCTATCTGTTCGTTCCTGTATCAGTTCTTTAGAAGGTACATCAAATTTCGACGTTAATTCTTTTAACATAGAATTTTCTCTAGTAGAAAAATCTAACGTCTTTGGAGTAATTTTAACATCCGGAGCTTTCAATGGTCCTATAAAATCCATTTTTTGCATAACGTCGTGTAAATTCTGGGTACTGTTCGTCTGTAATATCGCCAAGGACTTGATTTCCTGTTTACTGCATGGATCATATGCTTTCTTACGTGCATCAGGACAATCGGCCAATGCAAGCTTTCGTTTTAATGCACTTATGAATGTAAACGGATCAGGTTGAGCAGGATGATGTAATAGCAAATTTTCCAAGCCTTTCAAGTCAAATTGAATTGGCAAGTTAGATGGTTCACCATTGGATATCCTTCTGATACCACAGTCTTGCTGCTGTTGAACTTCAGAGTGATGTCTGATTTGAGCTGCCTGTAATTGTGCAATGCGAAAATAATTAGAAAATTTAACAGCAATGTAGTAACGTAAAAACATATGAAATACAAAATCAACTAAACTCACAGCTGCAGAGGTTTCAGCACGTTGAACAATAACATCTGGATCAGAAAAAAAGACATATTTCTTCTTATTATCAGAATCTTCTTTCTTGGAGTTACTCTTCATATTTTCATTGTTGATTCATAATGATAAATTTCTAATTAATTGCTGCATATGTACACAAATGCATAGAAAGTACTGCAATAAATTATCCAACTGTAAAGATAATATACTTAGTACACATTTTATAAGTACACATACAATTCTTACATAAAACTTACTTATAAAATATTCTCTTTTATATTAACATAAGTATGAATATTTATAAGTTTTCTTACACTGATTATATTTATATAATTTTTTTTTACGAAATATACGAAAATATTAAATAGTAGCAAAATATAAGCAGATTCATTTTCTATAAATAATATTAATATACTGAAACTTACGTATATACATTCAACAGAGTTAAAGTCGACTATAACAACACAATGATTTTCTAGTTACAATAAGTATATGCTACATATTTATAACCTATTTCAAGACGCCATATTTCATTGATTTACTTTATGAAATTTAACTTTTTTGTAGCTAATACAGCGTAATGTTTCAACGAATGTGTTTTGAACAGTTCCTTAAAGATCGAACTCCTCGTACGTCACACATTCTTCGTATTTTCGTAATAACGAATATAACAATTCATCACAACGGTCATTTGTAAACGATGGTCACGTGGTACTTCTCGATTTGCTATTCGCACACAGTTAAAAACATGGCAACAACGGAACGTGAATGATCGATAATATTGCAATTCGCGAAAGCACATAACGTACATGCACCCAGCCGGCAATGAAATAGATGTAAATCCCTAATAATGCACATACTATCTTCACGTTAATTATGTTATTCTTCTACGTATAGTTGTAGAAAACGGGAAAGATAGAAATTGCAGTTAACTTTGACATTAAATAGGAGCAAATATTTTAGTTGCGTGTCGGTCTACTTGAACCTCTCCAACTCTTTTTGTTCTGTCAGTTCTGACAACATTAACTAGTTATATTGCGAAGCAAGTTATGGAATGCATTACGAATTCGTTATGAAACAATGTATATCTGTATTGATTGATACATTAACAATAATTATTTTGCATTGAAAAGAAATTATCTGCTTGTATAGATACTACATCTTAATAGTTATATGGTATATTTCATTTTCTTCACGTACGGAGTTAAACATCGCAAAACTAATAAAACATTTATGAAACAAAGTATAAAACATAAATGACTTGCTAAGATTGATCTCTTAAAATTATATCGCACAAGATTTGAAGGAATTGTTTCTGAATCAAATGCTGATTGAATTACAATTCTTAACGGAACGTTGTAACTGATGCAAATTTAAATGTCCATTTAAAATCTGTGACTATAACGTATTTTAATCTTTTTTTGATTCACGTGCCATTTAATTCCAAGAATCACAGTTATATTGTCGACACACAACGTTTCCTTGAAACTTTTTATTATAAAACTTTGATTCTATATTTTTCAAACTGAGCTATTGTTAAAAAAGTATCGTTATTTTAAGCACGACATTTGTTGGACGTAATATAATAAAGTATTCATTGCGTAATATACAAATGTAAAAGAAGCGCTTACTCATTTTCTAAAGTGGATTGAACAGATAAAACAATTCTTAACTTAGAATATTACTTACATCGAAAAACTTAAACAATATTGGTGAATCGCACACTGCCATTTATTCTGATCGCTACCTCACGTTGCACGGTAGTCGGATAGTATTTAACAACCCCCTAGTTTTAAACACTATCTCTCTCACCGCTCTCTTGCTCCATGCTTTTGTGAATAGGTTTCTGATAAAAAAAGAATTCTGAAGATACTAAGGATACATTTGGACCATGGCGTTAATTTTACGAACTTGCATTCTGGCATCGAAAAGACACTGTTTGAAAGAATTGACATCATTGAATAAGGTCACCAGTCCTACTTACATCAATAACATTAAGGTTAGAACGTGTTTTCAAAAATTTTAATTTCGCTTAGGTACTGCACACATTGATGTCAGCTAAAAAAATGTTCAAATTAATGTAAAAAAGGTATTCACTATCATTGGTAACTAAATGTATTTTTGGTACAATTGATGTTTGTTTGTAGTATAATGTTTATATATGTAGCATATCAATGTGCTTATAATTTTGGTACAGATGTATTAACACATAAAGTGCGAGATGTTTTGTTGGAATCATTCTACTTGATGCGCAGCCATATTTATACAAATTCTAGGAGCACTGATTTCTATAGAAGTCTCTTTCTATATGTATAGATATATAGAATTACAAGGAAACAGTCAAATAGTATAACTGTCAAGAGTCAATGTACAATGCCTTAAAGGAGGTCTAGTACTTTATGTGTTAATACTTTAAAAAGTTTATACGTACATTACTTATTCTTTACAGGCGTCGATAGGAGTTTTACACGTAAAGCAGTTTTCTTCAGAAGATCATGAAAACCCTACAGATAAAAGATTAATATACCGTGGAGTTCTATCAAACCAGATTCGTAATATTAAAACTCTCACATTGACTACTTCAGTTATGGGAATTGCATGTCAACCTATTTTGTTTCTTAAACTTGTTGAAGTTGATAATGTTGGTTTATTTGGTATATCTGCAGCTGTTACTTTCTATACAGTACTGAGTCCTCTAATAATTCATTTCATAACTAAGAAATATGTGACAAACATATATTATGTTCCTAAAGGAAAAAAATATATTGCTGAGATATATAACATATTTGTGCGTCCAGTACAGGTAATTATAAATACTACTTATAATTTATATTAAGAGATATTAACCAGTTGCTCTACAATAACTTTGCAAAAATTCTCAAATTTAAAAAATCGCTAGTAGTTTGATGCTAATGAATACAATGTCAAAGAAGCTACTGGCCAGTTTTAATTATTTGATTAACTACTGTTTACACAATTACAACATAAATCAGAGGGAAAGGGATTCATTGACAGATAAACTGTTTGTAATGAAAATATTTCATTGTTATTTCATTCTTATTTCAGATTGAATTTACACCAGATGATGTAGTTATACCAGATATATCAGGAATGTTTCAAACTTGTATAATAAAAGGAACACCATTGTTTTTCGATGAGCGACATTTCACGGAATATGGTCATTATGTGAGAATCATGGGTTACGACAAACCGATAGACTTTAAATTAAGCAAAGTTAAGCATGAGGCTTCAGTCCTAGAGAACGAAGAAGTAAAATCTAATAGTAAAATAAAAGAATAATTAGAAATATTTGCAGCAGTTTTTATTTATTACATTGCTTCTTTCTTAATCTAATGTTTTTATACATTGCTTAAGAGAGCTAATATAAGTAACTTATTAGGTACAAAATATATACAATACGATATCATGTATAGATTGTGTACTGAAAAATACAGTACCAAAATTACTGGTAATGTGAGATGTATGAGTCTTGCATTTGTTTCCAAATACTTAATTCGTGACGAATACGTGTGAATGTTTAAATATAGATTGAAACTTTACTTTTCATTTACTTCTTTGGCATCACAGTCTGCAATTCAAATATACTATAAACAGAAAATAATGAAATCCGATGTGATTTCCTATGAAGTTGACAAAAATTGGCAATATTAACCCTTTCGCTACTACGGACCTCGCCATGTAGTGCCTCGAGCGGAACGGTGCGCTGCGCCGAAAGTGGGAACATTAAACGCGCGGAGTCTTCAGCATTCAGAGCAAAATCTTTTGTCCCATAAACGATGTTGTGACATTGTATTTAGAAGCAAAATGATTTGTGTTCATAACAATGTTTTCATAATTTTTTCATGAACGTATTTTTATATAGCACTTGTCTTAACTTTTGGTTCCATTTTTAGAGCGGATGACTATAGTCACCCGTCGGGTATAGGAAGCATCTCGTGGCCGGTTGACTATAGTCACCCGTAGTAGCGAAAGGGTTAAATGTGATTTGGTAACTATGCAAGAATGTCGCATACATCATTCAAGAGATCACAGATTATAATCATCACTTTTGAAGTAATTTCAAAAGTATGAGCATGATGGCTATGTCAAGTCATCTGTATAATTAGCGTGCACTAAGCTGGGAGAAATCAAAGTCGTCCGAAACATGAACCATTGGTACATGAATATCTTCAATTTGGGGCGTTGCTTTAAATTCACAAAGCCCAACTTCTTTTAATTTCCACGCCCAATCCATTCTCTGTACAGCGTGTAAAGATTCAGCCTCGTTGTGATGTCTCAATAACATCGTTTCCTAAAGTAATACGTTTCATTATATCCTATTATACAACGATAAAATATAAATATAATCGTTCAATTTTTGTCAATGTATTACGTGTTTTTAAATTGACACATGCACAAATACGCAAATCAATTGGTTTTCACGTAATAATTAATCTAACCTGAATATCCACGGTCAATGTATAAAAGCAATGTCCACATGATAGCTCAGGTATTATTACATTTTGTCATTGGTATCTATCCTTACCTTAATTTTTTCCCATTTATCATCGACATCTTGCAACCAACTTAGAAATAATCTGCCATTATGTCTGCTTCTTGCATTTCTATCTTTTTCCTCCTGTTCCGGAGTAATAACATTGTATACTTCTTCATCTTTTAATATTGTACAAACGGAAAAAGGAAGAGATTGGTTAGCGAGTGCTCTAGCAGCTCTACCATGTACTCTAAGAATTTCTTGCTCCACAGATAAAACTAGTTTCTCTTTTTGAACAACGTGTTGCATTCTAAGGCGGTATCTTTCCTTTTCTTGTTCAATGTACAAATCTTTCATGGCTGGTGGTAGTCCAACTGGAGGGTTAACATTTGGTTCCTTATTTGCATTTCCGGCTAAGACGTATGTGCAACGATTGATTAAATAATCTTTAAAACCCTGAGGAGGTTTTGGTTGAACAGGAAAGAGGCCTTTTCTTCTTCGTTCGATCTATAACGATAAAATATTACATGGAAGATTTCATTAGTATTAATATTATCTTGTAATACATTAAAAATAAGAAAATTTAATATAAAAATTGTTGTCAAATTGTTTTAACAATGTTACCGGATGTTAACAGTTTCGAAGAGATAAGTATAAAGTCTTCCATCAATTTTTTTTAACACAAGTCACAGAAAACACAAATAAATGGAAGCATCAAATTTGATATCAAACTTGATCTGAGTACTTTAGTAATACAATAGAAAAAATAAGAAATATTACCTGTTTTCTGATATTAAGGAACAGTTGATAGCAATTAGTGATAGGTTGATCAAGAGGATGAACTTCAGGTCCTGTACTAGCAGCTTCGGATCCTTCATTAGAGGCAGCCGTAGCAGCTTGTTGCGCTTCCTTGTTAGGCTTCATTTTTCGCTTTCTCGGATGTAGTTCAACAGGTGGAGCCGGTGTTCCCACGTTTGACGTTGCTGTCGAGGTAGTTGTCGAAGTACTTTCCGAATTTTCCACTCCACCATCCTTCTGGTTCTTTCCTGTAGCTTCAGTATTTTTATCAGGCTTTTCAGCCATTACAGTCGTCTTAGAAGCAGTGTTATTATTCGAGGATTCCGTCGGAGTTGCTTTACCAGGATCCGATCCAGTTGTTTCAGGTGTAGGAGAATGTTGTCGTTGTTGCGGCGATGAATTATTTGAACGATCCGTTGAAGCAGTTACTGGCAGTGGCGAAGAATTCGAATAATTTCCGTTACCAGCGGATGCGGATGTTTCCTTCGACGTTGTCGATCCATTGCTACCATTGCCAGTTCGGTGTGAACTTCGAAGTACACGCTGATGATGCGTTGATCTTTCTTCCCCGTGTAAAGCACCGCTAAAATCCTTTTTATCTTCACTCTTAGTGCTGTTCCCACCTTCTGTAGGACTGGTTGTACCACTAGCTGACTGATTTTGATCTTTGTCCGTTGAATCATTACTGTTTGAGCTTGCAACTACATAAGGCAGTTGGTGACTTCTATTAGACGTACTCTTTCCATTTCTGTTACCCTGTTCTTGCTCGGACGTGGTGCTTTGAGGAATAACTATTTTTAAAGGTGGTACTTTGGGAGCGGAATTCGAATCGGAACCTTTAGATCGATCGTCTTCACCATCGGATTCAGTAGGTGCTGGTGTAGTTGTTTTGGTATTTGTAGCCGAACCAGAAGGATTAGAAGGTTTTGGACTGCTTGCCATCGAGGAAGTGCTTGGACTTTTTCTGTCAGCGTTAATAGATGTTGTATTTTGATTCCCTTTTCCGGAAGCCGTACCGGAACCCTGTTTACCCGATTTTGTGCACTGTAAAGAAAAGTAACATGTTTACATATGAACTATTTGAATTGTTTCAATACGTTATCTCTTATAAGGGAGAATCATTACTTTCTCTCCTGTGCTAGCAGCATTTCTGCCAGTGCTTTGCCTTCCAGTAGTCGTGCCTTTTAAATTTTCTTTTACGGCCTCCGAATCCTTCCTTTTCTTTCGACGGTTTTCTTCATCTTGGTCCTCGGTATTATCACTTTCGAAAGCACGCTTCGACGAAGGCGACGCCGAAACCGCAGGAGCATCATCGGTTGTTATCGATGCGGTTGTTGCTTCGCCAGATGACGTCGTCGAGGCACTACCAGCGGTTGATATGTTGTTGCCGCCGGCTTGATTCCCTTGTCCACCGGAAGATTTGATGGTATCCTTATCTTTCTCGGGATTAGGATTTGGCGAGGAGCTAGCACCTCTCACGGGGGTCGCTTCCTTCGAACTTTTGAACTCGTAGACATCGCCGCTGTCGGCGGTCGATGACGTGTTTCCAGAAGCGCCAGAACCCGACGCGGCATTTGCAGTCCCCGACGAGACGCTCGATGACGTCTTTGACGAAGTTTCCATTTGGCTTTGGCTCTGAAAATATCATATTATTTTATTAGACATTTTTCATTACATATACTTTTTGAAATTTCTTGGGCTACAAATGAAAATAAATAATCGGGGATTATGCCGTGTACGGAGTTAAAGTATCGGACTCCCTATCACGAGTTCAAATACTTCATCATTTCTAAAAAAATTTTCATTTTTCCTATATATATATCATAGTTAAAATCGAAAAATATAACAAAAAAAAAAGAAAAGTATAATTACTCCAAATAACAATACTGAGATGTAAGAAAAATGTCCACATATTTGATATATTACCTATTAGTTGTCCATACACGACCTTAACAGCTTTCGTAAATCTACTGTGAATTTCCTTCCCTTTTTTCAAATTAATTAATTTCGTTACTACAATATACTACAAGAATATCTTATTCTCCTCAATTAAAAAAAAAAGAAGACACTTTACTCGACACCCAACGTCGCTCCAATCTCATTCACACGAATTCACCCAACTGCTTATCTCAGCAAGTACCTCGTACTACTACCATAGTTCCGTTAACCCAATGTTCTTTTCATCGCCGAAAACAATTTAACAATAGTATGTTTCAGCCCAAACATATCGGTCTAAGTACCTCGTCAACGTTTCCCTAAATGATCCCAATAAAATTCCCGTTAACATCGTAGAAGTATTATACCTGTGCGTTCATGCCGCCCTGACGGGAGTTAGTGGCGCCCCCTCCTTTCTTCTCATCCCTCGCTCCACGCACCTGGTTGAGCCGAAGCGTCACCCTCGGCGAGCTTCCAGACTGCCCGGTTCCCGATCTGTCGACTGTGGAGAACAAAACGCCGGTTAATTGCGAGAATAACGACGGAGTGCCAGGGAACGAGTTTCCACGAAACCAGTACACCTCCGGTGCAGGGGGAGGCTGGCGGACGCGAACGGAGGGAGGAAGACGGGACAAAAGAGGGGGCAGATAGCCACGGACGGAGAGACCAAGACGGATAGAGAAGGGGATACGGAGAAACAGAGAGAGAGAAAGAGAGAGAGAGAGAAGAACAAGTACGGTTGAGATTCAGAGGGGAATGTGCCGTGGCCGCAATCATCCGGGGCACGGCCGTTAATCACAGGCCCCCCGGGAGAAAGAGTTCCTCGAGGAAGGTGGGGGTCCCTGATCCGCGATCGATTCATTAGTGGCCTTTTACCACACGATCGCGTTACAGGAAGGCGTGCCATTAAACTCTTTACTCGAGTCTCTACAACGCGCTACGATCGACGCAATGACGGTAAATGGAGTGCACCGGCCGACAGGATCGCTTGAGACTCGATTCGAGGCGACTTACTTTCAACTTCGGATGGTTTTTATTGGTAGGACTAATTGTTTTAACCATCGTAGTCCTATGATATTTGTTTGTTACGATGTTAAACACTGGTAAGACTATGTATTTGAGATAAGTTTCTAAGTTCCGTGAAATAGAAATTACGTTAGCACTTTCTAGTTTAATTTGGTCACGCAACCCTTTCGTGTAGCAGAGTCAGGAATGATTTTCAGAGTTTTTGTGTTAAACACTTGGTTCAAGGTCAAATATGTATTTAAATTACTCAGACATGATAATACTTGAAGGTTTGAATTTACCTTTTTCTTCGGAACTTTTAATCGGCTAATTGACGACAAAAAAACTAGTTTGTCACTAAGAAGCACCGAAGTTACAGTTTTATTTCCTATATAAATATAATATTGTTGTTATAAAATCAATAACCGAAGAGAATATTATTACGAAACAGATGAGTGTTTACATTGTTTTATTTATGATGCAGAATAAAAAGAAACAACCATAGATTAATCCCTGTATAATTGTAATTTACTCTTTAAACTTTCGTGGCCAGCGAACTTCTTTTGGCCGATTAAACGGGTTTCGAAACGACGAGTTAACTGCTCTTGTGCAGTGAAAAGGGATCTTCAAACAAGTTGACTCATGTTCAGGTAAAAAAAACAAACTTCCAGTTAAAAGGCCGCTTCCACCTCACATGATCCAGAAGCTTCCAAAAAGCATCACGTGACAATCGTTGTATCAGTGCAATCGAAACTCTTCTTCAATTACAAAGCGAATATCGTACGAAAGATCGTATTATTCCACGGTAAATGAAATATAGAAAATACGAGTAGAACGAAATACATCCGACCTGCAATATGTTTCACAATACACCGTGCTCTTCGGTTATCGTAGTTATCTTGTTAATGAAATCGGCTCACGAATTAATGGAGAATCGCGAAACAGGTTTAATGCCACAACTTGGCAGCAATTTCACGGAAGACTCGTTTCGAGAGATTCTGGGATACCGTGGCAACATTGAAAGCGTGGCTGACGCAAGCTCTGCTCGATCAATATCTAATTGAATCTACGAATTAACACGACGTCACTATAATTTCAGAAATTCGGATCAATACCACATGAAATGTATACGTCGATGTTACTGTAATTACATCGACAAGATCTACTTTCATTTTCATTAACACAATTTAAAATAGTCGTTCATAAATTCCAATCTAATGTACCATGTTATTTTTACCAGAAAGTATTGATTGTATATCGTATTACATTCATTTACAAGAGATCGAAGTTCTGTCAGTTTTATAGTATGGACATTTTTATATTGGAATTAATATCCATAGATTTCTTGTGATTGGATCTCGTAAGAGTCGATGTTACTGTAATTACATTGAGAAAATATACATACATTCATTTTCATTGGCACAATCTAAAATAGTCGTGCATAAATTTCAATCTAATGTACTATGTTATTTTTATCAGGAAATATTGATCGTATATCATATTACATTCAATTATAAGAGATCGAAGTTTTGTCAGTTTTATAGTATGGAAATTTTCATGTTGTAATTAATATCCGTAGATTCCTTGAGATTAAACCTCGTGAGATGTTAACCGAACCTGTACATTGTGTTCGACGAACCATGTATAACAGTAGCGAGCATGATGTTGCACCACCCCATTGTGAAAGACAAGTGGCTACATGGTTAAATCGTGATTATCCCGATAGATGGATTGGCCTCTGTTGTCGAACAGTCAGAGATCTTCGGACTTAAATCCATCGTATCTTTATTTTTCCTCACATCATCTTTTCATTAACTCCTTGTTCCACTATAACGAGCAACATTTGTGATGCGGTAAATGAAATAGAAAATTTTGAAGTTCTCCTGAAGCATTCATTGAAACCATTAACACTAGAACTACCAAACCAGTCAAAATGACTGGTACACAATTTTTTCAAAAAATTCTTCAAGTTTATAATAAGAGTCATAGAATAAATATTCTACGTCAATATCAATAACCATAAATGACCTAATCGATCAAATTTTCCGCCGCTTGATTCCCCCTTTTTTCAAAGTACTTACTTAATTTATTAAAATATGTTGGATTTGACGCCGGTAGTTCTAGTGTTAATTACGATATATCAGGAATCAATTTACGAACTCTTTTCTGACTGAATGGACAATAACTCAGAATTGACTGCTGAAATAAAAAATTATCACTGATTTCTGATATAACATAGAACTTAATTCAATACTGCTAGTATAGAAATAATTTGATCGTCTTATCATCGACGAATATTTTCAATTTTATAATGTTTGGAAAACTTCAAAATTTCCTATTCCGCTCATCGCGTCACGTGTGTCACTCGTTATTGTGAGGCAAGAGGTTAAGTTAATTATTCACAAAATGCTTGTATTCTAATCAATGGAACGTTTAACCTCGTTCAGTGACTAATGAATACCTTTAATTTGTTCTAAAAGAATTCTAATTTTTGTGAAACTAACATAATAAATTGTATAGAAGGATTTAGCTAATAGGGTACATAGTTAGGACTATATAGCTTAAGTTTCTACTAAATGCAATATAATATACGTTCGTACTGTTTTTATTAAAAACAAGCTGTGTTAATTGTCAGTTTTTTTCCCCTTGCTGTAAATCACCCTGTATAACGCATTCCTATTAAGATCTCTTTTGGTTGGTCATTGATCGTGGCTCCCCTCTCTCGTGAGAGGGAATTGTGCCAATGAGACTTGGCACTCGCGAATAGTGGAGCCCGAAATAAATCAACACACTAGTCAATGAATTCGTGCCTCTTTCCCACTTGTATGATGCTAGCGATTAATTGAAATAACAAAATTCCTAACACGCGAAACCAGCCTGCAAAATATTTCCTATAGATTATTGAAAACGTGAATGACGTTCGATAATTTACGAACAATGCAGTTCCTCGTTTACTGCGCAGGAAACAATGAAAATTTGAACTGCTTTTCTTGTGAGCGAGCGATTTGATCGATACTTGTACGTTCCTTTGTGTGTCTATTAAAATGAAAATTCAAGCATGATAATTTCTCAGGTTTATTAACTCTAAAACAACGGAAACTGTTAAATTCTTCTCACTATATTCTTTTTACAAAAACTGTACTTTGTGGAGAAGCAGTGTAGTAGATATTCTGAATAGATCTTATAATATATAAATTATTCAACTCATCATTTTCTTTCAAAATATTAAGTCGATACATTTAAATATAGCATCTACCGGCGTTGAATTTATTACATTTCAATATATTAAATAACTACTTTGCATAAAGGGGAATCAATAAATGAAAAAGCCGATCAATTCAGTAATCTATGTTTTGTAACGTCAATATAGAATATCTGATTTATAAATTTGAACATTTTTTGGAAAAAATTGATAATAAGTCATTTCGATTTGCTTGGTAACTCCAGTGTTAACATTCATAATTCTAGTGCTAAATATGAAAATAGCGGAAGTAAATTTTCTAATTAAACGTTTGATGAATGAGCTTTTCTGAAATTTTCTGACAGTAGATAATTATTGTTACTTAATATTTCAATTGAATATGAAAGAGTTTCGGTGAGAAATGAGCACAGAGGACAACTGAACAAAGGACAGCAAGGGATTAAAAGAGCCTTTTGATTTAGGTTACTTCTATCACTAACGACCAATGAAGAAGGCAGTGTGGCTAAAAAGAGAATACTCTTTTGTGTAACGTATATTTCTTTACCGAGGAACAACAATACGCAAAACAAGAGCGTACTCGTGTACGTGCTTCTCAGAATGCAACGTATATTATTTCGTGGCATACTCTTTACCCTCCTACTTCCTGCACGAGATCTGTCCTCGAGCGTGAATTGCTGATGCGCTAAAAACCATCAAACAAAACGATTTATCAGTTCCACGGCTAATCTCAGTAAAGATAACTATTTTACGACACGACTTGGCAAGGATTACGCGGATATTTAGGGACGTTAGAAATACGAGTTAATAGAGAAGGATGAAATGGAGTGAATTTACTAGTTGCGCTTTATGACTGTACTGAATATGTCGTTCTATTTTCCACCAAGATTCTTGATTTATTCCTGATTTCCGCTATATTTCGATATTTCAAGGTGCTTCTCTCACTAAATTAGTATTTATTCTGAATTAATAGGATATCTATGCAAATATTGTTCTATTTGATGTTTATGCTTTTTGCGCTCTCTTATACTCGATATGTTTCTGTTTTCCTCCTTTCATATTTAACCAAACATTTTCATAGTATTTCTCGATGCACTTTCTTCCTCTATCGCTTGCATCTATTATTATTTCTCTCAAAACGATTATTTACCCTAATTTAATTCGACATGTATTATGCTGTTCTATTTGATTTAAAAATTTTCTTTCACTCCCTTGTATTCCATATACTAATGTTTATATTTGTCCAAAGCAATGTGATATTATATGTCGATGCGTTTTCTTCTTCTATCGCTTGTATCTATTATTATTTCTCTCAAAACGATTATTTACCTTAATTTAGTTCGACATGTATTATGTTGTTCTATTTGATTTTTTAATTTTCCTACACTCCCTTGTACTCGATATACTAATGTTTATATTTTTCAAAAGCATTGTGATATTATATCTCGATGCATTTTCTTCCTCTATCGCTTGCATCCATTATTATTTCTCTCAAAACGATTATTTACCCTAATTTAATTCGACATGTATTATGTTGTTCTATTTGATTTTTAAATTTTCTTTCACTCCCTTGTATTCGATATACTAATGTTTATATTTGTCCAAAGCATTGTTATATTATATCTCGATGCATTTTGTTCCTCTATCGCTTGCATCTATTATTATTTCTCTCCAAATTACTATTAACTCTAATTCAATACTACATCTGTGCTATGTTGTTGGGTTTGATGTTTATTTCGTTCCATTGTACTCTCTGGTACCCGGTTATATTTATGTCCTCCTCCTTTCATACTCGCTCAGACACTTTCACACTTCCAGACAATTTCGTATTCTCTCAGACCCTTCTACACGTTCAGACATTTTCATGTTCACTCAGCGCTTCCACATCTTCAAACATTTTCATACTCTTCCCCCATACAGTTTCTCTCTGTCTACCATTTACACCCATTTGCTGTGTTCCTGTTTCTTACACCTTCTTATACTTAATATTCTCTTTGAGTTCTCCCCCTACGTAATTTCGTCTCAAACTTTTTCCTCTCATGATTAAATCTCTATATCCGTTCCTTAGATTATACACACTTCTATATCTTCAATGAGCAATTTCTGTTCCTCTATTATTTTTTTCTTGGTAATGTCTGAATAGATTTTCTCTTTCAAGTATACACATTTTGTTGAGCACGTTCTTGCATTTATTTTTAGAGGAAAATTACAGTATTAAATGCCTTTAAAGAGGAAAATTGGAACGGCGCTGTGTATCGTGAAAGCAAGGTGTAAATAATAGAGAAGAATGTGTGCATGTATGGAGAAACATGAAAGGGTACGCAGATGTGTGGAAAAGCATGAAAGTATACAGAAACATATGCGTGGATATGAAAGGGTGAATATCGAAAATGTAAGGGAGTATGAGAAGGTACGGGGATGCTTTTTAATTACGTGAAACTGAAATATACCAATTTCAAGGTATTACCTAAAGGGGGTAGAAAAAGTTTTTCAAGAAGAGGAGGGCTTGGCTGAAATTGACAGAGTGGCAAAATAAGGGCTGTATCATCGGAATGACTAGAAATATGTAATATGTAATAGGTAAGAGGTATGAATAAAGGATGAGACAATAAGAGTTGTAAAATATGTAAAATAGGTAAAGAGAAAGGTCTATTTATATTATATTATATGTTGTTTTGTTATATTTCGTTATCTGTTGTAACTTGGATAAGGGCTGAAAGGCCAAAACAAGTAAAATAAAGATATACATAATTTGAAGGTATTAATTACATACGTGCTTACTTTAATACTGGTTTACGACTTTGACAGTAGAATTTAGGGAGTGATAAAACTGATGGGTTCCTACTTTTTTTTTATAAAAATGTCTCAAATTTGTAAAGAAGTATTACAGTAGATATTGAGGTTATGGGGGTGAATAAATCCAATCAATGGGTTGCAGTTCAATTGCCCATTTACTCTAAAAACTTACTAAAAAACGTACTAAATTATTATTCAAGATATTAAGAAATTTTTATGAAAAATTATGATATAACATTGTGAGATGTTAACGTGAAAATCACCGCAAACAGCAAATTTTAGATGAAATTTTCCTAGAAATAAATCCAAAATATAGAACAAAAGTTATGGAATTAAAAGTTTAATGTGAACTTTATGCCTGGTAGAACAATATTGGAAAATATATTTGGAAGTTATAACGCAAACAGTGGATCAACTATGAAAGAGTTAAATTACGGACAACAGCTATGGAGTTGTAGTCTAAAACTCAAGCACTGATGTTTAAACTCCCATAACTAGTTAGAGATTTTTAAAAAATTATCATTTCATATATTATATCAGGGGTGGCCAACCCAAATGATCTTACGGGCCACTTTGGAAATGCATCGTAACTCCGCGGGCCGCATATAAAATTATATATATCCCTCTATATTAGATTCAGACTCACTATAAGCACTTTTTTAGAGTGAAAAATTGAAATATAATGAGTTATTATTATTGTGTTTACTATTATTCTTACATGTAAACATAAATAATATAATAATAATGATACTGATGATAATCTCGCGGTACGGAAAAATGTTCAAGGCGGGCCGCGGGTTGGCCACCCCTGTATTATAGTCTACGTGTTTTGGAACCCAGGTAAAATAATTGGCCCCAGATTAAACGATCATAACAAATTGAACCGATAAAATGCAGAAAAGAAACAAACAATAGATGTTCCATACGGATCTCCTAACATAAAAATTACTTAACTGATCATTTTCTTTCCACTTGAGCTACTCTCCTTTTAGAGTACCAATTTATTATATGCAAGTACCAAAGACTTAATACCCATCATTCTAGTGTTAAACGCAAATGAATATAACCAACTACAAGAAACTCTGAGGCCACAGATAAAATAATATAAAATTATACAAAAATATAATACTCATTTAAAGAAATAAGCATAAACCATAGAAATGAATCTACAAGAATGATCGAAACGTTCAATATATCTCTACAAAGTAGATTAAATCGTTTAATACAGAGAAAGATATAAATCACAATTAAAGTAGTTCACTCAAGCGATGTTTACTCACTCTTAAAATTACTTAAGACTACTTTAAAACAATAAAGCTCATTTTCGATCCTGACCTCCACGAAACCACAGATTTCGTTGTAACCGTGTCGTAAACTCGTAAATGAGAATACAAGATTCTTTCTGGTCGATAACAGACTATGTTTTATCGCGCGCTGTTTACGAGAGAAGTTCATTAACTTACCGCAGTTCGCGATAAAGATAATCTCTGCGATGACTGATGACATAAAATGACACGAGACAATTGGCCCTTAACATGCACGATGTCAGGGATGTGTATTTATATCACAATTCCAAAATTAAATTCGTTGCTAATTAGAGAGCTTCGTCATACATGGAGTTCACGATTCCACTTCGTTTCCTTTACTTCGTAGAATTTTTATCCGTTCCAACAATATTGCACAATATCAATTGTCGATCGCAAGGAAAGTATGTCGCATTTAATACGTCGATAACTACCATGTATGATGACGTTTCATATTCTTCGAAACCAGCGAAAAATATGAGGCTAGATAAATATGCATATGAAAAGATACAAAAATCTATTTCGAAATAATGAACATTAAGCACAGTTCGTGACTTTCCTCGTTATCAGAAACCCGGGAATTCATATTCTACACAGGAACGTTTCATTAATGCTTTGCCTCACAGTCGGCCCTCGACTTTCGCACGTAATTGGTTTCTGAAAATGTCTGCGAATGTTGAATGTTCGAAAGTGGAGAGATACAGGAAAAATATTAAACGCCGGGTACCGAAAAGTAATCAAAATTGGAGAAGTGAAAATGTCATTGAAAACGTTTTTCTACAAAAAATCGAAGGACTTTTTTAAAAAGGGAATCGAACAACTACTTTTACGGTGGCAAAAGGCGTTAGAAAATTATGGAAATTGTTTTGTTGATTAGTATTTAAGATTTCTTTAATAAATAAATGTTTTTCACTAGTAAAAAAGAATTTTGATTACTTTTCGGTACCCCTAATATAATTTTAGATTTTCCCGATCGATATCAGTCATATTATTTTGTCTTGAAGAAAACGATAAAGTGGACAAAGAAAGCAATATTATTCACTTTAAATTTTGCAGTACTTAATATATTTAAGTTTGATATTGATTTAAATAGCAATATTATCAAATATAATGAATTTGATGGCAGATATTTAGCCGGCGTACAATGTGTTAAAAATTATATTTTTGTGAACTTGACATTTTCTAATTTCTGGTAGGCAATATGTAAAACGATATTACATTTTTGAAAAAGTCAGAAAAATCTTTAAAAAATTTAATTTTTACAAACGTGAGAAACAGCGAATTGTGCGAAAGTAGAATGTGCGGAAGTCGAGGACCGCCTGTAATAGGTATTGAAGTAATTATTATTGTGAAAACAGAAATTGCACCTTACCCATGATGCAAATGACTATTTCTATTTCATTCTTCGCTATTCACGATAACAGTATTTACTTAATCAAAGTTCATTTACTATTCATTTATTACACAATTTTCCTTTTAGTTCATTACCATTAACGCTATGTTTACGGTAGCCGTTTTCATTGACAGATTCCCACTTTTTTAAAAATATTTTTCAATTTTATAACAAAGCAGTACAGTAGATATTTCGAACGTATCTTAAAATACACGAATTACTTAATTAATCGTATTTTTTGCCGCTTGATTCATCCTCTTTCAATATTTAAATATGCCAGATTTAGCAACCGTAAATCTAGTGTTAAGAATATTCAAATTAAATTTTAAGCAAACTTTATCAGAATCGTAATTATTTATAAGAAGATAAGAATGTTGTGCTGTTAAAAAGAAATATAAATGGATTTTAATGCGTTTAGCACGAAGTTAACATTTGTCGTAACGCTTCGTACTGGCACATTAGTTACGAGATTACCGATTAAAACTAGTCGTTAATCGGTCGAGCGATGATATATGCTACAATAAGAATCAAGGTCGGCCGAGATACCTCGCCAAGTGTCGCCGTTTCCTCCTACAGACTGCAGGGTTCGTATCGCGAGAGATTAGCATATCGCTTAAGCCAAAGCTTGCGGGATTTCGTTACATCGAGAGCGAGCGTAAAACGCGCGTCCGTACCGTGTTTTTACGATATTCCACGAAAAGCACAATACGAAGCACGTAACCGGTTTCGATCTCACTCGCTCATCGTACTTAATACGCTCGAATAGGAAAGCTAACGTTAACGTGTCCTTTCATTCTTATTAAAATCATCAACTACACCGATGCACCGTAAACGATGTAAATATTATGATTTTCTACCCCGGACTTTCAAACATCGTAATCTACGGACCAACTAGCAATCGAATTATTTAAAACAAGGTATCTCATAAAATCCGGTTAACTCATTCGCAAACAAGTAATAAAACACGTATGATCGAACCAAGCTAACATTGTAAAATGATGCGCCGCAGTTGCAGCAACTGCAACACAAGACCCCTTTCGGAGGTGCGATCACCCTAATGGTGTCGATGGACGCAGCCCGCGAGCGCAAACGTGTCCCATGTACTTGCCAGTCAGCGTACTCTCTTTCTCTATCACTCTCTCGTTCCATCTTCATTTTTCTCTCTCTTTCATTCTCTCTCTCTCACATTTCTCCTTTCCTCTCTCACTCCGACTTATACTCTCTCCTGCCGCTCACCTTCTCCCACCCTCTTTCAATCTCGCCATCTCGTTCCTTCTCTCACCTCTCAAGAAATTCGCCTTTGTCCCTCCACCATCGACAGCGAAGACCAGAAGGTGCGTTCCAAGGTTCGGCACTCCCGTTTACACGACGCTGACTCGAGCGAGGTTAATCGAGACGAACGATGCGATACGAGAGTCCAGTGCAGGTTAAGAAAACCGAAACACGCGCTTAGCCACGTGGTCGGTAGTAGTCACTAGTAACGGTACTTTTGGATCACCCGGTAGCGAGGAGAGGTTCTCGAGTACGGAGAAGTGGAGCTGTGAGTGCATACCTGCTCGTGCGAGAAGATATCAACAATAACGGATGGGAGGAGGAACAGATACAACGGTGTGGTACCAATGCATCACTGTGGACAACGAGAATGACAGGACGAGCAGGGCGCAAGAGACGAAGAGGTTCAGCAGCCGCGGCAGCAGCGTGTACACACTACTGCCGCTTCCACGGCTCCCACACACCGCGCGAGACCGAAGGCGAAGACACTGGAGCTCCAAGAGCTCCGAGAGAGAGAGTAACCGGCCCGCGACTGTGTCGCCGCGTCTCTGTCTCGACTAACTTCTACCAGGCGCGGCACTGAGCCGCGCGCGCGATACCGACGCGTCACTACTTGGGAATGTCGTGTCTAATTAAGCGCCATTTCTGCATCGGCCGCTATTATTACCGATCGGTCGTGATTGTACGCTCGAGCATTTACGCGGATGCACCCGCTAGTATATATACTGCTTGCGTGGATTTTACAGATACGAATTTTCGATCGACCTGACATGGGTTTTTATCTATTCACGGGAGCACACGTTTTACGTGGTAGGAACAATCAGTGCTGACTGCGGAAGACCGCGTTGCAGTGCGACGAACCGCGGAGAGGAATCAATTTGTGGCTTTGATAAAGCGACGATTTGAATTATTGCATTTCCTGGATGATGAAATGATAAGAGAGGCAGCGAAAGAGAACGGTTGGAAAGTATAATTCACGATTATGGGAATTGATATGTTGGCGTTGTATGTTTTTGTTTGTACTGTGTACAAGATTGGTGGCTTTTTTGGGATTGTTTTCTTTTTGTATCTTTATTCAACTGTATGAAATGTCTTTCGTCATGTGTTACGAATGTATTTCTATTTTTAATGATGTAGATATACAACGGTATTGTGGAAGTATGCCGTGATTGGTATTTTTATTTTTAATGCATATAGTTTTGAAAATTCAATAGCAGATGGGTGGATTAACACGTTGGAATGTTTGAGTCTAATTTTATGTTTAGAGTTTGGAAGATTGTTTGGAAAATTAGACTATTGAAATTAAAATATCGCTCTGAGCGGAACAACTGCAATGTAAAACTTCGAACGTAGTTATTTTCCGTGTATTACTATGTAAAAAGTGTAATTTATATTCAGCTTGAATTATCTCCTTTTAACTTACATTATGCAGTCGTTGAGCGAAGACTTTGCTTGAACGATTGCTGGGTCGGTAATTGCAACGTTCATCGCGTCGGTAAATACTTTCGTTCGAAACTAATCGATTATTACCACGAAATTCCCGTCCAACGTTAACAAGACGCGAGAAAATCGTAAATCGAATGTGTATCACCTAAACGTGCCGTTTTAAATCACCGTTTTATACCCCTCCGAGTGGGAATAAAATAACGTGCTTGTTCAATCTAATAATAACTGCTAGCAAGAAAACGAAAGACCGGTTTACTGCGGCACACTTCGACAAGAAAAAAACATTTTGTCATCGTTTGTAATTACTGTACCTTTTCGCAACTTCGTTTTTTTCCACCTGTCTTTATTGGGTGTAATATTTTAAACTGCATTCGTTAAAATGTCAAGCTACATTCTTTCTAGTATTTCAATGATCAAGGTAAGCAAATCATTTTACATGAAATAAGAGAACGAAAATTTGTACAGTTAAGAAGAAATATTAGCGATTATTTATATCGTTATAACTTCTACGTCTTATCAATTGACAAACAATGTAATTCAATCCTTTCGTTGATATCTACAGGCAAATACTGAAATTGAATTTCACAACTTAGTAAAATTCAAAAAAAGAATAAGACATTGTCTCTTGTACGATAAGACGATACTACGTGCACACATTTTAGCTAGATATAGTGCCTTATCTATAATGTGACTAAATTTAAGTTCGAATGACGGGATTGATAAGCCATTCCTCATGCGTGTACGAACACTGCCTTAAAATTGTGACATGTATAAAAATGAAGAATCATGTCGAAAATTTATACGAGCGTCAGTTCTTACTAATAATATTATATTTCTTTTCAAACCAATCGATTATCTCATACTAACCGAGTGTGTATATACTTAAACAAATGTTTAACACACAAATAGTACATTACTTTAGCTATTACCAGCAAGATAAAAGAAAACACTTTACTCCATTTTCAAGTATAATAAGGATATTCATTGTAGAAGTGAAAATCTAGTGATTTCAACTTATGAACTCACCTTTATTTTGCGGTGGTGTCCTCCGCATCTCACAGGGGGCTCCACTGACCTCGGCAATGTGTGCTGCAGCGGCTGGTGCACTTCCGGTGGTGCGTTGCTGCTGTTGAAATTGGGAGTGATGTTGGTAAAGCTGCTGCTGCGGCTGCTGTTGTTCTTGTTGCTCGGTGGACGGCGCTGCTGCGCTCGTTTCAGCCGGAGAGCGTGGGCTACCAGGAGCAACGGTTGTACTCTCATCGGGTGGACTCGCACCTGTAATATCTGTTCTCAATTAACAGAGAGTCAAAAATTAAACATGCGTGTACATCGAGAATATCCGTGAGATATCTTTAACGTTACGTATCGACCGAGATACAATCTGATATACGAGAAAATGGAACACAACGGTAGCAGAGTGGCACAGTGCAAATGTTTTAGTAAGAAATATCTTGCAATTATTTTGATGCTTGAAACAACGTATTATCCGTACTGTTTCAGCGTCTTCTTCTCTATAGAGGTTAACAATCTCACAAATACACTTCGAACACTTACAGCACACGAGACTCGAAGATTTCCAGCTTTACAAGAGAACACTTTGTGCCTGACGTGTAATTGACTGGTACTTTAATAATTTCCAATCACAATTACAGAAGAGTCGAGTTACTTCTTAGATATCCTCTCAAAGTTATAGTTTTACGGAAGTATACACGCAAAAAATTGACATTTAACAGACAAGATCTTTGTTATTCGTAGATCGATGTATCGCAAAGTTCGACGTGAATTTCAATGTTCCCATGAATGCTCAATTGATCGTCATCGTATATGGTTATCCATCAAGAGTCGATTTACTGGCAGTACTCGTGATCTTCCACTTAGGCGTATTCTCCGGGATGTTATCGCCAGTGTCGAAATCTGATCACTTTTTCCTTATAAACAGGTTTCTTCCTGACCTTCCTTTTTCTTCGCGGGACCAATTGTCACGCCGATCTTGACGATTCAAAGGCATTCAGGGCGACATCTGCCGGTCCGCCGGGGGAAAGTCCGTACGCGTACGTGCTCGACGTGCACGCGAACA
Source organism: Cerceris rybyensis (assembly GCA_910591515.1). Classification (NCBI taxonomy): domain Eukaryota; kingdom Metazoa; phylum Arthropoda; class Insecta; order Hymenoptera; family Crabronidae; genus Cerceris; species Cerceris rybyensis. The sequence goes on from OU342789.1 coordinate 38,990,489, forward strand.
CGGCCCCTCGCGAACTAGAGGCCATGTTGCGTCGCTATGTCGACAATTGGCTCCGCCTTTCCCCGCACCGCCCCACCAACGGAAAGCCACGAACGCTCCTTTCCACCAATCACAATCGAGCCGATCTCGCCGCCGACACTACGCGAACCGTGCACTGTGCAACGATACTCCGTTAGAGTGTACCTACGCGCGCATTTCACCAACACGAACGTATATACACGTTTATAAAGTTTCCCCGTCGCATGCGCAGAGGGTTGCGCGTCGCACATTTGCGATTCGGATGTGTAAGTGCGTACACGTGTGGCTAGTGGCAGCATTTCCTCACGTGCCGCTCCTGCGCTCGACACACCAGTCGTATTATCGCTCACTTTCCGTGTGTATCCGCGCGCCCTACGCCAAGTAGAGCCCGCAGAACCGTGCAAGATGCAGAGACGTTCGTTCATGTAGCGAAGGAAGCGGTACAATTTCTTTCTAGTTAGACGTATATAATTGGAGATGCACTTTCTTCTTTTTGTAATAAATAGGTTACGTTTGAAAGGAACTTTTGAGATATTACGATTGGCTATGGTTTATATTAGTGAAGCGTTATTGTTCATGCCACGGAGACTTTTTGAAATCGGCACGTACTCGTGTAGAACAAGATATGCTATTTCAAACGTCGAGGCAGGTATTATGAGGTGATTGAAAGAAGCCCCGTGGGAGGAGTTTGAAAAGAATGCGAGCCTGATTGGTCAATGTGGAAATTACATTAATCTTTTTATATGCATTTTTTGATGTAATGTGTCAGTCGCTAAATGATCGTATATGCTGTTCTGATCGCGTAATGAAAAAAGTAAATGAGACTTCTTGAGTTTTCAAGACCCCTTTAGCAAGCGTCTGAGATTGTAGATCCATTGGCACAAACTCTTAAGCCTCGTTTTGTGTTACAAGGATATTACCATGTAACATTACTAAACGAAATAGATGGTTTTAAAGAACGTAATTCCTCTTCGAACAATGAGAAAACACGAGAAAGAGCTTGCTCCAAACTATGTTAAATCGCAATGGCTTATTTTAGAAATTTAAACTTACGTACTTATTACTTTCGATCAAGAAAATACGATAGTAATACTAAATCAGACACCTTCGATATGTCAATTGCCTACGATTAATTCATTTTTACGAATGAAAATGATGATACATGCAGTTCCAAAATAGACAAATATGATAAATAAATTATTTGTACAAACTGAAGCTCATTTTAGAGTGCACTCGTATTTGAAAAGTAACAAACGAGAGGAAGCAGAAGAGAGAGAAAGAGACAGAATACGCAGAGGGCCTGGAAAAGTGAAAACACGATTCAGCAGAATGCTAAAGCGACTTCCATAGGGGAGAAGACTGCTTCTCGGTCGACGTGTGGCTTACTGGCGAGCGCGAAAGGGACGAGACATGCTCTCAGGGTATTTACACACGTGAAAAGCAACGTTTGCTTTAAAGGGGATAGACCAGTGCACGGTCGTAGCGGTCGGCTTGTTTTTTCGAACGGTCAGCGATCCTAAGAACCTTACGCGGCCACTCGACGACTTGTGTGTCGTCAAGGAAAGCCCTTACAATTTTCCTCAATATCTAGTACCTTTGCTTATGAATTCACCCAATTGTGAGCATCAAGAAACACCGCTATTCTAGGTTGAACGTTCAACGAAATTATTTCAAAATACAATGTACGTGTCGAGCGTATAAAAAATATATGCCATTGATATTCTACGCTCTCCATTAAGAAACGACTTATGCAACGATTTTCAGGTCCGATGGAATAAAAAGAATATTGTAATTCTCAAGTTTTCGTTTAAGCTTTACGGCTTGTGTGATAGATTTTTGTTATTCGGATTTTTTACTTTTATGTTAGTGAAATATGCAGAAGCTGTTTTATTACTTTGTATTTTTATGTATCGTTGGAGATGCTTGTATTTCTCCATATTTTAACAACTTCATCCGCATGCAAGGTTATGCAACTTGAGATTTCAGCACCGACCGAATCGCCCTCTGGATGACAAAGCTGTTTCTCATAAAGCAAAGAGGACAATGCGACGGGAGAGAGAAGCATGGTGGGCATCTCAGCCTGTCAATTGGCTCATTCTTTTACCAAAACCGTCTCCTATACGGATAACGATTGAGTAGAAAACGAATGAACGGTTTTTCTACAGAAAAGACGTTAGAGATCACACGTTAATTCGTCTTCGGAAGCTGACATATTGACCGCCATCATTCATGACACAGAGAATAAAAATGATATTAAATCTGCATACGATCTTTTTAAGCGACATCTTATTAGAATCTTTTAATAAAGAATATTTACTGAATTCGGTTAGTATATTAGAAATGAGATCGATTTGTGTTCCGTTGCCATAATTGCTTATATTGCAGTGAAATTTTTTCTTCATAAGCACTCTTTGTTGTGTGCACTGTTGCAGTAGAATGGTTCAACTTTGTTAGAGCTAGTCGTGCTATGTGGAAAAAGACGAAATTCTTTAATACCGTTGGATATCGACCTAATTCTGTAGGATATTATATTCAAATATTACCGAACGTGATTCAGGGTTTAAATAAGGAATTTTACTCATTTCTGATTGCACATCGCTTTTCCTTCAAAACATATTTTGAAAACCTTTTGTCTCAACGAAAATCACCGGAAAAGCGATCGCCCTTTTGGAACCTTACTAACGAGAAGTCGTCGTCCTTTTAAAAGGTCTCTTAACACTAGAACTACCAAACCAGTCAAAATGACTGGTACACAATTTTTTCAAAAAATTCTCCAAGTTCATAGACGAGCAAGAGAACGAAAATTTTACGTCCATTACAAACGACATAAATCACTTCATTGATCATCGTTTCCGCCACTCGATTCATCCTTTTTCAAAGTACTTATTTAATATATTGAAATATCATAGATTTAACGCCGGTAGTTCTAGTGTTAAAATCCCTTAAAAGGTCAACCTTGTTTCTAAATCGAAGAATTATCCAGAATCACTGACATTCCGCATCTTGCGACTACGTTACTTTAAGTTTGTCAAAAACTCCGAATTTGAAAATGCTATCTTCAAAAATGAAGTGCTATAAACCATTACACTTTTACGATTAAATAAATTTCTTTGCAGTATACATGATATTAAGATGCCTATATTTAACTTTACAATATATTTTTTACAATAAAATTCTTCGTTTTGCAATGAGAAATGAAAGAAACCTGAACGGAAAGTTTAGTGGGGGTCGTATACGGCCCACGCGGCACGGAACGTGTTAACATCATCATAAAATGATGTCAAAGGGCTAATGATTTCAAACTCTCCTAAAATCGTTAATCCTTCACAGAATGATCGAGTCTGCTCCGATCATGAAAAAATCAATAGACAAACAATACTCCTTTTACCCTTTTAATAATTTACTTTTCTAATGACTCATTATTCAATCAATGATACTTCAATTCTGAATATATAGATTCATATTGGCACAAAAATGTGTGTTCCTTCGATCATAGCGAATAGAAGAGAATGGAGACGCGACATTCGATCGGTCAAAACTTGGCGTTCACAGACTGAAGCCCCAAATACAAATGTTCGCTGGACTGTCATGTAAATTCGTGGTGCATGGTCCTCGTCGAGAAGTTGCGACATGACGGTTTTCTTTACCGATCGATATCTCTGCCGTAGAAATAAGGCTGGCCATTTAAGGCGAAATATGAAACAGCGGAGGTTTGGAACTCTGCGTTCTGCTTCCACCCTTTTGGAGAACGATCGATGGTTAAATAAACCGAGAGGGAAGACAACATTTTGTCGACCTACATAGAAACAGCTGTACGAAATAGTACACTATGTTGAAGCACAGTTTTTTCGGTCATTTTGCAAATTTTAGGGCACAAAGTCATAAAGATGGCTGACTCGTTTGAAATCTTTTTGTAAATGTAATCTAATGTGATTCAGTTTCCAAATAGGACATTGCTTATTTTCGGTGGTGTTATCGTTTATCTTAACACTTTAGCGACCAGTAGCCTATTAATAGACTTTTCGGGCACAACTAGGGATTTTGAGCCATTTGTACAATTTATAATACCGGTATACACAAGTTTAAATACCGTTTCTTCGGTATTTACTAGAAATTTTTTAAATTCTCCACTATATGTTCAGGGGTCGCCAACATAGAAAAATAGTATACGTTTTTGTGTACGATATGATCAAGTTTATAGTACACTTTCTTAAATTTTTTTTACCCGCAAACCTATCTACATTCAGAACAATTCGGTACAGTTATCGAAGATGATGATGACACTAATGTCGATAGTGAAAAGGAATTGTCTCTTGAACAAAAATTAGAAATAGTGATAACTAAAAAAACTTCATCAAAACAAAATACAATACAGAAATCAGTTATATTCAAAACCATCCGACAAGAAATCGATTTATTTGAAAATGAGGGATTTAGAGGTAAATACTTGGAAAAAGTATATCGCGCATTACTAATAGTCCCACCACCAGCGTAGATGCTGAAGGAGCGTTTTCGACAGGTGGTCATTTTTGCACATAATTACATTCCTGGCTTAATGACAGAACAATTGATGCATTATGTTTTTTAAGATCACATTTCAAAAATATGTAATAGTACCACAGACTGAATAGTGATATTTACACTTTTTTGTGATTTAAATACAGCAGATGTTCCTTGTTCCTTTACTTTTTTGTTATTCTTTATATACTGTTATAATTTATAAGTTACAAATGATTTTTTGTGATATTTACTATCTTTAATAAAACTGGCAAATGAAACAATTCCTACCACCGGTATTCCGGTATTAAGATCTAAAAAATATCGAATACCGGTATTGAACTTTTGGCCCGATATTGCAATCCCTAGGCACAACGCTTTTGGACTTTTAACATCTTAATCGGTTACCACGGCAATTAATAAATTGTTATTTATCGTTGCGGTTTACTGTACCGAGGACTCAGTGACGAGAATTTATAATTTTCGTAGAGATATCGGTATCAGAGAAGTATTTGCGACTAAGCGACTGGTCAGAAGTGGGTAGGATGTTACAAAATACCGGTCGGTAAAGTGTTAAATACTTTTTATGAGGGTCAGAGCTATTCAAACATTAACATTGGAGCTGTTAAGCTACTCAGGATGAACCGTACCCTATTTTTTAAAAGTTTCCCTCCTATTGGCAATTAAAACATCGTTTATGTGCGATTTCAACACTACAGCTATCCAAGATGATCAACATGAAGGATTGTCAACTGCTCAAAATTTCCCAAATTTATAGGACAGCTACGTAGTAAATATTCCATTTCCATCTTATAAAAACTAAATTACTTAATCGATCATTCCCTCCATCTCTTGATTCCTCTTTCGTCAAAGTAGTTACTTAGTATATTTAAATATAACAAATGTAAAGCACTAAATGTTAGTATGCAATCTTCACCGAGCTATTGTAACGTTCTGCATTTTTTATCATTTATATCCGAAAGTAGAAAATCTTTTGTCCTTTAATAAAATTATTTCTAACCGTGTTGCAGGATACAACAAAGATTCATCTGATTAAAATCGTGTAATGTACCTACCCTCCGATAGTTCATAAGATAAACTCTTAGAAATCTATATATATAAAGCTCAAATACCACTGACTGACTGACTCATTCATCCACTCATCACGAAATCTCAAAAGCCACAGAACGGATTACAATGAAATTTGGAACATACTCTTGCCTTGTGTCGTAGGTGCTCACTAAGAAAGGGTTTTGAAAAATTCGAAATTTTAGGGGGGGTTTTGGGGGGTTAAAGTATGGGCCAAACTCATCAAAGCAGAGACGAAACTACTTGACCTAGAAACTTGAAATTTTGCATGAGCGTTCCTTCTAGGGTATAAGCACTCACTAAGAAAGGATTTTTCAAAATTCGAAATTTTAAGGTTTTTTTTTAGTTTCGATTACACCGTAGCGAAGCACGGGAGCTTTCAGCTAGTATTGTATAAACACAGATATTTTGTCTCATACTAGAATCACCACCTCAAGTCCGAAATCCTATTCCTTGTTTTGATCCTTACTCATCCACGAGTCATCATCCACATCCAAAATTCAACTTTCTATTCCTACCCCTAGACTCCTAAATACCGTTATCCTTCCCCCTCTCCTCTTCTAAAACTTTTAAAAACCCTAAGCTCATTTCAAATTCACCAGTTTCTCTTACTCTTAGGCTAGTTCAAAGACATAGTTACGATCATCAAGTTCATTTCCAAGTTCATCATTATTCTATATCAACTAATTGTGAGAGTCATCTTCCAAAACCTAACTTTAACTCAAGACTCTCACAAGTCCCCAGCAAATCGTTCAACACTTTGAATCACTCTTGCAACGAATCGAGTATTTTAACACTAGAACTACCGGCGTCAAATCCAACATATTTTAATAAATTAAGTAAGTACTTTGAAAAAGGGGGAATCAAGCGACAGAATAGTTGATCGATTGGGTCATTTATGGTTATTGATATAGACGTAGAATATTTATTCTATGACTCTTATATAAAATTGCAGAATTTTTTTTTTTTTAAATTGCGTATCAGTCATTTTGACTGGTTTGGTAGTTCTAGTGTTAATATATAAAAGTCCTAAAAGTTTAAGTTCTCTTTATTTGGCGGATCCTGATCGCGAATCGCACTATTTGCCATTACAATCGAGAGAACAATTATTATTGCTACTTGCATTTCGTACTTGAAACTTTTGAAATTATTTTGCTAAGATGAATACGAATAGATAAAGAATAGAACAACAGATTATAAAGATTTCCGTTTTGCCTCTATACTTTTGTCGAACGATTGATGGTTAAATAAATAACAAGGGCGGATGAAATTGCGTCGATTCACATAGAAACTACCATAGAAAGTATGACAAGATTCTTCGCCAAAATATTGTTTGAATTTTATAAAACTTGCGATATATGGCGATAAATGACGCTCGAACGATTACTTTCGAGGTAGCATCGCCTTTTTAGGTTATACCTCGTATTTGAGATTCTCAAGCAACATACTTGCGATGAACGATTTCGATTATGCAAGAAAGTCACGCGGTAGTTACACCTCTTCCGTTCCGATTGAACGCAACGAAACGTCGAACAGGAACTTAAAAAAAAAAGTAGCTACACCATAGACCTAACTTCCTCTGAAACTCAAATTACTTAATTACGATATCATAGAAAGACGCAATAATTTTGAATTTCAAATTTGAATAAATATGTCAAACAACTTTTCACAAGGTAGAACAATTTGATAGGAAAAATAGACGCAGAACAATATTTTATTAAAATCGATCGCAATGAACGCCGGAAGCTCACTGTTCTCAGAACGAAAGTAAAACCTTTAGGAACTTTAAGTCGTTTGCAATATGGATTTAGCCAGAAATAGATGTGAAATTGAATAGAGAAGTAGGTAAGGAGAATTAGAATTTTGTGTCTGATAGAAATAACGATATAGAAGTCAGTTAAGAATCGATGCTGTAATAAACAACGAATCGCTCGTCTCTCGAGTGGTCTATCGGCTTTAAGGACACGGGCGGCGCCCGATACCGCCTCCTACTCTCGCCAATTCGATCAAAACTTCATTTCCTATCGTTCCATTCCGTTATTAATTTCAACTTTAAACGTATTTTTTATCCGTTGAGTTCTTGCAACGGTGATAAAGCTTCATGCACTGAATGTTTAGTGACTGTTTGGTTAAGGCGGTCAGAAATGCGGTTAAAATGGCAGACCAAACTGTAAATATGAGGAAACGTCAGTTGTCGTCGAGCAAAACCGGGACTTTTCCTGAGCGTATTGGAAGACTGTATCTATATTTTCTCCATTTTTATAGCTCAAAGTTACGATTAGAATAATGCAAGGAAAGTAAATGACGTTGGAAACATGATTTCTTGATTACTATATCACAAAATTAACTTTGATTATTATCTCAGAAATTTAACACTTGATTTACGGATGTTGATATATCTATTTTTCTGAAGTGAGCCAATTTGACTCATATAAGAAAATTGAAGTTTTTTGCAAAGAAAATAGTTCCAAATAAATTTAAATGAAAGACTTATTGTTAAAAAAATTAGCCGACAGGTGTATTATATATACATATATAGTAATCAAATTTTGAATGAGCCGAATTGGCTCCGTAAATTTAGTGTTAAGGCTGAATTGAAAATATAGAAATTTTGTGTCTTTGGTTAGATTTTAGTTGCTTAAATCGACAGAAATTAAGAGAAATTAGAAACAAAATTCATAAAGTCGGAAGAAACAGAGTTTGAAGTCAACTATCTTTTGAGTATGTGGAACCTCAAATAAAAATGGTCGAACCGTGTGTCGTTTCAAAATGTTAATAATATATGAATTAGTTACTAGTTACTAAAGTAGATATTAAAAAATTTAGGAATTCAAATACTCTGTTTGATTGCTTCTCTTTAACATTAGAACTACAAGCTTAACTTTCATTATATTTAAACAACAACGAGTTATTTTGACCACATTGGATAGTTATAATGTTGAAATCGCCCACAAAAGATGTTTTAAATGCCAATAAGAGGGAAATGGAAAACCTTAGAAAGTGTTGGTTATCTTTCAACAATCTCGAGGCTTAACTGAGAATGCGGTTTACGTAATCTATTATTCTTTGCTCAAATCCGAACATCGTCTACAATTCGGATGTTGCACGATGTAGCAAACTTTCTGAAATCACATCTCATACTCTGTCTCTAGGCGTACAAAAATATAACGCTTCCCAGAAAGAATTAAAAGTTCGTTCATCAATGTGAAACCACAGAAGAGTACATCGACAATTGACAAAGAAATCTGGTAATGGAAAACGTATGAGACTCGAACGAAGAGGAAAGGAAGAGACCATCTTCTCGAGAATGTCTAGCATGATGGTACCGAACCTTCGGCTTTAAACCCCAGTTCGAAATTCTCCGTCGAAACATTGGATTTGTCGTCGGTGTCGTCTCGCAGGTAATTCAGGGACGAACTTTCCCAACGAACTGATTCCAGAAAATTAGAAAAACTGATTCTACTCCTACAGTTTGAATTGCAACATCAAAATTTAAATAAAAACTTTAACTATTCTGCACAAGATTCATATAACAACTTTTAATTAACAATTAGAGATAAATTTGATACATTTGCTGAGGACAATGATAAGATTCTTTGGCATTATTTTGTGTAATAAATAGGTATTTCTGACGTGTATCATTATGTACAGATATTTTGGAGAAAAATGATTATTTTTAGGAGCTTAGTGTTGGAATAGATAGAAACATTGAAAATGAATGTTTAGAATTTGTTTTTTAAAGAGACACGGATTTAAATAAAAATGAATGTACGCTTTGAAGTCACAAGATAGAGGGAAAAGTGCGGCCCTGGCTGGAGTATTGATCTGCAGGAGAGTTGTCTGCCGCCCCTCCCAAGCCCAACATCTACCGTTGGCTAGATGTTTCATCCCTCCGCAAACCCTCCGCGCAACCCTCTGCAACCCGTTCGCAACCCCTCGACAACAAGGATGTCGTGCACCTGTGACTAGCCTGTCGTTGAATACCTTATTAGACATCTATTAGAAAGTATTTTTGTCAATTCTTTTCTGTCTTTCGGAGACGGAAAGTTGTATTTCTGTTTGCAATTATAGAATTGTTATGCATAAAGCACCAAGGGGAATTAATGTTACTAACAATAAGTTGAGAGACATGGAGATTGTTAAGAAAAGAAGAGCAAGAGATTCTATGGTCTGGTGTCTTTAGAAATGGAAATGAATCCTGGAAATGTATTGTGGATATTTTTTTAAAATAGTGTCGTTTTGTTAATAATATTATGTAGAGCTCCATAAACGCTGAAAATTAGTAAAAATATATAGTTTGCTATAGTTATATGGTTATATAAGAGATTTATAATGTAATCTTGTATAGGCTGAATTTTTCGTTCGAAGAGTTGAGTTTTACAAATTGAGTTGTAACAAATTTCGTCTTTTTTAAGAACTAAATTCCATTAGTTGGCAAAGTTAAAAAGATCGCTTTGAAGAATAGGAACTTAGACGTGTTTTATGTTACTTCAAATTTGCAAGAACTCATAGGGGGTTAATAAGAGTTTTGATATGGATAATGTTGTTCTTAGAAAAATTCTTGAATAATGAGAATGAGGTTATTTAAAAATGCAAGTTGTATTTTAATGTTTGAAACTCTAATTGCATTGTGAGTATTATATCTTGATTGATATAATTCTTTTTATCGAGGAATTTAAATTTACAGTGAATTTTAAACCACCGAAAAAATACATATTATGTTAGCAACATTTTTCAGAAATAAAAGTAGTATTTATAAAGACCAGAAAATAGCCATATAGGAGTTGAAGATTGTCCTAAATTTATATCACAGCCACTTTGATTAAACTGCATTCTCAATTCTTTGCTGGAAATTTAGAATGCAAGTTGGCTGCTCTGTTCGCCCGAAACTAGGCAAAATAAGATTACTGCAGTTCCAAGCAAGTTCTGTATTTCTCCAAAAAGAAAAAAAAAATCGAATGTGCATTGTACATTTCATTCGTCCTAAATCCGCCTACATTTAGAAGACTCGAACTCAGTCGTAGAACTAAGTAAAGTACACGAAAAGGGAAAGTGTTGCTAAGTATTCCCTTAATACTGAACACCGTAACCTTTGCAGCACTACATCGAGCCGAATTCAAAGTCTCTTTCGATTCTGGTGAATACTGTTATTCAGTTAACCCATTCGAGACCAATTGCACACCGTGTGTGCAATGCATTTCCGAGCCAAAAAGACCGACTGCACACCGTGTGTGCAATGATCTTGAATTGCAATTATCAGTCATTATAGAAAAAACAGCCCTCGAAATAAGACTAGCTTAAAATAAAAGGTATCTTACAAATGTGTAAACATTACATTTGGTATTTGGTTCAATTTCGACCCTAAAGTAGGTGAACCAAAGCCACGGTCATTAGAAATACAAGAAGTGGTACATATAAAGCCAAAAGTTATCGGTCTTTCTGGATAGTCTCCAAAAAAATGCACGGTCTCGAATGGGTTAATTCCTTAAAATTCTACTTCTACATACAGTTAAACCTGTTTTTGTGCGGTACATAGAGACCGCATAAAAGAAACCGCACAAAAAAAGAAATATTCAGAAATTTTATAAACACTTGTAACAAATAATTTTTTACAACACATTAGAAAATTTTTTTTTATGCGGTGGATAGGGACCGCATAAAAAAGTCGCGCTTGAAAAGTATGTCAAAGATTTATGAAACACTGAGAAAGTGTTTTCAAACAAAAGTAATAATTAAATTAGACATGGAGCGTTTTAAAAAAAATTAATTTCTCATTTTACACATGAAGAAATTTTCAAAATATACATAATTTACTGCTGCTCGTCGTAGTCCAAAACGCGCATCTTCTTGTGATGCGTATTCTGCTGATAACAAATGAAAATAGCGTCCGGAGCCGAACAGCGTTTTGTAGTGTGCATGTGCACACTGATAGAAAACTTTGCAACAGTGTATAATACCAACACCAATGGAATTCATATACCGCACAAAATAAATCGCACAAAAATAAAATCGCATAAAATAGGACCGCACAAAAACAGGTTTTACTGTACTTCTTTTTAAGTGTCATTTTAAATCTTTCTACATTTTGATTTTCCCAATTTTCTCTACGTATTTCTCCTTTTTATATTTTGTAAAAAGTAACGAATAATTTATGTTCAAATTACGTAGTTTTCCGATGCAAATGAAATATGAGTATGAATATTTATGAATGTCTCTGTAATTAATGCAACGTGTATAATCCACGAGTTTTTATAATCGAAAAATATATTTTTGTACATACTAACTAGTTTAATTAAGAATAAAGATAATAGCTGGATTTTAAAGGAATCCTAAAAATTAGAATATTTTTCCTGCGGGCTTTTTGGCGAATTATTATGTATAAATACATAATATTATTTAACATATCATAGCCTCGGTTATTTGGAACTGACTTTAAACAATAAATCCTAAGTAAAATAATTGTAAGTTAAAGTAAAAAAAATACCAAAAAGGGAGGCTGCGATGATTACGAGGCCGAAGGCTACAACTCAATCAAAATTTAGGGCTCACAAATTTCGCGAGTCCAAATTCAAATCGTTCGTCACTTCTGGTAAATTTTTTTCTTAAATTTTCATTTCACATATGATTATGGTCCAACAACTAAAAGATGGCTAAGGTACCGATGGAACCTCTCGTTTTCAATCGCCTCTTGCACCCATTTCGTTTTTGCGATCCCCAAATTGAACCTCCTAAAGTAAACATTCGGCACAACAGTAAAATTTCCATATTTTTACTTGTTTGTTTGGATAACTGCGACATAGCTATTCTCTGCGTGTACAGTCCGACAACTCTAACTTGGCTAGTGAGCGACAGAGTCTCTCGTTTTCAACCGCTTATTTTCGCTATTTCGTTTTTGGAATTCTCAAACTCAACCTCCTAAAGTAAACGACTATGCGGAGTGTCTACTATAGAAAACTGGGTTTCGAAATTTCAAAAAAGAAATGGCGGGAATGAGCTTCTAAAATCGAGTGGTTCCACCGCTCGCTAGCCATTTTTCAGTTGTCGGATTGTATCAAACCCACATTCTTTCGCTCAGCCATTTTTGAGTTGTTGGACATTGCCTCAATGTCTCAGAATCCACCTGACCCAAAAAATAACGCACCACTATAAAAATTAACGTCGAAAAATGTAAAAAAAGAAATGCTACAATAAGTAAGAAGATAAAGGCTCAGGTTCACAATCAGTGGATCCGAGGTTATATCCTCCAATCACATCTAAGAAATTATTCCGAAATTAACCCTTTCACAGTTTGGTAAAATTACGAATTCTAGTTCAAAAAGTGTCTAGTTTTCTTTATGTTCGAAAACACTTCGGCATACAAACTAAACCACATCTCCTTCTTCAATTGGAAGAACCTTAGAAAACAGAGGAGGCAAAGAGTCTAACAATAAGTCGTAGACTTACAGATATCTTTGGTAGACTAAACGGAATAAACCGTTAATAATTAATATATCATAGCCTTAGTATTTTGAAATTCATCTTGTAAGACAAAGTGTCATTACTTGGCTTCTATCAATTGAAGCCGGAAAAATAGAAAAAGAAAAATATTGTTTCCCTTTGCAATTTTTCGATTAAATAATTCATACAGTATTGTTACACATTTAAGTTCGCAGAGGATTCGACGTCAGGTGAAAGAATAATTTGCGGCAAAAGAGGTGGTTTATTTTGTATGCTTGCAGTTTCACCTTGTCCTATATATAGTATATCTTGGTCTCGAATATAATCGCACACGGCTGTACGTACACACTAAGGAGATGCGATAAGAACAACCGAGGCAGGCAAGCAGTCTCTATCAACCTGTTACCCTCCTCTCTTACTTTTCTGCCGTTTAAAGCACCGATCCGATGTGGACCTTGGCGATACAGTTTATAGAAATAAAGAAACTTGTTGTTTGTTGTTTCCGTATTTGCAGCAATGCTACATATCAACAAGGTTGCGATATATGGTCTAAGTATGAAAAAATCGCGGGCAACTATGTTAAGGTGATTTAAATGTGTGAACACTACTTGGAAAGTAGATGTATTCCCATTGCTTTTCTTGGATGCTGAAGTAATCAATTTTCTTGCTTTTTTGTATTTTTTAGCTTTTAATTACGATGGTTATTCAGTTTAAAATCTACCACTGTGGGTGGATTTCCAAGTGTCGAGACTATGACGGTCATTGATAATTTAGGAAAAATTGAAATTCACTTGGTTTAATTCGGCAAGCAGTGAGTACCTTGGCAATTTAATTAAATTTTGTGGTTATCGTTCATATGTATCTTTCTATATAATCTTATCGAACATAGTAATTCTCGTTAGACTTCTAGTTTAGTATATAGTTATTTCATATAGGATTTACAATTTTAGGTATATTTCAAAGTTGCCTGGAGTAGGATTAATATACATTAAATAACAATTTGGGAAAGATTTTCCAGATATGCTGAGGTTTTGTATTCGGCTTTAACAAATATCAATCCGAGATGTATTTCTATGCTCACCATAGCCGCTACAGTAATGTCGTCAAGGGCATTCAGATTCAGATAGATTCTGAATAATAGAGGACATGATACACAATATATTTAAAAAATTCCAAATAGGAAAAACAGAGGAATTTGAATACCAGCTTGATTTTTTAGAAATAGAAAACTCTAGCCACATTACCATGGCAGATTGGCATAATGTACTGATGTAATACCTACAACAATTCGGTATTATGTTATTATTGTTACAGAAATTTCCAATCATTTGAGATTGCTTAACAGCTTCTATATGAGAAAAATTCTAAAACTGAACGAAGCCGAATACAGAGACGCAATCTGGTCATCGGAGATTCCATTTCCAATAGAATTATAGCTTCTTAGTTAATACGGTTATACCATCAAAGGCATATAGTTTCAAATGAATTCCAAATTAGTGAACGTACGAGGAATATCTCTTGAGAAAAGCACCCTACAAGTGAAAGCATGAAGATTAGAGTACGACCTTACTATTTGAATGACAAAAGAGCTATTCGCGATGCTATCAAAGTACATCGACTATTATCATTATCTCGGCGAACATGTAATTTTAGATGGTTTCCATTTCTTCGTTCTAGACTGAGACTCTGGCAGACTTGACACTTGAGAAAAATGATCCAGTATTACAGGAATATCGGATCACTGAGTGATATGAAAGTGACAGAAGTTCGTTTCCTGTTAACGTCATATCCTTCGAGACATACTTTCCTTCATGATTTTGTAAAAATTGCACTACACGAAAGGAAGTACGCTCAAACGCATTTAATAAGCCAGCTTGTTTATACACAAACAACGTACTTCCTGAGATGTCACGCATATATGTGCGACAGTTTGCTATTGTTACACTTTTACACACTTTTTGAAATTCATATCAATTAGCCTATAATTTGAAAACTGTGAAAGCCTACAGTCTTATCCTGATTTTTCGACAATGAAAGTTCTATTATTAATAGCAATACAAATCGTAAAATCTTCAAAAACACTTAAATCCGCATGTGCGCTCCACACGCGCTACAAATTAGTTACTTTCTGAAGGAAATAAAAGTACAATTCAAAAATAATTAAGTTTGCGCATGCGCTCTATACACGCTGGAAATTAGTCAGTTTCTGAAAGGAACAAAACCACAATTCAAAAATAATTAAGTTTGCGAATGCGCTCTACACACGCTGGAAATTAGTCAGTTTGTGAAAGGAACAAAACTACAATTCAAAATTAATTAAGTTTGCGCATGCGCTCTACACGCGCTAGAAATTAGTTACTGAAAGAAAAAAAACTACAATTTTTAAAAAATTAAGTTTGCGCATGCGCTCTACACACGCTAGAAATTAGTCAGTTTCTGAAAGGAACAAAACTAGAATTCAAAAATAATTAAGTTTGCGCATGCGCCCTACGCATGCTGGAAACTAGTCACTTTCTGAAAGGAAGAAAACTACAAATCAAAAATATGTCTGCGCGTGCGCATGATGCCCATTCAATACTAATCACAATCTCAAAGTTGACACTAGAACTACCGGCCCTAAATCTACTGTATTTCAATGTGTCAAATAAGTACTGTGGAAAAAGAGGAATCAAGAGATGGAAAGATGAATTAAATGAGATCAACGTAAAACATCTGCCGTAGGATTCACCCATAAACTCGGAGAAGTCCAAATTCCAGTGTTAATTATTCGAAACAATGGCACATATTTAAAGCATAAATTAACAATTTCCTTTTTCAATTTTGATTTCCATGACAAATTCACGTTTGAAATGTGTATATGTATAATATTTCGTTTTCGTAATTCATCAAACCAAACGCTTACTCTTACAGAATTTCCCCTGAAACGTTCCTAAAGAGTTTCTTTTCCCGCGTCATCCGCTTCCACGACCTTAAAGGGCAATGGGACGAAACGGAAGAGAGAAAGGGTAACCGAGCAACAGAGCCGAGTTGTATATGAATGAACCCGGACCCGCCGACTTCCTGCGTTTAGGAAGGTCGTGCACCGTCGTCGCTTTCATTTATCGACGAGAGTCTCTACAATGTGCGACGGAGGGATGACCGACCCCCGGGAATGTCTTTTGATTGAAACGAAATCGCAATCGTTATTAAATTGTGACGTCCGCACAATACTTAACAGCAGCACCGATAGACGATATTATTGTTTAACACTAAATTTACCGGCGTGAAATCTATATTTAAATATGTTAAGTACGTATTTACTTTAAAGCAAAGAAACTTGAGGCGTGGAAAAAATGATAGATTCGGTAATTTATGTTTTATATGATTTCTAAAACTTCTAACGCTTTTCCTTTTCTTCCATTTTGGCAAATGGAAGAGATAAATTGGTTGAGTTTCTTATCCTTGCTCGTTACTGCACTTTGTTCGTTGTCGTACTTTGTTCTAAAGTATTTATTTGGTATTTTCAAATATGCTAAATTAATCGTCGGTAGTTATAGTATTAGCATTGGTAAGTGCAGTTGTTTCTGTTAAAGTGAAACTTTTTCTAATAAAATGACGGCATTGTAGAAAGAGGTTGAAACTACGGGTTCTTATTTATTTTTTAAATTCTTGAAATTTGTATAAAGGAATACAATAATATTCATGAAGAAATAGTTAATTTATGAAACTGATCACCAGTTTTGACGGTTTGATTCCTCTTTTTTGAAAATATTTTTTTAATATATTTAAATATAACAGTCTTACCACCGGTGGTTCTAATGTTAAAGATAAAATAGTTTTGTATACAGTTCGATAGCATTTTATTAATTTGACGCTAATATTTCAATATTGTATATATTAAGAAATTCGAGAATATTATCGTTTCAAACTGCAAGAAACTCCACTGAATTCGGCAGCGTCGGTCGTAGGTGACCTCTATGGCATTCAACGTGTTAAAAATACTAGGTAAATATTTTGGAAGGAAGAAAACGGAAGATTTAAATATTCAACAATTTAAAATTTTCCAAGATAGACTTTAAAAACCTAACGAACCACAATGTTTGTAATTAAAGGAATTTTTCGAAATTATTTAAGAAAATTAAAAGTCACTCAGTTTAATCTGCGTCGTTACTGCAGTAACTTGGTTACCATAAACATAAAAATCTTTAATTTTACACTATTTTCAATCTTCTGAAGCAATTTAAAATAGTATTGTCACAAAAAAAAGTATTCTCGATAGCTCTAGCGTTAACGTTAAATGATATTTATCGTTACTACTATTATTTCTACATAATGTTAATGTTCTGGAATTCTTCATTATATTGCCGACACAGAATAATTAGTATTTGTAGCATTACGTGTCATTACAGTAGGTTTATGCTGTACAATATTTTCAATATGTTTATATCAAGAAAAAATTCCGGTGTATATTAATAATAGTCCACCTTTCATATTAAAAAGATAATGCAAACTATTAAAATTATTAGATACTGAGATGTGCTATGTGTATACTCAACGAAATACTCCTATTCACATTAGCAGATAATGTTTCCTTCATTGTTTAAGTTACAATGCTGCATGTGCCACTCTGTTGCGCAGAAAAAAGCTATATTGTACACGCAACTCTGAACTAACATAAGCTTTTTCCTTATTTGCCAGTGCACGGGCAAGAATGGAAAATCTGTGACCTTGTGGATCGTCAAGGGCAGCCTTCTATGTTTTATCGAGATGCAAACTTAATTTGCATTATAATAAGACACGCAGAAAAGAATGCGGAGCAGCTACAATAAAAATAGTTGTGCTCATTATCTCCGTCCTTATTAAGTTCCTGGCTCTAAAATAAGGAATGTCATTAGCACAAAATGGAATTAAAAACCTTGGTATTTTTAAAAAGATTTCGAGATCGAAAGTTAGTGAAGCAAATTGACATAAAATTATTTTTGCGCCGATAGTTTCATTTTATATTTCTTGTAAATTTTGCACGAACCAATAGAATATGTAAACTTGGCGTTAACTGCGCAAGCGCGAAAGAAATTGTAGCATGAGGGATGAATGGCGGCAAATATGAATGTAGTTCTCGCGCATTTAAATATTTCCTATGCTTGGAATTCAAATTCACATTTGAAAATATTATAAATATGTTCAATCTCAGCATCGTAAAGAAATAATATTTCCCGTGTTCTTATTAGATTTTATAATAAACTATATTGGCCCGCTTTTGAAAAGCTTTGGTCATCACTGGGCTAAAGTACCATTCTATAAATATCAGGTCAAATCCAATTTCGGTTAGTGTCCATTTAATATAATGGGTGGTATTTTACTCTGACAATGAGTCTAATAATGAGAATCAAGTTTGTATCTCGATATTCTAGGCACTAGCAACTGAGGTTGTTTCCACCATTTAGCTTGACCCCTTGACCTACAACGACATATGCCGCACGTGATGTAAGAAATAGAACACGAAATTCTGAAGTTTTCCAATAATTGTTAAATCCAAAATATGAGTCAGTTACGAGATGACCGAATTAATTCTATAATTTTAACCCCTTGTCGTAACGAGTGAACCCTCGTGGTACGGTAACATGAATATGTAATTTTCAAGTTTTGCAAAACCGATCGAATTGAAAATATCAGTGAGACGCGATACGTTAAAATTATTTCTATATTATTAATATTACATTATATGAAACAATATATCAAGAGTCACTGATCAATTTTTGTTTTCTCAATTTAATTCGGAATTTTTACAGTCACATAATAAATGTACGACAAGGGATTAATATTGCAGTCAATTATATTCTTATTTCTGAAATTAATTTTGAGTTATTAGGCGTTCTGTCAAAATAGAAATCGTTTACGAAATACCATTCTGCCTTACAGTATAACAAGTACTGTCCAAAGAACTGAATTTTGTGGGTAAAATTTTTTGTCCTAATACTTAAAAACATACATTCGATTCCTCATATTTTACATCTGATAACTGCTTCACTTTTGCAGGTTTACTGTTGTAGGTTAAAATTCCTATTTTCTTTTAATCAGCGTCAAATAAAGAAGGACATGTAAACAGTAACTGCCATCGTCAAAGATCGAGATTTTGTCAACACAATCCGTTATCGGTATCGTACTGCGCGAAAAATAAAATATTCGGTTATCTATGTGTTACTTTGTGAAAAATAAAGCATTTCGTGCTGCAAAAAGTAAAATATTCGCGCGTTTTTATCTTGCTTTTCATACAATTACTGACTAAAATATTTGTTTTTGCAACACGTAGTAAAATCTTAATATTTCTTTGTCAGGCAACAGTTAAAATAAAAATATTTAACCTTCGTCTAAATGTATGTATAATACAGAAACTAATGAGTATTTGTTAAATATCCAGTTATTATTATTTTGCGGTAATACAAGAAACAAAAATATGTTCGTTTTTCTTTAACACTAGATCTACGAAAGTCATCCAAATGACGGCATTTTAATTTTTCAAATTATTTAAAAAATCTTTAATCTTACAATTCGTCTAATTTTTTATTTTTATCTTGAAATGTACAAACGATTTAATTGATTAATTTCATTTCCACTTCTGTACTGATATACGAATAAAATTTATTAAATTAATTGTCGGTAGTTCTGATAATAAATTTATAATAAACCTTCATCCGCCTCTTAAAAAAATCAGTAAAGTCCCAAAAATTTTTTTAGTTCGGTACTCTATTTTCTATCATAAAAATAATACATTTTCTACTTATTCTTTATAATAACTTTATTACGAATAATATGCTTTCACTCTCTACAATTTTTCTTGCTTTGACCCAAATTAAATCTCGATTTCGATTAAAACGGACTCTAAGGACGGATGAAGGTTAACACTATATATATATATCGATGATTAATTCAATATATTTAAAATTGTTAAATAAATCTGTCTGAATAAAATGAACGAGAGGGCAGAAAACTTGATTAATTCAAACTAAAAAATTTAAAAAGAAACAGCGTTAGAAGTTTCAGGAATATTTTCAAAAAATTCGTGGCAAGTCTTTTTGATCACCTTGGCAGATCTAGTGATAATATTCCAGAAGAAAGTCCCCAATCACGTGTATGGAAATTAAAGTACAACGATCGGAAAAATATCTGATCGAAATAAAATGAATTCAAGAATCATAAACCAGTGAGAGGAGAAATGAAAAGATCAAGAAGAACTCACCACTTGCTTCTTTAGCATCGATCTCGTAACCGTTTACAAGCATCTGTCGGACACGAAAATCTTCTTTCCGATTGATAGACGCCTGAACTGCCGATTCTCCATTTTTGCTGGTCCAACGACCTTTCGACCCTCGTTGTTGCTGCAACGTTGACGATCGTGAGGCAGAACTCGATGTACTTGTAGTTTCTGTTCGATTTCCACCTAGGAAGTCGTGAAACGCTTAGTTTGTGCGTGTTACGAGAAACGAGTTTGATCGCTGAAATTAATAATGAATCGCACGTACCACGAACTGAACGTCGAATTCGTTGCATTACGCGAGAGGAGTCATAAAGTTTTGCAATGAAAAATTCTTAAAGCGATAAGTAAAAGGGAGAGGGAGAGAAAGAGAGAGAAGGAGCACGACAATAAAATAAAAATGCTTAATTCTTGCAACACACGGTAGCGAATGATGTTACAAACATGTCTGCCTTAAGTCTCATTATTTATCATGGATACGAAAATGGTAATTTCCAACGATAAATCGTTCGACGTTTCTCAAATACATACACATATATGTATGTACATATGTATCGGTATGTTAAAGAGTATTTAAATACTTTGTATATCTTTAAAACAGCGAATGAAACTCTCCAGAGTTACAATATTAATACCTTATAAAGTTATTAACACATGGTACTACCGACAGAAATGTAACAAAAGCTAAGTACGCAAGAATAGATACGCAACACGAAGTAGCATGATTGCGGCGAAGTTCTGCCACTTGTACAAAACATTCAGTGGCATTAACGCCTCCTAGTGCAAATGAAATTGCAACAAGTTACCGGCGATCGGTGCCACCGACGATCAGTTCTCCAGTGGCGGGAACTCGAACGCGCATCAATTATGTTAACACTGCCCCTTCCACCCGAAAACTTGAGAGACGCCATTTAACGCAAACCGCTGGAACTCAATGTTACAAGATTCTACAGTTGGTAGACCTGATCACGAAATTACAGGCGGGCAAAACTCATTTAAACGAAGTAACTAGTTCTGCCTTCCGTGTTTGCAACTTTTTCCAACGAAACGAGTTTACATACAGCAAGAAACTATGTGGCTAACGAGAAGTCATCTAAGCTGCGTAGTTCCGCGTGAGTACATAACGAATGCATACCTCGCGGTAAAGAGACTGAGTCGTTGAAAAAAAGTCCATGAACTTAACCTGCGCACAATATATCGAGATATGCCTCGGTTCTTATCAACAACAACCACGTAGTTTTGTATACACACGCACAATGTAAATAGTCCGTCGAACTACTTGAAAAGTACTTCACCAATCGTGAGACACACACTCGACAACGCGAAACTGGTAGCGTCCGATCATCGTTAGACGTTGGAACAACGGAGTTTATTAACGCGTATGTGTTTTGTACCAAGTAAAGTGTATATTTCTCACCTGATACCATTTCCTGAGAGGTCATTTGAAGAAGGAGCGCGAGTTGTTGCCGCTCGGACATCCGCGCTGGGTAACCGCGGAAACGACTGTTACCGCCTGCGGGCATTCCGTCCTCATAACTCATGAAACTCGGGCCCAAAAACGCACGTAGAGGAACGCGGTGTGCACTTGAAAGGAATAATGCCACCCGCGGATAGACGCGCGTCTCTGTCTCTGGACCCGTTGTGATACGCCACGAGCGAAGATAACCTAAAATCGCACGGTCGGTTCACGCCATTTTGACCTACCGAGCGCGCACGGATACGTGAATCGACAGTCACGCGACACGTACGCAATCACACGCGCCAAAACCGATCGCATCTGACGAACACTAATAATTGGACGAGATTTATGCACTCTTGCTTCCCGGGCTGACGATTTGATTTCACGACGCGGCATGTGTGTGCGTGCCCTTTCGAAAACGAGATTCGCGACACGACTCAAGACACAGTGCGCAATATGACGCAACGTTTGTATTCTGCTTACGGTTGGTACGTCTGCTAGTAATGAAAAACGCGGGAAAATTTAAATTAATAAGTGTTACGGATAATTTTCAATGTGTGAATTGAATCGAAGATGTAAATTATTTTTGTGAATTGATGAAACCTTGTAAGTGTGATGGTAGGATTGTAATATTTTTCAGGTAATACATGTTTTTCATATTGCAAATAAATTTTCTAAAAAAAGAATGTAGTACATGTTTCTTGCTATGGCTAGTAAAAGATACTCTTATGATTTTCACAAAATTTTTCTTTTAATAAAGAAAACGGGTTTACATGTCGCACGGTATTTTGTTTGATTCTAAAGTTATAACAAAGGAGTTTCTTTTCGTACGATCAATAACATTACATATATATATTCGTGAAATAAATAAGCGAATACAACCAAAATGAAAATGATAGAAAATTTTGGATACTACGATTATCGACCATTGGGTAGTATTTTGTGATCTAACGAATATAATAGGCCATTTAGAGCCACCACATACACATATATCAATATCTTTGTCGCACTGTCCACCATAAATAGGACAATTGTTAAAACTACGCACACATTCATTTTCACACATACGCATATCCATTTTATATTATTCCGTATCTTGTGTTTATTGTAACGACGTTATAATTTAATTATGAATAATGATAAGAACACATTGTTTAATTGCATCTAACACAGTAGCTATCTACCGTTAACATTATAGAAAATACATAACGACTTTCTTATCGTCAATCAGACCGATTACATACGAATTGTTACTTGTTAATTGACTTTTCCAATACTGCGAATTACACGCAAATTTTGTTCCTTGTTGAAGTAACGCCATAATGTTAAACATGTTTTTTTTTTTTAGAAAGAAAAAGTAAATTATCATTGATTGTAAAATTAGTAAAAACTGGAATTATGTATATAATGCGTGTGTCTGTAACGTTCATTCAAATATTTCCTTACTTCCAATGGAAATGTCTCGTCCAAGTATTTCTCGATCTTTTTAAAAAGCATTTCAATTCTTCTCATTATTGTATTTAGGAACTACATATTCCACTGATGAATTGTAGACAAGCTGTTGGTTTTGGACAAGACCAATGTAAACAATGTTATACATTGCACTATATTCTCGCACACTAATTCTCCCCACTCATATTCCACTGAAAGGTTTTAAAATCCATCCAAACCATTATTTACAAACAAAGTTATTTACTTTCTTGTGTATATGTATATATGTATATATATGCTAGAAACAATATTAATAATAATAATCAACAAAACTGTAGACAATTTGATCGTTCCTAAATATCAAATGTGCGTACTGGAAAAGTAGTACAAAATACAGCAATTTTCCATTTCAAATAGTAATAATAAATATGGTAAAAATAACGTGAAAGTATATTTTATATGAATATAACCGTTTTTTTTGTTTCAGTATACTTTTATCAGAATAGTAATAACAAGAAAGACATATGTATCAGAAGTCTGGTCAGAATTTCATATAATTACTAAGTAAAGTCAATAATACAGAATAATTTTGTTAGCACAATATTGTTGTGTAAAAAAAATTAATTTCCATACGTGTGTACGTGTGCACACCACACTATGCAGTGTACGCCAAATAACTCATTCACATTTTCGCATCTTAAGGATTACTAACTAACTGTTTTCTTAAGTTCTCTCGTTTCAATGACAATGTAATTATAGAAAACAGCACAATATAAATACATAGTATGTATAAGATGGCAGAGGAGAAGTACGAAGGTTTTACCTTTTAAAGAACATTAATTGCGCTCTATTGGAGAAAGGGATATCTCGTACTGTAACAGGGAAACATGTATATCTAGGTGCCATAAATTCGTCGAAAAGTAGTGGTTGGACAGAGTGGTCATATATAGAAGTATCGAATGCGTGTTTATTTCGGACAAGCTTAGTCAATTATCGCTTTTGCAAAGAGATTCTGTTTAGTCCCATTTTCATTGGTCTGTCTGTAAAGGTAAAAGTTTTAAAACGTGTAAATAAATAACTTTTCAATCAAACTTTTCCATGTTATCTGTTTCCGTATTTCTTGACATTGCCTGCATGCTTCTTTACTGTGTGCTATATATATGTATATATATGTATATTCGCGTATACATATATATATACATATATACAAATTATACCATGAATTCGAAAGACTAGTAGTTTTATACTAAGTTAGTTGTTAGTATACTTATATAACGAGTCATTTATACAGGGTATTTCTGCATTACGAATAGGAAAACTTAATAACAGTATCTATGTCATGTGTTTAGGATTCTAAAGCCTGTTAAAACACAGTAGAATTTGACGATTTTGTCATGCAGTGGTTTCCTGGTCATTCAGTGAGATACACATAAAGCTTTGGCAGCTTCTGCATAGAGAAAGTCTGGAAAGTTTATCAAAGGAAGTTTGCTAAGCTTCGTAATATTTTACTTGGGAAATGGATAACCTACCTATAATTACATCAATTTAGATATCAACTATTACTTTGATTAGTTGTAAACTTAGACTTGTTATATCGCGTTACTGAACTGCAATGACTTAGTAGTATTATTTCTTTACTTTCGGACAGTCGAGAAGACGATAGGTTGTAACAGTACGTGACGTGAATTTAGACTGCTTTGTAATGTAAATTTCTTACTGCGTCTTACCCTATAATGTAATTAAAAGTGTTATCAAAATCTTTACATACGAGAAAATTTTAATAACAAGTCAATTACAGCGCTGTAATGGGATATGATGTTTGAGTTTGCGTTGTGTACTATATTTGTGCATGGGCAGTTTAATAATTGTACTCTATACAACTGAAACATATCAATTTAATGTATGATACTGGATCAGCATATTAAAAGAGAATATGAATATTTCTTAACGAAATATTATACTATTCTCAGTTTTTGATTGATTTCTTTTGCTTCACGCACTGCAAACCTATGCGTCATAACTGTCTTTTGCTTTCATTGGTAATAAATAATTATGGTTATAGTTACACGCAATTCACTAACTAATTAACTTTGAGATTAAACGCACATATCGTTACCGCCTAAGTTTATAACGTCTATCTACTTGAACATCATTAAGATTTCACTTATAATCATAACAACAACGATGATGACAATGACAATCGTGATGCCTGAATGGATGGTGATAATAGCGATAATTACAACTTTATTATTATTAATTAATTCTCATTCGCACTCTACACATTGTATGCTATTTGTTGTAATGGAATGTCTACCTTGATTTCCATGGATGCGATTCCAAAGGAAACTACTTCAGATTTGAGTATATTTTTTTAGTAGAGCTATGTTTCAAGGGATATTACAGTTTCTGATTATTATTCTTGATCTAAAGACAAAATCAACATTTCATTTTTTATTCGTGAACGTTGCTGATAAAAAATAAAAAGTTTTATCTTCACGAGATACGTTGCAACGAAGGTAATACTTAATTAAAATGACACGTGATGAGAATGGTTAACTAAGTTGTATGAATAACATTATTTTATCCTGCCTCGATTGTTTCGAAAATTGTAATTTTCCTAGCTATGAGCAAATGTCGTTTCGTTTCAATCGATCTACATGCCTCTTTAAATGTCTAGTTCTATAGCGTCGAATTTCTCTACCAGTCTTATCTCCTTCTCCGTACCTAGGCATTTTAATTATTAAAATCGTCATATTGAACCCTGTGTATGACTGTTTCCTCTTGTTTTTATTTCTTAATTAACTCAACGACAAGTTCACGTTGAGGTATGATTATTAAACCTTTTGTTTTTCCTCAGAGTGTCACATTTTCGACAACATCTGCTTATGGCACAAATGGATATAAGAGTCCACATAATTAATATGTATACATTTCACTTCTTCCACGCGGACGCGCTAATTGCGGGGAAGACTTTAGAATTTTCATGTTTATTTTTTTTTGTCTTATGTTAACCCTGTCACGAAATTCAATATCTTATTCGGCCAATATTAAATTTGCATCGCGTGCCAATTATTACGATACATTGCGATCTCAATTTCATTTAATTCGATTTGTCTAACGCAGGCAAGAATATGTATAATATTTTAATGATGGCAATACGGCTCTCAGCGATTGCAAGAAAATCACATTAATCGCTTCCATTTCGTTAATGTCTGTTGCGATTAATGTCATAGAAATCTGAAATAACTTTACAAAATTCACTTGCCCACATATACGGTCGATTAGAAGAGTTCCGGCTTTGGCAATCCTGAAACTTGGAAGTCAATCATCGCTGTTGCTGCTAGTATTGTATGGAAAGACTGTCATTGCGGTAGTATTCGATGATCCGATGTCATCCTCGGGTAACACGGACGGTCCAGATACTTCTAGTGCATGCTAAAGTCTCCATAGGCTTGATCTTCGAACTCCTGATGCTGCTCCTGTTATACATAAATCATTGTATTTCTTCGGTTCTAACATACAATTGTAATTTCCTACTTTCACGTTAATACTATTGGTCGTACGACTTAAGAGAAAATATGATATCTCAGTTCTCGGAGGTTCTATCGATTTCTAACGATCTCACGCAATCCGTTGTTGCGAATCTAACTTCACTATTCTCTTGAATTTTCGTATAAATATTAATGGAAAACGCAATGGTACCGGCTTGTTTTACGACATCCTCCTTTATCTATGATTGTACCGACCAGCATGAGAAATTGCCACCATCTCAATGGGCAGGGAACCTCTTCGTTTGACGAGCGGTTCCGGGATAGAGTCCCGTTTTCCAAGTTCCCTCTTCCACTTAAGCCATGTGCCATTATCGTTTCCATCTGTGGATCCTCCAGAAAACATTTCTGGTCCTCCAGAACTCCGTCTTCTCAAAATCTTTTTCCGATTACGAGGCTTACCATTTATACTACTCCTACTGAACATATCACGGCGTAATTCAGATATGTCTGCTGGCACTGAACCTCGCCGCGGTGATGGCATGCTAGGTCCAGTACTATCGATTATTCTTGTTATTCCGTTGTTGTTGCTACTCCCGGTATTATTGTTATTGTTGTTATTATTCATTGGGAGATTCTCACCTAAAAGTTGTTACAATCATGCAATGAGGGTTGATCAAAAAGTATTTTTCTTAGGAAGATTGTTATGGTGCATCTACTTACTCGTTAGTGATAAGATATTGCCAAGTAGATTTCCAAGAGCTGTTTCCTGCGGAAGACTTGCTCTTCTCGGAGCTGAAACATTTTCTCCTCGTGGTCCTAATGCTAGTCGATTGAAACCTCCAGCTAAAAGTTAGATTTATTTGTTTATACGAAAGTTTCATTCTTTAACCTTTTGCACTCCTTACTTGTTTGTTTCCTACCAACAACTTCTCAATTAATTTGTAAAATTGATAAAAAATGAATGGTCTCAATAAATAGCTGTTTTGAAACATGAATTGTTCTTACTATGTTATTAGTATTATTACTATTATTTTAGAAATCGCATTCTACAAAGTCGAGTCTAATTCGACATTAAAATTAGTGTAAGAAATGTAACGATGAGTCACACTCGACATAGGAGTGCTAAGGGTTAATCTCTTTCACCATTATAAATAAAAATGTAAGTTTACTTATTATTAAGTATTAAATAACATTACAGCCTTATAATATACCTTGATGTCTAGTAATGTCAGTCGGTACGGATCCACGTCTGGAGTTGTGATCAACTCTGGATGTTATAGCTGGTACTGCAATGTCATCTAGCCTTGATAAAAGACCAACCGGAGCAGATCCACGTCTTCGTGCCCACGACTGAAAATATAATGTTAAACATGATACAGTGTTCCACTCTGCATCGAAATTTACATTTGATATATTACAAGATTCGTTTACCATTCCTTAGCAAAAATTAATATTTCAATTAACTATTATACTTTTCGACACTCTTTACTAATCAAATTTAATACACCCATATATTACAAATACACAAATTTACCTGACTTCCCCTCCGAGACAAAGCGAGCCCTTTACCAGAATCTTCAGCCGCACGCGGATCCACGTTCTCCTTCATTTGAATATCGAGGCTCAATTTGGCAATCTTAGAACTCTTCTCCTTCACGGTTTCAGAGTCTCTCTTACTACCAACAGAAACGACATCGCCATTCGAATCACCGACATTCCTTCGTGGTTCTCCACTGCTTTCACTCGAAGAGGACACGCTCTGTATAAGAGGCGGTGAATCAGGTGGACTACCAATAAAGAACACTTTATGAGTGTTGAGTTCCGAAGACACTGGTATTGCGGTAAATCTTCTACCGCCAGCATCGGTCATTATTGTCTTAGTCTCTGGCACAGGAGTGGAGTATCTTCGTAATTCAGAGTCCGTGTTCTTAATCTTGGTGACCACCTGCATCGAGCCACACTGTTCCTTGGGAGCATTTTTCTCTCCGGATTTCGTTTTCATTGTTTCAATTTTCTCCGAAGGAGAAACAGCTGCTGACTTAGATTCAATATCAGAGCTACGAGCATCCTTATCGCTATGAGAACAGATCAAAGACGTATAGAATGACTGCGTCGAATCAATTCCTTGAGCTGATGATGGTCGCGAATGACGAGTCTTCAAGCTAGTATCATCAACGCGTACAGTTTGTACAGAGTGTCGTCGTTGATGCTCCAAAACTGCACTGGATTCACTCTTCTGTTTAAACAGCTCTGAGTATGCAGAACCACGTCTCTTGTTAGGTATTTCCACCGATAATGAATCTCTAGATGTTTTCGCTGTGCCCACTTTCAGTTGTTGCGTCGAATCAACATTATTTGTCGGTGGAGTACCGCAACGTCCATCCAAGCAGGATTTGTCTTTCGCTGAACACGAGGAAGAGCTTGAACTGTCTGCTTCCATTAAGACTTGAGAGTAACACTGCGACATTTCTGCCGTGGCGGACATGTATCTCATTCTGGCGTATGGTTGAAGAGGCGGGAAAGTCTGTTGTCTCGTCAGCTGTTTTGTTTGTGATCCAGATTTCTGGATATCCGGCTGTAAAACCGTGCTTAATCTTGATGCTTCAGCGCTGTTAGTAATGCTAGCTATACTAGTTTCAGGTAGAAGATTCTCAGCACTGACTGGTCTCTCTGCAGGTGTAGGATTTGCAGATGATTCTTGTATGCTGCTCTTGGACGATAACAAAGATAGAGAGCTCGGTTCTAACAGACTCTGATCTTCAAACTTCAGCAATAGATTCTTCGTCTTGTTCTGCTCATTCGGTAGGCTTTCTCGCCTGGGTGTATTACGTGGAAGGAACGTCAATGGCTTGGAAACACTCAACGGAACGGAATGACGTCTACCAACGCGTTCCAAGCCGACTCGAGCTGGTAAGCTTTGCATACGAGAAGACTGAACATACGCAGCTGGAATAAGCAAGTCGATACTTCCAGAATCTTCATCTCCGATTGGATCATCCACCGAACTAACAGCGTCTTCAACTTCTTCTAATTCTGAGATCTCTGTCTCAGTTTCTTCCGCAGCTTCTTGAATAATCAATGCCTCCCATTTTTTCTGATTAGATCGTAAATGTTCCATTAATGATACGCTGAGACCATCACCTAGGAAACGATGCCATTCTTCGTAGAGAGGAGTCACGACGAATTTGAAAAATCCAGTTTGTATCTTTGGTATGCTAGTGGTATGTCGATCACACAATGGTGTCACGGGGAGATTCAATCGACGCTCGTAATCACCCTGTCGGAAGAACTCCTCGCATACTTTGTACGACCATTTCCTCGAGATATCCCAAGGTCTGCATGGGTTCGATATGTCGGCACATTTTAAAGCTATTTGTAGAATGAAATGCCGATCTTCCGCTCGCTTCATGTCGAGAAGATTCTCATCCAGATAGTGCTGAAAGAGGACGCTGAATTAATAATGCAATAGGGATATAATATTAGGTGAACTGGGAAGTAACGTCGTTGTAGATATTTTACTCAAAATCCAACTGATTTTTATTGATTCGGTATTGAAAATATGTTCACTAGATGGAAATAAGTTGTTAATAATAAAGATGATTGTATCATTCATTCATTGAAAAGAAAAGCTTGTTACAAATTTATTTGTTTCAATTGAAGGTAAAAAAAGCAACGTTACTTTATAGTTCTTCTAATACTTGGAAATTTTATGCTGATCATATCGCCGGTATCTACTTGTTTGCATCACATTTGTAGAAGTGGTCATTGATCTTCACATTGCAATCATTATTGAAACTAAAATCGAAACACATTGTGTCGTGTAATTTTCGAACAACCAACGACAGCTAGTGCAGTAAAATGTGATTGGCAAAGTGTCTTCTACTCCGTATTTCAATTTTAACATTTATAGACATTTTACTTAAAACGTATGGTTGCAGATTTTGAACCACCATGCTAAAACAAGCACTCTTATCTGATGGATTTAGATTTACCCATTTTCTCTACAATAATTCAGTCAGATACACTAAACGTTTCCTAACTGTAAAAAATTTCCAATACGTAATATGTACCATCAAATTGCTTTTATACTATCAATTTTATTTAAAATTCTTTGATAGAAGCGAAACCACCGGTAATTTTTTATTTCTGTAAGTTTATGTTGGCTTGTTGTCTGAACGACGAGCCGCATTTTTTTATAAATATTGAGTTAGTCGTTTATGGAGATTAGAAGGGAACACAGAGATTATTTAACTAGAGATATTTAATTTATGTATTTAAAGTTATGATTTATGTTTGAAGTACTGTTGTGTTGCTTTTATGTATTAAGTGTTGTTTTCGGTTACGATAATTACTTTATGTTATTGATTTATTAAAATAATTTGTAAAACCAATAGATTTTGTTCCAGTTTTTCCTCTCTTACAAATTCAGTATGTCCACATTATGGATCACATGCTGATGTGACAGATGGAGACTGAAAATCTCTCAGAGCTGAAATGTTTAAATATTTTACCTTAAACTGAGTGAGAAACTCTTGCTGCCTCGTAATATCTGTCGCCAAAATCAAAGAACTAATGTGCCGCTGGAGTTCTGGTCTCACGTTAGCTGGTAATTGCTCCGAAACGCCACTTTCCAAAAGACACCCTATTGCTGATCTCCAATGATGATTCTCCAAAACAGATGTATTCTACAAACAAAAATTTACTGTTTTATATATACATATAAGAAAAAAAAGAAAAAATTCGTAAACATAATTTGTGTGTCATACTTGATAGAGAGCAGCTAAATGATTACTCGTGGCAACGAGAAATGGTTGATTGACGCCCGGATGATCCAGATCGTGGGTTACCGCGGCTATCAAGGAAGCCATAATCTCCAAGTTGGTTAAATGTGTTCTAATCTGTAAATTGATTGTGTGTTTGATGATTTTAGATTTACATATATGCTTAATGATTCATATGCCACAATGACCGTGAAATGATACTTACTTTTTCTTCCTGAAGGAAGCAATGCATCGCCTGAGTAACGTCTGTGGCGTGTATACTGTTGTGGTATGGATTTGTACTATGATAACCCTCCTCGATGAAGGCTTAGATAAAATAAATTTCGTGATTAATTCACAGACATTTTGTGTATACTTAAAATTAATATTTTGTTGAAGAATCAATATTATCAAATGATACTTCTTCGCATATATTACAGAAGGTCAACAAATTTCAAAAAATTAAACAAATCGCAAAATATTCTATAAATAAATAATTTTCTCGTAGTTCGTAACTACTGTAATAAATTCTGCAAATTACTATTGCCCACCAATCTGTGTAAAATACTTAACAGTCTATAATATAATGTTCTATAGCATAAATGTACACAAATACCATTTTTCCGAAATTAGTACATCTCAAAATTATATATACTAGCATCAGATATCATATCCTATCATAAACATTTATATTTAGCAACAGATATTTAATTTTTAAAACAAAACCTAGCATGACAGATACTAGATTGCATCGATTAGCACAGCTCTCCTGGATCGTAACGTCAGATCAGTAATGTTACACGTAGTAAAAATATCTCAATAAAATACAATAACACCGTCTAAGCCATCCACGCACGGACCCACATTCTGATTATGAAACGAAACCTAAATATTCACGCATCCATAGATACGCAGCGAATAGTACATAAATTCCGGCTGCATGGAAATCTTGCAGAATAAATAAATAATAAGCGTTGTGCGGTCTATAAATACGAATACATAGCGTAAGGGGGCTATTTCTCTTGCGGGACTCGCCCCTTTTGAATATTTAACGACGACGAATAACTTCCGACCTGTATCCCAACCTGACGATGACGTAAAAATTTCGTGCAGAAAGAAAGTAACAATTATTAATAGGATCATAAGGAATCGCCTTTACGGAAATATCATGAAACGAGCACAAAGCCCGGAGGGAAACGATTTCCACGGTGACACTGGAAACGTGTACTCGTTTTAATTCCGTAAACGTGTTAAGTAAACGCTACCGTATAACGTTCCGATACTTAGCAGGGAACAGTGCAATTGATTCCGGCTAAACACCTAACCAGAACCAACGACCGACGACATGAAAAGTGCATTTATCGACGATTCTCTCGAACGGTTGAGTTTTTCCACTTTACGAGGGTCTATGTATGGATACTTTTACATCATTGGATAGCGATACGTGGCTATACACTAGAAGTAATGATGTTTCATTTGGTACTTTTAAAAATGGTAGATAAAAATGTTGAGATAAAGAAAAGGAGAGGTGGAAGGAAATTGACCGATTCAATTTTTTATATTTTGATAGGGGGAAATGGCAAATTATAGAAATTAAAGGGGTATGTATATTAACACTTTAGTGGACGCAGTTAAACGTTGCCAGTGGCTCGAAGTATTTTTGAAGAATTCATTTAACCCTTTGCACTCTGAGCCATCTCTGACGTTATTTGTTAGCAATTTGTCGGCACTTTATTAATTGCTATTTTGTGCTATTTTAATAGAAAAATTCAGGTAAACATATATTTCTTAAAACCTTGCGGTGCAATAATTTCATCCTCTGCAATTACTAACAAATTGGAAGGTCCTCTTAGAGGGTGCAACAGAGTGATATGCTAAATTTGCGATGTCCCCTCAGGTGGGACATCGGAGTGCAAAGTGATAAAAAGAATTTATTAAAATTAACATTTTTTCGACCGGTATTTTTTTAACATCCTACCCCTTCTGACCGATCACCTAGCCACAAATACTTCCTTGATACAGATATCTATTAAAAAATTTCAAATTCTCGTCACTAAGTTCGTAACACAGGTAACCGTAATGATAAATGATGATTCATTAATTGAAGTGGCAACCAATTAATAAGTTAAAATTTCAAAGGCGTTGGGTCCGAAGAGTTTATTACTAGCCTTCCGGTCGCTAAAGTGTTAAGAGATCTTATAAGATCAAACACTATAAAAGAAACTACGAAGCCAATAGCAATATTCATACCTGTTTACATTTATAATTCATCACACAGAGAGTGTGGTACTGGCCAACAATTTTCGACGGTAGCATCACACACATGTTGTGTGAGCGGCCGTTAAAGTGTTATTTAACCTATTTCAAAATTCTCAAATCTACTGTTTTGATTGATTTGGTAATTATAATGTTAAAGGAGTACATGAGGATGTTCAACTTCTTTGTTCTTTTTTTGGATTCCATTAGCTTTAATTCCTATAGTCATTTAGTGTAGGATGGTTGCAGGTCGTTTCTGAATCACCTAAAGTATAATATATTAAATAATAATTTAAGCAACATTTTCCGGAAGTGATGTAAGATTAGATTTGGAGTCTATTGATCACGAGCCTGAGGTACCTTCTTGCCTGCCACAGTACTTCATTCTTTTGCATTTTCGACTTTAATTGCACTGGCGATTTCGCCTAGAACCCACTGTTTCAGGTGGGTTCTGAACTACCAAAGTTATAATAAGTTAAATAATAATTTAGGCAAAATTTCCTAGAGTTAACGTGAAATTAGATTTTGGAGTCCACTCATCGCGAACCTGAGGTACCTCTTTGCCCATTATAGTACTTCATTCTCGTGTATTCTTGACTTTAATTGCACTGGCGATTTCGTCCAGGACCCACTGTTTCAGGTTGGTTCCGAACCACCAATGTTATAATAAGCTACATAATAATTTAACCCTTTGACTACGGCAAACTTTGACGCGCACCGGCCGTACCTTACGGTAGGAATTCAGTCGCGACGTACACCGAGAACAGCGAAGTTTTTCCTTAGGCATGCATTTCTGACGAAGTACATATATTAAAATATTCAAAATACTGAATTCTATTACATTAGACCAATACTATTTATTTATTAATATTCTGCTTTAAATTGTTAGGGCACTAAAAGTGAACATTAATTTTAAGCTTTTTTCACAATATTTAACAATCCGGACGCCTATTGGCGCCAACAGTACCAGCGGAACAAAGTAAGTCAAGCGCCCATTGGCGCCTACAGTACCGAGAAGCCAACATGTTTCAGACGCCAATAGGCGCCAACAGTAGTCAAAGGGTTAAAAACAGCTTTCCAGAGTTGACGTGAAATTTAAATTCGAGTCCAGTAATCGCAAGCCTAAGTCAGCCTTTTGCCTACCATAATCCATCGTTCTTTTGCCTTTTCGACTTTAACTGCACCAGCGATTTCGCCTAGGACCCTCTGTTCCAGGTGGATTCCGAACCACCAAAGTTACAAGAAGTTAAATAATAATTTAGAGAAAATTTCCCAGTGTAAATGTAAAAGTTGATTTCGTCTCACTTCATCGTGAGCTTGAGCTACCTCGTTGCAAATCATAGTCTCTATTTTGCCCTTAATTTCTATGATTCTTTCGCGTAGGACCCACACTTTTAACCAGTAGGCTGTGTTTGACGAGTATACTCGTCATGCGTAAAAGCTACTACTGATTATTTAAATTGTTATTTTGACGAAAACTAAAATATATTCGTAATATTTCAAGATGTTTGCAATATTTTGAGGCCATGCCGAAGTAGATAAAACGAATAACTAAAGGGTACAAATAATTTGAAATAGATTTATGCTCATCTTTCGATTTTCGTGACCCAAAATTCTAAAGAATTTTCGCCACAGTTAACTGGTTAAATGGTTAAATGATTTGCAAACCACCGAGACTGTGGTATAAATGTGTCTCGCATAGGAAAATTCTCATTGTCAGAAATGATGGAGGACATGAACTCTGATGCAATGATTGAGAGTCTAATACTTTACCTTTTTCCCCACCATAGTTCCACTTATCTACTTTTTACTCTCATTACGGATAGCATATTTAACCCATTTGCATCATTAGCGTATATTTACGTGCAATGTTTCCACTCACTATCACCCGAGCATATATATACTCTCAATTTTCATGGTTGTTATCACCGGTACATATCAGTACGTGCAATTTTTCTAATTGTTATTGTATTACGAAAGAGCTTAAAAGGTTTAGAACTATTTGCGCATTTGTGTTAATTATTCCTCGTATTGTTGTAGTCTTTTAAAAAACAATGGAAGATGATATTGGTGATGAACTTAGCAAATAGAGTGTTGTTAATGAAATATGAATTTTTTCTTTATTTTTCAAAATTCTCTACTTAAATATGTTAACCGAAAAATTGTCGATAAAAGCATCATTTTTCATTTTTTCGTTACAATGCAAATGAGTTAAGTGGACACTAATATTGACGAGTATTCAATCGACTGATCGCAAGGACGATATAAGCAAATAGCAAAATATTCAGAGCTTTTAATTTTTCACTTTAAATTCCATTGAATGTTTTGTTTCTTCAAGTCCTATGGACGGAATGCAATTGAAAGTTGAAATTTGAATAATTATTTGCCTTTTATTCCTTTTGGATCAGTTTATAGTGGGTATGATAACTAAGTTTGCGATACTCTCGTTGGTTAATTGCAATTTACGTTTATTGGTGGATGTTAAATGATCCAAGTTAAATTGCTTTATTGGGACAAGTGTATTGAATGCAAGATTAAAAATTTTAATTAGAAATTGAATCAGTCTGTATCCATTAATTGTTTGCCGTGGCCCACATCAATTTAAAGTGCAAACTAAGATTTTAAATAATACAATTAAGTAATTATATGTTCCACAAACGAAATTGGCAAAATATTCATCAACGTCTGTTAATCCATCCACTTTGAATGGCAATAATGTCTTTATTGTCACAGGTGTTTCAAATGTAAGATTACAAATCGAAATCAGAAATTGAATTGAACTCTGTCCTTTGCTTGTTTATAACAACTCAGATCGATCTAAACTGTGGCCTCAATGTCTAAAATAATTGAAGTGCCAACTTACTTAATCAAATTTCACAAATGTTAAGAGCAAAATATATATTAACACAAATACAAATTAAAACAATTCTTGCACTTTCCTTTTAAATTAAAACTCAAGCCAATCTAAACTACCCGAGTCGAAATATAGAAGTCCATTTTACTCTACA
Organism: Cerceris rybyensis; assembly: GCA_910591515.1. Taxonomy (NCBI): domain Eukaryota; kingdom Metazoa; phylum Arthropoda; class Insecta; order Hymenoptera; family Crabronidae; genus Cerceris; species Cerceris rybyensis. Next base: position 39,027,166 of record OU342789.1, read on the forward strand.
AATACTTATTTCTTTTACCCTAATACTTCTTCCAGTAGGTGATTAAGGTTTAAATAGATATTAAATTTAAAATGTTAACTTCCAAATAACTCTACAAATTTCTTTAAATATATTATATAGGTTAAAATAGAGATTTAAATATATCATGTAGAAGTTGGAGAGTTAAAAAAAGTTTTAAAAGTGTCTTTTTTTAACCTTATAATGTCAAATGTGAACATTTCGGCTAGTTGGAGGTTTATAATGACGTTTGTTTTTATCATTCAAATATATACTTTTTAAAACTCTTCTTTGCGCTATAAACCCTTAGAATTTTTTTTTACCATTAACACTAAACCTACCGACGTTATATCTACTAAAATCTAAATATACTCAATAACGACCTTACACAAAGAGAAGTGGAGAGATAAAGAAGATAATTAATTGACTCATTTTGCTTTTGTAAGATAGAAGTGGAACATTTACTTCATGGCTACTCTATTAATTTAGATCATTTTTAGAAAATATTTTGGTATCGGTCTTTTGACCGACTTGGTAGGTTTAGTGTTAATAGGTTCAAATGGAGTTCTATATTTCGACTCGGGTATATACGATTATTAAAACTCATCCATTTAATCATCCAGTTAATTTTTGAACAATAAATCATTCATTTCAATTGATTTGGAACTATTTTCTTTGAAAAAAATTTCACTTTTCTTGTATGATCCAAATTGGCTCACTTCAGAAAAATAGCTATATCAATTTCCGTACATCTAGTGTTAATTAAAACTCCCACGAATTCAAGTAACAAATCATTTATCATCCCACATCGAACGATTCGCAATAACCGTTCATTCGTTGAAGTCATTGCGAAAGCAAATCCGATGAAAAGTTTCAATAAAAATTTAAATAATTCCACGCTCTTTGCTCATTCACCGGAACGTAGATCAACATCGTTTCCTGATTTCGTTTGCATCAAATTATCGTCACAGTTTCATTCATATTCCCGATCGTGCTTATTAGAATTATTATGTCGGACTTTCGTCCGGTATGTACATATGTATCCTTACCGAACAATTTCCACACCGTCACCACGTCCAAGTTGAAGTGCTGAAGGAGCCCATACCAATGAAAGAGATGGACACATAATACTGGTAGCGAACGCCCTGGAAATCAGATGCAACGTGACAAAATGTCGACGAGAAAACTCGACATGCGAGTGTAAGCTGAGTGAGCGTGTCATAAAACTAAAACTCAAGGAAGCGAAGTAATGGTAACGTTAGACGCATTCATAGGCAAAGTAGAAACGTTGAGAGACGAATCGTAGTCGTCTTACGTTTTGTAGATTTTTAGTTGAAATGCATGAAATTTCAGACTCTGGAATAATGAAAAAGGTATTGACTTCCCGAGTAAAAATAAAAGACGGAAAAAAAACTGAAAACAGGATTTTAGACGAATTTCGAACGGGAATAAGACGAAACAAATAATTGGCATAGAAAATTATGTGAAAATGTAACTGAAGACATATGCTATTGAGAAAGTTAAAACGGGATTGAGACTGAAACAAGAGGGAAGAATTTTTCAATTGAAGCCGAGACTGAAGTCAAACTGAAAATTTTACATTGATTCAGCTCGATCGGAAAGCAGACTGATTTGAGACTCATATAACAGTTAATTTCGACGAGTACTGTGAAAAGAAACTGAAAGTAAATTGAATTGTCTAAACTCTTCTTCCTTTTCTTATTTGCCTATTTTAGGCTGTTTTCCGTCTGAATTCAGTGCTTAACTTACGATTAAATTTTAGTTTAGTCTCAGGATATTTTCAGATCGTTTTCAGTTTTTTTTTTCGCTTACGATTTTCCGATTTTTGTTCATTACCTTAGTTTTCTTTAAATTATGTTTCCAACTGTATATTAATATAGAAAAATGACTCGAATTTTCAGTCTGCTTTCAGTTTTTTATTTTCACCCGGGTTGTTACGTAAGTTCTTTCGTTTCTTTATTCGCATTGTATGCAGACCACGTGAAAATACGTTTTTCTAAGACTGTGCATAGACATTTAACAAATGATCATTAATGGCATTAATTGCTTAGAATTGAAAAGTTAAGTAAATTGTAGAATTTAGGGATTAAACAGTTTTCGAATTATACGAATTTATCGTAAAAATAAAATTTGTGATGATGTCACACGTGATGCGGTAAATTGGGCGGTAAATTTTCAAATTTTTCGAAACCTATCAATTTGCAAGTATTAGTATGACACAGGAGGATAAAATTATTTCTGTAACATTAATATTACGTTAAATTGTAAGATATATCAAGAATCAATTATTTAGATTAATTTTTATTTTATCAATTCAATTCTGAATTATTGCGGAAACAAATTGTATCGCAAAGGGTTAATGAGGCGGTACAAAACACCCGCATACAATGTGTTAACTAAAAGAAACTTGGGAAGAATGATCAGTATGGCGAACGTTGGAGGAGATAGTGACAATGAAAGAGATGATCCTTTAATTCTATCAATATTTGCAATTTGTGCAGTAATTTGTTTCACAAAGAAATTTTTTGATAGCATACATAAATGGAGTAAGGAAGAAATGAAAGAATCAATAAATATATTTAATATTACTGTAATGAGTTCTTCCAAGAATCATTTGCGAAACGTGGAATAACGATATTGATTGAATTTGGCTATGAATTTGATCAAAAGTTTTCAATTTTTTGTAAAAACTCTCGAACTTTCTATAGCTGTTTCTTTTTCAATTTTCATCTACCTTGTAGACAGCAAGCGAATAAATTAATGAACTTTTTGCCTCTTAAATTTTTTTTTCTTTAAACGTATTCATTTGACATTTTTTAATATCTCGGATTAATCAGTAGGTACACTCTTAAGGAAGCCGGCCTTTTCATCATATAAAAGTTCAAGAATCGCAGTTCCCAGATTTAAAGAATGCATATTTTTATTATATAAAACTGCAACGATTCCACTTCTCGTTTTAAGTCTTTAATCGTCATTGTACTATGCCTCTTTTAAGAACCTTCAGCTTTAATTGTTTCCTCGACATCTACAGTTTCAGATAGGTTCTATTGGGGTTACGACTGTGTGCGTTGCACAGTGAAAATCTCTTACAGACAATGACGAGAGGATTCGAAATCGGACCTACTAATTGGGAGCTCGAGTACCTTTATGCCTGTTGCCACAATAGCCTGGTGTACAGTAAGGGAAATTAAATGTGACATTCTAGGTTTCAGTAGAGAAGGTGAACATTGAACATAGTAAGTCTTATGGTGTGCAGTACAATGGTATATTGTCAACCTAAATGTGCTAACTGAGGAAAGCCTCCTCTACTGTCATTGCTTACAGCATTGAGTTGCCTTTAACTCTTTGCCGTACAATAACGAGTGCTACTCGTGACGCGATAAATGAAATAGTCAATTTTGAAGTATTATGAAAATTATAAAATCAATAATATTAGTGAGTCCTGATAAAATAAAATAAATTCTATGCTATTCAATATTACGTTAAGGCGTATACTACATCCGAAATTAGGAGCTAGATTGTTATTTTAGTAATTAATTCAGAGTTATTGCACATTCAGTCACAAAAGAAATGGCACGGCAAGGAGTTAATATAGAGTGCACAGTTAAGGAAATTTATTTGGTATTTTGTGTATTTAGTAGTAAATGAGGCTTCTTATACTAATCATTTATCAGTGATTTGAATGCATCTGTAATAGGAGTGATAACGAGGGAAATTATTTTCGAGTCTTATAAATATTGGAATTATACATTTCGCATATGATACTGCTTAGTAATTGTACAATTAAATGTTTCAATGTGGAGATGTGAAAATGATTTCTGTTATTATACGCCAATTCTGAGTAGAAAGTGAAAATAATGAAGAATGTAAATTAATTTGATTGACGTACTAATTTAATCGGTAATGTAACATTTAGTCCAAATAAACACGTCCACTGAGGTAAAAGACATGAGTGGCGGTAATTATGACAATCGTTTAGGTCATTTATTCTTCGTTTCGAGGTAAAATGCTTTCGTTGGTTTGGAACACGCGTTGAGATCTATGTAATAAGGCAATTATGTATTCCATAAAATGGCTCAATTTTGTATTATCCTTCTAAAGCGCTTTCACCATATGTGGATTGATGTAACACAAAATGAATGTTATGCTTAATATTTCACACTCTTTACTTAGGCCAGTTTCACAATCATCGTCACATATCACATAAGCACCGTAACATATATCCGATTTACGCGATTTATAATTCACTAAATCTTCGCCACAAAAGAAACTAATATTTTCGTTTTTACTACGATCAATATTAACACTAGAGCTACATTTCAAAGTTTTTCAAAATTCATAGCATAACGTCTACAAGTACAAAAATACCAAAAAAATGGATCCAATTAATTTATCAGGTACAAAAGAACTCTCAAAAAAAGGAACACTACAGTAAACGTCTAAAATAATAGATTAAAAAATGATATACAGTCGACCCTCAACTTTCGCACATAACTGGTTCCTGAAGATATGTACGAATGTCGAATGTTCGAAAGTAGAGGAATACATGAAAAATATGAAAAATTGTATGTTAACACTAGAACTACAGGTGTCAGATCTAACATATTTTAATAAATTAAATAAGTACTTTAAAAAAGGGGGAATCAAGCGCCGAAAAATTTGATCAATTGGGTGATTTATGTTTATTGATACAGACGTAGAATATTTATTCTATGACTCTTATATAAATTTGGAGAATTTTTTGAAAAAATTGTGTACCAGTCATTTTGACTGGTTTGGTAGTTCTAGTGTTAATATAGTTTCTTTGTAAACTTGAGATTCACTAACATTTAGTAGCTAATATTAAAAACAATAGTACAATGTTAGAACACCTTTAATAGGCAATTAGTAAACATGAGATACAACACGCCTTAACAGTCGCGAATGAAAGCAAACATTTTTTGAAATAGCGACAAGAATCTTTCAAAATAGAATTTTTAAAATGTGCGAAATAGCGAATTGTGCGAAAATAGAGTGTGCAAAAGTCAAGGGCCGCCTGTATATTACAATGATACGTTTGTTGATATTAATAAATTTCTCATAGCCGGTTTACTGAACCGGCCAATTTAAAAATCGCATATTCAACAAAACGTTTCGTAGGAGAGAAGAATGAATTTTTATAAAGTCGCTTACCTCCTGTTACTGTTTCTAGTGTGAACGCATTAAATCGCCAGTTTCCGGCCTTTTGTAATACGCACTGCAACAAATCATCAGGTCACAATAGATCAGCAGTAGTAAAACGAACAGTTCCACCGGGTCGAAATGGACGGAGCGTGTTCTCAACGCAAGGGTATTATAACAGAACAGGCATGTCCATTACTCGGACATACGATAAGTCACTGGAACTTCAAGTACACTTTGGTCACGTAAACTCGACCATCTTTATCGCTGTTTAAACGCTAAAGAAGTAATGGTCGCTCGGGGATTTATAGAAACTGTAATACAGAACACGAAGTTAAATAGGGAAAAAGGGAAAGAAAGGGAAGTACAGAGAGAAGGAGACCCAGAGAAAGTAAACGGGAGAGAGGAGAAAGGAGAAAGAAAGAGAGAATAACAATAGAAATGCCAAAAAAAAGAATGAATACGAAAAACAGAGCCTGTGTGAGCGAGCGAGAGAGAGTGTCACAGATAGCGAGAGAAAAAGAAACTCAAGGAGAGAGGAAGGGGAGGGTGAGAATTAGGAAACTAGAAGAAGAGAGAATGAAATAGACATGTAGAGAGGGGGAAATGAGAATGGGGAAACTAGAAAAAGGGAAACGAGGAAGAGAGAGTCCGGGGGAGAGAAAGAGAAAGAGAGGAAGAGAGAGGGAGAAAATGTTATGAGAATTTGATAATTTTCTACTATCTTCGAGAAAGCGCGACCTCCCGGCCTCGATAAATTGTAAATTGCAATTCCTCTTATCAGCGTTTAAACGATAAAGAAGTAATGCGGTTGCATAGGAATTGACGGCGGTCAGGTACGAAATTAAGGTGAAAGCTGTTGTATTAGGATGCAAGAGACAGAAATAAAAATTGCTATTGTTCTCGATATAACGAGCATTTGATGATTTGATTTTGCTCTTCTTAAAGCATGAGTTCCCAATTCAAATGATTATTTAATAGTTGCAGAAATAACGTAAGACGATCGGATATAAAATGGGAGATAAAGCTGATTGTTTCATAATTAAAAAAGTGAGGTGGAAATTGTTATAAGATCAGTTTATTTTGTAACGTTAGTTTCTCTTTGTAAGAACCTGATAAGGTATGAAGAATAATCGAAGGTCATTCAAACAGCGATAAAAAGAAGCAAGAAAGAAACATTTATTGTACGAAATATTATACAAATTCGACAAGTTTCATTTAACTTTAAAAAAAGGTGCCTTTTGCAAGTAAAACACTGAGAAAGAAACAAAAGGCAAGGAACTTACAACAATCAAGCAGATATGAATAAAATGAATAGTTACTCGAATACTACAACAATCGAGTAAGAAAAGAAGCTCGTTATTGCACACGATATTATAACAAACCCATTAGTTCCCCTTATTTAAAAAAAAATCGACGCTTTTGAGTAAAATACAGAAGAAGATACAGAAAACTAGGAACTTGTAAGAACCTGTCAAATATAAATAAAATAAATATAATAAAAAGTTACTGGAATACCATTAAGATCAAGGATAAAAAAAACTCGTTATTGCATACGATATTATAACAAACCCATTAGTTCCCCTTATTTTAAAAAAAGTCGACTTTTTCACGTAAAATACAGAAGAAGATACAGGAAACTAGGAACTTGTAAGAACCTGTCAAATATAAATAAAATAAATATAATAAAAACTTACTGGAATACCATTAAGATCAAGGATAAAAAAAAACTCGTTATTGCACACGATATTGCAGCAATTCGATGAGTTCCGTTTATCTTCAAGAAACCACGACCTCTCGGCCTCTCGTGCAATAAAGAAACGTTCTTATATTATAGCGCTTCGTTATATCTTCTTGGTATTACTGAAACTTTCGGTCTATCCTGACTTATATGAGAACGGAACAATGAAGATCGGGGATAATTGTAGTTTACGGAGTTTAAAGTTCAATAAGACCAGGATGAAAGCATGGGATGTTAAGCTTTCATCTTCTTTAACCCGTGGGACATGGGCAGATTGAAATCCTCGATTGATCTGTTCCTAAATGTACTTTCCTACCGCAAAGCCTAAGATGAAATATTGATATTTTCGTTGCAGAGACGAAACGATATACATATTAAATTTATGAAACCAATAAAGCGATATTGCCTCTTAAATATACTCTTAAGTTTTTCCAAGTAGCTCAAACTACGGAAAATACGGTTGTTTGATACAACTCCGTATTAATTTCATAATATAGTATGTTTTGCGCGAAAGATGATAGTAAGAAACTTTTTTCAACTTTGTGGAGGTTGGTGTTCGTAATGGAAAAATGAAGAAATGGGTTTTTTCTAATTTTTTTTGCTGCCGTGATGCAAAACTTTTGTTATTCTTTTAAGAATGACGATGTATTGGATTGGAAAGTAATTTCTGTTTTTGCTGAGTGTTAGCGTTACGTTTGTTCTGAACGACTTCTGACAATATTATAATGTTTTTTTTTGTGATAAATGAAAATTGTCACTTTTGGCTTGTCTTAGAAAGTAATTGTGCTTCATTCTGTTTGTAAATGTTTGTTTAGGGTGAATTTCGACTTATTTTAATTTTTTTTTTTGCAAAGGCAAAGCTTGGTTGGAAATTGGTGTCACAGCCCCCATATAGCCTTGGTCTGGCACCATTAGATGACCGTTTATTTTGAAGTTTACAAAACATTTTGAATGGTAAAACTTTCACTAGTGATGAAAGGCTAAAATCGCAGTTGATTCAGTTTTTTGCTGATAAGGGTCAAAATTTCTATAAAAGCAGGATCATAAACTTGTCAAAAATATGGCAAAAGGTCACTGAACAAATGTCATCGAAAAAAATGCCTTGTTAAGGAAAATTGAATTTCATTTCACATTACAAAACCGAGATTACTTTCTTGCCGACCCAATAATTAATCCACGGAATGAATATTTCTGTAAGTGGTCGATGATTGTATTGGTAAGAGGATAATGAAAAAAAGATTATTACGCTTTTACGTGAAACATAACAGTAAGAAGCTTTTTTCAACTTTGCGAAGGATTGTGTTGGTAATGAAAAACGAAGAAATGAGCTTATTATAATATCTTAATACAGCTGTGCGGTGCGAAACTTATATTTCTTTCCATAGAATTTTTATTCATTAATCTATATTTCATTTTACAGAAGAAGGCTAGCTTTTTAACTAGAATTAATACACCTATCTTGCATAACGTTTTATTTCTTGCAAAAAAGTGTCTTTCTCTGCATGCTTGATCGTTCGAATGACAGATATTTAAATAACGTGGTCTATTCGATGTTAAAGATTGCATCGTACACTTATAGAAATGTAGGGTACAAGAATAACTTTCAGCTTCATTGCATTTCGATATTCTAGGAATAGAAACTTGAAAGACACATTTAACAAACCTACATAGTCATATTGATCAGTTAAGGTAATACCTACATATATATATATGTTTTTTTAAATAAAATTAACGACTTCTCCGTTTTATCATTATCATTCGACGTGATAATATCGTATTAGCATTTAAGCGATTAAACCGTTCAAAGATTTGGTCGTCCAACCGCTATGATCGGTTTTCCGCTTCAGCGAGCAAAGCATTTAAGTCAGTTAAGCAGTTCAGGCTTTATTAAACGGATAGGTCGTCGATTTCGGCCCGTTTACCGATTTTTACGCGTTATCCGATTTGAGACACGATGCGAGGCACATTGAGGAATATATTCTTACGAAATTGAATCGTTACTATAAAACGCAGAGTATTGATCTAAAATTGCAATTTTCAAGGTCTTATTTAAATATTGCAGTAATAACATCAGAGCAGGGATTTATAACGATGTGGCACGGAATGAAAGAGGAATTCATTCGAATAACTGTACAGTGAGTATGGTTAGCCGAAAAAGTAATTTAAATCATAGATTGATTTAACCAGTTAACTGCGGAATTTAGTTTTAAGAAGCCCTCGCAGGGTGCCGAATTAAAATGGAGTATTGACGTATAAATTTTACGAAAAGAGGAAAGCGAAACGTGGAAGAATTACATTTTTAGTTGATAAGGAAATGACAATTTAGTGCTAAAAAGGCTACTCCAATAGAACTTTGGATTGACGTGTATACACGTCGAACGCAGTTAACAGGTTAAAACTAGAATTTTTAAGTTTGTATTAAAATATTGTGGAAATAATAGCAGAGTAGGGATTTATAATAATGTGGTAAGGAACGAAAGAAGAATTTATCCGAATAACTATATGGTGAGGATGGTTAGCCGAAGAAATTATTTAAAGCTGGAATACCCAATTTTATATTCAAATATTGCAGAAATAATAACGAAACAAGGATTTACAATGATGTGGTACGGAATGAAATAAAAACTTATTCGGATAGAAATAGATAATAAAGACTAAAAAATAAAATATTATTTCGAGTAATGTTATAATCAGAATGAGGTTTGTTTGTTTTATAAAGTAGTATATTTTTCTCGATCGTCGAAGAAATGAGAGTGGGAAAAAATGTAAAGTCATTCGATATAAAATGGAGCTAAAGGATACTTAACGCTAGATTTACGGAGCCAATTTGGCTCGTTTGAAGCTTGATTACTATATATATAATATATTGATTGGTTAATTTTTTAATAATAAACCTTTCATTTAAATTGATTTGGAACTATTTTCTTTGCAAAAAACTTCAATTTTCTTGTACGTGTCAAATTGGCTCACTTCAGAAAGATAGGTATATCAACTTCCGTAAATCTAGTGTTAAATATAAATGAAAAAAGAGGGAAATTCTTATCATCGTTATATTGTAATAATTACTGTGCTGTAGTAATTTAATCCGTATCGTTCAGTTTCACAACTGTGGCGCATTTGTCTTTAAACAATGAAAATTCAATGGTGAGAGAGAAACAAACAATGATTACATTCAGAGTGACACAAAATAATAGGTACCAAAACTGTTGTAGGAAACAAAGGGGAAATCTTATCATGCATAAATTGCCAATAATATAATGCATTCTGTTTATCTGCACTTGAGCACAATACTATATAATATAACATTAAATAAATAACAATAAAAGAAGAGCTTGCATCGATTAACTGGAAAATAGGCCAAAACAGCATTTCATTATTAATAAGACAGAAAAGAGAGAAATTCTTATTACATTCACCACAAAAGCAATGCAATCAACACTGTTTATATGTACGAAAATAGGACATTTTCATTAAAACGTTTAAGATAACTCTAAAACTTAATTAAATCACTGTGAACCAGGAACTTTTACAAAATGACACAAACAGTTATTTCAACACCAATAAGATTATGAAAAAATTTCTTATAGTTAATGCGTCTGCAGGAATTTCAAGATTCTAATTAATCTTCACGAAAGCATAACCTTCCCATTTAAACGTTAATCCATTTTCTACGAAAAGCGGCTATGCGACCACCCACAAATTGAACTTTGGTTACCACGAATGGCCACTATGTCAGCCTCCCAGAAATTTATCTCTGGATAGAAAAGGCCACCATGCTGACCCCTCGCGAGTAGGCAGCCACCGTTTATTTATCAGTTACAGTTACGTCGTGAACAAAATTGCTGTCAGACATGAGTGCCTCACTTTTCGTGTTGGCTTCATATTCACTCTGCACAGGGAAACTGACAAATACTATAAAGTGTTAATTGAGTGACGTGACTAAACGAGAAATTGAAATTCTGTCCGTGGCAAAGTGCACGCTTGCAGACTTTTTTTTTGAGGGTGAATAGTTTTTGGTGGTTTCTATTGTAAGCCAAAAGATTATCACATTGAGTGCAAGTTATATTCGGTTTGTTTCATAATTTTTAGTGAACTGAAACTGTTTCAATTAAAATCATATCTTTATGGAATAGTAACATTTAACACTAAACCTACCAAGCCGGTCAAAATGACCGGTTTCCAATATTTTTTTTTAAATTCCCTAAATTAATAGAGGAGCCATGAAGTAAAAATTCCACTTTTATCTTATAAAACGTAAATTAGTTAATTAATTATCGCTTTCGCCTCTTGATTCTTCTTTTCCCAAAACACTTATTCGGTGTATTTGGATATGAGTGAATATAACGCCGGTAGTTTTAGTGTTAAAGTAATAACAGTTGTATACTTAAGAGTGGCTTATTTTTCTTCTGACAATATTTGATAACAAATTCGTGGATATTATTATTTAGAAGGTGAAAGAACTTTCATCGAATTCAACAGTGCCTGTCACCGTTGACCTCCATGACATTCAATGTGTCAATGACTGCTTATTGATTTTTGGCAATGACGTATGAAAAACATGAAAGAATAGTTGGACAGCGAAGGGAAAAAATGTAAGAGAAAATATACCGCTTGATATTTTGCTAAAGTTGACAGCTGTCTTGTATGTGTAATGCCATCAATTTTTGAAAAATGTTATTAGATAAGATTAATGTGAACGAAGAAATTTTTGGGTATGTGTAACGAGACAAGTAATTGAATAGCGGATCGAAGAAATGCGAAGTAAATTGTTATTGTCAATGTTATTTAGGAGATTTGAAAAATTTCCTTGAACTTCAAGAGAGCATTATTTCATCGGAAAGTAAGGGAATGCTATTAATTAATTGAGTAAGAATTAGTAGAAATTCGATGTGGAATAAAACGAAGAGCTTATTAAATAGCACAGACAAATTGTACTGAGAAATGTTGTCATTATGCTTTATATTACAATAATTTGATAAATCTTGTATAACTTCAAAGATTAAAGGTCTTTCCATTCAAATGCTGAATAAGTAATACAGCAGAAGGAAATTATGATAATCACATGCAAAATGGAAGAAAAGGATACTTCAATATCAATGAAAGAAAGAAGAGAAATTCATACCGTTGAATAAATTTTTCCTTCTTAAAGAAAACGCTTAAACAATAAAAAAAAAGCTAATGATTAAATAAAAATATAAAGCAACTTCGTAGGAAATGGATAAAAGACTTATTTCAGAGCAGAAATGAAGAAATAAAGGAAAAGAAATTGCTATTATCCCAACAATTCGATAAGTTTCTTTTATCAACAGGAAAACACGACCTCTCCATTTAAATGATTTTCATGTGTTATCCGATCCAAGACGTCACGCAATCGTGAGTACCAAACGACACGGAATGCCTACAGATTCTTACGAAATCGAATAGCATTATAAACCGAAGGTTCGAAGTTCCACGAAATTTCGAAACTTGTACGGATAAATATGCCATTTCGAGTTGAAGCGACGGAAAATTTTGATACTTCGTATCGAGCAATTCTTGATAACGCGATCTCCTTTCCATTTGAATATCAGCACGAATTGCCTTCGACTTTAATAGTGTTTTTCAACCTGTCAATCATAGCTCATTAGTGGACTGTGAAATTAAAACTAATGAGCACCTTTTGCCACCGACATGTATCAGGAAATATATTATACATTAAACTTAGAGAATCAAAGTATTTTTGCTTCCTCACTGATTGTAATTTAACAATTAATGTAACATTAATACGAAACGTATTATGAATTTAATATAGTTTGGTATTAACTTAAATTCCACGATCCCCGTTTGAAGATTTATTCAGTTTCTAAGTCTTTTAGCATTCAGTTTAGATATTTGACATGCTTTTGAGGCTAAATGTATTTGAGACAGTCTGTTTTAGTTGTATTCTTATACAGTAATATTCATGAATTAGTTTTAGTTTTACACTGTGACAATAGTTCTTGAGAAAGAAAGAAACTAAGAAAAATTTAGCAGGGAAAGAGTTAATATTAACACGTTGAACGCCACCGGTATTTCGCTACTTTCATCATTCCTACTGAAGTGAAACATTTTCTATTAAATACACATTTTTATAACGCAGAAACTCTAAAGATACAAATAGATAGATATTCCGCAGACTTCTATCTTTTTAACGACAATACTGAAGTATTCAATATGTCCGAAAATTCATAAATATTGCAACTTAAAAGTAATCTAAAATTAAATGTAATTCAACAGCACCGGTCATCGGTGACCCCGCATGGCAGTTAACGTGTTAAATTATAACCGATGGAAAGGCAAATATACTTTGATGTAAACTATATTAATTAATACTCTATATCCTGTTAATACAATATTAATACATTATATTTAACAAAAATATATTAATCAACATAAGAATTTATGTCGATCATAATAATAGTTAGTATGAAGGTTAAATTAAATTAGAATCGTGAAGTTCATTTTTGGCACAAATAGAGGTATAGTTATTGTTTCCTCAAAGTTTCATATGCATTTACAAACGTGTACGTGTTTGAGTATGTATAGGAATGTATACCGAATGGAGATGCGAAACATTGTACCGTGAGTTGGAATCAAAAAAGTTTGGAAAACAATGTTCTGTACTGAAAATACAGCTCTGCTTGGATTCTGGGTCACCGATGCTATTCCGTACGTATTACGTACAACAATTTCGACGGTAAGAGTCTCTAGCTGTTTCTCCGTTTCTGGTATCGTTTTGCGGATGGTATCGATATGAATTAAATTCGAAGTCGTTATAAACCTCGTCGTTAAAGCAACTACCGACAAGGTTTTCAGGTTTAAGACATGTCAAGAATTTTGATTGGAAGTTTCAGTTGCAATACGTATTATTGAGGTTTTCAGATTTAGGACATATTGAGAATTTGGATTGGAAGTTTCAGTTGCAATAACTATCATTGAAGTTTTAAGGTTTAAGAGATGTCGAGAATTAAGTTGGAACTTTCAGTTGCAATATCTATAATCGAGATTTTTAGGTTCAGGACATATTGAGCATTTTGATTGGATGTTCCAGGTACAATAACTATCATTGAGGTTTTTAGGTTCAGGACATATTGAGAATTTAGATCGGATGTTTCAGGTACAATAACTATCATTGAGGTTTTCAGGTTTAGGACATATTGAGAATTTAGATCGGATGTTTCAGGTACAATAACTATCATTGAGGTTTTCAGGTTTAGGACATATTGAGATTTTGGATTGGAAGTTTCAGTTGTACTACGTATTGTTGAGAGTTTCAGGGTTAGGACATATTGAAAATTTGTATTGGAACTTTCAACAGCAATAACTATCATTGAAATTTTCAGGTTTAAGACATGTCGGGAATTAAGTTGAAACTTTCAGTTGCAACATCTATTATCGAGATTTTTAGGTTCAGGACATATTGAGCATTTTGATTGGATGTTCCAGGTACAATAACTATCACTGAGGTTTTCAGGTTTAGGACATATTGAGATTTTGGATTGGAAGTTTCAGTTGTACTACGTATTGTTGAGAGTTTCAGGGTTAGGACATATTGAAAATTTGTATTGGAACTTTCAACAGCAATAACTATCATTGAAGTTTTCAGGTTTAAGACATGTCGGGAATTAAGTTGAAACTTTCAGTTGCAACATCTATTATCGAGATTTTTAGGTTCAGGACATATTGAGCATTTTGATTGGATGTTCCAGGTACAATAACTATCACTGAGGTTTTCAGGTTTAAACCATGTTGAAAATTTTGATTGGAAATTTCAGTTGCAATAAGTATCATTGAGGTTTTCAGGTTTAGGACATATTGAGAATTTAGATTGGACGTTTCAACTGCAATAACTATCATTGAAGTTTTCAGGTTTAAGACATATCGAGAATTAAGTTGGAACTTTCAGTTGCAATATCTATTATAGAGATTTTTAGGTTCAGGACATATTGAGAATTTAGATTGGATGTTTCAGGTACAATAACTATCATTGAGGTTTTCAGGTTTAGGACATATTGAGATTTTAGATTGGAAGTTTCAGCTGCAATAAGTATCATTGAGGTTTTCAGGTTTAGGACATATTCAGAATTTGGATTGGAAGTTTCAGCAGCAATAACTATCATTGAGATTTTCAGGTTAAACCATGCTGAAAATTTTGATTGGAAGTGTAAGACCCCACGACAGCAAGGCGCCGAGCTAGGCGTTCTCACGCCTGGCTTTCGTCAAGGGGACAATTCCTCCAGCGAGGGAGGAAAACGACCCTTACCCCTACGGGGCCTTTTCGAGGAACAGGAGGTCCTCGAAGGACCCAGCAATAGAAGAGGAGTCGATAGACAGTCGTTGTAGACTCGACACATAGAGTCGTCATACAGTCGTTACGAGATCGACGTTTTGTATACATCGAGAGAACACTCTTAGAAGAGTGTCGTCGCGAAGACGCATTATTAATATTTATGTACTTGCCGCAAAACCTAATAATTATATATACAAATATTATATACTGTATTTATCAAAGGATATTTATAAACGCCAATAATATATCATTATATTATTTTATAAAAAAAGAGAAATCGTTGTTGTGTCTTACAAAATCAGAAGTGGGATTGGTTTACGCTACGTGCCGATAGATTCACGTCACGTGGAATCGTGAGTTAAGTGAATTAAATGAAAGATGAGTTTACCGCATATTTGTTGGTGTTTGTGTAATTTGGTGCGTAAAATTGAGTGTACGAACAATGGAAAGGTGCACCGTAATAGAAAATGCGCGCTATCTTACGCATGATCATTTACGAGATCGCTGGTCCAGCGATTTACAAAAATATGCGTAAGAATGCTCGCGCGAGTAAACGCGGACCGTCCACGGGAATGTGGACGAGATGTTTTAAACGACGGCTCGTGAAACTACGAACAATAGCGATCGCGAGGTGATCGTCGCGATCTCATTTGACGGTCAATATCGAAATCACTTGCGATTATCGCCGAAGGTGTTAAGTGCACGAGGAAAGGACATAAGTGAGAATCACTGCGCGAGGATTCATAGAAAGGTATCCTTCAGTGATATTGTGACATCTGTGCGATCTTACGCAAGGGTCGTATGTGAGATTGCTCGCGAAAACAATCGATCGATCATTCGTCCATCGATTCGCGAGAACGCTCGCACTTGTATGCAAAACTCTTTGCGGGACCGTTCCCGAAATTATGAGCGATACCGATCGCGGAACTATTTATATGTTCGATCGCGAGATTACGAACGACAGTGATCGCGGAAGTATTCGCAATCGTTCACGAGATGATACTCTACGTCAATCGCGGGAGATGAAATGCGATCGTAGACATGAACAATTAATTCTGAAATTATCAAGTGACCGTGGTGAAAGTGCATATCGTGGTAATGCTAACACCCGTCGAAAAGGAACTTCCGAGGAAGGATCGTTGCTGAACGATATGGCAATTGAAGCATGAGAGGCTTAATACTTGGCGGGAACTACCACTGGATGAAAGCGTGGTGCCAATATTCAACCCTTCATCGGACGATGCCGACATCGAAAATTGGGTACGTGATATGGAATGATTAGCCTACAATTACCTGTGGAAGGTAATGATATCACTCCGCATTTTCTACGGCAATGCCCAACGAGGGAGTCCTTCTTAGATAAGCCTTGGGGAGGCTCTTATAAAATAATTCAAGAAAAAAAAGAAGAATAATTCGCTCCTGCGTGAAGCGAGTACATTCGAAGCGCAATTAGGACAAATACTTGGGGATTATGCGTCCAAGAAGCTCACGAAGCTTTGGAAGCTTCAGCTGCAAATCCTGGAGGAATATCTTTAACACGAAATGAATAGAAAAATCCCATACGAGAAATTACAGCGAATAGTTTAAGCGCATCATTATACATGCCCTTTATTTGACACTAAATTAAATGGGCTCGATACTGCAATTAATAGATTCGCGCAATAATGTGACTCCATCACGATCAGCGAATCCGTATCAAGGAGATGAAAAAATAGCCCGATGCAGCAGTGAAATACGAGATGAACGAGCGTAGAAGACGGTACGTTCGAGTATTTCAGCTGTCGGGAAAACGAACACCCGCTGCGAAAATGCAGAAGGAGCAGAGATCGGTTTGGTGTCAAAAAGGGTCACCTCGACCGATACTGTTCAAAAACTCGACAAGCCGATGCTACACAGGACTACACGTGAAAACCATGTGTCTCCACGAGGAGAATACGGTGATAGTCGAAACCCTGAAAAAGTGTATTTCTGAGAAGAACGACATTCTCAAGTGCAGAAGACAGTGCCTGTGCCGAAGAAAAGGACGAGGACGAGGAAAATGGACACGGCTTGCAACACGAAGGGTCGTAGATTGCTACGGTCAAGTGTAAACCATGTAAGAACTAAAGAGAAAAAAGAGAGAGGAGACAATCGAAGAAAAGGACAAGGACAATGGATATGGTCAAAACTTGGGTTCAGTGACGACTGGATTACGGCGTGTACCTGCTAGGGCCGTAGGCGAAGCGGCCACGCGACAAGTGTTTGTCGGCAGCAGGACAATGCAGGGTAATTCAGGATGGTTGAGCACAGGTGACGAAATTGAGCAGATGGATGGCGGTTTCCTTAAGGAAAGTTGAAAATTGCATTAAATGAGCTAATGCAGTTGGAGGTTTGACAATGGAATTCTTCATCTATGTAAGATATAAACGGTATCCGTAACGATTGTTCTCAGATGTTTCGCAACCAGTGACAAAGACACAATGAGAATTGGTGAATTCTCAATCGGTGTCGCCACTGTGAAATGACGGACGTTAATGTGAACGCTGTCGAAGAAGCATCCGTCGTATGATATTTGGATGCGAGACGATGAGACGGTTATTCGTCGAAACTTCAATCCTACGACAATGAAGGAATAAGCCGTTGCAACGTTTTATTGCTGCCAGATGGACGGGTACCTGCTCGGGACTCAAACGGATGCAACCGCACGGCAAGGTTGCGCCGGCGCTAAGAGTACGGGAAATGCTCGAAAAGTCAGGTGACACGGTTTTATGACAAGGCTTTGGAAGTAAAGGGAAGTTGAAAACTGTATTACCTGAGTTAATACAGTTCGAAATTTGGAAGGTAAAGTATTTAATTTATATTGGGTATAAATCGAAGCCGCAACAATTGTTCACAGATGTTTTGCGATCGACGAAGACTCGATGAGAATTGGTGAATTCTCAGTCGGTGTCGTCGCTGTTAAAACGACGAGTGTAAAGGGGGACGCTATCAGGACGTAGTTCGTCCTAGACGACAGGAAGTGTCACGTTCGGGATAGGAGTTACTCCGTAATAAAGGATAACGAGACTGGTCAAATACAGGTGACGAAACCGAACGGATGAATGGCGGTTTCGTAAAGGGAAGTTAAGAATTGCATTATATTAGTTAATGCAGTTCAAAATTTGAAAAGTTATGTATCACATTTATGTTAGGTATAAATGGAGGTTGTAATAACTGTTTGCAGAAAGAAATAGACGTCGGCAGAGGACACAGCGAGAATTAGAAGAATTCTTGCTCGGTGTCATTGCCGCAGATCTGAAGGCGTTGGACTACAGCGTAGGCGCCATCGAGAATATTCTTCGCTCGCGGAAGGCAACGCAGAGGACTCCGGATCCTGTTGGCTGGACGCAGAAGAATGTTCCGGGACCGTCGGGTCGATGACGAGGAGAATTCCGTCATCGGGCGGCGAAGACTGCCTCGACATGCCAAATGGCGGGTGAAAATACCGTGCTTGGGTGAAGAGGACCTCGTCGTCATCTTAGAGGCGATGCGGTGTCGTCATTGAGAAACGATGGTTTGCCGTTGTCTCAATGGTGGCAAGCCGTCGTCTCCGAGGGGCGAAGTTGATTTGATTGTCGGGTCAGGGACGAGGAGAATTCCGTACTGAACGACATTAATACATCGGGTCATGGGCAGGTAGTATCCTGACATGGACGATGGGGCGTCGGGTCATGGGCAGGTGTATCCTGACATGGACGACGTACGAGAACGGGCTCTTCGAGAGTAGTGGGTGCTTCGAGAGAGGAGGAACTGTGTGCCGTTGCCTCTCGGGAAGCCGCTGCTTTCGAGAGACGTTGCTCAGATTCTCCAGGCCGGTGACGATAGTGTGATCGTCACTGGATAACGAGAGTGGTTGTCGCAATGTTGATTGGACAACGAAGAAAGAAAAGTTGCTGTTCACATCGAGGGATACTCAACGTGACGGTGGCACCGCCACAATCTTCACGACAACGCGGTGTTATCGTCGTTCAACGAGGGAGCAACACAACGAGGGATGTTAATTTGGCGACGAGCGCATTAGTTGAAATGTGCTGCAGTTCGCCGATGGAAAACAAGAAGAGCATAATCATCTGGGCGATGATAATGCAACATCGAAAAGCCGGGGAGTATTGTTTTCAAAAGAATTGTTTTTCGCGTTAAAGTTATAAAAGTCAGCCAAGGCCACGTTATTTTTCAAGGGTGTTTTCTTGACCACTTTTTCAGAAAACTATTCAGTGCTTGAGGACAAGCACACCTGCAGGATGGCCGAATGTAAGACCCCACGACAGCAAGGCGCCGAGCTAGGCGTTCTCACGCCTGGCTTTCGTCAAGGGGACAATTCCTCCAGCGAGGGAGGAAAACGACCCTTACCCCTACGGGGCCTTTTCGAGGAACAGGAGGTCCTCGAAGGACCCAGCAATAGAAGAGGAGTCGATAGACAGTCGTTGTAGACTCGACACATAGAGTCGTCATACAGTCGTTACGAGATCGACGTTTTGTATACATCGAGAGAACACTCTTAGAAGAGTGTCGTCGCGAAGACGCATTATTAATATTTATGTACTTGCCGCAAAACCTAATAATTATATATACAAATATTATATACTGTATTTATCAAAGGATATTTATAAACGCCAATAATATATCATTATATTATTTTATAAAAAAAGAGAAATCGTTGTTGTGTCTTACAGAAGTTTCAGTTGCAATAACTATCATTAAGATTTTCGGGTTTAAGACATGTCTAGAATTTGGGTTGAACGTTTCAGTATTGTGAGTATCAGTGCATAGGATTACGTCGTATCGCCGAGTATCAGCAAGTATCAGTGCATAGGATCTGGCTTTGACATACCGTCCGCATTATATTGAGTTAGTTTCATCAGGCTTGGATCAGACACTGTAGTACTTACTGACAATCACTAATTACTATCGAGTGACGTCGAGTATTGTTAAGTATCACTATCTACCGTTTGACTTTGGCATTCCATCTCCATTATATTCAGTTAGTTTGATCGAGCTTCAATCACATACATTTGTATTCACTGTGAAACGTTAAATAAGAACCATTGTCACCCAGTCAACAGTTATATTGGTACAAAGTTTTTAAGTTTCATTTGAATTAAACACCGAAGTAACCAGTGAATATTTTTAACTGCTATTAAACTATATTCTTTGAACATCCTTAACCCCTTGCCGTACTATAACGAGTGACACTCGTGTAAGAATGATATACATAAAAACAAATTTAGCGTTGCTAATAACGGAGGAGTAATACAATGTTCCTTTTTAAATTTCCGTAGAGACTCTTGCATCCATCTCGATTTCTGGCCTTTTTAAAGTTATCTTTCAACTCTATGAGAAACCTCGTTAAATTTAGGATGGTCCTTCGTTGTCCCGGATAGAGAAAAGTAAAAATTCAATCGTTTTCAAAGCTTAACCGTTAGTTTATTTCTCCTTACGAGGCCACCTTTCACATTACACGTATTTTTCTCATTTGAAAGACAGGAGCGATGGCAAAACATATGCACATCGGGATTCCCGCATTAATACCAATTCAAATCCAGCAACTAGAAAATCCCTCAATTTTCTACAACCTCTTTATGAACACCTCGCTCACTCTTGGCCTTCGCACCTCAGTCATCAAAAACTAATCATCCCACTTAGCCGACCAAATGGGGAGATCTCCCATTTCCACCTTACAAATTCTCCGTAAAGCTGAAATGTGCGCGGTGTATAGCACAGAGTTTTTTTTTCAGTGGTCGGCTAAGTGATCCGTTACATTCAGCATTCTAATTCGCTCATTATACGCACATAATCACATTCGTATCTTTCGTACAGTGCGGCTCGGCCAACTTGGCACCTCGGCGGCGGAGCTTCTCGCTTTCAACTGCCTATTCGCACCATTTTGTTTCTTGGAATCCATTCGCTCAGCCTCTTAAAGGAAGCACCCGACAAAGCCGTAGCATTCAAATATTTTTACTATTAGGTTGTTCGGAAAGTAATTTCGTGTTTTCCCGACGGAGGACATAATTATATTTTTTTCACAATTAACTTCACACTTAATTCGCATTGCTATTATATATTTTGACAGTTGATATAGCAACGCTTGTTTGTGAAAAAATTTCTTGGTTCTACACAATAGTTTTTCTTTGGTGCTCTATT
Organism: Cerceris rybyensis; assembly: GCA_910591515.1. Classification (NCBI taxonomy): domain Eukaryota; kingdom Metazoa; phylum Arthropoda; class Insecta; order Hymenoptera; family Crabronidae; genus Cerceris; species Cerceris rybyensis. The sequence continues at coordinate 39,048,552 of OU342789.1, forward strand.
AAAGATGGAAAGTCGAAAGCAGCATTTTCGCCATATTTGACTTTTTTATTATCGAAACGGTAAAAATGGTGTTCAAGCAAGAAAAAAATTATTCGATTTTTATGAGGAAGACGCATTAACATAACGCCAGTGCCAAAACTGGATTGCAAAATTTTTTGAACAGCAAAACCTTTATTTCGAATGAGGACGTCAAAAAAGGCTTTGATTTTTTTGCCAGCAAAGATCAAAACTTTTATGAACGTCGTATCATACTACTGCCAGAAAGATGACAAAAGGTATTAGAACAAAATGGAGAATATATAATTCAGTGACATATTTATGGACTACAAGAAAATCGTCTTTCATTCTCACCGAAAAAAACGAAATTACTTTCCGAACAACCCAATAGTTTGGCTGGAGGAGCGAGGCATTGTGGTACATTGTTTTCTCGTCGCGTGCTCCATTTCATCAAGGAGAATCTCCCCATGTGGTGGGGGTAATTCTGTCGGAGTATATTCTGTTTTTATTATAGAGATGTTAGAAATCTGGTGCCTACGCCGATGTCCTCACTGTCGCCACCCAAATCGCGTTGTCTCCCTTGTTACGATCTGTAGCGTTCTCTCTCTTCGTCTTTTAGTTCGATTTGTATGTGTAGCTTTTTTAACGAATCGCGAGGAAGAACGACAAGTGTCTTCGTGTACGTGTGACAAGAGGCATGACGCTTGACGCCTGGCGAATCAGACTCTGCTGAAACAGGCCTACCTCCCAGGTGCCAAGTTGGCCGAGCCGCACTGTACTGATATCTCTCTCTTTCTACCTGTTTCTTTTTATCTCTCTTTCTCTCTCTTGCTTGCCACACTCGTGATGCGGTAAATTGGATAGGAAATTTGAAAGTTTAAAAAAATCTATCAAATTGGCAATAAAGACGCTTGACGATAAAATTGTTTCTATAACATTAACACATTGCGTCCGGGTAACAAGATATCTCGTATTTGCCAAACTGACTACTCGAGATTTTTTGCTAGTTTACTCAGGCAACGTAGCTTTGAATATTCTTATGACAAATACTTAGCAAAGTAAATGTATATCGAATTTCCAGAAGGATAAAAAAATAATCGGATATATAAAATATACCAAATCTGGAGCTTTTAACAATCTGCGGGCACATTGAAACAGCAGAGTGCCGTACGCAATGTATTAATATTACGTTAAATTATACGACATGTCAAGAATCACTGACCATTTTTTATTTTACTAATTTAATTCCGAATTATTCCGAAGGCAGTCACAAAATAAATGGTACGGCAAGGAGTTAAGCAAGTATCTCTAATCACTGTAGAGTATTATTCAACATCATTAAATAAAATTCCTCAGAATTCTCTGCGAACAAACAAAGTCACCCTTACCAATGTCAAAAACCTGGTAAAACTCGATATCGAGTACTGATACCTAGTCAAATTGTATGATACTCAACATCCAAATTTATATCTACCTCCATACACAAATCTCGAGTTTCCAATAACTTCTACCACTAGTGAAATAAAAAAGGCATGACCCTGTACAATCCTCAACAATACTATCAGTTACATTCAATCCAAATCCCACACGCGACTTACATCCGGAGAATTCTCCACCCGCTGTTACGAAATAGGTAGAAATCTCCGTGTAACAACGTGCAGAATAATCCGTCAATGATACATAAAGTTCATACAATCGAGAATATATACCTGGACGAGGCCGTGGAAAATATCATCCAGGATGCCAGGCTCTTGGGTCAAGGATCTCGTTGCGAGCCTCTTACGGCGCCTCTTGTGCATCGTCAGGAATCGACCGGTGTGCCTGGCTCTGCAACGACCGATATCCAGACTCTCCAGGAGAATTCGGTCCACCTCTGATAAACGTCGGAATCCCGTCTCCGTTGCAGGCTCATCGCCAATTTCTGGTAGCATCGCCGACGTTTCGCCGGATGTTGCCAGTGCAGCATTCTCTGCAAAAGGAAGAAGGTGTTTGTGTTAATCTTTTTCGTACGGAGAGTTTGATGACGAATGCGCCACGATAGTAGGGGGTAATCTTAAAGGAAGTGGTTATATCTTTTGTAATTTTCTATTTTAACTCACATGATCATTTCAGCTGAGGTTTATTGCCTCAATCTATCATAGCTTTTCCTTGTATTTTTTTACTTTTAGTGTTATGGTCATGTCTTTGAGGATCTAGTGTTTTTGGTTCGGAACCACCACGGATGGTAAACGTTAAATCAGGTGTGGCCAATCCGCGGCCCGCCTTGAACATTTTTCCGTACCGTGAGATTATCATCAGTATCATTATTATTATATTATTTATGGTTACATGTAAGAGTAATAGTAAACATAATAATAACTCATTATTAGACTGCGGATGTTTATGCAAATTTCGAGTTTCACAAATGCAGGTGAGACAGGAAAACCTATCTAGGGATTTATTGCACTCAATAAATATTACAACAAATACCATACTTTGGATATTTTAGATATATTTTTATATTATGTCCTTTTTGTATATTTTAGCCGTATTTAATTTGTCATAAATGCATAAAAATCCGCAGTCTGCTCATTATATTTCAATTTTTCACTCTGAAAAAGTGCCTATAGTGAGTTTGAATCTAATTTATAGGGATATATAAGTTTATATGCGGCCCGCGGAGTTATGATGCATTTCCAAAGTGGCCCGCAAGATCATTTGGGTTGGCCACCCCTGCGTCAAATGGTAATTTAGGAAAAATTTGACAGACGTGATGGGGTATTCGAACTTGGGTGCACTGATCACGAGTTTAAGCCACTTGTTTTCAATTATAGTCTATTTTTCTTTTGCATTTTTCGACTTTCGTTGTTCTAGTCACGCCGTCTAGGACCTACTGTTTTAGATAGGCTTCGGACTGTCGAAATTGGGATTTATTAAATGAAAGTTTAAGAGAAATCACTTAGGTGTGATGGAGAACTGAACTTGGGCCTAGTAATTGCAAGGACGATCCTTTCACTCTTTCTTTTGTATTTGTAACTGGGTGTTTGCGAAGCTCACGCAAAGGTTCGGGGTTCCGGGCTGTGAGCGCGAAGACGCTCTCTTCGTGCAAAGATTTTTCTGAATCCTCGTGTCTTCTTCGTAATGTCTTAATAGCTTAAGAAATGTGTTAAGAACATGTAGCCCATATTACTGTATAATTATCATTTGGTTACGATGAATATCAATATCGTGTATCACAGAGATTAGACAGTGTTCATTTTCTTTAGAAGTTAAGAATAACCTAACTGTATTTTTAGAAGTATTATATATTTGTACTCTAATCGCCGCTTTTAAAGCTCTTAACATTGATTAGGCAAAAGTGCTCGTTGCACTTATTTTTATTATTAATATTAGAGTTAACTTTCAAAAATCGTTAATAATTATCCGCAAAACTTGGTATTTCTCTTGAGATACCGTATATTATAAGAAACAATGGATTTGAATATCCTGTATACAATTCAATCCATAATTCCCTTCGATATTTACTATTTCTCTACTGTTATATAATAAATAGTAGATTATCAAAAATCTCCCTGCGTTCGAGTACTCTGGATGCAATTTAATCAATAATGACCCTCGACATTAAATATTAATTTTCTGGCGCATAATAAATGGTATATTATAAAAATATTCTATTAAATTTGAATATTCCAAGCGCTGTCTTTTAATTGCAGCGACTAAATCAGAAATGTCGGATAAACGTCACATCGTTATAATTCATTAAAGAGCGGAAAGGAAATTGCGAAAACCGCTAAGTGTTCTAGGAAGGAAATTCAAAATATCATTAAGGAATTTAATGAACCGGGTTATATCGAAAATAAAACGTGGCGTGGAAGGTCGAAGAAATTTAGAAAATCCCTTGAGACTTTCCCAACGGTTCAATCTCTACGTCATCGGATAAAATGTCCTATCAACTTAACCAGGAATCCGCGGCAATCGATAGGGGCATCGGATGATGCATCGATGGTTCGCAAATCTCTTCGAAAATCCGAGCTAAGGGGACGCGTCACAGTTGGGAAACTATTTTAAAGAAAATAAGAAGAATAGACCGCGGCGGCTGACGGAAACTATGCATTTTCAAGAGGTATCGAGAAAAAAAGAGATTTCAAGCTCTCCAGGCAAACTATCAGCGAGCTTTATTTATAAAAAAAAGAATATATGAAGATTCATGTATGGACAGCTGTCACGATGAAAAAAAGAGGCAAATCTAGTTAACAGACACTGAGTTCTAAGTCTAGAATTTTTTTTAGCGATCCATAAATACCTGCTTGTCAATTTAGAAAAGTAGACTAGTGCAAAAAAAGTGCATGAGGGAAATTCATTTGTGTTGTTAAATATAAACATCCATTTCTTGTACTTTTTGCTGTGATTTTTATGAAAGATTACACTAAAAAGATTTCTTTTTAGCGCTCGATAAAAGAAGTACGGTGTTATGATTAGCTGCAGTAGAAATAAAGTATAGATACTGACTTTGTATTTGTACCAAAGTATTTTTTAGTATATATAATTGTTACTATAAAATCTGGTGAAAGAAATAACCAATGGTATAAAATTTCACAGAATTAATTATTTCACTTGGCCAACAAAAAAATTCGATAATAAATTGAGATTGCGAAGACTTAAAAGTTTTCGAGAATATTCTATGCAAAATAGTTTCACGTTAAACGCCAGAGATGACTCGATAACCTTAAGAGTTAGGTAAAGTATCAAAAGTAGAGGTACGATGCAAAGTAGGACTAGTTTCAAATTAGGTGTTTTAACCAACAGCAAGATAAAGCAGAAAGCGAGGCACGTAAAACAGGTAAGAAGATTAGAGCGAAGACTCGAATCTGTGCTTAGAGCTTCGAGTGTTATCGCTTAAATGAATATATTATTGTACGAAGTTACGATGTTGTGTTAAGCCTTTGCAGTCTTATATCGAGCTATTCTCAGCATAGATTTTAGTTACAAATGTTTTCCTTTTCATTTAATTTGAAATTTTGAAATTAACCGTCGGACTGTTAAACCTTTTTTTAAAAAATCTGCTCGCGAAGTGCCAAGCAGCGCAATCGTCCTTTTCTCATTTTGCATTGGTGAATGCAAAAAAGGACGATTTCGATATCTTCCTGCTTGTAACCGGTAAATATTTTTTTATCAATTAAAAATACCGTCTATACCATATTTATTCCATTGTAATAAGAATTTGTTAAAAAACAACTATCATTCTTTATATAAAGGTTCTTTTGTACTTTTGAGTACTGCACAAAAGAAACACGATGTTGTTTGTTAAACAAACGACAAAAAAGGATAAATCATAGTCAACTATTATCAACTGTAATGGAATAAAAATAGACGGTAAAAAATTTCAAAAAATTCGTTTTACTTAACACTAGATTTGCCAGCGTGAAATCTATTGTATTTAAATATGTTAAATATGTACCTTAAATCAAGGGAAATTAAGACGTGGAAAAGATGATAGATTCGGCAACTTATGTTTTATACGATGGACGAAGAATATTTATTCTACGACTCTCTCATAAACCCGTAGAATTTTTGGAAAAAATTGTGTACCAGTCATTTTGACTGGCTTGGTAAATCTAGTGTTAACACTAGAACTACCAAACCAGTCAAAGTGACTGGTACACAATTTATTCAAAAAATTTCTGCGTCCATCGCAAAAGTCATAAATCACCAAATTGATCATCCTCTTTACTACTCGATTCCTCCTTTTTCAAAGTTCGTATTAAATATATTTAAATATGGTAGATTTAACGCCGGTAGTTCTAGTGTTAATTGACATAAACTTCAAAGAAATTCTTCGAACCACGGTATTACATTTTCTTTCTTACCTATGGGAACTTATAATGAGTAAATATACTTAAATTAAAAATTAGCGGTGATAATAATAAAAAAAAAACATGTTTACGATTTTCAGTTAAGTATGTCGGAAGTTCTGTGCAAGTTTAAGGCTATATCGTTTCGTAAGAAGTGAAATACTTGCAAATCGAAGAAAGGCTCACAGTTCCGCGGTACTTCAAGCTCCTGCAATTAGTAATGGACATTGGATTCGCCCTTTTGCAAGTTTTCAAGCAATTTAATCATCGTCGGAGCTTCAAGTCGTTTTGATAATTATTAGAACTCGGAAATTCTTGAGAGTCTTGAAAAGTTTCGAAGTCTCAGGGGTCTCAAGACTCTTACATCATTAAGCCATTCATGAAATATAGATTACAGTATCAAGGCACTAAAAGTTACTATATAGTAATGGTAAGGAGCAAAGTAGAAGGTAGTAAAGGTACTAGTACCTTTAAATTACGGCTTCGTAGCTGCATAAAAGTGCTAAATATTTTTCGTTTATTTTTCAACAACTTCCAACGATTCCAAACGCTCAATGAAAGAATTTCCAAGACCTGGAAATTCTAAAAGTTACAAGCTGCTTACCGCAAAGCCCTTGGTAAATATTGTAAAACATGGTTCGGAGTATTTAAACGGGAGCAGGAAGACTTTCAAAAATGCATTTAAGCTTGCCGATATCCTACAAACGGAATAGTAAAAAATGTCAAATAAATTCGGATGAAAGTTGCTTGATACCGTTTCAGGAGGAATCAATACTGTCTGGAGATAAAGGTTGCTGCACACTATCAATAATTTCTTAACATTCACTGATAGCTATATTGACAATAAGTGTCTATCACAATTTGATGCAATTATGTCAAATATTATCAATACTAAAAAAAAGGGGAATGGGGAAAAAGAAAGTAATGAAATTCGTAAGAAAAATCTGTCTATTTAATTGGAAGTCTGCGGTGTTTATTAAATCCAAATCTTGGAGTTCTCTAATGAGTTGAAGTTTAAATGTATATCGCCTACATCAGCCTTTTTTTAACCTAATATTACTATTACATCTTGAATAAATCAAAATTCGGATAAAACGAATCTGAAATTATAAGACCTCGACAAAATCACCACTGTACTCAAGCTAAAATGCAGGAAAAAAGGCACATAACTCTCACTGCCTTCTTGCCGAAACAACATTTTCATCAAAATCACCCCATAAACTTCCAAAATGCTCAATTCTTCACATATCCACAAGCATATTAATAAAAAAGGACACTTTGCCGAAACTTGAATAATCCAAATCATTTAACGGTTTCATTACAAATACCCCCTAAAATGTCAGAATATCCAGTACTTAACACATTCAAAATCATATTGATAAAAAACTAAACTTCATCGGAACTACAATAATCCAAATTATTCAACGTCTTCATTATAATCACCCCACGAAATGCCAAAATACCCAATTCTTCACACGTCCACAAGCCTATCGATAAATAATAAAATCTTATCGGAACTACAATAATCCCAACCGTTTAACATCTTCATCACAATCACTCCATAAACTTCCAAAAAATTCGTCTCTCCACGCAGCACAATCGACAAAAAGAAAGTCCTATAGAAAACGCAATACTCCAACCCATTCAACCTTCCCCGCGGTATGAATTTCTTTCCACAACGTCGGTAATATCTGTCGCGAGATTATAGGGATTACACGTGCTGATAATGAATGATAGCTGAATGGTACAACTAAAATTAAATCTCGCAGGATGTCGCCGAGACTTCCATTGGCCAGCACCGAGTTAAAGTTACGTGACCATTATTGCTTGCCTCGTATTAACGGGGCCATTGCCGTATAGCTGCATGCTGCATGCTTCGCGTTGCATGCGTATATGCATAAGCTTGTACATCCTATTTGTGTGAACGTTGAGGCACACTTAAAACGGCATTCATCGGCTCGCGTGCATCGGCCACGCGGAAATACATAAGTGTCTTGTAATTTTAGCACCACTCGCGCCTATTTCGAGCAGCCTGTCAATTCCCATTGCCGATAAACAACAATAATAAACAGCAAAAACGACAATAACAACAGGTCGGCTACAGACGGTGTTTGGCAAACGATTAGGAAAGGTGAGATTCAAATGTTGGATCGTCTCTATTCCGGCGCTACGGCGACAATGATGTCTAATTGCGGATCTTAAGGTCGGTCGGTTAAACGTTCGTAAACGGTGGTATGATAAATCGTGCGTGGCGAATTACATGCATGTTAGAACACTCGATGGTGCCATATTAGTGAATTTGGTGAAACACTTGTCGGGTTGCATTTCGGGAAGTTAGATGCTTCAAGGTCAGTCTTAGTGGGTGGAGATATTTTTGTGGAGATTGTATGTTATGGGATTTAATATTGAAAATATTAACCCGAGTCGAAGGATTGATTTTCTGTTGGTTTTCTCGATTTTTTATACTTGGAGAAAATCAAAAGATAATTATAATCTGATCTGACCATTAAACTCTACATTATTTTGATTATCTGTAGGTACTCTGTGGATGCGGATATTTCCGTTTCCGAAAGAGTATTATAAAAAGATTTTCTAGGTTCTCCTTTAATGCTCTTTCATTGTATTTTAGAAGGAATTTTTCATTATTTATTAATTATTAATATTACTTAATTTTTTAAAAAGTGAATTGAGTGACAATTACGAAAAAATTAATTTGACGGAAACTTTATTTTTTATAACATTTTAGTTATATTAGTAATAACTAATACTGCAATAGTACAAGAAATTGAACCTGATGAAATGTTTGTTCTAGAGGACAACAACGTACAATATACAACCCGAGACTTTAATTTCAGGAAATTTAAGTGAAAATATCAATGCTGTTAACATAATTAACATTGTTAATGTTTGCATAAAAATGATAATCAATGATATACTGTACATAGGAATACCTGTAAATAATAAGGAGTTGGAGTGATGTAATACTTCTCAAATGAAAAGTTCATAAAATTCTAAAAATGTTTATAAAGAATGACAGTTGTAGAGACGAATGTATAGTAAACTTTACAATGATTAAATAATAAGATGAAAAATATGATTTCTCGCTGGTTTTATTTAATTATTTATATCTTTATTTTCATTGTTGACATGAAATAAATAAGAAATAAATTAACAAATAAAACGATTTTTACTGTAATCTACTACAATTCGATGTCTAATTAATAAAAATTTGTATATTTATTTTCCGAAAATAAAATAAAATCAAGAGAGTAATATAACGACTAATAGAGAACTAAGGAAAATAATAGAAATATGAAGAAAATGCAAGAGACTCATAAATGATGATTTCAGGGTCCGAGATAATCAACAGAAATTCATAACTTCGACTCGCGAAGGCGGTCAAAATGACTGAGTTCAAATTTTTGTATAAATATTCCACAAAGTTATGGTAGAAGCGTAAAATAAATGTTCTATCTTATAAAACCCATGTTACTTAACTGATCATCCTTTTCATCTCTTGATTTATCTTTTCCAAAGTACTTATTTAGTATGTAACCCTTTTAGTGCTGATTGAAAAAATTGATTGAACTAATGACAATTGTAGTTGGGAATAAAAAGAATTGTCAGTTGGCTATAGTTTTATATAGATCACGTAATACAGAGCAGTGGTCGTCAAAGTGGTGGTCCACGAAAAAATTTCTCTGGTCCCCAGAAAAATGTGGGATATACTTCCTCATCACTTTAAGGTATGTTTTAAGGTGCATTGAAACATAATTCAATTCATAACAATACATTTTATGTGTTCTTAGATCACAATTTTTTTTATAAATATATTTAACACTTAAAAAATCCTATTAGTGGTCCACGGGATTTAAATTATGAATTTACTGGCCTGTGAGGTCAAAATTTTGGCGACCGCTGATATAGAGCATAAATTGTGTACTTTCAATTGTCTGTTATAAAATTATTGACATTTCATGAGAAAACTAAGTAATAATCCTACGATGTCCATTGTAAGGACCATTGCTAACGGCGATATATCGTTGTTCGGTAATAAAAGGGTCAACAATAGAATTACTGGCAGTAAAACTGTTATATTTAAATATGTGAAATAAGTACATCGGAAGGTGCGTCAAGAGGTAAAAAGATTGTCAATACAGTAATCAATATTTTATGAGATATGTGTGAAATATCTATTGCATAGTGTCGGTATTGGTTTAGAAAAATATTATAAAAAGGTAAGAACCATGCATTTTGACTGTGCTGGTAGTTCTAGTGTTAATTGTTTCTCTAGTATGGATTGTGTCTTTGAATTAATTTGTCTGGTTTAACTCCTTGACATACAAATAAAATAGAATTCGACTCGTCCGAAAAATACTATTTAACCCTTTGAACTCCGATGCCCCACCTAATGGGACATCGTAAGTTTATCATATCACTCTGTTGCACCCTCTAAAGGGACCTTCGAATTTATTAGTAATTACACAGGATGAACTTATTGCACTGCAAGGTTTTAAGAAATATATGTTTAACTGAATTTTTCTATTGAAGTGGCACAAAATAGTAAATAGTAAAGTGCCAACAAGTTGCTAATAGATAACGTCAGAGATGGCTCGGAGTGCAAAGGGTTAATTTTGCCCAACTGAACAGTTCTGTGCAAAACTTATAAACAGAAAATTTTATTTTGCAATTTGCATTACTATGTAATGTGTAATCACGTTGAATGGACAATAATTAAATAATATTATAAAATAATAAATTAGTATTTCTGTTGATGTAAGTGAAATAATTAAATAATATAATAATATACTATACGCCGTCCATCGAAGACAGTTCCTAACGTCTCGGAGACATCAAAGTCTACCATGGCACATGAAACGAATGACGTCTCCCAGACGTCAGTGTAAGTCAAGTGGTTAAGTATTACCTGGTGAGTATGAACGAATTGTACAATTTTATTTATAGAGCGTATAATAACTCACGTAATCTAAATCTTAATTTTCTTTCACCTTCACTTTCACTTTGAAATTGCAAAATTGTATATCTGCGTTAAAATTCTTATCCTATCAAACAACAGCAGTGAGTACCAAGGATAGAAAATTACGGGAAATTCATTTAGTTGAGTTAGCTAAAAGCTGAAAAGGTAATTCAGATTGCAAGGGGTTATGGGTTATGGTGAAAATTGAATGCTAAACGTCAGAGGTGACCTTATACTGTAAAGGGTCAAACAACCTATTAAAAGTTGAGCCACTATGCGAAATTAGGACCAAGTTGAAATTAATGGTAAAATCCAGCTTATTGTTAGTTGTAGGAAAGGCGTGCGAAATTGCTAAAACGATTAGACTAAAATGTAAAATCTCTCCTTAAAATTTCGTTATTATTACTATCAACAATTACTTTTGAAAGAAATATTATTGAAATAATTCACACATATCCGCGACTATACTGATATGCTATTATAATAAAGCTTCGAATGTTTACGAAAAATTTAATTTGCATAAATACATCCCAACATTTAGATTTTAACCAAAGCCTCATATGATTTACTAAATGTTTTAAACATTACAATAGTTCAAATATTTTATATATTATTTTTTATTACATTTTTCTCACTCTATTTCTACAATTCCCAATTTCTCACGATTACATTAAAATCCTCAATGTAGCCAATAAATACAGAATCGCTTCAATGAGAAGATATATGTAAATTTATCACTTTTCCTGGAATTACGTGGTTTTTGCGGAATAAATTAACATACTGCGTATGACAGGGAGCGGTAAATGTTGCTCGTTGCTTCTCAAATACCAAAGGGTACATACGCTGCAGCGTTGAAAGTGCCAGCTAATTTTCATTCGATCGTTAATTGCAAAGGGGAGCATTAAGAATGCAAAATTGATAGTACCACGAGTTATTTTGAATTCCTGTCGCACAATTCGTGACATATGCATTACAAGATCGAGCCGTTCGTTGCTACGAAGACGACAATGAGCGATCGTTCGCGAGTTTCTTTTATGCAAACGACGCGACATAAATATCGTCTGCAAAACAGCTGAACCTCGTTCTAATAATGATACACGCTTGTATTTGTCGCACAAACGGTGCTATTTCTTGTTGCAGTAATGAAACAAGTGCAAGCAGGTTTCATAGGTATTTTAATCTTCGTGAAAATCCATCGACGATATGGTGCATCAACCCTTTAACACATTGTACGCCGGCTAAATATCTGCTATCAAATTTATTATATTTGATAATGTTACTATTTACATAAATATAAATTTAAAAACATTAAGTAATGCACAATTTAAAGGGAATAATATTGCCTTCTTTGTTCACTTTACCGTTTTCCTCAAGATAAAATAATATGACTGATATTGATCGGTAAAATCCTAAAATCATATATTTGAAATCCCGCATTATCGCGGGACCGGCGTACAATGTGTTAAAATGCCAACTTCTCGTCGTCATGTCAACATTAGTTACATGACAGCATATTGAGAAATGTTAAAAATAAGATTTTAGAAAATGGTTTTAATTAAATTTCTGAGCACTTTAACGGAAATGAAAACTCCCAATCAATGGTCCTAAGATCAAATCCGTTATTACTTCAGAAAAAACTTTCTCATTTATTATTTAATACATTATAGCCTTGATGGTTGAAAACTCTCCTGAAGTAGTAGGGCCTAGGCGATAACACCATAGAAATGAAAACAAAAATAGGGACTATGGTGTATATGAAGATGTAAACTAGGACTCCCAATTCCTGAACTTGAGTTTAAACCTTGTGGTAAATTTGTCTACTATCATCAAAAACAGCGGCTTGCACAAAATGACCATAAAATTTGATATCGAAAAATGTGTCAAAAAAGGAAATAAAAAAAATCGAAGGGTGGGGTATCAAAGATTCTTTACAGATCGTAGGGCACGTAAGATCAATAAAGTTCCTGCAGGAAAATTTACAATTATTTGTAACGGTCATAGACAATTACATGAAAGTCTTTCAACAAAATCGAGACGTCAGAAGTTGTGTGTTAAAATTCAACATCGTTAGTAACGATTAGATTGAAAGTCGTCATTAAAACGGAGGGTAACTCCGGAGGCTTTGCGTGAAATGTAATGTTGCGCGACAACAGTTCACTTAAATAGCAGGAGATAAAGATCAACCACACTGCTCGAGTTTTTCTTACATAGAAGTGTTATATTTAAAAGCATCGCGGTGAATATGCAGAAATGCTTTGAACGTGGATAGAAAGACGGATGTCGCGTTATTCCTTGAACGTTACACGCTTATGGAGGCTTCTCCGGTAATTCGGTTAATTGTATAGACGTTATCGGTGAAAGGAAACGATAGATATCGTGACGCAGGAATTTTAACGTTTATCGCATCGTTTCCGTTTATTCAAGGTTTCGTTAAACAGAAATAGATTTTATTGTTGTTTGTTCTGTATTTTCGCCTTTTCTGGTAAAGACATTTTGCCTAGAGCCCATAGTATTAGATACTTTTATATCTTGTAGAATTCTATGTTACAATTCTGGAATTCTGGAATTCCATGATTCTCTGATTCTATGATTCTATGACTCTGTTACTCCGTGATTTTATAACACTCTGACGCCATGATTCCGTGATTCTATAATTTCGTGATTTTAGGATTACGTGATTCTATAATTCCATGATTCTATGATTCCCTGATCCTATGTTTCCGTAATTTGATCATTCTGTAATTTTATGAATCAGTGATTCTATAATTCCGTGGTTCTATGATTCTGTGATTTTATAATTCCCTGATTCTATGTTTCAGTGATTCTATTATTCTATGATTTTATAATTCCCTGATTCTATGATTCCGTGATTCCTTGATTCTATGATTCCGTGATTCTATGATTCTATGATTCCTTGATTCTATGATTCCTTGATTCTATGATTCCGTGATTCTATTATTCTGTAATTCTATGATTCCGTGATTCTATCATTCCGTACTTCTGTGATTCCGTCATTCTATCATTCTGTAATTCTATGATTCCCTGATTCTATTACTCTGTAATTCTATCATTCTGTAATTCTATGAGTCCCTGACTCTATTACTCTAATTCTATGATTCCGTGATTCTATCATTCTGTAATTCTATAATTCCTTGATTCTATTATTCTGTGTTTCTATGATTCCATGATTCTATAGTTCTATTATTCTATTATGGCAGGATGCTATGATTCAATGAATCTGTAAATCTGTGATTCTATATCTCTCTTACTGTATTTCTGTAACTCTGTAACTCTATAACTCTATAAGATATAATATACATGTAGGATCGTGAAAAAGAAAGGAGAGGCGCTCGGTCACCCATCCAATGCAGGAACTCGGCCAGAGTAGCTGAACGTCGACGATCGCCTGGGTCGGCGCGGAACCACTGCGCCAGCGACCTCTCGCTGATGATAATTTCTCTTCACGTCCTTTTCTCCTAAGTTCTTTATAGGAGGGCTTCTCCGCCCCGATCCCACACTCGGCCATCCTGAAATTGACATTTGCCCTCAAATGTCGGTAACGTCACTCCTCTTTATCGGCGGCGCATCATCGTCGTCACTTGTTCTGAACGTCCACACACCTAGGCCGACTTCACACAACAACGTATCAACACAACTTCGCTTGGTGCCTAGTGTGTGACCCGTTCATTCCTTCAACTTCGCCATTTGCGCACGCCGATTTTTTTTTTTCTCGTCTCCACCAAACGTCTTCCAGCTTCGTGGGGATCGTTGCGGTAGCTGTTCCTCCTATCCCGGACGAGCCCCCAATTTGTAGGATCGTGAAAAAGAAAGGAGAGGCGTGCGGTCACCCATCCAATGCAGGAACTCGGCCAGAGTAGCTGAACGTCGACGATCGCCTGGGTCGGCGCGGAACCACTGCGCCAGCGACCTCTCGCTGATGATAATTTCTCTTCACGTCCTTTTCTCCTAAGTTCTTTATAGGAGGGCTTCTCCGCCCCGATCCCACATACACATTACGTAAGAAAATCCCTAAGAGATGATATATTTATACTCGGGCTCGCTAATTAAGAATCCAAGCCTATAACTCTCTACCTCGTTTGCATCTTTCATTTCTTCTTGTTCTGACATTACTTTGATATTAAATTCACTATACTTTACCTACACCTCTTGTTTTACAATATCAAGTCACGCTTGTGACGATGAGGAAGAAGTGGAAAGTTCGCAAAAGTTACCAAATTAAAAAATTCAAAGTAGCCTATTAAAGACTTTTATAAATTTCCCACTTACATCGTTGATGTTATTTTATACTATGTTCAAGACAGTGGTAGTCACTTGGTAAATTTAAATTACAAGGAGCATAAAATGTCATAAAAATGATTATAAACCAAGAAGTTAATAAAACAAAACACACTCCTCCGATTTACAAGTCAACATAGTCTTTAACAATTCAAAAAAAAACAACAAAATTCCAAATGTTCGAATTCTAGCAACAGAATCTTTCTACAGAAAAATACATAAATATGTTCAATCATTTCCAAATATTTTTGTATAGTACCAAAACGTATATCGGCCTAGCTAATTCTGATATCACACTAAAATTATAATGTACTTACGCATAAAGTTATATGTTCACCATGTAAACATACTCTGATGGAAAAAGCCAAAGGAAAATATTTAAAAACAAAGTGCAATTTGTGCCAGTAGTTTCAACACTTACAATTAGTGCAGCAAGTCTTTCAGTGGATAGACTGTATAGATAAGGACCGGAAACATTATATCTCGTCTATTGCAAGTGAAATCAGCCGACAACGAGGATACAAAACATCTACGATGATGACGTGGTCTTTATCTCCTAATTAGTAGATTCGAGTTGCAAACGACGCTGGGGAATGTCGTCTTAATTAATATTATACGTGACCCAACGCACGATAGAAAGTGTACGCCAGTAATGGTTTAAAACAATGACGAAGTTGATGACACGCGATGGACTGTCGAAATGTTACCCAGAAGCGAAAAACTAAAGGAAAACACATATCGGCATTACGTTCTGTTCATTAATCGCGAAACAGTTGACGATAAGAAATTGTGACAGTCAATATGGCTGCATTTATGGAGAAATAAATTTTCTTATGTAATGTATAACATGATGGACAAGTTTAAAAATAGAAGAGCAGAAAGAACTAGAGTAATTAGAGTAATTAGAGTGTATACAGTATTACTTAAGAGTTTCATTTAAAAGCACCTTGCAGTGGATAGGATGTTAAAGTCTGTTTAATCTGTTTGTTTGGTCTTTACTTTGTTATCTAAAATTGCTATGGTCATTAGACTTAGAACCTATTGTTTTCGACGGGTTTTAATCATCTAGGCTACGATATCCTTTCTTATGAAAAAAATTTCTCAGTGGTAACATTAATAAATTCTTGTAATTCAAATTGTTCTTCCAATTTTTCGCTAGCTAAGCCAAAATAATTTCGGAAAGTATTCTACTGCTCATGAAATATTGTTTGTTTTTATTTAACCCCTTAACCTACAACTACGTGTGGGACTAGTAGCGCGGAAAATGGAATAGGGAATTTTGAAGTTTTTCAAAAACTATTAAATTGGCAATATCAGCCGATCACGAAAGAGTCTCATTATTTCTATAGGTACTATTAATATTACATTCAGTTACACAAAATATCAGAAATCAGTGAACACTTTTAATTTCAGGTATTAATTTTGAGTCTTTGCGCGCCTCGTCAGAAAAGAAATCATAGGTCAAGGGGTTAGTAACAAGAATAGCTACAGAAACAGAGGAATTTTTATGTGTAGCTACAAGATCATTATCAACTTCTAAAGTGGAAATTTAACAGGTAAAATATTAATTACACTAGAAAGCTGTGTTCATATTATTTACCTGCATTTATAGAGAAACAACTTTTTCATACATCAGGGAATGTTGAGAACATTGTACCTCACAAGCGTGTCCATCATCGTTAGAAAGATCGAACAACGATGACGCAAACAGTTTAAATGCAGCATACATAAAGGTTGAGTTTGCCAAATTCAGAGTCAGGGATCGAATGCTATCAACAATGTCGTTTCTCCCACGCAGAACGTGTAACATTATCGCGACAGTTTAAAGCCCACCTAAAACTAAAGGTCATCGGTTAGTCGAAAACGGTAGTTAGAATCTATAAAAGGCAAACCAGCAGCTACTGGTTGTAAGAAATGCATAACGTCGCATTCAACGGTAAACTAGTCGCAGGTGTACGACATCTTTCATAACTTTGACCATGTCGAATCGAAGTCAGAAAAATTTAAAAAAAAAAGTGAAAACAAAATTGAACTCGTTTGAAATACAGGATATATTTCAAACTTCACTACATTATGAAAGACAAAAGATTCCCGAGTTGGAATATTGAACCTCATTTGACCTTTTTACTACCCAACATTTAGGAATTAAAAGTACAAAAATAGGTCTAGATTCAATGTAAAATAAGATCCTATTTAGCACCTAAAATTGGCACAAATTTCCCTTTATGCCATCCTAACCTTTTGCGGTCGGTGACCCCGTAGCGGGGACTTTCCCACTTCTTGGGGTTCTGGCCAGAAATTCGGCAAAATTGACCACTGTGAGACGTCGCTCCCGTCCGTTAGGGACGTAATAAAACAATAAAAATGTAACAGATGTCATCGTTTATCTTCAATAACCCTTCGCATTTTCAATTGTTTATACCTTTAGCTTTGAATATGTAAAATTGCAAAAGTGTAATAAACGGTACACTTTGTCAAAACTTAAATAACTTTCCGAAGAGAAGCGAAATTCAGAGTCCGCGCGGAATAAAACAATAAAAAAGTAACAGATGTCATCATTTCTCTGAAATGGCTCTTTGCATTTTCAATTGTTTAAACCTTTAGCTTTGAATATACAAAATTGCAAAAGTGTAATAAACGGTACACTTTGTCAAAACTTAAATAACTTTCCGAAGAGAAGCGAAATTCAGAGTCCGCGCGGAATAAAACAATAAAAAAGTAACAGATGTCATCATTTGTCTGAAATGGCTCTTTGCATTTTCAATTGTTTATACCTTTAGCTTTAAGCACACAAAATTGCAAGAGTGTAATAAATAGTAATATATGTTAAATGTCTACATACATTTCGGAACGGAACTTAAATTACATGTTAATTGTTAAAGCGGATTAAAATGGTAGTGGAAGGTGGTTTAGAAAAATAAAAAATTGTAAATATATCCCAAATAAGTGTAGATAACAATACATATGCGCAAATTCTATTCTAACCTTTCGTTACACAACAATTGACGAAAATGTCTAGGGCATGATGGGGGCGTGTAAAAGCAATCTACGGAAACTTCGAGGCCTGTTAATTAACTATTGCAGATTATTTTTTCAAATAATTTTTACATTTTTTGTTTCTATGGACATTCTATTATCGATTTCCAATAAAATTTTATACATCTGGACCGTTACGAAAATTGACTTTTGTCCAGCTAGAATCCTAAAATTACACACTGTGCGCCGTCGTGATAGCTAAATAGGAGTATCATTTTACTGAGAAGGAGTAACAAGTTTAAATCAGGAGTTATAGTATTGAAAAGTATCATATTAGGTTCAAATAGGAGTAAATGCCACGAAAATAGGTTCAATATTTCGACTCGGGTTGCATATTTACTCTTAACTTGTCTTTATTTTAAGATAGAGACTTATTATAAAACTTCGAAAACTTGTAACTTTGTTGTAAAACTGCTGGAAAATTCTACTATATGAAGTTCCAGCTTTAATATCCATATAATTAGATTATCCAATATTTATATAATTCTAATATCCTAAGTTCTATTATTATTCCTAACAATAAAAAAAACTCCCTGCATTCTTCTTCGTGATAAACCATGCACGTCTCCGGCGAATGCTATGCGGAAAATCGTTATTCCTATCTAGGAAAATGCAAAACATGTCGCAGGTTTACATTCGAATCGAACGGCATCGTTACAGCACGAAAACGATGTCACCGTTTCCTCGCCACTTTTTGACCCGACATTTCAAAAATCGTCGACGTCGATTTTTTTGCGACCTAACGCATCAGAGAAGACGCATACCCGTATTTGATAAACCGTTGATCGTACAGGGAGATGCTCTGACGCAGTGACAAATATGGTAAACGCGAGAAGCCATTATCGTTTATCGTCGACGTCGCACGGAACATCCTGTTGTCCGCGATCATCGTTCCCATTTTCGCGTCGCGAGCTCTTTCCATCGAATATCGGGGGCTTAAACTACATACGATGTCTTCAGTAACGTTAGGAGGACCCTCCTGACACCGATATTTTCTAATAATTGCACTTTTTTATCGTCGGAAGGATTGAGCGAGAATTAAAATTACTTTTGGACGTGGATGGTCAGTTTTCTAAGCTGAAATGGACTTTAGCACTAGAACTATCGGTTTTGTATCTTTTACATTTAACCCACTATAATCGGATCTTTTTTGTGGTATCTGTAGATCAGTTTCACGACAGCACAATTAGAAAATTATAAGAAAATCATTTTCAATGATTAATTAAAGCTGAATTTTAAATATAGAATTATAAAGAATTTAATGATTTTCACGAGCTAAATTATAATATGTGGCAAAATTAAAAATTTTACTATGAAGAATAGAAGCTTAGATGTGTCTTGCCTTATCTCCAAGTCACTGGGGCTTATACAGGGTTAATACTAAAATTACTAAATGTAGAAAGTTGTTTTTATTATGAAAGTTTGATATTGAGTGAATAAGTGATAGAGAAAAAGATAAGAATAACAAACAAGTAGTTAATAAGTGAATGATGAATATGATAGTTAATTGCATAATTAATTAATTTATATTATTAAATGATTTCAACGCTAAGGGGATGAAATTGATCGATTACCAATTGGTCAATGGTTATCATTCTAAAAATGTTCTACATTGAAAGAGGCATACTGTAATGATTTCACGTACATTTTATAAAACAAAAATTACTTAATTAATCATCATTTTCACTTCTTGCTTTTCCTGTATAAAAAGTATTATTTAATATATTTTATTAAGACACATATAACGCCAGTACTTCTTGCGTTAGGTATACTGAAGAATTATTTTCTTTTATTTAGTACGAGTAGAATTCAAAGTCTGTGCAAAGAGCAACATAATAATTGGATATTAGTTAGAATACTTTCGAATGAGGCTGCAAACATAACAGAATACAATAACGTAGAGTTGCTTACAATTAGACTTAATGTAATTATTAACTTATTGTTAGATCTGGAAAAATTAAAGGGAAGGATAAAAACACCAAGTAAAACCCAGATAGCTTCCGGATAGGAAAGTTACGTTTAGTTTTGTCCTTTGAACAGCAGGAATCTATGAAAACATGTCTCTCTCTTTTAAAAGGACAGCAAAAGTTAGCAATTAATTATAAGGGAAAACTTATGCAAACGCAAATTTTATTTGAGTGTTCCCTCGGGATATTTGCTTCCCTTTGCGAGCAAAAACAGGCAAGGAAGCCATAGAAAAAGTTTTGCCTGAAATGCGTTTTCGGTTCTCTTTGTATCTTCGGAACACACGTAAAAAAAATTGTACCTTAATCTGTTAAAGTATGTGCCAATCAAACTTCCTTTCAAGTATCACTTGTGCCGAACAATTATTTACAGAGATACCTATATCATTTCAAGTCTAATTGCCTCTAACACTACTAATTTGCAAGTAAATATCTTTTAATTGTTGGTACTGTAGAAAAAATCGTTGAGTTACTGAAATTTCTTCCATCTTTTACGTCTACCATTGTGAAGTTCGGATGAAAGAACTTATTTATGCTCATTAACTTTAACTCTTTCATGCGCAGCCATGTAGGAGAATTAATTACTGTTACTGCACAGAAAAACTTGGATACCACTTTTCTTATAGTGAAACAAAATGAAAGAATGTCAAAAGTAGAAGTCGACAAGCTAAATTGAGTGCCAACCAGCCCTCCTGTCACGGTATAAATTAAACAATAAATCTCTGCAGCTTCATTAAAGCTCAATTTATCGAATTAAAATTCAACAATCCTCGATGGAAATAAAAATTCGGAAAACCGTGACTTTTCAAGTCCGTCCATCACAATATAACAGTTCGTTAAAATCGTCAGGATAGAACGCAAAAGGTGATTTTACAGTCGAGAAAATCCACGATAAATGTCGAAGCGAGAGATAACAAATAAATATCTTCAATGTTTAACGTTAATTGTACAATAAATTTGATTTCACGAGTTAAAATGGAATCGTAGAACGGTGCCAAAAGAGCCTCGTGCAATCGAACGATCTGCGAGAATTATTGCCACGATTCTCGCAAATTTCTGACGCTGTATGAAGCTTTACTCACCGGAAATGCGGACGAACACGGCGTTCTGTTCCTGACTGTCCACCCTTATCTCCGCAGTCCGCCTCTGCAATGACAAACGATCGTCGGTTAAATTCTGCGTTTTTTAACTCTTCGATTCTTCGAGTGCTCACCACTTCGAAACTAAATGCTCTCTGTGAATGGAACACTTGTTCGCATATCGTGTACCATATCGAGGTAACGATTCACTTTGCAATGTATGGCGGCAGGCAAGAATGTTCCGATGATTATCGAAACTCACTGTTCTATATTGAAGTTATTTACGAACGGTTTTAAATGCATTTCTCCTCTGGAATTGAGTTATTTGCTGGTGAGAATATAGTTTGACGAATTATTAATTTCTTTTTCATATGAAATGGTGATTTGTAAATTAGCTAATGGAAATATATTGAGAGAGCAGTTTGTTAGCTTTAACCGTTTGAATACCGGGAGGGTTTTAAAAAATTACTTCGAAAAAAGCCAAAAGCCACTTTCGCGCTCTTGAGATTTTATTTCAAAATAAACTAAAGTTGGTGTTTTATTTTATATAGTGCACAACAAGAACAATCATCTCGTGCTTGTATCCTAATTTGGAATTAAGTACTTTATATTATAAAAGAGAAACCTGATGCATTGTTAACAAAGTCTTCCTTCAATTGTCAACATTGAAAAAATGTCCTGGGGTTTTTTCGACACAACAACTGAAGAGCGCGAAAGTGGCTCGTGGTACGCAAATGATTAATATTATAATTATTGACGGTTAATACAGTATGTTTAGAGTTGGTTAATAATTCTGATTTATTACATTTATAATTATATTAATAATTATAATTATTAACACTAGATTTACGAACGTTGAAACTGTTATACTTAAATATAGCAAATAAGACCTTTGGAAAAAGAGGGATCAAGCGGTGAAGAAGATGATTAATTAAGTAATTTGTATGTTATGAGTAGACTGCTGATGTTTATGCAAATTTCGAGTTTCACAAATGCAGGTGAGACAGGAAAACCTATCTAGGGATTTATTACACTTAATAAATATTACAACAAATACCATACTTTGGATATTTTAAATATATTTTTATATAATATGTTCTTTTTGTATATTTTAGCTGTATTTAATTTGTCATAAATGCATAAAAATCCGCAGTCTAGTTATGAGGTACATATGAAATATGTAATGTACTGCGTCTCTATAAACATTGAAACCGTTTCTGAAAAGGTAGGAGTCCGTTAATTTGGCGGCGTCCGTATATTCCGTAGTGTTAACCAGCTAATTGCGGAATTTAGTTTTATGAATCGCTCGTGAGATACGAAATTAAAATCGTGTAATGACGTATATATTCGTCGAACAGAGGGCAAATGTTTCTGTTATAAATCTTACGAAAAGAGTAAAGCAAAATGTGGAAAAATTACATTTTTAGTCCATAAGAAATTGACAATTTAGTATTAAAAAGGCTTTCGCAATAGAACTTTGAATTAACGTGTATACACGTCGAACGCAGTTAACTGGTTAAGAGAGAATATAAAGAGGAATAATATTGAAGGATGAAGTTGACAATTTAATCTAATATTTAGCATTGAAAAATAACATAATAGGACTAAGAAGGTTATATGCTGCAGGATTTTTCCGAGGAATTAAGAACCGGTCATTTTTAATGCCTTGGTAGATCTAACGTTAAGATTAATTGGAGATTTTGCTAATTAATTGATTATGAAACGTCGTAGTTGATGGCTTTTAAATCAGTGCTGTTTCTAAGAATGTCTTCGGACATTTACAAATCGCATAATTATGTAGCAATAAAGTTGTAGGTAGCTGGTAACTATTAATATACAAAATTAATGTCTACGTTTATAGTTTTATAAATTCGTGGTGCTCTCGAGTAGCTTTGGGCAAGCGTTAATCACATATTAACGTACTAACAAAGTTTGAGATACTTGGTATTCTACAGCACGAAGATGTAACGCGATCTATGTTTATAGCTTTATAAAGTTATTGTTGTTTCTAAGTACGTCTTTGGTTAAGTATACATCGCCTAACAGTAATTTTAGATACTCAGTAGCTCCTAATACATTGACGTAATGCTGCAATTCATGCTTCATAAATGACTTAATACTTCGAGCTGTTAGGATTTCAAAATTTCATTTAGATTATGGAATCTTCAAAAGTCGTTAGAATATCCACATTTTTAGCGGAACAAAAACATCCTTAACATCCTTGATGTCCCACTTGAGGGGACATTTTAAGTCTACCATATCTCTTGATTGCCCCCTCTAAGTGGACCTTCGAATTTATTAATGATTTCAGAGAATAAACTTACTGTACCACAATGTTTTAAATGTATGTTTTCCTGAATTTTTCAATTAAAATAGCACTAGATGGAAAATAGTAAAGTGTCATCAAATTGCTAATAAATAATGTCAGAGAGGGCTCCGAGTGCAAAGGGTTAAGCTTGTATCCTCCAACGAATTTCATGAAATTCTTTATCATTTTTAGTTTGCAATATTGACGAATTTGACAATAAATACAATAGTTAAGTTAATTAGAATACCTTTCAATATATACTCAACTTACATCAACTTCCCCATACACATTAGCACACGAAGTCGCGTGTCTAGTCCTTCATTTCGCAAACAAACGACATCCACTAAAGGGCCATTTCTTTTCTTTTGAGGTATTTATTAGGTTGGAAACTATGAAACGGGCGTTGAATGAAAATAATACTTTATTTATTACACGCAGATATTTTAACACAGCCGTATGGCTAGTTCCTAGTTTAAACCTAAGTTCACAAATAATTGTGGGCGGATCGGATTCCACAGTCGTCCTTAATTCCTCGTTATCAATATGGTTCGGTGGTCTTCCTCGAGGCTCGTTTGCGATACTTAAATTGTCAAAACGACATTTTTAGAACCAATATCGAGCATTTTTTTCATTATTAGATCCATCTCCGATGTGTGATTAATGTTTCTCGAAGCTTGAGCTGCGCTATGATTCAATTTGAACTCGAACAAGAAAGTTGGCGGAGATTCAAGGAAAAGTTTCGGAGAAAATTAAATAAAAATGGGATACAAACACGAAAAGATTTTACGAAATGAGTAAGAAGAATACCTTTCAAATTTATAAATAAAAATATCGAGTGGACGTTACAATGAATATCTCTCAGTATCAGCTGAACAGAGACTAAACAAAAACGCCCGATTCATAGTTTGATTTATGTCTATTGCGATAGACGCAGAATTTTTATTCTATGGCTCTTTTATGAACTTGGAGAATTTTTGGAAAAAATTGTGTACCAGTCATTTTGACTGGTTTGGTAGTTCTAGTGTTAACCGTCGGAAATTCTGATTTCAACACTAAACAACTTTTGCTTCAATTATTCTTCTCTCATTCTTATGATCAAAGTTATTCAAATTCCCAACTTTCATGAACAACCCCATACACATCGACATTCGCAGTCGCGTGTCTACTTCTCCATTTCGCATATAAACGATAGTCACTAAAGGGCCAAAGGGTTAACAGGTTCACCAAAGGGCCGATGCATCCACGTGTAAAACCCATGGATAAAAAGCGGTCTAACGTGTCTCCGTGTTTCCACCGACGTTCGTCCCAATCGGGCTGGCTTTGATGGAGAGAGGAACATGGAAAAAATTGTTCCGACTCTTTTTTATGCGGGAAAAAGAATGGACGGGCGGGAGGGTTAAAAAAAAATGCGCAAAAAGAATCCGATGGTGGAAAAGCCCGGGTAAAAGAGAATTGTGCAAACTCTAGCCCAATACAAGCTGAGAACCGATAGTGCTCTCTGGCAGTGTTCGACAACTGGAACTCGTTGGCAGGCTTTTCAGTGGCGGGTCAGGCCGATTGCCAATTGCAAAATGGGGCGACCTGGATTTGGATTCGCTTCGAGGTCCCTCCCTATTACCGTACTATTGCAGGGACGAGCATCAAAATCGTGATAGGCTTACGAGATTCTCGAAGGATCTACCAAAAACGAGACATCGCGAGAAATGTTCCTCAAGTTGGCACACTAAAGTGGATAGAGACGTGACCGATGGATCAAACGTTCGTTGAAATGAATCTGTCGCTTTGGGATAAGTTTAACACTAAATGTACCAATCTTTGCATATACCTATTCTTACCATAAGGAGTCACATGTGTTGCTACGTAAGACATAAAATTTTTTCGGTAAAAAATAAGTTAAGAGAAAAATGAAAAGCGAGAAGTTAATAATGTGATAGTATGGAATTTATATATAAAAAAAAATTAAAGATAGTATAGGACAGTCAGATGAGCGAAGAAAATGATAATGAATGTATGATTTGGAGGTAAATTTTAAAAGTGTTCATTTGACCTCGTTTGGTAGGTAAGATATGCAGAGAATTTTTTTCGGTACAAAATAAGGTAAGGGACAAATGGAAAGCGAGAATTTTCAAATTGGATAGTATAAGAATTTACAGAGAGTCAGATGAGCGAAAAAAATAATCATGAATGTACGATTCTGAAGTAAATTTTGAAAGGGTGCATTTGGCCTCGTTTGGTAGGTAAGACATGCAGAGAATTTTTTTCGGTACAAAATAAGCTAAGGGAAAAATGGAGAGCGAGAATTTTCAAATTGGATAGTATAAAAATTTACAGAGAGTCAGATGAGCGAAAAAAATAATCATGAATGTACGATTTCGAAGTAAATGTTGAAAGGGTTCATTTGACCTCGTTTGGTAGGTAAGACATGCAGAGAATTTTTTTTCGGTAGAAAATAGGCTAAGAGAAAAAAGAAAAGCGAGAAATTGATAATCGGATAGTACAACAATTTGTAGAAAGTTAGATGAGCGAAAAAAACGACACTGAGTGTACGATTTTAAAGCAAATTTTGAAAAGCCAGGGTACGTTTAGTGTTGATCAAAATTCTTGAGGTTTACGCAAGAGTTTTGAATTCAATTTATATATAAGTTTCAATCAAAATGCTTTCGGTACGAATATCATTTATGGGTCGCGTTAGAGGTTTCTGTTCGTTAACTGTGATCATTGGAGGAATCAAATCGTCACGCGTTTGAGCATGATGAATTTTAGCGAGGCAAAGGTATTCAAGTACGTCTTGTTATTTCTATTATGATGGAAACGTCAAGTTCATACAGAGTATTTCGCAGTATGTGGGAGGTTATATCAGCAATCGCGACAGGCAAGTCGTTAACGGTTTAAGTGCAAACGCGTGTATCGCCTGTATGAGCTTTTGGATCAGATTTGACTTTGACGCCTAACAATAATAGCCCTGATATTGGAATTTTATGGTTGGGAATGAGTACTGTTGATTTCTAAGAAAGAATGATATAGACTTTGAGATTCTATAAATTTTGTCGTTGATTGCTCAAAGGAGGAAAAAGTTTATAATAAAAATAACTAAAAATAATTAAGTCTTGTAGTAGACATGGCGAGTTTCATTGCCATCAATTTCGTAGGATAAAGAAGTCAAAATGACTGGTTCTGACTTTTTTCCAAAAATTCGTCAAGTTTATTGGAGAGTCGTAGAGCAGATATTCTACGTTAATTTTATAAAACATTGACTACTGAATCGATCACGTCTTGCACTACTTGATTCCTTTTTTTTCAAAATACTTAATTAATATATTCAAATACAGTAGATTTAACGCTGGTAGTTCTAGTGTTAATTATATTTGTTTTCATGATCCAAACTTTTGCATTTCTTATATGAAAATAGTGCTGCATTATACAGAAAAATTGTCATAAACAAAAAACTAATTTTAACCGCTCTATTCTCAAAATACTCTTTTGGATTAGAAAACGATTTGTGTTTTCTTTATTCATTATACTATTTTGAAGTTCACATTCAATACTCGCCCTTTTACTCTGGTTATAGTGAAAAGGGGTATTTCATTTCGATATTCATTTCCTTTTTATAATATCGATTTCGGATACTAGTTCTTTCATTCACCTTATAACGGAAGAACCATCGAACTTTGATATTCATTTTATTCTGGTTCATTTTCGATATTCTTCCCTTTTATTTCCTGGGCACAAATATTACTTAAGTCAGTATTATACAGGGTAGCTCAGAAGCCATTAAATCATTTTTAAAAGTAATAATTTTTTTGCTATTAATGCTTTCAAATTATGTAAGAAATGGGAGCCACTTGATAAATATAATATACAAAGCTAATTGAAAGTAATATCCAAGGCGTATATTAACATTGCTTATAAAAGAACAAATACAATTTCTGAATAGATAAAAAATAGTTCTTTCATTTTTCAATAATCTAATGACTTCTCAGCCATCCTGTATATTGCACTTTTATTAACACTAGAACTACCAGACCAGTCAAAATGACTGGTACACAATTTTTTCAAAAAATTCTCCAAGTTTATATAAGAGTCATTGAATAAATATTTTACGTCTATATCAATAAACATAAATCACCCAATCGGTCAAATTTTCCGTCGCTTGATTCCCCCTTTTTTAAAGTACTTATTTAATTTATTAAAAAATGTTGGATTTGACGCCGGTAGTTCTAGTGTTAACACTAGAACGACCGACGTTAAATTTATTACACTTAAGTATATTAAATAAGTACTTTGGGAGAAAAGGAATCAAGGGGTGGAAAATATCATCGGTTTGGTAATCTGTGTTTTATAAGATCCACTTAGAATTTCTAGTCTAGGACTTTCCTGTAAACTTAGGGAATTTTTGGGAAAAAAATTTGAACAAGTCATTTTGACTTGCTTGGTCGTTCTAGTGTTAACTTCTATTTTCGATATTCTTTGTTTTAATTTCACTGTAACAAGATTTATATTATCATAAGCATTTATTTTGCAATTCTAACACTAAACACTGTCCACTGATGTCTTCAGCAAGTGGTAACATTTCTGATTGACATTTTACAAATCAGCTCGTTCAAACTGCACTATAAAATTATCATAAAATTTGTTACGATAACGCAAAGATCTAATAACACGTGAGATGCACCTCTGGCACTTCATAGTCTTCTGTCTGAGCTACGATAAATGCAGACAAGGGACAATCGGAATATTTTATGAGACGACCGATTTGTTGCGAATTTCCAACGAGTCTAATGTTATACTTTATGAGAGATACGTTCCATTGAGGACATTTGGCCATTACCATGCCATTTCTCACGTCGAGTTCGAGGTCATGATACAATTAGTTCAATGCAGTTAGAATTAGTTTCCAGAGTTAAATCTGAAATAACCACAATTCACACAATTTGTTTTATCCACAGCGATTGCACGCTACGATGATTCTAATGTAATTTAAATTAAGTCTGAGCTCAGTTTAGCTTAACTTTGAGCTAGTTTCAACAACTGATATTTGTCACATCAAACTTGAATGTACATCACGAGGTATCCAACGTAGCTCGAGATACTCAGAACTAATGCCATTTATTACATTAACTATGTGGCTGTAACACAAAGTTTCGAGCACAATTTACCTTGAGTTTGAGTTAGATTTGAGTTGCCTATAACTAACGACATTTGTCACATCAAATGCCAATTTACGTAAGTTATTTAATACTGTTTAGACTAATAATAATCAATTGTCCCTGTCAGATAAAATACGAATTTGTGATACAAATTGTTTAATAGTATTTCATTTAAATTTGAATTAAGTCTGGGTTGTTTTTGAGTCACCTATAAGTAGTAGCAGTCGTTACACCTAGCAGTAATCTACACCACGAGTTATACAACACTGTCTGGCTTAGTCATAACTAATTCCCTTTGACATATCAGGTACAAGTTTACCGTATAAAGTATTCAACATTGTTTACGTTTGGTCTGTTAGTTCAACCTTTGGTCTGCCATAAGTTTAAGTTGCTTGTAAAGAGTTGCTGTCATTGAAAATGGGTCTATAAGAACACAGTGCCCACACAGTTTTATTGAAGCCTCAAATATTTTCAGCTACCTTGTAACAAATTTAAAGTATTTTCACAGATTTAGTAGGAGTTGTTTTGCATTTTTTCAATTTTATTTTCTATGGTTATTTCGCCGAAGATGAACTGTTTTTGGAGGATTCTGAACCACTGTACACATCACGCAGAAAAAAATTCCGAGTTGTAAGGGGATTTGAACTTGGTCCTATGGATTGCGAGTTGTGGTCTCTACCTCCTTACCCACTATAGCTCTGAATAGGAGTTGAGAAAGTCTATCCTTATTATGGTGGATTTCGATTTATAGATTCTCATAATCAGTAGACTCAGGATCAATACCTACTGCAAGTGAGAGATTTTTCCTAAATTATTATTCAATATATTGTTGTGGCAAAGTATATCAACTTATGGTTTATGAAAATAGCGATTATATTTCAACACTGTCTGTTCAATATTACAGCTCATGGACAACTCTCTGACACATTATTGTGAGCATTCACATCTCGTTACTTAGCAATCGATATCATGTAAAGGAGAGACAATTTGTCATAATAATTCGCAACAATATCATACTTCTGATGGAACTTTGAAACTCAACTATAGTTTCCATTGCTATTAGAATTTCGTTGCTTAACACTAGAACTACCGGAGTTAAATCTATCATATTTCAATATATTGAACAAGTACTTTGAAAAAGGAGGAATCGAGTAGGGGAAACGGTTGCTTAGTTCGGTGATTTTTATGTCTCTTGTCATGGACGTAGAATTTTTGTTCTACGAACTTTTTTATGAACTTGTAAAATTTTTGGAAACAATTGGGTAACAGTAATTTTGACTGGTTTGATACTTATAGTGTTAAAACTATAGTTTCTATGACCAGGAATGATCACAACAGTTCAAACTCAAATACAGAATAGCAATAACAATTAATAGAAATTTTCTTTAGTCACTAAATGTAACGAGCGTCATTTGTAGTATACGTTTAAATTTCCGAGCTTCCCAAAATAATCATTGTAAATCTATTAGTTAATGTAGAGAAATTCACAGTTCGTTATTTACAGCCAATGTAATTTATCAAGTTCATTATAAGTTCACAGTGCAAACCGCTCAACATCTGTAATTTTTCTCACTGAAAAGGACCTTATTTCGAGCGTATTCGATGAGGCTTCCTTCAGCAAACGTTCGCAAAAGGACGTAAAGAGGGGCAAAGGAGAAGTTCTCCCCAGAAACGACAATACTCGAATTTCGCTCGAGATTCGTTGCTCGTGCCGAAAGTGCGATACCTTGGAAATGCTCGCCAAAATTGCAGTTATAAGCAATTTCAGGTGGAATACGGCTTCACAGGTAATATTCGGAAATTTCAATTAGAAACCCGGCCGATATTGCTTCCGGTATTTCATGTTACGCGAATTCCATGATAAAATGAGGGATCCAATAAATGAGGTATGATGTATAATTTCGAAAAGCGTGGAGCGATACGAATGTATGGAAAAATCCTATCGATAGAATCGAAAGAAAGCATTGACTTTCGAAAACGCATGTACTGTTCGCTTGTAATTCATGAAAACCTCCGTCTCCTCATTTCCATTGCAAAGTAATAGTGGAAAGAACAAAACAGCGGGTAAGAAATTTATCAGAGCGAGGAAGAGAAAGTAAATGGTGAGAAAAATTCTACTTTGAATTATAGTAATTACTTTCCTATATTTGCAATTTTTTCTATTACTTTCATGAAAATATAACCAGAAATAGCATTGATGTTCTAACTAATTTTAAAAAAGTCGTTTGAGGTACTGACGATCAAGTAATACTTTTAAAAAATAATAATTATTGTCATTTTAACCCTTTGCCCTACAATTTGTTTCGTGACTACCTCCACTATAATTCTGAATTTAATTGCTAAAATAAAAATTGATCAGCGATTCTTGATATGCAGCATGATTTAACGTAATGTTAATGTTAAAGAAATAATATTATCGAGTCGCGTCTCATTAATATTTTGAATTTAATAGATTTTACAGAACTTGAAAATTTCCTATTCCATTTATCTTATCACGAATGTCACTCGGTATTGTACGGCAAGGGGTCAATAAAATGTTAATATAATAAATTCAATGTTACATACATAGTACTCTTATTAAAGCAGGGCTATTATGAAATATTACTGTAAATTATAAGGTGTTCGAGGAAGAGAGGAAGAAAGAAAGAAAGAAAGAGTAATCCCCACGAGAGTGCATAGTATGAACGACTGGATTGGAGTAGTTCTGAATAAGCGATCAACAGAGTAAGGTGCAAGAATGTGAAAGACGAAAGGCGAAAGGAGAAATTACTATTAACACTAGATTTACCAAGTCAGTCAAAATGACTGGTACACAATTTTTTCCAAAAAATCGACGGTTTTATGAGAGAGCTGTAGAATAAATATTCTTCGTCCATCGTATAAAACATAAATTACAGAATCTACCATCTTCTTCACGTCTTAATTTTCCTTGTTTTAAGGTACATACTTGACATATTTAAATATAATAGATTTCACGCTGGTAAATCTAGTGTTAACCGTTAACACTAGATTTACGGGTGGTGATACACCTATTTTTCTGAAGTGAGCCAATTTAACTCATACGAGAAAATTGAAGTCTTTTGTAAAGGTAATAGTTCCAAATCAATTTAAATGTAAGATTTATTATTTAAAAATTAACTAATCAATGTTTTATACATATAGTAATCAAATTTTGAGCGAGTCAAATTGGCTCCGTAAATCTAGTGTTAATTATTATTAAGTCGAAGCGTTTCGTGCGACCAGAATGTGGCTTGCTGTTGTGATCGCTGGGAACTAAATAGTTTTTCATGTGGTATAGATACACGATAGAAACAATTGCCGAATATACATACGAAACCATAATAAACAACCAAAGCTTCCGCTGAGCGCGTATTACACCGATAGTTTTCGAAGCACGTATATGTGTGAATGTATCAGCCAAGGAGTTAATTACAATTTATATATTCCTATGTGTTATTTAATTATACTTTCTATTTATCCTCGATTTTAATAGGAATTCAATATACCACAATCATATTACTCAATTTTCCTTTATCTTCGTTACACTTTTTTATTACTTTTCCTTATTTGTATTAATTCCAGTGTCTTCGAATAAATCTAACTGGAAATACCCTTGAGCTATGGGTCTGTGTTAATATACGATATGGAAATCCTTTATAGAATCGAAAGAGTCGAATATCCATCGATTCCTTACAATGAGAAATAATATTGTATTTGTTGCTCATCGGTGATTTTTCCCTTTCAAGGTACTTATATACTGTTACGCGAGTTCACAGTGCCTGCGGCAGTTTAGGAATAATATAACAAGTTCGAAATCTGCATAGGATGTTTGAGGTATTATTTTATAGAAGTGAAGACAATTGGCGTGGGCGAAAGGCTCTGAATAATTTTTCTTATTCGCTATAACACTGTGCATGGCCACTCAGATTTTGTAAAATTAGCTGTTTTCTTTGCAGGAATGTTACGAAAAAATTTCTCACGATTACACTTTAACATTTTGTGTACTGGATGCTATTTTATAAAAGCAGCCTAAAAACTTAGTAGCATTGGTGGGCAGTGGGCTCAGATACCTCGGGTTCGCTAAACCCGCCCCTGGGATCTTTCCAGGGCCCTGGACTGTGAGAGTGGGCAGAGGCTAATACCTCCTGTAGGCCGTGATTAACCAAAAATTGTTTCTTGATCGAATTGTTGGTCTATCGTACACTGATAATTAATTAAAAAATGCACAACGATTAAAATCTGAATTGATACAGTTAAAAGATTTTTTTGTTTACTAATTATTAGACTGTGATTTTGTATGCATTTATGACTTTGACAGTATTAAAATATATAAGAAGTATATGGTATAAAAGAATATTTGAAATATTTAAGACACGGAATTTATTGTAAAATTTAACGAGTGAAAGAAATTCTACTTGGGTCCTTCTTTTTTAGCTGAAGTTTGTATAAGCATCCGCAGTATATTAATTATATATTAAACTTGTATTTTCTTTGGCTTCAACTGCTATAGTTGTTTCGCTTACTGCTTATTATAACAAATTATACACTTTGAATATTTTATACATTTCTATAAAATTATACAGACTTAAATTTTTGCAATTTCAAACAGTCTTGCATTACAATGTTCGGTACATTTATGCAGATTTCAACTTTGCATAAACCCATCAAAATTCCTCGTCTAATAATCACGAAATCTCCAGTTTAATAATCAGTATTCAGACATTTTATTTACAATCAACATTATCACATCAAACAGTTGCATCTTCCTGTATTCTGCAGCAATTAAAGAATTAACTTCGACTCACTTTACAAGAGTAAAAAGACAAAACAATGCAAAACTCTTAAAGCCCTGTTATCTGTGTTACGTTAAGATGCACCGGTTGAAAGATCGTCGTACTTTTAGTAACTCAAAATGAGTAACGAATGTTTACTATTCTTCTCCGTGGAAAATACACGTAATTTCACGAAGGAAATAAGAGCATAAAACTCTATTGTACCTTTATGCAATTTTCGTTGAAAATGGGGGAAACGTTAATTACGCGATAAGTCCCATTTATTTTCTAGTCTCAACCGACGAAGAATGATTGTCCGGGCTTGCTGAAAAGGAAACAGATCGTATGCAAACAGATGCATCGTATTAACTCGAGCATAAAGCGGCGGACTTAAATGCCATTCTGAAAGCGCGAAAGAACGGCAATGAACACGATAAGACTGACAATTATATTGCGCCGAGGCTGATGCAGTTTATTAGTGGTATGCATTGTAAAAAACACTATTTGTTAGACTCTGATTGTCCAGCGAGTTTTTACTAATTTTTCAACGTGAAGCTTCGAAATAAAAAGCAACGGTTCATTTCACGACGAGATGTATCATGTGATATTTTATCATGAATGCGTGTATTCTATTATTATTTGGATAGTTTTGATTATTCGAAATTTTATTATTGAAATTAAACTTTGAGAAAACTGTTTCTTAGGAACATTACGCAGTGTTATGATTAGCAAACATTTAGCAACAATTATTTTGGCCTTTTGAAAAGAACTATATAATATAGGGAGAACTTTATCTTTTTTAATTGTTACCGTTTTTTGTTTATTTATAAGTACGTATGCTGACGTTAGAGTATTTTATTATAAAAAAAATACTAATTTCTGTATAATATGAAGACAACATCAATTTCTGTTATCAGAAATTCAACAAGATTTGATTTATACATTTGATCAATTGTAATTCAACGTGAAACTACAGCGCGCAATTATTAACCGATGACAAACGTGGCACTTAAGCTGTCAATTAGTGCCAATATATTTTGAAACACGTAGCTAATTCAGTATGCACTGCACA
The DNA here is from genome assembly GCA_910591515.1 of Cerceris rybyensis. Lineage (NCBI taxonomy): Eukaryota > Metazoa > Arthropoda > Insecta > Hymenoptera > Crabronidae > Cerceris > Cerceris rybyensis. The sequence continues at coordinate 39,083,032 of OU342789.1, forward strand.
TCTATTTTACAGTCGCCTATAATAAATACCAAAATTACCATTAGCATCGAAAGGGTTGAAAAATAATGAAGCACAAAATAGATATTAGTCATTTAACTTTCTTTCCTTCAGCAACCTCAATCAATACCTGCAACAGTTCAAATTCAACATCTGTTTATTCAATTATTAACAGTATAATTTGAAACCCACAGCTAATCAGTGCCCACAGCTAGGCATCGCGTAATATTACATTCTTTCATTTCCATCCTACATTTCCCATCAGAAAGTAATCGCAACTTTTTATCACGGCGGGATTCGTCGCCCAGGGGACCTTGCACGTCCAATGTGAAATTCAAAAAATCATCTTTGATTTCTCGGCTTTCGTGCAACGAACGTCTCTCTTCCATTCTCTCCGATCGGTCGAGTCGTCCTCTTATTACTCTCAGCTTTTTTTCTTTTTTCTTTTTTACATTTACCGAACCCCCCGATGCGCCTATATACGTCTGATAGAAGAATGAAAAAATCGAAAAATCGATCGGCAACTTTTCTTGCACGCATCATTTTTTGAGAAGAAAATATAGGTCGGTGAGAATAATTGGAAACTATTTGATTCATCGTACGAGAACTTTGCTGACGGCAGAGAACAATATATGCAGTTAGAATATTTTCGAAAAAGCTCAAATATTCTCGAAGCTGAAGTGAAGGCGGAACAATTAACTCCTGAACGAGATTTTATAAAAAAATCACGATTATAATAGTTCACTGCCAATTAAAATCATAATAGATCCCATAATTTAAAAAATTTTTTACTTTCTTTATACAAATTCGGAAATATAAAATTCCATATTTCAATCGACAACTTTATACTTCAAACTTTGTTTCTAAACTCTTGCAACTTTATCAACGAGCAATCTATTATATAAAGCTCAAATACCACTGACTGACTGACTGAGTGACTCATTCATCCACTCATCACGAAATCTCAAAAACCACAGAACGGATTACAATGAAATTTGGAACATACTCTTGCCTTGGGTCGTAGGTGCTCACTAAGAAAGGGTTTTGAAAAATTCGAAATTTTAAGTTTTTTTTTAGTTTCGATTAAACCGTAGCGAAGCACGGGAGCTTTCAGCTAGTATAAATATATCTGCGATGTGGTAAGATCTTTTACTCTCTTATCAAAATGATTCAAACTTGAACTGAATTTTGGATAAGAATAATCAAATTTAACACTACCGACCGGTAGCCTATTAATAGGCTTTTCAGACACGACTCTTTCGGACTTTTAAATTATTAATCAATTGCCACCGCAATTAATAAATTGTTACTTATCATTACGGTTCACTGTGCCAAGGACTTAGTGACGAGAATTTGTAATTTTCGAAGAAATATCGGCATCAGGGAAATATTTGCGACCAAGTGACCAGTCAGAAGTAGACAGGATGTTTAAAAAATACCGGTCGGTAAAGTTTTAAGATAGTCATTAGCCACTTAATTTTTTTAATGCTTCAATTAAAGTGGCATTTGTATCTGTAATGAATTAAATTAGCAGTCCTGAGCTATTCTGCTCATCGACATACACGAGCTCCTAAGATTTCCAAAAAGATTTCAACATCATTCATTTACCAAATGCCGTAAAAGAGACATAGAAGGCGTACTATTTTTAACAGAAAATATAGGTCATTGAGATTAATTGAAAAGGTTTAATTCATCCCTGACGACTTCGTCGGGAAGAGAAATTTGATTCTGACGTTCGCGACATTGAATTAAATCTTGAACCTTTCGACTGTTCGTTAACGGAATAACGTACGTAGTTATTGGAAAGAAGATAGCACGTAAAGGGCGTGGACTTGTTAACATAGAAAGTGGTCAGGTTTTTGCGAATAGGATTTCTCCATTTTGCAGGCGCAACAAAACGTCAATTTCCTTCAGCTTCAATCCCCGTTCTCATAATCGCATTGTAGCAGGACATTTGATTGCTTCTCTTATCGATTAACGCTTTTATAACGAGTTTGCACTTTTCGCAGAATTGCATCCAACGAGTTGTCGATAGCAGATGACTTTTTGTAATTAATTATCAGGTAGCCGACATTCGACGATGGTTTAATTGTTCTCATATTGCCGTGTGAGGAAATAAATTAATGGCAATTCGAGTCTGTTCTGCCCGTTGCGATTTGTCTCACCTTTTTTTTTAATTTTCATTATTTTGACTTACACGTTTCTCTGAGTGGAAATTAGCAACTATGTTATAACACAGTTGTATTACATAACGTTACGTAATACGTTGATATGTGGAATACAACTATATTAATTAGCTGTATAGAGTATGCTTGATAGATGTTAGTTAAGACATTCCTCGCCGATTCTGCGCGTCTTTTCATTCAGGCTATTCTATCTATTTTGGCGCACTGCATTGTATATGTATATATATTACAATTAAATTCACTTTGACAAATTCCATGCCAAATTTCTATGTACATAATGTATATATACATTATGTATTATAAGATACTAATGTTACTTGATTTGTTTTACTTGTTCTACGATTTTTTATATCGTACATTGTTCTTTTAAAAGGCTCTAAAGGAAAGTTCAAAGTGTACGACCGATGCTGCACATGGCATGGAAATTGTCAAATTGAGTTTAATTGTTTAATTTGAATTTAATGACATGTACTTTAAATGAAATAGGTTCTTTCTACTAGTTACTGTAATGGTAATTTAACTACTTTTTTCTTTTTCGAAATAGTTCCCACATTGTTAGGATCTTTATTTAACTCGGTATTTCGGTTTTATTTAGTTAGAGTTTGAGAAGAAGTTGGGAATTATGTAGTTTTAAGTCTCCAATTCTACAACTACTGTAGCTTCCTATAGGATTTTTACTGTCGATTAATACTTATTTAACAATAATTTTATTCTCGTGCAGATTAGAAACTTTCCATAAAATTTTCCGTCTCGTTACTTCAGCATCAAAATGTAGCATTTAATCGTTTCTGTACTTACAATAGAATAATCCGAGGATTTTTTCTCGTATTTGTTAAGCACATCCTTCGATGCAGCATCGACAAATAGAATTCTTTAGTGGACGATTGTGTTATGCAACTGTGGTGCATCAGTCCAATGGCAATTCAACAGTAATATTGCAGGCTCGTTGCAGATGAACAGCTCATTGTTCGTACTAAACTTCTATGATCTGCCGATCATTAACGACTAGAGGAATGTTCAAAGTTATTTTATTCCAAAAATGTTAATTTTTAGATTAACACAAAAAATGAAATTAACTTCACCGTTACGATTATCAAGAATTTTTTTAGAAATTTAGAAACTGGTTCGAAACTTCAAACCTTCAAAACGTTTTACATGTTCAGCTTAACATCTACTGTTGATTTGAATTTTTTATAATATGGTTTGCATTCCTCTTTGTTTTTGATGGTTTAGTTTAAGTGTAATAGTTTCTTAACTTTAATATAATAATATAGGTATGGAACTATGGTAGGTAAAAGCTGGAGCTTGCAATTAGTGGGTTAAATTTTAAATCCTTCTTCGACACATCTAGGTAAATATTGTTAATTAAAATTTAACACATCGTAGCCTCGGTGGTTCAGAGTCCCCCTAAAACGTAGAGAAGGACGTAAAGAAACTCAACATAGGAGCTGAGAAATAGTATTAAAAAGATACCAAATGAATGAAACAAAAACCGAAAGATATTTGAATTTATTAAATTAAAGTGACTTATATCATTTGTGAATTAATATCTAACTAAAAATACCAATATTCCTATATTTTGCATGAAGCTGTTAGCAAATGAAATACATTTTTTTAGCAGATGTCATCATAACGAGTGTAATGATTCTTTAACGAGATCTTTCGCAATGTAACTCGTGCTTTTAAGAGATTCTTATCGCCAGTTAGTCACTCCTCAAGAATTCTGTGTTCAACACGCACAGTTCAATGTATCTGAATGTATCTACAATTGTTCTTTCATTTTCGAGAAACAATTAACGATGGAATACATAACCCAAGTCCTTCAAACCCGGCAATTAATTCCGATTCTTACGAATCAGTTAATTTCTTAAACACTACTTATCGTTAAAATAGGTTGTCTACTATACTTTTGGAAATTTTTAAAATAATATTTTTCCTCTTTTTTCAAGTTATATTAAAATTCACCGTTTGTATATTTGGAGTTTAAAGTTATTTTAAAAACAAATCCACCATTAACTACTAGAGATCAAAATCTTGCAATGAGACGAAAAAGCTGAATATCAAATATGTTGCAGATTTTTGTTTAACACTAAAATTGCCAACGTTAAATCTATTGTATTTCAATATGTTAAATAAGTGCATTGGGGAAAAAAAGGAATCAGAAGGTGAAAAAAGTGGCGATTTGAAAACCTATGTTTTATAACATAAGTGGAGCATATATACTCTATGACTCTCCTGTAAAGGAGAAATTTTGAAAAAAATTGGCACCAGTCACTTTGACTTGCTTGGTAGTTCTAGTGTTAATAGTAGTGCAGAGGTCAAAATGACGGGTTCCTGCATTTTTTTACAAGTATTTTACTACTGTTACCCCACTGATCATCTGGTTCGCCGATTAATTACTTTACTTTCAAAGTACTTAATTACTCCATTTCAACGTACTAAATGTAACACCGATATATAATTGCATCGTGAAACCTCCAAATCATCCATGAAATTTTCATCTATAACCAGTTATTGTTCTATAAATCATATTATTTTCATATCAAATCAGGAAACATGATCTTATTAATTTTTTGAACATAATCAATTCTCACATTTCCTTTTTCATACCTTGCATGACAGTTCTTATCTCTCATTTGTCCATACCAAGGAAAAGATTCATTAATAAGGAAGTTCTGGGGTCAAATAAGATAATACTTTCGTACAGCGAATTATCAAAAATCCACTATAAGTAGACATGAATATCGAATTGTTTTATCTGTACTTGCTCGATAAAGGAATTTAAGTTTAACGTAAAATTGCTAATTGTTGATTTCAATAGGAGGATATTCTGATGATCTCAATTGAGGATAAAACAATGAAAAAATCCAATTCAACTGTACCCAAGAGAATACAATCAGTCTAGCTGCTTCTGAGCAATGGCCTTCGTAATCCGAAGGACCGAGTGCACGTAATTACACACACGACACGTGTGCAGATGCGATTATGTAAAGTAGACTTTTAGCGGGTAATCTCTCGTCGTTAATTGCGAATCTTGATACAAACTATTTCATTTATTATATTGGCATTCCGTAAGAAATTACAGTGGCACATTCTTTTTGCTTGTTCGCGAATTAACATCGTACAAAGATGTCGCAAACATCAAGTGCATGTGTTACAATCGGAGAATGTGAGATTTGTGTATACTTGTACTCTATGTAATTTCCTAAGAGCTATACTATCAAAATTAAACGCTTCAATTCGCAAATAAACTCATATCGTAGGATTTGCCGAAGTAATTCATAATTGAATTGGTAAAATAGAAATTGTGCAGTGATTTCTGATATGTCGTATAATTTTGCGTAATAGTGACTCTATAAAAATAATTTTATTGTGTCGTTCACTGATACTTTCGATTTCAGAATCTTTGTGAAACTTAACAACTTTCTCTATTCAATTTAGCTCTTTAAACGTGTCACTCGTTACTGCACGATAAAGGGTTCACTTTAGTATTCTATTAACAATTTAAATATACTACATAAACATTTTGAACAAAAAAGAAATGAAGAGGTAAGAAAGATGATCAAGTAAGTAATATAGGATTTACAAGATAGAAGTAGAATATTTACTTCACAGTTACTCTATCAATTTGGAGAATTTTTAGACAAAATTAGAGACTAGTCGTTTAAACTGCAATAGCAGTTTTAATGTTGACCACAAGCTATAGTGGTTATAAAGATATTATTGAAAATGTTACTTTGATAATAACTGCATCAATTAGCATTCCTTGAGTGTCATGCATATTAAAAAATCTCAGAAGCGTCGCGCATCGGCCAACTTATTAATATCTCTAATTGATATTCAATTTCAACCGTATTTGCATAAAGTCGAAAAAATTCCGCGCAAGCAAATTTTAATAAAATTTAAATCAACCAAGAACGACGTTCTAAGAAGTTCAATAAATGCAATTTATTTAAAAAGTCGACATAAAAATGTAGATATTTATCGTGTCGGAGGTGGCACATCTATAACAATCTACACCGTTGACGAATGATCTTGGCTGCTCTGGTTTACAGTATGTCAAAGGCTACCTTTGATAAATTAGCGACACGATAATATAAGAATGTACGTGTACGCCTCGAGTTAAATCAATACTGCTCAAACTATATACACTTTGCGATATTGGAGCGAAGATAAATTTATTCGTTCAACATAAAAAACAAACATGGACCGGCCCGTAATTCACGCTTAACGACAGTTATGAAATAATTTATCGCTACGGTGATTTCTCTGTATCAAGACTGCTATATGAAGCATGAGAGTATTTTACAACTGGGTATAAAACGCAAAGTGCAAAAGTAGCGAAAAAAAGAAGGAAAAAAGATAGTCTTCTATCCTTTTAACTAAACTGATGCTGTTTCTAAGATGCTCAATTGTGAAGGGAGTAAACTGTGTCGAAGATGAATGAAATACTATTTACAGTAGAACTCACAAATATCAGTAGTAGATCATTAGCAATTAATGAGCAGTTCGTTGTTAATTATGGTTATTGACTTATTTTATGATTGTCTTAATAAAGAGTAAATGTATATTTGTAAAACAAGCTATAGTAGAAAGATGTCTGCTCTATCGCCTCCTACCTATAAAAATTTTTTCTGGGCATCTGGTATTTTGCATAAATTGATACCTAAAATTTTCCCAAATACAACGTTGCATATTACTGCAATGTTTAAACAGTGCTCAAAAGGGAATTGGCGTTTTCCTGCGTATCTTAAAAACCAGACGCGCTTTTTTTACTACATAATTCGTTAACCCACTTTTCCACTTTTTAATTTTGTGTAAAACTAGTAAGAATATCGTGTGTTTCCTGCCGAAAAGTCGGAGACCTGAAAGCCTGACTTATTCAGCTAAACTTCAATTGCGAAGATGCACTTAAAACGTAAGTTGCGTAAGAACAATTCGTTTTTGACACATGGTTCCTTTCAGACATTTTATCTACGTAACAAGACGAATGTGATGAGTCAATGGAAAACATTTCCTTTTCGAAAATTGATGCGTTTTTTTTTCACAAATCTCTATCGACCCAAGGGTGTAGAACAACTGAAAGCCATGACAACTACACTTGAAATAGCCTATACGTACCAAGTAGATCATAGTTTCTTATTATCGAACGATCGCACTATCTTGTGAGTGATTATAGTCACCCATCATCGAACATTTGTTTCATGCTATAGGTGATTATAGCCACCCATCATCCAACACTCGTTTCATTCTATTGGTAACTATGGTCACTCATGTTCGAATACTCATACTGTCCCAATTGTGATTATAGTCATTTATCAAAATATCTATTGATTCATAGTTTTTAGGATCTAAGTTGGATATGGATGTAAAGGCCCACCGATAGTGTACTCGGGTTCAAATCTGCCATCACCTGTGGTAAAGTCCTGAATCATCATTTTAAATTTGATGGACACCATAGTCTAGAGAAGTGGTCGCCAAACTTTTTGACCTCACGGACCAGTAAATTCATAATTTAAATCCCGCGGACCACTAATAGGATTTTTTAAGTGTTAAATGTATTTATAAAAAAAATTGTGATCTAAGAATACATAAAATGTATTGTTAAGAATTGAATTATGTTTCAATGCATCTTAAAACATAACTTAACGTGATGAACTTAACCACTGGTCTAAAGCAGGGGTGGCCAATACGCGGCCCGCCTTGAACATTTTTCCGTACCGCGAGATTATCATCAGTATCATAATTATTAAATTATCTATGTTTATATGTAAGAATAATAGTAAACACAATAATAATAACTCACATATTTCAATTTTTCACTCGAAAAAAATGGCTATAGTGAGTCTAAATCTAATATGGGGATACACAATTTTATATGCGTCCTGCGGTGTTATGATACATTTCCAAAAGTGGCCCGCAAGGTCATTTGGGTTGGCCACCCCTGGTCTAGAGCTTACTGGAAGTAGTAGATCCTAAGTGAAAAGGCTATAAGAATTGATGTCATGAAAGAATTAAAAAAAAAGACATAAAATAGCAACACAAGTTTAGCCGAAAATAATAAGATTATTGTGGGATCGGGGTGGAGGAGCCCTCTTATAAAAAAAGAACTTAGGAAGAAAGGACGTGAAAAGGAATTGTCAGCAGGGAGAGGTCGCTGCCGCAGTGGCTCCGCTCCGACCCAGGCGATCGTCGACGTTAAGCTACTCAGGCCCAGTTGCTGCCTTGGATGGGTTTCCGAGCGTCTCTTTTTCTTTTTCACGATCCTACATTATATTTTCGTTAACAGTAGGAAAAACTTAGCAAAGGTGATGGGGAATTTGAAAGTTCTTCAAGCCTTTTGCTTCTTACTTATTGCAGATCAAGACCTATTGTTTGAAGTAGGTTTCGAACCACTAAGCTGGTGATATACATATCTCATGGAAAATATTCAATTAGGAGTGAGTATACTTATTAGAAGAGGATGTATCTTGTCCTACGGTCATATTTCGTAAAATTACAAACAAGAACAGAGACACAGCTCGAAATCGATTCGACGATACGTTTCAATAATGTTAGTACCGTTGCATAATTAGTCTGCCGGACATTTTGTGGTTTCGTATGATTAATATTCATTTAAAGTGTAATTAACATTAAAATAACAGGTTGGGAGGAGAATATTATGAAGTTACAAACTATGGTAAAACAATGGTTGGGTTTCAACGTTGCATAGCGTATAAACGGCGAGGAGGATATTAATATCTGTGTTACATTAAAGAGCGGCAATTCCGTTTTAATAACAATAATTGCAGTATTTGTAATAAATGTTGTGTCAAGAATTTACCGATCTTAAACAAAAATAATGCAATCATTATTCATTGTTCGTTTCGCAATATCGCCGAGGTAATTGATGATCATGCTATTCTAATGGATCTATAATTATATAAACTCGTAACAAGTATTATTTATCATTTGTACAAATTTGCAAATATAAAATACAGTATTCTTACTAGGCGGTATTCAGAAATCTTAATTATGGAAAATCATATATAATGTTCAGACTATTCGTAGTAGAAATTATTTAACCTTCATTCAGAAATAACAAAAGTTAAGATAGATATCTTCACTTCTATTTTCTCGATATCTCTCGGTTTCTCATTTTGTTTATAAGACGTTGTAATTTTTTCGGCCAGCAGTGTATATAAATTTCGTATCTATATATATAAATTTTAAGATCTATTAGTCATTCGTCGTCAGAATGTTTCGAACTCGAATAAAAGAGAATAAAACTGAAGATAGTTATTTATGCTTCATAAAGAGTCTTTCAATAAGAGCGATAGATTTTTCAATTGTCACAAGCACCATGTTTGTTATTCTATTGTTTATACCACATGTTATTTGTAGGTACTCAGGCAGAGTTATCATGAATAGGTACTCAGCTGATGAATGCGTTGAAGTTATTAAAATTGTTATCAAAGTTCTTGTTCAATTCGGGAAACGTTTCGTGCACTTCGTTCACTCCACTTTTACCGTTTCACTTTTGGATGAATGGCTTTGCCGGTAAACAAATTAGCGGAATTTGCGGGAATGATAACCCTCAATTAGAAGTTGAGCGATCATTGCATCCAAAGAGAGTTACTGTTTAATGTAGTTTCTCTACTGGAGGAGTTATGGGTCCCCATTCCTTTGAAAATGACGAAGTTGCGACTATAACTGTTACTGATGACCGTTACTTTTTCTTATGGGGTTTTGTCAAGTCCCTTGTTTATTTCAATAAACCACAAGTGTTAATGATCTTAAAGCAAAACTAATTCGTGTCATCAGTGAGATACTCACTCCACTAAACGCAGTGGTCGTGATCATTTAAGTGATATTGAATCGAAAAAGTACAGCGAATATACTCTAAAATAAAGTAGTGAGTACTAGATTATCTTCCGTATTTTTCATTTTATTTCAGTTCAAAGTCCTATCACTCTTATTGAAAGACCCTACATATACTTTTTTAGATTCCGTTTTTAACCCTGTTAGGTTTTAAATTGCACAAAAAGAGGAAGGATTGTATCAAAACATAGACGCTTGATTTTTCCAGATTTCACAGATTCAACAAGATTAACTTAACAGGTTGAACGCCACCGGTATTTCGCTAATATTGTCATTTCTACTGTATATGAAACTTTTTCTATTAAATTCAAATTTTTGTAAAGCAGAAACTTTAAAGATACGGATAGATAGATATTTGGCAGATCTTTATTTTTCTAACATTAATATTCAAATATTTAGCATGTCCGAAACTCATAAATATTGCAATTTAAAAGTTACACGAAATTTCATTGAATTCAATAGCGCCGGTCACTGGTGACCCCCATAGCAGTCAAAGTGTTAAAGATTTCTCTGTGCACGACATACTTGGTAGCTTTCAATACAGGAAGTAGTATAGAAGTAAAAGTTCGGTCCATAAGTGGCTTTACGTTGGACGTGGTGATTATAAAATATCGATATACTAACAAAACCTTTGCAATATTATTGACAACTAGTATACGCAACCATATCGAATAATTCTAACATCTGCTACTCTCTGCTGATCCATACGACTAAAACTTGGTTGAAATGTAATAAAACGCAAGATAATAATTAGCCATTTAAGTTTTTCTTTTAATAGCTTCACTAATACTTCCATATTTAAAATGTCGTTCTAAATCCCCGCAAAATTATAAACAGGAAGTGTATATAAATATGCCGGATAATTTTAAGACCAATTAATCTCTACTCATCAAAGCAGACAGACGATTAAGGTTTGCAAAAACATTCTTACAAGATACATCTAATAATTATGCAAATCAAGAAACCTTTGCTTGGAACTCTGTAACTACGTCTAATTCTTAGCGAGATACGCAAATAGATGGAAATTGGTATTTACTGAAAAGCGAAAAAAATACGCAGGACAACACTGATTTGGAAATTTTTGATTGTAACTCGCCATCGATTCGATTAATCGACTGACAACGGCGCGTCGACGTGTAAAAATAGACTGATTTTCAAATTGACAATGACAAATGGACACTAGGAGGAAAGATGGTCGAGCATTGCCAGAGGAATCATCGATCTGAGTCTCCCATTTTCACGGGGAGCTTGATTGCGTACTTATGGCTTTTAACCCCTTGAACTGGACACAAACCCGAATTGATATATTGCCGAAAATGTCCAATGTAAGGAATCCTTGTGAAAGATTTTTGTTTTGTGTAAAAACTCACTCTGAGATTGAAAAATTGTAGCGGATACGATTTTTTGCATTTTTTATTCAAAGATGTTACATTCTCTTTTATATTTTATTAATCGCCATTTTTGGGAGGTGACTAGAGCACTATAATTTTTGAAGGTAAAATTTGTGTTCATGATAAGGAATTTTTATGAATGACAATATTATTTGACCTTTATATCACTATTTTATTATTGCTTTTAGATTTTATATTTTAACTTCTCTGATAATGATCAATTACCTTCGAACTTATAATTCTAAGCATCTAAGTACCACGTCTCTCGCATAAAAATCATATAGAGCAAATTATCTAAAAGTGATGGAATCTTGAAATTTTAAACCGTTATTACTACAATTAGGGATTTGTTATTATTTAACGTAGTTCTAATTTTGCAATTATAAGTAACCAAAGAGTACCTTACATCCTTGGTATGACGGTAACTGATGGCCACTGTTCTGATGAATGTGTTGTTTAACATTGAAATGCTTCAGTCATTTAACTATCACAAAACAATCTACTATCAATTACAAGTATCTTTACTTTAAAGCTACTTCCTCTCAATCCATCTCCGATAGAAGGATCTTCCTTTCCATCTATCTTTAAGCCCACCATATCTTATTGCATCTATAGCATGCCTTACAATGCATTCCCTTACAAATATGTAGAAATGAGAAAATTAAATGAATTAATTAAGAAAGGAAATAAATACTAAGCTTAAAAAACATTAAGAACATATAAAAATATCTTCCCTTTTTTTGGAACGAAATATGATTTTTCTTTTAACCAGTTAGCTGTGCTTGACGAGTATACTCGCCATGCATAGAAGTTACCACTGGTTATTTAAATTATAATTTTGACAAAAACTAAAATATATTCGTAAACTTCAAGATGTTTGGAATATTTTGAGGCTATGCCAAAATAAAACGAATAACTAAAGGGTATAAGTAATTTAAAATAGTTTTATGATCATCTCTTGATTTCCGTGACACAAAATTCAAAAGAATTTTCGCCACAGTTAACTGGTTAAAATTGCGTAGTTATGAAAATATCATTATTTTTACCTTCAACGTTCCTATCCCGTAGCAACGTGATTTTAACCCACTTGCATCACAAAGCAGACAATTCCATAAAAAATGTCTATTCTATTTAATCAAATGCGGAATAATCCGTGCGAAATTAAGCTACTTCTACAAATTGTCTCTTTATCACCGCATACAACATTAAGAGTTCTAAATATTGAAATCAAATACAACTATAAATAACTTAGTAAATCACATGCAATCAATCATGTATTTTGCAATGACACAGCTCCATCACGAAGACCACTAATGCGCTGATGAAGAAACAAGTAACAAAATTTGAATTCTGATGCAAGCACATTGACAGAAAAACTTCCGCTTCAATGGAAATAACGCGACGACTGAAACGCAGTAGGAATTTACCTTTTAATTTCTAAATGTCCACTTATCTCATCGACGTAAGAATTTTAAAACCCCACGCTTACATCATCAAAACGATTCCTCGTTAGTTGAACACAAATCACGATTCGTGGATCCGTTCTAATCGCACCTGTACAAAGTCGACTTGCTGCCTGTAAATCGCGTCGGGAACTGTAAAACGGCTAAGATTAACTCCGCCGTTTCAGTTACGAAACCGGAAAGCGGCCATTAAGATCGGCGAACGATCCACAGAAACGGCCACCACAGTTGAAAACGGTTAATCGGACGTGATTTATCGTTCCCGCGGCCGATGCAACCGAAGCCCACGACGTATACACCATCTTCCTAGGTAGTTTAACCGAATATCGATTGTTGTCTTTACGCGAGATATCCAAACCGACATACCGAAGAAGATTTTCCACGGACTTTACGATCTCTCACGAAGTTAAGGTTTTCAGGAGGAATCAACAGTACTTTCTATTGTTGGCATACAATTTTATACTGGGTGAGACAGCTTAAAGGGGATGATGTTTGGCTTACTTGGATTATTGCAATTTTATGAAAGATAAATATGTAAGAATTTTCTTTTCCTTTAAGGTAAAGGTACCAGTAGTTGACCATTTAAGAGTAATTTTCGATAGAAACAAAGGTAACTATTTACTCTGTCAATAACTGGCGGGAGTCGATGCTTGGAGACGTTCTTTCAACATTCTAGATTATGTACCAAGACCAATTTTGGTCACCGGTGACCGGCGCTATTGAATTGAATGAAATTTTATGTTACGTTTAAGTTGCAATATTTATGAATTTTCTAACATATTGAATATTTAAATTTTGGCGTTAAGAAGATGAAGATCAGCTAAACACCGATCAATCAGTGTCCTTAAAATTTCTGTTTTATGAATATGTGATTTTCATAAAAAAAGTTTCACTTCAGTAGAAATGACAAAATAAGGGAAACATCGGTGGCATTCAACGTGTTAATGAGATAAATGTCTCATAAAAAAATGAAAGTTATGTTATTTATGAGTCGACTTAATATTATTTTAGATGTGTTTCGAATTACTTAGGCTATAATGTATAAAATGAGATTTTAGAAAAAATTTTTCAGTGGATAGGGAGGATTTGAACTAGAACTCGTCCACGGCAAGTCTGACAATGTCCTTCTTGTCCACCATAGTACCTATTTTTGAGTGTGTTCTTCTGAATTAAATACTATGGTCATTTCAACTAGGATCTATGGGGTTTAAGTGGGCTTCGAACTACCGAGGGTATGTAACATTTTCTATAGGTTCTACGGGAGATTAAACTCGATCCCTCTGATTAAATCTAAGCCTTTATTTCGTTACCGACCATAGCACCGTGAAGTTTCTAATACGAGATCTATTTAGATGGCTAAAACGGGTCGATTTAAGATCCTTGGAATGTTTCTGAAATTTTTGAGTTCAAATTTTTTTCGGAGGTTTACTTTCACACCATACAATGTTTAATTGTTTTCCAAGTGTCTTTGAGATTTTATTAAAATTTCTAGCCTTACATTTTTTGATACTTCGAACGTCGTATGGACTATTTTTTATGTAGTGTGAAATTTATTTTTATAAAATATTTAATGGTTTCTAAGTGTTTTCGAAATATTCATCAATGTGTAACGCTGTTTGTTCTTTAATGATGTTAATATTCTTAATTTGTCTTGCAAAGAATAAGCAACAAGAGGAAGTTATTAATCGATAAATTTATCTGCTGTGTTCATTCTGCTGTTTCTAATGTATTTATTTAGATTGTCCAAATATATTTGATCAATCATCCGTGCTTCTAATGTCAGTCATCATGGAGGTTGCTACATAGAGCGTTTACTTTGTTTTTTGCAAGTGAAGGTGATTCGACGGTCGAGTTTGTTTCTTGAAATGGAAGGTTGGATTTTTTGCGCTACAATTCGAAGCGATGTATCGTGTTAAACGTCGTGGCTGGAACAAACGAGGGTTGATGGATTTTTGCTTCGAACTTGATATTCTTTCGCACATTCGCAAGCACAGAGTCTTGTTAATTGAGCTTACAGTTAGAGAGGATGGAAGTTAATACGTTTTTTTTTTCTTACTTCGAATTCGATGTACTTTTGGAAGTTGTGAAAGTGGAATTTATGGAGAACTATTAACACTATTTCTACCACGATTTTCTGTATACCTATTTCGACCAAAAGGTGTCTTTTGACACCTTTTCGTTTGAATGCAAATAATTGCCAAAACTGTTGAGATTTCAAATTATTGGTTAAATGTAGATAATTTTAGGAATATATTTATTGATACATTGATATGTATTTATTAGAGATTATATAATCATCTTGCAAATTCTAGCAGTGGTGTACAGTTAATTGTAAAGTCACTGCAGCGGTATACGCTAAAATGTAACATGGCGGGAAGTAAGCGAATGTCAAAATTATGCCGCAACTCCTGTATTTTCCGTTACAATTGAAATCGGGATTCTCTGATCTGATTCTAATTGATATGATGTTGCAAAATGATGTTGACATTTATATGAGTCAAAAGACACCTCATGGTAGAAATAAGTATACCATATGCACATTTTTAGATCTAGGATGTGCTGGTGGAAAATGATATTGCTGAATTAATTTAACAACTATTGTATGAAAAGTCAAAAAATGAATTGTGGAGAAACGATTCAACTTAGAGAATAATTTTAAGTTAAAATTTGGAAGGTGTCTTTTGACACCTCTTGGTAGAAATAGTGTTTTGTTCCAAATATAATGAGGACTATTAAATTTCTATTCAGAACTTCATTGTAATTTGAACAACTAACAGAAATTCTTTTCGCTTTTTTTGGCTTACTGTTTTAGATGGATTTCGAACGGTCGAAACTAATTTAAGGTTTATTTTAGAGTTAAACCAAATTCGGATTTATACCACTTTATACGTCAAAGATCCTCAAAGGAAATTTATTTTGTCGATCAACTTTACATATGTCATTAACATACGCGTTTAAATAACCCGTTCATTTAAATGAAAATACATCACCTTTTGTATTATGAACAAGTTGAACGCCATAGGATCATCAGTGACTGGCGCTTTTGAATTGATTGTAATTTTGTATGACTTTTAAATTAGAATATTTGCAAATTTTCTATTTCATTCATTATTTCAATATTCGCATTAAAAAGGTAAAGTCCTGCTGACTATACATCTACTGACGTTTTTGATGTTTCTGTATTGTAAAAACGAGATTTTAATAGAAAAAGTTTCGGTTTGTTAAAAATAAAGAAACTACTGAAATATCGGTGGCATTCAACGTTTTGAATAAAAACTATTTTGTACGTTATCTCCTATATTAAGTTAAAAGTGTCCTGCATTTCTTTCAGAAAGGTTTTACTGATAATTTATAACCAGTCACAAGATCTACTATTACAAGAATAAGTATTTATAAAGTGTCGGCACTATTAATGTTAATGAAGTTCAACGTATTTTAATATTTTTGGTTATTTAATTGAAAACTTGACCTGATTTTTAATGTGTAAGGTTAAATTGTAAATAATATTAAATAACTCTTCCATAGAGCAAGACTACTCAGCAAACATCACGTGATAGAAAGAGGACTTTGATAGACTTAAACTTCCTAATTTTGGAGATAAAATAATATACTTTATGTATTACACGTTAAAACATGTCCGGCACTTCAAGTCGGAAGACGATATTTCTTTAAACATACCAAAGTAAAATAAGATGATAATTGTTGAGTTTAGAGCCAATCAAGGTTGATATATTTTTATCCGAGATGTTTGAAAGAGAAACATATCGATAACTATTAAGTTTATAGCACGTCAAGGCTATACTCTCGCTCGGTATTTGATTTTCCTTCGAATTTCCGTCCACATATGCAAAGCATGTCACTCGTCATTTCTATCAAATTAACACTAAACCTACCAAACCATTCAAAAGACCGGTTCCAAAATTTTTCTAAAAAATATTTAAAGTGATAAGCTAGCCATGAAGTAAATCTTGCACTTTTATCTTAGAAAACCTAAATTAGTTTTATTAATACTAGAACGACCAAGCAAGTCAAAATGACTTGTTCACATTTTTTTCCAAAAATTCCCCAACTTTACAGAAGAGTCCTAGACTAGAAATTCTAGGTTGACCTTATAAAACACAGATTACCAAACCGATCATATTTTCCACCCTTTGATTCCTCTTCTCCCAAAGTTCTTATTTAATATACTTAAATGTAATAAATTTAACGTCGATTGTTCTAGTGTTAATCATCTTCTTCCCCTCTTTATTTCCCTTTTCCTACACTAGTTATTAAAAGTATCTAAATACTGGTAGATATAACGTCGAAAATTAATTAGTGTTAAATAAGTAGTGTTAAATAAATCTCTGCTGAAATTTGATTTCCTTACTACCATTTGTATAAATTTAAATTTGTATGAATACTCTCAATCCAATAATTATATATCTCGTTTAATGACCATGAGATTTGCTTTATAACTGAATGCGCAATAACTCAGAATTAATTGTGGAAATAACAATCTATTTTCTGACACAGCGTATAAATTAATGTCATATTAGTAGTATAGAAATAATTTGATCATCCAGTGATCCACTGATATTTTTTATTTAATAGTTTTTAGAAAACTTCAAAATTTCCTATTTCATTTATCGCATCGCAAGTGTCACCCGTTATTGTACGGCAAGGTGTTAACCTCGTGCCTTTCAATAACGGCTGACACTCATGATAAATCTAGCAGAAAATTCTGAAGTTTTCTAAAAACTCTCAACTACATAATAATAATAGTAACATAATAATAATAATGATAATAATAATACACAACGCAATAAAATGATGTTCTAAATCGTTAAAAAATTTGTATTCCAACAATTCAAAATTGCTTAAAATTTTTTCAGTATCGCAACAATAATCTTAACACGTTGAATTTCATAGAGGTCACATGTGACCGGTGCACAGTGGAACGAAATGGGTAATCTAGGTGGAAAAAAATCAAGTCTGGGATTTGAATTTTAATAATCTTATCTTAATCTAGAATATTTGCTGAGACCAGTGATAGCAATAATAATCGATTTTGCAATTAACTAAATGCAAAAATCAGTGCTTAAAAACATGAAATTTAAACAGCGCGAGAACGTTCAAATACTTCTCTGAAATTAAGATACTGTTAGAGGCATTAATAACTATGCGAGACTTTTTATTTTTTGCACAGTTTATCATCATTTGTTAATCTTGAAGTACCCAAAACGATTTTTCGAAAAATTATTTTTTAACGAAGTTCTGTAAATTTTTTTAAACACATGTTTTACGGAGGAATTTGCAAACTTTTGCAGAGAAAAACTTATATTGTACCCCAAAGTCCCCCCTGGAAATTTTGAGGGTAATTAGTTTGAACCTTGGTGTGGTGTTGTTGAATTCAGCAAAATTTCATATGACTTAAAAATTGCAATATTTACAAATACTCTTACGCATTAAATATTAAAGTATTGTCAGTAAAAAAGTTAAAGCCACGCTGACTGCATATCTGTTTCTGTTTTTAAGGTTTCTGCTTTCTAAAAATGTAATGTTAATAGAAAAAGTTTTACTTCAGTAAAAATTCTGAAACAAGCGAAATATTGGTGGTGTTCAACGTGTTAAAAGAAACTATTATTTCCCAAAAAATGCACGTGTTACTATCTACCTGCGCTTTACTATATACGTGTTCATATTTTTCATCGTACATCTTCTATAAACAGTTTTTCACGGAATATACGGCACGAAAGCGTCAAGTTTGAAGCTTAATCAAAATGAACGTGTCTGATACTCCACCTTGTATATTGTAGAAAGGAGCAGGGATTCAAGGGCTCTAAAACATGCGCGTGTTACGTGCCAATAAATTAAATTGCGTTGATATCGTTTCGTCGGGAAATTACTTTTGCGAGATGTGATTCTTGTATAACGTAAACATTAAGTGGCCTAGACCGAGTGTTTACATTCGTACTCCGACGGATTTGCTCGATCTGCAATTCGTCCATGATTTTAATACGGTTTTCGAACGAATCTACAATACATTACTTGGAACTTTGAAATACTGTGAAAAGTTACACGATCTATTTTTTCCTGCTTCATTTTTTTGATAGATTATCAATTAAAACTAATTTTTCATAATTATTTGAGATTTTGACACTAAACGTACCGACAGTTTTTCTTAACCGTTTGCGTACCACGAGCCACTTTCGTGCTCTTTAGTTTTTGTGTCGAAAAACCCCAGGACATTTTTTCAATGTTGACAATTGAAGGAAGACTTTGTTAAGATATTTTGTTAAGAATGAATCAGGTTTCTCTTTTATAATATAAAGTAATTAAAAATTTTGAAATAAATTTTTGAAATAAAATCTCAAGAGCGCGAAAGTGGCTTTTGACTTTTTTCGAAGTAATTTTTTAAAACCCTCCCGGTATTCAAACGGTTAAAGGCAAATTTAAGTTGAAAAGCGGTCGATTGAAACTGTGGTAGCTTTAGTTTTAAGATAACGCACTAAAGATGTTTGGTAGAATTAATTTCTTATAAGACTTTAAGATTTTAAGCTGATATGTGTATGTACATTTATATTATTGTTTTTCTTTTTATATCTTTTTCATTTCTACGTACAATTGCAATTTAATATTAACGGTTTGAAAGAATTCAATTTCAAATTTGATGAATTCTTTCCATTTTTTATTATTGCGTAGATTGAAAATTAATTACCCAATATTCTCCACAGTTCGATGTTCACTTTCAATTGAAAATATCAGTAACTCGGAGATACAGAAACTGCATTAATTAAAAACGGAAGATTATTATCCCATTCCGAATTAATATTCGACGAATAAAAACTTTAATACCACACAAAGCTAATTATCTATAGAATTCCTTGAATCTACGCAAAGAGAACAGGTTACGTTCTTAAAATTAGAAAAACTTACAAAACAAGTTATAAATTATTGTAGTAGAAAGAAATTTAACCAACGGAGCAACAAAACAGGAAGAAAACTGTATGCAAATCAGAAACTCATAAAACAAAGAAAACATAGAAATAAAGAAATAAACGTTCAAATGGCAAAGTGGAAAGAATAATCCAATAAAAAGAGCATCTCATCAAAAAACATACTTGATACAAATCTGAATAGAAAACATCAGTGTTTCAGGCCAAGTATCATTAATACAAAGCACGGCAAGCGTGTAATTTGTCAGAATCGAGGGTAGGACTAACGGTCGTGCTCTCGTTTCTCATCCATTGGGTTTAATCTAACGATAAGTCCCAGTCAACGTGAAAGGAATGGCAATGGTAGGCTAAACTCGCATTAGGCGAACTTCTGTTGTGTTCCGTAGGATTACATGCAGCCTGTGCGAGATTACAATATTTGCGTGTTTGTACAGTGCGCGTTCAGATCATCTGCCTTCATTGTGAGGATTACTAATTAATCGGCAGATGTATGGGAGAATTAGTTTCGTCAATATATTATACAAAAGCGTATTACGTTAGGCCGATGGTGTATGGTATTAAAATGGCTGATCGAAAATGTTACGAGATTTCAAGGAATCACGCGTTGTGCGAGGTTCTTCTGAAATTTTTAAAATACGCGACTTTTACACACTGCGTACGTCACTTTGCTGTTTCAATGTGTCCGCAGATTTTTAAGTACTCCAGAAATTTGGTATAGTTTCATTTTGTAAATTCTACTCTTTTGGAAATTCGATATACATTTATTTCTCTAAGTATTTGTCCGAAGAATATTCAAAGCCTCATTGCCTTAGTAAAGTAGCAAGAAATCTCAAGTAGTCGGTTTATCGAATACGAGATATCTCGTTACTCGTGCGCAATGTGTTAGGTGAGTTGATGGAAAGGGTCATCAGTTCTGTTAATTATTAATTATTACGAGGTAACTTGTCTGCAGTGGATTTATTATGAACGACCTTTTTTTTGTAAGTAAGAAGAGACGGATGATGATAAATAAATGAAAAAATGTGTCAGGTAATGTTACATTATTGGATGTTTTTTGCAACATTTTAATTAGTTGATTTTAGATTGTTGAGGATGTGAATAGTAGTTTGGGTCGAGTATTAATTATGAGTTATAACTTGGATGTGCTGAATATATTATGTAAATTTTTGTTGTCTACTTTGTAACTTCGTTATTTTTTTTTATCATTTATTTGAATATTTTATTTGGGGTAACACGAAGCTTCTCATTTTACTTTGACCTCGTTTATTTCGAAATAATAACACAGCTCTGAGGGCACGGAAGTTTCAAATACTAAAATAACTGTAACGCGTTCAAATATTCATTGTCTCTGATAAATTTTTGCCAAACAATATGCGCAACGTTGCGTGAATGATGCAGAAGTAACGTAAAACTGGAGATTCTCGGGAAATTATTTAAAACTGTGAGAATAACAAATTTCTAACATGAAAAATTAGACACTTCAATATTACATCCTATAAATAATTATAGATACTACAGTCTCATGTATATCAATTTTTTGTGGTGCCATCAACCATCGTAAAGATATTCTACACTCATCTTATAAATGCATAAATTACTCAATTAATTTTAACAATTAAGTTTAGCCCAAATGAAAAGAAGAGAAAAAATTTATCAGTGTGAAAATTGTGCAGTTGCTTTATGCATCCAACATTTAAGATACTATCATACTGGACAAAATAACTAATCAACATTTTCACCATTATCAATAATATATATGGACTTAAACCACATATGTAGTTAGAGATATGACGATATTTCTAATAGAAATAAGAAACTCTTTTATTCATAGTCATTTTTGTACTTAACACATTGTATGCGGGTATTTTGTAACGCCTCATTAAAACTCAAGAGGAAAACTTGTTAAAAAATTTGCACGAATTTTATTTTTACAAAAAATTAGTATAAACTCGAAACTACTTCCTCTCTAAATTCGAAAATATACATAACTTTCCAAATCTAAGTGATTAATGCCACGAATCACCTTTTTTAAACTGTCTATGCACAGTTTCTGAAAAACGTATTTTTACGTGGACCGCATACAATGTGTTAAACATAATAAAAAAGAAAAATTATAATACAGGCTTCCTTTTCACATTTCCTTAAAATCATTCCCTGTTTCAAGTTATTTCCCTATTCGAATCAGCCACCACTCTGATTCTGCTAGACATCCATCCGTTGTCTATTAATATTCCATAAACCATCTTCCACAATTCCACCTCCAATAATTCTCTAAACCTCTATACCCCATCTGGAATATAATATTTATCACCACCATGCCTTATCCATCTACATTTCCTCCATTCCCATGCGAACCCCTCGAGAACTACCATCCACAAACTCCCCGCTTAAAAGTCCGGATTTACCCCGAATCTTCGGCCCATCTCCTACAATATTCGCACCTCCAATATATGCTCGTCCCTTCCGCGATACATCAACGACTAGTCGATACCAGGCGCAACGTAAGGTTAGCATATGTAATGTACATTTTCATGGATGGAATAACTTCGCGCGATAAGTTTACATGGAAACGGCTCCTTTTTACCCGGTAGCCTCGTTCTCAGCTAGCATCGTTTCGTCGTCGCGACACGACGACGGTCTTGCCTACTTAACGCGATTGCCAAAACCTTTTTCAAAGACTCAGCCTCCCCTTATAACCCTCCCTGCGCTTGTTCTCCAAGTCCTCCCTTGTTCTTGCTCGTTTTCTCTCTCTTTCTCTCTCCTATTCTCTCTCCAGTCATTTCTTTACAGGGCCATCCCCGTCACCCCTTCGCGGCCCTGAATGCTCGAGGGAGGAGGGCGAGAGAACTCAGACCCGTGACGTCACTCTAGCAAGGGTCACGCGTCGAAATTCAGGTCGACTCACCCCTTTATCCAACCACCCCCTTCTCTATCTCTCTCTCTTTCTCTCCCTCTCCTTCTATTTCTTTCCCTCCCCCGTCAGCTTTCCCTCTTCAGATGTACTCGACGAGGAGTCGAGCTCCTCGTGAGAGTCAAAGAGAAGGAAGAAGAGTGGCCTCCATCCTTCTCTTTCTTATCTTTTATAACATATTACGTAACGCGTATATTATTATAGATTATATCTCGGTATCGTCGGTAGTAAAATTATCTCCGATAATACCAGCCGTTCTAACGTCCTCTATTATTAAACCCGCGGAATCCGATCAAAGTATTCACCCTCGTTTCACCGTCGCTTCCTTCGTATCCTCAAAAACAGTGAAAAATTCAACGTCAGATCTTCCAGGCTGTAAAAACATGTAAATCATGGAAACTCCGAACTCTCGAATCTCATCCACCTTATGCAAAATTCTCTCCGTTCGTCCGTCGGATTTTCATCCCCATTTCGCTCCTCGTTCTTTTACGAATGATCTTCTTATCCTTTTTTTTGGGGAATGTGACCGAATCACGGTAGATTTCGAGTTCATCGTGGACAGGAGTACGTCGTAGAGGGATTTTTCGTGCGCCATTGAAAATCGAGGGCGAATACTTCGGGATCCATCGCATACGACCCCCTTCGGCTTTGAATATCTCTTTTAAAGTGCAAGGGACGCCGTCGAGGCGGAGATAATGAATTCAGTGGTAGTTGTTGGCGTGTGTACGTTAGGTATACCAATACGGTGAGTAAAATAAGATGCGGAACAACGACGAGGATCGATCCCGAGGGTGAAGAACGTAAAGATTCGTGTCGACCCAGATATTACCACGGTGAAAAAAAAAAAGAATTTGATGATATCGTGATCTTTTTACGATTACTAAGTACACGTCCCTTGTAACTCGTGGTACATGTTTTCACGTAGATTCACGCTTTTACGAATAGTATAACTTGTATGGGGTATGACAGTTCGTGGGAATGGATTTGACGCGCGCGTTGGAGGTAACTTTGCGGGGGTGAGATAGGAAAGCACGTTTAATCCGTTTTTCTACGATTTCTTTTGCGACTGCGTGTCCAATAACTCGGAAATAATTGCTGAAATAAAATTTCTTACTGATCTTTGTATTGGTAGATTTAGTATTGATACGCACAGTGTAGGAAATTGTGCTGTAATGAGATTTTTGTCGTGTGGTGGGCACAATTTAAAGTAAGATTTGTCAAATTATATTTTTTATGATTTATCAAGTAGGATAGCATTTTAAAAATAAATAGCGTATGCACAAAGTTGATTAAAAATATGTATTAATCTGTCAGCTGTGTTCGACATGTGACACGTGATGATCATGCGGGACATTTAGTTACCACTTGCTACTTAACTAGTTAGTTGTGATTGACGAGTTTACTCGTCATCGCTCGATTTTCGTGACACACGTAGATAGGTGCGCACTGCCAAAAGAAGTCGCCACAGTTAACTGATTGATAATGTAGGGGAGGGTGGGGCAAAGTGGGCCCCTTAACATTTTGGAGCCCAAAAAAATAAAGATATGACTATTTTTTGCTGAAGGGGCCCACTTTGCCCCACCCTCCCCTACGTGGAAAATATCTTATTTCATTGAAATGTAATAAAAAACGAATCACCGATGATACATAAGAAACCGATAGCCATGAAGATAACAATGTAATGCTCAACTAAAGCAGATTTAATATTTAAACCATTCTTATGCTCTTTATTTACCTTCTTGTACGGAATATCGCGGTATATGAAAATAGTAGATGGAATTTTCTTTTCGCATTATAGAAACTCCCATTGTACGAAAATCTACTGTATTGAAACTGATATAATGTATAACACCGTAACATAAAATATATAATAAATTAATTTCTTCAAATTTTGAACCCAGACTTTTATAATTACCGGCGCACATGTCTTCATCACGAGGACGACTCGTGCTTGCGATCTTTGCGTCACAGCACGTTCTCGCATCGTCAATCAATGCTATTTCTTCTCGTTGGATTTCGATGTCAACTTGTAGCAGAAGCACGATTCGATATCGCCAAGCAAGGGGGTTAAAACGAAACAATCCCGGTTGTATTGTATGTCGTAACGTGGTTATTGAGTCACGGCGGGTCTATAGCACGTGCTTGCGTTTATTTATTTATAGGAGGAAATTGACAGATCGTAATAACGTAACTTCAATGTTGCGTGTATGTTGAGAGGGTCGCGGAATGTTATTTTTGTCACGTACAATGTTGCATTGCGTAAGTTTATTATAAAGCGGTTTTGCCATTATGCCAAGACAATTAGCACACGCTGGCAACATCGGTCCAAGATGCTTCGTTACTCATAATTCATCGTTCGTCATGGAGTTACGATTGGATCGACTCAGGAGTGATTTCGCTTTCCCGTTCCAAATACATAATCGCGTATAATGAACGCATTTACGGGAGTAAACTCGTTCGTAGAACTAATTCCAGAAACTGTATATTGCTTCGCGTCGTTGAATTAATTATACGACTGACGTAACTTTACGGCAATAATACCTGAGAATGTCCTGAGAGCATCTGTAGGATACGTACGTAGGTCGGATGTAGCGTAAATTGTTGTGACGTTAGAACTGCTTTAACAAGAAGTGGGAGTTTGTAGGGAGCAACGTCTTTATCATTTGCTGATTATGAGTTTGAGGATGTAGAAGGGAGTTGAGATACTGTTGATGATTTAGATGGGAAGATTCGAAATATACTTAGGATTGAAATGTCTTTAGTCAGATCTACAAGTGTTAGATAGATTGATAGACAGATATTGTTGTCCATTACAACGTTGGATAAGTCCCAAGGGCGAATTAGTTAGTACAAAAGTGTTTACAGAGAAAGTAACATATGATACAGTCAAAGATAAAGAGTAAATTAACAATGGTGTGGGGATTTTATAAATCTTCCTAGAGATATCTAGGACGAAGACAGTTGACTGACGAAAAAACGATCGACGACGAAACGTGGACGACACGAGGACGAGCAAACAGTTCGACAGTAGAGTTCGACAGTAGACGACATATAGAGTAAACGCATAGAGTAGACAGATAAAGTGGACAAAGTTACGTATAGAGTAGACGGGTGGAAGAATAGACGAACAGACGAGTAGACGATCAGACGAGTAGACGATCAGACGAGTAGACGATCAGACAAGTACACGAGTAGACGAACAGATGAGTAGACGAACAGATGAGTAGACGAACAGACGAGTAGCCGAACAGACGAGTAGCCAAACAGACGAGTAGACGAACAGTCGAGTAGCCGAAGAGACGAGTAGATGAATAGACGCAAAGATTAGACGTATAGAGGGACTGGACGAATAGACGAACAGTTAGACATGACTGGACGGATTTTGTATAATAGTTGTGTTATTATATTTGGAGAGAGAGAGAGAGAGAAAGAAAGTGCGTGTGTTTTAGAGCGTTTCCTATATTTTACTACAAATTTAAGTTTTCACTTGTATATATCTATTTTTAAGTATATTTGTTATAAATATCCTACAATAGAGTAAGATAAAGTAAATTAAATAAAAGAGCAGCAATAGCAAGTAAATTTAATAAAAGTGAAGATAAAGTAATAAAATAAAATAAAAGTAAAAGGGAGGTACAGAAACTGGAATGCTAAATCCAAACATTGAGCAGGAAGAGTATCGACCTAGCTACAAGTATTAGGAAGGTTACAAAATTATTATAAATATTCTACGCACGGTATGTGCTTATTCTGTATATCGTTACAAAGTTGGAATTGCTTCAACAGCGAAAAGATATTTTTCAAAAACGATACCTTTATCCTTCGTTAATTGTATTATTAGTTCCAAAATACATTAGGAAGTTTAGATATCGGTGATGATATCGATGGGAAAGTTTTAGGTATGCTTGAGGGTGAAATTTCTATCTACATGTATTAGAAATATTACAAAACTATTATTAATATTCCATGGATGGTATTTTGTATTTGCCCTTTACTAATCATATTAGTAATTCCAGAATACATCATGTACTTCAAGTAGGGTTAATGATTTATTTATAAAAATTATAATATACTAGATGGTGAAGTGTTGTGAATCCGCCGATAAATAACGGAGAAAATATATAGATTAAGAATAAAATGTGCTCTACTTTAACACAGTCAACACGAAGAATTATTTTGAAAATGGTCCCTAATGGCGACTATAACACTTATTGTCGGTTTAATTGTACACCGTGTGTATAAGGTGTCTTTTGGCTATGAAATGGATTACACACACGGTGTATCTCGTATGGGTTAAATTCTCTACATTTATATATTATAACATTTTATATCACACGCATGAATACTGTTATGATTCTGGAGTTAATTAAATACGGACATGAACGTACGTCATACGGCCCAACACTTTTCTCCTTTGTAAATATTTAGTTACAAAGTGTATTCGCATTACTAACTGCAAATCATGCATGAAATATGTAAATGAAAAATACGTTAGATGATTTGATGTCATTCCTTGTACAAGTCGTGAAAGAATGCAAAAGATTGTGCAATTAAGTAAACATACAGAGGATGCTACTGAACGAACTGTAAGAAAGACATTTTGCATTATTTCAAACTGTCAAAAAATTATTGCAATAAATTAGCGCGTTGAATTCAGAAATACTAATAAAATGTGAATAATTCCTACGAATGTATAAAATATTAACAATACAACATTGAAAAAAAAATTTAATTTTTAAATGTTAAATGTCACTCTGCGCGTTTTAATTGGGAAGCCATGTTTAATTAAAACTTATTAAAATCCTCCACGAACGAAAGTGGGTACTTAATAAATTCCATTGTTCGCACAGTTCATTCCGGGAAGAAGTATTTCTAGGTAGTCGTTTCATACTCGTCTCAAAGTAAAGGGTTAATTAATAAACACGATATCCGCCTTTGCCATTTCAGACAGCGAGTATTAAATCGCAATTTATAAAATAATAAACGTCAAAAATGCAGTTGCAATATATGCAATTCTTTTATTATTTCTACCATTCACCTATATTAATTAAAAAATTCATTATATTGCAATAATTAAAACAACGTTACGTGAAACAACATTAAGAGTGATTCTACAATGTTATGGTTACATTAACACATTAAGTGACACTTTAGTCACCGGTAGTTGCTGTTATTTAACAGCAGCATACACTCAACAAAGAGCATCAAGTTGCTTTTAAAATTTAAAAAAAAAAATTATTTTTTCAATAGTAAAATATTTCAATGCCTCCTCAATATATCATCGTATAAAATTCCATGGAAATTACGTTAACCGTAGAACACAAGAACTATAGACGTTAAATCCGTTATATTTAAATATGCTAAATTCCTTTGAAAACAAAGCAGTCAATGATACAATTAACACTAGTCGTATCGGCATCTTTGCGTGTATTTATTCTTACAAGAGTCAGTCACTTGATTGACTGTAAAATAATATTAATACTTTTCCAGAAGATACAGAAGGCATTGTCAATTAACTATTAACACGTTGAACGCCAACCGTATTTCGCTAATTTCACTGTTTCTACTGAAGCGAAATTTTTTCTATTAAATTTACATCTTTATAAAACAGAAACTTGAAAGATACATATAGATAGGTATTCAGCAGACTTTTATCTTTTAAACACATATATTTAAATATATAGTATGCCTGAAAATTCATAAATATTGCAATTTCAAAGTGACAAATTTTCATTGAATACAATAGCGCCGGTCACCGGTGACCCCCACGGCAGTCAACAGTCAATAATACAAAAAAATTGCAAATTTTCAATCCGTTGAATCGGCCATTTCACCGCGCACGGTACGGCTAGTGTTAAGTAATTTAGGTTTTATAAAATGCACATATAACAATTAATTTACTCTTTCTCCATGAATGTGAGAAATTTTTGTAAAATACATAGAAACCCGTCATTTTGATTGCTTCCGTAGTTCTAGCCTTAAAAAAAATATATAAAACTCGTTCACCGGAAACGAACCAAAGGAAGTGACGACCCGCGTACATAAATAGTGTTTGATGTTCTCCAAGAATATACCATTGAACGATGTAAAATAATTAATTCAATTACAATAAAATTTACTGCATACATATTCTGTTATTTCAGATGCGAACACCGAACATCGTGAAACCATAAAGAGACCACGGTGGGGAAAATTTTCCACGAGCGTAAATTTAGGAAATTCGCAGACCATCCAGGAATAAGAATCTTTTCACGGAGTTCCTTTTTACGGGCCACATTTCAAAAACAAGCTAAATATATTTCCCGTGAAAACTTCAATACAAATATCGCGGTTGCAGTATCTCGAAGATATAAATTTAGAACATTCCTCGTATTGTGCGCACTTTTTATAATTGTCTTATTCGTACGTCATTTTTAGTCTTGCTCTCTTCACGTTTACTCAGCAGGGTCAGTTACATGGTCCCGGGAAAATATTGATTTTCAATTATAAACGTTTATTGCCAATTGTTATCTTCGACCAAGAGATACGCTGTTGGCAAGTGTATTGTTTTCGGTTGTTATTTATTATTTTGTCCTAAATACTGCAGGTATATTTTATTTTAAAAAATGTGTACAGTTAAATCATCGCGGAGCAAAGCTTCTTTACAACTTTTTGTTTGTCGATTCAAATGAATTGTAACATATTCTGACAAAAATATAAATTCTTTGTATAAGAATTAAATTACGACGCAAATATTGATTAAAATAGAAATAAATTATGGAAGATAGTATATCTTGATGCAGATCTGCATAGGAAATTAATTAAAATTTTGAACAAATACCAAATTAATATTTTGTTACTTTTCAATTCTAATGCTTCTTATTTTCAATAATTTGGACCAACAAATTTTAAAGAAATTATTGCAGTGAAATTGTAGGAAACAGCGTTAAAATCCAAAGTTTGTAAAATTTCTAAAGAAGCTTTGACTGCACAGAAGTTTTAAAAAATCATTAGCAGTAATTTCAGTGGCTCGTGTCTCTTTTATTATTTAAATATACCCATTTATTTAGCGAGCTATGTAGAAAGACACCTTAGCACATAAGCAAGAAGACGTCATAGCGAAAGGGCAGATCTCTGTAAGGTCTATTTTTTCCTACCAGAAAACATTTCTCTCATTGAAAGTATTAATTGCATTAATAATAATATTAAAATATTGTGTATACTATACATAGCAAAAGAACGTTCTCGTAAAAATAAACATAAAAATAATAATTACAACTTAGAAGCTATACAGTGACGTGCACTTTTGCAATTCTATTTACAGAGAAATTGTGCATGGCCATGAAACACATATATATTTAGGCGACAGTAATTATGTCAGAAATTAAGATAGCATTCCAAAAAGAAAAAATTAGAAGGTGATTACGTGAAAATGTTAACGGTAAAACTATAGAGAATTATTCATGCGATGCAATTATGCCAGCGTTACTTTCTTGCCAGTGGCACATCGTTTTGCATTTTATACTTGCCAGCTGGAGTTATCGTTTTCATTGCGTCAACAAATAAATGGTTATATAAAATAATGGCGCGCTTTATGATGTACCATTCTTTGCTCTTTCATAATGCCGAATGATGATTACGGATATGTACTATTCTGTTATTATTACATATCGTAGTTTCCATCGTGAAGAAATCTATTACGTTAGTTTATTGTGAT
This sequence comes from Cerceris rybyensis, assembly GCA_910591515.1. Lineage (NCBI taxonomy): Eukaryota > Metazoa > Arthropoda > Insecta > Hymenoptera > Crabronidae > Cerceris > Cerceris rybyensis. The sequence goes on from OU342789.1 coordinate 39,113,474, forward strand.
GGAAGTATGGAATTTTCTGACAGTGCTTCCTGAAGAAACGTGTTACGGTTAGTTTATTACAATGGATGTGTGAAATTTCACGTATTTATAAAGGATTTCGATTTTGATGGAGGGTTTCAAGTATTGGACATTTCAACTTCGATATGGATATTTAACACTTTACCCACCGGAAGCTTATTAAAACCCTTTGCGGACTAGCGACGCATATATGCGGTCTGAGAAAAAATGTAGTTATAGTTTATCGCCGTATGTATACACGATTCAAATTGAAAAATTGAAATAAAACCGGTGAGATATGACTAAAAGTGGAGTAATTTATAATTCATATACATTAACAGCCCAAATTTTTGATAAAAAGGTGGTTTTGGAACGCCGAATAAATGATTATCTGTCAATATTCTGAAATATCCCCGTCCGCAAAGGGTTAATAGGCTTTTCGGATCCAACGCCTCGGAACTTTTAACTTATTAATTGATTGCCATTCCAATTAATAAATTTTCATTTATCATTGGGGTTACCTCTGTTGAGAACTCAGTGACGAGAATTTGTAATTTTTTAACAGATATCTTTATCAAGGAAGTATTTGTGGCCAAGTGATCGGTCAGAAGGGGTTAGGGTGTTAAAAAAATACCGGTCGGTAAAGTGTTAACATTAGAACTACCGGCGTTAAATCTGTTTTATTTCAATATAGGAAATAATGCTGGAAAAAGAGAAAACAAGAGACGGAAAAAGTGGTAGATTCGACACCCTGTTTTTTTATAAGATCAACGTAGAATACCTACTTTATGAATCTCTTATAACCTTTGAGAATTTTTGGAAGAAATAGCGAACAAGTCCTTTTGAGTTGCTTGGCAGTTCTAGTGTGAACTATCGGCGATATATTTATTACATTTAAATACGCTATATAAGTACTCTGGAAAAAGAGAAGTTAAGAAGTGATAAAAATAATCAATTAAATAATTTAGATTTTATAAGATAGAAGTGTAATATTTATCGTACAGCTCGCTATCAATTTGGGGAATTTTTGGTAAAAGTTCCGAACTGATCATTTGGATTAAACGACTGCATATAATGTCCGAATAACGAAGGAAGTAGTATAAATGAGATATTTCGAATTTCACGAGACTTCTCTTCAGTGTGACATGATAATTATATTGGATATATTAGGGGTACCGAAAAGTAATCAAAATTTTTTTTTGCTGCCGAAAAACATTTATTTATTAAAGAAATCTTAGTCACTAATCAACAATTTCCATAATTTTCTAACACTTTCTGCCAGCGTAGAGGTAGTTGTTCGATACCCTTTTTAAAAAAGTCCTTCGATGTTTTGTTGAAAAACCTTTCTAATTATGTTTTCATTTCTCCAATTTCGATTACTTTTTGATACCCCTAATATTTACATATGTAGTAGAGTAAACGTGTTAATTTTAGGTTCACTGATGACTTTGTGCTGTGATGATGTGTATAGTACACCTCTCTGTTTGTTTCTCTTATGTTATACGTAAAGTGTCATAGCTTTTGTCTCATGCAATTTGTATCATGCTACGAAAAAATATATCGTTTCTTTTTAACAGTCTGTCGATTGAGTAGCTCTGTCTGTCTGTCAATCTGTCCGTTTATTCGCGACTCTGCTATTAGTCACTTTCCTATTAATATTTTCTACGACACGTGAATGGCATTTCCATAACCTTTTTTCAAGATGTCTGCAATATTCAAAGTGATAAAATTACGGTGAAAATAAATTGAATCCGTGTCGATTTAATTTCGCTTAGGAAATGGCACATGATATCTCAGAAGCATATATATAACTGATAAGGATTAATTTTAATTTGAAATTTAACTGATGTTATATGCCCTCTATTTTTAAGAAACGGGAATGTTATAAGATCTAGAATTTCAATTGTATTATTAGGGCTGCTTAATCTTTCACTTCTTTCAGGAGTTTTAAGATTTTCAACTTCAAAAACTTTTAATTCTCAATTATAATTAACGTAATTGCAATAGTTAAAGCAGGCTAACTATATTTCGTTCGGATCTTCGCCGTTACCTTAATTCATTTCACCCAGAACTTTTGACTTTTAGGATCATTTTTAATAACCCAGACTATAAATTTTACAAAAAAAAAAATTCTCAGAGATGATATGTCGAACCTTCAATTTAAAATTCTTAAGACAGTTGCCTTTTAAATTCGGCGCTCAAATTAATCACCCTTCATATTCTTTAATCAGTTTAACTATCACACAATTTATGTTCCATTCAATTGTTTTGCAATTTATTTCAAATTTGGAGTGGTGACCCAAAAACGTAATATCTGACAACATTCAATTAAAACCTCGTACTTGCAATACATTTACGACAATCGATCGTGAATAGTCTCACAAGTGAGCTGTAACCTTTCAAAACTTACCCTCCCAGCGTAATATATTTTAACAATTATCCTTCCATTTCCGACGTTTAACCCCTCAGCCTGGAGGACTCCCAAGCCAATCCCATTAACAACATTTTTTTACTATTATTATAAAGCTGTTTCGCCACTCTGTATTGCAGATTTGTGTAAAACGCAATAAGTGATGAATAAAATAAATTTTTTGGAACTCTCAAATATGTATTTTCGCATTTAGACTGTGTCAAAAATTGTTTTTTAAAACAGTTTACTTTTTAATTTACTCCATAACAACACTTCCGATCAATGTACAGGATTAAAAATTGGTAAATAATGGTTTTTTTAAGGTGATCTATCGAGTGACACCTCACCCATTGAAATCTGTTTGAGGGCGTTTTTTACTCTTTGCTATAGCCTTTACCAGTAAATGCTATTTTTTTCCTTTGAAAGTCGTTCTCTTTACACTGAGATATACGATTTACCAAAGAAAATGCTATTCCTCTGGACTGCTCGTTGTTAAGGCCGTAAAACACGAGAACGAGCGCGGAACTCGTAACTATGCTCGCATAAACTGTATAAAATTAACAAAGATGGTAATAAAAGACAGAATTTCTCAGTGTTCATTACTCTTCCGTGGATTCGTATTCGTTTCGAATAATCCAATGAGAAAGTAATATGTAATTTACTTGTGCAATAATAACGAACTACTTTAAAATTCTTAAGATAATTTGCTGGACTTACTGTTACTTAAATTTACTCAAACGTAACTCACAGAGAAATTGAATATCTAATTCAAAAATTTTGTCTTATATGTTACGTTAAATGGTAAATTGATAAATCATGTGATTTTTCAAGCATGCACAAATATGATTATATGTATGGCTATTTTTAATTTGAATTTAGATTTTATAGTGTTTTGTCAGTAGTTAAAAATAATTCTGTCCCGATTAAAATTTTTCATGACCAGTCGATTTCGATTGCTCAACAGGCAGCAGAATAAATTTTTTTAGAAACGATGGCTTTATGGACTTCACCCGATAGTTAACAGCTTGAGTCTTCGTCTGCTTACAAATAACTTTTTTTCTGATGAAAAAATCAAAATTCTGATTTATCCGTATTTTTGTCAAGGACATATAGTTTCTATGAACAAAAACTCAAGAAAATTCATTGGCATTAAAGGGGAAATACTAACAAAAAAATTCGAATTTTTCATATATTGTTTAAACAAATTAAGATTTTGCAAAATAATTTTTACCATTGTGTTGATTGTTAATAGACGCAAAATTCGTCAATTTACGCAAATGCTCTATCTCTCATAGTTTCCGAGATAATCGACGAAATATACTTTAGGGTCCTAACTTTGGTGGTGGTTTTCATCCCTTAAACGGCGACGATTGCCGATAAAAAAAATACGTATCGAATATTTTAACGAGGACTACATCATACTCAATTTTCATAAAAATCGGTGATTAACAGTTCGATATGTTCCCTTGTTAGACACCATAGCATTCACATATGTATATTTGTCTATTTTTCAGATTTACGTCTTTACTAATCGTCATCATTTCACTTGCAATGCATAGATTAATGAGACTCCTTTGCCCTACAATTCTCGATTGTGCAATGCGATGTTTCAGAATTGAATAGCTACAATAAAATTTTATCGGCGATTCCTAATATATCGAACAACTTAACACTAACCGTACTGGTACCTTTTATATACTTATTCTCATTGTAGCAGACTATTTCGGCAGTTATGAAATAACGAAAAGATTTTCACACAAAAAATGCAAATAGTCAACTTAATATAGGAAGCAACAGCAAAAAACAACCCTTACTTAATAACACAACAAATTGCGTATTTTCAATACACCGAGCCGGCCAATTTGATCACGTATAGTACGGTTAGTTTAACATAACATGAATATTATGGAAATAATTTTCAAGTCTACAACAAATAATATTTTAAATTTCTCAAAATTTTATGAAAAACATCAAAAACTGTATATTTCACTATGCGCAACAACGGTCACTTGTTATTGTAGGGAAATGTGGTAATAGATGATGGAAATTCGATGGCGGTCTACCAACTGCAAACCATATATTTTCTAAATAGTATAGTGTCACCTATTCATATATCTGTAGATGTATAAGAGTGCAGTAGATGTAGATTTCGAATTCGTAAAGTGTTATCAAAGAAACAACCGTCTAACTACGGCACAGTTTGTCGTAAAACACGTAGACGATTCGCTGGCACAGACATTCATACATATACCCGTTGGAATATAAACTTGTCGCTGGTATATTTTCGTCAGCGAGAATTCACGTACGCTGACACGTTTCGTTGGAATTCTTTCGAGGGGCAGAAATGTACCGAAATATCAGAGAAGTGTGAAAAAAGGAGTTAAAATACAGTCATTTATTGCCTTCATGTCGACCATTAATGTTAAACCATTAATTAATGTTCTCTGGTGCGAATTAATTTTCCAATATCTCGTCAGCTGCGCAAAGATAATTTCGAAAAATAGTCCAATCTTGATTATGCATTTTCATATTATAGTAGGAGTAATTATAAGTGCTGAAAGATATTTAGATGAAGATTGAATATTATTCTCAATTTCGAAAGTTGAAATTTAATGGTTAAAACTTTACTGGACTAAAACTATAACTATTTATTTGGAAATTCATTACTTTGATTGAAGTACTGAATTATAAATATTTGACAAATATATCATTTCATATTTTAAACAATTTTAAAAATATTCTTCTTTATTTATTACGAGGATGCTTATTTAATAAAATTTCGATAGCTCTTTCGCTGATTGAAATATTCAAACGTCAGTTTATGTGAAATGTTCCAAATTCAGTACGTGAATATGGGAATTAAATTATAATCAACGTTTCACATCATATTTTTGAAAATGGTCGTAAAGCTTGTTAAAAACTAAGTACGATCAATAGGAATATTGATTCGTAAATTTTTTATTTTACAAATATGCTTCTTTATTTAATAAGAGCATTAAATAAAATCACGGCGAATCTCCTATCGAAGGATTTTAATGGAAATAATAAATCCACGTAGTTTGAAATTTTCTGTGTCCATTTGAGAGTCCAATCACAATAAACATTTAACATCGAAATTTTCCAAAATCTTCATACTCTCATTTGACAAAATCAAGTATAACCAGCTAACCAAATATTGCCAATTCTCGAATTAGTTTCCTATTCAATGTCAAGATAGTAAAAAAACTTCTTGAAAAAGCTCATTTTAAAATTCAAATGTGAATCCATAAAAAAAAAGTTAAAATTTTCTATAATGTACGAAATTTAATTACATAAGTATCAGCACCAGTAGCGCCATCGTACATGCAAACACAATAAAAGACTTCTCAATTTCGAACTTCTCTGCAAAACTGTCTTCGACGAGTCACCAAAAAAAAACTTCGAGCCGTGACAACAAGGCGTACTACGGTAAACTTCAACTGCTTTAATATATTCAATCCCTGCAGGATATATCTACCAAACCCTGTGCAAGTGACGCGACGAAATTAAATATTCCCATTGATATATACCAGCGTTCCTCGGGTAACTGACTTTACCCAATATCTCCATAAATTTCGTTCTCCTTTGTTTTCCTTTGCATCCATAACTTCTATCTTTTCTTCGTTTTCTCCGTTTATTAATACTAATACTACCAAGCAGGTCAAAATAACGAATTTCCAATTTTTCCTGAATATTCTCCAAACTGCTAGAGGAAAATAATGCTATATAATTACCTCACATCCATTTTATAAAACAAAAATAATTCAATTCCTTTGTTCGTAATAGTTTTACCATAGAACTGCATGCCCAAGAATTTGTTACTTGATAATCAGCAGTGTCTGTAAAATATTTATCCTACGTCTCAATTGTTATCTGATGAAATCACTATCTTTCTTCTATTTCACAAAAAATATTCAGCATGTAAATATAATAAAGCCACCTTTTCCTTTTTGACAAAAATTTGATGCAAGTCTTGAAGGATCAACTGATCATCTTTTTCACCTATTTATTTCCCTTTTGTATCAAAGAACTTATTTAGTGTATCTTATATAATAATTAGACTGCGGATTTTTATGCATTTATGACAAATTTAATACGGCTAAAATATATAAAAAGAACATAATATAAAAATATATCTAAAATATCCAAAGTATGGTATTTATTGTAATATTTATTAAGTGCAATAAATCCCTAGATAGGTTTTCCTGTCTCACCTGCATTTGTGAAACTCGAAATTTGCATAAACATCCGCAGTCTAATAATAATAGACAGAAAGACAATAGTTTTAATATTAAGTAGCGATCGTAAGATAAAGAATTGGAGAAATTAACACGAACGACTCATTTGTCATACAAACCGCCGGCTCAACGATCATTGAACAATCGCTGCATTCGCAATTACCTGTTCTTTACATCACTGGTTATTACGGCCGATTAAGGTGCCATTAGGATTAATAGAAGACAAGCCGGAGCGTTTAACGGGCAAGATAAGAATACTTCCATCGAGTCGTCGAACTCTGCCTCTTAAACGGTGTAATTGCGTGAAAAATTAAGCCCGAGAAAATTGGCAAACGATGTACGAGTGATGTGTGTACGATACCCAAACGATCGATGTTGAAAATGTGCCAGAAAAGGTTACTCCACACGAATGTCTATTGGGATTATTTTGTTGGTATGGAAGGCGATTAATTTTGCAGCCGTTTCGATTTAGAAGCCTGTGTTTCCCTTTGCGGATTGTTTTTTTTTTGTATTTTTCAGATTTAGCTGCTGTAGTTGTTTTGCCTGGGATACAGAGCTTTAGGCGGCTTTTGAAGTATAGAGGCCATGATATGAATATCGTATAGGCCAAATATCCCATAGATGACAGAGATTTGAACTAGGATTAATCAAGAGAAAGTCAGTTCATTTTAACTTCAAACCTATCATAATGTTTATAATTATATTGTGGACATTCGATTCCAGTTATGTTTTGAATTATACGTTTTAATTTTGAGAAAAAATGAATAAAAAGGGAGATTAATTTGATATTTTTTGTTCCATATTACGGATTTGATTGCTATGATTATTATGAAAGTGGTATAATTTTAGCTGGCTTCGGAGCTACAGTGAATATGATTTACTCATGACATAGAAAAAGTATGCCATAGGCAATAGAAATTTTAACTTACTAATTAATTTAGGCTCATTCAATGAGCAACTTAACCCATTAAGGACCAAGCATTGAAAAAACAGAAATATTTTGAATGCGACTATTTATTTGTTATAAGATTACATAACAGTAGGACTTAAGGTGATCTACAATTAGAGAACAAAAGTGCATAAATTAAGCCTTTGGTATGTTCTTTTACTATGACATAGGTTAAAATATAAATTAAATTAATCCGATTCTGCGAAATAAAAATTAGAAGTGAAATGTTGCGTTTACGAAATTTTGGGCCTTAATGGGTTAATTCTGGCTAGAGAAATTTTAGGCTCACTAATTAAAAGGCTAAGATTTTTATTTTATATTTGACATAATTTCTGTAAATTGCTTGTATGATACATATTTTGATAAGATTCTAAAGATGTGCATAGTAGAGGATAATTAACCCTTTTGAGCTACGTGCATGTTTGGCGCGCGTAACTGTTTATTTCTGGGATTTTGAGGTGATATTTTGCGTTGACAGTGCAAGCTGATGTTCAGCTGGCAATTGAAGTCGATTTTCTTTACTTCGCGTGCCAAATACACTGATACTTGGAATGCAAAGGGTTAACGCTTTTACTGCGAAGGGTGCATATAATTGAACGTTTCCGATTTATTAAAACGCGCGAAAGATATATAAATACGACTTGAATAAATTTCACTTACAATTAGTGCAGGACATTTAAATTTTATTAATAAAATGTATGTATCATTATTTTTTTAAGTGACATGCTACTTGAAAAATTGTAACGTGCCGTCATTTCATCCTATATTCCTAATGTTGCATGCTGTTTTAACTAGACTTTTGTTGCTATTATATATTTCAATTTTAAGTAAAAATGTTGGTTCTTTTTTTGTATTTTTTTTCGACTATATTCTGCCTAAAACCCACTGTTTTTCCAGAGATGACGAGAAATTTCCATCCAAGCTCTTTCGTTGTCTATCCAGCAATAATCAATGATCAATGTACATGTTGTGAATTAATGACATGACATTTATCAAATCTTTATTCCCACGGAATGTTTTTATCGATGTGTTTAATTCCTTTTAGCAAAGTTGATAAAATGTATTCTATTTTATACAGACCAAGAATTTTGCATCAAAGATGTTTGACACAAGAATGTTAATTTGTAGCAATTATGCATCGAGGAAGATAAATGGTACATTTAACGTTAATATAATTGCGAATATAATGTGATTGACACGTTATGCAAAACACCGCACGCTTCGTTAAAATGAAATTTCCAAGCATTATGAAAATGTATCCGTTAGAGTATTGCCAAAATTATAAAGTGGTATTTACATATATTTTGCCAAAATTGCAGGCCGTAAATTGTCTCTAAATTTAAATTGATATTTCTTCAGGGACCTATACAATGAAAATAATCATAGATTGTACATAATGTGTCCCAATACAATAAACTTTGCCAAAGCTCTAAATAGACGATTCCCCGTATTTTTAGTTTTCGCTGCATTGCTGTAGGCTCATAATTCCTAAAATATATGAAACAAGATTATTAACAGCAAAAAAAACTAAGACTGGCGGCTACGGCAGGTAAAGAGTTAAAGACTCCGACTTCCAATTAGTGAGACTGAATTTATCACCTTTGGAAAACTTGTTTACGTGACATGTTTAACATAGTTTTGGTGATAAAGCAAAAATAAACCTTAGCCTGAATGTCGATGAAAGTTAATGCCAAAAAATACCAAAGAGGTGCTATGGTGGATAAAAAACTAAAAACTCTGATTTCCAATTAGTGGGTCTGAATTAAAATCGTTCGTCACCTCTGAGAAATTTTTCTATGCGTTACTTTTTATTCTAGCATTTGTGTTTCGGGATCGACTAAAATCAGGTCCAATCCGTCTAGCAGATTCTAGCTCGAATGACCATGAAAATGAAAGCCACAAAACACCAAAGAAATAGGAGCTATGGTGAATAAGGAGTTAAAGGCTTCGATACTCAATCAATGAACTCGATTTCAAATCTCCCATTACTTCTGGAAAATTTTATATAAAATTAATAATAATATATCTTACCCTTACAGATTCGAAACTCACCTAAGATAGTTGGTCTTACACGAGATAACCATATAAATAAAATTCAAAATAGATAATGTGGTGAGCAAACAGGTAAAGACTAGGACTCCCAAGCAGAGTGAGCTTAGATTCAAATCCCTCTGAGAAATATTTTTTGTGATATATAGGTATATGTTACGGTCAATGTGATAAATCCGGTAATAATGTATAATTGCCGGTTATTATATTTAATTATCATTAACCCCTTAACCTACGATTTATTTTCTGATGGCGCGTGCAAAGACTCAAAATTAATTCTTGAAATCAAAAGGTTTCACTAATTTCTGGTATTTCGTATAACTGAACGTGATATTAATAGTACATAAATAATGAGACCGTTTCGTGATCGATTAATATTGTCAATTTAATAGTTTTTAGAAGACTTCAAAATTTCCCATTCCATTTTCCGCGCTACAAGTCTCACACGTAGTTGTAGACTAAGGGGTTAAAATCCAGACTAAAGTCCCAAGACCCAGTATAGTAAGCTGAGCAAGTCTGTGGAGGACCTCTGCACCCTTTGGTGATTTTCCATCCCTATGGCTCGGGTAACCCCGGGTTCGCGAAACCCATTCCTGAGCAGGGAGCTGGACAGGCCCCCGAGGTAACTCCTTTTCTGTACAACCACCATGGGTTCGCCGTCCCTGGCTCATATAATTCCAAATTCACCAAGACAGAACTTTACCAGCGAGTTGGACTGGTCCCTGGAGGGAACAAGCCAGATCTAACCCAATCTCGCCGATTAAATTGATAATTATTGAAGAATTCATCACAATCAGCAAATTCAGTAATGATCGTACCTAATCACCTGATTAATCACATTCACCGTAACATACATATGATAGGCTCAATTTAATAGATTAACTTCCATCGTACCAATTTGGGGACTTATGCATTTTAACTCTTTTAGCATTCAATGATGCCTCAATGATAGTAGAGCTATAAACAACCATGATAATTAAAGTCGAAACAAATAAAGAAAAATAAAGACACCGCGATTTCTCCATGGCTTCGATAAATTTTAATATATAAAATTTGAGATCAGTATTAGTACAAGAGTCGCTATAACGCTTTTCTCTCTCAAAGGCCCAGCATTCTGACGACGCGTCTGGGCATCGCATCAGTGCTGTTCATTATCTCCTATCTTTATAACACAGTTGTCTCGAATGCTTCTCGAACTAGCGAGCGCACTGGGACACGTCACGGATCATTCTGAATCCACGCTTTCGGTGCTAATTCCGTTTCGTCTACCGAAAGGAGAAAATAGTCTGGGTGAAATTGTCGTGGGCGTGGTGGATATAAATACGGAGAACAAAAAGACAGGGTCGGAGGAAGGAGGTAAGGAAGAGGAAGACCAGTGGTGCGTCTGGCATCGATATACGTAGCTAGCGCCGTATGATACTACGTAATTGATTATAGTAAGGAAACACAAAAAATATATCTTAACAATTATAAATTTCTTAGTGGAAGTATTTGTATTTCGCAAATTAGTCCATACTTGCTGACATATAGTAGATATTATTCACACAACATTCTTTTTTATCGTGCAAATGAGTTAAAAAGACGGATGTTCAATTAACACATTCCGTGCCAGATCATTTTTTAAGATTTTTTGTTCAGGCCTTGTGAGGCATATACGACCCACACTTTTACGATTAAATTAATTTCTTTGCAGTGTACATGATATTGAGATCCCTATATTTAACTTTACAATATATTTTTTACAATGTAATTCTTTATTTTACCATGAGAAATGCAAGTAAACTGAACGGAAAATTTAGTGGGTGTTGTATACGCCCCACGTGGCACGGAACGTGTTAAGGAGTCTTAATTAGTGGATTGATTTCTGTAATTTTCATTAACCATTTGCGGTCCAAATTATTTTGTTAATTTTGTACCGAGCTAATTAAAATTAATTTCACAACATTTTCCATCATTGGTTACACACCTTTTTTTTAAATGGTATCAATAACTATAGGTACTGACGGATATTTAACGTGTTCGCGGACATGAATGCTATAGCATTCATTTTCACAGTGATGCAAAATGGCATGAATGCTATAGCATTCAAATTTTAAAACCAATTTTTATTCATTTAATCAATTTGATCAATTTGATCTATATCGTCGTAGATGCTATAGCATTCATTGTATATAACGGTTAAAATACGATATTCTAACTAGTCTTGCAATATACCTATGTTTAATCAAATTTCGTATATCACAACCAATTTTAAAATAAATTGACTGTCAATTTTGGTACATCGCTGAAACATTTACTGTCCGCGAACGTGTTAAGTGATATTACAAAGTCATTATGAAATTGGAATGTCGATATTAAATCGTCAGAAAATAAAATCAAATAAAAAAGCTATGTCGAGTACTGCTCGACATAGAACCGCGCAGACAGTAAAACTACTATTTAATATAACACAGCCTCAGTATTTCGAACATTCTCCTAATTTTCTATTACCTATACTTTTAAAAAACAAATCCTATTCAAAACAACAGACACGCTCTAAATCTAAAACAGAAAAAGTACCAGAATTGAATGTGAATTAATTGAAAAGTTATTAATGTTATTCCGAATATTCATATACACATCGCACCCTGTTTCGCTTCAGTTTAGCAGTTGCATTCCGCGCTCTCTGGCATTGCAACTGCAGCTCGTAATGCATCCATGCGTTAGCACGTACTAGAAGTACGACCGTCCCAGCATTGGCGTCGGTCCACCGAAATATTAATGCAACGTCTATCTAAGCGACACCAGGGAGCCAAACAACTACGAAGAGAAGTGCCACGACTTAATGCATCGGCATCGTCGCGCTTATTTATCGTGTATGTCGAGGAGACGCGATGCACGATTGCATCTCGCGCGACGACGACGCCTCCGATGCATCTCACGGTTACTCGGTATAGTTCGGTTGCATAATTACCAAGGTATGACAGATTGCCGAAGTGTAAATCCGTGGGCGATAAAACTGGCAGAGGCGGTGATTTAATTTTACGGGGAAGACTGAGCGATATTTCGTTCCGGCTGATTTAGAGACGATCGCACGACTGACTAATGAGAATGGTGCGAGAAGACGGAGGCGTTTGTTTGGATCGAATTTGGATTTGCGGTTTAGTTACTAAGTTGATCAAATTTGATGAGAGGTTTTTGCGGAGATTGAGAAATGCTGATTTGCTCACTGCTCCGTCGCAGGTTTTGAAATAGCGGGCACAGAAATTTTCAACTTTAGTGTATTAAAGAAATAATATTTTCAATTATTGACTGGTTACGTAAAGACATTAACTCCTTAATTTGTGCGCTCGACTTAATTTGTGCGGCGTTGTATTTAAAATTAAAATTAAAATTTTGATTAATTTTGTATTGTGTTTTTGCCACAATAATGTTCTAAAGTGTGATTTTTTTACCGTTTTTTTTTAAACATCTGTGCGTTAAAGAGTTAACTTTGTAATGGAAAAATGCAAGAGCTGGTCGATTTAACCCTTTGCACTCCGAGCCATCTCTGAGTTTATCTATTAGCAATTTGACGAAAGTTTAGTATTTGCTATCGTGTGCCATTTCAATAGAAAAATTCAAGTAACCATATGTCTTTTAAAATGTGGTGGTGCAATAAATTTATCCTCTGTAATCGTTACTAAATTTGAACGTCCTTTACGAGGGGGCAACCGAGTGATATGGTCCCCTCAGGTGGGACATCGGAATGCAAAGAGTTAGGACAGGAAAGAATATAGGTAGCTGTCTGTAGTTAATATTTTACCAACTAGTTAGCTTTTTAACACATTGTATGCGGGTTACGTAAAAGTACGTTTTTCGAAAACTGTACATAGACTGCTAAAAATGGCGATTAATGGCATTAATCACTTAGATTTGAAAAGTGAAGTATACTTTCAAATTTGGAGAATAAACAGTTCCCAATTTATACAACCTTTTTGTAAAAATAAAATTAAGCTATTTTTTCAACAAGTTTCTCGCTTTAGTCTTAACGAGGAAGTACAAAACACCCGTATACAATGTGTTAATAGACTTTTCGGGGCCAATACTTTTGAACCTTCAATTTATTAATCGGTTGTCACGGTAATTAATAAATTGTCGTTTATCACTGCGGTTTACTATACTAAGGACTCAGTAACGAGAATTTGTAATCTTCGAAGAGATGTTGGTATCAGGGAAATATTTTCGACCAAGTAAGTAGGATGGTGAAAGAATACCTGCCGATAAAGTGTTAATTATACAACAATTGATATACAGTTAGCGTTAAAATTATTGGAACTGGCTGTAGCGGATGTGGAATTCAAGGATTGGAATAGTAATTAGTGGATCCTCATTTAAATCTCTACTTTTCGTAAATTATTATTCAACATATCATAATTTCTGGAGTATTTAATTTCTGAAATTCAATTTCTGTGAATTTCTCACATAAAGATGTAAGTTCTAGACAAAACGACCAAAGCATCCAAAGATGGAAGTAATGCAAAAAAACATTCTATTGATACAAAAGTGAGTTTGCATTTCATGAGTGCAACGAAAATATAGTTATTTCTATATTACGCTTCATTGCATATTATTTGTTTTTGACTTGTTACATTTTTATTTGCAACTGTTTGAAATGTACAGTTTTTCGAGTTTCATAGGGCACTCTATATATCGTAGTTTTATTTACAGCTTCAAAAGCTTTTATTTTGCAGTTCGACGGTTCTCCGATAAAAATTTTATACAAAAAATGTTTTTCTATCGTTCGAGGATTGACCAAGTGTATTGAAAAAAGCTGAAAATTCGGTAAGCTTTCAAAAGTGGTTTCAATCTCTCCCAATGAATTTCCGGAAGAAAAAATTGTTTTTTATGCACAACAATAAAGTTTATATCCGCATAAAGTTGCATTTTTGGGTATAGTATTTTCGAATGTATAGCAAGAAGGGCGTAAAATTAAGAAATAAGCTTTAATCTTGACTGTAAGGAATAAGTTTGAACTCGATTTACGTAAAAGAATTTTTTAATGTATTTTTATACAGACTTAACTTATTGCGGAATAGTTGTGACACTTAAACTTTTTTGGATTTATAAGTTCAGCATTAACTTAGGTCAACTCACATAGGAGCTAACCGTTTTAAGTAAATCTTGAACCAAGGAGACAATTATATGTTGAATAATAATTTAGGTAACATTTCTCACAGAGAACGAGGGAGAACTTAAATTAAGCTCACTAATTTTCTATCTCTTCATTCACCATAGCTCATTTAGACTTTTACATTTTGAGTTACCCCAAAATTTTGTTTAATAAAGAAACTATCAGATCTGTTACATGTGGCAATTTTTTAACGTTTCTAAAAACTCATCGTGTTATGCTCTATTGCAAATTATTAAAAAGAAAGTTAACCGGTTAACTGTGGCGAAAATTCATTCAAATTTTGATTCACAAAAATCGAGAGATGAGCATAAATCTATTTTAAATTATTTATACCCTTTTAGTTATCCGTTTTTTTTTCAGCATGGCCTCAAAATATTTCAAACATCTTGAAATTTACGAATATATTTTAGTTTTCGTCAAAATTACAATTTAAATAACCAGTGGTAGCTTTTACGCATGACGAGTATACTCGTCAAACACAGCTAACTGGTTAAGAGGTAATATTCTCAAATTGTGATCTTATATTACTTTTATAACCAGCAGTACACATACTACAATGTGGTCTTTATTTAGGATGTATAATATAAATAAACTAACAGCATAATGAGATACATTATATGCAGTGTACCCAGTATTCTAGAAAAGGTATTTTAATATCAGCATTACAGTATAATTTAACGTGATGGAAATATTCACACTCATAATCGTCATTATTATCTTTAATAAAATTCCATATAATTAAGCGATAATATAAGCAAACTGCTCAATTTACTTAGTCGAAAGCACCTGTGTAAAATAAGTAAAATACCATTTTAAACGTGGAAATTTCACTTTAATATAAATAGATAGAGCAAGCGGAGCATGGCGTTCAACGTGTTAATAACGTTAGATGAAAATTAACTTCAATGTTCTTTGACCCCTTTACAGCGATCGTATATTATAATGAAACTTCAATAATGAAACGAGGTTGCAAAAATGTCTAAACAATATTTCATGATTTTTTTTTTATCTAACGTAGAATTTATGTTACAAATTTGTTAAAATTCTTTAAAATCATACTACCTTTGTAAAATACGTTTTACGAAATGTAAAAGCTGCGAGTTTCAAATTATACAGACATTAAAATAAACCAGGAAAATTTAAAATCGTGTATCCGTAAAACACGAATGACAAATAGCAGCTGCAATGTCACATCGCAATTTTTGTCACACAGTGAAAACGAAAAACTTAAGCACGGTGCCATTCACGCTGCGTGGAAAACATTGAAAATGCATCATCGTACAAACCAACGTTTCTGGAAATGGAAAAAGTTAGAGGACATTTTCTTAACATCGCAAAAACAAGTAAAAAACAATTACATTATTTACACTTAATTCTTCAAAAACTGTGCAAATACTGAAGGAAAGACTGAGATGAGGAAATTACTTAAATATTAAACGTAATTGGAAAACGTATTAAAGACTAAACACTTTTAATATGCAATTTTTAATTCCGTTAAAAAATCAATTTTATAATTTCCAATTAAAAATTTTCTGTTTCCTTTCTATGTTGAATAATTACTTGGAAAAAAAATTCAAACATGAAATGTTCTCAATCTGGAACAAAAGAAATAATTAATTCTTTCGTTTAAACTGTGGCTAATGAATTTAGATTTCCAATAATTTGCAAACCGAAAGATTCTTTCAAGAGATGAAACTTACAGTTTTCAATTAATGCTCTTCTTTTTTTCTAAAGATAAACCAATTATCCGAGTTGAAAATTTAACTTTAGAATGTAATGTTAAATTTGGCACAAAAAAGGGCTTTGACATAAAATATCACCGACAAATTTAGAATTTAAAAAACTTCTAAATTAAAAAATTTCATGTAAGAGCTGTTAAGTCATAAGCATACAATCCGTTTTATATAAAAAGTTGCAGCATACCAGAAACTACTCGCTAAATTTAAATTTCATCATTTCAAGACTTGACAAAATGGGAAATTTTAATCAAATTGGTAAGTTCCGAAAACTCAGTAAATTTGATTTTGTCACAGAACCAAATTATGTACATTTTAAAGCGCTGTTCATCGATATTATCTACGACAATCAACTCTTTAACTGGACCAAAGTGATTGTCACTCTAAAACGGAACTATTAGGTGTAAGAGAAAGTTCTGTCGTTTTTAATTCCTGTGGCAATCAAACAGAGAGTTTAGACCGGAAACCAAGTCATTTAATGTGATTCAACCCGAGTCGAAATATAGAACTCCATTTCAACCTGTTAATGGTAAAAAAAAAGTTCTCAGGGTTTATAGCGCTAAGAAGAGTTTTAAAAAGTATATATTAGGGGTACCGAAAAGTAATCAAAATTGGAGAAGTGATAACGTAATTGGAAACGTTTTTCAACAGCAACTCGAAGGACATTTTTAAAAAAGGTATCGAACGACTACATTTACACTGGCAAAAAGTGTTAGGAAATTATAAAAATTATTTTGTTGATTAGTATTTAAGATTTCTTTAATAAATAAATATTTTTCGCCAGCTAAGCAAAATTTTGATTACTTTTCGATACCCCTAATATATGAATGATAAAAACAAACGTCATTATAAACCTCCAACCAGCCGAATTGTCCACATTTGACATTATAAGGTTAAAGAAGACACTTATAAAACGTTTTTTAACTCTCCAACTTCTTATTTCCATAAAATCACTAATATCTTTTTAACTCTACAAATTCTGAAATAGTGTCTATTTAACCATACAAATTTTCTTTTACGAAGATATAATTTACAAAGGTTAAAAGTAAAATTAATTAATACTAATTATTTTTCATTGCAAATGAAGATTTTACTTAGAACTTCTAAAAATATAAAATAACATTTTACTATTACCAAATGAAAAACATACGTAACGAATAGCCATAGCGAACTAAAAAACATTTGCTACGCGTCGTCATGTCGTTAGCGTCCGATGGACATTATAATAAGTCAAGGGACGGTAATTATGTGTGAATCGACGGTATATATAGAAATCGGCGTGCGAAGTACTTGCGAGCAATTCTTTTAAAAAAGTACGAAATCTAGTGGCCGATCCTTGAACTAGACAAAAGAGTCATTTTAAATTCAATATCTATTTAAACCTTAACACTAGAACGACCGACGTTAAATTTGTTACATTCCAATATTTTAAATAAATACTTTGGAAAAAGAGGAATCAAGGCGTGGAAAATATGATTGGTTTGGTAATCTGTGTTTTATGAGATTAACTTAGAATTTCTAGTATAAAACTCTCCTGTAAACTTAGGAAATTTTTGGAAAAAACTGTGAACAAGTCATATTGACTTGCTTAGTCGTTCTAGTGTTAACCACCTACTGAAAGAAGTATTAGGGTAAAACACCTACTTACATTCTGGCGGCAAAAATAAAATTCAGAGAAATAAGTATTTGTAGAGTAAAATGGACTTCTATATTTCGACTCGGGAAAGCAGTAGTCTAATGAATTCCAAGCTTGAAGCCCATTTCTATGGAAGTTAACGTGGGATTTGTCCTGATCATACTGCATTGGCTTTCCTGGTCTGGGTTCATCTTTCAAAGAAAAATCACCCGAACGAAATTTCGCAAACCATCTTTGACATTTTCGAACTGTTACTGTATCCTCTCTGAACACGTCACAAAAGTTTTTTTGCCTCCATCGCGTTATTCCCTTTTTGGAACTCATACAACATGCAATGTCTTAAGTGCACTTTTTTTTTTACTCATGTTAAGAGTTTTACAAAATTAAAAAAAACTGACAAAAATACAAAAAATGTGTATAAATCATCAACCCTGTACTAATCTAACGAGGGAACATCCCGAGGTGTGACTCACCGATTTTGATGACACTCAGGTATAATGTAGTTTTCATAAAAATATTTGACACGTATTTTTTTTTATCGGCAATGATTCATGTTTAGAGAGTGAAAACCACCCTCAAAGTTAGGGCTCAAAAGTATATTTCGGCGAATATCTCGGAAACTATGAGAGTTAGTAAGTGTTTAAACTGGTTTCAGTCGGTTCAGAATTCTTGCTAAGGATTGACAATGCATAAAAGTGGACGTGTTCAAAAACGACAGAACTTTCCCTTATACCTAATATAAAATGTGAAAAAAACCTCTAACTTCAAGTTATAACATCGAAATCCTCAAAGAGTGGCGTCGATGCACCTCCTCGTGCTCTTTAGATGCAAGACGAATGTACGCCCGTTGAAAAGAGTGGGAAAAAGGGGAGAAAACAACGTCGAGAAAAGAATAACACTCGGAAAAGAAACGAGAAGAGAGGGAATTCAGCCGAACGAAAATAGTGAGCGAGAAGAGGGAGTTATTCGCGCATTTGTCTGCACGAGGCGCAGCAATGGGAAAAAAAGGGAAAAGGAAAACAAGAAAAATGAAAGGAACGACAAGAAGAAAAGAAACAAGGGGCGTCGGAGGAAAGCAGAAGCGTGAATTTTTTCTTAAAGTTCGTACGCTTGCGTTATTCGTTGTTTACGTCGTTAAGTAGCCTTAAAAGAGATGGACTTGTAGGTCGAGATTCCGTGTCGATGTTCTGTGGATCGTTAACACCGTTACAATTTTATTCACCTCAAAAGAAACTTCTGCATTTTTTCGTGGATTTTTTTGCACAACGAATTAAAGATTCGTAACAGCCATCGTATGAAATAGCATTCGTAAAAACCGCAAATTTATGGGTGGAGTGTAACGTTATTTAAACCGTATATGTAGCCTAATTTCAATCCACGGTGTTACGAAAGGTGGTTCAGATATTAGGGCAGCACCATCAAATAATATTAATCTTTTAGCACACTTGGAAAATCTAGTAGGTTTAAATGTATTAAATAAGTATCTTGCAGAAAGAAGAATCAATTGGTAGATAGTATGATCAGTTAAGTAATTTGTATATTATAAAATACAAGTGAAATATTTATTGTGCTACTTCTCTATTAATTTAAGAACTTTTTAAAAAATAGGTACTCGTCAAGTTCACAGTTGTTGTAGATTTAGTGAAAAATTCGGAAGTATTTCACTAAATTTATTTATATAAATAAGTACTTGTATAAATAAATTGATTATAAATCATTAACTAGCAATATGTAAATTTGTATAAAAAGGTTTTATTGTCGGTTACCCACTTTTATTTTATGGAAGTTGGGACTACGGATATTGGCAGATACTTTTAGATAAAGATACAAATCTCTGTCTAGCTCCAAATCCGAAAACAAGTCGATAGAAAATTAATTGCAGTAGAAAGCCAAATCGAATGTAGTTCGGCATACGAGTGCAAAGGATTAAAGTTTTAAGGATATTTTATTAGTTAATGACTTAGGTCGGTTCTTTTGTTACTTTTAACCACAAATTTCAGAGACAGAAAACAGATTTTAACACCGTAACGATTCTATTCTCCTCGATGAGAATACTAAAATTTTCTCGTGAATATTTTACTCGGCAATTTGAAGATTCATAAAACAAAGCAAATCGCGACCATAAAAATGTAAAGATACAGTTATTGATGTATTTAGATGCCATTTTAAAATTGCATCTCTTGGTTATTGCTGATTCCCTTGTTTTCCTTTCAGAATGTATTTAAGAACTTTAAGACTTGAAAATCGCAGGGTAAGCATCCACTCTTTGCAACGTTACGCGCGAAGTGCAGCGTTATCCGAACCTTCTATTAACCTACTTTGACTCCTTTAGATCGATTCCTTTACAGCAAGGATCTCCCTTTTACCTCGAGATCCTCAAAGGTAATATTTCAGTAGTTGATGAGACAGTTTAGTTCTTTTGGTAATTCGACGACAAATTTTGTTTAATTTAAGTACTCCATCTTTAAATTGACCTGAATGAGCCATCTGACCTAAATAAATAAAAGTTCTGCGTTTGAAATATCTAGCTTGCAATATTGGAAAATTAGTTTCACTCTGAAAATTATTTTTTACGTATAAATGATTAATATTGTGGGACATAAAGTATACCAAGCAGATTTTAATATCGAAATATGAGAAGAAATTATATGAAAGTAGGTATTAAATAGAAGAAAACGAATAAGTAAGGCTTAATTAATCCTTTGCAGTACAACAACGAGGGACACTCGTGACGCGATAAATGGAATAGGCAGTTTTGAAGTTTTCCTAAAATTATTAAATTAAAAATAGTAATGGGTTATGATAGGATGAAATCAGTTCTAGACTATTTAACACTAGATTTATCGACGAGAAATCTGTTACACCCCAATATATGATAGGACTTTAGAAATAGAGGGTTGGAAATTTATAAAATTTTGGAATTTAAAAAATTAAAATTTATTTTTTAGAATTTTATTTTTTTTTTTAAATTTTATAAATAGAAAATTTATGAAATTAAAACTGATTAGAGATCAGTTAATTAATTTGTATATTATAAGATACATGTGAAATATCTACTATGCCACGCCTCTATAATTTTGGAAAGCGTTTCTAAAAAGGTAGAAATCCGTCAATTTGACGGCTTCCGTAAACCTAGTGTTAATATTACGTTAAGCTATACGCTATATTCGAAATCTGGGATACATTGTTGTTTCAGTAACTAATTGTGTGTTATGGCGCATTCATAAAAGAAATGGTACTGCAAGGGGTTAATTGGTAGAACGAACGTATTAACACTTTACCGACTGGAAGCCTATTAATAGGCTTTTCGGATCCAACACCTTTGAACTTTTAACTAATTAATTGGTTACCACTCCAATTAATAAATTATCATTTATCATCGCAGTTAAGGAAGTATTTGTCACCAAGTGATCGGTCAGAAGGGGGTAGAATGTTAAAAATATACCGGTCAGTACAGTGTTAATATTTCAATTACAACTGTAAAGAACAATCTGGCGGAAGCACCAGCAACAAGATTTCTATTAACAAGTTCGCAGGTAAAGTAGTGAAACAGCAACAACAAATACTGATCATTGTTTACTCATATGCAACCTCCCTTTAAATTTTCAAACTCATTGTTTCCACCCAATTCTCATCACGTAATACATCCACCATAACTCCGCCATGTTTGAAGCCATCAAAATCTGTAGTTTCCGATAAAACAACAATAGTAGTCTACGAACGAAAATATAAAAACAAGATCTTTCTTTTGTCCTCAGTTCTTCAAACTTTGATACACTCTCGAATTGGGTCAAAGTCTGGATATGACTCTGGTGAAAATTCGAATTTTTGCCAAACTAAATCTGTTGGTGCTCTCGAGAAAGAATAAATGTACAGACGCATAGCGTCGTATCTTGCAGTTGTTTTCGTTTACCGAACGGCATTCCGTGATACTTTTACACCGTATAAATTCTTTAACTTATTTCTAGATAGTATACCGTAAACTGTGCGACAAATTGCCATCTTTGTAAGCACATTCGTTGCTGCAATAAGAGAACACGTGGCGTGAAACGCAAGAAAGATCGTTGGTCTACACTGACAATAAGTATTGGTCTGTGTTTTTGCTTGATCTACTGTGATTATGTAAGATTAGGTTTTACACTTTTATATGGGCTCACGAATCACCGAAATGACAATATATTAACCCTCTATGAGCCTCTGCGACTTTGAGGTAACGTAAGACACCTTTAAGCTTCTATTCTTCAAAGTCAAATTTTTAACTTTGTCAAATATTATAATTTAACGCGTGAAAATCACGACTTTTTTATAATTCAATATTTAAAAATCATCAGGTTCAATTTGTTACTTAGGATTGTATTTTCATCATTTTCTAATTTTGCTATTGTCAAGCTGATCTTTGGATACCACGGAAAATTCGGACATTTGGGGGTTAAATAACGATGCCTGATCTTTAGAGCCGTAGCTATTTTAGCTCTTTTGTAATTTCACTGAATTTAGTCGTAGGTGTTTTCAATATATATATATGTAGGATCGTGAAAAAGAGAGGCGCGCGGAAACCCATCCAAAGCAGCAAACTCGGACTGAGTAGCTTAACGTCGACGATCGCCTGGGTCGGCGCGGAACCACAGGGTCATTGACCTCTTCCTGCTGACACTTCTTTTTACGTCGTTTTTACCTAAGTTCTTTATAGAAGGGCTCGTTCGCCCCGATCCCACATATGTGTTACGGCAAATGTGATTAATGTTTTTATCATATTTGCCATTAGGAGTAGAGAATTATATTAACTCGCCTATTAACACGTTAAGCTCCCCACCGGTCTCTACGGACCGGTCGTTGATTTTTCGTTTATGTTGACGCTGATCAATGAAAATCAACGATTAGTTTTTTTGCCTAAGCTACGTTGTCGCGCTTGGCCACTCCATAATTAATGATTTTAAGTAAGAAATAAAGCATTTTATCAAAAATTAATGTAGTTTATTAAAACAAACAGAAAGGTATCTTTCTTAATAAAGGGTCTAAACGGAAAGTGTCGCAACGGTCTCTAGGAACGAGTGTGGCGTTTAACGTGTTAATTTGATAAATACTCAAAAATTCATTACGTTTACCATACTTAGTGGTGATTATATACAATAACCGGTAATTATGCATAATCAGTGGATTAATCGCATTTACCGTAACATATATACAGATATTTCTTTATCCCACATGCAATTTAGATTGGACTTTAATTTAATATTTTTAATTCTATCTTTCGACTTTGACAGCCATGGCAATTTTGTCTTGGACCTTGCTCATTGAGGCTGCGAGGAAAAATCTTTACACTCTTAACACTTTCTGCCGAAGGTATCAAAAGGCACCTTTACATATTTCACTTACAATGCAATTTTTTAGTTAATATTGTCAGAGTGTTGAAGAAACTTTCCAATAAAATAAAAAATCTAGACAGAAAATAGTTTTTAACAATCATTCCCAAGATATCAGCATTCAAGCGTGAAGGTGTCAAAAGACATATTTCGTTGAAATAGGCATACAAAATACCATGATAGAAATAATACCAAATGAAGTCCTAACCAACGAGATTAAATTTTATTGAACAAGAATTTTCAAAAAATCTACTAAACGTGTAAAGACTTTGGCTTGAATTTGGGTTAGAATTTCGGCAAACTAATTGATAGTTCGTACCTCAAACACCATGTGCACCGTAGCCCTTTACATCCTCGATGAAGAGTTTCATAGTGGATGATCGTATAATACTATGCTGCCTTTCGCGAGACGGCTCTTTGAAGACCATAATCGATAAGTACTTTCGGTTATCAGTCTCGTGCCTCGAATGTAGAGGTGGGCCGATTGAAATTCCGTGGTGGCACGTTCGAGTTTCTCAGGCATTTCGAAAGTGGACGGCCGATTAATGCATACCTGTCGTTCGATGGCTGTCGATCGTACTGTGAATTTAATCGTGCTGATTTTCCGATTCATCGACAGCTGTGTCACGATGTTTAAGATAAATACGTGAAACTGTTAACGCCGGCTGCGGAGAACGAAGATTTAGGAGAAGTGCTTTAAAACGGACAAGTTTTTAATGGAACTAATACAAAGTCTTGCCAAAATACTAAACGTTTTTTATTCCTATTCTATGATAAACGTTTCTAAAATGTATACAGGAGCAATACAGTCAATATTTCGCATATTTTAGGGAAAACAAAAAATAATGTCGTTTCTTCGAATATTTCACTCGAAAAACTAATTGATTTTTATCGATCCGACATTCAAAATTTGCACACTAGATGGAAAAACTTATTGATAACAAGGGTAATTACATCATTCATTAGAAATAAAAATTGTTGCAAATTTATGTCTTTAACACTAGATTTACCAGCGTGAAGTCTATTATATTTAACCCGGCGTGTGTATACTGGGTCTTGTAAGGAACAGTCAAAATTTGTACTTCAAATTTCTCTCTAACATTTTTCAACATTCTGCATTTTTAAAAATAACAGTTTTAAATTTCTGACTTTAGCAACTACTGGGCCACATAGTAGACACTCCAATAAGTATCTCAGAATTTTTGCAGATTTTTCTGAAGTCGACAAAACCTTGTAAACCCGACTGTTCCCTCAAAGGCCCAGTGTACACACCGTGCCCTTAAAAATTGAGTATACACACGCCGGGTTAAATATGTTAAATATGTACCTTAAAGCAAGGATAATTAAGACATGGAAAAGATGATAGATTCGGTAATTTATGTTTTATACGATGGACGAAGAATATTTTTTCTACGGCTCTCTCATAAACCAGTAGAATTTTTTGAAAAAATTCTGTACCAGTCATTTTGACTAGTTTGGTAAATCTAGTGTTAAATTTAATGTAAAAAAAACGGTATTACTTTCCGGCCCCTCTAATACGTCCTAATACATAAGTTATTGGATTTATCACCTTTTTTTGCAACCTGGTCCACCTTCTTTCATAGTACTTATCTGCTATATTTTAGCATAACAAATTTAATGTCCATAAATCTAATCTTAAAAGTGCTTTCAACAGTTTGATTCATAACACTACTTATCGAGACATACTGGTAGTACGAAGAGTCTCGATACCGTTATTATTTAAAAGCCACGTATCAAAGTTCAACCAACGACAATGGCTTTTTAGGAGGTGAAGAACATGCGCATAATTGGAAACAATTCGTATCGTTATTACCGATGACCGATGGAACCCATACAGTACAAATTGATAGCGCTGCTTAATAAGACTCGCATGAATCGGGTTTCGTTATTTTGACCTCAATCGAGAAGAACGTAGTATTTGCCTACGCGACGTCGTTGATTGAGATGGAATTCGAGTACGGCACGCGCACAACACTCGCTTATTTTATAGTCAAGGCACGTTTCATAGATCCAATAAGAGATTGACCCGATTTTTACGTCGGTCACGGTGCTGTCGGTCACAGTTACTTTCGGTCTGGTTATTCGCGACTCGACGTAAGATACGATATCGCTCGGAGTAGCCAAACATCTTACCGGTCGCTGTGCTAACAGTTCTTTCGATCGTTTGACGGTTAATTGAGATTGACTCGCTGAACTTCTTCTCGTTCTATTGTATTTTTCGACTTTAACTGCCGTGATCATTTGGCGTAGGGTCTATTGCTTTAGATGAGTTCTTAATCGTCAAGGCTGTGATGCATTAAATGATAATTTGGAACATATTATATTTTATGGAGGTGATATGAGTTTGAACTCGGACCTACTAAGTGCGAAATCGAGTTTACATGTCCTTGCACGTTGTAGTTCCTCTTTTGACTTATACTTTCTATGTTTATTTTGCGCAGGACATACTGCTTTAGCTAGGTTTCTAAATATTGGGGCTGTGACGTGATAAGCAATGAGTGAGAGAAAATTTCATAGAGGCGGCACGAGTTTCAACTCGGACCTGCTAATTGCGAAATCGAGTCTACATGTCTTTGCACGTTGTAGTTCCTATTTTGATTTATACTTTCTATGGTTATTTTGCGCAGGACATACTATCTTCAGTGGATTCATAATCATTGAGGATGTGACGTATTAAATGGCAATACAAGAAACTTTTCTGGATCTGATAAGAATTTTGTTTTGTACCCACTAACTGCAAATCAGAACCTTTATCTTCTTAATCATGGTAACTTTTGCAAAATGTTTACCACCTAAGTGGCTTTAGTTGGTGATTTTTGTGAATATGAGTATTTATTCGAAAAGGGAAATAGAAAAGTATTCAAGAAGTTCCCAGAAAATGTTTATTATTTGTAAATAGAACGATATATTTATAATTGTTGAAACTGCAGTAAAGTTGAGATTTATTCGAGAAGATACACGTTGAAAAATAATTGCAGAAAATATGGAAAACGCAAGTATATTATACTGTTTATTAACAATTTAATTTTCGAGAACTTTTACTATTAGCAATTTTGCTCATAAATTATAAGGTTTTCTTAGTTATTACATTTTATTTTTTTATGTCAATCCAATATGATTAGCTAAAGTGTTTCAGTCGTTGACACTACCTGTTGTAGGTACTTAGAAATACTTAAATTAAGTAAAGAAGATTATGAAGCCTCGGTGCACTACTGTTTACTTCTTCAAAAAACGTAGAATGAAATCATTGTAACATTTATGATAGCTTTTTAAGTAATTGTAATTCATTTAACACAATTACTTATAATCACATTTTTCTTCAAGGATATTAACCCTTTTAGTGTCGTGCGACGATATATCGTCATTAGTAATAGTGCTAACGCTGAGCACCGTAATTTTATCATTGAGTTTCCAATACGATACCAAAAATTTTAAAAAAGATAATTGTAGATACATAACGCATACCCTGTATCTCGTGTTCTATATTAAATTATGGCCAAATGACTATTATTTTTATTCGCAACTACATTTATCATTAATTCAATCAATTTTTTCGCTCGCCACTAAAAGGGTTAAGAACAATGGGAATTCGACGTTGCTTCATTTACATATCTGCAATTATGATTTTGACTTTTTTAAAAATTAATCTTTGAATTAAATTGACATACATTGATCTCTGCGGAACTCTTGGAACCGATGTTTCAGAAATTACATTAACAACCATAAATATCGGGGAACATCTAATAAATGTACAGAATTGTAGAACCTTGGGGCCTAATTTACTTTCGTTGCCAATCAGATTGTGAATTAACTTGGCACAGTCCTATACAGTTGCACAATCCTTTATAATCTTTCTTAATTGCGGGTTAGGATATTTAACCTTTTGCGATCGTGTTTCATTAAGAACAAAATGTATAATCGCACTTAATACAAACCTACTAGAATCGTAGTAAGAATTATACAGTAATCCCCCCTATAACACGGTACTCTTATAACGCGATTTCATGTCCCTCATATAACACGTGTTTTCCCCATATAACGCGGGGATTTCTCACGTTATATTTCTGTACTGTGAAATTTATAATAAATTTGTACATAATCAATTTCGCTTACGTTTGCACATTATGTCAATTGTGTTCTTATAAAATTTGTGACAATGCAGATTTTTAAGAAATGAAAAATTATAAAACAGTTAAATAATGTTAAATTTTTAGTGAATTAATAATTTTTGGTTTTGAGAACTTTTATATTCAGGTGACTGATGCCAAATAAAAATATGACTTAGTGGCCTGGAGCCATACAGTCTACCATGAAATAAAAGTAGGATTATTTTGAAATTAACTGTTTTTTAGTTACATATGTATAAGTGTTTTATTTAACACTAGAACTACCGGCGTCAAATCCGACATATTTTAATAAATTAAATAAGTACTTTGAAAAAGGGGGAATCAAGCGGCGGAAAATTTGATAGATTGGGTGATTTATGTTTATTGATATAGACGTAGAATATTTATTCTATGACTCTTATATAAACTTGGAGAATTTTTAGAAAAAACTCTGTACCAGGCATTTTTACTGGTTTGGTAGTTCTAGTGTTAAAATGTTCTTAGTTTGATTTTAATAAAATGCACATATTTCGCACATATTTAGGTTTTCCTTAATATTCGATTTACTTGAATCATTTGTACATACTTAACGCGTTATAAGGGGTCATAGAGCGCGTTATAGGAGAATACTCCAACAATGCGTTTTCCTATAACGCGGAACGAATCTACCGTGTTATAGGGGGGATTATTGTATATACCTTAGAAAGGTGTTGATTCTGTGCTTTGGTGGCTGAGAGTCGACACACAATGGCAACGGTGAAAGTGCATTGGTGGCTGAGAGCAGACGTACGGCCGCCAACTAAGGGTTGATACCACTGAGAGAATGAATTACCAAGTAGCCCACAAAAAGAGAAGTATTTGGTGATTCAGGATCTCGTCTTCGAAAGTATTATACGCGTACTAATAGATGAAAATAGTTTAACTCGATCACAGAGCACTGCTTACTCGTTGGCGGTCACGAGGGAACTGATAGCAAGGCGAGGTGAGTATCGAAATAACTTATTGTTATGATTCGCGGAAAAGATACCTGTAGGTTACGGTCTCCAAGTTCTACCGAGTATGTTTTGACAACACGCGGCAGTCAACGTACCTCGTGGCCAGGAAAGTGGAAATAATTCCTCTCGTTACTCGTACAATTAATTTCAAATGTGTACATAGAATTGAACAATATTGTTTATTTATGTAACCAATTTTACAAATATAGTGCTCTGTATAATGTAGCGTTATTGTCCAATGTATTTGTAAAGAAAGCTATATATAATAATACTTAAAGTCATAAAATAATTAATGAAGAATAAATGTATATTTATAAAATAAGGTATGATAGAAAGATGTCTGCTCTATCGCCCCTACCATTAGAATTTCTCCTGGACGTCTAATTTTTTGCATAAATTGATTCTAAAACTCTTCCCGAATATAACGTGGGATATTACTTTAACGTTATAAACATTTAAACATGTTTAAACAGTGCTCAAAGGGAAATCAGCGCCTAAAATGTCCCAAAATTTGTGGATGTTTTTTTATGTATCATAAAATCCTGACGCGCTTTCCTTGGTGCCTCAGTCCTCCATTTTCAAATTTTGAGGAACACTAGTAAGGATATCTCATGTGTTTCTTTCTGAAAGCTTGTCTTATTCAGGTAAAATTCAGTCGGAAAGATACAACTACAAGTTAACTGGTGTGAGAATTTTGATGAGCCAATCAAAAAAAATTGCTACCCTTTTTGGGGCATGTTTTTTTTGCAAATCTCCCTTCATGCAAGGGTGTAGAACAATCCCTAAAAGCCATGACAAATACTTTTGAAACGCCCTGTACCTCATCAGACATTAGTTTGAAGGCGTTATTATTATAAGATAGAAAAAAAATTGACACAGACGTTGATAATTTGGAAGCAATCCTACGACATGATGTGACATTTCTGTATGTAATTAACGAAGAAAAATTGTCAACGAATTTACCCTCGTTAACCCTTTAGAGTTTTATGTCAAAGTATAATTGACGCAAGTTTCTATCAAAGCTAATTTTCTATTAAGGTAATTTTAACTCTGAGAGTTATTAATTATTTTATTTATAAAAAAAAAGTATCCTTCGATATCTAGATTTATTAGTAGCAAAGAAAAATAAACATGTAATATTATGGAATATTATTGAATTAATTTTAATTATCTGATAATGTATTTAGAAAATTATTTCTTGAATTGCAAAGTAGTAGGTACTATCATTTTAAAAAATGGAATAATATTAAATATGAATAAATTATTTCCACCACGAATAATTAAAAGAAATATAACTTGTAATACAAACAAGACAGAGGTACCGCAGTAACTTTGAAGATGTTTCTCTCAAGAATCGAGTGTTTCTTCCGTCCATATTACTTTGCATAAATTTGAATGCAACGTTACTTCGTGTACGTTCTCCGAGATAAATAATTCACCTATGCTTTCAAGTAGCATCTCGAGAAATGAATTGTTTCGTGTCTTAATACTGACTTCTACTTCTTGTCTAATATTGTTATTTCAAAACAAAGTAATTACTAAAACTGTACAGAACTGCAGAAAAAGATTCTTTTAAATTTCGCGGTATAATTTTTTACTTTGTTCATAAGATAAAAGTTTTAAGCGAGGTAGAATAGAAATCTCGTCGTTTCTTTTCCATGGCCCGTCTTGGAATCACAAAGTTTCGTTCCAATTTCATCGCCGTCCTGGCAAGTGGAATAGAGTATTTTCTCAGACGTTCGTACCCTTTGCCATCTCCTTTTTCTTATACGATGTGCGTCATTTTCGAGACAACAAGTCTCGTCAAGTTTTACAGGTCATTTGTGTGTTTTTTTTCCACGTTTCGGTTGCGATATGTCCTCAAGTATAATAACTATACGCAATCAAGTTTTTAATGTCTCAAAAAGTAGATGTATTAGAGGAAAAATTCTACGAAATATTCAGTAAATTATAAAGTTAAATCACAATTTGCAAAATTAATAAGGTTCGGTTTACGAAAATAAACAATTTTTATGCAAGGTTTGCACGAAACTTTTTTTGTTGAACGTTTGTTGTATTTTTATTAAGATTGTATTACTTTCTATGAATCAGTGTTTTATTTATCTGCCGATAAACTTTAATACTGATATTGATTCTATTTGTTTATGTGACCAGTAAGTATTTTTGTGTGACTATATATACCCTTGGTAAGTTGAAATTTATTTAAAATTGGAAATTCTCGATGAAATGGCAATGACAAATAGAGTCGGAAATATAAATGTAAACACAACAATATAATGGAGATGTAACCCACGAAGAATGATAAAAATATTCGATTCAGTTTTGATCTCTAATTAACTGCCAAGTAAAACTTATATTTATGAAGTTAAGCATAATAAAGTACTTTTTTTTAAACGATTTATAAAGATTTATTCAATAGCAAAAAATAAAGATTTGAGTCAGCTTGGGAAAAAAATGCGATTACCCCTCGAAGTATATATTTTATTCTTATCCTCTTTACTTTGGTATTTTTCACTTTAACTGTTACATAGCCTGTAACCTAAAATCTTAAATGCGCCTTAAACCACCGAGGCAATGGCATACATGTAGAAAAATTTCCCAGAGGTAATGACCATTCCAACAGAGACCAGCTATTTAGGTGTCCGACCCGCTATTCCCATAGCCCCCATTTAATACCAGAGTGACCCACAGGTATTATTTCCTTTCTCTCCTTACATTGTTTCTTTATCGGTCGAATAAAAATAGAATACAAGAAACACTTTATCCGTTACAATCGCAAAATAATTTTGCCATTTCTATAGATCTCTTAATCCTTATCAGATTGAAATTCCCATGGGATTCAAGTCGTCATGACGTTAAAGTCGCCATCAGATTTACATTGCGATCAGATATAAATCGTCATCGAACTTAAATTATTAACGGTATTAAATAGCCCTCAAATTTAAAATTGCCATGGGATTCAAATCGTCTTAAGATTCAAGTCGTCATTGGATTGAAATTACGATCAGATTCATATCACCCTAAGATTCAGATCATCATTTGGTTCAAATCATTTTCAGATTCAAGTTGTCTTCGAATTCAAGTTATTTCGAGATTCAAATCGCTATCGGATTCAAATCACGATCAGATTTAAATCGCCCTCAGATTCAGATCATCATTTGGTTCAAATCATTTTGAGATTCAAGTTGTCTTCGAATTCAAGCTATTTCGAGATTCAAGTCGTCATCGGATTCAAATCACGATCAAATATAAATCGCCCTTAGATTTAGATCGCCATCGGGTTCAAGTCATTTCGAGGTTCAAGTCACCATCGAATTCAAGTCATTTCGAGTTTCAAATCGCTATCGGATTCAAATCACCCTGAGATGCAGATCGTCATTTGGTCCAAGTCATTTCGAGATTCAAATTGTCATCGGTTTCAAATCATTTCGAGATTCAAGTCGTCATCGGTTTCTAATCACGATCAAATGTAAATCGCCCTTAGATTTAGATCGCCATCGGGTTCTAATCATTTCGAGGTTCAAGTCACCATCGAATTCAAATCATTTCGAAATTCAAGTAGCGTTTAGCACGAACAGATTTAAATCACCCTAAGATTCAGATCGCCATCAGCTTCAAATCATTTCGAGCTTCAAGTCACCATCGGATTCAAATGACGATCAAATTTAAATCCTCCGACGATTCGGATCGCCAACGACTTCAAATTATTTTAAGGTTCAAGTCATCATC
Organism: Cerceris rybyensis; assembly: GCA_910591515.1. Classification (NCBI taxonomy): domain Eukaryota; kingdom Metazoa; phylum Arthropoda; class Insecta; order Hymenoptera; family Crabronidae; genus Cerceris; species Cerceris rybyensis. The sequence continues at coordinate 39,145,873 of OU342789.1, forward strand.
AGATTCAAAACACGACCAGATTTAAATCGCCATCAAATTCAGACGGATTCAAATCGCCATCAGATTCAAGTTGCAATCAAGTTCAAGTCGCGACCGAAGTCAAGTCGCGATCAAATTCAAGTTGCAATAAAATTCAAATTGTAATATGCACAAAGTTGTCGTTTCATTTTGCTTCGTAATTTTAATTGATTACGAATAAAAAAAAAGAGATAAAACCCACAGGTAGACCATATAGAGATATCGTGTGAAAGACCATCTGCTCGAGTGTAATAGGGAAGTCGACGTTTATATTGGAATTAACGCTGTTAGGGAGCCGTCATTTTCGTGGCGATCACCTCTTAGCAGATTCGATTCAACTCGCATTAATAAACTTTCGACAAGGACGTTAAGTCTCAACGCAGACCCATTTTATGCGAAGGAGTTCGCGAGGACGGGTTAAATCTAATTGTAAGTCTTCGTTGATCCATTGGTATTCTTGCCCCTAAATAAACTAATTTCTTTATTCTTACTTATAAAATAATCTATTCCTTTCCTCTTGTTTACATAAAGAAATAATTTTTTCTATTTAGACCGATAAAATTTACTGAACACTTAGACACAAATTACATTTATGAGTAGAATCACATATACGTACCTACATGGGCATGATTGTATAATTGCACTTCATTTAAAAAGTCTAAAAGTCAATTTTACAATTGCAATGCAATTCAATTATCTGAACTATCTTTGAATCAAATTGTACGGCAAACTTTACGGAAATCCATTCCAGATTCCTCTATTTATAGATTCCCATGACTCGTATCATGGTATAGAGTATGAGTCATGAAACTGGGATATTTCGTATCCCTTTTTTGGGCGATGATAGAAAAACTTTGTGGGAAAGGAACGTGAATGGTTGAACGATGTTTCTTTTTCTATGCACCTATTTTTCCGTACGAATGTTTCCGAATATTTACAATTTTTACTTTTCAATTTCATACCGTTTTCCAATAATCACAGAAACACTGATATTACTGACAGGGAAACCTAAGCAAACATGTATTTCAAAACTGATGTAAGCCCATTTCCAATTGAATCACTCGCATTAATTTATTAGTCAAATATCGTGCGAAAATGTATATCCGACAAACAAACCGCATATCATCGAAAAAAAAAATGCAAAGCCTGTCTCAGCGTTTATCAATATTTTTGAATAAATTAATATGCAAACGATTCGATATTTTGAAGCGAAACAACGTGGAATCGCACCACTCTTCAAATAAACGCCACAAACAATATTTGTAACACAATACGTCACTGTAAAAGAAACCAACACAAATAAAATTGATTACGTTTACACCACAAAATACCAATACAATTAATTATTATAATAAAACTTCAACTGTTAACAATAACATAACTTATAATTTCCATCGTTTTATAAAATATCACAATTTCATATAACATTTTCAAAGAAAACTCGACTCTTTCATCGTACTCCAGCATACGTCTGAAACTTCATGAAAAGTTACTTCGCCGTAGATTCACGTCTGGAAAACGCGTATTGAGAGAAACGATAGTGAGAAAAGTAAGTAGAAGGAATGAAGGTAGAAACAGGCGCGTATTTTCAAACGGAGAAGTTTTCACCGAAAAAGTAAGTCAGCTCCGCGTCTGGAAATCTTGTCCCGAAGTTCGTTGAAAATCCAACGAGACAACGAGCCGGAATTGAGAATGGATTTTATTATCCTACAGGAGAACGAGCGCTCACCCTACTCTTGCGAACGTCCCCGTAAGTTTTCTCGCTCGATTGTTACGAGTTGGAAGGACGATCGTATTATTTTCGAGCGTAGGTCAGGCACGGTGATTGCGATAACCGTATTATCGTCCCGTCTCATAAACTTGTTTCGCGTAGTTTACGAGGCACGCGAGTCTTAACTGCCGTGTACGAGGTGATCTACGAAATAATGGCCGTACTACTTCAAGAAACTTTTGTATCGCTAATTGTCGTAATTATCGAGGAGTATGTTAACCTTTTACGGTTGCCGGTCTTTGACGAGGAGTCAGTGCAATTCGGCGCTTCGGGTTCGTTACGAGAGAATGAATACCAATTATTTTGTTACCTACCTAATTAACGTGTGCCATTAATCAACTGGAGCGAACGTTAATTAACATTTTGCTGAACTTTTTCGACGTTCTACGATTCGACGTATGTCAACGATGCAGTGATGGAATATATTGCTGTAGAAAAGGTGGAAAGGGGGAAATTTGAGAGTTCTATTCGGGGAGTAAAAATATTTCGCGCTAGATAAAATTGACATAGAACAATGTATCCTAGATGAAATGAACGTAGTAGTTTACAATAGAAATGTCAAAGGAGAATAAATGGAGTGGTACGAAATTTATTGGCAAACTGTACAGTAGATACACCTAACCCTCGATTTACACAGATGATAAGTTCTTTAAAAAACCGTGTAAATCGAAAGCAACGTAAAATATGAATAATTTAGTCTTCGTTTCAAAGTAAAATTAAAGGTAACTAATTTTTCTTAAATCCATTATTTTGAAAACCGTATGAAAGTGAAATCGTGCAAGAAAATAGCACCGTGTAAATCGAGGGATAAGTGTATTTCACTGTATTGATAATCTTTATCTCCTGATTACTCTTTTTTCTATGTACATAGTTATTTAGCATACTTAAATATAGTAGATTTGAACGCCAATAGAAACTAATAAAATACAGAAACCAAAAAAAAATAAACAAAGCCATTATCTTATTATGAGAGAAGATAGTGAATTTGGAAGAACAAGAACTGAGTCGGTATCCAACTAGGGATTGCAATATCGGGTCAAAAGTTCAATACCGGAATTCGGTATTTTTTAGATCTTAATACCGGAATACCGGTTTTAATACCGGTAGTAGGAATTGTTTCATTTGCCAGTTTTATTAAAGATAGTAAATATCACAAAAAATCATTTGTAACTTATAAATTATAACAGTATATGAAGAATAACAAAAAAGTAAAGGAACAAGGAACATCTTCTGTATTTAAATCACAAAAAGTGTAAATATCACTATTCAGTCTATGGTACTATTACATATTTTTGAAATGTAATCTTAAAAAACATAATGCATCAATTGTACTGTCATTAAGCCTGGAATGTAATTATGTGCAAAAATTACCAGCTATCGAAAACGCTTCTTCAGCATCTACGCTAGTTGGTGGTACTGTTAGCAATGCGCGATATACTTTTTTCAAGTATTTATCTCTAAATCCCTCATTTTCAAATAAATCGATATCTTGTCGGATGGTTTTGAATATAACTGATTTCTGTATTGTATTTTGGTTTGTTGAAGTTTTTTTAGTTATCGCTATTTCTAATTTTTGTTCAAGAGACAATTCCTTTTCACTATCGACATTAGTGTCATCATCATCTTCGATAACTCTACCGAATTGTTCTGAATGTAGATAGGTTTGTGGGTAAAAAATTTTAAGAAAATTTACTATAAACTTGATCATATCGTACACAAAAACGTATACTATTTTTCTATGTTGGTGACCCCTGAACATATAGTGGAAACAATTTAAAAAATTTCTAGTAAATACCGAAAAAACGGTATTTAAACTTGTGAATACCGGTATTACAAAATTTCACAAATGGCTCAAAATACCGGTATTCGGTATCCCGGTATTGCAATCACTATATCCAACATAGTGCATAGTTTTTTTTTTTTTTCTCGGCGGTTTGCTAAGTGTTAATACATCATAGCTTCGGTAGCCCCGAACCCATTTAAAACAGTAGCTTCTATGTGAAATGACCATAGCTGTTACACCAAAAACAAAAAGAATATTGCAAGTGGAGGAAGCAAAAGGCGATAAATGTACTCCTATAACGGTATAATACGTTCCATTCAGATCCAGTGACGTAATGCACATTGTCCGCAGCTCGGATGGTAGGCTAGTCGGAGAGATTACACAATGAAAGCAGAAATTAATAATAAAACCCCGGTGAATTGTTTCGCCGCGGATATCGAAGCAAATGTAGAACCGTAGGTTACAGATACGTTACACTTTTTGCCGTTTAATATTCATGAAAAACATAAATTAGATTTATCTCCATCTTTTATATGCGACCGGACTTTGCACATTTATTTCCTCCTTTTTTATCTCCGAGTAGACGGCTGTAGTGTAATGGAGGATTAGAAAGTAAAATGAGATCTATTTTCATTATCATCGACAGGAGAAGCTTACGGATGACTTCAACGGACGACGTTGCTCTTAAGTTCTCTTTGGTGAACGATTCAAGTGACGTTGAAGGGCTCGAAGGAAAGATTAGTTATCTAAATCGAATGAGAAGGTGCTACACCATACCTAAGATTCACATTCTACGGTTCTAGGTGGTTAACACTTATTGTTAGACTTGTCTGATAAATCGTTTCATATTTATGTGTCGCGTCAACTTTCAAGACAGAGTCGACGATAAATATGACGATAATTGTGACAGTGATATAAATTATGTATATACTTTGTTTTGAAATACTGTAACTTCTGTTTTGATGCATACATTAACACTAAAAACATCACGACGGTCAAAATGACCGGTTTATAATTTTTTCTAAAAATTCCCCACATTGATAGGGCAGCCAGGCAGGAAATATTCCAAGACTATCTTATAGAATCTAAATTATTTGACTGATCGTCTTTTTCACGTCTTGATTCCTCTTTTTCCAAGTATGTAGTTACTTAGTGTATTTAACACTAGAACTACCGGCATTACAACTATTATCTTTCGATATATTAAATAGGTACTTTGGAAAAGTAGCAATCAAACGGTGGAAAAGATGATTGATTTAATAATGTGTGTTTCATAAGATGAACCTGGAGTACGTACTCTATGACTCCCCTATAACCTTGTCGAATTTTTGGAAAACATTAAGGACCAGTCATTTTGACTTGCTTGGTAGTTCTAGTGTTAAATATAACATATAGAAAGTCCGTAGTTTTAGTGTTAACTGCTGTATATTGAAATACCTATGGACTTCGTTAAAAGATTAAATTTCTTATAATTCCTAAAAAATATTGTAGTCCTATCAAACTCTATTTGCGACGAAAGATGAGTGATTATTTCAATTGTTTAAAACTTTTAATTGAACCACTTTTGTGATTGCTGGTACATATAATCCCTGAGGAATGCGACTGTGCCCTAAATGATGAGCCATATCTTCAGATGAGATATTCCTGAAGTAAAACAAAAAGGTGTAAGGTTAAAAGACAAAGTTTGACCTTGGATTCAACGGTTAGGTTTTGGACCTTGACGCACAAAGGGTATAAAATATAAACTGTTAGGTTTTTTCAAGGAGAAAACGGTATTTATAGGTGATACGAGCCAGATAATTGTTACGGTAGGCAATTATACTGCGTCTCGAGATACTCAACTTTTCTTCTTGACGCTACAACGCGCTGGTTAAGTACAGTGTAACGATATGACTATCAACTCCGTTAAACGATTCTATTTTTGCTGCACTTCTAGCAAGTTTCTCCATCATGTTACAATCTACCTTGGTATAACACAAAACAAATAATAAGTTCAATGTTTCGAATTTTTAAAGACAACCTTTATAATCAACAGCTTAAATCATGCAGCACAACGAGATCAAAGCTAGAAAGAAATACGTGCAGCCTCTACACGCAACTTGAATTAGGGTGGGCCATCTAACTTTTGAAATTTGAATCGGATATAAAAAAAATAACTAATGAATATTTTTTCAAAATTATGAGTTTATTAGAAATTTTCATTTAAGAATGAAACACATCATTCTAATTACTGACACGGCTGGCCTGACAGTACCCCATTCAATCAACCCAATTTTTCACTACATTTTCGATTGTTTGGGCTCCAATCGCAAGAATGGTAACTTCCATTTCATGTTGCAAGGCATCAATCGTCTCTGGGTGGTGATTTTACCCCATTTGATTTTTTTGTGTGGGGAACCCTTGCGGATAAGTGTTACGCTAACCACCCAGAGACGATTGATGCCTTGAAACACGCCAAACAATCGAAAATGTACTGAAAAATTGGGTTTATCGGATGGGGTACTGTCAAGCCAATCGTGTCAGTAATTTGAATGATGTTGTGTTTCATTCTTAAATGAAAATGTCTAATCTTTCTAATAAACTCATAATTGTGAAAAAATATTCATTAGTTGTTTTTTTTTATAGCCGTTTCAAATTCCAAAAGTTAGATAGCCCGCCCTTTATAAGCATAATCTACAGTAAGGAAATTGAATGTATCACCCTTGGCAGTGTATGGAGAGAAGCTTGTCTTTACAAAGTTTGATAAATCTATGTCATAGCTTATCCTACACGACGGAATTGTACATGTAAGAGAAGAGATACGACAAGAGAATTTTAATGCGAGACCCTAGATATCAGTGTTTCCCAAAATGTGTTACTCGCAACACTCTTGCTTTGCAGTCTCTAACAAGGAAAAAACCCCAACTATCTGACTGAAATTTTAATAAGATTTTGCAACATGATTTCATTCAGATTCGTCATGATGGATATGTAGGATATTGATAACAATATATTTAATAAAATAACTTACACAAGTGGAAACTTAATTTATAGTGAAATATGGGGAACGCACACTCTAAGATATATACACACACACACTAAATATAAGAAATAATAAAATACAATATAAAATCCGTCTAGTCGTCTATGCGTCTGTTCGTCTATCGTCTATAATTTGTCAAACTCGTCTATCGTCTACTCTATATGTCGTCTATTCGTCTATAATTCGTCTGTCGTCTATAATACGTCTGTCGTCTATAATTCGTCTATCGTCTACAGTTCGTCTAATCGTCTATCGTCTACTTCGTCAACTCTATATCTCATCTATCGTCAAACACGTCTATATTCGATCTCGTCTACTGTCGATCTGTTCGTTCGTCCTCGTGCAGTCCACGTTTCGTCGTCGATCGTCTTTTCGTCCGTCGATTGTCTCATGGCGGCTCCGTCAAAACGCGCGGGATTTATAAAATCCCCACACTCGGCCATCCTGCAAGTCATCCGCCTCGGATGACACATCATCCTGACACCACGACCTCACACTATTCTCATAGGTAGAGGTCATCATTGGCCCCTCCTGCACACTTCTCTTACGCAAACTATACATGTCTCGTCCCTTATCTCTAACAATTCTATAAGCATTAAACTTTCGTCGTCGAAAATTATAAATCTTATTTTCTTCGCGAATCTTCGCAGTCTTTCGATCAGTACTTCTTCCTCTCAATCTGGAATCTAAATCTTTCGTCTTCGTACCACTGAATTGAGCTCGTGACAATAATCCAGTCGTTATCATCTCCGGTTTTACATCTTTTCCTTCGCAATCTTCTTGATTTTTGTCTTCGATGAAATTTTGATCTCGGTCGCTCACTGTATGGTTTGTATTCCCAAAAACATTTTTTTCTTTTTCTGATTTTCCTCTCACGTCTATGGCGGTGGTCGTCTTGGTGTTGTGCTTTCGCTTTTCAGCTATCATATTTCCTAAAATGCAGGTCGCGCAGTTATCATTAAAATCTTTTACCTTTTGCTTCAATTCCGAAATGTAATAATCCTGTTCCAATAATTTTTTTGTCTCCTCTACGGCGAAATGACCCTTCTCATGCGCTTGCCGTATCACTTCTGTCTCCATCGATTTAGGAACAACTAATAAATTGCGGCCTGAAACAAATTTATATAAAATACCACCTCTTAAATTATAATCATCATAAGGCTCCTCTTCTAATAATTTTATAATCGTCTTAATTGAATCGTCATTTTGTTGTGCTCCTCTTATTATTCCAATTGCGCCTTCATGCTGCATATACGTAGCGGGTCGTCTATTCTGTTCATCAATATTCATCGTCTTCTCTCTTCGTCTAATTTCTCTCGCAGTAGAATTCTTCATATCTATGGCTCTCTGAAACGGCTGACAATTTGTAATTATTTCACGTTTAACTACCGAAAAATGTTTCTGTCTATCGAAATCTGTTTTTTTCACTTCAAAACACTCAGTTTTTTTAACTTCACAGTTCGAAATCAACCCTTCAACTTCGTCACAGTCTCTTTCTGTATCGCGTTCGTCAACATCTACAGAACTATTTCTCGAAACATCATACGGTGTTACCTTCCGGACCGTAATACCACTTACATCTATCTTAATTTCAGCTAAACTTAAAATATTTCGTCCAATAATTACATCTATAGACATCGAATCGTTCGCTACTACGTACATCGTACAGGGAAATTCGTCGCAATCGATCGAAATAATTGTTTCAAAATACCCTAACGCTCTAGTCTCACACTTACCAATACTCGTCAATATAACATCACACGCATACAACTCACACATTCCAGTTTTCCTGTACACACATTCACGCATAACACTTACTTCACTACCAGTATCAATTAACGCATCTACCTCTAAATTATTACATCTAATACTTTTACACATAGTGTTTCTCTCCGTGGTCACAATAGTGTTAACTTCGAGTCGCGTCACTGACGGCGACGGCTTTTCACGATTTTCACCGTTCTCGCAATTTGCAGCAATGTGTCCAAATTTTTTGCACTTAAAACATTTCTTACCCAATGCTCTATTCTCGCAGTCAAAAGATCGGTGTCCTTTATCACCACAGTTAAAACAATACTTTTCGATTCTTCGGTTATCTTCTATTTCGCGCGGCAAAATCTTCGAATTCTCCGTCTTCTTCGTCCACACATCTTTTCCTCGATAGTCTCTAGGTCTCTCATGACTGCTCTTCGGCTTCTCTTGATTTCTCCGTATTTCCGCGTATATCTTCAATCGCTCTTTAAAGTCTTTTAAATTTGCCACACCGTATAGCACATTTTTATTTGCAGAATCATCCGGTATACCATTGATTACATACCGTATTAACGATTCAGCTTCGATCGCTCCACGCACCGCTAGCTCCTTCATGTTTAGATAATATTCCTGAATTGTTTCGTCCTTCCTCAATTTGCGTTTGGCTAGCATCTCGTGTAATTCCGCACTGTTCACTCTCGTCGCGAATTCGTCCAACAACACTGTCTTTATTGTCTTCCACGATTTAATGATGCCTTCACTTTGCACCACCAATTTCGCGAGACCTCTTAGCGACCTTTTCGCAAATACTATTTGCTGTAACTCGGTCCATCTAAAAAATGCGGCAGCCTCTTCAAAATCCGTGATCCATCGTTCCACCGGATACGAATCTCCTCCGTCAAAAGTGCGTAAAATATCCTCAACGTCTTTATACCCCATCGAAAATCTTGCATCGTCTCGTTCTCCACGTGGTACGTTTTTCGTCGCATCGACGCTTGCTCGGACTGTCTCCGCTACAAAGTCTCGCTCTTTTACATGCTCAACTACAACTTCTTCTTCATCCTCGTCCTCGGTTTCTTCATCGTCAATTTTTCCTAACGAACCCAGATTCATTAGTCCGTTGCACACACGTTTTATTATTTCTTCTTTACTTCCCGTATAATCCAGTCCAAGTATGTTACAACACGATGTTAAATCACCGACCGTCAATCTTCTCGCGTCTTCTAATTTCTTTACATGATCTTCCGATCCATCTCTAAATTCGAACCCTCTAAATCCTCGTAGTCTTTTACGATTTCCTCTATCACCTTCGTGTTCGAAAACGAATTTGTGCAAAGCAGCTACCGAAGCTGCTGATGCCGTCTTAATTTTGCGTTCGATGGTCTCGATTTCTCCCAAGCTTTCCATCTTATCTGTTAGTCGACTCGAACTGTTATATTAAAATCAAAATCTATATCGCAAATCTTCTTTGCCTCGGCTGTACCGTACCTCGTTCTCAGAAACGCGGATGCGAGTCGCGCATACAATGTTGCAGCATGCGTTCGCCTCACTCAGCTCTCTCGATCACTTTTCTTCTATATCACTTCACCTCGATAATATTGTTCGTCAAAAAAGTCAAAAGTCTCTAAATACCTCACGTTCCCGATTTCACTTCGTTTCGGCACTTGTATCCCGGCTGAGCCCCCAAAGTTTGTAGGATATTGATAACAATATATTTAATAAAATAACTTACACAAGTGGAAACTTAATTTATAGTGAAATATGGGGAACGCACACTCTAAGATATATACACACACACACTAAATATAAGAAATAATAAAATACAATATAAAATCCGTCTAGTCGTCTATGCGTCTGTTCGTCTATCGTCTATAATTTGTCAAACTCGTCTATCGTCTACTCTATATGTCGTCTATTCGTCTATAATTCGTCTGTCGTCTATAATACGTCTGTCGTCTATAATTCGTCTATCGTCTACAGTTCGTCTAATCGTCTATCGTCTACTTCGTCAACTCTATATCTCATCTATCGTCAAACACGTCTATATTCGATCTCGTCTACTGTCGATCTGTTCGTTCGTCCTCGTGCAGTCCACGTTTCGTCGTCGATCGTCTTTTCGTCCGTCGATTGTCTCATGGCGGCTCCGTCAAAACGCGCGGGATTTATAAAATCCCCACAGATATAAAACATTAGCTGTAGTTGCACAGTAGTTTTAAAAATATAAACAACTAAAGTCCGTACGTCTCGATATGCTATAAATATTTTTTGTCGCAGGTGTTGTGCTAACGAAGAAGCGTTACCATAGCCTATTAGAATTATACACCATATAGTAATTATATAACATAACAAATTATAATTATGCGCCTATTAAAATATTTTCTTAATACGTTAAGCGTCACGCCACTTCTTAAAGACTGGTACTACACTTTCCGTTTAGGCCCTTTATTAGAAAAGATGTCTTTCTATTTGTTTTAATATACTTCATTAATTTTTTATAACATGTTCTATTTTATACTTAAGGTAGTTCTAGGCACTTACCATTTTTCGATAGATTTCCTTAAAATTTTGAAAATATATTCTTCATGATATTTTATAATTATAACCGGAATCTCAACGAGTTCGTCCACACGGTTTATGAATAAATCGTGTTTAAAAATAACATATTTAACATGGGCCTTATGGAAAAAAATTTTTACTGAGTCCGTAAAATCTTTTTTTATTTTTCTAATGGAAAAACGAGTCGATGGATTCTAATAAAACATTAGCAATGTATTATTTTATGCTTTTGGAATAATATTGAATTTTTCCATAATTTTTTACTTCATAGTTATAGAGAAAGATGTTTTTTAATGTCTAAAAAGTGAATGAAATGATCTCTGTGAAGTTAGCCTCTGCATTAATTCTTTCGCAATTTTTATCATTTCTAATGAAAAAAGAATCTTTTAGTTCTGAATCCAGCTAGAACTATCTTAACACCACTAGTTATGGCTCGGTTAGGCGCGACAATGCAGCTTAGGTAAAAAACTAATTGTTCATTTTCATTGATTAGCGTCAGCATAAACGAAAAATCAACGCCCGGTCCCTAGAGACCGGAGTGGCGCTTAACGTGTTAAAATACTGACGATGTATACAATTATATGTATCACAATTTTCATGTAACATATATAATTATATATTGTGAGTATTTTAAGAAAATATATAATCGAATGGTTGCTATGTATACCAGCCCCCTTTAGATCACCGGACCCCGGGAATTAGATCCGTTTACCCCTCGTCTGCAATCGGACCTGTTAAGCCGTGAACACTAAACATGTTACGGAGTAGAATATGTGTACAATGTAGCAAAGCAAAGTGAGGGAAATACCGTTTGATTCGATAGGGAGAAACTGTTCTTTATAAAGTTTGATAAAGTCACAGTGGGTTTTATACCTCGCAATAGGACAGATGCTCAGATACGAGGGGAGACGTAGAGTATAGGAGTTTTGATGTGACACCTTAGGCATTGGTAAATAAATAGAGAGTTTGACTCGTAGAGTTTTGGGGCGTGCGATCTTTTGTCGCCTGATAGAATAACATGTGTAATATGTAATTAAGCTAAGCAAGAGAAATGTCATTTGCACTGTGTTGTGTACCCTTTCGTCACGGGTACGATATGGGAAATTGGATGTGACAGTCTAAGTAGTGGTGAATCAGAAAACTCCATACGCAAAGCGAGTGTAGAATATATTTTATGGTGCACTCTAGAATTTCGCATGCAGCACTTAACACTAGATTTACGGCAGACGTCAAATCAACGGCAACCCAGCTTTTTAAAAATTCATCTCAAATTGATACCGAAGAAGCATAGTAAATATTTTACGCGTATCGTATAACATACAAATTACTTAACTGATTATACTTTCTACCACTTGATCCATCTTTCTGCAAGGCTCTTATTTAACCCTTTGCACTCGGAACGATCTCTGACATCATGTATTAGCAACTTGGCGGCACTTTACTATTTGCTATATTTTGCCATTTCAATAGAAAAGTTCAGGTAAATATACATTTCTTAACACTTAGATTTACCGACGATTAATTCAATATATTTAAAATTGTAAAATAAATATGTTCGAATAAATTAAATGACGGCTGCAGAAAACTATCGATTGAATCGCTCACAGTCTTCCAAAAAATTGTGATAAGAAAACCAGATCTACCGATAAATAATTAATTCAATATATTTAAAATTGTCAAATAGATCTGTCGGAATAAAATAAATGAAGGGGCAGGAAACTTGATTGAAGGAGACCTACAGTCTCGAAGATAGACGTAGAAAATTGAAAAAGAAGCAGCATTACACATTACGGGAAGATTTAAAAAAATTCAGAGCACGTCATTTTGACCACCTTGGTAAATCTAGTGTCAAAATGTTGTGCGGAAAGTTCATTCTCTGTAATTACTAATAAATTCGAAGGTCCCCTTAAAGGGGACAACCAAGCAGTATGGTAGACTTACGATGTCCCTTCAGGCGGGACATCCGAGTGCAAAGGGTTAATATAGAAGATAAATGACATATTTTCAACTGCAACTGCAGCAAGAGTTGCGGTACAATTGAATGTAACCTGGGGACTGGTGGATGAGCAGATTTCCCTCTCTACACTTTGTACGTACACAATATATCTTATGATAAACCATAGAATATCGTGTGCATCACGTGACGAATCCAAGTGTGGAAAATCTTTTCTGCACCTGCTGATTCCGGAAACCTGAACGGTTTCGTTATGGGGATGGCCTATCTACACGAGCTAACACCTGCCTAGATCAATTCAGGGGCTGCGGCTAGGGGGACAAAAAATTGATTCTCAATACTAAAATTCTCAATGATTTCTTCAATATGTTTAAACATACTACATAGAAATGTTTAAAGAAAGGAAATGAAAGGGCAACGAAAGTTGAACAATACAATTGCTAAATTTAGCAATATAGAAACAGAAAAATAAAGGAGAAGCGGCATTAGGAACTTTGGGAATTTTGTAACTAAATAGAGACTCAATCATTTTGCCACGATAGATTCATTGTTAACATTTTAAGTGCCTGTTTTTTAGGTCTTTTTGGGGGGAAAGATATCTTTCTATTTAATTGAATAAACTACATTAATTTTTGATAAGATGTTCTATTTCTTAATTGAAATCAATATGTATGGCTCGGTCAGACGCAACTGAGTGACCTAAGTTAAAAGTAATCGTTGATCTTCAGTGATTATCGTGAATATGAACGAAAAATCAACGACCGGTCTCCAGGGACCGGTGTGGCGCTTAACCCTTTGCGCTCCGAATTATTTTACTAACTATCCGTCAGATAAGCAAATATAGTCTCTGAAAATTGTCTCCTGATAATTATTCATTTTTACATTATACTAAAAAGATTTGTAATTACCGCGGGATATTAATGTTAAGATACAAAATTATTGTTGATTTTGAAAAGTCAATAATTAATAGATAACACAGTTAAGTAGCACAGAAAGCTGTGTCGAGTGTAGCTCGACATAGGAGTGCAAAGGGTTAAAAGTCCTTCCATGGCACTTCGATAATCCAAAATAAACATCCTAACTTCTCCCCATAATCATTAAGGTCAAATAAAAAAAGAGCATAGATCATCTTATCTTACAGAGCACTTGCTTCCAATACAAATAATTAGATCTCGCAATTTTTCACCCGCTACGAAACGCGCTCCGAATAACTCGACGCGAATTGAGAAACGGTGATAATCGAGTTTCCATATACTGCCGGTTTGCGTGTCCCGTTCGACGGTTGCGTCACAAACGACCGTATAATTCTACGGGGACGAGTTTACGTCGAGTGTAAAGCGAGCCTTTCCTTTCTTTCCATTCGCACCTTTCCCGTTCCGAAGTTTACACCCCAGCGAGTCTAGGTCAGGAACGACGATGACGACAGCTACGTTTGACCTTAAGTCTAATTTTAAAATTCTCACCGGGGGTAACTTACGATGCAGAAAGAGCATAAATGGCATTCAACGAAATTACGAGAATTATGGCTATTATCGACATCGGACATCGATGCGGCCGGTTAAACGGACGTTCATACGACAACGTGTACCAACGTTGGGACGTTTATATACGTTACAATTTGCGAAAGAAGAATTCCATCGTTCGTAAATAGTTTTGGGGCTACTGGCGCCGTTCCATCGAATCTTATATAATTCGAATCGGAGTCACGGATCGACGGGAACTAGACATTTTTCTCAATTTACATATTTACGCAACTGTCCAACACGTACGTTTTCCATTAACGGTATCTTTGATATTTCGAAATTTGTTACTTTATTTGTACCTTTGTAACGCTTTAGGTATGGTGTCCTATGAGGAATTAACCAGTTAACTGTGGAAATTTCTTTGAGAGTGCACACCTACGTGGGTCACGAAAATCGAGAGATAAGCAAAAATCTATCTCAAATTATTTATACTTTTTGTTTCAGCTGAGGTTTTTTTTATGACAATTTTTCCTCTATAATGATTTCTAGCTTAGTGATTAGTAGACTCCGGATGTTTATGCAAATTTCAAATTTAACAAATGCAGTTAAGACAAGAGAACCTATTTAGGGATTTGTTGCACTCGATAAATGTTACAACGAATACCATACTTTGGATATTTCGGATATATTTTTATATTATGTTCGTTTTGTGTATTTTAGCCGTATTCATTTTGTCATAAATGCATAAACATCCGGAGTCTAGTGATTAGTCTTTAAGTACTCCGTTATGTTTGAATGTTAAACAAACCTACTGGTTTAAAACATTTGGTCTACTCCGTATCTGTCAACTGTATGTTGTTGCAATAATGGTTGTTATTATTATTATTATTATACTTTTTAGTACTTCGTTTTATTTAGCCATGGCCTCAAAATATTCCAAATATCTTGAGGTTTACGAATATATTTTAGTTTATGCCAAAATTGCAATTTAAATAACTAGTAGTCGCTAACTTTTACGTAGGATGAGTATACTCGTCAATACACAAAATTCTGCCGATTCTCCATGACGAGTATACTCGTCAAGCATATAACTGATTAACGAGTATGGATCATAGGTTCGAATATTGATATTATTTCTGAGAAATTCTTTTGTGGATGATATTGACAATGAGATTTTGAAGGCTATTTTCTTGAAGATATGATGTAATTGGAACAAGTTAAAGGTCTGAATAGTAGAAAAACGTAATAAGAAGTTGCAATAAGAATGACGAGAAAATTATTAAGTACGCATGAATTCCATCATTCTGCTATTAGGCTGAAGAAATTTTTTCACCCGATACGAAAGTAGTGCAAGTCACTTACAATTACAGTTTTGCTACGAGCTAATAGTAATTGCAATGGAAAGCATGAATACCATCTAACAGACTTGTAACGGGAATAGAGCTCCAGTTAGCTGATTAGAATAGTATATAACCGTCCTTCTTTTTCCGTAAATCACAAAATCTCGATATCCAAGACTCTACCTAATACCGTAGTTCCTAAAAGGACGACAATGCCCAAATCAAGATAACATTCAACCCACAACAAAGCTCAAACTTCCAAACACTGCGCCGATTAAAATCTTTCCATCGAATTCCTTCTCTCAAAATCCCTACATTGCACTAACTCAATTTTAACTATGATTTCTTTTCGGATGGGAAGTGCAAAGACTCAAAATAAATTCCTGAAATCAAAAGGTTTCACTGATTTCTAATATTTCGTATAACTGAACGTGATATTAACACGTTGAATGCCACTGGTATTTCGCTACTTCTATAATTCGTACTGAAGTGAAACTTTTTCTATTAAAATCACATTTTTATAAAATAGAAACATTAAAGATACCGACAGATAAATATTCAGAATACTTTTGTCTTTTTAACGGTAATATTTAAATATTCGATAGATTAGAAAATTCATGAATATTGCAATTTGAAAATTATATGAAATTTCACGGAATTAAATAGTGGCGGTCACCAGTGACCCTCGTGGCAGTCAACTCTCAATTTAATAGTTGATATTCTCAATTTAATAGTTTTTGGAAGACTTCAAAATTTCCTATTCCATTTTCCGCGCTACGAGTCTCACATGTAGTTGTAAGCTAAGGGGTTAATCCATTATCCGCCAATGTCCCTCTTTTTTAACACATTAACCCTTTTAGTGCCGGACGACGATATGTCATTGTTAACAATAGCGTTAACACTGGGTATCGGAGGGTTAACATTCAGTTTCCAATACGATATCAGTAATTTTATAATAGATATTTGTAAATACGGAGTTTATGCTTTATATTTCGTATTCTATAGGAAACTATCGCCAAATGACAATTCTTTTTATTCGCAACTATATTTTTCATTAATTCAATCAATTTTTCCGGTCGGCACTAAAAGGGTTAAGGACCGCAAAGAAATCTGTAAGGCATATGCCTGGGACCGCACGTTTTTGGGCAAACTTGTACGTTCTACAATCATCATAACTTTGTTATTTTTGGAGCAAATTTTGTGAAACTTTCAGAAATTGTATAATAGGATGCATTCTAGGTATTATTGAAAAAAAACATGATTTTTTAATAATTATAACAACCTTTTTACTTAAAAAATTAATTGGTACGAAATTTTTAGAAACTGTAAAATAGAATGTACTTTAGTTATTATTAAAAAAAATTGTCTTATAATAATTATTATAAAATTTTATTTAAAAATAAATTTCACCGAAGTTTCTAGTACTTTTTTCAAAATATGATATTGTGTGAAGCATTTTTTTCTATGAAGAGGAACCATACAAAATTTGTATCAAAGTAGGTGACATCTAAACAGAGGGTGTAGAAAACACGGGTTATTTCGTGATCCATCCGTAACAGACGAAACTCGTGGGCGGTCCTTAATGTCTTAAGACATTTTCATCTTTTTTGTATTTTTCAATTCCAGCGGGTAATAAGTTAAATCGAAAACTTCAATTCCCCACCAATCCCTCTCAAACTTCAATACATAAATACAAACTCTTACATTCTAAGAATCAAATGAAACCGTCCAAATAACCACGCAAAGTCCACGGTCAAAGTCAAAATCGAACGACTTACATATCAAACACCAAATATTCTCACCTCTTCTGTCTCAACAGCTTCCTTGACATGTTCCGCTATTTCCGCAGCCTTAAGGCCCGTTTCGACGGGAGCAACCTGCGAATGTCGTCGTCCCTGTGTCTCGGTGGTGAGCTCCTGGTAGCAGGATTCTCCAGATCCTCTTCTGCTGCCGGCGATGCACATGGCCCTCCGAAAGAGTCCCGCGACAACGGCACATAGGCCACATTGCATACCCGTGGCGCTTCCTCGGCTGGACAGAGAGCCACCGTTAGTCCGACGACGGGTCCGAGTCCCGCGGGAGCTACTTTCGCGTGTCTGGGACGCCAGTTTTCTCACGATTCTACTTTCCTTATTTCCTTTACTTCCCTTTCCTCTATATTCCTTTTTTTCACTTCCTATTTCCCTCTTTCGCGCGTTCCTTCTCCCTCTTCTTCTTATTTTCCTCTTTCGCGTGTACTTTCTTTCTCTTTCTACTTCCTTCTTTCGCGGTTTTTTTCTCTTTCTATTTCCCACTTTCGCGGGTTCTTTCTTTCTCTAAAGCGAGACTGAATTGTCCGTCGTCAAGTTTGTCCGCTTCATCGTCGTTCAACACCTTTTCCCTCTATCATTCACTTTAGATTATATCTCTTAGGTTCTAACGCATAAGGACAGAGTCTCTTCTCACACGGAACTCACGAGATATCGTTTCACTTTTCTAACTGATCCATCGGCACTGCGTGTCACCTGGACGATGGAAACGTAAACGGAGAAAAGTCCGAAAGATCTCGAGGTCGAGGGAGGAGCTCCGCTTGGCGTGTCTCACGGAGAACTATCGATTGGCACGAGGTTACGTCCGATACTCTCTAACGACGATGATGGAACCGTACGGATAGGAATGAAGCGGAACGATGAAATTTCGTAAAGTAGAAGAGATAAAGGGAAAAGGATGTGCAAGAGACCTTGCATAGGCGCCACGAGTGTCCGGGTGTTTTACGAGTGGAACGATTCATCGGCGATGTTGAGAGGTCTAATCGAAATTCTCCGGAGGCTCGTTGAATGGTCACGTGGAAACGTGCGTATACGCAACTTCGAATTTCAATGACACGCAACGTGGAATCCGTTAAAAGTGAATTTAGAGGAGGATACTTGGACTGGTGAATTACGAATGAGAAATAAAGAAAGTGGCTTTCGAGGGACGTGACAAGTGCGTCTTTCTTATCGCTCGTCTACCAATCAGTCTTCGCATTAAGAGTCGAATTTTATCGTTTTTAACGAGTATCCACGATATTCTTTTTCACGTTTCTTATCCGAAGTATAATTACCCTTGGAATTAATGAAATACGAATTAATGACTAGGTGAAATTGGAAATTCAAAGAATTCTAGAATCGAACAGGCTTAGGTGATTATATAGGTAGATGTTGATACGTTTTATTCCGGAAATGAAATTCGAAGGTTCGCTCGAGTCAGTTGTACGAGAAAGTATGAATTTTGATGATCACGAGGATGAAAATGAAGGAATCAGCAGAGGACACATCGTCAGCACGTGTTCGGTACGATCCGATCGAGAAAGAATCTCGTTAGCTAGTCCGAATCCCCGCCACCCCTCGGTCCGGAGTTGCTTGTCAATTTTCTCTGCATCATCGAATGGCACGGGGTCTCTGATACGTCAGGTAAACAAGGAGATTTTACCCTTCCCTCCATCCATCCCTTTTCGATAAGATAGAAGAGACCGGGCCAAGAATCGCGGGGTTAGGGAGAGAAATAAAAATGGGAAAGAACAAAGGCCACCCTCTTTGTTCCCTTCGACCTCGATTTCTAAGCGAGACTTTTTTCTCTTACGGAGCAACAATTATAACCGTGCGACACGGCCCGCTTCTACGATGTATGTGTACCGAAAAAAGGGACGACGTCCGCATTCTCATTTCTATACTTAGTATCAAAGTTGAAGACATATATTGCTCAATGATGATTCAACCAAGATGAAACCAATATCTCTAATAACGATTCGAGTCGCAATCGGCTCACGCGCCGGAAACACCGTAGGGGTTGAATTTTTCACAGACTCCTCCATCGACATCGAGACCAATGAGCGTCCTTCGAATCATCGTGTACCTCTATCAAAATTCTATCCCCCGCCGTCACTCAGACATCATTTCTGCATTTCGTTACTTCGATCGAAAGGTACAGGTATACCACCGCGGCGAATGATCTTCCACGAACCCGATCGACCGACCCGCTACTCCCCGAGGCTTTGACCCGTCTTTTCTTCGATTGTCTCGCGATCTCGTCCACTGTCCGAGAAGAAATCGTTTTCCCGGAAAAGCATAGGGAAGAAGCATCGCGAATGGTCGATCGACGATACCTTCGTTCCACGAAGGTGATTCTGCCACCGGCAGCACGATTCATAACTGGTACGTGAGAAAAACGACGGGGTAACGCCCGCGCACAGATCGTCGTAGCTGCTTCGACTCCGGGACGAAGCTATGAGCTCCATGACCGCGTGCCACGGGAACGTATGGCTCCCGGGCCCCGAGGCCCGGTGCCGTTAAGGGTGCAAGCCAGAAGATATCCTCTTCCGGTTACTCGCGAGGCCCACAGGCTGTATTCGTGCCCGGCAAACGTGGCCGACGAACGATCCCCCGCGCGAGAACAGTCGGCCCGGGCTGTGCGCACCGTCGTTATCACCGACCAATGCACGCCGGCCGGCCGCTGTGCACGCACTGAAGCACTGGATCCGAGCGAACGAGACTCGGCCGATGCTCGAGCTCGGTCAGACTCGGCAGCCTCCGGCACCGTACTTCGGCTACGTTCGGCGCCCGGCCACGCTTCCCGGTCAGGCAGCCCGAACCGCGCTCCACGGTATTCCTCTCTCTTCCTTGCTCCTCTAGTTTCTCACGATTCTTCTCACGCTCCTCCTCGTTCACCCTTGCTGCCCCCTCGAATGACGAGAAGAGGAGCTCTCTCTCCACGGCTCTCACTACGCGTCGAGCTCTCGTCGCGCGAGCAGTAGCTTTTGTTGGGTGCTCGCTCGTTCGCGATGTTACCGCGACCAGGCAGCGCCTCTCGGAGAGAGGGGAAAGCTCCGTAAGCGAGGAGAGAGGATCAATAACAGATCCCTCCCTCCGCGCGTTCTTCCCTCTCGGCCGCGGGCGCGAGTTTCCCTTCCGCTGTGGCACGGCGTACGCATACCGCGTATTTACACACGCATGCCGCGCGAGGCCTACCCTCGCGGCACGGGAAAAGGACCGCAAAACGATTTCGCGGTCATAAGGCATGTATCGGAGGAGATATGGTATTTTATTGATCCCTCGCAGATTTCTCGTCGTTGGGGAAAGAGGCTGGCGATTCTGGGGAATGGGGACAGCTTTTCGTCGGCAAACGTTTCTCGGTCGCTTTTGTATTTTCGGTTTCCCTCGCTACGCTGGTTTTGTGGAGGGCGGAGAATTCTGGGTGGGCATTGAGCTTGCGAGGTTGGATAGGTATGATTCGAAAGAAGTTTTCTAAGGGAGGATGGCGAAGGTATTTGTACTGGGGTCCATTAGTTGGATGCAACGTAGTAGTTTCTGTTGGAGGAAGCAACTAGAGATTGGTGCTACTTGCTATTTGTTTATGTCTGCTGCACTTTGGGAACGAAGCTGTGATATTATTAAATATAGTGGGGGTATTGCGATCGTGGGCGGAAGATTAAACCTTCGATGCAGCCCTTCAAATTATTTGAATTTGGCGAATCGCTACTGAACACGACACCGCACTCAAAAAATGTGGATATTTCAAATAAGATTTTTTGTAACAATTTCTTGTCGTAGAAATAGTCCACTGTTGAACAAAAAAAAGTTGAAGTTGGTCTCGAGGGCCGAAGTGTATTATGTATGATCAAATTGTACTTTAGGTTGGATTAAACCAATAATGAATAGAATCAAGAGATACTTTCCAGGTACGGTATAATTCGATGTCGAATATGGTTTGCACTAGGACACACAGGTCTTCGCGTAGATGTCGGCTATAATCGACACTCGTAAGGAAGAGGTTAACACTTATACGATCACCGAAAAAAACTACACGCTCTAACACCGCGCATATTTCCACAGTAAGACGAATTCTTAAGATAGCAATGGATGATCTTTCCATTCGGTCATTAATTATCTTTCTTTGAAACGGGGAGATCTCTTCATTCCATCAGTTAAGTGTTAACCCTTTGCGCTCCTATGTCGAGTCTAACTCGACATTAGTTTGTATCGCGGGAACTCCTTTGTCGAGTCATACTCGACATTTTTTCAAGTCCAAACCAATACATAGATGTTAACGTACGAAAGAAAATCGGGATTGCATCCTAAAATTTTTTTCAAGAGATATCATGCACTTGTAAATTACAAGATACTTTATTTTTTTAAATTACCCTATTTTTCAGATCAAGTAAAATTGAAACAAAATACTTAAAAGCGTTGGGAGCTACTGGTAAAAAAATTGAAATATAATTCGGAGTGCAAAGGGTTAACCCCTTGCCGTACTACAACGAGTAACACTCGTGATGCGATAAATCGAAAAGACAATTTGCAAGTTTTACAAAACCTATTAAATTGAAAATATCAATGAGATGCGACACGATAAAATCATTTCTATAATATTAATGTTACGGTAAATTATACTATATGTCAAGAATCACTGATCAATGTTTATTTTACTAATTTAATTCTGAATTATTGTGGAGGCAGTCACAAAGTAAATGGCACGGCAAGGGGTTAATAATCTGATATCTATCTAAAGAGTTTCGGATCCTGTACAAAATCAAGTTTGTTGATCAAAGATATAAGAAGAGTCTCAGGTAGACCTAACAGGATTAATTCTACCGGTCAAAACTTTGAATATAAAGAAATGTCAACGTGCAACTAATAGAATCTGCCAATGTATAGTTCAAGAACTGTAAGATGGCTAGGGAACGACGGAGCCTCTTGTTTTCAACTGATTATTCCAGCCAGTTCGTTTTTGAAGTTAAGAAACCCATTCTTCCAAAGTAAACGATTAAGCGGAGTGTTTCATTCAGCAAACTGGGTTTGGGAATTTCAAAAACGAAATGGCGGGAATAGTCTTTAGTATTACTATCGAACAAATTACTGTGCTAAAAGCACATTTAAAAAAAATTAAAATTATAGCAACTCGAGTCGAAATATTGAACCTCATTTGAACCTTTTACCACCCAACATTTACTACCCAACAGGTCAAATTCAGGGGATAAAGGTTTTAGTGATAGCTAAATAGAAGTGTCATTTTACTGAGAAGGAGTTACAGGTTTAAATTAGGAGTTTTAGTATTGAAAAGTATCATATTAGGTCCAAATAGGAGTAAAACCATGAAAATAGGTTCAATATTTCGACTCGAGGGAGTTACAGGTTTAAATTAGGTGTTTTAGTATTGAAAAGTATCATATTAGGTTCAAATAGGAGTAAATACTATGAAAATAAGTTCAATATTTCTACTCGGGAAGTGATGTCGACCCAGGTCCCACCGCGAGGAGTTTGCCACGAATCGAGACCCAAAAAAGATGCCCAACCAGCCTCCATTTAATTCTACTCTTCTTTTGATACACTTTCCTTCGACATTTATGAGTTAAATGCAGAAAGAAAATGCAACAAAGGAATCGCTGACTCTACTTTTTCTCATTGCATTTCGCAAAAAAACAGACACCCGCCAAATGGTGTCGATCTCCCTTCACAATATTAACTGATTCTAAACACTTAACACATTGTACGCTGGCCAAATAACTGCTATCAAATTTATTATATTTGATAATGTTACTATTTAAATCAGTATAAATTTAAACACATTAAGTAATGCACAATTTAAAGGGAATAATATTGCCTTCTTTGTCCACTATACCGTTTTCCTCGAGATAAAATAATATGACTGATATTGATCGGTAAAATCCTAAAATCATATATTTGCAATCCCGCATTATCGCGGAACCGGCGTACAATGTGTTAATTCTAGCTGAACTAATTATGTGCGATAATCTGTAAAGAAACAGTAAATCACCTTTATGAAAACATTTGAAAACGAGAGAATCCGCCGCTCCCTGGCCATCTTTCAGTTGTCGGACTATATACCTATATAATCATTATATACTGTTGTTTCTAAGACAGTTTGGAGTTAGAGCAACTCAGTTGAAGTCTCGGACACCCAAATAATGGGTCCGAGTTGAAATCGTCCATCAGCCCTGACAAATTTCTCTCACGTGAGACGTGTATATCATAGCCATGGTGGTTCGAAAGCCCCATAAAATTGGTGGACCACGATAGAACGACCATAGCACTGGACATGGAAAATATGTACGCGACAACTTTAGAAACTACCCACGTTCCAACAGCTGTACCTATGTACACGGCGTGCTCGGTTAAAAATTCAAATTTAATACGAATATTAATTGCAGATACTCCCGCGTCTAGAATACAAATCACAGGCGAAATTTAAAGCGGTGGACAAATCTGCGCAAATTCTAGGCGACGTGCGTCATTATGCAAAAAAATAAAAATGACGTAAATACTACGAAGTGCAGAATGTATCCTGAATTTTTGCCACTGTTTAAACGCAAACACGTAGATACGACGTTTCTTGTTTTTTCTACCTCGTAGCCAGATTTTTTTATGGAAAAGTTCGGTACATCGAGATTTATGCCGTATTTGCGGAGAACCTGGGGTGCTCACTCGAATTGCGGTTATGTGTGAGGGCGTATCTGCACTTTGTATTGATACGCGGAACATACGCAGATGGAAAATCGATAAGTGTTTCTGCTCTACGTACGCAATTGAAAAGATAACATTTTTTTTTTCAATATTACGACTCAACGGTATCCGCTTCGGGAAACAGAGGTTCAGCAAAGTTCCTGTCGGTTGCCCTTCTCAACACTCAAATTACCAAGGCGGTCAAAATGTCCAGTTTCTAACTTTTTATAAAAATCACCTTTACTTCAGAATGTTAACTGTATAGTGGGCTAGTAAATCCAGTACCTACCCGCCGCAATTCAAAAATACAAAAAAAAAGAATTAAAATAACTGTATAATGAGATTCATATTAACCAAGTAGAACAAAAAAAAATGGAAATGTCCTAAAAACGGGACATTGGCGGATAATGGGTTAAATATTATTCTTATGTATTAAAATCGTAGGTTGGAGCATGTCGTCTAGTCCTTTTGCCTCTGTACAGTTCAATTTGTAGGATCTTGGCAACTTGTCATGACTACATAGTAAGTACTCCGTAAGCTCTACTCGATCATATGATCCGATTTGTAAATGTGATCATTTTCCCTAATAGGGCATTAGACTAGGAAATATGTGTGAAATAGAACCTCCCCATTTCTATTCTAATCAATCAGACCCGCATTTTTGGACTTATTCATTTTTTATTGTTAGAATTCCTTTTCTTTCCTTTAATTGCTACGATCATTTTGCCAAAAATCTATAGATTTAAGTGGGTCTCAAATATACGACGCAGGAATGATCCCCCTGGGGTTACGGGAATTTGAACTCGAGCATACTAATTGGGAGTACGAGCTATACCTGATCCTTTATTCACCATAGGCACACATGTGTTCCTTTTAACAACGCCCTATACTTGAACATTATTCCCATCTCAAGTTCCTATCGCAAAGACTAAGAAAGTCCTTGCTAATGTCTTACAGATTTTTCGTAAATTATTACTTAACACTAGATCTACGGTAGCCGTTAAATTGACGGATTCCTATTTTCTTTAACACTAGAACTACCAAACCAGTCAAAATGACTGGTACACAATTTTTTCAAAAAATTCTCCAAGTTTACATAAGAGACATAGAATAAATATTCTACGTCTATATCAATAAACATAAATCACCCAATCGATCAAATTTTCCGCCGCTTGATTCCCGCTTTTTCAAAGTACTTATTTAATTTATTTAAATATGTTAGATTTGAGGCCGGTAGTTCTAGTGTTAAAAATATTTCTCAAAATCGAGAAGTAGTATAGTAGATATTTCGAGTGTATTTACCTTACACTATACAAATTGCACAATAAATCGCTTTATTTTCTGCCTGCTCGCTTTTCTTTCAAAATACCTATTTAATGTACAACCTCTGTCCCAAAAGTAACCTGAATGGATTTAAATAAATATAAGTACATCAGAATAGTTGACAAAAATCATTTTAATAACTCGAAATATTCTCCTCCAGCAGAAGTACAACGATTTGCGCATTCAAAAAGTCCATCAAATGACTTTTTTATGTCGCTGACTGAAATGATGCCGAGGTTGCTCATCGTTGCCGTTGAAAGTCTTCGATAACTTCTTAAAAATGATTGTAACTGGAGATACGACGTGGTTTTTCCAAAAAAAAAATTTGTTTGCCTCAATATCGCCAGTATTCACCCGATATGGCTCCCTGTGATTAATTTTTATCCCCAAAACTGCATTTAGCGATGAAAGGAAATCGTTATGCAACAATCAAAGACATGCTACGGTCAACGACGAACAACTTCAGCATCATTCTAGTCAGCAACATAAAAAAGTCATTTGATGCACTTTTTGAATGCGCAGATCGTTGTATTTCTACTGGCGGAGAATATTTCGAGTATACAAAATGATTTTTGTCAAGTATTCTGAAGTACTTGTGTTTATTTAAATCTATTCCGATTACTTTTGGGACAGAGGGTGTATGTAATTTATATATAACATTGTTAACACTAGATTTACCGACGATTAATATGATATATTAAAAAATTTCAAATAAATCCGTCCCAAAACCAATGAATAAAGGGAGCAAGAAACTTGATTGATTCAATCGCCCACGATCTTTAAAATAGACGTAGACAATTAAAAAAGCAGCAGCGTTAAAAATTGCAGGAGCAGCTTTAAAAAATTCAAAGCAAGTCATTCTCACCACCTTGGGAGATCCAGTGTTAAGGTCTGTAAATCCCATCTTAACCACTTAACGCTCAGGTTTTTTTCGAATCGACCGTCCAAAAACGCACAAGTTTTTTTTTGCCTCAATGCTTATCTTGTGCATATTATAAAATGTTTTTTGTACTCCTAGTGGCGAACGAATTATTTTTTTCGGAAAAATAACAAGTTTTTCATCATACCTGTTTATCTAAGGGAAATCCTTCTATAACTTATATAACCAAATAACATTAGCAGTAGCAATTAATTATAACAAGCAGAACACAAAAGTAATAATATACGAAATAAACACACTATAAACTAAAAATCGTAAGACGAAAAAGATATTACGAGGATGACGTATACTGCACACTGATCGCTCAAAGACTGAAGAAACAGACAAAAGGTAACGGCAGAAGACGGAGAGATTATCTGTATTTATTCCTCCAATATACAATGTATAAAGTTTTTGGAAATGTATACATTTCAGTGTAAGATGTCAAAGAACTGAGTTCTAAAATATCAGCGGCTAAGGTAAACAAACCGCAGAGTGGCGGCCGTATCAGCTATGCCCGTGAACGTCACGGGCATGCACAAATTCGACCGTTTGGCGTGCCCGTGAACGTCACGGGCATGAGCGTTAAGTGGTTAATCGCTTCAATAATTCAGAAACCACCTAAAATTGTCCATCCTAGACAAAATGACCAAAGTAAAGAAATCCAAAAGGAAACAGAAAAAAAGCACAATCTACATACACAAACTTCCTTCCCGTTACCTCTACAAAATTACTTTCCACCATTTGTACCCTACTACAATCTCTATTTATTGAGTCCAACAAATCAATAATCCAATTTCTCCGTATACAGATGTTATTCTACGATGATTGTGCTACGGTCAGCCAAGCGATAAAGTATCCTAAGCGACGAGGAAATCCTCGGATCTACGTTAAGATACCCCGTTCTCCAGGATGCCTTGATAGCAACGAGTGTAACCCTGAAAACGCACGCAGAAGGCATCGTGCACGAGTCAACGTGAGATTCCCGCTGGGGCAATTGCGGCCAGAGAAAATGACGTTGTGTTTTCCGTGAACCCTCTCCTTCTCCGTATGGCGACAATCCCGGAGGGAGAGAATCGGGCTGCATTATCGCGGGATTGCCCTTGCCGCTATAAAAAGACTTGACCCGTATTCTTTTCTACGTTAAATCCAACCACCACCAGCATTGCCATCGTGGAAACCTTATTCTTCTTCTTCTCCTTCTTTTTTTTTCCCATCTAACTTCTTTCGCGATTCATCGTGAGACGTTTTTCGCGACGTTTGTTGCGATACTCTGTTTGAATACGGTTATAACGAGCGCAAGGTACAGTGGCAGAGATTGACGTCGGATTACCGTGACGAGTTCACGAACTGAGCCGTCTTTGGAAATGTCGACGGACGAAAGGTTGGATGAGGATTGCATAGGAATGATTCTTACGATTGTCTGTGGCAGAGGTTGCGGTGTTTTTTGTGAATAAATTAACACCGGGGTTGTATGGTGGTTGTGTGATTAGGGGAAGTGCCGGCAAGTTAGGACTATGAATTGGTATTCTTTTTGGGATGTTATTTCTTGGGGATGTGTATGGTGTTGTTTTGACGATTCGGGATAAATCTAAGAGTGCGAAGTATAGGAGAAATGTTAATTTGTTTGCAATGGTAGTCGTCGACTTCTGCCTTTTGAGATGAAAGTATATTTAACACTAGATTTACGGATGTTG
Organism: Cerceris rybyensis; assembly: GCA_910591515.1. NCBI lineage: Eukaryota > Metazoa > Arthropoda > Insecta > Hymenoptera > Crabronidae > Cerceris > Cerceris rybyensis. Next base: position 39,173,948 of record OU342789.1, read on the forward strand.
ATATACCTATTCTTCTGAAGTAAGCCAATTTTACTCATACAATCAAATTGAAGTTTTTTGCAAAAAAAAAAGTTCCAAGTCAATTTAAATGAAAGATCTATTATTAAAAGATTAACCAACCAATATATTGTATTAGGTGTACAAATTAATTCTCGGCTCCCAGATGTCATCGACCACAAAACCTATTCAGATTAGAATTTTTCCAAATTTAAATGGTCATTCTAAAGTGCCATTTGTTAGCTTTAAAATAAGATATATCGCATGACTCTACTCCAGATATAACGTCAAAAATCATGTGTAGAAGCGATGTCGTTCGATAAGCAACATTTAAGGCACTGTCTCCTTTTCGCGTTTCAACTAAAAAAAAGAAACGCTATATCGTGCAGCGCTTGTAAAAAATATTTTCGACAGTTTCGAATATTCTCCAGACTTAGCCCCTTCAAATAACCACCTATTTCGATCCTTACAACACCACCTAACTGATTCTCAATTCAAGTAAGTTCAACAGGTCTATAAATGCCTCAATGATTTCATTGATATGAACCACTATCATTTTTCCGATCTGGAATCCGACAATTACCTGAGAGATGGTAAAAACGTATAGAAAATGAAGAAGATTATGTTTAATATTGAATTTATATCAACATTGTTATAAATAAATGTCAAAGTTAGTCAAAAAAGGCCGAGAATTAATTTGTACACCTAATAGGTACATATAGTAATCAAGTTATTAATGAGCCAAATTGACTCCGTAAACCTAGTGTTAACACGTTCGCTGCCGTGGGGGTCAGCCGTGACCGGCGCTATTGAATGCAATGAAATTTCATATGACTTTGAAATTATAATATTTCCGAATTTTCTAACACATTTAACATTTAAATACTAGCTTTCTGCAGATAAAACCCTGCTGAACATATATCTATTTGTGTCTTTAAAGTTTCCCCTTTACAAAGATGGGATTTTAATAGGAAAAGTATCACATTAGTAGAAATGATAAAACAAGTGTTAAGGTTTTAAGTGTTGTGTTGTACTTTCAAACGTGTATCTACGTACTCAATTAATTTTTATCAGTGAGGAGTATATTGTGCAACATCAGAGCAAATGCACCTGCTGTGAATTATAATAAATTACAGTAAAAATACAAATTGTGTTAGTTACTTTTCTTTAATAAGTGCATACTTCTATTTGTGAGGCTACGGCGAGAGTACTTATCCAAAGCATCGAAAAAATGATTCAAAGATTTCAAGCTATTAATATTCTTTCGAACAAAAAGTATTAAGGTATCGTCTTATGAATTAATTTTGGAGTTCTGATCGTAAACATACTATTTAATCCCGCACTATGATGGAATGAGTTAAAAGGGTTATGTTACTACTAGACTTATTTGGAGAAATTCAAATCCAAATTTTGTTAAACAGAATTGCAAGACATTAAAGGCATAAGGAAGATTTCCCGCGTAAGACTTTAAATTGATTTCAATTTCGTTATGAAATTATTAATAAACTTGTAAATAATAAATGAACATGAGCGATCTTATTGTTAAAGCAAGTAGAACGAATTTGTTCAGAATTCCAGACATTTGTCCTATTGGTCAACAAAAGGTTGATGAATATGATCATGCTCTGCTTCATGGAGTGTACAGCAAAGGAAATTGAATATGACATTTTCTAAGTACTGCCAGATGAGCAGATTTCTCCCACTTAGTTCAATTGCGTAATGCATACGTCATTCTGTCGCACAGAGTAACACGCACTGTGTACGTAATAAGCTTACAAGTGTCAGTGCATCAAATAATTATTTTGGACTGTTTGTTAGCAAAGCAATACTAACGTTTGGCTATTCTAACTATATGTTAATGAAAGAAATATTATCCTTATTAGTAAATAAAAAGATGTTGAAAAAAAGTTATTCTCATTAGTTCACTGCCTTTAACACATCATACTTCCAACTACAATGCTTCCGTATATTTATTATAATTTTAAAAAAAAAACATGCAAAAAGCTGCAGTATTTTTTAATTCAAAGGCAGGAAACTGTAAGTTTTCTATTTTTCGAAATTATCTTCCCACTGTTTTTAAGCCTCACGTACCCCATTATACTCTCCTTTTAAATACTCTTCTGTATCTACTAAAATTCAAGGTGTATGGGGGGAAAAAGGTGTAAAAAGTGCTTTCACTTTAAGCGTAAATATCAATTTCTTAAAAGCATAAGAACGTAAATAAAATATATTCCTCTAGAAAATTGCTAATATTATTCAACAACTAATATCACAACCCCTTTGAATTAGTTTACACTCCCATAACATTTTTTCAAACCCAATTACCCTATGATTTCAAAATTCCTGCATTAATTAACACTAGATCTGCGGCAGCCGTCAAATTGACTGGTTCCTACTTTTTTCAAATTTTTACTCAAATCGACAGAGAACCAGTACAGTATATATTTCAAATGTAACTTATAATATACAAATTACGTAAATAACCGTATTTTTTGCCGTTGGATCCATCCTTTTTCAAAGTAGGTACTCATTTAGTATATTTAACCCCTTGCCTTACAATTTCTTTTGTGACGGAGCACACAAAAACTCAGAGTTAATTGTTATAATAATATTGTGTCACTGATTTCAGATGTACCGGTATAAGTTAATGCAATACTAATAATATACGCCTAATTTCAACGTCTCTTGACCTACTGATATTTTCAATTTAACAGTTTTTGGAAAATTTTAAAATTTTCTATTCCTTTTACCACGTCACGTGTACCACACGTCATTGTAAGGCAAGGGGTTAAATATGCCAGATTTAGCAGCCGTAAATCTAGTCTTAAAGAAAAACATGTGCTTCGTAAAAAGTATATGTAAATTTTATCACTAAAAATTTCTTTCATTCGCATATGTATTCCATCCAAGCATTAGAATTACGTGTAATAATTATGCGTGTAATGAAGTTGCGTATAATAACCTGTCAAAAGTTATTGCTTAACGGCAATAAAAATAGCACGTCTTCAAGGTTGACACGGTATGACGATTTGTTGAACCGTGTCGCGCACGTAACGAGTGTCATCATGACTCGTAATGAATGTATTATACCAGCATCTAAAACAACGGTGCTCGCCTTTAAACAGGTGCACTGTACTCTACGACGACGTTACGTAACTACTTAGAAACTCTGAAAGAAAAAGGGTCACACATTCGCGGACATATTACGTGCTCTAATTACAGATTTGTACAACTAGTAGCGTGGATAACGACAAAAACATTAACGGAGGGTATGATGTTTGCAAAATTATAAGGTTGAACTCTCATATGGTGGGGCCAAATTTAAATTTCATTATCTTTGTTAAATTGTCATTTAATATGTGCAAAATGATCAATATTAAATTAGCATGTTGAGCATTTGTAGAAATGAGGGAATAAGAGAATAATAATTATGATAAGCAGCGTCTGTATTAAAAAATTATATAAATATATAATGTTAGAATTGAAAAATTTGTAGTTGAGAAATTTCACCTTTATTTTTACGACTTTAACGATGCTCAAAGTGAAAATTCTTATTGTGCTACATGCCCCATAAGTTACCTATGGTAGGACTTAAGAACTCGGACTCTCAGTCGGTAGGCATAAAGTCAAAATCCCATCACGTCTGTGAGATTTTTCTTTTTAACTTTTAATATACGAGAACGTTGGCGATTCTGCACCCACGTAAACCTCTACGTCCTAGATGAAATGACCATAGTAATTAAATTCGAAATACAACAAGGAACGAAATTGCCTCTGCGGTTTAGAACCCATCTAAAATAGTTAGTCATAAAAGAAATATCCGTAGTAATTAAAACCGAAATCTAGACCAGAAAGAAATCAAGCTCACCGCAATGGAGAAATCAATATAACAAAATCTCTCACAACAAAATCAATATACCATCTCAAAGCAAAAATTTCAACATTCACTTCGGAAAACTCAAAATTTTTAACAAAACCATCCACTTATTTTTGAATTACTTTAAAAGCTGACACGATCGAATTCATGTATATCTCTAAGATCGCGAGGAGAAAGAAAACGATGTGAAGATATTGTACAATGGTAGAAAAGAGCGAAGAGAGTATGAAATAGGAGAGAAAATACGGGATAGGTGAGAACCTCTGTCGTTTGGTAGGTTGGTCTCAACGGGGCGACTGCTTGTCGGTCGTTGACCCTGCAACTGCAACCACCCCGTCCCAGTCTCCCTCTTGACTCGAACCTAGTAGGTGCTATGGAGTATGGAACGACTCTGTCTACCTCCGTTCCTCTCCTTATCTATCATTCTCCTCCTCTCCAGCATTATGATTCCCTCCTTTTCTTCCGCCCCATTCGTCTTCTCTATCGGCACGGTCCTTAAGACAGAGACACATTAGCTCTGCGCTTCGAAACGCGTCGATAATAAGAATCTACGTTGACTTTAATGGCGATTAGGAGCAAAATTGTGCATCCCGTTATGGATAGCACTTGGTTTTAGTAACTTACTGTGTTTTATGGTTTTTCGTCAACATTAAGTGCTACTGTGGAGACAATACCATATTAACGTCTTAGGCACGACGGGCCACTATAGTGGTTTTGTGAATGTCATGTTTTTGAATGTCACGCCATTAACGGAGGGCCATTGTTATAAGAAGTTAATTGTATAAAAATAACAGTTAAATGTTTTCACTTGGGTGTCGCCATTTTTCAAGCTTTGCAGTACTGTACGTTTACTTGCAATCTGCCTCGAATCCAGTCATACAAAAAAACACCCTTCCGTAAAATTTGGGGGTGCCTAAGACGTTCACCCTCTGTGGTCCCTTGTAACTTTGAAGTGACGCAAGACTAATCTAAGCTTTTGTTCTTTAAAGGCAATTTTTTAACTTTCTCGCGTGTTATAATTTAGCTCTTAAAAATCATGAAACTCTTTACAATCCAATGTTTCAAAATCAAGTTAAACCTTTTGTTTATAATAGTATTTCTAGAATTTTCTATGAGCTATCGTGCATCTAAATGATAAGTTAACATAAGTAATTAACATAAGAAATTAATCGTATAAAAATAACGCTTAAATGTTTTCACTTGGGTAACTTCATTTTTCAAGCTTTGCAGTGCTATACGTTTACTTGCAATTATTATTTAGCTCTTAAAAATCATGCAATTCTTTACAATCCAATGTTTCAAAATTGAGTTAAATCTATTACTTATAATAGTATTTCTATTATGTTCTAATGAGGTATCGTGCTACTGATCTTCAGATGCCACAGAAAATTCGGTCTGTAGAGAGTTAACATTCATATGTTTAATGTACAGTGCGGCTCGGCCAACTTGGCACCTGGGAAGTAGGCCTGTTTCGGCAGAATCTGATTCGCCAGACGTCAAGCGTCATGCCTCTTTTCACACGTACACGAAGGCACTTGACGTTCTACCTCGCGATTCGTTAAAAGAGCTACACATACAAATCGAACGAAAAGACGAAGAGAGAGAACGCTGCAGATCGAAGCAAGGGAGACAACGCGATTTGGGTGGCGACAGTGAGGACATCGGCGTAGGCACCAGATTTCTAACATCTCTATAGTAAAAACAGGATAAACTCCGGCAGAATTACCCCCGCCACATGAAAACAATGTAATACAATGTCTCGTTCCTCCAGCCAAACTATAGAAAGGAATCAGAAAGAAGTCACTTGGGACGTAAGCGGAGACTGCTCTCGCACTACCTATCTCTTTCTATATGTCTGCTGTCCTCTTCATTCATAGTCGTAGCTATTCACATTCATTTAAGTAGGTAAAATCGGTGTCTACCAATCTGATAATAAAAATATCGTGCGTACGTCAATGTTTCGGATTTTCACGATCGTTATCGTGCTATCGCACTCAGTTCCACATCTTTTTCTTTTCTCTCTTTGTCGCGCAGTGCGATTTCCCCTCAAGTGATTTGTTTTTGATCCCTTGCAATAGTAAGAATATTTAAATGCTACGACTTTGTCGGGTGCTTCCTTTAAGAGGCTGAGCGAGTGGATTCCAAGAAACAAAATGGTACGAATAGGCGGTTGAAAGCGAGAAGCTCTGCCGCCGAGGTGCCAAGTTGGCCGAGCCGCACTGTACATACCCTGTGCCAAGGAAAGCACATATGTCGAACTCAAAGGCTATCATAGACCGAATAAGGTTTAAATGTACGTGGGCCGTCGAGAGAACAACTGATATTTTTACAGAAATGTAGGCTTATTTTGAAAATAAAAACGAACGAGGACAATGGGTAATTAATTTTTTTCTGCTCGGTACTTGACATATTTGGCTTGATGAGACCCAAAGTTATTCGTTCAGGGCTTTATGGTGCCCGTAGACCGTGAGTTTGACTTGTTTGATCTAAGAATTTGAGCACATTTTGCTGAATTGAGAACATTTAAGGAGACGTTCCTTTCTTGTATACACAGAATTTTTCATAGAAAGTAATACATTTCATGAATTGTTTAGGACTGCCAAAAATTGTTCGTTTTTTTCTGGCCTGCACTTAAACAAGTTTGTCATTAGTCTAAGACATGTGTGTATACTTTATTGTTGTGTAGAAAATGCGAGCATAAGCCTGTTGATATAATACGTTGTCGTTTTTAGTTCCAAAAATGATAAAGTTGAGTGATACATTAGATTATTTATTTTCACTAGAATGCTCAAAAGACTGTACTATACCATAAAATTGAGTATAATTGTAAAACAAATTTGCAATTATATTTATTAGAATATATGAACGCAATTATAATATAAATATAAATTAAATATATGTTATGAAAGTCTAAAAAAACTTATAATCTTTCCAGCTTTAACTGCTTTGGTCATTTCATCTATGACTTACTGTTTCAGTTAAGTTTGAAGCCATCATACTTAAAAGTAAAAATAGGAAGACATAAAATGGCAGTAAATTAATTAAAAATCCTGTATGTCAAATATCATATTAAAAATAGTCAGAATTGTAAAGTACCGAACACTGAAACGATGTAGGAAAAAATAGAAATGAAATATAATGAACGTTCCTCAATTAAATTCTGCGCTTTATTATACGCTCATTTTTAATTACCTGCGGCGATGGCGTACCCCGTTTGAAATACACGGCAAGAAAAGAATTGCGAACAAAGGCGATTCGCGCCTGCAAGAATTTATAGGATAACTGAAGCGTATCGTTATGCATTGAATACTATTCTATACAGTCTTATAGTACTTGTACAATTAGTAGTTACCGACTTACGATCTTATCTGTTAATTTACAGCATTCATTGGTTACTTCTCCTGGTGGGTAGTAGTCAATCATACATTTTTTACACAATCATTACAATTTCAACGGTAAATTTTTTATAAGTGAGAAGAATAATACGAAAGATTCGATTTCCAGAGAGAATAAACATACGCAAAGTGTCAGTACGGTTAGTGTACAAATCTTTCTCACCTTCAGGATACTTTTCTCAATGGTTTGAGTACCAGAGATATTTAACACCAGATTTACGCCCGCTAAATTTGGCATATTTCATTATATTAATTAAGTACTTGGAAAAAGCAAAAAAAAGCGAAAAAACGTCGAATGCAGTAATTTGTATAAGATACTCGTGAAATATTTGCTGTACTGTCTTTCTGTAAATCTGAGAAAAATTTCAAAGAATATTAGGAACCCGACAATTTAACGACTGCCATAGATCTACTATTAAATAAGCACTGCAGAAAAAAATCAAAAGGGATGCAAAAAGACCCAAGCGCAACGATCGCATTCTTTTTACTTCATGTTGAGAAAAATCGGTCATGCCTCTTGTCTTAATCCATCTATCTATTAATATATAATTTAATTGATGGTAGTTTTGTCATCTCTACTAAAAATTACACTTTTTCTGTTAAAATCAAATCTTTACAAAGCAGAAACTGTAAATACACAGATAGATATCCAGCTGACCTTTATCTTCTTAACGGAAATATTTAACTATTCAACATATTAGAAAATTCATAAACAAAACATGAAATTTCATTGAATTCAATAGTGCCGTTCATAGGTGACCTCTATGGCGGTCAACGTGTTAATTTGTAACAACTAATAACTTAATACAAAATGTATTACTTGGATTATTTATATATAAAAAAAGTCTCTTTACAATAGAGATGCGTCTGAAATATTGAGAATTTTTCCCCACATTGTGATGCGCCGTCAGTTGTTCGTTTCGTTCAAATGCGTTGGGTTTTTTTGACATGAAATCTGAAGAGCGGGAAGGAGGCACGTGGGACTCAAACGATTAACATTAGATTTACGGAGCCAATTTGGCTGATTCCAAATTCGACTATTATATATATATATATATAATATATTGGTTGGTTAATTTTTTAATAATAAATCCTTCATTTAAATTGATTTGGAACTATTTTCTTTGCAAAGAACAATTTTCTTGTATGGGTTAAATTGGTTCACTTCAGGAAAATAGGTATATCAACATCCGTAAATCTAGTGTTAAATTAGCTTTTTATATATTGCCATATCGGTAATTTGGAACACATCTAAAACTGTATATCTTAAAGTTTTCTTGTATGGGTTAAATTAGTTCACTTCAGGAAAATAGGTATATCAACATCCGTAAATCTAGTGTTAAATTACCTTTTTATATATTGTCATATCGGTAATTTGGAACCCATCTAAAACTGCATATCTTAAACCAAACGACCAACGTCAAAAGATACACAAAAAGGTGGAAAAACATCCCTCAATTCTCATTCGCAATTCGTCCTATCACTTTTCCCGATACAGGAGAATCCTATTCCGCAAATTTGCCGCTTCTCGAATCCCCATGACATCTCTAGCCCTTCCGCCATACATAAACATTAGATTTAAAGAAAAAGAACTAAATCAACCCACATATACTATTAATAAACAGGTGACCCCCCCACTTTTTCTTTCTGTCTCTTTACCTCGCGCGTGCAACCATAACTCAGACAGAGTGACGTGCAATTTGTCTCGAGGAGGGTCCTGTGACAGTCGAATTCGATGGAGAAACCTCTCGGAAGCGTCGCGAGGTTATTCCATCCGGAGATAGGATCGCACAAACCGAAATGGATAACAGATCTATGGGATCCCGATGAATGGCCGCAGTTATTCAACTGCCAGATTCGTCGTTAACCGATTGTAAAGCGAGCTTCTGAAACATTCGATACCCTTATCGGTTACACAAAATCACGCCGATGGATTCACGGATTCCTTTCCATCGAAAATCGGGAATGTATCGCGAGATTATATCCAAACGATGGAACGAATCGTATCGATGTTGGGTTCGTTTCTGTCTGAGATATCTGGAATCCTTGTTGAGGGATTGAAACGTAAAAGTTAGTATATTGATTCATTATTTATTAACCGTTTGCGTACCACGAGCCACTTTCGCGCTCTTTAATTTTTGTGTCGAAAAACACCAGGACATTTTTTCAATGTTGACAATTGAAAGAAGACTTTGTTAAGAATGCATCAGGTTTCTCTTTTATAATATAAAGTAATTCCAAGTTAGGATACAAGCAGGAGAAGATTGTTCTTGTTGTGCACTACATAAAATAAAACACCAACTTTAGCTTATTTTGAAATAAAATCTCAAGAGCGCGAAAGTGGCTTTTGGCTTTTTTCGAAGTAATTTTTTAAAACCCTCCCGGTATTCAAACGGTTAAATAGGGAATTCTTTCACTGGAATTTTACTAACTGAGAGTCAGAAATCTTTTGGAGGTGATGAGAATTCGAAGTAAAGTCTAAGGGAACAATAGTAACTCAAATTTATTTTTGGAAATTCTGTGACTTACGATTTTTTGGCGATTTCAAATAGTTTATGCATAGATAATGCGAAGGCAAAGTAATGAGCATTCATCGTATTTACTTTTCGATCAATTTACTTAGGAAGGGCTACCTCTTTACAAAATTGTGAATTTTTCCTGAAGCTCTGTTTCCCATGATTGTTGATAGGACATTCTGCAATGATTAGAGTCCGTAGGTTTTACCAAGGAAAAATAAAGAGGAATTTTAAAACACATATTTTGCGAACAAATTTTTGGAAGGTACACAATTTTAAAAAGTCACGATTGTTTTTTTAATTTACGTCTCCCATGGCGAGTTGAGAGTTTATTAACACTTGGCTCTTCGCGCATTTTTGGTACAGGTGACAGTATATTTATGGATTCTGAAGTGACATTTTACGTTGAAAGTACAAGTGGTTGTACAACTGCTACTTGAAGTAGATTGCCTTTACTTTCTGTGCCAACCACATTGACATTTGTAATGCACACTGTTAATCCTTTCACAAAAAGGGACCATATTACAGGACATTCGACATTTCATTAACGTTGCAACTACAGTCGACGAATACGTTATATGAAATGCATTAAATAAGCATTTGTCACAAGAGGAATTAAGAAGTGAAAAAAATAATAGTTAAGGATTTTAATTGTATAAGATAGACATGGAATATCTACTGTAAAGTTTTTGCCTTGAGAGCCTTAACCCTTAAATGCGCGATTTTATTTTTTTAATCAGAAAAAATGTTTTTAATCTCCATATATAGTTTAGATTATAGGAAAAATATTTAAAAAATTCTTTTGAAAGAATTCAGCTTCTAAATTACCTGAAAATCCTTTGTTGCATTTATGCAACACTGCGCGTTCCTAGGTAAGCAGATATATGGGGAATTATTGACTCATGTAAATAGAATGACAAGATATTTTAGTACTTAATTATAGTTCTATTTATTATGATAGTTATAAAAACAGTTACTTTCTCTATTATAACAAAGACCGAGGAAAGTTATTCCAATATCACTTTTTTCCTCGCCGATGAAAACAAGCTAAAACTGACAAATAATTAAAACATTTGAAAGTTGGTGCCACTGCATGTGTCAAAAATTTACAAAGTACAGTATAATCTATGACAAAGTTCGTTCAGAAACCGTAATCCGTTCAGATTTTTTTTTATTCTCATAGAATTACTATGTTGCAGAAATGCAACTCCGCGAATTTAAGGGTTAACACTTCGGTGGCCGCACGTCTACGCAGTCAAACTAGGGGCCGACAATATTTTTGGAGAATTAATTCAAAAAAAGTTTATTAACATTAAGAGAAGATCTTATAAGATCAAAGACTATAAAAGAAACTACGAAACTAATAGCAATATCCACCCTTGTTTACAATCATAATTCATCACACAGAGAGTGTGGTACTGGCCAATAATTTTCGCCGGTCCCACACATGTTGTGTGAGCAGCCATTAAAGTGTTAATAAGTAAAGAGTTACTACGCTGCTCTACAAGTTTGAGAAATTTTTATACAAGTAAAAACCGTCATTTTCACCACCTTGGTAATTCTTCTGTTAAAAAATCATGTTATTCATTACGGTATTCAACATAGTCAGACGAGGATCGCGCCAAAGATTTTGAATACCACTGAGAAACACCCTGACCCAGATTCCTCACGCATCTATGCTGAATCATTGTCCAAGTTTCTGGTTTACGTCGTGATCTTTTCAGTCCTGACCCTCAGTTACAACCGTAATTCCACTTTTTCTTCTTCTTGACCCTTCGACGGTCAAGCTGGACATTGAAGTTTTAGATATCCTTGTTCGTTCAACTTGACAGTGAAATTCATACTTTATTTAATATCGTAATGTTTCTAACAAAGTACCTATCATTAATTCTACTGGGTGCGTCACGTATAATACTATTTATACATTCGTATACTATTATATATTTATATGATACTAGCATTGCGCGTGAGACAACTAGTAAAATTAGAACAAATTATAAATATTAGAACAAGAGATTCTACTGTCACTCGACATTTTACCGTTGTAAATCCATATTGCGCATTAAATATGATATATTTTTATAAATAGTTTTGATCCAATGATAACCATAAATAGAGCGTGAGCGTGTAGAACATTTAACATCAAATGTAATAAATCTTATGGTACACTATGGGTAATGTAAGATCTTAAGGTAAATATATTAAAAATTCAAATGATAATAAATGGATTATCCATTACCAGGCTTAATTTTGTTATCAAGGTAAAAACTGGTTTTAACGCTAATTAGGATGTTCTAAAATCTAATGTAACTTTTAACGGAGATGTTATGATCCGTATACAATGAATAAATTATGACTGTTTCATTCCTTTAATATATATTTCGGAAATTTTGAGGCTGCATATAAACTGATATTATAATTTTATATTTGTATAACAAATCATAACTAAATCATTGGACAGTAACTGAAGTAAGTAATACACGAACTAGATTATTTCCTGTGGAAACCAAAGAAGTATTTTTCCATTTAAATTAAGATTTCTAGATTTTTCTGTATTTTTAGATATTCAAATAACTTGACTTCTTAGATTAACATATTCCCTGCAATATATTTCTTGTATAACTAAATATTGTCTAGTATAACTAAAACAGACTGTTTTAACCCTTTGCGGACGGAGACTTCTTTGAGTATTGAGGAAGTATCATTTATTTTGTGATGGAAGACCACTTTTTTATCAGAAAGTTCGATTGTTAACATATAGAAGTTAGAGAACACTATTTGTGTAATAATATTTCAACGGTTACATTAAAATTTTTCAATTCTAACATGTACATGCACTGACAAACTATAACCAGATTTTTTCTCAGAACGAATATATGCGTCCGTCTTCCTCAAAGGGTTAAGCACATTTAGTATCAAAAGAATGTCAAGTATTGTAAATTAAATGCTAAAAGGCTTAGAAAAGATGTAAAAGAATACCCAACTGAAGATCATGGAAGGTAATGGGTTAAAGTCAGCGAAAGGATTGATGTTTGATGAATAACTGGAAATTCTTACATCAAAACTATATACGATAGTGTCAAGTTACATATTTTATGGAGAATGAAATGTCCTCGAGGAAAGAAGGGTCTGCTCTTCTGTGATTTTGTCATTGTGTTTACAGATTGCCCGCGCATCGAATGAAGTTAGTTGTTGCTTAATTTACAAAAGAGACGTTTCCTTGGAAGAATAAGAAAACGAATAACGAAATCTCCAGAGAACTTCCACGCGACGAGCGTTCCTTTCAATATAAAAGACGAATATCGAACGGAAAATCAGAGACGAGATCAAAGTGTCTCGTATAATAAAATGCACGATAAAAGACCGACGATACTGGAAGAAATACGGAAAAGGTGAAAGGGGAAAGAATTTTATGTCCATAAATGATCGACCAAAGTTTTTATGAAAGAACAGCAATTTCATTTCATATCATGCATTTATCGTTTATTTACTTAGAATAGACACGAATCAAAAGGATGAAAAAGAAATGATGCAAATATTCGTTATCAATGGCAGGAATTAGCTACGAGATCAATGTAAACCATACGATGGAAATAAACAAAATAAAGCAATGAGAGGAACGGAAAACAGTTTGCCGATACAGCGGTCCTATTTGTTATCCCCGAATTCTACCTGTAATAATCTTTTAACTGTAAATATTGATTTACTGATATAAACATTATTTAAATATTGTATAAACTACAACGTTGCGGACTTTCCGATATTTTCCAGCGTGAGTGAGCGTGCAGTGTTTGGAAGTTGATGATGGTATTGTAGAATGTGAAAATTTATTATACCTTTTTCATGATAGTTAAGATTAGATACTCGTTAACATACTGAAATCTTTGACGGACAGTGATGACCGACAACGCTTAATTTAAGGAAATTTCTTGATTTCTAATTGATAATATTCACGAATTTGCTAATTGCTAATACATATTCAATTTTGAAATATGGATGTTAAAGAAGTAAGGTGTTATTAAATGTTAAACTACTTTTGCCTTTAATGTTTTTGCTCCATAAGATGTGGTTTGAACGGTGCTCATTAACACTAGAACTACCAAACCAGTCAAAATGACTGGTGCACAATTTTTTCAAAAAATTCTCCAAGTTTATATAAGAGTCATAGAATAAATATTCTACGTCTATATCAATAAACATAAATCACCCAATCGATCAAATTTTCCGCCGCTTGATTCCCCCTTTTTCAAAGTACTTACTTAATTTATTAAAATATGTTGGATTTGACGCCGGTAGTTCTAGTGTTAATATCGTGCCAATCTGGGTTAAGTTTGGTAAAATAATGGTTTATTATCTAGAGTCTCTTCTTTCACGAAAACTCAACAAGTTTAGATCTAAGGAATATTTTAACTGGCAGTATTTGAAATGCGTTATTTGTTGTTTATTCGTATCTGTTAGGATAGCACATATTTTAAAATGTGCATCATGTAAAAAATGGAATACCATAAAATAATATACTACATCATGTATTATGAATTTTTAGATTCCAAATCACCTGAAAGCATCGTTTTTTTTTTCAAACAAATATCTGGTTTTTGGGGTATAACTCTGACGCAACTAAAGTCCTCTTTTTGTAATTTCAACCATTTTTTGAAATGAATTTTTCGGAATTCAATTACTTTTTTTCGAAATATTTACATTTTCGTTTCAGAATGCATATGAAGTTCTGTGTAAAGAAACAACTACAACCTCCGTTAAATAGTGCATGCTTTAATATCTATGGTATCTCTCTATCTTAAATTAACTGTTTATAAAAAGTACTAGTAATATCAGCGAGTAATTCTACATGCAAAAATTCATTGTAAACAAAATGTTTTTAATATTATGACTGAATTTGAAAATCTGTATTTATGAAACCATTCAAATGAAATACGAAACGAGTGAAGTAACAATACGGAACGATATCGCGGAAATAAGATAACAGCAACGACAGGAATCAAATTGTCACCGTTCGTATTTATTAGTACAAACAGTAAGAAAGACAGAACTCCGATAAGTCAAAACGTACAGTTAGCACATGCGTACCTGATGGATATTCGGTTCTATTTTTTCGAAAAATCTACTTCAGCGACCTATTTTTCTATTCCATCGCCCCTCTACTTATTATATCACGATCCCAGATACATCTTACATATTGATAAGAATTTTCTCTCAGAAAATAATTACAAACAACTTTGTCCTCTTCTTCAACATAGAATGAAGTCATATTAGTGAAGAATTAATGAAGATAGAAACAAGAGAGAAAATGAGAAAGCATGAAGGGGGAAAGTATGAGAAATATTGGGTTGGCCAGAAAATAATTTCGGATTTGTAGTGTGATATTGAACTCAATTTTTCTTAACAAAGAATTTGTTCGATGATCTTTTGCCATCTTTTTGAAAAATTCATGATTCCACTTCTATAGAAATTCTGACCCTTATCAGCAAAAAACTGAACCAACTGCGATTTTAGGTTATTATTACTAGTGAAAGTTTTACCATGGAAAAAGTTTTGCAACCTTCAAAATAAATTGTAATCTAGTAGTGCCAGATCAGTGTTATGGAGGCTGTGACATCACTTCCAAATCAAACTCTGCCTTTACGTTTTTACACTGCATGTTAAAATTCACCCTCAACATACAATTACAAAAAAAAGCACAAGTTTTTTCTAACCCAAGCCAAAAGTGACAATTTTCAATTGCCAGAAGAATAAAATTATAACACTGCCAGAAATCGTTCAGAACAAACGTAACGCTGGTCCTCAGCGAAAATCGAAATTACTTTCTTGTCAACCTAATAGATAGAGAAGAGTAGGGAGAAAGAGAAAAAAAAGGAGAGGAAGATAGAATGCGAAAGACGAATTCAAAAAAATAGCAATAGAATAACACAGACAGAGTCATAATATGTAACCATATATTTTCAATAAGAAGAGACAATTAGGAAGTGACAAGGAATGAGAAAAAGAAAACCAAAGATAGATAGAGAACCAAAATAACAAAGGGAGAGCCAGAGACACAAACTAAAAAACAGACTACCAGGGAAACAGAATGGGAAAAATAGCGCCACAGGCAGAATCAAAAATACAAAATAAGAGAAACAGCCAGACAGTGCGAAAGCCAGGAAAACAGAAAGGATACTCGAGACAGACGGAAAATCACAAAGACTACAAAATAGTCACAGATCCAGAACCAGAGATACACAATGCCAAGATAAAAGGCAAAATGAGAGAGAAACACAGAGAGAAAAAGGAAAAGAGTTAAAGACGAGACGAAGCTCAGTTGGTCCGCCATGATCGGCGGGGTTGAATCGCGGAACCGATGGAAGAAAGATATTTCTGGGGGGTTGCGCGCGCACGACAATTCATTGGCTCCAGCGGCTGGAAGCCCGGGATCCATCGAGCCTTACAAGTACGTTATATAAGGTTATATACGCCCCGTACACATCTGACCGATTTCATCTTGACTCTTCTACGAACCTCCACGCTTCACCCGCCATCGCGCCCATTATCCACGATATATTTATGTTTAACGATTAACAAGAGCTGCAACGAGTCGCGCATGCTAAAGAATCGTTAAACGGTATTACCGATACCGCTATGCGGTCATAAAGACCGTCACGTATGCGGACGACGATGACGATATTTGTGACGCAAATACAACGTATGATCCCGAGTCGAAATATTGAACCTTTTACTACCCAACATTTAGGAATTAGAAGTACAAAAATAGGTCTAAATTCAATGTAAAATAAAATCCTATTTAGCATCTAAAAGTGGCACAAATTTCCCTTTATGCCATCTTAACCCATTAAAGGCCCAAAGTTGCGTTAACGCAAAATTTTACTTCTAATTTTTTTTCGGGGAATCGGATTAATTTAATTTATATTTTAACCTATGTCATAGTAAAAGAACATACCAAAGACTTAATTTATGCACTTTTGTTCTTTAATTGTTCATCACCTTAAGTCCTACAATTTTTGAAAATTTGAAGAAAAAAATTTATAATATTTATATCTACTTTTATGTAATCTTATAACAAATAAATAGTCCCGTTTAAAATATTTCTGTTATTTCAATGCTTGGTCCTTAATGGGTTAAGGCGCAAAATAGGACGTCAATTTCAACCTCCGTTAAGGATTTACATTTACAAATTAGTCAAAATCACTAAAAAAATAATGAATTTTTACTCGTTGCACTGAATTGTACATACATATATATGAATTTCAACAGTGAAATGGATGTTTGATTACCTATTAATAAAAAACAGGTGGAATAAATAAAAAATGACTGTTTTTGAAGTATTTATCCACTAGTTACATTTATTTATGTATGCAATCCTTATTAATTAAGTATTTAAAAAAATTAAAGTTCTTTATGCGATATTAAATATATATTGAATACAAAAATTATTATTTAGCCTAGGAGGAGTAACAGGTCCAATTCAGGGGATAAAGGTTTTGGTGACAGCTAAATAGAAGTATCATTTTACTGAGAACGAGTTACAGGTTTAAATTCGGAGTTTTAGTATTGAAAAGTATCATATTAGGTTCAAATAGGAGTAAATACTACCATGAAAATGGGTTCAATCTTTCGACTCGGGATGGTACTCGCGGTGACTGCACATGTGGTGATAATTATGACGATGGTGTATGGAATTTATTCTTCGTTTCGATATATTTTGTTTTTGGGGCGAACATTAAATTTAATCTGATAAGACGAAGATTAGTTTGGTTAAATCATTCGAGACGGATTGCACATTGTGTGTGCAATGTTATTGAATTGCAATTATTAGTCAATATGGGAGAAACAGCAGTCGAAATAAGAGTAGTTTAAAACAAAAAGTATCTTAGAACCGTCCAAACATCAAATTTAATAATGGATTCAATTTAATTCCTAAAATGCATGACCCAAAGTAATTATAAAGCGAAAAAAATATCGGTATCTCTGGATGGTTTCTAAAAACATGCACTATCTTGAATGGGTTAAACTCCTTGATTTTTAATTAGTTCTGCAAAGCAGCTTCATTATTTTCGTATATGTATCGGTGTGATGCAAAGTAAGAGATGAGTATTAATTTTTGGATAGTTTGTTTAGGCTACATTCATAATTATTGACTTACATTGTACCTAGATATAATCGTTCTTACCTAGAATGCGAGCCGAATGAAGATAAATTGTATCGAATTTAGGAGATTGTCAAAATTAATGGCTTCTTGAAATTTATAAAGTTGATTTTTTCCAATTTTCTACGTTTATTTGGAGCTTAGCAAGCTACTATATTAATTAGCTTTTTTTCTGCCATTATTGCTTTCTATTAATTTGTTACAGCCGATTTGTTCTATTTTCTTTTGGACTTATCGTTAGTAGATCTAGGGCTAATTGCGATTGGCTAATGGAGAATTTAATTGGTGTATTTATTGAAAATTACAAGAAGAAACACTGTTTGCAAGGATTATGCAGCACTTTCATAGGCCAGTTACGAGAAACGAGTGCAACAAGTAATTCGAGGAAGATTTAATGCGAGAACTTCTCGCGAAGACAATTATCCACGGTACGATTTTGACGAAAAAATTAATTTGTCCGTTGGTGATGCAGATTTAATTATCTACCATGTTTCCTGGCGTATTAATTTTGCTATCTTTTTCGTCAGAGAAATCTAAAAAAAAATATCTTTGTCATTTTAATTAAAGAAAACAGTCACAACATTGCATACGCATATCTCTGTAATTTTGTTCATATCTCTTTGTGGAGAACGTAACAAAAATGACTTAATATTACAATATTCTGCTTCCACATTATCTCAGAACTAAAAATTGAGGTATGTAATAATAAGAATGACAACCAACGTATTAAAATAATCGGAAACAAAATTTCACAATAACTTCTACTTCAATATCATTCCAAAGCTTGAATAAACACAATTTGACGATTTCCGATTTTCCTCCAATATTTTTCTCCACAAAAAGAAAGAAAAAAAAACAGGCTATGATTCTAATATCTTTTGAACACTTGACAAAGGAAGCTGACTTAAGACATTAAAAACGACGACTCGTAAGTTTCAACAGAACAGCTCAACGTCGACTCACGAATAATTTCACAAAAGCGAACGCGCATCAAGAACGAGGCTCTGTTCAAACATTTGCGATATTTCCGCTCGCGCTTTAATGCCGATAATTCAATCGGATTCGTCGGATTATGAAGGATTACGTGGATACTCGTACTTGTATAATTTATTTTTATCCCTCCAAACGAGGGTCAGAGAATTCATTTGGTACAACGAAATTCCATTTCCTCGTTGGATACATTATTCTAAGAAGTCGAATATCTTTATTCCCCACTTTCTTCCACCCTCGTCGTTCACTTCCTCAGAATATCTCACCGTTTTGCGTAAGACTTTTACCAATCGAGAAATCAAGTGCGAAAGAATCGTGTCAATAATCAGCATCGTTACAGGAAAATCGATTATGAATTAAGCTGAAAGTAACAAGCCAGGTAACATCGGACTCGTCGAAGTCTCAGAAGTACGTGTTAATTGGCACGATATTAATTAGGAAAACATTTATCGCCAATTAGTGTCAGTAGCGCTTTAACACGGCTCTCCGTGCTTCGTTCTCATCGTTTCACCTCGTCGTTTGTCTTTTACACGCAAACACAGCCGAGTTACACTCCCGTGCAGGTTCTCCTTCTCTGGTCTTCTTCGTCTCTTAAAGAGTAATACTCAAACGACGTACTACATCCATATTGATTCCAACGTTGATATTATACACGACCGTGGAAGTTGTACATCGGGAAACTGAATCGAGAAAACGATAGAGAAGCACGATGAGAGAGAGAGAGAGAGAGAGACGAGGGGGAGGCAAACACGAGGCAAAAGGAGGCTCGATCGAACGCGGTTTTCTTCCCCTTTTACCTCTCTCAACCCCATTCCACCCGCGCCGTCTAGCCTCTCCTCTTTACCATCTCCCGGAGCTTTCTCCTTCTGACTCTCCTTCGTTTTTCCTTTCTACGTTAAGGTGTCCCTTTCAGGTTTTCTCTCTTTTTCCGACCTCGCTTTATCCCCTTGAATCTGCCTCCTCCTACGAAAGCCGTATTCCTTGGCTACATACCTCCTCCGGCAGAACTACCCCTCGCTCCTTACGCGAGGCTCGACTACCGTTTCCCCGTGGACCTCCACCCTCAACCTCCCTCTCTTAATTCGCACGGTGCCTTTAGATGGAAAAGATATCGAGCTCCTCCTCATCTTGCTGGGTCGCTCCAATTTGTGATCATCGTCGTACAAACGTTTTACTTTGTTTAAAAGGGAGAAATGCATCGATAAAGGTACCGGGGATACGGTAATGATTGGGGAGGGATTGCTTGCGGACCCAATTACTTTTGTCTTCTTCTGTCACGGGGAATTGGAGATGTTTGATTAGATTATTTCGCGGGCACAGTGAGCATCGTTGACATCGATTTGGAAATGGAGAATTGGATGATGGATGTCGATTTGGGGGAATTATAAACTTGAGTTGTATGTGTGAGGAAATTCTTGGAAAATGAGATCCGCGGGGTTTTGTAATGATTAATTTAATGATTGGTTATGATTTTTTAATTTGTTTTGTCCAGGTTCGGTTAATTGAGAGTGGCGGCTTTCATTAACACTACAATTCAACAAAAGTGTAATGTACCGACCCTCCGATCGGTTAGTTCATAAGATAACTTTAATGAATATTTTATAAATACAAATATTTTGTACGCGGCTCGCTCAACAACCGTCATTCCATAATCGTAACTGACTCACCGCCTCAAGTCCAAAGGGTATAGCCGGTTAAGATGGTCAAATGTGCCCTTGAACCGAATTCAAATCGCGATGAGTCATTCGAAAGCTTATAAAAAAAGAATGATTTCTGCCAAGTTTCAACTTTGAATCTCGACCCGGGGGGTAGTAAAGGGTAAAAATAGAAAATCAGGTTTTTGCCGAATTTCTCCTATACCAGCGGATAAAAAATTTTGAAAAAATTCAGAGGCACTTCTGTTATCAGGGCACATATTAGAGAATTTTTTCAGATTTTTAAATTGAAAAAACAAGCTGTGAAAAATAAAAAACGCTAAAAAATGATGAAAAATGCCGATTGTGTATCGAAGCAGTCTTGGCACTATAATTATATTTTTACTGTAAGTACGTATCATTGTTACTATTGTCCTGAATTTTTTTCAGATTTTTCAATTTGGTGCGCCGCAGTTAAAAAAATTAAAAACCGATTTTTTCGTCGTTTTTTCCGTGTCAGAGTAACTTATACGTTGAATTGCTTCATGAAATAGGTATTTTATGCGATCTTCTATGTTTATACGTACAGCAAAACATCGCAGGAATTAAAGAAACTGAAAAAACCGAATCATTTGAAACTGTTATGCGCCTTACATTGTAAAGTATGTACCGTATTTTCCAACGGCGTCGGTGGCGCAGCGGTAGAGTGTCGAGCTGCCGCTGCGAACTTTTTGAACGTAGGTTCGAGCCTCGAACTTCCGAGTCCCTTAGGCTAAGTTTTTTTTTTTCGTTAATTACATATATTTCCTAACTTTACGACACAACGATCAATATTTACTTTCAAATGTTTTAAGAATATTTGAAAAACATATTAACCTGAAATATACGTAAATATAAGTTTGGACTGCTTGTTATGCCGCCGTTTATCCTGTCAATTACGGCATTGTTTGAAATTGGTTTTCAAATCTCTCACCTTTAACAGTTATGGATGGATGGCAACAAAAATCGTGTTGTTGTTTTTCTACTATTTAGCCTTTTCGTCTATTCGAATTAGATCATACAATTCTATTCTCTCTTTTATTCAAAATGTATGTTAGAATTTCTGTCACGGGTTCAATGCATGAAAGGTAAGAGATTTGAAAACCAATTTCAAACAATGCCGTAATTGACAGGATAAACGGCGGCATAACAAGCAGTCCAAACTTATATTTACGTATATTTCAGGTTAATATGTTTTTCAAATATTCTTAAAACATTTGAAAGTAAATATTGATCGTTGTGTCGTAAAGTTAGGAAATATATGTAATTAACGAAAAAAAAAAAAACAGCCTAAGGGACTCGGAAGTTCGAGGCTCGAACCTACGTTCAAAAAGTTCGCAGCGGCAGCTCGACACTCTACCGCTGCGCCACTGACGCCGCACAGTGGGGCCGTTGCACGTAAAAGCGGCAAAAAGTCTTTTTATACGAATATACCCACAATGAAATAATATTTCGCTAATAGTTAATGGCACATATTGGCCACAATTTACCGTGATTTTTTTTAACATTTGTCGATTTTTAACACGACTACATGGTTTTGAAATAGGCAACCTCTAAATCGTCCAAAATTAAAGTCGTTGTTTATTATTGCCTTGGTTCTTCAAATTAAATGATGAGTAATTGAACTAAGTGTACCTGGTATGTATTTAAATTCCACCAAAGAACATTTTTATATATTTAACATTTTTTAAGTTATAACTAATTGAACATGTTCAATTTTCATTCTATTTTTTAATCATGAATGCAGTGTGATGCCGTGTTCATTTTAATTGCTTTCTTTAGAGTGAAGCCTTACCTTTTTTTTAAAAAAAAAATTAGCTGCTACTATCTGCGTATTTAGAAAATACAGAGATAAACATTTGTTGGCGCACCATGTGTCACAGTGGTCCGGAGCGTGAATTTAGCTGGTCACGCACCTTGCGCAGTTTTCAATCTTTTTCAACTCGTCACCACGGGCTCAAAATACATCGGATTTAGTTACAAATTTGTATTTTATTATTTTTTGGGTCGCTGATTACGAATCTGAACTCAAAAATTTTTAAAACAAAATGGCGGTTGATATATAGAGGGTAGCTATGTCAAGTACGCATTTACAACATGGGATTAACTTTTTGCCTTTTTCTAATTTAATCAGTTTGTACTAAAAGCCCTTGAAAAATTGACAACGTTTACCTGAACTTTTCGTTCATATTCTTTCCTAAAGCGTATATAACGATCAGGTACGCAGATGTGTCCAAGGGTGGACACATTGCTCGCAAACGTTCTAACATTTTGGCGAAACTATGCAATACTTTTTAATAATTATTGTTTCTATTTGAAGAGCATTCTTCGACGATAAAAATTCTCGTGTCAAACATAAAATTATTGTGTGTAGTTTATTCAAAAATTAATATTGAAGAAATGAAAGAAAATCGTCGAAGTTTTTTATCTTTTGCAGACAAAAACTAAAAAGTCCCACTAGATCCCACTCTCTGATTAACGACACTGTTTTCTGTGATCCTTCCCCTAAACGATCTTGTAAAAAATTAATCCGACCGGATCCGCCTCGGACGCATTTTTATTGTTTAAAGAGTCGCGCGCACCTCGGCAAGGCGCTGCCGCGGGACAGTCTCATAAACTTTTGGTAGATATAACAATGAAGAACGCAGGTAGACGCACGAACTTTTTGCAGAAATAACTTCTATATAGTATGAGGAATATATGTGGAAAGTTTTAGCCGAATACCTTTCGATACTTTTAAGTTAATTAATTTTTAAGTGAACCCTGCACCGCTAAGTATAGGATTCTCTTTCAATCAATTAACCTAGCTTATTCCTCTCTGCTCGCAACCTGGCAATAAAAGCGACGAAGTAATAAAAGTGACGCTTTAGAATTCTTCGTCCTTGTTAATGCTAAAGAGGTTTACTTTTTATTGCGCTGTATCTGGAAGAAATCTAGGAATGATTTGACCGCGTGACCCATTGGGTCTCTACACCTGGTCTCCGTTATATACGCTTTAGGAAAGAATATGAACGAAAAGTTCAGGTAAACGTTGTCAATTTTTCAAAGGCTTTTAGTACAAACTGATTAAATTAGAAAAAGGCAAAAAGTTAATCCCATGTTGTAAATGCGTACTTGACATAGCTACCCTCTATATATCAACCGCCATTTTGTTTTAAAAATTTTTGAGTTCAGATTCGTAATCAGCGACCCAAAAAATAATAAAATACAAATTTGTAACTAAATCCGATGTATTTTGAGCCCGTGGTGACGAGTTGAAAAAGATTGAAAACTGCGCAAGGTGCGTGACCAGCTAAATTCACGCTCCGGACCACTGTGACACATGGTGCGCCAACAAATGTTTATCTCTGTATTTTCTAAATACGCAGATAGTAGCAGCTAATTTTTTTTTTAAAAAAAAGGTAAGGCTTCACTCTAAAGAAAGCAATTAAAATGAACACGGCATCACACTGCATTCATGATTAAAAAATAGAATGAAAATTGAACATGTTCAATTAGTTATAACTTAAAAAATGTTAAATATATAAAAATGTTCTTTGGTGGAATTTAAATACATACCAGGTACACTTAGTTCAATTACTCATCATTTAATTTGAAGAACCAAGGCAATAATAAACAACGACTTTAATTTTGGACGATTTAGAGGTTGCCTATTTCAAAACCATGTAGTCGTGTTAAAAATCGACAAATGTTAAAAAAAATCACGGTAAATTGTGGCCAATATGTGCCATTAACTATTAGCGAAATATTATTTCATTGTGGGTATATTTGTATAAAAAGACTTTTTGCCGCTTTTACGTGCAACGGCCCCACTGTGCGCCGTTGGAAAATACGGTACATACTTTACAATGTAAGGCGCATAACAGTTTCAAATGATTCGGTTTTTTCAGTTTCTTTAATTCCTGTGATGTTTTGCTGTACGTATAAACATAGAAGATCGCATAACATACCTATTTCATGAAGCAATTCGACGTATAAGTTACTCTGACACGGAAAAAACGACGAAAAAATCGGTTTTTAATTTTTTTAACTGCGGCGCACCAAATTGAAAAATCTGAAAAAAATTCAGGACAATAGTAACAATGATACGTACTTACAGTAAAAATATAATTATAGTGCCAAGACTGCTTCGATACACAATCGGCATTTTTCATCATTTTTTAGCGTTTTTTATTTTTCACAGCTTGTTTTTTCAATTTAAAAATCTGAAAAAATTCTCTAATATGTGCCCTGATAACAGAAGTGCCTCTGAATTTTTTCAAAATTTTTTATCCGCTGGTATAGGAGAAATTCGGCAAAAACCTGATTTTCTATTTTTACCCTTTACTACCCCCCGGGTCGAGATTCAAAGTTGAAACTTGGCAGAAATCATTCTTTTTTTATAAGCTTTCGAATGACTCATCGCGATTTGAATTCGGTTCAAGGGCACATTTGACCATCTTAACCGGCTATACCCTTTCCTATTTTTTCATCTCGACCTTTCAACTCCCTAATACAGTCATCATTCTTTACTCATCCCCGAGTCATCGTCCAAGTCTAAAATCCTACTTCCTACTTTGACCTTCGGCTTGCATCCACCATTAAAACCACTCCCACTCCGCTTTCAAAAGCCTTTAACCCTTTGCACTCCTATGTCGAGCTACACTCGACACAGCTTTCTGTGACACTTAATCTTTCATATACTAATTATCGACTTTTCGAAATCAAGAATAATTATGCATTTCAACAGGAATACACCACAGTATCTACAATTGTTCCTAGTATTAAATAAAAACGAATAATCAACAGTAGATAATTTTCCGAGATTATATTTGCTTATCTGACAAAAAGTTAATAAAAAATGCGGAGCGCAAAGGGTTAAAAATCCTACGTCTCTTTTCACCACTCTTACTTCCAATTCATAGTTCATACTCATCATTACCTCAAGTCCAACTAATTGTGAGTGTCGTCTTCTAATTCTAAATTCCAAGTTTTAATTCTAACTCAAGACTCTCACAAGTCCTCATCAGATCATTCATTTTCACACAATAAGCCAAATCGCTGTCCGAACGAATCACGATATTTAATATATAAAAGTCCAGAAGTACCTACAAGTTATCTTTTATTTGGCGGATCCTGAGTGCGAGTCACATTATTCGCATTACAAAAGGTCAAATCGAAGAGCTCCTACTTTGTGAATAAAAACTTCTCCAAACTGCGTGTATCTTGTAATAGATACTCTCAACAGGTAGGCAATTATCGGATACTTTATGGATGCTTATTCTTATCATAGTAAACTCTGTGGCCGGTTACACGAAAAAACAATAATAGCTTTCTGAAAGAAACGAAGGATGCTTTCAATTCAATATAGTGTAGGTGTAATGGCGAATAAAGCTATTTGCGCTTGTGGATCCACAGGAACAAGAGAACTTTTTGAGTGCGATATATTTAAACGGCGTCCCTTTCGGACAGCGATACAATGATGTTGATGAATATCAGGAATAAGAGAATAACGAGAACTTGACGTTGAAATGAATATTCACCTTGTAAGAGTTTGAATTCGAATTGGTAATGACATTAACTACAAATGAATTTATGAACTTGCAATATATAGTTATGAACTTGACGAAAATGGGCTCTTAGCTTAAGCGGACGCTAAAAAAGAGTGGGAGTAGAATAGTGTTTTAGATTCGAAAAGTAAAAATAGTAAAGTAAGAATTTTTGGGCTTGGTGCGATTATTCGGGGATAAGTAAGAATGGTGGTGAGTGATGGTGTCAGTATGTAACATATGTGTTTAGTAGATATTCGCTAAAGTTATCTTATAGAGTAGTAATAGGGTGAGTCTGTACATTACATAGGAAACAACGTACAAAAACCTTCTTTACTTAACCCTTTGACTACGGTAGACTTTGACACACACCGGCCGTACCGTACGGTTGGAATTTAGTCGCGACGTACACCGAGAACAGCAAAGTTTTTCGTTAGGCATGCATTTCTGACGAAGCATATTAAAATATTCAAAATACTGATTTCTATTACATTAAACCAATATTATGTATTTATTAATATTCTGCTTTAAATCGTTAGGGCAGATACTAAAAAGTGAATATTAATTTGAAGCTTATTTAATAATCAAATTTAATAATATAATAACGTTTGATATATTTCAAAACATGTATGAATACATAATCCTACATTACATTTTTTGGATTCGTAATGGGTATCCTTTCTTTTGTCATTTTTTGCACACACTGCACATTTACGACTTGCACTTTCCCAAATTTCTTCTTCTCTCTTCTTGATTTTTCTCCGCCTCTTGATTTCTTTTTTTTTTAAATTACATATTTAATATATTGAAATATAATAGATTTAACGTCAGTAGTTCTAGTGTTAATACAACAGACATTACATCGGTAGTTTCAGCGTTAAACATTGTATATCTCAAGTTTAATTCTCCCGTTTGAAAATAATGTTATTTAGTGACCGTTATAAAAGTCCATACAAAAGATATCGCTTCACAATTCATGATACACCCGTAATGTTTTGTTATTATTTGAACCACGTACGAGGAAGTAGGTCGTGAAGATTAAAAGCTCTGTTCCCGCGCATTCGTTTTGCCGAGAATATTATAAATTTATTTCGAAATGTGAATAACAGGGCACGTACATTGTAGGAAATTGAATGTGACATTTAAATCGCACATACCTCTTACACTACAACGATAGGACACTTCATCTAGGATGTAATTGAGGTGAATCGGAGAAACCATCTCTTCATCTGCTAGTGCCTAGGGTGTCATGTTCTGTTTCCTCGAGTGTACACACGTTCTTAGAATGAATGGAGTACACAGACACTTGCAGATGAGGTGACGGCTTCCCCTAAGTTCTCTCACGTGTACACACGTCGTCTGCTGTGCGATGGAATGACGTGTGTATAATACAACCACTCTAACTTTGAACTTACTGTTAGGACCAAAATGTGAATTTTGCTGTTTCTGTCATTATGTTCTTCTTCTGTCGATCTTTTCGTTCATTCGTTTCATGAAAAATCTTCTTCTCGAAGATACTTGGGGTTAATAAGTAGTAGAGTTTGCAATGAGTTTCAAAGGTTGCAGGGAGCAATGGGTAATGGAGATTAGTTATTTGCACTTTAAGAAACTTCCGGAAGAGTATTTAAAGAGGTCGGTAAAGTTAATGGTGTAGTATCAGTAGAAGTAGTATCAGATAAGTTTAATGGGGAAGACTGTTCCACTGTCAGGGGCTGGATGACTTCATTCAATTTTCATAGATGTACGTCTACCGGATGGATGTTAAAAGTTTCTTAAAACTTGGGATAGATCCCTGTTGGATACCGACTCATGTTAACTCTTTTTGCAAGATGTTCTCCAAAGTGACGCGAATGTCAAACAGAATACTTTACTTATTTTTCGTTAGCTCTCTCTCTCTCTTTAAATATTGTAAACTTATCAAGAGATGTCATAACAATGACATCTGCCTATTGGAAATATTAGTCACAAGGATCAAAGGTACCGCTCACCACGCTATCCTTAAAAGAAGAACGATCTAGGGCTAAAAAAAGATACCTTTTAGTTTGCAATTGTGCTATGAAGTCATACCGTCAGTCTGCGATTTTTATCACTTTTGTATCCAAACGTCTAGAATCTTTTTATAGAAGAATCGTGTTACAGAAGACACGTTATTAACCAGTTAAGTGTGTTTGGCGACTATATCCGTCATGCGTAAAATGTATTTTCTATTTAAACTGTAATTTTAGCAAGAGCTAAAATACATTCATAAATTTCAATTTGTTTAGAACCTTTAGAGGTCAAGGCGAAATAAAACAAATAAATAAAAATTATAAATAAATTGAGATAGATTCGTGCATTCCCGTATGCTCTAGCTCGAACTGCTTATTATAACGCAAAAGTAAAAGTCGAAAAGTAATTATTCCAATGCTAAAGCCTGAAACTGATTCGTGATACATAATATTATAGTATGTATTCCGTTTTCGTGAATACCATTCAAAAGAAGTAGTCCGAATTTTTAGCTTCTATAAACATTTAATTTGTTCTGAGTTTGCACTTTATTACGTAACTACCGTGCATAAGTATTTGGACACTTTCTCATTGTTAGAAATGCGTGAAATATTCTTTAACCCTAGATCACTAACCTTATTTCTCGACGCTTAACACTAACCTTCGTCTCTTCGACTACGGTGTTTACAAAAGGGGTTAAAGGGTATTATTTAAATAAAATTTAAACATGTTTTTTTCTATTATTAAAGATAGGTATTTATTTATTACGATAACGTTAATTAATATGGCATACTTATTAAATCCGTGTCGTCGAATCGACGAAGGTTAGTGACCTAGGGTTAAGGATGATTTGTTGATATATTAAAAGCGATGAGAATCCTATGAAAAAATTATATATTATTCCTATAAGTCTTCTGAAATGCCTCAAAAAATTAGAAATTTTTTCACAAGCTCGTTCAAAAGTTATAATATTTTCAAATTATAACAAATTTACACGTACTTAAATGGAAAACATGTTATCAGGACAAGTTAAAGTAAAAAAAATCATTGAATATACGATTCGAAAAAACCACAAAATTGTAAACTAGTAGATTAATACTAGAACTACCAAACCAGTCAAAATGACTGGTACACAATTTTTTCAAAAAATTCTCCAAGTTTATATAAGAGTTATAGAATAAATATTCTTCGTCTATATCAATAAACATAAATCATCGAATCAATCAAATTTTCCGCCGCTTGATTCCCCCTTTATCAAAGTACTTACTTAATTTATTAAAATATGTTCGATTTGACGGCGGTAGTTCTAGTGTTAAATATCCACGAAGCACATAAGAAATTAACATTTAGTGGTTTCAATATTGTTTATAGAGAAAAATAATAAAAATGAGTGATATTTATGGTATAATTGAATGCAGAGCGTAATTCACAGTGAAAACATGGCAACCTCGCAAACAGCTACTATAAAAAAAATTAAAAATATGCTATAGCCTATGTTACAGCTTGAATTTAAATGTTACTAAAATGCGTCGAAAAGTTGAAGCGATCAAAATCGAATCACTCACGACTACCAACTATTAAAATGTTACGATGTTGTCACGTTTCATCAGATAAAAATTTAACTTATTTTATTTGATTTATTTCAATAAAATCAAATTTATGATTTTCTGTGGTATATATCTGTCTTCTAATTTTTATTTAAATACCTTGAGAAAATTTGTATTAGTTTTTTTTTATGCAAAAAATTTACGTCTTTTTTTTAATAGTTAAATTCAGGGTACAGCCACCATCAAAAGTTTTTTTATGATTGTGACAAATATCAAAAATTTCATTGAAAAATTAATTAAAATCAAATGAATTTCCATTTTATTCCAAACTTGGTATTAAAAATAAACTTGGGAACAAAAGACATTTTGTTAAAATGCCATATTTTAAAAGATATTGAGAGATATTGGTTTAATCAAAATTTCACATACTCATGTCTCCGATTGTACCTACAAATGATACTTAAGTAAAACGCTTTAACATAGTTTTGGTTTCCGATCTTCTCTCAGGTAACCATATAGGGTTTAAAAATATCGATGAACATAATATTTGACATCATTTATTACAAATGAAAAAACAACTGAAATCGGTCATTTCAGTTTTGAGTGTCCAAATACTTATGCACAGTAGTGTATATAGTATATGTTTATGTTAAGTAAACTAATAAATATTAGTAAGAAAATCATTCGTTTTATAAGATAATGTCGATGTTTTTGATCCATTAATTTAACAGCGTGACTTACTCTGTGTTTGACGACTATACCCGTCATCACTTGATTTTCGCGACACACGTAGATAGCTGCGCGCTCCAAAAAGAGCGTGACACAGCTGACTGGTTAAATTTGGTGTCCAAAGTGAGATTTCAACACCCCAGTGGACTTACCCGTATCGAGATATCTTTTATCCTATGGATGTTGTAGAGAAATCTCCAAGTACAGCAGAAGAGTTAGAAGTGTCTTTTTATATAACACTTCACATAGTACACTTTTCCTAAGCAATCAACAAGACAGAAAGTCCTGATGCCCGACGTAACCCTTGATGAGAGTTAAAATGGGTTACCAGCTGATTTTGTTACTAATAACGATAGTCACCATATGGGCTCCGGTAACCCGGGTTCGCCAAACCCGTACCTGGGATATTTCCAGGCTCCTGGAGGTCATGTAAGAAGACACATGACCCTCATATTTTAAACAATAAATCTCGTAGTTTAGGCATATTCTTGCCGTGGGACTTCTTCTCATCAGCTAGCAATAGTAGACAAACTGCTGGCGACGAAGTCGAGTCTTGGAGAGGATTTTTCCATGGAAGAAAATTGTATTAATGCACTTCTTTTATTGGCTTGACGACCGCGACGGTGATGCTTGAAATGCGTATACTGTGCCATCATGATTTTGATTTAAAAATAGTAAACAAAGTTTTTCTGGACATAGTTCTTGAAAAATGATGGCACTGCGAACTTTCTTGAAATTCACTTGATCAGGGTGTAAATCAATTACCGCCCGATTCTACTGAAAATAATGATGGTCTCTATATAGGCTCGGGTGTTTCGGGTTCGCCAAACCCGTACCTGGGATATTCCCAAGCTCCTGGGGGTCGCGTGAGAAGATACACGTGGCCCTTACAATTCAAACAATAAAACTTGTATTTTACTCACATTTCTGCCGTGGGACTTCTTCTCATCAGTCAACAATAGTAATCAAACCGCTGACCATGAACTTGAGTTTAGGATTTAAAAGTAGTAAGTAAAACTTTCGATTAATACGAACAATGTCTGATTTTGAATTGTCTTCTCTGTGTTTTCCGAGAAGATGGTCCTACCAATCGAAAATCCTATCGCAATAAATTAATTCGTCAAGCTACACTCAGCTGAGGTTTTTTCATGACAATTTTTCGTCTATAATGATTTCTAGCTTAGTCATTAGTACTTTAAGTACTCCGTTATGTTTGAATGTTAGACAAACCTATTGGTTGAAAACATTTAGTCTAATCTGTATCTGTCAACTGTATTTCGTTGCAATAAAGGTTATTATTATTAAAGCTACAATTATTTCTGGTTCTTAACACTAGATATACGAATATTGATATACCTATTTTTCTGAAGTAAGCCAATTTGACTCATACAAGAAAATTGAAGTTTTTTGCAAAGAAAATAGTTCCAATTCAATTTAAATGAAAGATCTATTATTAAAAAATTAACCAACCAATATATTATACATATAGGAATCAAATTATTAATGAGCCAAATTGACTCCGTAAACCTAGTGTTAAGTACTTAAAAAAAAGCTACTTCACTATTTAACCCTAGAACTACCGGCGTTAAATGTATTAAATTTCAATATATTAAATAAATACTTTAAAAACAGAGGAATCAAAAGACCGAAAAGAAAATGGATACGATGATTTATGTTTTTTCTACATTGACGTAGAATATTTATTTCATGACTCTCCTGTAGACTTGAAGAATTTTTGGAAAAAACTGTATACCAGTCATTTTGACTGGTTCGGTAGTTCTAGTGTTAATATAGTGAGATATAAAATATTTAGCGACTGTGATTCTACGTGCAATGTAAATAGTTGAAAGATAAAATTGGAAAAACAACAGAAACATGTATACTTTGTTTCTCCAAAGTAACAATAAGTTTCTGACCGACTACATAGATTTCACTTTATGAAAATCTGTAAGACATTTCTGAAAGTACTTTGTAACTTCGACTTTACAAGTGTGAAGTCATGAACGAAAGTTTATAGTGGACACACAGAGAGGAGAGAATAATAATCAACTACAACTGTTACTCAATGCACTGAAAGGATAATCTTCTGTCTCATTGTTGACAACATAAATTCGTAACTTGAACCGAATAAATTTCGGACGGCCACGTTCCAACATTATAAGTTAGCTCTATTACGTGTAGTTACGCGACACGTAGAGCGATTTCACGTTCAAGTCTATGCGATTCATCATAAAGACATATTAACTACCGCCAACTTTTTATCACAAACAAATGTTTGTTATTGAAATGAGTAACGGCGCGGTGGCAAAAGTCAAAACAGACGCATTCCTGCGCCGTGTAGCAATAAATAAATGTCACGTTAAAAATGCTTCGTTCCGCAATAACATCCCCCGGCATTCTAATTAGAGCAATGATCATTCTGTATCTGTAATGTTTTGCATTTTGTCAAGTGAAATAAATGCCAGATAGATAGATAGATAGATAAATAGATAATATATGATTATGTAAATAGATTATAAATAATCTAATATGATAATAAAATACAGATAATATTTGTTCCAACAAAATTTAAAAAATACGGCTGCTGCAAATATTAACTAGGACAACCTAAAGGACTCTGTTACGACCAAAAAATTATTATACTTTTTCAAAATTACCAATTTGTATGACAAACCGTGGAACCTAAAGTATAGTCGCTAATAACCCTCATAAGTGGTTGATGCAACTTTAAATAAATAAATAAAAAATATATATATATATTAACTCTACATTAGAAATATTTTCTTATTACTCAGCTACTTCCTCTTAGCATAAAAAATGTAATTACTCTGAAAATTCAAAAAATCGTATTTTCCGTACCACTTTTTGCTTGGAACATGTAGCTTCCATTAGTAGCGAAAGAAGAAAACCATTTATGTAATTCTAACGCATATATGCAATCAGAGAAAAAAATCTGATCATAGCTTGTCACAGTTGAAATATAATTGTTCTAGCCTTCTACCTTTCTGATAAAAAGGCAGCCTTCGATCGCGAAATAAATGCTTATTCCGTAATATTCAAAAAACTCTCCATCAGTAAAAGGTTAACCCGTTGCCCTTAAATAACGAGTGACACTCGTGACTCATTAAATGAAACAGAAAATTAAGTTTTCTAATATCTATAAAACAGAAAATATCACGATAAAATAATTGCATCAGAAGTCATTGATGAATTGTAGTCTCAGCAAGAACAACGGTTTAAAATTACAAAAATTTGAAAGTATCCGTTAGGTACGTTTATCGTTCAGTAAAACGTGTCGATCGTTTCTTTGTTAATATCGGGGTATCTACTTCGTTGGAAATTCCACCTGCGTCTCAGTGGAATACGGTAGCTATTAGCAGACGCAATGGCGTCATATACGTTTCAATGGTAATAGCATGGAAAAACATGTCGATGTAAAGTAGAACGTATTTACTGGTAATTTATTGTACTACAAATAGTCGATAGAAATTCTTTTCCGGGATCGTCGAACCGTTAGTCACTGCGATTAATCCATGAAAACGGAAGTAAATCACTTTAATCCCTGGGCTGTTGGGCGAAGCTGTACTAATAAAAATAATATCGTGTGAAGTTAATGATAGACACGAAAGAGTAGAGGGAGGAAAGAAGAGACGGAGGGTGAGATAGAGAGCAAGATTGAAAGGGGTGGAGGGAGCAAAAGACAGAACGTAGAAGGTGAGAAAGAGGAAGAAAGCAAGAGCTGGAAAGACAGAGAAAAATACTAATAGACAGTGTAAAAGAAAAGAAACATAGAAAAAGAAGAAGAAAGTGAAAAATCAAAGTGGGAGGAAAGAAAGAGAAATAGCAAGAGTGAGATATATGAGGAGAGAAGCAAAATGGTACTAGTAGTAAGAAGAAAATTAAACAAACAATAGTAAAGAAGAGAAATCAAGCTGTTAGAAAAAAAGTGGTAGAACAAAAAAAACAGGAGAGTAGAAGGGAGAGAGAAAGAGTGAAGGAGAAGAGAAAAAGAGGGAAGAGATATGCCAAGAAGGAGTACACTGTAGGTAAAACAAGTTGAAAATAGTCGTTCGCGATCCACTATGTTGGACGCATTTAGACGACTGCTCTAAACTTAGATTGTTTTCTGAACAAACGAACCGAAGAGGGTCTGCGCGAAGAAGAGTGTGACACACCAAGAACGTCCCAAAAGGTACGCTAACACACCGATATTCTTGATTGAATCAAGAATCGTGATCTGGAGAAATAATGGCACTTTACGAACTTTATTGCAATTCCTCGAGTTTCACATTTGTTTAATGGCAATATCGAATTATAAATTCTTCTAACGAAGTCAGGAGCGCTCCCTTCGTATCCTCCCTCGTCGTTTATTTTCAACCCTAAATGCACCGTTGCCGCAGCTACTCGATATTCGTTTGAATGGCAATCGATTATCATGGAAAAAGAGAAGCGTCTAGAGACCATTCTTTTTTTTTGCGATTTTATTAAAATGCAATATTCCTTTTATCAAAATAAAAAATTATATTTGTAGTGTAAACGAGATAATTGTAATTTCGAAGTTCTATTAATATCTGAATAATAGGTATATGTCTTGTTGAAGAGTTGAATCTGGCGCGAAACAATAAAACAAGCAAGACAATGAAAATATATTCAAAATTGTAGTTGGCCTAGCTACTGATGTATTTTGTTAAAAATCAATATTTATTCTGTTCACTGTTTCCTGTCTATTAACACATATATTTGAAATACATTTTTTACTAATATAAAAGTATATAAGTAATTTATCTTCTCACGCGACGATCTATATACGGACTTTTACATGTCTATCGACTTTTAGGAATCGATATAAAAGCCATAGGTTCTCGAGGAAACGATTAAAAATGGTGAAGCTAAAAATCTGCGGAGAGAAATCCATTAATCGATATAAACTTTTTGCGTACGGAGAATACTTTCCAAAAAGCATTATCGGTGGTCGGCGGTATCCAGCCATGAAACTACTTTCATTACGATGCTTTCCTATATTACTTTCGCAGAAGTATCTCTGAAAGTAATGCTTTTATTCCATTGAAAGATATAGATAAACCTAAAAAGTAGAAAATACTTACATTAACACTAGATTTACGGATGTTGATACATCTATTTTTCTAAATTGTGCCAATTGGACTTATACAAGAAAGCTGAAGTTGTTTGCAAAGAAAATAGTTCCAAGTCAATTTAAATGAAAGATTTATTATTAAAAAATTAACCAACCAATATACTATATAATCAAATTTCGAATGAGCCAAATTAGCTCCATTAATCTAGTGTTAATATAAATGAAGCAAGATCTTTAAAAAAGTCTTTCGTCGATAGACTTATTATATTATTAATATTGTTACGAATTATCGTAACGAAATTGCCTCCCCTATATTTGATATCGATTACGAGAATGTTAACAACGAATTGCAAATGTTTAGATATTGATTTAATATTGAGAATAGAGTTGTCTTTGTGCAAGAAGTTTGGATTCATTAAATTAGAGACGTTATTTTATAATATCTGTGTTATTTAATTATGAAGCGCCGTTACAATATGTTATTATCGTCGATATCTTATAAAAAATAAAACCTATCGAATCAGAATGCGCTTTGTTTCATTTTTCAGTAGGTTACTACCGCCTATGATCAGACAATGTGATCAAGACAACATCGCACAGTTGTTTCACCATTGCTGAAATACCAAGAATACAATGAAACAAGTTCTTTGCGATAACTGTGGTGTTGCAAAAAGGAATGGGTTGAAGTTCAAATTTTCATCGTCGTCGACAAGCTTTTCCTAAACTACAATTTCAATATGTCAAAGCTTCTACAATTTAGAACCCAGTTAAAATTCTCTCTCCTTTGCAAACAGGCTATAAAATCTAAATATAAAACTACTGTAAGACTCTGAACAGATGATTAGAGTTGAATTTTGTAATTTTGAACTGTTACTGAACCCAAATTCTCATTCGTATTAATTAGAGTGTTCAAATGATCACTTAACACTTTGACTACCACGGGGGTCATTGGTAACCGGCGCTATTTAATTCCGTAAAATTTCAAATAACTTTCAAATTGCAATATTCATGAATTTTCTAACATATTAAATATTTAACTATTGGCGTTAAAAAGACAAAGGTCTGCTGAATAACCATCTGTCAGTGTCTTTAAAGTTTCTATTTCATAACGATGGGATCTTAATAGAAAAAGTTTCACTTCAATACAAATGATGAAAGTAGCAAAATACCGCTGGCGTTCAACGTGTTAATATATCATAGTCTTAGTTGATAGTGTAGACTTTTTGAAAACTGATCATGTCAGCAAAACTCTGAACAGAAGATTGTAATTTAATGTTCCAATTTTTATCCATTACAGAAGCCAAATTCTCATTCCTTTTAACTAGGGTGTCGAAACGATCACTTAACATATAATCTTAGTTAATAATGTAGACTGTACACTTTTTGAAAACTGATCATATCAGCAAAACTCTGAACAAAGATTGTAATTTAATGTTCCAATTTTTAACTATTACCGAAGCGAAAATTCTCATTCCTTTTAACTAGGGTGTCCAAACGATCATTTAACATATAATCTTAGTTAATAGCATAGACTGTACATCTTTTGAATACTGATCGTATCAGGAAAACTCTGAACAAAAGATTGTAGTTAGAGATTCGAATTTCGTACTGTTACTGAAGCCAAATTCTCATTCTTTTTAACAAGGGTGTTTAAATGATCACTCAAAATATCATAATCTCGAATGATAGTGCAGACTGTAAATATTTAGAAAACTGATCAAATCAGAAAACTTCAAGATATAGAACAAAATAAAGTAAAACTAATTGGTCTATGTTAGAGAAATTTGTAAAAGCTCAAATTCCTAATTTCATGAATCCAAAACAGATTCTCCGTCATCTTCAGGAAATTTGAACTAACCTACTATTTAATAAATCATAGCTTTATAGCTTCGACGAATGAGCAACCCATCGTAGGTTCTAGACAATAGAATTCTAGAAAAATATAAGTCAAAAAAGACAAAAAAGCAGTATAAACGAAGCTCATAGCTAGCCGTCGTAAAAGAGCATTCGTTTCGATTAGTACTGCAGGAGCGCGCGGTACAATGAGCGCAAATGTCCTCGTTTGTTAATCCGTCCACGATGACGTCACCGGGCAGGTAATAATGTTAAGTAATATTTACCAAGAGGCAGGGCCGGCCTCGGAGTCTCCGAGGACCTGACGAACCGCTCCTGAGGGTGCTTCGACGAGGGCGCAGCGCCATCAACTAAATTACCCGCGAATGGCTTCACGCAGTTCGAGAATTTTGGCGTTCACATAAATATTCCATCTTGCTTTTCAATCTGCCACAATCTCCTGGATTTATATCGGAATATTGTTTGATCTGATTTCAAATCTGTGTAGCAAGTGGAATTATGCGAGACAAGTGGAATTAGTATTTTTATATCAGACTCACGATCACTGTGTTGGTAAGTAGGACATAGAAATTTCAAAGATTTGTGAGATTCTAATTCTTCTTTGTTTCCTTTTTATAAACATGTAGACTTGATTTATGTTTCTAGAGTGTAAGTTGTGTGGCGAGTAATTTGCAGTTAATACGTTGAACGCCGCCGATATTTTGCTTGTTCGTCATTTCTACTGAAGTGAAACTTTTTGTATTAAAATGAGATACTTATGAAGAAGAAACTTTAAGGACATTGATAGATCGATATTCAGAAGACTTTTATATTCTTAACGCCAATATTTAAATCTATATATATATAAAGATCAAATACCACTGACTGACTGACTCATTCACTCATCACGAAATCTCAAAAACCACAGAACGGATTGCAATGAAATTTGGAACATACCTTCCACTTGGGTCTTAGGTGATCACTAAGAAAGGGTTTTGAAAAATTCGAAATTTTAGGGGGTGTTTTGGGGGCTTAAAGTATGGGCCAAACTCATCAACGCAGAGCCGAAACTACTTGACCTACAAACTTGAAATTTTGCATGAGCGTTCCTTCTAGGGTGTAAGCGCCCACTAAGAAAGGATTTTTCAAAATTCGAAATGTTAAGGTTTTTTTTTAGTTTCGAAGCACGTAAAATATTGCAGGTTTTAAATGATTGAATATATATTTTCGAATATGGATTTTCAACGTTAAATTTAACTTTTACTAATTTAAGTAGACCTTAATCCTAATGATATTAGACCGTACCGAAGCACGGGAACTTTCAGCTAGTATTCAATACCTTAGAAAATTCATAAATATTCCAATTTAAACATAACATATTTTATTGATTTTAATAGGGCCGGTCACCGGTGACCCCCATGGCAGTTAACGTGTTAACCCCTTGCCCTACGATTTGTTTCGTAACTGACACCGCTATAATTCAGAATTTCATTGCTAAAATAACAATTCATCGATGATTCTTCATATACCGTATAGTTGAACGTAATATTAATGTTACACAAATACTATTATCGCATCGCGTCTCATTAATAATTTCAATTTAATAAATTTTGGAAAACTTGCAAATTTCCTATCCCATTTACCTCACCACGAGTGACACTCGTTATTGTAGGGCAAAGGGCTAAAGACGGCAACGGTTTCAAGAATGTTTAACACTAGAACTACCGACGTTAAATCTATTGTATTTCAATATAGTAAATAAGTACTTTGCAAAAAGAAGAATCAAGAGGTGCAAAACATGATCGATTCACTAATCACAGTTTTTTGAAATCAATATAAAATATCTGCTTTATGACTCTCCTATAAACTTGGAGAATATTTGGAAAAAATTCGGAACCAGTCATTTTGTCTTGCTTGGTAGTTCTAGTGTTAAAATATCTGAAACATTTGGGAAATGATGAAAGGTACATATTGATGTGATCCTTTTACGTAATTCTTTCGACGCTTTTGAGACCAAATTTTTTAATATCACTTGTTTCAATAAGATGTCTGTTTAATTGGACTGAATGCTAATTAAAAAATAGGAATGTATATATTACAAAATTCCTTAACCATAGATCACTAACCTTCGTCGATTCGACGACACGGATTTAATAAGTATGCCATATTATTAGGTGTACAAATTAATTCTTGGCCCCCAGATTTCATCGATCACAAAACCTATTCAGATTAGAATTTTTCCAAATTTGAATAGTCATTCTAAAGCGCCATTTGTTAGCTTTAAAATAAGATATATCGCATGACTCTATTCCAGACATAACGTGAAAAATCATGAGTAGAAACGATGTCCTTCGATAACCAACATTTAAGGCACTGTCTTCTTTTCGCATTTCAACTAAAAAAAAGAAACGCTATATCGTGCAGCACTTGTAAAAAATGGTTTCAACAGTTTCGAATATTCTCCAAACTTAGCCCCTTCTAATAACCACCTATTTCGATCCCTACAACACCACCTAACTGTTTCTCAATTCAAGAAAGTTGAACAGGTCTATAAATGCCTCAATGATTTCATTGATGTGAACCACTATCATTTTTCCGATCTGGAATCCGACAATTACCTGAGAGATGGCAAAAACGTATAGCAAATGAAGAAGATTATGTTTAATATTGAATTTATATCAACATTGTTATAAATAAATGTCAAAGTTAGTAAAAAAAGACCGAGAATTAATTTGTACACCTAATAGTTAACGTTATCGTAATAAATAAATACCTATCTATAATAATAGAAAAAAAACATGTTTAAATTTTATTTAAATAATACCCTTTAACCCTTTTTGTAAACACCGTAGTCGAAGAGAGGAAGGTTAGTGTTAAGTGTCGAAAAATAAGGTTAGTGATCTAGGGTTAATGTGTGTTATTTAAGTTTTATCCAACTATAATTACTAAGTAATATTATTGCAAAGTTGCAAAATCACTGTTAAATACAAAAATCGGAGTTAAGTCATTTGATAATTAATTCCAGCGGAAAGCTACGTCGAGGATAGCTCGACACAGATCTGGAAAAGGTTACAGGGTTAAAACAGTATGAAGAATGCAAAAGGAAGTAACAAAAGAGGATCAATGAGGGGTGATAACGGGGTGCGTTTCCACGTTAATCGGTTAAACGACGCCCAAAGAGAGCGAGCACCGACTTAATCGAAAACAGAACACAATGTCGTACGGTCATCAAAAGTCAGGCCGTCGTAACTTTATTCCTACTCTGTCTAAGTCGTATTATGCGATTCAATTTTACGAGAACATTACCAACGTATCTAGTAGAAAGTCAGCCATAAACTTTATG
Source organism: Cerceris rybyensis (assembly GCA_910591515.1). Taxonomy (NCBI): domain Eukaryota; kingdom Metazoa; phylum Arthropoda; class Insecta; order Hymenoptera; family Crabronidae; genus Cerceris; species Cerceris rybyensis. Next base: position 39,214,615 of record OU342789.1, read on the forward strand.
ACGCGAATAAACGAGATATCTAGCTATTTTCTCGTCTCTGGCTCTCTCTTTAAGATCTCGTCACAGTCGACTCAGAAACGAATAGAAGGGCAATGGTGTCCTTGAATGAAATTGCATTTTAGTCGAAATTCACTTTTCCGTGAAGCAATTAACCGGATCGTTACGAACATCGCGTAAATAAAGTTTCCCTTCGCGCTTCGTGCAAACGCGATTACGCCTAAGAAAAATAATTTTCGTACTGTTTTGGTTAGGAAAGTTCGAACAATTTCAATTAAAATTGTGACAACTGTATACAAACTTCAGTTTACTATTATTTAGAGATAATTTAAGGAGTACTAGACCTGTTATTTAATAATTTTAAGACATAGAGGAGGGATTATAATGCGTCTGAACTTAAATGCTAAATTCACACTAGGTTTGCGGAAGTCGTCGAATTGATGGATTCCTACATTTTTAGAAATGGCTTTCAAACTTATAGAAACGTGGTACAGTAGACATTTCACATGTATCTTATAATATGGAAATTACTTAACTCACCATCTTCTTTACCTCTATACCCAAAGTCGTTATTTAATATATCACGGTGTAACAGATTTCACGTTCGTAAATCTAATGTTAATTGGCTCGAGTTTGCTTCCCTATCACATCTAAGAAATTTTTCCTATGTGTAATGCACATCATAACCTCGGTGATTTAACACTAGATTTACGGGGTGTTGATACACCTATTTTTCTGAAGTGAGCCAATTTAACTCATACAAGAAAATTGAAGTCTTTTGTAAAGAAAATACTTCCAAATCAATTTAGATGTAAGATTTATTATTTAAAAATTAACCAATCAATATATTATACATACAGTAATCAAATTTTGAGTGAGTCAAATTGGCTCCGTAAATCTAGTGTTAAAACCCACATTGAACAACAGATTTTTCGCACAATAACCATAGAAATTAAAGTGAAGTTAAGGGTTCTGATGAATTTGAATTTGAAGGCACGATCTTTTGATCAGTAGGGATCGAATTCGAGTCCAGAGCCATCACTGAGAAATTTTTCTTATGTGCTATGTACATTATAGCTTCAATGGTTTAGAATTTCCCCAAAGCAGTAGACTCTAAGCAACTTCTATACTTGTAGAAGTTGAAGACAGAAAAATAAAAAGAATATTATTGCATTATTACATTGTTGCTTATAATGTAAGATTGACGCAGATGGTTTTATAAATAATTTTTAAATATTCACGCTCTATTCAGCGAATAGAGAACACAATTTCGAGGAGGCGGTACAGTTAGGAAAATTGAATTTAGTACCTTAGTCAGCGAAAGATGGGAAGTTCCTCCGCCTGTCAGGTTCGCGAAACTCACTTACGTCTGAACTACTTGTGTTAGTTTAGTAGACGTATTCACATATCAGCTACTTTGTGCGGTAAAAAATGAACTTACACTGATATGAAAATGTTGTTTTTCTATATACATTTCTACTTCAACTACTGTGACTTTTTTACTTAGAATCTACCGTTTAATACAATTTCCAAATCACCGACTGGATAAGTAACAATGTTAAATGCTATTTACAATTTGAAGCGATTCCTGTATTAATCCCCTATTATCTGCTACAATAGAATTTTATATAAAGTTGGCAACAAGTCATTCTGACTTACGTTGTAGTTGCTTTTGTTACTTCTTCTTCGACCTTGTGTTCATGCTGCGTACGTTAAAATAACAGTGCTACAAAAATTATTCGTTTCGTACTTGTAACGTAACTTTCGTTTTTCATGTAATGAACTTATAATTGAACTAATGAATAAATCAGTGTTTTGCTACACGATTGAGGAAAAAAGTTAATATTTGAACACTACATTAATCCTTTGAAATTAGCATGTACAGTTACAACAATAATCATCTACTTCAAGAAACTTTTTCTACTATTCTTTAATCCACAAGCCGTTTAGAGTTGCAACACCCGAAAGGTAGAGTAAACAAAGAGAAGTAGAATCGCGAGTAAAAAATACAATGGATAGAAAATTATCTGATAAATTCATAATTTTAGTTAATTATTGATCGGAAAGTTCTATAAGTTCATCACATAATCACCGAGTCGACGACGTTAAGCCTTTGCACTGGGAGCTATCTCTGACGTTATCTATTAGCACCTTGGCCACACTTTATTATTTGCTATCTTGTGCCATTTCAATAAAAAGCTTTAAGTAAATGTATATTTCTTAAAATGTTGCGGTGCAATGCGTATATCCTCTCTAACTACTAATAAATTCAAAAGTCCGTTTAGATGGAGCAATCGAGTGATATGGTAGACTTAAGATGTACCCTTAGGTGGGACAGCAGAGTGTAAAGGGTTAATCATTTCAAACCCGGAAAGATAAAAGGGCAGTCGACCGTCGTACCTTTCCCTTTCTATGAATTTTACGATGGCGCTACTTTATGCTTCGTTGATATGACAGAATAAACACCAACGAGACATGTGTTTATTAAAGCACCTAGACTTTTCATAGATAAAGGGCAGGTTTCCATAGACGCAGCAATGTGCCCCGTAAAGTGTTTATATTATGGAATCAGTGACGTAAGCGAACATTTCGAACCCTTTGATTATACGTTCAAAGCAAATGTAACATTCTTAACGAGGCAATGACGATATCGACGTCGATCGGCGACGTAAGTGGCACTCTTGTTGTGCTCTTTTCACCCTCATTCCTCTCTCAACTGACTCAACTAACTCCCCTCTTCTTTCTTCGTCGCATTCTTCTTCTTCATCCCCCTCTCAAACGCATTCTCTCTTCCTTTTCAATTTCAGTAATCCTTCGCCTCTCTAACTCGCTCATAATTTAAAAAATAATCTTTTTTCAAACTAACTCACTTATTTGCCCTGTACCAGTTTTTTCACTACCCCTCTTTTCCTATCTCTTTCTCTTTCGTTTGCTTACCCTTTTTTGTTATTTCCTCGTCGATAATATACTTGTTTTTCCCTTCCGTTCTTTTCTTTCGAAACTCCTACATTTTGTCTCTTTTTCTCTCGATAAATTCATTCTGACACTTTACATCCCTCTTCTCTTTTTTCAGTCTCTCTGTGTCGTTGTTTCTCGCTCGCTGGGTAATTTCCCCTTGCTAATAGGTTCATTCTTGCCTACCACATCTGCCTATTATTCTCAAAAAGATCAACTGCAAGTGAGATAGAAAGAAAGACAAAACAGTGTGACAAAGAGAAGAAGAGGGAAGTAAATCTTCCTCCTTTATTTCTTTTGGATCACTAATGTAATGTACCAACCCTCCTATCTATCATTAGTTTGTAACATAACATTAACGAATATTTTGTAAGGACAAATGTTATGCACGGCAGCGACACCATCACTCATCACCATTCTTAGTCATACTCGAATGATGGTCCAAATTCAAAATCCTACGCCTTGTTTGATCCTCAACTCTCTAACACAGTAACCATTCCTTTTATTCCCACAGTAACCAACTCATCCCAGAGTCATCATCCATATCCAAGGTCCAACTTCCTATTCCTACCCCTAGACTCCCAAATACCGTCATCATACTCCCTCACCTCTTCTAAAACCTTTAAAACCCTAAGTCCCTTTACATCTTGGCGCAGATTCTCTTCAATTTCTCTCAGATTCGTTTCACACTTGGGCTCGATAATCACTGATATTCTGTCACGCCATACACTACATCACTACGATATCCTACGGCAAAATAAACCACAACGTAAAAGTCAATGTTAAGGAGTCATAAACCTTAGGACCTGGTGGAGTGGCAAACATTTTGTCGACAGCTGTCTTCGGCAGAAACCTATAGGTACGATTGGGGCTCGGTCAGGGTGCGCACATCTGTTTACCATTTGTAAATAATTAGTATAAGGAATTTTTGTGCGTACCCGCCGATAACCCTAACGGGATTTTGGACTTGCTCGAAGACGGTTGGTAGGTTCGAAATCCTCCATCAGGTGCTGAGAGCATGTCGTCGCCTTCCCTCTCTTGAAGTCCTCGAAGGGGTGGAGAAAATTATTCATCGACCAATAGTTACTTATTTTTCAAAGACTCCACCCCCATCGGAGTCAGAGATTTCATACACGACATCAAGAGAGGGGCGCATCACAGTTTACCACGAAACACTTTTCAATTTGTACAAACAGAACACATTTAGAATTCATTCAGGGAGCATTGAGAACTCATTCAGAACTCACTCAAAACTCAGTCAGAGAATCATTCAACTATTCAATAGAGTCCACACATACCAAGTCAAAGTGTTTATTCATTTTTTCCCCATTTTTTACAATAAAACAGGAGGATCCTTCGAGAGTATCTAGACAGGCACATACGTGCCAAATTCAGACGGGACAATTTTAAGAAGTTAATCGAGCCCGTAAAAGTCAAGTTCTCGAATTTGGTGCTTCCGAAAACCGCGAAACCTCGTGTCCCTCGCATTACACTAACACAATCATTCTACTTTTTTACTTCATTTTATTTTCAGTCCCCATTTCTTTCCTACTTCTCCTTCTCGTTTCTTAATCTCTCTCTCTCTCTCTCATTCTCTCTACAATTTCCATATCACCATCACTTACTCTCTCATACTTATCTTTCTTCCTCTTTCATTCGTTTTTCTCTCTAAATGTAAAAGAAAGAAATAAAAACATTCCCCTTTCTTCATCTTCTTTACTCTTTTTCATTCCTCATTCTCTATCATCCTCCTCTCAGTAACTCCATCCTTTCAAACTCGCACAATCTCCCCACTCATCCTCCTCAATCTACTCTACTATTTCCCTGTCCTCTCGAACCCCATGGTTCCCGGGATCCCCATGTGCAGCACCCCTGCGGCTTTTTACGACTGAAAGTGCCACAACGTCTAAGGGCGCATTAGCAGCAAATGCTATCGTCGCGTAAACTCGTTTCAACCACCCACACGGAATATCGGCGACCCGTTCTCGACGATATGTCCCCAGGTATTGCACGAAACGTCTTTCCTTGATTCTTGACCAAATGAAAAACGTTACACGATCCGGCGCGCATGGAACCGAAAGCCCAGACGGCTTTTCCGATAATATCTGTATTATTGGATACCATGGAGACAGACTAGTATAAGGTAAAAAAGTAAACGGAAATGAAACGTTTATCCCACCTTTTACCTTATGTACGTGACTGACGAAAGAAGAAATCTGTTCTTGTCGGGAAGCATCGAGGGACCGTGATCGAAACTGCTCGAAAAAGGGGCTTCTCGAGTGTGATATTAATACCGTCCAATTAAATAGAAGACAGATGCGTGACCGACTGACCTGTACGTGACAAGATCCGGAAGAAAATATCGATCGCTCCTACGAATAAAGAAAGTCATCCGTATGAAAAGGCAACAGCCGATTATTACATTTTGTAGATGCGGCAGAATTTAAAAGTATTCGTGTGCCGTTTCAATTGCAATTTAATAAGTATCTGTTTGAATTGTTCGCAACTATTTTAATGAAATAGTGCGATCATTCGTGAAATGTAGCTATGTAATTTTCAATAAAGGGTATAGCAGGATAAGGTGGTCAAAAGTGCCCTTCAACCAATTTCAATGGGGGTGCTCTCATTCGATAGATCATACTCGGCGATCATTGTGCACACATTTTTAACCCTGTATCTTGGCCGGAAGGGTAGTTATGGGGAAAATTAAAAAAACGGGTTTTTGCCCCATTTTCCCTATTTATTGAGGTGCAGAAAATTCGAAAAAATTCTGACATATTCTACACGGTACCATAATTCAATTGTACTGAATACCAATTAAATAGTAGGAATGTATATATATATTAGAAAATTTGTTCCGGATGTATGCCTCGTGGGTTGATACCTGCTCCACGATTTTTCGGCGACACCTCTGGAGTGAGCGTATATATTAAAACAGGCTCACCCGAATTGAACCACGTACGAAGGTCTTGCGTGTAAAATGATGTTGAAATGCTCCAAAGTTGCCTAGTTTAAGTGGTTTATTTACACTTTGTACAAGTACAACGATGGAAATTACGTCCGGGTCTTAACCTCGCGAACGGAGCTTCTATTAGGAGCGCTAGATGTTGTTTGGTTCCTTGTTTGTAGAAGACTGAATTTTGGAAGCGCGTAAAAACGCACTTCCGTCACGATTTGGCGACGGCGGTCACTATTGCAGAACAGGGACGTTGCTGATTGGGAGACTGATGGTTTTACAAATATTAATTTTGCGATTGGTGGGCAAAGGAATCGTCCTTTGCCCATAGGTTAAGGGTCTCCCTTAGCCTTCGGTGACTTAGGAAAAACCCCGGCTCGAGTGGGGGAAGAAGTCCCCGGTCAATACTTCTTACAGGACAAAACTTTTCCTGAAGAAGTCTTGACGACAATAGGCTCATAAAGCGCATTGATTTTGGAGTAATAAACAGTTTGCAAGGCGCGGCAGCTATTTTTCTAAAATGCACATCTGAAAAGTATTAAAAAAATCCTACGACGAATTGAGCTACATCTGTGAGCCTCAGGGACGTATTATTGCTCCGCAACAAAATTTCTTAATGACTGTTATTTAAGTTTTATCCAACTATTGTTACTAATTGTAAGTAATATTATTGCAAAGTTGCAAAATCACTGTAAAATACAAAAATCTATGTTAAGTCAATAGTATCCGCCATTATATCCAAACCATATGATCCAAAAATCATGGTATCCACGACAGCCACTATACTGGCGTACCATTCAAATTGATGGTATCCACGGAAGCCACTATAGAGACGTACGGTGTCTGAAAAGTTCAAAATCCCAGAAATGATCCTAAAGGAAGGCAATAACGAATAACTATCAGAGGCTATCGATCAGAAGGAATGGCGGTTTATTGAAAAAAAGTAAAATATCGTCCACGAGAGAAACGACGACGACACGATCTGGAAGGTCTCGTTAAGACGTCTCCTCGGATCGAGGATGGAACGACGGTACTTCCCCATTTCCTCCGTCTCATGATTTGCTATCAGAGGCGCCATCTTGAAAGCACTTTAAACCAATTTATTAGCTTCGTTTTTAATCACCCTACCAAGCGTTCGGACCGTCCGTGAGGAGGAGAAACGACACCCTCGAGAGAAGCTAGAAGAGAAATTAGAGCCAAGTCCTTCGACGTGAGGGTATTTCTCCTTCGGCTTCGTCCTTCGCCTCTTTTCCCTTCTTGCATCTTGATTAAAGAATCCCACAGCATTCCGTCGTTGGTAGTTGTTTTCAAAATTACCTCCTCGAGGCTGTATTCGAACTATTTCGGTTATTCCGATAGTGGCTCGTTTGCTTTTACTGAAAACTTGGTAAACACTCCGACGAAACTGGCAACATTTCACGAGCGTGCACTTTAGTCAACGTAATTTCTTACAGCATGCAAATACTGCGCTCCGCAAACGGGAGAATAATGACCTACCGGGGAATAATGTTTCACTATGCGAAGAGATTTCATTTAAACAACTTTAGGCTGTTCACTGGGTGAATAGCCATTTATTCGAGTGAATTACCGGTTTGTAACGTTCCTTTTGGTCCATGTTTGGACATTATACACTACTTTATTTCGAAAGTGTATTCATGTTATTTAACATTTTATTTATGTGCTATCTGGCTCAACGTTATGTCTACATTCTTTTGTAGTCTCTTACGTATCGTTTATGGTAGTTATGTTCGCTTATGTTCCCATACGAACATTTTCATAACAGCGCAAACGGTTCCGCACTCGTTCAGGCTGTTTGACATACTTTCTCTCTGTTTATTGCTTACATCTATTTTCTCCATTAGTTACATGCTTCCGCGTTTAATATGCGTTGGTTGTTTCATGTTCTGTTCTCTTCTGCGAATTTATCTTGTGCTTTTGTTCGTTGTTCAATTTTAATATGAACCGCTTATTTTGAATGTGAAAGCACTTGCTCTTTAACCCTTTCAATACGACTTTTGGCCAGTGAAGATATTTATGTATAATTGAACTAAATGTGCTGTAAATGAGTAAAGGAACATGTTTACATAATTTCAGATTTTTAGAAAATATGGTTTTTGAAAAAATGCTTTGGGACGCTTACACTTATGAACGTATACCAAGTATGAATTAGTTAGGTTATGCTAACCGAAGCACGTGTTGTGAAGTACTGACCATAGACTACTGTTTAGTCCTATCCCAGCGTTTTAAAAGCGAATACTTTTCGCACCAGTAATTTTTAAACATTCTCTGGGATTTATATATCCCCGCAGTATTCAAAGGGTTAAATCGAGATATTTAGAGGTTGCATGGTAACGTGTTTAGATATATTGAAAATTTTTGAGAAGATTTATTTCGACTTGCTATAATATGTTTGTATTAGTATAAATAACTTCGTATAGTCACTAAAAATTACTGGTTTTAATTACGGTAAAGTGATTTTTTTTTAGTATTCTTCTACTTGTCCTTAAGGGTTAAAATTTACAATTTGGCAATTACAGACTTTAACACTAGGTCTTCCGGCATGGAATCTGTTATTTTTAAAATATAACTGCTCCTTTATAAATTTCAGAAGTGTTTGTAAAAAAGTATTAACCCGTCAAGTTGGCAGGTTCCGTGTATCTAGTGCTAAAATAAATAGAGTAATGTATTGAGTTAAAAGTTCAGATTTTTTATTAATGAACACGAGTTCAAATTCTCCGTCATCTCTGAGAAAATTTTCCTATTTAATATGTATTATTTTGCCGAAAACTGAGAAACTTATGTGAAACCACTATAAGGCTAAGAATTCGTTAGTTTGACGATTTCCGTGGATCTGTTAAAATAAATAGAATTGTAATGTACGGAGTGAATAGTTCGAATTTCAAGTGTACTGAAGGTCAGATTCTCCAATACCTCTGACATATTTTTCCTATTTAATATGTATAGTATTTAGCCTAAAACTGCGAGTCCAAGACAAAACTATCAAAGCAGTCAAGGCCGAAAAGTGAAAAAAAAACGTACTATATTTTTTTATATCACTTCTGTTATTTTACTCGTGACAATATCCTACACTTTCTCCGTCTCTCTTATAATCGCGTACACTTACATACATTTGCATACTTACCCTTTTATATCAGAGCATATACTTCGACACCCTTCCACGGATTTCGCGCTCCTCGCAATCTTCATACTCGTCACCCCCGTCGTACTCTCCAACCTTCTCCATAGTCTTCCATACTTCTTCATTCTTCTTCGCACACTTTCATACCATTCTACACTGTTCGTGCTCTTTCATACTCTTCTGTACCCTTCAATTCTTCCAAACCCTTTCACACTCTTCACACGTTTCCATTTTCTTCCTCGTACTTCAGTTATTCACAGCCATTACATATTCTTCGCAATTCTTCCTCACTCTGTTATACATTTTTTCTCTCAATTATTTACAATGTCATTCATGATATGGGATTTCTTTTTGAGCAGTTTTGCCTTTGAAGAAATTTAATACCTTATCTTTCTTTTCATGGAGACAGGAGGGTTGTAAAACATAAAATCGAGGTTGTGTGAAAAATGTAGATTTATTTATGTAACTAGTGGTAAGAAACAGTAGGAAAAAACAAGAATAACTATATTAGGTAAGGACGTGAAGGCTCGAACTCACAATTAACATCATACTGTACGATTTCTTTTGAGACTGACTTCGCAATAATTCAGACTTAAATTGGTAAAATCAATGATTCATCATATATCATATAATTTAATGTAATATTAACCCATTCTCAAGTAAAGTTCTTGCTTCGATTCTTTCTGGAAGAAGTATTGTCATAGTATAAAAATAAAAATAATTCACGGAAATTACTACTTAAGAGTACGACTAAAACAAACTGTTTTAACTCTTTGCGGACGGAGGCATTTTTGAATATCGAGAAACAATCAATTATTTAGCGATGAAAAAACACTTTTTCATCGGAAAGACAATCTGTTAATGTATACAAGTTGAAATTTACTCTTTGTAAAATAATATTTCAACGATTATATTTTAATTTGTCAACTCTAACCGTTTATATATGCACCGACAAACTATAACCAATTTTTTTCTCAGGGCGGATATATTCACCCGTCGTCCGCAAAGGGTTAACCCTTTTGCACCGGGCGGGACATGTGCTGTCCCAATCTGGAAAATTTTTGATATTACGGCTGGGACAACATATGTCTCAATTACTGAAAAACATCTGGAACAGAAAATAACGCCAAGTTGGGCCTCCAAACTGATTCTAAGGCCGTCTCAATCGTTTTGAGTCCATAAATTTCTCATCTCGATCGTCCACGATCTAATCAAGCAAGCGACAACTGTTAAGGTTGCTCAGTTTTAGGCATAAAAGTTATTTTATCTAATAATCGCTTGGAGGAGAAATAACTTGTCCCGGCAAAGGGGCGCACTCGGACTGGATTTTTCGCCGTATTGAAAGGGTTAAGCACATTTAATCTCAGAAGCGCGTCAAACATCTAAATTAAATGCTAAAATACTTAGGAAATGAATATATCTCCAAATGAGGATCATGGAAGGCAATAAGTTAATATTATAGAAGTAATTTGTTTGTGGCTCATCTCACTGATATTTTTAATTTGATTGGCTTTGCAAAAATTGTGATATTTCTGTCCAATTTACCGCATTGCGAGTGTCACACGTTATTGTACGACAAAGGGTTAATAACACTGACTTCAAATCCCTCTGTGATTCGAAACTCATAAAAAAATAGTAGAACCTACGTAAAATGACCATAACACAACCAAATTAGCATTATCATAGCACTTAAAACTAAAAAATACAAAATAATAGAACTAAAGGATGAAATATTCGATATATTTGACAATGCAACGCTGAACTAACAGTTAACTAAATTCATTTGAAATTTCTATCTATCGCAATATTTAATGAGAAATATTTTTCCAATATTTCGGCGACGTCCGAGACGTTGTGGAAAAGATCGAAATGAGAAGAGGATTGAAAATCCCTCGTAATACGAATTGAAACGCGATATTCCTTAGAAACCTTCATTTATATGTCTCGTAAAAGACGAGAGTTTCGTTTCTCGATAAACTTCAATACGCTTTTATATTTTTGCGCGGGATATGAAAAGGATTCAAATAGATGGGCACCGGATGCAAAGAGAAGCTCGAATTGCCTGGTTAAATCCTTTCTTCATACTTCTAGGAATAAATAAAGTCATCTCCCAAGCGAAAAGGATTCTACCAAACGGAAAATTAAAATCCCCTCTCGAACTCATTTAATACCAGTATTTTCTAAGAAGAATTTTAAATGTTGCGAGTAAGCTCAATAAAAATAAATGGAAAACTATGACGATGAGTCACGCGAGTTGCTTGTATGTAGGGTGTAATTTTCCGTCAATTACAATGGCATTTCTCAGTTGTAATATTTCTACGATTCAACGATTGTACGTGCAGAGTTCATCGATTCTTCCGTTCAGGAAGTATCGATGAAAGGGCACTGCCATTGGCAAGGATATTGGACTTTTATCATTTAAGAGCGACGTTACTTAGTTCTTCTTTTCAAAAATTCAAAATACACTTTTAATACCACTACTAACAGCTAATTTGGTGTATTTATATACAATGGAGAAATATGATAGATAATTGGTTTCCAAAATGGTTTATGTTCCCTTCCGTAGTGGTCTCTTTTAAACTTTTAGATTACTGGCAAACCTTTTAAAATGAATTATAATTAATATATAGGATACTATTATCCTAGTCATCAATGGGATAACTGTATCTGATTTGTCTGAATCAGCCCAAAATTTTAACTAATAATAAGCGACTCCGTGAATGTCCTCTGGAGGACGACGGACTCCAGCTTGAGAACCACTGTCGCAGACGAAAAAGAAAAGAAAGATGGAAGAGAATTTCGAAGTATATCCGTTTACAACTTTCAAGACAAATGTACTTGAAAAAGAATCAAAGGAATTGCATCGCTGTCAATTTGTAGAAATTGTCTACTATCATCAGAACATAAGAAACAGTCATCTTGATTACTCTAGTAGATTGACAGTTAACATGATTTTTCTACTATTTCTACCGTGTTATGTACATTTAAAAATTAAGTTATTGATGTTTGGTAGTTTAATTAGTTCGTCGCAGTTATCAGCACACCCTAAAAAGGGTCATTACTACAAATATTCTGTAATAACACAGTCTAAAAATCATAAATTACTTTTACACCATATTCACGTGTTTTTAACCCCTTGCTGTGCCATTTCTTTTGTGAATGAATGTGTAATAACTTTCAATTAATTACCGAAATAACAATCTAGCCCCTGAATTTCGGATATAGTATATGACTTAACCGCTTAACTTGTGCGCTCGAGTTAATTCGAGCGGCATTGTATTTAAAATTGAAATAAAATTTTTTATTAATTTTGTATTTTTTTGCCAAGACAATGTTCTAAAGTGTTTTTTTACGTTAAAAAAAAATGATTTTTTTGTACCTTTTTTTTCAAAAGATCTGTGTGTTAAGGGGCTAAGGTAATGTATTGAATAGCATAGAATTAATTTTATTTATCAGAACCCACTGATATTTTTAATTTTATAATTTTTTGACCATTTCAAAATTGCCTATTCCATTCATCGCGTCACGAGCAACACTCGTTATTGTACGGCAAGGGGTTAATACACATATCTTAAAAAATCAATTCTAAAAATCTTAGCATTTAGAATTAATATTCTGTACTACCGTAATCATAAAAGAAAAAAATAATTTTGTTAAATCTACATGGTAAATGTAAAGCAACATAAGGTATATTATTTTTTGAGAAAAGAAATATATGATTTTTGAAAGCTCCGTATTTTTAAATTGAATTTTCATTTATAGAATTGCCGTTTAAAAATTGGGTTGCACTGTACGCCGCTATTTCATAACGATGAACGAGATGGCTAAAGTACAACTAACGGATGAACGAATTTTTGGCAAATTAACCTCTTGGAACGGTCGGAATCTGTCAAAGGGGCTACTGCTGATACCCCGAGGACATCGAACCTCGATATTTGAAGAGTATCCTCAGTTCGTTTATTTTTTTAAAACTGGGAATACGGCTTTAGGAAGAGACTCACGATTCGATTGGATTTTCTCCAGTGCTAACAGAAAATCCACGTTTAAACGTTAGGTTTGTTTATTCACCGCTGTGTCGCAGTGATCGACCAACCGACAAAAATAAATGACTGTTTTTCATTATAAATGCTCAATACAGAGGTTTTCTAAAGGTATAAAAAACAAATCAAAAATATTTCTGTCACTGGATCAACCTACGATTAATCCAACATATTTAACCCATTCACTGCCAACTACGAGTTATCTCGTGCTTGCGCTATAAGTTGGAATTAATAAGTTGGCAATAATCACCGAATGTGTATAGTAATTTTGGAACAAAAATGCTCTTCGTATCTTTATAAATGTCGATATCATATTTTTGATTCATTATATTAATATTTCACAGCCTTTATGCCGTTTTCTCAAATTTTAACACGCAAAGTAATATTTGCTTAGTTTTTCCGGCAGTGAATGGGTTAATAATTCCAAAGAAATACCTTACATGAAAAGAAATGAAGACTACGAAAAAGTTTAATCGATTTAATCTCTAATAGTCTACAATCAGTGATTTTATTTAGTTGATCGCCGCGTGCCTTTTTCGAGTCGCTCCGCCTACTTCTCCTAACAATCCGTTTTATCCATTCAAGGTTCTCTTTTCTATCATTTGCCAGGCTCGGGCATATCGGCACGAGCATGGTGGCACATTGAGGCGACCTTCGTATCTGATCGCTCGTGCTGGAAAGATGAGCCACGCACGGCGACTACGGAACACAAAACGATGCGCGTGTCCCGTTGACTGACGTTACTTGTCGACGAACAGTTTCAGATCGCATCACGTCGCGTATAGGGTAAAACAAAAGTATTACTAGTAAAAAAGTATCCTCAGATATGCGTTAAATCAAATTCGATTAACAGATTTCAATTTTTTTTTTTGTTCTTCCGGCGATGGTCTGTGCAAATTCGGCTGAGAACAGTGATAGGAATAACATTGAAAAACTTACATTGTAACCCAAAATAGCCATGGACGCTTTGAGGGTATTTAGTTTAAACCATGTAGAAGTCACAGACGGGACACACGCATCGTTTAGTTTTCCGTTGCCGGCGTGCGCGGCACGTCTTTCCAGCGCGAGCGGTAAGAAATGAATGTCGCCCCAATGTGACACCATGCTCGTGCCGATAGGCCCGAACCTGGCAAGTCAATCCCGATTGGGTAATACAGATGGTTGGAAGAAGCAGGCGGAGCGACTCGAAAAACGCACGCGGTGATCAACTAAATAAAATCACTACAAAATGGACAAAAATCTCAAGAACACTTAGAAAATTATGGTATAAGACATTTCCACCACCTTGGTAATATCAGTTACCATGATAACATTAAACGAAGGCAGTTCCAAATCTCACAATCCTTCTCTTCAGCGCCACCTGTTACCAATCTCTCCACCAATACTTCTCCCCATAATTGCTACCTAACAATAAATCACAACGATCAAAAGAAGTAAAAGAAAAGCAACCCAAGCAGACATTTCTGGTGCATACAGTTCAAAAATAATTCCAGGAAAAGGAAGAACGTCTCGCATCGATATCGTTCGTGGTCGAAGTATCCTTTCACGAAATGCTAGTAATTATCTTGTCGGCACGATTGATTGATACATCCCCATCGCACGTTGCTCCTCTCGTGCTGCGCATGCGAAAACGTTAGAACGTAAGCCAAAGCAAATGCATCTTGCCAGTAGGTTTGGTCAACGATCGAGAGGAACGCATTGAATCCCTTTGATCTTGGTATTTCAGCCAACCGAGATTAATGGACTCTGCAAACGAACCTGTCCCAGCAACAAACGTTCCCCGGATTTCATCGTGGAAGCTCGGAATACGCGTACAATAAACGGACTATAATCCAGGTATTTCAAGCTCAGAGATAACCAATTAAGCCTGGAAAATTAATTTAGCACAGAGGTAGAGAAGGAAGCTGAAGGGAGGAGAATAGAGTGTATGGTCAATCGATGCACGGATAAACCACTTTTGATTAAGAAACCGGTAATAACAGCCGTTCAACTGACGATTCTACCATGGAGTAACCTTAAAAGCGTATTCTACGTGGAAATCTAACACGAAGCCTTTCAATAATTCCATTCTACTGGAGTTCGATCGGTGGAGAGAGATATCGGCGATTACGATCATTATTTTAAAAGTATTTATTTATTTTTTGTTTGACCTTTTCTACTAGCGTTTCGAAGCTGACGCGGTATTTTCATCGTTAAACGATTGAAATGTCAAGGTCTTGAAAAAAGCAATATAAAGTCAGTTGCCGATGTTCTGAAACTGCCCTGCCGAAGTATAATATGATTACGTTAGATAGATTTATAGATCGTTTCGTCTACGGTGCTTCCGCTTTTTCCATTGAATTACATGTAAAAACTTTCTACGGGGACTTTTATTACTGCTGCTCAATGTAATGGCTAAGCAATATAGTTTCCATAAAAGTATTCTTTGAATTTCTTTGCATTTTAAAATTTCTAGGATTCACCGTTCTTTAGAATGTTCGAAATCTGACTTAAGGTTTCATCCTTGTTTAAGATAGATACATTAATTTTCACATAATAAAATTGATGAACACGATTTTTTGTGCAAAGAATATTTGAGCTCATTCTTATAGATCTTGTGATTCTAAAGACGAGCAAGAAGTCCATTTGTTTCAATCACACTCCATTTTCGAGGAAATCACTTTAAAAAAAAATACAAATTTTCAACTTTCAGAATTTTTTCTATTTCAACCCATAAACATGCTTAAATGCTTTTTTGCCCTTTTTTCAAACTTGTTTTCTCAAAAATTTGTCTCTCTCATGGAGTCAAAAAGGCCTCAAATTCGTGTTCAGAGCCATGAAATTCATAGCAATTAGTATGAATGTTCTTTGGGCAAAAAAAAGTTCAATTTTGTAGATCAGTGTAATACGTCATAATTTTAGTTGATAAAAACTAGTTATTTCGAAAGAAACAGTTGTTTTTGTTTCTGCATTTTTGGACTTTGAGTTTAACTCGATGGATTAAATTTGTAGGAAGCATTTACAGGCAAATTATAAAGGTGCTTTCACGATCGCAACCCCGATTGGTATTAATCTACTAGAATTATTTCTCTGGGATAAACATCGGATGCAATTAATCACAAGATGTCTAATTAGCAGGCAGAAATTTCGTTAAGATAGATTTCCCACGGTAGATTGATCCCATTTTCCGCAGCCTCTAGGAAAACCAGGAAGCTATATTTTATACAAGATTACCGCTTGACTTCGCCTTAAAATCTTGCTGTCCGAAAATGATTAATTAATCGCACCACTTATCGCATACAACTCAGCATGTTCGAAGATGGTGCAAAAAAATTGAAGCGGCGAATGGTAAGCACGAAAAGTTTGTAAACACTTCGTTCTTTCGATTCTACTTAAAAGATAAATCGTTGAAGTTTGAAGTTTCATAGAATATAATAACTAGACTATGGATGTTTATGCATTTATGACAAAATGAATACGGCTAAAATACACAAAACGAACATAATATAAAAATATATCCGAAATATCCAAAGTATGGTATTCGTTGTAATATTTATCGAGTGCAACAAATCCCTAAATAGGTTCTCTTGTCTTAACTGCATTTGTTGAATTTGAAATTTGCATAAACATCCGGAGTCTAATAATAACATTTCAACTAAGTTATGATAAGTTTACCATCAATTAAAGAAGTGCCGATGAATCTTCCATTTTGTATTACAGTTTTTAGCTTTAATACGTTGAATGCCATCGGCTCTTCGCTAGAATCATTTTTACTCAAGTGAAACTTTGTCTATTAACCCTTTCCATTCAAGAGGAACCACTACGGCATCCTGGTGTTTCTCGAGCTCTATATATTTGTTTCCGATACGATAAGGTATTTTTATCCCAAATTTTTTCGTGGATCCGGCCCGACCTGCTTTCTTAGCATAAAATCGTTTGAAATTACCTGTAAGAAACTTGCCTAATTTAGCAGAAATCGCCTCGAGTTGCTAATTCGAACTAAAAGCTCTTCGAGTGGAAAGGGTTAAAATCATATATTTCCAAAGCAGATAATTTAGAGACACAAATAGATATATAGTTAGCAGAACACTAATTTTTTAATGACGATATTTAAGTATTGAATATATTTGAAAATTCGCAAATATTGCAATGTAAAATTCATATTTTTATTGAATTTAATATTGCCAATCATCGGTGACCCCCATGGCGTTTAACTGTTACAACCATTTCGCATAGGATCCACTCTTTCAGCTAAATTTCAAAATCTCGAATAGGAAAAATTACCAGAAATGTCAGGAGACCAAAGAATTGATTTTAAATGTAAAGAGCGCCATTATTGTAAAAAGAAAATAAAAATCATATTTTTATAAAGAAAGTTAGAATGTTAATTTTTTCATTTGAATTTTAATAGGGGGTTTAGAACAATTTTTAATCCGCCACAAAATTTTCATACTCTTCAACATTTCCGTCAAATTCTTAAACTCTCTCACATGCTGTAGAAAATCCTTTGTTAAGAAAATCGTTTTACGCTCTTTTCTTTTCTGAAAAATTCTACTTGCCAACGGCAGAATTCAATTTATTTCCGTCAGTCCACGTTTGTAGCAAAATATGCCAGCGAAGTAAAGTAAAACATTTCCACCGAGCGTTTCTCCAATTTCTAATCTCAATAGGATGGTCAATCAACTCTGACTTTAACCAGTAAAACATGAAAGGCACACCATGAACTACAGACGAATAGTTACGCAATCGTATAACGATCTGCTCACGATCTGTTCATACACAGTATTTCTACCGGTATCGTGTTTCTTAATCGTTTCTTAACAAGAGCTTTTAGTGAAAATGGGAATTTGAATATAACACCATTAGTGCTGGAAATGAAATATGGATGGGGTCTACGGTGGCTGCAGGCATACAGACTCGAACTACTACATCAATGTATTCCAAACTAACAATATGGTCCGCAGTTCTCCAGAGGCCTCAAGATTCCTCTGGAGAACTGCGAAAGAGGTCACTTGCAGCTACTAGAAATGTTAAGCTGATCAGACAAACCTGACGCTACCATCTCACTGAATGTACATTTGATAGTCGAGATTATTTATTATTATACTAAATAAAATATTAGTAATAAATAAATAATTATTTGTCAAAGTATTTTGGTAAGCGTAACCTATATGTTAATTCCAATTAAGGTAAAAGTACCAGTAGTTGACCGTTTTTTAGAAAATATAAAGAAAGAAGGTTTGAAAAAGTTGTGCATTTTCGACGAATGTGAATTTTAGGTGCCACAGCATCTGTCGATTATATTTTGAAACAATTACATGTAAAGTGAAGTATACTTATTAACAGCGAACGTCTCAATTCAATAAGGTAAGTAATAGCTGTTATATCTCTATTTCCTTAACGTTTCTATTAAGAATGGCTGTACGGTTCAGGTAAAAAATTCATAGATTGTGAAGATTTTGCAAATGAATTATTTACTGTTTAAGACCTCGCAGCTTTTTATAAGTAATATATACATCGTTTTTATTATTTTAACCTCAAAAAGCAATAATTTTTTAATGGTCAACTTCTGGAAATTGGTACTCTACAATTTTCAGAAGTTGACAGGCATGGTTAATTACCGACATTACTCATTTAAATTTGTTTGCGATTTATAATGTATCCGTTTTACATCTCACTTTATTAGAAATACAAAATGTAAATTGATATATTGTAGTATACTGATTGTGAGTTTTAGTCGATGACACGGTCAACTATTAACTGCATTCGCGGTCAATTATTGATCAGTGTCCAATGTCTACTCTGTTCTTCTTCTTTTATTATTTAATTATTAATGATAATTTTTACTGGTAATTGTTAAAATTAAACGATAATAAAGTGGTTTTTAGCATTAATGGTATAACCCTGCTTCGAGTATAAGCGGTCAACTACCAATGAAAAAAGGTGGTCAATAACTAGTTTTATCTATTTCAAAGGTGGTCAACTACTACTCGGCATTTGCCGAATTTTGAAATATATTTCTCAAAGTTTTATAACTTATGTTTTTTTTAAAATTGGTCTTGGTACATTGTCTGGAATGTTTAAAGAACGTCTCCAAGCATCGACTCTCGCCAGTTACCGTAAGCAGTTACCATTGTTTCTATCGAAAATATTTCTTAACTGGTCCACTACTGGTACCTTTACCTTAATTTGAAAAGATCCGAGAGCGATCTGAGAAATTACAAACAGACAGTCACGCTGGAATTCCTAAAAAAGTTTAAGAACCACTGTGATACATAAAAAACCACAATTTATTTTCACATTAACAATGAATTTCTACTAATGCAACTTTTAATTGCCCATATCTCGGTAGTGACAACATTTCTATCCAACCCAAACCTTTTTCTATTAAAATCATATCTCTATGGAATAGAAATCTTAAAGGTGAAAATACTTAACTTAACCTAATTTTTCTAACAGCAATATTTAACTACTGAATAACGGAAACTTAGAGACAAGCAACATGTACTGGGCGGATTCGGATGAAAGGAAATGAGAATCTGTGAGCTAGAACCGGAGACTTTGAAACATCTTTTGGAGGATTGTGTAGGATTAGATAGGTGCAATTTAACACTAGAAAAAGTGGTGGAAGGAAGGCAAAATGAGATGGTAGAAGGATGGCTAACGGTGCAATTGCTAAGGGCGCAACCAAAGAATTGTGCAATAATAGGTCAGATAGACTTTATAACCAGGGTATAATATTATGTAAGGTATAGTTTTATGTATTATGTAGTAGGTAATATAATATGTATCAGAGCAAGTCTATTTCTTGGCTGTAAAGCTGGAATTAATAAAGAATATATGTAACTACTAAATAATACTGAATCATCAAATCCGTCAATCTAATGTTTTCCAATTGCAAATTAAATTAAATTTTATCACATGTCGGTGGCATCCATGGCGTTCAACGCATTAAAAGTTCATTGACCCTACCGGTAACATTCTCTCAATTCGTTTATAAGTTTATTCCCGAAGGATTAGCACTCTACACATCTTTTGCTGAGACAATACATAATCTATCATGGAAAACGTCCGAACAATTTTTCTTGCAAACTACAGGGCTTTGGCCTGTTCGTCCATCGGATGGGGATACCCCTAAACCGCAAATCGATGCAAATGGGATAGAACAACGGCTCCGTGAGGTGCTAATATACCCGCGCATGCTGAAATCGCGAAAAAAGAAAATTGGCACAATGGCACAATCTCAGGAATTAGCATAAATGGCTTTAACAAATTACAATGAGAAGAAAACTGAGTGCTGACAAATAAAACAATGCTTACGATCTTACGATGATGCGCAGTTTAGTTTCAATTTCTGATGGTATTTGGAACGATGTTCCTTTGAGATTGCGTAGATTTTGATCATGTTCATGACATGGGACAATTTGGCGGCGTTAATTAATGGATATGTGATTAATTTCCTAGCCGGTATTTGTACGCGTGTCACGCGAACGGAGAATGTTATTGAAGCTATGTGTGCCCCTATTCCCAAGGGGTGAGAAGATTGTATCTCTCGAAATGTGATAGATAAGGCTACCAAAACCCGAGTCAAATTTGTAAATAGCTTTGGATTGTTAATCGGACGCAAAGAAACCGATATTTGCGAGATACGGTGACGAAAAAAATATATCTGTATTGGTATAAATAGTGTATTATATATTATTAGCATTAACGAAGTTATTGATGAATTACTGGATGATATATCATTTTTGAATGTGATTGAGCACTGCTGTTATTAGGTTTGTGAATTTGTCTCTGATTGAAATTGGAACCAAGGCAATACTGTTTTAGCATTAATAGAATTATAAATTTAAAATTTAATTACGACTAAATTTTAGATACAGGAAGCACAGGAAATATCTGAATTATTTTTAACTTTTCTCTTACTAGAATATTCTATGTTACTTAGTGACATATTTGTAAAAAAACTCACAATCAGTTGAATAAGTCAAATCTTCCGTTTATGAACTAGAGGTTGCCCTTTAAATAAAAAGAACACCTTTTATAATTGTAACTGTTCAGATGCCTTTTAACGAAATTGTTGTAACATCTAGTTTAAACAGTCTATCATGGTAAATGACATCTGAAATGATTAGTCTGCCTACGCGATATGTTATGTATAAGAATGACAACACAATTCGTGACTATTTGTTTCATTCGATCTTTTATTTATGTGAAACCAGCAAACTCGTTATTTTGATTGTTCCTTATTGTTAGCTTCATTCGGTAGGTTACACTTTTTCAATTATGTTGAAGTTAAGTTGCAACTGAAATACTAAATTAATACATAAGATCCTGAGAAATTTCTCCATATCTGTCTCCTGCGATAAAATTAGCCGTCGTTAAATAGAAACAATAAAAAAGATAGAATTCGTTCGTTTTCTCTTAGTCATCGATATATATTATAACATATTGCGACCATTTTTCGAAAAGATTTACAATCCACGCCGGCTAATGGAGGCAATAGTTACACCATCAAATAGAATCCATTCCATTCGTATTCACAGTTAAAAAATACCGTTTAATATCTCGACAGGAAAAATATACGCTTCCTTTCATAATAACTCGCACACATAGCAGCGGTTTTGTAATTTAAACGTTTTCATTTGTAGACCACAAATTGTGTCTTAATGAACCAACGTTGTACGTGTCATTTGAAAAGAAAAAAAGTCGGACATATTTATCGCGTTTTATCAAGACAGAAGTAATATGTATATATAGATACACGAAACAGTGGATAGAACGCGAGAGTGGAAAATATTTTCAAATTTCCGCGTGGTCTAATTTACAGCGAGGGCCGACAAGAGGCAGAGGTCTCCAGCGAACACGGACAGATACTAAAACTGGACAAGTAATGGACATGACCTTCGTACAAATCGTATTCGTGCTCGAAAGGAATAAAAAATGTTTATCTAACACCTGGCGATCTTTGAAAGATGAAAATTATACTGGAGAACTAACGGACCAGCGAGAGGGAGCGAGACAGACAGATAGACAGACAGAGGGACAAAAAGAGAGAGAGAGAGACTCCCAGAAAAATAGAAACATTCAGGGAAAGAGAGAGTCAAAGAAAGAGTAAGAGCCAAAATGAGAAAGGAATAGGAAGAGACAAAGAATGAGAAACACCAAACAGCGGGATATGGAAATGAGAAATAAAGAGCTACAGTGAGAGAGAGAGAGAGAGAGAGAGAGAGAGAGAGAGAGAGAGAGAGAGAGAGAGAGCCGCTCACAGGCATGAGTCCAGATAGAATAAGACCGAAAGCCAAAAATACACAAAGAAAGACAGAAAAAACCTAAGACAAAGAAAGATTCAGCCAAAGATGAAAGCAGAAAAAAGAGACTATGAAAGAAAAAAAAAACGGATAATTGGTTTCCCTCCCTTATCTTGTTCGCCATGAAGAATAAACTTCTGAAAACCGTGGATCACAATTTACCTCACCCTTATATTTCCATACTACAAAGCGTATGACTAAAACGTTCGAAACAAAAGTAATTCAGTTATGTGTACAAAAGACAGTGCTAGAAGATTCATGAATTTTAACGTGCCACCGGGTCGAAAGGAGTGAAATTATGCGGCATGCTTTGCCCTTCATCTTTCGTTTTGACCGAGCTTAGTTGAAACTTTCGGTTCAATTAATTCGGCTGCAGCTGGACGCAAGAAGAAAATTACGAATTTCCATAAAAAAATGTGATAAAGTCGTTATGTCATGAATAAATATGCAGTCATGTTACTTACATAACATCGCGTCGTCGTCGTACCGTTAGAAAGGTTAAACGGACGTGTTGCATGCAAATCGTATATATTCGGTGGTAAATACGAGCAACGTCAGGAGGATTACGTTACGGGAATATATTTGTTAAAGTGTAGAGAAGAAAATCGCGCGAATGTAACATTGCAATAGAAATCACGTTCGTATTTAATCATTATTTATGATATGGAAAATTAGCTTGATTTGTATTCGTTATATTCAAAATAATTCGGGAATACAACGTCGAACGAGGTAATTCGTAATTGGGGATTCAGAAAGTTTCAGAATTTGGAATTGGGAACTCGAATATGGAAGTCAAAAGTATTACTATTTTCTGAGCCTCTGATAATTTTACAGATTTAGTATGACTTTCGATATTTTTCCACAATTTGTGAATTCTCATATTGTTGGCTTATAAAGTGATTATGCATTATGCAAATATTTGGGTAAATATTTTTCTAATGTGTTAGCAGTATTGATGTTATAGAATTCTCTATCATTTCTTACTAATCTTATATTTAGTGTAGTAATTCATTAAGTAATTACAATTTTTGAAAGAATATTTAGTTGAAAATAAAAAATTATTATAATACAACTCGATAAACGACCACGAAACCTCAACTTCTTGATAATTTCTTTTATGATTTAAATACACCATAGCTAAGCATTATGTCATCGAAATAAAAGTTTGCAGTAACTTTCCCATTGTATACTACAAAATAACACTGACAGTATATGAATATTTTTATAGCATCCCTTTATTTCTTTGCAGGTTTAGAAAATTTTAAGTTTTTCAGTATTAAATCAAACAAAAATTAACATGTTGATTCAAATACTTCTTATTTAGATATTAATAGTGTATATGCGAAGACGTTGAAAAACTGTATGAACGTTACATATCGATGATAGAACGGCAAATTGACTGAAGGCAACATAAAACTCGGCGCGTTGACTGTCGCGTCGAATTACGCTGGGCGACGCTACCGTTGAACCTTCCGATTTGGATTAACCCTTGGATTAACCCGCGGCTTAACCCTTCCAGCACGGACTTTTCCGAGGTCGATTGGACCTCTGAATTATTTTGTTGCACACGTACGTTACTACTTTTTATCTACTATATTATCACATCGCAGAAAATCTATATATGATAATTCTAATATACTTAACCCTTCGCACTATTTCTACGAGTCTGACTCGTATTGAAAATTTTAGGCTAAACTTGAATATCACGAGTCTGACTCGTGGTATTAATCTCTGGGCAATTATTAATATATCGAATAAGATCGTGTGTCCCGGTGCATGATTATTAAATTCAGACTTTGATTCAAATTCATTTGAGTTTCTTTGTCAGTCGCAATATATTGTATATCGGGCGTTCGGTTTAGGCATAGATTCTTGCGAGTTTACCGATAGTGCAAGGGGTTAACCACTTGCCGTGCCATTTACTTTGTTACTGGCTCCGATAATAATTCAGAAGTAAAATAAACATTGATCAGTGATTTTTGACATATTGTATAATTTAACGTAATATTAATATTATAGAAATAATTTTATCGTGTGGCATTTCACTGATATTCTCAATTTAATAGGTTTTGTAAGACTTGAAAATTTCCTTTCCAATTTATCGCATCGCGATTATCACTCGTTATAGTACGGCAGGGGTTAATATATGGTATTACGTAAAAACTATACAGAATAATTCTAATATAACATCTTCTTTTGCAGAACAACTGTATAAAGTGGCTCACTAGGATCTAGAATCTGAGGTAAAATAAATCAAACTTTTGTGTACAATACTAATTCAGCAGTGGCTATGGCGAGTAAATAGGTTTAAGGCTCACAATTAATGAGCCTAAGTCAAAATCCTTTTTCGTCACCTCCGGGAAATTTTTCTTTAATTCTAATTCAATATACCATAGCTTCAGTGGTTCGGAAACCACATAAACCAATAGGTTTTGCCCAAAATGATCATAGAATTTAAAACCGAAAACTAGGAAAAAAAAGAACTAAACCAACTTCCATCTATTAAAAATTGAACAAAATTTGGGATTGCCATTTACCAGAGTAATTATAATCGTATTTAATCAAATTCCAAAATAAATTTCTTTGAAACATATGAATAAATCACTCAAAATGAAATTTATGGAGGTCCATAACACGTTTCGAAAAACTCATTTGGGTCGATGATCAAAAATAGTTTAATGAACCCTGGTCGAACAATAAAACAGAAAGTAATGTCTACCGTGTAACACATAACAGCTATCATTTTTCTATGTGATGTCAATCAAATAATTTTACGGGTTGCTAATTGTAAGTTCAAAAAGTAAAAAATAAAAATATCATAAAAACATAGTTGCAAGCCTCTAACGTCAACATTATATCTTGATATTCTCTGCTAGGGTATCTCATCGTTCTACTTCAATGGAAACTGACAGTATAAATAAAACAGAAAAGGAAAACACGGAGACGTTGTTATGTGACGTATGTGACATCGTATGTTACGAGTTGCTACGTTCAAGAAAGCTCAAAATTATCGTTACAAGCATCCAACGTCAAAATCAAATATGCGTAGACTCTGTTGATGTATCTCATCTTTGTACTAGTTTGATGAAAAGTGACAGTTCAAATAAGACGCAAAAGGAGATCGCGTAGACGCCTTACAGTCATGTATATAAACATGATAGGCGTTGAACGTCGCTCAATGAACTTTACTGTGAGATTTTATCTTTCCATATCTCAGCTGCAATTTTACACAACAGACGTTTGAATAGTTCTAAAAAAAATGTAAATAAAAGAACAGTCCACATAGTAATAAAATTATGAAGGTGGTAAAAATAATTGGCTCAGTATTTTTTATCTTTTAATTTCTTAACATAATAGGGCAATTATGTAGTAAATATTTCACTCCTATCTTACAAAACCTAAATTATTTATTTGATCATCTCCTTCATCGCTTGAGTTTTCTTTTTTCAAAGTTCTCTTTCAATATATTTGAATTTTATAAATATGACGCCAGTAGTTTCAGAGCTAACAGTTTGAGCGGTGATACATGATGATAAAGTACCAAGTAGCAAATTAATATGACAAAGCGAATTAAAATCTGACGGAGAACTATTCATTGCAGAATTCCTCAAAAATAAAAACAACTCGTTGAATATCTGCATTGCTGGCGCTTTAATCGATGTTGTGATCGCTGCTTTGAAAATATTGTAACGTTAATTTGTGATCTGCATAGTGTTGCGGAGCAATAATAAGTCCCTGAGGCTCACAGATGTAGCTTAATCCGTCGTAGGGTTTTTAATAGTTTGCAGATGTGGATTTTAACGAAAAGTAGCTGCCGCGCCTTGCAAACTGTTTATTACCTCAAAATCAATGAGCTTTATGGGCCTATTGTCGTCAAGACTTCTTCAGGAAAAGTTTTGTCCTGTAGGAAGTATTGACCGGGGACTTCTTCCCCCACTCGAGCCGGGGTTTTTCCTATGCCACCGAAGGCTAAGGGAGACTCTTAACCTATGGGCAAAGGACGATTCCTTTGCCCACCAATCGCAAAATTAATATTTGCAAACCCAAGAGTCTCCCAATCAGCAACGTCCCTGTTCTGCAATAGTGACCGCCCCCGCCAAATCGTGACGGAAGCGCGTCCTTACGCGCTTCCAAAAAATCAGTCTTCTTCAAACAAGGAACCGAATAACATCTAGCGCTCCTAATAGAAGCTCCGTTCGCGAGGTTAAGACCCGGACGTAATCTCCATAGTTGTACTTGTAAAAAGTGTAAATAAACCACTAAACTAGGCAACTTTGGACCATCTCAACATCATTTAAACACAAGACCTTCATACGTGGTTCAAATCGGGTGAGCCTGTTTTAATATACGCTCACTCCAGAGGTGTCGCCGAAAAATCGTCGGAGCAGGTATCAACCCACGAGGCGTACATCCGTAACACATAGCTTTAGTAATTATTTGAAGGATATTATTAATATTTGCTGGATTAAGAATCATTAAAATTATGAATAATTAAATTTAGAATACCATTAAAGTGATGAATGAACTTTTCATTCATAACTGACCACTAATGCTGAAAATCCACATAAGTGGATATATATTTAAACATTTTTTTTTTAACTTATTGTATTGGTATCGTTATAAAATTGAACAAACCGTAATAAAGCAAACAATTAAAATTGATTTCCTTTCACTTTAAAAAATTTTTCCCTGGAGGGGTTAAGTAGTCAACATTGTTCTTTATTTACCAATAATACAAAAAGTTGCATGTTTTCACTCCATTGAATGAATCATTTTACTTGTGATACGTTTTACGTTGAAAAACAGAGGTGAGAAATTAAAAAAGAAATCGGTTTACAAGTTTCAGAGAATTTTTTGAATAATTTAAGAATCACTCTGACCATGTCGTCAGACCATGTATAACGTAGAAAATCATAGAATTCAGTATTATAAATAGACTGCGGATGTTTATGCAAATTTCGAGTTTCACAAATGCAGGTGAGGCAGGAAAACCTATCTAGGGATTTATTGCACTCAATAAATATTACAACAAATACCATACTTTGGATATTTTAGATATATTTTTATATTATGTCCTTTTTGTATATTTTAGCCGTCTTTAATTTGTCATAAATGCATAAAAATCCGCAGTCTGATTATAAATAGTATATCAGTAGTATACAGTATGCCAATACATTTTAATTTCAGGTGTGATATTTTTTATCTGCAGAAAAAATCAAACTGTGTACATTAGTCAAAAGTAACTTCCATTTAATTCGTGTTACAACACGATATACTCAATGTCTATCAATGGATCGTGTAATAAACTTCAAAGCGGTACAAAAACATGAGTGTTACAACAAGCGGAACACGTGAAAATAATATGGAACTAATCGTAAAATCATTGGAGTGATATCAACGTTGCTTCTGTGTCATTACGAAATCTTTCGTTTTCTACCGAGCCAATCGGTCGATAACACTAATATAAACTTCGTTCTACCAGAAAGGTAAACTTCGAGTGCAAAGACTCAACGTCTTGATGATCTCGCTGCTCGACAAATTGCATCTACATTTCCTCTCTCATTTAATGACAATTTAATGATTTTCTCTTAATAAACCTCAATATGATAATAATGATGAGTTTGTACTAACGTTGCATCGATTGTTTTGTTAATTAGCTTTTCTTTTTATCCTAGGTATTGCAAAACCTAAAAACCCGGATGAATTTAAAAATTTAATTACAAAATGTCAAATTTTGAGTTATTAACATTCTTTTTTTCATTTTAAATATTTTAGTCGTTTCATAACTTCAATGTGAAGTAGCATATATTTTTGCTTTACTTTGGATATTGCAATTTCTTCAAAATTTTTCTAATAACCAGTAAAAGCGAAGTTTGTATTATTATTATCAACTTTGAAAATAAGTACAAATCCTTGGAAAATGAAGTAAATAGAAAAATTTGCGACGGAGACCTGTGTCAAGTTACTTTCCTATCGAGTAAACATTTTTGGACTTTCAATAGTGATTTATTATCTTTACTTAAACGTATCTCATTGCTTCTAGTTATCATTCATTAACTAAAAATAAACTACCGTTTGTAGAAAATTTCCCGCTGCTAACTTTACTTGTATCAGTTAAACAACTTAAACTGAAAGTAGCTAATTGTAAGTTATACTATTCTTTATCTTTCTCACGCTTTTTTTATTTCATTTAACATGTCTTATACCTCAGTAGTTTCCATTTTTACATACCCATTTGTTAAACTACTTTCTTAAATTCAATACAAAAAAAAAGAAGTAAAAAGTGGCGAAATATCTATGAAAATCTATCAACTCCCTTGACATGTTGAACGCCATCCGTATTTTACAAAGCTGAAGATTTAAAGTCACAAATAAATATGTAGTCAGCAGGACTTCACCTCTTTAATGTCAATATTTATATATTAACCAATTTTCTGCCAAATTTTCCTTGGCTTGATTGTTTTGGAAGAATTATTGTCATAATGTAAAAATACCAGTAATTCATCTCCCACATTTAATCTCAAAAACACGTCAAATATCTAGATTGAATGCTAAAATACTCAGAAATTGAATAAATCTCCAAATACAATGGAAGGTAATAACTTAACACTAGAACTACCAAACCAGTCAAAATGACTGGTACACAATTTTTTCCAAAAATTCTCCAAGTTTACATAAGAGTCATAGAATAAATATTCTACGTCTATATCAATAAACATAAATCACCCAATCGATCAAATTTTCCGCCGCTTGATTCCCCCTTTTCCAAAGTACTTATTTAATTTATTAAAATATGATAGATTTGAGGCCGGTAGTTCTAGTGTTAAATATATTAGCAAAATCGTAAAATCATCGATTCGTTAAATTCATCATTAGCGCCAGTCATCGATGGCTCCCATTGCGTTCAACGTGTTAATGTCAATTCATCGAACAAAACAAAAGGAAAAAAAATTATACAAATATTAAATCCACCATGAAACACATCAAAACGTTTAAAAATGCTATCAGTATATTTCCCAACGATTGTTGGCACGTCCGTTATAAATATAACAAAAGTTTCTAACTGAAAGCGGTTAGGTGCATAGAAGTAAAGCGTACCAACTGATAAAAGGTACACGAGTAGATAAATGCGCGCGGAACGTATTTACGAGAAAAATGGCCCAATGAAGTGAAAATGCGGGCACAACTTTTACCACACAAACAGGAAGGTGTAAGAAAAAGTGTGCGTATCGATCCCAAGAGTTCACGGTAGAGCGAAACAGAAAGGGAGGGCAAGGGTGGATGAAAATATGAACAAAAGGGGAGGAAGACCGAGTTTATAATTCATAACGAGGGAATTCTGGAGGAAAAAAAAAAGATCCTACTTAAACGCTTTCCAATCTTGTCCGTGATAACGGCCGAAGGTCGAGGAGCGATCGTATCGCGGAAATCATTTAAAATCTCAGAATTTTTATGCGTCCGCACGAACACAATCGAACCCTGTATAACACGGGAGATAGCTATATTCTATGTACGTTCTGTCTTACTTTTGCACTTTTTTGTCATACTTTCTTTAATTTCACCCTTTCGGTACGGTTGGTACACATAGGTACCACATAAGTTTAAAAATATCTGAACAGTTATCTTTATGTATAAAAGCAATGCGATATACCTTTATACAAAAATTGTTTTAGGCTTTATCATACTGTATCAAAAATTGTATATATCTTTTGAAGTGTACAATAAAACAAATTCATAATTTGCTGAATTGTATGGTTTTATAGGACTGTTGGTACAAATATGTACCAACAAAAAGTACGGATGGTACAATGGTTTACCAGTCTCCCCAGCTGTCCCCCTATTTTTTGAAATTATTTTATTTATAATTTTTATCTTAACATATACCACACATTAAAATTATTATACAAACTGTTTTTTAAAACAATTTTTTGACTACCGTCCCGACAGGGTTAAAGCACAGATGTGACTACTCTTACAATTTTTTAAGTTGTAAAATTTGTAGGTTTTTTTTTCTATTAACTTAATAAAATGAAACAAGATTTGTTGTACTTTTTCTTTTAAATAACTTTACTGATAATAAAATATACTGAAGGTATATAATTTGCCGCGATTAGTCAAATTTAAGATCCAGGTTAGTTAAAAAACACTCCAAGGCTGATGCAGATTTTTATCTAATTTCCGATCGCCTTATACGGGAATGTAGCGCAAATATCGCAATAAATTATATACGTACGAGTTTATATGGGGTCTTGTTGTACGGAGATATTTAACACGCTAATTATGGGGGTCATCAATTTTGTATCCCGATGCGGAACTGCGTTTTACGAGAAACGACAATATGGCTTAACACTAGAACTACCAAGCAAGTCAAAATGACTTATTCTCAATTTTTTCCAATAATTCCCGAAGTTTATAGGAGAGTCCTAGACTAAAAATTCTAAGCTGGTCTTATAAAACACAGATTTCCAAACCGATCATATTTTCCGCCTCTTGATTCCCCTTTTTTCAAAGTACTTATTTAATATATGTAAATGTCATAGATTTCACGCCGGTCGTTCTAGTGCTAACGAGCTAAAGAAATTTTGTCTATATTGTTATTTAATATAGCACACTCTCGATGATTCGAAAGTCATAAAAAATAGTAGATCTCAGGCAAAACAGCTACAGAAATTAAAATGAACAAGAGTTCTATTATGTGGAAAGAGGTAGAGACTTGTACTCTAATCATTTAATGGTTACAAACCATTATATAACTTTTTTTGAAAGCCATACAAAATAGTGGATTCTAGGAAAATTTCCATAGCACTTAAAGTCAAATAACGTCTATCACAGAAAAGGAGGTAAAGATTCGAACTCACAAACTCAAATCCCAAATCATCTCTGGAAAATTTTTACTCAATTGTTATTCAGTATATCGCAACCTCGGTTGGACGAAATCCATGTCCATCTGCAGTTTCTAGTTTAAATGACCCTAGCATTTCAACCCGAAAAATATAAAAGACCACATAGAAAAAAAGCCTAAACCGCATGAATCAGCGAGGAGGCTCTAGATAACGGAGAAGAGTGGAAAGTCGTTGTTACGTATTTTCAGAGATCTTAATCGATATTAGCCTCTGAGAGCAACCATCGTTGTTTTTGTGGCTCAATCTCGTATTTCCCTCGTCTTGGTTTCTATTATTAAAATGTAGTCTACTAATTAGTTAGCTACCTTATTTGGCCACCGATAAACACAGTACAACGTAAAACAGATACTCTCATAAATTCGGTTCATCATATATCTCCTATTCTTGGCACGATGAATCTCCGTGACGGGTTTTTGCTGGAAACATCCTCTACGCGCCGAACGATTCGCTTATATAAGTCATTGATCCGCGACAGCTTCTTCAACTTCGAAATAGCTGCATTATTTTGTGAATGCGCATTGCCGAGTGCTGCGGTTGTTGCGAAAATCAGCAGGTATACCGAACGATGAGCATTTTTTTGCGAATTGATTTAAAACATGCCAGACCGAATTGATATTCAAATTTGAATTAACATCATGGTTTAATGCGATTTATAGGATGTTAAGGTATGATTTAGTATAAAAAAAAGTTATAATAGACGTATGATATTTTTCAAAAACATTCATTTTGCTGAATCCTTCGAGAAGAAAACGACTTTGCCTCTTTGAGATTCTTGTGCAAAGAGTGATCTTCGTTTCATTCGGCTTTGATTTTAGGACTGGTGCAATTTTTAAAGTGCAATAAGTAGGAATTTTTGTATGAGTTACCATAAAAAATACTTAATATTCATTAGAATGTAACAGATGGGTATAGTTTCTCGCTTTGCAAATTTAAGAATATATTTGAAATATCATCACATGATTCGAGATTAACTGCAAAATGATAATATACAATATCGCATAACTTCGAATGAAATCACTTTGTGAATGGGATTATCAATCGGTTCCATCGTAACAAAAACTCACACCAATGTTTCATTCGTTTATCCGAACAGATAAAATAATTTGTTAATTTTTTATTAATAAATCAAACATGGAAGCTGAATTATAATTTATTGTTTTGTAAAATTTGTAGGCGCAGATTCGCAATAGAATGAAACAATAAGCTGGATGAAAATTGTGAATTATTGTTAAATATTAAAGGAAGAACGTCATAAAGTGTGATATACGTATTACGATATGCTAGCGATACGATGACAATCAATTTTTCAATCGGTGATACAATTTATCTGCGAGTACCTATGAGCAATCGATTTAGTTTTTCGATAATCTGCAATTATAAAACTCATTCTGTTGTTTTATCCGTCGACAGGCTTATCTAATTACCGGCTTATCCGATAAATCCTCCCCGTATCGCCTATCCATCGTCATGGCTTTATAGAGACGCTTAGATAAAAATGCGAAAAGCCCGCGCGGGAATCTTATTTCAAAAATTACCGCTCCTTAGGTAAAAGCAATGTACACACTTAAAGCAAAAACATAACTGCTTAGTTTCTTCATTCAAATAGGTTAAGAATATTTAAACCAAACGAGATATGCTAAGAATTAATTTAACAAAGATTTGCAAAAATTTGATAAATTTCTTCAATACAAAATATTTTAATATACAATGGCAACGTATCTACATATGCCACCTTTATCAACGTAAAATCATTATAATTTATAAGCTTTCACACCAAAGTTTATTTATCCCAACGTAATTTACACGAACATTTATCTCTATCAATTATAAAACTCAATCGTATCCCTTGAATCAACTACACATAAACGTGTTCATACCACAGTTTATAATCTACGCGAATATTTATCGTTAATTTTCATAAGATACGACCGATACTCTCCATCCAAAAATAGCAAAATGTCAAAGTTTAAACCGTTCCCTTTTTTTTCAATAACGGTAAACACGCATCGAGCACTCCACTTAATCGCATCGAATCGCAAGACCCTCGACATCCGAACAGAAAGGAACGAAATAAGAAAACAGTAATTCCTCTCAACAATGAACAACACCGTCACGCAGTTAGGAAATGTATATACAAATCGAATCAAACGAGAACGTTCATTGACCCCGAAAGGATTGTTGCGCAGGCGAGCTTAAATAGGCGTTACCAAAACACATCGTCTCCCAAGCGATACCCGTCGGTATGAAGGATCTTTGGTCCCTCCATGCCTTTTCGTTTCAATACAATGCGAATCGTGCGTGCTCGTGCGTGTTCGTGGTCCGACTCTCATCAATGCGAGTACGTACGACTCACCGGGTAGGGAGAGAACTCGTCGTGTAGGACCACCCAACGACGAGCGTCGCGACGGCCCCCGAAAGACAAGCACGTGGAGTACGGTATCATGGTGACGCCGCCGACAAGAAGGGGGCGTCCAGTCCGCACGAATGTGTCAGCTAGAGCGTCGATTTACTTTCGTCTCGGATATTCTCGTGGTTCGTCGTTGTCTCTGCCGTTCTTGTCGTTCTCGCCAACGACGCTGGCGTTTACCGCGTAAACGTCTCACGCGCTGCGCGACCGACCAGCTAAACCAGTTAAAGGAGCCACCGTGGAAAACAACGAGAGGTAACCGGCTTGCCGAGGACCACGAGACTCGGACGATGCCAGGGAATCGCGTAAGCTGATTGGTCGAGACGAGTACCACCGCCGTCTGCCGAGCATTGCGCGCAACCGCGCCCGAGAGATCAATGAGACTCGGAACGAGCGAGACACTCGCCTGGAAGTACCCGAACGCTTACGAGCGTATGCGAGGATCACCGAAGAGAAGGGGATGAGAGTCGACCGAGTTGCGATCTTGCGAACACTCGATGCGAAACGTTGACGGACGATCGACGCTTTTTTTATGGTTGGATTGTTTCGAATGACGATTCAATCGAGTCGTCTTGGTTTGAGGGAGAAATGTATTGTCATTTTACCGGATGTTACGTTACGATTGGATCGTGTGGTCACTTGACATCGTTTCGCAGATATGGTTGGAGATCAGTTTGAATGACCGATGTGCCCTGTGATCATGGATGGGTGATGGAAGAGTTGCGGATCTTGTTATACTTGTTGGGGTGTATGTTGTATCCCACTTCTGACACCAATTTTATGTTGTATCCCGAAGGTGGTTAACAACACTTTATTTAGGAATAACTATTGCGCGCTCGGAGTTGTAACAGTTCAAGGGTGACGTCGTCGCGAGATGCCGACTGTCAGCGATTCGATACAAAATTCCTGATTTAGTCTGTCTGAATTTGGTAATGAGACTGGCCTTTTAAAGGACCTTAAACTCGTGTGTTGGGAGGTTTGGATGACTCTGACTTCTCGTGACTAAGATTCCAAAAGGGCGATCTCTTTTCCAGCGACTTTCACGAAGACCAAAGGTCTTGAAAACATATTTTGGAAGGAAAAGCGATGACGGAATCGAGGATGAGTAATAGTTCCCTTTTGGACCTTGAATCACGTTGAGTAGTATTTGGAGCTAATATCTTATTGTCAGAGAAGATAGCGAGTTTGAGAAAACATGAATTGAGTTGGTATCCAATATGTATATACGTTTTTGATGGTTTTAAGGAAGAATGTATTGGATTTGGAGATTTTAGTGGCTTTAGGTGGAATGGTTCTTGATAGATTGTAGTCTTTTGAGAGATATGGATCTTATTCTTAAGGAATGTCATTGAAAGAGTCATTGGCATAATTTCTTTTTGAAATAGCTGGGTAATTACGTCTGGAACGATTTGGTATGAACTCGATGTTAGTCAATGTTATACGGAAATGCGCGTGCAAGTGGCGAGGTGCTCGGTAGTTTAAATTTAGAATTATCGCGTGCAACCGATACGTTCTTGCGGAGCTAATTAGCTCGACCCAAGGAATCGCCACTATTGTCAGTAAAATATTAAATCTATCCTTGTAAATATTTTATACGTATCACGGCACATAGCTGGCCGTTCTTCGGTGCAGCGTGCATTATTCAAAGATGCGATTTAATACTTAACTCTCATGCTTGTGAACTTATTCCTTAAATCCAATCTCCTTAAAAGAATTACAAACCAACCTCTCAATCAACCTTTACAATCCTACCACCCTACAGAATCCTTCTACCAAGTTCTATCCGCTAAGAATGCACCAAACGGTTCTAGAAGCTATGATAGATATGAAGAAAGAGGCAAACTGTGACATTTCTTGTCAGTGAGCCTGAAATTTGTCCTTATAAATATTTTTTTCGTATCGCGGAACACAGTCGACTGTCCTTCGGTTTAGATTTAAGATACGCTTCAATACATAGCTTCAATTCTTTTAAACTCATCCCTCTAGTCTAATCTCTATAAAAAAATTAAAATTCAACCTGTTATACAACCTTTACAATCCCATCACCCTACAGAGTGCTCCTATAAAGCTCTGTCTACTAAGAATGTACCAAACAATTCCTCCCATGAATGACAAACGAGGCTGAGAACTATGATAGGTATGAAGATAGGGGCTGATCGTACATATGACTCCTAATCAGTAGACCCAAAATCTGTCCACATACAGATTTTTTCGTATCACGAAACATCGCAGGTAGTTTAGAATGGCGTACATTATTCAAAGTTACGATTCAATAAGCAGCTTCAATTCTTATAAACACATCCCTCCGATTTAATCTCCATAAAACAATTACAATTCAATCTCTACAGTCCCACCGTTCTACAGAGTTCTTCTACTATGTTCTCTGCATTCAAAAAGAATCAAACAACTCCTCCCATGAAATATCAACGCTTCTAGTCTCTATCTATAAAGTTAACCCTTTCGTTACTGCGGGGACATATGTGTCTGAGTGATTTTTAAAAAACTTCTGTTCGATTCTCTTTGTCCCAGAAGTGTACATACGTTTTATCGTTTTATCCGTATCATTACCACGTATGGAGGCACCCAACAATACCACATCTCCTAACTTCACAGGATTTTTTTTAACACTTCCATATCCATAAATAAAATTACAAATTTTTACATGATTCCCACCAAGTCAGGATATATTTCGTATTGAAAGGGTTAAAGGCTGATGCTCCTAATCAGTAAGGTGGAGTTCAAACCTCCTTCGAGAAACTTAAAATTACCTCTACCCCATATACATACAATCATCCCCATTACCCAAAATACAAATTTTTAAGTGATTCACACCAAGTCAGGATATACAGTCGACCCCCGATAATCGGGCCCCTGTCTAATCCGTCACCCCTTGCAATCCGACATGCCTCTAACATGTAGGTACAGGGGGGGGGGGGGTGTGTAAGTTCTAAAGCATTAATTATGTTCATTTTATAAGAAACCGTAAGCTGTTTATTGTGTTGTTTAATTTACTAAATTTCACATCGTATGATTTAGGTACAGTACATATACAATTTTATCACTTTGATATATTTGTCGGATTACAAGATACGCTTTTCCAAAAAGCTCCGGACTATAGGGGGCTGTGACAGTACTCTATAGTCCGACAAATTTGATAATCCGACACCGCCTTGCAAAACGTTTGTCGGATTACCAAGGGTCGACTGTATTTCGTATTGAAAGGGTTAAAGGCTGATGCTCCTAATCAGTAAGGTGGAGTTCAAACCTCATTCGAGAAACTTAAAATTGCCTCTACCCAATATACATGCAATCATCCCCATTATCCAAAATCCAAATTTTTAAGTGATCCACACCAAGTCAGGATAGAAGCCAGGATATATTTCGTATTGATAGGGTTAAAGGCTGATGCTCCTAATCAGTAAGGTGGAGTTCAAACCTCCTTCGAGAAACTTAAAATTACCTCTACCCAATATACATACAATCATCCCCATTACCCAAAATACAAATTTTTGCGTGATTCCGACCAAGTCAGGATATATTTCGTATTGAAAGGGTTAAAGGCTGATGCTCCTAATCAGTAAGGTGGAGTTCAAACCTCCTTCAAGAAACTTAAAATTTCCTCTACCCAATATACAAACAATCATCCCCACTACCTAAAGTACAAATCTCAAACAAAAAACACCAGTCACATAGAACCAAAAACAATCTTCTCCCTCTCCCTGCCTAATCTTTCCTAACACCATCAATACATCATCCGCAACCATTAACATTCTCTCTAATCACGGTGACGAACTCTCAAAATATCACTCGTGCACGTTGTAACGTGCTGGACGCGTGGTAAGTGCAATCTCCATCCTCGTCATTAAATTTTCACAACTTTAACGTCGCAACGTCAAAGTAAATCACGCGCGCAACTTGGTTACGCGCGGACCCTTTGAATGACGGGCCCGGGCTACGTCACCGATAAGACGTCGCATATGATTCGTGACACGAATGCAGGTGACGACGAGACACAGTGGTGGAGGAGGAAATGGCCTGAAGAGGCAGGAGGTAGCAAGAGAATGCGCTAGAAGAAAAGAGACGGTGATAGAGCGACTAAAAGATAGAGAAGGGGTGCAAGAGAAACGAAGAGGGAGAGCTTCGTCATTTAATTTTAGAACGATCGCGTGCAGCCAATGGCTGCTCGCAGGGGCATGTCGCGGCCCAGGGAGTCGCTTGCAGTATCGATCCCGACGTCACGCACCTGAAGCGCACCTTCTCCCTGGCGTGAAAGGAAGGTTCGCCGTCACCGCGGACGCCATTCCCTCTTTTTCCCCGGATGCGTTCGTTTTCTGACAACCCTGTTGATCTCTCGCAATGACGATGGCACTGCAGAATAACCCTACGGTGGTGTATTCAATAGCCCTCGGTGATTAACTGGGGCGTGAGTGCAACATTGTATTTGTAGGAACAATGGAGCACGGTATGCACGGTGAATTTAAGTGCAGTTTGTTTGACTGCCTGGGGGGATATTTTGACTGTGTCCTAATTGCAGTACGACTGTTTATTTGGAGATTGGATTGCTTTGTTGGAAAACTTTACACTGATCGTTAGATGTTTTGCGATTTTGGATTGATCGAGGAATTGATTTAACAGGAGATCTACCGGCGTTAAGTCTGTTGTATTTTAAGTGTATTAACAGGTTGAGTGCCATGGGGGTCACCGGTGACCGGCGCTATTGAATTGAATGAAATTTTATGTTATGTTTAACACGTTGCCGCAAATGACGGCTATAGCCGTCCTGCACATTTTTGTACTAATGTATTTATTTGTTAATTACTCAGTAATACACCGAAAAAATGATATAACATTCCAGATAACATATCAATTGTTCGTTTTGTGCGATTTTTTATGCTTTAAAAGTTCGAAATATTTTCGTGTGTGTTTCTGAGCACTTTCGTCAAATTAAAAGTGTGCGGCAACGGCTTAAATTGCAATATTTATGAATTTTCTAACATATTGAATATTTAAATTTTGGCCTTAAGAAGATGAAGATCTGCTAAACACCGATCAATCAGTGACCTTAAAATTTCTG
The DNA here is from genome assembly GCA_910591515.1 of Cerceris rybyensis. Classification (NCBI taxonomy): domain Eukaryota; kingdom Metazoa; phylum Arthropoda; class Insecta; order Hymenoptera; family Crabronidae; genus Cerceris; species Cerceris rybyensis. The sequence goes on from OU342789.1 coordinate 39,253,376, forward strand.
TTTTATGAATATGTGATTTTCACAAAAAAAGTTTCACTTCAGTAGATATGACGAAATAAGGAAAACATCGGTGGCATTCAACTTGTTAAATGAGTACTTTGAAAAATGAGGATCATTGGAAAATGATTAGGTGTATAATTTGTCTATTATAAGATGCGCGTGAAATGTAAGGTACACTGGCTTTCTATGAGCTTGAGAAATGATTATGAACAAGTAGAAATCCGACGATATAGTAATTTCCATAGATGTGGTGTTAAAGACATTGAATTTTTAATAGTAAAAGTGGTAGCTAATGTGAGTACCTATTGTACTTGTATACGTCTCGATGTAATGTGTGTTTAACACTAAAACTACCGACGTTATATCTACTAAAATCTAAATATACTCAATAACGACATTACACAAAGAGAAGTGGAGAGATAAAGAAGATAATTAATTAACTCATTTTGCTTTTGTAAGATACAAGTGGAATATTTACTTCATGGCTACTCTATTAATTTAGATAATTTTTAGAAAATATCTTGGAATGATCTTCTGACCGCCTTGGTAGGTTTAGTGTTAACGCATTGACCGCCACGGAGGTCACTGGTGAACAGAGCTATTGAATCCAAGGAAATTTTATGTAACATTTAAATTGCAATATTTATAAATTTTCGGACATACTAGATATTTAAATCTTGTCGTTAAAAAGGTGAAGGTCTGCCGAATCCCTATCTATCTGTATCTTTAAAGTTTCTACTTTTTAAAGATGTGAATTTAATAGAAAAAGTTTCACTTTAGTAGAAATGATGGAACTAGTAAAATGCCAGTGGCGTTCAAAGTGTTAACGCACGAATTGATAATGAAATGTCGTTGGCTTTTAACTTATGACCGGATCTGGTATACGAATCTGCTTTCGTCCTACGTTCGCCGTCTGACATATCGTAAATGTACGTCACTGCATAAATGTCGGCCAAGATTATAACGCTAAATCCCAACTACTGTTCGCGATGCTGATTTATATTTTCAACTCGACCGTTTGTAAGTCTCTCTTTGAGCGAAACGATCTCCAAGTATATCTCAAATATCAAGGGTTGATGTAACTAATAACTATACTTTCTGAAGTCACCACTTTCTTAAGTATTATATTTCACTGTTCAATATATAATGAAACGTACGATATCTATTTTCAAAAGAAAAAAAATGAAAAAATAAAATTGACAGGTTGTAAAAGAAATTGCTTTTTTTCTCATAGACAGACAATAGATGTATAGGAAGGGAAATTGAATGTGACACCGCAGGTAGTAGTAGATAAAGTTCTCCCCACTTATTGTTAGCTCTGATACGAGGTGCATGCGCCATCCTGTTCGACGTTGTAAACCGTATTGTGAACGTAACAGAATTGCGGGAAGTCTATTCTTCACTGATAGTGTTCAAATATATATAGTGATCAATAGTGATCGAAGTAATTTATTCTTCATTAACACTTTGAACGCCATCGGTATTTCGCTAGATTCACCATTTCTACCGAAGTGGAACTTTTACTATTAAATTCGTATTTTTGCAAAGCAGAAACTTTAAAGGTACTGATAGATAGATATTCGGTAGACCTTTATCTTTTTAATGTCGATATTTAAATATTTAATATATCCGAAAATTCGTAAATATTACAATTTCAAAGTTACACGGAAATTTAATGAATTCAATAGCGCTGGTCATCGGTGACCTCCATGGCAGTCAAAGTGTTAAAGGATATTCAAGATCTTTCGAGATATTTAGACTCCTGCTTTGAAATTCGCGCTAAATATAGTTTTAAAGACAACAATCAGCTTTGTCGAATGATTTCATTTTTTAACCGAAATGGAATAATTCAATTGATAAATAAATTTATGTGACCAGATAGACCAATTATATAATCAATGGCCTAGATATTTTTCTTGTGCACTCAACTCATTTTGAGGTGCAAAAATTCGAGGTACCATAATTAGCCGTTTACTGTTCGCAATTCTTTTCTACTGTATTCTAATTTTCATGCACTGTTTGATCCACAATTATTCTACGGTTTTTCCTTTTTTACGATGTAACAAGGAATTCGAAGCAACGATACGCGAAGATCGCGTATAATTTGTATCTATTTGAATAAATACGCAAACTTCTATATCCATAAAATAGTTGTAAATAAATTACGGCCTATGAGCATTTTTATTAAATCATCCGTAAATTTAATTGTATCTTATAGAAAATTGCGAAGAGAATTGACAAATTCTTCCTATGTTGTCATTTAATACACTAAACTCTCAGTGACTCGAAACCCACATAAAACTGTCGATCATAATCGAAATAACCATAGAAATGAAAGTAAAAGTGAGAACTACGGTGAGTAATGGGATCAGTAAGAATGTTAAGTATGGTAAGTAAGAATCGAACCTAATTACAAATTAGGCGATATAATCACCTGTTACATCTGGAAAATTCTTTCAAAATTATTATTTAATATATCATAGTCTTGTAATGTAGTAACTCGCCGACCAAATGACATCCCTAATTAAATGCAAATAATTACGAAGAGATATATTAAGTAACTTCAAATTTGTTAACATGTTCCTAGCAATAAGTATCATTTTAACACTTTGCAGTCTGATGTCCCACCTGAGGATACATCGTAAGTCTACCAAATCATTTGGTATCACCTTAGAATTTACTAGTGATTAACTCGTTGAGCGTTACGTCAGTCCCTGGGGACTGACAGTGAATTTTTTGTTTGGTCGACATCGGTGCCTGAGGCTGGCATTGTCAAGGGACAAATTATTAATGACAATTACAAATTTTATGTTAAAATTTAGTGAAGGTTATTAAAATATTTTAACTAAAAATATGGTTGAGATTTGCACATATTACAATAAGTAACAACTTGTTTTGTGAGTTTTCTGGCGAACTTGCGTCCGAATGTTTTGTATTTGTGCTATAACATTCAGCACTGTATTTCCAAACTTCCTGTGCCTTTTTTTCTTTCTTTTGAAATTTGTGAATACCTTACGCGCTGCCTTTTAACACTCAACGTGTTAAAGAGGAAAAACTTATTGCACCGCAACATATTAAAAAATGTACATATGTTCACCTGTACCATTTCTATTGAAATGGCACAAGATAGCAAATTGTAAAGTGCCGCCAAATTGCTAATAGATAAAGTTAGAGATGACTTCGATTGCAAAAGATTAAATATCATCGTATATCGCCACATAACATCGCTGTATATCATCGTAATACCTATTCATTTGCCGTCCTATAATTGTTATGGACTGCATACAACGTGTTTTGTAATTACGTAAACTTTTAAGACACGGACATGATCAAAAGAGATAATGAAATTAACAAGTTGTATTTTGCCTACCTCAAGGAACATGGTAACAAACTGCTCCAAAATGGCAACTCCTCCACGTCGTGCAAGAAATCTCGCCGGAACTGGGATGTCCAACGGAAGTTGAGGTAATTCTACCATGTTTATAGAGTCACTAACGAAGAAATGAATTTACTGTGTTCAGTTGAATCTGTAACAGAAAAAAAACAAAATAAAATTAGTCATCTATTCTGAAATCTTTGTCTTCATTCTTATAGAAAAAAAAAGTTTGAAGAATGGGTGTGAATCTTTCTATTCTTTTTTTTGCAGGGAGCTAGTTTTAAGACCTTAATTGTAAGTAATTAAAAATTAATTAGCTACTATCCTTAATTGCCCTTGAAATATCTAATCTCGCGGGGTTAAGTATCGATTTAGTGGGACTACAACCCATTATGAATCATTTTCGTTTGATTAAATCTTGCGTCTCTTGTATTTTATAAATAATATTGTAGCTATAACTTTGACAACAACAGACTTAAAATAACAAAATTTTGAAAATTGCAGACACTGCTACAGTTTAAAGACGAATTTCATCGATTTTTGTTAATTCTAGAATTTCAACTATAAAATTGATTTACTATTTTGTGGATTACAATAAAGATATTTGGTATAATTTGAGTATTTAAGAGAAAGTGTCACGATCATTAACAAAAATAGAAATTTTTGCAAACCTAAATCCACCGTGAACGATGCGAAACCCTCGATCGATACATATAAATAAATATGTAAATAACAACCCTGCATGAAAAATCCCATTGATATCTTGATTGATTGAGTTTTTAAAAAAATGCGTCGATTTCTAAACAATTACTCATATTAAAAAACTGTGTTACAACATATGCAAAATAATATTTCACTTTATCCATCAGTTATGACTAGACTGCGGATGTTTATGCAAATTTCGAGTTTCACAAATGCAGGTGAGACAGGAAAACCTATTTAGGGATTTATTGCACTTAATAAATATTACTACAAATACCATAGTTTGGATATTTTAGATATATTTTTATATTATGTTCTTTTTGTATATTTTAGCCGTATTAAATTTGTCATAAATGCATAAAAATCCGCTGTCTAGTTATGACATATCAAAGTCGTGAAACTCAGCTGTCCCAAAAAGTACTTATTAGGTGTACCGAAAAGTAATCAAAATTTTTTTTGCTGACGAAAAACATTTATTTATTAAAGAAATCTTAAATACTAATCAACAAAATAATTTCCATAATTTTCTAACACTCTTTGCCAGCGTAAAGATTCCCTTTTGAAAAAAGGCCCTTCGATTTTTTGTTGAAAAACGTTTCCAATTACGTTTTCACTTCTTCAATTTTGATTACTTTTCGGTACCCCTAATATAAATGGAAAGTCATTTTGGTAGAATGCGATTCATTATAGGTTACAAAAATCGATCACATGTTAAGAACATGAAGTAACCGAACAGAACAGGTGTAATAATCGGAACATTTGTATCAAGAATATCGATTTGTAGATATGAAAATATGCACCGCTCTGTTGACTGATGGTTCATAAAGTGCAAGAAGTTGCATGAAATATGAGATCCTTTCATTCCAATTAATTCTGTATTAGCGATATAATAAACTAGAAAACGCAATATAACAACTTAATCATTTTAAATATGTCAATTAAAAACTTTAGGATCAAAATCTCGTTGCAACAAAGTGAGTGATGACAAAATAATTTCATTAATTTCTCCATCAATGATATTCTGGTAAATTATACTCCGACTATGTGTAAGAAGCAATACAATTATAGAATGACATTAATGACTATAAAATGTTCATTATGGAATAATTACAAATCTCTTTCGACATCTTGTGAATTCGAAGTACCATTTAATTTTTAAAAACGCATCGATATAATAAACATAAACATACCTATCCTCCAATTTACACGGAAAATCGGTTCCAAAAAATAGCGTATAAATCGAAATCGTGTACTGCAAATATTTCTCGTCAAAATATTATCTCTCAGAAAAAATGTTTACTTTCAAGATTTTTGTTATAATCTGTCATTTTGAAAACCACGTAAAAGCGAAATAGTATAAATAAAGTATCGCGTAAATCGAGAGGTACTTGTATTCCATCCATATAAACATGTACATTTTCTCATAGGAACACCATAACCTCACTTTACGATCTTCCTTCATCTAAACTTTAAAAAAAAATTACAATAAAGTACCTAGTATTTGTTCCGATCTCTAATCTGTTTTTCTATTTAAAATAACTTGGATTTTTCTGTTACCTTTTCTTTGTAATAACTTTATTGAAAAGAATATGTAGTTACTATGTACAATTTGTATCGATTTGAGACAAATTAAATAACAATTTGGATAAAAAATAGTCCAAGGGCGAATAAAAGGTAAGGGATACTTGGAGTGTACATAAATATCGTGTTTAACAATTTACAAACAGACGTCACCGGTACGAGTATGTATTATTCATGAATAAGTAACGTTTTCACGCAAATGTATATTCCTGAAGATATACGTATTAATATCACGTAGAAAATTATTATAGTTTGAAATATTTTCATATTTTTGCGGTGTATGGGTATGCAAAATAATATAATTTCGATGAATTCAATATATACGTCGGGTAATATTTAAAATGCGCATGTTACGTCACGTATAAACATATGTGACTGTAATTAAACCTCATTTTATGATTGAAAGAACAAACAAAATGCAATGTATTTAGCTCAACTTCTGTAATCTATTTATATATTAAACAATACTCACCAAAACATTTTTTATAAAAATTTCGATGACAGATGAGAAACAAAATCCGCGCAATTTTCCGTGGAAATAATCCAGGTGTCACTACACTTTTAGCGCCGACTGCTTTGAAAGTATGCTTGACGTTAGCAAATCGAAATCGAAATTGCTTCGCATTTTACGAAGCATTGCACAATTTTATCCATTCTTTCTATATACATGTCAGATCACTGATCTTTTGTCGACAATCTGTCTATCAAAACTTGTTTGCCTTGGCCCCAATATTATGGTTTATGGACTTCGTGAAATTAGTTCTAACGCGAGTTAAGTTTTCATGAGTAATTATTGTCACGGGAAAAATATGAAACACTTGACACTAAACTATGTACAAATTACTAAAGTAATAATACTGTATATTATATTATACTTCAAAAAATAGTAATACTAAGCTAACCTAACCCTGCAGCCTAACTGAATAGATTTCATTATTCGCGTTAGTTTCGGGTTAGGTTAAGGTTAAAATTAAAATAGGTTAGTTCGTTTCACGAATTCTATACTTCCCAGTTAGCAGCACAGGCGCACCGATTCATAGACGTACTTAATAAGTACTACTTATTACTTTCTAATGAAATTAATATTGATTCCTTAATCGCTTCGTTAAAGGAAAAAAGACTATTGAGACCAATTATTCAAAACTTTGCAATTTATTCACGAAGTTTTGTAAAATGGCAATAACTGTCCTATTATTGTTATTAAATAAAACCATCAGTTAAAATTGTGCAATAGTTAATTGCCAAATTACTGTTGAAATATTTTTTTGTGATATTGGATAATTAATTATATATGAAGTATATTTAAGTTTCTACGATTTCCCGATCGCAATGACTGAAGCTAAAGACTTTGTATATTTAGTATATTAAATTTTAATTATTCTCAATTATTGTAATAATAGACGTAAATTACTGTACGTCATAAAATGCGTAATATTATCGTATTTATCAAATTTATCAATTACTTACTTGTAAAAGATTTGAAATCGCGTTCCCAAGTACTGCCAACTGTTTGAAGGAACGGCATAGATTACACCAATATTAGTTATTCAATTCTATTATAAATTAATGCATTTAGTTGCCACGTTTCTTTTTCTCTTTTACATCGTTACAGTACTAATTCCGTGTCCAAATAATTTTTTTAGTGTGAATACCAATAAGTGGAATTTGATTGAAGAGATAAAATCGTAGACAGATTAGATATTATATCGAGAGACTCCTCAGAATTTCGCAGGCAATCTGTTTCCAAATCAAACTTAAAGGTGCATGTAATACAATTGGTCTTCATAAATACTTTGCGTATCTTCTTATTACCTAGTTCACGGTTGAAATGTGCATCCGAGGCTGTGTCACTGTATCCTAGTAGTGATGTGGAACTTTGCAATAGTGGAAATATGACGAAAATAAGTTTGTTTATGAATATTTTATTTCTACTCATTGCAATATTATTTGATGGAATATTATCGTATTCGTCCGATTCAAGGAACAAACAATTATGTTACGACCCAAAATGTTCGGGTAATTGAAGCCATACTTTATCTTAAGAGATTAATTAACAACTTTTTTTATTTATTTACATATGACACGTATTAGCTTATATTACTTTTTATACAGAGCCTATTTCATATGCAAGAACAACCATCAAATATCATCAAGGGACAGCAGATTCATTATCATTTGATATTAATGTACCAGTTGTAGTTTATAGCAAAGGAACAGACAGCGGACAGGATTTTTGGGTGGTAGAGGTATATTATAGTACTTTTACATAAATAATTAATTGTACATTTTCTTCCAAAAAAGTTCAAATGATTGGCACATTATTTTTTCTTATAACAATTGATAATAATGAGTTGATACCTTATTCATATAATTTCAACTGTGTATTGTTACACAATTAAGTAATTAAAGTCACTTGCTGTGAAAGAAACATTAACTTCTTCATTTTCCTGTCTCTTTATGATCTCGGTATTCATTGAGATTTTGTTAATTATAGATCAATGGCAAACGTGGATATGTATCAAAATTTATGCTTAGGGAGTATAAAGTCCTCCATAAAGAATTGCTGCATAAAATGCCTACTGATCAATTACCTAATGTAAAAGTGCAAAGCAATTCAAAACGGACAAAACATGATGTGCCTCCAGGAAATAAGGTTGATACTTCTAAGCACGTAGAAAAAGAACTGTCAAGTATTCCAAGTAGTATAACTCCTTCTTATGATGTAATAGAGGGTACAACAATTTATTTAGATAATCATAAATCACCTGTGCAACCAAATAGTACAGCTCAGATTATAGAAGCTACCGCAGTGCCAAGTAAACAAAACGTTAATGATATAAACTCAGGAGGAAGTTCTAGCTCTGGAAACATTGAATTAAGTAATTCTACAAAAGGTGATGAGTTACCACAGCAAAATGAAGTTAATAATAAAAATCAAGAAACTCATGATACTTCCAGTGAAATGCATAGTAATGGTTTTTTAGCAAGCACAGAAGAAATTTCTGATATACCAGAAATCCCTGGAATTGTAAGTTCTGCATTAAACATCACTTTGGATGATAATAAATCAGATAACGTGAAACATGTAACAAAGAATGTAGAAGAGAATGAATCTGAAAGGAAAACTCTTGATGTTAACACTTCTGATGAATCTGCTGGAAACCATGTAGAACATGCAAAGAAAGTTATCGATACTACTTCCGTGAAGCCATCTCCATTAAAGGCTGCACCTACGATAGAGACAAAAGATATTAAGGGCACAGTATCAGGTGATGATATTTCAAATGTATCAACTGGTACGCCTGAAGAGAAGAGTATTGATATTAATGCGAAAAAAGTACTGACAGATGATAATGAAAAATTAGTAACAAAAGACAAGGAGGATGCAGTTAAAATCAATCTGAGTGATACTAAATATGTAGAAGGAAACACTCCAGAGTCTAAAACAAGTGAATCTGAACTAGAAAGTAAGAAAGTAACTTCTAAAGGAAATCTTTTGGAAGTCAACAATGATAAAGGCACTCCAAGCTCTTCAGTCAAAAAAGAGTCAAAGCAAGTAAAACCTGCTACACCAGTTGAAAACGTATTAGTTGAAGAAAAGAATTTAGAAACTACAGCACCCAATAAACTACCTGTTAACAACATTTTGGAGGAGACAAAAATTCATAATGCTAAAAATGAAGCCAAAAAAGATAAAACAGTTGAGGAAACTTTTAAAGATGCAGACAACCTCAGTAATGATAAAGAAGATATTACTCCCAAAAATGATACAGTCGAGAAGGTAATAGAAGCTCAATTACCAGAAAAAAAATTGAATGATCTACAAACTGAAGCAAGCGATACATCTTCATCTGGCAACGTTGAGGAGAAAAATATTCGCAATGGAATCATTGGTATGATTCCACTTATTTCCAATTACATCAATAGTAATAGCGGTGACACAGAAGAAAGCCATAATGTTACAAATGAAGTAGAAGAAGATAAAAAAGTTGAAGGAACCGTTAAAGATGCAGACAATTTCAATAACGAAACAGATATTTCAAATTCGTCAGTGGAAAAAGATTCGAAAAATAAGAAGCCTGTTACTTCTGCTAATAATGTATTGGATAAAGAAAATATTCTAAAAAATGATTCAACTGACAAAGTATTGGAAACTCAATTACCAGAAACAATATTGAATGATCTACAAACTGAAGCAAGGAATATATCTTCATCAGGCAACCTTGAGGAGAAAAATATTCGTAATGGAATCATTAATATGAATCCACTTATTTCCAATTACATCAATAGTAATAGCGGTGACACAAAAGAAAGCCATAATGTTACAAATGAAGTAGAAGAAGATAAAAAAGTTGAAGGAACCGTTAAAGATGCAGACAATTTCAATAACGAAACAGATATTTCAAATTCGTCAGTGGAAAAAGATTCGAAAAATATAAAGCCTGTTACTTCGGCTGATAATATATTAGTTAAAGAAAGTATTCTAAAAAATGATCCAACTGACAAAGTATTGGGAACTCAATCACCAGAAACTATATTGAGTGAACTACCAGCTGAAGCAGTTAACGTATCTTCCACCAATAATCTCGGACAGAAAGAAATTCATAATGACAGCATTGATGCAGTTTTTAATCTTTCTAATAATGATAGCAATACAGATCCTGTAAAAAGTAACAATATTATCAAAGATTTAGAACAGGATAACATTAAGAATATGAAGGAAGAAGTAGCAACCAATTTAAATGAGACAGTAACAATTGATGATTCTGAGTTGAGTACTACTGTGAATACTAAAGAGACGAATGAAACGACTGTACATATTGATGTAAATAGTGAAAAGGTTTTAACTTATGATCCTAACTCTGCTGAAGTTCCTATAATATCAAATGAATTTTCTCAACGTGATGATGAAAAATCCAATGTAGATCCATTGGACGGGCTAAGTTCTAGTCAGAAAAGTATTATTCTTGAAGATGATTTGAACATCAATGAATTTCGAAATCGAAATTTATTGAATGTAGAAAACCATGAAGCTGGTGGGTACATTTTCATGAGACGAATGGATTTAATCAATGTTTGCAACTAATGAATATAAAAACTAAATGTGAGAATAATTTTGTTTTATGTCACTGTCTCATGCACCAATTAGACAACGTAGTAAAAGGTGAACCCAGTCCTGTGGACAAAATCTTACCTGAATATGGAGACGACATAAGTAACGAGGATAAGGTTTTGTATGAAAATTCAAATGATGGTGATACACATGTAGAAGATGTAATGTTCAAAGATACATTACAAGAAGTACAAGGTATAGTATGGTCAAAATTAAAAGCATAAAAGATCCTGAATATATGGAAAAATATGAGATACTGCTTTACGGTTGTAATGTTGAAATAAAGCATTATTTTGTAAATTATGCTGTTAATAATCGCAAAATGTAACTAAGTATTAACAATGAAATTTTAACAGCCCCTTCTCCAGAAATGTGTACAGCTGATGATGAATGTGAAAATTCTAACGAACAACACTTTCTTTATAATGTACGTAATAATTATTAAATAACGTTCTGTGGATTAAACTTTTATATTTTAGACTAAGTCGTTATAAATGCTTCGATGTTGCAGGATGAAAAGTCTGAGATAGAAGAAAATGCCATGATGAGTGCATTAAAGATAGATCATAATTATTGGTTGACGCTAATGTATTTAAGTGTCAGTGTTGGCGCTACTCTTGTATTTTCTCTTGGATATTATTATATCGAGGTATCGCATACATGTATTTCTTTATTTAAAAGATACATTCAAGAAAGGTATTATAACTGTAGATGCATATATTCCGAAACACTTATTTTTCAGAATATGAGACAAGATGGAAAGCTCATAGCTAAAATTAACAAGCTCGAAAAAGATCTATTGGTTTCCACGAAAGAATGTGCAATGTTGAATGAGAATTTAAAGTTAACAAAAGACAAAGTACGTAGAATTATCAATGTAACTTTGCAGTTAGTTATAATATATTTTCGTTATTTCAAATCTTATTAGAATAGAAATATGTTTCAGTTGAATTCTATAGAAGACGAATCATTTGGTTCAAATGAAATGGTTCTTTCGCTTAAAGCTGATTTAGAAGCCTCACAGGTACAATGCTCAGATCTATACGAATTCTAGGTAACAATGTTTTAGCCGCACGCAATTTACATAATTCAATACATTCTTTCCTCTAGGACGCCAAAATGGAATTGGAAGATCAAGTAGCTATGTTGGAGAAAGATTTAGAAAGTGCAACAGAAGCTGGTTTGGAATTAGAGCGTATGTTGCGTGAGGTTCTTTCGTCAAACAATGAAGTTAATCCATTGGCACAGTCCGTGGAAGATTTACAAGCGCGCTTGAATACTCAACAAGCCGCAAACGAGTCTTTAACAAATGCTCTCAATTTAAAAACTCAGAAGGCATGTTCAACAATTTTGAATTAACTTTTACATAATCTTGCTATAAAATCAATTTTTTAATTATGTTTTGAATTCTACACGTTCGCTTCGTCAGTTTAACAAACTTAAGAACTTTGGGTATAATTAAGAATGTTATTCTAGAACGAGGCTTTGGCAGCAGAATTAATCTCGTTAAAAAAAAAGCACGAGGAACTCGAAGTTGAACTTACAAACGTAACGAAAAATTTGAAGGCAGAAATAAAAAGTAAAATTGACTTGGAGGAGACATTGACCGATAAGGTACATCGATTAGAAATGCAAATCAAAGAAGTAAGTGTTAAAGTTGATGAAGAAAATTAGTAATAAAATTACAACAAAACACTAATTTTCATCTATAATTACTTTTTAGATTTCTACGGATAAGGCAGCATTAAAGAAAGACCTGAAAACCAAAGAAATTGAAATGAATGACCTTATAGAAGTAATTGATCAGCTAAATTATAATAATTTGGATTTAAACAAACTGTACGACGTATCTCGAATTAAAGCAGAAGCCACAGCACTACTTGAAGAGAGAAATGAATTAAAAATACGCTTAAGTGAGATTGAAGGAGCTCATCACTTGCTCGAAGGTACATTTCATTCATATGTATTGTATTGTTCGTACTTTATAATTCATACGAAGTTATTTCACAAATGCTGTCGTTGTATTCCATAGAACATATGACAGTCGTCAAAGAAGAGATAGCAACTCTAAGTGAACAATGTAAAATTGCCGAGAAAGAGAAAAAGGAAGCAGAAACACGGCTCGAAGTTTTATCCAATTTCTTCAAAGAGAAAGAAGCTCAACGGCAAAAGTAATATATTCTTTGTGCAATTTTTAACGAACAGATTTCAAACTCTCTTCTCTTAAGTAAAGTTATTCATCTTCATTCTTTCAGGGAAGAAGCCATTTGGTTACAGAAACAAGGTGAAGTTGTATCCACTGTAGAAAGAATTCAAACGATGCAAAACGAAATACAAAATTATAAGTGAGTATTTGTTACTAAATGGATAATGTATAAATTTATTTTTTAAGATAGTGGTGGTAATTATTTTACCATTATAATCTGCCCGAAAATCATTAAGACAGCTAGAATTTGATTTTAGACAACAAATTGAGGTGTTGAAACATGAAATACTGGATCAAGAGAGAGAATATAAAAATCAAATTTCTCTTCTTGAAACGAAGGCGCACGAGCAATGGGTATGAACACCAATCATATATCGTGTTTTTTTTAATTCTAATCAGTTTTTTCGTTCTTCTAACTGAGTGAACTTTATTAAGGTCATGTCCCGCCAAGTGGAACGCCGTTTAGAGGAATCAAAAGCTGAAGCGGGACAGTTACGTAATCGTCTTACGCTCATAGAAAAAAATATCAACGACGTCGATTCAGAAGCTAAAATACATCGTAAGTACCAAAACAGTATCGGATTATTACTATTATTTAACATGTCACTTATTATTTCATATTCATCTAATATGCATAATACTGTTCTCGTATCATATACTACATGCGATTCACTTTGAAATTCATTGTTAGAGTATTGAGATGTATATCGCCTTTATTCGATAAGTTTAGTAATATTTCATATAATAAATTTTGTAGGTGTAGTACTATTAGAATATTTATCATACACAGAAAATTTAGATATTTCAAGCATTATCAATAATTTAGCAAAATAATCAAATTCATAGGAGATATTTGGATCCGTCTACCATTTGTGCACCTTTTGTACGGCTGAAACGGCGTTAATACATATATTTATCATCAAGATTGTTATCATTTAAAATGATTTTCAAACAGGCCTAGAAGCAAACGGGGAGACGGCAACGTCGCCTCCATTTTTCGTAGGAGGAGAGTCATCCAATTCCCCTATAATGTTTACTGGTTCCTCAGGTGTTCCTCCTCCACCTCCGCCGTCCTATATGCACTCGTTTTTTCCTTCATATTTGCCACCTCCTTTGCCTGCTACTTCCGGAGTGCCTCCATACGACGTCGGTCAAAGGCCTCCTCCTTTGGGTGGTCGGTTATCATCACCACCACCATTGCCACTACATCCCCCTGCCTCTGGCAGGTACGAAAGAGCTGGTTCTCCACCCCCACCGATGTCTCCACATTTGCTACCACCCTTCAACCATCATAGATCACCACCGCCACCTTCGTTTGGCAATGATCACATTCATCCTGCTCCTCCTCCTCCACATGGTTTAATATTACCACCACCCCTTGGAACAACGCATTCATGGGGGGAAGAATCACTGCCGCCCCCACGGAACTCCGGTTTTCAACCACCTCACAGAGAACAACGAGTACGAAATCACAAAGGTTTGTGTACAACATAAAAACGTACAAGCAACAACGAGTGACTGGCATTCGCAATAATGGTCGATATCACTGTCTCTTTTGGAATGATGTTACCTCTTTTTGTCGTTACTATTCTTTGCTTCTGTTTTTGTGCATGCAAGGACGCAAGAGATTCTCTAAAGTGAGACAGTTTTGGAGTACTATGGAAGGAAATAACTCCAAGTAGATGTGAACGTCAGGTTGAATAATCCGAAACTGATATTATTTCATGCTTGCGGTAGAAAAGTATTTTTCTACTTATAAAAACGCATTTTTTAAAACTTTTCTGATTTCCTTTGTACTTTTTGGGTTTCTTTTTCTTTTTCTGAGACTTTGACTTTGTATTTGTTTTTACGGTATAGCTATTCATATATTGGTAATGCGTTAAAGCGCTGTCTCGCTTTTTCATGCTTGTAATTTAATAATGAAAAATTAAATCAGTTTATAAAGTTTGATATCTTGTTCACATTTTACTGTTGTTTTCAGGTTCTTTACACTCCTCGGGAGAGTCATTGGACAAGACGCATCATAGTAGCAAAGTTTAAGTTTTTGTATTTTAGTAAAATATCTCCATACACAGGCCAAATTTGTTATTATGATAATGGGGAACGCTATTGCTATATGCCAATAAACAATTAATATTATTTGATGCAAGGGAAATTTGAGAAATGGCAATATACTTATGCATTTTCATGCGATAAAAATGAAATCCGGTAAACAGGTGTTTACTTTATACTGAAAAAAGGTGTCTAAACAGAGAGCATCACTGTTACACGAACAAAAAATTTGTATATATGCGTTTACTTATTGTTTCATGAACACTGAAACATTTAGAGCAGATTGTAAAGTTTCTCCATACTCTTATATACATATATATGTATGTTTCTTTGTTCGACTAAGGAATTAAATCTTTGTAAGACATATAGCTAGAAAATAAATTGTAATACAGGTTTAAACTAAAATACAATTGTTATATAAGGTTTTAACAAACAATAATAAATCGTAATTTATTATTCTTTAATGTATTTATCATTTACTATTTCGTATGTATGAACTGTTATAGTGCTCTCCCGAATTTTTGCAGTAAAATCTAGTGCACCGTACGTTGAAAATTATACATTTATTACCCATAGCATCCTTTTTACATTTTACAAGCAGCAATGTATTATAAAATGTACACTGGTGCAATTTTTAAACAATACTTACACTATTCACAATTCAGCGAAGAGTTCGAGGAATGCAATCAATGTACTACACACTACAGCTAATGAGTCACAATTTTATAAAAAAGAAAGTATCTGCTCTTCGATTGTGTCGTATCACAAATAATGAAGAAGTATGGTAAATAAAAATTTATATTAAATATGAACAAGTATTTGGTGTGATAATCTTATGCCAGAAACACTACAAAGAATATAAAGAAAAATATAAGAACTGCGAATATTTTAATCATCAACCACCTATTATTTGTCACAGTTTGAAAATATTTCAAGATCTCTGCATGTGCAGCTTCCACATTCAATTCCGTATCTTCTATATTGCTATCTATCCTGAAATTTGATAAAACGAATTTCTACATAAGTGATTTCCTTTTAGTAAAAATCACTTCACTACATATGATTGAAGATTATTTTTAATTAAACCTTAAGCATTTAATTTATATCCTATATGTATACATAATTTATACAGCTAAAAAGTTTCTACCTATTTTTGAAATAAAAGATTATTTTAAACAGACAAATTAAATCATGAAGCTTATTAAGTAAAAGATAAATAAAATGTTATTTTTACCTTTCTACCATTTCCTCTTGTTCTTTCACCATATGTGCTAATTGCTGGAAAATTCCACCCAATTCCACTATAGTAGATTCTATGTTTTGCATTGCTTCTGCTCTTGACTGAACATAGGCATCCTTATAACACAGGTTAAATTTGAAACATTATTCTTCACCTTTCTTATCCACAATTTTTTTGTGCATGATTGACTTTATTACTTACAGTGTCATCTTGAATTGATTGTTGCATTGATAATTGTCCCATTGCTGGTTCCAAATCTATAGATACCGAAGATGAAGAGTCCTGTTCTTGCAATAGCAATGAACCTTGTCTTCCAGAAACACTTGGTGGCAACATTGTTGATACAGATCCTTGAGTAAACTGTTGTCTTCTACTGTGTTCTTCCCTCATATTCTATATTTTGAGAAAATATATTTCATGAAGTGAACACTGTGTGATCTTCAACAGTAGTTTTTAATAGTACAAGTAGTTTTGAGTGTAACAAACCTCCGAGCGTACTTCCAATACACTTTTGAAATGATTAGACATATTTGCAAGTTTCGATTGCAATGCCATAACTATAGAAGAAGAATGCGAAGCTATGTGATTACTTTGAGTCGAGCTATATCCATCTCGTTGCTTCTTCCCAAGTTCTTGTAAT
Organism: Cerceris rybyensis; assembly: GCA_910591515.1. Taxonomy (NCBI): domain Eukaryota; kingdom Metazoa; phylum Arthropoda; class Insecta; order Hymenoptera; family Crabronidae; genus Cerceris; species Cerceris rybyensis. Next base: position 39,270,286 of record OU342789.1, read on the forward strand.
TTCCCTATTTGTTGGTTTAAGCTCTTTAAATCTGTTTTTATGATGTTTGTCAACTCTTCGATTTCCATTTGTCTATCATTAAATATGGATTTCTTTTTTGCCACTAAAACATATGATATCATTAATATAATCTCTCTATGCATTCTTCTGTAATTGCATAATTTTTTTATTAACCACACCATTTGCAGTTTTAATAGATATATAGCAAACTGTAATATATATCTGTACCTTTCAACAATGAAACTTAAGGAAAGCTTACAAGACAAAAATAACAACGCAGAAAAAATTTCTGAAGAACTTTTCAAACATCAATGGTAATCAAAATGTTTATGTTACAAAGTACTCCGATAGTTTCAGATACATAGATTATTATCATTGACGTTTACAAACCGAGGGGATACATAAATTCAAGCATATCGTACAATTTATATTGCAACATTTCCTCTGCGATCTTATTCTTTGTATCGTTGTATCGCTGGGCATTATGTTGTTAACATGTTGCAGTCAATACATTAAGACGGTATTAGGTGTTCATTGAGGTCTTACATAGAGCAAGCTTTTCTAGCTTGGTATATGTGCTCGCTATATTCTTTCCAATACTCTTAGCCATCATCATAAAGTTCCAATAGCTCTGTATTTGACGTGCACGACGGGGATTTTGCAGAACCGCTGGCCGTGCCATGGTCCTGCTTTGCATCGATCGAACGGCACTAACGAATTCATTGGTCCTGTCGCGTGAAGTCATTATCACTGGTGCAGTGTCCTGTTGCTTTCTTTCGTGATCTGTTGACTCGTATGCTTGGGTATTATTGTAATACTGCTGACTTATGTCGCTGCCCCTCCAGGGACCGTTTGAGGTTGTAATCATAAAATCATGGTCTACCTCCGAGCCAACGTATCGTCTACGTGCTGGCATTGCATCCTCAATTCGTGCACCTACGCGTACTTTGACGACTTCAAGACGAATGATATTTTAAATGCGTTTTACACACCGTTATGTGAACGCATCAACAGATTGGAGAGGACACGTCCACATGACAGCTCAACCACTCATGTCTCACATAGTGATTTTTGATCGTATGTAGTGGCTATACAGGGATTTCATATTTGCACTTTCACGGACATAAATGTTACTAGGTAAATGTTCCCTGTAGTGCAGTGTTTCTCTAACTGTTTCAGGAATCTTATCTTACGGCCTCTTTAATTTTTTTTTAGTTTGCAAAAAAATTCAAATTAATAGGAATTAACATATAAGCTACTGTTATGAAATAATTTTTGGACAAACAATTATTTATTCAGAAAATGACAAATCTTAGTCATTAAATGTACATTCAATAGAATGAGTACATCTGCTTTGTTTAAATCGGGTCAAAATTTTAACTAATTGATAGTGACTCTTTCATGATACTTTAGGGGGCCCGTCGCGGTCCCCTGAAAGATCGCGGACCCCAGTTTGAGAAACACTGCTGTAGTAAGTAAAAATCAATTCATGAACAGCCTGTGTTCAGTACATGCAGTTTTGCTATTTTTAGCATAATGTTTCCTCTGATTGAGGCATGTAAATACAGAAAATATGAAAATTAATTTAACGTTTATCGTCATTTAATGCATTATCCGAAGACCATATTATACATATAGCTAATTTATTCCGTATCTGATAAATTGTTAATTAACGTTTGCTCCTTTTTTGCTGTTTAAGTTTTTCATAGTTTTAAATAGGCATTGAATTGCAAAATCTGTAAACAAATAAAAGCAATAATCATTGAAAGATTATTGTACGGTATGGTAGATAGATATAATTGTGCAAATTACAGTCTAATTCTATATAATATAACGTAAACAGCCGTATTTTTTTTTCAAATTCGATGTTGTCATCGATTGTAAATAAAAATGAGATTTTCGATATTTCTCATCGTTTTTTTGATTTTATCTTAAGCTAAATTCTAAAATAAAAAGCAAATTTCCATTACTACATGTAACTCTGAGCTACAAATAAATCATATCGTATCATCGTTACATTTATTAGGTCTATCGGAAAGTATTTTCCGCTTTTGAATTGATAGAAAATAGTACATTTATAATGATATACATGTAAATATACGTACTATATGTAAGAAATATTAATAAATGTATTAAAAATGCATTATTTTCTTTTAATTAAACAACGGAGAATGCTTTTCAATAGACATAATAAATTGTATAATATACGTAGTATTTGATTTGCGTCAGAAAGCTTTTAAATTTTGTCATTAGTAGAGTTAACTTAAAGACTGAACGAGACAAAATGACATAAAATTAACAAAATTCACGATTTTAATTATAAAATACTTCTATTAACTATTCAAATGTAATAAAAAAGAGAGTACTTATATATCGGTAAAATTATCGTAATGTGGTAACATATTTTCTTACACTGTACATGAATTATCGCAAGCAACATTACGATCTCTTAAATTGGAGCTACTCCATTTTTTCCCAAAAGGCTGTTCATGAACAAAAAAATTTATTCTTGCCTGGAATTTTTATTTATACTATGACCTGTTTGCATCGTATTTCTTTAGCGCCAAACAATTATTTAATCCAAATAGACTCACCATACAGTCGAATTAATTAAACAACAGGTTAAATTAAATTTTCAAGATGAAAAAAAATGTGTATATATTTAACCATTTTATTATTGATGGCGTAGGACAAAGTAATGGACAATTCTCAGGAATGAAAGGGTGGATTCTTTTCTCTGAAACTACTTTTATTGTTTCTTTAAAAAAGCTCTCGTTTTCATACGAAACTTACAACCATCGAGGAATATCAGAAAACAAAAAAAAACAGCATAATTCGTAATTATAGTCTCACTACTGACGTTAATCCGTATCCGTTAGTCTGATATCACAATACGTGAATGCGGATCGAGTTACCGCGAGTCAAACTGGAAGCATCTCTTTCATTATAGGCGGTTTAAATAAACGATATAACCACTATGCACGACTTCTGCATTACATAACATTATCATTTCTCTCTATCTCTACGGGACAGTTGACGAGTAATTAATACGCAATAGTTTACACGGGGTTTTACTTCTACATGTATGTATATATATATATATTACTGCTTCTTCCATTTCCTACACAAGAGATGCCCGACATTGAATCCGTAGAACGTTTCACTACATAGACATTTTCAAAACAACTAGCTCATTTTACTATTTCTACATAATAAAACAAAACCATTAAAGACAATTTAAACATAGGGAATATGAATAGAACGATATTTCAATACATAATTCTCTCGAAAATTGACGAATGATGAAACGTTCAGTTGGATTCAAACTCTGACACGCAATAATCTTAGGTATCGCTTTAAGCGTTCAATGTCTCCACTTGACTCTTCGGTATTTCGTTGTCCAAGTCCTCGACGGTCTCGACGCTTCGTGAGGGTACACCTGAGTTTGTAACATCATTCACAGTGGACTCGCTAGGGTTAGTTACAACGGTGCTACTTCCATCGGTCGCAGGTCTGCCGGATATGGTCGTTGTTTCTTCGGGGGTTGCGGCATCGGGTGTCGTCAGAACCGTTTCGTTTTCGGGCCTTATGTCGATGACACGAACGCGGAATGCTACGCCGCTTTCGTCGTTACCGTCCACGTAGGTCGTCTCATTTATGGTCACCACGTGACCATTGATAACCTAAGAAAGAATTGTGTTTTAGTATGTAATAATTTCTCAGATCAGTCAGATTTCATTGTTTCTGCATTTGCGGCTGGGTATTAAAAATGAGGCTAGGGGAAGGTTTGAGGTTCCGATTCACAAGCAATGTACCGACCCTCCAATCAGTTAGTATATAAGATAGATTTAACGAATACTATTGTATAAACACAAATATTTTGTACGCGGCTCACTTATCACCATCATTAGTCATTCTAGAATCGCCACCTCAAGTCCAAAATCCTATTCCTTGGTTTGATCCTTACTCATCCACGAGTCATTACCCTAGACCCTAAATACCGTCATCCCTACCCCCTCTCCTCTTCTAAAACTTTTAAAAACCCTAAGCTCAATACTGTTAGGCTAGTTCAAAGACATAGTTACGTTCATCAAGTTCATTTCCAAGTTCATCATTATTCTATATCAACTAATTGTGAGAGTCATCTTCCAAGTCCTAACTCTAACTCAAAACTCTCACAAGTCCCCATCAAATCGTTCAACACATTGAATCACTCTTGCAACGAATCGAGTATTTTAATATATAAAAGTCCTAAAAGTTTAAGTTCTCTTTATTTAGCGGATCCTGATCGCGAATCGCACTATTCGCCATTACACACACATCGAAATCGGACAGTAGAGTGAAGAGACAGAATGAGTTACATAGAAATTAAAAGTGAGAAAAGTTTGTGCTAGAATTTCTTCTTGTCTCTCTGCTTTTCTGGTAGATTTCTTTCTAATACCTTACAGTATGGTCGAACAGGGAAAAACCTGGTAAAGACGTTTAACACGCGGACCTATCCTTTACGGAGGCCTAAAACTGAGGGTAGTTGACCCTCTTGATAAGACCTTTCACAGATTCGACATAGGAAAACGAGGGTGAAAACATAGATTGGATAATGTCTGACCATCAGATAACGTTGGCAACGGTATTCAGCTCTATCCTTTTTGAACGACCCGTTTTTGTATAAAAACCCAGAATAGGGAGCTATGGTGGATATGGAGGTAAAGGCTCGAACTCTCAATCAATGAAACCTGAAAATTTTTTCTATGAAATACATATAACATAGCGCTAACACCTTGATGGTAAATAGCAGACTGGTGCTTCTCAAATTGGAATTCGTGTTTCCTTCGGGGCCCGCGAAGGGGCCCGCACAGGATTGCAAAAAGGCCTTTACTAAATCCCGAGAGGGCCTCCTTCACAGGATCGCAAAGGGGTCAGATAGTTGAAAATTTGGACTAGTTCCAGCAAAGTAAAATGTCATTGAATGTATGTAGGGATGTGTGTGTGTGAATGAGATGTGATGAGTGAATGCCGATTTGGGTTGGGATCGAAAGATGAAGAGTGACAGAGGGTGTTTGGGAGGGTTTTTTAAGAACGAATGAGGCAGTCGGAGAAGAGCGTTTATAAAGCGTAGAAGTGTGTTACCGCGTTAACATTATTATTTTGTATTGCATATTCTTACATTTTATTATTTTAATTATATTAAATATCGTAGAATAGGATAGGTGTATTGTTTCACCCCATACCTCTGCACTACCCATTCCTACATGTATATTTGCCAATAAAAGATTTAAGTGACTAAAAAATTGTAAAAATACCGTCACGAATAAAATCCTAAAATGTATCTGCAGTCTACCTGAGTCTGTACCGAAAAAGTTGTATTTGTTCAAATTTTCATTTATTTCCTACATTGCAAGCTTGATATTCAAATCCGAGTGCATCACGTTAAGTTAGAGAGTATTCTCGAGCGACGATCAGGGAAGAAACGTCCGAATTACGTCGCTACAAGTAGTCTCTTTGATTAAAGATGCAAAGTATTGCGTTCATCGGGGAATAAGCAGTTGTTCGACCGTTTCTCGTTTGTTTTGTGGAAGTTTTTTGTTGAGTCGAACGAACAGGACTTTAAGCGCTAGTAGACGAGAAGGTTTCCCTCGTTTATTGTTAATCCAGTCACGCCAACAATGTGCCATTTCGTGGCGCAGCTTAAGACTTACGTTAAGCGCAGCTGAACTTAGAGAGTATAGCCATCTCATTTGGCAATGTTACGTTGTAACTATGATACAGGGATACATTTTTAGCTTTTGCAACTTTTTCTACATTTTTCGGCTTGCACTGTTATAGTCATTGTGCTTGGGACAGACAGGATTAGGATTTTAGGATGGTTTCAAAAGCATCAAGAATGCGATGTATTAAATGATCATTCTAAAAGTTGGAAGCGGTGTGAAATTGAGACTACTGATTGAGAGTGCGATATTGTAACTGTATAAGTTAGTAATATAATAGTTAAGGAGGTACTCTTTTAAATAATTTTAGAACCAAAAAGACTATGATATTATTGAGGCGATTATTTATTAGAAAGCGATAGGAATTTCTGCTCTCACTTATAAATTAAGAGAGTGAGCCTTTAACACTAGATTTACGGATGTTAATTATACCTATTTTTCTAAAGTGAGCCAACTTGACTCATACAAGAAAATTGAATTTTTTTACAAAGGAAATAAGTCCCAAACAAATTTGAATGAACGATTTATTATTAAAAAATTAACCAGCCAATATACTATATATATATAGCAATCAAATTTTGAATGATCTAAATTGGCTGCGTAAATCTAGTGTTGAATCTATGGTCACCACAGTTCTCATACATTTCGAAAGTATCTCGGATTGTAGTCCATACGGTACAACTGTTTTATTTAAAATTATAGAGAAAAGAATATTTTATGTTTTATTTAATTCAGTGTTTGTGTATTTTGTAATCAATTTTATTGAGTTTTTGTATAATTTAGTTTATTTAATTGAGCACTTGTATATATGCAAATCTACAATATTTTCACTGACAATGAGTTTAATGGCATATACGTGTCCATGTTCTCCAGAGATATAAAACAATTCTCTTTTCGTTAAAACAATGTTATTGCAGTGATGTAATAGTGTACATTGCCGTGATATAATGGTGTATATATATATAGAGAGAGAGAGTTTGAATTTATGTTTGTATATTAGTAATGTAGGATCGTGAAAAAGAAACGAGAGGCGCGCGGCAACCCATCTAAGGCAGCAACTCGGCCAGAGTAGCTTAACGTCGACGATCGACTGGGTCGGCGGTGAACCATTGCGCCAGCGACCTCTCCCTTATGACAATTTCTTTTCACGTCCTTTTCTCTTAAGTTCTTTATAGGAGGGCTTCCCCGCTCCGATCCCACAGTAATTACCTCGATTATCAGTGAGATGAATTTATTAAAATAGCTTTCCGTTCTTTTTAGGCGATGTTAACCGTTTGAATACCGGGAGGGTTTTAAAAAATTACTTCGAAAAAAGCCAAAAGCCACTTTCGCGCTCTTGAGATTTTATTTCAAAATAAGCTAAAGTTTGTGTTTTATTTTATGTAGTGCACAACAAGAACAATCTTCTCGTGCTTGTATCCTAATTTGGAATTACTTTATATTATAAAAAAGAAACCTGATGCATTCTTAATAAAATATCTTAACAAAGTCTTCCTTCAATTGTCAACATTGAACAAATTTCCTGGGGTTCTTCGACACAAAAACTGAAGAGTGCGAAAGTGGCTCGTGGTACGCAAACGGTTAAACGATAGTCAATTTCTAGAGAAGCCGTAAGTGTGCAAGGACGTATATTAATTTTCAAATAAATTACGTTTCCTACAAAATATGTACTCTATTTTTTGTTCACCGATTGCATTTATTGCAACGTATTTTGTTATTCATAAATGTTTTTACGAGTATTTAACCGAAACAGTTGAATAGCTTCAATGAATGGTGAATATAGCCATCTCCTGTTAAATGCTTTACTTCCCAAGAGTGACGTAATAATTCTTCGCAAATGAAACTTGTTTAATATTCCCAGTTTTCAAACGTAAAATGTACGCGTCAACTTTGTACTCGTTCAGTGTGCAGAAAAAACTAAAATTCGAACGAACTCCACTCCGGTCTGAATCATCGTTGTCAAATTGTTTGACAACGCTTACAAAACGAAATATCGTTTTCCATCGATATTTATGGGTTATAGAAGTTATAAGTATTCAAAACGCGTATGTTGTTCTCTATAGTCGAACGATTTCGGTGCTCATGCGTAATACGCACAAAAGCTGCAAAAACATCGTACTGAATATTGCATGTGGGTATCGTGTGCTTTTGTTACAATAGATAATATTCGCGCCGTGAAAGCATCTCGGCTCGGATGCTTACGTTATGTTAGACTTTTTAATACGTAAAAGAAGGAAAACGTCTCTTCGCCTTCACTGCTTTAGAATGTACGCTTTTATATTGCGTCCTGCCTCTAAGTGGAGGAGTATTATCTCTATAAGTTCGTTAATATTTTCCTTAGAAGAAGGAAATTATACTCTTTAGAAGTTAAATTATGGTTTCGATCTTTTCTTTTCTGGAAAACTAGTTACTTAAAATTCCCAAGAAAGAAGACGATACCGTGCCTGTGGCTAGAAAAAGTAGTCTCGCCGCTACCTGCGCTTTGCTACTCAAAGGAGAATATCTGCTGACTATTCTAACGCTTGGTTGATAGTAAAATTCGAGCATCAAAGAATTACATCAACAGGTATCAAAACAAATCATACATGCTGCTGATCATCGTTATGTATACTCATTAAAAATATGTAAGGGTGCGCGCAATACGACAATGAGCCTTAACCCTTTGCGCTCCGAATTATTTTACTAACTTTTTGTCCAATAAGCAAATATAGTCTCGGCGAACTGTCTATTGTTGATTATTCATTTTTAAGTAATACTAGGAAAAATTGTAGGTATAGCAGGATATTTACGTTGACACATTGTTGGCCGGCAGTTTTATTGAAAAATTATCTCATGAGACCAGCTATTATTTCGTAACTAGATGTGTAAGTGAAACGATACAAATAAACTTTAATAAATTTTATTTGTTATTCAACTTTTATTATGTCTTTAATAAATTTCATTTATTGTTCAACTTTTATTATTTCTTTTTTATATGATAAGCAGTATAACAATCACCTACGTGTAATAAACACAACAGCTTTTACAACCATATCTAATCTAGTGTTATTTATTCTTTGATGATGACATTTTATACACTAGTTGGATTTGTTAAATTTTGCAACAAATAGCCCAACAAGGCGGATCAGATAAGCGAAAAGCGCGGTTTTATCATGTTGATCAATAATCGCGTTATATGATTACCAATAAGAGATAAGAACTCCCATACAAAAAAAAAACACATCACGAGTTAGCTCGTCACCGGTCAAGAATGTGTTAACAGTAACCACAATTTCAATGCATAATACTTCGTCAATTACATTAGGTTATCGAAGGACGTCATATATCGTTCCCGGTCAACAATGTGTTAAAATGCAAAATTATTGTTGATTTCGAAACGTCGAAAGCTGTATCGTGTGTAGCTTGACATAGGAGTGCAAAGGGTTAAAAATGTTCATTTGTAGAGTTATACCCTGCTTAATGTTCTATATCTATCTTTAATTATTTATATAGTATCTTTAAAAGCAGTGAATTAATAGCCGGTAGTTCTAATGTTTAACTCTTTGCGGACCAGCGACGCATATATGTGGCCTGAGAAAATATTTAATTAGAATCTATTGTCGCATGTATACGCTATTGAAGTATAAAAATTGAAATATAGCCGGAATATGATTACACAAATAGTAATTTATAATTTCTATATGTACGTTGATATTCTAACTTTTTACTTGAGCGACGAGTGTGAATCGTCAAATAAATGATTATCTGTCAATACTCAAAAATGTCTCCGTCCGCAAAGGGTTAAAAGATTCATTCTGTTGTGAAGTTTCAAGTCATGGTATATTTATATGACGTAGCGTGACTTGGCTTTGACACGTTCCGTACAGAGACCGTAAGTTGCCTAATCAGATTAACTGTCCTGTCTTGGTCAGACGTATTTATTAGAACACATCGTTATTGGCTCAGTCGATAGCATACAGGTCTGCGTGTTAGTTCCCTTTTCCTTTAGCTATTAAGTTTGTTGTCAGTCTTTTAGCCAGTTCTATTACGTCAGAAACAAATTCCGCTGGAGAATCTCGAATGGAATATCTCTCTGATTGTTCAAAGTGGAAGGAACACAATTCCTTTCATATAAACTTTTTTATATAACAAACTAAGTGCAAAACGGTTATAATCACTTAGCAGACTGCATAACGAAAGAACTGAATGGAACATTTTAAATTCCGGTAGTTATTAAATACTGGAACGTTTAAATAATAATGCGAACTATTGTATATAGCGAGTTAGATAAACAGTGAATAGAATCAGTTTACTTACAAATGAAGCTGTTCAGAAACGTAATGAATATCGACAGCTATAAGTGACACTTTACATACAGTACTGTAATGTATAAAATTGTCAATAACGTCGAATGATCGAATTTATTGTTAGTACCTCAACGAAACTTATTAGCTTCTATAGTCCGACAACTCTAACTTGGCTAGCGTGAAGTGGAGCCTCCCATTTTCAACTGCATGTCTCCGTTATTTCATTTTTGAATTCCAAAAAACTCAGTTTCCTAAGGTGAACACTCTTTATATTCATGTACTTTAAGGGATTGAGATTCTTGGATTTTTTAAAAAAATAAGCGGTTGAAAATAAGAGGCTCCGCCACTCGCTAGCCAAGTTAGAGTTGTCGGACTGTACAACCAGGGTTGATAGACCTTACAGTCCTACACATCCCAATAGCGTAAGACGATGAAGCTTAGCTATCCATTATTTTTTTTTAATTAAACAACAGATAATACTTTCTAGTAGACATAATAAATTGTATAATATACGTAGCATTTGATTTGCTTTCAAACTTCGTTTTAATTAAGATAACTTAAAGAACGAACAACGAGAGAGAATGATTTATGAAATTAATAAAATTCACGATTCTAATTATAAAATAGTTCTATTGACTACGAAAATGAAATAAGAAATGGAGTATGTATGCATCGGTACAATTAACTATAAGTGACTCTTTACATACAGTACCGTAATGTATAAAATTGTCAATAGCGTCGGGTGATCAAATTTATTGTTAGTACCTCAACGAAACTTATTAGCATCTACAACCAGGGATGATAGACCTTACAGTCCTACATATGTCAATAGCGTAGGACGATCAACCTTCGGCGTCCATAGTTGCCAATTGTATCAGATAACAGAACTTGATCCAAATCCATCAATCCTGTCCCTCAATCGAATACAAACACCTCAATATGATCACTAGACTGCGGATATTTATGCAAATTTCGAGTTCCACAAATGCAGGTCAGACAGGAAAACCTATCTAGGGATTTATTGCACTCAATAAATATTACAACAAATACCATACTTTCGATATTTTAGATATATTTTTATATTATGTCCTTTTTGTATATTTTAACCATATTTAATTTGTCATAAATGCATAAAAATCCGCAGTCTGATGATCACGTAACAAAACATAATCACCTCTAAACACCAATAGTGTCAAAAAACTTAACACCGATCTTTAGAAGCACCAATAAAGCCCGAGAATTTTCAATGCATCTATCGACGCTAATAACAACATTAAAGTTAATTCCGCTGGAAAATCGTGAGAAACTCTCATAGAAGATCGTTGCTTCGAGGCAACGGTTAAACGAAACGCTGCAAAACTACGTTAACCGCGAAACAAAACGTCGAGGCGCGAAGAGAAATGATTAGAGGGTTCACAGGTGGAGATAAAGAGGACACAGACGAAGATTATTGTAATATTCACGCATGAACTCACCTTGACAGTGGAGGTGGTATTCGCTCCTTCGGGAAGCTTGCTCCAGGGCGAGATACTACCCTCAGGAATAAGTGACATAAAGGCTTCCATCTGTTCCCTGAGCTTCCTCATGATGCCTGAAAAGAGGTCGCAGATTAGAAACCAAGACCCGCGTGGAAGACGCAAACACGCACCACCTGTCGCCGCCTGTGCTCCCATATGTGAATGAAAATACGAATGAAAAGGGCATGAAGGGAGAAAAAAAAAGGAGGAAACGAAGGGTTGCGAGAATTTCTACGGAGATCTTTCACGGGCGGTTTGGTGGTTTTAGAATTAAATGATATTCAGACACGATACGTGTTACGTGAGTGAAAAAGGGCAACGAATGAAGACTATTCTGAACAAGAAATTTTCATAGAATTTCAATTTCGTAATATTTTCATCGTAACACCTGTCGTTCCCGTTTTTCACCTTGTATTACGTACTCTTTTCTAATATGCACTTATTAGGAACATTAATATCGCACATTAATCCTGTAAAGCCGCGTATTAACCTCAGAAGCGTAACACTTTTTGCTGTGCTTATAGTAGACAATGCGCTGGTATTCAGGATTCTTAACGAGATTTCAGCGTTGGTGTGAATTTTCTTCATCGTCATAAAAATAATTAAAAGCACTTCATTTGTTTTGTTGAAGTAAAGAAGATAGTCTCAGCAAGGGTGCGCTATATTTTCATCGAGTAGATTGCTGTGGAAAAAAGAGGCTTTTTACGGAAGCCTAGATTATAAACGTTACAGTAATAATCATATGGACTAAAAATAAAACAACCCAAGTGTCACATCGACGAATGTCATAAAATGTGATACATAACTGCAATTGGCCTCTCATGAAATTTTCTTTATCGACGTTACATCGAACGTTTCTTTCAAACGGTTACAGGAACTTCGACCCACCCCGATTTCTTTGACTTCTCGAAAAGAAAAATATAATCCTATCAAAGGAACGTTTTGTTTCAAAGTACACATTAATATTGAACGTGATTCTAGCAGAATCCACGTCCTCCTAAAATCCGTATTTTCCTCTCGGTCCTTGACCCTTTCGCCCTTCCGAAAGACTTCCGATTTATTAGATTGGGAGAAGAACCGGGAAAATCGAGTTATCCGTATAAAACCAGCCGATCATTACAGCGATACGTTGTGTTTCTTTCTCGCGTGTTCCAAGGGTAACTGACAATTGCGAGTGCAATTGAACGTGTATTTCCTACTCCAAACGAGAGGAGAGTTCTTTGGAAAGAAAACAAGCGGACTAAAGAAAGGAAATACCTCGAGGAGAACTTTTAACAACGGAGGCACATGTCCATGGAAGATTAAGGTAACGAAGGAAGAGGATTTTTGAGTCAAAGATCGCAATTTTAATAAAATATTTCTGATGTAAATGTACATTGGAACGAAGGAAAAATAAGTATAACTTATCATCCTCGTTGGAAATTCATTCCTGTTTCAAATCATCCCTCAAAGTGTTTTGAATTTTTCAAAAGATTTATGAAGTTTCTTATGATTGTATAACGTTTATGTGGGGGTAGAAACTTTTTTGGGAAAATATAGCGATATGTTTGGCAAGTGTTTCAACTTATATCCGATCCTTGAAAAAACTATGTTAACACTAGAACGACCGACGTTAAATTTATTATATTTAAATGTATTGAATAAGAACTTTGGAAGAAAACACATCAAGGGGTGGAAAACATGATCGGTTTGGTGATCTGTGTTTTATAAGATCAACTTAGAATTTCTAGTCTAGGACTCTTCTGTAAACTTTGAGAATTTTTGGAAAAACATGTGAACAAGTCATTTTCACTTGTTTGGTCGTTCTAGTGATAAAATACCTTGGGCATTTTCTAGATAGTGTATTAGTTGAAGAAGTACAATTTTTCGTACTTCATCTTTATCATGACTTTTTTGAGAATAATATTAACTTTGTTTTGATTTGGGTCGAATTAAACGGTGATTTGGGTTAAGACAAAACCTGATAAAGGTTACACAAGAAGAGTTGTAACTTGGGACTAAATAGAAGTCATTGGATTAATGTATGAATTAAAGTTGTTGTATGTACATGAAATCGTAGAATTTAAGATCTTTCAGTGATGCTCTGCAATTTCTGCGAATGCAGCACTTTGCAATTCAATTATTCTTCGTCTTCTGAGGTTTTGTGGTCTTCGACTTCTGTGCAACTTGGAATTTGTCTTATTAATGACTTTTTCACTATCCAACCACGACCAAGTGTTCAATTCTCTGACACCAAATTGATATCAAGTTTTATTTTGTTTCATAGTCTTATTATAACAATAAGATTGACATTGAGTTAAGAGTTACAGAGAGAGAAAAAAGTGTTTGCCAAGAAAACAATAATTTTGATCAGTATACCCTTACATTTTGGTGAAATTCCACCTTGCCCACAGTTGAATGCTTAATAATTTGCATTAATTGAGATTTTTTATTAAATCTAATTGTTTACTTCTTAAAAAAATCCTACATTTATTATACCATGTTGCAAAAGCCATCGTCTGGCTGTTGGCGAGGTATTATCTATTTACGAACGAGCCATTGTTTCTCATTGGAAACTAAAGAAGGGTTGTGTGAGAAGAAGGGGGTGAGAATAGGGAAGAAAATATCAACTCTCGACGACAGGTGCATACGAACGTCACCGTAAGGGACGTATGGTAGAACGAGGTATAATTTTCAGATCGAAAATTGGCATCGAAGTGAGGTCAGCCACTGTGACAGATATAATAAGGGACGGTGGAGATATATTTCTATAGTACCGAGAAGGAAAATTATGCTCGAGTGTTTTATCGACTGAAGGATAATGGCTTAATAATGTTCTGACGATGCGATCTTTCTGTGTCACATTCAAGGATCCTCGACGTTCGACGTTACTCTGTCATTTTTAAACACCGAGGGTATATATAGTCTCCTATTTCCACCCTCTCTTCGCCCTCGCCCTCGCTGAATATTCATATGCGTATAGCCGTCTATGGATGCACGAGAGCATAGAGAAGAGAATGGTATTTTTATATTTCAATTCAACTGCCCTTTTACCGCGTTGCCAACCACCTATGTTAACTGGTCACTATTAGATGCAGCTGTTATTATTTTACAGGATTACTTGAAATTTTGAATTGATGCGAATCTCAAAGGCCTTTTTGCAGATACTCTTCCGATTTTTTTAACTGAATGTTGAGAAATGTTAATTTATGGGGATCTTAATTTCTTGTTGAACGCTTTACGTCTGTGGTGATACAATTTTGGTAATTATTTTTAAAAGTGTTACTCAAGGAGGAACTTGTCTTGTCTTTCCAATGTATAACCTTGTCTCATAGTTTTATCAAATCAAATTTGGAATATTAAAGTAAGTATCCAATTTATTGCTTCTGTATTTTACCGTTTTTAAGATTATTATGACACAATTGTGAAAGTTAATAATATTTGTTCACGTTGAGAATGCTGTTAGACATTCATACCGCATGCGTTCGCCATTGTTCGCCAAAGATGGAATAAGGAGCGATAAGTCAAGAATAGACCGCGAATCCGTGACATTTAAAAAAGAACGGTAAAATTGATTAATACATTAAAAAGAATATAATATTTATTCTATGAAATATTGCAATGATAAGTTCGAGAAGAGTATCAGACTGCAATGATATCAAACTGTAATAATGTCGTTTGTTTGCCTTTCAAAAGGTCATGATCCAAAGGGGTCATTTACCCAAATTAGAATAGCTACACTACATCCATTATTTGGTATCGATATGACGTACATTACACCGGTAGAAAGCTAATATTACCATGACTCGTTATCGTATCATTGTTTGACTGTATTAAGCGCGATCGTTAATTAATTATGGGGACTGTTATCATTGCGTAAGTATCGCACAGAGAGCTAAAAAGAAGGCGAAATCTCCGGCAATGGATTGTACGCATAAATGAGGTCCCTGCGACCGTAATTATTCGCTTCCCCTTCCGTTATCTTCATCTCCTCTTTCGCCAGAAGGAATTGCGAGAAAGAGAGAGTTATCAGTCTCCATCGTTTCCTCTGACACTGTAGAGAAGATTTCCTTTTTGACTTCGACCAATTCGTCGGCCGGTTTTAAATAGTGACATTATTTTTTCACCTTCTTCTTCAAATTAATCGATGAGACGAACAATCTTCCGGAAATTAACGTCATAAATAACAATTCCGTGCGACCCTGTCTCCGGTTTGAAGTTACACCATCGATTTCCGTTATCTCCGAGGGAATAAATATCGTGGTATTAATTAATGCTCAAACTTCTCGGTAAAATTCAGTTTTGGCGCGTTCGGTTCGAAGGGGGATGAAAATTATACGATTTTTCTCGACGTTCGTGATAATATCGTTCGAACGCATCTCCTTTCTGATTTTCCATTTTTTATTTTTTGTGTTTTAGGAAGGTTCTGGAATCGAAACTATGGCATACATATCACGTGGGATAAATTTTTCATAGGTAACGTGGAAGGGTTCGAACTTAGGTTCATTGATTTTGTATCCAAGCATTTATTTCTGTACTCCCCATAGCCCCTAATTTTGATGTTAATATCTACACCCATTTCCGGTGAAACTTATTGTTCGAGATTGCTTCCGGAATCAACGAGGCTATGATATACAAATTACACGCGAGAAAAATTCCAGAAATTTTCGGTGAATTTGAATTGAAGTCTTTGTTTGCAAAACTGAGCCTTTACTGGCTTAGCCATTATAGTTCTCATTTTAATTGTAATTTCTACGATTATTTTGCCTAAAACTTATTGTTTTTGGTTGCTTCCGAAATCAACGAGACTATGATATATAAATCACTTGCGTGAAAAATTCTACAGGTGTTGAGTGAATTCTTAATTAAGTCTTTACTCTGCTAGTCACCAAAGTCTCTATTTTGATTTCAATTTCTACCTTGATTTCGTCTAAAACTGATTGTTTAACACTACATTTACGAACTGAGCCAATTTGACTTATTGCAAATTTGATTACTAAATATATGAAAAAGTTAATTATTATTTTTGACAAACATATGTTGATTTTTAGTCACATAATGAACCATATGTAAATGTTGATTCCTCTCCCCCGCAGACCCCTTCATTTCGCATTATCGAATGGGGTCTACCTATTTTTACGGTTGTGAGCCAATTTGGCTCATAAAATGATTTAACAGTTAATCGCATAACATATGAAATTTGTAACTTCTATCAGACTAGGGTATTTTGCAGCTTTCAAGCCACAGGTGATTTGTTTCCCCTCTAATTTTTCTCTCTTTGCATACAATCTTTATTTGTATGAAAGCTATCCTCTTGTTTTCGCGACTCCGCTACATTATCTTTCTTACCTACCCACTTCTGTCATCATTTCGATTTGTACATCGCGCATGAACTGAACATTTTTAGTGAGAATGTATATCAAAAACAGAATTTCTATGTAAAAAAGGTTTTCAATTAATTTTTTAATAATAAATCTTTTATTTAAATTGATTAGGAACTATTTTCTTTGGAAAAAACTTAAATCTTTTTCTGTGAGTCAAATTGGCTCACTTCAGTAAAAATGGGTATATAACTAACATCCGTAAATCTAGTGTTAAGGTCACTCGCAAAACGAAGGAAACTATTATATACGTATTAGGGTAGGAAAAAATTTCTTATATATGCCAATGGCAGTTTGATTGTGTGCCCCAGCTTTTACCTTCTTATTTACCATAGACCCCGAACGTGTTTTACGTTTTGATAGTAAAGACCAAACGCGGTTTTTTCTTTTTTTAAATAAGCCGACACGATTGTCACCGAGTTGCAAATGGGGCGTGATATTTTAACTCTGACGGTTTTATATCTGAGAAAATGTAACAATAATTTATGCACAAATCGAGGGCGTCCATATATGGATGCGTGATAGCGGCGTCAATAAATTCCGCATATTTTATTGCGTTTACAATGCACCGAACGGGATGAAATAGATGATTATATTGGACGATTATTTCAACGTGGAATCCCGATGAGGAAATGCCGAACGACGCATTATTCGAGAATCTCGTTTGCATGAAAAAATCTCGCTTTATAGAGTAGGCTAAACCGGAAATCGTTAATGCTTCGTTATTTCTTCATTTCGAATGTGATTCATTATGAATTATTAAAGCCTGGTCAATTTATTACAGTCCAGCCCTACTGTACGGAAACAGAAAGAAAAAATGTTACGTATTTTTTTTTTAACCAAAATTTGTTCATATTGGAAAAAAAACGTTTCACTTCTCTTTACCGAATATTAAAGAATTTTTTGTAAATATCATATGGAATAAATGAAATGTCCACTAAGACTTTGCTTCCTCATAATTCTACATACATAAACCTTCAAATTTGCATAAATATTCGCAGTCTACTTATTACTGTTAAACGTATATTTATGATTTACGTAAACAAAAAGTCACGAGAGAAAGGATATTTAGAAAAAGTCCCGAAAGGATTGCATTTATTAAAAATACTATTAAAAGCAACTAAAATCTGAACATTTGGATGACGAAAGAAGTCAATTAGCCCGTGGACTGTCATATGGAGATATTTTTCTCTACTCGAAATTTAACCACTGGAAGAAGGCAAGCGTTGAATATCTCGTCGACCAAACGATTAATCTATTTTGTTGACCTTAGAAGTCAGGATCACTGAAACGACCATTGAGATACCTTTCTCGATAATCGATTTAACGTTACCTCATCGCGTTACGAGGGAGCTGCGATTTCACTTTTCCATTCGCGGGGATGTGTAAGAGCGGCAATAACGTTTTATCGTATCGCCCGAGTAAGAACACGTAATCGCAGCACGGTCGGCCTTCCCGGGATTTACATATCGGGCACAAATTTTTAAAGCCGACGATAAGACCGCCTCGCAAAACGAATACCGACGGGAGTACGCGAAAGGATTGAATGCATTAAACCGGTTTCTGGTCGGTCTGCTATACGGATAATCGTTCGGTGTTCAAAGTCAGGAAAAAGTAAATCGAGATGTTTCTGCTTGTCGCTTGTCTCCTTAAAGGGATTGGTTTATTTTGTGATTTAATCTGTTTTAAGGTGGGGCGGGATTTGAGGATTAATTAAGATATAAGATAGAGGGGAAGAATGAAAAGGATGGAGTCGATGGGAGAGAGAAAGGGGACGAGAAGGAAAGGACGAAAAAGGAAGAAGGAAGAAGAAACAGAGGGAGAAATGCATTAACCCCTTAGCCTATAACAAAGTGTGATACTAGTGGTGCGGAAAATGGAATAGGAAATTTTGAAGTCTGTCAAAAACTATTAAATTGAAAATATCAGTCGGTCGGAAAACGGTCTCATTATTTCTATATTATTAATATTATTTTGTGTTATATAAAATATCTGAAATTAGGGAGAACTTTCCCGAGTAGAAGGATTGATTTTCTCGATTTTTCACACTTGAAGAAAATCGAAAGAGTATTATAAAAAGATTTTCTAGGTTCACCTTTAATCCTCTTTCATTGTATTTTAGAAGGAATTTTTCATTATTTATTAATTATTAATATTACTTAATTTTTTAAAAAGTAAATTGAGTGACAACTGCGAAAAAATTAATTTGACGGAAACTTTATTTTTATAACATTTTAGTTATATTAGTAATAACTAATACGGCAATAGTACAAGAAATTGTACCTGATGAAATGTTTGTTCTAGAGCTCCACAACGTACAATATACAACCCGAGACTTTTTAATTTCAGGAAATTTAAGTGAAAGTATCAAAGCTGTTAACATAATTAACATTGTTAATGTTTGCATAAAAATGATGATCAATGATATACTGTACATAGGAATACCTGTAAATAATGAGTTGGAGTGATCTAATACTTCTCAAATAAAAAGTTCATAAAATTCTCAAAATGTATATAAAGAATGACAGTTGTAGAGACGAATGTATAGTAAACATTACAATGATTAAATAATAAGATGAAAAATATGATTTCTCGCTGGTTTTATTTAATTATTTATATCTTTATTTTCATTGTTGACATAAAATAAATAAGAAATAAATTAACAAATAAAAGGATTTTTACTGTAATCTATTACAATTCGATGTCTAATTAATAAAAATTTGTATATGTATTTTCGGAAAATAAAAGAGAATCAAGAGAGAAATATAACGACTAATAGAGAACTAAGGAGAATAATAGAAATATGAAGAAAATGTAAGAGAATCATAAATGATGATTTCAGGGTCCGAGATAATCAACAGAAATTCATAACTTCGACTCGGGTTTGATTTTAAGAATTAATTTGGATTATTATGCTCTCAGTCAGAAAAGAAATCGTAGGCCAAAGGGTTCAGGAAGAGGAAAAAGTAAGAGAATGAGGGAAAATGTAGACAGAGGTACAAAAAAAGAGCGAAGAGAGACAGAAGCATAGAAAGAGTGGAAAGAGAGGTGAAGAGTGAAAAGAGAGGGAACTGAAAGGAAGAAAATGGGAAGAAGAGTTAAGAGAGGGAAAATATGAATAAGAGTGAAATGAGGGAGGGAGAGAAGGAGTGAAGAGATCGATAATCGAAAGACAGTGAACTAGAAAGAACAAAGAACGGAAAGTGAAAAAGGAGAAAAACAAAATGAGACACGATTGATAAAGGGAAAGGGAGAATTACAAAGGGTGAGAAAGTAAAAGGGTCTGAAAGACAGAGCAAGAAGACTGAAAGAGGGAAGAAATTCAATGAGAAAAGATTACACGCGCACAATAAACTGCACGTATTTGCGAACATCTTGATTAACGAAGAATTCCCATTAAGGGTGATTCAATACTCAGTATTCTATTATTGCGTTTTATGTCTTCAAATTGGCATATCGCTTTCAGAAAATAAGTCGTAAAATGGCAACCTTCAAATGGAGGGCAGCCGAATTGAGAACGTACTTAAAAGTAATTTACTTTCTGATGAAATATTACACCATGTTGCTGTTAAACACGAAAGTAAAAGGAAAAAGAAAAGTAACAAATTGAATGGCATAGGTATATAAATACCTGTGCTTGAATCTTTAAGCAATTTGGGCCGAGAATGTGACCCCCAGTTTTTCTACACATTTCACGTCCTTGCCGATGAAATGCAATTAAAATATCTTTACATTCTCAAAATATGAAATTGAAGTTGCAATATACATTGAAGCAAATGTTTCTACTTTTTTTACGAACATTACACGTAAGATTGGAGATTTTGCGGTGCAGCTCACGGTTCCCATGACCTTCCGGATGCGTTATACGTTATGGGGAACTGGTACCTCGTTAAATGCTAATTGAGCCTTTGTAAAGTAAACGCTACAAGGAACAAATAAGAATGTTTAGTAAGAAGGTTATTTATTTCTCATTGTCAAATAAGAAAGTCGTCAAAAAAGCCTACCTTCATGAATATATTAATGTCAGAACTATTAACGATTTACCCGATATACTTAGATGTACCAGATCAATACGTTGTAAGAAAACAAACGGTGGAGAAAAAACAGCAAACGATTTATCCCTTCCATCATATTTTACAAAGTAAAAGATCACAAAAATTGTACCGGTATAATTTTGATTAATTTTCTCAATAGAATATGCAATCATTATCATTTGTCTGATTGTGAGTGAATTTGAAAGAAGATTTCCGTAATACGTAAAAATGTCTACCAACTATATTACCGGTTAAATAAGTTACACAACATTCAAAAGGCACGATATAAAGTGCAACTACTAACTTCAAACGTTAAGTTGCATCGAACCAATCGAAACTTACATCCGAAACCGGTTATCAAAGGGACCATGACCCAGCTTTTGGACGTTTCAAAGTTTCCCGCCTATCTTGCATTAAATCCAGTCTCAAGTATATCACACCTACGATATTAGAGTTTCCTAAACCAAAGGAGAATGGAAATCACCGCTCGAGAACGTGTGCCCTTATTCGATCAACAAGTTGATCTCGAACAAGTCACAATCGATCGGGAAGTCGTGGCGCTTAAAATCGATTGCAAAACAACGAAATTTACATTTCGAAACGACAAATTGCCCATCCGCCGATCGTTCCAATCCATTGGACGTTCTCGTTTCATCCAACGGCTTCGTCTATGGGTACTACGTCTCTACGTTGTCCCATAACGTGATAAAATGACCCCACAACGGTATATCGTTACTACCAATAAAATCATGAATCGTTTCACTCCTTCCGCAACGACGCCGAGGTCTCTCGCGATGCAGGCAATCAAACGCAATCCATCGAGAGGTTCGCTCGTGCAGACAACGCGTACCGATCGTAAATGAACTCGATTGAACGCTATCATCACCATAGAATTTCAGGCTTTTTCCGTACAGTGAATAATACTCGTCAATGAGCCTACAGGAAATTGGCATAAACAGAAGCACCGCCTTCGCGTTACGTCCCCTTCCTCTTTGTCTCTCGGCTTCTCCCTGTAGTCTCCCCCTCGCTCGCGTGTCATTACTTCACCCTCTGTTATTGCTTCGATCTCTCTGTTGTTCTTCAATCTGCCCTCTTCCTTTCTTTTCTCCCTCTCTCCCTTTCTAAATCTTCCTCTCTCAATCTTTCGTATCCTACTCTTTCTCTATTCCTCCCGTAGCCTCTCGTTACCGATAAATTTTCCCTTCTCTTTACGAGCAACCCTCCTCCGCTTCCCATTCTCTTCTATCCGGTAACTTTTAGTCCCGAGGGCCCCTGCCACTTTCAGGCACGGCTCAAATGACGCCACGTAACGCGGATTTGAATAACGATTCATCGAGTCGTGCAATCGGCGATTACTGAAAATTGCTGTCCATTCACCGTACCTTCGATTCTGGCTAACACGCGAATAACGATGACCCGGTGCAATTATTTCCTTTCTCCGTCTCTCCTTCTGTCATTTACTCTTCGCCTTTGTCTCGTCGATTATGATCGTCGTGCTGAGAGAGATTCTTGCGATCGTACTTATTCTTCTGAAAAGCCTTTCGGCGGTGAAAGTGACCGCTGGTGCTCGAATAAACTTCGTTGTGTATCGACCTTGCTGCCGGGCTGTACAATCGACCTTTAAAAGCGAAACTTCATGCTCCTCTTGTGTCTGCACTTCACCAAGGTTTCGTAATCGATGGGATAATACGGATAATGCTTTACGACTTTTCTTATTATCATTGAACATTCGAGCTGGATTTTATTTCGATTTTATTCTCGGCCTCTTTGAGACTCGAGGACGTCGAGTGCACAGGACGTCCCCCGTGGTTGCAGCAAATGGGAAAAGCGATGATGCCATGTGGAAAGATAAGTTGGAAAACGTAATATCCGTGGATTGTTTTGCTCAGATCTCACGGATTATTTGACGGTCATTTCTGTATGGGCGTTTGAGTAGGTGGTATTTGGACATTGTTCGCTTTTAACACTAGATTTACCAGAGTGAAATCTATTATACTTAAACATATTAAATATGTTCCTTAAAGCAAGAAAAATTAAGACGTGGAAAAGATGTTATATTCGGTGATTTATGTTTTATACGATGGATGAAGAATATTTATTCTACGGCTCTGTCATAAACCCGTAGAATTTTTGGCAAAATTGTGTACCAGTCATTTTGACTGGCTTGGTAAATCTAGTGTTAAAAGGTACCAATATCACATTCAGTTTTATATTTACGGAGCCAATTTCGATCATTCAAAATTTCATTACTATATGTATAATATATTGGTTGGTAAATTTTTTAATAATTAATCTTTCATTTAAGGTAGTTCTAGGCACTTATCATTTTTCGATAGATTTTCTTAAACTTTTGAAAATATATTCTTCATGATATTTTATAATTATAACCGGAATCTCAACGAGTTCGTCCACACGGTTTATGAATAAATCGTGTTTAAAAATAACATATTTAACATGGACCTTATGGAAAAATTTTTTTGCTGAGTTCGTAAAATCTTTTTTTATTTTTCTAATGGAAAAACGAGTCGATGGATTCTAATAAAATATTAGCAATGTATTATTTTATGCTTTTGGAATATTATTGAATTTTTTCATAATTTTTTACTTCATAGTCATAGAGAAAGATGTTTTTTAATGTCTAAAAAGTGAATGAAATGACCTCTGTGAAGTTAGCCCCTGCATTAATTCTTACGCAATTTTTGTCATTTCTAATGAAAAAAGAAACTTATAGTTCTGAATCCAGCTAGAACGGCTAGAACTACCTTAAATTGATTTGGAACTATTTTCTTTGCAGAAAACTTCAGTTTTGTTGTATAAGTCAAATTGGCACACTTTAGAAAAATAGGTGTATCAACATCCGTAAATCTAGTGTTAAGGTTAGATTAATTTTATTTCGTGTGGACATTTGAGAATCTTGAAGATCGGCTATATTCTGCGATATGAGAGACTAATTTTATTTTATGTCTAATTCCGTAGCCTCGTCATTTAAAGATACTCCTGTAGCTTAACTGCATATTAACGGTTTCAGTTTTGATGCACAATGGCAGATTTCAGTTGGAAAGTTCCACGCGGTGCCATGGCACTTTTGCGTTCACAGTACACCGGTAAAATACTTATAATTTCTTACTATAACTTATCTATTTTCCAATTTCAGCTTTCTACGAACCTAGAGGACAATAACGACTTCGTCATTTATAAATGAATAACTTTTTACAAAGTCTTTATATTTTTCCCTCAAAATATCTTTTAAGATATCAATACGAGTGCAAAAACTGGAGAAAGGTTTACAAATTGTTATCGTTTCGTATAAATTGTGAATTATAAACGATTCATTGCTCCAATTCTTCTATTATTTCTCCTTTGTGATAATAATTTTCATTACGCTCCAAAAAGTGCATCCAGCGAAGGAATATTTTAGCGAGAACGTATCGGTACATCCATTAGCCTCTTCCGTTGTTAATTCCTCTCGAGATATTTCATTACCATCCGCTTTATTCCTGGCACGCGTAATATTAAACGAGATTTTTGAGGCAACCAGGAACGTCGTTTGTTCAAAGGCAAACGTAAACCGAGATATGCCGGAGGCGTTGTTCCTCCGGTTACGTCCGCCTCGTTACTTTTTCGATGTATCGTTATTTCGTTCCATCGAGAACGAGTCCGTAACATTAAACGAGATACCGGCGACTTTTAACCGTTCTGGCATCGCGAATCAAGTTATCCGTATGAAAACAGTCGATCGTTACCACGATATGTCGCTTCTTTCTCGCCGTCTTTCAAGGGGAAACTGATATGAGGGAGATCGAAAAGAGTATCTCAAACTAACTCGAAGGAAACAAGAGTTCCTTGGGAAAATGTAGGAAGAAGAGTGGTGTAGCATCTCGCAAGGAGAATCTCGAGAGTGGATACACGGGAGGAACTGTCGTGTCGACGAGGATGGAATCTTGGATTTTGAAAGTGGAGGATCGAACTCAGTTCCTTTCACCGTTACTGGTGGATAACTTTCTTTTGTTTCTGTACAATATGTGTATCATGCATTTTCGGGGTTCAGAATGTAGTTGAAAATGATGATAAGCGTGGCGCTTGAAGATCAAAATTAAGAAAATAGACAAATTTTCTTCGAGTTTTATACCAAAAGTTTAACACGAAAACTGCCAAGGCGATCAAAATAATCGATTCTTAAATTTTTCTAAATATTTTACAAATGTATAGCATAGCCATCCAGTAAATATTCCAATTTTACCATATAAAAGGTAAATTCCTTATCCGATCATTTAACACTAGATTTACGGATGTTGATATACCTATTTTTCTGAAGCGGGTCAATTTAACTCATACAAGAAAATTGAAGTTTTTTGCAAAGGAAACAGTTCCAAATCAATTTAAATGAAGGGTTTATTATTGAAAAATTAACCAACTAATATATTATACATATAATAGTTGAATTTTGAGTGAGCCAAATTGGCTCCGTAAATCTAGTGTTAAATACAATAAATAGAGTATCGTTAACTCTAGTGATAAGCGCTTCGTTGTCAACTATAGAAGATTATCGATTCTATTTCAAATTAAAGACCAGTGTCAATTTCTAAATAAATCTACATTTACAAAATGTATGTATAACTCTGTGCTATTTAAAAATGCAAAAGACAAAATATATTTTATCGGATAAAACATTAAAACCCGATCGAATTGGCATAATTCCTCCGTGAAAACGTTTCCAGTGAACACATCATACAGTCCAAATCAAAAAGATAGTATTGTAGAACAATGGAATAAGTTATGCCACAAATACATTAAAAAACTTTACAAATCGTTACCTAAGCGTATGATAGAGATAATAGAAACAAAAGGAGGATGTATCCATTATTAAACAAGCAGCGTTTTGTATACACCTATTGTTAATTAAAATAAATGTTTGTTATTACGGCACATGTGCTCTAATTTCTCCTTTGGTATTCACCAGGTTTTTTTCATTGTTTACAAAATATTGTGATGTTGTGTCTCATTTCCCGTAGTCCGCATATCCTGAGCTCGTAATCTTATAATATTATTCGTCGCAAACTCAAAAATATACTTGGTGTTATTAAGAAATTAAAGGTAACACACGCGTGCTATCTTTTTGATTGGGACTGTAGCTCAACAGCTCCAAAATTCATATAAAATTGCACAAGTCAGAACAATAAAGGAAGTAACGACAAGCAGTGACCGAAACCTGTTCTGATAGTTGAAGCACTTCACGCAAGGCATCTCCCAGTGGATCAGGGAGTAAGACGTGCCCATACTGTGACACAATAACCGGAAACATCATGTCCCTCCTGTCGCCGGCAGAATCGCTCGATTTTGCGGATAAAAAGGGTCTCTATATGGCGAAATCGTGGAATCTCTTCGCTGTCGTGTAGGGATAAAATTTCTCTTCCGTGATATATCATAAAACGATTCGAAACATAAATGTTGTCGTCCAGAACAGCATGGATAGAAATGACATTAAAACAGAGTCAACGTACTCACATTATTATGAGCCTCCCTTTTAAATCGATCAAAGTTTAGTTTTTAACCATAATAACTTCAAGTCAGTTTTAGTGAAAAGCAGATCTTCTTTTCATTGATTTTTGATATTGGTCTTCCCTTCAACATTTTAACACATCGCACACATCGCGATAATGTGGAATTTCAAATATATGGTTGTAGATTTGACGGATCAATATCTGTTATATTACTTTGACTTGAGGAAAACGGTAAAGTGAACAGAAAAGACGGTATTATTTTATTTAATTTGTGCGTTACTTAATGTAATTTAAATTTGCTATTGGCTTAGAAAATTTAACACCGACATTCAGACTTTCAGCGGCCGACACTTAGCGGGCGTTTAATGTGTTAAATAAAATTAAGACAAACTGGAATGTTTTCTTAAACTCGTTAAAAGAAGTTGATATACTAAATGATATCTCTTTTAACACTTTGAATGCCACCCATATTTCGCTTGTTTCTTCATCCCTACTTAAATGAAACTTTTTCTATTAACCCTAGATCACTAACCTTCGTCGATTCGACGATACGGATTTAATAAGTATGCCATATTAGTTAACGTTAACGTAATAAATAAATACCTATCTTTAATAATAGAAAAAAACACGTTTAAATTTTCTTTAAGTAATACCTTTTAACCCCTTTTGTAAACACCGTAGTCGAAGAGACGAAGGTTAGTGTTAAGCGTCGAAAAATAAGGTTAGTGATCTAGGGTTAAAATCACATGTTCATAAAGCAGAAACTTTAAAGACACTGTTAAATGGATATTCAGTATATCTTTATTTTCTTAATGCCAATATTTAAATATTCAATATATTAGAAAATTCCTAAATATTGCGATTTAAACTTAAAGTGAAATTTCATTGAATTCAACAGCCTCGCTCACCAGTGACCCCCATGGCAATCAACGTGTTAAATAAAATATCTCATACGAATTTAAAATATGAACACTTCTATTTATCTATGAGAGTATGATATTAATACTTTCTACATTGTCTCGACATCAATGTGATTTCAAACAACATTGTTTTACTAGTCAAACGGCAATCACACGCTGATTTAAACGTGTTGAATTAATTAACGTCAATCAAATTAAATAATTAGTAATTGTTAAATCCTGGAAGTTTAATTGCGATACTATTGAGCCACAGTATTTATACCCTTTGGCTACGGCGTGCCGCGCCAAAAATGCGAATAGTAAGCGCGCGCAGTCTTCAGCATTCAGGGCTAAATCTTTTGTCTAAAAAACGATGGTGTGACTTTGTACTCAGAAGCAAAATGATTTGTGTTCATACCAATGTATTCATAATTTTTTATGAACGTATTTTTATATGGCACTTGTTTTAACTCGTGGTTTCTATTTTGGAGCGGGTGAATATAGTCACCCGTAGTAGCGACGTGGGTTAAAATAACTCCGAAACTTATGGGTGACCGTATTTAAGAAACCAATACCTTCTTATATGCAACACGGAGCTGAATCGACCAACATATCCAATATTATACATTTAGCGTCACTTAAAGAACTGAGAACCTAAAGAACTTGCCCTCAAAAACTCTCACACTATTCGACCTATAATAAAAATTCACACCATATGTCCTCCTTCACCTTCTAAAATGATATTGTGACGAAGAAGCGAAGCTGTCTTCGGCAATATAATCGATTAGAGAATATATTTGACGAGGCATCGATAGTCGAGAGTTCAAGATTGTATCAGGGACAACATATCAATCAAGATAGTTGAAGATTAGAGTCTAGTAGTGACTGCGGCGCGAAGAAATAGCTGGAATCCCCAGTTTAACTGTATATTGTAGAATATAGACCCTTTGTTAATAAATTATGTTATGTGGCGATTCTTCCCGGTGCAACATTGGATTTGCAATGGATCCGAAAATTAGTTACTCCAACACTGCATACAGATAACTTATCATTGCCGTCCTGAACAGTTAACTGAGCAGCTACCTTAAACCTTGATCACTAACCTTCGTCGATTCGGTGACATGGATTTAATAAGTATGCCATATTAGTTAACGTTATCGAAATAAATAAATAGCTATCTTTAATAATAGAAAGAAACATGTTTAAATTTTCTTTAAATAATACCCTTTAACCCCTTTGTAAACACCGTAGTCGAAGAGACGAAGGTTAGTGTTAAGCGTCGAAAAATAAGGTTAGTGATCTAGGGTTAAACATTGAAGATCACAGTGATAAAATCGCATCAGTTCAAACTAACAACGAAAAAGAAATGAGAAAAACAAACCAAACGGATCCACATATCGTAGAACGGTTAGACGAAGGTATAATTTCCCGTTGTTTTGCCATGTCGTTGTTTCCTTCCATCGAGAGTCCGTAACATTAAACGAGAAATCGGCGACCTTTAGCCGTTTCAGCGACGCGAGACCATGAAACGTTGAGCGCTATAGATCTCCGTTGTTTCCCCGGCGTGCTCGCGCGAAACGAAACTCCATTTAAAGTCCTCTTCATTGCGAATTCCACGCGATAATGTCGTCAATCTTTCCGATCGAGCGGCTTCCGTGTTTCTTTTTCTTCTTTTTTTTTTACCTTCTTTCCTTCTTTTTTCATTATTTCCTTCGATACTCACTCCCCTCTCCTGTCTCGCACGCGTTCACCAAAGCTATGCAGATATATTCATGAAACTGCTCACGACGGATGCGTGGAAACGATAAGAAATTGTAGATCCGCTCGTCCTCGAAGGGTATACGCGAAATCAATTTCGCGTCGTGGAAAATGAGAGAGAGAGAGAGAGAGATGGTAAAAAGAGAAATAAAAAAAAGTAGAAGGAAAGGACAGAAAAAAAAATAGATAAAGAACGTTCTCACGGGGGTGGTTTTTCGCGATGGCACGAGCAATCGGTACGGGGCTTAATTAGGACGATAATTTAAGCTAATTGCTTTCATTAGTATACCCCTAGCTATATTCCTCTTTATCGTCGATATAATTCTATAATTATATCGATTAACGGTACGATGTTTATGGCCGTTTCTACCGCGTTAATTAGCGTGCTCGTAAGCGCGTTAAGAACGAACTGCACAAAAAAAGACCACGCACGCGGTCACGGTTACGCGGCATTCCACGAGACGGAAATCAATTTGCCTGATATTTCCATCCTTTCGTTTGTATTTCGATCCAAACGTAATATTAATGCCGAGTGATAAATTCTCCTTATCTGCGCTCCAGTGTTTGTTCTAGTAACGTTCACTTTTCCATTCGTTATAAATGTGACGCTTGTGTAGTTAGATAAATATACGATCCTCTGTTTTGACACATCGAACACATAAAAATGTACCCTGATTGCATTCGTCATTCTTGATGCAGAAATCGAATAGTGGAAATGTATAATGCTATTTTTTTTTAAATATAACGTGATCTATTCTACTGTTCGTATTATATATATTGTATACGATATCGTATTATATATCGCGCGGTTCTATCTAGATCCTTCTAGATGTACTGAGAGGAGGAAGGCTTAGAGACGAATAGATGCTTAGACGGATAGATAGGAAGACAAACTGAAAAAATAGACGTAACTAGCACTAGAACTACCAAACCAGTCAAAATGACTGGTACACAATTTTTTCAAAAAATTCTCCAAGTTTATATGAGTCATAGAATAAATATTCTACGTCTATATCAATAAACATAAATCACCCAATCGACAAAGTTTCCTGCCGCTTGATTCCCACTTTTTCAAAGTACTTTTTTATCACATTCAAATATGATAGATTTAACGTCGGCAGTTCTTATGCAAGACAACAGAGTATGTATTTTATTTTTTCCATTTTTTAAGTTTCCACCTGTATTTACATACTAAACGTGTATTTGTTATAAATATCCTACTTATATTCGAACTATAGAATAGGTTATGTTATATTTACAAGTATATATACGAACTATAGTTAGCCCTATTTGATTATTTTGGATTTCTAAAAGTATAGAAGGACGTCAAGGAAGTGAAGTGAGGATTGATAAATGTCTGTACCTAAGTAGGCTGTTTAAAGGTGGACTTATTTAGAGGGACTGCTTCTAGTAGAGCAGTCAAGTCAAGGTTTGGCTCGACATAGCCGTTTCTCGAGCTGCGCCGCCTCCTTCACCTACACATACAGCCGAGATGTCACTGATTCACAGGCACACCGGTGGCGTTACGGTCGTGCCTACTGGTACAAGCGTGGTAGCATGTGGCGGTATATTGGGGCGACGTTTATATTTTAAAAATTTTGCGACAGCAAAATGCAAACTTGTTCGCCTCAAAGAATGTAGAATAATGTAAGAAGTTATTGGGGCGATACATTGTACAATGTTGTGTTGTCTTTTAACAGTAAAGAGGTAATATAGGTTTCCACATTACCCATGGAAATATGCAAATGCACTCTTTGTTACAAAGTTATCTTCTGAAAATCTATTCCACTGTATCAATGTCCTTTTCCGCTGAATCGTTGTCGAGAAATCGCATTAAAATATAAATGAAGAAAATGTTTTCTAACAATCATACAGATGACAGAAACAAAATTGACAATACTTTGGCATTTTGTTGCAAAACAACATTGAAATTAAACGAGGCAGAACCACTCTTTGTTACTAAGAGCTTCTTATAATTAATTATGTTTTAATTGGTATATTAGAACTTTGCGTCGAGCATTTTGAGACGAATAAAGTTACTGAAAACATTTAAGACAACTGCGGCGGCAACAATGTGTTCTTTTACGCTGGGAAACCTAGCGTTCTATTATCGTGTAGTTACTTTTAACAATTTGCGCTAATAATTGATTTACAACTATTGGTGCTGGAACACAATACTATATTTAGTCGTAATGCATAACGTAGTGGTTAATTTCGGTAAAATCGTCGCCAGAAGCCCAAAAATATTAAAATATATTAATTGTACTTTATTTAACACATATTCGAGCATACTTTTTCACTAACAATACTTTTGTATTACCCTACATGCGATATAGTGCGGTGTGAAATTGTATTTCGACAAATAACCTTTATCGACGTGCCACGCACGACGTTCTGATCTCCGCGACTGACGCGCAAGGCACGACTTTTTCAGCGCGACTGATTGACTACGAATGTCGCCCCGAATACGCCCGTGCTCATGCCAATAGGTCCGCTACTATGAAGGGGAGGCAAAGTCAATCAGCGAGCTCTCGAGTGTATAGGAAGGAGTAGCAGGCGGAGCAGCTCGAGAAACGGCTCTGTCGAGCCAAACCTTGACTTGACTGTAGTAGAGGACTGGAAATGTGGCAGAACAGGATGTACAAGTGTCTCGATATAGAAGTAATTCTATCCTGTATCTCATTAATACGGTTACTTTTTAATACACCCTCCTATTTTGTATCAAAGTGGATTGCAACTAGGATTTACACCTTATTCTTATTATGTAGTAGTGTCCTTTCTTGCTTGCGATTTGAATGACATTAAAATCTCGATTCAATTTTTTAATTCCAATAATATAGTAATATTAGGTTGTACAGTATGAAATATCCGATTTTTAAGGTTACCTTTAAATGAGCACAACTTTTTTACTAATAAATATTTTTAATCGAAATAACCATTGGATTCTACACACTTTTTCCAATAGGTTTCTAGTTTTTTAATCCCTTTTGGATAAAAATCAGGTGTTCTGGTGTTCATAAATTCTTGAACTGTGTCTTCAATGTTCGCTTGATTTCTAAAGGTTTTTTCATTGAAAAAATGGTTTAAATGTTTAAAAAAACGAAAGTCCGTCGGTGATAGATCCGGGGAGTACGGAGGATGAGGCAATATTTCATAATTTAAAGTAAAATTTTGGTTTCGAATCAGTAAAGAATTGCATATTTCGCAACGATCAAACTTTTGCCAATGTTCAATTCATGTGGCACACAGTTATCCAACTTTTTTTTTGCCGATCAAATTCAAGTCGTGTAAAATCGTCATAGCGCTTACGTTAAATTCTTGGGCAAGTTCTCTGACCGTTGTTCGAAGATTTTTTTCAACTGCAAGCTTCAAATGATCGTAGTTAACACTAGAACTACCGGCGTCAAATCGAACATATTTTAATAAATTAAATAAGTACTTTGAATAAGGGGGAATCAAGCAGCGGAAAATTTGATTCATTCGGTAATTTATGTTTATTGATATAGACGAAGAATATTTATTCTATAACTCTTATATAAACTAGGAGAATTTTTTGAAAAAATGGTGTACCAGTCATTTTAACTGGTTTGGTAGTTCTAGTGTTAATGCTCAGCTCTGACCTCCCACGAGGGTCACTTTCAAAATTTTCATTTTCGGCTTCGAATTTTTGGTACCATTTACAAATTGTAAAAAATAAAAGATGCAAAAAAAGCAGTACATTTTTTCTAACTGTATGATGATAAACACATGACTTAGACCACCATAGGAAACTCTGTTGGATACCAACTCAATTCATGTTTTCTCAAACTCGCTATCTTCTCTGACAATAAGATATTAGCTCCAAATAATCCTCAACGTGATTCAAGGTCCAAAAGGGAACTATTAGTCATCTTCCAATTCCGTCATCGCTTTTCCCTCAAAATATGTTTTCAAGACCTTTGGTCTTCGCGAAAGTTGGAACCTTAGTCACGAGAAGTCAGAGTCATCCAAACCTCCCACCACACTAGCTTAAGGTCCTTTAAAAGGCCAGTCTCATTACCAAATTTAGACAGACTAAATCAGGAATTTTGTACCGAATCGCTGACAGTCGGCATCTCGCGACGTCGTCACCCTTGAACTGTTAAAACTCCGAGCGCGCAATAGTTCTTTCTTAATAAACTGTTGTTAACCATCCACGGCATACAACATTAAATTTGGTGTCAGAAGTGGAATACAACAACTCTAAATATAATCAAACTTTAGACTTTGTCCATAATATTTAATTCCCCTTCATATTTGCAAATTTTAATGCAATTAGGAACAATATTCAATGTTCCAATCACACTAATGCATTAATGCATCGGCGGAAACAAAAAATGAATGAAACTACTACCCCGATACAATAATACATTAGAAAAGAAAACAGCAAATTAAAAACAGGTACAACAGCGATACAGTTAGACATCAGATGAAAAACCAAAAATTTAAAAAAAAAGTACTACATCGTTGCAATAACACATGAAAAATGGCGAGAAACACCACAACACTCTAAAAGTATCGACGAAACGGTGCACTTCAATGAGCGACCGGGAACGAACGCAAACGCAACAGGCTACACTGTAGGAAGGTGTGCAGCGCGAAACGGAATTGCCGTCTCCTCAAAACAAGCTCGTTATCGTTCAATCACCCCGGGGAACTTCAAGGCTTAGAATGCGTATGTACGCGTCACGCGTGCATGCTTCTTAATCCGCTCTCTTATAGACTTACAAATGATTCGTACGGTGCTGTTACATTAAAGCCGTCTTTTGCATCCATGTTGTACGGACATTACGTGCCATTGCCGGTGAATGAATATGAGGGGGATGCGAAATGCTAAAAGCTAGACGATTGATGAGAGCTTGAAGAAATAGAGCGACTCGTGAAATATGGATGTAAAGTGATCAGTGTTATGTATCTGGCGGAATAATTTCATCGTTCCGAGGATTAAATATTTTCGGTGAATGCATTATTACCCTGAGAATAGAAACAGCAGGATTTTATCGCTAATTGGGTCTTGCTCGTGCGACGAATTAGACACATTAATAATTTAACTGACGAAGACGATATGTAACTTTCTAAAATACTCATTTCAATCATACCTGACAGTGTTTGACCTTGAAAGGGTACACTTCACCATATTATTGGGTTGCTTTAATAATGTGTGACAGATTTTATAGTATTTTATTTAATAAATTTAAGATACATTTACCTTTTTGAAAAAGATTGAAAATGTATAAAATCTGCCAACACCTTTTTTTTTATTTTTCTTAGATATTTATCTATAGCGAGGAGAAAGTGGTATTAACGTTGCGAATATCCAATGTACATTTTGAGCAAATTTAATTAGCAAAAATGCATCTATATTTTCATTTCAAGGTATTCTTTACCAAAAGCCCCAATAACAGGGTGAATCCCGATCATCGGCATGGGATCCCATTGTTAGCGTTTGCGTATTTCGAGGTTGCTCATGTTATACATGGCAGTACGAGATGAAGGTTTTAATAGCACATTCTATAAACATCGCACGGCCGATTTTTTTTTACTCTATGGGCATTCATCCAGAAATTTCACGTCGGTCGGAAAAACGTGGTTACAGCCTTCGCGATATATCGTCAGTTGTGCATGTAACAGCGGCCATAATATTTGCGGTACATCACCTTCGTGAAAACTACGTATGATATATGTTTACATTGTGCGTATAAATGTGTTCGATTACAATAATGTGAACGTTTAAAATCGACCATAATTTCCGGGTCGTATAATCTGATCGTGCATCACGTGTGTATGACGACAAAGTAGTCATACGATTACAGACTTTTGCTGAAATAACGACTATAGTTGATCACGAGATTTTTAAGCGCAGACAGGTGATAATAATCTGTACACATAGAAAATTTCAGTGGCTCCTCTATAAGACTAGTTAAGACGACCTATGCCGGGTGTTTTCAGGCTGTGGTGTATGTGGAGTAAATCTTTTAAGTCACCGACAAATCTGTGAGATTTTATCTGATTTGTCTTTTGATATATCACAGCCTTGGTGATTTGGAACATATCTAAAAGTGTAATTCTTATGTGAAATAGTCATAATAATTGTGATCGATCATTGTCAATTGTGACAAAATTATATAAGAAATTATTTAGGAAAAAAATCAACCGCATTTGCTCATCCACTAGTTGTTAAGTACGACTGTAGTGCATATACAGCCTGTACCACAAGAGCGTGGACGCGATATTTGTAAAATCTGATACGCAATTTGTTAAAGACCGTGCTGGTCTAAACATACAAAGTTTCCTCTAATACGCAATAGGCCCAATTCTTTTAGTATCGATTTTATCTCTGAGAAATTCAGTTCATTTCGAAATGAGTGCCGTGTACGCTAAACGATTCGAAGCGGTCTTCCTATGCCATCACCCGAAAGGTCCTAAAATGACTGTTAGAGATGCAGCAAAATATCTGCATAAACCTCGCGCATTCATAAATAAGTGGGTGCAACGGTATAGAGACACAAATTGTGTCGATGATCTCCCTGGTCGAGGTTCGAAACGGGTTACGACGGAACGGGAAGATAAAGCGATTTTAAACCTTTTTTCGAAAAATCCGACGCTTTCCTTACGTAAAGCACAAACAATTTTAACTAAAAAGGGCATAGATATAGGTATATTAAAAAGGTACATTATGAAATTACTAATATAGGTATATTTGTATCGAAGCCGTCTTTGTACGGAATGGAAAACACAGAACGGTATTAATGTGTTGGATTGGCCATCTCAGTCCCCCGATGCCAATCCAATCGCAAATGTTTGGTCTGTTATAAAGTACAAACTCCGAGAAAAGCATATTTTCAAATTGAAAACACTAGTTCGTCGAATTCGAGAGATATGGAAGTCTCTTCCCGTCTCTTATGCTGAAAAGTTGGCTGAAAGCATGCCGAGACGTTGTTAAACGACAATCGCTAATGGTGGAGATTGGACATTTTATTAAGGAAGTGCGTATCAATTTTTTAGATGTACTTTCGATTTATATTATATTTCTTATAAAAAAGTTTTATTCCCACAGAGATATCGCGTCCACGCTCTTGTGATACAGACTGTAAATCACCTATATCATCAGTCATATAAGTTTGCAGAATAATTATTACCATAATAACCTTGCATTCTACTATATTTCTACAACCTTTCATGTCACTTGAACAATTCGATCTATTCATCTCCTATGCCACCCTCTTCACCAACAGGTCAACGATGGGAAAACTCTAATTCGCTTATTGGACGGTTTCACGGAAATCCGGATTTCGTTACAGTTAGCGTCGCATTCATGGTGAACCACGACGAAAGAGGCTGCTCTCCGGTATCACGCGTGATGCTCGTTTGACACCCATAGCACTCACAGACCGTACCATTCGTTAACCATATAAATGTACCCCTAGCTCTCACCATCTACCATCCGTTATCCATATAAACGCGTTCAGGGTGTTCGCAGCCCGTCGTCCGTTATCCGCATAAACGCGTCCATACCGCTCTCAGTATATCATCCACTAAGCGTATAAACGTAGCCATAAAGCTTGCAATGTATCATCCGTTAATGGCGTAAAAGTTCTCCACAGTACTCAAAGGCGATGTTAATCTTTAAATTATCATTCCCCGTGTTGACCCTTTCTGTTCGGAAAATCTATAAGTTTGCGTTGTACTTCCTGGGAATGGAAGAACGCTGGCGATGACATTTGTGAAATTCATCTTCACTTGTTAATTTAAAACGGTCTATCGGGTTTCTCAACATTGATTAATTTATTAACATTATCGTTAATCGACTTATAAATGTGGATTGAAACGTAGTAGATACTGGACTATTAACTTCGTCCGGTAGAAGTTCTCGTTTGCTATTTTATTTGGCATTAACTAATTTCACGACTAGTTTTGAGGTTTTAGGAGAACATTTGCATCATATGACAAAATCAAAAATGTTTCTTTACTATCAAATTTCTTTGTATTAAATCTAACTATAACAGCATTTCAAAAAATTGATATTGCACTTTAATCGGCGAATATTGTATAAGTCGTTTAGGCTGTTCACAATTCACTCACAATGCGAACGCATAAATCCGTTTCGATTAGTAGTTTTATTGTTGTATTTGACTCATGTAGACACTCTATTTGGCGCGTCGAACGGTACAATTTCAAGTTTAATAACTTTTTTTCTGGTGAAAAAATCAAAATTCTGATTTATCCGTATTTTTGTCAAGGACATATAGTTTCTATAAACAAAAACTCAAGAAAATTCATTGGCATTAAAGGGGAAATACTAATAAAAAAATTCGAATTTTTCCTATATTGTTTAAACAAATTGAGATTTTGCAAAATAATTTTTACCATTGTGTTGATTGTTAATAGACGCAAATTTCGTCAATTTACGCAAATGCTCTATCTCTCATAGTTTCCGAGATAATCGACGAAATATACTTTAGGGTCCTAACTTTGGGGGTGGTTTTCACCCCTTAAACGGCGACGATTGCTGATAAAAAAAATATGTCTCGAATATTTTAACGAGAACTACATCATACTCAATTTTCATCAAAATCGGTGATTAACAGTTCGATATGTTCCCTTGTTAGACTTGCCCCCATCCAAAAAAACTAACGATATATTTCAAAAAAATTAAAAAAAATCCCTCACACCTCACAAAAATCTAAACTCACCCCCACTAATTACCAATTCAAGTCCTATCTCCTTACTCAATGTTATGCCAAGTATCAAATCTCCAATCCCAAAAGAGCAAGTCCTCATTGCACCCCAAATGATCAATTCTCCAAATTACCTCAACCCAACACCATTAAACAGATGTCCAGCATCCCCTGCACACTCCACGTTAAAATCTCCTCGTCTCAAACAGTTTCGAGGTCGTTGTCATTGATGTTTTTCGTGAACGCAGACGTAAGCGACACGAATCGCAGGTAAAACGACAATTGGTCCGGAATAGAGGCGCGGTACACGCGGCCGAATGTGCTTACTCTCGGTGGCGGGTATTACGGGCATACGGCGCCGGAAGTTATGTTCGGGAAACCGCATGTAAGCGGAATAGGGGCCATGCTCGCGCACCGACTGTAATTGTATGCTTCTGCGTGTTCAGCCCGGATCGCGTTTCTGTGGTGACCTAGGTCGTGCGTTACCATCGCGTGTGCGTAACCACTCTGATTGTGCGAATATCTGCTCTGTGTATTCACTCGGCTCGTGCGTTACTTACCGCGAATTTTATTAATTACGAGAAATCTCCACTCCCCCCTTTTACCGTGACCAGAGGAAAGTTGACGTTTCCGAGTGCTTTCGTGCGTTCAAATGTGAGAGGTTTCTTTTGCTGTTTGCTGCGGTGAAGGACGAGATGGTTTTTTAATAATGTTGATGGGGTTGGAGGGAACGGTTGTTTTGTAAATGTGACGTTTAATTATGTTTGTACGAGATGGTAATCGAGTTTCATCGCTTTTTCCGAGGTTTATGTTGGATTCGTGTTGTTTTGTAGGGGACGTTGTTGAGGGTTATAGAAATGGAGAGATTTAAAGGATGCACGAGTTGTATGTTTGGAATTATTGTGCGTTGTTTGTGCTTTTGTAAATGAGAAGCTGTTTGGAAGTTTTTTCATCCTTTGAAAATGGATTGTGCGATTATTGAGGCATCTCTTTGTATATGTGGCTCCTTGTAATTATTTTAAGTGGTATTTCAGCAAACACACTTTGATATTAAATGTAAAATTTATATTGTAATTATTTTATTTCTGGAAATGTTGGCTATATTTGGGTATATAAAGAAAGAGAGAAGCCGGAGTACTGTACGACAACTGAAGGATGGCCAGGGAACGACGTAGCCTCATATTTTCAATCGCATATTACTGCCATTTTATTTTTAGAATCCTCAGATCTAGTTTCCTAAAGTGAACACACCACATAGTCGGTTACTTTTGGTGGGATTTGGAAATTCCAAAAACGGAATGACTGAAATAGTCTATTGAAAATGAGAGGCTCCGACGCCCCCTATCCATCTTTCAGTTGTCGGACTATACTATTGAGAATGAAAATGTTAACAAGCGAGACAATACAAAAGATAAAAAGAAACCTACTTCACTGTACGCATCACATATTAACTACTACTAGCAGCTGGAAAAATGGCAGTTCACATATAACCTCTTAATTAGGAAATGATCAAACAGCAGTATGCAAATATAACTGGGTTCTGCATCACGTTCAGTAGAGAGATTAACGAAGTAAAAGGATACACAAATGGCTCGATGAATTACAGTCAGCCATTATCTCACTTCCATACTGTACAAAAATGTTTATTCCAATCGTGATTATGCAGTGTTGAACACTTGAGCCGAACAAGACTATGCTACTACGTCAAATTTGGCATACGCGACATACACCTTTTACTCCACCTCTTAGCAATTATATTCAAGCCGTACCAAGTTAGCAGAACGAGCGATGAAACAACCAGAAATATCTATGTGACTTGTTTTCTAAGAGAAGGTCAATCTAGCTACGGTTCCAAGTACATTAACACTTTAATAGCCGCACGTCTACGCAGCCAAATGTTGCCAGGGGCCGGAAATATTTTTGAAGAATTAATTTTAAAAAAGTTTATTAAAATTAAGAGGAAAGTAAGAGAATAAAAATAAGATCAAAGAAATAGCGATGAACTACGAAGCCAATAGCAATATCCACACTTGTTTACATTCATAATTCATCACACAGAGAGTGTGATACTAGCCAATAATTTTCGGCGGTAACATCACACACATGTTGTGTGACCGGTCACTAATGTGTTAAGGTCACCCGAGACGAAATTTTAGGCCAGTCTTCGTCTCCTCAATGAAAAAAAAGTCCTCAATGAAAACTTTGAGACTTATCTAAGAATTCCTGGATCGGTAAATACATATAATTTAAAACCAGGTTTAGTCCTCAAAGTAGTAGTTACGCGCCGATTCCGCACTTTGAGGACTAGAACTGGCTTTACTTATTCATTTTTAATCCTCAAAAGCCTCAATACTTAAAATAAAATTAAACCCATAAAAGTTCTCAAAACCCTCTTAACTCTAAATAAATCCTCAAAATTCTCAACTGTTTCAAGAGCATAGGAGAGGGGGAGAAAATTGCAAAAATGTAGCAGTTTTAAGTCTGTTTATCATAAAATGAAAAACAAATGACAAATAATATTCATTTAACATAAATAGCTATAAATGGTTACATCTAGTTATGTAGAATATACAAATAGATAATTATTGATGTCAAATGAATATTATTTATCGTTTTTCTTCATTTTATGATAAGCAGGCCTAAAACTGGTACATCCATGCAGAATTATAAATACTTAAAATAAATGTACAATTAAAACCGAAATAATTATTCAATTAGTTATAAATGTATATTATACTATTTTTACAATGATAAGTATGTGCGAGAACAATTACCATCGCTATAGTGGACTATATTACTATGATCTTTAGGATTATTATGAACGTTGTGTCATTACAGTAAAACTGACGTTTTTATGCTCGGAATTTAAAGCACTTTAAATAAATTCTCAGGAATAATTGAAAAAAAAAGAACATATTTGCAATGGTTCATCCATACTATCTTATGATAGGACTATCAAGTTGAAAACTTGAGGCATTTACGTGGATCGAATTATGTACGACTTTCTAATAATATCTTCAGAAACCTCATTGAGAATTTTGAGGTTTCTATTTGAATTAAAGTAATTGTTTAAATGTCGGTTTAGTCCTCAAAATCCTCATTGAGACTTTCTGAGAACTATATTCGCATTCAATTGTAGGCGGCAAATTTCTACATCAAAGAAATGAGGACTTTGGAGACTTAAAACTGTACTAATATTTCGTCTCGGGCATTCTCAATGCCAAACTCGCGGAGAGCCACGCGCGGAGGTCTGACTTGGTACAACGCGAAATATAATAGCTACCTACTTTTTGAGTCAGTTCACCTTCTACACTCGGGACTATCAGTTTTCGACTGCCAATTGACAGAATCTGAAGTGACACGTGCATTGCTATGACACCTGGAGATTGCAAAATCTTGTTTCACCGAAAACTAGCAGAATTTAAGGGTCTTGTTGTTAGTTGGAACTATAGGGTCGTAAGGTCCATACCTGGTGGACTCAGACACTCTTTAAGCTCATCAGATCTCCTGGAGACTTATTCCAATCGCTACCACCTCACAATCACGTCAAAGGATCACGCGATTACCACTATAGTAACTTTCTCTTCATCTACTGACAATGAGTAATGCAACCAGTTGGAGCCGATTGCCATCATTTCAACTCCCTACAATACAAAACCGTTTTCACCACTCGTCAATCTTGATTGCAATATATTATCACCATTTACATTCATACAATAACTCCATCGATTCTTACACCATCAGATATATACAGTTCCAAAACGTCCCAATTACGAAAACGTTACCAAGAACATTGAGCGAAAGGAATGATAGTTACATACGTTAAAAATCTAAACGAGTGCTAGTTGAAAAAGAATGGAAAAATTAACGAGAAGAACGTTGAAATCTCTCGTCACTGAAGTTGGCGAGTTGTTCAGGCTGTGCAGGAAAGCTGTAATTAAACTTTTGCGCGTACTCGCGTGATTGCGTTTACCGACGTTCAAGTAGACATGTGCGTGATCGTTTCGTTTAGGGGAACACCAAGGAAGCTCGTTGTACATACACCACTGTCGTAAATAACAAAACGTACCGATAATTGCGTCGAAGTTTAATACATGCTTGTTACGTCCCAGTGGATGGAAGGGAAAGTTGCGTGTGATTGCATTTTGTTAACGATTATCAAAACAGTTGAAGTTTACTTCGTTGGTCTGACTATATTTTAATATATGAGAAAAATTGTAAAAAGAGCTGTTCAAATTTTATAGTTATAACTACTATCGTGTCCTGTTTTAAGGCGATATATTAAGACTACTGTATCGACAAAAGTGAGTTCAAGTTCTTATCACGATCATGTAAAACTTTTGCAAGAAAATACTATGATTCACATGAGTTCTTTAACCCCTTAACGTTTACGCTCGAGTTAAGTCGAGCGCGCTAAACTGACCAAACTGTGCACAATCGAGATAATTCGAGCAGCGTTGTATTTTAAATTAAAATAAAAATGTTGATTAATTTTGTATTTTTTTTTACCAAGACAATGTTCTAAAGTGTTTTTTTTTCATTAAAAAAATTGATTTTTTTAGCCGTATTTTGTTTTTAACTGCGTTAAGAAGTTAATCTCTACCGCAAACATTGCTCAATTCAACAAAAATCGTAGGTCTTCCGGTATGTAAAGTTAAAAAAAAACAGTAGCCGAAATTGTAAGTGTTAATACTTGATTTACCAAGGTGGTCAAAATGACTTGCCCTGAATTTATTGAAAATGTTCCTGAAGATTTTAACCCCGTTTCTTTTTTAATTTTCTACGTCTATTTTGAAGACTGTAAGCGATTTTATTCATCATGTTTTTTGCCCTTTTCATCTACTCGTTTCAGACAAATATTTGTTACTCTAACACGATTTGTAACTGTAAAAGAAATGTAATTTAGTAATTAAATAGTCAAGTGGTGAGTCTATCTCAAAATTGATATGGGAGATACGCTACATTTATTGACGCAGTGAACAAAAAATTATTGAAAAAGTAGTCGGCTATTTTTCTGTATTTTTGGAAAGTTATCATTTCGTCGAAAGCATCGAAGCTCAATTGTTCGAATATCGTCGCGCGGTAACGGAATACCGATACGTACACAAGTGCTCGTTAGCTTATCAATCTCGATTCATCGTTATTTTGCGTACCAACGTGTCAAAGCGTCAGAAACAGTTATCAGATTCTGCAGAACACAAAGAGGATTTTTTCTTTCGTTTCAAAGGGAATAAGTGATTTATCAGTACATACGTATTCGCAAAATATAGTGGCAAATGAAAAAAATGATTAAAAAATTGAATGTGACATATCAGATGCTATCATCTGAAGAATATACTACTTCTATTTAGTACATTTATGCAACATACTGTAACACACGTCTTGAAGAGAGTGCTGGATGCATTACGCAAGAAAGCTAAGTAGAAGAAACCGTTTCCTTCATTTTCAAGAACCTTGTACAACAAGATAAACTGTAAGAATTATCTTAGATACTTGCAGATTAGAGAAGACTCTCTCGACTTAAAATAAATTCTACAGAGCATACATTAAGTGTTAAGTTCGATTATAAAATAATATATCTATCATACAATTAAGATAAGAGGAAGAAATCTTCTTTCTCTTTTTAATATTCAAGAAGCCACGTTCCATAAGCTGTGTGAACAGCGAGGGGAATTGATTGTAATATCTCAGCTGCTAACAGATTAAAAGAAGCTTTTTTCCATTACGTTAAATCGCAAGGTC
This sequence comes from Cerceris rybyensis, assembly GCA_910591515.1. Lineage (NCBI taxonomy): Eukaryota > Metazoa > Arthropoda > Insecta > Hymenoptera > Crabronidae > Cerceris > Cerceris rybyensis. The sequence continues at coordinate 39,313,784 of OU342789.1, forward strand.
AGTTTTACTCTCCAGTGTACAATTGCATACACATTGCACAATTGTGTTAAACATAAGTACAGAAATTCCTCTCTGCATAGCATCATATTTTATATCAAATTATATCTTTGTTTCGTTCTCTAAGAAGCACGATTATTAATTAATTTTCTAATCAATTCGAATAATTAACGGCCACAGAAGTAAGATCTTCGATGACGAAAAAATTTATGCGCTATAGCAAGAAACGTTCCTAACGATGTGCATGTATAGAAAAGAGTTCTAAATCTGTACTCACTGTCCATACCAGACATTAAACCATTGAACGGATTCGACATGAGCGGAGTGAAGGACCAGGGTGATCCAAAGGATTCCAAGCTATCATCGAAGTCGGACATGTCGACGGAAGCATCGAGATCCGAACGTGACAGGCGGTATCTGGTATCCGATGGCAGTACAAGAACCGTGTCCGTATTTTTCTCATCACTCTCCTCGGAGCTGGCCGGGCCACGTGGTACACCTGAATAAAAAAAAAAAAAATTTTATTTTAAGTTCATCGATGGGAAAAAATACTATTTTATGTCACTACTTGTCAAATTAAAATTTAACACATTCGAAACCGCTGAATCTACGGCGTTTATTTTTTTCTTTATTGTTGTAGTTTCATCTACTGTGCTCATTTCATCTAGGGTCGACTGTTTGATTTGTTAGTGGTATTAGGATTCATAATAACTGTAATATGTTAATAGCCCATGGGCCCTCGTGACTTTGATGTAATACAAGAAACATTTAAGCTTTTATTCTTCAAAATCAAATTTTTAACTTTGTCAAGTATTATAATTTAGCTCACGAAAATCATGAAATTTTTTGGAATTCAATATTTTCAATTCAGCTTATTATTTAAAATAGTATTTTCATTATTTTCTAATTTGTAATTGTAATTGTGCTGTTTTGACACCACGAAAAATTCGAACTATAGAGGGCTAAATAATAATTTGAAAAAACTTCGTAGGAGAAACGTAAAAGGTATATTCTTAATTGCCACTGACGTAAAAAGTTATTCAAAAATTTTGTTCCCTCCTACCGATAAACGTGAATATACCTAATTTTAGTGATATGAGAAAGTAGTGTTTTTAAAATTCACGACGTTAAATAATTGAATAATAGCGCACTATAGAATATCGTTAACAATAGATTTACGGAGCCAATTTGGCTCATTCAAAATTCGACTATTATATGTATAATATACTAGTTGGTTACTTTTTTAATAATAAATCCTTCATTTAAATTTATTTGAAACTGTTTTCTTTGCAAAAAACTTCAATTTTCTTGTATGAGTTAAATTGGCTCGCTTCACAAAAATAGGTGTATCAACATCCGTAAATCTAGTGTTAAAGATATTGTTTCAAAACTGCCAATCGCTAATGTATTAATACGAATTTTTAAAGTGCAAAGTAACATTAGACCTTTGCACTTATATCGCGTTTCATAGTCTATGTCACAGAATTCACCGTCGAGTGAATTCTTTAAAATTTTTTTCATGGGAAAGCATGGTGCAAAGTTGCGTTGAAAAATCTGAATATGGTAGGACATGAATTTTACAATATTGATATTTTTCAGTAAATATCGCTTAATGGTCTCGGTAAAAGTGCCCATAGAAATATTACTACTGAGCGAGAGCACCGGGTCACGACAGCATGTTCGATGCAACGTTTTAACTCTTTTACTGCAAAAAGCTTGTATGTGCACATGTTACGAGTAAATTTTATTTCATCTGATGTATTTATGTTTTCTTTGAGTAGCATCGTATCTAAAGATCCGTAATGGGGTACTTTATAGCACTTGAATTTCCTATAACATCTTACACATTGGTTTCATGCGGTCTGACCATAGTGCCTATACTACTGATTTGCGGACATGAACTTATAGCAGTGAACTCGTTGAAGCGTACCGGTTACTTTCTATGCAATGACGCAATTAGAGTTAATTACAACGGTTTCATTATAGTATCAAAAAGATAAAAAAAAGACGTTAACGTTGATATAATAGGCGTCAGAGAATTAATACCGACAATTTTCTGAGTTTACAATTTCTTTCTGGGGCTACATTTTCTTTCCCCGACTGACGATTATATCAAAATTACAACAATAGTACACATTACAAATATTTTGCAATAGCACAAATTACAATTTACAAATATGAAAAGTAGAATTTCAAGTAATAAATTTATCTTGCGACAGTTAATCCAAGATTTGTAATTTTTCAGAATTAACTTTTTAGATATGGTACGACACTATGGTGAGTTCCCCGGATACTGTCAATTTGAACGGTACACCATTATAGCGGGTCTCGTGGATATCACGATTTTTGACAGTATTATACGTTTCATTTAAAATCTATTCCAAAGTAATTTCGCAGTGAAAACCATTGTTATGACATTCGCGGCCAGGCGGGCCGTATCTAAAAGGTTAAGTTAGAATTACTTGCACGGTTGGGAGAAAAATACTTGAAATATAAAAACACACATATTTTTGTTGCCGTTCTGAAAGATTATCATCATACGTTGACATCTTCGCATATATTGTAATGTACGGTGTGTGTGAAAATCGGATAGTTGGTGCGTTAAGAACAGTGTCGAGAATTAACAGAATGTATAAATATTTGGGTAATTCTCACGAAATTCCGAAATTCTTGTCCTAAAAGTTTCATCAAAAATCTAACAAACATGTAACGGTTACCAATATTTCCTTGAAATATACATTACTGTGGCTAAAAGATTCACTTATCATTTTGAAACCATATGTGTAGATAAAAAAAATACATTTATATAATATCTCTAAAATCATTCGCTCACTATATCACAAGCTTCAATTTCTTTTGTATCATCAAACAACCAAAAAAAATCTTATAATAGTCTTGCAAGTATGAACGATTAATTAAAAATATAGTAGATTAGTAAAAAAAACTTAATTTGGCAAAAGAGACAAAATTGGAAGAAAAATAGCCAAACATATAGAGAGAAAAAAGCGAATGTACGTAAGAATCGAAAAAGATTGTTAGACATGACATGAAATAATAATTCTCATAAAACACGTTTATTCTGGGGACCACTATATAATTAAAATCTAGTAATATTAGTACTACGAAATCCATAGAAAATTAATACAAATTTATTTCCATATTATTTGTCAATTTATAATTACCGCATTTCGGGATTTCATGAGAATTATCCATTTAACAAATTATAAACTCTTATATTAACCAGACCACGTGTTTTCTGTTCATATACAAATTTCTTGGATATAATTGAGGTATTCACAGCCAGACAACGTTAATTTAATAAAATCACAAGAATTTATATAAAGTTCAATTATCAAACGCCAACTAATATTTCCACCTAAAAGACACTCGACAATAGACTACAATGAAAGTCCCGACCAAGCCGTGACTTTCAAAAAAATACCAGCGGTAACAAACAGCGACATTACACCCCATAATAACGAGATTAACCGTCAACATAAAGAAAACTAAGTACAACATGCAAAGAACTAAGCGTTATTTCGCCCCCGGAACATCGTGCCAAGTGTGTTACGTTAAAAGAGACGGTAAACGAGGAAAAGAGCAAACGAGGCTATAATTACTCCGCTTAATTGCGCTAAATTTGTAATCTTTCCGAATAGTACTTAACGCTTACGAAATAATTCGTGAAAGTGATTTATCGTCGTTTTCATTCAACGGAACCCGGCGCCGTCAACGTCCAGCCGGAAGTGGAGGATTTCTATATTTCCCTTGTAGGAAGGTTGACACGCTCGGACAAATTCAATCGGTAATCGATAAGCATACCGGGAAGAATTAAAAAAGCAGCCACGTGACGTCTCATTTGCAAAGTGTCGGAGCAATGGCGTACCAAAAGTCTCGAAGCGCGAGTATCGTTTCAGAGTGATCGATCGAGTCTTCTTTGTAAGGGCCGCGTTTATGTAGCGGGTGATTCACGAAATTTCTATTTTAAGGGAGATTTTGTCACTTTTCAAAAATTATTGTATCCATTTTTTTTAAGGTTAAAACTTCATTTACCGCTCACTCCTTTCGATGTTCGATTAGAGTGTATTTAACATAGAACTAGAATCTAAATTAAATCAAATATTAAATTAAAATCTAACATAGAACTTAGAACAGCCGGCGCCAAATATATTATATTTCATTATACTTAAAATAAGAAAAAAGAGGTATTAACCCTGCTGTTCTGCTCATTTATATCCCACATTTGTATTCCCTCCACTCATAGTGACATGGCCAACAAAAGTTCACATTTTAACACTTTTAGCAATAGTGCTAACACTGGATAGCGAAGGGTTAATATTCAGTTTCCGATACGATATCAGTAATATTATGATAGATAATTGTAAATACACAGTTTATGTTCTATATTGCGTGTTCTATCTAAACTATCGCCAAACAAAAATTCTTTTTATTTGCAATTACATTTGTTATTAATTCAATCAAGCTTTTCGTTCGGCACTAAGAGGGTACAGAAACATGAAATATACAAACAGGTAGACGTACATATTAAATACATTGAATATCAAAAACTAATACTTAGAAGCATATCGGTTAAAATATAATCTCCATTTCGGGTAATATAGATCCGAGCAGAACAGCAAGGTGAAGAGGTGGAAAAGATGATCGATTTGGTAATTCATGTTTTATGAGATGAACGTAGAATATTGATTGTATAACTCTTTTATAAATTTGTAGAAGTTTTGGAAATTTGAGACTATTTCGACTGGTTTGGCAGTTCTTGTGTTAGCTATTTGTAAAAATTTATAATTTTTGAGAGAAAAATAAGAGGAAGTGCTCATTAGGTTGTTTCGATTTCAGTTGCTTGAAGGGATCGTAATTTTATTTTATTGTCATTTGTAATAGTCAATTAACAGGCTTCCGGTCGATAGCTTTAGCGAACGAAAATCGTATTAGTGGGCTTCCGGTAAATAAAGTGTAAAAAATGGAACATTGTGTCGGAGCAACTAGTTATTAGCCATGGTAGAAAATGTTGTATACCGTATTTTTTTAAAGTGTATGATATCTGTAACTTTCCAACAATGATACTGTGTAGTTTTTTAATATTCACATCAGAGAAATTTCGGCTGGAAGGAAATAACATGTCAGTAAAGGAGTAATTGCATTTACGACAATTTTGTTTCATAACATGTTTTTACTCCTTTGACTGCACAAATTTATGAAAAATTCTGAGCTTCATATAAAATTACCATTGCAATTGTATCCAAATATAATAAGACGTATAAAAAAAAATTACATTTAAACCCATTCAATAGAAGGTCTTCTATCAACACTTGCTTTATCCACTCTTATTCCAACTAAATACAATGTTCCAATCTCCCCCACCGAAAGGACGTATGTGCAAAAACAACGAGTCACCACGAACCACAGAAGGCAAATATTAATTTTCCCAAATAATTTCCTCGTCACCTGTCCGCCCAGGTTTATTGCCGAGCAAAATTATCGTTCGGTCTGCAGGAATCGTTTAAAACTTACACGCAACACGTGTCCCGCGAGTTTAATCGCATCGGGGGACACCCACGTTCGTTCTACAGTTCCCTGTACGTGAAACTTCCAAAATTGCGGCGAAAGCTGATCGAAGTGACCGTACGAATCTGCAACGATGAAGGAACAGTGGAATGAAAGCAGAATATCGAAAGGATCGGTCAGAAATATTCCTCAGGGACGATCAGTGAGCGATTTTTCTCGAACGTTCACGACGATTATCCAATTTGCTTCTCGCCAATTCACATTGACGCACGAGAGACGTAGGAGTCAATTTAAGTCAATCTAGTTCCCCATCATTCGACACGTTGCGAAGGAAGCGCATCGGCAACGTGCTCGATGGAAAATCCGCGAACACGACCTTCGATGGTGAAAAATCGTTGGGATTGGTACCGCGGAACGAAATGTTTTGACAGACGCTGAAAAGGTGCTACCGGTTTTATTGAATTCCACTCGGAGAAATTGACTCTTGTACGCGAGACGAATTTAATACGAGAACTGGGATATAAACTCGACATTCGAAGGGAGGGAGGAAGGTTGATTTTAAAATCTCGGTAGGACGTTAATTGGGTTATTGCCACGAGGAGAAAGTCGCAGAAACGCGGTATCGAAAAGGGAAACAAATTTATCCTTCGTTTTAACGGGAAAATGTTATGGAGGAAGGTGTGTTATGAAATTATTGCAATACGATTTTACATGCGACGCTCGGTGGAAACTGTATAACAGTGGAAAGCTTTCTATCGAAGTTCCTTGTTACGGAGATTTAGAGATAGGTGATTTCGTACCTACGAACGCAATTAATGCAGTTTAACACTTTGCGGTCCTATGTCGAGCAATACTCGACATAGATTTTCACTTGATTTTATTTCCTGACAATTTAATATCGACTTTCCAATTTCACAATGATTTTACAATATCACCTAAATGTCCTTTAATATCTATAATTATTGATATCATTTAAAAAAATGAGTAATCAATGATGGAAAATATTGAAAAATTAATTTTATTTACCTCACTACAAAAATTAACGAAATTCGGACCGCAAAGGGTTAATTTGTTAGGAGGACCGGAAAGTAATGTTGTTTTTCAATATTCAATTCAAGCAAATAAAGTTGCAACAAGTTTTTATTTCTCATGAATAATGTAACCACCCTCGTTATCAGTAATTTTTTTCCTTCCAGCTTTCCAATTTTCAATGCCGGATCGATAAAATTCAATAGGTTTTTAACGAAGTATCTGGAAAAGTGACAGTACTTTCCGGACCCTCTAATAATCAACAATGGTGAGATTGCTGATTTGATAGGGAAAATTGGCTTTGAGAGTTTAGGAGGATTGTCTGTTTACATTTTCGATGTTTCGATAATTTGTTACTTCGATTTTGAGTGTTTCTTTTTAATTGTATGTTGCACAATAGTTACTTTGTGAATGATCGTTTATCAAAATGGTCTTTTGGATTTTGTGAATGTTGAAATTGTATTTGTGTTTACATTGAAGGGAATGGAGAAGATACCGACAACTTTGAGTGCTTTCAATTATTTCTAAAGGGTAAACTCGGACTGATGGTGCTGGTCAGGACCTCTACGCTTCTGTGTGACTTTAACCCTTTCACAGTGTGATCAAATTACAAATTACGGCCCAAAAAATGTCTAGCTTTTTTTATATTCCAAAACACATCGGCATGCAAACTAAACCACGTCTCCTACTTCAATTACAATAATCTTAGAAAACAGAAGGAGCAAAAAATCTAGTCATAGACTTAGATATCTTTAGTCTACGAGAGATATTTAACCGTTTGAATACCGGGAGGGTTTTGAAAAATTACTTCGAAAAAAGTCAAAAGCCACTTTCGCGCTCTTGAGATTTTATTTCAAAATAAGCTAAAGTTGGTGTTTTATTTTATGTAGTGCACAACAAGAACAATCTTCTCGTGCTTGTATTCTAATTTGGAATTACTTTATATTATAAAAGAGAAACCTAATGCATTCTTAACAAAATATCTTAACATAGTCTTCTTTCAATTGTCAACATTGAAAAAATTTCCTGGGGTTTTTCGACACAAAAACTGAAGAGCGCGAAAGTAGCACGTGGTGCGCAAACGGTTAAGTCTATGACTAGATTTTTTGTTTCTTCTGTTTTCTAAGATTATTGTAATTGAAGTAGGTCTTTCTTTAGTCTACTAAACGGCATAAACCATTTTTTGGAACGGGACACACTTGTGTCAATGGGTTAACACTTGCTAATTGTAGCACTTGATAGTAAGAAAAATTGAGTGTACTGTTAACCTTTTGCGAACGGGGACCATTTTGAAAATTAAGAGATAATCATTTACTTGGCGATGGAAAAATATTTTTTTTAGCAGAAAATCGTTGTCCTAATGTATACAAGTTATAAATCACTATTTGCGTGATAATATTTGTGTATACATGCACCCATAAGCGTTGATCAATCCCTCTTTCCAACCACAAGTATTCGCCCGTCGTCGTCAAAGGGTTAATGCTTCAATAATTTAGAAAGTGTATTAAATAATGTGAAAATGAAGTGACATTCGAAAATGAGAATTCTGTCATAAAAGATTAAGTCCGCCGACAGTCTGAAGACGAAACTCTTGGGTGCAGCTAAGAATGAAGTCTTACAAATAGCTGTCTTAAGGGCCGTGTAATGAACATTTTACATTGAGCTTATAAGACTTAACGATGCTAATGAATCTTCAGTTACACGGTTATCCTAGGATAACTAATTCGGGAACTGAAAGCTTATAGGAACTGCGGCGATGGCGGAAGTTAAAGCTCGACTTTGAACTAATAGGTTCTCTTCTATCTAATGTTCTCGTTAAAAAATTTTCTTTACAACACACATATCGAAGTCTCATTAATTCGAAAATAATTAAAAACTCCATATCTCCGATAAAATAACCCATTTAACTTGATCCAATCCCATAAGACAAATACAAGTATGATAAAAAAAAAATATTGAAATCACCTATCATTTCCTAACTTCTCTAAGGATCAAAGAAAATCAAAGACTTTTTCCACTTTCCGCTCAACACTCTCGGTGTTTACGATAAACTTTAATTAAAGACGCAAAGTTCCGATAAAAAATGATATAGGATCTCCATGGACAAAACGTTACTGAGCAAAGGTGGAGCTTAAAAATTTCCATCAAACGTTTCTACGAAGTTTATCGCCCCTGTTTACGCGCAGCAACGTTTAGCCAGTAAATCTTGTTGTCTGGCCCGAATGTTGCAAACTCTACGTGATGGATGTTGGATGGTACTTCAACATTTTGCTCCGTACCTTCTCTTCTCTCTTTCATTTTCTCTCTTTCACTCTCTCTCTGTCGATCCCAAGCTTTCTCTGGCGCGCACACACACACAAACATGATTGTACACAAGCACACGGTTGTTCCCTTGAGAAATTTGAGTCGGATCGATTTATCGGACCCGTTGCTTTTTTTTCTTCCCTTCTCCACTCTTTCTCAAGTGGCATTAGGCAGGTTTAATGCGATGCCGGCAAAAAGGGAAACACGGTGTAGAGGTAGGGCGAGTAGGTGCCGAGTGCCATTGACTGCGGAATAAAATAGACGGTGGCATTTCTACCGGGGCTCAGGGTTGGCAAAATTCCATTTCTTTTCCATGAGGTCCGTGCCACGAACAAAAACTGATATTTTCCTTTTTTTTCTCTCTCGTCCTCCTCCCACTTCTCTCTTCTCGGGGAAGGAACTGACGGGTATTGGCATATACCGCCGCAGCAGCCTTCCGAATTGCTTCGTAATCCTACTCTTGGATTCTAGCCGAGATGGGAGAAAAAGTGCGTCGTATACGTTATGTCGCGTCTAAGATTTCCATATGTGCACTCTGTACGATGCACCGCTTCTTCAGTCAGAAACAAGCCGAGGGTCGTAAATATACGCGATGGAAATTTTTTGCACAGTGACACTTTTGCATTAACTCCTCGTGGAGTATGTTGAATTATTTTTAACACTAGATTTATGGAGCCAATTTGGCTCATTCAAAATTCGACTATTATATATATAATATATTGGTTGATTAATTTTTTAATGATAAATCCTTCATTTAAATTGATTTGCAACTATTTTCTTTGCAAACAATGCAATGGCGGATTGAGGGATCCGCACTTAAGGTCCGCCAAATAAGAGAACTTGTAACTTTTGGGACTTTTATATATTAAAATTTCGTGACTCGAATGATCTGAATGAACTGAGTAGGCAGAGAATACGGACTTTTGGAGAAGGAGTGGGAGTAGTGATAATGATGGATGCAAGGCGAAGGTCAAAGTAAGAAGTAGGATTTCGGACTTAGAACGGTGATTTCGGAGATGAGTAAGGAGCGGTGACGATACTAGGGAGTTGAAAGGTCAGGATGGAAAACTAGCAGGTATGGATTTGGAGTAGTGAGTCAGAGGTGATGACGGAAGTTAGTTTAGCTGCGTATAAAATATTCTTATAGTTATCTTATATACTAACTAAGCGGAGGGTCGGTACATTACAACAACTTCAATTTTCTTGCATGGGTGAAATTGGTCCACTTCGGAAAAATAGGTATATGAACATCTGTAAATTTAATGTTAATGGTAGAATAGAAGATATATTGAGTGGGAGGAAATATATGAGAGTAAAATCAGTTTAGGGTTTTCATTTAGAATAAGAATTGCATTAGCAAGTGTGCCTGTAGTTGGTCTTGAAGCTAAAGCTCTACACTTCAAGGCTGTGGTATAAACAGTTTATAGAGTCAAGTGCTAGCTCGTTCTAAGGACTGACTTGATAGAGACATTTCTTTTGAAGCTTAAAATAAAGTTAATCGGGTGAACAGAAAGGCTACATTTGATTTTAATCGTTCATTTTTGATAGAATGAAATTGCTTTTTATGGGATCAAGAATTGTACAGTTTTGAGTTGTATTTCTTTGGTTTTAACTGCTATGGTTGTTTTGTCTGGGATTTATTGTTTTAGGGGACATTGGAATCTTTCAGGCTATGATATGAATATATGTCATGTAGGACAAAGGGTGTAGCAGGATAAGGGGGTCAAAAGTGCCCTTGAACCGATTACAATCGGCGAGATGTCATATGGTGTGTGTCTTGACCAGGTGGGTAGTTATGGGGTAAATTTAAAAAACTGTTTTTTGCTATACTTTTTCGGTTTATTGGGGTGCATAAATTTTGAAAAAATTCTGAAACATTTTGCATACGAAAATGTATGTTTCAGATTTTTTTTCAGATTTTTATACCAAGATAATGGAAAATTCGAAGTCATTGATTGAGATTAACTCCATGCTCTCTATAGGCTCTAAATGTTACAATTTTCTAAAAATAATGACTCTTTTGATGTATATGTTAAATTGTATTTAGGAATTGCATATGTGGATTCTGCACGACGTGGCATTTCTCTCTTCGGGAACAAATTAATGATCACGAATATACTACTTAATATTTCTTACATATCAGCAATTCTTACAATTAGTTACTCCACCTCTCGTATGAATTCCCAACAGAATAACATTCTCTGTGGCGGAGCAAAAGATTCTTTCTTTTAATTATTTCCGTAACACGAATTCCTATCACCATTTATTAAGTCGTAAATTTCCAAGAACCTTTATTAAATGCGGCAAACTCAACTTTAGATACTTGAAACATTCGAATATCACTCACAATTTAGAACTGAAAATTTAAAACTATCCATTCATATTTGATAAACTATTTTTCGACTATATACATCATTTTTCGTCGCAAGAAATCTTTTACAAAGGAAATCCTTCGCAAGAAATTCACTTTATTTGCAATTTTCCTCAGAAACTCCCCTAAGAAAGATCGCTGTACTAAAGGAACCAAAGGTATCAGCTTTCGAATCAATTACCGTCTTACTTTTCCATCTTCTTAATAACTTATTAGCTTTTCAAAGAGTCGCGTAGTATCTATAGAATTAATACCTAAAAAAGAAACCTAAAATACCTTAACTGCAATAAACCATCCCTCCTAAGCTTCTTCGTCGAACGCGAATCGAACCCAGATCACTTTCTTCAACCGACAGTGCACAACGTTAACGAGTCCAAGGAGTACATCATAACGACAACGCACACAGTCTGTATTTGCTCGCAGTAGTAGGTTTGTTATGCTTTACTCTGCCGGCATAGCGGTTTATTGGGACGCTTACAATTTGCGATCCGGTCATCGTAATGCGAAGCATCTGCTTCTGGACATTAGGTAATTACAGTAATTGCAGTAAAGTATCGACGTTCCTGTAGGATACGTGCTCTATCGAGGATATACCGACCTACGTGTCAGCAGGCCAACGTATGAGTACCTGGAGCACGGCAGGTCGGTGACAGTAGAATACGCTAATATTAGACGAACCTTCGCGAGTATACTCTCTGAGCTATAACCATTGACACAACCATTGAAATTAACAGCCACTAGTCAGCCATGGAGTAATGAGTATGAAATTAGCAACCCCTACTTATGAAAACAGTTTGTTGTAATACAATTTAGCTGCCTATCATAATTCATCATTTGCAAATTTACAAGTAGACGATTATATCGTTGATATTTCTATTTGACACGTTTACGACGGTGCCTGAATTTAGTGTTCCCACCATGGGGCGGTTGTGCTTTTCGTATTTTCTCCTATCTGGCGGTGTAGTAATGCAAAAGAGGCTGATTTATTTGAACAAATGTTATGTTATTATAGCTGCTTAAGAAAAGCATTCCAATATAATATTATATTATACTACATAAAGATGTAAATAAATTTACCAATTACAGTAACTAGTTGTTTAAATGTGCCAGTATCGTTGGCTCAGTCCACCCGATGGGGCAAAGATGAATTGTACCACCGCACAGTGGAACGAATCGACCATCTAGGTGGAAAAAAATAATAACTCGAAAACCGTTCACTTTAGAGAAAAATGTTTCATACAAAAATTTCATAATATCGTGAAAAGAATATCGGTGTAATACTCATTTTTTATTTTTTAGATTTCTTCAATGTTATTTAAAGGTAAACTTAATTTTTTATACCAAAATCGGTAGATTTGTTTATAGACGTTCGTTGTACAGAAAAAATAAAGAATCTTTTGTATAAGACATTTTCTTGTTGGACTTTATATTAAAAAGATATTTAATGAAAAAGATCCTACTAAAGCCTTTTTCGATACGCGGACTGCCCAACAATCATTCAGCAGCTATAACAAAGAATTGCACAGATATGCGCACAAAATTTTTGCGTTAATTACTTCTATATAATCTGAGGAATATATATGTAAAGTTTCAGCCCGGTACTTTTCGGTACTTTTTTGTTATTCAATTTTTAAGTGTACCGCGTGCCCCGTTGAGAATCAACAACCGAACTGCCTCGCTAACTTTCAGCAGGTATAACAAAGAAGAGCGCAGGTTTGCACACGAAATTTTTGCGTTAATTACTTCTACATAGTCTAAGGAATATACCTGCGAAGTTTCTCATTTCGTTCCGGTGGCTCAGCCCGCCAAATGGGACAGACATGAATGCGCCACCGGTGGTTCACTCTGTCGTGAACGTGTTAATGGTTCCAGGGAAGTATAAGGAAGAGGTATTTATATGAGTGGTCGTTGCGATGGGAGTGTTTGGTGAGGATAGTTAGGGAAGACAGTTTTTTATATTGCATCGAGAATAGTGATCTCTTTTGAGGGTAATTGTTGAGTAAATGTTTACATTTTTGAGCGATGAAAATTTATTTACTTAGTACTACGTGATGTTAATGGTAAATTGGTGCAAAGAGAGTATTGATATGGTAAGAATAAAATCATGAGAACAAATTATGTTTCGTTTTTATTTTTTGAAAGAAGTCCTGCGGAAGGATTAAAGAAATAAGAGTCTGATTGATCAAAGTGGAAAGAAAGCGATTCTTTTCATATACATTTTTGAGTATAACGTGTTTTTTGCTAAATGACGATATACTGATCGAATTGTGTATGAAAAGAAGTAAATAAGAACTATCGAATGCTGCGAAAGAATTCTCCATAGCATTGCATGCTAGATACACATCAGAATTGCTCAGCCTCTTTTTACAGCAATGTTCTTGATAACATATGAGAAAATAATTGATATCAAGGAATTCTTTGTCGAAGTACTGACTAGATATCATTACAATGTAGATATTCTAAGCCTCATGAAATTTTTTTTTAATACACCGCACTCTTCTGCCAAAAATCGGAGTAACCCTAAAACTATCGGCTTTGTATGTAATTTATTTAACTGCACTAAATGAGTACTTCGAAAAAATAAGAATGAAGAGTTGAAGAAAATGAAGATTATTGAAGTAATTTTCATTTTATAAAATAGACGTTTAATATTTACTGCATTGCTGGTCTATCAATTTGAAGAATTTAAAAAACAATTAGAAACTGGTTATTTACAACTGCCTCGGTAGTTTTAGCGTCAATGATAGTGATAACATTAAACGAAGGCATCTGGAGTTCGAAATTTCTTAATAATCCAATGCATTTTCCTACCAACATTCAACAAGTTAGTTACTCTGATATCATTAAAAAATCATCGAAAATACGAGAGCAGATTTCTGTGGACAAATTAGCCAGGAATTCTATTTATTTACAGAAAAGAGTCATTATATAGAGTTGCTTTGTGCCGATTGAATCTGCGTACTCTTTCCTGGTCTATTTAGTCGGCTAATTGAAAGAAAATTGATCCGTATGTAAAGAATGCGACATATCAGCGATATCTACGTATTACATACGTGTATATGTATATGGAAAGACTCTGATTGGATTTATACCGCAGTGCATCAAATCGTTGCAATTGCCAACTGCAGGAAATCGTAGAGTGTAACGAACGGCGCGACGAAGGTTTTATGGAAATCGATGGGAATGTAGAAGGATTGTATATATATAAGTAGAGCTTGCGTTATTACAAGTGGCCAATTTTATTCTGCCGATTTATTGCGTGTACCTCTTTGCATGACTGTAAGAAAAAAATTGAGGTGCAGGAATCCAGGGAAATTGCAGGATTTTGCCCGATTTGAATATAGAAATTTGAATATAAATAATTTTTATTTCACGGTTTGAGAATTTTGTACGATGGAAGCATTTGATAATTGGAAATGGTGCCTTCTGTGGTATTTATTAGTGATTTCCTATTTTTATGATAAACCAGAGAATAGAAACACTATGGATTACAGACATTTCACAAGAAGTTCATAGCATCGATTTGAGAATTTTTTAAAATTTGAAATTTGAGATCGTTTGACAATAAAGAATCATTGTTTTTGCATGACAATCGTACGCTAGTACGGTTTGTTCATTCTTCACTAGTAGCCAAATCCGTATTTGCACTTCTTTGCATCTTTCTAATAAAAAACATGACGGTGCACAAATTCTATCCAATTTCGATATCAAAGCAAGCACGTGAAGTTTATTACTCCTATTTACTTCATTCGACGAATAAAATGGAAACAGTACATATGAATCATCAACACTAGAAAAATATTCATGTCCCACATTACAAATTTTAGAATTAAATATGAAAAATTTGCAAAATTTAGAAAATTACAAGTTTTCTAAGATATACAGAATATCGTAAGGTCGAAAGAACTTTCAGTTACATTACCGATGCACTCGCACGAATGCTCGTCTCGCAAACACTCGTAAACACGACAGGAATCGTTTAAAAGATTCACTTCGTATTCGACGAAACGTCGCGTCGATTCGACGACTCCGCTGTTTTCTACGTTCGACAAAGCCGCTTAAGTATCTCCTTCTTACCTTCTCTATGCGCTCATCTTTCCTATGAATAATCCAGAAATATTGCCGTCGATTATCGACAAAAAAAGTTCAATTCTTAAAATGTATTTGCACTCGAAGACTCTTCGTTGCTTACATTCAGAGAATAAGCGGACAGCAAGGAAGGAGATATATGAAATAACAACTGACTGTAAAGTAACGCTGTGTTTTTCTTGAATAATTTAGGACTGTACGTTAAAATATGCAATGCACGTCTAACATCGTCATGTTTCTTGAAATTTACATAAATTACACGATTCGTTTGACGCAACATTTGGAAAAATAGTTTCCAGAAAATGTTTCGCAATGGAAGCTTAAATAAAGCGCAATTTGTACTTTTTCTTTTCAGTTATAATCGCCAAGGTCATTTCTCCTGAGACCCACCGTTTTTGTTGATTTCTTAGTTGGTTTATTTAGGGTTATTTCTGAATTATACAGTCTATGCTGCGTAAATCGCACAGAACAAATTTCTCAGAGGTGAGAGGGGGGATTTAAATTCAGGTCTGATTATGAATCCGAGACTTTATCTCCTGAATCACCATAGACTCTATTTTCACTTTAATTTCTATGGTTATTTCACCTAGGGCCTGTGGTTTTAGGTATTTTCGTGCCATTGCGTCTACAATATACATTTTACTAGCTGAAAGTTCCCGTGCTTCGCTACGGTTTAATCGAAACTAAAAAAAAAACTTAAAATTTCGAATTTTGAAAAATCCTTTCTTAGTGGGTGCTTATACCCTAGAAGGAACGTTCCTACAAAATTTCAATTCTAGGTCCAGTAGTCTCGGCTCTGCGTTGATGAGTTTGGACCATACCTTAACCCGCCAAAACCCCCCTAAAATTTCGAATTTTTCAAAACCCTTTCTTAGTGAGCACCTAAGACCCAAGGGGAAGGTATGTTCCAAATTTCATTGCAATCCGTTCAGTAGTTTTTGAGATTTCGTGATGAGTGAGTGAGTGAGTCAGTCAGTGGTATTTGAGCTTTATATATATAGATAGAGCAGTAATGGCGAACTTATAACCCGTGGGTCAGACACTGACTCACGCAGGCTCTTTAAACGACCCACTTGTTGATTTTTATAAACTTAATTTGTATGTTATAAAAGAGAGAACAAACCATCAAAAATAATAAAAAAATTAAGTACATATAAAATTAAAATTTATAGAAATTGGAAAAAATATTCCCAAGTGGACATTGTCTAGTCGAGAAGCAAAAAGAAAGTAGTTTTTAACAAATCCTTCCCTGCTCCTTTTCAAGTGATAGCACTGACTTAGTGACCCATGAGCAAGTACCATAAAAAATAGTGAATAAAATTTGACCCACTTCTTAGAATGGTTCGCCATCACTGTTATAGAGAACAAATTTTCAATATGTAACAGAAGTGTTTAAATTCAGACCGACTGTTTACTTTACTTCTTGATCAAACATAGCTTCTATTTTGACTTTAATTTCTATAGATATATCACTTAGGGCCTGTTGTTTTAGGAAGGTTCTAAATTACCAAATAATTTGGAATAGAAATCAAGTAGGAAAAATTCTCTAGAGCTGATAGGAGGATTTAAAACTCGGGTTACTGATTGCGAGTTCGAACCTTTACTTCCTAACTCGCCATAGCTCGTATTTTTCTTTGAATTTTTATTGTAACTTGATCAAGTGTCTGACATTTCAGGCGGTTACCGAACTATCGAAACTATGATATTAAACATTTCAGAGGAAAAATTTCCTAGAGGTGACGGTGAGATTTGAACTCAGGCCCAGTAATTGGAAGTCGAAGCCATTTACTTCTTGACCCACTATAGTGCTCGTAAAAATGTAATCTACGATGCATTTAAGCTTTTGAAAGTCAACGAAAGAAATGGTGAGATACCGACATCGATTAAATCCTCTTTTGAGAGGATTTATTCGAATTGTCTCATTAACTTTTTGCACTCGACAATATAAACTTAACTCGGCAGCCAGTTAATCCGAAGGAGAGTGAACATTTAAAGTGCGATGTGCTGTTGCGGTATACCGAAAACGAGCATTTACTTACTTTGCACCTCGCAGACAGGCAAAATGCAATTCCGATTCGAGTCTATTGTTTTCTGCTAAAGCCTCGCAACTGTGGTATTTTGTTAGCAAAGTAGAATGTCTGTGCGTGGATTTTTGTGAAATTAATGCCGTTTAAGCTCATCATTTTGACTACTTAAAAATGTACGAATATTCAGAATGAAAAGCATTGTTTAACGTGCAGGATTAACTAAACACTCGCAGTTATTATTATTTACTTAGTAATCCAAACTTGTAATTCAAAGTAGAAGATATCTCGTAATTGCCGATGAATTATCAGCAAATAGCGCTATAGTTTTTCGCATTCAATATTTTTGAACGATCATATTTAATTAAATATTTTGTAATATCACCGGTGATTATTGTTAGTTATTTTATAGAATATGATGCTTTCATAAAGTACCATTTGTGGGGGAGCGACGTGGTTTAGCAGTCGCTGGGGAGTCGTTCAATAATTCAATTTCTTATAAAATATGCATTTGTTTTATTGCGCTGTTTCATACATTAATCTATTTCCAACTATTTCAAATTTCACGACTGAACTCGAAACGAGTGTAGTGAAACGAATTTCATCATTGTGGTACAATTGCTCTGGTAAACCAGATCAATGTTTCAGCTTTGAGTGATCAACACAGAACATTTTTGTAAAAAATTGTTTAAAGAACAATTATTATTATATTATTGAACCTTTAACATTTGCATGTGTACGATATTACACTCTATAAGACTTTATAGATGTAACATATATCTCATAAATTTGAGTACGTTTTAGTTTGATTATAAATAATATGATTACGCATTCCATGTGTTTCAGTTGATATCTCATTTTTGTAATAATGAATTCTGAAATCATCAACATTACTATAAAACAGAATGCGCCAATGTCTGCCGAATATCTGAATCACTTACTGCACAGTTACTTCAAACAAAAAATAGACATTTCCATCAGTGATAAATTCCAGGCCAAGCATAAATATAAATCGCAAGTAAACTTTGGAAAGCAATAAATATAAATAGACTCCAAACCATTGAAACCCACGCTGAAGTTACTTATAAGAGAACAGCAAAAACTCAACGTCCATTCCAATAATTAAGTTACAAAGTTCTATGAATAAAAGTCATAAATAAATATCCAAAAATAATAAACCGGAAGCGTCATCAATTCATTAAATCCAACACAAAAATTAGTCCTAAAGGAGCAGTGAAAGGTCAACGTTCATTTCACCAATTAACTTACAAAATTCCATAAACAAAAATCTCGTATAACGTTCCAAAAATAATAAAAATACACCAACTTTAATCATTGACTCCAGTAAAGTCAACAACAGGAGCAAACACCCCGCGGCATATTTCTGCAAAATTGTATCAAAATGAGCGCCATCCTTTCAACCGTACAAAAAGCCGCAACTGGAACAACGTATTCGTGTATCAACGTCCCACGTATTCAACGTGAGGAGTGGTAACCATTTCAAAAGTATACCCGATTTGTCTCTACGGAAGAAGTCTGCTGAGACGGTGCACACGCAATTCCACGGTGAGTGAATACGCAGCGAACAAGCTTTTAAGATCACGGACGACTTGCTGGTCTTAGTGCCTCTCCCTCGTGCACTCTTTCTCTCTGTCTTTTCTGGGTTATATGTGGGAAAACAAGTTTTTCGTGTTCACCGTGATTCACAGCGCACATGACCTACGGGAATAAATCTTGCCCGGTGACATTTACCATCCGCGACTGCTGCTTGATTTCGTAACTATACTGATATACATATACACACGTACGTATAACGATGGTCATACAAGTTATTATTTTAGCCTCGAATTTTTGACTGACGTTAAGTATCATTTACACATAACTCTGATTATCGCTCATTATACGTCTCCTTTTTAAGGTATGACCTCTCGTTATCGCGTGATAATAAATATGCGTAATGTCGACAGTTAACGTCCGGTTCTATATTGGTTAAAGCAGTGTTGAGGAAATATTTCTAGCAGCAGGTGAGACACACATTTTTTGGCGGGAAATATAAGTCATTAAATATTTTATTACATAAAGCTCATTGATCTTGAGGTAATAAGCTATTTGCAAGGCGCGACTGCTATTTGAACAAATAAACATTTGCGTGTCGAGAAATAAAGAAAACGAAATTTTTGTTATATATGTGAGCCTCAGGGACGTATTTCTGCTCCGCAACATTAACACGTTGTCTGCCATGGGGGTCACCAGTGACTGGAGTTATAGAATTCAGTGACATTGCATGTAACTCTTAAATTGCAATATTTATGAATTTTCTAACATATTGTAGTATCGTAATTTTTAAAAAATAAGAGACAGCTTTTATTTAGTTAGTGTGGATGGATTTTGTGTATTTGAGAGTGAATGTTTGGAATACGTGATTTGGAAGATGGCGAGTTCGAGGGTTAGAGTGAATGTTTAGTCTGTGGACAAGAAGAAAATGAGTGAGTGCAATAGACAATGCAAGCTGTGAGAAAGACGAAGAACGCATGCTGTGAGAAAGAGTATCGAGGGTGGATGCGAGTGTGAATTTTTGGGAGAGTCAGTTGAGAGAGTTGAGAGCGTTGAGACACAGAGTTTGTTGCGAGGAGAGCTACAGTGGAGTTATATATAGAGTTTAGTGGAGAGTATTAGCAATTAGAGTAATTAGAATTATTTTATTTTACTGAGTGTTTCTATTTTGTTATTTAGGTTATTATATTGTTAGTGAGTTTAAGATGTACATATAGTTGATGGAGAAAAGTATGTAGAATAAATATAAATATATATATAGATAGAAGCAGAGAAGATTCTACAATATTTAGTAATTAAATATTGACGTTAAAAAAAATAAAGGTCTGCCGAATATCCCTCTATTAGTATCTTTAAAGTTTCTGCTTTAGAAAGATGTGAATTTAATAGGAAAAGTTTCATTATAGCAGAAATGATGAAACTAGTGAAATATCGGTAGCGTTCAACGTGTTAATTGTATCGTGATCCACTGACATTCTTATTTCAGTTTTCTGAAAAACTGCAAAATTTTCTATTCCATTTATCGCGTCACGAGTGTCACTCGTTATTGCACGGCAAGGGTTTAAAAAACACCACGCTAAAGTTTCTATGGTCTTTTCTAACCCCTAGTTTATTTTTCATTTAAAAATATGATACTTGGTTACTCTTTCTTCATAATAACTTCATTAAGAATAATATGTATTCACTTTTTACAATTTGCATTGATTTGGATCAAATCAAATGTCGACTTTTATTAAAATAAGCCCTAGGGATTTCCGAAAGTTAATTTCTCTGGGAAATTTTGCATATGTAAAAAAGGAACGAGCCGTTTTTTGAAACGTTGAAATTGAAAATTTCTATACTATTGTTTTAAAATCTGCGGCAGGATGTAGTTCGTCCATCACGGCGTTACAGTGGAATGAAACGACCTTCTGAGAGGAAAAAAACTAATAACTCGAAAACCATTAATTTTCGAGAGAAATGTTATAAACAAAAGTTATATTTTCATGTCCCACTGAGAATCAATGACCGGACTGCCTTACAACAACTTTAGAGATGCATGATAAAAAGTAAATTACTTTTATCTGATTCAAAGTAAATATCTTGAAAGTTTCAAAATAATACTCTTTGGTACTTTTTAATTATTCGCTTTTCAATTGAACAATGTAACGCGAAAAACATGTAATTAAAAAAAACTCTAAAAATTGTTAAAAAAATGAACGTTCCAGAAATCCATTGTGGACATAAAAATACTAACTAATGGTAATGCTCTCCACGTAAATTAAAAGTTCTCTTAAAATTATTAATTGCTTTAATAGGATTTCCTTTTCAATCGAAATATCACTAGAACCTTGCGATTTAATGATTTTGTGCATTTATTGCTACGCTTAAATGGTTGCAAACTCAATTGTGCTTGCCCCTAGTTTCATAGACATTCGAAATTACGAAAAAATTATTATATTCATTTCTTAACATGATTTTTCCCTCCATTTGGATTTTTGATTCTCCATTTCCTTCCAAACTGCACTGGATTATAGCATGAGACAGACAAATGAATTTTTGTCCTTGCGTTAATTATTGTAACTATGTTTTAAAGCAACATATTTACGTTTCCTTGTGATGTTCGAGATTATGTTGTAATTTCCTTCCTGCCTTTGAAGCATTTCTCGCGATATTCTCGTTATCAGAGAAATGTATCATCTGCAATTACTTATTTTTATTAGAGTTGAAACTGAGACCACTTTTTGAAGGTTACGTACACATCGAAAGGGATGTCTTTTTTATACAGGTCATAATTCATATACAAGAATAGAGGAATCTCCGATTACAGAAGTTTCTTTCATTAAGTGTTTCAGTTTAAATTACCTTCGAATATTATCTCGTTTCGTAATTTCAAACTGACGACGCAACCTCGCGTGCAAGACACGTACGAGTGTATGTGCTGCGAGAAACTCAAACAGAAAATCAGTGGAAAACGCGTAAACGAGCTGCAGAGAGAAAAAATTGTACCCCCGACATCGGTATACGGTGCGGTGTACTGTGATAAAAAATCAGAAATTTGAAAAAAGCAATTCGGCGAGCAGCCTTCCAGTCAACGTTACATTTGTCGCGAACTCGTAATTTTGTACGAAGTGAGTGCAAGTATATATTATTGGTCCACGAAAATAAGTTACTTGATACGTGGTTTGCTACAATTCGCCTCACGGATAGAGGCATCTCTCGGCATTATGTATTTTTGAGTCTAACGTGTGACTGGCCGAAAAGGCACTAAATGACGAAATAAGAGTTTAGTTATCATTTGTCATTCCCCAAATTTAGGCTTCAAGGGTCGATATAATGGAAATAGGCGGTGCGAGGACAGTCTCCCCTTATCCTGTATCTGAAGCTAACCTGAATCGAAAAGTCCAGCCTACAAAGAAACTTCAAATCCTAGATTCTTTTGATTTCTCATTCGCAGCTTAATTATGTATACCATTTTGTACCTCAAAATCCTCAACTAGTGTGTCTACGCGCCTCAAAGTCCTGTAAATATGATTTTTAGGAGTTATATGGACTGATCAGGTAAAACTTTTTTCCAATTTAATCTGACATCCCCTAAAAATATTTCAGAAGTTCCAAGTCTATCGACTCTTATTCTAAAAATAGGCCTTTCAGGAGCAAGTCGGAATTAAATTATCATTTTATTCCATATAAATTCTAAATCTCTTAAAATCACTCCAATTCCAATCCAATTCTAAAACTCCTCATTATAGAATGTATGGCTTAATATTGGGCTTATAATTAGATTAATTTTCTAAATAAGAATGCTGAGGATTATTTTGGGCCGTATGAAGCCTAAATTAATTAATTAGGTAAAACTTGCAAAAATGAACAAGTTTAGAGGATTGTGGAATTAAAATTTGCATTCTTTTGAATGTAACATATTTTTCCATATTCAGCATAAATATCGTAAGTTATTTGGTAATTTAGGGGGATTCTAGGCTGAAATTTTCGACTCGGGAAGTGACTTCATTGCGTTGGCGACGTATAGGTATCCACGTGTGTGTAGTGGTATTATTAGCCCACCAAAAAAAATCACTTGATAAGTGGTTCGCTCCAATTCGTCTGACGAATACAGACATCTCTCGTCCTTACGCATTTTGGATTCTAATTGACGACTGGCCGAAAAAACACTTGACAACGAAGTAAGTATTTTTGTTTTCAATTGTCATTCGCCGAGCTCAGGTTTCAAGGGTCGAAGTGACTATATTGCGTTGTCGATATCATCATATTAAAGGTACGAGTGCACATTAGTATCACTGGCCCACCAAAAGAAGTCACTTGATAAGTGGTTCGCTCCAATTCGTCTGACGAATAGAGACATCTCTCGTCCTTACGTATTTTAGATTCTAATTGACGACTGGCCGAAAAAGCACTTGACAACGGAGTAAGTATTTTTGTTTTCAATTGTCATTTACCGAAATCAGGTTTCAAGGGACGATATGATAGTAAAAGGGCGTGCGAGGAAAGTCTCTCCTTACTCCGTACCTCATGCCAAGTGACTCTATTGCGTTGGCGAATTACAGATACATATGCACATTGTATATAGGAGTTTATGAAAGAAATAAATGAGGATAGGTATATGAAGGACAGAAAGAAACAACGAGAGAGATAGAAAGAGGAAGTAGACAAATATAAAACGAAGAATATAAAGGGAATGATAAAGTAAGAGCCAGAAGAAAGAAAGGTGCAGAGAGGCAAAAGAAGGGAGAAAAGAATAAGAAAGTAGATTTACAAACGCAGAGGAAGAAAGAAATAGGTAGCTGTATAAAGAGAAACGAAGAAGAGAGAAAGAAGAAGGAAAGGTGGAAGAGAGAAACAAAGCAGAGAACAGAAACGGTGCTGGCAGTACGTTCTGACATTATGAAACTTCAAATCGAAATAGCATGCGAGTGTACGCGCCACGAGTACGTACTTGATTTCAAAGACGTAATAACTTCGAAGTACTTCTGCTCGTGTGTGTGTATGCATACGTAACATAATATTTAGATCATATACGTATGCGCATCGGCTTCCTCTTACCGAACAATTCATTACCCGAGTGAGAACTATTATATGGTATTATATACCTGAAACTTATCAAGACACATCCGAAGTAATGAAACTTCACGGAGAAGAAATTACTACGTTACAATGATCAGCTAATTTACTTACTTCTTCGAGATATTTGTACTAACAAAAAAGATTATCATAAAAAGAATGTAGGATTATTATTCAATAAAGAATAATAAATAGTTTATTAAATATAATATATATAAAATATAAAATAAAAACAAAGGCACACTAAAACACACAAAATACACAAAAACTATTCTAAGCTATTCTGTAAATCGCTGGTCGCTGTTAAACTCTGAATATTCTATTCGCTGTGACGCTGGTAAAAACTCTATTCTCTATCTCTGTCAAATATACTCTGGGCCTTCTTACGCACTTCGATTCCTCTGAAGGCCCTACACCCCACACACACAACATACACATTCATACACCCTCATCATCTCGCAGGCACTTTCTCTTACAACCCTCTTTCACTCTCTCTCACACATACACGCTCCTTCGTTGCTCTCTCTCTCTCTCTCTCTCTCTCGCTATCTCTCGCTATCTCTCGCATTTATTCCATCGCGCTTTTGCATCCTACAAGAATGTTATTATCATTAAGTATTCATTTGCGTTTTCAGACATATTTTCGCTATACAAGGAACGTGACTTTTATATAGTTAGGGGGAAAAAAGTTGTTAGGTATTCAGATACCTGATCGTTACTGTTCTTAACCTCTGCTCGGTGCCGAGATAAGTTCCTCGATGTATCCAAGGACTCTGATCGTTCGAGGTTCATGTAAATACTTAATGTAAAGTGGCAGATATTGCTCGCATAAAACTCATCCCACGGCTCGTCGACGCGTTTCCTCATCTACGTAAAGGATACGTATAAGTAGCTATTAACGCTTGTAAAGAAATTCCTACACGAAACGTTCAATATTTGAGAAATTTATGGACGTAACGAGTAAGTAATTTACAGCAAGGTAAATACATACGTAATTTCACTTGTCAGGTGGATGTCAAATTTCCTCTGCAATTTACGTGTGTTTAGATATTTGATTATTTGTCGTACAGATAATGTACGATTACAAGAAGATGTCTAGCAAAAATATGAATCTGTTCGCTTTCTGTATCTTCTAAACTATCTTCTGTGTTTTCTACATTTCAGTAGGTATCTAATATTTTATATAACGCTAAAAATTGAATTGGTGTTGTGTACTAGGCGAACGGAAAAAAGAATTAATCTAAAACTAAGTTGATAGAATTACGACTTCAAATCATTGGTTTAAAATCATTGAAGATGAAAATGTTCTAACAGAGTTTGGAAATTCGCTGATGCACAGATTTAAAAGTATCTTGGAAAATCTATTTCCTGATGTAATATAAATAGATTATTTAGAAATGGTTGTGTCATTCAATGTTATTGCATTGGTAAAATTTCTGAAAATGTCGATAGTACCATTTCAAAAGAGATTTCCGAGGTTCTCGCTGTTTGGTCGTTACAGTTTTACGAGAAAGTAGAATTACAATGCGTGCAGAAGATTGTATGGACGAACGCCTCAATCGTGCAGAGAAGATTCATCTACGATTTAATATTCAAATTGCTCGTACATGGAAAGTAGTGCCTAATAATGAACGTTAAATGTATGATTTTTAATTTAGATACCCCTTCATTATCGTCATTAACCCCTTCGAGCATGCGAAGGTACTCCATCAATGATGGAATATTTGAACTGATCGTACATGTGTTTGGTAACAAGCATCACACGTTTTTGCATATCTACAACCTCAGTCATTATCGTAATTAACCTGCGCAACGCTGTAACATGTATTTATAATAGTTTACTTCAGTTATCGGCTACTTTCCGATCGTTTTCATCACATAAACTTGTAACATAAATGTCAAACGGCGTTAAAATTCGATTCTCTAATTAGAAATGTAATGTTCTATTGAACTATTAACTTTATTATGAAATCTATCAGTTTATAACTCTTTATTCTTTATACTCTTACAGTCATTGTGAGACATCAATGTATTATATGGCGTTGAAAAGATGTTCTTTGCAAGAAATATGGGTCTGCTTGGTCAAAGTGGAAAGGTCATGTCTCTTTTCACATACATATCCATATATAACATATTATTTTCTAAACGATCGTGCTCTCGTCGGATTGCGCAATGAAGAAAGTAAATGCGATGTTTTCAAACAAAATAAACGCAGCTATCGTTATTACCATTACACGAAGAGATAAACGTTTTTATCGGTCACACGTAATCTGCGAGACTGCAATTAGGATTCCTCTGTAAAAATATTTGCTTAAATATAAGTCGTTAACCTGATGAATAGGTACTGCACGAAGTTTTAACTATCTTGGCTACTTTAAGGAATTTAGAGTTCAATACTTAAATCAATCGATTGGGAAGCTATATGATGAATGTTCAGAATTTTTCGCGCAATTAAATATACCGTCGTTATCGAAGTTAATCATTCCAATCGTGCGAAGGTATTTACCTATTGAGAGAACTGGGAAGTAATGTCATCTTCTTACATTAACACTAGAACTACCGAACCAGTCAAAATGACTGGTACACAGTTTTTTCCAAAAATTCTTCAAGCCTACCGGAGAGTCATGAAATAAATATTCTATGTCAATCTAGAAAAACATAAATCACCGTATCCATTTTCTTTTCGGTCTCTTGATTCCTCTGTTTTCAAAGTACGTATTTAATATATTGAAATTTAATAGATTTAACGCCGGTAGTTCTAGTGTTAAATTCAAACAAACAAAATTGTCCCAAAGTTTTTAATGAATAACACAATCGTCCTCATTATTAACAACGTTTTTCCATCTAATGTGCAAATTTGTAATGCCGGATCGATAAAAATCAATTGGTTTTTGAGCAAAATATCTAGAGAAACGACATTATTTTCCGGTACCCCTAATATTTCATTAATGATGTGTTAATAATCAAATCTACAGAAGCAGTTCGTACACATGAGGTAATGTATAATGAGAAATATCACAAATTTTTGCACATTTACACCTCATAGTTGTCGTCATTACGTTTTACAAAGCAAAAGCACGTAATTCATTTGAACAAGTGCATTGCAATTCGCATTACGTGTAAACCTTAACCCATTCAAAACGGATTGCACACCGTGTGTAATCATACTAAATTACAATTATCAGTCATTATGGAAAATGCAGCCATCGAAGTAGGATTCGTTTGAAATAAAAAGTATCTTAAAATTGTGTAAACATCAAATTTGGTATTGGATTTTGTTCAGACTCTAAAATGCGTGACCCAAAGCCAGGACCATCATTGTGAATACAAAACGAACAATTTTCAGTGTCTCTGGATGATCTCCAAATAAATGCACCGTCTCGAACGTGTTGTAATGCCGATCGAAAAAATAGATTTAATTAATCACAAATATAGTTGCGAATAAAAAGAATTGTCATTTGGTGATAATTTCATACAGAACATGCAACGTAGAGCATAAACTGTACATTTACAATTATCTGTCCTAAAATTACTCATATCTTATTACAAACTGAATATTAACCCTTCGATGCCCAGTGTTAACATTATTCCTAACGACGATATATCGTCGCTCGGCACTAAAAGGGTTAAGTAAAAGACATTGCCGACGTAAAAGTCATTCTACGGTTCATCGACGTGTCTCCTATCTTCTCTAAACGATGTTAAGCTCCTAACGCTCGTGCGGAGAGCATCATGCATGCACAGTTCATACATATATGCATCTCAGAGAGGAACTGCGTGCAATAAAGAGAGACTATCGTAATAAAATTCATTTTCATTCCTGCACGTGCGTAATGTATGTACGGCACGGAGACAACATAGGAAATACAAATGCCTCGTCGCGGAGATACATGGTTGACCGTGAGAGGACGAGCTTCTCGTTCTCCTCACGCTCGTTATCCTTGTAAAGCCAAGGAAGCACGTGGAATACGATTGTATACGAGTATACACCAATATACACATATAAATCTCGTCAATCTCATTGAACATAAGACGTGCGCTAGTTCTTTTAAAGAAACTCGCTAGCTGCGACGATTTTCTTCCATCGCCGCAACGAAGTCCTTCAACGTACACTTCCGCTAGCGGTTGCCGATAATTGGAAGTCGTTCCAGTTCTTTGCCTCTGCCAACTCTCATCTTGGAATGCAACCGACTCTATGCTGCTACGTTTTTTTTTTACACTTACATGGAAAGGTGAAGAAAGATACAGACAGAGTGAAACATATAGGGAGATAGAAGTGTGATACGAGGACAAGGTACAATGAACTCTCTGTGTTCTAATGAATCAGAGTTCTCATTATATCGCGTTATTTCTTTGATTTGTCACGCAGACTCGACAAAGAGGTAAATGAAATGGAACGGAACTGTTAAAATTATCAAAGTCACTATTGCGACAATGTCGATAAAACAATTTACGTGTATTATTGAATATATATAGACTTAACGACTGTCCGGAATGTTATGTATAGTTATTGGATAAACGTGACCGGTCGAGACCCCGAGATTTGCCTGCAAAAACGCTCGATATGAATGATAATTATCGGCTCACATCTTGTAATTTTCCACACGATGGAGAGTACAAGAAAAGACCTTGTTTTTTTAAGAAGAAACGTCAGCTTAATGAACGATTCCTTATTAGTTCCTGCTTGGCCTTCTTATGCGTTTGGTGGTTACGTAATAGGATTTGTCCGACTGTTGTGTGCGTCGGGCAAGTAGCAATATGCGTTCTAGCACAAAGAGGAAAATAGTAAGAAAGAGGGAAGGAATGAAGTCGAATGGCACATTCCATAACAAAGAAACCGTATGTAAATATTCGATCAATTTCTTAACACTGGACTACCGGCCTTAAACCTATTCTATTTCAAAACAAAATAAATGCTTTAGAAAACGAGGAATCAAAAGGTGAAGGAGATAAGTAATTTAGTAATCTATACTTTATAAGATGGACGTACAACATTTATTCTATAGCTTTCTTATAAATTTGAAAAGATTTTAGAAAAAATTAGGAATGAGTCATTTTATCTATCTTGGTAGTTCTAGTGTTAACACTTTACCGACCGGTAGCCGATTAAATCGGCTTTTCGGGTCCAACACTTTCGGACTTTGAACTCATTAATTGGTCGCTACAGCAATTAATAAATTATTATTTTTCATTGAAGTATTATACATTCAAATTGTGGTTACTGTTAATTCACCGTTTGTCTTCGTTACATTTACAATTCAAACTGCAAATATATTATTGAGAAACTCTCAGTTTATATGAAGACGTGGTAAGTTCAAGTTGTTTAAAATTTGTTCAGTTACAATGCGATGTAATAACACATTGTTGACCTCTCACGAGTTAACTCGTGTTTTCATGGTCAAACGTTATTGACCGGTCACGAGATAACTCGTGTTTTAACTTGCATTAGAAGTTTTAATTTTATCATCCCAAAAAATTACTAAAATACATGATACGTATGAATTATAATATACAATAAAAAAAGATGTACGAAGTTGCAATTTAAATTCATTACGTATAAATAAAATAAACTGAAGTTTATTTAGATTCTTTCAATGCCATACTCAATTACAGAAAAACTAGCTAGTTACATGAGTTATCTTCTACGTAAAATTGGCGGTCAACAATGTGTTAACACTTTACCGACCGGTAGTCGATTAAATCGGCTTTTCGGGCCCAACACTTTTGGACTTTTAACTCATTAATTGGTCGCTACGGTAATTAATAAATTATTATTTTTCATTGCGGTTAACTGTACCAAGGACTCAGTGAAGAAACTTTACAATTTTCGAAGAGATACCAATATCAGGGAAATATTTGCGTGCAAGTGACCGATCAGTAGTGGGTAGGACGTTAAAAAATACCGGTCGGTAAAGTGTTAACATCCTAACAGTGCTAAAAACTTTGGTTTTGCCATTTGACTATATACTTAATAGAGGATCCAACGATGCAGCGATGCAACGAAGCATCAGAATAGTCCCTTTCGTTCGTGCACTTGGATTTCAAGTACAACACTATGGAACGACACGGATCGTTGGAATTTGGAGTGGTGGAACTTGAAAATACCTAAATTTGCGAGGCAAGAGAAATTAGTCACATGCGATATACCACCTAATGGCAGTCGAAGACCGGTTTCCCTCGAAGAAATACGATGGGAATTAAGCGTTGCCCGATAATCACACGTTTCGTCCGTTCCACTTGCCAATCTGCATTCATGGGGCCTGCACACCCGCAGTTTCGACCGATAATTTCGTGTCGAAGGAGAAACAAAGAGGAAGACGGGAGGAGAGTGAGATCATGATGTAATCGGACTTCGTCAATTCATCGACGTAGGAGTATTTAAAGGAAACGATCGACGAAGATTTTGATCTTTGTACTTCATGTGCAAATCATTAGGTGTACGGTGAATATGTAACTAATTATACAGGGTGTCCCTGCCGATTTTGATATCTTGATAACTTCGGTATTGTGGTATGTAACAAAAAATGTTTCATAGGAAACTTAAATGGTATCGAGTGGGGCATAATCTGGTGTCATTAGTTTTTCCGTAGGTGGACGCATAAAGGACATATGAAGGTCAACTTTGTTTTTTTAAATGAAAAGAGGTACTTTTTTATGCAACAAGCGATGCAGCTAGACATTCTTTATAAAAAAAGTACTTTCCTATGTATGTCGAAAAGCTAATAGTTTAGGAGATATTTCAATTTAAGTAATTCTAAAATTCGCAATTATTGGGTCAGCAAGAAAGTAATTTCGGTTTTTGATGAGAGCCAGCGTTACGTTTGTTCTCAATGATTTCTGACAATGTTATGATTTTTTTCTTCTAACAATTGAAAGTTGTGAAACTTTTGACTTGGCTTAGAAACAAATTGCGCTTTATTTTGTTTGTAATTGTTTGTTTAGGAGAATTTTAACATAGAGTGAAAAACGAACATTTCTGATATGTTTTACTTTTTTATTTTTTGCAAAATCGAAGCTTGGTTGGGAAGTGATGTCACAGCCTCCATGTAGCCCTGATCTGACACCATTAGATTACCATTTATTTTTCAGCTTGCAAAACTTTTTGAATGGTAAAACTTTCAATGGCGTTGATAGCCTAAAATTGCATTGAGTTCAGTTTTTTGTTGATATGGGCTAGTATTTCTATAAAAACGGAATCACGAATTTGTCAAAACGATGGCAAAAGGTCATCGAGTAAAAGGTCGACGAAAAAATTCTTTGTTAAAAAAAATGAAGTTCCATTTCGCACTACAAAACCGAAATTACTTTCTTGCCAACCCAATACATTACCGTTTATTTACAGGTATGCTTCATTATAACCAGACTGCGGATTTTTATGCATTTATGACAAATTAAATACGGGTAAAATATACAAAAAGGATATAATATAAAAATATATCTAAAATATCCAAAGTATTGTATTTATTGTAATATTTATTGAGTGCAATAAATCCCTAGATAGGTTTTCCTGTCTCACCTGCATTTGTGAAACTCGAAATTTGCATAAACATCCGCAGTCTAATTATAACGTATTTAACGTATCGGCTGATATTCATATTACTCACTTTAGTTGAAACTTTCGCGTTTTATCCTTTAAATAGCCCCATAAGAAAAAGTCGGGCGACGTTAAATCAGATAAACAGAGCTCACGTCCTAATGCGGCAGAAATGATGCCTTTGCATTTAGATTATTTATACTGAAATATCTCCTTAACTATTAGCTTTTCGAGATACATAGATCAATACTTTTTTATAAAGAATGTCTAGCTGCATCGCTCGATGCATAAAAAAGTACCTCATTTCATTTAAAAAAACAAGGTTGACCTTCATATGTCCTTGACGCGTCCACCTACGGAAAAATTAATGACACCAGATTATTCCCCACTCGATACCATTTAAGTTTCCTATGAAACATTTTTCGCTACATACCACAATACCGAAGTTATCAAAATGTCAAAATCGGCTGGCACACCCTGTATATTCGTCCTTCCCGTACGATTTCTTTTCAGACTGTCTCCGCAATAATTTAGTATTAAATTGTTAAAATAAAAATTGATCAGTGATTCTGGATACATTGTATGATTTAATATAAAATTAATATTGTAAAAATAATTTGATCGTGTTGCGCTTCGCTGATATTTTCAATTTGATAGATTTTGAAAAACTTGAAAATTTCTTATGTAATTCACCATATTACGAGTGTCCCTTATTATTGTATGCCAAGGGGTTAAAATTGACAACCATTGAGATTGTGGGTTCCCACTTTTTGCTGCACTAAGTACTTTAAATTATGAGGTACACTTTCACGCGCCATTGATAATAAAATTATCGACTGTAAGTAGCATTTACACGGTTGAAATAAATGTGTTCTACTTCCTTTAAAAACTGCACTTATCTTGTAAAGTTATGTCGATATTTGCCCTCGTTCGGCCATAGGTCACTTCAAGATAAAGATGTGAAATAATGATCCGGTTATCGGAAATTTATAAATAATGTTTTAGAAATTCGGAAAAACTGTTTTCATAATTAATGTAACGAATGATTTTATAATATTTGGTCGAAAACTGTCCAATGATTCATAATAAGTCTTCACCGAACTATTACTAACAAAAAGAAAGAAGAACATCTTTATATAACTACCATAATGAGGAATTACTTATAAGACACATGCATTTAGCCGTAAATATTATGTTTGCACAGTAATAATCTCGTTTCTTGCATTCTGAATCATCATGAGCTATAAAAGTATCAGATTAAGCCATTATTGACACTGTGTGCAGCCATGATGGATAATCATGGACTAA
Source organism: Cerceris rybyensis (assembly GCA_910591515.1). Taxonomy (NCBI): domain Eukaryota; kingdom Metazoa; phylum Arthropoda; class Insecta; order Hymenoptera; family Crabronidae; genus Cerceris; species Cerceris rybyensis. Next base: position 39,346,578 of record OU342789.1, read on the forward strand.
AGAAGTGTAAAGAGAACACCTACTACAGATACAACTGCCTAATATGTGTCAACTCTTGTTTTTGTGACTTGACTGCACTTTTACAATCTAATTCACGGTGCTTGAGTGAAAAACTGTTTAATTACTTCTTGAAGAATCGGAAATTATGAGTAGACACGAGTGGCACTTGATCTCTTACACTGAAATGACAAGTCCAATGTCGTCATAAGCTTTTTACATTCAAGTGTCGAATCACGAGCTGCACTCGTTTGAAATTTTTTATTATTGAAACGTTTTTACACGGATCGACTTAGATATTCCACGTAGCAAGTTATGACTTACACTGGTAATAAACTAATTACAATTATTTGCATTGACTAAACGAATACAATTATTCACTTCTGGAAACTTTCCTATCAAAATCATATTTATGTTGGTACAAGAAATGAAAACTAGAATCAATAGCAATATCAAAGGGAATGCTTATTATTTATACTATTCTCTTGAAATTCTAATTGCACTAATAAAAAAAAAATACACTATTTATAAAAAATACTTAAAACAGAGAGTTTTTTTGTTTTGTTCGCTTGAGAATTTTCTAAAGGCTTTTCTCTTTGGATTCAAAATGGACTTCATCTCTGTCAGAAATTACGATAATTTCACAATATTGTACGAACGAAAAGTGCACTTTTCACAGTCTATTCCTCACAGTAAATAACCGATATGTCTGAGTTTAAACAATTTACATTCCAGTTTGAAAATGAAATATTAACGAATGTCTTAATCTATTCACTATTGAAATATTACTCTAAAATAAGAATTCTTGAAATAGATGTAATACCTTAAAATTTTAATACTCCAATTTTCTTCTCAGTCCTTTTAATAATAAATACTTCAATTTAATAAAAACATCAAGATAATCGAAATATGTCCAAGATTTAACGAATGAATCAGTCCTCATTGAAAAAGCTGTTCGTCCCCTTTTATATATAGAAGCATATATTATCACTTATAATATATTCATGCCATTTAAATTCTATTTTCGTAGCGATCCTTCTCTTATTTTTCATCATGTCTTAAGTGCTACTACGTTGGATATGAATTTAAAGACACGAATTCTCAATTAATGAACCCGATTTCAAATCCTCATCTTCTAACAGATTTTCCCAAATTAGTATCTGGTATATCAAGCCTTCACTATATAGGAACTCATGAAAAACTATAATTAATAGAGAGAATGTCTATTATTAAATAAAACAACATCTTAAAGACTGCATCAAAATTACTTCCTCCATTCCCAGATCCGCACATCATATCCTAATGGAAACTGAACAATCCAAGTAGACGTACAATTAGTGCACTTAAATTGCTCACGATATCCTCGTTATTAGACTCTCCGTTATGCGACACAATCGAAATAAACGGTCGAGATGTATAATTATAACGGGCCGATTCAACGAAGAAGCGAAAAAGAGAGGGTAATGGCGAACGAGCGGGACTTATGATTGGTTCCAAACGAATTTCCACCTGGCCAATTCAATTTCGATTTCTGCGCGCGATATGCACTCGACTATTCATAATTACTCGATAGTCGGCAACCACAGGGGTCGAAGTTTATGGCTTCGCGACTCGCCGGTAATTGGATTGTCTGTCGACCGACCGAACGCTTCCACGATTCTTTGCACCCGGTAGAACCGGAACGACGTTGCGTAGTTTGCTTCGCGGATTTAATGGTATCCCGTTGCATGTTTTTCATATTTCCAGATAAATCTTCCCCAAGACGCATTTGATTCGTCCTTTGTTCGAGTCTCATCGAAACCGGTTGGCATTTCGTTGTTGTACTATTTTTAACTTTAAATAATGTGGATATTTTGTCTGAAAGAGATTATAGGTAAAGTCACCGACGCTGTGATGCACTGTGCATAGATGAGAAGAAATCTACAGCTCGTGTTTAGAGAGAAGTCACTTTATAAGTTGTTTGCTCTGATTTGCAAGACGGATAAGAAGTGTCTCTCGTCCTCACTGTATTCCATTGATAGCGTGTCACACGACATTGTAGGCTGAGGGGTTTATCTTACAAATGAAAAGAATTTATCAATTACGCAAATATATGGAACGTAAGATTTGGCTCTTTGGTCTTAACACGTTGAGCGCCATGCTCGTTCTTAAAGCACTTTCCGTTTAGGCCCTTTATTAGAAAAGATATCTTTCTATTTGTTTTATCAGACTACATTCATTTTTTGTTAAGGGTTTTACAGTCGAGATCCTCTTATTTCGAAGAGTCTAATTCGATTTCCCCTCGTTTTTTGGGCGGAGTTATCTCCCCACTCTTTAAGATTCTCCTCATTTCGTTTGCCCGTCAGGTGATAGAGGTTGTGTATTCGTGTTGGAGGTTATGTTTGTGAAAACCAAAGCACACACGAGGAAAAGAGAAAGAATGTCATTTATCTGTCTCTTTTTATTCTCCCTCTCTCCTGGCGGAGGACCATTGGAGGGGATTGAATTAAGAGGAACTTCGGAGAAACGACATTGGAAATAAGAGGTTCTCCACTGTATTGAACAAAAGTACTATTAATTAATGATACAATATTGATGATTGCAAAAGATAAGAAAAGATATAAAGTTCACTTAGATGCTTTCTCTACGAGTACGGCAATGAGACTGAGACGGAAATCGGGCCTCACGCGCCCTCTCCGCTTCGTTTGTCTCTTTGGTGTAAGGGCGCGAATAATGAATTCCTTACATTTTTGATAAAATGTTCTATTTAATACTTAACTCCACTAACTGTAGCTCGGTTAGGCGCGACAACGTAGCTTAGGTAAAAAACTAATTGTTCATTTTCATTGATCAGCGTCAGCATAAACGAAAAGTCAACGCCAGGTCCCTAGGGACCGGTGTGGCGCTTAACGTGTTAACCAACAGAGTATTGGCCACCAACAGAACTCATGTTACTTCATTTGGACACCTTTTAGATTGTGCGTGTCATGTAAAAAAATTCGTTAAGAAGGGACGAGGATTTAAGTTTAGGTTCAATATTAATGCATCATAATTCTGTTTAGGATGTTTTTGCTGTTTTGTATTTCAGCATCAATTTTATGATTACTTCATCGAGGACCTACAGTTACCTGGATTTCGGATCGAAGCTATGGTACGTTTAAATGTTAATTTTCAAGAAATCTTCGAAAGATTATAAATATTTGAATTTAGACTAACTAATGAGAAGTATGAGCTTTAAATTCTACAGATATAGTCCGACAACTGAAAGATGGTTAGGTTTCGGCGAAACCTTCCCTTTTCAAACGCCTATTCCCACCATTTCATTTTTGCATTTCCCAAACCCAATCTCCTAAAGTAAACATTACACATAGTCGTTTACTTAGTAGGGTGGATTGGGGAATTTCAAAAACGAAGTAGTAGTAATAGGCGGTTGAAAGTGAGAGACTACACCTCTTCCTAGCCATCTTTCAGTTGTCGAATCGTACTAGCGTGCAATTTTAAGTAAATCTGGAATCAGAGAGGTAAGGGTAAAGGTTATCCTATCTATTTACATGATAATTTAGGGAAAAGAAGTTTCTTGGAGTGAAGAAGATTTGCATCCAAGCCCCTCTAATTGAAAGCACGTATTTTTAACTTCATACGCACTACCATAACTACTGTTGGATAATTATTACTGACCCACTTTACAGGGTCGCTTTGTAATTGCTTTTCTAACGATAATGCAGGTTATCGGCGTTAAGTTTTACCTTTTGTTTCGTCATTGCCGTTGCGAAGCAATCTGACTAATTATTTGCTAGAAACCTGCTATCTTATCTTGTTGAACAAGGGTGAAACACGTTAACGCGAGAAGGCTCGCGTTAAAAGTTTCACCAAGTTACATTACGTCTCGAAGTTCCAACGTCATGCCGAGGCACTTTTGTTGTTGCTTCTTTCAAGAACACTTCTACTTGCTATGTAATACATAGTATAGTTTGACCTTTGGAAATGTTAAACGTTAATTCATTAGTGTCAGATATGGCTTGAAATATTCAGGGATCGAGATTAAAGAAAGATTCGTCTTTAGTCTTTCCGGTTCGATCGTTGACTTTGATGGACAGTCTTCAAGCATTATTGACAATTCAATCGAGCAGTGTCTTCTTAATCTATAAATACTATTGTGGCTCAACTATCAATGTCTACGATTTCACGTTATTTTCATGAGACTTCTACCGGTCTTCGCTATCGCTTCTATGGTTTTCTAATGTTGAGTTACACTAGGGCAAAGAACCGACTGACAATGAGAGAATATTAACCATTTCACTGCCGGAAAAACTAAGCAAATATTACTTTCCGTGTTAAAATTTGAGAAAACGGCAGAAAGGCTGTGGAATGTTAATTTAATGAATAAAAAAAATATGAAATCGTCATTTACAAAGATACGAAGAGCATTTTTGTTCGAAAGTTACTATACACATTCGGTGATTATTGCTAACTTATTAATTCCAACTTATAGCGCAAGCACGAGATAACTCGTAGCTGGCAGTGAATGGGTTAAAGTGCAGAGAATTTAAAACCGAAAAATTTGATGCGATGCAAACTTCCTTTTATTATTTTCTTAACCATTTGAGTCTCAAGCAGGGCAATCGCGCTTCTTGGATTTTATGTCGAAAAATCCCAGTACTTTTTGAACGCTATGGACAATTGAGACAAGAAAACTCAGTTGATTTGTGATTCTAATGATTTAAATTTTCATAATTGCACACGCAGGCAAAGATTAAATGGAAAAACACTAGGCATCGTTAGTCTGCAATGACATATGATACAAAATTGTACAAACGTAATAGAATACGCAATTTTTCAGTTTTCCAATTACTATTAACACATTGACGCCACCGGTATTTCGCTAGTTTCATCATTTCTACTGAAGTGAAACTTTTTCTATTAACACTAGATTTACCAAACCAGTCAAAATGACTGGTACACGATTTTTTCCAAAAATTCTACGGGTTTATGAGAGAACTGTAAAATAAATATTCTTCGTCCATCGTATAAAACATAAATTACCGAATCTATCGTCTTTTCCACGTCTTAATTTTCCTTGCTTTAAGGTACATATTTAACATATTTAAATATAATAGATTTCACGCTGGTAAATCTAGTGTTAAATTTACATTCTTACAAAATAGAAACTTTAAAGATACAGATAGATATTCGGTAGACCTTTATCTTTGGAACGTCAATGTTCAAATATTCAGTATGTCTAAGAATTCATAAATATTACAATTTCAAAGTTACACGAAACCGGTGACTCCCATGGCGGTCAAAGTGTTTTTAAAAATCAACCAGTCACGAGATGGCAAAATTATTTCTATAACATTAATACTGCATTAAATTATATCAATCACAGAGTAATTTTCATTTCTGAAATTAATTTTGAATTATTAGACACGATATCAAAATAGCAATTATAGGAAGGGGTTAAACGATAGATACAACTTTGATCAGCCATGGGAAGAAAATGCACTAAAGATCTAACATCAGACTGTAATCAAATGGCGTAGAAAATATTTAACATAACTGTTTTATAACTAATTTAGAAAATGAATTGACAAATTTGTTAATCCAGTTAAATCAGTGCTGCCTGAAGGTGAATGTTTACGCCACATTTACACCGATATTTGTAAACAGTTTGTGAAGAGATGTAGCATAGCGTCCAGACTGAGGCTTGCGAATAGTTTGAAAATAGTTCCTTTCATATAACGTCTCCTAAGCTGATACTGTTCACTCTAACATCACGCTGCTTGCAAAAGTGTTCGTTGATAAACAAACTTCGTTCGCCAGTTGATACTTTTGCGATTAGCGGAAGTTTGCAGCAAACTCATCAGCAAATAACGAACGCTGTTCGCTTGGTCCATGTAAAAAGCTGTTCACACTTTACAGCTGATTTCAACCACTGCAGCTTTTACACGAGAATGATTCTGATCAGTGTGTACGCGGCATTGCATGGATAAAAGCGATTTAAATGGTTTCATATAATGGTTAAATGATCTATGTAACGCGTGAAAAGTGTTCCAGTTCGACTGCATGACCTGCTTTTGAATATTTCGAAGTCAAAGGGTTGACCCTTTGAGGACTAAACACTTCCAAGTTGAACACTTGCTGTGACCGAAATACTTTGTCGGGTATTGTGTACTATATAAAGGTATTGACTGAAATGACACATTTTAAAAAGTGCAGCTGCTGGATTATATCCTATATACTACTGGACTAACAACTACTGGATTATATACTTATATAATATATATTATATACTTGGAAAAAATGAAATTTTATTATTAACACCTTGTTGACCGGGAACGTCAAATGACGTCCTTCGACAACTTAATGTAATTGACGAAGTTTTATACATTCAAATTGTGGTTACTGTTAATTCACCGTTTGTCTTTGTTACATTTACAATTCAAACTGCAAATATATTATTGAGAAACTCTCAGTTTCTAAGAAGACGTGGTATGTTCAAGTTGTTTAAAATTTTTTCAGTTACAACGCGACGTAATAACACATTGTTGACCTCTCACGAGTTAACTCGTGTTTTCATGGCCAAACGTTATTGACTGGTCACGACATAACTCGTGTTTTAACTTGCATCAGAAGTTTCAATTTTATCACCCCAAAAAATTACTAAAATATATGATACGTATGAATTGTAATATGCCATAAAAAAAGATGTACGAAGTTGCAATTTAAATTCATTGCGTATAAATAAAATATACTGAAGTTTATTTAGATTCTTTCAATGCCATACTCAATTACAGAAAAACTAGCCAGTTACATGAGTTATCTTCTACGTAAAATTGGCGGTCAACAATGTGTTAACACTTTACCGACCGGTAGTCGATTAATCGACTTTTCGGGCCCAACACTTTTGGGCTTTTAACTTATTAATTGGTCGCTACGGAAATTAATAAATTGTTATTTTCCATTGCGGTTAACTGTGCCGAGGACTCAGTGAAGAAACTTTGCAATTTGCGAAGAGATATCAGTATCAGGGAAATATTTGCGTGCTAGTGACCGATCAGAAGTTTGTAGGATGTTAAAAAGTACCGGTCGGTAAAGTGTTAATAATGAAATATAGAATGACTTAAAAGTCACTGGACGAAAAGTGCATAAATTGTGGCTCTTTCATCTATAAAATCGTCGCCAAAGTGGTGGTCCCCAGAAAAATGTGGAATATACTTACTCATCACGTTAAGTTATGTTCTAAGATGCATCGAAACATAATTCAATTCATAACAATACATTTTATGAGTTCTTAGATCACAATTTTTTTTTATAAATATATTTAACACTTAAAAAATCCTATTAGTGGTCCGTGGGATTTAAATTATGAATTTACTGGTCCGTGAGGTCAAAAAGTTTGGCGACCGCTGATCTATATTAGCTATCTGAATCTGCAGCCTGGCTAGAATAATTTAATTTTGTCTCTATTTAATGTTGATTCAAATTAATTTTCGCCGTATAATATTTAGTTATTTGGCCGTTTGCGGCGTTTTATATAATATATAAAATTTTAAGGAAAAATAACTCTGCTAAAAGAAAAGAAGGTTGTCTAACGATGTTCTAAACCAGGGGTAGTTAAACTGATCCCTATCGTCCAGTGGTGAGCGATTCAAGATCTTATGGTGAATTTTGAACAATGGACATCACTGAAGTTTAGTTTATTACTCGTTTGCATTAAACGATTAGTTTAACTATATATTTTTCCTAAGCCTTCTCTTTCAAGTTACAAATACTTTGTAATTGCATTAACCCTTTGCGGACGGTTATATTTTTGAATATTGACAGATAATCATTTTTTCGGCGTTCCAAAACCACCTTTTTATCCGTAAATTCGGGTTTTTAATGTTTGTGAATTATAAGTTACTCCACTCTTAATCATATCTCACCGATTTTATTTCAATTTTTCAATTTGAATCGTGTATACATACGTCGATAAACTCTAACTACATTTTTTCTCAGACCGCATATATGCGTCGCTAGTCCGCAAAGGGTTAAATTAAGTTACTGCAATAAGAAAATTTTGCTACCAACAACGATATAAAAATGGTCGGTTGGGATGAAAATATTGAGTACCCCTGTTCTAAACCATTTAGAACAACTCTTTTCTCTACGAAAAATTCATAATTACTCTTCCATAAATAATAAATATGCTTCCGGGAAATTAATTTCTAATTAGTTTCATATATCGTTTCTTTCAAACACACACCATTTTGTTCTAAACTTGAGAAAATTAATTATACAGTAAAATAATTATATTTTAAAATGGTCCAGTGACTTTTGGGGCACTATCTATGTTCCACCTGCGATAATACAGATAAAATATGAAAAAGATGTCACATTTTCGGACATTACTTGGAATTATACACCCGATTCATAGAAAGTACGTAACAAGACATTCCATACAATTTTGTCACGCAAGTGAACGTTGATACGTGGTTCCGTTGTTTCTGTTTTCCTTCCCGGCAACTTATAGAAATATTTCCCAAGAGTATCATTAATCATGAGTGATTGCGTGCATAGATAATATTTAAAAAAGAAAAATGATACGTTGTTGAGTATTTTCGTAAGAATAATTCACCGTCGTGTACATGTGGCTTATACTTTTAGCGTGTACCATACTCGATGCTTTTAAACCTCGCGAATTACATCCTCCGTATTTCTGCCTATTCTTCCTTGTCGCGTTGCACGTTGCGTTTTCTCCGTCGCGGAAAACCTCAATTTCGTGGGTAATTTTGAGAAATTAACTAGGGCAGCTAATAAGATGTGTTACGTAACGGTGTAATCGCAGATACGCGTCTAGATGGATCTTACATAATTTTGCATGCGTGTTTCAATATTATTATATTCGTTGTTTATCCATAACAGTTACGTAATATGTCTCGTTAATGGTGATTAAATTTCTTTTCGTGTTGCTTTTCGATTTATTAATTTACAAATTAAATTTATGGATTATTAATTCTATCAAGATTTCAAGGTTCGTAGTAATTTTTACTAATTATACCCATTAACGTTTTTTAAATACAAAGTGTCATTTAATTTCCGTGGAAAGTATCATCTTGTTATTTAATAAAGTTGCTAAAATAGGAGAGCAACTGTATGTTTTGTGAGTGGTTTGAAAAATGACTTGCAATAATTGTATAAGTTATGATTTAAAAGTAATATTAATTTGGAATTGAACAATTACCATGTAGTAACCTTATAATGGAATGCACACGTTTGGTTTTCGTACTTTAGAAAATAATTTTTATTCTTTTACTCCATTTAGAAGACTTTGTATTTAAGTGTGCAATATTTTTCTATATACTAGTGTTCTTCGGCACCAGAAATTTGATTAAATATCAAAATTATACCTTTGGATAAAATGAATTATAATGTGTTAATCCCTTGCCGTATAATAACGAGTGACATTCATGACACAATAAATGAAGTAGTCAATTTTGAAGCGCTTCAAAAATTATCAAATCAAAAATATCAGTGGCTCACGATAAAGTAAAAATAATTCTATGCTATTTAATATTGCGTTAAGTCATACGCTATATCAGAAATCAGAAATTGATTGTTATTTCTGCAATTAATTCAGATTTATTGTGCATTCAGTTGCAAAGGAAATGGTTAAAAAAGAAGTATATTAGTATTCAGCATTAGAAAAGATAACTATAAGCCTTAGATTTGCCTGTGTGAGTTCTATACAAATGTTTTAACACTAGCTATGGAGCTAATTTGGCTCATTCAAAATTTGATTGCTATATATTGGTTAATTTCTTAATAATAAATTGTTCATTTAAGTTTGTTTTGTAATTCTTTGCTTTACAAAAAACTTCAATTTTCTTATATGAGTCAAATTGCCACACTTTAAAAAAATAGGTATAATCAACATCCGTAAATCTAGTGTCAAACTATAATGACGTCACGAATACAGCTTCGAAACCTCTAATAATGGAATCGTGTACGAATCGACACTATGATGATGACAGATGCAAGCACTGATTTTATTTTCAAATACACTCCGATATTCAAACTGCCTCCGGCAACCTTTTTTTATACAACAAGCCGTATGATATATTCGGTTATTCGGAAACCACCTGAAACTGTTAGTCCCTCAACAAAATAACGAATGTCACCGAGACGAAAATTTATGAAAGCTCATACAAAAATATAGAAATTCTTTCACCCATGAACTCCACAGTTAACTTCAAATCTCAAGTAAAAAAATTATTTGCCCAAAGAAACATAAAACAATATCCACAGTAAACGATAAATGTTAATAAAAAAGAGAGAAAAGAAAACAATGAATAAACTATAATTCCGTTGAAAAATATTTACAAAGTTTTTATAAAGAATCTTCAAAACGGTACAATCGAATATGTTTCAAACGATAACCATATTCTAAGGTGAATGATAAAGTATCGATCTTCTTCTTTTTATTTTAATGCTTTTAGGGCAACACAAGTATTTATCGATTTTCGAAAACGTGCAACATCCTCGAAACTTCGACTTAAATGCGAGTTGCACGTAGTTCCAAGGTGGAACAAAAGTTCAATCCTAACACGTTCTCTCGAGCGATACGTTGCAAGTTATCTAGGGCACGGGGTGTACGTCTATTTCGTAGATACAAGTACCTCGTGTTCCGTTGAGTACAGAACATTGTCTTCCTACGATTTACAGAATCATAAGCGCGACAGTTTACGATTCGTCTTAAAAGTTTCATCGCGGTTATCCGTAACTCTCGTCTTCTTCGTAAAACGTTATGCTTCTGCTTGAAAATAATGCAAACTACGAGCCGGCCTGAGATACTTCAAAAACCGGCTAGCCGTGAAATCAAATTTTAACGCGTGCTTGTTGAAGTTCACGAAATTTTTCAACCAGAATATAAAACGGAAAGTCACGTTTTAAAATTTACTTACGTAGAATAGTCCATTTTTCAGGATCTCGCGGAACTTTTAGTTTCTATCTATAATTTTATACTAAATTGCATGTAATTTCGTTTACTAAGATTTATTAGTGACCTTTATGATAATTGAATGTGACACTATTCTTCAGAAATATATTGTTGGTCTTACATTTGTTGAATGGTATACTTCAAATTAATGATAATTGGTAAAATTATACTAGTTTAAAAACAAATACCTATGGAAATATCAAATAAATTTTTGGAAAAATTTGTATGTCATTTTGACTGGTTTGGTACTTCCAGTGTTAAAAATGAGGGTTTTATAATTCGCATGAATCTACTATTTTACATGTCTGTGTATTAATTTAATTAAAAAAATGATTCCAGCCACCTTTTCCAGACCGGATAATCGTGCCAACCCTCTATAATTCTTTGTGATTAAGGTAACACACCCTACACCTCTACATTTGTTGCCTGACGCAAAGAATTGATTCCTATTTATATCACATATTATCACCACAATAAAACGCTTCTAAATGGAATTTATTTATTCCATAAAATCCCATTATTTACTAATGTTCAGAATGACGATAAAAACCTCTTTCCTCGTCCACTTCCTCCTCCATCACTCAATATCCGTAAATACTTAATAATCCTCCCATAAGAGAGCTCGTAGAAAACAAACTCCCGACCCCAGATAACCTTTGAACATCATTAATGATGACATTCCATGATCGCAGATCATGCGTAACATTGAAATAGCAGTCAGAAAACTGCGTCCCATGCAACCGCGCAGTAAGGTGGCGTATAAACACCCTCGAAAAAAAAAAAATACGATTATCTTATCATCTCGCCGAGTATAGCGAGTACAAGATTCGAGGGGTTTGCACGCTGATAAACTCAATCGTTTGATAACACGGCTGATCGTCGTTGCGTTAAACTGACCCCAGCAAACCGCGAGTATGGTCGCACGGTAAACGTTATAGAAATGACCCAAAGGACGACCGACGGATGCAACGATCATCGCTCGGGAAAAAGCGAGCCGAGTTGAGCATAGGGGGTGTGCCCCCTTTTTTCATTTAAATTGCTCGAAGGCTGTACCGGGACGATGCAGCCGGCATACCTAATGGCCGCATATTGTGGCGGTGGCTGTGCCAGTGCCACTCAAGGCGAAACCAGCCAGCGCTACGTCAACGGGCTGGTGGCCTGTTCACGGCAGGAAAATAATACGAGTTGGCCATAATCCGTTGGTCTTGTGGGTAAGCTTCGTCGACAATTTCGTGTCTGTGTTCTAGTGCAGGTGTGGTCAACAAGTCGATTTCGATGAACCGATAGATAGAGAAGCGACTTTTTTTATCAATTGCAAATCGTTTACCAGTATTGGCACTTGTTAGTACACAAGACACTGAATGTGGGATGTTGAAGTTTTAAGTAGATCTGGACACATTTTGAAGAAAAAAGGGCGAACATAGTTGGAGTTATTCAAATTGAGTGTCACATCTTTCAAAGGATGGTACTGCAAAACGGATTGATATATCTTCGTTTTTTTCTTTAATGTGTCATTGAAAAATATAAAAAAAATCATTATGAAACGCTTATACGGCACAGAAATATACACAAATTGTTGAATCTATCTAAAAAAAATGTAAACGTTTGTCTGTTGACAATTCAATATCGACTTTCCAAATTCTCAATGATTTTGTAATATCACCTAAATGTCCGTCAATACCTTATTCATATCATTTAGAAAAATGAGTAGCCAATGATAGAAAATATTGCAAATTTTTGTTTTTTTTTTGCTCACTACCAAAATTAATGAAATAATTCGGACCATAAAGGGTTAATAGCACAGAACTAATTTCAACGTCTCCTACCTACTGATATTTTCAATTTGACAGTTTTTAGAAAACTTAAAAATTTTCTATTCCATTTTACGCGTCACGTGTGCCACACGTCATTGTAAGGCAAGGGGTTAACCCTTGGTGGTCGTATTTAATTAGAAACAAGATGTGCAAACGCACTTAAAACAAAATTTTTAACACTTAGCCGATCGATCGGGTAGATCTACCCATTTCCAAGCTAGTCGATTGCCGACCGATCGGGTATTATTTTTGACCTGATAAACGCTTCTTTCTCTATAGAGCTTCTTATTCCTATAGAGTACAACATATAGTACAATGCACCAATTTTGGAAATCTTTTATTGGCCAGTATTACGACTCTACGCAGAAAAATGCGCGGTGGACAGCGCAGTTTGGCTTTCCGAGCGCGGTGGAAACTGTACAGGTCTCTGTGGCGTGTGCGGTCGGCTAAGTGTTAAAATCTTAATAGAAATTATATATACCTCAGAAAACTTTCTTTGGTTTGGTGGCTGACAATGAGAATAGACATACAATGGCAACAGTGAGAGTGCTTTGGTGGCTGAGAGCAGACGTATGGCCGCCAAGTAAGGGTTGATACCACTGAGAGGATGAATTAAATACCAAGTAGCCCGCAAACGCACGCGTATTTGGTGATTCAGGACCTCGTATTCATAATTATTATAAGCGCACTAATAGGTGGAGATAGTTGAACTCAATTACAGAGCACTGATTACTCGTCAGCGGTCGCGGGGAAACTGAGAGCGAGCATCGAAATGACTTATTGTTAAGATTCGTGGAAAAGGTAGGTACCTGTAACTTACGGACGCCGAGGTTCGCCGAGTATATTTTGACACGCGGCGGCCGTTGCACTTCCTGGCCATTCAAGTGGAAATAATTTCTCTCGTTGCTCGTAGAATTAATTTCAACATTGTAAATGACATTGAATGATATTATTTATTTATATAACCAAATGTTGCAAACATATTACTTCGTTTAGCGTAGCTTTATTGCCAAAAAGTAACTTATAAACATAAAATGTATTTGTAAAGCAAACTAAATATAATAACACATCAATTTAGAGAATAACTCATAAATAATTAATGTATACTTGTAAAACAAACCATAATAGAAAGGAAATGCTCTTATGCTTCTTATCATTAGAAATTCCTCTGGACATCTACTTTTTCGCACAAATTGATTCTAAAAACCCTCCCGAATATAACGTTGCACATTACTTCAATGTTATAAACATTTAAACATATTTAAACAGTGCTCAAAGGAAAAACAGTATTTAAAATTGCTGAAAATGTTTTGACATTTTCCTACGTATCTCAAAAAATGGTTAGGTGTCTCAGGCCGCCATTTTCTAGTTTCATATAACACTAGTAAGGATAACTCGTGTGTACTTTTTCAAGATATGGTCGGAGACCTAGAAGCCTGATCACTTTAATGTTATAAACGTTTAAACATGTTTAAACAATGTTCAAAGTGGAAACACAACTCAAAATGTCCCATTTGTGGATGTTTTCCTTCGCATCGTAAAAACCAGACGTCCGAGAGGAATTCTAATATTAGGAAGTCTTAGAATAGATATTTTTCTTGAGAAAAACATAACTGCGGCCAGACCTTCACATCTATTAATTGCCACGGTAGATCAAACTTAATAGGTAACTTAAACAAACTAATAATCTTGATTTATAGAACTTAGAGTTTCATAGAAGCTAACAGCGTAGGTGTTACGCTCAATTAAAAGATCTACGATACAGCACCAACAAAGAATGGTTCAACTGAGAGTGCTCAGAGAATACCATGAGAAAGCACTGTTTATTTGGGCACGTAATGCGCGAAAGCTAATCTATTTGTGCGTGTTATGGAAGATCAAGATAGAAGATAAAGTCTCAAAGATGACTGGTTAATATACTTAAAAGAAACAAAACATTGTATCAAGAAACGAGCAAAAGGAAATTAACGGTACTCGAGATTGAATTTTTGGACGAGTGTGAACGAGTGTTCGGTAGCGAGTCAATCGATTCGATGTAGTTAAGTCCGATATGTAGGTCTTTGTTGGGTGGTTATGCAGCGTCGACTGCAGTGGCTATTCGCTGCGTTGTTTTCTGGTTTTGATGGTATCGATTTTCCGCTTTGTTATTTTTTTTTTTTTTTAGTTCCTTGGTTGGAGATGGGCTGGTATATAGGTCTTTGTATTTATGGAGTGTGTAGGTTTTTAGAGAGTTGGTTTTTATGGTTAAATATACATGCCAGATGCATGGTGGTTATGGTTGTCGTGGAAGAAGATTGTGATGATAAATCATAATTCGAAGATGAAGGAATGTGCGGTAGGATATAAAATATTACTCAAATTCTTGTAGGTTTATAAAATATCCCAATGTCAAATTCAAGGTAACTGTAAACAAAATGTTCATGATGTACGGTGTATTTTGAACGTTTGTATTTTTGAGAAGGAATAATAGTCGTCTGTTGAAAAAGAAATATACGCAGTGAAAGTGGGGGCTGTAATAACAAGTTTGGAGCTTTGGATTTGCATCCTTTGGGACTCTGTCGGCTAGGAACTTCAGGGAGAATCATCTGGGGAATTTTTCTCACTTGATGTATAGCGTAAGTTATCGGATAGGTCTGGGTAAACTCGTTTGATATACAGGCTGTGTTGTAAAATACTAGAAAAACCGTGTAAACGAAAATAGGTCAAAATTGTAGTATTACTTATCTTCCTACGTGTCTTTTGTGTAGAGAAATAATAACAAGGACCGTGCAGTAAAATATGAAGAGCTCGTTCACCTGGCAACTAAGCGTGCTAAAACTGTCAATTATGTCGGGTAATACGGACGATAAGAAAAAGCGGTATTTCATTATCTACAAACAAAAACAAAAATGGAAATACTATGTTATTGCGAGATACATTGCTCATAATTCGAGACACGGATAACACGAATACTGGATGGCTGTTAAAAAACAATTTTTTCTCGAAAACGACAGCACAGCATTGAAACTCAGGTTCGTTACTGTTGGATGAATATATTATCGCCGTCTATACTGCGGTATGTATCTTTTATTTTGAAAGTGGTATAAATCACTTTTTCAAAAAAATCGAATTAATGATAACATCTATTACAGTTTCATGGTATCTCTCTATATTTTGATAAAATGCGCAAGTTAACGGTAGAACAAACATGTTTACGTTGAAGGCGACAATAAGTCAACTTTCCGTAATGAAAACTGGTTATTTTGTATTTATTATTCAAAATCAACTATTTCAAAAAAAAATATAAGTAGCGAAGATAAAAAGTTGAAGTGAACTTTCTCGAAGCAATATTTTTAAACACATTGAAATGCAGTGCCCTAAGTACCTCGATTTATAAAGAAAATGATATTAAACCGCTTAAAAAATTTGCAGCTCATACTCCCCTGAAGTAGTAGGTTCTATGTGAAGTAGCCATACAAATTAAAGATGAAATAGAACCTGTGGTGCATAAAAAGATAAAAGCTCGGGTCGAAATTAATGGGCTCGAATTCAAATTGTTCGTTATTTCTGATCAATTCGTTCCATCTTATCATTTTATTTAAATATCTTGATGGTCCTCACAAGCAACAGGCACTATAGCCCTTTCAATACGGCGAAAAATCCAGTCCGAGTGCGCCCCATTACCGGGATCAGTTATTTCTCCTTCAAGCGATTATTAGATAAAATAATTTTTATGCCGAAAACTGAGCAACCATAACAATTGTCGTTTGTTTGATTAGATCGGGGACGATCGAGATGACAAATTTATGGACTCAGAACGATTAAGAATCAGTTTGGAGGCCCAACTTGGCGTTATTTTCTGCCCTAGATGTTTTTCAGTAACTGGGACATATGTTGTCCCAGCCGTAATATAAAAAATTTGTAAAACTGGAACAGCACATGTCCCGTCCGGTGCGAAAGGGATAGAGCAGTAGTCGCCAAAGTGGTGGTCAGGAATAAAATTTCGCTGGTCCCCAGAAGAATGTGGAATATACTTACTCATCACGTTAAGTTATGTTTTAAGATGCATTGGAACATACTTCAATTCATAACAATACATTTTGTGTTCTTAGACAACAATTTTTTTTATAAATACATTTAACACTTAAAAAATCCTATTAGTGGCCCGCGGAATTTACATTCTGAATTAACTGGTCCGTGAGGTCAAAAAGTTTGGCGACCGCTGCTATAGAGTACAATGAAATTTCTTAGTAGGTACTTTTAAATTATATGACGAATTTACTAATATATTCAATATTCAGTTATTAGTGTTATCGGAGTAAAGTACTTAATTTTCTCGAAATAAAAAATGGACTTGCACCACTTTCAAAATAAACGGGCCATATATCATAGCCTCGTTGATTCGGCAACCACTCAAAAGAGTAAGTCTTATCCCAAATTCCCATAGCAATTACAGCCAAGAGGTCCAAAAGAAAAAAGAAACGTGGATAAAGAAAATTTAAATACACCCTCTGTCCCAAAAGTAACCGGAATAGATTTAAATAAACACAACTACTTCAGAATAGTTGACAAAAATCAGTTTATTTACTCGAAATATTTTCCCCAAGTAGAAATACAACGATGTGCGCGTTTAAAAATTGCATCAAATGACTTTTTTATGTCGCTGACTGAAATGATGCTGAGGTTGCTCGTCGTTGACCGTTGAATGTCTTTGATTGATGCATAACAATTTCCTTTCATCACTAAATGTAATTTCGGGACAAAAATAATCACGGGGAGTCATATCCGGTGAATACTGGCGATATTGAGGCAAAAAAAATTGATTTTTGAAACACCACGTCTGATCTCTAGTTGCAATCATTTTTAAGAAGTTATCGAAGACATTCAACGGCAAACGACGACACGAGACGAAATTTTCGGTCATTCTTCGTCTTCGAAATCCTCAATGAAGATTTTGAGACTTATCTAAGAATTCCTGGATCGGTAAATACATATAATTTAAAAACAGGTTTAGTCCTCAAAGTTGTAGTTACGCGCCGATTCCGCACTTTGAGGACTAGAACTGGCTTTATTAATGTCAGTTTAGTCCTCAAAACACTCATTGAGAATTTTGAGGTTTCCATTTGAATTAAAGTAATTGTTTAATTGTTGGTTTAGTCCTCAAAAAACTCATTGAGAATTTTGAGAATTAGGTTTAGATTTTAATTATAATATTTTTGAGGATTTTGAGTTTAATATCTCACGAGTTTAAATAATCAAAAAACTCTTTTTTCATCCTCAAAATCCTCATTGAGACTTTCTGAGAACTATATTCGCATTCAATTGTAGGCGGCAAATTTCTACATCAAAGAAATGAGGACTTTGGAGACTTAAAAATATACTAATATTTCGACTCTGGGAGCAACTTCGGCATCATTTCAGTCAGCGACATAAAAAAATCATTTGATAGACTTTCTAAATGTGCAAATCGTTGTATTTCTGCTGGGGGAGAATATTTCGAGTTGTTAAAATGATTTTTATCAACTATTCTGAAGTACTTATGATTATTTAAATCTATTCCGGTTACTTTTGGGACAGAGGATGTACTTAGCAAATTCTAAAATTATCTGGCCATTATATAATTACGTATGTTTAAGTTTAAATTTCTAATACCATACGAATACACAAAATTGCAAGTGTAATGAACCAATATACACCGTGTCCATCAAATGTTCACTTCGGTTGAAATAAAAGTTTGATGTGACAGAATTTCTCTTCTTGTTTACAAACTTCTCTGTTGCCATTGCATGCAGAATGGGCTCGTTATTAAATTGACACAGCGAAGGTAAAGGGGCGTACACAACGAAACGAGGAAATGAGTGTAATGCTAAAGTGCATGAGAAACGTTCAAGCGTGTTCGTAACGGATGTGCAAATATGTATACGGAGATTTAAAGGGTGATACAAAGAGGGAGGAAGCGTAGATCCAACGTTCGCCACGATGCGATGGAAAAAAGGAAAGCAATATTACCAAGCGTACCCGATTACGACGGACAAACTAATTAGCGATTGAACAATGTCGGAAGTAATTAGTCACGTGCACCGTTCGCAATGTAATTAAATTCTGGATACGAATACTGTCGTAAACAATGTAGTTTATATATGAGGGGATTCGATTGAACGCTACGAACAAATAGGTACCATTATTAAGTTGATTTATGTGAAAAAAAGAACTGAAACGGTATACGATGCGGTAAAATTAATGTTTAAAAATATATAACGGTTTAAAATATTTTATAAATCTTCTGTTGACTAACTTTATACGTCTATTTGCAGTTATGATATTGAAATACAACATTTCGTAAGGAGAAACATTATTGGGGATTATAAGCTGTAGTATTAGTTCTGGATATTCGTTACAGGTTCTGGGTGAAATGATCACAGTAATCGAAATTGAATGTCTGAAAGCAACGGAAACTAGTGACAGAACTCTGTGTTGATAGTTTAGGTACTTCATGCGAGACATCTTCTATTGGATCAGACGGTAAAGTCTGTCCAGGTTGAGATACAATCACTTGGGAACATTGTATTCCAACTGTCTACTAACAAAGTCAGTCAACCAAGACGACACGAATGTTCTGTTTACAAATTTTCCGCGCACAACGGAAACTTTTAATATTTCAGTTGTAAATTCTCTCCGAGATTTCAGTTTTCGAAAAATTTCAAAACCCATAGAAGTACAATGGATTCTATTTTTTTACAAAAAAATGTATCTCAATTATCATTTGTGAGGGAAGAATACGTTAGATAATCTTGTAACATACCGAGTCTTCGATTAAGATATTTTTAGTAACATTTTCTACTGCCTGGAATCTGTGACTACAAAGACCCTTAAAAATCATGTGTCCCTTTCCGCTAACTCTTATAAGTTCAATATTCATTTCAATACTCATTTCTCAATACTTAATCTCAGTACTTCATTTACTCATTCATTATCATCATATACCGAATTGCTATTCGTAAATTGATGGGTTCGTATTTTTATAAAAATATTTCCAAAATTTATAGAACAGCAATGCAGTAGATATTTCGCACGTACTCAATAAGACACAAATTACTTAACTCATAATAAATATGTTTGCCGCTTGATCCATCTTTTTTTAAAGTACTTACATAATATATTTAACACGTTCCAACAATTAACAATTTAACATTTCTGGTACATGTTAAATTTGACCGGCATGTCACGTCTACCATAAATGGTACACGCAGACATATTTATTTAATGCGCTGAAAATACATATTTTATGACAAATTTAATTGTGTAAACTATATTTCCACTAAACGAATGAGGTATTGTACAAAATGCAATCTAGAACAGCATACATTTTTTTAATTGTTATACATGCGGTAATTAATAATGACATATACTTAATGGTTGACTTTTATAAAGCAAGGGATGCATAAAAATGTCGTGTTCTAGAGTTTGTTGCAATTTTAGGAGATAAATTGTTATTTTCATCCTCACAGTAACATAAATAATTACCTAATCGTTTTCTAAATTCTCTTATTGACACAGGTCTGTGTTGCTGAGTGTTACACAATATCCAAGCGTCTATAACTAATGTATTTGGGAAAAGCTCAAATGCTACTTATTTATAGCATTTAAAAGTTCTACGTAAAGCGTTATTACATACTGCCATTTTTACTAACCGAAAATTTTAGAACTGTCTGACTTTTACTGTCGAAATAATCGCAGCACCACGTATACCATAAATACACAATGTGATAACTACTCGGAACAATCTAATTACTTATGGATCAATGATATAATGACATATTATGTGATAATATATCAATTTTTAGTCAAAACAACAAATGGCCTGGAGATCATGTCGAGTAAAAACGGCTTGGCACGGAACGTGTTAACCCTTTCACAGTTTGGTAAAATTACGAATTCTGGCCCAAAAAATGTCCAGTTTTTTTATGTTCGAAAACATTTCGGCATGCAAACTAAACCACGTCTCCTTCTTCAGTTAGAATAACCTTAGAAAACAGAGGAAGCAAAGAATCTAGTCATAGACTTAACCGTTTGCGTACCACGAGCCACTTTCGCGCTCTTCAGTTTTTGTGTCGAAAAACACCAGGACATTTTTTCAATGTTGACAATTGTTAGATATCTTTGGTAGACTAAACGGGATAAACCGTTGATACTTGACGCTCCGCCCGTGACTGTCACGAGATAAACTGTCAATGGCTTAAAGATATCAGATGCAACCGTCGTAGCTCTAATATTAAATATAACGCACATAATGTAAAAATTCTCTTCTTTAGGTGAATCCAGAAGTGCGAATAGCCTTATTCATCATTACACTCAACGTTTACTTCATAAATCAGTGGTCGCCAAAGTGGTGGTCCGCGAGAAAATTTCGCTGGACCCCAGAAAAATGTGGAATATACTTACTCATCACGTTCAGTTATGTTTTAAGATGCATTGAAACATAGTTCAATTCATAACAATACATTTTATGTGTTCTTAGATCACAATCATTTTTATAAATATATGTAACACTTAAAAAATCTCGTTAGTGGTCCGCGGGATTTAAATTATGAATTTACTGGTCCATGAGGTCAAAAGGTTTGACGACCGCTGTCACAAATGATAAATTACTAATTATCTTGTTCACCCTTTGATTCCTCTTTTTCCAAAGTACTTTCCTAATAAACTTTAACGCTTATAGTTTTAGTATTCAAGTTGTAACTACAACGTATTAATTTGCTAACTATACATCCGTATAATAAATCTGTATGATAAAAGAGAAACCTTGAAACATTCTAATGCTGACGTGTCATAAAACGTAATTACCCTAACTCCCTTAGAATCCAGTAAGCGGCGTTATTTCGACCAGAGAATAGATTTTCATCATAATTAGAATATTATCCGCACGGAATTAGAGAATATACGTCGCAAATATTGAATTAAGGTGCGATCGCGATTCTCTCGTCGGGAAAGCGTAAGCACCTTGAATTATTCTGGCAGTGTTCGCGTTGTAGGAACGTGCAAAGACACATAGTTGAGAAACTTGTAAATTCAGAACACCGGGAGAAACGGTGTAACCTGCGAGTGAATCCGAGCTCCTGCAGTGACGTAGCAATAAGTCCTCCAGTCACTTCCGCCGCAATGAATCATCGGGGAGTCATGCATAACTCAACGGTAATTGAAGATAATAGCGTATTGTCAAAGCTGAGGTTAACTTGCGATTTCGTGCGATTTGGATTCTTCAATTAAATCGACGAGATGAGAAATTCGAGCAAATGGAATTTTCCCTATCAACCTCTTGCTGCACGATTCCTTTTGCTGATTGTGTCCGTCATAATTTAGAATTAAATTGGTAAAATAAAAATTGGTATATCATGTATTTTAACGTGACATTAACATTACAGAAATGATTTATCGTGTTGCGTCTAACTAATATCTTCAATTTGATAGGTTTTTAGAAATTTAAAAATTCCTATGTAATTTACTATATCACGAGTCTCACTCGTTATTGTATGGTTAATCCATTCCATGCCAAAACTTTTCTTGATTCGATTGCTTTTGGAAGAAGAACTGCCATAGTGTAAAAATAAAAGTAATTCATGAAAATTACTGCATAGGAGTACAATTAAAGCAGACTACTTTAAATATATTTAACACTAGAACTACCAAACCAGTCAGAATGACTGGTACACAATTTTTTCCAAAAATTGTCCAAGTTCATAGAACAGCCATAAAACAAAAATTCTGCGTCCATCACAAAAGACATAAATCGCTGAATTGATCATCCTTTCTGCTATTCGATCCCTTCTTTTTCAAAGTACTTATTTAATATATTGAAATATGATAGATTTAACGCCGGTAGTTCTAGTGTTAATCTCTAAAGCACGTCAAATATCTAAATTGAATGGTAAAGGACTTAGAAAATGAATATAATCCAAAATGGGGATCATAGAAGGTAACGGGTTAATATTAGGTAAAGCAAAAAGTAATGTTTTTGGGTGTGTTTCATTATGAATTATAAAAACCTTGCTTTTCAATCGTTGTCCCGATCTACTGTGTAAAATTGGAAGGAATACAAATCGTATATATTTTTGATAAATAATTTTGTTCGTATTGTAAAAAACAGCACACTTATTTTTTCCTTATCCAATATATAGAGAGAGCAACATTCACAGCATATTTTGGAGTTTTATTTAATTGTAGTTTTAGTTTTTATACAACACTGAAGCATAGACAACGGGAGTTCAAGTGTTTTGTTAACAATGTGTTAATTGAGGAAATTGTGCAATAAAATAATAATGGCGCTAATTTTTGGAAAATGGAAAAGTATTTAATTTTAGCATCGTTAAAAAATGTAGTTATACTGTTACATCTAAATAGAATTGTGATATTTTAAAAGTTAAAAGATGGAGTAAAACGAAATGTTTATATATATATTACGTTACATCATCCAGCTTAACAGAAATTGCGCCGCACCGCGTTTTGTATAGAAAATGCAAAAATCTACGATTACTGACGGATGATAACGCTAATTTCAATGAATATGCATTATACCGTTGCACAATTGATAGTAACTTTTCCAAGTTTGCTTAAACTGCTATCGTATGATTTGTGGAATTCTGTCATTACGTTACACAATTTACCGATGATGTAAAAACGAAATAAATCACAATCTTGCTGAGTGATACTGAAATCCGTAGAACAAGTGCATATACCGATAACAATCACATTTGTTCTTAACACTAGATTTACGGAGCCAATTTGGCTCACTCAAAATTTGATTACTATATGTGTAATATATTGATTGGTTAATTTTTTAATAATAAATCTTACATTTAAATAGATTTGGAACTATTTTGTTTACAAAAGACTTCAATTTTCTTGTATGAGTCAAATTGGCTCCCTTCAGAAAAATAGGTGTACCAACACCCATAAATCTAGTGTTAATATACCTAAGACTACGCTCTTAGTGATTAAAATTTTAAATTATAAAAAAATTCAATGGCTTTGTATCTATGAGTAGGTACTAACTGGTGCTTTTCTTTCTAGAAGTGTCCAAAGAGGAATTAAATTTATCGTACTTTATAACAAGGCATAAGAACTATTAAATAACAACAGAAATAGGAACATAAAGTCAAACATTTCTAAATAGCAGTTTTTGTAATAATGACTAATAATTACTTTAGCGATTTCAAGTTTATCTAATATTCTAAACGAAGCGGTTCTAATTGTAATTGTCAAATCCCAAAGTGATGAAAATCAAGCCAAATATGTTTAATACAAGAAAAACCGCAGGAGTTTACAGCATTAACACGCTTGTTACCAGCGTCACGAATGTTTGACACGCTAGTTTTCATAACTTGCAACATTTACATGCCACAAATTAAAACATATGTAATAAAAATTATAAATTAGTTATATAGTAACCCTTTCAACACTGTTGGAGGTCATAATCACTGATAATTAAATGCTCGTTCCAATCCACAAATAACTAAAATCATCCATCAAAATTGTAGTCTTCTTCTCTCCACTTTACCCGATATCTTTAATTTTCTAATTATTCTATTTCTTGGCATGGATACTCTGAAGCAAGTCAAAATGACTGGTACCTCATTTTTTTTAAAAATTCTCTTTTACATAACAGTCATAGAGTAGATATTTTACGTCTATCTCATAAAACATAAATTACAGAACTAATAATCTTGTTTATCTTTTGATACCTCTTTTTCTAAAATACATATTTAATATATATAAATATAACAGATTCAACTGCGGTGCTTCTGCTGTTACCACAATTTACATTCAACCTGTTAATATTTCTGATTTACACATTTACAGACAAATATTTCAATTTGAAATAAACAAAACCCATGATCTGTACTAAATAAAACTACTATAAACGTCACATAACAGTCGACTCTGAAAATACACCGTTACCGTTAACGTGTTAAACGCAAGTCATCGAAGAGAGAAATATTAAACCCGCATTACACGTTATAACGTTTGCGAAATAACTGCACCCAAGCAATTCTTACGCACGGAATAATACATATTGACAGGAAATTTAAGTCGAACCTGCTCAGAAGGAATGGCCAGATACAGCCGTTATTCGTTGGAACAATTATCTTCGAAGCGAAGTGACGCTAATTAAACGAGTTTCCTGCTCTTCCATACTCGCAAAAACGATGCTGATGCTAATTAGCAAAATCTACGTTTCAAGTGAATTCCCAAGTATGGCTTCATGGAGACCGAATATTCCAAGCAATATCCGAATTTTTCATCATAAAAGATTTAAGTATTTTATCAAGTAGCATCGATGTTGTCTGCAAATTTCATTGTGGCATCTCGTACTCTCGGAATGCGTATAAAGCTCCCTTTGGATAACGGTACGGACGCCTCGCAATTTGAATACAAACAATGCCGCGCGTTCAATCGGTGGTTCGTTTAAACGGAACGGCAATGGACACGGTGAAAACGCATTATGTTCCACCGCTGTGAAACGAAGTCAAAGTCACAGAAAATTAACGTCGGTGCATTACTCTGGCTGGTTGTTCGTTGGTCGAACTAATTATCTTGTATACTCCGTGCGAAAATGTATGTGTTTCTTTTTTTGAATTTGGGTTAGGTCTTGGTTGAGTCCATATATGATGTAGTCATTTTTTTTTATTTGATGACTTTGATTTCTATGATTTATTTAATATGTTTTTGATGTCATTGTAATTTTTGTTGTCTTTAACACTTAAGGTAGTTCTATGCAAATATTTTTTTCGCCATTTTTACATGCCTTGGAATGCAGGTTTTTGTTTTTTTTAACTGAAAGGAGTCGACAAAAATCTTTATACAAATAGTAGTGGCCTAATCAATTAATTTAGAACCCGATGTAATTTTTCTATCATTATTTACCACGTACTTATGGAGAAAACTTCTATCAAAAGTTGAAAAAAATCTATGAAACGCATGCCTTCACACAAACCATACTTCATGCTACTTGAGATTACTTTTGGATGTTCGGCTTCTCCACTAGAATGAGTTAAATTTCTGATTTGTTTTTTTTTTAGTTTCCCTTTATTGAGAATCTCCACTGCTTTCAAATTTCTTTCGAGAGTTTCTTTTTCACAAATTTGTAATTTGTCGTTTTCGAAAAAACGTCTCAACTCTAATAACTGTCAAATTCTCATTTGTATTTATAGGTTACAGTAGGTTGAATGATGCGATGATGCCACGATGTATTTGTCATAGTGTACGTCAAAAAATTCTCTCTATGACACACCTTTTTATGTGTAGTAGGTACCGTATCGACAAAAGTTTGATTTAAAATAAATAAATTAGAATTATTTCGCATATTTAAACAATTATTTTTCTCTTTAGAAACATTTACTATGATGATTATAATAGAATAGTAGAAGTATTTTTACCAATTTTTGTGAAAAATTGATATAAAAAAAATAAATATCTGAAAACATAAAAATAAATTTTTTGTTCTGAATATGCATAGAACTACCTTGAATTCACGGAGTTGCATTTCTGCAACATACTAATTCTATGAGAATAAAAAAAAAATCTGAACGGATTTCGGTTTCTGAACGAACTTTGTCATAGACTATAGTGTACTTTGTCAATTTTTGTAGGTGCAGTGGCACCAACTTTCAAATGTTTCAATTATTTGTCACTTTTAGCGGGTTTTCATCGGCGCGGAAAAAAGTGATATTGGAATAACTTTGCTCGGTCTTTGTTATAATAGAGAAAGTAACTGTTTTTATAACTATCATAATAAATAGAACTATAATTAAGTACTAAAATGCTGCTTACCTAGGAACGCGTAGAGTTGCATAAATGCAACAAAGGATTTTCGGGTAATTGAGAAGCTGAATTCTTTCAAAAGAATTTTTCTAATATTTTTCCTATAATCTAAACTATATGTGGATATTAAAAACATTTTTTCTGATTAACAAAAAAAAATTGCGAATTTATTTTTATGATGTGGTTATTTTGTAGGGGATTTACAGGTATGGTTTGAAATTAGTGGTTCTCAAACTTTATTTAGTTTTTTGTATGATGATCACTTTAGAATATTTTAAATTGCTCCTGGACACTTTAAAATTAACTAAAATTAACATGTAAATTATTGTTACCAAATAATTTCTTTAGAAACAGTTGTTTATTCATGAAATGGCAAATCTTGGCCTTCAAATGTGAATTTAATAGAATCGGTACATCTGTCTGCAGCAATTCAATATTCCAATTAACCCCTTGCCGTACAATAACGAGTGGTACTCGTGACGAGATAAATGGAATAGTCAATTTTGAAGTGCTCCAAAAATTATTTGATAACAAAAATGTCAGTGGGTTCTGATAAAATAAAATAAATTCTACGCTATTTAATATTACGTTAAGACATTTACTATATCCGAAATAAGGTGTTAGATTGTTATTTTAGTAATTAATTCAGAGTCATTGCACATTTAATTACAAAAGAAATGACACGGCAAGGAGTTGAGTGATTCTTTCGCTATTTCCTTGAGGACCGTAGATCTCAGTTTGAGAACCACTGTGTTAGATCATTGAAGACATGATTTATTGAGTGAAAAAACATGAAGAAGTAACTTAAGAAAAATTTCTCTGAGATAATGAGAGTTAGAAGTCGAAACCACTAGTTGGTAATCCGACCTTCGTAGGTATCATAGTCACTTGGTAGTCATTTTGTCAAAGAATCTGAATTTTAGTGGTATATGATACAGAATTTATACCAGATACTTTAGATAAAAAATTTAACAGGAATAATGGGAGGAAATTTCAAATTAAGACCTACGATTTTGAAATCCGGGGATTTATTATCTTTAACAATATTTCATTCAAAATATTGCAACAACTATTAATAATTGTCTAGTGATTTCTTGCCTAACTAAGATTGTAAATAGAACGGCTCTAATTATAATTGTAAACGCTTAAATATTCCAGATACCGAGACAAATGTTTAACACTAGATTTACAGAGCCGATTTGGCTCATTCAAAATTTGATTACTACATATATAATATATTGGTTGGTTAATTTTTTAATAATAAATCTCTCATTTCAATTGATTTGGAACTATTTTCTTTGCAAAAAATTTCAATTTTCTTGTATGATTCAAATTCGCTCACTTCAGAAAAATAAGTATATCAACATCCGTAAATCTAGTGTTAAGTACACAAAAAAAACGCGAGATGTTAAACGATATTTAATTCTAAACATCATATAATTTTATGCAGAATTATATGCAATAACTGTGACTTGTAATTCATCTAAAAAATACATAGAATTGATAACATCATTGATGCGTTTTAAAAATTCAACAGAGAGGTTATAGTTTAGTATTAGATTCTAATCTAGCACCTCATTTATTTTTGTAAGATGCCAAACTATATTTTTTTAAACCGGTACTAATGTTAATACTAACAGTTGTGCAATTCCTTTCACCATACTATTGTTTAAAATCTTAGAAAAGTGGAGCAAGAAGATTCTGTTGGCAGAAGATATTAGCACAGCTGTTAAATGAGATGAATTAGTAAAATCTACTTAAGCTTTGAACTAAATCTACACTGCCTCTGATACCGGTGAAAAGAAGAATACTATTTGCAAGAGAACATCGTAATTTTCCTTTTTGCGAAAAATGGAAATGTATGAAGTGAAGACTGAATAAAACTTATCAACAATTGTAATTATAACCAGTCGAAAGTTATAGTTACGCTCGATTAACTGAACTAAAAGTCATTACCTACTTTATTCAATATTTCATAAGGAAAATGGAAAGTGTTTTCAATGAACAATTCAAAGGGAATTCAATGAATAATAGAACCATAATAATGGTCTCTATGGAACCTCAAATTCTTAAACAGTGACTCTGATTCGTTATTGACACTAGATCCACGGCAGATTCAAATTGGCGATTTTCCTACCTTTTTAAAAAATATTTCTCTAATTTACGCAGAAGGAGTACAGCAGATATTTCAAGTGTATTTTATAATAAGCAGATTACTTAACTGTTCGTATTTTTTGCCGCTTGAGCCATATTTCTTCGTAGTACTTATTTAATACATTTAAATACAGCAGATTTAGCGACCATAACACTAGAACTACCGACGTTAAGTCTATTTTATTTCAATATATTAAATACGTACTTTTGAAAAAGAAAAATCAAGAACTGGAAAAGATGATCGACTCGACAATTTTTTACTTTACAAGATCAACGTAGAATATCTGCTCTATGATTGTTCTACAAGCTTGGAGAACTTTTGGAAAAAATTGAGAACGAGTCATTTTGACTTGCTTGGTAGTTCTAGTGTGAAATCTAATTTTAAGGGAAGTTTCTTTAAAATTACAAATTATATCGATCCAACCCCAAAATAATTCTTGAAAGTTTGAAATATATTGCAATATCAAAAATATAAAATAGCATTAATAATCAAACATGATTGTGAGTAAGAAATTAATTTGAAAATCTATTCTAACGTACAAGCTAGATAAATGATCAACAATCAAATAATACATAAGTTCTATCGTTACTCCAGAAGTCATCTCAAGGTCAATATCGAGTACAATGAATTTGGGCAACTGTGATACGGCTGGACACGTTTAAAGTAATTAGAATGTAAATAAAGATTTAAGCCGTTTAATTTATACGGCGTATAAACCGCCTAATTTGCACGTCGTATTAAGGTATACATACGAATTGCATCGTCGCGAGTATAAAGCAGAGAGACACACGCCAATTGGCAATTCTCCCGCTTAACTTCGTACGAACGAGAGAGGACGGGGTCGAATATCCCTTGAATGCGACTATTTTGTATACAACTTTCCGCATAAAACTGTATAAAACAACGGTAGGCAGAAGCTCTTGATTTGCCAAGTTTTATGGTAAGATGGCTTTATTCTGGCACCAAGTGTCTCGTTCCGTAAAAAGTTCAGCCTGTTTACGAATAAGTACGTATCCCTTTTTTTATCGCACGACGTTGAGGATGAAAAATTAACGAGTGTAATTCTTAAGAAATTTCAAAGACATACTTGTCACATTTTCAATCGTCGAACAAGATATTAATTCCTTTCTTTTCTTAACCCTACCAGACCTGATTGTGAGTACATATTTTCAGAATTTGTCACTTCAAAACATGTAAAGTCAATTCAGATACATGGAGGCAGACATTTGTAATGGCTAACCATGACCTATCTATTCTACTTGCTAGGAGAAGTACTTAAAATTAGATGCAACGGTACAGCGATAGATTCAACAATTACCAAAAATCGGTACAGAACTCTACTAAGGTTAATTTACTCAAAATCAAATGATCAAACAGTAATTATAAAATATATATTTCAAACTTGTATCATTTATCTCATTAAATAAATTACGGACAATTACTAACTAATTACCTGTAAACTGATGATTACGAATTAATCACTTATTAACTAACGATAGCTAATTAATGATTAATTAATTACGCTCGAATCCAATTATTCATCTAAAGTTAAACATTAAATTATTTTTGATATTCAGATTTAACGCTCCATTTTCGAATTCAACGTCGTATTTCGCAATGTGTCATGCGTAAACACAGGCCGTATTGAGCAATATGACCCAACGACAGGCTCGCTCCACAAATGTTATTTCTCGCAGGTACACAATATTCGACAGTCTCTTTGTATACATTTTCGGTCACCCATAGTCGGGTAAGCCCGTTCGATATTACTCAATTCGAAGATTCGTATTGTCCGAGTGAAAAAAAAGAGATTATTATCTTATATCAGAAGTTCTATACACGTACAACAAACAGACTGTGATTAACGAACGTGACTTCCCGAACGCCCTATACCTTCTGGCTGTATTTCGCCCCCGCGCTTATTCCGTACACGCATGCTCCTTTCGCTCGGTGCCGCTAGCACACTCTGTCCATGCAACGAGATCACGAATATGACCTTAACAATTGCCAGGAATCCTAAGAACCGTTCCGCCATTCCCTACATAACGTATATACCTATTCCTCGAAAGTTAAGTCGTTAAAAAGCCACGGGTGGAACGTATTTCTAACTTGGGTCGCGAAGAGCGGAGAAAAACTCATTTAAGAGGAAGCTCGTAAGGTAAACATCGATAACGACCGACCATCGAACGTGACTGATCTATACGTCGCCCTAATTGCCTTCGAGCAAACCAACCTCTCGCTTGACCTCTTCCTATCACCGCGAAAACTTATACATATACCGGTGTCATTTGTATTGGTGAAATTGTGTACTTACCGGGATAGCTGTGCGTGCATGCGACGAAGCATGCTGTCACGAGTAAAACTCCAACGAAAGTCTTCATTGTTTTCCTCTCCTTTCGTTCTTCCTTGCGCCCGGTCTCTTTGTACGATCTTTGACGGTCTGTTCGAAAGCCGCTTGGTAAGTCTATGCGACGGTGACTCGATTAGCACTGACGGGTTCGGGCTGTACAAACCTTACTGTCACAGAACTCGCGAGGGGATCAAGGTCACTGGTAGAACCGGCTCACAGAAAGCACGCTGACGCTTTGCGGCGCGACTTTTGCCTCGCGCCACGCTATATGCGTTCGCTCGCTCGGAACTCGGCCAATCAGCGCTTTCGTGTGCCAGTCATGTGACTTAGCGTCACGTGATCTTCGAGGCGGGCGGCTTTAGTCATGCCGCTAATACCTGGCAACTGTATAAACACGTTTGTTCTTTATGTGGTTGAGGTTTTGATAAACCTATGATAAAACCTCTTGCACGTGTAATTAGGCCAGTGTTCTTAATTACGGATAATCGAACAGGAAATAGAATTATGAAAAATGTCATTTCTAACGTTGAGGTTTCTTTTGTATATATTCAAGTTTGAATTGTAAATAAGAACTACCTCTTCGGCATGGGCTACAAATACATCGTATAGTGTACCGTATGATAAATGACCCGCGAGAAAACACTGATGCACGATTTTTCACCGTGGTTGCGCCATTTTGCACTATCTAGTATTAAGTTTGCAAGGTATTCCAGGAGAGATAGATAAACCCACAGCTTTCAAATCTTGCGAAGTGATTCGTTGGCGAGGTCGAATCTCGGTGAGCGCATGCACTTGTATCCAGTACCTCTACATTATAGGAAACCGCAGAACATAATTATCGCTTCCGTCGTGAGATCGCTAAATATGCAACAACTTGTATTACCCGCGGCGCTGTCAGGCTGTGATTTTCCTGTAGATTCTCCCATGAAACCATAGTTTATTAATGCCATAGAGAATGTTCTCTCATATCTGTTTATTGGCTTAAGGAAACCATGAGATATCGTCGAATTTGAAAATATAACTTGTCGAAACATTATTATAATAGCTTACTAACGTGGACTTTTATGATAGCGATGGTAAAGCTTCAAATATGTAAATAGCAAAGTTTGATTTATATTCGTCTTTCGAAAAATTTAAGATGTTGGAGAGTTATACTGGTGACAGGAATAAATACGAATACCTAAATGGTGTACCCGTGTTTCCATCACCATAACTTCTACGAAAGTTTTCCTACGTGATATGTATACCATAGCACCGATGTTTCCGAATCAAACGAAAACTGTGAATTTCAAACTAAGCAACCGTGGCAGTTAGTAAACTGAACAATTAACCCCTTGCCGTACCATTTTTTTCGTGACCGAGTGCACAGTAACTCTGAATTAATTGTTGAACCAACAATCTCTCCCTAATCTCGATTATAGCGTGGAATTACTATTCAATTATGAATAACACATTATTTATTATAAATATAAAGAAAGAATATAAGATATAAACGATATAAAACTATAACAAAAGAAGTACACAAAACACACGTAAACTATAATACGTTATTAAAATACGCCGTTCGCTTGCTCGCTATCGCTGTGAGGTACGATGTTCGCTATTATAAAAAACACACTGATCTCTCTTAAGCAATGACTTTTCTCTGAAGACCCTACAAATACAAATATACATAGACACATACACAAACTCTCACTAGCTGCATCAAAGACAATTTGTCCCACGCACTCTCTCGCTCTCTCTCTCAGTCATCCCTTCAAGTTCTCATATCTACTCCTTCACTTCCCTGCAATCCTACAATGGCATATGACATAACCCAATATTGAAAAGCATAGAACTAATTTTATTTCATCGTGGCTCATTGATATTTTTAATTTATTAATTTTTCAATAATTTCAAAATTGATTTTTCCATTTATCTCGTCACGAGTGTCACTCGTTATTGAACGACAAGGGGTTAAAACGCACGACACATAAAGTTATGAGATAGATGCAGTAAGAAATTGATAACAGTATTATAATTATTACTGAATTAGAATAACTGAAAGAATATACTATAAGAACAGCTATAATTATGTATTGGACAAAGGGATGATTCACAACAGGAAAAAATACAATGTACATATTGGGTTGGCAAGAAAGTAATTTTTGTTTTGTAGTGTGAAATAGAACTTAAGTTTTTTTAACAAAGAATTTTTTCGATGACCTTTACTCGATGACCTTTTGCCATCGTTTTGACAAATTCGTTATTCCGTTTTTATAGAAATACTGGCTCATATCAACAAAAAACTGAACCCAATGCAATTTTAGGCTATCATCGCCATTGAAAGTTTTACCATTCAAAAAGTTTTGCGAGCTGAAAAATAAATGGTAATCCAATGGTGTCAGATCAGGGCTACATGTAGGATGTGACATCACTTCCTCACCAAGCTTAGATTTGGCAAAAAATAAAAAAGTAAAACATATCAGAAATGTTCGTTTTTCACTCTATGTTAAAATTCTCCTAAACAACCAATTACAACCAAAATAAAGCTCAATTTGTTTCTAAGCCAAGTCAAAAGTTTCACAACTTTCGTTTGTTCGAAGAAAAAAATCATAACATTGTCAGAAATCATTGAAAACAAACGTAACGCTGGCTCTCATCAAATACCGAAATTACTTTCTTGCTGACCCAATAGTAGCGCGAATTTTCAACACGTTAGTTAGAACGATATGCTATTGAAAATTCATGATTGTTCTTAGAATTTTTTATATACTGTCTTTCTACTGTGGTTGATCAAAGGTAATTGAAAGAAAAATTTGGTATAAAAACACTCCACTTTGATTGTGAAGAATTAAGAGGCCTGGAGGATTATTCTTTGTAAAGATGTTGGATAGTTCAGCTGGTACATTTGGTTTAAATCGTTCGGCAAACGAAAGTTCTCGAGTACGAGTTTTGGTTTCTCATAACCCGATTATATTTGTAGAGCTTAACATTTCAATGGAATTGACGAGTGTTTCTATTATAAAAAGAATGAAGGGTTTTCGAGGATTCATGTCTTTCTTCCTTTCTTCCTTTTGTCTTTCAAATATTACGGTATATTTTGACGGTATATGTTCGTTTACTTGGAGTGAATGAAAGATTTTGTAATAGATAAAAGCAAGCAATTTTCAAATCGGTTCTACTACTGCTATCAATAGTAAACCAAACATTTTGCATGCGTAAAATCTCCAAATCAGGTTACCGTGTGAGACAAAAAGTAAATTGAAAGTTTTAAAAAGTTTTCTGAAAATTTAGAACTGCAAGAATTAACATAAATTTATATTCTGATGTTCAAAAATACTCAATATTTTCTCTATCAAGAAAATTCCATTACAATACAGTGCTTAATTTATCGGCACGATAAATGTGGCCATAATTATGAAAGTGGTCTAACAATAAGTCATATATTGTATTTCGTGTTTCGAGATATTGAATGAGTTGCATTTGATTGAATTAAAAAATATTTTTATATTATGCAACATCTTAATTTAGAATTATATTAGTCTTGATTAATGTAAATTTATTATGAATATGAAATTTTCATTTCTATCAACCCAAAATCACGGTCATTCGGTAGAAAGGAATGATCAGAAACCAAAAATTTAGGGGTATGTTTATGTAATTTAAAAAGATTTTTGACTTAGACCACTTTCATAATTAACACTAAATGAATTCCATATAATGTTGAAAATACAATCACTATCTAATGGTTCACTTTTGATAATATCATAAAAATTACATTGAATTAATTTAGTTTACAATAATGTGGTGTGAAATAACTGATAAACTCATTTTTTTTTAATTTTGACTTAGACCACTTTCATAATTATGGGCACAAATATCAATCGCATTATTTTTATCTTACTATTTACGTTGATCTGTAATTTTTGATTATTAAATACACATTATAGAATGGAGTTTGAAATATTTAAGTACTTACATATTCGATAATGTGTACTTCATTTCACGCGAAATTTTCAGTACTAAATATATTCACAAATATTTCAATATTATCGTTCCAAACGTTACATGAAATTTCATGAAATTCCGTAACGTCGGTGACCGACGTTCTCCATGGCGTTTCACGTGTTAATTCTCATTTACTCTATTCTAGACTACTCGTATATGCTTCTCTGTATATCGGAGTTTATTTCCCACTGGATTGACGTGCTTGGTGAGGACAAGTTTTATTTTATTTTGCCGTATTCAACGTACATGTCATACGTGCTATATGTGCACTTAACAGAGACCGTTTTACTCTTGCTTAACGCTGCAGATATGTTTATCGTGAAAGCAAGTATTTTTGGATTGCTGAGGAACAAAGTCGAGAAAACAATTTGTTTCTTTCATGTAATTTATATCAAACTGAGCATCGGATAGAAACATAGATAATTAATAAATGAATACAACCGATTTGTGGCGTTTGGATTTAAATTCTCTCTTTTGTAAATCGAATTGATTTTTTTTTCAAATTAAGATTAAGTATGTTAAATTATATATTTATTTATAGTAGTTTTTCCGATGAGTTGAAAGAGTGACAATAATAAGAATTGTGAGGTAAGTTCATTTTAACTAAAAACATTGTTGCGTAAATTTCATTTTACAAAAGAGATAAAGGGAATATATAAAGATCAAAATACTATTAATATCTTAGTGTGTTTTTATTTTACTGTGATCTATGACTACTTCTTAATTTCAGTAAGGGTTTTACCTATTTTTATCTGTTGTGTCGGCATTTAAATTACTTGGGGTACTTATAACTTACTTTATATAAAGTACTTAGAACTTAAAAAAAAGGAATTTCCTGTAAATATGTGATTCAATGTGAATTTTAGCCACTGAAAGTTAAATTTAATCTTTATGATGGTAAATTGATTCACATACAAGTAAATTTGACGTGCAAATTTTTGTAAATCTAAGAAAAGTATGTACTTTTCCCACACGACTTTTAGTTCTCTATGAAACTCTGCAACTTTGAGGCACCATAAGATTCTTCTATCGTTTTTTCAGTTTCTGAAGAACTTTATTTTACCTCTTTAGAATTTCAAACTCTCTCTAGAATTAAATTAATTAATTTAAAATACTACTTTTAGCACTTGCCAAAATGCTATCTTGTATCCAATCCTTTTATGCAACAAAAAAATTCGAGCTGCAAAGGATTACGGATGACGAAAAGCCGTCGAAAAAAAAATATTAACTTAAAATAAAGATTTAACAAATTTATGGGACCCAGTATTTCATACAACGTTTCATCACTATTCTGGTCGACATTTAAATTATACAAGTCGATTATTCTACGATTGCGTTATAAAACACAGGAAGAATCTCTACATTCCACACCTATATCAACTCTTCCGTATAAGTATTTTAG
Source organism: Cerceris rybyensis (assembly GCA_910591515.1). Lineage (NCBI taxonomy): Eukaryota > Metazoa > Arthropoda > Insecta > Hymenoptera > Crabronidae > Cerceris > Cerceris rybyensis. The sequence goes on from OU342789.1 coordinate 39,383,040, forward strand.
CAAACCTGTGTTACAGGTTAATTAAATGTCGCACGCCTTATGCAGCAAAGGCTTGCAACGTGGTAGACGAGGTCTCAAGCAGCCTGTAATCATTGCATGCCACTGATTGCCATAAAATCTACCATGTAATTGGTTTATGTTTCATTGCTTCCGCTTTAAGATGTTTCTACCTGGAAACAGGTACCGTTAAACACCGAGGAAATTCTGATGCGTCTTACGTGTATAACAAAAACACTAAAAAAGTTATTTATTCGTTGAATCAGTCCTGGAGAACTTTCCAGAACTGCTGGTATATTATTGAAATGTTTCAAGCTTTAATTAATACGTGTGTGTCTATGGTGTATTAAAGATTTGGATTTCTCACTGACGGTCCTAATTATAAGTTCAACCCTGTCCCTATCGATTTAATGTCTTTAATCCTTATCGAACGCTAGCTTTGTATATATCATTCTCACTAGTTTGTAATTGTTTTCAGTGAATATGGGAAAAAATTCTTAGGATTCCAAGAACAACATTTTGGTTCGAAATTATTAATCTTTTTAATGAGTATTACACAATGAGTTCTCAATAATTATTCATAAGATCTATTGCACTTTTTACAAAAGAATGCTAATGTTTTTCTTCCTCCAGACAATTTACGATTTAACACTAGAACTACCGGCGTCAAATCTAACATATTTTAATAAATGAAGTAAGTACTTTGAAAAAGAGGGAATCAAGCGGCGGGAAATTTGATCGATTGGGTGATTTACGTTTATTGATATAGATGCAGGATATGTATTCTATGACTCTTACATAAACTTTGAGAATTTTTGGAAAAAATTGTGTACCAGTCATTTTGACTGGTTTGGTAGTTCTAGTGTTAAATATATTAAGCAGATATTATGATTGTTTGTGCTTATTAGAAACACTTTCAGAATTGTCTTGAAGAATTGTCACTATCACTAACTGACTGCGAAGAATTGTTACTCTAAATTCATGAAACTTTCTTTGTACGTTTTTTGACATTACAATATTAAAATTTGATTAAAAAGGCATTATTACATTATTGAACATGTTCATCGTTCCTTTGGTAATGTTGAACTAATAAGGCAATTTTCCACTCATTTCACAGACAGCGAGTTTAAAAGTGATTACTCTTGGTCACCTCACACGTGCCATACGACCGCAGCGACAAGGTATCTACTATTGTCACGTCAGAGGTGACTTACGACCGAGAAGGGTTAATGTTAAAACTTTTGTAAGGGATAATAAAGGATTAACGATTTCTTTCCTTTGGAAGATTTAATTTTAACTTATAATGCGTAGAGTTTCATGTACTTGTCCACATTGGAATTGTTTTTAGCAAAGTCTACTTACAAAATATTTTATTTTATTTACCTCGTTGGTAACAAAGGGCTAAATGAATACAAGAGCAAGTCCTTAACTATAATTCTAATATATTGCCACAATAATTCAAAATGCATCAAGACAATTTCGTATCTCTAATAGTTTCGGAGATGTTCGATAAAATAGTTTTCATTACCCGAACTTTGGGGGTGGTTTTCACCCCTTTAACGTGGACGGTTGGCGATAAAAAAATACGGGTCAAATATTTTCGCGAGGACTATCTATATCATACTAAAATTTCATCAAAATCGGTGATTTACACCTCGGGATGTTCCCTTGTTAGACTTAATATAAAGAAATTTGATAGTAAAGATATATTTTTGAGTTTGTCATACGATGCAAATGGGTTAAAACAAAGAGAATGATACCTTTCCTAAAAAAGGGTCTAAAAGCCGGTCTCGAAGAGTGAGCGCTTAACGTGTGAAAAGTATTTAAAAGTATAAACAAACGAAAATTGAAACAAAAGTGTCAAGATAATATCAACCGACCGCGTGCAGTCGTGTGACAAAGCTCTGAACATTTTTCGACTAAAACGACCTTGGTAATCTTCCAGCGACAAATAATTTTATTCCCGACCAAGCTTGTGTAACTAACACGTTAACGATATCACGTTACGAGTGCAAATGTACGGGCGAACTGGTGCTTTGAATCGAACACATCGAGTGTAAACGTATCGGAAGAATGCGTCAGACATTACTCCAACTTTCTTGCATAGTTACCTCGACGTAACGTCATTATCTTCGTTAATTTGTACACATGTGGCACTTTAGTGCTGAAAATAGAGACACAAATGGAAAGAAACACATTCTGACGTGTTAAACTATATCAGACATTTTCTGTTTCCTGTATCTCTTTGCCTATATCTTAATTATAGATACGTGACGTGTCGCATTTTTACAACAGTTCTAGGTGTTGTTACATGTAATTTATTCGAAGTGAAAATTATTATGTACAAATCGTAGAAGCGGCTTAGTTACCCGATATGATTACCGTTCTTACGCAATCATACTCTAACTGGAGTAATTGCCGGTGATTGTTGGACTGTTTAATATGTTAACGCGTTTGTGAATTATGTGAAATACGAATATCCATCGATTTGTTGATCAATGATGAAAATTTGTTTCATAGATGCAAACGCGTCCGAGCGTTTGAGGATTTTGGAGTATTAAATGGAAATGGTGATTTAATATTGATAACTATCTGCGATTAAACGGTTCGTTGTGTTTCAACTGTGGAAATATGATGTTGTCGATTTCATTAGAACTTTTTCGACAATAATAGATCTGTATCGTTATATATTTATATTAGGTCATTAAGTGTGAAATGCCCGATTACCTAAAGCATCAAGTTTGATGTTGGATATCTCCGATATTTCACATCATCCGTCCTTTGTTTTTTTTCATTGAGAAACGCCATTTGGCTTTCAGACGCACTCTTTTATTTTTAACTAGCTGAACTTACCCGTGCTTCGCTACGGTTTAATATGATTAGGATTAAGGACTACTTAAATTAGTTAATATATATTCAATCATTTAAAACCTGCAATATTTTACGTGCTTCGAAACTAAAAAAAATAAAAATTTCGAATTTTGAAAAATCCTTTCTTAGAGGGTGTTTATACCCTAGAAGGAACGCTCATGCAAAATTTCAAGTTTCTAGGTCAAGTAGTTTCGGCTCTGCATTGATGACTTTGGCCCATACTTTAACCCCCCAAAACCTCCCTTAAAATTTCGAATTTTTCAAAACCCTTTCTTAGCGAGCACCTAAGACTCAAGGCGAAGGTATGTTCCAAATTTCATTGCAATCCGTTCTGTGGTTTTTGAGATTTCGTGATGAGTGCGTGAGTGAGTCAGTCAATCAGTGGTATTTGAGCTTTATATATTTTTAACCCTTTGCACTCCTATGTCGAGCTACACTCGACGCAGCTTTTTGTGACACTTAATGCTTCATATACTAATTATCGACTTTTCGAAACCAACAATAATTTTGCCTTTTTACAGGAATACACCGCAGTATCTACAATTGTTTCTAGTATTAAATAAAAGTGAATAATCAACAGTAGACAATTTTCCGAGATTATATTTGCTTATCTGACAGAAAGTTAATAAAATAATTCGGAGCGCAAAGGGTTAATAATCTGTCGTATTGTCGTGTGGGGGTTAAATATTGTAAGTCATAGATAGGACAAAAATTCGCGTTATTTTCGAGTATGAGTTCCGTCGTAGAACTAATGCAGCGCAGACAAGTCGAAATGTTAACCCCTTCAGACCCTGTGCACACTGTAATGTACATAATACTTTTCGTGCTGTATTTTATTACGTATAGTTTTAAACTTAGTTTCAACACTTACGAATTTTATTTTTTTATACAAATATTTCTCACAATCTCCTTAATGTTACAAATTTTGCGTAAGGATCATATCTCCATTAAAATGTACATTTACAAATTATAAATAAATAAATAAATATGTTTGTAAAAAGTATATTGTTACTTTCATTCACATGAAATAAGTTAATTTTAGTATAAAAATAATTTTTTCTTAGACGAAATAAAATTCGGGTCTGAAGGGGTTAACGAAGTAGTTGGCAAGGATGTGGCTAATGAACGTACAGTACGTTGATGGTTTGAAACATTTCGATCTGGAGATTTTGATCTTCAAAATGAACCACGTGGTCGGCCTGAAAGTAAGGTGGATGACGATCAACTGAAACCTGTAGTGGAAGCGAAGCCATCTGAAACGAAGCGTGAATTAGCAGCAAAGTTTGGAGTTACCATTCCCACAATATTATGATATATTTTGATTGATTATGTTACCTTTTGCCCGAGATATAATAAACCAAACTTTTAGTTCCAAATCGGACGTTTCTTACTTAATGACCTAATATTAGGAATTTCAAGGTCCTATTGGTGACAGTTAAATCAGAGTTTCTCAATCTTTTCCCAACCATGGCCCTCTTCTGGCCTTGTTTTCTTCCTTTGGCCTACCTGTCTTACCAGGAGAAAGGTAACTATCGAAACGTTTTGTTTGTAAATAAAAGATATCCACCTGTAGCCTTGCTGAAGTTGGTTCGAATCTCTGCGGAGCTATATAATACTTGATTGAGACTCGCGCTCGTAAATATTGAATTATTTGAATATTGATTACTTTCATTTAGAATATGTTTCTTAAATTGTTTTTACATCGTACTTCCGCTGTTTAGGTGATTACCTGACATTTTGAATCTTTGAAGCAGAGGAATTCAAAAAATAAAATGACCCATGTGCCACAGGATTTTTTCTTTTTTTTAATAGAATAAAGTTCTTTTTTTATATTTATTAACAAGGTTATATAATAATTTGAATTTTCGTGGTGGGACAAAAAATATCCTACCATGTATCTTCATGCATCAAATAGGTGGGACATTTTTAATCCCGACGTGCCTCAAAGTGTTAAATTTTTGGTAAATTTCCATCGGTGAAACCACAAAGTGCAAAAGCAAGAGATACGCTACAACTACCGAAGTTCAATCTGCTAGATTTCAATGTGTTAAATAAGTACTTTGAAAAAATACAAATCAAAGGATGGAAAAGATTATTAACACTAGATTTACCAAGCCAGTCAAAATGACTGGTACACAATTTTTTCCAAAAATTCAACGGGTTTATGAGAGAGCCGTAGAATAAATATTCTTCGTCCATCATATAAAACAAAAATTACCGAATCTATCATCTTTTCTACGTCTTAATTTTCCTTGCTTTAAGGTACATATTTGACATAGTTAAAAATAATAAATTTTGCGCCGGTAAATCTAGTTAGGTGATCTGTGTTTTATAAGATCAACTTAGCATATCTGCACTGTGATTGTTCTATAAACTTGGAGAATTGAAAAAAAAATTGGAACCAGTTATTTTGACTTGCTTAGTAGTTCTAGTGTTAATTGGAAGTAAATCTCTGCAATTTTCGAATAATTTGTTTCGTTGTTAATTGGGCCTTTAATAAATAAGTCAAATTTTTGTCTTCATTTGCTCATTGAAGGTAGTAATAATAACAACATCCAATTTGTAATGTTTATGACAACAGCAACTCTAAGTACGTTTAATTTGCTGCAATTTGACAATTCCCGTAATCCCTTCGTAATGTGCCAACACTGCCAAAAAAAGCCTAAAGTCTTACTTTTCCAAACACTGCTGCCAAATTGTAGTTCCAAAACTCGAAATAATTTTCTCGAAATTACCTCAAACGTAATTTTTCACATCGCATCGTACCCGTACATTAACATCGTAACTTTGTCAGTTTAAAAAACCAGCTGTAAACTAAACTCTCCACAAAACAGCCGCATCAGTCGAAATTCAAACTAAGCTCAACTAAAGCCCTCCATTACAAGTACAAAAAAATAAAAACGTGCAGTCTGAGACGTGGACGGACGAAATTTATGAAATCCACATCTACATATATCATGCAACTTGCAGGGAAGACCTAATTATCGCGGGTCACCGATCATACGAACGTTTTAATGGTCGTATAAGTAAATGCTCGGCACTTAAGCCAGCCCATATGCCGTTACGTCGCAGGATAAGTGATCGCATGCTCGTAGAATACAAATGGTGCCTCTCATCAACGTAATTGCGTGTATCCTCGCTTTTTCTAAAGAATTTTCGCGATACTATATTTATGCAGAGACGATTTCGCGAAATTCAATTCGTGGATTGATCGCGATATCAATTAAAGACTATTAACGTTAAATGTACCAAAGTGAATTAATTTCTTGAAAATGAGAATTTTGAATTTTTTTGAAAATATGAGTGAAATTTCTAATGCTGTTTCTTCTTCAATTTTCTACGTCTATATTGAAGATTGAATCGATCAAGTTTTTTCTCCGTTCATTTATTTGATTCGTATAGATTTATTTGACAATTTTAAATAAATTGAATTAATCGTCGGTAGACGTAGTATTAATTGATATGGAGTCAATTTTTATTGTCCTTCCGGCTGGATATCATGGTGTTATTTGTAACATGGAAGACAGGAAAAAACGTCACAAGCTTGAATTTAATTTCTTTCAATCCTTTGAAGTACAAGTTATTTTTCTTTTTAAATTGAACGATTTTTTTTTAGAAATTTTCTAAAAAGTTGTTAGCCATAGTTTATTACAAGGTTTTCCGCAAAATAGTTGACTGAAGATCGAATTATTGTCAAGTATGAAACTTAAAAATAGATCGATAGAAAAGTAATTACGGCGCAAGGTTGTGTTGATTATATCTGGATATAGAATTGCGAAAAGTTGATTGTAAACAATTAAATATTGTATATCCTACTTTAAGAAAAAAGGGGAATTAAAAACGTACAATTTGTTAATGTGGTTTACATCGCATTGATAATAAATATTTTGAAATTTTCTTCAAGTTCGACTATAGTGGAAATATTATTTCTAAGTTGTCTCCTTTATCAAAAATATGAAACAAGACGTAAGAAATTATGATATAGGACAACAAGGTTGATAGTAAGCCATTAAATATCGCGGATTTTCCCGGAAGAAGAAAAAGAAAGAACCATTTGCCCGTTAGTGTTTGCACCACAACATTAAATATACATTTTGAAATTTCCTTCAGGTACGATTACGAAAACGTTGTTTCTAAATTGTCTCAATAATCGAAAATATAATACGGGGCTGCAAAAATGACAAAATTTCACATTTTCGAAACTTCCAGAAGACGAAATCCAATGTAAGTAATTCTTTACTGGCGAAACGTTGCAGATAGGTTTCGTCATATGTCGCAATAACGAATGATGGTCGGAGCTACATATGATAGGTAAACAGATAAATGCTCGGACTCGCAAACAATACATCCGAGTACAAATCTCCCATCACCACTAGAAGATTTTCCTTTATTTGATATATTTGATCTCATTAATCTAAATTAGGTGTTATAACCATAGAAAATGAAATCCAACTAGAAACTGTAGTGAGTAAGGACAATACAGACTGATTGTGAGATTCACAATTAGTGTGTCTTGATTCAAATTCTTCCTGACTTCCGAAAAATTTTTCATATGTGATATGTATGTAGGGATTGCTTTTTCGATGGTGCCCACAGTCTTACTATCAACATTTATTAACCCTTTGCGGACTAGCGACGCATATATGCGGTCTGAGGAAAAATGCAATTATAATTTATCATCGTATGTATACACGCTTAAAATTGAAAAATTAGATTTATATTTTATACGCATTAATAACCCAAATTTCTGATGAAAAGGTAGTTTTGGGCCACCAAATACATGATTATCTGTCCATATTCAAAAAGTCTCCGTCCGCAAAGGGTTAAAAAGGTACATAAAACTAAAAATAACTATAACAAACACTTAGAAACTAATAAAAATAAGCAGTAGCAGTTATCGCCTCTTTTCGCTTTCACGTTTCGTTCTTTAACCCTTTGCGCTCCTATGTCGAGTCTAACTCGACATTAGTTTGTATCGCGGGAACTCCTTTGTCGAGTCATACTCGACATTTTTTCGAGTCCAAACCAATAGATGTTAACGTACGAAACAAAACCGGGATTGCATCCTAAAAAATTTTTCAAGAGATATCATGCACTTGTAAATTACAAGGTACTTTATTTTTTTAAATTACCTTATTTTTTAGATCAAGTAAAATTGAAACAAAATACTTAAAAGCGTTGGGAGCTACTGGTAAGAAAATTGAAATATAATTCGGAGTGCAAAGGGTTAACACTAGATTTACGGAGTCAATTTGACTCATACAAAATTTGATTACTATACATATAATATATTAGGTGGTTAACTTTTTAAATAATAAATCTTTTCATTTAAATCGATTTGGAACTATTTTCTTTGCAAAAAACTTCAATTTTCTTGTGAGTCAAATTGGCTCACTTCAGAAAAATAGGTATATCAACATCCGTAAGTCTAGTGTTAATGCCGTTTCGCGTTCTTTTGCCCTATCTTTTGTTTTTTTCTCACGTCATAATCTCCTTCTCTCTGTCATTTATTCACTCTCTCACTCACTCATTTCATCTCCATTCCCACGTGTATGTTATTCTCTCATTGTCAGTAATCGAAACCCACCTCAAGCAGTAGATTTTAAGTAAAACAACCATAAAAATTGAAATCCAACTAGAAACTATAGTGAATAAGGTCAATACAGAGTCAGACTCAGCATCAATATCCCCGAATTCAAATTCTCCATGATCTCCGGGAAATTGTTCTTATTCGTTATGTATGTTATCCTCTCAGTAGTTCGTAGTTGACCCAAAAAGTGAGCTTTGGGTGAAACAACTATACAGATTGAAATGAAAATAGAGATTCTGATGGGTAAGGAGATAAATATTTAGACTCAAGTCCCTCAAGTTAAAATCCTGCATCACCAGTGGGAAAGTTTTCCTATTTCATACGTATTTTCCTTCTTGGTATACTATAGCCTTGGTTGAGAACCCCAATCGAAATAACCATACCGGTTAAAGCCAAAAAAAGTTTTTGCCTAACTATTGTTACGAATTATCGTAACGAAATTGCCTCCCCTATATTGGATATCGATTATGAGAATGATAACAACGAACTGCAAATGTTTCTATTGATTTAATAGAGAGAGGATAGAGTTGTCTTTGAGCGAGAATTTTGGATCTGTTCAAAATAGAGACATTATTTTGTAATATTTGAGTTGTTTAATTATGAAGCACCGTTACACCAGAGCTGGGCATTATTTCAGATACAATATTTTAAAACTTATTTGAAATATTACTTGAAATAAGAAGTAATTTTACAAAAATATTGCACTATTTGAAATAAATTATGTTATATTTCGTCCAACAAAATAATTTGATGAAATGATTATTTATTCTTTTATTTCGTGAAATACATCAGTTCAAATAATAAAATAACAAGTTATTTTATTATTTGAGATAAGTAATTCAAATGTCGAATAACATGTTTGATGCCCTAAGAATGAAATCTCTTTGCGATGAACTGTTCGAAAAGAGGGTTTTATTGAAAGCAAATGGTGTAAAATAAATCTTTCTTGCTACCCATCAATAACTTATTTTCCGAACTAAACATAAATAAGGCGAAATTTCAACTTACAATTAGTATCATACATTTCTCTTAATTATTTCAAATATGTTTATTTCAAATGACTACGCCGAAATAAATTATAATAAAGTTATTATTTGAAATAAATGTACTCAAATAAATTCCTCTCAAATAGTTATTTCATAGAGATTATTTGAGATAATGTTATTTTCAATAATTAACTTATTATCTGTATTTGAAATAAAATTTGCCCAGCTCTGCGTTACACTATTATTTTGAGTTTTCATTAAATTCGTGTGACTTAACGAACGAATAAATCGAACGATCGTCAACCATTCACGATTTATATCCTGTGCATAATAAACAACGCAAGCGCCGTTAAAATGCGCGTACCAGCATTTCCGGTGTTTTATCGGACTCCGTAAACCAATCCTGTGTATCCCTGTCACGATCATGACAACCGAATAATATTAACGTACGATCTTAACGTCCACAATTTTCTTCTCTCGTTTATTCTCGCAATATGGAATTTCTCTGTCTTATCGCAACTACGATCCGAAAGAAGGAAAAGAAGTGGCCGAGGAGCAATGAAATACGTTGGCATAGTTCATGTAAATGTTCCTGTCGGGTAACTGTACTGAATTGAATGTAACGATGCGGTTGCACGGTCAGAAAGTACAACGTGTAACCACATTAGTCAGAGATAAGAGACTGATAATTATAGTTATTCGTCGAAATATGTATCAGAGTTGGCGTTCGCACATTTTTGCCAGATTAGTCTCGTCCCAGTGACTTTATTCGCTCTGTTTGATCGTCGAGAGACCTATTCGAGAATCTCTTCGCGACAATTTGCAATCTACAGGCTGACACCTGTTTAACGAAGGTATTATAAGCGTCAAGTTACAAGGTAGTAGTACGATATGGATGTTCAAGGTTGCACTCGAGTGAAAATATTTCTTTTGCAGGGAAAAATCGAATTAACGCTGGGATATGAATCATCTGGGAGTCGTGGAACGAGATTGAGATATTGAAATTAGATTTACTTCGGAGAGTATTGAATTACTTGGTGTAGATGTATGTTGTAGGGATTTTGAGCCTCTGTTATTGCTTCTGGAAACTTCTATGCGAAGATTCTTACGGTAAAGGTATTAATTTTAGGTGTAAGATGTAGGTATTGGTGTCGGAAAACCTATTTGCTAAAATTTGAAAAATGTTGGATAGTTCCTTTCCGAACCTGCAAAATTGCTTTGAAAAATGTGGGTATACTTCAGAATAATTAAAGGTTGAAAAATTTTCTAATAATTTAAAAATGACATGGTTAATATGTAAATTAAGTATTTACACTTTCTACTCTAAAGTACTTAGAAAAAAAGATTGTCGCAACGTCAAACTTTGATCTTCGGTAGAAAATTTTCCTTTCTATTGTAAACTTTATTACTCGTCTCAAATAAATAAAATAAAAAACAAATTGCAATTAGCAATTTTTACTAAACTCAATAGGAAATATGAAAACACGATAGCAATTAAAAAGTAATTAGACTTATATCTGCTTCCAAGAATAATTCGAATAACTTCCTCCAAGAACAAAAATGTGCAATTTACTTGTCCAATAAACACCGTAACATCGACCTGTCTTCTTCAATTAACATCTATTGTGGTACAAGCTAAACATATATTTTCCTCTCAGATTCTTTCTTCATACAATTATGCAAAGTTTACAGGCGATATTTACGTTGATTGCAAACTGCGTAAAGTATAATAAATTCATCAGGAATATATGAATCATTGGTTCCTTGGAATCGTGTCATCAGTCTTATGATTATCGGTTAATGGTGCAACAATAACTGCTTTCTGCAGAGACTGGTACCATCACAATTGTGCGACGCAGATGTTGAGTCATCGGGACTGGAAATATCGTAATTACATTGGCCATATATATGCATATACTCTCTTCCTTGGCCTTACACCGTTTAGCAGCGCGTGATGACGTGTCGCGAAGATTCGAGTACAAACTGCGCGGTTTATGCTTGCACGAAAAATTGATTATACAGTACGTTCGAGCATATTTGCATAATACCTACCTAATTGCTACCGAATTATCGAGAACTGTTTTTAAAAATGCCAATGATTATTGGGTAGACATCGGTGTATTTTTTTTTTATGATTTCTAACATTTTATTATTGCCACTTTATGTTCTTTACGTGCGCTTTTGGGTAGCATCGATATTTGGATGGTAATCTCGAATCTTCGTTTATTTTTTATTTCATGTGTTTCAAGATGACGTGGTTTAGCCCTTTGCGATCTACAGTGAGTCAAAAAATTTTTGGCACACGCAGGTAGTTAACGGAAATATTGAAAACAAAAAGATAACAAAAGAACTTTAAATACTTTTAATTAAAAAAACATAAAAATTAAACTTTGAACTAATAAAACTAATTAAGAAAATAACTGTATTATCATTTATAGTCATGAAAAAGCGAAATATAACAATCTCGTGCTTGAAACTAGGTCACAAAATTATTGGCACACGTAATGTATTCTTTGAAAAACTATTGATCTACTCAATTCCGATCGTCTTATATTTTTCTTTACTAGTCAGAGATTCCGATAATAAAAAGTATTTAAAGATCTTTTGTTACCTTTTTGTTTTTCATATTTCCGTGAACTCCCTGCGTGTGCCAATAATTTTGTGACTCACTGTATGTAGTGGTAATGGGCATCGCATTTCGGTTGAATAGGTTTACTGTTCAGTGTTACTGGACTTATTTTATTGACATAGTTATTTATACTTGTAAATGATTTTGATCGTAGTGAGGAAGAATATCATTTATGATTTAAATGAAAAACTCAACATTATCTGCAGGGAATTGACTTATTTCGTTGTTAAAATTAGCTTAGCGTAATACCAACACTTTAATGAAACCAGTGGACTGGAAAGGATTAAAGATATAATTTCAAATACGTAAACTGCTCCTTTTATCCATTTTACACCATTTTGTAGAATACTTAAAAATATTGTACGGAGAGTATAATAATACTTTAGTGTTAAGTTCCATTTACATTTTCTTGACTCACTTCTAGAAAGACAACACCTAACACTGTAACGGAAAGGACAATTAAAAAAACATTATGAATCATCCAAGAATAAGAACACGTTATAAAATTCTTGATTTAATTGAAACTGTCGACCATTTACCAGAATATGTTTGGGAACAATTAAATACCTTGTAACGCTAAGAATCAATTTAGACGTCAATGCGGCCAGAAATTTTCACGGAATATGGTACACTATCTGCTGATTACGGCATGAACTTTGTTCACATGCTTAGCCAGCAGAAATTGGTAAAGTGAGAAGAAATCACTTTCTTAGAAAAAAATGTGACATTTTCCAAGCTAATGGTAGGATTTCAATGAAATTTAAAAAGTAAGTAGTATGTGGCATTTCAAAGATATCGATGAAATTAATACAAAGGGTGTAGCAGGATAAAAGTACCAAACGTGTTCTTGAATCGATTTCAATGGGGGACGTCTCATTCGATAGATAATGCTCAACGACCATTGTGTGCCTTTTAACCCTGTATCTTGACTGAAAAAGTAATTATTGGGACAATAAAAAAAAAGGTTTTTACCCTATTTTCTCTATTTATTGAGGTGCAAAAAATTCCAGCACATTCTACACGCGACCATACACTTTGCTCATTTGTAACACTTAGGTCTTTCCATGGAAAACTTTGAGAAAAATCTCAAACATGCATGTTCACATGTAGAATGTGTCAGAATTTTTCCGAATTTTGTGTATTTCAATAAATAGCTCAAAAAACTGTTTTCTCTTTTAATTTTCTCTATTCTTGCACTCAATTTACAAGGTTAAAAATTGGCACGCAATGATCACTGAGCATTATGTACCGAATGAGGCCGCCCCCATTAAAATCGGTTCAAGGACACTTTTGATCCACTTATTCCGCTATACCCTTATAAGAAATATGTATTTCCTACCCCAAAAGTAATAATACACGACACACTTTTCGGCATCAGTCTCATAATGTGTCAACGAGAACAAAAAAAACAATAAAAAAGCTACATTCCCAACATGGCACGTGATAAACATGGAACGATACAACTTCTGCCGTGAAATCATTTCAAGGTTTGATTGATTTTCCGCATTCGCGGCGAAGGCTAAATAATTGAATTCATGTTGCCGCGTAACTAAGTGCACGTACCTGTAAATGAAGTATTATGCGCTCTGAAAAAGGTAAATACATTCACCCTCCCTTGTGCAAAGTACCCACTTATGCTTTGTACATGGCGGCCCGCATTTCAGTCAAGTACTCGTGTGTCAAATTGCGCGCATTTATGCTCACTTGCGTCTATTTACATTTGTACACGATCAGTGACAAGAATGCGCGATCGATTTGCTCACGCTCATCGAGAGGATGTCGATTGAAAAAGGTTTTTTCCGGTCACCGAACGAATAATGATGCACCGATTTTCAATCGCGCGGCTGGGCTACAAGATTGGATGACGTCCACGCAATTTCCTCCTCTCTTTTCCCGCGAATCGTTTGTAATTAAATCATTCCTATCTCATTGTTCCTGAAATAGTAAAACCTCCGATAAACCGTTTCTCCGATGCCCAGTGAATTTCATTTTCCGTCGTTTTGCGTATCTGTTTATTAGTCGAGATTATTTTACAGGAGATTTATCATGCAACTGGAATTCAGAGTACATTTCGAAAATAAGCATGCTTCAATGAAAATCACATTTATGGGAAATATTATTGCATTATGATACGGAATGGAATTATATTCTTAACCTTTAGCAATATTTTCTCTACAATCTGTTGTCAGTTAATTGAAATTAATTTATCTGTATTTTACTTCGCTGAGTATATTTCTTTCTTTGATAATTAAAATCTGAATTTATTTATGGAAATTTTATAGGCGTGTAATTATTTTCAGAACCTGATGTAACTTAATTGTGATTAATTAAACACTACTGTAATTGATATGAGGGCCGGAAAGTATCTACCTATTACATTAAATTCAAGCAGATAAATTCGTAACAAATTGTTATCTTTAATGAATGATAGAATCACTCTCGTTGTATACAACCTTTTGTCATTTAATGTGAAAATTTTCAATACTGGATCGATAGAAATCAATTGATGTTCAAACGAAATATCTGGAGAAACGACATTACTTTCCGGCCCCCTAATAATTGCACTGTTAATGTCTACATAATTCTTCTACGCGTATAAATTACATCGCACCCTTCTTTAATCAATTCTTGATCAAATTTGATGAAAATTACTGTCGGAATAAAGTTACAAAATGAGATTTCAAAAAGTGAAATTTCATATCTTACCATAGCCTCGGCTTCTAACACTTCCAAAGTTTATAAACACACTCGGAATATTATTCGTTACAGACTACACATTACAATCTTTACCATTACAATCGCCAAAAGATTACCACGTTCTTCATAAATAAGCAATAAAAACCACATTAACTGTCTTCCAAGTGTCAGTGTTAAAATTACTAGCGCGTCTTATCGTCATAAAGTATGTTAAGGTCGCCCAGCCGAAAAGTAGAGCAGATATAGCCTCGTTATACTCGAATCATTACATTTCCAAGAATATCCTCGACATTACCATTATCTTTAACAACCCAACAAAACAATGAAAATAACGTCTCAATGTAACATTAAATCAATGAAAATTCACCCCCAAAAAAACCCAGATTAACAAATGTACCTAAAAACGCTAGCAAAAAATCAATTCCAACGAAGAATCAAGGCACAACCATCACCCAGTGACCCTCTCGTGTCTGGTAGAGGCTGGTACTGTTTATAGATTACTTGGCGTCAGCCAGCACGGTTGCTATAGCGCGAAAACCGTTTTCCACCTGTGTGCCACCTCTCGTCGTTCCGCAGGAATCTTGAGGGCTGCTATCAACGGAGTCGATCACGGATAGCCACACGGCAAAGTACCTTTTCCACTCGATAGCGTCGAAAAATGGCTGAGCCCTCGACCTTGAGGATACCTGAGAACACTCGAGAGAGATTCCACTCGGGTGCCGGCTGATAAGTAGACGATCGCGGTGAGTTCGCGAAGGAGTGCCATCCTCAAACGAAGTGGACACACGCAGAAGGAGGAGGACTATTTCGAGGACGCGGAACAGCACCGAGAGGGATGTCTGAATGGGAGGTGTATGCTCCTGTCGAGGTCGCGATAGCCAGATCAATGCTGGTTCGATCCTCGATCGCGTCATCAGCCAGGCTAGCAACGAGGATCAATGTTTGCTCTATCGACTCGCCAATTACAAGAAGGGCGGTGAACTCATAGAGTCCTATAGTCTGGGTGGTCAGGCAGAGGTTGAGAAGCTGATCAGAGAACAATTCGGGATATTGATGTACGCCGATGGAAAGGGTCAGCCGATCAATCGGGCCGAGTATTTGCGATGGAAATTCCGTGATCTCGAGCAGGTCGTTTTGCCGATCGAAGCTTCCCTGTCACGATTCGATCCATTGGCGCAGTGGAACGATCACGAGGCCTGTTGGCAGATGCAGTATAGAGGATCTCTGGGAGAAACTCTTTTACACGTTCTTATTATATGTGATACAAGAATGCACACGCGAATTGCACGTATTCTTCTAAAGTGTTTCCCACGATTGGCTATCGACGTTGTGGAGGGTGAGGAGTATCTTGGAGCTAGTGCCCTTCATCTTGCTATTGCTTACAACAATAACGAATTGGTTCAGGACCTTGTCGAGGCTGGGGCGATTATTTCACAGCGGGCTATTGGCAGTTTCTTCCTGCCGAGAGATCAGCAGAGAATGAATCCAGCGAAAAATACTGATTACGAGGGACTGGCGTATTTGGGGGAGTATCCTCTCGCATGGGCTGCTTGCTGTGCAAATGAGAGCGTTTATAACTTGCTGCTGGACTCGGGTGCTGATCCTGATGAACAGGATTCTTTTGGGAATATGATTCTTCATATGGTAGTTGTCTGTGATAAATTGGTAAGTTTTATTAATTTATTTGTAATATTGTATTCGTTTGGATTGGTATTATGATGTTGATGGAAGTATCGAATAAATGGGGTTGATTGAGAACAAAGGGGGAATTTAGCTTTTTTAATAGGAAAATTATCACTTCGGTAGAAATAATTACACGAGTGAAATATCAGTGGTATTCAACGTGTTTGGATAGGTATTATGATGTTCATTGAAGTATGGAATAAATGGGGTTGAATGAGAACAAAGGGGGAATTTAGCTTTTTGATAATTGAAGTCGTAGAGGATTTACAAAAAATTCATCATTATTTGTGCGGATTATTGTTGTAGAAAATAATTGAAATTTGTTGCTGTTACACCATTTGTAAAGTAGTTGTTAGATAAATATTTGTGCCCATAATTATAAAAGTGGTCTAAGTCAAAAATTGAAAAAAAATGTGTTTATCAGTTATTTCACACCACGTTATTATAAACTAAATTAATTCAATGTAATTTTTATGATATTGTCAAAAATGAACCATTAGAAAGCGGTTGTAGTTTCAACATTATATGGAATTCATTTAGTGTTAATTATGAAAGAGGTCTAAGTCAAAAATTTTTTAAAATTATATAAACATACCCTTAAATTTTTGGTTTCTGGTCATTCCTTTCTACCGAGTGACCGTGATTTTGGGTTGACAGAAATGAAAATAAGAAAAGTAAATTACTTATACAACCCTGAGCATTATTCTGAATTGATAGAAAAGTGTAGAAGAAATACAATTTCGGTAAAACGAATGACGGAGTTGGATTTTATAATAGTTCAATGAAACCACTGGAAGAGTCTACGACAAGAAGAGTAAAAAATACTACGGGCGAATCTGTCTCTTCGCTGCAAATTCAATGGATGAGATTCTTGCAAAATGAACGTTATAAGATGTTCTATAACACTTCTTTAGATGATTCTAAATTCCACGTTTTGGATCTTTCACCTAAAAAAGGGAGACCAAAAATATACGGATGTATTAAATTACTTCCATTGTATACCACTAGACCAGTAACGGAAGGAAAACATAAAGATATTATGTGTTTACTATAATACCATACATCCCTCCAATTTTTCAAGAACATTTTAAGTATTATTTCATTCAAATTATTGTTTCTAATAAATTTCGTAGCTTTTTATTACTTTAACACTTTACTGACCGGTATTTTTTTAACATCCCACCCACTTCTGATTGGTCACTGGCCCGCAAATATTTCCCTGATACTGATATCTCTTGGAAAATTGTAAAGTTTCTTCACTGATTCGTTGGCATTGTTAACCGCAATGATAAATAATAATTTATTAATTGCTGTAGCAACCAATTAATAAGTTAAAAGTCCAAAAGTGTTGGGCCCGAAAAGCCGATTAATCGGCTACCGGTCGGTAAAGTGTTAAGTCATTTATAGAACGTTCAGTTAATTTCGAAAATGGTCTAAGTCAATTCAAACTTTTAAAACAACATTTCCGTATGAAATTTACGCAAAATTTCACATTCATAATAAATTTCCATTAATCAAGACTAATAAAATTCTAAATTAAGATGTTGCATAATATAAAAATATTTTTTAATTCATTCAAATGCAATTCATTAAATATCTCGAAACAAGAAAGATATGACTTAGACCACTTTCATAATTATGGACACATTTATGGGCGGAGACACTGAAGAGTAAAATGTTTCTTATTTGAGCGAACGAATGGGTTGCTTGTGGTGAAACAAAGTAGAATGTGTTTGATAAAAGTGTCAGACAGAAATAAATGATAGCATTCAAAGGTAAACGTAAAATAAATCTATGGTTTTCCTTATAGCATTTAGTATTTTTTTTCACTCATTTATTTTTTCAGCGTTATTAAATATATACTATGAGCACTATTTGAAAATGTATTTGATCACAATTATCAATTTTTAATGGCAAGTTAATGAATAAATTGTCACTGAGAAGGAATTTAATTGACATGATATATTAATAATATTACATATTATATTTTGTCCACCTTAAAATTTAAAAATGCCTTCCAAGGTATACCTTTGGCTATAAGAGCTATTTTTACTTATGTATATCAGTTATGTTTACTTGACCGAGACCCATTTAGCTGTGTTTTATGATACGTGACACTTCCTGCTATTAAACAACCTGTGCTAACGCTAGTTATACGTACAAACTGCGCCGACAGCTTGCACAACACTCGAATTTTCCTGTTCACTGTATTGTGCCTCGTAATTGTTTCGATCGTGAAATATTTATCAGAACATAGATACAAAAGAATACAGTTATACAAACTATCATTTGGCGCACCAAACTCAGGCTATGAAAAGTATTTATGTTGTTTTCCCAATTTTTATTAGAAATCTGAGGTATTTACAATTACTCGACAGATGTATTGCAAATGTCAAAATATTTAAAAGATGTCAATTATTTTAAACGACTCTTGTGTAATTAAAAACTTTATGCATGTTTCTCACTCGAAGGTTTTTATTCGTTTAATATGCCAAAGGTATATTTATAGAAAATCCTAAATTATTTGTCAACTTTATCTATTTTTCAAATGTTCTTATTGACAGTCTTCTTATACTATCAGCTTTTGTTACTCTTGTTTATCTCGCAACACTTTGCAGTTTACTGATACCAACATTTTCCCTTATTTTTAATTTAGCAGTTCATTTTATTAATGTCAAAATTAAAATGACAAATATATCAATACCAACCTTAGAAATCGTGAAAATTAAATACAACAGAAACAAATTTTCCGCCATAATCACAACGGTACAACAGAATCCATCGCTAAACTACCCAAAACAGCTACAAATTTCAAAATCAAAACTAACTCAATAAAAGAATTCCTCTCGAAAAAAGAAGATTAAATCAACCAACCCTTGCGAAAGACCGCAAAGGGTAAGCTCGAAACCTCTCTCAATCCTCCACAAGAATCCAATCGCCATCCTCGATAAACAATTAAACCCATCGACTAAACCATCGCCTAATTACCCGTGCTTACTCACCAACGTAACGACTTCCTTTTCTACACTGCAATACGTCTAACCAGTTTAACCGGTCATCGAGTTTATCGGTAGAACAACTAGGATCGTCGAACGCTTCGCTTTCCCCGATAATTCTCGAGTCTCTCTTCCTCCGAATTGACTACGAAAGCACGATTGTTTGACGCAGGATATGTTCGGGTATGCTCTACGTCATCCAAAGCTTCCAGCTCGCAATGGAATAGTGAATGCAGCTGGACTAACCCCGTTGACACTAGCCTGCCAGCTGGGTCGCGCAGAGGTCTTTCGGGAGATGCTGGAACTGTCGGCACGAGAGTTCTGGCGCTACAGTAATATCACCTGCTCAGCGTACCCCCTCAATGCACTCGACACGTTGCTACCCGACGGCAGAACAAGTACGTCATAAAGCTAATCGAATTATACGGCTTCGAGAATCGTCATCCGGGGTTCGTCGTTCACGAGTACGCTCAAGTGCCCTCTCAGTTTCTGACGGTACCCTAGCATAATTGTCAGGAGTCAAGGCCGGATTGTACTCAAGTCGTGGCAAAGTGACGCCGTAACGAGATATAATTGTCCCTTTATTCTTTAGCCCTTTGCACGATCCTTCGATATATTGCGTCTCTATGGTACGAGAAACGTTCAATTATTCGATAAGTTCTTTATTACGCGTCCCTAATCTGCGAGGTTTTATTGAGAGAACGGGCTGATAAGTCGTGCTTGAGACGAGTGCGAATCTACTTGGGGATTGGAAATTGAGTTTTAAGTATTTTGGAAGAGGAAAAGAGGGTGCGAGAGTTGGTAGAATGGTGTTGAAATTCTTACTGGAGTTTGGTTTGAGTTTAGTTGGAATATCAAAGTGATATTAAGACAATTACTAGAGTTTGGAATTGGTTATGCAAAATATACTTATTTTCTATTGTTTAACATTAGATTTACGAACTAAGCCAATTTGACTTACTGAAAATTTAATTACTATTTGTATAAAAAAGTTAAATATTAATTTTGAAAAACATATGTTGGTTTTTGGTCACATAATGAAATATATGTAAATGTTGATTCCTCTCCTCCACAGACCCCTTCATTTCGAATTATCGAATGTGGTATTCCTATTTTTACGGTTGTGAGCCAATATGACTCATAAAATTATTTAAAAGTTAATCGCACAACACATGAAATTTGTAACTTCCATCAGACCAGGGTATCTTGCAACTTCAAGCCGCGCGTGATTTGTTTCTCCTCTAATTTTTCTCTCCTTGCATACAATGTTTATTTGTATGAGAGCCATCTTCTTGCTTTCGCGACTTCGCCACATTATCTTTCTTACCTACCCACTCCTGTCATCATTTCGAATTGTACATCGCGCATGAACTGAGCATTTTTAGTGAAAATATATATCGAAAACACAGTTTCTATGTAAAACAGGTTTTCTATGAATTTTTTATTAGTAAATCTTTCATTTAAATTGATTAGAAACTATTTTCTTTGAAAAAGACTTCAATCTTTTTGTGTGAGTCAAATTGGCTCACTTCAGTAAAAGTAGCTATATAATCAACATCCGTAAATCGTGTTACGAGTTGGATATGTAAGGATGCTAGGTTTTTGCGTGCTTCAATTTTCTCTTTGAGTCTTTACGTCAATAGATTTCGAGAAATTGTTAAGCAAATATAATATTAGAAAAATTACCATCCGAATACCATGTTTTTAGTACGCATAACATTCAATTATCTTTTATAATGCCGATATCACGTACACTTTGCTTTACAAGAGCGTGACGAGCATATTTTCTAAAAAAAAGGAGTTGTTTATAATTAAACGCATAACGTCGAAATATAAACACTGTACTGCGATGCATTTGCTTAATATGTTGTCCAGTGGACATCAGAGTCAATTGTATCCTGGTATCGCTTAGTCATACCTTCGGCAAGATTTTTCGCTATTGTTTCGGTTATAGACTGTCATATTTAGCGGATGTGACATGTCAGCTGCTTGACATTGAATACTCGATTGTCTCTTATCTTGAACTTCCTATCTGTCCACACATTTTCAATTAAATTTGCGTCAGCCAACAAAGAAGTCCAATTAAGTGACCTGATCCCATTTTCACGTTTCCACTCTATGCGCGCACGGTTTAGATTTTTCAAGTCATTATCCCCTTGTTCTTCAATGCTAATTTTTTCCATTTCAAAGCAAATAACGGTCCAAACTACTAATTTAACTTCAAAGCATTGAAGTTAAATGTTCAGCCAATTGATGTAACCGCATATTAACACGTTGACTGCCATGGTGGTCACCGGTGACCGGCAGCATTGAATTTAATGAAATATCACGTGACATTTCAATTGTAATATTTGCGAATTTTCTAACGCATCCAATATTTAACTATTGACGTTTAACAGTAAACTTACCGGTATTTTACACCTACTTAATCTTGCCATGAGGGGTCATTTGACCCCTTACGAAATAAATGTTGATTTTCAGAAAAAATACCCAATTTATTAAAGGAAATAATTTGCAACATCATTTCTGATTTCTAATAAAACAATCAAACACAAATTTTTACTTCTATAAATACAATTATCAATAAAGTACACAAGGCCAATTGAACGTAACGGAAACTGTCGTGTATTATCATTCCTTGTCGAACTTGATTTCTTGTAAGCTCTGATTTTTACTCTCTGACTCTCAATATACGACTGCGTTTCTACTTCGTTTAGCTTTGGAGAACTCATTGATAGGGAGTGTTTCTTGTGAATCTCCGAAAACGGTCTTTTCGGTTTACGCGTTACGTCGCACTGTGGTCGATTTCGCTGAAATCCTGGCTAAAATCTCAAAAATTTGTTTTGCGGTTTTCAAAATCTAGCAATTGTGTTTGATTTATAACACATCGGAGCATCCTTTTCCACTAATTAAAATTTTGATTGCACAACATTCTTAGAGATATGTAATCTCAAAGTTGGGACTTGAATAACGCGTTGTATGGATCCGATCGGATCGTCCAACTCTTCACGCCGAAAAAACACACATATCAGGTTCAAATAAATGAAACCTTCACTTCAGAAGCGTATCTGAGCTTAGAACTAAGGTTCCAGTTGAAGAATAATGCCGAAAAATACGTAAACTTCGTATGGGGTCAAATGACCCATCGTAGCACGTATGGTAGGAAGAAAATTTTTGACGGTAAAAAATAAGCTACGAGAATAATGGAAAGCGAGAAATTGAATAATCAGATGATATAAGACTTTACAAAAAGTCAAATGAGCGAAAGAAATAACAAAGAATGTATGATTTTGAAGTAAACTTTGAAACGGGTCATTTGACCCCTCTTGGTACGTTTAGTGTTAAAACATAGAAATCCTGCTGAATGCATATCTTTTGTGTCTTTGAAGTTTCTCTTTTTTAAAGATGGGATTTTAGTAGAAAAATTATCACTTCGGTAAAAATAATAACACAAGCGAAATATCAGTTGTGTTCAACGTGTTAAACAAAAGCGTCACTTCTTGACAAAATTAAGAACGACACGCTCTTGTGAAACAGACTATACAATTTCCTTATAGAATGAACTATCAGAAATATTTGAGACAGCAATAGTCTCCTTGATTTTATCACCCACAAATATTCCAGCAACGAAACACATATTACTTAACCCCTTGGATACATTTGACGTCTTAGACATGTCATGCACTTGTTTGCCCCAAGAGCGGATGACGTGTCTAAGACGTAACTTGAGTTTACAATATTTAACATGCACAATTCTCTTCATTTCATCGTAGTTTGTATTAGTCATAATAGAAGAGTCAATTACAGTATTTCGGTGAACATTATTTGCGATATATTGCCCCATTATGTCAGAAATAAGGAATATATTTTATGATAATGATAACAAAAGATTTAATGAAAGTGACTTTAAGAAATCTGAAGAAGAATTGTTTAGTGATTCTGAAATTGACAATTACAATGAAATACAAAGTGAAGATGATGAAGACGATAGTGAACTAGAAAATGATGACAATTGTGATATAATTTCAAGATTTGAAAGACGCACAAGACGTCTTTCGAGCAGTGATAGTGAATCTTCTCGTGAACCATTATCAGGGGAATGGATTTGGGAAGAAAAAGAAAATATAGCCGATATAAAAAGTTTTTCTGAAATACCTGGAATTAATTACTTGAAATCATCTTAATACTATATATGTCACTAATATTTTAGAAATGAATGAATTCTTACGTAAAATGTATTGCTTTTATATACTACTCCAAGCAACCAAAAATTAAATCCGTTCCACATGCAAATATTTTCTCAAATAAATCCGTAGCCAAAGGGTTAATAATTCATATTCTTTCACAATGCGAAGATAAAATAAGAATAAGCCAAAAGAAAAAAAAAAAAAACACGAAAAACGTCTTTACAGCGTAGACCGGAAACTCAATTAATCCCGTCCCGTAACTTCCGCGAGATTCGTCTCCGTTCGTGACAGAACCTTCGCGTAGCCATCACGCCTTTTCCCGATCTGCATTCAAACAGGCCGTTCGATCGAACTCGTGCCAAATTGTATCGAACTTCCCAAGCAGTCAGTGTAAAGTGGATGTATCTGTCGTCGAGGAGTTTTCCATTCGTCTAGGCGAGTCAGCGTGTCGCAGAGCCAAGGATAATCGGAAGAGAGCGCACAGGAAGAACCGGTAGCGCGATTCGAGTAAGAAGGAAGCCAGGGAAGGCGGGCACCGACGCAGGATGCAATTACGGCCATTTAACGAAGTTTCGAGATTAGCCGTGGACGCGGGAGTTGGGCGTTCGCGTTTCATTTAGTTTCGGAATCCATTATCCTCTCTCAGCGGCATCTCCCTTCCGCCGTCGTGTACCCCAGGCACGAGGGGGTGTCTTTGGAGCGTGGCGTGGATGTCGTCCGATGGGTTCGGTGGTAGTCGACCGAGGGATGAACGACACGGACGGAGGGGAGCCTAGAAGAAACCGTCGTGGCCGTAGTTCGGAGAGGTGAACTTTCGGCTCTCTCCTTCCTACGGGCACGCTTAATTACTCCGAGCCAAGGCCAGCCATCCAGTCCGACAGTCAGCCAGCCAGACAGCTACCCAGCCAACCAACCACTCAGCCACCGAGGAAACCAGTTGGTTACCCGAGTTCAGACTCGCTTCCTCTTTTCTTCCTTCCACTTCTTTATCCTTCTTTTGCGTTCTGCAGTCTGCAACGGGTGGATAGGGAGGGAAAGTGGTGGAAAGGAGAAGGGATGAAACAGAAAGGAAGATAGAGAATGAGAGAATAAGAGAAAGAGAAAAAGATAAAAAAAAGAGAGTCAGGGTGGAAGGCTTGGCTTTGAAGGACGGTACAATTCTTTTCTTAAAATCTTTTGACATTTTCTCGGCCCCTCTACCGGCCACTCTTCCTGCGCTTCGTGCTCAGCCGCGGATTCCCGGCGACGCAAGATTGTCGAGATTTTTTTCGCTCCTTTGTTTGTCCTTTCTCTCTCCCTCCGTACCTTCGGAGAAACATTAAACTTTCGGGGCAAACAGAGACGAGGTTTCTGAAAGAATCGCAAGAACACGACGTGATAGAGGAGATTGGTGTGCGGTGCGTTTCAAGGAGGGTCACCTGTTATCATTGTTTGCGAAGAATGCACGGGGATCGAGTTAGAGGGTGAAATTTCAACGTAAATTCGTGATGCCTTTCTAACCGGAGCACTGAAATCCATTAAGCGTGTGCTTCTCTATGGGAACGTAGAGTAGCGATGCGATCTACCGTTCAATTACATCATCGGAGAGCCAGACTTTTGATGTACCACGATGAAATTAAGTTGGGATAGACAGCTCGCCTAAATCGATTACCACGATATGGATGGCCGTCTACGCTGAAATGTTAATAATTATCCGTGCGCAGCACTTAGGGATGATTATCAGTGATCACGAGGAAAACGAGACGATGCGGACAAATTGTTATTCAAGTTCGGTTCAACGTCCGGTTCGACACGCTGTCGTGCCGTGTCCTGGAATAGAGGAGAGGACATGGTCTCGTCGAAGAAAACTTCCGAGAGGTCCGTTCCGGGAGTCAGATATAATTACGAGTTGCGGTAACGAACACGTGCTTGTAACTTCGTTCTACGTGCAAAGTTCGCGTTCCCGTGGATCACTGGAGAACTTTGTCACCTAAAAGCGAAATGATCGAGAAAGTGTCGAGGCTTGGATGCCTCGCTTGAGATTTGAATATTAACATTCGAATTTTACATCTTTGAAGATGTTCTTATAAATGATCGATGACAGTTGGAACGGTTTGAAAACGGATAGAATTTGACTTTTGAAGGATGTATGACAAATTTCATTTTCAATAATGTCGACTCTTTTCTAGTTACTGAATCGTGTAGATTAATTTTATGGAAGTATCTTTATAGAATTTTCAGTTGAAATTTATAAAACGGAAGTTATAGATTTTTAAAGCACGGTTACATTCTTGGCGGCATGCTTTTGGGCAATTTTGAATATTAAATCTACGCAGCTGGTTATTTTGATCAACTTTTTCTAAAAATTACCTACGTTGATAGGGGAATCATGAAGTAGATATTTCACTTTTGTCTTATAAAAACTAAATTAATTGTCTTCTTTATCTCTTTTCCGAGAGTACCTATTTAGTGAGTTTATTTATAGGAGCTTCAGTAGATATAACGGGGGTAGTTTTAGTGTTGAACGCGTTTTCCTCGAAACACTGTTTTTGCAACTGATTGATACGATTTAAAAAAAAATATTAGAACTATCATTTCGATCAAATCAAGCGGTACCTTTAAGTGTATTGAAAAAATGTATGCAATACAAGAATAGTATAACGGAAGCGTGCACAAAGTGTCAGCTTAAATACTCTTACAGTTTTTTGTACAAAAATGTTAATCTATCGCTCTTTCTGATCTTATAGTGTAATAATAATATACGTACTACAGGAAGTTGAAAAGGTGGTATTTGTTTGTGATTGCGTCGATCGTGGCGAGACACTGTTCGATAAATAAATAAAAACAGGTCGTGCTCATTTTTCTTGTTGGTCAAGTGCTGATATTTATTTATTTAGACTGAGTATTTCAGTACTTATCCAGGTTGTTATTTTAGATTGAACTTTCCTTCTCTCAGCGGCATTATAAGGAGATGAAATGTTGATGTACAACTTGTAAGTTAAATCAGCACTCTCAATACTATTACAGAGAAGTGAGCCAATCTCACTTACTACAAGCTGAAATGGCACGGAGGAAAGGAGTATCTTTTATTGGCATCGCTCAATTCCCATCAAGAATTATTTTACTCTATTAGTATTTTTCACTGCTTATTGTTAGATAAATTCCATACACAATTTAGAACTTCTCACCGTTGACCGTTACTTTACACTTTACTGACATTTTTTTAACCCTTTGAGGACGATGGACGCATGTATACGGCCTAAGAAAAAGTCTGATTACAGTTAATCGGTCCACGTATTCAAAGTTAAAGTAGAAAAACAGAAATACAACAGCTGAGATATTATTACGCAAATAGTAATTTATAACTTCTGTTAAATTAACAGTATGACTTTCCGATAAACAGGTGGTTTTGGATCGCTAAATAAATGATTATCTCTCAATATTAAAAAATGCCACCGTCCGCAAAAGGTTAACATCCTACTAACTTCTGACCAGTCACGTGGCTGCAAATACTTCCGTTATTCCGATATCTCTTCCAAAATTACAAATTCTCGTAACTGAGTCCTTGGCACAGTAACGATTAAGTAATGACAAGTTATTAATTGCCGTGGCAACTAATTAATAAATTAAAAGTCCAAAAGTGTTGGGCCTGAAAAGACTATTAATACCCAAGTCGAAATGTTGAACCTCGTTTGAACCTTTTACCACTCAACATTTAGGAATTAGAAATACCAAAAAAAAGGTCTCAATTCAATGTAAAATAAGATCCTATTTAGCGCCTAAAAGTGTCACTTTCCCTTTATGCCATCTTAAGGCGCAAAATAGGACGTCAATTTCAACATCCGTTGAGAATTTACATCCTATCCAGTTATTAATGTTATTATTCTTCTTCTTCTTCTTATTATATATATACATACACATAGTTTTCAAAAATAAATTAGTCAACATCACTAAAAAATAATGGCTTTTTACTCGTTTGCAATTATAAGTGCACCACTATTCAATTAATGTGATAACTATAATTACAAACAAATAAAAATTCATTATAACGTAATGGTATTAACTAATTTATATGTAAAAAGTATACTTTGATATTGATGTAAATTGAAAGGTTATTTATTTACTTACATTATCCCAATAATAAGACGAATAATTATGATAAATGTTATTTATATTTTATTTTCTTTCTTTTAACAAATCTTATATTTTTATTTCATGTTTTAGTTATAATGGCGTATAGTCCATAGAGTCATATAAGATTTCATGACAGCTCGTGATTAAATTTGATGTTTGTTGTACCAATGATTCGCCGTACAGATTAGAAACAAAAGAATCTATAATAAACACAAGGACGAATGATAAACTATATGTTTCTGAAATGTACACCAGAGCATTACAAACAAACTCTTCTGTTATACAGTATTTACAAAATGGCCAAAATAAAATCGGAAAAATCCATTGTTACGTAAAACTTTCCCACTGTAGATGTGGGCTTAGGATATGCAACTGCATGCATCAGCACTATTCTATTATACAATAATTTAATTGTGATCATGTTTTTGTTGCGAATGGTAATCATCACTCATTTAATACTTCTAAATTTTTGATTAATTGTCATGAAACTAACCATTTTAAGGCTATTCCTGTAGATGCCATCATTATAAATTGTATATATATGAATTTTGACTGTCAAATGTATGTTTCATTACCTATTAATAAAAAAGAGCCGGAATAAATAAAACACGACTGTTTTTGAAGTATTTATCCACTAGTTACATTTATGTATGTGTACATTCCTTATTAGTTAATTATTGAAAAAAATTAAAGTTCTTTAGGCGATATTAAATATATATTGAATACAAAAATTATTATTTAACCTAGGAGGAGTAACAGGTCCAAATTCAAGGGATAAAGGTTTTGGTGATACCTAATAGGAGTGTGATTTTACTGAGAAGGAGTTACAGGTTTAAATTAGGAGTTTTAGTAGTGAAAAGTATCATATTAGGTTCAAATAGGAGGAAATACCATAAAAATAGGTTCAATATTTCGACTCGGGTAGGCTACCGATCGGGAGAGTATTACATTTCACGACTAACTTAATTATAATTATAGTATGATTGTGTTTCCCTGATATCGTTTTAGCTTACAGATACAGTATCATCATTCCATCTCCCTCCAATACTTACTCACAAATTAAGCCCATCGAATTCACAAACGAACATTCAATGGTTTATGAAACACGAAATTGAACTCTCATGTTGATATATTACATACAATACATTAAACATTGTATTCGTTAAGCGTCGTACTCGCAAATTGATGTCCCATTAATTAGTCACGATAGGTTCGAGTATTTTAAACTACGCCGAGGAAGTTTCGGTTGCCGGATCGCTCGTGCACCAGAAAGTCACATCGTAAATAATCGAACTGGGGAGAAGTAGAAGCCCGCCGGAAGTTTGGATGCTCCGACGAGAAACGCGGATATTCGTTGCAATTTTCCTCCCACATCTGAAATTCAATTTCCCAGCCGAAAGCTGCCGGCGAAGTTCCCATCGATACCGCTGCTAGAACGAAGAGAAGAATGGAGATTGACAACAAACGCACGGTGAACAGAGCGTTAAAACGTTTCCTACGAAATCTCCGATGGAACTAGAAACTTTCGTGACGGCTTAAGCTACCGTAAAAGCAGCTTTGCTTAGGTCGAACGGTGATTAAGAACTCGAAGGACACAATCGACCGGAAGTCACGTCTCGATGGGATACCGGGAAGACTGTAAGAACGAAAGATCGATGCACGAACAAGTAGATACACCTCTGACAAGAATCTTATAATAATTTCTCTGGTATATGGTGTATCTATGGAATCCCAAAGAATCCTTTGAACTTTATTAGCCGTTGCCCCGGCTCATCGTGGAGAATGCAGGAAACCGCGTATGTTACTTCGAGTATGCCAATTTAAACTTAACTGTGACTGGCTCAATTAATCCCTTAGCTGTGGTGTACTCCGAGCAAAAGCAATCGCTGACAAGGGCTACCGTAGATTCATGATGAGACGAGCTGGTGATTAGAACTTGTACCGGTAGTTTACGCAAAATGCTTTCTACTGGATTAGATAGTAGAGAAATTAAAGATCAGTATGCATGGTGTAACGATCATTTGTTGCATACGAGGTTTAAGAATATGTAAATGTGCAGAGCAATTGAAATTTAACACTAAACCTACCAAGCCGGTCAAAATGACCGGTTTCCAATTTATTCTAAAAATTCCCTAAATTAATAGGAGAGCCATGAAGCAAAAATTCCATTTCTATCTTATAAAACATATATTAGTTAATTAATCATCGTCTCACTTCTTGATTCCTCTTTTCCCAAAGCACTTATTCGGTGTATCTAAATATGAGCAGATATAACGCCGGTAGTTTTAGTGTTAATGTCGGAGGGTATTGTACGTCCTGAGTACATACCAATTTTATTTGAAATTGATTGTACCTAATTTTTGGTTGTAGCTGAAGTTTGTTAAGGGTTTGAAGATGAAGATACAATATGGATTGAATGTGAGCGGACTATGGTGGCTGGGGAGTTAATGGTTTGAATCTCGAAGTGGAGGGTCAGAGTTCACATCCCTATTACCTTTCGGGAAATTTTTTTCAAATTATCTCTTAAATATATCATTTCTGAATCGGAGACCACTTAATATTGTAAGTTTTAAACTAAATGGCCATAGTGGCTTGAATTGGAGCAGAATCATGATAACTAAAATATTAGGTGTGCAAATAAGTTCCTTCCTCTTTTTTTCTGCGATCACAACTTTTGACTGTATTATTCGAATTAATTGATTGCAATGCTATCTGAAAGATCATTCTTTTCTATTTAAGAAGAGTTATAATGACCGCTCTAACAGTTCCCAGTCCTACGCAACAATTTCAAACAATATGGCACGTCAGAAGCATCATTGCGTCACTGCTTACTCTTTGCATTCCAGCTTAACTCATTTGCATCATGCACCTACTTAAGGTGCCGTGTCCAGGCATCCGCGACGTTCAACCGACGACTAGCCCATATCACCGCGCGTGGCCGGGCGTATGAGCAGACAGTCACGGCTCGCGGAATATTCCGTGCTTGGTGGTAGCTGACTGTCGCTGATCGCGGATTAATCCGCGCTATGATGCAAATGGGTTAAGAAATCAGCTGTACAAGCTACTGAAATGATTTGTGCGGCACTGCGAGAGAACGCTGTTTCTTACAGACCATGTTAAAAGTGGTACCAGAGATTTAAAGCCAGAAACTTTTATTTGGAAGACGACAATCGTTCAGGTGCCCCGAAGAAGTTCGATGACGGTGAGATAAAGCACTTGATCGACGAAAATCCGGCCCAGACAGTAGCCGTCATTCTTCAGGGATGGGATTTATAATTTACCCACCAGATGGGAAAAGGTGATAGAAAATGAGGGTGAATACTTCGAGACGTAATCTTGTACCGAACTTATATAATAAAATCTTGAATTTCGAAAAGAAAGGGGAAAGAACTTATTTGCACACCTAATAAAAAGAAATGGGCTGCACAATTTCACGGTACAGTTGATTTCTTACGTTTTCCATGAAAATTTTACTCAGTAGATGAGGTGTTGTTCATTTAGGCAATGGCGATGCATCAAGGGAAAGTTTTATATCGTATGTTTACTCATGACATACATTGTACACGTTCGTACGTATTAGTCAATAGTGCACATAAATATCTGCAATATCAAATGAATCAAAGTTAATAAAATTTGAAAAATATTTTACCAGTTCCAAATTATCGTAAGCATTTGTCCACATTTTATTTCATCTAAGCATACAGCCAGCAAGCTTCACATCTAGCGTGTAAATATTTCTATAGATAAAAAATAAGCGTTCATAATAACGTAAAAACAAGTTACTCCTCTCACATTGCATAAAACTAAATGTCAAAAATCCAAAATCTAGAAATTTAAAAGACACAAACACACAACCGTATCGAAGTTCAAGTTCTCAAAAACAACCATGGCTTTTACATTCTTGCAAACCCTTCGTGTCACAGGACCTTAACATTACTATTTCATACGATATTTGCAATCCATCCAACACTTTCGTGTCAGGAACAATTCTCTTTCACTCGTTCATCGTCACGTTAAAACGACCTGATAATAATTAGCCGGTGAGTTTTTCATACAATTACGACATAACGTAAGAGCCGACTACATACAAGTTTCCCTTCTGCCGCTTTACATCCTACAATTATTCCTTTTAGTGGTAAAAGCCACGTACGTGTATGATTTGAGACCACCAACCGTTCCTGCAAGCCTTTACCACCCGTATTTATGGGTTCAGTCGAATTCAAGCACTGCATCGAACTAACATTAGTCCAACTTTCGGAAGCTCCGGCAACTTTAGCCCGGCAGATTAACGATTCTATGGAATTCCTCAAGCACTAACGTAAACTTTTATCTTTTCGCAGAAGAAACTTTAGAGGCGCACGTGCTGCGGTTATAGAAAAACCCTTCCGATTCGTGCATCCAATATTTATACCTGCATATATCTATGTGTATATGTATACGTATGTATGTATATATACATACATATGTGTACATACGTACATATATGTGTATGCACGCTAATGCAAAACCCATAATTATCGCGGCGAGAGCCCTAAAGCGATGTTCCATTAACCGCAAATGGCCCTCTCCGAATTTCTATTTCAGACTGGAACTCTGCGCTATTTATCATTCTGAACGGCACGAAGGAGGAGCACTTGGACATGCTGGACGGTGGTATTATTCAGCGATTACTTGAGGAAAAATGGAAGACCTTTGCGCGGGTAAGTGCGTCCACATGACCATCTTCTCGCTCGTTTCTTCGAGTGTAATATATTTTTTGAAACTTCCATCCCCCACGTATCTGTGGTCTACGTTATTTCTTATGGGTGAAAATTTAATCGGCAAATCTTCACTCGAGTATGGGTGAACTTTCGATGGTTTCGTTGGAATTGCAAATTTTTACTTACGAAAGTAAGCGAAGATGAGGAAATTCGACGAATTGTACCGGATTGGTGAGCAAATAGATAGTTTCAGTAAATTCGGAGATTTGAGACTTAAATAGGCGAGATTAAATTTCGATGTGCAGAGAAATGTAATTGTATTTAGAGATATATGTGTTTAAAGGTGTGATATTAAATTGTAGCAAGTATATTAGGAAATGTAGTTAACCCATTTGCATCATATGACAAATTCAAAAATATGTCTTTTCTATCAAATTTCTTTATATTAAGTCTAACAATATTTCAAAAAGTTATATTGTACTTTAATCGACGAATGTTGCATAAATAATTTGGACTGTTCATATGTGTTGCTATTCACTCACAATGTGAATACATAAATGCGTTTCGATGATAGTGACCAGAAAAAGTGCGCGCATGTATGCGCTTGTGATGCAAATGGGTTAATTATTGCTGCACTACTGATTTTGATACATTTATGACAAAAATACTAGTAAAATACACAAAAAGGATATAAAATAGTATAAAAAATATATTTGAAATATCCAAGATAAGGCATCCGTTGTGATATTTCCCAAGTGAAGAAGTCTTCTATAATTTTTTATCGCTTCTATTTATCGAAATTGAAAATTTTGTACAAACATCCATAGTTTCATGATTACAGTATGTATTAATAAATAGTTATCAACGACTAAGATTATCGTCGAATATTGGAATTTAATTGCATCTGTTTTTGGAAGTTGATCTATTCTCATTCGGCATGTCGTACAGGATATGCAGATTATTTAAAAGTGTAAGTTATTTACAAGTTGTAAATATTGTACCCGTGTTTTTTAATAATCCTACAACGATATTCAACAATTACCCGAATAATATTCTTTTCTCAAAGTAAGGAACATTTATGTCTCAAGTGATTTGCGATATTTTACTAAAAAAATAATCAAAGAAAACATGTAAGAAAATTCGCATATGAAATTTCTGAAAATTTGTAAACACAAATAATTATACTACAAAAATGGGGATACCTTAGTCATTCAAAACTAATTTAATTTAGCTACTTCACTCTGCTACCTACAACCAAAAAGTTTCTCATTCCCATTTACTAAAAATTTGAAATTAAAATGAAAATATCATGAGAATAATGGCGAGAAAAATATTTCAAATTCACTATCCACTGTTTTAAATTGTTTTTAAAATCTAAAAAAAAAGACTTCACTACTTATAAAATAATTCCGTAATTGCTTATGTGATGGCTCAATAATTGATGTCAAATTCGTCAAAAAACAAGCACAGCATCGATAAATAAAATAATTCATAAATCATCGTTATGGCTTATCTTCATACTTCACATGTCATCGTATAATACGCGGTGTGGATAACGAGGAGACGATGAATTTTCCTCGTAGACTTCCACTTGTACGTACATACATCTCGAATTATTCCGGTGATTATTGAGTGACGTCAAGTTGATCTCGAGTGACTTCAAGCGATTACCATCCCTCTCGGTGCTCGGACAATCGAATGACGTCGGCAGGGATTTCGAGTGATGCCGAATAATTGCGTGGTTTATTTCAAGTCAGCTCATCGTACATGATCCCCGTAGTCTCGATGATTTCAGAATGATGGTTATCGAAGTTGTACACTTGAGCTGATTGCAATTACGATCGTGCAATCAACGAACTTTCGTACGTAGAAAGCTTCACAGAACGACTGAATATCTACAGGGTGCTTCATAACAGGCGGAATGACAGCATTTGGATTGGCTTGGAGTGTGAAAATGATTTGGAAAATTTTCCTTATTGTGTGATTTCTTCAGCTAATAACTGTTAATAGGAAACTGAATGAAGTGGTGTGATTGATTGCTGGACGATCAAGAAAGTTTGACATTACTTCTTCACGTGTGTAATTAGATCGACAGCAGATGTTTTAGGTATTTTTTACACAGTTGTAGTTCTATAATTAATAAACGATAGAGATGAAACATAGTGAAGTAAAATGTCGATTGCAGAAAGAAATTGACTAAGTAGGATTGGAAATTTGTTATAACTTTTCAAATTGCAGGAATTATACAACAATTTCACAGTAACGTTCTGATCAGGAATGAATATTTCAAATATTTTATACAAAAATGGGACAATGTATATTACTAGATGTATAAAGATAATGATAATTTAGGAATGGCGTCAAACTGATCAGTTTTTCGTAGGCAAACTATTCAAAATACTGGTAGACCTTGCGGGTCATCTTGAAAGTGGAACCTACATGTTATGAAACACCCTCTACGTATACAGATATCTGCATATGTATCCATGTATTTACGCATGTATGTACGTATGTATAACGTAACATTGTAATAGCATATCATCCATAACGTGTCCCATTTATGGTGCTAATCACGACCACGTTCAAACCGCACATAATCGTCAAATGACCTATTATACTGTGATATTGTACACACTGAGGTTATTACGATTTCAGTATAATTGATCGCGGAACCAATCCGAAACTGGCACGCTATTAAAATGGACTGCCACTTGATTGACAATGAGCGTACTTACAGATTGTCACAACAGTTGGAAGCAACGAATCATGGATAACTCGGACGTTAAGTGTACAGGGGTATTTATACCGAGTATTTCAAAAGTAATTGTCGAGGCTTCCAGCGGTTGTTCTATATCCTTGGATCGATGAATTTGCAAAGGAAACTTCAAAATTCGCGAAAGGGTAGAAATTTGTTGTTTCGGTTCCTCGTATTCGCCGTGTTACGCTGTAAAATGCCTGAGAGGAACCATGGGTAAAAAACGAACCGGTCTCATATAAAATCGTTTTTAATTGTGTCTGCACGATTAAATTTTAACTGAATGATTCAGGGTTCCAGGTTTCCGACCTTTCGGAAAGAAACACACGAGGTATCCTTACTAGTATTACACGAAATTAGAAAATGGAGGCTTGGGTCACCGAATTGGTAAGGAAAGCGCAACTGTTAATCTTCTTCTCCCGAAGAGTGCCCTTCAACCGAATTCAATGGGGGTGGTCTCATTCGATAGATAATGCTCGGCGATCATTGTGTACACATTTTTAACCCTGTATCTTGACCGGAAGGGTAGTTATGGGGAAAATTCAAAATACGGGTTTTTGCCCCATTTTGCCTATTTATTGAGGTGCAAAAAAATCGAAAGAATTCTGACACATTCTACACGGTACCATACATGTTTGAGATTTTTTTCAGATTTTTCCATTGAAGAACCTAAGTGTAACAAATGAGCAAACGCAAAAAGACGGTAAAAAGTAGATTTCGTATCAAGATCTTCGAGTGACAACTTTTTGCAAATTACAGTAACTATCCAACACTCATGATTGTTATCTCCAATTTTTTTCAGATTTTTAAACCGTCTGTGTCACAATTAATTTAATTAATTCGATTCTCTGTATTAACATTATAAATTTCTTCATGGCAGAAACACTGAAAGTCACAAACTGAACATACTGTAATCGAAGAATGAGGAAATAATAACTGGATCATGGCGTTTCACATCGAAATATGTCGCGCAAATCGGTTTTCGATTTTTTTTCACAATGACGCAAGCGGTTTAAAAATCTGAAAAAAATTGGAGATAACAATCATGAGTGTTGGATAGTTACTGTAATTTGTAAAAAGTTGTCACTCGAAGATCTCGATACGAAATCTACTTTTCTCAATTTTTTTTGCGTTTGCTCATTTGTTACACTTAGGTTCTTCAATGGAAAAATCTGAAAGAAATCTCAAACGTGTATGGTACTGTGTAGAATATGTCAGAATTTTTTCGAATTTTATGCACTTCAATAAATAGGTAAAATGGGGCAAAACCCCGTCTTTTGAATTTTCCCCATAACTACCCTTCCGGTCAAGATATAGGGTTAAAAATTTGTACGCAATGATCAGAGACCACCCCCATTGAAATCGGTTGAAGGGCACTTTTGACCACCTTATCCTGCTATACCCTTTCCATCGATTCAAGGGTATAGAACAACTCCTGAAAGCCATGACAACTATTTTTGAAACACTTTGTATAATATCATACACAGATTGAACGTTTTATCCGTTTTGTACTTGATGCTATAACGATAATCCTCTGACGTTCATAGTAAACTGTCTACGGAAGTTGAACAAGTTTCACGGGAATATGGATTATAATGTCGATCGTATCTTAATTATTTCTATAAATTTACGAAGGTGAAAGTGATATTAGAAGTGTAATGTTTGAAAAAATTGTACCGGTGACTCGAGTTTTTATGCAGAATCGACGTATTGCAGAAATAAGTAATACACGTTAGGCTCTATTGCCAAAGTTGCTTAGTGTGGCATAAAAATGGGTAGATTTATGAGTCCTGCGCTACCAAACATCGTCCAACGTTGTGTCAGTGGCAACTATTAAATCAAAGTTCCTTCTATATTTGCAGGATAATGGAAATACATTTACAAACTGCCTGACATTTGAAAAACTGATAGAATTTACAGAAGTACAAAATGTCTAAACATTACTTTTAAATTGGTTTTACAATTTTTAATTTGCAAATATTTGCAAGCTTTCAAAACATTCAAATATGCTCTAAACAAATATTTATGAATAAAAAAATTGCACTACGTTTCCGCCGTGGTAAAAACCTTTGTTGACATTATTAATAATTTTCTGTTTGTAATCCTGAACTGACCATTTTTATTTTTTGGTGTTAAAAGTAAAACAGCGTATTCGCATGTTGTTATTCAGCTTGAAATTGGAATTCTACAAATTGATTTTCCATGGACTAGGTCAATTTTAGTACCTACGTTAATTAAGCATTTCCTACTCCTCTCAATAAGTGCTGTGTCTGAAGTGTAAAATTCTTTTCCTCATCAACACGTAGAATTTACGGAATGCATAACACCAACTTACAACGACAGCTTGCTCATTGACACAAACTGCTAATTGCATTAACTTTCAACAGAAAAACTCCGAAGCTGCTAACAACATCTAAATCCTCAAACACAATGAAACCTTGTTCCAATTGTCCACTGTTCTTATAAGCCCCCTTTTTAATCATGCTACACAAATATTTCATACAAAATTCCAATACAATGCTACGTCCTTACGATTTCTTCGTAACCCTTCATCAATTTCAGCCACTGACACTATAATTTCCGACGACTAACACATTACACTTACAGACAAATAATAAAAATATCAGAGAAAAAGGAATAAATAGGAGGAAAAATTATTGAACAATAGAATTTCTTACATTTAACAAAATTGTCATAGAAAAATGAAAAAGTTAGAGCATTAGAAACTTTCGAAATTTTTCAAAGTAATAAAGAACCAGTCATTCTGACTGTCCTGATAGATCTGTTAAAATCATCAATTTACCCATTTAACACTAGATTTACGGATGTTGATATACCTATTTTTCTGAAGTGAGTCAGTTTAACTCATACAAGAAAATTGAAATTTTTTGCAAATAAAATAGTTCCAAATCTATTTAAATGAAAGTTTTATTATTAAAAAATTAACCAACTAATATATCATATATATATAATAGTCGAATTTTGAATGAGCCAAATTGGCTCCGTAAATCTAGTGTTAAATCCTTCCCACGGGTTAATAAATTCACAATATCAACGACCAAAACACCCAACCGAAAAGTCGTGCAACAATCGACACAACAACTGAAATGCTTTTCCCTCGTTTAACGAAAGTTACAGTTCCTAAAACGTCTGATCATCCTGGTGTTTCATCTGACTTCCCTGTCGCTGGCGGTGTACATGAGGCCGGCGAATATGGATGCTGTTCTACTGAAGTGGCCGGAAGAAATCACGGAAGCAATTCGTACGATGGCAGAGTGCACCACTGTGATTGGCGTACTGAGTTACATTCTGGTGCAACTGGGCGGCGAGATCATC
Organism: Cerceris rybyensis; assembly: GCA_910591515.1. Lineage (NCBI taxonomy): Eukaryota > Metazoa > Arthropoda > Insecta > Hymenoptera > Crabronidae > Cerceris > Cerceris rybyensis. Next base: position 39,421,580 of record OU342789.1, read on the forward strand.
AACATTGGCTTTCTGTCGTTTCTCAAGCAGCTGGTATGCACTGAAATTTTTCTTCCTCCGCTTACCCTCTTCGCCCGATTTCGCAGAGGTGAAAGTTTTAATCGCGAAGTAGTACACCGTCGAGGTAGCGCTCACGATATCGGTATCCCTGGACGCTGAACGGCAATTTCGGTTCATGCTGTATATAACCACCCAGAGTTGGGCAAACTTGCGACTACCGAACTGTAACGAATCACGAGGAACGTGGAATCGAGGAATTGCTTCTTAAAAACCAGGCCGTAAGAGTTAGGCAGCCGCCTTTTTCTGTCGTAGATGCGCCAGGATGATGAAATGGTAGAGGGAATTTTTTTAAATGATCAAATTCTGTGGGTGTAAAAATAAATATTGAAGAATGTATGGTTGATGTTATACAAATTTTTTAATGGTTTGTATAAGTAATTTAGAGGTGTACTGATGGTTTATGGGAATATAAATAGCCATAATCATTAAATTATATTGAAAAAAGTTACGTAGCCGCCTTTTCCTGTTCAATATGTGCCAGGATGATGAAATGAGAGACGAAGTTTTTTTAAATGACATTTTGTGGGAGTACAAATTACGGAGATTATTAATTTATGTTGAAAAAGGTATGGTAGATCTTATAAAATTTTTTTAGTGTTGTATTTGGCCAATAAAAATATTTATAACATTTGCCATACCTTTCTCAATATAACTTAATGATCGTGGCTATTTATACTCCCACAAACCATCAGTAGTTTAGCCACGATCATTAAGTTATATTGAGAAAGGTATGGCAAATGTTATAAATATTTTTATTGGCCAAATATAGGTGATTTGAAAAATTTTTGCAGGAGTGTAATTAGTCACGATTATTCATTTATATTGAGAAAGTTATTAAAAATGATATAAATATTCCATTTGGTATATGTAGATCATTTTTTAAAATTCTTCATTTTATAAAGTTATTTTCAAAAAGTTATTGACAAGACTGTAAATATTTCTTTTTGGTAAACTTGCATGTTCGAGGTTCAAAATATTTGGAAAAACTGTGACATTTCACATGAAGATATAAGGTAAAGGTACTAGTAGTTGATTAGTTGAGAGAAATTTTCGATAGAAACAATGGTAACTACTCTGTCAATAACTGGCGAGAGTCGATGCTTGGAGACGTTCTTTGACCATTCTACGTTGTGTACCAAGGCCAATTTAAAAAAAAACATAAGTTATACAAATTTGAGAAATATATTTAAAAATTCGGCAAATGTTTCAGTAGTTTACCACTTTTGAGATCGATAAAATTAGTAATTGACCACCTTTTTTCGTTAGTAGTTGACCGCTTATCCTCGAAGCAGGGTTACAGCATTAACGCTGAAAATCACTTTATTATCGTTTAATTTTAACAGTTACCAGTACAAATTAGTATTAATAATTAAATAATAAAAGAAGAAGAACAGAGTAGACATTGGACACTGATCTATAATTGACCCCGAATGCAGTTAATAGTTGACCGTGTCATCGACTAAAACTCATTGTCAGTATACTACAATATATCGATTTACATTTTGTATTTCTAATAAAGTGAGATGTAAAACGGATACATTATAAATCGTAAATAAATTGAAATGAGTAATGTCGGTAATTAACCATGCCTGTCAACTTCTGAAAATTATAGAGTACCAATATCCAGAAGTTGACCGTTAAAAAATTATTGCTTTTTGTGGTTAAAATAATAAAGATGATGTATATATTACTTATAAAACGTTGCGAGGTCTTAAACAGTAAATAATTCATTTACGAAATCTTCACAATCTATGAATTTTTTACCTGAACCGTACAGCCATTCTTAACAGAAACGTTAAGGAAATAGAGATATAACAGCATATTACTTAACTTATTGAATTCAAACGTTCGCTGTTAATAGGTATACTTCACTTTACATGTAATTGTTTCATAATATAATCAACAGATGCTGTGGTATTTGAAATTCACTTTCATCGAAAGTGCACAACTTATGCAAACCTTATTTTTTTATGTTTTCTAAACAATGGTCAACTACTGGTACTTTTACGTTACGTTATTGATTATTAATTTAAGTCAACAAAGTGGACATAAATGTTAAAGACAACATCCAGGCAAATGTGAATGCACGGAGATCTGTTGACATGCAAGTGTAAATTATTTTCAAAAATATTGACGATCCAAGCAAGCAAATATAAACATTATCATTTATTAGTTCATACAAATAAAATGGTCGTAAATGCTATTAATAATTAACCTAATAAATAAATAAGCAAGGATACCATCACTTATTAGTTAACATTGATGCAGTTGCAAATATACGAAATCTCTCTTTTTGACGAATATAAATGTTTAAACGACACTGTTTTTCTTCCATTATAAAAAACAACTTTCATCGTTTACAATCAACTAAAATAATAATAGAATTCTTCAGTAACATTTTCACTCAATACTGATTACCTTCTTCAGCCTCTACCTATAGCACCTTATTAATGAAAACACGCTTTACACCGCAGAAAGTAGCAGCCATTAAAAACATTTTCCTCGTTATCGCCTCAAACGTCCAGCCTATAAAACGTTACGAGTCCCCTACGATCATCCATAATCGACGCCATTATCCCAACAGTTTTTATCCCCCTGCATTAAATAATTCAAAGAAAGGACGATCACAAATCATAACCACTATATCACCAATAATAATTCCATCCTACCGGTTTTAGCTAATACTAGAAACAGCATACGCTAAATCCTCCATTTGCTTTGCATGGTCCGTGAATTGATCCGCGACAAAAGTGAAAATTACCGCGTAATTGTATTGCTGATCGGGTATTAACATTTAAGAGGGTATACACGACTCGTAATTAGACCGTTTCGATGATTGGCGCAGACATCGTCTATACACGTTGGAATTAGAACGGTGTTAATCTGTATCGAGCATTATTAAGCGCGGTCTGCTACACCGTTTCTATGACCAGCAATTATCGGCAGTGCGGCACAATTAAAAACGACGCGTCGTATCGACAACGAAAGGCCAATTAAATTTATCGGATTAACCGCAAAACGCACGGGCATAAAGCGCAGTGCTCACCGGTACCGAAATTCGTGCACGACCTATCGATTCTCCTGCGGAACGCCGTAAAACGTGCAAGAATACGCGATCTCCTTTGAACGTGTTCAGACCGACGGATTTTCCTTTTCAGAGTCACGAGCCCGCCAAGTTTATATTCGTGATCAGTAATCTCCTCATACTGGCGTGCATACCGTGTCGACTAGCTGGTAACCGGCACGCGGAGGATGCGATACTGGTGGTTGCCCTTCCCACTTCTTGGTTTCTCCTTATGTTTTTCGCTGGGTGAGTTATCAGAATATTCTTTTTTGAAAATTACTTTGTTGCATGATTTGTGGGAGAATTAGAGTATAGTATGTATTTAATTTGAGGGATCAGGAACAAGTCACTTGACGGGTAATCGCACTGCGAGACAAAGAGAGAAAAGAAACAGCCGTGGAACTCAGTGCGACAACACGATATCGATCGTGAAAATCGAAACATGGACGTACGCACGAGATTTCTATTATCAGATTGGTAGACACCGATTTTACCTACTTAAATGAATGTGAATATTTACGACTATGAATGAAGAGGACAGCAGATATATAGAATAGAAAGAGATAGGTAGTGCGAGAACAGTGTCCCCTTACGTCTCAAGTGACTTCTTTCTGATCCCTTGCAATAATTTGAGGGATCAGAAACAAGTCACTTGAGGGGTAATCGGATTGCGAGACAAAGAGAGAAAAGAAACAGCCGTGGAACTGAGTGCGACAGCACGATATCGATCGTGAAAATCGAAACATCGACGTACGCACGAGATTTCTATTATCAGATTGGTAGACACCGATGTTACCTACTTAAATGAATGTGAATATCTACGACAGTGATGGCGAACCTTTTTGAGAAGTGGGTCAAATTTTGATCAATATTTTTTTAACTACTAGCGTGGGTAACTTTTTTTGCTTCTCAATTAGCTAGTGTCTACTGAGAAACATTGTTTTATAAATTCGACATTATAGATATTATAGATTCGATGTATAGATTTGACCCGCGGGTCATAGGTTCGCCACCACTGCTCTAAACCTTTAACTTAGTATCATCTGCAGCAGTGATGACGATTCTTTTTGAGGGGTACGTAAAATGTTGTTCGTTATTTTTTTAAGTAATACTTTGTGGGTCACCGAGTTGTAGGGATGACGGTTTACGATCCGTTTACGTTTTACTAGACTAAAAGTTAAAAAGAAATCTATAAAAAAAAATTTATCACGTGATTCATAATAATAGCGATTATTTTACATTAACACATACGCGATCGCTTTTCGCGGTATCGCGTCTCTTCCATGAACAATTTTCCGCAAGCACCGCTGCCAGACTTTCAACTCCTCCCTTCTTCCTTTCTTTACCCTCCGACGACTTCCCTTTGCCGTTCCCCCAGCTTCGAGGCATTTCGACGAATGCTCTCTGCTTCGCTCTGCTTTAACGACACTTTGACGAACATCTTTACCTCCTCGAGAAGGTTCTTACGAAGAATACGGCATGCGATCCGGTGAAGCAGAAGAGGATAACGTTTCTCGCGTTCCTATTTCGACCTATATGTACGGTCTCTCGTTAGAACGATCTGCATAAGGATCGTACAGTACGTGTAAAAGAATGCAACGGATTGAGGAGACGGAATGATGTCGGGGCCCGTTGGAATTTCATCGCGATTTTAGCGGAAGATATCAAGATTTCGTGCTGTACTTGCAATGGTTGCTGATGGATCTTCATTTGTTAACACTATTTCTACCAAGAGGTGTCAAAAGACACCTTTCAAATTTTAACTTAGAATTATTCTCTAAGCTGAATCATTTTTCTCCGCAATTAATTTTTTGACTTTTCATACAGTAGTTGTTAAATTAATTCAGCAATATCATTTTCCACGAGCACATCCTAGATCCAAAACTGTGCATATGGTATACTCATTTCTACCATGAGGTGTCTTTTGACACTTTAAGGTTTTCACGACAGTGCTTAATTTTAAACCATTTTACATATACATATTAACACCATTTTGCAGCACCATATCAATTATAATCAGATAAGAGAATCCTTATTTTAGTTGTAACAGAAAATACAGGAATTGCGGAATAACTTTGATATTCGCTCATTTTCCGCCATGTTACATTTTAGCGTAAATCGCTGCAGTGACTTTACAACTAGCTGCACACCGCTGCTAGAATTTGCAAGCTGACTAAATAATTTCTAATAAATACACATCAATGTATCAATAAATATATTCTTCCAATTATATACATTTAACTGATAATTTCAAATATCAACAGTTTTGGCAATTATTTGCATTCAAACGAAAATGTGTCAAAAGACACCTTTTGGTCGAAATAGGTATACAGAAAATCGTGGTAGAAACAGTGTTAAAGGAAAAATTAACCGTTTGCTGTACAATAACGAGTGACACTCGTGATGTGGTTGATAGGATAGGAAATTTAAATTTCTTCCAAAAACCTATGAAATTGAAGATATCAGTGAGATGCGGCATGATAGAGTTATTTCTATAATATTAATATTTTACTATAAGTATATAAGATAATATAAGATTAATGTTTATTTTACCAACTTAATTCTGAATTATTGGGAAGGCTGTCATAAAAGAAATCGTACGGCAAGGGGTAAATGGGTATTGTACGGAGCTAAGAATGGGGCGAGTGAAATGAGGCAAGTCTTAGGTCGCAGTAGAATGAGTTGGCTGTGGCGTTAACACATTGAGCACCGGTTCCACGATATTGCAAGATTTTTTGTTTCTTTCTATGGATATTCCTAGAACTAGCGCAACAAAATTTGATCACCCCCGCAAACTGTTGAGTGATATGGAGAATTATGAAGTTGTTAGAATTATTGGATCAGGGAAAAAAATTTTATGGAAATGTATAAGGTTTTTAATATTTTCTTTGGCTAGCCATTGTTTAGAGAAAAGCAAACGCGGACGGTGTTTAGACTTTAACACTAGATTTACTAAGCCAGTCAAAATTACTAGTATACAATTTTTTCCAAAAATTCTACGGGTTTATGAGAGAGCCGTAGAATAAATAATCTTCGTCCATCGTATAAAACATAAATTACCGAGTCTATCATGTTTTCCATGTCTTAATTTTCCTTACTTTAAGGTATATATTTAACATATCTAAATATAATAGATTTCACGCCGGTAAATATAGTGTGAAGTGACTGATATAGTAGTTATTATTAGTAGCCGACGGGCAATATGTTAACACTAAAACTACCGACATCAAATCTGCTACATCTAACAATAAGTATATTAAATAGGTACTTCAGAGACAGCGGAATCGAAAGGTGAAAAAGATTATTAATTCAGTAATTTATGTTTTATGAGACGGATGCAGGATATTTATTCTATGGCCCCTAGAAACTTAGAAAATTTCTGTAAGAAATGGTGAACCAGTCACTTTGACTGCCTCGGAAGTTCTAGTGTTAAAGGCTAGGATTCCTAGTTAGTGAAACTTTTCCTTTGTCATATTTGTATCGTAGCCTCGTAGCCTTGATGATTTGGAACCTGACTAAAACAATGGGTTCTAGGCCAAATGAGAAGTTGAAAAATGTAAAGGAAAGAAAGATTATGCTTAGTAAGAGAAGTAAAGTTTCGAACTAACAATCAGCGGGATTGACAATGAATACAAATCCTCATTTATTAGTGCAGGGCAATTTTTTCTGTGTCATAAGCATATTAAATATTACTATGCAATCTTGGTTCATTATAATACTGGACTTGATGGGTACTATAAATTGAAATGACAGAGGTGTAGGAGGTGAATTCCTCCATGCAATCCTGGTCTCAAGTTCACCGCGATTTGTGTTACATGACGGATTGCTATATACGATCAAATCAATCAATAATGACAATTAGCTTAAAAACGGACGTTATTGCTAGCGATAGCAATTCAATCGAGTACATCGTCTCCCTATGACTCGTGTCATTTGGCGCTAGAACTACCGAAGCTAGAACTGTTGTACCAAGAAGTGAAAAAGGTGATCAATTTGGTAATTTGTATATCATTCGAATGATGTAGAATATCCACTGAATTGATATCATAGATTAGACTCTACACGATGACTCTCCTATAACGTTGAAGAAGTTTTGGAAGAAATTGTCAAACAGCCAGTTTGGCTAAGTTGGTAGGTCTAGCATTAAGTTTGTTGGTGCACATCAATATTTAATTCTCTCGCAATAAGGTCACATAACGAAAAGTGTCAGAGATGAAGATCCGTTGGAAGACACAGAGTATCTCTACTCTTTGTATATAATCACATTAGTCATCATTCCAGCTTCGCACTGTAAGAGAATTTCGCTTTGCAACGATAGAAACTGTTGTTGCTCGAATACAAAGAAATTGTCAAGCTTGAAGTGAATTTTAATTTAACACTGAATTATAAACATTCGAAAGGTTATAAAAGCGTACGATCTATCTTATTTTGTTTCTAGATTAATATCACTTTTATATCCTCTCTGCTGTTTCTTAATCTTCAAAAGAAAGTGCTGGAAACGTCTAACTTAAGTACGAATATAGTTTTTTGCTCGTTTTCTCGACATTCGTGTAACCTTTTCAAGGGTTACATATATATGTATGTGACCTTTTTCTTACTCCTTTTCTTACTCGAATTCATTGACGAAATTATACTCACGTTTTATAGAACACCCAGTATATTTGGGTCGTATTTACACCGATTGCTTTCGTGAAACATCACGAGCAACGAAATAGCCTGGCGAGAAATAATGTAACTAGTATCAACGCCGTTAGATTTTGCCGCTACAAGTTTATCACGGAATTCGCTTCGGCCAATATCATTAAACATGACCCTTGACCCTTGCACTTGGAATTTTTAGTTCTCCGAAGTGATCAACTTCGAGAAAGTTCTATATTTGAAGCTATGATTACTCGCATAAAAATAAATTGTTGCTCAATCGTGATTACGCTTGAGGGATAAATTTAACAATGCTATTGGCAGATTATGTACACTTGTTCATATCATTAATTATTATACACACATAATATAATTAGAATTATTATGAAATATTTACATCGATGTAAATTAGAGAAATGTTTATAATTGTTGCTGTCGAAGACGTTAATTAAGATGAACAGTAACTTGTTTATACTTAGCAATATGTGACCTCTTTAGATACTCAATTTTTTTACATTTTAGCTTAGCTATTAAAATTCTTTTTGGAAATATTATTTACCAGTTTAAACCAGTTCATTACCGATCCCAAAGAGTGCAAAACTTCGGTTTCAAACTCTCTTCGATACATCGTTGCAATAATTTCCATTTTTTTTTAAATTCCACACCAATGCATCTCCTTTATTCGTATGATATACGCACTACGATATCAACACTTTCATTATAACTGTAGACACAGAAGGAGGATAAATTGATGAATGGGGATGGTAAAATTTTAATACCGGAAGGACGAATAGGAGAATGAAAGGAGACTGGTAAAGAGCAAGAGGAAAATAAGGAACAAGAAGGAGATAGAGACAAAGACAGATAGGAAGAAAGATCAAGTGGAAGAAAGTGAGCGACAAGGCAAGAAATCGAGAGAAAGAGAAAGAAAAGGGCAGAGAGAGAGTGAAAGAACAAACTAAAGACGATTGACGTAGACAGAAAGGAGATGGCAGGGAAACAGTCTGGACTCATTTCCGAGGGTGAAATGTTCGTCTGAGGGATAGAGGCTCGTTGCACGATCCGCTGCAGAACGAAGGTTTCATTTCATTTTTTTCATTGTGCAACGCTCGATTTGTAACCCGCAATCCTCTCTACCGGGTGTCTCAAAAATAGCCAAACTCTGAATTCCTGAGAAACATTAAATAACATACACCGTCCATGAACAACGTGACAATTGCTTTTCGGTGTACCAGTTTCACAATGTTTGTGACAATGACTTTTCCAGGAATACATATATGCATATACTGGTTTCTCGTCCTTTTTTGTATTTTATATCTTCCAATGACAGTTTTTCAACTATTTCCCCCTGGTGTTACACATACGCGATATCTCGACAATTGATAACACATTCTAGTATCGATGGTGAGTGATTTGTATTTTCCCGGGGAATCGATGTAGCAATAAATCGATTGAAACGAACAGCTTCAGTTAGGATCATACAGCTTAGACTGATATCAAAGGTCGGATTTGTACTACAAGCTTTGCGTATTAGATTCACAGTAATTGGATAACTTTCATTCATTCCTCGACCTCTGCACGTATATCGATCGTCAAAACGTAATTTACATCTTGGGAAGACACACATCTTTTGTCGATAGGAGTGTCTTGAATGTTCACGTCGATTCTTAGCTTTGTGTTATTTTTTCATTCGCTTTATTCGTGCGATTGAAATTAATATTTCTGATGCTTGAGATGTCTTATCTTGAGGTTTCATTGAATTATAAGTATTTGAGTTTCTCCATTGAATGAGATTTTCCATGGAGTCTGAATTCAGGTGAATACGATCAGAGGTATTGAGTTTGGGCAGTAAAATTGTTGGTGCGAAACACTAACTCCGTTATGCGAACTTAATCGGGTGGCAGACAGCGTTGAAGATGATGAGGCGAGTTGTATTATGGGAAGCTGAGAAAATGGCAGTGAATTTTGATCATCTCAGAGTCATTAAAAATCTAGATATTCTTTTTATTAAAGAAATAGTCATATTTATTTACTTGTATTTTATGATTAATATATGACAAACTGGAGAAACTAAATTTAGTTTTGTTGATTTGACTGTCAACTTTTCAGCTCGCAACTGTTCACTACACAGAGTGAAGTTTAGGTGTTTCAACTATTATTTGACATTTTAAACTTTTATTCTTCTTTGATAATAGAAAATGTTCAACAGTAATTTTACCTCATGGTACTAAAATATACAGTCCGTAAAATGTTTCGAGACTTGTACTACAATTAATTAAAGCACTCTGTACTCCAAAACTTTTTATGAATATCGTAACAAACGAAACTATCAACAATTTATAAAATATCCATTAAATTAAAAAAATAAATATCCATTACCACTAAAAGTTACGCAAAGTAGTTGCAACACTAGAACTGCCGATAATAAATTTAATATATTTCAAAATGTGAAATAAATACGGTAGATGAAAAGAAACGGAGGAAGCAAAAAATGTGATCGATTAAATTGCTTGCAGTATAGATGATAGATGTAGGAAGTAAAAAAAGAACCAACGATAAAAATTTCCGGAGTATTTGTAAGAAATGCGGAAAAAATCATTTCGATCACCTTGGTAAATCTACTCTTAAATTATTAAGAGCATCATTACTCAAGTATTTCAAATAGTTTCGGTAACTTTAGATACTTTGAATGCTGAGATATTTACAATTTATTATATTTATTAAATACACAGTATTTAAGGTAGTTCTAGCTGAATTCAGAACTAAAAGTTTCTTTTTTCATTAGAAATGAAAAAAATTGCCTAAGAATTAATGCAGGGGCTAACTTCACAGAGGTCATTTCATTCACTTTTTAGACATTAAAAAACATCTTTCTCTATAACTATGAAGTAAAAAATTACGAAAAAATTCAATAATATTCCAAAAGCATAAAATAATACATTGCTAATTTTTTATTAGAATCCATTGACTCGTTTTTCCATTAGAAAAATAAAAAAAGATTTTACGTACTCGGCAAAAATTTTTTTCCATAAGGCCCATGTTAAATATGTTATTTTTAAACGCGATTTATTCATAAACCGTGTGGACGAACTCGTTGAGCTTCCGGTTATAATTATAAAATATCATGAAGAATATATTTTCAAAACTTTAAGGAAATCTATCGAAAAATGATAAGTGCCTAGAACTACCTTAAATATGGTTAAATAGCCGGCCTCAAATAAATGTTAAGATCAGTTCAAGATTTGTCCAAATGCACATTATTGCAGTGTATTTTGTAATTTTCAGCTTTAATACAGTTTTTGTCATTTTGGTGAGACTCCATGTATCTCCTTAGAACGAAAACCTTCCGTTGCCCGAAAGGAAGGTCGGCTTACAAGGAGAGGTTGTGCAATATGGAACACAGATTTTGATGAAACTCATATATGTTGTAGCTTAGATACAGGACACCAACATATGTTGCACTCTGTGGTCCGAGTTTCAAATGTTTTCGTAATATTAACACGAAAACGTATCGATACGTTGAGGTAAAAATATAAAAAAAAGATATTCGTTCGAATGAATTGCACACTTCACAAATAGCAAGATATATACGACAGGAATGAGACATGTTTTTATATGAGATGAAGGCCTATTTACGTAGCTTATATTAAATGGGCGATATTAATACATATATTGACTGACACATACCAGTCGAGCCACGAACTCAAAGTCCTCCAAGTTCTTATTGCTTCATTTGTCATCTGAAGTGACATATATTAAACCGTGACCAGTAACAGGATATTTAGAAAAAGAGAACATGGCGACATCTACAAAAGAGGTAGTCCTTTTTAATATTTATGCATCCCCTCGTAACACAATTAACTATTAATTTATTAATCATCCACCAAAAAGGTTATATTCAATTTACAATTTCCAATACATCTAAAACTTGGTGATATCTACAAAGGAGGTAGTCCTTTTTTATATTTATCCATCCCCTCGTAACACAATTAATCATTAATTTATTAACCACCTGCCAATAAATTATATTCAATTTACATTCTCTGTGTCAATATATTTTTCTATCTATGTTTCCAATACATCTAAAACTTGGTGATATCTACAAAGGAGGTAGTCCTTTTTTATATTTATCCATTCCCTCGTAAAACAATTAACCATTAATTTATTAACCACCTACCAATAAGTTATATTCAATTTACATTTTCTGTGTCAATATATTTTTCTATCTCTGTTTCCAATACATCTAAAACTTACAATTAGTGATATCTACAAAAGAAGCAGTCCTTTTTTATATTTATCCATCCCCACGTAACACAATTAACCATTAATTTATTAACCACCTGCCAATAAGTTATAGATAGAAAAATACATTGGCACAGAGAATGTAAATTAAATATATTTCCAATACATCTACAACTTTCGACACTACATTCAAATATATTATTTTCTAATCTCATCCTTCAAGAATATAAATTGTTTTCTTCTTTTCCTCCTATTAATCTAATTGGAAAATACTTCAGGAAGATTGTGCAGAAAATAATAGTCGTGATTTGTTGTTTTTTAAAATTCCGAGCTCCATATCTCCTACAAGAGAGGCATCTTGGGACGCACACTCGACGAAAAGAAACATAGCACCCTAGACAACAGTAGATGAGAAGAAGATTTCCTTTATTTAGCTCAGATACGTGCTACATACACCGTTCTATTGTACAAGGTAAGACATATTGTCCCTGTACCTGAGCTTAGTGGGGGAAGCCTTCTCTTCGTTTTACAGTATCTCGAGTGTCGCATTTAATTTCACTTACTGTACGTGACGTCGAATGGGGTGCATACGAAGGAGATACGGTTACACGAGCCTTATAATCGCTACGATTCCTTCGACGTTTGCGAGTCACTTGTCGGGTGAAAGTGAATTTTAACGTGTTGCCTTCGGGGTGAATTTTCAAGAGTTCATTATACCAAAAAAAACTTGAGGACAGATTGAAAGTTACAACCAGTTCTAGAAAATAATTACATGTATTTATTCAACAGTAGACCTATTAAGGCATTTAATATGAATGATTACTAATTTTTAGTTTCTCAATATTTTGAACGGTGCAGCTCCTCTTTTTTAGATTATACAATTCACGTCTGGATTATTTAAATTTTTTAATTATATTCCAGATTAATGCAAAAAGTAGTCTTTTCCTTTTCAACAATAGTATCGCTTTAACTATTTCTTTCCTATAGTAAAAAGAAGATTTATTAAATGAATCTATACATAATTACATTTTGATTTTAATTAAAGTAGTCATATTGTCTAAGACCTACAGGTGTTAATTAAATAACAATTAAGTCAATATATTATGTGATTATTGATGATCAATTTCAAGAAAGATTTCCACGAGATGTTTGATCTTGAAACCATCAATTCTGAGGTCAAGTTTTGACCTCTACAACCGTCGTAGTCCCCTTGAGAAGAAACGTCTTTATAAAGAGATCCCTAAACCATATTATTTTCTATCTTACATTATGTTCTATTCTCGATGTGATAACGCTACTTGCTATTGACTATTGTGTAGAATTTGAGATGGAAAACCAGTAGCATCGTTTATTGGTAATATTCCATGACACTATTGTCCGTCCGAAGCCCCGTCTGATTTCGTATTTGCGTCAGCTCAATCGAAGCTAGCAGAACCACTTCAGAGGCAACAATCACCAAGCTTACCTTAAGCGGAAATACCAAGCCTGAATTACGTTCTTGATGTAGACATTCTGGTCTCTTAGGATTATTTGCTATCAGTCTTGACAATATAGATTATCTCATACCACGATTGGAATTCCTTTAATGAGCTGTAATCGCGACGGATTTGCTTTCCCTAAGATACGAAAAAACCCGAGAATTTAACCCCTTACCTTACAATAACGTGTGGCACACGTGACGCGATAAATGGAATGGAAAATTTTTTAGTTTTCTAAAAACTATTAAACTTGAAAATATCAGTAGGTCAGGAGACGTTGAAATTAGCCCTAGAGTATTAGTATTGCATCAACTTATACCGGTATATCAGAAATCAGTGATAGATTATTATTCCAACAATTAATTCTGAGTTTTTGTGCGTTCTGTCACAAAAGAAATCGTAAGGCAAGAGGCTAATATACACCTTAATCGTAAATGTTCATTCATAACCCATAAAAATACAATTCTAAGAATCATTATAAATTATAAACGATCTTACAACCAACTTGATTAAAATTATAATGAAATCGTCTAATCAATCTTTCCTCCCTATATGCTCTTTTAACGTTGCCCTCTCGAAACATCAACACGATAATTAAATGGCATAATTATTAAGATACAAACTACAACCATGCCGAGGTGCATACATATTACGAAATCGGTATTTCCGAAACGATCAATCAAATCACAAGAAGTGTCAGACGTAAACATGAGAGCAATAGAAACTCGTCCATGAGAACCGTACAACCTAAAGCACTTCGAAGCAGTTGCATCGACCCCGAGTTAAATTTTGTGCGAAATTAATCTCAGGACCCGACACGGTGGCTTATTGCCAAGTCAACGGCAGCGGTGTCGGGAGGACAAGAAATCGGCCATTGAGGGTTCGGCAGCCTTTGAGAAATTACGCTTCTATAATACGTGTCCTTAAACGAGGCTGAAGACAAAAGAGGCTCCTGATGGACAGTAATTGCCGAGCGGTCAAGCCATATCTCTTGCATCAGATATTTGAGATAAATAAAATACATTTTCATCCAGAGATACAGCATCTGATGTTTCTCTTGCTTGTACCATTCTACGTTATATTACGTAAAAAATACTTCTTTTTTTGGACACCTTTATAGCGCTTTTCTGTTTTGGTGAAAAGAGAAACGGGCTTATCGTGGAATTGTCTCTCTTTGAAGTAATAAATACCGTGATGCTGGAAAGGACGAAAAAAATATTGCAGCAGATCGTGTCGCAATGAGGGAAGGTAATAAGTGTTTATTAACTGCTGTGTAAAAGGATTTATTACGGCACGTGTTCTTTAAATGTAAGTATATCATATTGGTTTTTTACTTCTGAAGATTATACTTCGTTGCGGTTCAAACGACAATACTGTTCTTTTCTTGTGCACTTTGTCTTCGCTTATTTGAAATCTTTTCTTTGGCACGCGCTGTTTTGAGATGGAAAGTTTCCTTTTGTTTCCAACATATTTCAGACCAAGGTACTCTGTTTACTGGATATGTCTTGTGACATATGTTCACGTCAAAGAGACCTATTTCGGGTTGATTTAAAACAATTGTAGTCAACTATGCTTATTCGCTTTATGAAGTGTCTCCTGAGAGATGTGGCGGCTATGAAATTATTCATGCTTATTTTCAATTAATGGATACGAGTTCAATTTTCGTCACATTTACGAAAGTTCTTTTTTAAGTATTATAAATTGCATGTATTATAATTATGGTGGCTCTACATTCACTAAAAATTATAGGATTTCAGCTATAGTAGCAATGAAGTTAAAGCTTTGAATTTCTGATTAGTGAAACGATTAAAAACTTCCTTACTTACAGAGATATTTTTTCTAATTTTTCGCTTAAAGGTATCAACCAGTCTCATTTAAAGATAAATTAAATTTACCATAGCATTGGTGGTTCAACATTTTAATTCATTAAAAGTTGCTAGTTCTTGATTACAGTAGCCACGGAATGAAAGGCTTCAAATTCCAATCACTGTTTCAGAGTTAAAATTCCTTTCATTTAGGAGAATATTGCTCCTAAATTCTCGCTTCAATTGGTAAACAATCCTTTTCTAAAAGAAAGGAAATTAATTAAAAGTGAACGTCCTATTCTACACTAGCCATCAAATTAAAGATTGAAATTTCCAATGAATGAGTTTGAAGACCAAAATCGAGTTACCTCTTGCAATATTTTCCTCTATCAAAGCCTTGATTTGAAACTCACGAAAACTGTAACCCCCGCTTAAAATGATCATAGTAGTTGTATCCGAAATATAGATCAAACTACCTGAAAATAAATCTCCAAGAAAATATAGCACCATTCCTAAACTATCGCACCCCATATTCCGTATTCTCCGAAACTGTTGCGAACACTGGAAAAGTTTCCGTTTGCAAATGCGCGCGAATAAAATTGAAACACGAGGAATTTGCCGTACACGAAAAAGTACTTTCTCTCTTTCCTTCGAAGGGTCGTATAAAGCCGTAGAAACAACGCGTTTCGTCTGAGTTGCATCGATGCACCACGACACTTTGAATTGACTGTTTTCAGTCGCGACTGTACCCTCCCTTGAACTTAAAGCAAGAAAGAAGCGAAGATTTATTACTGTCGGTAACCCTTGACAAGATAAGGTCACCTATCGATTAGCGAAACAGAGAGGAAAACTCGAGTTGTCGTTTCGTCTAACGGCAACTCGATCGATGTCCCTTTCTGCGTTATTTCGCGATTGGTTTTACACGCGCCGTTCTTCGTCCTCCTCTTCAATCTTGATCCTGAAACTGACACGCTTGAAAAATTCCCCTCTTTTGTTCTGCGTGACGAGGTGTAATTAAAAATGTTGGGTTTTACTCCAGCCCTCGGTGTTTTCTGTCTGTGCCTTTGTGTCTCCCAGTACTTTGCTACCTCGGGTTTTCAACACCTTCATATCTCAATAGCATGGGAGCTTAGTATTTTAATATCTGAATGTCCATGGTGTTTCAGAATTTAAGTGTTTCGAGTATTACTATCTTACAATATAGTGCAAATTTAAATATATTATTTAAACAAATCATATATTAAATAAAATTGAATTTTTTCATTAACACTTTCCCGTACTTTAACGAGTCTGATTCGCGATGAAGATTTTGGCCCAAACATAAACATCACGAGCCATGCTCGCGAACAGAAAATCGGATCAAACTTAAACATTACCGGTAGACACAAAGATAGATAGGGACCGCATAAAAGAAGACGCACAAAGCAATATTCAGAAATTTCATAAACACTTCTAACAAATAATTTTTTACAACATGTTAGAACATTTTTTTTTATGGGGTGGATAGGGACCGCATAAAGAAAAGTCGTGCTTAGAAAATATGTCAAAGATCTATGAAACATTTAAAAAAAATTTAAGAAGAAATTAATAAACTTTAGAGAACGTGTTCTTGGTGATCACACGTACACATAGTATGTACCTTATTTTTATCTGTACAAAGTCTATACATGGAATCTAGTTGCTCGTTTCTAGTTCGCTCTTCTTCAGGGATAGCGTCATGGGACGACCGCGTGTCGCTCTTTTCTACCCTTCAGTCATCCCTACTCTTTGTTGATATTTTCTCTCCCTACTCTTGAATAACGAGAGTAAGGGAAAGTTTTCTTATTCTTGTCTAGGCGGGTTGCGAAAAATTATTAAGGTAGCCTCAAGACGTCCGCCACCGTGGGGGTGTCTTGGTATGGAAAATTCCACATCTGGTGGACACCCCTCGAGGCCTCGGCCGCCTCGAGGCAACACACCCACCTAGACAATAGGATTTACCTTTACTGTCGGTTCACGACCCGGCCCCTGTTCACCGCGGACGGTCCTAAACGCGCCGGGCCTGAAGTATCAGAAATTTGCTAAATTGAAAATAGCTAACAGGCCCAGCGCTGAGTCGACCGCTCGAAGTCGAACAATGTCGGAGACCGGATCGTAAACCAACGTCCCTACAAAACAATACGGCTCGTATTGTGATTTTTCTCGAGCATCAGTCTGGTTTGTGTACCACGCGTTAACGCCTACCACTTGGGCCCGAGTTTCGTCGAGCTAAATGACACGGGAAGGGGTTAATTTTATCTGATTCCGCTATCGAATAATATGTACATCAACTATGATCTAAATCAGTGGATACGTGACTTTGGAATTTTTTGGTTTTTAATACTAACTGTTCTTATTTGATGTTTAACATTCTTTCGCATAGATTATTATAATACTAGTCTTTGCAATAAAATCAGCTTTGTTATGAAGAAGTTTCATTTCGGCCGGCCAGTCCCGCACGGAGCGAGAAAAGCTAAACGTGAAATAATGACTGTTAGCGTAAAAAATGGAAAAAATACAAAAACACGTATTCGTTAATTTGGACCATAGTTTGTGTCCATAAGTTTATTTACTTGATTGAGAATGTTTTCTGGGAGATATTAACAAAAAAAATTAATTTTGTAATATCTTTTTTAAACAAGTAACTTTTAGACAATTCTTCTTACACAGTTAAAAACTCTTGGTCGAAAAACACACAATTTGAAAAAAAAACGAAAATTGTATCACCCCTGGTTACCGAGATATTTTCAAAAATGTGTTTTCTACCCTCAATTTTGAGGGGTATTTTCGTCCCTTCAGAGTGGATGGTTGCCGATAAAAAAAATATGTGTCTAATATTCTTTTGAGGACTACCTGTGACATAAATTTCATCAAAATCGGTGTGTTCGAGTTCGATATGTTCCCTTATTAGTTTCTTTCATCTTACTCTGCCTTACATATCAGAATTTCAAATTGGTATCTCAGTTTTTACATTTTAAAGTCTCAGTTTCTTGGTGTATCGATACCTAAGCGATTCGGTGTTATGGTAACGAAGAATCTGCGAATTGGTATCTTTAAGTGGCAGGGTTTCACTCTGAGTGTGTCAATATCTCAGTGCTTCCATCAGCAATTTGCTCCATTTCGAGTATTCCCAGAACCCCAGAGACTCAAAGCCACGGAAACCTCATGTCTAATACAACTTAAACCACCAATTCTCAGAGTCCAAGAGCAACAAAACCACAGAGTCTCCAATTCTAAGAGCCCTTAAAACTCACAACTCTCAGTGCCATGTAGTCTCAAGTTTCATCAGTTCAATGACTCATTAACATGATATCTCAGATTCTCAGCATTACGATAAAATATAATCTTCAATTCTCAGTCCCTTAACACTAGAACTACCAAACCAGTCAAAATGACTGGTACACAATTTTTTCAAAAAATTCTCCAGGTTTATATAAGAGTCATAGAATAAATATTCTACGTCTATATCAATAAACATAAATCACCCAATGGATCAAATTTTCCGCCGCTTGATTCCCCCCTTTTTTAAAGTACTTATTTAATTTATTAAAATATGTTGGATTTGACGTCGGTAGTTCTAGTGTTAAGCTCTAAATATCTCAGCTTACAAATTCCTGTGCTACACGTTCTCTTAGTCTTTCATTACTTCATTCTTCTCTTTCTCAGTTCGTCTTTCTCTCGCTATCTCTGCCTACCTCTCTCTTCCCTGCTTGCAAAATCGATTGTAACCATTTGTTCGGTGTTGCAACAACGTACATTCATAGCCGTGGCTATTGTATTTGCCAGCACGATGCACAGCATGCTTTCGGTTCGCATTACGAATTGCTTTGATTTCATTGAATGACGGTCCCAATGGTAAATTGGATAATCAGTGCGTAGAATAACAATGGTAACGACGATAGACAACGACGGTAGCAATCGTAACAGGAGTAACTTTATCTTCTCGTGGGCTTTCCTTTCTAACTTTGCCGATTATTCTGATGGCTCGTAAGCCGATAACGGAGAATACATCGACCTCTGATATTACACCTCGTTTGTTTGTGTCACTCGATAGCAATGCGATACCGTGTTATGAAGGAATCTTTAGTAACAATGGTGCACGATACTTTTCAAGATTGATATCTCTTTAGATCGTTCCAAAACTTTCGTAGATTTTTTTTGTACTATACAACGAAATACGCTGATATTGTATTTGTCGTTGTGAAAGAAGAATTCATCGTAATATAGTAAGAGTTCATTCTTATTGGAACAAAATTCATGAGATTGCACAAATGGATGTGTTGCATCGTTTTTTCATTCTGCTGAATTTTGCAATTATATTAATGGCGGTTGAGGCTGCAGGAAAAATGATGTCAACAATTTTTTGCGATAGGGTCTGACTATATCATTAATGAAGTTATAGTAATTGGAGATTGATACGAGAGTAAGGTAGGTTTATAAAAAGAAATTGTATGCCGCTGATTTTAATGATTTGTTAATATATTGTTAAAGTAATCGTCCTTGCATGGACTGCGAAGGTTTTTGGTATGATTTGCTGGTTGTTCGATAAAAGGAAATTTAATAAAAAATACTTGATTAAGTATTTAATTACAGACTGATAAAACTACCCGGAAATATATCTGGTATTAAACTTTGATGAGACTGAAATTAGATTTTGATTAAGATGGACGGCTTTATGAAGAAATGTCCCAACATTTTTATATTATGTGTACGCATGTAATGTCAAAGTGCAAAGTTGTAATTACATTTAAGTACGTTTTACTAATTTACATCCCCAACCTTTCCTGTAACTCTCTTTGCATTAAAAAATCAGCAGAATTAAGGAATGATACCTTTTTATAAAAATGTACCCTCATTACTAAAATGTCCTTATTTCCTCTTCAAAGTAGTCACTTTATTATTTAACTTTCATTCATTCCTTAAATAAATCACTCTAAAGTTCCTACGGTCTTTTTAATCCGTAGTCTCCGATTTGTTTTTTAAATCCAGATTTTTTTTCTTTTTGTAAGACACAATTTCTTTTACAAAATATATAAGTATATAACTATATGTCGATAGTACGATATTACGTCCCTAGTATGACGCGCTCCTTCCTTCCTTTTCTGGATGAGATCCTCCGAGGTCCTTCTTTCCCCGAAAGATGAGCGGGAATCGTCTTCCTCCCTCGCTGGAGAAAGTCTCCTGATGATAACCAGGCGTGAGGACATCCGTTTTGGCGTCTTGCTTGCACGCAGCCTTACAATTTTCTCTACAAAAACTTCATTCAATATAATATGCATTCTCAGTAAACAATTTATATTTTAATCAAATTAAATCTCGATTTGGATAAAATCAATTCTCAAGGACGCATGAAAGTTAACTATAACTCCAAACTCCGTAAAATATTTCTACTCTTTACAAAACAATGATTCTAACACATCAAAAAATCATGAAATTTGTTGAACATCGACCTAATTCTTTACGATAATATGGCCAAATATTAATAAACTTCACTCTGGGTCTAAACGGGAAGTGTTATTTATTTCTAATTCCGTTTTTCCTTCAAGTTATGTTTTGAAGACGTTTAGTCTAAACAAAGTTATCGAAAAGCGATCGCCCTTTTGGAATCTTACTCGCGAGAAGTGGTAGTCATCCTTCCACCACAAAGTCCAAATACCCTTAAAAGGTCAGTCTTGTTACCAAATTCAGAAAATTGTCCAGAATCGTTAACAGTCTGCTGCATAATTGCGATGACGTTACCATAACCCGTTCGAGGCGGTGCATTTTTTTGGAGACCATTCAGAGATACCATAAATTTCTTCGCTTCATATTTTGCACTTCCTGCATTCCTGATGATCCTGGCTTTTAGGGACTAAATTGAACCTAATACCAAATTTCATGTTTATATACTTCTAAGATACTTTATATTTAAACCAGTCATATTTCGAATGCTGTTTTTTTCCATACTGATTGACAATTGTAATTCAATATCATTGCACGCACAGTGTGCAACCCGTGTTTTTGGCTCGGAAATGCATTGCACACACGGTGTGCAATCCGTCCCAAATAAATTAAGTTTAATAACCCTTTGCACTCGGATGTCCCACCTGAGGGGGCATCGTAAGTCTACAATACCACTTGGTTATCCCCTTTAACCCATTGGCAGTTTATCCCGTGACAGTCACGGACGGAGCGTCAAGTATTAAACGGTTTATCCCGTTTAGTCTACCAAAGATATTTAAGTCTATGACTAGATTCTTTGTTTCCTCTGTTTTCTAAGGTTACTCTAACTAAAGAAGGCGATGTGGTTTAGTTTGCATGCCGAAGTGTTTTCGAACATAAGAAAAACTAGACATTTTTTGGGCCAGAATTCGTTATTTTACCAAACTGTGAAAGGGTTAAGGAGACCTTCGAATTTATTAGTAATTACAGAGAATGAACTTTCTGCACCACAACATTTTGACACTAGATTTACCAAGGTGGTCAAAATGACGTGCTCTGAATTTTTTAAAAATCTTCCCGTAATGTGTAATGCTGCTTCTTTTTCAATTTTCTACGTCTATCTCCGAGACTTTAGGTGATTGAGTCAATCAAGTTTCCCGCCCCTTAATTTATTTTCTTCCAACAGATTTATTTGACAATTTTAAATATATTGAATTAATTATTTATCGGTAGATCTGGTTTTCTCATCACAGTTTTTTTGAAGAATGTGAGCAATTAAATCGATAACATTTTCAGCAACCGTCATTTCCTTTATTCGAACATATTTATTTTACAATTTTAAGTATATTGAATTAATCGTCGGTAGATCTAAATGTTTACCTGAAATTTTCTATTGAAATGGCAAAATATAGCAAATAGTAAAGTGCCGCCAAGTTGTTAATACATAATGTCAGAGATGATTCTGAGTGCAAAGGGTTAAAATTTCAAACGCGAAAATAGTATCTTCAAAAATAAAGTGCTGTCATCCACAACATAGAATACAACAAAAATCAAGAAACACTTCCTGTAATAAATATTACTGAAAGCAATTCATGCAGTTTTTCCATCAATATCAACAACTGTCTATCAGTAAAACAATATGAAACGCTATCGCGCAACAGTAGCCAATAAGAATTGTAAGGAATCGATGCCAGTTGTGCTGCGAGCGGATACTTTTCAAAGAAACGCGATGCCCGCCCGATATCTCAATGACAGTCTCAGTGGGTCGGATATTGTGATGCTACGTCGCGGCAAAGAGTAAAAGTTATCGTAAAATTCAATGTCTCGCGGAAAGTACTTTCGCATACGTTGTTCCCGATGTTACAACCGGGAATTCCCGTTTTACGTCCCGCCGGAGCTCCTAAACTCCGCATTTTAATATTTTCGCGCTTTCAAGCTGTAATAGCGCACCGAATCGATCGTGTCATTATCTCGAAACGCTTCGGGCTAGCTTCTCTGCACATATTAACGACAGGAACGTGTATTCTATGCACATATGTAATCCAAACGCACATGCGTGTAGTGCATACACGTGCAAATACGCGGTAAACCTTTCACGTGTATGTACTCGTGAATGAGAAGCTTGGAAATATTCTGATTTTATGTATTATACGTCTACTTTAGAAAGGAGGGATGAAAAGGGATGGTATATGAATTATTTTACTTAGAGATGTTTATTTAATATTTTATTAATAGTAATATGTGACATCATTCTTGTAGGCGATAAAAAATTGTAGATTACTTTAACCCTTTGCACTCCGAGCTATCTCTGACTTCATCTAACACCTTGGCGGCATTTTACTATTTGCTATCTTTTAACATTTCAATAGAAAAGTTTAGGTAAACGTACATTTCTTAAAATGTTATGGCGCAATAAGGTCATCATTTATAATCACTAATAAATTCGAAGATTTTTTTAGAGGGTGCAACCGAGTAACATAAAACTTACAATGTGCCCTTAGGTGAGACATGGGAGTGCAAAGGGTTAAGTATTTAGTTTTGAATTTGAAGTAAGGAAACCCTTAGTAGTCTGTAAGGTAATGGATTGGAACTTAAAATTGTTAATCTTTGGTGACGTGATTATACAAATTATAGTAGAAATGGAGAATGAGTATATTATTAAGTTTCTACGTTTTGTTGCTCCTATAGGAATTAGATTTTATAGGGCAAAGAGTATTCGAGGAATTTTACCATTTAGCTGACTGAATGGAGAGATCTACAGGATTCAGAGAAAAACAGTTGATGACTGAACGGGAAGATCTCCCATTGCTATAGTCCGACAGCTGAAAGATGGCTAAGGGACGGCGGATCAGCTCAGTTTCTACCGCTTATTATCGTCATTCCGCTTTTGGAATCCCAAAACCCAGTCTCCTAAAATAAATGACTATGCTCAGTGTTTACTTTATGAGACTGGGCTTGGGAATTCCAAAACAATGGCTGAAATACGCATTTAAAAACGAAAAGTTTCGCCGCTTTCTAGCCATCTTTCAGTTGTCGAATTGTATCTTACAAATTCTCATTACTGCTAAAATATGCGCGATGTATAGCATACAGTTTATCATTTTCTCGTTGGTTGGCTACGTGTTAAGTGAAGTACTTGTTGCAATTGCGAGTACGAAGTATCATATTCCAATTGAGAATAGATGCACTGGAGCCATTGCTTTTTTCTGTGACTGTTCGGAAAATGAATTATTCCTACCATATTTTGTCTCTATAGAATTCGCATCACATTTACTACTAATAGTTTTTCCTATTGTTACTTCTATTAATTCCTTGTAACAACAACATTTGAGGTAAACAGAGTTAACTTATAATTCTGTACAGCATTGAAAGTCTAGAAACATCGAAACCTATTCAGGCACAAATAATCGTAAGCGGCACGTTCAACTCGTAGAACGTAGTCGTGATGTGTGCAGTTTTATTGCTCGTCGCTATCGGAAATGACAATGGTACCAATTTCAATTGTTTTCCCAGCGCCATCCGTCTAACTGGGCCGTTCGTCACGATGGTCTACAGTATGATAACCGGAGACATGCTGACCTTCGGGATAATCTACATGGTGGTGCTCTTTGGCTTTTCGCAGTCGTTCTTCTTTTTGTACAAGGGCTTTCCGGGGGTGAAATCATCCCTCTATAATTCCTATCATTCGACCTGGATGGCACTGTTTCAGATAACCCTCGGCGATTATAACGTAAGCTTGCCATAAATCAACGTTTTATTGTCGCACGGCTACTTCTATCGTGCACTTTTATCTCCAGCTTCTATGTATGCGTACACGTTGCATGCACTCAGTCCTTTTCTACCAACCCTTTTTCATCTTTCTCTCCTCTCTTCTCTTACTCTCTTTCTCATCTTTTTTGCACTGCAACAGATTTATCGGAAGTCAAACGAGGGCGTGGTACATCAACCGATTTGCCTTCGAGCATCCGCGCGAATGTTGTTTTTCGTTTTGATGCTAATGGGAAGTCGCACGAACGGGGCCAGAAAATGCACCGATAAACGCTTCAGCTCGTGCCGAGAAAACGCGTAGTGCGTTTCGAAGGACATTAGCCGCACGAACTCGCGAAAGAAACGATGAAACGTGCATAGTAATGGGAAACGTCATTCCGTTTCGAGGAATCACGAGGCTATCGATAAAGACGCGAGGAAACTCATCCAACCACGTTCTCTATATATCGTATTTTTTTTCTGCTTTACGATAGTTATATTCTTGACCTAGGTCACTGTTTTCCGTAGGAATGATTTCGATGAGATTCTCGAACGATTCTGTCTTTCGACGATGTTTATATCATTTTAACGGAAATCTATTATTCGTGCGGTGAATCATTTTAAATATTGGAAATTTATGTATCGTTTTTTTGACGCAAAGCGTGCAATGGAGTACTTGGATTATCTACTTCGGCGCCTAATCGGACGTATTGTGCAAACATTAACGTGTACAGTGGGTAATGATTTATGAGCGTAAACTTGTGCTGCTGGCACGCATTGGTACGTTTCGAGAGACTTCCGATGTTGATTGTACAAAGGATCATGCGTTTTCGTGGGAAAATTGTATTTCTTCCTTGATCGACTCAAAAGGCTTAACTGTGAAGTTAGTTTTTGAACAGTAATGAATATTATTGGTAAAAAGATACGCTGTTCAATTTTAAAATGTAGAAATGCTGTGGGGTAGTTCACTTGATTGGTCAAAATTAAAAAGTTGTTTAAAGTGACATTTTTCAATTAAATGTTATAAGATAATAGAGTTAGTTATATAATTATATCGTTGTGTATAATATTTATTATATAATATAAAATATACAATAGTATTTTTATACTAATATTTGAGCTCATATGTTTGAAAGTGATTAAAGACCTTTTTTTCTTTTTTCTGTGTAACAGTTGAACTATTTTATACGAAATCATGGGGATATTTGGTTCTGTTTACTTTGCCACTTGCAATGCGAAAAGGAGACACCCAAGTTTAGCTAAAATTAACATTAATTGTACCATCACTATGTATACTTACTTTTATCATAGCAGATCCTGTGGCCGATTATCAGATAACAGCAATATCTTTCTGAAAAAAAATGCAAGAGACTGTCAACTTAACATAGGAAACAATAAATAGTACAAAAAATTGAATATTTTCATTTCACTGAACCGTTAATTTAACCGCTTATGGCACAGTTAGAGGAACACATTTTCCCAAAAGTAGACCGTTTTCGAAAATAATGCCTCACATGGCGAATCTATTTGCTGATTTTTTCCCGGGAATTGTTGCTAGACTTTGTCGACAACAGTAAAACTGCAATCGAGAGTAGATTCTGAGGAAAGCTTGAAATCGGAGGATTTAAAAACACGTGAAAACAATTATTGTGAAAACTTTCTTGCAACTTTCCTCCTCGGTAGAGAAAACTCTCCGAAGGCAGAATGTTGAAGGTTCTGGAACCATTTATTTGCTGTATTACATGTGCAAAACTTCGTGAAATATAATAGTAAGGGAAAGGTACTAGGGCTTATTTTAAAGTATAAGAAAATGTGTACTAAGAAAGTTCAATTTAATATCTACTTAAACTTTTCATTAATCGCGTTGAAATATAAGAAATTACAAAAGAAAAGTATAAAAAGTTTTAAAATGTATGGAATAGACGAAGCTAAGAAATGTTTTAGCTAAAAATGTTTTAGAAAAATGATCTGAAACGTTCAAACACACAGAACAACAATTCTTAATTTTCAAAAAGACACAACATTGATAGGTGCGTTAATAACAAAGAGTATCGATGTTTTGCACCTCATATATTCAACTACCTTGAAAGGCAAAGATTTTGCAGCTGAAATAAAATTTCTGAAACTGACTTCTGCCTAACAAAATTATTCAATAAGAACCAGAATCTCCATGCTGAAAATTTCGACGTTTTGCCATTATCGTAATTTTTCCATTAAAATTCCGATAAATTTCAACGTGAAAACAACCCATCCCGCCTTTTCGAAATTCGAACGGAATGACGGACGCGCATGAATCTTGAATTTCAATTCACGCATTATTTCGCTTCACGCGAAATGCACGGCAATATTGTTTTTCCGGGTGAAATTAAAGATTTACCACTGTACGTGTGTCGGCGGGAATACGGACGCCGGATTCGTAAAATACTGCCTGTCCCGTAAAAATCATTGCTCGGTTTCGCAGTTCGTATAACAATTAACTCGGCATGCCGGATTAAAAAGAGAGGGCATCGGAAAATACAAGTTTCCGTTTGAAAGTACAATGTGCGTATCCATTTTCGATTTATGTCCGCGCGAGGATACTGGGCAACGTTTTTAACCGGCTATTGTCATTTGTATGTTCTATTCGTTCTATTCGGCGGAATTGCTTTACGTATGAAATGGTAATTCCTCGATGAGAATCCTGATAATCGTACGTGTTGTTGGACTTCAAAGTCGAAAACTCCAGTTGATATATTTTCGATTGCATGGACAGAACTTATGCGTACAAACTGTGCTTTCTGTTATTACTGATTCTGAGAGATTTGCCTTTTTTAAACTAAAGCTAACAGCAGATAAGGTTGGCGAGGAATAAATACAGTTAGTCAGGGGTCAAACTGTGCCTTGAACGCGAGATTTGGTGACCTATTGAGGACTTCCAAAGTGTTACATATTAATTCCTTAAATTACGAGTTCTTTTGGCACTGTATATATAGTCCGACAATTCTAACTTGGCTTGGGAGCGGTGGAGTTTCTTATTTTCATCTTCATATTCCTGCAAATTTCGTTTTTCAAATTCCCAAACCCAGCCTCTCAAAACAAACGACTCTGTGAAATGTTACCTTTAAAAGATATGAGGTTGGCGATACCAAAAACAAACGGCGGAAATAAGCACTTGAAAACAAGACATTCCGCCACTAGTTAGCCATCTTTCAGTTGTTGGACTGTACTATAATTATACATGAAATTAATTGAATAATCAACGTTGGTTTCTGCTCTGTTATACATAATATCCTGAAGTAAAACTAATATATTATTGATCTGTTTAACTTCACGGTCTTAAAAAATGTTAAGTTTTTAGCTTCATTTTTTGTTTTAGCACATTTTGCTACACTATGAGTGTCAGTCGATGTTGTAGAAAAAAGAGTTAGATGATTGAGGTATCCTTTATTCTTAGAGGGGCAAATAGGTGCATGAATAATTGTTGAATGTTGGTTATGCAACAAATTGTATCTTTTTCAGTATCCTGAACTCAGTTACACGACGTATCCCAACCTGACGAAGACAGTATTCGCGATATTTATGGTGCTGGTGCCTATACTTCTGTTGAATATGTTGATCGCCATGATGGGCAATACTTACGCCCACGTCATTGAACAGAGCGAGAAGGAATTCGTGAAACAAGTAAATATTTGCTATGGGACGAAATTGACACGCGATTTCCGAAGCACTCTAACCTTCCATCTGACCTTTAACCCTTTCGTTACGTTAAAAAATTGGAAGAAAGGGCAAATGATGGACGTTTACTATGTTCATATATCATTATGTAAACAAAATTGGTAGACTGTTGTATGTCGTCTTTTTACAGAGCGTTGTATTTATATGAGAGTAACTACTTTGAAATTAAATTTTTAATTGAAAACTATTAAAAGAAGTATAAAAACTAGAATTAATTTTTCATTCATATAGGATGGTAATTCTCAAAGTAGGGGTTGTTTAAATGAGAAGCAAAGCGATCAACGATATTGCAAATGATTTTAAATGAAACAAACAACGCTAGCAACCTTACTTCTTTTGTCTAATGTGCTCTTAACCCTTTTAGTACCGGACGATAATATATCGTTGTCAGCAATGGTCCTGGCACGGGGTATCGTAGGATTGTTATTGAGTTTCCTCATACAATATCAATGATTTAATGATAGATAATTGAAAATATACAATTTATGCTTTATATGTCATTTTCTACATGACACTATGAGCAAATGACGATTATTTTTATTCGCAATTTCATTCGTTATTAAATCAATTAAATTTTTCTATCGGCACTAAAAGGGTTAAAATCGATATTTTCATCGATCTCAACAAAGAACTTCAACAAATCTCTACATTACCTTTAATATATTTTCATTCCTGAAAAATTTTGTTAACTAATTTATTTTCCATTTTGTACCTCGACTTTGGGAAGGGGAAAAAAGAAACGGAAAAAGAAAAAGTAGAAAGACGGCGTTTTTAACGCAACGCAAGAATGGGCTTCCTGTTTCTCGGTGTAAAGCGGGAGGGAGTGCTCTGGGAGCCGAGTGCTTTTTGTAGATTTTAATGGGAAATTTTTGTGTCGGATCGTTTTACTGTTTTTAGTGGGCGAAAATCGTGGTTTCCCTGGAGCGAGCGGTGTCGCAGAAGGATGCGCATAATTATTTGCAAGAATACAGCATTAAACTGGGACCTGGTGACGACCCGAATAACCCTGCCGCGGAGCAGCGTGGTGTCCTTGTTATTAAAAGTAAATCCAAGACTAAAGCCAGGCAGCGAAAGGGTGCTGTCATCAATTGGAAGGTGATTTATTTACTTGTACACTTTTTATACTGACCAAATAGAACAATCGACTTTTCTTGGGTGATTTATCTACCATTGCATGCGCATGACAATTTATTTATCGGTTCTACAGTAGAACGAAACTAACTATGGCTATGGTTTCGTAGTGTTATGAGGGTACTAGTAAATATCATGTAGAGTACGTCTACAAGAAGATGGTTTTGTGAAGAAATCTGGTAGGAGCTATGGTGGTAAAAATACGGACCTGCAATTAGTAGATCTGGCAATGAGTTTAAATATTGGCTCATCATCTTCGTGTAAGATTTTTGTATGTCAGAGGAATATCTTTACCTTAATGGGCCAAAATCCTTTTGGAGCAGTAGGTTCTAACAAGGGAACATCCCAAGGTGTAAATCACTGATTTTGATGAAATTTTAGTATGATAGAGATCTCGTCAAAATATTTGACACGTATTTTTTTTGTTGGCAACCGTCCACGTTAACGGGGTGAAAACCACCCTCAAAGTTGAAAAAAGTATTTTTTATCATATTGTTTAAACAAATGGGTCTTTTAAAAAACTGATTATACCATTGGATTCAACGTCCGAAGGCTTTAATTTTCCTTCTGTACGAAATTTTCGTATATCTAATAGTTTTCGAGATATTCGATAAATAATTTGCGGGACTCCAACTTTGAGGGTGGTTTTCACCCCTTTAACGTGGACGGTTGCCGATAAAAAAATACGTGTCAAATATTTTAGCGACATCTATATCATACTAAAATTTCATAAAAATCGGTGATTTACACCTTGGGATGTTCCCTTGGAGGTAAAATAACTACAGTAATAAAAAGTAGAAAAGTACGAACGGAAAAAGGATGCTAATCTGATTAGTTTTTAGAAATCTCATTCTACTTTGAAATACAATAATATCATTGTTTGTTACACTTATTATTGCTACTGGCTAAACTATTGCATTTCACGTAACATAGAGAGAAACACATCGTGCCTAAATTGAGTGCGACAAAATGTCGACCTTTTGCGTCCTTAATCAGAGTCCTTCATCTTCTTCCTCTTGCAAGCTATCTTCTTGTAAACAAACTATATTTAACTATAAATATATTATTAAAAATATATATATATATAATAATATATATATATTAATAATAACTATATTTAAACTCTCATACCGAAATTTTTTCATTTATTATGAAAGCCAGTCTCAGGTGGTAATTTTTAAATGTTAATAATCGTATTTCAAACGAGATTACATTTTAGTTTGAAATTTCCTGTTGCAAAAAATGTTGCTGAGATGTGGCAATAAAGTAATTTTTAATTGTATACATTCGCAATTAAATATAATATATCATACAATCACATTTGAAATATTGATTTCATTTCGAAAGGTGGCGCCTGAGAACAGATGCAAAGATGAATAACGTGAAACTTTAGTAATATGAGGAGTTACAGAGGATTAATATTAAACAGTAATATTCCAGAGTGCCGTTAAAATTCCGATTCCGATCGCCTATCGAAAATTCTTTTTTCGTTGAAAGCACCGGGGTTTTCACCGTGACAATTACACATGACATCGGTATCCGCTCTTATTCCGTCCTTTCAGTTGTAACTTTATTTTTGTGTCTTTGATAAGGATTAAAAAAGGATTATAAATGTGATTTCAATTTCAACGTCAGAGTATCAAAGTCGCGGAACGGGAATATACTCGACACATATCGAAAGCGAGGAAGTTTTAATAAAATCTACCTTTATTGAGTAATGCAGGAGAAAAAGCGACATGCTACATTATTATTTTAACTGTATTAAGTCTCTACAACAATTCTACGCTTTATCCATTTCAAAGTTAAAACGATTTTACCATTATTTCATACGCACTCTGACTTTTCCTTCTGAAAATCATTCCCATGTCACGTTCTGCTTCAAGACAGTTTCGTTTCTTTTATATATATATTTAATAAATTCAACAGCTAAAAAAATTCGAAGTCAACGTTACTAAACAATTAATAATTATTTTTTAATCATGTGAATTTATTAATCATTTAATAATTATTATTTAATCATCCTTGTCGCCTGCAGAAACTCGTATTATACTAGAGTCTACTGTGTGTTACCATTATAATTTAAAAGTCAAAAATTTCTGTGAACTCTACAACGCCTGTCACCAATGACCTCCATCGCATTCATTGTGTTAAGTACTTAATACGTTTGCCAGTGACTAATGAGTTATTATATTATACATCGATTTACTGACTTTTTTATCACATGATTTACATGCAGCGCGTGGGAAAAATCACGATAAACGAATTGAGGAAGAGGGGCATGACCGGTGAGGAGCTACGACGAATAATGTGGGGACGAGCTTCTTTTTCGACGCCCGTTAGAGTAAGGTAATATCAATGATTTCGCCATTTTCACATTTACGTGATCACTTTGTGTTTGATGGTAGTCACAAGCATTAGTCATTCTACAATTATTTCCAATTTAATTTTAAATCACTGCAAACCCAGTGAATAATATTGTAGCATTATGATATTAACGATACCAGGAATGCAATCTTATCTTTCCTTGGAAAAATGGCTATGCAAAAGTTCCCAGAACGGATAAAAAACGGCTATACCTTGTGATTAGATACAACCTCTTGGACATTTCTGGATTTTTAATAATTTGCAGTTTGATTACTAACCGATTTTGAATATTCTTTTTCAATGCATTTTGTCGATAATATTCAATGTTTATTTTCGTTTAGGAATGTGCTATGTACTTCAGGAGTATAGGAAGTGTGCGAATAATATGTTGAGGCTATTGTTATAAGAACTCAAGGTTCTTCTTTGCTGTTGACGATGGATTCCGTGGCATTTTGTTTTGTTCTATATTTCTGATTTAACTTCTATGAGAATTTCACCAGGACTCTATAGTTTTACGTGATCTCGAACCACTGAGATTATGATGTATTTAAATAATAACTAAGGAAATATTACCCACGGGTAATTGGGATGTGAATTCTGGCGCACTCGATGGAAGTCAAAGTTCTTGTGCATCATAACCAAGAACCTATAATTTGATGGAGTTGGGCATCAAACTCACGAAGCTATGATACTTTTAATTGATCATTTCGAAAGAATTATCCTTATTTATATAGCTTGAAGTTCAGTCTGCTAGCTCACATTTCTCGTTTTTAACACGATGAACATCACAGCTCCTATAGCTTTAGTTAGCTTTCCATTACCGAGGTTATTGCATAATTAATTCATAATTTAAAAAATAACTTCCCAGAGTTTATCTCACAATCAGTAATGGACAATCTACGACTCGCGAGTCAGACGTGGCCTGCGTAAATGTTCTATGAGGTCTGATGTAGGCTTTAAATTCACATTATAAATATTTCCGTTTGCCACATTTTAAAGAAATAATATTTTTTGATTTCTTATTAAGTTTATAATAAATTACATTGGCTCGTCAGCATTCTTTCTTCTTCTTTTGGCCCGCTTCTAATAAAGTTTTCTAGCAACTGCTTTAATTCATTCATTTATAATCTGATTACGTAAGTCCTCAGCCACCATGGCATTAAAAGTTCGTGATATCTATTCAGTGACTACTTCTATAACTGTAAATTTATGTTATTTCATAGTGGACAAACTACGCACTTTTATCTTGACAGGAAAGTAAATAGTCTTGAAGTTTATGTAACATATGCCGAAATTGACTCCACACATTATGGGACACTCTGCATGAGATGAATATGGTCGCCGCAGCAACCCCTTTGAGGTATATATTATTATTTCAAAAACATGTAGCATGTGTGGAAAAAACGAATAGTTTCTCTGCCGAGTTGCGTTACCCTTTCGCTAGTAACAGCAAGAGCCGGGTATTAAGTACTTAACTCTTACGGGCACTGAGTGCGGCTTTAGTCGCTGGACTTGAGAAAAATCTCTGCAAGCTACAACAGCTTGAAAGAATATATCACATTTTCGTAGGATAATTTTTTCAGTGTATTTTATTCTTTATAGTCAACACATTTTAATTTTAATGAAGCGTATTATTGTAGTCTTTGAAAACTTGATTTATGGACCATGCAATTTTATATATGTTCTTTACGGTATCTTTGTTAAATGATAGTGTAAATTAAAGTTACATGTTTTACGATTATTTTTCAATTGTATTGTGTCTTCATAATGACAGTCAGCACATGAATGACAATATTCGAATATTGCATCGTAATGTTATCTTATTGTTTTTTTATTACAAATTTTTGTCTTCAGAAATCCGATTCTCAAATCAGCTAATAAATAAATTAGACGATTTTCTTTGCTTTTCGTACTTGTTGGTTTTAAACGTTACCTTCATTAGACAAAGGATCTACAACTTTGATGAGAAATATCGAAAATTGATTGGGAACAGTAATAGTATTAAAAAATGTACCAAAAGTGTCAGAAATTTAATCTTGAACCCAATAATTGGGATTAATTGCAAAAGATATATCCATCATAATTCCACGATTTTGCTCTCCTAATTTCGAATTACACCGCTTTGTTTTGGCCTTCTGCATATCTTACAGTTGCAGATAAGCCTTGGAACACAGCCATTGTGGATATTTCAATTACAAATTTTTTAAAAATTTGTCAGAAGTGACGAAGAATTTAATTTGAGCCTACTAATTACAAGTCTAGCCTGTAACTCCATACCCACCCTAGACTGCTACATATTTCCGATCCGACACTTGTTTCTACATTATTCTTATCGAACCGTATTGATAATATTCGCTAACATGTACCGTTCGTAAATGTTGTTTTGCTCATTAACGCATCAATATTTAGCGGTATTTTTTAGAAGTTTCTAAATCACCAACCGTTTAGCACCTCACCGGCCAGGAAAAGCAATTGACGTCCTAAGTGAGCCAACCGTTATCTGGCAGGGACGGCAATTGACGTTGAATATACAGAGTGTAACATGTGGACATAACTCGAGGGGACATGATTCAGCACACAAAAATAATACAAAAAGTTTATACTAACGTTTGTCTTATCTGACCTTGCCTACGAGTTATAGTCATTTTTCCAGGCTAACAGACCTTGCGACAAAGTGAGGTCTTCGATCAGCAGTTTTTCTGACAAGTATACTGAGAAGAGATTTAAAAAAGCTTTCATTCGTGTCTAAGATGGCCACCTTGAGCAATTTCGGTGAAGTAAACAATATGATTTCAAGACGGGATTAAGTAGCTCGAACGTTTATGGAATGCTTATTCCATTAGAGAGTGTGGCCATCAAAATGGCTGCTAACACGTTTTTCTTACATTTAACGTACCGTTCAAGTCAGAATCGAAACATGGATTCATATTTTTTTTAAAAGAATGTCTCAAATTTGTGAGGGTAGTGATCGTTTAATTTTTTATCTCCATTTTGAAAAATGTATGTGGATAGGATGTTAAATTTTCTTTTTCTTTGTTTCCTTTTAAAATTTATTTCCACTGTCCTTTTTTATTTAAATGTATTGCATTAATTGTTGGTAATTCTCGTACTAATTTCCAGCAACTTTAGGTTGTTGGTATTTTAAGTATTTTCAATGGTAAAATATGCTTCTTTGCCATTTAATTTCGAATCACTGAAGTATTAATACGAATATCAAGGAATTTCAAAGCTGTAATATTTAATTTCTTTTCAATAATTTCCATGGTAATTAGATTCAAACACATTGTATGGTAGGAAGGCTTTCATTCTTTTAGCGCCAACGTTAGAGTAAATTTGTTAAAAAAGAAAACCATACTGGGAAGGATGAATGCTAATAATAATACTCTTTGATATACAACAGAGCACAGTTTTCGTAATTTTTTGGCAATGATATTGTTTTTTTTTTCCTCATAATCTTATGTAGAAACAGTAATAAGCGACCTACATCGTAATGAACTTTTTACGATTAAATGTGTGTCATTACAAAAAATCATTACATTAATCTCGAATTAAAAATTATTATTTCAATGCTGGACATATCACCACTTTTTTACACACTTCAAAACTCCAACACAATTTCTCGAGAACCATGGTGACAACGTCGTTAAAAGGTTGGATTTTCAAATAATTAATGAGCCAAAGTTAAAATTTCCGTCTCTCTGGGAAATTCTGTCGAAATTATTATTTATACATGTAACAACCTCGCTAAATCAAAGTTCAATAAAAAGTTCAAGTCCCAGATAAAATCAGCATTCCAATTCAATCTAAATGAAATAAAAAAAGTTTACCTAGTTCACTAATTTAATGCTGGGTTGACAATAATTTCATACATTTTAAGTTAGATACCATGAAAGTTTGAATTAGATAAGAAATATGATGATTACAGAGTTAATAATTCAAATTCTCATCTAATAATCCACCACTCCGCGGAAAATTTTCCTAAATGGAATTCAAATCCACTACAACTTCAGCATTTTAAAACCCACCCACATTTACAGTATGAAAAGAGGACAATGATAGTTCAGCCTAAAATAAAAACAAAAATAAAAAAAGAATAAAATATCATTTATCTCAATAACTCAATACGAGAGAAAAGTTAGAACTCTCCTCTAACACGTTCAACGCCACCGGCATTTCGAAAGTTTTATAATTTTAACTAAACCGAAACTTTTTCTATTAAAATCACATCTTTACAAAGCAAAAAGCAATATTCATTATTGAATCAATAATCAGTATTGAATGTTTTAAAAAATTCGAGAATATTGCAATTTAAAGGTCATATGAAAATCGAATTTAATAACACCAGTCACCGATGACCCCCATGACATTCAACATGTTCCTCTAAAAATACTCTACTATCAATTCTTTCATTTCCCAAGGTTCACCAATGACCCCCACAATATTTACCTTGTTAATTTCCCTGCCAATATTGATACAGCCATCGGTGAAACCTTCGCTCTGAAATCCCATCATCGTCCCGACGACTCGCTCGTGCGACGTGCATACACCGCAGGCATAAATTTTCAATCGTTGGCCTTGCACGAATGATTCAGAACCGCGCTACGATGACGTTTTTTTATCACCTCGAATCGCCGCGAGCTCGTCGTTTGCACTTCCAGCTATGTTAATGACGCGGACGCTCTGGAAACTTCGGCCGCGATGTAATTGCGCGGTGAGAAAAGAAAAGGACAACGTTATTCGCACCATCGAACGTTGGTGGATATTTCTGGACTATCGACGAATTGCAAAACGACGATTGACATTCTGTGAATTCTCATCTTTCATTGATACATTAAAATGCTTAATTACCAGATCGATTGAGTCCATAAGGAAAATAATGAAAAAATGAAAGGAAGCAATATGTATCGTTCCTCTTTTTAACACTACAACTGTCGAACCAGTCGAAACGACTGGTACACAATTTTTTCCAAAAATTCTCCAAGTTTATACGAGAGTTGTAGAATAAGTATTCTACATCTATTTCAAAAAACATAAATCACCAAATTGGTCATCTTTAAAGCTTACCGATTCCTCTTTTTTTAAATGACATATTTTATGTATTAACATATAATAGATTTAACGACGGTAGTTCTAGTGTTAAATTCCTTTTATTACTCTAACAACTGAATTTTTATTTATCATAGTTAACACTAGGTTTACGGAAGCTGTGAAATTGACGAATTCCTACCTTTTTAGAAACACCTTCCAAATTTATGGAGACGTCGTATAATAAATATTTCCCATGTATCTTATAATATACAAATTCCTGTATTTTCAAAATCCTAATTTAATATATTGCAATGTAACAGATTTCATGTCCGTACATCTAGTGTTAATATAGTTAATAAGTACTCTAAAAAAGGAAATCAAGAGAAGAAAGAGATTGTTGCTTAAGTAACTTCTGTAAAATAGACTGAGAATATTTATTGCAAGAATATCTTATTGATTTGAGGTATTTTTCGCAAATGTTAGCATCTTCAAAGTACGCCAAATTATTTTAAAGCGCTTGTTAAATATGCTTTCGAAAACTAAGCACAGATGCAATTATAAAATATTTGTAAGCTGAAGTCAAAACATAGTAAAAATATTGTAACGGCGCTTCATAATTAAATAACTCAGATATTATAAAATAACGTCTCTAATTTAATGAATCCAAACTTCTTGCACAAAGACAACTCTATTCTCAATATTAAATCAATATCTAAACATTTGCAATTCGTTGTTAACATTCTCGTAATCGATATCAAATATAGGTGAGACAATTTCGTTACGATAATTCGTAAAAATATATTATATTTTTAAAATGTATTATTGAAATTTGTTATTTTATTTTTAATGGTATTTATAAGTAACTTTGAGATGGCAAAGTTTAAAAAAATGATATTATTATGTCAAAAATGTATTCTATATTCTAAGTAGCTTTAATCAAGCTTTGTTATTATACCTTATGTTAATATAAATTATTTTTGATAAGAAACGTCAACAGGTGAAAAGATTCCAAAAAGAAGAATTAATTGATTCAAACTGCGCACAACTCATATGATCGATATTACGATAGAACGAGTTGTGACAACACGCGGAAAATGGTGTTGTGTCGACATTTTTTTGTTTACCTCGGCGAACCTTATTGAAATGTAAGTGCGATAACATCGAGCTGACGCCGATGTAGTTTATGTAAATGTAGAAGCAACGTTATTAATTAACTGGTATTTTTCCTATTTTCTTGCATTGGTTGCACTTACAAGGAGAATTGGTGAACCCGGAAATTTGAAACATTGTAAAACTTCCAGGACGAATAGAGAAATGCGTGAATTTATTTTTTCATCGTGTTCAAGTATTTCTTGTTTAGCTTCTGAAATCACAAATTGTGCAATGTCACTGATTATTAAGATATTATTAATGATATTCATATTCATTACTGTTAACTGATATGTCATCGACTCAAATAGCTCAGGATACTCTAAAAACTAAAGAAATATAAGCTCAAGGTCACAATCAATGGATCCGAGTCACAATTATCTACCACCTGTGAGAAAGTTCTGCTTAATTTATTTATATATTATTACCCTTGATATCACAACCTCGGCGTTTTAAATACAATCTAAATCAGTAGGTTCTGAACTGACCATAGTTAAAGTCGAAAAATATAAAGAAAAAAAGGATTGTACTGGCTAAGGAGATGAAAGCTCGGGTTACAATAAGTGAATCCCAGTTGAAATTCTCTTACCTTAGCCCTGGGAAATTTTTTCTAATTTATTACTTAATACATCATAGTCTCGGAGGTTTGGCGCCTACGAAAAAAGTATATCTAGGCGAAATGATCATTGTAGTTAAATTTGGAAAACACAATAAAAAGAATGGAGGCAATGAAAAATGTACAAATAATGAAAACGGTTCTGGTGATATTTCGATAAAGTACCGTAAGAATGAGAATAACAGTTTTACGCGTAGAATATAGCAGCGGCTTTCCAATAGTAAACATTGATATGATAAATGACGGTAGGGAAATTGGCTCGCGTTGCTTTTCTCTTAAACGTCAATCCGAATACCGGGTAATCTGAATTTCTAATAAGGAAAGTTTGCGGCGCAATTGAAGGAGAGTCTCCGAATGTGTGGCTACATAAAGGTATAAATAATCGATTGTTTAATTTCCAACTCTCTCCGATAAATAAATATTTTATCTTTTTTACCATGGACTATTCTACTCCATGAACTTTGTCTTCCTTCAAGTAAAAGCAACATTTAATAGACGAATAAATTTATACAATAGCGACAAATAAATTTATGAAACATAAAGTAAGGAAGCAGGGAAAATATTTTATGTCATTTCTTTCCTCAGTGAAAAATATTTTTCCTTGCACTTGATCTGCGTATGTGAAAAAAGTCAGACATCATTCGTATCGAGTAATTATTGATATCAACGATTAATAGAAAATCACTCTTCCTCATCGACTTTAGCATTTATTTTTAATTTGCAATTATTAGGAATATAAAACGTCAACATACTACAAAATTAACTCCTTCATATTGGGAAAATATTGGGTTGTTCGGAAAGTAATATCGTTTTCTTTCGGTGAAAATGAAAGACGATTTTCTTGTAGTCCATAAATATTTTATTGAATTATATATTCTCCATTTTATTCCAGTACCTTTTCTCGTCTTTCAGGCAGTAGTATGATTCCACGCTCATAAAAGTTTTGATCGTTGCTTGCAAAAAATTGATCCAAGCCATTTTTGACGTCCTTATTCGAAGTAAAGGTTTTACCGTTTAAAAAATTTTGCAAACCAGTTTTGCCACTGGCGTTCTGTTACTGCGTCTTCTCCATACACATCGACTAATTGTTTTCTTGCTTGAACAGCATTTTTACCTCTTCGATAGTAAAGAAGTAAAATATGCCGAAAATGCTGCTTTCGACTTTCCATCTTTAATAGGGCACCAAACAAAAACTATTGTATAGAATCAAACAAATTTTTTCACAAACAAGCGTTGCAATATCAACTGAAAAAATATACCTATAATAGCAATTTAAATTAAGTGTGTAGTTGGCTGTGAAGAAATATAATTATGTCCTCCGTTAAGAAAAGACGAAATTACTTTCCGAATAGAATAGAAAATTTTGAAATCTTTCAAAAACTATTAAATTGAAAATATCAATCTGTCATCAAACAGTGTCATTATTTCTATGCTATTAATATTGCATGCAGTTATACGAAATATCAGAAATCAGTGAGAACTTTTGATTTGAGAAATAAATTTTGAGTCATTGTACTCCCAGTCAGCAAAGAGATCGTAGGGCAAGGGTTTAATATCAATTATCTTTCCCGCAGCCCGAAAGTACAGGAGCCCCAAGTTTCAGCAGTAACTGCAGGTTTTGGGGATGCACTAACCGCAGCTTTGGATGTCATGGCTTTTGCTCACGATCTCGATTTGTCTACCGCCACGGAAGGAATACCGACCAATGTGGATACAAGACAATCTAAAACACAGCAAACAAAAATCATTCCGAGCGAACAACCCAAGCCAGTGACGAATAATCAGGAGAAGACAACGACGAATGATCAGACGCAGATCAAAGATGGGAAATCGGTCGATCTGACTGAGAAGCCGATAGAGAACATAGACGTTGAAGAAATGAATTTGAAGAATACGACTCGTAAGTTAAAGCCGTAGTTACAAAAGGATCGTAAACTGATGTAATTGAATTTTTCATGGACTGCTTTGCTCTTTTCTTTGCTGGCTATCGTGTCTAACATCATTTGTTTCTTACTGCTTCGAATAGGAGGCCTTCACCTATACCTAAAAACACCCTCACTTTTTACGGCTAAAGACATACATTGTCTGCCAAAAGTTTGTGGAGAGTTCCTTGTTTTTTATAATTGTATTACAAAATATTATACGATTATTAACAAATTTTACTCGGTTGCATGTATTTTACTTTTTTATATTTATTTGACTTTTTTGGGGGATATATGGAATGAATCGTTCATGTTTCTCACCCTCATATTTTTGTATTAGGAGTACAAATAAGTTTCCACCGTTTTTTTATGAAAAAATAAGAATTTTTGTTTTTGAATCATCCCTAACGATTTCAAACGATGTGAAACGGCTTGTTGAGTCACTTCTAACGTAAGTGCAAGTTCTGTTTGGGTTTGAGACGAATCTTTCTCCAATAATGCTTCCAATTCCGTGTCATAGCACTTTCTCGGCCTTCCACTGCGATCTTTGTCTTCTACGCCAAAATCGCCGTTTATCAACTTTTGAAACCACTCACGACAACTTCTCTCACTGAAAGTAGCCTAATCATATACTTCTACAAGCAACCGATGCGCCTCAGCTGCAGATTTTTTTAAATTAAAGAATTAAATTAAAAGTTTCCGCAAATGATGCTTATTTGGCACATATTTAGACATTTTAGCGTTGAGGTTTTTTCTCTTCTTTTTTCCTCAAATCGATATTCTAACACTAATACTGTAACTCTTAAGCCCACTTTAATATTTTCTTACCATGTTACATAAACTGTTCGTTTGAAAACATATAAACAACTTAGTGTAAGCCTGACTTACTGTTTTCAATAAAGTTATTATTATTATTATTAGACATTTTTGGACGAAAAAAAATATATATTGCTGATATGAAGTTAATAATAATTTAACGTTATAATGTTACTAAATGTCCAAACTTACTTTATGTCAATTTTCATCAGGCAATTTTAACCTAAGCCTTTTGTGCAGCACCATCTTTCTGAAAACGGCGGAAACTTATTTGTACACCTAATAATTATTGCTAATATTGGGCATGAGCTAGAACAATGTTATTTTGTTAAAAAGTTTAGATACTGCACTTTACGAACTACAAAATATTTCTTTAGAATCTACGGAGTTATCTCTCTTTTCAGATAACGATACTATGCATTTATTTTTCTATTACTATAGGAGTGAAAAAATTGATTGTAGACATACGTAATATGTTGACTTTCAAATGACCTGGTGCGTTTTATATGTCTGACAACTTCATTAAATGTCTTATCAATGGCTAAAAAAGTAATTATTGCTTTTATCTAAGATTTCACTCTTATTACTCCACTATATTAATCTAAACAAGGTACAAAATCAGTCAATCAAGTAATGCAATCATCGTAAAGTGAAAAACGAACGCCATAAACAATCGTTTGCACGGAATAGAATATAAAGTAATGTCAGGCTCATAAATTTTTAATGCTTCAAAGAGTTTTAATAATTAAACCATCTGCTTTAAAACTTTAAAATACATTAAGCATACATTCATAATGAAATTTAGCGATAGATATCGTTTAATAGTCTCCCCACGCACTGTTGGTTGGCAATATACATACAATCGTATTAAAACGTCTCTCAGATAAAAAATTTGTTGTGAAATTCTTCTTGATAGTCAATTTCATTAGCAGGAGAATATTCCTAATTGGATTATTGCATTGTTTAATCTCCACTGCTTTTTGTAGCAAAATTTTAAACGGATTCAATTACAGTCACTAACTCTTCAATTTAATTGATATTAATGCGTTACCTAAACCTCCAAGAAAATTTCCATCGTTTACTCTCAAACTTTAAGCTTCACCTTATTCTAACTCAGGCACGATTCTCAGAATTCGCCCTTGGACTGATCGTTTTAATGATAATTTGAATATTTCCTGTAACTCCGACCGAGGTTATAGTTCCATTAATCACGCTATTCATATTTTTTCCGAGCACTTACTCGAGTGGTATAAATATTACAGTTAAATTTAGCCTATCGAATTACTCGTTTCATTTCCGTCTTTTCTGTTTACACCGTCGCATTTCTATTATAATTTAATGAGCATAAAACAACATTTTGTCATTT
The DNA here is from genome assembly GCA_910591515.1 of Cerceris rybyensis. Taxonomy (NCBI): domain Eukaryota; kingdom Metazoa; phylum Arthropoda; class Insecta; order Hymenoptera; family Crabronidae; genus Cerceris; species Cerceris rybyensis. The sequence goes on from OU342789.1 coordinate 39,464,159, forward strand.
AGCCCTTTCCGGGCGGACAGTTTTTTTGCATACAGAGAAGTAATTATTTATCTGTTAATTGAAAGATACCTTTTTATCAGAAAGTCAAAATGTTAATGGATGAAAATTATAAATTACTATTTGCATAATCACATTTCAATACTTATATTTCAATTTTTCAATTATATACGTGTCGACAAACTATAATCAGATTTTTCCACTGACCACATATACGCGACCGTAATACTCAGAGGGTTAAAATAAATAAAAAATACAATTAGTACTTCCTTAAGAGCATCAAACATTCTTAGATTCGACTATCGCGAAGAACATAGAAGATCCGTTACTACATCTGGCTATTGTTTCCGAAACGACGGACAATTACGAGGAATTGCTAAGAATCGCAAAGTCAGCCGTGGAGACTTGCGCGGAGACGGTCGATGCCAAAATGAATCTACAAATTCTCGAGCAATTCACAATGACGAAAATTCAAGTGGAAGAACAACCTGGCACGGTTAAGAAGCAATATTTTGTGGAATCGAGCGACAACGACTTCGGCGGTAATGACGAATTTCTTTCTCATTTATCAGCCATTAGAACCTCCCACATATCCTAGTGTATAACAGACAGCTGAAAAGATGTCATCGAACTAAATACACAGATTTCCTACCGTGCTTTACTTTTTATCTTTTAAATTGCAACTACAAATATTCACATTTTTTTACTCTAGTAACATTTCTGTTATTTTCAACATTTACGAGAAACCAAAAATAAGGTAGCTATGTTAGTTACTTATTTCAGTTACAGTAACATAGAAATTTTAAACACGAGGCTTACGAAAACATTCAAATCGGAAATAAAAAAAATCTAGGAAAAACCTTTAGGAATGCGTTATCTCGTCAGACATCTTTCCAGCATTGCACACTACACGCTCCCAAGAAAAGTATATATTTTGGAAACAAATGTCTCCGTTCATCGATAATTCAACCGAAAAACCCCATAGAAATTTTAATCACCTTATTAGTTTACGATGTTATTTTTCAAGCGTTGAATTGAATGTAATTTCTAATAAAAGTCTGGTTAAACAGGCGAGAATCTGCTTGGTACGGAGGCTCGTTTACGTAGAATAAGATCTGCGAACAACAGATTTATCACGACAAGAAGACGCTCCAGGCGCAACAACGACGACGAGCTGTCTTCCTCGTCTTCCACATCCGTCGACGGAAATCCACGATACCAACCGTTGCTCAACGACCCCGAAGAAAATTCGCTGAACCACCGAACGGAGAGTCGAGAGGGATCCATCGAGACAATTAAGCCGGAAATAAAGGATAATGCCGCTCGGAATTCAACAGGGAATAATAAAGTGCAAAAACGTCGCCCGAAGACCGCTAAAAACAGGTAGAACGAAGGATTAACAATTGATGATGATTAGTGGGCATCAAAAAATTTTGGAAACTTGATACTAGGGAAAAATGAAGGTAAAATTAACACATGGAATTCATGCAAAGCTTGAATTCTAAAAATACTTTGTAGTTCGAAATTTCTGGGATTTTTTTTTTACTTCGGAGATTATTGAGAATTTTGAGTTTATGAATGGTAAAGGGAGCGAAAGGAAAGTATTGAAATCAAAAAATCAATAAGTTTCGGAATGAAAACGTGGAATTTCAATGCTTGGAATGTATTGCGAGAATTTTGAATTAATTTTTTGGAAATCCATCACATTCTTAAGATAATTATTTAAACTAACTCGAGATGTTAGGGTTCTCGACAATCGCTAATAATTGATAATTTCACTGCTCTGAAAGGAGTAGATTGATTTCATAAGTTTTGGGTATTAAAAATGAATCCAACGGTGTTATCATTTAATTTTTCTCGAATGAGAAATTTCATTTTTCGTGGGACAAAATTCGATGGAAATGGAATAATGAACTTGTGATACAAAAAATAGGATAACGGCCTTCGTAGAAAACGCTGAATTTTGTAGTTGGATGTGAATAATGAAAGGTAATTGCGGAACAACAGTTGAGTTACAACGTTACATGGGATAACTAGTAAGTCACGATGGCACATCGATTGCGGAATAGTATTGCATGGTAATATCAACAATCGGCTGTGTCGGCGCACCGAAACCTGGGAGAACGAACAAACACGCAATATTCGAGCATAGATTTCCTATTTAGATTTCCCATTTAGTCGATGTATCGCTTGATTTTTCTCTCTCCCTCCATTTCTTCCTCTTCTGGTGCTCATTCTCCCTATGTTTTAGTCTCTCTTCCTCTTTCTCTCTCTCTAGCAGTCTCTTTCGCTCGCAATGTTACAAACTTCCGCGAGAATTTCTGATTAAGAATTTCTTTGTTTCCCTGATTCCCAGTTGATTGCTCGATTGATAGAAACTCTCGGATGGCGCGATTAATTTAGTTTTGCTTCTACAGAAGCAACGGCAATATGAACTCGACAATCAGCCGAATGGAGCGTCGTAATTGATTATCATCTAAATTTTTTAAAATAATTTTTCTCGTGGCATTTGTAAAAATACTATTTTTAAGATGAAATTACTTTAAATCAGATTTCAATTTAATTCAATTCGGTCTTAGTGTTTGAATTGGAATGATGTATTTTTTATAGGATTCTCATTAATTGACACGTCTGTATTTCGAATTTCTCGGTTGAAAATAATGATGGTAAATAAAATGAAATTGTTAAAAAAACTTCATTGCTGTAAATTGGCAGGGATTATATAAAAATAGACATTCAGAGATAGATTTATAAAATATTTTTGGGTATATTGTTTGAAAAATAAATAATTGAACGAAGAGCCACAGAAAAGCTAATAAAGTGCAGCTGTTTGACCGTATGTGTTGTAGATTGATGATTAAATTTTATTAAGGATTAGCACCTCATGATTTGGTGTCAATAGTGAGTGCAATGTAGATTATTAATTATTATCACCTCCGGTGAAAATAAAAACTTCTACCCTACAAAATTAGTGATTTTCAAATTAACAAAGTAGATTCTTCAAAGCCGCAGTTACAACTCTACTTACAACCCATCGCATTTTCTATTTTACCCTACTATATTAATCATTGATTATCTCTCATGTCAGATAACTTTCAACTGCTTAAATATTTTAAAGGAATCTTGCATATCAAGATTAAATTAAAGTGATTAATAACAAAAACTACTTTAACCCCTTGCTTTCTGTTTTATACAGTAATTATAATTATAATAACAATTATAATAAATTATTAAAATAAAAATTAATCAGCGATTCCAGATACATTCTATAATTTAACGTAAATCTTTCGAATAAAATTCTAACATAAAAGGAAAATATATATGGAAAAAATAAATTTAAATTGATAAAAAATATAAAAAATATTTAGAAAAATTTTAAAGCTCTAAAAAATCTAAAAAATTTCAAAAATTTAATATAAAAAATTGACCTGCCTATTAACAGAATGAAAACCATTTTTTGATTTCCTTTTCCACTGATATTTCGAAACTGATAATTTTTGAAAACTCTCACATTTTCTACTCCATTTACCGCGTCACGAATGTCATCAATTATTTTAAAGCAAGTGGTTAATTAAGGATTCTAAAACTTTCCATCTTTTTCAATACACATGCACACACACACACACACATCTGAAATAGACACTAGCTTTAAGTTCCGCTCGATGAACACGTTTCAAGTAAACCCGCCGTTCGGAAGATTTTGAATTCCGACTGGTAATTGCTCGTAAAGTGCTCGCGGAGCGTTCCATCATCGGCTTGTCTCTCGATTTTTATCCTGAAGGTGATGGAAACGTCTAACGAAATGATGAATAGCATTCGAAACAAGTAGCGTAAATCAGTGTACATGGATTTCAAATTTTCTGGTTCAACGAGATACCGATAACTCACTCTGTTATTACACTCTATTACGGCCGTGCGTTGTATTCAAGCATTTATTTAATGATCAATGTTAACGTGAAATTCAACGAAAGCATTCCGTAATGACGGCAAATAATGCATTACAATCGTTCCCAGTGTTGATTGAAATCGAAGTTTTCGCGAGTTTTCATGCTACACCGTATCGCATGACAATTTACGGATCGTAATTATATCGTGCAAACATTTCGAGGCAAGTTACGGTTACTTCGTATCAACGATACATGCGCTACTATTTATTATTATTCATTATGAAGAATAAACACGTTTTTTTTGGATATATAACTGTAAGCAAATAATAGAAATCAAGGGATGCATGGAAATATCGTGACGATGAATCTCGTCAAACTCGCTTCGAATCCTTAATTGGTGAGAGTACGAAGAAATGCGATCGTTTTTCTCTCGTTCTCATCAGTCGAGATTATAACTTTTTTTCAAGCGATGTATATCGTACTTCTACCACTTACCACGTGTATACACATATTTGTAACTCAAATTAAATTGGTTGATATGTAAACGGGTATTTCAATCAATTCGAGAGAGATTTACTGTTTGTTGTATTGATTTCGTGTTACAATGAAAATATTTAGTACGATTCACCTCTCGTGTTTTTTTCTGTCCGTTTGAATTCTCTCCGCCATCGGAACGGTTAAATATTAACTTAAACACTTTCCTAGTTGTTTGTGCGGTTCAGTGATTTTTATTCTGAAAATTTTAAAAGATTCTGTCATACCAGAGTGTTATTTTGTGGCGTCAAGGTATTTTCGCGTGAAATTATGTCGTTTTTTTTTAGCTTATAGTAGGTTTATTTTTATCAGTTCCAAAAAAACGTGTTGAATCAAAGAATGTGATAGATTTTTGAGAATTCTTGTGTCTCAAAGGGAAACGGTATAACAAGTTAATCATAATAATGATCTTAATTTTATTATCAAATGTTACATCTCCCTTGTAATTTCTTCCAATACAAATACATGAAAAATGTTAGCAAACAAGATATATTAGGGGTACCGAAAAGTAGTAAAAATTAGAGAAGTGAAAACGTAATTGGAAACGTTTTTCAACAAGAAATCGAAGGACTTTTTTAAAACGGGAATCAAACAGCTATCTTTACGCTGGCAAAAAGTGTTAGAAAATTATGGAAATCTTTTTGTTGATTAGTATTTAAGATCTCTTTAATAAATAAATTCCGACAGCAAAAAAAAATTTTTTTGATTACTTTTTGGTACTCCTAATATATTAAAAATAACAGAAAATGTCTTCCTTGGAAGTAATACTAATGTTCAATAACATACCAACCAATCTATTGCTTTAAAAAAAGAAGTTTAAATATTAACTAACAGAATCTAAATTAAAAATAACAAAAACTGTCACCGTTAATAGTAATTCCAGTGGTAAATGTTCCACTTCCATTTTATTGCGATAAGAAGTCCTATTAAGCATGCATAAATAGGAAAAAAATTCAAAGTAACAAAAAATATCTCCCCTCGTTACCATAAATCTGTGGCAACCTCAAAGGACATCGTTTACTCCTGAGAATCCGCATCGATGCCATCGTGACACGTTTTCCCCAAGTAAACTCGCGGCACGGTTCGATTGATCGTTTCTCTAATGTCCATCGTTTTGTACTATCGATGCATAGAGTATCGCCAAAGGAGACAGAGGAGCCGACACGAAGGAGAAGAGAATCGATCGAGCGGAATAAGGCGATTTCACCACCAACGTCACCCACCGATCCCCTCGAGCCCTGGAGCACGCGTGGCATTAAGGACATGAACACCATACTGGCCTGGAAGGAAAACACGCCGGACAGCCCTTAATCCTTGCGCCTCGATCAAAAAGCGGTGCCTGAATACTGGATTATGTCCTCTTATAGTTTGTTAATATAAAAAGCAGAGATGAAGTTTGAACATTAGGCCTAATATCGAGTTTTGGCGTATGAAGAAATGGAAAATAAGACTTAGAATTATTAAGCCAGAGTTGGAATCCTTCCTTGTTATCACTGAAAAATGTTGCCTGTGTGATGTGTGTATGCTAACATTGATAATTTGAAAGTCATATTAAATAGATGGTTATAGGGAGAATGACATTGAGGACGTGAACACCATACTGGCCTGGAAGGAAAACACGCCGGACAGCCCTTAATCCTTGCGCCTCGATCAAAAGGCGGTGCCTGAATACTGGATTATGTCCTCTTATAGTTTGTTAATATAAAAAGCAGAGATGAAGTTTGAACATTAGGCCTAATATCGAGTTTTGGCGTATGAAGAAATGGAAAATAAGACTTAGAATTATTAAGCCAGAGTTCGAATCCTTCCTTGTTATCACTGAAAACTGTTGCCTGTGTGATGTGTGTATGCTAACATTGATAATTTGAAAGTCATATGAAATAGCTGGTCATAGGGAGAATGACATTGAGGACGTGAACATCATACTGGTGTGGAAGGAAAACACGCCGGACAGTCCTTGATTCTTGCGAATCAATCAAAAAGCGATGGTTGAATACTGGAATATGTTCTTTTATGGTTTGTTGATATAAAGAACTGGGATAAAGTTTGAATATTGGCTTAACACATTAAGCGCCACACCGGTCCCTAGGGACCGGACGTTGACTTTTCGTTCATGCTGATGCTAATCAATGAAAATGAACAATTAGTTTTTTACCTAAGCTACGTTATCGCGCTTAACCGAGCCACAATTAGTGGAGTTAAGTATAAAATAGAACATTTTATCAAAAATGAATGTAGTATGTTAAAACAAATAGAAAGATATCTTTTCTAATAAAGGGCCTAAACGGAAAGTGCTTTAAGAACGAGCGTGGCGCTTAACGTGTTAATATCGATTCTTGAGACTTTGGTAGATAAAGAGGTGAAAAATAAAACTGGCAATTATGGAGCTAGACTTCGAATCCTCCCTTGTCATCTTTGGGAAATGTTTCCTGTCTGGTGACATTGATAATTTGGTCATAGGTACAATGACATTGAGGACATGAGCACCATACTGATCTTGAAGGGAAATACGCCGAACAGTCCTTAATCCTTACACCTCGATCAAAAAGCGATGCACCAATACTGGACTATATCCTTTTATGATTCGTTGATATGAAGAACAGGAGCCATGGTGAATAAAGTGGCGAACAATAAGACTCGGAATTATTGAGCCATAGTTCGATTTCTCCCTTGTCGATTTGGCAAATGTTGCTTGGGTGATGTGAGTATTGTACCATTGGCAATTTGGAAGCCATAGGAAGTAGTTGGTCACAGGTAAAATGGCCGTAATGGTTGATGCCGAAAAATTCTAACAATAAGTAAGGAGCGAGTTTAATGGGCCAGGTGTTAAAAGCTTTCGGGCCTTCTAACTAGTTGGTCCGAATTCAAATCCTTGGCCACCTCTAGAAGATTTTGTCTATGTGATATGTATATCATAATTTCGGTTATCTGGAACCCACCTAAAACAGTGGGTTCTGAACGACATAACCATAACAATTGAAACCGAAAAATAGGAAACAAAGAGTCACTATGATGGGTGGAGAGTTAGAGGCTTGGGCTTCTATTTAATGAGGCCAAATTGCAAACTCCTTGTCATACCGTGGAAATTCTTCCTGTGTGATATGTATATCACAAACTCGATGATTCGAAAGGAATATAAAACTGTGGATCTTAGGTGAAATGACCACAGCAGTTAAGTTTGTGCTCTGCATTTGACCGACACGAATAAATAAGTGCCATTATGCCTCTTGGCTCTTTACAAAATGATTTTTCCAATGAGATAATTTCGGTTAAAATCGAAATGTATTGTATAAAACAAAAAAATGTTGAACCCTATCCTTTGTGATAGTTTGGGAGTCCAAAACATAATTTGTAGAAGAAATAAGTATAGTAGTTAGAAACGACAATATGAAAGTTGATAATTATTGTTAAGAACGAAGTATCTAGTAGGAAAACACGTCGGATAGTTCTTAATGCAGATGCTTTGATGAGAAAGTGAATTTGGAACTATTTGATTCGGACTTTTTGAGAGATTAAAAGAAAATGAAGTTTGACATTAATTTTAGTAGTGGTTCCTTTCATCTCTGGTGCTTTGAGACTTAACGAGGTGATTTATGTATAAGCAAAATATGTATGGTGTTTAAATCTGACAATATAAAAATTCTCAAATGTTGTCACGAATGCAACACTTGATGAAAAACATTTGCAAAAATGCTATTCGTTTAATCATAGTTATTTGAAATTCATCGACAGAAAGAACTCAGAGAAAGTTTTAATATTCATCTAATATCTGCTTTTTTCGTTGATATCGTCAATTTTAGATGCAATGAGTGTAGCACATTAAATCAACGACATAAAATAAAGAAGCTGTACATGTAAAATAAATAACAATTACTAATTTTGAAGTAGAACCTAAAACAGAGAATTATATCACTCGCTAAATATTATATCATATGTCGTACTTTGGATATTTGATATTTTTTTATATCACATATATTCATTCCGTGTATTTTTCGCGATTTTAAATTTCCTCTAAATTCATGAAAATTCACAATCTTGTTATTACCTAGAAGCATGTAACAACGTTCGTTGTAAATTGCTACAAACGAGAATTTCTACGGATTGACGACACACGAGGCGAACGTATTTGTGTAACGTTCCGTGAATTGATTGATAAACGTTATACTTTTCCGTAATTGCTCAGTTTGTTCCGTAAACCCCTATTACGGGTAGTAAAGGAGTAAGTTGTGTGTGTAGGAGAAAAAGGGTGTAGCATTCGTAACAATATTTTAAAACTGCAACCGTGTTGGCCAACCTGCTTTCGTTCCGGTGCTGGATTTTTACATAGATATGTTGACTTTGCGATGGCGTATTTTTACGGTCTTCGGAAATGAATGGTTTTCTGAAATATTACATGGTCGCCATAATTGAGAGGTCGGCATTTGATGAAGTATCTACAGAGTGTTCCATATAGAGCAGATTTAAGCTCTTTGCCGTATGATTTTTTCCGCCATGCTTAATCACTGAAACTTTTACATAAAAATTTCCTTAATTACTTACTTCTGTTAAAGGAAATTAATAAAATGAAAGTAGTTTAATAATATGCTGTTTTTTTCAGCAAAAAGTTTTCGAAATTCAAATTTTTTTTTTGTGCTATGAGGGTGACTTTATATGATAAAGCAAAAAATTATATTACGCCTCTAGGAAAAAAAATTATTTTCATTCGATGAAAATTTTCAAAGACACCTATAATTTTTTCTTTTAGTTCATTTACTATAAAGATATATTTCGTCTTGGTAGCGAAATACGGTAGATAATATACTTCTTATTTGATTTCAAATATTAGAGTCCCCAACCATTCTAAAATTTTAAATTTGCATACTACAAAATTGACAACTGTCCCAGTTGCACAGAAATACACCAAAAATGAAAACGCTGAATAATTTCACTCAATTCAATTTGACAGCATTATCCTTCAACAAATCCATTTAATCAACGCAATCATTACAATCTACATTTCACTCAACGGGTAAATAAAAAGTGTTTGCAACCTACTATCCTCCAAAAGAACTTCTCTTCCTTTGAATCAGAGAGAACAATAGGGTAGTCTGCTTTAGATGGAACACGTCAAACAAGCGCCGATCGATTATCAAAAAATCGATCAGTCAAAAATCTACGTTGACGTAACGAAAGAAAAACCCTTTTTGAAAGAATACCTAAAGAAAAAATAAATAAAAGACGTTAAATTGCTTCTCCATGTAACAATTCAACGTGACGAAGTTGCTTTCCAGTTTCCCTTTGCGGTTATATTGTAAATGGTGCCAGAGATTGAACGTAGCTCGAAGTATAGATGAGATGTAACTTTGCGGGGATTACGCGAGGGGAGCAAACAACACGGAATTAACGCGCGACGGGGCGTTTCCAATTTTCATTAGTACGAATGTCGACGTAGATAGCCTCGTTACTTGCTCCGATTGCAAGTCATACCTTTTTATTGCCTGTAGATACGTGCCGATTAACGGAAGAGCAATTCCGCGCGCTCAGCGTATCCGCTGACGAAACTTCCCAGTTAGGGACCAAGTAATCTCGAACTACGTATATTTACAGATTTTTTTTTAAACGAAGCAGACCCATAGAAACGTTGTATAGGAAAATTACGAAGCGTTTAGTGTGTAAGGTAGAATAAGGTAAGATAGGATGCACGCTATATTTGTTAGTCGAAGGTAGATTTTCTGAGCGTTCGGCTGAACTCGAGGGCTAGGACGTGGTTCTTGTTGACGTTATGGTTTGTGGGACGAGAATTCCATATTGCAGAAATACGATGAATTGATATTTTGATATCTAATTTCGTTTTTTATAGTTTTTGTTATAACGTATTTCTTTAAGACTTTCGATCAAGAACGCGGGCTGGAATAGAAACGTAGATGTTTCAGTTACTTGGAAGACAATTTGAAATTGTAGAAGCACGACGCATTAATGTTTTAAAATTTAATTTCCTTTTTTTGCGATTTTTGGTATAACGTATTTTTTCAGGCTTTTGATCAAGAACGAGGGCTGGAGTAGGAACCTAGACGTTTCAGTTACTTGGAAGATATTTTGAAATTGTAGAAGCACGACGCATTAATGTTTTAAAATTTAATTTCCTTTTTTTAAGATTTTTGGTACAACGTATTTTTTTCAGGCTTTTGATCAAGAACGAGGGCTGGAGTAGGAACCTAGACGTTTCAGTTACTTGGAAGATAATTTTAAATTATAGAAGCACCACGCATTAATGTTTTAAAATTTAATTTCCTTTTTTTGCGATTTTTGGTATAACGTATTTTTTCAGGCTTTCGAGCAGGAAGGAGGGCTGGAACAAGGACGTACACTTTTCAGATATTTGGAGCATTTGAAATTGTAAAAGCTCGATGAATTCATGTTTTGATGTCTCATTGTGTTTTTTTCTCTTATATTTTTTGTTATAGGATATTTTTTCAACCATTCGATTAGGATCGGGGGGTAGGATGAGGACGTGCATATTTTTATTTTTTCGACAAGCATTCGAAATTGTAGAAGCTTAATGAATTAATATTCTGATATCTAATTTGGTTTTTCCTTTTACATTTTTAATCAGGATCAGAGGCTAGGATGAGGACCTGCAGGTTTTGGTTTCTAGGAAACAAATTTTAACTTGTAGAAATTCAATGAATCAAATTTCCGTGGTCTAATATCGGATTTTTCTTTCAATGTTTTATAAGATAATATATTTTAACGCGAAGTAGGACGATGATCTGCACATTCTGACTTTGTAGGGAAAAATCCTAAATTGTAGATGCTTCATGAATTAATATTTCGATGATTAACTTCTAGGTTTTTTCAGTCTCTTGTAAAAAGATACTTTATTTATGCTTTCAAGTGAATTTGAGGATTGGAAATAAGATCTCGTTAAAGTTACAGTGGAAAAAAATTGTTAATGCGGCTACTCGATGAAATGTTGATGTATAATTTTTATAATCTTTTTCTAATTCCTTGTCAATTAAAATTTTTGGCGGTATGTAGTCACAGAGTTAACCATTTAAAGTTTCAATTTTTTGGAAAGAATATCTTTTTCGTATATTCAGCTAGCAATAAACTAGCAAATAAGATGAAATCCTTATTTTTATTATCTTTTCTCAGCTTCAAATTTGAAATTGTAGATACTGAATAGATATCGATATCTAATTTTTTTATGTCTATAATCCGTTATAATGTACTTGTTTTGCGTATTTAATTACGGAATTCCAAAAACAGGATCAAGTCCTTAGTGAATTTTACGCTGTCACGTATAAAAACTGTGTACAAACACTGAGTGCTCGATAAAGATAAGGATTAAATTATTATCACATTGAATTTCATAAATTGGTTCCTCGATAAAGATAAGAATTCAATTATTGTCATATTGAATTACATAAATTGACTTTCCCATTTCAGAATTATATTGATCAAAGTATAAATTATTTAAAAACATTCATTTTGGAGATAAGCAAAATTTATTGAATAATATTATTTTAAACCAACTTACGTCAAATCTCAAAATTAATTGCTCCCCGAATGTATTTCACGTACTTTTTTATAACAACCAATTGTACACAGAACGTATGACAACGTAAACTACTAAGATTCGATTACTAAAGACACTCGTTCTCCCTGGACAGCCAGAAGATTAAATTCTCTCAGGAAAAACGGAGCACGATTTACAGCGCATTACAGAGCGACAGACGGAATTAGATAAGAATTATTTTTATTCAACGAACTTACAGAGCTTAAATCACCAAATACTAGGATACTGTGCCGTTAGTTGATGTAAGTATTTCTTCAGAGAAATAGCCAAGAATTCATTCGTTTCGAAAGGAATTCAAATATTTTCAAACTTTATCGATACTTATCTATTTATTTATAATAAAATAATTATCTAGTTATAATCTAATTAATAATCCTTAGTTAGATATGTAGTCGAAAATATCGAAGGTGATCTAGATTTGTTAGTTATGTCTGTCAATTAAGCACTCGAGACGCTTATCCGCATGAAGCAGTACGCGAAAGCAAGCGATTCGTTGGTTGCATTAACATGCAACAGCAATTAGTCTTATCGCAGCAATTTTATTAATAAACTATGTTACTGCCCCATTTTTATCGCGTCTAGAGCAACGTTTATAACGTTTCTCCGAAGGAACGGCTAGGAACTGTCATAGTTGTGCGTACAGAACGATGTTCTTTCTTTTCCATCTTCCTCCAACTTTTTCCATTTGAACTATACTTCTTTTGAACCAAGGCAAAAAAATACCATGTGCATGGTTTCGATGAGTATGGTGTTACAGGATGGATTTGAAATTAATGGGCTCCAGTTCGACAGCACGTCACATTTAAAATGTCTAACGTATCATAGTTCTGGCGAATACATGTTAGAATGACTTTATTATCTAAGACTTATTTTAGATTAATTACAGATCCTATATGAAATAACTATAGTAGTTAAAGCAGAGATGTTGAATTAGAGAGTAATGTGAACTTCATGTATGATAGGATATTATTGGAAAATGCATTTGAAAGTTATATTATAAACTTTAGCTAAATTTCAAGGGAACTACGATGGTTATGGAATTAAAGGCGCAGACTCGCAATTAGAGAAACCGAGTTCAAACCTCCAACACTTCTGAGTAAAATTTTTCCTAAATTAACATTTAATGTATCATAACCTCGGTGGTTTCAACTCACCTGAAGTTCTGTAACTCTTATATTAAATCAACATACCAGTCAGAACCAAGAAATAAGAAAAAGAACTTAGGTGGTTGTGAAACTGTCCAAAACATTGTAAATTTTATTCAAAATGTTCAAATCTGTCGAAACTAAAAAATAAGAAGAAGAAACTTGATGAATCTGAACTCATTTAAGACAATGTATCCCCTATTCGAAATAATCAAACAATCGAAAGAAAAAAAGAAAAAAAATGGACATTGCGTTTTGAATGAACCTGAAATATTGTAATCCCTAGGTCAAATGACCAAACCAACCGAAATCAAAAAATAAGAAAACGAATATGTCGATTGTGCACTCGCCTAAAATGCTCTAAGCTCTCTTTGAAACGATCAAGCCAGTCAAAAACCAAAAAATAAGGAAAAGAACCTCAATACTTTTGAACTCACGTGAAATATTGTAACTCTTATGTGAAATGATCAAGTCGGAAGTGAGAAATAAGAAAAATACCTCCGATGGTCTTGAATCCACCCGAAATATTGTAACCCCTATATAAGATGACCAAACCAGTGAAAGCCGAGGAATTACAAATACAAAAAAGAGGAAATCCTCTTCGGCAGACAAAATAAATAATTTCCAACTTACACGTAACTGCCCATCCCATTTATATTTCTTCCTCTCCTCTGTATATTATTATTAAAAATCGCAGCCAGAGGGAGTGAATAAAATATCAAATTTTCGTACTTTTTCCCCCATGAGCGTTCTTTACGTCGGTTTGGCTCCTCTCTGGAGTTCAAGAGGACGAAGGGAGGAACCAGAAGGAAGGAGAACAGCGTGGATAACCACTCGAGGTACACCTTGGAAAGTTTTCGCCTCCCGCGCGTATTGAAACAGTAATGATATGGGAAGAGGGTCGACGCCGGATAACGAAATGAAAACACGTACTGAACGTCCAACGGCCGAGCAACTTGGCCGAAACTGTTTGCCACGTTTACACGTTATAACGCTTCTGTCTGGGGAACGATTCCCTCGAAGAAACTTCCGAGCTGGCCGAAATAAAAATTGAGCGGTGGATAATTACCAATTTTGGCCACTCGTAAATATAAACATGTGGTGGTGACTTTTATGGGAACTTTGAATCGTAGACAAGTGATTCTTTGAATTGGAGAACCATTCGGCTTTGGAAAGGGATGAAGTTAGTTTTAGGTGATACTTGTAATATAAGTATGAAATAAAAAATAGTGGGAAAAAATAACAAATGGATGCAAAGTGAATGAATGAAGAATGTTAGGAAATCGGGATAAATTAACCCTTTGCGGACGGGAATATTTTTGCATATTGACAGATAATCATTTATTCGGCGTTCCAAAGCCACCATTTTATTAGAAATTTGGGCTGCTAATGTATATGAATTATAAATTACTCCTCTTTTAATCATATCTCACCGGTTTTATTTCAATTTTTCAATTTGAATCGTGTATACAAACGGCGATAAACTGTAACTACATTTTTTCTCAGACCGCATATATGCGTCGCTATTCCGCAAAGGGTTAATAGGATATGGATATGGCTTTGCGAGAAGGGTGCATTGTGATGATTAAACTTTGGATTTTTATGTATTTATGACAAATTTAACACTGCTAAGATACAAAAAACATGTAATGTAAAGTTGTGTGTAAAACATCGAAGATATAACTATTGTAACTATTGAAGATATAATTTATTGTAACATTCAGCAAGTGAAAGAGATCTCTATAGTCCGATAATTGAAAGATGGCTAGGGAGCGGCAGAACCTCTCATTATTATTATTTATTGTAGAATCGGACGGGAAAAACCCTTTGTTACAGTAAATGTACAGAGAGTGAATGTTTACGATTTATGGACGGTATCATACAAAGAACGCTTAAATTTAGAAAGTGATACATGAAAGAAGTTTATAGAATCGGAAAAACGATTTGAGTTAAGGCGTAGACGGTTAATACAGTTGTTCGAACCGTATAAAGTATGATGGTTTGTCATTTCGAAAAGTGAATTTTTCCTATAACGGAGGGTAGGAACAAAGAGGTCAAATTCCTTCAAGATAGCAGGAGAGTTAATCAAGTTATTGAAAATCTTATTTACAAATACAATATCGGCTATCATACGACGTTGATCAAGAGTCGCTAGATTGAGTTGAGATAATATGTTATCATAGTTGTGACAATCGTAAGAGAGAGGTGAATTTGTGTAGTATGAGGCAATTCTGAGAAATTTATGTTGTACTCTCTCTATTAGGATTTTTTGTTTTTTGCTATACGGTGATCAGATAACCGATCCATATTCGAGATGCGGACGAACCAAAAAAATATAAAGCGTGCGAAGTGTAAAGATGTTAGAGAGGTGTTTGGAGGTGCGATAGATCAAACCAAGAATTTTTATTGAATTGTTGTGAACTGAGTTAAGATGATTCTGAAAAGATAGGTTGCTGGAGAATAATATTCCTAGATCACGTATGTCGTCGACTATCGATAAAAAGGAGAAGTTTATGAAATATGGATACTCTACAGTAGTAGATCTGCGATTGACGCGAATAACGTGACACTTAGTTATGTTAATATTAAGTTTGTTTCTATGGCACCAAAGATACAAATTTTCAAAGTCGCTCTGTAATAGAGCAGCATCATCCACTTGACTGAACGGTAAATCTTAAGATCGTCAGCATATAGTAGAAATTTGCTATGTATAAAAATACTAGAGATATCGTTGACAAATAATACAAACAGTAGTGGCCCTAAGTGTGATCCTGGAGGAACGTCTGAGGAAACTGCAATTATTAAACTCCTATTCCCGCCATTTCGTTTTTGGAGTTCCCAAACTCAATTTTCTAAAGCCAATACTGGACAAGGTGGTTTACTTTAAGAAGCTAGATTTGGGGATTCCAACAATGAAGTGGCACGATTGCTACATAGCCATCTTTCAGTTGTCGGACTATACTTGGATGTTTCTTTTTCAGCTGCGCTTATCAAATTTGAAATTTATGTAAAATCCACAAGGATGACATAAGGAATAACGTTTAGCCAATTGCAGAGTTATCTTATCAAAAATTATATTGTATGATAATATTAGGGCGCCTAATACATTGCACACTACCGAACTTTGTGCTAATTAAATGACAACAATGAAAGAGTATACAAACTGAAGTACAACGCGCTGCTTCGAGAAAGATGAAAGATCTCCCTATCCGATGGTGTTACGACTTACTTAAAAACAGGGAGCTCTTTTCATTTGGCTGGCTAAGTGATAAGGGTGTAATGTTCTGACGGAGATTAATTTTTAGGATTTGCAGTTATCGTGGGGTATGATCGTGACGCCCGAGCTTACGAAAGAGATTTAAGAAAAAATGAATGAATATATTTTAAGACTAATTAATTAACGAAAGTGAAACTGTAGAAGTTTCTGGATAATTCTGTTGCTTAGCCGTACAAATTCGTAGCATATAGATTTGAGACGTTTATAGATCAATGTTATATTATAAGGAAGTATTAAATAATCTATTATATAAAGCTCAAATACCACTGACTGACTGACTGACTGACTGACTGACTCATTCATCCACTCATCACGAAATCTCAAAAACCACAGAACGGATTACAATGAAATTTGGAACATACTCTTGCCTTGGGTCGTAGGTGCTCACTAGGAAAGGATTTTTCAAATTTCGAAATTTTAAGGTTTCTTTTTTAGTTTAGATTAAACCGTAGCGAAGCACGGGAGCTTTCAGCTAGTTTCTTATAATATTTTAGTATACATTCAATGCTGGAAATAAATTTTATGTAAAGTGTGAAGATTTTTCCGAACACCTGAATACATGTGTCATAGTTGTAATAATTTGAACAGAAAGACGCAAGACTACAATAACAATTAGGATAAAATTCCAAACATTCAACTAGTGAGTCCCAGTTCCGTAATTCCATTCCATCCAAAAATCAAAGATACTCCCCAAAGTAACCAAAGTTACTGAATTCAAAAATTACGAGAAAATTAGCAGAATTCAAGAAATACAAACACATACACCCGTTAAAATAAATATTCACACACTCAATTCTCCTATTCTAAAATATCTTTAGAAAAAGATATAATACTGGCATATTTAACGTTTAAAAAATTAGCGCGAACTATAACAACACTCTCTGACAAAAATTGTACTAATACAATTATTACTTCCATTGGATAAAATTTATTCGAAAAGAACTGCGCGTGCAAATACTTATTTTACCCATTGTATATCTAAGTATAATTACTCTTTACTCAACTACCCTCCATCCACTTACAACTCCAGCAAAAAATTGTTATTTCAAACGCATCATCCAAAACATCCCTCATCCACCCCTATTCACGTTCGTTCTTTCACGTGCTCGCTCCTTTCCACCGGTCTCGTATAATCATCCGTTAGATATGATAAACGCAAGAGAGAAGCTGCGAAATCAATTTGTTGTTCCACCAAGCGATATTCTATATCGTTCGTAGGAAAATATTTCTCCTGCCGGTGGTCGAGAACTTGTCAGTGTTTCGTTGGAAAATCGATTGCGAAAACATTGCGGCGGGTGAAGGTAGCAACAGAGATTATCCAACAGCAGCGAAACGCAAAGGTGAAATGTCGTGACGAATTTCGGCCAGTTGGAGAATCGATGGAAAAGGACGAAATGACGGGTTATATCTCCTTCTGTCTCTTATTGTTCTTAACCAGCCACTGTGATTGCATTGCACGGAGGTTGATGCCGTCGTTCCTCAATCGCAACGTTGGTCATTACTGTAGCATCTGTGCCGATCATACAATGTGCCAATTTCCTGTATGTACATTTCAATTAGAGACTTTAGTATTTGAAAGATTTTTAATTAACCAATCTTTAGATTTGTTAATGGGTTTTGATGTTAGGGTAGCGTGTAGAGAATGTTTTAAATGAGGGGGATGAAATTGGCGGAGGAGCTAATGGTGGTTTTTGTGTGGGATTTTACAAAGACTGTTAACCTTTTGCGATTTGAATAGTTCATTTGTTCTGTTGTTAGTCGGTGAAAATTAATTACATTACGTTTACCATATTAAATATTTACATGTACTGAGTCGTTAAATATTTGTTTTCCTTTAACAATAGCAGGTACTGTAGATGTTGTTTAACATTTTGGTTATGTAAGCAAACATTAAATCCCAAAAATGAAATTTTTTTAACATAGTACGACTGAACTGTGGATGTTTACTAATACACATTTAATGTATACGAAATGAAACGCCGTAAGGTACGATTCGTAGTAATATTGAGAAAGAAAAATAAACCTTTGGTATGATTCCATTTCCTGTGGTTTGTTCAGAACAATTTCAATTTGCATAAACATCTACAACCCAGTTGTGGCAGAAGATTATCGTCTGTAGTTCAACGTAAGATGGCAAAAGGTTAAAAGTCAAGAAGGTATTTTCACCGACATATTATGGAGACCGGAAAGTAATGTCGTTTCTTCAGATATTTTGCTTAACAACCAATTAACTTTTATCAGTCCGACATTGAAATTTTGCAGACTAAATGGAAAAAGGTTTTTGATAACGAAGGTGATGACATTATTCTTTAAAAACAAAAACTTCCTACAAATTTATTTGTTTCGATTTACTGTAAAGAACGACATTACTTTCCGGTCCCCCTAATATAAATGCCAATATTTTCACGACGATCAAATACACTTGTTTCCCCTTTTTGTCGAAAATTTACACATTATTCTCCCTTTACAAAATGTATCACATTATAGTACATATTTCCATTCTATAGTTAAATTTACATTTATTTCTATATTTCATCGATATATTCACACGTTCGTTATGCGTATAATCGCAAATGCGCAAGAGGAATTACGAAAAGTAGAGCCAAAAGTGCGAGCTAGGTTATTGGCTCGGGGTTCTGCTGCAAAAATAATACAGCGCGTGCAAAAGCAAGCATGAACTGGTGTAAACCTGCAAATTAATCGATACAACCCGCACATCGAAAAGTAATCGCACAAGCTGCACGCAACCAACTTTCTCCACGATTGATTTTACAATCAGACCACAGAACGAATACCGTTCAAAATAACTTCGGCATTTTCCGCTCCAAAAAAATCTCCGCCTCAAAAATGCTAACCCAAAAAAAGAAATAAAACGAATTACCAAATCGTGAATCTCAGAGACTGTATTTAACTATCATATCCGCATACATTATCCCGACAAACGATCTGATATCGCAAAGAAGATTCTCTACGAACGAAAATCCTGCTGTATGCATATTTCTGGTGTGGATTTAAAGAATCGATACACCCGATTCATTCATATTTATTATATATTTTCTTTCACAACGCGCACGTACGTATCGTTCGGTACTGGAAAGAAGTCTCAGGGGATGGCAGAGAGGCAAAGGGGTTTTTTCCTCGTTCGACACGATCGCCATTTTTGACATTCTTCAACATGTGTAACAGTTTCTGTTGATAGAACGTTAAGAAAGAAAATATATCTGTGAAAGGATTTCGTTATTTCCGTTCTGATCAAATAAGCATTCCTTTTACGAGTCTTCCTTTCAGCAACTTGCAGTACATATTCTGCGATGGTGGAATGAAATTTCGCAGAAGTAACTCATAGTCGATGATCAGCTTCTTCTTAAAATTTAGTAGCGAAATTTCATATTTTCGTGATTGGCAGATTGGATGATATTTGCAAGTTGAATCCCGTGGAAAAGACGAGAATATATAATATAATTTATACATCGAGAACGACTAGGATCGAACGATCATTTTGAACCATTGATGAAGTCGCTTCCGGAACTTTAACTATTAAAGGGTTTCCTAAATTTAGTCATTTCGAAAACACGAGAATTTTAGATGTTTGTTACTATTTCAATGATCTAGTTGCTAGGAAGAGATTAAAAATCAGGCGAGAAAAATTTAATCGCCAATCTTCTCTTACCTCTGTGTACATTACACTGTTCGGATATGTATTATTGTTAATCGTTTTCTTCTTTACTCAATGCAATTGGAATATTCGATCATTTAGAGAACACTATAGCAATGATGAACAAACTACAGTGCGGCTCGGCCAAGTTGGCACCTCGGCGGTGGAGCTTCTCGCTTTCAACCGCATATTCGCACCATTTTGTTTCTTCGAATCCACTTGCTCAGCCTCTTAAAGGAAGCACCCGATAAAGTCGTAGCATTCAAATATTCTTACTACTTTGGCTGGAGGAGCGAGACATTGTATTTCATTGTTTTTTCATCGCGCGCACCGTGTCATCAAGGAGAATCTCCCCATGTGGTGGGGGTAATTCTGGAGGAGTTTATCCTGTTTTTACTATAGAGATATTAGAAATCTGGTGCCTACTCTGATGTCCTCACTGTCGCCACCCAAATCGCGTTGTCTCCCTTGCTTCGATCTGCAGCGTTCTCTCTCTTCGTCTTTTAGTTCGATTTGTATGTGTAGCTCTTTTAACGAATCGAGAGGAAGAACGACAAATGTCTTTGTGTACGTGTGACGAGAGGCATGACGCTTGACGCCTGGCGAATCAGACTCTACCGAAATAGGCCTACCTCCCAGGTGCCAAGTTGGCCGAGCCGCACTGTACAGTCCGCGGGACGAATGTGACCCGCTCACAGGTTCTATCTAGCTGGCCGTAGATTTTAAAGTAATAGTATGGCAATTTTCAATTTCAGTGAATTCACATTTAATCATTTAACACTAGATTTACGGATATTGATATACTTATTTTTCTGAAGTGAGCCAATTTGAATCATGCAAGAAAATTGAAGTTTTTTGCATAGAAAGTAGTTCCAAATCAATTGAAATGAAAGATTTATTATTAAAAAATTAATCAACCAATATATTATATATGTAGTAATCAAATTTTGAATGAGCCAATTTGACTCCGTAAATCTAGTGTTAAGAGGGTGTTGCTTTTTCCGTAGAAATTAAAACATAAAAATATTTGCCCATCATTGTCGTAAACCACCTTGTTGTTGATTTTATTTACTCTGACTGACCTGCAAACTTCAATGTAAAATAATTTTTAACATATTATACAATATAAAATATACATACTGCTTCATTTCACGACTGTGTTCCACAAAAATCTTATAAAGTTGGAAGTGTCCTGTGATTCTGCACAGACTAGAACCACTGCCTTGTATTACCTGTATGTATGTCACTATATTCCTATCTATACATCCATAATAAGTATATAACGTTAATCTTGTTAGCAGTACACAACCAACCACAATACACAAAGTACATCATTTTTTTTAGATTCTTTAAGTTTATCGGAGAATCACAAAAAAGATATTCAACATCCAGCTCATACAATATAAATTACCGAACTGATCATCTTTTCTACCTCTTAATTCTACACTTTTCAAATTACTTATGTAATACGTTTAAATATAATAGATTCGACGTTGATAGTTTCTAATATTAACAGTAATAGTACCATATACCGACAAATGACCAATTCAACAAAATGAGAGTATGTACATTTTTGTAATATCATTTAAAAGTAATTAGCTGCGTTGTTTTCCATATTAAAGTGACAATATTTTGCAGTACTTTCAAAGATATATTCGTTATTTCATGCCCAGGCACATGATAATCTATGATCAGAACAGATATACAAAAAGTACCGGTACAGTTAGTGTTAATCTATTATATAAAGCTCAAATACCACTGACTGACTGACTGACTCATTCATCCACTCATCACGAAATCTCAAAAACCACAGAACGGATTGCAATGAAATTTGGAACATACTCTTGCCTTGGGTCGTAGGTGCTCACTAAGAAAGGGTTTTGAAAAATTCGAAATTTTAGGGGTGGTTTTGGGGGGTTAAAGTATGGGCCAAACTCATCAACGCAGAACCGAAACTATTTGACCTGGAAACTTGAAATTTTGCATGACCATTCCTTTTAGTGTATAAGCATCCACTAAGAAAGGATTTTTCAAAATTCGAAATTTTAAGGTTTTTTTTAGTTTCGATTCCGTAGCGAAGCACGGGAACTTTCAGCTAGTTACATATAAAGAAACACGTGTCCCTTCAACTACGACCAATTAATCCCGTATTCCTTCCGCGAGACTTCCTTCAAGCGCCGGACAGTACATTTAGCAATTTCTCGCGTTTCGAAGAATGGGGGTTGTCTCAATGGGGATTGAATAGCAACAAAAGTCACAATTTCGATAATAAATACGAATTCGGTACTCGATGGTGAACAGTCGACGATATAACGATGTACGGTGGATAGGGATTTGCGAAACGGGAAATTCGAGACGGCGACAACGCTCGTTACTATCTGCATTTCCATCCTACCTAAAATCCGCCGATTTTACGGGTGTTACGCCGGATTCGGTAATGCGATACCGACGTGTCAAATTGGAGGTTTTATGAGAAACGCGACTCCTAGTACGGGACATTAACAAAGGCGACGATACACGTAAGAGATGGGTGATGGTAGTCGTGTTAATCCCTTAGACACGTTTTGCGGATCTAATCCTACGCTCTTAAACCTACCCTCCCTTGAAACGGTTTGACCCTTCTTACCGATAATCTTACTCTCCGTCGTGGCGTAACTTTAGTTGTAGTTTGCATGTAAAACTTCTGTTTCGTGTTTCTTTGGCAACGCGTTGCTTGTAAATAGTGTATCTTAATTTTTCTACGACACGCGAGTAAATTCCGTGTGAAGTTTACCCTCAGGGTTGGTAAATTGAGCAATGAATCGAAAGTTTTAGGTGAACGTTGTTTTTTGGTGATTTTAATTTTTGGAATTATGGAAAAGTATCGATTTTGGTAGGAATTATTGGAATGGAATCGTGGATTTTATCTTTTCGAGGAGTAGAGTGATAAATTAATAATTCGTTGAACAGGGGGAGGAAATATATTTGTAATCTTTTCGATATTTTACGCGTGTAGTCGTTGAATGTGTAATATCTGAAATGCAATAAACGGGAAAAGAGAATTGAATATTTGAATTAAATTGCCAAATTTCAGGACGCTTGAATTCGTGAAACGGAAAATTAATGATATCAGTATCGCGATGGAATGACGATGAATGTGAGGGAAATTTCGAAGTATGAAACTTCAAACGTGTTAGCGATACACTTTTTTACACCTCGTTGACATTTATTACAATATATGTCAGACAGTTTCCTGGTAGAAATGAACATTTGCTAAAAAATTTTATTAATAACCACCTTTTGTTACTGTAAAAATACCTTTATTGTATTCGAAATTAAACAGCGAATATTGGCAGTAGATAATACCTTCATTATAATAGATATACAAGATAGAATATTGATAGTTTAACCAAAACATAATTTATCCAATTAAAATTCATGGCGTTTTGAGTTATCAGCAGACAACAAACGTTTAGAAATATCATCAGAATTTACCATCATACTTAAAAAGATTTTAGATATTTTGATCTTTCACTTTTACTTTTCAAATGTTCATTGTATTTAGCTATTTTTCTAATATTGATCATAACTGTTGTCATTTTAAAGTAATATCCTATTGCCTCGAACTTTTACAGCCTAATTTCGTCTCGTA
The DNA here is from genome assembly GCA_910591515.1 of Cerceris rybyensis. NCBI lineage: Eukaryota > Metazoa > Arthropoda > Insecta > Hymenoptera > Crabronidae > Cerceris > Cerceris rybyensis. The sequence goes on from OU342789.1 coordinate 39,487,843, forward strand.
AAATACTTCCAATATTTCCATTATGAATATTATCGTAATAGCGTATGATAAAAATTTCATTGTAACTGGTATACAGTATCGAATTCAGATTCTTCTCTTAAAATTTAATTTACAGAGTTAAAATACACAATTGTTTGCATTTCCAAGGACTAACAATGTGTTGGGGGGCGGTCGATCATCGTTAACTATGATTCTAGAAAAAGACTTGCGTTCTTTCTTTACTTTTATAACCCTAATGGTAATACTAATCAGATCATGACAAACGTTTTTATTTTAACGTGTAATCTTAGATCTATTAACACCTAAAACCGTCTTACAATTAGTGTGAAAAATACTAGCTACAGGATGCCATTGATGGAGATATCGAGTCATGGTAAAATATTTGGTTAGATTTCAATTATTCATACATACTGTCACACTTTAACATTTATTTTGTAATGGTTTTATTCATATAAAATAGTTTCAATACCTATATTGTATATTTAAATTATAACAGTGAAACCAGAATTTTTAACCAGAATGGAATACATTTGATTAATAAGAGTCTTTCAAATAATAATTTTCAAAAATCTCTAATTTAGAACACTGTAACTTCAGCAAGTTCACGCTATTATTTTTAAAATAAAATGTCAAGTTTTTAACGATTCAGTTTCTTTGATCTTCCACCTTTACCTTGCAAAGCGTAAACGATTAAAACACTCAATTTCCCTTTTCCTTTCGTTTCCTCTTTCCAACATTTTTACATATCGAGTTTATTGAAATACACGGAATTAATCGTCGGTAGTTCTCCCATTAATATTTATGGAGAAAACTTTCAAACATATTCGAAAGTAAATTGATAAAAAAAGCATTCCTTCTTATGCGATCAAGTATTTCATGTCTCCCGTAGGTTGTCTCTGTTATCATCGTTTGCACCGTGTAATCTTAGTCCTTTCCCTCGACGACGATTATCCGACAGATTTAAATGTTGATTAGTAGAACTGCGTTTTGATTAATTTCACGTGCGATTACACTTTGTACTTCTACGTTTCTCGTGGCGTGGATTTTTCCCGAATAAGATAACATCGAAGCTCGGGCACACACGAAATGTTTGTAGATCAACGATATCATTGAACGAACGATGATACGAAGACGTAAAACCATACCCGAGGTAGAAAAATTCTCTGCGCTGAACTCCAAATGTTGGAGGATTTTCGTTGTGTGTGAATTGGAAAAAAGCGACAATCGATCTATCGGTTATCGTTAATACACCTGCTCGTTAACGATGAAGCCGAAGATTGCTCGATGCTGGATTCTAAAACCTCTGCAGTCAGTTAACTTTCGGATACGAGAAGCAATAAACGCGTGTATATTAATTGAAATTATACGATTAAACGGAAATATCTGCGGTTGTACGCCATTAAATTACTTCTCTCATCGATCCAGCTATCCGATAATGAAATTCTATTGATGCGATATCTTTTCCAACGGTAAAATACTCTGACTGTCCCGTATAGAATATTCTATTGTTTAATAAAAAGTATCCATTTTTTATTTCATTTAATTGAAAATCAAGCTCATCTCTGAGACCGATTATCTACTACAATAAGATAACAGTTTATTTTATAAAGTTCAGTATAATTATATAATTTAAATATATAACATCTATCTATCAAGAGGAATCTGGCATAATTCTGTATCTTTGGATCGATAAAGAAATTACTGTAATTAGTTGTAGCAATGTTGTCCTTGACCTCGAAACTGAAGGTCTCACTTTTCTTTATATTATCTTATTGGATGTGTCGTGAGGATAAAAAGTCTCAAAGGAGCCATGAGATGAGAGTCAACCGCTCTTCAAGTAAATGGCAATCCGAGCCTTTAACTCTACAGTCACCATAGACCTCAACTTCCGTTTTCTCCACTTTCTTGCATTATTTCTCACTGAAGTTCCATACATTTTCGAGGTTAACGAATAGTCTTTTGCTAATTCCTTGCCAACATATAGAAAAATGCGTACAATTTTTAAAAACCTTGTATATTACGTACAGATATCGTTTAATAAGTGTTGCACTAATTAACTGGCGATAAAATAATTGCAGAAAATTCTTACATTTAAAAAATTATAATATGCATTGATGATAAAAATTCTAATGGTGCGGAAAATGGAATAAAATATTTTTAAGTTTTCAAAAACCTGTTAAATTGAAAATATCAATAGATCAGGAGACGTTGAAATTAGTTCTATTCTATTATCAGAATCAGTGATAGATTATTATTCCAACAATTTATTCTAAGTTATTGCGTATTCGGTCAAAAAAGAAATAGTAAGACAAGGGGTTAATAGAAAAAGTCATAAGGTTACTTAGCAAATGTTACTACTTTTGTAGTGTTGTAGTAATTTCGACAATGTTCATGTCTACTTTATCAATTCAATTTCTATTCTATCTTCAATTCAGTCGGTAAACATATTTTCCAACAAACGCCTTTCCAACTTTCCTCTGAAACGATTTCACGAGTGAAACCAAGAGGAGATCGCGTGACTGACAATTTGAAATAGTTTACGCACCATTTGGTCCGCATTAATGTGAAAAAGTGTGCGAAGCCTTTCGATCAAATGCCATTGATTCGATTGTCTCTCATTACTATCCTCTACTTCCCTTTGATCCGAGTACTTTGTAGACACTTTAGAATCCCTCTTGTTCCCCGGAAGTTTCATTTTCCCTCAAGAAATTCGACGAATACCACCTCCAGGATATTATTTTTAATTAGTTCCCGTTAGTCAGCAGTTTTTATTTTCATTTCTTCCCGTTTCTTGCGTACAAACGCGTGGCCTTTTTCTTATGTTTTTTTTTCTCTCGTATTTTTCTCTTTTTTTCTTTTTTCGTAGAAATGGAAATTAATTCCGGCCGAGACGATCGCACCTCGGAGAATATTCTCCTTGTATTCCCAAAGCGACACGAGTGTTCTGTAACTCTATTTTATTGCTCCCTATCAAAGTCGTAATGAAACAGTTCTTTCGCTTGTATGGCTGCTTTTTTGTTTTTTTTTTTATTTATCGTAAACAAAGAAGGGAGTTTAAATTGAACCGTATAGAAGGTAAGACGATCCATCGAAAATGGAAAAGCATAAAGAACCGGTGAACGAGCACCGATACCCTGACAACGAGATAAACACGATGCGTCGTTAGAATAAGAAAGGCCCTTGGAAAAGTAAACTCCACTTTTCGCGAAAACAAGACATATTGTAAATAAAATAATCTCCGTGACCGTAGAGTGTGCTTATAGATAAACAAAATAAATACATTTATATTCATTAGTCGTCGAAATTGTATTTTAATAAATGCAACAAATAAATATAGCAGGAGGAAATAAATGAATCTCGCTATTATCGAGATTTCATTACGACCGTTCTCATTTACAATTTTACCATTGGCTATCCCCGATAACTCAAATTATCTTGACGTGCATTGCATTTCCAATTTTATCATTTTTTTCTTCTCATCATCCGTTCCCTTTCTTCTTTCTTTTCATTTTTCGACTTTGAACATTATGCCGATATCCACTAGGATAAACTATATTATAAAACAATAGCTTTAAAACTAAATCTACCAAAGCTGTCAAAACAACCTGTTCCCATCTTATCTCTAAAAATCCTCCAAATTGATGAAGCCATGAAATAAATATACGACTACTATCTCGTGAAGCCTAAATTACATAATTAATCATCTATTTAAACTCTTAATTTTTCATTTTCCAAAGTACTTGTTCAGAATATTTCACTGTCATAGATATAAAGCTAGTAGTTGCACTGTTAGCACTAGAACTACCGGCGTTAAATCTATCATATTTAAATGTATTAACCCTTTGCGGACGACGGGCGAATATATTCGCCCTGAGAAAAAAATTGGTTATAGTTTATCGGTGCATATATAAACGGTTAGAGTTGAAAAATCAAAATATAATCGTTGAAATATTATTTTACAAAGAGTAAATTTCAACTTGTATACATTAACAGACTGTCTTTCCGATGAAAAAGTGTTTTTTCATCGCTAAATAATTGATTGTTTCTCGATATTCAAAAATGCCTCCGTCCGCAAAGGGTTAAATAAGTACCTTGAAAGAAGGAGAATTAAGAAGAGGAAAAATTGATCGATTCGGTAATTTATGGTTTATAGGATGAACGTAGAATATCTATTCTATAGCTGTTTAACACTAGAACGACCAAGCAAGTCAAAATGACTTGTTCACACTTTCTTCCAAAAATTCCCTAGGTTTACAGGAGAGTCCTAGACTAGAGATTCTAAGTTGATCTTATAAAACACAGATTACCAAACCGATCATATTTTCCTTCCCCTTAATTCCTCTTCTTCTAAAGTGCTTATTTAATATATTTAAATGTAATAAATTTAACGTCGGTCGTTCTAGCGTTAATAAACCTGAAGAATTTTTGGAAAAAATTGAGAAGCAGTCATTTTAACTTGTTTGGTAGTCTTATATTAAACACATTCCACAGCAGTCAGCTTATCGTATCTACCCGAGTCGAACATTTCAGCCCAAAATCCTCCTAAATTACCAAATAACTTAGGATATTTAGGCTGAATATGGCAAAATATGTTACATATAAAAGAATGCAAATTTTAATTCCACAATCGCCCTACACTTGTTACTTTTTGCCACTTTTACCTAGTTTAGGAACAATTTAGGCTTCATACAGCCCAAAATAATCCTCAGCATTCTATAATGAGGAGTTTTAGAATTGGATTGGAATTGGTGTGGAATGATCTAGGTCCAAAAAAATTCTCAATATACTAAAAATTAATTTGATTTTAGGAGATTTAGAATTTATATAGAATAAAATGATAATTTAATTCCTACTTGCTCCTGAAAGCCCTATTTTTAGAATATGAGTCGACAGACTTGGAACTTCTGAAATATTTTTAGGGGGTGTCAGATTAAATTGGAATGAAAATTTTACCTGATCAGTCCATATAACTCCTAAAAATCATATTTACAGGACTTTGAGGCGCGTAGACACACTAGTTGAGGATTTTGAGGTTCAAAATGGTATACATAATTAAGCGGCAAATGAGAGATCAAAAGAATCTAGGATTTGAAGTTTCTTTTTAGGCTGGACTTTTCGACTCGGGTACATCGCGTAAGAAAAATCTTTTTCTTTCCATCCAACCTCTATCAATTTCTTTTTACTTCTCCCTCGTCAAAAGTTCGACGACGAAGGCATCAGATGCGAGGACCTCGAAAACGGCGATTTGGACGAGAAGGACATCGAGGCGATAGTCGAACAGCACAATATTTATCGCGACACGGTAGCCAGCGGCGCGGAGCAACGGGGAAATCCTGGTCCGCAGAGACCCGCAAAATATATGATGGAGATGGTACGATTCCTCGTCGATTGTGCGTGCATTCGATATTTAATCTTTTCTCCTCCCATCCCTCTCCGTCACCCTTTCGCTTCCTCCGTTCGGTCAAATCTGATGGCGTTATTTATTTCGACAGATCTGGGACATCGAGCTCGCTCATATAGCAAGGCGATGGGCGCTCCAATGCAACCTCCTCGAGAAGGATCAGTGCCGAGACGTTGGCAAGTAACTCCCTCGGATATATCTCATTTTTCACTACCTCTATTCGTCCCTATCATTTTTCAATATCCGGTATACGTTTGAACGTGAGATTGTTCTACCAACAGCGACTCCCGGTAGAAAACGTAACCTGCACACGCGGTACCGTCTTTCATTTATTTTTATCAATTCGACTTCCTTTTACGCAACTTCTGTTGTATCTTGCAGTCGAAGCCGGGATGTATTTGTACATACCTTTGCGAAGACAAATTTCCGGTTTATTGTACCGTGTATCCGTCTTTGATACCGTTATTGTATGTCTGTAAACATATTTGTAACCCGTTTGAAGGAAATCTGTTTCGTGTGGTTTGGGTGGCACGATGATAGAATTGTAAGGGTATTGTGAATTGAGAGGAAGATACGAGGTCGTAGAATCGATGGAAGTAGATTTTGGGAGTAAATAATGAATTTTAATTGGAATCCGTTGGATAGAGACTCGACAAAGTCTGTCACACGAATATGTAAGATCGGCTCGAATAATAGACCTTGGATGGAGCACCCCCCTCTATGGGGTAGAAGAATTTGCGCATGCTATTCTTGTGCATGCACTTTTATGGTGTTTTTTTTTTTTTTTACTGTACTTCGACATATTTAGAATTTTAAATTACAAATTTTCTGGAGGAGATGACATAATATTACTTTTATACTGTTCAGTATTGATAAGGGTATTTCAAGGAATCAGATTTAGTAACTCCAGTTTTGTTGTTTTTTTTTGACACGTTGAACGCCGTCGATATTTTGCTTGTTTCGTTATTTCTACTGAAGTGAAACTTTTTCTATTAAAATCACATATTTATGGAGAAGAAACTTTCAAGACACTGACAAATCGATATTCAGCAGATCTTGATCTTCTTCACGCCAATATTTAAATATTCAATATCTTTAAAATTTCATACATATTGCAATTTAAACGTAACATGAAATTTCATTGAATTTAATAGCGCTGGTCACCGGTGACCCCCATGGCAGTCAATGTGTTAATATTTGTTATTCATATTCAATGTATTTAAGCTTTTTTTGATCGGGCCACTATAACCCTAAGAATGTGAGGTAAAAAGGACAAAAACAGCAGTTTTAAATGAAATAACATTTCTTTCATAAAAATTGGAAGTTCAATATAATAATCCTTGAAATAATTATGTGAGGACAATGACGTTCGGTAAATATTTCATTCGTATTTAGTACTTGATGAGATTGTATTTTCCTTTTTAGTTTGAGTTTTCGACGAATATTACTATTAAAATCATTTTTGTTGAAAGCTTACAGCTTTAGATTGATTCCACATCAACGATGCTGTAATCTACATATTGGATAGGGAAGGTCCTTTATTTCGGAGCCCAAGCTTTTATCTACCCGCTTCATGGTCCCCCTATTATAATTATGGTAGAATAGAAAGAGGGACATTGTACGAATGACTCATCGCGATCATGTAATTTAAATAACAAACTTGATATACTGGACATGAATAAATAATCTTTAATGGTCAAAATGACAATCGTTCAATAACAACTCCTTCCTATTTTTTGGAAGAGCTGTGTCATTTTTTTTTAACTCTAACGCTACACCAATTATAATTCCTTTTCGATAAAAGAAGCTACCATAACAATTTTATTTCAAGAAATAAAGTTAACTCACCAATTATTAAAACCATTTCATTAAAACAAATCCAAACCTACACAGAATTCTCCATCTGCAATTTGTTATTCAACTGAGCGACGTAACTCAAAACGTTGAACTTGTTTGCAACAATCACGTTAAATGTTATGTTTCATACACCGAAGTTTCGGTAAATTCAAAATCTACTCGAAACTATAAGCCTACGTCGAAATGGGCAAAGTTTGGTGAAAATTACAAAAGCAAACAAAACGTCAAGCGTATATCCTCAGTATTGCCCCTCGGTACTGTTCCGTCAAAAGGACGTCGATGTCGATATTAATATTTACTACGTCCAAATAATACCTACCGTTTCGTTTGAGAGGTTTAATAACTTTACATTTGAATCAGCCCTCTTTGTACGCTCCGTGCCGCCTTCCGAAACGTGCCAGTAAAATATGCATTCTAGTCGTCCGGGCACAAAATGTATCCCGGGCCGAACGAATCGATATCCCTTCTGCAAAAATCGCAGCTCCGATGTACCGGCCCTAGTATCACCGGTCTAGTTTTGGCCCGATATGCGGACTAACGATCGATCTGACGGATTTAACCGTTCGGTGTATATGCTAACGTGCCAACTGTCGCCTATATGCCAAACGATCCGTGTGTTCTTTGTGTAGAACGATTTGGAGTATGGCAAAACGTACACGTGCTCGATATGGACAGCGTGGGAAACGGCACGTCCATTGCAAGAATTCACTTTCATATCCAATCGTGGTACGACGAAGTGGAGTATTTCGATTCTGCGGAATTCGGGTAATATACTCGGCATTAATGTAGGAGGGTGTACATCCTTGGCTCAGGTATTGTAGTGTAGGTTACTGAGTGGATGGCAGTTGATTGTGCATGGATCTGGTTTGTTGCGATAAGCTAAATAGAGGATGATGTAGCTGTATGGGCAATTATCAAAATTACCAATTCTACTAACTGAAGAATTTTTTACGCTTATTAGGATTTAGCTCGTTTAACAAGTACAGGTAAGTAATCCTTGTATAACACGGTAGATGGGTTTCTAGAAAATGCCGTTTTGTGCGAAACCGTGTTTTACGAGTCTTAGAGTGAGTATAAAATGGAGAGTTACATTCCGAAAACTTAATAAAAGCAAATATTTTTTTTTAATTCCATATCTCTGAAACAGCAAGTCTCGCGGATAACGCGTAAATTGCACGCCGCTTTTCGCTATAGCATCGGAATAGCGTTATGAATGAGTAAATTATAATTTATGTATGTATTTTCATTGAAAGTCACTATACTTCATTATACCTTCCTGCAATTGTTTTAAAGTAATTTAGTTTTTAAATATTGAAAGTAAAGTCATGTTTTCCATTGATATAGAAGTACGGTGTTTTACAAAGGTTTCCGCAATTTTCTTATCGTGTTAGAGTGAAACCATGTTACGGGATACCGTGTTGTAAGAGGGGTACCTGTAATTATAATGGACTCTAAGATGCTGAATGAATGATCGTTGACATATTTGGTTCTGCTTAATTGCGATAAGCAAGACACAGGGTGGTATAGCTGTATGGGCAATTATCAAAATTACCAATACTATTAACTGAAGAATCTTTTACGCTTATTGTGATTTAGTACGTTTAGCAAATGATTATAATGCACTGTAAGATGCTGAATAGATGGCAATTGACATATTTGGTTCTGCTTAATTGCAAAAAGCTAAATACAGGGTGGTATAGCTATATGTGCAATTATCGAAATTACCAATTTCTTTTTCTGCATAATTTTTTACGCTTATTGTGATTTAGTATGATTAGCAAGTAATTATTATTCTGTCTAAGATGCCGAAAAGATGACAGATGGCATATTTGGTTCTGCTTAATTGCGATAAGCTAAATACAGGGCGGTATAGCTATATGAGCAATTATCGAAATTACCAATTTCTTTTTCTGCATAATTTTTTACGCTTATTGTGATTTAGTATGATTAGCAAGTAATTATTATTCTATGTAAGATGCTGAAGTGGTGACAGATGGCATATTTGGTTCTGCTTCATTGTGATAAGCTAAACACAGAGTGGTATAGCTATATGAGCAATTATCAAAATTATCACTCCTACTGATTGAAAATACTTTTTACACTTATTCTGACTTATCCTGTATATCAAGAAATCACAGTATACTGTAAGGTGCTACATAGTTGGCAGTTTGCATATTTCGTGCCGGTTTGTCGAGACAAGTTGCGTATTTCGTTAACAACCCCTATCAGAATAATTTACATAAACATTATCCCATACAGTGACCTCACGCAACCATGAAACTTTCCTCACAAAAGTACTCCCTTAACGCACACGTCCACAGATATACTTCAAACTCGAACCCTTACCACTACACCCTACAAAGCTACCCTTCATAATACACCTCAGCAGCGTTAAACGCACATTAATCGAATATTCTTCGGCCTCCTTCCATCGAATCTACGTAACAATATCCCCCAAATAAATAATGCACGCGGACTCTACTTCCCCCGATATACAAGACTCGAGGGAAGACATTTCGGCGGAACAATTCCTCCATACATGGGGTATATATAAAGCGCCATAGATACCACTCGGCAACACGTAAAAATGAGTCTGTCTCGCGAAATTCTTGCAACGTGTCTCATACGACATGGTTACACGCTAGTCGATGATATACACATAAACAATCTCGTGTAAAAGTGCGAAAGTACGTATGGATGTGTAAGCGGACGTGTACAGGTTGAAGGAAATGTGTGCAGGTATTGTCATTTGGTGGGGGTATACAATACCCTAAAGCCGAGTTGATCGAAACTACTCCTTTGTGTCGAGGTTTCCACTTTGTGAATGGCACCGTTCGATCCATCGTGTAGACACTGCTAACTCGGGCCCGAATTTAGGGGAAGCTTTACTGACTCTCACCCTCTTCGTCTTTCTTCGTCTAGCTTCCCATCGGCGTCTCTATCCTGGTGTTCCTCGTTCGTCTCCCTCGTTTTCTCATAGTCTTCCTCGTTCTTCGAAGAGATCTGGTCCTCCCCAATCGTCTTGTTCGTTCTCTCCTGCTCATTCTTGTTTCATCCTTCTCACTTTCTCTTGATTCTCCCCAATAGTCTTCGTCATTCGCCTTCGTTCATCCTTGTTCATCTTCCTCATTTTCTTCCTATCCTGCTCGATCGTCTTTCTCATTCTCTTCTGGTGATCCTCTATCGACTTCCTCATTTTCTCCCAGTTTCTGATCGTCTTTCTCATTTTATCTTCATCATCCTTGTTCGTCTTTCTCGTTCTCTCCTGGTGGTTCTCGAACGCCTTCCTAGTTCTCCTTCCGGTCCTCCTCATTCATCTTCCTCGTCCTGTTCCAGCATTCCTCGTTCGTCTTCCGGTTTTACGCGAACGGCTACATTTGGACGCAACAGCTCGGCCATTCGAGAAAATGACCAGAGACCTATTGCACGGGAAGTCTTCTTCTCGCGTGGCCGACACTCGGAATCGCGCGTTCTGCCGTTTGGTAAATTGGAAATCAGGAATGTCATTATACCGTTTTAAATTGGATCAGGAAGGCGCGTTTATACGAGACTAAGGTAATGCTCGACAAATCCTGTCGGTTGTCGTGGCTCGAGCCTGACGAACGGAGCCATTTAGGTGAACGTCGACTCGATTACTCTTTTATTATTGACTTTGGTGGTAGCGGGTCGTTCCGAATTTTACGACGCTTAAACGAAAGGTCGATCGTTATATGAACGGACTTTAACTTGGGCGATTACGAGTGCAAGTTAGTTTGAGCGATGATATCGTTTGTGGAGATGTGGAGCGAGAGTTTGGATGGTTATAATCTTTGGGAGGAAAGAAAGACGTTTTTGTGGCAATACCTTTAATGCAATTTACTCGATTTGTTTAGTGAATTTGGAAAATATTTATCTCGTGGATGGGTGAGATACCGAGTAAATTCTATAGAATATTTATGGCGAAAGGAGTTTTTATTCATATTTATTTCTATAGTACGTTCAACTCGAATACTACCTCGTGCACGGAATTAAAAAATTTAAATAATATTGTAGATAAAATAAGTACCTATAGGAAAAAGAAGAATATTAGTATCAGTGATGTGTGTTGTACTGGTAATTGATCGTTTTGTAGTCTTTTGACGAACAGGCAAGTTTTTCCTCATTGAGAAAAGAAACAGAGACAGTAGAGTATCGCTATAACAGTTAGAAACCAGAGTTTCTTTCAATCCAAAAAAAAACTTTAGAAGTTTCACTCTACAATCAAATTTATACACCAAAACAGTGTCTCAGGCACGAAATTTAAAATTCGAGTATACAATGTGTGTAGTAAAAATGAAACAAAATACCTCACATTGCGTTTTACATATCCTATGCTAAATAAAATATGTATACTGAAAATGGAATAATATTCCAGCCACCGAGTTTCAAACTTCCGATACTAAATAGAATATGCATGTACACTAAAAATAAAACACTATCTCCAACGTAGCGTTAGAAAATTCCTGTACTCAGCAAAATCCGTAGCCTCATTGCAGTTCCAAATTTCTATTCTCTACACAATCCATATAGTCAAAAAAAAGGCTGTATTCCAAGTATCGTATTTTAAAATCCCTCTATCCAATTCGTACAGAATGCGTATACTTGAAATAAACCACTATTCCAAGCATCGCATTCCAAAAATCCTATACTCCACGAATCCCAATGCGCATCGTGCTTTCAAATTTCTATATTCAATTGAAGATGTAAACTTAAAATGCAATACCCCAAGTTTAATATTTTTGAAATCGTTCGACCTCGGTAACATATACAGTACCAAAAACGAAACACAATCATAACAATCAATTTTTGGCATTTTAAATTCTACAAGGTCCAAATAAACATTCTAGTTTTGAGTTTCTATAATAAATAAAATATATTTAATTAAGAAAGAGATATTCCATATTTTGAAATTCTAATATTTAGTGTAATTTGTATTCTTCATGTAGTGATTCCAAATTCGTATATCTAGTGAAATATAAGTAATTATTTTAAAAAGTATACAAATATAAATGAAATCAATTAAGTTCTGGTATATTCATAGGGACTTAAATACCTGAGTATTCATTATATAAATAACACTGGTTAGAATAACTTGAACGAATATATGTGTTTAGGGAAAGAAATGGAATGACCGTAGCTTTATAATTATTTAACTGAACTAATAATTTAATTTCAGAAATTGACACCTCCCATGTTTTTAATAAATAACAACAAACGTAACATTGTTTATTCTCAGTATTTACTATTAACTTACAGTTAGAACTACTTGATTTTTGTATATTTTTAAGATTTTCAGTATTACGAGTTTAATATTAGAAACAGCATTTTACTTTAGCTCATTATATCTAAAAATTTCGAAATAATTACTGTACACATGAGATATACACAGTGATAAATACACAATGAATATACAATGAACGCCGCTTTTACAATCAATAAATTCTCGATGTTATCAACTAAGGAATTTCCAGTTAATGAGAGTATACCGCTATTTTCCCATACCATTCCTAAATTTTATAAATATGCAAAGTACACGTTAAATTACACGTAAATTATTTGTATCCTCATTTCCTCGGAAAACTTGACATAGTCAATTTCAAAATAAACGATCAAAAAATCACATGTCCTGTAAAAGCAGCTTTGCATGAATACCAGTCTGATCAAAATAGAAAGAACGGGACGTTTCTCCTGTAAGTTCTCGGATGTAAGGTACTATTTGCTAAACAGTCACATACACTGATTTGATGACGAAATAAAGGGACAGTCTAACATTTCAAATCCCACAGGACTTCTCTGCAGCCCCAGACATCGTTAGCTACAGACAGGTAACCGTTTTGTTTCACGGTCGATGCCTGCGTAAGCATCTGTCCTTAATAGCAAACACTTTGTCCAAGTACAGTGTTTAAAAAGTAAGAAAATAATTAGTAATCACGTGATAACTTGAGTTAATGTAAATTAGATAAAAAGGCCTTGCAGCGGCAAAGAAGCGGGAACAATTTGAATACTATTGATGATTGCAAACGACATAAAAAGGAAGCTCCTACACTAGAAGAGAATCTTACATTAGCCCGATTACCCTGCCGAAAAATCATTTTTGCATTGTCAAATATTCTTGTTAATATTATTCGTTGATACTAACTAACCAGTCAAATAACCAGTTCACTGGAATGAAAACATGCAATTTTTTGTACACCTATCCCTCGATTTACACAGATGATGATTAAAAACAAAAAAAAAACACGTTAAATCGAAAGTAATGTAAAATGTGAATAATTTTTTTTAACGCCCTTATTTTAACACTTTATCGACCGGTATTTTTTTTTACATCCTACTTACTTCTGACCGGTCACTTGGCCGCGAATACTTCCTTGATACCGATATCTCTTCGAAAACTACAAATTCTCGTCACAGAGTCCTTGGCACAATTAATCGCAATGATAAACAATAATTTATTAATCGCTGTGGTAACCGATTAATTAATTAAAATATCAGAAGCGTTGGGCCTGATATAGCCTATTAATAGGCTACCGGTCGATAAAGTGTTAAAAGCCGCATGAAAGAGAAATCGTACAAAAAAGTATCGTGTAAATCAAAGGCTGACTAAGGCCTAGGCAACCTAGGCACGTGCCTAGGGCCCGTTTTTTACAACCAAACTACCAAACGCAAAGTTTGTGTCATGACTGAAAAATAGTCCCGGAATTACAATGTTGCCTAGGGCCCGCTTTAGCCTTATTCCGCCACTGGTGTAAATCGAGAGATAGGTGTACTATAAAATCAAAACTATTTTCTACATCGTTACCTATACAAAATTGACAATCACCCCCGCAGCTTCCGAGAAAATATTATTATCATTTCATAATCGCTCAAAAAAGAAAACAAGCTGCTCTACGAATAAATATACACAAAGTAAAGTTGGTGTAAAAATGTAGTTTATTTGATCTACTCAAAATATCCCTTCACTTCTTCCCAGACATTGAAATTCATTAATTTAAACCACAACCACTCGTCTATTTCACACCTTCTTCTTCCAGGTACGTGAACTTCTCCGCTCGCAACGATCTCTCCTACATCGCCTTCGCAGCAGCGACAATTAACCGAGTCGGCTGTGGACGTGCAATTTACACGGCTAGGCGAGACGTCTCGAGGCGAATGTTCTTGAGTACCAGCGAATACGCGTTGCCCTTTGAATTTGGGCATCGAGTCGAGGCCCTGGTGTGTAATTACGGGCCTCTCGATCGAAAGTCACCTGGCCAGCTCTACGAAGACGGTGCACCAGGTCTATGTCCGCGGGGGACGATTCAAAGCCCACGATATGTAGCTCTCTGTCGTAAGTGTCTCTACTCGTTGTCTTTCCACTCGCCTACGTGGTGCTGTCGCCACTTCCTAGGTCGTTAGCACTTCCTCGAGATACGTGGGATCACAGACGTCGTGGAATTTTAATGGGATGGGTTGTTTTCGAATGCCTTTAGATTTTGCGAAAACACGTTGTGCTGGAGGTGGTACATTTTGCGTGTGTTAACCCTTTCAATACGACTTTTGGCCAGTGAAGATATTTCTGTACAATTGAACTAAATGTCCTGTAAATAAGTAAAGGAACATGTTTACATAATTTCAGATTTTTAGAAAAAATGCTTTGGGACTGATATGCCCTTATGAACGTATACCAAGTATGAATTAGTTAGATTATGCTAACCGAAGCACGTGTTGTGAAGTACTACTGTTTAGTCCTATCACAGCGCTTTAAAAGCGAATACTTTTCGCACCAGTAATTTTTGAACATTCTCTGGGACTTATCTATCCCCGCAGTATTGAAAGGGTTAAGAAGGAATCAGCTCGGAGTCCCAAATTAGTAAAATTATGAATTCTATGCTCACTGGTTAATTTAGATCACTGCAGTGAATATAGATAGTAGTTTCGGACAAAAAGAAAGAGTTGCTGATAATATGAACCCATTGTTGTACAATAACAAGTGACACTCGTAACGCGGTGAGTGGAATAGGAACATTCTGAAGTTTTTAAAGCTATTAATTTAAAGGGGTTATTTAACCCTTTGGCCTACGATTTATTTTCTGACCCGGCGTGCAATGACGCAAACTTAATTTTTCAAATCAAAAGTTTTCACTGATTTTTGACATGTTGTATAACTGAATGCAATATTAATAGTACAGAAATAATGAGACTGTTTCGCAATCGGCTAATATTTTTAATTTAAAATTTTTCGAGAGACTGAAAAATTTCCTATTCCATACGATGCACCATGAGTGACACATTGTTATAGGCTAAGAGGTTAAAGTTGTTAATTTATCAGTGGGTTATGATACAATCAAATTACTTTTATACTGTTAAAATTGCAGTAAGTTATACGCTATATCAGAAATCAGGAATAGGTTCTTGTTTTGGTTTAATTAATTTTGATCTATTGAGCATTTAGTCACAGAAGAATTCGTACAGTAAGGTGTTACATTAATTATTTTTTACAAAAATACTATGCCTCGAATAGTTTATTTCCAAAGACTTGATTTTTGGTCTTGCAACTCTTTTCAAGACTCAGTTTGAACGTGAGATTATTAATTTCTTAGAAAAATGGTTGCTGTAGACGGTAGAAATGAACGTAGTGCTTTAGTAACAAAGAGTTACTCATGTAAGATTAAGAAAATTACTTCCTTTTTAATACGATACGCGAGATAACGCATCTAATGGGGTCGTTTACTGGGGGAAACTAAAAACGCATGCTGGGGATAGAATATTAATATGAGAAGTATTTAGAGTTAAGGGCATTATATTCCTTGCTATGATGCCATTACAGCGATGTTTCCATATAAATTCTCCTCGGCTCGCTTTCCCAAAGGAACTCTCAAATGTTGGGGTGTTTAAACCTAGTGATGGCGGCAATAAAGGCAAGAAACTTCAGGTTCTCCGTAGGAAAAGTTTTGTTTAAAACAGCTCATGGTCATTTGTTTTTGTAATTTTTCAATTGTTTAGAGATTTTAATATAGTCAATCTACAGGAGTTTTAACTGACTTGAACGAAAATAATCAATGATATTGGCTTTAACACGTTGAACGACATAACAAATTCTTAACAGGTTGAGCGTTTAAATTGCAATATTTATGAATTTTCTAACATATTGAATATTTAAATTTGAGCGTTAAGAAGATGAAGATCTGCTAAACACCGATCAATCAGTGTCCTTAAAATTCCTGTTTTATGAATATGTGATTTTCATAAAAAAAGTTTCACTTCAGTAGAAATGACGAAATAAGGGAAACATCGGTGGCATTCAACCTGTTAATTAACCCCTTGTCCTACAATGACGAGTGATACTCATGATGGGATAAATGGCGTAGAAAATTGTCAAATTTTGCAGAACCTGTCAAATTGAAATTGTTAATAAAATTCGAGTCTATAATATTATGTCTATACTATTAGTTTCACTTTATATTATACGATATATTAAAAATCACTGACCAATTTTTATTTTAGCAATTCAATTCTGAACTGTAGCGGAGTCAGTCACGAAACAAATCGTAGGACAAGGGGTTAAGGCATCTAATTGTGATAAAATTTTCTCATAAATCAATATCGTCTAATTTTGTAATATGCTTAATGTTCAAATATTAGTTGAAAATTTGATTTCAAATGCAATTACATTTGTAACCTTTCTTCTGTATAAAAACGCGTTTTAACATTTAAGTTTCTCTTTAATAGAGGTGAAAAAAACAAATAAAATACATATGGCGTTCAACCTGTTAAGACATCCTAAAATGTGTTCATTGTTTCGTGTATGTACTACATGACGTTTCGAATGAGATAGACCGCCGGGATATAAACTGTTGAAAGGAAAGAACACTTTGGACAGAAAGTGACGAAGCGGTTTTCGACGAGTCGGCAACATCGTTCTACCTTTCGCATATACTGCTGTTCAGACGATGCAAAAGCTGTTGCCGTACTCACTTAGGGTTCTGAGCGTTTTCATTGCTTTCTCGGTACCCTCGTCTCGCTGTTTAGATGAAGAATGATGAAGCCCTTCCTCAAACTACTTCTTTATTTTAGAAAAATTTTTAATCGTGTCTTTGATCAGATTTGAATTAGTGCTACTGGCTGTTGTCTTTCTTAAATTAATTTACTGCTTTTGTTGTTCATCCTCTGCATTTGAATTTAACTCTTACGAACAGTTTGTTGAGTTGTACAATTTCAGGTTGATTCCGAGGCACCGGTAAATGTTGCATTTTGGAATAATTAATAAAATATTTTAGAGCTTTGAATTAGAGTCGACTAATTGAGAGTCCAAGTCTATAATTCCGTATTTATCGTATGGAACTACAATTTTAAAGCTCAGCTTCAAATGTTATTTGTTTTCCTTCAATTTGTCATTAATCATTTATTAATTATTTGTGTTCTCAATACTTCATTCACTATTTTTATATTTTTGAACATAAACTACAAAAGTGCACAATTTTTTTTGAAATGGCGACTTTACGTGAGCCTTTTAGGGATTGCAAATGTTCAGTATTCTATTTCAGTCACCATATTATGTTAACTATGAAGTAAGCCAAAATTATTGGCAATGACTTGAAAATTATTATTATTTGTGTATATGTCGTTGTCGTAAAAGTATGGTATTTCAAAACTCGTGTGCAAACATGTGAAAAAGTTGAAGTAGACGCTCGATAGTCGAGCTCACAGTTAGAGTGATACGTTAAGAACTTCCGACCTCGATGTTTAAAACTGCAAATGACTGTGTAACTTTAACATCATACGCACTTACCGTACCTTTGAAAACCTATATTCAGCTATAATTCGTTGACAAAATATCTTTCCATTTCTGCTTAGTTTCTTATCAGACACAACTTCTTTCCACTCCTTGTTTTCCGTACAACTATTCCCATCAAGCTATCACGTTAAGTCCTAGTTCAAAGTCTATACCTAATAATTCAATTCAAGATCCTAGAACGGCTTTAATCCGATATGTACACCTGCTTAGTCTTTAATTTTGTTCGGTCATAAGATAATTGCAATACTTTAGTATCCTCTAATAAATCATAGTTAAGAAATAAGTTCCGCTTCTCCTCGAGAGTAAAATGACAGCCACCGTCCATTAAAGGTTATTAAAATATAAAACTGATCTTAATCCGCATACAGAAATTAAAAAATTTCAAAACTTTTAAAGGTACATATTTCCCAATCAATGATTAACAAACTTTTCGATAATATTGGAAAACTTATCCTTAGTTCAGCTATACATAAATTTATTTCAATCAGTTTATTTCTTTTGATTTCATCAAAAATTAAATTTACCTAAACATTTATTTTTACCATTATCTCTCAAATTATAATAAGTTATTATTAATGTTTTGAATAAAAATGTGCAAGTCAAATTTCCCAATAATACAGAGTAGTAACATAAAATGTTTATAAAGGTAGAAAACATTGGCACAAGAATTAAAGAAGCTTATTCCCTTTTGAAGCTTAAAAAAATGTGCATCCGAGGAGGTCAACCATTTAAAAATTTTATTTTTACACCGTAACTGATTCACATTTTTCTGTCGTAATTACTAGAACGTCGCGTCAATAATCCCTCGTTTCAGCCGTTCCTTTACATTTCCCTTGAAAACTGAAACTCACCTACCATCGATTGTTGCCGTTCAAACAAAAGTAAGGGAAAATAGCTCGTCCGTTAATTCATAATAATCGCATGCTCCAGAAAGATAATTAAATTGTTCACTCGAGAACGGTCACGAACGGTAAACTGTAATTAGCCGTTGCCGACGCGTACAATTCCATTCGGAATGTTTCGCTCGGACGAGCAAGGTGGATGGAAGTTATTCTTGCAGATTATTGCATCAATTCTTACAGTTTGCTCAGAGAAACGGGTTAAGGGCCGATATAATTACGGGAGAACCCTTGTAAATTTACGTAGGGCGAGCACGTGCCGATCGAGGATTAAACTTTAAAAGTCGTAAACCGAATGCACAGATAACTCAGAGAATCGCGTAAAATCTTTGCGATGAACGTCATTGCTCATCTGTCTGATGATTTTCTTGATAGAAACTAACTGCGAAAAAGCGAAAGTAGCAGCTATTACATATAATACAATTTTTTTTTATTCTTAGAGAGAATTTAATATGTGATTTTAACAGTATTGTTACTTTTTATACGCATGTAATTTGTTATTATTAGGCACAGTTTTCTACAAAATACTAAACAGCTTAACCTTATCGCTATATCTATAAAGGCGGGAAAACTGATTTTTGACCTTCTTCTCAAATTTTTAACGCTGTTTCTATTTTAATTTTTTGCGTCTGTTTTGTAAACATGATAACGATGGAACTGTTTATTTGATTTTTTATCGTTAGCTTCTTTCCGACATATTTACCTATTATGTCTAATCACTTGTAATATTAACCCCTTACCGTACAATAACAAGTGATACTCGCGATGTGAGAAATTGCGAAGACAATTTTCAAATTTTTAAAAACCTATCAAATTGAAAATATCAGTGAGATGCGACACGATAGAACTACTTTTAAAATATTAACATTACATGAAATAATATGAGAATGAAGAATCGGTAGTAAATTTTTATTGTACTAATTTAATTCTGAATTATTGTGGTGGCAAACACAAAAGAAATCGTACGGCAAGGGGTTTATTATTTGAGCACTCTATAAAATAATTTTGTATAAATATTTTTACTCAACTTTATCTTCAAAAGGACTAATAATATTGAAATATAAAAATCGACGTTTCTTTTCACAAAATACATTTTGCCAAAGAGGAACGACAATACAGAAGAACGATTTGAAAAAAAGTGCTTAAGAATCACTATGGACAGCCTTTTAAACGAAAACAATACGTTGACCAGAGTAATCGATCAAAAACACAACCAAATCCATCAAATACATTCGTCGCAATTAATCCTCTTCCCGGCAAAACCTGTAAATCCTACTATTACCTTGTTTCCACGTCGAAAGTCCAATTATCGCGAGAGCGGTTGCACTTGTACAAACAGATTAGCGAAGGAAAAATTGTAACATTCGCACGATATCCAACTTGGGGATAATTAGATTGCAAGTAACGATTCCGTTTGCGGAGAAGGATCTTAAGCGGAGGGAGAAAAAAAATTCCACGATTCTTGAACGAGCCGGAAGAACGTTCGTTGAAAATATTTTTCGCTCGGTTTGCAGTTCGGCCCTGCCAAGATATTATTGTCTCGTCGTGCTGAGAGCGGGCACGAATTTTCGTTATCTCTCCAATTTATTCCGCTAAACTTGTCGCGAGGTTTAACGAGAATAAGCTAGAAACGCGCTCAACTTTTCCACGGGATGCTCCCTTAGCAGCGATAGAAGGAACTGAGAATAAAAAATAAAAAGAAAACGTTATTTTTCTATTAGGAAAGTTTCAGGATCCGTCGTTTCGACGAAAGATGGAGCGAAATGGAGAACAGAAGTGGGATGACGAGAAAAGGAAGAGAAACGATGGAACTTTGCTGATTCCATGCGCTGTTTACATTGTTCAGTTGCTGCTCCTATTGTGTCTATGTGATTGCTGGTCATCTAGCATTGTCAATTAAACCGCTTTGACGAGATCTTAATAAATATTTGGAGATAAAAAAGGCTCTTTTTTTGACTTTCCATTAAAGCGGTACGCCACTTTTGCAACACTTTTTGTCAAAGAGATTTTAACTACGAACTTTGTGAGAGAATGAAACGCTTCGTGGTGCTTTGTTGAAATTGTAGAGATGAAGGAAAGTAGAGACTGATTATTTTTTTATTCTGTCTTGTTGATTTTGTAATTATTTAAATGTGTAATATTAACGAGTGTAACAACTGTATTGTATTTTTCAACGCTTTTTATCAAAGATGCTTCAATAGCAAAAGTTGTGTCAGTATTAAATGTCTTGTAGAGCTTATTGAAATTGTAAAAGTGAAGCGAAATGGCGAATGATTATTTTTTTATTCTCTCTTGTTGATTTAGTTATTATTTCAATGTGTAACGTTAACAAATTTAGCAATCGTATTGTATTTTTTAACGTTTTTTATCAAAGAGGCTTCAATCGTGAAAGTTGCGTCAGAATGAAATATTTCGTGGAATTTCGTTGGAATTGTAGAAGCGAAGCAAAGTGAAGAACGATTATTTTTTTATTCTGTGTTATTGATTTAGTAATTATTTAAATTTGTAATATTAACAAGTTTGGTAATCGTATCGTGCATTTGTAAAGTTTGCGTTGTTATGACACGTTTTGATAAGATATTTTATTTCACAAATTTGGGACACTCTACCATATGCATGATAATTATTATTTACTGTGCTGTAGATATAATTATTATTAAAGGTCTAGAACGGCTAAAATTTTTAAAATTACGTTATTCATATGCAAACATTACCGCGATATATATTCTGATACCCAAAAATTGTTGGGGAAAAATGTTAAATTAGCTGTATCAAATATTATTTTAATTGATATTGTGATCCTTCGGTATTAAAAGCTTTTTTTTCAAAACAAACTCAATCAACCGGAAAGTAAATGTTACTGTGAACCTTGTTACTTATTCACTAATAAATAATCAGTCATTAAACGAATGGAATATGTAACAGTCCTAATTTGTACAACTGTTTCACATATGCGAAGAGTTATTACATATTCTATTCTCGATGCAATAATTATTAAAGATATGAAATGTGCAGCATTAAAAAAATTAAAAATTTGCATTATCCATTTTACAAATATTGCATCGACATGGAAACATTCCGGTGCAAGCTTTTATCAAAAAAGGTTCTGTACATTCTGACAAGCGTAGAATAATTATTGTTACATGCTATAGATTATATAGTAATTATTAGTACTCAAAAAGACAATTATATATTGTGCATTTGCGAACATTTCTTCGGTAAAAAATATTCTGAGGCAATGCTTTGTTAAAAAAAATTCAGGTCACCTTGCACAGTGAACAATAATTATTACCATATACTTTGTCCTTGATATGCCGATGTTCATTAACAGTTAAAAGTTTGAAAAAAAAGTTTCAAATTTTAAAATTGTATATTTCTCTATGGGAAATATTCTGACATTTAAATAATTTTCAGCTTTTGTCTGTAAAGTACAGATTCTCCACAGAAATGGTAATTATTTCTATATATTGTACTTTTTGTCCATAAAATAATTTTTATTACGGAGTAGCAGACTGAAAAATCTAAAATGACCACTGATTTTGATAATTCCACTCGAAACGAAGTGGTGCAATGCCTTTTGGAATGTTATTCAATCAATGATATTAAAATAAAACCGAATATTACCTGTTCCACGACGATTTCCAACGAGGTACGAAGGTATCCATAAACGAGGCCTAAGGGAGGCTCGCGAAACGCGTGCTAGTGGAACATCGATTTCTATTCGGTCAATTTGCTGGGCCATTACTTCTTGCCACCTCTAAGGAGTTAGTCGTGCAATTAAGTGGCCGTGACAAAGTACATTATGCAAAAAAAGAGATCGAGGAAGGCTCGGCGATAATTAAAAAAGAACCAGGATAAATAGAGAGAAACGATAGAGAGCCAAAAACAGGCTGCTTGGAGGAGGGAAAGAGAGAGAATCATCTAAGGAGACAAAGACATGTACAGATAGAAAGGGAGAAAGCCAAAAACAGTAAGAGAGAATGAGGAAGAAGGAAAGTCAACTAATTGTAAGAAGAGAGACATAGTTAGGGGCAGGTAGAAACAAAAAGAAAACGAGAGCTAAAGAAAAAGTAACTTTTTATGAGCCAAACAGAGCAAGCTAAGGGGAGAGAGGAACAGTTAGAGACATTTAGAGATAGAAAGGAAACAGGAGCCAAAGAAGGAGTAAAAGGAAACGCCAAAGAGAGCGAGCCAAGGGGAGACAGATATAATTACTGCCATGTAATGATAGAAAGGAAATGAGAGTCAAAGAGAGTGAGCTAAGGGCAGAGAGACTTCGAGACATGTAAAAACAGAAAGGAAGGGAGCCAAAAACAGAATAAGAGGTAGAGAGCGAAAGAGAGTGAGAAGAGAGAGATATAGATAGTAATATGTAGAGATAGAAGGGAAGAGAAAGTCATAGAAAGATTGAGAAAGAGAGGAGAGCCAAAAAGAGAAACAGAAAGACAGAGAGGGTGACAAAGAGTGCGCCCAGATAAGAGAAAAACAAAGACACAGAGAAAAAAGGAACAAACAAGAAACAAAGTAAGAGAGAATGCCAAGAAATCAAGGGGGAAGGAGAAAAGTCAAAGGCAGAAAGGAGAAGGTAAAATGAAAGAGAGCCGAAGGGAAAGAAAGCCGGGAAGAAAAAAGATATAAGACAAGAGAAAAACGAAGAGCGCCAAAGACATAGATGCATGTAGTGTCAGGAAGAGAAGGATAAAAGTAAGGGGAAAAAGGCGGTCAAAAAAGAAATCGAGGGAAGAGCGATTGTCAAACTTCCCCCATAGAATCGAGAAGGAATTAAATGGCTCGTAGGGAAAAGGTAGGGGGTGAAAATCGACGAAGATAACGTAATCCACGGCGTCGTGTTGCAGGGAATCGACGTTTTACAGAGTAAACAGCGCGGACGATGTTATTTCACTGTTTGCACAACATCAAAACACTGGTAACGGTTCTCCATGTATCGCAAAATGTTGACCACTCAGTCGATGGACATCGATAGTCGCGGCTCAAGTCGATAAAAAGGCACAACCGCAATTCGTGTCTCTTTTTGTTTGTATGCGCGTCAAGTGACTTACATTCTTAATATTGTTGAATATATGTACGGACCAAGTGGCAATTATTTTTTAGACAATCAGTTTCCGTGGCACCAAAGTCTCCTTTTAATCTTCAATTTGAAAGATTCAAAATTGCTTGTCCCTGAGAGTAAGTTTGTTCTCTTATTTTTCATCCTCTGCACATTAAAAATGATTGTATGGTAAACCGGGATATTGTTAACTTGATCCTGTTGCTTTTGCTTGAGGTTTGACTTGGTCGAGGGCTAATGCAACCGAGGTCTGTTCGAGCTGGAGTTCGATGCAGCAAAGTTCTCAATGCACCTGAAGTCTGTTGCAGCTGAAATTCGACGCAGCTACGATGCGATTCGTACGAAGTCAAATGCAACCAAGGTACGATTCAACCCTGTTGCAGTCTGGTTTCGATGCAACCGAAGCCTGATGTGACCGAAGTCTGTTGCAACCGAGATCCATTGCAGCTAGGGTTCAATGCAGTTGAAGTTCGATGCAGCCAAGTTCCAATGCAGCTGAGGTCCAATGCAGTTGGGGTCCAATGCAATCGAGGCCCGATACAGCCGAGGTCTATGGCAACCGAGATTCGACGCAACTAAGGTGCGATTCAGACGAAGTCAAATACAACCAAAGTCCGATGCAACCGAGGTTCCATCCAAGCTTCGTTGCAGCTGAAATCCGGTGCACCCGAGGCCTATTGCAACCGAGATTCAACGCAACTAAGGTGCGATTCAGATGAAGTCAAATACAACCAAAGTCCGATGCAACCGAGGTCTGTTGCATCCAAAGTTCGTTGCAGCTGGGTTGGATGCAGCTAAGATCCGATGTAGTCGAGGTCCAATGAAACTGAGGTTTGGTGCAACCGAGGTCTCTGCATGAATCCAATCATTTGACAACTTTCCCTTTGAGGCTGACATTGACTAAAAACGTAAAAATCTTGAGCGCAGAATATTCCAACGGTTACAAGTACTCCTCAATTCCCTTGGACGTAAATGTCGATACATCCTCTCTTTCCTGTTGAAGAATAACTTAGAAGATGATGAAAGGAGACATCAACGTCTCAAGAATAGCATAAAGGGAGTGACCTTTCATAGCCTGCCCAACTACATTTGGACGGCGTAATAGTAGTAGCAAGGTGAACGTGAAGATAACAGTTGCATCACATTATACAATCCTTCAGTAGGAAATTATACATTCTAATAGTGTTTTCTCTCAACGACGAGGGTGGTCCTTCAAATTAGTATAGTCAAAATTTCTGTACACGATGTGCAATCATCTTCAAAGCTTGAACTACTTGAAGTCGACAATGAGCCGAAATCCTAAGATGTAACCAAGGGTGCGAAGAGACACACGAATTACAAGCAATAGGATATCACTTAAGAAAACAAGATGATCACGCGTTTGTGTGCATTTTGCTTCATACTTGTTTGCATTGCGAATGCTGCAATGTCGTGGGTACACACGGTACTTAATTGAATTAACGATAACTTCCGGCGTCTCGGTTGAATCTACGCACTTCTGGATAAGCTGTTACTTATTTTGTTTAAATTAATTTGTATGTAGTTTGAAGGGATTATAATATTACGATGCTACGGAATATTGGATCAATGTATCCATTTTTCGATTAGTTATAATTATTTTTGCACTTTTCAGATGCTAATGAAATTAGTCTGAAATTACTTTTAGACGGCTGCGACATGACATTATTCTGATGGGATGGATGAATCTACATATACATATGTGGATTAACTGTACTTTATTTAACCTTTTTTAGTTGTTAATTGCTTTTAGCAAGTTACGAAATCCAGTTATTTTAGTATTTATACATCCGTCTATGTTTTTTTTTATTTAATTTTACCTTATTTTACTTTCATTAATTATTTCTAACTTTCGAGTAACTCCGAGACTCTACCAGTGTTATTAGTTTAATGCATGAAGTTCTCAATTAATTCTGTCTTATTTAGATGAAACTTAGCTTTCTCTAGTTAGAAATGTATTTCAGGAAATTAAGATATCTGGCTGCTTCAGTAAAGTCATTTTATACTACATCTCGAATTAAGTTCTGCTTAATGTTGCCTTCTTTAATTGCTTATTACGTTGAAGATGTTACGATGAAAAGACAATGGAAGTAGGAAGAAATGATTGTACAAATGATAAATCGTTTTTCATCTCTTTGACTACCTCGTCACTAAATGTAGAAAATATCCCGACATTGAATCGCACGACGAGCTACTAGGAGTATCGCAAAATCGTTTAATGCGCCTGGGAATTGCTTTCCCGTACTCGGTTTCCAATTCATGATGAATATCCCGAATTAAGACGTAGATTACTTTACGGAAGAAGGGTCGAGAATTCCATTAAATTATTCCGCGAACTTTCAAGCGATAAGTAATATCTATTTGACGTTATTCCCCCGCGGAATTAAACAATTTCGGTTGCCTGTTTTTAACCTTTAAAATCTATTATATACTTCGTTTTGTAACAACTTTATTCTTTGTACTGCAATTTTTTTTTGCTGTTATACTTTTCTCATGATATTATATATTTTTTAAAATATCATTGCAGCAAGAATGGTTAAACGGTATTATTAGTAATCGTTCAATTTGCCTCCAATGTAAACAATGTTAACACTAGATTTACGAATGTTGATATACCTACTTTTTTTGAAGTGAGCCAATTTGAATCATACAAGAAAATTGAAATTTTTTGCAAAGAAAATAGTTCCAAATCAATTGAAATTAAAGATTTATTATTAAAAAATTAACCAACCAATATATTATATATGTAGTAATCAAATTTTGAATGAGTCAAATTGGCTCCATAAATCTAGTGTTAAATTAGATTTTATAGTAATGCAAAATCTCGTGCTAATTTACATATTAAAATAAACAAAATTGACCAAATCGTAATTTTTAAAAAATGCAAATTAAAAGCAGTGAAACTACTTTGAAACTCTTCCAGATCGAAATTTTCGTTTCTCCATTCACTTTGGTTCGACCTATTTATGTAGAAGCCTTATAAATATCACATTAAATATCGGTAAAAGTCGATACTAGTCTTAACACTAGAAGTACCAAGCAAGTCAAAATAACGCATGTCCAATTTTGTCCTCAAATGCTCCAAGTTTATAGAAAAGCAGATATTCTACGTTGATTTTATAAAACACAAATTACAGAATCGATCACTTTTTCCCATCTCCCGATTCTTCTTTTTCTAAAATACTTATTTAGCATAGTAAAACGCAACAGATTTAACGCCAGTAGTTCTAGTATTAAAAGGAAATTGCACTGTGTAAGTCGTAGTTGCGATAACTTTAAATCCATTGACTATAAAAAGCACATGTGTATCGTAAATTTCGATTATAAAGCGATTCAAATATTGCGTTCACTCCCTTATCTTTACGACCTTGTTCGCACAATTTATTAGATCATCGACAGACGATGCGATGAATAATGTTACGACTCGAATGGAAAAAAAAATATTTAGAACATTCCAGAGAACTTTCAGCACACGTTTCATAACTTAAAAACTGCGTGAAAGCGCAAAGAAGGCTGCGAATGTACGAGAGTGCTTAAAGGTATCTGTTAGTAAGAAAGTTGAAATATCTCGTAAAATGTATAGTTTACGGTCAAGTAACCATAAGGCTTTCATCCCCAGGATTCCCAGAGGAATCGAATTATGCAAGCAAAATTATGTAGTTCTGTGGATGCAAAAAGAGCAGTTGCATTTTGCAATTGAATCAATTATGATGCACAGAAATACATAAATGTAATGGATAAATAAGGACCATACAGCATTTAATTTTATATTCTAATCGTTTTTTAAATTATTTATTCCATGACTATTATACCCATTCAAACTTATGAAAAATTTTAAAGTAAATGTTCACTGTTTTGCATGTTCAAATCTGGTAAAAAATAAGTAGTTTACATTTATCAATTCATGAAATTTAAATTTGATTGAAGAAGTGTAAACCGATATATTGGAAAGTAAAGTCCATTTTTGAGAAAAAGGTATTAAATTAGATAAACATAGGAATCTTTGCATTTCGAATGGCAAAGTAAATAAAAAGAATAACCTCAAGGATTCGTCCAAGAAGATTTAACTATCACATGCTATTGCGTGAAATCTTTTATGCAAACTCTTAGATACTCCAACATAAGAAAAAAACAGGTTTGTGCAACTTTCAGATTTAAAAATTTGAGTTATGTTTGAAGTTACTTTTTATAATTATCTATTTTTCAATACTAAACGAACATTTGAAATGGTCGTAGACTTGTCATAATATTGTTGTTCACTATTACTACTTTAGAGGCTTCTACAAAAGTTTCAAAAATTGTCACCTCCCATTAGAAATTATTTTTACCTCAATTTCCTGTTCGTAATTTAATTTTAGCTAACAAGGTAATTACAGGTACCGGCGAACATTTAAATAAAAATATAAATTCACTCTGAAACTTCAAACTCAAAATTGAGTCAATAAAAAGTTAACTACGCCAGAAAGCTATAGCATCTCTCGACATATAACTACAAAAGGTGGAAGAGACAGCTCCATAAACCCTCTGTGCACTTATATTTCCCTAAAATGGCATGCAATCCAACAAACTGCAACACGGCGCCCAGTCATCCTAAATCCCTGTAATATTTCATTCATTACAAGATATTTTCCACAAAATACCCAAACTCTCAGTCCAAATCCTCCTCGCTAAAGTGAGGCCCCATTTCCTCTCTACGTTGTCCCGTCTGGTGGTTACCCTGTGTTAAACCTCATACTGCAACTGAAGAGGTTAAAGGTCAATGACCATTTACGACGTCTAAAGTCGAATAGAAACCTTAAGACACAGTTTCTCGTAAAAGATTCCTGTGTAATCGATTAAGTTAAATACAGGAGCCACGAAGTACGTGTAATTATGTTGCCTTAATTGCGATTGTCAGGTGTTTGCGCGTCTCTAAGAAATGATTGTTTAACGAGTAAATTACTTTTCCGTGGCTTTATCGTCGACACGATGGAAAGGCTCGGATCTCCCGATAGACGAGTGAAGAAGAAAACAAGGGGAAAAAGGATGAGGTCTTCTCGAGAATGACGGTGGGTCGCAGGGATGTAGAGAGGGGCTTTGCGAAAATTCTCATAAACATACTGTATTGAACTTTAGAACGTGGATAACGTCACATTACACGATATTGTTATTAGCATCGTGCAGGGAAATATACAACCATTTTACGAGCCTCGAGATTGTGTTTGCGGGGCTAAATAAATATCGAAGCTGCGAAGGACGAGGATAAGCTAGGTCCGAAGTGTGTATTGGACGATGGGCAGAAAAATAAGGGGAGGAAGATTGTTCAAATGTTCAACGATTTTAAGTTGCGATTGTGGAGCTGGAAAAGTATAGCGATGGATGCGAATTAATATCTGTAATTAAATTCAATTTAATGCTATACGATTTGAGCTGACAACTAAGTTAGTCCTTTGCTGACACTGATTATTGTATCATATGTTGACTAGAGGAATATTAACACTACGATTAAAGGCATGAAATCGGTTATATCAAAATATATTAAATAAGAGTTTTGAAAGAAGAGTAATTGCGTGGTAGAGGCAACGATCAGTTAAATAATTTATATTTTATAAAATAAACTTATTTACTTTTCTTCTGTATAAAGGGAAATTTTCCGGAAACGTTCGAAAGTAGTTACTTTGACTGACTTGGTATTTCTAGTGTTAAGATGACATTGATTCCACAGCACCAGCTAAGAGTTAACCCCTTGCCGTATAATAACGATTGATATCTTTAAAGCGATAAATGGAAGAAAAATTGTGTAACTTTTCCAAAAATTATTAAATATATCGCATCAGTGGCTCACGATACTACTAAATTATTTCTGTAGTATGTAATATCGCATTAAGGTACAGCATATCAGAAGTCAGGGATAGATTATTATTTCAGCAATTAATTCTGAATTATTGTGCATACAAGTTTAAAAGTTCCTGATCTATGGGAATATGTATAAGTTGGAATGACTTGCATTTTGCGGAGATTACAGGAATGTATCTAAAGTGAAGCGGTAGAAAGGAAAGGAGAATCATTCTCTGACTTTATCTAATTAAGTTGCTGTTGTTACTGCTGCAATTATATTAATAGTAATGCCTTTATTCAGACTTATTATTACTGTTACTTGAATTGTTCGAGTGTAGGAGTTTATAGGATTGGATGAATCGTTAAAAACCCACAACCAGAATGTTTTGAGCGTAAATGAAGTTTACTGTTTTATAATTTCACCCAACAAAAAATTCAACAATCTCATCTACCTATGTTAAAAGCACACTGACTGAAGTTTTAAGTATCATAAACACTAGAATTTTTTATTTAAGACTTGGTCTACCAATAACTGAGTTCAATATGTTTAAAAATTTCAAATATATACCTTAGAAAAACGAAAATGAAGAAGACAGAAACGTGTTCGTTTCCACGAAATTCAGAACAAGTTATTTTCTAGTACATTGGTAGATCTAGTGTTAAAATAAAAGCAATATATAATTGTCCCTATATGTCAAAAATCACGCGTCCATTAATTTTTCACGCTTCCTCTCACAAGCATAGTCCAGCTTCCATACCTGAGACATGAATCAGAAATAAAAATGTTTTATTAACAGAATTTACAACAAATTAAAACCATGAGATATCACAGCAATGAATTAAAGATGACTATAAAAGTCATATAGAAAAATTTCCACAAAATATAGAAAAACGAAGGGAAACAATCGACAAAATGATCGAAACATATGTTGCCCTCGAATTCACGGGAGAAAATGAAACCGACATTTCTATGAGTTGCACGCCGAAATGGACGAGCAACGGTTCAACTTGTCGATATAACCACGCTTCGAAACAACCATGTTTTCCGTAACCGAAAATGGAACACATTGCAAAAGCATTAATCGATAACATTTTAGATGATCGTTTTCCAAGGATTATAGAAGTAAAAGTATAGCAACGAAATACGTTCCAATCTGGATTGTACAGAAATACACAATGTCCGAAGTTGGAATTATGTTTTGGAAGCTCGAGCTTCCTGTTCCTCCAGAAATTTCTCCTGTTTGATCAGCTCGAGGACGCCGTTTCTCATCTCGAAAACTACCTCGCGCTCGGTAAGGCCCAATCGACGTTTGTTGCTGACATCGTAAACGCCACCTTCACTTTCCGAATGCTCACCTCGGGTACCTCGAATCTAAATATCAAATGGTATTAATCGATAGAATACCGAGGTTCAGAATCGAATTACTTCAATTTTCAAAAGTATCAACGAGCTTCGTGTTGACTCTACATGACTACTTGTGACTTTGAAGTGACATAAAACATATCTGAAATTCTATACTTTAAAAGTCTGTTTTTTTATTTTCTCCATTATTGTAATTCATCGTAATAGTTTATAAGTTCGTGCGTATTGTGTAATATCGAATATTATATTAGATATTTACAGAAGTTCGTGTACGATTGTGGTAGATGAAGGAAACTTTGTCTGGATGGTGAAATTCTGGTGTTTGGGTATAATTACCTCACATTCACTAATTAAGTGATAGTAATACTTGTCAGTTTAGCGTCAGACATCGTTCTGGTAATTTTTATTTATTGCTTAATAGAATTTTATCAGTGAATTTTTTAGCCATAACGAAGAGTGGTAAATTATATTCATCTATACGATGAGTCTCACAAATTGCAACTTAAATTGTTAAAATTTGTAATGTTTTTGAAGAAAGTGAACTGGGTAGAAATTATTTTAGGTATTAGTTCTTAATGGCTCACAATGTATATTACTACATAATAAAAGAAATTCAATGTGACACTCTAGGTGGTAGCAGGCGTCAATAAGGCTTCTGCTATGAAAAGTAAGGTGATTTAAAAGAAAAGTTCATCTTGTTCAGTTCATTACTGTCGTAGAAAGTTTATTAAACACGTATTAAATGGTTTACAGAAGTTTCTATGAAACTAAAAAAAATTGAGAAATCCGGTAAAAACTGTAAAATACGTTTCATCCTGTAACTACCCCTACGGTAGGAGTAGTGGATTTATACTTTGCAGGAAGGGTTGTTTTTAAGAGACCTATCGGATGGTAAGCATAAAGATTAATTTGTTTTTGGGGGTAATTTTTCCATCCTTATCCGACTAAACCCTTTCTCCGTTTTCTAAAAATGGTCAGGGTACTATTTTCTCTTCCGTGGAATGTACAATTTCCAAATTAAATTAATTATCCTTAAATACTGAGTAGAAATGCAAATTGTAAAGTAGAACAGGGGGGAGGGGGTGACCGTATAATTTGATACTTTTCACATGGATTCTGAAAATCAATGTCGACGCCCAAATAGTAAAATAATAATTGATATTAAGAGGGGAATAAATCACTTCTGGTAAGATTGTCTTTGTTATTGATGAAAGGATGAAAATTAATGCAAATGACATTGAAATCTGCGGTACCGGTGATATTAAAATCAGCAATAAGTTATGAAATCATTTCCAATTAATTATACATTCCCGTTACACCGGCAGCTTATGTTTTCAAGAGGCGAGGATGAAAATTGGATAATTTAAAATTAAACAGTGGTTCCAGGAAAACAAGGGATGCGAACGATAGAATGTAATGTATTCAGTGAATTATGTCAATTTTCACGCTCATCAAATTCCCTGTCTATTTATTGTTTTCTCAGTTTTGCAACTCGAGCATATTGTTAACGGGTAAATTTTCAATTTCTGAGAATTGCAAAATAGTCGCTTAAACGTTTTCATTATCAGAAAGAACATAGATTTATACAAACACACAAACAAAAGTAAATGCTATTATTATCATTTATCATGTAATGAATATAAATATGGAGACAATATTAACACTAGGTCTACGGCAGCCGTCGAATTGACGGGTTCCTACTTTTTTCAAATTTTTTTTTATATCGATAGAGAAGCAGTACACTAAATATTTCACGTGTATCTTATAATATACAATTTACTTAACTGATCGTATTTTTTGCACTTTGATCCATCTTTTTTCAAAGTATTTATTTAGTATATTGAAATATATCAGATTTAACGGCCGTAAATATAGTGTCAATCTATTGGTCAGCAAGAAAGTAATTTCGGTTTTTGATGAGAGCCAGCGTTACGTTTGTTCTCAATGATTTCTGACAATGTTATGATTTTTTTCTTCTAACAATCGAAAGTTGGCACTTTTGACTTGGCTTAGAAACAAATTGCTCTTTATTTTGTTTATAATTGTTTGTTTAGGAGAACTTTTAACATATTGTGAAAAACGAACATTTTTTATATGTTTTACTTTGTTATTTTTTGCAAAATCTAAGCTTGATTGGGAAGTGATGTCACAGCCTCCATGTAGCTCTGATCTGACACCATTAGATTTCCATTTATTTTTCAGCTTGCAAAACTTTTTGAATAGTAAAACTTTCAATGGCGATGATAGCCTAAAATTGCATTGAGTTCAGTTTTTTGTTGACATGGGCCAGTATTTCTATAGAAACGGAATCACGAATTTGTCAAAACGATGGCAAAAGGTCATCGAGTAAAGGTCATCGAAAAAATTCTTTGTTAAAAAAAAATTAAGTTCCACTTCACACTACAAAACCGAAATTACTTTCTTTCCAACCCAATACTATAGTTTGATTCTGAACAACATATTTTTTTCACAATATCCTGTCATATTCATTTACAAAACATTAATAATTGGAACAAAGAATCTTCACATAATTTTAACCCTCATTACTTGTAAAGCTCAAGAAAGAAAACTTAAAAGTGCCGCTAACTAAAGCAAACTATCTCATTTCAAAATAATACAATTAATAAAAATTAAAAATTTAAGTATCTTTAAATATCAACAGACAATCACCGACCATTTACTCCATTCGATTTATATACATAAAAAAAACAGTTTCTTTAATTTACTCCATAACTGCTATCCCGGTGAATGTATTGAATTAAAAATTGATGTACAATGTTTTTTTGTGATCACCTATCGTATGACCTTACCCATTGAAATCGAATCAAGGGCACTTTTAACCCCCTTATCCCTCTACACCCTTTATCGATCACCATAATTTACCCTCCGGCAAAAGAAGGATAGTCCGAAAGTTATGCAAACCGAATGGCCAAAAAAGTTCCCGACCGAGAAAAAAACAATATCCTTCTCCCTTTTTCCCTCATCTTCTCTTTCCTCACCTGAAGATTGTACATGTTTGCGATTTCTTCGAATCTCGGATAATCCGCGCTCAATTTCGGCAGGCGAACGTGAACGGAGGCCCTAATGGTAGTTCCCAGATTCGTTGGGCAGAAGGTGAGAAAACCGAGTCGTCGATGCCGAGAGAATTCCACTTTCTTCTCGATTTCACGAACTGCTTTAACGAGCCTCTCGTATACGGACGCCACGTTTCCACCCTTTTCCATCGATATCAAACGCATGTGATCCTCCTCGTTGCACCAAACCAGAAAAGTTTTACTCTCGTTAAAAAATATCCCTCTACCTGGAAAACCGATGTGCGTACAATTACGTCTTATCGTTCCATTTTGCAGTCGGAAGTCGATTTTTCTGATTTGTCCATATATTTACGAGGGGGTGTTGTTTAGATATTTTCACTTTTGGTCGGTTTATTTGGGGTGTACTAGTGTAGTGTCGGAGTTTCTTAGAGATAGAAAATAGTTTATAATTAGTGAATATGGATGGATTTTCTATAAACGAGAGTGAATGTTTAGAATACGTACTTTGGAAGGCGACGAATGTCAGAGTTAGAGTGAATGTTTAGTTTGTGAACAAGAAGAAAATGAGTATATGCAATAGAAAATGCATACTGTGAGAAAGAGTATCGAAGGTGGATGCGAGCGTAAATTTTTGGGAGAGTCAGTGGAGATATAGACAGAATTATGTTAAGAGCAATGGAGAGTGGAGCCTTGAGAATAGAGAGAATTTAAGAGAGTGCGAGTTGGAGTATTTGAAGTTTTTGATAATTAGTGAGTTTCTTTATTTTATAATTTTATGTTTAGGCTACGATATCATGGGTTTAATATGTATAGATTTTAGGAGAAGAATATGTAGGAAAGCATATATACAGGGAGTCCCAGCTGATTTTGACATCTTGATAACTTCGGTATTGTGGCATGTAGCGAAAAATGTTTCCTGGGAAACTTATGGGGCATAATCTGGTATCGTTAGTTTTTCCGTAGGTGGACGCGTCAAGGACATATGAAGGTCAACTTTGTTTTTTTAACTAGAATGGGGTACTTTTTTATGCACCAAGCGATGCAGCTAGACATTCTTTATAAAAAAGTACTGACCTATGTACATCGAAAAGCTAATAATTAAGGAGATATTTCGGTATAAATAATCTAAATACAAAGGCATCATTCCTGCCGCATTAGGACGTGAGCTCTGTTTATCTCTTTATCTGTCTGTCACCTGATTTAACGCCGCCCGACTTTTTCTTATGGGGTTATTTAAAGGATAAAACGCGAAAGTTTCAACTAAAGTGAGTTATATGAAGCAGCACATTATCGATGAATGTGGTATAATATCAGCCGATACATTAAATAACGTAGGCCAATCCTTACTCCATCGATTTCAAAAATGTTGTGATGCAAATGGTCGTTACATTGAACCATACCGGTAAATAGATGTGGGATAAACTTATCACTTCGATGTATTTTATACTAACAATATTTATTTTACATTAACAAAATAAGTAAATAATATTCGATACATAAATCTCTTTCACAAGATACCGGTACAACCAACTTGTTCGAGAACACGCTTCTACATACAGAACCGGAAATCTCCCACTCTCTCTCTCTCAATGTACCAATTTCACTACTTTAGTAAAAACAACTCCTCACAATAGACGCTTAAGTAATTACGAATTTTAGAATTACTTAAATTGAAATGTCTCCTGAACTTTTTCTTTCTATCTGTGAAGAATGTATAGCTGCATCGCTTAATGCATAAAAAAGTGCCCCATTCTATTTAAAAAAACAAAGTTGACCTTCATATGTCCTTGACGCGTCCACCTATGGAAAAATTAATGACACGAGACTATGCCCCACTCGATACCATTTAAGTTTTCTGTGAAACAGTTTTTGCTACATACCACAATACCGAAGTTATCAAGATGTCAAAATCGGCTGGGACACCCTGTATATATAAAGAGAAAGAGAGATCTGACACTATCTTGTTTTTACACGTCTCGCAGTTTGAACGCAGAAAATTCTGATAGTTGCGCAGAATGTTGCAAAAAGTTGTGAACAAAAAAAAATATATATAAATAAAATTATTGCGCCAACAGTATTAAAATAAATTCAATGATACACTACACGTACCTACGTGTATGATACTAATAGATTTGTTTATCTGTTACTCGTACTGTAGATGAAGTTATCAGTTGCACTCCGCCATAGTAAAAGGGTTGAGCAAGCTGACCGCGAGAGAGGAGGATGATTAGTGGATCATGTTTTTGATCCTTTTCTGCGCGCGATACACTATTACCCGATGCGAAACGTAAAATCGTATCGTTTCTCGAACATGCATTTTGCGTTGCAATTCGTCGAGAGCAACAGGCAGTTAATGAAGCGGTTAATCATCAATTAGAAAGTTTGTATCGCGTCTTAAATACTGGAAAGAATGGTACCACAAAGAAAAAAGAAAAAGTTAAAGGTGAAGTTTCTATCGGCTCATATTTTCTTCACAACGTCGA
This sequence comes from Cerceris rybyensis, assembly GCA_910591515.1. NCBI lineage: Eukaryota > Metazoa > Arthropoda > Insecta > Hymenoptera > Crabronidae > Cerceris > Cerceris rybyensis. The sequence continues at coordinate 39,524,576 of OU342789.1, forward strand.
TAGTTGTGTCAGTGCTTGACGGGGTAATGTTATCTTATTGCTAGATTTTTTTTAATGTATTCATAATTTAGTCCTGCATTATTTCAAGGTTTTTAGCTGAATACTAATAACGTAAACTGATAATATTTAAAAATCTATAGCTGAGTACATTTTTAAATTTCATATTAAATTATAGGTACTTAATTGAACCAGAGCTTTCAATTTTAAAAGTATCATTATTATTCATCGAATTTTTCAATATGCCCTCGAAACATCGAATTATTTTTTAATTAAAAAGATCAGTTGATTATAAACATAATAATGTAATAGCTATGGATTCATGGCTCTCACAATTAGTATATAGGTTCAAATATCGAAAGTAAAAATTTTAAAAGTTTTTTTTAAAAGCAGCAAAATGGAGCTTCTTACGAACGTCTCAGAGAAGAGGAGCTACGGAAATGATCTGACCTACATATTTGCTATTTTCATTTAAAGAAAAAAACTAAAATGTCATAGAACATCAAATAAGTAATACATCGTTTCGTTGCCTCAAGCATTGTGGAGATCTAATGAAGATCGTTGCGTTTTTGGAAACTTCGTCTGAACATTAATTAACGAAATATTTCTTAAATCTGACAAGCGCCGTGTAAGAAACGTCCTAAGTTAGGAAACACGAAAAGATTATGATAAAATTTTGAGAGTAACAAGCTTGTTTTCTAGAATAGACTAATTTTAAGTTCACATCTAACGGAATTAAACTTAATTTTACCTGAGATCCTTCAAATAGGACTTAATTGGCAAATAATTATGCACATAGGTGATTAAATTTCCCTACTTAGCTCGTATACCAAATACTTGAAATCGATAGAAACCCTTGTATTTTGAGAGGTAGAATTTCCATGTTATATAGAGCAGTGCATCGATTATATAAAGATTCTTAATAATTTATTACATTTTTATTTATTCCCCCATGAAAGATTCACAAAGTGGCCACATCAGGATATCATATGACCACGCCGAGAGTTACGATGAATTCGACTATATTTCTCCAATTAACGAAGGGAATGACATTCCTCGAGATTCCGTGGAAACGGTTAGCATAGAAAGGAAAGCAAGTAATTTAAAAATTTCGTTTGATCTCGTACGTAGACGAAGTAATAACGCGTTTAATCGCAGTCTAGACGAAATTTTTCTTTTCCCGATTTAATGTCACGGTTAGCAACCACTGAGAGAAAAGAAAGAGAAAGAGAATCTTGCTCGGGGCTACCGATTATCCGCAAATAACAAGCTTTGGTGATTTAACAAAAGCCAGTTATCCGGAGGAATTAAAGAAGGAAAAAAGTTATTTATGCGCGATAATTAGAAGCAACCCAAAAGTTTTCAGTTGTAACAGATGCAATACTGTTAAGAACTGTCATATTTTTCATTTGTTACAATCATGTTATTAATCTGGCTGCTTGTTCTAAAAACGAGTGGCTCACGTTGGTGCAGCAAAATGAAATTAAGAAACTTCAAATTTTCTAAATATTACTAAGTTGCAAAATTCTGTGGAAAATGATACCATAAAATCATTTTCATGCTGTAAGTTTTATTTTAAATTATATAATATAGTAGAAATCTCCTTTTTACACACAAAGACACAATACCATTTATCTCCATTTCTCTGACATTCCAAGGATATTTTGCCTGGCTATCGCCGTCTTTTTTTACACATATTTACCAAAGGCATTCTTGCAATTAGTTTTCAAAATTGTATTTCAACCACACATCACTCCACGAGGAAAACACGGTTACCTGTAATGAGTAACGCGGTCAAAAATTACCAGGAAAAAAGATTGAGATTCTTTAAAAATCATTAATTTGTTAAGGATTTGTCAGACATAGAATGTGTAGAACATAATACTGCATACATACTGTATGCACCAGGTCAAATGTCATTATAAAACTCTGTTTAGAAAACTGTTGAAAATATACCTGATTAGACAATGATTTTCTTATTTGTCTTCATAGTCCAACTTACAATCTATTACTATTATTTACAATGTATTTTCAGGATTCAAGACTAGAAACGAAGAAAGAAAGTTTTTCAACTTGTTTTGTAAGCAGTTTTCTTGCGTATAAATAACTGGCTAAATAAAATCTATTTATGTCTGAATGTAATATCCCGTTCCTCCAGAAAAAAAACAAAACAAAGAACTTTAATGTGATACTTTCTTTGAAACCAAATTAACAAGGAATTAAATGTTTGGTATCAGTTTATTACAACGTAAATAAATTCTGATAAACAACAAATCGGAAAAGCAACACCTAAGACAAGAAAAATTAAACTAATATCATTCAAACAAGAAAGAAAACAATTACAAATAACACACTCGTAAACAGCTGTGTAACAGTGTTATTATATTAAGGGGACCAGAGTGTCGTTGTTTTACATTAAATTCAAAACAAACAAATTTATAACATGTTTTTATTTTTAAAAAACGATCCAACCATTCTCGTTAACAACAACCTTTTTCCACCTACTGTGCAAATTTTCAATGTCGGACCAATAAATATCGATTAATTTTAATCGAAGTATCTAGAGAAACGATGTTACTTTCCGGTACCTCTAATACATAAAGTTTCTCTCGCATTTCATGAAATATAACTCGTTTCAATTACAAACGACATTTTTATATTCACCATTTAGCGGTACTTCAAACAATTTACCTTCTACACTGAGAAAAAACGGATACAGGTAACAATTCGCGAGTAGAGATAACGTCTTGACTAAAACGAATTGATACGGCGATGCCTTCAATTACCCCTGAAAACTCACTTCGAATCGTCCATTCTCCCCTGCGCGTGTCCCTAAGCTCCTTAATACCCTTTAACCCTTTTAACCCCTTTAATCCCAGTGGCAAAGGGATCTCGCGGACCCATCGTGACGAAAATCATTAATGCAAATTCACTTAATTAGTGGCCCCTTAACCGATTTCCCGACAACCTACGAACCAGGATGGACAGAAGTTTGTGCCTTTTGTTTCTTATGGATTTACGATTTTTTAAAAGCCTATCGGAGTCTCTTTCAACGAGTTTTTATGGGACAACAAAACACACTTTGATGGATATTCTAATTAAAGTGTCTTAAATAATTATTTCGTCTCATAATGTTTCGGCTTCAAAGGAAGAACAGGAATGACAAAACGAATGTTTGAAGGTGTAAGTATATCTTTTATGAATTAATTAAGAGAGTATTGATTGTACATTTAAAAGAGTTCATCTAATTTCTGTAAATTGGTTTTTTCAAACTGTATGAGTTGTTTGTTAATTTTCATTTACAATAAAAATTAGTTAAGGCACTGAAGAATATTTTGGCAGAGTATATATGATTATTAAATCGCAAAATCGAAATTAATTAGAGAGAAAATTAATAACGGCAGAAAATTATATCGAACATAGATCGATCCAGGTTTGCAAACAAATTAAATGTCAAATAGTCTCATAACTATTGCAATTTTCCTTAAGTACTTTAAATACCTACAATGAAAACTTTCTAGTGATTGCTGTAGTGATATATTTTCTCCTATGTTCGGTAAAAAGTTCACGCAAAAACTCACATTTTCAAGGTTACAATTTCAGCCTCCCGAAACTAAGAAATTTTGTTTGTCCTTATTCGAGTAAATTTCGAAAATCTTCAAGTAAATAACTCTGTACACTTTAAAGAAGAAAATATATTTTGTGATGCAATAATCAATGAATATTACCAACGATTCATTTTCTTTCAACTGAGCTTTTGAAATTCCCACAATATTCGTTATTCGCATAGGATAGAACGTCCTATAAGCTCTTTTGATATTCTATTTTCAATTTTATACAAACACGCACGTTTAATGAATAATGGTCAATATTTTATATTTTATAATAGAGAAAAGACACAAAAAGACAATGGATTTTGTTAGATATTGATAACAATCAGCATCATGTTTACATATAATTATGTACTGAGATGTCTTACATTTCCTGAAACTCTCCGGAAGAATGTACATAAAGCTTATTATACTCTATATAAAATGTAAGTACAATAAGAAAAATCAAGTATAACAGTTCATATATTAGCTGATGAGAAGAAGCCCTTCTTTTGTTAACTAAACTCAGGAACGCGGGTAGTTCGTTTTAAAGTAAACAACAAAACTTTGTATGCATCAGATTATTGAGCGAAATGGAAAAATCCTCCTTTTCCCTGTCCTTATCTCAATAATTATTATATTTAGTAATCTAATTAAGAATTCCTAACACTGTTTTCAAGCGCATTGTGTAACAATTATGATTTGGAAAATGTATACAAATTACGATTTTATTATTTTTTTTTTTTTTTGGTTTTCTTGCAACGTAAAAGAATGTTTTGTATTTCAGTTGGTATACAGATTTTAAGAAATTACGAAAAGTTCTAAATCACTTTTTATTCTATCATGGAAACTTATCCATCTTCCATGTAATCGAGACTTTTTAACGCTAATAAAATGATAGTACTATTGCGAGGATAATTCCAGAGATTAAACGAGAACTACAAATTTCTTTGGCATTCATAACGGATATGCGCGATAGTCAAAAAATTGTTGACTATCTATTCGCTGTTTGACTACAATTATTTTTGAATCTCATTGAAATTTAACCCTTTGCGCTCCAACTACCAGTCTGGCTGGCAGAACAAGTAAAGACGATCTACTCCAACTACCAGCTCTACTGGCAACATTTTATTTTCTAATTATTACTAATTAGAAGTGACCCTAAACGGACCAAAATATGTATGGCTTGTTCAACACCTGGTGGTCCTGGAAGAAAAAGAACAACTTTCTATTGTGATACATGTACAAGAAAACCCAGTCTACATGTAGGCGACTGTTTCTTGAATTATCGTACAAGAGAAGTTTATAAGAAATAAATTATTATATTGCTAAATTAACTTAACCTAATATATGAATAAATTTTATATTATTAATCAATATTTAAGTAAGTTTAATACACTCCTACAAAAATGTCATCAAAATAGTTTTTTGCCGTATATGTAATAAAAAAATTTCAACCAAATTGTATATTTTGAATCTGAATTTATTTTAAGATACATTGAAGTTAACTAAGTTTTTGAGTTAAATTTCTCGTTAATAAAAAATCATTTTTCTAAAAACTGCAGCATTTTTTTCAAACTATTGTGATTACAAAATATTGCCTGAAAGTCCGTGGAGTAGACTTCCAACAGGCGCAAGAAATGCAACGAGCGCAAAGGGTTAACAAAAAATTAAAAATCAAGTATTGTCAATTACAATACCTTAATTCCCTTGTCTTTGAATTTCAACTGCATTTCAAACCATCAAGAATATAATACATACACCAAGATAGAAAAAAAGTGATGTTCCTCTTAAAAAAAAAATTGTCCCAGTAAGAAAGTTTTGAAGCTTCCCGTCATTTTAAACTCTCGGCCTTTATCCTCATCGCGATCGCAGTCCCCCGAAAAAATTACCCTTTCCCAAGATGGACTGTGATCCTTATCAGCTCGCTATTTCACTAACCTGTTTCACGTTGAACTTACTTTAATCCTATGATAGAAAGTTTCGGCTTAATCTTCGTTTAAACTTGAACCCTCAATTTCGGTCGTTTAGCTTACCAGGGGATTAATGTTTTCAAACGAGCCGTAGGAACTTAAGATATTGTAATTGAATGCATTAACAAAAGTAAAAACGACTGCATGGAATTTCATGTCGTGAACATTTATAGAACACGAGATCGAACATCGTATAGGCGAATACTTTCTCATAGTGATCGATCGTATCTTTTTATGGGTTTTTGAGATCTTCAGGGATTGAGGAAGAGAAAGAGAGAATAGATCTCTAGTGATTTGAAAGAAAAATAATTTCAATCTACTTGAAACCGTTATTACGTTTAAAGCCGGTCGGACGGTTACTTTAAAGCAATTTCAAGTTTAAAGCTGACTTTAAATACAGATTATGGCAGGACTTTATGAAAAGTTCCGAGTTATTTTAAATTCATAGTTGACCTTAATGTATAGTTTATGGGACGCATTTCGTCGTATCAGAGTCGATGGGACGATTAATGGTAACGTGAATTTTTCATTTCACCTGTTCGACGTGAAGTGATGGATGTCGCATGCTGCTGAGTGTTAAATTTTGCGGTAAGTTTACGACCGAGATGATTCTTTTCCCGGCGGATATATTGTCAAATAGAAGATATCTCGTTCTTTATGTTTTAAATTTGATTTAATGATTAAACGATAATGACTGAGGGTGAACTATAATTTTAGAATGCAGGAATAAGATAATTGAAATACTTTATTAAAATTTCAATATTTTATTAAAGGTATGTAACGTGATTAGTGTAACGAAGATTTTTAATTTAATGAAGTTTTCATAAACTTAATTATCCTACTTCTTAAAATTGCTATAAGTGTGCCACTTATTTTAATTTTAGATATATCTTCAAATTGATAAGTAACTGAAACAATAATTTCCTATTTTAAAAATTATTTGCTACTATAAAACTATGTCTCTTATATTTCTGTATTTATTTTTAGTTTATACTTCTTAGTCTTTTGCGTATTTGCACTTATTCGGTGCTTTGTATAAATGCGTTAAAAATTGATTAAGATTGTTAAGTGAACTACAGTAAAGTCTGTACCAAATGCCCACCCCAACTGCTTAAATCTGAAAATATTGTATTATCATCTCATCTACACGATTGTTTAGAGTTTAAAGAAAATCGATTTCTTTCAAGTGAGTCAAAAATTGGTTTCAATATTCCACCAACACATAGAAAACTACAGATGGTGCAATATAACAAAATGATAATTCTAGGAAATTACATTATTCTGCTTCAATTAAATTTATACATCTAGAGCAAACCTTCCACAAATCACTATGGGAAAAGGATTAAATTCTACAGAAGATTGAATGAACATAAGTGATTTAATCATTCAATTTTTCAATATCAATCGAGAACAGTGAACTAGAAAACAATTTTAAAAATACTATAGAAATAACTATTTTAATAGCTATAAGAAACGAAATTAAGAACGGAAAAGATGATTTGATCATATGGAATAACTCACCAATCGGCCAATGCCGATTTGAGTTGGCAGCTTCCAAAAATCTGTCACCTTCTTTGAAGAGAAAATGATCATCTATGAGCTGCTGCTGAGTCTGTTTATCCATTGCTCCAAGTGTGTAATAAGTTCCTTTTAGTTCGCCCTCTAACGAAGTTAAAATGTCTTGTACCTGCAGGTACAAAACATTTTGCGATATAAACAAGTTACAAAGCCATCCTACAGTTTTCTTTGAATTTAATACGCCTTTTAGTTGGCAACGTTAAAGCGACTTCGAGGTGATTTCAGAGGAGGTTGACGATTATCCGTTTTAATTGAAACAGTAAATATCACATAGAAAGAAGATTATTGAAACAAAATTAAATTCTAAATGTTTCTCGAAGGAAAACTTTTCAAGTTGCACTTCTGCAAACGTTGAAATACATATTGTATATTTGGGAAGACAGTGAGATAATTAAAAAAGATAATAATTTTCGATTTGGCGGTACAAAATGTTATAAAGATATCTTTGGAATAATTATGGCAATCTTTTTTGTTTATCTTCACAATTTTACGAGTAGAAAACAATTGCACCGGTTTCTCCGATTCAGATAATATTGTATTCAATGGTGCAGGAAAGAAGTCCCGCGAAAGAGTTCTAAGGAAAACGGTTTTGATCGGTTAAAGTGAAACTATACGACTTTTGTCACATAAATTTTCAAATTCAACGTGTTATTTGCATATTAGGGACATTTGCAGGCGCATATACAGATCGGAGCGCATAAGAAGGAATTAAATGCGAGACCTATTTTTAGCACCGCGTGATACCGTATTCCACAAATGCACTTAACTATCACGCTTTTAAGACTGAAGATTGGAAATAAATAAAACAGACTTTGTAAGTCTGTTTCTTTTATAAGTGTTGTTTTGCAAAGAAATATCTTCGTTCAAGAACATTTTTTAGCTTCTCCAAGAAAACGCGTTTTCGAGCTGGGACACTTTCCATCTTTGAAATCTTTTTCGTAGCTTTTTCAAGCTTAACAAAACTATAAATATGTACTTTCATCGTCTACCATTACAAAACACAAGAACCAATTGCGAAGATCTTTCTGTAATTCAATTTAGTCGAAAATAAAAATGTTCGTAATGAAAAGTATCCTTTTAATAACCCAATCAATGTGATATAGGTCATATAAACAGAAATTCACTTCACCCGATGGATTTTTATTACCATCTTTATAGTACGTGTATATTTCATGAACAAAAATCTACCAGGGACGCATACGTATAAACTGCTTCGAGAAACAGATGAGACACTTCAAGTGAATATTTTATACCTTGCAAAAGGTGAAGAAAAGTTATATGAGCGCGGAAACATTTCACTTCCTTTGGAATTAATTAAAGTTAATTCATTTCTATTTCAAGCTGACACATTTGATAACAAATATAATATATTTTGCCCTCAATATAGTTTTTTTAGTGTGAAATAACTATTATGAAAAAGAATTATTACTTTTCCAGTTATTCCGCTGTTCCTTTTTCTTCTTCTTCAATAAACGTTGTATTTTCGCAGTGAGTGAAGTACTTAAAGAAAAATTAAGTTTGCGTTCATTATTAAATAAAAAGAGCCTAAGTTTCGTTGCTATACAAAATTGCGTGTACAGGACAGAACTGAACTGCTAGGGGTGAACCGTTTCTTCATTTAATAATGCCTAGAATATTATGCTCCGTTCCGTCGAGTGTACTTGCACGAAATACGTGCATTCAGTTATTAAGTCCAGGATATGAATTGTATGGCATTGAAAAATTGCTCTATCGTTTCCTTTCATTAACCCTGTAATATCGTAAGCATTATTTAGAGACTTACTTTATTATTGTTCTTTATGTCTAAGAGAAAGAAATCTGGACAGGTACTCTTCTCAAACCCTATCGTAAATAAGAAGTAATCACGAAGAATCAACTTGAGAATATATAGCTTCGAAAACCATACATCTATTCTTCACCCTTATGGTGAACTAGAACACACACATTAAATTTAGCTACACGCTTCGTAAGCAGTTTATACGTTTGTTGCACTTCGCCACAAACAATTAAAAATGAGATAAAATCTCAAATTAACGCCAGAACTACAAAGCTGAAAAACACCGGTTCATAAGTTTTCGTTTTAACAGAAATTCTTCACATTTATAGAGAACCAGTGTATCTCGTAAAATCAAAATTACTTAAATGATCTCTCCACTTAATTCATCTCATTTCAAAGTACTTATTTAATATATACAAATATAACAAGTTTAACCCATTCTGCCTTTTTCTTGATTTGATTGTTTCTAAAGGGAGTATCATCACAGTGTAAAAATAAAAATAAATTCACGAAAATTACTGCTTATAAGTATGACAAAAATAGACTGTTTCAAACACATTTAATCTCAAAAGCACGTGAAATATCTAAATTGAATGCTAAAAGACTTAAAAATGAATAAACCCCCAAATGGAGATCATAAAACGTAATGCCAGTAGTTCTAGTATTAAATGGCGATTATTTCTAAGAAATATCCAACGATCTTATCTTACAAACTCTACCCTCAAATACTTAATATACCTTTCTTTCCAGTTCACGGTAATGATACTCCGTCATAGTAGGATTGAAAGGATATCCCTCGATCGAGCGTGCACAACGTATCCTCGTAGAGACAACATACTTTCCCTCAGGATCGACATTGCCGAGCTCTTCCGGGTTTCCCCAATCGAGCTCCGGATGAACATCATCAGCCATAAAATTGACGTGATACTCCTCGATCACAGGATTGAATAGTTCATCAAAAATATCATAAGATTGTTGATCAGGCGCGTACAAACCAACGTTTGAATCCGGATTCACTATACCCGAACGTATTACGTCCATCAGCGTCGAACCATTCGCGGTTGTACGTGCCTTAAGTTTGTCGAAGACATCCCTGGTAAGGTGTTTCTTCAACAGAGACCCGCTATCGATCTTCTCAAAGTTCGAGTAGGCCTCCTCGAGCTTCTTTAGTTTCTCGTCGTCCGCACTCAGAAAGCCGAGCGTCGTCGTTTTCTTTCGACAGGCACAGAGTCGCTTGTCGCACATTTTCCAACCCGTGGTTTTTCCTCTTCGTCACTATCTTTCTCTTCGTCTCTCAATCTGTGTGGCTCCCTTTGTAGAACGCTCTCTGTCTATTTAGGCTTCTCTCATCCCTTATTCTGTCTCTAACCTTTCGTCCGTTCTGTTGGTATCGCTTTTTTTCCCCTTCCTCCCCTTACTTTCCTCCTTTTCGGTTTCCCTTTCCGAGCTCGAGGAGCATCCCCCGGAGCGTCGGGTTTTAATTACACATATTTTTTGTACACCCCCCTACTCGAGATTGCTGGCGTGCAACGGCAGAAGTGCCCTACACGACGGCGACGTGAATATTCTGAATTTTGACCGACGCTCAGCCTTGCCGCTCCCGGCGGCATAGCCATCTCGACGCCGCGACGCCGAGCGACCACGAAATTCCGCTTTCCGCTGCTAACACCGTGTCGCCAAAGTACAGTCGACGGCTCCAAGTTTGCCGAGGAGATACCTAATTCGAGTTGCTTTCCTGCATTCTCTCTATCTCATTCTAACTTTCTCTCTCTATCTTTCTCCTTCATCTTGCTACCCCTTTCTGTTTCTCCATCTCGTACTCTACAACTCTCCGAGTCTTCTGCTCTTTGACTCTCCACATTTCCGACTCTCTGTCCTTCTCTTCCTCTCGTTGACTTTCTCTCTGAGTCTCCAATTCTCTGACTTCCTGACTCTCATTCTCCATTTCTCTTTCCCTTCGTCATTTACCTCAAACAAACAGACGATAGAATTCCCTTCGAAACATGGGTCATCCTGGCCAGCATTTCATCTACGAATCGTAAAATTTCAAATTGCAACGTTACGTCAAAAATATTCGTTAATACCTCGACGAAAAAAAAAAGTCTCGATATATTTTCCCCTCTGTTTATTCCCCGTCCGTATACCGCGATTTTTTTTTTTTGCGAATATAAGAAAGCACCGTCACGAACTGCACACAGAAACGGAATTCATCAAATCGATCGGCTGGATTGTCGGAATTAAAAACCGGTGTTTGTAAAAAAAACAGATAACGGTGACAAGGGCCGGCTCGCTCGAAAATATTTTCACCCGACGTTGCCAGCCAGTGGCAGTCCTTTATTTATAGCGTTCTCAATTTGTTTTGAACTTTATCCGACGGTCCGGACTTCCGGCATTGCCATTTCCACGGCGAACAGCCATGAAATTCCGCTTCCGACTGGAACAGTCCGTGGTGAAAATATTTAGCGCCGTCCGGCCAACGAGATTTCTCCGAGCGATGGAGAAACGAATGTCGCACGTTCTTTATTTTCAACATCTATATATGTTCTTGTATAGCACGTATTATCGTTATATTTATGTCCCTGTCGTGACTTACAATCGGTACGAGAATCGTCGTGAAAATTTCATCTCGATAATTCGCGCATGGACGGATCTGTGCTGCTGTTAATTTTATCGGCATTCTTCGGCACAAACGAGACCACGTCTACTTTGTATTAGAAAGCATCGCTTAAAAATTCAAACGCGCCAACTTTACCGGTACTTTGAGTCTCTACGTCGACGGAAAAGCCGATGAAAAGTAAGCGGCTTCCATCTTCTTCCTCCCTTCTCCCTTACACCCTCGCTTTCTCTCTCTTCCACTCCTTTCTTTTTCTCCTCCATTCTTCTTTTTATATTTAAATATTTTTATTCGTCCGAAGTAAGCGCCACTCGTTTACTGTACGCGCGACAATAAATGAGGGAGGAATAAAAATACTTAACAATATTTTTCAACGTTGCATCTGTTTGTTACATTTCCGACGTGTCTGTTCTTTTTTTCTTTGCTTTCTCTCTTCCTTTTTTTATTATTCTCTCTCCTGTCCACACCAGTTCTCTGTTCTCATCAAAAATTTCCGTCAAAGGGATATTATAATGGTAAAGTTGCAAAGCACAGCTCTGGTATCCGTTGGAAATGTTTTTGTAGCTTAGTAATCTTTAAAAGTAACGTCCTGATGAAATGTCCGACCGAAAGCAAATACTTCCTATCTCGAAACGTTTCCAATTTACGACGATAACGGAACCGTCTTTTGTGCGGGCACACTATACTTTGGTATTTTTGACCGATATTCCGTGCTTCCGGCGTTCCGGGGTATAGTCATGAAATTCTATTTCCGGCGTTATCGGCCTACTGCAAGAATTCCGGGATTTACCGTCACGAACGAACGAAACCGAAAACGAGGAGGAAGGGAGAGAATTACGGTGGGAGATAAGCACCTCCTTTAACTGGGGAGGTGACGATGATCGAACTTTAATGTTTCCATTCGAAGCGCCATGATCGAATTTATTCCTCTAATGTCGCTCTTAAAACGGTTTGTCCGAAGCGTCATGCCTGCATAGGATTCGACTGGCTGACAAAACCCCGTGAAAAATTTCGACCTTTATCGCGAAATTCCGTTCAATTTGAATCTCCAATTTCGCTATTGTTAACGATTCTATTATAAAGAAAGCGCGAACAAAATTCAACGTTTCGTATATAGCTGGTGTTTTACTTTTACGCACGAATACGTGTTTCCGGTTTGACGAATGAAAAGATGAATGGTGTTGGTATCGTTGGATATAATTGAGGATAAAATTGCAAATTATTTTTCCTTCGTGTTTTCGGTAATTAATGATACACAATTAATCGTTGGATTTATCTTTGATGGAGACTTATTAGTCGAGGCCTACGTGAATTTGAAACGTTACAGTGCGCCACGAAAAAGAAAATTTGTTTTAATTTGAAGGTATGCTCTAATCATTTGGAGCATACTTTTGTAATAGTTATACCGTAGTGAAGAATTCACCGAACATGGATAAAGCAGAGGAAAATTGATTTTGTAATCAATAATGATTGTTTATAATGCGTGGCGAATATGTGATATGTATATTATCAGTGTAAATGAATATATTTCGAATTTAATACAGAAATCTTCATTCTACTATTTTCGCTGTTATTTTTATTGCAATTAAAGCCATTTCAGTTTTTATATTAATAAGTACAACTTGTACATGCACCGTAACGCAAAGAAACTTATTTTTTATGTTTCTTTGACATCAGTGTGCTCATTTTGAACAATGTTTAACTGTATAAAGAGATACTGGATTGAAAGGGTAATTCGCAAACTTTGAAGGTACATACACCTTAGAAATTACAGAGTGGAATTGAATTTATTTTCTCACTTTGACCTTCTACTGCTATTAATAGTGATACCGAAGTCGAAATGCATCTAATACTTGTTGATTTGTTATGTCTTTCAATTACTAAAATTTGTTCTTATTTAAATTAAATTAAAAATACACTGACAGAAACAAACAATTATTGACCTTTTTCAAAGGACCGTACATCACTTACAAAGAGAATTAGTTAAATTACATACACATATTCATAATTCTTTCATTATCGAAGAATTAAAATTTTACGAAAACATGTAGCCGAATTATTTCAGTAACAAAGATATTTGGCATAATACTTTGAAATAATTTCTCTTTATGTCTACACTGTATACATAATTTTTCTTTTTTTCCAAGAGAGCGAAAACTACATTTTATAAATTCGAAATTTTGTTATTTCGCCGCTGAAACTCAAATAAAAAAAAGCTCACAACAGAAACAATTCTCACAACCTCCCGAACTTCCCTATTATAACAACGCTGAGACCTTTCTCCGAAATCGGACTCAAAATAAAATTCAAACAAGCAAGAGAATAATGGCAAGAAAGGAGATCTAACGTAGTGTCCTAGCGATTATAACAAAGGACACGTACAGTGGGTAAAAGGCTCGCAAAGCCTCGATAACCGCAACTACGAACGAGAAACGTTTCACGTTCGTGCAAATACGGAAGGAAAAAGGGGGTCGAGCTTCGAAGGAAGGAAGTATACCAAAGTGGAACGATTCCGTCGAACGCGAGCGAGCGAGAGCCGAAAAGTACGATTATTGGAAAAGATAATGTCGTTAGGAGGGTCTGTTCTTACCAAGGACCCGTCGGATTATCGTCACCGTCAGCCGACATTGTTTGACTATGCCGCACCAATTTGTACCGTCGGTGTTTACTGTCGTCGTTCTTCGTGATCGATCAGAAAAACGAGAGGGAACACGGTGAGGGCACGAGAGGGGACGAAGAGGAGCTGGATCAAGCTGCCATTACCTGTCAAATATTCCGTTGGACCTGTCAATCCCTCTATTCGCGGAGCTCCGTGAAATTGATACGATGCTGGTAACTGGGACAAATTATTGAGTTTATTCAAAGCATAGGTACACCATGGTAAACGCAAGATCGCACAAATATTATCATCCTCATGGATCTAATTCTCACTGGCTGGTTTGTTGTCATTTAATAATGTAACCTTTTTTTTTTGGTTAGAGGAAAAAATATGACAGGGAGGTTTTTCTTGTGACTTTCAGATATATCAATTTCTTGCGGCGGATGCTAAATTACGTCGTTTCTTAAATTTGAATCCTAATGTTGGACTTATCACGTTTCTTACTTGTGTTATGGCGGTTGTTGTTGCAGTCTGCTCGATTGTAGTGAGTTAAAGTCGAAATGGTAAGGTGAGGTTGTAGGGGATGGCGAGAGACGGTATTTCACCCTTTCGTTGTTAAGGGTGACTGTAGACGACCCTTATGAAACTCTGGGGTGTAAGGGCGAATGTAGACGTTGACATTTTTTCTCTTGACGTCAACAGATGTGTTGTCTTTTGGTAGAGTAATCTTATTTTTCTTTATTTTGAATTCTTTCACAAAACAGAAGATACAAGACAATGTGATATTATTTTTGTATTATTTTTGTAATCTTTAGGTATGGCTTAGCAAAGTCTGCTGATTTTAACAGTAGAAATACCAAATCCGTCGAAATGGCTGTTATCTAATATTCTCATTAAATTTCCAAAGTTTATAGCAGAGCGGTAGAGAAGATATTCTACGTCCATCTCATAAAACGAAAATTATCGAATCGATCATTTTTCCACTTCCCCTTTTTCGACGTATTTACTTAGTGTATTAAAATATAATAAACTTAGCAGTGGTAGTTTTAAAAATAATTTGGATTCAATAATCACTGAAAATGCTCTAAAGAGTGAAACAGAATTACTGCTGGGATATTCTTTTTATATTTTTACCATTTTTATATATTTACCTCGAATATACATTTATTATATATTCGTTAAATGTGATTAAATGATTTCACACACACATTGAAAAATCGAGCTACATGAAATTCATATTGCCACCCACAATTTCAACGATTATTAACTCTCATTATTCCCGTAAATCGTCCGCGCAATTACAGCGACTTATCGTTCAACCGCTTCCACAACGAAAGGGTCAATTTTCTATTTCGCACGTATCGCGTTCCGCCGGCAAACGATGATATACATCGCGTTACATCGTTGTCGTAAAGTCCCTGAAATTATTGCCTTTTTTTATACGACCGACGAGCGTGCATATAAATAATATTTTCCATGCGTGCAACACCATCGATGCCAGAGCTTAAAGTCGTTGACGTCGAACGAGAAGATTTTCACGGAATTGCAAGGTGAAACGGAGAAGGTATATCTCGTTTCTCTCGTAATTACAACTGGATAATATCCATGGGTCGATTTCTAATCGGTAAGTTTTTAATTTGTAGAAAATCCCACGAAAGAAAAGCATCATCGGTATTAAGCCACCGTACAACTGCATTCATAAACACGTAAGTTCACTCTTAAGTCCTTTGTAAGGTCAAAGTGCATTTCGTTGTTTGCTTTGAATTCGACTGAATGGGAACTGTCAGGACAATACAGTTACCCGTGAATGGTAAATTATTTTCTGATTACCAGTTGCGGCAAACCAGCGTGTTTCAGGAAAAGACGAAGAAAACGGTGAGTCCATTCTACTCTACATTTGGGAAGTAGATTCTCTTGGTTATAGAAAAGCGTGAATTCCCATTCGACAGCTGTGCAAGGAACAGTTGGAGCTGGAGATTTTAAACAGTAGAATTGGCTGTATCAAGAAACTGTTGAAGCCTGGGGTAAGGCTTTTAAAGAGAATCATTCTTATCGGCGCAGAGTTAACTGTATCTCGTAAAATAAAACTCCGCGTAACTTTTTTAATAATGAGATTTCAAAAACTTTGATCGCGACCGCAATTTCCTGGTTAGGGTAACACGGTCTTAAGGTGCGCACTTATCAGTTGAAGCCGTTTTGCAACTTTCATTTTGAACTTCTCGAAATCATTTTTTTTCCTCGCCCCTTCACCCTCTTACTTCGCCGAGATTATTTCGTAATAGGCGGTTTACTTTAATTTTCTACGGGGTTCTAAACGTTCAGAGATATAGCCGAATGTATGGGGGAGACGGATTAAAGGACTTCTTTGAATATTATCGTAAAATGTCGTAATTATTAAAAATGGAAAGTGAATTACTTCGTATTGAATGATGCTATTCATTCTTTTTATTAATGTATTTTACGTTTAACATACAATAATTCTATGGTGTATGGAGCCGTACAAGTAAAAAGTACGTATGCAAAATTTTCCAGAAACATTAACAAATTTAATGAATTATATTGGCCCATCAGAATTTCTTTTTTTCTTTCCCACTCCTAAAAAAGCTTGCCTATTACTGGGTTACGGTATTATTTGATCCTAGTAGGGTCGGGTTCCCGAAAACATCTCGTGACATAAGAATGTTGGGCTTCCCGAGATTTCCAGTGCCCGAGTGATGTTTTGGGTCAAACATTCTTGAATACTATCGTAAACTGAGATTGTTTAATGCCAGGAACATCTTCAAAATTTATTTAAAGCTGTTAAAACTGCACCGTTTGAAAATGCCAAAGAGCATACCGTAGAATTTTAGTACAATTTTCATTCTGAGTCATCGGGGTAGCAGAACAAATGTTTACAATTTTTTTGTATTACTAACTAAAAGCTATACCTGGTCATTATGCCAATATTAAATTGACAATCTCCTGCATATCTTTCCCAAAAATATTATGGAGTACTTATAACCAGTCGAATAACCGACCCTGCTTAGCATAAGTGCCCATAAAATGCCGGTAGGGTTACTGTCAACGATCATATTCGATAAATCCTCCCCCAAAACACAATCAAGGCTCACGAAACTTTCAAGAACTCAATATTCTTGAATTTTGACATAAAGTACTTTCAAAAAACCACCGAAACTGTAGAAAAATCGTGGTAGCAATATTTGGAGGTTCTAGAACACCATACCATATCACATGAAATTATGTATGTGTTGTTGCAGCCAGTTGTATCGTTAGGAGACCAAAGTTTGATTAGTTTCATAACACTGAAATTTTCATGGCATAGATAGTTTCATAGATTTCTCTAGAACAGGTTTCACAAGATCTTAGAAGACAGTCGATTTCATGCTCACCAACGCGTATGGTTCCAGCGTGATGGTAGTCTGCTCCATTATGGAAGTAAATACATGACGAAATCTTCATTAGTCTAGTAGATGGATCGTCCGTGGAAGTCCTGTCAAAGATCTACAGATCTGTAAATCTATTATGTCCTATGCAATCCATTGCTGCTTTAGAAGACAGCATTATTAACGCGGGAGAGTTATAATTCAAACGAAATTCGTTAGAATTCAGTACAATTTAGTCGTTCAGTGTCAAGCTTGTGTTTCAATTATGCGGCAAAACTTCAAATATTATTATTATTATTGTAGTATGTGAGGAATGAGTGAGGATATGAGTGTGTATATGTGACGTGTTTTAAATGCATCGAGTGAGAGAAAAGAAATGACGAGGGAGTGAGGATGAACGGCAATAGGCGTGGATGCATCGAAAGAGTCAAGTGTGAACGACGAATGAGAGAAGACGTACGACGGTTATTTCAGTTTCTTTTATCTGTGTAGGTACTCATATTTTCTTTATACTTTATCTATTTTTATTTACAATAAACTATAGATTTTACCACCGTAATAAAATTCTACATTATTATTTATTGTAGAATCGGACTGGAAAAACCCTTTCTTACAGTAAATGTTCACGAATTATGGACGGTATTATACAAAGAACGCTTAAATTTAGAAAGTGATACATTAAAGAAGTTTATAGAATCGCAAAAACGATTTGAGTTAAGTTAGTTCTAGGCACTTATCATTTTTCTATAGATTTCCTTAAAATTTTGAAAATATAATCTTCATGACTTTTTATAATTATAACCGGAATTTCAACGAGTTCGTCCACACGGTTTATGAATAAATCGTCTTTAAAAATAACATATTTAACATGGGCCTTATGGAACAAAATTTTTGCTGAGTCCGTAAAAACTTTTTTTATTTTTCTAATGGAAAAACGAGTCGATGGATTCTAATAAAAAATTAACAATGTATTATTTTATGCTTTTGGAATATTATTGAATTTTTTCATAATTTTTTACTTCATAGTTATAGAGAAAGATGTTTTTTAATGTCTAAAAAGTGAATGAAATGACCTCTGTGAAGTTAGCCCCTGCATTTATTCTTACGCAAATTTTTTCATTTCTAATGAAAAAAGAAACTTTTAGTTCTGAATCCAGCTAGAACTACCTTAAGGCGTAGACGGTTAATATAGTTGTTTGAACCGTATAAAGTATGATGGTTTGTCATTTCGAAAAGTGAATTTTTCCCATAATGGAGGGTAGGAACAAAGAGGTGAAATTCCTTCAAGATAGCAGCAGACTTAATCAAGTTATTGAAAATCTTATATACAAATGCAAAATCGGTTATCATACGACGTTGATCAAGAGTCGCTAGATTGAGTTGAGATAATATGTTATCATATTTGTGACAATCGTCAGAGAGAGGTGAATTTGTGTAGTATGAGGCAATTCCGAGAAATTTATGTTGTACTCTCTCCATTAGGATTTTTTGTTTTTTGCTATACGGTGATCAGATAACCGATCCATATTCGAGATTCGGACGAACCAAAAAAATATAAAGCGTGCGAAGTGTAAAGATGTTAAAGAGAAGTTTGGAGGTGCGATAGATCAGACCAAAAATTTTTTTTGAATTTTTGACAACTGAGTTAAGATGATTCTGAAAAGATAGGTTGCTCGAAAATAATATTCCTAGATCACGTATGTCGTCGATTATCGATAAAATGGAGAAGCTTATGGAATATGTTATTATGGAAAATATTCGATAGGAATGAAAAAATAATTCGACAAATAAACATTAGATCTACCAAGGTGGTTAAAATAACTTGTTCTGAATTTTTGATAGATACTCCTGAAATTTTTAACTCTGTTTCTTTTTCGATTTCCTACATTTCTCGTGTATACTGTAAGCTGTTAAATTGATCAAGTTCTTCGCCTTCATTTCATTTCTTTTCTTTTCTTCTACCGTAATTATTTCTCATTTTGGAATATATTGGATTAATCGTCGCAACGTGTCGGTAGATATAGTATTAATATACCATTTAAACATGGAACATATTATTATATATCAAATACAATGATGAAAATTAAATGTAACATAAATAATCGTATATCATTTTACACTGAAACTTGAAAGCAGTACAAACTACAAAAATCATCTGGCATATATTTTGCATGAAGTAGAACACAAAGACAGTATTTAATACTTTGTGATTCTTTTTGGGAATGCTTGAAGACCAATTATAGAATAGGAAATTGGCAAATGTCAAACACAGACTTGTGAATAATATATTTAACTTGATACCCAAACAGTTAACTGGGACGAAGGTATTTAAAACTTTGCAGAATTAAATTACAATAGTTCCCACAGTAAAAAAATAATTTCGAAAATACGGAGCTATAGTTTTATTACTTGTAGGTCGCGAGAGCGCATACGAGGTTAATATCACTTCAAAGTCCTGTACTTCTCCCTTTAGCATTAATCCCAAAAAGTCACCATATGATGTCATAATTCAATAAAGTATATTAGAATGCCCTTTCATTTAATGTAGCATATTACTCCACACGTGACTTTAAGGGTACATAAAAAGCCTCTTTCTCTTAAATGTGGCACAGCAGGCAGACGTAATTAAATCTTGTACATTTTACTTTCGCGAAACGTTCGATATGTTTCATTACGAGGTAATACTAAAATAAAAGGCATCGTAGAGAACACCATTCCGTGACAAAGTCAAATAAAACGGTGTAATAAAGTTTTCCAGTCCGTCGAATCTGACAAAACGTTTCGGTTAATCCTGTTAAAATAACAAACTGTCCGTAGCCTTACATAGACGTCTACTTGATACAATTATTTGCTATAATTTCTCATCGAATTTTATTCGACATTGGAAATTGCCAATAATTTTCTGTATTTCACCGTAGCATCCGCTAATACCGATACTTATTGCCATCGATAAGTAAAAACATTAATTTCAACGACCGAGAATCTTACAGAATTAATTTTCAATGAAATAACGACAGATTCAAAGAATAATCTGGAACTAAAAGTGATTAATACGATAAAGTACGTTTGTGCACGTTCTTAGATGTTATTTGAATACAAAATTGCATTTCGTGTCTGAGAAACATAAGTAAAAATAATATTCGTAAGTCGCTTTCTCTCTGACAATCTCGATGACCTGAGAATAATTGTAATAATTTCACCATAAAGTTTAATTATTTCTCTGCAACCTCATCTCTCAAAAAGGTTTCTTCGTGTAATGCGGAAAAGCGAGAATTTTAGTTAACAAAACAGTTAATGAAGTATCAGATTAATCTATTCGAGAACAGAGTTCATTCAAGAGCTAGATCTTAAGAGTCAATGTTCTTTATGGGTTTCCAATTGTCTTGGTATTAAGTTATGTACTTATTTTATAACCTGTACTTGAGACTAACATAAGTTTTAATTTTTACATGCTTTTAATTATTATTTTATTCAACACCGTTTTTATTTTAACACTTAGTTCTTTAGTAATAACTGAAAGTATAAAATTACAATCATTAAACGCATGATAATTGGTCTCGAATGGGCTAACATGATCCACTTTTCATTTTATACTCGTTATTTGAAACTTGATTTTTGCAGTTTCATTAGGAAACCTTAAACAAACTACATCAATATGGTTCGTTACTTTACGATTAGGTTTAATGTTTGTCGATCGACTCTAAAAGGGCTAAGACCAGTAAAGTATTAGCACTTATCACTTCAACTATTTAGCACAACTATCGACCGACAGCTCGAACTTTGAAGTCATACTGTTAATGTGATTATAACGTGGAAATAATAATTCAAATTATTTAAAGCTACTTTCATTTTTTCAGAATAACATAATCTTGATTATTGCAGTAAAACCACTGAACATCGGTCGTGCTAGAGAAATACACTTAAAGTGATAAGGGTTAATTTTACACAACTTTAATTTTCACCTTACTGAAAAACCACAAACGATCTTATCATAATGGCTAATTTTTCACTACTTACTTACAGATTAAAATAATCGTTTGATACCTATTGTAAAAATTGGACTTTCTAGCTAGATACTGTGTTAATTCCGTTCTGTTGTGTGTTTAGACTTCAACTGCTAAAGTTTTAGGTCATTTCTGAGTTACCGAGATTACAATATAAATTATATACCGTTAGAAAAGTCTCCTAGAGATGATC
This sequence comes from Cerceris rybyensis, assembly GCA_910591515.1. Lineage (NCBI taxonomy): Eukaryota > Metazoa > Arthropoda > Insecta > Hymenoptera > Crabronidae > Cerceris > Cerceris rybyensis. The sequence goes on from OU342789.1 coordinate 39,546,284, forward strand.
AACATTTGAATTTGGATCAAATAATAAATATTCATAATTCTAAGGCTATAACTTCATAGACACCACTGCCCCCTTAAAGACCTCCTTGTTCTATACTTCAGCTTTAAGACTACAACCACCAAAGCAATCAAAACAATTTGTTCCTAATTTTTTATGTAAATTTTCAAATTTATTCATTCTATTGACAAACTTATTCATTCTAGTGTTACCTTTATAACTAACTAACAATAAGTCCTATAATTTTATATGACTGAAATCACCGTGGCTATCATACATTAACACTAAAATTACTGATGTTACATCTACTATATTTAAATATACTAAATAATTACTTTGAGAAAAGAGAAATTAAAAGGTGAAGAAAATGATCAATTAAATAATTTAAGTTTTATAATATAGAACTAGAATATTAACTACATCGTTCCCATATCAATTTAAATAATTTTGAGAAAAACTTGAGAACCTGTCATTTTAACCGCCTCCGCAGTTTAAGTGTTACATAATATTTTACAATAAATCTTCTATATCTGACGAGGATATGAACACATTGTCATATCAACTAATTAATATTTCACACGATATCCATCATAGTCCCGTTCCATTAAATACGTGGACTGCAATCGTTCTTGAATTGATTACCGTGTAAAAATATCATTAAAAATTCTCAGTGAATCGTTTGAACGAGTGCGTGCAAGATAAGTACCCTTAGGATAAATAAAACGCATTGAAATGTGAAAGTGGAATGCAAGCGTACAGAAGGGTCGATCTTTATTATTTCTTCCCTCTCGGTCTTCTGATCGCATTATAGTAACATTAGTCCCTGCGGGCCGGTTCTCACAATGGATTCCCGTCTAGTTATGCGACTTCCGGCAAGCCATTTGTCACATTTTTAACAAAGCAAGACAGCGGCTATAGAGAGAATATATCACGCTCATTCACTTACGGCCGAAACGTCGCGTGACAACTTAACTTACCCATTCCGCACTAGTATGTTAAATGGGATTCATTAAAAGGAATTAACTGCTAAGGAAAAAAAACGCAAGATTTTACAACGCGATAATCACGAAGGGCGTGAAGAAGCCTCGCTATGTACTTGAAAATTTGATTAAACTAATTAAAAAGTGTTAACTGAAGGAACGCGATCTCCATTTGATCTCGACGGATACGAACGACTCGTTGAAATTTACTCGAGCAACAACGCGAGAAATATGCTCAAAGTAAGAGAGAGAAAAAAAGGATGAAGAAAAATATAAAATGTTTCCTACTCTTCCAACGTTCCTTGCGACGTCTGTTATTGTACAAGCTGTCTCATAACAAAGTAGAATCTATTTTTGAAATGCTCACTGTGAAATATAAAAATATTAAAGGATTCAAATCTCACAAATGTGCTTTTATATCTGTCGAGCTTTGTTTTATCATTCTTTCGAATTAATATTATTTTTGTATTTAATACGTTAATTGTCACATGAATTCTACGGAATCTCTTATATTTGGTAATTTGAAATATTGGAATCTTTATTTATCAAATGTTACCACTTTATTGACTGTTGGAACACTATTTCTACCACGATTTTGTGTATACCTATTTCGACCAAAAAGGTGTCTTTTGACAACTTTTCGTATGAATGCAAATAATTGCCAAAACTGTTGAGATTTCAAATTATCAGTTAAATGTAGATAATTTGAGAAATATATTTATTGATACATTGCTGTGTATTTATTAGAGATTATTTAATCAACTTGCAAATTCTAGCAGCGGTGTGCAGTTAGTTGCAAGGTCACTGCAGCGGGCACGCTAAAATGTAACATGGCGGGAAATAAGCGAGTGACAAAGTTATGCTGCAACTCCTGTATTTTCCGTTACAACTGAAGTCGGGATTCTTTAACCCTCTATGTGCCCTTGTAACTCTGAAGTAACACAAAATAAATCTAAGCTTTGATTTTTCAAAATCAATTTTTTAACTTTCTCAAATATTACAAGTTAACTCTTCAAAACCATGGAATTCTTTATAATCCAACGTTTCAAGATCAGAGTAAAATATATTATTATAATAGTACTTTTATTATTTTCTGATGTGCTATCGTACAATTATTCTTCAGATATCATAGAAAATTCGGCCCATAGAGGGTTAGTATGATTATAATTGATATGATGTTGCAAAATGGTATTGATATTTATATGTAAAATGGTTTAAAATTAGACACTGTCATGAAATCCTTAAAGTGTCAAAAGACACCTCATGGTAGAAATAGGTATACCATATGCACATTTTTCGATCTAGGATGTGCTGGTGGACAATGATATCCCTGAATTAATTTAACAACTATTGTATGAAAAGTCAAAGAATTAATTACAGGAAAAGGATTCAACTTAGAGAATAATTTTAAGTTAATATTTGAAAGGTGTCGAAAGACACCTCTTGGTAGAAATAGTGTTAAGTACCACCTTCAATTTTTTATAAGAAACATTTCGTAAGATTGAAATGAAGGGAACCACAGTGGATAGAGAAGCAAAGGCTCGAATTCGCAGCTGCAGGCTCGAGTTTAGATATCGCATCACTTCTGAAAAATGTTTCTATATTATTATTTAATGTATCATTGCCTCAATGGTTCAGAAACACTTGAAACAGTAGATCCTTCGTGAAATAAACAAAATGAAAATCAAAGTAGGAAAAGTCTTCTAGACGTGATAGGGGTTTATAAAATCGGAAATCTGGTCTTTCAACATATATTTTGAATTTCGACGCTATGACTTCATAATCACCATTGACTCTTTCAAGACCTTGACGTATACTTCAGCATTAACACTAGATTTACGGATATTGATATACTATTTTTCTGAAGTGAGCCAATTTGAATCATACAAGAAAATTAAAGTTTTTTGCATAGATAATATTATAGTTCCAAATCAATTGAAATGAAAGATTTATACTTTTTTAAATTAACCAACCAATATATGTGGGGATTCTCAGGTTTCTCGATTGAAAAAACTGTTTTTTTAAAGAAAAAGGTAAAATAATATATTTGATGATGCGATACTTTACACTGTGACAGTTTAGGAGCAACTGTCGCTCAGGCCTCGAAGCTTTTTTCGCGATGCAACGATACGCAAGGTTACTGCATCTTTCGACGCAGTTACTGTTCTCGGGAGACCCACATATATTATATATGTAGTAATCAAATTTTGAATGAGCCAAATTGGCTGCGTAAATCTAGTGTTAAATACTACATACTCCAACATCCCGTAGCCGCTAATTAATTTTTTCTAACAATAAGTTATCATTTAATATATCTGTTTTGTGATTCAGAACTCAAGTAAAACTATAAGTTCTATGCAAACTCATCATGTCAATTAAAGCCACAAAATACCGTAGGAGCGACAAAAGGAGCAACAAGGAGTGAAATACAATTACTTTGAATTAAATGCAATTGAATATTAGGGAATGTTATCAATTATCGCCATTGCAGTTATTGCGTCAATTCCTAATGACAAATTGCGGTGGTATAATAGATGTCATTGCACTTTTGGCCTACAATACACGGTATCTCTTAGAATTTTTGAAAAGTTGAAAAACTTTATGTCCGCAAACTCGTTTTCAGACCAAAAGTGACTGTGCCGTGAAGTTTCTAAGGAGAAGGAGGTGTACGTTACTGAAATACAAAAATGGCTGCAACTCTGAAACAAGGTCGAACAAGACGCACGTTCTTTCGCACTTATTAGTGAGAATTTAGCTTCTACAATTGATGCAATGTCTGCAACTAAATCTACAAATGATGAAATATTTACAATATCTACTACCGTAGTATTGCAATTCTTACGATACGACAATTTCAACCTCACACTTTGACAAAAATAAACTATTTGAAGTACATTCTAAGAATTTACATATTCCTACAAGTAAAAAATAGCTGTAACTTCGAAACAAGATCAAATGTAATGCTTATGCCAATTTCATAATCAGAACATTAACACTTTACCGACCGGTATTTTTTAACATATTACCCACTTCTGATCGGTCACTTGCATGCAAATATTTCCCTGATACTGATATCTCTTCGAAAATTGCAAAGTTTCTTCACTGAGTCCTTGGCACAGTTAACCGCAATGAAAAATAACAATTTCTCAATTTCCGTAGCGACCAATTAATAAGTTAAACGCCCAAACGTGTTGGGCCCGAAAAGTCGATTAATCGAGTACCGGTCGGTAAAGTGTTAATTGCAGCCAACTAAGATCGCTTAAATATGGGACATAGAATGTTGAATTTTCCGAGGCATTTTTAAAAACTGAGAAAATTGTCATACATCTTTGAAAGAACGTGGGTTTTGTGATCTAAGCGACGATTGATCATTTCAGATATTTTTTATAAAACTAAGGAGCTGCGAGCTATTGGAGCATAAAGGTGCATGTAACTTGGAAACAAGGTCGAACAGGACACGCGTTCGTAGAAACTTTTTTAAATATGTTCGTGTTCCTCAAAGTAGGTCCCACATGTTGCGAAAAACCTAATGTACAATAATGTCTGTTTCTAATGTTTTACAATAGTCTGAGTTGAAATAAATCTAATAAATTTCATGGTTAATATAATAAAATCCAATTACTCACTTCCTTAGTATTTATTACAGGTGTATAGATCTCAGCGTTTAAAAACAATGCCTAAAAGTTTTCTTCATTCTGATAAGACAAAGATACAAAACGAAATTCCATTTCTATGATAATTTCAATTTTTATTATCGCCAGGAATAAGCACGTATGCGCAGTTGATACGATTAAAGTTCACCTGAAAAATCTCCATTCTCCCACGCTCCTTCATTCTTTATCCAGCAAACATCGAGTGTCATTTCACCGTTATTTTCGTTCTTGGAATTCTCAACAACGTGGCTATAACCAGAACTGATAGTTGAAATAATTCCACCCTCGTTTTAACCAAAGCTAATCCCATTTTTACGAAAAGAATAACCGCATCCGCTCTAACCGTTCTTCGAATGCAACATTCGATAAATTTCCAGTTTTACGAATGAAATTTTTAATTCAATTCTCGTTCTTTATCGTGATCGATTATACCCAGAAAAAGAACAGATCAGTGTTATTTTTACGCTTTTCTATTTCAGGATAAAAGCGTGTGGCGTCGAAATGGATCGCCGAAAACGTATCATCGTTCGATTAATGGGACAGCAGGAAAATAACAGCTTGAGGCACAACGAGACGATTTAAGAAGCAGGAAGAGGAAACAATATAAGCAGGAAAAGGTGCATGAATTGTACGCTTCTAGAAAGAAGACGAGTGAGAGAAATGTCGGCCTAATCAGTCAGAATGGAAATGGGGAGGTCCTTTCTGCCATATATTTTCGGTTTTAACGCCCTTTTGGCGGAAACGGTCACACATTCTAATCAGATCGCGTGATCGAATTGAGTATGTTGGAGTACCCCACACTTGTTCCTGTACTCTGTGCCGCTAGTCTTCTTGTATTCTATTTCGGCTTTAACTGCTATCGTGTAGGATCTACTGCTTTGGATAGCTTCCGAACTAACACGGCTATGCTACACATATTAAGTAGAAAAACGTGTCCACTTACTTGATAGTCCAGAAATTTTAACGTCATTGCCGTTGCACTCCTTATCTCTTCAGAATATTGTGGTCATTTTATATTCCAACTTTAATTACTATGTTCATCTCTTTACACCTGGCATTTTAAATGGAACAACGTAAGATACGATATATAATTTTTTAAAAAATCGCTTAAAGGTAACGAAAATTCGATTTCAAGCCGACTCTAGTTGAAAGTCCAAGCGCATTTAGCTCCATATCTTCTTCATGGCTCCACTTTAGAATCTTATTGTTTTATACCTTAAATTTAAGGGGGTTATCCCATGTGACATCTATTTTTTTTCGTTTCCTTTGGAAATTGTTTTTGACGATGAATTGAAATGTATAATATTGGAATTATTACCTCACGTTTATTGTTACTTTTGTAGTCTATTGGAATTTTATAAGCGAAAATGACGAATCCAATTGACTTTACCCCGTTCGAAATACACTCATGACGGTTGTCATGATTCCCGGACTTTCGCTCCTTAGAAATGAAAAAATTAAGCGGCATTTTAATTTGTGAACCTAAAGCTACCACCGGATCTAGAGTGAAATAAAAATATCGAAAATTGAAGATTTTCCACAGCTATAAAAGTTCCAAATATTGATATATTTCCTCGGCGGCTTCAGCTTAAAAAAGACAAACTATGGCAAATATCAGAATTATTTTAGTTCCGGCGATAGCCTTAGATTTACAAATTAAAATGCCAATTGATTTTTTATTTCAGATGAGCGAAACTCTGGAATCATGGCAGCCGTCAAAAATACATGGGTGTTTATCGAACGCTGTAAAGTGAATTATAATCGTTATTCTTGCCTGCAAAAATTCCAATAGACTACAAAAGTGTCAAGAAAGTTGTGGTAAAAATTCCAAGATTGTACATTTTAATGGTTCATTAAAAAAAAATTACCAAAGAAAGCGACAAAAAAATAACTGTCACAAGGGATGGCCCCCTTAACCAGTACGACTATTGTATCCAGAATCGACAGTTTTATGTTATATGCGAGCCACTAAGAATAGGGTGGATAAAGAAAAATCTCTCGAAGATGACGAGAATTGGAAATCAAATCCACTAATTGGCAGTCCGAGCTTTTAACTCCATTTTCTCCAGGACCTCTTTGCACTCTTCTTTCGAGCGCAACGCGACACCAGCCACACAGTTTCGTAATAATCGTCCCCCGTCTGCCCGTCGAATCAACTTTTCCGTTAAGCGGCATGCATAATTCATTCATACGTTTGACGTATGTAATAATAGAAACTACGGAACAACAGCCGGTGGTAACGTGACAGCAATAACTCACGGGGTGCGCCTGTACACATAACTCCGGGCCGGCAATCTTTCGAGATGTTGTCGTAGCACGTTGATTAATCAAACCAAATAAGCTGGTCCCACTAAATCCAAATAACGGATTCCCATTGCGCATAGAAGATTTCTGGTATCATGCTATAAATATTAATAAGGAGCCGAGAGTCGGATGATCGATAATAGAAAGACCTCGAAACACCTGACTGATTATTGTCGTTATTATTATTTATATGGATCGTACGGAGAGCTCGGTGAATTTTCGTATTTCCATACCGATGACCCAGTTCGCTCAGAGTCGTTGACGAATATCTGTCGTTCGTGGATCTGTTCTCGCTTTGCAAATTTTAAGTGCAAATCCGTCGACTATTTCCAGTGACAGATATACGGATTCTTTCGCGACAAATTTCTCTCCCTTCATCTCTTTGAAACTTGTTCTACAACTGTAGAACATAGATGTATGATTTGCCTAAACATTTCTTACAAATGTAACCTAAAAATAGTAAATTTTACAAAAGAATGAATGAAGATCGAAATAAAAATTTGAAACGTTTTAACGTCAATCTAATAATGACTAAGAAACGATACCAAGTGAAATTGGGAGGTCGAAATCATTTATTTCTCCTACCGACAAGGCATTTAGAAAAAAAGCACCCTCAAACCACGTAAAGTTCCTAATAAAATTTACCCCAGTCCAGAATGAAGGGTAACGAAGAGGATAAAAAGTTTTCCACTAGCACGCAAACTTGCAGCACAGAGAGACCGTCCTTCGTCTCCTTCGTTTTTAAGTCTCAAAAACAAGTCGAACTTCTTAGTCCGACATAAATGTATCTTTAACAATCTTCTTTCGAGAGAAACGGGGAGAAAAAACGAAGTAAAAGGGAAAAAAGACCAAGTAACTAAACGAATGGTCCTCACAGTTAACCGAATTGTCAATCCCATTCCACCGTTAAGACCGTAGTAGAGAAAAACTACAAAACGCAAGTGGCCAAAGAAGAGAGACACCATCGAGGGAGGAGAGATTTCAAGCCCCGAACAATTCCACGTCGAGGAATATAAGAACGGTGCAAAAAGTGCCGTCGTATGGACAACGGAGGGATAAGAGCAAACAAAAGAAGTACCATCGGTACCTTCCGTTAGACGAGGCGTGAAAGGCCTCGCAGTGTTCTCGTCGAGAGAACAAATGCACCCCGAGATTTGGCGTCGTGGCGCATGCTCGGCATCCGCTTTCTGCGCCCTCGGGCCGTCTCTTCCTTTTAGCACCCCCGGCGGTAGCTGTGCTACGTAGATGTCGCTGCCAGTGGCATCGAAAGCCCCGACACTACCCTGCTCGTCTATTTCCATTCGCAACCCCTCGCCCTCGGCCTCGCCTCGGTAGCCCTACGGGCCGTTGGCGCAGAAATTGAACCACGGCTACGTGGTGCACGAGAACAGGGTCTTTGCTCCCGTTTAATATTTCAACCAGTCCATTGGCTGCCTTGAGCATCGACATGCGCCTTGGCTTCGGCTACGGCTACCGTTCTCGTTACGTCAAACCCCGAGGTTCGAAATCCGAACGATAATCCACTTAGAGAACGTTACCGTATCGATACGGAAATGCGAAAAATCGATCTGGTTACCTACGCGGGATTAGCGGGTTTAAAGGCTCGTACTTGGCTACTTGGTTTCTGAGGAGGTCAATGCATTTTGCTTTAGTGTTATGGGGGTGGGAGAGGGTTGTTGAGATTTTAAGTTTTGCGGTGAAGGTGATGATGGAGGAGAAGATGATTTTGGTGGGAGAAGTTAGAGGAGAGGTGGTGGATTTGTTGAGGGTAGTTGTAGATGGGTTATTCGGTTGTGGGATGTTGTATGGGGTAAGTTTGATGGGATAGTAACGATTATGTTGGAGCACTTTGAGCGATTATGAGGAGAGTTTTGGTTTTAAGCGTCTTGAAATGTTAAGTTATTTGGGCGATATAGATTGTATTGTGTAAATATTTGATGGGGTATTGATTTAAATGGTATTTTATGACGTATTAATTTGGGGTGGTTAGTACAAGTTGTTGGTATTTTCTTTAAGTGGAATGTCATCGTTGCAATTGCATTACTCGAATGCTGATGTTGTATAAAGCTTTCGTTTTATAAATAAGAGAATTGTATCGTTCTTATAAGTTCTCTTTGATATCTACTGCAACTGTATTATACAGAAAGTAATATCAATTTCAATTTAAAGTCTTGATTCTATTACATGCTCTTCGTCTTCTGGAACAACGGTAATGTTTTGAGGCTTTTAAAAGTTCCAAAAGTTCTGAGCTTTATTAGAATTATCAGGTCTTTCAGATCTTTCGAGGCTTTCAGGACTTTCAAGAATATCTTATTCCAGATAATTATCGGAGTGACCGAAATTCCATGATGACTGAATTACTTGAATCTGCACGAAGCTTGCAAGAATCCTCCTTCGTGCATATGTCTTTCAAGGCGTTTCAATATTCATTAGTGGACAATTTTTAATAAAGAACACAATTAATAACAAGACTCTGGTAGCCGAAGCTGAAAAAAATGAAAGAGGAACAAGTATTAACATATGCTAGATAAATATAAAACAATCTAAATTGGAAAAAAATTACGAATAGTCTTTGGTAACTACGCTAATCAACATTGTAACGCATTGAATGTCAAACTTCTGTCAAATTAATTTCGCTGAAAAAATCTTATTGTAATCTCTAATCATCGAAAATTACAAATTGGGCTTATAACTTGAAGAATAACTTGTCATCCACTTGCCAAAAATGGAATATAAATACAAAGCATAATTTTTGTAACATTAAACAAAATAACGATGACATATTAAAACCTTTCAACAAATAGAATTTAATTTGAGCATTAATCATCAATGATTAAAATATTGAACAATGCAATTCATGTTGTAGAATACTATGGTCATTGATAATTAGTATTCACATTAACACTTTAATGGCCGCACGTCTACGCGGTCACACGTTGTCAGGGGCCGGCTATAGTTTTGAAGAATTAGTTTAAAAAAGGTGATAAAAATTAAGAGAAGAACTTATAAGATCAAACACTGTAAAAAAACGAAGCCAATAACAATATCCACACTTGTTTACATTCATAATTCATCACACACAGAGTCTGTGTACTGGCCAATAATTTTCGGCGGTAGCATCACACACATGTTGTGTGAGAGGCCATTAAAGTGTTAATATTGTTTCTTGTTCAATTAACAACGTCTACCATATAAAATAATAACTTCAAGCACTTAACCCTTTTGCACCGGACGGGACATGTACTGTTCCAGTCTGAAAAATTTTTGATATTACGGCTGGGACAACATATGTCCCAGTTACTAAAAAACATCTAGGGCAGAAAATAACGCCAAGTTGGGCCTCCAAACTCAATCTCAATCGTTCTGTGTCCATAAATTTCTCATCTCGATCTAATCAAACAAGCGACAACTGTTAAGGTTATTGGTCTAGAACCATATTAGTCGTTAACGCTTTGTATTTTTTTTAATGAAAAAAAAAGATTTCGAATTTAAAAACTTAGTTTTTTAAATTTTTAAACAAAACTGAATAATATTTCATTAAATTTTTCACACTATTAATAATTAAAAATTAAAAATTAAATGCTACTCGATGATCGTATTATGTGTCATATAATAAATTTGGCAACAACGCATGGAAATGTATATGCATATATATTATGTTTATCCATAATTAGTGTATTGTAAACAAATAGTTTTATTTTTATTTCCTTGTCAAATTTTTTTATAACCATGGAATGAAAAATAAATATTATTATAAACACAATTATATGTTGTCACGCTCAGTATTAGATAAACTATATGTAGTTAATTTTTTAATTTCGCGTTTTTTATGCAGCGTTGCCAAATTTCTTTGCAGTCAAACATGAACCAAGCCTCTGTCATGGCTGATGGTTTTTTCACTAGTTTTTCATTATTTTGAATAAATATTGGTCTAAAATTACACATGAATGTATATGTTTTATAATTTTTACAATAATTAAAACGGTTAAAGTTTTGAATAATAAGTTTTTTGAACATTTTTGAATAGCCAATTATGTGAAATTTCAATAAATAGTACATTTCCGGCAAGTTCTCCCATTTACCATGTGTTAAGAGTCGCATTTTTAATATTTAATTATTCAAAAACTATACAACCAATATTTTTCAAAAAAATCAGTAAAACGTATGAGCTGTGTATAAATAACATATCAAAATTCTAGAATTTTATCTATACATTGCTCTAAAGGGCGAATAACCTTAAGGTTGCTCAGTTTTCAGCATAAAAATTATTTTATCTAATAATCGCTTGGAGGAGAAATAACTGATCCCGGTAATGGGGCGCACTCGGACTGAAAGGGTTAAATCAATTAAGCTTTCTTACCTCCTACATATTTTTCCGTCCAACATATTTATTCAATATCTTTTAATATAGTAGATTAATCATGAGTAAATCTGCCAGCAAAATGTTCATTACAAAGTCCGACAATAAAGTATCACAAATTTCTCATAAATATTAAAAATCATTTGAATATTCACGTGCCAAAAATTGAATATAAAAATACAAAATGATATTGCATGAAACACGGTCCGTAAAGAACGCTGAAATATTAATACTATTCAATAAAAATAATTCAATCTAAAAAAAAACCAGCACCGGTCAGCCCACGGCGTCGTTCAACGTGTTAACGGAAGCGATAGCAGGACGGGAAATATTTCCCTCGAGCCAAACGGACAGCCATACACCTCTACGGGGAATGGTTGTGTAATACGCGTTCAGTCTTATTTACAAATCGAACGTTCCACCCGGAGAGGAGGTCGGTGTTCTCCTTTTGTCGTGAACTTTACGTATCGCACCGTGGAGGATAAAAAGATTACTGCGCTCGGTGGAAACACAGGGTTCCGGATTCCAAGAGATTTCTATAAATTTTGACGTATTAAGATTATTTGTATGCTTAAAACGTTTGGGATTCACACGATTTCCCTACCGTCTCGTCAGTCTATGGGAATTAATTGGACAGTATTCTCTATTGTTACATATTTAGTTTCGTTTGAGGATTACAGTAATTACGGAATATTGTAGAACGTTTTGAATAAATATACAGAACAGTAACTCGATAGAAAAAGTGAAATTATTTTAAGAGGGAATCAGCAATGAGGAAAAATGAAGTGCTGGTGTAAAATTACAAAAATGTTTGACATAGTTAACACTAGATTTACGGATGTTGATACACCTATTTTTCTAAAGTGTGCCAATTTGACTTATACAAGAAAACTGAAGTTTTCTATAAAGAAAATAGTTCCAAATCTATTTAAATGAAAGATTTATTATTAAAAAATTAACCAACCAATATATTATGTATATAGTAATCAAATTTTGAATGAGCCAAATTGGCTCCGTAAATCTAGTGTTAATTTGAAGATTTAACGGCAGATCTGTTGGCGGTTTATCCAAAATGTTTGGAAATGTTAAACAAATACCTTGGAATAAAAGAAATGAATAAAAATTGATTGTTTTAAATATAGACAGTTAATAAGACAGTTGTAGATAATTGAAATAGAAACGTTGCCAGTTTAATAAGCATCTACAAAAAATTCAAAGCAAATCATTTTGTCCAAATTGGTAGATCTAGTGATAAATGTGACAGTAGAGAATAAAATAAACAGTTGTTCGTAAATATTGGCTTATACAACACATCAGTAAACAACTTGAGTAAATAATTTAATTAGAGAAGCAGAATTTCATCCCTCTTTAATATTGATTACGAATTTTTGAAACAGTTATTTTTTAATTTCTGGTCGAATATTCAACCTCCCTCTAAATTGCTTATTTATTTATAAGGAATAGTACTAAAATATTATACGGTTTATTTACCATTATGACAGTAAAATCTACAATAATTAATTATTGTAACGTGAAAGTTACGACCTTAAGGGCTGGCTGCAGGTAAAACGAAAAATTTTACATATTTTGTCACATTCCATCCATAAACTACTATGTTATCAACGAATGAATTAAAAAATTGCAACAATACATACTTTAAAACAATGGTTTGCAAACTTGTTTAAGATTTCTTGCATGACGGTCTGTTTACAATTTGTCAGAATACCCACGGATCGTTTAAAATGAACAACATTTAAATATAGGTCAACGCTATTCTTTTATACTAACAATTACTTATTCAGAAAATGGAAAATCTGGATCATGAAATGTATGTTTGACGAGGATGGATCTGGTTTGCTTGAACCAACCTAAAACTCCAATTGATAAGCAACTCCTTATCGGCCCCCTAAAACCCCTTTCGCGGTCTCCTAGAATACCATAGATCCCAGTTTGAAAGAAATTCCTCGAAAGAATCTATTTATACGTAAAAACTGTAGAAAACAATATATCAACAATAATAACAATACACAGCACACAGTTTTTTTAACCTTAAATACCTCACTAGTAAAACATCTATCCTAAAACTCACTTACAACCCCTAAAAAGAACCTGAACCCTAAAAGCGAAGAGTTTCGAGCACACCCGAACCAATAAGCAGACCTTTCGATTACCGAAAACAAAATACTCCTCTTTATCAACGAACTTTTCTCAGCTGAAAGTCACAAGACTTCTTCCCAACGTTTCTCATCGAAGTTCGAAGCAACTAATACACTTCATCGCAACCGACATAAGTGATAACACGCGAAAATTCCGCAGGATTTCGTAGCCGCATGAAACACGAGGGAAAGTTTGACGCGTGATTTTTCAATGGATAGGATTACCCGATTATGTTTATGTTTCGCGTGCCGATAAGCCTTTGAGGAATCGATTGTAACCTGGAGCAGGTTGTTTGTGCAAGTGTCGGTTACGTTACCACGCCAATAGCCTGGTTTTCAAAGTGTCCCGCGGCACTCTGCTCTATGGCAATAACGTATGATTATTCTGTCATGCGACTTTCCTCAGGGAACAGGAGAAAGAGCCGTATCTTGGTATAATGGCGCAATGGCATTCTCTCTGCGTATGGCGGTAGGACTTTTAAGCGAGTTTTTCGACGATGCTCGAGTATATTTCGTCTTTGGGGTATTCGCTAAAAAAAAAAACTTGCCTCGTTGAACGGAATAATCATCCATGGATGGTATCGACGCGACGGTGTAATGAAACTCGGGGAGAAAAAAATTTGAAAAAATCAAGGCACTGACTGTTGGGTTGAAAATGGTAATATTGTTATATCAGTAATTTTAGACAATTATGATCTTTCGTTAAGAGTTTAAATTGATATAATATTGTACTTTATATAAAGTTATTTAATATAATTTAATTTAATTTTCTTCAAATTATACTTGTTTTTTGCACAAGGGTAAACTTGTTGGTACAAAAGAAAGTGAGGTGATACAATGATCGGGTATATAAATAAAATTATAATCGAATATTATATAAATACGTATAAATGCACATAAAAACTAAATTTTTTGGAAATCGATACTGAGGTTGTAAACAGAAAATTAAATTTGAGATTAAGGTAAGGCCTAATTTAAATAAATTATTGGGACGGCAAAAATGTGATACAGAAATTAAAATTTAGGAAATATTTCTTTGAGATGACAATGATTGAATTTGAATTAAAACCCATTATTCGAAATGTTGGAATTGTACCTTCGTTATCATTATACATAGTATACCGAATAGGTTATTCACTTCTATAATTTTCAGCTGCACCATCTGTGTCATTTTATTGAGAATCTTCATTTTTAGGTATCTATTCCTGAACCATCGAGTTTGTAACATACATATGATGTAGGAAAACTTTCGATAGGTGACACAGAGAAAGTTTATAGCTACTACTGAAATAGCAGTTGCTTATCTTCATGTACTCATTGTAAGTTTTAATTGCTAACGTCAAAATAACGTTTAAAATAGCTTTGAAACGGACATTTAAAGTATACAAAGTTAGGAAACACTTTCGGTAAATAATAATAATAAAATTTTTACAAATGCTCCGACTTTCAGTCAGTGAGCCCTAGTTAAAATCCGCCATCATTTCTGGGACGTTTTGACGTGCAACTAAAAAACTCAAAACAAAGAGGAGCTATACTAAATAATAAATTTAGCACTAAAGCTATCAGCTTTATAATCATTATATCTAAATATGCTAAATAAGTAAGTACTTTGGAAAAACAGAAATCAAGAGGTGAAAAAGATGCTCAATCAAGTAATTTCTATTTCATAAGACAAAACGCGGAATAATTACTATATGGACCGCTTATTTTGAAAGTGGTGTAAGTCCGTTTTTAAAAAAAAATGAAGTATCACGCAATTTATGCTTAACCAGTTAGCTGTGTTTGACGAGTATACTCGTCATGCGTAAAAACTACCACTGGTTATTTAAATTGTAATTTTGACGAAAACTAATTGTAAGTTATATTTATAAATTTCAAAATGTTTGGAACATTTTGAGGCCATGCCGAAATAAAACGAATAACTAAAGGGTATAAATAATTTGAGATAGACTTATGCTCATATCTCGATTTTCGTGAAACAAAATTCAAAAGAATTTTCGCCACAGTTAACTGGTTAATTTAGTGAAAACTTATTATTTATTACAAGTTAATATTTAATATCTTAAAAAATGCTATTGTTTTATTCAGTTTTAAATTGACCGCTAAAAGAAATTGCATAGGCATTGATTATGAAAGTGGTGTAAGTCCAATTTCCGTAGACAGGTTGCGGGACCAGTGACCACTGATGGCTATATTTGTTTCATTTAACATTTCGAAAGTTACAATTTAAGGTTACTTACTTGATTTTCCTCTACAAATAAATAATTTCATATTAAAAACAAATAGTGATATAGGTAAGAAGAAGTAATAAATCAATATTATTTTACAATAATATTTCTGTTTAATTTTAAATAAGTACACGCAGAAGTAAAACTCATGAGTATAAACAAAAGAGTAATCTGAGGGGT
This sequence comes from Cerceris rybyensis, assembly GCA_910591515.1. Taxonomy (NCBI): domain Eukaryota; kingdom Metazoa; phylum Arthropoda; class Insecta; order Hymenoptera; family Crabronidae; genus Cerceris; species Cerceris rybyensis. Next base: position 39,562,142 of record OU342789.1, read on the forward strand.
CAGAGAATGAATATAATTCCAATATGAAAAACAAATTAATGAAATGTATAACGGAAAGAAGAATTATAGAGGTAGAATCTTCATCAGTTGAGGATATTGCTACTGAGAATTTCAAAACACTGTTACAAGAGGAGCATAAATAAATAATACCAATATCTTATGCTGAATTTAACAATATATAAATATAATTAACGTTCAAAATAAAAAATACTATTTCTATTTTATTTCTTGTTATTATCTATAAACCAAATTGGATTAATATGAAATATATTTTAAGTGATATTTGAGTTTTCAAAAGTGAAATTAAATGATTCTTACAATTGATTAATTCTGAAAGTTGTGTAAGTCCATTTACAACCGATAAATATACATTATTTTAGTTAAATTCGCTTAAAAGAAATTTTTATAGTAAAATTACATATTGATAAACTGATAGAAACATTATCAGATTTGTCATAATTAACCAATATTTTTTAATTGACAGATGTGTTAACCTTTAATTTACTCGAAACAACAGAAAATAGACTTGCACCACCTTCAAAATAAACGGTCCATATCGTTCCACTGCCACCAAGTGGCTCCATTCTTCAAAAATTTGGAACCGGTCATTTTAACCACCTTGGTTGTTTTATTGTTAAAGCTCAAGCTTCCAATTATTGAACCCAAATTCAAATCCTCTACCACGTTTAGAATTTTTTCCAGTAACAGTAAGTCTTAGGTAATAGAACCACTGCAATTACAACCGAAAATAAAGGATATTTGAATGTCCCTCGCTATTTAAGATTTATATACGACCACTGCTTTAGAATTTTTACAAAATTTCAAATTAGCAATTTACGCTTATATCTTCAACTTCAACCACCAACATCAAAGCGTTGGAATCCTCCACTTTTATGCGGCTTCCGAAGCATCGAGTCTATGGCATACAGATCACGTAGGAAAATTTGTTCGTAGGTGACGGCAAAGGGATTTAAACTCGGGCCCATTATCCGAGAACTCGAAGATCTATCCCATCTATCAAGAAGACTGAAAAAGATCGAAAAAATAGTCTTCTCAACATCCATATCACCTTACACAAGTAATGATAAAATAATTCAAACAAAAGCCCACAATTTCCAATTCCAACATTAAATAAATCATTTCAACAAAATTGTAAAAAACGGAACAAACTAAACCTCATATTCTTTCAGTTTTTTCTCCCTATTTCCACGAGAACTTTCGAAAAAGCAGTTTATCCCAAATTTTTTTTTTTTTTTCATCTCTTTGGTAGTCTTCCTGTCTCTTAACGACTTTTAAAAACTCTCAAAGCCGCCAACGGATTAAGACAGAGGCGTTTAAAGAGCGCATTAATTTCGCGCAACAACGCCGTAATAAGTTCCACCTCAAATAAGAAATGCTCGTATGTAATGAAAACAGTTTGCACCTTGTATCCTTAGTTACGCAGTAGAGTGTACATATATATATATCAAGAACAATTCCAATTTTCATCGGAATACCTCTACGTTGCGTTCGTTGAATACTTAAAAGATCAAACGTTTTCCGACAATTTCGTATTCCATGCTCCTCGTATATCAAAGTTTCCCGGTACCATCGATGTACGTTCACGCCGGTTAAAAATTTCGTTAAAATGTCCACCGTCGTGGCGTTGATGAGAATTTTTAGAAAAAAGGAAGAGAAGGCACCGAGGCTGGCCAGGAATTGATGCCTTAAGTGACAAGCAACTGCGTCGATGTTTCCAGGTCACTCGGCTTGATTTGATAAACGTCTCTCCCCGCGCGAGAGTATAGAAAATCCCTCGGTCGTCGTGGCGAGGGTGCGCTAAGAATTTAAATATCGATTTTACAATAACCAACTACGGGAAATAAGTGCGTGGATATTTTCGGGGAGGGAGAAGAAGCTTTAAAAAAAAAAGTCTCTCTCCTTCGAATCGAGACTGTGAGATTTCTTGGGTATAGATTTCATCCTCTTTCCTCCACCTTTCAAAAAATCAATTCTACAATGTGAGGATTCACGTAGAATTTCGATTCGATAAATATCTCATTTCATACAGAGGGAGAGAGGGAAGAGGATAAGGAAAGAGAGAGAGAGAAAGAAAAAAAAACCTCGTTTCTCCAAGGTATTACCACAGCGGGTGTAAAAGTTGGCGAGAAAGGAATTTTGAGGCACGAAAATACTGCAGGGAGGTAACGATAGGTATAAACATTTCCAAGGTGTGCTATCACGATCGGAGGGATTTCCAGGTGGAAGTTACGGTCACAAACATTGTAATACAAAATAACGATGTCGCTTTAAATAGAGCCGGTGTTACGAAACGATATAAGGAAGTAACACCGTCTTAAATGTTCGGATCAATGATAATAACCAGAATAGTTGAAAAACACTGTAACTATTCAGTGATCGTAGGGTATTCTTACACGTATATCCGATAAGTTATTCGGTAGATCCGGTCAATCGGTCCGTCGTAACAAATGCTTGGAACATGACCACAGAATTTCTCACGGTGACACGTTTCTCGCAAGGTGGATCGCAACGCGCGAACTCGGGCATCGATTTTCCAGGATTCGTGTATCCCGAGCAATTGTATCAGTGCCGGAGAGAACAACGGTCAGCCGGCCGTGACAAATGTCCCGCTTAAAACAAGAGTAGAAAATCCGAGTGTAATATCCAGGGACCGAAAGGAATGTGAAAAATCGATCGGAAGTCGAAAGGACGCTAGGAGTACGGGCGAGGACTACTCTCCTACCGAGTCGTTCCTACGCAACTATCGACTTTTTCGGCAGGTTTGGATAGAGAAGGGCGGACGGAAGGGACGAAGGGGTAGTAGGACACGCCGGCCGACAAGCGGCTCCTGAAAAATGCCCCTGAAGCGTGACTACCCTCCGCGTTGCCGTTTTTTTTCTTCCTTCTACCCCTCTGGACCCTCGGCGTGAAGGGGAGAGAGTTCGAAACGAATGGGCCACACGTGTGCTGCACATTCTCCTTTTTTTCCTTCTTTCCTTCCTTCCTTCCTTCCTCGAGTAACACCCTTACATCCGTGTCCACACCCATCCCTTCCTTTTTTTTTTCTCACCCTATTTGAGCTTTCTTCCCAACTCTTTCTCTCTTTCTACCTTCTTTTTCTTGCACTCTCTTTCATTTCTCTGTCTATCTCTTTTTATCTTTGTCTTTTACTTCACCTCTACCTCTCGTTTTCTATATCCTTCTTTATCTTTCTCGTTCCACCCTTTTTCGTTCTATATCGTCGATTTTGTAACTCGCAAGATAGTCGAACTTGCGAAACTCCCATGGCGTGGTGATTTACGCGTGCCACGGAGTATCCTGCACCACGTGCGATGGACATTCGTCGTTTCACTTTCTCATACGTGGAAGAAAGTCTCACGAATTGCTTTAAGTCCAAGGCAATGGCACGAGGGAGTTAGAGACGACTTTTTCGCATATCGCATTCGAGGGTGGCGGAAGTGACGATGATTTTAAAACCGGCGACTCCTGACGTTCCACCTTTCGATCAAACTGCCCTAAAAGCTTGCAGAAATCTTTTACTTTTATGGATGTGTATAGTCGTCTTTAAACTTGGTGACTTTAGTTCTCTGGAAGTAGGGTGGTTTCTTATTTTACTTTTTTTTTTCGAGGATAAATCGTGCACGGTTTTCCGTCGACGTTCAATGTAAGAATACAGTTCTGTTGGAGGCGTTCGGCATTCAACGAAGAAACTTTCCTATGGACGAAAGAGTCAAATTGAATGCGATACGAAAGGCTGGTTTATTTGCACGTCCGTGCGAGAGACCCTTATAATCAGTTTCGTGAAATGTCGTTTTTCACGCTAAAATGAATATTATCGTCGAAGGTAACGCGAGCAAGAATGAAAATGAGATCTGGTTATATAAATGTTTTCCTGTAACGCAAACACGCTAATTGCAAATAAGAAAGTCCAACCGCGTAATAATGGTTAACTCACTCGCAGACTTTTCTCTTAAAATACAGTAGAACTCGCGAAAGAAGGCGAAGTTGTACCTCTAAGTAAACATTATTTGCCTCTGTTTTACGCAAAATCTTAAGTGACTCTTTTCTACGTCTCTCTTTCTTGTGATCCTACAATTTTACCGACAATGAGATTCGTTCCAGAGATTTAAGATGATGTTTTAATTATTTTTAATAGAAAATTGTAATTGTTTTTCAAGGAACACCGCTATTATTTCGATATTATCGTCGACGGTTGTACTCACTAACAGATCATTTAAAAGAACTGCGCATTTTTCCACAATAAATTCTCCTCCGACCGAGCTGTCGATATTTCTTCCTTTATCTCTATTATAATGAAAGCAATAATCCATTTTCAATATTCGTCCGTTTAGTTTTATTAACCTGAAAATATTACAACGGGTGTAGCATTCTTCATTGATTCATATTTCGATTAAATCCATTTTCGCCACTGGAGAAGGATTAATCATAATGATCGACGTTGCATAATTGCGATTGTTTAAGTGGATTGATGTCTGATTTGTCAATCAGATTGAACGTTCCGCGGCATCGTGATTGACAAGAAATATCGATCGACCAAACTTGTCAACTCGCGAATAATAATCTGTTAATGCATTTTCAAAATTTCAGACGATCGTGAAAACTATTGCTTAATACTTTTCGCATATTCTTTTTGATGGGTTTGAAAATCCGATAATATTTTAAATACATTGTCAACAAAGATTTGAAAAAATTCTTTGATATTAATAAATATAAAGTGCAAATAATTTTTAGTGGATTCTGCAAATGTTGCGTACTTCACCCCCATAAAATAGGGCTAACGCTTACTATAGACAGTATATGGGGTGATTTGATAAACGTTGCCATGAATAAATCAGGCAATCACATATTATAGAAAAGTCAAACGTTGCTGGAAGAATTGTATGGGGCCATTACCGGTATTATCCTAAATAAACGGGTCTCATGTCCACTACAGAAAATACATGGGATACTTGAGATTTTGGGGTGTCTTTTTAGGCGTTGCCATAAATAAATCAGATTTCACTCGCCATAGAAAAAACACACTGTGTTGATATTATTCCATAGGTCTGTTGCAGAGGACACCCCCTTGCACTCCACCCCATAATAACTAAACAAAAAAACACAGGGTGCTATTGGAATTTTGGAATGACTTTGCAGCCTTTGTTTACAATGCACATATTCTTTTATGCCCCCCATGCGGGTTTTACCCTAAGTAAACGGGCCTCGTGCCCAATAGACAATATAGACGGAGTGTTGGTGAAATTCCATGGGGTTGTTGCAATTCCACCCCCCGAAGATGAAATATACGTGGTTTTAATGCAATGTTTTGTTGTCATTGTGATTTTATCCTCAGAAAATCCAGACTCACGCCCAATATACAATAAAGAGCGAAAGCTGCCAGAATTTCTGTGATGTGGGGGTGTTACATTCATCGACAGTTGACGGGCTGTATAATAAATAGTCAAAATACAATGGATGATAATAGAATTCTTTAGTAGGCGTCACTTTCAGTTGACGGGCCTGATGTTAAATAGTAAAAATACAAGGGATGCTGATAGAATTCTATGGTAGGCGTTACCTTCAATAAACCGGATTTCACGCCCAGTAGAAAAAGACACCGTGCTGGTAGGACTTTCCGGTGGCTTTACGAGTGTCGCCGTCAGTAAGCCGGCCCTTGGTAACGACACACCGGGCCTCAGCCTCAACAAAATGGGACTCACTGCTGGCAAGGCGGTCTTCACCCCCCATTGATCCCCTAGTACTCCCTGCCAGAATGTTTCACGCCCCATAACGGTAAAACGACTCGGAAATATGCTGAGCAATGCAATATCCAATTGAGAATCATCTTCTTATCCTATATCCATAAGATAGTAGTCATTATGCAGTCATGAACACTCGAGGCGGGTATAATTAAGGTTTTATGCCAAATATTGACGTACGCAACATTTATTCCCTTTATTCCATCTCCTAGTGATTACCTTCGAGCTCTATTTTGTTAGAAAAAAACGGGAAATGGAGAAACCAAAAGCATCTGTGCGACCGTTTTCCAATAGAAAGCCAAGTTCGCTACGGCTTCAAGGGTACACTAAGGTCTCCCCAAAAGCCGCACCCTCGGGCTACCAGGGCACAGTGGAACGAAATGCGTAATCTAGGTGGAAAAAAATCAAGTCAGGGTATAAATCTTCAATAATTTTTTCATAATCTAGAATGCTTGCTGAGACCATACCAAATGATATCAGCGACTCTCTGAGATCATAGTTTTTAGGCTTTCGCGGCCATAGTGATATTTACTAGATTTGGCTTTGGTGTTGGAGCCGCGTTCAGAAGACGAGAAAGTCCGACAAAAATTGTTCAGCTGCCCAATTAGAAACTATTGAATGGTGCACCGATCCGCAACGACGGACAAAAGTATAAGTTAAGGCCCTCTCTGATACTTTCTTCAGTATCAGAGATTATTCGATTGCCTGATGAAGCTAGCTGCAATGCTGGCGAAACGTCGGACTTTCTCTGAGATCAGTTGGTCGCGAGAACTATAAGACAAGAGCAGAAATCATCATTTATGATTCTCTTACATTTTCTTCATATTTCTATTATTCTCCTTAGTTTTCTATTAGTCGTTATATTTCTCTCTTGATTCACTTTTATTTTCGGAAAATAAATATACAAATTTTTATTAATTAGACATCGAATTGTAATAGATTACAGTAAAAATCCTTTTATTTGTTAATTTATTTCTTATTTATTTCATGTCAACAATCAAAATAAAGATATAAATAATTAAATAAAACCAGCGAGAAATCATATTTTTCTTCTTGTTATTTAATCATTGTAAAGTTTACTATACATTCGTCTCTACAACTACCATTCTTTATATACATTCTTAGAATTTTATGAACTTCCTATTTGAGAAGTATTAGATCACTCCAACTCCTTATTATTTACAGGTATTCCTATGTACAGTATATCATTGATCATCATTTTTATGCAAACATTAACAATGTTAATTATGTTAACAGCTTTGATATTTTCACTTAAATTTCCTGAAATTAAAAAGTCTCGGGTTTGTATATTGTACGTTGTGGTCCTCTAGAACAAACATTTCATCAGGTTCAATTTCTTGTACTATTGCAGTATTAGTTATTACTAATATAACTAAAATGTTATAAAAACAAAGTTTCCGTCAAATTAATTTGTTCGTAATTGTCACTCAATTTACTTTTTAAAAAATTAAGTAATATTAGTAATTAATAAGTAATGAAAAATTCCTTCTAAAATACAATGAAAGAGGATTAAAGGAGAACCTAGAAAATCTTTTTATAATACTCTTTCGATTTTCTTCAAGTGTGAAAACGGTAATATCCGCATCCACAGAGTACCTACAGATAATCAATATAATATAGAGTTTAATGGTCAGATCATACAGATTATAATTCTCTTTTGATTTTCTTCAAGAATAAAAAATCGAGAAAACCAACAGAAAATCAATCCTTCGACTCGGGCATCGAGTCGATCCCGATCGACCGGCCGCTCTTTGGTCGATCACAGATACGATTTTAACAATACTTCTAATCCCATCCCCCATTGCCACGTTTTTATCAATCTACTGAGCCATTTTAGGTGTGATTCATTATGAATTATTAACACTAGATTTACGGATGTTGATATACCTATTTTTCTGATGCGAGCCAATTTAACTCATACAAGAAAATTGAAGTTTTTTGCAAAAAAAGACAGTTCCAAATCTATTCAAATGAAGGATTCATTATTAAAAAATTAACCAACTAATATATTATACATATAATAGTCGAATTTTGAAAGAGTCAAATTGGCTTCGTAAATCTGGTGTTAAAACTTGGTAAGTTTATCACAGCTGAGGTCTAGCGTTTCCAAGTAGAAGAAACAAACATAATGTAATATTTTTTCTAAATAAATATTTTCACCCTTGATATAAATCTTTACCTACTATCAAATGTCAGAAATTCAGAAAAAGTGATCACATATTACACAAGTTAACCACCCCTATCCTAAAACACCACTACGTAAACTTCACCCAAAAAATGTATTAAAAGAATTTAAAAACCAACAACCGTCCAAGCACGAAGAATGCGTTCACCAACAAAGGCCCAAGTGTCATCGTCGCATATGCAAAGTCTTACGATAAATATTCATTCACCGATCTTTTTCCAGCCGTAACGCAGGAATGCTCGCGCAAGCACTAAAACCTCAAACAACCAATAACTCACGTCGCTCCAGACTTTTCCATCCTCGAATAAATCGTCTTTGGTGTTGCATATTTGCGTCTGGTGCAAGCACAGGGACGTAAAAAAGGCGCACTGGGAACGGTCGAAGTACGAGAACGGAAGTGTACCCGATATCGTTGTTTTGGCGTTGTCAGTACACGTGTATCATCGGGGACAATACCACCGTTGCATCTCGTACCTCGTGGATCAAGGGATACCCGTACGTTCGAAAGTTTCGTTTGATAAGTGCCGAATGATTTATTCATCTCACGATGCCGCAGGCAGCGGTACAAATTACGCATCTCGTTCAGAAAACCTTTGCGGTACGTGACAGTAATTCATACGTCTCCATTAAGTCGCGTAGTTGCCTTCCGTTTTCCGAGGCGCGAAAGCTTGCGGTGAGGTTGGGTAACGTTTTCCCCTCGCCGTTGAGTGATTCTAATCGTTTTTACGAACTTCTTCGAATCCGGGCAGGTCGAATACTTCGTTCGCCTTTTTTTTTTGCTTTTTTTTCGATTATACGAGGGTGAAAACGGACAGAAATTTCATTCTCCACATTGAATCCACGATTGGGATTTGTCGAGCGGTTCTCCTCTGCGGCGTTAATTGCTTAAACTTTTCCCGAAACAACGCTATATTTTTTCTTCCCTTTTTATTTCTCCTCTTTCTCTCCCTATCTCTCTCCCTTGTATAGCTATGAATTGTGTTTGCAGTTTTTGCAATAGAAAGCATAACGAAAAGTACCTACCACTTCCCGTGCACGGAGTGTTTATCGAGTAAATATTTCGAAACGGCCAAATCGGGATTAATTCGCAATGATTTACCTTCGTTACCCGATTGTTTACCGCGCGTCGAGGTAACGTAGTATCGATTATTCCGTATGAGCAAGTTATATCTTAGAAGGTCGGGTTAAAAGTTCCGTAATTTAACGGAGACGATATATACAGGTATAAAGTCACGGGATAATTAAGACGCAGGCTAAAACGCGTTATGCGTTATTTTATATAACCCCGTAATGTAGTTCGTTAATCCACGAAGTTCTGGAAGTATCGATATTTCTTCTACAGAGTGTTTCATAACTCGCGAGACCTACTTCCGGGTTATGGAACGCGGAAATATCTGGGAAAGTTCATACAGGGTTATGTACAGTATATCTGACATTTTCTTCGATATCATACACATTTCTGTATGTTGATAATTCTCAGGGATGTGCAGAGACAAGTTTTTTGTATGCTAATAATTTCTCATTAATGACTTAGTTGAAACTGTACCGATTATGGTGCTAGAAAGATCAGTTTCTCAACTGATTAACACTAGAACTACCAAACCAGTCAAAATGACTGGTACACAATTTTTTCAAAAAATTCTCCAAGTTTATATAAGAATCATAGGATAAATATTCTACTTCTATATCAATCAATATAAATCACCCAATCGAAAAAAATTTCCGCCGCTTGATTCCCCCTTTTTCAAAGTACTTATTTAATTTATTAAAATATATTAGATTTTACGCCGATAGTTCTAGTGTTAAGTATAAATTTGTATTCTCATTACTTTAAAGAAATTCGCCATATGTAAAATATATGTCATGTGGGTTGAACGTCACAGGGGTCATTTGTGACCGACGCTGTTTAACTCACTGCAAATTTGTATGACTCTTAACACTGAATCTATCGACGATTAATTCAATATATTGTTACGAAGCACCCAGTAGATTCAATGTTATTGGGCAACGAGCACTTGGCAATTGTTTGTAATAAATAAAGAGTTAAGATTCTACGGTCGGTGGTCCTCGTTGACGGACGTGTTCTCTTAAATAAACATTATCGTTTTTTAATTGTGTTCTATTTAATTATGTCCGAAAGGATAAGACGTGAGCGGTCGACTCGTAACAATATTTAAAATTCTCAAATAAATCTGTCTGAATTAAATCAACGGAGAGGGTAGAGAACTTGATAAATTCAATCATTCACAGTTTCTAAGATAGACGCAGAAATTTGAAAAAGAAATAGCGTTAGAAGTTGCAGGAACATTTTTAAAAAATTCATGGAAAGTTATTTTTACCACCTTGGTAGATTTAGTGTTAAAGTGCGATATTTCTGAATTCGACAGTACATTTTAATATTGGTATTAATGAAGCAAAGAAATGCTGAATGTAAAACTAGTTTTATCTTTAACATTTCTGCATTATAAAGATGTGATTTTAATAGAAAAGCTTTAATTTCGGTAAAAATAGTAAAACTGGCGAGATATGAATGTACGTATGTATTAAAGTCGAAATATGACATAGAAAGAACGAAAAGTGTATTAGTGCAATTCATATTTCTAAACTGTACACGACACTCGACATTTCCTAGAACTTTTGAAAGATCGAAAAGGTATGTGACACAACCGTAGACTCACATTCTGGCCAGATTGTTGCCATTTCGAACACTTGTTAGGAAGGTAAAGAGCTACAAATCACCCGTCTACTGAAATGGCTATAACTCGGAAACAGGGTCGAATAGAACATTTTCGAATGAAGTTCTTAATCGCAAAGTGGAATAATGCTACTATTAAAGTATTCGTACAGAAAACCCACTACATCCTGCTATTTTTAAAAGATTTAGAAACATTATAAGTCATCGCTTAGACTAGCTTTCACTGAACAGAAATATTTATTTTGAGTATTTCTTGCAAAAATATTTTTAACACGAATTTCATTTGCTCTTATATGGTATTTGAAGTACATTTACCGGTTTTTTATCTGAAGTATTTCAATTAATAAACCAGTATTTGACTTAATGGGAGTAACAAAGTGACGTGACAAATTTGATTAAAATCTTCTCGAAAAAGATTTCACTAATGAGAAAACAAATTCGGAACTCGGCCATGATTCTTAATTCTAGAACACTCGTGTCCGATTCTCAGACAAGTGGACAGGTGGGATAAAAACGGGTATCCACCGCAATTTTTGTTATTCATCGTTACTCTCCAACCTATTAAAATTATAATCTCACTTATATACTTTAAAGAGGAATTTAATAAAAATTAAATTTAACACTAATTCAACAATTTAATATTCTGAAAAATGAATTTATGCAATCTTAAAAATGTTCCCAAATAAGTAAATATCCGTGTTTCCGTTTAATAATGCCACTGTATGATGAACAAATCTAATATTAAAATTGCATAAAATTCGCTTGACAGTCAATGCATTAAGCTGCAATCTCGCATATTATGCAGGAACGTGTATATCTGTGGTTCTATAGCTTTTTTAGAATTTCCTACGCGACAGTCTTCTTGCAATTTTTTAGATTACTTGTAAACCCTTTATGACTAATTGCAATTAATATATAGTTACCAAAACATTTTTTTCCTAACAATTATTTATTCAGAGAATAGTAAATTCACACTCAATGGAATGGATGCATCTGCTTTGTCTAAATAGTCCCAAAATTTCAGTAAACTAACCCCTTCACAATCCCATAGAGCCACGGTTCTCAACCCATGGTCCACGGAAATCTGGTACTCCGTGAAGCCACTTAAAGTATTCCGCAAAAAAGGAATAAAAAATAAATAAATACACTTAATTATTATGAGAGCTAACAACATATACTACATGGAGTCATAAATGAACTGCATCCATATCTTTCACTGATGTACCTGCACGATTCTCATTTAAATTTTGAGCAGTCAATGCGGTTTATATCGCTGACCTCCAACAATCGTTTTTAATTTATTATATTAATTTATTATTACCCTATAATAATTTTTTTAATGAAACAAATTTACATTAATCTTACATATTATAAATTAGTTCTATATTTTTCGTTATAGCTATTGGGTAATTTCATTGCATTGAAACCACATCTTGATTTCAAAAAGATCGACCACCCCTGCTTTAAAGTTTACGTCCTACTATAAGTGTTCCGCGCAAAAAAATATCTTCTTCGACTTCAAACAGAGTCAGAATTAACACTAGAACTACCGGCTTTAAGTCTATCATATTCCAATACATTAAATAAGCACTTTGAAAAAGAAAAAATCGAGTATCCGAAAGGATGATCAATTCGGTGATTTATGTCTTTTGTGATGGACGCCGAATTTTTGTTCTATGGGTTTTCTATGAACTTGGAAAATTTTTTGAAAAAATTGTGTACCGGACATTTTTACTGGTTTGGTAGTTCTAGTGTTAATTTCGTATGTTAGGAATATTAAATTTAAATTATGCCTATCCAGCAACGTAAGTGGTACTCTCATCTCTATAATAACAAAAAATGAGAGCCTCTTTCTGTTTTCCGGTATAAGTTGTGAAGCTGTAATCATAAAGTTTCTCTACGTTCAATTTTTTAATCCCATGACGTCAATAATAAGCTAACAATAAGTAAGTTATACTAATGTATTATGCCAATAAGGGCCAATTCTAGCTATCCCAAATATTTTTATACTTTAACACGTTCCGCACCAAATCATTTTTTAAGATTTTCAGTTCAGGCCGCGTGTGGCGTATACGACCCACACTTTTACGATTAAATTAATTTCTTTGTAGTATACATGATATTGAGATGCTATATTTAACTTTACAATGTATTTTTCACAATAAAATTCTTCGTTTTGCAATAAGAAATGCAAGAAACCTGAATGGAAAGTTTAGTGGGGGTCGTATACGCCCCATGCGGCACGGAACGTGTTAACACGTTTGCATCATTTTGCGGAATAATACGCTGACGAGGATGTTAAATTGTCACTAGCCGCGGAATAATCCGCTCTCCATAGCTGTTAAACTATTGTGCTTGAAAATAGACGGTACTACAGGTCGTTTGCCGTGTTTAAATCGGTGATGCAAATGGGTTAAACTGTGAATAACAACCGTAAAGTTCTGTGAAGCTCTGTTTGAGAAGCACTGCTGTACATTGACATATCAAGCTGAACGAAAATTCTTGCAACAGCGAGCGCGGCTTTAGATTTTTCTTCCATCGATCCGAGACACCCCACCGAAACTGTCAATGGATTTCGGCTGACTAATCGAGCGTATCGAAATGCAATCACTTAGAAATTGACGGGAGAGATTGACTGTCGAGCTCGATGCGCGGTGATTCGATTTTGGACTTTCGGCGGATCGACGAAACGTACGTATGTACGTGGACAACAATAGGGTTATTTGTGACGTTCGTAGAAATTGTAGAGACTAGAGTGACTCTCAATGGAATATTTCGTGAAAGGAAATATCGAGTTTTAATTAAATAACGGTAGTGTATAAATGTTACTATAAAAAAAAAAAGGAAAAATGGATATCACGTTATTATTAAATCACAATGACGTTTCATATTATATTTGAAATTTTATAAAACATTGTTTTCGTTAAAGGGTCTCTTTCATCGTTCGAAATGGATTTATTAATTGATTCGGATTCATTTTCAAGATTATATGTTACTCGTGCCAAGCTTTTTGCTTTATTTCATTCAGCAATTCTTGTTAATTCTTTCGTATCATTTTGTCGCAAGGTGGTCTTTTTATTATTTATTAAAATATGTTTATCTTCATGAAATCTATTTTGTTGGAAACTACTTAATATATAATAATACTTGCCATTTGGCACTAAAATTGCCGAAGGTTGATCTGAAAAATGTAAAAATGACAAATAAATACAATGGAAAATTAAAAGTAATTTCGAGAAAAATATTAATCAGCTTAGTCATTTCAAATTAATGAACTGGATATAAGGAATCAAAGTAATTGCAGCTTCATCAACTACGATTCGTTAAGTCTTTTTAAAGAATTTTAAAGCTCCTAGATTTACATATTTAAATACTTAATAGAATACTTAATAGTTTTAAGAATAACTAGAAAAATCAAAAGAAAGTCATTTCGATTGCCTTGGTAGAACCAATCTGATAATTTTATTATTTATGTTTATCCATGCGTAATTTTCTTTTTTGGGTTTTATTCCTTCCATTGCTTTCTCCATTATCTTTTTAACTATTGTTCTCTGCTTTAGCATTCATTAGTCACTAATTTTCCATTTATGCGTATTTTTATAAATATCCTGCCATATCGTATTGCCTTCTTTTTATTCCTTTGTTTTGAATAATAGCAGTATCTTGTAAAGTAAATAAATAAATAAATCAACATCGTGTGGTATATTTTCGGACGCGATAAAATAGTCGGATTATTACATACAACTGTAATAACGCAAAAATGAAATCATTAATTATTACATCTCAGAAAATCGTATTTAAATATCGGCTACAGAGAATATCTCTTCAAATTAATTTTATAATTTTAAACTTAATCGTTTTCCTTCCGCGAACGAAGCCACTTGAAGATACCGAAAATTTGAACAGATATCCAATATCTCATTGAAATAGACTAGAGTAATTACTTCGACCGAAATATTTTCAGAATCTGTTCCCCACCAACGCTCGAAGACGTAAATGTCGCACAGCTCCAAATACCACGGTGAAACCACCGTTTTCCCTTGAAGTTTTTATTGAAACAATTCACCGTATTACGAAACTCAAGGTGTTCCACTTCTATCCCGTTTTCAGCGGTACGTAATGCAATCAAGTAGATAAGATCGAATCATTGTACCATATTCTACTTAAAACTCCTCTGTTACTTTTTTCTTAACCTATAACAAAACAATAACCAGATCAATAGATATATTCAACTCAAAAATAATTTGTATAAAATACTCTCCTCAATAAATAATAGTGTAAGAGTGTTAATGTATATATTATTGGGAGTACAAATTAATTCGATCCGTTTTCAAACTATAGCTCTGGCTGTTGTGAATGTTTCATAGTGACAGCTGATTTTAGATGTTTCAGAGCGGTTAGACATCTGTCAATAATATTCAGTTTGTATCGCTTTGAGTTTCATACAAAAACCTTGTTTTTTACTGTGTTGAATATGTCAAATTTTGTGTTAAGTAAGCAGCATTTGCGGGAGGTTTTAGTTTTCTGCTTTACTTGGAAAGAAAGTGCAGCTTTTACATCGGATTGCGATTGCGGATGAGAAATGGATATTCTACGACAACCCCAAGAAGAAAAAATACTACGCTATGCCCGGCCAATCGTTGCCATCGACATCAACATCAAAACCAAAGTCGAATATTCATGGTTCGAAGGTCATGTTGTGTATCTGGTGAGACCAAAAGGGTGTTGTATACTATGAGCACCTGCAATCTAGCGATTCTATTACTGGCAATCGGAATAGGCTATAATTGATGCGTTTCAGCCGTGCATTACGAGAAAAACGGCCGAAATACGAGCAAAGACATGGCAAAGTTATTCTTCTACATGACACCGCTCGGCCTCATGTCGCAAAAGTCGTAAAAATATATTCAAAAACGCTCAAACGGGATATTTTACCGCACCCGCCGTATTCACCGGATATTGCTCCTTCTGATTACTGGATGTTCCAACGGATGCAGCACTATTTAACAGGTCACCGGTTCACTTCTTTCGCAGAAATCGAAAATTGCTCCTAACTTGGATCGCCTCAAAAGATGAGACATTTTTTCGAGATAGAATTCGAAAATTGCCTAAGAGGTGGGAAAAGTAGCAGCCAGTGATGGACGATACTTTGATTAATCTGTTCATTCATTTTGTACTGAAATAAATGTATTTTTCACCACAAAAAACGGACCGAACTAATTTGTATTGCTAATAATATAACACCAAGTATGTTCGTCGCCACTGCGACGACGTACTCGCGTTGGCTTGTTGTTTGAACGACGAGCCGCATTTTTTATAAATGTTGAGTCAGTCGTTTATGGAGATTAGAAGGGAACAGACAGATTATTTAACTACAGATATTTAATTTATGTGTTTAAAGTTACGATTTATGTTTTAAGTAGTATTGTGTTGCTTTTATGTGTTACGTGCTGTTTTCGGTTACGACAATTACAGGCGGCCTTCGAATTTCGCACGTTCTACTTTCTCACAATTGTTTTCAAAAATTCAATTTTTTAAAGATTTATGTCGGTATTTCAAAAAATGTTTGCTTCCATGCAGTCACTGCCAATGATTGGTCACTCACACGTTGTCCATTAGAGGTTTTCTAACATTGTAATATTGTTTCTAGTATTACCTACTAGATGTTAGAGAATCTCAAGTACGCAAAGAAGCCGATTAACAAACAATTTTTCATGTTTTTCCTATATCTCTCTACTTTCGAACATTTAATATTCGCACACATTTTCAGGAACCAATTATGTGCGAAAGTCAAGGGCCGACTGTAGTTTATGTTATTAATTTATTAAAATAATTTGTAAAAGTAATAGATTTTGTTCCGGCTTTTCCTCTCTTACAATAGTGTGATTTTTATAATAATGTAATTATTATCATTAAAATGACTAAAGATATAGCTGGTATCTGTAACATCATTTATTAGGTTCTATTGATTTAATGATAGAAAAGATATATCTTTCTTTAATTTTGCATTTTGAATACAATCCATCAGGAATAAGTGTCTGAAGTTTCATTTGGACTTTTGTAAAGCTACCTGATTTATAGCTCTAAAAGTTCAGCAGTCCTTGATCGCATACGTAAATAAAAATATTGTTCAGCTGCGTAATACAACACTCATAAGTACTTATCTGTTATTTTAACTAAAAACCAAAAAAACAAAATTTTCACACTATCTGATATATCTAATATATAATATCTAATAAACACTATCAAAATGATCATTTACAAAATTTTTGATAAAATACTTCTCAAATTCCCATCAGCGTTTTAACTTTAATTTTTACTACTACATTTCAAGGGTTGAGATCAATCAGCTTTTGTCTCTACCCACTTATTTCCTTTCACCATAATTATTAAATATGTCTAATTTCACAAGATTAATAATTCTCAGTCCTGGTATCAAAATGATCGTCCTGTTCCATTCCCTTTCAAAGTATTTACACTCACGAAATTGATCTTCTAGATGTAAAATCCGTCAATCACAAAAATAGTCCAATTCAAGATTTGTCAATGTAATTGTAAGCATCGACTACTAGCAGCAATTGCATTCCACTTCCCTCAGCTTTCATAATCTCTACGTTACTATTACGTTACTACCTACGCTAATCATAAAAGGCGAGATACTATGCCGCTGAAAAAAATATAATTTCGTTTAATAAAACTATTTTAAACAACACTTCACCCAGAATTCCCCGTTTTTCTCACTCATGCAAACAGGTCCACAGGAAGCACGGCTCGCCATGAGAGCGTAACCCATTCGGGCCAGCCTTCACTCGCGGGAATTTTTGATTAAAGTTTAATTTACAGGAATGGCTTCGTCCTCGCGCATTTTAAAATGAGATTTTTCATCCCCCCACCTCCATCAGGGTTGCTCTCGCACCCACTTATCGTGCTCGCGCTTCGTCAAGTAAAACGACGTTTCTATGAGTGTCGCCGCGATTCGACGCGTTTTAAACGCCTTAACATTTCATTATCGCGGATGGAAGACGACCTCGTGGTTTTCCTTTCTTTCGTCATCGATGAATTGCGCTGGAAAACTGGAGCTTGGAAATGAAAGAAGGTAGTGAGAGAGAATAACAATGTGAGGAAAAGTGGGCGAGAAAAAGAGAGACAGAGGGGTAGAACAATGAGAGAGAAAGTGAAAAGTATAGAGAAAGGCTGTGACAAAGAGAGAGAAAAATTGAGAAAGATAGAGGGTGACAGAAACAACAAAAAAAAAGAGAAACTATTTAAAAGAGGGAAGAGTGAAGAGAGAGGCGAAGAGTATGACAGCAAGATACGACGGAAAACACAGAAAAATTGAAAGAGAGAGAATGTAAAAAAGAATGAGAAAGGAAGAGGGAGAGGGAAAGCGAGAGAGAGAGAAATAAAATGAAAGAAGAAGCCAGAAGAAAGTCGTCTCATCGTAGGGTTACAGTGACTTTTCAGTCCAACCCCGGGAAAGACGAATTGAACGAAGTTAAATAAGAGTCTTTCTCTCGCGGACTTCTTTTCCCTTTTACGATCCTTCGCTCGTTCTAGCACGGTTACCGGGCTTTTCATAGAACCGACGATGCGTGAGGGGGAGAAGGCTAAGTTATTAAGAAGTTAAACTCCGAGAAATGAAAATATGATTGTATGAAAATCCCACCCCAATGAAGAGCGTTATGCAGTTCGTGAGACTTCTTAACTACGGGATACGTCCTTTGATTTATATCTTATGCTAATACAACGAGTCTCATCTAACCCGATGTCTCGACATTTTTATACAATGAGACGTTATAAGCTGTGTCATGACACTGGGATTTATCATCTCTTGAACAATTTTAGGAGACAGACACTCGACCTTGCTCTTCGAAGTCGTCTGGGATTCTATGGTGGATATGAGACAGACTTTTGGACATTTATTTAGCGAACATGAGTTTCAATCTTCTCGTGATGACGTTGGGAAAATTGTTTTTGATATTCACGTTATTGACTTGGTTATACCATTTAACACTAGATTTACGGAGCCCAATTGGCTCATTCAAAATTTGAGTATTATATATATTGTTACGAAGCACCCAGTAGATTTAATGTTACTGGGTAACGAGACATGTCAATTCTTTGTTAAATAAAAAAAAGTAGAGATTCTACGGTCGGTAGTCCTGGTAGACGGACGTGTTCTCTTAAATAAAAGTTATCGTTTTTTTAAATTGTGTTCTATTTAATTATGTCTGAAAGGACAAGGCGTGCGCGGTTGACTCGTAACAATATAATATATTGGTTGGTTAATTTTTTATTATTAAATGTTTCATTTAAATTGATTTGGAACTATTTTCTTTGCCGAAAACTTTTTTTTTATAAGTCAAATTGACGCACTTTAGAAAAATAGATGTATCAATATCCGTAAATCTAGTGTTAAAACTCGTGGTCTTTAAGAACGCAAGGGTGAAAGAGAGATGAGAACGAATGCCAATTTTGCAGAATCGAGTACGTACTTTCTATCGATTGTTGTCAATGTTGCTAATCATAGTCTCGTGGTGAGTAAACGAAATTTTTTATTGAAATTGAGTGATGGAGATTGGTTATACGTTGGTATGTATTCATAGTGGTAAACTGCGACTCTCAATATTAGTTTATATGACTTCCACAACAATATCGGGTTTCGTTGATATATTTCCTGAACATTTATATAATTTTATTTATTGTTATTTTGAAATAAAATGTGAAACTTTATTTTCATAGCTGTTGAACATTCAATGAAGCTTGAAAGCATCTCTTTGTATTCAACATTGCACGACAGATGATATATGTTTTTTTTTTATATTGGACAGTTCGTTCAAATGTGGTTTACGTCATTTTTATGGTACAGCGATCTTAATTGCAGCTGTGGACAACAAACAATAGACAGGTACAAATTTCAAAATGGCTAGTATCTTCTAGATAAAATTGCCTCGATGGAAATTCCATCAAAATTTGCACTTCATTTCACTGATATAAAAATGTAGGGTAAGTCCGGGGGAGATGGCCCTAGTAACTTTAAGACTCTATTGTGAAGGAATTATGACGAATTAAACATTGAATTAATATAGAACATAAACTTTATTTATTACTCTTATCCAACATTAACGATAAATTACTTTAAAGAACGCAAACAATGTAATTTTTAACTTTTAAAAAAAACTAGGACTGGCCATCTCTCCCAGAGTGTCCGGGAGTGATGGCCATAGTGTTCGGGGGGAGATGGCCAGTACTCTTTTTGCCTTTCCCTTTGCCCTTGAGATCTTTTAACTCTTTTTTTTCTTATTACCGCAGTAAGAACACATATCCTCAAACTCGGTGCAGTTCTCATGCACCCAGAACATGCAAATATTGCATTGTATCTAATCTTCAGCTAATTGTGTCCTGTAATAATTATCACCACAACCTCTGCAGTTTTCTTTCTCTCTATCTTCAGATTCACTTTCAGAGGTATCATAGAAAACGATGGGAATTTCTTCGCAACTGCTATAAGACAACCTACGAATTGCCTTTCGTTTCTGAACAGTATTTTTTTTCTTAGGTCTATTAGTCTTAGTTTCCGTTTTTATTTTTGGTTTTTTTGACCTTTCTTCCTTTTTCTCTTTTTCATTTTCTTTCAATTTTCGTTTTTTAATATGCTCTTCAGATGTCAAAAGTGATCGGTGACTGACACTGAACTTTCCGTTCAGGCCGCGTCCAAATTTGATGGCCATCTCTCCCGTAAATACTATGGCCATCTTTCCCGATTGTCCGGGTGAGATGGCCACATTACTTAATTAAAGCAACTTCTCAATTTTGTAGTTAATTTTGAAGTTAGAACACGAGAAAGTTTGTTTACTTCACATAGAAAGCATAAAAACGGACAAAACTTTCAAAACTTCTTTGTGACCATTTAATATGTCAACCGCTTAGTTTAGATCGAACGTGTTATGAAAAAACAAAGTCAAATTTTTCACCTTTCCGTAATTGTTTCGCAAAAAAATCCACTAACACTTCTTGCCCGTGCCAAAACGGATCGATACTAAATTAAAGTACTGCCATTTATGAATTATTACTTGAAGTTTTTTCTATTGGCCATCTCTCCCGTACGGCCATCTCCCCCGGAATTACCCTAATATCGTTTTATAAATATCTCGCAACAATATGCTATACCAATAAATACCATAGAGAACAATATGTAAATATTATACCTTTTTGGATCTCGTGTTTTCTAAATACACCTTAAAATTAGTAAAATGATCATTCTTAACACTTTAGTGATCGCTCATACAACGTGTGTGTAATGCTACCGTTCAGAGTTATTGGGTGATAGCACACTCTCTGTGTGATGAATTATGAATGTAAACAAGTGTGGATATAGCTATTGGCTTTATATTTCATCGCTACGTCTTTGATCTTATAAGATCTCTTAATTTTAATAAAGTTTTATAGGATTCCGGAACACGATTGTGGGGGAAGAATAAAAGAAAATGGATATATTAGGGGTACCGAAAAGTAATACAAATTGAAGAAGTGAACACGTAAATGGAAACGTTTTCTAACCAAAAATCAAAGGACATTTTTAAAAAGGGGATTGAACAACTACCTTTACGCTGGCAAAAAGTGTTAAAAATTATGAAAATTATTTCGTTGATTAGTATTTAAGTATTAGTATTCGCCAGCAAAAAAATAATTATGATTACTTTTTGGTACCCCTAATACTAAGATAATACTATATTAATTCAAAGTAACACGTAAAACTAGAGTTAAAACTACACTGAAAATATCTATAATCACGTCTTAAAAATGGTCGTTTTAAATTATACGTCTTGTAACTCTCGTCTTAAAAACTCGTCCTCTATTCGTCGCGTCTTAACGTCTTCTCCTCGTTCGTCATCCCTCAGCATCTCGATATCTCATTCACACACTTATTCATTCAATATAAACACATATATACATGATTTCTTAAAGCGCCGTCAAAAACGATTCCTACAGTTTTTTTAAATTAATTCTTCAAAAATATTGCCGGCCCCTGGCAATATTTTACCGCATAAACGTGCGGCCATTAAAGTGTTAATCTTTGCAAACGTTAAAAACAAACAAAACCATCAGCATCGAATACGATTTGAAAAATTTTCTAATCATCGCTCTCCATCTCATGAAATGTTAACTGAACTTGAATATAAAAAATTCTTTATCTAAATTGAATAATAACCATGATGGAACATTTATCTGTCCCCACAGTACAATAATTGCAATAAAGATACTTCGGCTGACCCCACAGAGGAGTGACTACTACTCCCATGTAGTGATTCGAGTCCCCCATAGTTCCCACCGTAATGCATTCATAGAAAATCCTTAATACTTTGTCCTTCCCCATTTCTCTATTTTTACCATCTAAATAAGTATAATCCTCCATTGTACAACCACAGTATTAAAATACAATGCTACAAGAAAGTCGATCCATCACAATAAACGGACGGATAAAAATTCCAAAGATAAATCAACGATAAGATTCCATCATCGATTTGATATTAAGGTGCACTTATAGAAAGTAGAGTTAGCAGATATTTATAAGAATCAATTCTACCTTAGGAATCCAGTCGAAGAACCCGTCAGATGTGTATCTCTGTGAAAGAAGCATCCCCGATACGTTCTAATGGGTTTCGGAGGGAGTCAGAGTAAATCTCGCCTCTGAAATTGATTTGCCACGAAAGTTCGTTGAACGGGTAAATACAGAATGTATCAGAGATACTAATCGTCGAAGGAATAGGAGAGGTAAAGGAGATCTCATTCGAGACGTAGAAGTTTCTCCTTTAGAAATTTAAGAGAAACCGTGCGCGCGCGCTCGTCTCTCGATGCGTTATATGAAAATCCACGGTGAGGCATCGCGATTAAAAGGAGTGAATGTACGTCTCTCAATGCCTTTTCATAAATTCCTTACTTCTTTACACGATGGAACACTTTTTTTTCGTTACTAAATGTCGTTGCCTCTTTTTCACGACTAATAAGCACGGAAGACTTCTCGGTTAATCCTTGAATTTAATTCCGCAAGAGTTTATACATCCCTGAATTCTTTGACTCTTCCTTCGGACGTGTCTTCGTATCTCATTATTCTGCTCGTAAAGGACATTATCCCGGTAAATGTATAATCGTAAAGGCGCTGAATGACTTTCGATGTTCCAAGGGCTGAGAAAGAGAAAGAAAGAGAGAGAATTCGAGAGAGACCCAGAGAAAGAGAGAAAAAGAAAGACGGAAAGCGAGGAACAGAGGCAGAGGGAAGTTTAATCTACGAGAAGCTCCAGTGGAAAAACTCGCAGTCACCTCTTGCTTCTCTTTTTCCTAACGTCCCCAGGAAAAAAAGGTAGGACGGAATTTAAGGGTGCATTAAATTGCACACTAAAACAGAGCACGACGCAATCTTGGCGCGGGGAATGATACGGAACTGCATTGACCGTGGACCGCGAATGAAAAGTAGAAAATAAAACCGGGAAACGAAAGGCAAAAGAACGATCGTCGTTGTGTTTCGAGTGTTTCTCACCACTTGGCGCATTCAACGGGAAATCTCTCGTGCTTCATCGCACCCGAGTGTCCGCCCTATCGCTGGTTACGTTGACGGTGTTCGAACGTTTTGTTCCTCTTTCGAGAATTCGCGAGAGCAAATACGTAATTGGAGGTAGAGAGGTTTTTGCTTGCGCTTCCTACGAACGTCGTATCGTGCTGCCGTGTAAAAATAACGAACGTCACTGGTCCCACGGAATCGAAAATAATAAGATCCCAGAGGATTAATTTTTCGTGGGAATAACGCGCTAGCACGCGAATGCTTCGTTGAAATTACTCTCTCTCTTTGTCTCTCCGAGTTTTTTTTTTCCTTTCACTCTTCCTTCATCCGTCTCTTTTTTCGATTCCCCCTCTGCCTTTTTCCGCTTTAGCTTTCTCTGCTTTTCTTTCATCCTCTTTTTCTACTTCCTCCTCTGCCTCTATTTCACGCTCTGCACCTCTATCTAGATATCTTAATCTATAGCTTTATCTTCACCACATTCTCTGTCTCTCTTTATATAACATTTTATTCCTAAATTTACCTACACCTGCTCCCATTTCTCTCTCTATCATTTACTCTCTTCCTATTTCCAGCTCTCTATATCATCCCCTTCCTTCCTTTTTCCATCTTTCTCTATCCTCCTTTATCTCTATCATTGTCTAAATCTCTCTCCACTTCTATCTCCACCTCCATCTAAATCTCTGTCTCTATTTCTACCTTTATCTCTAAATCTATCTCTCTCCAAATCTCCCTCTACCTTTCTCCGCCTTTATCATCATATTCCCGCATCACTCGCTTCCCCATCTCTATCTGTAGTTACACATCAACCCTAACTCTCTTTCCACTTCTGTCTCCCTTACGTTTCTTCCTCCCCAAGGACCACAGACTCGCTGCCGCGACGAAATTAAAAACAAAAGACAAAAAGGTTGGCGCGACACCAGGGAACACACCACCTGTGAGTTAATTGAGCGAAACAAATTCGACGCGCCGCCGGCAGATTGCCATAGCCGCGAAAAAGGCTGCTCGCACCTACATTCGTATAAACACTGATCGCCGCTTGCCCGAATGAACCACTTTCGCCTAATTAACGCGCGCAAGTTAATTCACGGGGTAGCGTCGATTATTAAAACGACGCAGCGACTTCTATAACTGCATGAGAAACCCCTACAATCGTAGAACCTACGTGCATTTGAACACCCGAGCCGGAAGAAGATGGTGGTACGGTGAAGTCGGAAATAGCAGGGAAACCAACGGAAGAGAGAAGAACTGCGGGAAAAAAGGGGTAGAGAACGAAATCAAGATAGCTGTCAAGCCTACGGTGATAGCAGTCGGCTGCATTATGAGGCCTCGATGTGAAATTTTCAGGCCGTGGCTGAATCCGCATTTTCCAGCTGAAAAATGATGCGTCGCATTTGCGATCTCGTACTACGTCTCTTCCTCTAGCTCTCTACTCTTCCTCTTTCTCTCTCTTTCTCTCTGACTTGTTCTATCCATGCGTGTGTGTATTTCAGTATTTACGGTGCGTACGTGTGCGAATTCAACGGCGTTCCGTATCCGCCGGTATTGTCCGGGTCTTCCACGTACGCGTCATCGCGTCCTCGTCGAAGCAGGCCCCGCGTGGGTGTGCAAACACGGATGATATTTCGTTCGAGCACGGACGCAATCGTGAAGGAAGATGCAGAGGGAGGAAGAAAGACAAAAAAGAGAGAAAATAGAGAAGAGTAGAGAGTCCATCGACGGTACGCGAGACAGGAATTACGACTGGCGTCGATTGCAATCCCCGGGGGGTAGGAAGGAAACAAAGAAAGTGGGCGGGTAGAAAGAGTAAGCGAGAGAGAAAGAAGGGTAGGTGGTCCGCTCGCGCCTGCTTCATTAACGGAGGCAAGGGCAACGTGGCTGAAAGAGATTGGAAGGTCGAGTGAGAGAAAAAAAAAAGAAAGAAAGAGAACAGGCCTTGAGGTGAAAAAGAAGCGGAGTCGTGACGGTCAAGTCGCGTTTCAGCTTAGGTATCTCAGGATTGGATCGAGGGGATAGAACCACGAGGACGTGGACGGAGAACTCGACCGAAGCTTTAGAACCTTCAAGCAGGCCACATTTTTTCCAAGATTTTCCACAGACGGAGAGAGAAAGGCGAGGGCTTTTTTTTTGTTCTTCGGAGACAGCTGGGGGGATGATAATAGCAGAGAAGGGGTGGAGGATATTCGAAGGGTATCTTAATCGTTGCTGGTTCGATGTTATTATACGGCTGATGAAGATATTAAGGTTATCGTTATTGGGAGAGATCGATGTCGATGCGATTTCACGTTTAATCGACTTGCTTGTATGGTATGGGAGGTATGATGCGTATGGATGTGGAGGAGGTATGTTAAGACATCTTGCGCGGATGCTTTCCCGCCAAACTTGCATGGAGTAGCGGACGATTTTTTGCCATTCGTGCGCAAAATAGCTGTAATCTTTGAACTTTAAGTTTCCTTGTAATAAAACTTTTAGTTTTTCTTTTAACCCTAGATCACTAACCTTATTTTTCGACGCTTAACACTAACCTTCGTCTCTTCGACTACGGTGTTTACAAAAGGGATTAAAGGATATTATTTAAGTAAAATTTAAACATGTTTTTTTCTATTATTAAAGATAGGTATTTATTTATTACGATAACGTTAACTAATATGGCATACTTATTAAATCCGTGTCGTCGAATCGAGAAAGTTTAGTGATCTAGGGTTAAAATCAATTTCTCTATTCACTTGACAAAAATAACAATACTTTCTCCGAAATCAAAAACTAAGAAAATCAAGAATTTAAAAATGCTTTAACTAGTGATATCTTTCAAAGCACTTTCCTTTGTGTAAGGGTACATAACAAAATTTATACGTATACGTATAATTGATGTCAATACATAGCTGGAAGCTCCGGTGTCGAACACGCTTATCGTAGCATAACAGCACCAGCAAAGTGCAATTATAGGAATGCATTTTTGCAACGAACGTTTTAAGTTGAAGTGTATGGACATCGACCTAGTACTCATGTGTACCCGATCTCATTGTAAAAACATTATACAAGCCTACTAGTAACAATAATCCACCAATAATTCATAGAAAACGACTTTTGTCGTTACCCACGCTCGACTACCAATGCGTACAAAATGACTTTAGTCGCTTCCCGCGCAAAATGTATTAAAGGCCACTGCAATTGCAATTGTGCGGGTGTGGAGTATATGAGGGTAAGACAGAGGTTAAGTCTCTTTGTCGAGGGTGGCTACAGTCGCGTTGTTGGCTGTGCACGAGGAGGTATTATTAGACTATAATTAGGTAGGTAAACTATAGCCATAGCTGTCTATTGACGTTTTTCGTCCAACGACAGAGTCACGTTGGCTTTTGGCGAAATAATTGTGTGACTTTAATTCCAATTGTTTTAGAGAGAACGCAAAGTTACAGGATGTTAGTGATGTAATTACGGAGATTATTAAATATTGTTTTCTAGGAATGCTCTTTTGTAGTTGTAATGTCACGATATCGTTTGATTGGATATTATCGATAGGGTGGGGGTTGAAAGAAAACGTTGAAATTGTTCCTGGTATAGTAACAGTACTTGGGTCGATATTGTCTTATGACTTTGAGATATATTTATCAAAAATTGTCAGTGTTGTATTGTTATATATATAGTGTGCTTGTTGAACGATTTAATTAAGATAACAGTATAATATCATAGATCAGAAGATAAAATATAACAAGTTGGAATATCTGAAATAATAAAGTGCACAGTACTATCATTCTTTTTCAATTCTTTTATACGCAAAAGCTGTGTTGAATTTATTTAGAATTAGGTGAATGTAATTTTAGCAAAGAAGATTTAAAGTTACCACGATGCCATTGATAATGGAAATATCTTGTTGAAGTTCAACCAAATTCTATGTAACAAAGAATTCCAAAAAATTCCAAAGATTAGTGTACCACGAGCAAAAATATTTTTGATTCCTTTATAACTTTTGTATAAAGGTGAGGAAAAGAAATCGTAGCTTTTTTAAATTTTTGACAAAAAATTTCACTTTGAATAGTCTAAGGGGTGAAGTTCGCACAAGACAATATTGGAAACCTCTTTCTATATGAATCATCTGCCTCATTATATTAATAATTGCAAAAAAAAACAATTGAATATCGAATATTTCGTCAAATTGTAAAATTTCACAGATTATTCATAACGAAAAAAGAAATTAAAATCCTAAATCAGACGCGAAATTAACAATTTTAATGTAATCAGATTTAATAGGGTAAGGTTTACGTTAAATGTGTTGGAATGAAAATATTCTATAGAATTCACCCGTTCCATGATTTACGCGATACCATTTATGCGCGATTTCAGTTTTGCATGATATATTACACAGTGAAACGATATTTCCGTTTTTAGAAATTATTATGAAATTGATGAGGAAGATAATCTCATTCTACTAAAATGTAATCGAAGCTATAATACAATGAAGTATGATTTATGAAAAAAGGTGGAAGCTTTATGCGATCACGAAATTAAAATGAAAGTGAGAAGTATTTCGAGTAATGAAATTCCTACGAATCGAAGCAGAAAATTTGTTTCAATATAATTTTTACGGTAATACGTTTAAATACATTTAATTTAGAATCCTAAATATGTATATAATATAAAATAGTAAAATCCGATGGATATGAGAACTAAAAAGAAGGGAATTAAATACTATAGAAAAATGAAAAGAACAAACGGATGCACAAACAAAAACTCTCTGAATTAAATCCTGTTTTTATGGTAAAAAGTTTAATAAAGATTCACTATGTTTTCGAAGGAAATCAAATTCATTGTGGTACATGTTAGCCTTAAACATCCACCTTAGCATTGTGTTTTAAAATATAATAGTATTATATACGACACAAAGTACAAAAGAATGTCGTTTCTGAGTTTATATCCTAATTTATATTTACATTCTGCAGAGTAGAACAAGAGTCAGAAACTGATATCAAGTTCCCATAACGTAAATTTTTATCTATTCTAACATTTGTACAATGATCATGAGTGAAATATTTACTCTGGAAACGAAAACATTGATTGAAAAATTTTAAAAGTTATTGGAAAAAAAGTTATTTAATTACAAGCCAGTTTATGACTTTCGGGCCACTCTGTACCTGAAATTCTAAACATTAAAAATTGCTTGAAAAAATAGAATAACTATATTAACCTATTACTCATTGCTTCTTTACCGTGCTGACGCACGAAGCGAAAAGTTTGAACAATTTCCTCACTTTTTATAACTTAAAACCTGAGATGTTCAAAACATATTTTCGTACAACAATTTTTATTTTTGTTAGTGGATAGATTTATCTACCGAATTATTGCATCTAGCTAAAAACTACCCCTTACATAATATCCATAATATTTCAACATTAACATAAAACTATGCAAGGAGATAAAATGACGGCAGTTATCAAAGTCGAAAGCATAAAACAAACAAAAAAAATACCGGAAAGAAATTTGTCACGGACGGATTTTGAGGTACGCCTATTGCGATGAACTTTTCAAATCAAGATACGAAATTCCCCGGAATTGAAAGCAATATCGAGCGTATATCGATTTTTTGTCAGAAATAGAATCGTACCGAAGGGTCGAGCGAATAGAATGATACCAATCACGGTATTGTTGTGATAACGCGATTGTCGGTTATGAAGTTTTAGAACTCGCCACTCGCCCCCACCCTCTACCACCCCATGCAATCCAACGGCTCGAATTC
This sequence comes from Cerceris rybyensis, assembly GCA_910591515.1. Lineage (NCBI taxonomy): Eukaryota > Metazoa > Arthropoda > Insecta > Hymenoptera > Crabronidae > Cerceris > Cerceris rybyensis. The sequence continues at coordinate 39,591,089 of OU342789.1, forward strand.
TGGCCAGCTGTTCTACTCTCTTCAACTATCGGAAACTTTCAATCGCGTTATGATTTTCCTACGGAAACGTGCAACTCTTTTGCAATTGTTTATTGTCTTATCTGCAATATTTGCAATACTAACACTAACTGTACCAGCAATCTATGTACAGGGTGTAAAAAAATTAATGGTTATGGCTTTAAGGGGTTGTTCTACACCTCTCCATCGATGGAGATTTGTGAAAAAGACGGACCGCAAAATTCGGGAAAGGGTAGCAAATCTTTTTTATTGGCTCATCGTATTCGGCTTGTTACGTAGGCAAAATGTCTGAGAGGAACCATTGGTCAGAAACGAACCGTTCTCTCGCAAATTAACTTTTAATTGGGACTTCCGATTAAAATTTTTTTACACCCTGTACACATATTCTTATCGCAGCCATTTATTGGACTTGGTTATACAACAACGATTATATTTTTTTAGGAAAATGCAAAGAATTGTTAATATTTTGATGTTGATTGTTGATATTTTGATAGAAGGATTGTAATATTGATAGTCGTAAAGAATTATACATTTGCATTCTATTGAATGTTTTTTATAGTGCATGACATAGTGTTAACACTAGATTTACGGATGTCAATTATATACCTATTTTTAGGGAAGTGAGCCAATTTTACTCATACAAAAAGATTGAAGTTTTCTGCAAAGAAAATAGTTTCTAATCAATTTAAATGAAAGATTTATTATGAACCCTTTCGATACTACCGGTGACTATAGCCACTCACCGTCTGACATTGGCTGGGTACTAGCGGTGACTATAGTCACCCGACAAAATTTCACCCGAAGCATTAATTATTAGATGATATTTTGTAATTGAATATTTTTCAAATACCATAAGTTCTTATTTTTCCTGTATTATATGCGTTATAACTTCGACAAAGAATTAATTATTTATATTACGTCATTAATCATTAAAAGTTATTCGTCCATGGCGGAATTACTTCCTGTTGTGTTTGACAAGTTTGCGAAAAAGTATTCCGTAGCGAAAGGGTTAAAAAATTCATTGAAAAATAAATAAAGTTCAATACTTATTCATTGAAGGAAGTCAAATTGGCTTTTTCTAAAACTTTTGTAAATTTTACTACAATGTGTACCTACTACAAAATATTTTCTTAGTACTCATTAATTAAATAAACAGATACAACCTAAAACACTCCGGCAAGGCATAAAATAACTAAACCACATCGACCGCCTTGTAATTTAAATCCAACAAGTGCAATAAACAGTTAGCTCAACACGCTGCATTTCCAAATGATATGCACAGCCTGTAACAATAAAACAATACACACCCTGTTCCGCCATTGTACCTTTTTATCTCCGCGAATGTAACGCGCGTTGAATATTTCCGAAACACGCGAACCCCCGTGTTCACCGTTTAGCTACTTTGATATTAGAAATAGTCGAGAAAAACCGTGGTAGCTCATGCGTCACAATGATAGAAAACGATCTGCATGAATATATTTTAATGAATTGTAAAATTCACGGCGAAGAAAGAGTGCAAAGGTGAGGACACAGTTTGAACCAGATTTGGCGAGCTGAGTATCTTTAATAATAACAATAACTAAACCGACATTTTTTTTACAACTGTTCTGACAGCAGATTCTGACTGTCTGCCAATCTGAGACCTTTCCAAAAGAAATGCAAAAGATTATCTATTTAATACAGAAAGTAAGCCAGCTTTTTAACATGTTGAACACCATGGAGGTCACCGGAAACCGGAGGTCACCGGAAACCGGAGCTGTTGACTTCAATGAAATTTCATATTACTTTAAACTTGTGGTATTTACGAATTTTCTAATTATTAGACTGCGGATGTTTATGCAAATTTCGAGTTTCACAAATGCAGGTGCGATAGGAAAACCTATCTAGGGATTTATTGCACTCAATAAATATTACAACAAATACCATACTTTGGATATTTTAGATATATTTTTATATTATGTCCTTTTTGTATATTTTAGCCGTATTGAATTTGTCATAAATGCATAAAAATCCGCAGTCTGCTAATTATATATTGGAAAAGTAAATCCGTGCTGACCATATATGTAAATACATGCTTGTGGCTTTAAGGTTTCAGCTTTATAAAGATTTCATTTAAATAGAAATGTTTCAGTTTTGTCAAAATGATGAAACTAACGATATACCGGTGGCGTTTAAAGTGTTCAGAGGGTACTCCCATTTCTCTTGGACAGAAAAAGCCGATACTTTGCATTTTTTATACAAAAAATTGTAACAGTATTTGATTTGATCTCTTGTATGCGTTTCAAACGTACCTTTTTTGTGTGACATGAGTATTTTATTGCGTACGTGTAACGAGATATCTCGTATTTGGCGAACCGACTACTCGAGACTTCTTGCTACTTTACTCAGGCAACGTAGCTTTGAATATTCTTATGACAAATACTTAGCGAAATAAAAGTATATCGAATTTCCAAAAGAGTACAAAATAATCGGATATATAAAATATACCAATTCTGTGGAGTACTTAAAAATTTGCGGGCATATTGAAACAACGGAGTGCCGTACGCAATGTGTTAATACACTTGTAAATACTGTTTGAACTGACCTTGAACTAGGAAGCATGTAAGTAATTGTTTAGATACGTGATATCAACCCCCCTAAATTCATCCGAAATAAAAAATTTTAAGAAGGCTTTATTCCATACACGTATAGTTATCGTTCGATCTACAATCGACAAAACATAATTATTTGCCAAGAAATGACAACAGTCTAAAATCAAATATTCGTTTCTTCTACAAAATTTGGCAAACTTTGTAAGTTAAAAGAAACAGTATACAATCTCTCGTCTTATTTGTAGACCGAACGATAGAGAGAGCCTTTTTAACATACAGTAGAAATTTCCAGTTGATTGATCCAATTGTTTTTTCTGAATCGCGTCAACCAGTTGCGAAATTAGTTTTCCAAAAAAAACGTGTTTAAAGTTTGCTCGACCGGATGCCATCAAGTATATAATCATGCTTTAAAAATATTTAACTAGAAATTTCATAAATTGAAACATAAAATTTTGTAAAGAAATTCCTACAAAGTTAATCTACAAGATTCAGTAAAAAAAGAAATTTGATTTTTCTGTCTTTGGACATGGGAGTATCCTCTTAATACTTCAGGATACATTAAGGATCGTTACTGTGACGGAGTTAATTTCGAACGTGTGTAATTAATTATCCAATAAATCTAAAGTGTTATTTCTATTTATATACTTACTTAAATAAGACAAACTCCATAAAACCATGAAAATTGAATTTCCCCTCGGCCGTTTCTCCCAGTGACATTTGAGATTCGTCGTAATTTCCCACTTTGACCGATATGACTGATCGATTTCAAACGGGGGAGCGACCCCTTCCACGTCGACGATAAAACGGCGCTTACGGTAATGACGGATAAGCGATTTCCCTTTCCCGCAAATGTCACCGGTTGTGCGTTTGTCCGTTCTACCTTTGACGCCGTCACCTTTCGGTATTCTGTATAAACGCGCTCCAAGTATTCTGCAAAATTTCACAAAGGGGTTCTCGATCCTCTTAACGTTTCATCGATTACCCCTCTCGCGGAATATTTCGCCTTTGCTGGGTCGTTTTTAGGTTTAACCCCTTGCCTTAGGACTTTTTTCCCCGTTCGCCAAAGTTAACCGTTTGGTGTAACCAGGTTGCTCAGAAATTATTTTAAGAGTCTTGAATATCATGGTGTAGTAGAGCATTTTGTTAGGATATTTTTTCTATTTTTATTTCTACGTCAATTCATATTAGAAATGATTGCTTTTCGATACTAAATTTATTTTGTAAAAATAAATTAATTCGTTTTAATCATCTTTGTAACACGGTGAACCCATTATGTCACTTTGATTTCAGTTGTTTCTAATTGTAAGTAATGGAATTTTACTTTATTCTCATTTGTAATAGGATATTAATAGATTATCAATAGATTAGGTTGTTCAGCGTTGAGAGATGATAAGCTCTTTAATGGACTTTCGGTAAATGAAGAGTAAAGAATCTTAGCATACTAGTAAAAATTATTAATTAATAAATTTTTAAGTAGTTATTTGTTTATTGTGTTAATCGAATAAATAGATATTCTGAAATATTTAACAGTAGAACGACCAAGCAAGTCAAAATGACTTGTTTACATTTTTTTCCAAAAATTCCCTAAGTTTACAGGAGAGTCCTAGACTAGAAATTCTAAGTTCATCTTATAAAACACAAATTACTAAACCGATCATATTTTCCACCCCTTAATTCCTCTTCTTCCAATGTTCTTATTTAATATATTTAAATGTAACAAATTTAACGTCGGTCGTTCTAGTGTTAATATTGAATGTTGTAGTTCCATGCAAGAGATGATTGCTTCATGACTTTTAATTTTTTATAGGATTTTTGTAATACAGACCAAACAGTATGATTTGAGGAATCGATCATAATTCAGCCATATCCAATCCGATAATTTTATTTCCTTCGTAGGTATTAAACTCGTGAATGGTAATAATAAAAAATGTGGCTAAGATATGGCACTATTTTGTTCCGTTACGGCCTTTTTAGTACGCCGGAGTATGCCGTTTGATTGCTAGAATAAAGCTAGAGTTGAAAATAAAATCTTTAAGAGGAGTCGCAAACGTTGTACTGTTTAAGTTTCTTGCTTTATACTACCCATTGAATACTAATTTCTACTTCAATTAACACTGAAAATTTGAATTCCCTCTACAAAACACTCTACCACCTATCCAAAATTTAACCAAAGTGAAATCAATGTACTTTAAAAGGAGAAATTAACATCACTCCAATTTCTTATCAGCAATGAAGTTAACAAAATAGAATCCACTTTATCAAACTACGTCAACAATTCTCCTCTACACTTTAAATCAAAATAATAAAAAAAGACAATTTCAAAGTAGACTAAATACCCTCATTGGATAGGTTTTCGCATAAAAAAAGATTAATAATCAATATTCTCAGTAACATAACTTATTAGAAAGCACAAATTATTCAACAAAGACCAACAGAATGGGTGAAAAAAATCAGACGCGAGGAGATTTGATCGAAAAAAATTTTATTTCGACAACTGTCGTTATAGCACATGATTTACCGTACGTGTGAGTGTGTGAGAGGGCCCTTCACCTTCCTCACTCTCGTTCTTTGCCAGTGGTACGTAATCTCTTCTATTATGTAGACGTTCAAAAAAGTGTGTAATCATGGAAATATAGGTACGCCTAGGTTCTCTAAAGGTTCACCTGTATGCGCATTCTTTTCGCTCGTAAAATAAAAGTAATATTTTTTTTTTCGTTCTGCTATCGCGTTACCGCACCGTAGACGGATTTTTCCTGCAACACTAAATTACACATTTGTACATCGTTAACATCCTTAAACGTGGTTTTTCCTCTTCCTCTTCCTGACTCGTCTTAAAGATTACAAACTAGGTCCGAATTGTTTATTTTTTAAGGTACGCACGCACACGCAAACACACGCGTACTTGCACGCAAAAACACACACACACAAACATTTCTTCACGCACAATTTTTTTTTTTACACTCATGGGTATTATCGCCATCGTTTCCCCATCGCATTTATTAGTCAGGGTTGCCCCAATCTCCAGCGGGAATCGTTTCCCCATTGGCGTTCTCCTCCATACAGACATCATCATACTCGATATGCATGCCACGGTGATATGCATAAATATACGTGTATACCTTGGGAACTTTTATACTTTTAGGAGGGATCGAGGATGAATCAGATCCTAGAAACGAAATGTAAAGATCGTTCTATCGCAGAATCTCATGGCATCTCTCGTAATTTGAATGAAAACGGAGAGGCTCTTTTAACCCTTTCGCAGATAAGGGCGACTGTAATCACTCGACGATGAGCGCTGTCTGTATACGAAATGTAGCATGTTTCTTTTGAGATACGATATTGTTTTGGTATTATGGGGTATAGATGCAGTATATCTTTTACTATTGGATACAAAAATGGTAAAATCACGAAACAGAATTGAGATATGAGCTGGTATTTTTGAAAGTAATATAAGTTCCTTTTGAGAAAAGTATATTTAAGTTAGTTTAACCTAAATATAGGCGTATTCTTTTTGTTATTTAAATGGCAAAGTAAATAGAATGAGATACCTCATGATTTCGTTCAAGTGGTCAACTGTTACAGCATTGAAGCTTTTATATAAACTCTCAAATATGTGAACATAAGGAGAAAGGGACTTGTACCACATTTAACCCCTTGACGTACCATTTCTTTTGTGACTAAATCCGCAATAACTCAGAATTAAAGACGAAAATAACAATCTATCCCTGCTTTGTAATATGGCGTACAACTTAACGCAATATTAAGTGCTTATAAATAATTTAATCGTTAACTAACCGACAGATACTTCTATTTAATAGTTTTAGGAAAATTTCAAAATTTCCTGTCACACTTATCGCATCCCGAGTGTCACTCGTTATTGTACGGCAAGGGGTTAATTATTACTGCTCATATAAAGTATTTGCACCGTACAGTAGAAAAGTATAGTATACTTCTTTTGTATAGAATAGAAATATACTAACAGATGTAGCATACTGTATTAATATATTGCAATATTATATATTAATAGTAGATATACCTTTGTTAAACACTACAAAGGTATGCTATATAGATTGTATACCTGTGCTTTACAGTATAAGAATACAGTATACCACTAACATACAGTATCATACACTCATACGATCATATAAAGTATAAAGATACAATATATCCACTGAAACAGCCCCATTAACCTTCGACGAAATAATTAAATACATCTCGTATTAAATACTTCACCGAAGTATTTAGAGTTTCAAGGAAACAAATGCCATATTACCTCCATAATTTTATCTATTCTTAAACCTTATTACTCGCAAACGTCCACTATGCTCATATAAAGACAACGCTTTTCGTTTTCAACACTGTCCTAGCGGAAGGGTTAAACGCAATACTTCTTTTCATGCCAGACGTCAATTGTAGAGTAAACAGCGAACATATCGATCATCTTTTTTCCATTTGGCGTATTCCAGCTGTTACAACGAATACGAGCTTCAACCCCTTGCCTTGTAACATCGAGTATAGTGGCACAGATTGCGACTCAAAGTTGACAAAAACGAACCAAACCTGTAGCGCAGATTACGGGTCGACGTATGACAAACACGAGACTACAGGAGAGACCAATTGGTCAATTTTGCTTTTTGTCACCAGCACGAAAGCATTTCGATATTTAACTATACGATACACGCAATCTGTAAAAATGAAGGAATAAATCGCAAGGCAAAGGGTCAAAGTGTCGGTTGTCATTATCAATGTCATTAACACGGCACCCGGTAGTAACAAGTTCACCGAGTGCTTAGTCAGGAAAATGTGGGAACAAAACAGACATTCGGTTCATTAACGAGACCTAACGTATCGTTGAAACGTAGTCGCTTGATACACGCGTGCGTTATCTTCGCCAATTGATCGAGCAATCCATCAACTATTTTTACAGTCGCTCGGCGTAGCCCCAGCAAACAGGAAACCCGACATCCGTTTCGATTGATATTAATACACATCGTGTATTTCGTTACATTCAAACGTACCGATGAGAATGATAGAACAACGCTCTCTGATAAAACAAGGGGGCTATCGATATCGGTGTACCGTTAACTACCGATTCTTTCGTTTCGAAGGTTCTTCGATTAAAAAAAAAAAAAAAAACAGGAGAGTGAGATGGGAAAAGGTACGAAATGGAAGAAACAAATGCGAAACTGGCGGCTCGATTTTCAAACGGAGAACGACAAAAAGGAAAGTGTAAAGATTAATTTAGCACGCATACCGAACGCGTTCAACCAAGTGACTTCGGGATACGCCAAAGAACAGCCATAAAATCGTCGACTGTGCCTGACAGTTTTATCGTACGTTACGGTCGTACGTTAGACCGATCGTGCGAACGTTCTTAACGCTCTTTATCATTCCGCTCCTCCTCCGTTTTCTACCTCCGTTTATCCACCGGTCGTACCGCGAAAATTCACCCTACGTTACGTACATGCAAAAGCTACGGGAACACCAAAAATAACGTTTATCTCTTTTTCGTTCGTGCGAACGCATGCACACGTATTGTTTTAATATTATTAGTGTTAGTATTAAGATTAATGTTATTATTATAGCTAGATTTATTACTCTTCCTGAATTGGCGCACTTTCTTTCTTTCGGCTCACGGAACGGTTTATGAGGATCGACGGTGAAATTTAACCCTTTCGCTGCGACAGAGTACAGTTTTAACAGTTTGCGGTAGAAATTATTTTTTACAATTTCTCTTTAGGTTAACACAAATCATTGTGGAGAATATTCTACTGTTGATTATTCATTTTTTGTTTCGAAACTGTCCTGTACGTGTTGGGAAATATTCATGCGAAGGTACAAAAAATCATTGTTAAATTCCAAAGTAGAAATTTAGTAGATAAAATATTAATTACAATGGAGAGATGTGTCCAGCATTGATGGACACAGCTTGAGGGTAAAAGCTATTAACGCTATTGTTAAATGTGTTAGCTGGACAGAAATTTAAATGAAATTTTGGCCCTCGTTTTTGTCACATTAGTAAATTTGCAGTTTGGAAGTAAATAAATAATTTTTTCGAATTGAAAGATAATAAATGTAAGAATGCACGCGAAAAGTGTCATTTTCATCGTATTTTTATTTTTTATCAAACTACTTTAGGCGCATGTGTGTAATTTCGCGATTGCATAGGTAGCTGCATTCTTCATCTTTCGCGTCTACCGTTTTTTTACCCTTTGTGACGTATAAAAAAAGGAAAAAAAAATGGGAAAACCTCCGATCTAGAAAATTCTTCATCATGACCCACAACATCGTTGCTGACACTTCACCGTAAAACAGGAGAAGCGTGATCACGATGCTTGACACAGAAACGTTTAGAATGATAAGATCTCTATTATAGAGAATGATATAAATACAAGAATTCTGAATAAACACAAAATAATATTAAACCAGAATTTCTCCTTTAAAAATTTCACATTCACCGTATATATTTCCACATACAGAGATTACATTATTCTCTCCATTATTCTTCAATTATTGTCGATTTATTCGCACGATATCTCTTTCAAACTGAAACTATTCTTTTAAAACAACCAATAAAAAAAACTCTCCTCGTCCAAAGGTCATTTCACTGCCGCCGATTGCAACTACTCTTATCGTCGAAAGGGTTAATTATAACAGACGATAATAATGAAACGAAGTCGACGGTTCTCACAGCGTTTCGCAGATTAGCATAACGTTTACTGACAGACATCGATAGGAAACACGCCGAGCAAAAATTCGGTGTAATACAATCACAATTAATCAAGAGATCTGCCATTCCGTGGCCTGGAACCCTCATAATATCATCAACATGGGTTCTGTGCGAGAGAAACGGAACATGGTCTATGATATTGAACCACGGGACTTTTTCGAGGAACAAAGTTCTTTTGTACGAGAAAAAAAAGGTGAAAAAAAGAAAGAAAGAGGGAGAGAACAACAACAACAACAGAAACCTCTGCTCTGCGCAGCTATATTTGTAGGTTCTTCCCTCTTCGTAATCGTTTTGGCAGTGATTCAAGTATATATGTATATATATATATATATACATATATATTATATAGAGAGAAAGATACAACCCTCGTCGCAGGTAGATACAGGGCGAACGAGAAACCATTGTCTTCTTCCCTTTCCGTGCGTCGTAAGACGTTGTTTGTACGTGTATACTGTAGCATGAGTCTGAGTAAATGTCGCGATATGAAAGGTTGCATGGTTGGAGAAAGAGAAGGTTCCTTCTTTTCCCCTTTTTTTTCTCTTTCTTTTTTTTTTGATGAACGTCCGCAACGAAGATCAAGAAAGTAGGATTATTACTTATCCCCGACTGGCTCTAACAAAAGGCTCGAACGGATGGATGCTTCGACGAAAAGAGTTCGTAAATTTCGAATGAAGTATTCGACGTTCTGAATGACTTTCTCTCTGCGTCGATGGGATAGCAATCACTTCCGATTTGTATATGGCGAGTGCTTCGAATCACTTTGAATAACGTTTGGAATCTTTAGAATTGAAGAAATCGGAGCTTTGGTAATCTTGAAATTTCTGAGTCTCGATCCGATGAATTGTGTAGAAAATAATAAGTTGGGATAAGATGGAGTGTTATCTTTTTGCGATTTTATGACGAGCAATAATATAATGAGTTAGAGATAATTCTTTGTCAAAGGAATATCGATTTTAAGAGGTGATAAGTATTTTTTATAATCGGTTGAAGTAGATTTCAATATTGTCATTACCGGAATTATATAAATGTAATTGTTGAACAATCGAGAATATGGCTGATTAGTTTTAATGAAATAGCTTTAGATTAAAAAGGAATTCTGTAGTAACTTCATTTATGTGTAATCTGTTACTACAAAAATAATTGAAAAATTTTAATTAAATTTTTTAGATGGTATTAAAGAAACAAATAAAGTTATCTTTATAATTAAATCGACTTGCAAGAATCTGGAAACTTTCATACAATATTAACAACGTCTAGCATTGCGAGTGCTTAGAATTTTCAAGGTTTTCAAAAAGCTCACAATTCAAGAGCTTCCAAAAAAAATGGAAAATTAACAATCGCTTTGATATAATTCCTGCCGGATGAATTTTGAAGAATTTTTTGACCTAGTAAATCCAATGGCTTCATTTTGTGTGAAATTCGATAAATTCCATTTAAATCTCCAGAATATTAAAAAAAATGCTTAAAATCAAATTTCCCGTTAAAATATTACCCTTTGTCCACAAAAACAAACGCTAATTCTTTTCAGCTAGCTCAATCAATATCCAAGTTTGCGAATCATTTTCTACTTTCGTTCCACGAGATAACAGTTTTCCAATTTCCCATCGACACTAACGCCATCGACAGTAACCCTGACATATTCAAATACACTAAATAATCATCTTTAAAAAAAGGTATAATGAAAAACTGAAGTAGAAAGCGATACAATGATTTACAATTATCCAAAACAGACGTCAAATATTTGAGAAATTTCCTTGTTTTAAACAATAATTGTTATAAAATATTAGAATCCAAACACCATTTTCATAGTTCTAGATTTAACGCATTAAATTCTGTACGACATTCCGCAATTCAAATCCCATTTGTACCTTCAATCCGACAAGTAACACGAACAAAGAAGCTCGGCGAGCCTACGAGCGATTTAAAATGGTAATCAAAATAATCGCTCGTCTCGCGACAATAACGCAGAGAGATTAAAATATGCAGCTCGAGGCACGTAATGAACTTAATTATTTGCGAATTTAATTATAACTTTTATTGCGAGTGCTCCTCGAAATTGGCTTAACAAAACTTCCATATTTCCTCCCGTCTGAATTGGCAATCTTTTCAGGAAAGCCATTAACTTTGACGCGGTCCTCGATATTGCGATGTTTATTCGAGGTAACACGACAGGTATGCTAATGCTATCGCACGCCGGCTCGTCTGTTGACGTGAAATTGCTGGCAAAATATCGGGCAGAACGGTTATATACCGCGCAGTGCGTTAATTAAATTTATTGAATTTACGCCCAAGCTGAGTCTTGGTACGAAGGAGGGCGTGAATAAAGCGCGAAAAGAGACGTCAGGCAATTAATGGAGTCAGTATCGCAGGCTGTTAGATACGCGCAGGATGTCCTTAACTACTTCACCCTATCGCGGTTCAAATTTCACCGTCATTTTCTCGTTTCACTTTCCCATAACCGTTCAAACAGTCGACACTTTGTGGGAAAATCTTTTCCGACATCGTATACCCTCGTTACGTAACTCGAAGGACGCAAAACCTACTAAGTTGGCCATTGCAATAAAATGTCAGCTCTTAATAAAAGATCCATGAAGTTAAACGATGACCGTTCATTAATGTGATATGTCGTTTCGTGTAAATCAACTTGATATGTTTCTCAGACGCGCAATTGCATAGATATGTCCTGTAAAAAGTGATAACTTTCTGCTATCATGGTTGGTCGTACGGTTGACTCGATTAATGGACCGTGGATGGGATTTCCTTCATCATTGCGCTGGAAATGGTGGACTTACGCGTCAGGATGAAATAGTGAGAACGAGCTCGGATGAAACTTTAATGTGTGTAAGTTGACGTATATGTGTGATAAAATTCCTGGAATGTTAATGAAAATGAATGCAGGCAAAACTTTATTAACACTTTACCGAGCTATAGTTTATTAATAGGCTTTCTGAGCCCAACGTCTTGGACTTTTAACTTATTAACACTAGAACTACCAAACCAGTCAAAATGACTGGTACACAATTTTTTCCAAAAATGTTCCAAGTTCACAGAAGAGCCATAGAACTAAAATTCTGCGTCCATCACAAAAGACATAAATCACTCAATTGATCATCCTTTCTGTTACCCAATTTCTTCTTTTTCAAAGTACTTATTTAATAAATTGAAATAGGATAGATTTCACGCCGGTAGTTCTAGTGTTAATCGGTTGTCAAGATAATTAATAAATTGTTATTTATCATTACGATTTACTGGGCCAAGGACTAAATGACCAGAATTTGAAATTTTCAAAAAGATATCGGTATCAGGGTAGTATTTACATAAATATTAATATAAAAGAATTGTTAAATGTTTTAAAAGAAAAATGCTGTGCATTAGTGTGCCAAATGTATTATACTTATTGATTGTAAGATTGCATAATTATTAGAATTCTCAAAAGGTCATAATAATTTTTCTCCTTTTAGATATAGTATTTCAAAATAAGTACTATCCACATCACATATTAATTTATAATGTATTCTCTTTAGAAAATAGAAGTTGTACGTTATAGTACTCCAAAACCACATATTCCTGCCACCATTACTTTCATAACCCACATCCAACGTTGCCTATTTACTAGCAAGATAAATATAGTACACGCAAGACGATTACAACGAGAAGAAAACAAATAACACGGTTAAAAAATATCTACCATGAAGCAATGGAATATAAATCATCGAATACCTTAAATTCCAGTAGTACACCCTAGCCAGCTACCGTCAGGAACGATAGAAGAGGTCAAAGTGGATAAGCTCTTGCCATTTAGTCGTTATTTGCCATTCTTATCGCACATGAGAGTACCTCATCCCTGGTCCATTATTCAAGCCAACCGTGCATCCTACGATATGCGTGTATGACGAGAGACGAATGCTATTTTTAATGATCGCCTTTGCCATATTTTGAGATGTAATGCGACATACCAACAACGATAAGTCTACCGTTGTTTTTGGACGACCTAGAAAAGCCTGAACAATGAGAATATCTCGTGACCTTTCCCAAATGCAAGGCTACATATAACCGACTGTGATATGTTTCGAGAACAACTCGGATATGACGGGCTGTCGACTTTCCTGGCACTCAAATGATATGAATCGTAATATTGCAGCTGGCAACATCGGCCCGGTTGTATTGTGAATGCTCATTAGACACCGATATGACCGTGCGCCATTGTATTAGATGCTTGAGCGGCGAGACAAAAAATCCTGAAGTTCTCCACCGAAAAGTCTTTTTCCACGAGGAAACTCCTTTCCATGGTTTTTCATCGGTTCAATCGGAGCTACGTGCGACGAGCAAATAACACGGGTCTGTTCGGTACTGTCTAGCTCTACTGCGACGTTATGAAACAGAAACTATTAGGTTGGTGCAAAAATAATTGCGGTTTCTATTATTAAAAGTTTTAAATGTTGATTTAACTCTTTGCGCTCCGAATTATTTCATTAACTTTTTGTCAGATAAGCAAATATAATCTCGGAAAATTGTCTACTGTTGATTATTCGTTTTTATTTAATACTAGGAACAGTTGTAGATACTGCGGTGTATTCCTGTTAAAATGCAAAATTGTTGTTGATTTCGAAAAGTCGATAATTACTATATGAAACATTAAGTATTACAAAACATTTACATAGGAGTGCAAAGGGTTAAAGTTATTTTTCTTGTAACTAAATATATATATAGCATACCATTTGAAAGCGTGAAGTTAGCTCTTTCGATATATATTTATCATTTATTTTTGATTCTTCACACGTGGCTATATTAGGTCAGAAAAGTAAGGGTGGAAAAGATGCAAATTCGAGCGATATTATTGTACGAGTACAATTTGGGACCTAAAGCTGCGGAAACTGCTTGTAGTATTAATTAAGTATTTGGCCAGGGAACTGTGACTGAGCGTACAGCTCAACATTGGTTTCACAAATTTCGTAAAGGCGACAAAACGCTTGCAGACGAAGAGGGTCGCGGACGTCCTTCTGTGATCGACAATGACGAATTAAAGGCCATTGTCGAAGAAGATCCACGCAAATCGTCTCGAGAGATTGCAGAGGTACTATATCTTGATATTTAGTAACAAGAAAACTAACTTCAAATCAATATTTCAAACTTTTAATAATGGAAACCGCAATTATTTTTGCACCAAACTAATAACTTGCGTTTCGTTGTAACAGTAGAATTAATCAAAATTAACTGAGCGTGTACATTGTAGGGCTGATTTTTGGACGAATATAAAACAAGATATTAAAGATATCCTTATTTGTTTTTTAAACCGAGGAGATGTAAATTGATTGATTCCGGTAGTTAAGTATTTCAAAGTAAACGCCAGAAAGGTCTTAGTCATAAATTGTACCAATTTTTTTAAAACAATTCATGGTTCATTGTTGCAGTTGCAATCCAAAAATTCAGCGTTACTTTTAGAAATAAAACTCTGTAACGATATTATTATAAAACAATGAAGATCTGCTTCATCAACAGGGAGCATAAATTTTACGAAATAACGCGTTACTTGTTATTGAAATTATATTACTCATTGGATTCCAGGAAATTCTAATTTTCTTAATCGAAACTGTCACTCCTTATAATTGTTCTGATATATGTTCGTAGTTACGATTAAATCTAATTAATTAACATCATCTCATATTTATAGATATAATTATGTATTCTGTACGCGGAACTCACGAGGTACCAAATATTATGAGATTCAAAACATTGAATTTTAATTGCTAACTTTGCATATTATTCATGCATTGGGTTTCGGAAATAAAACCGCAGTTTTTGCTTGGCTTGGATTTGCACTGCTTTCGACAAAGCAGTCTTAAACTGCTTTAAGTAATTTTGTTAAATGCAATTTACAAGGTGACAAAATAGGCATTGTTGCAGAAGAGGTGCATTAATTAGTCATGTTGCAAGAGAGTCTCATCAATTAAAACACACTGCTTTTGGCTCCTAAACTTATTAAATTTGCAGAACGTTTTGCATGAATGATTTGATCGAAAATGGCAAGAAAAGGTTTAATCACATGGAATTATCAATTTTTGAGAAAAAATGAAGCTTCTTAACAAAAAAGAGCAGCACAGAGGCATATTCGGTTCATATGATATTGTATTAAATTATTGTATTATAATTTAACGTCACAATGTCAGTCACCGGTATGTAGCAATTAGCGTGTTAATTCTTTAGCATCGGCAGACTTCTGAAAAACTGTGCCCACGTCGACGTAAATAACTAAATATTGATGACTCGACGAATAGATACGTAGAGAGAAAACAAAGGCGTGCGAATTGAAAATATTTTTGGTCTAAAGTATTTTAAAGTTGCTTAATATTCAGCTTGTAACGATATTTTATGTAGAACGTGTAAAAAATTGTAACATGCTGCAAACATAGACGTAAACCGGTAATTATGATAGTGGTTTGAGTGATTTATTTTCCGGTTCAAGAAATTGAAATTTTTGCTTTGGCTTGCATGTTGAATTCTGTATAAAGAGACAACCGTTTCGTTAAAGTATTTAACTCTTTGTCCATTTTACAAAAAATGTTCTTAATATTGAAATACACATTGATGTACCATAAAACAACTAATAATTAAGAAGCTATCATGAGTAACGAGTTAAAAATTCGGACTTGCAATCAATGCAATCAGTGTACATATCCTAGCTTTGATCATTCGAAATTCACCTAAAGTTATGAGTTCTACACGAAATAAGTATAGTATTTACAGTTAAAAAATATAAAACAAATAGTAACTAATAATTTGATTTCTTTAAAATTTGTGTCTTCCAATTATATTACTTTCTTAGTCATCAAAATGTATATTCAGTATATTCACAATATGTAACTCAGCGTTTTTCTATTTTTTATTAGAGACAACAATATTCAGTTTCATGGAACGCCAGTGAATTTTGTCAGAAGTTTCTTGAAGTGAAACAATTAATGAAACTTCACGATTCTAAAATGATCCAAGATAAAAATAGCGATACATTTCGTTTCTGCTATATACGATTTTTCAGAAATAGAATCTAGTCATAAACTCAAAATACCGCTTTTACTTCTTCGTGAATAATTTTCAAAATGTGGCAAGTAGAGAAAAATAGTTATTATGAAATTTTAATAGCATAATAACGACTAGAACATTGTAGAGTCTGAATTACAAAAAAAAATCTTTCCTTCTTATGAACGTTATTTCATAACTCCATTTTCAATGTTTCACAGCCCTTATTCCGCCATTAAATTTTTATTGTGAACATTTTCCTTTATCCATTGTAGTTTAAGAGCTACGAGTAAAAAGGTGAAAGCACGTTTCACTTTAACACGTTGCCTGCTCAGAGAATTCTATAGAATTTCTCCGTCAAAATAAATTCTAACTGCAAGTCGCGTGAGAAAATCGGATCATGTATGTGAAACTGTCAGTTCTACGTGTAATTTGACAACCGTCTTAATTCTCCTTTGGCCGATCTATTCTTTGGCAACGTTATCACTATCGTTATCATTATTAAAATGCTATATGAAGAACAAACATATCAATTTTGCCGGTCACTGTTTTTCTACGACATTATAATAATTTGCCTGGGAAAAAATTGCACTGGCGATAACCTTTAACACTTTCACTTCAAGAGTTTCTGAAAAAATCACTTGTCGGCCAGATATTGATTATACGACACACAGATAAATGGAAAGGATGGTAAGATTTTCATTATCAAAGTAATTCTATTCAATTTCTTCCAGATAAATAAATGAAAATTCTTAGTGTTGCTCAATATTCAGTTGGCGGCACGATTTTACGTACAAGACACGATAAAATGGTGGCATACTATGCACAATTTAGACGTACATATACGTTTTGGTAAGTTAACGTAAGTTTGTTAACACCGCATATGTAGGTCCTATTGAGCAAGAAATTTAAGGACTGAATTCGATGATTTAAAACTTTTGCACTTCCCTTGTTAAATGATCTTATGAGATACATATCTTGCTTATAGTGTACTCCAATTGACAAGGGATCACTGACAACAGCACATTATTCTCACAACAATTGCATCAACATTCTAAATGTTACTTTAACACGTGAAATGTTCTGATATTAACACTAGAACTACCGGCGTTGAATCTGTTATATTTCAATATATTAAATAAGCACTTTGGAAGAAAAGGAATCAAAATATAGAAAAGATGACTGATTCAGTTATCTATGTTTTATAAGATCAACGTAGAATATCTACTCTCTGGCTCTCCTGTAAACTCGGAGAATTTTCGGAAAAAATTGAGAATCAGTCATTTCAACTTGCTTGGTAGTTCTAGTGTTAATAATATGTAGAATGAAATTGCCAAAACACAGTATGTTTCATTGTGGTATATATACGGTATTCGTCCATAGTAGTACATATTCGAAATCGTATATATACGTTTGTGACTGCATATTTTTCCATACCATATCAATCGACACAAAATGGTTGTTGAATATTTTTGTCATCTACGAACGTGTCGAGAACATTCTAAAAGTTAAAGTTAGAGCAGCATTGCTTTAATTGTTTGTTTATACTCATAGCACAATCCAACAGTTTAAAACTTCAAATTTAGAGAACAATATAAAAAATATTTTGAAAATAACAGTCAAAAATATCGAGAACACCATTTGAAAATCTAATCTTACCACCATAACCATTACTGTCACCGTTGCAGTATAGTATTAGACATTATAATTAAAAAAAAAAGAATTCTCTACATTCGGTAACAAAGATTATTCTTTCTCCTTATTCGTGTGCCTCATCAACTTTCAAAATATAAAATTTCTTACGAATTGGAAAACGTTTCTAAAACTGCTATACCTCGACTAACGCATAAATTTCATTAACAACCCTGGTACAGTGTTTTCAATAACTTTCCTTGCTCACGTAAAACCACCCCACAATTTCCGACTGTCATTTGTCAATGTCTCGGTCAAAATGTCTAAGATGTTTTGTCTCAGGCATTTTGTCGCGACCAGTGTGCAGCCAACCTTAGAAGAGATTGAATCAATACCGTTAACGTGATTTATTGATCAGGCGAATTAACCTTTTGCCTTGCAATTTTCCGTTGGATCTACGTGTGTCATAGAGAAGCAATGAATTAGTGGAGCAGAAACTGTTCAATTAGTTGTAGCTATAACATAAACAATAAAATCAAATTGATGATGTAGTAATGCTTTAACCCCTTGTTCAACATTAGCAGTGACACGTATGGCACAGAATATGAAACAGAGATGCTTCAGATTTTCAAGACTCTAAAGTTGAAAAAACAAACAATGGGATATGTAACGATCAAATTATTCTCATATGATTAATTTTATTTTGAAGTATATCAGCTGAGGTTTTTTTACGACATTTTTTCCTCTATAATGATTTCTAGCTGAGTCATTAGTCTTTAAGTACTCTGTTATGTTTGAATGTTACATAAACCTGTTGGTTTAAAACATTTGGTCTACTTTGTATCTGACAACTGTATTTCATTGCAATAAAGGTTATTATTATTATTTGAAGTATACGATTTAGGAAAAACCACTGGTCAATTTTTATTTCGGAAATTGAACTTCTTTCCCTACAATTTCTTTTCTGATGTATCAAATTTAGGCAAGGAGTAATTGAAGTAAAAATATATTAAGTTACTACAGGCAACATGTCGATAGATTAATATCATAGCCTCAAATGCTTTCAACTTGGGAGTTTCTAAAAAATATAAACTTTGTCATTCTATATTCTTCATTGCGAGTATTACTCGATTTTGCAAATCGAAGGGTTAGTGCTTACCTCTGGCATGCGTAGTCACAAAATAAATGTGAATAAAAATTGACCAATTAAGTTGTGAATCTTCAAATAAAATTGATAGTATGAGAATAATTTAACACTAGATTTACGGAGCCAATTTGGCTCATTCAAAATTTTAATACTATATATATAATATATTGGTTTGTCAATTCTTTGATAACAAATCTTTCATTTAAATTGATTTGGAGCTATTTGCATTTCAAAAAACTTTAATTGTCTTATATGAATCAAATTGGCTCACTTCAGAAATTTAAGAATATCAACAACCGTAAGTCTAGTGTTAATGTAAAGTTTTGATAAGCCGTATATCATATTATATGTTTCATCTTGACAAAGTAAAAAATTCTAAGTTTTATCGTTTCATTCTTCTAGTCACGTGCATAACTTATGTAATTCATTCAGTCGATTTTCTGCTGTTTCACGATAATAAAATTATTTGACGATAACCAATTGTTTGATGATAACAAGCTGCTTCAGAATAGTCAATTACTTTAAGATAGTCAAATGGAATGTACGTGCATTACGAAGAATTTAGTTGACAGTGATATTTCACGTGGAAGCAATAAAGAAAATATAAAATACTCTGCACGATATAAACGTTTATAATATGTACAAGCTCATACTGATAAAGTGACTGTTGTTTTCTTGCGAATCGTAGGTTCTATTGACCTCGCATATCCTTAATTTCAATGATGGAAAATAGCTGATTATTTAAGGACTTAAAGACTTTCCTAAAATGTGGCCTTAACTGTACACAGGTCAATTTTTTGAATTCTATTAATTTTTATCCCATTAGATGGCTGTTCTATAAATTCGGAAATGTGTTTAGTCGTCACTTTAGGAAAATTTTTAACGTAGTAAATAACCCATCTCTTCGGATCATTAAAATTGATATTTTTACCCGGATGATAAAAAAAACTGTTCTCCATTGTTTCAAAAAGATTCTGAGTTTTCTAACACTCGTATGAAAGTGCTCTAATTGTAAGTTAATATTTTGAAAAGTTGAATTTACCACTTATTTTATGTTGCATCAGTAGACATTACAAGGTGGTGAAACTACTTTGTAAAAATTGCAACAAATCAAAGTTAAGGCATTGACTGCTACGGTTAAGGTACAATAAGTGCAGCTATCGTTGATAAGTAGATAAGAGTTCATAATCAGACTCGCAATGAGTAGACGCGATCACAAATCCTGCCTCGTCACCCCGAGGAAATTCGTTCTAAATGATTATTTAATATATTATAGACTCAGTTGTTTGGAACCCAACTAGAACAGTAGGTACTAAACAAAAAATGATCATAGCATAGAGTCAAAAGATATAAACCAGTAAAAATGAAACTGTGTTTGACCAAAAATGACAGTAATTCTGTGAATTTGAGTTGATCTTCTAGAAAGCGAATTTATGCTATCTAAAAATATTTAGAAATGGGTAGCTTCGTGTTTCCCCCTAATAAAATCTCTTTCTGACAGATAATTCTAATATCAAGATTTCCTAAAATTCGCATGGCAGTGACCGTCGTTTTATTAACACTAGATCTTCCAAGCGGCTCAAAATGATTTGTGCTGAATTTTTTAAAAAAATTGTTGAAATTTTTTATCTATTTGTCCATATCTATCTATCTTGTGAAACATCAGAGATTAAATCGATTTAGTTTCTAACGCATTTCATTCTCTTCCTTCTGAAATATTTATTTAGTATCATCAAACTAGATTAATAGTCTGTAGTTCTTGTGTTAACATATAATTCAATATACAGCCTAAAAAAAAGTAAAAATATCTCCAACTGAAATATATATGATTCAAATCACTGTCACAATTACAAGCACATATATCAAAAATAGTTTTCCATTGAACTTTCTGGCGTCATCCAAATAAAACTCTACCGTGAAATCGACGAATCGGAGAAGAGTTTAGGACATTTTTCATTACTTATTGTAATTAATTCTGTCCTGTAGTTCGTTTCGACGCAACGTCGGTCTGTATATCGGTTTCGTTCTCAAATGGCTGACATTATTGTAAATGGAATATGTCAAAGATATTCGATGGGTATGCGAACAATTTGTTCTTGTCAATGAATGCATTGCCGCCCTCATCCGCGTATTGCTTAATGACCCTGTCAAATGGAAAAGTCGACAAAGTTTTTCCACGTTTCTCTTTCCTTTTCTCATTTCTTCCTCCCTTATCCAAAAAAAAAAGAAAAAAAAAACTATAATTAAGTCCTGCGAGTAATGGAACTTTGCTGACGATTTCTAACGCGTTTGAATGGCCAACTTTTCTGTCAAAGGGGGAACAAAAAAAGAATGGAACGATTTTCCAGTGGAAAATTCGTTACTTCGATGGTGTATAAATTCATTGAAAATATTTCACTGTAAACATCGCTCTCGGAAGGTAAGCATTGATTTCCAATTTTGACCGGCGTGCTTGTATTATTTATAAAATGTCTTTGAAAGTCGAAACAATTTGAAGTGTTTTTTTTTCCGTAAAATGAAGTACTATTCGAGAATTTCTGTCGTTCCTTTTTTTCCAGAGCCATGGAAAAAGTTCAACTACAAAAAGGGAGGGAAATAAAGGAAGAAAGAAGAAAAACATGCACAGTATGTGACAACAATAACGACACACGCGAAACATCTAGAGACAATAAACAAAACTGTTGCGAAACTCTCGGAACATTTCTACCGTCCGTTTGATTGCCACGAATATTTCGGTGGTACGACTACGTTGAATATTTTTTGACGGAAACGAGTCAGTATTACCGGCCATATCATCAAAACGAATTGGACGACATTAAACTTCACGCATGGATATTTGGGAATTGCGAAATATGACGTTTTATCGTTAAATACGTAAACATAATTTCATAAATTCCAAACGATAACGTACACGTTAATAAATTTTATCGTACTGACGTTAACGGCATTATATCAACGAGAAAAACAATAGTAGGAAAAAACAGAAATCAAAGAACGATCGAAAAATAGAATTCACGAAGAAAGGAAGAAGGACGTAAAAAGAAAAAGTAATAATCGTTGATCGTGCAACGAAAAAATAAAAGAGGCAAGGAAAATTTAATAGTTTCTTCAGATTCCCGTAAGCTCCTTTGTAGGTCACACGGAACTTGGGCAATCGCCGACGTCAATAAACGGTGCATAATTATCGATGCTTACGTTTCGGAGCAGTCCTCGAACAAAAGTGTTTCCCGTCGAGTAATTTTATTCGAGACATTCCCAGCGTACAGTTACGTCCTTCCGTTCGTAATTACTCGCGATTCGTTTGGTACGATTACGAGGGTAACTAATAAACCGAGTATTCGTTTGCCGATGAAATAAAGCCGTTTTCCCATACCAAAACATCCCCCAGCAATTTCGTCCTGCGAGCGTATAATTAGCAACGCGCATTAAAACGTATGTATACACAGTATATGCATATATAATAATATATATTATTTATATATGCCACACAACATATATACATACGAAACTCAATAGAAGTGACTAGTATCGACTTTTTTTTTTGTCTGTTCTCTATCTCATCACGGATATGTCGAACGGTTTTAGGATCATTGAGCAGAGAAAAGCGGCCAACCTGAACGATACGCGATAAACCAATCGGTGGCAATTGCAAGCACTGCACCGCACGCGCTATCTCACCTTCGATCTCTCCCTCGCACACATTCACACGTACGTGTCAAGTATACATACACAAACATACGTACCTCCACAGGGTCACACACAGAAACACGAGGCGCATATGCACGCACGTACGTACGAAGTAATGCGCATGCGCTCGCGCGAACGAGCGTACACGTTTCCGCACGTACACACGTACGAACGCAAGCTGGTAACTGACCGATATTCGCAATTGGCGTTTTGGCTTACCGCTTACCGCCAAGTGTCTAGATCAACACAGACTCACTTACGTAAGACACTAACGCGAGGCATAAGCCGGCCAACCAATCGTAAGCTTCTCTTTTTAGTGATTGAGCAATAGTTTACAATTAGTTTACAATTGGTTTACGGGCTTCACGTGCTTATTATACAGTCTTATGTAATTGATTCTATTGGCTCTGCATTATACAAAAAAGAAGGGAACGACGTAAGGACGACGGATACATTCTGGAACCATGAGACACGGGGGTTGGCTTTGAGCATACGTGTTTTGGCTTTTACGTTTGAATATCGTAATTGTAGGTATTATTGTTTCTTTCTTCTTTTGTCTCGTATTGTACACTCGCGACTTTAAGCTCTCGAATGACTCGTCGATTTAATTTATAAAAGGGATAAAAGATGTGGATAATGAGGATAAAAGGGGTGGAGGGGGGCAGTGTCATTACGCAAGTACACGCGGAGAATTTGTAATGCGCGTGGAAATAAATGTATTTGTCTGCGGGTAGAATTGCAAACGTTGGATCCAGACCTGTATCCGACGCCATATTTCACGCTCTATCGTTTTCGTGAATTTTCGTCTCGAACGCGAATGTCAATAGCCGAACGGAGTGACAGTATCGGCTCGTAAATCGCGCACGTTCGTTATCATGAATTTATCGAGCGATTTTGGGACTCGACCTTACCTCGATGTCACAATGGTATACGTATTCGCATATTAAATTAAAGACGATCGCATAAGTCGCACAAAATCGACGAAAAGTGGGAACTATTATCCATTTGTTACCGTGGTGCCCCGTGATGTTCCGTTGCACACCGTGGAACCGTACCGTATCGTCGTCGCTTTCGCATCGTGTCGCTCTAATCATCTAATTATCTTTGAATTGACTAGAAAATCCACATGTATTACGTTAGCCGATACGGCGAATAGAAATTATATATATATATATATTTATATATATTTTTCCCCCTTTTTTTTTCAGTCTATCTACACATCCTCACGGAACATGCACTGCAGTCTTCGTGTTCTTTATAACTTAAGAATTTTCTGTCTGCTTTTATCTTTAACGTTAACCTCCCATCTTCATCCCCGTCGCCTTAGCCATTATAGAAAGTATATTACCCGTCGATATTGTGCCGTAAAACCACCGAACGATGACGCAGTCCCTTAATACATCGTTCCTCTCCTATCATCAACGTTATACCCGGTAAACCGTAACACACAGGACGTTTCGACTAAGCTCATCGAGCGTTACTTCTTCAAGGCGGATGGCAATTCGGTTTTCATCGATCGTTTCTCGACAGATTCTTCCCCTTACGTGATATCGTGTATACGTCACGAGGACACCTCCGACTAACTTTATCGACCACTGTAGGTAAATCCTGCGACAGGTGGATATACGTTACCACCGGTCACCACACAATTTCCCACTTCGTACCTCGTACATATACCACACACACACACACGGAACATCTTGAACCGTTTCATCGATCACTATACATGAATGACTTAGTGTCTGTGTCGTATTATATGCATGTACTTCATGTCGTGTGTGTACCTGCCTGATGTTTCTTGTATATGTATATATATATATATGTATATGTATACGCAATCCACGCGACAGGACGACGTCCGTTTCAATACGCGACGACGGATTTTTCGTGGTAAAATCTCATATTTGTTCACTACCGCCCGTCCGGCACTGGACAGGACGTACTTCAGCAGTCGGTGTCATCCTGGTGCCGTCTACGAAGCTCCAGGTAACGGTGCCGGGCGTCGCAGTAATGAAGCAGCGGTACCTAGACATCGGTCCCGGTGCCTTCCTGATATCCCTCGTCGGGAGAGCTGCGCGTCGATCCCAGGACACGCTTCAATGCCGAAACCGGTGGCAATACTGGTACACCCTTTTGCCAAACTCGCATCTGCTTCGCGCCAGGTGGAAATTGCTCGGCCACCGGCGCTACCACGGCAAGCGCCTCCTTCGAGGGATACGTGTTCACCGTTACCGACGTCCTGCACGTGTCTCTCGCTTCCCAGAGGCAACTCGAGTAAAGAATCTTACCGTCGTCGACGACCTCCATGCGACTATAATCGGCACCGCCGTATGGCGTGATGTCTTCCGCCGATCCTCGTCGCGTATCCCTTATAAGATCGGGATTGTCGATCGGCATCAACGACGTGGTCGATGAGAAACAAGCACCAGGTGCTACCATCACCGACGATTGACTCTGATCGTCGAAACGACCGATCGAGCCGTACTCGTTCTCCGTTTGTAGAATAGCTGCTTGTGGTCGTTGAACGTAGCTTAAATTTAGTGATACCGGTGGAGGTTTCGATTCTACTCCAAACGACGTAGTTTCGATCTCTTCGTGCTTTCTACGACCGGTCGACGTTGTCGACGATTGATTCTCGTTACCAGCTCCGCTGCCATCTCCAGAAACTCCATCCGTTGGCGCTGGAGACTTAACGTCTTTCAATGGCATCCTCCTCAGGCGAATGAATAACACGAGAATAATGAGTAGAATGAAGAGAATCAACACTACCAGAGCAGCCGATATACCAGCTATTTGTCCCGAACCAAGAGTCGACATACCAGCCGTTCTCAAAGACACGTGGAGAGTAAAGTTCGCCTCGACGCTACCGGCACGATTTTCAGCCACGCAATAGAACTCACTGGAATCCGCTTCCTGAGCATTGGTCAAGATGAGCGTGCTCCTTTTCCTAAATTGACCCTCCTCGAAAATTAGGATCTTCTGATAACTGCTGAAGGCAGAGTGATTGGTCAGCAATCGTCCATTCCAATACCACTTCACTTCCGCCGGTGGTATCGCGCTTACTCTACACACGATACTAGCATTTTCGCCTATTGTCGCCTCGGCGTAACGACTCGCTATTAACAGTATCGGCCTACAGGCGAAATCGTCTATATCTAGGTCCGTGAAGGCACGGTTCAGTAACTGATCCGGACCGTGACAGATCGGTGCCACGAGAGTCGGTAAATTGTGTTTCACAAGCCACACCTTCATTTCGCGCAGATGACAGTCGCATATCCAAGGATTATCGTGTAGCACGATGCTCGTGAGTTTATTCAACGACTCGAAGGTACCAGGATGAAACGTAGAGAGTTTGTTATTGTTAAGTTTCAAGCTCTCCAACAGGTTCAACTTGCGAAATCCTTCTGCCTCGATCTCCACCAGCTGAGTGTAAGAAAGATCCAATTTAACGAGGTTGGGTGTCTTTTCGAAAGCATCCGCGTGAATCCTCCCGAGTGGATTGTTTGAAAGTACGAGGTCCCTAAGAAATGGAGTATCCGTGAAACAATCACTCGGTACGACGGTGAGTAGATTATGGCTTAAATCGAGCTCTACAAGATTCGTAAGGCCCGCCAGTGCCTTGCCATCGATTCGGTCGATACGGCACTCGCGTAGGTAGAGACGCTGTAGATTCGTCAAGCGTACAGTTACGAAGATGTTGCTCGGTAGAGTCCGAATATCATTGTTGCTGGTGTCAAGCACTTGTGTCTCTGGATCGACCCATTCCGGTATGCTGGTCAGGCCACGATCTATGCACTCGACCGTGCGCTTCCCGCTCTTCCATTTGCAAGAACACTCGTTGGCGCACTTGTCGCTCGTTGCAATGCCGACTAATACCGTGGCGTATAATAAGAATAACGAGATCTCCATGACGAACTTTACTATTATTGTCGAACGATGGTCCTTGTTACGATATACGTTATTCTCCCACGGTCGTCCTCCTCGGGGATGCGCGAGGACGTTCTCGCTGGCCGCATCAACGAGAGCGGTACGTTTTCGCTCGATCGGGATAATCTCCGAGAAAGAATCTTACGTCCATCTTTCCTCTCCTCTTCTATCACCCTCTCTTTTCGTAAGGGTACCGAAAGGTACTCACTTCTGTTTTCCACCCTCTTTCGCCTACTTTCCACCCTTCCTCTTTCTCTCACCTCTTCTGTTTTCTTCCACGACTCGCCACGATTGTCGCCTCACCCCTTGTACCAAAGTTTACGCGAGCCCTCCTCTCTCTGTAGCTTCTGCAGCACACTACGGCTAATTATGCAAACGAGAGGGTTGGGATTAAGCGGTCTCGGTTCGTCCATTCGTGAATCCTCCTGGTTTCGATGCGGCTACGGCAACTCCTGGTTACGAGCTGTCTTACAGGTTGATACCACTTGGTAAAATCTTCTTACTCGGTGAACACCCTGATAGTTTACTTCCAAAGTCGTCGTTTTAGTCGTGGTTTTCGCGTATCCGTTGGTACTTGACACGCACGCACACACTCTCACAGTCACGCACGCACGGACACGCGCGCGAGCACACACACAGAAACACGTAAGGGTAGTACACACCGCGGGCGTACGTTCTCTTACGTAAACGTTGATCAACGTGCACTTTCTATCTCTCGGACCCCCTCGAGACGCCGTAACGGATGACACCCCCGATCAACGTTGAATCTCCGCACGAGGCTCGCGAGAGCCCGAATTCTCACGAAACTACCACCGGGTCAACTCTCGGCATTATACCCGAGGCGTTGCCCGCGAAAACGATTTCCGTGCTTTTTCTCGAACGCGAAAAACACTCGAACCGGTGGCGCGGATGCCCGTCGTGAAATGAGAGACTACGAAAAGCCCGGCACTGAACCGGAGAGATGCCCTCTCTTCTCTCCTTTCTCTCTCTTTCTCTCGATACGTCGTTGCACACTGCCAGGAGGGAAAACGCCGACGCGAAGTAGGGCGCACCCTTCTTCCACTCTGGGCAGACTATATACCGGGTGTACACACCACCACCGTGATTCCCAGCACCCCTCGCGGCGCCTTTCCTCTCCTCCATCCTCGTCCGTCGACGTCCTTCACCCCCCTCGCGAACCTACCCTCCACTCCTCGTGCCCCCTGCCAACCTTACGAACCCCCTCGAACCCCCGGCACTCCCAGCCAGACAGCTCGTGCGCTTTCCACGACGGCTCGGGGTAGGGAGATCGTTTCCACTCCTACCCCACGGACGAGCAACCCCACCCTCGTGCCGGCGCTTTCCACCCCTCTAAATGGGTACACCATGGGCGCGCGCACAACGTACTCGCTCTACTCTCTTCCCTCTCGCCCCTTTTGCACCCCCAACTGCTCCACGTTCTCTCTACGGTCTTCTACCATCCCCCTCCGCTAGCCCTTCAACCTCTCTTTCGCGACGTATCGAATGCTACGTCACAGTGGTGAGATATACGGCTATTTCACAAAGTGGTTAAATGCACTGCCAGATTACGGGGGGTGGAGAAGAGGGAGGGAAAGGGGTGAGAGAAAGGCTGCTACCATCGGCGATAGTACCGACGACTACGATATCGTCTCTATCGTTTCGTAGAGGCTATCCTCGTCTCTTTTCGTGGTAGAAGATTCAGAAGGAATCTTATTCCCTTTATTTTTCTCCCTTTCTTCAAACTCCACCCCTCGAAGATCTCTTCCCGTACTTTCTTCTCTACCTTTTGCCGTCCCTTTCGCGCGATCTTTGTATTCCGTTTTCGTTCTCTCTTGATCGTTTTGTGCAAAATTATATGGAAAATGGGAGAGGACCGTGAAGGAGAGTCGTGTTCGCTCGAAGAAGCCGAGCAGAGAGTGGGGGAGTCTGGTCATGGCGCGAGAATAAGGGTGACACTCTGACGGCAGACACGAAGGACCCCCAGGACCTATGCACAAATTCTCCCTGAAGGACCTTTTAGACCTAATTGGTCGTCTAAATCGATATCGTCCTCTCTTACCCATCCACGATCTTCCCTCTCGGTTTCTCCTCTCTTACAACCGACAGTATAGAATAGACGTATATATACGTACGTCTATCTAGGTGCACTTACGTACAGTGCTCTATCTTTATGGACGTTTACCCTCGGATGTACGATCGAGAGCTTCCAATAAGAGCGCGCTTCCGTATTCGATCGTAGACTGGTACCGCACGGTCATCGGTATCGTTGACAGAACTTTATGCACCCCTCTCGACAAGGGGATGCATTCCGAATCCTCGTGTATTCCCATTCCCACGCGCCCTTGCGATACGCTTCGAACGTTTATCGATTTACGATACGGAGGAATTAGAGGCTACCGCAGCAGAGAATGTCGTAGAGAAGTCAAAAGGGCAGGGGGCGATGGTCCGAGAGAAACGGGAATCGGATGAGATCTCAGGGTGGAAAGATGGGGATGAAGAGGGGAAATCTGGCAGTAAGGACGCCGATTTCAACGGCATAAAGTTCCGACGGTGTCGACTTTCGCGCTCCTTCGTCGGCTGCATCCGATGGCGGCGTTGCACGGGCCACCGACGCTATTTAAGCGATTACTTAAAATCAATAGCGACCGTCGTTTATACTGCGCCAACAGACCGATAGTATAATTCTTACTCGTACTTTTTACCCTCGTGGCCGTTTTTTTTTTCTTCCCTCCTTTCCTCTTCTACCGTCTCCATACTCCACGAAGGTTTTCTTACCGTGCTCGTCGGCAGACGAGAGGCCGACAGAATGAGACGACGGTGGAGAGGGACGAGTTGGAAAGACGAGAAAGAAACAATGCAAAAAGCAGTCTACTGTGGTGGATTTCTGCTCACGGGTTTATCGAATTTTTTCAGCTTTACTTGAATTCCGGCCGGTTTACCACGCTTTTCAAGGAGTCCCTTCCGAAACACGTTTATAGTGGAGGCTCGACGATGCACGAGTTACGTGCAAGTACTACACAGGCCTTGCAAGAGGATTTACAGTGTGCGGTTTGCGTCGTGGACACGTATAATTGAGAACTACGAACTCTTACTATCGCGGGTTATTAATGATCCGTTTTACGTGTGTCCCGGCACGTTATCAATCGTTGTAACATCTCGCGTGTCGAGATACGCGTCGTGGGGCTCGTCTTTGTTCGTTGTACGGAAAAATGGATTTCCCGTTAATGGAATGGAATACACCATGTGCAGTTAAATCAATCGAATAGTTGCGCTCGATTCTATTCAACATGTAGAACCGAACAGAAATACGCGATTTTGGAATGCTCGATTGGCAAAATATAAAATATACTGAATCGATGCTTCGAAAGCTGCCGAAAATAGCAGTTTCTATGAATAATGATCAGAGCAATAAAATGAAAAATAGGAGCTGTGATGGATAAAGGATACAAATTTGCGGTAAATGTAAGCGAATTCGAATTCTCCATTGATTCTAAAATATTTATAATTTTCTTTTTATTATAAACTCGGTGGTTTGAGAACCACTTAGGATAGTGGATTTTAGGTGAAATGATCGTAGAATTTAAGGGCAAAATGACTATGTTGGGTGAGGAGGTAAGGATTCAAATTCGCGGTGAATAGAGTTGAAATCCTCCATCGCCTCAGTGAAATTTCTAATTTTTCATTTATCCTAGACTCGCTGGTTTAAGTCACCTAAAACAGTAGATATTTGCCGAAACGACCACAGAAATTAAGATCAAAATGGGAGCTATGGTAAATGAGAAAATAAAGACTCAAATTAGCAGTCAAGAAAACCGACTACAAATTTCACACTCTGGGAAATATCTAATTTTTTATTTATCGTAGACTCAGTAGTTTGAAAATCAGCTAAAGTAATGAGTTCTAGGCGAAATAATTATAGAAAGTGAAGTAAAAAGTGGTAGTGGGTAATGAATTAAAGGTTTCAACTTCCAATTAGTAACCCCGAGTTCAAATCCCCCTTAACTTCTAGAAAATCTTATCTTTGAATACCAACAAAACTAGTAAGGGATCTAGGCGAAATGTCTAACAGCCAAAGCCAAAGAAGAAAGAAAAAAGCTACCCTAAGACTGGCTCTTTCCCTTGGGAGTCATTTCTTTTACATCCTCGAAATCGATCCACTATTACAAGACGATTCCGAAAGATTTGTCAATGTTTGTAGTTCCACTAAAAGACTGAAAGAAAAGCTGTAAAGTGTGCATTTTTTGTTTCAAGAGAAACGTTTCCTTTAGTGCATGACATGTAGGATTTTTCTAATCAGTTGTCAGATTATTACTAATTTCGATACAGAATTCATGTGCCGAGTTATCAGTAAAATGAGCATCCCGTTGCATGATTCATATGCTGAGCCATCAGTCACGAACACGTTAATCATACGATGTCGTAGGAATACTTCGAAATTATACATTTCAAATGTAAATGACATTGATAACAGCAAGAGAAATAAACACGATGAATAATAACTCGTTTCTCATAAAGCATCAAAAACTTTTTAATGTACGTTTGAAGAGTTAAAAAATTTTTAAAAATAGAGAATCGATTGAAAATTAGTTTGTAATTCGATGTGAGAATATACGATTCATGAATTGTAGATCATTCTCTGGAATGTGTAACTCTTTAAACGTAATGGTGGAAGTGAAATTTCACTAAGAACACCAATACTCGTTACTTCAATCTAAAAATACCGTTATCTTTGCCTGTCCTCAATGGATGATTGACTTCCACACAGAGAATCACTGAAAACGTAACTGTCTGATGAGAATTTCCTTTTTTCCAATATCTACAAAAATCGAGAAATCCTGAAGATTCATAAATATACGTAATTTTTTCCTGTACGAGTTTTCAAAATTCACTGATCTCTTGCATCAGTGGCGGCAAACTATGCCCCGCCGCAAAATTTAAAACAACAGTATAGAAATTCTCAATTTCAATGTTTTCAAAAAATTTGTTTAACCCTTTTAGTACCGAAGGACGATATATCATCGATAGCAGTAGTGCTAACATTGGACATCGAAGGGTGAATATTCAGTTTTCAACACGACATTAGCAATTTTATGACAGATAATTGTAAATATACAGTTTATGCTCTATATTGCGTATTCCATATGGAACTATTGCCAAATGACAGTTCTTTTTATTCACAACTACATTTGTCAGGAATTGAAGTAATTTTTCGATCGGCATTAGAAGGGTTAAATGGCTGTTTTTGACCTATGAAAAATTTTTCACATAAATTGAAATGCTTGATAAATTATATTGTTTCGCAAAAATTCTTCCTTCTTTTTGTAGCCAGTTACTAAAAAAAGTTCATTCATCGCTGCCCTATATCTTTGTATTGCATAACGAAAAGCAATAGATATTTTTTTGAGAGACAAAATTGATTATTCTAAAACCTGAGAAAATTGATGTAGTCTTATGATCCCTTCAGGTGTTTTCCATTTTTACTTTTCTAATTCTTGGCAAAGATAATACACGGTAACAATTGAAATGAGCCGTTTTAGCACGAACATAATGACAAATACCATGCGGTATCCGGCACAATAGTGCGCCTCCTATAATCCTCTTAACTGTACATTAGCTGGTAGATCTGAATTCACGTACTGAATTGCGGAATTGAGCTGTAAAGTTGTATCCCAAGATAATATCGTAATTCCCCTCGATGCTCGTATTCGGACATCCATGAATTATGGCGTGTGACCGATAAATAAGAAACGATATCGTGAGAAACCTGGCGTCTCTTTCCCGCTATTTTGTCAATGATTGATAATGCATGATAACACGCAAACAAGGATCGATGAAAGAAAGAAACCTCAACTGCTGAACCGGAAATTTTATTAAGGACCAATTTTGTTTCGCTATTTTGTTCCTCCTTTTTTTTCTTTTCAAAATAAATTCATGACATGCGTTTCGTTTAGATTCGGCCTGTGCTTACAGAAATGAAAAACAAATAAAAAAGGCTTCCCTTTGCAGTCCGTGCACAAACCTATCTTTACAATCGGGCAAATAATAAACATGTTTTTCGTATTATCTTTAGAGCTCCAGAAGCAACGGATAGTTTCAAGTCTGATTATCGTGTGGCTTTAAAAAATTTCTCAAACCTTTTTAAACTAATTAACAAGTACAGGCTTAATACTTCGCAAATGATTCGCCGAAATACAAAATTCTTTTCTCTCTCTCTCTCTCGCTCTTTCAATTGTACATACAATCATACCATGGTCATGGGTTGTTTTCTTTTTCTTTTTTTTTATCGTTTTTCTTTTTCCTTCTTTTTTTCACCTTTAAAGAATTTCTTACGCAGGTCGAACATTAGCGTGCAATTATTCGTGAATCGTGGTAATTAACGCGACCGAAGTCGCCAGGATCTTAAAGCCCGCACATTCGCGGCGAAACACGGCAAATAATTGCACGATAACACTTACGTAACTTGCGCTTAAAAGAACCAATGAAACTTAGATGTCAGGGGATAAATCGATGTACTTTTAACGCGTCACAAAGAATTCCTGGCATTATCCGTAAGTACTAAATGATTTATGGTTTTGCGGTACGTTCATATATTTTTTGCACTATTTTTTTTTTCCTTTTCTCCCGGCATACCGCCACATGTATGAATTTTAACGTTTCCGACATTTGCGAAGGAATGAAACAGAATCAGAAAAAAAAACAAAATTACGTTACGGTCGTGGCGGTATTACTTTGTACCTGAACAATTTCTTCCTCTTTTTTTTTTAAGATTTTTCGTTTTTTCACTTTTTATATTCTTGATAGATATATATTGGAGATGTTCGTTCCAATTTTGCGTTAAACGAGCTGCATGGTTTCGATGTGAATACTTTTTCTGCTTTTTTTCATTCTTGCGATGCTGATACGCCGAGATAAGTTATTTTCTTTTGATTCTGCGGAGGAGGGGAGTGTGTTGTTTACGTTGCAGCTCGTCACATCGGATCGAAACCGATGTAAATTACTGTGAAGGTACGAAACTCGTTGATGACAATGATTATCGAGTTCGCTTTGCGCTGTTGTTTCCCTTCACGATTACGATTTACAAATCGTAAGTATTTTATAAGAGAGACACGATGCCCTTCGGCTGACATCAAGGCCATCGCTCTCGTCATACCAAATCCAGATGTTAACACACTCAATCACACACATATTACATCCAACATTGCACCATTGCAATGGTGCACCGGCAGTTCACTTTTACATTGATGATTAATACAATGTTTTACGTTTGTTCTCTCCAGAACGTGTCCATTAGGGACAACGTTTAGGAGCAGAGTCTATGCGATAGACTTGAGGAAAGAGTAAAGTGACGCCAATGAAAATAATCATTTTGGCAAATTTCAAGTGAACAGGAAAGTTCCACAGAATATTGTAAAGATTCAAATGTTTCTACGATGTTGCTTAAAAGAAAGGTGACAAAGAGAATTCTGAAGAAGATAGAAGAAATATTAAATTCCATGTATAATGATGGAATATAATGAGACTTCGATGTTAAAATTAACGATGAATAGTTAATTAGAGGAAGAAAGAAATATAAAAATATTTTACTCCTTCGGTCTATACGCATAGCGTTTAGCATGTTGCGATTTCTATCACCCAACTTCTGCTTAGTAATTTATACCTTTATATCGCACAAACGTCATTCTTTGAAAAGAGTCAAGATGAACACGAGGACGATGCAATTCGACGGGACAAAGAGGACGCAAAGTCAATAATGTAATCTGAAAGAATACGTTCGTACGTTTCTTCGTTTGTTTCCAATTTTTTTCTCGTCTCTACTTTGTCTTCAAAGATTTAGAGAAACTGTGAGATTGTTAGGCACGATTACGATTTCATCACGATCACAGCACGATGATTAATATTCTTTCGATATCTCGTGCTCTCCTCTTTCGCTGGCAACGTTCTTGACTCTTTTAAAGATTGAGTAAAATACATTTCACAAAATAGATTCCATACCGGACCTAATGGTGTTTTAAATTATAGCTCGGTAAGACCAAGAGTATTAATTTCCTAGTCTATAGAAACTTTGACAAAAGAATCATTGCAAGACGAACGTTCTTCACAAACGTCTGAATAACGTAAGTGTAAAATTTCTTCCAATTTACATCGAAGAGTATTTACTTTTAGAATCCATACGTCCGAAATACTGACTGACCTGTTTCTCAATTATACATCTTTCCATATCGAGGAAACAATAAAACATGGAAAAAGATCAATAATATTACATAAGGACAGTGTCATATGCGATTTTACCTTACCGAACGTTTCCAATTAGCGAGAATCTTTTTTCCTTTTTTTTTCTTCTTTTAGGGATAGGGGCGGGGGGGAGTAACATCGCATATGAACCAAACACAATAGCCGATAAAAGATAGAGTCACAAAAAGAAAGAGACACTAAATCGTGTTCTTCTAAACTGTTATAAATACAACGATTATGTAATTATTTAGATAGATCACTGCCAATTTTTTTCGTAAACTATTTTCCTTCACTTTACAAAGTACAGCGCTATGTGGAAAAGGGAATTCTGTACAGTATCCTCTAATAATAATTGGCGTTTTTTTTTTCTATCGCTTCAAGCATCATGATACCTGCGCTCCTTCGCAACTGTACGATGCATGCTTGCTTTTACCAATCCATCGTCAAGATTTCCTATATTAACAAGTTCTCAAATCACATTTTTCTCAAACTGGCAGAAAGGTGTAAATCGATCAATAATGCCGTCCCATACTACTGTATGCGTTACAGACATCCATTCGATTTCCAAACGTCGTATGTATCAAATTATAATTTCTGTCGGCACAAAAAACGGTTTATAATGCTTTTAATACCATAATACTAAATCACAGCGTTAATGCTTAGATGGTGACACAAGAGAGAGATTTTGTTTTTCGCATGCTCAGTTAATTAATTAATTCAACGATCATAAGAATATAAAAGATTTTGTGCAGAGAACACATTAGCAAGTTATTTCTGTATTTTTGTACATGATCGTTTCGCTAATAGGTAATGGAAAAAAGGAAGCTAATTCGTTATCCTTTTCCTTATTTTCTTCATTCCTGATATGCATAGAAGGAAGTCGGTGTTTGTATAAGTATTCTCTTATCAAATATTACTTTTCAACAATGCATTTGTTACTTTCCGATCACAAGAGATAGGTATCACGTGTAAGAATCCCTAACATCGAAAGTAGCGAATTTGAAGTGACTGTTAAAACTCTGTGACATCAAATGGAACTACATATATAGAAGCTTCAACATTAGTGTAGATGTGAAAGTGTAAGAGCGACATCGACTCTTATAAAATGAATGTTGAAATTCACATACAACTTGTTTTTTTCTATCAGTTCCATACGTCTATTTCAAAATGGAAATTTCAAGACTCCTTTTATTGCAATCTCTATTTTCTTATAATCAACTTTTCCTCTTGCTATAAGACTATCTCCCCTGTTGCCTCCATCGCCAAAGCAAAGTATCCGTCAAAACCGATATTATAATCTAAAGGCATTCCAAACCGCTTTTCATCGCTTTCACATTAATATCTCTCATTGAAACCTTTTTGCTTCAAATATGAAATATTCTACTATTGCCTATTAATGTATACGAA
The DNA here is from genome assembly GCA_910591515.1 of Cerceris rybyensis. Taxonomy (NCBI): domain Eukaryota; kingdom Metazoa; phylum Arthropoda; class Insecta; order Hymenoptera; family Crabronidae; genus Cerceris; species Cerceris rybyensis. The sequence goes on from OU342789.1 coordinate 39,627,474, forward strand.
TTTCGTTCCATAAACCTAGGTCATTTTGGCTGGTGGTGCACTCTTTTGTTAGTGATGAATTATCAACGATAATGAAGTCTCATGGAAAATCATAAATTTGAATTTTTTTAATCGCCTCTAACTTTAGTTTTCCCCCCCGTACGAGACATACGTACACTGACATCAAAGAAGAGAAACAAAACCTATTGGGGATTCTATGATGACGTTCCGTTTTACATCTTGGCAGTTGTAATTATCTGTCACAAGAGGTGATGTATTACTTTATAAACACATTATGTACATTTTCCATTGATTTTTTTTTTACAGGTTCGTCTGAAACGTACCGTAGGAATCGTAATAAACTTTCAAAGTCCATCCTCGATACAATTTTGATGTAAACCCTAACAGGCAGATTCAACTTCGAGGAGATGCTTACGGATACGACGAATTTTCTGTAGTTATCAAACATAGAATCCCTGAAGTTTCGACAGATGCCACCAGCCAGTTATTTATAAAAAATAATTATATAAAACTAGTCAATTTTACAATCTCTGATTCTCAATCACAATTTCATTAAAAAAAAAATTCCGATCGAGATAAAAAAAAAAGATTCTATTACCGTTTAACAGAAAGAAAAAGATAAATTTGTTTCGCATTTTTTTTTTTAATAAGTGATTTGAACTTCAGAGTTGTATGACAGCATTGACAGGTAGCAAAATCAAGCCATGATCAGATTCGTTAAGATCAATATTATGTTTCGAATTTTATGAGAGTATAATTAAGGAGAATTTAGATGTATTTATGGTAATTAACGAAAATTGCTGGCATATGGAAAATTCAGAGTACTGATACACAGCGATATACTGTGAATTTGCTTTCATTACATTGTTTCGTCTTTGAATCGCATATGTCGCATCATTTCGTTTGAATTAACTAAAGAAGACAAAGAAATATTGAAAATATGAAACCATTGTATAAAAATTTACTATTAAAATGATGTCGGATACTCTTCATGTAATATTTACAGTCGTGATAAAATGTAATGATTGATTATTATGTTACTCATGTATTTGTTTACATATTGTGCTCTTGATAATGGCTTGACTCTGGCGCGCTTTAGATTATGTACATTTAAATGTATTTATGTACAAAGACTGACTCGCACCGGCATTCGTATCACTTCATCCACTGAGTTCACTATTTCATGCTCAGTACTCTATATATACAAGTAACTCATTTTTCCGCTGCTTAATATGAAGATAATTGAAATTTTCAATTTTTTTTTTCTATATAGACCACTTCTTTATCTAAATGTTCGTAGCACTGTTTCGTCTTTATACACTGTCTAAACACACCTGACAATTCTTTTCAGACTTAAGTAACATTTCACTCTCTGCGAGTTTCAAAGCATAGCAATGTATGCCTTATATGTACGAGTCACAATCACCGTTTTACACTTTAAACTCTTTGAGCGCATATAAAGCTTCATTATGATGGCATATCGAAATTACTTGGACACATTACCCTCTTCCGTACTATTATTGTCTTCCGGTCCTGCTACATACAAACTTGGATCTATCACCTTTGGAATCGGTTTGATTTCTGTTCCAAGCTCTTGTTCGATACGATGTAAGTTAAAACGGTCGTCATACGTTATTAGGTTAATTGCTATACCTAAATGGCCGAATCGTCCTGATCGGCCAATACGATGCAAGTATGTCTCTGCCATTTTTGGAAAGTCAAAATTGATTACGACGTTCACACCTTCTATGTCAATACCACGAGTAAACAGATCGCTGCTCACCTACGAATACATAAGTTACATATGCACTTGGTGCTCAATAAATTTCTTTGTATAATGTACATGTACTAAATTCTGTCGTCTAATGAACAGTCATGGAACTGCGCAAAATATATTCTGTGCACCAAATAAACTCTCTCAATATAAAGTATAGTAATAGAAATATACATTTTAAAAAAATTTGCAAATTCAGGTGGCCCTCGAGTTTCGCACAATTCACTATTTCTTATGTTTGTAAAAATTGATTTTTGTCGCTTTTTCAACAAATGTTTGTTTTTATGCAGCCACTGCCACAGAGTGCTGTAGCTCTCACTCACTCATATTGCCTACTAGATGTTAGGGAATCTCAAGTTCACAAAGAAACCGCATTAACATAGAATTTTTAATACTTTTGCTGTATCTCTCTACTTCCGAATATTCAATATTCGCACACATATTCAGGGATCAATTATGTGAGAAAGTCGAGGGCCGACTGTAATATTAAACAATATTGAATTATGGTACACATAAAATGTTCTTCATATGGTTTCGTATCACATCATCATATAGTTTAGACAAAGCATTTTATATTACGGTTAAGTATTATGAATAAATAGTCAATTTTGCGCATTTTATAATTTTTGATAAATGAGCTACAGAATCAAACGTAAAAGGTAGATCAATGTACTTACCAGATTTCGGCATATCCCTGCTCGGAAATCATGGAATACGCGATTTCGGTGTGCCTGCACCATTTTCGCGTGTATATAGTAACAGCAGTATCCAAGATCCGTTATTTTCTTTGCCAGTAATTCAACACGTTGTGTCGAATTGCAAAAGATTATACTCTGTGTTATGTGCAACTGTAATAAAAAATAGTCATTAGCAATAAGCGTCTCAATATTGCAACATATCTGATGGATATCATCTGGAATGGATAGTCTCTTACTTTGGAAAACAACGTATTAAGGCAGTGAACTTTCTGTCGTTCCTGTACAAAGGCATAGTACTGTGTTATGCCTTTTAACGTGAGTTCTTCCATTAAATTAATCTCATATGGATCTCGTAAGTGTTTTTCCATGAATTGTTTCACTGTCAGGGGAAACGTAGCTGAATACAGCAGTATCTGACGTTCGTGTGGCAATCTAAAGACATAAGAAGTAATTGCATACGATTACTTTTACAATTCCAATGCAACTTAATGTTACTATTAATTTTAATTGCCATTAAAGTTCATTCAAGTACACAAGTAACTTCTAAATATACGAATACTGCAATTATCTGCATATGAACATACCTCGAAATGACATGATTCAACATTCCTTTAAAGTCTTGAGATAGAAGCTTATCTGCTTCATCCAAAACTAGAATCTTACAATGATCCATATTTGCAACATTCTTGTCCATAAGATCAAGAATTCTTCCTGGCGTTGCTATTATTACTTGTGCTGTAACATTTACAAGTAAAGGTTATACAAAATAAGCGTTTATCATTTACTTCACAACAAATTCTTATTACAAACCTTTCTGATAAATCCTCATAATGTCATCGCGTAAGTTAGTTCCTCCAGTAGATACCATCACCTTTATGCCCATGTGTTTTGAAAGTTGCATACAAATTTGTGATGTTTGAAGGGCTAACTCCCTCGTAGGTACGATTATAAGTGCTTGAATAACACCTTTTCGCGAATCAACCTACAGCATTAATTGAAATTGTCAATATTTGAAGACAAGATATATTAATTAATAGCAAAATACAAAAAATCGTATATAATTACCTGTTCGAGCACTGGAATTGAATAGGCGCCAGTTTTTCCAGTCCCATTCTTTGCACGGGCCAAGATATCTTTACCAGAAAGTGCAATAGGAATACTGGCTTCTTGAATTGGAGAAGGCTTCTCCCAGCCTTTCTCAAAGATTCCCATCAACAACTCTCTTTTTAGGCAAAATTCCTCAAATTCATTGCCACGTGTGTCAGTGACATCCTTTAAAATTTACAATTCGGTTAGATTAAAGATGAACAAGTAAATAATTTCAAAATATATAGGATATTACAAATAAATGCCTGTAGCATAAGGTATAACCTATAAATCCCAACATATGTTACAATACCAAATATAGAAACTTACACTAGTTTTAATTCGTTTGTCCTTTGGTGGAATTTTTAATTTGGCCTTCCAACCTACATCATCCATTTTGTCTAAATCTGATTTGGTGCTCACACCAGAATTTAGCCCATAATTAGAATTTATATGTGTTTCTGTCATCATTTTGGAAATAATGTAATATATCTATTATCTGTAAGGTAGAAAAGAAAAGAAGTATAAAAAATTGATCTCTATACATTTAAACAAAACATGAACATTAATATAATTATTATCCTTATTTTGTTATACATACTCGTTTATAATTATTAATTATTTATTACAGATTATACTTAATAAATTGTAAATTGTAAATTGTGATTTATTGTATTTAATCTTGATACTTCGATATAATATATAGTGAAAAAATATTTAATAAAATATAATAAAATATTTTTATTATGATAAAATTATTTCAAGTATATTATCGTTAATTAATAAATGGAAACGGTAATACTAACTAATAATTTGAGAATAAATTACAAATTGAAACACCTATGTAGAACAAAGAATGAAAGCAGGTAGAAGTGACCTATTAGAAGCATCAGAAGGCAATGTAAACATTATATACCCTCTCATTTGAACATAGCAACAGTTTTTCTGTGTTTGGTGTACAGAAGCTACAAGAGCTCATTACCGATGTTGCAAAAGTAAAAAAATTCAAATTTTAAATAGAATACAATTCCTCTCCACAGGTGTTCCATTTGAAATACTCGATATTTAACCGTTTAATACCTTTATGTAACACGTATATATGAAAACGAAATAAAGATTCGGATCAAATATGATGCCTAACGGAATACTCGAAATTAGTAAAAGCGCATAAAAGAGAAATAAATTATATACTTTTTTATCGGAATATCTTAAACGAAGTAACGTCATAATTAACGTATAGAGAAAATTACAAAGTCTAGAAAAATCTAACATACGTAATTATTTCCGGGATCGAGCAAACCATAAGCTAAGTTGAATCAGACGCACACATTCAAGGATGTGCGTGTAGCTTGCTTATCTGAGAAATTCGTTTATGATATTGGCAACATTTTCATATATTGTATATATACAAATTTCCTTCAAAAGCTTTAGATTAATTATTCTGAGTCATGTACACAACAAGTATCACACATTTAACGTATAATTATCATACACATAAGTATTACACTTTCAGTGATCGCTTTATTGGCCAGTTTCGAGACACGGCGGAACTACCGTCAGACTTATACATGACCGAGACGAAAAACAGAGCACAAGAGTGAAACCATCTGTGCGAAGTAAGTTTTTCTTCGTATACAACCGGTCAAAGGTCTTCAAAGATGACCATATAAAAGAGAACGGAAAGTGTAAAAGCTACTAACATGAAATCGTTCGATGGCCGAAGTGTCCACAGTCGCGAAGCCACTTACCTTGAAATGGATGGATATCGATGTTGAGCTGATCACTCGATTAGGAAACAACACGCCAAAATGGCCGTTCCAATGTCAAGTTTTCTTTGCAGTGTTTAACCGCCGCGTTCTTTCCTACGGAGCACTAATACAGTATGTTTGCTCGGAAAGCGTATCGCGTAAAATGCGGCACTATATTACGTTCTTTTCAGTTTGTAATTTAGGACTAACGCACTGCGTCAAATGCGGGCGATAATTATTACTCGTTGAATGTACACGACATGCGCCATGAAAGAATAAAAACACTCAGATCTGAAACCGTTACATCGTCGCGCGCACCCTACCGATCGCAGCGCCTAATTGCGTGGCAACCTTAAGATGAATTTTCAGATATACGTCGGAATATTCCAATGGATACCAGCCGTTGATCCTATCGGCAAACGCGGGAAATTCAAAATTGCTTATATAGTGTGAAATCAATAAATGGGATGAACCGCAAAAATTTAAGTTCTTTAGCGGTAAAACTATCAAGGTGGTTTAAATGATCACTTCTAATTTTTTTTTTACAAAAATTCCTCAAATTGAAATTGCTATGTAGTAAATATGATGTTTCTATCTTATAAAAAACTAAATTACATAATTGTTCATTTGTTTCAATTCTTAATTCTCTTGTTCGAAAGTATTTCACACTTATTCAGTATATTTAAATGCAATAGAAATAACACCGGTGCTACTAGTGTTAAAGGGTTGCTTACTTTTATTCTGTTTCTTAAAATGTTTTATTAAATTGAAAATTTTTTAAAAATTCGCGTTAGTGGGTAATTCTTAAAAGACAAAGATTTGTTTTTGCTGTTTAAGAATTTGTTAAACTTCAATATTTACACGCCAAGAGACATGGCAGTTTCATTAATTAAACGAGAATGTTAAAGTAAACCTTAAATATGACATATTTATCTTTACAGATTTTCAACAATTCAATATTGAGTCACTGACTGCGTATAATAAATTAAAGTACAGATGGATACACAACAAAAGAATTATTATTGTTAAAACTAAAAATAAGTATTTGAAGCATCATATAACTTAATGTAATAATTACATTTTCTTATACCAGCGATAAAACATTATATTTATATGAATATATTTACGTTTACTTAGTTTAAATAGAGATATTGTTGTCAATGGCATACATTTTTAATAGATTATATTACAGGTTCCTGCATATAAAATATATGTATCGGAAAAAAGAAAATCAATATCTAACTACAGTTCTGTTCTCTCCTTTGAGATATCCTGTATTTTCTACAGGCTTCTGGACAATGCCGTTCTAAATATCGTCTCTGTGAAAATGCTTTGAAGCATTCACCGCAACGCCATTGCCATTGATGATGATTCCTTGTTCTTTGATGTGCCCGTAAATTCGATCTGAAATACGTATGAATATATTACAATCCGAATTTGACTTGCAAACGTATATTTTTCCACTAGAATAAGTAAATTTTTACGGTCATATGCGCGATATTAAAAGATAAATTGTAAAAAGAATGAGAGACAACACTTAGCTCTTTATACTACAATTATTTAAGAATATCAGAAAAATTATAGAGAATATCATTTTACACGTTATAATTGTAGTACATTAATATGTTGATCTAAATTGGCACGTTTATCAAATCCATAATTAAAAACTTAATACAATTGACAAATCAAAGACTCTATCGTATTTAGCGAATATATCAAGGTTTATAACAAAACATTATAATTTATCATTATTTATATCATACCCGTATATCTTATTCTCATGAAAGTATAAATTTTTATTCACCCTTCTCAAAGCATGGTATGAATCAAAGATTGCGTGTTCTTATTTCTCCATAAACGTTCGTTTCTCATAGTATCAATTTAATAAATACCAAATTCAATTCATAAAAAAAAAATTTGTCGTACAAAAAATAAGAAATATTGTAGAAGGATGAAATATTTGCAAGAAAATTCTGTACCGGTCAGCGAAAGACTTATGGCACACTGGACACTCGAAAGGTCGTTCGCCAGTATGAAGACGAAGGTGACCTTTCAACACCCACGGACGATCGAAGCTCTTGCGGCAATACGGACAATAATGCATAGTTTTATTTCGTTTCCAATTCTGTGGATTCTCAACCGTTGACGGTTTCACGCCATTGTAATACTGAGGAGCGTCAATCTGCTTCTTATTCGCTGGCAAAAACAATGTTTGAGATATTGTCTGTGTTTCGTGACCCTCGAGGGTTCTATGCAAATTCACGGCAAGCTTGATTTCATCGTTACCGGTGTTTATCAAATCATCCGTCGTTTTCAAGTTACATGATACCGGTATTTGTACTTTTCGCCCTTCGTCGTTATTTAAATTTAGAACATCTTGATTAATATTAACGCGACTATCGTTAACGGCCGATAATGTTTCATTATTTTCGGAATAATTCGGAAGAGATAAATCCATGGTATTGTAGAATCCATTGTCCCATATCATATTATTGTCCTTTTTGAAACTGTATCGTGTTACGATGGGAAGCTTTGAGGAAGTCCAAATGTTACAGGACTTGGAAGCACTCTCCTTGGCCTCGTGTTTTCGCTTGGTGTCGATGGACGGTGGTACCCATGATAATTCCATTTCTGTACGTTATACGAAAAATCTTTGTAGGCAATGATACGCGAAACTAGAAATATTCGTTATTGATTAACATGCTTTTGAATGGACCATGGAATTTTTATAAATTTTAATAATTTGTCTTTTTTACCGCACGAATTGTTAGCGGTTACGGTGTATCGTTAATTTAATTTAATAATAAAACTGTGAAGTCGTTCAAAATGTCCGGTTTGCAATTTTTCTACAAATTTTGTGTTTGACAAATTTTGATTTCTCCTTTTTCAAAAATGCTTATTCAGAATATTTGAATATGATAGATATAACGCCGGTAGTTTTGATATTAAGTATCTTATGATATTTGTACGACCCGAAATCTCTTTGTGTATGTGTACATCCTTGAATAGTTTGAATATAATATACGGTGGCTTCAAAGTGTCAATCTGATTTAAAGTTATAATAACCGTTTCTTGAATATATTTTCAAATATTTCAAGCAATATTGTTGTAATTAACATGAATATATCTACCATTTATCATCTTTACTGTAACCAAATGTTACAGTACTACAAACGCAAGATTAAAAATAATAAAGTTATTAGAACTCCAAACCACCTTGTGACCGTAAGCCCACCCTATACATGTAAATTACATTTTCATATATATTTTTCCACGCATAAAACGAATTATGCCAAATTAATTTAGTACAATCGATTTAATACCAACAACTTTGCTCCAATTATAAAATATGGCAAAGCAAAACAAACATCGAACAAACAAATTTACAGTATATTGGTATTAAATGTGTAAAATAAACATTATACAACGTTTCACTCGAGATTTACGTAATGTTTAAACATTCATGACGAATCGGCTTGCTTTCGTCAATCAATTAGGAATAATTTTTAAAACGACCAGTGATTTCGTCCTCGTCGGTTAAAAGGTCACTAACGAAAATATTGATGGCAGGCGGAAAATCACCTCGTATGCCATACACGCGACGGTGAACTTGTTAATTGCGAGCATCGTTATTAATAGGTAGCTGAAACGAAACTCGTACCTATTACGAACTCGATATCCGCGTCCTCAACAATAATACAATGGAAGTACGTTATACTTTTCATAACCACTCTGAAGGACTTCACTGTCGCTTTTCTACCCGTAAATACGCCTCGCTAATTTAATGTAATTAGGAAACATTTAATTACCTTCTCGCGTATCGTTCGTACGATGATATCTGGTCATTGACTTTATCAGACAGCGTGGCATATTGTTTTTTAAAGAACCGGTGTAGTTCTGCAGGAAGAATGAAGTACAATTGACTTCTTATCGTTGTAACAGCGATACAGCAAGGCACTGAGTAACTGATGATGCTTTTCTGTTTTCTTCTTTGGCAGTAATGTAATATCGGGTGGTCACACTGATTATTTAGTATATTCAAATATAATCGATGTAAAGCCGCTAGTTTTAGTGTTAAAACTATAAGAATAGCGAGGAAAAAATTTTAATGGTATAAATTAAATCTATAAGGATACCTAAGAATTTGAAGATTTTGTTAGAGGGGAGATAGAATTGTGAGTTTTATTATTTCAATATTATAATTAATTGGAGAGTACCTTGATTCTGTTAAGGAGGAGATAAGATTCTGAGCTCTATTATTTCGATATTACAATTGATTAGAGAGTATCGCAAATAAATTTAATAGGATTTTGTTATTATGTATAATTAATTGTTAAATAAATTTAGAAGTTTCTGGTCATTCTGTGTAGGACCTATTGTTTTAGGGGAGTTCCGAACCATCGGAGCTATAATAAATTAGGAACGTTTCGCAGAGTTGATGTGAATTTGAATTCGCGTTTACTGTTCGCGAATTCGAGTCCTTACCTTCTTGTCTACACTAGCTTCGTATAAAAACAGTATGAGAAACAAGAAATTTAATATACATTTATCAGAGCATTCCAATAGTATGATATTTAATCATCTGATTGATGCAATGAATAGAAAATTTCTATTCATTGCATCAATTTGATCGTTGACAACATAAAGTAATTAACAAATTCGGTCATTTGGATTTATTCAATTCACTCATGATATGTTTTGTTATAAAATTAAATGCTCGTTGCAAAAGTAACAATGTTGAAGTTACATTGTGCACGTGCTTTTTTTCACGTTACGAAAATATCGCTCCCAATTTGCTCAACACTCCAATTACGCGGTTTTAATTTTACACAGTTGGAATATTACGAAAAATGTCACAATACCTAATACGCCTTCAGTTATGGACGATTTAAGATCCAAAGCTGTTGACGAATTTTGTCGGTTATATTTTTCTCATGAATTTGTATCCATTTTAAAAATGAATTGTTCGATTTATATCGAATACATGTATTTTATTCTAGGTGAAAATATTAGTCTCGAATTATGGAATAGCCGAATTGCACGATTCGATTTAAACGGTCGGAAAATTGCGATGAAATTTCCGTTCCATATCGAACAATTTTAATATAATCCTTTAGAGTTACGTTTAACTTTAAATTAATTTTACAATATTATTTACTTTTTTCTCATTTTCTAAATTAGTTCTCTCATTGATATATGACATTATGATGTTAATAATATAATAACGTATTTGTTGAATAAAAATTATCTATTAAGTTATGATGCATACTTAACATTTATCAATATCTTATACAATTTCTACTCTAAACAAAATTTACTCGTGAAAAATTACTCTAATTAGAACTTCTTATGTAACAATAAATAAAAAGAAAATTTGCATACATTTTATTAAACAAATTTATCCTATATAATTAAAAACCTTATAAAAATATATTATTCGTTTTATCTATATGTTTTCTACCATTTATTTCGACAGTATGAATTTTAATTTACTCGCCATGGATCTATCACACCTTTCATCATCTTACAATGGCTCTGTTTATCCTTATTCACGGCTGCCTAACTTGAAAAGGTCGGACAATTTAAATTCGAAGCTACATAACGTACAAGAACGTGACATATTGTACCGCTCGAGTGTACGATTTGTATACATTTCTTATAACAACCTTTTCTTCCGATTACGCGTGTAAAATTGATAATAATTTATGAAAGATTATGTCAACTTCTTAAAATAATGCATTCCCCACGTAATTGAAATTTAACAGGTATTCTCACTTGCAAATATTCTTGCAATATAATAATTGACGAATTGTAAAATTTCCCATATCTGCGAATACCCTAAATGAGTACAAGTACAATGCAATATTTTTTTTTTACTTCTAACAATGCTAAAGTGTTTCATGTAATTTGTACACATAAATTTTCTCTATAATAATATATGTTACAACGAGTAGAATTTCGTGTTTACTGATCTATCTGCGAATGTATTATATGTATATTCGCGAAGGTTTCTTCTTTCGTATATGCCGTGGTAGCGGCATTTAGTATCCCGATAACAGCCGCAGTGGAAGCAAGGATCCTGCGATTTCCACTGTACTGTGTTTCCTTACCTTCATTTTCAGTCGAAGAAAACTACGATTTTTCTCCACACATGCACTAACGAGTCATCGTAAGTATGTCTTTTTATTTTATTCCATTTAATTAATCGATTTTTACTCAGTGCCACATTTAACAGTAGGTTTACCGACATTTCTTATGTACTTGTCTCTACCGACTTAATACTACGTATCGTTGAATGGATCAAAGTCGGTACAAGTTGCGGAAAAAAATTTAAATAGTTTCTATGATTTACCTGCTGAATTTTCAAATGAGTTAAAATGACCCGCACAGTAAACTTGCTCTTATTGAAACAATTTGAATAAAGTGTTTTTATAGTAAGATTTATATTTTATGAGATAAGAGAATTTTAACAAATTTTACAATACATAAAAGATTTAGGCAAAAATGGGTTTAATTCATTGTTTATGATATAATTAATAACTAATGTTGAAAAAAGGAACAAAGAAAATTGAGCGATATAATTCTTTGTATTCAAGAAAATAGGGATAGAGAAATGATGGGATAGCAGAGTTGAAAATCACAATATATTTTGAAAGAAATTAAAAACCAGTCATTTTGTCTTCCTCAGTAGTTCCACTGTTAAATTGCGTACAATAAATAATATACGGAGTGATATTTATTTCATATACTGTAAACTTCTTCTATGTCGATAAAATCTGATAAAAGTCTTCTTCGATAAATAAGGTCATTTAGACAAACATAATTTCCGCGTAATTAAAGTATTATGTAAAGTAAAATCTTTACTTTTAAATAGAACTTACTTTATTTATACTGCAGAAAAGTTCTATGGGAGAAAACAATTTTATATGTAAAAACGACATGGTGTGAACCAGTACTTTGAAAGTTGCATGAGTCATATTGAATAATGAAAACTGGTAATTTTCCTTTGATTGTACAAAATTATATACACTGAGAATAATATAAATATCTAAGGTAATAAATACAAATAAATCTTCTTGAAAGTTGCAATCACTATTTTTAATAACGGCAGCGCAACCCTTTAAATATTTCGATTGAAAAATAAAGTGTTTTACGTTACTTTTAATATAAACAGCTCCTATAATAAGAGTACTTAATGTTCGCTTTCTTAATTAACTCTTAATGTCAAAGCTACCGGCTTTATATCTGTTATACATAAATATACTAAATAAATAATTTGGGAAAAAAGTTTGAAAACCGGTCATTTTTACTTACCTGGTTGTTTTATTATTAAAGTATAATTATTTTGATACTTCATCTTTTGCACGTCTTGAGTATATGATTACAGTGTATTACTGTTTCATTTTTTCTATAGTCTGCACATTTACACACATTCTTAGACGATATGAGATATATGAGCCGTTTATTTAGGAAATGGCGTAAGTTACTTTATCGTAATGAAAAGTCGCATTGCGTAATTAAAACATTTATACACAGAATATTACAAGTGTCGAAGATAACAAATCTAAGTACATTTTCTCAAAGATGGGCGTCAACATTTTTGACCACGTTAAAATGCAAATCCCAAATATCTCGATTCAAAAGAAAAATGATTTCTGCCACTTTCAAAATAAATCGCTCAGAAATGTTGCCGATTTGCGTTTTTACAAAGACTTTCAAAATTGCCTTTAAAAAATAATTAAATATATTTTTCAATTATGAATGATGTTCAACATTTTAACCCTTCCTAAATGGGAATAATTTAGTTATAAATACAATTGTTTTCATTGTCATTTTTACAGATAATGGGTCGTAATCTGTACGCCTTTCTTCTTCTCAGCATTCTATATCAGTATGCGAAATCTGCAGGTAAATTTTCTTACATCAATCATGTCCATTGAAATAGTCTTTTTATAGTAAATGAAAATTTTTTTTCAAAGCCGTCCATTGCGACGAACCAGATTTGTTCCAATGCGATAATGGTGTATGCATTGCCTCCCTTTTTCGATGTGACGGAGAAAATGATTGCGGAGATGATTCCGATGAAAGCAGTTGCAAAAACTACGAAGTATGTATAAATAAAACAATATATCTTATAAAATCATATGTTTCATAAAAAAATAATTTTTCTGCATACTAACGCTTAAAGCGGTGGCCTGTTTTAGTGGAAAATTTATTTGAAACGTCAGAACATTAATGAGTTTTGTCGAAAAGTGGATTTCTAATAAGATACTGCATTATTTTACAAAACTTTGACTTGATATCGATAAGAACATTTACTTCTTAATAAATTCAATATCATGGGGCTAACCGGTGACCAGCACTACTCACAATCAGTCTAATGTAATTTCTTACATTTGCTTCTATCATATTAAATATTGCTATAAAAAAGTAGAATATTTCTCAATATACAACAATTTTGATCTTTAATATCTTTAGTTTATAAAGATGTAATTTTGGTAGAAAAAGTTTCATTCTAACCGAAATAACGAACTAGTAAAATCGGGTGGTATTCAACGTGTTAAAGAGGGTTCAGCGCTTCAAATGTTAACTATCCCTTTTTGAACATTTTATTTATGAATTTCTATTTTCCACTTTAGCCCATTCTTCCAACGGTGAAATGTGCTAGGGATGAATTTCAATGTCAAGATCATGACTGTATACCGATAGAAAAGTTCTGCGATACTAAACACGATTGTCCTGACTTGAGCGATGAATACGATGGCTGCGTTAAAGAAGTAAGATACGATTAAAATACTTGCTTTTTAACATACTTTAAGAATAAACAGGACATTAATTACTTTCACGTGCGTGAAATAATTTTTCCAATATTCATGTCATTGATTTTGACAGTTGAATTGTACCAGTTCGCGATGCAAAAACGGTTATTGCATAAAAAGCGAATGGATCTGCGATGGCGTCGTAGATTGCCTCGACCGAAGCGATGAAGCAACTTGTGGTAACTTTGGTTGCACTTTTATTACTTTTGTATCTTATATTAAATTATCTCTACGTTTTATCTAACATTTTATAGAGAATAAAACAATACCTGCTATTGAATGTACTAATTCTATCGACCGGTATTTGTGTAAAAACCAAAGATGCATCTTTCTAAATGCAACTTGCAACGGAAAGGATGACTGCGGCGACGGATCGGACGAAGATGTCGAAGGGTGCAAAAAAGGTAAGTCAATTAAGAATATATATCAAAGTTTCATTAAAAATTTTATATAGAAATCATATTATATATTATCAAATTAGTTGGAATAATTTGACAGAAATTATTATTGATTGTAATTATTTTAATTACAGCTGATTCCTTGTGTAAGGAAGCGAAATGTGAACACTTTTGCAGGAAAACACCAAACGGTGCTAAATGTTCGTGTCGTTCAGGCTATGAATTATTAAACAATCATTCGTGTGCAGGTAAACAGAATTAAAATTTAATTAAACATATACATATAATCTAAATATAAATTGTTAAATACATTAAATAATGTTATTTCTTTGATTTTGTAGATATTGATGAATGTAATATTTATGGGATGTGCGATCAACAATGTGTAAACATTGATGGGTCATATTCGTGTGTGTGTCAACCTGATTACGTCTATCATGAGGATAAAAAAATGTGTAAAGCAGAAGGTACTTTTTTCTTCATATTCTTGGTTGTACATATATTAATTTCTATAATCATGATCTATTTCTTAATTAGAATCAATGATGTTTTATAAATTTTTGTGAATATTATTATTTACCTTTCTTACAGGTGGTGAAGCTGTAATGGTATTCTCTCTAAAATCAGAAATTCGTGGTTACCATCTTGATTCTAACGTATACTTTCCTA
Organism: Cerceris rybyensis; assembly: GCA_910591515.1. Classification (NCBI taxonomy): domain Eukaryota; kingdom Metazoa; phylum Arthropoda; class Insecta; order Hymenoptera; family Crabronidae; genus Cerceris; species Cerceris rybyensis. The sequence continues at coordinate 39,642,666 of OU342789.1, forward strand.
TAACTCGTAATTTACAACATGCTGTAAGTGTTTCTTTAGATGCAAATTACGTATACTGGTCAGACATTGAAGATGGAGATGAGGTAATTGGCAGAAGTTTGGAAGATGGGTCAGAAAGAAAAGTTATTGTCACAACAGGTAACACAATTCTACTCGAAGCACATAATAATATATATTTTTAAATTTGCAATATAGAAGATAAAATTTGTAATATCTCATTATCATTTATCATTTAAAGGCTTGAATTCACCTGACACAATAGCAGTTGACTGGATAACTGGTAACATATATTTCTGTGACAGTGGTTATATGCATATTGGAGTTTGTTCCAATGATGGAACTTATTGCACTATCATAATTAAAGAACGAGATAATAAACCAAGAGGCCTTGCTTTGTTACCATCAAATGGGTAAATCCTTTATTTCCATAAAACATACTCGGGATTATAACATCTAAAATATTCTTCGTAATATTAATGTCTTTTTACGTTAAACATTCTGACATAAATAAAAAAATCCGGATGATGTAATTACTGATAGTATTAATATTGTAAAATTCTGATGTTTTCAGTATAATGTACTGGACTGAATGGGGTACAAATCCACGTATTTTAATGGCAGGAATGGATGGAAAAAATAGCAATGCCTTTGTAACGGAAAAATTAGAATGGCCGAACGCATTAGCTATCGATTATGCGAATAATAGATTATACTGGATAGACGCTAAATTAAAAATTATCGAATCAATCCGATTAGACGGCACCGATCGTAGAGTATGTCGATATCACTGTATTGTAAACGCTTTACGTGTCTTGTATATATTTATTTTATTTATATATTTCAGACTGTGTTACACGAAGTTGCAAAGCAACCTATTTCATTAGCCGTTTTTGAAAATAAATTATATTGGAGTGATTGGGCCTCTAATACTGTACAATCATGCGAAAAATTCACTGGAAAAGATTGGAATATCATGATACATGCAAATAGCACTGTTTATGGATTACATGTATATCATTCTGCTCTAAAACCGAAGGTAAATGGTACTTTCATCCTAAAAAAATATTAAAAATGATTAAAACTTAATATGTTAACATTTAACAGATTTCGAATCCATGTAACTCACAACCTTGCTCTCAATTATGTTTGCTAAATCGAAACAATGAATATACTTGTGCATGTACATTGGATAAAGAATTAAATTCTGATCAACATACATGTCGTGGTATGTATTACAATAGAAGATAATTGTAATTTTAGTTATTATAGTTGACAACTTATATAACTTCGAAATTTCAGCACTGAAGAAAAAGGAGCATCTTGTTATTGTGGCTGGAAATACATTTATTGATTACTATCATGAATTATTAGGAAATCCAAAAATGATATCGAATATTACATCAAGACATGTCACTGCAGCTTCCTATAATCCTCTCACTGGTAAAATTTTAGTTATTATTGTCCTCATTTATAATTGAGCCGTTATATTTGAAAATAGTATAGACCCTTTTCTTCTTCTGTTGAGACATTTGAGAATTTACACAAAAGCTTCCTTGTTATCATGTAATAGTTGAACCTTTTTAGACTAAAACATGGGGATAATTCATTCTGTTATCTTTTGAAATGCAAGAAAGTGATACTTATGTTTAACTAAAACTAACTCAAACACACTTTCCTAGAAATGAAATTATAACATTTTGAAAAATAACAGCTCGATTTTTTTTATGATTTTTAATATTTGTGCCGTTTAAAGGGCTACTAAGTTGAGTTCTTTTACATTTTTTGTATTATTCGGAGAAAAATTAATTCAGGTGATGTACTGGCAAGTGATCAACTCACGAATGAAATATTTTATTTCGATACAAGTTCTAAGGACGTGAAAACTATGATGTCTCTAAAAAGTGACATAATAGGAGGAATGGATTTCGACTATCTTGGAAACAACTTATATTTTTCAAACATCGAACAAAAAACTATCGAAGTACATAGTTTAAACACTAAGGAAAAAACGATTTTCTATTTTCGAGATGAGCCTCATGATATCACACTTGTACCGGAAGAAGGGTACTCCGTTGTTCCAATTTCTACTTACACACTACAACTTTTAACGATTTCATAAATCTAACAACAAATAAGAATATTGAATAATATTTAAATATTGATGTTATAGGATAATGTTTGTTGCTTTCCGTGCAAATGATAAATATCGCATCGATAAAATGAGAATGGATGGAATGGGTCGCAGAACACAGATAGCAGGAAATATATCTCCTCTGTTAGGACCAAAAATATCTTTATGTTATGATAGAGATTTTAAACGAATCTTCTGGAGCGATCAAGGTTCCGGCCGCATTGCAAGCACAACTATTGATGGTATGTATTTACAAATATTCAATATATCAAAATACGTTATTTAAGTTATATCAACGCCAATAGAATTTGAATAAAATATGTAACATTTTTGAAGGCAATAATATGTACTTATTCCGTACTGGATTATCTGAACCTGTAAGTCTCGCAATATTGGGTGAACATATATTCTGGACGCAACGTGGATCAAACCATTTATATTGGACTGATAAAAACAATAAATATCAATATCAAAAGCGCATAACGTTGCGTAAGTTTAATACTATTTTAACACTAGAACTATCCATATTAAATCCATTATATTTAACTATATTAAATAAATACTTGGAGGCATCAAAACGAAAAAAAAATAATTGACACGTTGAACTCTATGGGGGTTGCGGTATTCGGCTCTGTTGGATTCAATGTAATTTCATATGACTATAAAATTGTAATATTTACAAATTTTCTAACTCACTGAATATTTAAATATTGTCATTATAGAAGATAAACCCCTGCAGACTATATATTTATTTATATTTTTAAACTTTCTACTTTGTGAAGTTGTGAGTGTAGTAGAGAAGATTTTTCTTCAGTAAAAATGGTGAACCTACCGGTAGCGTTTAACGTGTTAATTCAGTAAATTATATTTTATGGGATGAAAGTGGAGTATGTACTTGGTCTCTCCTGTAAACTTTGAAAATTTGTATAAAAAATAGGGAACCAGCCACTTTGGCTGCCTTTGGTAGTTCTAGTGTTAAATTTATTTTAAGGAAGGAAAACTTGTCATAATTACGAAAGTGTAATACTCCATAGATACTCCGAATAAAGACGCCTTACATCTGGTTGCTTTACACGGATCATACATTAACAGATTGCACGAATGCCAGAAGAATAATGGAAATTGTTCTCATGTATGCTTAGTATCTAGTCTTTACTCCCATGTACGTTGAATTTATAGACTTATGATCGTTATAATTTCTCTTCTCTTCCTACCTTCCATGTAAATTTTCAGATTTGCGCCTGTCCCCCCAATATGATGTTAACCGCAGATAATCGAACGTGCAGCTCCCAAACCGCATGCAGTGAGGGTGAAATAAAATGCGGTGAACACGATATATGCATAAAATTGCATCAAAGGTAAACTAAAGTTTGTCAGAATTGTTTCGATCGAAATAACGTGTATTCTGTTATTAAATGAAAATATATCGATGATTGCAGATGCGATGGAATTGAAGATTGTCCTAACGGGGAAGATGAGTTCAGCAACTGCATTGAATTTAATTCATGTGGATATGAACAATTTAAATGTAAAAATGGCGAATGCATAAGTTCAAAGAAACATTGCGATTCCCACTATGATTGTACAGATCGATCGGACGAGGACGACTGCAACAAAAAAGAATGCGAACATAGTAAATCAAAGCCTTTTCTAAATTATTTTATTTACAATATTTTTATTGCTAACAACAAGAAAGTTTAAACTTACCATAGATATATTGGCTGTTAATTATATGTGTATAATTAAACCGACAATGTAGACCTATTTGAATATAGAGTTACTAACTTTAGTTAGTAATTATATAAACAAGTGGCTCACAAGTCATTTAATTTAATAAATTCATACTTTTGCAATTATAATGCATTCTTGCTTTAATTCCAAACATGTATAATTAAGTAGTAAATTGCGTGTGAAAGTGAGACATCGATACTCATTACAAATGTATTAATAATATGAAAGCACTTTACTCAATCTCAAATAATTATAAAACACGTCCTTTATACTTTCGATTATTCATTTTGTTTAATTTTATTTTCCTAACAATAACATTTATTTTCCTATTAGTATAAAGATAACTTTTTACCATAAAGCATTAGTGTTATTACGTTACACATAAGTCTCGTTATATAGAAATTACTTAAACTTCTTTAAGAATATAGACAATTAATTCATTCAATGCTATCAATGTCTTTCAGACGAATATGAATGTCACGAAGGAGGTTGTATATCGAAATATTTAGTATGCGACGGAAAAAACGACTGTCCTGATCTTTCTGATGAAGTTAATTGCGGTGCACATACGTGTGGCAGTGATAACTTCATGTGTGGTACGCGAAGTTGTATTCCAAAAACTTGGATGTGTGATGGCGAGGTGAGTCTCATATACTTCTCCAAATTGAACATTAACATATTTAATATCGTATGTCTTAATAATATTTAAAATCTTTTATTTAAGGTCGATTGCCCAGATGGCTCAGATGAAGGAGAAAATTGTCAATCCAATGGTTGCTCTTCAAAAATGTTTACATGCCGTGATGGTCGTTGTATAGACTTGTCTTTAAAATGTGATGGGGTTGATGATTGTGAAGACCGAAGTGACGAGGAATATTGTTCAAACAAAGGCAGTCTCAAATCCGTTAATTGTACAAACAATGAATATAGATGTTACAACACAGAAATATGCCTACCTAAAAGATTAAAGTAATTAAATGGTTTTCTCATTAACATATATTAGATATATCCTATTATCTTACATTAACTGAAGAAACAATTGAGGGCAACATTTATTTTGCAGGTGCAATGGAGTTCAAGATTGTCCAAAGAACGACGATGAACGTAATTGTGTTCGATGCCAACAAGACGAGTTTGTGTGTGATAATCAAAAATGCATTCCTCAGAGCTGGGTATGTGACATGAGGGATGATTGCGGTGATAAATCGGATGAAAAGGAGTGCGATGGTAGTAACCATAAGAAAGCTAGTATAATCGCACCTCTTGATTGTGATGGGTTCAGATGTTCGAATGGTGCTTGCATTTCCTACAGCAAAGTGTGCGATGGAATAACAGATTGTTCTGATCATAGTGATGAATCCGGAAAATGCTGTGCGTAATATATACTAATAATAATTCCTAAAGGATTAATAAAATTAAACTATCAAGAAGTATATATTTTACAAAATGCAAGCAACTGAGAAATTTAATGAATTTTATGTTCTTCTTTTATCCTTACAGCGCTAGCATGTACAAAAAATAATCCATGTCAAAATATATGTCGCAAAACACCGTTAGGTCCGGTTTGTGACTGCCAAACTGGCTATCAATTAAGCGTAGATTTGAAATCGTGCGAAGATATTAATGAATGCTATTCCAATGTTTGCTCACAAATTTGCCATAACACTATTGGATCTTTTACTTGCTCCTGTTATGAAGGATATGTTTTACGAAAAGATAAAACTTCTTGCAAAGTGGCTGGTAAGATGTATATACCTCTTAGTATTTTTTAAATATTATTACAATTAGCACATTGCGCACGGATGAAGAAATATCTCGTATTTACTAAACCGACCGTCCTGGCCGACTTATCTCGTTTGTCATTTCTTCATATGCTCGTGAGTATCGGCGACACACAAAATTAAAAATAAATTTCCTTCCCAATTTACAAAGACAATGTAGCCTTAAATATTCTTATGACAAATACTTAGTGAAATAAATGTACATCGAATTTCCAAAAAAGTACGAAACAATAGGATATATAAAATGTACCAAATCTCTGAAGTATTTAAAAATCTGTGGGGCCTGCAAGTGCATTAAAAAAGCAGAATGCCGTACGCAATGTGTTAAAATAAACTCTGATCAGTTTTGAATGGAAGATTCAATGTTTAATAATTAATATTTATTGGTTCGATTAAATGACAATAATAGGACCGCAAATGGAAATAATAACTGTTGTTGGAGGTGGTATCAGGAAATTATCACCAAGTTTGAGTTCGATTGAAATGATTCATAAAGAATCAAACTTTGATATATCTGCTATCGATGTAAATGCACAAGAAGGCACAGTTTATTGGAGCAATGGTAAACTCATAATTAGGTGTACAAATCTTGTAATTCGTATTCTATATTATTAGTACTAATTTAATTAAATATTATTATTTTCAGTTATACTGGGTACAATAAATAAAATACACATGAAGAGTAAAGAACAAAAGATCGTTACCGGTCTTGGGAGACCAGAAGCACTTGCCATCGATTGGGTCACCGACAACGTATATTTTAGCGATAATGACCGTTCTTCCACTATTAAGGTGAAATATTCGCCACTAATATTCTTCTAATTATATCAAATACCTATCAGAATATGTACATACAATAAAATATCTCTATACAACTCAGAAATATATAATTTTCAGGTATGTAATTTGGAAGAGCAAAAATGTGCTAAACTTGTCACGATTGAAGGACGAAGTAAAGTAATGTCTATTAGCGTCGATCCGAAACATGGGTATGTTTTTTATGATAATATTGAATTTTAAAAAACAATGTTGTTGTGTATGTGTTCATTTGTAAATTTAATTCAATATTATATTTGAAACAATTATAGATGGTTATTTTGGAGTCAAACTAGTTGGGTATTATTCGACAGTCCATTGAGTGAAATATATCGATCAGATACAATGGGTTCTAATATGACGGCAATTTGTTATCGAAATCTTGGTGTTGTTAATGAAATAACAATTGATTATTTGAGGTCTAGATTATATTGGGTAGATTCTTTCCTAAAAGTTATTGAATCATCAAATTTCGATGGTTCCAATCGTAAAATATTTTTACAAACGAATGTAAGTATAAAAATATGCTGCATATTATGTTACGAGAATAAAATATACAATTTATTTGATAGCAATTTTTCTTTGCGCTCTATTAGATTTATCAACCGTTCAGTGTAAGTATATATGAGGACTCATTATACTGGTCGCAAGGTACAACCGGTCAATTGCAAAAATGCCAGTTGCATGATAATAAGTTATGTTCAACGATACCCGTTGGTAACTCTAATATCGACAAGTCTTTTAGAATTTTCCATGTTTCAAAACAGCCGTTACGTACGTACATTACAATATAACAGTGAAAATTACTTCAATAATTTAAATATATTGGATAAACTATAATACCATATAATACATCACAGTTTTTTCTTATCATGCAGTGCAAAACACCTGTGAAAATAATAAGTGTAATCATATGTGCATATTAAAATCGCATGTTGCTGTATGCATTTGTCAAAACGGTTACCCAGAAAGTTCGAAGAATAAATGTATAGAAAATGCAAATACGGAAATACAATTTTCCTCAAAGAAAGTAGATTCAGAGACGGGAAATATTCGGCAAAGAAGTGGAACATCGATTGGAATAATCGCTGCGGCAGTGATCTTTGTTATTATCTTGGCAGGATATTGTTCTTATCAGAGAATTAAATCGAATTTTCCAAAAAAAAATGATCTTAGGTAATTGATAAATTATCCGTACACTTGGTAAAGTGTTTATACGCATATTCGAAATTTCTGCATAATGTTATTATTATTATACTTGTAGTATACACTTTCAAAATCCGTCATACGAACGACGAAACGAAATAGTGGCGTCGTTCAACGTTATGTCAAGTTTACCACCAGGAGAACATGAATATGTGAATCCAATTGTACATATATTAAAGGTAAAATATCAATATAATATATATTTTGTGCAGAATACTTAGCAATTATTTTGTTTTACAATTAGAAAAAGAAGAAAGGCAATGGAAAGAATCTCGATAGCGTATATTCTGATCAATCGGACAGCGAGCAGGAGAATTGTGGAACCAAACAAAACGTTCGTTTGATACGATAAAATACGATTTAATGTTGTAAAAGAACAGAAACAAGCATGATAAAGTATTCAAATATAACATCCAATAAAATTGAGGAATGTATATTCAAATGTACATAGGTATTTACATAAATATCAATATCTATTATAAATATTTATTACAATTTTCCAAGCAATAAAAGAAAATAAAGTATATCTGTATATTTAATAGAATTGCAGTTTAGTTTCATTTAATAATTATTACAAAAACATCTTCGCCTGTAAAGCATTTCTACAAGTAAAATTAAGGAACAAAGCTTTCACAAAATTCAGTTTTACAAATTCTGAATTACATCTTTTATGTTCCTCTATTGCTACTACATACATTTTTCGAAGTATCATTTTGTGTTAAATAAGGACTATCAAGGGCACCAATTCCAGCTACTATACCACCTTCATTTTCACTTGATCGTTTAGTTCTTAAAATATGACCTACTTCTTCATTATATAATATCTCTTCGAAATTGCTGTAACACATAACGTACATTTAAAAATAAGCCACATATTACAGTGTAAAGGATAGAATTCGAAAATTTCAAATATTTACCCTACAATAACACCGTATACACCAAGTTCCGACACCACATCGGATAAGTAAAAATCATTATTCGTTGGTTGGTCCTTCTCAGCGCGTATAATATAATTCATTTGTACCGGAGGGTAAAGACGATCCATAAGGATCCAAGCATTCCTTTCTTCCGAATCTTTCATGTTACTTAAATGAACTCTTATATTTTCATCATAGACATTATTCCCCCCTCCTTCTCTTTGTGGTTTAAGGACATAGTTTTGCGGTTCTAACATTGCCTTCTTAATTATAGTTTCTCCTTCCTCATTCTGTTAAGTATACAATTGTACAGTTCTTGTAAATAACAAAAACAAAATTTTACACACATTACTTACAAATTCTAACGAGTAAAGTCCAGCAAATATTTTCTGTATTCGTGTTACAACACTTTCATCTTTGAAAAACATATTTAACACACCGGGTCGTGCCAAAGATTGTTGTACCTAACAACAAAATGAACATATTCTTTTGTATAACATGAAATTGAAATGTAATATATGAATAGAAACGTATATTCGTTATCATAGTGAGACAGAATCTTCAATGTTACTTTTCAGGCATACCTTCTTAGTACCAGCTAAGTGATACTGTATTGATGGACATTTTATTGCTTTAGAACGTTCTATTAGTAATCTCACAGACCATTCTTGCTCCGTAGGATAAGCTTCAACTTGATATCCAGAACGAAAATAAACAACAGATACTACTAGGTGTCCGCTACAAGTGTTTTAAACAAACATACAATTGATAATTACATGAATGTTTACGTTTAAACAATTACTATTATTAAGAATTATTACGTCATATTAGAGACTAGTGTACGCTCAATCCTGGTTTTATGCGGTATATAAAAAAAAAGTCCACCAAATGCATAATATCAATAAAAATTGTACAAAAAAAGAGTACACGAAAACGGACCACATGAAAACAAAATTTGAGTCTAGTTATAATTCAATGGTATATATAAATTAACATTTTACGAAGATTTATAAAAAATCTTATAATGACGATATAGAGTATTCTACCTAAAACAGATTACGTAGAGATCTTTACGGTTGGTAATATAAAAAGGCCTGAATAAAAATTCTGCGTTATCTCTCTATGATTACACATTGAATCCAGAGACATAAATACATGGTAAATTGGCACATAGTGTAGCCATACCCATAAAAAAAGTGGCACCTAACTTACATAAAAAAAGAAATATGAAAAGTTTTTCGCAAATATGTTAAGAATTGAAGACATTCTGGCTTTATATGTATTGAAAAAAGTTATCTATATAATTATCCTTTATCATATCATAGAAAAGAGAAAGATTAGTTCGTTTGTTGTAGATAGAAAACCCCTCATATGTGTTATTAATATTTGAATTCCATACACAATTAATTCCTTATTGCTTCCCATTTGTACATCTGATGCTAAATCTTTCAAACTCCTTCTAATAATTCTGATCTTCGGATTTATTTTACGAATTTCAAATTCATGAAATCGCTGATCACAAATATTGTATGTAACATCCTCGATAATAAATAATATCACAGCTCTGAAAGTGTAAAGATTGATTATATTATAATAAAGGATTCTATAGAAGTATACTTGTAGAGCAGTCTACTTACTCTTCGTTATTATATAATTTCCATGCTTGTATTAATCCTTCACAGAGCCCAGTAACAGTGTTGTTTTCTGGAATCTTAAAAACAACGAAATACTAAGAAAGATGCATATAATATATCTAAAAAGAAGTTGAGTAGTTTTCTTACATTTTTCAGTTTATCTTCTTGACCCAATTCTGATAAAATGTATCTAAAATAATTTAACAATTAAAGAATTTACTCCAAAACATATTTAGAATATGATGGTGCAAAAATACATATATTAATCAGATTTTTAATACACATATCTCAGGATTCACACGGTTTTACTTTTACATGATTTTCAAAATACCAAATTAAAAAAGAATTTTATAAGTAAACCTCTTTTTTGCTCAAATATTTCTAAAGTTCGTAATTCCGATTAACACCTTATCCTCAAGAACTTATCTGCCATGTAAATCAGCAGATAGGTGTAAAAGTATATCAATAAATAGCTCGCGATGAAGACTTACTTATGATACTGAGAAGTAATTCCAGCTATACCACCGAAACTACTTGCAATAGTATTCAATTCAACTTGTTTAATCTCATCTTTATGCAACAAATAATCTGACCTTAACAATCCAACACTTATAGTCTACAACAGAAGAATCCTTCATCAAATATTCTAATTATCAAAATCATCAATTTAATGATGATTGGATCACCAAAATTGTTAACAAAAATAACAGAACATAACAATTTTATCCAAACAGTATGAAATATGGAAATGCTACTATGGTCAATTTGTCACAAAACAGTACACTCTTCTACACAATCAGAGATTCAATGATAACAACACTATCATAATGGTAATAATGTTGAACAAGTTGGGTGATATCTTTTCAGTCACCAGAGAAGCCTACTTTTAAATAAAAGTAAAATTACTTAGAAAGTAACTCTTGATATAGGCATTACTAGGTAATTCTAATTTAATCTAAAATTAGGTTTATCTGGCAATGTATTTACTGGAATTGTTACTTTACTTGACTATATCCTTCCTTATGTACAATTTCGTATATTTTAAATAACTTTGCTGTAAAAGAATCTGCTTCAATTGTACTGAAAAAAATAACGTACATCAATATTAGAGTCATGCAAAAACTACAATTAATAACTAAATGTACTCGACATACTGCCTTACCTCTTCAAGCTATTTACAATAAAATCATGATTATGTGCAACTTTATGCATAAGTTCATTCAGTAGCATTTGTACATTTTTTGCTGTTTCAAAATTTTCCTTTGGGAAACTAGACGGTAATAAGGTGAATGGTAAAAATTGCACTTGATTCTTATTAAAATATTCTTTCGGTTTACAAGTTATACCTAAAATAAGATAAATAACCATTAATTGTATTTACAAGTACTTAAAAGTTCAACCATTGTAGAAGTATTCACAGTTTATTGGTAAAGAAAGTTATAAGCTGATGTGAGAAAAGATCAATTTTGCAATTAATTTACATTAAATGCTGAGAGAATTTTTGTACATGTAATTTCTATTTACCATGCATAAGTGCCCAATCCTTTGCCTTATCTATTATATCCTGTAATTCTTCTTTTGGAAGAGGTAATTCCATACAAGGTTGCAAGCGTGACACATCCATGGTAATTGAACTTAAAGAATTATGCGAAATATGAAACGCAACCTAGCTATCGGGATCACATCAAACTAATGTTTAAACTGATTTCTGCATGATAAATAGCAATGATAAGGCGTCGTCCCAATACGTAACGATATATCATGTTCTTATCGTAAGCTAAATAAAGTGTAGGAAACACAGTTTTACATGTTAGATTAGAAAACAAATGTGCTTCCATCTAGAAAATATCCCGCACAGGAAAGTTCATTTTGTAAACACTGGGTAATGAAACATTAAATTCATGTCAACATGTACATAATAATGCACAGCTACACATGTATACACATAAATGTATATACACACCCAACGTTCAGAGCTAGCTTACATTAGTTAAACATTTTTTAAATATACTGTAGTAAGAAGACAAAGTTTAGTATATTAAAATTAAATTTATTTAAAATAAAATTGAAATTTACATATTCATCATTCATTTTGCATACATTATAATTTCTTGAAAGCAATAATGCTATTATATACATATATAAAGCATAGTGGACTGTAGTGTGCTGGCTTAGAGTCTCTGGTGGGAAGAGTGGAAAGTACAAAACACGTGTACTCATAACAATATGGCACCACGAAGAGAATCTCGATCTAATGCCACAAAAACGTCAAAGAAAACCACCAAGAATTGGTATGAGAATTATTTAGAATGGGGCAAATTAGTTTCCTTGATAACGGATCCAAGAAAACTATATCTTCTTGCAAGATTATTTATTATCATGGAAATAGTCCTCAACATATTGGTTATCGAAAAGATTCCATATACGGAAATCGACTGGAAAGCATATATGCAAGAAGTCGAAGGTTTTTTGAATGGAACATTGGATTACTCGAAACTAAAAGGTGATACTGGACCATTAGTCTACCCAGCAGGATTTGTTTATATATTTTCTATCCTGTATTACATCACAGCACAGGGAGCAGAAATAAAAATAGCACAGTATTTCTTTGCAGCCCTTTACATAATATTACTTGTATTAGTTTTCCGTATTTATGCAAAGACTAAAAAAGTTCCACCATACATTCTGATTATTATGTGTTGTACATCTTACAGAGTACACTCTATATTTGTTTTAAGGCTTTTCAATGATCCTGTTGCAATGGTATTATTCTTTGCAAGCCTAAATGCATTTTTAGATGATCGATGGTATTTAGGGAGTATATTTTATAGTCTTGCTGTGTCTGTGAAAATGAATATTTTGTTATTTGCACCAGCACTTTTGTTGGCATATTTATATAATTTAGGATTACTTAAGACAATAATGAATTTGTTAATATGTGCATTAATTCAGGTTATGCTAGGTTTGCCATTTTTACTTCACAATCCAATTGCGTATTTCAAAGGTGCTTTTGATTTTGGTAGAGTTTTTGAATACAAGTGGACTGTAAACTGGCGATTTTTGCCAGAAGATATGTTTGTTCATCCATACTTTCATATCATGCTATTATCACTACATGTTTTAACATTAATTTATTGTCTACCAAATTGGATAACATGCTTGAAGTCATATGCAAAATTAAAATATGTGGAACAAGGCTTGAAAGGTCAATTGCACAAGAAAGAGAAAATAGATATGTCTACAATGAGCCAATTGTTTGTTCTTCCAATGTTCACCGCAAATTTTATTGGTATTGCATTCAGCAGATCATTGCATTATCAGTTTTACATTTGGTATTATCATACTCTGCCATATATTGCATGGTGTACAAATTACAAGACTGTAATAAAGCTCACTATCTTAGGAATAATAGAGTTATGTTGGAATACATATCCAAGTACTAATTTCAGCAGTCTTGCATTACATGTGTGTCATGTAATATTGTTATATGGTCTATTTAAGAATAGATTTACTCATGAAAAAGCAAAATAAAAATGTTATTGTGACAAAAATCTATTTATCCTTTTATCCTTCCCATGAATTTGGTATAAAAAATATGTAAACGAAATGTACTATCACCTCTAGGATAAATTTTTAAGATGTCACATTTATAATTTATTAACGAGACAATCAAATTTAATATTGATATTGTTATATTACATGAATGGAAAATTGAAATTATAATGTTATGTTTAAATAAAAATTACTGTAACATTTAATAATTAAATATATTTATCTCGATACTGAAAGAAGTCGACTTTGTTATTGTTATTCTCGCTCTTATCTGCTCTTATCGTTAAGAATAGTTAATTTTCATTATAATATGTGTACAATGATGACAAGGTTACAATGTTTTAAATATGAATCGAATATTTTTCTTAAAATTTTCTATTTATCGTATAATAATTTGTACTTGGAAAAAATGCAAAAGTATTTCACTAAACAGTTTTAGCAGCATTTGAAGATAACAGTGTTGCCGTATTCTCGAAATGATCAGTTGAGAACGTTAAGAAATATTTTTTATTTCGTGTTAATAAAATATTGTTACATTTAAGAAATGTTTTTTTTTCGAAAAGCAAAAATCTCTGCTATGTTGTAGCAATGTGCTTATGCTTTATGAAACTCTCAAGAGTTAACCTTTTATAAAATTCATTTTTGAAATATTGATATTTATTGAACTATCTTATAGGAGATATGAATCTTGAAGGTACTTGTCAATTTGATCTTCTTTTTAATAACATGTGATATATTTAATTGATATATCATTTAACATTTATTATTTTACATTTATATGATATATTTAAATTGTATGAAATTGTTCAATAGAGAAACAGGTAAATTCACAAAACATTTGTGAGCAACAAAATGTTATCTATAAATCTCAGTTTGTTGGTCTTGACGATAAACCTTCTGACTCAAAGTGTCTCTTATGTGACTCAAAATTTGTTCTTCCTACAAATGAAAAAGATTTTTTGACACATCTATTCAAGGATCATCGTCTTGTAATAGGAGATGTATGGAAAATTGCCAGTTTGAAAAGGTTTTTACATTTTATATTAAATATCTAAATTGTATACTCTTAGGTGTTATTACTATCTAATTTTGATTTTTTTAGTTATATACATTATTGGAATATTAAATTCAAGGAGGCACCTTTGACTAATTTCTGCACAACGTTACTGATGGATTGTACACCTGATGGAAGACCAAGTAAAAACGAAAGTTACTTTTTACTTTCAGATTGCATCTCTGAAGATAAAATTTTGAGAGAAGAAATACACAGAGCTAAATTGGTATTATAAGTTGAAGTGATTTGCTTTTGATTGAAATCAGTTGCAATATTTTTGGCATGGTATTGATAATAATATTAATAAATGGTATGTCTGCATTATTTACAGGAATGGGTATTATCGGAGCAATCCAAAGAAAGGGCAGATATAAATTTCAAACGTGGCTGTATCTTTTGTCGTATGGAATTTTCTGGATCACGAATTATATACATAAAGCATTTATCCCAAAAGCATAATCTGTATCTTGGTAAACCAGATAACTTAGTGTTCCTAGATGAACTGTTAGAAAAGATTCAAACTACCATTGAAAAGTGAGTGGTTGACAAAGAATTTAGAAATGTTAAGATTTCGATATAAATTTTTTATCTCTGCTTTTAGTTTAATATGTTTGTATTGCGAAAAACTCTTTAAGGATCGCACAGCATTGAAGGAACATATGCGCAAGAAGTTGCATAAACGCATAAATCCTAATAACAAAGAGTTCGACAAGTATTACATAAATAATTATTTGGAACCAGGAAAATCATGGAGGCAAAAACAGGAGGTTTACTTATTTTCTTCATACAGTAATAAATTGATGTAATATTCATTTTTATGTATATATGTATATATATACATATATTTTTTATGTAGAATAACACCAGAGAAAATGAAGTAGCTGGTGAGGAAAACAGTGAAAATGAGGATGATGAAACGTGGTCTGATTGGAATGAAGATAGCATAAACATAACATGTTTATTCTGCAATCATAGTAATAACACGATTGATCTTATTCTTGCACATATGAAAGCGGAGCATGATTTTGATTTCCAAACTGCGTCAAAGGATCTAACGTTTTATCAGAAAGTAAAATCTATTTTTCCCTTTCGTCAAATTCCTTTTAGAATATATCCGATTGATAATATTACTACATTTATACTTAGAAAAAAATTAAGGGGATTTGCTTTTAACAGGTGAAGGTCGTCAATTATATCAGAAGGCAAATGCAGTTTCAACGTTGTATGTTATGCGAAGTAAATGTCGATAATGTTCTGGAGCATATGAAGCAGCACAATCATTTCAAAATACCAGCACAAAAAATTTGGGATCAACCTGAGTCAGTAATTCATATCTTTAACGACAAGTCTAAAATATATCTTTTATTCATATTATTTTCTTTAGTAATAGCAGCATGAAATTTCAGATTTTATTTTCCGATGTGTGAGAATGATCCTTTCTTATATAATTTGGACACAAACGGCAGCAGTGATGAGGAAGATGGTACTCAAAATCTTACTCAGGCAATGTATGGCATCAAGAAAATATTTTATAATATCACAAGTACTGTAACATTATAATTAATTATAATAATTTATTTACAGGTTGAATTTATGAGTAATATTTATGTTGTAACGTGTATGTATAAAATTGGATAATTTATTGTATAAAGATTCTTCAACAACTTTTTCTAACATTATACTGCACCTTTCTAACCGTATACAATCCTCAAAAAGTTTTCCCTTCTGTGTTCTAGATTTAGGTATGAAGGATAGTGAAACAGTTTCAATCATTTATTATTTCAATTTTCATGTAAGATATGCGTCTATATGTTTTTCAATATTATAATACAACTCGTTCATTTTTGTTTATTTTGACGGCAACTTCATTATAATGTTAAAAGAAAAAATGTTGGCAGATGTTAAATCAGTATGTTACAAGGAGAAATTATGTGTGACCCGCTCCCTTTCAAGAATGCATTGTTAAAAAGACACTGCTGTCTGCATCCTCGAATTGATAAACGCGCCAGAATTAAAGTAGTGGGGCTTATAAATACGGTTGCTTTTCAAAAAGCTCGCTTATGTGCAGAAAAATTGTATCAACATTTAACATTTAAGTTCGCACCACCACAAATTACCGAAATATTTCAATTAGATTGGTATGAATATATTGAGAAAATGAAAAGGGTAATTTTTTTTTTCCGTGCAATATCAAATTTTTAAAATTTATGGTAGTATATCCTAATTATCCAGTAATATATACATGTTTATTTTTAGCTTCTTGGTGGTAAAGTGTGGACATTAACACGGCCTGTTGCAATTTTTATAAACAATAAATTTATTGGTAGCGATGTTGATTTTCTGTATTATATCAATCAGTATTACGTGTTTAGTATACCAACAGATTTGGGATATTATGAATCTCTTATTGCCGAAAGATGCAAACAGTTTATGGAAAAATCTAAGGTGAAAAGTTTACTTTGAAAATTACAGATCCTATGTTGTAAATTATCACTCTAATAAGAATGTTTTAATGATATCAGTAAGATATTTCATTTTAGAGAAAATATGTATATTTTACATTTACTGTGGATGGATGTGCAATTGGTTCACTTATATTTATGGTAAGTATTCAAGCATTTACTACTTTTATTATATCCCTGAATGTACAAACATTTCTTTATAAATCATCATTTACTCAGTTATATTCAGATTTATTACCATCGACCTGTCAACATTTTCTAAATCTCTGTATTGGATACAACGAATTTAAAGAAAATTATGTGGAACCTTATTATATAAATACACGCGTGCATCGTATAGTTAAAAATGGATGGATACAATGTGGAAGTAAACATTGCTTTTTGAAATAAAAAACTTTAAGTTTCATTCTCCAATGAGTATCAGAGTGAACTAGCAGCAAGAAATTTCATACAAGTTGTTAGTAATATTTATGTTATACGTTGCAGGTGGAGAATTACCAGGTATTGAAAAAAAGTGTGGTATTTGTACTTTTGTAATTCCTGATGAGTCTTATTGTGTACCTCATGATCGTTGCGGAGTCCTTTCAATGACAAATGATGGAAAACATTCTAACGAAACGCAATTTGCTGTATGCATAAAACCGAATGCATGGATGAATTATTATTATGTTGCATTTGGGTATGTTACAAAAAAAAATTATAGTAATGATGTGATACTTTGCATATACTTTTATTATAAAATAACATCAAATTTTAAAGGCAACTCGTGGATGGTGTTAGAACTTTGAAAACATTAGAAAATATGTCTACATATTATGAACATCCTACTAAAGAAATAATAATTTCACGTTGTGGAGAATACATCTTCGAAAGGGAACCTAAACTGGAAACAGGATCACTCATTTTCCTTGTTAATGTCACCAGTTTAAAAATTATATTTTATTTCTTTATAGGCATAGTTATTATGTGACACTAAAACCAGTCCCTTTCATTGCGAATACGCGATCTACAACATTTTTATTTTTATCATAGCCACATCAAAGAAAATCAGATAGTGGAGAAGACCAAGCACTTGATGACAATTTTAGTACTTATTCTATTACCCCGTGGCTTGATAATATTGTAGATAAAATAGATATTCGTGATACACCATCTATTTTAATGGTGGAGAAATATTTGGGCGGACTTTATTGTTTTTCAACAGATTATATACCAGGTGGTAATAATAATCGAAAATTAATTGGCATATGCTAATTTTAAATCTATTCCAGGAATGGATATGCAGATCTATGAAAAGGCTCATTCAATTTGTACGAAAAAAGAAGATAATATTGTTGATGTCGAGAAGCTATATGAACTGTTTACAAATTTCCAACCTGATTTAATGACTCAAACAGAAAAATTGCTATACGTTTCTGAAATTTCCAACATTATGTTAGCATACTTTTTTAATCTCGAAAATAATGAAGTAAGTTAAAAGATATATAACTTCTGAAGTAGATCTTGATAGTTCGTAGCAGAATGAATTCCTATATTAATAATAACACTTTACATCAATATTTATTGTTAGTATTGTTTGCAACATATTTCAACCGATACCCGAGTAATATTGAATAAAATTTTGGAAGTCGCTCACGAAATAGCAGTGAAGAGTATTACAAAGGCTAAAAAGGAATCGTTGATTGCACGCCCATGTATTGGCTCGCAAGTTAATAAGTACGTTAAGCAAAAGAAAAATAACATTTCTTGTATTATAAATATGGTAAAACATATTTTTATCTCGTACATATAGGATATTAGAAATGAAGAAACTTAAATGTACAGCGATTTTCAATACTTGTTTACCCTTGTTGCAAGAGATATTAAATGAAGCTATTTTATACTTAATTGATACTCATAAGAAACAAGAATAAAATTGAATATATGATATATTTTAAAAGGAATGAATGTATTTTGGAATGCGAACAAAGATGAAACGTAAGTATAATGTTTTAACACATAAAAATATATTTATTTTATATAAAGAAATAGTATGTTCAATACAAGATCTCTTTTTGTTAAAGTAAAATACAACGCAGCATACAATACTTGTAGGTTTCATATACCACTAATACAAACTAATGACTTAAAAAATAATTACCGACATAGTGTAGTAAAGGGAAAATGTACATCACTGATTTATTTTGCTAAACAGTCTTTTGCCATGGCCTCTAACTGAAGTTTTTCTGGTATTTGCCTTTGACTTCTCTTCGATAGGACAACTTGTTTCATGGAATGCACTATATAACATGTGTGCATCAATTTTATTTCCAGTTATTTCTATAAGTTCTTCCTACATAATAAAAAAAAAAATGCATCAATACAGTTACTGTTCATGTATAAATTTTATGTATCACTTTCATTACCCTTTGAATCTTAATAACTAGACTCCGGATGTTTGTGCAATTTTAAATTTAACAAATGCAGCTAAGACAAGGGAACCTATTTAGCGATTTGTTATACTGGATAAATATTACAACGAATGCCATACTTTGGATATTTTAGATATATTTTTATATTATATTCTTCTTGTATATTTTAGCCGTATTCATTTTGTCGTAAATGCATAAAAATCCTAAATCTATTAACCCTCTATCGGCCCTTGTGACTTTGAGGTAACGCAAGACACATCTAAGATTCTATTCTTCAAAGTCAAATTTTTAACTTTGTCAAATTTAGCTCGTGAAAATCTTGAAATTCTTTGCAATTCAATGTGTAAAACCCAAGTTTAATCCTACGTTTGAAATAGTATTTTTGTCATTTTCTAATTGTGCTATCGTGAAACTGACCTTCGGATACCACAAAAAGTTTGGACTATAGAGGGTTAATAATAATATAGATCGGTAAAATAAGTTGTACTACAGTAGTTTTGATACATACCTTTGACAGCTTGCTGAGATGATCCAGTGATTGTCCCTTATTCAAAATGCTTTGTAGATTTTTTGTGTTAACTCCTGGTAGTTTAGCTACAAAATCATGTATATGTAAATTATACTTTTCTATCATCATTTGTTTATCTGGCGCGTTTTCGTCATTTCCGACTTGAGCTGCTACAGATGCATTCGGTTGATCCCTTCCTTGCTACAAGCATTCATTACATATTAACAAAAGAATGTTCCTATAACATCAACATCAAATAACAAATCTGTCAATGTTCTTGTAATAATATAACAATGATTACCTTTAATTCTTCAAATAACTGTGCAGTTGCATGTGGTCCAGGTGACCATACGAACTTCAGTCGAGGAAAATGTAGTGTTAGAAGTTGCAGTTTGGATGTTATATGTGAATTTTGTAAATCTTTACTGGCATAATAATGCCCCTGTGAAGTTTTTGATAAATAATAAATTATTATAAAAATCATTATTATTTAAAATTAGTTATATCATATTAAACGCAATGTATATTGCACCTGAAAACAGAAAGGTTTATTTGGGTCAAACTCTATAAGAAGCATTGGTTTCTTGTAATGTCTTGTCATGGCAACAGCTTGATTATACAATCTTCCAGAATGTAAAGAACCAATAAGATCAGAAATGCTTTTCCTTTCGACACATATTTCCGATGATAAGATGTAATCTCCGACCTAAAGATAGGATTAAATATTACGGTAAGTACAGTGGTTAATGAGGAAAGTTGTTCTATGAAATACTTTTATCCGTAAACCAATTACTGAGAAATAATCATTCTTTTGACCTGTAACGTTACTGGTTCGATTCTCATGCCACGTGTATATAGAATGGCAGGTAATTCGCTTCTGAATTCTCTCATATCTACTATAACTGTATCAGGAATCTTGGGTTGGCTCGGTATTCCACCCTTACGAGTGTTTTCTTCATCAGCGTCTGATGACTGGACTGCAAGAGCTAAACAATCTTCAGATTTTCCATCTTGATCCTCAGGAATCACCATTGTCTAAATAAAGAACATATGGTCTTTAGTATATCATATATTTCACAAGATAATAATGAATTCAATGTAATTAATATAAAAAAAGAACATACTGTTTTAGTGTTGATTAACTTGTGAAATGCTTCCTTCTCTCGTCGCAATGACGTAAGGTATTCTTGTTCTTCGACGGAACCTCCATAAATTAAGAAATATACTTTTAAATCTATAGATGGATGATTGTTTTGATAGACCTGTAAGTTATTTATTTCTTTTAACATCTAATATCAATTTTCATTCAATTATAAAATAATTAGATTCATTTGAAATTAGTTTATACCTCAAGTTGCCGAACTGTTGAAATATCAGCTACATACATGATAATATTACGTGGCATATGTTCTTTTAATGTACGTTGCAGTGCCATTGGATCTCCATTTCTTTTCAAAGACTGTATTATAACGACTGGGGCACTTTCCGTAATTGTAGTCAAATCTAATTCTCCGATCTGTAGGAAAAATATTTCCATGTTTAAACAAAAGTGCATCCATAAACAGAGTTATCTGATTTACCTGTGAGCACTCTTCAAATAAAGTTTGATGACTGTTTCCTTGTTGTGTTGAACCCGACTGACTTTCTTCTGTAGGTTTTTGAGATAATGTAAGAACATAACTATCTTTTTCTTCAATTTCATTATTATCAACTGGGTTTTCCTTAGGTGTTGGTTCTTTCTCCACACTCTTATCGCTGTTTCAGCATTTTTGAAGTTAGAAAAATAGGAACATTGAATTAGAATATAAGAATAGCTCGTCTTACCAAATATGTACCTTGTTTTCATCATTTCTTTGTTCGATAATTTCTTTAGTGCCTCATAAAGTAAATATTCATTGGGACCCATGGTTAAATAATTTCTTAACTGAGAGCATATATTTCGATCACGTACTAATATAAGGATTGTATCAACACCTTCTTTCTCGTTCTTTTCTCTTTTCTGTCCTTGTATCTCAAGTAATACTTCCGTCAAAGCAGTCCACTTTGGGTTTGGTTCTGGCTTCAATTCTAAAGACATACGAAATATTTGAAATGGTAGTTTGAATGAATCACTAATGTTTCGATTCTTGCGTGTGTGTAACTTACGATTTTTTTCATTATAAACTCTATCTCTTGCATATTTAAATAAATTATCTACAGAATCTAACATTAACCAACCACTATTTTTTACAGCATAGTCCATAGTTCTTAAACGATTTAACATTGCATAAAATGACACAGAATCTTCATATGTTAAGCACCTACAAAGATATTTATACGAAAATTATTTCACTTGGTGGTGTATACATATTTAATGGCAAAGGAATTATTAGATGCTTATATCTTTGAAATACGAAATAATATATGACATACGTTAAAAGAGCTCGTAATGTTTTTAAATCAGATAGTAATTGCTTAGTAGTAGAGCTAATTTGGTGCCAAACAGGATCAAATTGTAATTGCAGTTGTTTATGAAATTTTTTGGCAATAGCATTTTCCACAGTTAATTCATCTAAGTCTAACTGTAACAATAATTAACAAAATATTTAGGTACTCGCTTTATGCCATCATGCACGTAAACGAAAACGATTGAATACTTACGTATTTATTAAGTCTTTTAAGTTCCTTTATAATATAATTCATCACATCGAGTAAAGCAGTTTGAATATTTAACATTTTTGGTGTAATTTTCACATGCAGTTCTATAACATCAGGCTACAAAATACAGTTATGTAATGTCACGTTTGATATGAAATTATTTTCTAATTAGAAAATAATAATTGTTATACCTACCTTGTGCTTTCCTAAACTGTTATTTACGAGTGAATGAAAACGTGGCCATAGATACAGTTTTTTGACAAATAAAGCTTTCATTACACGTTCTACTTGCGCATACCCAACGCTAAACGCTAATGATGAATCACTAAACGCTTTGATAAATCCAGTCTACAAAAATTTCGACAAATTGGAAGTAATAATTTATTAAATTTGTAGAGATTTGCAACTTCTACATACCTTATTGTTTTGCCTATATAAACGAAGTGCGAATGCTTCCTGATATGAATTTAAAATATTATGTGCTCTATACACAAGTATTCCAGTAATTAAATTCAACGGCACTCTATTTTTTAATAAATCTACTACCAAAATCGGTCCTGTCATAAATAATACTCCACCTTCAAGATATATTATTTGCCTGCAATTACATTCAAATATTACATTGACAATAACATTTGAATTATGAAATGCTGAGAAATTCATACCTTTCATCGGAATTACATTCTGAAGTGACAACACGTGGTAACTGTTGCATATCAAAACTTTTTAATGTATCAATGAAATATTGTTCATCATGACTTGTAGTTCCTAGAACTAAAATAAGATTTCCTGGATCTAAGTAAGCCCTTAATACATTGGCAAACACAGTTTCTATACCAAGTCCCCTAGGATGTGCACAAAACAAAATAATATTTGGTAAAGTATGAACAAAATAACAATCAGTGAAGTCTTTATATGATATTTTATAAGCTGTATTTGAAAAAAAGTAATTACTTTGCAGAAATAACCAAACCATCTTCATGCAATATCTCCAAAAACATTTGATTTTCATATTCCAACATGGTCAAATAAAAGATTGTCTACTATAGTCTTTCATACAACACTTATATTATCAAAACAAGATTTGAAACAGCAAATCTAAGAAATACCATGTAACAGATGTTGCAACTGATTTTTCTCGATTCTGAAAGATTAAATTCATGTTACATATTACATTTTAAAATAGAAGGCATTATTTCTATTTTAAGAAAAATGATTGAATGTATGTACATAGTAGTGATATGTTAAAAAGTGGACATGTAGCTTTATTCTCATAAATACATACCTCGTTGTTATAACTACTATAGATATTTTTTGAGCCTGCCTCATAGGATATATCTTCATTATTCATCGTTTTGCATACTATTAGAATATATTTACTAATTTCATACGAAGGATGACCATAAACTCCTATACTAACAGGTCTCTTGAAACTAAAAGTGTATGATATACCATAAATTTCTTTTACTGTTCTTTTACTTTACTGATATTATATTAATTTACCTATCAGGAATTAGGACAGTATCTTCTCCACATGTAGTAGATTGAAGGCAATAATGATCCGGCTCATAAGTTGGTTTCACGTTTGTTTGAGATACATATAAATCAGCATCACCAGTTCTAGAAATTAAAATATTTATTGAATGTACGTTATCATTTCTATGAACTGTATGTTTATAAAGGTATAAAATAACACTCAATATATTCACTATCAATAGTTAATTGCCTTATAATACCTATTAACTAATTTTATTAATTCATATTGACTTACTCTGACGATAATTGTATTTTTATAAAACCATCATACATTAAAC
Source organism: Cerceris rybyensis (assembly GCA_910591515.1). Taxonomy (NCBI): domain Eukaryota; kingdom Metazoa; phylum Arthropoda; class Insecta; order Hymenoptera; family Crabronidae; genus Cerceris; species Cerceris rybyensis. The sequence goes on from OU342789.1 coordinate 39,667,320, forward strand.
TATAATATCTATACGACCCTCCTGCGATTTCATCAGTAACGTAATGTAATAATTCTTCTTTAGATGCTAACACATAAGATATCTAAAAAGAAGAAAAACAGGTAAGTTTACGTCACTACGATAAATTTAATTAAATTAATAACATATTTAAACATATCATGTATATATACTTATACACATATATATAAGATACAAATAAAATATATTTAAAAATATTTTAACAATTCTTATTTTACCACAGAAATAATTATGAATAATTTCTTCATAGTACGATGTCTTTTAACATGATCAACGAGCACTGACAATAAGTCGTCTTCTTTTATGTTGCTAACGAAACTTCGCAAGTACTGAATTGTTACACAATGAACCTTTTTCTACGGTAATAATCCAACGAACAATAGAATGTGTCTGAAAAGTATAACGTTGTTAATTGCAATTGTATGCAGCGTATCTAATATTTCATTGACATCTAAACTGTAATAAAATTTATAGAAAACAGAGCGCTTGCGTTTTAACGTTTCATGTACAAATCAGCACAGTGGTTCTTAAATCGGAAAGGTTAACTGACAGTCCTGCACACTCCCACAATTATATATATATAAACATATATGTAGTTTTTACGATAATAGCGATTTACATGAATGAAAAAATCGTGATTGTTCTGTAGAAACAACTCACTCACTATTCTGATTAAATCATATGAATAACCATGGAATACTGTTTTCTTTACAAGGTAGAAATTTAACGAATATGATTTGTTACAGACGTTTTTTGCAAATATTCGTCTCCGAAATTGCTTCGGTTAATTAATAGTTGGCAGATGTCGCGAGCAACACCTGTCAATCTGTTTGCACTGTAATCAATAAAATGCGAATTCATAATTAGCAACATTTAGGATAAATGTTACTCCCTGTTTTATACATAGAGACATACATTAGCCGATTGTATGAATTTTATTTTAATACGATTTGTGTCATAGATTTGTTTATCATTGCTGAAAACAGAAATTATATATTTTCATTTTGAACAAAAATAAGAATACACATTTCTACTTTACCGATCAGATGGCGCTAGTGTGTGGTTTACACTGCCTACAATTTCAAATAGATTTATTTCTATAATATTTTTGCATTATATTTTCGAATTAAATAGAAAAAACACAATATTTCTATTTACATATAAAATATGTCGAAGTTTAACGCAATTCGTTAGGAACTACCTATAACACAGTTTTGAATCACGCGTTAGAAACTAATTACTTCCGAAATTTTAAATACAATTTCATATGATATATTTATATTCTTTATGGCATATCAAATAATACAAAATAATATAACGGAGAATAAATTGCATTTTTAAGTATAACAGAGATGTGTTTTGTCTACAAATTTTAAGAGCTGTAAAGAGTCAAAAAGTAATTAAACTTTTAGGTATTGGTTCACGTAGTAAGTGGGCGCGATGAAGTACTTCCGCAAGTTGACGACCACATTTGGAACGGTGCAACATTAATTGCTTCGTCAAAAATCCTTTGAAGTGATAAGCCTGAGAATCTGTTAAGCTCAGTTTAATAGGATCTAAACAGCGGACGTAATGCCGAACCATAGACGTAGCATCTTTCCTCAAAATAGGTAAAATATATTAGAAAGAATTTCCTATTTTCTGCTACTTCTTAAGAATAACAAAATGCATTTGTACCAACGTATAGTCAATTGTCGCAAGCATTTCGACTTTCACGAAGCAATAGATTCACAAAAGTTTTATATACCTAAACAATTATCACTTTTCTGCCTGGTATCGTTAACCTTTTACAAATACCATCATAAATCTCATCGTATAAGAAACGTATTTTTACGTGTGTATCACATCCACACAAGAGCAATGAGGTTAATGTCGTTACATTTATCCGAAAACAAAAATTTTCTAATTTTACGCTTAATGTTTCCGTATTAGATACATTATAGTAAAATTTGTTGAATAAAGTAAAAGAAATTTTGCATTTAATAATCAAGAAACAGATAGTAGTTTAATGAGACAAAATTAAAAAACGCAGCAACGACGATATAAGTTGAATTATTTTGTTAATTATTTAAGTTTCTTAATTACTTCATAGGGAACATTGAAGCACAAAAATTGCGTACACAAATGCATTTATGTCCCAAAAGTCTACGACAATGTTCCATGCCCATCAAAGCTCTCGTGTGCAGACCCCTTGATACTCACACCTAACTCTGTAATCAAGTATGATATCCGGTGCATCGGTATTAGGAAACGAGGTATATTATAATTACTGCTGCACAGCGGAAAAGGCCCGTGATTACTGAATATAAAGGAAATTGCCGGTATCACATAAAATATAATTAAATTATCAAAGACAGTAGATGTCTTCGATTATCATTACTTTCAAGGTATCGACACAAAACTGAGTATGTTGCTCATCGCAAATAAGGGCATACAAAGTGCATCTATTAATATATTGAAATCAGTTCAAAATAAGATTGTCTTGTGCAATTTTCAAACGTTTTGCATATCACAACAGCGCGAGTTGACAATGTGCGCGATACACGCGTTCTTTTCTATCATTGATACCGGTCCGTCGAATTGCAGCTCGGTTAGCTCGGTTCGACGAGTGCAATAGGATCGGCCGGTACTTTTTCCTACATCGATATAAGCTACCAGACCGGTAACAGTCTCTCCTTCTCGCGGGGTGTAAACAGGGCCTATGACGAGGCTCCGCGTAGCGGGAAGTGGGGAAGAGCGGTAGCGCGGGCGAGAGTGCCGGCTAAGGACTTCTAGATGGCAATGTGTACTTCGCCTTATTAGCGATGGGAGCAATACCCTTTCGCCCAATATTAATATTTCGGCGTGTTCGTAACGAGATGTAGTTAGCTTCCAAAAACTCGTGTATAAAACTTAAAAAATGTACTACACATCAATTTTATCGATCAATTACCTTCAACTCGTGGAAAAGATTGGACGAATTTTCAGTCCGAGAGGAATGGATCAATTAAATTTTAAAGACCTGTCCATTAATTTACAAATTCTTCTATATACAGTTTTTTAAAAATTAAAAATTTCTATTCTTACATTACACATCAATTTTTACATATTAACCCTTTGCATTTCTATATCGAACTACACTCGACATAGCTTTCTGTATCACTTAACGTTTCATCTGTCATACTAATTATAGACTTTTAGAAATCAATAATATTCTTGCATTTCAACAAAATTTCAACAGAAAGTGTAGTACCGCAGTATCTACAATTGTTCCTAGTATCGAATAAAAATGAATAATCAACAGTAGACAACTTCCTTATAGACACTATATTTGCTTATTTGACGAAAAGTTAGTAACATAATTTGGAACGCACAGGATTAACCGTTCCAATATTTTTTCAAAGAACGAACCACACTCAACAAAAAGAAAATGTTCAAAAACCTTTATATTCCGTCATATCATCTTCTTACTTTCCCCATTGTAATCTCAACATATACTACTGTAGTCAATACAATTATTAAACATAATTTAAAAATCAGATCCGTAATCGTAAACGTCTTCTAGAAACGCTTCGATCATTTTCAAATCAATCATTGCCATTACGAGTGACAATATTACCATACTACGATTTCCCATCGACTTACTCAAAAGCTATAATCGAAGATTAGCTCGACCCCATCGCTAGGTTTTATGCGCGTGTAGATACGAAAGAGCGCAGAAGACGGTGCGCGGTGAATCAAGCCTAAGGGTGGTAGAGCGGATCGGGTAGGGAGGAGGAGAGAAGGCAGCGGAGGGTCAAAAAATGTATAGGTGCGCGCGCAGCCGCTTTGTCTCTGTGTCGCGAGATGGTGGGGCTGTCCGGACCACGAGGGGCCACAGGGGTCCGTGAGCGGACCATGGCGGACCAAAGGCGACTGCATCCTTTCAGTCGGCCGCTGAACCCGCGCGCCGTACGGTTGCTCGTGTGTGTATATTGCACTTGACTTCGATTCGCGGCGTAACGTTCCTTTTTTACTCTCCACGGCAGGACCACGCGTGTGAGGTTTTTCTATTCGTCGCCTGTACGTCCGTACCTGCGAAGGTGACCTGACCGAAGGAAACGACGAAACAACACGTGTGAGAAAACCGAGAGAGAGAAGACTCCTGACAAACGGAGCGCAAGGAGACCACGCTTTTGGATTTTTTCGTGTACACCTCGAGTTTGTTTTCCGCGCGCGGGCATCAAAGCCAACGACAAGCTCTCCTGCATGGTAAGTACAAAAGTTTTGATACTTTGAAATCGTATTTTCTCGAACGGTTACGATGACAGTTACGAGGCGATCACGTACGTGAGAATCCTTTAGCGTAGGTTTCGCGGGGATTGTGCCTTCTGTCGTTCTATTTTGACGAGTGTTTTCTTGGTTGAAATTTTAAAATAACGAATGTCGCTAACGAGCGGAATCGAAAGAAGGGAAGAATCATTGAGTAAGGTTTTCACACGTGTACGCAAGTATAGCTTCGGGACGCGTTGGAGTGTTGCAACTGAGGAGAAAGATGTGCGCGAGGTAGGTTAGGTTTTTGATTCTTGCGTTTAAGAAGACGCTTCGGGGCTTTTTCGCGGTTTCGAGAGTGCGTGCGCATAGTTTAGGGGATTTAAGAGCGACAGAAGGTTACATGTGTCTTGGTTCGTTAACGGATTTCATTAATTTTTATTAAAATTGTATTGCCGCGTCGAAAATCTTTCTTTCAGCAATAATATCGGATTTTATTATTGGAGTTTTTATATTTGTGTATCAAAATATCTCATGGTGAACGTTGTTACGTGAAGGACGAAAGTAAAACGGAGAATTGTCCGTAATACCAAGAGTGCTTTTAATAACGTATGAGCACGAAATTGGGCGTAATTATCCAATGTAATCGCAAGTGACTCAAGACGGAGCAGAGAATCATAATGGTTACATTAGAGTGTGCAGTATTCTCTGTACGTTTAGTATGCATAAAACGTCTGTTTCTTTGCTTACTCTAGTTATTCGTTTGGACGAAAGAAATTGGTGAGAAACGATTGCAACGAATTAAACGAGGCAGTGTCCTCTTAGGTCGAAAGAAAGCAGGATAGAACTTGTTCCGCGCGTTAACACGTTCGGTCGTTGCCAATTCTGGAACGTTGAAACTTTTTTTTTGCGATGATTGAAAAATGTTTAGCGTTCATCTCGTAGAAGGAGAAAGTATTGTCTATTTTCAGCCGTAATTACTGTATCGTGTGGAAAACGTTGGCAATTATTAGCAAATGGAAATTTGATATATTTTTATAGTTTAGAGCGTAGGTTATGTAGTACAGTTTTGTTTATCACCTTTCAAATTGAACGAATGGGAAACGTCTCTATAAAAAAAAGTTCTTAAAAAAGTTGTTATGATCTATAGCGAAAGTAATCGTATACGCCGGGGGCATATTGGGACAAGTTTATACGTCGTTACTTTCTTGAGTTTTTAAAGATGTACTGAAGAATTAGCGAAACTGTTTAAGATACAGAAGTATATTTAGCATTTTGAATGCAAGCGTGTATTATTTAGTACGTATAACTGTCTTAAAATATTGCATTTTCGCGTGAAACATGAAATCGTAGATGCTAATGATCCGTGAAGATTTAGATGTCATTAATTAAACGAGTTACAAAAAGCATACCATTAAAATGAGAATTCTTAGTATGAGTGGCACGTTTAACCCCTTGCTATACAGTAACGAGTGACACTCGTTATGCGGTAAATTCAATAGGAAGTTTTCGAGTTTACCAAAACCTATTGAATTGAAGATGTGAGAGAGACGCGACATGATAAAATTATTTCTATAACATTGATATTATACAATAACGAGTGACACTCGTTATGCGGTAAAGTGGATAGGTAATTTTCAAATTTTGCAAAACCTATTAAATGGAAAATATCAGTGAGACGCGGCACGATGAAATTATTTCTATGGTTTACTGTTATCGTAATTGATATTACACAATAATCAATGACATTCGTAGTACGGGAAATTGCACAGGAGATTTTCGAGTTTTGCAATACCTTTTTAATGAAAAATATCAATGAAACGCGACACGATATAATATTAATATTATATTAAATTATACAATGTATAAAGAACCATTGATCAATTTCTACTTCAGTAATTTAATTCTGTAAAGCATATGGCACGGGGTTAAACATTTATCTTGTCTCACGAGAGTACTATTTTATTGTATCGAGAGTTGAATTAAAACAGGTGCATCTTTTGAACTATTATTATGAGATACTGAACAAAAGATTCAAGATATCGTTAGGGTAAGTTAGGATGATTATGTTCTAATCATTTATTGAAGACTTCGATATTTGTATATACAGTTCTCAGTTATTGAAATAGTAACATTAGGGCATCCTTAACTTTAAAGCAAATCTAATATACAATATTTTCCTTTAAAAAAAAATACAAGAAACATTTAAAAAGAAAAGTGAATCTCAAATGCTTAACCAAATTCAAAATTTCATGCTGTCACAAACACCGCAGTTGTAAAGTTTTAGATTCTGAAATTCTTAACGATTTACATAATTTCACCAGTTATAAGCCGTTTATTTTGAAAGTGGCGAGTCACTTAATGATTATACGAAATTACTTGTATTAACACGAGAAAAATATAAGTATCCAAGTTAATCTTTTTGAGTATTGATTTAAATATTTTTAAACGCGAAGAAACGTAAACTCTTAATATTTCAATTTAAAATATGACTTATGCGACTTTCAAAATGGATTGCCTACATAAAACGACCCAAAGAATAATGTTCTTTACAACACACATACATTATTATTACTATTGTCTCGTTAACTTCTTACGTCTGCCGATTCATAATTTCTGTAAGATCATTATAAATGCATTACGTCGAATCTTCACTTGAAACAGTTGCATATGAAATAACAGTATACAAGTGGATCCAAATCGAGTGGAATTCTCCTCTCGAGTATTGAAAGTATCTCGAAATGCCTTCATGGTCCGAAGTTTGATCTCAGGGCCGTCCGTGAACGCCAACCCCTAAGTTGTGCCAACTCCAACACTAGTGTCGCAGTACGACAATCGATCTCGGCTAGAATGTATACGAAATGCATTTTCAGGTCTTGTTAATCTTTACTGTCGCATTGGTCGTATCATTTAATTCATTAACTTCTTACCAGCACAGATTGCTGGCAGTCTGGTTAATGGGATACGTTAAAAAAAAATTGTACAGGAAAAACTGAGGGTAGAAAGTATATTGGATAGGTTTATAAAGTTAATATCCAATTGTCGTCATTTTACATAGTAAGTTTATGTATTTCTTTGGCTTTGTTTCTCATATATACATGAAAAGTTCGTTGATGTTTTGGTAATTTTTAGATGCTCTTAACTTGTTGAGTAATTCAGTATAATGTAAACGCTACTGAATGAAATAACGTAGAGTTCCGTTTTATTGAGTCATGCATTTTATTAATTTGGAGAATATAACACTTATATTTGCATACATTTTTCCAGGTTTTGATAAGGTAGACGAATAATTCAGTGAGTCACATAATCCTTGATTATATTGGCAGATTCTATTAACTTATTTTTAAATAGTAACGAGAAATTGTGAGTATATGTAACAACGTTATAAAGAAAATGTTATTTAGTTTGATAATCTCTGACGACAATTCTTTTTCACGTCCTTTTCTCTTAAAGTTTTTTTTTAGGAGTGCTCCCACCCGATCCCACATATGTAGAACTTCGTGGTACTGTCCGATAACTGAAAGACAGCTAGGGAGTGATGGATCCTCTCGTTTTCAAACGCCAATACCTGTCATCTCGTTTTCGGAATGACCAAACCCAGTGTCCTAAAATAAACACTCTGCATAATCGCTTACTTTGGTACGCTGGGCTTGGGGATTCCAAAAATGAAATGGCAGGAATAGGTAATTGAAAACGACAGGCTCCACCGCTACCTAATCATCTTTCAGTTGTTAGGCTGCATAACGTCCTATTCTTGAGTCATAAAGTATTCTTAGGATTTGGAAAGAAGTCACTTGATAAGTAATTTGCTGTGATTCGCCCAACGGGTAAGAGACGTCCCTCGTCCTAACGCATTTTCGATTTTAATGCATGACTAGCTGAAAAAACACTCAACGACAAAATAAAAATATAGATTTCATTCGTCGAGTTCAGGTTTCAAGGGCTAATACTCTCTTACCGAGTAACTTCTTTCTATATCTTCAGAGTACTTGGGCTACATCCCCATGTAACACAGTCGAAAATCTTATAGTCTAATTTATAATAAGGATGACAAAATCATTTTCCTCTTACCATTTAGAATAAAGAAAAATTTGGAAAAATGCTGTAAAAGAAGAGTATTACCACGTTATACAGAATTAGGCTGCATTAAATACTTGCAACTTGTTAATACCTTAATAATACTAAACAATCTCGCGAAAGTCAGTTGTTGCAAAATTACGCGTAGTTAAAGTCTGTCATGAATTGGTAATTGCACCTCATAAAAGGGTGGTTGTTTGTATCGACGACCTTATTTTCCGTGATCTAGATTTTACGATTCCTCATCTTTTTCTATATATACTATGTATACAGAGAATTACGATCGTATCCGTGCTCAAGGATTGTGCATGCTGATAAAAGACAGTGTCAACATTTGTATCCGTTATCGATTGACCCTTAAACTCGTACAACGTTTGAATCTATTGCTTTGGGTCTCCTTTGTTGGAATAGACATTAAAAGACGCTAAATACCTCCGATAATCAACGTGACAACTTTCCTTAAATGCAATTTTACGCGAGACTTTTATCTCTCCAATTAACTTTTATCTGCGCTTATCACTCGATGTTGAAATTTAGGTTTTTCGTCCGTTTGGACCTGGGAACCAAGTACAAATCTTGTTTGACCCCTTGTTAAATTTAATAGTAGGGGCTAGAAGGGAGATTTCTTTGAAAATTTCCGCACAAACTTGCCTTGGATACGATTTTCAATATGTACCAGTTTTATCTTTCCGCTTGGCTTTTATCTGCGTTATATTATCACTTAATGTTAAAATCATATTGTTCTTCCATTTGATATTGGGAACCAAACAACTAACACAATGTTCTCGTATTTGGATCCAGATATCAGAAGATAAACTTTCTTAAAAATTTCCAGGGAAATTTATAACTTAGCTAAAGAAAACTCGTCTGGACGAACTTCAACTTTCAAATAATTTATTCTTGAAGCAGCGAAATTAAATATAGTCAAAAACTTTTAGTTCAGTTACTCTCTTAGGATTTATTAAAAAATTTCTCCGCTCACACAGCACAGAGTGAATTAATTTCGAGAAGTCACTTTGCAGTCAATCACGCTTTTAAAAAGTTGACTTTCGATCCATTTATTGTGGACTGTATAAACGACTAAAGTAAAATTTACTTGTTAAGAACAATCAGATTTGCTTAATTCTTAACACTAGATTTACGGATGTTAATTATGCAGGCGGTCCTCGACTTTCGCACATAATTAATTCCTGAAAATGTGTGCGAATGTTCAATGTTCGAAAGTAGAGGGATATACGAAAAATATTAAAAGTTCCACATTAATATGGTTCCTCTGTAATCTTGAGATTTTTCAACATCTAGTAGGTAATACTAGAGACAATATTACAATAGTAGAGAACCTCAGGGTTCTCTAATATTGTATTTGGGGACCTCACTCCGAGGGTCTGACTGAATAGAAGCAATTTTTGAAATAGCGACAAAAATCTTTAAAAAATTGAATTTTTAAAAATGTGCGGAAGTCGAGGGTCGCCTGTAAACCCATTTTTTAAAAGTGAGCCAATTTGACTCATACTAAAAAATTAAAATTTTCTGCAAAGAAAATAGTACCAAATCAATTTAAATGAAAGATTTATTATTAAAAAATGAACCAACCAATATAATATATATTAATCAAATTTTGAATGTGCCAAATTGGCTCCGTAAATCTAGTGTAAAAAACTCGTATGTCAGTTACACTCTTAGAATTTTATAAAAACTTCTCCACTAAAGCAACACGGTGCGAGTCTTAAATCTTAAGAAGTGACTTTATATCTTGATCAACCCATGTGTTCTCCAGTATATATGGCGGTGCTAGTACGAAAACTCATGCTCGGATGAAAAACGATTATCGTCTGGAAAGCCAACACGGTCCACGGAAACCCAGATACAAACATTTTTGTTTTCTCGAAAATTCCTCTATAAAATGAAAATACGTCAGGACATTTTTCATTGAATGTATTCTCAAGAGGCAATCCTCGAGAAACGTACCGACAATAAATATTAGACGGTTTCCTTTATTCGAGTTCAGTCGTAAGATTGCCAACAACTGTATTGACAATTGGAATTAACTTTACATTGATACCCTTTACCGTACAATGTTTACCATTTCCATTGCAATAAGCGGAGTTTTTTTCAATTGAGGCCATTGGTTACCGTAAAACGATTTAAAAAATTTAAGATCCCAGCCTTTAACTCTATATTTATGCATTTCGGATTTTACTATTACTCTAATTTGAATTTAGCAATGGTAACTAATGAGAAGACATCATTTATTCCGGCTAATTATCGAAGTTATACATTTTAGAGTCGATCGATATTTCAATATCGTATTCGATGCAGGACAAAGTATTTCAAGTAGATTATTAATTTCCGTTACCTACAGAATTTGCTAATTTGTAACCTTTATGAAACTTACGTTGCCTTCCATAGGTACCAATTATTATTAAATTATTGGTGTATATTTATTAAAATAGAGACAGATATTTAAACAGCTGATTGAAGATGAAAACATAAGTACTTTAAACCTCTATGGGCCCCTGTCACTTTGCTGCAACGCAAGACACATATAATCTTCTATTCTTTAAAATCAAATTAAAAATTTTCCCAAATATTATAATTTTGCTTGTAAAAATCAAGAAATTTTTCACAATTCAATATTGAAAATTCAGATTTAATCCATTATTTAAAATAGTATTTTTATCATTCTCTAATTGTGCTATCGTTAAACTGATCTTCGAATACCACAAGAAATTCGGACTATAGAGGGCTAAAATACATGCAATTTTAATAAGGCTCGACAAATAACTTAGAATATTATATTTTCTTGATACACTGCAGTTGGTCTGTGTTAAAAAAGAGTTATAAAAAAGAATAAGCATCGGAATTAGGACGAAAGAGTTCATTAAGGATTAAGTTGAAAAAATCATTGTTCAACTAGAGTCTTGGATAGTGATAGATAAATTCGTGAGAAAACTCAGTCAGGATGTTTGATCCTTTGCACTCCGATGTCGAGCTACACTCGAAACAGCTTTCAGTGTCATGTAAAGTTTCATCTACTAATTATCAACATTTCGAAACCAACAATAATTTTGCATTTCAATAGAAATATACCGCAGTACCTACAATTGTTCCTAGTATTAAGAAAAATAAATAATCAACCGTAGACAATTTTCCGACGCTGTATTTACCTGCCTAGCGAAAAATTAGTATTAGAAAATAATTCCGAGTGCAAAGGGTTATTAATAACAATTAAAGTATTATGCTGCGCTATCTTACAATTAACAACGAAAATTCATTAGACGGAGTTGATATAATCACATTAGTACTTTCCATTGTCTCACTCTTTTTAACTATGCCCTCGCACATTTCTTTCATACTTCTATAATTTAAAAACCACCGCAAATTGTGCACAAATACTGCAAGTCTCTCAAAAAGCAGGTCCATCGAGATATTTCACATTAAAGAGAAAACAAACAGGGAAAGTCACGTCTCGCGTTTTATTCGGTGTTTGTCAAGGTAGAACAACACACTCGCCAGCGTTTAATTCTGTATTTACGAGAATCCGCGGCCTTTTAATTGCCCATATTTTTAACTCTGGTGTCTGGCACACGGTAATAAATCTTTCCCTGCACTCCGATATCAGTGCGCGCCTTTTTCTTCCGTTCAACGTGAACTCGTACCTGACCCTCCTCGCTCGAGCGAGATAAAAAAAAACTAAAAATGAGGAAGAAGACAAAGCAGCTGGAATACGAACTGCAGATGTGCCACGTGCAAATAAAAAGGAACTGGGTATCTTTTATCAAAATTACGCGGATTTTCTTGCAATATCTCTTACAAGGCGTTGGGATTAAGAAGCGGAAAGATCGTTATAGTTACGCGGATTTGTTGAGGATGTGAAACATTTTACGGGTGTACGAAAGATGTAAGTTATTATGCTATTTTCTTTTAGTTTGGAAGATTGGTACAAATCTTGCGAATTAAATTGTTTAAATGTGTATCGCCCTGGTGAGATTTCTTCCTTTCCGTCCTTTTTCTTCTTTGTAGCTTCTTGAAAAAGTATGATGTACATCTCGTTCAAAGATTCGACACGTATTTTTTATTATCAGTGTCGGGATGGGTTGTTGGTGAATAATTTGAACTTCAAGTTCCCGTGAACAAAGTCTTTAATAATCAAATACGAACTTAACTGGACGAGCGCTCAAAATATACCTAATAACTAAGAAACTATCTAGTTAGCTCGAAGGAGCCGCTCCCACGCAACCGGCGAATTTTCCATGGCCGCTCAGCCAATCGGAAAACAAGAAAATTAACCGATTGCGCCCTCTTTTCCTTACGCCCTTGGCGCGCTTTTTAGGGAAAAGAGGCGAAGGTTTTGGCGGCAAGTTTTCGCTGGCAAGGGGTCGGTCACGTACGCATTTCCTCCGCGCCCCCGCTTCGTCTTGCGCGGCCCAAGGTTGTCGTTGGGTCTGCACTCGAAGGGACATCGGAAACGCGTAATTTATGGCACTTACAAGAGCTATTGAGAATGTGCAGAGATTCTAGAAAACTCTAAGTGAAACTAAACACAAAAGGCACTTCTCTCAAAAATAGCTGTGTTGCAGCAAATGACATAAGCCATGACAACCGTTTGCACGAGAGTTGAAAAACCCTCTACGTAGGTGGTCGCTACATCAGTAATCGTCCACGTTAAAGGGGTAAAAACCGCCCCCAAAGTTGGAGGGCTAAAGTGTATTTCGTTGAATATCTTGGAAACTATGAGAGATAGAGTAATTTCATAAATTGACGAAATTAGTGCCTTTGCATTTCGAATTTAATGGTATAATTATTTTTCGCAAAATCTTCATTTGTTTAAACAATATGTTGGAATAACATATTTTCGACCGTTTATCCAATTTAACACTACATTTACCAAGCCAGTCAAAATGACTGGTACACAATTTTTTTCATAAATTCTACGGGTTTATGAGAGAGCCGTAGAATAAATATTCTTCGTCCATCCTATAAAACATAAGTTACCGAATCTATTATCTTTTCCACGTCTTAAATTTCATCGCTTTAAGGTACATATTTAAAAAATTATATAATATATTTCACGCTGGTAAATCTAGTGTTAATGTCAATCGATTTCCTTGAGTATTTTTTTATAAAAACTACATATCCAATACAAAATTACGGATAAATAGGAATTTCGATTTTTGCATCTACAAAAAATGTTATTACCAACGAAACTTTGTCGTTCGACGCACGAAATAGAGTCCCTATGCGTGGCGTTCCTTGCTCATAACTGCTTCGTAGTTCAAAAGAGCTAATTTTCATATTCAATGTATTTAACAGTTCCATCTACCTGTTCGTATATTCGTTACTTCGTAAAATGTGAACCTTTCTTCGCCGGTTCGCTATGACTGGAAGGAATACAAACTTGAAATATAAATAAGTAGAACAGCAGAGTTGATTTAAAAGTGTTAAATTAAAAGACGGTGACACATGCATTCATTCCTTTATAATGTCGATTAGAAGCAGGAGAAAAACTCCTTGCGTTAAATCTTGTTTTCCGAGGTGGTCGTTGCACACCTGCATCCTTTTAGTCTCAGCAATCGCGTCGATTGCGCTTCTCTGACGTCACAACAAGATACGAACGAGTAGGCCCAATGGTTGGTTTATCGGTGACCGGTGGATACGCATTTATACGTCTCGTTACCTTGTATCCTCGCAACAGGAATCAGAACAGGATCGGAGGTAGACGAAGAGGGAGGAGAGTCAGCCCTCTTGGAATATTATCGAGGCGTAACAGATCAGAGTGAAAGTCGGGACACGACTCTGCGCTAAGTCTGTCTTTCTCTTTTTCACTGTAGGTTTCTTGGTTCTTTTCGTTTTCTCTCTCTCTCTCTTTCTCTCTGTATCTCTGTCTGTCTTTGGATTCTAAACGGTAAGAAGAGACAGGATCACGAATCAAACGGATCTGAGATGATCGTGTGCACGTTCTCTGCCTTTGGCTTCTCTCGACGCAATAATTACGCGATCGTATCGCGTCGCTTCTCTTTCTACTTTTCAATCAGGCAAATACCTGCCTTTCTGTGCTTCTATAAGCGTCTTGCTATTTGTCCTCTCGCTGCTCTCTTTTTATCACTCTGTTTCTTTCTATGTCACTCTCTCTTTCACCGTCATTTCCTCTTTCGATCATCCGGATACTTTTTTTTCATCCTACGCTTATCTTTCCATGTATATACAGGGTGTTTCAACCGATTTTGACATCTTGATAACTTCGGTATTGTGGTATGTAGCAAAAAATGTTTCATAGGAAACTTAAATGGTATCGAGTAGGGCATAACCTGGTGTCATTAGTTTTTCCGTAAGTGGAGGCGTCAAGGACATATGAAGGTCAACTTTGTTTTTTTAAATAGAATGAGGTACTTTTTTATGTATCAAGCGATGCAGCTGGATATTCTTTATAAAAAAGTACTGACCTATGTATGTCGAAAAGCTAACAGTTTAGGAGATATTCCAATTGAAGTAATTCTAAAATTCGTACTTACATTAGCGTTTATGTACAGGTATGGTTCGATATAACAACTATTTGCATCACAGAATTTTTGAAATCGATGAAGTAAGGACTGGCCTACGTTATTTAATGTATCGGCTGACATTTTGCCACATTCATCGATAATTTGCTGCTTCACATTATTCATTTTAGTTGAAATTTTGGCGTTTTATCCTTTAACCGCTGAGTACGGTGAAGCGATATCGCGCTTCGCTTGTCTTATGCCAAAAATACGGAGAAGTGATCACGCTGCTGTTCGTTAGTATAATTTTCGAATTAATTGAGAACAGTTGTATTTATATCCATTGCAGTTTATTATTAATTTCGTTTAATTGTGGTTTTTAATAATATAAAAATTAAAATAAAACATAGTGGTAAAATATAGTAGAGCCGTGGATCATGGTACGGTAGAAGAAATGAGCCAATGAAAAAAGATAGATAGATTTCGACTTTAGAAAAATTGCCTGGACGAAACTTGCGACAGTGTGAGGTTTGCAGTAAAAAAAAATGGAAATGGAATTAAACGATCCAACTTAATTTGCGCTGTATCTAAAAAAGGAATTCATGGAATTTGTGTAGCAAAACACTCATGTAATTAGTAAGAATAAAAAACATTTTTGTTAGTAAAAATTACTTTTCTTATAATAATTAGAGTTAATTATAAACATTTTTATTATTTTCCAAAAAAAATAACTACACATTTCATTCCACAATTTTAGCACATACATAAGAAAATTTTTCGTCACTCAAACGGTTAAATAGCCCATAAGAAAAAGTCGGGCGGCGTTAAATCAGGTGACAGACAGATAAACAGATAAACAGAGCTCACGTCCTAGTGCGGCAGGAACGATGCCTATGTATTTAGATTACTTATACTGAAATATCTTCTTAAGTATCAGTTTTTCGACATACATAGGTCAGTAGTTTTTTATAAAGAATATCTAGCTGTAGGTATCGCTTGATGCATCGAAAAGTACCTCATTCTATCTAAAAAAACAAAGTTGACCTTCATATGTCCTTGACGCCTCCACTTACGGAAAAACTATTGACACCAGATTATGCCCCACTCGATACCATTTAAGTTTCCTATGAAACATTTTGCGCTACATGCCATAATACCGAAGTTATCAAGATGTCAAAATCGGCCGAGACACCCTATATATTATTATATTATTTGGGATATTTTCTTATACATTATTTGGTAACTGACGTTTTTGATGGACAGCTTAGACTATGGGAAGCGTCGTAAACCCGTTGGTTAATTGCACAATGAAGGGGTGAAACGCGTAGAAATTGTAAGTTTTGAGTTAACTTCAGATTTCAGATTCAAAATCGGCTGAGACACCCTGTATAGTTCTATCGATGCTCGGTTACTCTCTCTTTCCGTTTTTCCTAATTTTCCACGCTGCATCTTTTTTGTTTTTCATTTGTTTCTCTTTTTACAGTCTGCCTCTTCCGATTTCTCTTAGTGACTCCCTTCTATTTATTTCCCGCATCTTTTTCTCTCCCCCCGTTCAGTTCTCAACGTTGCATCCTTTCATCGCGTTTCGTGCCGACATCCCATCGACCGCGTACTCTGCACTTCCGACTAACTGGTCAACCACTCTCCGCGCCACTTATGCACTTAGCTCTGACGAAAGGGTCCTCGCGATGTTTCAGAATCTATTTTTATCAAGGCATCCATGTATATACATATCTCGCTGTTCCGATACCCTTTTGCTCCCTGCGTCTGTGTTACACGCACTAGAAATGTATTGGGTCGTGAAATAAGTTCGTATTGATTTTTTTCTAAATGTTTAATGTGTTTATTATATAGTTAAAATCGATTAAAGTTATTCAATAATGTATTTACTTTGTGTGTATGTTGAAGAATGGCATTTAGTGGATTATTTGGATTGTAATAAGTTTAGGAACGATGTAATGCTTTCGTAATGTTATAATTAGGGTGCAAATACTTCTGTAGATGCAATGATACCGAAGTGAATACGATGATTACAAAGCGAAACACGATTGCCTCGTTTGTTAACACTAGATTTACGGCTGCTAAATTTACCATATTTACATATATTAAATAAGTACAGTGAAAAAAGATGGATCAAGCAAAAAGTACGATCAGTTAAGTGATATGTGTATTACAAGATAGACGTGAAGTATCTACTGTAGTGCTTCTCTGTAAATGAAAAAAATAATTTTAGAAAAGTAGGAATCCGCCAATTTGACGGTTGCTGTAAATATAGTGTTAATTACAGTTTAGTTTAATGGCGAATAAGGCTTTTCGTGATTCTGGATACACCGGAACAAGAGAACTTTTGCTTTTCAGTGTGTGTTATATTTAAATGTCGCCTCCTTTGAACGACGATGCAGTGGATGATGATGAATAAATCCAGAGAATAAGAGAATAATGAGAATTTGGCATTGAAACGAATATTAAACTTGTAAGAGTATGAACTAGAATGATTTAGAATTAGCTATTGAACTAACAATGCGTTTATGAACTGTTGAAATTGGAATGAGGATGTATTTTGGCATAAAGGGACACAGGATTTTTAAAGGAGTGGAGACAGAATGACGTGTTTGGGAGTTGAAATGTTAAATTAGAAAAGTAAAAATTTTAGGATTTGAAACCGTGATTCAAAGATTGAGTAAGGATGGTAGTTGCTGAAAGAATGGATATTTGCTGAAGTCATTTTATATACTAGGGATAGAAGAAGTATCAGAAAAGTATGAGAAATGGACCATTTCTTGAGGGGAACCAACTGGTAAGGCAATCTTGCAAGTCAAGGAGTTAGTTGTTAGTATTTGTAAAGTCATTGTCTTCGTTGCTTTAAGTTGTTGCACAGATACCACTTTTCGTCTCTGGTAATAAGTAACGAAAGAAATGGGCAATGCTGATTTGCGGCAAGATGATGGCGTGCAACTAAACAAGCACAAGGTGAAACCTGACCATTTTTGTTGTTTTCACTGAGTGAGCGCGGAAGTTCATGCGCTAAGCTAGTGATAGACAAACTGCGGTCTACAACAGCGAGCAGGATTTGGCTCGCTGCACATCTGAAGACAATGGTACAGAAACTTTGAACTTCAATGTTGTGAGAAATCAAAAGAGTGTGCACAGAAATTTTTTGTTTTTTTCTAATTCTCTATTATGAAAGTTGCCTATCACTGTACTAATCGTAAGTAAGTTTCTGACTTTTTTTCATTGCATGCAAGTGAAAATAAAATATACAAAAATTAAGTAAAATATGATAAATCTAATAAAAAATATACAGTCGACTCCCGACTTTCGCACATAATTAGTCCCTGAAAATGTGTGCGAATGCTGAATGTTCGAAAGTAGAGGGATACAGGAAAAATATGGAAAATTATATGTTAATGTGGTTTCTTTGTGAACTTTAGATTCTCTAATATCTAGTAGCTAGTAGTAGAAACAATAATACAATGTTAGAACACCTCTAATAGGCAATTAGGGAACACGAGCTACAACACTCTTTAGCAGTGGCGAATGAAAATAAACATTGTTTGAAATAGCGACAAAAATCTTTAAACATGGAATTTTTAAAAACGTGTGAAATGGCGAATTGTGCGTAAATAGAATGTCCGGAAGTAGAGAGTCGCCTGTATACAAAATTAAAATAAAGGTAATAAATTTGTGATTACATATAAAAGTATTGAAATATAAAAAAAGCGCGAACTTATGCCTTAACTCAGATGTGTCAAACTCATATGATATTATAGGTCATATGATATATTTTGTATTAAGTTGGCGGCCTTAAAAGGTCAGTCTTGTTTCTAAATCAGATAATTGTCACAGTTTTCGAATGCGAAAACAGTTTCTTCTATAAATGAAGTGCTGTAAACCACTACGCGTGATACAACACAAAATTTGTCAGAAGTGGGACGCAACACATACAAATAAAAATAAAATTTACATGAAAATAATTAATTAATATTTTTTTCAAAAATTTTTACAAAGTCTCCACGATCCGCAATCTATTTATGTATTGTTGGTCTGCGTGTTTGACATGACTACCTTAATTGCCCATTTTTCACTGTTCCTGGTTAGTTTATTATTTTTAGACTATATCATCCTACCGAAGTTTCGCATCGAATTATCATTAATCAACGTTAGAGATATCGATTGAGAAAAGAAAAATGATAAAAAGACATACATACATACATACATATATCCATCAAGGTGTGTTTGACGCGTACGTCAAGGAAACGAAGGAAATCGTTTTGAGATTCTTTTCTGCTTTAGAAAGTCGTACGTTGGAATCTGTCGGAAGTGCATGGGTATCCCATGGATCGTCGAATCTCGCGACAAGAGGTTTAATTGCTGAATCAGTAATCGGCCGGTTTTGAGATTGATGACTCACCGTGACTACATTCGAATTTGACAATGACGCGACAGCGCCTCGACTTTTTCCGTAGCAAGCCGCATCTGTAAACGTAGGCCGACGACGAAGGACACGATTCGTTCTGATCTTTCGTTGTGTCCTTGATTTTACGATGGAACAAGTGCCATTTTGATGAGGGTATTAAATAGTTTTTGTTTGGAACTGCAGTCGTAGATTTATTGCAATGGACAATGCGTGGAAATATGGCAGTTTCTTGAAGAATTACTTTGCTCTGAAGTTCTTTTACCCTTTTAACCTTCATAGTGGTTGAAGCTGAAAAAAGAATAGGGAAGAATACTAAAGGAAAGGATGTTACACTGTTATTTACGTTCTGTGCATGCTGAAGAATTTCGTTTTGTGGAATATTCGGTTCGTAATAAATTTAGGAACTATAAAACGCTTTCGTGTATTATCGCACAATTAGCGTACACATCCTTGTCTACTCGAGTCGAAATATTGAACCTCATTTGAACCTTTTACTACCCAACATTTAGGAATTAAAATTACAAAAATAGGTCTAAATTCAATGTAAAATAAGATCCTATTTAGCGCCTAAAAGTGGCACAAATTTCCCTTTATGCAATCTTATGGCGCAAAGTAGGAAGTCAATTTCAACCTCCGTTGAGGATTTACATCCTATCCAGTACTGGGTTGGGTAGTAAAAAGTTCAAATGAGTTTCAATATTTCGACTCGAAAGGAGTATCATTTTACTGAGAAGAAGTTACAGGTTTAAAGTAGGAGTTTTAGTGTTGAAAAGTATCATATTAGGTTCAAATAGGAGTAAATACCACGAAAATAGGTTCAATATTTCGACTCGGGTAGGTGCAATGATACAGCAATGCACACGTTGACTCCAAAGCAAAACACGATTATAAAAACGATACATCTTTGTGTCCAATGAATGCGTGTTAGATTTTATTTTGTTTCGTTAAACTTTCTTTGACTCTGCATTTTAATCTAATTTAAAGCCATTTTACAATAACAAAATAGATGTCTGAAAAGTGGACTAACTTTGAAAAATTTGAGATTGACACTTATTCTCTATTTCATCACCGTTTGTCACAATACGGCACAATTACTTTGTATAAAAGGTAAAAATTGAATCGTTAACGAAATCGTAACATATAAAAAACGCAGATATTAATATTTCAAAATGGAGAATGAATAGTACAAATCACTGTTATAGTTTCCAGCACATTCACTTAACAATTTGCGCTCCGAATTATTTCGCTAATTTCGGTAGTGAGCTAAATAAAATTAATTTTGCAATATTTTCTATCCCTGGTTACTCATTTCTTTAAATCATATCAATAACTATATGTATTAACGTACACTTAAATAGGTGATATTATAAAATCATTGTAAAATTAGAAAGTCGATATTAAATTACCAGAAAATACAATTAACTGAATATCTATCTCGAGTTCTTCTCGACATAGGATCACAAAGGGTTAATAAGTGTACGTATAGTTATTTAATAACTATATTAAAGTATTAACCCCTTGCCATACAAAGCCGAGCAACACTCGTTATGAGGTAAGTGAGATAGGAAATTTTCAAGTTTTCGAAAACCTATTAAATTGGAAATATTACTGAGACACGATAGAATAATATTACTTTTCTAACATTAATATTACCTTCAAGTATACGGTATATCAAGAACCACTGATCAATTCTTTTTTAGTAATTAAATTCTAAACTATAGTGGAGACAGTGACAAAACAAATCGTAGGACAAGGGGTTAATAATCGATACTTCTACTTTTAATCAATTTCTGGCCACTATAAGCATCTCCCACAATAATCAAACCCTTGTTTTACAAGCGTTCACTTAAAACAGTCTGAAATAAATGTAACATGAAATAAAAGCGGAAAGTTACATCGTTATTTAGTGTAAGGAGAGAAGAAATCGTAGAGTCACGAAACTTTCGTAACCTTGCCAACGATCTATCATTTTTTTTCCATCGGAAAGTCCCACGAGGAGTTGTGTCGTACGACGAAACAATGGCTGGTATTCGGAGCGTGCATTTATTTAAATCGCGAATAGCAAGTGTTGCTCCTTGCGGACGGACTGCGCAGCGAAGAGGTTAAATATATCTGGCCTGGCCTAACCGTTCCTTCTATCCTCATTCCTTTCGAATGCCCAGGCTACTCGGCTTGGATTCAAGTGTTGCTCTCCAGGCAACATCTTTCTGATCTTTGGTAACTTCGATGAAGGATAAATAGCGGCTGATTTCATCTGGGGGTCTTAACGACCATGTGGTGACTGTCCCATCTCTCTTTCTTTCGTTCTTTGTGTAGCAGGATTCGATTAACTCTTTGAGGCACGGGAATTCTGGAAATTAACCCATTTGCATCATATGGCAAATTCAAAAATATATCTTTACTATCAAATTGCTTTATATTAAATCTGTCTAACAGTATTTCAAAAAGTGATATTTAAGTTTAATCGACGAATGTTGTATAAATAATTTAGACTGCTCGTATGTGTTGCTTTTCACTCACAATGTGAATGCATATATGCGTTTCGATGATGGTGATCAGAAAAAGTGCGCGCATATATGCGCTTGTGATGGAAATGGGTTAACCCTTGGCAGTCCGAGTTATTTTGTTAATTATATTCGTTTCTTTCAATGTTATCAATGACTATAGATACCGGCGGATATTTCGGTGATACTACAAAATTATTACAAAATCGGAAAGTTGATATTAAATTGGCAGAAAATCAAATCAAATGGAAAGCTATGTCGAGTACTGCTCGACATAGGACCGCAAAGGGTTAAAAGACCTATGTTGCTCTCTGTTCTTCTCAAATTGATCAAAGTTGGTTTATATTTAATAACAAAGTTATATAATAATACAAATTTTCGAGATTGGACAAACATTGTCCCGCCATGCATCTTCACGCATCAAAGAGATGGGACATTTTAAGTTAACACTCTATCGATTCTAATAGACTTCTCGGTCCCACCGTTTTTGGGCTTGTAACTTATTAATCGGTTGCCATGATAGTTAATAAATTGTTATTTATCATTGCGATTTACTGTGATAAGGATTCACTGACGAAAATTTGCAATTTTCGAAGAGATATCGGTATCAGTGAAGTATTTGTGGCTAAGTGATCAGTCAAAAGGGGGTAGGGTGTTCAAAAAATACCGGTCTGTAGAGAGTTAAGAAAAAGGAGAAAAGGGGAATAAGTGAAATAGTAATATCTGTCGGATTCTCTAATGTAGGCGTGGAAAAAGTTAAATAACTACTGGGTTATTTATCTTTTTATATATATTGAATGAATACTATGAAATAATAAAATATACTAAAATATAAAGTAACTAGAAACCACAAATCATATCTAAGAATTTCTAACTGTCTCTCTAAGGTCTCTTTCTAACGGTAATCTGGGAATGCGTCACGAGACTCAACCTCTTAAAATGATGATCTCCCCCCTTCTTTCTAGGTCACGCATCTCTATGGGGAGACGTTACTCTAATTGTAAGGGTATCTATGGATAAATATTATACAACAATTGTTTGTCTTTCTGTTTCGCTCCTTCTACCCTTTCTGCGACTATTTCTTTCTTTTGTTGCTGATGATTCTCTCTTTTTCTTTCACTCTATCTGTCGCGGCTTGTTTTGTCTAGTTCAAACCCCTTTCAAATGGGGATCATCGAAATCACGGAATCTTTATCGTAATAGTAATTTTTAACAAGGACCATCGAAGATGACAGACGGTATATTCATTGCCACATTATGTAACTTCGCCTCTCTCGTGACCCTCGATAAGGAAAACAATGAAACTGGTCGAGAGTGAAAGTAATCCTTCCTTTCCACGAAGCAATTAACGTGTCATTGCTACGTACATTTTAATGAGGAGCGTATATTCCATTAGAATTGCCCTCGGATCTCAGAGATATATCGTCAATGTCGGCATATCGATTCTTCTATTTGCGTTGGCGTAAATCCGGGCCATCGACGTTTTGTTAAAAATAATTCAGTTATCCGTGGTTAATCGAAGTACGGAACAACTCTAAAAAATTTTCAGGATTTCGATCAACTACTTCAGAGGAAATCCATCGCTGTTTTTTTAACCGGCAATGTTTGCGGGTTAACTCATTACATTTTGAATTCTAAATTTTTATTAATTATAAACGATATACCAATTTATGACGACAAAACGTTTTAAAAATTATGGGCCCTTCAAAGGGATACAGTTACAAATATGATGTACTTAGATTTTTACAACTAATATTCGTAATTAGGTTACATCACAGTATTTTAATATGGTCAGATCAAACTTTTACCGCCAATTAAAGTGACATTCAAGTAGAAACTGTAATACGAGCGTAAGTTCTATATAATTATATAATTCCAAGTGACGAAAGACTTGTTAATGCGATATTTACAAGCTGAATCATCATCACTCACAGAACAGAAAAGATTACACGTACTCACTGCAATAAAATGTACCAACACTATTTTCAAATTTTAATTCTCACGTATTACAAAAATTATTTTCATTTTTTTTCGCAATCTTGATTCACATTTCGTTGTAAATGTACCATGATGCTAATAAGAGCACGAAACACTTGATCTCTCACGAGTGTGCAATTAAATACGATAAGTATTGCGTTAATGCCGTCATTAAATAATTAATGAAATTGTAGGTAATTAAATACGGCAAGGCATATGCCAATATGGCAAATTTCACTTAAGGTTTACCTCGACCGTCGGAACTCTACCCCCGTTACCAATCCGTCTGTATATAGAACGTCCGAGGTCGGCCTAAAGGCGATCCCGAAGCGTAGACACCAAGGATCGAGCTTCTGTTAAAAAATCAACCGAAGTGTCTTAAGAGCTGAAATATTTAGGTCGGAAGTGATGCGTAATATTTTCACACTCCAGTAATAAACCGAAGTACGCAGAGGGGCCGTTAGCGAGGCGAACGTATAATGGCCGTTAAATTGGCTCTGATATGCGGAGCGCTCGTCTCGCACGACGCTTGGTACTCGTTTCATTCGCAATCTTCATCCGTCTCTGTCTTTATTTGACGAGAAAATCAAGTATTCAGATGAGTCTTTGTTTATGGCTGTGATAGCAAGCACTTTGACTTCAAAATGGCGAATTTGACTTCAGAATGGTGAGTTTGGCTCCAGAATAGCAAGTTTGATTCCAAAATGGCGAATTTGACCCCAAAATGGCGAGTTTGACTCCAGAATGTCGAGTTTGATTCCAAGATGGCGAATTTGACCCCAAAATGGCGAGGTTAACCCCAAAATGACAAGTTTGACTTCAGAATAGCGAGTTTGATTCCAAAATGGCGAATTTGACCCCAAAGCGACAAGTTTGACTCCAGAATGACGAGTTTGACTCCAAAATGGCGAATTTAACCCCAAAATGGTGAGTTTGACTCCAGAATGTCGAGTTTGATTCCAAAATGGCGAATTTGACTCCAAAACGGCGCGTTTGAAAGATGAAAGTTCCTCGGAAATTTGTTTCGTGAGATAGGGATACTATTAACTTCTTAGAGCCGGCGATTTGTTTTGGAATGGAGATGAGATTGTGAGTTTACGATGATATTATAAGTAACAATTGAGATGAGAGACGTAGAAGAGAAATTTAGGAGGTAGAATCTATGTAGGCTGAAGCTCATAGTGGCGACTCTGATGTAAACTTGAATATGTTAATACCGAGACATAGTTGTCAATGTTCTCAAATATGCAAATGGGGATGTATATGTGTAGGTTTTGCTTTAATACTTTGCAATCCATCTGTATTAGAATTAGGTTTACAATAACGTAACTATACCTGTTGATTTTGGTACTCAGAGATCGATGGATCCATGTAACAATAGGGATAGCTTTCCTCTTCATTGCATTTAAGAAAATTCGGATATAATTGTAATTATAGGTTTTCATGATATTACTCTGACAATAGGAGCTGTAAATATAAAACCACTGATTGGATTTTTGTCCTCAGCACTGTACAAAATTACATGACAATTTAAAAAATATAGAATTCTTTTGCAGAACCTCGAGTCTCTTATTTAAAGGTCTAAAATCAAATCTCCTCGACGAATTCCCGGGAAAATTTCTATCACGTACTACTTATAACATCTCTGTGTGTAAACATTCAAGCCTAAAATTACATAAACAAACAAACTAGAGAAGTTGCGACGCTGGCGAAGACAGAGCCCTTGAAGAAGCTTCATATTACAGTTCCTTCATATAAACTCTAAATAGAAACTCCAAGGACCATCGCACAAAGGACACAAATTCAAATCTTTTGCCAGCACGTCAACAGTTTCGATGCAGAAAATGCACATGTGCACTCGGTGCCTTATGCAGCGAACATGCTGCGCCTCTCCCGCATTGAAAGTGTTTCAGCGTGTTTTCGTTCACGCTACCGATGCAGACGGATTGAAAATATCCACTTCCGAATATTTCTGACTCCGTCACCACCTCGAATAAATTAATATTTGCAGCCACTGTCGTGGGATGAAGATATGCAATGCTAATTAGTTCAGTTCGTTCTTATTCTCCCACGTGTTATTTACATTCTCTCTCTTGTTATTTTTCTTCTTTCGATTCATCCTCTACTGTGTTGCTCTAGCCACTTTTTTGGCGGGAATATCAAAGTTAAACGTCAGGCGGTTCCAAAGTCAACGCACCAACCACTAAAATTCTCATGATTCAGGGTTAAACATCATAAGAACAGCGCTTTATAATAAATAAACAGCTCTAAAACGCGAGCTAGTTGTAAAAAGTTCAATAGAAATTATTTAGGAAATTCTTTGTTTAAAATTGCATAGTGTTGGATACCGACCTAATTATTTACGATATAATAGCCAAATATTATCAAACATGATTCTGAAACTGTTACTTATCTTCAATTCCGTTATTGTTTTTCTTTAAGATATGTTTTGAAAATCTTTAGTCCTAACGAAATTTATTGGAAAGCGATCGCCCTTTTGGAATCTTACTCACGAGAAATTGGGGTTGTCTTTCCGCCACACAGTCCAAATATCTTTAACACTAGAACGACCAAGTAAGTCAAAATGACTTATTCACAATTTTTAATTAACTAAACTAGAAATTCTAAGCTGATCTTATAAAACACAGACTTCCGAACCAATCACATTTTCCACCTCTTGATTCCCCTTTTTTCAAAGCATTTATTTAATATATTTCAATGTCATAGTTTTAGAGCCGGTCGTTCTAGTGTTAAAAAGTAAGTCTTGTTAACAAATTCTGAAAATTGTCCAGAATCGCTGCCAGTCCGAATCTCGCGTCGACGTTACCTTAAGTTTGTTAACCCTTTGCAACCCGATGTCCCATCTGAGGGAACATCGTAAGTGTACAATATCACTTAGTTGCCCTCTCTAAGGAGGCCTTCGAATTTATTAGTGATTACAGTGGATGTACTTACAACGTCGCAACATTTTAAAAATGTATGTTTACCTGACATTTTTTATTGAAATGGTACAATATAGCAAATAGTAAAGTGTCCTCAAGTTACGAACAAAGTCGGATATGGTTCGGAGTACAAAGGCTTAAAACTCCAAACGCGAAAGTAATATCATAAAAATAAAGTACTGTAAACCACGATACGGAATACAACAATAGGTACTTCCCGTGATATTAACCCTTAACGGTCGTAGGTCACCTCTCACGTGACAACGATAGTTCGGCGAGAGGCGGTCGTATGTCACCTGAGAGGTACAGGTCGAACTCTGTCTAAATTCTCTGTCTATAAAATTCGATGCAGTTGCCTTGTCTGTAAAGATTCAGCAATGGAGCAATTAATATCCTCAGTAACATGTCAATGCTTTTTGTATTTAATTTTTAACCCTTTTAGTGCCGGACGACGATGTATCGTCGTTAGCAATAGTGCTAACACTGGATATCGAAGGGATAATATTATTATTATATATATATTAATACTTTCCAATACGATATCTGTAATTTTATGATAGATAATTATAAATACACAGTTTATGCTCTATATTACCTGTTCTATCTCAACTAACGCCAAACGACAATTCTTTTTATTCGCAATTACATATGTTATTAATTCCATCAATCTTTTCGCTCAGCATTGAAAGAGTTAATATAACAGGCCCAAAAAATGAATCAAGAAATTTCGTTATAATAAGAAAAATAACGGTATACGTCTGTGAAACCTGTAGAAAAAAGCTATTCCTTCATATTGGAGTTTGTTCAAAAAATATTATACGTTAAAAGCTTACAAAGAATTATTTGAGACTAAATGATTTATAACGTTCCTTCAAAAAATAAGTAATTTCCATAAAAAATGTTATTCCTTTAATATTAAATTTTTTCGCATATTTACCGAAGCTAATGGAGAATCATGTATGAAAGCTAGCGACCGATGAGGGTTAACAAAATCTGAAAGCCACAAAACAGCAGACCAAAGTAGAAAGATCTAGCGTAACAACTCAAAAGACTTCCGCTTTCAATGTAACCAGATAAACAATGAGTCCATCATCCCTTCCAAGAAATCACCTCACATTCGTCTTTCAGTCTCCACAATTTCCAGCTCGTCATATTAGGGGTACCGAAAAGTAACAAAAATTTTTCTTTTCCTGGTGAAAAACATTTATTTATTAAAGAAGTCTTAAATACTAATCAACAAAATAATTTCCATATTTTTCTAACACTTTTTGCCAGCGTGAAGGTAGTTGTTCGATTCCCTTTCTAAAAAAGTCCTCTGTTTTTTTGTTGAAAAACGTTTCCAATTACTTTTTCACTTCTCCAATTTTGATTATTTTTCGGTACCCCTAATACATCCTCGGCAATCCGAGAGTAGAAAATGCAGACGAAAATACAAAACTAAACAAACTTCACGAATGCGGAAAACACAGCTAGTTCGTACAACCGTGCTTCTAAATCCACTCGACGCTCGTTGGTCCACTCGGAGGCCGTGTCGCGACGTGCATATATCGGTATGCACGAAGAGATAACGCGTATCATTGCACCGAGACGCGATCTAAGAATAACCGACCGCGTAGGTTACAAGTAACAGAAATGTCGATTTGCGAGAGGGAGAAAAAAAAAACGTAGCCGCGAGATGTGTCGCGGAGCGAATAAGTGGGAAGTACGCGCAGACGGTGGTGGGTGTTCGCACGATGTGGGAAGAAAAAAAGCAATACGAAAGTGCAAGTCGTTTGCGTAACGCAAACTTACTTGAAGCGACATTCACACCGGTGATCAAAGCGATCTTGGTGCAGGCACACGTATTTATGGTGTATTATCGGAGACGCGAAATGCTCGATAACAATATCGTCTCATTGATTAAAGTTATTGATAGCGTATTTAAATATTGAACGGCCAAACTGGAACGAGAAATTGTCAAGATTGTGTGTTGTTATATAATAAACGTAGGAAATGTAGGTTGATTAAAGTTGATTAAAAGGAAGATTACGTACGGTTTGGTTTGGTGAAGGATGTATTTTATTCTGTGAGATACAGAGTCGCTGTGGTATCGTAGACTTTTATTAGATGAGGTAAAGGTACGAGTTTTATTGTGTAATTAAAGTATGTGGGGTAACAAAGAGATAAATTGTGGTTGGAATATATTGTATGCTGAAAATGCAAATTAAAACGTGGATTCACCCTTTGCACTCCTATGTCGAGCTATACTCGACACAGCTTTCTATAGTACTTAACGTTTTATCTATTAATTATCGAGTTTCGAAATCAATAATAATTTTGCTTCTTGACATAAATATTTCGCAATTCCTACAATTCTTCCTAGTATTAAGTAAAAATGAATGATCAACAGTAGGCAATTTTATATTTGCTTATATTATGAAAAGTTAGTAAATTAATTCGGAGCGCAAAGTGTTGTCGGCTCTGCTTGAGTGAAAGTGCATTTCATTTTAGGAATTGTAAATTTGTGACTGTACATAAATTGTTATTAATTAAAGCAAAAAGGCAATTTTCATTGTGTCATTGAAATATATCGGACATAAGCAAAATTGATACGAAGTGTAAGAATAATAAAAATTACTATAATATTGGCATCCTACGAGTGAAGTTCTTTTGGTATCTGAGATGAATGCACTCGAATTTCATCTGTTCCACGAGGTCAAGCTTTGCTACCAGATATTCAAAGAATAACATATGCATTTTGATTATTGCTCAGACGGTTCTGTACATCTGTTTCCTAAATTGTACGCAGATGGCATATGACGAACTAAATTATCCTTGAAACTAATGTGTATCATACTCTCATCTTTCAATAGCACAACCAACAGTGACGTTACACATCGAATTTGCGACTTTACATGTAAAACGAAGGGATCGGTCTTCGTAGGAAGCCATCGTCAAGCATTTCAGTGACTTGTTCGAGTATGTACTTACCTTAACGAGTATCCAGCTTTCTGACGCGTACGATCGTTAAAACAGCGATAGCATCGTGCGTGCGTGAAAGTGCATTAAAGTAACGTCTTATCGATTACTTCGCCATATCCAAATTCGTATTTGCTCGTTCACCGTGGATAATCTCACGAGTAGTAAAGAAAAAGTCAATGCCAAGTTGGAAACAAATTTCACACGGTAACTGGAAACAGTTTCACGATGAAAAGAGCATAAGTCTGATGATGCCCCGAGTCGGAAAGTCCAGCCTAAAAAGAAACTTCAAATCCTAGATTTTTTTGATTTCTCATTTGCCGCTTAATTATGTATACCATTTTGAACCTCAAACTCCTCAACTAGTGTGTCTACGCGCCTCAAAGTCCTGTAAATATGATTTTTAGGAGTGATATGGACTGATCAGGTAAAATTTTTATTCCAATTTAAGCTGACATCTCCTAAAAATATTTCAGAAGTTCCAAGTCTGTCGACTCATATTCTAAAAATAGGGCTTTCAGGAGCAAGTAGGAATTAAATTATCATTTTATTCCATATAAATTCTAAAACTCCTCATTATAGAAAACTGAGGATTATTTTGGGCTGTATGAAGCCTAAATTGATCCTAAACTAGGCAAAACTGGGCGATTAGGGCGATTGTGGAATTAAAATTTGCATTCTTTTATATGTAACATATTTTTCCATATTCAGCCTAAATATCCTAAGTTATTTGGTAATTTAGGAGGATTTTGGGCTTAAAATTTTCGACTCGGGGCCTAACAGTCTGTCAAGAATAGAGAGTCTTTCCCTCTCGAGGTGTTAGGTTACGACGTTAGTTTATCGAGTTTAAGGATTCGTCCGATGGGCGAGGAAGATTTTTGGTTGATACGGACGTAATGTACCGACTTTTTCATCTATTATTACATAGTATATGTGGGACAATAATAAACGTTTAGTTCAAATTGACACTTTATTTCACACAGTGTGTACTCTTAAACGCTTACAAATCTTTCCTCGACTAATCCTCAAAACGCTCTGCCACTCGTTCCATTCTCTTTCGCTTATATCCATCTTCATTTATACAGTGTTGCCCTTTTCCTAAGATTCACCCGCACCACGATTTCGGGAAACACTCGCATTCTTTCACGATTCACTCTCGTTTATACAAACAGGCATCCTTCAGTCACATTAAAGTCTAAATATTCACTCGTTACCCAAACAGTCATCAGACATTTTTACAGTTTCAGGCAGTCTATGCATTCAAAAACGTTCACCCTACATATATAAGATAACTTTAGTGAATATCTCGTAAACATAAATATTTTGTACCGCATTAACAGCATCACATACCACCATATTTACTCATCACCTGAATCACTGTTTCAAGACCAAAAATCCTTACTTTCTTACTTTCAGTTTTCAGCTGCCAAACACCGTCATCCTACTCTCACTCCTTTTCTGAAACCCTTTAAAAACTCTGTGTCACTTTCCGCCAAGGCTCATTTATTACAAGTTCATTCTCAGTCGGTCTCATATCATGTTTATTCATATTAAGTTCAACAAGTCATTACTAATTTCAACTCATTGTTGGTTTATTGCTAAGTCTTTGCTAATTCTAATTTAAACTTTTACAAGTACAATCCTTACTTCAACGTCTAGTTTCCATTATTCTCTTATTCTCGCTATTATTCATCAACATCACCGTATCGCTGTTTGAAGGAGGCAACGTTTAAATATAATGTAACGGCGCTTCATAATTAAACAACTCAAATATTACAAAATAATGTTGCTCTTTTAACAGATCCAAACTTTTCGCTCAAAGGTCTTTTTCAAAGGAGAAAAACTCTTTTCTCCTCTATTAAATCAATATTAACATTTGCAGTTTGTTATCATTCTCATAATCGATATCAAATATAGGAGAGGCAATTTCCTTACGATAATTCGTAACAATAGGATGCACTAAAAAGTAAAAGTTCTCTTATTCTGGTTGATCTAGAAGCTCGAATAGCTCTTATTCGCCATCGCGTCGATTACTTCATCACGTCCAAATTCGTATTGGCTGGTTCACCGAAGATAATCTCACTATTAATAAAGAAAAAGTCAATGCCACGCTGCAAATAAATTTCTCACGGTAACAGGAAACAGTTTCACGATGAAAAGAGCATAAGTCTGATGATGCCTAACAGTCTGTCAAGAGCAGGGAGCCTTTCCCGCTCGAGGTGTTACTTTACGACGTTAGTTTATCGAGCGTAAGGATTCGTCCGATGGGTGAGGACGATTTTTCGATTGGTATCGCTTACTTCCCACGATTCCATCCTTGCACGATGGGCGTGATACCTCCGCTCGGAGCTTAAAAGGCGGAAAGGGACGGGAGAGAGGCCAAATAAGTGTCGGTCTCGTCTCTAGACGAGAGAGAAGCAAGTCAAGTGTTGAACTCAATTTCGTCAGCTTCAACTTCGTTTACTACCTTCTTGGAGAAAATGTCATGACACGTTTTATCCCAGTGTTTTTTTTTATGGATAATACAGATTTGTTTTAGTCTTGCCATTTCTGATTTTCTTAGGATGTTGTTCGTTCTCTGTTTGTTTTGGTATCGATGAAGTCGGAAGTTCCGATTCCAGGGTCGCGAATGTGATTTTAAGTCACGAGATCGTCGGGAGCGTGAGTCAGTTGCAACAGTTGCTGCGTCGTTCATTAGTTACCGTTAACTTTTAGCGCCTGTGATTCTGTATCCGCAAACACGTGAGAAAACAGTATTTTCCTTGCTAGTCTCTGCTTCGCGTTGAGTGCAACTGAATGCATCGTGTTTTCGTCGGTGTGACCTCGCTGGCAAGAAATAATGAAACTTATCATTTCCAGTTTCGTCAAATATATTAATAATACTAAAACTAGCAAGACGGTCAAAGTGATCGAATTTTTTGTAAAAATTTCCTAATTTGATAGAGAAATTGTACAGTAAATATTCCAGGTCTATTTTATAAAATAAAAGTTTCTTAACTGATCCTCTCTCTTTATCTCTTGATTCCTCTTTTTCCGAAGTTCTTATTTTGTATGTTTAACCCTTTTAGTGCCGGACGACGATATATCGTCGTTAGCAAAATTGCTAACACTGGACATCGAAAGGTTAATATTCAGTTTTCAATACGATATCAGTAATTTTATGACATATAATTGTAAATACACAATTTATGCTCCATATTGCGTATTCTATATGACACTATTGCCAAATGAAAATTCTTTTTATTCGCAACTACATTTGTTATTAATTCAATCAATTTTTTCGGTCGGCACTAAAAGGGTTAAATATAAGAGATCCCTGTAAAACTGCCAGTACCGTATTATCAATTACATTTTTATATTCACATTTTCTGAAAAACTCGAATTTCCAGAGTATATTAAACTACGATTTTCCAATATAAATTCACTCGAGAATAAAATAAACCGATAGTCAACATGTTAGAAATAGTGTAAACCATAGTCTAACAAAGAGCATCATTCGCAGTTAAACAAACAGAGAAAGTACCCGTCAAGAATTTAACTACATGTATTAACACTAGAACTACCAAGGTGGTCAAAATGACTAGTTCCTCATTTTTTCTACAAACTTTTTAAATTTATAGAAAATTTCTAGAAATGGTACGTCTATCTTATAAATTACTGAATCAATCATTCCTTACACCTTTCGATTTATAGTTTGCTAAAGTATCTATCTATTTTATTGAAATATGACAGATTTAACGCCGGTAGTTCTGGTGTTAAGGCAGTCAAATTGCCTGGTATTAAATTTTTTTAAAAGATTTCTGAAATTTTTGCAGCTGTGTCCTGTATAATTTTCTATATCTATCTTGTAATACGTGGGAGATTAAATCGATTAAAATTCTTGCACATTTCATTCTCCTTCTTCTGAATTATGTATCTAATACCTTTAAATATACCGAATGAATTCGGAATTGGTAGTTCTATTGTTAAAGAATTATTCCTAAAATAATTTTCAACTTAACAATAAATGGGACCACACGCAAGAACGTATCAAATATCCAATAAATCGTAACGACACGAGGAGAACTATTTTCAATATTACCATTGATACAGGCGATACTTTACGTAACGAGTGCGGCCGCCTTATATAATTACGTTTCGTCGAACGCTTCGCATAAATTCTTCAATAGGAGATAAATTGAGGCATTCGTAAAATCAGGAAGGCCAGATAAAGTACCTTTCGTACACTCTCACGATTATGTTCGTTCGAGCCGTCTGTGTTGTAAACTTTTAAAACGGCATCTCCCCACGGCTCACAGCTTTCGATCGCGTGTACGTCCCATTATCAGGAAGAAATGCAACGCTTGTACTTACACGGTACGTCTATCGGCATCCACGGCCTCGTCGGAGGCTGCTTCTCAATGGAGTAAATTGCGTGGGACGTGAGTCTCATAGAAGTAATTGAGCGCGTGTCGCCGGACTTGATGAGCCATTATAAGGATCACCGAGAATCAGCCACCCTTATAAAAATTCATCTCTCACTCGCTCAACTGAACGTTCGAC
Source organism: Cerceris rybyensis (assembly GCA_910591515.1). Taxonomy (NCBI): domain Eukaryota; kingdom Metazoa; phylum Arthropoda; class Insecta; order Hymenoptera; family Crabronidae; genus Cerceris; species Cerceris rybyensis. The sequence continues at coordinate 39,701,464 of OU342789.1, forward strand.
GAGAGGACATTACTCTAGACGTATCGTATGTCACGTCCGACGGCGAACCAGTCGGAGGAAGTTGAAGGATCGTTTCACTTTCGCACGCGGAAGCTTATGGGGTCTTTGTGGCTCAGGTTTGCAAACAGTACGATGCAGATTTAATGGCTGAGTTATTTTTGCTCGACCTGTCGCAAGATTGTTTACTTGAGGGTTTTGGTGTAGAGATTTGAAATTAGTGAAATAAATGAAAGAAATTGTAGTGGAACTATAGGCGATTTGAAAATTTTCAAATATTAACCCTTAACGCTCCAACTTTTAACACTTTACCTGCCGGTACTTTTTAACATCCTACCCACTTCTGATCGGTCACTTGCACACAAATATTTCCCTGATACTAATATCTCTTCGAAAGCTGCAAAGTTTCTTCACTGAGTCCTTGGCACAGTTAACCGCAATGAAAAATAATAATTTATTAATTTCTGTAACGACCAATTAATAAGTTAAAAGTCCTAAAGTGTTGGGCCCGAAAAGTCGATTAATCGACTACCGGTCGGTAAAGCGTTAAGTGTGAAGATCGACCGGCAATTCCAACTTATTCTCGTCATATTTTGCAAGTTTTTTAGTGTTAGACTATAAGTGCTACAATTACGTGTAAATAATAATATTAAAGTCATTGAAAACAATCGTTATGTATTTCAGAAGTAATATATTTTTGATTGCAATATTTATATTATTAGTTATAATTGATTAATGTGTGGTAGTTTTTAAAACGGTCATTGGGATGCAAACCGGGTTTGCGCTCACTGGTTTCACAGCAGAAAACTGATTGTTTTTTTACCCTATTACTTCCTTTTGATTATTTAACAGCTATATCATTATAGATACGAAAATCAAAATTGTCACAGTCACTATATATATTTTTCTCACAGAGATAATTTATTCTCCTTCTCGACATAATTGAAAGATAGGTGGGTTTGCAATAAAGCGGGTTGAGAGCTACTGATCGTTTGTAACTGACTGAGAAGTACTATTTTTTATCTATAAATAATTACCAATAACGACCCGAACAATATCCGAAATAAAAAATACACTTCGAGTAGCATGCTTCAAATCAGGGGTGCCTGACAAGCACACTTGGAGCGATAAGGGTTAAGTTGAAGAATCGTTTCATTTTTGTGTGGAAGATTATGAGGGTTTTGTGGCTCAGGCTTGCAAACAGTGCGATGCAGATTTAATGGCTGGGTTAATTTTGCTCGACCTGTCGCAAGATTGTTTATTTGAGGGTTTTGATATAGAGATTTGAAATTAGTGATGTAAATGAAAGAAATTATAGTGGAACTATAGGTAGTTTGGAAATTTTCAGATGTCAACCCTTTACTTTACGATTTCTTCTGTGTCTGCACGAGCAACAATTCGGAATTAACTGTTGGAATAATAATCCATCACTGATTTCCGATATGTCGGTATAAATTAACGCAATATTAATAGCGTACAACTAATTTCAACATCTTCTGACTTATTGATATTTTCAATTTAGCAGTTTCTAGAAAACTTAAAAATTTTCTATTACTTTTATCGTGTCATGTGTACCACATGTCATTGTAAGGCTAGGGGTTAATGCAGGTACTGAGTTATATCCGACGTCCGGTGTCTACAACGTTTCGTCGACACGTGCGAACTTCTTTCGTTGCACTTTTATTACTTTGCAAGTTGATATTTCTGTTTTTATTATTGTGGAGACTATTTTTATGTAGAGTAAAGATTGTAGTATATAAACTCTTGAACAAGGATGGACATTTTGCCCAAACTATCAACACAATATACACTGCAAAAGAAAACTAAATATATCTGGACTTTATAATTATACTCGTTGCTGCTTACTAATAACTTTATGTGATCAAACATGATGAAAAAGTAAGAACTTTATGTGAAATGAACACAGTAACGCCACTTGATGCAAAAAAGGAATAGGCCCCACGTTGGGCGCCACTTGTATCATTGTAAGTAGAAAATTTAAATTTTCTATTCCTAACATAAACAATTCAAACGTCTATTTATTTCATATCGCCAAATAGAGAAACTCAAAAAAAAGAAAAGTCAAAGTAAACATATTAATTCTGCTCCCAATTTTCCTGGCTATGACCCTTGCAAACATTTTTTCCACGTGCAAATCCTCTCACAAATTCTAGTTAAAACTGCACAGAATTCCGACGAAACAACTATCGTCAGGAATATAAAAAACGGAAAGTTATTCCGGGCAACGTTTCGTAGTGTCGGCTGGTTAAAATATGCGCTCGATGGGGCGCGAAAATACAGGCAACGGTAACGCTCGTCCTTTCGGCCTTAAAATTTAATCGCTGTCGTAAAATACTGCCGATTAATACAGCCGCGGAAAACAATTTTACAAGCGTTGTTGGGAGATTATTCTCGCGGATTTATAATCGCACAGCTATGCTCGCTTGAAATGCTGTAAGTGGATTTATAATAATTACAAGCACGCGAAAAAGCTCGTGGACGCCCATGCACATACGCGTACATAACAGACAACGAGCAGTGTGCACGCTCTCGCGTGTCCTGTGCAAACGATCGTCCTGCAACACGTGCATCGACGATGCACCAACGGTGCACCGAGCGAGCCACTGGAGAGATTAATGTCCTTACGTTCGAAACTTTTTTTTTCCATTGCGTCTTTTTTTCGTTCGATTATTTCTCTGGCGCGACTTTTACGTTACGACGATGCCACGTCGAACATGAGAGACTCGTAGATCAACGACATTACGACAGTGAACGTGCGCCGATATAAATGTACAATTAATATTCTCCTTATATTACGTGCGAATAAATTCTTTATTTCATAATGCTTTATATGCCATACATGGCGCGCGAATACTCTTGCCCACTTACGTAACCGACACCAAAGTATCGTACCGAAAATTTATTTTACACCTGGAGAAATTTGCACGAAAATATTGTTGTGACTTTTTCGTGCTATCGGATGATCGTTTGACGGCGACCGAAAGTTAAGGTCTGTTACGTCTTAACTTCGACCGACACACTTTGCATTCTATCAAACATCCTCATCATTATTATCATTATTATTATTATTAACACCACTATAATTATTGTTGTTACTACTGCAGTATCGTAATTTTTTTTTAAATAGGAGATAGCTCTTAGTTAGTGAGTGTGGATGGATTTTGTGCATGGGAGAGTGAATGTTTAGAATACGTGATTTGGAAGACGACGAGTTCGAGAGTAGAGTGAATGTTTAGTCTGTGGATAAAGAGAAAATGAGTGAGTGCAATAGAGAATGCAAGCTGTGAGAAAGACGAAGAATGCATGCGGTGAGAAAGAGTATGGAGGGTAGATGCAAGTGTGAATTTTTGAGAGAGTTAGTTGAGACAGTTGAGACTTGGAGTTCGCTGCATAGTGGAGATATATACAGAACTAGCTGAAAGTTCCCGTGCCTCGCTACGGTTTAATATTATTAGGATTAAGGACTACTTAAATTAGTAAAAGTTGAGTTTAACGTTGACAATTACTTAAATAAACCTAAAGAATTCCATTCTTAGAATAATTTCAATAAGTAAATTGGACTATTTTCAAAAGTTAAATTAAATTTAAAAGCTAGAGTTTTTAGGGGAAAGGAGGTAAAATACTTTATGTTAGCCGGAAGACACCACGTCTTTAAAAGACATAAACGATGTCACAAAATTAAAAAAACCCTTAAAATTTCGAATTTTTCAAAACTTTTTCTTAGTGAGCACCTAAAACCTAAGGGGAAGGTATGTTCCAAATTTCATTGCACTCCGTTCTGTGGTTTTTGAGATTTCGTGATGAGTGAGTGAGTCAGTCAGTCAGTGGTATTTGAGCTTTATATTGAGTATTTGAGTATTTGAGATTAGAGTGGAGAGCATTAGGAATTAGAGTTATATATTTTAGTGAGTGTTTCTATTTTATTATTTCAATATTTAGGCTATGCTATTGTTAGTTAGTTTAAGATGTATATATAATTGTTAGAGAAAAGTGTGTAGAATATAAATATATCTAAATAGAAATAGAGGAGATTCTACACTACTGTAAATCTACAGTTATCATATGAGATATACACACATGCATATACATACAAACTGACCCAAGTGCTAATTCTCGTAAACCTCATCTCCACCTACAAAGGTCTTTGATTTCCATTTCTAACTTCTCCTAATTTTCTACGCTAATGACTTTCCTGAAAACTCGATACTTGCTGTTTTCCCTTTCAGGCAAGTATTATTATGCAAAAGTAAAACAGATATTTGAAACTTGTATATTTAACCCTTCACGTTCCAGAAATCCAGTAAAAGTGCCATGCCGTTTATATGGCAGCATTGGTCCGTTAAGGGTTAATATTTGTGAGTTAGCGAAAACGAAGCGGTGCTCGTTTCGTAATATTGTCTTTGCTACAATTTTGGAATTTGTAGGGTTAGATGTTTTGTGTGTTTTGGAGAGTAAAATTATCGGAATGACAGATGAGAGCATATTTTTTTTTGTTGAAGGAGGAAGTTTCTTATCTGTGGAAGGAGCTTCTGATTTTCGAGAATCTCCCTTCGCTTAATGGGGCGATTCAGCTCGCCCGGTAATAGCCTTAATTCATTCCAGTTTAAATTCCAGTTGCGGGTCAGAGTTCAGTCGATTACAGCGTCTTTGATCACGGCGTCCACCGCGGAAAACGTTCTCACGAAACTGGTTCTGTATATCTATATACATATATATGCGAGTCTCCATTTTGGTCCTTTCTCGAACATGCTACTCTAGTTAACCCAATTTATCGTGATGACAGGATATGGCTTTTTTCAATATACTGTCAGACACAGCGATGAATTTTCTCATAGATCTGTACTCCAGGAAAGATAACAGATGTTTTAACATTTTTCCACATCATAAAAAGAATATTCTTCGATGAAATACAATGGGTAGAAAATTTAACCTTGTAACATTGCGTGTCTCCCTATGAATACAACTTAAAAAAACAATATCCAACATATGTCCCTTTAAACACAGCCATTAAAATAATAATCTTAAAGGGCGACATATTCTGTATACAAATAAAAGTCGCAACACCCCATACGAAAAGTTCTCCAAAACGAAAAACAAAACACCGTAATTTTGCACGCGTTATTAAAACATTAATGAGGCGTTACTCCAAAGCAGAAAAAGGATATCACGCACATTTCGTCCAGACGTTGGAAGAATTCTCAAAAGCGCTCCCCCAAAAAGTATTAATATTCCACGCCACACTTTATCAAGATCCGTACATTATCGGCCTTAATTTACCATCAAAAGCTTATACGTCAGGTAGTAATTACGATGGCGCATCTGTTCATGTAGCCGGCAGCACGCGTGCGGAAACTACTTCGCAGGTATGGGAGATTTCACACGTGCGACGTAACCTGTAATTCGCAAAAGGGACACGGTTCCCCCTAAGATTTTCTGGACTTTCAATCGACGATGCTCCACAAGGGGAAACACAAGGTCGTAATTATCGTACCAAAGAAGTCACTCGTTACCACGAAGATGTGCCAGGACGTGTCAAGAGGAGCGGAAATATTTGACTTCTGCCCTTGAAGATCCACCCAGAAGTATGATCCACTCGTGGCCACCGCGAGACCAATGATATATTAAACGGTGTGAGCTCCTTCAAACCTACAACGCACGGATGAACAAATACTCAGCCAGGTATTGAAACGCACACTAACATAGAACATGGTGGTACTTCGAACGAGCACGCACGTACTACCTGCAGGGCTCGAACGTGTATTAGTCTTGACTTATGTGTGCAGCAGCTGCAGCTCTGCAGTGTCATTGACATCACCGCGCACACTAGTTTCCACGACGTGCACTCACTCACGAAGAAACCCACTGGGTCTTGTCCTCCTACCGATCGTACATTACACGCGAGGACGATTATAGCCCCGGCACGCCAACCGGCTGTGTGATGTTCAGTGTTCGCGCGAGGACGATCCTCCCTTTTCGTTTCTCTCTTTCTCTACTTCTTCGTCTTCTTCTCTTATTCTCCTCTTTGGCCTCCGTTTCAAGACTGAAAGTCCTGCGTGGCGAATTAAGTCCATTACGAACGGTGACAAAAATAAGAAATAAGGCGTACACCGAGGAGACTCCCTCGATGCATATTCAAGGGGGGTGCATGAGTTTCAGAGTGTACCCATGGGGTCGGGGTTGCAGCACGATGGGAAATATTGCTGACTGAGAGAGACGATAATTTTGAACGGCATGGAAATTACGACAACGTTACGGATGTTACTTTCGGGGGAGAAAATTGGGGGCTGGTAAGTGATAAAGATGAGTGGGCACGTGCGTACTTGAGGATATACGAGTGCACGTGCGCGTTGAATGCAATGAAGGCTTGGGTGTTGTAAAATGCACTGGAGTAGGGCAGATTGATGGAAATGGTTCGAGTTATATTTCTTACACGAAGAGAATGTTTGATTCGATAATTATGTGGATAAACTCGTTTGGTTGAATGCATCATTAGGGAGATACAAGTAAGTTATTCTTGAATGTGACGTTAAAGATATCGATGGTTTTTCATCAAGAATTGCAAGTGACATCAATAATTTTCATGAGTAATGGAAATCCTGAATTTTTCAACGACGCGTGAAATTTGAAATCTTCACGTATGCAAGAGGACATGTATCTTTCTGAAAAGATGCAAGCGTACAGCCGACTTTGTAAGAATTCCACGCATCTCGGGCTGCGTGCTCACCCAGGCAAGGGTTTAGAGATTTACAGACAGTCATTTTTCAACCCGTTCCACCCCACCGCACTCGTGGTTACATTTTCTCTCGCTTGCTCAGAAGTTAGTCGCGTCTAGTCGCTTCTTACTCTTCTCGGGTGCCTCCTTCAGTCTCCTTCAACCTCCTTCGGTATATATCCCTTCACCTCTTACCATCTCGACTCGCCATCTTTTTCGTTCCCTCTTTCTGCTCGCTCGCCCGTATCTTCCTTCAGTCTCGTTTACTCTCTCGCGTTGGTCCTAGTTCCGTCCTCTTCTTTCTTCCTTTTTGTACCTTCCCGTCTCTTTACCTCCTTTAGCTCCATCGTACTCATTCCCTCACAGTTTCTCCTTCTATCTTTTCCTCTTTCTCGTTCTTCCCTTGGATTTCTCTCTCTCTCTCTTTTCCACCGTCTCGTTCTCCGCTCTTCTTTTTCGTCGAACACAGTGGTACTCTCCCCATCCACCTGAGCTTCCTCTTATTCTTATTCTTACGTGGACCCTCATCTTCTTCCTTCCTTCGTCGTCCCTCACCTAGCCATGCTCCTGTTTTATCCTCTGCCTACTCGACTTCTTTCTCTCCCTTTCTCTTTATCTCTCTCTCGTTCTTTCTTCCTCCTATCTTTCCTCCAAGTCTATTCCCATTCGCCAACGGCAGAGCGGCAGCAGGCACTGTCGGAACTGGTCCATCGAGGAAAGATTCTTTGAAGAGGTAGGCAACACCAGCAACAGCTACGGCAGTGCCCGCCGCCGCCTGCATCGACCTGCAACTCGACTTTAATCTCGGCGGGTGCATTCCGGATTCCACCTCGACTCTCTAAGAGTCGTACAGGACCGCCGGCTGGACTTTGCAAAGTACGAGTTATATGGTGAGCGTAGGAACGGGAAATTGGCGAAAAACGTAGGACGTTTCTTGTGCTTTCTCGTCACGTTGAAACTTACGGTACAGTCGGCGGTGATGAATGCCGGAAGTATCTTGCTGCTCTAGCTGGGAGGAAATTTGTATTATTAAGTGCTACGTTTACTGGAGATTATGGTATTAATGGGGTTATTTACATTTTTATGTGGGTTTCTTTGTTTATATTGCGACTTTCAACTTATAGAGGTACTTTGAGACTTTCATTATTGTGTGAATTGATGGTGGATGTAATAATCCAGGGGTGGCCGCATATAAAATTATATATCCCTATATATTAGATTCAGACTCACTATAGGCACTTTTTCAGAGTGAAAAATTGAAATATAATGGGTTATTATTATTGTGTTTACTATTATTCTTACATGTAAACATAAATAATATAATAATAATGATACTGATGATAATCTCGCAGTACGGAAAAATGTTCAAGGCGGGCCGCGGGTTGGCCACCCCCTGTAATAATCAAACTGTTAATGCGGTTTGAATTATGGTTATGCTTTTTGATAATGACAATTGTATTCTTACAAATGTTATCAGTGAAATGTAATGACCCTCTGACTAGGATTGGTAATGTCCTTACAAATATTTTATAAATATCGACAACTTGACTCGATTTACAGTCACCACCCCTTGTTTCACTGCCAACCATCATCCCAAGTTCAAAACCCTATTTTGCGCCCTCAGAAGTCACCATTCCTTAGTCATCCCCGAATCATCGTTTCAAGTTCAAAATCCTTACCTTTCTCCTTTGACCTTTTAAGTCTCAAACACTATTATCCTATTCTCACTTCTTTTTCGAAAACCTTTAAAAATCCTGTGTCACTTTCAGCCAACGTTCATTGCAAATTCATAAGTTCATTTTGCTAGGTCATTGCTAATTCTAAAACCATTGCTAATTCTCATTCAAACTCCCACAAATTCATTTCAACGTCATACCCTATCGCTGTTCGAAAGGACGACATTGAAATATAATACACTTCATCCTTAAATGCGCGAATTTTCATTTTTATTTTTAAAGTCAAAAATACATTAGTATTGATGTCAAATAAAATTTGAAAAATACTAAAGAAAAGCTAAACTAAGTTTTTATTCCAATTTTTTTAAAAATATTATTTTTCTCCAAATCGCTAGATTATGCATTTAAACGAAAATTACAAATTGTGAAAATTTTTAGTACAGTGATTGTCTTTGTTTAGACATAGTTCAATACCCCATTTGTCGCATTTTGTTCAGGTACAACCTTTTACGGTCGGGGTATCTGCATCTCATTTTTGATTCTGGATGAGCAGTTTGATCTGTACGCACTTATTTTGGGGAAAACTGTTTGGTTGGCCCTTTCTTTCAAAACTATATACGTAAACAGTATGTATTCAATTGGTAACACTATGCAGTAAGCCAAAATTTGTGTTTTGATTTGATTTACATGAATAAATATGGGTATGTTGCCAAATGGCAACTATACGCATTTAAGGGTTAAAAGTAAAAGTTCTCTTGTTTGAGCGAATAGAAGCACGTATAGTCTTATTCTCGATTACATCAGACACAGTACAAATAATAGTAATATCCTCTTCAACTTGGAGTTAACTTAAGAAACCATTACGTTGGCCACCGTGTTAAAATGCTCTCCTTCCAAAAACTCCACAGAAATTTTTCAAATCAGTCTAAATCAAAGTCAACGATGCATCTTACCGTAAACTTTTCTACTCCCCTTCAGCTATACATGAACCCCAAATTATCAAACACATTTCCAATCCCATACTTTGCAGTAAACTTTCAATCGAACTGTACGAAATCAACGGAAGAGAAAGCGCGCGAGAAATTCTCGATAAACAAAACAGTGGATTCTTAGCATTCGGTCATCACGTTCATCCTACAGTTCACCCCATGAGTTAATCGAAGGTCGAGCCTGCCGTTTCATAATTGACTTAATTAGATACAATTATCTGCGGCGTTAAAAATACCGGAGGACATAAACACGCATTACGCGGTGTTTAGTGCGACGTATGAAGTCGCGACATCGGTGTATGGTTATTCATTTGAAAATTACAGAACCGGTTCTCGTGCCTTTCCGTCCGTGGAAAGTTATTGAATTCTCGAACAGCTCTGCGCGTATTGTCAGAGGGGACCACTGGCATCTTCGTGTCTTTGTCCAACGGGGACCATTTGCCCTCTCGACGATGCAGAAGACGGGTCATCATTGGCACTGACGTTCTGACGTTCAATTTGAGAATGCCGTTCCCATTACGCTCAGCCAATCAGGCCGCAATCTGCTTCTAATAAAAGGAATTTTGGCGTTGATGCGCGAACAATGTTATCGCAGGCATCTCCGTCCAGTTTATTTGGGACGGGTACTTAGGGGATATTTTTCTTACTTTTTTGCCGTCGTGGTCATTTCGTCGAGGACCCGCAGTTTTACAATGGTTTTGTGGTGACGATGATGTATGCAATGGAGTGAAAAAAATTACTCGAATGTGGCGCAGAAGGTTTTTGACCTCTGTACAGAATTATTTTTCATATAAGAGAATGACGAGGAGAGACTTTGTCTATGTTTTTCTCTGACAATTTTCTCTGACAAGATCATTTTAGTTCAACGTGGACCGTTTTAGAGAGACTAAAGTTTTACGTCGTTAAAAACTGACTGCGTTATACGTGTGACAAAGGAAAAGTGTCTAGCCGGATAAGCATGGTAAAAGTGCCCCCCTATTAACACTAAACCTACCAAGCCGGTCAAAATGACCGATACACTATTTTTTCTAAAAATTCTCTAAACTGATAGGGAAGTCATGAAGCAAATATTCCCCTTCTATCTTATAAAACATAAATTACTTAATTGCTCACCTCTTTCACCTCTTAATTTCTCTTCTTTTACACTATTTAATAAATGTATCTAAATTTTAGTAGATATAACGTCGGTAGTTTTAGTGTTAATTACTCTTGAAGAATACCATTCGATAGGGCTGTTCGAAAAAACTCTTCCTGCAATGTATGAACTTGCTATTCTTACCGTTGGGGTAGTTACAGGGTGAAATGTATTTTATAGTTTTTGCCCGATTTATCGCGTTTAACTCGATAGAAAATTTGGAAAAAAATCATAGATATTATACCCAATGGTGTGAATTCTTTGGAATTTTTCAGATTTTTTGGTTGGCAAATCGACTTCTGAAAAATTAAAAGTATTATTACAATACTTGCATCGTACCGTAAATATTAATGTGTAATTTTTTTCCAATTTTTAGAAGTCTTGGAACACAGTTAAATAAATTAAAAATCAACAATTGTTTATATCAGACCACGTTTATGTTTTAACCCTTTGCACTCCTATGTCGAGCTACAATCGACACAGCTTCCTGTGCTACTTAACGTATTATCTATTAATTATTGACTTTTCAAAATCAACAATAATTTTGCATCTTAACATAAATATCCCGCGGTAATTATAAATCTTTTTAGTACAATGTAAAAATGAATAATTATCAGGAGATAATTTTCAGAGACTATATTTGCTTATCTGACGGATAGTTAGTAAAATAATTCGGAGCGCATAGGGTTAACAGTTTCTTAACCCTTAAATTCGCGGAGTTGCATTTCTGCAACATACTAGTTCTATGAGAATAAAAAAAAATTTGAACGAATTACGGTTTCTGAACGAACTTTGTCATAGACTATAGTGTACTTTGTAAATTTTTGACAGGTGCAGTGGCACCAACTTTCAAATGTTTTAATTATTTGTCAGTTTTAGCGGGTTTTCATCGGCGTGCAAAAAAGTGATATTGGAATAACTTTCCTCGGTCTTTGTTATAATAGAGAAAATAACTGTTTTTATAACAATCATAATAAATAGAATTATAATTAAGTACTAAAATATTTTTTTATTCTATTTACATGAGTCAATAATTCCCCATACATCTGCTTACCTAGGAACGCGCAGTGTTGCTTAAATGCAACAAAGGATTTTCAGTCAATTTAGAAGCTGAATTCTTTCAAAAGAATTTTTTTTATTATTTTTTCTATAATCTAAACTATATATGGATATTAAAAATATTTTTTCTGATTAAAAAAATAAAATCGCGCATTTAAGGGTTAAGTTTACGATAGATATTAACCCTTTGCACTCCGATCTCCCACCTGAAGGGACATTGTAAATTTATCATATCACTCTGTTGCACCCTCTAAGGCGACCATGAATTTATTAGTAATTACAGAGGATGAACTTACTGCACCCCAAGATTTTAAGAAATACTTATATGTTTACCTGAATTTTTCTATTGAAATTGCACAAAATAGAAAATAGTAAAGTGCTGACAAGTTGCTAATAGATAACTTCAGAGATGGCTCGGAGTGCAAAGGGTTAAGCTGTCATTTTTTCATATTTCTTGCAAATTGTGGATCAAAGATGACGACAACTTGAACTCGTGACTACGAGTTGAAAAAGTCACTCTTTATTCTCATCAGTACCATAATCCTCGACGGAAGTATCATTTTATGGTAGTTTCCTGCAAGCATTCCTATTTCGCTGTTTTACACATATACTGTCATGTCGTATATATTGAGACAAGGGGTACCCCAGCCACTAGCCATTTATCGAGCTCGTTGTACAGTAAGGGAAATTTAATGACATCGTAAGCATCAAGAGATAAGCAGGAGGCTTCTGAATTTAGTTACGGATACAATACACCTTGTAATGCGGCACAGAATGGCGTATGTACCAACTAACCGAGCCAAGTGGCGGAAATCTCATCTGCCAGTGGCCATGGGTGTCATGTTCCATTTCGTTGAGTGTACCACGTACAATGTGTTATACTTTGACACTTGGCTTACTGTGGTATATATGTAATTGTTGGGAACGAAGTTACTGTACGATATAGAAGGTTGCGTCATTATTTCATTACTATAATTATTTTGTATTCATCGGTGCACGCATTAGTTTTCGACGGTGAGAAAATCACAGGTGAAACGTACATGCGGCTCACGTTAACGCTTGTCTTTCATATGGGAATATTTCTAATAACGAACCACGTGGTGTGTGGTAATTTTTGAAATTTTTTAAACGTTCGTGGAAATAGCGAGAACTTTGTAAGACAATAAAAGTTACACGCGTGGGAAGTGATAAGAGACAATTTGATTGTGGGGTTTCAATTTGGTGAAATATTATTCAAGATATCTTTGATAATCTATATTTGCTGTGATGTTAAACAAGTAAATAATTTATAGGTGTACAAATTGAATTCATAATCGAACTGACATAAAATACGCATTCCAAAAAACACCGTTTTTTATTTTTTTTTGTATGATGCACTGTTGCAAAAAATCTGAAAAAATTACAGTTAATTATTTATAGCAAACTTGAGGAACTGTGAAAATATGAGCGTTGTCACATCAATAATTTAGCTAAAAATATAAACAATTGTTGGTTTTTAATTTTTTTAACTACCGTCCACTACTTCTACAGATCTGAAAAAATTACATATTAATAATTAGAGTACTATGCAAGTACTGTAAAAATATAAAAGTGGCCACTTCATATTTTCAATAAAAAATTAATGTTTATAAACTTTCTTAATTTTTTAAAAATCGGTTTGTCAACCAAAAAATCTGAAAAAATTCCAAACTATGCACACCATTGGGTATAATATCTGTGATTTTCTTCAGATTTTTCTATCAAGCCAAACGGGAGAAATCGAGTAAAAATCGTAAAGTACGTTTCACCCCTTAACTACCCCTACGGTAGGGCTACCGGGTTCATACTTTGCAGGAAGAGTCTTTCCAAAGAGCTCTATCGAATGGCATGCCTCAAGGTTAATTACCTTTGGGGGCACTTTTACCATCCTTATCCGCCTATACCCTTTGCTGTGATGTCAAACAACTAATGGATTGGTGTGCAAATTAAACAATCAAAATTCAAGACGGAGAAAGAAAAATATTTACTTACGCCAAGTGTAGATTCGGATGAAATCTTAATATTGTTCCAGTTGACCCCATTCTGGCATCGTTGCAAGACGTATTTTCCACAATAGGAGGGTGTTTCATGCATTTTCCCCCTTTCTCTGATTCCTGACATTCGACTTCACAGAAGTTCGTGACTGTGTGCGAAACCTGACGCACAAAGCACACCCCTACCCGAATGACCTCTGTTATTTTGTCGTTTGTCCATTGCAGTCACCGCAGCAGGCAGGAATATTTAGAATGAATTCGTACAAGACACCGTGGTGTATCATAAACTTATTAATTTCATTTCTAACAGAAACATCACGTCACCAATATTACGACTGCCTCAACTCAAGCGATTGCATTTTCTGAGTGTAGATACTAATTGTAAGTTTAAGTTGCAAATGATTAAATAAGCAAATTAATGGTAATATTCATGAATTTCCTCGAGAAAAACTATTCAATTATGTTTCTAATTAGCCAGCAGTTACATACGTAAAGATGCACAGTTGTATGCGTTTTCATTTAGGATTTTTTGAAGGTATACCTATTAGAATTCTCTTATGTTAGTCGTTTTTCTCTTATGTTACGTCACGCATTACGTATTAACGTCGACTACGTTATCTAACCACTATGGGAAACGATTTGAACGAACTTCCTTAATAACTTGTAATTTGTCTCTGAAAGCGTTAAGTTCAGTAGCAAATCGATAGAGACGTCGATGAGATATAATCTTGAGAGATTTTGAATTCTTTGTGGTTTCAGATTTCCTTTACATCGCATTATAGTCGACGTAACTTTCCGTCATAATTAATACTTTTCAAGAGAATGGTTCGCTATGGTTATCGATTGTTCTTGATTATTGAGGCTCATTACTTTCTGAGCCCTGACTCACTTCGTTCGGGCAAACTCTTTGGCTTAGCATTGCCTTTCAATTTACGCTGCATTGTGCTTTGTACTTCTAAATACAGGAGACAGAATTACTGGAATTGGAACAGTAGCACGTAATCACACTATATATTGTATACAGATAGATCCTAGAATTTTAATTAATTACATTTAAAACAATTGTTTGCAACTTCATACATACATTTAGGTATGTCTGATAGAATGAATGATACTTTTGTATTAATACTAGATTTACGGCCGCTAAATCTGGTAGGTGTAAATATATTAACTCATTTGCATCACAAGCGCGTATATGCGCGCAATTTTTCTGGTCACTATCATCGAAATGCATTTATGCATTCATATTGTGAGTGAATGGTAACACATACGATCAGTCTAAATTATTTATACAACATTCGTCGATTAAAGTACAGTATCACTTTTTGAAATACTGTTAGACTTAGACTTACTTAAAATGAAAAAATTTGATAGTAAAGATATATTTTTGAATTTATCATATGATGCAAATGGGTTAAATAAGTACCTTGCAGAAAGATGGATCAGGTGGTAAAAGATATGATCAGTTAAATAATTTGTACATTACAAGAAACATGTCAAATATTTACTCCACTATTTCTTTATCAATTTGAAAAGAATTTTTAAAAAAGTAGGAACCCGTTAATTTGACGGCAGTCGTAGATCTAGTGTTTAAAGTGTCTTACAATTAGTAAGTGCTCTAAGAGTTCGATATTCGATTCTATCGACTTTTGTGTATTTAAATCTAATATCTTGAAAGATTTGCATTATCAAAAAAAAGAGAGAACATCAAAAAATTAATTGTAATTAACCAACAATAGATTGGAGCAATTATCCAAACCGCAAAGAATGAACGTTCGGTAGAAGTTAAATTAGATTATTGACGGAGGTACCATTAGACTTGGGTAAATTGAAAAGAAACATTATGCGTGTCTGAAATGCATTTCTAATTCTTTATTGACACGGTCGCAGTCGGACCGCACGACGAAACACGGTCATGCTCCGACGAAAATAACTTTTCACGGTAACTACAGTTGGCGAGCGAAATTTTCGCCTAAAATGCGCCACTATTTGAAATGTGTCCTTTTCACATTTTTTTCACTATTCCGCGTTTCGACCAAAGGATACTCCTTTTCGGTGGTGTGGCATTCTCTCTTCGCAGTGCTGAAGAAAATGAAAAATTGTAGATTAGTGTATACAGGAAAAGAAAAGGCACGGTCTAATCTACGTTTCATTGTGTCGGCCTGTGTATATTGGGTGTCTCACAAAAAACATACTTATATTTTTACCAATAAATCTATCTAGGAATTAAAGCCACATTAGAGCCAGCAGGAACATTAGAGGATAAATAGATCACTTCGATCTGTCTCAGGAAATTGTTTAACACTACAACTACCGACGTTATATCTACTGAAATTTAATTACTTAACAGTAGAACGACCAAGCAAGTCAAAATGACTTATTCACAATTTTTTCCAATAATTCCCTAAGTTTATGGGAGAGTCCTAGACTAGACATTCTAAGCTGATCTTATAAAACACAGATTTATGGACCGTTCATATTTTCCACCTCTTGATTCCCCTTTTTTCATAGTACTTATTTAATATATTTAAATATCATAGATTTAACGCCGATCGTTCTAGTGTTAATAAGTACTGTAGTCAAAGCAAAGTGAAGAGGTAGAAAAGATGATTAATTAATTTAGATTTTATGAGATAGATGTGGGATATTTGCTTCACGCCCGAGTCGAAATATTGAACCTCATTTGAACCTTTTACTACTCAACAATTAGGAATTAGAAGTACAAAAATAGGTCTAAATTGAATGTAAAATAAGATCCTATTTAGCGCCTAAAAGTGGCACAAATTTCCCTTTATGCAATCTTAAGTCGCAAAATAGGACGTCAATTTCAACCTCCGTTGAGGATTTATATCCTATCCAGTTATTAATGTTATTATTCTTCTTATTATTATTTATATGTATACACATAGTTTTCAAAAATGAATTAGTCAAAATCACTAAAAAATAATGGATTTTTACTCGTTTGCAATTATGAGTGTATTTACCACTATTCGAATTAATGTGATAACTATAATTACAAACAAATTGTATGTATATACATATATGAATTTTGACTGTCAAATGTATGTTTCATTACCTATTAATAAAAAATAGCTCGAATAAATAAAAAATGACTGTTTTTGAAATATTTAACCACTAGTTTCATTTATGTATGTATACATTCCTTATTAATTAATTATTAAAAAAAAAATTAAAGTTCTTTATGCGATATTAAATGTATATAGAATACAGAAATTATTATTTAATCTAGAAGGAGTAACAGGTTCAATTCAGGGGATACAGGTTTTGGTGATAGCTAAATAGGAGTATCATTTCACTGAGAAGGAGTTACAGGTTTAAATCAGAAATTTTAGTATTGAAAACTATCATATTCGGTTCAAATTGGAGTAAATACCATGAAAATAGGTTCAATATTTCGACTCAAATTTCAAATAATTTTTAGAAACAAGTTGGGATCGGTCTTTTGTCCCTCTTGATAGGTTTAGTGTTAACACTCGATTTACCAAAGTGGTCCAAAATGTCTTGCCGTGAATTTTTTGAAAATAATCCTGCAAAATTCTAACAGCGTTCCTTTTTCAATTTTCTATGTCTACCTTGAAGACTATAAGAATATGCATTCAGGTACCACTCTGTATATTTTCGATGTTTTTTGGCCGAATTTGCACGGGGTCATTCGCATCAGGATACCAGGCGATATTTTGAAGTTTTCTTCCTTCGGAGAGTTCAATTTTTCAACTTGAAATGTCAGCGCGAGTTACGCGTTAATTTTATTCCACTGTAAATTTGAAGGTTTATCGTGGTTTTACTCGCACGTATCTTTTACTACGTTTCTTAATGGATCCGAAAAGGGTCTCTGCCCTGAGAAGAAACGCGTTCTTGGTTTATGGCGACACGGGAATTTCATGGCATATTTATTATATAGTGCCAGCACTCAAGATGGTCATAAAGCTTTGGGATAGCATTTAGATTGATAATAAGCTCAAACAACGAGTTTTCAAGGAGCCAATGTTGCAGTTGTTTCCTGCCCCGTTTCTTCTGTTCGCTGTTTGTAATGCCATTGGGAAATGTTAGTTCAGTTTACAATGATCAATATTTATTGTCAATACTGCTATTGTCTGACTGTGTACTACCGCAACAAATAATGAATACTTTGATCAGCTATTGTAAACTTTGCGATTATTGTTGGATCAGGATTTGCAGTCCAAATTCAATTTTATGTTAGTCGAATTCAACCTCTGCCAATGAAGTTTTTCTAAAAAACGGACTATTTGTTTTCTCTACACCATTGCATTCTTTAATTAACATAATCTATAACAATAAAAGAAAATGTGAGGAAATTTTAAATAATGTTGTATGCAGTTCAATTATGTATTTTATACAAAACTCTTGGTTTATAGTAATTGTGTAAGCTTATTAAATAAATAAATATGTAGTTATTGCTACTAAATAATGAAAACATAACGCTTTGCATTGCATACAGCGCAATTTAGGATTTCCATAACAATAAATTCTCATTTGTATTTAATTTCATTACAGAATATAAAGAAAACAATTTTGTATAAAATCCTAGTTATGAAATTGTTAAATTCTATTTACGAGCCATTAAACCTGTGATGCAAAACTTGTAATGACTTTAATTGTATTTGTATCAAACGTTTTGCATGCTTATTGTGACATTTATGTTTGGCTTTCATTAACGTAGAAATTGCCGATTTAGCTGATGGTATAAATTAAAATAAAAATATTGCTAAGGATTTACTTTTAAGTAAGAATTAGTGATTAAGTATTAAGTAATAAAAAGTTTAATTTATCGTATAGAAATACATAGTTTATGAAAAAATATCGGCATAAAAGTGGGTTATGTTCGCTTCAGGAATATTAGAGGATAAATAAATCACTTCGATCTATCTTAGGAAATTCTTTAACACTAGATCTACCAAAGTGGTCTAAACGACTTGTTGCGAATTTTTTCCAAATATTCCTGAAAATTTTAAGCGTTCCTATTTCCGCTTTCTATGTCTATCTTGAAAACTATAAGTGATTACTTACATCATTTAAGTTTCTTGCCTCGTTCATTTATTTTACTCGGACATATTAATTTGGTCATTTTAAATGTAATGAATTAATCGTCCGTAGATCTAGTGTTATATAATTGCTCTTCTTCGCGTTAAGTAAGCATTTTGCATTCCACGTTAACGGGTAACATTTTGCTTCGCTTCATCTTGAGAGTTGCATCCCTTATGAAGACTATTTTACTCTAAAATATTTCATGTTTTAAGAAGAAACATATCTCTTGACGCAGTTCATTCGTAATATATAATAAAAATGCGCGCGTAAAACACAGGGCATATCTTGCTGGTTTATTACAGAAATTCTTACGAGTACGTTTTATCTGATAAAGGAGAATGTGCTTGGCTTTTTCACGTACACAGTTAACAGTGTACTCGTTATCAGAACTCACGAAATGCGAACAAGTACGTAAATGGGCGCTCTGGAGGTAATGGGGGAAGGGCGTCGTACTCTTGAACAATGAGTTCGAGTATGTACATTACAGCCTCGGTAGTTTGAAATACAACTAAAACTTCAGTTACTTGGTGTAATGGTTGTAGATGGTGGTGTGAAAAATTGTAAAAAAAATAGAGGAAGAAGAAAAAAAAATAGAATGTTATCAACTGTGGAATTGAGTCTTGTAGAAGACCCCGTGAACACATTCTGGTTTCAATGATCTAAAATAAAGTTGAAATTTCAATTTCTTGGCACTCAACTTGTACTTTGTAATGCGAAAAATTGTAAAAGAAGTAGATAAAATTTAGAATAGTATCAGATGGAGAATGGGGCCTTATTTTAAACTTAGGAGTTAGAGCTATAACTAAGTTTCTTGGAATCCATCTTGAACTTTTGTAATACCAAAATTGTGAAAAAAGTAGATAAAATTTAGGGTAGTATCAGACGAAAAATTAGGTCTTATTCTAGTTTTAGCATTTCGAGCTGTAACTAACGTAGGTTTTTTTGTTTTAATCCAAAATATTAGTGTATACAGTTACAAAAGAAATGGACAAAGAAAGAGAAGTAGAATGGCGTCAGGTGTGTAACTGGGCCTTATAGATGGCCGGAGTATAATAGTTTCTTAACGTAGATATCGATGCATAACATTATGCCAAAAAGGAGAAAAAAAGAATGATTAGGATGGCATCAGCTGCAGAACTGGGTCTCATAATAGTGCCTTCGAAACACGCTTCAAAGTGCAGCTTTCAGGCGTCATAATTGTAGATGTTAGACTAAGCAACAGAAGGTGCAGCACAAAAGCACTGTAAGTAAGTTGTTTCCTAAATATTGGGCTCAAGTATATTATAGTTTTGGTTGTTTTGATCCCACTTAAAACTGCACATTCTTACTGTTTATGACGGTAGATGTAGACGCCTAGAATTAGTAGAAAACAAAAGGGTCCAAGGTAATACCAGGTAGAACTGGACCCTCCATATATTAAGTTTGAGTATGGTATAATCTCGCTGACTTTAAACATACTTCAAATTACAGCTTTCCGTTACAACTGTTGATGTTGAATCAAATGACGCGTACCAGAGACTCACTGAGAATTGAGATTTTCCCAAATGTTAAGTCTAATTATAATGAAGTAGAATCCACGTACTGACAGAGCAGACATCTTTCTGTTATTGTTTGATTTACAAATATACATTTATTCTTTATGAGTTATTTTATGACTTCATGTACTATTATATGTAGCTTGCTTTACAAATACATTTTACGTTTAGGAGTTATTTTTTGACAATAACGTTACATTAAAGAAAGCACTGTATTTGTAACATTTATTATAGTTTGTAGTAAGGGGTATTAAGCAGTAAATAAAATCACAACACAAATTAACAAAACAAAACTAGAGTATATATATATATTTAGATAAATGAGGAATATTGAATAGCAATATAATTATGATAATAATAGTAAGAATAATAGCAGTAGTAATAATTCTCTTTCTATATAGTATATCTTCTATAATAAGATCTTTCTGTGCTAAGGTGGTAAAAATGACTTCCTTTACAACGAAATTTATGTAATTTTTCGGCGGCTACGAAGATTTCAATGATCTGCGATCAGCGTCAGGTTCGCTCAAGAGCCTTCCTGGTGAGAAAAACATAAACACTTGCGTTTTCCTTACTATTTAGTTTGCTGACTCAATCCTCCAGTTTCTGATTTTATGTAGCACTAGTATGGATATCTCGAGCGTCTCTTTTTGAAATGTCGCACACTTGGAAGTCTGTCTTATTCCGTTAACACGTTAAGCGCCACTTCGGTCCTTAGGGACCGTCGTTGTTTTTTCGTTCATGTTCATGATGATCAATGAAAATCAACGGATAGTTTTTTTATATAGCCTAGGCAGTCGCGCCTGACTAATTGTAAGCCATAATTAGTGGTTTTAAGGAAGATATAGAACATTTTATCACAAATTAATGTAGTTGATTAAAACAAATAGAAAGATACCTTTTGTCTCTAGCGACGGGCGCTTAACCCTTTCGCTACGGAGTACTTTCCCGCAAGCTTGCTAACACGATAGGAAACAATCCTGCCACGGACGAATAACTTTTAATCACTAATGACGTAATCTAAATAATTAATTCTTTATCGAAGTTACAGCGCATATAATAGAGGAAAAATAAGAAATGATGGTATTTAAAAAATATTTTATTACAAGATATGATCTAATAATTAATTCTTTGGATGAAATATTGTCGGGTGACCATAGTCACCGCTAGTACTCAGCTAATATCAGGCTGCGGGTGACTATAGTCACCATTAGTATCGAAACGGTTAACGCTTTAACCCTTTGCGGACGACGGACGAATATATCCGCCCTGAGAAAAAAATTGGTTATAGTTTGTCGGTGCATATATAAACGGTTAGAGTTGAAAAATTAAAATATAATCGTTGAAATATTATTTTACAAAGAGTAAATTTCAACTTGTATACATTAACAGACTGTCTTTCCGATGAAAAAGTGTTTTTTCATCGCTAAATAATTGATTGTTTCTCGATATTCAAAAATGCCTCCGTCCGCAAAGGGTTAAAATTCGATCGCGGCGACACAATTAAAAGTTAATTTGCGTAACGACGGTTCATTTCTGACCCAAGGTTCATCTTAGAAATTTTATCTACGTTATAAGACGAATGCGATGAATGAACAAAAAAAAATTTGCTACACTTTCGCGAATTTTGCGTCAGAAATTTTTTCACAAATGTCCATCGATCCAAGGGTGTAGAACAACCCTTGAAAACCATGGCAACTACTTTAGAAACACCCTGTACGTATATTATACCCTCAGCGATTTAAAGTCTACCTGAAACTACACTATATCTGAAACTGTACTGCTAAACGAACACGAGAACGAAGAAACGATACTAATTGTAAATATAAATATGAATTTAACGAAAAAATAAAGAAACGAGGCCGTACACTATGCAGTTGGCACTCTTCGACTTCACGGTATAAGAATATTTCTACTTTCTGTCTCCAATTTCGTCTTCTCTTTTTCCGTATGTGTTGACACGAGAGAAGATCGTGGAAAGTGCGCCGAAGAATGGCGTTGCTCAAATTTCGGAAGCAGGTGGTTAAAACGTTTGAACCTGTAAACAAAGCCGGCTTCGCTACCTTCGGGCACGCTCGACACAAAGGCTTCTCGCCAGATTTGTCGAGGTTCATTCTATCGTGGCTACTCTCCTTAAAACTCGTCTCGCACCAAGAGAGGTCTCGGACCGCTTTTTTTCTGCCTTTTGTTTCATATCTGCTTTCTCTTGAAATTGCTTCGTATCGGTAACTCCCATTAACGACTGCGTTCAAAGTACGCACCTATCATTAAGGTAGTTCTCACTTCGATGTAAGAAAAAAGTGGCGTGAATTAAGGAGTGGTATTTCCTGTAATCTTCCTCGTTACTTATTGTTAGTGTAACAGTTTTTTGAAAGATTTTCTTACATCCACGATTTTCTAGAAATTGCTGTTGATTTGACAATAGTGATTTTTCGTTGGTATTTTCTTTGTTTTCTTTATTATGAGATTTTCTACGCTTTAGACGACAACGAGGGCTTGAGCAGTCTATTTTTAATACTTTGCGCGTTAAGTGGTTTTTCCAATTTGTCATACGAACGAAATTCGTCGAGGTCTTTTATGGTCTGGTACTTCGTCTTTTTTTATTTTAGTCAGAAAATTGCTTTGGGTAAATATATAGAATTATTATTGAATTTTAACTATCCAGACAAAATAGTATCGGGCATATTTTAACGTAAAAACTAAGTTAAAAAATGTACCAAATTTGTTCATCCTTGCCGCTTTAATCCTTATTATATTCAATATTATTATGAACTGTTTCGAATCCTGCATGGATTTACAATTATTCCGATTTCTCACAACAACCAATTCTCTATCATATTTGTTTCTACATTGCAATATAATAATTCAACCGAAATTTCGTACATTTCAATCACTGCCATCGTCAAATAAAATAAACATTCAATAGTGCACAACATCAGCAAATTAATTTCAGTTCATACGTGACATATTACAAAAGTAATTCCGACCGCAAATACTATTCATATATTCTCGCTTCTCCGTTCAAACCAGGAATTTTGAATACGACAAAAACATACTTTCCTCCATCCAGGATATTCAGTCGCTTCGAAATAACGATCGATCTTACATTACTTTTCGAGCACACTGCGCAATCCTTTCCCAAGAACCTCAACATTTCCATGGCCCTGGAGGTCGGTTTAATAACCACGCGAATAAATACCAAGATTCCGGGAAAGGAATCCGATATTCGCTTTATTCGTGCCGCGGCATGATTTTTATCATGCTTCGAAAGCCCGATGTTCCGTATGGAATGCTCCAGAGCCAGTCTCATCCTAATTAATGTTCATCCGAAGAAACCACAGTCGAAAGACCGACGAGGACTATGAACCTCTCGGTCCGGTTATTAGTATGGGCCCCCATTGTCCCGCTCCAAAACTCTCGGCCGGTGATCTATAACTTGGTAGAAACTGCCAAGACGAAGGATGAACTGTCCGAAGCCAAGGGAAAGGCTACACTATACCGTCGACGAAGGTCAACTTCTGTGGAGTCGAGGTAACCGGCATTAACTCTACGTCTGCGGTTACACACAATGCAGATAGAGCTATCGAATTGTATTATAAACGTGAGGCAGCTCTACGTAATATCATTTGTAATTCACCCTCTGTTCTGCTCGAATTTCGTAATTACATCTTCTTTGTGGCACGGATGTGCTCTACTGCCTGCAATGGAGGATGGGATATTAAGTTCTTTGGGAAGGAATTGTTTAAGGTTGGGACAAAGATATGAGACTTCTTATTCTATTGTACTTATGGGAGGAAATTGAAACAAATTTAGGATGACAGAATCGAAACTGAAAAAAATTTATATTTCTTTTCCGGGTATCTTAACACTAGAACTACCAAACCAGTCAAAATGACTGGTATACAATTTTTTCAAAAAATTGTCCAAGTTTATATAAGAGTCATAGAATAAATATTCTACGTCTGTATCAATAAACATAAATCACCCAATCGATAAAATTTTCCGCCACTTGATTCCCAGTTTCTCAAAGTACTTATTTAATTTATTAAAATATGTCGAATTTGACGCCGGTAGTTCTAGTGTTAAAAAATATTTTATTACAAGATATGATCTAATTCTAATTCTTTGGATGAAATATTGTCGGGTGACTATAGTCACTGCTAGTATCGAAAGGGTTAACGCTTTAAAATTCGATAGCGACGACACAATTAAAAGTTAATTTGCGTAACAACGGTTCGTTTCTGACCCAAGGTTCCTCTTAGAAATTTTATTTACGTTACAAGACGAATGCGATGAACGAATAAAAAAAAATTTGCTACACTTTCGCGAATTTTGCGTCGGAGATTTTTTCACAAATGTCCATCGATCCAAGGGTGCAGAACAACCCCTGAAATCCAATCGATAAAATTTTCCGCCGCTTGATTCACCCTTTTTCAAAGCACTTATTTAATTTATGAAAATATGTTAGATATGACGCCGGAAGTTCTATTGTTAATTTCTTTCTTTGAGTAACTTGATATTTTACAAAAAATATTTCAAAGGTGAGGAGAGATTTTTACTCAGACACATCGATTGATTGAACGTTTAGATTTAAATTCATCATGGCAAGCTGTATATTCTTAGGAAATGTAATTTACGAATGTACAAGGCGCGGCACGAAATAACTCTCAACTAGACCACTTGAATGATATAATTTTTACAATCTAGGCTAAAAAAACTCCTAACCCAGACCATTTATATGATATTATAAAAAATGTGGGAGTTACTTCTGCCGCACCCTTTACATTGATAATGCTAATGGTTAGTCTATTTGCATGTTAACACTAGATCTACGGCAGCCGCTAAATTGACTGGTTAATAGTTTTTTAATAGTAATTCTCAAGTTTATAGAACAGCAGTACAGTAGATATTTCACGCGTATCTTGTAATACAGAAATTACTTAACTCATCGTATTTTTGATTGATTGATCCATCTATTTGCAAAGTTCTTATCTAGCTTGTTTAACACTAGATTGAAGGGCGTGAAATCTGTTATATTACATTATAATATATTGAATAAGGACTTTGGAAAAAGAGATATCGAGCAGGAAATATGATCATTCGTTGAGTAATCATTGTATTATAAAATATCTACTGTAAAGCTTCTCTGTGTTGAGAAGTATTTATAAAACACGTAGAAACCCGTCAACTTGACGACTTTCGTAAACTTAGTGTTAAATATACCAGATTTAGCATCCCTAAGTCTAATTTTAATATAACAGGCGGCCCTCGACTTTCAAAAATTCTATTTTTGCACAATTCGCTATTTCGCACGTTTATAAAAATTCCATTTTTTACGATTTTTGTCGCTATTTCAAAACAAATGTTTGCTTTCATTCGCCACTGCCAAGGAGTGTTTTAGTTCGTGTTCACTAATTGCCTATTAGAGGTGTTCTAACATCGTACTATTGTTTCTAATATTACCTACTAGATGTTAGAGAATCTCAAGTTTACAAAGAAACTACATTAACATACAATTTTTCATATTTTTCCTATATTCCTCTTCTTTCGAACATTCAACATTCGCACTCATTTTTAGGTACCTATCAATTACGTACGAAAGTCGAGGGTCGACTGTATTTGAAATAGAACAATGTGTGTATATCTAAAAACAATTTTGGAGAGAGAAGATATTGAAAATTGGAGGAAAAGGGTTATAAATGAGGAACAAGATGCACGTTGTGCGTAGATTCGAAAGGATCATTTTGTATATCGTTAGAACGCGGTACGATAAGGAAAGAATACACGCGACTTGCGGAAGAACAGGGCAGTATGTAAATCACAGAGAGCAGGAAGAACCCGGGGGACAGAAACGTGCAGGTGGAAAGCTAAAAAATACAAATAGGAAATAAGGAAATGACGAAGTATGTTTGCGAGAGAGTCAATCCGCGACAGCGTGGGCACATGCAGACATAAAATAAAACGAGACGATAAATATTTTACCGTTGTTTTTTTTTTGTACTTTTTTGTAATCAATGTTTTATTCAGATAACTTCAATTTCGAATTTCATTCACATTTTGAACATTTTTATTTCAATTTGGATATCATTATGAAATAATTGTTAATTTTATTATTATTAAGAAAAATTATTCAATTTTACACAAGTATGTTGTACTAGTTTATATAATATTGCTGCAGAAACGATCAAAGTTCTAGGAAATTCAAAATTATTTCTTTTTTATAATACTGCAATACAAAACGCTGTTTTTACTATTAAGGCGTATATGATTTTAAAACAAATGAAATATATTCATCGATAAAAGTTTTTAAACGCATATCATACTCTAATAATGTTTACAAAGTTTTATGGTGTAATTAATCCTTGCGGTTCCTTCGCCTTCTCTAATCTCTCGCCGAATCAACATCAACTCGATTCAAATTTTCCTACATTTACCCAAAGTATCTTCCAGCAGCGGTAATTTCCGTCGTTTCAAAGTGAAACTAAATATTTAACGTTGTAGAGATCCTGAATGAATTTCAAATTAGCGTGGAGAAATTGGAGTACTAATTGTAAGTTTGCCACTAAAGAATGAAAGTCACCCCCAGAAGTCACGTCCTAGAAGACTACCATCGCTGAAAATAAAATTTCTCACCCCATAAATTTTGCTATTTTTGTTTCTAAATTAAATTATCGAACATTAAAAATAATGATGTGCAAGAAAAACAATATTAATTTTGTCAAAATTCACTCGATTGTATTACAAAGGGTATTAACTGAAACAATATATTCATATAACATTGAATACTTGTTATTGTTCTTAATGTTGGCATTCATTGTTATATAGTTTTAGCAATTTTAACACTAGAACTACCACACCAGTCAAAATAACTGGTACACAATTTTTTCAAAAAATTTTCCAAGTTCATAGAAGAGCCATGGAACAAAAATTCTGCATCCATCACAAAAGACATAAATCACTGAATTGATCGTCATTTCTGCCACTCGATTTCTTCTTTTGCAAAGTACTTATTTAATATATTGAAATATGATAGATTTCACGCCGGTAGTTCTAGTGTTAAATCACAGTTACTGCATATCTAGAAAATCTTCTAGGCCTAATAGGATTTTGAATTGCAACCTTATAATTAGAGTTTAAGCCTTTGAGCCCATATGAACCACATCCCGTACAGAAAACTGTGACTTATTTAATGGTAAAAACCCCTAGAGGGATGAAATCCATAGAAAATGAATTACAACAAAAAGTTCCTTCAATTTGAAGTTGAATTAACCCCTTGACTTACGATTTCTTTTGTAACGGTCTTCGCTATAATTCAGAATTTAATTGCTAAAATCAAAATTCATCCGTAATTCTTGATATATCGTATTATTTAACATAACATTAACATCAATATCATTGCGTCGCATTTCATTAAAATTGTCGATTTCATAGGTTTCCTATTTATAGCATTGCGTCATTGTGTGTGAAGGGATTAATGTACAAAGTCCAAGCTTTCCAATTTTTCAGTACAAACCCGAGTCGGAATATTGAACCTATTTTCATGGTATTTACACCTATTTGAACCTAATATGATACTTTTCAATACTAAAACTCCTATTTTAAACCTGTAACTCCCTCGAGTCGAAATATTGAACCTATTTTCATGGTAGTTACCCCTATTTGAATCAAATATAATACTTTTCAATACTAAAACTTCTAATTTAAACCTGTAACTCCTTCTCAGTAAAATGATACTCCTATTTAGCTATCACCAAAACCTTTATCCCCTGAATTGGACCTGTTGGGTAGTAAAAGGTTCAAATGAGGTTCAATATTTCAATTCGGGACTGGATAGGATGTAAATCCTCAACGGAGGTTGAAATGACGTCCTATCTTGCGCCTTAAGATGGTATAAAGGGAAATTTGTGCCACTTTTAGGCGCTAAATAGGATCTTATTTTACATTGAATTTAGTACTTCTAATTCCTAAATGTTGGGTAGTAAAAGGTTCAAATGAGATTCAATATTTCGACTCGGGAAACAATTTAACATCACCATCACATTTAATGAATGATCGAATTACTTTGTAATTCACAAGCATTATCGGACAGATCCGTTGAAGTACACGATTCTCACCGAATGAATATATTTATCCCTAGAACCAGTTTGCGGAGTTGGTGTAATTGGAGCTTGTTTCGTGCGGCGCTTACGTTTGTCACGTAATCAGCGTTGATTAATGAAAATTACACGGGTGTTCACGGCAGTGCGAACGATAAAGGGAAAAATGAGGAGACTGGGAGACGAGTGTGCCAATCGAGACGGTTCGTAGGATGCGTATACATCGGTTATGTAAGCGGACGCGGAGGCATGTAGATAGAGGTATATTAGAGATTGAAAGTTCCTTGTCGGGGGTCAGTGAGAGAAAAGTCATTGATACCTTTCACTAGCCATTGACACACTCGTATCGGACATTTTACGCTAGTGGAATAAATATTGTTGTGCCGTGTTTGTACACTTTGTGTGCTTGAATTCGTGATGTTACTTTTCTATCTTGGATATGCCACAAATATGCGGACATCGCACAATCAGCAAACAATGAGATTGACTCGTTCTATCTCATCATTTTGAAGAAATTGTCATTTGGTTTGAATTTTAATTTAACTGTTGCGGTCATTTAGCATGTGGCCTACAATTTTAAGTGGGTTTGAACCGCAAAGGTCACGATATCTTATGTAATAACGTAAGGAAAACGTGGAGACCCGGTTATTTTGAAAATTGAATCTGTATCTACACAGCCGCCTTATACTTCGTTTGAATTGTTATTAACTGTTTCCAATTTTATTGTTTTATTCATCGTATTCATTCATTAATGATGTTAACATGACTAGATTGAAACTCACTTTTACTCATAGACTAGAAATTTTTGACAATTTTTTAACAATTTTATCGAGGTTAATTGATAACAATCTTTGGTTTATGTAGAAATCTGTATACCTTTGTCGAAAATTGAAAATGTAGACGCCGTTACAATATTTTTAGCAAGTGAAAGAAATCTTTGTTCTGTTTTTTTAATTGTGTTCAAAACGATTTGGGTTTGATTAAAAAGTTAATTGTAGAGGAAGCAATGGCGTTGCTGGTTACAAAATGCTGCAGGAAGGCTACCAATTTGTTTCCTACGTCGTGTTTTGAGCAGAGGTATAAGTAATGGACGTTAATTTGTAATTAAACGAATCGTGTTTCGTTTTTGCGAAAAGCAGAGATAATATTGCAACGATGTTTTTACAGCTTTTATGATAGATTTATTCTTGCCTAAGAAAGTATTTTTAGTTCTATGTATACCTACTGTATACGTTGGTTATAAGTTTAGCGCAAAGTAATCTCCTTGACCCGATTTCATTGTAACTTATTGCGAGGTCACTCTATCAGATAGTTAATTCAAACGTAAGCCTTTCTCTGCCATTGCAATAGTTACATGTGTTCGCGATAGAAATTGCTTGAAACCCACGCTTTTGTGGTGCTTACAATAATTTTTTTTTGAAAGGAGCAAACTTCCCGACTCCTTTGTTCTCACGATTATCGATTTGGAGCGAGTCATGGTGACTTTGCATGCAGCTGTGGATTAGGCACGGATGAATAAAAAATATAAATGAATATACGAAATGAAAGAATTACAACTGAATAGTGTTTTAAGAAATTACTATTAATTTAATACTAGAATTACCAAGATGGTCAAAATGACTAATTCCTTAATTTTTCCAAAATCTTTTCAAGTTTATAGGAAAATCGTAGAGTATATATTGTACGTCCATCTTAAAAAATATAAATTCTCCACCTTTCAATTCCTCGTTTTCTAAATTATTTATTTAATATATTGAAATATAATAGATTTAACCCCTTGCCTTACGACTTCTTTTATGACCGAACTTGCAATAACTCAGAATTAATCGTTAGAAAAATAATCGCTCACCGATTTCCAATATACCGGTATAAGGTATAAGGTTTTTTTTTTTTTTTTTAATTAACTCCCTCAAACTCTACAATTTGTCTCTAGTGGACATTCGGTAGATTGTCTTAACGATATTTGTGGATTTAGCACGTAGATATTTTCTCATTAGAAAATATCTTTTTGGTATTCACAACTTAGGTTGTAGAAGATCTTTTGGATGCTTTCTATGAAGTCTTCGTGACGGTTTTTCTGTATAGAGCTTCTTTCTTGGATGATTTTCCAGTCTGTGCCGGTATAAGTTAACGTAGTATTAATAGCATAGAACTAATTTCAACGTCTCCTGTCCTACTGATATTTTCAATTTAACAGTTTTTGGAAAACATAAAAATTTTCTATGACATTTACTGTGTCACGTGTGCCAGACGTCATTGTAAGGCAAGGGATTAATGCCGGTAGTTCTAGTGTTAAAGTTTGTTACCATATAGGTAAATGTGTATTATGAAATTAATTACTATTATAAAGAATTTCACAAAGAATAGATTCGAGTTGGTTTCCCGCACTTTCAATTAAATTTTTATTAAGAAGTATCGTTGGTTCAGCTATCGAATAAATAGTGACCTTCAGTTAAGCAAGGTGATCATATTGATTTCATTAAAACAAAATTATCGAAACCGAAGAGTTCTCTTTTCTGCAAACACATGCCGTCTTTACTGAAATTGAGCAGGAATTATTTTTTCCCTTTTTTCAACCGCCAAATTTAGAAACTTCGGTTTCGCCGGAAATTATTATAGTTGGCGTATAAAGGGTGTACGACAGAATGAATAATGACAACAATCATCGTGGCGAAGTCGAAGGCGGCCGAAAAGAAAGTGAGCCCAGCTTTAATGACGCTTGTTTAAAAATAAAACCGCGGAGAAGGCCATTGACATTGAAGTGTGACGAATCCGTGAATGTCGAGAACAGCAGCCTTGAATTCCGACAAAGTGTAAGAGTAAGTTCGTCGCTCTCTGCAAATTTAAATCCGACCTATAGACGTTGGTCTCATTGATTCGTGGAAGGTGCATATACACGTGCTGGAAAGTCATCGTGACAGAATTGTCATTCCGATTTTGAGGTCGTCGACGACTACGGTTTTAGTTTCACGAATTTCAGAATTCGATAACCGCGATTCTCCTCGTCGCAAGGTCAAATTGTTTTACTTTTAAGTATGTTAACTGATTTACGTGATCGGTGAAATTTGGAGAATTCCTCCGTTTGTGGATTTATCGAATTACAAATTGAGTAGAAAATTGTGATTATGCTGATTTTAAGCTTCAAGTATATCGTTAATGTAGGAGATTCTTCTAGAGTAGTGATGGCGAACCTATGACCCGAGGGTCAGATATTGACCCACGAAGACTTTTAAAATGACCGACGCGTTGATTTTTTATAAACTTTTTTTTTATATCATAAAAGACAGAACGGATAATAAAAAATATTTAAAAAATAAAGTAAAATGACGAATTTATAAAAAAATATTTCGATGAGGACATAGGTTAGCTGATATTTTTTGGTCTTCACTTGCAAAAGTGGAGATTGTAAAACAAAAAAGAAACTTAAACTTTTTAGCTTATTTTACAAGTGAAAAACAAAAAAAAGGAGTTTTTACCCATCCCACTCCTCGTTCTTTTCAAGTTACGTTATTGATTTAGTGACCCACGAATTAGTACCCAAAAAGATTAATGAACATTTGACCTGCTTCTCAAAAAGCTTCGCCATCACTGTTCTGGAATATTGGTACTTTATAGGTAGTGCAATTAATGTCGGAAAGGGGCACTGTTAACGAACACCAAAGTAATAATTGATGCATTAATGTTTAACAGTTCAGTTGATAGTGTTTAATAATATAAAATTTCTAATTGTAAGTTCAATCTCTAAATTTTTCTTTGCTATCAATATTATAGAAAAAAGTACGACATTGTTATTTCTCTTGAAACTTAATTTCATTACATGTTCTCAATTTTAAGAGTAGCAGAGTTTCCACTAATCAGTAGACTAATTGATTCATTAATATTTCAATCTGGCAATGTTTTGTTACTCTAACGAGGTAAATAAAATTTCTCCGACAAAAAATTGCGAAATTGTTAATTTTATCGTTTTAACACTTTACCGACCGGTAGCCTATTAATAGGCTTTTTGGACCGAACGCTTTTTGACTTTGAACTGACTAATCGATTGTCACGGCAATTAATAAATTATTGTTTATCACTGTGGTTTACTGCGCCGAGGACTCAGTGACGAGAAATTCTAATTTTCAAGAAGATATCGGTATGAGTGAAGTTTCTGCAGTCAAGTGACCGGTCAGAAGTGAGTACAATATTAAAAATTACCGGTTGGTAAAGTGTTAACACTCTTTCGCCACCAAAACAGGAAAAAGAAATAAAAATGAGCTAACTTTCATAAAATATATTATAACATAAAAGAACAGATACTATCGTAGCTAAAGTTTCTCGGAGATCGATTAACCCTAGATCACTAACCTTATTTTTCGACGCTTAACACTAACCTTCGTCTCTTCGACTACGGTGTTTACAAAAGCAGTTAAAGGGTATTATTTAAATAAAATTTAAACATGTTTTTTTTCTATTATTAAAGATAGGTATTTATTTATTACGATAACGTTGACTAATATGGCATACCGACTTATTAACACTGGAACTACCGGAGTTAAATCTATCATATTTCAATATATTAAATAAGTACTTTGAAAAAGAAGGAATCGTGTAGCAGAAATGATGTTCAATTCAGTGATTTATGTCTTTTGTGATGGACGCAGAATTTTCGTTCTATGGCTCTTCTATGAACTTGGAAAATTTTTGGAAAAAATTGTGTACCAGTCATTTTGACTGGTGTGGTAGTTCTAGTGTTAAATCCGTGTCGTCGAATCGACGAAGGTTAGTGATCTAGGGTTAAAAAGAATTCTACCGTGTCAACGAACCCTTAAACGCAAAAGTGACAATTGTGAATCTCCGCAGTCAAAGTTGGCCCGTTAACATTTCACAAGAGGCAGCTATTAATGATAGATACTATAGTTCAACATTATCTAAACGGGATCATCGACCGAGTTCTCGTCGCGCAAACGATGTCAACAGAAAGGTTTGATCTTACGTTTAAATTGGTAAGGTTCAATTATAGTTACTTCGATTCGAAACAGGTGATGTATTTATGGCATAAAGTTTCGCAATCGATCTTTATATAAAATGTCCGTATGCTGCATCTTGTGCAACCTATGTTATACTGTTGACGTAATACAAGTTAATCAGTAGGACAACTTATCCCAATCGAAAATCAAATTAAGCTAATGCATTTCGTAACTAAATTGCGATTACTTTTCCGATTGTAATATGAAATATATGAGAGCATTTGTAAAAGAGCACGATTGATCGTAAATCTTGCACCAAGTTAATAACGTCGTTTCTCGCAGATGTATGCACTTTTTGCACGTATCAACATGAATGAAATTGCAGATTGATGTTTTGCGCGACGAGACATAGAGTTTTGTTTTAAATAACGAAATTGACGCTTACGTCTATGTGGGTTGTTGCGTGAAATATGTTAGATCCTCGGGCAAGTAATCTCGCGGTTAAAACAACTGGTGTTGCAGTCATGAGAAACATGATTCTAATATCTTTCCGGCAAAAAACTGATATCGTTCCATAAATCATTTATTGGCCAAGCACTAGATCATTGCTTTGCCACTGGTCTCATACATAAATACGAGCGTTTCTTTTGCTGCTACTAGCTGTTATCGTTTTTCAATGATTCTTCAATGTAAGAGAGAAAATAATGGTTTGTCTCGTTATCGAGGAAATCTTTTCTGAATGGCACATATTCGGATCTTTTTCTTATTTCGTTATTAGACTACGAAGTGTATCTATTCCTTTATTGTTACTGGATTCCAGTTTAAGATACGGCAATGTTAAATTTGTGGAGTTTATTTTTCTCTATCTGATGGGCGTACGATCATTTATTTTTTCCGTAATATAGATATCGAAGTTTCATTGCCTTCGGTTTTATTTTTATTTGCAGTGAAGAATATTAAGTTTTTTAACATGTTCTCTGCCAAGCCGTTTTTGCTCAACTTGTCGTACAGGTATTTGATGTTTTGACTATAGATTGGTATATTATCATACAATATTTCAGTACATCATCAGTCAATTAGTATTTAGCTTGTATGGAGTGGTTACCACATCGTGTACCATTTATGGTACACGCGGCGCTGCGATCAATTCGACAGTAAAAGTCAGCCAGTTCTAAAATTTTCGGTTAATAAAAATGGCAGTATGTGATAGCGCTTTACGTAAAACTTTTAAATAGTATAAATAAGTAGCATTTGAGCTTCTCCCAAATACATCAGTTATAAACGCTTGGATATTGTTTAATACTCAGCAACATAGATCTGTGTCAATAATAGAATTTAGAAAACGATTAGTTAATTATTTATGTTACTGTGAGGAGGAAAACAACAATTTATCTCCTAAATTGACAAGAAACTCTAGAAAACAACATTTTTATCCATCCCTTGCTTTCAAAAAGACAACTATTATTGGTAATTAATAATTATTGTGTGTATAACAATTAAACAAATGTATGTGTTTTATTCTAGATTGCATTTTATACAATATCTCATTCTTTTAGTGGAAATATAGTTTACATAATTAAATTTGTGGTAAAACATATATTTTCAGCGTATTAAATAAATATGTCTGCGTGTACCATTTATGGTACCTCAGTTCTCAATTGAGATTTGTTTGTACTAACGTAATAGCGCCGGTTATTTCCCTTTGCCAAATTCTTCTAACAATTAACATTGATATAACTTTGCATCACGCTAATAAATTACATAGCAGAATATTTCCATTCCATCGCAATTTCATTGATGTTCCACTGCTAAATGTAATTCATTAATTATATACAACTACAAAATGAAACAGCAATTTCAATCCAATTACCGTTCAAATTTGCAAGCAAGATACGCCCGAGTTACATTCACTATCGAGAATATTTAATTTTTTCCCGTAATTACATCCATGCCGCCTTTATTGCACGATATTAATTGTGCGATCACGATAAATATCACGATGCTACCATTAAGATTAAAAAGAGACGTTAAGCTTTTCCCATGATACGGGATCTCTGGTAGCGGTCAGCTATATTCCACCTTCCTTCCCATCTCTTTGTCTCCTTGTTCATTCTCTTTCGGATAATTTCGCCCTGTCGGTGTCGACGAGGTTGCTTAAGAATTCAAGGCGCGTGCTCGTACAGCCGGTAGAAAGCGATCTTTTTCGATATAACGACGACTAGGAGGGCAGAGCTCGTATTTTCAGCTCAACGGCGACGTGGCGGGAGAAAAGGGACGAAGAGAAAGAAAAGAAAATTGGTAAGAAGAAAAGAAAAGCGGGAGGTAAAAAACAGCGACACGGAGACGAAGGGTGAGGGGGCAAAGGCGAAGAAAAGAAACGCGCGAAGAGAAAAAGGAGCGTGCGGCTTAAGACTTTGGCTAGAAGAGAAAAATAGAAGTCGCGTGATTTTTAGTCTGCGTGGTTGAGAATTTAGAAATTTGAATGGCTTCGATGAAAATGAGAGATAAGTGTTTCTTTAAACCTTTTCACACCGATGTCTTACTTGAGAGGGTGTTTTAAACCTACCGTATCACTCAGTTGCCCCATCTGAGGGGAACTTCGAATTTATTAGTGATTACCAGACTGTGGATTTTTATGCATTTATGACAAATTAAATACGGCTAAAATATACAAAAAGGACATAATATAAAAATATATCTAAAATATCCAAAGTATGGTATTTGTTGTAATATTTATTGAGTGCAATAAATCCCTTGATAGGTTTTCCTGTCTCACCTGCATTTGTGAAACTCGAAATTTGCATAAACATCCGCAGTCTAGTGATTACAGAGGATGAACTTGCTGCACAGCAATATTTTAACCCTTTGCGGTCCGAATTATTTCATTAATTTTGGTACTGAGCTAAATGAAATTAATTCTGCAATATTTGCTATCATTAATTATTCATTTTTTAAAATGATGTCAATAACTATAGGTATTTATCTACGGTCATTTAGATGTGACAAAATCATTATGAAGTTGAAAGTCGATATTAAATTGTCAGAAAATAAAATCAAGTGAAAATCTATGTCGCAAGGGGTTAAGAAATGTACGTTTCCCTGAAGTTTTCTTTTGAAATGGCACAAGAAAAAAATAGTAAAGTGCCCCACAGTAACTAATAGGTAAAGTCAGGTATGGCTTGGAGTTCAAAGGGTTAATTGACTTGTCAGAAATTATATGTATGAAAAACTGAGAATTTTTTAAGCGGAAGTGGTTGAAATTGAAATATCTTTAAATCCTCTGCGTACCATTTCCTTATTATCCAATAGAGCTAGATAAGAAATGAAAATTTTGACTGAAAGATATAAAAAGAATTGTAAGTCTGAGTAAAGGAATACAACTCTGGAAAGGGGGTGACCTAAAATATTTACAATTTTGAGCAAAAAGGAGCACTCCGCAAGAATTAGGACAAAAAAGAGTATTCTTCAATCTCTTGACTTCAGCGTTTCTACTGTGTGGGTAAACTTCTGCCCGACAATGAAGTAAAAGCGGACGAAAGCGGTGGATGAAAAATAGAGACAAGCAGACGAAGGAAGGAGCAAACGCGTCGAAAAAAATGAATAGACAGTGGAAAAAAAAGGAACACGAGGGAGAAGCTTAACGAGACAGAAACGGAATAAGAGAAGTGAAATTGTAGAGGGAGAAAAGGGCCACGGGGTAAAAGAGAGAATGGAAAGGAGGCAGAAAACGAGAGACACAGTCGAATGCATATGACTAATCAGAGGCTACGGGATACGAGCAAATGAAAAAGCATCCCCTTAACGAAACGCGACAATGATGTAGAGGCCGGAAAATTAAAAGAACAGCCGCGTGAAACGACACGATTTAAGTTCTCGCTTTAGAGACTTTTAGAGATGCTCCGTCTTGAACTAATGCCGACGTTCTTTTACGAAATTTCGTTGCTCGTAGGTGTGCTTAAATGCTCGGTCATCGTACACGATGATAATTACGTTGCTCAATGGCGGAAAGTGGTCGAATTAGAGGTGCTTAATCTTACTGAAGTCGTAATGCCCAAGTCGTTCCTCTATTTCTCGTTAGGAATGTCTTATTCATGGTGATTTAAGATTCCTTTGCTCACTGATTTGATCGGTTTAAAATGTTGCAAAATTCGAATGGAATAAACATGAGGCAGAGTGGAACGATTCAATGAATTATCTTTTTAATGGAGATGAATATTCGTTTTCTTGCCAGAAATTCGATAGTGAAGAATTTTCGGCTTGGAAGATTAATTGAATCGAATTTTGTATTGATCGATTAGTA
This sequence comes from Cerceris rybyensis, assembly GCA_910591515.1. Lineage (NCBI taxonomy): Eukaryota > Metazoa > Arthropoda > Insecta > Hymenoptera > Crabronidae > Cerceris > Cerceris rybyensis. The sequence continues at coordinate 39,739,012 of OU342789.1, forward strand.
CGGGTTTGAGGGAATTCATTTCCTATTCTGTTTTTGCTCGTGCATTTGTGCTCTTATAGATCACGTACAGTATAGATTAAAATCTCCTGTGCTGGAGTGTGGTCGTTTGCGATGTAAATCTTTTGATAACATATGCATGGACATCAATCATTGATAACCCAATTACCGGCGATGATTTCGAGGTAAAATCGACTGGAATAGAAAGCATTGGTTTCTAAACAGATTTACTTTTTCAGGCATTTCGCAGGTCAAGGTATTACCTTGTTATTGCTATTATTTAATTGTTAAATATTACAGAATTCTATTACTTATAACATCAAATAAAAATGTTTCAGAAGATTTCAGCACAATTTTTTTGAGCGTTTTACCAACGCCATTAATTAGAAATGTACTTAGAAATTCTATTATTAATTCAATACCTGTTCATATGACAAAACTGAAAATTACCTCGCTTTGCCTTACATTTTAGAATCCATCTTGATAAGGACATTATGAAAACACTTTTTAAGGATTTCCGCTTGCATATCGTCATGATAGTATTTAATTGAATTTATAACCTATAAATTCTAATTAAAAATGCTCATATTAGTGCAACATTTTACGCCACTAGACTGCAAATTGCCTTTTCTCATGTTACATTTTAGTATTCATATACCTACTAATTATCATAGTATTTTACCAAGCAAACGTTTAGTACTTAATGATTTTCATATTAATTTAACATTTCCCATCATATATTTGTGTTATTAGAGTGAAAAGCGTCTACTTTCGTTCCATGTTTTAGAATTCATGCAACCAAGAACGTCGTAAAACCGTCCTCAAAAGGTTTCGAAACAAACACCATAGCAGCATTTGACAGAGTTTACTGACTATAAGCACTAATTAAAAATTCTCATATTAATTCTCTTCGTCATACACTTGCCTTACCAGACTACAAAATGTCTTTTCTCGTCTTACATTTTAGAACTTATATACCTACTAATCAAGTATTTAACAAAGTTTATCGACTCTAAGAACTATTTAAAAATGTTTATATTAACGCAAAATTTCCGTCACAAATTTTCGTTATAAGACTGTCTTCTATCCTTTTACACTTTAGAACTAACGTAACTAAAATCGCCATGAAGCTCTTCTCAAAGAGCTCCGACTATCGTCAAAGTATCAACCACTTATCTAACTTTATCGACTATAAAGATTAAAAATTCGCCCATTAACGTAACGTCTGTCGCCACACATTTCCATCATAAAATTACAAATTACCTAGCGCTCCTGACTACAACCTTCATTAACTCTTTGAGACATGGAAATTCAACAAATAAAATTACTCACGTTGCACAGGCATTTTTTTTATTCGAATAAAGATGGTTTATATTTATTAACAAATGTATGTAATAATATAAATTTTCGAGATGGGACTAAAATGTCCCACTATGCATCTTTACGTATCAAAGGGGTGGGACACTTTTAATCCCGCCGTGCCTCAAAGAGTTAAAACGTATGCTCTTGGATGTTCGTCCAAATATCGTGTCATCGTTTCTCAACAGCACTCAATACGATACCTAGCATGCAAAAAAGAGCTGTTTGCGGAGATCAAACGGACAATTAATGCATTAACACGTTCGCTGTCACTATGGCCGAATTTACCATAAATTAATAATACATTGCAACAAATTTGAAATGAATAGTATTATTCAGCTAATAATAACCAAATACAGATAGAAAGTAAATAAGTAATATTTACATTTTTTAGCATGTGAAGACCCATGTCAATTAACAACTTATTCTAACAAAGGGCACTCTCCGTTATGGTGCAAGATCTTCTCAGATCCTAGTAGCAAGTGTGTCAATGTTCAACAGTTCAATTGATCGAGTTTTAAATTGGTAGTTAGTAATAAAAAATTACCAAATTCAATTCAATATTTCATGGTTAATAATGTAATATGCGAAAGTGTAATATTTTAACTGTTCTGGAAATGTAATTTAATTTAAAAAAAGATAGTACAAGTCCCCACTAACTATTACAATAGTTGACACATTGATGCTCCATTCGACTATAACAACTATTAAGGAAGTTGTTGTCGTACAATATTGTCAATAGTTTTTAGTCAATAGTAGCCACATGAACCATCATCTTTTTTTCAATACTGTACCCTTGACCACATTACACATACAAATCTCATATATATGTAGGTATACACAAACACTATGAAACATTTTCACGTTCGCAATTCGGCAACTTCGCTTATAATTCACCTGTTGACACACTGGGCTTGTTTTTCCATAATTTTTAATTTTTGCATTATTATAACTCAACAACGAGAAGGTCAATATATTTGTTTTTTTTTCTAATTCAGAACAAAAACATTTATGAATTGTTAGTTTTTTTAAAGTTTCTGACTGTTAGTTTTTTTATTAGAATTAATAAACTGGTACAACCATTACATACCGCATATACTCTCCATGCTAATGACCCGAACTTTAATTAAGTTTATCTCGAATTAGAGGAGGTCAATCGATTTAAAATTTTAAGGATAATTGTATTATAATGTCCTTAATGAGTATTCTAAAATTTCGAATTTCCTGACACTATGCCCATCGCACGACAACTACCTTAAGTAGTTCTATCATCAAGATTATTGCGAATCAGGAAGTAAAACTCGGACTCGTAATGAGTGTATCCAAGTTCAAGCTTCAGAGACCTTTGAGAAATTTTTTAACCAAACCAGTGCGCCCTAAGTAAAGTAACCATAGCACTCGAAATTAAAAGATTATAAAAAAGGAAAGAACGAATTCTCTTCGGATTTCTGCCCGACTATCGTAACATCGTTTCGTAACATTCTTCGAAATCATACCGAGTATGAAACGTGCAGACGTGACTAACGTTGTTTCATTAATGCGATGCCTTTCTTTCTCTCACGCTGCCGTTTGATATAGTAGGTGATTCCTCCGTTGATGGCCACGAGACGTGGGAGTTAGCCGTAGAACGGGCGTCGTCCTCCTGCATGCAGGCTGCGGCTACCCTATCTACTCTCTTTAGTCGTTGGCCAGTCATGGGTCAGTGAATCCCAGTTCCTAGTCACGAATCTGAATACCGGTGGGCGTGAGCTCCTTTAAGCGGACTTGCGTTTACGTCGGAGCAGGAAGTTAGATGTAAAAAGCACGCAGAGGCAAATTCCGCAATGTACGAGAGCTTAGAACCGACGGGTATCAATGAACCGATTCCGTTCACGTTTCAACTCTTCCTTGGATGAGGAATTTTCAATCGCTTCTGCACTGATTGAATGGCCATGTATTCGTCGTTTTTTGATACTCTATTTTTTAGTATGTAATTCAACAGAACAAATAATTATTTTTATTTAATTGATTGGAAATAGACGAAGGTGGTGATAAAAAAAATTTTATTTTTGTTTGGTGAAGAAGTTTATTGATTTCGATAAACGACTAGAAAGAAGAGCTTTTTTGATTTCTTATGTCGAGTGGTACTCGATATAGCTTTTTATTTGATTTTATTTTCTGACAATTTAATATCCACTTTTCAATTTCATGATGATTTTGTAATATCCCCAAAAATATCCGTGAGGAACTATAGTTAGAAAGAATGAATGACTAATGATAGAAAATATTGTGAAATTAATTTTATTAACCTTTTTGCAGAAGTAACAAAATAATTTGGACCGCAAAGTATTAATTCCGATTAATCTAAATTAGAAAAGATTTGGAATAATTCTAAATAACGAGTAACTGGGGGAATTTAAAAAGAATTAAATAACTAGAAACAAGCACGGGCTGAAACTACAGATGCATTCAAATATTTGCAATTCTATGCCGAGTTATATTCAGCACACCTTTTTGCAATTAATGACCAGTGCACTTTATTTCCACTTTAGAATTTGATAAAGATTTCATATACTTATCTAGATGTTCTTCAGCATGTGTAGTTACTTCGTTTATTTATCTGTGTAATTGCGCTTATCATCGAATAATATGGAGTGATTAGCGATGAAAAATTTCTTGAACTTCAATCTTCGAAGAATTAAGTATAGTCATCTTTCACACTTTCAAGTGTATGGAAAAAACTCTTAGTCTTCATTTCATGCAAGTTGCATAAATTCACGTGCATGCACTCAAACCGAACGTTTTACTTTTCGCAAGAAATTCCGTTCATTTGATCGTTTCAATTCTTCTGTACGGCATTTATCATAAGTGTCTCTGTTCTTCTCGCCTACCATATAATTCGTGCAATCTAACAGAATTTTTATTCTGTATTACCAGTAACCGCTTCCGAGTTCGATTGCACCATGTGGTTAGAGCCAATTATAACTATAATCTTCGCTAAAACGCATGCTGAGCGGTGCATCCGCTTTGCACGCAAGAATTCTCGCGTTTCGCTCTCCGAGCGTGCAGAAACCTGACGTTTACCTTTTCAAGGATAATTTTTCACGAATTCCGGTATATCGAGTGCCAAGGTGTATTTTTGTGGAAGGGAACTTTATTACGTCTACTTTCCCCAGAGTCATTATTAAAGACTGGAAAATTTTTTGACAATTACGTATCATCTTTGTTTTATGAATCACTGGCAGTTAAATTATCGAAAAAAATTCAATAGACGGTTGAAATTAAATTGAAATTATATTGCATTATAGAACTTTTTTTATCATAATTTTCTTGATATAAAATATTCCAATTTAGAGAAGGGAATTTTATTGCTTTTTGATTTGACAAAGCTTTTATGAACATGTGGTGCTGTTTTTAGAATAATTAAACTGTTTTTAGAATTGCACTATAAAATTTTCATATGTTATCACAAGTCCCTCGGTTCAACATGTTTGAGTTTGGAGAAGAGAATTTTAGTATTTCTACATCACCTTCTAATGTTTTTACTTACTAGTGAAACGGGTCTAATTAAATTAGAGAAAATTATGTATTATATAGTATTATATATAATATTTAACATACATTTACTTTCATTTGTATTGAAACAAACATTTTTTTACTGACGGTAAAACCACACATTGGCTTGAAAAGGCATTTTTCCAATTATAAAGGAGTATTTTTCATACTTAAAAGGCAATGACAACATAAAAAATTTCTAATTCATAATGTTTTAAATTCCATAACCGATACTTATTAGTAGTAATCTCACGTGTTCGCGAAAAAAATTCTACGGTCGCACGAAGCAGCTACATTTGCCTAACGTTTATTGTGTTAGCAAGAATCATTTTGGACACGTTTTTCCTATTTATATAGTCTATTCATCTGTTATCTCTATAAAAAGACGTGTGCAAAATTTCCTACAACATTGAATTTAGTAATTTTACAAGTACGATGATCCTAACTCCGTATTAAACTTCACTTCATTAAAGCTGGTTTTTCAACTACTGCAGACAAGCTCAAATACCTATCGTCTTAGAAATACTTCTTATAAACTGTTATTCAATACATTATACATTTGACGTTCCGGAACCCATCTCAAACTTTATGCATTAAGCAAAATGACCGTAGTAATTAAAGACAAAAAACAGAGAAGAAGTAAAAACGAGATTTTAATCATACCATAGTTACATCCATGCGTAGAATTTTTCCTTAAACAGGACTTAATAACCGTACATTCAGCGTCTTCGAACGGAATGGTAGAAACTTTTTTAATAGATTTATGGAAGGTCATTAGTCTCAGAAGAAAAGATATGTATAAGGAACGCTTTCCTTCTTCGGTATCTACTCTCCCTTCACGTTTACAAAGCGTGAAAGAAAAACTGCCTTCGGTTGAATTCTGTTTCTTAAAATCTCTCCCCCTCCACTTTTCCTCTTTCTCTTTCCCACTCTCTCTTTTTAGTCGATTTCATAATTTATAAACGAAGAGACCTAATAGCTAGATCGTCGAGTAGCTCGAACTCATTAAGGATTCGAATGATTCGTGGAACGAACTCGGCGCTTGGAAAACTCGGTAAAGGTTTGTACGAGGGCACCAACAGAAGGGAAAGATTTGATATTAGATTTGCCACGGTTGCTCGTTAGATGCGGCATACGCAACCTGCGTGTCTCCTCCTTTGGATTCTACATCGTTGCTTCTTCCGTGGAGTACACGTCATCGATACTAACGATTCTTTTGCTTTCTGCGAGCTGATGACTTGTACGCGTTACAACGCAAATGCAAATTTGCATGGCGAGGCATGGCGAGATTAAAAGTGTGTAACGGCGAATTATGTGATTCCTACTTAAGGTAGATCTTGCACTTGACCAAAGTCTGCAAATAAATTTAATGTTAACCCTCGGACTACGGACTTTGAAGAACCGCGTCCGGTGGCGGGGTCCCTTGAGACACACACCAATTCTCACTAATACATTTACGCGTTCGCTCGAGTCGAAACATGAGATAAGCATGCTACTAATACAACCGCATTGTGTTCCTGAGCATGAGAAGGAATATTTTCTACTTATGTTTTCTACAACTATTTGACTAATAAATTCAATAAAAAAATTAGAATGAAATCAGCAATCAATAAGTTATACAACGTTCTGTAATAATTCCGATATCAACATTCAAAAAGGTTTTTACACAAGATGTGCAGGAAAAATATAAACTTGTATCAAGCAAAAGTAAAGGATATTTACATTCGGTGTTTATTACGGGACAATTATTACATGTAATAATAGGTGGTTGCGGAGAGTGAATACTGTCTCTTTCGTACATTATATGTTGAGTATGTAATGAAATATATTCTTCTATGGTAAAATTTTGTGCGCTACACACGTCCTACTTGTATCAGTCCCTGCAAAGAACTAACGCGACTCGAAAAGAACTGCTGGCTGCCGAGTCACTTACACACTGTTGGATTGTATCGAATACAACTTCGTAAATGTGTTTGTTATCGCTCCGAAGTCGGCGAGTGATACTCAAATTACATGTTTGTCAGTGTGTGTCATCGTGCGCTAAACGCTGCAACTCCAGAGACCCCGCTATAGGAACGCGAGGGTTAAAATATGATGTTCTTGAGATTGTCACGAACAAGTTACAAGCAAAAAAAGCTCAGTTACCGGGCATTTCGATGAAAAAATCGAATTTAAAAATACAGTTTTATACATTGACGTAAATGAGAGTGAGAGAGAGAGAGAGAAATAGTACTTCCGACTTTATCGTTCAATTTTCCAATCTTCCATACTGCAAATACTTACGAAAAACGAGATCATTAATTCGGGAACGTTTTCGAATAGATATTTCACAAAAAAATGGCAGCTGCCGAATATTTAATAAAGAAATTATTAATTGAAAACTATAAAATCATGCATTTCACGTTTACAATATGGCCACTGTTTGTGAATGAGAGTGTTTGGCAACGCCGCATTATCGATAAGTACGCGTACATCAAATTTAACATTTTTTAAGTTATAATTGTAATCAATACTTCAATAAATTATCATTCGTTTTATAGAAATTCAATGGGGCCCATTCATAGCACCCATAAAATCCGCTCCTATGTGATAGAACTACCTTAAGGTCCGCTAAACAAGAGAACTTATACTTTTGGACTTTTATATGTCAACCCTCTTACAAGGGAGCATCCCGAGGTGTGAATCACCGATTTTTATGAAATTTTAGTATGAATTAGTCCCCGCGAAAATATTTCACCCGTATTTTTTTTATCGGCACCCGTCCAGGTTAAAGGGGTGAAAACCACCCTCAAAGTTGGGGTCCTGAAACTTCTTTACCGAATACCTCGAAAACTATTAGAGATAAGTGAGCTAAGTGAGCTTAAGTGAACTAAGGTATAGTTTCTGTATTTTCAAGGAAAACAAATGGTCTAATGTTATTTCTTTTTTCTCTTGTCTTTTGGCTGTAAGGGCTGCAACTAGTAACCGTTTCGTTTAAGATTTACTGTTTTAGATGGAATTTAAACTACTGAATTGTTTTTCTTTTAAGTTGGTGATCTAGAAATTAATTCGGTGCAATTGGTGCTATACAATAATATTGAGAAAGGATAGAATTTGTTTATTTTTTGTGAAAATATATAACTTCGAGTGGTATGTAGCCTACAGGGTATTCAACTTTTAAACTTTCATTGTATTATTATAAATAATGCCTGATACAAGAGCTGGACGAGGAACACTTCATCGAATTCCCCATAGCAAAACTTAACTGCAATTGTGTTTTAAAATTTCTCAATAAATTCTATAAGCTGCCAATATAATTAGATGAGAACCATACCTATTATGAAATTCAACTACTTGACTTTTAAAACTTTATAGTCACTAATTTTTGTTTTTCCAAATAATACAGTGCTATAGACTTTTCAAAGAGCAACACCACAATATACAGAATATTTCATATTTTCTCGATACACTTCTAAACAACTACTTTTCCAGAATCTCTCGATATAAATAAACGATAGGAAATATTTGAAATTTCCTTTCAACCCAACAATGTAGCAACACTTTACAGATTGTGAACCATGCAAGAAACTCGGACAGATCCAATCTCATATCTCAAAGTCCTTTGACCGCGGAAGTTTGAACACCATGAACACGAGGGTACGGTGTACGCCCTCTTCTCCTTCGTAACCCACGTGTCATGGTCGCGCACGTCTTTCCAAGTCTTTAAACGAATCTCCTCTCCGTAACGTGTTTCTATAATAATGAAAAACGTATTTTTCTTTCATCGTAAATAGTTTTCCAGAAGATTGTTATTGCCTGTAATATTAGCGTTACCTCTGAGTCGCTTATTACAGTAATGTTACGCTCAATAGATAGCCCATAAAATCAAAAGTAAATTGAATATTGCGGCACGTAGGACTCAAAGGTCCCAATTATGTTGTACATTCCAATGCACGGAACGACTCGATCCGCGATGGTTCCAATTAATCTTTACTATTACGAAATAATATTTCAAGCACGAAGATTGCCGATATTAGACGGTTTTCTGGCGTTTAGTTTCAGAATAGTAGAACGCTTTGATCTTTCTACCCTCGTGAAATTGCGTTAGTTTAATCGGTTAGTTACAGAGGGTTGAAGAACAGCCGGATGTGACGTTGTATACCGGTAGTTAAGCAGTACCAGCAAAGGTTTAGGATTTACGCTGGTAGTTTAAGCATTTACTGGAAAACAGCTTTACTTTGTTGCTGATTTATATTTAGGATTTTAAGTGTTTCAATCAGCAACAATAAGTATTGGATAAGAATAAGATTGTGAATGATGAGTATAGTTTTGGAAGAACTTTCCAAATTTTTTTTCTGTAAGGACGGTGCTCTTAGAAGCCAAAAGTTTGGGTGTTTCTGATTATGAGTGATACAGTTGTCTACAAGTGTTCTAGTTTTAGAAACACTTTTTTCAAAAATTTGAAATTATTATATTTACAACCTGTAGGATATATAAAATGCCATTGAGTTCATGTTGTTTCATGAATTTTAATGTTGAACGTCCATTCGTAAGTATAGTTTGAGAAGCATTTTCCATTTTAAATTCAATACTACCCCCATTTTAGAAACCATAGTTTTCGAAATACCAACGTGGGAGTGTGGAAGTAGAAAACATAATTGGGTTGCGAGAAATTACTTTCATATTGAGAATGAAATCTAGGATCTCCTTTTGGGCGCTTAATATAGTTATTATAGAAGAAATTTCCCAGAGGCACCGAGACGACTGTTTCTACCCTCTTTTTTCGCACGAAATTTCTGTTCTGTATCTCTATATTTGCGACACCCTAAATCATTCGATCGAGAAAAAGATTCAGAGAATTTCGAGGCTGATATGTACCACATAATAGTTTGCAATTATATATCAATTTATTAACAGAAACAAATAAAGAAAATAAATATCCCATGTTAACACTTTATGGCATAAAATATGGGATATACTACTTTACTTCTCATTTTAGCAAGTTTAACTTTTCATCAAACCTTTATCAAGATCGCTTGGGATTTTCATAAAGAAAAATAGCATACCATAAGAGTTATTTAATCACACTTCCACCGACGAATATTTCTACAAGACATTTCTACATTCCCGCGCTTTAGTTACACTGTCTAGCAAAACACCTGGCACTGTAAGTGGAATCTAAAGTTAACTCAAAGGTTACAATTTCTACGCGTTTCACCCCTTCATTGTGCAACTAACCAACGGATTTACAACACTTCTCATAGTCTAAGTCTGCCCATCAAAAACGTCAATTACCAATTAATGTATAACAAAATATTCCAAATAATATAATAATATACAGGGTGTCCCAGCCGATTTTGACATTTTGAATATTTCGTTATTGTGGTATGTAGCAAAAAATGTTTCACAGGTAACTTAAATGTTATCGAGTTAGTTTTTCCGTAGCTGGACGCGTTAAGGACATATGAAGGTCAACTTTGTTTCTTTAAATAGAATGGGGTATTTTTTTATGCATCAAGCGATGCAACTAGACATTCTTTATAAAAAGGTACTGACCTATATATGTCGAAAAGCTAATAGTTTAGGAGATATTTCGCTATAAACAATTTAAATACAAAGGCATCATTCCTGACGCACTAATTCGAAGACGTAATCTCTATTTATCTGTTTATCTGTCTGTCACCTGATTTAACGCCGCCCGACTTTTTCTTATGGGGCTAATTAAAGGATAAAACGCCAAAATTTCAACTAAAGTGAATAATATGAAGCAGCACATTATCGATAAATGTGGCAACATATCAGCCGATACATTAAATAACTGAGACCAGTCCTTACTTCATCGATTTCAAAAATTTTGTGATGCAAATACTTGTTATATTGATCCATACCTGTAAAGAAACGCTAATGTAATTATGAATTTTAGAATTACTGAAATTGAAATATCTCCTAAACTATTAGCTTTTCGACATACATAGGTCAGTACTTTTTTATAAAGAATGTCTAGCTGCATTGCTTGATGCATAAAAAAGTACCTCATTCCATTTAAAAAAACAAAGATGACCTTCATATGTGCTTGACGCGCCCACCTACGGAAAAACTAATGACACCAGATTATGCCCCGCTCGATACCATTTAAGTTTCCTGTGAAACATTTTTTGCGACATACCACAATACCGAAATATTCAAGATGTCAAAATCGGCTGGTTCACCCTGTATATAATCAAATAATATATGACCAGATCTTCATAAAACTAACTACTACACATCAACTGCATTCATACTCTATACGTACACCTTGCATCAAAGCTTCCAAGGTCGTCCATACATATCTGTAATAGGTAAACGTTTAAACAACCTCCTTACGTTCGTTGCATCGGGGATGATTTTTCAGCTATTGCTCTCACAGCCGATCGGTTTCTCATCGTCTTGGTAGACTGTACCGGTATAATACCCGGTACTCTCCCATCTCGGACGGGACTTGGTAACCTCTATAACCAGTATAACCACCATGACCATCGTACCAGCAAAGTCTAGAATGAGAGTCGGTTTTGTATTATATAATACATAGATGCTAGAAGGTAGGAGGTACGAGGAAAGTGGCGTATCACGAGCAGGTGTTGCCCCGGGGATGTATCATCAGGGGCTATTGGTAAAGAACTTGGGATCGAGGACGAACGAGATAAATCTTCCCGGCGGCTTAAATCGTACGCGTGATTAAATTACCATAACATATTTGTCGAATTAGTCTCTGTACTTTATTTCCCCTGTGGTGCGCGACAAAAGGTGTACCAGGGGATTATGGTGGCTATGAAGATAAAAGGTTGGACTCCCATTGGATCTGAGGTTCAATTCTCGTTGCTTCTGGGAGATTTTTATTTAATTCTCACTTAATGTGCTGTAATATTGATAGTTTGGTTCATTGACACTATAGGTCCTAGGCAAAATTACCGTAGCAGTTAATTCTTTGACTTTTGGTATCGAGAGACACTGGTAATGGAGAAAATAGGACAATAACTTGTTTAACACGTTAAGCGCCACGCTCGTTCTTAAAGCACTTTCCTTTTGGGCCCTTTATTAGAAAAGATATCTTTCTATTTGTTTTAACATACTACATTCATTTTTGATAAAATGTTCTATTTTATACTGAATTTCACTAATTGTGGCTCGGTTAGGCGCGACAACGTAGCTTAGGTAAAAAACTAATTGTTAATTTTCATTGACCAGCGTCAGCATAAACGAAAAGTCAACGCCCGGTCCCTAGGGACTGGTGTGGCGCTTAACGTGTTAATAACTCTCAAGTTGGTGCAATTAACCCCTTGACTACGGCAGACTTACAATTAGAGACGCATCGGCCGTACCATACGGCAGGAATTGTGTTACGATGCATGTATTATACATACGCCGAAAATGGAACACTTTTGGGTAGGGATGCTTTTTTGTGAAAACATATTTCAATAATTAAAAAACTGAATTTCACTACATTAAAACATTATTATTTTTTCTCTCAATTAATTTAGTATAAATGTTACAAATTGAAAAGTACCCTTCGTGCCAGAAAGCCAAATTACAATGAGCATCTTTAGGCGCCTTCAGTGTTAGAAAGCTAACCTGCATCAGACACCTCTAGACGCTTCCAGTAGCGAAAGGATTAAAGATGGTAGAGCACCATTAAATCACCTAGATGTTGTCATTTTGTTTTGAGACATAAAAGCTCTCACAAAAGCACCTTAAGAAATTTTTATTTTTACGAAAAGCAAAAGTTGCACGTAGCTAGAGGGCATTTTTTAACACTAAAATTACCATGTGTGTATTTGTTGTATTCAAACATCGATTAAGTACTGTGGGAAAAGAGAAATGAAGAGGAAAGAAAGATGATCAAATCATTTACGTTGCATAAGACAGAAGTGTATTAATTTGGAGTATTATTCGATAAATTGAGATCCGGTCATTTCGATCACCCTGGCAGTTTTAGTGTCAAGATGATTCCTTCGACTCTTATCACTTTTGAGTGGTATAAATTCACAATAATATTTCAAACAAATTATTACAACCTATGCTAGTAACGCAGTCACTCTACATAAATCACTATTCAACGAATCAGATTTCTTACCAGTCCGTAATGCTTATCTGTCACGCTAAAAGTTGCTCAAAAATGACAAAAAAAAAACATAAGTACACCATGCCCCCTGAATTTTATTCAAAACACCCGTATAATGCGTTTCTGCAACATATTAAAAGTATCATATAAGTACATACACGCTCTCCGATAGGATTAAAAGAGGGACAAGCGTCAGAACTGCGTATAATCACTGGGTATACACGACTGTCGTATAAACCTGCGGTGTAATGTGGTTCCATGATGGAAAAAGGTCGATCGTTGGCAAGTGTACCTCGATTGTATCTCGATAGACGCGAGAAAGAAGGAAACATTGAAGGTACCACCAGTAGGATCAGACATTCTGAAGAAACAGAGAAAGAAAATACACAAAAGAAGAAGAAGGAAGAAAAAGGATGATCTTCTGGGAAAGATGTAAGAACGAAAGAAAACTAAGGAGAGTATAAAGAGAGGAAGGAAGATAGACAGAAAGAAATAAAATGTTGGAGCGCGTGCACCCCACCGGGGAAACTCCTACGCGACAATGTGGACAAGACCGGGTTCGCAATATATCGCACCTTCAAACGAGATAGCGCATAAGGCGCTATTTCACATAGAAATACCCGTAGCGCGCTTTAGCAAGCACAGGTACGGGTTTGAACGCCGCCTAACACCCACGCCTTTCGGTTCACTCACCGAGCCTTATGCAGTAACGCTATCCTTGCCGGTCGACGCGCGGTCCTCTATCCTCCGTGGTCCTTCGGCTCTGTACGTATGTACGCTTTAAAGATTCGTTATCTCTCGCACGGAAATTCGAATTCCATGTATTACCGAGCCATTTACCACGGAGTGATATTTTAATTCTAAATCGATACGATCTTAGGACGCTGGGTTTGCCGGTTCGTTCGTGACTCTCGTGATTCTGTCACTCTCTTGCCGCTTCTCTGTGAGTGGATAAGGGAATTACTTGAATAGTTCTATGTGTCGATGGTGTTTTTTGGTTTTGGTAGAGATGATTTTGAGTTCGTTTTTTGGGGATTTATAAATTTTGTGGTTGTAATGTACCAACCCTCTTATCTATCATTAGTATGTATGATAACTGTTCGGCGCAACCGTGAGGGAGTTGCGTCGTCTTGACGAAAAAATTAATCTTCGCCATGTGATTAAGAGAGAGAGTTGTTGTAGTGTGTATTAGTAGACCGGAGTTGCTCTTGGTAACGTTTATTAAACCTTTGAGAGTTTAAGACCAAAGCTTGGATACGTTTCTCGGTATGTTGATCCGATGACGTCGGTGACTACCCTACTCACTAAAAACTAGCTTTTTTTTTTCCTTTCTTCCCTTGAGTGTTGATGTTTCAGTTCCTGAGGAGAGTTCTCCTTATACCTGAAATGTGGCATGTAAGAGGTTAGTTTGGTTGGTTCAGCATGTTGGGGATTTTAATTGCTAGTTTTTTTAGCAGCATGAGGTGTGAACAAGAAAAATTTCGAAAAACCTGTTATCTTGAGTTTGGGGTGGGGGTTGAGAGGAGGGGTTTACTGTACAGTGTTTGGGTAGGTTAGCTTTGATTTTAAGGGGGATTTCTAGGATATTATAATCACCTGTGGATGCCACTAGGGGGTTTGTGTGGGTATGGTTGTATGTCTTGGAGAGTGAATTTATTATGTGTTCGCTGATGTATGGGAAAAACTAGCTTAAAACTACCGTGCTTTATACTAAGTTTGAGGTGCCGATTCCCCCCACCCGAACTCGATTCTCCAATCGCGTCGTAGGAGAAATTCGGGGAGACGGAGTAGGCATCGACACCTCCGCTCAAGGGGGCGACCGGAAACTCCTTGCGCGGCCTGACCCTCGGTAAGGGGTCCGCAAAGGAGACCGCGCTGAGGTTGGTTATGTTCGTAATAATAACATTAACGAATACTTTGTATGAACAAATATTATGTACGGTAGCGACACTATCACTCATCACCATCCTTAGTCATACTCGAATCATGGTTCAAGTCCAAAATCCTGTTCCTTGTTTTGATCCTCAACTCCCTAACACAGTCACCATCCCTTACTCATCCACGAGTCATCATCCATATCCAAGGTCCAACTTCTTATTCCTACCCCTAGATTCTCAAATACCGTCATCCTACCGCCTTTCCTCTTCTAAAACCTTTAACACGTTGCCGCAAATGACGGCTATAGTCGTCCTGCATATTTGTGTACTAATAAATTTATTTGTTAATTACTCAGTGATACATCGAAAAAAAAGATGTAACATTCCAGATAGCATATCAATCGTTTTTTTTGTGCGGTTTTTGATGCTTTAAAAATTCGAAATATTTTCGTGTGTGTTTCTGAGCACTTTCATCAAATTAAAAGTGTGCGGCAATGTGTTAAAAATCGTACGTCTCATTAGTTCAATCCTACAGTTCAAAGATATAGTTACGGTCATCAAGTTCATTTTCAAGTTCATTATTACCAAATCCAACTAATTGTGAGAGTAGTTCTCTAATTCTAATTCCAAATTTTAACTCTAACTCAAGACTCTCACAAGTCCTCATCAGACTATTCTTTTCACTTACTTACAACACGCCGAATCGCTGCCCGGATAAATCACGATATTTTAATACAAAAGTCTAGAACTACAAGTTCTCTTTCATTTGGCGGATCCTGATCGCGAATCTCCTAATTCGTCGTTACATCCCTGCGAATTGTCAAAATAAATATGGAAAATTTGAAGGAACAATATTTAATATACTTTTGTGTCACTAATTTTTACCAAGTGATAGCGTTAACTACAATTCTCGAAGAAGATTTAGAATATGAAATAAGTATCAAATTTAAAAATCTAAATTGCGGTTGTAGGAAATTAACTACTGTCGGAGACTTGTTCCGAGTGCTGTTCGACACAGAACTTTAAAGGATCAGTAAGAGTAAAAGGGATTCTAAAACGGCGTGTAAATTGTAAAATTACTCTTGGATCACCCGGTACGTATCGATAGCAGGGTTCTAAGTATAGTGATCGTTGCTGTATAAAGGCACGCAGTAGATGTATACGTGTACTGCACGGACATAGCCCGCATGCGAGGACGAGGTTCGCATGACGGCAATGACCCAGGACTGGCCTTGCGTTTCTTTCATCTTTCCGCCTTCTCCGAATTACATTCGATTAAAACGTCACGTTACAACGGGTTCCGCTATAAAAACACGTTAAGACGGTCTTCTCGACAAATATCTCACTCATCGATATTTCCGTTTTAATTATCGCCAATAAATATCATTCTCAAGGTGATCCTTCGAACCGCGACGGCCACCGAGGGAGAAACTCTCGATACTTTTCATTTCTGACTCGAAAGGATCAATTCGTCTTTTTATACCGAATTACAATGATTTACGCGCAACGAATGCGTTATTAATAACCAACGACCAAATTTGATTCGTACTTGCCATTTTTTTTGCAATGTCGTCCTTGCGATTAATTCTATTTGAACATTGACATGGACTTCTCATGAAGGAAGTTTGGATGAAAAGATTTATTTCTTTTTTGGATTATGCAATGCAAGGACGACTTTGCATTGTATTTCTCCTTGAAAATTTTAGTCGGACTTAAGAAAAGAAGATGACAGAGAATGTCAAATGGCACACTTCGGTAATGCACCGACCTTCCCACTAGAATTAGGAATATTATTACAAATATACCTATCCCTCGATTTATACGGTACTTTTTTGCAGGATTACACTTTCATGCGGTTTTTAGAATAAGGTATTTAAAAAAATTACATCTATTTTACTTTGAAACGTAGACTCAATTATTGACATTTTACGTTGTTTCTGTTTTACACGGTTTTCTAAAGAATTTCTCATTTGTGTAAATTGAAGGATTGGTGTATTTTGTATATTAACAATGTGACTCGATCAACAGTCACCACTCCTTGATTAACTGCCAACCATCGCGTCAAGTGTAAAATCCTATTCTCCCTTCTCGAATCCCTAACATAGTCACTATTCCTTACTCATCCCCAAATTACCGTTACAAATTCAAAAATCCTTACTTTCCTCCTTTGACCTTTCGACTCTCAAAGACCGTCATTCGACTCCTTTTCCAAAGGCCTTTAAAGACCCTGTGTCCCTATCCGCTGACAGTTTATTGCTAATTCTCTCATTCTCACAAGCTAATTCTTCTAATTGTAAGTCTCTCATCATTCACAATTATTCACTCAAGTCTCAATCCAATCGCCATTATCACGATTATACTGACACTTTAAAAAAGTCGCGACTTCTAAATAAACCTACTCTTAAGTCTAAGTTCTCGCTTTGGAGTCCTCATGAAGCTTCGTGCAGATTAACATTATACTTCTGCTAAATTTATTACTTACTTTAAATTCTTCGCATGTGTAAATGGTAACCTCGATGGTTTGGAACTCACATAAAACTATAGGTCCTAGATGAAATAACTGAAGCAGTTAAAACTGAAAAATGCAAAATTAGGAAAAGAACCGCTGAAACAAGGTACGACGATAAAACCTCTCAATGGGCTCCTGTTGAAATCCTCCCCCGTTAGCTCTAGGAAACTCTAAATTATCATTTAACCCTTTCCGGTCCGAATTATTTTGTCAATTTAATAGTGAGCTAAATGAAATTAATTTCCTAATATTTTCTATCGCTGGTAATTAATTTTTATTTATTGATAGCAATAACTATAGGTCCTGACGAATATTTATGTGATATTACAAAATCGTAATGAAATTATAAAGTTCATATTAAATCGTTATAAAATAAAATGAAGTGAAAATCTGTGTCGGGTGTAGCTCGACATAGGACTGTAAAGAGTTAATACATCATAATCTCTGTGACTCGCAATCGATCCAAAACAGTTCCTAGACGGAATGATCGTAGTTGAAGTTGAAAAAAATGCTAAAGGAAAATGAAGAGAAAACTTACTCAGCGTTCTCCGATTTTGTCGTGTTACGAATTACACTTTAATGGAGTTTGTTACTCGCGCTGTTAAGTTCCGATGGATCCGACTAAACGAACCGCTACCTTGGGGTCGTCGGGTCAATCCGATAGCGATCTGGATTTATGACTCGTATAATGAGCCACTGTGACGGACGATGGAATAAGATTCTGCGTGGAACGAGTTCGTAGCATCGTGAGTAACGTTTCTGTCGATGCATTTGTACGATGTACGATTATTTGTAACGCGTACAGAGTCACGGACAATCGGCCGATTTATAGGGTGGCTTTTGTTATCTCGCGAATCGAAAGCTTGTCAAGGGAGATAGATGTTTTGTTTGATAATAGAAAGTATGTAGTTGAAATGTATACCGTTATGGCAAAACAAAATTGGTGTATTGTTACATTGAAAGATTTTTATTGACAAATTTAGGCTTTAAATACCTTTACATTTAACGTTGTAGGTATCAGATATGAAACATGGTCTATACTCGATTAAACCTTGGAGAAGGAAAACGAGAATAAATAAATGCACCAGAAAACTTTATAATTTGATAAATACTGTTTATTATGAATATAGAGGATGGGAAACAAATATTAATTTATTGTGGAAATAGAGGAGGTATAAAAGAATATCAAAATTAATGTTAAAAATTAAGGTAAAATTTAATGTTGAAATTATGATTTCCAATTAAAACGTTATCACTTCCAAATAAAGTTTTGTTCCAGCATATTAATCATAATTTCTGCAAATTGTCAGCTTTAAATAGGATTAAAAGGACAATGCACTGTACAGCGAAGTTTATCACAATTTTTCACCCGGTTTAAATTAATTTTCTACAATTCAGAGTTAATATTTTCACGTAGTATAAAGGTGTATCTGGAATATTATAATATATTAAGGTGAATTTAACTTTATAATGAGCGTAATTGATCCCGATAAATTCAATCGATGGAATTTATTATCTATTTTAGCATCTCAAATATTAATTAAAATTGTACCAAGGAAGAAGTATTTTTTCTACAATATTCGACGTTATTAAATGTCAAACAATTCAGTTATTTTACAAATTCAGATTTCAATTTGAACAATTTGATCCTGTTGACATGATCCTCATATCTCTTCACAATTAGCACTTTTCAAACAATTCCGTTATTTTACAAATTCAGATTTCAATTTGAACAATTTGATCCTGTTGACATGATCCTCATATCTCTTCACAATTAGCACTTTCAAATTAGCTCTCTGTTCGAATAATTAAATTCCCCTCGACAAATCATAACAAAGACTCGCGCATATAGAACACTCATTTCAATTTCGTTACAACTTCGCAAAGTCCTCGAACAATCCGTTCAAACACCGGTCCAATTCGCTATTACGTTGATCCTCGAGGAAGATCAATCGTTAGAAGTCTTTTCTCAAAGCCAGCCATAGAAAGACCCTCTACCATCTGTATTACATTCCATTTACAATTCGAGCACTTCTATGCGCCACATTTCAAAGGATTCTTAATAACGGAGGGAGCTTTATTCCGGTCGACATTTCGATCCGAATTGGTGGTCCCCCGTTCTACCTACACGATTTCGCTTTCATTCATCGACGTCCTCGTGCTACTTTTCTTAGAAAGAGAAACCATTATAATTATGCGTAGAACAATGATCGAAACTCTATGGTGCGGTAGTACGAGGGATCTATTACAGTTGAAAACCAACCAGTAGTGAAACGATACTTGAAAATGGTCCCAGGCTGCTCCTGAAGAACTGTTTCGTACTAGTGACAGAACAAACTTGTACTGAAGTTGCAAATTAATCAAATTAACTGCTCGTATTTTTTACAATCCATTGTTACTGTTGATGTTTTAACGATATGGTTTTGGATGGCTGAACGAGGAAGCGATAGCGACAGTTTTGCGAATTGTTTTGTGAAGTAAATCCTCGAAGGAATAGTCCTCGAAGGAATATTAGACACGTATTTTTTATTATCGGCTACCATCCACTCTGAAGGGGTGAAAATACCCCTCCAAGTTGAGGGCAGAAAACACATTTTTGGGAATATCTCGGTAACCAGGGGTAAAAAAATTTTGATTTTTTTCAAAATGTTTGTTTTTCGACTAGGAATCTAACTGTGTAAGAAAAGTTACCTAAAAGTTATTTAAAAGATATATTAAAAAATTAACGTTTTTTGTTAACCCTTTGCACTCGAGGACTCTCTTGCTCTGGAAAACTAGTAACTTGTGAATATTTTGACTATATTAGTGTTTTACAAATACTTTAAGATGATTTTATACTAAGAACGCAGACCAAATCTGGTCCACGAACAAATTTGGAATAAGAATATCCTATTTAGTAACGTAAAAAACATATGGAGCTCGAAAACTCGAGAAATGTCAGGGTGCCATAACGGCGCCCTTCGAGTGCAAAGGGTTAATATCTCCCAGAAAATATTCGCAATAAATTAAATAAATTTATGTACACAAACTATGGTCCAAATTAGCGGATACGTGTTTTTGGATTTTTTCGATTTTTGACGATAACTTTCATAATTTCACGTTTTAGTTTTCTCGCTCCAAGCGGGACTGGCCGGCCAAAATGGACTTTTTTCATAACTTCTTTATAAGTGTTATTTATTAGTAGTAAATATATTCATTATAACAAGATTTCATCAGTTACTGGTAAAAACATCGATATGTATAACAGTTTTATGCAAGGTTAAAGTCGTCAAGAAGAAACATCGAGAGAGCCATGGTGGCAGGGGAGTTAACACGTTGACTACCATGGGGGTCACCAGTGACCGGCGTTGTTGTATTCAACGAAATTTCATGTGACTTTCAAATTGCAATAATTATGAATTTTCTAACATATTGAATATTTACAGATTGACGTTAAAAAGATAAAGAATGCCGAATATAGATCTCTTTGTGTCTTTAAAGTTTCTGCTTTACACAGACGTGATTTTAATAGAAAATCAGTCGTGTTCAACGTGTTAAAGTCTTGAGACTCGTAATTATTGTGCTTGGGTTCAAATTCACGCCACCTCAAGAAGTTTTGCCCATGTGACATTACATCATAGTTTTCGAAGCCACTTTAAGTGGTTCAGAAACCAATTAAACTCGTAGGTCCTGGGCAAAATCACTATAGCAGTTTTACTCTAACATGATTAACACGTTGAACGCCACTGATTTTGAAAACACAACTAGATTTAAGTTCAGCAGGATTTTATTTCTTAAACGCGAATATCGAAATACTGAATGTGTTAGAAAATTCATAGATATTATAATTGAAAACTCAACAAGACAAACTAATGACAACCTTTAAAACATCATAGCGTAAAAAATATCTAAAAGAATTAATTTAGATTTCACGTATACTCGATAAATATATATTTCTTATTCCCTCAAATTGGGGCTGTCGGAGTAGCGCAGCATAATTCTCTACCTCCTGCGCCCTCCAGTTTGTCGAATCTCGACAACTTATCATCTCTATGCTTTATGCCATGCGAATAAACGCAACGAATGAGAGCAAAGGGACAAGAGCACAGATTGAAATTGATCGATGGAAATCTGCGCACGAACGACACCGGACGATTTAACCGGGTAATTCGTACTACGAGGACGTTGAAACCTTCGACCTCGGTTAAACGGTCCCCAGCCACCGAATGGTAACTCGTCTCGTTGGTGTCGTTGGCTGCTTAGAGAGCGTAGGTGGTCAGAGACAGCGGACAATAGGTAATCCGTTCTTGTTTCGCTCTCTCGCGGAACGAGGTTGCAGAGTACTGACAGTTTTGTAACTCAGATCTTTTCGTCGAATTAGTAGGCGACGTCGCGTCTACCTTTATGACGAACAACCGCGTAGGAAATGGTCGAGGAACAACTCAGAGGAACGATGGAAAGTTTGCCAGGACGATTTGTATATGTACTCATTGTACATATTCCCTGGAATATAGAGAAGTTTTCTCAGCCAAGTGAGAATAATAAATATCTACCCTTGGAATTACAACGCTTCGAATATCCACCTCTATTGATTCCCGCGGAGACACAATAATACGCAAAATGTACTTCTCAACCGTGAGAAAACAACTTGTAATGGTAAGCAAATATCGGAATAAAAGTAAATAATATTAGAGTCGGTACTGTGTGCAGAATACTTGGGCATTTTGCAAATCCACATTTAGAACGATACGTTCTCCGGAACATGAGAGTCAAGCAGAAACTTGAAGAATTCTTGCACACCTTTCGTCTACCCACGCCTATCATCTGTGCACACCTGTGATATGTTCTTTCTCGATACAATATTGCTCATCCGCTTGAGGTTTCTTAGGCTTCTACCAGTTACATATGTTATTTTTCAAAATCCACCCACGCAATGAGAGTCAAATCTCTCGCGGTATAGCCGAACTCGTCTCGCTGTGTCTCGGCAAGATTGGTACGTTCTTCGCGTAGGTGTCCATTAGAAACGCTAGAATGACAGCTATTAACGTGCTTATCTAATCGTCAATCACTTGTTGGATAAAGTGAGTCATTAAAGCATTCCTCGGCGTGCAACCTGTTTAATTTACTTTTTAATCGGTTTTTCTAGTGACCTACTATGATCGTGGTATTCATTTTGCCTGGTGAAGTTTTGCTGGTTATTGATTTATTTGGAAGATTGTCTTTCATCTTCTACGAGGTTTCTTTTTGGAAGTTGTTTCGTAGATGATTAGATTTATTACGAACTTGATAGTAACCTCATTTTGGTGTCTTGTTAAAGTTAAGGATATTTCAACATACTCCAAAATGTCTCAATGTTCTGTAAGTAGGGCAAAACTTTTATCCGTCATGGTAGTTCGATTTTTGATACCGATTTATTTCTGACTTCTTATAGATATCAATATATTTTTCAAAATAAAAAATTTGTTGTTTATCGTGGAGAACTTTTCATTCATGTTGCTTTCCTTTTTCTTTTGTATTTTGAAACTTGTACTTCTATGATTATTTCGTCTAAAATCTATTTATAGTATTAGGTGGGTTTTGAACTACCAAGGTTATTATATTTTGAAGATTCAAGAAACTTCTGTAAATGGTGACCCCCCTTTATTTTCCCCTGAACGTTCCTCCAGAGTGTAATGTACCGAGGCTCCGACTAGGATATCTTTACAAACATTTTGTATTTATTTATTTATTTATTTACAGGTAAAAAAATACCCTTTAGTTCAAGGTACAATAATTATTGATAGGATAAATTGGATGCAATTGAATGTCTAAAGGAGCGTAAACTATTGTCAAAGAAATTCGCAGACTTACAATAAGTGTTCGAATTCAAACATAGGCGATTGATAACGTTATATCTACCATATAATGTACGATGATTCTCAATGAAGAAAAGGCCACGGCATCTGAGGTGTTTGCTAGGTACATAGAGTTTAAACAACGAAAGTAATTCAGGAGAATCAATTAGGTTGTTAAACAATTTAGGTTATTTAGATTGTTAAACGTATTGTGTGGACTCCGCAACTCTGCCATTACTCACATCCTTACTCATCCCCAGATTAGCGTTCCAAGGCCAAAAATCCTTACTTTCTCCCAAACTCCCAAACACCATCACTCTACTCCTCTTTCTCTTCCGAAAGCCGTTAACCCTTTGCGGTACGAATTATTTTTTTAATTTTAGTAGTGACCCAAATAAAATTAAATTCAGAACATTTTCTATCATCGGTTATTCATTTTTTAAAATGATTTCCATAACTATAGGTATTGACGGACATTTAGGCGATATTACAAAATCATTGTGAAATTGGAAAGTCGATATTAACCCCTTGCCGTACTATAACGAGCGATGCTTGTGATGCTGTAAATTGGAAAGGAAATTTTCAAGTTTTACAAAACCTATTAAATTTAAAATATCAATGAGACGCGACACGATAAAATTACATATTCTCGTAATATTACTGTTACGTTAAATTATACTATATGTCAAGAATCGCTGATCAATGTTTATTTTACTAATTTTATTCTGCATTATTGTGGAGGCAGTCACAAAGTAAATGGAACGGCAAGGGGTTAAATTGTCAGAAAATAAAATCAAGTGGAGATCTATATCGAGTAAAGGGTTAAAAACCTTGTATCCCTTTCCGCCAAGGGCTCAATGCTAATTCGCATTCAAACTATCTCAAGCTCAATAATTTCAACACCAAGTTCTCATTATTTTTTTACTTTCCAATTCATTATCATCGCATACCGTATTGTTGTTCGAAAAAAACGACATTTAAATATAACGCACTTAAAGTAAAAAGTTCTTTTATTTGGGTGAATCCAGAAGCACGAATTACAAGAGTTTAAAAACAGTTCTTCAATTCGGCTATGACCACGGTTAATATTTCAGCATTTTACAAGTAAATCGAGACCTTTGACAGTGGCAAACGCGAGAAATTCTTCCCTTTAATAAATCCACTGTATCCATAGAACAAAATCCACCATCGTCGAACGCAGATACGCCTCCATCCATCTCTGTACATCGATCATCGCAAATCGATTTTCGTTGATGCCACGATCCACGTTTCCTTTTGTAAGAAACTTTACGCTTCATTATCGACAGCTCTCCCCCCTCGTTTCCGCCACGATGATTTTCTATACGTCCTCGAGTGTTTACCAACGTTTGTAAGCGTATAAAACAAGGGAGTAATATATTAAGCGTCCTAAGAATTAAAATAAAATACCACAAAGAGTGATTCTCCGTCGCGTCGTATAATGTGCGTACATACACTCTGTAACTTAATATGCAAACTTCGATGTAGCTCTCAAAAGATGCAGATTGCCTTGAGAGAAGCTTTCTAAGTTCACGGACGGGATACAAATGCACGCTGTAAATCGTCCTTGTACTATTCAATGACCGAGGTAAGGTTTCTCTATAGAAAAGAATTGAATTTAGGATGAAAAGATTAATTCAGTTGCGAATCAACACTTGTTCGACCGGTATTTTTTTAACATCACTTCACTTATCACTCACTTGGCTGAAAATTCCCTGAAACCGATATCTTTTAAAAAATTAAAAATTCTCATCACTGAGTGCTTGGCACGGTAAATTGCAATAATATTAGGAGGATCGGAAAGTAATGTCGTTTCTTACATTAAATTCAAACAAATATATTTGTAACAAGGTTTTACTTTTAACGAATGATATAATCATTCTCGTTATCAATAATCTTTTACAATGCAAATTTATAATGTCGAATTGATAAAAATCAATTGGTTTTTAACCAAAATATTTAGAAAAAGGACATTACTTTCCGCCTAATAAATAACAATTTATTAATTACCGTGGCAAGTAATTAGAAGTTAAAAGTCCAAATCCTTGGGTCTGAAAACCCTATTAACTCTTTGAGGCACCAGAATTCAGAAAATAAAATGACCCAATTTACACAGACATTTCCTTTTTTTTAATTGAACAAAGTTGGTGTACTTTTATTAACAAGGCTATCAAATGATATAAATTTTCAAGGTGGGACAGAAAATGTCTCACAACGCATCTTTAACCCTTTCGCTTCGAGCACCGGATATATCCGGCATCCATATGATAATTACCAACTGTAGTTGATCTAGTGTTTTTGAATAACTAATATCATTTTGTATAAGGTATTTTCTTATAAAAAATGTGAAGAATGCGTGCTATATTAGAGCATCAATTGTTTTATTAAGCATAGCAATTATTTAAGACTTAACCCATTTGCATCACAAGCGCATATATGCGCGCACTTTTTCTGGTCGCTATTTTCGAAACGCATTTATGCATTCACATTGTGAGTGAATAGCAACAAATGCGACCAGTTTAAATTATTTATACAATATTCGTTGATTAAAGTACAATATCACTTTTTGAAATACTGTTAGATTTAGATTTAATACAAAGAAAGTTGATGGTAAAGATATATTCTTGAATATGTCATATGATGCAAATGGGTTAAAAAATGTATATACAAAAACCACGCGCACTGTGCACATTTCTGGCACTTGCTTCCGTACGGTGACGACACTTCGGCGGACTGGACTGCCAAAGCGAAAGGGTTAAGTATCAAATAGGTGGGACACATTTAATCCCGGCGATCCTCAAAGAGTTAATAGGCTACCGGTCAGTAAAGTGTTAAATTTTTTTTCAAAGCTACACCGTTTCTTTTGATAAAAAGTACTCGAAGTTTCTTTTTGTAACGGTATTGAAATTACATATGAATACGATGTTGATATTATCGTGATGGTATATTGTTGCGATGGAAGGTTTAAATCATTTTGTTTCATTTTGTGTCTTCGTTTTTCGGTAGAATAACGACGAAGTGTTTTCGCCTCGGCGAAGAGATCGGTAGTCACGACTCTTGCGCGTGGCATATGGGCGCATATACGTGTGCACACGTTGGAATCGGCAGCAATATAATTAACACGCCAATCAGTAACAAAGAATAGCCGTGCATGCAATGCTACGCTAATGACCGCCGCTGCGAGATCGACGATGCGCGGGCAATTAATGATTGCAATTTATAAAGCCGCTAATTATATAAAAGTTCACGCTTTCCTTACTCGAGGCACGCGTCCTTTTTCTTCCTCTCTCTCCTTCTGACGTTCGTACTTCTCTTTTCGCTTCGTTCCATACTTCTTTACTTGCTATTTGTATTCTTGTATTATATTTCAGTATTTGATCATTTATATCACATTTGTATTATATATGTCGCTGAAAAGGTAGAATAGGGAGAAATAAAAAATGAGAGATAACTTAACCCTTTGTGGTCCTATGTCGAATGGTATTCGACATAGATTTTCACTTGATTTTATTTTTTCACAATTTTTTGACTTTGTCACTTTGTCACTTAAATGTCCGCCAATATCTATAGTTATTGATGTGATTTTAAAAAATGAATAAACAATGGTAGAATAAAATTTTCAAATTAAATTTTCTTAGCTCACTACCAAATTAACAAAATAATTCATATCGCAAAGGAAAGATAGAATAGAATGATGAAAAGATATTTCTCTATTACACTTTAGACTCTTCTGTTCCTTTTGAGTTTTCTTTTGCATCGTATTTTCTTCAGAAATAAGCTGTATAATTTACAAACTACGTACATTTTCCATGAGCTGCATTTAAACCTCTATCAAGCAGCACAGTATATTATTATTATTAACTGTACAAAGTATCAAGACGACACATCGTTTGCAGGAGAAAGGAGGATTAACCGTCGGCAATATACCGATTACTTTAAATGCGTCCCGAGAGATCGGGAATTACGATCTCGTATGAAAAATATATTCGCAAATACTTTCTTATTCCTGCCGGTAGTTGTGCGAGAGAGTTTCGAGTTAACCAAAAGGAGAAACTTCTCTGGAAAAAAGACAGCTGAAAGTTGCGTAATGGGCGTTTCGAAAATCCTTATTACCTTCGGAAGTGGACACGTAATATCGCAGTTCGTTAATCATTATAGTTGCGCTACGCTTTCAAATTTGTAGCACGAACAGGTTTGACGCTTCGTATTCGGAGTACCTTTGTGCGAAGGAACCGATCTAAAGATACGATGTATTATGAAACTGACGGAAAAACGATAATACATTTAACAAATTTTCAATAAAGATTCGTTTCGTGTTTGATATTAAGAAACTATGCAAAAAGTGATAAGTATGAAAATGGTGTGAGCTATTAAAACTAGATTTGCGGCAGCCGTCGAATTGACGGGTTCTTAATTTTTAAAAATATTTTTCAAATTCATAGAGAAGTTACTTATAATATACGAATTGATCGCATTTTTTGCCGCTTGATCCATCTTTTTTGAAAGTATTTATTTAACATATTTAAATTA
Source organism: Cerceris rybyensis (assembly GCA_910591515.1). Classification (NCBI taxonomy): domain Eukaryota; kingdom Metazoa; phylum Arthropoda; class Insecta; order Hymenoptera; family Crabronidae; genus Cerceris; species Cerceris rybyensis. Next base: position 39,766,726 of record OU342789.1, read on the forward strand.
GTCTGATTTAATGGCCGTAAATCTAGTGTTAATTTTTTGTTTTAATAATATGTTTAGAGTTTTTTTTTTTAAGTGTTCATTATATTTTGTGTGTTGAGTACTTTTAGATAACTATATTCACTACTTGTAAATGAAACGGTTTAGTTGTTAGTATTCTTATAAAGTAGAATACAAATTAGTGGAATAAAAAAAGTTTTACTAATAGAAATATAAATGTTATGATAAATTCAATGATTCGAATTTTTAGATCGGACCTGGACTTTCACAATCAACGGTAGAAATTTTCTCTATTTTCTAAAAGATACAATCTAATCTCACCTGGCAATTTAAACACCACAGAAAATAAATTGGTTTGCCATCAACTTATTCTCGCTAAAATCATTTAAAACGTAATTGAGCCTCAACTTCCTCGTGCACGCATCGTATGGAAGAAAAGAACACGCAAACCGATCATAGTGGTTATGGAGTTTAAAGGCTCTGACTTGCAATTAGTAACAAAAATCTTCTTCGCCACTGATTTCCCCTAAGAAACCATTTAACACGTTTACTGCAATGGGGTTTACCAGTGATCGGAGCTATTGAATTCAATGGAATTTCATGTAACTTTTAGATTGCAATATTTACGAATTTTTGAACACACTGAATATTTAAATATTGGCGTTAAAAAGATAAAGGTCTGCCAAATACATCTCTATCTGTATCTTTCAAATTTCTGCTTTATATAGATGCGAATTTAATAGAGTTAGCGTAATTTCAATAGAAGTAATAAAATTAGTGAATTATCATTGCATTCAGGGTGCATATAATCTTATAGCTCCTCTAAAAAAAAACTAATTGCAACTCTGTACAAGTCGAATAAGGTAAAAGAAAAAAATCAAAGGTAATGTGACGACTAAAGAGGCAAAGGTATCGATTTCCAATCAGTTGGCTCCTATTCAAGTCCTACTTCCTCAGCTCTAAGAAATTAATCCTAAATCATCATTTAATATATCCTAGCCTTCTTGGTCCAAAATTCACCTAAAATTGTAGCCCTATGGAAAATAATGAGAATAACAATTTAACACTAGCACTACCAGCGTTATATTTATTGTAAATACGTTAAATAACCACTTTGGAAAAAGAAAAATCAAGAGGTGGAAAAGATGATCGATTCGAAAAATCTCTGTTTTAAAAGATCAATGTAGGATACAGGTATCCCTTCTACAACACGGCATCCTGTAACACAGTTTCGTTCTAACACGATAAGAAAATTGCAGAAACCTTTGTACAACACTGTACTTTTATATCACTGGATAACATGACTTTTGTCTAAAATATTTAAAAAACAAATTACTTTCGAATAATGATGGGAAGGTACAATAAAATATAGCGTCATTACATGAAAATATGTAAATAAATTATAATTTACTCATTCATAACGCTATTCCGACGTTGCGAAAAGCGTCATGAATTTACGCGTTATCCACAGCGAGACTTGCTGTTTCAGAGATATGGAATTCAAAAAAATGTTTGCTTTTATTCAGCTTTCGGAACGTAATTCCTCTTCTTGCACTGACCATGGATCTCATATAACGTGGTTTCCTACAACACAGCAATTTCTAGGAATCTATCTGCCACGTTAGAGGAGAGTTACCTGTATCTGCTCGATGGCCGTTCTATGTGCTTAGAGAATTTACGGAAAAAATTGACAACCAGTCATTTTAACACTTTACCGACCGGTATTTTTTAACATCCTACCCACTTCTGATCGGTTACTTGCACGCAAATATTTCCCTGATACTGATATGTATCTCTTCGAAAATTGCAAAATTCCTTCATTGAGTCCTTGGCACAGTTAACCGCAATGAAAAATAATAATTCATTAATTGCCGTAGCGACTAATTAATGAGTTAAAAGTCCAAAAGTGTTGGGTTCGAAAAGCCGATTAATCGGCTACCGATCGGTAAAGTGTTAATTTAGTAGTTATAATGTTAAATCCAAAAAGAATCAACAAACAACAAGTTAACACTAGAACGACTGACGTTAAATCTATGACATTTAAATATATTAAGTAAGTACTTTGAAAAAAGGGGAATCAGCAGGTGGAAAATATGATCGGTTCGGAAATCTGTGTTTTATAAGATTAGCTTAGAATTTCTAGTCCAGGACTTTCCTTTAAACTTAGGGAATTATTGGAAAAGATTGTGAATAAGTCATTTTGACTTCCTTGGTCGTTCTAATGTTAAAGATGAAAAACTACTTTATAAACATTCCAATGACGACGTTTACACATTCGAAGGGGAGCTTCACTTTTAAAGTTCCTCTTCCTCCTCCGTAATCAAGATTTATTTTCAACGGCGTCGTTCGGCCTACCTGGTCGCGGACAGAAGGAAAAACGTGGCTCCTCGGCGCGCGGAGAGGTCTGCCTGGCTGACACGTAATTCTACGCTGACGTGGAAGGGTGTAGGCAAAGAGGATGTATGTACTTACTTGCGCGTACATTTGTCGGCGTGCCGAAGAAGGTGTAACGCAGAACCCGCCGGCTTTGCGAACTCGCTTTCGCAAGACACCCTGTCGCCCTTCTTACGTTACGGGCACCTTCGAGAGAGTCGCAATTGTGTTATACTAAACCCGAGAGAAGCGTTTACGTCCTCCTACGTATTTTCCACGAAACCGAATGTCTTAGACGAATGTCGTACTTTTTTACGCTTGTCTACCTTTGTATTCGACGGGTATCGTCGTTTCTCCGAGGAGCGACAAGTTTTAGACGAGTTTCGAACCGTGAATGTTACACTGCGCGTGTTACGTGGGAAGAGTTCTGTGGAGGTGAGAGAAGTCAAATTTGGGGATTCTGTTTGGGGAGTTGATTTCATTTTTTTATTGCTGTACGTGATGTTCTTGGAGTCGTTTATGTGGTTTTTTAATTGAATTTATGTGGGTCTCGTATTACTGGGGTTGTAATGTACTTGAATACGATATGTGGGAGTATCGACTCTGTTTCTATAGTCATTGTTACTGTTGTTTTTTATATTTTTGATGGCGTCTACCTTGCTCGTTTCGCCGAAAAACTGTATATTGTATGCCGAGTATCTATTTGAGCCTTTATACCTGTTCCGTACTCGTTTCTGTTGATCCTTTTTCTTTAACTACTGCTGTAAACTTTCCCGAAACCTGCAATTTTAGAGTTCTTTCATAGCACCGACATTGTATCGTATTGAAGCATCCAATTTCAGAATCTCGATATCCGCCGCTTCCACATCCACTTTCATTAACATTTTTCTGTTTTTATTATCCACTGCAAGGATAATTTATCCAAAAAAATCTCCTTCCTTTAGATAGCTTCCGAACCATAACATTACTCTGAACCATAAAATTCCCAACTCTCGAAGTTGCTAACCCGTTCTCATTGCAGCTTCAATGTTTTCATTCTTCGTTACTACTGCAATTTCAAACCCACAATTTCGCCCAGGTTCCCATCCATCGAGTCTACAATCTACACGTTTCCCAGATATACTGGCGAGAGTATTCGAAAACCGAGCTCGCTATTGAATAACGAAATCGGAATATTCGAAAAAATCGAATATCGAATGTATGGGAGTCGTTCTCAATTCTCGTCATCGTTGTAACTCTTTGTCTATCCTCTATTTCGAATTGTTTTACGAGCGTCGTGTACGCTCTGCTTACGTGAGATTTCTAACACGGCTTGCTGATCGCGAACGATTTTAATGGTAGGTAGCTGTATATTAACGTTTCTTGCGGATTCTTTAGATTAATTCATGAGAGAAAGCGCACCATGAAATAAGCGCGAAAATCAACGCGAATTGCGACGGCGCGCGATTTTCGGTTAACGATCGGTCAAGTTTAGGTGCACTCGGTGGGTCAAGAGGTACAACCATCTCTCGCCGGTTATTGATCATCGTATTTAACATTTCCACGTGCAAACGGCAGGAATATTGCTGGAATTATCGGGAGAAATATGTTAGCAGTACGCACAAGTGGGTGTTCGAACATGCTGCTTTTTATTTTACGAAGTTTTATCGGAGTTTAATGCGAGTGGAAAAATGAGAAAAAGAATAGAGCCAGACTGGATTTGCAGTTTAGAATTCATAGTGGAATGGAAGAGATAAATTAATTGATGTTTTAATTAGTGCTTTATTACAGCAAGTATATTTTTTTTCAAGTTAAACATTTTTCAGCAAGATTACTCTTCGCTTTGTGAAGGGCGTACGTTATTCAAAATTGTGTCTTTTACAGAGTATTAAATTTAAAAGAAATTTGAATGTTGAAATATTGTTCTTCAATATTTATATTAATTTAAAGCTTAGTTGGATTCAAGGGAGCTTCATTGTATTATGAAAATTTTTTAAACCGTCCTATAACATGGTGCAAAACTTATGGCCGGTGTTTATGGTGGGGTTGAGGTCAAAGACTTGGGCTAGCAATTATTGGTCTCGAGTTCAAATTGGATATGGCAATCAATACATGCATTTCATAGCTTTGGCTGGTGCAAAACATACCTAAATTAATAGATCCATGATGAAAGGATCACAGCAGTTAAAGCTAAAAAATTATAGTTGTTTTGTAACACGATTTCCATGCAGCGCGAGGATTAAAGTGTAAAAACTGTATGAACCTTTTTATAATCTTTTATATACGTTTCGATAACACTGGTCAACACGATTTTGCGCACAAAAAATGTTTATTCCGATTCTTATTAATTTAGTTGCGCTGAACTTAACACTTTACCGACCCGTAGCCGATTAATCGGCTTTTCGGGCCCAACACTTTTGGACTTTTAATAAATAATTATTGGCAATTAATAAATAATTATTTATCACTGCGGTTAACTTTGTCAAGGACTCAGTGAAGAAACATTGCAATTTTCGAAGACATATCAGTATCGGGGAATTATTTGCGGGCAAGTGACCGATCAGAAGTGGGTAGAATGTTTAAAAAATACCGGTCGGTAAAGTGTTAAATATGAAGACCGTTTGTCTTCATTGGAATACGTTTCTGAGAAAGTCAGTCTCGGAAAGAAAATATTCAAATTTCAGATATTTTTGTATTTTAACGGTAAAAGTTACTCATGTTTTTTTTTTCTACGAAATAATTCTACAAAACCTCCTGAATTTAGCTATGCATGTTATTTTCGTGGTACAAACACTTCAACATGTTTAATTAATGTTTTTTGTAAAACTTTTGTCGACATTTTCCTATTTTGCTGAATGTCTTGGTAAAAGTCAGATGCCAAAGTGGAATTCTAGTAGTAGGGGGCAACAGAGCAGACATTTTTCTTGGAGAAACCATAAACTAAATTTTGCAACACAAGTTTTTTTTAGGCTAATAAATGAATATATCTCTACAAGGCGCAGTGGTTTCTATATGTGTTCCTTATAGTACTTACAAATAATATATACAAATTACTTTCTGACAGTAATGCTGCATTAACACTAGATTTACGGAGCCAATTTGGCTCATTCAAAATTTGATTACTATATATAAAATATATTTGTCGGTTAATTTTCTAATAATAAACCTTTCATTTAAATTGATTTTGAACTATATTTGTTTTGCAAGAAACTTCAGTTTTCTTCTAGAAGTCAAATTGACACACTTTAGAAAAATAGATGTATCAACATCCGTAAATCTAGTGTTAAATAAAGTATTATATTTTTAAGATTTGGTTATATAAATAAACAGCTTTGTTCGATCGTATTTACAATATCAAGATTAACTATACAAGCAGCGAGAGCAATTATTTCCACTTCACTGACCGACGAGTACGACGGCAACCTCGTGTTATCAAAACATACTCGGAGGTCCTCTGCGGTCGCAACCAGCAGGTGTTCACCTCGTTGGTCCTCTAACAATAACAAGTCGTTTCGATATTTGCCTCGCTATCAGTTTGCCCTCGGCCGTCGACGAGTAATCAGTGCTCCGTGATCGGGTTCAAGCATTTTTACCTATTAATGTGTGTACAGTAGAATCCCTCTAAAGTTCCTCTCGCTAATGTTTACAGGATACTCCCGTTACTGTTACTTGTATAGTAGTACCCCGCTTGGACTTTTTATTGCCCAATAGAATTTTAGTTTCGTGGCGCGTCATTTACATACATGAATCCTTCACTCGAGTTTCAATTCTACGCATGCTTCTGTGCATAGGGGAAAATAAGTCATGAAAATTGGGGATAGAAGGGAGTGCCAAAATTAGCGAATGATCCTGGCCCGAGTTGTCAACATTAGAGGGATTCTACTGTATAATAATTTCGACGACAAGATTCTTGATTTCAAATACCTCTCTTTTTGTGGGCTACTTGGTAATTCACCCTTATATTGGCATCAACCCTTAGCTAGCCGTCCTACGTTTGCTCTCTGTCACCGAAACAAAGAATCAACATGTTTCTGAGGTACATATATTTCTTACTAAGATTTTAGTAAATTTGTTTTAAGAGCGATTACTCATTTCGTTGTTAATTCCTTGCCTTACGAGTTCTTCTGTGACCGAACGCGCAGTAACTCAGAATTAATTGTTGCAATAATAATCTACCACTGATTTAAGTATATCAGTATAAGTTGATGCAATGTTAATAATATAGAATTAATTTTAAAGCTTTCAGACACACTGATACTTTCCAATTAACAGTTTTTGGTAAACTGAAAAATTTTCTTTTCCATTTCCTGGGTCACGTGTGCAACATGTTATTGTAAGGCAAGGGGTTAATGAAATGTCCCGCAAAGGGTTAATGAAGAGTACTAGAAGAGAAATAAAATATTTCTTTTGGTACAAAAACATTAATATGCAATTCTAATAGTACTTTTTGCGCTGAATTCAGATTTGTTATTTCTTTGTCTCTATCATGTAGGGCTTTTTGTGCTAATTTTATATTTAGCAAGTCGTATAATCTTGTACTTGAGAATGCAATTGAACAATATTAATTATCGATATGATGAAATTTTACAAATGTGCTTTTCTCTTTAATAAGTAACTCATAAACAATAAATGTACTTGTAAAGCAAGCTACATATTATAATACTAGCGCGGGGAAATAGTTCTGCAAATTTTAACTTGCTTAGTAGTTGTAGTATTAAAACTCCGCAAGTATTCTATGACGTAAAAATTCTGAAACTTGAAAATTTAATTCTTTAAGGTGTCACTTTCAAAATTTCCCACGATACATCCTACACAATCCATCAACATCCCACATACACCATTCTTTAGCACTGACTATTGCAATACTTTAAATGCCACCCCATGTAAATCCTTTCAGAAACTTCCCTGCTTCAATCATAAACATGAACTCTCCCTACGTACTTCACCCCACCGAATTTGACGTCCTTCGCGAAAAGAGAACGACTCGTTAATTCGCATTCGTCCGATCAATGCGGAAACTTTTGCCGCATAGTACGTTCACATCCTGTCGTGACGCTTCCGTGCCGAATCTCAACGGTATATCGGTCGCGCACGTGCTACACGCGTGCAGATCCGGCTCGTATCGATTTCAGGAACAATTATTTTCTTCTTTCGCGGAGGACGTTTACCCCCGAGTCGACCATGGGTGCCGCGGAAGGGATGAAAAGGGGGTGCGGGATGACAGAGAGGAAGAGAAAGAGAGAAAAGAATAGAAGATAGAGGGAGAAAGACTGACATCACCGAGGTCAAAGTACCCTTCGCGGTGAAAATCCATTAGCGAGCCTGGCGAAGTAACACGCGGAATTAAAAATATTCCCGTTGGCGGACAATCCGGGTAATTACTACGTAATTATGTTATCGCATACTGTCCTCCCGGGGGGTGCCGAACGGAGAGAAAAAAAAGGAGCATTTCCTTCGTGGACGTTGAACGAAGGGCAATGCGCGTGCAACGAGTAAATTGTATTGCGACAGGGTGTAATTATTACTGGCGCGGAAGCCGATTATCTGGAGATAGGTGTTCATTCGGGAAGAATGTGCGACAAATTGGACAGTATAAACATACCCTTGGTCAGTCTCGAAAACGACCGGGTAACCCCGGCTGTCTATTGGACATCGAGTCATTATCAAGGGAAGGCGGCCTTCCGTTCTTGTATATCGATTTTACTACAAGAGTGCTTGCGATGGAGGTTTTGAAGGGTTTAACGAATGGCGATTGAGAAGTGATAGTTCTGTTCTAGAATCTGAGATAGTTCTTTGTGATGGAGATTGTTCTTTGTAAAGTAGAAACTTTAACACTAGATTTACCAGCGTGAAATCTATTATATTTAAATATGTTAAATATGTACCTTAAAGCAAGGAAAATTAAGACGTGGAGAAGATGATAGATTCGGTAATTTATGTTTTATACGATGGACGAAGAATATTTATTCTACGGCTCCCTCATAAACCCGTAGCATTTTTGGAAAAAATTGTGTACCAGTCATTTTGACTGGCTTGGTAAATCTAGTGTTAAAGACATAAATATTAGGTCGAGCCATAAATAATTTTGTTTTTTTTTATAAGACATTTATTTTGCTCTGATTAAATAACAAAATTATATTAATTTATTATGTATTCTTCGTTATTATGTATAACCTTCTCCCATCTTCCTGGCAGTTTATTAATCCATTCCTTGTAAAATGTGGTTGGTTTGGACTGGAAGAAAGTTGCAAAACACGACAATGCGCGACCACATACGGCAAGAGTGGCTCAAGAAAAAATTCTTCAGCTTGAATGGTCTGTTTTACCTCACCCACCTTACTCCCCGGACTTTGCCCCAACAGATTACCACCTTCTTTGTTCGTTACAAAACTTTTTGAATGAAAAAACATTCAATTCCGTAGGACAAGTCAGGCAAGCCGTCGAAAACTTCTTCCAGTCAAAACAAACCACATTTTACAAGGAAAGGATTAATAAACTGCCAGGAAGATGGGAGAAGGTTATACGTAAGAACGGAGAATACAAAATAAATTCATATAATTTTGTTATTTAATGAGAGCAAAATAAATGTCTCATAAAAAAACGGAAGTTATGACTCGATCTAATAGATATATGTTCAGCAAGATTTTATCTTTAGAATGCCACTATTTAAATACTGAATTTGTTAGAAAATTTGGAAATATTAAAATTGAACAGTCATATGGAATTTCATTGAATTCAATAGCGCCGGTTACCGGTGACCCCCATGGCAGTCAACGTGTTAAATACCAAGAGAGAGGGATGCGATGGGGATGTTCGAAGGTTGAATATTCGTTCCCACTTTCAAATTGACAAGTCTAGATATATATTTGATCCGAACACCATTGCTTGATAGTTTATAAGGCCATTTAAAATTCTTTGATATTTAATTTCTTTCTGAATTTTCGACTTCAATTGCCAAGTATACTTTTGAAGCGAGATGTTACACTTCCTTTATACAAGGGTAGTACCTTCTATCGTGAAATACTTCACATTCACTATAAATGTATAGAGCATACACTGACCTTCCATTCTGTAACATATTAGGATACTAAGATTAAAAACACTCTGCAAACATAAAAAAACTGATAGAATTTCAAGAATTTTATTGATTCTACACAGCAAAAATGTCAGAAATTTTTCCAAACGATTCCAGAATCTTAGAAATAATAGAAGCACAGTCTATCGAACGGATCGATCAATTAACCCAAATTACCAGCCGTTCTAAGAGCGTCATTAGGTCGTTATAATTGAAGCAAGTTTACGCAACAAATTTATCGAGAACACAGTACTTTCGCATAAATTAGAATGGATTTTCGTAGTAATTCGTCGTTGAGTAAGAGTATATATATTCGTGGCGTGAAAAGTTTCACTGGCATCGTATCGTTTGTAATTAGTCCTTCACCATACGCTACCCACATGGGGAACTGGTAGGACGAGCGCGTGTCGGCTCATCATTGGCATCTCACAATCAGTTTCACCGGGACGTTTCTCAGGCTGCCATTATCCCATTGTTTTCCAGCCCCTTGTGCCAATCGGTGCGTTTTTCAGATGGTTGAATTAATGAGAACTAGGATAGCGCACGTTGAATACGTACTTTCCGATTTATCTCCAGTCAGGCATTATTTATGAAATAGAGGACGGCGAAGACAATAGTAAATTCTTGAGTCATTTTATCTGTCCTTCGTGCAATTTCATACAAACGCACGTTTTGCTTTCTATTCATATTCTGAAGTTTGTAATATATCTACTGTGTTTGCCTGCTAACGAATATCTATTCAAGGGGGATGGCTTTCAATTTGATTTTCATGCTTGGAAATTTCTGAGAAAGACGAGTACTTTGGAGTGAGAGGATAACAATTGGATTTGTTCGTCCTTTAACCCCTTCGCGTGCCATTTCTTTTGTGATTAAATGTACGATGACTCTGAATCAACTAATAAAATAACAATCTAACCCTTAATTTCGGAGATAGTAAATGACTTAAGGTAATATCGAATTATTTTTATTTTATCAGGATCCACTAATATTTGTAATCAAATAATTTTTAGAGCACTTCAAAATTGAGTATTCCATTTATCGCGACACGAGTAGCTCTCGTTATTGTACGACAAGGGGTTAAGAAAATTCATTATAAGGGGTTGAACAGTTTGTAAATTGTTTATTCCTTTTTAACACTCGAACTACCACGCACGTTAAAATGACTGGTTCCCAATTTGTTTTGAAAATACTCTAAGCTTATAGAAGAGCCATTGAGCAGATATTCTACGTTGATCTTATGAAACATAGAGTATCGAATCGATCATCTTTTCCACCTCATATTTCTCTTATATCCAAGTAAGTAGTTGTTTAATGTATTTATATGTAATAGATTTAACGCTGGCAATTATAGTGTTAAATACAATCCCTTACATGTAGGAAGAGAAAATTAATTTACGAAATTAAATACAGGCCCTTTATAAATAATAAGGTAAAAATTATTTTAAAGGATAATTGAATGGCGTGGGGAAATTTGTTGAATTGCAAAGTATTAAAACTGGAACTACCGGCGTTAAATCTATTATATTTCAATGTATCAAATAAGTATTTTAAAAGAAGAGAAATCAAGAGGTGGAAAAGATGAAAGATTTGGTAATCTATATTTAATAAAGTCAACGTAGAACATCTGCTCTATGACTGTCGTGTAAACTTGGAGAATTTTTGGAAAAATTAGAAACTAGTCAATTTACTTGCTTGGTAGTTCTGGCGCTAAGTTTCAAAGCTAAAATTAACTGTATCTCGGTGCATAGTAATGTGTTGTGATTGTATATTAATATGTTTTTATGCAATCATCGTTTCTATGAGGAAAAACGGTAGTAAACTAGTTGGATTTCGCGATTCACATTCAAAAGTTAATAACTTCTTCTTTCAATGGACCAATGGATCTCTCAGTACGGCGCAATTTTTGCGTAAAAATCTTTCCTCTATCGCTTACTATTACCTATTCATACCAAGAACACTGAAAGTTCAACAAACTCCGAGAGTTGCTTTCAGCCTCGTGCACTAAAATTCCGCCGGAAAAAGAATTGTTTTACTTGCGCCAACGTGCTCTACATTTCTACAAAGTTCCATTTAAAATCCTCATCTTTCCTCGTTAGCATTCACAAAAGACTCTACTAAATTCGAGAACAATTTTATTACCATCTCTTCTGCAGGATTTTCAACTCTCTATAATAAGAATTTTTTTATCACGCCTGAGAATTAATTACCTGCTAAACACATTGAAATATACTAACAATGTCATCCTAAGGAACAAAGAAAAGAAACATTTTATCCCAAAGAAAATTCATTAAAGAGAGGAAAATCGTAATAGTTTTTGAAATTAAGCAACTGAAACTTAAACGAATGTAACGCGCTTATAATCTAAGATTACAATAAACGCTATAAATAAAATCGCAGTTTCCCTTGTAAAAAGAAGTGAAAAAAATGACGAAAGCAAATTTTTTCTGTATCTTATGCCGAGTTTGACAATATATAAATATAATTAACGTTCAAAATAAAAAATACTATTTCTATTTTATTTCTTGCTATTATCTATAAACCAAATTGGATTAATATGAAATATATTTTAAGTGATATTTGAGGTTTCAAAATTGAAATTAAATGATTCTTACAATTGATTAACCCGGCGTGTGTATACTCAATTTTTAAGGGCACGGTGTGTACACTGGGCCTTTGAGGGAACAGTCGGGTTTACAAGGTTTTCTCGACTTCAGAAAAATCTGCAAAAATTCTGAGATACTTATTGGAGTGTCTACTATGTGGCCCAGTAGTTGCTAAAGGCAGGAATTTAAAATTGTTATTTTTAAAAATGCAGAATGTTGAAAAATGTTAGAGAGAAATTTGAAGTACAAATTTTGACTGTTCCTTAAAAGACCCAGTATACACACGCCGGGTTAATTATGAAAGTGGTGTAAGTCCATTTGCAACCCGTAAATATACATTTTATGTAAAAAAATACAAATTACATATTGATAAATTGATAGAAACATTATCAGACTTGATATAATTAACCAATATTTTTTAATTGACAGATATGCTAACCTTTAATTTTCTCGAAACAACAGACAATGGACATGCACCACTTTCAAAATAAACGGTCCAATTATTACTTAACGTTGCTCAATCCCATTCCAATGATGTAGAACACAACTGAAAACAATCCCTCCGACATACCCTCGATATTCAAAACATCCTCCACCAGATTGTCGCGTTTTGAGCATAATCGTGCAAGTTGTTAGACATTTTCATCGCGTGACCAAGATAACGACAGTTCCAGCAAGAGACGTCTCTACCTATAAATCTCTGATAAATGGAGTCTCTATATTTAATCCTCTTCTCCTTCTCTCTTCCGTGATCGGATTTGCGTCTTTTCTTCTTCCACAAACGTGCATCGACCTTGTCGTCTACCTGTTTCAATAGTAGCCGTCCGTTACTGCTTTCCGTACTAGTTATCTTTATTGTTCCTAATTACCTCGGCATACCGGCGACCAATTATCGTTTGGTCGGAAGTTTCAAGTCGAAGCGTATGGTCGGCGTAATACACGAGATCCTCGCATGGCACGACCGGTCTTTCGGCCCTTTGCCGAGCCGTAATGCCAGCTTAACTTCCTCGACGGTGTATACGTAAAGTTTAGCCGCGTAGACGTTTCATTAGGGGAGAGAAGGACGAGGAATAAGTTACGTCGCAGCAGGACACGAGATTGCTTGTTATTAAATATTTATTGCGCGATTCTGCCTCGCGAAAGTCTTCCAACGGTCAGCTGCGTCGATGAGAACGTTGATTTTTTGCAGCTGATCGAGGAGTGTAATTTATTGGCTTCTTTCCTTAACGAACATTGACGCGAATGTGGAAGAAACTAGAAATATTATAGTAAGTTTATCGAGAAACGTCGATATCGTGATTTCGACGGAAGCTATGGGGAAGGTTCGTGCTTCTATTTTTATTCTAAAACGATAACGGAGTTGGAACGATATCCTGACTAATATTACCACAGCTTTGATTTATATCCAACAATTTTATCGGCACGTCCTTCGACTCTCTCGTGTCGCTATCATCTACCTCAATATTTCAGTAAAATTTCGCAATCTCACTTAAAAGCACACACTCGAAATAAATAATCTACACCCACGAAAGCTCGAGTATACGTATTTCACCCCTACGAGCGCAGAAAAACACGTACCTTCGTTAAGATCTTTAAAAGCCTCCAGAGACGGCGATACAGGGAATATTCTCTCAAGTGCCATTCGCAGCTTCCCTCCTTTTCCGACCTTAACCGAGCTTCTCTGAACTAAAGCCTCGTCAGTAATTACGAGGATATTTCGACGACGGCTCGGAACAATGTAATCGAATTGAGCCGTGAAAGTAAAAGGAAATAAATCGAGCCCGTTCATGGTGTAATCTCGTTCCGCGGGAACCTCTCGGCAGCGTGAATTTTCCTACGGCATTCACGTAACTCGTCGCCTTTCAAAATTAATCAGTCCTCGGTCTCGCTGAGGAAGAGCTTTCAAATTTCTTTCGCAACGAATCTTGAGCAAGCGGGCGAACCAACAAGCGAGCAAAGCTACCGGAGCACGTACAAGTTATATGTATGCTCGTACGAATGACTATACGAATGTACATATATGTATACAGGGCGTACAATTAGTTACGGACGAAGATTCTGGCCAATTACGTTAACCAGGTTGACTCGGTGGTGTATCCAGAGCGCAAATACGAGAGATTACGTTTGCATTCCTTGGCGTTGCCGCTAACGGCTGGTTGGTTGAACCGGCTCGCCATCCGTGCACGAACAATGCCGGGTGAGAGTTTTGAGAATTGCATATAAGGCGAGCCACTCGATGCGCATATGCATGACCCACCGTATAGACATCCGCTGTTCAAATCCGCCTTTTTCTTTTATTTTAATTGCCTCCGCTCTTCCATCCGATCGTTCTTTCAACTCTTTCTTTCCTTCTTTCTTTCATTTCTTTTATTTTTTTTCTTTACGAGCATTCAGCATTTCGCGTAGGATAAGCACGTAACAAACAGCATCGGCAGCATTCTCCGATTGATGCACCTTTACGCACTGAATCACTACGTGGTACCATGGTTTCTAACCGATTCTCATCGCCTCGTTGAAAATTTCGGTCAAGTCGTTGGATTAATTAAAAGCTACCTCGCGTTTCAACCGACGGTTTCGCGTTGCGTTGGGAAATTTACGCGGGATGCTTTTAACTCCATGCTGCGGTAATTAATGCTCGTCGACTGATTCGCAAGGGACGTCGTTTCGAAACTCGTAGATTAAATGACGTACCATGATGCACCGAACATCATATTTTTCAAGATGCGAATGTTTATGGTATATACGTAGATATGTTTTTAGTTATTCATATTTCTCTTTTTTTTGAAGTTGTTACACGAGTCGAGATATTTGTAGCGTGGAGTAATTTGTAGAAAATATCCAGCGCAAGGACGAAAAGATTGCTGGTATGGTTTCGGTGTTGTAACCTCTTGGAAAGAACTCACCGAGGTCCGATCGTAGAAAGTTCTAGTACAGGAATATGTGTGTTTTTACGTATGTGTGTGGATTGATATCTAATTGGTATCGCGAAGTGGAATTAAAATAAGCTCCAATAAGATTCTCGGGTATCCCATTAGGCGTCATTATTGTTGCAACAGGCGATCGGTTTCGCCATAATGCAGTGAACTTTTATTCGCGCGAACGGCCTTGTCTTTTTGCATTAGCATTGCCCGCTCTGTGTCTTTCTGTGTAGGTGTCACTTACTTTCGTGCCTTGAAAAACCTTTCACTGTTTTGCACCTACATAGACGCGCAGTAGACAGCCGCGTGCCGTTGCCATAAAGTCAGAGAAATCTTAGGAGTCGTGTAACTCGTTCCATATAGCCGTTCCTAGCGATAAATTCCATTTCGTTCGCCGACATTGTGCTCGTTTCGGCGGTAATCCGAGGCGAGAACAGTTGTCGAGCAGGAATCGGAAA
The DNA here is from genome assembly GCA_910591515.1 of Cerceris rybyensis. NCBI lineage: Eukaryota > Metazoa > Arthropoda > Insecta > Hymenoptera > Crabronidae > Cerceris > Cerceris rybyensis. The sequence goes on from OU342789.1 coordinate 39,782,129, forward strand.
TGAAATTTCGGATGGAGTTGTTCTAAAATTAAACAGTAATTTATTTCGATATCATTGTTGTTTGTATTATTTAGATTGAATTTTATGAGGATGGCTTTAACGTGTCATCCTTTAAACCCTTGCCGTGCCATTTCTTTTGTGATTAAATGTGCAATGACTCTGAATTAATTACTAAAATAACAATGTAGCCTCTAATTTCGGATATAGTAAATGACTTAACGTAATATTGAATAGCGTAGAATTAATTTTATTTTATCAGGACCCACTGATAAATGATCAAATCATTTTTGGAGCACTTCAAAATTGACTATTCTATTTATCGTGTCACGAGTAGCACTCGTTATTTTCCGGCAAAGGGTTAAGGGATGTTTACACGTTGAACGCTATGGGTCATCGGTGACCGATGCTATTTAATTCAATGGAATTTCATTACTTTTAAATTGTAATATTTACAAATTTTCTAATTCATTCGATATTTAAAAATTGGCATTCCAATGACTATTATACATATTTATTTGTGCCTCTAAGCTTTCTGCTTTGTAAAGATGTGATTTTAATAGAAAAAGTTTCACTTCGGTGAAAGGGACGAAATTGACGAAATACCGGCGGAATATAAAGTGTTAATTGACATTCATTGATTTGAGCAAGTTGATTTAATTGTCGCGAAGAACGAGAAAACTTAGGAGATAGAAGCACTATTTTAATTTTTTCTACGACCCAGTATGTTCTTATTTATAGAAAATACAGATTTACGAGTAGGTAGATTAAATATTAAATTTCTTAAAGTGATTCATAGTCTATGAAATAATAAAAAAGTCGTAGTAATGTTATTTGAACTTTAAGTAAAAAATTAAATTTGACACTCTACTTATTAATTGTAAGTAAAAGATAAGAAGTTTACTTTTACGTAGCTTACAATTAGTCGTGAGTAGCTATTGTACTGACAACTGAGTTTAGCACAAGAAGCTTTCTCTTAATCCTCTTTCATTCAAGGTGTCACATTTAATTTTCCTTACTGCATTATTACTCACCCTCGAGCTCAACTCCCCAGCTGGGGTAGTCCCTTCCCGAATTCAATTATTTTTCGCGCGTTCCCTACACGGTAGACCAACAGTTCATAGCTACTGCAAATTACATAAGAACAATGATAATTTAACATCAGTAAAACATATTCAGAACATCCCTTGCATCTCAATCGAAGACATTATATTTAACCCCTTGACGGCAGGAATTGAGTTATTAGATACGCCGAAAATGGAGCACTTGTGAGTAGATACTTTTTTGCGAAAACATATTTTAACACTAGATTTACGGATGTTGATATACCTATTTTTCTGAAGTGAGCCAATTTAACTCACACATGAAAATTGAAGTTTTTTGCATAGAAAATAATTCCAAATCAATTTAAATGAAGGATTTATTACTACAAAAATTACCCAACTAATATATCTATTATATAAAGCTCAAATACCACTGACTGATTGACTCATTCATCCACTCATCACGAAATCTCAAAAACCACAGAACGGATTGCAATGAAATTTGGAACATACCTTCCCCTTGGGACTTAGGTGCTCACTAAGAAAGGGTTTTGAAAAATTCGAAATTTTAGGGGGGGTTTTGGGGGGTTAAAGTATGGGCCAAACTCATCAAGGCAGAGACGAAACTACTTGACCTAGAAACTTGAAATTTTGCATGAGCGTTCCTTCTAGGGTATAAGCACTCACTAAGAAAGGATATTTCAAAATTCGAAATTTTAAGGTTTTTTTTTAGTTTCGATTACACCGTAGCGAAGCACGGGAGCTTTCAGCTAGTTATATATATAATAGTCGAATTTTGAATGAGCCAAATTGGCTCCGTAAATCTAGTGTTAATAATGAAAAAACTAAGTTTCACTGCATTAAAACATAATTATCTTTTTCTCTGAATCGAGTTACTATAAATATAAATTCAAAAGCATCCTTCGTGTCAGAAAGTCAAATTACAATGACCACCTTTAGGCGCCTTCAGTGTCAGAAAGCCAACCTGCATCAAGCACCTACATAAATGCGCTATCAGTGTGACAAACGCAAAAGTTCTAAACGCCTATAGGCGCTCACAGTATCAAAAGGGTTGAAAATATTGCCAAATTCGAAATTTTCACCATAGCAGTACGCTTTAACCCCATCAAACAGAATTCTCAACCTGCCGCAAGATGAACGACGGAACAACGAGCAACAAAATTGTTCCAGTTAGACAAATCAAACAAAAATATTCCCTCCAGGACAACCCACGGACAATATATTTAACATCGACAATCCCGCCGTTCGATATCAACGAAACCCAAGCAGGTACGATCGAGATATCCCTTGGAAATATGCGATGAAACGTCCTGTAAGACATCCCGCTGACAACATCGTGTACATAACTGTATCGATGAAACTGACACTGTCCCGTTTATAGCCGAGAATTTTAATTAGCACGCGAAACGTAGCCGTGTATCAAACAAGTTCACCGATGCACGAAAACGAATGTGCACCTTCTACGACGTCTCCTCCTCCCTCTGACGACTTCATCGAAAGAGACGATTGAATTCGATGAAGCGTGACGTTTCGAGGGTACTTCCTTCACCTTTAAACGAACCATTTTAAGAATGATGCACCAGTTGGTGTAGAATCGTTAAGTAAAGCGGACCTTTTAAGCGGTCGCCAGACGATCCTTACGAATGTTAACCACGTTAATTACGGTCTAGACCTCGCTAATTAGGAAATAATTATGTACATATATTAATATTATACAATTAACCAGAACCAACGTAGACGTCCCTAGTTTTCGTTCGTCCCTGTTTGTTACGATTTATTTATAGATTATGTTTTTACGTTCTTTTACTTCCAGTGCTTCTTTTTAACATGGCTGTATCTGTTCTGAGTTACTAAGCATGGCTATGTACGTGCATTGAACATTTCATTGTTTAATGATTTATTTGTATATTATTTTTAAATTACATGTTACATTTAAATTTCATGTTATCATGTTCACTGCCATAGTCGCCAATGAAGTTACTCTAACGGTGAATTGTGTGATAAAGACATCAGTATTGAGTTTACTTGATAAACTTCTGTATTGAGTGTTTGGAAAAAAGAATTAACGAAGTTCTTAAATTAATTAGAAATTAGCAACCTTGCATAGTTCAGTTTTAGAGTACTTGATTTCGTTTAACCTGTTAACCGGGCATAACGAAAAATTTCGTCATATCAGAAAGAAAACTCCAATGAGCAAGACGATTTTTTTCTTCTTTAAAATTTTTAAACGTAATATGTTGAACGCATTACATTTTATGTCGTTTGTATCTGCTTAATTCTGACCTGGTACTTTAGGTGTAACGATATTACTTCTCACTGCAAAAAAATATTCCATTTTGGAACAAATTGAACAAAAATTAATTCCCCGGTTAACAGGTTCAATAAAATCCATTAATATTGGCAGTTAACGTTTTAAAATATGCTCATCAAAGTGTATACTCTACGAAAGACTATAACTTTCAATTATTGTCCTTGCATTTAAAATTTACATTTCTTTCGTCGTCATTGACTTTACAAATATTTGCATAGTCAATAACGCAGGTATAATAACGCTATGTAAATAATAAGCGAAAGGCCGGAATCTTTTTTCGAAACCAAGTCTTTCGAGACGAAATTTTCGTAGAGTATTTGACAAGACATCCCGATGCTCGTAATGCTTCTTAGCCCGAGGCATCGGCTATAGAATGTCCTTCATCCTTCACCGAATTCCGTCAAATTACCTCGATTCCCTGGCTCCGCTCTCTTTTTTTTTCTTTCTCCTCCACTTTTTCATATCGCACCGACTTCACTCATAAATCGTATCATACATCGCAAGGGAAGACCCCTCCGAAGGTTCTTTCGCCGATGGCCGTTTGATTTTTCACGGCCGTGCTTGGACGCTTCGATTCATCGTAGTCGTTTTCTTTTAAGTTGCTAGCCCCTACCCTGTTCCTACTTTCTGTTTCAGATTTCGTACGAAACGGCATTGTATGGTACGAAAGGCAACGAGAGCGACGAGGATGTAGCCGTCTGGCTGCGAATTTACGTGAATCGTATCGAGGATGCACAGATCGAGAAAGAAAGCACAACAACAAGGTAGCCTCCTCGAATTCATCGTGTACAATTATAATAAAAAATCTACAAAGAGATCACTGCCAGAATATAATGAGGAGATAGAGGGATTATCGTTCCGTCCTCTGCCGTCCAGCGTGTCGCTTTAGCGATCGAAAAGTCTCTCTATCGTTCATCCCTCTCTCCTTCTCTCCTACTCGAGATCAAAGACTGAATATCAAAGAGGAAAGATGTTGGGTGTGAGTCAACCAGGAAATCCACCCTCGAGCCTGCGGCACTCTGCGAGCTTTTCTTGTCTGCAACGTAGCAGCGTTGGTGAAGGACACCGTACGAGAACATCAACTCTGCTTCAACAGCCGAGCTTACAACTGAACAACAACCATCATCGTTACTCCTCTGGTCAGACATCTCTGCAAACATCCAACGTGCAGCATCGCACAGACGCTTTAGAGTCTGTTCAGGACAGCAACGATTACGGTTTCGTTAAAATCAGACCGAGACTACGTAGCACAAACGCGACACTCTATCACGAGGAAGAAGTAGCCGCACAAAAAAGTGCCCTTTGGGATCGTGACGCGTCAGCGTTCAGCGATCGTGAAGGTGATTCCAACTTTCGTGATTGCTCATTGAAGGTCAAGGATCGCGAACACTCGCCAAAAGGTAGCGCATCGAAGAATCAGAATCCTTTGAGGGGAGCTCTCATCCTCTTTACCTCGACATCCTCCTGGTGGAAGGCAAGACAACGGGAGGAACAGATAAACGGATCGTCGACTGATCGAGGAATCACTTCGACCGCTGCAGCAAGCACGTCGGAGCGAAAGTGGTCGAGTACATCAGTCTCATCACCGTCGAACGAAAGAAAGTGGTCGTCGGCAATGACCTCGCCAACGAATGACCGGAAGTGGTCCGTAGGCAACAGCGCTCTAACGTCACCTGGTAACGAGAGGAAGTGGACGAGATCCTCGGTCTCGTCTAATTCGACGGGACAGCAGGACAGGAAGTGGCGGTCTCTCGGTGCCCTCCTAAGGGCTCCCACGGGTAATGGTTCGCACGCTCCGCAGAACTCTCTGTCTCATAACATGAGTGTCTCGATGATCGAAGGCGAGCACTTCCGGGAAGATTTAAGAAGCTCGACTTGCAAATCGACGCGTTATCAACAACCAGCATTCTTTTCGGCTCGAGTCTGTCGAGTTAGTAGAGATGTTTATAAAGAGAATGGTGAATTCGGACAATCCGGTAGATCGAAGGTGAGCCGAAGATTGTATCAGGAGAATACTGAGCCGATTGAGCGAGAGGTAGAAGAACGACATCCTCAAAGCAGACATCAGTTAGAGGAAGAGTGTCGTGGCAGAACAACGAACCGCGAGAGTATCTGTAGAGCGGAGCAAACGGCGGATGCGTGCGGAGCGACTTCCGCCAGATCTAGCAGAGCTCAGAGTTTTTATCTGTTAGACGACTTCCTACGGCCGCAGCCGCAGCAGAATAAATGCATGCTCAATCTTTACTTGTCGCCGTCGTATACGAAATCGGGCAATGATCATGGACGATCCACCGAGGGGAAGCAAATCTCGCAGGGGAACGTTACAAATATAACGCCACCGCGACGTCATAATTCCAGCTCGGATAGTTTGGAGGTTGCAACCAGTCCTCTTCCGCCGCCTCAGCTGAGTACGAGGGAAAGGGCCGAGAATTTCAAGGAAAAGGATGCTTGCCCGTGCAAAATGTGCTGGACTAATATGCAACAGAGATCATTCGTGGAAGAGGTAAGTCCCCGGATAGGGGATTATATGCAAAGGGGGTAATAACTTTTTTTTTCCATCTGGGTGGAAGATTTGCATCGGAGCTTCCGTCAAAGATTCGATTGGATTGTTAAAAGTTTCAGCGGTGAACCTCGACCGGAGACCGGTTGGCCAATTAAATTTTTATCGGACGAATGTCGAGAGATTCTATGATTGAGAATTTGTTGGAAAGTTTTTCAGGAATAGGGAAGCTTTTTATTTGATATTTAACGTTGGAAATGTAGAGTATGTATTGATTGAATTGAAATTATGAGGTTCGGGGTAAGTCCGTGAAAAGAGGAAAGTTTTAATGATAATTTCACGTTGGGAGGCTCTGATAAGCAGGATTATAGCTTTCATCGAGTATCTTACAATCAATCATATACTAAAATATAGTTTATTATTATTGTTATTTTGAATAATCTTCGGTGGATTAGAGGGACGACTAGAAAAGTTAGAAAATGGAGGAATAAAAGGAAAAGTGTAAGCACGATGATACTCTTTCATCGACTATGTGAAAATTTCTCAGGCAACCGAGAAGGTGCAATCGATAAACAAGCCTACCGTTATACATCAGTTTTTGCTTTCAATTTTAAATCGACCGGCGTAACTGGTTTCCTCGTATTTCGCTCGATTCACCGTGTTTGCATAACGGAAACGAATTACATCGATGCTTTCCTCCGACACACTTCGCGGCCTTACAAAGGCGATTATTGTTCGTGTAATTATACGACTCGTGCCTCCAAACAAATAACTCAATTTCGTGACAAGGTTATCATTTCATAGGATCAAACTTTGAATAACTTACTTTCTGGATATTTTTACCATATAATTAAAAATTTAATGTTCGTACATGAAGATAAAGATTAAGTTTGAATAATTAAATGATTTGATATTTAGTAAAAATTACATTTTCTCTATAATTAGCATATTGTAGTTAACCTTTGAGGCTTTGATGTGACAACAAAGCTTTCTATATCGAATCGGGAGAAGGTATTTTTATTACCTACGTCAAGAAGCGAACCTATATTTCACGTCGAAGGACAACGACGAGATAGAACTCCTAAGGGCATACAGCGATTGGTTACATCCATTATATTACGTTATCTTTTTACCATACTAAAATACATCGAAAGTATCGCTGATTTTAAATCGTTCAGTCTTATACAGGGTGTCTCAATATTAACAATATTAACCCATTCGAGACCAATTGCACACCGTGTGTGCAATGATCTTGAATTGCAATTATCAGTCATTGTAGAAAAAACAGCCCTCGAAACAAGACTAGCTTAAAATAAAAGGTATTTTACAAATGTGTAAACATTACATTTGGTATTTGGTTCAATTTCGACCCTAAAGTAGGTGACCCAAAGCCACTATCATTAGAAATACAAGAAGTGGTACATATAAAGCCAAAAGTTATCGGTCTTTCTGGATAGTCTCCAAAAAAATGCACGGTCTCGAATGGGTTAACACTGTATCGATCGGGAGCCTGTTAACACTTTACCGATCGCTATTTTTTAACATCCTACCCACTTCTGATCGGACATTTGCCCGCAAATATTTCCCTGACACTGATATCCCTTCGAAAATTGCAAAGTTTCTTCATTGAGTCCTTGGCACATTTAATCGCAATGATAAATAATAATTAATTAATTGCCGTGCCAATTAATAAGTTAAAAGTCCAAAAGTGTTGAGCCCGAAAAGCTGATTAATCGGCTACCGGTCAGTAAAGTGTTAACACATAGGATGCGGGCGACGTAAAAGTACGTTTTTTAACAATAGATTTACGGAGCCAATTTGGCTCATTCAAAAATTTTATCATATATATAATATATTTGTTGGTTAATTTTTTTAATAATAAATCTCTCATTTAAATTAATTTGGAACTATTTACTTTGCAAAAAATTTCTATTTTCTTCGATGAGTCAAATTGGCTCACTTTAGAAAAATAGGTATATAAACATCCGTAAATCTAGTGTTAAAAACTGTACATAGACCGTTTGAAAAAGGCGATTCGTGGCATTAATCACTTAGTTTTGAAAAGTTAAGTATATTTTCGAATTCAGAGAGCACGCAGTTTTCAATTGATACTCATTTTTTATAAAAATAAAATTCGTGCAAATTTCTTAATAAGTGTTAATAGACTTTTCGAGCCCAATGCTTTGGAACTTTTAACTTATTCATCGGTTTCCAGGGTAATTAATAAATTGCTATTTATAATTGAGATTTACATTGCCAAAAACTCGGTGACCAGAATTTACAATTTTTGGCGAAAATATCGGTATCATGGAAGTATTAGCGGCCAAATGACCGGTCAAAAGTGGGTAAAATGTTAAAAAAATACCGGTCGATGAAATGTTAATTAAAAGAGGTTGATTTTACGCGAATAAATGACTGGTAGAATGAATTATATTTATAGAAAGGCTTATTTCTATTTTAATTTATTTAATTTAAAGAAAACGAAATTTTTATTTGAAAGAAAACGAAATTTTGCCGAGTTTTATAGGTTCTGTAAGCTGAATTTGTTAATTATTAGTTTTTTGAGGACTAGCGACAGATACAATGTATGATCTGATGGAAAATTTAATAATATCTTATTGTCGCAAGTATACACGGTTAAAAATGAAATACAACTGTTGAAATATGATTGCATGAACAGTAATTTATAATTTATATATCCTACCAGACTAACTTTCTGATAAAAAGGTGGGTTTTGAATCACCACATAAATGATTATTCATCAATATTCACAAAAATATGTCCGTCTGCAAAGGGTTATCATAATATCTCACATTATAGAGACGAACGAAACTTCACGAGTCTGCTAAATTTTTCGAGGATCCAAAGACGGTGTAATTAAGGCTAAAACAGTAAATTATAGTAAAAAACGTCAAAAAATTCACGTCTAAAACGTTCACATAAAATCACTGGCTGTCCGGCAATGACACTAATTTTGGAGCACCCTGTACATTCACCTTGGTAGAACGGTATATCATTCGTAAAACGTTGACGTTTATTAACTATTTACCCCCGGAGCAAGCCTCGTGATCGACCAAATCTCAAGAAAAATATTGCAACAAAAACGAAAACAAAAAAGCTCGAACGAGATCTACTTTGCTCGAGGTAGAGAGAGCGAATGTTGCAACCGAAGGACGAACATAAAGCAAATTCTTTCCCGCCCAGCTTCTACTCTCTCTTTCTTTCTCGCCCGCTCAGATTCACCCCTCTTTGTCATTATCGCTTCTCTATTCCCCTCCATCTTCTTCTCTCTCTTTTATTTCTATTTCACCTTCTCATCTCTCTACACCCTTCCCTTTTTTCTCTACCCATTTGTCACATCTTTCTCCATTTCTTTTTTACTATCTTTCCCTATTTACCTTTTTTTCATTCGCCTTCTCCCTCGTCCCATTTTTCCTCCCTTTCTATCCCTTTCTTCCCACCTTTCCTTTTTTATCCCTATGTAAATAATTCTTCCTCCCCGTTTTTTATTTTTTCTCCTTTACTTTTGTTTTCACTTCTTTTTTCTCACTTCTCACATTTTCTCTTAACTCCTTTCCTTTGTTTCATTATCTTTCTCAATCCATTTCGTTTCTTTTTTCTTTTTCAACCCTTTGTCTATTGCACCCTACTCCATTTATCCTCTCCCTTCTATTTTTCTCATTTGATTTCTCTGATCTCTCTTTCACCCTTTCTTTCTCAATCTATATATCTATCTCTTTCATTTTTCTCCTTTAGTTTTACTCCCTGAGAAAAAAAGGAGACAGTATTTAATTACCTTCCAATCGGACACAATATATCGGTAATGATACTCCATTACCAGCGAAAGATCGTGGTAATTAGTCGTAGAATATCGAGCTGCGTGTTATTATCATACCCGTACGGCATGAAACGTGAGAACACCGAGTGACTCGGCTTCGACGAGGGCCATGCAATCGCGGTCGATGCGGCGTGACACGAGGACCACTCGATTTACGAGTTCACACGCTTTCCTACTCCCGTGAGCGATACTGTCAGCTGCATCGTTACCGCATATAATTTGCAGCACGTGTCGGTGTTACGACTAATAATAGGATCGATTCGCCTATTGCGCCGGTTGCACGAAGTTTTTCTAGTATCTTTCGCTACATTGCAAATCATCCTCAGCGACATGATCACGGTTTACTTTTCTAATGCAGATTTATGATTGGACATGATTAACCCCTTGCCTTATAATTACGCGTGACACCTGTGATGTGGTAAACTGGGATAGGACATTTTCAACAGTTGTAAAACGTGGCAAATTGAAAGTGTCAAGGTGACGCGACGCAATGAAATCATTTCTTTGATGTTCACGTTACGTCAACCCTTTGTGGACGGAGACATTTTTGAATACTGAGAGATAATCATTTATTTGACGATTCAAGACCATGTTTTCATCAGGAGGTCAGAGTGTCAAAGTGTAGAAATTATAAATTACTGTTTGTGTAATGATATTTATAAGGTTCTATGTAAAGGGTTATACATGGGGTGATAAACTATAATTAAATTACTTCTCAGATCACACATACGCATCCCTAGTCCTCAAAGGATAACGTACACGATATATTAAGAATCGACACTGAATTTTTATGTTAGCAGTTTCATTCGAAGTTATTGCGGGGGCAGTCACAAAAAAAACTTTGGTCAAGGGGCTAATATTGCATGTAATGAGGAATGATTGTGGCTTCTTCTAAAAAAGGATGGCAACTTTCTTAGGGAAAAATAAGTGTCATTGTTTTTTGAAAATTGGAGAAAATGGGAGGACAAGTTTTAGTCATGATAGATTGAAGGTACAAATTTTTAAGGACTGTAGACACAATGCTAATGAAAATCACAGAGAAACGATTACTCTGTGCATCCTTACCTGATTTCTTTTTAAAATTATTTCTTATCTCTTATAGTTATATTACGATGATAGCTTCCTCCTTCGCTAAAAAGACTATCAAACCCACCGAATTAACAGCAGACACCATGAAATGGGTCGACTCGCACACAACTGAAACAACACGATCACACCTTTTAAAAATCGGATCTGACCTCAGTCGAGCGTATGTGTAATTGGTATCGGTTCTGTATTCGTTTCAATGCAATTCGATATGCGATAAAACATGCAGTTAATTAAGACACCGAATAGAATCGATTTATGGAGCACGCGTCAAAGAAAATCGACAAGAAAAGAGACCCCTATCACCGAGACTATTTCGCCCGATCTTTTAACAAGCCACAAGACATCAAAATTCGAATAATAATAGTAAAAGCCCTTGTGCAGTTTCTCAAGTGCCAATTAGGTATCAAACTTGTTCCGACGTCGACGCGTTCACCTTCGATAACCTAGATATAGGTATGTATATTAAACGAGTTCCTCGGTAGCAGAGTGCCTATCGCAACAAGGAAAAAGGAACGATTGAAAATTTAGAAGTCTCGAACGTTAACAAGCGCTCCCCGGGAGACCGATATTTTCTTCTATAGTTGACAACTCAAGACACCAGTGGTGGTATTTACTATGTAGAGATGAGAAGAAATCTAGCTGCATAGCAGAGGAGCAAGGAAGAACCACACTCTGCTTCGCCTAACTTCATCATTAACATGTTCATAACTTCCTCCTTATCGAAACGCTGACATTGCAATAGTTATGCTCGTATCGTATACAGGTGGCCCTCGACTTTCGCACAATCCACTATTTCGCACGTTTTTAAAAATTAATTTTTTTAAAGAGCTGTGCCGCTATTTGAAGAAATGATTGCTTCCATGCAGTCACTGCCAATGTGTGTTGTAGCTCGCGCACACTCATTGCCTATTAGAGGTTTTCTAACATTGTAATATCGTTTCTAATATTACCTACTAGATGTTAGAGACTCTCAAGTTTACAAAGAAACCACATTAACATACAATTTTTCATATTTTTGTATGTCCCTCTACTTTCGAACATTCAAGATTCGCACATATTTTCAGGAACCAATTATGTGCGAAAGTCGAGGGCCGACTGTAGAGCAGTGATGACGAACCTATGGCCCGTAGGTCAGACACTGACCATACAGGCTTTTTAAATATCCACGTGTTGATCTTTATAAACTAATTTTCATATTAGAACAGACAATCAAGAATATTTAAAAAATAAAGTATAGACGGACAGAGTTGCTAGTAATAAAATCAAGAAAGAAGAGAGCAAACGTTTATCTCGAGATAAAATCTGATATCTTGATGATCTTAATGCATCCACGTACGTTGTATATTATATAACGTCGAATTTATAAAAAAATATTTCCAAATGGACATTGGCTAGCTGAAAACCAGGAAAAGTAGTTTCTATCCTCCCCCTCCTCTTTCTAAGTGACTCCAGTGACTTAGTGACCCATGACCTAGTGCAAAGAAAAATAATAAACAAAATTTAACCCATTTCTCAGAAAGGTTCTCCAGTACTGGTATGGATCATATTTAGGCTTCGCTCAGGAAGTTGATATGCGATTGTGTGGTTCTAGGAATAAAAGGATAAACCTTAAAATATGAGAGTTATATTTATAATGGGATATTTGTAAGAGGAATATAATGTAATGTTCCACAATGATCTGGGATGTTCCCGAACATTCCACAACGTTCCACAATATTCTGTAATATTCTGGAATACTCTCGAATGTTCTCGACTGTTCTAGAAATTTCTAGAGGGCGAAAATTCCAGCCCTAATATCTTCAAAATCACGCCCTTTATGTAAAAACGGGAACCTTCTTCATGGACAGTAGATAGAGGGCTACCACATCACATAACTCCCTTGATCGTATCGAGACTCATTTCTGAGTTTTAGCGGCGCGCACATTATACACTTTGCTTTATAATATATATTGATTAAATTGTTTATCCGAATAATCAAAGATTCCTGCGAAAGTACGTCGATGCATTAAAATCATCAACATATCAGATTCGATATAGAGGTAAATGTTTGCTCTCTTTTTCTTTGATTTTATTAGTGGTAATTCTGTCCGTCGATCACAAAAATGCGCATGACGCTAAATTTCTCTATTAACTTTTAAGCATTAGTGGTGCATCGGGCATCAATATATAATCCTGTATCCATTTGTCCGTTCTTGTTCCTATCTCTATGCTGTAGGAGGTATTCTTTCCGTCCTTATTCTCGTCTGGTTGAACACTCGAATTGGGTATACGCCCATGACCCCTTATTCCTACTTATTCGTACTCGTCGCAGCGGCATATCGGCTCGGTCCGTTATTCTTAGGACTCCCTTGGAAGGGTACGGAGTGCCGAAGGAAGTCGTATTTCTATCCTTCCAGTATCCACTCTATTATTAGTAGCCGCTGCTATGGAGCTAGAGACTGGGTTCAACTGGATTTCCGTTGGATTTTAAACGCTGCTGCATCTTCGTGCCCCCGGGCTTCTACGGGCTACTCGAGGTCTCTGGAGTTACCCTCTTCGATGAGAGTAGACACGCTCCAGTTTCATATTTTCAGATTTTCGGCACGTAGTTCAGCGGCTGCGAAATTTTTCATCGGCTCTCTTTCCGCTTCCTACGTTTGCTCGTGAAATTCGTTTAGAAAAATTATGATGACGCAGAGATTCGCTTGGGATATTCTATCTTCTCTGTTTTACAATGTTAAAAGTAAAGTTGTACCGTCGAAGATAAATTTTTCGTTTAAGGTTTATCTACATTTTTTTGTCCTCTTTGATACTGTAAGACGTCATAATCGTCATATTTCATTCACGAATTATGAGATTTAGAGCTAAATCGTTAGAGTTTAATATCAAACTTTTTGGTATATAACAGAAAGTAATATATATTTCACTTTATTTTAAGATAATAATGAGAAATTATAATCGAAAGTGAAAGGACCGTAAAAGAAATCTAATCACTGTTAGGAGAGCTTAAAGTTAAGTTCCATGAGCGTCACCTGTTCACCAGTTTCCTTTTATTTTTAGTTAGTTACAGTTTTCCTTTTACGACTGAGTTGTCTTTATCTTCAGAGTCTGTTCGTTCTTCATTCAATAAACTGGTTTCCTCTGTCATTTGATGACTGAGAATTTTGTTTCTGTGCTCACTTGTGAAATTTTCCGATATCTTAATATCGAAGTCGATATTAACAACACGAAGTCCACTACCCTTGTAATTTTTTCATTAATTTTCAATTAATCCTCTTACAAGCGGTTTTACTCTATTTGCTGAATTACTTTATAATTATTTATTCAGTTTGCATTTATGAGATCTAATTGACGATTAAAAAATGCTATTACTAGGGCAAAAATTGCACGCGCTGTCGACTGCACTAATTGGTCGATGCTTCAATTCACGTCTCGACTGTAGGGTTGAATACTTTTTTTCCTTGGTTTTTTTTGCGTCGTTTGGTAATTTCAACGAGGTCTTCGCTTCTGTAATATCAAAATGTCCTAGGTCATGGACGCGTAACCTACGCATCCGGCTGAGAAAGGCATTTCCACCGGCCGTTGAAAGGCACGCAGATTACTGTTCATTTACCGTCTACCACGCCAAATTACTAGTCATTTTTGTACCCGCCTAGGAATGTGGCGTTAAATTTCTATCATTTCCAAGTCTGCGCGAAACGTCGCTTTTCTTTTGTGTTTCTTGCGAATCGGTAAAATTTATTGTCGTTTAGATCGTAACGTAACAACGATCAGATCAATCAGAACCAAATTGGTTTCTTTTCTATCCGTTTAAGAATATGACGTTAAGTTTGTACAACTTTAGAATTTATACTGATCCTTCATTATTAACTTTTTTGTTTTACATCTTTCGCTAATAAAATCGTAAACGTTTATTTTCTATTAGATCTTTTTCTTAAGAACAAGTTGCTCGGTCGTAAAAAGTTATATGCAACTTTTAACCCTATCTAAGATTATAAACTTACGTAAGCGAGTATCGAATTATTTGCAACTTTTGACGAGTTTTTTATGTTTCTTGCAGATCGTAAAAATTCATTAAGGCGTAGATCGTAGTAGAATAACGATTTAATGCATCGTGCCAAATCATTTGCAAGTTTTTGATTCGCTCAGAAGTACAGAAGTTATGTTTTATACAGAAGTAATTCTTCTGCATTCTTTGCGGCTCATCAAAATTGATTAACGTTTAAATTATGATGCAATAACGATTCGATCATTCATCCAAAATTAGTTTCTTTTACAACCAGATAAAAATGTGGCATTGACTCTCTAAAATTTTAGAATCTTTCTTGATTATTTCTCACATAAGTAATTTTAAAAATTTCTCTTATATTAGCTTGTTGATAAATAACGGTTTATTGTGCCATAAAATGTTGCCTGGAATTTTTCATTCGCAATCAGCCTGAGAGACAAGGCTTATGAAATCATTTATGCCGTAGTTTTCACCTTTTTTTGCAACTTAAGACGATTCCTCTATATTTCTTGTAATTATGAAAATTCATTGCACCTTAATGATTCATTTTATCGTGGGAAATCATTTGCAAATTCTGGATTCCTCTAATTTCTTGTTTACTAATCGTAGAAATTCATAATCGCTTAAATTACATCGTAAGGATGATTTCCTCTTTTACAAGAAATTGCCAATAAATTATTTCGCAACTGGTACCGTAACATCTTTCTTTGACAACAGTGTCTTTGCGATTCTTAAAAATTGTATATTTCTGACGAATCATGAAAATCCATTAACGCGCCAATTCTAGGACGACAATTTACTCTATCACTTCAGACCACTATCAATTTTTATATCCATGAGCCTAATATCTTTCCGTGACCTCAAAGTGCTCACAACTTCCAACGAGTATTTCATATTTCTTGCAAACATTACAAATTCATTATCCACCTCAACGATTTAAAAAAAGAAGTGACAAAAATCTCTTGTTGAGTTATTTATAACATAAAACATCTGACTACCGCTGTCCCAAAACAATTTCACCTTCCCTACACTCCTAAAAACATTTCCATCCTAAAAAGATTACCTCATTTGTATTCTGCCATCCAGAGGCCCAGTAAATCTTACAAATTCATGTTCACGTACTTTCACGTCATTCTCGTATCTACCCCTTCTACTCCTCGCTTGTACTACTCCGAAAAGCCATGTAAACACCCTTATTTTTTACCACGACAACTTGTATCCCAAATTTCTTTCCAAGTACGTTGTCTCCGTCTTGTACGTTCTGGTTGCCTTACAAATTAAACTTGCCTTCCCGAGTCGAAAAGTCCAGCCTAAAAAGAAACTTCAAATCCTAGATTCTTTTTATCTCTCATTTGCCGCTTAATTATGTATACCATTTTGAACCTCAAAATTCTCAACTAGTGTGTCTACGCGCCTCAAAGTCCTGTAAATATGATTTTTAGGAGTTATATGGACTGATCAGATAAAATTTTTATTCCAATTTAATCTGACATCCCCTAAAAATATTTCAGAAGTTCCAAGTCTGTCGACTCATATTCTAAACATAGGGCTTTCAGGAGCAAGTTGGAATTAAATTATCATTTTATTCCATATAAATTCTGAATCTCCTAAACCAAATTAATTTTTAGTATATCGAGAATTTTTTTGGACCTCGATCATTCCACTCCAATTCCAATCCAATTCTAAAGCTCCTCGTTATAGAATGCTGAGGATTATTTTGGGCTGTATGAAGCCTAAATTGCTCCTAAGCTACTCGTAGGTAAAAGTGGCAAAAAGTAACAAGTGTAGGGCGATTGTTGAATTAAAATTTGCATTGTTTTATATGTAACATATTTTTCCATATTCAACCTAAATATCCTAAGTTATTTGGTAATTTAGGAGGATTTTGGGCTGAAATTTTCGACTCGGGTTTTAAAGTCTTGAAGTAAGGGTAGCGTTGTAGTTCCCTATCCCGGACTCCACCACTACGAAATTACGACAATTTGAAATTTTGATCAAAATACCTTACCCTCATGGTAAGGAATTCCCCGGATGTCAAATTCGTTCGACGTACGACATCATAGAATATCCGCGATACCAGTCGCAAAGATACTTTTATCGCTACACACGGAGAGAGCAACCTTCTATTTGTAGGGGTCGATGATGCATTCTAAGTGCAATGTGTAACATTTGACGACCCGCTCGGTCGACTCACGATGATGCGCAAAAGGCCGACAGCAGTGGAGATGCTTGCAAGTGCAACCGGAGAAAAGAACGCATCGAGTATGCGGCAGTCGTGCGTCAAAAACATTTGTCAGATGCGAGCCGACGAGAAAGACAAGGAAAAAGGATGAGAGATGGAGAGAGAGAGAGAGGGACAGTATCATCGTATCTATATACGATCAAAAATAGAACATCGTAATCGTAAAAACCACGCGCACCTAAATAATATGCAGACGTTTTTAAATCTTCGCGGAATGTCTTCTATTTCTGTTCTCGTGTTGCATCGAATTATTTGCATTTTGCCTCAGTACCCAAACCTCGCGCTGCTACTGTGTGCATCGAAGAGGAAGAACGTATTGTTGAGAAATGAGATGTTGGCGAACTACCTGCAACCTGAAACGGGCAGGGGAATAAAGAATTGTACGTTTGCACTACCTGGTGGAGTTACTGTAGCGTAACAGTGACAGCGGGGGCTATAGTGGGTAAAGGAGGTAAAGGTTCAGATTTGCAATCAGTCAGGCAGAGTTTAAATCCCCGATTACCTCTGGAAAGTTTTTCTCATGTGATAGACATTATATATTATAGCCTTGGTAGTTCAGAAACTATCTACAGTGGGTTGCCAAATTATTAGGGACAGTCACGAAAAAATTGTATTCGTAAAGTATTAGTCTTATATTTATTTGATTTACACCGTTTTCCAATAATAAAAGCTTTATTTATATAGAATAGTTATTTATGACATAAAATAAACACAAAAAAATGTTAAAAAAAGAGATAAATAAAAAATAAGTAAACAATTATGCGTCGTTAGGGCAGTTCAATATTTGGTGATGTTTCCTTTCGCCACAATAAGTGCTTCTATACGCCTGGGCATGCTTTCTATGCACTTTCTAGCACTTTCTTGTTTTTTGGGGGGGTTGCGATGCCATACACTTATCAGCTTTTCTATCAGTCTGACATTTGTGGTTATCATTTCTTTGGCTATTTCAGCCTTGGTAATCTCCCATAAATTTGTATTTTATTTTATGTCATAAATAACTATTCTATATAACTAAAGCTTTTATTATTGGAAAACGGTGTAAATGTAATAAATTTAAGACTAATACTTTACGAATACAATTTTTTCGTGACTGTCCCTAATAATTTGGCAACCCACTGTAAAATAGTATGTGCTAGCAAACATGGCCATAGTAGTTGAAACCAAGGGAAAAAACAGACATTAGCATCAGCATTCAAGTTTCCACTTTTACCAGAGTGGATCACACGTAGAAGTTCATCTGGTAATACTGTATAACTAAATCCTAACGTCATAGATTCATAGAATCCACCGGAAACTATTCTCCTTTCAATTTAATCCTTTGCACTCAAAGCCATCTTTAACGTTATCTCGCAGCAACTTGGCCACTTCACTATTTGTTATCTTCTATCATTTCAATATAAAAGTTCAGGTAAACATATATTTCTTAACGCTAAACCTACCAAGCCGGTCAAGAGACCGGTTCAAAATTTTTTCTAAACACTATCTAAATTGATAGGGTAGCCATGAAGTAAATCTTCCACTTTTATCTTGTATGTACACCTAAATTAGTTAATTAATCATCTTCACCTCTTCATTTCTCTTTCTCCACAGTAGTAATTACGTGTATCTAAATTTTAGTAGATATAACGTCCATGGTTTTAGTATTAACACGTTCCGTGCCACGTGGGGCGTATACTACCCCCATTAAATTTTCCGTTCAATTTTCTTGCATTTCTCATTGCAAAACAAAGAATTTTATTGCAAAAAATATGTTGTAAAGTTAAATATAGGGATCTTAATATCATGTATATTGCAAACAAATTAATTTAATCGTAATAATGTGGGCCATATACGCCTTACAAGACCTGAACAGAAAATCTTAAAAAATGATCTGGCACGGAACGTATTAACCCCTTGACATACAATGACGTCTGGGAGACGTCTTTCATTTCGTGTGCCATTGTAGACTTTGACGTCTCCAAGACGTTAGGATCTGTCTTCTGTGGATGCCGTACAGTATATTATTAGATTACTCAATTATTTTACTTGAACATTACGAGAACTACTAATTCATTACTTCATAATGCTATCCCGAGTCGAAAAGTCCAGCCTAAAAAGAAACTTCAAATCCTAGATTCTTTTGATTTCTCATTTCCCGCTTAATTATGTATACCATGTTGAACCTCAAAATCCTCAACTAGTGTGTCTACTAAGCGTAAATTCATCCTAAACTAGGCAAAACTGGCAAAAAGTAACAAGTTTAGGGCGATTGTGGAATTAAAATTTGCATTCTTTTATATGTAACATATTTTTCCATATTCAGCCTAAATATTCTAAGTTATTTGGTAATTTAGGAGGATTTTGGGCTTAAAATTTTCGACTCGGGACCCAATTACTGTTCATTCAATCCGAACACAAGTTATATAGCACTGCAAATTTCAAAATTTCAGTTTGACTTTCAATTTCAAATTTCAAATTTTCCCAAGATCAATTGGGGTAACCTAAATAGTATTTTCGCACGCTACAAATTCCATTTTGTTTCTACGTCAAGGGGTTAAAATGTTGCAGGGCAATAAGTTCCTCCTCCATAATCACTAATAAATTCGAAGGTCCCCTTAGAGGGAATCGAGTGATATGTTAGCCTTACGATATTCCCTCAGCTAGGACATCAGAGTGCAAAAGGTTAATTTTGCAGCTACCGCGCCAACAATTCAACTTCCTGCAATACGTACACGCGCGATCGTACCGCCAAGATTCAAATCTGTCTTTCAAAAGCCCGAAACTCGATCCGTCTTTCCGCGTGCAAATGCAATCTGCATCGCGAGTAGTATCGAGATAACCGATCGTTCCTTCGTCGTATCGCCGAGAGGCCCTGACAAAAGGGAGAATGTTGCTCACTGAGTCAGGGGGTAGGAGTTTTCTCCGGTACCCCCTTTTCTCTCGGATCGATCCCGCATCCCGTGTTCATTCCTTTCAGCCAGGGATGTACGCGGGTTGTTTCCAGCGTGAATAATCCCTCGCCACCCGCACATATATCAAAACATAATATCTTCATGTAGGAGTTATTTCCCTGTGATTTCTTTACACGTTAGTCATCCGAGCACGAACACGATGCGGGAGCACGTAGGCATCGCTGTATATTGCTAGAGGATGGATGGACCTTCCTCGGAGTCCGATACCCGTCGCTGGCAAATTATTGCGAGTGATGTTTCAGGAAACTGTATACACAACTACGACAAATAAAGATGATTTCTTCAACAGTGAAGGAAATGAAGGAACAGCGGAGGTACCGTTGCAACGAGGATCAGGGGAAGGTTTACGTTAGTTGTTCTCTTGTTTCTTTGATACTGGGTTGTTCTTGTGGGAATGTAGTGATTTTTTTGTGTTTAGATGAGAGATTGAAAACTTCGTGATTGGATATTTTGCTGATATATCACGGGAGATGATTTTTATGAGAGTATGTTGGTTGTATGGTTGTGAAAATCTACGAGGAAGGAAGTTGAAATTTTTGCGCTTGCTGAGGGTGATTCGAAGTCTGGTGAGGACATTTTTGTTTAGATGCGTAAAAATTACTTTTTGTTTGGAGGTGGAAGAAGTTGCGGGTGTCGTTGCGAAAGTGTAGATAGGAAAGTTTGCACTGACGTGTTTTTGCTTCAGTGATATTGGTTTTATGTCTGTAAGTATACGATAATTCTTTTGAGTGTGACTCACAGGGTTGAGCAGTTGTTAATTATAGTTCTCGTTGAAATGTTAAAGGACTATGCTGGTAAAAAGTATTTCAGGTTATTCTCGAAAAATATTGCCTCGTTATATGCGTTTAACGCACTGATTCTCATAGCTTGCGTGATTTCTGCTTTACAGTTGGATCGTTAAAAACATACTTGAATCTCTCGTTCGCGTATGTGTATGATACCACATAATTATCACGTTTGAGTATCGCAACAATTAAAATCACAGCCTACATCGAACAAAAATATTAAAAATTCTACGTAGCAGACAAATTTTCAAATTCACACCTAACAATCTCATCAATACATCCAGCTCAATAAACTTCGCTAAAAAAATCAAAAACACGCCTTCAGCATCGAAACAAAACCACCATAAATTCCTCCCAATAATCAATTTTTCAAACCCCAATGACAACCTTGTTAACGTACTTGCATCAATGAATCTCAATGCAACGCAATCAAAAACAATCAACCATAGAATAATATTCCCAAATAGCAGACAATTTTCCAAAACATCTCCGTTAAAATTTCACCTTTCAATCCAACTCAACAAAAGAGTAAAAAACCGTATGAAATAAAACCATCGTAAATCTTCCACGAAAGACCATTTTCTAAATCTACCATTACAATGAGCCCGTTAAAAATGATCTTTCTCCTCATTGGACAATAAAAGAAGAAAATACCATTTAAAATATCGTCCCTGTATTTCCATCCTTTGAAATTGCATTGCAAGAAAGTAGAACGCATCCAGTCCACGGAAATCGCTCGCTTTCGAGGATTCTTTCCCCGTGGATTTTTATCCGGATAAGAGTCACGTTGGATTTTGAAGCGTCCTGTAGGGGCACGAGAGGAGACAAGAGACCGTATAAGATAGAAGGCACAAGATAGACCCCTGACGGTGATATCTCGCGGTGAGATCTTCAAACCGGCCATGTCTGTCGTTGCGTCGAACCGGGGTGATTTATCATTATTGAAATACGGACCATTTGAACCATCGTTGCCCATTCTACGTTCCTCTGCATGGCTCACGACGTTTTTCCTATCTTGGAAGTTCGTCGGGCAGCCGCTTTTGTATTCTCTACCCTTGCTGCATATTTCTCTACCCCTGACACCTACTTCGTTAAATCACTCTAAATTCGATTCGCTCGGGTTCACTTGAATGTTATACCTGAAGGATGGAAATTTGAATTGAAAGAAATGAGTAAAAGCATGAGTAGTTGACCATGTGCCAGTAGTTGACCATTTTTTAGAAAACATAAAAAAATAAGGTTTGCATAAGTTGTGCACTTTCGATGAAAGTAAATTTCAAATACCACAGCATCTGTCGATTATATTTTGAAACAATTACATGTAAAGTGAAGTATACCTATTAACAGCGAACGTTTGAATTCAATAACGTAAGTAATATGCCGTTATATCTCTATTTCCTTAACGTTTCTGTTAAGAATGGCTGTACGGTGCAGGTAAACAATTCATAGATTGTGAAGATTTCGCAAATGAATTATTTACTGTGTAAGACCTTGCAACGTTTTATAAGTAATATATACATCGTTTTTATTATTTTAACCACAAAATGCAATAATTTTTTAGTGGTCAAGTTCTGGATATTGGTACTCTAAAATTTTCAGAAGTTTACAGGCATGGTTAATTACCGACATTACTCATTTAAATTTGTTTACGATTTATAATGTATCAGTTTTACATTTCACTTCATTAGAAATACAAAATGTAAATCGATATATTGTAGTATACTGAGTTTTAGTCGATGACACGGTCAACTATTAACTGCATTTGCGGTCAATTATTGATCAGTGTCCAATGTCTACTCTGTTCTTCTTCTTCTTTTATTACTTAATTATTAATGATAATTTGTACTGGTAACTGTTAAAATTAAACGATAATAAAGTGATTTTCAGCGTTAATGCTGTAACCCTGCTTCGAATATAAGCGGTCAACTACTAACGAAAAAAGGTGGTCAATTACTAGTTTTATCGATCTCAAAAGTGGTCAACTACTGAAGCATTTGCCAAATTTTTAAATATATTTCTCAAATTTTTATAACTTATGTTTTTATAAAAATTGGTCTTGGTACATAATCTAGAATGTTCAAAGAACGTCTCCAAGCATCGACTCTCGCCAGTTATTGACAGAGTAAATAGTTAGCATTGTTTCTATCGAAAATGTCTCTTAATTGGTCAACTACTGGTACCTTTACCTTATTTGTTAATGAATGTCTAGGAGAATTTATTTACGTGGAATCGTCGAATTTTTAAGTAGATGGAACGAGTTAATTTGTCTGGTAGCTGACAGTTTGAAGAAAGAGTTTGGATAATAGAATATGAGAGAAGAAATTGTGTGAAATGGACGGAAAGTGGTTGATAATATATTAGTCAGATCAATGAATCTTTATTCCTTGTTCTATCGATGATTAATTAAATATATTTAAAATCGCGAAATAAATACGTCACAATGAAATAAATGAAGGGGGTAAAAAACTTGATTCATTCAATCGCCTACAATCTGTAAGATAGATGTCGAAGATTGGAAAAAAATAGCATTAGAAATTGCAGGAATATTTTCAAAAATTCAGAGCAAGTCATTTGGACCACCTTGGTAGATCTAGTGTTAAAAGAAAATTATTATCATATTAATTATTGAATGAGATCTGTAGAATTGCTTTGATGGAATAATCGAAAGAGAAAGAACTTTTTAATCTAATTGTGTTAAGTAGATTACAATGGACGAACTGAAATTGGAATTTTCTTCTGTTGTGATTTCATGAAAAAGGTAGAATGTTCATAAAGGCAGGTATCAAGTAAACAAAATCTCTATAAATTCGTATCAAAGCAAAATTCTACGACATACCTTATCGGAAACATAATCAAGAAGATAAATTAATGTTAGATTGCTTTTCAATTCACTTTAAACTTCCAAGCCCCGGTTATTAATGAGGTTACTTGAAATCGAATTACCAAAAGGATTAGCGCGTTTCAGTGCTTATGTATGAATACAAACAAAACACAAAGAAGGAAAAAAACCAAGTCGCTCGTCTTTCTGTCGACTTAAGGAGCATATTTTAATCGCAAGAAGATAGATTTTTTTCATGGAAACAGACGCTGTCCAACCACGAACCCAATTTAATTCAAACCGGATCCCCGTGCGCAGTAATATTCTACAGGACGAGGCTAACGTATGTGGAAATAAATGGTTTTCAGTTCTGCACTGCAACGTAATCAAAGTGAAATTAGTTTTGTAAAATTTCGCGGTCGCGCACCTCATAACGTAATGACAAATTTCCTCGAGGACGACGTTAGTCTCCTGTTTCCGAAAGTTTGATCGATAATACGTGTATTCTCGTTTAAATGTATTTGCATTGTTCCAAGACATATGTGTGCGTGTTATTAAATTTACTTTTTGTTCCATTATTTAATATCGTGGCAGTGGCTTTTATGAGTCATTACCGACATTGATGCAAGGTACGCAGTTTGTTATATGTTACAACATGGTTCGTTGGAGACAGCATAATGAACTTTACGTTGACTCTTTGTTTTTTAAATTCAAGGTTTTGTGGATTAAATTAGATTTCCAAATTAGTGTCACTTAATGCATTAGCATTATAGACGAATATATTACTTAATGATTATGACAGCGGCTGAAGTAATTTATTCTTTAAGCTATTGAAACTTTTAGTTTGAGTTGTGCGTTGAGTTCTGTGCAATGAGATAATTGTCAGCTTCATTAACCTGTTAACCGGGGAATTAATTTTTGTTCAACTTGTTTCAAATTGGAATATTTTTTTTACAGTGAGAAGTAATATCATTACATCTAAAGTACTACGTCAGGATTAAACGGATACGAACGACATAAAATGTAATGGGTTCAACATATTACGTTTAAAAATGTTAAGGAAGAAAAAATCGACAAGCTTACTGGAGTTTTCTTTCAGATATGACGGAATTAGACGTCATGCCCGGTTAACAGGTTAAAATAGTAATTCATTTTTTGTTTTCACGAAGTACTTCCAATTTATTGTACATTGGTCCAAAATAATATACAAGGATAATTTAATTTTTTAATTTTTACTTAACTCATTGTGTGCGGAGAATTTTCTGGCTATTGAAAGGTAATTATTTATTTGGCAATCGATAGCCGCCTTTTTATCAGAAAGTGAGTAGAATGAGGTGTAAAATGTGAATTACCATTTACGCGATGATATATCAATTATTTCATTATTTGAAGTCTTAGTGTGTATACACGCATCGATAAGCTATCATAAACCTGTACCTCTGAGTGCTTCTACACGGTTGTTGCGCAAAAAATACTCAGAATTAAGTGCTCTCTCCATTTCCATCGAAAATTTTATTATAAAATGCTCTGCAGTTTATACAGTGATTGCAAAATTTGTATCTTAATGCTTTTATATTTGAAAACAAGAGAAATATTCTCGAATTTCCCACACATGAAAGTTTACATAACGCAAATCTACTCGTCGAGATTATAGTCGTATTTTCGCGCTAATGAAAACGTTACTGGAATTAGCGAAGTTCTCGTAAGCGCATAAACTTGACCTCGCGAAATCGCTCGTTTCTCTCTCAGCTTAATCTAACAATTTATCGGGAAACGTATTAACCTGTCATTATCGGGTATTTCCGTTTCTTTTCTTCTCGGTGAATCGATTCGTGGAGATATGGAGTATAGGATCAATTTTGTGTACTGCAAATTACAGGTCGTCTTAGGAATTATATTACCTCTTCTTAAAATAAAAAGAAAGAATTTTGTTTCTTATTACAGTCCACACAAGAAATTGTATTTTTACTGAGGAAGACAATTAAATGTTTTATCGTTATATCTTTACCGACAAGTTAATTTCGATGTCAATTTTCGGAAATTATAAGTTGAACAGCTATATTTTTTTAAAGTGGAGGTATAATTTATCCTGTTATTATTGTGATAAATAAAGACTATCTTTGGCAACGAAGAAAACAATTTTCATGGCCACAAATTAATTCGTGTGCGCGCCAAATATGATGACAGTCTTGTAACTTCTCAGGTTACAGATTGTATAATATTACCATTCCAAAATTGAGAGGACAAATTAATTCCAACACGAAAAACACAGTGATAATTTTCACACTTCATTAATATATCTCAACTTACAAATTCTATTACTTTTCTCTAAAATGGTGACAACAAACTATTCCATTCTTCATCAAGCGCAAGAAAAATTATTTTTACTTAAGTCAGAATGGCAATTTCAACAACATGAAATTACGATCCCAAATTTGTCAATAGCTTTGTAATTTATTGTAGTGCAAATTATATTAGTATTTCTAAAAATAAAGGACCAATTTGCTCAATTAGTTTCAATGCAAAAAGTTGAATCCTGAGCGTAGCATGGAATAAAATCTTCACGGTCTGCGACGATGCTCGGTCGGCAGGAATATCCTCGTGCGAGGGGAATATCCTTTTAGGACTTTTTTCAATTGTGGTCAGTGCGTTAATCATCTGATAAACGAGGCTGGCCGAACTTGAAGTCACTAAACCGCAAAACCAGTGTCGTCCTTGACGTAGGACCGCTCTCGCAAAAGGAAGGATACGAATCTACGAACGAGTGGCGTCCCTTGCCTTATACCAACCCCGTTTCGCCGCTAATTTGCAAATTATTGCTGGAGTTAACAGTGAATCAACGGTGAAATTCACCGTGAGGATCTGAATTCTCCGTTAAATATGTTATTAACAAATATTCTATACCTTCGAAATTTATTTGCTTTTCTTTGCAACACGATGAAATACCTTGAAAAGATTTAAATTGCTATTGTAATTAGTAAACTCCGGATGTTTATGCAAATTTCAAATTCAACAAATGCAGTTAAGACAAGAGAACCTATTTAGGGATTTGTTGCACTCGATAAATGTTACAACGAATACCATACTTTGGATATTTCGGATATATTTTTATATTATGTTCGTTTTGTGTATTTTAGCCGCATTCATTTTGTCATAAATGCATAAACATCCGGAGTCTAGTAATTAGTGTTTGGTATGAATTTTAATTGTTTTTGCTTTTTATTATATTCTTCAGTTACTGCAATATCGTGCTGCTCAATTTGATTCTGTAAATCTGCAACGACAAAAGTTTCGAATTATTCGGAATATTATTAAAATTGAGATTAAGTATGTTTTGAATGATTAAAACGTTGAATTATTTTAGAAATATAAATAGTATTATTTTACTTTTTTGTGCCATACGATACCAAATCAGATTGCATTTTCTAATTACAATACAAAATCAAAGAAAAGCGTACAGTTTAGTCTCTAGAGAAATTTTAGAAATTAGTAAAATATTTTCGTATTTCTCTCATACGTGTTATAGTTGCCCTTGAGATTTATGACAGAATAAATTCGGACTAGTTAGCTATCTGAGATTATGTATTTATGAATCCTGTTTTTGAAAAAGACCCGTTGAAGACGGTAAAATATGGTGCTTCTTCCTGCTTCATTATAATTTCGAACTTTGCAAGGAAGTCAGTAAAAGAACAACATCTAATCCGATACTATAAAGCGAAGAACTACATTTCGTAGATGTAAAGAAAAATTGAAGTTCATAAACGGAAGTATTCACTTTTGTCGTAAATAACGTAACTTCGGATCTCATAGTAGTAAAAAACTCAATGCACTTTGAGGAAGCACTTTTAATGAGAAGTAGTGTAAACCATAAACCCTGGGATTTTAATAACGAAAGACATCGTGAAGCGTGCTTACTGTATTAGTAGTTAAAGAACCGCGTAAAATATGAATTACATTCAAATACCGTTGTTCCGTTTCTTGTAGGACGATACGATCTTTCGAGAGAGGTAGCTTATGATTCAAATTAAAACAATCTCAGAACAGATCTTGTTGCGGTAGCCGCGGACACGTTCGTTCCTGTAATTATAAGAAATAAGGGCGACTCGGAAAAACGCGGTAGTTACTCGCTCATTACGTGAACTTTCATGCTAACTTTGGACAGTATGAAATACGTTTAAATTAACGAGGAGAAAGTCAGAAGTGGCATGGTCCCTCTTTGACGCGAAATATAATTTTGAAAAATGTAGTTTCTAGCTGCTAATAGCTAAATTAACAAGTTCCTTCAAAAAACGAAGAGACGACATGCTAATTTTGGTTCTTTTTTACAACAAAATTATGCCTTGCGTTTATAATATTCGTAGTGTAATTACTGTTGTAAATGTTAACTGATATTAAAACGTTGAGTAATTAATACTATTAGTTCTTAATACTAGATCTACCAAGTAAGTCAAAATGACTTGTTTTCAATTTTTTCCAAAAGTTTTTGAATTTTGTAGGACAGTGATAAAGCAGATATGTTACGTTGATCTAATAAAATATAGAATTACCGAACCGATCACCTTTTTCACCTCTTGACTTCTTTTTTTCGAAAGTACGTATATAATATATTGATATACCTATAATAGATTTAACGTCGGTAGTTCTAGTATTAATCTAGCTATTAGAAATTACATTTTCAGTCAAAATTGCAATTCTGTTGACTTTCTCCTGGTTAATTAGAATGAATATTGCATTATCCCAAATTCACATAGAATTTTATAATTAGTTTTTGATTATTATAGTTCTTTCGCATAAAACTCGCAGTTTGTGAAAAATTATCATCATTCCAAATTGTAAAAATGTAAGATGATAGTGGATATTTGAAAATAAAGTACGCTTTAAAGGCGCTGGTATAAAGTGGAAATAGTCGAATAATTTGTGCGGTAAAGGAATGCATATTTCTGTTGAACTATCAAAGAAATAGTTTTCTACGCATAATACCGCATCTCATCGCGGAAGATAATTTAAACATGATTTCCTGTTCATATAACGTTACGAACGACATTTTCTCAATTTACAGTGTACATAAATTACACTTACGTCTATCCTGAAAATCCGCAAACGATACTTATTTCCATCTTTATTTTTCTAATAATTTCTTACAAACTTTCAAATCATTATATCATATGTATTAACAAGGAAGCAGATTTTGCCTATTTACCGTTACGACAGATGATTTTGCATGGTTAAATCTCCACAAATATATTCCTGCAATATTACGAGCGGCGGAAAAATTTCAATTTCTTTCATTTATCTTTCATCATTCTGAATAAAGATGTAATGATAAGGAGAAAACGTGGAAATCGTTGGTTATTTTGCGACTGAATGTACCGACTAAACTCGCGCGCTTTTTGCAGCCGCTGCGGATGCGGCAGATTCCTGCAAGTTTGTTTCACTATCGACTCACAGATTTCTGTTTTATCAACGTTACATACAGTTCGACATCAAAAGCGAAGAGATGACACCACTAAATAATTTTTTTCGGCTGATAAAAAGAACAGCTACGAACAATTTTCATAAGATAACGTACACCTTGCGCAACGCAAGGTAAATGTAAATTAGTATTTAAATATTTCTGACACACGTTAGATCATTTAAAAAATATTATTGCGTTTGAAAATTTTTAGAAAAGAGATTCTATCATTATTTTAACAAATTATTCGAAAGTCGCCAGAAATAAATAAACTTACACTTGGTAATATTTCGTTGTAAATAGCATGTAACTACCAATTGATACTATTATCAACATTGGTAGTGCATAAATTAAATTTATAGAACATCCTAAGGTTGTTTTAATACTTTATTCCTTTTTTCGGAATTTCAAGGTTGCCTCAAAGTTATACATTAGATATGATAATATATATAACTATATAAGAGAGTATATTACAACAAACAGCATACTGTAGCCAAAAGTTACATACAGTTTGACAAAATCATACAGAGAACTTAAAAAAACCTTATAAAATATTATACATTTCATAGTCTTCACCTAAAAATTTAAAATGATTTTTTTCGCATACTTGATATTCAAGCTGACGACAGTTTTTATTATTACCAAAATTAGCACCATTCAAATTAAATAGAAGTGTTTGGTCCTACGCGGGTCACTCTATACAAAATGTAATATATCAATTTGTTTTCCTGTTCATCGAATTCTTCTCTACTTGCAGTAATTCCAACAACCATCGAAAACTTTTCTCTTCATAAAATAAATTATTATATGTGCGTTTTATATCGCAAAGTGTAAATTTCTCCGACGAATCTCAGCTCCCCGTCGAAACTCTTCGACTTATATACCGTGAATTATATCCACCGTGATCTCTTTTCTCAAGTACTCCGAAGAGATTCTTCGCGCAGTGAAGAATTTACTCGCGGAAAATTCCTCCTCTTCCACGACTAAAATAATGCTGCTTCGTAAGGTTCTCCCGTTCGTGCCTTGTATCTTTGTTTCGATTGCAGAGTCTTCGCTTTAAGGTCGTCTTAAGGCGCAAGTCCGTGGGTGTAGAAAATTCTCACTTAATTTCTGAGCGAGAGTCATTTATCTCGACATTTTTGACGTTTAAGGATTTTTATTAACTCTTATCACTCTGAGTATTTAATATATTTAACGACCGACGGCTTCTATTTATACTTGCCACATTTTTCCTTGTGAAATTTTAAGTATTGTAAAAAAATCTTAAATCTGCATTTTTTTTAAATATTAAGTAGTCTTTTAAATCTCTTAGACGGTTCAAAGAATCTTCATTTATGTCATAAGTAATATAATTTGGGTTATTGGAGTAGAAGGGTAGATATCGATGGCGTTTGAGAAGCTGGTTTGGTGTGACAAGGGATAATAGGTCAGGCGTTCTTTTAAGTACTATGAGACTTACTTTTTTCTTTAATTAAGATACTGAAATGTCAGCAAAAAAGTTGTCATGCAATGACATTTAACAGATAAATTTCTTTTAGTGGCTCCAGAAATGTATTTCCCTCTGCAATTTACTTTACTATTTCAGATATTAAAAACCAACATCCATTTCAAATTGAACTTAAACTTAACTGACCTTTTTCAAAACTAAACTTATACTACGCTCAGAACAGGAATGCTATGAAAATCATTTCATGAGGAAATAATAAAACTGTGCAGCAGGTTACAAACAATAAGATAAGGGGTTACTCTGCAATCTCATGCCGGACGATGCCGGGCATAGTTTTCAGATTAGAATTTCACTGTAATTCCGTGTCTCAGCTTGAATATCTTACAACAATTATAGTTATTATCAGATAATAACAAATAGTTAATTGGAGAAAGTAAATCCAAGCATTCTCCAAATAATATCCATTTCGCTTCTGCATGTGGTATTATAGCTTTGACAATTAAAGTCATATTAAACGTCCTTCCGTGCTGGTTAATTTTCGTCAAACTCATATATATACGAATGAATAAATTTCTCTCGATACGACATGCATATTTCTGTCCACCTCGCACGCAAACGGGTGAAATTATTATGTATAGCATAGCCATTCTCAATTACTACAATATTTGTTCCACTGGAAGGCTATTTTGCGTCGAGCACCTAAATTACCATCACAAGCCCTGATTACCGATGCCACGTCTCATTGTCTGGCTGCGGTGTCCCATACAGCGTTTGCTTCTCACTTGAATCACGTTTCAACCAGAGGGTGAATATGTAGGAACGACGTTGTACGTATATAAGCCATGACTAATTGTAAGTTTCACTCAATAGGATTCGTATTTTTTCGTCAACATGGTATACAAAAGAGCAAATTATCGTGCGGCCTATTATAGAATAAATGTATCACATCCTCGTGTTTTATTATTATTATTATATCTGCCTTCTAATTTTTATGTAAATACATTGAGAAAATTTCTATTAGTGTTTTTTGATGTAATAAATTTACGTATTTTTTTTTAATAGTTACATTCAGGGTACAGCCACTATCAAAAGTTTTTTTTTATGATTGTGACAAATATCAAAAATTTAATTGAAAAATTAATTAAAATCAAATGAATTTCCATTTCATTACTTTGATGTTAAAAATGAGCTTGGGAACAAAAGACATTTTGTTAAAATGCCATATTTTAAAAGATATTTAATAGATAATCACGTTTCAACCAGAGGGTGAATATGTAGGAACGACGTTGTACGTAGGTATATAAGCCATGACTAATTGTAAGTTTCACTCAATAGGATTCGTATTTTTTCGTCAACATGGTATACAAAACAGCAAATTATCGTGCGGACTATTATAAAATAATTGTATCACATCCTCATGTTTTATTATAAATCGTCCATATGTTAACGGCTTGGCCAATGGAAACTTTTTATCGTTAAGAATTTAAATCGACGCACATTCAGATCTTTCGTATCGTGATTGCTTTTTACCACATTTCTGAATATGAAATATTTGGTTTTGTAATCTTAATACTATGAAGCTGTTTTGCGCGTGCACGTGTCCAAGTTGGATATCCCATTAAGTGTTGTTCTAAAGCTAGTTACTTGTTTTATCATACATGAACTTTGTAATTTAGTATTAACGGACTATACCCGAGTCGAAATATTGAACCTATTTTCTTGATATTTATTCCTATTTGAACCTAATATGATACTTTTCAATACTAAAACTTCTAATTTAAATCCGTAACTCCCCCGAGTCGAAATATTGAACCTATTTTCATGGTATTTAGTCCTATTTGAACCTAATACAATACTCAATACTAAAACTTCTTATTTAAACCTGTAACTCCTTCTCATCAGTAAAATGATACTCCTATTTTTGTACATTTAATTCCTACATGTTGGGTAGTAAAAGGTTCAAATGAGGTTCAATATTTCGACTCGGATAGACTTGCATAAAGTATCTTCAAAAACATTGTCAGAGAATGACGATAATACCGATGAAAGACATTTCGCTGAAAACATACACTTTCAATTTGTAAGAGAGGAAAAGCTGGAACAAAATCTATTAATTTTACAAATTATTTTAATAAAGTAATACCATAAACTAATTATCATAACCGAAAACAACACTTAACACATAAAAGCAACACAATAGTACTTAAAACATAAATTGTTACTTTAAACACATAAATTAAATATCTGTAGTTAAATAAACTGTCTGTTCCCTTCTAATCTCCATAAACGACTGACTCAATATTTATCAAAAATGCGGCTCGTCGTTCAGACAACAAGCCAACGCGAGTCAATCGTCGCAGCGGCGACGAAGATACTTGGTATTATATTAATATATACATTAACACTCTTACAAATGCTTTATTAAAACAGAAACATTTTAGATGATTAAATTACCGTGTGCGATGTGGTATACCCTGCATATACACAAAATAGTTAACTCTTTAGTAGGGTGATGCATATACAATCTTGCGTGTCCACTAATATTATTCAACACTATATAATATATCTATATACATCACTGAAAGGGGTTTCAGACGGATGCTACCTAGCATCACGACCCCTGATCGCTGATGTCACGTCTAATTATCAGCCTGTGTCACCCCATCCTGCGTGTGTTTCTCACTTGATCTATGCAATAGTCAAAGGCTTAACCATTTATTTACTTATGCATCTATAGAAATGGAAATCAACTAAATAGTGTAGACTCTTGTGCACGTTAAAGCTACTAAATCCGTGATGTCAAAAGTAAAAGGTATATTTAGCAACATTATATCTTCTACTACAATTAACCCTTTTAGTGCCGGACGACGATATATCGTCGTTAGCAATAGTGTTAACACTGGATATCGAAGGGTTAATATTCACTTTCCAATACAATATTAGTAATTATATGATAGATAATTGTAAACACACAGTTTATGCTCTATATTGCGTGCTCTATCTCAACTATCGCCAAACGAAAATTCTTTTTATTCATAATTACATTTGTTATTAATTCCATCAATTTTTTCGCTCGGCACTAAAAGGATTAAGCCCGATTTCATCCTTTAACACGTTGACTGCCATGGGGGTCACCGGTGACCGGCGCTATTAAATTCAATGAAATTTGATGTCACTTTGAAATTGCAATATTTATAAATTTTCAGACACACTGTATATTTAAATTTTGCTGTTTAAAAGATAGAGGTCTGCCGAGTACCTCTCTATCTGTATCTTTAAAATTTCTGTTTTACAAAGATGTGAATTTAATAGGAAAATTTCGCTTCAGTAGAAACAGTGAAACTAGTGAAATACGGTTGGCGTTCAACGTGTTAAACCACGAAC
Organism: Cerceris rybyensis; assembly: GCA_910591515.1. Classification (NCBI taxonomy): domain Eukaryota; kingdom Metazoa; phylum Arthropoda; class Insecta; order Hymenoptera; family Crabronidae; genus Cerceris; species Cerceris rybyensis. The sequence continues at coordinate 39,815,995 of OU342789.1, forward strand.
TACTTTATCATTTCGACATAAGAAAAATTCACATTTTTTATAATATATTTCCACATTTTCTACGCCATTGTAAGATTGATTTCTAAATTATCTATAAACTTTCGAATTCATCGCAAACTTCATTTTAATCAATGAGAAATACACGATTGAATCGTGTAAGTCAATCATATAAAGCCATCGATCTCCGTCAATTCAACATACAGCTCCTCTTATAACGATATCTCCACCCTTCGTGTATTCAGGAAGCCTTCTCGATCCGTAAAAGATTCACATTCTATCGCATCCTCTTTCACAGATGAAAATTGCTCCGTCGAAGAATTCCCGTCTCCCTCCAAGCTTTAAATCTCTCCGCCTATCGTTCCTCCTTCGCGATAAGAGAGGTTGCTTACGGAAAAACATACTCCAAACGACAACTTCCGAACAGCATACCTCCGAACAAAATCGTAGATATATCGTCGAACATAGACAAAGCTCGCGCCGAACCCAACGATTTTCCGGAGGCTAGAGTTTCGACGTCTCTTGCACGGTAAAACGCGCTTGTACCGCTTCTTGTTCTGCCTTGTTGTGCATGCTGTCGATCGACCTTTAGCCCGATGCCGAGGAAACGCAAGCACGTAGAGTACCTACTGCGTGCACTCGCATGCTCGTACGTGGTTGCACAGTCGTACGTATGCACATACGGTTGCACATGGAAACCAGCAAAGGGTACACACTGGTTTACGCGACCACGTGAACACGAGATGCCGTGGCGCTTAATCACAGGGTATGTCCATTTGTATTGGGAATGCGGGTACAAGTACAGATAGGAATACAAGTACGCAGTTCCTCAGGTGAGTATGTGAGTTTCACTGGTGAGATTTAAATTCCGAGGAGAATTCGCTGCTATGCAGGTAGCGAGTGCACCGCCCTACGTTCTCGCGTGCTAAACTGTTAAATGCTGCGAACTCACAGCCGGATTAACTGTAATGGAGATCCCATTGTAGACTGGAATTATTGTTACTGGAGAGTCATAAATTTACGAGACATGTTCGCGTTTGGTTTATGAGTCGTTGTTAAAAATATTCATTTCGGTCGCGGGCTAAAAGGTTGTGTTTGGAGGTATTCTGTCGTTGCTGTGTCGAAGTAAAGCACTTTTTTGGGATACAAGCTACTCTCGACTTTCGCAAAATTTGCTATTTCGCACGTTTTTAAACATATTTTTTAAAGATATTTTTCGCAATTTCAAAAAATGTTTGCTTCTATGGAGTCACTTCCAAGGAGTGTTATATGTCGCGCTCACTCACGCAGTGCTTATTAGATATTTTGTAACATTGTAATATCGTTTCTAGTGTTACCTACTTGACGTTAGAGAATCTCAGGGTCACAAAGAAATCACATTAACATACAATTTTTAATATTTTTCCTGTATCTCTCTATTTTCGAACATTTAATATACACACACATTTTCAATTGTATACGGTACCGGTGGGTGTTGGTGATCTTACTAGGGTATGCTGTTAAGTCGTGTATTTTTTATACGGTGGCTTGCATCGTTTAGATTGATTTAGATTAATTATAGTCGATTTTTGTCGATTTAGACTACCAATTTAGATTGATTTGAATTGGTTCAGCTTGGTTTGGATCGATAAGGGTTGCGTCTTCACGTGGCTCAGATCTGACAATGAGTGAGATCTGTGATTTTCCCCGCGGAAAGAAATTGTTTGGATAAAATCAATTTGAACATTTATCGTATCTTCGAAAACCACCAAATTTCAAACAAATTACACAATTAAATTACTACACTTTCCTCTAAGATAATTCAATTCACAGTATTCCCACAAACTTCGAGACAGAACGTATCTTACTCAAGTAATACACTATATGTAGCACATACCAAACGTTAAAATTATTCATCACAGAAAGGGTTACAGCTCATATCTCCCACGAAGAATTATTACTCGCGATATTCGAGACAACCAGAGTGCAGAGATTTGGAATAGCATCGCGGTAATAACATCGAGCCTGCAGTTGCATAGCATAATTCACTCCGGTCACCGCATCCGGTTTCCGCTTTTACCGCATCGTATAAGAACGGCTGGTTTAACTTGCGCGAAACTTGTCAGTGGGCCGTAATGACATAACAGGAGAGGCAATGGTAAATACGTACGGTGTTGATAAGACGTTTAGTCCCTAGGTCAGAGTCATTTGCACGAACACGTTCGTTACAGTTACGTTCGATACGTGGCCGTGGTCTTCATGGTTAGTTACCTTCCTCTTTTTAACTCCTCCAAGTAGCGGTAGACCTGGAATGCTCAATTAGCGAATCATTGCCTCATCGAGGATTTTTCATGGCTGTTTCGACCAACTTCGAGCATCGTATTACGTTAATTAATTCACGATAAACGTCTCCAACAGTACGGAACTCAATTACAGTCCTGTGTTGAGCTCTTATACTAATTATTTGTTCACGAACTTTCACTCGGCATTGCGAGTTAAATTCAGAAATTGTGGCATTCTGTTTCTTTCGTTTCCTTTTCTTCCTTTATCCTGTTACTTGTCATTGTCTGTATCTCATTTTGTTTTTTTGTACTCGCCTGTCTCCGTTTGCCTATCTCTTTTAGTATCCCATTTTATCTTTGCTTTTGTTCTATTTTGTCTCTGTCTCTATTTTTATTTCTGTCTATCTGTCTCTCCTTCGTCTTTGTTACTATCTAAGTCTCGTCTTCTTTCCGTCCGTCTCTCTCTCTCTTTCATTTATCTTTGCCATCCTTCTCTCCATGACCCTTTCCCGACAGTAGTGACGTATGCAGGTATCTCGTAGCATGAAAATTGCGCGCGATAATTTAGCAAGGACCGCTCAGCTAAGTTCCTTCAAGGACTTGCGTCTCCCTAGGGTTATTAGACGTTAAAGCATAAGCGATGTCATTTTCGAGATAGTCCGGCTTGGGAATGGTCCCGGTTCGCACGATGGCTCGAACCATCCCTTGGGTGGATTGTGGTAGATCCGGATACCGGGCTAGATTACGTAATGCAACGCTGCCATATCCCTCCTCTTCGACCCTGGATGCAACGTCCAATTTCGACCTTGCATACGTTGACGAGCTCCGAGTACACGCTACTCTGGATTTTTTATGAGATCGATCAAAGAGAAGCCTCGGATTTCTCTGGAATTTAGTTATATTTTTAACAGTTTTATGCGCGCTTTGCTCGAATGAAAACTGAGACTTTTCTTTCTTTCTTGTTCGATAGGATTGACGCAAGTTGCAATGTCTTGATATGTTTGAGGTATCGAAGAAATATTGGATGATTTAACAGTACGGAGAAACTCATCGTTCGTGACGCATAAGTATTACAATGCTAGATTCATCAAGGCAGCTTGGTGAATGATTATTAATTCTCTAGAAACATTATTCAAAGCTATAAATATCGAATTTCTTTCAGTTTGCTCGGTGACGTTGCAAAATTGTAACAATTATACAGTATACTTTTTTTGCGAAATGACAGACACATGGTTCCAAACGAACGGATACTATGCAAGAAATAATTGCTTTTTTCAAACTATTGTCCACAAATTTTTATCTACCCCTTCAGTGTAACAGGTTAAAAAAACTAGGTAATTATTTTGTAATTTAGATGCAAGATAAATATTAAATATATCTTGGCAATCAGCGATTGAATGTACAAGAATAATTCCCAACTATTGAAAATAATAGTATGAGAAATACCTGACTCATTCCGCTATTATTGCAATAAATTTTCCACATTAACGTTACAAACCTTATCGCGTATCTTTGTCCACCGTATATTTCGAAATTACACTCGCGTTTTAGTATTAACGAATCATATTATTACGTTGATGGCCGTTGAAATGGAATTCACCGGTAATACGTTACCGGATTCTGCGGTATAATGCCGCCACTATCAATTCGTTAGCTCCAGGGGAATGATATTATATCGATGTCATTCGCTTGCATTAATTACATTTACATTTACTGTTTATATTCTTTGACACGACCCTTTTGATTTTGGAAAATATTGCATTGTGGAATATTCAAAAGATAGAAAAATTGAAGGAAAGGTGGACGTTATGGTGGATACGAAGTTAAAAACTTGAAATCCCTGCCAGTGAGTTAGAGTTCAATTTCCCATCATCTCTGGGAGACTTTTTCTCCGATATCTGTACATGGTAGCCTTCGTGATCTGAAGTCACTTAAAGTTTTTAAAATTCAGGTTATATAGAGTTCATCTAAATATCCCAAGGTTCTGCTATTCTTCGCAAAATCTCTGTTTCATCTACAATATTTTTCATAAAAGGAATTGTCCTTCTTGAATATGGAACCCTTGCAATTTTTTCTTTATTCAGAAATTGTACTATACGTAACATTTGACTTGTATTCGAAAATTACTCAAAACAAAAATCGAAATACCATCAAATATTGTCCAACGATGGAACATAGAATCGAAACAAAGGCTCGTCCGCAGACTATTTAGTCGTTGGTTCCGATAGGATATCAAACATGCAGACAGAATCGTGAATCGCCATGGAATCCATACATTTTGGCCATATTCATCCCGCTGTTTGCGATAATGATTACTGAGCTCGGTACAGCCGGAGCCACGGAGATGACGTCATTCATTTACGTTCTTCTGGCGAAATTCCAATGCACAATTCGAATCTCACCGTCGTCGACGTCGTCTGCGATCCGAAGGGCTCATTTATTCTTCGAGAGTTTCGTCTCGAGTTCTGCCTCGTAGTTGCGAATACCGGAAAAGTAATTATTAAGGGTAGCTTTCGCGTGTATTTGTTCAACGTCCATATTGCTAATCTTGTAATTTATTTTACGTTCCTGCATCGATCGCTGGAATACGGCAATAACTTATTTTATAGGGTGTATTTTGTAGAGCGCTCCTTCAGGGGTGTTTAAGTACAGGCGCCTTTGCAAATTTCTTCTTTTGTCGCACAAGAGATGAAGAATTTGATTCTTCGACAGATTCGCCTCGAGATCTGCATTGCAATTGTAAATACCGGAAAAATAATTATTAAGGGTAGCTTTCGCGTGTATTCGTTTAACGTCCACGTTGCTAATCTTGGAGTTTATTTTACGTCCTTCCATCGCTCGTTGGGATGGAGTAATAGAATATTTTATAGGGTGCATTTGGAAAGGGATTCTTCGGAGTTGTGTAAGTAGAGCGACTTTTGAGATTTTTTTTCTCTTGTTGCACAACAGATGAAGAATTTTTATTCTTCGACAGATTCGCCTCGAGATCTGCATTGCAATTGTAAATACTGGAAAAGTAATTATTAAGGGTAGCTTTCGCGTGTATTCGTTCAACGTCCATATTGTTAATCTCGTAATTTATTTTATATTCTTGCGTCGATCATTGTCATGGGATAATAGGTTATTTTATGGGGTATGTTTTTGAACAATGTTTTTCAGGGGTATTAAGTATAGGTCATTTTATAGGGTGTATTTTGATTTTATAGCGTATATTATACGAGGAATTTAATTCTCTGAAAGACTCGTCTCGAGATTTATCTTGCAGTTGTGAATAACGCAAAGTAATTATTAAGGGTAATTTTCTCGCGTATTTATTTAATGTCCATATTGCTAATTTTGTAATTTGCATTACGTTCTTGCATCGATTGTTGGAATGCGGCAGTAAGTTATTTCCTTCAGTATGTTTTGGAATCGGATCCTTCTGGGGTATTCAAGTCGAGGAGCTTTTGAGATTTTTTCCAAGATGGAACAGAAAGTTGTTTTCGAGGGTTTTCTTTTATTCAGAATGTTTTGATTATTGGAACGATATTGTCTAAAGTGCTAACACAGAGGAGAGCAGAGTTTATATTGTTTTCAATCGTCGTTAGGATATGGTGTTGTAATGTTTATTAAAACTAATTGGTCAAGAATTTCTGTAAATTATTCTCTCTATTAATTTAAACGTAAAGTTACGACTTACGAGAATTAAGATTTTTAAAGATGTCCGCACATTTTTGAAGTGTTTAAAAAAGTACTGTGTAACTCGGTTATCGCAATATATTCCAATTTAGAACGCAGTTTGAAAAAACCATGAGAAAATTTAGTCATTTAAAAATTGCAGTATATACCTGGGTAAATCTCAGAAGGGACTTTATTCTCAATTTTAAGAAATTCTTGTTAAAAAGATACAAATGAGATATATTTTTTTGCTGATTTTAATATTCAGAAATTTTCTTGAAAGCTGCAGACGGTTTCTTTGTCTCACCGTTTTCAGTTACAAGCTTAATACATAGAATATCCTGTATGCACTTGAATATAAAAAAATGCCTTAAAAGTTCAAAATAGAAGTTCATAGTTCACCGCTCAAGTCCGTACGGTGATTGTATAAATTTCTTTCACAACTTGTCTACACAGTGTTACATAATTATCTCCGGTGGGTGTAGGTTGTGAATATTAAAAAAAAATTGAAGGTCAGATCCACGTATTTTTAATCTCGAGAGAGCTGGAAAGTAACACAGCTACTTTCAGCAGCAAAATTATTCAGCATCAATTTTACTTTCACCCTCGTACAATATGGAAACTAGAATTACATTCAAAACAACCCCCTTACGGCAATAAACATCAACTTACCTTAAATTAAAAAAAAACAATTCTCTATTCTCCATATAACATTCCATTTTCCCAAACCAGTGCTTAAAATTCTCTTCAAAAATTGACAAGAATCTTCAACGAAATAGAATCGGACATATACTCTTCGAAAGCAATATCACCATATGAAAATTTCACGAGCAGAACAACCCCAGATTGCGCGAAGGGATTTCCCAAAAGCTTCGACTCCCCACGCAAAAAAAACAGATTTAAACCCCTTGAAAGATGAAAGATTGATTATTACAAAATTCCTCAAGAAGGTAAAATCGTCGAAAATCCCGTAGCGTTAAGTCATCGAGTATAACTTTGATCCATCGCTTGAAAAGAAGATTAAAAAAGCCCGTCGGCAGGAAGGCTGCAGCGTCCGGGAAATCAATAACGTCAAAATCATTCGCCTACGATTCCGGGCGGCTCCGTCGTGTATTCAGCCGGACGAAATGCCTTGATAATAGAATTTTGTACGCAACAATCCCCAGAGAATCGTAAAAGATGCCCATTCTTGCTTGCCCTCGCGGTGAGTTCCCTCGCCGAAGTGGAAAACAGGCTGAATGTAACGCGGAGAAACGAGTAGGTGGAGATGCGTGGACGATCAGGGGTTGGAAGCAGGGCAGCAGCCTGGAGGTTCTTCGAAAGGTTGCCTCGACGAGCAAGACGCTCGTAGAGCCCTCAGGTAAAGGGAAAACGAGCGGGAGAAAGAAAAAGGAAGAGAGAGTGTACAGTATAGGAAAAGAAGTACTTATATAATATAAAAAGCAACGACAAAATTCGAGAAAGATAGTAAATATAGTAGAACATTTGAGGAAGAGAAAAGTGAAGACGGTTCAGAAAAGACGCAGAAAATTTCAAAGAAAAGACAACACGGTAGAACATAGAGAATCTGGAAGCAGTAAAACGAGACTGTACGGATCGAGAAAATTCGAGAAGAGCAGAAGATTCGAAAGTAGAGGAGTGACGAAGAAGAGAATCAGTAGAATGAGACTGTACTCTACAGACTGAGAAAATCCGAGACGCAACGACGGAACGTTTAGAAACGAAGTACAAAGAGAGAACGAGAGATGAAAAGAGAAAGAGAGAGATAGAAGTGAAACTAGACGGAATGGAGTGAGAAAACGCAAGGAGGATAGAACGGTATAATGTTTAGGAGCGAGGAAGAGAGAGGGAGGGTGTGGGCAGAGAACGTAGGGGTAGTATCGTCGAGAGTGGAGGGTGGAGAAGGACCTGCGCGCGAATTTCCCGCGTTCGCTCAACCTCATATTGATCCCACCCCAGTAACTCCCCCCGTCCTAAGGTAGGGGTAACCAGAGGGGTAGAGAAAGAGGAGAAACGGGCAGGGAAACCAGGGGGTGGGTGGTTCATCGGCGTATACCCAGTACGAGGGAGAGGACCGAGAAGAGAATCGGAGAATCGCGGGCTCCGGGTGGTCCAGCGCGAACTCGCAGTGCTCGAGACGAGAGAAACGCGTTGCCGCGCGTCCTGATCATTCCGTCGTCATCGTCGTCGTCTACGTTTTCCTCGTCGTTCTTCCGATCATTGGTGTGCCGTCTTTTCTCACAGGATCGTCCTTCGAGATCTTTAAACTCTGTCGGTCTCCACGGATCGATCCTCCGGCGATCGAAGAGAGGGTGCATCGTGAAGGAGGAACGAGACCAACGGAAAGGAGCAACGAAGAAGATTCGAAATTTCAACAGATTTCCTGGATATCATCCTCTCCGAAGATCGAAGAATCGAACAGGAGACGGAGAGAGTCTCCTTGAAAGGATCACGTGAGACGACTTCGATCTCGTTACCGCGTATTTTCTTCGCCATCTAAAACGATAGAGAGATGGTCGAAGAGAAAAAAAATAATCCTTTGGTTGCTCTCGAGTCATACCGGCTCGTTCGAGTCGATCAGAAAAGTGCATAATTTCACTGAAATCGGCCCACTAGCATTACGCGTCGTTTGGCAGGCTGCAGGCAATCGTGCGTCGTACGTTTTCCGCAAGTCCATAGATTCTATGGCGCGTTTCGTGCGACACGCTTCGACGTCCTCCGCGTCTTCGCGCATAGGAAGGTGCATGCCCGCCGTTGCTGGCTGTCGACTAAACTGATCGCGTGCAAGGAGAACCATCGCGTGTTCTTCTACCCCGTGCTGATTTTTCGTCGCACTCCTACGTTCCAGTCGCGTTCCAAACGATCTATTCGTCGTTCTACGAAGGGTGTTCCGGGCGATTTTAGTGAAACGACGCCGCGAGGAAGAGCCAGGGCGTGCTCTGTTGCGATGAGACAGCGACAAAGTTAGTCTCGATCGGTACGAGGGTTTTGTGCGATTGCGAAATAATCGGGAAATTGTCGGTGTCGTTGCGACGGTTGTGTTGAGGTGTCGCGTGGGAAATGGAGAATAATAAGGGGAAAGTTGGACGCGTTTAAACGTTGAATGTACAAAGAGGATATCGGGTTTCCAGTTCGGCGATGATAATTGAGTCGATTGATAGAGAGAAGTGGGATATCGGGAGAATAAATGACGAGGAAATTATGGAATCGTCTTCTTCTCGGTATTAATTTGTGGGATTGTCAGAGACCATTCGGAAATTCAGGTATACGCTTTGACGTTTTTGTTTGAATGGACGTTCGCGAATGGGGAAAGCCTTTGTGGATTTCCTTCTGGAAAGAAATCGTCAGTGATTTTAGTATTTTAATTAATTGCAAGTGTTTACATGCGTTGAGTTTTGTCCATGTTGTTATTTTTTATAAATGAAAAGTTGAGGGAAGTTTAAAGACGTAATTAATTGAAGGTGAAATTTGTTAGTATTGTACTATAGAAGATTAATAGTAACTCTGTGTAATGGTCAATAAAGTATCGGTTTTTTTTCGGGTTGCGGAAAAATGTCGAGGACTTTCTTGCAAGGTGTATAGAAGAACATAATGGAAGTGTCGAGATATCGACGCACTCGACCCAGTTTACATTTAAAGTAGTGACTCGGTGGCGATGAATTTTCAGGAAATATTCATTAGCAACGATTCCACGCCGGGTTCTATCCTTCATGAATGTCAATATGAACCAAGAAGGATGCTATTTCAAAATTTGTTACGCAATACACGCGTAATAATTCGTAATCTATTACATTCCAAAAACAAATATGCGCTGGTAATTCTGACAGTGGACCAAATCGTTTCTTCTTTATTCTGAAATATTTCGATTTTTATTGAGCTCTATGTAATGAGATAATTCTCGGTTTCATTAAATAGTTTCCCTTCTTTTTCTTGGTACAAGATAATTCTATCATATTATTTTCCACATAACACAGAATCAAATCTGAATTCAGTTTCTGAAATTTCTGATTTAGACCACTTCCATAATTACCGGCATATGTATCTCAAATACTTTTTAAAAATTTATCGATAGGATTTTTTGATCGCACGCAAAGTCACGTGCCAAATTACTCAGTAAAGAGTGCGCAAAAACAACCGAAGGAAAAGCAAGGTTTTGCACTTAGTCGCGGAACGTAAGTAATGTTCTTTTGCATGGGAGTTTCCCGAAGTTGTAAATTTTCCAGCGCCGTTCCATTGCTATGCATTCTTCACTAGTTTTGCCCGCATATCATCCTCGCGATGTTAATTGCACCTTAAATTTTATCTTCGTCGCGAACATACTTACAGAGTTGAAATCCAATAAATTCTGTGACATGTGTCAGCCACTGGAATTGTCAAAGCGTTTTACATGATTTTTGCAAAGGAAACATTTCTCTTGCTCTTTAATAATCCATAATGTCGGATAATAGAAACTTATAGAATTTAGCTCGTTATGTACTCTTTGCAGAGCGTGGCAAAGTTTATTATCATCGCAGTGGAATCATTCGCTGTCGCGAATGAAATGCGCGTAGTCGACGATTCTTGTTGTAACTCTCTTGTCCCTTTATCACAGGGTAAACGGCACACTTACACGCGATAATACAGAGTCGAATTTATCAGTCTTCCTACGTTTCTTGAACTGTTCGTATTTCTTTGTTACGTATTACGAATATATATTTTATCTTAAGTTCAACGAATCACAGTAATCGTCCTATTTCCAGTTTCAGTCGAATACAATTTAAATTGGATTTATTTAAACCTCAAGTTTCACTATCTTCTTAGAATCACGGTGTTTATACGAATTTGATAGTTAGAACTTTTTATTGTATCTTTGGTCCCATATTTTTACCCTCCATTTTAACTCTTTTTGTCACTTTCAACTTCAATGGTTAGTTGTATTGCCATTGGCCTATAGTTTTAGATAGTATGTAAATTTCCCTGTGCTTCTTAAATCGTAGACATTCTTTCATTCAAGTACCTTGCTCACAAGGTCAAAATATTAGGGGAACGATCTTTGTAATTTTCCCAATCGCTTTAATCGTACTCCAAAACCTTTCATCGCTGCAATACTCGTAAATTCACTTCTTAAAATAAAAACCTGTCTACACGGCAACTGTGGCTAAGTATATTCGTATAACTGGTGCATATTCGTGGTGCACGATGGTATAAACTGCTGCCATACACGCGACGAAACGTAGTCTAATTTATCAATCTCCCTACAATCTCCTTAAAACACAGATACCCCTTTGTTTCATTCAAGGACTCTGCATACGTTTCCCCTTAAGTCAAATAAACCGTATAAATCTCCATTGTTGTTCCGCGTTTTGAATCAACGCTCATCGAACCCTACGGTCGGTCTCGGTGATCGCGTTTAGTTTTCGCACAATTGCCATTAATTACCACCCACACGAACGGGTGAAAATGATTAATCGCAATTACCGATCGGCCGATCCGGCATATCCTGTTTTCTGCAACGACTTAATACCCAGAATTACGTTATACTCCTACACCATTGCAACGGTCAGGTTTTCCTAGTCAAGTACTCGTGCATAGATATATACGTAGGTATTGTACGGTACTTGAAAGGAGTACCGCGGAAAGAACGCTGGTTTGATTGGTCAAAGTGGAAGAAACGTACTTCTTTCCGTTTCAAGGCTGATATTTGCTGAATAGTAAAAATTGTAAAGACACATAGAGACAGAGTAAAATAAACCAAAGAGAAAAATCTGTTGGCGTAAGCGTAGCGCATTGACGTAAAATATTAACCTCTTGACCTACGATTTCTTTCCCGCCGGGGCGCGCAGATTCAAAATTAATTCCTGAAATTAAAAGTTTTCACTGATTTCTGATATTTCGTGTAACTGAATGTAATAACCCTTTGCGGACTAACGACGCATATATGCGGTTTGAGAAAAAAATTTAATTATAGTTTATCGCCGTAAGTATACACAGTTAAAATTGAAAAATTCGATTGCATCCGATAAGATATGATTAAGAAGAGAGTAATTTATAATTTATATACATTAGTAGCCGAAATTTCTGATAAAAAGGTGGTTTTGGACAATCAAATAAATGATTATCCGTCAATATCCGAAAATTTCTCCGTCCGCAAAGGGTTAATAGTATATATATATATATATATATATATATATATATATATATATAATGAGACCGTTTCGTAATCGGCTAATATTGTCAATTTAATAGTTTTTGACAGACTTCAAAATTTCCTATTCCATTTTCTGCACTACGAGTCCCACACATAGTTGCAGGCTAAGGGGTTAAACCGTTTCATTTAACTCCACGCAAGTGAAAGCAATCACGCTTTTCCGATAGACTAATTGTAAGGTTCATTTCACGGCTCTCAATATATCACCATCAATTGAAAATCAACGTCTCTTAGCTAGAATATTTCAATTCACTTGTAGGAACATCCCCCACCTCGTTATCGCTGATGGCATCCCAAGTACGACATTCCCCAATACTGCAGTAGGTGCCAAACATCCGAGACTAAAAATCTTTCAAAGATTAACTTCGACACCTATCAAAGTGTCTAAAGGAAATTACCAAAAACACTGTTATATCAACCTGCAAAAAAACCTTTTGTCGTTCTATCGTTTCGTAAGACTTCTTTCCAACTCTACGCAATACGTATATGTACAAGTATGCGTCAGAATTCTTACTCCCGATAATAACGTTGACCGATAAAGCCAGCCAGTTCGGTTCCTTCTCGACGAGTACACTTAAGAAGCTATGACTCAGTGTTACCCGATCGAAAAGAAAGCTTGCTCGCGATCGTCCATATAGCTTGGTGGAGGAAGGACAAACTGTGAGAGAAGAAAAAATTGAATTTCAATGCACCCGATAGGCTAGGCCAAGCATACGTGTACGTAGATACATAGGTCTGTAACGTCAGACACGAGATCGCGATAAATCATTAACCGGGCGTGTTTATTGGCCATGCTCGAGCAAATCTTGGCTGCCGGTGAATTTATGTCCGGCCCGATCTCCATTGCCGATCGATCGGTCGTGACTCGCGAATTGAGAGCAACAGGCAGCGCTTTTCTAGGGATCCGCGACAGTAGCAATGGGAAACGGGATAACCAGGAGAACGTCAGGTGTTGTCCGTTAGACTGAAAGCCTGTGAGGATACCGTCAATAGAGGTCGACGTGCACTTTCTGTGAAGTCTCTTTTTTTCACTGTGAATAACACTCGGAAAAGGATATCCACAGTGACGGAGATAAATTTCATTTTGTCGAAATGCGAAATATTCAGGTTGCTCGAACGGTGAAGTAAAAGGGACGTTACAGTTCGTAGTACTTTCGAAAGACAAATGTACGTTGGACGCTTTGTCCTTACTACTTTCTAGCAATTATTTTATATTCAATTTTAATCAAATTATTAACTCCATTGCGCATTGTATCGTTGCATGTAGAACAGTAATGGCGAACCTTTTTCAAAAGTGGATTAAATTTTGTTCACTATTTCTTTAGTGCTACCTCGTGGATCACTAAGTTCGAAAGGGCGAAGGGGGTATGGTTAAAAATTACTTTTTTTTTGGTCTTCAGCTAGCCAATGGTTACTTCGAAATATTTTTTTATGAACTCGATTTTAGAAATACATACTTTATTTTTTTAACACTAGATTTACGGAGCCAATTTGGCTCATTCAAAATTTGATTACAATATATATATATATATATAATATATGGGTTGCTTAAGTTTTTCATAATAAATCTTTCATTTAAATTAATTTGAAACTATTTTGTTTGCAAAAAACTGTAGTTTTCTTCTATAAGTCAAATTGGCACAGTTTAGAAAAATAGATGTATCAACATCCGTAAATCTAGTGTTAATACTTTCGATTTTCCGCTCTTTCTTTTATGATATAAAAAATAAGTTTATAAAAATCAACGCGTGGGTCATTTAAAAAGCCTGCGTGGGCCAGTGTTTGACCGGCGGGTCATAGGTTCTCCTTCCTGATGTAGAAGAATATCATGTGTGCACCATGTAATGTTCATAATACCTTAGAATTTCTCGCAGGAATGGATTCCAAGGTCGTTGAATGCGACACGCGGGTAATTCAGCCAGTAGTTTTTCCTCATTCTGTTGTTCTTTTTGGAACAAAGAGCTACCTGTCGATACTTTCGGCGCGAATTTGCTGTCATTTCGTCGTTGCATTTTCTCGGAATTCTCTCGTGAGTTCTACAGGTTGTGCAATGTAAATCGGGTCAGCTCGCCGTCCAATATCGAGGCTCTGTCCACAACAGGGAATAAGCTGACGCGATTGCTGGCTATCTCTATTCTTCCTTGACATGTGTACGCGATAAAGTGCACGCGATACTGCCTCTTTTCTGCGCAGTAGGACAATCTTCATAAAACAAGGATGTTTTATGTTCTCCATGCTGGCTTGCGGTGTTATACGCTACAGTGTCGTTGGTTTCTTTAAATTAATTGAAATTGGTGAGAATAAGGGGGATGTAACATTTTCTTGGCAATTTTCTCGACGACAAATTAAAAATAGTTGGTAGTTTCTGTTGTGCAGTGTCTTTACTCCACTAGGTCTATTTCTATATCTTTTTAATGTAGTTAAGTGTGAAGGAAGAAAGCTACGGTAGCGTAGGATGTCTCCAACTTAATTGAAATTGAGTAGAGTGTCGAGAAATAAGTCCTTTTGGCAGTTTCGTTAGCAGAAAATTGAAAGCTCTTGTTACTATTAATTATATAATTGTGTAGAAATATTATAAATTGAAATGGACAAGTATGTCTGTATTTAACTCGTGGAAAATTTTTACAGAAAATTAGATACCGTAATATTTTGTATTGAATTTAATTTTGCCGCATTAAAGATTTCATTTGTGAGAAATGAATTAAAAGTGGCGGGAATATGCAGTGGTCCTTTTTACTGAGAAATTCCTGTCCCAAAATAATCGAAATCACTTGTTTAAACCCGTCAATCTTACTTCCATCATGTTAAATATTTTGCAGTTATTTCAGCCGCATTTAAATACGGATAAATGAAATTAGAAGGCTTGAGAAGTACCTTGAATTATTTAAAATTTATAACAATATTTAAATTCCTCTAGAAACTCCTCCGAAGTATTCATACTATTTATATTTTTTGAAACGCTTGTCACCCATAATTTCGACATCTTAAGCACATTTAAATGTCGAAAGAATAACTACGTATATAAAGACCCAGATATTTATATAAAAAAACTCAAATTTACACTTCACCTATCCCCGCAGCCTTCAAAATTTCTTCCACGTCGTAGCTGATCAAGAACCACAAGACTACGCCTTAACCCATTCACTGCCAGAAAAACTAAACAAATATTACATGGCGTGTTAAAATTTGAGAAAAAGACAGAAAGGCTTTGGAACACTAATTTAATGAAACAAAAATATAATATCGACATTTACAAAGATACGAAGAACATTCTTGTTCCAAAATTACTATACACATTCGGCCATTATCGGTAAATTATTAATTCCAACTTGTAGTACCATCACGAGATATCTCGTAGTTGGCAGTGAATGAGTTAAACAGCCATAAAACAGAATGACCAAAGCCAAGAAGAAAAAGCTTGCCAACGCGTGAAAACGCCCGAGACTCTAAAACATTAAAAACTCCAGAATCTTTTGAGATCTCAATTAACGAATGCTTCCCACAATTTTCCAACCGCATTTCAAAGTGGCCACGCGTCTTTTCGCGATGCGCCCTGCAAATCCTCGACTTCTTTGTACGCTCGTGTACAATCTTCTCGCGCGTCCATAAATGGTACACCTTCCCAACGGGTTCCCAGCTTTTTTTCCTCTCTCTGAAGCGATTCTTTTCCTTCGTTTCTTCTCCCGTCTCGCATTCCATCTTCGTGACATATCGACGGATCGTTCGAAGAAAGACTCACTATCCATTTCTTCGTTGCTTTCAGCGTCTCGCTTATCAAGAATGATATCCCATTAGGCGATACATTTCGCCCAACTCTCTGAAAGCACTGCCCCGCCTCCGCACGGATTGTTGCAATTAAACGCCCAGCTGCATTGCGATTTATCGTCACGAAAGCGTTTACATGCCATTACACCGGGTACAACGTCGTATTTTCGATAGTTTTCTGAGCAACGCTGCAACGACTTTATCGCCATCGTTCCCGGTACTTATGTATTTCTCTGCGAGATAGATATCAATCTCATGCTCTTCGAGATTCACGAGTTATTCGCTGGTACAGCGTTGCACAATGTGAAGATAATTTTACGGTTACCGAGATTTTAACGTTTTCCGGGTAGATTTTTTTAGTGGAGGTACAGGGTGAAGTTTAAAGAGACAATATAGTGAATTTGAATGTCAACATTGTATTTAGTTTTATATTGTGTTTTTTTTTGTTTTAATTGTTGGTTTGAAATAGTGCAGTTATTTATATTGAATTAAGAGATTTTTAGGTGGATTGTGAATAATGTGGATGGAAAATTTGAGATTTTATCTGTAAATATAACAGCTATATTTTTCTTTCACCTTTTATTTGAATAGGTATTTTTACCGACGGCCTCCAATTTTTAATTTCACTCGGGATGGAATAATATTTCGAAGAAAAATTGTCCAGTGATGATGACATTTGATATTCACTCTTATAATTAGTAGCCCATGACCTTCTATTATCCCTACTTAGGAGTTTATTCGGTTTCTAAGCTTTTTAGCATTCAATTTAGATACTTGGCGTGCTTCTGAGATAAAATTTGTTTAAAACAGTTGATTTCAATTGTACTTTTAATCAGGGATTTTGGTGAATTATTTTTATTTTTACACTGTGAGAATACTTCTTTTAGGTACAATCAAACCAAGAAAAATTTGGCACGGATGAGTTAATTAGGCAACCCTGACTTTATGCCTGTTGCAATTATAGTCCCCTTCTATTATCACTAGACTGCGGATTTTTATGCATTTATGACAAATTTAATACGGCTAAAATATACAAAAAGAACATAATATAAAAATATATCTAAAATATCCAAAGTATGGTATTTGTTGTAATATTTATTAAGTGCAATAAATCCCTAGATAGGTTTTCCTGTCTCGCCTGCATTTATGAAACTCGAAATTTGCATAAACATCCGCAGTCTAATTATCACTAAATACTGATAATGATCGTGAACTGCATTGTTGCACACTGACAGTTAGGTTAATTAATATATCGGAGGTTAACCTTGTCGTATTCAGTCATCTGACGAAGTGTTGTTCATCCCGTATTGACCATGGAAACTGATTATTCCCGTAGTTAATGACTTTACGATGACCTATGACATTAAAACAGCTAATATCAGGAAATTGAAAAAATACAAACAAACTGCTATCCCCTCAGATACATCCTACGCAAAATAAATGAAATATTAAGGAAGTTGAGGATGGTTCGAGAGTTCATTTTATACCATTAGTGACTGTGAATTTGTCTGCAACTTTATGGGAAGCGGAGAGAAACCTATTTCTCTCTGTCACACGTTACTTACACAGATTAAGTAAACTAATATAACCATTCTGCCATTGATAAAAATACCTGCATTCTAATTCTGCGTATACACTACTATCCATAAGCATTTATCAATCTTAATTTTATGCACTCAAATTAAAATTCTGCAATAGCTGTATATTCTAAAGAGTTCTTTAATACTGTGTCAATAGAGTTGGGGATAAATTAGAGTTTGAAATTAATTTTTCTTTACTTTTACGTGTACCTGTTCACTATAATTTATTCTGTGACACTTAACCTTTTCACAGTGAAGTAAAATTACGAATTATGGCTTAAAAAGTCTCAAATTCTTTTGTACAAAGATACGTCGACATGCAAACTAAATCACGTTACCTTCTTCAATTAGAATAATCTTAGAAAAGAAAGGAAGCGAAGCATCTAATCATAGACTTGAATATCTTTGGTAAAGTAAACGAGAGAAACCGTTTGGTACTTGACGCTCTGCCCGTGAATGTCACGGGATACACTGTCAATGGGTTAAAAATGCACAAAAGTTTTGTGATATTTATTTATTGCAACGAGTTTTTTGACACTTCGACTTGGTAGCTCTGATTTCACAATGTTCATGTCGCAAAATGATGTGAAAACTTGTGTACACCAGTGTGTTGTGTCAACACGCAACAGTAAATCGTAACCAACCCTCATCTTCCCAGCTCCCCACAATAATTTAACACTTTGAATGCCAGTATTTCATTACTTCCGTCATTCTTACCAAAGTGAAAATTTTTCTCTCAAATTCACATTTTTATAAAGCAGAAACTTTAAAGATACATGAGGATACATACTTTATCTTTTTAACCTCAATACTTCAATATTTGATATGCCCGAAAATTCATAAATATTGCAATTTAAAAGTTACATGAAATTTCATTCAATTCAATAACGCCGATCATCGGTGACCTCTATGTCAGTCAACGTGTTAAAACGGCTTGCATCGCGATCAGTAGTAATAAGACGTTTCAGGTCAGACCGACATCTCTCACAATCAGTTCGCCAAATAGTTTCTCCACCACTCTCGATCCCGTCTATTTTTTATTTCCTTCGATAAATTCACCGTGCACAGAGAAAAGTATCGCGAGGGAATATTTGCTCGTTACAAAACACTTGCCTCGATCTAAACCAGGCTACCTATAATTTACGGGCGCGCTTGTTGAAACCTTTCGAAAGTTACCTCAATCCCGAGGACTACGCGTGCATTTCACACTTGTTATCGGTTAACCGTGAAAATGACATATCACTTGGCTTAATCGCGACGGCAGCTAAAAGCACAAGTAGATAAAGAAAGAGAGAGAAAGAGAAAAAAAGTAGGAAAAGAAGTAGAAGAAACGAAAGGAAGAAAGAGGCCCGTGTTTCCACTGGCTGTCGAGGATTTTTCTCATCTTACCGCCTCGTTTCTCCGGAGTGGCTTTTTTCTTCCAAGAATCGATTTCGACCACTTTGTAAACCTCGAAGCTTGGCCCGTGTCCTTTCCAGATCCACTCATCGGCGCGTTATCAACGTCGAAATTGTGGACGGGTTTATCTTCACGGTTTGTACAGCCATTTTCCCCGATTACTCGATCTCAAACGGCTCGACGTTCGTGAAAGCGGCAACGGGCGAAAAGATGGAGATAAATCCACGACATTGATTAACGGCGATCATTAAACTGCGAATTAACTCTTTCGCGCGGGTAAGATAGTTTAACTTGCGCGCGCTGTCTTTAAAGATCGACGAGATATTGTCTGTTACGAGTATTGCTATAGGCTTAATGAGAAATTCTTACTTTCTTTAGTACACTTATTGTCCTGGAGTCTTGGTTGTGATACTATATTCACGATATTGGATACTTGTTATTAGAGTATGTGAAGCCTGTTGAGCATAGATTTTACGCAGCTCAGACACAAATTTGTGTCGATAAATCATCGGTAGAATGCGGATGTTTGTAGTAACGTAAACGAAAATATAAACACAAAGTTGATGCACCAAGTTTTAAACAAGTTTTACCTATATCGTTAAATTCTAACGTCCGTTTAATTACGAGCGGATAAACCATTTAGATTAGAATTGTTTTCATACTCGAGACTTACGCTTACAATTATTTAAAACACTTTGAAACCCTCGGTATTTCGCATAGTTCAATTCAAGAGGTTCACGCATTCGTATCAAGGCATCGTGTAATTACGAAGTAAATTGATAATTCCTCGGGATATTACCAGTAGTTTCTAAGCTGTATTTAAAGCGAGGTATACAGAAAAAAGGTATAAAATGTTAGTTTGGGAGATAGACGGATAAGGAAAGGAGGCTGACCGGATTTGTTATTACTCGATTATTGCTGTTACAAGGCTAATCTCGCGGCTAACCCTCGAGCTTGCACTTAGCACTTACGTGGTCGGTATTATGTGGCAATAAGAAGTGACCCCCATCTCGTAACCCCACTTAAGTTCCCGCAGTCAGCTACGGGGCTTTACTCGAGAAAGCACCGAAAAAGAAAGGGGAAAAAATGAAAGCGCTTGGCATCCGCCCATCGTTACCTGCAATCCGCTTCGAATAACGGATGGATAACCTCGGCAGTTGTAACTTCACCTCTTCCCGTACTCCCAACAACTCGTTATATTAGCTCGATAGAAAACGTCCGTCTCTCCGTTCCTCCCTGATTTATCAATCGTGATATCGTGAACGATAATGATCCCGCTTGGATGCCTAACAGGTTGACCGCTATGCAGGTGACTGGTTACTGGCGACGTTGTCCGATATTAAATTGTATTTAACTACGAATAAAGATATTCTAGTGTTTTCTATTATGTCGTTAGAAAAGAGAAATTGAGACAGGCTAAATGTACTATATACAACAAGGTTCTTAACTTTTTTAGTAGTCAGCACCCCCTTGAATCTGAAAATAAGCTCTTGCAGCCTCTTAAAAAAGGGTATTTTTCATTTTATTTAACACTAAAGCTACCAAGCCGGTCAAAATGACCGGGTCCCAATTTTTTTAAAAAATTCTCTGAATTGATAGAGGAGTCATGAAGTAAATATTCTACTTCTATCTTGTAAAACGTAAATTAGTTAATTAATCATCATTTTCACCTCTTGATTCCTTTTTTCCGGGACCATTTATTCGATATATTTAAATATGAATACATATAACATCGGTAAGTTTAGTGTTAAGAAAGAACATTTGTTGCATAAACAAATGCCGTGTTTATTTACAATATATATTACTATGTTACATAAAAAAGAAATATTTAAATTTGAATGTCTAGGTTCTTGTTGTTTATTTATAATAATTTTATTAAAACTAGAACTACCGACGTTAAATCGATTATATTTCACTCTGTTAAATTAGTGCTTTGGAAAATGAGGAAGCAAAAGGTGGAAAAAGTGATCGATTTGGTAATCTGTGTTTTGTAAGATAAAAATAGAATCCTTGCTCTATGGCTCTCTGTTGGAGAATATTTGGAAAAAATTTAGCACCAGTCATTTTGACTTGCTTGGTAATTCTAGTGTTGAAACGGAGCTCCTAAATTTTGGAAATTTCTGTCGCGTCCCTGGAAATGCCCTTTAGCACTCTCAGGGATTTACGCACCCCAGGTTAACACTAAAACTACCCAGAAAGTTAAAATGACTGGACACGATTTTTTTCCAAATATTCTCCAACTTTATAGCAGAGGCATACAGCAGATATTCTAAGTTGATCTTACAAAATACAGATTTTCGAGTCAATCACTTTTTCCGCCTCTTAATTCCTATTTTTCCAAAGCATTTACGTATTTACATAGTATATTGAGATATAATAATTTGCAGATTGCGGACTTGGAATGTAGAAAAACTTAGATCTTCGATGAGACAGCTGTCATGTTGAAATACAAAATGTAAGGTTAATGGGAGAAATGAAATTAAAATGATCTCAGTACAGTGAATATTAGGGATGTAATATGTTTTAGTTATTATGGAAGTGGTTGTAGCCATCTGTTTCTCGTTTTGGAATATTTAGAGTATAGTTTTTAGTTGCACATTGTATTAACTGTGACGAAACGACTATTAACCTCGTTAATGTGTTGAGGTTTTTATCAGTCCTGCAAGTAGTTCTACAATATTGTGATTTACATTAGGGCAGTGCAATATCAGTAACAAGTTCAATTTTTTTAAATCCTCGACTCACATTACTTTCATAATCATTGACATGTGCTTTTTCAACCCTAAACTGTCACATATAATAATGTATATAACTTCTATTAAACTAAATTCCTATAAAGTTGCCGAAGCTCAATAAAATAACTACAACGTTCAAGGAAAAACAATACCCATAACAAATATATAATCATAGTGCACAGAACGTGAAATCATAATTTGAAATATTTTTATTTACTATAACGTTATCGATTTGCAGCGCGTTCAAGCAACCATACAAATGTCTGACGAAATCCAACTGGAAATATTAAAGCAGTAATTAAAACACTGCTATCATGGTAATCACCGTTAACCGGTACTGCTTCTCGAGATTAAATTACACCCAATCAAACACACTAATATCCCAGTGTTTACCATTAATTCATTGGCAAAGAGAAATTAGGGCGGCCTCAAAGATACGGTCGCGAAATTGGCAATTTTGCATAATTAGGTTTTGTAACGTCGTCGTCGCGAGTCGAGCTTTGTAGAGAAAATCGATGATAAAGGTTTTCGTGCTATCGGTGCACGTTACTTGTAAAACCACTCGCTGGAAGTACGGTAACTCAAAGATCCATAATTGGGACGCCGGTGATTAGAATAGATAGCGTTACACCGTCGTTGTTTATGCGAGTGGCCTTACCATTAATGCTTAATCATATCACACAAATCATTAAAATTAATTCTCTCTAAACTACTCCATATCATATCCTTCAGACTTCTTATAGTTTTCATTGTATACTACATGCATGCAAGAAATGAAAAGAAAAATCCCATTGAGGTCAACGTCGAGGGTCCCCTTTGTAAATCCCGTTGTTTGAATCTCTTTGATGAACACAGATAATTATAACTTCAGTCTATTGATCAACTTTGATGACATCATCCAGAATAAACCTAAAAATAAATTCTTGAATAATCTGAACTTTAATTCTGTTTCGAGACAACTCTGTAATGTCTTTATCGATTTGGTTCGTAGTATTTATTATATTAGGTTGTAACATATGAAATGTCTGATTTTGGTTTATCATTACTTTAAATTCTGTTGTGACAAAAATTGTTAAGATATTTAGAGATATTTTACATCTATCGTTAAGAGCTGGGTTTCTTTTGTCAGATCCGATCTTTATTTTTTTTGCATATGCAACTAATTTTACAATTTTGTGCTTGGATTTACAATATGAATCAACTCGATTTTCGCGTACTTTTCTTGTATGAGTGGAAAAAATGATAACAACGCATCCGCAGCTACTCGAAATATTAACGCTGCATTTGGCAATGATGTAGTCGATGAAAGTACAGTTCGCCAATGGTATCAAAAATTCAAAACCGGAAATGAAAATCTTGAAAGTGAACCTCGTGGAAGGCCAGAGCTGATTAGCGACGTTTATTTGAAGAACGTTTTATTCGAAAAAAATCCTCGAACAATGGTCAGAGAATTTGCCCAAAAATTTAACGCAAGTGCTATGACGATTTCACGCCACTTGAATTTGATCGGCAAGAAAAAAAAGTTGGATAAGTGCGTGCCACATGAATTGAACGATCGGCAAAAACTTCATTGATACGAAATATGCAATTCTTTACTGATTCGAAACCAAAATTTTGCTTTAAATTATGAAACAATGCCTCATTCTCCTTACTCCCCGGATCTATCACCGACGGATTTTCATTTTTTTAAACATTTAAACCATTTTCTCAATGAAAAATACCTTTAGAAATCAAGCGAACATTGAAGACACAGTTCGAGAATTTATGAACACCAGAACACCTGATTTTTATCAAAAAGCGATTAAAAAACTAGAAACTTGTTGGACAAAGTGTGTTGAATTCAATGGTTGTTATTTCGATTAAAAATATTTATTAGTAAAAAAAGTGGTGCTCACTTAAAGGTAACCTTAAAAATCGAACATTTCTTACGTTACAACCTAATATTTCGCTACAGGATAAATATTGATCTTATGATCTTTGAGATTCACAAGTTATTTGTTGCATAGCGTTGTACAGTTTGCAAATAATTTCGCGTTTTCCGCGTAGAGTTTTTGTGTACAGGACAAAGTTTAAAGAGAGGACGTCGTTAACTTGAATATTTCTCTTTAACGAACCCAGATAATTATAAGTCCAGTTTTTTGATCAACTTCAATAACATAATCTGAAATAAATCTAGAATAAATCTGGAAATAAATCCTTGAATAATCCGAATATTGATTCGATGAAAAATGAAGAATTTCTTTGAAACTTCTACGTCGGTGGACAAATTACAGCGAAGGATGCTAATCAGCGCTTATTGCGACAAACGAAACGAATGAGTAATTTCCAGAATTCCACCGACGAACTTTCTTGTAGCCTCTGGCTTAATTGATTAATGAGAAATTGTAAAAGATCGCGTGCAACGGAAGCCAGAAGAGAATCGTCTTTCCCCGAAGTAAAACGATCTAACGAAGACCGAATGGAAAGCAGCTCGAGTGACGTTAATGAAATTAGTTAATAAAATCTTAAACAGCACCAGGACGAGTTTCGTGTTCGTTACTACTGCTGTAGCCATCTCTAATCGAATTTCAATTTCAATTTACCATTTACTTCATAGAAATATGCCAAATACCTTTGCACAAGCGTGGTATTTTAATCTTCCATCCTACGAGAAGAATTTCCAATCCGGTGCAATGAATTTCACCCGACGATAATCACTATAGATTCCGTGCGGTTGTAATTTAAATAATTAAATTTATTTTTATCCAATAAAAATCATTCCATTTAAAATCGTAATAAATGAGAATGAAACATAAAGTTTAGGAAGGGACAGCGATTTATATATTATATATATTTACTAGTATAAATTAATTAGTATATTTGAAATAGCGAAAACTCTGTCCACATAATTCAATGACGGAACCATTAATTTTTGGACACTCGTACCCGCCATATTTAAACCGCCGTTTTGTTTTCTGAAATTTTTGAGTTCAGATTCGTAATCAGCAACTCAAAAAATAGTAGAATACCAATTTTTAACTAAATCCGATGTGTTGTGAGACCGTGGTGACGATTTGAAAAAGATTTCACTATCACTTCACTATTTCGGATATTTTTTACCAAACATTGCTCATTACTACGATAAACTACGCCCACATAATCATCCTTTCGCTTGTAATTCCAACAACCAAGTCAAAATGTGCTGAGCAAGTCATATGTTGAAATAAAATAATAGAAAAATCCTTCTTCATCAAGTTCTCCATTTTGAAAGATTCTTGATAACGTTTCTCGAAGTTTCTAGATGCCTGGAGAGTTAGGACTTTCTCGCCATTAAAGGAAGATTTTCCGTTTACGAATATATTACGCATCGATGTCTCCTCCTGACTTGTTTCCGGCATATCTGTTCCTCGAAGAAAGATGCACCGGTACGTATGGAGCTACCTTCCCAGTTTCCACGCCCTTTAATTATCTCCGGCTTGACGCTGAGTAGTTACAGCACCAAGTAACGTTGTCATTACGCTTCCAAAGAGACTACCGTTTTAACTTCACTATCTTCCTCGTCATCCTTCTGATTTTCTTCTTCGACCGGTACAAAGGTCATGGCATTCTAAACGACCAGAGTCATTGTCCAGTTCGATGTTCAACATCCTTTGTTTAAGGCCTTTCTTTTATTTAACGCTTTACCGACCGGTATTTTTTAATATCCTACCCACTTCTGATCGGTCACTTGCACGCAAATATTTCCCTGATACTGATATCTCTTCGAAAATTGCAAAGTTTCTTCACTGACTTCTTCCTTGACACAGTTAACCGCATTGAAAAATAATAATTTATTAATTGCCGTAGCGACCAATTAATGAGTTAAAAGTTCAAAAGTGTTGGGCCCGAAAAGCCGATTAATCGGCTACCGGTCGGTAAATTGTTAATAGATAGAATGCAGTTTTTTGATGAGTTCTGAGTTCTGGATATGTTCTTCGGTCAAGCAAGTTTTGAGTGGAGGTTCGGAGTATTTTGTCTTGTTTGTTGCTCTTGAAAGATTTTTTAGCTAGATTGATAAAACGAAGTTGTTGAGATGTTTAGTGAATTAGAAAATTTGCAAATTAGGTTTAGATTATGAAGTTTTGAGGGCTATGGTGGGTAAAGGATTCAGTCTAGTGTTAAGTTATTCGTGACGGTGCGTTTTTTTGGAGATAATCCAGAGATGCGGAAAATTTTTTGGTTTTATATTAACCATTTCCTGTATTTCTCATGGTCGTGGCTTTGGGACACGTAGTTTAGGGACTAAATTGAACACAATACCAAAATTAATATTTGTAAGCTTCTAAAATACTTTTTATTTTAAGCTAGTCTTATATCGACGGTTGCGTGTTGTATACTGACTCATAATTGCAATTCAATATCATTGCAAACACGGTGTGTAATCCGTTTCGAATAGGTTAAAATTGTTGATTCTATAAGAAATAATTGTTGTAGTTAAAGCGAAAAAATTCAAAAGATGAAATACCGAATTTTATACATTCAAGATAAAACTGCAAAGGCGTAAAGAGTGCAGATATATAATGTTCAAAGTATGAAATGAGTTTCTACTTAAGTTCAATATGTATAATAGGAATGTTACAGTTAATGAAAGACTGGTTTAGAATTTCTCATAAAAATTATGAGAGTACAGCTTATCAGGCTTTTCGTGACTTTTATTGCAATCGTTGATTGATTCATATGATCAATTTATTCTTTCGTTACATTTCCTTGCAACCACTAGGTAATAGCTTCTACGAGTCGTTTTTAAAACCTGTAATCCTTTCCTCATGCTTCCATCAAGTTCATCGCAGAATTCTGAATGACGTTGAGATCTAATTGCAGAGGTGAATATCCAATTAACTTTAATTCCCATTTTCTTTTTTTACCAGATGCTATTAACCCACGGTAACACCTATTTCTTCTTTTTCCTAAATGCAACGCATAAAACCGCACACATATAAATAACTGAAAAACAAAATAAATAAATGTAGGCAGTGTTTATTCAATAATAACAATTTAATTATCACATTATTTCGTAATTACAATTCCCGTTATCAAACGCAACTACAAAATAAAACCACCAATACTTATATTATGCTATCTTAATCCCTTACCGTATCATTCTTTTTATGATTGAATAACCAATAACTCTAAATTAATTCCTGAAATAACAATCTATCCCTAATTTCAGATATAGTATATAACTTAAAGCAATATTGAATAGCATAGAATTGATTTTATTTTATCGTGAACCATTGATACTTTTAATTTAATAATTTCTAGACCACTTCAAAATTGACTATTCCATTTATCGCGTCACGAGAGTCACTCGTTATTGTACGGCAAAGGGTTAAGCTACATAACTATATTAACACATTGTTGACCGGCAATTTCACTAAAAATTCACCTCATGTCACCGGCTATTATTTCGTAATGGAATGTGGAAATAAAACAATATAAATAAACGTTAATAAATTTTATTAATTGTTCAAATTTTAATATTTCTTTTTCGTATGATAAGCAGTATAACAATCACCTACGTGTAATAGTACATAACAGCTTCTACAAATATATCTAGTTTCGCTTCGTTTTCCCTTTGAAGAGCATACTCTACACACTCTAGTCGGCCCTACTTTTCTGGCAGAGATTGTTACGTTTCGACATCGTTTTTTTAAGTTTTTTTAATTGTCAAATTTTTTTACAAAGAAGGATGCAACTTAGTGGGTTTTATAAGCGAGAGACACAGCTTGAGTTGCTGACCAACGATTGCACTGTATGATCGCCAACAGAGAAATCAACGGCGATGCGGAAAAAAAGCGCATTACGAGTTTACTCGTGGCCGGTCAGCAACGTTCGGCCACGAAAACACGAGTTAACTCGTGACCGGTCAACAATCTGTTAAGAACCCTAAACACGCAACAAAACGTCAAAATTTAACATTTAAATAGACCAACCTGTATCACAATCTCCATTACTGTAACATCAGGTGATCTCCTAACTCCCAAATCGAAAGGTATATTTTACATCACGTGGGAGCATCGTTTCAAAATCTCACTAAGCCGCTTCTAAAACCAGGTCCCACTATTTGGTAGTCCAAGTTCCGCGCGACGAAAAGGATCGTAGGCACGTTCTTCTAATCTTATCGTCCGAAAATGAGCACAGCTTCCGAAGAAAGAAAGACAGTCATCGGGTATTGCTGAAACAATGATGGCAAGTAGGCGCGCGCTAAGGCGTCTGACTATCTCACTTTGTATCGGGACACGCGGATCCTCGTGGGCGTCCCGGCTCCCAGGAGTCAGACCTTAATGCCTTGTGAAAACGATTTGGAAACACGGCTGAATCACACAAAGGATTGGAAAGTGCATTGACCGTCCTTTCGAGGCCCAGTCTCGAAGGCCCGTGCCCTTGGAATTCCTTTCGTGAATACCTGCACCACCTTTAACCGCTCGCATAAAGCGAGATAAAGCTCCATAAAACGGGTGTTAAATTCTTTCCAGTGGTGTTACTCACTCACGCCGAGGTAATTGAACGTATAGAAGTTTTTAAACGTTGAAATACCTTAGGAATACTTTGCAAGAGAGTTTGCTACGTCGGAGTCAGTTGTTTGACTTCTATCGAGCTTGGAAGTTTGATTTGAGTTTGTATAATAGTAGGAAAGAGGGAAAATGTTGGCGCTTGCGTTTGTAGAATCAAGGAAATTGGAAGGATAGTTGATATTTCGTTTGTGGATTAGTTGCTTGAGAGATAATTGTCTGATAAATGTCAAAAGAGATAGTGGTAGGGGAATTTTCTAGGTTGAATTGTCGGTAGAACTTTGTAGCATTGGTGGCAAGTCGGAATTTAATTAAAATTACGCGACAGGAGATAACGTTGCAGGAACTTTCCGAAATACCGAGTTTCCTGGAATTCGGTTGCACGAAATGCAACCGAATGGAAATTCCAGAAAATACAAAGCTGGTAGAGGCTCAGGAGTGACCAGCTTATGTAATATGCTACAAAGAGGAAGAAGGGCTGCTCTTCCTTTTTACTAGTTACGCTTAATGTATTCGGTGCGGAGATGTTACAAAGAAGAAAAATGGTTAGGGAAATTTTAGGAACACTCGTTTCACCAATTCTCATCTCACTGAATTTTTCATATTCGCCTGAAAACATTTTCTCTGCCATTTAAGAATATGGTTTGGATATTTTCCAGTAACTAATAATATTCTCAACACGTCAATTGTTAGAAGTATTTTGTACATCTCTTTGACTTGCAGTAAAGCGCAAACCATTTTCATCGAAATTATATTGCATAACTATTTGTGATTCTAAGGTAGCAATATTTTTTACTTGCAACTTTCATTTAATAAGGCATTGTTTATCTGATTAATTCTTAAACGTGATGAAGGATTCAAATTACTGCAGTGTAAGTTACCTAGATATCAAAATATAGCAATCTTGATGTAGTACAAGTACAGGTAGCCCTCCTACAACACGGCATCCTATAACACGGTTTCGCTATAACACGATTTATGAATTGCGGAAACCCTTCTACAACATGGTATCCTATAACACGGTTTCGCTGTAACATGGTAAGAAAATTGCAAAAACCTTTATACAACACTGTACTTTTATAGCCGCGACGAGGCTTGTCGTCTTAAAGATACAGTGTGGCATAAACTATTTTGATTTCATCTCCGCGGCTTGAAAACAAAAGTATTTCACTCTGCCGATCGACAGTCTGCGTCGAGCCACGGTGTGTCAAAGAATAACTTTTTCTTCTTTAAAATATTAAGGAAAAATTAACGTTGATCCGGTAAGAACCAGAAAGCAAAGTAAAATTACAAATTTTTTAAAGAGGAAAGAAAATATAGAAACTTTAAATGAAGAAAAAATTCCGAAATAATTAACAAAGTTCATGAGCCTTACATAGGATTGTAGAAGTACTATAAAAATTAATTGATAATTAATAAAGATATTACCTAATTAATTATTTAGTAGTTGACTAATTAGCTACTTATATGAGACTTGTACTCATTATCCCAACAAGAAATTCAAATCATAAGATATTAATTCCCCAAGCCATCAACATTCGCTAATCTCGTCATCAGCATGATAATCGACAAATCAGGCACCGCCTTTGTCTGTCGTTGTATAAATTCTTTGTCCTTTTAATTCGCATTTATCGGACGTCCCATGCACAAAGGGATATCCCGCAGCATATAGGTAGGTTAGATCCACCCACAGATGCAAGAAGTGTCAGGTTTCAGTTGGTCTTTCCCAAAAAAAGCATCAGAGGTACACCGATGTCTGCCTCCTAGATGTTATATGTAAATTCTCTACCTTCTATCTGCACCGGCAGACGTGGCGGGCAATATGAATCATAGCCGAGTTTCACGACGAGCGTCTCTAGTTGCAAACAGGAAATACATCCGACGGCGCGTTTAAACAAATGCAAATAAAGCACAGTGTGTCCATTCGTTCCTTTTTCTCTCTTTTCATCCCCCTATCTCTCTTTTCGCTTCTCCGTCCGTGAATTTCCATGGTGTATAAAAGTACTACAAAGGTTGCACGAGGTGGATAATAAACATTCGTATATTATTTCGCGCATCGGAGCAATTGTACTGCAATCCTCGATAGTCCGTTTTAGGAGAGTAGACTTTAAAGGCGGTATAAAACTCATGAGTTTATTTTTTCAATGAATTCTCGAGTACCCTGATCCGAAAGACGTGATTGTCTGTTAAGACGAGTGGGAAGTATGGAATCGAGAGGAAAGTTATTTATTGATACTTGCGATTTTTATTTTTTGAAGGACTACGAATCTGTTGCACGGTTGTTAAAGTGGATTAAAAGTGAGAGGATGGATAGCAATTTGATTGGATCAATTGGAAAATTCTCATGCTATGTAAAGAACAAATTTAAATTTTCATATTTGGAGTAATTAAATACATCTATGCCCCGATTTACAGGGAAGATAGTTTCCTTAGAAAACAGTATAAATCTATATCGTCAATTCTTTTACCGTGTAAATCGAAAACAAACTAAAATGTGCACAAAAGTAAATAAAAGTAAATTGTATTTTATATTCCTTATTTTAAGAAGTGTGCAAAATCGAAATCGTTTAGAAAAATTAAATCGGGGAATAGAAGTATAGAATTTATTTTATCAAGATTTTATTTAAAACAGACACAGACATTGATGGATGTTCTCGTACAGGTCATTCTTCAATAATATTTACATGAAAATAAACACGGTAAATTTTCATCATGTCAAGTTAATCATTTAATACGTTAAAAAATTTCATGCTGCACAAAGCTCTTCCTAATAACTCTCCAAATATAAAACAATCCAGGTAAGACAATAAATAGAAACCAACATCAACGTAACGACCACCAAAAATTTCCACTCTCTCAACTAATCCCCATATATCAATCCGCGTGCAAACCGACATCTTTTTTATCCTCCATACTAGATAATTCAAGCAAGAACATAACAATAAAATAGCCAGAGTATGGCGATAACGTTAGCGAATCGCTTAGGAACATGTACCAAAGTAGTCACGCGAGTCTTGCGTATGTTCAACAATGACCGCAATGGTACCCCATAACGACACCTAACGTCCCATTGTCCGAAAAGATCACATTGCATGCAGCCTGCAGGGTAACCTGGGAGAATCGTAGTGTTAACGACGTCGAAATAACGGAGAAATTAGCGACACGTTGAATTAACTTAGTCGTCATATATACATACGATCACCTTCGCCGAGGGGTTTCGAGGTGTTTTATCGTATTTTTTCGCGTTTGGCCTTGTTCTACCTCTTTGTAAAGCCGGAACGCTTTTGTTCTTGCAGAGTGCTCTCGAAAGTGGCCGGAGGGGTTATATGCGCGACGGTCTATTTTCCGAGGATCGAAAGTGAAATAAAGATCGGTGCGTAAAGTGACTATAAAAAGAAACTCCCTCCGTGGGCGGTCGAATCTTTGAAGGTGAGGGCGATAGATCGGTGACTTTATTCATCGCGAGCAAAATCTTATTGGGAATCATCGAATAGAACATTTGTCAGTGAATAAATCACAGTAAAATTTAAAAGTCCTCCCCAGTGATACTCTTCGGGGGCGTAAGAATATAATCGAACAATTTCTGTGTGATGATTCGATGCGCGGGAAAGGAGAATTCGAAGATCGAACTGCTTTTCTACGATTCCATTCTGCATCTTAAGATACCATTCTCGAGAAGATAGGTGTTTATGGTAAAAGTGTGGCGATAAAGGTTGAAAGAAAAGGGGAACGGTGGTTGCTTCAAATGGAAGAAGCAGCCCTTTCGTTTAGATTTACGGGGATATATCGAGGATAAGTCGAGTGAATGCTCGTTGAATTTCCCTGACTGATCAGCATACATCTATTTCACTTGCGGCTGATCGTTTCGTGTTGAAAAAAACGAAAGATCGATTGTTTTGATCGTGGAACATGGATGCTCTGGAGTTGCAAGCTGCCTTGGTGAAGCTCGATCCGGCGACAACGGTCACGCCGATCGGTTCGAATGTGAAAATAGTGCCTCACCATCGTATAGCCTTCACCGTTGACCTCGACGAGAACGATCTGACCTTGGAGAACGCCGGTCAAAGCGACGAGAAGTCGAGCAACGGATCGGCCGAACAGGCAACCGCCTCTAGGAAGGTGCAGAGCAATTGCTCGGCCGGTCTGACCGTTCCCAGTCATCCGAATCATCAGAATTCTCAGCAAATTGGGATGTCCAAGTGCGGCATGGCTGAGGTCAGGTGACGCCAGCCTTGCTTCGGCGTTAATATGATTTATCACACTTATCCGCCGCACAGAGGCAGCAAGCATCACGCGAAACATCATGCGAAGGAGAAGAGACATCATCATCATCATACTATGCATCATCAGCATCATAGAGCTCATGTGGTGAGTCCGTGATACTACGTGTTTTCGATGTGTCCGCGTAGAATAGGATCGTTTTGACGAACGTTTTTTGGAATCAGGAATTGCGAGGAAGGAAGGGATGAAATTTAAACGTAGAAATTCGAGTAAAGAGATGGGAATTTGTATACGTCGTGGGTAATTTATAATTTATTTTGTAATTGTATCGGTGTTTTTATAGTTGTGGCAATATTTTAAAAATTGATATACTCATTTCTAACTTCAAATGTATGTTTTTTGTCATAGCTTGTTGCTTTATAATCATTGTCAGCTTTTGTCGTTTTTTCGTAATATGTTTATTTATTAAAGTATGAAAATCCGTTAAAGTTAATAGAGTACTGATTTTCTCTTTACGTTACCTGTATTTTCATGGTCCTCATCGATTTCATGTATCATGTTTATTTGTGGCTAGTCGGATTAATCATTTGACGTTGCATCTTTTCTGTTTGTCTGTTCTGCGTATCATATTGATGTGTTTCATATATGTGTTTAATATAAATCAAATATGGCATATTAGCGCAAACGCCAAGGTTCATCGTCATCCAACAAAGTATAGTTGTAAAATTCGAACATGGCATACGACGTTTCACCTAGTTAGAGGAGAACATGAATTAAATCTTTTTGTAGCTTGCAAAGATTGAACAGTTTAAACTTTTCATTTCATGTAGGTACAACTTCATTTTCAAATTGTCGTACTTTTATTGGTGAGCATGCAATCATTCAAAATATACATTTTTGCATGCTGTTGAACAAACGTTGAGTATAATTATGTCAGAATACGAGACACCATAATCATTACAGTTTCTTGCTAACTTATTCCATAAAACAACATGCCACAGCCTGTTGTTCCTATTTGCTACTTTGAGATTACTTCACTCTCAACCATCCATACAATTCTTCTGTTTTGTAAGAACAGGGTCCGTCAGCAAAATCCGGACAAAATTAAGAGTTCCTTTCAAACACTTGTTTAGTTGAAAATTACTTGTATTGATGAAAAAATAAATGTAAATTAATTTGGGGATCCTTTTTAAATTTTATCATTCAGTACAGCCTCCTTCCGCTGCGATCACTCCTTGGATTTTTAATCTGAAGCGCGAACATGTTCTTTTCACCTGATCCTTGTTCAAAATCGCGAATGCTGCCTCTATAGCGACCTGAAGGGTTGCCACGATGGTGTGTCTAGATTTATTAGACATCCTTTCAATAACGCTCCAAACATAATAACTTAGAAG
This sequence comes from Cerceris rybyensis, assembly GCA_910591515.1. Taxonomy (NCBI): domain Eukaryota; kingdom Metazoa; phylum Arthropoda; class Insecta; order Hymenoptera; family Crabronidae; genus Cerceris; species Cerceris rybyensis. The sequence goes on from OU342789.1 coordinate 39,849,720, forward strand.
CTTCAAGTCTGGTCAATTGGGAGGCCAGAAGTTGGACCGAAATATTTCGACATTATCTGAAAACCAGTTTTGCATTAAATGACTCGTATGAGCTTGTGCGTCAACCTATTGTAAAATGTGGGATCTCCCGGATGCTAAACTTTCCATCTTTGGCTTCACTACCGAAATTATGACCCGGAGGTACAGTTTATTGTTAATGGTTTCACCCTTCTTAAAGAAATGTGGCGGGTTGCTGAGCTCTTTCGTCGGCAGCCGCTGTGCTTACAGACTTTTCTTTGGAATAAATTCGCCTTGACCGATTAGCACAACCTTCCACAAATTTCTCTACAGCCGCATACCTTCCTGCAATATCATAAACAGTAGAATTCGGGTATCTAAAGAATCGAATAATTTCAATAGCTGAACGCTGCGCGTGAAGCGCTTCAGTTACTGCTGCTTTCTGAATATATTCCGAACACTATCTAATCAAATCTGCCATTTAGATGTTCCATACGTATTGTACATACGTATGCTTTGCTTGAAAAGAAAGAAACATCTACTGCTGACATTACATGTAGCGGGAAATTAAAATAGAATTTTGTCCGGATTTTGCTGACGGACCCTGTATATAATTGATCGGCGACCTCTCGACAGATTTTCAACAAATATGTTAATCCTTTAAACAATAAACCTTCTCAATTGTCAGCACTACCTTATTAACCGACATAGCTTTAACCCTTTCGTGCCGATGCATAAATGCGCAAGTAAGCTTCCTTACTTAACTTCAGCCCACTGTAATAACAATTTAAAAACTAAAGTATCAAATTAAAAACCGAACAGTATGCAAAATTAAGCTATAGTCAACCCTCCATCCAAACGTCCCCCTATGAATGCCTATTAAAGTTAACATCATAAACGAAAGGGGCAATTTCACCCCCGTTTCTTTTCTCCATCGCCCTACAAGATTTCACGCATACCAAAGTAATTCCAACCCCTTTGCCTTCTTCAAACCCCATAACTGTACAAACAAACCTAAAACTCGTTGTTCCCCAGTCTTTCTCACGCGTTCACGATGCGCATTTAGTTCACCGGTTACCTTGGCGTTAGCAAATCTGTATCACCGACAAGTCAAACAATAGGATACGCTCTGACTGGCACCCTGTGCATCTTGCATGCCATCGTAGCCCCGTATGATTCGATACAAAAGAGAGACGAGCGCGTTCCGTGACGGAACATACGGTACATTCTGTCGTCATATGCACCTTCATCGTTTCAAACGTGCACGCGGCACCTTACCGCGAAGAAGCGAGCTTGCACTTGCAGCAAAGCGGTGCATAATGGGCCTATATCGCGAGCCACTTACCTACTCTGGCATCGGGCTATTGCTCACAGCCGTGGACATTAATGGACGTATTTCCGGAATGACGGTAGCCTGCAGTGAGACAGGCAAGGTAAATGGGGTAAAGTAGAATTTCCCGTGTATCGTGACCTAGATTTCTTAAGGGTGCGCGTTTAACACGTTGAGCGCGGCGCCGATATTGCTGTCCTTTCCGTTCAGCCGACAGCGGGTGAACACTTAACGGCGAGCGCTTGGGCAAAATTTGAGACGACTACCATAGAATGAACAGAGGTCTGCTTTGTTTTAACTTCTTTTCTGGACTGGGGAAATGATGCAGTCAATGCATATGTATACAAACGGCAAAAGGACGACGTCTAAAAGACGATCAGTTAGAAAGAAATTACGGAAGTGTAGAGACGATTTCGATATTGTTGGGGATATTATGAGAAAAATTCAAGGCTATTCGGACGCAGGACAGCTAGAAATTTGACTAAAAAAGTCGTCACATTTTATTACCACATTTATTTTTTAATTTTGATACTGTCGGTCCCAGGAACCCACTGTCCAAACGAAAAGTCCACTGTCGGTCCCCAGGGACCGACACCGCGCCCAACGTGTTAAGGGCGTAGAAATACTGCTTGTACTCGGTCATCACGAGAATAGAGGTGTTCTAAGGATTTAGAAAGAAATCGCTTTATAAGTGGCTTGCTCTAATTCGCCCAAAGAATAAAGACGTCCCTTGTCTTCACGTACTTTCGACTCTAATACGTGACTTGCCGAAAATGCATTTATGTAGGATCGTGAAAAAGAAACGAGAGGCGCGTGGCAACCCATCCAAGGCAGCAACTTGGCCAGAGTAGCTTAACGTCGACGATCGCCTGGGTCGGCGCGGAACCACTGTGTCAGCAACCTCTCCCTGATGACAATTTCTTTTCACGTCCTTTTCTCCTAAGTTCTTTTATAGGAGGGCTTCCCGCTCCGATTCCACATTTATGACGGGAATTTAGGAAGAAGTCACTTGATAAGTGGTTTGTTTTGATTGGCCCGACTTATAGAGACGTCCATCGTATTCACACACTTTCGATTCTAACGCGTGACTGGCCGTAGAAAAACCTTAACACGTTGAATTTTACCGGTATTTCCCGAGATTTATCATTTCCGCTGAAGTGAAACTATCTCTACTAAATTCACATCTTTATAAAGCAGAAACTTTGAAAATACTGACAGATAGATATTCGGCAGATCTTTATCATTTTTAATGCCAATGTTTAATTACTCAATATGTTAGAAAATTCATAAGTAGTACAAATTAAAAGTTCTAGACCGCCATGGCAGTCAACGTGTTAACGATGAAAGAAAAGTTTAGTTTTCGGTTGTCAGTCGTCAAATTCAGGTTTCAAGGGCCGATACGAAAGGAATAAGGCGATACGAGGATAGCCTCATAACGAGTAATTTCTGACTAAATCTTTAGACTAAGAGTTTTAAGTTATGAGAGAGATTAAGTTAAGATGTTCAGTGAATTCGACTTTTTAATAAGTCCGAGGCTGCGGTCGCGTGTTGCATGTAACATGTAATTGAGTTAATTCGATGCAACACGCGGCTGAATTAATTTTAGGGTATTATGTACGGAAGAAAGGATGAAACGAAGCAAAATGAATGTTCTGCTTCTTTTGTGCTTTTATTTCGAACGTAACATGAAATGAATAAGGAATGGACGAGTGAATCGGTAACGGCGATGAAACGATGCATAACAGAGCACAATGATATTTAGTTATGGCGCGAACGAATTCAGGGTGTCGCGTGAAACTGAAACCGACTTCCGTTAGATTTTAAACATTGCGTTCACTTTTGACAAGAGCACCGTTAAACATTCACCATTGGGACGCGTGTACACCTAGTCACTCGTGATTCATATCTGTCCGACATTGAAGCATTGGCGTAACGTTATACTCTCATTCCGGGTTTAACAGTTCTCCAGCCAACAACTCGTGCCAAGCATGCAGAACTATCGCTTCCGTTGGTCCTTGCAGAATAATTCAATATTTTGATTTGGTTCAGTCCTATATTTTGACTTCAAATCCTATGGTCAATTTTGCTAACAACAAGACCTACACTTTCAGGTAATTTCTCAGCCGCTAAGTCTACTACACAGTAAAAATTGTCAATGAGGAAAATTTAAACTTATACACCCTACTTGGAAGTTTAAACAGATAACAATAAACCTACCCACACTTCTAGAGTATTTATTCCTTCGTAGCAAATCTTCTGACCGATTATAAAATAACGATGATACTTTTCTGAAAGTAATCCAGAAGACTGTCAACTTAAAACAGAAAATAACGTATCAAACTGCCTTTATTTAACAATACAAACAATTGAATAGTTTCATTTCACTGAATCGTACATGGTTCCTTCCGTACCTTCAGTACCATATACCACAGTTCATCTCTTAGTTTGGAATAAATAAATAGAGACCCGAGTCGAAAATTTCAGCCCAAAGTCTTCCTAAATTACCAAATAACTTAGGATATTTAGACTGAATATGGAAAAATATGTTACATATAAAAGAATGCAAATTTTTATTCCACAATCGCCCTAAACTTGTTCATTTTTGCTAGTTTTGCCTAGTTTAGGATTAATTTAGGCTTCATACAGCCCAAAATAATCCTCAGCATTCTTATTTAGAAAATTAATCTAACAATAAGCCCAATATTGAGCCATACATTCTATAATGAGGAGTTTTAGAATTGGATTGGAATTGGAGTGATTTTAGGAGGTTTAGAATTTATATGGAAAAATGATAATTTAATTCCTACTTGCTCCTGAAAGCCCTATTTTTAGAATATGAGTCGACAGACTTGGAACTTCTGAAATATTTTTAGGGGATGTCAGATCAAATTGGAATACAAATTTTACCTGATCAATCCATATAACTCCTAAAAATCATATTTACAGGACTTTGAGGCGCGTAGACACACTAGTTGAGGATTTTGAGGTTCAAAATGGTATACATAATTCAGCGGCAAATGAGAAATTAAAAGAATCTAGGATTTGAAGTTTCTTTTTAGGCTGGACTTTTCGACTCGGGGAGGCAAAAGGTAGTTAAACTCCGTAATCTTTTACCAATACTTTTCCCACGCAACCCAATTCACCATTTGTCCAACTGCAATGTACCGACCCTCCGATCAGTTAGTATATAAGATAGGTTTGACGAATATTTTGTAAGGACAAATATTATGGACGCCAGCGACACCATCACTCATCACCATCCTTAGTCATACTCGAATCATGGTCAAAGTCCAAAATCGTACTCCTTGTTTTGATCTTCAACTCCCTAACACAGTCACCATCCTTTACTCATTCACGAGTCATCGTCCATAACCAAGGTCCAACTTCCTATTCCTACCCCTAGATTCCCAAATACCGTCATCCTACCCCCTCTCCGCTTCAAAAACCTTCAAAAACCTTTAAATACCCTACGTCTCATTAGTTCATAACTCTCAGTTCACAGTTAGTTACAGTCCGCAGTTCATTCCCAAGTTTATCATTACTAAAGTTCAATTAATTGTGAGAGTCATCTTCAAATTCTAAATCAAATTCTAAGTTCTATGTCTAAACTCTCACAAGTCCTCACCATCAAATCATTCATTTCCGTACATCACACTAAATCGCTCTTGGAACGAGGCGAGTTGTTTTAACCGTTTTAGTGCCGACCAAAAAAATTGATTGAATAATGCCAAATATAGTTGCGAATAAGAAGAATTGTCATTTGGCGATAATTTCATATGGAACACGTAATGTAGAGCATAAACTGTATATTTACAATAAGTTGTCATAAAATTACTGATATCGTATTGGAAACTAAATATTAACCCTTCATTATCTAGTGTTAGCATTATTTCTAACGACGATATATCGTCGTCCGGCAATAAAAGGGTTAATACAAAAAGTCTCAAATCATAACTTCTCTTTTATTTGGCGGATCCTGATTTCGAATCACACAATTCGCTGTTACACAACTACTAAAATCTTTCAACCCTTCCCAATCGTTACTTGCTCCTCTCGAAACACCAATACAATCAACGCGATATCATTTCACACAATCCAACCATATCTTACGTATATCACTCCCAAACACTTCTATCATGCGTGCTACACGAGACAATACACTTACAAATATCTCGCGTACAGAGTACGCGGATCGATAGCACGAATCCTGTAACTCGGTCGTCGCCGCCCTCCGTCGTTCTCCATCTAACCAGAGAACCATTTCCTTTGGGTGCGTTCACCATGCAACGTATGTGCACACGTACGTGCGAATTTCTAATAACGCAGTTGGCTGCGCCTGTATCCATGCCCACTCGGATGCAAATGGTCCCCTTAGTAGACGCGTATCGGTTGCATGCTCGATGCATGTGCGGATTTCCAATCACACGTGCCGCGCCTTCTCGTGCGCGTCAGCCCTCTTTTGTCGATGTACGCGCTATTTGCCGTGTGATAGGTTCGCAGGGAATTTTCGCGCGAACGTAAGCATAGATTTGAAACGTGTTGGTGAAATTAGCTTTGGTCTTATGCACGACACGTATTTTACAGGTGTGTAGGTAATTGTACCTGCGAATTGATCGCAGGTGTGGAAAGAAGTGAGGGTAGCGAACTCGCTTCTGCGTATGTTTGTACGTGGAAGCGCGTGCAAAAAGTGGATGGTCATTGGAAGACTTCCAAACCGAGAATTCGGATTTTAAAGAAAGTTTAGGATGGAAGGAGATATAGGGCGGGATGGAGGATGTGGGAAAAACATGTTTTTACGTGGGAATTTGTACGGAGCGGTTGAAATGGTGCTGCGAAGTTTGTAGAATGTCCGGCTTTGTCAATGCAACTTGCCAACCAGGAGATGGGAGGGTTCTTTTGAGAGAACTGCGTTTTGTTGGGTTATGTATCAGCATTCTGATAGAGAACTGTCCGAAGATTTCGTAAAGTTTTGTGGTTGGTTGCGTCTCTGTACTCAATGCGCCACTATTATTTTGTAGCTTTTGTTTTTACTATTTCGTTGACTTTTTGTAACAATCGTAATTCTCCTATTTTCTGTACTAGTATTTGAAATGTTTACGAAAATTTATTAATTTTATTTCATAAAATTAACACTTTACCGACCGGTAACCGATTAATCGGCTTTTCGGGCCCAACACTTTGAATTTTTAACTCATTAATTGGTCGCTACGGTAATTAATAAATTGTTATTTTTCATTACGGTTAACTGTGTCAAGGACTCAGTGAAGAAACTTTGCAATTTTCGAAGAGATATCAGTATTAGGGACATATTTGCGTGCAAGTGACCGATCAGAAGTGAGTAGGATGTTAAAAAATACCGGTCGGTAAAGTGTTAATATACTCGATTTTTAAGTTTACTCACAATCAGATTTTAAGCGATTAACACGTTGAACGCCATAGGGGTCACCGGTGACCGGCTCTATTGAAATCAATGAAATCTCACTTGATTCTTAAATTGTAATATTTACCAACTTTTTAATACATTCAACATTTAAATACTGACATTAAAAAGGTAGAGTCTTACTGACTACATATCTATTTGACTCTTTAAAGTTTCTGCTTTGTAAATATGTGAAACTAGCGAAATACCGGCATTCAAAGTGTTAATGGACTTCGATGAAATATTAGTTCTTCATGCGTCTATTTAGGAGTGGTAACCTTTTTTCGCACTACCCAAAACCAGTAACGGTGTTATTTCTTTTCATTATTCCTTCTTCAAATACCCTTCTGTATTTGCCTTCGTATAATTTAACAGTCCCGTTAACTACAACAATTACAAAACCACCGGCCACCACGAAGAACCGTGTATTAAAGACTTTCGTGCATCGACTGCATTAAAACTCGTATTCTGTATGTATCAAGCAGCATACTAACGGTGCAAAATGTGCAAACGTCAAACTTTTCGTATTCTCGGACTCTCTGTTACAGAAGCATCTTCGTGTTGTCGGCGTTGTTTCTATGCAAATTTCCATCCGCCTTCGTATATCTTCCCCCTTCTCCGTCTGGCTTTCTACGTCTTTGCGAAATAACAGAGATTTCGCGCGGTAATACGCGGATTCGTACGTGAACCCACGCGATTCACGTGGCATCGGTGTCTACGGCAACACACGCGAGAACCCTTCTAGCAATTTCATTTCGTCGTATTACGGCTTCGCGGTGTAATATAAACGTGCAAATATTTGCCATATATAACCGCATAAATTCGACGAGTTTCATATGCGTATACTATTTTCGTGTACCTTAGATCCCTCCGCTTGCGGCAAGCAATACGCTGTCTCATACGTCGTGCGTGCACGCGTAACATAATACGCGCGTAAATCCTTCTCTGTATAGTCTTCCCTTCATTATCATTAAATTGCCTGCAAAGTAAATCCCTCGGTTGGTCCAGTACGACCTGTTTCGAACGGTTTCGACCTGTGTCGCTGTCCGACGAAAAGAGACAGAGCCTGGCTTTTCGACTGGAGTTTAAAACACAACTTAAGCCTTTCAGGGGTACGAGGATATAAATTTTCGTTTACGTCGTTCTTTAAACAGCCTTTTCTCATACGAACGTATATTAGGCAGTATTATTAGTACTAGTACACTATTATTACTAATAAACTAATACTAATTATACAACAACGTTAAAGTAATATGCAACGTTATATTCGGGAGGGTTTTTTTAATCGATTTATTCAAAAAACGGGATATCTAGGAAATATTCTAATGGGTGGATGTGGATGGAGCTGATATTTTTCCATTATTCTTGTCTTATAAGTATACATTTAGAATTTTTGAGTTATTTTATGATTGGATGTGTTATTATATGTAGCTTGCTTTACAAATACATTTTATGTTTATGAGTTACTTTTTGAAAAGAACGCTTCATTAACCAGTTAACTGCAGAATTTAGTTTTATGAATCCCTCGTGGAATACGGAATTAAAATTGAGCAATGACGTGTATATTCGTCGAACACAATGCAAATGTTTCTGCTATTAATTTTACGAAAAGAGGAAAGCAAAATGTGGAAGAATGATATTTTTAGTCTAAAAGAAATTGCCAATTCGGTGTTAAAAAGGCTACCGCCAATAGAACTTTGGATTGACGTGTATACACGTCGAACGCAGTTAACTGATTAAGCAAAGCACTGTACTTGTAGCATTTGGTTATATAAATAAGATGAATACGATAATCCAATAAAAAAGCTATCCTTTCGCGAATTTTTTTCATAAGTCTGGATCGATCCAAGAATGTAGAACAACCCCTGAAAATCATGACAAGTAATTTTGAAACACCCTTCACAGTTTGTGCGAATAATGAAATGTGGTTGGGATACTCTCTCCACTTGAACGCGGTGTTGGTTAGCTTTTGTGCGGTAGGAGTTCACGTTGCTCTTTAACACTTTGAATGCCGTAGGGATCACCAGTAACCGACGTGTTGAATTCTTTCATGGCACTTTTAAACGATAAATAGCATACCAACCTGCTAAAATACTTAATATTGATGTTTGTATTTTTATATAAAATTGGTGAACTGATGATAATTGTGAGGACAGAACACATAATTGTGTTTATGTTTAACGTTTGAACTGTATATAGATGAGATTTTAATACAACAAATTTCACTTCAATAGAAATGACGAGACAGAGAAATACGACTAACATTCAATGAGTTAAACGTCCTGTCATAATCCGAACATACGATCGGGACGAATAATGGAACCCGGTTGAAATATTTCTTTCAAGCAAATCCGATATCAATACTTGAATGAGAAAATATCTAATGATATAATAGTACTCGATTAGAATCATCTTAAACGTTACTTAAAAATATCAATCGTATATTGTGATAACAATAAATTAATATGAAGACTAATTAACTACACTTACAAGTGAACATCCCGAGGTGTAATTCACCGATTTTGATGAAATTTTAGTATGATATAGTCCTCGCGAAAATATTTGACCCGTATTTTTTTTATCGGGAACCGTCCACCTTAAAAGGGTGAAAACCACCCCCAAAATTAGGTTAACGAAAACTATTTTATCGAATATCTCCAAAACTATTAGAGATACGAAAATTTCTTAAGGACTGAAAATTAACGTATTTCGATCACGAATACAATGGCATAAACATTTTTTTAAAAAAAAACATTTGTTTAAACAATATGATAAAAAATACTTTTTTTTCAACATTGAGGGTGGTTTTCACCCTTTTAACGTGGACGGCTGCCAATAAAAAAAATACGGGTCAAATATATTCGCGAGGACTATATCATACTAAAATTTCATCAAAATCGGTGATTTACACCTCAAGATGTTCCCTTGTTACAACAGCTTACATTCAACCGGAATATATCCAGATTCCTCATACTCAAAACCAAGTTTTCCCATAAACTCAACACAAAACATTTCCCTTACATTTTATCTCTCCCTCTGCAGCGTATCATTCCTTACCTATTATCGTTAAGCCCATATTACTCCTCTCCCTCTTTCCCTCCTCCTCATTCACAAATTATTCGCTCGTTTAAATCACCTATGCTTGTAATCCAATTTCAAAGCATTCTTGTAAACCGGCAAAGAAAACTCTCGAAAGAAAAACCCTCCTGCGAAAGGGTTAGCGGAGCTTAAAAGAATCAAAGTAGCGCACGCGAGTCGCGCACGTGAATACGCGCGGGAACGAAGGTTAAGCCGGAACAACACGAAAGGGGTGAGTACCTATTCAGAGGCTTCTGTTGTGACCACTGTAATATCAATATATGCCCAGGATGTACGTAGCTGGGCTTCGGATCAATCGATTTACGGCCAAGTCGCAGCTTTTCCCAGTGAAATTGGGTGGAGGGATTAACAGATGCTGCCAGTCGATACGCGAACGACCGGCAATGAGGATTAATGATAATTAATGTTCTACCGTGCGTATCGGTAGAAATTCAGATCTTTACGCTCGATAAAATATTTCATGGAATCTTGACGCGATAATTGTCCGTTCTCGAAACTGGATTTACGATGGATGATATCGCAGAGTACGGCCTTTAATGCTGCCATGTGAAATCTCACGAGTAAGATGGAAAACCTATTATTATCATCTGTTTTACTACGTGGTCCAGTCAACGGGAAGAATTATCGTGAGATTAAAAAGCCGATTTCCTTTGATAATCCGAACGGTATAACTCGCGGGGATATTTGTATTTATATTTGTACGTACGCTCATGGCGAGGATGAACTTAAACGAAGAATCGAACTCTGTGTAGTTTGCCATGGTACGAGTCGAACGTTGAGAGATATTTACGAATCTGTCGACAGGAGACGAATTGTTTCGAGATTTTATCGTGTTTCACGGTTCAGCTATAAATTCTGGATTTTGCAGTTCGGAGAGGGTAACAGTATTTTATTGAAATTATCTGGTACCGAGGTTATCGAAATTTCAATCAACGCGGGTACAATTTTGTATGGAAATTTACTGTACGATATATTAACGCATTCGCGGCTTATGTTTAACCTTTGTCTTGTAATATTGATGTAAATATATGCATACTATCGTGGTAAACGTTATGATTGAAAGCTGATAAAACCCACTCTTACTTTTAAAATATTAAAACCGAATATTGCGACTGCCTTTACTTAAACTTTGATACTAAAAGCAACCAACATTTAACGACAATACAAAGTTTGTCTAGGGCCATTCTCATTGAAAAGCTGATATTCTAAAATTTTAACTTCTTTAACTCGAAGCAATTCGAACTTACAATATTTCTGCACTGTTGTATATAATATCTGCTCTTTAACTGCAATGACGCTGCAGATATTAATACCTAACGTAGAACCACATCAATCGAAACTATAAAACTGTTTTAATGCCACTGTGCTAACTATATTTTTGTTCATAAAACCTATCGTTCCACATCCTACCTATGTCACAGACCGCCATGACAAAATTGAAGGGCAACAGGTTAACCCGGATACATCGATAAAATCTTAATAGCCCTCCTCAAGTATAATTTAAAAAATAAAAAAGATTTTCGTTCATCACGTAACAGTCACTTCACGCGAAGCTTTTCCCGCAAAATCAATCCTATTTGCATTTTATTTCTCAAATCGAGTGTACCACTCTCCGTCTACAAAAATGCACATCCGGTTGTTGCAGCTCGCAGGATGTGCGTGACGTTGTATCCAACGTCTAAAGACTCGCGTGTGATAGTATTAAAAATAACACTTATCTCTGGAGAACCTCTCTCGAGAAAACTAAACCTCCAATGACCTTGACCCCAAGGTTTGCTCGACCGTTTATATTCAGTAAACTGTATCTAATATTTTCCACCTTGATAGAGCAAAAAAAAGGACGATTATTAACGAACGTCTACCGGTAGACGTCGATTAATTTTGAGTCTTTCATCGTTTTCTAAGGTATCCGCGAGAGCCGACGCGAAGATCAGGTATCAGACCCTTATTAAGGTATACCCTAATGAATATTAATTATATTCGTTATATACGTGATACGTGACCTTAAAGACCGATACATATTGCCGCAATCTGCCGGAGCCAGAGGCGTTTGACGTTTAACGAGATACTTGAGTATGATTTTTAACCAGACAAACGCCAAAAGCCGAGGCTACAGGATTTTTACAATTAACATTTCGTTTTATAAATCTCATCGTTTGAGGACGTTCCGACGATCCATATATCCATGGATATGGTAAACGTTGGTAATTATCTGGACGAACAACTCCATAAGTTTTGATGTGCAACGTCGTTTTCAGTGTATCGTTACGGTACATATACCTTTCTTCTCCCTCTTCTTCTTATGTCGTTTATTTCGACAAGTAATTCGCATCCTCCGTTCAATGTTGCACCGTTGGAATACACGGTGAATTGGCGACATTTGTCAGATGAATCGTGCTCGCATGGTTTAGCCGGTGCTAATTCAAGAAAGTGATTTAGATTACACGAGGCATAAAATAACGTTTCTTGTAACGCACGATCGGTTCGCGTCCCACGCGTACCGCCGATACGTTTGTGTCGAATGCATAAAGAAGATTAACCAAACAGGATTTCACGAAGCCCCGAGTTTCGCCACGTGTTGCAGTCTTACGCGCGGAATTGAGAACTTTGAAATTTCATTGTGGAAAAATTTCACCCTATAGTAGGATGATAGTGATTGACATTATTCGTTGGAAAATTTCGTGTCTTTGGAGATGATAGAGAATGAATATGTTCGTACTTTGAGTCGCAAACGATCGATTTATTCGACGTTGGAGAAGGGTTAAGAAGACACGTGCCGTGAATGGGTTCACAGAGATGCAAACGCGAGCGTGCCATTAATCCTCTTTATTCGTCACGTGTTTGGATAATAAATTGGTATGTTTGGAAGATTGGAAGATAGGTCGTGATTTTAAATGCTGGAAACTGTGGGAAGTTACTGTTATTGTATTTCACTTATTGTTGGAGAGTTGAGATTGAACGATTTTGGACGGTGGGAAAAGTTCCCATATTGTAGAACATTTCATAAGTTTTAACGTTGATACTTGAGCGCAATATGTCTCGAATGTGTGGCAAGAAGATGTATAATACGTTGATTATTTTAATGCTGAAAAAAAGTCTGGCATAAACGATTATTAGCGTGTCGCAGGTCAAAGTCAGATGGTATTTGCTTCCAATGAGAACGAATTAAATAATGCGTACTATGACATAAGTAAAATAGATTAGGGAACAGACTCTAGGGCTGTCACTTTTGCTACTGTAAGGTATAGCTCGATGTTGCGATCCAGACGAGATTTGTCTATGTAAACTACGGTGGGAATAGGATGTTAATTTATTCGGATCTGTAGCAAATCAAAGGTGTAGAGTAACCCATGGAATCCGTGTTAAATTTTCAAACCTCTTGTACATATTCCCGCGAATTAACTTCGACTATAAATTTAATATTTCAAATTTTTATAATCATTTCTTTGCTTAGTCGCTTACTTTAGGAAGCTGGATGCGGGGATTTCAAAATTGAAATTGTGAGAATAAGCAATCGAAAACGAGAAGCTCCGGCACTCCCTAGCCATATTTCAGTTGTCGCACTGTACCATGAAGATTTCCACAGACTATTGATTCCAATTTTTTCAACCCTTTGCGGTTGGTAGATTTTTCTGATTGGAGTACCAGCTAGTCGCGGCAAAAGCTTTTCGGAGTCATTTTCTCTAAGTGATTTAAGGCAGATATAGAGATTAATTTAAAATCACTACGTTGAATCAATATGTTGAAGCTAATTTACAGTGTTTAATAGCTCTCAAACTGCATACAAACAGAAAGTTTTAACTTCTGCAATTTTCGGCGACGCAGACTTCTACAACAGTTTCAAAATACCACCAATGTGGCAGCACCGACCGCAAAAAAGTTAATCACCACTTCTTCAGTTTTAAGAGGAAAGCATGAAGGTTCGGTGGATTGAAAGATTCGTTTAAAAAACCAGTTACACCTTGTAAAACTTGTTAGCGTGTCGGCAAAGAAACGGACACGAGAAATATTAGTTCCAGGATGCAAAGCGCTCGGAGCACAATCGAAAGTCCGTAGGAAGAAACCGAGTGTTGTAGAACAGTTACATATTCTTCTCATGTTGTGCGGGCGTTCTTGAACGACGCTCTTCCTGACTTCTCATTGTGGACGGAGATACTGCGCAGATAAAAGACGCGTCTGTTTTGGACGTTTATGTCGTCTGCCGTTTAAATTCACAGTATCATGCGCCGCATTTCCATACAAACATTTTCCGTACCGTCCATGATTCGTATTTTGAAAGTCGAATCAAATCTGTTTGTAGTTAAATTTAAAGAGTCCACGCGCGATTTACGAGGATAATAAATGCGCAAAGACGTGATCGCCAAATACGTAGCTATTTTTTAACCGGCACAAACGTGCGTCGTATTTCAAATGAATGTTTGCTCGAATTCGCAAAAATAAATGAGAAAAGATCGTACAGGGTGACGTTGCATCTGAATTCCTGATATTTTTGGGGGTTGTTTGAACAGACCCTGTGACATTCATATATATCATATAGATAAACTTTCTCAAGAGTATTGAAAATATCTTTGACTGCAAGAAATTTCAATTTCAGCCCAACAATTAGGACTCCGATCCCGTAACTTCTAAATACTGATGCAAATTCACATACAGTCTGTACCACAAGAGCGTGGACGCGATATTTGTGAAATTTGATACGCAATTTGTTAAAGACTGTGCTGGTCTAAAAATACAAAGTTTCCTCTAATACGCAATAGGCCCAATTCTTTTAGTATCGTTTCTATCTCTGAGAAATTCATTTCGAAATGAGTGCCGTGTACGCTAAACGATTCGAAGCGGTCTTCTTGTGCCATCACCCGAAAGGTCCTAAAATGACTGTTAGAGATGCAGCAAAATATCTGCATAAACCTCGCGCATTCGTAATTAAGTGGGTGCAACGGTATAAAGACACAAATCGTGTCGATGATCTCCCTGGTCGAGGTTCGAAACGGGTTACGACGAAACAGGAAGATAAAGCGATTTTACACCTTTTTTCGAAAAATCCGACGCTTTCCTTACGTAAAGCGCAAACAATTTTAACTAAAAAGGGCACAGATATAGGTATATTAGAAAGGTATATTATACAATTACTAATATAGGTATATTTGTATCGAAGCCGTCTTTGTACGGAATGGAAAACACAGAACGGTATTAATGTGTTGGATTCGCCATCTCAGTCCCCCGATGCCAATCCAATCGAAAATGTTTGGTCTGTTATGAAGTGCAAACTCCGAGAAAAGCATATTTTCAAATTGAAAACACTAGTTCGTCGAATTCGAGAGATATGGAAGTCTTCTGTCTCTTATGCTGGAAAGTTGGCTGAAAGCATGCCGAGACGCTGTTAAACGATAATCGCTAATGGTGGAGATTGGACATTTTATTAAGGAAGTGCGTATCAATTTTTTATATGTACTTTCGATTTATATGATATTTCTTATTAAAAAGTTTTATTCCCACAGAGATATCGCGTCCACGCTCTTGTGAAACAAACTGTACATATTTTTCATATTTTACGAAAATTTTCAAATTTCTTCTATTTATCCCCCAGTGCTTCTATACTCAAAAAAGTCCTCAACAAATATCTAAATCGATTGAAAACCTTCAATCAACGAAACAATATCCCTCAATAGTGCTTATAATTCCCAAAACACATACACTTAATTCACGTTTACATAGTCACAGTAAATATCACATTTCTCTCCCTACCTTCCTTCTCTCAACCCATCCAATTGAATACCTTCAATTAACCCTTCTCGACTCGCCTCAATCGTGCTACAAAAAATCCTCTTTAAAAGTTACGCCTCAAAACAAAGCCACCCTTTTTCCCGGACAGAATGTCTTACCCTTTTTCCATCAACGTCATATACTCCCAGCCTTGTGTATATAATTCAATGCGATGCCAAAACGACATCGGGGTTTCCCTTGTTAATAATGGGCAAGGGTAAAACCACTCTCGAAGGGTACGCACTGGGTGGCACAGAGGACGAACAATAGCATTCCGGGAGTGATTCAATTAGAGATTCTAATATACGCTCGCTCGTTCGCTCCCGTGCGAGACGAGATGTCGGCTACCGGATGAACACAATATTTGACCAAGGTGAACACGCACTGTCCTATACAGAAATACACGTACCAGCTGACATGCCCTCGGTACGTTCGAGATCAGTGGCTGGCCGACCATCTCTCTCGAAAGACGCGTTTGCGGTGTCTCTCGAAAAATCCTCGCCACTTGTTAAAAAGTTTTTTTGAAACGAGAGACGCTGCACGCGAGATATCGTTTGGATAGGATCGTAGGTTCGACTGGTATATTAAAAATTTGCTGTATATTTGACGGAGTGATGTTTAGTTGTTGATGAGTGTTAGTGGGACGAAAATTCTGAGTTGGATTAATAATTTGAACTGTGCGGGTTGTTAGTGGGAGGTGATGGAAGTTGTTGGTCTCTGGTGACCGGATGGGGATGGAATAGGGTCGTTCGAGGTTAAGGTTTTGGAGCATTAGGTTGATAATTGGTTTGAAATTAATTTAGAAATGTTTCTACTGTTTGATAGTTTGCTTTGACGATTACAGTGTTTAGGAATGTTGGAGAATGATTCAGTTAGAGGTATGAAGTTGAGAGGAGGGAGAATTTGAAGTTGAGATTACTTTGACAGGAGATTATTTGTGAGAGAAGTTTCAGTAGGTCGTGTTTTGATGTAATGCTGGAGGATGTTAAGTGTCACGTGACTTTTATAACTTATTGTTAATAGTATCTGACAAAAAGTTGGAATTATAAAATATAGTTACACAAATTTGCCAGTTTATAAATTATTTGAAAATCCCCCGAACTTTGCGAATGAAGTAGACAAGAGGAATAAGATGATAGTACCTTTCATTAAAAATGAAAAATATAGTTTTAAAAATACGTTGCAATGAACGTGATGCTAATGGATTATCACGAATTTCAAAGACCTACGTAATTTCGTATATTTCCACACTCTTTGTAAACGTTCTTTCTTTCAATCGTTAACCCTCCAAACTTTTAAACCTCCGATAAATCCATGTACACGAGCACGATACCGTTTACACAACACAAACGACAAACACCGCGCGCGTTTGCACCTGCAATTTATTTTGTTTGCATTAATTTACGAATTCGAATAACCTTCAAAATTGTTATTTATTTTCCCTGTGTGCAAATAATCCACCTGGGATTTCATACGATCGGAAATAATTGTCGACGAAATCGTCGAAAAATCGTCCCGTTATCTCGTCGACCATATATAGATATTCTTCGTAAAATTCAAAACATTGAAATCCTTCGAACAATTAGCCAGGCAATGCTCGAAACGGAATAGCGATAATGTCCGTCTTTCTCAGCTTAATCCTAAGATTTATGACCTCTTTGTAATTCAAAAGGATTCGCCCAGGTCGTGCGAGACTTTCGTTGTTTTGTATTGGCTTACCGCCAATATTAGCAGGGTCTGTCGTGTCTAGCGTGCCTACGCTTCGTCTCGGTTCTCTTCGATGAAACGAAGAATTCAAAAGAACACTTTTAATCCGCGACCGGTTATCTCAAAGCTAACGACTCGTTTTATTTTCATCCATTTGCCGTGAATGGTAAAATCGAGAAGTTTCGAAAGTAAAGGACGTAATTGCTCTTAAATCAGAGTAGTTATTCGTAGTTAACTACCGGAATGGTTTGCAACGTAAAATTAAGTGGCTATAGCGAAGTTGCGGTTCAAATGAAATCTTCTTCCTTGCCGTTTCGATAACTTTACTCGTAGAAATCCGTCCTTCCTCGCACGATGATAATGGCGAGGAAGATTGTGAGCATTCTATTCTCAGCATAGTAAGAAGTTGGAAAGTTTATTTTTACTTGCGTGTACACCTGAACGATTTCTTTCGAAGTTCTTCGTGAATTTGTTATCTTTCGTT
The DNA here is from genome assembly GCA_910591515.1 of Cerceris rybyensis. Classification (NCBI taxonomy): domain Eukaryota; kingdom Metazoa; phylum Arthropoda; class Insecta; order Hymenoptera; family Crabronidae; genus Cerceris; species Cerceris rybyensis. The sequence goes on from OU342789.1 coordinate 39,867,519, forward strand.
GCTTTTGTTGAAGTGTTCTTTTGGTTTCTGGAACTAAAATTAGGTTGATTTATTTAATTATTTCAAAGTGAAGAATAAACATCGTTGAAATACATGTTTAATAGTTTGAAAAATAACGTAGGTTGGCATTATTTGTAAACATTCTGAAAGGTAACAGTGAGACCAATTTGTGCAGATCATGGCTGATGAAAGAACGACAGAAACTTTTTTGTCTGATTTTATATTTTCAGCTCCAATTGCGACTGCTTTTTTTGTTGAAATTCATAGTTTTCAGTGTATCACACATTATTAGGGTTAGACTATATGTGTATACATATAGAATAAATTTTATATACGGGGATCACAGATATGTGACCTGTTCTTCAGTTGGGTGTTCGTGCCTTCTTCACAACCTCATAACTACCCCTAACAGTTGGAAAGATCTTCTGTTGCCTCTTCTTTTCGTATTGCAAACCTCAATTAGTATTTTTGGATGCCAACCAGTCCCTATAGTGAGCATTTCTGCTGTTCACCAGTATCCTCTCAAACACACGAATTTACGTATGTTAACATAGAAACTTATTCTCTCGGAGAAGCATTGACCTAAAGCCATTGAGAGACCATATATGTTTATATGCGATTGTTAAATGTATTATTGCGTCATACTCTCAATCAATGTTATTTGTATTTGCTATTTCAAGAAAAACTTAAAAAAAAAAGTAGGGAAAATCGATTTCTCTCTACTCTTCCACAAAAAAAGTAAAGGAGAAAAAAAAAGAATAAGTTTACCAAAGAGTCTATTCTCTTATTATAGAGTATAGAGTATAGAGTATAGAGTAATTCTATCAAATCATCACTTCGACTAGCACTTCAAAGACCATCCCTCTCAATGCCAACAATTTTTTCAATTCCACCAGATTATTAATTTTCCTCGTTGCATACAATCGAACATGAAAAGCCTTGTGAGTCATGAATGACCATCGCGATAAAGATCATGTATTAATCATCAAAAGCGGTTTCATCGGAATCTACACCACTCGTTGAGCATCATTTTCTTCTCCCTGCTGTCCGGCATTCTTTCGTGCCTTAGATTATCTGCACGATATTGGATTATGGTAGTGCGGTGACTATACCGGCTCACACTGTAGAGTTTAATTTAATATACGCGCGAGGAAGTCTTCCAGGGAATCGGGCCGCACCAGTGCCGAGTCAGCTTTCCGATTGTCGAGAGATCCTTCTTTCGTATTCGCGATCGCAACTTGGAATACTTCTTGTTTGCCGGTCTCTAGATTTTGCTTATTCCGTAGAAACTACGATCGATGCTACGTTCTTTCGAGAGACTTGTTTGTATGATATTTAAATTTCTCAATCTTAATTCGTGACAATGGTTTGCAAGTTTCTCGATGGTTACAGTTGAAATTCGTTACATTTGCATTGGAAGTTTCGAATGTGGCAAAAGTGAGTTTGTTAAAGTAGAGGTGTAAACTTAAGGTTGGATAGAGACACGTGAACGTGAAGAGTGTAAAGAGGGAATAATATCTACTTGGCGGAAGAAATGTCAACGTGCTCAGTGATGCCGGTGTCTTTGCAGGATATTTTGGTAAATATCTATTGTCGATTTTCTAACAAATGGCTTTTGGTGGTTGAATGACGAATTTGTGGCGTTACTTGTGTAGGATGTATGTTGTAAAATATTCAGGTAGGTTTGATGGTTGTTTATTTGTTAGATGGTAGGTACGATTGTGTGGGATACTTGTTAATCAATCGATGGTTGATTATATGTGTGTACATGGCTCTCATTGTCAATCGTTTAACGGATCGCACGTTTTATGGGTAAAGAGTGAAGAATTTTATCAGAAAATATCTGACACTGACGTTATCGCAATTTCGATCAGCGGCGACTGCGATTTATATGGAAATTCGTTCGTACAACGAGGGAACAACGTTTATTTAACCTTTTTACTCCGATAGGTTTCTGAAAAAATTTAATCGGTATTGGCGGATGATAATATCGATGACTTGAGGACATAGATGGGCAAAAGAGTAGAGAGTAGGCAACTTGAAGATAATAGTGCTTCTAATTTGTGCTAAATTGTCTCGTAACACCTAATGAAATATCGAAAGGTTGCTTTTCATTGTTTTAACAATTATGGCATTAATTTCTATCATTCATCAAGATCAATCATTTCGTTCAGGACCCTTTTTTGGTGAATTAAAACCACGAAGGATATAATATCCATACTAACAACAAAAAATGCTTTAAAAGGCGATGAAACTTTCAATTTCGGAATCGGGTTTACTTAATGAGAATTCGAGCCCTTTAATTTCGAAGTTCAGTGGCCTCCTCTCTAGACGACATCAGTATAACCCTTTCGCACCGGACGGGACATGTGCTGTCCCAGTTTGACAAATTTTTGATATTACAGCTGGGACAACATATGTCCCAGTTACTGAAAAACATCTAGGACAGAAAATAACGCCAAGTTGGGCCTCCAAACTGATTCTCAATCGTTCTAACAATGAGTCCATAAATTTCTCATCTCGATCGTCCCCGATCTAATCAAACAAGCGACAACTGTTAAGGTTGCTCAGTTTTCGGCATAAAAATTATTTTATCTAATAATCGCTTGGAGGAGAAATAACTGATCCCGGTAATGGGGCGCACTCGGACTCGATTTTTCGCCGTATTGAAAGGGATAAAGGGGTGTAAATGTCGATTCTGTTGGAACTTGATGTATTGGTAAATAGGATCACTATATTTCCGAAAATGTAGCATCATACGTATAAAGTAACTTTTCTTAGATATCTCTAATTAAAGTTTCATCATTGTGATAAAATATAATTTATAACTATGTGCCCTTACTTATTATTAATATTACTTATATTTAACGTAGAAATTACACAAAATGGTAATCGATGTTCCATGCAAAGTGTAGACATATTAAATATCCAACCCTCTTAACCAAACATCCATTCCTCGAACAGTGTCCTTCGAAAGAAAAAATTCATAATCTTTTAATTCATAACGCAATTGTAAGTTTTCATTGTTCTCCAAGAGAACATTTCTTGCTGTTCGTATTACATTTAAAAATCTGACTGGACTTTGATATTTGAACTATACTCATCGACACGTAAAGTCGAAAACAGTGCTTTCAAGAAGGAACACTAAAAAAGTCGATTCTATAGCTCTCGATGATCTTTAGTTCAAAAGGTCCATTGTACCTCTCTGGACGTTTTTTTGTAGCTTTGTTTACGAGCGATATTAACGCGACACTCCCGTCGCTTTTCGTCTCGAATATCCTCTCTGAAAAAAAGAGGAAAAATGTTTAGAAATATAAGAAAACATAGATTTATAGATATTATACGTTCCTTTGAAAATATCTGAATTAAAATTGCTAATCGACCGCTGAACAATAATCCTTATGTATTAATGCCATTAAAAAGTTCGAATTATCTTCTCTTGACTTGACGTGGTTTTCATTAACACTAGATCTTCCAAGGTGATCAAAATGTATTTAATATCCTTTGCAAAGCAAAAATACAAAAAATCTGACGTTGTTTCTTTATAATTTTCTACGTCAACCTTGTACAATGTTCCCGTCAAAGTGATCGCTTTTTTCCACCTTCAATTCTGTCCTTCCATCGCATCCTTTATTAAATAAATAGACTTTGTCCAATTGTAAGAATTATATATTAAATTAGAAATCATTGCTAATTCTACTATTAAAATCGTTTTTTACCTTAACACTAGATCTACTAACAATAAGGTGATTAAAATGATCTATTCTTAATACTTCCATAACCTTCTGACGTCATTTCCCTTTAATTTTCTACGACAAAATTGCAAAGTGCGTGTAATTAAAACTATTTCTTTTTTTCTGTCTGCTTTTCTTTTCAGTATATTTATCGAGTTTATCTGTACATCCTGAATTACTCGCTGATGATTGTAATGCGAAAATTATTTTCTCACATAAAAAGTCAGCCAGGTGCGTTGATATATCTTCAATAACAAATCTCAATGTACACGTTTCACGGAATACTTTAATAGACATTTAACAGCAAATTCCATACGATTTACACGAAGATTACGAATCTCACATCGTAAGTGCATGTAACGCGTAGGTTGGAAATAGGCAATGACTTAAAAAGGGGAATGTTTCGACCATTATCCCATAACGCTTCGGAACATTAGTATATCCAGTCTTCGCAAATTTACCATTATCCCATAATAATGGTATCAGAATTACCCAACGAAACGGTCATTAATATTGCTCAACGTTAAAAACACTCCACAATACCATCGTATAAATGTCGACGTTATAATTTCTTCTCAACGTAATCCCATACGTCGGCATTCGTACGCAATGTCTCGAGATAACGGCGATTATTCACGATCTACGCAAGCACAATCCACTTTCTATTCGCTCACCCAAGGGAAAAAAAGGAAAAAAAAAAGATATAATAAAGAAAGACGACAGAAACGAAGTTCACATCGAAGGAGGACAAAAGTAACGAGAAATTCAACGTAACGAAATAATCTTATTCTCCACGCAGTGTATCTAACGCTTACAATCGCGGAGATGTTATCTCCCGAGTATACACGTAATCATTGCACTTGCATTAATGTATTATAGAATAGGATTTGTTCGGACACACGCACTCCCTCGTTGCATACACGGATCCCGTGAAACACGTGTTCCGAAGTGCATACGGTTTCGCGGTTAAAACTATTAGATCCGTGTCAGACAGCTAGATACAAACGAGGCCTTCCAAGATACCAACCGAGGTCTCCCCGTGGTTAATTCCATTACATGCTTCTAGAGCATAGGCGCACTTTGCATCAAATACAGTGCCGCTTGTAGAAATATGCAGCTGTTCTATATGTCTTTCTGTTTTGCACTCTTGGTACCTACGATCGTTCGACGCCAGTGCTGCGCATGCACTTTATTGCAGTTTTATCGACCGCCCTCTGTTACGCTCGTTGTTCCGAGTACGAGTCCTCGTTGCATGGATTTCACCCGAAATTTTATTCCACGAGGAGGATTTTGAGAGAATTGAGAATGCGAGGATGTTGTAAAAAATAGGGGTGGATGGTGGAGATCGATTTTGTCGTTTTATCGAGAAGGGTGCTTTGCGATGAATAAGGGGATAGGATTTTTTGAAAAAGTTTATTGTTGTTCTGTATTGCAGGATTAAGTGTTATAGTCGTTTGTTTAGGAATTACTGTTTTATGTGTATTTTAGATAATTAGGGTATGATATATTAAATATGGACAATAGATTTAGGGCTGCTAAATTTAGTAGGTTTAAATATTAGTGGGACCGGAAAGTAATTTACTCCACTTATTTTTCTGAAATACCAATTGATTTTTATCAAAAAGGTTGTTGATAATGAGGGTGATTACATCATACTTTACAAACAAAGACTTAGTACAAATTTATTTGTTGAAATTTAATATAAGAATTGACATTACTTTCCGGTTCCCCTAATATATTACATAAGTTCCTTACAGAAAGATGGATCAAGCGGTAAAAAATATAATTAGTTAAGTAAATTGCATATTATAAGATACACATGGAATATTTACTCTACTACTTCTCTATCAATTTGAGAAAAATATTTAAAAAGTAGGTACCTGTTAATTTGACGTCTGCCGTTAGTTAGTGTTAATTTAGGAAAGATCTGTTAGATTTCAACTTGATTCGTTAATTGGACATCGCAAAGGAAATTAATATTTCGTGAGATTGTAGGGAAAATTGCTGTTATCCTGTATTTCGGGTTTAACTGGTATTATTATTTTGGTTAGAAGCTACGGTTTTAGTTGAGTTTAGAACTACCGAGGTTATCACGTACAGATCACACAGGAGAAATTTCTCAAAGGTGATGGAGATTTGACCTCGGGCTCACTAGCTTAGAATCCAAACTTTCGACTCTATAGCAACGAGAGTTCCACTTTGAAAACTAATGGATATTATTTTGAATATGATTTGTGCGCACTATGATTATTAAGTAGTTGCTTTTCAACAAAGAAGTTAAATCCTTCCAAACTGCGTGTACCTCTGTTATTCGAAATGGTTTAAATTCATCGCACGTTCTATTGCTGCCGGTGTACGACATAAAAAACCGTATTAAATACACTTACATTAAACTGAAACTTGTGTAATTCACTACCATTCTTGCAATTTGTATATTACAGTTATTACTGTGAGGTCGTTTTCTAACAATCAAGTTAAACCCTACCGTTGAGAATACTATTCATCCTTATCACTCTTAACAACTTGAATTCATTTATCGTTCCAGTCTACTAGCACATGGTATAAAACTGTCCTAAATACGCTTCCATCAAATTGAACCTTGCGCAATATAAACTATCCTTCTTAAGGCTCTTGTAATACACTTATTAGCTGCTTGTTTTGTAACAATCAACTGAAATCTTTCCGTCGAGAACATCGTTCGTCCTCGTCACTCTGAATGACTTGAATTCATCTAACATTTCAGTGCTACCGGGACGTCGTATAAAAACCATTAGCCACACTTACATCAAATTGAAGCATGTGCCATTGAAACGATCCTTATGATTTAATATACCCGGAAGGTTCTTTAACCCTGATGTTCTGCTCGGGTCTATTTAACACGAAATGGAGATTATATTTTAACAGATACTATGTTTCTAAGTATTAGTTTTTGATATTCAATGTATTTAACATTTACGTCTATCTGTTTCTATATTTTATGTTTTTTAACGCATCGAGCACCGGCCCCGCGATAATGCGAGATTTTTTGTTTCTTTATATGCATATTTCTACGTCTCGCAGATCAAAAGATGATCGCTCTTAGAGACTTTTGCGTGATATGAAGAATTACGAAGGTGTTAGAATAATTGGATTAGGGAAAAAATTGTTGCAAAAATGTATAAGGTATCGAACATTTTTTTTAGCTACTTATTGTTAGTTATTGGTAGCGTATTAACGCATTGACAGTGTATCTCGTGACAGTCACGAGTGGAACTTCAAGTATCAAACTGTTTATCCCGTATAGTCTACCAATAATATCTAACAATTAGTCTAAGACTAGATTCTTTGCTTCCTCTGTTTTTTAAGATTATTCTAACTAGAGAAAGAGACGTGGTTTAGTTTGCATGCCGACGTGTTTACGAACATAAGAAAAACTAGATATTTGTTGGGCCAGAATTCGTAATTTTACCACACTACGAAAGGGTTAATAGGCTTTTAGGGCCCAATGCTTTTCGACTTTTAATTTGTTAATCGGTCACCACGTCAATTAACACTAGATTTACGGATGTTGCTACACCTATTTTTCCAAAGTCTGCCAATTTGACTTATACAAGAAAACAGAAGTTTTTTGCAAAGACAATAGTTCCAAATCAATTTAAATGAAAGATTTATTATTAAAAAATTAACCAACCAATATATAGTAATCAAATTTTGAAGGAGCCAAATTGGCTCCGTAAATCTAGTGTTAATAAATTGTTACTTATCATTGCGGTTTACTGTGCCAAGCACTCATGGATGAGAATCTGTAATTTTTTAAGAGATATCGGTATCAAGGAAGTATTTGTAGCCAAATGGCCGGTCAGAAGTGGATAGAATGTTAAAAAAATATCGGTCGGTAAAGTGTCAAAATGTGAATTCTGTGCGCCGGGTCACTATGACTGGAAAATATACGGATGTGAAGTATAAATGAGCAGAACTGCAGGGTTAAGTTATATAAGAGTCTCTTGAACTTCGATAGAGTTCATACTATAGCGTTCGGACACATTTGAATTTTGTACCACTCTGGCTGACCCACTTCGGACACCTTTGTGCTATTAAAACGCAACTAGAGCCGTGTCAATAAAGCCACCGTGCCCTCAACGCATTCGGATCTTCTAACTGTGAAGTACTCGATATTGGTCAGACCTAGCTAGTCGGATCTACCACGAGCAAACTGGGTCATTTGGAGGCGTTTGGACCTTTTAGAACCCTATCGGATATTCTTGGGCTCCCTCGATATCCGTTAGTCCCATCCGGCCATGATCCGGCCGAATATCGCTGGCTTCACACGTACGATGCTTCTGGCAGTTGGTTCAATCAAATGAGATCTCTTGATGCTAACTTCGAAAGTGATGGAGTTGATTCAAAGTATCCGTATCCTTGTCGAATCTTGTGGCGTGTTATCTAGCGCAGGTTATGGTTCTTGTTCTGAATTTTGGCTTTAACTGTTATGGTCATTTCGTCTGGGACCTACAGTTGAATGTAATTTAGAGATGATGGGGATTTGAGCACTGAGAAACACTCTCTATACGATCTAGACCAGTGATGGTAAGCCTTTTTGAGAAGTGGGTCACAGAAGTGAGTTGGGTCACAAAATAGGTTAAGACCTACTTTTTTTGACTCTCAGGTAGCCAATGTCCATCTGGAAATATTTTATTGTAAATTTGATTTTGGTTTTGTGTACTTTATTCTATTAATATTTTTGATTGTCTGTTCTCTTTTTTGTCATGTAAAATATAAGTTTACAAAACTCAACGTGTGGTTCATTTAAAAAGCGTGCATGAGTCAGTGTCTGACCTGCAGGTCATAGGTTCGTCATTACTGTTCCAAATCTTAGAGTAGCCACACAGTTAGATGTGAGTTTGCTTTAGAAAAATGAAATTCCATTTATGCTCGAATATTTTCATATATTGTGCGGTGAGAAAGGTATTCTATGGTATTTTTATATATGACTGTACTTGCAGAGAAAATAAAAGAAGTTTAAGTCATTTTTAAATATATAGAAACATAGGAAATGTTTGATATTCCACAGGATATATTTGAATATGAACTTAATTCTACGTAAATCTGTTCCAACAGAACACACCTTTTTCTCCTAACAATCGTGAATTCATCGACAAGAGTTTCTCCTTTTGCAATCTTATCCCACCGTGTGCTCTCAATTCCAAGAACTTTCAATTTCATCGGCCGTTTTCTATTATATTTCCACGCTAACAAGGAAGCGCCTTGAAGTGCGTGCGAATTTCATGTAATTCGAACCATAACACACACTACATCGCGTTAATTGCTCGTCCGTTTATGGCAATGGCATAGGAACATCGTAACAATGGCCTCGGCAATTAACTCGCGCAACAGCCCTGATTTCGACATGGCAAATCAACGAAGAACCTTTGCGCTTTTCGGCCACTGCTTAAACGTGGTATTTTCGTACTGGCACGTTGCTGAGGCCTACATTTCGACCTGACTTGCATTCGACTATCTCCGTTTCTTATGCAACCTGCCAGCCTAGTATTTGCGCATCCACGTTAATCCGTAATTACGCTCTTGTATGTTTAATCAGAGACACTTGTAAAAAGTTCTGCTTTCTTGCGATGAATCTTGCGTGATTCGAGATTGGTTTCGCTCTTAATAACAAATATTTCTATAAGATTTTACACTAACCCTTTATAACCTCATGTAGAAATGTATTTGACCTAGCTTTCTGTTGTAGCCAATTTTCTATCGATACAACTTCAACCTTGAGATTTTAACGTTTTATTTAATAAACGTAATTACTTAAGAGTAATTGACATAATTTTGTGTTATTGTTAGAGCTCATTCTTTATTAGTGTCATTGCAACTGTGGTAGTTAATGCCTTGTGAAACGAATAATTTTTCTAAACTATTGTCAGTTAATTGAAATTAACACTTTAGCGACCGGTAGTCTATTAATAGGCTTTTCGGGCCCAACGCTTTTGGACTTTTAACATATTAATCGATTGCCACGGCAATTAATAAATTGTTATTTATCATTGCGGTTTACTGTACGGAAGACCCAGTGACGAGAATTTATAATTTTCGTAGAGATATCGGTACCAGAGGAGTATTTGCGACTAAACGATTGGTTAGAAGTGGGTAGGATTTTAAAAAATACCGGTCGGTAAAGTGTTAATTTCATAATATTCCCTATCGCACATTATTTTGGGGAAAAACAGTATTTGTAAGTACCGTGGGACACTATAATTGACTATATCAAATAATTATTAAATGCCAAAGTTAAAATTACATTAAATCGAAATTGCCCAAACAACTTCTCCTTTTATCTCCACCCCAAAAATGATTACATTCAAAGTATTATTAAACCTTCCCCTTTCACCACCTCGGATACTTAAAACCTTCAAGAACTTTTAAAGACATAACATTTTCAAAATCTTCAAAACTTTCAATCCTTCCTTCGATCAATGTCCTGAACACTTCAACAACCCTTCCACGATCAAACCCCACAAAAAGTCGTAAAGGAGGTCATTCAATGGCCATCGTTATCTTCGTCCCAACGATCACAATGTTCCCCAAGAAACATTTTCCATCCCAAATATCTTTTCCCGTTCAATTGAAATCTTTCGACTATTTTAAAAATCACCTCGAAGAAATTAGCGTTCTTCGCGCAACGATAGAAAACGGTTGAACGATGGGCCGCAAATAAACGCACGGCCCCCAGAAGACGCTTCTGGATTGCGTAATCGTGCGTCGTAATGCGGCACGCAGGGGAATGCGTGCACATATCCTCTCGGTTCCTCGTTAGCCGAGGCTGCCACGCTGAAAGCGAGTTAACGCGTGCGAAACAAAAGCGATTACGTAATTATCGGAGCTCGCCGCGTCGATCAGCTGTTTCGTTGTTTCGCTGTTTCGCTCTTTCGACTTCGTCCCGGGTCGGGACGGTTCTTTACGATAGCAAAGAGGAACGGTGGAATCAGTGTTTTAAAACTTCCTTCAAATGCTTACAATTGGGTTATTGTTATCTTTATATTGTTATTTTTACATTTACTTATAACTATTTTTTTTAGCGTGAATGGAAAAGTGTACAGTGATTTCAATGTATGAAAAGATGATCTAGTTTGGTTGAAAATTATTAATAATAATAGATACGGTGATTATTAATAATATAAGGGAGAATAAAGTTGTTGGTACTCCGACTATCAGAGTGAATAGAGACACTAATTTTGAAGTAGGTTTCCAGTGCGCGAATATCTTAAAGTATTGCGGTGACTGTTTATTGTGCACAGACTTGTCAAAATATTCGTGAATATTCGGTGCATTCGGTTTCTTCAAAGAAATAATTGTAACAAAAACTTTTTGAAGTATGTTTATATTATTTTAAAAACTAAAGATTGTATTGAGAATTGTTTTGAAAAAAATTATTTAGCCCCTTCAGACTGAAATTTTTTTTAGTTTAAGAAAAAATTATTTTTATATTAAAATTAACTTAATTCATGTGAATGAAAGCAACAACTTACTTTTTATAAAAATATTTATTTATAATTTGTAAATGTACATTTCAATGCGCATATGATCCTTACGCAAAATTTGTGACGTTAAGGAGATCTTGAGAAATATTTGTATAAAAAAATAAAGTTCATTAGTTGTTGAAACTAAGTTTAAATCTATACGTAATAAAATGCACTAAAAGTATTATGTACTTTACAATGTGCACAAGGTCCGAAGGGGTTAATGTGATATTCTCTATGGATTTTCCGAATTTTATTTACCATTTCTATTCATTTATTTCGAACAAGTTTCCTCTCCATCTTTGATTGTATTGAATTTTTATAAATCCAATCGTTGAGTCGACGAACAATACGAATCAATTACAGTCTTTATTTGAATTCTACGCTCGCACAATGACTTTCGCGCGCAAACTCGTAAAATTGTTCGATCTCCGATACGAGGGATGACAGCGGTGATTTCTATCGGGAAAATTACGTTAGATTGACGATGAACATGTGCTAATCGAAGCATAAATCCGTCACTTGTAAAAGAGGTCGCCCCCGGCAATGAAAGGGCCGAACAACGATGTCCGGGAATTTTTTTTACATTGATAATTACTGTTTCGCGCGGCTTGCGATTCGATAATGCCGCGAGCCGCAGGGAGAATCGAGAGTTATGTGTAAAGATTCTCGTAGCTGCACGTGCAACTTTCGAAACGAAGGAGAAAGAGATGTGGTTATCTGGGCTTCGATAATTGTGAATTATGCACTTTCTGCTCGACCCGACGATGTATCACTCTTTTAAAGTCATAGTATCACTATTTTCGTCTGGGTGGCTTATCGTTCTTCTGTTTTTAACTTGAATTTTAACTTCAATTTAAGAGGATTATGTCGATACGATAATTATTCATTCGCAAAATTGGAATTTTATGTAATCGACTTGAAATTATGGAATTAAAAATGTGTACCTCATTGTGCTAAAGATATAAGTAAATCATTTTCGCGGAGGAAAATTAATTTTCGATTTCAAATTTCTGACGATTAAGACAACTTTAGTAACAATGAAATTATATGAATTTGCAAATTTCTTTAGATCAATTCGAGGCATATCAAATATCAAAAGAAATTTCGGTATCCTCTGTATTAAAAGCATATACAAAATAAATTTCAAGTACAGTAATTAATAAAATTCTTCTAAATGAAATTTCCAATTTTGTTCCAACAGTCAATATGCGGTACACTTAATTTGCTCCTCTGATTACAACAAAAAAGACCGCACACGTTGTCGACTTGAAAGCACGAGACAAATTAATCAATAGCATCGCTAGTCCACCCACGAAGCGTGTCTTTAAAACTACCGATCGCACTTCGTGACTCTAATGACCCTAAATCAGCCTCTAATTCCCTATTGACTTTAATTACTCATTAATTTTCCCGCCCCGTTAGTTTCACCGTGCAGATCGTGTAAATCGATCGCCGTATAAAAACTCAAATTACTCGGAAAATCAAAACGTACCACAAAGGAACGATAAAGCTTGTACCACGACAATCTAAACGGTATCGAGTGATTATTACATTGTCGCGGTGGTAGCCGGTAATTGGCGATTAACCGAGATCATGACGATGTTTTATGGACAACTCTTTCCAAGATAAGAAGATGAGAAGTCGACTTCGCACGAAATAATCGACAAACTATCAACGACGATTAAAACTACCTCAAGTGACGTACGTAAACAGGGTGTAAGCTCGATGCAAAACAAATTTACAGCACGATGTCGATAACACCGAACGGCACGATGATAATGAGTTTATCGCTAGAATATTGCGATTCGAGGATCTTCGTGCGCTCAGTGCGTCGAATTTCAGTGCATTAAACAGCCGTCGTTTCTTCGCTCGAGGATAAATTGATCGACGACGAGGTTGGCTTCGTTATTGATAAATTGTGTAATTAAGTAGTGAGCCGTCTGTACGCAAACGGAATTTATTCCCAGCAAGTAGGGAAAAGCACGTTGTTTGAACTGAAGTAATTACACGGTGCCCATAATGAAGTTCCTGGTGAAATACTACGACTTCCTAACCGTCAAGTTTTCCACGGTGAGGTATCAACTATAAAATTCAGACTTTACTTTAACTTTCATAGCGTTCGTCTCATAAATCATCGACTTTGTACCCGGAATTGCTTTTGTTATATAAAACTTTAAGATTGAAAAGTAAAGACTTTATATCTCATATTTTATAATTTCTGTATCGATTCTTTCATATTTTTTGGTAGAGTTTCAGTCGTTACTGTGCTTCGAGATTAATATGATCGCAATGTTTGCATTTCTGCTTGATTTTTTGTTAAGGAATTTATAGGGCCACGTACTTGGAAACTTTCCAAGGCCGTGTTGCGATAGGTTGACAATTCAGTTGAGTCAGTTAATTTATTTCTTTCGTATTTTATGTGAAGATTACATGTTGCATTACTCGCCATCAGATATGTTTTCATTTTCAAAAATCATTTTTTTGCATGTAATATTCTAAATTGATATGTAATCAGTCTTTCATCGACTAACTACCGCATTTTAATCACAAAAACTTAGCTACCGAGACCTAAGAACTTCATTTCAAAATTTCACACGCTTTTTTCACACAATAGAGACTAATAACACTAACCGTACTAAGCGCACTCCAATGAAAGTTTTTGCTTTGTTTTCAATATTAAATTGACATATGTTTTGCGAAAAACATTATCGTTATTTTACAACCAGTCGAATCATCGACCTCGGTAAGAATAAGTACTCATAAAGTGCCGATACGGTTAGTGTGAAAAATATCGGTAAACTTTCTATATGTACTATTTTCATTCAATTAGAGGTAATCGCTCCAAAGTAATATGTTTCCAAAATAAGATCAAATCAAAATTCCCTATACACGATACAAGTTTAATGCTTTCAACACCAATGAACCAAGCACAACCACCGATCGTTTCTCCACTTAAGACTTAATGTTTTACAAGAGAAAATATCTTCGTGAACAGTTCAAAGCGGTTCTTCAAAACAAAAAACGCTTCGATAGCACGGGAAAGCCTCAAGGCCAACTCGTCGAAAGCATCTTGTGAGATACCCCCGCGAATTTCTTTGACGTTCTTCACTTTTGTGCACTTTTATCATTGAACCGCGAAGAAACGTAAGACGGAGGGCTGTTTCGATTTTTATTCGGCCAACTGACAGTCCGACATTATCGATAATTACGCGCACAAGAACAAACGATAACGTTGCATCCGCCAAATACGACGACCTTTTCGATATCCCTATGAAAGAATGGCATTATGCGAATAGTTGGAAGGAAGACGGCACATTTGTTGCGCTCCTTATCGAGCCACTTATCGTGGCATGGTACTGTTGAGCTGCTTTCATTTGCCAACGATAATTGGACTTCTCTGAAATCCTGGTGGCGGTCAAACCGCGAGAACGCGATATCGTTCGATTAGTTTGGTCAATTGGAAAAAATCCAAAAGGCGTTACTTCGTTCCGGAATTATCAGAATCGTGAAATTCCCTCCGTGAAGCGTACAGATGCTTCGACACGGGGGGAAATATTTATGAGCATTTATTTTCTAAGGATTGTCGCTTATCGGCCACTGTCGTTAATGACGGAATGACTTTCGTTTTCTTTGCTTCTTGCGTTGTAAATGTTACTGTTAATACACCAGCGGTTTGCATTATAGGGAAGTAAAGTCAATCGAATTATTGAACGCTTTTTTTTCTCTTCTTTTTCCATCGCATTAGCCGGGAATGTAATCCTATTTGTTAGGTAATAACGGATTTTTCTTTTTCTCGTACGTAGCTAAAGGTTAACGCGCGATTTGCTGCGTTATAGAGGAATATTGTATAGGAAAACAATGTTCTATTTATTCGGTGATTTTCTTCCATTTTTTCGCTTTGGAAGGAAACGTAAGCTTATTCGGTAATTGCTGTTTATCGGTTTGTCAATAGCAAGGTGAATAAGCTCATTTCTTTTTGTCGTCACTGGAAAGGTCAGGAGACTGAAAAGTTATGTTATTAAATAGATTGAGATATCGTAGTGTCCTTTTATTGATGATCTAAAGTTCCGATGTGAACAGTACATGCTAAAGTAAGGGGAAAAAATGTTAGTAAACTGGGATTTGTAATGGAAGTAAAACTTTGAAGGAAATATGTTTTATTTCACTTTAAATGCGACCTTCAAAGCGTTACACATAGATAATGGTATGTCCCATGGATATAAAAAGAGAATGAAAAAAAAGAAACATTTTTTAAATATTTATAATGTAAAAAATTCAATGAAGAGACATATAAAAACGTGCATCAGCATGAAATAGAAATAAATTCTAATTATCATTCACGTTTTATCTATCTGTTTCAACGTCCGTTGGAACAATAATCCCATTGGTCGATCTCTGAGAGGTACTCGTTTTCCAATTCAATTACTCACTTAAACCAGCGTTTATTTAATCTCACCTTAACGAGATTATTATACCATCCCTTTCACTCGTTAAAACGTTTCATTCTTAATGCGAATTTCAAGCTTTAAAAGCCAAGAAACCATTAATTTTTACGATAAACCGTAAGTAGCGCAGATTACCAGGATAATACGTCTTCATATTCCGATCGGCAAGCACCTCATTCCTTTCGATTGCCGACAATGATTCGCGATGTATTTTCACGAGCTTCAAAGTTTATCTATCGATGATAAACTGCCAATCTGTAAATTAACATCGACCATTACCTTGGCTCGACTTCTTCAGCTCGTTAGTTATCATTTTATTTCTGACATTCCTGCACCCATTTAACGAGACTTTCGTGCATTAAACTTACAAGAAAGCAACAGACTGAGAAAAAGAGAGGAATACATTATAGACATATGTAAACGGAGAAACAGATAGAGATAGAAAGAAAGAGAGAAAGGGTTTTTACACGAGAGAGAGAGAGAAAGATAAAGAGAGGAAAGGAGGACAGAGAAAACAGAGAAAGAGAGAAATCATAGGAGAGACAAAGAGGCAGGAAAAAGTATGGGTGTTCGTATATTGTGGCCGAAATGATACGGTAAATCGTGGAAACGACAATGCAAGATACACTCGTTGTCAGATAAGAGTTCTCATTCAACGTGGAAGTTATTAACGCTATTAATCATTAGTGACGCTCCGTTTACGTCCTTCTAGATCGTGATGCTAAATAAATTACACGATTAGCTTGAACTTAGTACTCTCTTTTATGTAAATTGATATATGCGCGAAAAGAAGATGAGCGAGAGGAGGAATCTCTCGTTTCTCGATGGATCGTTGGTGGATGATGACACAGAGTGGAATTTATTTGCGAAGACGGTTATCGGGATGTCGAATTCTATCGTCCCTCTTGGGAAGAATGGATGTTTCCTTTCTGCAGATTATTGTAGAGAATTTATGACTTCAATTTTTTTCACTGCTGTAGGTCTCATGTAAAAAGCGATAGAAATATGAGTTTACGTGGATGTGAAGATTTAATAGTCATTTAGATTATGGATAGTGTCTTCTGAGCTTCTGACAAAATGTAGAGCAGTCGTCAGAGTACAAAAAGTAATAGTGAACGAAAAGTTTATTGATCATTTCAAGCATCGAGTTGAATCATCAAAATTTAATCGTACCGTGTGAAACATTTCGCCATATTTTTAAAATGTGCGAAACGAGAATCAAGCAATTCAGTGTCGATATTTTAATGGAAATCGCAAAGTGTATATGCCTTATGATAAAAAATTTGTTGCCATAATAAAAACAGATTCCATGTGTCGTGTTAAATGAAAATCATAGTTTGTAAAATAAAATTCTGTCGCACGGTTCCATCAGTTCAATTAAAATCGTGCGAATTCAAGGAAAATACTTTCATCGATTAAAATTCATATGCGTAATAAATATTTTATTTATTTTTATATACTCTTACATTTATTTTATCTAATAAACATTTTGTAACATTATAATACATGGATAGTTCACATATACGTATCATAGAGTGTATGTCATTGCAACGACCACTTCACGCGATTTCCTTCTAAAATAAAGAGACGCACATTTTATAAATTACCGTTTAGGAATAATTAGAGAAATCGGGTTAGTTCACGGATTGACACTAGATCTATTAGGATGGTCAAAGAGAGTTGCCTAGAATTTTTTGAAAGTGTTCCAGAAATTCATTTATTTCATTTGGATATTTTTATTTGACAATTTTAAATATATTGAATTAATCGCCGGTGGATCTAGCGTTAAAAGTATTTAGTTTATGTATACTAAGTATTAATTTACGTCTTAAGGATTTCTGCGTTACTTTTTTTTACATTTGATCTTCTTTTGTGTGTAAATTTGCTATTCAGTGTTAATTATTTCTTAAATCTCCTGTGTTATCTTTTATTATTGATCTGTTTCCCTCCCTTACAAATTCAGTGAATTGTTTTAAACGAAAATTTCATACGGCCAAAAGGAATTCCATCGTATCTTTCTCCTCACAGTAAGTCGTAATAGTTACAAGTATATGATAGATTCATGTGTGATACTTGTCTAAGAGTAGGTATACGTAATATCACAGAGAATATTATTCTCGGATTCGCGAAGATCCGCATTCGCACAATACGTAATTACAATTTCCTTTCTTGGTAACCGTTGTACGTTCCGATTATAACGCCGCAAGTGCCATTCAAACTTTATTTTCGCAGACGACTCGCTTTCGAATGTAACGCCGGCCAAGTTTCATCGGGAGTTTGCCAAGTTAATTGGCCGAGGAGCAAACAGAGCGGTGAGAGTATCTCTCTGCGTTAGAACTTTGCAATCGAAGAAAACTTCTTCACGTATTATCGTTTCATAGGTATTGCCCTTCCTTCATAGTGGATAAATACAACGTTGCGACGGAGAGTAGCTGCGGAAAAAGTTCGCATTTCGGTTTCGATTTGCTTCTAATGAGTTTCGTTGTTGGTTTGTACTGCGAGGAACTAACAAGATGGCTAGTATCGACTTTAGTTCGTTATGATACCGTTTCGGGATGCACATATAAAAGGAAATCATACGCACTTTAGTTATTGGCTAAAATTCGTCAGAAAACACATACTATTCGCCAGAAACAAGTAGTCAGTCTATTCGGTTGCGGGCTAAAGGCCGAGCATCGTCTATATCCACGATATCACTTTTGGAAACGTGAGATCAACGAATGATAATCGAAAAGAGAACATTTCTTTCGTCGTTACCATGACAATGTAACGAGTATGAGGCTTTTTCAGCCAGTGACACATTAAAATCGAAAATAATTTCAGAACGAGGGATGTCTCTATCTATCGGGCCAATCTGAATAAACTACTTGTCAAGTGACTTCTTTTTCTGTTGAATGTTAGATAGGTACGAAGGAAAGTAGTAGAAAAATTTTACATTTCCGTTTGAATCTGTATAAGAAAAATTCCGTTGTTGCTTCATGTTGCTTCATATTGTAAAGAGCTGAGAAAATACAGTTCAACAAGTGAAAGATGGCTAGGAAGAGGCGGAGCCTCCCATTCTCAAACGCCTATTCCCGCCATTTTGTTTTTGGAACTCCAAAACCCAGCTTGCTGAAGTAAACGACCATACGGAGGGTTTACTTTGGGAGAATGGGTTTGGAAATTCAAAAAAACGAAATGGCGGAAATGGACGTATAGAAACGAGAGGTTCCGCCTCTTCCTAGCCATCTTTCAATTGTCGGACTGTAGCTGTCATGTACTGTAGGTCGTTAAGAAAACATTTTTGAAAAATCAGATAAAAAGGGCACATATGCACTTCCTTTATTGATCAGAAATCGTGAGGACATGCAGATACGACGTAACAAAGGATATGACAACTAAAAACTTTATCATTTAACTTTGATTAGTACAACGAGTATCGTCATTTCTTCGTACTGTTGAGAGCTGAAAAGTTGGCGGTACTGTACTTGGTTTCAGCTTATTAAAACGATCTTGATTGATAAACAGCTAAAAACATATTTCTGTGATGATTCAAATAATCATATCTATTTGTTTGAATTGTTTAGATCAATGCGTAACAGGAAAATCAAATAAAACTACTTCCTGCCATCCGTAACTTTCCAACTGCCAACTTTTCAGCTCGCAATAGTAGTTAGATGTCCTTTTGTCAATTGATTTCGCGAACAGTAAATTAGTCTGGTAGCGGTAATTCTTTGTAACGCAGTCGCACAAAGAGCGGCGGAGTGCGACAAAGGCCCAATGAACTTTATCAGTCCAGAGTGCACCGACACGTCGATGCAATTTGTCAGTCGTTGCACCGTTCTATCGTGGCGATCTTTTGCGAGTATTCGCCGAGCAAAAGGTAGCCTAACGAAATACTAGCCGAAATTTGCATTTTAGAACGAAACGACGGAAACGTTTTTCACCTTTGTGCATGCCGAGTAAGGTGAAATACGTATGCCAAAAACGTGCCGTGCTTCTTTCATTAAAACGTCTTCTGTCGAAGAAATATAGTAGGAAGATCTAGATACTTGATTTTGACAGAACTCTTTGCGCGTTATTTAAAGTTTCATTGTGGTATTGAGAAATTAATTGTCGAATCAGAAAGACTGCCTTTTATTCGCACATACTTAAATCATTGTAACGATTTTTTAATCGGAGCTTATTGTGGAGAAAGCGTTTACCTCGTGATAATTCCGTAATCGTTTAATTAATCATTCCAACACAATATTAACATTTTTATCATATCTGTTTTCTATAATTGATCAAGTAAAGTAAGAAAAAAAATACTTAAGTAGTTGTTTTAAATTTTAACAATCCTGTATCGAGCTATACTTGGCACAGTTTCTTATTACACTTTATTCTATATCGACTTGATTTCAATCATTGTAATTCGACAGAAATTGAAATTTTTTATTGTTACCATCATAATAAAACATATAGCCAACTGTGAGAAATTTCAACAAATTAATTTTAATGCCTCGACGAAAATGTCGATAAATAATATCGAGAATAAATTTCATTGAATGAACCGTAAAAGCACAGATAAAATATACCGTTATTTACGTTTTATCAATACAGACTCTTCATAATCTCAACTTCCATCGGAAAAGTGAATTCACAAGATTCCATTCTTAGAAAGCTAATGAATTATTTTTAACAGTGCGATCGATCTGTCTGCCACAGGTTAAAAAGCAACAGAAAGGTTTTGTACAATCATCAATAGGTCGATAGCGATAGGATAATTTCATTAGTCATTTCACTTCCTTTTATTCTTCGCACAGCTATTAAACTTTCAAATGGATCGTAAAAATGCGACGATTTTTCTACGATCATCCCCATTCAAATGAATCATTCATTAACACTAAACTTACTAAACCAGTCAAAAGAACGACTAAAAATTTTTTCTAAAAATTACCTAAATTCATAGAGTAGCCGTCAAGTGAATATTCTATTTTTATCATATAAAACATATATTAGTTAATTAATCACCATCTTCACCTCTTCATTTTTATTTTTCTACAGCACTTATTAAGTGTTAAGACCACACACCCGTAAATGATTACTGAAATGTACTGATTTTTTTGTATTGTTTGTTTCAGGTGAGTAGCCGCTCGAAAGAACGTGCCTCTCTCTGCCAAGAGACGGAAAGGGTGAGTTAATTTGAGTTGAAACATTAGAGGAATTCGATCTCGTGACAATTATTCGGAAAAACAACATTGCCGCTGGTTACGATGAGATTACGACACTTTATGTATTTCGAAACATAAATTTCATCTATCGTTGGAAACTGTCGCGTTCGTTTAATTATTGGGAAAATTCGTGTTGAAGTGCTTAACATAAATTAATTGTGTTGCATATGATTTGTTTTACATTTAATATTCATACACTTGTTGGTTTTGAAGCGTTTCAAAATAATGTGATATTTTCTATGTCTGCAATGAAAATTGTCGCGTGCGTTTAATTATCGTGGAAATTCATATTAAACTTTGATACGCGGATAAATTGAGTTGTGAATAATGTATTTTGTATTCAATATACACCTCTTTAATGACATATGTGCTGAAATAATATATTTTCTATCACTTCGATGGAAATTGTCCCTTGTAATTATCGGGAAACTATGTATCGATGTTCGATACGTAGATAAATTAAGTTTCATGGAATTTGTTTTGTATTTAATCTTCTTTGATATTTATACCTCTCACAACAAAATAAATTTTGCTATTACTTCAAATACGGTATCAGTAATATTCTATAGAATTTAATGACAGGTTGCATCAATTTATCGCAAATGCAAAATAGAGGATCGACATGTCTGACATTATATTTGACGAAATTCAGAATATTTAGGGGACATAAAATTATTGACGACATGTTTTCGATTTTCTGTAGCAGAATTTCAAAGGGTGGAAGCATCCCCTTAAAATGTCAACCCTCTTCTTCCGATATCTTGAAAATTGTTGCGAAGGCAAGGAAGTAATTGAGTTAAAATTTTAAGTTTTTTTTACCTTAAAATTAATTTTATCTTGAAACATTTTTTGCCATTACATTATTAATTTTTACGATATTGTTGTGGTATTGCATACTCCACGTTTAAAATACTTCTCCGGATTTCTTTCTCATTTTAGTTAACAACGGTTTTACCATGCAAACTTTTTCTTCGCAGAACTAGTGAAACTGATTACTATAACAATTTTATAAAATAATTAAAAGTGTGAGATGACAGGTCTTTGTCACCATTCCTCCGCTGTTACGCTCATCGAAATAGAAAATTAAACCAAACTTCAACATACATTTTTACAATTACATGAAAATGACAATTTCCAACGATAGACTAAAAATTCGAAATACGTAAAGTATCATCGACAATCGCAAAAATGTTCATTTCCATATAATTCACGATTTCAAAGAACGAGTAGATATTATAGAGCAGAAAATCACTTTATGTCAGGTAGATGAAAAATAAAATCCTTTTCCTTCCATTTACTCAAGGAAATGTAATTCCTTCTCTTTGTGCTTGAGAACCACGATCGTTCAGCTAATGTATGTGTACACATTGTTTTCCACCTACGTGGAGAAATGTCGATACAAGTTCGTTCGATTGCTATGCATGTTACGTTACGTCGAACAGGAAGGGCCTTTTAATAACACCTTCGCGTACTCCTTTCATCCGACATCCATCCAATATTCTCAAACACGTTAAAATGTTTGTTTAATCATGGCAGCCTATTAATATTCCAGTGAGAACGAATACGACGCTAACGTCGATACGTTAAACGAAAATTGAATACTTGTTCATAATTATATTTACATGAAAATTAATTCTCAACAATGAGTTCTTGACTTGGTGAAATAGTGATATTATATATGATTTATTCGAATGTACAGCGTATATATTAACCAAGTTTAACACTAGAACTACCAATCCAGTCAAAATGACTGGTACACAATTTTTTCAAAAAATTCTCCAAGTTTATATAAAAGTCATAGAATAAATATTCTACGTCTATATCAATAAACATAAATCACCCAATCGATCAAATTTTCCGCCGCTTGATTCCCCCTTTTTCAAAGTACTTATTTAATTTATTAAAATATGATAGATTTGAGACCGGTAGTTCTAGTGTTAATAAAGTAATATTTATACATTGTAAAAGAAATTGGATTTTTATTGAAAATGGGCAAGTTTATCGGAAGATTTACTCGGAAATGTAAAACGATTTGAAAAGTAAAGTTAACCTTTTGCATTCTGAATTATATTTCAATTCCGTTACCAGTAGCATCCAACGCTTTTAAGTGTTCTGTTTGAAATTGACTTGAACTGAAAAATAGGACAATTTAAATAAATAAAGGAAGAAACAAATTCAATTAAAGATCTGGTTTATTTGCACTATTATTGTATCTTGCTATTTGCAAGTGCATGATATAGCTTGAAAAAATTTCTAGTTTTTTTTTGCGTTATCATCTATTGGTTTGGATTTTAAAAAATGTCAAGTTGTACTCGACATAGGAGTGTGAAGGGTTAAGAAAATACATTTTGATATCATAAAGATATGATAAGAATTTTAGATGAATGTTGGTTTGTATTTGGTGCAAATTTAAATTTCAGATGTGAATATCATGTTGAAAAATTTTCAAACCTCACTCGGCGTTTCGTGTTCTAGCAAAATCGAGAAGAACCGTATGGAGAAAAAAAAAACGTAAATATCCATGTCTTGTTCAATAACTCAACGTTTGTTTGTGCGGAAAGTAGAACGAAAATTAATTTTACATCAGAGTTCCTTCAGTTCGCTAAAAGTTTCACGTTGAAATTCAAAGCGTGCCGAAGTGTTTCTCAAAAGAATTTTAGAGAGAAATATCGGTGATCCGACTGAAGAACGATCGGAATTTTTAAACTTCTCCCAGTCTTTCATGTCCTGCCGATAAAATATCGAAGAGCATAGCGTATCAAAAATACAATCAGGATACTTTCATTTTCCCAAAGATACAACATTGCCCTATAAAGCTCGTCGAAGTGATCTCCAAGCAATTGAAAATACACACATACAATCCAAAAAAAAGCTCAAGGCTTTAAGACATTCAATTTTTCATTGCCAGAAGAAAAAACGCATTTGTAAAATGCACCGTATACATCACAATTCTATAATTCAATATTTTCATATGTATAGAATTATAAGTTCAATTCGTAACAAAAGATCTTTTAACTTCTGACGCTACCATTTCTTTTCTGATCGAATATATCACGATCCAAAATTAAATTGTGGAAATACAAATCTACCGATAATTTCTACTATTAGAACACTTTAATATAAAACTGATAATAAAAATAATTTTAACACGTCGTTTTCCACGCTTTTTTCAACTTGAAAATTAAAAAAAAATCTTAACACTAGAACTATCAAGGTTGTTGAAATGACTTGTTCCCCATTTTTTCTAAAATCTTTTCAATTTTTTAAGGGAGCCATAGAGTAGATATTGCACGTCCGTCTTATAAACTGAATTAATCATCTTCTCCACCTTTCGATTCCTGGTTTTCTAAAGTATTTATTTAATGTATTCAAATATAATAGATTCAACGCCGATAGTTCTAGTGTTAAACTTTTCTATTATATTTTTTGTATTACAAAACCTACTAGTTATTGCAAAGCAAAGAATTAATCTGCAAAAAATTCAACATTGCGTCGTATACCATGCTTAAAAATTTCTTTTCCACAATAGAAAACACACATATACGCGAAAAGATGAAAGTACGCCTTAGAATTTCCAAACGTCACTTGGTATTTTATCGCTGCCTGTGTTCTAGACTATAAATTCAACACGCGCAATTCCGTTGCATCGTGACGATGCACCGAGAGCTGCATCAACGAAGACGAATCAATTATGTAAGCAAGTAGGTCAGAAAAGTCCACGGTCAATTTCGCCCGTGGGATTGTATACATAGTGTGGCTATGACCATGATCGCGCTGCACCAGTAACTCGATCCTTGACGATGCTCTCTTGGCAAACCTAAACGATCTGATTTCTCGATGCTCTTTCTCTGTGCATTCTAAAGACCAGTTCTAGGCGTGAGCAGGTAGAAATTCATTTATTGACCGTTTCACGGATTAAACATAAGTAGAATTTGTTGATTGATCTCTTGCTTTTAAAGTTCTTCGACCTTTTCTTCCATATTTTTCTGGCTGTAAATGATAAGGTGATTTGGCCTAGGACTCAGTGTTTTGGATGAGTTCCAAACCACCGAGGGTATGGTATATTAAATAATAATTTAGAAAAATTCTCCCAGAGGTGATGGGACTTTTCAACTTGGACCCACTGATTGAGAGATCAAACTTCTACCTTCATGATCACCATAACCCCCTTTGAAAATTCCATTAGCTAGATAAATTCGATACTATTGTAATTGGAATTTTTATGATTATAATATGGCCTATAAAGTCGTATAATTTAATTTCTAATTTATTGTGCGATGATAAAGTTAACCTTTTCGCTATTACGCTGTAGTACAATAGGGCTTAAGGTATATTTTTATATTTCAACCTTGTTTTAAATAAAATCAAATTGTTCCCAGTATTTAGGTTGATAGGGCTTAAGGTTTTTGGATTCTCGACGGCTGTGTTGAATAATTTATTATTCAATTAGAATTTATAATTTTATCATAATTTTCCATTGAAATTTTCTATCCAAAGTTCTGTTCTTCTACAATGAAATAATGAAATACTCGTTGTTTCAAGTGTTCCATCAAAATATCATATTCAAAGTCTCCCAGTTAAGTTTCAACCGTTTCTATAAATTCACGAAAATCTACATACTTTTCACATCAGAAAGCCTGCTTACGTTCGCATATTCGAAACGAGAGCTACAACAATGCAAGTCCAAAGGAGTTATGTAAATTTCAAAATATAAAATTCCCAGCGGTAAATCGTTGGAAGTACATAATCGAATAAGGTAGAATAATATTTAGCCCCGATAAAGTAGCGGAAATTGATACAGTCCTTTAGGACCTCTGACATTTAAATCGCGCTTCTCGTTTAAATCACCCGACAGTGATCTTTCTGAGCGTACACTCTGCATAAGTAATATTTCAATAATCGGGTGTAGAGGCATGCAAATAATTGGAGCGCACCAACATTGCTTGAATCTTATGCTCCTTTACACGGTGAAATATTTTCCGTGTCATCAAATTTCGTCGAATCGGTTTCTTCCTCGTCATACATTGAGCGTTTTATCGTTTCTCCATGGATTCCCTTTCTGCTGATCTCTCTGCTTCCTCGTTCTCGTTTTCATCCATTCGTTCACAATACGTGAAACGTTGACCCACGTAATGGAATTGCCGAGTCGGCTATTTGAATTCAATCGAAAGAAGGGTGCGAATAAACGAATATGATCTGTACACTTTATTCGGTGTCAAATTAAGTATTCTAAAATTATTTCTGATGACTGGTTGTGTTTTACTGGGTCAGCTTGTAATCGGTGACACATATCATTGCTCTTGAACCTTTCGCTACGATAATTTCACGGTTAAAGTCGAGCAATTATACATTAAGTGATGCAATATGTAACTTTGATTATATTTATCGTTATAGTTTGCTTTAAAAGCATATTATTGATTTTGTCTTAACAGTAGATGTACTGACGATTAATTCAATATATTTAAAATTGTGAAATCAATCTGTCTGAATCAATTAATTGGGGAGAACAGAAAATTTGATCGATTTGATCGCTTACAATCTTCAAGCTAGACGTAGAAAACTGCACGAGAAACAGCGTTAGAAATTTCCGAAATATTTTCAAAAAATTCAGGTCATGTCATTTTGCACTCTGAATTATTTGACTAATTTTTCGTCAGAGATGCAAATGTAGTCTCAGAATATCGCCTACTGTTGATTATTCATTTTTGCTTGATACTAGAAAGAATTGTATTTTGGCGACCTTGGTAGATCTAGTATTAAAACATTTTTAAAAAATTAGAGGTTTTTCTGACACTTATCACGAACTACATGATATATTTTTCGCGTGGTTAGAACTCAAAGCGCAACATTAATCCGTTACGAATGGAAATATTTTAATACTAAGAGATAATTATTTATTTGACGTTCCAAGATCACCTTTTAATCAGAAAGTTATACTATCAATGTATATACATTATAAATTACTATTTGTGTAATCATATTTCAACGCTTGTATTTCAATTTTTAAACTTCAATCGTGTATACATCCGGCGATAAATTATAATTAAGTTTTTTTTTATAAAATAGATATGCGTCGCTAATCCTCAAAGGTTTAATGTATCATTATTAGCTCGATTAAGTTCGATCGTTAAAGTGCATCGAGTAGCAGTGTACTTTAGCTGACTAGAAGGCACATGCAAATATAGATTAGCACCGATGGAAGGTCTCTAAAACACTACCGTAATGGTTCCCGTAGCAACGGTGCTCCTCTTAGAATTCATAACGAAGGCTCACCTGGAGACAATGGAATGGATAAAGCCTTTACTTACCAGTCGCATCTGCTTATTTAATTTTATGGTAATTTTAAATTGTCTTACTACAAATTTGTGGCGGCATCAGTAGGAAATTGAATGAGAAATTTTCGTTCTACGACATAAAATGGACGCAATAATAATTGCAATTGTTTCAGTCGTGTTTATCAATTATACAATGTTCCATAGTTCTGTCATATTGAAATACAGGAAAGATTTATTTATTTAGCGTTACTAAAAGCTCAACCTGAGAAATTGTAGTGATTGTAGGGTCAGGCTCAATTAGAACGAGTTCGATTCAAGTTCTATTTTGAAGAAATTTTCTTCAAGATAATGTAACCTCAGTAATTAAAAAGCCAGGTAAAACTGTAAATCCTATACGAAATGGCTAAATTATTAGGTTAAATACAAAAAAGCAAAAGATTCTAATTAGTTTCGAACAGTACATAGTAATACTCTTATCCGACTTGTAATGAATTTCTGAAAAGGGTGAAAGTGTACTATGGTGATAGACATAGAGTTAGAGACTGCAGCTTTCAATAACTCTTTAAATCTTCCTCATCTCTATAAGAGTTTCCTAAATTATCATGGAATGTATCGTAACTTTGATAATTTGGAATTCATATAAAATTGTAGACTTCAATAAAAATCTCCATAGCCGTTACAATGTAAAATACAAAACGAAAAGTTTCGTACAATGAAAATATAGAAGAGTTTGGTGGAAGGGCCATCAGATTATTTCCTACTTTTAGTAAAGTCAATTGAACATTCTTTTAGAATTGGCAGCTTCAACGGTAAAAATAATTTATCACCGGTGAACGAAGGCGATATAATTAAACTCGAAGTCAATTATTCCCGGCGTCAACTCGATAAGCCTATTAATTAACGGAGGTTAGCAGTCCTGTAACTTTCTCTGAGGTTCGTGATTGTTCGAAAGGTTCGAAACCGATGTGCTCGAAGCAGAAAATGAACGGTTCGTTAAAACGGGTCGTTGTACGAGGAATTTACGGCAGTTAGCCTTACAGATGCAAATTAATTAGCGTCCTCGGCTGACTGCCAGTCAGACGTGGTTAAGCAGGAAGTGTATCTCCCAATTTAGGAGAAACAGCTAATGACTAACAGTGAATACTAACCGACAGTACGGTCGATACTGATTTTGTTTCGTCGGTTTAGTCGGTGCACAGAGTAATTTCGAGGTTACACGTGAAATTCGTTATTTTCCGCTGACCTTTAACGACGTCACTCTGCCCTTAACAGTGCAGAAATTACTAATACAACTTCAATAATGTTCCATTAACCGTGATCAATGAGCAATCATACTTTAAAACCCACGATATGTAGATAAAAATGAACGAAGTACTTTACAATACTTCCTTGTCTGCGGTGTATTTGTTTTAATTATTTGCTATCTTATATTGAAGAACAATTGACGTAATTTCCTGTCGTAACTGACTTTTTGTTAAAGCAATTTTGACTTTGAGATCAAATAGTTTTGCTGGACTGTTCATCGCTGTGTCGTGCAATAATTGTAGTTGTTGGTAGAGTCAGAGAAAAGTAAACATTGAAAGGCAGAAAATGTCGGGAAATAAATTTTATTTAACACATTTCATGCTACCTAAATATGGGCTACCAAATTTATTATAGTTATAATGTTGTTATTTAAATCAATGTCAAGTTTAAATACACTAACAATAAGATTAGGCAGAAGAATATAACTGATATTGATCGGTAAAATCTAAAATCATGTATTTGAAATCCTGCAATATCGCGGGACCAGCATGCAATATGTTAAGAGACAAACAATTGGAAGACTTATTCGGATTACAAAGGATTCACTCATTGCTTTGTAATGAAAACGAGATACGATTCTGGTTTAAATTGTTAGTCGCTTCAAAGTATGTAATATCTGCATTAGTTCTGCATTTGTATTTGTTATTACTTGAAATATCAATAATATAATTTTATCTTTGAGTTTCTGTTGACTTGGTAATTAAACCATTACAATGCCATCGTTATCGAATATTAAAATTGGACGGTACAATATGTCACTAAAAACTCTACAAACATTCTGATTACTGAGCATTTATACACGTAGGCAGTAATTTATACAGTTATGGCAGTTGGTTAAACGGGAAATTGCGCTGGTACTTGTTCATACAAATTCCCTAGTTAATCGTGAATATGCGTTGATTGAACGCACCTCCCAATGGAATTCTCCAACCTTGACGATAATGGAATTTACAAGTTCGGCACAGTGTTGAGGCAAAATTGATTCCAACTTGCACCCTTCGAAATTCATTCTCATGCTTCTAACGTACAAGGCGTTTGTCAAATTTATCCTTTATTGATTGAAATTCATTTCGCAAAATATTCATCATTCGAAAATCTGTGCTTCGTAAATTAATATTAACCTTAGGTATTCGAGAATATTTCAATTCTAAATTGGATTTAAAAGACAAAATATTCAGAAGTTGAAAATCTCTGCTTTGTAAATTAATATTAACCTTAGGTATTCGAGAATATTTCAATTCAAAATTGGATTTAAAAGACAAAATATTCAGAAATTGAAAATCTCTGCTTTGTAAATTAATATTAACCTTAGGTATTTCAATTCAAAATCGAATTTAAAAGAATCGAGTACAAAAAAATTACTACAATTCCACTAAATTAAAAATGACTGAAGAGAAAAGATTAATCTTGCAAAAATGGAAATGTGCAGTTTAATTTCTGAGTTGATTATAAAGACTTCCTACGATTATACCTATTACATTATAATTTTTTAATGAAAAAATCGCCGAGATTTATCATCGATGAATCACTGGGATCTTCCGCTTCTAATAGTACAATTTTCGTGTCAAACTCCACATACAATCGTTCCATTATGATGCACGCGAGTGCAAGGCGTAGGTTGAAGGGAAGATTCACAAATCTAACGTCCGTGGGCGAATACGTGCGTGGATGGAGTGTTAATAGTTTTCAAATGACAAGATTTCCTCAGATTGAACTTTAGTCTGCATCAGACATCATGTTTTGACGTTGCAAACGTCGCTTTTCTCTTTGTGAATTTAATATCTCTAGCTTTACTGTAAAAGAATTAAAAAATGCATTCGTCTTTGAATAAATATTTAATTACTTCTTCTGTGAAATATAATGCATAAGATACTTGAAAAAATAGTACAAACATTTTCAATAAAACTATAATTCTTGTTCCAATCTTCTTTAATCGTTCGAAGAATTATGAATTTTAAATAAAAAGTTTTTAAGAAATGTAAGCTTGATTTAAACAAATAATGGAGATAAATGACTTTGAATCGTAACACTTGAGAATCAAATGGAATATCTTTTGATATTCTTTTCGGATACATTCCATGGACGGAATACTAAATCGGTTTCCCATTCTGTACAGACAACAAAATTGAATGTGAGTCTACAAAATATAAAAGTCGCGAAACTTCCAAGTGACGGATTTTGCGCATACTAGCTCAAACAGTAGAAAATCTTTTCAAGAGCAAGAGAAGCTGAAGTTTCTCAAGAAAAGTCAAATGTCAAATAATAATGGAAAACACCCACCATAGAAGGGTGGCTTCTTCAATCGAGGCAAAGTTAAAGAAAAGGTCAAAGAAAGTCAAAGAAGATAGAAATTATTTTACAAAGAAACTTCTCAAATGTTTGTAATGCAAAGTGCACCTCATTGTTACAAAATCAGTATACTATGTCAAAAAAAAAAGATAATGATAGAAATTTTGAGAAATTTCAACATCATTGATAACGTTCGCCTACCTGGAATCGTAAGTGGTAGATACTCCAAGAAAACAGTCTTCGAACGGAATATCAGGTAGACTGGAGTATTGTTTCGCTTATCGTGAAATATTCGCCGCGATAAGGGGAAGATACTTCGAAATGCACTTCTTCGGTGGGCTTTGTAAGTTGAGAACCACAATGAGTGCCTTGAGTAGGTGCTAAACGTGTTTACCTACAAGATGCATCGGTGCAAGTACATTCGCATAGTTATATAAAGTGCATGTACCCAGTTCGTAGCAAGTATTCTTTGATAGGATAACAAGCTTTCGTTTCGCACTTATTGTTAGAGATCGGAGAATTTTCAACTTCTGCCTGCCTGTAAACACGTGACTTCATTTAAATCCATTGCACCTTTTCTCCGACTAATACAACCGGATGTGTATTTTCGAATTTCGTGGATTGATGTTGGACATTTGTACGAAATATAATTGTGCAAATAATTTGAAAATTTATGGGTATTAACACTAATCCTACCATTTTCGATCAAACGATTGGTTCATCGAAACAGAACGTTGTAATTTTTTGTATCATTAAATCCATGCTGTGTTTTTATGATCTTTCCAGTATTAAATTAACAATATCCTGTATATCTTTTGGGAAAATTTGATTTGTATTATTTTATAACCAATCGACTGGTCGCCCCTAAGTTAGGGGTGAGA
Source organism: Cerceris rybyensis (assembly GCA_910591515.1). Classification (NCBI taxonomy): domain Eukaryota; kingdom Metazoa; phylum Arthropoda; class Insecta; order Hymenoptera; family Crabronidae; genus Cerceris; species Cerceris rybyensis. The sequence continues at coordinate 39,899,145 of OU342789.1, forward strand.
AAAGAATAGGTGCACGTAATTTAGAAGCCTGGCATAGTGCCGATAGGCCCGGGTGAAAGTAAAAAATTGAAAACAGACTGAAAATTCAAGTAATTTTTCTATATTAATATACAGACGGAAACTTAACTTCAAGAAAACTGAATTAGTGAACAAAAGTCGGAAAATCGTAAGCGAAAAAAAAACTGAAAACGTTCTTAGACATTTCGAGTTTAGACATTTCAGTTTACTTTCAGTTTGTTTTCAGTACTCGTCGGAATTAACTAATATATGAGTCTCAAATCAGTCTGCTTTCCGATCGAACTGAATCAATGTAAAATTTTCAGTCTTACTTCAATCTCGGCTTCAACTGAAAAATTCTTCCCTCTTGTTTCAGTCTCAATTCCGTTTGAATTTTCTCAATAGCATATATCTTCAGTACATTTTCACATAATTTTCAGTGCCAATTATTTATTTCGTCTTATTTCCATTCGAAATTCGTCTAAAATCCTGTTTTCAGCCTTATTTCAGTTTTTTTTCCGTCTTTTATTTTTACTCGGATGGTCAGTGTTAAAACAATAATTATTACTAGCAGTTCTACCAGTTACTTAAATTTTAACGAGTTACGGGCATAGGTGAAAAACTATTACCCATGCATTAAAACTTATTTTAATTGGTTTTTGATAATACGACAGTAGCAATTGAACTTGAAAGTATTAATATCACAATTCTACTCATTATAAGTCCAGTGTCTATTTTAGAAATTCGAAGTCACTTTTCTTTGAGAAAAAGTGAAAGCTTCAATCGAATGATGGTAGTATTCTCACGCAACATCATGCTACTTTGATCTCATTGACTCTCAATTTCATCAACGACCATCAACGCCGCATTCTACGAAGTTGAACTTTGATCAGCTCTTATAATCTTCAAAGTGTAAACCCCCCTCCGCTCGCACTCTTACTCTCACTCTTTTTTTCCTTCCATCTTCCTTGCTCTTTCTGTTTTTGCATACATCTCTATCTTGAAGAATCTTACGTTCACAACCGTTTTTACCACGTGCCAAGAGTATCTACATCTTAATATTCCGCCACGTAAGTGTGTAACTCGTAGCACGTGTTTTTCAACGCGTATTGGTCATTCATAAAAGAATGACTGTGAAAATGAGAAGAGAGGGAAGACTTCCTGAATAAACGTACTTCTCTTACCTGCAGTCATGACAACGACTATTTTCATTCATGCCATTCAACGTATTACGCGCGCCAGTGGAGATTTTCTTCGTAAGTGAATCATGTCTCGCTTATAAAATTGCTGCGAGTGAGTAAACAGCGTTGACTGTCAACTGTCATTAGCTGAATACAGAAACGGTATCGCTTTGTTACGTAAGATCCAACACGTTACCTCAACTGAATGCGCGATTTCAATAAAATGTGCCGATTGTGCGCTCGTTTATTATAATGAAGGAAACAGAAGAAAGAGGGAAAGATATGGAACTCGAAAAACAGAGAAGGAGAAAGCGAGAGGTAAAAAAAAAGAAGAAAAAAATGAAAGCAAAACGCGAAGATTCAAAAAGAAAGAAAAAAAAGTGAACAAAGACAGGAAGAGAAGGACATGGAAAGAGAGGGTGACAAAAAAGGTTAGACGAAAAAGAAAGATGAGGAAGTCGAAAGATAGGGAAGGAGAGAACGAGTGGTAAAAAAAGAGAAGAACGAAAGCAAAAAGGAAAGTTTCAAAAAGAAAGAAAAAAAAGTGAACAAAGACAGGAAGAGAAGGGCATGGAAAGAAAGGGTGACAAAAAAGCTTAGACGAGAAAGAAAGAGGTACAGATGAGGAAGTCGGAAGATAAAGAAGGAGAGAGCGAGAGGTGAAAAAAAAGAGAAGAACGAAAGCAAAAATGGAAGATTCAAAAAGAAAGAAAAAGAGAGGAAACAAAAAGTGGACAAAAACAGGAAGACAAGGACACGGGAAAGAGAGGGCAACAAAAAAACTCAGACGAAGAAAAAAGCAGACAAAAGTAAAAAATGAAGCGGAGAGAGATAAAGAGGAACGGAGGGAGACAATGAGAGAAATGCATCACGCACGTACAACACGAACGACCCTCAGAAATCGACCGTTCCGACGTTTTTTTTTCGAAACGTGCTTTATCAGCACTCGTGTAAACGCCGAGCGTTGGCGTCATAATGCTCCCTCGCGTTTTAGATACTTCTATGTACGTACTTGTTTTGCGGAATTTATCACGGACTGTTCGTGCAACGGTAAACTGGGTGCAAGAGAGTATAAGGAACATTTCTGAAATTTTTGTTCAGAGATTAATATATATCGTGTGTAATTTAAATCGAACTATCTCGCGCACAGAAGTATTTTTACCGGTTATCTTTCTTACACAACATTTATAACTCATTTTTAACGTAACGTTTCACGTGGTTTGACTATTGAAATACCGAAAGAGATTGTAGATACATACTTCTGCGAAAAGTGCAAAGCAGAGCCAACGTTATTCACCCTTTTATCTCACTAATCGACGTTTCATTCAATATTTGAGAATACTTGTACTATTTGTAGAGCTTACTATATCCCTCGTTTGCCATGCAAACAATGTTGCTTACATTCATTTTATACAAATGTCAAAGAATCTTCTGTATCACAAGGGCCAATTCAGATGACTCTGGTATTTTCGAGACAGAAGAAGCAATACTGCGTTTCTTCCTATAGCAAAAGCATAGATTTTTTCTCAAAAGCCTTAATATATTTATTACAAAAGCCCTTATGAATGAGGTAAATGGCATAGGAAATATTCAAATTTCGCAAAACGTATCAAATTGAAAATATATTATTATAATATATATAATTTCTATAATATTAATATTACGTTAAATTATACGATATATCAAAATTCGCTGATGGATTTTTATTTTAGCAATTAAATTCTGAACTATAACGGAGACAGAGTAACAAAACAAATCATAGGGCAAAGGGTTAATGGCAATTTTAAATTACAAAAATTTGTCTCGAGTTATATTTAAAAAAAACTCTACAAATAAGTTATATATGTAAGAGAGGAAAAGCTATTACTTTTATAAATTATTTTAATAAATTAATGACATAAAACAACACTTAATCACATAAAATAACTATTCAATCATAAATCGTAACTTCCAATACGTAAATTAAATATCTGTCGTAAATCTATTTATCAATTCGCTTCGCCTCTCTAAACAACTAACTGAATATTTATAAAAAATGCTGCTCGCCGTTCGGACGACAAGCCAACGCGAGTCAGTCGTCGCAGCTGCGACAAACATACTCGGTGTTACATTCATATAAATATTAACACTCTTACATATAGAAGACTCTAAACAAGAATCTGGAACAAGGAAAAAAACTAAGTTACACTGCGAGAATAAAACCAACACTTTATCATATCACGGTATGCTTCAATGCCCCCAAAGCGATTCCATAAAACAGAAACACCTCGTAACAATCTCGAAATTCGTCCTATCTCGAAATATTTCTCTCAAAATTCATTTAAGTAACACATTGAACGAATATAATGATTCATTAGCATGTAAGAAATAATTAAGACATCCAAACTACAAAACAAAAAGCTTACAATCATGGTATATTAATTATTTCTTACATGCTAATGAATCCCCACGTCACGACTGTCCCGATTGTTTTGCGGCATTATGCTAATAACACTTTGTACCGGAATCAGCGGTATAGAAAAGATAGTAGATCAGAATTATTAGAAGCAGAACGAAGGGATCGGGTCGTTTAACGTCTTCGAGCGATAAACAAATTCGTTTGTCCAAATGGAGTTTTCTTAATGGCCGAATCGCATTAACGGTGACTCACTTCCGCTGCAGACTGGATCACCTAATGCACAATTGCAGGTTTAATCTTAAGACGACGACGTAAAGCACTGTTTATATCGCTGCTTTGGTAATCGGTACGCGTGATCTACGTGTTTCCTCGACATATTCTAACGACGCTTAAGCTCTTTTAGCAGCAACAGCAACAGAAACAGCAGCAACAACTCTGTCTCAGCGTAGATTTAACTTAACCCCTTATCTCATCTGTCCGGACTCACGAGTGACGGAGTTTATCTTTTACAGTAGCAATTAGAGGCTAAAGTATATACTATTTCCTTTCGAAAAACTTCGAGTCAACGAGAAGATAGCATCTTTTCGAGGCGGTGCAAGTACCCTTAACTTCGGAATGACATTATTTGTATCAGTGGATAAGTGAGACAGAAATGAAACGCGGCTCTCGTCTTCTGCGTAAATCTACGACTCTCGAAAGCAAAGTTTCCGTTGACATCTATCGTTAAACCTTGGAAGAGGATCTTTGAAACGATGTGGCACGGCAGATTTTAGGCGAGGTATTGCATGCGATGCGATCGTAAAAATTAACGGAACGCGCAGTAAAGTTTACAACTTTCTTTATGATTTACACGCATCGATGCTACCTGCGAGATGTCGATGGAGAACGGTAAAGAATTACTTTCTCTTGGGGCGCTTGAAGTGTTAATGCTTTTAAAAATGTTGAATGTGCTGATTATAGAGAATGTTTTAGTATTTTCTTTTCTACTTTTTCTATTATTATGGTCATATTTTATAACTATTGTTATGCCTCGCGGTGGTTTGCCCAATCTTCGGCATTCTTCGAATTAAAATTGCTATGTCTTTGCGATTTCAAACTCTTTCGAATGTCTAGTAGCGACTTCCAGTAATAACACTTCCGATCGCTAAAGCATTGCGATCTGTCGATCGATGCAACGATTCAATTCTCGAATCCTACGGGTTAGAGACAGCACTTCTCTCGGTACACCAACTTCATATCGACGTAATACTATATATGATTAACACGTTGAACGGCAACCGTATTTCGCTAGTTTCACTGTTTCTACCATAGCGAAATTTTTTCCATTAAATTCACATCTTTATAAAACAGAAACTTTAAAGATACAGATAGATAGGTATTCGGCAGACCTTTATCTTCTGAACACCAATATTTAAATATACAATACATTTGAAAATTCATAAATATTGCAATTTCAAAGTGACATAAAATTTTATTGAATTCAATAGCGCCGGTCACCGGTGACCCTAACGGCAGTCAACGTGTTAATCAACGTGTTCATAATTAGAATTTTCTAATAATTATGAACAGCTATTTGAAAAGTTAAGAACTCAATTTCACTGTGAGGATCTGAGTAGAAAGGTTTTCTGTTTAATGAAATTAACAATGTGATCATTGTGCATCACGTCTCACTTTTTTCTACTGCATTCAAATTCTATAAAGAAATCGGTTTTGTCGAATGAGAATCACTCAGAATGTACTTATAGTACGTGAGTCTTTATTATACATTAACACTTTAAACAGACCGTGCTCCAAGGAAGAAGCAACCTTTGGATGTTGCGTCATAAGCTGACAATGAACCGAAGGAGCGACTATACTAAAGTATTTAGTAGTTCGAACGTTGCATGCAGAAGGCCTTGTAAGTGACAAGATACTAAGCTTATTGAGGATAGTTATGCGTCATATAACACTTGTTCTATCGCGTGCCACTTGAGAAAAATTATATGTAAATGCGTCATGTTAAACGCTCTTTGCTCGGAGCTTATATATATACCTACTTGTTTTATTTGTTCAAACTCTTCAAGTTTTACGGACACCAAATATTATCACTGACTATTATTGCAAGGGATCAGAAACAAGGCACTTGAGGGGAAATCGCACTGCGAAATAAAGAGAGAAAAGAAAAAGCCGTGGAACTGAGTGCGCCAGCACGATATCGATCGTGAAAATCGAAACATTGACGTACGCACGTCAGTTTTGATTATCAGATTGGTAGACACCGATTTTACCTACTTAAATGAATGTGAATAGCTAAATACGACTATGAATGAAGAGGACAGCAGACATATAGAATAAAAAGAGATAGGTAGTGCGAGAGCAGTCTCCATTTACGTCCCAAGTGTCATCTTTCTGTTCCCTTGCTATACTCTATAGACTAACACTGTAACAAGGGAGTGATCGATGTCTATCCTAATTGTGATACTTCATGCAGAATGCCTGATATTTATCAACTTGTTAAGCGAATTAGGGATAGTTTTGCGTCATGTAACTCTATTGCACCAGTGCATACCGATTCAGCAAAACCGTAGACGAATACGTCATGTTAAATGCACTTTATTTCGAGCTATACATTCGTAATTGCAACTGTGATCTAGATCATTTATTCCTCCTTTCGGGATACTTAGACTTTTGTTTCGAGACGTGCATTTAATTCCGTGTACTAGGATTATTATTAACACTAAACCTACCGACGTTATATCTACTAAAATCTAAATATACTCAATAACGACCTTACACAAAGAGAAGTGGAGAGATAAAGAAGATAATTAATTGACTCATTTTGCTTTTGTAAGATAGAAGTGGAATATTTACTTCATGGCTACTCTATTAATTTAGATCATTTTTAGAAAATATTTTGGTAGCGGTCTTTTGACCGCCTTGGTAGGTTTAGTGTTAACACTGTTAAGCGACTACATTTTTTGTCATTTTGTCATAGTAGTTTCTATATTTTATAATTTACATTGATATAATGATAAATAAGTTCAACTTTTAGAATTTTTGTCTTCGACCATATTTATAATCATCGTATCTTTTACCTTCCGTTTCGTATGTAGAAATGTTTTAATCCCTTAACCCTTTGCACTCCTGTGTTGAGTGTAACTCAAAATTAATTTGTATCACAGACACTTCTTTGACGAGTCTCACTTCACATTTTTTCAAGTTCAAATCAATAGATGTTAATGTGCAACAGAAAACCAGGATTGCATCCTAGAAATTTTTTCTAAGATTTACAAGATACAATAATAATGCAAATAAAGCAGATATTTGACTGAATTTTTTCTTCCTTTATTTATTTAAACTGCCGTATTCTGCAATTCAGGTAAATTTTAAATAAAACACTTAAAGGAGTTAGGAGCTATCGGTAACAAAATTGAAATCTAATTCCGAATGCACAGGATTATAATTCACAATTAATAATTGACTTTAGGTATATTGTACACATTGGCACAACAGCTTAGCTTTTACAAATTCTAAACACAAAGAAACTAGAAACTATGACGCTATAGGCTAACAATGAAACAAAGCAGTCATCGATGTTTATTCTACTGCGAACGCCTTATGCAAAGTATCCTGTAATGGACAAAATACCAAGTGAATTCATGATAGTTATACGTCATGCAACACTTGTTCTATCGTATACCAGTTTAGTAAAAGTTAAAAAGGAACGTAGATCTATCATACTTAATGATCTTTCAATTGGACCATATATATTTTATTAATAAATTTTGTTGCCTTTACTTGCTCTGACAGCCACACTACTAGCCTCAGTGCCAAGCATTAATAGTAAATGATGATTGAATGCAGGAAAATTGCACATCTCGATGGTGTTATTGTCTCCAAAACGGTCTCATGATTCCGCAACGAGGCACGATGAGTTCTCTCACCGTTTGCCCCATTTTGCACGGCGCTTCAGGGCCTTTCATTTGCGCGGCTCGTTTCGGTTCCTTTGCACCCGGCGTTTTTGCCTTTAAAAAATTTCCTTGGACGTATCGAGCAGTACTTCTATTTCTAAACTACTCGTTGAGACCGTAAAGCCCGAGGAATATACGCGGCCAGATACGCCACGGTGTTGCGTGGGTCTTCGACAAAGAGCAGTACCTACATGTGCTCCAGAATCCTTATCGTTCCCACCGTTTAGTTCCAAGTTTATCTTGTATTTAGGAAACGATATTAACGCACGGTGTACTAAAATAAATGTTTGGAGTGCGGCTGTTTCGAGAAGCGGCTTTGGATACCAAACAAAATTCACGTTCTTTTCGGCACGGTTAATGCAATGGATAATTTATTCTCCGGATTACCAACAAGAAGAAACTATAGTGCCACATGGCCGAATAGTCGATTTTTTTTTATATTCGATGTGTAAACTTTAAAGAAATTACCGAATTCGAGATCAGTAATATGATTGGTAATTTTTTTTAAGTTGTTCAATTATTTGGGTCTCTATAATTTATCGTCAATTTAATTAACTTCTCAGTTGTTTTATCACTCCTCGATGAGAGATTATTTTTGAGAAGCTAGCGAAAATTGTCGAAAAAAGTTATATTCATGCAAATCGTTCTGTTACCTAACCCAAATAGTCATTTTTCTTTTTGCAATTTCGCTGACAGGTACGTCATATAACTCTTAACGATCCAGAAATTCAGTAAGTAAAAGTACCATGCCGTTTAAGGGTTAAAACATCTTTAACCCTAGATCACTAACCTTATTTTTCGACGCTTAACACTAACCTTCGTCTCTTCGACTACGGTGTTTACAAAAGAGGTTAAAAGGTATTATTTAAATAAAATTTAAACATGTTTTTTTCTATTAGAAAAGATAGGTATTTATTTATTGCGATAACGTTAACTAATATGGCATACTTATTAAATCCGTGTCGTCGAATCGACGAAGCTTAGTGGTCTAGGGTTAAAAAAGTTAATAAAAGAGTTAACATATTAGTAATCCTGAAAAAGATCCACAAAGATTGAAAAATTGCATGAATTTCTGACAGATCTACAAAATTCTTTTTATTATCCATCCAATTAACGTTGAACTTCTATCCACCAACTTTTCTGCATCAGAGATGAAAGCGTCATAGAAATAACAAGAGAATTTAAGTTCGCCAAACAGCAAAGTAAGTACCGCAGGCTCACCAGTCATTCTTCCATCGAACTCTACTTCGTTGTGCACGACAACGGAATACGACGCGAACGTTGCTCGAGTAATAATGATGAAATTTGAGTCATTACCATTTTACGGGAATTCGCGGAACCATAAAGTGTGCCAAGCATCTCGCACGCCAGGTATCTCTCGTCAAATCGCATTTTTCAGTCCGTCAGAAATACGCGCTAGCTGTACCTACCTTGCATCGACGAATGGTTTGGTACCTTCAGTTTCTAGACCAGTGGTTCCCAACGAGATCGATATCACTCACTAATCGACATTGAAGAGACCTAAGGGGTCTTTTTTGGTCCAAATTTAGAAAACGTTTAGGGCCAGCCGCTGTCCTTGAGCAACGGTCGCAAAAATTCCGCTGAAAAGCTTGATTAACCCCTTGCCTTAGGATTTATATTTTGGCAATGTACGTAAGAGCTGAAAATTAATTACAGAAATAGAAATTCCACTCTGACTTCTAATATTTTGTATGATCGACAGCAATATTAATATTATAGAAATAATTTGACCATCTCATGACCAACTGATATGTTTAATTTAATAGTTATTGGAAAACTTCAAAATTTGGTATTCCATTTGTCGCGTTACGTCTGTGAAACGTTATTGTAGGCTAAAGATTTTATACTGTAGGATTCTGAAGAAGAGAGTGTTAATTGCACTTCCAAATAGCAGTACTCGGCCTGAATAACTTAACATTTCCACGCTGCTGAAATATCAACCCCTGAAAGCCTCAATATTGGTTTCACATTTTTTGAGTCAATATCAAATTTAATTGCACTGAGTACTGCACAAATTAAACAAAATAATATTACTTTCTTTTTGCACTTTACCGTTTTCTTCAAGTTAGAATAACATGGCAGATATTGATCGGTCAAATCCACCTCGTATATTTGAAATTCCGCATTATCGCAGGACCAGCATGGAATGTGTTAACACTGCAGGTCTAATGGATCGACGCGAGTCCACTGTGCCAGCGTCCTCTCCCTACCCGAGTCGAAAAGTCCAGCCTAAAAAGAAACTTCAAATCCTAGATCCTTTCGATTTCTCATTTGCCGCTTAATTATGCATACCATTTTGAACCTCAAAATCTTCAACTAGTGTGTCTACGCGCCTCAAAGTCCTGTAAATATGATTTTTAGGAGTTATATGGACTGATCAGGTAAAATTTTTATTCCAATTTAATCTGGCATCCCCTAAAAATATTTCAGAAGTTCCAAGTCTGTCGACTCATATTCTAAAAATAGAGCTTTCAGGAGCAAGTAGGAATTAAATTATCATTTTATTCCATGTAATTCTAAATCTCCTAAAATCAAATTAATTTTTAGTATATTGAGAATTTTTTTGGACCTAAATCATTCCACTCCAATTCTAATCCAATTCTAAAACTCCTCATTATAGAATGCTGAGGATTGTTTTGGGCTGTATGATCCTATTGTATGATCCTATGATCCTGTATTGATCCTAAACTAGGCAAAACTGGCAACAATTAAGAAGTTTAGGGCGATTGTGGAATTAAAATTTGCATTATTTTATATGTAACATATTTTTCCATATTCAACCTAAATATCCTAAGTTATTTGGTAATTTAGGAGGATTTTGGGCTTAAAATTTTCGACTCGGGTAATGACTATACTTTTCCACGTCCTTTTCTCCTAAGTTTTTTATAGGAATGCTCCCGTCCAATCCAAGAATATTAAAAATTTTCCAACGCATGTTTTAACAAATAGTTTTCGATGTTTTTTGTTCCTTGGTATATCAAAGTATCATAATGGACCTCTCATTTAGAATCGTTGTATGGGGCCCGTTTTCCATCGCGAGTAATGTAACCGTAACACTGTTTATTTGAAGAATGAGAATCAGTGTTGTTTTTGTCTGACAGGGGGTTGGTGAGTAATATTTTTTTCTAAAAATGGAGTAGTAGGTTGGGAAAGGTTGGGAACCTATATTTTAAAGGAACAACGACTACATCTATCTTTGCTGCGAACAAAAACCTCCGTGCAAAGTTTTAGCCTTCCGAATTTAATTTACTTCTTGCGTGTTTTCTTTCTTTACGGTCTGTGAAGTCAGAAATTTAGTAATTGGTGTAATTAGGAAAATGTTAAGGAACAGAGACTGTTCTTCGAGTGAAACTACGTGTTCTACGGATCGTACTTAGGTAGAGTGCTCGTGTCGATTTGCTGGTTCATGGAATCCTAGATCTTTTCAAGTAATGGTGTTACAAATTCTGTGAAAGTGCATCAGAAAAACTTAATTCGCTGTTACTAATATCTAAAAATCTTTGCATAGCACAGCTAAGTTTGGAAATAACTGATGTTATAAGTGTTCTAAAAAGGTAACAAACAATTTTGTTAAGCTGAAATTTATTAACCCTTTGCACTCGGAGCTATTACTGACATTATCTATTAGCAATTTGACGACACTTTACTATCTTCTATCTTGTGCCATTTCAATAGAAAAGTTCAAGTAAACATTATTCAACAGAAAAAAGAATTCAATTGACAAGTAGTTTGCTCCGATTGGTCCAAGGATAGAGACATCCCTCGTTTTAACGTCATTTTCGATTTTTATACATGATTGGCCGAAAAAGCCACACTTGGAAGTGACGAAAGAAATGTTTTCTTTTCGATTGTCATTCGTCGATCTCGATCGAGGTTTCCAGGAGTGATATCGCGGAGACAGACAGTACGAGCGACACTCACCTCTTACTCCGTAACTGAACCTAATAACTTTTTATTTCTATCGAATGGTAAGTTTCTTAAAATGTTGCAGTGCATAAGTTCATCTTTTGTAGTCATTAATAAATTTAAAGGTTCCTTTAGAGAGGGCAGCCGAATGATGTAGTATACTTACGACGTCCCCACAGGTATGACATCAAAGTGCAAAGGGTTAATATACTTCATAAGTCCCAACTAGTAGATTCCAGTTGAAATTTTCATAGACTTCAAGTGAGTTTTCCCACACGACATTGATAATTCACAAAAACTCATTCCAAGCTTTAATTCACTTTTAGCAAATTTGAGACCACGAAATCCCCAAAACATCAAAGTTCATCATCTGCCGCTTTTAATAATATCCGACAGTCCAATTTTCTCTCAAGATATCGGTTTTACGAGGCTGTCTGAGCACCAACAGTTCACCACACAAATAAACGTAATTAAACGGCGAAAAACGAGCAACGATTTGATCATGGAAAATGAAAAAAGTAAAAAACAAAAACTCTCAGCACGTACAACAAACACGTCGTAGATATAAAACAAATACGAGATACCCAAGGTGCACATACCACAGTAGTTTATTGACCTCGTTAGATTATATAATTTTTACAGGAATCGTTCCGCTTCGGATCGAGATCAGTGAAAATAAGACAGGCAGGCGGAAATTGTTATTTTTACGGGCTAATGACGCACACGCGGCACTCCTTGTAATCATTAAAGAACACCGTGCAACCTGCTGTATAATTATTAACGAACGTGGCCTGGGTAGACATTATCAAAGAAACGATTGCCCGGCTTCTTGGCCAATGCTGTGCTAGGAATCCTACCATCCTATGGAATTATCTAGCCGTTGATCCAGTAAAGATAGAGATAGAGAGAAGCAATCGAGAGTGAGTCCGGAGTGGCTGTAAGTGCAAGTATAAAATCATCGCCCCTTTTCCGACTTTCGGCGAGGATCTTACAGTTTCTAAGCGCATTCCGTGATGCACTTAAACGATGGATGAGACCGGCGAGCGGCAGTGCATGAAAATACGATGCACGGGAGGACGGTGCATCGGATATAAATAAATTAGGAGAGAAAGCTTCGCGTTGGGCGGTTTCTTTTGCGTTCGCGAATAAATCTGAAATCGAGAGGAGCAGAGTACGATGTTCGTTCTTTCCTTTCGGTGTTTATTTCTGTTTCGAGAGATACACAATGGATGCTTGCTTCGTGTGACTCGACGATGGGAAACGGATGCTGGGATTTTGATGCAAGCGTTTCGCTTGGGGATCTGGAAGGCTATTAGGTTTTTTTTAAGTTGGACGATTTAAGTGTTATTGTGCTACGATCTCATGTGGATTTTGTATGTAAAGTGCTATGGAGTAGGTTTGTAAATGGGACATGTGGATATATTGGTAATTTTTTATTTATGAGCGAAATTTTTCTAGCTTGTACTTAATGTATTGTAAATTAACACCTTGGCGTACCATTTCTTTTATGATTGAATGCGCAATAACTCTGAATTAATTACTGAAATCACAATCTATCCCGAATTTCGGATATAGTATATGGCTGGGCAATATTTAATAGCTTAGAATTAGTTTTATTTTATCGTGACCCACTGATATTTTTCATTTAATAGTTTTTGCAAGACTGCAAAATTAACTATTCTATACTACTAACTTCTAACTATTGTTATTGTACGGCAAGGGGTTAATATGAAGCAGAAAGTACTTGTTTGTTTCAAAGGGGACAATTATGAAACTAAACAATATTATTTATTACAATAGGAAATTTTTATAGCAGGCTTAGTAAGTTAGTAATTCTTCTCTTGCGCAGGTGCACATGAAACAAGTTGTGTAACCATTTTTAACTCTAACAATAACTTACACTCTTACCCCATTTTTGGTGGAAAGTGCAGAATAGTTGGAATTTTGTACAATACCCTATCAATATGAAAATTTAAAAAGAAATAGTATTCTACGTAAAAATAATTTACCAGCAATAACTGTGGAAACCGTTTGATATCGACAGCTTCAAGTATTTACATACCAGACTGAAAATACATGCATTTAAAGTCCCACTTCACAAAAACTAGTCTGCACTTATCCCATTTCACATTAGTTGATTCATTCCAGAATCGTAATTAAGATTCAGGAATGCTTGCTACAGTGTACTGAAGACTATTAAAATATGATACACTGACATATGACAAGTTAATTGTCGACGGTTCTAACTCCGATAGAAGTGCTTGTATCTTGATTGTAAACGACGTATCATTAACTCTTTCGTTACTAATAACGAATGTACACGTCATAAACCTACGTAAAGGACGTATGCAGCTATATATTATATAAAATATGCAATACCAACAAAAAACGTACCGTTAGAAATTATGGCAGTTTGAAGGCACTTTTAACGGCGATATATAGAGGACTTAATTTGCCTACTCCCAATTAGGTGCTATTTGGTGCTAAAAAGTTAGCAGTCAGGAAATTACGAAAAATAGCAAACTCACAAACAGTTCACTCGTACGTTATCTACACAATTTAAGAAAATAGATGCAATCGTTAGACAATAATAAAAATATTTAACGATTCAAAGCTGATTACCGCCAACTGCAGTCTTCTCAGCGCTCCACGATGCTTCGTGCTAATGAATCCCAATCACCCCTTTTCCCAGCACAGAAAAGCACATTGTTGCTATAAAGTAACAAAATAAAATATCACAATTAATCGTGCACCTTGACCTTCAAGTTTAAATAGTTTTCTGCAATATATGTAGGGATTATTACTCTATTACGAATAATAAATAGTTTATTAAAAATAAGGTATATAAAGAACACAAATAAAAAGCAAAGATATACTAAAACACACTAAATACACAAAACTATACTACGCTATTCGCTAGATCGCTGTTCGCTGTTAAACTCTGAAGAATACTCTGTTCGTAGTGACGCTCGGATAATCTCTCTATTCGCTGTCGCATTAACCCCTTGTAACCCAAATCATAAATTCTAAAATAAATAAAAACCGAACTATCAAAACTAATTTGCAGTAATATACTAATTAGCGGCATCTCTGCGTAAGGTGGTGTTTTATTTCATTAGTAGGTATGGTATGTAGCAGTGATGATACAATGAGTTAAAAAGGAATAAATATGGCCCGTATGGCTTTTGTAGGATCTTTTTTTAGTTTGTTACAGAAATGTCACAAGGGGTACAAGGGGTTAAAACATACTCTGGGCCTTCTTAGGGATTCGAATTTCTCCGAAGGCCCTACACCCCACATACACAAATATACACACTCATAATGTCCCAGGCACTTTCTCTTACAACCCTCTCTCGCTATCTCTCGCATTTATTCCATCATGTTTTTGCATCCTACATATATAATATTCGTTCTAAATAGCAAAGTTCTTTGAAAACTTTCGAAATATTTTTCCATTTGAATCCGAGAAACGGTATCTCCAAAGACGGAAGTACGGTCGGCCGACGAAATTCTGATTATGCTTAGCGGCATTTAGAACAGAAAAAGGTTCCGTTCTTAAGTGAAATTATGTCGTATTGTTTGGAGCGTAAAATATTCCACTGAATCACTGTTGTGATCTCCTTTCTTCTTTACGACGAGAAATCTGGGTGAATCATGCTTACCTTGCAGACAAACAGCAGCCTATCTCCGTTTTTTTAACGCTGAGGAATCTGAGAAATACGGGAGTGAAATAATTTGCAGATACGAATTTCGCGTTGAGACTAGCGATATACTTTTTCTCCTGTTGCTTCTATCGAGCGTTTGAATTCTCGTTTGATACACGGTAATGACCGTAATAATGCAATTAGTCAAAGTTAAGAACGCAAGCGTGGTTTCACACTGATACGGATATAGTCACATGGATTTCTGATAGTGAGTCATTGACAGCGGGTCACGTGTATGCAAGTGAAATCATTCTTGCCTTTCTACAGGTACAGATAAGTATTGCGTTCTCTGAATTCTTCGAGAACTCGTGAGACACGTTATCCTGTCGGAAAAAAGTGTTGTCGATAACTCAGAAATTCTATTAGAATTAAACGTGTCGGAGAGGTAATGGAAAAAGCCAAACGTAGAGATTATAGAGTAATATAAATAACACAAAACAAGTAGAAACTGATAAAGCTAGAAGGCAAGAATTGATTTTGATTTTTGTATAATTCTTTGAGGTAGAAGATTAATTTCCATTTTTTATTTTACAAGCAATTTAGTGCTAAATTTGCAAGGTTAATTAAGAAATAGCGTACAATATTTATTGGTACACATTATAGTATACAGTATATATTTTTAAACTTATCATGCGATGAGATCTTCGATTAGAAATTAAACTCTTGTCCCACCATAACGCGTGATGCAGTAAATGGAGTAGAACATTTTGAAGTTTTCCAAAACTATTAAATTGAAAACATCATCGGATCAAGAGACTTTCAAATGAATTCTATGCTGATGATATTATATTTACGGTATATTGAAAATCTATAATAAGTTCTTACTTCAGCAACCAATTGTGAAGTATTACGCATTCAATCGCACAAGAAATCGTTGGGCAAAGAGTTAATAACAAATATTTTAACACTTTACCGACCGGTATTTTTTTAACATCCTGCCTCCTTCTGACCAATCACTTGGTCACAAATACTTCCTTGATACAGACATCTATTCGAAAATGACAAATTCTTGTCACTGAGTCCTTAACAGAGGTAACCGCAATGATAAATGATAATTTATTAATTGAAGTGGCAACCAATTAATTAGTTAAAAGTTCAAAGGCGTTGGGTCCGAAAAGCCTATTAATAGGCTTCCGGTCGGTAAAGTGTTAATAATGTATAACGAAACTAGAAAAAATAGTAATCAGAACCAGCCTCGAGATTAAAGTACATTTATCGATTTTCCATAATAAAATTTTGCATTACAGTGTATCCTTAGGTTTCCCTAATAGAACATCGTCAAACTTCCGACAGCGAGGTCCCATCGATTTCCTTCTACCATAACTTATAGTTAAACTTTTTCAATTAACCGCGTCAGATATTTCATAACTAAAATCGAAGTCATTAATAATTTTTCAACGACCATTGCAAAAGGATATTTCTCCAAAATGAAATATAAGAATTATGACCAGGCACTTGCTTTGTATCGGGTATACTCGACACAGCCATTTTCTTTCTCGAAGAAACATCCGAGGCGATACGTTTTCACCTTTTACGACGCATCCTCCTGATCGGTCCGTCACTTTTTTGCAACGTTCGCCCACTGTGTCATTATGATTGGAAACCCTTTCGCAGAATCGGGTCAGACAGCTGTTCCAGTGGACGTTTGCATACACAAGAAACCAAGAGGGATAGAGGAAGAGTGGCAGAGAGGCAGGAAGGAAGAGATAAACGGAGAACGGAACTTTAAGAGAAGCGGAGAAAGAAAAAGAAAGAGGGACGGATATGAAACTGAAACAAAGAGATCATCAGAAAAACACAAAATTCAATAAAAACGACGCGGGCGACATAGAAAAAACAAGAGGGCAAAAGACCATGCAAGACAAAATGACTGGTATCCATTTTTTTCAAAAGTTCTTCATGTTTGTAGGAGTTCGATATAGAAAATATTCTACGCTGATCTTATAAAACATGGATTATTAAATCGATCATATTTTCCTTCTCTTGACTGTTTTTTAAAAGTTGCTATTCAACACGTTGAAGCCATAGGGGTCACCGAAGACCGGCGCTATTTTTCAATAGAATTTTAAACTGTAATATTTATAAATTTTCTAATACATTTGATACATTAATATTGGCTTTAAAAAGGCAAAGTCCTGCTGACTATATATCTATTTGGTTAAGTTTTCTGCTTCGAAAAGGTGTGATTTTAATAATAAAAGTTCCACTTCAGTAAGAGTGACGAAACTAATGAAATACTGGTGGCGTTCAAAGTATTAACATACAGGCGGCCCTCGATTTTCGCACATTCTATTTTCGCACAATTCGCTATTGCGCACGTTTTTAAAAATTCCATTTTTAAAGATTTTTGTCGCTATTTCAAGAAATGTTTGCTTTCATTCGCCGCTGCCAAGGAGTGTTCTAACTTTTGTTCACTAATTGCCTATTAGAGGTGTTCTAACATTGTACTATTGTTTCTAATTTTAGCTACTAGATATTATAGAATCTTTAGTTTACAAAGAAACCACATTAACATACAATTTTTCATATTTTTCCTGTAGCCCTCTACTTTCGACCATTCAACATTCGCACACATTTTCAAGAACCAATTATGTGCAAAAGTCAAGGGTCGAATGCATTTAAATGCAGTAGATTCAACGCAAGTAGTTCTAGTGTTAAGAAAATGGAATACAGAAACAAAAGTAAGCTGATTGTAAGAGAGACAGGAAGAGAGCAGTAGATCGAGAAAGAGAAAAGTATAAGAAGAAGCCGATAGAGAACTGTGTGTGCACACCTCTGCTCGTCTCTTCCTCTGCGTCACGTTTTCTCCTTTTTTCCGATTTCTTCGTGAGTTTACAACAAAGGCCTCTACGGATCGCGTATAGACGTCGAACGCCTACGCGTACACCCTCGTAAATGCACCGTTCGCGCGCCGACATAATAGGATCCGCGAACTCCCCATTGTCCACTTACGGTCAAAGCTCTCCTAGCGAACGTCCTCCAGGTACTAAAGAAAAAAAGACATCGCAAGACACAAACAGTGGGCCGACCCAATGTCGGGGTAATCGGAGAATACAACCGGTTCGAAACTGCTTCCGTTGAAGGTATCTGTGCTCTGTGAAATTGCAAACAATCGGATGTAGTTCTTCCTGAGTGTCTTTAACAAAGTCGAAAGCCGATAGTGGATATGTTGTTTTGAAATTGCACTATCTCTTGAGAACGGCTGGAATTTTAATTGAGGGGGATGATGGTGGTTTTCGATTTAAGGGTTTGGCTTTCTTGTTAAGGAGCTTGAATCCTTGTAATCTTCCGGAAATGTTTGCATGAGTTACACTTTGTTGCACAAGAGTGTGTCGATTGTGTTCTAAAAAAAGGAATTGTTTATGATTGAATGTATAACGTGAAAATATAAAATTGTACTACCATGCATTTACTTAATATGTTGCTCACAATCAGTCGCCATCAGCGTCAATTATAACCTGACACCGTTTAAGTATTCTTTTGGCAAGATTTTCCGACGTAATTTCGGGTATAAACCGTCATATTTGGCGGATGTGACGTGTCAGCTGCTTAACATTGAACACTTGATTTCCACTGTACTTGACTTTCATTTTTGCCCACAAAGGGCAGGATAAGGGGGCCAAAGTGCCCTTCAACCGATTTCAATGGGGATGGTCTCATTCGATAGACAATGCTCGGCGATCATTGTGCACAAAATTTTAACCTTGTATCTTGGTGTATCTTGGAAGGGTAGTTATGGGGAAAATTAAAAAACGGCTTTTTGCCCCATTTTGCCTATTTATTGCGGCGCAACAAATTCGAATAAATTCTGACGTATTCTACACGGCACCATACATGTTTGAGATTTTTTTCAGATTTTTCTATTGAAGAACCTAAGTCTAACAAATGAGCAAACGCAAAAAAAAACGGAAAAAAGTAGATTTCGTATCGAGATCTTCCAGTGACAACTTTTTGCATATTATAGTAACAATCCAGAACTCATGATTGTTATCTTCAATTTTTTTCAGGTTTTTAAACCACCATGTGGTTAGATGTGAAATACCATGATCCAGATATTATTTTTTCATTCTTCGATTACAGTATGTTCATTTTGTGACTTTCAGTGTTTCTGCCACGAAGCAATTACATGTTAATATAGAGAATATAGAATTTCCCCCATAACTACCCTTCCGGTCAAGATACAGGGTTAAAATTTTGTACACATTGATCGCCGAGCGATATCTATCGAATGAGAGCATTATCTTTTGACCTCCCTATCCTGCTACACCCTTTTCAATGGAATTAGCACCAGGCGACTAAGAAGTTCAATTAATCCTATTTTCACGTTGAACTGCCTCTATATGAATTATAATCTTAATACATAGGCCAATAATTATAGATATTAGGGAAAAAGCAGAAATGTAGATAAAAAAATTTACTTTCAAGTATAGATTCATCCAAAGTCTTTATAGTTTTTTGTAAGTCGTAATGAATATAACTGATAGAACGTAAAATAAAACTAAGAATGACAATTTTAACTTGAATCAACTCGAACAGCTGCCAACTGTTCATTCGACCATTAACAGTCTCCAATGGAAAAACCAGAACCGTCTCCAATCCACGGTCCTTCGTCATCCTGAAGCTTAGTTTCATAATGGAATAACCGTGCGAAGTTAAATCTATTGAACGATTGAAGCAATAGACCACAAAGAGAAGAAACGACCGCTGCACCCTTTCTCGAAGCAGCTTGTACTTCTTCGGTTACGGCGACTAAATAGGAGAGGCCTATTCAAGGTGGGATCTGAAGTAGTAAACGTACAATAGAAAAAGAGCGGAGGCTATGATGGGTATAGTTAAAGCCTCGGACTCTCAGTTATTGCTAGTGGGTCCGAATTTAAATCCTCATCACCTGTGGCAGATTTTTCCCTAATTTAACACAAACCCTACTATTTTGTAAAGACAGTCTCGTACGTTGTTTTCTATACTAACACTTTACACTCCGAATTATAATTCAATTTTTGTTACCAATAGCTGCTAACGTTTTTAAGCGTTTTATTTGAAATTTGCTTGAATTGAAAAATAGGACAATTTAGATAAATAAAAGAAAAAACAAACTCAATTAGCAAATTAAATATCTGCTTTAATTGTACTATTATTGTATCTTGTAATTTGCAAGTGCGTGATATCTCTTAGAAATATTTCTAGAATGTAATTTTTGTTCTTCTTCGCACGTTACAATCCATTGGTTTGGACTTAAAAAAATGTTCTGTGAGACTCAACAAAGGAATTTCTGAGATACAAATTAATGTCGAGTTACAGTCATCATAGGAACACAGAAACTTTTGTATATATAAACTTTATTTGGTTCCCCTTGGGGTTACAAATCCAATTACATCCCCCCGTCTTTCTATCTCCGTTTTTACAATTTTGTTCTTACCCTATCTTATCGCTAACTTGACCGCTATCTTAACCTAATACTAATTCCATAGAGAAAGAGAGACAGAAACTTCTGTATTTACTACAGAAAAATATCATTGTGTAGCCATAGCTCGATCGTGGATGCAGGAATGCAGGGTAAATCAGGAAAGGTTTTCTGGGAAAAAATTTCATTTTATTCATTACCTCTCTTTCGAGGAAGATGGATAATATACAGATAGGATCGGTAGAGCGGACAATAAGGTTTTAATGAGAAAACGAACAAACATAATAGATTTAGAATCGACCGGAAAATCGACTAGGCTTGACTATGAAAATGATTCTGTACAAATATAACTTTTCGCGATTCCACCCGTGACTCTAATTACGCGGCTCTATTTTACCGACGGGCGTCCAGGATATGCTCTGTACTCTCTCGTTCGGTAGGCGTCCAGGAAAAGCATCCGTACTCTCCATACCGAAACGAGGACCCAGGAACACTCCCGTACTCTCCCGTGTCGTCGCTGTATTTGGGCGTCCAGGATATGCTCTGTACTCTCTCGATCGGTAGGCGTCCAGGAAAAGCATCCGTACTCTCCATACCGAATCGAGGACCCAGGAACACTCCCGTACTCTCCCGTCTCGTCACTGTATTTGGGCGTCCAGGATATGCTCTGTACTCTCTCGATCGGTAGGCGTCCAGGAAAAGCGTCCGTACTCTCCATACCGAATCGAGGACCCAGGAACACTCCCGTACTCTCCCGTCTCGTCACTGTATTTGGGCGTCCAGGATATGCTCTGTACTCTCTCGATCGGTAGGCGTCCAGGAAAAGCGTCCGTACTCTCCATACCGAATCGAGGACCCAGGAACAATCCCGTACTCTCCCATTCCGTCCAATCTAACCGGGCGTCCAGGAAATGCTCTGTACTCTCTCGATCGGTAGGCGTCCAGGAAAAGCGTCCGTACTCTCCATACCGAATCGAGGACCCAGGAACAATCCCGTACTCTCCCGTTTCCCTCTAGCAGGCGTCCAGGAAAAGCGTCCGTACTCTCCTGCCAGAGGTCCCTATTCTGCGTACCGAGAGCGACCGTGGATTACCTACGTTCTCTCTCTCGGCGCAGAAGAAGAATTCTGTCGTGTCTTGCACCTTCTTTTATACTGGACCGTTGCTACCCTCGGTCTCCGAAATCAACAACCCCGTCGTCAAGCCTGGTCTCGCGGTCTCGCGCTTCGCGCCTCCACTCCCTTCCGCGGTCCATTGCCGATCTCCGAAGCTTCTCGATGCTTCTCGATGCTTCTCGATGCTTCCCGAAGCTTCCAGAAGCTTCTCGGTGCTTCTAGATGCTTCTCGATGCGTCTCGATGCGTCTCGAGGCCTCCAGAGGCCTCTCGAAACCTTCCGAAGCTCGTCGCTTCGAGCGTTTATAATTTTCGCCACGCTACAATTGTTATTTTATAACCAGTCACAAAATTTGCTATGGTAAAGCTAATATATGATAGCTTCGGTGTAAAATTCTACACTTCTAATTAGTAGGTTCAATTTCAAATGTACGTCATTTTTTAGAGACTTTTTCTAAATTGCCGTTTACTATATTTTATTATTTTATTACTATAAAGCTTTAATTCAATTCCTCATTAACACTAAACCTACCAAGGCGGTCAAAAGACCGCTTCCAAAATATTTTCTAAAAATTATCTAAATTAATAGAGTAGCCATGGAGTAAATATTCCACTTCTATCTTACAAAACCAAAACTAGTTAATTAATTATCTTCTTTATCACTCCACTTCTCTTTGTATAAAGTCGTTATTGAGTATATTTAAATTTTAGTAGATATAACGTCGGTAGTTTTAGTGTTAAGTTGGAAAGATTTTTCCAACCTGATACTTGAACCCTATCTCCGTGATTCGGAATCAGCTTGAAACGATCATCGCAGTTAAAGTAGAAACGTAGAATATAAGAAAAAGGACAACTGGAAATAGAATCCAGCCGTACAGAGAACGGAATTAGGATAACCGAGTAGTTTGGGCGGGCCGGACATTGTACAGTATCCGTTATGAACCGTTGTCATTACGTGACTAGAGAGACGTATTGGGAATCTCGTAAGACTGAATCCTCGTCGTTTCATTCTTTATCGCGATCACGTGGCGACTATCCGGTGCCAGGGAAACCGACGAAACGTGTTTCGCGGATTTTTGCGACAGTCAGCCGTGATGAATTATCGCAACGAAACATGCGTTTCTGGAAGAGTCCGAGATGAAATTTGCGGCAGCCTTTGAAATCTGAGAAACTGTGAGAGTAGACGATGACAGTTGATGTTTAATTTATAGATTATCTTTAAAAAAAAAGGTGACATCGGTTAGGCCTCCCATTTCAACTTTTTTGTTAGGACTGATGACGAATTTTGATCTTCGATAATGTTAACGCCTTTAAGCCTCGAGTTCACAGTAACTACTGCTTTCATCGATGCTCGTTAATTCTTATCTATGAGTAGATTGATACATTTATATATAACAATTTGTTCTTTGAAGTAACACTGTCTCAAGATTCTTATTATTAACATTATTGGTATGATTGTATTTAGTACGTTTGTATTTGTGGGATTTGGAATTAGAGCTATCCTTCGATTTGCACGGTACTTTTTTGAACGATTTCACGTTTATATGGTTTTTGAAATTAGGGATTTAGATAAAATCACTTTTACTTTACATTGAAATGAAAACTGAATCATTCACATTTCACGCTGTTTGCGATTTACAAGGTTTACTAAAGAATTTATCATCTGTGTAAATCGAGGTGTACTTAATGGAAATACTTCGGCCGTAAATGACATTTAAACCTCATAATGATCCTGTAGATTTGCATATGTATATTAATTCACTTTACATCTTATACATCGTAATATCAATTTATTACCGCCCACATTTATCCTATACCTATGAAGTGTATATCGTTAACATCATTAAAATTGTTGTCCTCGTTATTATTTTCATATAAATTATATAGAAATACACAAGTTTTAAACATAAATCATCTGCAACCCAACGTTTCGCTCTGAACTCTCCATGAACCTACATTTTAACATTTCACTTCTAACTTTGTAATTCTCTCCAGTCTTCAGATTCCCTAAAAACGCGACTCGCGACATTTCTATTTCAACCTCAATTCACGACAGTTACGTGAAACTTTCCATTAAAGCAAGTTTAATACATTTCATGGACAATTTTTGCATTAATGTTATTTCAAACCTCCATGCTCCATTCGCTCGTTATTCAAACAATATCACGGCATTGTCCATTCATTGTTTATATTGACAGACCACTCGTTGATCAAGGCTTTTGATATTTTGTACAGAATAATTTCAATTACTCTTTGTATTCCATAAACCAACCGCATATGAAAACGGAAATACATTTAACGCTAATATTTTCTTTAAACTGAACAAAACTCAAACAAATCCAGTAAACCCTGCAATGCAGTGATAAAACCCCTCGAAACATTTTCATCGACATTGAACGGTAAAATCAACATTGCGTAATCACTTCTCCTATCTTTGTTTCTAGATTAGATGACCGTAATTGAATCGTCAACTCGTGAAAAAGAACAGTGCCACGTGCGTTTTAACGTCACTGTCTATCTCTCCACCAGCCAATACAATTAATCTCGCTCGTTCGACTAAAACATCGAACGTATCCCACCGACCGAAAAAAAGTGAATCCTCTCTTTCATCGAATCCGTTGCATATTCATGAACATCGCTCGTATCGTTCGCGTAGAATTTACAAATTTTTCGATAATCTGATAATTCCCAGCGAATCGCGTGTGGACGGCTAGTAATCGAATAGTCGGCATAATTAGTCCATCCGCGAAATGTTATTTCTGTTTGAAGCGTGCAACGAGAGTAGAGAGAATCGGAGAGGATGTGTGTGCGTGTGTGTATGAGATAGAGAGAAAGAGAGGTAAAAAAATTTGTCACCTGTCGCGTAACTAGAATCTGCCGAGCGATCGAGTTGTCTGCGGTTTTCTCTCGATGTGGTCGTTGGGTAACGTCCAGCTCGGATCACCTTCGATACGAATGTGTGGCATAACTTTGACACATTGATCTTAAGCCGATAAAATGCGGTAAAAGGGCGTAACGGTGCGGTCACGGTTGCTTCAGAAAAATACGCAGACGTTCTTCCTGCTTCGCGAGTACGCGCGTGCACACAGTCGCGGGTCCAGTGATAACCGCACATGTTATCACACTGTTTCATGTCGATCTGCGTAATAATGCGGAGACGTAGTTGATCCTGACTTTGGACTCTTCCGTTCACCGGTGAAAAAACATTAAAAATTTTCCGTCGATGATTAGAATCATAGTGTTTTTGGAATTTCTATTTTTCTCTTCTTTCTTTTTAGCATCTCTGAAGTAGGTTTGTGAAAAATTGTTTGAGTGATAACCGCACATGTTATTACACTGTTTCACGTCGATCTGCGTAATATTGCGGAGACGTAGTTGATCCTGACTTTGGACTCTTCCGTTTACCGGTGAAAAAACATTTGAAATTTTTTGTCGACGATTAGAATCATAGAGTTTTTGGAGTTTTCCTTTCTTTTCTTCTTTTTCGCAGTTCTACAGTAGGACCGTGAGAAATTGATTCACTCTGCTTTGTAAATAGATCTTTGTTTTTTAAATTTGTGACTTTATCTTTAATATTGGTATTATTGATGTTAATTACCGAGGAATAGTATTGATGGATATAATTGTTTATATTTTACAAAACAATGTTTATATATATTTTAGAATGTAGAATTTCTCAAAAATATTAAAATGTTATGTTCTTTAAGGCAGTATCAAACTTACGTTGGATTTAGGGAAAGGAATCCTACCTTCGTAGCATGTCTCATAGGTTTCCTTGCATTTAACCTTCAACACTCAGCAGGCAGTTTTCCAGCCAACATTGCTTTCGTCTCAACCCAACAGACTCTATGGAACATTAATGTATTGTCACAACTCTATTTGACCTTTTGCACTCGACAACTTAGACAATTCTGCTCCTCAAATAATCGCCTAACATCTCAGTTTTAGTTCTTCATGAACATACGTAACGCTTTCAGTTGACAAATTTATTTCTTGATGCATTTGCGTAATGAATAGAAGCGTAATTGTGATGTACATTCTGATATGTACCGTAAAAGGTTAGTTTTCCACTTTTAATTTCAATGAACTTCACAGCTTGCCCTAAAAGTATAATACTTTCTAATTAGAAAACATTGCGGAAACCTCATGTAATTAGAGAGACCACAATAATCTGCGGTCATTATTTTGGAGATACGAGTTCAGTAATAATTACTTATTGTTAATACTGCTTAAATTTAATAGCTTCTAATTATACTACTTTTTTTATTTATTACAATAATGGTTATCTGTGTATGTTGAGTATAATATAACCATAAAATAGTTAAGAATTAATGGCAAATATTTAAGTCTTCGATACGTAGTCTCATTTCGCGGAAATGTTTCTCGTTTGCAAAGATCGAAATAACGTGAATCGAAGAACGATTACGAAATACTTTCGCTATCTTCTGCGACGTTTCTAGGAAATTTTTCACGGCAAGTATTTCGTATATTGAAATTACAAAATATGGGACATATTCGTTTATCGACTGGCACTGGGAATTTGGTGTCTGCCGCGTTGCACTTCCGAGAACTAGGTTTCTGTGTCACATTTAACAGTACTTCGGATGAAATTAGTTTTCCGAAGTTTTTAGCGATTTCCTGCGAATCGACGGCTGAATCATTTATAACGCGTCATCGAAATTCACGCGCGTTCCGATTAGTTCCTCAGGAAATTGACGAGGGAATAATTTCAATAAACGTCATCGATCGATTCTACGATGCTAATGAATACCTACACTTAAACAGATTGTATTTTTCGTTTTGCAAACCAAGAGGAAACGATCGATTCCGGTTTTCCTCGTATCATGTAATCGGAAATGGTAGATGACAGTGAAAGTACATTTGTTTATTTGTACTCTATATTACGTAAAAATTATATAGATTCATCGATAACGCCTCTGTACTGTCACAATGAACGCTATTATTATTCAATTTCGTTGAACTACCAGAAAATCCTGAAATGTCATCATATCTCCATCATTATATAATAATGATTCATAAAACATCAATATTATAGATATATAGACATTTTTAACGACGCTCAAAGTGAAAACGATGCCCAAAAATATCCCAGCTTTTGTAGATATTATCCTATCATCTTTAAAAGCATATGCCCAGAAAAAAATCGAATAGCAAAAGACGACAAACATTTTTCTTGCAAAAACCATAATTGAAATTTATAACACGAGTTTTGTTTTGGCGTGAGAAATTAAAATACCTCTGCAAGACACAAAGCACTGACAATGATTCTCTTAGGAACCATTTCACACACACACACACACACACACACACACACACACACACACACACACACACACACCGGTGTTATAACGTATTGCTTTACAAGTACATTTATTATTTAAAAGTTATTTTATGCCAACAATTTCAAGCTTAACCAGTCAACTGTGGCGAAAATTCTTTTGAATTTTGTGTCACGAAAATCGAGTGATGAGCATAAATCTATTTCAAATTATTTATATTCTTTACTTATTCGTTTTATTTCGGCATTACTTGAAAATATTCCAAACATCTTGAAATTTACGAATATATTTTAGTTTTCGTCAAAATTACAATTTAAATAACCCGTGGTAGCTTTTACGCATGACGAGTATACTCGTTAAATATAGCTAACTGGTTAACTGTACAATGTAGGAGCAATTATTTCCACTTCGTTGATCGAGAAGTATGATGATAGTCAGATGTTGTCAAAATACACTCCGTTTAAACGGTTTTCGGCGACCGCGACCTACAGGTGTCCGTCTCGTGGCCCCACTAACAATAAGTCATTTGCACGTAGGGAATGCTATCAGCTTCCTGTCCACCACCAACGAGTAATCAGTACTTCGTGATTGTGTTCAAATATTTTTATCTATTAGTACGCATATAATTTTAAAGATGAGATTTTTTATCACAAAATTACTCTCGTTTTGCAAGCCACGTGATTATTCTTAAGGTATCCTTTCAGTGCTGTTAAGTGTAAAAGTGCTGGAAGAGAAATTAAGTATATTTTTTAGTATGAAATATTTTTTAAGTAATTCTTAAAGTCTTTTTGTGCTTAATTTACACATATTGACATAATATACACGTTTTGTCAGTCATATAGGATTTTTTGGAGAGTCCAGCACTTTTATGTTTCATAAGTCGTATAATCTTGAAATTGAGAATACAGTTGGACAGTGTTGGTTATTTATGCGAGAATATTTTGCAAATGTAATACTTTTTCTAACTCCTTGCCTTACGATTTCATTTTTGACTGAATGAAAATTCTGTGAATTACAAAAAAACTTTGCAATCATTGAATACACAAATTTTGATGAAACTCCGCAGCACTTTGGAGTGAACCGTGGCAAGAATATTTTAGTTTTAGCCGTATTCCTTTTCAGGACAAGTTCTTTCCTGCTTGAGTATGGCAGTAGTTTTTAAATAATAACAGCGGAAAAAAGCTCTTTCTAACAAAAATTTAATCATACAACAAGTGGTACAAGTATAAGTGAATGAAATTTGAAATTCAGACGATTCTTCCGGGTTCACTGAGTTTCCTTGTCCAATGAATAGATCTTACAATCAGATAAAAGGTTCTCGCAGGGTCATGAATGGGAATCGTTTTACGTCATGTCAATAATCAATCGCGTGATTCGATAATACAGAATTTTATTCGAGTACTATCACACATTATATCCAAACATCTTTCTCAACAATACAATATTTACATTTAGACTAAAAAATAACATAATTATTCTATTCGTTTATCAACAATCCCAAACATTCTCTCTCTCCCAAATCAACCCAAAAGACAACCAACCAATCAAAATAAGCACCGAACCTCCCAAGATTCATCACACTCCATAAAAATTCGTAATACTTCCAAAGAATCCGTTACCAAGTTCATTGTAATTCCCACGAGCAAGTGATTCACAGTATCTGAGATCCTCGTAATTCCATCCCATCCTTTTTCAAGGAAGTCCACGTCTCCAATTCTACATCTGCCATCCGTGAAAATCCCGCGGAGAAACTCCGATTCCATGAAAACTCGTGCATCTTCTCCGAGTGCATCGCTGCACCGTTGCAACAAACGCGCACGCATTCGCCGGCGCGCGCGCGATTTCGTTTTCCACGCACACGCGCATGCCATAGTGCGTACGCTTGTCGTGTATCTGCGTGAGGTGCGTGCAAGTCGATCGTGATTGGCTACCGGCCCAGGAGTGGGGATTAGGAACCGAGGAGGTAGTGGTGGGGGAAACGTAGCTCTACGATACCACTCGGTTTCGCGTTGCGGGCGAGCGAGTGAAAAGCAGTCAGTCAGTCAGTCAGTCAGGGAGGCAGGAGTGTGCACGAGACGAGCGCTCTCTCTCGCGCGAGCACCCTGACCCGCTGATACTCTCGCCCGCGACCGGTGCGTGATATGGACCGAGACGAGCCTCCGCGCCGTTAGTCCTCGAAAAAAAGCCGATCCTCTCGGAGGGAACCCACCGCTCGATTGGATCTTGTAACGGTGCACTGCCACTCCGTACACTGCCGAGATATACCCACGCTCAAATTGCGACACGCCGCCCCGAGGACTTACCTGTCGCACGATTCTTCTTCGACCCAACCGTCCTTAACTACCGTCATTCGTTGTTCGGTTCTCGCGTTGGAACGTTACAATTTCTCGTAGCGTGCTCAGTATCAACAAGAAAGGACGCGGCTTTGAGAGAACTTCCTTCGACCTTCGCGGTCATTCTTATTCATCGCGGTCGAGTTTTCAAACTTGCGTGCCCCAAGAATACGGTACATTACGGTCTCGTAGACTCAATGGACGTTTTCCACGACAGTGAAGTGTCGGTTGTTTTGTTACACACGATCAACGAAGAGACGCTGGAAAAATGCCCAGCCAAACGACTACGATTCTACTCAAGTGTTCCATGGTGGACGTACCTGCGCTTAACCACGTGAAGCTCAAGTCCTTGTACGGAGTAAGTAGATATCAAGTTGAAAACTGTGTGTGTGAGAATGTGTACATCGCGAATCCTTCGATATGTTAGGTATTGACTGTGCAATACCGTGCGTTTGATAAGGACCAGCATCGAGGGCGAACATAACGGTACGGACGTGCCGTGTGTCGTGTTTGTCGTTGACCCGAGACACCGATGCTGCCCGCTTCGCATGATCTCGCGTGCGGAGATGCAATTCGAAAGATCTCTACCCGGTATATACATATTGATCTCTTTCTCTACTCTTTTTTCTCTCACTCGCTTTTGTTCGTTCGGTCGACGGTGCTTTTGTTCGTTGAGAAATTTAATGGATCTCGAATCTCGCGGGCTTCTCTTTCCCCCATAGTTCTCCCAACGCTGTTGAATGGTTCCTCTGCAATTGCCATTCGCGTGCATTTTACTTATCGTTCGTTATTAGACTCCGATTTTACTATTTAACGAAGAGTCTTTATACCTCTACTTCATCTTAAATACTTGGAATATTATAAAGAACACAACTATATCCACCTTCTCAAAACAACAGCTTTTACCTTCGACCTCTATACACAACTTTCATACAATCTGTACTTTCCTATCTTAACCCCTTGCGGCACCATTTCTTTTGTGACTTAATGCAATAAATCTGAATTAATTGATGAAATCACAATCTATCCCTAATTTACAGAATATCCTATTCTTAAAATTTATTTTAACTTTATCATGATATACTAATATTAGCCCCTTAACCTACGATTTTTTTTCTGATGGAGCGTGCAAAGGCACAAAATTATTCCTGAAATCAAAAGGTTTCACTGATCTCTGATATTTCGTATAACTGAACGTGATATTATTAGTTTAGAAATAATGAGACCGTTTCATGATCGGCTGATATTGTCAATTTAATAGTTTTTGAAAGACTTCAAAATTGTCTATTCCATTTTCCACTCTACGAGTCTCACACGTAGTTATAGGATAAGGGGTTAATAAATTTTGAAATACTCCAAAATTGACTATTCCATTTATCGCATCACGAATGACACTCGTTATCGTACGGCAAGAGGTTAACACTAGATTTACCAAGCCAGTGAAAATGACTGGTACACAATTTTTTCCAAAAATTCTGCGGGTTTGTGAGAGAGCCGTAGAATAAATATTCTTCATCCATCGTATGAAACATAAATCACCGAATATAACATCTTTTCCACGTCTTAATTTTTCTTGCTTTAACCCTAGATCACTAACCTTATTTTTCAACGCTTAACACTAACCTTCGTCTCTTCGACTACGGTGTTTACAAAAGGGGTTAAAGAGTATTATTTAAATAAAATTTAAACATGTTTTTTTCTATTATTAAACATAGGTATTTATTTATTACGATAACGTTAACTAATATGGCATACTTATTAAATCCGTGTCGTCGAATCGACGAAGGTTAGTGATCTAGGGTTAAGGTACATATTTAACATGTTTAAGTATAATAGATTTCACGCTGATAAATCTAGTGTTAATAAAACGATCAACATCGAACAAATGTTCAACAGTAGAGATATCTTATCCATACAATACTTGTGGCATGAATATTTTATGTAATATCAATTCAGAAGATAATACCGTTAAACCTGAAAACCGCATTCGTTGTTCCATCGATTTATACCAAAAACTCTCACAGTCCTGCGAAGATCTTTCCACGAAGAGGGGGTAAACGTACTCGTTTCAACCAGTTCGCATAAAAGCTCTCGATTGCTCGTGAAAAAGAACTCGAGTGCGTCGACCACCGAGGAGCATTGAACGGTTACTTGAAAAAAAGTGGTATCCCCGGGTGCGTTCACGTAGCCCGTACCCACGAGGGCTCTGACAGGGTGAAATAAAAGGAGACGTTCGGGCCACGGTGTCTGGAGATGTTTGTGCCTCATTAACGTTAACCTCGTTCGACGCGAATGCAGATGCACATACGAGGCGGGAGGCGTCTGTCCAGGAGCCTCACGCGCCGGTTCTCTTCCCGACACACACCCGCGCATTCTCGTGTATTCATATTATGTATGCAGCATGGATATCGGCCGACGAGCTTACCTCGTGGAGACGAGGACGTTGCTAACGAGCATTTCCAAC
This sequence comes from Cerceris rybyensis, assembly GCA_910591515.1. Taxonomy (NCBI): domain Eukaryota; kingdom Metazoa; phylum Arthropoda; class Insecta; order Hymenoptera; family Crabronidae; genus Cerceris; species Cerceris rybyensis. The sequence goes on from OU342789.1 coordinate 39,930,913, forward strand.
TGTACCAGATTTTTTTCTATTATTCATACAATTTGAACGGAAATGAAAGAAATTGTTGTTGTTTTGGAAATTTAGAGAACTGTGTGGAAAGTAGGGTCTTTTAGGGAAATGATACTTTTTTGCTGGATTTGTGAAAAGGTTGAAAGTGTGTTTTTTTTTGTGCTTTTGAATGGTGAGAATTGAGATAGGTTTTTATACTTATGATTTAATGGTAACGTATTTTATAGTAATGTTATTTGTGTCTTATCTAACGAGGTAGAGTAAGTGACGGAACTTGAGCAGATAGCGTACGGTGTTATAGAATATTCCGGTGTGGATTGTTTTGCAACAGTTTCCTGAAGGACGAACTGCTAGACGGATTCATTTGAACGGTTTGTCTTCCGTGGAAGACATTCTATGAATGATAGATGTAGAGTAATGTAAATATAATATAGACAGCTATTCCTAGTGGCCTTGAAAATTATGTACTTATTTTTATATGGTGTGTAGTATTGTTACTTACTTGTTGCTTTTACACTAGATCTACCGACGACTAAGTCGATATAATTAAAATTATGAAATAAATCTGTCTGAATTAAGTAATTAGAAAGGACAAAAAATTTAATTAATTTGATCACTTACAATCTTCGAGGTGGAGGTAGAAAACTGAGAAAGAAACAGCGTTAGAAATTTGAGGAACATTTTTAAAAAATTCAGGCCGAGTCGTTTCTACCATCTTGGTAGATCTAATGTTAATTTTATTACACTCATATCCAAACGAAATTTATCATTACTTCGTAGTCATCTTCTACATAAAACATTTAATCTGTAAATCGTTAATTTAACTTTTGTTGAACTCGGTCCGGAATAGAAACTTTCTTTTGGAGTGAGAAGTAATATTATTATATCTAAAGTACCACATCTGAATTTGATGGATGCGAACGACATGAAATGTAATACGTTCACCATATTAAAAATATCATTCAGTTTTATCACCTTTAACTCTTCGAGGACTAGTAACCAATGTGATCGGATAAAAAATTTAATTATAATTTATCATCGCATGTATGCACGGTTAGAGTTGAAAAATTGAACTACCACCGGCGAGATACGATTAGATTGATAGTGATTTCTAATTAACACTAGAACTACCGGCGTCAAATCCAACATATTTTAATAAATTAAATAAGTACTTTGAAAAAGGGGAAATCAAGCGGCAGAAAATTTGATCCATTGGATGATTTATGTTTATTGATATACACGTAGAATATTTATTCTACGACTCTTATATGAACCTGGAGAATTTTTGGAAAAAATTGTGTACCAGTCATTTTGACTGGTTTGGTAGTTCTAGTGTTAATACGCATTAACGGTATAAATTTCTGATTAAAAAGTGGTCTTGGATCCACAAACAAATGATTATCTCTTCATATTTAAAAATGTCTCCGTCCGTCCGTCCGCGAGTTAAAATTTCTGTTCTAATCAAATTCGAAAAAAAATGTACAAACCTTGCATAATTTTATAGAAACCAAAAATATTGTAACAGCGCTTCACAATTAAACAACTCAAATATAACAAAATAATGTCTCTGTTTTAACAGATCCAAACTTCTCGCTCAAAACCAACTCTATCTTCTCTATTAAATCAATATAAACATTTGCAGTTCGTTGTTATCATTCTCATAATCAATATCAAATATAGAGGAGACAATTTCGTTACGATAATTCGTAACAATATCATCGTTACACCCTCCACAAAACCGTGCAACTTCTGTTAGAAATATTTTTCCAATTTGATTCTAAAGAAAATTTCAAAGGTGATAATTCGAACGTTCATTCCGTATAAAATACATTGCTATTCCTAAACACAGAAATTCCCATATCGTTAACGAAAGAAAACGTAAGGCTTTCGAAGAAACATGTTCGATTTCTTCTGAATTTTCTCCCTAACTTTCTATGCATACGTCCAACGAGCAGAAGCGGACAGATGTGAGTGCGTGCAACAACCAACTGCATTTGTGTGCAACGAAAGTGTACACCGATCATGCTGCCGCGCATACGGTACTTCGTATTGACAAACGGACAATGGGCTTGCATTTACGGCGCAAAACCACACCGGTGTACCAAGAAAAGTGTCGACCGCGTTGTTTGCCATAACTGCAATAAAACGCAGCTCGACCGAGTGCATCGTACTATCGTTATATATTAATTGATAATATAACACATTGAGCATGATTTATTTTCACTTGTACGCTTCGGAGAACGATGCCGTTGTTTTCTTTGCTAATTAGGTTTACCGTTATGCTACTGACGAACAAAATAACTTTACTCTGTCGACGATGTTGTGAAAATTTCTTGCGCAAAGATACTTCTTCGAACATGTTTGCTGTAACTGTAACGCGGCACTTCTCGAATACATTGATTGTTTTGTGTTAATTTATTTTATAATTGATGATACGAGTGAATTACTTCGGTGAGGATCAAAGAAGGTGGCTATTGATTTATTTAGATAGCTAGGTGACTTTTTGTCTGGATGTAAATTTCCAGTTCTTTCAGCAGACTATTTCTATGTATACACATTTTTCACGTTTTATTTTTGTGATATTAGTATTTGCTATTTATCATAAAGTGTCTGTCATGTTATTGATTCATTTAGATAGCATAATGATTTTTCGTCAGGGTGTAAATTTCCAGTTCTTTCAGCAGATTGATAGATGTTTAAGAATTTTTCCTATTCTATTTTTATGATATTGGTAATTGCTAGGTTTTTGTTCCTTAAAAATAATAAAATATCAGCAATGAATTTCAGTATTCAGGGTTCTAAAAAGACTATTTTAGTTCAAGCTTAATCAGTGCCTGAAAATATGATGATTGGCCAATAAATAGATAGTTAGTACTTTTGACAAAATATTAATATAAAGTAACTGATATAAGCATTTAGAAAAGAAGTAAAATTGTAGGGACAACTTCCTTTGATACTAAATTTTAATTCTTCTGTACTGGTAATTTATTGAGAAAAGTACTAAGTAACCAAGTAAAAATAACACACTAATGCAACGCTACTCAAGAAACGATATATCTTTCTGTCATTTTACATTCATCATTATAATTCATGATCAAATTGATTTATATTAACACACATCAAGAAACGCAAGTATCGCTTTCTCCAGGCATTAAGCCTATCGTTAGATTAATAGCAATGAAAATAATTTTACTATTTTCTTAGCGAATCAACGATCCTATGAAAAATCCATCGTCAAAGCTATTATTTGCCTTCATATTAATTAGCTAACTTGCCAACAACACTGATTTATTCTCCCTCATATCGATCATACGACGCACATGTCGCTTTCTTCGCCCATTAAGGCTACAGTTGTGAGAGTGATGATCAAGGTAATTTTACTATTAGCTCGCCGTATCAACGTTCTCGTGAAAATTTCTTGTTTATAAACACTGTGGTAATTTTTCCATCCTTATAACACTTAATTAAAAAGCGTTCCAATCACATAGTAGATAAATATAATTTGTTGTAATTACAGTAAAACTTGGAGTACACGTTTAAGTATTTAAGATAAGTGTTTGATTATTTTTGCAACATGCAATTTAACTCTGCCTATAGATAAGAAACATTTTTAACGTAAAGTTCTATAATTATTGTAGGAAGAAATTAATCATTTGCTTCCTTGAATTTAGAGAATAAGCAGTTTCCAATTTATACTAATTCAGAGTGGCGTGTGCTTTTGAAATTTGTAACGACTTTTGAAAATTGTAAGTGGTTGGACTGGATCATTTGAAATGTTTCTGGAGGATTTTGAGGGTTGATCTTTTTTTTGAGGATGGTTTGTTTATTTTTGTAGATTGTTGATGATTGAGATAATTGAGAATGTGTGTAAGTTCAACGAAAGAAAGCAAAGTGGATATATTAGGTGGAGAAACGAATTCCTTAAGACTTTTTGATAAAATGAACGATTTAGTATAACATCTCAATCGTGCAAGTGTTCGTAGCTTTCATCAATATTGTTTTTGTCTGTTTTTTGGCAACTTATGGATTCTGGTTCAGTAAAAGTTTGGTAGTTTCGAAGCAATAAAATCATCTAGGTATGTGTATCTCTTTTGTTAGGTGTAGAAGTCATATTAGTAGTAGCTATCATAGAAGTATTATTGAATTTAGAGAGTAAGCAGTTTCCAACTTATACTAATTCTTGTAAAAATCAAATTCTTGCAAATTTTTTCAACATGTTTTCTGCTTCATTTTTCATATTGCGGTATAGAACACCTGCATAAAATCGGCTTCAACATATTCTGTGCTTTTAAATTAATTCATGTAACTGCCTTTAACCACTTAGGGAAAAATGACTTCGAAAAGCTAAATTTACTCCAACTAGTTTGTACTCCCACCAAAATAGCGTCCTAATAAAGTTATAATAAAGTTATAGCGCTCAATGGCGGCCGACAAAGGTCACCTCTAGTACCAAATACTTAAGAATATTTATACCGCGACTGATATAAAATAGAATTCTGCATACTAGAACTTTCATGGCTTTGCATTAACCCTTATCTGGCACTATGGTTTCAATACCACATTCATATTCATTAATACCCACAGCACCAGTCAAGGTTTAATAAATAGAAACGACAGTACTGATTTATTTCCCCATATAAACATTTATCAAAGGACACGTCTGTCGTATTCCTCATAACGCTTATCTATCCTACCTATCCTTTACTTCACCTATCATCCTTCAACACAATGATAGAAATACAATTTACTATTCTCTCGAGGTCTCAAAAGGTTCCATGAAAATTTCTCGCGCTATTGTACACAATGCTAAGATTCTCCAACGTGGAGTCAGCTGCAACGATACGATTGACACCTGTTACCTGCGGATAAACGGAAGAATAAAGCCGATTGTCGTCTGTATGGTTATCCATAAAAATGCACGATTCGTATTCTCACGGGGACGTGGACGGAATGCAGACGGATAATTTACATACTAACTCGGTGCGGCTTGGTCAAATAAGATCGTCGATCAACGACCTGACTTAATTTGACGTTTCGAACCGTCCAGCAAGTCCGAGCGATATATCTTTCGCCAAAAAGGCGTTTACTTATCGCGACTTTGATAATAAGTCTCATTACATACCGGGTATCGAGTTGACATCGTTTATCGATTTATCGCTGTGTGATGCGTTATGTAGAACGGTCAGGTATAGGTGGACGGACAGACAGTGAGGGAGGGAGGAATATTGATAAGGAAATGGAATACATAGACAAACAAACCCAAACTAATTCATGTAAAAAGACAGATATGCTGAAAAATATGTGCCAGTTATTATGAGAGTGGTTTAACTCTCTATGAACCCCTGTGATTATAAATATTATTATTTAGTTTTGAAAAAACATGAAATTCTTTAGAATTTACTTATTTCATGATTTTTTTACAATTAGCTTAAAATCATTTCAGACACTTTAAACTTGTATATTTCAACATTTTACATATCTTCAGAGATGAAAGAAAGACATTTGTTAAACATTACATTTTATATTATCGCTTCGTATGATATTTTATAAAACAATTTCCAAGATGCATCCTTGACTTGTCGGTGCAAGTGTCACAGTAATATACACTATGTTGCCTTTTGCCAGGCTTGATTCGTTGGGAACAAACCTTGCAATCTCTTTTACTTCCAATTAGAACAACATGGAGCTTCCCATTTAACCCATTCACTGCCAAGTACGAGATATCTCGTGGTTGCATTACAAGTCGGAATTAATAAGTTTGCAATAAAGGCCGAGAGTGTGTAGTAATTTTGGAATAAAAATGATCTTCGTATCTTTATGAATGTCGATATCATATTTTTGATTCATTAAATTAATATTCAAAAGCATTTCTGCCATTTTTTCTAATTTTAACACGCAAGGTAATATTTGCTTACTTTTTCTGGCAGTCAATGGGTTAATCGGATATTTTCAGAACTGTTATGCGAAGTGGAAGTTCGCGAGCGTTTTTGAGATAAGACATCTATGTAGCCATTCTAATATACATTATTTCAGTCTACACCTTATAAAATTACACACAAAGGATTAAGAGTAGACTCGTGAAGGGATATTCGATAGGCCAGAATTAAATAAACAGCGTTATCGTTCAGTTTAACGTTTCAATCCGAGAGGTGCCTCAAAAGCACCGCTCGAGCGCAAAGGGTTAAAAATCAAGTTAACACATTGTTGACCGCTCACGAGTTAACTCGTGTTTTCATGGTCAAACTTTGTTGACCGGTCACGAGATAACTCGTGTTTTAACTTGCATTAGTAGTATCAATTTTACCACACCAAAAAAGTTAATAAAATATATAATACGAATAAACTATAATATACAGCAAATATGTACAAAGTTTCATTGAAATTCATTACGTATAAATAAAATATACTGAAGTTTATTTAGATTCTTTCAATGTCATACTAAATTACGGAAAAACTAGCAGGTGACATGAGTTATTTTCTACGTAGAATTTCCTGTCAACAACGTGTTAAGCGAAATATTAAAAATTGCATTTTTATCATTTTCTTATTTGTTATCGTGCAATTGATCTTCAAATATCGCAAAAAATTCGGACTGCAGAAGGGTAAGTTAAAAATCTTGAAAATTGTACTTATCCCACATACTATTGTAATACCACAAAGCACGGGTAGTCGACCTATCCTTCAGTAGCGGGCAATTCAAATTTTTATGATGGGTAGCCATCACCGCAGTGGAGTTTATTTCTCTTTCAAATAAAAAGATAAATTAGACTTCATATTTTTACTAAACCTTTACTCTGAAATAACAAATAATTAGCAATAGCATTAAATCAAGTTACTGCGGAATCGGTGTGCGGTAAGAAAAATGTATTACCAACAAAAATATAAAAATTGCCGTTAACACTAGATTTACGGATATTGATTTACCTATTTTCCTGAAGCGAGCCAATTCGAATCATACAAGAAAATTGAAATTTTTTGCAAAGAAAGTAGTTCCAACTCAATTGAAATGAAAGATTTATTATTAAAAAATTAACCAACCAATATATTATATATGTAGTAATCAAATGTTGAATGAGTCAAATTGACTCCGTAAATCTAGTGTTAAGTATAAAAAGATGGCTTCTCTTGTCCTAGAGGATATTTCTAATAATTACAAGGTACCGATTCTTCAAATAGAATTCATAATATCTAACTATACAAAGCTTTCCCAAAATAAAACCCTACTAAACATTCCAAAACGAAGAGTAACCGACATACACCGTTTTTATAATCACCGTGACATATACACGCACAAGGAAAGATCTAGATACATAAAGATTAGAACGATATTCCAGAAACAGATAAATAGTCAGATAAGCAGATGACAAGACAGATACACGTTGACAGAAAGATATAAAAAAAGATATATAGAGAAAGAGATCCCAGCAGGACTACACCGACTCAGAGAATCATTGCACTCTCTCCGATGCATCTAGATCCTGAATATAAATAGACACGGTAAAGTCGCGTGTGCTTTTAATTCAGTGGCACTGCTGCAGGAGAGAAAAGACCAGGATGATTCGAGTGTAGACCCAGGGTTTAACTCTCGAACCAACGAAAAATACAACACCCTGGAACACGTGCGTGCACGTGCACACGTGTCTGACGAGTCGAGTCCTTGCACGCGTGTCGAGAGTAGCTTTCTTCTCTTTAGAGCCGTGTCGTTGTTAAGTCTGCAAGATAAATAAATTGATCTGCGAACGAAGAGCACGATAACTCCTCGATAACGTCGAGAACCAACTCGTTGTGTCGTAATTACATGCGTTAAAGCGCGATAAGATCCTCGCGGAAAATCCGGGGAAGATCGAGACACAAAGACACGGAAAATGAGTCGCCCGGATTTACGAATTTTATCGTGTGTTTAACACTAGAACTACCGGCCTCAAATCTATCATATTTTAATAAATTAAATAAGTACTTTGAAAAAGGGGGAATCAAGCGACGGAAAATTTGATCGATTGGGTGTTTTATGTTTATTGATATAGACGTAGAATATTTATTCTATGACTCTTATGTAAACTTGGAGAATTTTTTGAAAAAATTGTGTACCAGTCATTTTGACTGGTTTGGTAGTTCTAGTGTTAACACTAGATCTATGGTAGCCATCAAATTGATGGGCAATACTTTTTTAAACATTTTTCTGTTACGAAACGAGCAACACTTCCTCTTCACGAGCGAATGTGTCAAACTCGCGATTATTAAATATATATGTTTAGTATATTTGATAACCCTTTTATTTTTGTGTAACAATTCGTGTGTGTAAGGTTGAAAAGTGTGTGCTTTGTTGAAAAAAAAAATGAGTAAGTGTTGAGTTGTTAGGAAAGTCATGGGTGCGGAAAATTAGGAGTATTTAGAGTTCCAGAAAGCTCAGGAAATTAGGATGAGGTTTGTGAGGAGTGAATTGGGTCCTTACTTGGGGTCCAGTTGTGAAATTAGGACGTAACGTTTCCTAAATCGATAGAGGTATCAATCGACAGTAACAAATTTTCGTATATCTATCTTAGAATATACAAATTATTTTATTGATCGTTTTTTCTTACCACTTGATCCATCTTTTTTTAGAGCGCTTATTTAATATATCTAAATGTATCAGATTTAGCAGTCGTAGATCTAGTGTTAATTTCGTATTAAGTTCTGGCTATGTTTGCACTGCAGGTGGTCCTATCTTGTATATATAAAAGCTATTTTTTACTCGAGTCTTTTGTTTTTCTTCGGAGAATAGTAATTCTTAGAATGATGTAGCCTATATTGTACAAAAGGTCTGGCGGTTTTTGTTAGCATCTGGAAATAAAGATCGATTGGTATCAAAGAGATCTGTTGAGTATCTGGGATGTTTAACGGAGGAAGGTTTCTGTCTGCTGTGCCAGAACGGTATATGTCTCTGGAACTTCCGTCGTTTAAAAAGAAATATAAAAATATAGTATAATACTAAGGCTATAGGGACCGTAGCAACGGGTTTTAATCCTCGCTTGAATATTTAAAGCTTGAAGCTGTCAAGTCAGATTTTTTTTCTTAGTAATATATATTTAGTAGGTGGTTCTGCAAGTTGCGTAGACTTGTATATTCTTTCCACGAAATTCATCTGAAGCTGCAGATGAATTAGCAATAAGAAGTGAAGTAGAAAATTATATAGTAAAACTGCGAGACAAGTAATCGAAGACGTTAAAAACCAGCAAAGTATCAAGTATCTACGGCCTTCCATTACATCATTTTCGACCACGCTCTTCCCTACCACTCTATCACACAAGAATCTGTCTCATTTCATAATTTTCCACATCTGTATTCATTTCCGTGACACAAGAAAGCGTAGGTGGTCAAACGACTATAACACACCATTCCACATTTATAAAAACCCTCAAAAATACACCTTCACGCAAATAAAGAGGTCACTCGGATAAGAATCTCCCATGAAAAACTAGACCGCGTTGCAAACGTCACAAGACTCCCAGTATCAAAGAGTCAAACACGTTTTCTATCGTTACACATTTTTTCCTCTACATCTCCTAGAATCTTTCAATACCGGTTTCGTTCGCTAAAAAAAAGGACGACCGTCAACTTGAATTCTTCCTACGTCGTTACAATACCATCCGAAAGAATACCGCGAAATTGAGAAGGTGATAGAAGCGAAACAATCTCATTGCGTGATAAATTTTTTGCCGGAAGCCCCGAGGCATAACAGTACGAAGCCGCCGGCGATAAACAAGCTCCTTCCTTTTTCTCTCCTGGAAAGAGTTTCCAGGTCGTCGCCTTGGAATCGGGAATCGAAAATCGAAGGCAGTAAACCTGCCGTCAGAAGGAAGAACCAGGCCCATGTCCAGGTGTATGTACCGTTGTCTCCGAATATCCTCTCGGACTGGCCTCGGGATAGAAATTACACGGCTTGGAGCCAGTATCCAGTGGTAGAGTATCGCTTTAATTCGATAACCTGTTTCCTTTTTATGCGCCGATTCTCTCCTCTCACGAATAGGAGGGCAGGGCTGACGGTCGCGTCGTTGGACGCCTTCCGTTGACGACGATCCCGATGTCGACCGCTGCTGGTGCGCTTGGTTTTTTGCTCGACCCTGTATACCTGGTACCATGAGTGACCAGGTCGAGCCCGTGGCCGTGAAAGTTCTGTTTCACTCGTGTGTTTACGGGCCATCAGGGCCAGTCTCGCAGCTTCCATGAAGAAGGTGGTGGTAAGGGGTCCGTTGCTTAGCCTCGAGTAAAGGGAGAAATTTTCGAAAGCGATGACAGGCCTTTTCAGGTGACTCGGTGAATCTTCTCTCTTTCTTTATCCTTTTTTATGACTATGTACGTGTATGTATATATTTCTCTTTAGATAGCGTACAAGTATGTCTTGGAAGTGATCTAGCTTTTTTTTTGTGTTAGATACGATTAGAGAGTGGCGTGTGCTTTTGAAATTTGTAACGGTATCAGTGGTTGAACTGGGTCGTTTGAAATGTTTTTGGAGGATTTTGGGGGGGTTGATCTTTTTTTGAGGATGGTTTGTTTATTTTTATAGATTGTTGATGATTGAGGTAATTGAGAATGTTTGTAAGTTCTGTGAAAGAAGGCAAAGTGGATATATTAGGTGGAGAAATGAATTCCTTGAGACCTTTTTGATAAAATGAACGATTTAAGTAAGAAAGGTAGCACACCTCAATCGTGCAAGTGTTCGTAGCTGTCAATAATATTGTTTTTGCCAGTTTTTTGGCAACTTATGGATTCTGATTTAGTAAAAGTTTGGTAGCTTCGAAGCAATACAGTCATCTAGGCCTTTTCGTATCTAAAACTGTATTTTTAAGTGTATCTATTCTGTTAAGTGTAGAAAACAGATCTTTCAGGTGAACTTCAGGCGACTGCTACAGTTATAAAATATGCTACTAAATATGATTCCAATCTTTGAAGAACTTGAACTGGTGACTTTGACGAAGTGGATTACAGTACCCTGATAGTAATAAATGACAATAGTGTAAAAACTTTAGATTATCATAGAGAATCCGCTTCGTCAAAGTCAGCAGTTCAAGTTGTTCAAAGATTGCAATCATATTTAGTAGCATATACCAGTTGCAATCGCCTGAAGTCAATCTGAAAGAACTATTTTCTACACCCAATAATGGTATGTGACAATATTGTAGAAACTTTAATGTTTACATACACTTATATATTGTATTATATATGTTTACATATGTTAATTCATCAAAGTCAAAAATTCAAGTTGCTCGAAAATTGGAGTCATATTTAGTAGCATGTAACTATTGCAATCGCCTAAAGTCAATCTGCAAGAACTATTTTCTACACCTAATAGTGGTATGTGACAATATTGTAGAAACTTCAATGTTTGTATACAGAGTTTAAAATGTATCGTATGATGTGAGTATAATATGCTCGGTGTAAACACGTCCGTTAATTATGACTGATAAGAATCGCAATATCCTCGCGTGTTATAATCCTGCCGGGGACTGCGTTAATCATTCTGTCGATAAAGACGTTTAATTCGTTGCTCCGTGAATGATTATCGGTAGGAAAAAGTTTTATTGCACTCAGCCATCAGGCTGTGTGGCTAATGAAATTGATAACGACTGGTTAGTTATTAGGCGCTTCCCGTTGCGGATGCGTTTAAGGTGCAATAAACGTCGGGCTAGATAAATTAAACAATTTTCGTTTAATAACATAAACGGAGCAGGTTTCTCTTCGCCAAAGGCGACGGATCGTATCACCTTGAAGGTGCACGCGGATACTTTGCGCGCGATTCTCCTTTTTATTTTCGCATTTATTGCGCGTACCGCACGCAACGCAATTATTTAACTCCGAGGTCTCTATAATCCACGGAATCGTTTCGCGTGCGTGTTTTTTCTCTCTCTGCATTTTCCATGCGATTTTGTAATTCGCGTTTTCACGCGATATTCATTTTTAAGCGAAAGTATATATACAGATATTCCAAGGAGTATTTTAACACAATTGTGATATCATATTTTTCAATAAAAGAAAGTCGTAACATCACCTGATCACCATCTTATGTAATAAACCGAAATTTCTTAATTTTGTCAAATGTTTTGTTCATTTTCCATTTGAAGTTTCAGTTCTTAACTAACAGTAAGACGAAATATAATTCAAACTCTAATTTAGTACAATCATTATCACTAGATTTACGGAGCCAATTTGGCTCATTCAAAATTTGATAACTACATATATAATATATTGGTTGGTTAATTTTTTAATAATGAATCTTGCATTTCAATTGATTTGGAACTAATTTCTTTGCAAAAAATTTCAATTTTCTTGTAAGGTTTAAAATTGGCTCACTCCAGAAAAATAGGTGTATCAACATCCGTAAATCTAGTGTTAAGCAATTTAAATGGAAAGATATACTGCTTTATATTTGTTTTTTACTCAATCAGTTTCGCATTTTCCATAAAAAGAAAAGGTTATCTTTATCACTAGATTCACGGTGGTAAAATCTGTTAAACTGCAATATATTAAATAAGCACTTCGAAAAAAGAGGGATCAAATGGCAAAGATAATAATTTCTTAACAAATTTTGTATCATAAAATACACGTGAAATGTCTACAGTACTGTTTCTCTGTAAATTTAAGAAATGTTTAAAAAAAAAGGTAGGAACCCGTCAATTTAATAGGTTCCGTAAATCGAGTGTTAAGGAAAAAGCAATCATTTTCTTCATCTGCTTGAACTCCGTTTTGACAGAATTTTTTCTCTCTCCCCTATAAAATGATTTGCCGACAAGCAAACACTTGACAACCCCGTCTTTTTCTTCCGACAGCCGTCGGCCCTTAAGCACGACCCTTTTTTCGTCCTCCTGCGTGCAACTGGGAGAAACCTGCGGTGCGTTCCCTTGAAAAATCTACAACCCTTTCCTCCTCCTCCTTCTCCTCTCTCTTTCTCTCCCTCTCAGTCTCTGTCTGTCTGTCTTTCTCTCTCTCGTTTCAAACCCATGTTTGCGTGCAACATAATCTCGAGACATGCCGGTCGATCGTCCCAGAGATCAGTTTCTACGAAGCAAAAGAAACGTCGTTACGCATTACGTATAGTGGCGTGCAAATCGTCCAACTCGGTGCGAATCTTCGGGAAGTAATTAAAAAAGTTGGTACTGCTCTGAAAGTTGTTTTTGCAAGGGAGTCACCTGTACCGCGAAAAAGAGGGGCCTTTGATGTTACTGGAAATGAGTTTTCGTTCTTCGTGTAAATTCAGCACAACTCTGGTTCGTTTAAGAAGACTCCCTGGCAAAAACCTGCTCGAGGATATACCTGCTTCGTTAGCTGTGTTACTTTTATTTGAAGAGTTGCAACGCGTGGCCAAAGTTGAGACACAGTTGTCATTCGTGTATCAGGACGATTCTATCAAGGAGAGTGGTGCAATTAATCCGTCACGGTGTGAATGTGACATGATATTTTCGAATTTTCTTCCTGTCTTGCGACATGACACCGTGACACTTTGCGTTTGACATGTTTTGAAAAATTCTTGATCTCTGGTTATGTTTGATTCTTATGGTTCTGCTTTTTTGTGAAGTGGCCGAGCATGACTAATTTTGACATTGGCTATGGTGATTTTTATGGGTATTAAATTCAAAGCTGGGACTGTCGATTAGTAGAACTAACTGTAAATCCTTGTCAGCTGTAAGAGATATTTAGTAAATTATTATTTAATTACTTATAGCTCAGATTGCTTGAAATTTACTTACACTAATAGGTTTTGGTCAAAGGGCACGTTCATGCTATGAAACAAATATTAATAGTGAATGTACGTTGAAGATTATCTGAAAAAGATTGTCCTCGTCACGCCTCATTGAGTCCTGAGTGCCGAGGACCCATAGTAATTTAGTATGGGGGTCAGAACCGACCACCCTGAATCCGGTAGAAAAATCCTCTTGTCATTTTCTACGTGGAAGCTTGACGAAACTTGTGTACTGAATATACAAACGTCTTAGAGTCATAGAAACGTTTTCTTTCCCTATTAACCTGATTTCACAACAAAGTTCCGCCCATTAGATGTTTTTGAGCTAACTCTTATAATATCACATAAACTCTTACTATTTGTGCTGTAAAAAAGACCGTTCCATGTCCGAAAATCCTTACTTTCTTAATTTGATTCATTCCTTTTTCGAAAACCTTTAAAAACCCTAAAGCCTTTTACGCCAAGGACCCAGTTTCAGATCAGTGTATTCATATAAAGTTTACAAACCATTGCTACTAACTCCAAACAATTGCTAATTCTAAGTCGTTGCTAATTCTAATTTGATCTCCTACAAGTTCAATATTAATTTCAACGCCAAATTCTCATAATTCTCATATTTGAATCAATTCATTAACTCCACTGTACGACGGTATTTATCGGGTTGTTCGGAAAGTTCGTAGAGTTTTCGAAAGATAGCACAATTAAAGCTTTTTATGATTGTCATTAGTTAACAGCATAACATTAAAAATCATAGTTATAGACATTATGCAGAACAAAAGGCAATAAAATTGATTAATATTTCGTGCGTATAATAGTGGTAGGAATATGTAAAATAGAAAAGTACATTTCCAACATTTAATGCTTTATTATTATAATAAAGGTAAAAACATTGATTTTGGTCGATAAATTTTACCCCATCCACCCTACTCGCCATACCTAGCACCGTCTGATTATTATTCATTTAGGTCTACCCAAATATTAGGTTGGCAACTAAGTGATTGCGGATTTTAAATCAGAAGGAAAATTGATGAGGGACACATAAATCGAGTTTCTTGACATAGCCAAGCTGCTTTAATTTTTTTGAATGCATTTATGCGTTACATTGAGCTTCTGTGCAATTTTACGTGTTGTGCTATAGCGATATGAATCGATAATAGCCTTGATATAAGTCTCACCAACTTTAACTGGACGGCCATATCGTTGCGTATTTTTCAGTGAAAAATCACCAGAACGGAATTTGGCAAACCAATTTTGACACTGCCTCTCTTTCAAGGCTTCATTCCCATATACAGCACACAACTTTTTGTGTGCTTGCTATGCGTTCTTGCCTTTTCGGAAATAATACAGTAAAATATGTCTGAAAAGCCCGTCTTGTTTTCCATTTTTAAATTGGAATAAAAACGAAACTAAATAACTAATAGACACAAATTTTTTACTAAATTAAAGGTGGAAGTTCAAACAAACAGAAAACAGTACAGTTTAGGGGCTTTCAACACGTTGACAAACCAAAAGAATGCGCTAAAATTATCTATTGACAAAATCCGCAATAACTTAGTTGCCAACCCAATATTTTTGAATGGCCAAAAATTTAGTACTCTGGATGCTTGCAAAAATCATTTAGAGCGGTTCTTTACTGAGAAAAATCAAAAGTTTTTTTGAGAACGGGGATTATGATGCTACCTAATGGATGGTAAAAAGTGATCGATAGAAATGATGCATATAATATTGAATAAAGTATTTATTTTCCAAAAACATATCGAGTTTGAATATTACCCAAGTAACGCTACGACCTTTCCGAACGACCCAATGAATACAACATTATATCCGAAAAGCAAAAAGTTCTCTTATTTCGGTGAATCCAGAAGAGCAAATAGTCTTATTCGCCATTACACCTTGTTCTTCCGCATTTCAACTTGAACTGCTGCGATCATTTCCTACATACAATCAACCTGTAAAACCTCGTTAAAATCACAGTGAGCCAATTGGAGTCGTCCCCTCGTTAGTATCTTTGTCCAACTTCTAACCGCTCGATAATCGTTCCGTGTCCAAACCGATAATATACATCGACCTTAATTGATCACGTGTCGTAGGTTCGGTAAAATAGGCATGCATCTCTCCTTTATTTCTCTACGTCTTACAAGGAACAACTTAAACGTCGTTTCGCAATCCTACGAAATGGGTTAAGAGTTAACTGTCTGTTGCTAATACCAGAAGCAGTTTCACCGATCAATGACCACCGGCTAATTGGCACTTGTGAAAACGTCACGAGTAGAAAATCGTTGTTTGAGAGTGTATGCACGCACCGTCAGTGTCTGGCAAATGTACTGGTAAAAGGTTGCATTCGGTTTGCATTTCCACTATGTCCCACGGAACTTTTACTCGCTTTCAGGAAATTGGTAATTGCCAGACGAAGAGAGCGCGTACAAATCAATTGGATTTAATCTTGAATATAGTTTCAATTTCTCGGTCTACTTTGGTTTCCCTTGATTCTCGTCATGGCAACCGAGAGAGCGGGGCTTTCGGTGAAATCTTAATTGACAATTACGCGGGGTACTTGCGACAAATCGATCGACGAAGTGGAGTAGCATTGTAATTTAATCGGTCTCGTTGTTTTACGGTGATTTGGAGTGAGAATAATCGTAATGGTGTTTTAATTCCTAAGTGATACAATTGTTGATGTATGGTGTATATTTTGATTGACAGTGACATGTAAAAATGGACAATTAGTTGGGTCAAATGACAATTCCTGTCTTCAGAGTAGTGACTGCAAGTTCATGTTGTTCTTTGATCGATCCAGACATTTTTTTGGATTAATTATGTAACTTGTACTTTAGTTTGATAATAGGGAATTTCTTGAAGTTAATGCTTTGTGAAATTAAGTGAATGGTAATATTCTGCGTGTTAAATATTCGGTGAATGGTGAAATTCTTGTTAATTCCTGATTTATTTCTTTATTCAGTTATCTATGTTATGCTATGATTTGGTGATTTGAAACTCGTGTAACAATAAATTAGATAAAATGATGGAATTCTTCAAATGATGATTCTTCATGTTTTGAATAATAGGGACAATTTTAAATTCTTCTATTGTCACATCTATAAAATTTTGAAACTTATGTAAATCAGCATTTACTTTGTAAAATAGTGGCAGAAACTTGAGCCACAGATAATTATCTGCACTAGCAAGGCCACAATGAGGATGGCGATAAAATCTTGGACTTGCAACTATTCAGCTCAATTAAAATTAACTTCACCTACACATGTCTCTAAATAATATTTCCCACAGTATATGATAACACAGCCTCCCTCATTTCGAATTATAATCTATGAAACTCTTTCTAGCATCAGAAACTGCATTAGGTTACCCATCAAATCAAAAAGTATTTAAAATATTATAACTCTCCAGAAAAAAATAAGCCCTCGTTAAACTTCTCTTTCAATTAAAATTTCTTATTTTATCTTCTTACTCTCAACACTCTCTAAGTTTTTCACAATATCATAATGTCAATTACTAGAAAACAAAACTTCAAAGACACTAACGAAAATTAATCACCGTCTTCCCCATCGTCGAGCTAAAAAAGACTCCACAAAGCGCAAAGGTATCCAGCGTTCCTATTGTCTCGGCGAGTAAAATTTCTGCGCTATAATTAGCCGGATGTATCAGCAATGATAATTAATGACGTGTGTATCATGATTATCATTACTTGAATCGCACGCGTTCTGCATTCTAGCGCGCCGGCTAGCAAGACAATTGACAACTGACCCAGATCTCCAAGTTGCGATTTCTTAAGTTACAACTTCTCGTCGCACACCCATTTCGTCGTCTCGTTTATAAAATATTCATCGGTCGAATTAAAAAACCTCCAAAAAAGAAGTTGTTCGAAGAATCGCCGTGGGATCGCCGCAGGAGGAATATTATTTTTCAACGGTCTTCCAGAGAAGACCCGCTATCTGGACACTTTTATAGATTGTACTATCAATTTCGCTTGGACTGATTCCATCGATGAAATGTTGGACGAACGGTACGCCTATTAATCAACCTCTCGATTATCTTAATATCGAGTAACCTTAAAGATCGATTAATCATGTTGCGCGGCTTCCAGTGGACAAATTATGTCAAGTTTCTTTTGCTCTAATAAACTTTCAAGCAGTGGAACGTCTTCGTACTCGTGTCAAGGATATTTTTTTTATGCTTACGAATTAATGTCTTACCATTGAAGAGATCTTTGGGTTTGGCAAAAATATAGATGGATTTGTCTGCGTTCATTTGATGAATTCTGTGTAATTTCTTTTGGTTCGTTGAGTTTTAAAACGTTGGTATTGTGATAGCTGCCTTGAAAGGTTCTTATTTTTTCTCTATTTCGGCATTAACTAGCTTGGTCATTTTATGGAGGATGTAGAGGAATTTTGTGGGCTTCGAACTACTGAAACTATGACGTGCGTGTGAGATGAAATACCTTTTTTATTTAGAGATTATAGGGACTCGAAGATTGGAACTATAATTCAGAGAGTCCTTATATGGCAAAAGCTGAAACCGTTCGATTACCTTCAGATCTCTCTGCTTTTAATTTCTTCTTTTCTAATATCTTTCCATAGTATGTTTAGATAACCCGAAATTATCTATTGCTGTGGTATCAGTTTCTTAATCGCCACACTTTCACCTCGATAACATTTTATTCTCCTTATAAATAACACTCAATACCCTACCAAGCAAGTCAAAATGACTCGTCCTCAATTTTGCTAATGTTCTCCAAGTTTATAGGATAGCCACACAGCAGATATTTTACATTCATCTTATAAAATACAGATTATCAAATCGATCATCTTCTTCACCTCTTAATTTCTCTTTCTCCACAGTACCTATTTAACACTACATATTTCTACCAAGAGGTGTCAAAAGACACCTTCCAAATTTTAACTTGAAATTATTATCTAAGTTGAATCATTTTTCCACAATTAATTTGTTGACTTTTCATGCAATAGTTGTTAAGTTAATTCAGCGATATCATTTTCCACCAGCACATCCTAAATCTCAAAATGTGCATATAGTATACTTATTTCTACTATGAGGTGTCTTTTGACACCTTAAGGATTTCATGACAGTGCCTCATTTTAACCCTTTCTACTACTAGCGGTGATTATAGTCACCCGAAAAAATTTCATCCCAAGAATTAATTATCATATCATATCTTGTAATTAAATATTTTTTAAATACCATAAGCTCTTATTTTTCTTGTGTTATATGCGCTGTAACTTCGATAAAGAATTAATTATTTATATTACGCCATTAGCCATTAAAAGTTATTCGTCCGTGGCGGTATTGTTTCCTGCCGTGTTAGCAAGCTTGCGGAAAAGTACTCCGTAGCGAAGGGGTTAAACCATTTGACATATAAATATCAACACCATTTTGCAACATTATATCAATTATAATCAGATTAGAGAATCCCGATTTCAGTTGTAACGTACAATACAGGAGTTGCGCCATAACTTTGACATTCGCTTATTTTCCGCCATGTTACATTTTAACGTATATCGCTGCAGTGACTTTACAACTAACTGTTCACGCTGCTAGAATTTGCAAGCTGATTAAATAATCTCAAATAAATACACATCAATGTATCAATAAATATGTTCCTCAAATTATCTACATTTAACTGATAATTTGAAATCTCAACAGTTTTGGCAAATATTTGCATTCAAACGAAAAGGTGTTAAAGGACACCTTTTGGTCGAAATAGGTATACAGAAAGTCGTGGTAGAAATAGTGTTAATATAGTGAGATAAAGTAAATTTAACGCTGGTAGTTCTAGTGTTAATATCCACTAAACTCGTAACAAAGAAACAGAGCTGGGCATTATTTCAGATACAATATTTTAAAACTTATTTGAAATATTATTTGAAATAAAAAGCTATTCCACAAAAATATTTCACTATTTGAAATAAATTGTTATATTTCGTCCAACAAAATAATTTTATGAAATGATTATCTATTCTTTTATTTCGTGAAATACATCAGTTCAAATAATAAAATAACAAGTTATTTTATTATTTGAGATAAGTATTTCAAATGTCAAATAACATGTTGGATGCCCTAAGAATGAAATCTCTTTGCGATGAACTGTTCGAAAAAAGGGTTTTACTGAAAGCAAATGGTGTAAAATAAATCTTTATTGCTATCCATCAATAACTTATTTTCCGAACTAAACATAAATAAGGCGAAATTTCAACTTATAATTACTATCATACATTTCTCTTAATTATTTCAAATATATTTATCTCAAATGCCTACGCCGAAATAAATTATAATAAAGTTATTATTTGAAATAAATGTACTCAAATAAATTCATCTCAAATAGTTATTTCATAGAGATTATTTGAGATAATGTTATTTTCAATAATTAACTTGTTATCTTTATTTCAAATAAAATTTGCCCAGCAAAGAAACAACAGCGAATCCTTCAAAAAATAATTTCTGCAGAAGGGTTACTTTCTTCAAGAAAATTGCAAAAGTGTGCTCCTCGAGCAGCAATGTGTACGAGCCAGGTAGTGCGGATGCGGAGACACGATAAGCTTCGTATTTACGCGTTATAAACAATCGAACGTAAAACACGGTCTCAGCGTTGGAAACAATAAGCCTCGTACTTTTGAAGTTTTATGGGTGGGCCTCACACCTTTCTCGCAAGTAAAAGTGAGTCAGCCGAGACTGATAAGTCGGTCCCACGGGTCAACATAGAAAACCGACCCTGAGATCACTGTCTTACTGACATCATTCGTTCGAAGTTCACACGAAATCCATGTTAAAATCTCTCTAATCCGTGGAAAACATCGTAATTGATTAAATCCATATTCACGAGTCCTCGAGGCCGTTATTATGATACAAGTGAAAGAAAGGATCGCGATGAATCAGGCGGATAGAAATTCACGCAAGACGGATTCCAACGTGATTCGTGGAACTTTTCTGCGCGATATTTTTATCGGACGTCGATTAATTCAGTATTTTACTTGGATCTTTTTTTTGGAGAATGATACTACATGTAAATGACCATTTATATGTATAAAACCATATATGACCGTATATATGTATAGTTAGAAATAAGTTTTTCCTGTGTGCTTAATTTGAAGGGATTGGGACGAACTTGAAATTCTGCAATGTAACAAATATTGTTCTAAAATTTGTTGCTTCTTTGACATTTACCGGAAATCGATATGTCGAGCCGTTTGATTAAGAGATTGATGAATGGAAATTGTAATAGTATTAAGGAGGAAATACATAAATCTATCTGTTTTTCTTTATTCCATTGTGAACTAGCATGGCTACGTATTCTAGGAGTGCATCATTTTAGGGTCATTGATCCAAATCACTTTAGTCTCACAAAAGAAAAGTTACCAAAAATGACGATCAGTTATATAACTTTGGACCTATCTACAACGTCAAATTCTCTGCCCTTGACTCCATAGCCACCGTAGCTCTCTTGAATGAGCTGTGTAATTTTTATTAATTTTAAATATATAGATTTAACACTGATCGATTAGTATTTGGTGTTTCTTTAATGCATGATCAAATATAATACAAGGTACATACTATGTTTTATCCAATGTAGAACACGACAGCTGGAGATTTAACAGCAGATCTACCAAAGTAGTCAGACTCACTTGTTGTAAATTTTTTTAAAACGTTCCTGAAATTTCTAACACTTCTCTTTCAATTTTCTACCTCTCTACGTTGAAGACTGTATGCGATTGAATCGATCACGATTTGCCGCCTTTACTTATTTGACTCCAACAGATTTATTTGTGAATTTTATTTGAGAAAGTATATTGAATTGATTGTCGGTAGATCCAGTGTTAACATGTTCATTTCATAACACTTACAATTAGTATTATTAACTGTGTTTTAAACCAGCACTATACAATTTAAGGTGTTCATTTCATAACATTTGGTATTATCAATTGTGTCATAAACCACTGTAAACAGATACAATTTCAAGTAGCAACTCCCTTACAAGGATATATTCAAATATTTATTCAGAAGTATTCTAACACGACAAGGCAACTTATACAATGTATCACATAGAAACGCCAAAAAACATACATATCGCCGGTTTTCCACAATAATGACACATTTCGAAAATTACAGTTTTACAGTAGGCCCTTTTTAGTTTTTTATCCTTTGATATCTACAAACATATAAAATTTGTATTATGCTATGTATTATATACTCATATTATGAGTTTTATTCACAATGAAATAAAGCTTACGTAGATATGTAATTACATCGATTCTGTAATTAACTCGATAATGACACAAAACCAATTGTGTCGTTGTTCTTGAAAACCGGTGATATGTAGCTCTTTCGAAAGTGGCCCATCGGCATTTGCCAACGCGGTATCTTCGGTACATTGTATCGGTACGCGATTCTTCTTCTTCTCCTTCGTCATCCTTGATCTCTTTTAGGAGTATCAAAATAACTCGCATATCGTGAAAACGTATTTAAAGCGAGCCTACGAACGTTTGACAGTTAATTCTTGGCCGGATTTAATTTATGCCCAACTATTCCCGCTAAAAATACCAGCTTCAAAATAGTATCATCGATAGGATGTTTACGTCCGTTTTCCAATGCACTTCCGTCAGGATTTCCAAAGCTCAGCAGTAAAAGCATTAGTGGTTTAGCGTTAGGAATATAAAAAAGGAACGAGAATTCCATTCATCTGAGTTGTTCAGCGTAGAAGAAACTCGAGGAATTAGAATGTAGTCTCAACATTGGATCGATCGTCATTATGTTCTCTTTTCTCAGACGCAATAACGAATCGATGTATTCTCGTAACGTAGAGAATCACTTTGCGTTTCTCTCGGATCGGTTCTTTTTGCAAACAAATTTCTTTGTTAACGATACAAATCGCTCAAATATTGATTGGAAAGACGAGAGAACGTATATTTTTTCACGAGGTGACGATTCTACTTGTTTGTTAAATAGTATTCCACTATTTGATGTTAAAATATTACGTTGTATGGGAAAATTTCTTATTTTCGTACAAGTTATACGCACATCGATGAATGATAAGCGATAAGTTTAAAGATCATTTTGAACTCTGTATTATTTCTAATTGCAATGTGTTATCAGTACCCGGAACATTATCACGTTTGCTTTGGCATTGCCGATAAAAATATATTGTTTCCGTTTGGAGACTGCGGAATTTAATTTTAATGTTAACATTTAATGTGTATGTCTGATTGCATTATTTCCTGCAATATTAGCTTATCTGGCATTTTATTTAGTTTGAGATATACTTAATGCTTTGTTTAGATAAAATGCGATAAGATGGTTGTGAATCCAAAGCTTGATATTATTACAATTTTTTTTTATTATGGATGTACGGTGATAAATTGGGTGATGTTAATTTTATTTTATAAAGCCAGTTAGCTAGAAATTAGATTGAAAATTTCCACAATTACTGGAAGCTCCGATAATCCAATTGTGTTAACCTCCATTCGGGTTATCGAGTGCTTACGTTACTGAGAGTTTAAGATTAACGGGATTTTGGAATATTGGAAATTTTGATTATCGGAAAATCATGTTAACAATGTGCCCGATTACTGGAAGCTTCGATGATCTAATCGCTGAGTTAACCTGTACTGGTGTTATCGACTGCTTAGATTATCGAGAGTTTGGGATTAATGTGATCTCGGAATATAGCTTCGATCATCGGAAAATTATGTTAACAAAGTATCATTTATCAAAAGCTCTAATGATCTGACAATTGTTTAAAGCTTTTTGTGCATATTGCATCTGTAAATCTTAACGTAGATTAAGAATATTTTTATTCCCTGCCATTGACAATCAGAGAATCTCTAAATCTAAAGAATTCTACAATCTTCAATCAGCACAAGCTTCAATGAAATTAATCGATTAATTTTTTGCTCGGTTTAAAAAAATCCTGTATTATTAACCCCTTACCGTACTGTGACGAGTACTACTCGCGACGCGATAAATGGAATAGCCAATTTTGAAGTGCTCCAAAAATGATTTGATTAGAAATATCAGTGGGTCCTGATAAAATAAAATAAATTCTAGACTATTCAATATTACGTTAACCCTTCGCAGTCCTATGTCGCGCTGTATTCGACATATAGATTTTCACATCATTTTATATTCTAACGATATAATGTCGACTTTCTAATTTCATAATAGTTTTGTAATATGACATAAATATTCGCCACAACCTCTATAGTTATCGCTATCAATAAATAAAAATTGATGACCAATAATAGAAAATATTGGGAAATTAATTTTATTTAGGTCGCTATCGAATTGACAAAATAATTCGGACCGAAAAGAGTTAAGCCATTTACTATATCCGAAATTATGGGTTAGATTGTTATTTTAGTGATTAATTCAAAATCATTGCACATTTAATCACAAAAGAAATGGCACGGCAAGGGGTTAAAGGTGCAAATTACCCCTCTATTAGGTTAACCCCAGCTTAATCATATTAAAACACGTAGAAGATACAAATTATGGCGTAAATGTGACAAACACAATAGTTCCAATCTCGGTAGAGAAGCGGAAACCAATTAATCATTTTTCATCCCGTTGCGCAAGCAATTACTCGCCTATGAAACGATCACGAAGAATATCAAAAGTCAAGAGGTCAATCTAATAGAAAAAGGTACTACCAACGATCATGGGCATTTAAACTCATCGGCGAGGTAACGCGGCAACCGAATAACGTTATCTCCGATCTGAAAATTGAATCATGGCGCTCCGATCCATCCTCGAGATACAGTAGTTTCGTAGAAAACTTAATCATCGCGTTTCTCCGACATCGTTCCGACGCTGCACTGGGAAATTCCAGCACGTTGATCTCTAGGGTAAAAAAAATTGTAATCTTATTTCTTTAAATCTACTACAAAAAATTCAAAAAAATATATATAATAAGACACTAATTAACCCTTTGCGGACAGAGGCTTTTTTGAATATTCAGAAATAATCATTTATTTTGCGATCGAAAACTATATTTTTCAAAACAGTGGATTACCACCGTTCCAATGGAATTTTTATAAAATTCAATTGTTTAGTAAAAGCACAGTATGTACAGGGTGTTTTAAAATTACTTGTCATGACTTTCAGGGGTTAAGATTTACTCTATGTGCAACGAGAGCAATTATTTCCACTTCACTGGTCAAGAAGTGCAACGGCTGCCGCGTGTTGTCAAAATATACTCAAGTATAGTCAAATATACTCAAAGTAACTTACAGATATCCTTTCCGCGGACCTTAATAAGTCAATTCGATGCTCGCCTCGCTGTCAGTTCCTCCGCGACCGCCGACGAGTAATCAGTGTACTACTTTCACCTGTTATTGTATAAAATTTCCAAAAACGAGATCCTCAATCACCAAATGCCTCTTTTTTGTGAGTTACTTGGTAATTCATTCACACAGTGGTAGCAGCTCTCAGCTGGCGGCTACGTTTACTCTTAACCACCATAGCACTTTTATCGTTGCTATTGTATTTCTACTTTGAGCCACCAAAGCAAAGAGTCAACACCTTTCTGAGGTACTTATATATAATTTTTACTAACATTTTAGTAGATTTTTTCCGCAGTTTCGTTACCAGTTCGGTGACCTATTCCACCATTTTCTAATTTCGTGTAGCACTACTAAGAATATTTGGGTTCTTTCTGAAAGGTCGAAGACCTGGAAGTCTAACTTATTCAGCTAAAATTCAATTACGAAGACAATTACAATTTAATTTGTGTTCGTTTCTGATCCATGGTTCCTCTCAGACATTTTGCTTATGTCACGAGACGAATGCAATGAGTTAATTAAAAAATTTATTATCCTTTTGCGAATTTTGGGACTCTTTTTGCAAATCTCCATCGATTTAAGGGTGTCGAAGAACCCCTGAAAGCCATGTCAAATATTTTTAAAACACCCTGCATATAGAAATATTTTCCTATTTTCCACTGCCGTCGTTTATCACTGTTTTATTTGCTGCTCTAAATTACGAGATTGTGTTGCAAACATTTTTTTAATATATTATGGGGTACAATGAATACTACCGTGTCTATTATTGTTTCATTCAAGTTTAACCGAAACGAGGTAAAATTTAAAACCGTTGATAAAATATTTGATTCCGGTCAAATCGAAAAGTTAAAACAAAAAAAATGTTGTTTAGTTTATTTCTGCAATACCCGATTCCAAAAAGAAACAAATTAATCCTCATATTCATAAATGAAATACGTTTTTCAATTATACGCTTATGAGATGTTTATAAGTTCCATAAGCTGACATAAATTAAGTGAACCGGAATGTATTACACAAGTTTCTGTACGGAAACTGTACCACAAATTAAATAAAACTAGCTCGTACACCGCACAAATTGCACTGCAGTAAATTATTCTCATTTTCGTCCATTATTTTTTCCCTTTTATATATTCAACTAATCTGCTTCAGTCACTTTTCCTCACAGGGTTACTTCAATCCCTTATCTTGTAATATCAAGACACATTTGCACAATCATTTGACAGAAAAAAAAATTTTCTCACTGGCACATCAAGCTATGAAACACGTAGATCCAAAAGAGATCCTAAGCTAAATTTATAATGATTTATAACTGCTCTCCAAACAGTTAAGTATCATCAAAGATTGCCAAACTAACAAACTCAATACGAAACAACATCATGATTCACTTATATCTCATATTACACTAATATTCGCAATATATCTAAAACTAAATACTAAATTTTTATTTCACCAAGATCCTTCTCAACTATAGTACACTTATGCCCAAAACAAATCTTAACACTAGATTGACGGAGTCAATTTGGCTCATTCAAAATTTAATGACTACATATATATATAATACATTGGTTGGCTAATTTTTTAATAATAAATTTATCATTTAAATTAACTTGTAACTATTTTCTTTGCCAAAAATTTCAATTTTCTTGTACGAATCAAATTGGCTCACTTCAGAAAAATCGGTATATCAACATCTGTAAATCTAGCGTTAAAACGAGAAATTAAACTATTTCTAAATTCTGTATCATAACTGCCCATAGAAACCCCAAAGGAGCTAGAAATCCAAAACCACCCATATACTTGCCCAATTCATCCCTTATCTTCACATCAGTCCAACCCGTCGCACTTGAAAAGCATCTTTGTCCAATTATTTGTCACAGAGAATCTCCAACCTCGAGAGATTTCATCCTCACGTTTCTGTTGCACCGTGTCCGGAACAAAAAGCTATACTATACACCTCGTCGCATCGAAAGGTTTCCACGGTTTGGAAAAGATCGTTTTTCTATGGGAAGCTGGGTGCAGCAACAGCTGCAGCTGGCGTCCTAAACCTAGGCTTTGTACCACGGCAGGTTGGCAGGTGCTGAAACGAGACGCATCTGCTAACCTGCACGTGTTTCGTCGAAGGGATTCGCTGTTTGCGTCTGTATAAGTGCATCCGCCCAGGTAACTTCTGGCGCAGCCTCGCGGCGTCGGTTGTGTCGCTGATGTGAGAGTGCATGCATGTGTGTGCACACGGTGCAAAACCTCGAACCGGTATATGGTAGCGATTTTCGACGTACATGGTGTGTCGAAAAAACGGCGGATTTAATGACAACGATATAAAACTATCGACAGGTTTCTTTGACCTTTTTTTGCCGAGGTATCTTTTTAGCTGTTGTTTTCATTTTGTGATGGAAGATGATGGTGGATTATTAGTTGATAGGGATTTATTTTGTTTTGGAAAATTTAGCTTTTGGAGAGGAGTGTGGATGATTATAGTTGTTTATTGGAATTTTTGTAGTTTGGTATTCATTTATTATTATGTAGTTGTTGATGAAATTATGAGACTTTAACGGTTATGGAATTTACAAGTGGGAAGTCGTGTCATTGCAGAAACGACTCCCTCGCGTCCAGTTCAAAGTTCACTCTGTGACCTTTGCGGTCCAATTTAGTTTGCATCTCGTTGCTTAATGGAAATTGATTTAGCAAAATTTGCTGCAGTTGAAGATCACATCTTCTTGCAGTTAGGGAGAATGTAAATCATGGAGCTCTTCAGCTTCCTGTTTATTAAGAGATTCTTTGATCGTAGGAACATATTGCAGCAAAACTATAAATGATGTTTGGCATACATTTTAAATTTCTTAACTGTTATATAGTATAATAATATGAACTAATTAAGATTGTTAATAAGAAAACGACAAGGCTATTTATTAAATTTTAACTGATATTACATGATACAAACATTCTCCAATATTTATCGTATTATTATAAATATAGTTTCATCTAGATCATAAATATCACACTATTCGTTATTCATTATTCACCTTATTGTCACATTCCTAAACAGTTTGTCACTATATTCTGAAGACTCCCTATTTTAACAACCAATTAACAGGCCAATTTAACAAACCCACCAAGTCGATTAAAAGACCGGCCACAAATATTTTTGTTTAATTATTTAAATTAATCGGGTAGCCGTGAACTAAATATTCCACTTTTACCTTATAAAACATAAAGTAATCAATTAATCATCTCTTCCATCTCTTCATTTTTCTTTTGCTCCAACAGTTATTAAGTGTATATAAATTCTGATAAATATAACGTCGGTAGTTTTAATATTAAAGCTTACCATATTACTGCAACTACAATTTAACACGATCAAAACTTACATCTCTTCTCAATAAATTGACTTATATACACTTAAATCCAGATTGTGCTCTTCTCAATCTCCGCATCCTAACCAGTTGGTCTCACTTTAGCAACACACCGTTAACTCATTTTCTACCCTATTACCATAACTACAACTTAATACCATCAAAATTAATTTTCCACCGTAAAAAAAAAAGAAAAAACATATACACCTCCAATTAACCGTATATAGCTGGAAAGTAATTCTTCAACGACACCGCAAAAACCATAAAGTATCCGAAGGCACGTTCAACTTGAAATCTTTCAGCTGTTTCAAGAATCGTTTCTCAATATGCGCGTGGATACTCGTATTACAAAGTCGACCCTGAAGTTTTTTTCAATGCACTCTGTACATCCAGAAGACAAGAAGCAAATCCGATCACCTGCTATCGTGCCATGCGCGTGCAGCCAGGTGTTTCGTGAAAAATGGAAAAACGTGAGTCTCGACTCGAGAGATTAAAGTTCGACCCTTGGCAAAGATAATGATAGGGTTCGCCTCCACGGTTAGCGGCCGATCCTGTTTCCTTTTGCTTCTTTTTTCTCTCATCCTTCCACTGAGTTCTCTCCCCTCTTTAACTATTCGCGCTTCTTCCTTTGCATGGGCTTGAATACGTTCATTCGAAAGAGTCCTTTCGAGTGAAGAAGAGAATTTTCTTCCTCGTATTCAACTTTTTTTTTTACAATTTCACCTTGTAAAGGAAGACACTCATTATTTTGTCTGTCGGAAATGAGAATCGAATGGGGAAAATATATGCGGAGATTGTTTCTTTTTTGTTTTTTATGTTTTCTCGCCTCTTTCATTTTTGTGAAAAGAATGAGAGCAGTAAACAGGTTAACCTTCGTGTTTTATTGAAACGATGTAACACTTGCAGCCTTTTGATGCACGAAACGTTCACCTTTTTTTGCATATGCCTCGGTTATGCATGTTGAAGTTGTAATTATGTCTGGATAAAGTGGCGATCTCAATTGTACCTCTCAATGTCAGACGTTTGTCGAGAATTCGCAGAGAATTCGTTCAGGGGCGACAATTTTTATCGAGCATAATTTCTTTGAGACACAATTACTTGTAACGATAAGAAATAATGTTATTAATGTTTGATAATTGGTAGGTGTTACTGAAACTGTAAAGAGAATTATTTTCTCTTATTTTACTTAACGCTGTAGTGTAAATATTTTTTAATATTTTAATTGTATGATGCAAACGTGATGTACTTAACACTAGAACTACCAAGGCGGTAAAAGTGACTCACTCTGAAGTTTTTTAAAAATATTCCTGAAATTTCTGTCGCTGTTTCTTTTTCTATATTCTACGTCTATCTTGAAGACTGAAATCGATTGAGTCGATCAAGATTTTTGCCCCCTTTATTTATTTAATCCGAACATATTTATTTTGATGATTTTAAATATATTGAATTAATCGTCGGGAGATTTAGTGTTAAGTGTAATTGTAGTCGAAAATTTTTTTATATCTATGTGTAGTTGACATTTTTGAACTTTCAATTTAAATACTTTTGTTTTTTCTTAGACAAACGATATTCTTCGGATAATAAACGTCAGAAAAGTGCCAATGATGTTTTTCCGGCAAAGGAATTAACTTCTAGGAACTGTTTCTTATTGTACTTTTCAAATAAAACTCTAAAGACAATAGGAAGTTACTAGTTTACGCTCAGTAACTGCAGATTTTTTAATGAGAAACGTTTAAACAAACATTAACACGTTAATTGCCACGTCAATCACTAGTGACTACTGCAATACTCTGACATAGAGTTATGATTCAGCTATTCTAATCTTTTGTATCGAGTCTTTGACAAAATAAATTAACAAAATCTTGATATCATATAAAAATTAACATCTCTTAAATATTTTAACCCCCTGCCCTACGATTTCTCTTCTGACTGGGCGTGCAATGACTGAAAATTAATTCCTGAAATCAAAAATTTTGCGACCGACTGATATTCTCAACTTTTTGAAAGTTTTAGAAAGTCTTCAAAATTTTTACCAATCTTTAAGTTTTACTAATCTCATCATCAGTTCTCATGACTTCTCAATCCTGTCCTTCTCTTTTCACGAAATTTCGAAGATATATGTATATAAATGTAAGATTTTTTTTGTATTATACATTTATTCGTTTATTTTCCCGATCTTTTTTTTTGCTCACGACAAAATGGTGTTACCAGTATCTGCCCGATACTTTTCGCAGCATACCAACGTGGTGTTACCGAACGGACATAGTGTTAACGACGAAATAAGAGTTTAGTTTTCGGTTCTCATTCGCTGCATTCAGATTTCAAGGGCCGATACAATAGGAATAAGTCTGTAGAAGAACAATCTTCCCTTATCCCATACCTCATTACCGAGTGTCCTCTTAGTTTATCCAGTCTGTAGGTGCACAATCTCAAAAGAGGACGTCACAACTGACTGATTAACCCTTTCAGACCCGAATATTTTCTCGTTTAAGAAAAAATTATTTTTATACTAAAATTAACTTAACACTAAACCTACCAAGGCGGTCAAAAGACCGATTTCAAAATATTTTCTAAAAATTATCGAAATTCATAGAGTAGCCATGAAGTAAATATTCCATTTCTATCTTACAAAAGCAAAATGAGTTAATTAATTATCTTCTTTATCTCGCCACTTCTCTTTGTGTAAAGTCGTTATTGAGTATATTTAGATTTTAGTAGATATAACGTCGGTAGGTTTAGTGTTAATTCATGTGAATGAAAGCAACAATATACTTTTTACACAAAATATTTATTTACTTATTTATATATTGTAAATGTATCTACATTTTAATGGACATATAGTCCTTACGCAAAATTTGTAATATTAACCTATTCACTGCCAACTACGAGATATCTCGTCTTTGCACTACAAGTTGGAATTAATAAGTTGGCAATAACAGCCGAACGTGTGTAGCATTTTTGGAACAAAAATTTTCTTAGTATCACTACAAGTGTTGAGATTATATTTTTGAATAATTAAATTACTGTTTTAAAAACTTACTGTCATCTCCTCAAATTTTGGCAGTGAATGGGTTGAGGAGATCCTTTTGAAATATTTGTATAAAATAATAAAATTCATTAGGTGTTGAAAGTAAGTTTAAACCTATACGTAATAAAATACAGCACGAAAAGTATTATGTACATTACAATGTGCACAGGGTCTGTACGGGTTAAGGCAATTATAAATAATGAAATTTTGCAACGTCACCATCCGATCATATTTTTCTTGCAAAAAAAAATTTCTTACTATTCCCATCACAATTAACGCGTCAATACGTTCCATTTAATTGTAAGACTTTTGCATAGTTGGAGAACACCAAAGCTAAGAAATAAGAAAAAAAGGAGAAGAAGAAGAATAAGCACATAGGTAACACGCGTGATGAGGGAATTGCGTAACATACTTCTCACAAAGGTCAATCCGAATAACCTTGCAGTTTACATAAACGTCTTTGAATCATGATCCCGGTTGGATGGTTCGTAGAAAACAAACGTGACTCGGCGGGTAGCTCATTATTTCTTCGGTAATTAAGACGGCTAACGGTGGAGGAGAGGAAGGGTATTTTTAATTAACGAATAATCACGGGCTCGCCCGAACACAATGGCTCGTGAAAGCGATCTACAAGGATTGTCGGAGCGAGAACATTGATTGGAGATCATTAAGGTAGCTCATGACTTTCTTCGGGGGCAGCCGTCAGTAAAGTTATATCTCATTCGTTGTCTGCTTCACTCTGGAGATCTTCTTACCTTTCTAACGAAGGAATTATTTCTTCGCGTGCAGCAGAGCTTTTCTTTGTCTTCTTTCTTCTTCCTGTATGATAATTGTAGGATACGTATGATATTGTAAATGGCAGAGTTTACAATCCAAGGTATGGAGATAAAGATTGTCTCGTTAACTGCACCGCTAATAATCTCAAGTGCAGACATAAAGATTGAGACGTTAGGAATCATTGAGGCTCGTATGTTTCTGTTGTTATTAACGTTAGATGTAGCAAGGTAATTTAATTTTTTTTTTCGTTAAGTTTCCGAGTAGTCAATTAATTTCATTCGTAACGATGTCGTTCCATTGACTTTTTTATATTTACCTTGAAAAAAGTGTTAATGATTTAATTGGTTATCTTTGTTTTATCCTTTGTTTCTTTTCTTTCGAGATATTTTATCTGGAGTGTTTAAACGTTATTGGTTTAATCGGCGATAGTTTTAATTTCGTAGAACTATTGTGCTGATCGTTTTTTCTTGTCTTTCAAATTCCATGTAAAGCAAAATATCACAGGCAAAATTGAGCACTTGGAAGAAAACTATATTTTTAAGATCTTAATACTTTAGCGACCGATAGGCAATTAATATGATAGTATTAATAGGCTTTTCGGGTCTAACTCTTTTGAACATTTAACCACTTGCCTTACGATCTCCTTTGTGACCGAACGTGCAGTAACTCAGAATTAATTGTTAGAATAATAATCCATCACTAATTTCCGATATACCGATATAAGTTAATGCAATATTAATAACGTAGTTATAATTTCAACGTCTCCTGACCTACTGATATTTTCAATTTAACAGTTTTTGGAAAACTTAAAAATTTTCTATTCTATTTGACTGCAACACGTGTAGCACACGTCATTGTAATGCAAGATGTTAACTTAATAATCGATTGCCACGGTAATTAATAAATTATTACTTATCATTGCGGTTTACTGTGCCAAGGACCCATTGAGAATTTGTAATTTTCGAAGAGATATCGATATCAGGGAAGTACATGCTGCCAAGTGATCGGTCAGAAGTGGGTAAGATGTTAAAAAAATACCGATTGATAAAGTATTAATTGGATATTACACTTCCAGTTTGCAATTTCATTAGTTTTAAAAGTAGTACCACATATCTTTTAGTATAAACGATATTCCATCATTTTTCCCAAATATTACACGAAAGGAGGGAAAAAGGGGACCACTGTATAAATTATTTTGAATATTCATGTATCTTTTCACATATCACCATGTTGGCTGCAATAGAATACCAGGTTGACAAACATTTAAAGTCAGAAATTTACGATAATTAATTTTTGCACAAACTTCCATCACTGCTGATTCCGTTGTGCGTTTAATTACGCTCGTCGTAGCTTAACGTTTCCGACTCGAGAGTCGGTCTGTAATTAGACGAGCAACAGATCCCTATGGCACGTGGTAAACAAAAAAATCCCAGTAATCATCGTGTAACCGGCTTGGTAAATATGTAAATTTCAAAGTGCACCTGCAAAAACGATTGTCGTGTTTGCAAAAAAAAATCCGGCTATGTTTGTACCCGTACTTTCACTTTTTTCACCACCTTTTTACAATTCCCTTCGAGGAATATTTTCACGTTAATAATTAATTAGTCTCGTGTTTTACGTGACATCGCGCAATTCTCGACGTTACAAAAGCTTTATCGCAAATGAGAAATGAGAGACGAACTTTTATCATACGATACTAAAGAGAAGTCTCGTGAGACTTGATGTATTTTATTATGTTCCTTTGTTACGCGATCTGATAGGTGCATATGATCTTTTAATAGTTACATTTTATTTTATTCCTTTGTACTCGGAGACTCTCTTGCTCTGGCAAACTAGCAACTTGAGACGATTTTGACTATATTAGGCAAGTATTTTACAGATTTTTAACCCTTTGCACTTCGAGTAATTTTTACTACCAGAGTCGAAAATTTCAGCCCAAAATGCTCCTAAATTACCAAATAACTTAGGATATTTAGGTTGAATATGGAAAAATATGTTACATATAAAAGAATGGAAATTTTAATTCCACAATCGCCCTAAACTTGTTCATTTTTGCCAGTTTTGCCTAGTTTAGGATCAATTTAGGCTTCATACAGGCCAAAACAATCCTCAGCATTCTATAATGAGGAGTTTTAGAATTGGATTGGAATTGGAGTGGAATGATCTAGGTCCAAAAAAATTCTTAATATCCTAAAAATTAATTTGATGTTAGGAGATTTAGAATTTATATGGAATAAAATGATAATTTAATTCCTACTTGTTCCTGAAAGCCCTATTTTTAGAATATGAGTCGACAGACTTGGAACTTCTGAAATATTTTTAGGGGATGTCAGATTAAATTGGAATAAAAATTTTACCTGATCAGTCCATATGACTCCTAAAAATCATATTTACATGACTTTGAGGCGCATAGACACACTAGTTGAGGATTTTGAGGTTCAAAATGGTATACATAATTAAGCGGCAAAAGAGAAATCAAAAGAATCTAGGATTTGAAGTTTCTTTTTAGGCTGGACTTTGTCGACTCGGGTATGAACTACTCCAGAATTTTTTCCAGAGTATGAGTGCACATCTGAGGAAAATTGTAGATCTTACTCTGTCATAAAAAAGAAGCGTGTACGTTTTAAAATTATGTTTCACGATATAACAAACATAACAATACATTAGATTTATTTCGACAAGAGAATTATCAGCTCCTATTATGTTACAATGTCGCCGCTGTGGCGACAACGGAGTGCAAAGGGTTAAAATGTTGTTATACTAATTGTAAGAAAGCAGTCCAAATCTGGCCCATGGAAAAATTCGAATAAGAATAACTTATCGACACAGAAATGAGTAGGATAGAGCTCGAGAACTCGAAAAATGCAAGTAGTCGTAGCGGCGCCCCTCGAGTGCAAAGGGTTAATATATTGTAGTACATTTTATTTCATATTTTAAAATATTTATAAGACAAGTGTTCCTTGTATTTCATCAATCAGATTTGCAATCCTTTCGATGTCTGCTGCACTTCTTAGCACTGAATAAGAACATGTCGTGTATATTTTGTCTGTATCGAACGGTTTATTTACCGATGCCAACGTTGAACATTCGAAGAGTAGGTATTCGATGATTTGCACACCAATGAAATCATGTAGTTGCGCACGTTGACCTGTGTTCTAATAACGTAAGGTTATTTGGCATTGACAGTGGGAACGCAGGTACATCGAACTTAATGGACGTTGCCCTTTTACTTCCGGACGCTCCTAAGTTCGTTTACAGCGAGGCCTTTTTATAGAAGCATCTACATGCGTAATAGACGCACGTTGGTAACTATCGATAACGGAACGGAAATAGATCGAATCTTTGATTTTGTAATTCGATTGCAACATCTGCGCAATATGAAAGATGCGGTCGCAAAACCTGAGTCGAGCATTTGTCGTGTAATTTTGGGGTGGTATTAAATGAGTGATAGGTGATTATAATAAATGTCAGTGTCAAAATAAGATACTTATATTTCTTTAATGAACATTTACTACAATAGTAACATTAACTCGTTGAACGCCGCCGATATTTTGCTTGTTTCATCATTTCTGCGGAAGTTTAACCTTTTCTATTAAAATCACATAGGTATTTATGTAGAAGAAACTTTCAAGACACTGATAGATCGTTCTTCAGCAGATCTTGATATTCTTAACGCCAATATTTAAGTATTCAATATCTTAGAAAATTCATAAATATTGCAATTTAAACATAACATGAAATTTCATTGAATTTAATAGCGCCGGTCACCGGTGACCCCCATGGCAGTCAACGTGTTAATATCAATATTTTAATTTCAGAGAGAAATAGGTCGTTTATTTTGATAGTAATGTTTATCACTTTTATGATAGAGAGATGTAGATGACTTACAACAGTAATAGGGTTGCAGACTTTAAAGTGGTTTTTATCCGACAGTTTTAGAATAATTAACCAAGTGGCCCGGAACTTTAAAATTAATAGTTGCACAGCTACTTGAAAATTTCAAGGAGAATATTGAACGTCCATCGTCAAAGATGAATGAACGTTTCCTTGCGGTCGTTACCATAATACTGAAATACACTCGAGATCAATATGTCAACAGGTATTTCCTACGAGGAAGTACATTCAACGGAAATTCCCTTAATATTCATTCCATAGATATAATTCAATCTTGCAGAGTGCATAATTTCCTCAATTTCCGCATACACACCTCAGAGGATCGATACCCTGCAAAAATAAGATAAAACATCTTCTCAATTCAAATCCTTGTAGGTTAAAATAACAAGTCTATTCCATATCCAAGCAGATTATTTTAATCTAAGAATATCGAATAACAATTCTTCGATAAAAAGCTTCAGAAGTATTATAATAATTTTCATACCTTTGTCAATATTAATGAGTCATAGAAATAATATTTTAAACTTCAGCACTCTATAATTATCAAATGTATTGCTTCTAAAACAGATAAATATTATTTCAAATAACTTGACGATTATCATGTACATGTTATCGCATTTAAAATATAATGTTTAAGAACCCACTAATGAGCGTATACTAACAATAAGAATAAAATGCAGTTATCGATCGATCAGTCATTTTAAATAGTTCAAATGATAATAGTTAAATAGCATTTATAGATGACAAAAGGAAACGATGTAAAAGTTTAAAACGGCAGTGAAACCACGCACCCCCAATCAATTCAATTTAAAAACTCATTTTTAATGAAAGATTTTGTAAATTATCAATTAATTACTTACAACTTCGTGATTAAAAATCAACCTAAAATGTTTTCTGCGAAATTATCGTAATAATTAACACTGGAACTCTAAAAATAAAAAAATCGAGATACAGTTAACAACTACTGCTGGAAAAGAGGAATAAAAAAGTGAAAAAGATTAATTAACTAATTGAGGTTTCATAACACAGAAGTGAAATATTTATTGGCTACCATAACGGTTTAAATAGTTTTTAGAAAAAAATTTGAACCGGTCTTTTGACCGGCCTGGTAGGTTTACTGTTAAAGCCAAAAAAAAAAAAGAATAAACCCTATACTGTCTGCAAGGCCACAGATAGTAATTTAAGAAACTGTAATTTGTCTACAATCTTTCTAATCCATTTAATCTCACTTATTAAAAATTCACTAAATAACTCCACCCGAATGTTTCCGTAAACAACCACTTTCAAGACACCCATACGTCATGTTACATTACGAGCAACAGAAACGACAAAACTGACGATGCAATATCTGGGAAAAAAGAAATCGATTAGATTGCAAGAAAAAAAAGGAGAGGGTATGGCAATCTAGCAGGCACGCGATGACCTCGAAAAATGCATCTTCGTCGTAGAGCGGTTGCAGCGTGTTTTCAACGATAGTCTGACGTGCCACATCTGCAAAGAGATATCGAAGAAAAGGAAGAGGCGAGACATTCAGAAAGAGAGAGGAGTTTATCGCGTTTCATTGTTCGGAACTAACGAGAAGCCTTCAATTACTTGTAACATTGTTTCAAGTACTTCTTAGTCCGTCGTTTTCAACTTATTGTCGATGAATTCCTGCATTACTTGAGCCGTGAAAGTCCACTCAATGTATCGATATCTTTTCGCTCCTCGAAGCCCCTGTGTCCTGATTTCGATTGTGTGTCGACGTATTTAAAACAATGAAACCTTTCGCGGTTTGAACGACGATCCCATTAGCAACGGTGTTCAGACATTGTTCTGAATATTACACCGTCGACTGTTCATACGGTAGAATTCCATATAAGGTGCTGCCCTGAAATGTTTTGCATTTTCTATGGTATCTATTTGGTTTGAATTGTTATCGTCACTTCACTGACTTACTGTTTAAGGTTGCTTTCAAACCACCCAGGATATGATCTACATATTAAATAATAATTTAGGAAAAATTTCCTAGAGTTCATGGGAATTTGAACTTGTGCTCACTGATTGCAAGTTCGAGCCTTTACTTCTTTACGATAACAGCTGTGAAAATTCGTGAAACGCCAAGATTAACCACTTGCGGACTAGCGACGCATATATGCGGTCTGAGAAAATATTTAATTATGGTTTTTTGCAACGTGTATACATGGCTAGAGTTGAAAAATTGAAGTACAACCATCGAAATGTAATTAAACATATAGTAATTTATAATGTGTATACATAAACTGTCCAACTGCCTGATAAAAAGGTGATTTTATGTCGCGAAAGAAATGTTTATCTCTCAATATTCAAAAATGTCTGCATCCGCAAAGGGTTAAATTATGGCTGTACTCATCTAGCATGATAAACAGTTCCGTATGAAGCAAAAGATTTTCATATATTTTTTTATTTTTCCTCTAATAATATTTCTATTCGACTTGTAATTAACAATAACAGTAATTTACGCGGTCTAAAGACTGGTCAAATGAAATATTGCAAATAATTTGAGATATTTAACATAATTTGTTGTATTATCAAATCAAAATTGTTTCCTGCAATATTACTTATATTAAATTAAAGATCTTTTGCTTTTTATTTGGAAAAATACTGTTACTTCATAACAAATAAAATAACCCGCGATAAAAATGCATATGGAAAAGTCACTCGTACCTCGTATGAACAACAATCTATAAATTTTAATGTTTATCAAATAGAGGACAAAATTCTGCTTTATTTATAACTTCGTTGACTATTCCAGCTATTTACTAATATACATAAAATGCTGATAATGTAAAAACACATCGATCGAATAATGTTTAGATCGTCTAAAATAAGACGCACGTCAATTCATGATTAATGCAACATGTCGCGATACTCGTCAAAGAGTGAAACGTGAGGTGCAATTATATAGTAACAGTAATCGCGATTGTGGGAGAAGCACATTAATCAAAAGTGAAAACGTATGAATAATAAGTACTAAAATCTCGTTATGACGTACGACTGATACAGATACTCGGCTCAGAACTACTCGGTCGAGTATTTTTTCTGCAGCTTATCGTTTACTTATCGGTAGCGGTAACGCGGCTCTCATGGTATGACACATGGAGAGATCCACTGATGCACATCCGTCCACGTGTGCGTTCCTCGTGATACGCCAATTGCATCCGAAACCACCCACGTCATCCCTTTGTCTCTTGTTACTCTGAAATCTTATTACTAGTTACTATACCGTTCGTTTAGTCTGCACGGTCGAAACTTGGCGGAGATAGGTGTGCTATCAGGTGAAGAGACTGTTGAAGAGAGAAATCGTATCGTTCTTCTTAGACACGATATATTGTGAGAGTAATCAGCGGTGATTAAAT
This sequence comes from Cerceris rybyensis, assembly GCA_910591515.1. NCBI lineage: Eukaryota > Metazoa > Arthropoda > Insecta > Hymenoptera > Crabronidae > Cerceris > Cerceris rybyensis. The sequence goes on from OU342789.1 coordinate 39,970,356, forward strand.
GTTGTTGGTTAATGGGGAACGTTTAACCCTTTGCGCACGGGAACATTTTTAAATATTGACAGATAATCATTTATTCGGCATTCCAAAACGACCATTTTATCAGAATTTTGGGCTGTTAATGGACACTGCCGGTCCAAAGTATGTTGACACTTCCTTAACCCCTTAACCCATTCGAGACCAATTGCACACCGTGTGTGCAATGCATTTCCGAGCCAAAAAGACCGACTGCACACCGTGTGTGCAATGATCTTGAATTGCAATTATCAGTCATTATAGAAAAAACAGCCCTCGAAATAAGACTAGGTTAAAATAAAGGGTATCTTACAAATGTGTAAACATTACATTTGGTATTTGGTTCAATTTCGACCCTAAAGTAGGTGACCGAAATACAAGAAGTGGTACATATAAAGCCAAAAGTTATCGATCTTTCTGGATAGTCTCCAAAAAAATGCACGGTCTCGAATGGGTTAACGCACAGGTTTTAAAAAAATCAATTTTTTTGATGTAAAACAACACACTTTAGAACAATGTCTTGGCAAAAAAATACAAAACAAATCAAAATTTTTATTTTAATTTAACATACAACGCCGCTCGAATTATCTCGAGTGTGCATAATAACCTGAAAAAAGTTTCGATATCTTTATATCGAAGTTCAACTTCAGACAACCCTTAAAAGGATTAGTACTTAACCGACCAAATGGAAAGATCTGCCAGTTTCAAAGAAAGACACTATTTGTTTTTTCTCGGTGATTGTCTAAGTGTTGAGGTAGTTCTAGGCACTTATCATTTTTCGATAGATTTCCTTAAAATTTTGAAAATATATTCTTCATGATATTTTATAATTATAACCGGAATCTCAACGAGTTCTTCCACATGGTTTATGAATAAATCGTGTTTAAAAATAACATATTTAACATGGGCCTTATGGAAAAAAATTTTTGCTGAGTCCGTAAAATCTTTCTTTATTTTTCTAATGGAAAAACGAGTCGATGGATTCTAATAAAAAATTAGTAATGTATTATTTTATGCTTTTGGAATATTATTGAATTTTTTCATAATTTTTTACTTCACAGTTATTGAGAAAGATGTTTTTTAATGTCTAAAAAGTGAATGAAATGACCTGTGTGAAGTTAGCCCCTGCATTAATTCTTACGCATTTTTTTTTTTCATTTCTAATGAAAAAAGAAACTTTTAGTTCTGAATCCAGCTATAACTACCTTAAGATTACGAAAATGATCACGTTAATTTCCAAATTCCAAATACGAACATCAGTCGCATATAACTATGTACACTAATGCAACTTTCCGTTAAAACGTTAGCAGTGGGAAAGTTTGAGAAACGTAACAGGGTGCGCGTTAATTAACAAGAACAACTTTGCGCAATAGATAGCTCCACTTACGCATAAGCGAAGAAAAGTGGTTCAACGTGCCCGATTGCGTTTCACGCTTTGTTTCCATTCGCTTGACTTCACGTTGCATAACGAAAACTCGTCGGTGATTCGCGTCTCGCGATATACATATCAGCTCTCTTTTTGAATAATTCCAAGACTCTCGCAGAAACTACGAGGTCGGGGGTTTTGATGAAAGATTAAAAATTTACTTTTAATCCCGGTCTAATGTTCGCATCAACTTTTCATGATTTCAGAGTCCTGGAACGCTGCACAAAGATGTCGGTGGTGCTGTTACCAAGACCAGCGGAAAGGTGGTTGGGGGTTATGGCTCGGCAACCCTCACCACCCTCTCTTCCGTCAATAATGCATCAAACAATACCAGCCGAAACAAGAACAACCCTGTGCCTCAAGTGGTAAGAGAATTTTGCAAAAATACATCTACCTTCTTTCTCACAAGTGAATTATAAACGTACACGGAATTTTGTTTTTAAATGCTGTTGAGCCTTTTCACGGTATAAATTGCTTTTCCAGTTTTTCGTCGAGTGAAATTCGGTTTATGAAATTTTCTACTTGTGGTTAGACATTTTTATTCTGTGGCAACAATAACTGTAGGCATTGAAGGACTTTTATATGAAAGCACAAATTCGTATTCCATTCAGTCATAGTGACCCGGCAAACAAAGGTTCACATTTGAGGAATCATAAAATATAGAAACGGGTAGACGTAAATGTTAAATACATTGAATATCGGAAACAAATACTTAGAAACATTGTATCTGTTAAAATATAATCTCCATTTCGGGTCATATAGACCTGAGCAGAATAGCCGGATTAATATTCTAAAATCGGAATTAACCCCTTGCATTACGATTTAAATTCCGATGGATTGTGCAGTAATCAACAACAGTATCGGCCACACGGTAAACAATTCACAAGTTCGAATAATTTATCACTGAACAAGAAATATATACTATCTTCAATGAATTATTAATGCGATCAAAAAAATTAATTCATTAGCGTCCATCGATCTATTTATAGATAACCACTTAAATGCATAATCTATCATTTACCAACATAACTTGGAAATGCCATTATTTTTCTTAATTTTTCAAAAAGAAAATATAAGTAATTTGGGCGTTAATGCGTTGTAACCGACCAACTTACCACGTCTCCTCGACGACAGTATAAGCGAAAGGGTTAAGAGTGAAGAAAATAATTATATAAAACAGAAATCGAGCATAGTTCGGAACAAGATTACACAGGGTTAATATAAAATTCGTTTTCTATTTAGCATAATATATTTTCCGAAAGACTTTATTTATGTTGAAAGAATTTTTATACCCATTCATGATAATAAAAAAGGAGCTATGAACATAGAGAAGGTAAATGCAATAACTTTGAAGAAGGCACTTTCGCGTATTAGGTAGTGCTCAGAAAACAACGAAATTCTTAATGTCCTATCCTATCATGTCGTATACATACATGCACCTGAGATACATTTTAATATTGCAAACCTGCATGAAAACGTGTACCCACTGTTTTCAAATGCTTTCCGGGCATAACGCATACATAGAGTTTAGACCGTTTAACCTTCACATAGCCTGCACTAAATTACGAAATACCAGGCTCATAGAATACTGGTACATTAAATCCATATAACATGTAATGGATGGCTACAGTAGTTACAGGGCTACAGCCCCAGGCTCCAAGTTAATGGGCTCAAGTTGGAATCCCCTCACCCTCACCTTTAGGAAATTTTTCTCCCGTAACGTGTATATGATAGCCTCGGTGGTTGGAAACCCATCTAAAATTGTTCACCCTCTGCAATATCGTCGTAGCGTTTCAAACTAAAAATATAAAAGGTACAGAAAATAATGGGAAGTTACAAAGAGATGAAAAAAAAACCCTCATAAATAGTAAATATCTTTTTACAAAGAATGTTTGCTGGTAGCTGTATTTGAATTAATTTCATTCAAGCAATGCGTGCGTCTTTTGTCAATTGCATTTATGTAAATCGTAACCGTTGAAAATCAACAACGAAACGCATAACTCGTCGTGACAGTTAGTCTGTTAACGAATTTCCTGTTTGTCCGTTTGAGCGATGGAAAAGCATACTCGAAAAATCGATTCGATTGTTTTGATGGCTCGCTGATATTTACTCGTCGTGTCCGTATGTGAACGGGTAGACGATATTATTCAGTGCATGACTTATTCGACGAGGCATAAAGTACCGTTCACGGTTTAGCTCTATTTACATCGCCGTATCGTCGTGTATTTCGGATAAGCGTGTCGCTGAATATCGCAGGTGGTTGTGTAATTGATTTTATTTGGAACTCTATTGACTAGAATGAGGCTGTTTATTTGTGATATTTGCGTTATCTTCACTCTGAACGGCTTTATAATTGTTCTACGGTATATCGATGCGAATTATCAGATATTTCATGATATACAACTACTGTTTATATTGTTTTGAATAATAGTTTTGGAAAATGTTTGGAATTATATATGTGAATTAAAAAATTAGATTGTTTCTAATATGACATTTATATTTTCTATGTACATATGTGTATATGGTTAACGGCACTGTTCATTGTACCGAGGATTATACTTCAACTGATGTTTGCGTAGTTATGCAAATACTTGCTTCGGTAATATTGATATTTCCAGAGATCTTCCTTGAATTTCATTTCACCAACGTTGATATTTTACTATCCTAGTATCGGTGAATTTCAGAGCGTAGAGGAGAATCATGTATTTTACTTTTTTTTCTCATTTGGCTTTTATATTTTTATAATTACTTGATTTCATTTATCTATCGCATACCACGTGAATCAATTTTATGAAGTTGAGTTCATCAACGGCTGATCTACCGCAATTTAGCACTTTCGACTAAAAAACGGTAATCGCACGATCACGTTGCTCGGTACTCGACGCGTAAATGGATGCAGCATTAAGATTGATTCCTTAACGCGCATCCACCGAACTCTCCTCTATTCCATCCTCGATTTTCCCCTCGTTATCTCTCGAAACTGGTCGATGAATCAGCTCCTTCCCTCGCGATATTTCATCCGGCAAGATGTACTAATCCTAGTGCGTCTGCTGCGATTATTTCTTTCACTTATCGCGACCTCGCCCGGTTAGCTACAGTTTCCAGCTTCACCGTGGTACAAATTGCCACGTCACTGCCATTTGTCTCCTTAATGTGCCTTTTTTCGCGACGTTATTATGCGGCAAAGATGATCGAATTTCGTTACGTCTCACCGTTGTCGTTATGTAATCTTGACGTTGCTCGCCTCCTTTTCCAACGATAATTTTGCAGGCGTCGCCTTGTGCACTCGCATGCACACGATAGTACCGTCGTATCGATGTGTACGTGCGGATTTACATACCCGTACGATATGTGTCGCATATACCCGACATATACGGCTGTACTTACACTAATACACATAACGAGAACGCGCGGTATACATGCTGTGTTCACATTTATATACATTTATACACATTAAGTGCACGCGTATATATACTGTCCAACAATTGAAAGATGGCTACGCAACAGTGGATCTCCTCGTTTTGAATCGCCTATTCCCGCCATTTCGTTTTTGAAATCCCCAAACCCATCCTCCTAAGGTAAACAATTCGCATAGTCCTACCATTCTCGTATTTATTTGTTTGGCTGAATAAATGCAACATAGTTATTCCTTCCACGAATCAGACTCATATTCTTCTGCCTAGACATCTTTGAGTTGTCAGACTATACGCATCAGTGTTTACATTTATATACATTTATACACATTAAGAGCACGCGTATATATACTGTCCGACAATTGAAAGATGGTTAAGCAACAGTGGATCTTCTCGTTTTTAATCGCCTATTCCCGCCATTTCGTTTTTGAAATCCCCAAACCCAGCCTCCTAAAGTAAACAATTCGCATAGTCGTACCATTCTCGTATTTATTTGTTTGGCTGAATAAATGCAACATAGTTATTCCTTCCACGAATCAGACTCATATTCTTTTGCCTAGACATCTTTGAGTTGTCAGACTATACGTGTACGTGTTCACATTTATATATGCATAAATGAATACATGCGTGCAACCGAGTAGAACTGGAGACACGTAACACATGGTGCATGGTGCACCGTTACCCACAATGCACGCTCCAAAAGTGCGCGTATGTATTACACGGATAAATATCCAGTCGTTTGTCCATCCATCCATCCTACCCGTCCGTATGTCCAGGCAATGAGAGGGCCGGTTAGGTACGTGCGGTTTATCAGGCCCCGTCGGACTAATTCATACGTGAATTTAGAAAGTCTATTGCAGAATTTGCATCTAATTGTTTCGCGGCTTGCGCAACTTGAGCGCGAAAGTCCCCGCCGGTTCTATACCTGTTTCTCCGTTGTTGTTTTTTTCTGCATCGTGAGTTCTCCCCTTCGATTGTTTTGTAAACTGAAAACAAATATGAATACATCGTGACTTTTTCCTTTGACGATGAAGCGGGGAGTGTTTTTGTCGTCATTGGCCAATCGCGGGTAATTGCCACGGTTGCCGAATTACCACAGGGAACGGAAATTACTGTATTTTGTTTCGAGTTAACCGCATTTTGTATGATCGATTCGCGTCGTAATGTTGAATGGATTTTTTTTTTTTTAATTGACGCTTACAACATGGGCAGTTAAGTGTGATGGTGGCCGGTGGTTGAAGGATTGGATGGTGGATTGGTAATGGAGCCATGATGGATGTCAATTATGAATTGTACTGATAATTATGGAAGTAGTGTAAGCCGAGAATTTGAAAAATTTTGCTCATTACTTAGTTTCCAATAGACCAATGTGTGTTATAATATGGTGAACTTGCTGTGTAAAAATGATTAAACATTGAGTCATTCAACGAAATTGCTATCTGTGTGAACGCAGTTATTAAAAGAACATTTTAAACATCTCGAAGGGGAGAGTTACGAATGACTTGCACTTAGTCTACTCTCATAATTATAGGCACGATTATCAGCTACAGAATTAATTCAGTAGTCCATTAGTTCTGTATCAGTGAATTTTTTAAAAACTTCCTGTCCTCATCAGAGTCAATCAATCAAATTACCTTAATCTTTCCACGAACAAAAAGAACTTAGCTCTTTAACCCAAAACTCGTATATTTGGCAGTGTTTTATCACATTTTTCGTAGAAATGAGTCGTGTCTGTGGTTTGTCTCCGGAAACCGGAGTTAGTCATCGTACATTATCCAAGTAATGACTGCAAAACAAATTTTCCTCTTCCCCTGACGAGTCGATCCAGAATATTCATCAAGATTTACAACAAATATTATAAAGTGACATTACTAATATTGACCCTAAGACATAGAAATCCGAATGAAATATCTGGAGGATAAATCGAGGATACCTGGAAGCATTTATTTAACATATTATTTTAAACCATTGAAACAAGATACCACGAAGCCAAATCATATTTCAAGTAAAGACGAGCATCGAATATAAATAACTATCACTAAACTGGCTTTTTCTATTCGTCACGCGAGTAGTTCCCACGGAACGGCTTAGCCGAGTTCATAATTTCTTAACCAACGAGTCGTGTTAAGATAAGACTGCAGAGTTTGCGACGACTCGAATAGAACATCGCACGAGAAGCAAAGAGAAAAAGTAAGATAATCGGAAAGTCGTCGCCTTGAAACGTCGGATCGATCCGTCATGCAATTCTCCTTCCTCCATTCGTGACCGTGCAACTTGATCATGCTATATACTTATATAAATGAAAAAAATATTTTACATCGCGAAGAAGATCGTACAGTCATTGCCTGTATACTCTCTTCGCTATTTTATAACACTTTCTATCTCAAAATTTAGTTCCGAATAAAATTTCATGTTTGTTAATGACTGAGAATTAAAGAATTCTACGATGTAGACTTTCAGCTGTAGAAATAATCGGTTTTGTCAAAATTAACTTCCCATAAAAGATTTATTATGAATCGTCGTGCAAATTTTTGGTTAAATATTTAACAATAATGTAAGTATTACGATCGGGCTATTTTTCAAACAAATTGTAACTATATTACATTTCATTTATGCCAATTTCAGATAATAAGGAACCCAAGTCTTGATTTAACACTAGAACTACCGACGTTAAATCTATCATATTTCAATATGATAAAAAAGTACTTTGAAAAAGTAGGAATCAAGCGGCAGGAAACTTTATCGATTGGGTGATTTATGTGTCTTGATATAGACGTAGAATATTTATTCTATGAGTCTTATATAAACTTGGAGAATTTTTTGAAAAAATTGTTTACCAGTCATTTTGACTCGTTTGGTAGTTCTAGTGTTAAATAATAGAGGTTTAATCCCTGGCATTACGATTTCTTGTTTGAGTACCTCTACAATAATTCAGAATGAATGCTAAAATAAAAATTTATTAGTGCTTCTTGATATTCCATTTAATTTAACGTAATAATAATATTATAATTTAACGTAATTATAATATTATGTCGCGTCTCATTGATACTTTCAATGTCATAGGTTTTGCAAAACTTGAAAATATCCTACTCCGTTTACCTTATCACCAATGTAATGCATAACTCCTCATTCTACGGCAAGGGGTTAATTAGTATCCAGTTAAAATTAGTAAGTAATAATTTCAGTATTAGTTCAATCATCGCCTGACCATACAAAAAATTCCGCATCTCATAAAGAATCTTCAGAATTTGAAAAAAACACTCCAGTCTTTCCTCTTCCCTTAATTTCACAATCTCGCAGCTATTCGTTTTACAATCGCGTTAAAAATATTCACCGCTAGACCACCAAGCATCCGAAATCAAAAGCCAGCCATTCCCCCTTATTCGAAGACTCTATAGCATTACCTTTGTCCACCATAGACATTAATTTTCTTGCAAATCATCGTATTTCATGTGAACGATCGTATCGCGAATCGTAATTGTCACGATAAAACCGATCGGGGACACGATCCTCGTCAGAATCGATGAACGCGTCAGCAAGGGAATCCGACACAATCGTTTGCTGACATACAGAAATAATCCATCGAATCAGGCCGTGTTTGCACGGTTGCATAATATCCCTCTTGTCTTTACAAACGAGAGCTATGCATTTCTTTGAGTTGCACGTGTTGTCGGTTGATTTCGAAATGCAAACAAAAATTCCACAGTGAGTCATAGGCTGTGGCTTCTAATCGCACTGCTTCTGCCACGATCGATCATACTTTTTCTCATTTTATGGACGAGACGTCACTAAGTGGATCCATTCAGTAGCTTCTTCGCGTATCTTTAACGTCTCTCTGCTCCGTTTTACTATCCTATTTCACGTCCAGGCTCTGCTATATATTACCACAAGTATCGACCATCCGGTAGAACGAAAGCGGTGAAAATTTATACTGTATTTTACTTCACGACGTTTGCACTCTGTGCACTCTTCTACTTTATCTCTCCCGTAAAATGGAGCATTTTTTTCAGGAAGTACTAGCGTTATTGGAGCTTCCTACAACTTTCAGTGAGGAACGTTGAATGTTCGATACTTGGACGTTGAACTTATTCTTTCTTTTTTTACATCGTTCTACTGGAAGTTATTTAATGAAATATATAATTTATATTTATACAGTTATTTAATACATTCATATATTCATTTCATAAAGTAGGCTTTAGATTTTCAAATGGCACAGAAAGTGCCTTTCTTTGGACTGATTATGTATAGTTTTTTTGTTTTTTTTTTAATGTAGGTGTACTTATATCAATGACCTACTATTGATGAACGCACATCTTTGTTTCGTTGTTATCAAATTTATCAAAATACTGATAACATGAAACCTGTTACAGTTTAAAGATAAAAAGACGGTTTTATAAAAGAAAACACTGCAAAACCAAGTGTGTTATTTTGAAACACATAAACGTATTATTTCCTTGTAGTCACTTTTTAGACGTTTCCCGGTGTGTTATTATTTAACACAGTACATGTGTGTTATTTTGAAACATGTAGGTGTGTTATTTTAAAATATAAATATAACACACATGTACTGTGTTAAACAACAACACACCGGGAAATGTCTAAAAAGTGACTACAAGGAAATAATACGTTTGTGTGTTTTAAAAAAACACACTTGGATTTGCAGTGAATATATAGGATGTAGTGTAAACGGATCTTGGCTTTAAAAAGTGTAATTAAATAAACGAACATGGATGCTTTGACTACCTGATCAGTCATATTTTGTAAATAAACTGTTGGTCGCAGCCACTCGAATATTAGCTCTCCTTAAATATTTATATTTCAATTTACCCGCGCTTATTATGCATTTGCATAATTCCCATTTACATGCCATTTGGATTATCCAAAAAATAAACGAACCACACATCCGATCGTATTTCAGACTGCTTTCACAGTCGATGGCAAAAATCATTGGTATCGTGACGACGGATCGACAGTTATCAGATTATTCCGTGACGAGTTTTTACGCATCGTTCAACGAACTATAAAGTAATTTAACGAACGAATAATCCCATCTTTTGTTGGCATAACGACGAAGTAGCCGTCGGATAAAGAACACTGAACCAATATTCCATCGACACAGAATTCGACATTGTTCTCGGAAATCTTTTTGTTTCCTGAAAAACGCATAGTGTATTAATTGCATCGGATAGGAGGCTCTTTGTCACCGTTAAACCGTAAGGATAGTTGAGCGCTGAACGTTACCGAATAGTTTTTCTCCGATAGTTTCGGATACCGTATCGATCTCTGAGATAATTAAGGTAGTTCTAGGCACTTATCATTTTTCGATAGATTTCCTTAAAATTTTGAAAATATGTTCTTCATGATATTTTATAATTATAACCGGAATCTCAAGGAGTTCGTCCATACGGTTTATGAATAAATCGTGTTTAAAAATAAGATATTTAACATAGGCCTTATGGGAAAAAATTTTTGCTGATTGTGAGTCCGTAAAATCTTTTTTTATTTTTCTAATGGAAAAACGAGTCGATGGATTCTAATAAAAAATTAGCAATGTATTATTTTATGCTTTTGGAATATTATTGAATTTTTTCATAATTTTTTACTTCATAGTTATTGAGAAAGATGTTTTTTAATTTCTAAAAAGTGAATGAAATGACCTCTGTGAAGTTAGCCCTTGCATTAATTCTTAGGCAATTTTTTTCATTTCTAATGAACAAAGTAACTTTTAGTTCTGAATCCAGCTAGAACTACTTTAAGGTTGATCGATCGAATGCAATCGAATTTTGTTTCAGTCGTGTGCATTGAACGAATTAGTATTTACGTGGTGTGTCAGAATCAGTAGTTTCCAACGCTCTTAATCAAATGTTTCTTGTGACTTTGAAACGATAATAGTCATGAGTGCGCTAATATATTCGGTATCGAATTGTTGGTGAAAATACGTTAAGTATTATTGAAATTACAACTGTTTCTATCCTAAATAACCTGCTATCAAAGATGCAATTTTAATATAACATGTTACTTTGATAATTATTGAATAAATTACTTTGATATATTACTTTCACGATATAGAATATCTCTGGTTTTCAAGAACAACGACACATTTGGTTTTGTGTCATTATCGAATTAATTACACAGGCAGAATCTACGTAAGCTTTATTCCATTGTGAGTAAAACTCATATTCGTATAACTAATATTAATGTAAGTACTTCCGAAGGATGAGTGATTTATATGTTTATAGATATCAAAGGATGAAAAAAATAAAAAACTAAAACGGGCCTACTCTAAAACTGCCATTTTTGAAATGTGTCGTTATTCCAGAAAACCGGTGATATATTACTTTGATGAAATAGGAAAAATTAAAACTCCATTCAACATATTTGATGAATAATACTAGTACTCCAGTCCTTTCTGTCGACTTTTAGACAAATAAAATATATTATTACTAGACTCCGGATGTTTATGCAAATTTCAAGTTTACCAAATGAAGCTAAGACTGGTGAACCTATTTAGGGATTTGTTGGACTCGTTAAATATTACAACGAATACTATACTTTGGATATGTAGATATATTTTTATATTATGTCCTTTTTGTATATTTTAACTGTATTAATTTTGGCATAAATGCATAAAAATCCGAAGTCTAATTATTACTATATTATAAGTAAAGTAGTAAATTACACTCCAACTTCCTGTTTTGTATTTCGGAAGCTTGACTTTCCGTTCAAACACTAAATTGATCATTTTTAGTTTGTATAAAACCGAGAATTTTCGGAAAAGTGAACTTAGTAAAAAGAACTTTTATAAAAATTACGATACTTTCTAATTTATAAAAGCTATTTGAAATTTACCGCTCTCTGATACCATCCATGGGAAATTCTCAAAAGATTGTAATTTTTCAGAAAATCCTTTATAAAACAACGGAAACAATAATGATAGGAAACAGGAAAAGCAATTAAATTCCAACTAGAAAATTTATTATGACAAGAACTAGTGCTGTTGAAAGTGGACATAGAGATCTGAGAATGAGTATCGCGTAGATGAATTAATAGACTCGTTGTTTTCTACCATGTGTCACAAGCGTCGCGCAACCATAAGGAGGCTTCGCGTAAACCATAAGCGTGTTGGCAGTGTAACTCGATCGTCCGGCATTGTATCTCAGATTTCGCGATAGCATAAATATGCTACCTGCGGGCTAGCCCGATGTTAACGATCCTAGGTAAAAGTAACACAACGCCCGACGATTCCACGCGACTGTAAGTCGTAGTTTCAAAATAAATTTTAACTATTGTCTCACTATATTTCTCTACTTCATATCACTGTATAATGTATCGAGAGAAATGTGAAAGTTATAATATCAACAATTATAAAATCAGAATAATTATTGAACATCGTTAATATATTTTAATATATCTTTTTTTTACGTTTGCTCTACTTTTTGATGTTAACACAAGATTTACGGAAGCCGTCAAATTTTGGATCTCTACCTTCTTTATAACCATTTTTCAAATTTACAGATAGGCAGTACAGTAGATATTTCACGTGTATTTTATAACACAAAAACTACTTAACAAATTAGCATTTTTTCCACTTGATCCTTCTTCTTCCAAAGTCCTTATGTAATATTTTGTAGTGTAGCTGATTCTACGTTCGTAAATTTAGTGTTAAATGATATTCTGCTGGCAAAATTAGTATTCTGATACCTTGCATTAGTGTGCAACTAATGAAGAATTCAAACGACCATAATAACTCAAATAGGATTGACAATTTTGAATAATTTAGCTGAGTAACGTCGCTTTATAACAGAAAGGAAATTTCAATTCAATATTGTTCACTTTATGTAACGATTGAGTATCAAAGTAGAGACTTTAATAAGGGTCGCAGAATATTTTGAGTTTTTCAAATTCCTAGACAGCAAAAAAATGTTGAATATAAGCAATTCAAGTTCCTCGTGCAGTATTAGTGTAATTCTTCGTACATCTGTTGCAGCCATGAATGTTCTGTACAGTTAATGATGAATTCTAATAAAAAGTATTTTCTAAGGCCCGAATAAGAAGTAAGCGAAAGGAAGTATAGGATGAACGAGGTAGTACTGTTAGGGCAATTACGATAGCAAAAATTGTCGCCTAATATGGTATAACAACTCCCACCTAATTCCCTACCAGCATGGAAACAGGTAACTACGACTTGTCCATTAACCTCTAGCATAAAAACCGCATTTCAATATTGGAAAGCTGCTTTAACCCTTCAATGTCGCTGTGGCACCGTGATATCGATTCAAGGCCAAGCTTATTTTACTTACCGTAACTTGAAACTAGCTACAGAAATAATTTTCATATACTATTTTTCGCATTATTCACAAAATGTCGGTAATTCAAAGCAATAGTTCCTTTGCATTTAGAATTCCCTCATTGAATAGTGCCAAAGGATATGCAAATTTGCAATGTTAAGATTATTCTAAAGGATAGACTGCAAAACTTTCGTCATAGTAAAAACTTAGCACTTTTAATTAAGAATTGTCGATCAATTAATTCGATATACCTAATTAAATGTATCGAATACATATCAAAGTTCTTTTGAAGGAAAGTAAAGAAGGAAGAAAGTGAACTGATCAGTTTAGTCCTTTAAATAGTGTAACTTAATTATAGAGAATTTCAATGACAATAGAACACTACATTGAAATAATTTTGCCTACTTTGTTAACTCTTTTCGATTTTCTTACAATTAGCACGTTGAACGCCACCGGTATTTCGCTAACTTCGTCAATCTACTAAAGTAAATTTTTTTCTGTTAAAATCACATTTTTGTAAAACAGAAACTATAAAGATTCTGATATATAGATACGCAACAGACCGTTATTTTGTGATGCCACTATTTAAATAATAATAAATAAATATTAAATACATTAGAAAATTCATAAATATCGCAGTTTAAACGTTACATGGATTTTTATTGAATTTAACAGCGCCGGTCACCGGTGACCCCCATGGCAGTCAGCGTGTTAATAATTGCATCGAAAAATGCGATTATTCTCCAAACTATCTACTTCTTTATTCCTCTATAATCCGAACTTTTAATCAGATCTAAACATTAATTACCTCATAACACATTGAAAAATTGCACTAATAACTTTTTTAAATAACAGCCAAGCATCATTTAACCAGTTAGCTGTGTTTGACGAGTATACTTGTCATGCGTAAAAGCTAGCACTCGTTATTTAAATTGTAATTTTGACGAAAAGTAAAATATAGTCGTAAATTTCAAGATGTTTGGAATATTTTGAGGCTATGCCGAAATAAAACGAATAACTGAAGGGTATAAGTAATTTGAAATAGATTTATGCTCATCTGTCAATTTTCGTGGCCCAAAGTTCAAAAGAATTTTCGCCACAGTTAACTGGTTAAAAGTATTTTATTTCAAAGATACATTACAAAGTTGAAAAATGAACATACAATGCTTTCCAACATTAAACGTACAACAATCAGAGAATAAAAGCCTATATTGTCAATGTATTCACTGAGCATCACAAAGGTTCATAGATTGTTAAAATAAATTCCCACAACTTTGCAAAAGAACTTGATAAATACAGAGGAATCGTAAAAATGTCAATTTCCTCTGAACTCCGCGATATTCCCACGCTTGTTTGATAGAAGGGCCGTTGCTCAATTAGCCTTTAGTCGTCTTCCTGAATTCATCCGGTGCAAAGAGACGCATAACTCAGCTAGGCGTTTCTCTTCGACAACGCGTCAAACTCGCCTTCGTCTACGTGACACTAAGCACAGTGGTGTACCGTTATCTCCATACGCACTTTGACTTTATGCGCCCATGCATATGTGGGTCTCTCTGGTGGTTATAGCTATGCTAATGGAGATATCCATTTGTCCGTTCGATCATGAGACCGTCGTTGGCGTCTCTCTTTGAAAAGAGTGCACTTTGCTCCGCAAGACGTGGAAGCTCTCAGAGAGGATCGAGCTATTTCAATTCTTTATGGTTGACAATTTTTAATGGCATGTTTCGTAATAGAAGAACAGGGAAGATAGGTGTGAAATTAACACGTCTATTCTAAAATGTCTTTGACTTCTGTTGTTTATTTTTAGTGAAATTTGGTTGTGTATGATATTGTCATTTTTATTTTTACTGTGAAATGTTTGAAGTAGAAAAATGGAGAGTCTGATAGAAATCCTACCTGTCTTGTACTGTCAGATAGGAGATTTATAAAAGAAATCCAGACGAATGTTTTGCAGATTCGAATTTCTAATCAATGAACTTGAGTTGAAATCCGAACAATTTTTGTTATGTCACTCTAAAAAGAAATTTTACAACGTCTTTAAACTCGATCTTCCTAGCTGAACATTTCCAAAACGTGGTAGCAGCTTGAAGTTAGGCTCTCTTGTTGATATTTCGAATCTTTGACATTAAACCTGTCAAACCTATCAAATTGCCCGGATTTTAGTTTTTTCTAAAACTGCCCTAAATTGATAGGAGAAGCAGGAGGAAAATTTTCCAATTCTATCCCATAAAACGTAAATTAGTTAATTAATCATTTTTTGCTTCTCGTGATTTCACTTTTCCTAAAGTACTTATTTATTTGGCATACCTAAATTTTAGTAGATATAACGTCAGTAGTTTTAGTGTTAACACCATAAACTCAACAATTACAATTTTGGCCCATTAACTTCACCCTAAATACCCATAGTGATATTTTGACTAATCAGACTGATCATTACTTCGGCACTAATAAGACCATCAACTTTTATAAAATACTAAAATCAGCAACTTCCTCATGACTTACGAACGAAAGTATAATATATACCTACCTCATGCGTGCATGTCTTTCAGCATAATGATTCGACAAACGACAGTAATAATGATAAATCCTTACCCTACTGACATAAACGATTGATGAATGTCACTGGAAAGCAACTCCAACTGGCATGGCGATGAATTAAAAGTGACCCAATAAGATCGTCATTCCATCTTCAAGACGTCAACAGGCCTCTGTGGCAAGGAAGAAGGAAAATCATGAACGATAGCGGGTTTCCGGTAGTCTCGATCGCGGAAACAGAAATTACGGTAGATCACGTGTGCCACATTTATGGCTTACTTAGACGGAAATTGAGTTTCAAAGGTCGGACGTCGATACTGATGCATCATGGGAAGCGCTCGAGTGCAGGTACTTTGTAATCGATGATCGATTCTATTTCTTCTTGAGATTCCGCTATATGGAGACTGCTTTTCTTCCATTTCAATCGAATACGAATGTATAGAATATTCATTTTAAAAGGTATACGTGAAGAACGTAAACGCTTCCTTTTTAGGGTTGAATATTAAAATATATTACGAGAAATACAAAGTGCAGAGCGGCTTGTTTCAAAGCTTCTATATTTTGTTGGTAATCAAATGAGAAGTAGATGTACATGATTAAACCAAGTATTTATTTCTGAATTAGATTGCTTATGAAGTGCACATTGATAGACGTTACGATTTCTAACATCTTTGTTATTTTTTCTAAATACAAAATTTACTTAAGTAACCCCGAATACAAAGTTTTCTAAAACAGAGCGAAGATTATGGACGCTGTTTGTACTCATAGAATAAGATCAACGTCATTATATAATTTCAATTTCATAAAAATTTGCAAATTTATGCACCTACATATTTTAAACTAATATGCACTTGATTTTAACACCTCTGTTTCTCTATGTAAGACAAATTTGCAATGAATTACGTAGCTCACTCAAACAGATTCACTTCCTGAACCGAAATACAGTCGACCCTTGGTAATCCGACAAACGTTTTGCAAGGCGGTGTCGGATTATCAAATTTGTCGGACTATAGAGTACTGTCACAGCCCCCTGTAGTCCGGAACTTTTTGGAAAAGCGTACCTTGTAATCCGACAAATAAAATATCAAAATGGTAAGATTCTATATGTTCTATACCTAATTCATACGATGTGGAATTTAGTAAATTAAACAACACAATAAACAGCTTAGGGTTTATTATAAAATTAACATAATTAATGCTTTAGAACTTACAAAAAAATAATAACTAAACATTTATGTTAATGTTTGTCCAGGCGTCCGCGAACGATTTACCATATTTTTTCATAACGCAACTCGACTGTACCTACATGTTATAGGCATGTCGGATTACAGGGGGTGACGGATTAGACAGGGGCCGGATTACCGGGGGTCGACTGTATTGAACCTATTTTCATGGTATTTATTCCTATTTGAACCTAACATGATACTTTTCAGTACTAATACTCCTAATTTAAACCTGTCGAAATATTGAACCTATTTTCATGGTATTTACTCCTAAGTTAAACCTGTAACTCTTTCTTAGTAAAATGATACTCCTATTTTTGTACTTTCAATTTCTAAATGTTGGGCAGTAAAAGGTTCAATATTTCGACTCGGGACTGGATAGGATGTAAATCCTCAACGGAGGTCGAAATTAACATCTTATTTTGCGCCTAAAGATGGCATCAAGGGAAATTTGTGTCACTTTTATGCGCTAAATAGGATCTTGCTTTACATTGAATTTAGGCCTATTTTTGTACTTTTAATTCCTAAATGTTGGGTAGTAAAAGGTTCAAATGAGGTTCAATATTTCGACTCGGGTTTTCTTCTTCCACGTCTCTCTTATTTGCCATGGCAAAAACAATAGTAAAAATTGACAGCACAGCTTAAAAGAAGTGACATTCATTAAAAAAAGACTTGTCCATGACAGACAATATTGTTAAAAACCGTGTTGATCGAGAGGCCACATCGCAACGAAAAAAGGGTCTCATTGAACATCTTCAATCTAGCACGAGCGTTTGTAAGTAATCCAACGACGAGGATCGTCGGCATACGTTGTTACGCACATGATGGACGATACGAATGCGCAAGTATAAACCACAATTACGCCTTTGTAAACGTCGGCTAACGTCGTTAAGTAGTGGTAAGCATATGCGGCCTAACCGACAAAAGGACAATGAACTACACTAGCAGTAGCTTCGTACCGTCCGGTCGTGATAACCGGCTTTGGTTATCGGTAAAATGAAATTCTCTGTTCTTATATTTACATTTTCACCAGACAGCCGTTCTCCGTGTACGAAGCAATTAGTCAGCGAATTTAATTTCATTAAAGTATCATAGATTAGATCTCGATATTTATACATTTCTAAGAGTAGAATTACTTAAGCGAATCGAAGTCTAGTGTTTTTACGTTAAGCATTGCAAAAACGAATTCACAGAAGGCGGATTCGACGGATCTACTTAACGAATATTAAGCACGCGAATGAAAATGACATTAGCCGACGATGTCCGTGCGGAATATCTTACGATCCGCTTAATCATCCGCTCTGCTAATTAAAGGCGAGTACTTTTGCCCATTGGCCTCGAGTTTATCGATACGAACCAGAGTGTCTGGGCAATCAATTACGTCGATCGTCGAGTATTATTAAAACTTTACACATAAATCTATCCATGTTCAGTCTTCCTACGGAGGGAAGGTCTCGCCTCGTTCCTGTCTCAATAATTACCGTTTTTACGATGTCCTGTAGATATAATGTGTATACCTTGACTCTTTCTTTGTGGCATCGGTAACACGCGATCATACGGAGAAGATAGAGTCCCGTGATTGTATATTAATTTAGTTCCACCTATGCGAAAGAACGCGGCCTCGGGTCGTCTTGGTCCCGTTACATCATCCAAGGGGTCTATGGGGTTAATAGAACCATTCTGATGAGCCTTCGATTGGATCGTAAAATAGGATAAGTCGAAAGAGTTGCCATTAAATTATTAAATACGCTTTCTCTGTTATTCCTCTTCTTCTCTTCCTTTATTTCGCTTCTTCCGCTAATTATTTCCTTGTTTCCTTTTACCTATTTGTACTTTTATACACTTTCTTCCGTAGAACCATGGCGGCTGTGAAATTGAAAAGGATTAAAATTATGTGGAATTTAGTTATTGGAAAACTTCTCCATGGTGTTGAAATTAACTGGATCTGTATTTAGTCAAAGTAACCAAAGACGTTGGAGATCAATAATTATAAAATCAAACAAACTTTCCCCCTCTTTTTTGTTTGTTTTGTTTTCCTTTACCTCTATTATGTATCCTTTTATCTTTTTGTATAAATACTGTGTACGAGTTCCACTTTCATTCTCCATTTCCCTCATTCTCTCGTTTGTTCGCTGTCCTCCTCATTCTCCCTTACTCAGTGATTATCCTCCTTTCGTATTTTCTCTCCGTCTCTTTCTCTTTCGGCCTACACTTCTTTTTCTTACATAATGGGAGTCCTGACGTTGGTATCGACAGAGCTTCCGGTGGGCCGTGCGAGCCGGTGTCACGTGACTTCCGTTAACTCGTTTGTGCGTTTACATGGCAAACAATGTGCATTTCCATAGGCGCCTGGTGCATACGAAATACGCACTTATGAACTAAGCTGCGAAATGAAGTATGGTGCTGTTTACTTTGCACTCGATCGGACCAAAACATCGTGATCGACGTGGAGAATACTTAATTTCAGAGGCCGATTAGAACGAGTAACGTAATTTTCATGATTTTTTGTACTTTAATACTACATCTAACAAGATGGTTAAAGTTACTTATTTCGAACTATTGTAGGGTTTCCTGAAATTCGAAATTCTGTTTTTTTTTTTTTTTAATTTCCTATGCTTGTCTTATATACTGCAAGCCATAGAATTAGCCATTTTTTGCGCCCTTCATTTCTATTCTTTTCACGTATTTACTTGGTATTTTTAAATATACTAGATTCATTTTTGGTAGACCTAGTGATAATCAGAGATTTTATATTTGAATACGATTTAAATAAAAATCTAGGCACGGTTATACGTACGAAAGTGGTGCTTGTTACTTTTGTATCGTTTCTCAAATATTTTTCTGCTATAGCTTAACAATTCGAATACATATTCCTTTCAGTGCGAAATCCCTGCGTTACTCTTGAGAATTATAATTTTAATTTCTCTTCTCTAATTTTACCCCCAAGGTACAAAAATCTTAAAATTACCAGATACTGTACAATTCTGCTCAACAGTACATTTCGAAACTCCCGACCTTCTCAATTCGACCAAAAATACCACAATATTCTCGAAATCCACATTTCAAGTGGTTCTACGTAATTTAAACGAGCAATTTAAAGACCACAGTAAATTGACAAGAGAAATACTCCAATTTC
Organism: Cerceris rybyensis; assembly: GCA_910591515.1. NCBI lineage: Eukaryota > Metazoa > Arthropoda > Insecta > Hymenoptera > Crabronidae > Cerceris > Cerceris rybyensis. Next base: position 39,990,389 of record OU342789.1, read on the forward strand.
AAGCCTCTTTTCCAAACTTAAACATATGACATTAACTACCCCAAAATTCCCAGATAATTTACGATGCAAAAACTCTTCAGATTTGCACATAATTCATAAAGTATCCTCTTATATTTCTCGAGAGTAATTAATACGTTGCTTCTTTTTGAGATTTCACTTTATCGAGTATGCAAGCCATGCATCGATATAATTGGCATACAAACACTCCTTGCAGCGGTAGCGCGTAGTTGCAAAACGACTTATCGTTTGCCGAGACAGGACGATTAACGTTTTCCGGCATCTGGAGTGAACGTCTCCTTGTACGTTAAGGCAATCGACCTTGGCTCACGGTGATTTTTCTAAATTCGTTGACTCATGGTTCTCTGCAACATAAAAAAAAGTCCTCTAATTTCTCGAAAAATTCATTTCCTGCGTCTCACGACACCGTGTAATTTTCAAAATGTACTTCGCGTTATGTGCGGGAGAAGCTATTTATATGCTCGATCGTAATAATGGAGAAAAATGGGGCACGCATGCACTAATCACTGTTGGGAATAAATTGTGCCCACGAGAACAGTACGAGAAAGTATGCAGAATAGAAAACTATTGTCTCTCCTTTCTTCTCGCATTCTGTTTTGTGAATGCTCACTTTGTCGTCGTGCGCAAACCTTTTATTTTTGTAATCGGCAAGTAAGCTGGAAAATGTGCTCTTAAATTCTGACACACTTGTAGGTTTTGCTATTTTGCAAAGTGAAGTGAAATTGTTTAAATGTAACACTCATTCATGCTAGTTTTTCATAGATATGGATTTTTTCAGACACAATTGTCTGTGGCAATTTATCTTGAAGCATTAACACTGTTGTAGATAGAAAGAAGTAGTCAAATCGATTTTGATATCACTTGGAACAAGAAATGTCTTCTGCCGTAAGAAATGTAAAAGATTCGTTAAATTGTCAAATTCAAAATATTCATGGAACAGGACACGATAATAATTATCTCTACAATATTAATATTACATTAAATTGTACGATACATCAAAAAGTACAGATCAATTTTTAGTTTACCAATTTAAATACAAACTATTGCGGAGGCAGTCTCATAAGAAATCAAACGTAAGTCAAGGGGTGAAGTCATCTCTAAATATTCTTCTAAATATTTGTTTATATAATTATATGGTCAATTACCAATTAAATTTCTTATTTAACACTAGATTTACCGAGCCAGTCAAAATGACTGGTACACAATTTTTTCCAAAAATTCTACGGGTTTATGAGAGAGCCTTAGAATAAATATTCTTCGTCCATCGTATAAAACAATAAATTACCGAATCTATCATCTTTTCCACTTCTTAATTTTCCTGGCTTTAAGGTACATATTTAACAGATTTAAGTAAATATAATAGATTTCACGCTGGTAAATCTAGTGTTAAAAATCGGTATTCCATAATTTCATCATTCGTAAGCGTAGCTCGCAAAAGAGCAATGAACAATGAAAAAACACACCATTCCCTTATTTAAGATTTTCATCACTGCTCTTTCATCACCCTGTCACAGCTACAAAACGTTTCCAAACCCCTCCTGCTATGAAATAAACATCGCGTGGGAAAAGCTTCCCCATAACCGTTGCCAGACTCAAATTCAACCACTCTAATTGAAGCCATCTTCTACCCCCGTAATTCTTAAATGAGCTACACTCTGAAGTCTAGAATTCGAGACTCCTCAAGTGCATCCACATTCGTACATGTCAAATACGTCAACGCAGTTCAACACGTTCATCTTAACTGCAACACGTGTTTTCCTCGAACACGTGTGTACTCACGTGCACAAGAAGGCCGTGTGTGACTTTTCCATCGTACTCGCATCCGGTTGCATCCGGGATTCGGTGTCTTGAAATCTGTGTTGGAGATGCCGAAGGTAATCCCCAGGAAGTCGCTATTCTGTTGAGTATATAGGGGAGAGTCTGGTATATTGTACCACTTTTCAGTTTCAGCAAAATATCTCGTTTTGATATTAATTAAAACAAACTATTTCTCCAATGTCACATAGTGTAGAGCCTCGTTTAACTTATACCGCAAAATCAACACCGTAATCTTAACCGATTTCTCAAAATATTCGTTTTTCTAAACGCTTTCAGTTGGTACAATTTACCCGACCAGTCGGTTTAATTGTACCACAGGTTCGGTAAATTGTACCACTAGGAGTTAAGGGACTTTCAAACATGATAAATGATTAATTATTAAAGAATATGGTTTTCATAATACACAATACTCTTAATGACAATATTTTAATTATTATTGAAAAAGTGTTAACAAAAATTAAATCAATATTTCTTCAATAAGTAACATTCATAATTATGAAGAAAAAATTAAACAAAAGTATCAAAAACGAAAGAAATTTAAACATTTATCAAACTTAAATACCTACTTATAAAATTAAATGATTGCTTTTATGAAAACGAAATAAACATTTTTACTTAAAATTATTATTTGGTCAATTACTAATTATTTATTATAATTGTTTTGTACTGAGATCGAATTATTTATTTTCCTTTAACCTGTTTTAGTTCAAACAATTGTCGCAAACATTTGGATTCGCTGTACAAGTTTCGTCTTGTTGAGTAAATTGTACCAGTACCATTAAGACAACTACTGGTGGTACGATTTACCGAACTAACAGATTTAAAAAATATATATTTGTCACAAAATGATCTCAAAACCTAATACGTTCATTTCTTTATAGTTTGAGAGGTGATTATAGACCTGTTTAATAAAAAATATAGCAAAATTCTAACTTACCATTTTACTGAGAAATGTCCTTAGGTACACGCGTCAAAATTTACATCAGACACTAACAAAAACGTTTTTTTTCTCTCAAACTGAATGCACTTGCCGGATGCCGTTACAAAACGAAAAGTAGTTGTGGGTGCTGTCAGTGCTTAGTTTCGTGTTGCCAGGAAAGAAAAATAGTGGCATTTAGTTGGAAATTTTAAGGTGGTACAATTTACCAAGCGGTACAATATACCCGACTCTCCCCTACGTACTTAGTACTTTAAGCTATTACGTGCAGATTTGCTGTCCGTTTAAGGATTTCATTGAAAAGTGATATCTTAATCTATATTACAAGGGAATGCTATTGTCTTCTGGTAAGCGGACTCATTAACATCGCTGTATCATATTATTTTGGACTTCGGGTACATTATACTACATGAAGTATAATAATATTTTGCATTATAGCATCGTTATCGCTACAATATACTAAGGACATATATCATAAACTTGAACTAAGAAACTTAAAAATAAGCACACGGCTTTAAAATGCTCCAGATTAATTAAAATTAACTAATTTTCACTAGAACTACCGACGTTTAGTCTTACATATTTCAGTACATCAAATGAGTTCTTCGAAATAAGAAGAATAAAGAGGCGAAAAAGATCTTCGATTGATTAATTTGTGTTTTATCAAACCTAACCCAGACGAAGAATATCTATTTTATGACTCTTCTATAAACTTTGAGAATTTTTGGAGAAAAGTGGAAACCAGTCATTTTAAGTTGCTTGGTACTAGTAGCGTTAAAATGAAAAAAATAAATGGAACCGCAGAAATACCAACGCACATACAGTAGAATCCCTCTAATGTTGTTCTCTCGCTAATGTTGACAGGATACTCCCGTTACTGTTACTTGTATTTTCCCCCACTTGGACTTTTTATTGCCAAATAGAATTTTAGTTTCGTGGCGCGTTATTTACATACATGAATCCTTCACTCAATTTTCAATTCTGCGCATGCTTATGCGCATAGGGGAAAATAAGTCATGAAAAGTGTGGATAGAGGTAAGTGTCAACACTAGAGGGTTTCTACTGTAGAACAGATCTCCCTACAGTAGCATAGGTCCTTCAGAAACGATCAAGGTACTTAGGATGCTCACCTCCCTCGGAATTCATAGAAATAAAAAGCAAGGGTAAAGAGAGAAAGAGATACTGGTCTAGTCTATCCATGTATGAGCATAAAGGTTTCATTGCCTTATTAAGGTTGGCACGATCCCTGGTCGAGTCCGGTGTCTCTTGGTATCGGGACGAAGAAAGACAGAAAACCGGAACTCCGAAACCAGTTTATTATTCGAAACGTTAGGTTAGTCCTGCATATAGAGACCAAGTAGAGAAAGAACCGGGCGTGCTGTATTTTCTATCAGGTTTTATTTCAGGCCAGGTTTCGTTGAGATAATGCGGATTGCTTTTGTCGGTGCAGGGAGAGCACCGTCGACATTGTTATTTTCCTGAGAAATTGTTCCTCTCATCCATAAATGTAACATAGCAGCCGACGACGATGCGGCCGCGTAGTTTCATCGATTCCTGCCACGACGGAGTCGCTTTAAATAAATGAAATATGCCATTTAAATTCATGGGGCTGAGAAAAGCGCGGCGTGATTCTCTTATGTTTTCTTCCCGGTTAGTTCACCTCGAAATCGCATGCCGAGGATATCTCACTGTTTCTTTCTCTCTTCTTCCGTCGTATCTCACTTTATTCTTTTTTTTTATCTCGTCTTGATATTTTTATCCTGTACTCTAGGCGGAACAATAAAAATACCAAAAATACCAGGAGTGCCAGACTTCGCCTGGGTGTGCTGAGATGTTGACGTATATTTACGAACTCTCGCGTGTCCGTACGACGAACAAGTGCCAATTCCATGGTGTATTCGCGCATTCTTTAAAGGACGATCACCGTTTGACGCACGAAAACCAGTTCCATTTCTGTGATCACGCGGCTATTTAATATTTAACAACTGAACACCTATATCTGTCGAGTTCACTCGAGAATCCCTTCCTGGATTTCGTTTCGCGGCAACGATTCCAACCAGGAAGAAACGCTGCCTTGTTTCCGCGATCGGCCACGATTTCACGTATGTATTTCACGTCAATGAAGATCCACGCTCTTGAGATGTAAAATGTCGAATGCATAACAGACCTCGTATAACTGCGTGGTTTCCGCGTGTTTCTATGCTTATTTTTACCAGTTTGTTGGATTTCGTTGGAAATACAATATTTTCCTGGACGAATGCGGCAATGGTGTTGAATACTGACCGTACTATAGGTGCTCGAATTACCAATTGAGTGAAATATGCTATTTTTTGTTTGTTATTAAATAAGGGCTATTTTCTACATATTTTGCTACATTAAACTGACAATCTTTTGCTAGTTTTTGGTAAGAATGTTATCGTTATTTTATGATTGGTAAAATTATCAGGTACAGTGAGAATAAGAGTACCAGTACGGTTAGTGTTAACGTGGAGTTTGTCGTATTTTATGTTTTATATGTAGGCAAGTTGGTATTTTTCTTTTATATGGTGGAATGTGTCTGTTATGATGGTGTCAAGACGAAGACCTGTAATTTCAGGTAGATTATTCGACGATGAAGTTTATGAGACACTGATAAAGCCTCAGGTAACAAGGTTTAGATATTACAGGACGTAATGAACATAGACTTCGGAGTTTCGGTTAACATGCTTGCGTTATAATACCGTACGAATTAACCGTGTTATACACCGGTTTATATATAATACATATTAGTTGGAGGAAATGTTGTCAGAGGTAACAGCAAAGCCTTGTCGATTTTATTATCGTTGTTGCTCCTGTTTGTTAATTCCTGCTATTCTCAGCTTTATTATCTACGGTTATTTTTCGAGGAGTTACAATTTCATTTAATTTAGTTTCATTCTGAAGTGTTATGGTATTTATATGAGACGAGAGAAATTTCTCTAAGGTAACACTGAAAAGATGATATTTCAAATTAGAGTCCGAAAATACACTTTTATCGATAGATAAAATATAGTAGGCATAGAAACCTGTCTACCTGTCACTTCTCCAACCTGGCTAGAATTTTTCTTCCCCCTAACTTTCTTTAATCAATCGTGAATGCCCTTTTCCAGAACGAAGTACATAAAACTCATGACTAGACTGCGGATGTTTATGCAAATTTCGAATTTCACAAATGCAGGTGAGACATGAGAACCTATCTAGGGATTAATTGCACTCGATTTATATTACAACAAATACCATACTTTGGATATTTTAGATATATTTTTATATTATGTTCTTTTTGTATATTTTAGCCGTATCTAATTTGTCATAAATGCATAAAAATCCGCAGTCTACTGATGACCAAACGAAAAACCGTAGAGAATATCTCAATACATCGCATTAGAACATACAGTACATCGTTGACGAACAACTCACAAATGTAAATCAGAACGATCTCAAAACGCGCAACATACCTACTTGTAAGTCTAATACAACAAATGAACCAACATTCAAACTGAATCATTATTCATCGACATCATTTTAGTATCGGCTCTTGGGGTGTTAAGTCATCGTTAGAAGCAGCGATCGCGCCGCGCAATGAAATTAATTCGAGCAAAGATCATACGCTGCAAGTACTTAACATATACTAACAGTGAACTAAGTTTTTTAATACATTGATTTGTTGGTAATTCGCAGTTTCAAGAAATATATTCGTACGAGATCAAAACGTGATTTTATACGATTTTAATATAAAAATAACCGGTGATAAATTTCTCAAAGATGACGAGGAAATTTAAAACGTGGCGAGCCATATGAGAATTCGAGGAGCTATCTCCATCGTCACTGTAACCCCTTCTACACGTTCTGGTTTCTTTTTATATATACACATCACGTGAAAAAAATTTTCCCACAGGCAAGAGAATTTTTAATCTCTCCGCTATTTGGATTTTGGAACCATCATCTGCGTCATCAGCGTATCATGGTATTATGGAAACTTGAGATAAGCTTGGTGCAACCAATAATGTTCTGCATTTTGGTTTTAAATGCTATGGTCATTTTTTCTACGACCTACAGTTTTAGATTTTGGGGGGATAGGGTTTCGAACTATCCAGTCAATGGTGTCGTAGATGTCAAAATAGGAGAAATCATTTAAAAGCAATGGACTATCGAACTAATTGTAAGTCCACTAATTAAAAATTTGAACTTTTACCTCTTCTAAACCAACAAAGCTACTATATACTGAAAGAAAATTTAAGAAAATCCTCCCAACGGTGACGGGGTTTTAACTAACAATAAGTCCAGTTATTAAGAAACCGAGTTTGTTACTCTTTCAAACCACCCAAGCTACGGTACACTTTATGAGAATTTAGGAAAATTTTTCCAAAGAAAGCGGAAATTTGAACTAGGTATACTAATTAGGACTCTGCGATTTTAACTCTACACTCATCGTATCCTCTACACAAAACGGACTTCCACTCATGACAAAATCAATAATGATATTTTGTTCAAATAGAAGAGCCATTGACCCTTTGCACTCCTATATAGAGATACACTCGACACAGGTTTGTGTGACACTTAACTTGTTATTTATTAATTACCGACTTTTCGAAATCAACAATAATTTTGCATCTTAATCTAAATATCCAGCGGTACCGACAATTTGATCATGTATTCAATAAAAATGGATAATCAACAGTAGAGAATTTTCCGAAATTGTGTTTGCTTATTTGACGAAAAGTTAGTAAAATAATTCGAAGTGCAAAGGGTTAATATACTATAACGACTTCTTGTCAGTCGACTAACACAAGTAGCCGATTCTTTTTTTATCCGGACTCTTACAACCTGCTGCTACTGTGCCAACATCACATCTCCTAACAGTACATGTGTACTCTGCGCTAGAGGATGCAAGTTTTATCTATACAGGATAACGTATCTTACTACGGATGCAATTTTTCCTTTATCATTGCAATCTCTTCCATAACTTTGAAAAATCAAGGTACAACTTCGTGTATTTTTAGATTAGTGGAACGCAATTAATTTTTCCAAAGTTACTCTGTACAAGGAAAGCGCGACAAGGTTTGCAATTTATCGATAGATTTCTATCGCGATACTGAGAATATAACTCATCGTGGAGTTTGCCTTCAGATTGCTAGAAATCATTTAGAAACCTGTAGAAAGCAAAATGAGGGCAATAAGATCATTGTGATAACTTGGTGACGGTTGCATCGTTTTTGAGACTGACATATAACTTTGAAAATCGAAGTGAATATACTCCTCAAGTTGTAACAATGTTTTCTATTTTTAATTAACAACTATGTTTTCGTATCTTTCAAGTATATCAAAGCTACAGTAATTCACAACTCCTTTGAAACTGTGATATATGGACAAAATAACCATAGTCATTAAATCTGAAAGGAATAAACCAAGCAAGCATACATGTCTACTTGCAAGACGTTTCTTCGAGAGGAATAAACAAACGAAATGAAGCCTATTAATCTTGCTAACACCAAGTTACAGCTTCCCACATGAAACCACAACCTTCCCGAATAATTGCACGTTTCGTCTCCCAACAAAGCAGGCACTTAAACTACATTCGCAATTGCAACAGAAATCGAAACATGCAGAAAAGCAAAGTATCCTTGGAAAGATCAAAAACGTCTAACACTGTAATTCTATTACACCACCGACACACGTCTTAAATTCAGGTTGGAAATTCACCCACCTTCGCATAATTGACGTAATTACCAAGAGTACACCATGCACGCGTAAACAGGCGATGTGGCGTAAACGAAGTTAATCTCGTAATGAGAACGTGTGTATGTTCGTTTCCACCTTCCCGCAATACTATCATCATCATCATCGTCGTCATCGTCATCAGGCAAGGGGGCACTTAGAACGCCAAGCTTTCCATGTAAGATCCACCTCGCTCGATTTCATTTGCCGGCGTTGTAATTATGAAAATTAACCGAGAAGTCAGTGAACGTATCGCCATGTGAAGTCGGTGAAAATATTAAACGGGAACGCATTAACGGAACTGTAGGTATAGGTGTAGTGTTGTTGTTTCAAATTTTGGCTCTCACTGTTATGTATTCAGCTTTAGGACGATTTCAAACCTGTCACCAAACGATGTCACCTGTGAGCGGCAGTGTAGAGTTCACTGAAGTTTTCAGTTTTTCTAAATTGTAATATTCACGAATATACTAGTATTTTCAACATTTAATTAATAATGTTAAAAAAGTAAAATACTGTTGAACATATAACCATCTTTGTCTTTAACGTTTCTATTCCACAAAGATGTCATTTGAATACAGAACGTTTTACTTCGATAGCAATGATCAAACTAGCGAACTGCGGGTGGCATTCAACAAGTTAAAAATTTTTAATTTTCCTACTTCTTTAAATATCTCATTTTAAGAAATTTTACCAGAGGTAAAGGGGAATTTAAATTTGGTTGCATTGATGACGAGTCAGTGCATTTATCTCTGATATTCACTCTGGAAAAATTGTAATTTTTCAAAAATCTTTCTTCGACTGCAGTTGCTACAGTCATTTCACTTCAGATTTACAGTTTTAAGCAGTTTTACAACTACTGAGATTATTATATATTAAAACATAATTTACGAAATGTTATCCAAAGGATTCAAATTTGAACTCGAGCTTATTATCTTGCCAGCAATTACATATAGGATAGGATTTGATCTCTGATCTACTCATTGGCAGTTCAAACTTTTAACACCATACCCATCATAGCTCCAGGTGCAAATATATCCACCTATTCGCCGGATTGCGATCCTTTCAGCTTCTCCGTAGGAGTAAACGGTAGGGGCGTATGTAAACTGTTACGTAAGCCAAGTCGATTTCCGCTCAGGATGCGCCAGGAGAAGGTAAATGCAGTCCATAACTTTCGATTGTTGTGAGCACGGAGAGCCGTGGGCAACGATAGAGCGCATCGGGTTTGTAGGTTTAGCAGACTCAAGTGGGTCAATGATAGACCATGATCAGTCTAATATCGATGGTTACCGTTCTCCAGTAAATTGCTTTCACGTACAACTGAACGCATTCCCGAGGAAGAATACGGAGAAGGAAGATTCGCAGCTTGATATCGCGATGGAATGATTATTATAGAGACTTTTGCTGAATTATATGATTGAAATGGTTTTAAGTATTTGATGATATGCTGAACGTAGAGATTATGGGGTTTATTCTCTTTCAGTTGACTATTGGGCTATAGGTAACGTGATGCTTTTATGATTCGGATATTGAACAATGCTTGATATCAAATATTCAGCTATATTGTTTTGCACACTTTTTGTTACTCGTTTTGTAATTGTGATCGAACTGGAGCTGGAGTTTCAATTGAGTAGTGGGCTGTAGGTAATTTTATACTTTTATGATTCGGAGATTGAACCATGCTTGATGTCAAATATTCAGGTACATCGTTTTGCATACTTTTTGTTACATATTTTGTAATTATGGGGAAATTGAAGCTAACTGTTGGTAGCTGCGGTAGATGGGGGAGGGCTATGGGGTTTTATTGTTAAGGTGTTGAACAATGATTGATATTAAACATTCTATTATTTTATTTTGTACATTTCTTTGTTTACTTTTTTCTACACAAAATTAAAATTTGAACTCTTCAGCCCTCTATTGATTCCAATTATTTCGGGTGTTCAGAAAAAGCACAACACTAATTTACGAAGATTCAAAGTTCCATTTTTTATCATCTGTAGAGAAACTCTTTCTCATTATTCGTGTACGGAAACCTTTTTCTTTGAAATCTACCGAAACCTCTCGAAGCAGTAAAATAATTTTAATAATAGTGAAAGTAGAAATATATAAAAGTAAAATAAATACTCCGATATTTGTTAATCTGATAATTGTCAGCGCTTGAAAAAGCACTTTAGAAATTCATGGACTTACAAAAACACAATGGGAGAAATGAGAAGAATGAAGAAATAACGAGAAATATTGTACGGTCAGTTACAGAGATGTATTGTCTTTTAAAATTACTAATTTGTACGGAACGTTCGGTACCGTTACGTAAATTTTTTTTTCACGCCAGTCGCACGCTGTTGTTCGGTGAAATTTCAACGTTGATTGATAGTTCGAGTTTATGTTTTTAGATATATCTCGAAGCGCCGGCTGTCGGATATGAGCGTGCTGAAACGTTTCAAAGGTGACGGTGTAATTTGAACTCCAATTTCTCACGTATTCTATATGTCGACCACTATAATCGTCTTACATGCAATACCTCTGAGACTGCAAAGGCAAAACGGGGATAGAGACACTGTCTTCTAAATGCCGACTCTGATTGTGAGCTCCGGAACCCTTCGTCGTCGCCTATGGGGAATTTTTTTATTCTACTCGATATACATATAACGGTATGAGTGACTCGAAACTCGTCTAAATCCGACGAATAAGCGCTAAATGGTCATAACAGTACAAAATAATCAAATATTAAAGCAACAACGGGCAACAACATTAAATCACCCAGTGTGATAAAAGGCGGGAAATTTTTAAAATAAAGGAAATATAAATGTCGATGGTTTAACCCTTTCACAGTTTGGTAAAATTACGATTTCTGGCCTTAAAAATATCTAGTTGTATTTTATGTTTGAAAACACTTCGGCATGCAAACTAAACCACGTCTCCTTCTTCAATTAGGAAAATCTTAAAAAACAGAGGAAGCAGAGAATCTAGTCATAGACTTGGATACCTTTGGTAGACTAAATGGGATAAACCGTTTGATACTTGACGCTCTGCCCATGACTGTCACGGGATAAACTGTCAATGGGTCAAAACTCACCTGCATCTGTGGATCTTCCGGTGTAGCATTATGTTTCTCACGTGAAGTGATTAACACTAGATTTATCAGCGTGAAATCTATTATATTTAAATATGTTAAATAATGTACCTTAAAGCAAGGAAAATTAAAACGTGGACAAGATGATAGATTCGGTAATTCATGTTTTATACGATGGACGAAGCATATTTATTCTACGGCTCTCTCATAAACCCGTAGAATTTTTGGAAAAATTGTGTACCAGTCATTCCGACTGACTTGGTAAATCTAGTGTTAAAAAGAAACTACGTTCTACTAAAACGTGAAAATTTTTGCTAAAGTGATGGAAATATCAGACTGTTTATAAAAAGAAACTTACTTTTTGCAAATCTTTCATCACATCACTATGCTTGCCACTTAAAATTATAAAAAATGATGAAAGTAGCGAAACAAACGCTACAGTGGTAGCCAACAGAGACATTATTTCTCAGATTGCTATCTTTAACGAATTTTTCAAAACCCATGTAAATCTATAACTTATCATAAAAACGGCAATAGCTATCAATCATAGATATAGCAATAACTAGGAACAATGTAACGGTTTCTATATACGATCACGTATAATATTTCGTTTCGCTATGTTTCTATCGCACCTAAATACTATTTCATCATCAATGGCATACACTCGCCACGTTAAATTCACACAAAATCGCACCTGAGTTTATCTCCTAATTACAATATCCTTAAACAATTAGTAATTGTTCTCAAAATAGTTCTGTATAGATTTCTCCTTCCTGCAAATCCACCCGGCTACTCTTGGCATGGCGTGATAACGTTAAACTCAATAGATATCGATAACGCGGTGTGAAATGAAGTTACTTGTTTCTATTAAGTCTATTTTAAAGTCACAGTCGCAAAGCTTGCCGTGTAATTGATAAACATGGCCGTTACTCGTTAGATCAGGGTCGTTGCATATACCGAGAAACTGCATTAATCAAAATTCTAACTGTACCTTCACCATCGGGCGTGATGCACTCCCGTTGCAAGATCGTAAAAGTCAGGGAAGAACTGCCGCAGGGAAAATCTCCAATTTTAAGACTTGTCCTTTGATACTGTATTCTTCGAGGTGAGTTTTCGAGATTTTTCAGTCATAAATTAAACGATCGTTAAATGGATACTGTGTCAAATTAGATACGCAACTGTTCAAATAGTTTGCGTTTATCGAGACTCTGAAGAAACCATCGCCGTTTCTCTTCCGTGTCCCATTTACAGAGATACGTTGAATTATCTTGCTACACATTTTATTTCTTTTTAGTGGATTACTATTTGTGAATGATCAGTCTTATCGATCTATCTGTAATACTAATGTCGGCAATGATAAATAATTGCATCGATCAGAGTTTTTGATATTTTCAGTAGATATTGGTGAAAACTTAACGCGATTGGCAAGTGTAGGATATTTAAATTGTTTTTTTAAGGGAACAAATAATATTTTTCTTTGTGAAGCTAATTTATTTATAGTTTTTTAATATTCCAAGTATTCAGTTCAACTTTTTCGCGCGCACTCTCTTAAACATAAAAGGTATTTGCGAATTGGTCTTTTTTCCCGACCGTAATTTCAAACTAACCCCTTTTATTCTGCGACACTCGAAGTGTCGACGATAAATCTATGATATTTAAATATGTTAAGTAAGTACAATAGAAATTTAGGAATGAAAATTCGGCAAAGATGATTAATTCAGTAATAGTTGCATAATGTCATGGATTTAAAATATCTATTTTATTGTTATTATCGTCATGGCTGAATTAATTTCACATATTTTCCTTCAGTTAACAGGAATATCAAATCACAGACCGTCATATCAATATCGTCGAAGAAATTCGACGAATTGCGATAATATTCGCAGAGACAATAGAATGAATGTTTTACAAGTCCAAAACGTTTATGTTACGAAATTCTTACACGAATTATGTACACGTTTCTTGTGTACAGTGATTCGATGCGATGCGAGATAGTGTTTACGTACAGGTGTTGTAGCCACGATGACACGGTAAACCAAGACCACAGGATTAGTCGAATTACATGCAAACAATCGTCGAGCGTTTTGCAGCTGCACGAAACTCTCCGATGGACAGTTTTCGCATTGTAAAGTAAGCATCTGAAATACACGATCCCGCGGCTCGTGTTTCAATGGCATCGTGGATATATGTTTGAAATTATGCCGCGCATTCCCAGCGTGTCCCATAAAACGATATCGCGCTGAGAAGTTTATGGCTAATAAAGTCGGATTAACTCCCATGCGTAGTGGTATGCTTATTATTAAGCGTGCAATTCACATTGTAAGCAATGGCATTATCAGCTAACAGCTTGGTATTTAGAAATGTTAAACGCTTTAGTACACGTTTCATGTGTTGCTGAGTCCATTTTCTTTTAGATATGATATAAACGAATCGTTGTCCTTTTCTGCTTTGTTTTCTTTTGTACGTCGAGTGCATCCTCGGTAAGTTTAATCGCTGCTCAATGTTTTATATGATGAAGGTTTTTTGGAATTTTAAAAACATAGGTGGGAATTTGTTAATCCGTTGAAACAACGTGGTTTTACTTCGGAAACGCATGTTTCTGTTGGAGAAGCCAGAATGTATATTTAACGAGTATATTTGTTAAGAAAAGGGTAAATGCATTTTTCGCGGAGTTGGATTAAATTATAAAAATGGCGGATGATGTTTTACAATTTTAGTAATTTTATTGCACACATAATTAAAAAATGTAAACACAGATGTTGAAAAGAATACGTTTGAATGTTGACATGCAGCAAATTAGGAATTTCATAACTTTGACATTGATTTTATTCTCGTTTTTGTTAAATTAACAGAAAAGAGTAATTCTCCGTAGCTCAGATTCTTTATCCTGCCTAAAGAGTAATTGGCTAATAGTACATTGAGAATCATAAAGAATCTTAAGTAACAGATTGATAAACTCTTAACTTTACAAAAACTCTGCGATTCTCAATATGTAAATTATCACTTTTTACGTTGTCCAAAATATGAATTGCAAATCACAGGAATCCACAGGAGGTTAAAGTATTGGTGTCTTTAATCAAACACAATCTAATATCATAATGCAAAATGTAATTTATTCACCAATATAATAACATAACAAAAACATCCCTCTGCTGCACATAATCAAATCTTTCATCAAATAAAAAGTCAAACATCCTTCGCAACCTCGCTAATAGGAACGTCCTGCTGAAATTCATAAACCCCGACGTTTCCAACGAATCAGGGAAGCCGTGAAAAGTCGCACATCAAGGGTAGTCGATACATCGATCACTCTAAACCTCGACCAGTCCAAGCAATAAGCCAAAACCCACTAGTCTCAAAGTTTAACCCTGACTCTTTCTTTCAACACAACCGAACCTTCCTCTTTTACAAGTATGATCCTCGCGAAATTCGCGCCAATTAGTGCGCCAACTAACGAAGAGACTCATTTTATTTTCGTATCTCGCTCACGTAACACCCAGAATCTACGGTAATTACTGCAACCCCTATAAGAGGAAAAAGAGAGAGAATCAAAGTGAGAAGATGAGAAAAAGAGAGAGAAAAAATTACATAGAGGGGAAGTGAGAGAGGGAGAAAGAGAGTGTGTATGTATATGAAAAAGAGAACGTAGATACAAACGGTCCATATTACGTGTCGCACCGAACGATCGTAACGCTCGTTTACACCTCGTGCTTGTAACGGTTTTATTTTTATAATTGCTACACGCGGCATCCCACCTGGCCAGCTGCACTGCACGCAGGTTAATGAGCCCCTGTTCCCAGGCTAGTGACGTTTCTAATATGCTTCCGAGATACCTCATACGCCCACGCGACTCAGTCCCACGTAACTACGTGGGTACACGCGTTTCAGACTATCTACGGAGTGTCCGAGAAGTAACAGGAAATTTTTTTAAATGCGCTGCATCTGGAAAATCATCCGTGCGTGGGTTTTCATGGTTTGTTTTTGTTAACATTTTTGTAGCCTTTCTAGAGAATTTGTATAGCTGAGTATACGTAAACTTGTTGATTTGTTTGTTTATAATTTCAATTGTTTTTCTGAGAAATTGTTCTATCCAGATACTTTTTGTTCGTGGAAGAAGAAATTCCGGTAGGTGATTATTATGAGTCACCCTTTGCCTTAATGATGGATAGTTGTCGACATTCCAGTAAATGCAAATTATTCCAGTTAATTGAGCAAAGCTTTAATCGAATGATTATTTCATTAAAATATATACAGTTTGCAGAATTTGATATAAAAGATGGTTTAATATAATGAATTAAAAATGAAGTGTTTTAGAAATAATCATAGCTCAGTGGAAAAATATTCGACATGAACTACAGCATCAGCCATATTATTTTTTTGTCTATAGTTCCTCTTCGGACACAAACTAGGTTGTACTGTGATAGATTACATTTCACTAACGAATCTTTTAATTGAGAAACCTCCACGAAACATTTAGTAATTATTCTATCGAAGATAACATCATATTGTCGCTCAGAGAGTATATTTCAATAGCCGACTATAATTGCGCCCCGTGCAGAGATAACGACCGAGTGACTGTAATATAAAACTAAAACATCTCAATTGTATACACTTTCTGACATTGATTTATAGTACGAAATGTTTTAAATTATATTCAACAAATTGCACACGGCGAGCGAATCGGCACGGTGCATAAATGCGAGACGGCGAACTCGTTGATAGAAAACTCTGATACAATGAACCTCACCAAGAGGAAAAATCTCGAAATGTCAGGGTGAAGCGAAACAGTATTAGTAATTGTTGTCGAAATGCAACTTCAATTCTGCGGGGGGTGAAAGTTTCCAGTTGGTTTCGATGGACGATCAATCGATTGTTTCTATGCACGAATCGCCAAGGGGATATCGTTTCATTCGAAGCAATCGTTGTGTTCCTTTTTATTCGTGTGTACACTTCGAATGTTTTTTTCAAATTAGTTTATATTAATTATCGATAGTCTGTCGTCCTAGAGTCGGTCACTTGAATGACGTTCGGACGACCTTGCGGCCAATTAACAGACTTGGCGGAGAAAAATTTCTGTTGTAGACTGATATATTACTTGACATTAATCTTAGAAGGAGGTTTTAAGAAATAGGTTTTAAACGTTACTCAAATATCGGTGTAAATACCAAAACAGTTGCGGAGAATTGGCACATTGACGAGATACTATGAGAATTAGAAAAAAAACGAATTTATCTTTGTGAATTTTTTCTATTTATCGTAACCATTCGAAGCACCTATACCAAGACTTGAAAGTAGTAGTGATCTAAAGAAGTTATAAAGTTATTTAAGAATTTTATTCAATGTTATGAATATTTCTATGTCATATACCTTATTGATTGAGAGCTAAAGCAGTAAGTCCTAGAACAAATGATCATAGTATTTGAAGATGAAAACAAATAGAAAAAGAAAGAAATAAAGAAAACTCTTCTTACAATTAGAAGGTTTATTACCTTCGGAAAATTTTTCGCGCGCACTCTTTTAAACATAAAAGGTATTTGCGAATTTTTCTTTTTTCCCGATCGTAATTTAAATGAACCCTTTTTCTTCTGCGACACTCAAAGTGTCGACGATAAATCTATGATATTTAAATATATTAAGTAAGTACAATAGAAAGAGAGGAATGAAAATTCAGCAAAGATGATTAATTCAGTAACAGCTACATAATGTAAATTACAATGACCATAGCAGTGGAAGCTGAAATAAAATAAAACTAGGAACTAGAAACTAGGAACTGAAATAAAACTAGGTCTGATTCTTTGTATAAATCATTTATCACCTTTGAAAAATGTTTTCTACATTATTGCTTAACATATCATAACTTTGTTATTTTGAAACGCACTAAAAACAGTAGATGATCCATCAGATAACCAATAGGTAACCCACCTTGGCGAAGTGAGCATAGCAGTTAAGGCGAGAAAAACACAAAAGAAAGAAAGAAAAAGAATCTTCCGCGTTAGCATTGAGACACCGTGTATGTAATCGGTCGTAGCGGTGCGTCGCGCTCGAGGTAGCGCATTAGAAAGGCGCGTGGCTGCAACGAGGAGATGTCACAAGGTAAACCGCATGCATAACTGGGATGTAGGGAATTATTGTATATACCTGCCTCTCGAAGATCGAAACACAGCATTCACGACAGCGAAACGCATTCCCATCCTTGAGAAAAATCCGTTGTTACGAACGATCCTTCTTTTCTTTCATTTTCGTGTCATTTCTGTCGTTTATTTCGTTCACCTTGCCAAAGAACTTTCCGGGAAGGCGTAGAAAGATGGGCAAAAATCATCCTATTCGATTCTTATTTAACGTGAGGCAAAAGTGAATGAGAAGTTTAAGAGGAAAATGTTGGAAAGGCGAGTGGTTTAGTAGAGCTTGGAAATGGTTCTCGTAAATAATCTCCAAGTCGATCTGTAATGTTATGGTAACGCGGGTAACGTTGTTTTATGGAGTATGAGAAATCGTTGAAAATGAAAGTCCAAGGGCATACGCTCATTTTAAGTCATGTATTATTTTCAGAAGACTGGTAAAGGGATTTTTTTATGTTATAGATAACTCAAATGTGATACTTAATATTGGAACAGCCGATGATTTAATCAACATATTTAAACATAGCAGATAAATATGTTAAAAGAAAGGAAACGAAGCGGAGACAAAATAAGAAAAATAAATAGAAAGATAAACGTAGAAAATTGAAAAAAGTAATTGCAATAGGAAATTTGTAAATTAAAAAAAGTTAAGAACCACCTTATCTTGACTACGTTGGTAGATCTACCGTTAATACTTAGATTATTAACTACAGCTCCACATAATCCTAATCTCCTTTAATTACTTCATTTCACGTAGAGTAAACGTTAAACTAGAACCTTAATTACTCGTTCAAAGCGACCAAAGAATAGATGACATTGCGTGAAAATATCTCCTGTCAGAACACAAAATTCTTTTTCGCTCCCCAACCTTGTGTTTCCCCTTCCGCAAAGGAAACACCCGCAAATAAACTTCAATCAGCAAAGCAATAATCCCGCATACCAGCATCAATTGCCTTCATAATAAAAATATCAATATTCCCTTTCACCGGTTAAAACGTACTGCAAACCACAAAATACTCTAATTGACGGTTAAAACCAATTTCAATATCGTATCAACTATAATTGTATCCCTCTCTGTCGTATCACACCTGTTGGTGATGAAACGGGAGAATACATTTAAATATTAACACCTCCCTTGTCACACGTCACAGTGCCGCAATAACGAGGACTTTGTAACAATGCAAATCTATTTAAAGTCGAGGTACGATGTTCCGAGGACCCACAAAAATCGAGGGTCAAAGCGGATTTGGCCGGTCGCATCTCGTCCCTCGAACGTCAGGCCGATGTGTGTTATTTATGCGCACTTTATAAACGCTCTCGACACTGTCGCCCTGTCAGGATAGAAAAAGAAGAAGGAAGAAGAGGAGACACGTACAATTGCAATTTATAATTCAAGAGAGGCTGCACTCGGTTATTCCACTCTGGACTCTTCTTCTTCTTCTTTTTTTTCCCTTGTATTTTTATTTATGTCGATGCACTCTCTTTTACACGTACCGCGTACAACACCGGCTTTTGCGATGGGTGAACGATAATAATTTTTCATTACACGAAGCTGATCGTTCCTGCGATATCGGAACACACCTCGTGCGCCCGCGATTTTAAGCTTTCTTGCGTCGCCCGATGCGGAGGCCTCGTTTCTCCCTGCGTTTTCTGCGGGTTTCGACCTGGAACTACTTTCGAGCGCTCTTTTTTGCGTCTACTGTGCAAACGGTACTGGTTTTCGGTGTATATACGTTATCCGAGACATGATTACTGCGTTTTCTGCGCCGGAGAATTTTTTGCAGGTTTTTTTCCTGGGAGAAATTTGTGAGAATTGTTAAGTAATACGGTTGGTAATTAGTTTTCTTAGAAAGAAAATAGGAAATGAATGACTGGAGTTAGAAATTTTCTGATATTTGGTCTGAGAATTTTCATGTTACTTTTTTTATGTGAGTATGGGTTGGGGGTTTTGAAATTTGAAGAAATCATTGATCGTCGGACCATATGGTCGTAGAATTTGAAACCGGAAGCCTGTAGAAGAAATACTAGAGGAGGTATGGAGACGGTAGGGATAGAAAATCAGTTCTTAAAAATGAGTCTGAGTTCAAATTCTCATTCCTTTGCCCCTAAAAAAATTTTGTCCATTCTTCCATTTCCTGTAACACGAATCTTCGTAGATTCTGTGCTTCGAAGCTCACAATTGTAAGTCCTTTACAAAATAATCATGAATTTGGATGGGAAAATAATTAAATCGGAAACTGACGAAATAAATTGAGCAATCCGAAGAATATCGATGCGTTTCATTTTTTTATTTTTGAGCTCATTAAATAGACTGATGCACGAATGTGTGGACAAGTTCAACTGCTTTTTCTAACTGCTATTCGAATGCATAGGTTAATAACATGGCTTACAACAAATATCGTTCTTTTGTAACACAGAAACTGGTATGAACCATGATTATATTAGACTTTCCGATTATTGCCGTGTTTAGATTTATTTTAAAAATATCGATACTTCCCAAAATAATTTTCTATAAATTCAAATCTAATGTTCTACAGATATTTTTAATATACAATGCTCTTTTTTACTTAATAATGAATCATATTTAATTTCCAAGTCATACGAGCGATCATACCATACAAATGTTGGCAATTTAATGTTTAAACGAGGTTGTCGATCCTACAGACCCTTTGTATAATTGAAATATGACAGTGGAGCCGTAGAAGGCCTCGACAACGTCCTTAAAAATCAATTGTCATGAAAGGGGTTAATAATCAAGATCAGGGCGGTTAGAAGAACCAAACGCAAAGTGATTCGTTTCGAAAAGCAAGAAGAACGTTTCGTTGGTACTGTAGGATCGTATGTGGTCTCTCGTGACCCGTTAATAGAAATTTATACCAACATTCGTCTGCTCTTAATTGTCGTTAACCCTTATCGCTTGAAGCTGGATCTCCATCTCGTAACGTTGAAGCCAACGCATACATGTTCCGTGATGGCGAACGGTTCTTCGAGACAAAGAACCTTCTTCAGCCTTTTACTTGACTGGATTTTTATCGAATAGTAAAATGTTTCTCCGAATTTTGAGCTACAAAGAACTCTTTTTCTAATATAAGTTACACTACATGGAATATTCAACCAAATTACGCGAAGCATAATTATTTCATTGAGTTTGCTTAAATTCATCTGTTTTTAGTAACCAATATTTTTCTGTGACATACATAAGTCACAGATGATATTTTATTTTCTCTTTGATCGTTTTTTGTTAAACAATCTTTGCGTTAGAGAAATAACGAGGGACAAAATACTTCATAACAGTTTACGAAATACATATACTTATCTCATTTGAGGATGTATTCACTACTTTCAAATATTAGAGGTACCGTAAAGTAATCAAAATAGGAGAAATGAAAACGTAAGTAGAAATAAAAAATCGAAGGACTTTTTTAAAAAGGGAATCGAACAACTAACTTTACGCTGGCAAAAAGTGTTAGAAAATTGTGGAAATCATTTCGTTGACTAGTATTTCAGATTTCTTTAATAAATATTTGTTTTTCTCCAACAAAAAAAAATTTGAAAGTGAAGTCTGCATTCGGCTGTAAGAAAAGTATGCAAATTTATTAATATGAAACTTTATTTTAATTTCGCAAAGTAATATTGTCATAGGTATAGACTGGCCACTTTACGCGCCCCTTGAGACGCGATCATCTCTACTTCCGTATGTCTCGATTTACGACCGATACAATTTTCCATTAATGTCTCAAGTTTGAATTTATGCGTTTATTAATATATATCAGCATTTATTATCAATCTATCGAGGTATATTATGGGCATTGAAAATCCCTCCTGCTAACAGTGCAATTATTGAGTAGCTGCAATGCATCGAAAATTAAAAAGCAGTGACGGAAATAATTCTTTTTGCATAATACCTCTTCAAATATTCTATTGATGCAAATGTATTTTCAATAACTAATTTCCAAAATCTGTTCACCTTATACAAGTGAATTTGATTGGTTTGAGTCTTTCTTCATCAACTTTCTTCTTTTTTTGTATTTTTCTGTTTCAACTACTACGAATCATTTTACCTAGGACTTCTTGTTTTAAATGGGTTTCGAATTACTTGACTAACGGTCTATTTTCATTAATTTCAGTACTTCTCTCTGTCTAATTTACTTTCCGAAAACCATGACTGAAAGGTTACTATTTATCATTTTCACATCTAAAAATTAATACTACCCTAGAGTTACTTTCGTGTCAGTTCATGTCATATTTAAACATTAACTTACAGAAATCAAAATATACGAACAATTCCTTCACACACTTTACAATAAAACTGATAATATGAAACTAATATTTTAATATCATGTGTCATTAATTCTAGCAAATACGTCGATAATTTTTCGAAAATCTCCAGATACTTTCAAACCTATTTTTACACCACGAGCCTTACACATTATTGTAAGACAAAGGGTAAAATCAAAGTCGAAACAAATCGTCGAATTCTCGGTTCTCAAGCGCAACATCGAGTCGCACTGAGAAAAACACGCGTGGAAAATTAATGGACGCCTAGGTCGTGTAACTCGGAGAACAACGAGCAACCTGATTATCATTCAAACGGCATAGACGACCGGTGACTGCCCTTGGCCACACGGAAAGGCGACGCTCTGTGAACGAAACGTTTTAATGGCTGAAAGAGAAGAAATAATTGTCGGGCCGCCTCGGTGTCATTAAACTCGTTGAATCGAGGGTCAGTCCGTCGTTGCTCTCTGTCTTCCACGTCGATGCACGGCTCGTGATTCGTTCTACTTTCTTAGAAATTCCCGTCGAACGATACCTTACCGGCTCTCTTGCTGATCTTCGACAACACCCTGTACGCCATTCTTCTTTGCGGAAGAACGTCGATTTCCGTTGTTCCTAGCGCGTGCGAGCAAAACCACCTCGAACGGAAGATCGAATCGCAGTGAAGGAGATTTTTTTTTCTTCTTTTCAAAGCCAGGCTAACTGTATTTTAACGATCGTGATCGTTAAAAGTTGGGCGTACGATTTACGAGGTAGTCATTTGCTGGAGTCTGCGAATCGGTGCAGTTAACCCTTTCTCTAGTCCGAACTGCTGTACTGATCGTTTGCGAAACGATCTCAGATCGTTGAGAGGGGTTTTAGTAGCTTGGGACCCATGACTTGCTGGATCTTCGAATAACTGTACACTTAATGAAAATTAATTTTGTTCTTTGAACCAAAAACTGTTGGAATTTCATTCTTTGCGAGCCGGAATTGTTACAGTCGAAGTAACTTTCTATAAGGTCTAGATAATTTTTTTTTTATTTTACTTTATCTTTAATTTGACGATGATTTTGTACATTCTTTGGCTATTTTTAGTTACGTATAAATATTATTATCGTAATATAAAAAGGAAAGTATGCTAATTACAATTAAGCAACGAGATATTGGAAAAGAAATTCTTATGTAAATCCACAATTTACGATAAGTATGGGATCATTATAGAATCAGTATGGAATTTATTACAAATAGTATTTAGCATGGAACGATTTAAATATTCAGAAGAAAAGTATATCTTTACACCCTATGACAAGAAGGCAGTACTCTGTGTGTTACTTAATTTCTTTTTGTAAACCAATGCGCGTGAAATTTCTTTAACACTAGATTTACCAAGCCAGTCAAAATGACTGGTACACAACTTTTTCCAAAAATTCTACGGATTTATGAGAGAGACGTAGAATAAATATTCTTTGTCCATCGTATAAAACATAAAGTACCGTATCTATCATCCTTTCCACGTCTTAATTTTCCTTGCTTTAAGGTACATATTTAACATATTAAAATATAATAAATTTCGCGCTGGTAAATCTAGTGTTAACGTACATTTCTGTATTTACTTTTAGAAATATAGTAAATTGGATAGTATCGTCACAAAAGCGTTAATCACAAACACAAAATTCGAAAATCGTAAATTGTTATTTCTCACTTCGAACGCCGAGACGCTCCTCGTAGAATTTATTGCGAGAAGCCAGGGTGGTTTCTCAGGATGCTGTATCGTTTTTCTACCGAGAAACTCGTTGATTGTGAAATATTGCCGCGAAAACACAAACTTCCAACTGTACCATGGACAAATAAATTCAAAAGTTACGAGCAGGAAACGAGTACGACGTGCAAATCCTTTACTTAACCTCGATATCGCGCTGGAAAACGTTTCGCCTCAAGTTCCTTTGCGAATTATGTATTATTGACACGGTGTCGTATAAAAAATTTGCAATGTTGTTCTACATTGTCCGTAATACTTCACAACGTAATTTATCCTGTATTTTCTCAAAGACTTACACAACAATTTTCTATGTTTCAGAAATTGGTGTCAATCATTCATCCAAAATCGAGGCGAGGAGACAAGTCACAACAGGACAACAACAATGCGAACAATTCTACCACCAACAACATCCATAACATGCCGCTGCATGATCCCATCAATGCCTCCACTCAGGAAGTTTATCGTACGTTTTTATATTAATTCCATATTATATAAGTTTCATATAAAATTCTGTAAAAGTTTCATATTAGTATCTCCATTGCTTTACATTTTCCTCAATTTATCAAAGACTTTCACTTTACTGCAATTTCGCTATAATTGCACACTACTACTTAAATTCAAATTGCTCTTGATTTTTTACACTTACTGGACCACTGTTACAGGAAATTAGAAACAGGTTTTAAGTAAAGTGTTCGTATTAGGGATTTCATTTTCATTAATGTATGTTTTCTTTAGAAGATTTTATACTGAGAAGTACATATAAAGTGATAGAAAATATCAAAATTGTTCATTCATCTCAATAGTAACTAATAAACTTCCTTTAACCAGTTAAGGATGATTTGTTGGTATATTAAGAGCGATGAGAATCCTATGAAAAAATTATATATTATTCTTATAAATCTTCTGAAACGCCTCAAAAAATTAGAAATTTTTTCACTAACTCGTTAAAAAGTTATAACATTTTTAAATTATAACAAATTTTACAAAAACCGGAAAGCAAGACGTGGAAAAATTACATTTGTAGTTGTGAAAAAAAGTACATCGTTTAAAAATTAATTCTACCATATATAATCACTGGAAGAATCCCATATTTCACTACGATGAAGTGATTTATATCACGTGCAAAATAAACTGTTCATATTTTCGCGTCGTATCAAAAGGATTAAATATCTTAATGGAGGATTAACACTAGATTTACGGAGCCAATTTGGCTCATGCGAAATTTGATTACTATAATAATATATTGATTGGTTAATTTTCTAATAATAAACCTTTCATTTAAATTGGTTTCGAACTATTTTCTTTGCAAAAAAGTTCAGTTTTCTTGTACAAGTCAAATTGGCACACTTTAGAACAATAGATGTATCAACATCCGTAAATCTAATGTTAATAAAGGATTAATTATCTTCAAAGATACAACATTCATATTTATCTTATCATAGTTGCTAATAACCTCTCGAAGTGCATACGACTACAAAGAAACAAAATTTGTTTAATAAATACATAGAAGTCGAATGGAAGGACTTTATTTATTTTTCTTTTTTCTGCGAAAAATCAGATGGGTGGTTGCCGCTGACACCTCAAGAGGTCCTGAAGTATTATGGTTCGCAACTCACTGAGTTCGAACGTGCAGAGGTGGAGAAATACTCGGAGATTTGGTATTTGGGACTGGCTGCGCATAAAATACATGGCGAAGAGGGAGCATCTCAAAACGGGGGCTACGATGATGAGAACGGAAGCTACAACAAGGTCCTCCACGATCACATCTCTTATAGGTTTGTTTCTCTTTTTTCTCACATCATTACTATCTTAACACTTGAAACATCGATTAAATTACTGGCAGTTTCACCTAAGTCTTGAAAGGCTTACAAGTTTTATATTAATGCGTATTTATTAAATCAATGAAAATAATTCCTTGGCAATGTGTCTCTCTGTTATAAACATTTTGCATGATTTGCACAATGAGCTTGTCCCGCAATATTTATAGATGAAAGATCACCGTCAAGTCATTTTACTAACAGTAAATAACAAATTGGATCTTATCACTTTTTTCCTGTTGCACGATTATACATAAGAATAAAACGGAACTACTTTGCAAAAAATGCTTCTTGTTGATAAAAAAAATTAAATTTTAACGAAGCTGCCTAGTTTATTGTACGGAAATCACTAGCCACCAAAATCTTAAGTATTTCCAAACAATAAATGAATGAGGACTCAGAATTAGACTTCATAAATTTCTTTGATCAATTTTATATACATCGTTAATTCCTACTATGTTTGACCTCGGCTTTAATTTCTATGATCATTTCTCTAGGACCTACAGTTCTTAGGTGGGTTCCAATGTATCGACGCTACGAAATACATATCACATAGAAAAAATTTCTTAAAGATGATGGAGGAGGATTTCCACTCGAGCCCACTAATATCCACCATAGTCACCCTCCCTCTCCTATTGATTATACTTTCCAAGAAAGATGCATAATTAAAAAACGTAATCTCAAAAATCAGCGTTGATTATCAAGTAAACGGATTACTGTAAAATATACTCCTTTTCCCATAGATACGAGATACTGGAGGTGATCGGTAAAGGAAGCTTTGGCCAGGTGATCAGAGCATTGGATCATAAGACTCGAGAGTACATCGCTATTAAGATCATTAGGTGAGTAGTCCGACGAATAGTCATCTTGTGAATCACTTGGAATTATGATCCGGGTACCGAGGCACACAATTATATCCGTTGTGTTGTTAGTTGCATCCTCTGTTTCTCCGATGAATCCGTTGCTTCCTTTGTTCTTCCATTCAAATGACACGTATTCTTCGTTGTCCTTGCAGAAACAAAAAGAGATTCCATCATCAGGCTCTCGTCGAAGTGAACATCTTGGAACACCTGAAGAAAAAAGACTTGGATGCGAACGCGTCTCACAATGTAATACATATGCTCGAGTATTTCTACTTCAGAAATCATTTGTGCATCACTTTTGAATTAATGAGGTAAGGAGTGAGAAGTATTGTTCGATTTTCGAAAAGAAACATTACGATGATTGTACAAAGAGGGGAGATTAAACGTGAGTATTCGTTTTTCTTTTCAGTTTGAATTTATTCGAGCTAATTAAGAAGAACGGTTACCAGGGATTTAGCCTCAGTTTGATACGACGATTTGCTAATTCGTTAATTAGCTGCCTGAGACTGCTGTATCGAGAAAATATTATTCACTGCGATTTGAAACCCGTAAGTATCATACCTTACCATTTTACCTATACTTAAAATTATTCAAATTGTACAAGGAACTACTTTTCGATAGTGATCTAATCTTGGTTATAGAAATTCTCAGATTAATTTATTAACCCCTTACCGTACAATAACGAGTGACACTCGTGACGCGATAAATGAAACAGTTAATTTTGAAGTGCTTTAAAAATTAATAAATTACAAGTATCAGTTGGTGACGATGCAAATAAATTCTATACTACTCAATATCGCGTTAAATCATATGCTATATCTGAAATTAGAGATAGATTGTAGTTTCAGCAATTAATTCAGAATACTTGCAAATGAGTCACGAAAGAAATAGTATGGCAAGAGGTTAAACTATGAACATTCCTAGTATATTCTTATTCTAACTTATCTACAAATCGGAAATAACTCTTCTACTTCATTCTCAGTTCTTTCACTGTCATATGTAATCCATATTATATCACTAAATTCTTGCCAAGTATTTTTCGTATTGCATTAAGTTTAACGGCTACATAAAAATATATATATTCTCTGCCATTTTAGAAGTATATACACAGAAATAAAGTTCGCTATTTTTTGTGCGTTGGACCACTACTCGACTCTACAAACAGTCATTAAAATCATTGCCTCAAGTTCCCCCACGCGGACGATCACTTTTGCATGCCGTACATCTGCGTCCTTCATATCTGAAGAATTAACATCATCATTATCCATTGGAGAATAAATCACAACTATTGTATTCCCAATAACTGTGGATAATGTTAATGACGAAGTGAATCGTACATAGTCGCACCTGTTTTCCTCTTAACGAGTAGCTATAAAGAAACAAAGCGGCAAAAACAGTTAAGAATGCTAAGGGTTAATGCAGGCTACAGTTAATGACGCATCCTTTACGTCCTTCTCATCTTCCATCTATTTATTCCCTTGCAGGAAAACGTGCTTCTGAAGCAGCGAGGCAGTAGCTCGATTAAGGTCATAGACTTCGGATCCTCGTGTTATAGTCATCAGCGTGTATATACATACCTGCAGTCTAGGTTTTACCGAAGTCCAGAAGTAATTCTGGGTCTTCCTTATGGCACGCCGATCGATATGTGGAGTTTAGGGTGCATTCTAGCCGAACTCTACATGGGCTGTCCATTATTCCCTGGAGAAGATGAAATCGAACAACTAGCCTGCATCATGGAAGTTCTTGGATTACCACCAGAACATATTATCTTTCATGCGTCTCGTCGTAGACTCTTCTTCGGTATGTAACATATTCTTTTTTTTAAGTATTCACAAATAATTATGCCTTTACAACCAACTGATCATTGAGTTCTTTCATCGCTGAAATTCAGCTCATTATAGAGAGAAAGTATGTAATGTCAAGGTCATACATATATAATTTCGTATTGAACATTTGTCATCGTAAACGGAAGTGCAATGTACAAGAACAATAAGTTCCTTCCCTCGGACTGGTACTAAACATGGAAATTATGTTTTCAGATCAGAAGGGAAGTCCTCGATGCGTGACAAACAGTAAGGGTAAGAAGAGACGAGTCGGTAGCAAGAGTCTCGCCGTAACCCTTCGCTGTACTGATACCTATTTCTTGGACTTCGTTTGCAAATGCCTCGAGTAAGTTCACACGACATTCTTTTCCAAAAAATTCTCTTTTTATTGCAATATTAAACGGAATATCTGATTCAAAAATATACACTCTCTTTTCATCCTATTCTAATTCAAATGGGATTTCCTTTCCGCCAGGTGGGATCCAGAGAAGCGCATGACCCCCGACGAGGCAATGTGTCACGAGTGGCTGAACTCTCCCTCCTCTCACGTAAGCTCCTCTTCCTCAACAGTAGCCTCCTCGACAGTGGCCTCCTCAACGGTGGCCTCCTCGACAGTGAACACAAGCGGTAATACAACTACCGTCAAGACGTCACAATCTGCTCACGCGCAAACCGTCAGCGTAACCGTCAGCGCACCGCGACAACGAGCAACTACCGTTGAAGATCCACCGTATACGATGTACGGTCTCTACAAGGGTGGTAAGTACGTGCAGAGGATCAGTACTGCCGAGAACACCGACAACGGCGGCCTGGTTGTCAAGAGTAAGTTGAACGGTAGTGCGAGTAGCCATGCACTCGCGAGTAGCACGCAGACGACTACCTCGAGGCACGCCTCGACTGGCGATATCGTTGCGAGTCTTGATCCGAATCTCGACGATTCTGGCACCTTCCTGCCGCCGATATTGTGAAATCGGGTTTGCGCTAGCCACTTCTAAATGCTTTCGCGCGTCGCGTCGCGGAATCGTACACGCTCTCACACGTACACCGTGTTATACGTCTTTCGTTTCGAGAAGGACCCGTAGATGGACCATCCGGCGACTGTTTAACGGTTGATTTGGTCATGACAATAAAGCAGGCCGACGCTGTTAAAACAGCATACGGTCGAGCGTGAGCCTAAGACCAGAGCAACCACGATGAAGATCGTTTTATCAACAGTGATTCGGTAGATTGCGATTAACGATTCGATATTTCATCGACGCGATGAGCACGGTGTGCGTAAAGAGAGTTTTGGGCTAATTGAAACAATTGGTTGGCTAGATCGGCCCGATCATTTCCGACATTGAAAGGCTGGACGCGCCAAATCGTTCGTCTCGGCATGTATCGAGACTAATAATGATCCGTTTGGTCAATTGCATTTGTCAAATGATCGACGAGCATCGATAGAAACTCATCTCGTTCGTTGCCCAGAGAAACGCTCTGTGCGCCCCGATGTCACTCAGGTAATCTTAACGACGCGTAACCAACATCGTTTTAATAGTCGTTCGAAAGTAACGTAGAATTTATTCCCCCGACGATCGTCCCTTGCTCTCCGTTAATTAACAGAATTACCGTAGCTGAAACGTGCTTCGTTAAGTGCGACGCGTCGATTGTCCCTTCTGCATTCGCGAAAAGATTGTACGGTAAATAAATCATGGCGATGTATCGATACTCGATGCTTTATGTTTGAAATATCGCGACTATTTGCCTCGTGGATGTTTCAGCGAAGGGAAAGGGACGCACAAAGCGTAGAACTTAACGTCGTAGTAAACACGATCGAAAGTAATGACGGGATTCGCAGCCGGGGTAAGCGAATTACGAACGAGAAAGAATTTTGGGAAGAGTAACGGGAGTATTGTCTCCCATTGTTGATGGATGTATTGTGTTTTTCAACAACGATTTCTAGCGACGCTCTATTAACTATCATCGAATTATGGTTGCGTCGAGAGAACCTGAGTCGTCTGAAACCCATGGCAACAGGGTCATGATTAATAATGAAACGTCAAGGCAAGAAGTAACTCTAAAATGAAGCGTGCCCCAGTTTCACGAGGCCTGAGTAGTCTTATTGTGATATTAATCTACCACTGTCTTATGTAGATCTCTGATATTAAGAAGTAACGATCGCTAATAATTTCATGACTATTAATCATTATTTTCTTAATATAGATTACGCTCTCGCTATTATTCGCAAGATTATAATTACGATTAACGAGGTTATCATGATTAATAACAGAGATAACATATTATTATTATAATAATTATTACTATTATATAGGAAGTGTACAGATTTCAATTAAGTCTTCGAAATCCGAAGTATAGCATGCATTCGATCGTTTAAAACGCGTACGTAATAGAGACCGCCAACATTTTTCCACGTTTTTTAAATACACATCGTTATCGATGATCATTATTTCTATCGTTATCATCATTTTCGCCTCGATTTAATACAACTTATATCACGATTTGTGTCTCAAAGGGACATCGCCGCTTCTTTTTTTTCGCCGCTTTTCCTGCCTGTTTTTAACGTCTCACGATTACAACGAGCCACGGATATCCCGCATGCTTTTCCTGGCTCGATTCCAATTAAAGATTCATTAGCAAATTTCTCCAGATTCATTATTACCGTAACGCGTGAGCACTATCTTGCTTCTCAGCATGTGCGCGAAGGATTTGAAGGATATATGTGTATGATATAATACTACTATGTTCGTCAGGCTACGATTAAACGACTCGAGCTGTCTCGCATGAGTTCAGAAATTCTAGGAAAGTTATATTACCGACACTCGAGCTCGTAATTAATGTAATAACATATAGCGCGTTGTTGTATACTACACATCCTATTAGCGAACCTCTAAACTTTCGTCTATCCATTTAAATAACACTTGTCACTTTAATTTTGCGCTTCGACTGAACCTTAGAAGAGCCGTTCTTCGTATGTGATATTCGGTAAATGAGGTTCTCGTAAGTTGTCTTCGAGTGTTTCGTTGATAAAATATAATTAATAAAAAAAAAGAGAAAGCAAAAAAGCAACGACGGTTGGACTACAAAACACTTAAACATCAAAGCCGGACGCTTACATGTTAGCGCGCTAGTCTACAGTCCTACAACTGAGAAATAATTAGGGAGTGGCGGAACCTTTCCTTATGAAAAGCCTATTCCTGCCATTTCGTTTTTTAGATTCTCGAACCTAATCTCCTAAATTAGACATTTCGCATTGTCCTTTACTTTGGGATATTGGTTTTGAGGATTTGAAAAACGAATTGGCGGGAATAGGAAGTCGAAAATGAGAGGCTCCGCTGCTCCCTAGTCATTTTTCAATTGTCGGACTGTATATTATGATTGGAAATGAAAGAGGATAGGATTCATTTAACAAGACTGAAGTAAAGCGCTGTTTAGAAGTTTATTTGAAAACTTCACATTAGAAATCACCATATAAGTTTTCCTGCACGTGAATACTTATCACGTAAGTTCACGAGCACGATCACATATCGAATTCATAATTAATTTCGCCCAAGTCCCAAAGAGAACATACATAGTCATGTTTCGGTGCAATTGATTGCAAACAGCGGCGAAATCATTTGTTTTTTTTTGTTTCAACTCCAGTACATATATGGCCTCGCATTCTTATACAATTTCACTTGATTCTCCATTCTTTATGTAGTGACTTGGGAAAAGTCCAAATCGTGTTTCAGTCACACCGTTCAGTTGTACTCATTTCTGAAGACATCCACGTAGCATTTGGAATAGTCACTTTTCGGAATGATCGTCGGAAGAAATTTTTCCGTTTCGGTCGTGAATAATCAGGCTGAGAGCTCTTCCAAGGATACGTGATTAAACTCGCACATACACACACAATATACGTATACATACAATCGTAAAAATAACCTGCATCGTACCAAGAACAGTAATATTGAAAGATAAAAGTATAATTTATGCCACAATATCGAAATCTCTCGGCGAGTATGAAGAATTGATCTTCGAAGTAATTAACCTTAATGTAGAACGTAATCTTCACTGTACCACTGTAAGGTTTTTACTGCTCCTTGAACGAGTTCGATATTAGAGCATAGAATATATAAATAATAGCAGCATGAAGGAATTTCAAGACTATGAAAAACGAACCCGCCGGGACGACTGACGAGGTAACGTTGAAATTTTTACGTATGCTCGACTTTTCAAATCCTTGCGGGTTCGCGTATCACCGTCGAGCTAATCGCTAAATGTTAAGCGCGATAAATAGTTTTTAGTGTCATCACTGGCGCGAGCTGTCCTCGGGAAACACTTCTCATTCGATTAGTCAAAGCGAAGAGTATAACATTTAACGAGCGTAGTCTAAGGCAACAGGTTTATAGCAAACAAAATATCAAATTGTGTAGAAACTAACATAAAAAAAAACAAAAACAATGTGCGCGTCCATGTATGAATGCCGTCGAGAGCAACAAGAGAGATGAAGGACTTAGAAGAAACATTACGGAGAGAATGATCAAGCAAGAATGCGTCACATTTGCATATATATATAAAAAAAAATATACGACTACCTATTAAGAAAACCACGCAGAAGCAAAAACGATTTAGATATAGGTTACAAATAGAAATAAAATAGAAAACCGTTGCGAAAACATAGCTCCTATAAGGAGTCCCCTATTCTCACAACCCATCCCTCCACCCTAAATGTCGTTCGAATGTACAGCCCTTCGATTTTTAGTTGTATTCACTACTTACATACTGCGGGATCAAATTATATGTGTATAGGGATTGTTTAACATACATGCGTATACTTATCACCCGCTAATGTTCGCTAATGTTCGAGCGGAATGATTAGTATATTGCGAAAGACATAAGAGGTATGCTTTCTTCAAGAAAACCAATGAAAACGTATAAAACTTGCCCAATTTCGATTCGATTAAAACGAGAAATGTTCTCCAATTTGAAATTGGTTCTCGATACGATAAATTTCGTCGATGATTTAAGATCATCGGGAACCAAACTGTTTCGATTAGGGGATCGCAACGACGTGGACAGAAACGACACTGTCGGTTTTCTAGTCTAGGAATGCAGAAATGGGGGGCGCGAATTAAAAGGTCTAAAAACATGCAGAGAAGATGATTGTCCCTCGGGCTTCAGCGTGGAATACTCTTAGCGTATATCTGTTAGGACAGTGTGTAACTAATTATCGAGTTAACGATGTGATTAGATCTATCGAATTAAATAAGATTAGTAATACATGCATGGCGAGATCGTTACCACCGCCGCAACCGTCCCTTTTCCCTCTCCCCTCGACAGCGAAATTCATTCGTGGCGTTTGATTGATCGACAAAATCGTTTATCGTGACGGCTGATCGTATTAGAAGTATCCTCGTAGGACAATCATAATGTTATACCTTTACGTTTAATGTGTACCCGTAAGATTTCTCTAATTAGACGTTAGTTGGCGAGATGCGAACCCCGGCCGCGAATGTATCTCTCGTCGAGAACCGTCAATCATTAAAATTGTATGCTTAAACCTCTCGAAGAAACTCCGAGTAAACTGTCACAGTTTAAATTTCTTTCGTCGCATCTTTTTTCGTTCTTTTATCGTTAAAATACATTTTCGTTGTTATAGAAACAGCTATCAGGAATGTAATAATGAATTCCGTAAATACGGAAGAATTTTTTGCTAATCATTTGGGATAAAGTTAAGGAGTGCTGATTCACAAAATCAATTAAGTATCCACTTATTATTGGATTTTGTGTCATTATTCACGAACATTCTACGTTTTTCTTCCCTTTCCTAAAATATCAGGCATGACTCATGTTCGTCAGAGTTCTATTTTCAATAAAAAAGGAAAAGGAAAAAAAAAGATCTGTAAAATGAAAAACTGAGAAAGCGGGAGAGGGAAAGGATATACACAGAGAGAATGAAAATGTATGGATGTGAAAGAACGAAAGAAAGAAACAGATAAAAGAAGGAGAGAGAAAGTAGGAGTTGATGCGGTGATTTGTAACTTGGCGTTCACCAACGGAAGACCTGTTATATCGTGTAAGTGCGAGTTCGTCAATTTCTGCCCAACTTAATTATAGTAAACGAAAAAAGAATTGCTAATAATAAATAATTATGATAATTACATATTAGTATATGTAACGATACTAAATCATCATCATCTTTTGTATCATTTGTTCGTTTGTTTTTATCTTACTGCGTTTGTCTTTCATTATTAATGCAATACCAAGATGGCTCAGTTTCGACGCGGTATCTTGTGTGTAAATATATACTAATAAAAGACTACAAGTATAATAGGGCACACTTTCAAATTACCCAATTGAACCGTGGAGAATTCATGGTATTAATTGATCGATTTATTCCCAAACATTATTCATACATTTTCTCGTATTCATTTTATTTAAAGTTCAGCGATAATACATTTATGGGTTTTAAATATCATCGAAAATGCCGGAGTACTTAAGTCGTTTATTTGATACATCAGTATTAAATACATGATCTATCTAGAGAAGGAAACGCAATACGCTAAGCGTTACCAGTAAGTACAAACCATGTATCTGCATTCAGTTCCGTCGCTTAATGATCGAATTTCATTCTTGGATTTGTACAAATTAAATAACATCAAAGAAGAAAATTCATATCAAGGAATACATATATTCCGTATAGAGGCTAAACAATATATAACAAGCTTTAAAATTTATGGTAATAAAAAAGAACAAGTAGAAAACCATTCTGAAGAATGTTTCAGAGAGATTTTTTTAACAGACAGAAGGCACAGGATTTAATGTTACACGCGACGAAGATGTAATGAACACTATTTAACGACAAAGAAATACATTAGAATTTGTCTAAAGTTGTGTTGCTCAAGGAAGTTGTGCACTCTAAGCACATTAGTCTCTAATGAAAGTGTGGGATTAGTAAATGATTTAAATAGCCATTGAAGATCGTTGCATGCACAACAATAAACATAGACACATGTGTATGCTATCTCGCACTTGTATTTGATTACTGAAAATCTCGAGGTAATACTTAAAGCAGATCCGTTTTGATGCTACCTTCTTCGTTCACCTTTTTGTGTCTTTCGTTTTTCCTTCTTCTCTTCTCTCAGTTGTTTTTGCTTCTCTCTAAAAAAAGACTTTTGGTAATAGACATGTTGTAATAGCAAATAAGAAGTACTTTATCTATAAGCTCACCTATCCTCTTTGTCCTTCTCTTTTTTTCTCTGACTCTCTAGTTTAGCTTTCTCTCTTTTTTCTCTTTCTTGCTGAACTATTGTTGCAGCATTTGTGTTCTTCTCTATACCACAATCTACTCCGCTAGCACCGTCTTCTTCTCCCTCTCCCTCGCTATTCTCATTATCTGACATTTGACTGTATTGTGCGAGAATAGCTTCTCTTATTCTCCTTTCTTCTTCCGTGTAACTTCTTTGCGTTGTTGTTGGAAGAGACTGAGATTCCAGCATCCGAGCCAATCTTACATCGACATCCTCCGTGGGAACTTTTGCAGCTGCACCATCTTCGGCAGGAAGGCATTCTGCCCAAGCACTTAAGATTTCTGTCACGTGTTTACTGATGTTGTCCTCCTGAAAAATGTTCCATTAATAAAACCTATTACATATATAAGTCTATAATATAATAACAACATCGCTATTTTACTACCATCCGTTCTTGCGATATGAGATGTTCTTAACCCGCAATATCGAATTATAACACTTCTGATAGTATAAAAAATATGTTGATATATTCATGCGTAATGGTTGCATTATATTTAAAAGCTCGCATGCAAAACGTAGGGAGAAATGATAGTCAGAGGGCTACTGTTATCTTAGACCGGCTAATAAACTTCGGCTACAAACAGCAAGCACATTCTAACCTCACAATCCGTGTACTCCTCACCGTTATGCCCGCGAGTATGCTTTCAAGGGCTTCGGTTTTCTCATCCTCCGTTTCGTCACCTTCTAAGATGCCTTTGATGTACGACCCGAACACACCTTCGTCAGTATTTAACGCCTGTAATTTCTTGCTCAGCCAACTATCAAAAGAATTAGTAGCGACGGCCATGTTCGGCTCGTTCGGCTAAAGGAATCTAAACTTAAATTGCTAAAAAGAAACACCAAAACCGTAAATTGTTTTGCTGGGTCATGCTAGATGGTAGCAGTATCGTCGAAGTAAGTGCCCTCTGTGTCTGATCTAAAATTAGTAGATTATTTTTAATTAGAAGAAAACTTTTGAATTTGGAAAAAGTAGCTATAAGCTTTTCAACTTTATATTTAGACCTTTAACTACAAAAAAATTAATTTCAAGTATGCAAAGAAAAATTTACACTAGAATTTTTAACAATATATCTCTCTGGAGTTAACTATATCATGTGAAACCTTACGTATTTACCGATAAAAGATAAATTAGACCATTAATCGGTATATATCTACTAATAAGAAAATTAGGAGTTGGTTGATCATTTAACTTCAGTTAGTATACTAAGAATGTTATTGGTAGATGGTAGATGTCTGTAGCAGAAATAAATCAGTGTATAGTCTGTTAAAATTATGGAATACTTTCGCTGGAAAGAATTTGATACCCGGAAACTGCCATTCTTAAATTAAAATGTATCGTCACTTTAAAATGATAGTCTATCTCCTAATTTTTAGGAAATTCCCGCTACATTGTGCACGTTACATATTAAAAACTGAAAAATCGAAACATTTGAATTTATTTCCAAATTCGAAAACGAATTTAACTTCCGGCCGTACAATGTATATATACTTATATACTAAAGCAAAAAAGTTGCCTACATTTAAAACCAACGTCATAATAGCTGCACATAAGTATTAAATTTGTTAAAAAATTATAAAAATGTTCTTTTCCCGAATCCACAAACACCATGAAAATACGGAATGCGTGAAACTTAAATTCACCTCCGAGAAATTCTTCCTATGCAATATGTAATAGTTTCGACGACTTAAAACGCATCTGTAAGAATACGTCTGGGTTAGATCTTAGGCGAAATTGTCCTAGAAATTGATCCCAAAAGACTTAAAAGATAAACTACAACTTCCACCCATTATTGGTACAATTTTATTACACGTTAAAAGGCCAGCGATGTTCCACAAGTTTCATTATTTCTACGGAACTGAAACTTTTTTCATTAAAATAACATATTTATAAAGCAGAAGGTTTAAAGATACAAATAGTGAAGCATTTTGCAGGACTTTGCCTGTTGAAAATCAATAATAAAATATTGAATCTAGTAGCAAATTTATAAATATTACAATTCAAATACCATATGAAAATTTCATTAAATACAAAAGCTTCTTTCACCAGTTACCCCCATGGCACTGAATGTGTTAACATCAAAGCTTCTTAAATCCTATAAAGTAAAACAACTGTCCACGTTGCATTGTCACGATAGCTCTTAATTTTATTGGTCCGAAAGAATATCGATTTCAAGCGGAGATACTAATTTAATATTGGAATTACAGTAGCAGCTCGAGTCTGCTTTCTCCGCCAAGAACTTCACAGTGGCTTTAGTCCACCAGAGAGAGCTCGTTAGAAGGGCCACAATTTCATTATAGCTTCTACGTTTTCTTTTTCATTATTATCGCGGACAATGTGGAGTTACGTTCTGGTCTCGCTCGTTGTGTTGTTTGCGTCGTTGTTTTATCACTATTACTTCAGCAAACCGGTTAGCATTATCGAACACCCCGATACGCATTACGATTACATAATCGGTAAGGATAACACATCGACTTCAACCGAGTGAATCGTGGTTCCCTCGTCGCGCGACTCATTGCTTCCTCTCAAGTGGATTTGTCAGATTAGTATTGTGCTTTAGCGATGTTTACATAGAAATCCAGTTACGTAGTCATTTAACGAGTCGTTGACTAAGTTTTGGAATTAATATGACTGCAACGTCGTTGTAATTGTCATCGAGCGAGAAAAAATTCAATTTTTATTATTTGAATTTTCTATTATGTTTATTCCTATTTAACAATATGCTAGGTCAATATCTTACATGTAAATGAAATATATAAGATACTTTTAGATTTTAAAGAAACAATATGGTCAAAGCGAATTTTACCACGTTGGTCTTCACTTAAAATAAAGTTCTCAGAAACTCTTATGTTGAATTACATTGCAAGACAATTTACGGGATTGGGGTGGTCATTAGTTGTATGCTGCATTGAAATCCACTTACATCGAGCGATTTTTTCCAATTCAATCTGATTAGAGAACTCTCGCATGTTGCATACAATGTTACGGAATCCGTTTAAATATTGTCTGCATCAGGTAATAAAGGCGTATGCCGATTGATTACGTTCGAATGACCCTAAATTGTAGACTATGCCATCATAATTAATTTTTTTATCCAGCAATTTTTACTTCTTGTTCTTGCAATTCCATCTGTCATAAAAATTCGACTCATTGTCAGTAAAATTCATCTAGAACTTGCAACTTTTACGTAAATACTTTGCAGCCTCTTGGATTCCCCAACAAACACCGAAATTAAAATAAATGGGTTTTCCAAAACTCTTCTATTAATTCATAAATATGCAGAATAATATGAAAATATTATCAATAGTTTATTTATACTATCATTTTACAAAAAGAAAAAATATCGTTTCGTCAACAGCATCATGTAACTACATTTGCGCGGAAACATCAGATTTTTAAGAAAAGTCCCGACTGCCAAGATTTCTTGTTTTCGAATCGAAAAGATTATGAACAATTATAGTTAGAATTTCTAACGAAAGAATTGTTCTATTTGACAAAACTAACTGAATCTTAAGAGAACTGATGAAGAGAATGTTTGATGAATGTATTACTCCAAACATTCGTACGTGTATTACTCGAACGTGTACCAAATCGTCGGATACTTTTAAATATAAAACAGCAAAAATACCAGAAGCCAGTTGGATAGAAAAATGTAAAAAGTAGTGTGTCCGTTTGTCAAAAGTTGGCGGTGGAACATGCGGCTGCGTCCTTGCCGCGCGGCTTTCCGAAATTGCAAATGCGACGGTGCTACTCATCGAAGCGGGAGGATATTTCGGCTGGCTGGCATCTGTGCCGATTTTAGCGACGATGCTGCAGGGCACCGATGTCGATTGGGCCTATCAGACCGAACCGCAAATGTTCTCCTCGAGAGGTTTATGGAATCAAGTAACTAAAATTCTCTTTATCAGAAAGGCAACGAGGAATTTTTACTTATGCGCGATTTCCTTTTCTGTTGCTAAAGTTCTTGCACTAATAGTAATGTAAAATTAATGGACTGTTAGTATTGCATTTCTATCATCGCACTGCAAGGGTTTTGTGGAACCAAGATTAAAAAGGCTAGATTAATTATTTCATTGGAAGTTACAAATTTGACGAGTTATTATAATTGGAATTTGTAACGAAAGAGTTATTTGCACGAATCTTTACAAGGAAGTCGAAAATAAGAACACAATTTTGTAGTTAAGTGAAAAGAATTTAACGAGCGACTATAGTTAAAATTTTTAATAAGACAGTCATTTATATGAAACTTTACGAAGATATTCAAAGTAACAGCGCAATACTGCCTGTGAATGAAAGCTATTTAAGGAGCAACCATATCAAGAATTTGTGATGCAAGATGTCATTAAGGGGCGTTTCGCTAAATCATTTGAAATGAGAAGCATCCAATTATTTCATTCCCAAGTGATACGATGTCATTTCTGTCTAATAATTTTGGCACGTGACTTCAGACATTTTTCCCAAAACCAACACCACTTGAGAATAACTCACAATTATCCTTAGCAACAAAAGGGTTAAAAACTTCTAAAAAAAATTGATCCCTTGATGACCCCGCGGAATTCAATTTGAAAAACTTCAAGTTCGTCCTCGTTTAATTCTTGCGATTAGGAACACTACAGAATTACTACAGAACTACAGAATTCTCGTAACTTAGAAGGCATTAACACTAGAACGACGAAGCAAGTCAAAATGACTTGTTCACATTTTTTTCAAAAAATTCCCTAAGTTTGCAGGAGAGTCCTAGACTAGAAATTCTAAGTTGATCTTATAAAACACAGATTACCAAACCGATCATATTTTCCACCCCTTGATTCCTCTTCTTCCAAAGTTCTTATTTAATATATTTAAATGTAATAAATTTAACGTCAGTCGTTCTAGTGTTAATGATATCTTAGCATCACTAGGGGGTAACTTTCTGCAGAAACAAAAGGTACCGAGGGGTAAAGGCCTGGGTGGAAGCGGTCAGATGAACTATCACACGCATTCCTTCGGAAGACCGGAAGATTATAAAGAGTGGCCGAAGGGATGGTCACATGCCGATTTACTTCCGTATTTTAAAAAGGTCTCCGATATTATGAACGTAATTACCATGCCGGAAGAGGAGCCCCTGGCAAATGCCTTTCTCATGGCAAAAGAATCGTTGAAGTTGAATAACGCGTCTCTTCAAAAGGGCACGTACTCCGCTAAAAGAGGTTCGAGATGGAGCACTTATCACGCTTATTTGCAAACTGCTTGGAACAGGAAGAACTTGCACGTTTTGACCAACACTCTTGTATCGAAGGTAATTTCTTTCCTCGTGAATTGAAGTTACTCGGACGAGTTTCTGATTTGTGTGTGGCTTTGCTTGAAGTAAAATCGGTGAAATTGATAATCGTTGAGGAATCATATCAGGGCTAAAGACTAAATAATTTGCGTCTTCGAGGAGATAAAGAAGGGCTCGTATTCTCTTGTTACTGATGCTTCCGTTTCTATTAATGAAAATTCGTGTAAGTGCATTTATGAAAGTACGGTTTATCGAGTTTCATGAAAAATGTATATTTCAAAATTATTACAATGATTGGTGGTTATTAGATTTTTCAGAAACTAAAGATTTTTTTTTCTTGATTTATCTATATCTATATTATAAGAGGTTATCAACTAAACTAAATTTTTACGTTTCCTTTTTTTCTGCATACATATGTCTTTATAGCGATGAAATATATTTGATCAATTGTAAATCACGTTACGTTGTAATTTTACTCGATCATCACAGTTTTCTTTAAACATACGATACTTAAGATTTCGGGTTGCACTATCTTTGCTAAATTTTTGGCTGAATAAATGTGTTTAAAACAGGCAAGACGCGAATCGAGAATGTAACTAAACGAGCAAAAGTCATTGCGAATAGTTGAAGAAGCGGACAAGTTAAAGCTAGCGAATAGATCAAATAGTTTAAAAGAGAGATCATTTCCGAATTCTTCTTCCTAAACACGGCACGTAAACGCACCTGGGTCTCGTGCAAATTTCCAGATACTTTTCAAGGATTCGAAAGCAGATAGGATTAAAGTAATATATAAAGACGGATTTTA
The DNA here is from genome assembly GCA_910591515.1 of Cerceris rybyensis. Taxonomy (NCBI): domain Eukaryota; kingdom Metazoa; phylum Arthropoda; class Insecta; order Hymenoptera; family Crabronidae; genus Cerceris; species Cerceris rybyensis. The sequence continues at coordinate 40,031,955 of OU342789.1, forward strand.
TGGGTGGATCGGCGTGAAAAAGGAGGTGATTCTCTGCGCCGGTACTATCAATACCCCGCAGTTACTCTTGCTCTCTGGAATTGGGCCAGCCCAGCAACTCGACAAATTTCAGGTGATAAATTATTACACTTTCACGCGGACCTATAGTTTGTTCCATATGAAAAAGTAGATTCAATTAATAGCAACGGCTCGTTGTCGATATACTCTAAAAATTGAGTTATATCTTCCTCTTTTATGTATTTACTGGCAATTCATCATTTTCGATATTTTTACATCTACTGAATTAGAATCTTCTGTAACAGCAAAAGATGCAATTCTATTGACATTATGAAATAATAATTTCAGATACCCGTTGTGAAGAATCTTCCGGAAGTGGGACGCAATATGTTCGATCATATGATGATGCCGCTATACGTGAATCTCGAGGCAAGAGTAAGCGTGACTTTGGTCAAACTGCAAATGTTACCGGAAATATTGAGTTATTTTGTGTTTGGAAGAGGTTAGTAGAGAAGGTTGCGTGAGATAAATTGAACTATTTGGAAAAGCTTTGAATTATACAATTCTATGCACTTTTATTTGCAATGTGTTCAAGGGTGGTACGCAACGAACGTCGTCATGGGGATGGGTCGTCACAATAACAGCGGTATAATGCTCTTTGGTTTGGCATCTACGGAAGAGAAGATGTTGAAGAATTTGGCGAATTATCAAACCGAGGTGAGATTAAATGTACAGTGAAATTCCTTTCTTATAATTCAAAATTTGTAAAGATTTCTGACCAGTTTTTGTTTTTGATTGCTTCCCCTAGACAGGAAATCATAGTGCCGTATAATAAGTCTTATTTGGTGGTCCATTTAATTTAATGTTGAGCCAATTAGCAATTTGTCAAAGAAGCTTTATGCAAAAACATTTAACAATTACTCTTTCTTTGTAGACTTCGTAATAATATGTCACTTGACCTACCTTCTTATTTAAAATATGAAAAAGAGATGTACGTGTTTAGCGGAAACTAACGTAAAGTTATTTTTTCAAAATTTGATTTATACCACTTCAAAAAGAAGACTATAGCAATACAGAAAGTAAAACGTAAAATAACTCAAACAATATATTTTTAAAATTGAACCCATTTCAACTTTCCCTGAAAGAGATAGAATTCATCAACAAATATTTCGCTCCAATTGCATCGTATTTGCGAAATACATAACGAATAATAAATTAAGAAATGTATAATAGTTTAATTGTTATTATCATAGTCGTCAATTGAAGTACAGAATACTCGTAACTAACGTACCATCGAATCGTTTAGACTTTCAGAGCTCTCTATCCATCGTACAGAAATATTTCAAGCGAAGGTTTCATTTATCTGGCATTCTGTTTGCAACCGAAAAGCCGTGGAACAATTTCTCTGAGATCCGCCAATATTCGCCATTCGCCAAAAATCAATCCCGCGTACCTTCAACACTACAACGACGTGCTGTGTACGCACAGCGGTATGAGAGAAAAAAAACTATCCATTTGTTGTATCATAAATTATCTTAACTTAGCCTCTCACTTTTTCCCTTGACGGTTGACAATTTTGCAGCTATAAATTTCGCGCTAGAGACATTGGACACGAAGAAGTTTCGCGAGTTCGGTGCTAAGGTCCATGTTCCTGACTTGAAGGAATGCCGGCACTTCCGACAGGATTATCGAGACATCGAGTACGCGGAATGTGTCATGAGAGTTGCTGCACTTACAATTCATCACTTTGCGGGTTCCTGTAGAATGGGATCGGACGATGATGCGGTTGTTGACGAGAAATTGAGGTAAAATAATGATTTCAGGGCCGTGGCATGGCGGGCATGGTGTTAGAGATTTGGACTTTTAATTGTAGACTCGAATTTGACACTAGAGGTACCGACGTTATATCAGTTGTATTTGAATACACTCAATAAGTACTTTCCAAACAGAGAACTCGAGAGGTGAAAAGTATAATAAACTAGCTGAAAGTACCCGTACTTCGCTACGGTTTAATTTCATTAGGATTAAGGACTACTTAAATTAGTAAAAGTTAAGTTTAACGTTGATAATCCATATTCGAAAATATATATTCAATCATTTAAAACCTGCAATATTTTACGTGTTTCGAAACTAAAAAAAAACCTTAAAAATTTGAATTTTGAAAAATCCTTTCTTAATGGGTGCTGGTACCCTAGAAGGAACGCTCATGTAAAATTTCAAGTTTCTAGGTCAAGTAGTTTCGGCTCTGCGTTGATGAGTTTGGCCTATACTTTAACCCCCCAAAACCCCCCCTAAAATTTATAATTTTTCAAACCCTTTCTTAGTGAGCACCTAAGACCCAAGGGGAAGGTATTTTCCAAATTTCATTGCAATCCGTTCCGTGGTTTTTGAGATTTCGTGATAAATGAGTGAGTGAGTCAGTCAGTCAGTGGTATTTGAGCTTTATATATATAGATTAAATAATTTAAGTTTTATAAAATAGAAGCAGAATATTTACTGCACGGTTGCTTTGTTAATAAAAGGAATTTTTAGAAAAAATTTAGAACTGGTTGTTTTGACCGCCTTGATAGTTTTAGTGTTAGATACTCCGCCAGCTTTTTATATTTACTACCTCTGTGGCTCTGAACTCGTCCAGAACAATAGGAACTAGACGAAGTGACTGTAGCAGTTAACCCCAACCCTTTCGATTTCTATTTTGATATAGTAGGCGTAATAACTCGAAACTAATTTCACAAATGAAAATTCCTCTGTGACTTGTAACATGTGACATAATTGACTGCAATATAGAATTGTAGAATTGTATTCTACAATAAACATTCAGTTAATTTCCTTCTAGGTTATGCCTAAAAGAAGATTGCAAATGTTCCAGAGTATATTACTACTACTTTTCAAAGCCTATAAGAACTTAAAGTTAGAAATAAGTTATTAACGATAAAAAAAATGGAAAAAGGATTACAAATTTAATCATATATGTATATAGAATCGGTAATAAAATAATGTACTCTAGCAATAAGTTAAGGTAGCTGTAAACCTTTTGTTTCAGAGTAAGAGGGATAAGTGGTTTGAGAATAATGGACGCCAGCGTGCTACCGTCCCCGGTTTCCGGTAACCCGAATTCCATTTTCATCGCTATGGCGGAACGAGGGGCAGATATAATTCTCGATCGCACGTTTCAGCAACAGAATTAACTCGACCCGGCTCCAGTACTGTATTTCATGATTAATTGTAATTTATAAATTATGCAATGACTTCCACATCGATCGTAACTCATATATTTAAAAAACATTCGACGTGGTTCACCGTGAACATAGGGGAAAAGTGGAGGAATCGTAATTGTATGGAAAAAAAACGAGGCTTCAGATTTTTTGTAATTTATAATTAATGGTAAAGTTTTCTTGTTTTACAGTAATCGAACAGTTATTAATAGTCTAATTAAATTTCGATTAATTTTTATACAAACAAAAAGGGTGAGTTACACTCAACGGCATAGCACGAACTCCTGCCACTCCGTTCGCGCTCGGAGAAAAAGAAAAAGAAACATTATTTTTTACACTTTCCTTCACATCGTGCAAATCGTTTCACCCCAGTTCCTGTCCGGGATCGTAGCGATGGCAGAGTTTCGACGTTCTTTCTCGTCCACTCCTGCGCCTTTTCTTGTCTCTTCCTCTTTCGCTCTTCGCATTCTTTCGTTCTTTCGTTCCGATATTTCTTTTCCCTTTCTCTCTCTCTCTTTCTCTCACCCTCTCTCACACACAAACACCAGAGACATATTCCCTCTTCGTTCTCTCTTATCCAGGCGCACACAGTATCCCTCGTATAAATAAAACATTACATAATAATGCGAAGTGTCATTTTGTATCCTCAAAAACGCAACTACGCCTTGCATGGTTCGTTCGCCACCATCGACAGAGTACACCCTTGCACCCATTGACTCCAGTCAGCCTCGTGACCGATTCTCCAAGTATCAAAGGTGTCTCTTCGTCGCTCCATTTCGTATTCTCGCATTTTTTCCTCCAACTGTCTCATAATCGTAACGTAAACTTAATCTTTCAACTTAAAACAAAATTGGTAACCAGGTATCGTCCGGTGCACGTTGCACGAGTTCCTATTTCGCCGATTTCGAGGAGTCGCCGAGAGTCATGGGGGTGTTGACACCTCGAAGAATTGACCCCTTTGTCGAATCTTCCGCTATAACATTTCCCGACGCTTTCATCGATAACCTTTTCAACGGTTAATACAAGTTTCAATATCGTGAACGTTTCGATGTCGATAACGCTTAAATGGTGAACGTTTCGACGACACCCGATGTACATTACGTTTGTCAAGTCTCATTGTAATTTCGTTTTGACCGCATTGAGATTTTTCTCGTCGTTAGAGGAAACTCGTTTGACGTGCATCGTGTGACCGAACGATCTACGAATCGCTTTTCTCTTCTCATTATCTTCTCCACCCTCAATATATATATGTATATAGATTTTTCTCCACATTTGTCGTCGAAGAATGTACGGTCGCATTGCGGGACAACGAGGTCGGGGCTCACTTACGATCTAACAAGTACTCCTTAATATTAGATATACATATATATATATATCTATCTATTTGTGTGTGTGTGTATATATATATATATATATATTCTTGTTTTCATTTATATTGAAAAAATGAGTGTACTTTTTCGTTATCAATAGGAAATAGTATCGATTAATTTGCAAATCGCGTATTGTAACATAGACGCGTCCAGCGCATAGAAACATAAATAAATAAATATAAACGGATGTATTTACATATACTCGGGTACGGAGGCTCGGAGGGGAGGAGGAGTAGTGGTGTGATGATCATTTTACGCTTGTAAGTTTCGGAGGTAAGAGGTTCTATAGCTTTCGTCTTAATATATTTTTATAACTATACCTTTTTTTCCCATTCTTCTTTCTTTTCTTCCCCATGCATGCATTTATTGTATTCTGTGTTGTCGATTCTGGTTTGTTTCTTTAATTGCATATCGAACGCACTTATTTGACTATTATTTCCATTTTATGGTGACGTACGTGGGTGCGCCGTTAGAAAAATAATACTTCGCGGGATTTGAAAAAGAAAAGCCGAAGGAACCGTAGTTAGATATTGTATAGTCACTCAACATGATCGTGTACACAGTGTCTGAGGTAGAAGCGGTTTCGTATACTTATTATTATCATTACTGTTACTTCTATGTTTTCCCCCTTATCTTTACTATTATTATAATTATTACTATTATTATTATTATGTTGTATTAAATGCATGTATAAAACGATGGTCGCCGTTTGTTCAGTTTTCTTTTTTCATCCGAGTACAAGGTAAAATTAAGAGTCAGATCGTACGAGTAAGAGAGGAAAGGCCGCTCCTACGTGGAAAATCAGAAGGAACACGATCGAGTATCGCGTTAACTCCAGTTTCAAACTCCCGAGTTACGAAAAGCTCGATTTTAAGAGAAAAATTGAGAGAGCGGAACGAAGAGGGGAAAAAAGGAAAAATAAAGTTGAAAATAAATGAAAGATTTTTTGGACACTTCGTTTGCCGTTTTCGACGGAAAGTAAAATCTCTTTTTTAAAGGAATTTACTAAAATTCTTTGTGTTCCGCATGAGTTTTTTTTTTTTTTTTAAAGGAAAAGTTAGAAACACGGTGGGATGCTCGTTCGAAGTAAAAAAATAGAAAATGTATATAACTCGAAATATACACGTACCAGTTTACCCCGGAGACTCGATCGTTAGAATGGAGAAGAAAAATAGCATGAATATCGAAAAAAAAAATTAAAACGCGCGTTCAGCATCGACGCAATGAAAAGAAATGAGAAATAATAACAGCTAATAGTGAGGGAAATGTATGAACGTTTGGATTATCATGGCAAATGGATATTAATCGCCATTTTGTCCCGTGCTGATTAACTTTGTGATTTTTACGCGTTCAAAGAACCTAACTTGATTAACGATTGCTTTCAAATGGAGAAACATTTCGGCTGTTCGGCAGTGCTGGGGGTGGTCGACGAAGAATCCGACGTGTTTTAAAGTACGTTCGTTAAATGAGAAACTTCTATGCAAAGAAAATTTGTAAATTAACGTTAATGCGATGAGCAACGAATGCTAATTGTTTCGCGCTATTTAATTCTTCATTGGTAATACCCACTTCTTGGTCCAACAGAGTTTTGTCATTCGAGGTGATATCTACTCGCGAAATATCTCATTATTTAAATCTCTTTACTCCTACAAATCAATGAAAATTCCCGACGATGAGAACCATTGATCTATAGAAAATAACATGATAGTTGACCAAGAGATGGATATAACGATGGAAGGATGAAAACTGTCGATCGCGCGCGAATAAAACTAATGGTATGCAAAACATAGCGCCATCATCCGCGAAATACAGTGACTCATGGTGACGATAATCGATAGCAGTCATTATTAACAATATTAATCTTGCTAGTGAAAAAGAGAGAGGGAGAGAGAGAGAGAAGTAGTGGTGGAGACAAAGCATGAAAGAAAGGGAGAAACAGACAAAGAAAAGAATGAGAGAAAGAGATAAATGGTGTAATATAACGTTACACCGACAATCCCTACTATACACTCAACTATTGCATCGCTTGATTATTGATTTATGTTATTTAAACCTTATCGACTATTATACTTTGTAGTTTGTACTTGGTTTTCATATTCCTGAGAAAAGGACTCGTGGCACGGGTTTCTCGTGCTTCGCGCGGCACGACGAACCCCGTTTCGAATTTATTCTGACCTCTGTTTACATCTTCTGCATATTTTTTTTTCTATTCTTCTTTTTTTTTTAACTTTTTCCTCCTAATTAATCGACAGCTTAATCACACTCGGCGACCTCCGACGAAGAAGGACCGCGACGACGCGATTGTGTCCTCGTCGACCTCTGAGAAACATTCTCGATTCTATCGCAAAATACCGTTTAACTGTGTTTATGTACAGAGATTTATAAGCTTCTCTTGTGCACCCTGTATGTCGTGTGTGAGGTAGCATTTGTACTAGTATGTGACGAAGTATTGTGATCCATTATTGTGAAGGCACCGGTTGGATGAACGTCGGCGAGTCTCGAACGATTGCCGATCGTTTTTGGCAGTGTCGTTATAGTTGCAGTCTTTCTATTTAATGAGCGATAGGAATTCCAGTTGTTTCTTCGCGGTGCTCGAATTTAGGATACTCACAGAACTCGAACAATGGTGACGATTTCTTACCGAAAAAAGACCGATTTCGAGTTCGCTTAAAGTTGATGTCTTTTAATTCATTTGTGTATTATCGTTTCAAAACGATTATCTTTTTGATTGCCAGAATATCGAGATGCTGTAAAATATATTTCAATGATCCTTTCTGTTCAGTGAAATATGCGATCTTTTATTACTTGGTGTTAATCTGTTTGAAAAGGAATATCAGAGTGGACTCAAAGACATGTCGTTGAACTTGATAAACTTGCAGTGACGATATTAAGAGTTCATTCAACATGTCATAGAATTTCAAAGGTCATGTTTTAGTATTCTCGAATGATATTTTCATTGAGAAAATGAACATTTGTCGTATGTTGCTTTTACTGCATTCGCTAACGCCTTCACTGCGGTGATAGACATATAGCCCTGGTAACGTGTCTTTGATCCTGCTTTTTCTACTGAACTTCCATCACCTATCAAATTGATACTTTCATTATTATCGCGGTAATCATTGATCGAGTCCTTGTAGAATAAAGATTGCCACCGTCATCAAAAAAGCTCAATAAGTGGCATATTTATCCTATATAAGTATAGAACCTTAACAAAGCCCTTGTCAATAAATACATTAAGATGAAAAAATTACAAAACAAGACACCTTAATGTCCCCATGAATTGCATCCGATACTTTCTTTCAATCTGCACCATGAAAGTCAATCGTTATCAATCAAAATCAATCGTTATCAAAGACATCCAACTAAAAGCAAACCGTCTTCCTCCAAGACCTACGAAATCGGCTACCAACGGTAAAGTCATCCAACGCAAGAATCTCGCGATTCTCGCAATGAATCGTGTCGATACTTCAGCGTGTGTGTATCTCGTTTCGATAAACACGAAACATTAAAAAAAAATCGCATGATACGACAAGACGCTATCAAAATACACAAAGAGATGTCAATGATTCGCGGTTGTCGAATCGCCGAGACTCGCAGCCGTTCTACCAGCCGGCTTATCCTAATTGTATGATCAATATATATATATCCATCATCGTATCGTGTTTTACATTTACAGCGTGTATAGTAAGTTTACGAAAATCCACAATCTGCGCTCTTTTCGCTTATAATCGTTTTTACTCCTTAACATTAGTTTACTTTGTACTATAAGTCGCGGCCCCCGCGAAGAAGGGGACGCCGCACGCCGCCGAGATCGAAGCCCCGCCTTGCGACAGTGAGCCCTATATATTTACTTGTTTCATCTTTGTATTCCGCGAAAATGTTTTCGTTATGTTTCAAAAGACTTATCCTTTTTTTTTTTGCTTTTTCCTCGCGTTAAATATGCTTATGCGTGCGTGATACATGTACTATGCAATTATTATCAACTATGGTATAGTACTATTATATACTATACGATAAAACGGTATAGTAGTTGCCAGTGCACTCTCTTTTTGCGCGCGCGGTGTAAAGTGCAGCGATGACCGTCGACTTTCCTTCGCTTCGCGAGCGCACACTTTTCCTTTCCTCTTTTCTCCTCATTCGTTCCAACGATTACATTCGATTCGCCTTTCTACAAATATCTCCGTCGTTTTTTGCTTTTTTTTTTACGTTTCTACATCTCTCAATCGTTTGTTCTCCATCGGTTCTCCACTCGCTCGCGCATCACTCGATATCAAATAGCGACGAAGGATTCCCCCGTTCTCCAATGCGGAAAGCCCGTTTACATCGCGAGTCTTTGCCGCGAGTACCGTCGAGACAGTTTTTATAGAAAAGGAAGAAGGAGAAGAGAGAAAAGAGAATTAAAAGAAAAAGAGAAAAGTAAAAATAAATGTATATAAACGACGAACCCCTGCCAAGCGCTTGACCGCTCGGATCTTGTGATATCGTGAATTGCGGGTAACGTGAAAAGGAATGCATTATTCCTTTCCCCTTATGTTATACCATGCGAGAAACGTCTCGTCGTCGACCCGCGATGTAAACCTCGCCTCGCCCAAGCTGTGTCACACACGACATCTATAAAGGATTTTCAATCCGTAAAACACATATTATAGAAACAACATGCAACATTTTATCCTACGCCGTGATACAATAATGGTACATACATATGCGTACGTTTGCACGTGGGCTTAACGCGGATATACGCGACACGTACACATACATCGCGCGTGATAATAGTATTTATTTCTTTGTCAGCGTGTATGGATGTATGTCTGTGATCTGTGTGTATTAAAGAGTGCACGTGTAAGTGTCGATTGTCTGTGTATAAGTGTACGTGTAATATATACATCGATCAAGTACGTCCTCACACCGGGATACAGTCAAGCAGCGTTCAACAGAGAGCGAGCGCCAACTGAAAGCGTCGAGATTGGTATTTCTGGTATCACGTTCGAACTGACAATCGACTAATTTTCAGCGATTTCGGACGCGTGCGTGATCATTCCTCTAGATTTTTTTTTCCGAGTATGTCAAAATTGCCGTTAGAACGACAAATAGATGACTCGATAGTACGGATAGACATAACGGGGTATACGTTTCATTTAATTTCAAAGGAACGATCGCATCCGATCGCGCTTTAAAATCGAACGTTAATTACCGAAGATACCATCGAACGCTCGAGTACGAAAAACGCGTGGGAAAGTAAAGAGTAGCGATAGACAATTTGAAAAAGTATATCGAACGAGACGCGAGACGAACACGTAGGATAACGAAATCGTGTTCCTCAACTTCCGGTCTGTACCAAACGTTCTTGGAATTTTTACGCGGGAAGCCGACAATTGTTATTCTCGTTGATTAAAATTTATCTTAGTTCTCCACCGATTATCTAGGTACGTTTGTCAAATTCTTTCGATACCACCCTTTCTTTCTTTTCTTTACATCCGGTCCCACGTTATGGATCGGAGTTTGCCCGTGTCGTTTCTCGTCTGACGCGTATATTCTGCCCTCTCACGTATGTCTCTTTACGTATGCGTCTATAATACCTACGTACGACGAAACAAGTAGTTTAAACCCTGGCTTTAACCGCACCCCTCGTATCCGCTCGTAACTCGACACGTTTATTACTAATTTTCCAAATTCCTCGACACTTTCGCGTTCTAATGCCACCCCAAAGAGTACCTAAAGAGAAAACTTAACGCTAATTCATTGTAGGACTTAAAGATTACTTTTTTGCTCCTGCTTAGCAGAGTAGCCGAAAAACAACATATTTATATATATTTATATATATATATATTTATATTTATATAACTTGGCATACGTGACCGTACCTATTTACACGTGAGCGTGTACGTGTTTTGTTTGTTTGACAAGTGTATGTTAGTTTGTGTCTGTGGGTGATGTGTATTTGCGTGTGTGTGTGTGTATGTGTGTGCGCGCGCGCGTGTGTGTATGTTCCTATCATCACATACGTAAACGACACATAACACTTTTTGAATATCCCTTCCCGCAGCTTCTTCATCGTAAAACTTCATCTGCCATTATGACTCTAATTTACGTCATCTAAATTCTCAATCCCATCCTCGTTTTTTTTAAAAACTTATGCCCGAAAGGATCGGTATCACCCCGGATAGAGTTCATATCCTCCTTTGTTTCTTTCCTCGTATCATTTTTTGCGTCTGCTTTTTGCTTCTTTTTTAACCTTCACACCAATCAATCGCCAACCGAGATCGGAAAACGCGAGCCGCAAATTCGTCGACGAAGCGAGCACGTATATAGATACGTGTGCGCGATTAATTAGTACGTATGCGTTTTATCCTTTTCTCGAAATTCATTGTTTCCTTTATACTTCCTTTTTTTGCGTACGTATACGTATTTGTGAGTAACAGTAGCTGCGAAAGTATCATTTTGCAACAATAAATAATTCATGTCTGCACACGGTAGACCCTGGTATATTGGTGTTTACAGATAATTAGTGAAGTCTAATTATCTCGTGATGTTTCAAATACGCGACAATATTTTTCGTTGTGTTGTACGAAAATTATGTTACGTTGGAGGATCTACAGTGTCAGATGATGGTTCAATCATTATTGTGTGTTCCTAGAAAAAAAATTGATTGGTTCAATACTCACATGTATACACAGATACGTACACGTGCACAATGTTTCACTCGCGAAAGAAAGTGCATTGCGGTTTCACGATCGTCAATGATCCGGATAACAAACGTCGCATCTCCTTCGATTCTCTGCTACGTTGATATTAATTGTCCCTGAAAAATCCTGATACTGACAATTATATCTCGATAACTATGCCTCTCGCTGGGTGAATGATGAAACTGCATGTGATACGTGCAACTTGGCTCAACACGCTTATTATAATCACGCACTCTCGCTTCTCACGCATACACCCATTCTCATCCACTCTCGTCATACACAATCGTCGGTTTTTTTCATTTTTACATAGTTGTATGTACGTAACAATGCTTTTCCTCGTAGAAAACAAAACAAAGAAAAAAAAAAGAGAAAGAGAACGGATTTATTTTATATGTAGAGTAATTATTATATCACGTGTTGCTGACGATCTCGAAATCTTTCCAGCCCTTCGAAATTCCTGGAGTTTCTTTTCTTTTTAAGGATCATTAAGTCGTATCAAAGGTAAAAAATCCGACGGATTTGTACAGTTGATTAGTACAGAAGGTAAAAGAACGATTAATCTGTAAGAATGTAGAAATTCATGTAAAATCATTTTTTAACGGACGTGTGCGCTTGAAAAAATTCTATCAAGACAGGAATTCGTGTGAGAAAAGTTTCGAGATCTGAGCTTCTATTTTACCCATTCACGGGGTTTAACAGCTGAAGAATTATTCCGACATTATCCAGACGAGTAGTAGTAGTTATAGTAGTAGTAGTAGTAGTAGAAGTAGTCGTAGTAGTAATAATAGTTATAGTAGTAGTAATAGTATCGGCTGTACGGAATGTACAGATCATTGTGGTCGCTTTGTGTTCCCTGTGTTTATGCATTATAAAAACGATGAGGTAGTACTGTCATACTTTTGGCAGAACGTTTGTTCGCGCAACGTTTCGTTGCGCTTCAGCGTTAATAGACGATGTTTATTAACAAAAAGACGAAAAAAAAAACAAAAAAAAAAATAAAAGAAAACGGACTGCGATCCGCGAGATTTCGCTTCGACGGCATCTACGCATCTTGTATAATCCTAGCTCGCGCACGACACTTTAAATACTAAATAATTCTCTATTATCTATTGTCTTTGATACCTCCACGGTAGGCATATCGTTGTGAGATAACTCTTTTTAAAACTTCCTCTGTAACAAAAATGAAAAAAAAAATAGTAGAAGAAAACGGAGAAGAAAAGGAAAGAGAGACAGACAGAGAGAAAAAGAGAGTGAGAGAGAGAGAAAGAGAGAGAGAAAAATCTGTAAAAATGTGTAAATACTGCAACAAGTAATATCGTGGTGCCATCCTGACTAGGAGTATCTATATCTATATATAGGTAATGTTTATATATCTATTGCATTGATCACCTCCTATACAACCGGTATAGCAATTATTATATGCTCTGTTAATCCTGATCTATGGCTATTCTATATTTCGATCCGCGACTATTGCTTCGGACAAAAGTCCATATTAAACATTGTAAACAGGTAACAAAGTGGTAGTGCTTGCTCCGTGACTGTAACGTCACGATGACGATCTTTCCAAGCGAATGCGAAGCCTCGACGGAGTTAATATACGTTGTTACGACGTATGTAAAGTCTTTCGTTAGGAGCTTCGTTTGAAAAGCCCGCCTTTATCCTCAACAAAGATCGTGAATCGCGGTCTTTTCAAAACGACGCTTGCCTACTGTTTTCTTTTTTTTTTTTATTCTTTTAGCTTGATATTATATAAAAATCGATCTCAACGCAATACACCTTAACAATTATTGCTTGTTGATTCTGTATACACGCAGGCAATGATCGCATTCGCCAGGAAGAATCGGCGCGCGTATTTTAAGTATCGTTACGCGCGATATTTCAAGTTCATCCGTCCTAGAATCGTAGAGTAATCTTATCATAAATCTTTTATAAAATCTATAGAAAAATGTTGTCGGTTTATCATCAGCGCGATGATTCGCTGCTTTGGATATGTTACGCGGTTACACGGCGTCGAATTCGAACGCCGGAAAATGTAAAGGAAAATGGCGGTGAGTCTAGAAACAAAATAACATGTCCGGTTTGGCACTGTACGCGAACGTAAATTACATATCACCCGTGTCTCGATCCTAGGCTCGACATCAACAGCAAATATAATAGTACCAGATATCTTTATCAGCAGTTAACAGCGTTTGCGATGATGCGGTAGTAATTAATAATTCTTAATCAATGGTAACGTTGAACTATCGAAACATGATAGCAGGGGTAATAGATGTATTCCTGGGTATTTAGGTTTTTGCAACAAACCTCGCAGCTGTTGCATCTTCGTGTGAACGCCGCTCGTTTGAAATGATCGTTGAAAATCGTTTGTTCATTCTTGCGAGCGTATGGAAAGAGAGGAAAAACGATGCTTCCACATCGTCGGCCGCTGGAACGATTTTACCTGAGTCGTGTCTTTTACTTTTTCTGAGTGTGCGTATATGTATATGTATGTGTATGTCTCTTCTTTCCGTAATTTTCTCTCTCGCCGCAATAATCTGTAATTATATTGACTATTCTCGCACTATTATCGGTTTCTTTATTATTATTTTTTTTTATATCTCTCTCGGTGTTCGCTTTCTCTATTCTCTATTAATCGCTTCTTTTTTTCTTTTTATAGTTATAGTTAATAATTCTTACTTGACGTTGCACTTTCATTGACTAGTTTTGTGATTTGCAGCGTTTCCGCGAGCATGTACGAGACGCGACGAGCAACTTTAATTCTCGTACCTCTGTGCAAGCTACGCGAACAATCGGACCTCGACGTTTTCCCCAACACTTCCTTTCTCTTCTTCTCTCTTCTCTTCCAGTACGTCGTTCCTTTCCTCTTCTCCGTATTTTCTCTCTTCTCCTGTCTTCTGCGATCCGATCACCGGGACAATTTTTCCTATTTTCCAGTCAACGCCTTCCATCTCATCCGAGTACGTCCGCTTTTTCTTTACTGTTTTTTTTTCGCCGCGGTTTTAACGCTCGTCCTACGCGATGAACGGGGAACACGGAGAACGCATACGTGGTAAGCAACCAAACACGTAAAAATAAGACGCTTAACTTTCCGCGTACATTACATTACCGTCAATGTAAAAAGGAATCTCTCGTGTAGTGAAAAAGAGACGACAAAACTCAAAATTTTCATTGCGTATCTTAAAAGATACATAAAGACATACTAAAAGAAACTGAAACAAGTTGTAATTAAAATCGAGATCAAAGAGATTGATTTAAATGAAGCAAAATCACTTTCTCCGTTTCCCCATATAACGAGTCCCTATAAATCGTTCTACGACGGTCGTATTCGCGAGTCACGATTCTACGCAATTCTTGCGTATCCATCGGAACTCCATTCGCTAAAACCGTGGCAGATTCAACTGCCACCGAAATCGACTGCGAATACGTGCGCATATATTACGAATCAATTTCTCCAACTCGTAAAAAGAGACTCATCGATACATTCACGACTTATTGCCAGCAATCGTGAATGGATCGCCGCGATAGGACGATGATCCTCAGCAGTTAAGAAGGATCGGCCATTTGGAATCCTCTTGCTGGAGAGCTTAAACCTTTGCATACCTTTCGGCAACGATCCGGTCTCCGTTCCTCTGTCAGTCGCAGTCGAAGAGGCTGAGATGCGACACGACAACGGGAAACAGTGAGTCCGGAACCACTCGGATGCGACGAGGGACGGGAAAAGCGTTGACTTTCGATGGCAAGAGTAAAAGGGTGAATTTTGTCACCCTTTTCACTCGCCTTTCTCTACACCTCTTTCTTCCTTCCTTCTTTTCTTCTTTATCATTCTTCGTACCACTCGCAGGTAACTCGAGCAGTCAACGAGGCCCGTTTCTATACCACCGAGGCCAGCGATTGCGGTAACGACGGCCACGAAGACGGTGACGACGACGACATTGACAGCGACGGCGTCGTTACTGCGGCACAGTGTCCGATACCGAGTGGTTCGATTGCTGAAAGGCCTTCAGACTTAATTCGGCTTTGTGCTCTCGTGCGATGTGCCGTCTAACGGTGTTGTTTCGCGTAAAGGTCCGAGAACAGAACGGACACGGCACCCTGATACCCTGATGACGCTGCCGTATGTGGGCCCGTAGATTTGTCTCGTAGCCGTATAGTCTCTCGCAGAAGGGACATTTCAGTTTCTTTCCTGCAATAAGAATAAATAGTTCTGTGTGAGTAATCTGAGATTTGTTTTCATGGTTTTAACCCTTTGCACTCGGAGCCATCTCTGACGTAACTTGGAGGGATTTTATTACTTGCTTTCTTGTGCCATTTCAATAGAAAGGTTGAGGTAAACATACATTTCTTAAAATATGTGGAGTAATGTTCACTCTCTGTAATCAGTAATATATTCGATGGTCTCCTTGGAGTAACCGAGTGATATGGTAGACTTACGATGTCCTCTGAGGTGGGACATCAGAGTGCAAAGGGTTAATTGTTGCAGTTAATTTCATTATGTGGGACAAGTATAAGAAAATCGTGGAAAATAATTGATATATAGTGCAGTGGTTGGAATTGAAAGAAGATTAAAAAGACAGCGACAGCGTATGGAAGACTATTTGAACATAAATAGAATATGTTGAATATTGAAGCAATTAACACGTTGAACGTCACCGGGATTTCCGTAGTTTCATTATTTCTACTCAAGTGAAATTTTTTTTGTTAAATTCACGTCTTTATAAAGCAGAAACTTTAAATAAATAACTAGTACTAAACTATAGGTAACTAAATATTAATACAGATAGATAGAAATTCGGTAGACCTTTATTTTTTTAATGCCAATATTTACATATTCAGTTTGCTCGAAAATTCTTAAATATTACAATTTAAAAGTTACATGACATTTTGTCGAATTCAATAGCGTCGGTCACCGATAACCCCCATGACAATCAATGTAATGTTAATTCAATTTCTTTGATCCAATTTTTCATTTACATTTTTTGAGGATTTTTTATCGTTCTACGTGCTCTCATTGAAAGTTTTCAAAGTACGTTCATTTCATATCAACCTTGCGAATATTACATACTTTTGAAATTGTAGAGTAATTTCTAATTGCTGACTTTTCTTACGAATAGATCAATCCGATCTGTACTTCGCAATACAAAAACAATCATATATATAGGTACCCAGAGTACTGCTCAATTGTACATCCTCGGCAATAATTACAATCCAACCTATCGTCCCATTCAAATAATAACCATTTACCCCACAGAAATTCTTCTTGGAACGGTCAACCAGCAGCCGTGACATTAACGAACCGCCCTCAAAACTCTCGTGAAAGAAACGTGAATACGCGTTACGCAATCGGCTTTCTCTTTTTGCCGTTCGCATTCGCGGCCGGCCATTAGTCCCTTCGGCGAGAAGAAAGTTCACGTCAGCAAGCGACCGTGGTTCACGGTGGAGCATTAGGCCAATGGCTCCTAGATTGTTGGCGCGTGTAAGGCCATCCACGAATGCCTCGAATCGGCGTGATTCCCATCGGTCACGATTACACATCTCCACAAGCCAAGAATATAACATTTACACGATCCGTTGATGCTGTTTTCCCTAGGCCACGCGGAACCGATCATTAGCGTTAGAACTAACGCACCGTGGACCGACCGTGACTGTTCCTAATTCTTCCTGGTCCGTCGAGGATCTTTGAGGCCACGCGCATAGAAAAAAAGAAGTCGTCGAACGTGCTCCTCGGGCAAGATTATGCGGTCGTATAATAGTCTCATTATTGCGGATATCAATGACACGTAAAACATAAAACGACTCTAGGAATTCCTTTTCTTAATTCAACGGACCGAAAGAGTCGTATGTCGGAAGAATGCTAATACCTTGACGAGTTTGGTTCTTAATATAGGGAATGTAAGATTGGGTATCTGTCGCACATGAAACGGTATCTATTCATAGGGAATGAAATTGTAAGATGGTAGATAATCGTATGGTATAATAAGAATTTCTTTAATACGTTTATCACGATAGGGGACATAAAGACATGGTAACATATGGTTGACCCTTGTGGATTCGTTTTTCATTAAACTTTTGTCAAGATTGAAGCGAGATCTTAATTTTTATCATCGTAAGTACTAATTGAACATTTCTGGGTCTATAAGAATGATGATCATTACTAGTTCGCTACTCAACTATCTAATGGAATTGTCTTCTCAGTTCGCGAGTATCTCACAAACAATACTGCAAAACCTGAACATGCTCCGTCAATCCCATAGTTCCTTGCAACTTCTCTCTTCGCCTAAGATCTATACTTTTAACCAGAATTCCAAATTACCGAATACAACGCGCAAAAGAAGTCAATACGAAGGTAAGAAAGACTAATCACCACCCCCTTCAGGTCACAAAGTATCTTAGGTACGAGGTATCGTACACTTAGTATCGAGGTGTAAATCACCGATTTTGATGAAATTTTGAGTATGATATAGTCCTCGCGAAAATATTTGACCCGTATTTATTTTCATCGGCAACTGTCTACGTTAAAGGGGTGAAAACCACCCTCAAAATTGGGGTCCTGAAACTTCTTTATCGCATATCTCGAAAACTATTAGAGATACGAAAATTTCGTAGAGAGTGAAAGTTAATGCCTTCGGATTTTGAATCCAATGGTATAATAATTTTTTTTTTAAATCCATTTGTTTAAATAATATGCTAAAAAAACACTTTTTTAATAATTTTGTCAGTTAAATTTCAATCAATTTTTTTTTAATATTTGTTTATGAATACTATATATCGAAACACAAAATACGGATGAATTGAAAATTTGATATTTGTATTACAAAAAGTTATTGCAATTTCAATTTTTACGCTGGCGTACTTGTCAAGTTATTCTTTCGTATAAACATGTGTGACTGCTCTGAAAGGTCAGATTTTACTGTCAGTCACCCATATTGATTTTATATAAATTTAAAATTGCGATTGATTAATAAATACTTTTTAATAATTATTGCAATAGTGGTATTCATTGTTATTGGCATAACAAATATTTTCTACCGCCACGAGTATTCTAAAGCAGCTATATATCAGTTAAAGCAGTTTATGTTTGAAAATTCTAAATATATAAAGCACACCTCCCCAGAATTGTTCAATTTTTCAGGTCTGCGGCTGTAGAGTCACATCAATACTATATATGACTATCTCCAACCGTAAATCACCAATTCTTATGAAACTATAGTAAAAGGTGGAGTTTGTGTAAATATTTGACACCTAATTTGTTTTATCGGCAACCGTCCACGTTAAAGGGGTGAAAACCGTCCCCAAAGTTGGGGTAACGAAAACTAGTTTCTCGAATATCTCCGAAACTATTAGAGATTCGAAAATTTCGTAACGACTGAAAATTAACGTATTTCGACCACGAATCCAATGGTATAAACATTTTTTTAAAACCCATTTATTTAAACAATATGATAAAAAATACTTCTTTTTCAACTTTGAGGGTGTTTTTCACCCTTTTAAGTGGACGCTTGCCGATAAAAAAAATACGGGTCAAATATTTTCGCAAGTACTGTATCATACTAAAATTTCATCAAAATCGGTGATTTACACCTCGGGATGTTCCCTTGTTAGACTTAAACGACGAAGGAAGTTGAAATACAAAAAAAAGAAAGAAAAAAGAGCGGCACGGTAAAGCTTGTATCTCACACTAGATCGTCGTAATAAAATACATACGAACGAAGAATCGTTAGCACATGCAACGCATAAATAATCGTGGGCGGTAAGGGAACGTGCGCTCGATTGTGTTAGTGTCTACGACCGATTCGCGATTCCTGGTTGTATGGCGGAGGATAGAACATTCGGACAGAAAGAAAAAGAGGTAGGCAGATAGGTAGGTAGGTGTGCACGTATACGCGCGGCTTTCGTGCGTAAACGCCGCTCAGCTTTTCGGCGGACAGCGCCTAAAAATAGAGCCGGGGCATCCTAGAAAAAGTAAACGGGGCCGCGGGGCTTGGTTTCGTGCAGCTGACTATGAAATTCACAAAAGATCCATGGCGAAACAAAGGTGAATCCGTGAAGACGATCTACGCGCCGATGAGGGAGGCCCTAGGAGGGATCGAAGGAACGAGGACATGGGATCGAGACGAGTGAGAGAGGAAGAGAAAAGAAAGATAAATAGAGAAGAGAGACAGAGAGAGAAAGAAACGGACGATAGCGAAAAAAATGAAAGGAGGAAATGAGGGAGGAAATAGAGAGACAGAATAAGAAGTTGATGAAAGACGAGGAAGGAGAATAGACAGGTAATGGAAAGCCCGAGGGGTAGATACGCCCCTGAGGCATGCAGAAACACAAAATGGTATTGGTTAAGAAGGCAAAACGATCGCTTCCGCGAAAGGCTACGCCATCTGCCCTGCTTGGAAAT
Organism: Cerceris rybyensis; assembly: GCA_910591515.1. Taxonomy (NCBI): domain Eukaryota; kingdom Metazoa; phylum Arthropoda; class Insecta; order Hymenoptera; family Crabronidae; genus Cerceris; species Cerceris rybyensis. Next base: position 40,051,609 of record OU342789.1, read on the forward strand.
TGGTAGATTCGGAATTTCGCGTGTATCGATGACTATTATAGGACATACCCCGAATACATCAAGAAACCGGCCAAGCCGACAAACGGGACCGCCCGCTGGACCGCTTTGTGTCTAGGCAACCGATTAAATTGGTCAACAGCAAGGATATCAATGTGACAAGTGCAACTTGCACTTGACAGTTCTCGTTACGGGCTATTTCATAGGATCGACTGACCTTCGTAGGTTTTATTTTGTTTTCAAATGACAGGAAGTTTTGTGCGGTGAGTGCATTAGCTATATTTGTAGAGTGTAGGGAAATGTCGATACTTTTAATGGCTGTATTTACCGTATCTGCTTCGGCAACGATCGATTTACGCGTGGCAACGGTAGTAGTAGAGGAAGGAAGGTAAGACACGAAGTAGAATCGACTAACCGCCGATATTCCTGCGTGAAGAGTGGCAATGTACTTTATTGTTTGAAATATAACGGTCGAAAAATTCATTTGCGATATTTGTAGTGTTTGATAACTGGCATATGGTAATCCTAGAGTAAAAATAAAAGGTGGAACGAACGTTTCAAAGTCACGCGGCAGGATTAACACTAGAATTGCCGCCGTGGAATTTAATATGTTTATATATATTAAATAAATACTTTAGAGAAAGAAGAATCAAATGGCGGAAAAGATGGTTCATTAAGTAATTTACACTTTATAAAATGGATGTATTGTAGAATATCTCCTCTATGGCTCTCCTATCGATTTAGAAAATTGTTAGGAAAAAGTATGGAACTAGTTACATAATAACATCTTAAACAATGTTGACGATAGTATTTTTAGTATTGGATACATTTTTTTTTGTAAGCACTCTTATTGCAAAGAAACTTTGCCGTTTTCAGAGATAATATAGCGTGGAAAGCTAAAATATTGTATTCGATTCTAATGGAAACGTAGATACGTATTATCTTACGATATCTGTGTGTTATTAGAAAGGTTTTAACGCACCGAATTCCTCGCTGCGCTAACACAAACTATCTAATAAAGTACGTCCGAAATGCCATGGCGAAAGAAAAATCAATTGAACGAATCACAGTCGCCACGGAACGAAACGAAACTGGGTCATCGAATTTACTACGAGTCAATGATATTTCTTTGAATTTCAATCGAAATGATTCCCTGTTGAACGATTCATCGAATTTTCAGTATCACGCTCAAAGGAATAATTAAGGTATCGAAGGAGTGTTTCAAGTTTTTGTCCATCGGTTTAGTATAAAGAGACCCTGAAACGTCGATGGCTGAAAGTCGATGGAAAATACGGCATTCCCGATGTGGCCTTCGATTCCTGGAGGCATCGTGCGTGTTTGACCGAAGGGCCTCCGGGAGCGAGGAAAGTCCGCAAGAGTCCGCGTCTCTTCGGCTCTTCTCGGCAAAGCTGCGTGGAGGGCAGCAAATGTGAGGAGAGGGAAGGAGCTACAATCCAGAGAGAGAGAGAGAATGAGAGAGAAGAGAGGGAAAGAGAGGAGAGGAGGAAAATGGAAAGGTTAAGTTACGAGACGCAGCAGCTTCCAAGGTCTCCCCCTCCCGTCACGAACGCCTGACCCTTTTCCCTTTTCAGCTGAATGGATCGAAGAAACGAATAACATAAAGAAACTCTCGATACACACAGCCCTACCGCAACTCGCGACGGCTTCCTTCGATCGAACGACCCGCCCGGATATCGCCGATCTTTATCACCCGAATTTTTACCTCGCTCGTTCATCCGCCTCGCGTTTCGTTTCTATTACCCCCTTTTCCTTGCCATCTCTCCGAGTTACGCAACATCGGCATATTCTTCCGTCGAATGTCCTCTCTCGTTGTAGCAACGAGTCAACGAAGGGGAAAACGAAGAACAAAGAGGGTACACAACGTAGGATGAAATTCATGACATCGAGGATAGTCGAACGAGCAAATACGGGCAAACAAACGATCGTCGTTTCAAACGAATCATTTGCATCGACTCGACGATCTTGGTTCGAATCGATATCGTGGAACTGGCATGACGTAACGAAGACAAAAATAAAACAGTCCCTACGAGCACACGCGCCAACGCGAATAAACGTCTCCAGGGTGTCTCATGGGAAATCTACAAATCTTTGTCAAGATCGAATGAGCATCGTTTACGAACTATCGAGGAAGCATGTCGCGAAAAGTTCACGCCGGCAGCGGCTAGTCCGAAGGTAAGGTTTAAGATCGAACAAGGGAATTCGATGGTTCGAGGAGGAGGTCGTAGAAGCGTAGGAGCTCTAGGAGCGTGGATCTCCAGGCCTTGACACATTTCTCTCGGTGGCGCCAAATTGGTCGTCGGCTGGTTCGGCTCGGCATTCCGTAGGAAATAAGAAAGAAACAAAGGGCCGAAACTCGCCATCACCATGACGAGGACATGCGAGAATGCTGTTTCGATAATGTTAAGGAAGAAGAGAGTGAAAATGAAGGATATCGTTCAAGATACGATGAGAACTCGAGAGACGAGAGAGGAAAGCAGACCGTGGAGAAAGAGGGAGAGGAAAATCAATGTCAGGCAGCGTGCGTTGCAACCTAAAATCAAGGGAGACCGAACCACCCTCCTTTCCATCGCTTTAGAGAGAACCCGGTCGATCCGCGCTGCAAGGGATGCCAACCCTCCTCCTGTACCCCCTCAGAGACCACTGAAAACCATAACCCGCACAACGGTCCACTTTCGAGATCTCCCTCAGAATTGGAATATATCTTCGCTCTGAGTCCTCCTTGCGAGAGAGGATTTCCGGGACGGTAGTTACGATTTTCTCTTTCTCTTGGTATCGTCACAAATCTTCACTCTCGATTTCGATATCGCGACGAGGCACCGGACGACGGGCTCCTCGTTGAGTCGTTCGTGTTCTGAATTATTTATGGCGATCGGAAATTTCGCTCAAAGAGAGATACAAGGGGGAGATGCTCGGAAATTATAAGGATACCGTTTAGGGAAATTGGCGTGGTAGTTACGATTTAATATGCTAATTAAACTGTAGAAGAATCGTTAATTTCACGGAGTCTGTAAAAAAGTATTGGTAGTTAAAGGGAAAAATAGAGTTTTTTAGTTATGTACTTCGTAAAATGCATGCGAAAGTTGCATGGTTTGGTGTTCGTTATTAGATAATGCGGAAGATATTCGTACAGCGTGAAGACACGTCCGACCATAGAAATCCGTTTCTACTGTTCCCAGTGCCACTGAAATGACGCGAGATTCGAAAAATTGTAATAAGTAAACATTACGAGCAGCCATAGAACAATATTTAATATAAACGACAGATATTTGATGATTAAATTATCGCATCTACCGCAAAACATTTTCACGCCTCGTCAGTCATCCTTATCACTTTCCCGTTTGTATTACAAGACACTCTTACTATTATTCCTACCGTTCAAGTTCTTCCCTCAGTTATAACTTCTCCAATACTCTAGCATTGTATTAAAAACCCAACAAAATTCCCAACCTGACAAGCTACGACACTCGTCTCACAGTAGAGAACGAAGATTTCGACAGTCAGAAATGACCAGTGTCGTGCATCGGCCGTGGTTCCCGTCCCGTTTCCTCGTTCCGTTTAAAAGACCATAAATTATTATTTTCAAAAATAACCTTCCTCCGGTACAGCGAAAATATTGCGCGATCACTTTCACGCGAGATACCACCGTCTCTCGTATGGCTCTCAAGAAAAATATGGGTTGCGGTGCGAGGCACAAAGTCGCCGAAAGATTCGGTCTCTCCTACGTAGAGTCGCATACACATGCACGCGATCTCTACACTCGGCCCTCTCTACCACTTCCACATAGTTGCGCGCACACAAACGCGATGGGAGCACGCAAACCTTGCGCGTTCACGAACTTTTGGCGGCACGTGCACTCACACCAGCTCGTCCAGCGGGTGCACACACGCGCACACGTACGTCTGTGCACGCACGTATTCATTTATTGATTGGTGCGTGCCGCGAGTAGGTCCGTCTCTACGAAATTCGGCACCCTCTGATGGAACCGAGAACTCGTTGCATTCGGTCGTAGATGTTACATGGAAAATACCCCTCGAGAAGTTATAGTACAGAGAGTCGTCGAAAATTCTAATATACGTTGCGACTTGATATGGACTTTTACTGGTAGATACAACGTATTGACGAATACACGTGTGTGTGTATATATATATATATGGCGAATTGTAGGAAATAGAATAAACGAACCAACGACATGAAGATAAGAAGTACAAATTTTGTCGATAGAAGTAACTATTTATTTTGGCTAAGTACATTCGTTTTTCTAGTTGAAAGATCGTGCAATTTTATAGGCAATTACCGAAGAGGCTTGACAGTGTGAGAATGTAATAAAAACGCAACAGTTCCGCTTGTTGGCTCACTAAATCGGAGCCGATAACGTAACATTCTTGTAAAGATAATTCCCGGAGTCGAAACGCTGCCGTACCTCCTCCTCCCCACCCCATGGCCGCTCCGCGAGGCCCGTCATACCCAGTCGTATGAAATACGTCGAATTCGACCGACATTGCGGAATCGCGGGCGCTGCAGTAAATTTGCACCCACGCCTGGCTGTCGCCCAATTCCACGTATCCTCCTCATTCTCCTCCTCTTTCTCCCCGTTGTCCCACCCGGTTCCCAAAAATATACCCGCTGGCCCGCGAGCAGGTGGCGCTATCACGCGGTCGCATTTCGAACCTTCCGCAATGCCGCGCTCACGCTCTTTACGCGCGAGCAAGTGTGACCCACTCGCTCTCGCTTACGATGCAACGCAACGGGGGACCATAGAGCGGAAAATGGACATGGACGTACACATGAGAGTAATGTACGGATTGATATATAGGACGTACAACGTAATTTTAATATCTTGAATATGTTGGTTGTAATAGAAAATTTGAACTAATGTTTCTTACAATAGTTGCATAGCTTTGTGGGGCGGAGTATAAAATGTTCTTTTCTACTGTAATTTTTGTATGAAACGTATATAGCGTTGTATTTGAAAGTGGTTTTACTCTGCTTCTTGTTATATTGAGATATTTGAGAATTTATATAACAGGCTACAGGAAATGATATGAAAAATTTGTTTTTTCGACGAAATCGCGAGGATGTTTTATTCTACTTAGTTTGTCATTTAAAATGTAAAAATAAGACACCTATGCCTATTTTTAGCTGAAACTAACTTAACACTAAAATTATTGGCGTTGAATCTACGGTATTTAAATATATTAAATAAGCAATTTGGCGAAAGAGGATTCGGGAAGTGAAAAAGTTGATTGATTAAGTTACTTATGTTTTACAAAATGGACGTGAAATATCTAGAGTTTGTATTCCCTGTGAATTTAGAGAACTTTTTACAAAGTAGGAACCGATCATGTGGACTATATTGTTAGTTCTACTGTTAAACATACTTTTTTCACAAATAGACTTATACCACTTTGAAAAATAACGTCTTACTTGCCGAATTCTGTGTTCGAACGGAAATTGAAGTGATAAAGTTACGTAGTACATCCTGTACGTGTGTTAGATGCTAAAGTTTGAGCTGCAGTAGATGTGTTTGATCTATATATATAGTGGAGAAAAAGAAAATAATTGGTGTCTTCACACTGTAGTATATTTATGTAAAACAATTAGTTGACTAATATGCGCTTTTATTAGTTTATAATGGTCAGTTAAATTGGCGAACTTTATCAGAGCGAATTTTGAAACATGACAAGTTGAATTTGATACAGAAACCCATAAGTGCAATACTCGTAATTTCCAAATCGAAGGGATATCTTAAAAAAAAAAGGAGGAATTATAAGAGTCACGTACAAATTCTTAATTAGTAAGCCAGAGTACAAATTTCTAAAGCTACTGCTACAACATCTAAAACTGTGAATCGTAAGTCTAAATGAAAATGCTTCTTAAAGCAAAAAAATCCGGAAAAAGCGAAAGAAGTTGAGTCTGTACGGAGCAAGAGTTGTTAAAGATTTGAGCTAATCGAATGACTTTGCACGCATTGCATCGAAAGATATCAATGCGAGGCTCTCTGTTCCCTGATAGTTACATTAAATAACGGGGATCCCCGATAACCACTAATTATGAATTCAGTAGCAACTGTATCTTATCAAATTCACCGAAATTGCTGATGCTTTCCTTTTCTATCTACATTTTTCAGATTTTAACAGCTCCAACTGTTAACCATAGGACCTGCAGTTTTAGGTGGGTGTAGAAACACCGAGGCGCTAACTATTAAGGAGGAAGTTAAATAAGTTAAGTAAGAACTATCAGCATATTAATAAGCAACAATTTTACATAAAAACTGTCTTCGTGTTAAAACTTCGTAAATATGTATTTCCGTATTTATGCAAATTCCTCGAGACATCGTCATCAACCCTCGTAAATTCTGTTTAGGTTCGCGTTAGGTTAAACAAGTTTCGTGTCACAACTTATTATTTCAGTAGCAGAATAAGTTATAAATACAAATTGTCAGTTCCGTGAAAATTTGTAGGACAGGTTAGCCCTCCCCATCAATCGTTGCGAGATAGCGTTTGTTCCGAGCAGGAACCTGGACCAGGAACGACAGCCACGAGAGAAAGAGGGGGATAGGTAGAGGAAAGAAGAGTAAATAGCATAAGAGGGGAAGCTACTGCAGAAGGGAGGGAATGAGGGCTCGGGATTTACAGAGAAGATAGGGTTACGCATTGTGCGTAGGGGGATAGCGCCATGCTAACGCGGCAGTCCGTTGTTTTATTCGGATTTGCCGGAGCGTGGATGAGAGTAATATAACCATACCGAAGAGGTGAAATATATTTCAACTATTTTCTGATAGTCGATAATATGCGAATGGGGGAAATTAAAGCTATTAATGAATACCCCGGATTCCTCTGCTTTCGAGAATGCAGCCGGGCTAAATTCGTTGCATACCTGGCACGTTTAGTCCCGATAGTGAACCTACAACCGATACTTCAACGTACTTGGTACGATAACACTGATTAAAAACATTCCTAACGACATACTTGCGTAAACCACGTTCAATATTATCAACGTTTCCTCCTAGAAAAATGTATATTTCCCACCCCTCTAGAATCATACAAATGAATGTCAAACTAATTTCGTATCGACATAAATATACATCCCTATGAACTCTCACCACCATTGCTAAATTCAGCTACAAGTAACTACTTAAGTACCACGATAGAGTCTATATTTACAAAATGATACCGTTGAACGTTACATCCATGAAGGCTAACGATTCACAAACGTACCTACGTTTATCCTTTAAACAAATGAATGAAAAAGTTCCACACTACGATTCCTAATACAACCCTCTCCATAATCCGAGCATTTCCCTAAAATATACGAGACATACGTGACTGTGCATAAATGATCGGTCGAAGGAAAATAAACGCGGCGATTCAATCCACTATATACACCGTTTATCAGCCAGGGCCGTACGAGCAGGCCCTCTGACGGTCTTATCATGAAATATTTCGTGACCCGAATTCGGCATTGCACGAGACCCACTCTCTATCGTATCAGGCGGTCTAACGGTTAAGAATACCGGCATGTGTGGGTAAGCCGGCTGCGTGAGCACACGTATAAGTATGTATGTGTACACACGCGCGCTTACGTGCGTGCGTAGAAACAATACGTGCAACGAAGCCACGAGGCATGCGTGCGAACAAAAAAACGCGAGTAAAGCCGCTTCCACCTCGATCGTTGCGCAGATGTAGGCGACATTGAGATTACGTGTATGCTATCGTGGCACAGCCGAATGATTGTGGCTCTCTTCCTCTTTCCCTTCCTGTTGGTTAAATTATAACTATGCGCGTGCGATCGTTGCAGTTTTATTTCGAGGATTTCCTTTTTTTTTAATACTGCTTAACACTAGAACTGCCAAACCAGTCAAAATGACTGGTACACAATTTTTTCAAAAAATTCTACAAGTTCATAGAAGAGCCATAGAATAAAAATTCTGCGTCCATCGCAATAGACATAAATCACCGAATTGATCATCTTTTTCGCCACTCGATTCCTCTTTTTGCAAAGTACTTATTTAATATATTGAAATATGATAGATTTAACGCCGGAAGTTCTAGTGTTAAGGTAGATTGTTGAGGGCGGAAAGTTTGAATGTTACAACTACTGGCGTTATATTTATTATTTCTATTTAGAGGAAATCAGTAGTTTCGAATAAAAGGAAAGGGAGAAATGAAAAAGATGGGTAATTAACACTAGAACTATCGGCAGGAAATCTACTGTATTTTAATAAATTAAATATGCACTTTGGAAAAAGAGAAATCAAGAGGTGGAAAAGACGATCGATTAGGTAATTTGTGTTTTATAAGATAGTCGTAGAATATCTGCTCTGTGACTATACTATAAACGTAGAGAACTTTTGGACAAAATTGAGAACGAGTCATTTTGATTTGCTTGGTAGTTCTAGTGTTAAGTAATTTAGGTTTGATAAGATCGAATTGGAATATTTGGTACATGGCTCTGTTATTAATTTGGAAATTTTTAGAAAAATTGATGATCGGTTATTTTGAACGTGTTGGTAGGTTTAGTGTTAAAGAATTGGACGGGGGAACGTTATGCTTTGGGAGCATTAGACGGAAATGTGTAAAATTAACGGGATGTATTTGAGGAAGAATTATCGCGTTTGCAAAACTAGTTTTCACGCTTGATAGATACTCTTATCTCTTGTCTATTTGTGCTGTAAGATGTTACAAGCTTTTTCGTCAATATTGATAATTCTGGGAAGTTATAATTGTTCGTCATCTATCATTGTTTTATGTGAAGTTAGGAAAATTTAGGCGTGTCAGGCAGAAATGATTGATTTAAGATAGAGAATTAGAGTTTTGGTAAATTTCGTGTGGAAATGATGAGTGGAATTCTTCGGTATAAATTCGGAATGCTTTTTCTCAGTTGTTTTTTTTCAATATTCATAAATTAGATTTGGATATAAATATATTCTAATTCTTGCACTTCCTTTTTATGCGATATATCTACATCTACGTGGAATCATTGCAACTTTTTTCAACATTACGAGGAATAGTTTCACGTAGATGAAGTCCAACACCATGGATATTTCTGTTACTATAAGCTCTTTCGATAAAGACTAAATACTTCAATACTTTGGATTATTAACTTCACGTGTGTTCCGTACAGATATGTGTAGCAATTAATTATTTAAAAGTTCGCAATAATTCCCTGTGACTGAAGCATCTTTTGAGTAAAAATAAATATACCAAGTTAAAACATTTTATTGAATTAACTTCAGCGAAGTAGCGCCAAAAATTAAAAAAGTAATTTTGATAGCGAAAACTGAATTGAAGACCTAAATTATTAGCAATTTTCTTTCGTATTGTCTTCTTACCGTATTTAAAATCCGTTAACCCAAGTACAAATGAAGTTTTGAAGGAAATCGTTACCATTCAAATTTGCACGTAAAGATACGAATACGAATGAGATTTTGACATTCCTGGAATATGTAAGACGAACATAATTCGATATAGTAGACTGAAATTTGAAAGTGAGTCGAGCATATAGTCCCTAATTCGGGTTACTGAGATTGTACCGCATACTACTACGCTGGCTCGATCAATACGAGTCCTGAGGATGCCTATCGCGTAGGATTTTGGTCGTAGTCTCTGGCAAAGTCACTATCGTCATTCATAAATGTGAAATTCAAGCCGATTTTCACAAAATTGTACGACTAAGAAAAAAGAAAGCTATTTCGTACAACAATAAAAGCGACAATTTTTCGTTGGAGAAATAAATGAAATGTAAAAGCATACATAAAAGTTGATAATATTTAGATATATATGCTTATCAGTCTATGAAGATTGTTTGTTAACATTTATTTCTCTTTCTTCATTGAAATTTGTTGAAATGAGTACGTTAATGTAAAAGAAAGTAGTGAAAAAAATTCATTCACATATATTTTAAGTAAGAAAATAGAAGTAATAATAGTGTTTACTGTTCATAGATATTTTTTTAAGTATAATTCAGATATAGAATGATCAAAAGTGAATAAACGATTTAGTGTTTATTAAATAACGATTTATGACCCGCCTCAGATCGAGGATGTCCAATCAGAAAGTCTCAGGTCTCATACTACTTACAAGAAGTTTCATTGTCACAATGAATCTATAAAAAAGTGTCTGGTCGGATAAGCATGGTAAAAGTGCTCCCACTAATTAATCTTGAGGCGTTCCATAGGATAAGGCACTTTGAAAAAACCGTTCCTGCAAAGTATGAATCTACTAGCCCTGCCGTAGATATACTTACAAGAGAAAACGTACAATTACAGTGTTTGCCCGATTTCTACCGTTTGGTTTAATAAAATATATTAATGAGTAAATATTAATTTGTAATTTTTCAGATTTTTAATAGTAATGGAATATAGTTAAAACAAATAAAATCTGATGTTTCGTTACTTTCCGTACTCAAAGCAATGATACATTTCAGATCGAGGCTTTTAATACGCATTTTAACTTAATTTCTTGAACGTAAATTATTGCTGCATGAATTCCTAATTAGCAATAATTATTGAAAGCCAGTCAGAGCAGAAATTCGTCTGAGATAATTTGGTTTATTCCACTTGACGAGAATGAAAATTTTTCGATAAAATTTTACAAGTTGACAAGTAGTACGAGTCGGTGATAAGTCAGACAGAGCTAAAAGTTGGTCTGCGATATTTTGGTTTATTCCACTTACGAACTTTAACTCATTAACTCATTTCTCGAAAGATTTTGACAAATTGACAAGTGATACGAGTCAGTGACAAGCCTGGCGGAGCAAAAATTCGTCTGAGATTATTTCCACGTCAAATTTGGCGCCAGGCAGGTTTATTAAATAAATAACTCATAGCTTCAGATACACACAATTTCATTTCCTGGCGTGTAATACAAATAATTTTATGTAATATAAGTAATCAATGAAGAATTTTTTAAATCTAAAACACTGTTAAACATGTTTAAGGGCTGCGCTTGTACCTTTTCTGCCTGCCCTGCGCCTGTCTTGCCTGTCCTGCTCTTGTATTGCTTGACCTGCGCCTGCGCTGCCTTTTCTGTACTTTTTCTGTCTGCCCTACTCTTGTACTACTTGTCCTGCTCTTGTGCTACTTGTCATGCGTCTACACTGCATGTCCTGCGTTTGTTTGTCTGTTCTGTGCCTCTCCTGCCTGTTTTGTCTTTTCTGCCTGTCCTGCATATGTACTGCCTGTCCTGTATTACTGGTTTACTCCACGTATGAGCTGAAGCTCACTTTAAGCAAAGGTTCTCCCAGTCCTCCAATAAATATTAATAACTAGGAATTCGCGCGGTAATAACTTACGTTAAAGAAAGTAAGTTAAAATGCCTAATCAAGGCCTCGATATGGAGTGTACAATTATTGCTTTGCGTACGGAAAATACGAAAACATCAGATTTTTTTTTAACTATTTTTCACCACTACTAAAAATGTTAAAAATGTGCACATTAATATTTATGGTAGAATGCAGGTACCGTTATAATATAAAAGTTCCATATTTTCAATAAAAATAAATGTTTTTAAATTTTATTAATTTTTTAAAAATCGATTTGCCAATCAAAAAATCAGGAAAAATTCAAACGTATAGACGCCATTGGGTACAATATCTGTAATTTTTTCTGAATTTTTTATCAAGGTCATGGAGAATTTGGGAAAAAACTGGAAAGTACGTTCCACCCATAACTACCCCTACGATGGGTGTACCGGATTCATACTTTGCAGGAAGGGTTTTTCCAAAGAGTCCTATCGAAAGGTATCACTCAACATTAATTAACTTTGGAGACACTTTTATCATGCACACTCGGTTATAGACCCTTTCAGTTCTAATGAACGCTCTCTGTATAACAATAGTAACAATTTTTATTAAAAAAAAAGAAGGAGAAGGTTAAGGTTTTTAACATTTCCTTGCAGAAAGGGAAATCACTTAAAATAAATTCCACAATTACCAAGGTAATTACTAAGTCGCGGAAGTCTATGCAAATTAAAAATTCTGTAACCACACTTCAGATACTAGCACCTAAACAGATTAGTTCCACTCGCTAAGTGTCACAATAAGCGCCATACTTTGAATATTTTACATACATTCTCCAGCTGAATGCATGCTTAACATTTTTTCCTATCTGTTTTTCCCATAAATGCATAAAAATTCGCAGTCCAATAATTACAGTCTTACAAAACGTCGTTAAAATTCAACGAAAAGATTGCCGTAATTTTTTTCTTCGACATCCAAATACCGTGGTTTCAGGAAGTGAAGAGAAGCACTCGTAAAACGAATCTTTATTCCCCGACTATAATTTGCAGCGCGGGAACGAGAGTCAGCCGAACTTTTCTAACGTTTCTAAAACACTGAGGCCGCATGGCCATGACACACATAGGAACCAGCCTTTCGCATCCTCTCTTAAAAAAACATCCAACGGCCTATACCCATAACTCATTCAGAACCTTCTGTCTTATCTTCAAGGGGAACCTGATATTTTCTCACACCTTTTCAGAAATATCGCTCCCCCGGCGTGTAATGCCGCGATCAGACGCAGTTTGTCTTAATTCGATTTCAATTTGGCGCACAAACACCGATGTCAATCCTTCGAAAGCACTATTCTCGTAGTTCAGATATCAACGTAAAAATAGAATGAACGTTTAATTTTATCAGTCGCCAAAATGTATAAGCGGAGGAATCGGATTTTTAGCTGATTTCTACGATCGAGATCGAAATACTGCGAATCGTGGTGCGCAGATCTACCAACGTTGAAATATTTGCAGTGTGGATTATAAAATGAAATTTTCCTAAGAGTTGCACTTTTTTCTATCTTTGTTCTTAAAAGTATCGACGTTCCATATGATACACTTAATCATGATAGACCATTTTGGAAGTAATAGATCGAGGAAAGAAGGAAATTGATCGATTTAATTGCCATAGTATTTTATAGAATAGATACAAAAATGAAAAATTTGTATTTGTATAAATTAGAAAAATTCGTAGAATAATTTAGGAGTAATTTTGATTATCCTAATAGTTTCACAACACATCAGCTGCTGTGACAAATACCAATGGTTCCTAATGAAAATTTTAATTTGGTATCAGTTAATACGTTAATTTCACAAATTGTACCAGTTTACCATATAAAAATGAAATTTCTGCCATACGATTATGCGCAATGCACTTCTCAGTATATTAAAATGAACAATCGCATTCGACTAAAATTTCAATTCAAAATAAAAGATACTTCTCTTAACCACCAGTCTTAACTCATTCTAATATCTCACTAATTACCAGAAATTAAATAGAAGTAGAAAATACATAGATGCTAATCGTCAAAATTCCAAAACCAAACCGCTAAAATAGCGTCGAATCATTCTGTCACAACGTCATTAAAAATCCCATCATTTCTTTGCGATGCAATGCAAATATTCCGCCTGCGTGAACACTACGTTCGAAGTCAATTTTTTGTCTCCGGCGTATCGCTGCACGTGTCACGAGAAAGATATAACCCGAGGAGAAGAAGAGTTTCGACTTTCATGACGTAGATGCAGGACTTTCTACGTTATGTGGCAGGCAAAGGCCTCGCGTTCTTGCTGCATTGTGCAATGATTTTCTACGGCGGAAGGTTAAACCTTGTTCCGAGACCGGCATGTTGCGCGAACGGAGCTGAGAGGCACTAATCGTTTCTAAGAACCCATGGCCTAAATCGACTCGTCAGGTATTCTCGAATCTTTCCAAATGTGAATAAATCTGCAGGTGAATCGCGACTCACATATCGAGGGGATCTCATGGAAGAAAACAGAAATTTATTCTGTGCAATGAGGAAGAGGTTTGTTGATGGCCATAGAAACAGTTGGAAGTATTAGGTTGGAAACTATGAAACGGACGTTTTTGTTTAACCCTTTTAGTGCTGGACGACGATATATCGTCGTTAGCAAAATTGCTAACACTGGATATCGAAGGGTTAATATTCAGTTTCCAATACAATATCAGTAATTTTATGACATATAATTATAAATACACAATTTATGCTCCATATTGCGTATTCTATATGACACTATTGCCAAATGACAATTCTTTTTATTCGCAACTACATTTGTTATTAACACTAGAACTACCGAACCAGTCAAAATGACTGGTACACAGTTTTTTCCAAAAAATTTTCAAGTCTACAGGAGACTCATGAAATAAATATTCTACGTCAATCTAGAAAAACATAGATCACTGTATCCATTTTCTTTTCGGTCTCTTGATTCCTCTGTTTTCAAAGTACTTATTTTATATATTGAAATTTAATAGATTTAACGCCGGTAGTTCTAGTGTTAATTCAATCAATTTTTTCGGTCGGCACTAAAAGGGTTAATCTGTGTTCAGCTGCGACTGAGAGATATTCATGGTAACGTGCACTCGATATTTTTATTTATAAATTTTTAAGGTATTCTCCTTGCTCATTTCGTGTTTGTATCCCATTTTTATTTAATTTCCTCCAAAACTAGATGGAAGCAAAACGCGATTCACATATACTTTTCTTGTACGAGTTCAAATTGAATCATAGCGCAGCTCAAGCTTGGAGAAGCATTAATCGTGCATTGGAGATGGATCTAATAATGAAAAAAATGCTCGATATTTGTTCTAAAAATGTCGTGTTGACAATTTAAGTATCGTCAACGAGCCTCGAGGAAGACCAACGAACCATTTTGATAACGAGGAATTAAGGACGACTGTGGAATCCGATCCACACACAATTATTTGTGAACTTAGGTTTAAACTAGAAACTAGCCATACGACTGTGTTAAAACATCTGCGTGTAATAAATAAAGTATTATTTTTATTCAACGCCCGTTTCATAGTTTCCAACCTAATACTTTATGTTCGCAATGGGAAGTTGTATTTATAAATGTTATACTGGGAAATGTTCGTTGTTTCAGAAGGTGGTGTTTGTGAATGTAACGTGATAAATTTATGATGTTTGTGGGACGAAAGGCTATGGTGTTGGATAGATGAGGAAATAAGTAGAAAGGTCACTGCAAATGTAACGTATATGTCAATTGATAGATATTTCAAGGCGTCGTGAACTTGAGCAATGAATACTGGTTAGCAAGTGATTTCCTATGCCCACGGTGAGGATTTACTATTGTAAGCAAAAGAAAAGAAATAAAAAAATACTGATTGGAATACCTTAAGAATCTATTATACAAAATTCGAATTTTCGAATTAAATATCAATCTTAGGCATTTATTTAAAAAAAAAAAAACTGTCGTATAGAACTGATATCTTTAAGTATTTCTAATAATTGACGCTTCTGAATCCAATGAAAAGTAAATATTACTTACTTACAATTGAAACTGGCAATTAACGAAATTAAATATTCAGCAGTAAAAAAACATTTTTGTAATTCACATATTGCAGCTCTATCGCACCCCAAAATATGAAAAAAAGAAGGAGGAAATATAATGGTTATCAAATTAAATCCTCGCATTTCCATCCAGTAGGGCCAATTTGAAAATTCCGTTACTTTTGCAAGAATTTCTATAATTCACGTACTGCAACTCCATCGTGACCGAAAATATTAAAAAGAGAAAGAGAAATATAATGTCTACCAAATTAAATCCTCGCATTTCCATCCAGTAGGGCCAGGGTTAAAAATTCCCTTGCTTTTACAAATATTTTTATAATTTAAGTATTGCAACTCTATCACACCTCAAAGTATTTAAAAAAAAAGAGGTGGATTTATAATGTCAATTGGCCAATTTCAAAATTCCATTACTTCTGCTCAATTTCCACCTGTGCCATACATATTACAATCTCACTGTTTTCATAAATCCATATATGGCATATCTGCAAATCTCAGACAAATGAACCACAACAGTGAAATCCGTAAGATAGAAGAAAATCCACGGCAAAAGAAAAGAAAGAAAATGAAAAGCATCGCAACGTTTCGTGCGTTAGTCCAAGCTCGTCACGCAACCGCGTAACTTCATTGATCACACGAATTTCAGAAGTCCACGTCCGTATATTGCTCGCAGAGCGACGTACCGAAAAAAAAAGAAACGTCGCCGGTCTAACATTCTCGGAACACGAAAGTGGCTGGTTCAATGCCGACATGCAAACGTCGCGGCGACGGCGCACGTAGAATTAATAGTCGGAAACGACGGATTAATGTTTAAGCGAGGCACACACTGTGCATGCAGAACCGGTGTACTTAGAAGTTTCCGCCGCCATCGCGCGCAAGTTAGGTCTGCACGCTTCGGTGAAACTTTTACGAGGCACGTGCGCAAAATTGCAGAAGGGTTGAATTCTCGATAAGAGATAGAAGAAGTAGAAAAAAAAAGCTTAAAGATGATACCGTTGCAGCACTGCTGCATCAGTCTAAATACACGTATTATCCTGTGTCGAATGCAATTGCACTTGGAAGAACGTTCGTTTATAATTCAGCATTGTGTCGTGCCATGCAGGCGAGGGTTCGAACCCTGCAGGTCTACGGAGTATTAAGGGAAAGTACAATTTAGATGTTCGATGCACCTGATGCTCATCGAGGCGATCTATCTTCGAAATGTTTGTATTATGCAGAGGATACATTTGCATGTATACAGGTATCCTCCCTACAACACGGTACTAGTGGTCCGCGAGAAAATTTCGCTGGTCCCCAGAAAAATGTGGAATATACTTACTCATCACGTTAAGTGATGTTTTAAGATGCATTGAACCATAATTCAATTCATAAGAATACATTTTATGTGTTCTTAGATCACAATTTTTTGTATAAAAATATTTAACACTTTAAAAATCCTATTAATGGTCCGCGGGATTTAAATTATGAATTTACTGGTCCGTGAGGTCAAAAAGTTTGGCGACCGCTGTTCTATAACACGGTTTCTCTATAACGCGATTCCTAAATTGTGCAAATCCTCCTTCAATACGACATCCTGTAACACGGTTTCGTTCTAACACGATAGTATAAATTGAGTGTTGTAATAAATAAACAACATGATTTTTGTTTAAAGTAATTAAAAATTATATTGCTTTAAAATCATGACGAGAAGGAATAATGAAATATAATGCCTTTACATGAAAATATATAGATAAATAGAATCATATAGAAGTAGATCTAGAAATATACAGTAAAACCTGTTTTTGTGCGGTCCTATTTTATGCGATTTTAGTTTTGTACGATTTGTTTTGTGCGGTATGTATATGAATTTCATTGGTTTGGTATTATACACTGTTGCAAAGTTTTCAACACTACAAAGCGCTGTTCGCCTCCAGACGCTATGTTCATTTGTTATCAGCAGAATACGCATCACAAGAAGATGCGCGTTTTGGACTATGACGAGCAGCAGTAAATTATGTGCATTTTGAAAATTTCTCTATGTGTAAAATGAGAAATTATATTTTTTTTTAACGTTTCCATGTATAATTTAATTATTACTTTTGTTTGAAAGCACTTTCTCAGTGTTTCATAAATCTTTGACATACTTTTCAAGCGCGACTTTTTTTATGCGGTCCCTATCCACCGCATAAAAAACATTTTTTCTAATATGTTGTAAAAAATTATATGTTATAAGTGTTTATGAAATTTCTGATTATTTCTTTTTTTGTGCGGTTTCTTTTATGCGGTCCCTATCTACCGCACAAAAACAGATTTTACTGTATAGAGTAGAATAGAAATTATAGAATTTACTCATTTATAACGCTATTCGGATGTTATAATGAAGAGCGTTATGTACAGTTTAGAGGTGAAATAAGAAAAAGAGATGTCAAATTAAAAAAATTTTAATTTTTATTAAGTTTTCGGAACGTAAGCCCCATTTTTGTGTTGGCTTTGCGTCTCACATAACACGGTTTCTCACAATACGGCATTTCCTAGGAACCAATCTACCGTGTTATGGAAGGGTTACCTGTAGTTGTATTTTTGTCAAGGTGATGTAATTTTACAGATATAAAAAAAAGAATAGCAGATAGAATGAGGTATGGTAAAGAGGTCAGAGTTTCCATCCTAAGTATTCATCTCCACGAGGCCAGTTTCGCGGAGATCTTTCGTATTTGCTTGAAACACGTAGGATCGTTTGCCAGAAGGTTAACGCAACCGCACGACGTGATCTAACGTCGCAGCCTCTAACAAAAAAGCAATTCCTAAGGACAGAACCTGTGAGTAAGCATAACTGTACTTTAATAGAATAGTTCAACAATCTCAAAACCGACTTTTCTTCAGCACGAGTTCTCTCTCGCCGCATTCCTCTCGTCTCTCCTCGGTTTGACAATTCAACCGAACGGATACACTTGCCTCCTCTCGTAGCCGCACCTACCGAAAACCAACCGAACTCTTTCTCCCTTTCTCTCTTCTCCACTTTCATTATCTCCTCTTCCAAACGTTCTCCAGCTTCCTTTTTCTCTTTCATCATCTTTTCCTCTTCCGTGGGCACAACCAATACCCCTTTCCCCGGGTCGCCTTTTCTCCCGAGCACGGTTAATGTCAATAACCGTTGCATTAGTTGCCGGTTCGCTTCTTTCTTTGCCGCAGGTGTCCGCTCATCTAACGGTGATTAAAAATGGTTAAAGCATCATCCGCGACATCGTACGATCCTGGTGGTGCGGTTGTAGGTGTGTCCATGTCGAGCCGCCCTACAGGTCCCCGTTTTACGTGGCGTCGTGGCGTCACGCCCGGTGATTTGCTCGCCGGAGCAAAAGATGTTCCCAGTGGCTGCACCGTCGCCTGCATCCTCTTTGTACACTTTGTTCAGACCGTGAAGGCGAGGTAACCGGACAAGTCGTAAGGCACAACGTACCAGGTTGAGTGTCGTGCGGGGAGTAGCCGTAAATCCTGCCTAACGGAGCTCTCCTCTTCATCGTTGTGCTCTCTTTCTGCGGCGAGGCCCGCCGAAGCGGAGACCGTTCGACACGTGGACCAAGGAAAAAACATCGATTGACTGCACGAGCAAAATTTCGTCGGCATTATCCACGCGAACCTCTCACGTTTTATATACTTTATCGACGTTTATTAGAGCCGGCTAGTTTGGTTCGGTTCGAATGAGATTTAAGGGTAGATTAACGCTCGCTTTGAAAATCATTTTTGCCGAGAGAAGCAACGATAAAAGGGGTGGCTCTGGTTAGAGGTATGTAGTTGAAAGCTTCGATGTTTTTAGTGGTGAGGCGAGAAGGTATGATGAAGGCTGGCGTTGAAGAAACTTCAAATCTCTTTGGTATTATGTAAGATTTAAGGGACAAAGAGGATTCGATAGGATTTTATCTACGACTGCGTGACGTCAAGGTGTCGACGGTATTTTACGATTAATTCGAATGTCGTCGAAGGTGTGTGCAAATGGGAAACGGTGTTTTTTTTAATATTCACGATGAAGTCTGAGTCACGGATGAGTTAAGTGATGCAAGATGCAAATACGTCGATACACGGAGACACGATCTCGATGAAAAGGTTCGATGGGGGAGAAATTATTTAGCGACGATGACGTTCCAGGTTTAGACGACGACGGTGTCATAATAAATCACGGATACAATTTCAAGGATGTTTTGGACTACTTTTATGCGTGCAGTTTCTTTTTTCCCCTCATCCTATTTTATCCGGATGATTCGAAAGTACTCGCGAGGAGAGACGAGCGGAGATGCGAATGGGAAGGGATAACGACGAGGGACACGAGTTGCAACATCGAGGAAACTCCACGTGCAGCCGATGATGCAACGATTGGTCGTGCATTTTGTAATATTAGACCTAGAAGGCCTTCTGGCAACGCATCGGACCAGATAAAGTATCGAATCTCCTCGGTTTCTCGATTAACCGGTATCGAAAGACTTCGGTGTCATAATGCGCCAGGGAGAGTGGCTATTGAGCGATAATTATTCGATAATTACTCGTAACCGTTGCGTCTTAATGAATCGCATATTATCGTAAAATAAAGCGATAAGACCAATATAAATATAAGTAAGGAGACATTTCTATTTCGTTTACATCGAGTTGGTGAGAAAATTTTGAGTATAAAATTTGATAGAAACTGCGCATTTTTTTACACGCGCTCGACGATGAATCGAGGGACACGTGGTGCGAGTTTGCAAAGTTCAATAAACTTGCACAGTCAACGATACCGTCATTCGTACGTTCCTTCGTTATATCATCCTTGATTTCACGTATGAATAGTCACTGTGTTGTTATCTCGCGTCTACGAGTGCGCAACGATCGCGTACTAGAAACTGGCGTAACCTCTTTCCGTTCAATTAGAGTTTCGCACGTGCGATCAGAAATAAACGTTTGCATTTCACGCATGTTTAAGGTACTATAGGGTAACTGAGTAGGAAAATACTAATTCTTCAATCTTACAAAATTTTATCGAATTTTAAAACATTGCAAGAACGAAGTTATGATGTTAATTTATTTGGTAGCAAATATTCTCGAGAAACGTAGATGTTTGGTTAACACTAGATTTACCAACTATCAATTCAATCTATTTTTAAATAACAAATGAATACGTTAAAACAAGAGCTAATAACTTTAGACATTTTAGGAATATTCGAAAAAAATGCAGCACATGTAATTTTGACCACCTTAGTAGATCTAGTCTTAAAATTATAGAAACATTTGCAGTTATTCTATTCAACTGTTTACCTTTCATAAGTAGACAAAAGAATACGTGAAGACTGACTGTTACCATTAGATCAACAGATACGCAAAGTTTTATCAAAACTGATAACTTCATATTTCTGACATCCCTCAGTGTGCGAACTTCTCAAAATTGTCTACCCAATTTTACCATACAAATTCAATATTTGCAAATACACGAAAAAATTCCAAACACCCTCACCATATATCTGATTAACGCAGAACAATGCACTCAATTTTCAATGTTAAGCATTTCTTCTTATCTCCAAAAGAAGGAAGGTAATTTTGGTTTTAACACTAAACGTACCGGTATTTTACACCTAATCTTACCATGAAGGGTCATTTGACCCCTTACGAAATAAATGTTGATTTTCAGAAAAAATACCCAATTTATTAAAGGAAATAATTTGCAACATCATTTCTGATTTTTACTAAAACAATCAAACACAAATTTTTACTTCTATAAATACAATAATCAATAAATTACACAAGGCCAATTGAATGTAACAGAAACTGTCGTGTATTATCACTCCTTGTCGAACTTGATTTCTTGTAGACTCTGATCTTTACTCTCTGACTCTCAATATACGACTGCATTTCTATTTCGTTTAGTTTTGAAGAACTAATTGAAGGGAGTGTTTCTTGTGAATCTCCGAAAACGGTCTTTTCGGTTTATGCGTTACGTCGCACAGTGGTCGATTTTGCTGAAATCCTGGCCAAAACCTCCAAAATTTTTTTCGCGGTCTTCCAAATCTAGCAATTGTATTGGATTTGCAACACATCAGAGCACCCTTTCCCACTAATAAAAATTGTTATTATACAACATTGTCACATATATGTAATCTCAAAGTTGGGACTTGAATAACGCATTGTATGGATCCGAT
The DNA here is from genome assembly GCA_910591515.1 of Cerceris rybyensis. Lineage (NCBI taxonomy): Eukaryota > Metazoa > Arthropoda > Insecta > Hymenoptera > Crabronidae > Cerceris > Cerceris rybyensis. The sequence continues at coordinate 40,073,083 of OU342789.1, forward strand.
CTGATCGTCCAACTCTTCACGCCGAAAAAACACACATATCAGGTTCAAATAAATGAAACCTTCACTTCAGAAGGGTATCTGAGTTTAGAACTAAGGTTCCAGTTGAAGAAAAATGCCGAAAAAAACGTAAACTTCGTATGGGGTCAAATGTACCCCTCGTAGTACGTATGGTAGGAAGAAAATTTTTGACGGTAAAAAATAAGCTACGAGAAAAATGGAAAGCGAAAAATTGAATAATCAGATGATATAAGACTTTACAAAAAGTCAAATGAGCGAAAGAAATAACAATGAATGTATGATTTTAACACTAAAACTACCGGCGTTATGTCTACTGCAACTCAAATGTACTAAATGAGTACTTTGGAAAAAGAGAAATCAAGAGATAGCGAAGACAATTAATTAATTAATTTAAGCTTTATAAGCTAGAAGTAAAATATTTACTTCATGGCTCCCTTATCAATGTAGGTAATTTTTAGAAAAAATAGAGAGCCGGTTATTTTGACCGCCTTGGTAGGTTTAGTGTTAAAGTAAACTTTGAAAGGGGTCATTTGACCCCGCTTGGTACGTTTAGTGTTAAAATATACTTAAAAATGCGACAATTGTAGCAAAGTAGAAGTGGTACTCACCGTCGGGGGTAGAGACAGTGCCAGCCTTGTTGATTTTCGTATTCCACATAGCGGGGGTAGTGGGCGCAGGACTGAGATCAGGAGTTGGTGGATGAGCCGGTGGCAAAGGTACCATAGCAGGCCCCATTTGCGCACCGTGTTGCAGCTGATCCGAATTTGCACCATAGTGTCCACCGTCGTACCCCCTTCCCCCGGGATAAACATCGCCCGATAGTCTTTCTGCCAATTTGTCTGCTCTTTCCCGATCGGTTAGCGCCACCGGTTCTTGCTTTATTCGAAGATCTATGACAGTGAACCGAATCGAGGTATAAAATAAACTGTTTAATTTTCTGCTATTTCAAATGATCAATAGATAAAGAATAGAACAGTAGATGATAATAGTTACGATTATTTAGTATGAGGTAATCGTAAATTTGTCTATGCTTGATACTTGACTTTATCACTACATTTACAGGCGTGAAATCTTACACTTTGTTAATATATTAACACTATGAGCGCCCCCAGTATTTCGCTAGTCTCATCATTTCTACCGAAGTGAGACTTTTTCTATTAAATTCACATCTTTATAAAGCAGAACCTTCAAAGATACAGATAGATAGATATTCGGTAGACCTCTATCTTCTTAACAACAATACTGAAATATTCAGTATTTAACATGTTGAATGCCGCTGATATTTCACTTGTTTTATCATTTCTACTGAAGTGATACTTTTCCTATTAACAGATTAAGGACCGCTCACGAGTTTTCTCGTGTTTCGCGTCCCATCTGTTAGGAACCGCTCACGAGTTTTCTCGTGTGCGCGTCCCGTCTGTTACGGATGAATCACGAAATAACCCGTTTTCTACAAGCTGTCTTTAGATGTCACCTACTTTGATAAATTGTATCTACTTTGTGTATTTAAGTATTTACATCAATAGTCAATGTATTAAACTTGATGGTTAAATCCTTGGTTTGCCAAGAATCTAACAAGAACCACCGATGGATCGCCTTCGTCTTAAAAAAGTTATTATAAATATTAAAAGACATATTCTTTTTTCAGTAATACCTAAAATGCATCCTATTATACAATTTCTGAAAGTTTCAGAAAAATTGCCTCATAAATAACAAAGTTATGATCATTTCAGAACGTACAAGTTTGCTCAAAAACGTGCGGTCCCAGGCGTATGTCTTACGGATTTCTTTTCGGTCCTTAATGTGTTAAAATCCCATCTTTGTAAAGCAGAAACTTTAAAGACACTGATAGTTTGACATTCAGCAGACATTTATCTTTTGAATGCCGATATTTAAATATTCAATATGTTAGAGAATGCATAAATATTGCAATTTAAAAGTTACATGAAATTACATTGAATTCAATAGCGCCGGTCACCGGTGACCCCCATGGCGGTCAACGTGTTAAATAAAGATTTTAGGAAAGAAGGATCGAGGAGCAAAGTGCATTATAATTAGACTGCGGATGTTTATGCAAATTTCAAGTTTCACAAATGCAGGTGAGACAGGAAAACCTATCTAGGGATTTATTGCACTCAATAAATATTACAACAAATACCATACTTTGGATATTTTAGATATATTTTTATATTATGTCCTTTTTGTATATTTTAGCCGTATTTAATTTGTCATAAATGCATAAAAATCCGCAGTCTGATTATAATATATACGTAAAATATCCACGGTACAGCTCCTCTATAAATTTTAGAAATATTTATAGAAGAATTAGCAACCCGTCAATTTGACGATTTTTCCAAGTCTAGTGTTAATAAAATACTTAAGAGGGTGAAAACGAACTTTTTTTAGTCCCAGATTGCCACGTATTGTAAATATGTTCACCCAGAGACAATTACCTTCGGCAACGCTTTCCTTGTGGTCGCAATTACTGCGCTCCTCGGACCTCGCACGTTCCAGTTCCTGTTCCAATTCCGTCGGTGTGTGAGGCGCGGTATGAGGATGTGCGGGTGTTTCCGAGGGATGAGTGAACGGCTGATAAAAATGGTTCTCCAGTAAAAGCGGATGTGGCGCTGATGCGGGCCGGAAGGCTGTACCATCGCGCAATACACTCGCCCTTCCCAAAGAATCGACGTCGCTGGGTGATCTAAGACCCAAACAAATCGTTCGACCTATTATCGACCAAATTCTAGTAACTTCAATCATAATCCGAAATAACGATAGCTCGAAACATCAACAAGTTTTCGACTCCAAGGAGAACAACTTTTGAGATCCCCATTCTAATACAAATATACGTGAGAATACAAATTTAACGGGCAATCAAGAAACGATCGAAAATTGAAGCGAATTATGAAGAAACTCCTCCAGGCCCTAAATCAACGATTCGTGCCGCAAACTCGGCGCATTCCCTTCGCATCGGTCCGAGTTTCTTAATCGTGCAACGTGGCAATTAATTACAACGCGCGTGTAACGTCAGGCACGATTTGATTGCCATTAGAAGGTAGGAAGGTCGCAGCGAGTGCGGTTTCGCTTGAAAATTTCACGCGCGAGTCCTTCGCGACGGTAAAAGGGCTTACCTCATCAGCCTTTTCGGTGGGCTTTCGTAATAGTGAGAGGTAGAGTAAAGGCTGGGCACGGTGTAGGCAGGGGCAGGCGACGGTGCCGGTGTGGGGGTCCTCTTCATGGTGTTTCTCACCATGGTTGCTTCACCCGCTTCGCTCAAGTCGCTCACCTCGCCGACACCGCCACTGACGCCACCGATACCACCACCTACGCTACCACCGACGCTGCTGCCGACATTCCCAGTGACGCTACCACTGACGTTGCCACTGCCACTTTCGTTACTGCCGTTACCACCCCCGCTGCCACCTCCGCCGCCACTACCGTTGCTGCCACCCCCTGCGTCTGTCGATGAATTATTGTTCTCCGCGGCGTGCCTCTGAGCCACTGCCAATTTTTCGTGCTCGATCGACAAGCCCTTTACCTACGATAGTAGAAATTCATGCTTTGGGAGTTGTTAAGTATATGGGAATGGTTATTGATTTGAATCGGCTCATTAACACTAGAACGACTGACGTTAAATTTATTACATTTAAATATATTAAATAAGAACTTTGGAAGAAGAGGAATCAAGGGGTGGAAAATATGATCGGTTTGGTAATCTGTGTTTTATAAGATCAACTTAGAATTTCTAGTCTAGGACTCTCCTGCAAACTTAGGGAATTTTTTGAAAAAAATGTGAACAAGTCATTTTGACTTGCTTCGTCGTTCTAGTGTTAAAATTGATTCTTAACCCTCTGACATAGAAGTAAAATGGAATTTGAGGCGTACGAAAAGACTATTTAAACCCTTAGCCTACAACGACGTGTGAGACTCGGAGCGCGGAAAATGGAATAGGAAATTTTGAAGTCTGTCAAAAACTATTAAATTGACAATATCAACCGATCACGAAACGGTCTCATTATTTCTATGATATTAATATCACATCCAGTTATACAAATATCAGAAATCCGTGAAACCTTTTGATTTCAGGAATTAATTTTGAGTCTTTGCACGCCTCAATAGAAAAGAAATCGCAGGTTAAGAGGTTAATTTGGCCCAACTGAATAATTATGTGCAAGCTTAGAAATGGAACTTTTTATTTTGAAATTTGCATTGTTATATAACGTGTAATCAGGTTGACTGGACATTAATTAAATAACATTATAAAATAATAAAGTAGTAGTTCTGTTGACGTACAAGTGAAGCAATGAAATAATTTAATAATATCGTGTAGGACGTCCACCGAAGACAGTTCCTGTAAGTCTCGAAGACGCCAAGGTCTATCGTGGCACACGAAATGATTGACGTCTCACAGACGTCATTATAAGTCAAGGGGTTAAAAAAGTGTTACGGAGTGTCTTTTTGGAGCCGCATTTTGTGATAGTAAGGAAACTCCGAAAATTGTAATGATTTATTGGAGTTAAGGCAGCGAGAATGTAATGTAATTTTAAGTACATAAGGGAGGTTTCAATTTTTGGGGGTAGCTATTAACCAGTTAACTGTGGCGAAAATTCTTTTGAATTTTGGGCCACGAAAATCGAGAGATGAGCATAAATATATTTCAAATTATTTTTATCCTTTAGTTACTCGTTTTACTTCGGCATGGCCTCAAAATATTGCAAACATCTTGAAATCTACGAATGTGTTTTAGTTTTCGTCAAAATTACAATTTAAATGACCAGTAGTAGATTTTACGCATGACGAGTATACTCGTCAAACACAGCTAACTGGTTAAATTGTGGGATTTAAGGAGAAATGCAATTGCATGGTGACTGAATAGTGTGGCGGTCAAGGGTTCATAAAGGGTTTGCAGTTAATGTTCGGTCAACTGATTCCATTACACCGGAAAATTCTATAGGAAGTGTCGATAAGTCGATTGCAACTGAATTCAATTCTAACTTCTCCTAATTGTTAGCTATCAAAACTAACTTTGTTGCCGTTAATTAGATACCCCACTTACTGTCATAGTATGATACCTTCAACACGTTACGTGAAATTGAAAACAAACTTCAACCCTTTCCCATATAGATTATTTTTCCAATCTATCGTTCCCTAACAAGAAACCAATTTTGCGAACTTCCCCACTTCAACTTCTTGTTCTCATGTCAGACAGACAAATCTAACATGAAACTTTAAAATTGAAACTAAGCTGATGGAAAACTATCAAACAAGATCACAAAGGCTTTCAATTTCCTCCCAACAAAGTGTACTAATCTCAAACGAGAAACAATATCTCAGACACCCAAGTAGCCGAGTTAACTCTAACAAATAAATATCTCTCTCGACATTTCCGCTGATGACCAAACCGCACCATCTTATTTTCATTCTAAAACGGAAACCATTCGAACATTAATCGCGGCCAAAAATAAAATGCCACTCCTTCAGAAGTATAGAGTGCGCCTCTATGACCGAACACGTGACTGCTATTTGGGGCAATTATTTAAAGAAAAAGACCAAGTCGCATACTTGAAGGCATTCGGCTGCTTTGAGGAAAGAGCTGAGGGATTCCTGAGACACGTGTACCTCTCCACGGTACATGAATTCGAGGAGGGACGCCATATTGTGGGCACTCGTCCCGTCGAGAATAACGATCAGTCCCGCGGGAGAAGGCGGCATTCCTTCGAAGAGCTCTTGAAAGTGTTTGCTGCATGCTGCGAGGATTAACCTGTGTGCCTTGAACGTTACTCCTGAAACGCAAACGAAAAACATATGTTGAGCACGTATTCATCAGAATAAATGTTATGTATTGAGTACTTGTGTACATACTAAGGTTTCGATTCCATGTTAAAATATTTACTTAAAAGGAAAACTGTAACGCGATTGCCATAATTAAGAGAACGATAACGTTCGATACACGTACCTCTCTGTATTGATGGTTAACACTAGATTTACGGCAGCCGTCAAATTGACGTGTTCCTACTTTTTTTTTTAATTTTTTCTTAAATTGACAGAGAAGCAATACAATAAATATTTTATATGTATCTTAAATTATATACAATTTACTTAACTGACCATATTTTTTGCCGTTTGATGTATCTTATTTCAAAGTACTTATTTTGTATCTTTAAAAATGACAGATTTAGCGGCCGTAAATTTAGTGTTAAACAGGCTTGACCATAGTGGCGAGAATAATATTTGCGGATGACGAGAAATGGTTATGGAGAATAAAATTCGGAATTCGGGAAAGTGCGGAATTGAAGGAAGTGTAACCTGTAATATACAGGTTGCAGTCGACTTTTGTACATAAATGGTCCCTGAAAATGTGTGCAAATGTTGAATGTTCAAAAGTAGAGGGACACAGGAAAAATATTAAAAATTGTATTGTATGTTGATGTGGTTTCTTTGAGAAGTTGAGATACTGTAACATCTAGAGGGTAATAGTAGAAACGATGTTACAATGGTAGAAAATCATATGCAAGGTGTGAGTGCGAGCTACAGCACTCCGTAGCAGTGACTGCAAGGAAACATTTTTTGAAAAAGCGTCATAAATCTTCAAAAAATTGAATTTTTACAAACGTGTGAAAGTCTGGGTTAATAAGTTCCTTCCCCTTTTTTTTCTACGATCACAACTTTTGACTGTATTATTCGAATTAATTGATTGTGATGCCATCTGAAAGAGCATTCTTTTGTTTCTAAGAAGAGTCATAATGACTGGTCTAATAGTTCCTAGTCCTAAGCAACAATTTCAAACAATATGGCGTGTCAGAAGCATCATTTGCGTAACTGCTTACTCTTTGCATTCCAGCTTAAGAAATCAGCTGTAGAAGCTACTGAAATGGTTTGTGCGGCACTGGGAGAGAACGCTGTTTCTTACAGAACATGTAAAAAGTGGTACCAGAGATTTAAAGTCGGAAATTTTAATTTGGAAGACGACAATCGTTCGGGTGCGCCGAAGAAGTTCAATGACGGCGAGATGGAGCACTTGCTCAATGAAAATCCGGCTCAGCAAGCAGCCGTAATAATTTACCCAACAGATGGGAAAAGGTTATAGAAAATTAGGGTGAATACTTCGAGACGTAATCTTGTACCGAATTTACCTATATAATGAAATCTTGAATTTCGAAAAAAAGGGGAAAGAACTTATTTGCACACCTAAGACAAATGTGGAGGGACGACTGTATGTACTTTTGTGTCGGCGATAAAACGAAGTCTTAATTATGACGATTTGTTAGTCCTTTGTGATACAAGGATATTTTTTTTAGAAAAAAGACTTAAAGCTTTCTTAGATCATAGAATTGTACCCGAACTTAACACTAAAACTACTTACTTTAAATCTATTATATTTAAATATACTGAATAAGGAAAAAGAGGAATCAATAGGAGAGGAAGATAATTAATTAAGTAAATTATGTTTCAAAATATAGAAGTAAAATACCGACTTCACGGCTTCCCTACCAAATTGGGGAACTTTTAGAAAAAAGGTACCAGTCATTTTGTCCGCCTTGGTAGGTTTAGTGCTAAAGTTTATAGAAATGCACAAAGATTAACAACACAACTATTGTCGTTATTTGTGTTATGTTTAGATATATTATATAAATATTTTAGCGAAAAGGGAATCAAGATGTGTAAAAGGTGATCAATTCAGCTATTTATATTTAATAAGATTAACGTAAAATATTTACAATATGGCTCTCCTATAGATCTGCAGAATTTTTTGAAAGAAATAGAAACCAGTCATTTTTTACTGCCTTAATAGTACTAGGGTTAATAAACCTAATACTGTGAATTTATAAAAACTCCATTCAACGAAGCAGGAAGAACTGATTCGCGTTATGTCACCGATGAAAGCCCTCGTTATCATATAATTCCTACGATACCAATAGGATAAATTTTCCAAGAAATCCTCGGCCATCCTGTCTTTTTTTTTCTCACGGCTTTCATCGTCCGCAGAGACCGCGGGAATTTTGGCGTGCAAAGGAAGTGGTGACCGTCGAACCCTTTTTTTCCACTCATTCTCTATTTCCCTCTACGCGAGAACATAAAGGACCCAAGTTAGGCAGCCTGACGTCGATGCCCTTTCTTGCAGCCCGTTGGATATGTAGGTCATCTTCGGACACGATCTTCCGTAATTTATAATTCACGTACGTAAGTACAACGTGCGCGGGAACAATAATACTACGAGCGTGTGCTGAGTGCGTGTCGCACGTATGACATCGTATAAAATGCACAACGATATTCGTAGTAAAACGAGACTCTCTCATGCTTTTCATTCCTAATTAATTCCGGTCGGGGGAATTGAAACGGGTAAAAGCATGATTCCTTTTATATTATTTGCCGGGAAGATCTGCTTTGCACGTTGGTTGTGTTTAAACGTATATTGTTATTAAATGAACATTTTTTTACATTAAACCTTTGTGGTTAGTGTCGCCACGTTGGCAACGTTTCAAAACTGTCGTAGAAATTAACGTTGCCGCTGTGGCAGCATGATGTTATTCATATTCGTAGAAAATTATAAAAGTTAAATGTTTCTGATTTTATGTTGCTTAAGTGCTATTAACCCTTTGCGGTCCTATGTTGAGAAGTACTCGACATAAATGTTCACTCGATTTTATTTTTTGACAATTTAATTCCATCTTTCCAATTTTATAATAATTTTGTAATATCACCTAAATGTACGTCAATGCCTATGTATTATCGAAAATAATGAACAAGCAATGATAGAAAATATTGAAAAATTTAATTTTATTTAGCTCATTACCAAAATTGACGAAATAATTCGTACCGCAAAGGGTTAAACACTATAAATCAACTCATTCTGTGATTTTAAATCAATCAAAATATATCCGCCGTAAATCACTTAGGGAAAAACGTCTCCAAAAAGCTAAATTTTCCCTAATTAAATGGTACACCCATCAGAAAAATTTGCCGACCGCAAAGGACTAACCCATGACATGATATGAAAAATATAGTTACGAAGCTAATGGTGATTTAGCACTAGATTTACGGAGCCAATTTGCCTCATTCGAAATTTGATTACTATAATATAATGATTGACTAATTTTTTTGATAATAAATCTTTCATTAAAATTGATTTGAAACTATTTTCTTTGCAAAAAACTTTAATTTTCATGTATGAGTCAAATTGGCTCACTTCAGAAAAATAGGTATATCAACATCCGTAAATCTAGTGTTAATCAAGAATAAAATTTCTGACGAATGTTATTGCAGATGAAGCTTCATAAAGTGTATGTGAATTCTTGCAGGATAATTTTTGACTCTACAAAATTGTCTCGCATTGCCACCTAGTTTTAATTAATATATTCATTAAAAAACAGTAGATAAATTCTATTCTGTAAACTATTACATTCAAAGTTTTAACATTTTACTCGAAAATTTATAAAGTACAATGTAAATTGACAACAGATTGCTATGAGTTATTTCTCTGTATCCGAAAGAAAGCCGAAACAGTAGAAAACGAAAGTCTCAGGCAACCTTATTCCATATCTCTTTATTGACCTTGAATCGGGCACCTGACAAACTTTATAAAAAAGTTGTCAGCGGTCCCTTGTACATGGATTAACGAAGATCAGAGAATACGTGGTAGCGGGATATCCTTCGAATAAGGAAATCAGCCGTTAGATAGTGAAGGAGAGAGAAAAAATGAGGAGCACCCGACCAGGTGGTTTTAACCACCTGCCTCTCGAAGAAGCCCATCTACCAAAAGCATATCCAGCTCTCCATGGTTTCACGATCGTCCAAAGATTTCATACAAATTAATTGAAATTACACCATCATTTATCTCTACAACAAAATCAATGCACAATTTTTTAGATAATTATACATACACTGCCGCTCAAAAGTATGTGGACAATTCCTTAACTCTCATAACTACATGAAAAAACTTTCGGTACCTTTGGCAAAATTGATTATCTTGTAGGCATTTCTGTTTGTACAGTATCGGAGAACAAATTTTAATAATAATTTATTAAATATCTCACCGATAATGGTAACAGATAATTATATCTTCTTTTTGCCTACATATCCACCGCGTGATTTTATAACCGCTTTTTCTAATCGTGACATCCTGGCTATTAATCGTTTAATTATTTTGCTGCCAATCATGTTTATAGATGTTTATGTTACCCCAGAGAAGGCAAGAGACCTCACTCAAGCAATGCAGTCCCTGGAAACTGCTAGAGAAAAACCTCAAAAACGCATGGAGTGCAATATAATGCAGTTTTCCTCCCACCGGATCGATTTTTTTATTTTAAAGAATTGAATAACAATACTTGTAATTTAGTACTATTAGAATACGTTACATACACATTCGTAACAGAATTTAGCAACAAAAATTGATTAACAACAAAAATATACCTCATCTATCAGAAATTTCATAAAAGTGATAACCCGAGTCGAAAATTTTAAGCCCAAAATCCTCCTAAATTACCAAATAACTTAGGATATTTAGGCTGAATATGGAAAAATATGTTACATATAAAAGAATGCAAATTTTAATTCCACAATCGCCCTAAACTTGTTTATTTTTGCCAGTTTTGCCTAGTTTAGGATCAATTTTCTTCATTGATTTGGGCTTCATACAGCCCAAAACAATCCTCAGCATTCTGTAATGAGGAGTTTTAGAATTGGATTGGAATTGGAGTGGAATGATCTAGGTCCAAAAAAATTCTCAATATACTAAAAATTAATTTGATTTTAGGAGATTTAGAATTTATATGGAATAAAATGATAATTTAATTCCTACTTGCTCCTGAAAGCCCTATTTTTAGAATATGAATCGACAGACTTGGAACTTCTGAAATATTTTTAGGGGATGTCAGATTAAATTGGAAGAAAAATGTTACCTGATCAGTCCATATAACTCCTAAAAATCATATTTACAGGACTTCGAGGCGCGTAGACACACTAGTTGAGGATTTTGAGGTTCAAAATGGTATACATAATTAAGCGGCAAATGAGAAATCAAAATAATCTAGGATTTGAAGTTTCTTTTTAGGCTGGACTTTTCGACTCGGGAAGTGTCCACATACTTTGAGCGGCAGTATATGTGCAAAAAAATATAAGTATCCTCCATTACGCTAACCAGGATCAAACTTGATATTCCACATAAGTAAAAATACCACGGAAAAATCAACCAATCTTCTAATAATACACTCCATCCATAAAACGCGCCTTCCCGATTCTAAGATTTTCCATCTCGCTGATTCGTTTCCATTCGGCCTACTAGAAAACGCGATCAAAGAAGGTTCCCTCTTCGAAGACTTCTTTCTCACCCCAGGAACCAATACCCATATCTTTCGCCCAAAAGAACCGCCGTTTCTTTCCAAGAAGCTGCTTGCAAATTCGTAGAACGATGCCATCGACGCGATCCCAACGAAAGTCGTTTCATCCTGATACGCAAAATGGTAGCGGGTAAACGCGGGAATTTAAAGATCCTCTCTGTTTGCTGGTTGCCTAATATAGAAACGTGCGTATCATTACAGGTATCCGAGCCAAATATACTCTTTGGATGTGGTGTAAAGGCTAATGACCGAATCGCGTGTACGTGTGTGGGCGTTTTGCGTAGACCGTTTGCGGCTTATGCCACTGCTTAAATGTAGGAACCAGAGGCACACTAAATGAGAGATCCGGAAACACGCGGGTTCACATCTTTTGTACGATACGACACGACGAATATAGTATACGGATATGGATGAATGCGATTTTCCATGAAAGGAAGACGATATGGAAATGGCAGGGTCTGCGTGATTAGGTATTTTTCGGAGAGGGAATATTAACCCTTAGCGTTCTGTGCATTTATGGTGTTTGTAAGTGATCTATTTTTTGAATTTTTACGTGATACTTTACGTTGATAGTATAGTTGGTGGTTAGAGTAGTTTGTGTTTAGTTATTGTGCCAATTATGTTCTTAACTGGAGTGTAAAAAGTTGATAATCGTTCTGATGGCAAAAGTGATTATGGGAACTTGCTAATAAAGGATATAGGTATATGTAAACGCTGATGTATAAATAATTAGATATTTTTGGAGGAAGAGAAAAGTAACTCGTTGTACCTCATGCATTTTCTTTGCCTGTGGAGAGTTTGTTTCAGGGATTTTTAGGTGATACTTTGCGCTGTTGGTATAGTTTGGTAGTTGTAGTAGGTTGTGTTTAGTTATTGTGCCAATTATGTTCTTAACTGGAGTATAAAAAGTTGATAATCGTACTGATGGTAAAAGTGACTATGGGAACTTGCGAATAAAGGATATAGGTATCTGTAAACTCTGGTATTTAAATAATTAGATATTTTTGAGGGGAGAGAAATTTAGCTCTTTGTACTTCATGCATTTTCGTTGCCAGTAGATAGTTTATTTCAGGAATTTTTAGGTGGTAGTTTGCGTTAATGTTATAATTTGGTAGTTGGAGTAGTTTGTGTTTAGTTATTGTGGCAATTATGTTGTTAGCTGCAGCAACAGTGCAAACTGTTGATAATCGTTCTGATGTTAAAATCGTGAATAAAATGTGATGAGGTATCACATAAAAGAAGTGATAGCGAAGAAAGAAGTGATAGTGATGAGTAAGATTTTTCAAATTTTGATTTTCAAGAAAACTAATCCTGCAGTATTACCTACATGTGCATTTCAACATATGTTAGACAATTTGCATGTGTAACAATTACTCAACCTCATAGTAGTCTATTGAAATTTTATCAACAAATATAATCATGTTAACTTAAGGTCGTACAGAAGAGTTAAATATACACTGTACTACCTGATGGAAAACATAGATTCTATTTAATCCACTTGTTTACTCCAGCAGCAAGTAGTCAAATCACGAAGTCCGCGATACTATGAAGTTTCTTACGAAACCATCCGGCACGTGCCACGTGACACTTTACTTTGCTAACTGATAATGATTCCCCCTTGTGTTTCTACTAATTCTTACTTCGTTTGCATCAGATTACATTGACTTCCATTAAAAATAAATTCGTATAATTATTACACGCAGTAATTCACTTATATAATTAATCGCACCGCATAGAAGAAACAACACACAGGCTGAGAAGAGTGTTGCAAAGAATTTGAAGGTGATTACGTAAGTACAAAGGCCTCGAGATCGTATTCATGACACACGGCAGTACCGTCATCCAATCATCGAACAAATGCGAGTAAGTTTTTTTTTCTGCTGAATGAACCGGTCAGGTGATAATGCATAGCTATTTCGTATTGTTTACGGCCTACTGTTTCTAACGCAGCATAAAAACGTCTCCCCATCCTTGACTCGAAAAATTATCTTTGAACGTGGCATTTGTTAGTTCCATCAATTAAAAGATAATTTTCCTTGTGTAATTTTAGTAATTCAAGCGATTCGTTAGAACGACGACCGAGTCGAAATATTGAACCTATTTTCATGATATTTACTCCTATTTGAACCTAATATGATACTTTTCAATACTAAAACTCCTAATTTAAACCTGTAACTCCCTGAGTCGAAATATTGAATCTCATTTGAACCTTTTATTTCCCAACATTTAGAAATTAAAAGTTCAAAAATAGGTCTAAATTCAACGTAAAATAAGATATCTTATTTTTAACCTCATATGAAGCTTTTACTACCCAACATTGAGAAACTAAAAGTACAAAAATAGGTCTAAATTCAATGTAAAATAAGATCCTATTTAGCTCCTAAAAGTGATACAAATTTCTTGAGGCGCAAAATAGGACGTCAATTTCAATCTCCGTATAAGATTTACGTCCTATCCAGTTATTAATCACATTATTATTATTCTTATTATTATTTATGTATATATAGATACACATAGTTTTCAAAAATAAATTAGACAAAATCACTAAAAAATAATGGAATTTAAAAAAAAAGAGCGGGAATAAATAAAGAATTACTGTTTTTGAAGTATTTATCCACTAGTTACATCTATGTATGTATACATGCCTTATTAATTAGTTATTAAAAAAAATTAAAGTTCTTTATGCGATATTAAATATATATTGAATACACAGATTATCATTTAACCTAGGAGGAGTAACAGGTCCAATTCAGGGGGTAAAGGTTTTGGTGATAGCTAAATAGGAGTATCATTTTACTCAGAAGGAGTTTAAATTAGGAGTTTTAGTATTGAAAAGTATGATATTAGGTTTAAATAGGAGTAAATACCGTGAAAATAGGTTCAATATTTCGACTCGGGAGCATTAATTCCACAATAGCAATACGTTATAAAGTAATTCTCCAGTTTAAACGAATGACGGCAACTGACCATTCATCTGTCGATGATTCGATTGACACAACAGTGCGATCTTTCGATACAAGAAAAAGTATTAATTCGAATCATAAGAAATAAATCCGCGAAGTCTTTAGCCTTCCAATCATAGGAAATTTGCAAATAACACGCGCACAGTTACGCAACGGAGCAATGCACTCTTCGCGGGCAATCTATTCATACTCCAAGGCCGGCTAGCAAGGAACTTCCAGAGTTCAGATTTGCCGAGTTTCCTGCGATAGTCATCGTTTCCCTCTTTAATGTTTAGTCATTCTTTAAACTAGGCGCGTGCAATCAAATCGTGCATTCTTTAAGGTCAAAGGGCACCAATGACTACATGGGGAAACACCGAAGAAAAATGAAAAGAAAAAACACCGAAGCTATGATCAACACTTGAACTGTTACCAGACATTCAACCCCTGACGAGCCCTTGATACTCTTATTCCTGTCTGAAAAATTTGTAATCATATTATAGTAGCTCAAAGAAATACGTACGAGCAGAAAATACCTCTATGCTGTTTAATTAAACGCCTAAAATTAATAAACATACTCACATTTCATAAATCATGTAATAATTAGCAAAATTAGAGTAGCGTGAAAAATTTTCACCCGTCCAATACAATTCAGTAAAACGTTCAAAACAAGTGACATTCCTCCAAATCGTGAACAAATTGCTATGAAAATCGAAGTAAAAGAGATCCACGCGTTAATCGGCACCTCATAGAATTCAATCTCTCCTTCCTCGTCTATCGTACGCGTTTGAAATGCGATACGTGCCCGCGGTCGAAGTCTCGCGAAAAGATAAGAAGTCCAATTCGATTGGAAGAGAAATTCTGGATATAGAGGAAGCAAGTCAAGGGACGAAACGTCGGTCAATGCCCCGGCAAGGTCGACGATGCAGAGTGCGCGAGCTAGTTCCCCTCTCTGACGAAGTTTTGCTCGCACATTCTTTGGCACATGCGTGCCGCTTGTGTACGCGCGCTAGCACCTAGACAAATCCTCGATGAATTCTTTTCGAACGGACCAATCACCGCTTTGGTTCCTCTCATTCCAACCAATCAGCAAGTGGGACCAAGGTCGACCCGATCGCACATGTTCCTTCCGACATGTTTGCTGCACGACGAGCTGATCGATGACAAAAGGAGGGACGAAGAGGAAACGAACGGTAGAAGGAGATAAGAATTAATGAACGAGGAGATAGGATACGTAAGAATCGGCACGTGGAGGGGCGAATTTCGAGGTTCTTTCGCGAGACGTACTCCAGAAATCGGCTTGCGTGTGCAGTCGCACGTGTCTGCACGTGCACGCATAGATAGGACTTACAAGAACGAGTTTCTACGCTAATTACACAATTTTAAAACATCACTTTCCGTCGTTAATGCGAATCTATCGTTGATACATAATTCTAAAAATACCTCGTTATCGCATTTCCGAAAGTTTATAAAACTGTCGAATGCGCAGGATGTAAACGGGGGAATATAAGAATCGAAGAGATATCTCGTATGGATAATCCAGACGAAAAAAGTTATATAAATGTTTCACGTAAGATTTGTAAACCGCTACGTTCCGATATCGATATCGAGATAATGCATGTAGGCACGATATCGATTATCTTCACTTACAAACCTGGTGTGCAATAATCTTAACGTCACTCTCCTGATTGTGAGTAATAGCGTTGAAGTGTGGATTTCGTTTGGAAAAATTGCACGGGAGATATTGTCGAAGTTGAAGTAGAAAATGATTAAACTGCGCGTAAGATGTAGAGCAATTGGATGAAACGTATCCGCATGTGCTGCTCCCCTCGAAAAACATACATCGAACGTATGAGCGGCATAATCCGTGGGATTGTGTAACTGTGTCATTGACCTAATTTGGGGAATGACGATTAACTCACGATTCGAAAAGATTATCAATACGAGGGTATCTGCATGCAAGCACCTCACGATGAAACGTGGAGTTCGAGCTGCAGAACGTGGAAAAGTTTCTACGACTTTCGTCACAATTATATAGGTAGCAGTTTGAATCGCTGTCTACCGCATCGTATTCTATCGATCTATCTCTATCTTCAGACGGCGCTTGGTACTCTAATAATCTGATAATAGCAGCAATGATATCAAAATCGTGAAGGTTTCGCAACATACTCGCCTTGTAATACTAAACTAGGCCTTGATGTTACATACAGTTCCACATGTTTTAACGCGGGCTTTTTCAATATTTGGCCGGGAAAGTGTTATTTTATCGATGTATCGACGGATGGATGGTTTGGTTGCGTTTCGGTTCAAAAAATAATGTTCGATATTATGCATTAATATCCCGAGTCGAAATATTGCACCTACTTTCATGGTATTTACTCCTATTTGAAGCTAAAATGATACTTTTCTATACTAAAACTTTTAATTTAAACCTGTAACACCTTCTCAGTAAAATGATACTCCTATTTAGATATTAACAAAACCTTTATCCCCTGAATTGGATATGTTACTCCTCCTAGGTTAAATAATAATTTTTGTATTCAATATATATTTAACACTAGATTTACGGAGCCAATTTGGGTCATTCAAAATTTGATTACTATATATATAATATAGTGGTTGATTAATTTTTTAATAAGAAATCTTTCATTTAAATTGATTTGAAACTATTTTATTTGCAGAAAACTTCAGTTTTTTTGCATAAGTCATATTGGCACACTTTAGAAAAAAATGTGTATCAACATCCGTTAATCTAGTGTTAATATCGCATAAAGAACTTTAATTTTTTTAAATAATCAATTAATAAGGTATGTAGAAATACATAAATGTAACTAGTGGATAAATACTTCAAAAACAGTCATTTTTTATTTATTACAGCTCTTTATGACTCTATGGACGTCATTATAACTAGAACATGAAATAAAAATATAAGATTTGTTAAAAGAAAGAAAATAAAATATAAATAACATTTATCATAATTATTCGCGTTATTATTGAGATAATGAAAGTAAATAAATAACCTTTCAATTTACATCAATATGCATGTATACTTTTTACATATAAATTAGTTAATACCATTACGTTGTAATGAATTTTTATTTGTTTGTAATTATAGTTATCACATGAATTCGAATAGTGGTACACTTATAAGTGCAAACGAGTAAAAATCCATTATTTTTTAGTGATTTTGCCTAATTTATTTTTGAAAACTATGTGTATATATATATATTATTATTTATATATAAATAATAATAATAATAAGAATAATAACATTAATAACTGGATAGGATGTAAATCCTCAACGGAGAAGGGGAATTTGTGCCACTTTTAGGCGCTAAATAGGATCTTACTTTACATTGAATTTAGACCTATTTTTGTACTTCTAATTTCTAAATGTTGAGTAGTAAAAGATTCAAATGAGGTTCAATATTTCGACTCGGGGTCATACAACCGGTTGAAGCGTTTCGATGTATCGATGGCGGGATGTTTTGGTTGCGTTTCAGTTGAAAAAGTAATATTCGGTATTATGCATTAATTTTATGCAAACAGTTAAAGCGTTTACGTGAATTACTATACCTTCTTCAGTCGGGACTATACCTGTGTTACAATCGATGTTATTTAATTGGAATTGTTGAAGTGGCTAAAGATCTTCTGTCATTTCTTATGCATAAATCAGTCATTTGGGAATCAACAGAGATATCGTGCAGCAAATGTATTTTAATTACTCAATGACAGCAAAGATGGCATGCACCAAAATCTACTTCATTAAAATGTGTAAAGTAATTCTTAAAGTCCAAATTAAGAACATATAATAGAGCTTTATATTAGTTATAGCTCAACATAAAATATTGAAGGATTGAAGCAACACTTGACACAAGGTTTACATTTCAACTTGTATATTCATCATTATTCCTTAACCACTTAACTGTGGCGAAAATTCTTTTGAATTTTGTGTCACGAAAATCGAGAGATGAGCATTAATCTATTTCAAATTATTTGTAACCTTTAGTTATTCGTTTTACTTCGGCATGGCCTCAAAATATTCCAAACATCTTGAAATTTACAAATACATTTTAGTTTCCGTCAAAATTACAATTTAAATAATCAGTGGTAGCTTTTACGCATGACGAGTATACTCGTCAAACACAGCTAACTGGTTAAACACTTCCGGTACGAAAGCTCACAATCAATAGTGACCAAAAGATAGATATTAATAATAATGCACAAATATCTCATATCATTAATCTTTGAATATAACGACGGATACCAGAAATCTAAAAAATTTCGTTCAAGGTGATTTCTGATGCAAACAGCCACAGCGTTTATATACCATCTTCTTTCTTCACTACAGTTATCCGTACCGTACTAAAACCTTCAAAAATTTGCATGGCAAACCCGAAGAAATCATTACAGGTCGTTTCAATTCCTTTCCATCTAACTCCAAACGTCGTTCGCGAAGAACTGCTTCGTGACGGGCAATTGTGAGATTACGGTACTTTTATGCCTTTAAATTTCCATAACGTTCTTAGAAATCCTAACTTCGAAAACCAACACGTTCATACGAAAATCATCAAGCAAGCGTTTCTATCGTCAAGACCGTCGCCACGTCTTCGTAATAGAAATAACAAATGTCGAGGATTTCGTAATTTCGCAAGAACAGGCCTCTACTGCCGTGTTACACGAAAGAAGAATCAACGGAGATGAGGCAAGAAACGTTGCGTTAAAGCTATCAGTGCACAAAGCGGATGATCAATCACTATTACTGCACGTTCCGCCAGAAAACGAGAAGCGCGAAGTTGCGAAAGTAACGCGCGATGTTTCAACCTCCGATGGACGATACATTTGCGGCGAGAAGTTAAATTACGCTCATTTATCTTTCTCTCGAACGATTCAGCATCGTTCTTCTAAGAACGATGGTCAACTAATACTTAGAAAGAACGTTTGCCGTGGATTTGTAATTCGATGAGTTAAATGAAGCGACGAGGTAAGAGAGATTCGCTCGGAAGGTTTTCGCACATGCCACGATGGTGGAGAGAGGATAACAGTGTCAACGGCCGGCATCCTGTTGCATCAGAACTAACCTTGACTCCGAGAAGTATACTTTGCTTCACTGAGTTCACGAGTTTACGAGTCAAGTACGTTCACTCCCCATTTCTCGGTTATCCCTCCTGTATCGGTCGTACGGTAGAACGACGAGGTTGCCTTTGTGCGCTTCGTGATTTCCGAGGACTTCTCGATGGCATTTCTTTCTACCTTTTTGCTCTTTTTCTTCCGGCTTCTTCGATGCTTTTGTATGGAGCTATTTTCCTCTTTTAAGGTGTGAATTTAAAGATGGTTTTAACGAGGTGATAGGGGAGGATTTTTAATTAGGGGATTTAGAAATTTTTTTTATCAAAATATTTGAATCATATCAATTTTTTTATTGGAGGAAGAGTAATAATAAAAACATATTCAAGGAGTTTTTATGAAAATTGTAGTTGATAGTCAGCGTTCTATTGGCAAAGGTATTTAACACTAGAACGACGGACGTTAAATCTATGACATTTAAATATATTAACCCTTTGCGGACGACGGGCGAATATATCCGCCCTGAGAAAAAAATTGGTTATAGTTTGTCGGTGCATATATAAACGGTTAGAGTTGAAAATTTAAAATATAATCGTTGAAATATTATTTTACAAAGAGTATATTTCAACTTGTATACATTAAAAGACTGTCTTTCCGATGAAAAAGTGTTTTTTCGTCGCTAAATAATTGATTGTTTCTCGATATTAAAAAATGCCTCCGTCCGCAAAGGGTGAAATAAGTACTTAGAAAAAAGGGAAATCAAGAGGTTGAAAATATGATCGGTTCGGAAATCTGTGTTTTATAAGATTAGCTTAGAATTTCTAATCCAGGACTTTCCTCTAAACTTAGAGAATTATTGGAAAAGATTGTGAATACGCCATTTTGACTTCCTTGGTCGTTCTAGTGTTAACACGTTGAATGCCGGTGATATTTCACTTGTTTTATCATTTTTCTACTGAAGTGATATGTACTTTGCCTATTAAAATCCCATCTTTGTAAAGCAGAAACTTTAAAGACACTGATAGTTTGACATTCAGTAGACCTTTATCTTTTGAATGCCGATATTTAAATATTCAATATGTTAGAGAATGTATAAATATTGCAATTTAAACGTTATACGAAATTTCATTGAATTCAATAGCGCAGGTCATCGGTGACCCCCACGGCAGTGAACGTGTTAAGCATAATAACTATTTATTTTAAAAGTGGTATAAGTCATTTTTTTTTAAATCGAGTTAGACAGTTAGATTTACATTTTAACGTGTTTTGAAACGTTGATGCCAATTTTCAAGAGGATTTACTTGCACCTGTTATCTTGGATACTTGTATTTTTGTCCGTGTGAATAATTTCGTATAGGCACTGAAAAATCATCGTTTTTCATTGCGGAAAATGATTTATGTCACTTTTAAAATAAGCAGCACATGTTATTAAATATCTGTGAATATAATATTTAATAGTGTTACGTATTTAGTGATCTCCGACGTCCATAATGAGTAATATGTTTTAATTTCAGCAATTATTATTGATTTTAGAATGTAAATAGAGTTTTACTAGCAATAACTATAAATAATACGATATATTAGCAGCTAAATTGAGTCTCGAAATGAGAAATTATAACTATAAATAAGCTGTAAACTACAATCGCATATAGCAGTCAAATAGCTAAAAGAAGAATAATTGTACAGCTTTATTCGATAATATTGTTTCACACCTGCCATTTTACCATTGTATGGAATACTGAAAAAATAGTGAAGTAAAAGAATAGTTTTCGCTAAGTATTCAGGAAACTAAAGAAAATAAAATACAAACAAAATTCCCTTAAAATTATTATTAACCTAGCGTGAAAGTGTACCCAGTATTTTTAGATCAATTAGCAGCAAAATTGAGTCTCGAAATGAGAAACTATAACTATAAATCAGCTGTAAACTACAATCGCATATAGTCAAATAGCTAAAAGAAGAATAATTGTAGTCTTATTTGATAATATTGTTTCACACCTGCCATTTTACCATTGTATGGAATACTGAAAAAATAGTGAAGTAAAAGAATAGTTTTAGCTTGTAAGTGTTCAGGAAACTAAAGAAAATAGAATACAAACAAAATTCCCTGAGATTTATTATTAACCTAGCGTAAAAGTGTACCCAGTATTTTTAGATCACCGACGGAAATTCAAATTGCGGAAGCGTGTAAGTCTTCGAGCGTTCTTATCGGCAGATAACACACATTGTATTTTATTTATGTACGCATGCATAATCGAAAGAAGAGCATGCTTCAAGTATGATCGATCATAGTGGTGAACGGAAACAGTCGTAAATGCAAAATATCACACGGCCGATAATAATATCTGTTATCAACGCACTGTTAACGCCATGTGCGATTTCATCTTCTTCCTTACATAATCAATTTTTCCACGAATTAAACATTTCGAATATCGATAAATATCAAATACTCATTCGAAACGTTGTATTTCTTTGACATATGAAAAAATACCTGATTTTTTGAGAACTACACTGTATCTGATGTTAATGGTTTCCAATTAACCCCTTGCCGTAAACTAACGAGTGAGTCTTGCGTTACAGTAAATGGAAAAGGAATCTTCAAGTTTTAAAAAACCTATCAAATTGAAGATATTAGTAAGACGCTACGTGATGAATCATTTCTATAGTGTTAATATTACGTTAAATTACACGACATACCAAGATTCACTAATCAATTTTTATTTCACCAATTTAATTCTAAATCAATGCGGATGCAGTCACAAAAGGAATCGTACGGCAAGGGGTTAACGTTAAATCCACGAAGTCGATCGAAATGGCGGACTTCCAATTTCTTATGAAAATTCCGCAAATTAACACTTTACCAACCGGTAGCCGATTATTCGGTTTTTCGGGCCCGACACTTTTGGACTTTTAACTCATTAATTGGTCGCTACAGCAATTAATAAATTAATATTTTTCATTGCGGTTAACTATGCGAAGAACTCAGTGAAGAAACTTTGTAATTTTCGAAGAGATATCAATATCAGGGAAATATTTGCGTGCAAGTGATCAAACAGAAGTGGGTAGGATGTTAAAAAATACGGTCGGTAAAGTGTTAATAGAACAGCGGACTAAATATTTCGCTTTTATGTGATAAAACTTAAATTATTTAACTGACCACTCTTTCCGCCTCTAAATTTCTCTTTTCCCAAAGTACTTATTCAGTATACTTAAATATAACAGATATACAGCGTCTATAGTTCTAATGCTAATAGGACTGCGTTCAAATTATATATTATTCCTATCCTCATCTAATCCATTACCGGTCACAATTCAAAAATACAAAAAAATTATATTAACTGTATAATTAAATTCATACCAATCAACTGGAACAACAAAGATGAAAATGTGTCCCAAAAAAGGGACACTGACGGATAATGGGTAAAAATCTTAGACTAATATGTTAAAATGACAACAATTGAAGCCAAAATACTGAGCAAAAACAAGGTGGCTATTATGGGAATGGAGTTAAAAATTCTCAGACTTCTAATTAAACATCGCGACATTAGTACTGTATCTCCCTAGCAACACTGCAAAACCAAGTGTGTTATTTTAAAACACATAAACGTACTATTTCCTTGTAGTCACTTTTTAGACGTTTCCCGGTGTGTTATTATTTGACACAGTACATGTGTGTTATTTTGAAGCATGTAGGTGTGTTATTTTTAAATATAAATATAACACACATGTACTGTGTTAAATAATAACACACCGGGAAACGTCTAAAAAGTGACTACAAGGAAATAATACGTTTATGTGTTTTAAAATAACACACTTGGATTTGCAGTGAAGTTAATCGTAGCAATTAAAACCGGAAAGAGAAGCTGTATCTTTACAATCGAATTTAACTTCTCCCAATAGTACAACTACGATCGTCGTGTACAATGGCCATTATTGTTCAGATACGAGTTAGACACAGTTACACGGAAAGTATGAATTATCAAGATGAAAAGATAGAATCGACATATCACGTGGACATTTTCTATGATGCGCGTAACGCACGGACACGCACGATGGATACACGCGCATTTGTGCCTGTTTCCGCGCTAGGTTGCGTTTAGGTTGCAACACACAGGCGACTAAGTAGCGACACGACCTAATTTCCTGCTTATGGTCGACCCTTTTAGTTCACCCAGATACAGCCGTGCTCGGAACTGTGCCCACATGTTATCGCGTTGCATTAAACGTACGAGTTCGATAAGAATGACGATTCTTTGAAAACAGTGTACGAATTGACTGGTATCGATTTGGGTATGACATTAAGTGCAATTTATAATATGAAATTGTATTGTGTTATCGTGCATAACATGCGATTTATAATGATGATTGCAATGCATGTTAAAAAACAATATTGGAGTGAAGATTTTTGAATTGCAATTTTGTCGAATAAACGAAATTGCCAAGTGAGTCATGGTTGTGATGCGAATGATTGCAATCGTCAGAGACTTGGTGTAATGTTACTTTCGTCGTTTATATCAAAGAATTATCAGCGCAGTTTTGTCGCGCTGTAATTTTTCGAGTGGATCGTTGCAAGAAATTAACTTAAATTTAATGTTAACATTCATCCACCCCTGGGATCTTTTTTGAAACAAATTGAGATAAGTTGTACACAGTTTATGATTAAGTAAAAGTAATAAAGCCTTTTTTAAAATAGAAAATAGAATGCGGATTAGAGAAAATCTTTGGGATTTTAGTGGGTTTTTTATATGAGAAGCGAATGATAGTTAAATTGATGGTATTGTAACTAGTATATTTGTCGTTTAATTGGTTCAATTACTTTTGTTAAAAATAATATGAAATATGACGTTATTTAACCATTTTACTGCCGACCGCAAAAATTGATTGAATTAATGACAAATACAATTACGAATAAAAAGAATTGTCATTGGCGATAGTTTCATATAGAACACGCAATATAGAGCAGTTAAATTTATGGTATTGTAACTAGCATATTTGTCGTTTAACATTGGTTCAATTACTTTTGTTAAAAATAATATGAAATATAATGTTCTATAAACCGCGATTTCTAAAATCATAATTGTGACTCAAAATATCGCAGTCACCACTCCTTTGGTATCATTACTTCTGCCACTTATATATAAAATCAGTCTAACTTTAACGGCTCAAAAGTCCTTAAAAATTGTTTAATAAAATTGTACATTTAACACTAATTACAAAGGTAAAATTAACCGATTTCTAATTTTTTCGAAAAATCACCCCAACTTATAGGAAGACTGTACAGTAAAATTACACATTTATCTTATATATCATAAATTATTTAATTAATCATCTTTTCTTTCATTGATTCTCATTTCTCTAAAGTGATTTAATATGTTTAAATATAATAGATGTATCGCAGGTAGTTTACTGTGAAAATGCTCCTATAAATGACGTGTTCATATGATAAATTTCCGTTATCTATGCACAGCTTGTATCTCAATATTCGCCTATGAAGCCGTCTTTAACACCTAAGGACAGTATCCGGGATAGTTCCGCTCGAATACCACCGAACGGTACATGTGTGTTTTCGTTCTAACGTTCCACGTGTCGCCTGCACACTCCGATTAATCTCACGTAACGTTATACGCATACGAACGCACCTTTCCATGCGTCGATGAACCTTGTACAAGTTAATGTTGATAACTCCGTGCTATGCAGGAGATTCTAATCGATAAAGATCGTACCGATAACGGACATTCAACAATTCGTAAGAAATTTTGAATGCCATATTTCACGGCAGAAATACCGGTACTTGGTTCGTATTTTCCTTTCAAATTATAGCCAGAACAATTTTAACCCTTTGCCCTACAACAACATGCGGCAGGCGTGACGCGGTGAACGGAATAGGAAATTTTGAAGTTTTACTAAAAATATCAAATTGAAAATAGTAGTCGATCACAAGGTGATCAAATTATTTCTATACTGGTATTGTGTTAAGTTCTACATTATTTGAGAAATCAATGATAATTGCTTGTTTCAGCAATAACTTCAAAGTCATTGTGGATTCTGTCGGAAAACAAATTGTAGGAAATCGAAATAACATTACGAAATATTTTAATAATATTATTAAACTTTTATACGGCACAATAATGTTCCAAACTATTTGTAAATTCCACTTGCAATAGATACCTCTACATGATTAACACTAGATATACCGCCATGAAATCTGGTAGATTTGAATATATTAAGTAAGTACTTTGGAAAAAGACGTATCAAGCAGCAAAAAATACTATCAATTAAGTAATTTGTATATTATAAGATACACGTGAAGTACTCACTGTACTACTTTTCTATCAATTTAAGAAAAAATTCAAAAAAGATAGGGACCCGTCAATTTGACGGCTACCGCAGATCAAGTGTTAAATACACCTAAATTTAATCTTCGATTTTAATATAAACGCAACAAGTGCACCATAAGTGGCCCATTAGGTACCTCAATATCAAGAATTTTTTTCCAGCGCGACGTTCAACTGAGTTTTGTAAAGTTTCAAATATGTCATCAATTCCCTCCATCGATCTCGAATTTCCAAAACTATTTACCCATTCTACTTGCAACTATAGGAGCCACCTAAGAGCATATTACCTGCACGCACACTTGATACTGCGTGCCAGTGCGTATTCCACGTGCCGATACTGCCAACCAATGTGCAACGAGAAGGAAATACATGGCCGAGAAGGACCACGAAGAAGACTGTTAGATCTAACTGTAACCCAGGCCTACTTTCCGCTTCCTCTAGAGACCTTCAAACGATTACACATATATATAATCTATGTATATATATGTATATCCATACCCATACCAAAGCATACATCACGCACTAGTCGCACACGCAACGTTCCACACGTGGACGTATCCATAGTGTGTCCGTATACGATTCTCGGCAAACGAGCAAGGCGCACGTTGCTCAACGCGATTCTTTTTTAGAAGTGCGTTACCGCACGTCCCTTTACTTCCAAATTCCATCGTCCTTGGACCCTTCCCACCTACCGACCTTCCTTTTACGTTTTCACCCTCTACCTTCACGAAAAGAAAGACCACTCACGAGGCGACAAAGCGTCGAATTACTCTCCCTCTTTTTCCTTCCTTTCTCCCATCGAGAGACGCCTTTTCGCGTCGACTTTCGGTTCCGAAGCTCGACCTTAAGGACGAAGGATCGAAACATTTTCCTTTCTTTTTCTTCTCTTAGGTTCGTTTTTTTTCTCTCTTTTTTTCCATCATTCTGTATTTACACACGAGTACGGAACTTTTGTACACGTTTCTAAGGCGGTTTTCATGAAACCAGGACACGCGTTCAAGTCGCGAGGAGAAAGCGTTAGAGGTGAATTCGTTCGGGGAAGGAGAAACGACGTGGATTTTTATGCTCGTTGCACGCGCCAACAAATTCATATCGCATCGTAGAAACTTGAGTATCGTTTCGGAAGTGCCGTCTACAAGGGTCAATGAGGGTTATCGCTGATCGGATGGTGGACTTTAGATGTTTCACTTGCGAAAATCTGACGAGTTACACTGCATGCAGGGATATGACGAATGTAACGAAGAATATTTAATGATTCTTGGAAATGGCATTACAATCGTTAAGGGGATAAATGTTCTGTCGAATTGCGATGAAATCTGTATTCGGAGTCGTATCGATTTTAACACGTTGAACGTCAATCGTATTTCGCTAGTTTCAGTTTCTACCGAAGCGAAATTTTTTCTATTAAATTCTCATCTTTATAAAACAGAAAGTTTAAAGATACAGATAGATAGGTATTTGGCAGACCTTTATCTTTTGATCATCAATATTTAAATATACAGTTCGCCTAAAAATTCATAAATATTGCAATTTCAAAGTGACACAAAATTTTATTGAATCCAATAGCGCCGCCCGAGTCGAAAAGTCCAGCCTATAAAGAAACTTCAAATCCTAGATTCTTTTGATTTCTCATTTGCCACTTAATTATGTATACCATTTTGAACCTCAAAATCCTCAACTAGTCTGTCTATGCGCCTCAAAGTCCTGTAAATATTATTTTTAGGAGTCATATGGACTGATCAGGTAAAATTTTTATTGCAATTTAATCTGACATCCCCTAAAAATATTTCAGAAGTTCCAAGTCTGTCGACTCATATTCAAAAAATAGGGCCTTCAGGAGCAAGTAGGAATTAAATGATCATTTTATTCCATATAAATTCTAAATCTCCTAAAATCACTCCAATTCCAATCCAATTTTAAAACTCCTCATTATAGAATGTATGGCTTAATATTGGGCTTAGATTAATTTTCTAAATAAGAATGCTGAGGATTATTTTGGGCTGTATAAAGCCTAAATTGATCCTAAACTAGGCAAAACAGGCAAAAATGAACAAGTTTAGGGCGATTGTGGAATTAAAATTTGCATTCTTTTATATGTAACATATTTTTCCATATTCAGCCTAAATATCCTAAGTTATTTAGTAATTTAGGAGGA
This sequence comes from Cerceris rybyensis, assembly GCA_910591515.1. NCBI lineage: Eukaryota > Metazoa > Arthropoda > Insecta > Hymenoptera > Crabronidae > Cerceris > Cerceris rybyensis. Next base: position 40,100,936 of record OU342789.1, read on the forward strand.
TTTTGGGCTGAAATTTTCGACTCGGGCGGTCACCGGTGATCCCCACGGCAGTCAACGTGTTAAGAACTTTTTCTCATATTTTCCTTAGCAGTTTCTTATATTTCTCGTAATATTGATAGATTGTAGTGTACAATATAATTCTATATTCCACGCTGTGGTTATGATGATCGATGAGTTGGAGCTCATTTCGGAATGTCAAAATGATAAAAATCGTTACAGCCAAAAATGTGAAAATAAGTGTTGATCGAAACTAAGGTCATGAATTCTCTGTAAGTGTGAAAGAAACGTACAAAAATATTACAAAATCTAACATTTTCTGCACTGTGTGCAGAGATTTCGTAAATTATAAAATTCTATTTATATTAAATAGCAGAAATTTTATAACTGTGTTAACTGTAATTAAATCTCATTCTATGATTACTCATTTTCGTTAAAAAATCTAACGAAACTGACTAAGTAAAAGTACCAGTAGCTGACCATTTTTTAGAAAACATAAAAAAGTAAGGTTTGCATAAGTTGTGCACTTTCGATGAAAGTGAATTTCATATACCACATCATCTGTCGATTATATTTTGAAACAATTAAAATGATTTTCAGCGTTAATGCTGTAACCCTGCTTCGAATATACGCGGTGAACTACTAACGAAAAAAGGTGGTCAATTACTAGTTTTATCGATCTCAAAAGTGGTCAACTACTGAAGCATTTGCCGAATTTTTAAATATATTTCTCAAATTTATATAACTTATATTTTTTTTAAAATTGGTCTTGGTACATAATCTAGAATGTTCGAAGACCGTCTCCAAGCATCGACTCTCGCCAGTCATTAACAGAGTAAATAGTTACCATTGTTTCTATCGAAAATTTCTCTTAACTGATCAACTACTGGTACCTTTACCTTAATGGATTAAAAACGAAAACCAGCCACATAAAATTTCTATCACTCAAGACAAGTTGAACTTTATAATTTTCCAATGTACACTATAAAATGTAATTTGTGCAAATTCCACAATGACAGGGAAGAAATGAACTCTCTCGTCAAAGAATTGGGTGTCGAATCGATACCCTTTTTCCATTGTCACTGTAATTCCGAACGAGCTATTACGTTAACGTTAGAGAAAGAGGGATCGAGCAGCTGGTATGTAGTCAATCTACATCGGCGCAAAGACCGTTATAGAAAAAAACATACGTGGCAAGCGGTGGGCCAACTAACCAATTAAGCGACCAATTCTACGGTCACCGCAAGCGATAGTGATTAGTCGGCCGATCTTGCCGCTCACAACTTTCTCTACGTGCTGCACTTAACGGAATGTTATTTACCGGTTCCGAATTAAGTTGACACAAATATTCGAGATAGTATTCATACTTTCGTAATTCGATTGCAGAATATATAACGTTTCGATCTCCGATGCAACGAAAAATCGAAAAGATATTTCTTCGAATGTAAATTCGTAGAAAGTAAAATATATTTATTTTTCCTATTTATGTTTTACAGTTTTATGTTGTATTTTGGCAATTTTCTATTTAAAGTAGTACTAGCTTAGGTTGTTAATTTCTTTTCTTTCTAGTAATTAATTTCAAGTTTGTATCTATGTGTGTTTCATAACAAATAAGGTTTATCTCCTGAATTATCCTTTGATATTTGTGTTCATTATCGAAAATAAAGAATTTAAAGATGAAGAATATTAAAAAATGAATGTAAAATAATTGAGAATTTAGGATAAAAATAATTCCAACTGTAAAGGGTTAATATTCTTGACGAATTTATCAGTGGCAAGCCATAGTATAAAAACACGAGGCCTCAAAAATCGCGTCTGTAAATTGCACATTCTTGTTTATTCAGCGCGACTGATAAAGGAACAAATATCTAGTCCCACATGTTGGTGTATAGTAACGTTATCATTTCCACTGATAAATCATTCCGAATTTTATTGACGTCGCAATCGCAGTCTTAACAGTCTTTGCTCGCTGTAGGTATACACTGTAAGCCTCTATTCGTTGCAGTCAAAGAGTCGATTTCAACGTAGCGTAGAAAATTCAAATAGACGACTACATTGATTTGAAGTTTAGTTCGATTTACATGAAAATAGATAAAAATAAATGTCCTTCGTGGATCTTTTCCTTCCAAAGAAGCTAGGATACATTTAAAGTGACATTTAAGTACAAAATGCAACGCGGTTTCTCTGGTCGTACCAGAGAATTGTACTAATACAATTTACCGACCGATAGCTGATTAATCGGCTTTTTGGACCCAAAATTTGGACGTTTAACTTATTAATTGATTGCTATGGCAATTAATAAATTATTATTTATCATTGCGGTTAACTGTGCCAAGGACTCAGTGAAGAAACTTTGCAATTTTCGAAGAGATATCAGTATCAGGGAAATATTTGCGGGCAAGTGACCGATCAGAAGAGGGTAGGATGTTAAAAAAATACCGGTTGGTAAAGTGTTAATAATAAAAAACATACTTATTGTTAGTCTAATCGTGTCACAATGAATTAATTGAAACTACTTATTACCAAAATTCGTTGTTCCTTAACGGATCATCATTTCATGCAATTCCATTGGGTTTTTAAAAAGATTTTGGTGAAGTCCGTTTCAACTTCTGCCAAAAGAGCCATCAATGTTGTTCTTTCAGCGACTCTACGGTGCATTGGATAGATTATAAAAGTGTCAATACCAAAATCCACTGATCGTACTACATTTTCTGATCCATCGGATCAGGCGTAACGATATTTCAACGTAACGATTCTTTCCCACCAAACTTATTATCACATCTTTTATTGTTCACGGTTCAATGTCGCGAACTGTGCATTATTTAAGCTACCACTCGAAAACCCGATACCACTACATCCACATGCACCGCGACGACAGAACTCATTAAAAAATCATTTCATTTATACCTAACACCTTGGATTACCTATGACGCAAACATAAATCTTCATGGCACCAATTCTACTGATAGAAAACAACACTAATTAGATCTACGCGGTTATCGATTCATTTTTAGACGATGGAACGTCTGCCTCTTTGTAATACATAGAAACAATAATTTATTTATACCATAACAAATTCATGAATTTACTTCGGAATTGTATATATAGAAATACTGATTTAATTCCCATGTTACGTAGAAACTCCACTCGATCCTCATACTAGTGAAATAAATTTATCCCCGTACTGAATAGAAACATGGCAACAAACTGCAGACAAATATCGATCTATCGATATACGTATAATATAACGCATAGAAATGTAAATTTTCCCATATAATCCATAATAATAATAAATCTTTTAACGTACTAAAGACAAGTCCGAATCAGTCTTCATATTACACACAAACATATAATTATCCACGTACCGCGTACAAATCTGTATTTCACGTTTCACAGAAATTTACGTCAATCTGCAAGTACGTAGCGCACACATTAATCCACATATTCCACAAATTATGATTCATAATCTGCCAAGAAATTGCAATCGCCATTCTTCCCCCTTTATTTACAGTGAAACGGTAATTCGATCGATACACCATTTAATAACACCGATAATCGTAAATGCACCGTGCATCGTCGAGATCTCAGCGTTCAAACACCCGAGGATAATGCAACGGAACGCGTTGCACCGCGGCTCGATGCGAACTGCTGTTTCGCGCGACGAATCCGTAAGAATGTTGCATTCGCGCGGGGGAAAACGCACACACGGCCGAATGCACGTGTGGTATCGGCATGCACGTACACTGCACTCCGCGTGCACAGTCGCCGAGATTCGCATGCACGGCTCTGCGCACGTGGAGACTCGCCCCGCGCTATTGGGTAGCACTCAGCGGTAGGGGCGGGCCAATCCGGCGCTGCAGTTGATTTGCAGTCGCACACGTGCATCCACGAGCCGGTGGGATGCAATTGCAGCGCGTGTTCGCCCCAGGTGAGCGTAGTCGCGCGCAAGGAGTCGTGGCATTGCTTTGGTCAGACGCGTTACTGGTGAAACGATGCACGTGGAGATTTTCCCGCCAGAATGAAACTTTTCTTTTTCTTTTTTTAACCCTTTGTACTCTGATGTCTCATCTGAGGGGATATCACTCTACAGACTACAGAGGATGACCTTATTAACACGTTGAACTCCACCGGTATTTCGTTAGATTTATCAATTCATCTGACGAGAAACTTCTATTAAAATTACATATTTATAAATAGGAAAATTTAAGAACACTGATAGATAGATATTCGGCAGACCTTTATCTTTCAAACACCAATATTTAAACATTCAGTATGTTAGAAAATTCATAAATATTGCAATTTAAAAGTTACATGACTTTTCATTGTATTCCGTAGGGCCGGTCACCGGTGACCCCCATGGCAGTTAACGTCTTAAACCGTAAGATTTTAACCCTCTATGGGCTCCTGCAACTTTGAAGTAACACAAGACAAATCTATGCTTTTATTATTCAACGTCAACTTTGTAACTTTCTTAAATGTTTCAATTTAGTTCTTAACACTTCACCGACTGGAAGCCTATTAATAGGCTTTTCGGGCCCAACGACTGTGAACTTTTAACTAATCAATTGGTTGCCACTTCAATTAATGAATTATCATTTGTCATTGCGGTTACCTGTGTTAAGGACTCAGTGGCGAGAATTTGTAATTTTCGAATAGATATCTCTATCAAGGAAGTATTTGTGACCAAGTGATCGGTCAGAACAGGGTAGGATGTTAAAAAAAGTACCGGTCAGTAAAGTGTTAAAAATCATAGAGTTCTTCGCAATCCAATGTTTCCAAATCAAGTTAACTCTACATTTATAATAGTATTTTTATTGTTTTCTAATGTGCTATTGTGTAAGTGATCTTCAGATACCACAGAAAATTCTGACTGTAGAGGGTTAAGAAATGTGTGTTTACTTGGACTTTTCTACTGAAATGGCACCAGATGGGAAATTGCAAAGTGCCGCCAAGTTGCTAACAGATAACGTCAGAGATGACTCCGAGTGCAAAGGGTTAAGTTTCTGATTTTTTGCCTCTAGCTGATATGGCTATTTGAAGTGGGGGTTACATAGATTTAGACGGGTACAAAACCATAAGGGCTATGGTATATTAAATGATTAGTTACGAGAAATCTTCTAGATTGAAAGAGATATAAAGAGAATGGGGATTTCAGCTGCTAACCACTAATTAGGAGTTTGAGAGTTGAACTCCATAGCGACTTTAATTCTGTTGGAATTTGTACTGATTCCTGCGTTTTGGAGAATTGAGAGAAATTCCACGATCTTTCGATTTTTGAGAAACATTGTAGTTTGGATGTTGATATTTTTAGTAGACGAGAATTTTCGATGGATGCATAACCCCGATGGGACGATTTTATTAAAGTGTCAATCCATTAAGGAATTGAGTATCTGATTAATTATATTATCGAGGTTATCTTTAAAATACATTGCACTTTAAGTTGTGGCATACTTTGTGGATCAGAGTTTTCCTAGAACGCGAAATTTAAACACGTTGATTTTAAACGTTTGTTTTTTATCAAAAGAATTTGTTTTTATAGACTTCACCGTTTGTTGTGCTTTGAAGTACTATATTGCGTTCAGTATACTACAATGTTCTACGAAAAATTAAAATATCGCATTTTGGCGGAACACTTTCAATGTCGATACATGTGTAACTTTTGAGTTGTTGCAAATTGAAAAGAAAAACATTCTTATCGGCTACATGCTTCGGAAGATGTTTTGTTTATCGTTTCTACTGCACACGTGCGAATGATTTACAGGAAGAAAAAGAGATCTGGTTGAATTACCTAACGGTTATTTACAAGAACAGTAGTATTATTAGCTTCATCGTGCTAGTTGATGAAGGAGTAATAGTCCTTAATTAATCAGACGTTTTTCTTCAGACGAAAAGTATACTAATACCGAAGAAATTTACGTCTGTCTCTCCCACTTGACAGTTCAAGTAGAAAATGTTCTTCTGCTCAGAACTCCACCATAAAGCACAATATTTCCGAGACTTGACTATTTACATAAAATACTATAAATACTATCTATGTTGCATGTACTTAAAATATTTTCACTAGAAATTTTCTGTCATAATTTACATGTCGCAGAATGTAGTCTCACCGAGACCATATTCGGTCGAAAATGTACCTTTTTAATTCTTCCAAAGAGCACATACGTATTACAGGGATAAAATAAATGAAACTTACCCTCGCAAAACAGGGTGACATCGGTAAGACTCTCGCTTTTGAACAAATTCGAGAACGCTGTCGCTAGGTTGCTGCCGAAACTATTCCACTTGAGGCAAAACTGATGCTGATGAGAGTCCATGATGCCACCCCTAGGCCCAACCCCGTGACCTTCGCCACCCCTGTCACTGCCACCTTCCAATAGATACTTTCCTTCTTGATCGCGCTCGTGCCCAACAGTTCGACCAGCTGTACAGAAAATGACAATGATTATTCGTTGTCTCCATGAATGACAGGTTAACGCGCCAAATAAATTACACCTCCCGTGTTCGTCAAAGGACTTCTAACATTCGTCGTTTTTAAATTTATTACAGAGGCAAATGAGTTTAATCAAATATGATGATCATTAACATGTTCATCTTAATTGGACTATTTCCCACATCATTTCTGACATACGTATGATAGTAATATTACAAACATAAAATATCGCAAAATGTCTATAAGTAAATCAAACTACTTATAAATAACCAAATTTCTCAACCCCCATTCAACACAATATAACCTTCCTATACTCCAAAACGCAACACTATCCGAAAAGTTCTCCACGAACGTACTCTTCGCCAGAAAACGTCTTTTAAATCTCTACTTCCAACGAACCGACACAGTATTCACCACCAGCGATAAGATTTAATTCACAACTCTAAAACCAGCGAAACAAGGCTCGAACCATCAAAGACTGAATCATTCGTAAACCACTCGCATTAGAGCATATCGTTCAAAACTCTACCGGATTTCCGCGATACGCGATAAAAGTTCGAGCGAAACCTACCAAAGCACAGAATCGTATTACCGACCAATGCAACGAGGATCAAGAGAGTCGTCGACAGGTCCAAAGCCCGGCTTCATTCATAAGAGTCTTCTCACGGACCAAATGCAGTTAGAAACGTATCCGTAGTGCGTTTCGATCTCGGATCTCAACTCGCTGGTATCAAGCGCACTAACAAGCGTACTTTTCGCGCCGGTCTCGCGTACACGTGTCCACGCGGCACATGATCCCCGAAGGTCTTTCCCGATCGCACTATTCCGACTGCAAGGTTCGTACGGCGCGAACGACAGAGTAGATAGTGTACACGCAAGAGGAAGAGAACGTAGGAGAAGTAAACCACGCGCGTTCACTCCTCTCCAGTTTAGAGTCCGCCGGTAGTGTATTCGAACACTGCTCGCGTACACACTGATGGGTCGCGGTCTGTGCGTTCTACCCGGCCGAAATCGAGTCACCGACTTGCATCGCGCATCGGCACGTCCGAGAACGAATCACGCGTAACTGTCCGTCGTCGGGTGTCTCTATTGCCCTCTCTCTCTCTATCTCCTCTTTGTCTCTCTCCCTCTCTAGTGCGGTCTGAGAGACCGCCGACTCTACTATGGTCTGTGCGTACGCGCGGGAGGATCTTGCGTCGCGTTAAAACCCTTGGTAGTTGAGAGAGAAGGAGAATCGGAGACGTAGGTGGTGTCGCGGAGGAAAGAACGTGAATATGGGTCATCGGTGCCGATGCAAATGCGGTTAGACGAAATAGTGTGAGTTCGGTGGTTTCGGGGAGCTCGTCGCGGTAGCACGCTGGAGGAAGAGGGAAGATCGCATAGGTGGGAGGAGGGAACGCGGTAGGAAGGAGAGACGGTGGGAAACGGGAGAAAAGAGAGGGAGAGAGGAGGTTGAGGAGGAAGGGAGAGTACGATTCGACTTTTTCGAAGAGGGTGGGGCGAGATTGCTTAAGGCTAGAACTTGGGTTCGCGTGGTACTCTGTACCCCCTCTCTATGTACGATCTGTGCTCTTCTCTCTGCGCTTGAGATATTTTGTCTTTTTTTTTCTTTCTTCTTTGCGGCTATGCCTTTCCTTTGATTCCTCTCTCTCTCTCTCTGCTTCTTTCTCTTTCTCTCCTTACTTAGATCGCATCCCCTCTAATGTTTCTAAGGTATCGGGCATCCCCGCCTCCTTCTAATCTAACACGTGCCAGGGCCGAAACGTGGATACGTGGCGCCACTCGGCAGGAACGACGAGGTACGTGGTAGGGATCTTTGTTGCACGGTTGCCTTCGTTACTACGGGGTATGCGATTACGTCACTGTCGGTCGAAAGTTTGATCGGGCACCGGAACGTGCGGGGCCGAGGATGGATGCATCGTGGATACGATTATCGTTGAAGCATCGTGAGTCAAGATCGTTTGTTTGTTTCTTGCTTCGAGAATACAAACAAAACGATCCCTACGACATAAGCTTCCTGTATTGTATACAGGAAGATCTTCCGTTGCGTGCTATATGTAGAAGTGACATCGATATTGTCTTTACTCGCAACAATCATAATAGTCAAATTCTTCGTTCAGGAATGTTCACTTGGAAGGAAAGTGTAGAATTCTTATTATCGGATTATACGATCTAGCGTAGACGCATAGTTTTTCTTGATACTTCAGATTCGTGTTTATCGCTTATGATTTGATAAAATAAATCCTCGAGAATAAGTGTTGTCGCGAGAAACGAAAAATAAGCATTGATTAATAGGCAAGGCTTCAGTTATACTCTTTTTTGATCGTTGCATGCCAGTGCAATCGCGCTGAAGGTGTAATCGGAGGCTGAATATCGCGGTTCTCGTGTTTGATTTAGGTTTTGCTGAAACTTGGAGAGCAAACGAACGTGCCTGTGTGCCATCTTCGATGAATAAGTAACCGCACGAGGTGTTTTAAACACGTGTGCGTCACACCTTATGTAATACGACTGGTCTCGTTCTGAAAACAGTATTGGCCGCAGTGTCGTACTACTCGGAGCAAAAATCAATAATTCCCAATAAAATTATTATTTGACGTCATCGTTAAACGCAACGTCCTACACTGTATTTTCAGTATTCGACGCTTAATAACTATACGGGCGTGCGTTAAAGCCGAGGTCACGGAGCAAATTTACGGGCGGCTGAGTGAATTAGGGTGAAACGACTGCCTCGCGTCATTCGCGCAAACCGACAATGAGCCTTACAATGTTTACTGCGAAATGTACGGAAGCGGAATGCACACCGCTATCGGTTGAACGGTTTTCATTGTAAGTTCAATGAAAACGCGATGCTCATTACGCCAACTCTGTATTTCTATACGTCTCCGCTACTGGAGCGCAGCAATTGATAGTATAATACCTTTATCAGTCTCCGATTCGTTTTCAGTTAATAGAATTGCGCTACTACTCTTCAAATTTGTTACGCTGCAATGCCAACTGTACAATTTTTAGCCATTTCCGTAACAGAGAGTTTTGTGTCATTTATGTGTCGAAAAACGCCAATCGTCGCGATCGCGCTCCTTTGATAGTAAAGAAACTGTGAGCGCGTCGTCAGTTCGCTGTATCGACGAAATACGCTGGGTTTTTTCGACACGAAATGTGAAGAGCGCGAAAGCGGACTGCGATACGCAAACGTTTAAACATGTGATACTCTAACGAAACAAATACCTTGACACTCAATATACATGGAAGATTTTTTCTCAATAAAGCGTATCTTTCTACTCCAAGACTTTAGAAATCCTTACAATACCTAAAATGCATAACAAAAATCAAGACTTCTTCATCACAAATTCTACACCTCCAAACGACTCCATCACTGACTACCAATATGTACGGCCCTGGTCTGCCAAAATTTCGTGTGCACTCCCTGCTCCGGCATTGCGTGCGTGCAAGAGGCGTCGAAGCTCGCGAGGGGAGGGAGCGTAGGAGTCGTGGGGATACGCGAGAAAACGAGAGCCAGCATTCGAGGAAGGAAGGGGTACGAAAACGAGTGAGAAGAAGCGTACGAAGGAGAGGGCAAACTACACGTTACGGAAGACCGAGGACCAGAGAGAAGGAGATAGAATGAGAGAGAAATAGAGGAGAGCAAGAGAGAAAGTAGATGGAAATTCGGACGGTCGCGGGAGAGGTGCGCGGTGCTCCTCTTGTCAGAGGGAGAGGGGAGCTTAGCGTTCGCGGTAGCGGCGATAGGGGGGACGATATTGCGTGGGGGGAGAGGGATCGCGGGAGGGTCGAGGAGGCTCAAGGTCGCTGCGGGGCCGCACGCGCGCCACTAGCCACTCACACAATCGAGCGTCCAAGTGGTCGCGGCACGGTGTACGCACGCACACCGTTGCGCGGCGCGCTGCAACACACGGGCGTGTGCACGGAGGAACACTAGGGTTGCTCGCTCGTTTACTTGCGTGCGCGCTGCAGCGCACACGCAGCTCAGGCCGCGCACGCGCAGCCCCGCGGCACGGCGCGCGCCGTGCAAACGTGTGCGTGCGCCTGAATGCGCGATAACGGCCCTGCGGCCACGAGTGTGCGTGACCGCGGTAATTCGGCGGTTCTCCTATGGCGACGCGTATTATGTCACCGGGTTCGGCCTGCGGAGAAAACACTGCGTTGTATGGATTTTTTTTTTGGGATTCACGGAAGAAAGCTTCCGTCAGGCACAACGTAGGAACGTTTGGGGGATTGAGGTATTAATTGTCCGATGAAGATGTACCCTAGGCGAGTTTCTTATGTAACGTTTCAGTTACACTTGATAAAAGGGCAAAAAGTAATTGCGCGACTAATGAACACGAGAGGAAGACGTAAGGGTGGTAGCGGAATTGTGAAAGCGATAAGTTCTTGGAAGTTTCTTTGGTGGGGTGAGATACTTCTCGTTAAATACGTTGGTTACTCTATTGATGACGGGTCAGCTTTGCTGTTTTTCGATAATGAGCTATGTTTGATCGAGATTCCGATATCTTTGCTTTTTATACTGTAATATTAGTAGAGATACTTTACGAGTGCAATAGATGAGAATTTTACGTGTCCTGTAACGCGATAGCTGTGAGAACTGATGAAATCATTGATCCGACAAATCGTTAAAATAAATGTATATAGTAATTAAAACTTCAATTTGAATAAATATTTAAAAGAAAGCTAATACTACTGCTTTAAATATCAAATACAACTATGAATAAATACGTAGGGACGCGAAGTAACTGGAGCGCCAAAAAGGCGATGCCGTACGCGGCTTGTAAGACAATTGCACCGATTAATATTGACATTGATAAAGCACATTTTTACAATGTTAATAATAATGCGTGCACACACATATTGCAATCGAAGTGGTATAAACGCTGCATTTTCATACGCACGCAGCCTAACAGATGATTACGCACGCGCGCAACAGTGTGACGCGACTTGCAGCCCATGTCACACCTACGTCCGTATCTGCGTAACTGCAGTAATTTGACAGTTCTTATGCCATATCGTGTTGCTTCTCCGAATTCGGTGCTGTAGAGAAATATTACACTCGATTTCTCACAAATAACAATGTCTTGGAATAAGTTGAAAAATGTTTAAACCCTTAATTTGTGCGCTCGAGTTAATTCGAGCGGCGTTGTATTTAAAATTAAAATAAAAATATTGATTAATTTTCTATTTTTAAAATTTTTTTTGCAGATGTTCTAGTGTTTTTTTACATTAAAAAAAATTATTTTTTTGGCCGGTTTTTAAAAAAAAATCTGTGCGTTAAGGGGTTAGACAAAATGTAGATCGAATTTCATGTAAAGAGAAATGTTTAAATCAGAATAGTAAATAGACTTCACAGTTGCATGTCGATAGGTATCACTTTCTTCGTAGCAGAATAACAGTGTCGTTACTGTTGTTTTTCTCTCAAGCAGAAAACTGCATTAGTGCATTACAGTGTGTACCCGGTAACCGAATTATCTCGACTATTCAATTAAGGACCCTGCCCGCCGTACTCAATAGGTATAAGAGCGTAGTACTGCTTTGATAACCCACTTTATTAACTGGTGCTACGGATCAGTCAAAGGCACAAATCACGTAAGATAAGGATGTGCAATTTCTTTGTTGTACAAAGTTACTGTCGCGAATAGAGATTTCAATGATTGAGAACGATTTAACGGTTGGAATTGAAATCTGTAACGTCCTGCATATTCTCCTAAAGCTTAACCCTTTGCGATCCGGATTATTTTACCAATTTTGTAGCGCAACTAAATAAAACTAATTTCTCAACTTTCTCTATCATTGGTGATTCATTTTTAATCATGTAAATAACTGTAGGTGCCAATGGATATTTAAGTCATATTACAGAATCATAAAATTGTCATCAATTATGAAATTGGAAAGTCGATATTAAATTGTCAGAAAATAAAATTAAGTGAAAAGATATGTTGAGTACTGCTCGACATACTGCAAAGGGTTAAAAACCGAAAGCCGATTGTAACGTAAAACATTATTCCAATGTATATTAAGTACAATCATGTAATAGTTATTATTAACACTTTACCGACCGGTAGCCGATTAATCGGCTTTTTGGGCTCAACACTTTTGGATTTTTAACTTATTAATTGGTTGCTATGGCAATTAATAAATAATTATTTTCCATTACGGTTAACTGTGCCAAAGATTCAGTGAAGAAACTTTGCAATTTTGGAAGAGATATTAGATCAGAAGGGGGCGGGTTGTTAAAAAATACCGGTCGGTAAAGTATTAAGTGCATTAGTTATTAATATCAGTACACTGTTATAAACACTAGAACGACCGGCGTTAAATCTATGTCATTCACATATATTAAATAAGTACTTTGAAAAAAGGGGAATCAAGAGGTGGAAAATATGATCGATTCGGAAATTTGTGTTTTATAAGATCAGCTTAGAATTTCTAGTCTAGGACTGCCCTATAAACTTAGGGAATTATTGAAAAAAATTGTGAATAAGTCATTTTGATTTGCTTGGTCGTTCTAGTGTTAAGGAAAAGTTGTAAATAAAAGTTACTTAATACATTGCATACGGATAACGAAATATTTCGTATTTAGCAAACCGACTACTCGAGACTTCTTGCTACTTTACTAAGGCAACGTAGTTTTGAATTATCTGATGACAAATACTTAGTGAAATAAATGTATATCGAATTTCCAAAAGAGTAAAAAATAATCGGATATATAAAGTATACCAAATCTCGAAAGTGCTTAAAAATCTGCGGGCACATTATCAAGAAGCAGTGAAATCGCATATTTGCATACAACATATCAATTTACATTTTCCAATGATCAGAATAAATTATATAGCAGCATTGTTATATTAAAATTACCAATAATTTCTATAACAACGTTTCTATCTGTGTTTGCATCGATCATTCATTAGAAGTGGAATAGTACAGTCAGTTCAACAAGAGCGTGTCGTTCCCAATTTTGTCATTAGATGACGCATTTGTTTAAGATGTGGGTAATTCAATTGTTTGAACATTTGGCTTCGATGCTTTGTGATTAAATTAGTAGTAGGACTATTATCTGCCTTGAAATTGAAAAAATTAGCAATGAAGAACAAGAAGATAAAGGCCTGAAAAATCTAAGCTGTTCGTGCGCGAAGTGGAAACGTGAAAATGGGATCAGGATAATTGATTGGCTTTCTCATTTGTCTGACACTAATCCCATGGAAAGTGTGTGGGCAAAAATGACGATTAACCCAAGGAAAATCGAGTGTTCAATGTCAAGCAGCTAACACGTCATATCCGCCAAATATGACGATCTCCACCCGAAACAATGGTGAAGAATTTTTCCGAAAGCATGCCTAAACAGTACCAGGCTATTATTGACACTGATAGCGATTAAACAATGTTTTAAGTAACTGCATTATAGTACAATATTTATATTTCCATTTTATGTGTTTAATTAGAACCAATTCTCTTTTTTAAAGAAAATATTATCGACACGCTCTTGTGGAACAAAGTATACATCGAAATGTTACAAATTCTTTTGCATTTTGTATTACTTGAAATGAATAATAAAAGATCATTATTATGTGGACATTTTGTTCAGAATTTGCGCAGTTAGAGATACAAGAATGCTCCCCATCGAAAATCGGGGAAGTTTGCAGCGTTGCGTCAGGAGGAAACAAGGCTACGCGGTATGAAGGGTGATAACGCCGTGGAAAATACATTCTACGAAGGATTTGCCCCTGAAATATAGTCAATACTGCAGCCAACGATGCCAACCACAGCAGTGTTCCCCCCTCGTACAACGATCCCCCACAGCTTCCGCCCCTGAACGAAGGAGAGAAAGAGAGACGAGATTTGCGTGAATCCTGAATCCCGGTAATAATCGCCGAAGGGTAGGGAAAACTCCGAGAAAGGGTTCAGTTGATGAAAATTCCGAGATGAAAATGCAAACATGTCCCCGAAACCAGAGCTAAAATTCGTGTAATATAAAATTTTACGAAATTATATTTCGAATACCAGGTCCAGCGGTAGAACTTTTTTATATTTAATATATTTCCATGCTTCTGTGAGAAAGAGGAATATTGTGATGTTTCTTTGTTGGAAGAAATATTGCAGAAAAAATAAATACAGCGAAACAATGATGTTTAAAATTTAAGTGCTACAATTGCATATTTTAATGATTCTCAAAGTGGTCTAACTAACAAATTTGAAAAATTGAACTTGTGCTTTTTCAAAGTATATTATAATATACCGAACCTTCTTTCAGGAAATAATACAAAATTGAACGGTTTATTGAATTTGATACTTAGAAATGCGCAGAATTCAACGATCGTACAAAAGTAAAACTCTAAATGAAAAATAAATGACGTACAGTCAGCCCACTATCATAATTACCGCCGCGTGTTAATCAATCAGCGAAAATATGAAAAATATTATAAAATATAATTTGAGAATGCAAGTATTTTGCAATAAAATTAAATAGATACCCAGCGATTATTTTATACATACAGCAACAAGCAACGTGCGCAATGTAAATTAGCAAAACTTCGCATCGTCTTATACGTGAAAAATCATGCAAAAATTCAATGAAAACCGATAATTTGTCGAGATTTCTTTACCACCAGCGATGTCATCCCACTATCGATTCAATCGACCATGAAACTTCCGTAACTTAAATTACGAATCAAAAGTTCCGCCCACAGAGGCGTTTCAGCTCCTCGCTGGTTTAAATTCCGCAACCAAACTATTTCACCAACTGGCATATCTAGCAGTCCTCGCAGTTAAATGCCAATTCATACGCCAATTACAGTGTACAATCTCTTTATACTTCGAACTTCCTGGGTACTCGTAAAATCTGCACCCCTAGAAAACGTCGTAGAAACAAAGGGGTTGCGCCAACACAATTCGAGACACTCGTCGATCGTTCGCTTTCATTGAACGACTACAAGACCGACTTTAACGACTACAAAACTGACGGCACTCGATTTACAATTCAAACTTCACAGTACAAAAGTGAACGACACAGAATCGCATTGGAGAACGACGATGGAGAACGCGTAAAGTCATCCTTCGCTCGAAATAACATAATGGGTTCGATGGAAGACAATGTCACTGCGCGAAGGAAAAAGAAGCGATAAGAAGAAATATGGAAAAACACGAGCAATGGAAAAACGACTAGCTCGAAGCTTGATTCGAATTAGACTGCCCTACGAGGTAGTCAGAGCCGGTGTTTCTTCTCCGTTGTTCCTGTTTCTCGCTTGTGCGTTTTATGCGTCGATCGTGCGTAGATATAGGGTGTATTGGAAATTACGGTGCGAAGAGGGAAGAGATGATTTCTAGTGCAAGTGGTAGATGTAAGTGAAGACTAAAGTTTGCACGAGAAATAACTTTGAAATTTATTTTGAAGATATGTAGAGTAACGAGATATGTACTTGATTGCTCATGGAAGTCGAGGAAAATTAAAGAAAATGGTTGAAATTGCAATTAGTGACTCTTACACTGCAAATCCAAGTGTGTTATTTTAAAACACATAAACGTATTATTTCCTTGTAGTCACTTTTTAGACGTTTCCCTGTGTGTTATTATTTAACACAGTACATGTGTGTTATATTTATATTTTAAAATAACACACCTACATGCTTCAAAATAACACACATGTACTGTGTTAAATAATAACACACCGGGAAACGTCTAAAAAGTGACTACAAGGAAATAATACGTTTATGTGTTTTAAAATAACACACTTGGTTTTGCAGTGTATTGTTTATTGCAATGTGCTAATAGTTTTTAATAGTTTAATTGCGAATGGAGGTATTCAACAAGAGTTATAGGGGATATGCATTGTCTGAGTGTAAAATTCTAATATATTAAAAAGAAAATCATAGGAATTTGAAATTCTCGTATAGTTATTTGAACGTTAATGACAAGCAAAGTTAATTGGTTAATGATTACTATACTACTTTTTGGCAAAATTTTAATCACTTTGTCCTTCGGTGTGCTCAAATGACACATGCGATTTTCAGATTTATGTAACTATAATTTCTGAGTGTAACAATTTTATAAACTGGACGTAATAACCGTTATATTTATGAAAGTAATACCAAAACTTTTCGAAATTTCGCACGCTTTATCGGGACGCATGAAGTAAGAAAGATTTCATAGTTTTGCCAAGAGATAACGCGACTTTGTCGCTCTGATGGAAATTGTGGGTTGACTGTAATTAGTTTTAGCAATGATCGGTGCGTAACAATAATGGAAGGTAAACGGTTGTTCCACTTACCACTCAAGTTTTGATCAGTCCAGTCATTTCCACCATCTTTAAATACTTCTAAAGACTTTTCAGACTAAAAACTCTATAGTCACGAAAAATATTCAAAATATGACTGCCTCTCGTCTTGCAGATTTTCATAACCATTTTATGCATTTTCTTTTAACATCAGAAAGCTTTTTTAACAAATGAGTCGAATCATTCACGAGCGTAAAATTCCCGCTTCGTACATTTTCAAATTTGATTTCCTCAAGAAACAAAGTCCCTTAGGGTGAAAATCTTCGTTTTTGACTTAATTCGGATGAGGAATGCTTCAAGCTTCTGCACGATTATCAATACACCCAGAGTCTTCTCACCTCTTATATTTCTCTCTGACATTCTAGTCTTAAATTATTGTTATTTTTCTGCATTTTGTTTTTAACTACAGTAATCACTTCATGTAAAACCTACACTTTTAGATGGATTCCAACCTACTGAAGTTCCGATGAATTGCATGATAATTTAAGATAAATTTTTCTAGACGTGACTAGAATCTAAACTGGGGTTCGTTAATTACAAGCCGGAACCTCTAATTCTATATGCACCATAATTTTTTCCATGTTTCTGACCGCATAGTAGCCAACTACTTCCCTCCATATAATCGGTTTGGTATGCGATCGAAGACGATTTTTTGCAAAATCGATATTGTACAGGGTTCTCGAACCCTTCTTGTTGCACCGCGGGATTCCTGCCGTAACAAATGCAAGAGCTTGTGACGGAATGACCTCTGGAAAGGACATTTCAGACGATCGAATTTGTGGACGAACGAACGCTTGGATAGATTCGGGGGGACTTCAGGAGGAATAGTTTTCTGGGGATGTATGTAGGCCGGTGAAGGGATCGTGAAATGGAAGTTGGTTCGATGTGTTACTTCTAATTGTAGGAGGAATTTTAATGCCTCGAATGTTAGAGTTTGATACCATTTTTGAACATTAAAGTACAGATTTAGAAATTATTAACAAATTTCTGTAGTCGGTGTTGAATGAGAGATGAATAAATTTTTGTCAAAGCTTTGGGCAAAGAAAATTATTATCTTGACGTCCATATTTGTCATAATATATTTATATTGCATTACTATTACAACATATTATGGTAAAATAAAAGAGTTGCAATAAATCTTTAAGAATTTACTAGAAATTGCAAGAATATATTTGAAGAAATTTAAGCTAAATAAATTCTGAGAGAGAATATGCAAGGTGTAAAGGAACGTCATACATTTACTTATCAATTAGGTATTTACATTTCAATTACTTGACTTTAATTTAATTAAATAATATCAAATTAAAAAACTCAATGTAGTCCACTCGCTATGCAATTTTACGGCGATGAAAGGTATCAGCAACAGTGTCGCCAAACATTCCTACCATAAATGAAAATACATGCAACGAAATTTTAATTTACCTATCCCTAACACAATTTACGACTGCCAAAACTTTAATCAAAACGATAGAAATGTCCACTGGTGTACGAAATATTCAAAACGAAGCTTTTACTTGGAGCGACAGGTCGACATATGGTAGGAAGGCTGACATATTAAGGCTAAAACTACTCAAACATTCCAACCAGTATCTCATGAAACTGCCTGTTAAAACGAGCAACGAATAACTTTCTAATTTTTGAAACCCATCGTGCACAGTTCCGTCCAACTTTTCTAACGACGATGTAACGAAGGTGAATCAAAGGACGAGGCGAAATGACCTTAAAAAAAGAATACCACAGCGCATCAGCTTAGACGAATTTTTCGATAAAACCACAAAGAAGTAGTCACTTTTTATGGTTGTAAAACGAACAGTGCCGCAATAAATTTCCCAAATGAAAGTCGTTAGTGCGATGGTCCGTTCGAAGCAGGAAGAAACGAGTGTCCGACAGTGCGTTTTTTCCGCTGCTAGCCACGAATGCCACGGGGACTCGTCGAAAGAAATTAAGTGGAAGAAGTAGACTCTACACGGCTCCCTTTATGAAGCCACGAAATAAACGTAGCTTCCGTCAGATACCGTTACTCGCAGTGCACACGTACATACGTGAACGTGCCGCTAACACGTGCATACGGTGCACGAGCTTAGACAAAGGAAATGTGAAATGTGCGCGCTTTGTTAATGTATAATACGTAACGGTGATTCGGTGCCGTAGATTCGAACGTGAATGTAACTTTTGTTCGGTGCAGGCTAACGACTTAGAACCTCGATGAGAAACGTCAACGTAGAACATTTGGAGGGAATAGATCGTGCGATTGGAGAACGCTATGATGAGAATAGAACACTTTGTCGGAGTATAACGGAACGTTGAGGTTTCGTGAAGTATATTTGTAAAGGGCTGCTTGGAATTTGATAATTATTCTTTAATAATGACACTAGGAATGTGAAATTGAGCTTGAAGCTCGAGGAACAATTGACGCGCATGTGGCTATGAAATAAATGATAAAGGTATCTTATATTTCGTACACTCTAGATAATGAATACAAGGAGGTGATAAAAAAGTTACTAGACATTAGTTACGATCGATCAAGTGAAAAGGAAATTAGGATGGTCGTTACAATAGCTTCGAGGTAAAATGTATTTCCATTGATCAATTGTTCTCGATAAGCCTCAAAACGTCGTTTCTCTTGATCTTTCACTTGGACATGTTAACAATCAACTTCACGAGAGAAAATGAACTCTCACCAAATATTCTTAATCATTAACAAATAGGAATGCCTCAGGAATGATATCTCTTTAGAGTTTTTCGACTGACGAACAATCCCGACCATCGACATCCACTATCACTTTTATACACTATTCAACCGAATAGCACAAACAATCGTAGGAAATTGATTCATCAATCAGTAATTGACACATCGATGGCCGGGAATTCCAGCGCGTTTCGATTAACCCGCCAATAGCACGGACCAACGTGAAACAATTCGCGCGGGGAAAATAGTCGAAAGTACCACGTAGAGAAAAAAATACCGTGTATCGAAGATATAATAACGACGTGGTTATAACACGGTGTACCTGGCGGATGAAGCCACCATGGATTGACCAGGGATGGTTGTTGGTTGCTGGGGCCCTCGCCAACAGGGGCGTACATCCTCCTCCAACTACGTCACGCCCGTCACTGCCGCCCTGTGCGGCTGCACCCCCGACTGCCTTCAACCCATAACCCACCGCTCCTCCCGGGATTCCTGTCACTTCCCCTTCCTCCACGTACGCAAGAGGGTTGCAAGGTTACCGGCAGCCCTTCCTCCTCTCCCCGTTTCGGCTCTCCGTGACGGAGCAACCTCCTCCGCCTCGACGAAGCGCGGCCCTCCCGCCCTTCTCTCTTGTCCTCCCCCGATCGCCCCTTGATCACCCCCAAAGGTTCCCGCGCTCACCTCCCCGTCCCGTTTCACCCCTTCTACCCACGGCCTCGAGCACCTCCGGTACGCGCGAGAGGTGGAGGAACAGCCGCCTCCAGCGAGTCGAGCGACGCACAACCACCCCCGCCGATTCTTCTACGCAGGCAACCAGCCAGCCACAGCCATCACTTTCGCTAGAAAGTCCTCGGGCCGTTACGAGGGCGGCTTCGGCCAGGGCTGACGTTGCAAGGGGCGAGTAGTAGAGAGAGAGTAGAAACGCGCGATGAACTTTTTTACCTTATCCTGCAGGGCGAGCAAACGACCGAGCGAAAGCTCCCGTTCAGGAGCGGACCAGCTCGAGGAGCTTCTTCCTACGAATCGATAAGATTATTTCATTCTGAGAAAGTGACGTTCGAATGGAACTTTTTCACTAGTTGTTAAATTGATGGAATTGTAGATGGATTTTAGTGGAGAAATGTGCTAATTAATTGGCTGGAAATTTTCATTGTATGGGTTGAAAGATAGTTAAAGGGATGGAGAATTTGGCGCGATGTTTCCTGAATACGGTTGGGAATAAATTTACTTCGAGTGGACGAGGTAAAAAGGTGTTCCAAGTCTATTTAGAGCGTTTAATGTATGCCGATCAAGCTGAGATATGGTCGTAGGCACTTTTTCGTCTACGAAAGCGGAGACCGGTGTTGGAGACAGATACTTATTTGAAACGGTGAATCTGTTAGTCAGATTAGGCAGGTGATACGAAAATGCGCTTGCCTCGATGAGCAAGAACGTAGAGAGTGACGACGCGACAATTAGTATTGTACCTGGTGTCATGTATATCTTTCATTCGACCATGGGAAAAGAGTTCGGCGACAAGTACTCCTGCCACGACCGTTAGTCATACTTTCTATGCCGAAACACTTATTTTTGTCTACTACTGATCGTAGTAAACGATTCCTTAATACATTCATAGCCAGTTTAAATTATACGATTTCATTTCTATTATCTTCAACCTTCTCAAGCTTCTACACCTAACAACAATAAACATACACACTCTGGTAGTTCTAAACCTCCACAAAATACCAGTATACCAGTAACAGGCTGAGAAAGAGTTAAACAGCAAAATTAAACTTATCCTCAACCACAGGATACCTAAATTGTTAGACCTATCAACGTATACAATGACGAAATATTTCCAACGATTCCTCGAACTCTCAATCTTATCGATAATTCAGAGAACACTTCGTTCACCTTCGTCAAGGTTTTCCTTGGAAAACAGCAAACCGATAATTCCCTCGAAATCATCATCGTTACGCGTAAAAGAACGAATACTATGCGTACTAGGTACGCTCCTGAATCTGGTGAAAGCAGTGGAGGGGAGAACAACCTTGCAAGCTCTCACACCCCCCGGTATGCGTAGCTGCGTCGGTGGTAGGGTCTGAAATTTTGGAGGTTGGCAGAATCGGCGAGCAAACGGAGGGGATCGAAGGGCGAAAAAGAGGGAGGCAACCGGGCAAGAGGGGAGAAACTCGGCGGGGGTGGAGGAGTAAAAGGGGGCAGTCTAAAGGGAACCAGGCAACCTGCACCCGGCAACAGCCCCCGACCTCGGAAGAACTAATCATTAACCTCCTTTCACCCTCCCCAAACACCGCTCTAACTCGACCACCTTCGCTTCACTTTCACCTGTGCCTCCCTTTTCTCCTTCACTCTCTCCCTCTTTCTCTCTGTCTCTCACACATACGTTCTCTTTCTCCTGTTGTTCCTCTCCCTCTTCAACCCGACCTCGCGCGCACCCTCTCCTTTCTCTTTCCTTCGAGCTTCTCTCCATCTTCGAGCTCACCCACGCTTTTTACGATTACGATTACTCGCCCTCGCTTTCGCCGCTTTCTCGCCTTCGATTTCATCCGTCCCACCAACCTGGAAAGCTACGGTGTGAGCTTTTACCGATCTTATTTCGAATCACTTTACGCTTCATCGAATCTAGCTGCGCGAACGACACGTGTGTATCGTCAAACGATGTATTAAGACGTGTTATCGTCTCGCTTCTTAATTAAGATAAATGAACGTACGATGGATATCGAACGATCGAACGTTTCTAGGATGAGGAACATTTCGGAATGTTGCTAATGATAGGAGCGCGGCAATGTTAGCCTCTCGTATCAATCTTGAGACCCTGTTGCTGTTCACTGCCGTGCGTATATCTACGTCAAGGGTTGCACCTTGTGAAAGAACCCTCCTGACTGGTATACGGATAAATATATAAGTAGATGGATCGATAGGCAGATGAACGGCTTGATAAGTGCACGTTATTATGCACCTTGTAATGCACACGCAGGTACACGAAATAATGTGTGGTCTTGATGGAAATAAATAAGGAGTGGAAAATAACGGGGAAACAGTGAAATTTGTCTGCCTTGACGAATCGAAGGGATTGATTTTAGCAAGGTGGTTTCGAAAATTCTGTGAGAATGGGAGAGATGTGAAATTTTTTGGTTTAATTTAGAAATTAGTTGACGAGTTGTTGCTATTTTGTGTGAGTGGTAGTTTTGGCGGGAATGAAATTGTTTTTGGTTCTTCAAGTTTGAAAGGAAAATTGAGGAACTTTAACATTAGAACTATAAAACTATTCAAAATAACTGGTATACAATTTTTTCAAAAAATTCTCTAAGTTTATATAAAAGTCATAGAATACATATTCTACGTCTTTATCAATAAACATAAATCACTCCATCGATCTAGTTTCCCGCCACTTGATTCCCTCTTTTTCAAAGTACTTATTTAATATATTGAAATATGATAGACTTAACGCCGGTAGTTCTAGTGTTAAGGAAGGTATAGAAGTTGGAAAATTAAGCTTGTAAATGAAAATAATTTGTTAATACTTTGATGATTGATGCTTTTCACACGAACTGAGGTATTTTCACTAACTCAATTCTAAAGATTCTATTTTCCAAGAGAGAATAGAAATTACCAAATTTCTAAATAATAATAGAAAAGTTACATTTCGAAATATATTTGTGAAAAAATCGGTGCAACCCAGTAAGAGTGACATATCAAGACTAAAATTACTCCAAAACGTTATCAGGATTTCATAAGACTGCCCATCAATCTAAGCATCAACTATCATCCTAATTGTTAAAATACTACGCCTTCCAAAATGCCGCTAAATTGATCAAAACCAACAAAACTAACTCGACTCAACACAAAGATACAAAATGCTATAACAAACAAAAGCATCAACTCCGCAAAACTTTCAGAATTCTTCAATATAAATGTAAATACGTTTTATTTCAAATCTAGAAAGAGCTGGCCCAGATGAATTTTTCAAATTAAATTCATTACCGTACAAATATCTTCCAAAAATTCCGCGGAAGTTGTAGGAGCGACAAAAACGTATTCAGAGCGGTATCTTATAAATGAATCAGGCCAGAAAATAGAACGAGTGATAAAAAAGGAAGAAGGTACGGCGCGGGGATCATTAGGCGACGATTCTCGATTTAAATAATTCAGTAACCGGACGAAAGGACGGTTGCTGCTCGAACAGGTATCCCGGCGTCTAATCGATGTAACCGGGAGTTCGACGTTGAAAGTACACTTTGGACGCGCACCGAATTATCATTTTGTAGGACTACGTGGCAATTGCCGTTTATCCGGCAACGTATCTTGATTTACGCGGCAACTTTCGAACCGATAGGATCTTCAGAGTACCGAAGGTAAGGGTAGAAGGGTGAAGGAGAGAACAAACACAGGATAAAGGTTACGATTAATCGATCGAAACTTTTTTAAAAAGTCGTTCGAGAAGAACGTATAAGTGCCGATTACAACGAGCGAGAGTTAAGAGTTGAGAGTTTATCCTGAAAGGTGCAGAAGTTTTGTACGGTGCTTTCTTCATTGTTCGTGTTGATGGAATGTGGGAAATTAGTTACTTTTATGAAAGCGACTTGTGTTGGGATATACTAACTCATTGGTAGTTGCCAAATTATTCCTAATGAGGATGGGAACGTGAACTTAGAGACGTTTGAAATTATTACGAAAGTTAACTATTTTGACTTGAAGAGTTAATTCGAAAAATGTCTTAATTAGTCGACTAAGTCTAGCTCCTACAAAATCATTATTTTGTGCAATGGTTTTTAAGTGAAATTACTACAAACTGTATTATTTTCTCCGTAATAACGTGAGTTTAAATTGACGTTTGGTGTGACGGTAAAACTATAAAACTGATAATTATGATTAAAATTATCTTTAGTATGCTGCACTGTAAGTTCGGCTTAACACTAGATTTACGACTGCTAAACGTGGTGTATTTAAATATATTAAATAATTACTTTTAAAAAGGTGGATCAGTTGAGTAATTTGTTCATTATAAGATACACGTGAAATGTCTGCTGTACTCCTTCTTTATGAATTTAAGAAATATTTTTAAAAATTGTGCGAACCCGTCAATTTAACGGCTGCCGCAAATCTAGTGTTAAATAGAAAAGTATAATAAATCTGCCAATAACTTGGTGATACAATGAAAATTTTATAATCATTTCCGAAGGTATATTTACACTATGCAAACATACTCAACATGCTCAACTAGTTTTATTACTAGTTCGATCATAATAAGTACTTTGCAAATACGCAAGGCCGAATAACAATTTTCATAAGTGCTGTTCTATTCAAATGAAATGATACAAAAGATTTCCTATCCAACTAAAGACAATATTATTCCTGCAGAAATTCATTGCAAGGGGTTGAACTCACCCCTCAAAGTTTCTTGAATTTTAAATTTCCTCATCGCAATAGTTGACCAACCGTGACCAATACAAAGAAACTTCGATAACACCTGCACGCGATTGGAACATCTACCTTACAACAAAGCCAAAAAAAGAGCAATCTTCCAAAATGATATCCCTCCAAAAATATCTCTCATCTACTACTCTCCATCCTACTATCGCAAATAAACCAAATTATACAAAAAAAAGAACGAAAATTCCCCAAGACCTAAAAGTTTCAACCCATCAACCTTAACTTTCAAAATATAAAATTACTTTCCGCTATCCACGTCGTGCTCCACATTCCCACGAAGTTCCATCAGAACGTAAATGTTCAAGCTGTTCAGTCATGTTCAATCTCGTTAGCTATTCAATTGATTCAAATTTGTAAGTACACATCGAAGTTGATCCCATCGCCAGTGATACCGGTGTGCGCGAAGGTCGAGTCAGTGGCGGAAGGGTGTGCGGGGTAGCCAAAATGGGGGACAAGAGGGGTAAGATGCAACGCGCATCTATTGATTCTCCTGAGCGCGAAGGTCCGCGTGTCCCACTCACTTTCGGAAGCGCGCACACACACTTGCCCATCGAAGCGCACACACTCTTGCCCATCGAAGCGCACACACTCTTGCGCATCGTGGCGCACACAATCTTGCGCATCGTAGCGCACACACATGCGCGCGCACATACTACTCGCAAGAGCGCACCGCGCACGCATTTTTCCCTGGCACGCGTACACGCACACGCGCAACCCCTCGTGCGAGTGTGTGCACACAAGCGCGCCTACTGAATGCAGGGCACAAAGCAGCCTCTCGGCAGAGAAGAAAAAGGGGGAACTGGATTTTGCAACCTCCCTTTCTGTGCATTCTTGCCGTGAATTTCCTTGGCCGGCTGCGGAGGAATTAGAATGCCAATGGAGGCGCATTGTCGCGGCTCGCGCAGCTAAAACGCAACTTTAGCGCAGCTACGCCGAAGATAGAGCGCGGATAGAGCGCAGTAAGGGAAGGGTTACGTGTTTGGTCCGCGGCATGTCTTTGCACTTGCAACTTTGTGTTCGGTGCTATGCGATAGAATAACCCTATGCCTTCGAAATTCTAAGGGATAAGGTTCGCGCCTTTACAATCGACCAGATCGGTACAGACAGTTTCAAGAATTAGAGACGCGAACACTGGGAAAACGAAGGACTTCGATGCTTCCGCATTTAGGACGGCGTTGGAACGTTAACGTTTGGAGAGTTGAGGAACTCTCTGGTCTTTCCGTTGTTGATGTGTAGAGTAAAATGTTGCGTTGTTTTGCTTCTTTTTATTTGTAATTTAACCCCTTACCGTACAATAACGAGTCCTACTCGTGACGCGATAAATGGAATAGTCAACTTTGAAGTGCCCCAAACAGTATTTTATCAAAACTATTAGTGGGTCCTGATATAATTACATTAATTCTATGATATTCAATATTACGTTAACACTAGATTTACGGATATTGATATACCTATTTTTCTGAAGTGATCCAATTTGAATCATACAAGAAAATTGAAGTTTTTTGCATAGAAAATAATTCCAAATCAATTGAAATGAAAGATTTATTATTAAAAAATTAACCAACCAATATATTATATATGTAGTAATCAAATTTTGAATGAGCCAAATTGGCTCCGTAAATCTAGTGTTAAGCCATTTACTATATCCGAAATTAGGGGCTAGATTATTATTTTAGTAATTAATTCAGAGTTATTGCATATTTAATCACAAAAGATGTGGCACGACAAGGGGTCAATGAAGAATATTCGAATGTTGGTAGATTTTGTTGAGCGCAATTTCATGAGACGGAATGAGAAAAGTCGTTGTTAGAATTACTTTTCTAACTGTCCGTGAGATAATTCATGTAAATTTGGTAATATTCATTATTTAAAAATACTTTTGGAAACAGCAAGAGTGAAATATGGAATCAAATGTAGAGGAGTTCTATTCGGTTTCATCATCTTCATCTATCTCTGTAAATGACAAAATGTTGATACACATCACCTCTAATTACTAGTATTATATTATTTCATATTGCCACACACGTCTTCTAATTGTCATGAAAAATCCTGTTCCTTTTGTTAAAATACCACGAATCAAAAAAATTCCAGTAGCTTCGAAACTTGCGTCAAATTATCGTTAATCTGTCTCGATGAGAAAAAACGTGTTCACGGAGGCACGAAAGCATGAGAAAATAACAATTCTGGCCAAATGTCTCCAGTACCACGTAATTCTTGATTCTTACTAATTCCTGGGAAATTCTATTTCCCTACAATTCCATTAACAACCTAATTCTCCAATCTGTTTAATATTATACTATAATCTCTATATTCTCAATCTTAATCTCAAAGAAATATTCACATTCACATTTGGAGCGATCACAAATTGAAAAATATCAATCGTAGAAACTTGATAATATCTACGTTATGAACAAATCAATTCTCAATCTTTTAAACATCGCAATATAATTTCTACCTGTTCAATCATCCTTAACACTACAATTACGGACATGCGTCGATTCGCAGAGATAGACGTTGCAGACAGAAAATTGAAATGAATCGAAACATACATTTGCCTCATTAAATGGATAAAAGTCAGTACAACAGTGTCTAGCACCTGAATCTAGTGTTAATTTAAAATATATCACTCATACTATGAGAATGATCCAAAATACAGAAATATCGATTCTAGAAATCTTGTAAAGTTTCCTTACCGAATGTCGATTCACGAAATCGTTAGGTGCTCTCGATCTCGACTCGTTCTTGCAGAAAAACAGCACTCGTTCCAATAGCTATCGCTTGCTCACTTTGAATTATACGATTTAATGAAAACAGAAGAAATTCTACAGAGGAAGACTTGAGGAATAGACGAGCTCGTAGAGAAACGTGTTACCCGTATGCAAAACCGAACGTACCGGAGTGCCGCGTCCGAATAATTATGATCCCGTCTTTGTTTACATAAATCGAAAGGCACGCGAGTTTGGCAGTGCCGGAACGGTGTTATAAAAACTGTGTGCCTCTGTTCGGGCCGTTAGCGGGATGCAGAGTGTGATTCAAATGTACAAAAGTCATCGCGTTGTGGAATCCAAACGTGCAGAAATACAAACACATACCGTTAAGGTTGCCGAAACAATTGTGCCACTGAAGAAGGGGTCGAGTCGTATGATACAAACTTTACACCGAGGTAAGTACACTGTGAATCCATTCAGGATCAATTTTAAATATTAAATATTACATAAAAATTGTTATGTTTGAATATAAAATTTTTGCAATAATGAAATTCTATTTTTATACTCATTTCTATAATTTTTCATTTTCAGGTAATAGTTTTGTATGAAATACCATGTCTTAGGTATAAAATTCACTGTGAGATTAACTAAAAACTTTCGGGTTTGAATATGAAATTTTTAAAATAATGAAATTGTATCTTTATACTCATTTCTATAATTTTTCATTTTTAGGTAATAATTTTGTATGAAATATCTTATGTCTTATGTACAAAATTTACTGTGGGATTAAATAAAAACTCTCAGGTTTGAATAATAAGTTCTTAAAATAACGACAGTTTATACTTATATCGATAATTTGTAATTTTTTAATATTCATCTGTTAATTTGGCGTAAAATATAATTTATAAGATACCTATAGATATAAATTCTACTACGAAGTAGCTTGAAAATTGTCATGGAACTGAGGAGGTTTTCCATGTTTAATGAAAAATTGCGAAACTTACAATTAGATAAAAGTTCTTAAACTCAGAGAGTTCTGTGTTTATACATACTGTAATAGTTTTTAATATCAGTTCAAGAATTTTTTGTGAAATACAATTCGCAAGGTACAAAATGTGCTTCGAATTGTTCTAAAAATCATATCAAGCTTGATTTTTCGTAGCTTTTAATTTTAGTCAATCGACTTTGAGTAAATACGATTTACGAGAAATAAACTATAGGTAATCCGAAGTGTATTTAGTACCTTTTTGAAATTACGCTAATACTGAACGAAAATTATGCTCTATCGATATCGAATTATCAAAAGAATAGGATTGTGTCTTTCTAAATGTTGTTATATTTTTTTCTATTTTCCACTGACGGAAATTATACATCGAAGTACGCCGAAAATGAATTCCAGGCAAACTTTAGATACCGCGCGAATATTGAACAATTGTTTCATTTCATAAAAGTTGCGATAATAATCAAATTCTTACATTAATAAAGTTCTGTGCTAATGTATTTCGAAAATTATTCCTTCTTAGTAATAAACTTATTTAAAAATCTCGCCGTAAAACGACATTACTCCATATCGATACATATTATTTCGTAATATTTTCTTCGTAAATTAAAAGTATTATTGCTTCGAGAGAGTAATTAATTATACCGTTATATAGTTGCAAAAAATTATCTCTTAATAATGTATAAAAACCGCAAAATTTCTTTCTACATTATGTGTATTATCGTAAATTGTTTCACGTCAAATATTTGATATTAAATATTTACTAATAATCAAAACTTCTAAAAATTTCGACGTTAGAATTGCCATTCGCATCATTTGCCGATTTGTAGAGAGAAATGTAGGACATCGATGTAATTCATACACAACATGAAAAAAAATACACATAATGTCACCTTGCTTGTGACTTATATTTTTGTGTCTTTCATTTTTTTATATTTCACTTTGCTCCGAATTGTTTTGCACTTACTGTACTGTTCTTTGAAAGTAAGGAAACAATGTCTTAATCTTGCGATATTAAACATTACCATGCGCGTACGACGGCAAGAGGGCGGTAAACCGCAGGTAAAATGAAAAAAACACACATAAACGTCAATCAAAATAGTGTAAAACTTACGAAAATTAGTTTTCCTCTCATCCGTTTCCCGCCTTCTTCCGGTACCTTCCTCTTCCTCGTTTTCGAAGTGTCACCTCGTTCCTTGATAATTTTGAATTATACGTTTCTAACCCCTTCACGACGTGTCGCGAAACACCGGCACCGCGAAACGAGGGAACTCATTTTCAACAGTACATTTTCGACCTTACTCCAAAATGTCAGAACGCGGAAGTCAGTCGCCGGAGGGTTAGGACTTTTCGTATCATCGTATGCGATCGCGGTAAAGTGACAACAACGTAAACAGAGAATCGATTTTCGCGAAAAAAAAAACTCTTACTTCCTCCGTCCGTACGCTGCCAGCAGCGAGGGCGACTGAAAACAGAGAATCACCCGGCGGATCGTCGGTCTCATGGACGCCCTTGTCACGCACCGAAAACGAAAATTTGGTCTACGATAACTGGCGCCTCCTTGCGGAAGCGGGAAGATTCTTGCCTTCACTGTTATTGTCAGAGTTGATCAACGTTTACCTATTTTTAACATTGCTATGCAATTATGTGACCGTGTTAGATATTATGTCCACGTTGACATTTGTACATTAGTATTATATAATACTGTACGAAATTAATAATTCCTTTTCGTCTTCCTTATATTATAGAAAAATGCGTATATCAATTAATATACATTCGAAAGGAATTACTGATTTGCTGAAGAATCATATTTTTTTAGGTGTATTACATTTTTACAGGAATAGTACTGTATCATTGCATGTTTGTAATTTGATTTAATTGTGGATTAGAAATTAAAGAAATTCATGGGTTAATTTTTTTGGTTAAGCTTTATTGCGAAATCTGTACAGCTTTACCATGTTAGTAATACTTCGATAGATCGACGGTTTTGAACGTATAAGAATGTATTATACGTTCTGGTATTTAATTTATTAGCCAATTGTATGCACAAGATATTCTATTACAAGTAATTTCAAAATTTTACTACAAATTACAATGAATTAACCGACGACTACTACATTGTCTTCTAGAAATTCATAATAGGGCACTTCGAGGTTCAGAGGTGCGGGGCCTTTCCTGATTCTTCCACTAGCATCATAGTGAGAACCATGGCAAGGGCAATAATAACCACCATAATCTCCAGCATTAGCTATTGGGACACATCCTAAATGCGTGCACACTCCAAGAACAATCAGCCACTCAGGTTTCTGTACACGTTCAAGATCTGTTTGTGGATCTCGCAGAGACGAAACATCAACTTTTGCTTCTTTACTTATTTCGCTTGCTGATCTATCATCATTAAGTGAAGACAAAATGTGTTGTATTAGGTACAATTTAGCAGAAAGTACACATAGTATAGAATTAATATTTTTTTACCTATGTCGTACAAACAGAGGCTTTCCACGCCATTTAAAGACAACGCTTTTTCCTTCTGGAATGGTGTTTAATTTAATTTCAATTTTCGATAGAGCCAACACATCAGCAGTCGCGCTCAATGCAGATACAAACTCAGTAACCATTGTTTTAGCTCCATATGTAGCACCCAGTCCAGCACCTATGTTGAAAAATAATAGAAACAGTTATACATAGAACATTTATAACTATGATAATATAAAATACACATGTTTACCAAGGGCTACGAGGTACGAATATGTTTTTCTTGACTCTGCCGAGTCCCTGGGCCTCGCTGTTGGATCTTGCAATTCATCTTTACGGTAATGAGAGAAATCGGGCCACTGGATATCGGTGTGAGCAAAACGTTTCTGAAGAATCTGTGTGCTCACTATAGGAATAGAATGAAATAAAATCATTGATACTCTTAAGTTTTTAAGTTTGTGAAGCTCAACATCTCATTAAAAAGATTTTGTAACTTTTACATTGAATAGGATGTAATCGACATTTCCATATGATATTTTTGGATAATTTTATTTAACGTATACTCGATGGATAGTGCAGTGGTCTGTAATCCACGCACCTCAAAAATGATACGATTATATAATCGAAACAGATGAAATTCCGATTTTGTCGAAACAATCGAGAGAAATGATAAAGTGATATATCGAATGAAGATTTCATGACAAACCTGCGACACCTGACCTTACGCGCAGAGGTCCGGAAATAATGCTCTCACTGATACTTTGATTAACATTCTGACTGACGGAAGGTAGAACGACAATTTTTGGTTTTTGAACTTTACCAGTCGCAGCTGTTGATCGCATTCCATTTGAAACAGCCGTCGCCGTTGCTTTTAAGAACGGCGACAAATTCGTCGACTTCGCCACTACATTCATTTTTACGACTTACGCACGTAAGAACGAACGAAGTGAACCTCGCGAACTTTGTGAGCACGAAGTAAAACCTTAGGATCTGACGTTATAAGATGGCACTGCGACGTAATTGCGCGATCACACGATTGTCACTATAATTAAGTGCAGGCTATGAGGATTGAGCAATTTAGGAATCTACATATTTCAAGGGGTTATTCACAGTTTAATTGCTATATTAGTGTCATTTTCCTTGAATATAATAAATTTTTATAGAAAAGTTGCAAGTGTGATAATGATCGTTGTGTGACATGGACAAAAGACTATTAATTCTTGGAGTATCTCTATTATAGCAATAAGAAAGTAAGATTGTAATGGATCGTATTTAGCGCAAAATAAATATTTATATTTTATGTACACTTATAACAGGTTTTGTGAGGAAATATTACTGAAAAGTATAATAACATAATATTTAACGCCATCTTTAGGCGTTGATACTCAATTCCGAAAAAAACTAAGAACGCAGCTTAATTTTTATCTTATTCTTATCTTCTTTGTATTTGTTATTAATTTATATTCCTTTGTTGTTAGATGAGATAAATAAAAGTGGGAATGTATCATATTATTAATTTGGTTTTCAAATAAAATATGAATACGTAGTAACATATTTAAATGGCGCGCCCAGGGTCGACAAGCTGTAATGGGCTCAGCGGTTCCGAGTTACGCCCCGCTCAGCTAGCAGGTGGCGATAGTGACGCTACTCACACATACACACCGAATTGAAGAATTTCAAATACACTAGCAAGAGAGAATCGGTGTGATTCTGTTACCGCGAGTAAATCGCTCAAGACGAAAACGTGTAGCCAAAAGAATTCTAGACATAATTATTATTTATTTCATAGTTCTTATACTTATTATAATTATTAAAATACTGTTATAATTTAAGTTGTTTCCCTTTTTAAGTATGAAACAAAGGAAGAAACGTTCGGTTATTTTCTGTAAAGAAAACAGAGGTTAGAAAGTGTATGTGTTCCTATGTACACCTATGTATATTATAATTCTTTTTTATTGTGAATGTTAATAAAAAATAGTTAATTGAAACATAACGTTGTTATTTTAATTTAAAAATAAAATTGTAAAGAAAACAAGGCCAACTTTAGAATATAACCACTGTATATACATTGATATAGATAGGTATGCTATACATAAATTGATGCCTTTAGTTCGCCGCTCAGCTAAAAGCGGCGCTGTTTGCGGACCTTTTTCATACACGGCAGCTTGCCTACCCTGGGCGCGCCTAAATCTGCTAGCGCACGAATTCATCTACAATTAGTATCTATGATTTAAGTTTTCATAGAATCGCTTTCATAACCTCGCGCAACATGCGTATTGAAACGTGTTATTTTTGTTCGTCCCGGATTTATCCGGGACATGGAATTCAATTCGTGAGAAACGATTGTAAGGTGAGAATCGTACTGTTTATTAATCTATGAATAAGTACATTGTTAGTTTAATACAAAATCAGTTTCAAAAGAAACATGTTTTCCTTCGTTTCAGTATTTTAGGTTATATTACAAACAACTTGTATTATTCTCTAGCGTCATATCTTTTTTTTATCTTTTAAGTTATAACGTACAACTAATGATATGTTGTTTGACAGATATTCAAATTCTGCCGTGCAAAGTGTCATCAGGCATTTAAAAGGAAGAAGAACCCAAGGAAAGTCAAATGGACCAAGGCATATAGAAAAGCTGTTGGCAAAGAATTGGCAGTTGATCCTTCCTTTGAATTCGAAAAGAAACGAAATACTCCTTTGAAATACAATAGAGAAATATGGTCAAAGACGGTAGAAGCTATAAAGAAAATAGAAACTATCAGACAGAGAAGACAAAATCTACACATTATGCAGCGGTTACGTAAAGGACGAGAATTGGAACAAGAAAGAGATGTTAAGGAAGTACAACGTGATTTGTCTATTATAAGATCACCTGCAGCAGGACTTAAAGAAAGAAGGAAGTTAGAAGAAGCAGCGGAACAAGAAGAAAAGATGCAGGAATCTGACGAAGAGCAAGAAGCACAGGAAATGGAAGTGAATTAACGTTGTTGCAATAATTCATAGTTAATTGGATCATTGTGTATGTTTTGTATCTGTGTTTTATAATATTCTGAATGAACAATATCATTTGTTGCAGTACAAAACCTGATCACTTGCAACAGTTGCATTCACATGAACTGTAGGGTATTAGAAAGAATGGCAGTGGAAAGAATTTGAATGGAATGCAGTTACAATTCGTAGATTTAAATTAAACAACATAATTAACAAAGTGAATGAATTATCGTCTTTCTAGTATCTTACAGTATGATACACTTCATGACCAAATTTCATCACTCATGCCCATAAAGAGCAAGGAAATTCTATGAAATGGATTCTCATTGTCTGACATGGTTACTATTACGAAAATATGGTACGCTGAATTTCCATAATGAGAATTAATACTTATATGTAAAGACTTGTACATAAAAATTGTGTAAAATTAGTATTAAAAGAATGGTGTTCAAATGATTTCTATTTATTTTGTAATAGCAGGGCATATTTGTTTTTTAACATTTAAACTTCCATGTTGCCTATATTTGG
Organism: Cerceris rybyensis; assembly: GCA_910591515.1. NCBI lineage: Eukaryota > Metazoa > Arthropoda > Insecta > Hymenoptera > Crabronidae > Cerceris > Cerceris rybyensis. The sequence goes on from OU342789.1 coordinate 40,135,466, forward strand.
GTGATAGCAGGAGTGTTAAAAAGGTTGCATGACCTATAAGTCTATGAGTAAAATTTGGTATAGCAGTCTTTGTAGCTTAACCTGTTAACAAGGGAATTAATTTTTCTTCAACTAGTTCCAAAATGGTATATTTTTTTGCAGTGAGAAGTAATATCGTTACACCTAAAGTACCACGTCAGGATTAAACAGATACGTACGACATAAAATGCAATGCGTTCAATATATTACGTTTAAAAATTTTAAAGAAGAAAATTCAATTCTGAATTCGCGTTTCCTTAAAGACCAATTTAGACTCGGAGAGTGGCTGATTCGATTTAAATTTGTAATTCGGCGTTCCAATGCTTACAATGATTTCAAATATCATTATGATAAAACAGAACGTGCAAAGTACTCGACCGTTTACGTGTTACCTTCTAATTTTTTTCAGAGATGGCGCTACTAACTTTATAATAGTATTGCATCAGTTTAATACTTCTTTCGAATGAAGCAGTACGTACGACGCGTTATTCAAATGAAATAATAATTTTTCGTGTATCAAGTCAAAAATACTGTTTAACATAGATAAGGTGAATGTTAGTACCGACATTATTAAACTTCAAAACAAATAACAAGCGATTATATTTCCGAAATGAGACATTTTCAACACCATACCATTCGTACGATATTAAAATAAACATTTAATCTTTTCGCAATGTAAAATTCAATGAAGTTTCAACAAAACATTGAAATTGCATCAATCTTCAATTCCACTACCGCAAAGGAGTTAAAATTCAAACATTTAATTCCAAATCCATTACATATATCGGAATCAAATAATCATTGACTAAAGATGGCTGACTAAATCATCAAATTGAATTTCCCAGACGTTAAAAATTCTCCCTTCGAAACAACGAAACATTTCGAAGGGTTCGTTCGTCCTATAAACTGAACCAGCGTTTGAAATATTCAACGAAACCGCCTTTGATACACAGAGTCTTCGCTTCCGAGAGGTATTCGGCAACGGGGACCAAAGATGAGGCGAAGAAAAAGAGCTTTCGAAGTGGTCGCAACGGAAAGGTGTGACTCCACGTCGATGACACTGCAAACACTAACGTGGTGTTTCCAGCAATTACCAGGTAAATCGTGGTGCGTTGTTTGCAGCGGACGAAATGTGTTACAACAACAACAACGCACAGAAGCGAGACCCGGGTAGAAGTTTTGACCGAGTGGAGAACCGGTAACACAGAACCCACTTGAGTTACGCGGCGAGAAAGGATTTTCAAGGGCATGAGCTTGCAGATTTCATCCGCTCGATCAACGTATCGCCGGCCAATCTTTTTGGTAACTCAACCTTTGATTTTAGCCGACCGTGTTTGTTCTAACTTTGGAGAATACCTAGTCGAAATTTTCGTGCTAATGGAGCTAGGATGGGCTCATAATTGTTTGTATACCGTGGCTACTGTCGTGGTAGAAGTCCTTTTACACGTTATCCTTTGGCATGTTTTTTTTAGAGTGCTTTAAACAGAGCGCTTATTTAATGTTATATTATATGTTCGGTATATTTTTAGGAAGTAGAATATTCTTTTTCTGTCACTGAATCGATCAAGTTTTTTGCCTCCTTCAGTGATTTGATTCGGATATATTTATTTGGCAATTTTAAATATATTGAATTAATCGTCGGTAGATCTAGTATTAACTTTATTCAAAAAGAATTTCAAACTAACGCATACCTCCATGGGTACTGCACAATATTTAAGAAACTTAATTTAAAAATTACATATTTCCTTATAAACAGTATATCTACCGACCATTAATTCAATATATTTGCAATTGTCAAATAAATCTGTCCGAATTGAATAAATGAAGAGGGCAGAAAATTTGAACGATTCAATCGCTCTTTCAGTCTTCAATTAAAATTAATTTTAATATTGAAGTAGAGAATTAAGTTACAGAAATTAGAATTAAATAAGAGAAATGACGTATATATACGTTAAAGACAAAGCAAATGCCTTTGTTGTAAATTTTACGAAAAGAGGAAAGCGAAACGTGAAATTTTTACATTTTTAGTCGATAAGGAATTGACAATTTAGTGTTAAAAGGCTACCGCAATAGAACTCTGGATCGACGTGTATACACGTCGAACGCAGTTAACAGGTTAAAATAGACGTAGAAAAGTGAGAAAGATACTCCAATAGAAATGTCAGGAACATTTTCAAAAAATTCATAGCAAGTTATTTCGATTACCTTGGTAGAGCTAGCGTTAACTTACAATGTTCAAAAATAGTTCCAAGAAAGCATAGGTATATCTCTTAACAATCCGTGAACGAAATTACCACAAAAGCTTTGCTCGTTTAATCCTCAGAAATCCGTATATATTTAACGGCATATCGGCTACTTTAAACGAACAATACTTGCACGAATACAATTCAAAAGGACCGTGCGCGACATGGTGGTACCTTTTTCGCAGAAATCCTGGAGGGTCCTTTGAGGTAGCCCAAGCGAAGGCTTGCCGGCCGTTTCGCGGGCGAAAAAATGTTTTCGGCCACACGCAATATTGTAGCCGTGTTTACTGAGGAAACAGACAACACGGTGGTCGAAATACAAGTCGCGCGTGCTGCGAATTGTAATTACAATTCATCCGTCGAGAGAAGCGAAGCTTCTTTTCATGTTGTTACTGCTACCACGCCGAATAACATTTCTTTTTTCTCGACAATGCTGTCCTCCTTCGCCGATAATGCATCTTTTTATGTATCTTTAATATGGAACCTAACAATAGCCTCGCCGCGATTGATCGTCTTGAATTTCAAGTAAAAGGATCCGTAGGTGCCACATTCGAGGTGAATCGTTACATACATCCTGTTTGTCAGGACATATTGTGCGGGCTCGTTCCTTTGCATAATGTAAAGAATGTCGCGAAGTACTCGCGAGCAAAAGATACCTTCGAATGTCTCATTTGTAAAGTCTGTGTGGCAATATTGTTGACCTCAAACGATACTTTGTGAATTTGTTGTTCCGTTTGAAAATAACTTATGCAATGAGAGGGAATTGATGAATGCTTAAAAGGGCAGGTATATTAAGAGATTATTTTTATTTAGTAAAGAATAGTATTAGACAATAAAATGAGGGGTATGCAGTAAATTTACACTTAAGATATGATGATACATTTGCGTATGAATGATTTTTTATACCCAATTTACTTTACTCATTTTACATTATTACACTACTAATCTAAATTTGAACATTTTTTAAAAATTTGAAGTGATTTCATTATTATTGTAGATGTATGATTGTTCTGAAATTGTAGTAATTAACAAATGTGTTTTGAAATTGATACCGTAGGTCAATTTCAATGGAATTACAATTTACAATAGAAAATTCTTTGACACGTTAAAGAAACTACCTATTGACAAGATTCAGTTTTATAAAAAATTTCTTATAACTCGGTACCTTACTCCAACAGTACTTAATATAAGTATATCCTCCGTTTCTTCAAAATTAATTTTACTAAAAATAGACTTTTATATTCCGAATACAAAAAATAGATTCATTTATTAATTGTGGCAGAAAAAGATGAAGAATTTCATTTATAAGATTGGAAAGATTCTGTTCAGTATCTTTAGCATTGTCTTTTTTTCAATGAATGACATATCTTTGAGAAAACTAACTTTAAAAAAATGTCATGCCCGAGTGATTTTAAGAACGTTAAGAAAAAGGAGCACCGAGATCGCATCGACGAAAGTCGGCTTATCGTGCACCTTCCCAAGTTTTCCTAATCGTTCCTCGCGCGGAGTAAGAAGGTCCTTGGAATAACATCTTTCGTCGAGGTCACGAAAGCAGTGTCCTCGTAAATAAACAAAGAGAGTGCGCGGGTAGACTTAAAATAGTTTGCCCGGTTTCCAAGCGTGGTCAGGCATTTGGTTGGACAATATTATTTTATGGTGACCAGTGGCCGATCGTCTCGAAAAGTGCGCCTCGAAAATTTCGTCAGATCTCACCGATAGATTCGGTATACGGTCTCTCTAAATGGCGTAATTCTGACGTGTAAGGAGAATTAATGAAAAATTTTTTAAGAGAAACGGATTAATAAAAGGGATGTATTTCGATTAACTTCGTTGTCATTCATAATATTTTTATTTGATATTAGGATAATCCATCTACGAATGCCGCGTTTTCACGATGGAACGTAGTGACAGATTATTTCGGAGTCATCATTCGAAATCATTAATCTTTTTCGTTTACTTTTTTAACGAGAGAACCACGACTGGTTTCGTTGCATTCGATTCAACCTTTCAAGGATGCAGTAGGTTTGGATGCCGTGGCATTTCGTGCAACGATTTGCATAGTTTACTTTTTCGAATTCTATCTTCATGCATGAATCATTATCAATACTTTCGTTTCAAACTATTTTAATCTCTTTGAGATATTTCATCTTCGTGAAATTCTTTATGTTTATCCTTTTAGGAATCATTCCATGTTTTATGAGCTTTCCGTTGATCCTCTCGGTTTGATAATAAAAAACAAATGGGGATTTATAACACTATCTTCAAGATTTACGTCGCTGAAATCGTGAAATAGATTTTACGACATCCTAAAACTTATTAAGAACTCGTCCAATATGATTAATTCTTAGTCGTTTCCATTTCAGGAAACTGATTTCCTCAAATTCTTCGAGCTTAGTCAGTCGGAGAAGCGTAACGGTTCAAGTTCATAAACTTTTCTGAAAAGTGTAAATCTGTCGATTCGTGAGTTTAATTAAATTTCGATGTTGCCCCTTATCACAATGGGGTCTAATCAAAATTTACTAGTACCTCGACGAGACCCTTGCCGACTTTCACTGCTATCGTCCAAATGGTCCATGAACCATTGACTCATGGTTCCTTATTCGAGGGACTTCGTTATTATTCCATATAAAAATAAAGATTCTTTGGAGTGTCAATGTTTCCGTGTTTTCTAGACCATGAATATATAAAGTCACAGAACGAGCTGTTTAAATCGTACTTAATGCATTTTGCATTACCTTTCCTAATGACTAGTTATCTATCTTATCCTATATTGTTATATCGTAACTATAAGAGTTATATTAACATATTTCCCAATTTCTGTTAGTGCAGAAATTGATATCTAAATGGTGAAGATAATATTATTACTAGACTGCGGACTTTTATGCATTTATGACAAATTAGATACGGCTAAAATATACAAAAAGAACATAATATAAAAATATATTTAAAATATCCAAAGTACGGTATTTGTTGTAATATAAATCGAGTGCAATTAATCCCTAGATAGGTTCTCGTGTCTCACCTGCATTTGTGAAATTCGAAATTTGCATAAACATCCGCACTCTAATTATTACGCATCTAATTAATATCAGAATTTGAAGTGATTGTAAAAAGAAGATGACACATTCGCTTCCACCTAATTTTTAAAATATTTATAAGTACAATTGATAGATGGAAAACAATTCTATGGTGTCCTGTTCAACTGATTTTTTCAATTTGACAATTTTTAATATATTTCAAGTCCTTATTCAATTTCCTTTCCTGAGGGGCGCCATTCACTATCACAATTTAAGAGTTTAATATCCTTCGTGTCGTAAAGGATTTTTTTTTCAGTTTCCTGAAATTAATCAAAAATGAAATTGCCTCCTTATCGAACCAACTCTTTAATTGTAGTTCGATATTTAATTATATATTATTATTTTATTATTAATTAAAAAGTATCTCCTTTTTGTATCCTATTGTAGGTACACAGTACTATATTTTTTATCCAATTTTAAAAATCTCTTATGAGAGACGAGGAATACAACGTACACTTCAGAGTTAAGATATCATCAATATATTACGACCTCTTCCCACCAAGAAATTTATTTCGTGCAAAATTTCGTAACAAATCAGCACACTTGATATATTTACGGGCGAAGTTCCTTGGCTTAACTGTTAACAGGCCGTGAATTTTCAAAGACAAATTCGATATTTATCCTTTCTCCTTCCTCGTAAGTTTTCCGTGTTTGAAATTCGATCTTTCGGCAATCAAAAGCCTCGGGCGCTAAAACCGGAGACGGCGACAGGAATGTCAAACATTCACCTGTCTTTCCGTCGGGACTAACATCTTCGGAAATCTTCACGTGGGGAAAGCATTACGTATGCGCCTTTTGGAAACGCCGTACAGTCTTGGTCGTTATCGTCGAACAGCGTACGATCGCTGCTGCCGTGATTCGGCTGATCAGATCGGATGATCTGAGATCCCGATGACGCCCTGTCGTCGACTTTCAATTAAACGAGAATAAACGAGCTACTTGATTGCAGATGAGAGCCATCGATACCCCAGTATCCGAATAAGGCTCGAACTTTGTAATAAACATATTTCCTTCATCTTGATAAACATAGATTTCCGTACTAAATCGAGTGACCATCGCTCTCTAGAATTTGTGCGATCGCTCTCGTACTTGCGTGACCGCTTATTCCGTTATCAGGGACATTTCTTTTTACCGAGAATTCGAATTATGTGGAAGATGCTTTCATATCTTTGCTCGCGTTTAACAGGTGAAATCTTTTTATGATGTTTTTGAATGAAAAATTGTATTCCATTATGCTGTTCTTGTTGTATTTTTATTAATTAGAGAGTTACGAAAGATAACGAAAGTCTCTTTTTTTTATATGGTGCAGTGTTAACAGTGACCGTACTATGTGTGGTCAAAGGATAGAATCAACAGAATGAAAAAATGTAATTTCTTGTGTCATTAAGAAAGGGCAGTTTCTTAGGTACGTTGTTTTCTGTTTTAACACATCTTGCGCGAGCGCTTTCCCGCCAACCTTTCATGAAGTAGCTGGCGATTTTTTGCAATTCGTGCGCTAAATTACTTCTGCACAAAATAGCTGTAGTCTTCGAACTTTAAGTTTCCTTTTAATAAAACTTTTAGTTTCTCTTTAAAAATCAATTTCTTTATACACTTTAAAAAAATAGAAATACTTAGAAATCAAAAGCTAAGAAATTCAAAAATTTAAAAATGCTTTAACTAGTGATATCTTTCAAAGCACTTTCCTTTGTGCAAATGTACATAGCAAAATTTATACGTATACGTATAATTTATATCAGTGCATACCTGGAAGCTTCGGTGTCGAATACGCTTATCGTAGCATAACAGTACCAGCAAAGCGCAATTATAGGAATGCATTTTTGCAACGCACGTTTTAAGTTGAAGTGTACGGACGTCGACCTAGTATTCATGTTTACCCGATCTTATTGTAAAAACATTACACAAGCCCGCTAGTAACAATAATCCACCAATAATTCATAGAAAACGTCTTTAGTTGTTACCGGCGCTCGACTAAATACCAATGCGTATAAAACGACTTTAATCACTTCCCGCGCAAGATGTGTTAAGTTGACAAACTTCTGCGTTTTCTTCGGACCGGTATCATTTTAATTTTTTACCCAGTCAAAAGGTATGCACGATAGGGATGAATATTCAGAAAGTATCGCTAAGGTTAGTATTAACATTCGAACTGCCAAGGCAGTCAAAATGATTAGTGCCGCATTTTTTCTAAAAGTTCCTAAAGTTTATAAGGGAACCACAGAGTCGGTATTCTACGTTCATTATATAAAACATAAATTACTGAATTAATTATCTTTTTCATCTTGTGATTTCTCTTTTCCTAAACTGCTTATTTGACATATTTAAATTGGATAGATTTAACGCTAGTAGTTCTAGCGTTAAAAACATAAATGGGTAATGGTTAACCGAAGAATTATTATTATCATAATTATATTATATTGTATATTAATATTTGATAAAGATGTACCAGTATATTTCCATTTCAGCATAAATTAACAAGCACGACAGAAAATGTATAGCACAACACCATACATATAATTTAACTATAATCTGTGTTACACTCTAACGAAAAAATAGGAAGCAGAGTAGAAAAAAGGAATAAGCAAAGAAACAACCTTTTAAAATTACCCAGTAATCCTAGGATGAAAGTGATTCAATACTCTAATTTCATCCATCAATAAAAATACTTCCACGGTGACGAAATCGTAATCCAACACCTCGTTTATTTCACTTTCCACCGATAATTCCAAACTCTCCGTTTCTCACATTCCACTATTTGGCACTAGCAAAATCTTCTTACAACAACGCTAATCCAAAAGTTGTCAAAGAGTTTCAAAAAGAAATTAAACGAGCTCGAGGTTCTCGGATTATAAATGCTAACATGAAAACAGTCTTAAGTCCTTTCGCAATAGAATGCAGGAACCTTCAATGGCGGTTCGCTTTTCACGTGATTCCTGGTAGCACATTCTGGTAGCCTTATTTGTGTCTTCAGGCGTGTTTCGTCTCCGTTGTGTGATCTTCGGTATCAAAACCGGCCGGTGTCTCGTTTTAATGCGACGTCGGGTCCATGAACTACGGCTTGTAACGCTTTAAACGGATTAGACCGAGGAATCTACGAGCCGATCAAATTTCTTCAAACGGCCGCAACCGAGTAGGTGTAACGCGGATCATTCACGGTTAGGAGAATACGAGAAGATTCGCTTGTTTGTGCACCGCCAACGTCGACTACCACCGGCGAGAACTTGAAATAATTCGCCCACGAAATGACGCCGAGTCGACGTTGTGCTCCATCAAACTGGGCGATGCATTAAACATGAAACATTGTTTTGTAAAGCAAAAAATCGTTCGTTTAACGACTTAAAGGGGATTGGCTCAGTTTGATATTATGCTCTTGATGATGCAAGTGGACTATGTCGTATGGGGTGTTGTACTTAAAACACAGTTTTAACAAGTTTATTAACACTAAACCTACCAATGCGGTCATAATGACCGGTTCGCAATTTTTTAAAAAAACTAGCTAAATTGATAGGGGAACCGTGAAGTAAAAATTCTACTTCTACCATATAAAGCCTAAATTAGTTAATTAACTAATCCTTTCACTTCTTGATTTATCTTTTTCCGAAGTACTTGTTCAATAAATTTAAATTTTAGTAGATATAACGTCGGTAGCTTTAGTGTTAACACGCTGTACGTCTCTGGTATTTTGCTAGTTTCATCATTTTTAGTAAAGACAAACTTTTTCTACTGACAGGTTGAACGCCACTGATATTTTGTTCGTTTTATCATTTCTACTGAAGAGGCACTTTTCCTATTAAAAGCCTATTTCTATACAGCAGAAAGTTTAAAGATACAATATATATTCAGCAAGATTTTATCTTTCAAACGCTAATATTTAAGTAATGAATGTGGTAGAAAATTCGTAAATATGATTGAAAAGCCATATGAAATTTCATTGATTTCGATAGCACCGGTTATCGATGATCCCATGGCAGTTAAGGTGTTAAAATTGTAGCTTTACCAGGTAGAAAGCTTAGAGACACAAAAATATAGCCAGTCAACAGGACTTTACCTTTTTGATGTCAATATTTGAATATAGCATGTATTAGAAAATTCTTAAATATTATAATTTAGAAGTCATATGACATTTTGTTGAATTCGATAGCGGTGGTCACCGATGACCCCGATGGCAGTTAACGTATTAAAATTGCAGCTCTACCAGGTAGAAAGCTTAGAGACACAAAAATATATCCAGTCAACAGGACTTTACCTTTTTGATGTCAATATTTGAATATAGCATGTATTAGAAAATTCTTAAATATTATAATTTAGAAGTCATATGACATTTCGTTGAATTCGATAGCGGTGGTCACCGATGACCCCGATGGCGTTCAACGTGTGAAAAGGATAGGAGACTTAGCTTTGAATTTATAAAAGAAATGAACCGTAGTAATTTCCAAAGTCTTTTTTTTAAAAGACACATGACTTTTCTATAGAAAGTGGAAAATATTTCCTATTTGGAACTTGTACGACTTTAAGTACATTTACAAAATTACAAAATTCTTGCCGTCTACAGCATAAAACTTTGCGACGCAAAGATCTCTCTTTCTCTCAACAGCAAACCGCGTTAATAATTCTTCCATCCAGACGAAACATTGGCCGCAGCTGAATTCTAAATCAAAAGATTCTCCCACAGGACTTTGTATTCGAGACAATGCGCTTCTACGAGCATAGCAAACCGTGCTGAACTAACTGTTAGCGCTAGTGATATTAGCATCGAGGACGAGTTTATGCTCGACAACGGCAGTGTCAGCATGAGAGGCTCTCAATCACGTTAAAGTCAAGCGAACGCTGCCACGCACCGTCGTTCTTCCTCCGTCGATCTCGATGGGACGAGCAACGTCTACCATCTCGACGTGACAGATTTCACGCGTGTATCTCCGATAAATGCACCTACGTCCATATGCCGCATACTCTACTACGAGCACACGCAATCCTTTCGTATCGACGCTACCAAAATTTTACAACTTCAACGATCACGTTCTATCAGCTCGGCAAAATTATTAATTGCTCTAATAGTATTTTTTTTCTAAGCGAAATATCTGGGCCATTTGTGTTGGTATGATTCGAAGTATTTATGGATTGCGTTTTGCTCTTAGATGGTTGATAAATTAATTATCATCTCTGTGATTGGTCTCAGCAAGCATTCTATATTAATGTAGAATTATTAACAATCCACCTCCTAATATGATTTCTTTCCACTTATTGTTAGATCATGTATTTCGTTCCACTGTGCACTTAGGAGATGTGATCGTACAGAGGTTCGAAAAGAAAGAATTATAGCTTGTTAGTGATTGCGCATTCAATGATTCATAATTAATTGTTGAAATGAGAATTTCTCACTGATTGTAAGTATAGTTTACCGCAATATTGATAGTACAGAATTAACTTTTGAAGTTCTCTCTTAATTGCTAATTTTAAGATTGTTCAGCTGCTCAATTAAGTACTGTTTGGTTATTCACCATTCCGAACTTTATACACTGTAAACACAAGTTTTAAATTGGAGTTTTCTCTGATATATTCTTCATTATCAGAGCTGCCTCATAGATCTAATGAACCTAGTTGAAATACTGGCGGAACGTGGGACATTTTTTTCTTCCAAACGCGGCATCAACCCGGAAGCTAATAATAATATTTTCAATTTCATAGTTTTTGGAAGACTTCAAAATTTCCTCATCACGTCACGAGTGTCACAAATTATTTTAGAGCAAGGGGTTAATTCTCCGCTTTGAGTTGCTTGTTTTGTGCAGAGTAGACTCCGAAAACGGAAGTTAGAGGGTTCCGAAGGTGATGTAATATGGTGTATTATAGGGAGAGTAGACTTTTGAAAGCAGCACTGTCGTAGAATCATTAATAATTTAGACTTCATGAAACCATTTGTCGATTTATTTTCAACAGTGCAAACAAAGAAATTGGCACGTATGCTAAAGTGGACGCTATACCGATAGAAAGTTGTAAGCAATTCTTCTCACGAATATGGTAAACTCATATTTAAATAAAAAAAATACAAATACAACTTTATTAATCAACATTCATACCTGACTGACCTAGAATCATCACGAATGCTTAACCCTTTCGATACAATTTTTCTCACAGTTTGTACTATACGGTCTTTTTCACCTTTTCTTTTATCTCCAAAAAGAAAAGAAAAGAACACAAAACGAAGCTGATTTGTATTTACAAGCCACCGACTAATTCGGCAACAGGAATTTTTTCTCATTACTCTTTTACAGCCAGGACAGGAGTTCGATGATGTACTAATACGACAAAAGTGGGTTTTATGGCCGCGTCGGCCACCGTTGTAGAATAATGTAAACTTATGTGAATGCACGTTCGACACCGTCGTTCCATGGGAGTTCAAGAATTGGTAGCCGATCCCACGGCTCATCTTCGCACCTTTCTATCCCTATGCGAGAGATACTCCATGGAAAATCCACTTTGTCAAAGCGCCAGTCCTTTCAGGTACCCGGCTAGCGAACGTTTTACGATCCCATGTGTTATGGGGTACCTCGTGCCATTAATTACCCAGACAAATATAAAAGACGAATTATACCTGCACCTTCCGTATCAGTTTTGTCTCGTCGTAATAACGGTTTAGCAGTAAAATTTCATATTCTACGAATGTTGATATATGTTCCATCTTTCATCATAAATTTAATCGACCTACGTAATCCTTCGTTGAACGTAATAGGGTGTAATGACACCATTTAAGTATATTATGAAATTTCTTCTTTGTGTCGTTTTGTGATACGATCGCGATCATCGATCATCGATTGTATTACTCGATTGATATCGGATTCCTGTTCATTCTTTATGAATCGTATTATCATTATTCACGGAAACGTTAATGATAAATTTCAGTCCTTCGCGTGATGTAACTTCATAGTGTTCGTTTTAACTGGTAAAAGCTCCTGGTTTTTTAAAAATCTCTCAAGAAACTATTAGTATGTTACTTCAGCTTACTATAATTTAGTAAAATTAGTTTACTATAATTACTATAATTAAAACTTGGTTCATGCGTTTCAATATGGTCGCATCATCTATCAAGGATCATTAGAAATTTGGTATGTAGAGGACTCTTATAATGACGAAAATGCACCTTTTGATTTCTAATCAGGATTCAATTTATCCTTTTGGATTATAAACGATTTCTCTAACATGATATGTGGAATGCAACAATTAAATACCAAATTGATACTAAAACTGCTGGCTTATCCCTTTCGCACCGGACGGGACATGTGCTGTCCCAGTCTGAAAAATTTTTGATATTACGGCTGGGACAACATATGTCCCAGTTATTGCAAAACATCTAGGGCAAAAAAATAACGCCGAGTTGGGCCTCCAAACAGATTCTCAATCGTTCTAAGTCCATTTTCTCATCTCGATCGTCCCCGATCTAATCAAACAAGCGACAACTGTTAAGGTTGCTCAGTTTTCGACATAAAAATTATTTTATCTAATAATCACTTGGAGGAGAAATAACTGATCCCGGTAATGGGGCGCACTTGGACTGGATTTTTCGCCGTATTGAAAGGGTTAAACACCTATTATAATTAATTATATTAAATAAGTACTTTGACAAAAAAGGTATCAATAGGTGAAAAAGATTATTAGTTACAAAATTTTTGTTTTATGCTATTCACGTAGACCGTTTATTGCAAGTTTAGTAATCTTCACCCATTTCGAACTTCACGGGGGGAATTAATCTTTTAGGTACGGCTGAATTCTGCGTGTGGCTATTTCCCTGGACGGCAGAGTCTGACGTGAACGATGTATAAACGATACAACACTGCAAAGTGTGACGGGCAATGCCGTTCTGTGCACGAGTACATTCAAATGAAGTATTTGATGATTAAATCATAATTTAAAAAAAAATATATTACACATACTTTAACTTTAACAATTCACTTTAATAATTAATAATATAATTGAGTATAATATATTTTGAAACATGGTACAATACATATACCTACGTTACCATTTTCATATTCATAACGAGATCTTCGTCTTGTATCGTTTTTCGGACACACTATACAATTTCGTAAAGCTTTTTCAGAATTTTTAGATTTGTAGTAGGATGGAAAGTGTACATACCTAACGGTGTGTTATACCTGACACTGCCGTATTAAAAACAAAGACTGTATATTCTGTCTCTCTATTGTTAATACTGTTGTAAATTGATGTAAAGACAAAAGAAGTGTGAAACAATACATATGAAGACAGTTATTCAATTCAAATGGTGGGCGAGTGAGCTACTATAGTGGCGCGTCGTTCAAAGATGACATCCATGAAAGCCACTATAGTGGCGCGTTGTACCTAAAAGGTTAAAGAAACCATAGTTGAACAGTACTGAAGGTATGCACATTAAATGACAAAAGATTCTATATAACAAAATTGATTACATCATTTACTAAATATAAAAACTTATTACAAATTTATTAGCTTGAATTTCATGTAAAAAATATTACTTTCCAGCCCCTCTAATACATGTTATTCCATCGCACCCTCTATAAATACAAATTTCTCTTTTGTAAGTTTAAGCCATTGTCCATATTCCCACCGCAACATCAAAAATCCCGACTTCATCGAACATTCCACCACTGATATTCGCAAACCGACGCAAAGGATGAATCTCCCTTGCTTCGACTTCCCATCTTCGACGCTCACGTTCCTCACGCTCGAGTCATCTCCGGAACGATCCGAAGGAAACGATTCGCTGATATAAACCTTACCCGAGAAGGCTATCGGGCATCTCGGTACACGAAACGTAGATTGGCCTCTCATCCTAGGGGATACGGATGAGCAGGCACGATAGATACACTGCACAGAACACGCCCGACACGCTAAACGCCCACCTTGGACTCGTGTAAACAATTATTCATCCGGTAGATCCGATTTGCTCCATTTCTCAATTAGTTCGGATTCTAAGGAGGGCCGTGGCTTGAGTCATTTTATCCGTTGTCAGCCACTTCCGGCCTGGCCCCGATACAACCCGGAAACTTGTAACTTCTTTTCCTTTTACGCACTTCCAGTTTTTATGGTTTCGGCGTTTTTGCTCGGTTCCTTTGTTCGTTAATCTTTACTCTAGGATATTTATCGTATTAACTCTTTTGCATTGGTATTAAAGCATTGTCGGTGAGGTCGGTGATTTTCTCTTATGGCGCCGCGAAATGGCTGTGTTTCCGTCGAGACTTGTGTCGGATAGATTTTAACTAGCTCGGCGAGATGATGAGTTTGTCGACTAACTGTAAAAAGACTTTAAAGAGCGATGGTTTTTGGGTAGGCTGTTCAAAGGTGATTTTTTCTCGTATTCGTGATTGTTAGTTATGTGGTTTTTGATGGGTTATGGGTTTTGCGTTTTAACGGGAACATCAAGTGAGATTGATCTTCCTAAGATGGTAGATTGTAGGTAAAATGACTATATTAGTTACATATAGAGCAGACAAATATATAAATATTTGAATAGATTAACTTCCTACGCTCTTCTATTCTTTTTTTCGAAGTATGTGTGTCGTTCGATTCGTAAGTACACTATTAAGTTACTCCGTGACACTCATAATTGTTGCTACTTCTAACTCAAAATAAACATTCAGCTATAAGAAATGTTTTAATGTTAATTCCGAATTACAGGCGACTCTCGACTTTCGCACACTCTACTTTCGAACAATTCGCTATTTCGCACATTTTTAAAAATTCAATTTTTTAAAGATTTTTGTCGCTATTTCAAAAATTGCTTCTATGCAGTCAGTCCTTCGGAGTGGGTTCTGAGGTTCTCTACTATTGTAATATTGTCTCTAGTATTACCTACTAGATGTTGAAAAATCTTAAAATTACAAAGAAACCATATTAATATGCAACTTTTAATATTTTTCGTATATACCTCTACTTTCGAACATTCAACATTTGCACACATTTTCCGGAACCAATTATGTGCGAAAGTCGAGGGCTGCCAGTAATAACAAATTAGCACTAACCATACAATCTGCGAGCAAATGGCCGATTCCGTCGAAAAAAAATATGTAACTTTATGTACTATAAACTAAAACATTTTTTCTTCATTGTGCTCTATATTAACCCTTTGCGGTCCGAATTATTTCGTTAATTTTGGTAGTGATCTAAATAAAAGTAATTCTGCAATATTTTCTATCATTAATTATTAATTTTTTTAAATGATATCAATAACTATAGCTATTGACGGACATTTAGGTGATATTACAAAATCATTGTGAAATTGGAAAGTCGATATTAAATTGTCAGAAAATAAAATCAAGAGAAAATCTATGTCGAGTACTGCTCGACATAGGACCGCAAAGGGTTAAACTGACAATGTTATTTTAAAATTAGTCAAATAACCAGATATAGTAAGACTAGCTATAGGTACATAAAGTGCCGCTATGGCGAGTAAAATATTCACTTGAACCACAAACGATCGAATTCTTTATAACAATCCAATTTCACCTAATACTCACCATCCATTTAAAACCGAACTCAAATCCGTAACGATTAAAAATATAAAAATGCATAAAGCCTCAGACTAAAGCTTATTCGTGAATACCGAACGAGTAGCGACAACAGCACAATTACGATATTTCACGAAAGATCGTAAAAATCCTCGCAACGTATTCTCCCGCGGGATATGTCAATGAATTTATACGAACTCGTCCTGCGGCTGAGGAACGTCTCAACGCGACGATCGGACAGGTGACAATCCTTAGTTATACCTTCGTCAGATCGTACGAATCCTTCGTGTAGACGCGCGAATGCAATGGTCGCTGCGTGGCAGGAATATGGTATTAAAAAACATTATTTATCGGTGGATCTGCAGTCACGGGAAACGCACTTAGGTCCTTGCGAGAAAAGAGAGAAGAGGCAGGAGTATTAACATTAAGATTCTTACCATACGATACCGGGGGGTTGGAAAAAGAAAAGCGAGCTTTCTCAAACGACTGTCAGACCGTAGAAGACGCACGGCCGCCTCCGGTTCAACATCGTAGCTGCTCCAAGAACGATTACAGAATGTAATCGAACGTCCGAGAAAATCGAGTGCCGCGCGAGCTCGAGAGCTCCATAATCCCTCTAATCTCTCCAATCGGGAGGACGAGAGTATTCGTTACACGCGTGGCACGTACTACTAATTTATGCCCGTGCCTGGAAAGTAAATACGACGGAAACTACCGCGCCGAATGGTCAACCTCCGATCCTCGAACCGACGGTATCGTGAGAAAAATTTCGAGCTCTGAAAACTTCAAGACTGAGGCCGGTTCTTCGGCTTCGTGTACACTTTTGGGTGACGTGCTTCTTTTTTGTTAGACCGCGTCAGCGAGGAAGTTCCGGTTTAATGTCGGGTTCATGAAAATCTAAGAATCAGTCATTGGATGTTCGTTTATGACAGGGTAATTGAATTTGAAGTCTGAATGAGATGATACTTTAAGAATTTTATTGGAGGAATTGGTAGTTATTGCAAGGGGTCAGAAACAAGTCAGTTGAGGGGAAATCGTACTGCGAGACAAAGAGAGAAAAGAAAAAGCCGTGGAACTGAGTGAGACAGCACGACATCGATCGTGAAAATCAAAACATTGACGTACACAAGATATTTTTATTATCAGATTGGTAGACACCGATTTTACCTACTTAAATGAATGTAAATAGCTACGACTATGAATGAAGAGGACAGCAGACATATAGAATAAAAAGAGATAGGTAGTGCGAGAACAGTCTCCCCTTACGTCCCAAGCGACTTCTTTCTGATCCCTTGCAATAATTAACACTGGAACTATCAAGCGGGTCGAAATGACTGATTCTCAATTTTTTCAAAAAATTTGTTGAATACCGACTCAGTTCATGTTTTTTCCCAGATTCACTATCTTCTTTAACAATAAGATAATAGCTCCAAATAATACGTAACGTGATTCAAGGCCTAAAAGGGAACTGTTAGACATCTTCAAATTTCGTCATCGCTTTTCGTTCAAAATGGGTTTTCAAGACTTTTGGTCTTAGCGAAAATCACTGGAAAAGTGATCGCCCTTTTGGTCGGGGTCATCCAAACCTCCCACCACACTAGGTTAAAATCTTTAACCCTTTGCGGACGGAGGCATTTTTGAATATCGAGAAACAATCAATTATTTAGCAATGAAAAAACACTTTTTCATCGAAAAGACAATCTCTTATGTATACAAGTTGAAATTTATTCTTTGTAAAATAATATTTCAACGATTATATTTTAGTTTTTCAACTCTAACCGTTTATATATGCACCGACAAACTATAACCAATTTTTTTCTCAGGGCGCATATATTCGCCCGTCGTCCGCAAAGGGTTAAAAGGTTAGTTCTGCCCCGAAATCAACGAATTTTGTACTGAATCGCTGACAGTCGGTATCTCGCGACTACGTTATTCTTAAATTGTTACAACTCCGAGCGCGCACTAGTTCTTCCTAAATAAAGTGTTGTTGACCACACGCGGAATACAACACAAAATTTGGTTTCAGAAGTGGGATACAACAAATTCTCAACGTTTATAGAAGAGTTATAGAACAGATATTCAAAGTTGAGTTCAAATGTTGTAGTTCTAGTTTTAACGTTTTAGGTATTTTGAGGTTCTGTTGACTATGTGAGTCGAAATTAGAGAAATTGATTGTTGAAAATTCTTTTGGGATTGGGAGAATCGAAGTTGAAATATCTAAACGAGATGATACTGCAGGAGTTTTATTGGAATAATTGTTTGGTAATTAATGATTTAGGTAGTTTAGATACTTGAGGTTTGAATGCATGGGCTGGGAATTAGATAATTGGCTGTTGAATGTGTCTTTACGACGAGGAGAATCGAATTTTAGGTATCACAATTAGCTGATACTATAGGAATTTTATTGGGAGAACTGTCTGCTAATTAATGGCTTAGATAATTCTAATCGTTTGAGTTTTTATTGAACTTGTACATTCAGGTTGAAATATTGCAGTTTGATTTAAAAAACTTGAAATTGTTGTCGACAGTTTGCATTGTGCCAAAGTACTTAAATGCAACGTATCTTTACGATCAATCTGTAAAAATCCATTGAATGAATTTACACTTTTCCTTCTTACACGATTCTATTTAAACCTGTGATAAAATTACTGGCTACAGTTACGAATACTTCATTTACCGTTCAAGATATTTCATTCATAAAATCCTCACGATAGAAACGTGACAGTGTTCAGTCATGAAAGCACAAATGTTCAACGGTTATCTTGCGAATCTGTCCGTACACATGTTAGCAATAAAGATTAAGGGAAAGTTAAGTTTTTCAGAGCCATAAACTCTCGGTATTTCCACGTCGTAAAATTTCCTCGTTATCCTGCCGATATCCTGGCACAGTGTTCATCTCAGAATGCATAAAGAAAACGCGCAGACCCATGTTTTGCGATTTTAATTCAACACAGTCTTTCAATGGTCCCCCGTGACAGAATTATGCGTAACGCGTTTCAGTATGTGGACGTTCTTGACGCATCTTCTTCCACTTTCATTGGGACGAGAGATACTCGATTTAGATTCACAGATTTTCCTCTTATGCGCTTTTACAGCCTCTTCTTGAGATGTTAACACTTTGCGAGCTAAATTCTTTTTCTAATTTTTTATTAGCTAAGAAGAAGCAAAAATAATTGCATAGTTTATTCTACTGTTGATTATTCAACTTTATGTAAGGACAGAAATAAATATGGGTACTTAGGAAAGTTTATGTGCTAATGGATGTAATACTGTTATAATTATATCAGATATTCAGAAAATTAAAGTGAGATTCCATTTTAAGTTGTTCAAATTTTCTATAATATAATGTATTGATTGCGAGAGCCTGAAATTAGCTGATATTAGGGATTGGGTTGATAGAAACCACATTCATGTATGGGTGTGTAATGTCGACTTTTATTAGGACTTTATTTTACAGTTTACTGATTCGTGAAGTTTATTGAGTTGTGAACGATATATGTAATATTTACGGCAAGTGTTTGAGCACATGATTAACTGATTTATTTTAATTGCCTATCTATCTTAGGTAGCTGTAACGGTTCATTCTTGGGTTGTGATAGGTCGGAGAGAGGATTTAATGGACTGATTATGAGTAAAAAGAGAAATTTTTTCTTAACTTTAGTATACTTCATCATAAGACATTGTACTAATAATCATTCAACTATTTCAAAGGTATAAACTTCAATGAATTTAAAAAAATTCATTAAATTTCCTATTTAAAAATAGGATATTAATAATAATATTGCAAGAAAGAAATTTTAATAATGTGTTAAACCCTTTGAGGACTAGTGATGCATATCTTTAGTCTGAGAATTTAATTATAATTTATCACCGCAATCGATTGAAACATAATGACTCAAATAGTAATTTATAATTTACATACATTAATAATCTAAATCTCTGATTGAAAGGTGGTTTTTGATCGCCAAGTGAATAATTTTCTCACAATATAAAAATGTCTCGGCCCGCAAAGTGTTACTTAAATAATTGATTATCAGAGTGAAGTATTTATAATTTCCATTCAATACCAGGCTCTTTTGGAAAAATCCAGTTTCCCATTTATTCATTCACCAGTAAAAAGCAATCTCTCAAAGTGAATATTGTAGAAAGAGTTTCCAGCAATGGCTTCCATTAACTAAAAGGATTCTCCGGTCAAATTAAATAAGAAAACCTTGCTCTATAAAATTAACAGATCAAACGCCCGAAAGGATATGCATCTCAAAGAAATTTCTATCCACACAGAATACCAATCAACCATTTCCACATCCCTTACAATTCACTGTACGACTATCGCCATCTAAAAAAATATCTCCAACCTCCCCACATCGTTCCTTTAATCCCCTAAAGAAAGCCTCCCAAAACACAGACGAGCAACGTGTGAAAATATCAGTGAACCATAAATGTCGCTTCTACGCTATCACCGTTCATTAAGAAACAGAACTATAAAATTACCTACTACCGTGAAAGCGATACCGAAGAACACGTCCTTTTAAGAATCCGCCGAAAGTGAAGAAGACAAAAACGATGAGTCGTACGAGAAAGAAGAAGAAGAGGAAGAAGTAGGAGAAGAAGAAGACGTTTCTTTCCGATTGGCCTTCGTAATTCACATTTACGTATGGCTTAAGAGGACCGGTCAATCGTTGGATGAACAGAGAGAATAAGAGAGAGAAAAAAAGAGGCGGAAAGAAAATAAAGGAAGCGAGAGAAAGGAGCATCCGTAGCACGATACAGATTTTTATGGGCTGCGTAAATCTCGTGACGGGTGCAAGAAGCGACTAGGAATCGTGAAAGGCGCGGCCAATTCCCTAATGATTCTGATTTATTGCCGATGGTTTGTTCCGGTAAGCCATTATCCCTGTAACGCGTACATAAGGCCCCGAGGACCTCACGCAGGATACACCTCGGCGAATATCGAGGAGCGACCGCTCCTGTCTCTGCCGCGCCAAACGAACGTATTTTACTCTATGTTATATCCTACCTTCAATTTTCTGCACATGCACACGCAAATTTGACTCCTCGTTAAACTTCTTTTTACTTCCTCGTTGGTCAGCAACTCACTAATGTCTGTAATACTGATTTTTTATGGTATAAATTAACAATTTTTATGCGAGAAATATATTAAGACTGTATACTGTTGCTTTTTCTTCTTTAGTACTTTTCGGAATGAACTACTGTGGTCATTTTGTTACAGTTTTAGGTAGATTCTTGATCGTCGATGTTATGATAGATATAATCAGCAATTTAGAGAAAGCTTCATGGTGGTGAGGAAAATAGAAACTGTAATTTATTAGTTGAGAGTATGACGTTAAATTGCACGTTGTATGCTATCTATGAAATTACCCGAGTCCAAAATTTCAGCCCAAAATCCTCCTAGATTACCAAATAACTTAGGATATTTAGGCTGAATATGGAAAAATATGTTACATATAAAAGAATGCAAATTTTAATTTCACAATCGCCCTAAACTTGTTCATTTTTGCCAGTTTTGCATAGTTTAGGATCAATTTAGGCTTCATAGAGCCCAAAATAATCCTCAGCATTCTTATTTAGAAAATTAATCTAATTGTAAGCTCAATATTAAACTAGAAGTACCGGCCTCAAAGCTATCATATTCTAATAAATTAAATAAGTACGTTGAAAAAGGGGGATCAAGCGGCGGAAAATTTTATCGATTGGGTGATTTATGTTTATTGATATAGACGTAGAATATTTATTCTATGACTCTTATGTAAACTTGGAGAATTTTTGGAAAAAATTGTGTACCAGTCATTTTGACTGGTTTGGTAGTTCTAGTGTTAAGCCATACATTCTATAATGAGGAGTTTTAGAATTGGATTGGAATTGGAGTGATTTTAGGAGATTTAGAACTTATATGGAATAAAATGATCATTTAATTCCTACTTGCTCCTGAAAGCCCTATTTTTCGAATATGAGTCGACAGACTTGGAACTTCTGAAATATTTTTAGGGGATGTCAGATTAAATTGGAATAAAAATTTTACCTGATCAGTCCATGTAACTCCTAAAAATCATATTTACAGGACCTTGAGGCGCGTAGACACACTAGTTGAGAATTTTGAGATTCAAAATGGTGTACATAATTAAACGGCAAATGAGAAATCAAAAGAATCTAGGATTTGAAGTTTCTTTTTAGGTTGGACTTTTCGACTAGGGTAGTTCGTGTGAATTTTATTCTTGTTCTGTGTTTCATTAATTCACCTCTTGCTTCGCAATTTAACTTTCAGGTTTTGAGTTTGAACGTATTAGTTAATTTTGCTTTGCAATGGATCGATTTAAAATGGTTAGGATACTTTTACAGCTGTTAGTTTACGATCGAGAGTTCAAAATGACGAATTTTATTAAAGGGAATTGCAAGACACGGGTTGAATTTCGCCTATCAGACTTAAAGGGATAAAAAACTGATGAGGGTGAAACTCGTTCTTTCCACCCAAGAAATTAACCGATATGATGTTACTTTGTCTAGAATCTACAGTATAAGACTGTTTCCAAATCACCATGATCATGATATACTAATTAGTAATGCAAGAAAAATTTTCCAGGGGTAATAAGGATTTGAACTCGGATTCACTAATTAGGAGTCTGATCTTTGCTCACTGCAATCTGCATACAGTTACTTCAAGGTGTATAATGATGAAAAGAAAAACCAAAGTTATTATGGTGGGACTAATACATATGATCTGATGATTATAAAGGTAGTTTAAAAAATATGGAAACTTGATTATCAATTCTTTGGAGTCACTCCAATATACGTTGTAACACAGAAGAACAGCTTTGTAAAAGTGATAAGAAATTGAATGGCTTAACGAAATTGATAAACACATAATAAATATTCAAACTACTTCCATAATTACCAATAAACATGTACTTTTACTTGACATTGAAAAATGTATAGAAAAGAGCAATCCCATTTACGTGGCATCAATACGAAGTAAACTAAAATAATCAATCAGTGTAAAAGAGAAGTGATAAAGTGGCTAAAAAATAATTCTAGAAATAACAGTGACTTTTCCAACGGAGAAAGTAGCTTGACACTGACAAATATAACGGAGACTTGTAGACATGAAATGAAACTCAATTATTCGCGCTAGATTCCTTTGTCAAACTTTTATTACTATTTACTTTCCACTGTAAATTATCTGAAACGTCTCCTTTTCTCACCTCTCTTTTTCTCATTCTTCCTCTCTCTCTTGCTTCCCTATCGTCAATTTTTTTCCCTTACTATCGGACTTTCCTCTTGCGCCACGAAAGCCACGGCACCGATGGAAAAGGCTCTCGCTATAAATTCAAAACCGAAAACCTTTCCTTCAACCTGGCGGTAGTCTTACGAAGAAAAAGAGAGAGAAAGAGGAACAGCTGACATGCATCAGGTATCAAGCCGACGACACAGTGTCGGAGATGGTATCTGAAAGGTTTAGGTGTAAATTTTCAGTCGGTCCAACGATAGTTCCGGGCCCATTTTTAACAGCCACGGAGAAAGAAAGAAAGCAAGGGAGAGAGAAAGAGAAAGAGAGAGATCTGCATTAGCAGATGGCTCGGCTAATAATCTGTCACCGTTCTTACTAACGTGTTATTAAGTGGGCGTCCATGAACCGGCAGGATTTTCTATGCTGCGAACGGTATACCTTGCGTGAGGATAAATTCATTGAATAAGCAGGCAAGACTTCTTTGTAATAAGCGTATATCAACGTATTAATTGATGATTACACGTTGGATTCGACGATCGTCTTTGCGCAGTGGCGCTTATGCTCGGACTTCATGAGACGGTAACGAGTAATAATCAAACAGCGGGAAATTGAAATAATGTTACGTACACAGTCGTGTGTGTAAATATGAGTGTTGTTAAGTTACAGGAGATTATAACGTGCGTATATAGTTGCTTCAAAGGTTACCGAGTGAATTTCAGGTATAATTTAGCAACTGTCTTCGTGTCTGCTTCCGAATAATTTAACGTGTGCTGAAAGAAATTCTATGTTGGCTTCTGCATGTTTATAGCCTTCTTGTTATATGATATGAATTAATTTTATGTAATATTGCACGTGATTGAAATTGTGGATCTTAGCAGAAAGAATTCCAATAATTTATTATATACTGTAAAAACAATCAAGTTGTCTTAATTTTATAGTTATTGTATAGCTTTCTTAATTTTTTGATATTTATTAGTGTCATGTTACATATTATTCATTTGGTTATGTACGTTGCGCAGAATTAAATTGTTGATCCGAGCAGAAAGTTTTCCGGATAATTTGACATATGCTGATGAAAGATCTAGTTGTCTAAATTTTAAAGTCGCCGTACTTACAGCATTCTTCATTTGTGATGTTTATTGTTAATGTTATATATTATTATTCATTAGACTGTACACGTTTCGTATAATTAAAATTGTGGATCTAAGCAGAAAGCTTTCCGGATAATTAAACGTATGCTGGCAGCAACTCTGCGTCAGGTTCTAAATATGTGTATTCTTCGTTCGTATATGATATGCGTTAATTTAAACGTTGTATATGATTGTTCATTAAGGTCTTACACGTTGCGCATAATTAAAATTGTAAATGTGAGTAGAACGCTTTGTGAGTCGATTATGTAGAGCTTGTAACCGGTTCGTAGCAGATGTGCACATGTGTTAATATTAGTTCATGATATAGTATAATATAATGGTAATATAATGGTTAAATATAATGATAATATTAGAGACGGAGGTGGTTGTAGATAAATATGCGGATAATTTATTTCAAACATGTGCTTAAATCAACAAAGTTTCTCTTAGGTTTATCGATCATATGCAAGAACTTTGCAAAGATTAATAGGAAAGACACTATTAATTTATTAATTGGGAAAAATAATACAACGTGTTAGATATACGATAGAAAAAGGTAAATACACAAATTAAGAAGTAGAATCTACAAATTAAAGGTCACGAGAAGCTCTCATATTAACCTTTTTCACCCTCATGTATTAATGGTCGAGCTAGATTCAACACAACTTTCACTTGTAGTAATTTTCCTATTGATTTAATTACGGTTTTGAAACCTAGCAATAATTTTGAACTCTTAATCTAAAATCACTATAATCACTATCATGCTCAAAGAGAAATGAATAACCGTAGGTGAAAAGTTCACAACATTAATTTCTCTTAGCAGGTGAGAAATTTAAAAAATTAAAAACATCGGTTTATAAAAAGTTAACATTTTTGAGTCCAGAGGTATTCTCGAGTAGTTTAAAGACTTTCGAGAATAGTTACACATCTTGGCTACTTTAAAGTTTGTGCCAAACTGAAATTCATGCTCGATGAAAAACCTCGTTCAGCGCAGAGGGGCGTAACAGAATTTGCGCATGCAAACACACATAAGAGAGAGAAATGTCTCAGCTATATTCCCATATCTATTTTCACCCGCTGCGTTCTAGATGCCCGAATAATCGAGTCCGACAGGAGACGCGGAATCGCAAGCGAATTCATGGCAGAACAACCGACCTCCGGGAAACACAAAGGAAAGAATTTACGCGTTTGTACAGTTTGAGAGGATTCTAGCGCAATACGTTTGATTGGAAAGAGAGATATTGACAGTGGCTGCATGTGAACCCTCTGTAACTTGAATTTTCTATCGTAAAATTAGCTGAATGATACTGCATTGAAAAGTTATAATAACAGCTTTCCAAATAAAAGATCAATTTTATTTTGGACTATTAACCCCTTAGCCTACAACTACGTGTGGGACTCGTAGCGCGGAAAAGGAATAGGAAATTTTGACGTCTTTCAAAAACTATTGAATTGACAATATTAGCCGATTACGAAACTGTCTCATTATTTCTATACTATTAATATTCTATTCAGTTACACGAAATATTAGAAATCAGTGAAAACTTTTAATTTCGGGAATTAATTTGGAGTCTTTGCGCGCCCCGGCGGGAAAGACATCTTAGGTTAAGGGGTTAAATTGAAAACGTAGCTAGTGAAGCTCGCGAACTGAAATTATAAAAATGTAATTAATTAAAAAGCTTATAACATAGAGAAGAAATATACATGTACTACTACATCGAGGTCATATATTTTTGTGGAGGTTAAAGCGGGTCGCGAAATAAATATGGACATTATTGGGGTAGTGTCCCTTTCAAACCTGATTGTTAAGAGTCCATGAAGGATTTTATGAATATTTTTGTTGTATTTTAATCCTGTATTGTGCAATGTGACCAATTCGAATGCAGTTACGAGGATTACTATAAAGTGCACTTAAATTTTATGGGATCTACCTACCTGACCTACCTGACCTACCTAACGCAACCCACTCGACTCATTCGAATACCCTTTCTTCACTCTCATTGCATTACATCAGCCCCTCAATTTGCATATATTTTCCCCTTCGCATATTGTGTTACAAAACACATACTAATACATACACCATATATTTAAACAAAAATAATTTGTTCAATTTTTATTGAATTGAAAGTATTCTAAACGCAGTTAATAAAGAAGAATCCAAATAGAAGAATCTTTCACTCGCTAAATATCACAACGAATTCCGCATCTTACAATATTTCTGGTATTTTTTGATATTACAAACTTTCTGAGTATTTCAGCAGTGATAAATTTGTCATCAATGCAGAAAAATCCGCAGTCTACTTATGACAATGAACTCTCGTCTAAGGAGACTTTATTTACAAACCATGGCTTGTTGTATTTACAATACTACATTTTAATAATTTAACACTCAACTATGCCATACGCAGTTACAAAACAATACGTCAATGGGTTAAAAACACGCACTACAAAATATCCTTCCAAAAAAAAAACAAATAAAACAAGTAGCGTATAACTTAAGGTAGTTCTAGCTGGATTCAGAACCAGAAGTTTCTTTTTTCATTAGAAATGATAAAAATTGCGCAAGAACTAATGCAGGGGCTAACTTCACAGAGGTCATTTCATTCACTTTTTAGACATTAAAAAACATCTTTCTCTATAACTATAAAGTAACAAATTATGAAAAAATTCAATAATATTCCAAAAGCATAAAATAATACATTGCTAATTTTTTATTAGAATCCATCGACTGGTTTTTCCATTAGAAAAATAAAAAAAGATTTTACGGACTCAGCAAAAATTTTTTTCCATAAGCCCAATGTTAAATATGTTATTTTTAAACACGATTTATTCATAAACCGTGTGGACGAACTCGTTGAGATTCCGGTTATAATTACAAACATCGTGAAGAATATATTTTCAAAATTTTAAGGAATTCTATCGAAAAATGATAAGTGCCTAGAACTACCTTAACAGGCATAATTCTTTCACTCTTTTCCCTCTTATCCCACAAGTGTCTCCCAAAAACTTCCCGCCCTCCATCCACGTCATATCACACTCCCGCGTGCATAAACATTGCATTCAAACCAAAAGAACTCCATCGCCCCACGATATGACGGCGTATCACTAGAAATGTTTAATGTCAATTCAGAGGAGTCAAAGAGGAGAAGTTCGGAGGGTGAGAATTGTTTATCTCAAGGAGTTCCGACAGATTTGGTCGACGTGACGGTCAGGTCGCCCCTGGCGCCGTAGGCTGTTTAATTTTAGGGCATTACGTGCGCAGGCGGCAGCCTCGCCGAGGCTAAAGGGTTCCTCGGCTCGGTATTTGCCGAGATATTATCGCGAAAAGGGAAAGGGGAGAAGCCCTTGGTAACGAGGAGGGCGTGACTCTTCCTCGGAGCTCGAGCTCTATGATGCCTCCGACACCGTTTCGCGAATTAGCCTCGTCTCTCATCATCCTTTCTATCGAGAACCGGGGAAATCGTCGTGACTCCGGGCGGCGCAATAACGTGCATCGTGAATGCATCCTGCTTCTTCGAATCCGATTGCAATGGCGATTCGACATTATGGATAGAAACGTTCGGGTGATTTTTTAAGATTTTCTTCACGGTTTTGACTGTATTAGGGGTGTGGTGGAATTGAAAGTTTATTTCTATTTTAGGAGGTACTTGAAAATGAATTTAAATGGGAATTTATATTTCTTCGAAGATGGAGTTAAAAGACGAAGGTATTTAAGGGTTTGTATGGAAGGGTATCTTATCTGTTCTTATTTTGGGGTTATAGTCATTTCGGTGCTTTGGTAATATGCAGCTGCTCGCTTTCATGGGAAAATCTCGAAATTACTACATTTCGGATGATTGTGAGTGTTAGGTCTTAGTCATTTTGTATTAGAGATCGTCAAACCTTTCTAAATTCCAAGAGATATCGGAGATTCTATGGTTTATAATATAATTGAATAAGGCTTGTTTGAGAATTTGCATTAATGAAAATTCTACGTGGGAAGATTTCAGCTTATGAACGTTACGGAAATAGATTTAATTGATAAGTCGTATAAAAGTAATATAGACTAATAAAAATAATAACTTGTCGATTAACAATTTTATCGAATCAGCCATTTTGTTAATGATTTTGCAATCTCTATATAGAGATGCGCGCAAATCAAATAGAATGAGACATCGCGATTATGATATTTGCATACATTTTCGTCTCGTTGGAAGAGATCGGTATTCTCGATGTAAACGAAACCCTCCATTCGGAGCGACCATCCCTGGTTTTAATTTGCACTTCTGCACCGAGGGGAGGCACGATGCACCGTGCTTCGCAACGTCCCTGACACGTTAATTTACACCGTGAACGAGTGAGCATATTTCTTAGATGGGATTGGCAATAATTAATAAAGTTACTCCCTTGGCCGTTTCTCCGAGCATTAAATGCGTGTCTGTAACTTCCTATAGGCGTGCTCGACTCACTTGTTGCTTTTGCCAAGAAAAAGTGCCCAGGGCACGCGCACTGCTATACTCCTTTTGTTTATGATTATCTGTAATTGAAATTTTACGACAGTATTTTTCAAGATTTTAGCTCACTGCATATTACTTTAATTTTGTAGATGTCACTGTTATTATTTATAATATATTCAAATAAGTTGCTTGAATTATTTTGCCGTGATCGAAAAATGCAGGAGAGAAGATTGGGATTTGTTAAATGGAGTATATTAAGCAATAAAAAAATATTAATTAAAAACGTTTCTTTATGAGATTTTAGAATGAAGGTGTAGTAATTTGCAAAATTGAAAAGTTATATTTGGAAATAAAAAGAGATCAAAATGAACAACAGTAAAGGTTTAATAATTAATTCAGTAAACTTATATAATTATTAGGTATAAGGCAAAGTTCTGTCATTTTTGGACACGTGCACTTTTATGCGGTGTCTTTCCTCAGTAAGAATTCTGATCCGACTGAAACCAATTTAAACACTTAGATTAGTATATGATTGATGATTTATACACATTTTTTTGTATTTTAGTCAGTTTCTTAAACTTGTAAAACTCTTAACATGAGTGAAGGAAAACTGCACTTAAGACATTGCATGTTATATGAGTTGCAAAAAGGGAATAACGCGATAGAAGCAAAAAAAAAACTTGTGTAACGTGTTTCGAGAGGATGCAGTAACTGTTCAAAAATGTCAAAGATGGTTTGAGAAATTTCATTCGGGTGATTTTTCTTTGAAAGATGAACCCAGATCAGGAACGCCATCGCAGTATGGTCAGGACAAATTCCACGCTAACTTCCACAGAAATGGGCTTCAAGCATGTCTTAAATGCACTCTTTTTCACTCACAGTAAGAGTTTTACAAGTTTAAAAAAACTGACTAAAATACGAAAAATGTGTATAAGTCATCAATCATATACTAATCTAAGTGTTTAAATTGGTTTCAGTCGGATCAGAATTCTTATTAAGGAAAGACAACGCATAAAAGTGTACGTGTTTAAAAACGACAGAACTTTCCCTTATACCTAATATATATCAACTATCGAAGTGAATAACATTAAAAAATTACTACAGTTTAGAAAATTATTACAGTTGGTATCTTGTATATTTTTTGTATTCATACAAAATGCTAATTTTGATGACTGTTTGAAAAGTTTTTCTCTTCTGTACGTCTAATCGTTTCTCGTTGAGGATGTCAGCACACTACATAATGGAATTCCATGCGATCAGTAAGTTGTGCACGTATGAGATATAAGATCGACATCGCACTTGCGTGCAGAATCATCCGATTATTATCGACTAACAACGATCGAGCCATGATTGAAGCGTGCCGATGATTTCGTGCGCTGAATTCATAAATGATTTTTAAATGTGCGTACAATGGAACTTATAGCTTTCTAAAAGATCTCTGCACAGTGTCTGCAGATAACGATGATTGTATTTTTGCAACACAAATTGATTACCTCTTAACCCGTTCCCTTAAAATTTCTATTTTGATTGTGCATGCAATAACTCAAAATTAATTCCTAAAATCAAATTTTCTTTCTGATTTCTGATATTTCTTACAATTGAACGTAATACCAATATTCTAGGAACAATTTGGTCGTCTCGTAATTGATTGACATTCTCAGTTTAATAGTTTTTGAAAAATTCTTTTTTAAAAATTTTTTAAAATATCTTTTTTGCAACGATGGAAATTAATGTATTGTATTAAGTTTACAATTTATATTGTCGCAAAGTTGTGAGAGGACAAAGAATTTCTAGTTTCTGTTATTGCATCTAGTAATCTAGTATTGCGTGATAATTGGATTAATTTAAGTATAATTGCAAAAAATCGCCGATCTGGTGACTTAAGACAGATAAACAGATTGCATTCCTCTTTGATAGCCTACCAATCAAAAACAAACATATCAGCACTTTTCATTATATGATATATATAACACAATAAAAAAGTGATATTACATAACATCTCTATACGGTAACATATCTAACACTTTATTTATCATAAATATCATATTATAGTCCAAACTACGTATACCTCATCTTCGACAACTCTTCAACACGTTAATTATTTTATATTCCGAAAATTTTTTATTCAACCATGCAATTGAAATCCAATTACATAAATTGTCAATCGACTAATCTTATCGTCCATCAGAATTTCTTTTCCACGATTATCCCGATCGATATACACTTGTACGACACTCAAGACTTATTTGACACGTTGTAACACGATCCTCTGGAAATGTAAAACGAATTCCAACATTGCTACGAACAATGGCGCCGTTTATTTATAAAAGGTATCGTTCACCTTCCTTCGATAATCTTACAGTGTGCTACGTTCACCGATCTGTTTCGCATATACCTTCATTGGCATCAACCTCGTCGATCTGACTTTCAGATAGTTTATCGATCTGCATGCTTGTATCTTCGCTTATCGCGCCACTTGTAAACGAGAATCTTGCATTCTCATCGACTTGCAACGGCCGGTAGTGGTGTCTTGTTGGAAGATCCTCCGCAATTACGACCAAAGGGGCTTATGATCTCGCGTGGGTGAGCTTCTTGAATATTCATGACACGACATTTGCTGGTAACAAGGGACAGATGGAAAAATTCAAATTTCTACACGTGCCCACGTAGTTACGTTGACGTTGGCCGAAAGTTTCAGCTGCATGCCAATGCGAGGACAAGTTTTCATTTCGGACGTGCCGACTCGTATTGGTAATCATTTTCCTCGTGAGTCAGCCCCTTCGATTGCGGACGATCGAACGTGGAGTTCAGTGGCATCGATTGGTTGAGATTGTACTTTGAAATTTGAGATTTTAGGGATTTTTTTACTAACACTATTATAGGAATTAAAATGATTGGTTATTAAGTTTTTTTAGAAAATTCCGAATATTTATAGGTGAGCCATGTCGTGATCTTTTAAGTTATTTAACTGATCACTTTCTTTGCCGATTAATTGCACTTTTTTCAAAGTTTTTGTCTAATAGATTTAAATATTAAAGACTTAACGTTGGTAGTTTTAACATTAACACTAGAACTACCGGCGTTAAATCTATGAAATTTCAATATATTAAATAAGTACTTTGAAAACTGAGGAATCAAGAGATCGAAAAGAAAATGGATACGGTGATTTAGGTTTTTCTAGATTGACGTAGAATATTTACTCCATGACTCTTCTGTAAACTTGAAGAATTTTTGGAAAAAACTGTGTACCAGTCGTTTTGACTGGTTCTAGTGTTAAATGCTCGAAATAAGTAATTCCGAAAGAGGAGAATCATGGAGTGAAGACGATGGTTACTTAACACTTTATTGACTGGTAGCCTATTAATAGGCTTTTCAGGCCCAACGGTTTTGGTGTTTTAACTAATTAATCGGTTACCACAGCGATTAATAAATTATTGTTTATCATTGCGGATAACTGTGCCAAGGACACTGTGAGTTTGTAATTTTCGAAGAGATATCAGTATCAGGGAAGTATTTGCGACCAAGTGACCGGTCACAAGTGAGTAGGATGTAAAAAAAAATACCGGTCGATAAAGTGTTAAGTAATTTTTGTTTTATACGTGAAATATTGACTGTATAGCTTTCCTGTCGGTTTGGGGAATTTTTAGAAAAAATTGACATCTGTCAATTTCGCGGTATTGGTAGTTTTAGTGTTGTGGTTGGACCTTGTGGGTTTGAAGATTGTAAAAGTTTGTTATACGCGGAGATATTGGCGGGCGTAGTATTATATTTTTGGGAAGAAATTAGAGTTAGAAGTTATTTACGTTTATTAGAATTTTTTACATGTCTATTCTTAGAAAAATTGGTCTGATATTATTCTTGTTGTTTGGCTTCTGCGAGTTTGTATTATTGAAGAATGTTGCAATATGTATTTTGAAACTTATATCTTAACAACCACAATATCTAAACTGTTTTTAATGCACTAAAAACCCTATCGAAGCTCGTCGTGCCGTGGAAATGGAATTCGACACGCGTAGTTCGATTGAATGGTGACACGTACTCGTTAGTGTTTACAAACTGCGATAGAGTTACATTGACTAACGAAGTTATATACATCGTGAGTACGGCTATTCAGAATTTGAAACATCCGGTGCCACCAACGTGTTTCGTGAGCCTAACAAACCTCTCGTCCCCTAAAGTCCTCCATTTTCTAATTTCGTGTAGCACTAGTGAAGATATTTCGTGTGTTTCTTTCTAAAAGGTCGGCCACCTGAAAGCCTGACTTATTCAGCTAAAATTCAATCGCGAAGGCACAATTAAAAGTTAATTTGTGTGAGAACGGTTCGTTTCTGACATTTTACCTTTAGAAATGCGATAAAGGAAAGAATTTGCGGCGGGAACAACCCCTGAAAGCCATGCCAACTACTTTTCATACACCCTGTAGAAAAAGAACTTTTCTATTCAAACATCACGATTAAAATTAATTTTCATAATCGCACTAAGACTTATGCCGATTTCAGTAAGCACTAATCTCCTTTTCTTTGACGGTATTAGTATCTGCAATTATTGTAGGATGCTTCGGCTAAACAAATAAAATTATTCGCCACCAAAAGCTATAACTGTTTCAATAAGAAATTAGTAATGATAGAAATTTACATCAACTACAACTGCAAATAATACCATAAAAACTTTAATTCGATTTCGATAAAATAAAAAATAACCCTACAAATCCATTCCACCCTTATTAGAGCCTTTATGATCATATATTCAACAACCTAACATACTTACGTTCATAAGTGCTTTAATTTGAGATAACACGAAATTACAATTTCAATTAAAAGTGTCATCACGATAAGAGTCATTTATCCTATCGCGACAACCGATAATCCGCTTAGTAAATCGCCGATCGTGCACAAGGATAAGCACGATTCGAGAGATCCAGCGAGTTTCAGCAAATTCTTTCGACCGGCGGCTTGGAAACACGCCTTGCTAGTATTCCTTGGTCCATGCAATTCGTGTACGTGCTCTAGGATACGTTTATCGCGAATTGTGGGCTCTCAGGTGCTAAGTGCACACCTATCTGGACGGCTAAGTATATAGTCGGCACGCAGACTATGCTAAATTAGCACACGAGACTTGCGAATCGTGAATATCGAATATTTGAAATAAATAATGTGATTCTTCCTCGTGAAACTTCCTTTCTGGAGATCCGGTTAGTGTTTTTTATTTCTTTAAATATTTTAACAGAAATCTAATTAGAACGAAAATATTCGCGAGTGATAAGAGACACTTGGAAATAATTATTATTCTCACTAAATTATCCTTCATTAATAAAATTCTCTGCTTATCGATCCAATAGAACGATTGATATTTGCAATAAATTATTCGTGTTGCTTTTAATGGAGTTGCGTTAGAAATTCTTATGTAGTTCTGCTTGTTGTTCCTCTAGCATTTTGCACTCGTATATTTTCGTAATGACGTACACGTATAATTGTATATTAACACTAGATTCACGAACTGAGACAATTTGACCCATTAAAAATTTGATTACTATGTATATAAAAACATGTACATTATCTTTCTTACCTACCCACTCCTTCATCATTTCGATTTGTACATCGCGCGTGAACAGAGCATTTTTAGTGAAAAAGTATATCAAAAACAGAGTTTCCATGTAAAAAAGGGTTTCAATGAATTTTCTAATAATAAATCTTTCATTTAAATTGATTAGGAATTATTCTTTTTGCAAAAAACTTCAATCTTTTTGAGTGAGTCAAATTTGCTGATTTCAGTAAAAAGTATATAATCAACATCCGTAAATCTAGTATTAACGAAAAAAAAATATAAATAGTTAAAATTAAAAGATGATATCAATTTAAAATGTAATATTCGCTACCTCTGTCGATTTGCAATGAGAGTTTTAACGGTTAAAAATACCTCGTTGAACGAGAATCTCCTGCCTTCCCGTGGTTCTTTTAGATTCCTATAATCTTTGACAATTTTGCATGTAGCTACATAGTTACATCGAATTGCGGGCTTGCAAGCATTAGCCTTATCCCCGTCTATTCGAGTAAGTATACACGTTGTACAACAATCGACTCAAATTAGCACGCCAAAGAGAATCCGGTAGAAGAGAATTTCCCTCTCAATTTCAAATCCTTCCTGAATGCGAAATATACGACGATGGTAGTTTGTACTTCGGAAACATTTTTATTCTTCTTCCTTTTTAAATGAAGGATTTAAGCAGCTAAGAATCGCAGAAATACATATTAAAGTCATAGATTCCTAAATTCGAAAATAATTCGATTTATTCAGCGTGTTTAAATGCTTTTCAGTGGAGTTATTATAGGTACATTTATTTAATGCCACTTTTTTCTGTGGTTAAATATTCATCATAGAATTTATATTGTAAAGATTGATGCATGCTGCTACTATTTGCGTACATTCTTTTTTTAGGTTGATTTCGGCAGTCTAATATTAAATGTTTAGATAATTATTTATTTCAGTCATTTTTAATGAAACTGTATTCAGAGTCTTTATTGCATTTCGAAAGAAATGCAAATAAATCTCACCTTTTCCTACCAATCTTCAATTTGAAATTTTACTGTAACTTTCCATCATTATCAAAATATGACAAAAAATTCCGCCAACTTAATTGATGATCCATCTGCGAAAATTGAATACAAAAAGTATAGTCAATTTTATAATCTTCTCTTCAAATTAATCAAACTTCCATTCTCTGCAAAAACAGCCTGCAACTGTTCAGAAGCAGAAAAAATCCTCATACTTCACAAGTACTTAGGAGCATTCATGTCTTCCATCCATCCCAAATTTTTTCCTTACAAGTGTGTCATATCGAAAGAACACGTGTCTTACATACATCATCCAATTAAATCATACATTAAATCAAGACACTTCTAAAGATATAGTATACTGCACGTTGTATGCAATCGCTGTTACCAGCAGCAATAATGTACCTACATCGTATTACCGAGTGCAGCGAGGTTTTTGCACAGATCCCAACAGCGTC